>OY282559.1:245392763-250845263 GCA_958295665.1 Tipula vernalis | reverse complement strand
CCACCAACTTCCCCACCATCAACTTCCCCACCATCAACTTCTTTGTGTGTACGGACAATTATTTGACGTTTTAGGCTGTTTAAATAGTAAATCTTATCAAACGTGAAAGTAACTTAATTTATATCATGATAATTTTTTTTTCAGGTTCTTAAATGTAATTTGAGTTTTAAAAAAATTAAAACTGAATTTTTTGTTTGATTTGTAATTGTTTTTTTTTATTAATATTTTCTTAACTGAGTGCTGTACGGACAATTTTTTGATACAGTGTAAATTCCAAAACCACACGTGTTTCTAGATTTGGACCCATCAGTATATATCTGACTGTGATTTTTATATTGATCATCTAATTCTCAATCTTCTCTCTCTTATTCATGTTATTTTTAGAGATTTTATTATTTAGCATAGTTGTTACACTTAAATTATCTGATATTAATTTTACTTTTATATTTCTACCAATATTTTTAATAAATTTAAATTTTGTTAAAATATTATTAAATTTATTTAATGATTTATTTTTAAAAACATCTTTCCCTATTTCAGTATTATTTGCAATTTGATTTGATAAAAATTTAGCTGTAGATATCTCATTTTGTTGTAGATAATTAAAATCTCCCGCTTCAGCTAATAGTACTTCAACTGATGTAAATTATGTACGAAAATAAAAAACACTTTTATATTTCACACTTTATTTTTATTTATATAGATCCAGATTTCGAAAGCTACATTGATTGTGAGTTGTTCTTGAATTTAAATGGTTTTTCAGGTAGAATTTGATCAAACAAGGAGAATGGTTTTCGGAGGTTAATCTATATATACGGAGTGTTAATCTATATTTTGACTAAACTAATTAGGGTTTTGTTTTAAATCGGTCCGCCATCTCTCTTTATTGTCTTATCTCTTGTTTTCATAAGCGAATGGATTCTGCTGCGTCTAATTTGTTGTGATGTATTACCCTTTTTATTATTGTATGGTTGTTTGTTACCATATGTTCTGCTACTGCTGGTGGCTCTCAAATGTTGGTAATAGTCATTTCAAGGAAGTTTAACTTATTCTCCTCTTCCTCTTTCTTATACTGTAAAATAAATTGATGGATGTAAGGCGTTGATCATTTCGGGTATTGATTTTATTTTTCTCCTGTTTACTACTGTGAAGATGTCGTTCATATATCGGTGCCATATTCTCGGAAAAGTTGGTGTTCTGCTGAGCTCTTTTTCAAATAATGACATGTACATGTTGGCAATGAAGCTGGACACCGGATTTCCCATGGCTACTCCATTAGTTTGTTTATAGTATTCCCCTCTGAACTGGATGTATCTTTCTTCTATACATAGTTTTGTGAAAATTATGTACGCTTTGGTGGTGTTTGCTGGAATTTTCTTTTTAATAGCCGGTTTTCCAGATACTCAATCGCTCTGTCTATTGGAAAGCTAGGATACAGCGAGGCGACATCGAATGATACTAAGGCTTCATTTCTATTTACTGTTTCCGCTTTTATCTTATTGATCAGGTCTATTATGTATTTTACTTCAAAGCTGTCAGGTGGTTTTATCTGTTTAAATTTATTTGTTATCGAAACTGCAATCTTTGATGTTGGTGAATTAATGTTAGAAGCTAAGGGCCGCATTTTTTGTCCTGGTTTATGTGTTTTGGGTAATGCATGTAGAACTAGAATACGCGGATTTGATATTTTAAGTTTAAATTTGAGGTATTTCTCGTTCAACAGTTTGCTGACTTCTTTGATGGATTCTGCTATTTTATTGATTAATTTTATTAATGGTGATTTGGTGCTTTCTATGTATGAATCTTTTGTTAACATTTTTACCACTTTTAGCTTTCTTATTCTATTCGGATTCATTCTCAAAAGCAAAATGAATTTTTTATTTTTTCAAAAATTGTTTTCTTCATACATACAACCAAAGCCTATGGCAATCACAAATCCTTTTTTTTTTAAAACCGACTTTTCTTGGAAACGGACCGCCATACAATTTTTTCGAAAAAAATGTATACTAAGGCATTTTCACGTAAAAAAGTTTGTACATTTGAATAAAACTAAATTTGATGAGACAAAACCAAATTAGATGAACAAATCATATGAGTTTCCGATATACGCGTAATCTTCTACAATGTTTATTGAATTTATACTTGGTTTAATGTGTAGCACTTCCAAAATCGATCTTTTTCTAAAATTGCTTTGTTTTTAAAAGAATTTTGATGTTATCTAAACTGATTTGGTGGTTTGTTTCTTTCAAATGTCATGAGAGTGCACTAATGCTTGAATTTTGATCTTATCGATTATTATATCGATATCAGTCTTTAATGGTATACTACTCGTATCTTTAATTTTAGAAAACAATTTGTTGTTTAAACTTGTGGCTGCCCGTCCTAAGTTATAATTTTTGAAAAGATTTTTTATTTTTTCGTAAACAATTTTAAACGTAAACAACGTTTAAGGAAAGGCCAAATAATTAGTGGTTTCATTTTCTGGTCGAGAAACAGGATTTATGTGAAAATGGCTTTGTTTCCTAATTATGTTATTTATTAATTTTTCAGAATATTGATTGCAAAATAATGTATCTTTTAAAATTTTAAGATTTTTATTGTGAAATTTAGTATTGGACAATGCTAGAATTTTTTGGGTCAAAATTTGTATGGTGTTAATTTTGTACGATGTGGGAGTGAAAGTTTAGCCAAGTATCTTTGTGGTACCAATCACAGGAAATTTTGCCGTTTGGTTCACGAATCAACAGAATGTCCAAAAATGAAATTTGGTTATTTGTTTCTTTTTCTAAAGTAAATTTTATTCTGTTTAATAATATAACTAAGGTTGGAAGTCTAGAGAGTTTAAAACTGAAATTTCTAAATTTTCCATGAATAAATTTGCTATGGTGGGACTTATTGGAGAACCATAGGAGAGCTAAAAATTTGTTTATAAATTTTGTTATCAAAAGAAAATTTCGAATTGTTTGAAACAATATCTAAAGCGGTAAACATCCCTAATTTTATTTTTGAAATCTTCAGAATTTTGAATGAAAGAACTTGTTTTTCCGACATTAGGTTTTAGAATATTGCCTAAATATGATGATAAAGAGTAAGATGGATTATCTAAGGAACCTTACAATTGGTCTGAATGGTATGTTTAGTGTATGAATTTTGGGTAAGCCATATAATTTTGGGATCACTGGTGTGTAACTTTTTAATTTTTTCTTCCGTCCCAGTCTCTTACTAAAGTATTAATCTTTGTCTGTATTGGTGTCGAGTAGTGATTGCAACCCGGTTTTCCGGTATCCGAAAAACCGTTTTTTTTTTTTGTTATTTTACATCACCGAAAAACCGGGTTTTATTACCCTTAAAAACCGGTTTTATTATTAACAAAAAATTTGCCTAATTATACATTACGTATTCACAAAAAAAAAAAAAAAAAAAAAAAAAAAAAAAACGATGAAAACAAAACAATAATATAAATCATATGAAAATTATAACTACATTATTACTAAAGATACATGTTAAACCGAAAGTGATCTGACTGAGTTTTATCTGAAAGTGATCTGACTGAAAATTTGAGTTGGTGTTTACATGGGACATTTTTATTTGATCTGAGCTGACAGTTCAAATGTCACTTTGTTCTAAAATTACATTTAAATTATTAAAAAACTATTTAAAATAATTTGAAAACCACTTCGAAAATGTATAAAAACCTTTTGCCTTTTTCATAGTATAAAAAAATCTGTCAATTCAACTAAATTAAAGTTTATATGTTTAACTCAATACACAAAGTGACTCAACCAACCAAATTTAAGTTGACCGAACTCAGACTACTTTCAGATAACTTTCAGTAAAGTCACCGTTTACATGTTGAATTTATCTCGGACGTTTTCAGTCAGATCACTTTCGGTTTAACATGTATCTTTAGTATGTGTGTTTGTCGGTTGGTCTGTCGAATTTGGTGGAATGTCGGGATACCTACATCATTGTCTCTTTATGTATATGTGATTTCATGGGTTATATTCAAAACCGACGACATTTTAATATTTTTTAAGACAGACCATAATAAATATGGATTACAAATTCGAGGAATACAAGAAAGGTATTGAAAATACCAAATCACTTTGGACACATTTCCTCCGAGAGATAAATGGTCAAGTGGCAAAATGCAAAACATGTTCGAAAATCATAAAATGCATGGGCGGATCAACTAGTACACTTCCTTCGCATTTGCGAGCAGCACATAAAATTACTGCTGTTAAACGAGGATTTGAAGATTGTTTGGGAAGCGGTGGAACATCCACAAATTTGTCTACACCATCAAACGAAATGCCTTCTTTTTCTAAAAAAAAATTACAGAGTATTTTTCTAATTAAAGTGACAACTCCCTTTTGTACAAATTAATATATTTTGTTTAAAAAAAACCGGCTTGAAACCGGAAACCGGTTTTTTATTGTAGGTAAAACCGAAAAACCGGTTTTAGAATATCACCCCAAATTTGCAATCACTAGTGTCGAGTACTCCTTAAAAATCTGTATGTAAGTAGAATTGTCATTTAGTAGGTTGTACATTTTGTCACTGTAGTCCGTTGGTAAAGTTAACTAAAATATTTGGGTTGTCTGTTTGTTTGTTTGTTTGTCTTTTAAATTTGCTCAGGTCAGATCTTTCAATCCATAAGACCAGTGAGTTGAGAACAGCCCAAAATTTCCAGAGACCACTCAGGGGAGGTTCTGGAGGGTTGAATGAAGTGTACATAAATTAATTAGATTTATAAATTAAATAAGATAAAACATAATTATATAAAACAAAGTTTAATGATTAAATTAGATTAAATTAAAGTTATTAAATAAAAATATTAGAGAGAAAATAAAGGATACATAAAAATAAAAGAATTGAAATTAAAAATAAGTTTATAATTCATAATTTTTTTTTTTTAATTTTTAATTTAATTTTTTTTTTTTTTTATTTTGATTTTAATTTTTTTTTTTTTTTTTTTTATAAAAAAAGTGTTTATATTAAATTAAACAAAGTTCATAAATCTTAATATTATAATAAAATGAAATAAAATGAAATGATTCTAAAAGAAAGATCATTGTGTGAAAAAAGTCAATAAAAAAGTGTAGTCTTAATTCATAGTTTATAATTTATTCCATCCACAAAATCACACAATATTTTATACTCTTCCATTCTTTGATCCTTTAAGATGTCTAATAAGGATTTTCTGTATAAAAGAGGGTAGTTATTTCTTATATTGTTATATATAACACAATCGTTAATAATATGTTCGTTATCTTCTACGGTGTTGCAAATCTCACAATTAGATGTAGATTCAAGTCCCAAAAGGAATTTAAATTTCTTGTTAACTGTATGACCAGAGATTAATCTGTAAATTAACCTGGTTTGACAAGATGTAAAGTTGGAGTCTTTGAATAGGAAATATGATCTTGGAGAAGGACAAATTTGTTTATAAAAGTGGCCGGATGAATTACACATTAATGTGTAGTTTTCCTTCCACTTATTATTTATGGACCTGGAGATATCGTTAAATAGGTCTGTGAGGGTAGGTTCATTATTAAGAAAGTGAGTAGGTGAAAAAACTGCTTTTTTTGCTAAACTATCTGCTATAGTATTTCCTTTTAAGCCACAGTGACCCGGGAACCAATGAATGACAAAATTTTTAATTTGGTTATGGCCGATAGTATCAATAATTTGGTTTTCATAGTGTCTATTTGTATAGTGTAATAGAGCTGTTTTTAATGAGATACAAGAACTTTGAGAGTCAGTAATAATGATGATATTTTTGTTTTTGATGATTAGAGATATGGTAATTCCAATTTTAATAGCAATGGTTTCGATATTTTTAATATAAGTAGGGTTATTTAGTTGGATAGCAAAATTCCAATTTTTGTCCTCAACAAAAATTCCAATTCCTGGTTTATTGTTAATTATGGAGCCATCTGTGTAAATTTTTGCGAAATTATAATATTTGTTAATTTCAGCCATGGATAAGGCATATTGTTCCGAATGGTTTATGAAATTTTTATTTGTAATTCCATCAATATTTGTTATAATGCTAAAATTAGAAGGAGAAGTTTTTTTAATATGAAAAGGTTTAATTTTGGAAAGAAATGAATAGTTAGAATATAAGTCATTAAGTTTAGGAAGAGAACTATTGTTTTTAATGTCGTTACCGATTTTGGAATTATTATACAGATTTTTTGTAATGTAAATTAGTGATTTTTTAGTAAAATCTAGATCTGAGGTTGTTTCTAGGGATTCGGATAAAATAGCCGGAATCGGAGTGGTTCTTAAGAAGCCTAAACAAGCTCTCAGACAAGCATTTTTAATAGATTGACAGATATTAATATCTTTTTTATATTTAGTGTCTGTGAAAACATAAGTGTATTCAAGTTTTGATTTAACTATTGCTTTAAAAATATTGATCATTGTTTCGGGATTTACACCTCCATTAAAATGGGTGAGGGTTTTAAGTAAATTAATGGAATTGGAAATATTTGCTTTTAAGTTTGTGTAATGATTTGATAATGAAAGTCTATTTGTTAAAGTTGTACCCAGTATCTTAGTAGTTAATCTTTCTTCTATATTGATATTATTAATTTTTAAATTTAGAGATTTTGAATTATTTTTGTTAGTGAATAGTCTTAAAAAATGAGATTTATCAGTGTTAATTTGTAGTTTTAAAGATTGTAATTTATCAGTTAATGAGAGTAAAGTAGAATTTGCTATTAATTGTAAATTATCATGGTTATCAGCAGAAATTACTATGCAAATATCATCGGCATATTGAAAAATTTGTGAATAGGGGTTATTGATGTCGTGTAAAGAAGTGGTATATATATTAAAAAGGGTAGGACTCAAACAGCTACCCTGAGGAATGCCTTTATTAGTGTAATGAATGGAAGCTTGATTGATATTTTGAATAGAAATAATTCTATTTGTGAGAAATTGAGAAATCCAATGAGTAATGTTATTAGGGAAATTGAAGTTTTTAAAAGTGTTTAATAAAATATTTTTATCTACATTATCAAAAGCTTTGGAAATATCAATGTTAATTAAAACAATTTTTTTTTGTTTTTGTTTAAGGGAGTTGATGAAATTAAACATTTCTACAAAATAATCAGTGATACTTTTATTTTTCCTAAAACCAAAATTAAAATAGTTGAGAGTGTTATGGGAGATTAAATGGTCATTAATTCGTTTTAAAATGAGTTTATTGAAGATTTTTGAGAAAATTGGTAACAGGCAAATAGGACGGTAATTAATAATGTTTCGATCATCTTTCCCCTTTTTTAAAATGGCAATAATATAAGAAGTTTTCCATTTAGCTGGGTAAATTTGATTATGCCAGATGTTATTAAAATGGTTTGTAATAATGTTGATTAAGTCAGGATTAGTGGAAATTAACTGTTTAATGATTTTATATGAGATTTTATCATATCCTGGAGCAGTATTATTGGAGTTTTTAATAATGTCAAGAATTTCAGAGTTATTAAATTCCGCAGGATTAATAGGATTGAAATTATTAGAGAGATTAAAATGAGATTCAAAGGAGACAGGAAAATTATAATTTAAAAATTTATTTGCTAGTATAGGGTCTTCTAGAATTCTATAATTGGATTGTTTTTTATTTTTAATTTTATTGATATTGTTCCAGAGATCGGAATTGTTAGTTTTATGATTTATACTCATCAAAAAAATGTTCCAAGATTTTTTCTTTTCTCTTCTGATTGTTAATTTAAGTTTTTGTACCGATTTTTTTAGTTCAATAGCGGTAAAAATATTTTTGTTTTGATTGTAAATTATTTGTTTGTGTTTTTTGATGGTCCATAGTCCCTGGATAAGGTCGTTCCACCAGGGTTTAGGTTTAAATGTATTTTTACTTGTGATGATAGAAGTGTTTTCAGAAATTAAATTTTCTAGATATTCTTCAACATTGCATTTATCATCAATATTATTTAGATCAAAATCTCTCAATACTTTTGACCAGTTTGTGATTTGTTTTTTTTGATAATAGTTTAGTTTATAGTCAATAAGTATTGGGAGATGATCACTTCCTAAATTGATGGGATCAATTTTCCATGAGAGTTTTCTGATTAAACTGGTTGAGCACAAAGTGATGTCTAATGCTGAAGAATTATTTCTGTAAAGATCTTGTCTAGTGTGAGATCCATCATTCAATAAAAAGACGTTATTAGCAGTGATTATATCTGCAATTTTATCGCCGACTCTGTCGTGAGTAGGGGGTAATGAACCATCCCAAAGACTATTATGAATATTTATGTCTCCCGCTATTAAACAGTTATCTAGATTTTGAGTGATGAGGTGTTCAAATTCATTAATGATTTCCTGCGGCCTAATAACCGAGTTATTATAAAAAGATAAGATATTAAAATCAATATTTTTAAATTTGATGTTAATTTTGAAAGCTTGAAAACGGGTGTAATGAAAATTTAAATTAATAGACTTCCAAGAAAGTTTTTTATGTATTAAAAAACCTACTCCGCCAAAACCATCTGGTCTGTCATCAGTAATGAGATTGTAATTATTAAAAATTAAATTACTATTTGGACTTGTCCATGTTTCGGATAAAATAACGATATCAATGTGATTGGATTGAATATAATGGTATAGTAAATCTTTGTTACTATTTAAACTACGAATATTAATTTGTAAAATTTTTAAAGACTGCATAATGAATGGATAAATGAAAAGAAAACGAAAATGGCAAGAAAAATTTATTTTTTAATAAGTGTATTTAGTTTAATTTTTAGAGAGTCTATGTTAGCCGGATTTTTCTTAAAGTCATCGGAATTATCTAAGAGTAATTTAACGTCATTAAAGATTGAATCTCTTTCACTTAGTTGACTTCTTAACTCTTTTACTAATTCATTTAAGATATTAATTTTCCTAGCTTCAAAATTCATTAAATTATTATTGGGCCAAGTTTGATTATTATTACTTATGTCGTTTTTGAAATCTATCGGTTTTGGAATATTTTGTTGACTACCATAAAGGTGGCTTTTAGATTCTCTATAACTTGACTTGTTAATTATCATGTGCTCTCTAATTTGTTTCTGTCTGAATCTTTCGTTACATTGGAAAAAATTAGTAGCATGGCCCGTTCCACAATATTTACAAGACACTATCTTGTCACAATCATGGTCGGCCTCTATAGTTTTAGCACATGTAATACATCTATTAATTTTTGATCTGCATCTAGTGGCTGTGTGACCGTAATTCAAGCATTTTTTGCAGAATAACGGGGTAGGAATAAAATAATCAACTTTTAATAAGATGTTGTCGTAAAGGGAGACATTGTGTGGAATAATTCCTGAATCGAAAGTGATTTTAACTGATTCGATATCTTCGGCTGTTTTGGTGGTATTATTCCATCTAGTCATCCTTTCTATTTTTGAGATATTATATTTTGATTTAATATTTTCTTTAATTTCATCAATTGAGAGTATAATAGGAATATTCCTAACAATACCGATTGAAGAAGTGAAATTTTTTGGTATGTATGTTGTATAATTATCAAATTTATGGAAAGCTTCGGATTTAACACAGTTATTTGCGTCTTCAAATTTGTTGAAAATAACTTTGGCCACATTTTTACTAACCATTGAGATATTTTTGACGTCATTGAACTTGTTAAATTTGATTGCTTTACCTAATAAAACTAAATTTAAATTCTCTTTACTCACGAAAACGGCAAATGGGCCGAGGTCTAATTTGTTATATAAATTGATTTTGGTTTCGGTGTTAAGCGTCATGTTTGAAATATTAGATTGATCCATAGATATATCTGAAGTAGGCAAAGTGGGAGTTATTTCATTATATGACGCATTTGCGACTTGCTTATTAATTTGTTTTCTTTTCAAGTCCTTATTACGCATATTATTATATTCACTGTTTTCTATTATGTTATTATTAATGACGATTTTGGATTTTTTATTTTTATTTATTACATTTTCAGAATCAGAGTCGGAGAAATCACCGGAAATTGGCAGAGGTGCAAAGTACTGCGTACTTTGCCCCTCCTTGCTTGTATTGGATGGATTTACTATTTTGTGGATGGAAAAACAACTATGAAAAGACTTACCCGAAAATAAACAAACAAAACAGAATAAAATTATTAAGATATTATTTAAATTCAAAAACAATTAATTAAATTAAATGAAAATTTTAATTTATAAACACTTCACTAAAAAAGGACGCTCACACAATAAAGTTTCGAGAAAGAATGATTTGGGTTGTCTTTCAAAAAAGTCTTTGTTTTTTTTAGGTATGACATAATTCTTTTTTCATGAGGTGTTAAAAAATTTATTGTATTCGTACTGTTTTTGTAATTTGTTATAATATTTATAAAATTGTCCCGAATGTTTACTCGATCACTGTCATTCAAATTAAAAATTGCACTTTCCACATCTGATATACTTTTGAAAAGTATTGCGGTACCAACCGTTGGCGGACAAAATGTATTCCCATACATATGTAACGACAGAGGCTAGCAAACATCTACAAGCCAGTAGTACTACTTAGTGTAATATTTTACTCAAATTTTAGAACCAATCAACTACTAAATTCTGATCATTGTTTAAGTTTCTCAAAGTCACCCCGGCTTTAGCCGTAGATTTTACAGATAAGCAAACGATTCACAAAATAACTCGAATTCGACGCAATAACTCAAACTTCAAATAGTATTCAGAAAGCATTGATTCGATTGTTGCAAAATATGATCGCGAAAAACTTACGATCGCAGTCAAACTCGAACTCCCTTGTACAGTGTACATTCATAACATAAATTTCGACCTACATATAACAATGTACCTCTTTTTCGAAAGCTAGTTGTAATGGTGATTTCCTCCTAGAGTTTTAACAGGTGCCCGTTCAATCAACCGATCTTTTCTACTGCTGGCCTTTCGTTTTCCACCCCTTCATAGCCTTTAAGTGGTAGAATGAGTTTTACTGTATTTAAGGATCATTGTTTCCATAGCGCAACACAAACATTTAATTTGGGTTGATATCTCCAAATGCAATGTAACCAACCGCTAAATATCTATAGGTCGAAGAAGCCGCGGTTTATTAGAGTAGTGCGGTTTGTAATGAGAAAAATTTTGAATTTCGAGCATTTCCAACATCGTCGATAACTATTTTTGAACTTTCAAGTTTTGGTAATCTACTTGATAACAGCTGTCACCTTGTGCCTAAATAATAAATTTAAATATGATTGTTTTGTTGAAAGGGAAATGTAATATTGATTTTCATACGGTAACGGTAACAACTGTGTCGACAAATCACTCGTACCCATGATTCGAAAACCGTTGAATAATTAATGAAAAACCAATCGATTTGTTTTTTCGTATAAATGCATTAATTTTAATAAAATTGTTAATTTATTAATTGGTTTGATTAAATTTACAAATTACAAATAACATAATACATATACAAATTGGAATGTAAAAATAATTTTTTGTTACCTACAATAATAGCTAATTGTTCAATATTATATTGCTTCAGTTAACCTAAATAAAAAAAAAATCAGTCCACGTCGTTTCAAAGTACTAGATAATTATAATCCTAATAATAACCGAGTGCCCAGTATATAATACGATAACAAATACAACAATAAAAACAAAAACAGCAATACGTACATTATCGCAGCATTACAATTGTAATATTAAACCGGCTGCCGAAATATTATCTCCAGCTCCAGCGGTTTGTTTCGCGACACGACATACTAAAACCGGTGCTAGGCATATTTCAACATTATATGAGGTATTTTCGTTGACAGTAATTTTTTCGTTCCAGCACGAAACTGGATCCATTTGACTAAAATTAATACGTTTGGGAGCAAGCGGATCGTTTGTCGCGGTCGAAAAACTTTCGTCCAATACAAGATATGATGACTCCGGATTTATAATATCACTGCCGCATACATGACGGCATGCGGTTAGGGCTGATTTAGCCGCTGCATTTTCGGTATTTTTCCATTCGACTGCGTCATAATTTTGGTCGCGCACTATAAGGAATGCTTGATATGCTAATGTATGCACATGAATTCGTGATATTAAACGACGTGTTTTATCACCTTTGAGGTCATTAGAGTAATTTTTATTCAGCTGTGTAAATATACCTCGCATTTGTGCTAATGCGATCGAAACTTTGGGATTTGAATCCGCAACCTTACTAATTTTACCGTACTTAAGTACCTGTTCTAAATTGTCCAGTTCTTGTTCGTTCATACCGATTGAATTTACATATGGCAGAATGTTTTTGTTGATCAAATGAAGTAGTTCGATTTCAACGAAACTCGCCATTTCGAAATGGACTAGAGTGGATGGCTTGACTGAAGTAATTTGGTCTTGTAGTATTTTGAGGCGGTCTTCTCGGATTTCTGGTGCGAAGGGATAATTATCCATCATTTGAATTCCGCTAACAACTAATAGGCGTGGATCAAAATCGAGGAGTCGGGTGGCAAACGGCTCAATGGTCTTAAGTACGGGATTATTTTTATCATTATGGATTATATATCTGAAATTAATAAAAATGATTATATAACTTATGACATTATATTATTTGTTATATAATTAATTACCGATTTGCTCGAGGCGCTTCCAGGGGACCCCATTTTTCGTGTGCTTTATATTCTAAAATCATGTGAACATCATCAAAGGCGACTGGATCTCCAATCATATTAATCTCTTTTGGTAAAGTATCACGCAACTTTCTAGACATTTCCGAAGCTAAAAGTATTTCGGCCCCTTCTCTCAAGAAACGCAATGACATAATCGGCGCATTCCCTCCGATCGACCACCGAATATTATTTTTATCCGCCTTAGCTCGTTTCAATAAACTTTGAAACAAAGCGGAATTTTTTGTGTAACGCCTATCAAAAATAAAATATTTGTTTACAATAGATAAGGATTACATAAAATATATAAATTACTCGGCAGCTGCACCATGTTTAAAATAGTAAGCAAAACTTAGTAGCAGCTCTTCCTCGGAGTTAATATCACCATCGAACTCTGTATCACTGTTATTCTCAATCCAATCCGTGTAATTGAGGAACGTGGGTGCATGTACATACAAATCACTACAGGCACCGTAACCGATTGCGATTTTAGGCTTAAGCATTATCCGGCTGGTATTCGAATTCTCTAGCCTTACCAAATTTCGTAAAACATGCGTTAAGTCCTGCAAATTTTTAGCCGCTAAAAATCCTTGATATATGATTGAGAATAGACCAACAAAAACAGTTATCGTGGTTATCCAAGAGATATAATTTCCACTCGTCATTTTAATAAAAACACTGTTGTCCAACATTAAAACATTTTTTTTATATATAAAAACTCTTTAATCGGATAATTCTTTTTATTTTTTGAGTAAAATGACGAAAAAGATTAACGTCAAACTCAATCGGTTACTTTTGGATATGTGTTTTTTGGACGTGGTTAATGTTTTTTGTTTTGACACAACAAACGTCATTGAAAATCGTCATTGTTTCATGTGACATCTATGTTTTCAGATTATTACTAAAATCGTTTTGTAACGTACAAACATATTTGGTAAATAAATTTATGTTTGTAGTATCTGTAATACGAGATATTATTTTATTTAATACTTTGGTCCATATTTAATAAGAAATTAATTAAGTTGGTGTTTTATTTTCAAATTTAACTTCGGTTGATCAACTTGGACTATTAGTCGCAGGCGGCACTATATACAGAAAAAATATAATATAACAGGTCTTACACTGCCAAAAAATCAAATATCGCTTTTTACAGGTACATTTTTGAATTGACATTTTAACACTTTTACTGGAATTTTTAATTTGCTAGCGATTTTTATTATTATTATTTATCCGCCAATGGCCAAATATTAATTAAACCGGAATAATGCGCTCTTATTTCTTGCCTTCGGCATGATTTTGCTTAAACTAGGTAGTTAGTCCTGTATTAACACAATTTAACCCATTTTAATTCTTTGCAATTGTTATTTCAGCAGTTTGTCGATAACCGTTGTTAAATGTCACGCTACAACTTGGTCGCCATGTATGTTTCATTCTTTTATAATATTGAAACATGTATGTTTTCCTACTTCCTGTATCAAAGTTTGAAGCGTATGTTTATTTTCTTTAATTCAGGTTAGGACCAAGCAAGTAATCCCAATTTCTTCGTCTGCGTGGAGTTATGACTTTTATCTCTTTATCTGCAACTGTTGTAATAAAATCTGTAAATCATAGGGTTAATTAGACAAACTGTGGCTATCGAAACAGTCGCTACCATTACGGAAGTACAGAACCATTACGATTGAGAACACCTCTCATGAAATTACCAGATATAGTTTACAAAGAACTTTAACACGAATTGAGATTTGATAGAAAATACGTGGGGTACAATTGACTGCCTTGTTCGTTAATTTAGTTGATGGTGGAGACATCAGGTATAATTAGTAACGAAATTGTACCTTAAAATATTTCCCGCGCCGTTCAAACGGCACAGTGATTAAAAATGCTGCCTTTCAACAGATCAGCTACCCCTATTATATATAAATCCCGTGGTTGTGTGTTTGAGAAAGGATCTTACAGTATTGCTTCTTCGGTTTGACTTAAAAGTAGATTGCAAAAGAATGTCCCGCCAACAAACAAGGCTCCCCAATTATTACAGTTATTAACAACGGATGTCCGAACAAAATGTGATACAGATTCATTTAACGATTAAAGTGGTTTAAAACATTAAACTACATACCTAACTCAAGAGAATCATTAAAATGACTCAACACCTGCAAGTTTGAAAACTGCCGTAATTGATCCTAGAGCAGCAAACAAACTTTACCAATTCAGCTGTCGTTTGTTATTTTTTAATTTGAACTATGAGGCTAGTAAAGTGCTGCTAGAAATCTTCAACTGGGTGTTGTGCAGTTTTTTGCAAACACGATTATCGCATTTCACAGGGCTTTGAACTATTATTAGTTATTTTATGGAGTTTGGAATCATTCCGCAGTTTTGATTTCGATTCTAGATCTTCTTTTCTTACTTATGTTAATACGAACTTTCGAGTGTCTCCTATATCACATGTCTCACTATCAGATTAGTGGGATAGTTTTATCAGATAATTGTGATAGCTAGGTGCGCTGTTGTCTAAGTTTTCTGACTTGTACCAGTTCAATAGTACCAGTATAACCAATTTTTCAATTTAAAAACACTAGAGTCAAGTTTCAGGGTTTGGTTTAACTGCTGTAACCGCATGGCTAAGGTTTTGACCTCACATGTGGTCGTACACTGTTCCGGATAACTACCTGTCGGCTTGGGAAGGTCCCGTTAACCTACATGTTACGTCAGCCATGATACAAAATACGTTTCCATGTAATATTTTGTGATAACCATACATTAGAAAGTGTGGCGAATATTTCGTTGATTGATGAACTGAGTTTCTGAGCGCACTTCCAATTTCTGGCAAAAATTTGTCCCAACTTGAATGTTTGTCCCTCACGTAAGCTCTCAATGCTGACACGACTGATCGGTTGACTCTTTCTGAAGCGTTGCTTTGTGGTGAATAATAGGCCGTCTTTATATGCTGTATACCATAATCTTTGATTAATGCCGCAAATTCTTTCCCCACAAATTGAACACCATTATCGCAATCGTATCGTTTCGCATATATTCCACGATTTTCGGAGCGGTTGCTTTAGTTAATGGTTTTAGAAGCACAAACTTTGTCAGATTATCCAAAATGATCGTAATGGTGGTTTTGCCGCTTGATGTTCTTGGATAGGGCCCCTACAAATCTATGTAGATTTTTTGCCATGGCCTTTCCGATAAAACCTGCTTGCCTAGAGGTGTACGTAAACACTGATTTGAGGATTTAGTTTGTTTACATATCTCGCACTTGGTTACGTATTTATGTACTTGTACCGCCATTTTATGCCAGTAATGCAGTCTTCTTAAACGCTCTAAGGTTTTACGAATTCCGCCGTGAGCTCCACTTGGTACATCCAAGTCGAAATCAAACTCTCGCGAAGTTCATCTGGGATCCAAGTTTTCCAACAAGGAATATCTGTCAAAGGGATGTTTGATTTAGGTTCAATCCTAATATAAATTTTACCACTCTTTACTAGTAGATTAGGAAAAAGCTGTGGTTCCAGTTGAATTTTTGCGCGTAATGTAAGGTAAGATTGGTCTTGTATTGCGTTTCCATCAAACAGCTCATCATCTTGTAGTTTGGCATCCTCTTTCATTTCAACCGTAGTATCACAATAAATTCTCGACAAAGCGTCGGGAACAATATTCTCGCTACCTTTTTGATGTATGATGTTAAAATCAAAGCCTTGTAATTTTAAGCTCCATCGCGCTAAACGTCCACTTAGTTCTTTCTGAGACATCAGCCACTGTAGGCTGGCATGATCCGTGATAATCGTAAATCTATAGTCTTCAATGTAGAGTCGAAATTTATTGACGCTTACGACGGCTGCCAGACACTCCAATTCGGTAACGGTGTAGTTGCGTTGGGCGGCATATAGCTTTTGCGACATAAATTATATAGGCTTTTCATTTCCTTTGTCGTCTTTTTGGAAAAGCACCCCTCCAATACCTTGTGTGCTGGCATCGCACCGAATAAAAAACATCTGTGAAAAATTAGGATTTTGTAGTACTGGTGCATTAGATAATAATAATTTTAAATTTTTAAAAGCGGCCTCGGCTTCTTCGGTTCATTTAAATTTCACTCCCTTTTTTAGCAAATTGGTGATTGGTGCAGTCACCTCAGCGTAATTGCAGATAAATCGGCGTTACCACCCTGCCATTCCCAAAAATCGGCGAGTTTGTTTTACGGACTTTGGAGCTGGAAAATCGGATATGGATTGCACTTTGGATGGGTCGGTTCTTAATCCACGCTCACCGATCAGAAATCCCAGATACCTCGTTTCCTTGAGCACGAAATGACTTCTCCAGATTTATTGTCAACCCTGCTTTGGACAATAAATCGGCTACGGTTTTTAGTATTCCCAGGTGCTCGTCGATACCAGCTGAGATGATCAAAAGATCGTCTAAATAAACAAAAACGCGATCTCGGAGCTGGTGTGGTATCACTCGATCCATCAGTCTGCACATGGTTTGGGGTGCGTTACACAACCCAAACGGCATGACGCAGAACTGATAGAGAGGATGGCCTGGGACTGTAAATGCCGTTATCTTTTTCACGCTCTCAGAAAGAGGTATCTGCCAAAACGCGTCCTTAAGATCGAGGCTTGTGATAAATTTCGTTTCTTGCAGTCTGCCGAGCAACCCGCCTATGAACGGAAGTGTATATGCATCCTTTTCCGTTACGGCATTTACCTTTCGGGAATCTAGACATAGACGGGATTTGCCATTTGATTTGGCTACCAGAACAACAGGTGAACTCCACGAACTTGTGCTCTCCTCTATCACTCCAAGGGAAATCATCCGATCTATTTCCTGAAAAATTAATTCTTGTTTAATAGGTGATACCGGATAGTGCCTTTGTTTTATAGGGGCACAGTCGCCTACATCTATATGGTGCACTACCAGATTCGTTCTACCCAACCCATTCAATGTTTAGCGCTCAATTTATGTTGGTCTCGTTTCTCATTCTCTTTGGTAGCGGTCGGGTTGGCCGTCAACTCACTGATTATATCTGGGGCAACATTGAATTTTTTCCAGAAGTCCACTCCCAGATAAATTTCGGACTGTAGTGTCGGTACCACACAAAATTTTACTATCTCCGTTTTACTCATATAGTTCACTGGTAGATAAACATGTCCAATAACAATGTTAGCGGAACCATCTGCTGTTTGAATATACGTATTTAATGTCTTCAGTGGAATTTCCATAGATTTCAAAAGTTCTTCACTGCCTTTACCTAAAATACTAATACTTGCGCCGCTATCTAATAATCCAAATTTCACTTGTCCGCAGATAGTGATTTTTGCGTATGGACGTGGGTCGCTGTCAAGAAATTCCGTTAGGGTGGAAATGGAACAAAGGTAGTTGTACGCTTTATGTGTTCGCCAATATTGTTGAATGCGTCTGATTCGATTACTGGATGAGAGTATGAGACTTGACTGGTGGGAGCTGGTGATAAATTTGCTGTTTCGGTGTCCTCTAGAGATTCATCGAATTTGGGTTGGTCGTTGATCTGGGGCTTGCATATTTTCCCGAACGAGATCCCCCAGTTTGTGTCGCGTTCGGTGCCATATTTCCCTGAAGTCGTTTCTTTGCACACCGCAAATAATCGCTGAATTTCATCCCGGCCAATCCACATCCCTCACAAAAATTGTGGGTTTTGTCCATTTTACTGGTTGTAAATTTGTGCCCAAGATCTTTACAATTCCAGCACACAACGAACTGCTGCCTAGTCATTGCATTGACGTCCTGTGGAAACGTGTAGATTTCCCCTTCGTCAGATTGCGCGTTGTCTTCAAGGTTTTTAAACGTAGCGTTGGTTGATGGTCCTAGTTGCTCTGAGAGTTGCGCGATAGGCGGTGGGCGTCTGGTTCGTATCTCAATCAGCCGGTGAGGATCATATCCTGAGGTGTTCCACAACTTCTCAAAATTATCACAGATTTTCCTTAACGATGCTGTGTTTTTGATCACCATGTGTTGAGTGGCATTTTTCAAGGCTGGATTCATATTATCCAACAAGATTTCTAAAATATCTTCATTGGATATTGGCTGTATTAGGCGATAATTTGTACTTTCAATATCGGTTAAGAAATCGTTAAACGGTTCCTTCGGATATTGAATTCGACTACGAATATATCTGCGGGTTTCACGTTCCTCTTCTTTACTGCTGAAGCGATCTAATAGAGACTCCTTCATTTGCCCCCAAGTTGTGTGCCTATTTGTTCGAATAAAGTTAAAATACCACTATAGTCAGCTTTTTCCGTTACAAAGTTTCTCATCAACGTGACCAGTTCATGCCTTGGGACGTCATCCTGAAAAGCATGCTCTTCAAGTATCATGACGAAATCTTGCACGTTCTCATCGCCTCGTTTGTTTTCACGTCCGGAGAAAGAAATCTTCCATCTAGTGGGATCCATGCGTTTCTTGAAATTATTGTTAGATTTCGAACGCGAATTATTTCGGTTTTGGAAAACTTCCGAACTTCCTTCCGAATCACCGTCGCTCTCGTTTGTTTCGTTATGATGAATCGGCAATCTTTTTTTCTGTTTTCGGGAACTCTTTTCTCGTTGGCCCTGAGAAATTTCAGCCATTTTGTCCATGAACATTCGGGACATCTCCTCGAGTTTATTAGAAAACCGCCGTTCCAATATGGTTTCATATTCCGTTTCAGAATTTTGCTCTTCTGCATTGGTACGCTTTGGTTCACGATCCGACTCACAATTTTGAGCAGTTCTAGAGGTAGATGGTTTCGGTCGCTCCTTTGTCGATGCCTCAGATGTACTTTCAAGCTTTCGTATATCTCGACTGCTGTACCTAACAAGACTTTCGAGAGAGTTAAGTGCAACAGTGGCTGCTGCCAAATTTGGAAAAGTGCCAATCAATCGCTGGGCTCTATCTCGCCAGTGCAGGATTCGAAGAAGAACTTTCTTTTTGTCAATGACTGTGCCATTCTCCACCTGCTCCAACGCATTATCCAATACTACTGTCTGTTGGCTAATAGTGTTTAGTTTTTGGTCAGTATCATTCTTCACGTGTGATAATTTTGGTTTCAGCAGAGGGTTGTGAAATTCTCGTTGGACTGTTTCTAGTAATTTTTTCTCAATCCCCACTAAAGAACTCTGCATCCGTCTCACCTCATATTCTACCTCTAACTCTTCCGCGTTTAGACTATCTTAAATAAGCTTATACACCATTTTGAAATATGGAAGTCAAAATGTAGACTAGATAAAAAAAAATAAGAAATCAAAAAAAAAATCACAAATCGACCCAACAAAAAAAAATATTGTTTAGTTTCAAAATTTGGAAAATTCAATGAAATTTGTAAGAGATCCCACAACAATGAGCTTCCCCTTGAGAAAAGAGGAAATAACACAGAAATAATAGTAAATTAGAAGAATTACTATTTCTGGAATTCAGTTTAGTACCAAAAGAAACTGGTAATTTTTTGAAGTATTACTTTTGACCAACTCCGCAAAAAAAATGAATTTATTATTATTATTTTTATTTTCTTGTTAGTTTTTAATTTTATTTATATTTTTAAAATTTTGTATTTTTTGTTTTTATTTTTTCAATAAATCAACGAAAAATAAAAATAATCAGAATAATAAGTTGAGCCTAATTAAATCTTAGATCCCAAAACAAAAAAAAAATATTAATTCTAGCTGAACGTTACCAGACACTTTCAAAAAAATGATTACTCAAACGGGAATATTTATACTGGTGTAGGTAATGTATTGCTGGTTGGAAAATAAAAATTAATTAAATATAATTATATAATAATATATACAAAAAAAATTATAAAAAAAAAATTCAGTATAAATCAATGTACATATATTAAATTAAAGTATAAATTGATTATAATAAAAAAATTTCAAATTAAACGAAAATCAAATAGTTAATAAATAATGGGGTGTAATTGGTTACAGTGATACATATTTATGTGCTCTAGTTGTTGTTGGACATAAAAGTAAAAAAAAAAAATTTAATAAACAACTATACGATCGATGATGCTCTTCCATAAAAAAAAATTACAAATAATTAATAATTGTATTCGAAAGTTGGCTTTGACTTTCGAGTCAGCCGAACGTAATTATTTTTTTCATACAAAAATATTTATTTTACATTTTTTTTTTTTTTGTAATTTTAAATTGCGTTAGCATATAATGCAGAAAACCGCATCAAATCCTCTTATAGTGGGGTAGCTTGGAATGTGTTAAGACTCGTGGAAGGATTTGTAACATGTTTCATAGTAATGGTGCCCAACATCGATATTATGACATTTGATTCAGCGGAAACAAATACTCATGATCACGTCGATTAAAACGGGTTTCGGCTACGGTATAGTTATTTGACGCCAAATGAATTTCAGCGCCAATTTTTTAAAAGCAGATTTTTTTTAAACTAAATACGCCTTTTTTTTTAAATTAGAATTTTTATGAATTAAAAATATAAAATAAAAAAACGCTTTTTTGTAAAATTGTTTGTTTTCTAAACTACAAAATTAGTACCAAATATGAAAAATTAGTACCAAAATTAGTACCAAATATGAATAAAATCGAGTCATCCATCTTATAAACATTTTTTGTACTTTTTTGGGCTACGGTATAGTTATTTGACGCCAAATGAATTTCAGCGCCAATTTTTTAAAAGCAGATTTTTTTTAAACTAAATACGCCTTTTTTTTTTAATTAGAATTTTTATGAATTAAAAATATAAAATAAAAAAGCGCTTTTTTGTAAAATTGTTTGTTTTCTAAACTACAAAATTAGTACCAAATATGAAAAATTAGTACCAAAATTAGTACCAAATATGAATAAAATCGAGTCGTCCATCTTATAAACATTTTTTGTACTTTTTTATATGAAAATTAGTACCAAAATATAAGCGCTTAAACTGGATATATTAAAAAATGAAATGCGCATTTTCCAAAATATGCGCTTAAACGAAATCTGCATTTTCCAGATATTTATTTTGTTTTATTTTGATTTCATTTTCCAGGAAAAATAATGAAATGTATCACTGGATTAAAAAAATGAAATGCGCATTTTCCAAAATATGCGCTTAAACTGGATATATTAAAAAATGAAATGCGCATTTTTCCAAAATATGCGCTTAAACGAAATCTGCATTTTCCAGATATTTATTTTGTTTTATTTTGATTTCATTTTCCAGGAAAAATAATGAAATGTATCACTGGATTAAAAAAATGAAATGCGCATTTTCCAAAATAAGCGCTTAAACTGGATATATTAAAAAAATGAAATGCGCATTTTCCAAAATATGCGCTTAAACGAAATCTCCATTTTCCAGATATTTATTTTGTTTTATTTTTATTTTATTTTCCAGGAAAAATAACGAAATGTATCACTGGATTAAAAAAATGAAATGAGCATTTTCCAAAATCTAAGTTGTCAAAATTTCCAAAAATTAGTGCTAATTTATATAATAGATGGCACTAATTAGCAAAGACTCAAAAATTTGATAAACCAAGGAAACAAACATCATTTGATACACTTGTCAAAGAGTTGAACCATTTTAGTACATATTGTGTCCAAATTTAGCAATTACTCAAACCATTTTGCATGTTTCCCCATCATTTCCGCTGTATTTAATTTGGCGCCAATGTCGTTTCGTTGACGTAAAATATCTATACTTGTTCCCTTTTTTGTATGAAAATTAGTACCAAAATAATAATGCAACATTTTTAATTTTATTTTTAGGGAAAAACAAGAAATCTCCATTTTTCAGATATTTATTTTGTTTTATTTTTATTTTATTTTCCAGGAAAAATAATGAAATGTATCACTGGATTAAAAAAATGCAATGAGCATTTTCCAAAATAAGCGTTAAACTGGAAATATCTCACTGGATATCAATCAAAAAATAAGCGCTTACACTGTATATATCACTGGATGTCAATAACAAAATGAAATGCGATATTCCAAAATAGCGCTTAAACTGGATACACATCACTGGATATCAATCAACTGGATACATATCACTGGATATCAATCAACTGGATGCATAACTGGATATCAATCAACTGGATACATATCACTGGATATCAATCAACTGGATAAATTTCACTGGATAGCAATCAACTGGATATTAATCAAAAAATAAGCGCTTACACTGTATATATCACTGGATGTCAATAACAAAATGAAATGAGATTATCCAAAATAGCGCTTAAACTAGATACATATCACTGGATATCAATCAACTGGATACATCTCACTGGATATCAATGAACTGGACACATCTCATTGGATAGCAATCAACTGGATATCAATCAAAAAATGGAATGAGCATTATTTATTTTGTTTTATTTTTGATCTATTTTTCAGGAAAAATCATGAAATTATCATTTTCTTTAATTATGTATTTATGTCCACGAAAAGTTACGTCAAAATTTCTAAAAATTACTGCTAATATTATATAATAGGTGGCACTAATTAGCAAAGTCTCAAAAATGTCTAAACCAAAGAAACAAACAACATTATATAAACTGGAACCATTTTAGTACAAGTTGTGTCAAAACATAAATAAAAGGAATATAGCAAGATACATTAAGAATATAACTGGCGCTTAAAATAATCAGCGGTAAAAAATGTAAAATCGTTGATCGTCGCATGACTTATACTACCATACATTTAAATTGTACAATATACCTAAATTTGAATTTGTGTGTATGTAGGTTTATGCATATAGAAACTAGAATGAAGAACATAGCCAGTAAATGGATAAAGAAAAATGAAAAAAAAATACTTTATTGAAATGCCTTAGAAAAGAATAGATTCAAAACCAACAATCCATCCAAATTTTTTTTTATTTTTTATTTAATACGTCCATAAATAAAAGGAATATATTCCTTTTATTTATGGTCAAAATTTAGCAACTACTCAAACCATTTTGCATAGTTTCGCCATCATTTCCGCTGTATTCAATTTGGCGCCAATGTCGTTTCTTTGACGTAAAATATCTATACTTGTTCCCGGGTTTCTGCTAAGGATGCAATATATCGATAATTCAGCCACCCTACAAAATTAAAAAAAAAATTCGAAGCAACAGACTTACCGCTTTACAGGATAAATTTGAAGGGCCAGACTGTGAACCTTTTGTTAAAAATCTATTTTTATGTAAATCCACACCTTATTTTTCACAATCTGTTACGAATGAGCATATAGCTCAAAATAGATTGTGTTAAGTACGGAATTGGTGTTTTATTCAAATTTTTTGTAAACAAATAAATAAAATAAGTAAATAAATAAATAAATAAATTGAAAGTGAATGAATTTACTGAATTGTAATACTCTTGATAAAATAAAAAAATGAACTTTACTTGGCGGAACCTGGCTATAGAAATATTAGGGAGTTAAATTATTAATGAGGAAAGTAAAATATGGTGGTCGAGGAATCCGGTTTCACCGAACCATCAATCGATCCAGCAATAAATTCTTCATCAATCATTAATCATTTAACAGCTGTTTAATAACCAAAAAAAATAATAATTTTGAAATATTAAATTCGAAAGTAAAACAAATGAAAAGATTCCATTCCCAATCCCAGTGAGCAATCCTCATACAGCGCCACAAGGCAACCAAATCATGGTAAATCGATTGTAGAGCTCGTATGAAAATTATTAATCACTAAAACTGGAAAAGAAAGCTGTAAATTTAATTTTTAAGCGGTACTGTGAAATCAAGAATAGAAAATTATAACGAGAAAAAAAATATTGCTGAAATAGAAAATGCGTAAGTCACAAAAAAAAATGTGCTTATTGAAAACCTGAAGGGCAAAAAAAAAATAACAAAGACAGATTAACCGCATGCAAATTAAGCGGTTGTTAACATCTATCTGTTACGTTAGGTAGTGAAGCCACCTGGATACCTTTTTAGGGCCACCAGTTCAAAAAAAAATTTGAAACAGTTAACTAATAATACAATTAATCCAAAACAATATATCAAAAAACCTTTACGGTCCCTGTTTCGGCGCCATTTGTAACCGCATGGCTAAGGTTTTGACCTAACATGTGGTCGCACACTGTTCCGGATAACTACCTGTCAGCCATGATACAAAATACAATTCGTGTGCTATAGTTTTTTTTTTCCTTGAAACAAGCCACTATAGCACACGAATTGTATTTTGTATCATGGCTGACGTAACATGTGGGTTAACCCCAGCAAACCACAAATCATATAAGAAGTATTTAACTTGATTATATACAATTTTGTATGATTTGTTTATATGACATAGTCATGTAATAAAATCATAAAAACGTCATTATTCACCAATTATAAATGTTTGTGTGATCAAAATGAAGTCATATAACGATCCTAAAACTATCATATTAACATCCATATGACTTTATTTATGACCAGAAACTATAAAGCAATCACCGTATGACTCTTTTATTACTTTTAGTGTGACTAATTAATGCTGGATAAACGGCAGGCGTATAACATAGTTTTTAATGATGTTTTTATGATTAATCGTAATGACTTACATCATGATCCATATCTGACCGAATCAAAAAAATCCATAAAATTGTAGTTTTTTTTACTTGTTTTTACTTGTTGTGACCTCCCCCTCCTTTTTTTTATTTTCAATTTTTTTAATTTTATATTTTTTAACCAATGCATTACCAAATTATTTATTTTATTTATTTAGAATTATTATTTAAGAATCATTATTTAAAGTTCATATATTATTAATTTACTTACGTTTATAAAATCACATGTCGCTTGCGCCTTCAAGCCAGGATTCGAACTGTTACTTTTTGCCATATCCACATGTACGTCGCGCGTTAACCATCTATGCTACCAGTCCCATATGATTTACTTATTTACTTTTCGATATTATCAAATTAATTTTCCTTCTCTGTATATTTTTTTTTCTATTGAAATTTATTGTTAAAAGAAAAAGAGAGTCAGCATACAACTTAATTGTCAAGTTTTAACCTCAAAAGATTTTCAATTTTGTTGTGGTGAACAACGTTTTACAATAAATAAATTGAATTTTAATTCTAACGCCTAAAGTACGATAACATAAAACTAACCAAAGTGTATAACGTGTATTGTGCAAGAGAGTAACGACATACGTACATAATAATATAATAATATCAGTTTATAATAACAAAATTTAATTTTTCTTTAAAAATTATTAATCTGGTGCAACTTCGCATTATATTAGTGTATTATAAATTTATTATAATGGCGTATTCAGTAGTCCAGACCACCGAAAACAATAAACCGTACCTCTCAGTTGTCCCTAATAAATGGATTGTAGAAAATGGGTGGGTTAAGTTTGTCGACGGTTGCGCCGATGGTATCGCTGCCAAAGCAGATGGCATTGACTCCTTATATTGGCCACCAGATAAAGTCAATGATTTGTTAAGGCAACCAGATAGCGTACCACAACCAAGTTGGAAGGCAATTTTTTTAGCTTTGTAGTGAATTTTGAAACGTTTTACTTTTTCATAATGTTTGACCTACTGCAGATAATGAAATGTAAAATTAAACGACACGATTTGGAATGGCATGTGGCCAATAAAATACAAGGAGATATGATGGAAAAATCAGAAACAGAAGAAGAATGCCATGCTGAGGTTAGGAAAAAAAGAAGAATCGTTAAAATGAGATCTTATGTGCTGTTAGATTCAAAATTTAAATCACAGCTCAAGGCGATAAATGGTAAGTTAATAGTTTTTGTGGAAATATTATAAATCTAACAGCTGAACTGTTTTTAGGTTCTAGTAAATCAAATAACATTATGAAAACCAAAAGAAAACTTATTCGTAAATTGCAAGATAAGCCATATTTCAACAAAACATCAATTAAAGTACAAAACCAATCCAAAAATGGTGCGAATTCCGATTTCGAGCCACCGCCACCAAATATTTCCACAAATGATATATCGTTTATACAGGACAATACAAATAATGCTGACACAAATAATACAATGGTTTTGCAGAAAATTCTGGAAACGGTGAGTACGCTTAAAGACACCATGGAAACGAGAATGTCAGCATTAGAACTAAAAGTCAATATTATAGAGAACCAAATTGAAAAATTACCATTTTTAATGAAAGAAGCTGCCAAGTAAGATTTTTGTAAATGTATTTAATCGCTTCTTTTTAACTATTAAAAACTTCTAGGCCTTTGTTAAAAGAGTCTGCCAAAATTCAAATGGTTATAGAACAATTGTATTCAACAAAAGATGATTCTTTAACCAACCGAGTATCAAACGTGCAGCTTGAGATGCCATCCGACATTGCGGGGTTTGACGTTATCGATTCTTTGTCGAAATTAGAGCAACTAGAACAGAACATAGCTGACTAACTTTTTCAAAAATTTGGTAAGTAATTTTCAAATGGTTTATTTCTTAACACGTTCGCTGCCACCTAAGAGATAACTCGTAGTTGACGGTGTACCAAATTTTGCTACTACGAGTTATAATGGTAAAATGTGGTACACCATCAACTACGAGTTATCTCGTAGTTGGCAGCGAACGTGTTAATGGCTAGTATTTAACCTTACATAAAAAATAATTTTTTTTGCATAAAAATACGATTAATAATATCTCTTTCTTAATTATATACACGTATTTTAAATGATAGAAATATACATTTTTAATTTCATACAAAAATATTCATTTAAATTATTTGTTAATTTTATAATTTTTTCTTTTAGTTTAATAAACTTAAATGTTATAACCGGCAATGTAGCGGAAGTGGTCAAACAGTATGTTATGATCTATTAGACCGGATTTTCACGCGCCCATTTTTAACATAATGCATGAGCACGGGATGGACGGGATTAGGACGTCAAACAGCCAAACATAGATTTGATAATAAATATCGCACTATTAAATTGTTCTGTGATGTTGTCTTGGCAGCGGATTCGGCATTCTCAGTTTCCCAGTGCGAAGAATTTAAAAAAAAAACAATTGAGAAATTCAACTGCTCGGTTAAAATTGAAACAACTGCGCAGATCGGCACAACGCTCGCGTGGTTCTAAAATCCGCACTACAATAATAATTGATGAGTAAGTAACCAGTTGAAGACGGCGCGGCGGTATGAAATTTGTACTAATTAAACACAATAATTATTTACTTGCATACTGCCACTTTAAGAAACACTTGGAGTGTATAAAAATTTCCGGAGTGGTGAAATATCTTGGATGGATGATTATGTTTATTTGATTGTGAGATGATATTTAAACCCCTCTCAAAGGTTCAGTAACACTTTGAATGGTAACCCCTATTTTTTATTATAGAATCGTGGGGCTCAAGTCATGATATTTTTTAGATAAAAACAATTATTTTCGAAATTATAAGGCGTTTAAAATTATGACTTTTAAAATATATATAATTTAATATGATTTTTTAAACCCTACAACTTGTAACTGGGTTGATTTTACCGCAAACTTAATCCTTCCAAGATATTTGACCGGGTCAAAACTTTTTGTATACTCATATCTATTGAATTAATGTAATAATTAATATATCGTTTGTTGCTGATCAACTACTTTATATAGCTCATATGATCAGATGTGTGATACCATTGTTATAACCTGTCCCTCAGAATTGTAAGTATCTGATTTATTTTAATTTAATAATATCTGTATTTCATGACCACTAGCCCATTCTGGGTTTCCCTGCGAATAGAGAATTTGGAATTTTTATCTGTTTCTATAGTAGTCGTGTTTTTAAAAGCACTCAAAAATTCCCATTTCCCTCTGAAAAACCAGAATAGGGCCACAGAAGTGATCCGGATTAAATTTTGTATAGGAAACGTCCCAAAAATTGTGTTATTTTTTTAATTTTTTTAGTAAAAGAAAATACCAAAATTGTTGTTGCTTTCTATATAAAATTGAATCTGGATCAGTTGAAGTCATGAAATGCAGCTGATACTAAACTAATATTATATATATTTTTGCAGAACATCTTCAAATTTCGGAGACGCAATAAATCAATAAAGTAAAACTTTATTAACTTGAATGAATTAAAGACATATTTATTTTATTTTTATTTTATATTTATAAATTTATTTTATCTAAATAAACTGACTGAATTAATATATTTTATATAAAAAAAATATTGGTTTGTTTAATTATTTCAAAGAAGTATTATGTAGATATTTAGAAAGATGTAATCATTTATTTTAAATGTTTGTTGTTGATCCTAAAATTTAATGGACAAATGTGTGCTGTAGCGGTATAAATACAACATGAATGTTTTCGTTTTTTATTGCAACTAACTTGCATAATATTGAATCAATCGGAAACACTCGCACTAAACTCCGTGCAATTGTTGGTATAAAATACATTAATAGTGGAAGATTCTATTGGGTCCATGAAAAAATCATCGCGATTTTTTATCTTATGTCCATAAATAAAGCAGCTTCCATTTATTTCAATAGCATACTCCATTGATATCTTTGTTTAAGCCTAGGAACCACTTATTTTCAAATGTATTTTTTAAAATTAAATTGTTTCTTAGTTTTACCAGAACCATCTTGATATGAATAGAGCCGGCATGTAAAAAATGAACTTAAAATAAATGACATAGAAACACTAAAAAATAATTTATTTTCATAGAGTTTGTATGAAAAAACGCGATTTCGATTGACGAAAAAATATGAATTAAAAATTAAACGTAGATAAATAATTTTTTCTGAAATCACTAATAAACAACTCAATGACTAACTGATTTAAAGCACAGATTCTCAAGCTTCCCCATTTTCCAGATATAATCAAAAGAAAATAAGGGAAATTAATTAAAAAACGTTCTACAACAACAACAATATGTATTGAAAAGAGAATATTCTATTTAATGACGTCATCACTTATTCACAAATCACAACTAAAATCAATGGTAAAAAAAAGACAATACGTTGAACAGCCAAAATTAAAATAAATCAAAGAGAGTCAAAGAGAAAAACTTATAATAATATGCATTGAGCGAGAAGAAATCAAAAAAATCAAATCAACAATCAACCCAGATTGTTATGCATCACAAATAAACCACATAACCAAGAAACATTAACTGTAATATAAATGCCTTATTTATTTCTCAAGTATTAAAAATATTATTTAAATTAAGTCAGCTGAAAATAAATACAATATGATTAATATTTGGCATCGATTTTTATTCCCAAAAATTAATGACACATTCAAAATAAGTTTTTGTTTAGAATATTTGAATTGTCATAAGATTTGAGAGCGGTGTATAAAATAAAATAGCTCTTACTTATTATTCCCATTCCTAGATGTCACTTAACACACAAATAAAAACAACAGGGATTCGAACTGAGTAAACGATTTCAAAGAAAACTTTTTACGTAAAATTAACATAATTTCTTTCATAGCAATGGTTTAATTTTAGTAAATTTATAAAAAAAATTATATTAAATTAATTATTATTACAATTTAGTTATTACTATAGACAAAAACCACCAAAAATATGGTTAACCGAATCAAAAATCAGACCGATTTTAGAATACGACCGGTTCGATCACCTATTTGATTTTTTTTATATGTTTTTAAGGTACCCCGTAAATTCTACGAAACACAATTCTACGAAGCCACAATTCATAAAACAACAATTCATCGAAAACAATTCATATAACAACACTTCATAGTAAAACAATTTTACGAAAAAACAATTCTTCGTAATAACAATTCATCGAAAAACAATTCATCGAAAAACAGTTAATTCGAAGATATTTTATATTGTGAACTCCAAAGGAAATTGAATGCATATTGATCAATACAACAAATCAATTTTTGACGCAACTTTATTATGCAGCACGTATAAATTATTAGAAATAACACTCATTTTTTAAATTTAATATTTAAAAATTAATTTATTTATAACAATATAATGATTTTCTTAGCAAAAATCAATAAAAAAATACAATTGTTTATTCAACAATAATTTGTTAATAACAAATTATTTTATTTATAAACAATTTCAAATGGATTTAAGAATTTTTGGTCATTACTTTAAAATAAAGAAAAAAATTTGTTTATTCAGTATTGTTAATAATTAATTACTCAAAGAATTATTATTTAAATCACAATTGTTATTAACATTTTTTTTTTTGTTTGTTTATGAATAATAAATTTTTTAATAACAAATTTTAATTATTAATGATCTCAAAAGAATTTTTTATTAAATTATTTCTACATAACTTTAGCGTTCTATACGAATTTATATTATAACATTGCCTAATCCAAATATTTTGCAACAATATTAAATAATTATATAATACAATATTGTTAATAACAAACAAAATACATATTTATAAACAATTATTTTGTTTATGTATTTATTATAAATAAATTATATAATTTTTATAATATTCGTCAATCACTGTTAAGGAAAAATCTTCAAAACCCAATCAAAACCAAATCCTATAGTAAAAAAACTACTCTTTATTAGGATTTTTTCGTATAATTGTGGTTATATGAATTGTTTTTTGTTGAATTGTTTTCCTTGTTTATTAAATTATAGAAATTCAAATGTACCCATTTATTACTAAAAACATATTTATCACGTATTATTGTTAACAACAAATTAATTGGAGTATAAAAATTTTAGAATTTGCGGAAATTTACGTTGAATAAAAAAAATTGTTAATAGGGGGTTTAATAATAACCCAAAGAATTATTTGTATAACCATAATTGTTATCTTGGTTTTGTTAATAAATAAATCAAAATTTTTTACAACAAATTCTAATTGTTTATAATTTCATAAGGATTTTCAATTTAAATCATTTAAACTTTATCGTTGAACATCATGTATCTTCTATTTCCTAATTCAAATATTTTACAACAAAAATAAAACAATTATTTATTCTGATATTGTTAATAACAAATAAATATAAATTAATAAACAATTATATTGTTTATATATTTATTATAATAAAATTATTTAATTTATGTAATTTTATTCAATCATTGTTAAGGAAAAATCTTACAAACTCAATCAAAACCAAATCCCATATTAAAAAGAACTTTTTATTATGAATTTTTGCGAAGAATTGTGTTTTCGATGAATTGTTGTTCTATGAATTTTCGCGCCACACAGAAATTTTATATGAAGATTTAACAATTCATCGCAAACACAATTCGTCGCAAAATTTATATGGGAAATCAGTACAAAGCAGTCAAATAGAGAAATATCTTTTATTTTTTGAAATTGTTGTTATAAAAATTAAATTGTTTATAACAATATGAAGAAAATATGAGGATTTGTTAATAAAAATTACTTAAAATTTCTAATAAAATATTTAAAACAAATCAAATTGATTCTTAGAAATTCAACTGTATCTATTTATTAATAAAAAATAGATTTGTTTATAAAACAATAATTTGTTAATAATAAATTATTTTGTTTATAACAATTTTAAATGGATTTTAGAATTTTTGGACAACATTTTCATTGTACAAACAAAATTTTATTGTAACACGGAGTTTAATTATTACTGAAAGATTTATTTTTTAAAGCACAATTGTTATTAACAATTTTTTTTCGTTTTTAATTAAATAATTGTTTAATAACAAATTCTAACTGTTTATAATTTCATAGGGATTTTCAATTTAAACGTTGAACATCATATGTATATCTTCTATTTAATAATTCAAATATTTTACAACAAAAATAAAACAATTATTTATTCTGATATTGTTAATAACCAAGGGTGGGCAGTAACGAATTACATGTATTTAAATTACGTAATTAAAATACAAATTACAATTTGTAATTTGTATTTTAATTACTAATTTTCCAAGTAACAGTATCTTGTATTTTAATTACTTAAATTCTAAGTAATTGTAATTTGTATTTTAATTACCTTAGTTTTTAAAATTTCTTATTTAAATTTTTCTAAAATCCATTTAAAATTGTTATAAACAAAATAATTTATTATTAACAAATTATTGTTTTATAAACAAATCTATTTTTTATTAATAAATAGATACAGTTGAATTTCTAACAATCAATATGATTTGTTTTAAATATTTGATTAGAAATTTTAAGTAATTTTTATTAACAAATCTTCATATTTTCTTCATATTGTTATAAACAATTTAATTTTTATAACAACAATTTCAAAAAATAAAAGATATTTCTCTATTTGACTGCTTTGTACTGATTTCCCATATAAATTTTGCGACGAATTGTGTTTGCGATGAATTGTTAAATCTTCATATAAAATTTCTGTGTGGCGCGAAAATTCATAGAACAACAATTCATCGAAAACACAATTCTTCGCAAAAATTCATAATAAAAAGTTTTTTTTAATATGGGATTTGGTTTTGATTGAGTTTGTAAGATTTTTCCTTAACAATGATTGAATAAAATTACGAAAATTAAATAATTTTATTATAATAAATATATAAACAATATAATTGTTTATTAATTTATATTTATTTGTTATTAACAATATCAGAATAAATAATTGTTTTATTTTTGTTGCAAAATATTTGAATTAGGAAAAAGAAGATATATGATGTTCAACGATAAAGTTATAAATAATTTAAATTGAAAATCCTTATGAAATTATAAACAATTAGAATTTGTTATTAAACAATTATTTAATTAAAAACGAAAAAAAAAATTGTTAATAACAATTGTGCTTTAAAAAATAAATTTTTCAGTAATTATTAAACTCCGTATTAAGAATTTTGTTTGTATTTGAAAAATGGTTGGACAAAAATTTGTTGGCCAAAAATTCTTGAATTATTTTAAAATCTTCAATCGTTCTCAAATTATTTTTCAGAAGTTTCTTATTTTACATAAAAGTCAGTATGATACAAAAATTATTGATAGGATCTCACGTGCACATACAACGAGTCTGTTATTTATACCACAGAATAACAAACTATTCTGTGTTTATTACTGTCGAATATATTTTCATTCATAATTTCTTATATCTTATATGAATGTGTGTCAAAAGAGAGAAGCAAATTTAAGAATCAACAAAACCAGAAGCATTTACAACTTTGTTTTGGTATTGTTTTTTTTTATAAATAATATGTCGTGCTTAAAATATAAAATAAAAGGATGAAACTATGGATTCCAGTTGGATTAATTTACATAAATAATGGTTAATTTCATATTTGAATAGTTATTTTCTTAGAAGATCGACCTCGGCTATAATTATCTGTGGTTATATTAAGGATTTTATTTGATTTTTTTTAGAGAATCTTCATTAATAGCCGCATTTCTCGACGTTTGATCTGATCCAGAACGATCAAGGGTGCGATTGTGTATCGTATCGAGTATGAAACGACACCAAAATGCGTAAATCAAACAAAATACCAATTTTCTGTCTTGTTTCGTTTCGAATCTGCCTCTTCATACTCGTACTATTATTCATCTAAATCTTTGTCGTTTTACAAAATATTATTGTTGCCTCACATCTAAATTATAATGTGATCCAGATCACTATGCATTAAGAAATGCAGCTAATGTTTAGATAGCAATAATAAATTATTAGTAACAAACGAAATATTAAATTTTTTTTTATATTATTTAATATTTATAGAATGAAAAATCTTAACCAATCATAAAATCAACACAATTATATTTTGTAAACAAAATCAGCGTTTGTTTTTTACTGCAACAGACAATCATTTATTTTCTTTGGAAAAGGAAAAGCAAACCATTTGTTCAACACAAATATCTATACAGGCCACCTCAAATCAATCCTAATATAAATGTACACAATAGTATTTTAAGTCACTTATTTTAAGTAGCTTAGGAGAGAAAAAGGTAATATGTTTTTCAACGACATTATTTTAAATTCCTGACGAGTATAATTAATTGACAAATTTTTCTGTTTACTATACTATGCCGACACATAAACCAAAATTGTAAATTGTTTTTGATGTTGTTTGTGTTATAATCGGACGCTTGCATTGTATCGAAAAATGAATTTGTTACTAAAGATATATGTTAAACCGAAATTGATTTAACTGAAAACGTACGAGATAAATTCAACATGTAAACGGTGACTTGACTGAAAGTTATCTGAAAGTAGTCTGAGTTCGTTTAATTTAAATTTGGTTGGTTGAGCCACTTTGTGTTTTGAGTTAAACATGCCAACTTTTATTTAGTTGAATTCACAGATTTTTTCATACTGTTAAAAAGGCAAAAGATTTTTATACATTTTCGAAGTGGTTTTCAAATTATTTTAAATAATTTTTGAATAATTTAAATGTAATTTTAGAACAAAGTGACATTTGAACTGTCATTTCAGATCAAATAAAAAAGTCCCATGTAACCACTAACCAAAATTTTCAGTCAGATCACTTTCGGTTTAACATGTATCTGTAGTATATGTTATATTCGCCAATCAGTCTATCTTGACGTGTGTGCACCACATCATGTGATATCATCATTTGTTACACCTTTTCCTATGAAAATATCGGCTCTCCAATATAATTTATTGGCAAAGAGATAAGAAACGAGGAAATCAACGTCTAGATAGGCTGAATGACTTATAGGATATCTATGACCATAAATATATTAACAAAATAATTGTTTATAATTTATAAATGAACAACATTTATTCATATTTATGTGTTATTTTGAAATATAATATTTGATTTGTTATTGATAATAGCGGAATAAATAAAAAATTGATTTTGTAATTAAACATTAATAGGAAATTATAACAATTAGAATTTCTCAGTCATTTGTCAATTATATTTATTTATAATAAACTAAAAAGCCTCTTAATGGCTTACTGAAATAATCCATCCATCATCTGTAGACGAATTTTATTTGGTTTGAATATGTACATATGTTATCTTATAACCGTTCAATATATTTTTCCTGGCTTGGCATGCCCAAAAAACATTGAATCTAAAATTGATCAGCACGGATTCAATATCCTTAATCTATGCAATATAAAATATTTTACGATTAACTGTTTTTCGAAGAATTGTTTTACGATGAATTGTTATTGCGTAGAATTGTTTTTTCGTAAAATTGTTTTACTATGAATTGCTTTTTTATGAATTGTGTTTTTACGAATTGTTTTACTACAAATCGTTTTTAGAAAAATTGTGTTTAGATCAATTTTCGGGGAACCGTTTTTAATTGTAGGCGACATCTATGGTTTAACCCTTGTGTTTACAACCGAATTTTTATCTTTGTCTTTACAACCAACATACCCGGGTAAGAATGTACGATTTCTATTAATTTTGCATAAAATTTTTTTTTAAAATTGAATTTTACGTTAGTATAAATAAATTTTGATCATTTCAATTTTATTTATTAATACAACATGCTATTGTATTTCCTGGTTTTGTACAACCCTGTTTTATTTATGATTGATAACTATCAAAAAATATAACGGGAAAATTAAAAATATGAGTGAAATAGATAATAAAAGAAGACAACTCAGATTGATATTGTGGAAGAGTTCATCATCCAAACATTTAAACTATTTATACGTGAAGACATTTGTTAACCTCAAAATTGCCAAAGTTGACCTCAAAGTTGCCAAACATGGAACCACAAAAATCCAAATAATATTCGGGTATGGAAGCCAATAAGTGTCTCTGAATTTGATGGATATCTCGGCATTATAAATTTTCCGGTGTCAGCCGATCCAAGAATGAGTATACTAGATTTGTGAAGATCTAGTTCTCACCCCCTTTATCGCGCTACGATGGGTGTTTATGGTGAATTCAGCGAGAAAAATGTGCTAGCTCGTGATCACGAATTGTTGTAATTTCGTCATCTTTTTACCCCCTCCAATTTTTTTTTTTACTTGTTTTTATTTTTTTATGGGTTAGAAAGGAAAAAAAATTGGAGGGGGTAAAAAAGATGACGAAATTAGTGATCATGAGCTAGCAAATTTTTCTCGCTGCATCGACCATCAGCGCTTTTATACTATACGCCGATATATCAGATTTGATAATGAGAATACCCGTGCGCAACGGATATACTTGCTGTCTTGTAGCTGGAGACCTCGTATCCATTGAAAGAACAAATCTATACTGGAATCGCTGCAAACTCACAAAGGGAAAGTAACCAAGGAGAACGTGTTGTTAAAGATTTATGCTGTACTATTTTTCGTAGTAGTGGTCGAAATATTACGTGTAAAAAATTTTTTACCTGATACAATTTAGCTTCTAGTTTCATGCGTAACCACATTTTATCAATTCTAGGGACAGTAAATAAAAGACGGCGATTTGTACCAGCGGAATTTCTATAGTTGTAAAAGGCAAACCAACCGGCATTCGACCTGTCGAATCGTCTATTTTCCGATTTCCAAAAAAAAAAAAAACAAAGTTGTGGTGGTTTTATCCACTAAGCATTATGATAAGGAGAAACAAGGATCGGCCAATAAAGCTACAATGACCATAGATTATAACTAAACTAAGGGCAGCATGGATAATATGGACAAAATTTTGGGCGAATATTCATGCAAAAGGAGGACGAATCTGACGAATCTCTGAAATGCCACTGGCATTTGTTTATAACATTTAGTTATGTCTGAGATTAGTAATCGTACCAGCTACCAAAAACGGTATCGAAAGTATTTTGGGCCATGTGGAAATTGAAGCAAGAGATGTACAAAGCACATATATCGCAAAAAAATGTGACTCAAGCGGTAGAATTATACACAAAGGAAACTGCCACCTTTGTTCTAAGAAAAGATTGACTCGGAAAAATTTTGCGAATTGCAAAAAACCAGTCTGCGCGCAGCATACATTGAATGCTGCTATACATTGCTTGCGATGTACCACAACACCGGGTATTAAATGTTTATGTAATTTTTTATTATATGTTAAGTTTTATAAATAAATAATGAACTAAATAATATGAAACTTTCTAATTTTTAATTTCCATTTAGTGTTAAGATTTAGCTACATACCCGGGTACGTTGGTTGTCAATTTGAGAGGTTATTCGAAACAAACTATACTAAAAACAAGTTATAATCGAGTTTTGGAAAAACTTTTCTTCAAATTCCATTCAGAACACGTAATTGTTAAGCTACTGAAGGATTCATGTCGATTAGGTAACTAACCCAATAAAATGTTGGTCATTAAAATTGAAAAACATACCCGGGTATGCGGTTGTAAACATAAAGGTTAAACAAAAGCCATTAATGAAGCATTGCCTATGAATCTGTATTCGGGCAGATTTTTGTCATGTGGTGATGCTTTTAGAAGGAGACTAAAAAGAGATGGTTATATTTGTTTATACATTTTATGCAATGACGTATTTTACAACAACAACATTCCATAAAAGTTTAGCAATAGTTTATATTCCAAGAGGATTTTCACTAAGAAATAAACATTTTCATGATTCGATTTTTCAATCAAATAAAACTACATGTTTTATGAACATTTTCGTATAAAAATAATGTAAAAGCTCATAATTCTTATAGACTAAAAATGTAAATGAAAACAATAATTTTCCCATATAGTTTCATAGTAAAGAAAAAATTGTATGTACTTTATTTTAAGCTTAGTAAAAAATACAGTCAATGTGGAGGCTCTTATTTATAGAGTAGGCTCTGGTTTTACACACAAAAATTTTTTGCAGTTTGATTCACTAGTTTTTAAAGGTACTGTAAAAATTGGATAATTTTTTTTTTGAAACCAGAGGAGCAGTACGTTTGGTTACTTCAGAAAGTCGATTTGCTAGTTGAACCAGTGGTAAGCGCCCATTCTTTATTTTCTTTTTAATTTGATACAGTGCATTCTCAAAAGGATACGTAGAAATAGCTGGCAATGATCCAAAACGCTCAACCTCATCCGCTATATGACAAAAGTTATGAGGATTTGACGTTACGTGGTCCGGATAAAGAAAGGTATAGTTATCAACGAAATGTTCTGATAAAGTTCTTCCTAATGGCCAGTATATTTTATAGTAATCAGATGAGAAGATAGTAGTGGCACAGAATAATACAACAAAATTATAGTAGTCGTCCACAGGTAAATGATTTTTAGGACTACAATCCCTATATAGTTTAAGAAAGATGCAAACTCGCTTCCTTTCCAAAAGGCAAGAATATCTATTCCCCTTACTCCGCGATGTATTTCATCAGGCAATTTAATATTTAACAATTTTTCATTTATTATTTGTATTATTTTAGAATCCCATTTCGTACTGTATCCTAAACTTCATTCTTTGAAGCCCACTAAATAACGTTTTACTATGCCTAGGTGTAAAATATATAGCGCATCTGCAGTTATTATATCTTCAATCATATCCAATGATTGAATTCGTAGTAACGGTGTTATAATTTGTTCAAATTTTGTTCGACAAATAGGTCCCTCGGGTACTTTTATTTTATAGTTTCTGTGATGTAATCCATAATTTCTGGATCGAAAGCCCTCATTTGTCCTAAGAGGAGCGTGTTGATTGTGGAAAACTGTTGTATTAGAAGAATGAGAAAATTCTCCTACTGTAGTGCATTTTAAGCATCCATGCTTTACATTAAAATATGACGTTCCTTTGATAAATGATCGTGCCGGTGTGTCACATAAAAAACTTCGAATTTTCACTTCCAGTTTGTGACTATTTATTTCTAATCCATTGTCAATGATTGGAATTATTTCATCTACGAATGGAGTTAAAAATTCTTCTGCTTTTTTTGGTTTGGTGTATCCATAAAATACTCCAATTACCATAGGTTGAAATTCTGGTATTTCAAAAATATTAAAAAGAATAGGCCAAAATTCTGCTTTTGAGCTTCGGAAAATTGGCAATCCATCAATATTTATGTTTAAAGAGATCGACATAATTTTCCTAAGATTAACGAAATATGATCTTAAACAGACTTCAATACCCTGATGCCAATATTCTCCTCCTTCTATTTGAATGAATGTGTGGGCTGTGTTACGAGGAGTTTGCATTATCGTCATTGGATCGTTTTGAAGTTTAGCTTCAAAATTTTTATTTAGATAATTTATCAACGGTTTCAGGGCGGCCTGGTTAATATTAAATTGGTGAGTCCAGGATTTAAGAAATTCGTTTAATGGTATGTCATCTTCATTACTAACGGGTGATTGTGAATCATTACCTATATCATTGTTTTCAATTTCGTCCGTAATATTTTCATTTGGACTAAAATAGCCGTCATAATTACTTGCATCAATTGTATCACTACTGATACTATAGCTTTCATGCTCATAATCACTTAATGCGTTAACATTAGAAAAAAAGAACAATTTTGAACATTTGTATTATTATCCACTTGGCCGGATTGAATGGGTATTTCTTGAAATCCTGATGATGTTGGACAGTCTATTGGCGATACCTCATTTTCCAAATTATGTTGCATTTGATTGAAAATAGTTCCAACCATTTTATTAAATGTTGACAACTTTTCTAATGCTATTTTTTTTAAACGCCGCTGATACTTTCCACTTTGTTTTAATTTTTTTCAATTGAACGAAAATTTTTTTGCTTTATTCATTTTGAATTTAATATTAATAATATATTAATTTTTATTATTTCATTCAAGTTAATCTGCGATAAATGTCACAAATGTTGAAAGTACTGTATGACCTATTAAAAACTTTATATGAATTAAAACTAGATTGAGACATATTTCGATCATATTAGCAATAAAATGAAAACAAACGACCAACTAAAACTATGATTGAATAATGATCATTTTATTTTTTAGTCCATTGAGAATATTCAATATATGATTCATTATGGCTATGTATCACGAAAAAAACTAATATATCATTTCTAACTGTATATGGACTAGAACAATGACCACATTGTGATCTACAAAACAGCTTAAAAAATTTACATTTTAAATAGCCATCGAAAAACTCAATATATGAGTCCTTATGACTTCGTGTCATACAAATAACTCATTTATGATGTTTTACTGGTAATTAGCCAACCCGATGACCGAATTATGATGTCCACTTTTAAATTGACTAACTTAGGACCGATATATGATCAAAGAAAAAATATTATATGACTTAAGGTTTACTGGGACGGGACCTTCCCAAGCCGACAGGTAGTTATCCGGAACAGTGTGCGACCACATGTTAGGTCAAAACCTTAGCCATGCGGTTACACTGCTTGAAGTTTATATTCGTAAGTTGTTAACTTGACTATGATTTACTTTCTCTTTAACTGTAACTTGGGCTGTGTGAGTCAATATTCAGGCTTTTAATGAACGTGATAATACTGCCGCCCATAGTATGCGATACATACTATCTGCGCTCATTGCTCGCTCTTCTAGATGTTTACTATAGCATGTACGTCTGCTAGAAAGAAGATAGCATTGGTACCCAATTACTTCGAGAGGGCAGTCCCACTCCCGTATGTTCCTACTTCTGCCCCGTCTTTCGTTTTGATTTTACTCTTACGAGTTGCAGGGAATGGAAAATCGTATACATGCGCTTACCCCAGCTCTGAGCCTTATCCAGCTATTTATTCTGCCTTCCAAAATCTCTGTTCGGAGAATCTGTCAAGAAAATTTCGGTACGATGTCACTTCGGACCAAGGATCGTATCACCGCCAAACCCAGGTGTACAGGGCTTCCCTTATAGGCGGAAAAAAAACATGTCTGCGCGTCAACCTTCTTCTTGATGGATCTTTTCTTATTGAATAAGACCTTATTCACTATCCTTATATTGTTATATTCCAAACTATGAAGAATTTTTATTGCTTATCGAACGCTCGAACGAGAATGTCGTGTTTTGTCTTTCTCATAGTGCATTTTTTAATTTATGTTTAATTTTATTTATTGTTTTATTTCTCTAGTTAAGTGCAGTAATATACAAAAAAAAATTAAGTTTCTTACAAATGGTGTCATTTTGTAAATGATTTTCCAAATTTGTTTTGATTCGTGTGTGTACATAGTGCGAGACTTTGAGAATTCATTTAAATATATGGAAATTGTGAAATCGTGTGGAAAAGTAGATCAAGAAAAATAGCTTGCCAGCTGGTACATTTTTGATTTTTAAAGTTTTAGTTTTACTATGAAGCGCTAATCCTTTTTACAATCGTCATTAGAGAACTGGTTGTTTGTCTTGTGGGAAAAGCCGCATCGGTTTCTTACGTTGCCTGTAAGACTTTTTACGTGCTTTAAGTGTCAGCTTGGTGTAGTTTGATTTATGAAGACTTCGTCTTTCTTCTTGTTGTAAACGTATTCGGAAGAATTGTTAGAGTTTTTGCGCCAATAATTGGACATTACGAGATTTTGTTAAAAATCGCCAGGTTTATCATAATTTTTCAGGAACTATATATGTAAGTTTGATCACCAATATTTTTATAACTGATTGATAAATCTTGATCATAGATAAATTAAACAAATATACACTTTTTGCGACATCGAATTTTCCTACATACCTTCTGTTAAACCGGAACTAAAGACTGGAACCGGAACAGTTGTTCCATTATCATTTATCAATGGGAAGAATCAAGGTAAAGTGATTAAAATAGTTTATCTAAGGCTAACGTGAGGTTCACAAAGGAGGCTCTTTCTTTACCTTTTTGTTATGCTTGGCTTACCAATTTTTAAAATGCTTTAAAAATTTACCATTTCAGCATCCATGCGACCTTTAAAAAATTCAAAATTTAACAAAAGATTTAGTGTAATGTCTTATATTTCTTAATAATATTGCTCCGGATCACAATCCTAAAAATGTAAACTAACTATTCGCATTGGTGGCAAGATATGGCCTATCTTCAGTTGGGCATTTAAATTTTGTAAATTCTTCTTCCCACCCTGTTGATTTATTTCCCACTGGCTCCAGCATATTATTCCACAGTGCGTTGGCAGCTGCGCAAAGAAATACGATTAATTTTAACTCAAAGTTTGCCGATAAAATTGTATAACCTGCTTACCTAGAGCATTGCCCTTTTGACTCAAATGAAAGCAATCCTGTGACATATATGTAAAATCAGTAAGATTTTTCTTATTAAGCGGCAACAACAGATGTTTTGTAAATAACTGCACGTTAACAGTAAAATCGGTTCGATTTTGAAATTCCTCTCGATTTGCGATTTCAATTTGTCGCTGTCGCCATTGTCGAATTATTTTCAAATAGCGTTTACGATATTTTTGAAAAGTCAACCCGAAAAAGCATGAACACTCCAAATGACGGGCAGAAATACATTGGTTTGGCGTTCCGTTCGCTTTTAACAGTAAGTCAATATTTATCGATAAGATTATATTGAACATACTGCGTGGTAAATTATCACGGATTAAACGTAAAACGGTTACTAAATCTTTTTCATGTCGATCAATAACCAATTCGGGTGGATTCACAAAGCACATCTCGGAGCAGAAATCATTTGGCCCGGTTAGAAGGCTGATTAGTTTCCAATCATTTTTTATGTCCACTTTTGGATCGTTTTTCATACGGGTTATCAAAACTTTTGCCATATAAGGCGTGTCACGGGACATGGCGGCTGGCTCGGCAGCATTAAATCTGCAATCGTATATAACTTGTAATTAATTATATAAATTGAATTACTTAGATTATGCTTACTTTGTTTTCATTTCGAAAGATAATCCATCGCCTCGTGAGTATCCATACAAATTTGGGTTATATACTTTTAGTATATTCGGAATTGTTAGAAATTCTCGCCAAGTTTTATCACCACCTATCGTCCAGGATATTCCTCTATTCTCGATAAATAATTGTAATAAAATAGTTGCCATGCCACCATTACCAGCGGTTAAAGAATCACCCATTGCACCAATAACATCGATGTCACCTGGACGCAATTGATGTACCGATATAGGCCGCGTAGCACTTCGGCGACCAGGCCCATTAGGATCACAAAAGAATTCATCATTCGTGCCAAATTGTTTTTGCAGTCTCTGAAAAATTAGTTAAAAATGCATTTAAATATAATTTTCTCGTGACGATCCATATCACGACTAGATCTAAATAGTGTAAATATTACTTCTCTTTCCCTAACGGCAATTTCTTGTAAAAATATCGAAATATATATTAAGCCAGGTTAAAAGTTGTAGATTTAGGGCCGGATTTTAATGCTGTTTAATCTGAGATTAAACACTAAAAACGACTACTTCATAAAAAGGGAGATCGGTTAAACTGCAACGAAGTTTAAAAGTATGCCGTTCGACGCTCAATATGGTGCAGTGCAGTTGCCTGTTCAACTCGACAAATACTATAAGCTGACGATAATTGCATTCTGTGTAGGCTTCCGAGGATTTTACGTCAACATTAAAGTCTTCAAGACTCCGCATATTATACAGTTCCTCAAAATATTAATCGAATTTTTGTGGTGAGTGTTGAGGTTTTTATTCACAATAGCAATTGTTAACATTTTTAAAAAACTAAAAAGAAATTCGCCTAAAAATATTTTCTAATTAGCTATTAAACAAAACCTGGATGAAGCAATTCGATCATTTCTTTGAGTTTGAACGTCAATATTTTGTGTCGCAACCTTTTTCTTTCAAAGCTGCGTTTATTCTGGAGGACATGTGCTGCTTATTAATTGTTAACCAATTTCTATCGCAATTCTATACTACTGCATTTTTGCTTTTTGCCAAAATTTATCAAGAGTGCAGGTAAAAATATTGCTAACTACTAAGGATTTTTTTAGCTCGGCTCTTAAGTCTTCCTTGGGCTTAAGGTCCAGCGACTGCTCGGTAATCAATCGAGAACTCGGGTATCCTTTTCTTGGAACGTAATCTTGGCGGTATGCTTCGGGTCATTATCCTGTTGAAAAGTGTTATTTTCAATGGAAATACTCCAGCTACTCAAGGCCTTCATCCCTCAATTTTGTGACATTTTTCAATTCTATTCCAAGTCATGCATGCTTACAGCATCAATGATCTGCCGACAAACTTCAGGGTTGGCCGCCCGTGTCTTGTAGTTAATGTCCAATCTATACTGCTTCAAAACAAGTAAGAAAAAATCTTTCTGGTTCTTGTTTAGAGGTTCTGTCAGCTTGCAATTAATTTTATTATTATTAATTAATTAATTAATAACCAGATCAATAAATGAGGAAGAAATAGTAAATGCTTTTACATATTGTGAAGGTTTCCCAAGGATGGTTTGAAAAGGAAGTTTTGCAGAAATCTTTTGCAATTAGCTCGATTTTATTTTCGGAGAATCGGGTCCAAGATAAAAGAACATTTTCATAATAGGGGCCACTGTAGATCTGTTTCAAAAATACTGATTTCAGACTAAAGTTCTGTTTAACAACTAACAAACTAAATGCTAGTAATTGTTCGGTTTATTGCATAAACTTATCTTAATTAAAATTTATGTTAAATATAAATTATCTTAATTAAAATTTATGTTAAATATTACATTTAATTATATTTATTAATTAAAACCTTAAAATAATAGATAAGGCCTTGATTCAATTTAGAAAAAAATGAATTTTAATTTTCTTCTGTGCCACTGAAGGCGTCGCAAAAGTTTGGAATGAGCCTATTCGCCTGTTTTTCATCGCTAAACTCCAATTTTAACACTTTTAACACTTGTTATGCAAACTTGAATTCGACTCCAAAACGGCTCACCGGTTCCAAAAAAAAACAAAAGAAAATAAAGGTGCGGCTAACACACTTTCTTTTACGAACGATTAAAGGGGTATGTCGGAGTCCACCATGGCGCGAGTCCACATTCTTTGTTTCAAATTCGGAAATAAACTGTATCTCGTCAGTGGCCAAGGAATCTTCAGCAACATATATATCACTAAAATATCACAAAGGTGAATTTTGAGAAACTTATAATGCAAATTTCTTGCAAACTTAAGATTTTTTTTAATTTTTTCTGTAAATTGAGATATTTGCAAAACAAATTTTCTGATTCACAGAATCTGGGAGCTGGGACCGCAAAATTTATGAAAAAAGTTTAAACATGAAGTTGCAGTTTGATTATTTTGGACCAAAATCAATAAGCCAAATGTCAAATTTGGAATTTGTTTACGTGCTAATGACTTGTTCCCTATTTTTAAAATCGTGAACCAGACGTTAGCCACTTTGCGTTAAAGGGCGAGTGTAAATCAAATCACGAAAATAAATGAAGGGATGTACATATACATAAAAAGGATGTTGTGATGCTGTGAGTGGATGCCGGGCTGGTTATTCTCTAAAGAAACGAAAAAGGTAATTGCAACATACTATATTTATGTATATATGAGTAATTTCATTTTAAAACAGCAAAAAGTTTAGAAATTTGAACTTCATGATTTTTGATTTGTTTAATTTTTGGTGTACGTGTAGTAGCAGAGCCTTCTAGAGTATAGAGCCATAATCTTAATGACGTATTTTTTAGAAGCTTTTTTAGTGGTATAACTTTTCACTAATTTTCATAGGAATTCATAGTAAAAATGGTGTTTTTAGCTTCAATTTTTTCAATGAAAAAAGCAAAAATATTATAAAATGTTTATATAAAAGATTTCTACATATCTTTAAGAACAATATACATACAAGAAGACCATATTGGTATTAAGTAAATATTAATTGCAGAATATTAAAATTAAATTATTTCTAAAATATTTTTATCGAACTTTCATTTTGAAAATTACATCAAAGTTGGCTCTGACAAATTAAAATAATACTTGCTAAATTTATCTTTAGTTTTACTAGTGTACGTAAGATGTCTAAAATGGTTACAGAAAAATACGAAAAAAAATTATTTAATCGCAAAATTATCACACGTTCCTATATTTTGTGAATTTGTTTTGCTTTTCCTGCAATTTTTGAACTTGAAATTTCCCCAGGTGCTAATTTTTGGTACGATTTTTCCAAATTTTCACTGCCGTCACTGCCATCTATGTAATGTATATTGACTTAATGACCAAACGAATCGTAGTAAGCTTTTATTTTAATTTGACCAGAATCCTGCTGTTATGAATTTTTTTTTATATTTTGGTTTAAATAAATCAATTATTAAAATAAAATGAAAACGATTTACTTAAACGACATTCATATATGTTGAAATTCAAACATTTATGAAAGTATTTCAGAAATCATAATTAAGATTTTGTAACGTTTCATTTAAAAATTTGTCTTAGGAAAAAAAGTGATTTCCCATATGTTTTATGTGTTTTACTATGAAAAGTTCCGTTTTTTCCTCGTTTCTAATTCCCTTATAAAAGCTCAGATTTTTTGATTATGGCTCTATAAAATACAGGGTGCTCTGCTACTACACGTACACCGAAAACTAAACAAATCAAAAATCATGAAGAAGTTCAGTCACTGCTGCTCAAAAATGAAATTACTCATATATATGTTACGGCTAATGTACAAAATTGGAGAATGTGTACATTCCCTGGTAAATGTACATATTCCCCATAAGAATATGCTCATTTTCCAAATAGAATCCAGTAAGAATATGCACATTTACCGGCGAATGTACACATTCGTCGCTCTATGTACATTAGCCGTAACATATGTATATATGGCTGAAATATTATATGTATATAGCAATAAGCTAAGCGAATTCAATTTGCACTCAGTCATTTATTTTAATTTTAATAAAACTCAGATTTTAATTTTAATTTTAAGTAATTAAACGAACTGTTTTATTTAATTTTCTTTTTATAATAATTTTTTTTATTGTTTTATTTTCCAACGCGTGACAAATGCGGACTGACTAAAAATATTTTTTTTTTTAACTTATTCCAGATTATATAATCATAGAAAGTTCTTAAATTTAATTGTTGCATTATTGTATGTGTTGGCAGTAGCTGATTGGCTATTTAACATATTATTGAAAGCTCTTTGAAGTTGATTACATTTTACTTTCTTTTTGTTTTAATTAATTTACGTTAGATGACACTACATTATTTAAATGGAACTTAATTTCTATTACAATATTTTTACTCATTATTGAAATGTCAAAATAAAAATGTAAACAAACAAAATATTATGTACATATTCATAAAATTGATGTTTTGTACATAGTAATAATCAGTGTATAACACACTTGAATGGATAATTTTGGAATAGGAAAGGTAACAATAAAATATTTAAATTAACATAATTTGTGCTGTCATAACAGATGTACATATACATATTTGCAAGAATACTCGTATAATATATTAAAACAACTACTATTAGTTTCTTACGCCAATTTTATGATTTCTACTCTCTCATTTTTTGAACACTTACTTATTGCCATCGACCAAAGTAAAATATTACTTTCTTTTACTCTAGTAAAATAAAGTATGTATAATAATCATTAAAATTTTGGACCTTGAGATTTTTAGAGATTTATCTGTTTTGAGGTCCCCTGAGTCTAAAAAAGTCGGTTTCGAAATGGTATCTGTCTGTCAGTTTGTCTGTCAGTTTGTCTGTCAGTCTGTGTCTTCTCTACAGCCCAGATGGTTTAACCAATCGAACTGAAACTTCAGATTTAAGTTTTTTTGATAAATCGGGAGGTCCCAGTGAATTTTACTCCAAATCGGCTAACCGGAAGTGGCCACTCCCTTGGTCCAGAAAATTTATTTTGCAAGTATCTTAAAAAGTATGAGGTTTACAAAAAACTACTTAATACAAAATGTTTCCAAAAATTAAAAACAAACCAAAATAAAAAATTTAAAAAAAAAAAAAATTTAAAAAAATAAAATTTCTCAAAATTCTCGGTTCGTAAAAGAAAGTCGTGTGTTGGACACACCTCCATTTTTTTCTTACCAGCGATAAAAGTAGTTTGTTGCATAGCGATGAATCGGTGTGGTTTCAGAGTATTTAATTTATTACTTAATCTATCGACAAAATCGATCATCATTCTAATTTACATCTGTCAGTGGCCGTTCATGAGTTGTACTCTACTTCAGAGTAATTTTTTCTTTCCAGTGAATCTAACAACATAGAACCGAGCGCGTCAAAGCCGGGACAATCATCGCATTCATCAAGTTGACACTTTCGACTTGGATTACTTCACCTAACAATCTTTCTATCCAAATATCGGATTATGTAAGTTTTGGGTTAGTTGTTTGATATTTATTGCATCTAACATGAGCTTGCAATTTAACTGCAATTATTTATGGACAATTTTTTTTTTGTGAAATCACTTTTCCTAATAAAAATTGCAAAAAGTGTTTCCCCGCGCAATCTTTCTAATATGGCCGCGATTTAAACATTGTTTGCAGTTTTTATTAGGAAAAGTGTGTTTGCTAAATAAATTGTCAATGACATTATATTCGGAATGGTTTATTAAATATTTTTTAAGTAGATAGAACTTATTTTATGACGTAATTTAAGAGAAATTAGTGAATCATTTTTTCTCGTTTGAGTAAAATCGCGATTCATGTGAATAGGCCATAAAATTAGGTCACAATTTAAGCGATATAAGACGCATGCATAAAGTTTTTAAGCTTCATTTTGTTTTTTTTAAACTTTCCTACGACCAGTTGACGGAGAATCATGAATCACCCAGATATATATTTATATATATATATATATATGTATATATATATATATATATACAGTAAAACCTCCAATGTTGGACACCTCTATATATTGGACATTTCTGTATCTTGGACAGTTTCTTCCAGTCTCTTGAAATCCTATACATTTATTTTCTAAAAATCGATAAAAAACTCAATACATTGGACAACCTCTGTATATTGGAACTTGGACACTATATTTAAGGATTTTCATCTTATAGAGTATAAATTGACCTCCGTATAATGGACACTAATAAAACAACAACAGCAACTAAAACTAAATACATAATTGAAACAGCGTGGTAGGGATTTTGTTTTTTATTTCGTTCTATAATGTGTCTCACTCTTACATTCATATTTGCCGAATTTTTACATTGATCAACACATATATTACATCACACATACATTTCCATTAGGATAACTGTAAAAATTCGTATTGGAAAGAAAGTGACTTGTACTTGTTTTGTTTTCATATGATATTTTTGTTTGTGTATATAGTGTCTGTATGTTGATATTTGAACTTCAGAGGAGAAGTAACATGCAGCAGATTTAAATGTTAAAGTTAATATGAAATTTAAACAAACATTTGCTAATTTGATAGTCCCTGCCTGACTATTTTTAGCTAACAGTTGTAACGAACTTTACCAACACACTTTTTAGGTTTCATAATGCGGAATTATTCTGCGTAAAACACTTGCCAAAAGTTAATTTATAAAACAACAAATCCTATTTTAGATTATTAATTGGCTATCTCATATTTGAAAAATGGACAAAAAAAAAATAAAAGAATTAAGTCTTAAGGAAAAAGTTGACGTGATAAATCACTTAAAAAATAGCGTAACACGTAACACTGCCAACAAATTTGGCGTATCAAAATCAACAGTGGGCAACATAAAATCACGAAAAGTGGAATATTTACAACGGTTCCAAGATGAAAATTCAGATATGCAACGAAAACGACCAAAATTTAATTTTGATGATATAAACACTACTACCTATGAATAGTTCAAACAGATGAGGGCAGCTAATGCTCGAATATCCGGACCAATGATACAAGAAGGTGCAAAGGTATTGCAGTTAAACTAGGCATACAAGATTTTAAAGGGTCAAATGGATGGTTGGAGAAATTTCGGGCGCGTTACGGAATTCAATACAAAGCCCTATGTGGAGAAGCGAATGAGGTATCGGAAATTGATGTCAGCCAATTTCATAGCAAATTCTCGGTTTTTGCTGATGGTTACGAAGAAAAGGACTGGTTCAATGCCGATGAGCTAGGTCTCTTCTTCAAGTTAATGCCCGATAAAAGTTTAGTGTTAAAAGCTGAAAAGTGTAACAGTGGCAAACTCTCGAAATAGAGACTAACGGTGTTGTTATGTGCTAGTGCATTAGGTGAAAAACTTAAGCCGTTAGTAATCGGAAAGTCGAAAAAGCCGAGAACGTTCAAAAATTTTAAAAATGAGGATCTTCCGGTTACATGGCGATATAATAAATCTGCATGGATGACTTCTGAAATTTTTGAAGAATGGGTTCGCGAAGTCGACGTTTTAATGAAAAAAAGTAATCGAAAAATGTTGCTTACTGTAGACAACTGCCCAGCACATACAGTTGTGAAGGGTTTAACCAATGTGAACATAAAATTTTTGCCACCGAAAATGACATCACGAATTCAACCCCTAGATTAAGGGATCATTAAGAATTTTAAAAGCCTATATAGAAGCAATATTCTAAAAAAGGTTGTGGCCACATTAGAGTATGTTGGGAATGGTGAGATGACTGCGACAGATATATGCACAAGTGTAAATGTTCTCGATTCCATAATATGGATACACGATTCATGGAAATCGGTATCGCCGGATTGTATCAAGAATTGTTTTAAGAAAGCGGGCTTTTCAACGACGTCTACTATAACTGAAAATGGTGATTTGTTGGATATAGAAGAAGTTATAATACCAGAGAATGTATTGGGAATATCTCCAGAAATATTTGTAGACTACGTATCGATAGACGACAATGTTGCTGTTTGTTGTGAACCAAATCAGGATGCTATATTAAATTCAACTATGGATAATGAAAAAATAAGTGATGTAGAAGAAGTTGAATCCAACATTGAAGAAGAGGAACCAGTTTCAATAGAAGAAGCCTTAAGAAGTCTTGAAATTTTAAAAAAAATTTCGTTAAATACTGTTCCGTCAATGTTTAACGAAATAACAATACTAGAACTAAAAATGAATACCTATATTTTATCGAAACCAAAAAAACAAGCTTTAATTTTAGACTTTTTTAAAAAAGGTTAAAGGCGAGGAATGTATACAATATTTTTTTTTATTTTTTATGTACGACATTTTTTTGAAGTAATGAATTTTTAGAAATACATATTACATAGTGAATTTATGTAAACAACCACAATTTTGATAGTAATCTGCTAAATATATTTGTTTGGAAAATTATATTGTAGCTACAATGTTTTATTTAATAATTTTGTGGATAATTCTTTATGTTAAACACCTCCGTACCTTGGACATTTTTTTTAGTCCCTTGAGTGTCCAACATACGGAAGTTTTTATCAAGAAGAATAATTGATAAATATATGATTTGAAAATCAATTAATAAAATCTGGTTTATAGATATTTATTTAATGTTTCACTTAAACCCCTTTATTTACAAACACATCTTTACACCTCATGACGTCATACCTTTCGTTCTTGTTTTTTTTATAATAAAAAAATGTCGATAAATAGCAAAGAGTGTAAACTAAAGAGGAGAAACAAACTTTTTTTTTTAAATGTATAAAAACCATTTAGTTTTTATTGTTGTTTAAGACTGATGTGGTTTGTTTTAGAGTCTCTGATAAATATTAAGTAAGATCTTACGTCATTGTATTTGTCACACAGGCATACAAAGAAAGTGTAAATTTGTACAATTTTATTTTAATTATATTAATCAAATTACTAAATTTAAGTTATTGGTTTTAAAATATGTTATACTCAAAGGGTCATTCATAACATTTTAATCAAAAATGTTTAATTTTACATGGGGTGTTATGAGAAATCGTAAAATGTATTCCCCTTAAATTAAGCTTCTTTAAAATTGATCTGAACCTGACGGCTTGTATATTTAGGAATGCTTTGGTAGATGCCACACAGATTGTTTTTTTTATTTATTTGAGTTGCCTGTTTTTATTTGTTTCATGTATTTTTCTTATTTTTGGTTTAATATTCGTTTTCATTAAGCTTTTTAAGTAAAGCTTTTTAATTAAAAAAAACATGTGGCGGCAACACACACCGTCGATGCAAGTAAAATTGGCATCACCTTTTTCGGTTTACTGGGTTGATAAAACCACGGTATTCTAAAACCACGTTATTTTAAAATGACGAGATTAAAAAATCTGGAGTCTAAATAGAAGGAGGTAGCGAAAAAAACGGCGGAATAAGATGGCTGCAAATTAATCAACGTTTTGATTATATCTGTAATTCGTAATAAAATATTAATAATTAATTAAATAAATAAATAAACTAATATCGATTATCTGGTGAATAAAATACAAATAACAAAACAACAATTGATGTAACTCATTTTCGGATTAATATAAAACACGTGTAGTGAACTTAACCTTGCGAATATAGTGGAGTGTTAATAGAGGGAACACATAACATTAAAACTCACATCAACACACCCACATTGGTGACCGCGCCGTGAATAATAATTACGCCTATCACCAGTTCGGATTTAAATATTTTTTTAATTGTTTTAACGATTCCCAAATGAGTGACAACGAGAACAACGGTGCGGCGAAACTCAAAATAGTTGGGACCACTAACTTCTACAAGGTGTCAATAAAATACGCACCTTTCAATCGAGACGACCCAGAAATTTGGTTTACACAGTCGGAAGCACAATTTGAAATATGTGCTATTTCAGCCGATTTCACCAAATACGGACATCTTATTGCAGCTCTCGATTCAGAAACAGTGAAATGTGTGGGCGACAAATACGAAACATTAAAAAGGGTCATAATCTATTAATCAGATTACTAAGCCAGTTTTAAGAAATCTGTGGTTACAGCGACTCCCAACACATGCCCAATAAATGTTGTCTTGCATGGATGATTCGGAAACTTGCAAACACTGCAGACAAAATAGTTGACGTACAAAAACCGGCTAGTATTTTCAACCTGAAAGCCTCGACACGAGACGACGACAGAGCACAACAAAGCAATTTAACAACTCAGATCAACATCCTAACACAACGAGTGGAAGAACTGTTTGATCATTTCGAGAAATCTAAAAATAAAGCATCCCGCGAACGTTCGCAAAGCCCCAGAACCAATGACAATAATCGTCAGCGCAGCAGTTCGTGATCAAATTGCTAGTATCATCACAAATACGGTTTTCAAGCGAGAAGGTGTCTAAAACCATGCTACTTCAACGAAGCGAACTAACCGACAACGAATATGGAAAACCGGTAGGCACCGCACTTCTCGCGGCAAGTGGCGGTAGCCAAATCTTAAACAGCCCCCTAATCATAGTCGATTCACAAAACAAGCTACAATTCTTGATAGACACAGGCGCCGAGGTTTCAGTAATACCACCAACAAGCCCCGAAAAGTCCAATTCGTCCACGTTTAAATTGTTCGCGGCGAACGCTACAACAATATTGATACATACGGTTGCAAAAACCTAACTCTCAACAGAGGTCTTCGTAGACCATTGACATGGAAGTTCATCATAACAAAAGTCTTGAAGCTGACTTCCTATCACATTTCGGTTCATTGGTCGATATTAAAAATAACAAGCTCATCGACCCCAACACGAACCTCGACGTCAAAGGAGAGCCAATTCAAATTCCTTCATACGGCATTACAACAATAAAGTCCGATTCAACACTTCCCGAGATTCTGGAACTACTACACGAATTCAAGACAGTAACTCGTGAATCGACAAATCTAAATACTGTAAAACACAACATCACGCATTGTATCGAGACATCTGGTCAACCATGCCATGCAAAAGTACGTCGGTTGAACACGGATAAGATGAAAATCGCCAAAGCTGAGATTGAAGCTTGGACAGCACAAGGAGTGTGCCGACCCTCGAAGCTATTGGGCAAGTCCGCTCCATATTGCAAAAACTATAGGGCATTAAACTCGATAACAAAACCTGACCGTTATCCGATTCCCTTTCTAACCGATTTCATACATCAACTCGAGTCATGCACGATTTTCTCGTAAATCGATCTCATTCGTGCGTATCACCAGGTCCCTATCGAAGAACGAGACATATGAGAAACCGCAATCATCACTCCGTTTGGATTGTTTGAGTTCACCCGGATGACGTTCGGATTTGATTCACGCAATATTTCGAGATCTGGCATTCGTGTTTCCGTATATCGACGACCTACTGATCGCCTCACAAAACTCGAAGAGCATCTGAAACACATACGGATTGTTTTTTAAGTGCGCATTTATGAAAAACGAAATATCTTTCCTCGGATTTCATATCGCCGCAAGCGGCATGTCGCCTGATAAACACAGAGTGGAAGCCATTCCAAAATTTCCAAGACCAACTACAAAAGACGGCATTCTTCAATTTTTGGGGATGATAAATTTTTACCCAATCTTTTTACCGAATGTAGCACACGATCAGGGGATTTTATACGAATTTTTAAAAGGGCGAAAGAAGAAGAAGAAGGATAAGTCACCAATAAATTGGACCGACGGATCTACCAAAGCATTCGAAACGTGCAAAATAAAGCTGGTGCAGTGTACTCAGCTAGCATATCCGATTCCAAATGCCAAATTTTCAATTTTCGTCGACGCGTCGAATACAGCAGTAGGAGCAGTATTGCAACAATAGACACAAAATGATGGCAATCACTGTTCTTCTACTCACGAAAGCTAAGTGATATCGAAACCCGCTACATTACTGACATTCTCACTACGTCAACTCTCGAAAACGCATCGCCTAGACAACGCCGACACTTAGACTTTATAGCACAATATCAGAACACCCTGTATTTTATAGAGCCATAATCAAAAAATCTGATTTATTGTGTGAATGGATTTCCATTTTTTCACTATTTTGTGTGCTTTTGTTACTTTGTAAAATTTTTTTATATAAAAAAGAAAAATTCTTTGTTATTATTTATTTTTATTATTTTAATATTTTTAGCTTCCTTATAGTAACAATCTGTTTTATTTTTTAAAAAAATCGATTTCGGATGCTTTCGCCTTCCTTTCTCAATTTTTAATTTAATATTAATACAAAATTAGTAAAGTTAAGTCCTTATATACTATTTGTTTTTACCCCTTTCACTCTTTGTATTGTTGATTATTGCTTCGTATAACCTATTTGTTCTAGTATTGATTTTGTCGTTTAAGATGTTACTATTGTCTTTGTGTTTGTATATCTCTAATTCTTCTAGCCGATCTAGGGTTTTTCCTTTTTTTACTTTGTGTACAATTGTTAAGTTTTTGTCATAATTAGTGTATTTGTGGTTTTCTGTTTTTAAATGATGTGCGTAATTGGATTTTATTGTTTTCTTTGTTAGGTCGCTGGTGTGTTCTTTAAATCTCGTTAAAAAGGAACGTCCCGTTTGACCCAGGTAGAATTTTTCGCAATTATCACAGGTCAATTTATATACTCCGGTGTCTATTTTTTCATTTTTGTTGTTTTGTTTAAATAATTGTTCCATTTTATTGTTGTTTTTGTATGCGGCGGTGTATCCATATTTTTTGAAATTTCTCTCGATTATTTTACTGGTTGTTTTATTATACTCTATGCTGATGTATTTGTTTTCTAATCCTTTTTCTATTTTTTGTAATGTTGTTACAAAACTATCAAATATCGTTATCAGAAAATATCCACGTAGAGGCTCTGGGGCGGTCATTTATGGCCACCTAAAGATCAGTGTATCGGGGTGGAGCTTTCCAGAGCATGCGTGAACCTTGTTAGACCGCAAGGAACGAAAAAGGAACAAAATGGAAGGAACTCGTTCAACGCGAGGACCAACTTACCAAATGAAACTGTGACACACACACACTCACCCATCTCATCCTATATATACTGGCTCTTAGCCCATCATACTGAAATTTAACGAGTTCGGAACACAACGGAAAAAAGTTTCAGAATGAGGTTGAAAACCAAAAAAAAAAAAAATTAACGGATAAATTTAACAAAATTTATTTTTAAATTTGTTTGTATGTGAAAAAAACGAAATAAACAGAAGAAAGAAAATGAATTTATACTTAAACTAAACTATCATTTAGAGGCCCAAGTATAACAACACAGAACTCAAAATTGAGGTACTGTGTTTTCCTTTGGATTTTGACAAAATATCCGAAACTCACACAACTCGAACTCATTAAAAATACAACATAGTATTGGTGTGTATATGTATACATTTTATATATAACAATCTTTTTTTTTACTTACGTAGTTTATCAGATTGTTTTTGTGGCTTGTTATAATAGGTTGATCGGTGCAGTGCTTTAGTAATATTGATTTTTTTTTTTGTGTTAATAAATATTTCAAAATCAATAATAATGAAAGAAGAAGGGTACGACTTAAAAAAGTTCATTAGATTGAACTTGAAAAATATTTTCACTGACGAGCTGTCCCGGAAGTTTACGTTTAATGGACGGCGAGGGAATTTAAGTGCCAAACATTTCAACATTATAAAAATTTTGAGAGGTAAATTTTGTCACACAAATTTAATAATTAATATTTAACAATTTTAATATTTTATAATTTTAGATTGTACCGACACAAGCAGAATTTAAACAAATATCAACTAAATATTTTTATTATTTAACAGATAAGCGAAACAAAAAAAATGACGAAGGCTGAAATTTGCACTTGTTCCTTTTATATAAATCGTACTAATTTAATTATATGTTGAATTTTTTTAAATTAATAACTAGAGTTAAGAATTAAATGGCAATCACAATTTCCTGTGATATTTTGAAATATTTATGCCTTATACATTTTATTAAAATTTTGAATTACTAAATAATTCTAAGAAACGATAAAAATGTATGATCAATTAGAATATTCTGTGATGACAAATTAAAAATATTTACATATATTTGGTTACCAAAATAAAAATACAAAAATATAAATTTTGTTTCATTAATGAATAATTTGATTAACTCGCCAAATTTCGAGCTTGACATTTACACACATACACATTAAAAAATATTCCCGCCAATATTATTTTTACACACACACACATGTATACAATTTTTATATAGTGAGTTCTGTGAGTTCCCAATAATTGCGACACGGTGCATACGTTTTCTTATAATAATTCGCAACTCAAACAAAGGTTAACCCAGAACTAAGTTATGGATATGTTATGGAATATTATAAAATAGTTGGATTTAAAAATACTTGGGGGACGCCACCCTTAGCTCGCAATAATTAATTATTTTTGTTGTTATTTTTTTATTCCCAAATAAAAATCTTTAGCAATTGAAAGTGAAAAAAAAATCTACAATTAATTATGGTGGCTCTTAATTTGTGTAATAATTTTATAATAACTAATTAATTATTATTCTAATCAAAGTAAAAGTAAACTTATTAAATTACAGAAAAGTAATAATAAACTAATAAATTGATAAAAGTATAAAAAAATCAACCTTGAACAAAATTTCCGCGTTAGAGGAGTTTTCCGTTTCAAGGGTAGATATATATTTAAAAAAAAACGAAAAATATATATACTCGTATGTACATACATATACATCTGTATGTAAAATAAACTTTATTCATTACTTAATAAAAATACAACAAAAATCAATTCAATTGTGGATTAATCGACAAATCCATACATATCACATTTCAAATATGTAATGTTATTTCGTTGCCGAAAGCAGCGCAACCAGTCATTAGAAGCTTTGAAATCACTCAACCCCAATTTTTTCGCAACTTCTGTGACCTTTTCCTGTAATATCGGGCCAGAAATTGGGAAACTTTCAGCTCTAGCTACGGCAAGCCATTCGATAATTACGTCATCAACTTGTCGAACGATGGTTTCTTTGCACTTTTTATACATGAGCGTATTTTCCTTCCCTTCGATGTATCTGGTAGAAATTTCACCGGCATTTTTTACTATGTTGTACGCTTGAGTCTTCCCACATTTATATTTGGCACAAATATCTCCTCGTATTTTTCTTTTAATGTGAGGTTATGTATTTTTCCCATTTTCTAAAACAAAAATCGATCTAAAATATTGTTTTTTAATTTCTAATTAAGATATAAACTTACAACATTAGTCAAAACTTATTTGAATCATATAAACAAAAATAAAATCTAATTCTATACGAAATTATGTAAATATGTAATGTGTACTTCACCAGATTCACAGACGATAATAAATATGTATGTATGTACATATGTCATATTCATTCATTTCTCTATTTCGTGCAGTTTTTTTTTGGTTTCATTTGCAATTTTTGTACTACAAAAATATTTTCCGTCCGCGACATAGGAGTTTTCGGCTTTTAGGTACATTATTGCATGAAATTTCATTGGAGGGGATTTTTATTTTGTAACTTTTCCGTATCTTGTGAGTTTCCGCGTTATGTGATTTCCGTCTTACCGGATTTTCACTGGTAGAATTAAAAAAATTATAGTAATCAAAATAAAATTAAAAAAAAAAATGTCTTATCTTAACGGTGATCCATCATTGTCACGCTGAAAGCGCTGAATAATAATTGTGCTGTATAGTAACATTGTAAACATAGTACTAGAGAAGTGTAAACTGAAATAATAAACAAAGAGCACTTTGCTCTACGTCTTCAACAATGATGTTTCTACATGGTGTCAGAAGTCTAAAATAAATAAAAATTAATCGGGAATCATCGGAGTTATTATTTAAATTTTAATAGTGCAAAATATAAAAATAAACTGATAATATCGTCATTTTCAAGTTTTTATACAAAGTTTCTCACGAAAACCAACATTTTGTATAATCGAAAAAAAAAAAGCGAAACACGTTTCTTTTATTAACAACGAAATAAAGATGGCTGGTGATGAAGAAAACGCAAATGCCGGTGCAAGGTTTTTGAGACCATCGAAATTCTTAAATATAAATGGACCGATGCCGATCACGTGGAAAAATTGCATGCAGCAGTACAAATGGTTTGCTGAGGCTGCGCAACTGAATAAAAAAACAGAATCTATTCAGGTAGCTACGTTCATGTCATCGCTGGGAATTGATGCAGTAAATATATTTAATTTGTTCAATTTAACAAAAGACGACAGCAAAAATTTAGTTAAAATTCAAGCTAAATTTAACGAATATTTCGAGCCAAAATTAAACATAACATTTGGACGCTATGAGTTTAACAAAATGGTTCAAGATGAAACATCTTTCGACGAATTTTTAACTAAAATCCAGTTAAAAGCAAAGTATTGTGATTTTAAAGATCTCAACGATGATTTGGTTCGTGATAAAATAGTCGTAGGAATTACTAATGGTACTGTGCGCGAAAAACTTTTAGAAATAGAAGACCTGACGTTAGCTAAAGCCATACAAATATGTCGAGTTAGTGAAATAACGACCAAACAACTGAATAAATTCGATAATACACAAATAAAAACAGTAGATAATATATTGTGTAGGAAATATAAAAATAACACAAAACCCGAAAATACATCAAAAAACAGTGCAGTGAGCGAGAAGGTGAATAAAAGCCGAGTGTGGAACTGTAAACATTGTGGCACAATTCACGGCAGAAAATCTTGTCCAGCTTATCAAAAAACATGTGACAAATGTAAACATAAAGGCCACTTCGCAAAGTTTTGCTATTCGAAAAAAGTTAACCTCATTGGAGATGAAAACAAATCTATTCGAGATGACGCAACCGATTCGGAGTTAGAGAATGAATTATCAAACTTTTGCGTAAATTCCATTACGAATAAAGACAACGAAAATAGTTATTACGAAGCTGTCAAGCTAAATGATGCAATTAGCATTAATTTCAAGCTAGACACCGGAGCGCAGTGTAACGTGCTTCCCAAATCTATTGTTGATAAAATTGGAGTAAAAATCGATGAGTCACATACAAAAAGGATTCTAACGTTCGGAGGCCATCCAATCGAGGTAGTGGGGGAAAATTTAATTGATTGTATAGTGCGAAATAAAAACCGTAAACTGAAGTTTATAGTGGTAGATGCAAATGTCAGGAATTGTCAGGAAAATTAGGAAAAACTGAATGCGAGAAATTGAAATTGATCGTTAGAGTTTCGAAGATCGAATGAGCCATTTTTGAGGGTCTGGGATGTCTAAAGGATTATGAGTATGACATAGATCTTATTGACGATCCAAAATTTCAAATTGTTCCGGCGCGAACATTGGCCATTACACTTCGGGAGGAAACGAAGAAATACATCGAGGAAGCAGTTAAAGCTGGAGTTTTAATCAAGACTCAAGGAGCTACACCAGCAGTATCTCCAATGGTGGTAGTTAGGCGAAATGGTAAACTGCGTGTTTGCGTTGACTTGACGCATGTAAACCAAAATATCCTTAGAAGATATTACCCGTTGTGTACAATCGAGGAAATTGCCACTCGAATTCAAAAAGCTAAGTATTTCACTCTATTAGACTACAAAAAGGGGTTTTGGCAAATCCGTGTCTCAGAGAGAACAGAAAAATATTTAACTATGGCAACACCTTGGGGGCGATATTCGTTGAAACGGCTACCGTTCGGTTTGGCTTCAGCACCGGAAGTGTTCCAAGACCGAATGAGTCAAATTCTGGAAGAGTTTGAAAACACTGAAGTTTCAATGAACGATATACTAATTTACGCCGAGACAAAGGAAAAGCTAAGGGACATTACAAACCTCGTTGTGAGGAAGTTGAATCATGTGGGGCTAAAATTAAATAAAGAAAAATGCATTTTCGAGGTTACTGAGATCAAATTCCTCCGACATCGTTTAAGTGAAAACGGTCTATCTGCGGATTCGGACAAAATTCAGGCAATCAATAATCTGAAGGAACCTACTAATAAAAAGGAACTGTCAACGATATTAGGAATGGCCACATATTTGGGCAAATTCATTGAAAATCTGTCCGGTATAACACAGCCATTGCGAGCGCTATTGCACAAGAATGTAGAATTTTTGTGGAAGGAGGAACAGGAGGCGGCATTTCGAGTGCTAAAGCAAAAATTTTCAACACCGCCTGTTTTGAAGTTTTTTGACGCTAAAGCGGAGGTTACATTGCAAGTAGATTCAAGCAGTCGCATACGCATCAAAGGCGTTGACTCCTGCCCAGCTAAACTATCCACAGATCGAAAAGGAGGCGGCTGCTATACGATATGCCTGCCAGAAATTCCGTTCATATATATACGGTAAGAGGCTGACTATAGAGTCTGACCATAAACCTTTGGAAATAATCTTCCGAAAGCCAATTCATACGGCACCACAACGATTGCAACAAATCTTGTTTGGCGTCATGCCTTATTCACCAAACCTAAATTATAAAAAAGGGACGAGTCTTTATATCGCAGACACTTTAAGTCGGGATTGCAAGAACAGCATAGATCCAGATGAAGAGGAGTTACAGGTTCATATAGTATTGAACATGACAAACAAAGCGTTTAAAGACATGATTTCTTCGACGGAAGAAGATGTAGAACTTCAAAGCTTAATTTCAGTGGTACTGAACGGATGGCCAAACAACCAAAAAGAAGTACCTGCTAATGTAAAGCATTATTGGAATTTTCGGGACAGAATCTGGCGGAGTTTTGTTCAAAGGAGCAGAAGTAATAATTCCAAAGGATCAAGTACCGCGCATATTACGCAATATTCATTCTGGCCATTTCGGTGAGCAAAAGTGTCCCATATTGGCACGTGAAAATGTTTACTGGAAAGGTATGAGTAATGATATCGTCGAATATATACGCAAATGTAGCATCTGCCAGTCTATGCAACCATCAAAACCTAAAGAACTGTTGATGCTAAAGGAAGTTCCCAGTCTACCGTTTGAAATAGTAGGAGTAGATATTTTCTATTTCCAGGAACAAGAATATTTGTTACTGGCCGATAGTTATTCCGGATTCGTCGACTTTGAAAAATTGAAGCATAGCACAACTGGTGAGGTCATCAAGAAGCTCAAGTCCTGGTTCTCTGTGCACGGTATATCAGTCACTATCGAAAGTGATAATGGACCCCAATACCCCAATTTGCCAGCAAAGAATTCAGAGATTTTGTGAGAGACTGGTCGATAAATCATCGCACATCATCGCCTTATTATCCAAGATCAAACGGATTAAGTGAGCGATACGTACAGATAGCGAAAAATATGTTGAAAAAATGTGCTAAGGATAGCTCAGACATACATTTGGCGTTGTTAAATTATCGCAACGCACCGAGAAACAACGAATTAGGTTCGCCTAATCAACGTTTGTTGAGTAGAAATACCAGATCGATGTTACCGGTTTCCGTAACAAAATTAACACCGAAAATTGTTGAGTATGACGTTAAAGAAGAGTTGACAAGAATTCGAAAAAATCAAAAAGTTTATGCTGACCAGAAAACAAAAGTTTCTAAAGAATTTAGACCTGGTGAAAAAGTTCGTGTACAGGTTGGCCACCGTAAATGGATCGGAGCAACAGTTGAAAGCTCTACGGATTATCCGCGTTCATATAATATTCGTGCCAACAACGAAAAATCATATCGTCGCAACACTATTCACTTTCACATTCATAAAACGAAAGCAGAAATTAAACAGGAACGCAAGTTAGCCGTAGATAGCAGTCCAAACACTTCAAGCATACCAGATCACGAGGGCACATTTCGAATAACAAGCAATAATAGTATCCAGCCGAGGATGCAATCTCAGTTGAATAACTGTCCAACATCAACTAACGGTGAGGCCACCCGGCATACAGTTACAACAAGGTATGGAAGAATTATAAAACCACCACAACGATTAGATTTATAAAGTAGTTTTTAAAAACAAACCTTAATTGAACTAACGGGTTAATTGAAATTTAAAAAAAAAAGGGCATAGGGTGTATTTGTTTAAATTAATAAGGGGGATGTCACGCTGAAAGCGCTGAATAATAATTGCGCTGTATAGTAACATTGTAAACATAGTACTAGAGAAGTGTAAACTGAAATAATAAACAAAGAGCACTTTGCTTTACGTCTTCAACAATGATGTTTCTACAATCATCATGGAAAGTACATACTCGTTTATGATTATTTTAATTAATTGGGCGATTTAAATTAAATAAAATAAATTTTTCACTTTACTATTTTAAAGTTTTCACAGTTTTTTTGTTTTTTCCCAATTTTCACCAAATTCACATCACCAAATGTTTTTAAAAGTTCGTACGAGTGGTTACCTATTTGGTGCGATTTGATTATTTTATGGAATTTCAAACAAATTCCAATTCCACTACGTACAATACATATACGTATTTAAGCTGCACCGTTTTATTTTTATTTTTATTTCACTAATTCTTTGTATCGCACAGCTTTTAATTTCGATTACGAAATTTATATTTATTTTAAAGCGACCACACTACAATACTCATTCAATTTTTAGAGTTTTGTGTTTTTCCAAATTTCCACTTTATTAGTTTTGTTGTATAACCCTGCTTAATTCACAATTGTGTTGTATATAATGTAATTATTGGTTTATATAATTTAATGTATTGTTTGATAATATTCATAAATATTTGATGAATGTACCTTTTACATAAGATCAAGATGAACTAATACATATAAATACGGAATCTATATAATTGTAATCCAACATGTTGAAAAGTCAGTTCGGTTCCGTATTTTAACAAAAATGTTGTAAAATAATAAAGAAATAAAAATGTTAAATAAAAATTACATAAAATAAATTAAAATATTAAATAATGTGAATTACAAATAAATAATAAAAAATAAGTTTGATATTTCGTAAAATAAATTAAAATTATAGTGTTTCATTTTATAAATAATTATAACCACCTTTAAGATTTGCCTATAACAAATTTGGTGGCAGCGGATTGGGATGTGATGCAAAAAAATTGATACTCATTCAAGCATCCATTTTAAAATACTATACGTTGTAGTTGAATCTTAAAATAATGTGGTGAACTTTTTGTGTAAATTTAAGTGCAAGCGATAAAGCTATTTGCCTTAAATAATAAAAATAGTGCTAAAACTAGAATGAGAAAATTTCCATGTACTTTTTAAATTAAACCGTTAAAAAATAGACGCCAAATTTCTTAAAAGTGGTGTGATAACGTGGCTTAAAAGTTTATCGTGTAAAATGTTTAACCGTTTAAACAGAACTCGAAACAACACGTTCAATCAACAATTGTAATAATCTAATTGTTAAAATTAATTTAGTCGAACAGTGAAATTAAATAATGCACTATTTAGCAATAGTCGTACATAGAATAAAATATAAAAAGTGTAATTTAATGTTAAAAATCGTTAATGATTTTCCCAGTTTTAAAATAAACAGTTAACACGTTAATATTAGTTAATAAAAACAATTTTTGGTTGTGGTGAAAAATTTTATTGCATAAATAAAAATAAAATAAAATCTATAATTAAATGTATAACATTACAAAAGATTTGGTCAGTGGAAATAAACAATAAAAAGAAAAATAAATTATATATTCTATGAACATAATTCATAAATAAAATATATAATAATCAATGTTCAAATATATTACAAAAAAATATAACGGAAATTATTAATTACATAATTAAGTTAAAGTGTTATGATCATTACATGACAATTTCCTTGAATTCGATTATTCATCATCCAAGTATTAACTGTTGGTATATACTCCAAAGTACCATTCAATAAATCCTACAACTTATACATACATACATACTACTGGAGTAGTATCCTTATAAACAATTATACCATAGGATAATACAGCTGTACAACGACGTCTCACAAATGTAATCAACTTACTTCAATATGAACAACAGATACATTCATTTGGATTAAATACAACATTCATCATCATTCAACTCTATTATTAAAATTGTAAGTTATTTTTATTTTTATGAATTCAAAAAAATTTAATCAAAAAGGTTTTCAATTTGCTATTGATACCTAATAATTGAATGATATGGTTTTGTGGTATGTGTTTAACTCGTATAAAAATTCTTAAAAGATTTCATTTGAATTATAATTTTTCTTGTAAATGTCGGATCAATCACTTAATCCCATAGAATTACGGACTAGAAAAATTACAAGAAATATCGAAAACAAAACGTGCTCTGATTCTAAGCAAACTGTTGTACCTATTATTATTGAACCATCAACAGCATTTTTACCGTATTATAGCTTAACTTTTCCAATAGTGATTAATCGAAGTACAGATCTTTCTAAACATTATTTAAGAGATTCAAGGAATTTGCATATACCAAACATGGATTTTAATTTTGACCGTGCTTTTAAATTAATTCCTGAGTTTAACGGAACTCCAGATAATTTGCATCGATTTATTCATTGTTGTAACATAATATTTAAGGATGTGAAAAAAAATGACATTCCAATATTTATGGAATTAGTACAAGTGAAACTAGTGGGTGAAGCATACAATAAAACTGTATTAACTAAAACATAATACTACATGGGAAGAGTTACAGATCGATCTAAAATCCAAATTTTATACTGTTAGAGCTTTTGAACATGTGCAAGTAGAACTTGTTCAAACTCGTCAACGATATGATGAATCTATAAAAGATTTTGCGATTAAAATTGAAAAATTGTTAGCAGAATTAAATAAATCCTCTTTCGGTATTGATGGTGCAGGCCATCTAGATAAAAATATTCAACTTTTAAATTCCAAAACGGCTTTGAGGTCTTTTGAAGACGATCTTAGAGATCCGGTCAAGATAATAATAAAGGCTTGTAGATTTGACAATTTAAAAGATGCTATAGCCAAAGCCATTGAAGAAGAAAATTTGAGTTTAACCAACAAAATTAAGACTTTTAAACCTGAATTAATTCCTCACAATCAAAACAAACAAGTTAAATGTAAAATATGTTCGAAATTAGGCCATAGTGCAAAAACTTGCTACAGTCGAAATCCAAATTCCTCAACTTCAGGTTATAACAATCATTCTAGCAATGCAAATCAACCAAATCGTAATCAATACTTTAGATCAAATACAATTCAAACAGGTAATACCTCACGAATCAACCATATTTCCGTATCATGCGCTTATTGTAAAAAATTGGGCCATCATATTAGCGTATGTCGTTCTAGAAAAAGGGTTAATGAACAAAGAAATGATATACAGCAATCCAATTTAGAGACCACGGAAACTCAACCGAATCCAACCGAGAATCGAAGGATGTAGCGGTTCGGGTTCAGGACCTGTAAATCTACATCCCAATCAAAATACTAGTTCTGACATTAAAGTTTCCAACTCGTTACATAAAGTCGAACCAAACGATTCATGTCCATCTTACTCTTCAAGTTTAAATTTAGATACAAAAAACATATTTTCTTTTTCAATCAACTTTCATAATGATGACATGAAATTCGTTAGTCTTTCTTTAGATATTTTAACAGAACCTCAATTTTTCTTAGTCGATACCGGTGCAGACAAAAGCATCATAAAAAGAGAATTTGTAAAACCTGATGTATTTTGTTACCCAAACTTAAAAATTTTTATAAAGGGGATAAACCCAGAGTCATTAGAAACCATAGCATTGTGTCCATCAAAAATATACCTATCCAACAATATTTCAATACCGCATAAATTCGACATTGTGCAATCAAACTTTCCAATAAATTATGCAGGAATTATTGGTAACGATTTTCTTCGATCAAATCAATGTAGCATTGACTACTCGCGTAACATGATAACGATAAATCCAACAACGGAAAAAAATCAAACCTTGTCACTAACTCTTTCATCGAATAATCCACCAATAATTATACCTGGCAGATCAGAAAAAAACGTAAAAATGCGATTTAAAACAAATCATGACAATGAGTATCTTTGCCCATCACAATTAGTTAAGCCTGGTGTATATATTGCCAATTCAATTATTCAAGTTAAGAATTCATTCGCAACTGTAAGCATAATAAATACAAATGATTTTCCAGTTGAATTAAAAGATATATATGTGGAACCAGAATCATTAAATGATTATCATCTTCTTCGATTAGAAAATTGGACAGATAAATTGGAAAATCGTTTAACCATTTTACAAGATGAAATACAGGTAGCTCATATGAATACCGAAGAAAAATCATCGATAATCAAAATTTGCCGTGAATATAATGACATCTTTCATCTACCTGGTGATCAACTAACCACTACAAATGCTGGATGTCACCATATTCCTCTTAAACCGGAATCGCAACCAGTGAACGTAAAGCCATATAGACTTCCACAGTCAATTAAAGCCGAAATCAATGCTCAAGTGAATGAAATGCTTGAACAGGGTATAGTAGAAAAAAGCAATAGTTGTTTTAATTCTCCTTTACTTGTGGTCCCGAAAAAATCCAACAATGGCAATAAACGATGGCGTGTGGTTGTGGACTTCCGTCGTATAAATGAAATAACCGTGGATGATATTTTCCCTCTTCCAAATATTGTCGATATATTAGACCAACTGGGTGACGCAGTATACTTCACTACCTTAGACCTGGCAGATGGTTACCATCAGATTGACCTCAGCGAAGATGACAGATCAAAAACAGCGTTTAGTACTCAAATGGGACATTACCACTTTACGAGAATGCCCTTTGGATTGAAAGGAGCACCCGCAACATTTCAAAGAATTATGAACACACTATTATCAGGACTGCATGGCTTAAAGTGTTTCGTGTACCTGGATGATGTGGTCGTCTACGGATACAACCTTGCCGATCACAATAGAAAACTTACTGATGTGTTTCAATGTTTACGGAAATATAATTTAAAGCTTCAACCGACGAAATGTCATTTTTTACGAAAGGAAATTTGCTACTTGGGACACATAATAACAAATTATGGAATTAAACCAGATCCTTCAAAAATAAATGCAATTCAAGATTTTCCTGTTCCAAAAACACCAAAACAAGTGAAATCCTTTATTGGCCTTATTGGTTATTATCGTCGATTTATAGAAAAATTTGCCGAACTAGCTCAACCACTTAATTCACTCTTGAAGAAGGATACACCTTTTATTTGGAACGCCTTTTGCCAAAATAGTTTCGAAATTTTGAAACAAAAAATTATAACTCCTCCAATTTTGCAGTAGCCAAATTTTACTAAACGGTTTTACGTGACGACCGATGCAAGTAACTTTGCTCTAGGAGCTGTTCTTTCACAGAAGATAGGCGATGATGACCTGCCCGTAGCTTATGCAAGCCGGGTCTTGAATAAGGCTGAGCGTAATTATTCAACTGTGGAAAAAGAACTACTGGCAATTGTTTTTGCGGTCAAACGTTTCCGACCATACCTTTACGGAGTAAAATTTAGTATAATCACCGACCATAAACCATTACTGTGGTTAAACAAATCAAAAAACCTGTCATCTCGTCTTATGCGTTGGAGAATAGAGTTGGACGAATTTGATTATGACGTAACATATAAAGCTGGAAAGTACAATGTAAACGCGGATGCTTTGAGCAGGATTTCGTTAGATTCTGTCGGTCAAAGTAACGTCAACGTCATTACACGATCCAAGACCAAAGTAGATATTGAACAAACAAAATTGAATCAGCCAACTGAAAACGTAATAACCCCTATACACGAATCATCTAGTCTCTTAACATCATCAAGTAAATCAACTCAACAAAATCATAATATTGAAAATCCAATCATAAAACTTCAAAATGACTTGGATATCGAAAAAGTTATTACAGACTTTCATGTCTCGTCTTTAGGTGGCCATCAAGGAATTGAAAGAACTTATAAAAGATTAAATCGTACTATAATTTTCCAAAAATGTTTAGCACAATTCGAAAATTTATATCCAAATGCGAATCATGCCAGAAAAATAAAGTTTCAAAAATAAACAAATGTCCTATGGTGATAACAACCACGTCAAAGCGACCATTTGACAAAATATTTTTAGATATCGTTGGACCTTTAAATCCTTCTTATAATAAGAATCGTTTCATTTTAACAATTCAGGATGATTTATCGAAGTATTCCTTGGCTGTTCCAATAGAAAACCAGGTATCTGAAACCATCGCTGAAGCATTTGTAGAGAACTTTGTATGTCGATTCGGCGTTCCGCTTTTTATATTAACTGACCAACGGACAAATTTTTTAAGTATTTTATTTAAAAATCTTTACAAAATACTAAAAATAAAGAAAATTCAAACTACTGCTTACCATCCGCAGTCTAATGGGGCGTTAGAAAGATCGCACCGAACATTAGTAGAATACCTTCGTAATTACACAGACAAAAATTCAAATGAATGGGACAAATGGTTACCTTTCGCTATGTTCACGTACAACTCTACTCCTCATTCGTCTACAAATATTATGCCTTTCGAAATTATACATGGTTTCAAACCAAACATACCGACTAGTTTAAAGCACAATACCAGAATTTATTACAATCAAGAAGATTACATTCAAAATTTACGAACCAAACTTGCAAATTCCTATGAGATAGCTCGCAATAATTTAATAAAACAAAAGGAAAGGTCAAAGTTGTATTACGATCGAAGTGCCAATAATGTTCAATACCAAATAGGAGATAAGGTATTGTTGAGAAATGAACAAACTAAGGGAAAATTCGATCCTATATGGAATGGACCTTTCGAAGTGTTAAAAACTAATTCGAATGAAAATACTACTATACGGATTGGTAGAGGCAGCCGATTAGTGCATAACAATCGTATAAAATTATTTGTACAATAAATAAATAAAAGAAAAATGAAATTATTAAAAATGAAGTCTTTAAGAATAAATAAACATACAGATTTGAATGCTTATTGTACAGAATTATATTAATTTAATTTTTATGAAAGGTTAAATCTTTTATTTTACGATCATACTCATGTAATAAAATGTATAATTCATAAAATTAAAAATACAAAATATAAAATAATAAATGTCCACAAAATATGTGTATGAAAATTATAAAAAATTTTGACATGAAATAAATTAACTTTACGATAAAAAAATCAAAAAATATTATAACAAATTGTAAAAATTGCTTAGTTCCTATTGAAATTTTACTTAAAATTTCTTATATACATTTATTTAACTTATAGAACTAACCTTATGTTATAAGATTTTTTTTTTTTGTTTGTGTTGTATAACCCTGCTTAATTCACAATTGTGTTGTATATAATGTAATTATTGGTTTATATAATTTAATGTATTGTTTGATAATATTCATAAATATTTGATGAATGTACCTTTTACATAAGATCAAGATGAACTAATACATATAAATACGGAATCTATATAATTGTAATCCAACATGTTGAAAAGTCAGTTCGGTTCCGTATTTTAACAAAAATGTTATAAAATAATAAAGAAATAAAAATGTTAAATAAAAATTACATAAAATAAATTAAAATATTAAATAATGTGAATTACAAATAAATAATAAAAAATAAGTTTGATATTTCGTAAAATAAATTAAAATTATAGTGTTTCATTTTATAAACAATTATAACCACCTTTAAGATTTGCCTATAACAGTTTAATGTCCACGATATGAATTAAGGAAAAATTTTACTTATGTTAATTTCACTTTTACATACAATGTTAGGTTTTTTTTTTAGAATAATTATTAACGATTGTTCTTATTACTTTGTTATTGCGTTAATTATTATTTAGATTTAATCACCTATTATTTAATTTTTATTTTATATGAATTTAATGGTTTTTTTCACTATAGTTCAACGTGCAAACGTTCCATGCATCGATTAATAAAAACAATCGATCATTTTCACACACATTTATATTTAGATACAATAATTATCAGTGTATAGAAGTTTCAAGTTATACGAATAAGTGTAAGTGCACAATTTTATTTATTGTTATTATTTACATATTGGTGATGTTAAAGTTAAAGTTGCAGTAAACTTTAAATTTTTAATTTTTTAATTAATTCAAATAAATTATGTTTTTATTTTTAGTTTATGTTCATGTAAAAATATTCATACCCCGTCTGTTGACCAAGTTACTTATTGTAATTTTGTTGTTGTTCTGTAATGAATTTTTTCAGATTTCAAAAATCAGTTGTAATTTATCAAAAATGTAATAGTTTAGAAAAGTAGCAAATTTGTTTATGATGGCTTTATATGTACATTGTACATATGCCTATGTACTTTAATGAATAGATTCATCAAAATGACTGACTGGAGTAGCTGAAAGTTAGTAAGAAGAAGTATTGGGAATCTAATTTTTTCTGTAATGAATAAATTCAAAGAGGTGTTTGACTGACTGACTGGTTGTACCTGATTGGCTGATAAACTATCGAAAGTAGATCTACAGTTGAATTTATCAGTAATAAATAAATTCAAAGACACGCTGATTCACTGGTAAACGATAGAAAGTAGATCTACAATTCAATTTATGTAATGAATAAATTCAAAGAGATGACTGACTTGTTGATTTTGACTGAATGGCTCGTAAACTATTGGAAATGAACCTACCGTTGAATTTATTAGTAATGAATTAATTCAAATGATTGACTGGCCCGTTATGAACGATTGGCTGGTAAACGATCTGAAGTAGATCTACAGTTGAGTTTATCAGTAATAATAAATTTAAAGAGATGACTGACTGATAAACGATCGAAAGTGGATCTGCAATTCAATTTTATCTTTATCTGTAATTGAATAAATTCAAAGAGATGACTGGGTGGTTATGCTTGTTTGACTGGTAATGATCGAAAGCAAATCTGCAATTGAATTTATCAGTAATAAGTAAATCCAAAGAGGCGCTGATGGACTGATAAACGATCGAAAGTGGATCTACAATTGAAAATATGTAATGAATAAATTCAAAAAAATGACTGACTTGCTGATTGTGACTGAATGACTCCTAAACTATTGGAAGTGAACCTACTGTTGAATTTATCAGTAATGAATAAATTCAAAGAGATGACTGACATGCTCGTTATGACTGGCTGGCTGTTAAACGATCGGATTTAAATCTACAGCGGTCGACTGAGTGGTAAATGATCGAAAGCGGATCACATTTAAATTTATTTCTTTAGAGAAGTGTGGTGTTACTATTTTAATTCAGGAGGGCGAGTTTAGTCAGAGCCTTCTAGAGTATAGAGCTATAATCTTAATGACGTATTTTTCAGAAGCTTTTTTAGTGATATAACTTTTCACTGATTTCCTTAGGAATCCATAGTAAAAATAGTGTTTTTTAGCTTCAAGTTTTTCAATGAAAAAAGCAAAAATATTATAAAATGTTTATATAAAAGTTTTCTACATATCTTTAATAGATTGCCATATTGGTATTAAGTAAATATTAATTGCAGAAATATTAAAATTAAATTATTTCTAAAATATATTTTTTCGAACTTTCATTTTGAAAAATACATCAAAGTTGGCTCTGACAAATTAAAATAATACTTGCTAAATTTATCTTTAGTTTTAATAATGTACGTAAAATGTCTAAAATGGTTACAGAAAAATACGAAAAAAAATTATTTAATCGCAAAATTATCACACGTTCTTAACATTTTGTGACTTTGTTTTGCTTTTCCTACAATTTTTGAACTTGAAATTTCCCCAGGTGGTAATTTTTGGTACGATTTTTCCAAATTTTTACGGTCATCACTGCCATCTATGTAATGTATATTGACTTAATGACAAAACGAATCGTAGTAAGCTTTTATTTCAATTTGACCAGAATGCTGTTGTCATGATTTTTTTAAATTTTGGTTTAAATAAATCAATTATTACAAGAAAATGAAAACGATTTACTTAAACGATATTCATATATGTAGAAATTCAAACATTTATGAAAGTATTTCAGAAATCATAATTAAGAATTTGTAACGTTTTCATTTAAAAATTTGTCTTAGGAAAAAAAGTGATTTCCCATATGTTTTGTGTGTTTTACCAGAACCATCTTGATATGAATAGAGCCGGCATGTAAAAAATGAACTTAAAATAAAGGACACAGAAACACTAAAAAATAATTTATTTTCATAGAGTTTGTATGAAAAAACGCGATTTCGATTGACGAAGAAATATGAATTAAAAATTAAACCTAGATAAATATTTTTTTCTGAAATCACTAATAAACAACTCAATGACTAACTCATTTAAATCACAGATTCTCAAGCTTCCCCATTTTCCAGATATAATCAAAAGAAAATAAATTAATTAAATTAAAAAACGTTCTACAACAACAACAATATGTATTAAAAAGAGAATATTATTATATATTTAAAGACGTCATCACTTATTCACAACTAAAATCAATGGTAAAAAAAAGACAATATGTACGTTGAACAGCCAAAATTAAAATAAATCAAAGAGAGTCAAAGAGAAAAAATTATAATAATATGCATTGAGCGCGAAGAAATCAAAAAAATCAAATCAACCCAGATTGTTATGCATCACAAATAAACGACATAACCAACAAACATTAACTGGTATATAAATGCCTTATTTATTTCTCATGTATTAGAAATACTATTTAAATTAAGTCACAGCTGAAAATAAATACAACATGATTAATATTTGGCATCGATTTTTATTCCCAAAAATTAATAACCCATTCAAAATAAGTTTGTTTGTTTTTTAAATTTGCTCAGGTCAGATCATTCAATCCATAAGACCAGTGAGTTGAGAACAGCCCAAAATTTCCAGAGACCACTCAGGGGAGGTTCTGGAGTGTTGAATAAAGTGTACATAATCAAATTAGATTAATAAATTAAATAATAAAATAAAGTATAATTATATAAAACAAAGTTTGATAATTAAATTAGATTAAATGAAAGTTAATAAATAAAGAATATTAGAAAGAAGATGAAGGATACATATAAAAATAAAAGTTTTGAAATTAAAATATAAATTTATAATTCATTAATTCATAATTTTTTTTTTTTTTTTTTAATTTTTTTTAATTTTTGTTTATTGTTTTTTAAATTTAGAATTAAATTATATAATATTCATAAATCTTAATACATATTATAATAAAATAAAATAAAATGAAATGATTCCAAAAGAAAAATCATTGTGTGAAAAAGTCAATAAAAATTAAATGTAGTCTTAATTCATAGTTTATAATTTATTCTATCCACAAAATCACACAATATTTTATATTCTTCCATTTTTTGGTCCTTTAAGATATCTAATAAGGATTTTCTGTATAAAAGTGGGAAATTATTTCTTATATAATTATATATGACACAATCGTTAATAATATGTTCGTTATCTTCAACGGTGTTGCAAATCTCACAATTAGATGTAGATTCAAGTCCCAAAAGGAATTTAAATTTCTTGTTAACTGTATGACCAGAGATTAATCTGTAAATTAACCTGGTTTGGCAGGATGTAAAATTAGAGTCTTTAAATAGGAAAGATGATCTTGGAGAAGGGCAAATTTGTTTATAAAAGTGGCCGGATGAATTACACATTAATGTGTAGTTTTCCTTCCACTTATTATTTATAGATCTGGAGATATCGTTAAATAGGTCTGTGAGAGTTGGTTCATTATCAAGAAAGTGAGTAGGAGAAAAAACTGCTTTTTTTGCTAAACTATCTGCTATAGTATTTCCTTTTAAGCCACAATGACCCGGGAACCAATGAATGACAAAATTTTTAATTTGGTTATGGCCGATAGTATCAATAATTTGATTTTCATAGTGTCTATTTGTAAAGTGTAATAGAGCCGTTTTTAATGAAATACAAGAACTTTGAGAGTCAGTAATAATGATAATATTATTGTTTTTGATGATTAGAGATATAGTAATTCCAATTTTAATAGCAATGGTTTCAATATTTTTAATATAAGTAGGGTTTTTTAGTTGGATGGCAAATTTCCAATTTTTATCCTCAACAAAAATTCCAATTCCTGGTTTATTGTTAATTATAGAGCCATCTGTGCAAATTTTTGCGAAATTATTATATTTATTAGTTTCAGCCATAGATAACGCATATTGTTCAGAATGGTTTATAAAATTTTTGTTTGTGATTCCTTCAATATTTGTTATGATGCTAAAATTAGTGGGAGAAGTTTTTTTTATATGAAAAGGTTTAATTTTGGAAAGAAAAGTATAATTAGAATATAAGTCATTAAGTTTATGAAGAGATCTATTGTTTTTAATGTCGTTACCGATTTTGGAATTATTATATAGATTTTTTGAAATATAAATTAGTGATTTTTTAATAAAATCTAGATCTGAAGATAAAATAGCCGGAATTGGAGTAGTTCTTAAGAAGCCTAGACAAGCTCTCAGACAAGCATTTTTAATAGATTGACAGATATTAATATCTTTTTTATATTTAGTGTCTGTAAAAACATATGTGTATTCAAGTTTTGATTTAACTATTGCTTTAAAAATATTGATCATTGTTTCAGGATTTACACCTCCATTGAAATGGGTGAGAGTTTTAAGTAAATTAATGGAGTTGGAAATATTTGCTTTTAAGTTTGTGTAATGATTTGATAATGAAAGTCTATTTGTTAAAGTTGTACCTAGTATCTTAGTAGTTAATCTTTCTTTTATGTAGATATTATTAATTTTTAAATTTAGAGATTTGGAATTATTTTTATTAGTGAATAGTCTTAAAAAATTAGATTTATCAGTGTTAATTTGTAGTTTTAAAGATTGTAATTTATTAGTTAATGAGAGTAAAGTAGAATCTGTTATTAATTGTAAGTTATCATGATTATCGGCAGAAATTACAATGCAAATATCATCGGCATATTGGAAAATTTTTGTATCGGGGTTATTGATGTCGTGTAAAGAAGTGGTATAGATATTAAAAAGGGTAGGACTCAAACAACTACCCTGAGGAATGCCTTTATTAGTGTAATGAATTTAAGTTTAATTGATATTTTGAATAGAAATAATTTTATTTGTAAGAATTTGAGAAATCCAATGTGTAATGTTATTAGGGAAATTGAAGTTTTTAAAGGTGTTTAATAAAATATTTTTATCTACATTATCAAAAGCTTTGGAAATGTCAATGTTAACTAAAACAATTTTTTTTTGTTGTTGTTTGAGGGAGATGATGAAATTAAACATTTCTACAAAATAGTCAGTAATACTTTTATTTTTTCTAAAACCAAAATTGTAATAGTTAAGAATATTATGGGAGATTAGATGATCATTAATTCGTTTTAAAATGAGTTTATTGAAAATTTTTGAAAAAATGGGTAACATACAAATAGGACGGTAGTTAATAATATTTCTATCATCTCTCCCCTTTTTCAAAATGGCGATTGTGTATGACGTTTTCCATTTTGTAGGGTAAATTTGATTTTGCCTGATGTTGTTGAAATAATTTGTAATAGTATTGATTAGGTTAGGATTAGAGGATACTAATTGTTTGATGATTTTATATGAGACTTTATCATATCCTGGAGCAGTATTATTGGAATTTTTAATAATATCAAGAATTTCAATGTTATTAAATTCCGCAGGATTAATAGTAGGATTGAGATTATTAGAGAGATTATGAGGGGATTCAAAGGAGAAAGGAAAATTGTAATTTAGAAAATTAGTAGCTAGTGTGGGATCTTCTAGGATTCTGTAGTTGGATTGTTTTTTATTTTTAATTTTATTGATGTTGTTCCAGAGATCAGAATTATTAGTTTTATGATTGATGCTTATTAAAAAATATTCCAAGATTTTTTCTTTTTCCTTCTGATTGTTAATTTAAGTTTTTGTATAGATTTTTTTAGTTCAATAGCGGTAAAAATGTTTTTGTTTAAATTATAAATTAGTTGTTTGTGTTTTTTTATGTTCCATAGTCTTTGTATAAAATCGTTCCACCAAGGTTTAGGTTTAAAAGTATTTTTACTTGTGATAATAGAAGTATTTTCAGAAATTAATTTTTCTAGGTGTTCTTCAATATTGCATTTATCATTAATAGAATTTAGATCAAAGTCTTTCAATACTTTTGACCAGTTTGTGATTTGTTTTTTTTTTGATAATAATTTAGTTTAAAGTCAATAAGTATTGGGAGATCATCACTTCCTAAATTAATGGGATCTACTTTCCATGATAGTTTTTCAATTAGATTGATTGAACACAAAGTAATGTCTAGTGCTGCAGAATTATTTCTGAGAAAATCTTGCCTTGTGTGAGATCCGTCATTTAATAAAAAGACATTATTAGCAGTGATTATATCTGCAATCTTGTCACCCACCCTGTCGTAAGACATTGAATGGAATAGTCTAATAACAGAATTATTATAAAAAGATAAGATATTAAAATTAATGTTTTTAAATTTGAGGTTAATTTTGAAAGCTTGAAAACGGATGTAATGAAAATTTAAATCAATAATTCTCCAAGAAATTTTTTTATGTATTAAAAAACCTACACCGCCAAAACCATCTGGTCTGTCATCAGTAAGTAACAAGATTATAATTGTTAAAAGTCAAATTACTATTTGGATTTGTCCAGGTTTCAGATAGAATAACGATATCAATATGATTGGATTGTATATAATGGTATAATAGATCTTTATTACTATTTAAACTACGAATGTTAATTTGTAAAATTTTTAAAGGCAACATAATGGAAGAATAAAATGAAAATAAAAACTGGAAAAAGAAAAGTTTATGTTTTAATAAATTTATTTAATTTAATTTTAAGTGAGTCTAAATTAGCTAGATTTTTATTAATGTCATCGGAATTATTTAAAAGTGATTTGACATCATTAAAAATAGAATCTCTTTCATTTAATTGATTTTTTAATTCGTTTACTAATTTATTTAGGATTTGAATTTTTCTAGCATCAGAATTCATTAAGTTGTTATTGTTCCAGGCTTGATTTTCAACACAGATATCATTAGCGAAATCTATTTGTTTAGGGACTTTTTGTTGGCTACCATAAAGGTGGCTTTTGGATTCTCTGAAATTAGTTTTATTTAAAATCATATGTTCCCTAATTTGTTTCTGCCTATATCGTTCATTACATCTGAAAAAGTTAGTAACATGACCCATTCCACAAAATTTAGAAGAAACTTTCATGTCACAATCGTGTTCTTGTTCGTCCTCGATAGTTCTAGCACACGTTAGGCATCTGTTAGTTTTAGATTTACATTTAGAAATTGTATGTCCGTAATTTAGACATTTTTTACAAAATAATGGATTAGGTATAAAATACTCTACCTTTAATAAGATATTATCATATAAAATGACATTGAATGGAATAGTTCCAGACTCGAAAGTAAGTTTAACCAATTCAAGTTCCTCAGCTGTTTTAGTGTCATTATTCCATTTAGTCATTCTTTCTACTTTTGAGATAGGGTATTTAGATCTAATATTTTCTTGAATTTTTTTATTTCTTTATTAGAAAGCCCGATAGGAATGTTCCTGATTATTCCAATAGAAGATGTGAAATTTTTAGGAATGTATGTCGTATAATTATCAAATTTTTTAAAGATATCTGATTTGACACAAATATTTGCGTCTTCAAAATTATTAAAGATAACCTTAGCAACATTTTTGCTAACGCGAGAGATATCTTTGACATTTTTGAAATTATTTATTTTAAGGGCTTTAGCTAAAAGAACAATATTTAAATTCTCTTTACTGACAAATACAGTAAATGGGCCATTATCTGATCGGTTATATAGATTAATTTTTCCTGCAGTAACTGACGGCATATTTGAGTTATTCGATGAATCAACAGATAAAGTTGAAGATGATGTTGGAGCTATTACTGTATTTTTCGAATCTGCGACGTGAATTTTATTATTATTATTATTAATTTTCCTTTTATTTAACATATTGGGACTTTTATCAAATTCACCGTTTACTATTATTTCATTATTAAAAACAATTTTTGATTTTTTAGTATTTATTTCATCTTCGAAATCAGAGAAATCAGTAGAAGTAAATGGTGGAGGTACAAAGTACTGCGTACTTTGTCCCTCCTTGCTTGTGTTATGTGGATTTATTATTTTGTGGATAGAAAATACTATGATAAGACTTACCCGACTGATAAAGAACAAACAAATCAAAATAAACTATTAACTTTTTTAATAATTAAATGAAATACAAATTAATTAAAATTAAAAGAAAATTGTAAAATTTATAACACTTCACTAAAAAGAGACGCTCACACAATAAAGTTTCGAGAAAGAATGCATTCAAAATATGTTTTTGTTTAGAATATTTGAATTGTCATAACATTTGAGAGCGGTGTAAAAAAATAAAATAGCTCTTACGTATTATTCCTATTCCTAGATGTCACTTAACACACAAATAAAAACAACAGGGATTCGGGCTGAGTAAGCGATTTGAAAGAAAACTTTTTACGTAAAATTAACATAATTTCTAGCAATGGTTTAATTTTAGTAAATTTATAAAAAAAAATTATATTAAATTAATTATTATTACAATTTAGTTATTACTATAGAGAAAAGCCACCAAAAATATGTTTAACCGAATCAAAAATCAGGCCGATTTTAGAATCCGACCGGTTCGATCACCTATTTAATTTTTTTTATATGTTTATAATTTAGGCGACATCTATGGTTTAAACAAAATGTCGTTAATAAAGCATTAACACATGATATGAATCTGTATTCGGACAGATGTTTGTCATGTGGCAATGCTTTTACAAGGAGACTAAAAGGAGATGGTTATAATTGTTTATAAATTTTATGTTACGACGTATTTTACAACAACAACATTCCATAAAAGTTTAGCAATAGTTTATATTCCAAGACGATTTTCACTAAGAAATAAACGATTTTTCAATCAAATAAAATTACATGTTTTATGAACATTTTCGTATAAAAATAATGTAAAAGCTCATAATTCTTATGGACTAAAAATGTAAATGAAAACAATAATTTTCCCATATAGTTCCATAGTAAAGAAAAATTGTATGTGCTTTATTTTAAGCTTAGTAAAAAATACAGTCAATGTGGAGGCTCTTATTTATAGAGTAGGCTCTGGTTTTACCATGAAAAGTTTCGTTTTTTCCTCGTTTCTAATTCCCTTATAAAATCTCAGAGTTTTTGATTATGGGCGTGTTTTTTTATTACATCGGAGAGATCAGACAAAACAAAAACAAAAAAAACAAAACGTGTAAAATAAAAACGCAGTAGTTTTTTTTTTTTTTTTCTGTCTGATCTCTCCGATACAATAAAAAAACATAGGGTATGGCTCTATAAAATACAGGGTGCTCTGGTTTAGTCCAATATAGTTCTCCATTGTCTTTTATTTGTTCGTGTTTTCATGTTATTTAATTTAGCTTGTTCGACTTGCCACTTATGTACATTCTTTCTGATTAGTATAATTATCATTAGATTTAGTAAAGCCACACGATGATTATAACAGGAATGATTATTATCGCAAAACACTTTATCGCTCTCTTCATTTAGTAAAATATTTAATATTTTACATTTCAATCCGACTACATGAGACTGCGGTTTAAACAAGTTGTCAAAGATTGATATTTGCCTTCGACATAGCTCAAAAAATGATTGAGACGGTGCTTGAAGCTTGCCAATGCAGTCCGTCATGTAATTTTTGTGTTTTATTAACAACTCAGAAGTACATTCTAGGTTAACATTTTCTTTTAAAAGTGTTAAGACACAGACAGCACAATTAAATTTTTTTTATTATTTTATTTACTAGATATCCTGTAAAATACCTAGTTGATGGATCTGAGTTGGTATTAGTTTGACAATACGAAGAGCCTAAATCAGTTAATTCATCTTCGATCTCGATTACAATTAAATGATCGTCGCTATCACTTTCATTGGTTTGGTCATCAAATAAGCAAAGCTCGGTGGTACTTGATTGAGGTTCTCCAGTATCTATTAAAGATAGCTCATTTTGTTTTTCTTCACGAATAACGTCCAATAAGGTTGCATCTGTATCTTCTTCACAATTTGAAAGTGTCGTGAACGGTGTAATATATTTAATTGATAACAATTTAGCGACTGTGTAACTAAACTCTTGGACAGATGGATTGAAATTATTTCCATTGGCGGATCTAATCAAAGAGAATGTATTTTCCAAAGCATCTTGATTTAGCCTTGAAGTAAGCAAATATTTAAAATGGACATTATTATCTTGTGAAAATGACTTAAGGAGGAAAAGAATTCCGCGAATCGTTTGCACCATTCCATCAAATGAATAAACTTTCTTTTCGTTGACTAGTTTTATGTTTTGCATGTAAATCAACATTTCGTTCAGGAATTTGAATATGCAACAGCTTTCCTCAACAGTTAGAGCGCATTTAAATTTATTTGCAGCATATAAACATTTTGAATTTAAACAATCAAACAATTTGTCAAAATTATCAAAATCAAGGTGGCAGGTACTTTATTTTTGACAGAATCAGAGAATTTATTTAACTCAAATGCTGTTTTTATTCCAGCTACCATGGTCCGGCTAAATACTTGGGTGGATAGTTTAACTTTCATCTTATCGAAATGGCCTGGATTCACGTGTTTATCACTTAACTTAGGACACATTCGAGTGGAGGACGATTGTTCTAATATATACAGCTCACGAACAACTTGCCAGCTCGTAATACCATCAGGTGTTTCGAGGTCAGATTTCAGCATACAATTTCGGAAAGATTTAACATCGCTTAAAATTGGATTATTAGTATTAGCTTCCAAATTATTCAGAGCTTTTCGATTGTTCGATCCTTGGTCACATATAACAGGTTTTACCGTTAGACATCAGGATTTACACAATTTCAAGTTGATCTCTACTAAATTGGTTAATGTATTTGATGAAATGGCATTCTCAGAGGCGTATTAGCATAAAATGTTTTTCCAGTTTCCAATAATACCGCGAACCATGAAAACACAAATATAGCTACCAATCTTAGCTTCTTATTTGATTATTTCTTTTAATTTGTACATTATTTGAACCTGGGAAAAAATGTTTTATTGGTTGCCACCGTATAAGCGAAGATTTCGATGGTAAATCGAAATTCAACCTGTTCCTCAAAAAATTATATGATTTCGGGGACCGGTAATAAATATTTTGCGCAAGTATTTTAAATGTTTCGGGCCACTTCTGGGTTTTCTCTCTTTCTAAAAGTAGCAACCGACAAAAGTTTTTGGAGTAATCACTTTTATTTGCTTTGGTAATTAAATCACTTAAACATGATTTGGATTGATTTTTAAAATCGATCAGTTTTTTATTTGCAATTCGATTTCTGTGCTCTAAATTTTTAATTTTTCTTCGTAATTCCTTATTATCATTTAGCAATTTGTTAATTTGAAAAAAATACTTTCGATTTAAAGATCGGTAAACCTCGATATTTTTTTCATTTTTTTTCTCAATAGCTACAAGTTGGAGCATTTACTTGCAACGTATTGTCAAAATACGGATCGGGTAATTGTGCGATTTCTGCTAAACACATATCTTCCTGTGGCTTATTTGAGAAGGTTTTTAACTTTGAAGTGGCATTATAAAATGCTTTAAATTAACTACCCCTTTGCTAACCATGCATTCGTTTTGTAATAAGGGGCTTTTATTTAAGTTAGTCGACGTTTCCGATACAGGTTTCTGTTTTGAATTTGTAGGTTGGGGTAAACATAATTTTGGTACAGCTGTCCGTTTAAGCTTGCGTTTAAGAATACAGCTTGCCTCAAAATGGTTTGAACAAATAAATATTCTCTTTTTACTGAATGGTAATATGCCACAATTTTTTAACCAAAGTTCGTGGTTCGAATAATGCGTTGAATATTTAAAAAAACGAGCACCATCTTTTAATTTAGAATTACAGTGCAAAACTGCACCTTTAACACCCGACGGTCTACACATAATAACAACAATGATATTTCGATAAAACGAGTTCAAATAACTACCTATAAATCGATTAAAATGCAAAATAAATATCGCCAACGAGAAATTATCTAAAAACAATACGTAATAATAAACAAGATTTGATTATTACAATAAATTCGGTAAATTCTAACAACGAAAATCAGATTGACGGCAGCGAAATAAAAACTCAATATAATTATTAATTTAATAAAATTATTGCAATTTGTAATATTCATATGGACTCGCCTTTATTAGTGAGCATCATAAAATCTATTTCATAAAAATAATACGTCAGGGTCGTTTTTTTTTTCAAGGAAAATTAAAAGAATTTATAACATCGGCATGTTTATAAAAGAGGTAAAATAAATGGAACGCCTCGCGAAATTTATCAATTTCCTAACAAACTGGACGTTGATACCAAAAGATTAACAAACACACTGAAAAACGCAACGTAATTTGGTTACAATATTTAACGGTATTAGGCCGATATTAAGGGTATAACAGTTGAGGATAATTTTTTAACAGCCGAGGCGAATCCGACACTGATAAATATTATCCGAAACTGTTATCGCTTTAATCGGCCGTATATTGTTCACTATTTTTCGTCATACCCAAACACAAATTCAAAAAACTAATCAAGCAGTCTTTATTTCTTATCATAGTACTAGTTTGTTTATAAACAAAATATATTAAACAACGTCCACCCACGTCTTTTATTATAAAGGCATGGCCCGATGCAAAACGGAAAACCGGAATTTCAAACCGTCAAACCCAATTTTTGGCTAAGTTGTTTTACTTTGGAATATGAAAATTATTAACAAATAGTTCAAATCTACAAGTTCCACCTTATTCTAAGAAAATTTTATTAAAATGAATTTAATTTCATTCAAAAAACCCCTATTTTATGTTTTGCCGGCCGTCAAGCAAAAATCGGCCTGTCGAAATATAAAATTGGGGTTTTTTAAATGTAATTAAATCAATTTTAATGAAATTTTCTACGAATAAGGTGTAACTTATAAATTCGAACTATTATCTAATAATTTTGATATTGAAAATTAAACAAGTTTGTCAATAAATGGATTTGACGGGTTGAAATGTTGATTTGCCGTTTGTCGATGGCGCCGTTTTATTCCTATACTTTCTGCATCAACACACCCACAAACATAACCTTGTTTTTTAATGATCACTTTGTTCCTTTGGAAACAATTTCCTACTGCAAGTACTCGTCAGTAGATGCTCAAAGGAACGCGATATTTTGCCAGTAATAAAACATAACCTCAATTTAAATAAAACTGCTAGATTTTGAAGAAAAATATATTGTTTAAAAAAAAAAAAAAATTATTTGTTTTTAACCCTAGTCCAACCAACATATTTTTGTGTTGTCAGTAAATTCAAATTCTAGTCAAATAATTTACTAAATTTTTGTAAAGAATGCCAAGTACGTTGTATGGAATGAGTGAGCCCAGAAGGTAGACCTTGGTTGGAATGGAAAGGAACTAAAGTCCCTCTGTCGTTAATTTTATGCGTTACTGCTTCTAACGGCTACACTATCATTTAAGCATGTGTGATTGCGAGTAGATAAATGCAAGTACTTGTGTGTAAGTTTACTCACGCCAATGAAACACGCTTATTGGTTTAGTTGAACATAAGCGTGACGTTCCATTTGTTTTTTCTTAGTACAGCTTCATGTAATAAATTATGCTTTTTATAAAGTAAAAAAATAAATAACAAAATAATAACATAGTTTTGATTTATTTAGTCAAAATTTTAATTTTTAACTAATTCACACTGCAATAATTAATTTGGTAGATAAAAATATTTCACCACGATAATTTGTTTTCCACCAAATTTGTAACCAAATAATTTTAACATATTCACACACGGCCTAAATGTAAAACAAAATCCTAGGAATTTCTATGAAACTAAAATTTATAAAAATTATATTCCATTTTTTTATTGTGCGGTTTTCGATTCACATAATATTCGTTTCCGCGGTTTTAATAATCGATTTACTTTGAAGACTTGCAAATTTTTAAAGCAAAAAAAATTTATTTTCACAAATACTATTCAGCATTTATAGTATACGAGATAAAGCTCTACCAAAAAAGTAATTCTACTGAGAACTACGTTTAGAAAAAAAAACGATAATCAAGTACCTACATTTAAATTTTTATTAACATTTCGAGCATAATCACTTTCACCACTGCGTCCAATAAAATTTAATCCCAGCGTACGAAAAAGCCGATAAGCTGGTCGAAACATTGGTGAATCCAAAAATGTAACCTCACTAGTCCCATTACAAATTCGTATGATACTAAACAATTTTAAAATCACCAGAACACAAATTTTCCAATCTAGGAAAATCATTTTAATTCTTAAAATATTAAATCACAACTATTTAGATAAATCACAAAAAAAAAAAAACGTTTTTGTTGGTCGCACTCAAAAGTCGTATAGTAACTTAACTGTTCGAATTATGAATAACAAATACGACTGTTATCGGAAAATTTACAATTCTTTAGCGATATTGCGTGTGAGATATTCAAAGCTGATCATTGCGGGGGAAAAAATGATTGATAACGAAGAAAAAGAAGAAAAAACCGGAGCATAACAAAACTACGTACATATGTACTCGAAATTTATACATGAAATATTTTTTATTGAATGAATTGTTTTTTTATTTTTAGGGTGGTTTGTGAATATGAAGCGCAACGTCTTCTCGCGTTTCTATGGGATATCCTAGGCAACTTGTTTTCCGCTTTTTTAGATAATTTTTTACACGCGTGTTACATGACTAGTTAGAGCTACACGCAAACAATGTTTTGAATACAACTAAATATTTATAAATAAAATACAAACAATATGTAATTACATCTCACCTTCTAAGCTTCACCTTGATTAATTACCTAGATTGATGGTACTAATCAGTGTATCGTTAATCATGTTAACGAACAGATACGTTCACGCTATAAGATGTGAATTATTGATCTTGCGTTTGCATCTCTGCCCTTTTGTAAATCGTTTACTAAGTGGTTGGTGTGGTGAATACTGAGAAATTTATCGCAGATCACAAAAGAATAGAGGTTTCCTTTCGTCTTAACATATGCCTACCTGAAACCATATGGGAATATCTCAGTAGGGACTTGCTTGTGCAACACTAAGGCTAACAAGTTAGCATATATACTGTAGAAAAAAACAATGTGTGAGTTTTGTCCTTTCCGAGAAACTTTAAAGCATACTTGTTTTGCTATCAAACAAACAAATAAAAAAAAGAGCCATACCGTTCATTTTTAAAATCAACAAAATTTAACCAAAATTTCTCCTAAAGCGTGATTTCCACGAGAAAATCTTACTGACCAGTAAAAATAAAGCGAGATAAAAATATAGATTTAGTTGAGGTGTGAGAGGGAATTTTTTTTTCAGTACTCGAAAAAAATGGTTTTTACTGTGCTATGTTACCATAATTTACTGGTGTATAATAATAATAATAATAATAATAATGCTTTATTCAATGTATAAACCGTGGCTTTTATATATCACACATATTTACGACAGCAGAAAATAACTTAAAATTAACAATAGATATTTCAATATCAATATAACAATAATTAGCAAATATACAACAATGGACATATATACATAATTAATTATGTACAAGAAGTTTTATATTAATGGTACACCCGATTTAATTATTCGAAAAATAAACACAGCAGTTCTATAACAGTAAAACTCAAACAAGTCACATCCAAGGATTGAATCTTTAAATTCGGAAACATGATCAAACTTTCTAAGGTCATGAACATATCTCACACAATTATAAAACGTAACCTCAAGTAACCGCTTTGAGGAACTATCACAATTAGAAAATATCACATCACAATAGCTGAAAATAGGTATAATTAAACTTTTCACAAGATATATGCGTAAGTCAACTGGACAAAACTTTTTTATTAGCCTGAGTGAATATAAACCGTAATTAACACGCTGGCACATAGAACTTACATGATCATTCCAAGTAAGTTTTGAATTCAATAGTAATCCTAGGTTATTAACCGTTGGAACAAATGGGATTATATCATTGTTCAAAAATAGCACAGGTACAATATTATGCGAATTATTTCTAGTGAGCAATAAAGCTTTACTTTTAGTTGGATTAATGGAAAGTGAATTATTTTTGGCCCATGACGAAATATTCCTAAGATCTGCATTAAGTTGGATAACGATTTCCCCCAATTTTAACAAGTCACCACCAATATACAGTTGCAAATCATTAGCATAAAGATGAAATCGGCAATTTAAAATATGTCAAGGTAGGTCATTTATATAAATGGAAAAAAGTAAAGGGCCTAAAATTGATTCTTGAGGCACCCAGCAATTACATTACTTATACCAACAAGCTTTACGAATTGTTTACGATTACTAAAATAAGAAAGAAGCAACAAAATAGCAGAATCTGAAAAATTATAATATAACTTTAACTTTTGAAGCAAAAGGATATGATTAACACAATCAAACACTTTAGAAAAGTCTAATAGGACTAAAATTGCAAATGAATTACCTTTATCTAAAATAGCAGATAAATCATCAACAATATGCACAAGTGCAGTAGTAGTACTATGGCCAGATTTGTATCCAGATTTGAATTTGCATAGATAATTAAAGCTATTGAAATGCTGAAGAATTTGAAGTTGTATAATTTTTTCCAGGACCTTGGATAGGGCAGGCAAAATACTAATCGGGCGAATGTCACAAATATTCGAAATTATATCCTTTTTAGGTAGAGGAATAATCGATGCCACTTTCCACAAATTAGGAAATACTGATTTGGTCAAACTCTGGTTAATGATAAATGTAATTTGGGACAGAAACAAATCAATAAATAATTTTATTACTCTGAAGTTTACCATGTCATATGCCATCGAATCAGACTTAACAGTACGAATTGCATTCAATACCATAAGTTCATCGACACAATCAAAAACAAACTCATAACTACCAGAACTAATAAAATCAAAATCGGGTAAAGGCAAAACACCTATAGATTCGTTAAGTTTACTGATCCCTACCAAAATTTCATCAGCAGAAAAGTCAATGACTGCTTCAGTCGACTTACATGAAATACCTAGTTTCTCCAAATTGCTCCAGGTTGTTTTAGGTTTGTGCAAATTCCCAAAATAAAATATATTTTTAGCTTGATTGATGCATTTGTTGGTTTTATTTCTAAAAGATTTAAATGATTCAAAATCGAGCTCTAATCCAAATCTTTTATATTTTTTGTAAGCCAAATCTCTTCTTTGCATTAAATTCAAAATATTTGCATTTAACCACGGAGCCGTGGGACATTTATTTATACTCGTTTTACGAGGCACACAATTAGTATCTAATTTTAAGAATTTTGAATTGAATTCTTCAACTATATCATTCACATCAGGATAAAAATAAAGATTTGACCAGTCTAACGAAAAGAAACAATTTACAAAATACTCATGATTGATTGCTTTATAATCAGGAACAACCGTATATTAAATTTTATCCCTGTTACGACTGAACTTATAGCAGGCAAAAATCAAGTCATGATCAGAAATGGCAGGAACAGCAAGCTGCCCAAAATAAATAATATTACGCTTATCAGCCTCATACAAAATTATCAAATCCAATAGGCTTTTATCCAATCTAGTCGGTTGTAAAGGTAAATAAAATAAATTATGTAAACTCAAGCAAGCACTTAGTTTATTGGTAATCAACATATTAAAGTTTAAATCACCACAACAAATAATTTTTTCATACTGAGATAAATATTCAGAAAAAATTGTTTGTAAATTATTAGTATCATCAGTACAAGCAGGAGGCGGGTTATAAATAACCAAAATAAGAATTTTACAAAATCGCCCGACAAGCTCAGACGCCAAAACTTCGACCTTACCAAAGGCACCCGAGAACAATTTACTAACCCTCAAAGTAGACCTAAAATAAATACCAACACCACCCCATCGCTTATTATTAATACGATCAAAACGTATTAGTTTATAATTATTGATAAGGAGCGACTTGTTTGTAATTTTGCTGTTAAGAAGAGTTTCAGTTAAAGCAAGAAAATCAAATTTGTATAACTCTAGCAGAATAGTAATTTCATTAAAATGTTTAACCAAACTACGGACATTTAAATGGCCAAATTTTATAGAACAATTTACATTTACCTGCAGATTATCACTTGGAACAATTTTACTACAATACAAGTTGTTAGAATTTAACGTGTTGTACTGTTGGCTGCAGTGGTTGCCCGAAACTTCACTCGTGGAAGCAATGCTGTCCGAAAATTTGTATTACTAAATTCCCGAATGTGTACACCAGTCGGCCAAGTATTTGGATCAAGAGCCTTTACCCGTAAATCTGCTTTTATGCCCAATTTGTAGCAAACAAACTCCAGCGATTCAATTTTGTGTTCTTTGGGAATAAGTTTAAATATTTTGCAGTCCTCAACCTCCAAGCATGTTTTAGCCATAATAGATATATCATTTTCATTAGTATGAGGATCAAATTTGGAAAGGTGTGACCATACTGTCGGTTCAATGACCTTTACCCCAAAATTTTCGGCAAACTGTCTAACCATAATTTACTGAAGAAAAATATGAAGCGAAGTATATTTTTTCAGTACTTTACAATACATCTACATACAGATTGTGTAAGGATAGACAATTTTTCTCGCACACTGAAGCACTAACTATAAAAAAAAAATACTTTCTCCCCATCCGACATTTTTATGGTATATAGTAAATATAAAGTGACGTTTGGTGTTAAATTCGATTTTAAAAAAGGAAAAAATTAATATCCTGTTTTAATATATCTCTACGTAAAATAAATATATAAAAATATAATATACATACGAGTATTACAATAAATAATACACATTTTAAATATATATAATTACAAATACGTAATAAATTAAATTTGATGAATTCAAATATGAATAATTGGGGTAAGTTTGTGTACGATCCAAAAACAAGAATTTTGTTTGATGCGATTATTTTATCTTAAAATTTTATTTTATTCAATGTTGTTATAATTTTGGAGCAAAAACATTGTTGTGCTGCAAAATGTTCCAGCCGAAGTTGTAGAGTGCGAAGACATTACAAATACCAATATACTGGAATGCTATTTGAATGAAGACTATGAAGATGAAAACATTAACTCAACAGAACCCGATTCATATTTTCAACAGTTTGACAACAGTTCATCATGTGAGCCAATTTCGCCTGCGCCAATAATGAATGAATTGGAGCTGCATTCCGGTATGTCAAACGATTTTTAAATATTTTATTATAAAATTCTAACCTTAAAATTTTTTTATTTTAGAATTAATTATTGAGGCTGTGCAGAGCAAACCAGCCTTATGGAATATTCGCGACGGTGGGTATAAGAGTCGTGATATTCGAGCACGACTTTGGGAAGAAGTTGTAACAGAATCGAGTAAGTACCTAGTGAACATTTTTAAAAATTGAACAAATTAATTCAATTTAATATACGTATTACTATAGATTTCCCAGCTACTCATGACAATGTAACGAGAGTGAGAAAACACTGGGAAACAATAAAGGCCACCTATAAGTGCACCAAAAATCGAACTCCGAGTGGTTCAAAAGGCGGGTATCAAAAGCCCTATAAATTTGCCAAACTTCTGTCATTTTTAGATGACACGCATGAGCCAAGAAGGTACGGATATTGCACCTTGCCAGTAACATTTATTTTTATAATTCTTTTTATTTAATTTTTCTATTTAGATCTATTGAGTTGGGTGGGGACACTGAAAGTACTGTCGATTCCAACAGGCATGATGATTTCGAGAAGATTATCCCAAAAAAAAAGAAAAATAAGTAAACTTAATGTGGTTGATAATAGTTAAATTATATTAAATTGATTTATTTCTAGAGCTAAATTACCAAGGAGAGACACACGATTTACAGCGCCGGTACGTGGAAGCGTTCGAAAGAAAGTTGCCAGTGAAACCGAGTACTTCTGTGGCCATACCACCGACTCCCGATTCAATAGATATGTTTTTGGGCTCGTTAAAACCATATTTGGAGTCGCTGAGTTTGACATCCCGGTTAAAGTCCCGGAAGATAAAGATAAATATTGTTTCATAGTTTTAAATTTTTTTTTTTGATATTTTATTGTTTTTTTTTTTGTTTTTATTTCATGGTATTGAAGACATGCGTTCACCAGCCGCTGAATTATTTAAAATATTATTTATGTTATTATTGTAGTCGCCTAGTACTAAAATATTTATTCTCCTCGGTACAAATTAAATACGGCGCCTATGCGTTCAACTTGTACTAAAAATATTTATTCACCTAGATACAAACTAAAAACGGCGACTATGTAAACTGGTAATTATCGTGTGCATCGTACGCTTATTCTTATTGGTTCGTTTAAAATTGGTTATAGTACGTGTGATTTGATTGGTTGTTTTGCGTCAAACGTTTTAAAAAAAGAAAATTTAACAAAGAGACAAAGAAAAAGAGGAATACGAGTTAGTCGCTTCATGCTAAAAGGTTGATTGTTATTCGGGATAAAATATTATTTTTTTGGAGTTCTTATGTTTTAAAAGTAATAAAATTAAGTGTCGAATTATTTATGTGTTTTATTCAAGTGTTATTCTAATAAAAAGCCCCTCAAATTTTCAGAAGTGGGATAGATACGAACAATAAAAGTACGGTCGTAAGACGCTAAGCGTGGAATTTTGGTCTTAAAAGTGTTATTGTAAGTGGGAAAAAAAACGTGGTCGAATAGAACATTTAAGTGAATTTGAATTAAGAAAAAAAACAAGTAAAATAAACTTATTAGTGAGGAAAAAAAAGTGTAAATAATTTTATTCAACGAAAGTTTCGATTATGGCAGACTACGATCATATGCTTGTTTCTGCACTAGAAGCAGGGTGCAAAATACGCGGTGTGGACCATCAAGGGAACCGTGAAGAATTAATAGAAAGGTTGATCCAAGTGGATCACAATAATGCGGAGAACAATAAAACGACGGGCGGAATGGTTGAGCACACAGTAACGGTGGCGAGTGAAAGTGTGGTGAATAACAACGTGGCGAGTGAAATTAGTGCGCATCACATGGAAATGATGATGAAGGAGATAGAATTTCGCAAAAGAGAAAATGAATTATTAAAAAGGGAAAATGTGTTGCTGGAAAGAGAGCGGCAATTAGTCGAACGATGTAGTCAATCACCAGTATCCGATAAGCCAACACAGGCCGCACCAGTAGTTGGATATGAAGATTTAATCAGCGAATTTGAAGGAGAGATGAATACGTTCAGTTTATTCAAAAAGCAAATTGACATAGTGAGTGGGTCATTTACAGTGGACGAGAAAAGGATACGTCTGATCGTTATTCGGAAATTGAAAGGAAAAGTTTTGAAATGGTTCCATTCGAATCCAGAGCATGTTAAGCTCAATTTAGTGGAAATGTTAGAGAAAATAGAAAGTTTATTGATAGTCGATTATGGGGAGCACAGGAGTTTTTCGTGGATTATTTTCACGATAAAATTACCATGGCGGGCGAATTAAATATCAACGAAGACGAATTAGTCCTGAGCATTATTCATGGCATGAATGATGTTAATCTTTAAAATAGTGCACTGATATTAGGACCAAAAGATACATGTGAATTATTCCAAGCGTTTAAGAGTTGCCGAAAAAATAAATTTGAAAATATGTATCGAGTCGCGGCATTTAAAGATCGAACAGCGGTAAAGCCAAGCCAGCCGGACAGTCGGCAACCAACATCATCTAAAGCCGCAATTACTCGTTGCTATAATTGCAACAGGATGGGACATGGACTAAGCCAGTGTACAAAGCCCATTAGATCGAGAGGTACCTGTTATATTTGCGGGGAAACGGACCATTATTCTTCCAAATGTCCGAAACGAGAACAATCATCAAAGGGTGCTTGCTATACATGTGGTCAGACTGGTCATTATTCAACAGGATGCCCAAAACGAAATCAAATTCCGCAAGAAGGTCCGGATCCAAAGAAGAAATAACTATCAATTCATGTCGTAGGTGTGAGTGAGTCAGCAGAAAGTTTTATTCAAGCGTCAGAAACATTATTCGATACCGGCAGTCCGGTAAGTCTAGTTAAGCATAAACTAATTATAAATAATGATTTTATTCCAAATAGAAATATTAAATCTAATTATGTAGGAATTAATCAATCAACATTAAATGTTTTAGGCTCAGTGAATTTATTTAAATAATAAAGTTGTAAATAATCAGTTCCTGATAGTTCCGGATGAAACAATGAAGTATGATTTACTCCTAGGAACTGATTCTCTTAATTTGTTCAATATTAAATTGGTAGAGTTAGATTGCTCTGAAATAATTTATGAGCCAAATGTAGAAATCGAAATTAAGCATTTAATGATGATTGATACAGTAGAACCGAATGATTGTAACTTAAATGTTAATCGTATGTTAGACTATGCCACTATTTGTGACATAGAAAATATTATTTTCCAATATCGTAGTCAAATTCATAGTAAATGTGAATCATTCCAAAAATCGGAAATGAATATTAAATTAATAGGTTGCAATTCAGACCAAGAGTTATTCCGTTTTAGTCCCAGAAGATTGTCCTTTTACGAGAAGGAAAAATTACAAGAGATTTTAGACGAATTACTTAAAGATGAAATTATTCAACCAAGTGAGTCCCCAAATTGTTCACCTATCGTTCTAGTCAAAAAGAAAACTGGTCAATTAAGAATGTGTGTGGAGTTGTGGACTATAGAAGTCTTAACAAAATTACTGTACGTGATAATTTTCCGATCCCGTTAATTGAAGATCAGCTCATGTTACTCCAAAATAAAAGTTATTTTTCGTCGTTGGATCTTAAAAGTGGTTTCATCACGTCCACATGCATCCTAACTCAGTCCCATTAACGTCATTTGTTACTCCAATGGGGCAATACGAATATCTTCGTATGCCGTTTGGACTTAAAAACGCACCGTCCGTTTTCCAAAGGTATGTACATAATATCTTCCAACCAATTATGTCAGCAACATCTTGAAATTTTAGAAATGGTTATGAATATTTTAGCTAGACATAATTTGGAATTGAATTTTAGCAAGTGTCGATTTGGGTATAAGTTCATAGATTATTTGGGTTATTCAGTGTCTAGTGAGGGAGTTAGTCCAACGAAGGCAGGAATTGATTCGGTAGTTAATTTTCCAGTCCCAAAGAATACAAAAGAAGTTTACAGTTTTATTGGTCTATGTTCTTATTTCCGTAAATTTATTCAAGGATTCCACCTAGTCGCAAAGCCGTTACAAGATGTATTAAAGAAAGACTCGTTATTCACATTCAGTCAAAAAGAGCTAGAATCATTCGAATTACTTAAAAAAAAGCTGGTTAGTTCTCCGGTATTGGCGATTTATAACCCGAAAGACGAAACCGAATTACATTGCGATGCAAGTTCATTAGGTTTTGGTTCGATTCTTATGCAGAAAAAGTCGGATGGTAAATTTCATCCCATATTTTATTATTCCCGTAGAACTACGGAACCAGAAAGTCGATATCATAGCTTCGAGTTGGAAACGCTTGCAATTATTTATTCCCTTCAACGTTTTCGGATTTATCTGCAAGGTTTAAAATTTAAAATAATAACGGATTGTAACGCATTAACGCTAGCTCTTAACCGAAAAGAAATTAATCCTCGGATCGCCAGGTGGGCACTCGAGTTGCAAAATTATGATTATTCAGTGGATCATAGAAAAGGAAACAGAATGGCACATGTGGATGCATTAAGCAGATCCACAAATATTTTCGTTTTAGAACAAAATACATTCGAACAAACTTTGTCAATCGCACAGTTGCGAGATCCAATTATTAAGGATATAAAGTCGAGATTGGAAACTAAAGATTTGCCTTTCTTTGAAATGAGAAATGGTCTCGTTTATCGGAAGGATAGTCAAAAGATTTTATTCTATGTTCCAATGCAAATGGAAGATAATGTTATTCGAACATGTCACGACGACGTAGGTCATATAGGTGTAGACAAGGCTTATGAATTGGTTAGTCGAACTTATTGGTTCCCTAAGTTAAAGTCTAAAACAAAAGAATACATACAAAAATGTCTAAAATGTGTCACTTATTCCCCTAACAGTGGTAGAGTTGAAGGGTTTCTCAATGAGGGTAAGAAAGAAGAAATCCCTTTCGATACAATTTACATTGATCATTGCGGTCCAATTGATAATTCGACCAAATGGAGAAAGAAACATCTGTTCGTAATCATCGAGGGATTTACGAAATTTGTGAGATTATTCGCTGTAGGGACTACAAGGACAAAGGAAGCAATAGATGCGCTGCAGACTTATTTTGAGACCTATAGTAGGCCACGTAGAATAGTGTCTGATAGAGGGAGTTGTTTTACATCAAAGGAATTTCAGGATTTTATTCAAGCAAATAATATTATTCATGTAAAGATAGCAACAGGTTCGCCTCAGGCCAATGGCCAAATGGAGCGTGTCAATAGGACAGTTATTCCTATGCTGGCTAAATTATCAGATAATTTGGATAATCCTTGGTACAAAAAGTTAGGTCAAGTAGAATTCGCAATTAATAATACCATTAATCGGTCAATTGGCGAAACCCCAAGTAAACTTTTATTCGGAATTAATCAAAGGGGCAATTGTAATGATTTAATAAGGGAATTTGTGGAAAAGAGGTTATTCAAGATACGAGAAATTTAGAAAGCGATAGACTCAAAGCTGTACAGAAAATAAAGCAGCACGCGCGTACAACAAATACAGTTTCGACAAGAAAAGGAAACCGTCAGTTCCACATCAAATAGACGACTATGTAATGATAAAAAATTATGACACAACCCCAGGAATAGTAAAAAAAATAATCCCTAAATGGAAAGGTCCATATAGAATCAAGAAATTACTCCCTAACAATCGATACGTCATTGTTGATCTAGAGGGTTATCAAGTAACAAGAATTCCCTATAATGGCATAATAGAAGCAAAAAATATCAGACCGTATATACAAAATAAGTACATTTTAAGAAGTAGATTATGAATACGTGTTGACGAACACAAGTATATTATTCCAATTAATTATTCTACCCGGGTAAATTCCAATTAATTATCTACCCGGAAAATTTTAATCACTCTGTATTAAACATTCCTTCTCGTTTAGTGAATTAGTCTAAGTTTTAGGTTGGCCAAAGTTTTAATCATTCCCTATGAGCGGATTTTGTTAAGTTTGTTGCGTTAATAGTAGGATGAACTGATCACTCATATTGTTGTTGACAATGCATATTTTATTTTTTAGTCCAGGTGCTGCAGTTATTCACACGAGATTTATTCGTATGTTAGATTTATTCAACAAATAGTATAGGAGAGAAGTGAAAAAAGAAATTTTATTCTAAAAGAAATTATTCAAGTGTTATTCCGGTCTGAATCGCAGTTAAATGGATATAAATTTTGTAAATATTATATCTGAAGAATTAAAGATTTATTCCAATAAATACATAACCAATACAGTTGGTCAATTTTAATATGTATAATCTAGCTGTAAGAAATGTAAAGAATTTGAATTATTTCCATTAGTTTTAATGTTTTATAGAATTAATAAGCATTTACTTTTATAAATTCAAGCGAAAAAAAGATAATTAAAATTAAGATTAAATATATTAGGTTAAGATTAATTATGTAAGTTGAGATTTATTCACCAAGACGGAAAGCAATCAATTTATTCACATTTCAATGGTTAATCGGGTCGCTTAACAGTCAGGATTGCCGAGTTGTAGTCGCCTAGTACTAAAATATTTATTCTCCTCGGTACAAATTAAATACGGCGCCTATGCGTTCAACTTGTACTAATAATATTTATTCACCTAGATACAAACTAAAAACGGCGACTATGTAAACTGGTAATCATCGTGTGCATCGTACGCTTATTCTTATTGGTTCGTTTAAAATTGGTTAAAGTACGTGTGATTTGATTGGTTGTTTTGCGTCAAACGTTTTAAAAAAAGAAAATGTAACAAAGAAACAAAGAAAAAGAGGAATACGAGTTAGTCGCTTCATGCTAAAAGGTTGATTGTTATTCGGGATAAAATATTATTTTTTTGGAGTTCTTATGTTTTAAAAGTAATAAAATTAAGTGTCGAATTATTTATGTGTTTTATTCAAGTGTTATGCTAATAAAAAGCCCCTCATTATTAACTAATTATTTCTAAAATATTATTTATATTATTATCTTTAATTTATTATTATATTTTCTTGTTTAATAATCAATTTTGTTTAATCAATTTAAAATTTTAAATGTTTTATTAAATGGCTTGAATGAAATTTACTCCTGATTATTTCATAATAACATCTTCTACCTCCGCTGCTAAATATATTTATGACCTTTCAGCTCTAGAGATCACATCGCTCAATCGAATCAATTTTTTTTGTAATATTTTGGCAGCTGCAAACAATCCTAATAAGCAGAATTCCAAGAAAAACTTCAATATTTTATTAAACATATGAAACAATACTTATCTTAGTTTCTTATATGTATGTGTATTCACCAGTTGACTTCTTGTCATTTGGCCGCATTATATTTTGCTGTCCTGCCATTCCACTTGTCCCTCCCCACAAAAATATTCGGCAAATTGCTCCCGTACTTTTCTCGCAACATTTGTTGAATTCCTTGAATTGTTGGTAAGAAGAGGCACTAAGTTGTTTTCAAGGTTATTCCAGGCGCCTAAAATTTTATATTTTTGATAGACTAAAATATAGAATAATTAAATTTAGAATTTGAATATTTACCTGGTACTACAACTCCTCTTACTTCATGATTTATAAGATCTGGTGTGATATAATTTTTATTTTTTTGCCTCAACCAATTATGTAGGCAGACACAAGATTGGATGATATCCTCGACTAACACCAGATCCGCAATTATTGGCGTTTTAAATATTCGCCATTTGGCACATAAAATTCCAAAACAATTTTCAATTATCCGACGAGCTCGGCTAAGTCGGTAATTGAAAATTTTTTGTTGTTTGGTCTGCTTCGTTGTATACGGCTTCAACATATTTTCTGTCAAAGCAAAGGCGTCATCGGCAATGAAAACATACGGAACAGCTTTGAACCTATCTGAAACATCCCTTGGATCAGGAACGCTGCAAATTTTTTTAGAATATTATACAAATACAAGCTTTCAAAGTTTTAAATTCACTTAATACTTACGGAAGAGTTTTATCGTAAAATCGTTTCCCAAAACTGCTTTCTCTGAAAACTCCTCCATCACTCTGGCGACCAGCAGCACCAATATTACACGTAATAAAGTTGTAGTCGTGGTCACTAATTGCCATTAAAACAATGGAGGAAGTTTTCTTGTAGTTGTAGAATTCGGAGCCGGAATTCTTTGGTGTCTAAGTTAAAACAAAAAATTGTACACATATAATAATCAAATATTGTTATTTTACATACTTGAATTGTCACATGCTTTCCATCGATTGCCATGCGAATGAAGTTTATCCTAAACTAAAACTAGAATTAACAACAACAACAAATTTACATATGTATGCGTTTTAAAAAGTATACATTCGGGCGAATAATATAAAATATTTTTCTATAATAATATCCAATTGAAATATATTTATTTAATACCTAAGAAAACCGATATTTCAAGATTTTCAATGATCGGCAAACATGTCATAGGTAGGCCTGTGTGTCTACATTAACCATGCCAACCCGTTTAAAAAGTTATTGGGGTTTACCTGGTTAATCCTAGATTTTTCGAAAATGTGACCAATTTTTATGTTAACAGAATGTCTAAGAAAATCAATATCTTGAGATTTTCACCAATCGGCAAACATCTCACTATGTTATTTCGGTAGGCCTATGTGTATGCTTTGATCATGCCAACCCGTTTGAAAAGTTATTGGGGTTTACCTAGTTAATCGTAGATTTTTTGAAAATGTGACCAATTTTTATGTTAAGAGAATGTCTAAGAAAATCAATATCTAACCCCAATAACTTTTCAAACGGGTTGGCATGATCATAGAACACACATAGGCCTACCAAAATATCATAGTGAGATGTTTGCCGATCGGTGAAAATCTCAAGATATTGATTTTCTTAGACATGCTTAAGACAAAATTTTTCACGTTTTCGAATAATCTAGGATTAACTAGGTAAACCCCAATAACTTTTCAAACGGGTTGGCATGATCATAGCACACACATAGGCCTACCGAAATATCATAGTGAGATGTTTGCCGATCGGTGAAAATCTCAAGATATTGATTTTCTTAGACATTCTGTTAAGATAAAAATCTAGAATTAACTGGGTAAACCCCAATAACTTTTCAAACGGGTTGGCATGATTAATGTAGACACACAGGCCTACCAATGACATGTTTGCCGATCATTGAAAATCTTGAAATATCGGTTTTCTTAGGTATTAAATAAATATATTTCATTCGGATATTATTATAGAAAAATATTTTATATTATTCGCCCGAATGTATACTTTTTAAAACGCATACATATGTAAATTTGTTATTGTTTTTAATTCTAGTTTTATTTTAGGATAAACTTCATTCGCATCGATTGCCCCTATACAGTTGGGAAAGTTCCATTTATCTTCAAACCCAGAGGCAACCGTCTGGAAATATTCCGCAGTTATTTTTCTGCTGTTAAGGCCTTAGTTGTTTCCGTCACAATTCGGTGGATACTGGTTGGTGAACATTTATAGGCTACAGCCAAGCTAGCTTGCGATTCACCCGTCTCAAGATATCTATTTCACATAATAAGATTAATATATTTTAATATGATTTATTTTATTGCTTTTATTTATTACCTTAACGTCACCGCGAACCTTAAATTAGGACTCAATGGTACTCTCACCACGGTTTGTTTTTGAATTAATGGCGCAATCATGATTAGTAGCTCTTAAAATTGCGCAAAGTCCATCCTGGTATAACTGTAAAACAACTGCGGGTCTTTTTGCAGCTCTTTAAAAATACAATTAAATCCGCCAGTTCTATCTCGCTCCAAATAGTAAGGCCGCATCCAATATTTCCGTTTCTTCTTTGAAGCTTCATTTTGTAAAATTTCTTCTGGCCACATATTCAAGATGTTTAAGGGATCCAAATAATCAATTAAATCTGTTTCCAAATTATCCATCGCAAGTTTAAGTTTATTTTTTTTTCACAAAAGTAAATAATTTTTCGAAAATACAAAAAAAATGAAACACACTCAATGAATCACGAAAAATTATGAAATTAATTGGTTATGTTAACAAAAATCTGTCAAAATTCAACCGTTTAGTTTTGCTATAAAAAAAAATATAGTCCGTGTCACTCTCTAATGGAATTTTTGGTTGTCTTTACTCCTGTGTATTTTTCAGTAAAATATACTGGTCAGTAAGAATTTCTCATGGAAATCACGCTTAAATAAAACACAAATTTTAAATTCAATGATAAAAATTTATTTTGTCGCCCTCAAAGTATTGCCCATTCGAGGATATACACATATGCCAGCGTTTTTCCAATCATCGAAACATTTTTTATAGGCACTTTCCTGGAGTGTCTTCAGCTCGCGCGCCGAATTTTGTTTTATGGCTTCAATGGAGGAGTCCGGGTTCCAAAGTATTTATTGAATTGTTAGCCTTTTATCCGTTCACAATCGTAGCTCGGTGTGGTGGCGCGTTATCATCGTGTAAGATCCATGAGTTTTTTTCCCATAATTCCGGTCACTTTTTTCACATCAGCACAAGAAATTTCATTTGCAACACAAAATTTAAGGCAAAATCTTCGTTCAATAATTTCATTCATCGTAAAAATGGCCGTGCACTAATGAGGTCGACTGGATTTTTGAAATGGTCGATTGTTGATTTTTTGAAATGGTCGATTGGGTATTTCATAGTATTTTAAAATTTGACAGCTAGCCACTAAATTTTCAATTTCATTATTGTCGTAAACACTCAAGGATTATAAGCACTTAAAAATAAAAGAAACATTAATTTAGTTATTGTATTTAGTTTCACATCCAATCAATTATTTATACTTATCTTAATTTGTTATTGTTGATGGCACAACTCAAAATTAACCTAAAAATAATGTAAACATATATGTATTGTAAAAGTAGTAAATAGTTACATTCTTATCATTACTAAATACTTATCTTATAATTAATTCACTATTAATCCAATTTATTATATTGTTAAAAACTTTAATTAATTTCTATTCAAACAAAACTAAAATCCACAGATCATTTGTTTATATAAATGTAGTTGACAATTTGACATAATGATCACAGCTGCAACTAGAGTCTATTTCAAAAGTGAAATTGTTTTAAATCATATGTTAGCCATCTACGAGCAAATTTATGTATTATTTATTTAAGAATGTATGTATATGTGTTACAATATTTTTATACTTTTGTACAATAAAAAAAAATAATAATTTCTTCTTGAATCGACAACCAAACCGTCAACATCAAAAAAAAAAAGGAAAATAAAGTTATTAATATTCTACCAAAACGGATACCTACCAATTTTTTATTGCACCTTTAAGTCTGTGCTAGGCTTTATATTATTTGTTCGTGGCACCTGGAGCCTGGTACGGACCAAACAATTATCTAAACACCCAGCCAGTATAAAATTGACCTTGCTCACTATTTGATAGTACTGTACCAAAATTCCTCTCATCTAATTTATCTATGTCTATATACAACTAAATCCCTTGCAGATTTTGAGGAATATCGAGAAATACGAGTAATCTCGAAAAGTTCGTATGCAGTCTTTGAAAAACGTCGATTAAGATCGAAAATATGATAACAGCGAAAATTTCGAATAATCTCGATATAAAACTATTCAACGATATTTTAATCTATATATATATATATATATTATATTTTATATACATATATATATATATATATATATATATATATATATATATATATATATATATATATATATATATATATATATATATATATATATATATATATATATGTATATGTCTATTCCGCTTAATCGGGACACATCGGGACTAGTACAATTTGTCCCGATTAAGCGGCTGGCCCAATTATCCGAAGTTTCACAAAAATTATAGGATTAGTAATTTTTATGGTATTTTATTTCATAAATTGCACAAAATTGAAAAAAAAATTGCTCCAGACATATGTATGTATGCGGCACTGCTCTTTTCACCACTCGTTTTCCAACGAGACAACCAACCTTCAGTTGCCAAAAAATCAGTGTGATCAACTTTTTCGCTAATTCTTCTGCCTTCGCTTTTAATATTGGACCGCTGATACTCACACCTCGCTGAGTAACTACAGAAAACTATTGGTCGAGAGCCTCCTCTACATCTGGATCCTTGCCCTCCCGTTTTCTTTTAGACGTTCCTTGGTTTTCTTTATGTAACATCCATTCGTCGCATAGTAGTTTTTCGTTTTTTAATAGTCGTGATATTGTTGTTTTCGGCATAATTATTATCTCAGCAAGCTGACGTAAGCTAGTGTTACTTGGCTGGCTTTTAATTTTATCAAGGATAGCAATTTTAATCTATAATAGACTTTTTTTAGTTAATTTTACTTACGTTAATAAGTGAATTTATGTTTTACTGAATTTATGTCAAAATTAAAATAAAAAAATAAAGAATTTTACGTCCGTTTGGGAATAACCTAAAACTATAACTAAAAATATAAGCGAACCGAAAAAATCATTCTTTTTCTTCTCTTCTTTTTTATTTTTTATTATTTTTGTTTCATTTTATACATTTTTTTTCTATGTTTACTATGATTAGTTAATTTTTTTTGTATGATCTGTCCCGATTAAACGAAACATTGTCCTGAAAAAGCGAAGTAAATTTGTGTTATTTGCTTGGTTTTGTTTCCGTTCTTTAGGATTTGTCCCAATTAAGCGGCTATCCCCATTAACCGGTATCCCAATTAAGCGGAATCGACTGTATATAAATATATATATATATATATATATATATATATATATATATATATATATATATATATATATATATTTATATATATATAAATATATATATATATATATATATATATATATATATATATATATATATATATATATATATATATATATATATATATATATATATATATATATATATATAATAAATCATGAATTTCCAGAACATTTCTCTGTAAGATAATTTAACTGAGTGCTTATCCGTAATCCGACTCCAAGGTAAACTCGAATAATACCGAAAATAAGATCAAATCATATACTAAATTTCGAGTAATAATTAAAAATTTCGAAAGCTCGAATAATCTAAAGGGCTATTCGCCCCAAGCGCTCATTGTGAATGCGAGTTAACGTTTCCTATAAAATTATGTTAGTATGACTTTCACGTACGAATTTCGTTTTTCTCTAATTTTTAAATAATTTTCGGATTTAATTAAATTTAATATAAGAACATCAAACTAATATTATAAACAGCAAAAAATTTTGGATTTAAGGTTCAGTTCAAAATTCTAAACTAAACTCGAGTAATATCTGCATTAAATACAAAACAATCCCGAGGTATTGTGCCAAACAAGCCTCTGGAAACCTAAAAAAAAACCTGAGACATCGAAGCAGAAAATATTCGCAGCACCATGCCTTGTTGTGTGCTTTTAGTATTCAAACGTAGATGGTGTTGCGAAATGTGAACGAAAAGTAACCCTGCGAAAGGATATTTTTGAAACAAAAGAGCAAAACGAGTAGTACAATTTGAATTTTTTACACGAACGGCGGTTCTCGATTAGATTCTGAGTGCGTGTGTTTTTAGTTTTACAGTTCAGTTATTAATTAGTATCAGTAACCGGCAGCATTTCGAAGTGGAGGTTTACTGTGAAGGGAAGTTGAATCCAATCGCACAAAATTTGTTGTTTTGTCTGGATTAGGCAAGTTAATCAGTCAACCCACCCAAAATAAGGAGCCATCATATAATAAGGAACATTGACGTGAGTGAGTGAGTGAGAAAACAAAAGTGGCTCCCAGTGAGACAACCCACCAGAACAACCCAAAACAAATCCAAACGTGGTACTTGTAAAAAAAAACATCGTCGTAATGCCAAGAACATTTGCACCCAGTCGGTGATACCAAGACTGTGGTGGTGCTGTACTCCAATAGCGACCGGATATTAATTTGCGGGTACCCGATTAGTTGCGGAGTCGAGGGAGCATAATGCTATGTGAAGAAAGCTTCGCTATTTCTTAATACCACGATGTTTCACGTTTTCCATTTAAAAACAAAGCACTGACCCGTCAATTTCAAATGGCTCGTACGCGGAATGAATTGAGAGATCGATATGAAATTTTTCATCCAATTACATGAGGGATGGAGTATACTATTAGACTTCACTTTTTGATCATATTAGTACCATGTATAAGACAGAATAGAAACTTTTTACACAAACTTCTATTGTAAGGTACAATATAGTAGATCGATTATTTGACAGCTAAAGTATGTCTGTTTTTTTATTGTTAAGGAAAACAAACAACAGTTTTATGAAACTATCGTAAAATGTTTAAAAACCACAGAAAAAGTTTCTACGGCTCAAGATTTAACTTAAAGATTACGAATTGGCCTTCTCTTTCTCTTTTTATTGAGGCTTACAACTAACGCAGCAGCTCTCAACTAACGATCGTATAAATCATGTCACCTGAGTTTGTGCTTAAATTGCTTCAACCCATATCACAAACATTATCAGTGCACATCTGGTACTTGTAAAAATTGCAACAAAAGTCACAACACATTTGCAGTGTTTTTTTATTCGCTCCGGATAGCTGCTATCGAGAGCAGTCATTTTTCTACGCCTAAATTTAAATTTGACGCGCTATTTATTGGTAAACTAAACTTATTTAACATCAAACTATCATTTTAATTCAATTGTTTACCAAAAACTTCATATAAAAAATATTTGGCTCTACCTATTTATACGGAGCGCTATCGGGAGCCATTTTTTATATGACTGCTCTCGATAGCAGCTATCCGGAGCGAATAAAAAAACACTACGATTATTACATCTCGAAAGACGAGATGCGCAATATTCCAACACGAGTACTAGTAAATCAAAACTAAGTGGAAATGAAACAACTACAACATGCCAGGAAATTCAAAGGTTACAATGAACGCTTTATCAGTAAATCAAATTAATTGACCAGTTATTCAAGAAGTCACAAACACAAGTCATGTGTCATCAGTCAAAGAAAGTTCGTCAAACACGTCAAGTTCGTCAACATCACTATTCAATCGAGATTCAATAATGCAATCTTGAATTTTTTGTTTTAAATCATATCACCAACAATTTGCCAAATCTTCAAATTTTACTGTTTGCGACATCAACGCAAGGAACATTCCAGAATCAATTAAATTAGATGATTCAGCTACAAATTATGTTATAAAATGCAACCTAAGAAAACACCAATCAGTTAAATCCACAAAAAGAGAAATTGCGGCAGATAGAAAGGGTTCCTGAAATCAAACATCTCACAATAGAAGAAGAAAAGTGTGAAGAATACTTCGTTACAAATGTCAGACGTGATTCCAATGGGAAGTTCATTGTTAAACTACCGTTCAAAGATGACAACTTTCAATTGGGTGAAAGTTGAAAGAAACCCAGAATTAAAAGCAATGTATCATCATATGGTGAGGATATTCAAATTTGGTAACACAGCCAAATTACTTTTTGACATATCATGCGGTTTTAAAACCCACAAGCACCGCAAATAAATTGCGAGTGGGGTTTGATTGGCCATTAAAACGAGTAACAACAAATCACTCAACGATCAACTCTTGGTCCATCAACACAAAGTGATCTTTTTACAATCATACTAAGATTTCACAATTATCAAATAGTTATGACCAGCGACATAGCTAAAATGTACAAACAGGTACAAATTGATCACGAAGATCAAAAGTTCCAACAAATCATCTGGTGAGATAATCGTGACTGTTCAATTTCAATTTTCAAGCTGACAACGGTGACATACGAGACAGCTTCGGCACCTTACCTTGCAACAAAGCGTCTACAACAATTGGCATATAATGAAACAGATAAATCCAATGGTATATACCGCTCATTGGAGCAGAGTCATTCCAATCAGCCATTCAGTTATAATCCGAATTCAGTCAAATGATTCGAAGTAGTGGGTTCGAACTCCGCAAATGGTATACCAATTCTTCACAATTATTACAGCAAATTCCTGAACAAAAACCGATACTACAATTCGACGATGATCATACCATAAAAACAGTTGGAATATTTTGGGCTCCGAAACAAGACACCTCGTCTTATAATGTCGTTCAACCTAATAACAGTCGTCACGTAACAAAAAGAACTGTTTTATCAGATATTGCTACTATCTACGATTTAATTGGCCTCATTGCCCCAGTGGACATAGTAGCAAAAATCAGTATGCAAGAATTATGGCAAATCCGAATAGAATGGGACGAATCTTTACCATAATACAACTACAGACAAAATGGCTACAGTTTCGACAACAATTAATTCATATAAACACGCTGAATATCGACAGACATATTCAATCATCACCAACAAATAAGGTTGGAACTACGCGGTTTTTGCGATTCATCGGAATCCGCTTACGACACGTACGAAGCATATTAAACAGCGAAGTTAACGTCAGTCTGTCTGCTCTGTGCTAAGTCCCGTGTAACTCCGCTCAACAAAATTACAATTCCAAGGCTTGAACTATGTGCCGCAAATTTATTAGCAGAACTTCAAGCTAAAGTCTACACAGCAAGCCACTCAAACTTATGGTGGCATGGTCCAAATATTTTATCAACTCACAATGAAATCATATCTGCCGAATACAGTAGTGAGATTAAACAGGAGCATCTATCTGAAAGAAAAATAATTACAGCACACATCAGCATAAATGATATGTCATTTATTGACAAGTTCTCATCCTTTACAAGATTCCAGCGCATAACAACATTCACGTTACGGTTTATTGCAAACGGAAAAACATCGAAGTCAAAACGTATGAATTGAACACCGTAAACTCAAACTGATTAGTATAGTTCGACAGCAATCATTTGTAATTGAGATTAACAATTTAGAATCCGGTCAAATCATCAATAAAAACAGCAAAATCATAATGCTCCATCCATTTATTGATAAGCAAGGCATCTTAAGAGTGGGGCAGACTGTCTAATGCAGATATTCCATACAATCAAAAATATGAGATGTTACTTCCAACTGGTCATCTGGCAAATTTATTAGCACATTATGAACACATGCACAATTCACATTGCGGTCAACAAGCGCCACTATAAATTCTTCGGTTGAATTATTGGCCATTAGGAGGACGAAATCTGATACGTGGAACAGTGCACAATTGTATCGGCTGCTGCAAAACCAAACCTAAATCAGTACAACAATTGATGGGTAACTTACCTCAACAAAGAGTGGAACCTGCAAGACCATTCATCAACACAGGCATAAACTTTTGTGATCCATTTTTCATCAAACCCAGATTAAAACGAAGAAACAATTCCATCAAGGCTAATGTGGCGACGTTCATTTGTTTTGCCACTAAGGAAATGCACGTCGAGCTCGTTGGCAATTTGACCAAGGAGTCTTTCATCAGGGTAGTAAAATGGTTTGTTGCACGACGCGGAAAATGTTCAAGCATTTATTGCGACAATGCAGCAAATTTTACTGGAGTTAAATGTGAACTCGTCAATTTCGGAAAGTATTTAGCTCACACGAGAACCAAACTAGTATATATACAACATTAGCGCAAGAAAACATCGAGTGATACTTCATACTACCGAGATCCTCACACTTCGGTGGTTTCTGAGAGGCAGAGGTGAAATCTGTAAAATATCACTCTAAAAGGATCATGAGCGACGCATTACATACTTACTTATGAAGTGTTCAACACACTATTACATCAAGACATCAAGTGGAATACTGACTTAATTCCAGACCGATCACTGCAATTTCATCCGATCCAAATGACTTCAATCCATTAACGCCTGATTTGGCAACACACAAAATGAACCGATTTTCTCGATGGCAAAGAACATAACAAATGTTTCAACATTTTTGGCAGCGATGGTCAAGAGACTACCTTCTTCAATTTTAAAATCGGCCAAAGAGGAACTCCACCAAATTTTCAATTGACGTTGGTACAATCATTCTTATCCAAGGCGATAATCTTCCTCCTTTGAAGTGGACTATAGGAAAAATCATCGAATTACATCTCGGGCGAGACAACACCACCAGAGTCACAAGTATTAAAACACAACATGGCATCATCAAACGGGTAGTTTACAAATTGTGTCCATTTCCAAATTCAGACGAATAATTTCACTTAATTTGCATATTTTATTTTTTGCATTAATAATTTACATTGTCTACAGAAATAAATTTAAATTGATCACGACAATTTGCAACTGGTGTTTAACCGCTCAGGAGCTGCTAAGGCGGCCGGTATGTTTGCAACCACGTCCAAAAGATGTTGGGGCGAATAGTACAAATAATGCACCAGTACTTTTTTCATTATTAGCACTTTTATATAATTATAAGTACTGCTTTATATTCTTATTGTCACCCTTAAAGTTGAAGCAGCGGAATTCTACAAACCATTCCGGAAAAAGATTGCAACAGTTATCTCAAAATTATGAAGGAACGATTGTTCGTAAAGATTTGATTTAAGGAGGTATACAACTTAGCTAATGAATTGAAGTTATAAAAGGCAACTGGAGATAGTTTAATATTAAATGGGTAAAAGGTCGTAAATATAAAGATCGGGAGAACTCTTTTCCAATAAGAAGTGCAGATTGCAGATATTATGGATGAAGTCATTTTGGGAACGGACTTCAAGAAGGCGAATGGGTTCTTGGTGGATGTTGGACGAGGAGTATCAAATTAAGATCAAATCGAGTTGCTACTTCAAGCTAGCTGTACAGGAGCGACTACCAGATGAATTACCCTGCCACCGAACTCGGAGACGATCATCTGGGGAAGGTTGGAGCGAGGTTCTGGGTCACCCATGTTGTGGGTTAAACCAAACAACGACTATAGAGTACCAATTAGGACTCTAAACCTCTCGGACAAAACGAAAACCATCAAAAAGATCATCGAGAAATATGACGAGGTATCGACGATAGTAAAATAAGAAGAGAAAAGTCCGATTGGAAAACCCGATATGCAAGGGCAGAAAGCAATGCAGAACAACTCATGCAGAAATGGACCGAAGATCTTTCCATGGTACAGGCAAATTTTGCAATTCAATTACTCAAACGGTACATGTCCATATTATGTAGCACGAAGTCATCTAACGAATGGACTTCATAAGTTGAATGTTTTCGTATTGAACTTTGAACGAGGAGTATTGAAAAACGATAATCGGAGCTGGCACCTGAATTTAACGCTGCGGAAGCCACAGTAAGGAGAGTAATAGATAAACTATCGAGAAGAGCTGCCACCAAACTTGCAAACAATTATAGAGGAACCCAACGAACATCCGGTCAAAGCAATACTCAATAATATGTGCTGGATTGTACAAAGAGGAGTGCGCGTGTCGGGCGACTGAATGAGTGAACATCACTGTGGAACAGCATATGCCGATGGATGAATGGCTGATAGGTTAATCAGTCCGGTCAAATATGCGGAGTCTGGATACCAGGCACCCTCCAGATTTATTTAGCCTTCCCGTAGTAAAGCTGGGTGACCTACTGGCGACTTTTCATTCGCAGCAACTCGTAAGAGTAAAATAAAACCGGAAGACAGGGCAGGGGTAGGAATATACGGGGAAGGGACAGCAATGTCAAATCAGAACTACGTGCTGCAGTAAACATCTAGGAGGGAGAACAATTACCGGCCGGCAGTATTATCAGGTTCATCAAGAGCCAGAATATTGACTGGGCAGATAATTAAGCAGGTTTCAAGCACAAAAGATCTTTTAGGTCGCAAAAAATTAAATTTTATACGATGCATATTAGTTTTAGGCTAGTATTCTCATATAAACGCCAATTACATTGAAAAGTAACCTCCAGGGGAGACTTTATATTTACTACCTGGCGGTGAATAGCGTAATGTAGCCTCAAAATGAAAAGTATGGAATTTAGTCAAAAAAATCGGTCTGGTGACATATCAATTGACACATCATGAGTCATCGAAACATACCATATAATAAAAGGTGTCTCTATCGTTGCCAGGTTTATTGTTAGGAGGGTTTTTGGCGATTCTTGCTGGTTAGAGTTTTCATTTTAGTGCAAATAAGTTGGTCCCACACTCCCACCAATTCTAATAATATTTTCAGAACTTACCGTTTCAAAATTCGTACCAACTTTAAAAAATTTCAAAACCGAACAAAATTTTTAATCTAATTTCTTATATTTCCTAATAATATCACAGATCATCATAACCTTAATAATCTAAACTAACTATTACCGCTTGTTGCAAGAAACGGCCTATTTTCAGTTGGGCATTTAAATTCTGTAAATTCTTTTTTCCACCCTATTGATTTATTTCCCACTGGCTCCAGCATATTATTCCACAGTGCATTTGTAGCTGCATAAAGAAATACACGATTAATTTTAACCCAAACATTTGAGATAGAATTATAAAACCCGCTTACCTATAGCATAACCCTTTTGACTAAAATGGAAACAATCCAGTGACATATACGTATAATCAGTAAGACCTTCCTTATTAAGCGGCACCAATAAATTTTGTGTAAACTTCTGCACGTTGACAGTAAAATCGATTCGATTTTGAAATTCCTCTCGATTTGCGATTTCAATTTGTCGCTGTTGCCATTGTCGAATTATTTTTAAATATCGTTTACGGTATTTTTCGAATGTGAACCCGAAAAAGCATGGGCACTCAAAATGGTGGGCGGAAATACATTGGTTTGGTTTTCCCTTGAATTTTAGCAGCACGTCCATGCTTACCGATAAGATTATATTGAACATTGTACGTGGTAAATTATCACGGATTAAACGTAAAACGGTTACTAAATCTTTTTCATGTCGATCAACAACCAATTCGGGTGGATTCACATAGCACATTTCCACGCAAAAATCATTTGGCCCGATTAACAGGCTGATTAGTTTCCAATCATTTTTTATGTCAACTTTTGGATCGTTTTTCATGCGAGTTATTAAAACTTTTGCCATGTGTGGTGTATCACCGGACATGGCACCTAACTCGGCAGCATTAAATCTGAAATTGCCCAAATAATTTTTAATTAATTAAATAAATTAAATTATTTAAATTATACTTACTTTGTTTTCTCTTCGAAGGATAATCCATCGCCACGCGAATACCCATATAAATTTGGATTATACATTTTTAATATATTCGGAATTGTTAGTAATTCTCGCCAAGTTTTATCACCACCTACAGTCCAGGATAATCCTTTATTCTCGGTAGCTACTTGTAATAAAGTGATTGCCATGGCACCATTACCGGCGGTTAACGAATCACCCATTGCACCAATAATATCAATGTCGCCGGGACGCAATTGATGTACCGAGGTAGGCCGCGTAGCACTTCGGCGGCCGGGTCCATTTGGATCACAAAAGAATTCATCATTCGGGCCAAATTGTTTTTGTAGTTTCTGAAAAATTAATTAAAATAGCATATAAATATATTTTCCTCGTAACGATGCCTGGGACATCTATATATGAATAGTGAATATGTTGTGTGTTATAAAGGCAATTTCTTGTAAAAGTAATGAAATATTAAGACGAGTTATAAATTGCACCTTAATATATTCGATTATTTATGGTTATATGTAAATCGTGAATAAATATTCATTAGCTTTGTTGATTTACATGAAGATTTAATCAATAATAAAACAGCTAATAAGCTACTAGAAAAGCCATTATTATTGATTTGTGATTATTTTATTGTTGGTGATTAATTTTACATTAATTTTAGTTCCATTTATCAAAATACATTTTGTAGTGCGGTTAGCGTGTGCCATTAATTAATATAACAATTAGTGAAGGAGGAAGAATAATTAAAATGTTTAACTAGTTATTAGGTAATTTTACGAAGGTTTATTACAATACCAAAATAAATAGAATCATGTTAGAGAAATGATGCATACGCCTTTATATAGATAAAAGCACAACGCTTCATCAATTATAATAGCAACGGCGCAAACGAGAGCGAAATTTTTCTCGTTTTATGTCACCACATGTTGTGTTATTATTTATTTATCGACAAAGGGTGAACGGATTTTAATAGGACAAAACCTTTGAATGTGGCTCGAAGAATTCTTTATACAAATATTTTAACTTGTTCAAATAGATGCTAGTGAAGAAAAAAATGACCTAAATCAGCAACACTCGAAATTGACTAAGTATGTATTGTACAATAGTCTACCGATGTTTCTCCGCCGAGAAAGTCTACTAGCGCGAACCAATAAATGTGTCACCAACCCAGAGCAACCCGACTTCTTATGTTTTCATTGATAGAGATTACTCTTGGCAGCAGCAGTAAATTCAACCTCACCAAGGATTTTGACAAATGGTTTAGTCAGGGATAATGGTTTTCTATTTGTATCAAAATAATGAAAAATAGGCCACACGCTTTAGTTGAACTCTTACCAGCAGTAAGCTTATAGTAGCAGACGGATTTTGATGGGAAAGTGAGTTTTTAACGTTTCGATTTTCGATTCTTACTAGACGTACAATAGTATTAAAATAAAACCAAACAAGAATAAAATGTATCACTGTTCATCCTAATATATGTAGGAAAATCGCAACTCTCAAGCCTCATTTTCTGACCAAAATCCTTGCTCAAATCGAAGAAAGAGACAATTAAAAATAGATTAGTAACTTTTCTTACCCACAATACATAGTGAGTTTTAGTTAATAACGCTATTGCCCGAGCATGGAAATTATGTAGGCCCTAGAGCAATATTGATTCTCTTCATTGGTTTAGTGTCATTAACGATTCGAGTTAGTAAATCTTCAGTGTTTTATAGAAGGGAATTTGAATTTATAGGGCTGTGCTCAGGGCTTTTGAGTTGTAGGGCTATAGCTCACGGCTTCGTGAAGGTTGGACTTTTTTCTAATGGAAATTCCAATATTATATCCTTTTAAAAGTTCTACCAAATACATAAGAAACTACAAAAGTTTACCCATTTTGGGTACGTTTTTAATTCGTAAAATTTTTATTATTCCTATTAAAATAATTTTATTTTACATCAATTGTTCTATGATGTTTTTGACATCCGTTCCCCATTTGTTTAGCGTAAAGGCTTATTTATTTAAAATTTTTCGGAAAAAATTAAAAATATTGAAGGCTTCAGCTGGTTTTTCGTGAATTGCGAATAGGTAGTAACGCGTACTGGGAACGTCAAATATATCTCTTTACTATTTTATGAAGATTCATTGACGAGCCAAGACAAGACAATTCCTGAGAATGTTTGTTTCGCCCACCACAACCGTCACAAAAAAACACAACACTTTTTTGCTCACTAAATTCAAAGAATTTAAGTGCTGGAAGAGTGCCGATCCAACTTCAGTAGTTCCCCTTCCACCTTGATTTCCACCAAGCAAAGATTGTAGTAGCTTATGTCTCTAGAATAAAAAGACTCTTGGATTAGGGTTCTTGGCAATGGTGGACTTGTTGTAGATCAAAACATAAGTTTTCCGAGTCAGGATCATCATTTTTGCATAGCTTATAGAACGCTTTATCACGTAAATTATGAGATCTTTTTTGCATCATCAGGATGCGTTTATCGTCAGAGTTAGCAGGGGTCTATTATGAAATTTTTTCGACTCGGATTTTTACGGTTTCGGTCTATTATGAACCTTTTTCGACTCGAATTTTTCCGTTATTGGAAAAATACGGGGTATTATGAAACTAAAAATCAAAATCGAATCGGATTTTTCCGAGCACATATGACAACAACCGACTGCGATTTAGTTGACGAATTTTGTTTTCAATTGATCGTTTTTTGGATTAACATTATAATAATAATTAATAATAAAAATTCAAGTTCATAATCCAAAATAATTAAAAAATAATATAATTTTAAGAAAATATATTTAGGTTATATTTAGGTTAATCAAACAAACAATTTTTCTTTTTAATTTAAGTTCACTATTAAATTATTTTCAACATACTTCATGTATAGACGCTTTTAAGATAAAAAACCGCTGTCAAATTTATTAAAAAAATCTGAATTTATTAAAAAAAAATAGTGTTGCCACCTTCAAATTAATGAAGAATTTTTCTTTAATCCAAGTTTCATAATAGTGTAAATCCGTGTCGGATCGAACTTTCCGTTATCGAAAAAATCCAAACTCGAAAATCTTTCATGATAGGCCCCCATCCATTTTTATTTTGTTTGATAACAAAATACCCGTATGACACGCGTCACAAGCAGGCCTCTTGAATCCGATATTGAAATCTTCAGAGAACACTTTCTGAAACATGGTTTTGACAACCGAATCATTGAACAGTTGCCTTGATTTTTATTGATTTAAGTCACACGATAGATAAATTCTCTTAACAGGTAATTGTAGTAGAAATTATCTTAGTTTATTCTTTTTTGCGGCAGATTTTGATGACTTCCGGTCTCCACCTCGTTTTTCTTTGGGAGTTTTTCCTTCAAACACCGTTTTAGCTATGTTGTGCAAGGGGTCTTTTTTTAAAAAAAAAAGTTTTGATAAACATAGCTTTACATACTAATCTCTTTTTATTTGCTTTATGAAAGTATGTTGTACTCATTGGAAGCCGACGGCGTTCTGGAACGTACGTGCGATCAGGCGTGTCAAATTTATATCTTGATCGACTTTATTTCGATTTGTGAAAACCAAATTCCCCATTTTTTAAAATAAAGCGAAGGAAAATTTTTTTGCACTGCAATTTGGCGGTATCGTGCGAACATGCCCTCTAAAAATGAATACGTAACGGATCAATATCACGATACCTTAAACAGCAAAATACAGCAAAATTAAAAGAATACAATACCTATTCTGCCGTTCCAAAGTAGCTTTGCGTTTCTGCTTAGTTTTTTTCTAGCTGGATAGGCCCTGTTTCTTCATTCATTTTGACTACAATAATTCCTCACTCTATTGAACAATGACTGATCAAATAAAACACTACAAAACCTGATAAAATTCTCTCTAGAAAGCCTGCTTGTTTTGCTGATACACAGATACTTATTTAAAACTTTCAAGTGTATTAGACACTATGAAAAATCATATAAAAATAATTTTAAATTTAATCAAAACCAACAAAAATGTTTGTACAAGCCGTCTCGTTCGCTCCTTACACAGATCCTATCAAAAAAATGTACACTATATTTATTATGAATCTATCACCAATACTTATTTGTTTTGTGTATATATACTTTCTGATTTATTTATATGCATCACTAATACTACGCCTTAACGTACTTTTTTATTTCTTAAGTGTTTGTACTGTTTGGCTTGTATAAACATTTTTGTTGGTTTTGATTTAATCGTTTATCACTCACACCACCAATATATACATCACACACACACTGGTAACGCCAATTCATTTTGAGATTTTCACTCTCTATTCTTTGTTTTACTTTACATTTTTGCAGTTGCGCTTGCGCATAATTTGTTGTGTTTTTTTTCAACAACATTTTTTACACATTTTACTCTCTTTTTGTTTCATAGTATGCGATATGTCGTTTTTCGGCGCAACCAATGACCTATGAAAAATGTTAAGGATTTATCGGTGTCTGTTCCGATCGTCAAATCGTTCGGAAAGTGGAACAGGTTTGATTAACGATGGTTATGGATATGTATGAAAACAACCAATAGCCATCATAAAAAAAAAAAATTCAAAATGTGATTTATCGGTTTTTGTTTCGACGCTCCACGTATGATCCTTTATATTTTTTAGCACATATAAGTTATACGAGCAAAATCTGCATTTCTATTTCTGTTCCAGGTATCAAAGAAGACGCTATAAATATAATTTAGGAACAAATGTCTCACTTTTATTTGTAATTTCAAAAAAATAAGTCATACTTATAGCACTCTTTACACTTTCGTAAATAAAAAAAATTATTGGTGGATCTGCTGGGACAAACGCTAATTTTTCATATAAAGTTCGAGAATTTGAAACACTATGAAACTTTAAATGAGACTGGGACATAAAGATACCATTTCTGTTACATTTCAATTGGAAAATTGGACTGCGTATCATAAATTTATTTTTGTTTGGTATACATTGCCCAAACGTCTTTTTAAACACGCTTATTAAATACAATTTATTCTATTTATTTTTAATTGTAAAACAATTAAAATCTCAACCAAAATGAATAAAGCGTTTCGAAAGAAAATATCGCAGTAAAAATATAGCAGCCAAAATAAACGCTTGACAGAAATCCCGAAAGTGTCTTCTTCGTAGGAAAATAAAATCGCAAGAATGAATGTAGCAAAAAAAAAAAAATGTTGGAAACACATGCATCGCTAAGACAAAAATATCGCAGAACAAACAGCAGAACACAAATATGGCAGAACAAAAATGTTGCAAAATTCGCAAGCAAAAATATTGTATATGTGGCGGTGTGCTTGCTCCTGTACTCTGCTATTTCATTTTGTACTCCCCTGCTCTAATAACCACTATCTATTCTAATAATATTTTACACATATTTTAACTTATCGACTTTTGCTTGCAATAATTATATTCTGGATATATCTGGCTTTTTCATAAAGCATTTTTTCTAAGTAATTTATAATGATTTCTGTCATTTTCAGGCAAAACCCATAAAACAGTTCTTTTACAGTAATGAATCAGTCATTTTAGCAAACAATATCAATTCAAACATGTCAAATTTGCGAACTAAATTACTTCAACATCACAAGGCTTTTTTGTTCAGCTTCCTGATAAAACTTATAAAAAGATAATTCCGAGTTTTTTCCAACTTACAACTTTACAACTTCAGATAAACTCAAACATGACAAAGATTACCTGATTTTACCAAAATAATTTATCAACTTTGACTAAATATTTAGATTCAGTACCTCTTGAATACAAAAATTACGCTGCAAGACAAATTATGAGGTCATTTAGCCTTGCCGCACAAAAACAATACTCTCAAATCCTTCTTAAGCTTAGATTAGCACTTCTATATAAAAATATTCCTGTAAGATAGTTTCTGCAGTCATTTAGCCTTTCCAAACTGGAAAGTTGTATGGAAGTCTGGATTTTTGAAGTGTGATATAGGAAATTTCATTCGTCCAATACGCCTTGACAACAGTATTCTTAAATCCTTTTTTTACATTTGAATAAAATCCCAGGCATTTTTCTTGTCTGATAAGGTTGAATACTTATTGTCCTGATTTTTAGATAATATTCATTCCAATCGCTAAACTTATTAGTGGTATGCAAAATTCACGAGGGACCAGCAAAATAATAATTTCAACAAAATTTAATTTTAGGAACTACTACCTGTTAGGAACTATTTATATTGAATCGACTTAAAATATCCGAAATAAAATTTCACTAAAATACAACGACAATTGTGGGTGTTCCATTTGGTGCCGGAGGGGTTGGATGTGTATGGAAAACCAAAATTGGTACATCTAATTTTTGATTTACGGTATCGATCATAATACCATTAGTACGAGTAGTGCTCCAAAATATTTGTTGCCGTTGGGCAACCTTTCATTTTAAAAATTCTGATCCCCTACCTTATGGCTGAAAATTTTTTCAGGCCATGAAATAATAGGTTTTATAATAGGGACTATTTATATACTTTACAAAATATCGCAGATACAAGTATATTCAAATAAATTTGGTAAATATCATTTTTGATTTAAAGTTTTAACTCAAAAATATCCTGAATTTGAGGGTTATATTAGGTTATATGGTCAAAGGAATTTTCCAGAGCAGGAATTAATAAATTTTATATTAGGAACTGCTTAAAGAATCGATTTAACATCTCTAATCTCAGATACAAATTCTATTAAAATCCTTCCACAAGCGTGCCACCCAGTTCCATTTGAAGCTGTAGACATAGTTCACTACCTGGATTGGTTTTCTATGTAAAAAAAAATGAAAATTGGTGAAACAATGTTTCTGATAAATGGCATCAACCAAAATATTATTAGTGGTGTTCCGCAATATTTTTTGAATTTGGCTCTTATTTTATTTAACAAAGGTGACCCAAGAAATTTCTAGAGCGTGAATAATTCGGTTTTATATTAGCTTTTATTAAAATTTCACTAAAAACCATTGACAAAAGTGCTCCATTTGGTCCTGGAATGGAACCTGGGAATGTTGTAAGGGCCTGGAGTGGTTATGAAAGTAAAAAACATATTTTTCTTTGGCAAATCTAACTTCCGCAAATTTTTTTGTTAAAACCATAGCATCATTATAGTGTCTTGCAATATTTGTTGAATTCTGGCAATGTTTCATTTAAGAAACTCTATCCCTCACTCAAATTGAACTGCTGTGATTATGCACAAATTCCATTGAAATTTGGTATCTGACTTAACCAATATATTTGATGATCAATGAATTAGTTGTAACACCTCCAAATTTTTAATCAAGTTTAAGGATTTAAAACTTTTCTAGAAGAGATTTCACCATACGTGCATGTTTTGTAACCAGTCGTCATTTTTCAAGATTTTATAACTGTCCTGCTTTTTTTAAGGCGATTTTTCACACTTCGTCTAGGTTTAGTCATTTATGACCTGGTCACCCTAGGTACCTACTGTGGTCTCGTCTGGCAATGACATTTTTTTAAATTGCAACAAAATATCTTCCAATTATGACAAACATGTTCGCATATTTGACGTGTCTGAATTGAGCATATCTGCCAAAATTCCGATGTTGAAAGTGAAAAGGGTTCGAACCTAAAGTTGCTTTGGGATAAATTTTTCATTTACCACGTAAAGTTTAGGTAAAACTAGTTAAAAATTAAAAATTTCACTTACGGTTTCGCTGATCGGTACTCTTCTCTACGATAAAAACTTAAAAGTCACAAAACGATAAAAGAATAACTATTTGGCTCGAGGAGTATACAGAGCTTAACGCTTTAATAGTAAAATAGATAAAGTGCTCCCTCTAAACCAATAACTAAAACAGTTATATTTTAATATTTAAATTTGGATCAAAAACTAAAAACAATTTTAGTGTAATTTGCTGGACCGTGATTTTTTTAAACAAAAAACACCAACAATTATTTATGGTCTAATTATTGTATTGCGTATGCACTCCCTTCTGTCTAGAAATACTCCCGTGAAAATTCGAAACGTACTCCGTTTAAAGTTTTCAGAGCGACAGCACTGTCTGCGATATTTGTGTTTACGATGATAGTTGATTTCGAGAAACATGTGACTATTTATCGTAAATGTTTCTGGCTGCGAAATATTTATGCTGTAATTTTTTTGACAGATATATTATTAGATTGCGTCAAAAGTACATTTTATATTTTTGTTGCAATATTTCTTTTTTTTCGAAAATTAGGTAACTTCCCAAGCGTGCAGTTGCGTCTGCTGTAAAAAAAATTAAATAAAAGTTGAACGTACGTATTTCTAGCCAACTGCAAGAAATTTATATCGAGTTTTTTTTTCACTAAAATTTGTGTTTGGTCCTATGCATGATTCATAATATGGCTTAAAAAATAAATCCGTATCGGTAATTGTCATTTACATACTTTCCCACTAAACCTACACTGATTAGGGATCCAAAATCCTTTTGCTCTGTTAACTTGGGGCAAATAAGTCATTTTGTCGAAATTGAACGAAAGATTGTTAAAGGTGCCCTGACCGGTAACGTAGAAATTCTATATAGAGTTAGATTAAGTTTCTACTGACACGCTCCCCTTCAATTTTAATGTTTTTTTTTGTTTTTAATTTTTATTAAATTTTTTTTTTACCAGTATCTCATTTGCTTTATCGATCTATTTCTGCCTAACTGTTTATTCATGTTTTGTATTGACAATGATACGAGTATATCATGTTCAAATAAAAGCATCATGTAGGTCATTTTAAATGCCTTCAATTGAACATTGTTCGATTTTGTTAACGGCAAATTGTTTTGCGTTTCCCGCAAAATCACTTACAATTTTAAAAAATAACAGCTATTTAACCAAACTACTAAGCTGAATTTTAGGTGCTTTAAAGGCAAAAATTGTGCACGAATCAATCAGGCAACTTAGTAAGACGGTGAAGGTGATACAAGCATAATTTTTGGCTTTAAGGCATACAAATTTATCTTGCTGATTGGTTGAAATAGCTGTCATTTTTTTAAGGTTATGTAATTTTACCTGAAAGGCAAAAATTTTTGCCATTTATAAAATCGAACAATGTTCAATTTTCTATTTGTGCCTTAAAGGCATTTAAAATGGTTTACTTTTCGCGAATATTTGTTTTGCCTTAAAGCAAAGATCATATAGCATATATTAGAGATAAGTCATTCATACAAAAAATAAACAGAAAAAAAAAAACTTGGGTACCCTCAATTATTTATATAGGTAGTAGAATAAAAACCGGCACATTAACGTAATTTGTACGCAAAATGTTTACATATAAAGCAATGGTGCCCTACATATTGCGTCAAGGTACCTTATTTTTATTTTATATTTGTGTACTAAATGAATCATCTCTAATATGGGAATATCGTTGCTTAAAGGCAGTGATGCATGCTCAATTTTTGTCTTTAAATTAAAATTAAACAATGTCCAAGTTTAAAGCAAAATTAAACAATGTCCAATTTTCTATTTTTGCCTTAAAGGCATTAAATGAACATGTATCATTGCTTTTAGTTTCTACATAACGTGTTGAAAAATATTCCCAATTCAAAGAGAATAAATACATGGTATTTATTCTCTTTGGTATAAGACTAAATTATAATTTATTTCTCTTTCTTTACTCTTTACTCGCATTTAGAAGAATGAAGATATAAAAGAAGCAAAAATAAAATTGTATGAGGCTTGAGAGTAAGAATAGATAGGAAGTTTTTTTTTTTGAATCGCTGAGGGTACTCGTCAGCTTGTTGATTTCAGTCCATGTAACGGTATTTACTTATTACAGTGCGTCATTTTTTTGTTCATTCTTTGCATCCTTTGATTTTTGTTTTTTTTTATTTATTTTTATTTTACTTCTACTGCGCTATAAGTTTTAAGATCCATTCCTCAATCATTGGAAGTTTACGATCTAATATTAACTCGGTCGAAGGCCTTCCGTTCCAATATAAATGTGAAATCCTAGCCCTCAGTGAAATCCCCGTGCTGAAAACTGGTGGCGGTTAGCTATTTGTATTTGACAAGATGTCGTATTTTCAATCCCCAAATTTTTAGATGAGAGGGCGCTTCCGGAGTTTAACTCTCAATGAGTGGAACGAAATAAAGATTGTGCAGAACAATCTTTTTTATGTTTTATACACCGAAGCTCTAATTCTTCTGTTAATGACTTATGACACCACCAATGGATTTGAGTTCCTTTCAAATTTAGTTGATCGTATTTTGTAAAAATCACCTAACCGTTGTGGGTGATTTTTATGTATATTATGACATACTTGACTTCCACTTGATCGTGACGGCGACTCTCCTCATATTTTTTACCTGGTCCTCAGATCACTATATTATTGCCATTGTGCAAACCAAATCATCCCTCCCGCTACAAGACAGGAAGGTAAAACTAGGAAGGTAAAGTCTTATTTCTTAAATAGATATGTGGCTAAGTCATATTTGTTTTCGGTTCCGGTTTGCATAAAAGGTTATCAAAGAAATAAATTTTAGTAGATCAGTGGGCTCAAAACCACTCATTGTGGTCCAACCACTCAAATTCACTGTGCAAGCTGTGTTAGCATTATGAGCAATGTCTGAGTGAACTTTCGTGACCATAAAACAAAATTACATTTAACAACTTAGGTCTTGACTATAATGGATTCTAAAGATGTCTCCTAAAAATTTTCTTTATAAAAATTGGGTGCCAAGAATAACTGGAAACCTGATAAAGTTTCTGATAACTCGAAACTTTTGAAAATAAACTAACCAATTTTTAACAATTTCCAAAATGCATCTAACATGATTTTAATTTTTTTTTCTAATTACCTTCGGTTGTTGCATTATTCTTTATTTTAGTTTTGACACTTTTCGAAATCTCATTTTTGATCCCAACCCCCATACTTAATGTATTTCGGTTGTACGATCAAACCAACAAAAGCCATACCATTTTTAAAGCATTTTCGTTCAACCTAAATTAACACATAATTGAGTTTTATTTAGTACTGTTATCTTAGATGTTATAATCAGATAGATCTGCGTTTATATTTTCGCCGTTGAAGGACACGGCCGCAGATTCTTAATCGCCTTTCAGGAAAGCGAGAAAACATATTTGTTCTCGTAATTGTTTCCTACAGTTAATGGAAATTTTGCTAATTATTTTCACAAACATTAAAAAAGAGTGCAAACCCCGAACATTATAGCTACAGTTTGGCAACCAAAGGGCTGTAAATTAAATCCTGAATTCCATTGCGAATAAAAGTTTGTCAGTCAAAATAAAGGGAGATAAAAATATAAAATCGGTGGTTGTGTGAAAGAAACACAAAACGAAGTCAGTCAAGATTTTACTTACATCAAATGTGTGTTTGTATTAGTAGATCGCCATAATTATGGTCAAAAATTATCAAAATCGAAGTCATTTTATGGTTATCCAACTAATATATGCACACAAATTTTGTGTACGAACGCAAATTTTTTTCCGCACACTAAGTTAATTAAAAGTTTGTTATTTTTACGGTAATTGTCATAATTTTTTTTGGTGGTTGCTTCTAAAATAGCTGTGATAATACAAAAATATAAAGTTTGTATACAGTTAAATTGTGATAAATTGGGATCAATTGTGATAATATCGCTAAATACTATTATTGGCAATTTAGTAAAGTAATCGTTTTTTTTTTTAAATAATTTATTGGTGGTGAAAAAGCCAAATTAAAACTCCAAGTGATAACCAAAAATTTATTTTTTTTATTTTTTTTTTTTGCTGTCGCTGTCAAAATTTATCAAAATATTTGTGCTATAAAAAAATAAAAAAAACATGCTTTTTCTTTGTCACTCCAATGCATTTCTTTTTTTTTTTGTCTTCTTTCGACTTGAAGTCAGTTCAGTCAATTATTCACAGTGGAATTCAAGCTTAAAAATGCTAATGTTTTATTTAAAAAAAAAAAAAGTTGCCTACCATAATTTAAACAAAAAATTGGTTATTATTATTTTTATAGCTTGGATAGTAGTCATTCAAATCAGGGCTGCCGAAATGTTTGGTTCAGTTCTCTAACGGTGAAAATACAGTCCGATCTATTGCTGACTATATAACATCTAAGATATTAGCCCCGATTCTGCCATACAAAATTTTATGTTATGTTATGTTATTTTTGTTTTTCCAATACAAATTCATATAGGAAGCATGGAAATAAAATAACATAACATGAATTTTATCGTTCCAGAATCGGGCCCAATGGTGCACAAAAATGAGATTTCGAAGTATCAAAATTAAATAACTAAATTTATTATATAATTATATATAATTTCAAAATCCGAAAATGTTTGAGCCTGGGCACAGTTATGAAGTGGTTTTACGGTTAAACCGATTTTCATCATTAACATTTATCGCCGGGAAAATACAAAAATATAAGGTAACACGGAATTGTTGGATTATGTTTCAAGCTAAAAAGCATTGATGATGATGGACTGGGGAAATTTAATGACTGGGCTCTGGTATCCTGTAATTACAAAAGACTGCAATATTTTTCTAAATTACAATTTTTATGTCAAACCACCTTATCTACACACTCTGTTGTAAATGAGCATCGTGCTCAAAATAGATTATATAAGTATGGGGTTGGTCCTTAACTCAAAATGTTTGTAAATAAATAAATAAATAAAATAAAAATAAAGTATTCTATTACGTCTCACCGTATCAAGAGAGTGAATTTCAAGCCATTTCGATGAAGCTGAGAAACCCCGGCATAAAGACGGTTGTTGTTCGCTCAGTATTTAAATTACGTTACAATTATTGAGCATGAGCAAACCTGCCATGTACACCTTAAGATATACCATTTCTCTTACACGGCAATCTTGTTCAAGATTCAATATTGAGACTGTAGAAATTGGTCACGGTAAACTCGCTGAACAAAGCAAAATGGCAGCGATTTGTCACTGATCAGTTTGAAATAAATGAAATTAAGCGGTTCTATCAGAACGCTATGTTAACTGTAAAATTATAGCAGCAGGAAAGGCGATAGCGGCAAACCCTCCATAAACAAACTCAGCAACAGCATGAGCAATAACAAAGCATACCGATTAAACATACATACATATTATGTCTGTGCCATTTTCACAGCTCGGAATGATTAAATATTTCATATTTATAGTACGCGTGTACTTTCTCTTTGTTTCAAATATATTTCCATTTCATTTTTTTTGAGTCACTTACACTACACATACATAAATTTGAGTTCTTTTTGCCCGTATGTGATTTTCCTTTTCAAAAATATTAAAAATACTTGCTGCTGCAGCCACATATTATAGATATTTTCACAACAAAATAAAATAAAGTAGGCGGTTTTTTAAATATTTTTCGTATTTGGCTCACGATGATTTTGAACAAAACCAATAAAAATGTTTAACCACTTTTGATATATAATAGCCCGATAACTATGCTGATTTCAAATAAAGAACATGTAAAATAACCCATTGTTATTGTATAACCCACGCTGCTAGGGGCAACGTGAGTTATATTTGATATAACAAAATGTTGAGTAGTCATTGGAAAATTATTCATAGTCAAATTGAAAAACTATATTCCAAAAATTAGTTAAATTAAAGTAAACCATGACAATTTAAAGAACGGTCACTATGATAAAATATATTTCAAAATTCAATGCTTCACTGTGAAAACACAAAATGGAACTATGTATTTCTTATTAATTTACGAAATTTATTTCAACAAAAGTGGATAAAACGTTGTATGCCACTCGTGAGCAAAGAGATATTATCCACTCGGGATAAACTTATCCCTCATGGATAATATCTCGTTTTGCCCACTAGTACCATAAATAACTATTATACAAGCCGTACTATTGCGATACAAACACAAAATAAAACCTAATATTTCTGTCGTAACCCATTATAACCTTCACATACATACTTCGATTTTAAATTGTAGTTTGTATCAAAAATAGAATAAAACCTCACTAAAGCGCTTTACCCACTGAAAAACGAAAAGAAAAATCGAATTTAGTTTTTTCTGTATATTTTCAAAATTATTGCTTTGTTTTCATTAAAATTTTCTGGTTCCTGACCGAATGTACCATACAATACTATTTTCAATTTAAAAAATTCAAAAACATTGAAATACTTCCCAAAATAAAATCGCAAATTTTCCGTATACGTGTTTATTTTATGTATGTGGTGGTCTTATTCGCCTAAATGCCGTTTCCAGAGATAGAATTGTCAAATAATCATCTTTTAGGGGAAATCAATATTCAATTTAATTTAAAAGATAAGCAAAAACTGTTCATTGGCTTTACATTTTGATTTTATGCAAAATTAAATAAACAACAGGGGCCCTATTCTCGAATTCCACATCAATTTTCCAAATATGTATATCTGTCAAAATTCATAAAAATTGAATTTTTTCGGTACTAAGGGAATATTTCCGAATGGGTATGAGCAGGTGGAAGAAATTCCCCATATAGGAAAATGTCAATGTCCCATGTGTTTTATATACGAATTACAATTTCCGAACATTTTGATGAATTTTGACAGATGTCCGCATGTGGAAAATGGATGTGGAATTCGAGAATAGGGCCCCAGGCCCATTAAAACATATTATACATACCGTCAGTTGCACCAAATTCAACGGCGAAATCCGTTCAACAAAAATCAAAAGATTGACATTCGAACATAAAATGTAAAATGTATGTAAAATGTCACATGATCGATCTTAGGGGTCAGTGTATACGGCATGTTGCCATCAGTCAGTATATACGGCATGTTACATCAAATTTCAACGACAAAATCCGTTCAACAAAAATCAAAAGATTGATATTCCACTATAGTTTCTGGGATCTCTATTGTATAATATTTTATAAAATGTCCCGAATGGTTTCAACTGCAGATTGTTTTGTGCATGTTAGATGTTCAAGTTTCCAACCCTGGTAATGATAATTTAAAGCACTGTGAACTGTACGGCCACTTTTTAACAAAGTTGGTGCTATACCTGTTGTGGCGAATGGTATTACCATTTGTCCAATACACACGTTCTGCTTTCTCTTCTTTCTCAAGTAAGTTGAATTGTTTAGGAATATTCCGATTTCCCCTTGGTTGAGGTAGACCAAATTTAGCACACTCAGCACCATGTTGATGCAGCATATTAAATTATATGCCGCTTCACTGTCATAATCTCACATAAAACCTAAAACCAAATCCAACTTGAATTTATCCCAAAGCATTGATAGGATTGCAGAAAACACAAATGAATGCAAAAGCTTGCCTCATTTGGTATGATATTTGAAAAACTAATGCTTCATCTAAACATTTCTCCCACTCTTCTTCTGAGTCGAACGAATTGCGATGAAACGCTGCTTCCTTAAAGTTTGAATATTCAAAATAATTGACAGTTCGCAAAGGTACACAAATTATGTCGCTCTAGGAACGTGAGGAAGAATCAATTGTAAACAAAAACAAATCATTTGCTCTAACTGTGTATATTCTTCCAACCATTTTTGTCGCGCTTCTCAACGGTACACGTGATAAGGAGTTTTTGTATACTAGAAATTAATTGGAAGTCTAGTGATTCCATTTCGAGCGTCGTTTAAAGTTTCATTTTCCTGACCTTCTTCAAAAAATATACTCCGCTGTTATGGAGGATGAACTCACAGTCTTATTATAACATGCGATCTGTCGTGCTTTCACATATCTACAATCGATGTAATTGGCAATTTCATCATGACTTTAACGTTTTTGTTCGTCATTCAAGATATCAACATTGGTATCAATTATTGCCTGTTATTTATATCGCTGACCCCTAAGATTGATTATGTGATCGACCTTGTGACATCTAGCGTTCTTCACGTACATAGCTAGTAGAGTCATATACAATATTTGATACTTCTGTTTTCAAGTTCAACTTTTTTGAGATTTATATGCAACATTCGATGCACAAAATATCGCCTGAATGAATGTTTTTATACAAACAAATACATACATAATTGTTGTTATTTGGGCAGAATTTCACTTCGGTATTTTTTTCGGTTCTAAATAATTTTTCTCGGACAAAAAAATTAAATTTTCATATTCTCGGCCAATTAACTGTGTTTTTGAATTTTTTTAAATTGAAAATAGTATTGTATGGTACACTCGGTCAAAAACCAGAAAATTTTAACGAAAACAAAACAATAATTTTGAAATTATACCGAAAAAACTAAATTCTTTTCCTTTTTCTCATTTTCCTTTTCGTTTTTCAGTGGGTAAAGCGCTTAAGACTTCTAGAAATAGTAGGTTTTTTTATTTAATAGTATGCGTGAGTCATAGATACAATATGGTTTGTCTAAAGGCCTAACCAGCGAATCAGTAAGAACCCTTACAGAATTTGACGAAATTATTTCCTTACAGAATATTTGACAAATCGACCACCGAATCTGTAATAATTGACAAATACAGTATTAAAATTGTAATGTGAATATCAAAATTTATTATTTTTAAGGAAAGTATGCTTTGCAAATTTTGACGTATTCTGACATATCCTGCAGTTTGCGCGTTAATTTTCACTCTGTTAAAGTGGTGACCAGCGAACAATTATAAACTTAACAATTAACAAAACTTAAAAATGCGGTAGATAGCATTTCAGTCGTCATCACTTAAGGCTCAACCAGCGAAAAATTATAAACTTAAATATTTTAACGACAATAATTTTTCTTAATTTTTGAAAAATTTTAAACTTAAGAAGTTTAGTGGAACGATTTCCACCAAATTTTTTTTCGTTCTAATGGAATAAACTTGAATATTTTTAACTATTTTATCGTCACAAAATAAAAAAAATATTGAATTGTAATTATTTATTATCAAAATGGCAACCGAAATGGTTCTTTGTAATTCATAAACGCCAAACACAAAATTTTTCCATTTTTTCCATTTACAAAAAAATCGACAGAAAAATTTTGCCAAATTAGCAAATAAATTAATGCCACTCATAAAACCTATAAAAATAAAATTTAAATTTATAAATATAAAAAAAATACGCATGAAATACAAATATTTGCATCTACCGCATCAAAAGTTTATTTGGATTTGACATTTATTTCTTAAGTTTGGACGCAAAATCGCGCATTTTTAATTTTCCTTAATTGACAGATCTAATTTAACGAAGTTTCGTTAAATTTCTTAAGTAACGTTAATTTTTCGCTAGGCGAGAATATAAAAATCCTATCTACTGCATTTTTAAGTTTTGTTAATTCTTAATTTTTATGTGAATAATTTTTCGCTGGCCACCACTTTAAGAAATGCTGTCACTTAAGAAAAATGAAAAAATCGGGATTTTGCGTCCAAACTTAAGAAATAAATGTCAAATCCAAATAAATTTTTCATGCGGTAGATGCTAAAATTTTTATTTCATGCGATTTTATTTATATTTATAAATTTAAATTTTACTTTTATAGGTTTTACTGTGGTATTAATTTATTTGTTAATTTGGCAACATTTTTCTTCCAATTTTTTTGTAAATGGAAAAAATGTAAAAATTTTGTGTTTCGTATTTCATGTTGAAGCCCTATTTTGGTTGCACGTAAAGAATAATAATTTGTAATTTAATATTTTTTTTAATTTGTGACACAATAAAATAGTTTAAAATATTCAAGTTTATTTCATTAGAAGGAAAAAAAATTTGGTGGTTCCACTAAAACTCGTAAGTTTATAATTTTTCGCTGATTGGAATGTCAATAAAAATTAAGAAAAATTAGTGTAGTTAAAATTTTTAAGTTTCTAATTTTTCGCTGGTTGAGGCTTAAAGTGACATCTGAACTGAACGAAAAGTTTTTAAAGATACGCTGGTCAGTCAACACATACTTTTTATATAACGCTTTCTTACTTGTTTTGGTTGATTTTAGGTTTTATTTATTTTTCTGTTCGATATTCACACATACATGCAATATTATTTGTTCGGCACAGATATTTGCGTAACATGATTTCAATACAATTATTTAGTTACTCCTGCCGCTAAAGATGTTTTCACATCAAAAACACAACACTGTTATGTTCAAGGAGGAACCGGGAAAAAATAATAAAAAATAAAACCTTAGGGATAAATTTTGGAGCTCGTCCGAAATATAATTTGGGAGTGTCTACGGGTACGTCGAGTACGTCTAACAATAGGTCGAGTACAAAATCGGGAGTACACGGAGTATGTTTAAAAATACGTATAGTATTTTTAAGAGGAGGAAGTGTAGTACTTCGTTTAATATATTTTATACAAACTCCGGAGTTCAAGCAATAAGTTTTAAACGTACTCCTAGTGTGGGGTGAGTAGTTTCTTCAAAATCGAAATGTGAAAGGATTGTCATCTCATGTCGAGTGGTTTCAATTTTTTTTTGCCAGTATGCTTAAGTATAATAATGGCTGAATTGCTTGAGGCATAGTGATCCGGATCAGATCAAAATTTACATGTGAAGCAACAACAGCATTTTTTGATCTAAAAGCAGTTGAACAATATTTTGTAAAGCGACAAAGAATATGATAAATGCAGTATGAGTATGAAGAGTCAGATTCAAAACGAAACGAGACAGAAGATTGAAATTTGTTGTTTGTTTATTTTACGCATTTTGGTGTCGTTTCATGAGACATGATCTAGGATGGGATGTTGTAATATCACTTTCGAATCGAATTCGAAAGAGTTTTGTCTCTTTTCAAGAATACAATTGTACTTTATTTCGCTTTTCAATTAGGCTTTTTTTGCTGCTATCTCAGCTTGCTCGAATAAAACAACGTTCTATTTCTACTTATATTCATGATTATTTATCACCCAAATTTTTGTTTGTGATACTTTATCGATGTAAAAGAAAGGAAAAGTATGCAACAAACTGAGATCGCAATAGAAAAAGCATACTCAAAAAGCGAAATAGAATACAATTTTATTCTTGAAGCAAGAATAATAAACTCTATCGAATTCGAATCGAAAGTGATGTTATAACATTCCACCCCTGATCTGGATCAGATCAAACTAATTAAATGCAGCTAATATTAAGTACGTTTCGTAGTTTCGATTCGCAATTCATCACTCATTCGACTGTAGTGCCTTTTCTTGGATATAGCAGAGATTTGAAGAGCAAAAAAAAAATTCTCCCTTTTCCAAAATATTAATTAAGTAATTTTTAACCTATTTCCAGGATATTTTCTTCTTTTCCAGAATATTTGTAAAGCCATTTTCCATAAATTTACGTCATTTTACGAGAATAGATTCAAACCAGGGGCGAGATGTTGTAATTGCAAATTTTCGAAATTCGAACAGAAAGTCGAAAATTGGTATGTTGTAAAATTTTCGAATCGCGATAATGATACTTTAGTATCACTCAGTTTATTTAAAGTGACATACGAACGATTCGTCAAAATATAATGTAATAATATAAATAAATATAATTAAAAGTGAATAAATTTAAAATATGTGTAATTTGAAAAAATGTCTGCGTAAGTAATGAAAAAATAATAAATTTATTAACAATTTCATAAATTGTTTTTTTTTTTAAAAATCTTATAAAACTAATATTTATTTAAAGCTTGTGTAACAACAACAAAATGTCAAATTAAAATTGTTTTTGTTAATTCAGCTTCGAAAAATGGTGGCCATATTTACGTATCACTTTGAAGTCGAAAATTTTACAACATGCCAACTATCACTTTTTCGAATCGACTTTTAAAGTCGATTCGAATGAAAGTGGTGGTACAACATCCCAGCCCAGGGGTGACATGTTCTACCATCACTATTTTCGATAATCGTTAGAATTTTTATCTCTTTTTTCAAGAAAAAAATTGTACGCCATTTCGCTTATTTTATTACGTTTTTTTTATTATTCTTTCGACTTGTTCGATTCATCGTGCTATTTTTCTCCACTTCATCACCAAACATTTTTTTTTCGATACTTTACCGATTCCGATGGAATTAGATAGTATAGAAAATTATACTAATAGACGGAGCTCGCAATAGCTAAATCGTAATTAAGAAAATGAAGAAAAGAGATACATTGTTCGATCGAACATCGAAAATGGTGATGGTAGAACAGGTCACCCCAGTCCTTTAGCCAAGACAAATGAGTGATAAATTGTGCATCGCCTATTGTATCGAGTATGAGAGTACATTTAAAACTTATTGCTTGAACTCCCCAGAGTTTGTATAAAAGCTATTAAACGAAATACTAAATATATTAAGTTTACGTACGCTAGGACATATTAACAGAGAGTACGTGTAAGAGTACGTCGAGTATGTTTAAGAGTATGTCGAGTACGTCTAAGAGTACGTCGAGTACGTCTAAGAGAACGTCGAGTACCCCTAAGAAAGAGTACGTCGAGTACGTCTAAGAGTACGTCGAGTATGCTAAGAGTAAGGATAGTAGATCATAAAAGTATAAATACCTTGATAGTTTTTTGTAGAAACTATAATTGAACAGCTTTTATACAAACTCGGGACCAAGTGGAGTATGTTTAAAAATATGTATAGTATTTCTAAGAGAAGGAAGTGTAGTATTCATTTAACGCAAACCTTTTTTTTTATTAAGTTGGTTATAAAGTTAATTTTTGGTCACATAAATCCGGTCATAATGATTAAAAATGTCAAAATAATAAAAACAACATAAAAATTTAGAATTGTTGTTTCAACTCATAAAACCAAATATATTTAATATATTTACTCTAGTGGCAAACACTACAACTACATGAAGGAGAGAACTTGTCTATACCTACTTCTCAGTGGAATGAAATTATTCATTCTGGAATGAAAATACACGGCATTGTTGTTGTAAAATTCTCGAAGTAAGGTACTTTTCATACAAGACGACTCGCGTCAACAATTTACATACCACAAATACGAAGCTGATACTCGGCGTTGGTTTTGAACATTCGGTTGCTATCAAATATTTTATTTAGGTCTATTTTACACATGAATTTTAGCAGAACTGAGATATTCTGAATGTGTAACGTACATATGAGCTAGATTTTTCGGTAAATATGAAAGAATTGTGCCAAAAATGTGATTTGTAGGTTATGTTGACAAAGCACTTTGCTTTGTACTACTTCAAAATGTTGCAGTCGAGTGTACAACGCATTGCCTTGGCCTTATAGATAACTTGATTGCAATATATTTTGATGTTTTTAAAATTATCATTTAAAAATAAATTATTTTTCAACAAATTGAATTTATTTCTATAAAATTAAACGTTGTCAATCAAATAATGCTAATTTAAAGAATTTTTATTTTTGAAGCTCAAAGCCGAGGCGCCTAGTATGAAAAGAACTTAAAACTACAAATCTTAATGTCGAGTTCGATTGGGATTGTCAAAAAAATCAAGTTTTTGATGCCCAATCATACGCACAAGTAGCGTGTATGTGATTTCTTTTTGAGGTTATGTTAACTGTCAGTAAATCTTTAGTTTGATTATACACTAAATTACACAGATTTTGTCACAAAAATTATTTTAATAACACAACTTATTTATTAATAAATAACGAACTCGTGATAATTCCGGAGCGATTAAAAACAGAAAAAAAGTAAAAAGAATAAAAATAAATGTCGAGTTCATTGTTTATTAATAAATAAGTTGTGTTATTAAATTAATTTTTGTGACAAAATCTGTGTAATTTTGTGCATAATCAAACCAAAGATTTACTGACGGTTAGCATAACCTCTAAAAGAAATCCCCATGCTGCTTGTGCATACGATTGGGCACCAAAAACTTTATTTTTTTGACAATCCCAATAGAACTCGATATAAGCAAGTTTCGTCGTTATCATGCACAATTCCATCACTCATTCGATTGTAGCGCCTTTTCTTGTATATAACATAGGGTGATCAGATTTTTTTTTTTGGAGTAATGTTGTACAAGTAGAATGAGCATTTTAAATATAAAAATGTGATATAAAATTATAAATTCTTAAATTTAGGGAATTAGCCTAATAGATAAATATTTTACGAAGAGAGAAGTTATTAAGAGTTCTGCAAATTCAATGTCGATCTCACAAACAACTTTTTATAGAAAATAATTCGGGTAATAAGTTAGCAAATCAGTCGCTAAAATTTGCAGAACTCTTAACAATGAAGAGGATTTCTCCTCGTAAAATATTTATCCATCTGGTTAATTCTATAATAACTGAATGTTTAAGATTATCAAATTGTTTTGTTTTAAGCACATGAAAAATGAGTCGAACCAACTGTCAATTCATGATATTTTTAAATGAGGTTTTCTTAGAACTTGCTATAGAATGTTCATTGTGCCTGCACAAATGCAAATTATCACTGTTTTTTGGATTTGAATTTAAGAATTTATTATTTTTTAAAAAAAATAAAAATAGTTTTACATCACATTTTTATTTTTAAAATTTTCATTCTACTTGTAGTGTTATGTTTTATGTTTTATACAAGAAAAAACGCTACAATCGAAAGAGTGATGAATTGTACATGGTAACCACGAAACTTGCTTAATACTTACACATAATGGAAAAAAATCCGGAACCATCCGATATGAAATAACAAACCTCACGTTAAATTTTGAAGAAATTACTCAATCCATACTTAAAGTACTTTTAAAGCTTATTGCTTGAATTCCAGAGTAAAAGCTGTTAAAAATACTAATATTAATTTAATAGCAAGCAATATTATACGCATGTAAATGCATTACGTACGCGAATACACGAAATACTACACATCCTCCTCTTAGAAATACTATACATTTTTTTAAACAAGCTCCACGTAGTCCCGAGTTTGTATAAAAGCTATTCAATTATAGTTTCTACAAAAACTATCGAGCTATTCCATACTCTGATGATATACTATCCGTATACTCTTAGACATACTCGGTGTACTCTTAGACATACTACCTATTAAACATAAATTCGTCGTAGTTCAAAATCCAACTTTGAATTGTGTAACAATGAACCACAGTTGATGGACTTCCGCAAGCAAATTGAAATAAAATAAACAAACTAACAGTCAGAAATAAAACGCTATCTCGGTTGAGTTCTGTTTACCGTTATTAGTAAAGCTACTAATGGGCCCGATTCTGGAACAATAAAATTCATGTTATGTTATTTTATTTCTCCGCTTCCTATATGAATTTGTATTTAAAAAACAAAAATAACATAACATAACATAAAATTTTGGAAGGCAGAATCGGGCCTAATATTTATCTAAAGCGCACACAAATTTTATGTACACCATCGCACAGATCACTATTCCAAAACCGATGAATCAAAATAAAATTATTACGGATTTACGTACTACGTCAAACCAAAAAAAAAAAAAAAAAGTAAATTGTTCATTGCACTTGAAATAAATATTAACAAGGTAAGTCACAACGAGGAATCAATAAATACAACATAATGTATTAACAAATTAAATCAACTATTCTAGTTATGATTTAACACATTTATTTGTTGTAGTCTTACTAAATTATCGTACAACATTTTTTTTTTGTTAACGAACAACACATCCACAAAACTATAAAGTAACTCTGAGTATGCGGAAGATTTATGAAATTAGTGTACATCAATTTAAACTTATATCAACGCTAATCAATAACCATTATTATCACGCACTGATCTTGAACACATCTAAATATACTTTAGCAAACATCCCGAACTCGCTAATATGTATAAATAATATTTATTTTGCAGATTTGCAAATTTAAAAAAAAATAAAAAATACAATAAAATATTTGCACAAATACTGTTATGGCCCGTAACTTATACGAGAGAAAAACACTTTAAAAAAAAACGATAAGCAAGTACCTACATTTAAATTTTTATTAACATTTCGAGTATAATCACTTTCACCACTGCGTCCAATAAAATTTAATCCCAGCGTACGAAAAAGCCGATAAGCCGGTCGAAATTTTGGTGAATCCAAAAATGTAACCTCACCAGTTGCATCACTAATTTGTATGACACTAAACAATTTTAAAATCACGAGAACACAAATTTTCCAATCTAGGAAAATCATTTTAATTTATTAAAATATTAAATCACAACTATGTAGCTCTATTTATGGTAGATAAATCGCGAAACATATTCACACTTCCACAAATCAAAACTAAAAAAAAAAAACTTGTCCACTCAAAATATTTTTACTAACTATGTACAAGTATTTATAGTAAAGATAGTAACTTAACAGTTCGACATATGAATAACAAATAACACAATTAACGTAAAATTTACGTTACTTTATGCGATATTGTGTAAGATATTTAAAGCCGATCTTCGCGGGAAAAAAAAGATGATTGATTAAGAAGTAGGAGAAGAAGAAAAACAAAAACCGAAACAACAACATCAATACAAAGTGTAAACAAGTATGTATGTGTATGTATACTCGAAATTTACACTTGATCATGAATTATTTTTTTATGAATATTGAATGCGAATTTTTTGTATTTATTTAAATTAGACGGTAAATTTGGTTAGTAATTGTTTTATTAATTTTAGTGCCGGAAAAATACTTAATATATGCATAGGCTTAAGTTATGCTTAGAAGTTTTGAGCGTATAATTTGTACCAAAGTATTCTTAGCATCGGAATAATTTAAGCGTATACAATTACTGCTCAGCTTAAGTAATTATGTTGTACTGAGTGAAAATTGTTTAATGGTTTACTCTAAAGAATATTTCTTTAAGAAATTTACCTTTTTTTACTCAAAGATCAGTTAAATCAGTTGTCTCGCGCATCGAAGGTTAACTAGCGTTGCAATTTCTGCTTCTTATATTAAAAATGTTGGCTGTATTAAAATTCATTTTACATTATATATAAACGTATTTTTATTATATTTTGTATAGGGAGGTGATATTTATATTTAAAAAATGACGTAAATAAATTGCATGTCTAGTGCTAGTTCAAGTGATCGTTTGTTGAAATTACATACATGTACGTCGGTAATGCAAAAAAACGCAACTTTCGGCGTTGCTGTCGAGCAAATATTTGAAAGGTTTATGTTATAGGGATATCAAATACACGTAATAAGGATTAATAAAGGACAACCACCTATTTGAATTGAATCGTCGTTGGTCATCCTGTGAACCATGACAAATTTGACTTTGCAACATTTAAAATTGACTAGTTGAATAAAGCCAGGTAAACGAATTTCAAATAGAGCAAGTACCATCTATGCCTATTAAAAAAATTTATTCAAAGACAACAGTTACCAAATAAACAATTACCTAACACCAGCAGTCTCGGTTTTTACCGACAAAATAAATTTTTAGGAATACTGAAAGAGTTGTCCCTAACATGGGCCCGGATCATGAAATCTGGTACCGGTAGAATTTTGACGGAATTTGTCCAGTTTTACAAAAATTGGTATCATTAACACCGCTCACACGGTAAATTGCCATCAAAAATCGTCCATTAGGTGTTAGTTGACGGACGATGTTTTTTTGTCAAAAAGAATAACAAAGTAAAACTCTTTTTTTATATTTATTTTGAGTATTACTGGAGCAGTAAAATACTTAGAAACCCCGTCAAAAAAACAAAAAAAAAATTGGTGATAGATTTTACTACCGAACATCTCGACCTAGCAAAGCGATTATTAAATATCAGTTAGGGACGGCAAAAAAAAAAAAATTGTTATGATCGCGTCTCAAATGTTTATTAAAGGCGAATAGTCCACCAAATAAATCCGAGTTAAAGTGGAAAAAGGTATTTAACAGTTCATTATTTATCTATTTATTATTTTCTGACTAATTTACATTTGTAATTTCATGTAACCACTATAATTATGGGTTTAGCAAGATCATAAATGAGCGATTAAAAGAAAACTGTCTTATAATAAAACACGAAATTAAAAAGAGTGATAGTGGACCATGAAATGATTTCCAGGGCAAGTCGCTTAGAAGGTACAGCCAATTGAATGAGCGGAAACCGATTTGGAGCCAACATTGACAGGCAATGTAATTTACAACCTATTTTTTGTACTGGTGAAGATGCAGATGCCGCCAATAAAGTGGTATGTCTAGGTGCAGACGAGTTATTGATCAAACAAATAACAACAATAATGATTTTTGGAATAATCCTTCTTTGCCTAGATCTCGAGAGATAGGTATTAGTATTAAAAAAATAGAAGTATTAAAAAAATACTTAATTGTAAACGAAAAGTTGTTATTTAGTTATTTAACACAAACAATTAATTCAACACAATTTATTAACAATAATTAACAAAATAACTTTTTATTATCCTCGCACAATTTTACTGTTCACTTATAATTTTTAAATCGCACTACAACACTTTTTAAATCACTTTTAATTCACTTTTTAATCCTTATACTTTCGCTTACCAAAAACTAATGAATCCAATTCGACTTCGTTCGCCGTTTTATGTACACAACCCAAACTTCTAGAAATTTTATGACTTTTCCAGTAAGAATAGTCTAGAAATATTTAGAACAGTTTTATCATGGAAACACAGTAAAAGTTTGTACTATTAATTTAACTTGTTCTATTACACCCTAGGTGTCACCGCAACAATATAAAGGTTGTTACGTTTGCTGTATATGTAAAAATATTATATTGAATATTGTGGTATATTGTACTATTGTATTGGACATACGGTGTTTTTATGTAAATACGGTATTACGGGATTGATATAATAAAAGGCAGATTATAAGTGAACGTTGAACAAGCAAGTCGTTTTTTATTTTTATATAATAACAACAAACATAACAATTTGGCGACGAGAATGGGATCTTAGTTTTCGATTTAATTAATTTTCGTTTAATTAAATTAATATTGCAAAAGAAAACGGACACTTAAATTAAAAAAAAAATAAAAATTTTGTACGAAAACCCGTGGTAAAAAAAAAGTTCTAATTGTGTAGTGAGGTGGATTGTGAAAAAAATTGAAATGGTTGGATTGATTAGAAATCTTGAGCCATTTGTTCCAGGCGGTAATTTTAATGCATATGAGGACCGGTTAAATCAATTGTTTTTGGTTAATGCTGTTAAAGAAGAAGCCAAAACGCCATTATTGATCACCATCATTAACCGTTCCGGAATTACCGTCAGCAAAAAAATTTTGATTTTTTAATTAGAAAATTAAAAGAACACTTCGCACCAGTGCAAAATAAAAGAGCCGAGCGTTACAAATTCAACAAAGCATCGCAGGAGGAGGGTGAATCAATTACCGAATTCATAATTAGAATCAAAAGTCTATCGCAAACATGTCAATTTGGCGATTTTATGGAGAGGACGGCAATCAAAGACTCTCTTGTTGTTTTAAAGTCATCGACCGGTACTACTACAACAACAACCCAAACAACCGTTGCTAGTACAGCTGCAATTGGTTCAGTCGTAGCTAGTATCAAAAACCATATTTTGGAAGATGCGCTTACTGATCGTTTCATCATGGGTCTCAGAAACGATAAAATACAGCAGATGCTTTTAAATGATGATAGTTTAACGTTCACCAATTGTTGTAACAAGGCATTAAATGTTGAAATGGCCGAGAAACCTGGTGGTCAATTTGCGGTGCAGTCAAATCAGTCCGGGCCAAATCAGCAATTTCGTCGTCGTAGAAATAAGCATTGGAACAAAAACAACAATAGAAGTCAAAATCAGTCAAATTCGAATACCGTCAATCAAAATAATTTGAATAAGAAATCTTCAAGTGGTCAAAAATGTCGTCGTTGTGGAAGGTCCCTTGACGAAAATCAGTGTCCGGCAAAAAATTAGACGTGCTTCACGTGCAATAAGATGGGTCACACGTCAAAAGTATGTCGTCAAAAAAACCGTCAACGCTATAAACAGTTTAGAAGCACCAGTCGAGTCCGTTATTATCAATTGTGAAGTCGAAGGTCGTCAAATGGATTTAGAGGTGGACACAGGAGCATATGCTACTGTGATGTCAAGAGAAGAATACTTAAAAAAATGTAATACCCTTAAATTGGTCACAAAAGTCAATAATTTTATTACTGTTACAGGTGAAGGTATTAAAGAGTGTGGACACATTGAAGTGGGTTTCCGTGGTTTTCAGTATCAATTACGCATCGTAGTTATCGACAGTAACAGGTCATTTCGGGCATTAATGGGACGAAATTGGTTGGACGTACTATTTCGAACATGGAGAGGTAAATTTTTAAATTTTTCTATTGATTTTTTCGAACAGTCTAAATTAGCTACGTTAAATGTCAATCAATTAAATTCGGAAATAAAAAGTAAATTTCCGAGAATTTAACTCACAGGAGTCTCAAGAGCTTCTTGCAATCAATACCCACCGTGGTCTATTTTGTTATAATAGATTAGCATTTGGCGTCGCCAGTGCGCCGTCCATTTTCCAATCGGTAATGGATCAGATAATAGTCGGGTTGGATGGCGTGTTTGCTTATCTCGACGATATTTTGATCGGAGCTGCAAACATTGCTATTTTCAGTTTTAGAAAGACTGAATAAGCACCGAATTCGGGTAAATTTGGACAAATGTAAATTTCTCAAAACATCTGTAAAATATCTAGGTCACACAATTACTGAAGATAGAATAAGTCCAAATTTTGAAAAAGTAAAAGCTTTAGTTGATGCCCATGAACCTGAAAATGTAACTCAACTTCAAGCATATATAGGACTTTTAAATTACTATGGACGATTTATTCCAAATTTATCGTCGGAACTTCATCCAATTCGATCTTGTTCACCTTTTTATAAACACAAACCAAACTTCTGGAAAGTTCATGACTTTTCTAGTTAGAATAGTGTAGAAACATTTAGAACTGTTTTATCATGGAAAATTCAATTTAGTACAGTAAAACATTGAGCTATTAGTTTAACTTATTCTATCACACGCTAGGTGTCACCGTCACAAGGTGAAATATGTAAACACATCACAAAACTAAAAAGTACTTTAAACAGCAGTTTAGTCCTCTATTGCTCAAAATTTTAGTACTTTGAAATTTCTATCAGTTACATTCCTGAATTCCAAAAATGCTAATATATCATCAATTTTTAAAGTTTTAACTAAATCTTTGAATATGAAAGAATTTTTGATGTTGAATTTGAAGAATTGCAAAAATGCTACACCATCACAAAATTCTGAAAAAGCTACAGAGTTCTCACGATTGATAGGCCTAAAAAAAATTCATCGAGAGGTTGGTGCCAACAATGGAGTACTTGAGAAAATACTCAGTTGAGTTGCAAAAATCAAGTTGAATATGACTCACTTGGCTTTGCGGCCATATTTGTCCATGCTATTCCCATTACAAAATTCTGAAAGTTCCAGAGTACTTAAAATTGATAAACCTATTAAATATCATCGGGAGATTGGTGCCACCAACAGTACTTGAGAAAATACTCATTTGAATTGCGAAAATCAATTTAAATTCGAATTACAAGGTTTTGCGGCCATATTTGACCAAGCTAACCCCATCACAAAATTCTGAAAAAGTTCCACAGTACTCACAATTGATAGGCCTAATAAAAAGTCATCGGGAGATTGGTGCCAACTATATAGTACTTGAGAAAATACTCAGTTGAATTGCGAAAATCAAATTGAATATGACTCACAAAGCTTTGCGGCAATATTGACTATGGTGATCCTGTGCAATGCACCATATATATACTTATATATATATATATATATATATATATATATATATATATATATATATATATATATATATATATATATATATATATATATATATTTATATATATATATATATACATATATATATATATATATATATATATATATATATATATATATATATATATATATATATATATGTATATATATATATATATATATATATATATATATATATATATATATATATATATATATATATATACAGTGTGACCACTATATATGGTTACAAAAGAAACTAGCTGTATTTTTTAAATTAATTATTAAAATTCAAATTTTATTTGTGAATAAGAAACATAAAGCTTCATAGTTTAAAACATTATAATATTATTCGATTGTTTTGCCTCTCTCCTTTATAACGCGCTTCAATCTTACTTCGAAATCACCAAACGCGGCACGGATGACTTCTATTGGGATTTCATTCCAAATACTCAAAATTACCGTCTTAAATTCATCCATAGTCTTGTATCAGTAATCGTTAAGCTTTTAAACCATAAACCCCCAGATAGAAAAATCCACGGGATTTAAATCTGGTGAACTAGGCGGCCATCCGTATTTGGTAATGAAGTCAGTTAAATTAGCCACACACCACTCTTGAACTACTTTCGCCGTATGTGCTGGTGCTCCGTCTTGTTGAAAGCAATAATACTCGTCTCCGTACATTGCTTGGGCTTCTGGCAATAAATGTTTCTACAAAACCTCCTCCAAGTAATATTCCGCGATTATTTTAACACCTTTATCGATAAAAACACGTGGAAGGGTTCCTCTTTTGGATACGGCTTCCCAAACCATTACCGAAGACGCATTTTTGAACCTCGGTATATGCTTTTTGTATTTTGGGACATCCTTTATTGAAACCGCCCAAACTCGATAGTTTTGAACATTGTGCGGAACTTCAAGCATAAAAAGTTTTTCATCTGAGAAGATAATTTCGTCCCCCGCGTGCCATGAAAGCAGCTCTTTACTTCAGATCGTAAGTTTGGCATGGTCACAACAACGCTATTACGGTACTTCACGATTTAAAAATTCCAAGATTATTTAGCATCGTTTGTTTTCCCCGGCTACTCAAACTTTTGTAACCGAATATAGTGGTCACACTGTATATATATATATATATATATATATATATATATATATATATATATATATATATATATATATATATATACATATATATATATATATATATATATATATATATATATATATATATATATATATATATATACATATATATCCATATATTCATATTTACGTATCTCATTCTGGTGGTGGTCAGGTGGATATATGCGAACCATGAGAAAGTAACAAAAACATTTTTTATGTTATTTTATTTGGTTATTTCTAAATTTTAGAAAGTTATCTGTTACGGTTACGTTTAACATAACGTAATGGATTTGGTTAAGTTTTCTTGAAAAACTTCGCAATTTTAGCGTTTCTTAACGTTATTCGGGTAACGTTAAATAACATTATTCGTCCCTGGTATTTTCCAATGTATACATAAATAATTATTAAGTTTATTATCTGATAAATTTAAGTCAAGTAAATTAATGGATAGCGGGTATAATGCGCATATACATTCCTACATTTAGCGTAGTTCATTTTAGTTTTTTTATGAAATAAAAATAAATAGTCTTGCAATGATTTCCTTTTCGTTTTTTTTTCGAGTGTTAATATTTCAGATGAGTGAATAAGTCTGTATTGAAGAGGAAATCGAGATATGTAGAGCAAATGTGAGTATTATGTTTGTTAGGTGGGTGTAAATACTTATTTTGCACTTTCATTCAGATACTTTACCCCAATATTTAAGCTCCAGCGCTTCAGCTGGCGCAATCGACCGCTCTACCGGAACCGCTGATATGTCATTTCTGTTAACAATTAATTCCCCACTGACATAATTTGGAAGCCTGATAATATTTTTTAAGTTTAAGTAAATGTTAGAAGCAGATTTGAAGTGAAACGTCGAAAAGTTTTTTGTGAAGAAAGTTATGCAGTATTCCAAATTTTATTTTTTTGTTACTGAATGGGGGAAACCGTTTGGCTTTAAGAGGACATAAAATTCATTGTGGCTGGTCGAAATTTTTCTTATTATTTTTTAAGTTGTATATTTTATTATTTTGAAGTTAGCAAGGTTCCCGGTAAGATGCCTGGTCCACCGTATACCCTTTATACGTATAACAAGATCGAAGGAAAGGAAAGGGTATGGTTAAGGAATTGATTTGGTTCTAGACACCTAAGTAGTCGAGATTGTTAAGTAAATAGTTAAATTTTTTTATGATAATTTAGTCAGTACAAGACATCACAACTTTACTACTTGGCTGGATTTGTTGCTTCTCTGGAAGACTTGGCCGGTTACTCAGGATCTCTAAACCAGGACTTTTTAATTAATTATTACTATTTTTCCATCGGTGGTTGAGGGGAAGGGCGAGATTTCGTTCCATCATCATATTCCCATGCAGTCACAAAAATTTGGACCAACCATAGCAACTGTTGCTAGACGTCGTTGTTTAAGTTGTTGCGTCTCCCTTTTCTTGTCTACACGCCCCTTTCTTGTTTACTCGCCATGTAATTAATGTATGTAATAAAGTATAAAAAAACGGAAAAAAAAACAAGAAAAAGTTGCTAGTTGCTGATGGTTGAAATTAAGGATTTAAGTAGAATTTAAAAAATATCTTAACAACTGCTCGAGGGCCGGAAGTAAGAAAAACTGGCATTTAGGGTTAGAATGTGGTTTTTCATTAATATCTCGAATATTACAAAATATTCAGAAACGAATTTATTCAAATAAAAGAGGAGAAAATTTCTCAGAAAAGATTATACGTACACTTTGCCGTAGGACTTTGCGCCTGCGAGCTGGTGGGTAGCTAAATTGTGGCCTATTTGTTGCCGCCCTTTGTTTTAGTTAATTTAATTGAAACAAGAACTATTACAAGCAACTTTATATATTATTTATAAAAAAAATTATTTGTGAAAATTGCTACCACCAATGTAAGAAAACAGGAAAAACTGAAAATTTTGTTGTTGTTTTCTCACTAAAGTCGGCGAGCTCTTTATAAAATAAATTTTATTTGTGAAATTGACTCCGTTAAAGTGGAGAAAAATAAGAAATAGCCAAATTTTTCTTGTTTCATTCGCCGTGAGTTTTGTCACGATGGTTTGTTGAAAGTCGTTAAGGGGACAAAAACCGTTACACACCAGCCCTTTATAAAACTATTTTTATTCGTTTTAGAGCCGCATTTAGTTGTGTTATTATTTATATCCCGATAACGGCAGAACGGTCATTAATGGGACAAAACACGTTAAAGAATAGAAAACAAAGAAAATGGGAAGAAATGTTAGTTTTTCTTTATTTTTAACTAGCTGTGCCCGCGGCTTCGCCGCACGGAATTCGGTTTGTGACTATAAGGCTCGTATTTTTAAACAAGGATAAATCGGCGGATTAATCCATAGTTTTCGAAAATCCACTGATTTAGCCGAGGTTACTTTTGGTAAATTTAAACTTGGATAAATCCGAAGATTTTTTATGTCGTAATTTTAAACGAAGCTAAAATCGACGAATATCTGCTTGCTGGGACGTTTGTCATTTTTGTTGTTGTAGAAGAAAATTTATGACAGTCTATTGTTGATAAATTAGTCTAGTTCTAGTCTATTCCGATATTAAATTTTTCATTTTCTTTTTTTTTTAAGAATGTTTTGTGCGGTGTAAAACCGACTATGGTGGATAGTAAAAATTCTTTAACGTTCGGTCCACACCTTGTGCACTCCATGGTACATGCGCCCCACATTATTAGCGTCGCGTCAAGTAACAATTTGTCAAGAGGCCCATTTTGGCGTATGGGAGAATGTGGAGTGTGCAGTTTTCCCGATTGCCTAACCTGTACTAGTAATGAATTGGTGAGGAATGTATTCTGGGGCGTCCAAAAAAATTAACATCAGACTGTTAATTATTGTATCAAACGCCTGTTAAGGTTGTAATGACGTACCAGCATTGTAGCCATCGCATCATTGCGTGGACGAATAGGAGAGGTTAATCGGAAATCACTTAAACTTTTGTCATTTAATTCTAATAGCTTATTTTCTATTTGTATCAAACCTTCGTTGTGCATATCGTCATTGAAAGGCGAAAGTAAAATCCTGACTTTGCTGTCGAATTCTGTGTCTGATGTCTTCACAAAAATCTTCTTTGAAGTTGTCCCACAATTTTAATGGTGCAGATGGCTGACAAAATAGTAGAATGACAACAAATAACTCCCTCAGCTGTAATGGATATTGCGAATTCGATGCTTCTCTCAAAGTATTTTCCCAATGATCGTCAGTTTGAGCAAACCTCTATCTGGCAAGCTGCTTGGTATGTTTCTTTGATAATTCCATTTACAGTTTTTAAGTCCTCGAATGAGGTTGAACCACGTACGTGATGCAGTTTAGAGCATAGCTCTAAATAGAGCTGTGTGAATATCGTGAAGAAGAAAAAATTGTAAGAGAATTTATCTGTATTAGTATGATTCGCTAGTATATATAACGCATAGTACATTCTGTATACACCAGAGTCTCGCTATGCGTCTATTCTATGTGTGTCTATTCGCTCTTGCGTCGGCTAAAAAAAACGTTAAATTAATTAACGAATTATTATTAATAAAGTGATATTATTTATATTATTTATCATACATATTTGTTTTATTTTAAATTCTATGTGAATTAATCTTCCGCAATACTTTTCGGCCACAAATATTTTAAATTGTTCGATATGCGTCAAAATTCAGTTTGCGTCTCTCCGTGTGGAACCGAACAGGGACGCAAAGCGGGACCTTGGTGTATATAGAATGTAAATTGTGGTATAATCAGTCCAGTCGCCGCGGCCTGCAGAGAAGATTGATTTTTTCATAATCATAAGCTCATCAGTTCGAAACTGGATTGAATTCTCTTACAATCTTCGGAACATATTAAAATCATATAAATTAAAAATTAAATAAATAGAATTCTGTCTATTAGTCAGTTTCGTTGAATGATTGTTCGTAAATACTAATATACTTCTACGTGTTAATAAAAACACATTTAAAATGGTCTAATCAACGGTAGCATATTAGAAATTACATGAATTAATTAACATTCAAAAAAATAAAAAAAAAATAAAATAAAAAGACTTATTTTACCTAAATGTCGAATTTTTTCCCTACTTTCGCCCTTAGGGGAGTGGTACGATATATATTGTTTTTTAACCCAGAATTACAGCCAAAAGCAACTTTTTAAAATTTATTTTAAATAAATTTTAAAAAAATTAGCTAATACGTAAAAATTGTTTTCAGTCGAGGCGGAAAAGACGGGCGTAAAAATAAAATTATGACGAGTGGCCGGTTTATCTAGGCCCGTAATTAACTTATGTGCACATATAATTTCACCGTGCACTTTTGTTTTTTCTTGAAACGCACAAATTGTATTCAAAGTTTATAATATTTATTTTATTAATGATGTTTACTGAGTGTTTATCACAAGGATTTAGTTCACAGATTTATTTTGTACACAATAATAGTTATTAGTAGAATATTATTTATCACCGCGTCACAATAATAGTTATTAGTAGAATATTATTTATCACCGCGTAGTAGAATATTATTTATCACTAACGAGCGGCTTTTCAGGGACACAATACGTTCGTTAAACGAGGTTTACCTGTACTGTAATTAATTACAATCACCACACGAATGTAAAATCTAATAGAATTGATTTTTGCCCCAGTAGAAGAAATGCAGAATGAAAAGCATAAATCAAAACCAGATTGATGACGCGCCTCTTGATTATTATCTTTTGATTTTTGTAATAGAGGTAAAATAATCGTATGGTAATCGTTGATGTCGTCATTAAGATGAACATGTTGGTGGACGGTGTCCACTACATCATTCACCCTCAAGATGAAATGATCCATTTAAAGAGAACCGGCTTAAGTGTTATAAGCTGATACGGACAGATTTGAGAGTTGTGGATCCTGAAATCTGATTAGTGGAACCAAGTATTCCGTATGCGGTTTCTTATCTATCTATTGAGATGGCTAAACAAGATTTCCTCCACCGATATACGTCTTGATTTATACTATGCCAAAAGTATCGAGATGTGATCACGGATACTTGGATGCGAAATGTTTAGCAGCGTATCTTAGATGATTCGACTTAGCGACTCTGCAATATAAGGACGATTGTTCCCTGTCGATGTCTCGCAGTATGGCTTGGAAACCAGGCAGTTTGAAAATCTCAAGTTTCACGTTTGAATTAGTGTGACAAGGGGAATCAGAGAGTAAATTCTGAAGTTCCATGTCTCTTTTCTGGGCCTGAATAATCTTGGTGTAGTCGAAATCAATCTCGACTTCAGCAGTTTCTTGATGTAAAGCGCGAGAAAGCGTATCAGCGACCACATTGTCTTTTCCTTGGATTTGTTGGATATCCGTGGTAAATTGAGAGATGAAATCCAAGTAACGCGATTGTCATGGATTTCGTTCTGTTTTTGACTCGAATGCCGTAGTCAGAGGCTTATGGTCAGTGTGAATGGCGAAGTCCCAACCCTCGACAAAATATCTGTAGTGTTTAACTGCCAGATAGATGGCGAGTAATTCCCGATCCAATGCGGAATATTTCTTTTCGGCATCGAAGAACTTCTTTGAGAAAAATCCCAAGGGCTCCCAACACTTGTTATTATATTGTTGTAGTACAGCAAGTGTTGTTTTCGCTAATTCAGTTTTAATCGACGTGAATGCGTGTTGACATTCGTCGGGCCAAGAGAAGTTCTTGGGTGTCCTAGGCTTTTTGAGTAAGGCTGCTAAGTGCATGTGATTTGGAGCGAGGGTTTCAGCGAGTTTTGGTATGAATCGATGATAGTAATTTACCATACGGACAAAACGCTGAATGTGTTTGATTGAGGTTGGAGCTGGGAATTCCCTAATGGCGTTAATTCGTTCTTCAGACGGCAGAATACCATTTGGGGTGATCTGGTGGCTGAGGAAATCAAGAGTGCTGGCACCGAAAATCCATTTCAAGCTCTTGATGCTGACGTCAAACTCAGTTAATTTTTTGAAAAGTTGTTCCAAATGGTGTTTGTATTGTTCCTCAGATTGTGATGCCACAAGAATGTCGTCAATGTAGACAAAGCCAAAGTCTAAGTCTCGGACGATTTCGTTGATAAATCGCCGAAACCTTTGAGCGGCATTGCGTAGACCGAATGGCATTCGGGTGAATTCGAAGAGTCCAAAAGGGGTCGTTATTGCTGTTTTGAAAACGTCTTCACGTGAATCGGAAATCAAGTAGTAAGTTCTGACAAGGTCGATTTTGGAGAAAATTTCAATCATGCAGGTGCATGGAGAAATTTTATATGAAAGGTATCGGATAACGTTCAGGTGTTATGATCGTGTATAGTCGCCGATAGTCCCCGCATGGTCTCCAATCGAGATCTTTCTTTTTTACCATGTGTAACGAAGACGGTACCGGGGATGCCGACGGTTGGCAAATCCCTAGTTCCACCATATGCTGAAATTCGGTAAATGCAGCTTTGTGACGCAAAGGATCTAATCTACGTCGTTTGAATACGGGCAAATGGCCTATAGTGATAATGTGATGAACCACGTTGTGTCGCACTGGTGTTAAAGGAGGAAACTTCTTTAAGATTGTACCATACCCGTTGTCGATTGTAAAATGGATCGGAGTGGGTGTGTTAACTCGAACGATCGAAGCATTGATCGACAGCTGTGTTACTGGATGAATGCTGATGCTTTTTGTTTTTTAAATCGACAAGTAGACAAAATTTAGTGAGAAAATCGGCGCCAATGATTGAATGATTCACTGCTGCTATTATGAAAGCATGCGTGAAATTACGTTTAATTCCAATGTTTACTTGGAGCAATTTGCTGCCCTAAGTATTGATTGAACTGCCGTTGGCGGCCGATAAGAGTAGTTTTGATATTTTACAATTGTAAGCGGCATAATGGCGGAGGGGTACGACGGAGAGGTACGCGCCCATATCGATCAGAAATGTCAGATTATTTGTTTTATCATGTAGGAAAAGGTGACTGTTTTTCTCAATTATCTTATGGTTATTGCAAGTTTGGTAATAACTGCACGATTTTGTGCATTTCTGAGCTCGTGCACCAAATTTTTTGTGGAACCAGCAAATGCCCATTTGTTGGCGATTTTGTTGAGCATTTAAATTGGAACGAGAGTTGGATCGTGATGTCGACTTCGGAAATGGCTGCGAGCTTTGTTGGTCAATTTCGCGAGCATAGTTTCTATTCGCTCCACTCGCCGTTCGATTGTTGACCTACGAGCGGAGAATTGACCGTTTAGAGTCGGTCTTGAAGTGTGCTGAAACAAGCTGATAGAGTTTGTTGCGGTTACAGATTCGTTCAATTTGTCCGCTATTTTAGCAAGCTGAACTAACGCGATTCTTATAAATTCCGGCATTTTCCTTGTCGAAATTTCCGGCTAAACTTTTAATTTGACGTAGTACCTGGGATGGCCGCTTGTCCGACTTCAATTTTGCCTAGTAAATTCTCGAGCCGTTTCTCTTCCGATGGTGAATTGCTTTCTATTAGCATAGCTTTTAGAGTCTCATACTTGTCGGTTGTTGGCGGGTTTTGTAGGATGTCCGCGACTGTTGTGAATGCTTCTTGTGAAAGAGTTAGGATTGTTTGGCTATATTTTAAGTTATCCCTAGTTATCTTGTGGATCGTGAATTGAACTTCTATCGCTAAGAACCACAATGCAGGTTGTCGTTCCAGAAAGGAGACAGAAGGAAGCTTGATGTTGATGCAGAGATTTCCACCGATGTTCCAACTGGCTTGTTTTCCGTCACGTCCATTTGGTTGGGATTTTTCGTATTCTGAGAATTATCCTCGTCGTTAGTCATTTTTGTTAAAAATAGTATTTTTTTTTTTTAAAACCAAATCGAAAAGAGAAGAATAACACCACCAAAAGAAAATAACCAGAGAACGAACGTATGGTAATGGTAAATATCGAGGATCAACGATTTTCGAATTGGAAAAAAAAATATGAGAAAAGCGATAAGTGGTGAAAAAATGTACAACTTTTTTTTTTTTTTTTGTACAATAATAGTTATTAGTAGAATATTATTTATCACCTAAAGCTAGCACAGAAATAATTTGAGCACAGAATGTGGTTTTCGGCAAATTCCAGTCGGATTGCTTTGCGTGTTAATCACACGTCGAACCGTTGATAAGCTAGCTTTGACTCCGGTTTTTGCCTTAATTTTTGACGCTGATAAGCATGAATTTGAAGCTGATCGAATAATCGCCCGTTTATCCGTGGGCGTTGAAGCCTCCGCAATGCGTCCTTTACTATTTTTACCATGATTTTCAATATTATTGATAAAGAATCCAATGACGCTTTCCTCTCTACCAATTTGTGTCTTCTTCCTTCAAAACTTCGATCTTTGCTTTTTCGCCCTCTGAAAGTAAGTGTCTTGACGTTTTTTTGACTATTGATTCCGAATAACGAATAAAACAGGGGTAACGGTTTTATTGTTGTTATCTGTTTTACAGTTATTTCAAAAAGCAACAATATATAGGGTGGGCCATCTAACTTTTTTTTTTTGAACTAGCGGTTATTTTGAGTATGGTAAGGGTTATGTCACTTTTGATTTGACAGAAAGTTAGTTTTATCCTTCCGCTGAACGAAAATGGTTGTGTATTCGCTTGAACAATGCTGGGAAATATTGAAACATTACTTTGAAAATCATGGTAATGTTGCAAACTGTGTGCAAAAATTGCGTGCGGATTTCGGAAGAAACGAAGCGCCGGGAGCTCCATATGTGCGTTATTTTGTGAAAAAAGTTAAAGAAACAGGCTTGCTAATTAATAAACCAACACGAAACAAGCAGCCAACCTTGCGTACACCCGAAAATGTTGATGCTGTAGCCGAGAATGTGCGTGAGTCGCCGGGAACGTCAACTCGTCATCGTGCTCAAGAATTGAACATTTCGCGTACAACATCGCGACGAATTCTGCATAAAGACCTTGGTATGACACCGTATAAAGTTCAATTGGTTCAGGAATTGAAGCAAAGAGAACACCCATTTCGTTTTCGGTTCGCTGAGTGGGCCTGCGATCGACTTGAAGAAGATGCCGATTTTGGCAAAAAATCATTTTTTCGGATGAGGCGCATTTCCATCTTGGCGGCTATGTAAACAAGCAGAATTGTCGCATTTGGGGCACGGAGAACCCGCACGTGATCGTAGAGAAGCCGATGCATCCTCAACGAGTGACTGTTTGGTGTGGATTTTGGTCCGGTGGCATCATTGGGCCATTTTTCTTTGAAAATGAGCAAGGAGCCGCCGTTACTGACAATGGTGAGCGTTATCGCGCCATGATAAACGATTTTTTGTTCCCGGCACTTGAAGAGGAAGACATAGGCAACATTTCGTTTCAACAAGGCGGCGCTCCGTGCCACACAGCATACGTTTCAATTGATCTTTTGCGCACTGTCTTCGAAGATCGAATTATCAGCCGAAATGCTAATGTGATTTGGCCACCTTTGAGCTGTGATTTGGCGCCATTGGACCATTATCTTTGGGGTGCCGTCAAAGATAAGTGTTACGCCGATAAACCAGCAATGATTGACGCTCTCAAGAACAATATTCGCATTGCCATTGAAGACATAATGCAGCATACCATCGAAAATGTGCTCAAAAATTGGACCGACCGTATGGGGTACGTCAAGGCCAGCCGAGGCAGCCATATGAATGAAATAGTATTCCATAATTAATCGGAAGGAATGTTCTTTACAATGAAAAAATATATTTGAAAAAATATTGAGAACTTTTTGTTTTACTGCATTTTAAAAAAAAAAAAAAATTATTTGGCCCACCCTGTACTATCAAATGCATGTAAAAAATAAAATTCTAATTGCAGAAATGTGGAAATTAAGTGAAGCGGAGTATATATACTCACAAATGCATGCTCACTTATACTCTCAGTAATTATAGAAACAATACAGGAAGAGATCTGTAGTGGTATAAATTGTAAGCAACAGAAAAGCAATCGACCTTTAAACAAATTTTAATTATTATTTTAATTTTGATTTATAAGAATCGGTCTTTACTTTTTGGTGAACTTCAAAATTAACCTCGCACAAAGTCTTAATTTATATTTGAATTTGTGTGCAGCTTAATTTTATTTTCTGCGTAATCTTCTCCATTCCAGATATTTTATTTTGCCAATGAATTATAACATTTCATGAATTTAAGCTTCAATTTAGAAGGACTACTTTTACACTCAAACATTATAGCATTAATTAATAAAAATCTAACGCATTAAATTTGAATGTAATGTTAAGGCTTTTAACTAATTAGCTTTGAAATACAACGCTCTTAAAAAAAAATCTTAATTGTCGTGGCGTTATAAATACCTAAATATGGCTCACATTTAACATTGACTTTAATATAATTTAATTACATTTTACCTTAAAAAGTAAAGTAGATTAAATCATTTATTTTTAAACGAATTTTTTTTTTTTGACATTTGCTTACATAAATAATTATGTTAAACTTGTTAAAAAAAATCATTTACATAAGTAAACAAATAATTTACATTTTTTATGACGGATAACAATCTGCGACGTAAAATTTGGTCATTTATTTCCTTATTAAATTTATGACTTTTTCAAGCATGACCAGTTTTAATAAGAAGACAGCTTTTGGGTTCAATGTATCAGCCGGAAAATATTTTATTATAATTACTCGAATATTTATTAAAAATTCGAATCATAAAAATATTAAACGTTAAATAAGGTAATAGTAATTGTATTTGTATGAGATATTAGTAACAATCTTAAAATAATAGTGAAGTTCAAGTCGAACATTAATATTGGAAACTAAATATAGATAGAAAAGTATTCATCATCGGTTTAAAATATTAAGAATAAAAACTAAAAGTTGTTATGATATGATGTAACAGCATCTTAATATGAGTTGTAACATAAATTCTTTTAACTTTTCCATAAAAGCAAAAAGAAGATAAAAAAACTGCATCCAAGTTAACATTGACATAAGAATAAATATTTTCACGATTTAAAGCTAAATCATTGAAACCGGTATGGTATGTGGTTGTGTAAGAGAAAAGTTGTTAAACTTATTTTTATGTAATTTCATTATCTTCATAATAGTTGATTAGTTAATGACCTTGATATTAAATCGTTATGTTTATTTTATTTCATTTGAATTATGCATTACATTGGTGAAATTCATGGTTGGGATTGTCTAGGTTGATAGACACGGTGCTGCCGGCTAAATTAATTATGTTCATATAAATAATTCATGAGGTATATAAAAACAAATTGGAGATAACTATAAAATGTTGTTTAGTTGTATTTTCGCAAATCATTTCTTTGTTTCAGTATAAATTGGTAATACTAACAATAAATCGAAGTTGATCTTAAATAAACGGGACAACAATAATAACGCAGAATAAAGATAAAATTAATGATTAAAAACATTGCATTTATTGTGAAAAGATAACCTTCCTAAATATTTTTTTTTTTATTAAATGGAAAGATCAGTGATAATCAAACTTACATCTGCGTAACTACTCGATTTTGACTACATATTTAAAATTTCTCGAAGGAGGATTGTACTTGAGTGATTATCTCACTTTGCACATACCCTAAGAAGATTTTTTCAAATGTTGTATCGGGAAATCCCGCTGAGCATACATTTGAACTATTGATTGATTTGGATGTACGGCCAAACAATGAGCAGGAACTCTCGAACTCCCGGGCACATGCCGTACCGCCGTTTTACATATAATAAAACCGAAGGAGAGGATAGGATTGTTAGTTGTAACAGACTCGACCCGGTTACGGACGCCCAAGCGATCGATATAGTACTTTTAAGATGGCACAAAGACAACACAATCTAACTACTGTTACGTTAAAATCTCTAATGTTTATTTTTGCCTACGCGGCTGTTGCGTTTAACGTACAGTGTATAAATTTGTAATGTGGTAATACTATCGATAATTGAGCAATTAGGTCTGTTTTCCCCTCGTATCTTAAAGTGGGGATTTGGCATGGTCTATAAATTGGAAAATTTTTGACTGATCGGGGCAGTTCTTGATTTAATTTATTTTTGCATGGTTGATTTCATATTATTATAAAAATTGTGAGAACAATTGTGTTGGTGCAGTACAAGTAATTTTAGAGTTGAGAACTAAAATTTTTTGGATTTTGTGGCGAAAAAAACTTTTGCCGAAGGGCGTTTGTAATTTATTATGAAGTTTAGTTACAAGAAAACAAAATACTAAAATTATAATTAAATACAATTATATAAGTTCAATTTAATTAAGTGTTATGATAATATAAAAAAAAACGATCATAAAAGTTTCAAATCATGACGTGTTCATCTTTCTAGAAAAATTTGGTATTGGTGATTTTTTTCTTTTGTGTGGACAATGTACGGAAAATATAATAATAATACCGGTATCACAGATAATCGTGAAGCGTGAGAAGTTGTAAAGAAAAAACACCATAAAAATGCCACTTGAAATGTGCTAATATTATAATCAACTCATTCAAATAATTTATCTAAAATCTAATTAAAATAAATTGTGTTCTGTGCAACTACGAAAGCTAGGAAAATAAACATTTAACACAAATTATACAAAAATCCAGTGTCATGAATAATAATCTGGATAATAACAGACAAATCAAAATATAAGTGTGGTACAAAGTTAAAATCAAATATGTATTATAAAATCATTATATGTAGAATCAAATATTATGAGCTTAAGTAAAGTGTTGTGTTGAACGTTTATGCATTTCCTATAATGAATTTATCGTAGCGGAAAAAAAACACAAATACCAATAAATAATTGAATTCATTCATTAAGTCGAGCTTTACAGTAAGTCGGAATAAAATGACTTGCTCAGAATTTGTACGAGGGTTAGGAATTCATCACTCAACATAACATCACCAGCTTTAACACTTGATCATCATTCAAATTGCATATTTTTTTTTTCATTGCTAAATCTATTATACATATATTTAAATAATTTATTAAATTTTTTATTTGTTGAACTCATTCTAGTCAATAACTTAAATTCATAAAAATGTTTAAGATTACCTTAAGTTTTTTTTTAATTCTTTTGAATTTCTGTTCTAGTTAATAACAGATTCTTAGATATAGTTGTACTAGGTTAGCTAGGATTTAGTAGGTCCAACTTCATGTAATCACATAATTTTTTTTCTTTCAATTTTATATGAAATACAAACTTAATTATATTTTTGTAAAAACTCAATAATACGTAATGTTGTTTACTTTCCAAATTTTTTCCTTCGTGTTGTTAATGAGGAAATTCTCCAATATCCAATAACATTTTAAGGTTGTTAGAATGTGTGATTGGCATAGTCTGCGGCTAGGTGAGTATTATCCGTTCGCTTCCTATTGAAATGTTGCTTGCGGTTGTTGCTGTCCTGTAATGAATTATCATTCATGTCAGCAGTAACCAAGATTAAAATTGCAAAACACTATTTATTTTGTGCACTATGAATTCCGATCTGAAGTTCCTGTAAATTAAAAGGAGAAAAATCAAGACAACACAATTTATACAACAACCCGTCCGTTGGATGTTTAAAGTTTGGAAATCTGCATTGAGTTTCTCCACATATTTCGAAAAATCAAGATCGAAATTAGTTAACCTTAGACTCGTGTGTATGTTTAACAACTTAATCCAGTGTTATGGGGAATTGAATTCCCCAGTATTATTTTATAGTACATACGTCAAATCTATTAGCTAATAACCACTTTTTATAAAAAAACATCAAATTAATTTCATTGTATGTAAAGGGTTTTCCAATAAGAGGTTTCATTTTGATATTAAAAAAAACGAGTATTTGTTAAGGGAAATCCATAAATGTTTATTTCATTGTAAAGAGGAAGGTATCCCATTAACATTTGAAAACGATATCACCCAAATGGCCACCACGACTACGCTTGCAGCACCATATCCTTTTCATGAAATTTTCCATGACCAATTCGCACATTTGCGGCTGTGTGTCCTCGATAACTTCACGAATTCCATCTTTAAGGTATTATTATTTATTCACGTGGCCCCAAAGAAAAAAGTCTAAAGGTGTTAAATCACAAGATCTCGGTGGCCAATTGTGATCACCTGCTTGTGTGGCACGTAGCGCCGTCTTGCTGAAAATAAACGTCGTCCATATCAATATCTTCCAATTCCGGCCATAAAAAATCATTAATCATAGCTCGGTAGCGCAATCCATTCACCGTAACAGTTGCACCAGCCTCATTTTCGAAAAAGTAAGGTCCAATCACACCGCCAGCCCAAAAACCGCACCAAACAGTGACACGTTGAGGATGGAGAGGCTTTTCAACAATCATTCTTGGATTTTCTGAGCTCCAAATGCGACAATTCTGATTATTAACGTAGCATCCAAAGTGAAAATGGGCCTCATCACTGAAGATGATTTTTCGATGAAAATCCGGATCATTTTGATGCATTTGAAGGACCCAATCAGCGAAGATACGACGTTTATGGTGATCGACCGGCTTGAGTTCTTGTGTTAACTGAACTTTAAAAGCCTTAAGACCTAAGTCTTTATGCAAAATACAGTGTAATGTCCTTTGTGGAATGTCTAATTCCAAAGATCGACGAGGAATCGACAAGCCTGGGTTTTCTTCAACACTATGGGCTACAGCAGCAATATTCTCAGTTGTTCTTGAGCGACGCACACAATTTCGATTCTTTACATCACTAACTTCTCCCAACAGCTCAAATTTGTCCATCAGTTTCACTATTGCCGGCCGAGAAGGTGCTTCACGACGACCAAAAAGTGCTTTAGTTTTGCGAACTGTGACTGCAAAATTTTCACTATTTTTGTAGTGAATTTTAATAATTTCAATGCGTTGTTGAAGCGTGTATTGTACCATTTTTAATAATGGCAAGTTTTTACTTGTCAAATGTCAAAAGATGACAGCTTCAAAATTGACAGCTGCCCAAGTAGCAGGCTATTCAAAATGAAACATCTTATTGGAAAACCCTGTATTAGATTTATTTAAGAAATGGAATAATTATAATAAATTCACTTAATTTTTTTAATTCATTTAATTTAAAAAAAAAAATCATAGTACTCCGAAATTTAAGGGCGAAATTGAACGAGCGGTAACGCGACGTTGTTTGGGAAGTGGTCCAGTGGAAGATGAAGAAGTTTGTGATCTTTATTCTGCTGTAGATGCCCCAGGTATTCCGGGGGTTGGCGTAGATGCTCTCGAAGCATCAATTGATTAAAATACATCTTCCTCTTCATCTTAATTGGAAATTGTACATTTTGTTATGTAACAGTGTTCACAGACCCGAATATAATGCTTCGAGCATGTGGCTTTAGAGCACAAATCGCACACAGCCGTTGTTTTTGTGTCTTTTGAATTAGTTTGCGAGGCTTTACATGGTATGCATCGTTCAGGTTTGGTGTTATTTCTCGCTTCAGGGAAAGATGATGGCTGTGTACTTATTACTTTAAATCCAATACAGCTCATAGCATATTTTACCGATTTGCTTTTTGTTGTATGGCTTCTAATGTCGAGTTGATTTTGAGCCAAACTCATAGCCAACTATTTGAGAAATACTTTTATTCTTTCGCTTTTTGGTGTATTCCATGTTGTATGGCTTAATTCATATAGACGATAAGTAGTGAGGGCGGCTACGTCAACCAAATTGAAAAATGAAGTCATCGGCCAACGATTAGTTTTTCTTCTGCACGTATACGAACGACACATTTTATCGAAGGTATTAACGCCACATTTGTTCTCATTATAACTGTGAATTATTTCTGGTTTTTTAGTTAATTCAAATATAGTATCAGTAGCGTGCGCAGTTAATAAAAGTAAAACGTTTTTCTTGTTGTTCGTAGTATAACTAACTAAGGAAATTTCGTCCGAAAAACAAAAAGCGGAACTAAAAATACCCCTAGCAGCTGCAATTTCTTTCTTGGCAAAAACAAGCGGTATTTCTGGTTTATTCGGTCGTACTGTTCCAACTAAAGTGGTATTTCGGCTACTTAGATCTTTGGCTAGTGGGTAACTTGTAAAAAAATTATCCATGGTTATATTATAGCCCTTATCCAAAAAAATTTTCGAAAGACGTAGCACTAGCTGATGGGCTATTCCTGTCGACCTCTCTTCATTTGGTTGGGTGCCCAAGTAAATCTCACCACTTAGAGGATAGTTAGTTTTAGCATCTACAAGCCAAAATATTTTTATGCCATACTTTCCAGGCTTTGATGGTATATATTGCCGGAAAGAACATCTTCCTCTCGTTGATACCAATTGTTCATCCAATGATAGCTCTTGGGATGGTAGAAAAGAGGCCCATTTAAATTATTTGGAATATCGTCCAAACATGGCGAAATGAAGCTAATTTATCTTCATGTAACCTGGCTAATTTATCTTCATGTAACTTTTTCTTTACCTTTCGATTCGTTTCCAATACAATATACTCAATTAGAGACTCAGGTATAAGACGTTTGAACGCCTTGTCTTTTTCTACAAATGTTACCAAAGAACAAGGTTTGGTCCCTTTTCTGTTTGACGCTAAATTTTGCGTTCTGGCTATTTCTTTCGGACTGGGTAATGACCACCAGATGTTTTTGTCTCGTCTACCTTGCCCTTTATATTTTTGTCTACGATTTGGAGCGACATCCTGATCTGGTTCTTCAATGTTTATGATCTCTGCCAAATCGGGAACATCAGTTTCATCCGCATCCAATGCTTGCAACCGTAATTCTGGAAGCGGAGGTTCGTTTAGGAACGGACCATCTAGGTCGGATAGATCACTGTCTCGATTGTTACCTACATCGTTCACTTCGCTTTCGCTCTCCTCATATTGGGTAGCCCCAGTCATGTCTTCGTTTCCACTGTCCATGTTAGCGTTCCAAAGATCTTGAAATTCAGTTTCCTCGGTGGAATTCCTTCTTTCACCGCGATTTACCAAATACAACAATCCGTCCGTTGCATCCATTTTTAGCAAGACCTAACACATCAATTATATATAACAGAATCAACTAAAACGAAACTAAGAGATATTACGGTCTTACCTCGAGAAAAACAATTACACACGAATATTTTCATTTCACAATAACCACGGCTCTACCAAACCCCGAAATCGTAAATATTATCTAACACATGAAAATTAGCTATACACAAAATTTTGAAAATAAACTTTTTATGGTTACCAATAAAACTCTGATACACTCTCACTGCACAAAATAAATAATCATACAAAAAAATATTTTTCACTCAATGCATCGAAAAGGGAAAAAATAAAAAACTAATAAAATAGATAATTTTGGGGATTCACCGAACTGTATATGGATAGAACTAAAATAACTTACGAAACGGTAGTTTAACAGAAAAAAACTATAAACTGAGACATTTCTCATTTGACTAAAAACACAAACAAAATAAAAATTGTCCATTCAAATGTTGACGTAAGTATTATATTTGCAACGCATTCTAAAATCATTGCCTTATAAAATACACAACACAACGATAACATTGGAAATATCAGAAATTTTGTTGTTTTCCTTTAGTTATAATGAAATGATAAATCTAAATGTCTATGCTATAACCATTACATAAAAATATTTATTTTGTGTCTAGGTACTAGTAATCAACTTTAAGGAAATAAACAAAACGAAATAAATTCTAAAATATTGCAACAAAATGTTATTTTCATACTAAGTGCAACAAATATAGTCTTGGGGAATACAGTTCCCCATAACACGAAATTGATAGTGTGTTTATTTTTCTTCTGTGCTCCTGTTATACTTCTAAAATCGTCTTGAATTCTGTTTATTTCTGAAAAGTAATATAGTAAACAATCAAATAATACCAAGAAAATCCAACGGCGCGAGAAGAGAAAGGTTCTATTATTAATCAAAAAAGGCTCGGGGAACTGTATTCCCCAAACACTGTTCCAAGGTTAATTATCATTAAATACTACTTTTGAAAATAAACTAAAAATTGTTAAAAATTAGGTTAATTAATTTTTTGATTGATGGATTAGGGTGTACGACCAAGCTTAAGCAAGACTCCCGAATGACGCCGGGCCCTCCGTACCGTTACATATAACAAAACCGAAGGAATAAGGTATGTTAGCAACAAAGAATCAACCCGGTTCCAGACACCTAAGTAGTTAATAGTTAATAAATTTTTTAGTAATATATCTGTGGTGAAAAGGTAAAGTATATTATCTCGAGATGAGACATTTTTGAGATTTTGACAAAATCATATTTTATTAAAAATTAGCTATTTTTACAGCTAATCGGTTTGCCTGTAGCTATTACAAAATTCGAGTTATTACTATGTCCAAATAACTTATTTGAAAAAAAAACTATAAAATCAAAAGGAAAAACATCTTATTTAAAAATTAAAATAAAGTTATCAAAAAATTCGGAAGCAAAACATATTAGTTACAAACAGGTCAACAAAAAAATTTTAGTAAAACACCTTGTTTCTACATAATTTTCAGTGTTTCAAAAAAAAAATATATTTAAAACAACTTATCTACAAACAAGATAATTTTCCCTTTTATTTTTGTTGAAATTATATGCTTATTCAATATCTTATGTCATATTAAGATTTATTGGAATATGCATAAAAATTTGGTAAAATAGCTTAAGTGAAATAAGATAAGTTATTTTAACAAAATTGTAAACGTAAAATAACCTGTTTGCATTTTTCTTAATTTTCTTAATTACTCTAATAAAATTTAAAGTAACTAATACTTTAAAAAAAATGCATTGCATCATCTTACGAAAACCCTGGAAAAACTAGCTTATATAGTCATATATTTTTTCGCAGATTTATTTTAACCGTTTTTTTGCTCTCCTGAAAATTGTATAAAATCGAGATAAGATACTTTACCTTTTCACCACAGATATTACTAGAAAATTATTTAGTACAAGACAATACAATTTAAAGTTTTAGTTTAGTAAACCACGATGGCCGGATGGTAGTTGGTTTAATTATTGTCAAACAAATTAAATTTATATTTAATTAATTTCAGAATAGTTATTATAAAGGATTAATGCATATTTTATATTTAGGAAATTCTTGAAGAACCTGAAACCATTTTACACGAATTTGAGAAGTAAATGAGACTTTAAATTTAACCAATATCAAAACTACCATTAACATTAATACCAATACCAACATCAACACTAATACTATGACATATGATTCGATTACACCGAAAAATTGATTTCAATAAATTTAATTCAATTTAATTTTAATACAAATTTATTTAATTTCATTAAATTCAGTTAAACCCAAAACCTAATTTACTTCACCATTAATTCTTTATTTAAAATCAGCCCTTAACACCTTTAAACAAAATAAATTCAAATCAGCAACTAATTTGAAGGGCAGCAAATTAATCATTGACTAAATAACCTGAAATTCAAGATTCATAAAAATTGTAATTCTAAATTATGAATTTTAAACACTAAATGTCCTTTTTTAAACTGAAATTCTAAAATAAAAAACCAAAAATCGGAAACCCTATAAAATGTAATTTCCAATTCCTTAGCTTAACTAGCTATTGACTCCAGAAGTCAAAGAAATTAATTAGCTAATTTCAAGAATACCACTAAAATCAAAATTAAATTATTAATTGTTATTACTTTATTCTGCTTAAGTAGCTCTGCAAAATAGTTTAAATTAATTTGAACATTTAGTATTACATACTAATAATAGTTCAACGTTTCGATACTAAATTAAATTTAATACATCGACTATAAAATAATAAAAATAAAATAAACAAATAACTAATAAAATTAAATAAAACAGCCGCACAAGGTTTCTCAACTCTAAAAGTCCAATAATAAATAATTAAAATATTATAGGTAATGTATTATACTATATATTTAAAAAAAATCTAAATTCGAATTTAAAATCATCTAATACCTGAAACCATATAAATTTAATTCCAGATTTACAACTAAGTTAGCTAATTCCAGACATAACTCTAAAATCAAATTAAATTGATAGTTAATTAATTGCTTATTACTCCATTCCGTTTAAACCCCACTACACAATAATTAAAAATAATCAAGAACACACAAAATACTAACAGCTTAAAGTTGCCAAACTAAATTATATTAAATATCTCAAATATAAATCAAAAATTATTATTTTCCTATTTGTACCAATTGAAAAACAATTAGCATAAAATCTTTGATTTGACTCATAATCCAAATCAAAATTCAAACCGCTAATTTATTTAAAGAAATTTAAATTTAGATTCAATTTGCTCCAGGAATTCAAAACTTTATCAACCTTTTTCCAAAGAAAATCGCTTGAACAAACTACTTATTGAACTTACGAAAAAACTGCTGTATTTTTGACGATTGAATAAAATAAAACAAAAATATAAATTTGATAAACGAATTTCATCTAATAAAAATTGTTTTCAACCCATACCCCATCATATCTAATTATTTTTTACACAAATGAAATCGAAACAACATTTATCTACCTAGAATTATAATTGCTTTAGCTATTACACACAGACACATTCTAATAAGAACAATTCAACTAAGCCGAATAATACACGTAATCCCCGAAGAACACAAGTCTCGAAGATCACGTATACCTTCCCCCAAATTACACGGTTTCAAATTACACGATTTTCGAGTAATTCACAAAAAAAAAATCGTTTCATGTTTTCCCACTTGAAACGGAACCCCGTTTTTGTAGTCTCGAACAGCCCGGATTTAAGCAACACGGAACGAATTAATCGTGTTCTTCGGGGGTTACCTGTATACGAACACAAGAAATACAAGAAATTTAACAATGTTGATTGCATTTGATAATGAATGAAAACAAAAAAATAAATTATTATACTACTATACTATAAAGTAGTACCAACACACAATAGAAAATAAATACATACTTTCAGCCAATTTCCATGTGTCGAATAGCCGTATTCTAATTTCAATGACATCACATCTATGTGATCAGAGATACAAAATTTTATAAAACCTTCAAAAATCTGAAATTCCATATACTAAATCTGAAGGCATACTTTAAAAATAAAAAATTAAAAAATTCGTTAAAAATTGGGAACCGTTTACAGGTGAAAAGTGTTAAGGCTGGTAAGGATTATGTTTCCTTCAGTGAAAAGATAAAATTATAGCCAAAATTGCGAGTGAACATTTCAAACATTGAATGCACAAATTTTTCGTATTTTGATCTGTAATAATCTAAAAATACCTCTAATTTGGTGGGGAGGCTTGGGGACCGAGTTAAAACTTTAGTTAGCTCGAGCAGTATACCGAGCTTATAGCATTGAATCGGCAAATGCATTAACACCCTGCATTTATTATTCAAAATAGAGCCGATAAAAACACAAGACGTTTAACCACAAATAAAATTGGATTGAAACTTTTTGATTAAATTGGCTCTAACGGTTTTATCTACAAGACACAATTTCTAAACTAATTTACTCTTAGTTAGATGCTCGAATTTTCACTGCAGCTAAGGCCGTTTTCTAGAAAAAGCCTAGTTTATTCATCTTCCGCTAAATACTATTCAATAAATAAGCTAAACTTAGAAAACGCGTAAACCGATTCACAAATTAAAATTTCAGAAAAAAAATAAAACAAAATAATTAATTTCTACTACCACTAGCTTCCCATTTCAGATTCCTAAAGATATAATAGTTTCAACTGTACAAGTGAGAGAGGCAAAAATATGTACTTTTGAAAATCCAAATCAATATTTTTGAGATCCCACAATCCATGCTAAATCCTACAATTCTTCCCCTCTCTGAAGTTCACTACTTTTATTTACCTCCGTTAAACTGTGTAATCAACAGATTAAAACCAAATAAAAACAATTGATAACTTACATAAGAAATAAGGCATACCGCCAAAGTACAATCTATCACAACAAGCCATCCATTATCCCAAAAAATCCTTCCTTGTTCACCAAGTATTGAATCAAAAATTATAATTAATTATATGGTAGAAGGAAGCGACCCTACACTACTTACCAAAATCAAAGAGTAACACATATCCAGAGTTCCAAAAATTCAATATAAAATTCTCTACTGTTCAATATCCTTAGCACATATGCACACACGCACACAAACCTAACACCAGATTATCTGCCAAACGAGTACCTGAACAGTACCGTTATCTACATTTTGAACGTCAATAATCCTCTATCCGTTCAACTACAACATTTTTTGCGTTAATTCACTATAAAAAAATACTTTATTCACTTTACAAAACACTAACACTTAATAATCTATACATAGCATATAATTCAATTACTTGGCCCATTTTCGAATTTCGACAACATCACTTCACCTCGCAACAAATCGATACAGACCAGTTCCGATCCCTGTAACATTAATTACAAACGGAGTACCATGTACACACAATGCACCGACCTTTTAATAAAATTCAAAAACCGAAAAATCGGTTTTTCTGGAAAAATAACCGGGTAATTTGGAGGGGGGGGGGGGAGCCCAAATCCGAAAATTCTGTGATGAAACTGATTTTAAATTTTGGTACAAAAATTGAAAATGATCTAAAGGAAAAAATAAAATCAAAACAATTCTATAAATTATCATCAACTTTTGATGTGTGGACAAGCTGCCAGAAGAGCCAGAAGATACCTGAATTTTTATTAATTGGGTTTGAAATTTATAAATTTGGGCTTAATCCGCATACACGGAAGTTGTGATTCATATAAAACGAGAGAACTAGTTGATCAGCGACTTAACAAATTTCGAATGGTTTTGAAAAATCATATTGTATCCACAAAATGTGACGGATCTTCAGTAAGTGTTAATTTTGGCAATGAATCGGAAGCTGAAATTGTTCTATGTATGAACCACGGGTTACTCTTGGCGTTAGAGACATTTTATATAAAAAAAATCATCCCGATTAGTGGAAGCAACAATAGAAACTAATGAAGTCGATGAATCTGATTGTGATATTCTATATGGTGTTGAATTCGGAAATGAAGAATATTATGAATTTGAATATTCTGATTTCTGACGTTTCATTTCAATCCATGCATTGTGCAAAATACAATTTTACAGCAACATGTTAAGCAAAATTTCAATGTTGAAATTGAAATAATTTTAGACTGTAAAACTCGTTGGAATACGTTACTACTTGTGATCTAACAATTTTTAAAGCTCATTCCATAAAAAAAGCACTGAATGATTTACAAAAATTAAATATGGTCGAAGATATTTCTTAAATAATGCTTAAAGATATTTGTGCTTGAAAAGACGCTACAATAACAACGGCCGAAACCATACTCACGTTTATGTTGAATTAAATTGACCAGATAAATACGGAAGCCAGCTCAAGTTTATTCAATTCATTGGAAAGCAGGGTGTTGGAACGAAGAAATATTAGTTTAATATCTTTGGCGAGGTATTTAAAAGATCCAGAAACCAAATCACTCACTCAATCGGGAGTTTCTCTGTTATATTCGTCAAAAACAGAAATGCTTAATTTTGCCAAGCGATTATTGGAAATATTGTTTCAAATAGAATCAGAAAGTTTGCTGGATAGTAAGGCTAGTGAGATTAACATAACAAATGTGTGTAATGATGTTGAAATGTCGCTTAATGATGAACTTAACTTGGCTTCTGAAAAAGAGTCTGTACAAAAACACAAGAAGTCGTTAATATTAACGCTTTTAGAAAAGATTTCATTTTTTCAAAGCAACTGGGAAAAGAACAAACAACTTATATTTAATTGCTTTTCAGTGCCTTACTTACAGTTAAACCAACTACATCCGACTCAGATGGAACCTTTTCTGTATTAGGAAATTTTTGCAATTAAATTAGAAGCCATCTTATTAATTTTTACAATAAAAAAATGAATTTGTATATCTGAACTGGAATTGAAAACAAAAACTATGAAAAAAAACTTTATTTAATGGCATTTTTTAGCGAACTAAGTGATAAATGCGATTTTAATATAGAATAAATTTTTTTCTTTAAAAACCCGATTTTAACCGGTTAACCGAATTTAAGATTGAAAAAAACCCGTAAAACCGGTTTCAAAAGAAACACGGTTTTTTGCAAACCCTACTCAGTATAGGCTCCTAAGTATGTATGACAGTATAATGATAAAAACCTAATTTTTTTATTAAATTATTTTAACTTCATTATCTACATTTTGAACATTTATTTAATAATTCATTTGTTCTGCAATAAGTTACATTTCCGTAACCACAAACCTGACTCTAATTTTTCGGAACATTTAATAATAATAAATCTCCTTAAAGACATACATATTTTAGTATTATATCCGAACCTGTCAGGAAAGCACTATTAATTTGTTGTTAGAATGGCAACCAAATTAAAACGTCTTCAGTACAGAATGACATAACCGCTGCACTTGAAGGTCATCCAACTATTTTAACTGTTCCAAAAGAACAAAAATAAAAGACTGCATCATTTAACTTCAACTTTTGACCAACTTTTGGATAGTATTCAGCTGTTACTGAAAAATGTATGACGTGAAAATAATTTTAAAGATGGAAGCTTCGGTAGACAATGGTACGAGGGATTTTTGAGAAGAAATCTCGAGATATCTAGGCGAGTCACGCAGCATTTAATTGAAAGCCGTGCGCTTATTACAGACGAGGATATACCTGACTGGTTTAAACAAATTAATCGCTATACGACAGACAACAAAATAATTGAAGTCATCTCCGATCCGGATCGCGTGTTTATCTGTGACGAATGCGCATTTTTATTAGCGGCAAAAGAAAACTGTGTCTTAGCAGCGGGAAGGCGGTGTACAATTTTTCCCACAATGATGAGAATAAAGAATGCCTTACATCCATCATCATGGTAAGTGCTTCAGGGAGTATTCCACTGCCTATTGTTGTATACAAATACAAAAAAATACCGTTTGCGTTAGGCCGAAAAATACCAAGAGGCTGCGGTATGGGTTTCTCCGATTCTGGGTGGATGACCAGCGAAGTCTTCTACGAATATATAGCAAATGTTTTTATACCATGGCTGAAACAAAACGGAGTCGAATTAACAGTCATAATATTTTTAGATGGTTATGTATCTCATCTATCACTAAGTTTAAGAGAGTTTTGTAAAAAACATCAAATAATATTGATGGCGCTTTATCCAAACTCATCACACCTTTTACAACCGTTAGATGTAGGCATTTTTCGCCTCTCAAAACTAAGTAGAAAATGGCTGTTCATAACTGGAAGTTCAAAAATGAAGAGAAAAAACTTAAAAAAGAAGATTTTGCACCGTTACTGGCAACAATTTTACAGACGGCTGCTAATGCAATGACTGTGCAAATCGCGTTTCGGACATATGGAATTTACCCCTTTTCTGCTGATGCGGTTAACTATGGAAAAATGTTGAAGCATCCCGAAGTAAACACTTCAACCGAAGACGACCAGAATCGTTTTTCAATAATTCGCTAAATCAGTACGTTCGTACTTTACCTATCTGTGTTAAGTAGGAATTGTATTTTTGTAGTTTGGTCGTAGTTACCTGATGAGTATGTAACATTTTAGTGGTTACAATATTATTTTACCCAATATATTATACTTTGTTGCAATATTTGTTATTGGAACTGTACTGCATTTAATTGATATTCAGCACTCTTTGTTTTTTTTAATTCTCTTATCGATAATGATTGTGGTGGAATACAAAAAAAAAAAGAAATAGAAAAAAGAAAAAATGGGGATATTTTTTTCGGTTTAGTTTTTTATTTTGTTTTTTTATTGGATCGGCGGTGAAGAAAGCACAGAAAATGTTTGGTTCTCGATCAAGAAAGTGAAAAAAAAAATTAATAAAATAAAAAAATTTAAAATTAAAAATTATAAAAAATTATGAGATGTGATGATCTAAAACTGATTGATATCGAATAGATTCTAATCGAAATTATATCTAAAAAAAATTATGTAAATTGGGGTATCTTACATATACCTAAAATTAAATAGACATTTTTTTTTTGTTTTTGGTGATCAATTTGTTGTGTTGAACTTTTGGTGGAAAGTTTGAATTCGTAAATGGTGTTCTTAATTTTAAGTGGTGATTGGATCTTACAATAAGTTTACAAAGTGTTAGGAATATTGTAGATCGTGAACGGTTAAATCCTTATAGTATTTTTTATTTTATTTTTTATCGTACGAGGGTCATGCTGGATTTGCAAGGTCGGCAGTGTACCTAATGCTAGAGAAACCAAAAGAAAAGCTAAATTAAAATGTGTGACTTTAATGCAAATTGAATACAGTGTGGTGTACAATTTTCATTCATGAACTGTTCAAATGAACGTGATATAAAACAAAAATAGACTATTTATCCTAAGCTTTCTAATTAATATAACCTCATAATATCAATTGAATAAAAATTAATTTAATAATATAATAGAAGGTGAATTTAAGATACAATCTGGTTAGAGGACGTAGTATATAAAGTGCCAATTGTGATTTCATTCATAAATTTGAAAAACAAAAATAAATAAAAAAACGGTTACTTGTACCTGCATAAATATCTACTACAAATCGTTTGCTAAATAATAAACATATTTATAATAATAAAATTAAGTAATAATGAAAGGTGTAATTTAATATTAATAATAAATATATTAATAAAGGCAATAAAGATCATACTCTTCATGAATTTCATTAACATCGCTTCGCGAACATACAGTGCGGTATTCATAATATTATCTACGAAGAACAAAAATATTATCTACAAAGGATAAAACCGATGTGAAGTTAGCACGTAAAGTTAGCACGAAAAATTTCAAAATGTATGCACGGCAATACTTTTAATCAAAGACTTAAACCAGTTTTTTTTTTTGATACGGATAGTTCTAAAAACAGCCTTACAAAATTTAAAAATAAAAAAATGTACAATAACTTATCGTAACAACCGAAATTAAAAGGTTTTACCCAAAAACAAAAAATTCTTAGCAAAGCGCTAAGCCCACTGCAACACGAACAGAAAAACTGTAGTTAGTTCTTCCGATACAATTCCAAAATTATTGCATTATTTTGTTCATTATTTTATTTTTATTTTCTTGACCGAATGTACCATACAATAGTATTTTCAATTTCGACAAATAAAAAATAGTATATTGTATAACAAGTGAAATAGCCGAGTCATTGCAATACAAAAGGGAAATTTGCAGCCTGAGCGATAGAGAGGGCTGCAATCAGTGGAGTATTGCAATTATACGTTTACACACGAGTTACAAACGCTATTTTTTCTACGATACAATAGTCCTGTAATATTTATAAATAATTAGCAACATAAAAAATAACAAACTTGTACGGATCAACAAAACTAATAACTGAAACATTCAGAATATAATTGAAACATTTGGGTTTTCATCACAAATCGTGTGGCAATTGAGAAATCGTTGTGCAATGAAATTACAACACGATTTGTGCAAAGCATCCTTTTATATAATTTAATTTCAAAAATCATCAACGAAAGCTTAGGTTACTTCATTATGGTAGAAAAATATATTTTTCTCAAATCGGATAAAATACGTCAGTTTTCTGGTTTGTTATCTGTCAGCAAAATGAAGTATTCCCCGACACTACATCGTTGCTAGGCAACTTACTAAAAACAGTACTAGAAAGTATTCTCTGCCTAGGCAAGGAATACTTTCCAGTACTGTTTTTAGTAAGTTGCCTAGCAACGATGTAGTGTCGGGGAATACTTCATTTTGCTGACAGATAACAAACCAGAAAACTGACGTTTGTTATAATTCTAAGGTAACTTTGATAGTGAAATCTATTGAAAATATAAATTGGAAAATGTTGCGTATTTTAAAGAATATTATGAATAAAATGGATTTTTTTTTTTTTTTTTTTTTTTTTTTTCGTCCCTGCCCAAAAGCGGCTAGCACTACGACCTAAAAGATCTTTTGTGCTGTTGGGTACTGTTACTCCAGGAGCTTCTCCACCTCTCTAAGAAAGGCGAGAATGCTGTTTATAGAGGCCAATTTACATTTCTCCGGGGTCAGATACCTCTCTTCAAAATGAATCCACCTCCGTGTGCACAGAGCAACACACTCACATAGTATGTGTTCTGCGGTTTCTGTCTCTTCCAAACAGAGTCGGCACTCCGTCTCTGTGGACAGGTTCATTTTGTTCAAATGATATCTCAGATTACAGTGACCTGAGAGAAAACTCACAAGTTTCCTAATATTTCCTTTGCTGAAATTGATCGCCAAATTTTTGTGGTGAAATGGTCTGATCAAAGATTTGGCTTGTCTAAGGCCGGGAATACAGTTCCAATAAGTCAAGCACTGTATTTTTTCCCATTTACTGATTGTGTAGGTTGCAGAAGCCCACGGGATACCACAAAAAGGCTCAGGGCCAATGAGTGTAGTCGACGAGCCTGCCCGTGCAAGTTCGTCGGCTATCTCATTTCCAGTGATGCCCATGTGACCAGGCACCCACCACAACCTTACTTTGTTTTGACAAGAGAGAGATTGTAGCAGTTTATAACAACTTTGAACCGACTTGGAAACCAAGCAGTTAGAAGCCAATGCTTTCAGTGCTGCTTGGCTGTCAGACAAAATGTGGATGGATGCGCCTTTAAGACCTTTGGTCATAATAATAGAGGCGCAGATTTCGATGGCGTGAATTTCGGCTAGAAAAACACTGGGGTAAGTACCCAGTGATTTCGATATTTTGTGATTGGGTCCAAAGACACCAATGCCGACTCCACTATCCATTTTTGATCCATCAGTGTACCAGACTAGGCTGTTAGGTTCCATCTGCGGTAACCCAGTATCCCAGTCTGTTCTATCGGGGATTGTTACCACGAAATTCCTGCCAAAGCAGAGTTCTTTCGGCATAACGTCCGGGACACTAAAGAACATATTCAAGTCTGGAAGTTCATTCAAAATGTCCAGGTGACCCATATGGTCATCATGACTGTATTGATTCGCGAGCTTCAATCTAGCTGCACAGGTAGCAGCTGATTTTTTGACGTGGATATGAAGTGGAGTGAGCCCGATGAGAGCTTCCATTGCCGCCGTAGGGCAGGTGCGCATAGCACCTGTAATTCCGAGACATGCTAGTCTCTGTAATGAGGTCAGCTTGTTCATAATAACTTTTTGCTGTACCTTAGGCCACCAAACTATTGCCCCATATGTTACAATTGGCCTCACTATCATGATGTACATCCAGTAAATCATTTTTGAGTTCAGGCCCCAGGTCCTGCCGAACATACGCCGGCAGGCCCACATGGCCCTGGCCGCGCGTTCGGTAGTTGAAGTAATATGAGAGTTCCAAGTTAGTTTCTTATCTAGGACAACACCCAGATATTTGACTTCATTGGAGTATCCGATATTTATATTATTAAGACTAATTGAACCAAGGTTCAAATTACGTCTTTTGGTGAAGGGCACCAGGACTGTTTTGCTAGGGTTAATCGAAAGGCCCTCCCCAGTGCACCAATTCGAAATAACAAGCAAAGCCGGTTGCATGCTGGCGGACATCGTACGTTCATGCCCTCCAGAGACTATGATAACCAAATCGTCCGCATAACCAATGGCATCGTACCCAAGTAGATGTAAATTATCAAGCAACTCGTCGATCACGAGTGACCACAGCAAAGGGGACAGGACACCGCCCTGCGGACACCCTCTTGCTGCCGTAATCGTGACTGACTCATTACCTAATTTAGATGTAATCTTCCTACTAACCAACATGGAACTAATCCAGTGGTTAGTCGGATCGTCAATACCTCTACGCTTGATTGCCCTAGCAATTGAGTCGTATCCAGTATTGTCAAAAGCTCCCTCAATATCCAGAAATGCACACAGAGCAATTTCTTTCGAGCGATAGGCTGCTTCAATCTTGGTGACAAGTAGATGCAGCGCACCCTCTGTGGATTTGCCTTTCCTATAGGCGAATTGATTTGGATTTAGAGGTCTGGTTGCCGTTAACCAGTCTCTGATATGAAGATCTATAAGTCGTTCCATGGTTTTAAGAATAAACGATGTAAGACTGATAGGTCGAAAGGACTTAGGAAGTTCACATGGCCGATTGCCAGGCTTTGGGATAATATAAAATGGATAAAATGGATAATCTGATATACTGCCGATTAGAGAAAAAATCGTATGTGCAACTCGTGGAAAAACTATAATTCCCGGACTCTTATGGTTGCTGGAACTCGGCTGACGCCTCGTCCCAGCAACTTCCATACTCGTCCGGGAATATATCGTTTTTCCTACACGTTACACAATATACTATTAATTGGCTGATAAAATGAAAATTTAATTGTTTTCATTCGAAAAAATTATTTAGCACAGAAGAAATTTAATTTTTATTCTCTCAGCCAATTAAATAAGATTTTAAATGAAATAATGGAATAATTTCAGGATTATAAAGAAACAACTAAATATAGTTTTAATGACAAGAAAAATGGTCTAAGTAATGGGTAGAGTGAGAACGTTTTCTTCCTAATGTATGTGTATGATAGATTAAAAATGCATTTTAGTTTTACAAAAGTGTAATTAGCTACATATGTACATATTTGTTTTGTATTCGTAACATTTCTCGAACATGAATTTATGAATTAACGAGTTATTTGAGTAAATTTTGTAAATTTTGTATGGCACGGGCCGTTAGTACTCTCTTCCTAACCATATAAAATTTACAAAATTTACTCAAATAGCTCGTTAATGATTCTACTTTAATTTAAAATCAAATTCATGTCCGACAAATGTGAGGAAGGGTCCAGCACGGACCGTTAGTACTCCCTTCCTGTCTTGTACTTGAATTATTTTTCGTGCTGTGTTTCTTAAATATTTTATTTGTGTTTAAGAATATAAATTTTTCTTAATTACTGACAAAATAAATTCAGGTTTGGAATAAATTCTAAATTGTGAAAATAAATTTATTCCGGTTAGTTTTCGGTATTGCTTTTATTTTTATTTGATACATCGTGATTTATTTTAATTATCGGTACAAGAAAACAAAAGGGCTGGTTTTAATATTTTTCGTGCTAACTTTTCTTGATTTAAACTATTTATATAAATATGAATATTCTAACTGCATTTTTGTTATTCTTTGATTTTCTCTTTTTTCCTGCTAACTTTATTCCGGGCTATCTATCGAATATTACATTTTTCGTGCTAACTTTTTAGTACAAATGTGTCTTTGATTTGTTTGTACTAAAAGTGTTGCCATTGTGTTTTACGTGCTAACTTTTCGTGCCAGCTTCACAGACATAGGATAAATTGTAACATCGTGGTAATTAATTAATTATAGATAAATATATTGTTATTATTATTTTTTTTTTTTTGCTTAGTTAGTATTAGGTAACAATTAAATATTCTATTATATTCATTATAATTAAGATTACTTAGTTGGATTGAACTATTTAGCTATGTATATTAGTTGGATTTTCTTTACAATTTCTTAGTTTTCTTAATTTTGTGCTTATAGGATAAAGTTTATGAATTCAAATTTAAATTGATTTTTTTTTTTTGTTTTACAAACGGTAAATAAAATAATTTTTTTATATTTAATATTATTTAACATCAGTTCAAATGTTTCATTGTTATACATTTTTTTTTCTATCTTTTGAGAACCACAATATGATTTAATAGCTTCAGCAGTTGTGAGGGTTCGCGGTGTAGTTATGTAGATCATCATAATTTGTAATATTTTTGTCATCATACCAGCAATGGATACTCATGGAAAAGTAATTAACCCCACAACCAATAAGAAACCTCTACGATTCGACCTACAGGAAAAAAAGTCAGCTTACGCTTTGCATGACCATTTAAGTATCTTTATGCTAACGGGTACCTTCATCCAAAATATTGTACCACGTTACGTTTTTGTTCAGGGTTAAACAGTTTGTATAACTCTTGGGGTAAAGTATGGGGGAATTGAAATTTCTCCATTATTGTTAATATATTTTGTCGATAAAAAACCGAAAGAATCTTATTGACAATAATTATAATTTTAATATTATAACTTAGACAGATAGCATGGAAATAAATGGAAATAAAATCAAACAGCAATCACGGAATTAATTTTAATATTATAATAACTTTTATTATATTAAATGTTACTGTTTTTTATTTTTTTAAAGGTACAAATATCAATATTTAGTATAAAATGTATATTTTATATTAAATTATTTATTAATTATTATTATATCACAATTAACATAATTATTTAACACAATAGTTAGACTAAGTGAAAATATCTTAAAAAACCAAAAATTATATTAAATTTTGTATATTGAAAATAAAATTGAAATAAAATTATTTGTTTTTTAATTAGGTATATGGAGCAAAATTTCATCGTTATCATCACTATACAATCCACTAAAATATAACTTGGAACATATAGTGCAGCTTTCATAAACAATTTCGGTTCCACCCCAATATCGGTCATTCAGATTGAAACTGAACTTGAAAAATTTTCATAATTTTTCTCTCTTCGTGAATGAACATATTATAACGAATTTCATCAAAATTTCATTAAAGAAACAGCCAGCTTCCATCCTAGTTGGCCGTATTCCAGAACTTTATTTCCATGGCGCATGCCAAATTTCACTAAATTCGGTTAAGATATATACAGGTCCATTATCCAATAATCACTTTAGAATCCCACCGCCATTGCACATATCAAAATTACATTAAAATCGGTTAAGAAATACTCAAATTTTATCATGACTGGTCATATTTGAGAACTTCATCTAAAAACCGTATTAGAATCCCATTTCTGTTGCTCCCATCGAATTTCAACAAATCGATTGAGAAATAGCCAAGTTCCAGCCTACTCGGCCATATTCCAGAATTTTATCCACAAATCACTTTAGAATCCCATTTCCATTTGTCATGTCAAATTTCACTAAAATCGATTAACACTTTTTTTGAGAATTTTTTTTTCGTTTAATCGATATATAGTCTCCGATTAATTGATTAATTTTAAACGGTCGATTAATCAACCAATCTAGCCATGCCCTTTTCCACGCCTGAATTCATCCCGATAAATAAAAAATTAAATTTTATTCATAAAATTCATAATCAGGATTTTCTCTTGTTGAATGCCAAATTTTTTACAATATAAGTCAACTATTTCATTAGTATTTTCATAACGAATCTCCAATTTCGAGTTTTGTTCGTCGATTGTAAATTTGATTGCGTTTAAATCTATCATACGGATAGGATATCCTGGTTGCCTTATCTGAAATGTTGGTTTTATATTAAATTGGAATTCATTTGTATTTTATTTCCGAATTTCGTTCAAAATTAATTCGAACATGGATAACCACGTGCCGTTTAGTAATAAATGTGTATTAGATTTTAAAATGGTTTTGTACTTACGCCGAACTTTCCTAAATTATTGAGTAGTTGCCAGTTACAGCAGGTATTTTCTAAAGAACATCCATGTATAAACATCTGCGGTTTTATGTCACATTGTTCCAAATTCTCTAACCTATTTATATCAATTTTAATGTCATTAATATTTCTCTTAGAAACTGTTAAATTATCGAAAATTCTGTAATCATTCAAATTACATTTGTCTATATATAAAATAAATCTAAAGTTATCAAATGTGATTGTTTTTAAGTTCATCGCAAACCTACAAACCCTCGATGAAATTGTAAGTATTTTCTCCTCTCAAATATATGTCAACATAAACTTCTTTGTAAGCTAATATAATCCTATTGAGCTCGAACATGGACACATTGTTTATCCATCTATAATTCGTGTTAAGTCGATTGCGTAAACGTTTTTTGATTCAATTAAACCTACAAATAATGATAAACTCATTTTGTCGAAACCTCTTCCATCAATGTGATAACGTACATTAAATCATTTTTTTAATTTATTAGGAACATCGATTTCTTCTTTTAGATTAATAGTGTCATATAGTGTTATTGATGTTGTATCAAAAACATTCACATCAGCAGTGTTAAAAAAAAATTTTGAAATTCATATGCCAAATAAGAGATTAGAAGTCTTGACGGTTTACTATTTTTGGAAACTAAATATTTATAGATGCTTAAGTGATTATTTTTAGTGTGTTTGGTAAGTACTTGTTTTACCATAAAATCAATTTCATATTTCAAAGGATTTGATTTGGACGGGTCACGAACGTCGCAAATTGCTATTCTTAATGAAAGTAGATCTAGAATATCTAAATCATTAGTATAATTAAGCGTTCCGAGGTGTCTGAGAATTATTGGTAATGCCGAATAGAAGTCATCATTTAAATGTTTTTCTCGCAGGAAATCAGATTGTTGCCACGGAAAACTAAATGCCATGTAGAGTGCTGATTCTTGTAAATTGTAATGTCTATTCCAATATTTTTTAAATTCGTGAATAATATCTAATTGTTCACTAATGCTTTGGTTAAATGAAATCACTTTAATGAGGACGTCATCGTAAATAAAATGTCCGAGCTTCTCTTCAATTTTTACAATATACGCTTCTAAGTTGTAACCTTTAATAAATTTCTGAAAATAAATGTTAAATTTTAATGATAATTATCTTATTTTTGATTATTTTACCTGCATAATATTAAAATTCGCTGCTTCTATAAATAAGGTAGGATTTTCCTCCCATGAAAATGAAAAATGTGATGTTTTAATTGAGTCACGCAGGAAATTGAAAATAAAATGAAATCAAAACTTAGCAGATTCCCAAGGTACATTAAGAGAGAGTCCTTTTGTGATAAGGTCAAAAAATGCTAAGGCTTTCGTATTATTATTATTATTCATTTTTATTACCTACAGTATTTACAAAACTAGATACGGAACTTTACAAAATTCAGCAACTCATTCCGAAACGAATTATTAACTCGTTTCTATAACCCAGCTCGCAAACACAAATTCTATAAAATGTTAGAACATTCTTATTGAAGTATAAATATTTTGTACACCCCTCGGTTAAAGAAACATTCAGTTTTTATTTTTTTAAACTCAAATTAAATTTAACAACCTGAAAATAATGATTTACTATTTAAACATCCTAAAACGATCTCAAATAAGTGTCCATATCCTTGCACTTTTGTGAAAATTAACACTGGCACATTAATAATTTATTATTTGATGTACTCCTATTTGCAACTAACGGTAAATTACGAATTTTTTTTTTTTTCGTAAAAGTTAATTAGTCGTACTTTTTTCAAGGCGAATTAAATATTGTCCAGTTAATTGTGATTCTCGTTTATAGGAAATTTCCAAAATAACTAATCGCCCGTGATTTTCGGTTCAATATATCATCCAGAACTCCCAAAAAACCAAATCGTTAGAGATGGTTGCTGGGCGTGGTTGCAACCGAACGCTGAATAAAAGTCAAATACATCTAATAGACAAGAAAATAAAACGAAACACAAAAGTAAAATAAAATTAAATTAATTATGTGGATTTCGATTGACCAAATTGAATTGCACTCAGTGCAAAAAGTGTAATTTTTTTACCCTGGAAATATTCGATTGACCAAAAAAAATTGCACTGACAGCTACACCAGTGCAATTTCGACTACTCCAGTTTTTTTGGTAGTTTTACCCCTCTTTTTACAAATGCATTAAGCCATACTGTCATTGTGCTGTCATTTTCGATTTGACTTGTCGTTTTAATATGATTTGACAGATGACAGAACACAATTCGGTGTTTATGTTCGATTGACGAATAAATTGAGGTTACACTTTCAGAGAGGGGTAAAAAATCAATCGAAAACGACATTAGTCTCGTCTCGGAAATTGTGTTGAGTGCACGCACGCGCTCGCTGTGCATAGACAATTTAAAAAGAACATAAAATGGTGGTGGAACATACAAATTAAAACAAATTTTATTGTGCAAAATTAAAATAATTTATATTAACATTTTACATAAATTATAATAAATTAAAATTTTATTTATTAAATTATAAATTAAAAAGTGGCGTGTTAAATTTTTATTGTAAATAGAATTTTACAATTGGTGACCACCAACGTCCGTGTTTACGGTATTTTTTTTTTATCAAAGTAACACGCACCTACAACAATTATTAAGAGTCACATCATACACATCCATCGTTTTGCAAGCACATTTACACACACATAAGGGATCAATCCGCAACAATATTTTTTTTAATGCAACAATTGTGGGTACCTGGTACGATTCTGTACCAGATAAATGGTATATACTCTATTTTATTTTTGTTTTAAGTGTTTTAAAAAATCACCTGCTTCATATATTTAATATTTCTATTGCTTTGTGCATTTCTCGGCGACGAGCGGTAAATCAAACACGCCTACATACAAACGTGGAGTCAAACACAATACAAAGTCGAGTCATATACAACAAACAAACGTGGAGCCACTCAAAATACACACGAAGAGGCATACGCAACACGTTCACATTATAGGGGCACATAAACATTTATACATGTTGCACACGCAATCATATACATATACGCACACATACCACTTATAAATCGCTTCAACTGGAGTCACACCTCAATCCAGCAACATTATCACAGCTATTATCATCACACATGCCGGCGCAGTAGTAGCGCCATTGTTGCCGCCAATACCAGCCGTCATCATCAGGACCACCATCACCAGTAGCGCCTAACACCAGCAGCAACACCATCATCACTGCCATCGCCACAATCATCGCCATTACCATAATCACATCAGCTGGCGGTGGTAACATTGCCATCTTCAACAAGAACAACATCATCAGCAGCGCCATATAATAGCAACAGCGGCAGACAGAACGGGACCAGCAGCAGCGGCATTAACACCATCATCAACACTATCGCCGCCATTATCATCATCAGCACCATTGCCACCAATACCGATGACAACAACAACAACACCACCAACGCATATTTTTATTTTTTTTTATTTTTATTTATACACAATAATGTACATTTTGACCATCATATTTCTCCGGTTCATTTATTTATTTTTTTTTCTATTATATTCCGGGTTCATTTTTTTTTTTTCATTTTGTTGCAATCAATAAAGTTGTCTTTTGTGTTTCATTCAAATGGCTCAGCAAACGTCGTATCGCACAACGAAACTCAGCCATACCCACCACACCTCGCCCCGCACACGGCCTCAGTTGAGACTCACTTCGACTGTCGCCGTATAATATTCCATGTCACAGGGACGCAGCCGAGACTCAATTCGGTTGTCCCTCCACACTAGTCGAGGCTCACATCGACTTTCCCCGGCCACAGTCGCCCAAGACTGCCCTCAAAGCGGCCACTGCCAACACCTCTTGGCAGGCCCCAAAGCCGACTGCAAACTTCAGAATTCATTTTCTGGTCTGGGGGCCTATTCCCCTACAATTATAGATTTTTGTCCCTACAATTATAAGTTAATTATCCATTGACAATTATGCCAATTTGACAAAAATGCTACACAAGGTTACGTGAAAATGGCATTCTCGTACACAAGTGTAAATTGTTTTTCTTAACTAGAAAATTGTAGTAGATTCCAATAAAATTGCCAAATTCAAAACAAAAGTTCGGTTATGAGTACAAAAAAACGAAAAAGCGATATAAATGCATTATTGTGGTTTTGACAGTAACTACCTATATTGTTATTGCCGGATTCAACATATTGTGTAACATTATACACCACTTTGCTGTTCCAGGATATGAAATTCACAATATTGACAAATTTCACAATATTGTGACAGTATTTATGTGTTCGGGGATAGGCAACAGGCATGTAACAGCTTTGCTTCCCGACATAGAAACTCTTCCAGTGAGGGAAGATTAGAGGTACACATCAGGTATTGGTCGAAGCCCCTGCTCCCAACCTACCTGGTGCCTGCCTTGACGCTCCACACTCACTCACTTGCGTCACCAGACATCTTAATCCGGCTCTGTCTGCAGCATCGTACACTACAGTGAAGGTAGATAAGAGGTACTCACCGATATTTGGTCGACGCCTCTTGCTCCCATCCTATCAAGTGTGGGCCTCGACGAAAATCTTCTTTCACCGCTACTGACACAAGCATCGACCGACCAAATAATTAATAATAAAATAAATTATAATAATATAAATTAAAAAGTGGCGTGTTTAATTTTTATTGTAAATGGAATTTTACATACCCTTCTGTTAAATTTAACCAAAAATCATTTAGTGGAATTTCAATGTATTTTTGTTTTAAACCAGCAATTAAATCAGTTAGGTTTTCATAATCACATGAGCTGAAACCCACTGGCTTATCTGTTACTACAATTGGGTTCTTAATCCAAGAGTTATTCTCAGTGGACTTTGAAAAATATTGTAAAATGCTTAACCGTAAATCATGCAAATGTTCTAAAATTACTTTGAAGACTTTATCATCTATTGTACTTTAAAATTTATTTCAATTAAAATCTCTCCTAATGTGGGAAATAATCAAAATTGTTTTGTTCGACCGAAGAATTCCAAAACTGTAAATTTTTTATTGAAACCATGCAATTGGATCTCGTTAAAACTTTGTTATATTCATTCCTTGTAATGACAACAAATATCTGCTAAATACGCAACAATTGACAACCGTGAATAATACGTAAACGAACGTGATAATTCACCATACGAGTTCACCAATGCTGTTTTTCTGGAAAGCCATCTAACTTCGGTATGTAATATAGTTCACTACCCATTTCATCGCATATAATTTTAAATAATCGGGATTGAAGTGGTCGTGATTTTACATTATTAATAATTTTTACGGCTTCATCCAAAATATTTTTTAAATAGGGCGAAATTTTTTTTGTTACTAATGCTTGCCTATGCAAAACGCAGTGACATTTTGTTGAACATCGAGCTACTTGCAAAATATTTGTAACAACACCCTTCATCTTTCCTACCATGGCTTCTTATGCACCATCTGTGCAAATATATGTATACCTTTTCCTCTTCCGTATTAACACAATTAAATATATCTTCTCCAGTGATTTTTATTTGCAGATATTCACACATAGTAAATTTTCTTCAAAATTTTTGTTACATACAATACATACCGCACGATTACCAATAAAACAGACCAGCAATGTATGTTGATTCATCCATTTGTAAAACATATTCACTTCAAAGTTTAAGTCGATTAATTAGCTCTTCTTCTATGTCAGTAAAAAAATCTAGAATGCGGCGCGAAACAGTGCTATTGGATACTTGTTGACACATTATCTCTTACACAAGGTTTAATAAGCGCCTCTCCAATTGTATGAGCTTCACTATTACGTGCAATACGATAACTCATGCGAAAAGATGCCTCTGCTGCATTATCATTATCAGTTTCCACAATTTTTATTATTTGACGTTGCATTTTTGTTACTAGAATTTTGTTACTTAAAACACATAATGTGTCAGGAAAATCTGTATTGCCAGTACAAGCACGAGGAAAATCCAAACTTAAATAACTCCCATCATATATTCTTTTTCGAGCACTCTTCTATGAGACCTGCTTTTTAGTATTAACCTTGCTTGAAGAAGCCGTTTCTTCAACAACATATCTTTCAAAAGAAGTACTTGCCCCTGTTTTCTCAAAATTCCCGTCTTTAACCAATTTTTTACGGAACACCTGTTTATCGTCCATATCGAACATCTGTGTTCCGCGGAACTTAGTTTGGGAAACGCTGGTTACAACACCAAATATTAGACTTAACTTTTTTTTTACCAAATTCCCTCAACTTCTTTGTGTGTACGGACAATTATTTGATATCGTTTTAGGCGGTTTAAATAGTAAATCATGTCAAACGTGAAAATAAATTAATTTATATTATGATTATTAGTATTTTCAGGGTGGTAAATGTAATTTGAGTTTTAAAAAAATAAAAACTGATTTTTTTATTTGATTTGTAATTGTTTTTTTATCAATTTTTTCTAAACCGAGTGCAGTACGGACAATTTTTTGATACCGTGTAACAAATGAAATGAAATGTGTACGATAACAACGAGTTGTGATTGTTCGGTATCGTTACAAGGTATCGGCAAAAACTGGACGATGTAGTTGCGGCAAATCACTGCGACGTTGATCTAAAAGAAAAATATAATTTTCTAGTTATCTTGTTATTGTACAATTAGCTATCTTCTTTCTAATTTGGTTATGTTATTATTTTTGTTTAAATTTGACATTTATTTTGAAATAGATTTATTCATTCAAACTGTCATTTATGTATTTTATAACTAAATGAGATTGAGCAATGGCTTGAATCAAGGCCGGTTTACAATATTAAAGATTTTTCATTTAATTTAACCGCGACATAACTACAATATTTAATAATTGTGTCCAACTGTTGTAAATGCACTAGTAATCTACTTCTTAATTAATTTTATTTAGTACCTATTTGTTTTACTTTGAAAAATCACAATAAGTTTGTCAAATTGTGGTTTCAGAAAAAAACCGGCATTCAACGTGAGATAACGTATGCAAAATTTCTAACCTAAAAATAAATAATAAATCATATATGTACAAACTTTATTGACGATTGCAGCCGTGATTTTAGACAAAATATTTGAGGCCGCTCGGCTTAGTCGTTTTAATTGTTGTGCGAGCGCTGATGTTAATTTTTGGTCGTCGTTACAGCTTTCTTTTATTCCGATAGGTAGTGCTCTCTCTATATTTCCATTCGTCAATTGACGATAGGAAATAGAGAGGAAGCACTACCTATCGGAATAAAATAAAGCTGTAACACCGTACAAAAATTAGCATCAGCGCTCGCAGAACGACTGAAATATGGTATAGTGGAAATTTTTTGAAGTCGTGAAGCCGACAAATATTTTGTTTAAAATCTCGGTTCCTATCATCAATAGAAACCGAGCAGCCGACAAATTTGAGGATAAATGTACAGTGAGTTTGAGGATAAATGTACAGTGACATAAACATTAATGTGAAAATACAGTAATTTACAGTAAATATGGATAAAGCGGTAGTCGAAGAGCTGTTAAAAAAACAAAAAGTTTGGATGGATGCAGTATTGAATAATCAACAGAAATGGCTCGAGCAAACTTTAAAAGAAACCCGTAAATAAAATGTTAAAAGGACAGTTTCAATTTCACCGTTTCGAGCATTCGAGAAGGAGAAGGAATGTTTCGAGGATTATGTGGCGCAATTAGGACAGTATTTTTGTGCTAATAATGTAATACTAGAGGACAAGAAAAGGTCCTATTTTCTAGCATCAGTGTCCGTGCCCACTCATGCTATAAAATAGGAACTTTTCTTGTCCTCTAGTATTACATCATAACCAAAATAAAATTTTTGGAGAAAAAGATTTCAAAAATGATTCTTATGGCGATATTATAAAATCGCTTTCATCTTATTTTAAATCAAGCATGCATATCTTAGCTGCCAGGTGTTCTTTTTTACAAATAAAAATGAAGCCAAGACAATCATATAGTGAGTGGGTTGCAGATTTACGGTTGGCAGCTCCTGGTTGCGAGTTTAAATGCGGTGGCGATAAATGTACTGAGTCATTTACAGACTTTATGATACGCGATATGATCGTGTTACATACACCACATGAAGCAATACGCATCGCTTGTTTAAACAAAACAAACCCATCATTATACGAGGTTATACAGATTGCCCATGTTTTCAAATCTACGCAACAAACGGTACAAATAATAAAAGGCGATCTAGAGAACACATGTGAAGTGAACCAATCATACCCGGTAATATGGGTCGTTCGCGATCTTTGAATAGAAAGTAAAACACACAATTCATCACGGGACCTTTGTTCAGAAATAACAATGTAAGATTCAGGGTGAATGGGCTTCGGTCCCTGGTTGCTTAGATTGTCGCGCCTGTGGAAAAAAGGGACACATTGCTTCAGTTTGTTTAAGTAGACGAAATAACACAAAAGAAAAAAGAAGTCCGTCACGACAACGGCATAGTCCAAATGAATATGCACAGTCCCTTGATGTCGTATCACAATCGGGGGTATTTGACGAAGTTCTGCAAATTGAGGATTCGCCGGTAATTAGCACGGGAGGGAAAATATACGTATCAATCAAAGTAAACGAAATAAACTTCAAGTTTTTGCTGGATACGGGTGCTGCTGTATCAATGATCGGCCTTCGTGGTTACCAAAAGTTAGGTGAACCACCATGTGTAGGAACAACAACAATATTGAATTCATATGGAAACAAAACGGTTCCTGTTAAGGGATTATTGTCGGTTAAGGTGCTTTACAACAATATAGAGAAACAATTGCCCCTACTTGTCACAGCTAGCCCTGAAGGAGCTAATGTTTTGGGAATGAATTGATTTGATGAACTTCAGCTCCAAGTTAAACTCAAAGAGATTGGTCAGCAAGTTCAACAAACGCAAGCAGTAAGCACTGGAATCAATTTGAAGTCATACAAAACCAAATTATATAACCTTTGCCAAGATTTTAAAGAAATTTTTGAAGCAAATTTGAGGGCACTGTTTGAATTTTAAAGTGCATTTACAGTTAAAACCAACCTATGTGCCAAAGTTTTTTAAGGCACGACCTCTTGCTATTTGTGAAATTTGGAGACAGTGAAAAGCAAAATTAACAGATTGAAGCAAATGAAAATGTTGAAGCCAATCATGTTTAGCCAATGGGCTGCTCCAGTTGTGATTGTCAGAAAAACTAATAAATCAATTCGTTTGTGCGCTGATTTTAAGATCAATGTAAACTCTCAGTTATGCATTGAACAGTATCCAATTCCAAGAATTGAAGAAATTTTGTAAAAACTAGATAAGGGCAAAGTATTTTCAAAAGTAGGCTTTTAGGAAGCTTATTTACAATTGGAGTTGGACGAGGAATCGAAAGAATTCCTGGTTATCAACACACCCTTTGGATTATATCAGTTCCAGAGATTACCATATGGAGTCGCAACTGAGACTTCATTAAGGGGATTCAGTCTTCTTTCAAATTTTAAACCAAAATTTTGAAGTATTGCAGTCTGTAATAATTGTTTTTTTTATTCTGTATCGAGTATTTTTTTATTATTCTATAGTTAACAAATTATTACCCATATGGTGATAGTTTCACCTCGCGAAAATGGCACATTTTACATAGAGCATATTTTTGGTCCTCTACGGGTAGCATCATATTCTCGGTGTGTGTGTGTGGGTGTGTGTGTGCTACACAAGTCAAATTTGACAATTAGCTGTATATTTTGAGACTGCAAATTACTTTTCTGTAAGCGCAGAAAGCACTTAATCACGCTAAAATACCAAAAGCGCGGAAAAATTCATAACCATAATTTTCCAGCAATCGCAATCACATTTACAACAACTATTTGCTAAGTAAATGACAGAATTTTGTGTTTTATTTGATTAAGCTCAAGCGAAATATCATCATCGGAATGTTCTGCATCCTAGGGCGAATAGTGCACCTCTACTAAAAAAACTCAATAATATTTAGCAAGAAGAACTTTGTATCAAACTTTCTGCTGGTGAAGATGATTCTTGAAATAATGATATTTATTTGGCGGAATTTTTGTTCATAAAACAAATAATTTTAAAGAACATAATAAGGTCTATAAATTAGGCAATTTAATATAATTATCATAAAAATACCTTTATAATAATATTAATTGAAACAAACAATTTCAGTTACAATTGTAATAAAGCAGTTTGCTGTCACCTCATAACGCACAGTGTAAAACACTTTCGCTCATAATTTACAGGTGTAAATAAGAGTAGTCTAATTTTAGACATTTAGTAAATTTTGTAAACAAACTCAATTAAATGTTTAATTTTCAATGAACTCTTTCATGAACCATTTACAATCCAAACACTAACTATTTTTTTTAATTTAATGATCTAAAAGATAAAATCTATACATACCTTATTAACCGCTAATTGATTCAAACAATGAAGGGTCCATTTGCCACATCATAAACATAATCAAATCAATAAAAGTTATAAATCAATAAAATTGAAACAATTTCTAAATTTCATAAGAGACCGCAAGTTCCATTAGGTCCACTCATGGCCAAAGTAACCCCCCTTTAATATTCAAGAAAAAACAGAGTACAAAATCTAAGATAAAGGCTGTAGTATTTTATAAGCTACAATAAAATTAACGTGTAATATATTAGCCTGCATTACTCGATTAAATAAGATTTAATATGAAAGGGAAATAACTTTTTTGTACCTTGTAAAAATTTGGCATTGCGTTTGTTTACATTGTGTGTATACGTAAATAACAATTTAGCGATAAGAGCCATAGAACGATCACGGAACAAAATGTCTAATTAATAATTATTTGGAATAATAGTTATTCCTGAGGGCCAAGTCAAAACTTCTCCAATTTCTGAAGTACATTATTTTGATGACGAGCATTTTATTTATTGACAAGTTCACACTAAACTGTTAAAGTTCATGAATTTGTTTTTAAACAAATTTAAGACCGAATGACCAAGGTCAGTTGTATTTATTGATACCACAAAATTTCCTATGGCGATTGATTAAATACTAAAATCGTTTTGCTATAAAATAATTAAATTACAAAATATAATTTTTGTATAAAAGTTGTAAACGTTGATTCATTAATTGACCTTAGTCATCAAATTTATTTTTATAGGGTAAACGACCCTCATACATCTCAAACAAATCATTGATGTTTACGAAGATTTTTCTTATTTAGACATGTTTTTGATATGTAGTTTCGCTAAATGATCTGATCAGATTAAGTTCCGTTGTTCCGTTTTAATATAGCAATAAACCCAAAGTGTTTTTTAACAATTTTAATGATGGAATCATGTTTGGTAATTTATACCACAGGCAAATTAATAAAACTATTTAATAAACTGTTTTTATATATAGCGTATATAGCGTTTTATATATAGAGGACATGAACTATTTATGGCTAAGTTTAACATTTTATTGCAAATTGTTGTCTTTATTAAAAAATAACAAAAATTTATTCAAAACATAAATTGGTATGATTTAATTTTTTGCATGCCCATTAGCAGCTTTAATATTGTTGCTCCATGAAAGAAAAAGTGTATTTGCGCCAAATAAACACAAAGATATAATATGATTTTCAAGGTGAAATTTTGTAGCCCGAGGCCTACATTCCACCGAGAATAGGAAAAACTTACCCTTACCCAACAATCAGTATTTATATTGTTACAGTTTGCAAAATTACAGAAAAATAAATCACGTTCGCATGCAAATAATTTATTTATAGATCATGCTCTGTCGAAAGTAACATCTTTGTGAATATACCCTAGATAGACTATGATTTAATAAATCCGATTTAGCTAAACTGGTTTAAGTATTGTATGTAAAAACAAAGGGATTATCTCAAATCGAGGTTGACACACTGCGACTAATCTCGAAAAATTCACTAAATCGATTTTATTAAATCGCAGTGTGTCTAGGGTATAAGTTTTCTTTCCACAGTTACCTATTTCTCTCACAGCATATTTTAAGTAGTATTGACGACATCCGTCGTGTGCTCTATCGGATATTTTTGAAATTAGCCAAACGCTATAGTTTTTGACAGCCAAGTGATGTACTATAAAAAATTATTTAAAGTGTTACGATGAAGAAATAAGGAATTTATAAATAAAATAAAATAATTTGATGTACTAAATTAAAATGAAAATAATGCCACCTAGCTTTATATTATGAAACCCATGTCCATGTGTCCCATGTGGGGTTATGCTAGTTCCCCCATCGGGCGCCTCCCCGGGTGGCGGATAGGGGAAGCCCGCCAGATATGGCAGATGCCGGGGAAATCAAATACCTGGGGCGGACCAAAAACTAGCTCACCCAAGCTAAGGTGGCACTGCATATGCCGAAAGCTGCATGGCTAAGGGGAAGCTTAGTCGCTAATATGCGAACTCCAAATTAGGCGCCATTTGGTTTTAAACCCGTAGCCTTCCTATGATAATGCAGAGCTCTGTCATAGGTGACCGTTATTTCTCGTGCAACTCGTGGGAATAAAAATGGATACGAATCAAAATATACCAACAAATAAAGATGGTGGCGCTCCTCAAGCGTCACAAAATAGCGGAAAAGCCATTGCGGCTCCCAAACCCCAGGCGGATGGAAGCAGCACTAACGTACCGGTAGAAGGAGGCAAGTGTTTGATGGACCAAGCATCTTTCGAAGAAGCAGTACCGTTCAAAGGTCATCGCCTCCTCTATCACAGCAGAGCGCTGTACCAAGGGATGCTGGACACTTAAAAGTACCAACAGAGGAAGAAAAAAACGCAGTACTACAGACGGAGGACAATGCCACAGTCATTGCCCCTATTTTTATGCTGCTGAAAGATGAAGATCAACAGCTGCAGGTTTGTAAAGACGCCATTTCAGCAATGAAACGGGTAACGCATAAACAGAGGAATATTAGCATGGAGGTGAAAAATGGTCTATGTAAGCTAGAGAAAGCCATAGACATACTTTCTATGCTTAAAAGGAAACGTTGGAGGGACTATCGAAGGGACAGCCAGATGGAGTCCCTGTCATCGGTGGACACCGATGTAGCCCCTTCTACCGTGAACATTAACAAAAGGCGAGCATCCTCTAGCCCGAAAAACAAACGGGAAGAGAAGAAAAATAAACAAGAGAATAAAGGAAACCCAGAAGGGGTTGGTCCGGACAGCGAAAAAAGAAAAGAGAAAGGGGAGGAGTTAGAACCGTGGACTGTAGTCCGGTCAAGGAAAACACCAGCCAAAAAGGAAAGACGAAGAAATAGACCGCGGAAAACCAAAATAAAACCGAAGGCCCTACTGATTAAAACCGGCAAGGATCAAACTTATGCACAAGTGCTGGGTACGACGAGGGATAAGCAAGGTTAACCCGGAGGCTTCGGATACAGAAATCAAATCTGTACGCCGTACCAGGATGGGCGATGTCCTATTGGAATTTGGCGCAAATACGGGTTAAAATCCAATCTGTTATATACGTGAGTTGCTATTTTACCCCAAACGAGCCGATGAACGATTTCCGAGCTAAAATTGATGTATTAGAGGATAAAGCACGTGAACTGAATGGTGCGCTCGTTATAGCCTGAGACTTCAATGCAAGAGCATTGGATTGGGGCATAAATACTACGAACCCAAGAGGACGGTATATTCTGGATATGGCGGCTAGGGTAGGACTCACAGTGATGAACGAAGATGGCGTATCGACGTTCAGAAGGCCGGGATATTCTGAAACGATCCCCGACATCACTCTGGTATTTGATATGATGGCACAAAACGTCACGGGATGGAGGGTAATAGAGGATCACACTGGTAGCGACAACCAATATATCGTCTATAATGTACGGGGCGGATTGCGACAACCCGTTAGTCACAATGGCCGAGCGATAGGATGGAATGTGTCAAAACTGTGCGAAGAAAATCTCTTGGCAACCATCGAAGCCGGAAAAGTAGCAATATTACGGAAAAACGGATATCCCGAAAAAATTGCGAGGACCACCATGAAGCTAATAAATCAAGCGTGTGATGCGTCTATGCCAAAAAAAAGAGGCACAAGGGGGAAAAAGTCCGCGGTTTATTGGTGGTCTGACGAGATAGCGAAACTGAGGAAGCACTGCCTACGTCTTAAACGCCTAGTCACTAGAGCAAGAAGAAAAGACTGATTCGCGACAGAACAGGAACACGACGATCGGCCACATTGCCCCGATAAACCAGAGGAAATACCAGCGTTCACGGTGGAAGAGATTCAGCAAGCCGCCGCCTCTCTCCGCAATAAGAAAGCGCCGGTACTGAAGGTAATCGCTCCCCATCAGCGTATAGACCCTTGTGCACGCTTGATACAGCAGGAAAATTATTGGAACGCTTACTTATGTCGCGGATCTCAGCAGCAATTCAAGCTGCAGGAGATCTCTCTGATAAACTGTATGGCTTCAGGAAGGGTCGGTCAACTATTGGCGCTGTAAAGGAAGTGGTGAGAGCTTTCCATATGGCGCAACAAGGGAATCACCATTCGAGGAAAATAGTGTTGCTTGCTACGTTGGATGTGACGAATGCGTTTAACTCCGCGAGATGGGCGGACATGTTGTCGGCGTTAACAAGCGACTTTCATATGCCAGACTACCTTCTGCGAATAATGCATAGCTACCTTCAAGATAGAAGGCTTATGTTTGAAACCAAGGAGAAGAAATGTAGCAAAGAGATCACGGGAGGTGCTGCTGAGGGGCCATTCTAGGTCCCGATTTGTGGAACGCATTTTACGACGGCATATTGCGTATGGAAATGCCAGATGACACCTTCATGGTGGGGTACGCAGATGATATAGCGGCAGTAATGATCGCTCGAAACATAGAGGATGTACAGCGTAAGCTTAACCAGGTTATGCGCAGAGCAAACTCGTGGTTAAGCAGCCATGTTTTAGCCCTAGCAACGGAAAAAACAGAGCTTGTGCTGCTTACGAGACGACACATGGCGACCGATGTACTGTTCGAGGTGGAAAACCAGCAGTTACGGTTTAACACAGCAATTAAGTACCTGGGGTCTACCTGGATACAAAAGTAAATTTTGGAGAACAAATCAGGCATTCTGCAGAGAAAGCAAACAAAGTCTCTTTTGCTCTGATTAGGCTGATGACGAATATCGGAGGTCCAACGGCAGCGAAACGGAAACTACTGATGTCGGTCATAACTTCTATACTTTTATACGGGTGTGTAATATGGGCGGACACACTAAAGACGGATAAATATAGGAAAGTAATAGCCACTGTACAGCGTCGTGGGGCACTCAGAATCTGTAGTTCCTACAGAACGGTATCGGAACCGGCTGTTATGGTCATTGCGGGTGTTATCCCTATCGACCTAATGGCTGAAGAAAGGAAAAAGATCTATGGTATCAAGGACGACCTCAACATTGAAGAAGCAAGAAGTTTGGCCAGAGAATATACCATGCTGTGCTGGCAAGAGAGGTGGCAAACAGAGGACCGTGGAAGGTGGACTGCAAGGCTGATAAGAAACCTGGCCGAGTGGATAGAGAGGAAACATGGTGAAACAAATTATTTCCTCACCCAATTCCTCACAGGCCATGAGTATTTCTGCAAATATTTGTTCACGATGGGGAAGGTGGAAAACCCGTCATGCATTTATGGGGATGCAGGCCTTGATGACGCGCAATACAAATTCTTTACATGCGAGAAGTGGAAACGGGAGAGAGAAGAACTTGAAAGGAAAATCGGCAACGCAACGCCCGATAATATCGTTAACATGATGCTCAGGACGGAGTTGAATTGGAATCTAGTGGCCCAGTATGTGGAACTGATCCTACGGCGAAAGAAAACAGCAATGGATAACCACCAGCGAAGATAGAAGTGAAATTAGTGAAATTATAAAAATTATAAATATGGGAGGCCTATGAGGGCAAAATACGAGACACCATCCCGATGTAATACGAAAAGTAGTTCCAGGATGGATTTGTTTCTGAAATAGAGGAGGTTTTTAGTGGGTGAGAGTCCCACACACCGTGCATAATGCATTTTCCTCCTCTACATACAAAAAAAAAAAAAAAAAATGAAGTGACTGGGTAGATTGTGTTGTGTATAGGGAGAGTTTGGAGTGCAGGGCATTTTCGTGCAGTGCATTCTTTTTTGTAAGCTTAAATAGAAATAAACTAGCAATTGAACGAATAACATCTAAACTGGAGTTAATTTCATTTGTTTTTAATAAAACTACAACGAGAACAGTTTCAGAAGTGGAATATATATTAATTCGCGTTAATTTAAAAAAAAAAAAGTTTGGTGACTTTTATTTTGTTCTAGTGTAGTGTTCATTGTCTTTTGGTGAAGTCAAATAAGACAGTTTTAAAAAAAAAAAAAAAAAAAACTTTCTTCCGCCGTTACAAGGCAGAAATCAACGGACCAATATAATTCTTTGGGCTCACTTTACCTATATAAATAATAAATAGTAAAACTTTTTAATAATTTTAATCCGGAAATAATTGTGTTGTATCGTATGACGATAACCTCAATTTTATTATTATTTTATCATGCTCTTTGGTTAAATCGGGGATGCACCGAAAACGTGCAAACAACACGTGCACATAACTTCTTTGCTTTTGTAAAATAAACTTTGTGATAAAATATCAGTTATTTTGTTGTTGTTTGTTGCTGAAATGTGTAAATTAAAAAGAAATGCCACCGAAAATAAATCCAACATCATCGAGTAATAATGATTAGTGAAAAAGATGTGCCCGAATGGAAAAAATATTCTGATTTCAAACAAATTTTACCAGAATTCGATCCGGTTGACGACATGTTAACAATTAATAAGTGGATAACGAAAATCGAAAAATATGGCACAGTGTACGGAATAGATGAAAATGGCATACGCCATCTTGCTTTATTGAAGTTGACTGGAGTGTCAAAGGAATGGTTAGACAGTTTAGGAGAAGTTGAAAATACATGGAAGGAGTGGAAAGACATTCTGATCGAGAATTTTCCGGTTAGTAACGTGATAACTATTCGTCGACAGAAAGCATAGAGTTATAAAGGGACACGTGGTATGGATATCTCAATATATTATTACAAAAAGCTTGCGCTGTGTAACAGGTCAAACATGGTTCACAGTGAAATTATAGAGCGACTCGTAGAAGGGATACCAGATCACCGATTCAGAAATTTTTAGAGGCCTTTACGAAAATATCAAAATCCTGCACAATTGCTACTAGATCTAAAGGAGGCGAGTTATACATTTGACGGTAGTGCAAATGGTGGTAATGGGGTATCGAGTAGTGATAGACCTCATGCAAATAACCGAAACACGGCTTTTCCGAATAAAACATTTAACAATCCGAATGAACCAAGTAGACGAAACGAGGGAAACTATAGAGGCACGCATAATTTGAAGCAACAGCAACCCAGCTCTATGCGTCAAAATAATCAAAATAACAGTCCTCAAGATTTACGACGAGGTGTATCTGGTCCAACAAAAATTAAATGATTTAATTGTTTCAAAGAAGGACATTTTATGAGAGCTTGTCCCGATAAAAATAAAGCAAACGTAATGCATGTTCATGGTGATACACATCAAAAATATTTTAAATTTGCGGTAGTTTTGGGAAACAAGATCGAATGTTATATAGACTTAGGAAGCAGTTGCACCATTTTGCGGAGAGATGTAGCTGAAAAGTGCAATATTAACTATTACGAAGATACGAATTTAAACAAACTTACGGGCTATGGAGGCAGATGCGTTCAACCCATAGGTATCACTACATTAAATATAGGCATTGATGGAGTCAATGCCAGAACATGAGTTTACATAGTTGATCCGGAACATCAGACTGTTCCACTATTAGTTGGGCATTCATTCACGGAGCAGCCACATATTAGCATCAATGTCAATTTAAATGGGCTGTATATTCAGAGCGCTGAAAATCAACAATTAGGTGATGTGGAAGTAGGAAAGCAATATAAAACCGATCTTAAGGTATCAAAGTTGTGTGGTACCGGATGGATACGTAGGGCATGTGCATGTATCAACAAGTTTGAAAAGCGAGACTTTGCACATCGATTCGAAAATTAGAGGGAACGGAACAATCATACCAAATTGCATTGTTAACACTAATGATGATAACACAGCGGTGATACCAGTTGTTAATTTTACTGGAAGTGAAATTCATTGGGATGAAAGAGAACTCTTCAAAAGAGCAGAGGTATGTGAGGAAAATACGTATATGAAAAATGATATTTGTAATTTTAGTGAAAATATCGAAAGTGTCGTGCAAGACGAAATAGTAACCGACGAGAATGACAAAACAGAATTACATGGTTTGTTAAACGAGTATAAAGATCTCGTTGCCCGAAAAATGGATCAGGTTGGTCTTACAGATCAAGTGAAAATGAATATCGAATTAAAAAAAACAGACAAAGTTATATTTTATCGACCACATAGAATGAGCTATAGTGAAAGAAAGTTGGTTGCTGAAATGGTCAACGAATTAAAAAACTCTAGGATAGTTGAGGATAGTCAGTCAGAGTATGCAAGTCCGGTTATTCTGGTCAAAAAGAAAACTGGTGACTTCCGGCTCTGTATTGACTACAGGGAATTAAATAAGGAAACCGTGAAGGATCACTATCCGATACCACGAATTGACGACCAGCTAGATAGGTTAGATTTGTTTTCAGGGTATTACCAGGTAGAAATATCAGAAGAAAGCAAGCACAAAACGGCGTTTGTAACCCCTGATGGACAGTATCAATTCCTTCGTATGCCTTTCGGGCTATGTAATGCTCCGTCAGTATTTCAGCGTCTTATCAACAAAATATTAGGAAATCTACGATTTTCGGTTGCGATGGCATATCTCGACGATTTGCTCATAGCTACCGAAACGAAAGAAGAAGGTCTAAATAACCTTAGAACTGTTTTAGATATTATTAGGAAGAGTGGATTGACGATAAATTTAAAGAAATGTCGGTTTTTAATGAAAAAAGTTACTTATTTAGGGTTCGAGATTAATGAAGTAGGCGTACAACAAGGCCAGGGTAAAATAAAAAGTTTAATGAACTATCCAATACCGGTAGATGTTAGAAGTGTGAGGGAATTCTTAGGCTTAGCAAGTTGATTTAGGCGGTTCGTAAGTCACTTCGCTTTAATAGCACGGCCACTCACGGATCTTCTTTCCAAAAATAAAGTTTTTGAGTGGACAGAAAATCACCAGATATCATTTGAATCGCTAAAAAAAGCTTAGTAACGTCGCCAGTATTGAGGGTGTACAATCCAAAATCTTTAACCGAGCTCCATACGGATGCGAGCTCTCTTGGATTGGGAGCTGTTCTTCTTCAGTTGCAGCCAGACGGAAATATGCACCCGATTGCATTTTATAGTAGAAAAACTACCCCGGAAGAATCAAAATATCATAGTATAGAACTCGAAGCACTCGCAATTGTTAGTGCTCTTGACAAATATCGCGTGTGTTTACTAGGAATACCCTTTACAATTCGAACGGATTGTAATAGTTTAAAGTTGATGGAAAGCAAGAAAAATATTAATACTACAATTGCTAGATGGTTAGTCAAATTGATGGAATTCGATTATAAAGTGGAATATAAGACTGGCTCTATCAATAGAGTAGCCGACGCTTTGTCAAGAAATCCAATTAATGGTGGTGAATCTTTGATAATGGGTATAAACATTGGCACCGATTGGATAGCATGCTTGCAAAGGAATAGTTTCGAAATTGAGCTAATTAGAACCAAGATCTTGAATAAAGACAAAGATGTTGCTAATAAGTTCGTAATTTATAAGTCCCGAGTGTATAAAGTAACTAAAGGTAGGTAGAGATTGTATGTTCCAAGTGAATTAAAATTTGATTTAATTGCGGACGCTCACAAACAAGTTTCACATATGGGTATAGATAAGACCCTTGACAAACTAAAAGAAAATTATTATTTTCCTGGTATGGGAGTAGAAGTCGAAAAATATATTAAACGTTGTATCAATTGTTTATTCTATAAAGTACCGGTTGGCAAACAAGCTGGCCTACTACATCCGATAGACAAGGGTTCAGTTCCTTTTGATACAATTCATGCCGATCATTTAGGGCCTTTTAATGTTACAAAGGAAAAGCGAAAGTACGTATTCAGCATCATAGACGGTTTCTCTAAATATGTCTGGTTAAAGCCGGTTAAAACTGTAGAGTCTAGAGAAACAGAATTTATGTTTTGCTACGGGAAACCTAGACGGTTGATAACGGATAGAGGTAGCAGTTTTATAGGAAAAGTATTTAAAAGGTTATGCGAGTCCTATAACATTATGTTAATTAATGTTGCTTCTCAAACCACAAGAGCGAACGGTCAGGTAGAAGCTATTAATAGGCAAATTTTATTAGGATTAAAAACAATGACGACAAACATAAGTTGCGATGATTGGGATAAGGTATTGTTACAGGTGCAGTGGTCTATTAACAATTCGGTTCATAGTGTAACCAAACAAACTAATGTTATATATAGGTATATAACGGCTGGGCCCATGACAATCCTTTAACAGACGAGATTAATCGCATAAATGAAGAAGTCGGAAACACATTGATAGTTAATTTGTACGAAATTTCAGATCTTATCTACAGAGATCAAGAAAAACAGAAAAAATACTATGATAGCAAGAGATGGGAAGGTGAAAAATTTATTGTAGGTGATTTGGTGATGGTACGATGTCTACCAGTAGCGACAGGAGCTAGTCTGAAATTAGAACCTTCTTATAGGGAACCATATCAGATCCATAAAGTTTTAGATCGTGATAGGTTCATTGTTAAGGATATTGATGGCGAGCTACAGTCTAATAGATTATTTAGTGGGTGTATCGCAATCGATCGAATGAAAAAGGTTGCTTTCGGGTATGAGATGGTTGATTCGAAACGGTAAACATTTAAAAGTAAAATTTATTTAATGAAGCAATCAAATGTATCATTATTGTTTGAATTTATTGTTAACTTAGATGTAAGTTTTAATGTTGTCTTTGGTTGCTCACATAAAAAGTAATTGAATTTATTGTATTAGAGTATCAATATTTAATTGTTTAGTTCAATTTCATAGTAAAGATGTTTCACTATTAATATTGTACTTATAAGTTAAATTTAAGTTTGAATTGTTAAAGCTAAATTTCCGTTATTACTAAGAGCATTTTAACGTATAATTTGATTTTAAATACGTTTTAATTGGATTTTTGATTTTTGTTGAATAAATTTAGTCACTTCAATTGTTTGTTCAACGATATAAAACTTGCCTAAATGTTTTAGTTTTTTGTTATTTGCTAAGAACTTCAGTTCGACGGGAAAAATCATTTAAATGCAAGGCCCTTATAAAATTTTAAAATTTGTTTAAATACAACCTTTAAAGTGTTATGTCTGAAAAGTGTTTTAATTTGTGTGCCTAGCCAGCAGTTATCCCTAGAAGAATTATCAAGTCAGTTTCATGTGGGACCCCGGGAAAATTCGTTTGAATGATAGGCCTATAAAAAAATTTAAAATTTGTTTAAATTCAACCTTTAAAGTGTCATGTCTTGGAAAGTGGTTCAATTATGATCTCTAGCCAGTAGTAACCGCTTGAAAAATTATCAGGGCAAGTTTCATTTGAAGAGTCCGGGAAAATTCGTATGATTGAAAGGCCTATATAAAATTTAACAAATTTGTATAAATTCAATCCGGGAAACGTGCTGGGAAATGAAAGAAGACAGGAGCAATCAAAATAACAAATAGATAGATTTGCATTAATTAGTATTGTTGTTCGTCAGAAACTAATGTTTATTTTTTTTCAGATTTGACTTATTAACTGACCCTACAAGCTTACAAAATACGATTGGTGAACCACCTTTGAATAACTAGAAAATGTTCGCTAAAATGATGTTAAGGAAGAAGCATCTTGTAACTGCGGTTGTCACGACGGCAAAAATGCAATGCGTTCCATTTCCAAGTTAGAACGGAGCCAGTTCGATTTAATTATCTCCGGGTATTATTGAACGAAGACGACACGAAATTAATTTCATTTACAGGCATTCCAAATTTTGCTATTATTGGAAAAGTTAGTGAAGCTGTAAAATTCATCCGGCCAGTTGACAACTGCTTAATATATCTTCAAACTAGAACCGGTGTGAAGCTTTTGGACACTTGATCTGGACAAAAATTTAAGCGAGTGTACATTTTAAGACGAAATTGAGATTTTAGACAAAATTAGGTTTTATACAGTAGTGTGCATTCATCTAAAATAACCATCAAAAAACTTTTAACAATAATTTCTAATTTTCTTGCTACAATTACCTACTTCCCAATTCTTTCCAAATCTTACCACTTAGTGCCATTTCCTGCAAAAAAAAATTTGAAAATTAACAAATCGACGAATTTTGCATACAGGGACATTTTTCTTTATTATACGAAATAGCACGAATCTCAGATATTGGCTCGTATAGTGATTATGTAGTTTGTAAAAGGTATATACGTTGCGAAATTCATTCACTCATTATAATTTTGATATGAGCCATAGGTCTCTTGCAATTTTTTTTTGAAAATTAACAAATCAACGAGTTTCGCATGGAACAATTACGTTGTTCTCTATTATACCAAATAGCATGAATCTCAGAGATTAGCTCTTACGAGTATAGTGGCTATTTAAGTTGTCAAAGGTATACGTTGTGGAATTCAAACCGCTCAGTGCCACTTTGATAAGATAATTTGTGAAAATTAATAAATCGACGAAATTTAATTTTTTTAATTTAATTTTTACGGCTCATATCAAAATGGCACTGAGTGATTTGAATAACGCAATGTGTACCCTTTATAACCTATATAGGGACTGTATGAGCTAATTTCTGAGATTTGTGTTATTTGGTATAATAGAGAACAATGTTGAATTTAAAATTTTTTGCAAGATCCCTACAGCTCATATCAAAATGGCACTAAGTGATTTGAATGTCCCAATGTACCGTATATACCCTTGACAACCTATTTAGTGACTAAATGATCCAATATCTATGATTCGTGATATTTGGTCTAATAGAGAACAAAGTCCTTGTTCCATGCAAAATTGGTTGATTTGTTAGTTTCAAATATTTTTTGGATGAGCCCTACGGCTCATATCAAAATGGCACTGAATAGCCCAACGGCTCAATAACCAGCAAGCACTTGACTGTTTTATAGTGGAATTGCAGATTTGCAGGGCCTTTTCTTGATTTATAATGTTTTATCGTATATAATACAATATGTGAATAAATTTGGCCAAACTGATGTAATTACAGAGTATATTAAACATATTTTCAAAGTTTGTTCGATGATTTGGTAAGCTTTTGATTCTGGAGCAACTGAAATAAAATTCACATAATTATTTATTTCAGAATTATGAAAATTGGACCTGTTTTTACCTGGTAAAATGATATTACAGATTACTGATCTTTGAGCAACGGTAGCCGCCCAAGATTCCCAGATTGAACATCGGATTTAATTCATTGGGGGTGTCCATTAAATTTAAAGATTTTTTTTGGTAAAAATACAGTTTTATTGTGAAAAAATGGCTACAAATTGATCATTCAAAATATCGCCAGCCACGGCTTTTTACCATCTTTTGGGTAATAGTTAGATTCCACGTCGAAAGAACGATACATCTTTAGAGGCTATCCATCGACCCGTTTTTTTGGTCTCTTCAATGGATTGAAAGCGCTGCTCAGACAAGTCAAGAGTCATCGATTGAAATAGGTAGTAATTGAAGGGAGCAATATCTGGAGAATATGGCGGGTGTAGCAGGGCGTCCTAGTTAAACGATTCTAACAATTGGCTGGCCAATTCACCTTCGACCGTCTTGAGATTAAACGCTTCGGAAACTTCTCTGCAAGTAAATCCATTATTGTTTGTTCTGTTGGAACCACTGAGAGGGCCATATTTTCTAATTGGTGCCAAAAACCTTCTGGAACCAAAAATTGAAACAAGTTTGCGAACTGTCTCTGCAAAATTTTCTTTATTTTTGTAAAAGATGTTAACTAAAATAATGTGTAGCTCTTTCGTGCAACGTCCATACATACTAATTCCAAATATTATATGTGGCATCTATAAACAAATTGGAGTTTACTCTATTTCACAGTTAACCAAAAGTTAAAATTTTTTTTTTAAGCTTTAATTCTTTCTTTTAAATTCTTAGTAGACAAATTCAAATCATGAGGTTATGTTGGCAGGCTTTTTGGACGTGTATGTCATTCGATGAAAACCAAGTTTCAAAATTGATCTTTGTTGCGTTGATCATAGAGATGTTTCGAGGATCCCGCCCATTTATTCAGTCAGCTTGCCCAAACGTCAGTCTTTGTGGCCAACCTAACCTATTTGTGATGAGCTTTACTAAAATTCATTGAACTTAAAAGTTTTCGATGATTTAAAAAATGTTGAGCTGCCACCCAGAGATGTTCACGGGGTGTTGTTCACAGTATCCGAGTGTCAAGCTGATCTAATTTTGATAATCCTTACTACGTTTAACCGTTAAAATATTATTATCATTGTTTATTGTTGTGTCCGGATCCAAAATCTTATGTAATCGCCTCGATTATAGCCGGGTGGCTTTTCAAAATTTATTTATTTTCATAAGTGATAAACTTGATGATTCATATCCCATCCGGCCATTGAACATAACTTGGGATGGAATATGGTCAGTGGATAGTACTTTGCGCAGCCTCGAGATCTCCGAAGACCCTGGGTTTTGCCACAGTACAGTCTCCAAAAACTATATATAGTATGTACGCTTTGAGGACATATATGTAAATTTTGAGGACTTCCTTATAAGAGTCCCAGTCTATAGCGGCTCAGCTCATATATGTACATATATGTAAGTTTTGAGGACTTCCTTATAAAAGTCCCAGTCTACAGCGGCTCTTGTTATCCGTACTTTTTTTAAGAGTATTGCTTCATTAAAAGCGTTGGACTACTCATCCTCTAGGCAATCAAGTTCTTGCATGGTTTTTGGAGGTTTTAGCACCGGAACTGGTATTGAATTACCCAGAATAGTTCTAAAGGTATCCCAGTCGGTTTTCCTCCTATTCCTGTAGATTGGACGTTTAGGAAATACCATGTCCATTTCGAACTGAAGATAACAATCATCAGAAAAGGAGTGGTCTTCCGACACTTCCCAATTTAATAGACTATTCATGAAAAAATGTTAGAGACAAGTGTGATATCTAATACCTCCTGTCTATTTTTAGTTGTTAAAGTCGGCTAATTGCCTGTTATCTTACATATATGAAGGTTAGTACTTCCCCATTTGTGTGATGAGAATTTGCATTACTCCCCATGATGACTCCAGCCTTGCGCTTCGGAGCCTATCTGATTAGCTTATCTAGATTGACTGGTGGAAAGTTCACTCCGTCGAACCCCACCTTCATTTTTCATGTGCATTAATTTATAACACGGAGTTTTCAGTCCAAGTACGCTGTCTTTAGTGAAACAAGGCTCTTGGATCAAGACGATATCCGACCCTTGTTTCCAATTTTTAAAAGGAGAGCAGCAGATTTTCAATAAAAACATTTTCCTGAGAAATCTTAAGTTTTCACACTAAAAGGCTTGCCCATGGAGAGCATAACAGTCTGGCATTTCAAATTATTATTCCTAAACTGACAAAATTATTAAAAAATAGTTTGTTTATCGTAAAAAGAAATTTGTTAAAATCACAAAATTTGCGTTAAAGAAAACACTTTATTATATTTTGTTGGCTATATTCCGACGTATTGGCCCTTGGAAATTTTAACAAATGGACAACACTTGGAAATTTTAACAAATTGTTTTAATATTATGGCTTTCACAACAATTTAGTGAAAAATTGAAGATATTACTGGGATTTTAATTGAGTGACGAAAACGGTATACGTTTAATAAAATTGACCGAGGTCATATCTAATTGACATAACCGCCTAAATGAAAATCAATAAACATTTAATGCTTACTTAAGTGACGTAGTAAAATATTCTTCCGCGAGAATTAATTAAATAAACATACTGGTTTTTTTTATTACTTAACAGTTCAATTATATTTTTTAAACTATAAAATAGAAATAAAAAATTTAATTCTTATTTGCATAGAGTCTTCCTTATTGTTTACTATAAAATAATATTCGTCGTTAGAGATCAAAAGATGTTGTTCAAAAGGGCCTACAAGTTCAACGACGTTTTTTTATAATAAATGTTAACAACATTCCTGCTAAGTCGTAAAACCCAAAAATTATGGATTTTATAAATTGGACTCAGTTACCTAGGTGTTAGTATTTTACTGTTATCATAATTCGTATACATATGGGTACCTTACATATGTACATATATTAAAGGTATAGTAAAAATGTGTGACCTATTCCAACAAAATCTGTAGAGTTGTCTAGGCAAACATCTTCGCCATAAATGATGACAGGTTTTTTATTGCTTGTTACTAATTAAAATCGTTAAGTTATATAGCTTTATTTAACGAAGGATATTACGCGTTCAGTCGACCTTTTAAGATATAATTATTTGAATTTTCAATTTTTCGATTTGATAATTTGTATATTTGCAAACATGAATTTTGACATTTAAAAATGTGGAAAGTTTAATTGTAAAAACAATGACGCTGATATCGAGAAGTTGTCTTTACAACTGATCTTATTTTGGTGAAATCAGCCAAAACCAATATAAATCCGTTACCGTTAAGGTTCTGCAAAGCTGAATCCACTGAAAGCAACAGGTATTTCTCGATCGATATTAATCAATTATTATTAATTACTGCTCGACCGAACACAAAAATTATTTGACAATTAAATCTCTGAAGCAAATACAAAATAATAAATTAAATTAGATATTACTTACTACTACAACTAATTAAAATTTAAATAATCTTGTAATTATACTAAATAAGTAATATATTATTTATTTGTAAGAACTTCAACCAAAACTCTGGAACAGATTCCAAGTTTGAATTAACATTTCATTAAATAGAATGAAAATTGTATCCATCACTCTAAATTCACCTGCTTCTTCAGCCCTCCAATATACCTCTGAAACCTCAATTTTGATTCAGGTTTCCTTAGGCACTGCTTCCTCCCTTTACATACTTCTTTAACCAACCTCGCTTAACTAATATGAAAGGCTAGTAATAATACACACCTTGAGCACCTACCCCAGCCCCCATCAAAAAATTTTAATTTATCAAAACAACCTCACCTCTAAATCCACATTCATTATTACTAAATATTACTCAACCGAACTCGAAAATTGTTTCATATTTAAATGTCTGAAACAAACTAAACATTAATAAATCAAATTAAAATTTAATTCATAAATTAACTTTTCAGTAAAACAAAGAAGATACATTAATATATCTTCAAACTAATTAAAAATTTTATATAATTTTATAATTACTGATACCAAATAAATAAATATATGATTTATAAGTAAGAATTGCAACCAAAACTCTGGATCATAAATCTCAATTAATATATCAAAAAATAGGATGAACCCAGTAAGCATCACTTCTGCCCCACTACACACCCCACACATACCCCCATATATCTTCCATACTCGGATCAACACCCCCACAAAAAAACGGAAATCTCATTGAAGATCCGATCCAAAAACGCCTGCACTACCCATTTCAACCCACCTCTGATTCTCCACAAATGTCACACATCCACAAACCCTAAACCAGAGTGAGTCACATGGAAGTGAACGCATTAAAATCCTATTTGAATCGAACCAGAATTGAATTAGATTTATTCTATTCATATCCAAATCAAACATGAATCCTGAACACCCGAACTCATATGGCACTCACAAATATCCCCCTCCTTTAAACAGAATAGAACAAAATAACAAACAAAACAAGATGAGGAAATAGCAAGTTGTACACATATTGTATTTTACCTTGTACACATACTTGTAGGCCTATAAGACTACTAGCCATGTTATCTACTGACTGATGTGGTAGGCACAGATTCGGCACAATCAGGAAAATGAGTTTCCAGCAAATATACCAGCGATTCCGCACTGTTAGTGGTTCATATCCCATTCGGCCGTTGAAGATAACCTGGGATTGAAGGACCAGTTGATAGTACTTTGCGTAGCCTTGACATCTCCGAAGGCCCCTGAATTTTACCACAGTATAGTCTCCAAGATCTGTTCTTGACACTTCTCAATTGATATTTATAAATTTTGAGGACTTCCTTATAGGAGTTCCAATCTACAGCGGCTTTTGTTTTTCTTGCTGTTTTGAAGAGTCTTTTACATTTTTGAGGTATTTGTTAAATCTCCTTGGACCACGAGGATGGCCGAGATTTACCTGCTAAGAGGACAGCTCGACCACTAAGGTAGTGAATTACCCAGAATAGTTCTAAAGGTATCCCAATTGGTCTTCCTCCTATTTCTGTACATTGGGCTTTTTGGAGAAGCCAAATCCATTTCAAATTGAAGATAACAATGATCAGGAAAGAGTGATCCTCCGACACTCTCCAGTTTAATAGACTAATCTTCAAAAGTTTGAGACAAGTATAATAACTAATACCTCCTGTCTATTTCTAGTTATAAAAGTCGACTTATTGCCAATGTTACTTATATGAAGGTTAGTACTTAAAATGTAATCAAGGATTAACTTACCTGGTTCATTTGTGTTCGTACTTCCCCAGATCGTGTGGTAAGAATTTGTATCACTCCCCAGGATGACTCCAACCTTACGCTTTTGAGCCTCCAAAATTAGCTTACCTTTTAGAATGACTCTTGGAATATTCACTTCACCGTTAGCTAGGTCAGCTGATATTAACCAGCGGTTCCGTTTATCGACCTCAATGCTGACTGCTGCTACAGCTCCATTGCTGAAATTTGATAGCAGAAAACAACTAATATTATTTTTAATGAGAATTCACTACCGAACCCTACCTTCTTTTTCGTGTGCATTATTCTATAATACGGAGTATTTAGCCCAAGTACCTGGTCTTCAGTGACCCAAGGTTACTGGATTAAGACGACATCTGTCCCTTCTTTCCCAATTTTAAAAATAAGACCAGCTGATGCAGCCTTAAAGTTGTGAAGGTTGATTTGCAGAAATGTCAATGTCATCTCTACAGCCTCTTCTCAACCACAGTAACATCAGAGTCCTCCTCTAATGAGAAGTCCTCTGAGAGCCTTTTTAAAGACTCTTTGGACGTTGACATCCCCGTTTTCGTGGAGGGAGTTTCCGCTTGCCTGTCTGCTACCTCCGCGCGCGCAGATAAGCTATCAAGCATAGTGGTAGTGTCTGATGCTGACTTCGGAGCCTCCGGCTTGTCCGCGTCCTTCTTGTAGACCTTGAGTGTGATGCACTAAAACCATAGTTAATTAAGCCGTTGGTTTTTTCCAGTGTACTCAGTGACTCCCTATTTAAAATAATAACAGCTGACCTATAGTCAACCTTTGTCTCTTCGAGCTTGACAACTTTCCAGTTGTGCATTGGCAAATCCTGGTTGCCAACCTGCAATAACTGGAGTATCACCTTAGGATCACTAGGCTCCGAAGGGATGTACATCCTAGCTCTTGGTCTATAGAGGATCTCCTCCCTATCAATAACAGCAAGGCTGGCTCCGCGCCGTACCTCGCTAAGTCCCTCCACTGCCTTCTTGTAAAGAAGCAGGGACCTCTGATCTGCACAGGCAGTCAGTTTCACCTGATCCCTGTGCCAGCCCCCCACCCCAACAAGTCGGAGCAGGTCCTGGATTTTCCGACAGAGCTTTCAGGTAGGTGTTGGCTAAGGCTCCTTCCATCTTCCTTCAATTGGCGGGCGTGATACTGCCATTCTCTTGGCATTGGTCAATGACTGCCACGACCAGCTGATCTTTGAGAACCTCACTAAAAGGCGTCATACAGGTAGCGTGGAACTTCGTCCTCTTGGCGATCTTAGGACTTTCCTCCTGTGATCTTACTCCTTTTAGCTATGGGCCAGCCAGCTAAAGGGCCTTTCTACTTTTGTTCGGTGACTTTCTCTGCCCAAGCAAGCATGGCTTTGTCTTTCTCCGCCCTGTCTTCCAGCGAGATGTTGTTTATTTTATCTAGAGCCCTCCAGGCCTTTCTTCTAGTGTTATACGTTGGTCTTTGAGGAACCAGCTTCTTTCGTGCTTTGGTTCCACTTTGTTAGCCCAAGTTTGGTGACCCGAGTGGAGTGACCAGCCTTTCTTGAGCTTATGTCCCGCACTTTTGTTGTAGACTTAGAGGCAGGCCTACAGACACGAGTCTCCTTGTCTACATTTCGCGGATTTGTTAGAGAGCCGGACTCTTTTGTTTTGTTGCTATTGTTGTTTTAAATCTTCCATGTTAGGTCGCACGAGTAGCGAAGAAAAGAGTGTCTATCTGTGCAGAACCCAAACTGGTTTGGATTTATAATACTATTCTCCAGAAAATAAAGCTTAAGTTAGTTGACAATAAATAATCTTTTTAAATATTACAGAAAGGAAATTTAGTACGGATATCGTCGGTAATTATTTGGGAGTATTTTATTACCCGATTTATAAATCAGAAAAATCTTGCTAACCTTACGGCAATCTGAAAACTCCAAATTTTGGAGTGAAGTACTACAAATTTTTGGACCCCCAATTATAGTTTTCACGACTTAAAAATTTTATTTTTTTAAACTTCTGGATTTTATCCAGAGCGATATTTTATTTATTTTAGATTTAAAATATAATTTTAATATAAATTCTACTCATAATTTAGCAAGCTAGACAGAATGTATGGTGTCATGCTGTGTGTGGTAATTTCCCGGTAAAATGTAATCGTTGGTAGACACAACGTGATGTGTGATTTTGTTACATCTATTCGGTTGTGTCAGCTACAATTCCGATGTCGTTGATTTGGTGTACGTGCAACGTGAAATCAATTATTTTGTGTTTTATGTTTCATCAGCTATAGAATGCAGATGTTGATTCGTTGCAAGTTTGTCCCCCCCCCCCTCCCAAAAATTTTTTTGGGCTTATAAAAATGCTTCTTGTACGAATGAACAAGTAACGCTTTTCGAGCGGAGATGACTCGAAACATCTGGTAACTCAATGCTCTAACGATTTCTAAGCATACCGATAAAGCATCACAAATTTCGAATATACTTTGAAAAATATCAAGAATTTCGAATCTTAAAAGTATCTCGAATATTCTTGAAAGTTCTCAAATATCGAATTACCCGTAAGTTTTGTTAAAAAATTGTATAAGCATAAAATATGTATTTATAAAAATCGGTCAGTTAGTTTTAAGTTTGATAATTAATTTAAACCAGTTTGGGTTTTATCTTAACTTTTAACTTTGAGCCTTTTTCATACTTTTAGATTTTTGCTAAAATATTTTATGTATTTGCAAAAAATCAAGAAATTTTAATTTTATAAGCTTTCAATTATCAAAGCTTTTTCAACCAAAGCATTTTACTCAGAAATATGATTTCAGAAAGGGTGACGGAATTTTGGCTTAAACTTAGAATATTTGTTATCAAAGTTAATCAGGTTACTTAACATTTCTGAGTCTTTTAATAATTTTAGGTTTTTGTTACAATGTTTTACGTGCAAAAAATAAGTATTTGCAAAAAGTTTCAAGAACTTTTAGTTTTAAGAGCTTTCACTGATCGAAACTTTTTAAACAATTTATTCCAAAATTCCGTTACCCTTTGTAACGGAATTTTAGGATAAATTTAGAATGTTTGTTGGCAATGAGCTTTAAGATTAATAATTAATTTATAGTTTTTGGGTTTGAACCTAACTTTTGTGAGCCTTTTCATAATTTGAGGTTTTTGTTAAAAGGTTTTATGAACATAAATTTTGTATTTGCAAAAAAATGTCAAAGTTTCAGTTTTAGGGGCGTTCACGTATCGAAGCTTTTTAACCCAAATCATTTACTTTCTATTCTGAAATTTGATAATTTAAAGGAAGGTGGGATTTTGGAATAAATTTAGAATATTTGTTTTCAATAAGCTTTAAGCTTGACAATACCACATACCCATACTTTTTGGGTTTGAACTTAACATTTTTGAGCTTTATAATAATTTCATGCTTTTAATAAAATGTTTTATGAGCATAAATTATATATTTGAAAAAATTGTCAAGAGCTTTAGTTTTAAGAGTTAACACTTATCGAAGCTTTATAAGCTAACCATTTTACTTCAAAATTTGATATTACAAGGGATGACGGAACTTTGGGTAGGATTTAGAATACTTGTGTTCAATGTAAATTAATAAGAGCTTTTAGTTTTAAGAGCTTTTCAAACCAAGCCTTTTGACTTTCAAATTTGATAATATAAAGGAAGATGGTATTTTGGGATTAATTTAGAGTATTTGTTCTCAACGAGCTTTAAGCTTGATAAATTATTTATACTTTCTCGGTAATTTTTGTGCCTTTCCATAAATTCTGTCTTTCATTTTATGAGCATAAATCATGTATCTGCAACAAATGTCAAGAACTTTAAGTTTTAAGAGCTTTCACTTATCGTAGCTTTTACCCAAATCATTTTACTCAGAAATTTGGTATTACAAATGGTATTTTTTTGAAAAAAATTCAGAATATTCTTTCTCAATGTAAATATCCTTCATCAAAAATGTGTTTCCATTTTCAAATGTTACATGTGTAAGAAAACTAATTGGTTTACTCAGATTTAATTTTCAGGGCATATTCGGGCATTTGTATGACCTTAAACAAAACGGAACGTCTTGCAACTCTATGTTATGACTAGTTCTCATAAAGCATCACAAATTTCGAATATAATTTGAAAAATATCAAGAATTCGAAATAATCTCAAAAATGTCGAATTCTTAAAGTATCTTGAATATTCTTGAAAGTTCTCAAATATAAAATTATCTGTAAGTACACAATGTAAAACCAAAGGGAATCCTACTATGGTTGCTAATCACCGCACAAAATAAAAATAAAAATCTAGAAAACCCACGAAAATTTTTAAAAATTCTGAAAATTCGTGTAAATATGGAATTATTTGTCAAGTAGCTTAATGTTACTAATTCTACTAAGCAAATTAAGGCTAAGCTCAGCAAAACGATGTGCAATAAGTATAGAACCCTCGAATCTTATCGGATAATTTTTTAAATATCGAACAACCATATTCTTCGAATAGGCTCTAAAATTCACGAATAACATTGAACTATCAAATACACCTCTCGAATAACCTGACTGTTTCATAACACCGAATCACCACATAAGTCTCAAATATCACACATCTCATTTCCATGATAAACTCCAAAAATCTCGAGAAATTTTAAAAAGTGATCAAAAGAAGGCGCGAGCGAGAATTTTCAAAATCTGGAGAACCCCACCAAAAACAACCTAAAAAGAAAACACCGTTATATAGATTTTTAAAATAAACCTGTAAATTTCATTTTTATTTAGCGTTTACTGGTAATCAAAAGATCCGCTAAATGAGAAACTATAAGTCGAACGAACGCTAATTGATTAAAAAGACTGACTATGGTTTGGCTCAAACTTGATTTGCCAAAGGTTGAATTTGTTTGGCTACAAGTTCAATTTGATTTGTAAAATGTTGGTTTTTAAATGCAACAAGAGTAAACTTGGAGTTACGCAAAACATTAAAATCGTTGTGGTTTGATTTCGAAAGCTTTGATTTCAAACGAGTTTAGATAATTTTCTTCTAAATCTAGATCTTCATCTAGATCTAAATCTTCTTCAGAATCTAGAAAATATTTAGTAGTAACAGGAATGATTTCTTCGTTTTCTAAATATCATTTCTTAAAATTTTCCTAGAAATGTACCGTTCTACAAAATTACATTTTAAGCTTAATCTGAGTTATCTAATCTTAAATTTGAATAAAAGAAAATCTCGTGGGCCCGAACATTCGTGGCCCCCCCCCCACACTGCGGCTGCGGGTGCTGCGGGTACCTAGATACGCCACTACTTTTAATATAGCATCATTTATTAAGCTTACTAAGTTATGAGTCAAAAAGCGGCAGTAATTAAAATTCGACGCTATTTCAACAAATCTGGTTGAAATAGCGTGGTATTCTGTTGCTGCCGATTGTCCAAGATTATAGATTATAGTTGATATTTCTATGTCATTTCGTAATAATTATACGTCAGCACAGTTGACTCCCAAAGAAATAATGGCATGAGCAAGTTTCTAAAGATTGTCAATTACAAAATTGTCGTGGTTTAGTCAGCATGAAAATCACAAAAACAGAAAAAAAAAATTTTGAGTTCATCGCGTAATGAAGTAGTAACCTTTGTTAAAAAGTGGTTCCAACTTGCGGAAGAATTATTCTATCATTATTTATTTTTTTTTAAAGTGAGTTACAATATTTTTAATTTATCTATGTACCAAGTACACTCTTATCGTGGTTATTATAACAGATCCGGTTAAAAAGGTAACGATATTTTGGTCAACCATAAATGTAAATTTTGAATTTGTTGGTCAACCACAAACTTGAATTTTTTGGTTAATCCGGCAATCGCGTTGTTTTTCGGTTCTCTCCGTAATGATTCGTGAGTTGAGCGTATATAGAATCCTAATCTCGTACCTTCGGTAACTACCAGCATGTTGCTTAGGTGAACAAATAAATTGTGCAAATATTTTCATTTATTGTTTTTTACTTTACTTTTTGGATATAAACTAAAATATTTCTTAATTACCTAAAATTATGACTTAACAACTACATGGTGGGCCGTAATTAAGTAAACGATCACAACAGGCGCCATTTTCATATTTCTTGATATTTTGCAGTCCAGGTGAATTTTGTGAAGCGCAGACGCATTCAATTCGCTTCCCCCCAAATGGGAGGACAGAGCATTAACGAGTTAAAGTGCCTTAATTCCTTCAATGTGGTGTTACATATGTAAAGCGAAAGTGGCACATATTGTACGTTCGCTCGATTCAGAATTTGATAGTATGAATAAAAATGTGAGTGAAAACGTGAGAAAGTTCAATACAACCAAAAAATGACTGTTTGATCGAAACACTGAATCGCATCATAGAAAGTACTCAAGAACACTAGAGGAGACATTGTAATATTTCTTAAGCTTAAATAAGACCTGCAAAATTTGGTTGTTGCTACTATAAATATAAAAAATTTGTAATAAATACGAAGTCTGTCAACTATGACAGACTTTGTATCAATAAACTAACTTTAATTTCACCGGGAGTTTAATTTAAAAAGCAGATTTACTGTTTTTAATTACTAAGTATGTAGTAGTATAAGTAATTTTTCAGAGGACAATGTTTTACAAATAACTACAATTTTTTTTATTTGTATCTTTCAAGAAACATAATTCATTAACACCACACCGCATCCAGTTGACATTACCAAATCCAAACGATAAACTATAAAATATGTTTAAAATTTATTAGTAAAGACTTATGAGTTATATGATCACCTTTCAATGATGATTTTATTAGTGTCAAATAGCCTTGAAACAGTTCACCAAAGTGCTAAAAAATGTAATATTTTGAAAGATAATTTATCTCTTTAATGTCGAAAGCCGGCGCTCATGGGTTTTAAATGTGTTTTGATGTCATATTATATTTTATAAACCTGAATTTTGAATATAAGAGAAATCGTACAATATTTAAAGAAAAAAATAATAGTTAATGATAATTAAATGACGAAGGTGTAATGAACCATATTAATAAATTAACTAAAAATTTATAAATATTTTACATTTCAATGCATAGCATTTAACAGCAACAGGTGATTCTAGTTTACCTTCAAAGTACATTCGCGTATTTAATAATCAATATCAACTTTGATCGTATATCAGATGTTGTTATTATTCCATATTCAGTGAAATGGGATAATTAGGTCAAACATGCATAATTGCATATATGAGAATGTGTGTGTTTATATAATATGTAAATGGTTGGTCAATCTATGTAAAAAAAAAAAAAAATATTTTACAATTACTCAGAACGCTACTGTCAAGGTTTCGAAATGCTATGTTTTTTATTAGAAGTAGTTAGCATTGCTAAACAATATATAACTCTGTGTAAATTGTTACATGTATGTAATTAAATGAGTTGAAGTTCAATTCTTGATCAAATCTAATATAGCTAATTTGTTACGTTCAATTCATTTAAAATCCAAAAGCTGAATTCAAAGTATTCTCATATTTATAACCAAAGATCAATTTCCAATGCTTTAATCAATTTCCCGATTGGAACATCTTCTAAAAGAATTTCAATTAAAATCGATTAAGTTGATATATAAATTGGGCGTGGTTTGATGAAGCTGCATACAAGGAAGGCCCTAACACATTGTGGAGAACCTTGAGGTGGGAAATCCTTTGGCTCTCCCTAAATAATAACGAACTAGTTTCCACTCCGCGTAATACTTTCCCCGTGACTACGTAGTATATCGTAAAGATAGATACAACAACATTTGTGCCAATCTCGAGGTGTAAATGTTGTTGTACCTATCTTTAGGATATATGTATTAATTGCGGTCAATTGTTACGTCATCATTGCTGCTACGATCAAAACAGGCAACACGATCATTATTGTCGATCAACCCTTGGTTGTGTTGGCAACACGACCATTACTGTCAGTTTCTGCTAACAATGAACTTTGGAATTTTTAGCAATAATTTACCTCTTTGTAATATTATACATTTCTAAGTGCAATGTCGAATTAGTGAATTAATTTGCATAATTTATTTTTTTTATTGCGCAGTTTAATAATTTTTGTTGAAATTCTTCGTAATCACTCTGCTCATCACTAGAATTTACATACACATAATTCTAAAGACCAGTCATGTTTATATTATACCAATGTTTCCCGTTGTAAACGTTCGAAAAAATTTTATCGACAAAATTATAAACAACACGTTGTTCTAATCTTAAAAACTATATCTACTTTGTCGTTTAATTTCTCCAACACTAAAACATACTGACAGAAAATCTCCCCACTTTGACAGTTAAGTATCAGAGAAAAAATGTTTCTGCGGTTCCCACTAATCTATTGGGTTGGGGAAAAACATTGAGAAATGTTTGTCACTAGATGGTGTTTGGTGTCATATATCGAGCAACACTAATCAGATTGAGTCATACTAACGTGCGTTTGAAAGGATTTCATTCTACAATTTTTATGAAGATAGTTTTATATTTCATTAATCGTGTATATTCGTGTGAAAGTGTGTGAAATTTATGAAAATATTCGCTACATTTTGCAATTTTACTACGAAAAAGGCAAAAACTCTGCCCAAGCCCGAGAAAAAATTTGTGCTGTTAACGGTCAAGATGCTTTATCGCATGCAACAGCATGTAGATGGTTTGCTCGCTTCCATTCCAAGCTTGTTGTCTTCCATCGTTATAACACCTGTAAAAACATATTGTAACGAAGTGCTAAGAATTCGTTATCAGAATATGGAATCAGAGGTCTGGTGCGGTCTCGTAGCTGGCTAGAGCTCACGGTGTGTCGTAGAGTTTTCCAGACATGATCCCGTGTTTGAATAACCGCATGAAGAAATAGAATGATCAAAAATGATGGGAAAGCATAAACTAAAAAATGTCTGCCACATCTTCAGCAGCTAACGAAATAATAAGCAGGGTGCGATCATTCGGGATGACAACTCCACCCAGCTCAATCCCGCACAGTCTGCTGGGAATTACCTTTCCGGTCGCGACTGTCACCAATGACAATTGAAGAAGGAAGGGCGCCTTCTTAAAAGAACACCCGGCGATCTCATGTGGTGAAAGCCGTCATTCCTACTAGAAACGATCAACACATGTGACGTGTTGCTCTCTCCGATAGCCTGCCATGAGAGAACAACACGACCTTAGGAATATGAAAGAACCGACCCATCGCTAGAACCCTACCTTACAACTCATCCGATCACACGAGATGTGAGAAAGAGAAAGATGTGAGAACAAACCTGATATCAATAAAAATAATAATGACAATAAAATTGATAAAGAAAACAGACGAAAACCCGTAAGAAGAATAAAAAAAAATGATAACGAATAACTGAAAGGCTGATAGCGGAAAATATGATTTATGATTTCCAGAAACGAAAGTGGATGAAATTTTAACTGTAACTATTGTAACAAATATACGTGAGAAATAATAACGGTAAGCACCTAATCATAACATGTGACCATAAAAATTGAATAAAAAGAAAAAAAAATATTCGAATAGTAAGAAATAACGAAAACTATACAAAATCGATAAACAATAGTCTACTGCAGTGCGTACGTGATTACACGACCGCAACAGCTGTGGAAAAATAGTATATTATTCAACAACCATATAATGATAGCTGTTATTCACGAAGATGAAGTTTACCGACACGAGCCGATAGGCGAGTGTCGTAAATCATCTGAGTGAATAACAGCCATTATATGCGAGTAGAATACGATACTTTGTCCACGACCGATAAAAATTTGTATTTCATTATCAAATCCTTTAAATAAACCTAAAATAATTTACGTCGACATTTTGACGTCTCAATTTAATAATAATGAAAATAGCAAGAGAGTACTAGATAAAATTTCCAAAAATGAAATTTTTATTTGGTAGTAGTGAATATTGGAAGAAGGGACTACTAGATAAACTAGCAGTGAATAATGGATATCATTATAATTGAAAAAACAAACGTATAATGATTATATTATACGTTAGTCGTGGACAAACATTATTAAGGCCGTGCACGAATATTGTGATAATACCGTGATAAATATTAATTTGTGACATTTACTTGAGAAATTTTCCCCTTCGCAGAGATTTTTTATTTTTACTGCCCGAATTCAATAATAATTTTCACAGTCATCATGTCCATTCACAATTAGCATTAGCAACCAAAACCCCCAAATAAGAAACTTTGACACCAAAAAGAAATTATTGTCTTTGTATTCTATTGTTTCCTATTTGTTTATTTAATACATCCCTCAAAACACTATTTTATTATTTTTAATTTTCAACTCCAGAACAAAACCAAGCAAAACTGGCCACAATGTCCGAAATTCAATGTCCAACCATGTTATACACAACGAAAGAGAGAATTATTGTAATGGCCCTTTTCGACTGCCCAATTTACTAAACCTTATTAAAAATTTTTTTCTCTTTTTTTCCAAACAAACATAATATTTTATAATTTATTTTACAAGAAAAAAAGCTACTTAATCAAAATTCATACAATTATTTCCAAAAGGCAAAATTATTCAAAAAAAAAAAAAAAAACTAATAATAATAAGACATACAAGAAAATAATGTAAAAAAAATATGTATCAGAAAAAAATAATATAACTGGCCACACGGCACTTAACTTAATTTTATTATTTTCAGAAAAAAAAATTTAATAAAAAACACAATTAATGTTTTAATCTCCCTATTAAAACTCCAAACTCGACTGTTTTATTTTATTTATATTTTATTTTATCCATACAAAATTCCGACATGCACAAGCGCTCTCTCATTCGTGGAATAACGTACACACCAACAATAAAAAAATAAAAAACCCCAAATGCTCTCTTAAACGAACATTCCCGAACAACGCATGATAATAGTATGAAAATTATCCTTTCTTCTTCTACACAACCACCCAAATCAGCAGAAATGATTGGTGCACGTGACATCAATCACAATTTCCCCATATACAGCGCTCACAATACAATGAAGGAAAATAAATGAACATTCTGTTCTGTACATGAAGCAAATTATACACGAACAATAATGAGAACAGAGATAAAAACCTGTACAATATTCATAATACAAAAACAAATACGCTGAACCAGGCCGGCGTTACAGCATCTTTGATGACCCGGCAAAATTTGAGAGAGCTTGGCTGGGAAGTTTTGATGCATCCACCGTAAAGCCCAGACCTTGCACGCTCTGACTATCATTTATTTCGATATCTGCAAAACCCCCTTGATTGTCTAAGGTTAGCTTCAAAAAAGGACTTTGAAAATCACTTGGCCAAGATTTTCGCCGATAAACCACAGAAGTTCTACAACGATGGAATTATAAAACTTCCCGATATGTACTTAAATAAAATTCATTTTGAATAAAAGAAAAATTTAATCAAAAACTGTCAAAAATCCTTTGAATGATAGAAAAAAGTAATGTCCCATTCATAAAATTTTGTTTCCCTTTCTTTCAATTCCAAATTTTCGAAAGTCAATATTAGCTGTATTTTGTTGAGAAATTTACAACAACAATTGCACGTGACAGGAATTAAATAATTCGAATAAAAAATTTAAGTTATTTAATTCGAGCTCGAACAAATAAAATATGTAACTGCTTAAATGAAAAACAGAAAAAGTACCAACATAGAATATAAAAATTAATTCTAAAAAATATTTCGAGGCGTATTCTGTTAAGAAAAAAATAACTCCAAAATAATTCGAATTAATTTTTTCTCAACAAAATACAACTATTAAATAAAAAATTACGGAATGGGTACAAAGGGCCGAATTTCAAAGGGCCGAATGTCGAAGGGCCGAATGTCGAAGGGCCGAATGTCGAAGGGCCGAATGGGTCGAAAGGCCGAATGTGTCGAAGGGCCGAATGTCGAAGGGCCGAATGTCGAAGGGCCGAATGTGTCGAAGGGCCGAAAGTATCAAAGGGCCGAATATCGAAGGGCCGAATGGGTCGAAGGGCCGAATGGGTCGAAGGGCCGAATGGGTCGAAGGGCCGAATTTTTTTTTTTTTTGTGTGTCGTTTTTAGAAATATAATTTTTAAAATTTGTTGTTTTAAGGAATATTTTTTATGAATTTATGTATTTTATTATATTTAATCTTTGGATATTCTATCGACAAAAATATTGCATTAATTGAGGTTGTTTATATTTTGCGTTCCTTTTGGTATTATCAAGTGAAAAAATATTTGTACATAATAGTTATTTTATCAAAACCAAGTCTTATTATATCAATATAAATGGAATATATATGTAGGTATACACATATGTATTACTTTTGTAGTATAACCAGCTCGTATATAATAACAAAAGGCGAAGGTTATTTTTTTCAAATATGCATACCAAATGTAAATAGATTTTAAATAAGAAAAAAGAATTTTGTCATAAAATGTCATAAAAATTCAATTTACTCCTGTTCTTTAAACTGATGATAACATTCATTCTTTTCGAACGATGTTATTTTGTAGACCATTATATAGTTTATTGCTATTGTTTTAGAAAAAAAAATAAAAGTAAGTGGTGGAATTTGTCTTTTGGAACAAAGAATCCTAATTATCGGTCGACTTTCTTTCAATCTCACTATACGAAAATGTATTATTTTGCTCTACACGATGAAATCATCAAAAAAAGGGATAGAAAGATTTTTCAAGGGTGGATCTAAAAAAAGAATTTTATTGATGTGTCCATGTACATAATCATAAATAAATAATGTTGTATTATGTGTTTTGGTTATTCTATATACCTACAGTGGGTAACATTAATATTCGGTTTTTTTTGTTTAGCTGCTTTAAGTACTAATAAAAACGTTAAAATCAATAGAAAATTAAATTTAGTGATGCCAAACTAAAGTTCTTTATTTCAGCTAAAAATTGATGTACAAATTAATGATTTTTTTTTAGGGTATTACAACAAAAAAATTAAAAATAAAAATAAAACACAAATTCATGCAACATTAATATTCGGTTTTTTTTGTTAAATGAACAATAAAATTATTTAAAAATAAAAACTTTCTGCAAATTAATATTTTGTGTGATATCCTTTGTTTTTTATGACATCACTTAAACGTTTTCGCATGTTGGATATAATTTTTGATGTATATTTGCTCGTTATTATGTTCCACTCTTCCTGAAGCCGTGCTTTCAGTTCCGTAATTGACGAAACAGGGTTTCTTCGTACACGGCGGTCCAATTCACTCCATAAATTTTCTATTGGGTTTATGCCAGGTGATTGAGGTGGCGTTTCTATTACTTTGGGACAATTATACAGCAACCATGACCTCACTTTATAGGCTTTATGTTTAGGGTCATTATCTTGATAAAGTTTAAAAGTGTGTGAAATACCCATTTTGTCAGCGGATTGTTTTAAGTTGTCCTTTAATATTTTTAGGTAAGAGTCCTGGTTCATAATCCCATCTATAAAAACCAAATTTCCAATCCCTTTGGATGAAATGCAGCCCCACACCATAACATTACCACCTCCGTGTTTTACAGTTGGTGTTAAGTGTTGATGACTTAGCTCTGTATTTGGTTTGCGCCACACCATTACTCTTCCATCACTTCCAAATAAGTTGTATTTGCTTTCGTCAAGAAATATGACATCATTCCACCAGATTTGATCCCTCTTGATATGCTCTAATGCAAAATCCAATCGTATTTTCCGATTTCTCATATTTATAAGAGGCTTCTTTCTAGCTACTCGGCCATTGTACCCTTGGTTTTTGATGGTTCGACGAACTGTTTGTGCCGATACAGTTTTACCATGCTCTGCGAAAAGTTCGGCAGCTAGAACAGGAGCACTTAATCGGGGATTTACTTTGATTTTTCTTACAATCCCTTGCTCCTCTCGAAGCGTCAATTTTTTAGGCTGTCCTTTTTGCTTTATTGAAGCCACTCTTCCCTCGTTTTTAAACCTTCTCACGATATCTCCTACAGTACTAGGCTTCATATTTAGTAATTCACCAATTTTTTTGTATTTGTTGCCCGTTGAATACAGTTTAAGAACTAGTTTACTTTCCTCCAATGAAGAATTTTTTCCTTTGCGCGGCATTTTCGTTCACACCTCAATGATTGACAGTCAACTAATATGTTTTGTTCATTATCCTTTGTCTATGTTATTTCTATACGGGGAATTCCCTTTTTATATAATTTGTGTATATTTGGAGTTACCAGAGGGACATTTTATATCATTTAACAAAAAAACCGAATATTAATGTTGCATGAATTTGTGTTTTATTTTTTATTTTTAATTTTTTTGTTGTAATACCCTAAAAAAAATCATTAATTTGTACATCAATTTTTAGCTGAAATAAAGAACTTTAGTTTGGCATCACTAAATTTAATTTTCTATTGATTTTAACGTTTTTATTAGTACTTAAAGCAGCTAAACAAAAAAACCGAATATTAATGTTACCCACTGTAATTGCATCATGGACAAATATATCTAGAAAAAGAAAAAACAAGAGAAAGATAACAAAAATTTCTAGAAAAAGAAGAAAAGCTTAAGAAGAGAAACTAACTTCCGGAATTATAATTTTAAATAAAATTTGTGTTTTAATAATTATTTAATTATTACTATTTGTTTTTTATTAATTGAATATGAACCATCTTGATGTAAGTAGATAAATGGCTACTCATATAAAAAATCAACTTAAAATAAGGGACATAGGAAAACTGACTTATGTATGTAAATTTTGCATTACAAAATATTGCAATTACCAAAAGTTGCAATTATAAAATATTGCAATATAAAATCTTGCATAACAATTTCCCGTACTTTTTTTTCTCTATTCTGAGGAAAATAAATTTAAGAAAAATGACATCGACTAATTTAACTTGAAATTGTAGAGGCTAACGGCTTCGGTAACTCTCACGGGCACGCGGGAGGTCGCTGCGCTCCCCCCCGCTTAGCCCTCCGAGGGGCTTTAGATTTGAGCTTCGGGGGACGTAGGAGCCGGGATCAGCAAACATGTCGCACTGCGTGCCGCACGTAGGAGCGGATTATATAGAATAAAAGGATTACCCAAATACATAATGTTGTAATATATGATTGGAAGAATGGAAAACATCAATAAAACTCTTTTTTGTAGATCCACTCTTTAAAAATCTTTCTATACCTTTAGTCGTGTTTTCCATGAGAACTGCACTAGAACTCGATAAATTTTAAATTCCTTTTATTCTATGTAAACAGGAAAAAAAATTAAATTCATAAAGTGATAATGTGTAGTGCATTTCACATAAATACATATTTTAAGTTGTTACAGCAATAAATAATGACAATTATAGCTTATTTTTTAGTTACACTGGATAAACCCATGAATTTATCGAGTGTAGTTGCGTGTAATGACGTCAGCAAGAATCAAGAAAATATTGATGAAATAACTGAAGGGGGAAATTTTTAAACTCAAAATATGTAATTATATCAAGTACACTACACATTCGCGCTTTATGAATTTATTTTTTCTCGTTTTACATAGAATAAAAGGAATTTAAAGTTTATCGAGTTCTAGTGCAGTTCTCATGGAAAACACGGCTTTTGTTTGTTATGTGTTCGTCGTGTAGAAAAAAAAATACATTTTCGTATAGTGAGATTGAAAGAAAGCCGACCGATAATTAGGATTCATTATTTACTTTTTTTTTCTAAATCAATAGTAATAAACTATATAATGTTCTCGAAAATAACATCGTTGGTAAATGAAAGAATATTATCATCAGTTTAAAAAACAGGAGGAAATTGAATTTTTATAACATTTTATGACAAAATTCTTTTTTCTTATTTAAAATCTATTTACATTTGGTACGCATATTTGAAAAAAATAACCTTCGCCTTTTGTTATTACGAGCGGGTTATACTACAGAAGTTATACAAATTTGTATACCTACATATATATTCCATTTATATTGATATAATAAGACTTGGTTTTGGTAAAATACCTATTATGTACAAATATTTTTTCACTTGATAATACCAAAAGGAACGCAAAATACAAACAAACTCAATTAATGCAATATTTTTGTCGATAGAATATCCAAAGATTAAATGTAATAAAATACATAAATTCATAAGAAATTAATTTATATTTGACAAAAAAAAATTACCAAATATTCCTTAAAACAACAAATTTTAAAAATTATATTTCTAAAAACGACACAAAAAAAAAAAATCGGCCCTTCGACCCATTCGGCCCTTCGACTCATTCGGCCCTTCGACCCATTCGGCCCTTCGACCCATTCGGCCCTTCGACATTCGGCCCTTCGACATTCGGCCCTTCGACACATTCGGCCCTTCGACAAATTCGGCCCTTCGACATTCGGCCCTTCGACATTCGGCTCTTCGACAGATTCGGCCCTTTGAAATTCGGCCCTTCGACATTCGGCCCTTCGACATTCGGCCCTTTGATATCATTCCAAAATTACGTATACAGTTGGTACAAAAAAATGTTGAGCTAAGAATATTTGTTACAGATGGCGAAATTTAAAACAGTTCTCTTAAAGAAAGACTAAAGAGCAAGTTAAATCTGAACACGCAAATATTTTTGTGAAAACATAATACATACATATACCTGTTTGTACTTAAAGGTCCGAGAGCGTCTATTTTTTTTATTTTGGAGCAGCCCATATAACAAAAAGTAATAATTATGAAGAATTTGCTGAGCTTTTAATATCATCTTATTTATTTGCTTCCGAAAGCCAATAGGTTTTTAATTTCGGATTTGGAGAAGTTCTCCGTTTGGATCTTCTTGAACTTTTACTTACGTCGTGTTAACAATGTGAGTTTATTCCATTGGTATCATTGGAAAATTGCATCCAAACCAGCTAAATCTTATTATGCGTGATTTACACGTTCCAACAATGTTTTTCCAACTTTTTTTTTTGTTGAGACTTATAGCTACACGCAATAGAAAATATTTACATGCGATAAAAAGAGAAAAGTATAAAACGAAAATGTCGGTCGTGCTATAACTTTGTGGCGGTATAAAATCTACGATGTCGAATAGGGCGATAATACAACTTTATGTTTCAAAATTACAACTTTTCTGGCTAAAATAAAGCTTTTCGAAAGTAAACTTCTGTGAAAGTAAACTTCACACAATCTTCTATTTCAACCATACAGTTGGAGAGAGATGGATATATATGGTTGGTTACAAATAATATGTGGCTGGTCGTTAACCATTTATTGCTGTTAAAAAGTGGTTGTGCCTATGCACATTTTCTCGTGAAAATTAAAAATTATCAAATAAAACGAAACAATTACAAAAAAATACATATCATTAACTATTATTTGTTAAAAAATTTTATAAAAAAAATTTGAGAAATGATATGTTTAATCGAGAAATGTTATAACATTAAAGTATGTACTTTTCTTACCAGGCACCTCGGCTTTGAGCTTCGTAAATAAAAATTTTTTATTTCGTTTTTTAACTATGTAAATTAGTTTTATTCGATTGATACCGTTTAATTTTATAGTAATAAATTCAATTTGTTGAAAAATAATTTTTTTTTAAGTGATAATTTAAAAAAAACAAAATATATTACAAAGAAGTTATCTACAAAGCCAAGGCAATGCGTTCCACACTCGACTGCGACATTTTATAGTACAAAGCGAAGTGCTTTCTCAACATAACCTACAAATCATATGTTTTGCACAAATATTTCGTATTTACCAAAAAATCTAGCTCATATGTACGTTACAAATTTAGAATATCTTAGTTCTTGCTATACCATAATTCACGTGTAAAATAGGCCTAAATAAAATATTTGATAGCAACTGAATGTTCAAAGCCAACGCCACCGTTTGTGGTAACTAAATATTTCAAGGCGAGGCGCCTGGTATGAAAAGTACTTAATATTTGACATTTGCTTTTTTCAAGTCTACTTATACCACGTTTCCATCGTCAATAGTATAATAGCAAAATAGTATAATACTATTATACTATTTTTCCTTATCGTGTTTCCATCACTTGGTGTTAAGTTAAAATCGTTTTAAATTTTTGTATGGGAACTTGGATGCAATTCGTTATTTTGATAGCGGAAAATTATTTATTTTATGCATATTTATAATTACTTGATGAATATTATTTGAAGTAATAGATAAAACATTAAAAACACACTACTATCGCAGCCTAAAAAAATTTAATTTGAAAAAGTATTCAAACAAACCTATACACAGCCATGTTAGCAGTGTTAAAGTTACAATTTGCTACCTATTATATTTTTGATAGCTAGTCTAATGAAATATTATAATAAACTATTGTACTATCAACTTCGGGTTTCCATCATCATAGTATAATAGTATACTATTATGCTATTATAGTATGACGATGGAAACCCGGTATTATTTAAATGTCTTTGATAAAACTACTCCAAAGACATGTTGACATAAACAAAATTAATAAAATAAAAAGTAGGCATTTTTTATCGTTCGGCTAGCGATGATTTCGAAATACCGGTCGTCGTCTGTACAATGCGTATGTGTACGAGATTTGATTTTGATTTTAGGTTTTATAATTTTTTTCTTGTCGACATTCACCCCATTATGTTTATGTTAATTACTGTTATTGCGATTGTTGCGTGGACTTGAACAAAACCAGAAGCAAAAAAGTAACAAAAATTTTCCGTTGTGTATGTCGACTTCGATAAACATTTGACGATTGATTCTACCATTTTCTGTCGATGACGTTTTAGCTCCGACAGAAAATAGTAGAATCGATCGTCAAATGTTTATTGAAGTCGACATAAGCAACACAATTATTTTATGTTTTATTTTGCTAAACATGGCTATGTAGGAGAATTATTAGATGGGCCGAATGCATATGTAATGTACTCTGAATCTGCTGCAACCCGCACGACAGCATCTAATCCGATCGTTTACACGTGTTGCAGGGAACAACACAAGATTTTCTGGTTTCTTACGTTTTTATAAACTAACTGGATGACAACAGATCACTTGTTTCACGATTTAAAGTAAACCAAAAACTGTACGCCGCTGTCATCGGTCGTGTTTATATACCAGTTTGATACTGCTCCCAAAATTTCCTTTATTGTTTGTCATAAATCATCTTCATTCTTGGGTATTCTTGTTTATGACAAAATCATTGGGAAATATCGTTTATGCTTGGCATAATCATCATTATTCATCATCGTTGACGGGTGGTGTTATGAATGTATTTGTGTAGTTCATTTATTCTTGAATCACTAGACCACGCCTTCCTTTGTAACCTACATCTCGGACGTTCTTGTTTTTACTAGATCATTATGAATTTGTGCGTTGGTGTATAAACATGTTTCGATGCCCACAGTAAATAACCGTAATAAAAACTATGGCGTTTTGATAATTTGATTGAAACGCCACGTATTTAATGTTTAATTGACAATATTTATTTCTAATTGGTTATGAATATGGCGATTGATTTAAACACAGTTTATGACACAAATCTCACTGGATTTTCACTAAGATTTACTAACATTTGCTTTTAATATTTTGCACCACTGTTTTACGTGTCATCCAAAAATTGGATGTTTCTTGTAGCGAGCACGGAATACCATTGCCCGAGTAAAAAAAAAGAGATATCCAAAACGAAGTTTTGAAACGATGAACAAAACTAAATGAATTATTTGGTTTTTCTTGCTTATTGGTTTATTTGCAATACACTGTAAAAGTTAAAATGAATTGAAGAAGGGCAGTGATCGATGTTCGAGCGGTTGCGGTTGTAATATGAATGTATGATACGAGTGAGCACTGATATATGTGATTCTGTGGCGGTAAACAAATGTATGTACTTGATGAGTGAGCCGCAACAAAACATTGGCTACGACGAGCATCGAACGATTAACCTTCCTGTTTGGTGGTTTGGCGTCTATTGGACGGGGGGATCAAAGTTGAGTAGATTAATCTACCAGCTCCGTAACCTTCCAGTAGGGTGCGCATCACGTAAGCTGTTCTGGTCTTGTCATTAGGCAGCTGCGTGATGGGTACAATTGTGTAAGGGGCAACCTGTTCACAATTCGCAAGTGTACGTACTGCCTCCTCGTGGCAACCACTGGTAACTAATGCCACTTGGCACATTTTTAGCCATTTGGCACAGGCTAAAGTACGGCGCTAAAGAAGAAAACCTTGACAAGAAACCCTAATCTAAGGTGGAACAGCATATGCCGAAAGATGAATGGCTGATAGGTTAATCAGCCCAAAATATGCGGACTCTGGATACCAGGCACCCTCCAGTTTTATTTAGCATTCCTGTAGTAAAGCTGGGTGACCTACAGGTGATTTGCAATTCCGAGCAACTCGTAAGAGTTAAATCAAACGGAATACGGGGCAGGAGTAGGAATATACGAGAGTGGGAGAACCCTCTCGAGGTCCTTGAGCTCCAATGCTACCGTCTTTCTAGCGGAACTACATGCTGTAGTAAACATCTAGGAGGGAGAGCAATAAGCCCGGATAGTATGTATCACGTACCGGGAGGCAGTATCGTTAGGTTCATTAAGAACCTGAATATTGACTGAACGGATAATTAAGCAGGGGCCAGAGCAATAGATCTTTTAGGTCGCAGTGCGAAGTGGCTGATCGCCCGCATGGCCCCCCCCCCAATAATAATAATAATAATAACCTTCCTGTTTATACCACGCGTCAACCGGTCGAATTATCGCTGTTCTGCTGTACGATGGCCATAATCGTCACAATATTGTGGTGTGGAATAGTGCATTGACAAGAAAGTTTGGAAGGTTATATTCAGCGTGATAAATCTTTTTCTTGTACGATAAATTACGGTAATTCATTAGCGGTATTAAATGACGGATGTAAAAATTGCTTGAAAAAACAGCGAACGATTTCATTTGAACAGTTAACCCTAGCTAAAGAATTTCTGCAACAGAAGGCTGAAGACGCGACAAGCGCTCTCTACAGCAAAAAGTCAACTTGAAATTTTACACGATAATAAGTACAACTAAAAATCGCGCCAAATTCGAAGAACATTTCTTTGTAGTAAGACCGCCGCTTGAAGTATTACGTGACAAAGCTAAGGCAAAATTGCAAATCGCATCGACAAATATACAAGTTGATCAAAAATTACGTTGTCCTGTAGAACTTCCAAAAATTTCAATAACGCCATTCGCGGGTGACTCTACGAAATGGTTTGATTTTACAAAAGCATTCGATAGTTTAATTCATATAGGAACAACCCGTACGATGACATTGCGAAATGTTGAAGGCAACTTTATTGGAAGCTAATTATGACATAGCAAGAGACTATTTAAAAACCGCTTCGAAAGCTGAAAAATAATCTGCAAACATCATATGCAACAAATGTTTTCAGCGAAAGCTATTGACAAACTAACTACTGCAAAGCTAAAAATGTTGATCGATACTTTTAATTCAAATTTAAGGTTACTCAATTCATTAGGCAGCCCGACTAAGCAATGGGATACAAGGTCATCAGCATAAGAGATATTCAAATCAAAATTAGATGAAGGGATCAAACACAAATGGGATGACGAGGCTCCCTCTAGTAGATTTGAGACACTAGTGAGTCTTGCTTTAAGGCCGGTCATCGCATTTATCGGTGTAGAAAATTCCCAGCTACTAAGAGGCTAGAGCGTCTACGTGATGTTAAACGTTTAAATTTGTGTATGAACTGTTTGTCATCTGCGCATCAAACTACCATTTGCGATTCACCATAACACTGCAATATACCCTACTGCATTGAAAGACATCACTTCCTCTTACTCCAGTCTGACGGAAATATGAGAACAAGTGAAGTATCAACTAGTGCTACAAACATTCAAGCTCCATTTAAAAATCCACAATCGCCGGTATTAAATAATTCAATAATTGTCTCATGCTCAGAAAAAATTGTTAACGACGATGTTTTAAACAGACTTTCTAATAATGTTAAATCATACGTTTTTCTGGCTACAGCTTTAATCACTGCAATTGATGTAAATAGGACGCAACAGTTTCTTCTGGATAGCGGCTTGCATATCAATTTGATCACGGATACCAATTGGGAGGAATCGGAAGTACAACACTGAATTTAAAATCTAAGATACCCTTCAAGATTAAACCCAGAATAAATGACTTTTCAGCCAATATTAAAGCATGTGTGCTGCCGAAAATTACAAATTCTCAGCCACATTCAACAGTCAACATCAAACAATGGCTAATACCTAACAACATAAAACTATAGCTGATCCTCAATTTCATAAACTACAAAAATTCCCTCTTATCAGAGCTGATTTATATTACATTACATATAAATTTGACCCACAAATGGTTATTTGTGGGTCAAATTTCGTTAGACGACAACAAACCACTTCTCCAAAACACACTACTTGGCTTGATTGTAGTTGAAAATTCTGCTTCAGATTCGGATGTCAATTCATTGCGGATTCCAACTATCAATCACGTTTATCATGTTTCTGATCGTGATGACTTCAATCTAAATAATGAGGTCGAGAAATTCTTTCAAATTGAAGATATTAAAAAACCAATGAGAAAATATTCGGTCGAAAAAAATTTGATGGAATAACATTTCAAGAAACATGTTTATCGATATCAAAGTGGTAAATTTGTAGTGTCACTACCCTTTTCGAAACATCCGTGTGTGTTAGGGGATTTATTACGAATGACAAAACATCGGTTTCATGGAACAGAAAGAAATTTAAATAAAAATCCACAACGGAAGCTAGAATATGCAATACATATTCATAGAAGAATATCTCAAGTTGGGACATACGGAGCTTATGACGACACAACACTGTGTCATCAAAGAACACAGTTCATGAACAAAACTCCGCAACGTCTTTGATGCTTCCGCGAAGGCATCCGGAGAATCACTGAACAACATTTTTATGGGAGGACCAGTTGTGCAATAGAACCTATTTTGACACCAGTTTGTTTTGAGTGCCGATATTAAGCAAATGTATCGCCATATCTTGGTACATTCCCCTGATACCTACTTGCAGTGTATTTTACAGCGAAACGATCCGGATACAGACATCAAATTACATCGGCTTCATACTTTCACATATGGCCCTGCCAGTGCTCCGTATTTGGCAACCAAATGTAAAATTAGCCCAAGAAGAAGAGATCAAAAACCAGCCAGCGGCTCAAGTAATAAAGAACGATATGTATGTTGACGATCTTTCTCGATACTCTCTATCCGATATTCAACAAATCAAATCAGAAGTCATCGAATTGCTAAGCACGGCTGGAATGGAACTTCGAAAATTGTGCTCTAACAGCGAAGAAGTTTTGACTGATACACCGCAGGAGTATTAAGAGAAATTTCTACATATTAAGGACAGCGATTTTATTAATACGTTCGGCATGCGTTGGAATCCTTCAGCTTTAACTTGCCCGAATCAGCCAATCACCGTCAGACAACGCAACAGTACAGTACTCTTATCACCACAGTAAAAATTTTCATACAGGAGATCTGGAGCTTGAAGCAACACTGGGATGCATCATTGCCATAGAAACTTTTCCCACTTTGGCAAAAATATCTACATTTGCTAAACACTGTGGCAACTGAAACGTCACGTGATGCAGCCAAACACATCCACTGTTCAACTCCATTGCTTTGTAGATGCTAGCCAATCCACCTATATGGCACCGCCATTTATGTAAGAAGTGAAGTATGGCATCGAATGTTTCCGTTTTATCATCACTTCTTTATTCTAAATCAATAGTGGCGCCAAAATCCAGAGCTGAACGAGTGATTCCAACTTTGAAGATCATATTGACAAAACAGTATATTGGAATGACTCAACAATAGTATTGGTTTGATTGGGAATGTCACTTAATAAACTCACCACATTCGTCTCAAACCGTATTCTAAAGGCTCGATGAACTCTACCAGAGCCAGCCGTCATTCCTGAATGCAGAATAGTTAAGAAAATCGCACGCGTAATATTTAGTGATCTACGGGAACAATTTTTTATCTGTAAGAAATATCATCGCCTATGTCATGCGGTTCATCCACAATCTTAAAGCTGGAAAAGCAAGAAAGATTGGGGCGTTGACAACCAGTGAACAAGAGATAGGGATGACAGCCATAATCAAGATTATTCAGGTTTCTAGATTAACTCAAGAGACAAATTTATTACTACGGAAAAACCGCTGACGCAAAATTGCCATCTAAATTCTAGATGACAATAACTTGATTCGAGTAGTCTCCTTGTCATATTCTTGCAAGCATCCTCTCCTTCTCCCTTCCACACATCCTTTACCGTAATAATGTTTAAACATTTCCATGAAAACTTTCGCAATTACCTTAATGGGTAACATACCGTATGAGCACATAACGGCTGCACCTCCATTTCCGGATAAAAAATGTCTGCTCTTCAGACAAAATTGAATGGCATTTCGGACCACCCAGCGCACCACACTTTGGTGGTATCTCCGAGGCACCCGCCAAATCAGCTAAAAATTACATTCGAATGGTATGAGGAGCTTAAGACGCTCGTGAAACAGGTAGAGGCTGCCTTGAATTCTATACCAATCACTCCGCTCGGACATTTTTTGATAAACAGACCACTCGGCGCTCACTTCCATTGTCGAGCCCAATATAGAAGATGAGAAGATTTCAATACAGAAGCGTTGGCGTATTCAACAACAATAGCATCAACATTTTGGGAGTCGTTGGTCCAAGGAGTATATAACTCAATTGCAACATCGTCGTAAATGGTATAAGGCTTCCGAAAACGTCACAATCAATGATTTGGTAGTTATCAAGAATGACAACTTACCACTTCTTAAATGAAAACTAGCCCGCATCATCGATATTCATCCGGGAGCTGATGGATACGTAAGGATAGCCACTTTGAGAACCTTGCAGAGTAAAATTAAACGTCCGATTGCCAAATTATGTTAAAACGATTCTAACTTACATTTCGTAATATCAATATGTCTTTCATTGAATCCAAGTTTCAGTTTGTATGTGCGAATGTAGGTACCGAACGATAATAACTGCTAAAATTGCCCAGTTATGTAATTGTCTTGATTATCTTATAATTATCAATCAGTCAACATTATATATTTTTCCAATTAGGGTTTTTTGATTACCGTCACATATACACAACTGGCTTGAATAAAACATGAGCACTCAGTTGATTATATTAGCATCGATATTGGCTTCAGTTCATCTTGGTTAATTTATAATAAAAATTAATAAATTAAATATAATAATTGTAAATAAAGCGACCCTAAAGTTGTTTTTATTTTTGCAAAATACCGAGGGCCTTTAGTGATTTGAATCCCAATTATTTTTTTCATTTTCCAAAATGGCTTGGAAATTATTCAGTTATCTAAAAAACATATTCTATTGATGATTGCGTTTTGTATAAGTAAAATAATTCGGATTCTGCTGTTCAGACCAAAATTGTTTGTCTACACATATTGTAACGACCCCCGTTGCCAATGGCATTCTAAAGGTTGGGTTGGTTAGTAACTTTTCAAACTCTTACTATATGAACCGTAAATTCATGCTTATTATCTCTTATTTATATAAAAACATTAAACAACTAGCTTAATTGTTTTGATTCTGATTACTTACGATTATTATTTACTAACTATAAATGATCTTGAAATTTGTACCACATTTTCTATAGCTGTATGATTAGTAGTATGAATGGTTTAGCGTTATTTAACAGTTATCCAGCAATAATATAACTTCAAGGTGAAAGCACGTACATTTTTTTTATAATCAATGATTTCTTAATTAAAGTAATCCAAACAATAATTTGCAACTTCATTATTTATTTATTATGGTCCTCTTAACCTCACCATCATCAGTTGTCTTAATTTTAAAGTAATTGTTTGCTACATGAGATATTGAATATCATCGTTCCAATGAATATTTTACAGTCTCTTTTCAGTTAAGCAAAATTACGCTTATTTCTGTAGAATTTCGTTAGGAATGGCTTTAAATTAACCACCTTTTTGATAAATTAATTAAATTATTAAGATTTTTAGCTTAAGCGTTAAATTAAAAACGAAGCCCTAAGGAATTTTTTCCGCATCCAACGTTTTACAGTCACAACATTTTTTTTAGAAGCAGATGTAAAAAGCTATCATTTGAAGAATAAGAAGGTATTTTTCCAGTTGCAGTTCATGAATGCTGGTTTGTTGTAGAACCTAATTCTTATGATTTTTTACCCAAAAAAAAAAAAAAAAAATATCGGACGGTTCAGTAGAGCTTTATGCAGCTGCTTAAGAACACTTTCTCCAAATCAGTAAACCAGCATTTTAACTTGTTAAAAGTTACATTTGTGGTTTTGTTGGTTAATATGGGCTTTGAACATTGTAGGACCATCCGGCTTAGTTTTTTATAAAATTCCACTAAATACTTATTATTTAATTTAAATTTTTTCTTTTTACTAGCAACACCGCTTCATTAATTAATTAATAATTCTAAAACGTACAAAAACGTAAATTTCCCTCAATTTATATTAATGATAAATAATTTTTAAAGAATGTAAGATCATGTATATAAAATGTCAATTAACATAATATAAAATGTACTTTGCATAAATATAGCTACTTAAATATAAAATTATAAGTGGTCAAATCACAAACGCATACTAGATAGAGTCTAGTGTATCGTTTGATGGCATATAATTTAACAGGGAGACAGATGGAATTTCCAATTAGGTATATTTATGCATAGAACGTTTGCTTATCATTATTATTAATTGAGGAAAATGCACGTTCTAGTGACTAAGCCATACGTATGAAACATAAATATTTGCCTTAGCTCACCTGTGATAAATGATAGTAAAATGATTTTTGACTTTGTAAAACTTATTGAAGAAAATACTAATCAACTCACGTCTTATGTCTTTTATATGTTTGTCTACAGCGCAGTCTACAACCACATTTATTGAATTGAATATCATTTTAATCGCAATAAATTCCGTGTTGCACGAATCAAGACATCATTAAAAGTGTAAATGTGAAATAATTGTTCTTAGAGGTAACCTTGATTGTTTAAAATTATAAAATTCAACCAGATACACGGATATATTAGTCATCTGAATCTGATCTTTAAGCAGATTATTTACGTAAAATAAAACTTCCTATATTGCATATAAAGTAAAACTGTAATATGTAGTGTCAAATTTAATAATGATAGAGGTTTTACAGACTAGCTTTTGATAGCCCGTACAGAGTCAACAATCAGGCTCCATCGGTTTCTATCTCCATTCAGCTCTTCGTATTGTACTAGAAATCTTTAGTTGATGCTAAATCGTTCCCAACGTCGACGAGCCATCGGCCGTGAGTGACTATTGCGCACTCAAAAGTTTTCCCATTGCTACAACGTCACGGTTCAACACAAACAGAACCTCCAAAAATTTTAAAAAAAGTTATTTGTGGTAACAAAATATATTTATTAATTTGTTGACATTTTTACGTCACTTTACAAAGAGTAGCGAAAGAGTAGAAAACGAGTAGAATGAGCTGTCAAAAAGACAGTTTTTTGACATTTTAGGTGAAACATACAAAAAAATATTTTTAAATGACTTTACTTTTTTGTATGGGTATGTGAATATACGTATTAATTACTATTTTAACAATTATTCGTCAACTTTGCAGTACAATCCAATGTTGATGTAAATGTATTAGTTAGGGTAGTTCCCTAATTCTTCAATTTAGACGGATTTCAAAATGGCGGATTGGAGTAGCTTTAGAGTAGAGTAATGTGGAAGTGAAAATGAACATTAGTACAAATTGTTCGAAGTTGTGATCAACGCGATATCTCAATTATGATATTTGACCTATAATTGAAAAGGCCTTTACGTTCTAATAGAAATTATATTGATTAGCATGGGTCTCTTTTCTCATTCATTTCGTTTCTCATCATCACGGCATCAACATCTACCACACATAACTAAAACATAAAATATAAACGGTTGAAACCTCATGAGGCGATCAGAATCAAGCTCTTCAGTCAATCTTCAGCTCAACCTTCAACTCAATTTAGAACTCAGCCTGGATCTCAATCACCTTAACTCAACTTCCACTCAACTTAGCTCGAACCAAATCTCAAGACTCTGCTCAACTCCACAGTTATTGGCCAACAGAATCCCAAACTTAACTCGATTCGAAAGTTACATGCATGTATGAACTCAACTTAATCTAACTCCCCCTCCCCCTAACCCTAAACTCGACCCCAAATTACGACCCTAACCGATCTTCTCACTCAAATCCAACTCAATTTCAACTCAAACCTTACTCACCATCATACCACACAACAATCATACGGCATACGTACCGTCGTACCATCACAATCTTAAATAATCATTCCATCATACCATTATTCCATTATGCCATTATACCATCATGACAGGTATACCATTAAACCATCATACAATCATAGCATCGTACCATAGTAACGTCATCACACCATGATGTATATATCATACCATCATATCATCGTACATCGTACCAACATACCATCATACCATCATATAATCATAATATCAAAGTATCAGGCCATGATATCACCATACCATCCAATAGTCATACTGTTATACCGTCATAGTTGCCATCACAACATCAAACTATGACACCAGCATACCATCACTGAAAGAAATGATTGCTCATATTGATTACAATAGGTATGAAATTGAGCAAAAAAAGCTGCTTAAATATGCGCTAAGCAAAGTTTGTCTCATTTAGAGAATAATTTTAAAAAAACCTGGATAATTCATGGTTTACAAAAATGCTAAAATTGAGAAATAAATGTATAATCGAAGTAAAGTACGATTCTTCATTTAAATCTAATACTCTTAATATCAAAATTTTGTAGTTTATAAATTGTAAATGTGTTCAAAAAGTAATCTCAATTCATGAAAGTGTAGCTTGTATTTAAGAATAAAAAAATTAATTTAGGAATAATATGTTTGCAAATCATCAATAGTTTTTATTACGTTTGCTCAAAATATGAATAATTTTGTAATAATTGAGACTAAAGTGATCAAGATTATATTTTTTTTCTGCTTGATTGATGAAAAATTATATTCATGTTGATGTTAATATTCATAAATGATAAGAAAATTCTCTTGATAAGAAATCATTTGAGAACAACATTCATGTCATTTGAACTTACTGTACATGACTTGAGACTAAAATTCACAAAATTTGAGCGAGTGAGTTTTCATTTGAGACGAAAAGCAGTAATATTAAGAAAAGTTTCCTCAAGTTGAGACTAAAAATCATAAAAATTTGATAGGATATGGTATCATTTGAGATGAAGGGCGATGTTATTGAAACTACTGTTCTCAATTTGACATGTTATTGTTGGGTAAGGTTTGTTTTGAGAATACAGAAGATGTTATTGAAACCAGAATTCTCAATTTGAGATATTGGTTGATTTTAGAATACAGTAGAAATTATTTGAGACTCTACTTCACATTTTGAGACTATGATTTCCATTCTCGTATTCTTGTATCAGAAATATTGACGATTATTATACGGTTAGTAATTCTCCATTTAAGAATAAAATATTTCCATAGTGAGTGTTTAAATGTTAATAAAAATAAATAAAATACTTGATTTAATTAATTTTTTTACTATTTATTTATTAAAATAAAATAAATTATTTATTATTATAATCAAACATAACGTAATGTTCTTATTCTAATTTATTATTAAATACATAATAATAAGTTTATAATTTTTACATAAATTTTTGTATATATGAAATATACAAAACGGTGAAATAACGGTTCGTGAAAGCAATTTAGCCACTTCTTGTTCGCTAACTGCGTTTCACTTACCTTAACTTCACTTGTAAATTTTGATGACTCGTCTGCCAAATAAATTCATTTTAATTAATTTTCATAAATTTGTAAATTTTTTAATTAGGTATTCAATATTCACCTGATGATTTAGAACTTCGGCGTTTACGGCTGGTAAATATACCTCACTTTAGATAGTTTTTTTGATGTTAGATTTTTTTTTTCTTTTTTAAACCCCTAACGATATCAAAAACTAGACTTCTTGACGAATTTTTTCGTGTGCTCAAAAATTTTTTTTCCCAAAAATTGAAATGGGTAGAGGAGAGGGGGTGGCCGATTTGAAAAAGAATTCCTCATATATAAAAATAAAATATTTTTTAACACACGTCTTCACTGATTGAATTCTTCAAACAAACTAAATGAAAACAAGAGATAAATGTAATTGATATGTTGTTCTAACGATAGTATGAATAGTATTCTCAAAAACATAAGATAATTCAGTTTCAAATTATTGATGTTATACTCAATTTAAGGATAAGGCAAGAAAAACCTGCATGAAAGTACGTATTTAGTTTCATATTGATATTAGTATACATCACTGGAGTATATAATGTATTTATATAATTCATTTCATTGGATATGTATCATCTTAAACTGAGACTACTACAGTCAAATTTAGTAGTTGTAAACTGTTGATTAAATTAAAATTATGAATAATGCTAAGAAATGAAGAATTAAATTCTTGATGTGATTCTAGTTATGCATACCTATATGAACACGTTTCTTTATACAGATTGAGCAATGCTGAATAACAACTATGAAAACCATCTGTACTTATTTATAATTTAATGATTAATTGGCGCATATGAAAATATATGGAATATGTTGTTCCTAAATCACTATGCGTATTATAATTTTAATCCGTTTATGTTTTTTTTGCCATTATCTATTTCACTACAAACGATATGAGTGCAGTTTCAAACAAAACATTTCAATGGCTTCCATTGCCGTTCTGCGGATTTCGATATTGAAACTATTAATGGAAATTGGCCAGTTGTAATGAATCACATCAGTTTCAATAGGTGGTGAATCTCAATGTGACAATTATAGTATCTAAACATTCATTTCATTTATACCAGGACAGAGATTTTGTATAACATTTTTTCCGATATTCGACAAAAATCGATTTTTTCAATTTTACTTGTGAATTAGCTTATACAAAATGTATGCATAGTAGCCCGGAAATATACGTAAATATAGTTGAGCATTCAATAATTGGTCGAATATCGAAAAAAAAGTGATGTTACAAAATCCTAACGCTCAATTGCTCCTAAAACCTTCAATTCATTTCAGTAACCATACATCATACTACTTTTCAAATCAATCTGACAGTGGTTAATAAAGAGTAAATGCATATACGGTGCTGCAGTATGAGGTATATACGCTATTTGGAACTTTATAATTTATTAAGAAGGAAAATATTGTTACTGCGTGGAATTTAATTAATAAAAATTCTAAATGAACCCATATACACTATACAGTATCAACACAAAACCCGTCATTATAGACTCAAAGTTCTGGTCATTGTTTTGTTGAATAATAAATTGTCAAAGCGTATACTGAGAAACTTATGATTATTAAGGAAAACTAAATAAATTAGGCCAGAAATGCCATATTATTCATTTGTGGCTAAACTGATGATGATTTAATCATAAAATAGAAATACGTTTTTAGGAAAACGTTCACAGTTGTGCTATGTAGCAATGACGTAAACATGATTCGCCAAATATTGAAAGACATTAGTTTTCTTAACTTGATTCTAACAGTTTAGCAAAAACAAGAATAATGTTGCATAATTTCTAAAATTCGTGACGTTTTTTTAAAATTATTAATTGTCAATGGAATTTATTTGAGAATAAATGATTCAAACCAAAACTATATTAAAATGGCCAATCAAGAAAACCAATTTTCTCAATTTAATTTCAAATTTTTTACTTCAATCAATATCATTTTTTCACTTATCATTTGAAGCATACAAGTCTCCAATTCAAATTGATAATACTCTACTACGGCGTAATAGTCTTCAATTATGTATTTTTGAATCCTGTCAAATGGAGAATATAATAATCAATTTGTAAAAGCACGATTGTGTAGAAAAATTGGCATTTCGTCTTCATTTGTGCATACAGATCTTGATGTGATGCATTTTAGACTTGAAAATTGTTAAATTTTTATTTTGTGCATTTGAGTATTAGATATTCTTAATAATAGAATACGATTTCTCTCAGTGATGATACCATTATTCCATCATACTATCATAACATAATACCATCACACCATCATACCAGCATACCATCGTACCATCATACTATCATCACCATTCAAGTCAAGAACGATTTGAACCAAACTTTACAAAAATATTGTTTAAGAATTAATAAAGGTCACTGTTAAAATCACAAACCTCCATCTCCTTCTTGAGAGATGATAATCAGGTCCAAAGTTACTACAGAGGAATTTCTAAAACTTTAAAAGTTGAGTTGATTTTTGATGACGGTATGATGGTATGATGGCATGATATGTGATGGTATGATGTTATGATGGTATAATGGTATGATGAAATGTATATAAGAATGGTGTGATGGTGATGGTGGTATGATGGTATGATGCTATGGTAAGATTTTATGATGGGATGATTATGTGGCGGTATGATGGTATGACGGTTTGATGGTATGACGGTACGATGGTATGCTGGTATGAACTTCAAGGCATGTGCATTTGTTTAAATATCATACACATATACTGTATAAATAAATACTCACTTTTATATACAGTGAAATCTCATTTCAACGAACACTCACTTTAGCGGACACCTCACTTCAATGGAAAAACTTTGAAGTCCCATGCTGAAGTTTTTCCATGAAAACCTCCTTTAAGGCTGATTTTCATTGTGAAATAATTCGACATCCGTAAAAAAAGGATATACATACGAATACTCATTTGGTGTGACAGAGACAGGTTATACCTAGTTTTGCAAGAAAAATCGGTCGTCCAATTGTCAGCATTTTCATTCAGTACTCCGAAAATTGCACGCCTAATCCGAAATTAATTCATTCGCTAGCCTTTTTCGGAGTCGACGTCCAATTTTTGGAAACAACGCATATACTTGTCCAAATAAACTGAATAACTTGCTAACCAACTTACACTTTTACACGTCAAATTGAATTCGTTGGCTGTTTCATAACGGATTTTAGAGAAATTTACATTTGCGATGGAAATGGGATTCTAAAATGATTTTCAAATAAAGTTCTGGTATATGGCCAAATATGATAGAACTATTTATTAACGGATTATGATGAAATTCGAGATTTGCGATATTAGATTCTAAAATGATATTTCTAATTCCGAGACTCTACACTACCGTTAGTAGTTTAAATTCTGCGGCGCGTGTCCGCCACACTATTTTTTTTTTATGGCCGAATAACTGATATCAATTACTCAGAAAACATTACCCAAAGTTTAAAGCGAAGTATCGGCGAGAAAAGTTTCTAACAGCTGCATGATTCACAGAAACTTTAACGGAAAGCATTGTAGAAGCCATATTGACAAATTTCTCACAGTTTTATCCAAAAATAATTTTTGGGTCACATTCCTTGTGTTACATCATACTAGGTCATATCCAAAAATCATTTAAAAATCAAATTTCACTAAAATCCATTAAGAAAAAGCCAAGTTCCATCCTAAATGGCCATATTTGAGAACTTCAACTAAAAAACATTTTAGAATCCCATTTACAGAGCACATGTCAAATTTCATCATAATCGGTTAAGGAATAGCCAAGTTCCAACAAAATTGGCCATATTCCAGAACTTTATCTAAAAATAATTTTGGAATCCCACTTCGATCGTGTATGCAAATATCATCATAATCGGTTAAGAAATAGACAACATCCATCTTACTTCGTCGTGTTCCAGATATATACTCAAAAACCATTGTAGATTCCTATTTCCATCGCAGATGTTAAATTTCACTCAAATCCATTATCATCTAAAAATCGTTTAAGAATCCAATGTCCAATGCAAATGTCAAATTTCATCCTAATCGGTTGAGAAATAGGCAAAATTCGTCATTCTTGGCCATATTCCAAAACTTTATCGAAAAATCACTTTAGAATACCATTTCCATTACAAATGTCAAATTTCACTAAAATCCGTTAAGAAATAACCAAGTTTCGCCCTAATTGGCCGTATTCCAGAACGTCATCTAGAATTCATTTTAGAATCTCATTTCCAACGCATATGTCAAATTTCCTCATAATCTGTTAAGGAATAGTCAACTTTTTGATCCCTCGATGATCGTTGCAGTGATGTTTCCCTGTTTATAAATTGCTCAACTGCTCACTAAACTCTAATCCAACCCCAACTCAAGCCTAATTCAACCCGCAAACGGAACCCAACTCAACCATCAACTCAACCGAAAACTCTACGCCAAACTCAATGCTCAAACCAGCATATATCAAAAATTGGTGAACTGCTCACTATATCCTAACCCAACTCCAACTCAACTTCAAGTCAACCCGCCAATTGAACAAACCAGCATATGTATTTTATATAAAAAATTCGTAAATATTTAAATAACCAGGTGATTTGGGACAATTCGTATGGAAGGTACCCCACCCTCTTGAAGCAGTGTCCAAAAGCTTTTCAAATCTCCGCCTTGACCATAGAAAGAGATTGGCGAAAAAAAATCCAAATCGGGTAAACCGTTCTCGAGATACCATGCGTACAGACATCCAGACATCCAGATATCCAGACGTCCAGACATCCAGACAGCCGGACGAACATTTTTTTTTTTTTTGCTTACTCAGACTCAGGGACTTTCAAAACGTCGAGCAAAGTGGTTTTGGACCAACCAAATTTTTCGTCATTTTTGACAGGATTTCAATACTTTGGTCTTTCTAGACCGAAGTAAATCACTTTTCTATAGGTTTTACAACATTGTTCGAAATGAACGTGTTTCTTTATAAATTGGCAATATAACAACAGTCCGGACTCATCAGCGGATTTTTAAGATACAGTCCATACAAAAGTACCTCCGTGGCAAATTTGCAGCAACTAATTTGTTTTTGATCGCACGCCCACCATTTTGGTCCTTCGACCCGGATGCTGCATAATTTATCCGATAAGCTTTTTTTTTTCGTGTAAATAAAAATTCAATTTATCGTGGATAGTGCAATTTATTGTTTTAATTTACAAATCGATCCAAGGTTACTCTAATTAGAGAACTGTTTCTGTCGTGAAAATTAGAACTGTACACACAGGGTCATATAGATAAGCAGAAATTCGATTCAAGCCAACAAAGACAAATTAACTTTAATTTTAAATTCTATTAAAAAATCAGGCACAGGAGCTGACGTAAAATTACCAAAATTAAATATACCGCCATTTGTTGGCGACTATATGGAGTGGCAGTTCTTTCATGATTTATATGTGGCCTCAATTTAGGATTCAACATCACTTACAGCGGTACAAAAGTTTCAGTACCTGAAAGGAATTCATCACGGGAAAGCTGCCAGCTTAATACGCCATTTCAGCATCACCGAATCGAACTGCATAGAAGCATTTCAAAAATTAAGACAAAGATACGATCGAAAGCGGCATACCATTAATGTCTTTATTAGGACCTCTCTAGACCAACCATCAATAACTGTAGCAAATAATTCAAACGAAAAAAAATTACTGGATGTGTCGGTTGAGGTTCTGAGAGGGTTAAAAGAAATGGGCAAACAAAGAAGTACGAAGGTAGAGAAATTAGACGAAAAAACTCGAAGCATATATTCCCAACACACGGTCGACAATGAGTTTTCTACAATTCAAAACTTGTTCATTTTCTACTCCAACGAAGTGACACTTTAATGCCTGTTCCGTCTCCACCTAAGCGAACGGTAGCCATAAAGCAACCATCGATTCAGGTTCATGCTATATACAACTAGTGTCAAATGCCAATTTTATCAATCTGCTGATCATATATGTTCGAAATGGAAGTTCAGAAAAGGCTTGAGTGGATAAGGGAAAGAGTAGTAGATCCTTTTAGTGCTTAGGTGATCGACACATTGTCTCTAGATGTTTATCTAAGAACAGATATTTAATATGTAAAAGGAAACATCATACACTGATACATACATATATCAGAAACCGAGTCAAACAACACAACCAACGAAGAAATTATGCAACATCCACAGTCTGTAGCCTCAACAAGATCATTTTGTACAAATTATGGTTTAACGCTTAAGACTCAATCTATACTACCAACTGCGATAGTAAGGTATTGTGTTCGTCGGGTAAAATGCTGTACTGTCGTGCTCTGCTAGACTCAGGACCACAAGCGAGCTTTATAACGGAGTCTTGTCTTCAGTATCTAGAGATTACTCGAAAAAATGCAAGGATTGCAGGTGAATATCGAACACAATTTATATGTCGATGACCTTATTCGAAGGAATAGACGAAGAATTCGAAGAGTAACCAAACTAAGGCGAATAATTCGAAGAGTAACCGAACCAAGCAGTGGAAATTTTGCGCATCCAATATGATCCTGGCGAAGATAAATTTCGATTCCGAGTAAAATTACCAAAAAAGCCGGAAAATACCAAATGGGGAATATTACCGGAAGCCGGTAAAGTTTCCGACCAATTAGGATCGCCCCGGTAAGCATAAAAGTGAAGGTGTTTATTCAGCAACTGTAGATATTGCGCTTGGATTGGGATGATCCTTTGCCAGAGAAAGAGTCATTCCAATGGTAGTACCTTCGATCTACCATCTTTGTATTAGAAGAAATTTCCCTTCTCCGGTTTGTTAATACATCACCCAGTGCACGAATCGTACTGCAAGGGTTTTGCGACGCCAGTCAACTAGCTTAGGCAGCAGTAGTCTATTATAAAGTTAATACAGATGTAACGCAATCCCCCAAGGGATTACGTTAACAGACATGAGAATAGCGGTCTGATGCGGTATAGTAGCTGGCTAGAGCTCACGGTGCGGCGTGGGGGTTCTCAGACATATTTCTCATGCTTGAATAACCGCATGAAGAACAAAATTAGAGGGGCAAATGGAAATTAAAATTAAATTGCCACGGCCTCATCGGCAAAAGAAAATAATAAGCTGGGAGTGATCGATCCGGAGTGACCGTCTCAATCCCAGGCGACCACCGCCGTGACTGCCACACGGGCCTCTCCTCATCGGCCCGTCTACTGAGATGCTGTTTCCCAGTCGCGACGGCTACCGATGCCACTATGAGGGAAGGACGCCCGCATGACAATCCCAGCGACAATCCCCCGGAACGGAGACTGTCACCCCGACGCGATCAACTCATGTGGCGTGCTGCCCTCCAGCACAGCCTGTCCTGGAGGAACGAACGGCACGCACGGAAAAGGGTGGAAAAAGGCCGACCCTTCACATGACCCCACCTCACATCATTCGATCAATTATTTGTTTAAGCACACATGGTGCGGCGTAGCACACTACAGTAAGAAACTCAAAGAAAAAATTGTTAGGTTACGGTAAAAGAGCAAAAATTTAAAGTTAAGCAAGATAAATTACGTTAACACTGATTCTATGTTAATGTTAGATTTCACTTTCACTATCACTGTTGTAAGAAAACCAAGAAAACACAAAAATACCTGAAAGAGATGAACCGTTATGGGGTCGAACCACACCCAAAACGGACAACCGAGCCAAAGCGAAGAGAGAAAAAAACGGAAATTCCAAACGCAGTTAATCAAAATGACGGTAACGAAAAATATAACCGGACAATACTTTGCTCTGCGTGGGGCTTTCACCAAATCGGTGCACCACCACGAATCGAGGATATCCGCAAAACAAATATATAATATATAGGAAAAAAAAATAAGCGGAGGTAAAACAACTGTTACAATTAAAAAAAAATTTACAGGTTGTTAATTTCCGCTAATAGCGTACCTTTTTTTTTTTATGGCCCGTCCGACCACACCGCAAACAGCGCCGACGCAGGATCCCCCTCACCAAAATGCTGCCCGGCCCACACGGGCGGGAACACTCGTACAATATCACTGTTTCGATCACGGTTCGAACAACAAATATTTCGGCAGCTCACTCGCATCAATGCAGCGTCCGGAATTTCCAAATTAATATTCCGTAATCAAACAAAATAACAACAGACCAGGTAACGGTGCCGAAACGACTCGAACATCAGGAAAAAAATCCAATTACAAAAGCATCCAAGAGTAAATGCGCAATCCAGGCACGAATACAGGTTTTTCACCAACAAAATTTAACTTCACCAGGTAACAATTGAATAAAGAAACTTTATTTTAGGCCTTTTCTCAATACACAATATTTAAATTATAATCAATATTATTTAGTTTATGATTTTCAGGTAATTACAAATGAATTATACAACTTATTTTCGACTTTTTTTTTTTTTTTTATTTATATAAATCAAAAGAGACTTTTGTCTCCAAAACAAAATACGACTTTCCAACTTGAAAATTTTTAACTAGAGTCTAAGCAATTTTTTTGTAATCAAAAAAAAAATTTGACTTGTAGTCAATAAATGCAATAATGTCAATAAACTAAACTCAAACTGTTAATATTTTATATATATATAAAAAAAACTGTGACTTAATGTCCGCCACAATGTATTATTGTTCCAAAAAACAAAACTAGACTAATTTTATTGGAAAAATCCAAAATTTAGGTTTTTATAACAAAATTCACACGGTGACCTTATTTTGAAAGAATCAGAACTAGACTAAAAAAATCTTAAAAAAAAATATTTTACATCAATCAGCAAAATCAGCAATTTTTTTTTCCCCCTCCCATTTTCCACTTCGCATCTCTGTTCGTCTCACTCGTTGTATTTGTGCACATCTTCATCATTTTGTTTATTTTTTTATTTTTATTAGTGTAAAATCTTTATTGAAATTTATGTTTTTTTATGTACACAAATACAACGAATAAGACGAACAACGACGACGAACATATGTACATACATATCTGTACGGCCGCATCGGATTCATGTTGCATACACCGATCGCTTGTTCCCCACACAGAGCAAATATCACGCGTCAATTTAAGCCAATGATACCAGAAAGAAAAATGGAATATTCCAGATTGAACATTTTAATAACGTAAACATTCCATCTCATACTACACAATACATGTACACACTACACACACCAACTCGCAAGAGATATGTATGCTTGTACATGACAATGTAGAAAACAAGTAAATGCAAAAAAAATTTAAAATATGTTTACATAGCAATCGGAGGGAATATTAAATTTAAATTTGGAAATCATAAAAGCGAGCATAGGTATAAACACCATGGTGGTCAGGGTATTTTATAACGACAAAAAAATTCAAATTATTTGAGCGGTTGGAATCTTCGCAAAAAAAATTCTTTTTCCTCCGTATGAAGTGGAGACGTGTGCCAGTCGTAACACAGAGACCGGAGAAAAGTTATAAGGTGGCCCTAATCAAGCAACAAAGCTTACCTCCTTTTTGAACTTTGTGACGCAACTTTATTAGCCAGCTTAATGACAGAACAAATCTGTCTGTGGACGGTTTCAACAATTGTGTTGGATTGGTTCACCTCACATCGCTGGCCGACGTTTGTAGCAAATCTTACTTCTCAAATCCTAAACGTATTTAGCCCAGCTAACTGGAGACATGTTCCATCATTTGATAATTCTGCTGACATTGCGTCATGGGGCATCTGTTCGTTTGAACTCAAAACGAACCTCCTGTGGTGGAATGAACCAACTTGTTTATTGGAAGCTACAGAAATTGCCCACCACAACAACAGCGCTGTACGAATATGGAGGATGTTCCCGAAACATCAGATAGTGGACCTATTACATACACTAACTTATTAACTCGAGGAAGCCCCAGGCATCCAGATAAATCAGTCCCTTTCTAAAAGGGCTGGAAATGTACGAGGCACTGTTTAAGATCTGTAATATTGACCAACGTAAATATTATCCCCGGAAATTAGAAGAATTGAAAAATTCAAAATCAGTCAAAACATCCAGACATACTATAAACTCTCTCGATCCCTTTACACCTAAAAAAATATGCGGTGTTAATTTGTTTTTTATCCGAAAAAGTATTTTACTTTTGTCCAACCGAATATAGTTTTATAAAATTTAACACACATCAACGGATAAATATTTTTAACTATCCGAAGAGATAAATTTTTAGAAAAACTTCTTTTGGATTTAATAAAATAGACCTTTCGGTGTTTTTCTAATAAAATACACTAATCGGTGTGTTCCTAAACATGAATGTTCCTGTTTGGTTTTTATGCGGTGTAAAAGTTTTTATCCAAATGTATTTTATGTCATTTTTTTTATAATATCCGATTGGATTCAAATTTTAAATATCCGATCGGTGGGACACTATGTAACACCGATTCGGTGTTGTGGTGACCCTTTATTTTTTTGAGTGATCGACCAATCCACAAAGCACACGATAATAATCTCCTCAAAGTCAGTCGCTGCTTCATTGATCATTCAAGATTTGAACACAAGGAGCATAAGTGTGCAGGCCCAATGGGCTAAATGTGAAACACAACTGATGGGGAAGGAACCTGCCGAGTTATACCTTAGAAGGAATTCGACTATTTTTAAAAGTAGGGGTTGATTTCACAGGAACAATATTACATTCATCTCATTAAGGGGCGAGGACTATGAAAAACCATAAAACTAATTTTGGTTTATTTATTTGTTTAAGCATTAAAGCGGTACATCTAGAATTAGTCACTGACCTTAGCAGCGAATCTTTCTTGGCTGCACTTAAACGTTTTATCGAGAAACGAGGGTATTTTCAAGAGATATTCAGTGATAACGGAACCATTTTCGTCTTCGCAAATCATCGGTTACAAAGGACATTGAAAGATCTAATGAAATCTAACATTTTTTTTCTAGACATTCCATCACGCAGAATTTCATATCTCCATATGCGAGTCAATATTCACATTAGAAGAAACGCTCACGCTACTTACCGAAATTCTTTCAGACGACGCCCTTGCACCATCCTTACACTTATTGCGATGGCAGATTATCCGGTGGAAGAGCCAACATTTTTGGAGACATTGGAAATTGGTAAATTAATAAGTGGCTGCTTGGAAAAATAGTTCAGCTACAGCCGGGATCCGACGGCCTGACTAGAGTAGTCACGGCCTGACTAGAGAACCTGACGAATCAAGCGCGCCGGAGTGCTCAACACAAACAAAATCTCCTAAAATATAAAAACTCCCTTGTATTGTGGTACTTTCCTTTGTGGTCAAAATGACGAATAGAATGTTTAATGTATAACTTATCTTATATCTCAAAATATATGTATTAATTTGTTAACATTTTTACGTAACTTTAGTTAGAAATGTCAACGTATGCGAATTCAAATAATTAGTACAAATTGTTCGCAGAGATCGACGTGACATCTCAATTATGACATTTAAACACTTTTCTGTGCGTTTTATAACGTTGTTTGGTCCGGACTCATCAGCGGATTTTTAAGGTACAGTATATATAAAAGAACCAAAGTGGAAAATTCAGAGGGAAGCCAGAGTTCTCCCTATGCTTTAAATTCATGCAGAACATCAGGACTTTATAATAAATTCCCGAGTTCACGATTACCCAGAACCCGGTATGTGTCATCGTCGGATTTTGGCCAAAATATTACTCGTCTCACTCTACTCTCGAATGCTATCTGTCACCTCTCGTGCTCATCGGTCAGGGTTCAACTCTTATAACCCTACATGACAACGGGCCTGATTAACATTCTAAGAATAGCAGTAGATTCCAATTATCTGAATCTAGTCACTCTCTCAAATATGCAAATATGTCTCTAAAAAGCATTAGAGCAAATATTTTGTTTTCGACTCGTTTATTTTGAGCCCAACGCAAGCTGAACGTTATATTATGCGGAGATCTTGATTGGACTGCCGACAGAAGTTATAATATGACACTCCTCATCAAACCAATAATTTTGTTTTCACTACGCGTGGTCAGTACTGCTGATACTGACCGCCGAAGTTTTCAGAAGCTTCCAAATAGAATTCACTTCGCCACAACGGTAATTGGCTTCCACAATGCTATTGCAGATAAGATCATGGAACCATTGTTTTCTATGTTAATTTTACAAACTTTCACAGTTGAACAGTTCCTCTGAACTCTCTGGTGATCCCCGATTTGAACGAAAACTACCATTGTAGCTTCGTATAACGTCCAAATTTTGATTGCTTTGGGAAGTCTGTCAATCACGCAGATGTCATCGGCGTAGGACATAGGAGTACCTTGCCAATGTAAATCTCTGCGGTATGTATTTGAAGGGCCTCGCCTACAGTCTGTGACACTTGTTGAACAATAAATACAGTTAAGTGTAGTTCAGAAAAATATCCATCTCAGTCCCGAATGACAGTTGACCTAGATCTGAAAGTACGGTGCAATCCAGTAATTACTTTGAAGAAATTACGCGAATTTTGTGCATTGCAGAGTTGTTATACTATCAATACTTGGGCCTTCCATCACTCACGCTTTTTCATTCTACAAATTCGCTTAGTAGTTGACCCAACAACGGACTGTTTTGTATTTCCGTGTGGTTGTAAACTGGTTTTGAGCTTTTCTATGGGCTGAATTTTATTGACAGCAGGACGACACTCCTCACCAAACCATTTCTTTTTGGATTTGTTTTTACTACACCTAGAGTCTGCTGGGCAGCGCAGCTGGGCAGAGTTCACTTCTCTACAATGCTAATGCTATGGCCTCTACAATGCTTCACAGCTGAAAAGATCTGTGCGCGTTCCTGTGATCCCGACCTGTCAAAACTTGCCATCTTATCTTTGCAGTGACCAGGTGAATATCACTGCCTGCGAATTTGGTAGATGGCCAATAAGATCTTATGTCTTTAAGAGCTCGATTCCATCCTTTTGAGATTAGCACAATGTCAATTTGGTTTTGGGATGTCTTGCTTACCAACAGCAAGATAGCCTAAGTCATCTTCCACTGTAAAGCAACATATAGCCTTCTTGGAAATCAACGAGTTCCTGCCGATGCTTAATGATTGCACGTTCCACGAGCCGATTCTAAATCTGGCATCAGGGTACGTTAGCGGAGGTAAAATTGATATTTACCGTTAATGTAGATTATTAACGGATTGGCAAATTTTATGAGGAATGCGGAGCTTACACATTCGATTATAGACTACCTTAAAATTCCGAGGGATGCACGATTCACGTTCACGTCCGATAATAAATCTCGTACGGGAGAGTACATTAACGGTGTTGTTTTAACAGTATCAAGGTTTTGTTGTTGGCATTTTTAACAGTTTGCTTTTTACGGATGCGAGCCATCATCTCAGTAATCCCACCATTCAGTCACCTCCTAGAACAAGCGTTCTTTACTGTGTTGGAACAAGCGTTCTTTACTGTCTATTATGTGTTCCTTACTGTGTTGGAATTTTACGAGTCATGCGAGTACCCCAACCACAGGGGCGAAATTTACTACATTAATTAAATATAAAAATTCGATGACAATTGACGTAGCAACCAACCAACTCACACTTTTATGTTTACATACTTCAACAACGTTTTATTGGTATATGTTTAAAAGTCAAGGTAAATAAGAAATATTACCATTTTCTAGCCAAATGTTTAATTTCAGTTTCTTTCTTATATTTATTTGAATAATACAACAACCAAGTTCATGGAATTATTATAATAATTTTTAACGGTTTTGAATTTATTTAGTGATTTTGGATTTTAGTTATGCTTTATTAGTTTAGCTAGCATATCTCGGAATATGTATATCGAAATAACCTGAAATCACGACGATGACGATCAAAAATTCTATCTTACGGAATCTATCAGAGGGAAACAATTTAAGTTAATCAATTTTTATGAAAAATAATGAGTTTTACAGTTCAATGACTGGTAAAAATAATAAATTGCATAATACAGTGTGTATGTGTGTATATAATTAGTAAGCCAAATAGATTTATGAATGAACGTGACAGAATTAATATATCAGTTTCATTACTAACAAATACTGTTAAAAAATTCATTACAAGGTGTGTGTTTGTATGTGTTTGGGTAACACTTTCTGTGTAATTTTAACATATAATATCTTACACCTCAGAGCCGGATGTTCGGAAAGTGATTGATACGAAATTTTACCCTGGGTTGTGGGCAATTACTCATCAATAATAAGCATTACCTTTTAGTCCGTAGGCTTCATACTTCACGTAAAAGATTATCGGAGCAATTCTGGTGTCAATTTTTGCGTAAAGAAATAGTGACGGTTAATTTATTTTAAATTATTATAATTAATATCCACATACATTTTAATTAAAATTACAAAGCACAAAATAGCGATTGACAATGCTTGAGAGCACTTTAGTGAAAGGTCGACTTATCTGATCGGAGCAATTCTGGTACCAATTTTTGCGTAAACAGTGGTGGTTGATTAATTTTATATTAAAATAATAAATCTCCATGAAGCTAATAATAAATAAACGTTATCACGCAAACCACCTACGGCCGTGTAGACGACACAGCTCACCTAGAATTTTTTTAAAGATAATGCGGCATCTAACTCTTCCTCCTCTTGAATATTTTGTGTGAACCATCTCCATATCATCATGTTACAGGATATTTTTCAAAAGCTTCAACCAAGAAACTATGTCACTTCAAATGGTAAAACATGAGAACGCCGGAAGATAAATATACCTAGGACAATTGACGAACTAAGGAAACTGGAATTCACGTCAGAGGTCCATAAAAAAAACTGTAAGCAACACTTTTGACAATTTAAAAAACATAAAAAGGTCTTATTCTAACAAATTGTGACACAATTTGTGAAGTGGATTTTTTTTTGTCCGGAGTGGAAAAGTAAAATTTTCGCAATGAATTTAAATGAACAGGCAGTTTTTAAAAATCTAACGGTTTGCTTATGCGATTTTCGTGTTAAGGTTTTTTACTGGTTATAACTGCTTTTAGAAATGTCTCCAGAACTTGAACAGTATATCGTCGGTCTGCGAGAAAAGTGACACATCTCAAAAATGGCCAATTTTGACATAATAGGAAAAAAATCCTTTAAATCTAACAATCTGGTTTGAGGAGTGAGTTTGGCGTAAAGTTTGCGGTTTAGTTGAGGGTTAAGTTGGGTTCGGTTTGCGAGTTGAATTAGGGTTGAGTTACGGTTTAGTTGGGGTTGGATTAGGGTTTAGTGAGCAGTTTAGCAATCTATATATATATATAGGGAACCTCACTACAACGGAAATCGATGGGGCCAAAAACGTTGCCCGTTAAACTGAGGATTCTATCTCTTATCCGATTTTGATGAAATTCAGCATTTCAAATGGAAATGGGATATTCAAATGATTTTTAAATGAATTTCTGGAATATGGCCAATTAGGACAAAACTTGGCTATTAACGGATTTGAATGAAATTTGACATCAGCAATTTAAATGGGATTCTAAAGTGATTTTCGGATATAGTTGTGGAATATGGCAAAGTAAGATGGAACTTGGCTATTTATTAACCGATTATGATGAAATTTGACATGTGCGATGGAAATTTGGTTCTAAACTGAGTTTTAGATCGAAAAATCATTTAAGAATCGCATTTCAATCATGGTTATCAAATTTCACTAAAACCGGCTAAGGAATTGCCAAGTTCCACCCAAATTGGCCATAGATATAATTTACTAAATCAATTTGGAATGTTAAAGGTTCAGTTTTAAGTGTAAAAGGAACAAATTAAAGCGGTAAACTTTCAATTTGAATTGTACTCGTAAAACCTGTATCATCGCAGAAATATCTGTCAGTGTCCGCTCTAATAAAGAGTCAGCTTATCTAAGGGAGGTTTTCATTGGAAAACTTCAGTTGCTTGGGACTTAAAAGTTTGTCCGTTCAAGTGAGGATTCCGCTAAATTTAGTGTCTGTTGAAATGAGGTTTCACTATATTTGAAAGTGAGTGTTTATATATGTGGGAGTTGAATTAATCAAGACCAAAGTTCTGACCACCTCATAAGGTTTCAACCCTTTATATTTTTATAATAATTTTTATTTCAATTAATACAATGTGTGATGTGTATAATAAATTTAAAATAAAATAATTTTTGGTTTCAGACTGTGAAGATTAAATTCATTAAAGTGATACCGAGGAAGAATTAGAACCAATAATAGATCCAGGTGTTGAACCTTCTACGAGTAAACAAATTCTTTATATTGCAAAACAGGGAAGAACGAGGTTCAAATGAAGCCACCCTGCACTGAAAAAGGTAAACTGAAATGTTTCACAAAAATTACGGAAGAATCAGATATTTACGTCTTTCTGGAGCTTGGGCGATTTGGAAAAACAACGATATTTTATAGCATCATGCATGGAACTTGTGTAACCAAAATATCAATATACCAGAACGGAGAGAGAGTAACCGATCATTAAATAGTGCCTTTTATTTTAACTTAAAGGCCAAAAAATACGTATTTGTAAAGTATTTTTCAAAAATACTTTAGACATAAACGACAGGCCCATTAGAACAGTCGTTCAAAAAAAAAGACACATTAATAAACGATGTTATGGAGGGAGACAAAAGAAGAAAACACGGTCACCATGAACGAATTGAACAATCAATGAAGAACGAAATTCGACAGTTCATCAACAATATTCCCAAGTGGAAAGTCACTATAGACGTTCAGAATCCACAAGACATTATATTGAAGGAAATAAATTCATAACCGACCTCCACAGAGATTATGTAGAACAGTGTAGGCAAAAAAAATACCATTTTGTAACTATATCGTATTTTATAAAATGTTTACTACAGAGTCAGAAAAATGATCAGTGCGAATATTGTGTGTCTTATGAAAATGCGCCGGTTGAAGATTTAGATAGAACGTTATTCTTGCTGTATACGATTTGGAAGCAGTATTTCAATGTCTAAAAGGTAAAGCTTCAATTTTTGTCTATAAGTCGAAGTTTAACATATTTAACTTATAGAAATGAGGGTGATTCAGTCCATTCAACGATTGAATCTGAAACTAAAAAGCAATTGCGAAGTGGTCTTTTATACACGCCTGATTCATTCATTAGTTGTATACGAACAGCCAAGAAGAAGGGTGATCCATCTAAAGTAACGGAAATGTCATTTGAATGCACAAATGAAATTTAATTTAACGAAAGATGCTAGCAATAATGTAGTAAAAGTTATCAAGTTTGAAAAATCTTCTCCTCAATCTAAATTTTATAAAACATCGTACAGCGATGAAGCATTCTGTGAAGCAATAGTTATTAGGAATACAAACAGAAGCTTGTAGCGCCTCGCTCATATTTATATTTATAAATATTTACATTCGTTCATCGCTACAATAATCAATCACATATATTGGAGCGCGTACACCACACTTACATTCGTTCCATCACCGCACCATTTATATATAGATCAGCGCTCACGTATGCATATCATACTACTGACAACGCAACTACCAACGAGCACGGTCGTACATCATATTCATTCTATTTTACAGTGTATATGCCCACAAACCAATAAACACAAAAACAAAATAATTCCTTTTCATTTTATATACACTCTCTCGCTATACCTCTTTGGTTACAGTCGTTGTCGTGTATCTAGCTTTGTACTTTTTCTACTGCTCGTCGCCATATTTAAAAAGTGGAAAATTATAAAATTAAAAAGTATTGTTAACAAAAACGGTATGGTGATAATTAATTACAAACTAGAAAATAATAAACAAAAAATTATAACATATAATTGTGAATAAATCAAACTTATAAATAGTTAATTAAACAAAAAACTTGTGTGTGTCATTCAAAGTGAATCGCAGAAAATTTCGCACGAGTCGTCTGGACGGAGGCTCAATTTATCAAATGTATCAAATATATGGTGTTACGTTGAGAAGACACATCAATTGTGTACATATATTACAACGCTAACAACCATAAGCTCAACTGCAGCTTGCCTGTGGCTCGACGTGGTACAACGGACCACTTTTCAGAAAGCAGAAAGGATATTGAAATGCCTCTTGCGGTATGCAAACTGCTGCTTCAGGAAGAAGCTAGTAAGCTGACGAATGACAGATGATCAAGTATCACCTCATGCGTAATAACTCGGCAGGTCTGGGCAAAGTTGGACTTGGCGAGATCCAAACAGCTGATTTCATTTCAGCGAAATCAGATCAATGTAGTTGTTGGAGTGATTACGGGGCACTGTCTCATAGGGAGGCACACGAGTAGACTTCGTTTCTTTTCACATGACTACTGTCGTAGTTGCGAGGGCGAAGAGGAGGAAGAGACAGTACTTCATTCATCTTCTTTGCACCTGCCCTTGTCTGGCACGAAACAGACTAAAGTTTCTAGGGGCACCCCTCTTCAATTACCTGACGGACCTCTGTAGGATAGGCGTCAGGAGAATCCAGCGCTTTGTTGACAGCTCAAGGTGGTTTCAATGAGTTGGAGGAAACAATTATTCGTGGCATGGCTAGGGACCATTTTTTTGTCTATGCCTGGTCCTAGTGAACCGCCACCTAAGCCTAACCTAACCTAACCTTTATATTTTAATCTATATTGAATTTGGAATACGTAATACAATTTTAAAATCAAACGTCTCAAGAGACATAATTTTGCAACAATATTATATTATTGTTCAAGAATAATGTCACAACTCGAAATAGGGCTAGTTCAACCCTCATTTTATTAGAGATAATTAAATATTTTAAATGCCGCCCTGAAAACTTAGAGACCATTTAAACTGATATGCCAGTTACATAAAACAAATATTACATTTATTGTATTATTAATTAGTAATATACGATTTTATACCAAAAAAATTTTCAAATCGATTTCCTGAAAAATATGATATTGTTAGTTGTGTCACTTTTCTCGTAAACCGACGATATAAAAAATAAAGTATTTAATGGACTACTCCAAGTAACCAAAAATAGTAACCTAAAATGTTAAATCAATTTTGTAACAAAATTTAAGTTACCTCTGGTCACAAACAAAGTTTCACAATTTGAGACATGCGAATTTTATGACAAAGTACATGTTGATTTGATCCACAAAAATAAAAAAGATTTTGGCCACCAATTTGCCACAAAATTTATGTTATATTTTATGGGCAATTTTTCGACATACGAGTATTGATTGATTCCAGAAATGATTATCACTTTTTAGAAATGACATTCCATGTGGTGATTATCATATTTTGGTGATCACTTTTTGCTGATTATATCTTATTATGTTCCAAATATTATCCAGAAACAACCCAAAAAAAAATACCTCCACCACCACCAATTGTAATAGATGAAGTCAAGGACTACGATTAACTCTATGAGAAAATAAAAAAAATAAATAATCACTACTGATAAGTTTAATGCAAAGGTGATGAATGGAAACACCATCAAAATAAACTTGGAAGATGGTGAAACTTACAGAAAAATGACAAAAATGTTAAACGAAGAAAAACGTGCTTGGCACACGTTTAAAGACAAACAAACCAGACCAATTAGGGTCATGGCTAAAAACCTACAATCTACGTGTAAACCAGAAAAAATAATTGATGACCTGAAAGCAAAAGGATTTAAGGCAACTGAAGCATTAATTAAGCTTAAACGGAGAGGCAAAGTACCTCTCACCATGTTTATGTTGACCTTCGATAATGATGAAGATATCGAAAAAAGTTATGAAATTAAGTGCATCATGGGATGCAAAGTCTTTATTCAGCCTCTAAGAAGATCTAAGCTTAAACCACAATGTAAACAATGTCAAGCCTATGGACATACACAAAAATATTGCAACAGAGAACCCAGGTGTGTCAAATGTTTAGGTAAACATCATACCAAAGATTGTGTGAAGCTCAAAATGTTCAACCTAAACTTCACTGTTAAGAAAATCATCCGGCTAACTACAGAGGATGCAGCGTTGCTATTGAATTGCAAAATATCAAAAATCAGAATGTGATTGCTAAAAATCCAAGTTTATTTAGGAAGCAAGCGGTTAAGATGAACCAACCCGCAGTAAATAGTAGGTAGAGTGTCGGGAACTACTCAAGGACAATTTGATAAAATGACTTATGCTCAAGTAAAGACGAGCAACGGAAATCCGGGAAAAACTGCTCAAAATATCAAAATGATCTAAGTCAAGTGATGAGCGATTACAGAAACTAGATTACAGCACTAAGGGAGCCATCCCTAAACAGAAAAATGCCCAATGATCTTAGAATCTTATGTTGGAATGCCAATGGACTGATGCAACATGAACAAGAACTGCAAGTGGTCCTGTTCACAGAAAAAATCGATGTATGTCTCATCACAGAAACACACTTCACTAGACAATCAATCATTAAATTTAAAAATTATCGAATATATCACACTATTCACCCTGGAAGCACTGCTAACGAAGGTAGTGCTGTTATAATTAGAAATAGTATTCATCACTATGAAGAATTAAAATTTGAAACAGAAGAAATATAAGCAACTGATGTTATTGTCAAAACCAAAAGAAGTTCTATTTGTATTGCTAGTATTTACTGTCCACCAAAGCACTCAATGAAAGAAAAAGATTATCTCGAGTTCCTCAGTAAATTAGGAAAACTATTTATACTTGACTTGGAGACTTTAATGCAAAAAATGTCCACTGGGGCTCCAGATTAACAACGACTAAGGGTAAAGAACTCTTAAAAGCTACCAGGAAATGCAGTTGTGAAGCCCTCTCAACTGGAAAACCAACCTACTGCAGGGCAAACTGATCCAAACAAAGTACCAGACCTGATTGATTTCTTCATAATAAAGAACATATCTGTAAATTATGTACAAGTAGATGAAAGCCATGACTTAAACTCTGATCATTCACCGATACTTCTAACGTTAAGGGAAAAAAATCTTTCAGAAAGAAAGAAACCCATTTCTAGCAAATAATTACACTAATTGGGAATGCTTTAGTTTACTATCGCTAGAAGAAAAAATTAACTTAATGGTTCCATTAAAGACCGAAGAGCAATTAGACAAAGAAGTTCACAAATTTGTAAATGATATACAGGAATCAGCTTGGGAAAATACCCCTGAATTAAAAAAAAAAATCAAGGGAAACAACTACCCTATGGAAATTAGGGAACTGTTAGCAGAAAAAAGAAGAGCGAGAAGAGTATGGCAACAATCAAGGGCCCCCATGATAAAACTCATTTGAACAATCTCAACTATTTAAGAAAATTAACTAACGATAACAGTACTGATTATTCTCTTTGGAAAGCCACTAATAGAATTAAAAGACCAATAATGCAGAATCCTCCAATAAGAATAGAAGGTGAGAAATGGGCTAGAAATAATGAAGACAAAGCTCGAGAATTTACTAAATAGCTCGAAAAAATATCCCAGCCACATGAAGACCAAACGTTGGAAGCCGAAATAATGTACAAGCTATCAAATTATACCAAGCTTATGGAAAATTGCAGAAGTAATTACGATCTCAAATCCTGGGAAACCACCACATATAACCTCGTCCTAGAGGCCAATTTCGATATTGCCAGTCATGTCCAAACTCTTTAAGAAGCATCTGGTAAAAAGATTAAATCCGATAATCGAGAGTAAAAACTTAATCCCAAATCATCAGTTCGGTCTTCGCAACCAACACTCAACAATTAATCAAGTATACAGAATAACCAGTATAATTGAGAAAGCACTAGAGGAGAAAAAAGTCTGTTCAACAGTATTTCTAGATGTTGCACAAGCGTTTGATAGAGTGTGGCATGAAGTATTGGCGAACACAGCCATGTATCTCGCCATGACCGTGGATGCTAAACTATACGATGGAAAGCACACGTCAAGAAGAAAAGTGAAGAATTAAGACTTAAATACAGGAAAATATATTGGCTGATGGGAAGGAACTCTTCTTTATCAACATACAAGAAGCTTCTACTTTATAAGCAAATATTGAAACCGATTTCGAATTATGGTATTCAGCTTTGGGGTTGTACCAAACAGAGCAACGTAAATGTCATCCAAAGATTTCAGAATATGGTATTAAGGAACATCGTTGATGTACCTTGGTATGTCAGAAACAATAACCTACCTTAAAGTAAACCTCATCTTAAATGAAATCCAGGGAAAAGCGCGGAGACATGAAGAAAGGTTCCGCCAACATGTGAACATTGAGTCAACTCAGCTGCTAAGCAACACGAATTTAGTACGCAGACTTAAAAGAACCAAACCTTTTGAGCTGGTGTGATTGTCAGCCTAAGCAGCATTGTGCTGATCTAAAATCCACTACAAAGATGTGGTTTATTTCAATTTACCAGACACTATGGAACGCCAATGGGCCAATATATTTTAGTTATCACTTTTGGTATCACCCACAACAACAAAACGATGAACAAAAAAATAGTTTATGTTTTATTTGTAGAAAATGGGAGAATATTCAAACAATTTTTTGTTATATTTAATGTTTAATTTTAATGCAGTAATAGATCACAAAAAAGTTAATAAAAAACAAGTTTTAACACAAACAGCTCTAAATTAAAATTAGTTTCTGAGCGGTCAAATTTCGTTTTATTAATTATTGAGTTAATGTGATTTCAGTGCCATCTCTAATTAAATTTTCGAAATGGTATTATAAGACAATATATGTGACAGCAAAAATTTTTCAGTGCAACGGTCACTAATTCTACAACAGTGTCTCTAAATTTGAAAATATTTTTAATTTTCATTCAATGTCCTTCTAAATTTTCGCTCAATGTCCTTAGAAATAGTGTTGTAAAAGACTGTAACACCAGATAACTGAACCATAAAAAATACCTTTCTGCCATCTTAATTTTGTATTTACTACAAATTGTAAAAGTGGACAAAGCACTTGTGTACTCTAAGGTATCGATATTATTTAGTTAATAATTTTTTTTATTATAGTGATTACAAACAAATTAGTTCCAGTAAGTAAAATAATCTGTGGTTAATCCAATGTTATTGTGTCGGTTCAAATATATTAGCAAAAAATGCAAAATTTTGAAATTAAGTTAGCGTCCTTGAATACAAATAAATTAATTCGAGATACTTTATTTTGATCTGTTGCAAATTGTAGTGATAAATCAATTTAGAGAACCACAGATACATTTATTATTATTTTACTGAATGGTTTATTGTAAATAATAGATATTACACTTTTGTTGTTAAGAATAGATAACGATGACAAAAAAATCTTTAATATTTCTATTCCGACTCAGGCGAACATTTCGAGGAACCCGAAAGACCATTGCTTGCTGGAGAAGAACTCGTAAAAGCCGTTTGAATATATGCGCAGTGCTGTTAAACTTGCTGTTTTGGCTCCAAAATAGTGCTTTAAATTATTTTTGGAGCCGTGGAGCCCAATGGAGCTCCTAAAACTAAAAATTGGCGTTTAATAATTGTATTATTATTAAAAAATAAAATGTAAATTTGCTAAATTGATTCGATCTCGTAAGAAGAATATCTTATTATAAATGTTTACTGGCTTTAAATATGTATACGCATTCTTTTGTAAGGTAACCTCACTTTAACTACGTTAAACAGTTGTTCCGATAATTTTGTTTTAAAAGAATGGACAAATATAAACCAAAAGCAATCCTTGAGTAAGTACTTTTGAGATATGTTTAGTAAAATTAATTGAAATTTAATAGCTTCAATATATTAGTTTGTTAAAATACCTCAATCCCAACCACCAGCAAAAAATCTGAGGTAATTATACTGTTACGAACCGGGCTTCTGAGTTCGTCTGGATTTTGAAATTAAAAGCACTGTGTATTTTTATGTCACTTAACTTGACTTTATTTCACTTTACTTTTATACACTTTAATATTTGCTTTTACTTTACTTATATTAAAATCTGTCCGCTTGCCACTACTGGTGGGGGCTATGACAACAGATCCCCGTTTGTGTTACCAGTTTAATGCTGCTTCCTAAATTCCCTTTATTGCGTGTCATAAATCATCTTCATTCTTGGGTATATTCTGTTTATGACATAATCGTCTGGAAATATCGTTTATGGTTTGTTATAATCATCATCATTCATTATCGTTGAAGGGCGTTGTTGTGAATGTATTTGTTTCGTTGTTCATTTATTCTTGAATCACTAAACCATGCCTTACTTTGTACGCTACCTACGTCTGGGACGTTGTAGTTTTTACTACATAATTATAAATTTGTGCGTTGGTGTATAAACATGTTTCGATGTCCACAATAAATAATCGTAATAAAAACATTGGCTACGACGAGCATCGAACCATGGACCTTTTTGTTTATACCACGCGCCAACGATCCGAGCTATTGCTGTTCACAATGTGGACCTGCTATATGATGGCCATAATCGTTACACCACCCCCTCCTTAATTCTGTTCGTTTCGAACAGAAACATTATTTGGGTCTTCTTGTTATCGTGCCAGCCTATCGACGTGTACTGCTTTCATCTTTGCTCGCTGGCTCCGCTGAATCCTGTACACGACGTCGTTTATTCTCTTTATAATGTTGTATATGGTCCCTCCCAAATATTTTGTAGCTTTGCCGGACTTTCCTTTCTTTCTTGGTGGGTTGTTGAGCCATACTAAGTATCCTTCTTCATATCCTTTGTCGTTCAACGCAAAATTCTCATCAACTGTACGTGGAAACGGCCCAGCGATGTTCATAGCCACTCGTTCAAATGGAGCTGGAATGCCTTGGGTTCGCCTTGCTGGTGAAAAGTGTGACACTTTTTGCACCAATCTTCAACATCATTGCGGCAGTTGACCCAGTAGAAATATTCCCTCACTTTGGCAAAGTTTTATTAATGCCAAGATGTTCGCCGCTTGAAGCATTGTGGACTTGATTTAACATTTCCGGAATTCTGTATTTTGGTAACACGGTCTGTATTTGCATTATTTTTCCATCCACACTTTCGCAAGCTCGTTTTAGCAGACGTAGCGCCTATTAGCCTTTTAGGGTTGGAGAAGTCTCGGATATCTCTTGCCATGCAGGTTTCTGCGTTTTCCTAATCCAATCTATTACTGGGGCGAGCGTTGGCTCCTTCTCCTGCTCTTCGACAACAATCTCCTTTATCCACCCTTCCAGCAGGAAGGCTGGTGCACTCTACCTTTCCTATGTTCGATGTTGAAGATTTAGTATTGCAGTTGTTCTATCCATCGCGTTACCTGTCCTTCTGGCTCTTTAAACTCCATCAGCCATTTTAAAGCAGCGTAGTCCATTCAAATTAGAAATTGTTGTCCATACAAGTATTTGCGGAAATGTTTAACGCATTCCACAACGGCCGGTAATTCTCATCGGGTTACACTATAATTTCTTTCTGCCCTGGATAGGATTGTTGAGTTGTTGAGATGAAACGCCTCCAATTCCCACGTTGATGGCATCCGTATCCAAAATAAATCTTTGACCTAGCCGAGGATATGCCAATATCGGTGTTTGCCATAATGCTGTTTTTATCATTTCGAATAACGTTTGGCGGCTTCAGTCCATTGGAAAGTTTGGCTCATCTTGGAAGCTTCTAATCTCATTCACATTCCTCAGCACTGGCCCACTTCGTACTGCTTCTATTTTCTCTGGATCAGTGCGAATTCCTTCCCCCAAGTACTTCACTTTGTTCTTGAAGAGTGCACACTTGTCCGAGTTCACTTTCATTCCCGCAGCCTTGATACATCCAAACACCTCGCACAGATTTTTGAGGTGTTCGCCGAAACTTTTCCCGATTACAATGATGTCATCTAGATAAACGATACGTGCATTGCACAGGCTAAATGGCATAACGGTGAATTACCGTAGACCGGTGCTGGTAGAAGATGCTGTTTTCTCTCGATCTGTTCAAGTCCAGGGTGCTGAATAATCTTGATTTTGAGAGTGTGTGTCTAGTGTATCATATATATACTGGGTAATGGGTAGCTATCCTTCTTCGTGACATCATTTAGTTTTCGGTAATATACGCAAAACCTCATTGACCCGTCTTTCTTTTGCACTAGAACTACCGGTGAACTCCTTGGACTGTTGGACGGCTCAATGATTTTATCCCGGCACTTTTATGTTAGTCTTCTGGGTGCCTATCGAATTGGTGGTGTACTTCCCGTTTTGATTTTGTGCTGTATCACCTCCGTTCGGTCGTATTCATCCTTGCTGCTTGGAAATACCTCGGCGTACTCTGACAACATTCGTACTGCCATCGCGAACTGTTCGCCTGTCAAATGCTGGTACAATCTTTGAATTGATTTCTTCGCCTCGCTAATACTTTTACACTTATCAGCTCTGGCCTCGATGCTGCATTGAGCGATACTAACAGCAGGCTGGATTTTCCCGAGGACGACACCGGACTTTAGATGTTTAGCTTGTTCGGTTATGTGCATTATTCGGACAAGAATGCTTGCTCCGAGTGATCTCTGTTGTTGGCACTAATATTTCCACTTGCTCCGAGTATCCCTATTGTTGGCTCTAATATTTCCACTTTCATGCTCCCAGGATCCCCATCCAGGCAGGCATAAGCTAAGGCTTCGTACATCGGTCCAATATCCAGGGGATCCCTTAGAATAACTCTGACTTCGTTTCCTGCATCAGTAAGGCCCAGCGGGATTTCAGCCATCGTAGTAAGCATTCTGTCATAAAATCCAATCCCAGGATGCATTCGTCCATAATGTTAGCCACAATGAACTTATGATGAAAATTGAGGCTTCCTATCTTCACGCCAATATCGCACTCTCCTTGGACGGCTACGCTCTCTCCGTTAGCACCTTTCAGTCGATATCGAATCTCGGGACTAATGGCTTCTCTCGTTACTATGTCTGGTTGTATCACGGATTTTGATGCGCCAGTGTCAAGAGTAATCGTACTCGGCCTACTGTTTATTGTTCCTTCAACGACGAGACTGAGGTTGTTTCGCATTATAGCTGTGCAACTATTATTGTGGTCCTGCCAGTTTTACTCTTGGAGTTCGGCATGCTCTGGCAAAGTGTCCTCGTTTATTGGACCTGTAGCACCTTGGTCCGGATACTGCTGCTGTGGTCCTCGAACTTTCTTCCTTAAATGCTTTTAAGGACCCCTGATCATAGCCTGAATTTGACATTTTTTTTACAAAAAAAAAATGTTTTACTAATCACGACATAATTTCATAACCGTATTTGCCAGGTTCTGTTAAGGATTCAGTGGCTAATATGTCAAATATTATTTAAAGAAATAATTTCGTTAAATTCTAAAAGGACTGATGTATTCTGCATCGTATAATTTAAATGTGTTGCACCCAATCGCCAATTCTTTAGATAAAATTTGGCCTAATTGTTGTAAAACTGCCAAATATGTCGTTATTTGAAAAAAAAAATCGCTAGACTATGTTATTTTGTGATAAATTTGACATACTATGGACAAGAAGAAGAATCAGCAATTGACTCAAGAAGGAATGAATTCTTTAAAATTTATCGAATTAGCATTTTTGTTGCCTTAAGATTTTAAGTGAAAATCGAGCCAGTCAAAATGGTCAAAAATGCTAGTTCAGTAAATTTTAAAACATTATTCTTGCTTCTTAAAATAAATCGATTTTTTTTTGATTTTTTTACTACAAAAAAGATAAAATACAAACCCTGGCTGAAAGGAAATATATTAATATTATCCCTAGAAATGTTTTCCTGATCACCAGGCAGCAGCTCAAATTATGAAATACGATAATATTTTAAAAGATTCAAATTGGGAATAGTACAGCCCAAAACTTTTGTCCACACAATAAATTTTGTAAGTTACCCAAAATTAAAACATGTTTAATTGCCTAAACTTTTAACCTGTTATCAGGATGAATTTTCAACATAACATAAAAAAAAAAATTACCACTGTGATTCTACATTTTTCACTGTGGGTAACTTCGGGTCGATTTTCTTGTTATTGCGGAAAGTACGATAAGAATTAAACTGCTTTTCTAGATCTTTGCTGCTTAATCATCTCCTGTTGTGGTGGCAACTCATCTAGCCTCCTCCACATAAATAAATAAATTTAAATTTGTTAACAATCATTATGTAAACAGCAATAAAATAAGTACTAAGCTAATTAATTAGTACTACAAGTACTAATCAGGCGAAACTTAACAAGCTTTATTTCAATATACTACAAGTTATAGAGTTTAGTTTTAAAATTTACGAAGTTATAACAATTAATTAATTAAGTAAATTTATGTACGTTATTGTTATACAAACAAACGCATTAGTTGAATACAAATAATAGACTTGCCAGTTTTTATTTGTATGCGTCTAATATGGCTAATTAATAATGAGATTTATTAGTGTTACTTGTTTAAATAAACTGACAATATTTATTATTTGCTATATCATTCGCCAAGTAGGCAATTAAATATTTGCACGCAAGTGGAAGCGTAAACAATAGTTTCAACAAATTCAATTGGATTTTATTATGAGAAATCGGTATCCAATTCGAACTTAATTAAATATACATCATTTTTTCATGGTACAATGTCAATGTTCAAAAATGTGTTGAAGTGACCAGTTTGAAAACGATGACTTGTCTGTACATATCTACCTTATGTATGTGTATTTACTATAAAATAAGATGAGGAAGTAAAGCAATTTTTTTGTCATATTCTTTTGAATAAATTCAAATCGAAATGAGATAATGCATTGACAAATAAATACGAAGAGCAAAGTTGATTATTTAGTTAAACCTGTACAATACTGGATTTTAGTAAGCTTTTATTACTGATTAAATTCCCATCAGAAGATCTGTAAAAATTCCAAAAATGTACGATCTGTGTTATTTTGTACGCAATTTTAAAGCTATGATGACACAGTGGTATGCACCATCTGTCTTTCCTAAATTGTAAATTATAAGAAGAAGATTATAGTATGTATCATTTCATTAATTATTTTTTGCGACATTGAAATCCTTGAAATTATACATTTTATTGATTCTTGATAGCACAAATAATTACAGCCAACTTATCATTTTATTTAGATTTATTTAGTCAACCAATTTACTTCCTGTAGAGTTTACTTTTACGTTTATGTTAGATAAATAAAATTAATCTATACTATTAGATAATTTCATCATTGCAGATAGACTGTTGTAATTATTTAAAATTGACATCTGAAGTTCAGGCCAGAGTCACATTTTAACAAAACTCTTTGTTAGTTTATTTCAAAAGCAGGGTCAGAAACGATGACAAATTGATGTAAAGCTGAAAGTTTGTCAATCGCTGGTTAAAGTGGTGGTTAACAAAAAATACCTTACCTAATATTTACCTAGTAAAAAATTTGTTTGCTTAACGGGTTTCTTTTGTTTGATTTTTTTATAACGAACGTGTGCATTTTTGAAGGCCGTTTGGCTAATTAGTGTCCGATTGAAAACTCCTATTTGCTTATTTGATACCCACGAAATTCTTAAATGTGACATAGTAGATGCAGACGTGTCGAACTGGAAAGAAATTTGAAGTGCACTGACAAATTGGTGTCCATCGGCCAAGAGAACATCGCTATTTTTGATACTTTCTTAGTAAGTTTACCTGTATGGCAGACAAAAATATTTTTTATTGAAATGATTTTACTCATACAGAACTGCTTCGATAAAGCAACTCGACGACAGTTATCTAAATCTGTGAAGCTTGCACGAAATTCAGCCCGAAATAATTTGGTTAATTTCTTAATTAAAGTGTAGCTATCCAGAAAAAGTGTAGATGTTGAAGAAAATGTCCCACCATCCCGAAAACGAATTTAACTTATAAAAAGTTTCTATTCGAAAGTAACTCTTATCAGGAGTAAGCCGTTGGTACGCCCATCTCATACTTCTACAGGCTCAATCCGAGAGAATTTTAGTTCGGTCAATACAGTACAACGAGTGAAATAAAATATTAAAACCGAAGCGTATTCTCAGTCCATTTTTGATTTTCGGCAAGTTGCCACGGATTGATTTCGAATATTTCTTGTCAGAAATAAGATTTCAGTATGCCAATCTCAAAACCGTATAGCCTTAAACCGAGAGATTTTTAGTTCGGTCAATACAGCACAACGAGTGAAATAAAATGTTAAAACCGAAGCGTATTCGCAGCCTATTTTCGATTTTCGGCCTGTTGCTACGGAACGATTTCGAAAGATTTTTAGTTCGAATAGAATTTAAAGCGCTACCATAATACGCTACACTAAGAAAAATAAGATAAAAATCAAAAACAAAATATTTTATATTCCAGTGGTCCTATTCTCGCTATTCCCTGGGAATTTGGAATTGAATTATTTTGACAGTTTTCTAGCCGTTGGGAATTATTTTTTTCAAAAGTGTATTCTGGCGATTGGGAATTTTTGCATGTAGGGAAAAATAATTCCATTTTATGTAAGTTTTGACGTTTATTTTTCCCTAAATTTTTTTTGGGTAATTAGAAGAAACTGATTGTTTTGTGTGTTTTCATTATTTTATTTACAACGTACGAGTTTAATTGTATTAAAGTATTATGGTGTTATCATAAATTTGCATATAAATTTAGTTGATTTACATTTGATATAAATTCTCTTATCTTCTACACTTTTTCTGGATAACTACACTTTAGGCAAGAAACGAACCACGTTTTTCGGGTTGAGATTTCGGGCTAACTTCAAATGAAATAAATTCACATGTAATAAATTCGTATTTATATCAGCAAAGTTAAGCGGATTTAGTTTTTTCAGGATTTTCGTTAAAATCTTCTGGTTCTTGGCCCGTATCTTTAAAATTCATCGAAAGAAGTCAACTGGTGACTTTAGTATAAAGCAATTTAAATTTTCGGCTTAAATGTTGAATTTTAATAGAAAGTCACCGGTGAAAGTCATTTTCGGGTGAATTTTAAGAATACGAGTCCTTGACCGAATGTACCAAACAATACTATTTTCAATTTCAAAATTCCACAAAAATATTTAATTTGCTGGGAAAATGAAAATTTAGTTTTTCGGTTCCAAATAATTGCGGACGAAAAAGTTGTCGTTGAGTAGTAAAGTGAGCCGAAGAGGATCTAGGTGAAATTGTGGAAATGATTGTTCTGTGTATAGTTTATTTATTATAAGCTTCTTAGCTTATAAGCTTCTAGTCTTGAATTCTTCTCTTATTGCTTCTCTTCTTGCGCTCGCCTCGGTTTCTGTACTCTTTCGTGTCAAATTTCTTCTCTATTTTTTTTAAAGTTAAAGATTGAATTTACCATTCTTTACTTTTAACTTTTATTAAATCATCGCACTCACGGAGTAATGTAACTAAAATGGCTCCGGCCTCGAAGACCGGTCCAGTTTCCTACGGCTGTTTACGATTAGGGTATTTACCATTATCTACATACGACAACAATTCGTCTCGTTTGCAAATCAAGTTCGAAAGATACGATAAGTTCGTTTGATTATTTTTGGGATGTTGTTTGCCGTTTAGCTTGTGTTGACTTTTGCTCAACAGATATCAACAGAGATAATCTCAACTTTTGATTTTGAAGGTATTTTAAGCGTTCACAAACGTTCTCGTTCGTCTACTGTTTGAAAAATAGTCGAAGTTACCAGAGATCACAATTTTCTGTCAATATTTAGAAGATCTTGCAGCAGTTGCATGATCAATAATTAAAAAGCCCTTATTAGTTAAATTATCGCATAGTAATGCATATAAAATGGCCAAGGAAATACTTTGTGGCATACCTCATATTTCGCTACGTTTACCTGTTCATAATGTATAAGCGTGTCTAATGTAAGACTTTTTTTACTTTCTTGAGCATTGTTTTTTGCTTACTATGCTTACCTGTTATAATTGTTCCCACTTTTGAATTCTCTAAACGTTTAATTTTCGAAGCTGATTAAAAGTTGAAAAAAAATTCTTGTACTGGTATTTATGAGAGTTGACGTTGAGAACAATAATCTCGAAATTATTGAATAATCTTGAAACCAATCAGCCAAATGTCGTTCGAATTCACATTACGGATTAATTCAAAATATGCAAAATCCGAAATATCCTAGAAAATTTCGTGGAAAGCTCAAAAACAAAATTCTCGAGAAACTACTAACCCTGTAACAGATGCAACTAAGCCCCTTGCAAATTTCAAGGAATATCGTGAAACAAGAGTAATATCGAGAAGCTCGAATCCAAAAAATTTTGAATATTCCAGAAAAAATCTCGGATAAACTTAAAATCATATAATAATCTTGTAAAGCAGTCTTCCCAACACCTTAAATAAGTTCGAATAACTTCGATGTTAAGCTATAGCTACCAAATCTGGAAATCTAGATAAATCCAAAAATCTTGTCGAGCATCTCTTCTCTGTAAGATATCGAATTGATTGATATGCTTAATCGTAATTTAGCTCAAGCTAAATACGAATGATATCGAAAATCTCGAAAATTATTGAAATCTATAAAATTTCGACTAATAAACTTAAAATCACTTAATCACTAATTCTGTAACTTCTCGCAATTCCATAACTTTGTGCAAATTTCGAGTATAAGCAAAAAATCCGAAAATTTCGATAAGCTTAAATAAACTTAGATTTTTAGAATAATCTTGAAAAAAACTCAACGCTAAGTAGTTCAAGAGCAAAAAACCGGTTTCTCGCAAAAACAATTGCGGAAAACGTTAAATAATCTCGAACAATTGAGTAATATTGACAAGCAATTATAAAGCTATTCAAATCTAGAGGCCTAAAAAAACTCAACAGCCTGAATTTCGAAAATCTCAACTGACCCAACGTTAATGTCTACGCTTATATTTCAATCCAGACTAACTCGAATAATATCAAAAATCTTGAAATTCTCGAAAAATCTATAAAATCTCAAATAATATCAAAAAACGTCGAGTAAGCTGAAAACCTCAAAAAATGAAATACTTCAAAATACCATTGTCAAAATTCGCAAATTCGAATAATCACTATTAGGACAAATCTATTGTATAAAATTAAACTTTATTAAAAAAAAAATGTAAAACGACTCAAATCCAAAAATCGGCCAATGGTCTATTATGTAAGGCTTTTTATGAGTTTCGATATGTTTTGTCTTTGAAATGTCGACAATCGAAAATATTTCCTCGCAATTGCAATACTGAAACTCGAAATATGAGAGATATAGTATGTTCATAATCAATCGACATGCAAGGGGTATCCTGGCAGGGGAAATTGAAATATGGATGAATTAAAATTAATTACAACTGCTGTGCAAGTACAGTATAGGCTGACAATTTGCTTGCGCATTGTTTTTTTTCGTGACATTTTTCGGAACGTATTAGAGCATTCCATATCAATTTGTAAATATGCTCAAATTGATTTTTAATAAGCGCCGCTGAAAAGGAGTCATAATTGACGAGCACATTTAATTGGTAACAGTTTAAGTGACTGACCCGGTGGTTCTGGCGTTCTGGAGGGGGGCGGGGGGGGACCAAAGTTGAGTAGAGTAATCTACCAGCTCCGTAACCTTCCAGTAGGGTGCATATCACGTGAGCTATTCTGGTCATGTATTAGGCAACTGCGTAATGGGTAAAATTGTATAAGGGGTAACCTGTTCATAATTCGCAAGTGTACGTGCTGCCTCCTCGCGGCAACCACTGGTAACTAAGGCCATTTGGCACATTTTTGGCCATTTGGCACAGGCTAAAGTACGGCGCTAAAGAAGAAAACCTTGACAAAAAACCCTAATCTAAAGTGGAACAGCATATGCCGAAAGATGAATGGCTAATAGGTTAATCAGTCCAAAGTATGCAGACTCTGGTTACCAGGCACCCTCCAGTTTTGTTTAGCCTTCCTGTAGGAAAGCTGGGTGACCTACAGGCGATTTGCAATTTTCCCAGTAACTCGTAAGAGTAAAATCAAACGGAAGACGGGGCACAGGTAGGAATATACGGGAGTGGGACAACCCTCTCGAATTCCTTGGGTTCCAATGCTACCGTCTTTCTAGCGGAATTACATACTATAGTAAACATCTAGCAGGGAGAGCATTAAGCCCAGATAGTATCTATCACGTACCGGCTGGCAGTATTATCAAATTCATTAAGAACCTGAATATTGACTGGACGGCTAATTAAGCAGGGTCCAGCACAATAGATCTTTTAGGTCGCAGTGCGAGGTGGCTGATCGCCCACATGGCCCTTCAATAATAATAATAATAAGTGACTGACTCTGTATGCATATTGTATGTCAAAGAGGAAGGTGATAATAGTATATTATTCAACGAGCATATAATGATAGCTGTTATTCACGAAGATGAAGTTTATCGACACGAGCCGATACGCGAGTGTCGTAAATCATCTGAGTGAATAACAACCATTATATGCGAGTAGAATACGATACTTTGTCCACGACCGAAAAAAAATTTTATTGTATAAATCCTTCAAATAAACCTAAAATAATTTCCGTCGACATTTTGACGTCTCAGTTTAATAATAATGAAAATGGCAAGAGACTACTAGATAAAATTTCAAAAATGAAATTTTTATTTGGTAGTAGTGAATAATGGAAGAAAGGACTACTAGATAAACTATCAGTGAATAATGTATATAATTATGATTGAAGAAACAAACGTATAATGAGTATATTATACGTTAGTCGTGGACAAAGCAATATAACATACAAAGCCGGTTATTTCAAAATTGGTTTCAATAAAACGATTCATTTTCCTTCAATATTCGAAATTTTACACAAAGTTCTTCTGATACGTATAGGGTTTTGTACCCGACGTCGTTTTGAAATATCCTGTTTTAAAAATTTTGTTTTATCATATTTTGTTTCGAAATGTGTTTGTCGCTTCAACCGAAACCCAAAATTTGTTTGTATTTTTTTCTTTTTAAGATGATAGGGTTTAACTCAGGAAAAAGTTGCTCTATGCTCAAATTTTGGATTTAAGTAGATATTTCGTTGCAGAATTAAAAAAAAAAATCATACCATCTGTCCAAGGGGCGAGAGTGTGGATAAATTTGCTATTTACGTGCAAAAATGTGGCTCTTCACTAATATCTCAAAAACTACGAGCTATTAAAGTAAACGAATTTATCCAAATGAAAGAGGAGAAAAATTCGCAAAAAGGAGGTTTCGAATATTATGACGTACAATCAAAAATGGCGCCTGATGCGAACCAGTCTCGTCTCAAAAAAGAGCTACATTTTGTCCGATTTTGGTCGATGTGCTTTGTTTTTAGTTGTACTTCGACAATCGAACAAAAACATTACTTTTTATAACTTCTTTACAGAAATATTTCTGTTTGTGAAAATAGTCGCCGATTAATAGCTTAACGCTTTGATCCGTTACTAAGTTTAGGGGGATTAGCTTTGTGAAATCCCATATAGTTTAAATCTTAATAAATTTTGCTTATTTGAATATTTTTTTAATTTAGCATTAAGTTCAAATATTTGATTTGAATGAATTTTTTTTGTACATATAATAAATTCGCCCGAATGTATGCTTTTTTAAACATATACAAACACCATTTTGTTGTTGTAAAATTTAATATTAATTTAGGATAAACTTCATTCGCATTGATACAATTGCGCTTCAGTTTTTTTCACTTTTAATATTTCCTGTGGCCAAGCCTTAGTACTAAATTCAATCTTCCCTATACTCGTTTCACACATTGGTAATCGTAACCAAAACCGTCAGTCAATATTCCAACTGTATGCCAAAATTGTTCCATATTCTCATAAGTTTCGGACTCTAAATATTGCTTCAATTGAGTAAATTTTCGTTTTAAATCTTTACGACGTCCATCATTCGACGCCAACCGCAAAAGCACTTTGGTTCGAGCCATAGGAAAGAACGAAGCATGAAATCTACAAATCGCACTGTCTTTTATATAACGTGTATGTTTATGTGTCTGAGAACTTAGAAACTTTTCAGACAATAAAGTGTTATCAACAGATACCAATCGATCGAACAGTTTAATACTCTCTGGCATATCAGAGCCAACAATTTCATCTGGAGCATTGTTCAACCACAACAGAATATGCAATGAAACTCAATTCTTTTAAAATAGTCTATGACATAATTATCATTAAAAGGAACTTCATTAACTAACGAAGCCGAGTCATAGCACTCAATTCTCCCACAATTTCCAATTCTTTATGATATATCAATCGATATAATAACGATATTAAATCATCCAAACAAACTTCGTTTATGCTTACTCTAATTCGAATCAATACAGGATTTTATATAATCTTTATCCTCTATCATCTTTCTGGTGGTATTTTCCATATCAGAGGCTCGAAATGCCAAGTATAATCCTCCACTCACTGGAAGCCGTAAAATTTCCATCGCCATATATAATATATGCTGTGGCGTCACACCATGACGATCACCCCTTCGGATTTCAGATGTGACAATCATAAAAGGTGTGACTTTTAGGTCTGGATTAAAAACATGAGGATATCCTAAATAAATTTTAGAAAACGATAACTCCTCGGCATACTGACCGTATAATAGACTTAAAGGTTTTTCTCGTTGCCCCGGAGCCAAATTTAAGTATTTGTCTTCGCTCCATAATAATGAATGTTGCTGACGGAGCAAATTTTCTTGTGCGTCATCAAATTCCAACGGTTCTAAGACATCAATAATAATATTGGATATGGTCGATTGCAAAAAATTTCATCAATTTGTAAATTACAATGTACAAATAAATATTAACCACTTTTTAAGTATTTTTACTTACGAATCCTTCCAAATAAGAGGATTTATTCAAAACATGTCGTTTTATATGCAAATTAATTGCAAAATGATCATGCAATTCTCACGGAAGCGTATTCACCATAGTATTCACATTAACAGGAACATTTATAAATTGACAAATGATTTTATAAGTTCCTTGTTGATGCCGCAATCGTCTAATCTGCATAAATTGTAACCTGGACGAAACTAACCTCTCAGCAGACATAAAAAAACAAAACTATTAAGAATCATGGGTTAATTTAATTTTATATTCAACCAAACCTTTAAAATAAAAATAAAATGATATGTTGTAGTGTAGCTAAATTTGTCAGTCTAATTTTGAATGCCCAGGACCCAGAAATGATAGCCATGGCAGTGAATGTGTTAAGACGTTTTTTCTTAAAAGCCGCTTGTTCTAATACTGTTATTTGGTATTAAAGTTGGCGTTTATGTTAGGTTAGGATAGGTTAGGTCTGAGTGGCTGCTTTGGCACACTTAGACTGGTAACGGTTCATTGAGATATCACAGAAAATATCCCATTTACTGTCCATCTTGAACTTACCTAAGTGTTTGAGCAATCTTAGTGTCAATGCTGGACATGAACAAAGGAAATGAAGCAACGTCTCTTCCTCTTTCTCGTCAAAATAGCTTCTACAGAAGTCATTTGCTTCCAGACCCAGCCTTCTTGCATTTTCTGCAAAAAGGCGACCGTTCTTAATTCACGTCTACGTAGGTATATTAATGTTCTAGTACGCACTAAGTCTAGCTTTGCCCAAACTTGTCTTGCTACACTCCATCGGTTGACCAGCTCTTTCGCTCATGTCGCCTTCTGCTCCTCCGAATGAATCAGCCCTAGATCGAGATCACTGGATTCAATGGTCACGCAACCCTCAGCTTCTCCCAACCCGCTGATGGTAGCCTCTTCAGCCCTGAGCGGATTTTCACCTTTCATCGGTTGAACTCCCGTGCGTGCTTTCACTCCATCCTTCTTGTACACGATGAGAGTGATTGACCCGAAACCGAAGTCAATCACTATCTTCGTTTTTTCAAGGAGGACCGCGTACTCTTTATTTATTAATATAATTGATAATACTCTGGCCCCTTTTGCTTCCCCCGCTTGACGATCTTCCAATTACTGGTTGGAGGATCCGGGTTAAAACCCTGACTGATATTCAAGACCTCACCAGAGCCAGCTGGTTCGGATAGCAGCCAGACTCGTGCCCTTAGCCTGCAGGGCATCTCTTGCGTGATGCACAATTTTCACTGTATGCTGTATTCATATTTTCAAATCTATCTGCTTGATATCCGTTCTGGCTTACGAAAATATTGATAATATTCAGATTATCCATAATCCTAATATCGATCCTATCCTCGGACATCTTCAACGTGTAAAATCGAAAAAATGGTTAATAAATGTATTTTTAACAACATCAAATTAAGTATCAACCACTCGAGAAATAATGTGGCACTGTTAAATAAAATAGAAGATGCTAAAATATCAAACAACGCCAAATTAGCCTGTTCGAAATTACGGATATACTTATACTCTAACATACCAATTAGCGAAACTTTGGAAATCACAAGGAAAATATTAGAAAAACGATATTTTTCCACTAATCAAATCAGTAGAAGCAATCACGGGTCAAAATTATTCAATTTCAAAATAAATGCTGCATATAAACTGATGGTCTCCCCATGACAGTCCTTTATCCAGTATATTGGCTAATACTTACTTAAACAGTTTCGAAAATAGTTTCGTTTTTAACAAGAAAGACAAATATTATAAGGAAATTAAATGATACACAGATACATATGTATGTAGATGACTGTTCCCTTTTTTTTTATTTTTTCAATTTCAGTCAATTTAAAAAAATGTTAATGGTAAAATAACTAAGAGTTATCTCGTAGTTATTTTCAGTTGACCCTTTCAGTTGACCGTAAAGATGAAGAAACACCAATCGATAATAATTTATTTGTTGATGTTTTATCGAATTTTTTGTAGCTTAATTAAAATTACAATAAAAATTAATTAGCGCTGTTTAATAAGAAAATAAAATAAAATACATGCATTATGAAATATCAATAAGTGAGAAGTCTGACAAAACAGTTTTTGGTTATGGTCTAATAAAAATACTACAACATTAAATGTGGACAATTAAGATACACGTAATATGAAACACAGTCGAATAGGGTCAATATCATACAAAAGTCTATTTAGAAATTAAAAATATTAGCGTCATTCGAAAGACAAAAAAATTATCAAAATTTGTAAGGATTAGGTCTACCATAATTACTATTAATTGTATATTGCTTCTCGATTATTGCCTTAAAGTTAGATTCTGGTAGGAATACGGTGACCGTTTAGCTCGAAATTTACATCAAAATTTGCAATCAATGTTTGCTTTCGTAAGAAAATGTGGAAGAAAATTAAGGAAAAATGTTGTCGGAATATAATGTCGTGTTCTTAGGTTTGTTTATCTTGTTCACGTGGAGCATAGTGTAGTGTAATATATTTCAAAATCAACCACGAGAAGCGTATTGTTAACTTCGCTTAAAATAGCGTATCGTAATGGTTTTCGAAATTCATTTGACTCTTAGACTGTGCTCGAAACCTGTGATAAATATATTTTTGGTACACATTTTTGACATTCTTTTGAAAAAACCGCATACACCCAAATTATCACGGTCTTTTGCTATGATAATTTTTGACACAAACAGAATAATTGTTCGGTCGACATTTAACATGGTCGCCTTAGCATTTTATATCATCAAAATAAAATGTCAACTAGTCAATACGATAACATAATATATCGTTTGCAGCAACATAATAATAGCAACATAATAATTTTCAACTGCAGCAGCTTGCCGACAATTATTTTCTTCTAGTTTATGTCAACTAAAAGTTAATCTTATTTATATGCCATATTGAGCTAGGGAGTAAATTTGAGAGCTACCACTATCGCCTGACAGATTATTGAATCTATTATAGAATTAGTTGATCGATTGATTTGAAACGTTGAATTCTATGCACTAGATTGACTCCAATATCTTTTAGTTTTCGTTACAATTCTGATTTGAGACCATCCATGACATTCCCACTTCCTATATAAAACCCTAATTATATCGTAATATATGTATTTTCCAAAATTTTTGTGGAGAATTATTGCACCATCGTCCTGTTATATTATGCTCTAACAAATACAGCCATACCCTACAGTAAATAATATGAAACGAAAGCGAATTCGAAGTGTATAAGGGATTGCTTGCCATTAAAATCGAACAACAACATGACAGAAGGGGTATACTTCAAAAGATTATTAGACAATTCGGGCAGCGTAATAAAAATTTGTGAATGTGGGGGAATATTTTTCAAATAAATGTCAAAAACTTGTACTAAAAAATATTTATCACAGGTTTCGGTCACAGTCTTAACAGTTAAACAAAATTTGTTTTATTGTTTTTGACGTAATTTTGACAGAATATATAATTCTTTATTTTTTGCTTTAGTTTTCTTTATTTTTTATTTTTTTATTTTTTTATCCCTATTGCTTACAACTCACTGATTTCATATTTATAGTGTGGAAATTTTCTTATGATTTATCACAATTTAATGAAGGCACAAATTAACATACTTTCGGCATAAAACGATAACCAAATGACGTTTATTTGACAAACCTTGCTACGATAGTGTTTACTTGGACTGTGACCGAAACCTGTGATAAATATTTTTTAGTACAAATTTTTGACAAATTTTTGAAAATATTTCCCTATATTCACAAATTTTTATTACGCTGCCCGAATTGTGTAATAATTTTTTGAAGTATTCCCCTTCTGTCATATTGTTGTTTGATTTTAATGGCAAGCAACTCATTTTTTATACGCATCGAATTCGCTTTCGTCTAATATTATATATTGTAGCGTAGGGCTTGTTAGGACGTAGTATAACAGGATGATGGTGCAATAATTCTCGCAAAAATTTGGAAAATATAATACGATAGCTATATACAGGAAATGGGAAGGTCATGGGTATTTTAAAATCAGAATTGCAAGGCAAAATAAAAAATACTGGAGGCAACTCTATTACGGATTAAAATAAATCGTTAATGATGTGGTGCATACGATTCAACGTTTTAATTCAATCGACCAATTAATTCTTTAATAGCATCAATAATCTGTCAGGCGATAGTGGTAGCTCTCAAATTTACTCCCTAGCTCAATATGCCATATAAATAAGAACCTTTAGTTGACATAAACTAGAAGAAAATAATTGTCGGCAAGCTGCTGCAGTTGAAAATTATTATGTTGCTGCAAACGATATATTATGTTATCGTATTGACTAGTTGACATTTTATTTTGATGATATAAAATGCTAAGGCGACCATGTTAAATGTCGACCGAACAATTATTCTGTTTGTGTCAAAAATTATCATAGCAAAAGACCGTGGTAATTTGGGTGTATGCGGTTTTTTCAAAAAAATGTCAAAAATGTGTACCAAAAATATATTTATCACAGGTTTCGAGCACAGTCTAAAGGTAGATCCGCACGACGTGTTTTTACAAGTACTTTTACAAATGTGTCAACATTTGTGACAATTTTTTATGGCCACATGTTGTGTATTTCCTTTTGTGATTACATATGTTTCCTCACATATGTAATTTTCGAAAATGACTTTTATCCATTTTGGTATGTTTTACATAGGGTATAACCTCAAAAAATTAAACAAATGTCATCATTAACCATGGTTTTGACTGTAATTTTTCCTTTTTTTTTATTTTAATTGTAGTTATTAATGAATCTAAAGAAATCAAAGTCGCCTGGCCATAAATTAATCTATCGCCGCCCATATTAATATTGAAAAACACAAATGTTTTTAATGACCGTGTGGATATGATTTTCAACTTCACAAATATTTTAAAACACACTTGTATTTTTTGATATATTTTCGTTTGTTAGAACATAACTGAAAACACATCGTGCGGATCGACCTTAAGACTGTGACCGAAACCTGTGATAAATATTTTTTAGTACAAATTTTTGACATTTATTTGAAAAATATTCCCCTACATTCACAAATTTTTATTACGCTGCCCGAATTGTGTAATAATTTTTTGAAGTATTCCCCTTCTGTCATGTTGTTGTTCGATTTTAATGGCAAGCAATCCTTTTATACACTTCGAATTCGTTTTCGTTTTATATTATATACTGTAGGGTATGGCTGTATTTGTTAGACCATAGTATAACAGGACGATGGCGCAATAATTCTCCCTAAAATTTTGGAAAATATATTACGATATAATTAGGCTTTTATACAGGAAGGGGGAATGTCATGGCTGGTCTCAAATCAGAATTGTAACGAAAACTAAAAAATATTGGAGACAACCTAGTGCATAGAATTCAACGTTTTAAATCAATCGATCAACTAATTCTATAGTAGATTAAATAATCTGTCAGCTGATAGTGGGAGCTCTTACATTTATTCGCTAGATCGATATGGCATATAAATAAGATTAACTTTTAGTTGACATACACGAACAAATCATCTCACTAGAAGAAAATAATTGTCGGTAAGCTGCTGCAGTTGAAAATTATTATGTTGATGCAAAGAATAGATTCTGTTATCGTATTTACTAGTTGACATTTTATTTTGATGATATAAAATGCTAAAGCGACCATGTTAAATGTCGACCGAACAATTATTCTGTTTGTGTCAAAAATTATCATAGCAAAAGACCGTGATAATTTGGGTGTATGCGGTTGTTTCAAATAAATGTCAAAAATGTGTACTAAAAAATATTTATCACAGGCTTCGGGCACAGTCGAACCCAATTTAGAACACATAGTCGTAGGAGCTATAAAACATTTGAGAAATAAAAAACAAATATTTTAGACTTTAGTAGTTATTCCATTTATTATTTATTGTACTTAGGAGTGTGAATGTATTACATTTATAATTGCATAATAAACAGAATTTATGTATTTATAACAAACAAATTTATTTAATTAAGTTATCAATAAAAACTATTTATTTTTAATTTTGTGCAACATAAAAAAATCTTATTCTAGTATATTTTTCGATAATAGCATTAAGAATTGAATGGGTAATGTTGATGCTGCTTTAATTCGACAAAAATAGGCATATTAGTAACACTAGTATTCAGGACTGATATGGCTACGGACCATTTTTGTGGCTATGCCTGGTCCTAGTGAACCGCCACCCAAACCTAACCTAACCTATTCAGGACTGATATTTCGGAAAAATTGTTCATAATTCTTATTTCTGTTTCAACCAATTTACAAATTTTTACTACATCGTCATTAGGAATTTTTAAGCCTCCACGATTTTAAAGTTATAAGAGAATTTCGATTGGAACATAAAATAGATTTTACAAGTTTCTTTACAATGAATCCTGATACATATTCAACAACATGTTGAGTGAATTCAGTAAGTTGGAAGGGTTGGAAGTCTAGTGCAAAATCGAAATCTGATAACTCGGATTCAAGTATATATTGAGATTCTGTTTCATTATGTTGGCTTGGATTTTCATGCATTATTGATCGTGGTGTGGATGAGTTTATCATGGCCACAGGGTTTTGGTTTAAACTTAAAATAGAAATATTTTCCAGTGGTATACAATTTCAGAAATTTTGCACCAGAATCGCTAATTTGTGTGTGGACAACCGTTTGTAGGCAGCTGGATATTGTTTTACTGTTGGTTTATTATTATAAGCTAACCTAGATCGAATACTACAAAAAAACAATTCTATATGATCTTGATTAAGTTTGTAGAATGACAAAAACAAAAGTTCGTTGTTTTTCTATTAGAGCTTAAAACGGAAAGTTCGTCCGTTGGGACGATTGTGTCCCTTTAAATTTTAAATTGCGAATATATTCAACTGCAATAGGAATATCCGTTTCAATTTCTTTAGAATTTGATTTACAAATCGGTTGTTTAAAATCATTGCGATAGAAATTATTTGAGTTTAAAATATCAAATATTTTATTAAAATGTTTGATGAACTTTACAGTGGGTTCACAACCTTGAAAGTCAAGAAGCTTGAGTGAACTTCTGCAAAACTCTAAAGCATCTACGACAGGGTCACTTAGAGCTTACGTATAGCCAATCTCACGTCCATTTTGCTTTGATTGATTGATTGATCAGGGGACCAAGCCTAAGCAAGACTCCCGGATGACGTTGGGCCCTCCGTACCCCCTTTACACATAACAAAACCGAAGGAAAGGAAAGTTACGTGAACAACAAAGAATCAACCCGGTTCCAGACACCTAAGTAGTTGATAGTTAGTAAATTTGTTAGTAATATATTTTTAAAGTTAATTAGTTTAAAGTTATTTAGCACAAGACAACACAATTTAAAGTTCATCTACTGCTCAAATTCCTATAAATTTAAAATATGCGTTAATCTTTTATAATAACTATTCTAAAATTAAGTATACATTTAATTCTCTGAAATAAATTATAAATTAATCTTTATGTACTACAAATAAATTAACATTAATAGTTTGACAATAATTAAACCAGCTACCACCAGGTCATCGTGCTGTCACCTCATCCAGTGTCATCTTGGTCAAGTTTCTTAGGTCTTTACTAACCTAAAACCATTTTAACTAACCAATATCAATACTAATACCAAAACTATCATTAACATTAGTACCAGTATGAACATTAATACCAATACCAATACCAACATTAAACCGAAAAATTAATTTCACTAAATTTAATTCAATTTAATTTTAATAAATTGACTCTAATATGATCCAAAATGAGATACCCTGTATTCAAATTTTATGCGCAAACTACACAAATATTAAAGGCATGCATTATTAAGCGAGAAATTAAAAAATTTGATTTTCCTCGCTATAAAATTAAAACTAAAACATTACCTGTCAAATGCAATCTCGATGGATTACATTTTTATCCATATTTAAATATCACTAATTTCACTTTCACTATACTAATTAATTAAATAAACACAAACTTAATTAAATTAAATTATAATATATTTATATACACTTCACAAAATAGATAAATTAAATTAAATTAAATTAAACTTACGAAGAGGATGACAAAAACACGTCTATCCTCTTCGAACGTCAACCGCCAATCTCACGTTCATTTTGCTTTGGCCAAACCTGGGCTGCTCTAAGTTTATTTCCTAGATGTAGCTTTTCTCCTTGTAGTTTTAAAAGTTTTTCCAAATAGAACCAAGCAATGATACCGCCATCCCCATCAATAAGTGGCCCTTTTTCTGCTAAACAATTTCGTACATTTTTTAACATGTGTAACAAGGAAAAATAAGCAAATTAATGGATTCATCATTATAATTATATTCAAAGCAGGGATTTAAATTAGGTAGGTTTGTGTTACATCCAAGAAGATTTGCTGTTGAGAAATTAGTACCTGTCTCGAATAAATTTTGAAGGCACATATCAAACAAATTTTTTTTTTTGCTGACTGTTAATGGACGCTATGGGAAAGTAACCAAAGGCATTTTCCATTTTTTATTAATACATACAATCATGAATTCAAGAACTTGGGTAGCCATTTCGTCATTTTCCCTGCCGTCTCCAAAGTCGACACAACCAAATGTTTTATTTCCAACTAATTCAATTTGCCATCTGATATGGATTTCATCAAAAACTAAATTGCAATAAAGTTTTTGTCGGAATTTTTAGTTAAGTGTTTTAAAGTATCAAAAGATTCTTTTATAAACCCTGAATTAGCGTCTACGCTTTTATACCACTTACTTATGCTTTTATAATGTTGCAAAACATTATTAAAAGTACGTCTAACAAATTCGTAAGCCTTGGGAGAACAGAATTTAAATTAAGTGCAAATACACGTATATTGTTACCTTACTACTTCGGAGAGACACGTCACCTGCTAGCTCTGTTCGGTGAGGTCATTTTTGGTCGTGGGTCCTTTTTCTCTCGGTAAGCCAACATTATATTTTTTGGAGAATCACGGCCCATCCCCCTTACTTCACAACGACGTGAAATTACCCCTTTTAACCGATCATTCTGTGTACATACCGATTAGTAGGAATTTGAAAGCGTATAGCCGCCAGATATAACAAAATTTTGTGATAAACAATATGATATGACTATTAAAAATTTATATAAAGCAAAAATTGTAGTTTACAGGAATACCTGTTATTTAATGATGATTCTGCACACCCAGGACACAGCACGATGCGATCCACCAGCACTCCACACTTATGGGACTATCCTGATTGATATCCTCCACTCAGCAAACTAAATTCACTTCCTCATCTGAATTATGAAACGTTAACACCGGTACAGTTTTTTTTTCCTTTTTTTTTATTTAACTTTTATTTACAGATTTTTATTTTTAGTGTTTTATTATTTACAATATATTTATTATATACATATATATATATATATGTATATAGTATTTACAATAATTAATGGGTATAGTTATTTTACAATATTTAATTTATAGCCTATATACACGGGCAAATTATTCACAGTCCCAAATGGGTTTAGAGTAATTGGTTTAATATTTTATATGTTCAATTACTCATTCAGTTATTTTAATATTTTATATGTTCAATTACCGAAAATCACTATATATGCTACACTATATAACTTTCACGGTATGCACAAGTTATGATTAAAAATAACTTTCTCTTTTTTTTATTGTTTATTATCTAGGTACTTTCTTGACTATGAAACCGACTTGAATACCTAGACTAATTTTAATTTGATTTTTATTGCACAAATTCTAATAATATTTTTTTTTGTTCTTGCTTCACCGAATTTTTTTTCCCAACTCTCTTTTTTTTCCAAAAACAATCATTTTTCAAAAAAATTCCAATATTGCTCTGATTAAAATTTTCCAACCTGAACTACTTAAGTTTATTTTTCTTTATTTTCTTTTGTGCATCAGAATTTTGCCTGAACCGTTCCCTAATTTAACCTACTGTAGATCTGTTCTGCGGTGCCAGTAACATGCATTTGTTACAATATCATCATCATATTTCCGAGTCAATTGTTTACCATTAGTTTTTTTAGTTTGCCTTTTTACGGTCGAACTAATTGGAGCTGACAATCCCATTAACTTCACAAGTTCCTCATCTTGTAATAAATTTTTCGTAGCTAATTGTTTTAAGGTTGATTGCAGAGACTTCACTTTATTTTTTTGGTGTTTAATTGATTTAGTCGAATATTCCGCGCTCTGGATTAAGTTTAATGTGACTTCGATATTTTTTGTCACTTGATGTTTTCAAAGCTCTTTTCAATGTTATTTTAGGATAATATCGTTTTCGTCCTCGCGATTGAGTTTGTTCGGTAGAAATGGATTCTATATTCCATTATTGGTATCAAATCTGGTTCGTATACGTGATTTTATACTATTTTGAGATGATGCTTCTGAGTTCTGATGGAATCTAAAATAAATTAATTATAATAATCTGAGTGCAATCTACAAAGAATTTTCTTCATCGTTCTCTGTACTTACTTCTACTTCCGATCCTTCCGACGTAATACTGCTTTGCGACGATATTAATTGTTCCTTAATTATTAATAGATTAAAATATTGGTATGTGAGAGCTATAAACCGCTTATTTGTTATTACCTTTCTACAAGTTGCTATGGCTTCAGTTTCAGGTATTAAGTCCATTCCTTTTCACCCTTCTGGTAATAATTTTGATTCACTACTTCCGTGGGATAGTGAAACTTGTTGTTCCTAAACAAATATATTAAAATAAATCTAATCGCCCTAAAGATGACATAAATATATACGACACAAACCGCAAAAACCAAATTCATAAGTTAATTATTACTTCTGTCAAGTTTATAGAAGGAATAGCGTCTTCGACCAACATTATTATACCTTTGAATAGTCCCTTTTTATGAATAATAATGTCGCAATATTTAAATGTTCAGAATAAACTTTTCCGTTCTCTCCATGATGCGGTTTTTTCTCACTTTTTCTCACACGCCGCTTTTTAATAGCTCATTTTTCGGAAAACTTAAAATAATTAAATAATTGCATAAATAATATGTATTTTAAAAATATATCAAATATTATTAATTAATCAAATATTATTAATACACAAAATTATATTGTGTTATCATATAAATATGTACATAATAAAAATAATAATGTTTTAGTTTAAGAACACAAGTTTCATTTATCACATTTCATTTAACAATAGAAATTGCATTTAATAATTCATTTAAAGGTAATCAATAATTAAATAATAACTGAATTTCAGTTTAGGAACTACATAGTTTCATTAATCACATTAGATTTAAACTAAAAATGTCTTTAAATAACTCATAAAAAAGTATCAAATAAAAATTTAAAATTTAATCATAAAACTGAAATTAAATCTTTTTTTATTGTTTGAATCGCCTCATGCGAGCTGTATACATTTGAGCTCTAATCGATTTTATATAATCGTTGTAATCGTCGATTAAGGGTCCTTTCCAAGCCTTAAATAACACCATATTTAACGATTTTAACTCGCTGAACTTTTTCCGTTGGTGGGATCCGTCCCAGTTATATTGCGCTAGAAGTTTGTCGCTAAATACCCTGGTTTAAAAATTTGTATTGTTTTAATTTTTACATATGTAAAATTCGTTGTCCATTTTCTCGTTTATTTCTTTTATTCCTTTGTTTATTTCGTTTAAAATGCTTGTAATATTCTCCACAACCTCAAATAATGGTAACCCGTCGATATTGATGTCCAGGATAATTTTACGACGGCTTAATAATAATTAATCTGAACAATTAATTAAATTATTTTCAATGACAATATACACAAACTGGTCACTTCCCTTTGCCTTTTTTATTATTGGCGCATGATTTTTATTAAGACTTTTTATTAGCGTAAATTTTGAACGGGGCAACTCTAAACCGTAATTGTTTAAAGCTCCTAATATTTCACGAGTAACCGTCGTAATAACATTATGTAATAAAACTGTGTCTTTTAAATCTTTTTTTAAAATGTCCCATTTATTTTCCACACAAAAATTATCGTTCACAACACAATTAATTTGATTTAAATATTTCTTATCCGTAGCCTTCAAAGATGGCGGCGTATTTTTATTTAATGGCATAAAATTAATATTTTCTTATTATTAAAACCTGTTTCAATAAAATATTGTATGGTATTAAATCAAAGAGATGAAGTCAATATATAGTAGAATATTGTTGGTATTGTTATAAAAAAAACTTTTTTGTTTATTTGAAACGGCGCTGATGGATTCTTTGTTGACAAAATGTATAATTCTAATTTATTTGACTTTTTTCTTAAAACTACCGAAATTTCAGCTAATATTAAAACGTATTTAATTAGATGATAATAACTACTTTCTGATTTTAAAATAAAATATACTGAAATACAGATAGTGTTTTTTTAAATTGTATTTTACTAATAAGTTGTCGTGCACTAACCTGAAAAATGAAATATTTTTCTTATTTTTTTTTGCACTCACTGTATTGGTTTTTACACCGTTCCACGATAAATTTCATTGTTCTTAATTACTTTACGCTTTGACACAAATAATTTTAGTATAAATGTCAATTTTAATTAATAACACAATAATAACTGTTTTAAAACTTCGCGGTGAAACAAAAAAAAAATGGAGATGTGGCCAACACTCATGTGTTTCTTTTACGAACAGCGAATTTTGAGAAATTTTATTTTTTTTTTAATTTTTAATTTTTTATTTTTTTATTTTTATTTTTTTTTTAACTTTTAGAAACATTTTGTGTTAAGTAGTTTTTCGTAAACCTTATACTTTTTAAGATATTTGCAAAATAAATTTTCTGAACCAAGGGAGTGGCCACTTCCGGTTAGCCGATTTGGAATAAAATACACTGGGACCTCCCAATTTATCATAAAAGCTTAAATCTGAAGTTTCAGTTCGATTGGTTAAACCATATGGGCTATAGAGAGGACACAGACTGATAGATTGACAGACTGACAGACCGACACCATTTCGAAACCCACTTTTTCGGACTCAGTGGACCTCAAAACAGATAAATCTCTAAAAATCTCAAGGTCCAAAATTTTCATGATTACTATACTTTATTTTACTAGAGTAAAAGAAACTAAAACTGAAGTACTACAAAAATTTGGCATATGTGATGATTCATGTTTTTAATCAAATTTATATAAATAGAAGGCTCTATCTATATTATTTTAATATCTTTGGTTGTAAGTTTTTGCCAACAGGAGTGGTATGTTCAATTTGCAACGCTACACTAAACATAAACACTCAAACACTTAAATATAAAGGTCTGAAACCTCATAAGGTGATCAGAACTTCGGTCTTGAAAATTAACCCAACTCACAAATCAATCCCTATCTGAACCTCTTAACCCAATCTTCAGGACAACCTCAAAGTCAATTTACAACTCAACCTCCAACTCAATCGCTACACGACCACCAAGCCAACCGCCAAGCCAAAACTCAAGTCAATCACCAATTCAACCCCAAATCAACTTTCAAATCAACCCTTAACCTAACCTCAAATACAACGCCTAACTCAAACCGAGAAACGACTTCCAAATAGTTCCCCAACTGACCCCCCACTCAACCCTAACGCAAGGTAACTCAATCCCAACTAAACTTCAACTCAACTTAGCTCGAACCAAAGCTCCACCCTCTACTCAACCCCATACTCAACGGCCAATATACTGTGTATGAACTCAAATCAAATCAACGCAGCCTAGGGTTAGGTTAATCCCACTCAACTTTCAAACCTTATTTTGACTGAATAAACTCAACTCAAGCCCAGCCCAACCCTAATCAACCCCAATTCGACCACAAATTTAACCCTCAACTCAACTTCAAACGCAACGCCCTAATCAACCTCCAAATTAACATTTAACATTTCACGAGCCCTTATTTTGAACTTATCGTATATGTGCGTACAAATAGCTATTTTAATCTAATTTGAGAAATGTTTCTCCACTAATGAGGGAATTATCTCACACACTTGGAAGAACTTTAATCTTACAAAAAGCAAAAATTGCGGCGCATATTGACAGCCTCAAACAGGGCAGTAATTATTCGATAAATCTTCTATATTTCATTCAAACTATTATACTTTGCTTATACAAATCAATGATTTTTCCATTTAAATTTTCCATAGTTTAATTTTTTTTCCAAGAAGCCCAATAATTCTTATTTGAAAGCCATGTACCAAAATTGATCGAACTTAGAGGTAAATACTATAAAGAAGAAATCAAGTTTTCCAAGGACGGATATATTCAGGTCCCTACGAACAATATATGGTTGCATCCCCCCCCCCCCTGTAAATAAACCATTCAGTACCCATTGCTGTCAAAAAGTGGCTGTGCGCAGTTTCGCGAAAACTAAATAGTATCAATATCCAAAACCATTAATAATGAATATAATTAATTACAATACTCGCAACAAACCATCCGGAACCTCCCTTCATCGACATGTTTCATTCTGGTTTATACATATATGTATAAAGAAATTAAACTGTGATACAAATATTGTAATTTGTGATAAAAATTCACTTTTAATTTAAATTTAATACACCATTATCAAAAACAAATGTTGTTGTTTTTGTGCTCCCTACGACCCGCGCTTTTAGAAAAGTGATTTTTAATAATAAATCAGCCCTAATAAATGTTGAATTTAAAAATTGTTATAAATGTATTTGAATCCAAATCAAAATGTTTTTTGTTTTTTTTTAAACTTTAATTGTTCTATTTTAAGTAGTAACCCACTTTATTCTAATCCGTTGAATAAATTCCAAACACGGTGCTAATATATTCCAGTCCCTCTCCCACTCACACAAAACACTCGATGCCCGATGCCCGTTCATTTCTTCTCCATAGCATTTATACATCTATATGATCGAAATACCTAAATTTTGTACCAGAACAACATCGCAAAGTATCTGCAAACTGCAGCCAAACTCGTTTAAGCCTCATTTCGGCTAATAATCACTGATCCTGTCAAAGTAAGCAAGCAACCGTATTTAAATATTTAAATCAACAAACCACTCACCTAAGCAACAACACTCTGCCCTAGATTGAACAACAGAAATCGACGTTGTAGTAGCCTTCTACTGGGACAAGTTAAACATCTCTAACATCCTCTTATACCACTCAATTAATTTACACATTACGGGTGCGATTTGTAGGCCCTACACGTTTCGCTTTACCAGAATTTCGACAACGCGATTCTGTTTAGGCATTACGAGTTCTCGCAATTGCGATTTGTTGTTGTTATTTACTCGTACAATGTGAAGTACGACAGACAACTCGTAATGATTCAAGGATTCATTTAAAGAATTTGTTAGCATATTTCGAGCTCACGAAACTCGCAATTAGTTATACGAGAGAACAATCACAGCCCACTCACGTATGTATATACCATAGATGATTTGTTGAAGTATATACAAGTGATTTATTCTCGACACACCTTCCGACTCCATCTAAACTTTGAACAATTTTGCTTCAATTCAATTTGATTTTAATAAAACACCACACCACACAATAATATATTTTAAATTTGTTAAATACTCATGCAATTTAACCCACTATTTGTGATTTCTAGCACAGTACGATTTAATTTAACTTTAATTTAACTTCAACGATTTTTCAACGGTTAACGATAAATCTTTTACAATTCGGACTCAATCTTTAAACCAGCATATATAAAAAATCGGTAAATATTTATAGAAAGAGGTGGTTTTGGGTCAATTCGTATGGCAGGTACCCGATCCTCTTCACGTATAGCTTCCAAAAGCACTGTAGGTGGGCAAAAAAATGCCAACGTATTGGACAAGCCGTTCTCAAGATAATATGTGTACAGACATGCAGACAAACGGGCGGACTTTTTTTTGCTTTTTCGAACTCGTTCATAACGTCGAGAAAACGTTTAGATCAACAAAATGTTCGGTCATTTTTGACAGGATTTCAATAACTTTGGTCCTTTTAGACCGAAGTTCACGAGAAATATTCTAATATTTTAATTTTGGCTGTGTCGTGGTTTAATTTTTAAAATTATGAAAAATGCAAGTTTCACTTTCACGCTTATGTGGGTAAGGCACACATCAATTTTCATTTTTCATCCGACGATATTTTTCTAAATGGTTTTTATACATTTTCTGAATACCTAATTATGAAAAGATCTTAACTCAAGATTACAGCAGCTATACGTGTTCCGCCATCTTGAATTATAAAATATCGGTCATAAATTCTTAATCAGCGACCCAAAAACCCCTGGGTTCCGAGTTTCATTGCTTAATATTAATTATTGGGCGAATTGTAAATGTTTTCATTTTATTTTGCAATAAAAAACAGTAATTTTTTAATGAAAAATAGCGGGCTTGTATCCGAGATACGGCCCACAGTTCGCAGCTGAATAACGATTGTCCTAAAATTTAAAATTAATTATGTATCTTAAAAAATATCTTAAAAATTTGTTACCTAATTTGACAATCCATTGATACATATAATTACAATCAATTAAATTTATATATTTTGACACTTTTGGTTGATAATATTTTTGTTAAGCTACAGTACAATTTTAGTCAGCACAATTATGAACAAAAATGTAATTTATTAAACCATAAGTAAGGTAGATAGTATTATTGTAAGAATATCTTAACTGCTTTAATCCGCAAAGTTATGACCCACTAATGTAGGACCACGTGCAAATAAGACAACTTTATTTGTACAGTTTAAATGAAACCAAAATATTGAAATTAAAAACTAAAAATTAGTTATGTAGTAAAAAATCAACAAACCACACATAAGTTTAATATTATGGATCATGCCAGGCCCAGGTTCAATATTTAACCCCGATAAAAGTGGGACAATCCACAAGCCCCGACATTCTGCAGAACTTTCAAATGACACTTTAGGGTAATAGATGTTAAACAGAAACTGTACTAGGGTAAATATCTGTAGGCAAGTTAGAGCTACTATATTTTTGTGTTTCATTGTCGTTATCCTTCGCGCATTGTGCCACGTGTGGACAAAAAGCAGATATTTATATTGAATTTGGTGATTTCTAAATATAATTTGTGTAATATAATTATACAATCTTATATTTTGGGGAACCGAATTAAATAAAATGATTACACATTTTTTATTATTAAAGAACGAAACAATCAATCAAAACCAATTATCACTAATGTGCAAATATTTATTTGGTTTGGCGATTTTTGAGGATGTTTCCAATTTAATAAGACGAATTATTAGTTAAAAACAACTTTAATAGTTTGGCTGCTAAAAAGCAATTTACTCGTATGGTATGCTTTTATCAGACCAATGTCATTTAGCACATTCATTTAATTTTTATTTTCCGCTATTTCAGATATTCAACCCTCAAAAATTAGTACATACTTTACATAGCACGGACATAATTACATAACTCTGAAAACAGTATTTGACAAAACAAAGTACGTACAGCAAAATAATTTTTCATGTTTTCCTTGAAGGTGTTTACATGGTCCCAACGAAGTTAGCAAAATATTATAATTTTTAGTTAAAATTAATTTTTGTTTCGGTTTATTGGTAACGCTGGTCAACTTTTTTGTTCTATTTGGAAATAATTCAACTCATACAGCTGCGAGGTGTATATTTTATCACCAGAAATGTAACATGTACACAGCTTCAATAAATTGTATACAGCAATATATACTAACCACTTAAACATACTAACCTCCTTTTATATTCATGCATAATCATGATACTAAAAACAAAAAATTATTTTGATGTGGGTTTGATTATTATTACATTACGACGGTTGCCTTTTATAAATCACTATTGGGCAACCCTAGTGCTACCATCTGGTAACTGACACCTCTTTTGTACGGTTTGACATTTTAGACGGTTTATTTACTCCGAACGTTTTTTTATACCGCCGCTATTTTTTTTTTTTGTTATAGTGATATCAAAATTTCATTTCAGTGCATAAATAGAACTAAATCGCGAATATTTTCGTGCGATTTTTTTTACAACTTTCGACGTGGATTAACTCAACAACAGTGCTTTGATTAACTTAATTCAACTTTTGGCGATGAACTGAATTTAATCGTGGCCACAGTTCGCTCAATGACGAATTTCGTGAAGGTCGTCGAAAATCAGGTCGGCATGTGACTTATCGTTAGGTTGGTACATCCTTGGGCATAAGTGGGACCAGCATTCAATATTGCATGAACTTTTGGCCGTCAAAAAGATTTGTTCGGGTTGGATCGCACATAACTTGACAAATGCTCAAAAAAAGACTCGTCGAAATTGGTCGAAAGAAATGCTGAAAAAATATGATCGCGGTGCTTCAAAACATGTCTATAACATCATAACATGTGACGAATCTTGGATCTATGCGTACGATCCCGAAATCAAACAGCAGTCGACGGTATGGGTGTTCCAATATGAGTCAAATCCAGCCAAAGTTGTTCGGACACGAAGCATTTCGAAGCAAATGGTCGCCTGTTTTTCGGAAAAACTGGACATGTTGCAACCGTATCATTGGTACAACGTAGAACGGTCAATTCTGAATGGTACACAACCATTTGTTTGCCAAAAGTCTTCGGCAAAATAAGGAAAACCAACGGTGGATCATTCTCCACCAAGATAATGCGAGATCTCACACATTGGCACAAACAACTGAATATTTGAGCGGTTAAAACATCGAATTAATGGGTCATTCGCCGTATCGTCCTGATTTGTCACCCAATGACTTGGGCCGTTGATGCTTGTTTCAAAATGCATGTTTTGGACCTCAATTGGAGTGGAAAAAGTGCTTCGAAAATTGGTTCAATAAAAGGCAACCCTCGTACTCTATGGTAGCAAAGACTGTCGAAAGAATATAACAAAGAATATAACTTCCTATGTCGTAAAAAACAAATGTCCGCAGGTTGGGTACTGTAATAGATTTTTATGTTTTACTATTTCGTTTTGTATTTTATTTTTGTAAACCCACTCTTTATAAACATGTTGTTGAGGTTTGGTATATAGCCCCTAGCTTGAATAACCACTGCCGTCCCTTACTTTTAATAATCTATTGGATATTGCACTGTGAGACATTTCACCATTCTTCTAAGAGCACGCTTTGGAGTTGTTCCATCTTATTTGAAGCTGGAATGCGAAACCGAATTCTTCTACTAAGAATGCCCCAAACATGTTCTATAGGATTCAAATCGACACTCCTTACCGTCCATGCCATCTTCGAAATATTTACGTCTGCCAAGTATTCATTCACGACTCTGGAACATGGGATCTTGCATTATCGTGCATTAGCACGAAATTATCGCCTATAAATTGTGCGTAGGGAACAACATATTCTTTCAATATTTCGTTAATATAGTGAACAGCCGTTATAGATCCGGTTGGAACCAGGTAAACTCGTTCTCGCCCATCAGGAGACCGCGAACAAAATCTCAGACTGGGCTCCAACGAGGTTCAGTGCAATTTTCATGTTCTCTGGAAAATTGCAGCCGAGCAATCCCCTCTTGTGACAGAAGTTCTGGACCAGTGACTGGTCTTCGTGTATGAAGTTCTGCTTCTCCCAACCATCGCCGTACTGTTCTTTCACTTACATTATATTACATTCATTGCAGGTGCCAAAAGCGGTTGCATGGCGATTTTTACGAGTTGATAAAAGCCAAACGGTCATCTCGAACGTTTGTCACTCTTTGTCTGCCCGTGTCTTGTTGCCTGGTATACAACCCTGTCCCGAAAGATCTCGACGGAAAACGTTATAGGTCAAACATCTTCCATCAATACTTTCTGACTTTAGCGACATAATAAAAACGTAAAACACTTAAACAGCAAAATGCAAAACGTAAACTCGACAATAAAACGATTAAATATCGAAAAAAAAAATTCAAAAATTTTCGTTATTAATAACGAATGCACATTTTTAAATTTTAACTGCAATGCACATTTAAATTTTCCATGGCGTCCCACATTTTCTATGATTGTGTTGAATGATCTAGAACTCGATTTTTGTTTCATGTTTCCAGCTAGTGCAATTCAAAAGATATTTACATTTCAAAAAAAGTTTTTTTTTTATGGTGGCCCGTTTCCTCTACCGTTGAATGTATAGAGAATTTTATCGGCCAGGTTGCAGCTTAAGTATCAAATTGATGGTGCGGCAGAGGGCTGAGCAGAACATAAAAATGTGCGACAAGTCGGCGGAAAACTGAAATTACATCTTGATGGCGTTAAATTCCTAAAGGAAATTCTAATAAATTTTAATTGAAAAATAACAAAGTTATAACAATTTTTTACTACACAGGTTTACTTTCTTATTATACAGGTTCATCAGTAGGTTTTGATACGTGTTTTGCTAAACAATTATTTATTTTATAAAACTTGGGTAGATTATTTTACCAGCAACTGAAACAGAACCATATAAAGATACGATTGTCAATTAATTTGACTGACTTATTCGAAAATCGTTAATGAAAAACGTTAACCTTAGCAGTTACTCTTCTTTTTAAACAGGTTTGTCAGTTTGTTCTTTTATTTGCTGTTTAAGAATATGTACATAAATAAAATGTACTTTTTGGTGAACAGACGACGGCACAGGTAAGTCACTAAATCAAATATTTATTAATTTAAAATCATAAAATTGTAATGATTTTTTTTTTTATTGAATTAACATAAACATTTTATTTCAAATACATCAGATTTTTCGCAGTCGAGAGCTACCAATCGCCGGTCGGCAACGAAGCGCAACTATCAATGTTCCAGCCTTATACATATGCCACCATCTATAAGGCCAAAACGCGATTGTAAACCATTTATGCCCAATTGACTAAACCGAGCTCGCATTTTTGTGAAATATAAGAGACAAATTGAAATAAATTGTTTACTTATTTCAAATCATAGTTTCAGCTCTATCCCGTTGTTTGTTTGTACCTGTACGCTAAATTATTATTAATACTTAACAGTAACCAAATTTTATTAGTTTTAAAAATAACATTTTTCTAAATTAATTATTTGTCATATAAACGAAAAAACGTTTCAAAAACCCAACCAAAAAAACGTGGGTTTTTTAACGTGAGGAACGTGAAGGTTTTTCTTCAATGAGAATAGGAAATAACGTTAATTTTGCGATTCACGTTTTTGACTGTCAAAAAAACGTAAATCACATCAAACTTTTGACTGTCAAAAAAACGTAATCACCCCTTATCGAAAGGATTTGCCAAAAATATAAGGTCGTGTAACAATGGATTTCAAATGACTTCCTTCATGAGTAAAATTATACAATAGTAAACAGCGGTTATATGTCGACGACAGCTCATTTGATCGGGAGTATCCTACTCACCTCATCCGACGACCACAAGTTTCTATACTAATATATTTCATCCAAGACTCCGGTACTTTGGCTACGACTCAGTGTAATAATACTCGGTAACCTCTTAATCTTTATCGGGTCGGTTTATTGCAAAATATGCTGCATTTTCACAATAGCTACATCCTGTCCGACAAATATACTCGACTTTAACTGAATTATTTACGCAGATAGAAAGCCCACCGACCAGCGTGCACGGCGATACAATTATTCAACCACGAGCGAACTGGGCCAGAAATTCCAGAGAAATGCATAGAGTGTACGATCACCTACAAAATCCGTTGATGATGGTCGCATTAAAGACGGCTGACACCGATCATATTACAGGTCGCACCGTAAAAACTGTTTTCTGCATGGACTTTTACGCCTATAGAATGATGGTAGGACCGCGGCAATTCAATACTATTTTGCGATGCGGAATGCTGCTGATTCAATATTGGGTCGTTCAATATGGAAAAATAGAGACCGAAAGGCTCAATTACATCCGATGTCATCAACAAAAAACGCGAGTCGAACAATATGTCCACCTGCAAGATGCACTATATGACAACGAACATGTTGGCGATGTGGGTTAGCTGACGATACTGACATCATCATTTACTGTGTAACGAACGCCTCGATCGCGATGCGCTCGTTAACAGAATTCTCCATAGGACCTTGGTGGTGGCAGCAGCACATTTGCCGGCCAGGTGACAGCGGTTGGGTGGGTTTTGTTTGCCACCGATCATATGGAGCTTGTTAGTGCTGCTAACTATAAAAGCTTACGGAACTCTATAAATATGGTACGGTTTGATAGAAGTAGGACGGAATACATAAATAAATAAATACTTGAAATATATCACAGTTATTGTATCAAAAGATATCACAGTTGTTTTATCACAGTTATCTTATCACAGTTACCGAAAAGCGGGCGCACTATTACTTGCGCGGGTTGTGGCATTTGATGTATTTACCACACGCATCCCTCCCTGCCAATACATACCGTATGCGACACTTATGGTATGCCCCTTGCGCAAATTCGTGCCAAGTTTAATCACTGCATACTAAATCACTTCAACATATCACTTTTAACATTCTTAATCGATCACAAAAATATCACTTAATTTATAAACATTAACAAATTTCATTGATTCTGAACGCCGAACAAAAAAAGAAAAAAATTCACAACGAAAGCAAAGAAAATGAAAATAAGCTAAACCATTCACAATTTTTTTAAATCAATAACATGAATATTTATTTAATACAAAAAAACTAACATTAAATTTTCCAAATGATGATTAATATCAACTTATCTTACAAAAAAACATTTTTTCTTGAAAAGAAATTAATGATAATTACATAATTTTCGCAGAACCGATTCACCCCCCTTATTTAATATAAATTTGTTTTAAAGGAACTTCATAGAAATGTATTTATTTTGAAAATATAATAATAATAATATAATAAACTTACAACATTTTATGTTTGTTTTTGTTACAAACGGTACACAATGCTGCACATGTGGTCCAGAATAGCGGCAATCAGATGTTGAAAAAAAAACTAATTCTTAGTTTATAACCGCAATGACAAAACAGGAATACAATGATGACTTGTAGTAATAAGCTCGTCGCGGCATTAATTATTGGTCATCCTTGGTTCATACCCCATAAATTTGATGTGAAACTGCGATTTTGTTTCGAAATTTACAAATTGTATTGATCACTCGCAAGATGTGATCGCTGATTTTGACGGTATATCCGCGACCTTGTGAGATTTTGTGTACATACAAAATATATCGCTCGAATATTCTTATGAGACACTCTCGGTCATTTTTGCTTGGTGTTCCGAATTTTAAAAGAATTATTTTTTATTTAAATTTTGTTTTTATTTTATTTTCAACTTTTTATGTTCACGTCCAAACCAAGAATGCCCTTCTTCACCAAAAAAATCTCTTTTCGAACATCGTATTTTGTTATTGTTGTTATAGAAAAGTCATAAAATACCGGTATATTACGTAGTCACTACTGCAGCATCGTGTACCTGATTATTGGTTCTTAACTATATAAAAAGGTAAATACAAGCTCTACGGTTTAGCTAATATCCAACATTTAGGCGTACTTATACCGCAACCGCTGACCAAATTAAATACATTTTTTTTTTCAAATCAATGAAATTCGTTAACAAATCAACTAATAAACACAGTAACAACCAAATTGTTACAACTGGCGCCCCCACAACATGCATGAACGTAAGAGGTTACGGCAGATCGGCAGATCGAACTTTTTACTGCTGCCACCTGTAACCCTAGCTGGCCAGAAACATACCATATCCACCCCGTCTCACCCCTCCCCCCTACATAAGACAGGTCCGACATAGTGAACAGGGTGTTTTACTTAAAAATAAAAAAATGGTAATGCTTATCATAAAAGGAAAAAATTTCGGACTAACTCAGTACTACATGTATTCTGTGGAATGCCTAAGGAGGGGTTTGCCACATATGCATCTCTTGCTCTGGCTGCAGAATAAAATCAGACCAGACGATATTGCTTCCATTATGATTGCAGATATTCCGGATATCAATGTTGACACCCAGTTACATGCAATTGTGTTGAAGCACATGATTCACGGTCCATGCGGTCATATGAATCCGAAGAGCCTTCGAAGTAATACATCGACAAGGGAAAAGAAAAGGAATATCCCAAATATCGTAGGAGGCAACCTGATGAGGGAGGGTTGGAGACAACGGTACATTACGAATTCACAACCGGTGGGTAGTACCTCTTAATCACGATCCTCGATTAAGTTAATAGAATATATTTGTAAAAACATAAACAAGGGTAGCGATCAGACGATATTTAGTATTCAGGCAGCAAATGAGGTGGATCTAAGCAAATCGCAAATAGTTTTCTCATTAGTTAGCCAGCAGGAAAATTGCACAAGTAATTATGATCCCAAAACCTGGAAAACCACCAAACATAACATCGTCTTATAGGTCAATTTCGCAATTGCCAGTCATGTCCAAACTCTTTGAGAAGCTTCTGGTAAAAGATTAAATTCGATAATCGAGAGTAAAAACTTGATCCCAAATCATCAGTTCGGTTTTCGCAACCAACACTCAACAATTGATCAAGTACACAGAATAACCATTATAATTGAGAAAGCATTAGAGGAGAAAAAAGTCTGTTCAACAGTATTTCTAGGCGTTGCACAAGCGTTTGATAGAATGTGGCATGAAGGACTTAACCACAAGTAAAGAAATCTTCTACCAATGCAATTTGCTAAGATACAAGAATCTTACTTGAAAAATAGGTTTTCAGGATTAAGTTAGATGATACATCTTCTGAATTGAAAGAAATCAATGCACGAGTTCCACAGGACAGTGTATTGGGGCCGGTTTTATACCTCCTATACACTTATGATCTTTCGACATTAGAAAACAACACAGTGGCAACTTTTGCAGATGAAACGGCGATCTTAGCTGTTGGAAAATGCAACGAACAATCAACACAGAAGTTACAATCAGCTATAACTCAAATATATAAATGGACAAAAAGATTGAGAATAAAACTAAATGAAGCTAAATCAGTTCACATCAACTTTACAAACAGACGATTCGAACATATTCCGATTACCATAAATAGGGAAATAATACCGCATGCGAACACAACTAAGTACCTCGGCATAACCCTGGATGCTAAACTACGATGGAAAGCACACGTCAAGAAGAAAAGTGAAGAATTGAGACTTAAATACAGAAAAATGTATTGGTTGATGGGAAGGAACTCTTCTTTATCAACATACAACAAGCTTCTACTTTATAAGCAAATATTAAAACCGATTTGGACTTATAGTATTCAGCTTTGGGGTTGTACCAAACAGAGCAACGTAAATATCATCCAAAGATTTCAGAATATGGTATTAAGGAACATCGTTGATGCACCTTGGTATGTCAGGAACAATGACCTTCATAGGGACCTTAAAATGAACCTCATCTTAAACGAAATTCAGGAAAAAGCACGGAGACATGAAGAAAGGCCTCGCCAACATGTGAACATTGAGGCAACTCAGCTCCTAAGAATCACGAATTTAGTACGCAGACTTAAAAGAACCAAAACTTTTGAGCTGGTGTGATTGTCAGTTTAAACAGCATTGTGCTGATCTAAAATCCACTACAAAGATGTGGTTTACTTCAATTTACCATACACTATGGAACGCCAGTGGGAAGAAGCCATAGATTAATTTAAGTTAGTAAATTAAGTCAGAAACAAATTGAATCGGTCATTTCAAAAACCCCACATGTTACAATTTTGGCGGTTTTTAGTTAGCTATCGTTTCGTAGTCTTAACATATCGACTTATCGACCCCTGCTGAAAACCTACATGTAACTAGTTTCAAATAGCAAATACACTGCCCCAGAATTGAATGATCCCTGCAAAACTCCCACAAGTGTTACACATGTGGAGTTTCTGAACGGATTCGATCCGGCATTGTGTTGCGTCATTATTACAGGTCATCGTTGATTTACATAAAAAATAATGTAACACATTACTTTTTAACACTGAACACATTACTTTTTTACTTTTATTCAACTCTAAAAATCGCTTCTATCGCATTCACTTTGGACAGTATTCGCTTCGTGCCTCGCGCGAAATCGCATCGCGCGCACTCTGACCGAAGCCTAAACACGAGAACCATAGTTAGAATAAGAAAAATTAAAAAAAATAACGTAAGAGAGCGAGAAAGGGGATTTGTGTGTATTCGACCATACTTAAAATAAGAAACGTAATTTTTGGGGAAATGGAAACTTCAGCTGTCACTTAAAAAACTTAAAAGGAGCGAAATTTTTCGTGTAAACTTAAGAAACTTAAAAAAGGTTGCACAAATGTTTAACGCGGGAAATAAAAAACTAGTTTGTAAATAGAAATTATAACATTTTCATTATTTATTAATAAATAAATTAAAACGAGAGTATTTGAGCATTAAATTAGACTATAATAATTAAGTATTTATATTGTATATACATTTAAAACATCAAAAAAAAAAACTGAAACATAACCTAAAACCAATTTAATTGAGATATTACATTTTTTTAAAACAAAAAACATTGCAGAGCAAATTTTACTACTGCCGATTGAATTGAGGAGCGAAGTAAAATGAAACCCGATGTAATTAAACCGTCATATAAAAAAATAAATTTTATATATTATATGTAATGTAATAATTATTATAATATAATACTTCAAATAAATAAATAAAAAAATTAATCGTACTATAAAAGTGCCTTTTGCTAATACAAAATAAATACTATCGTAACCAACACGAAAAATACGATACGTAAATATATCGCATAATTAGATCTGTTTACGATATATGAAAAGTAAGCGTCGTAAACGTATCGTATGTTACGTAAAAAATTCTAATTATCATGGGACGTTGGACTCGTAAACATATCGATTTCGAATCGGAAAAAAGATTCGTAAACGATATTTTGTATGAACAATAAACATCATTTTCGTATCATAAACGAATCGCTTTGTTTAGTGGGCATGCTTTGAAAAATGTCATTCTCTCAAATAATTGAAATTACATAATTGAAAATCAAAATAATAAAAATTCACTGTATATAAAAAATTATAAATTATTGAAACAGTTTACAAAGCAATATTACAAAACTGTTTACAAGCAATGCCACAAGACGTTTTTCTAGAAACAGATTTTCCATTTATGATTAAATGGCTCAATATTTTGTGATTAAATTAATGATAAATAATATAAATTAACTCAGATTATTAATTAATATGAGAAATGTACAATAATTTAATAAATTTAATTGAAAAATTATCATTTTTCGTTTCTGCCGTTCCCAGAAACGGGTTGGTTGGTTATTTTTTAATTAAAATTGTAAAGTTATAGTAAATTTGTTATTTTAATTAATAATTTGAGTTATTTTGTATTACACCAGAGCATCGAGTTGCATCGCTAATGCGTTCCAGGAAACTGAAAACAACGCAACTTGGAAACCAAAAAAAAAATTGTTTACCAAATTATTAAACAAAAACAGTTTTAATTTAAAAACGGTTTTATATTGTTTATTACTCCAATAGATAAATAAAAAATAATAATTAAGAATAGAAATTATGGTATTATTGTACATTTCTTATATTAATTAATAATCTGAGTTAATTTATATTATTTATCATTAATTTAATCACAAAATATTAAGCCATTTAATCATAAATGGAAAATCTATTTTTAGAAAAACGTCTGTAGTTATGTCATGTGGTAATTCTTTAAAGGTTTAAGCATTTAAGTACATTATTTTCTGTCGTCTTATAGGCGAGTATTGCAAAATAAGCCCTCGTTCGTTAAGGGTTAAATTTCGATTAAAATTCTTCTGAGTTCAGACTATTTCTTGTAAAAAGAATATTGTTTTCCACTACTAAATAAGCAATTATTTTGTTTAATAAACCCAACTACAGATGTCGTAGCATACAATAAAAATGAGTATTACCTGCATTAAAAATTACTTCATTGTTATTTAGCAATTACATACATCCCTACACTCGTGTACATTTGCCAAAGTGTCTACAAGAGAAGCAAAATTTTGATTCTCAAATTAAATTTTAAGAATTTAATAATTTGCGTGCTGTATAAACAGTTTCTTATTGATAAATGTTTAATTAATTATGTGTCAATTTAAATAAATATATTTATAGCGAATGCTTATGATAATTGTACGAACTAAAAATCATTTGAAAGTGAACAATTTTTTGGTGTATTATTGAGAGCTGTAGTCGCCATCATTTATCTCGTTTTTTTTTATTTTTACATTACTGTCAAAATATTACACATAAATAAATACACAGTAGAAAGTCTACATGTTCAAGACGTATTTTTGATACACAACAAACAAAAAAAAACAAATTGAATCAATAAATAAAATTGTGTTCTTTTAATAGGAATAAATAACCATAAGGTTATTAAATCAATAGAAATAAGGTAGGTACCACGAAAGTTGTTAATAATTTAGTGTTGGTTTGTACCAAACAAGTTCGGGATAATTTTCTTATATAGTCTGTGTTTATCGTATAAATAGAAATTAATAATTTATAGTGAACTCAAAAACAGTAAAATACAAAAAAAAAATAGTAAAAGTCGTAGTCTATTTACTGTGAAAAGAATAAAATTAACTTTATTCAATTGCGCAAGTACACGATTTCATTATTTATTTTCTTATTGTACTGTTTTTTAAACCTATTTAAGCTCGATTTGTTATTAGCACATACATACATATTAAAATTTCTTAAATTGGTCATCCAAAAATAACAAAGGATTTCCTATGGCGTTTAAATTACAACCATATTTTTATAATCGAAAAATAATTAAAAAATTATTTGTCATAAACACGTTGAAGTAATGGGGTATTAAATTGCCTATAAAAATGTGTTGTAAACTCGGCTATTTTGTACCCTAGGTCAGGGAAAGGGGATGATATGTACATAATATTGCAGGTATTTTACTGTGATTTCTGTCTACACTTTAATAATTTAATTATAGCTACTTATCTCAAATTCAAATTTTTAAATTTTATTAGTAAATTAAAAGTGGTAACACCCCGTTTAAATATTGTCTGTAACGTTGTAGACAGACACTTACGTAACAGATGATCTCATTTGCGGTTCTATTGAAAATTTTGTATAATTTCTAAACCTCGCAAAAAAATATTAATAGCTAGTTCTACTTATCTAAACTATTTTGAGCTCTACTTGCGAGCTATGTAAGTAGTATTAATTTAATTGTTTTTTATCTGATCTCTGAATCCTACATGAAACAAAAGCAAAAGAATGAGTTGTATACCCATCTACCCACTTTTATTCGATGTACAGCGCACCTAAAGTAAATTAACGAATAGGGTTAAAAGTAATTAGTCACAAGAAGTGTGGAAAAATTGTCGTCTCCATACGTAATAACTTTCATGCAATTTACATTTTAAACCATGTCCAAGAACGAAAATACCATTTCTATCGATCGTTTGCTACATTCATTTTGATAATTATAGCCCTTGGGCAAGTATTATAAAATTGTTTATAAATTGTGGTATGAAGCAGAAATATTTTTGTGCCTACATTGGAAAGCTGCAAACATATTCAATTTATTCGCAGCATGCCCCTCGTATATTTGAGAAGTGCAGAATCAAACATGGAAAATCTTTTTTCGTTATTAAATCTTCACATAATCATAATATTTGTTAGTTTGAAACTCGGCCAATAGGCGCATTCAGGTCTCGCAACATGTTGGCAGCAGAAATCTACTAATGGAAAAAATGATATTTAAATTAGCACGTTGCTATGCAATTTGTAAATTATCATCAGCGTTCACAACTCAACACGGTGATTTTAGTCAACATGTTGCCAACAGTTGGCGGAGCTGAATGAACCCAATTCCTATTAAAATTGTAGTTCAAAAAATTCATTCGCATTAAACACGGTAATCTTCATAATATTTCCACATTTTTTTTGTGAATTAACCGTGTCGCCATCAAACGCAAAATAAACGAAAACGACAAGATAACTGGAGAATTACTATAAAAATCTACGTTTGCAGTATCAAAGCCGGCAATCTCCATTTTGTAAGCTTAATTTATTAATATAATAATTAGTCTAAAAACAAATTTGTTAAAAATAATTAAATGGATTTTATTATAAATAAAATAAACTTCAAATTTTACTTCAATTGCTGAGAATAATGAGAATAACTCCGACGTTTTCTTCAATTTGGGAAAAATGGAGATTGCTTGCTTTGTTTGATACATTTATGTAATTTTTTAGTTGTCTTTTTTTGTTTATGTTTTCCTAGTACATAATACGTTTCGGGAATCGAGCTGTGCCAAATGTTTCACACATTATTTTTGGCGCTCTTATATTACCTTACACCCTTAAATTGCCTTGATCCACATTCATCGGTTCTAACGGACCATGACCAACAGGTGGAACGCAAAGAATAAAATTAAAAATTAAGTTGAAAAATCATTTTTTGTGGCAAAACCAATCGATTTACGAAGTCAGGTTATTTTTTTCTATAATCGGATTCACCATTTACAATTAGGAAAAATGTATGTGACCATTATTGGTTAGCTATTTTATTTATTTAAAATTTAAAGAAATCGATTTAGTAAAATTCAAAGATTCTTTCAAAGATTGAAATTTGACCATAAAATAAATCAAAAAAAACTCATAAATTACACAAAAATTTAATAAATAAAATTTTATAAAAATTTATCATTAAGTACTTCAAATTTTATTTGAACTTGTCATATTTTAAATTAAAAATTTAAAAAGTAATTCTTCGAGTTTTTCTTGTCTTTAGATAAGTTGAAATCAAACTGAAATTCTACTCTACTTGGGATCTTACATAGGCAAAATACAGCGTAAATAATGTAGATTTGTCTTGGAATTCACTGGTCCATCGTTCGATAAACCAAAATTTTGAATTCGCTTTGGTTATTATGTTATTCTACATGCCTATTAAACGTAATTTTTTTTGTTAAATATAGTATGATCCCCAGATCGATAGTTTCACAAATATTGCAGCGTGTTTGTTCAGTGCTGTTGATTTTGTATGTATTGATTGTGAAACGACAATCTTGCATTTTTTGAAATGTAAATGTAATGAGTTGCGGTCACACCACGCACTAAGATCATTAATATCTTGTAATAGATCATATATGGTGTGATACTTCACACTTTTCTCTGATGGTATGGAAAATTTTAATATCATCTGCAAATATGAGCGGATTATAATTTTTGTAACCTCTGTAATTCGGTCGATGAAAACAAGAAATATCCATGGACCAATGTGTGATCCTAGAGGAACACCCGAAGTAACTCTGATAACTTTGAATTTCTTATTTCCAATTAACACATTAATTGCGGTTTGATAAATACGAGCTGAAACATTTTGCAAATTTGAAAGAAAATCCATCCAAATGTTTGAAGACTATCAACTATCAAGGACCTTACGATGAGAAATATAATCAAATCATCGTTTTACTAGTAAATTCCACTAAATTTGTGGATATTGATCTGCTTGGAAAGCATCCATGTTGCTTGACAAATATATGACGGGCCTATAAAACTTTGAAGGTATTACGCAAACAGCTCGAATAATTTTATAATAGATGATGTCGTTGAAATCGCTCTGTAACACGTAATGTCTTCTCTTTTACCCGATTTAAAGATTGGTATGGTTTTTGATATTTTCCATTTATCTGGAAACGCGCCGGATCCTAACGAAAGGTTGAACAGATTCCACAATGGATTCACCAAAATATTTGCATGTTTCTTAAAAATAGGTGTCATCCGGCCTACAACGGTCGCCAAAGTCATTCAGCACTGACATAAAAATTTCATCAGTAATACTAGGAGGAAAGATTGGCTTACTGATTAATCGGAATCTCATCAATTCTGTGCATTACCATTGTGGTCCTTTCGTTATTATCCGATATACTGCAGAATAAGGAGATGCAACGTTTGAGTAGTTAATGTGCAGAATTTTTCTGTGCCACAGTAAGGTCCTTCGGTTCGTTACGGCCTGAGTTGTTCCACCATTTCTTTCTGCCCTTGCATGTTGGCTTTTCCAACCGGACTTTTCTGTTTGCATTTTACTACGACTGTACCTTTCTTGATGGTTTTCGTCTTATCTGAGAGTTTTAGAGTTCCTAATTGGTACTCTAAAGCCGTTGTGTGGTTTAACTAGGGCTTTCCCGATTATAATTTCCTTGCCTCCACTCTCTTTAGCTTCCACAACCGACAAACTGGGTAACCCGGAACCTGCCTCCAATTTTCCTCACACAATTGTCTCCAAGTTCGGTGGAAGCTCCTCCCGATGATCAACAATAATTCGCTTGGTAGTTGCTCCTGCCTGCTAGTTTGAAGTGACAACTCCTTCGATTAATAACAAAAAAAAAAAACGTTTATTAAAAATTTTTGTTTTATTTGTACCTTAAAAAAGGAAATTTAAAATCACTCCTTCTTACAGTGAAAAAAAAATGTTCTTGTCTTTATTTTTAAAAAAATATTAAAATGAAATGAATGTTAAAATAAATTTTTTTTTGTTATTGATAATAAGTGAAATAAGTTACACATAAATAATTCATTCGTTTAAGAATGGATCCTATAAAGACAACTCGATGTTATCGTGAAGCCGTTCGCCCTCATGAAGTCCATTCCCAAAATGACTTCATCTACGATACTTACAATCAGCACTTCTTGTTGGAAAAGAGTTCTACCGATCATTATATTCACGATGTTTTTCCCTTTTATCAATGCACTATCTCCTGTTGCCGTTTGTAGCTTCGACCGATTAGCTGGTTGTACACCTCAACAGATCAGATCTTTTCGGATAATCATGCGATTTGCTTCCGTAACCGTAGTGATGATGCACTCCGTGCCATCAGTGTCGCCTTTGGTTGTTAAACTGTCACCGCCCATTGCTACTCTCGAAACGCTGATGGAGATTATGGGCAATCGGTAGTGGGAGCCAGCTTCTGACCCCTTAAGCTGATTCTTTTTAGTTTAACGGCTAGGTTGTCACTTGGCCCTCATGCTTGGGCACTTCCTGCGTGGTCGTCGCTGCATAGGAAATGGTGATCTCCCCCGTTTCCTTCTTGTTTCCCAGTAGTCTCGCGAGATGTGACCAATCTTATCAATGTCCAATACTTGATTTTACTGCTTCCGTCTCGGTATCTTGGTGTTTATGCTGGTGTCGATTTCCACTCGGTATATTTTCACTGACGGTTTGCTGAGGGCTTGTGCAATCTCGTTCGTCAACGCACAAGCGATGGTTTCCGCGAAGGTTGTTTTAGGTGACAACATCACCGCCTTGTGTGTCTCTGGTTCGCGAATGTCGTCAATGAATGCGTCAATTTTAAGCCTTTCCTGTAATCGGCTGACATACTTGTATGTGCTAGATGCACTAGTCGCTCGATTGCAGATGAAAATTCCTGTAGCTGTTTTCCTCCCTTTTGGTAGCGGCTTTTCTATTCTATGCGATATATTTCTCGCTTGTGGTCAATGCCGTACTTCCGATCCGGCGCCTTCATAATTTCGAGATAGCTATTACGTTTTTCAAATTCCTACTTTGGATCTATAACTTTTAATTCATAGAGAATCATTTTTTTGTTTTATTAATCACAATCCGAACGCTGTCATCAATTGTTGCGGTTTTGCCTTGTCAATCAAGGTTCGAATCACTGGATTGTGAATAAAACAAACCACTTCAATTTATCACAAACGAATTTATTTATTTAACACAAAAACTGATACATACAACATAATTTATTAACAATAATTCACAAAATCACTTATTATAATTTTCGCACAATTTTACTGATCACTTATAATTTGTATATCGCGCTACTTTTTAAAACACTCGGTTTAATCTTTACACTGTCATGTTCCAAATACGAATAATCCTATTTGATTTCATTTGGCTTATTACCAAACTTCTGGAGGTTTCATGATTTTTCCAGTAAGAATAGTCTGGAATGTTCTAGAAAGTTGTATCATGGAAAATACTGAATAGTACAATAATCATTGCTCTGTTAATTAGCTTCTTCTATTCTACCCTAGGTATCATCGTAACAATATTTTAATTCGAATTTTGATGTTTCAATTTGCGTCGCGGAACGTATTATTGCCGCAAAGTGAGGTGTTGGTGTAGTCTAACATTTCTACAAGAACGTTTACATATTCGAGGTTTTCATGTAAAATTAGTTTTTTAAATTTTACTCGAATCATAAAACTGTTACTTTTAAATTACTCGAACTTTGACTTGAACTGAATCATTTTTCAAATGCTTCAATAACAAGATTTAAGTATTACTAGGCACCTTTCTCAATAAAAAAGATTTATAAATATTTTTTAATTATTTTCAATATGTTTTTTAAATTGCATTTAACATTTATCTTTTAAATTAGAAAATTTACTGTAATTAGTTGACTTACTAGCTAACTAACTAGTCATACAGACCAGTAATATTATTTCAAAATATCTGTGAGTCGGATAATTAGTTTATAATGTATGTAATTAAAAAAAAAAAAGATATTCTCATAGCTGTACTGTACTTCAAACTTGAAACATAAGATTTAAGTAGAGCTAAACTTTGAAAAAATGTAGATATTTTGATCGTATGAAAGAGAAATAATGATCAGAATTGATGCATTTTAAAAATCAAATAAGATGACTTCTGACCCCGACAAAAATGGTGAAAATTGTAACGAAATCTAATGGTTTTTTCTTTACTTTCTTTCGATGTTTTTTATAAATATTTTTTTTATATCTACCTATATGCATGTCCCATTCGCTTTCTAATCTAATCATTGCAACATATATATGCGCTGAGTTAGAAAATTGCAAAATCAGACGAAAGCGTTGTTATTACGTGGGATTAATGTCCGGTTATCAATTAAAAACGAATATAAGGTCTTATTAATAATTAAAAAACACTTACAAATGAACGATGTTGTTTTGAGAAATTTATAGATGGCAAACTAAAATAATTTGTTTTAAGGGCATAATGTAACTGAGAAGGTGGGCTGATATTTTATAGTTTAATTGAAGCTCAAAAGCGGTTCGATTGAAGTTTATTTGAAGAAATAAACATTCTTACATATTGACCCCTACGATAGAATAATGTTTTTAATATTAATAATAAAATCGTTAATTTTCGTACTGTGGGATTTTCTTAAACAAATAATTTCAAATATTTATTTATCTTCCTAATACAGTTTGATAACTATTGTTTAATAATAATTAATAATATTTGAGGTTTTCTGAATTAGGGTAGTTTGCAATGTACCAACTAGCTAACGAAGGCGTACGATTTGGTTAGCTGGTAAATTTTGCAAAACACCCAAATTCAGAAGATCATCCAACATTATTAATTATTATTAAGCTCAACAATAGGAAGATAAATATTTGAAATTATGTATTTGTTTAAGAAACACTCCACAATACGAATTAACGATTTTATTATTAATATTAAAAATATTATTCTATCGTAGAGGTTAACATGTAAGAATGTTTATTTATTCAGTAAATTTCAACCGAACCGCTTATGTAGGCCCACCAGTTACATTATGCCCTAAAAATAAATTGAATGAATTTATTAATATGCTCACGAGACAAAAGGTTAACGTGGGAATAAATATAATTAAAGCAAATCAATTTTCGGAAAAAACATATATTTTCTTGAGCACTCCACTTAAACGGTCGGCTCTTTCAGAGAAAATTTTAAGTGTGCCACCGGTGTAATTTGGTGTTATTTACAAATTTTGCTTCTCTAGTATGGTGATTGATTAATTCACATACAGGTTTTGCATAACTATATAACCACCCGTTTTTTTAATTTTTCAAAATAACGGACTAAAAAATTTCAAAACTTTTAATGCAAAAAATTTGAATAAGGACGTAATACAGCAAAATATAAAAACCCGTTACAAAATTCAATTGTTTTATACAAAAAAACATTTTTTTTAAAATTGTCTTGTTGCATAACTATACAACCACTTTTTTTAATTAAAAAAAAAATCAATAAAATAAATCAAACTAAAAAAAATAATATCCGTTGAACCACCTACACTTTTGTTTTCTGCTATAGGCAAAATCCTGTTCGGCATACTTCTAACCAACGAATTGATAATTTCGGTTGATATTTCTTCCCAGGCATGTTGAATGGTTAATTTTAGTTCATCTAATCCAGCTTTGGTCTTGATGTAACTACGAAAAAGGTAACAGATGGTTTTCTAAGACGCCAATGTACTCCACGCTGTTCATTTTAGTGGATGGAAATGCTAAGGTAAAGGTTTCCACTGAACAGAAACCAATACCATTAAGCTAGCACCACCAAAATTCCGTTTAGAAAAGTACTTTGGCTCTTTTCTAAGATCCCTTCAATAGTACTGAATGCCATCTGGGTTCAAGGTTAAATTTTTTTTCATCGGAAAAAATCACCTGGAATTGAATAATGGTTAGTTATGATAAAATCGGATAGTTATCATAAAAACAAAACAAGTAATTCTTTAATTACCTTTGACCAGTCGCGACTCATGTTTGCCCTATAAATTCAAGACGAGCGGCTTTGTGTCGTGGCAATAACTTTGTTTTTGACATCGTTTTACTGTATTTCAGATGCTGTGCTTCGAGACACATTTAATTTAAGCGCTTAAGGCTTTTAAAAGAATTACTCGCGGCTTTAACCAACTCACGAGCTTCGCGTGAACTCATCTTTTTTTTTTTGGTCCTCCGGTTTTGTTTGTTCCGTAATTAACCAAATCGCCTAAAAAATTACTAAGGTAACATGATTGCAGTTTAATTTTCGCCCGATATGGCTAAGCGAAAAACCTTCTTCGGAAAGGGCTAGAATTTTGCCCTTTTCCACGTCCGATAAATATTTTTCACGTGGCATTATTTTTCTACGACACTCATTTATATTCGGAAGACTAATTAATACTAAAATTTGTATAATTTATAAAGCCTGAATTCCATTGCGAATAAAAGTTTGTCAGTCAAAATAAAGGGAGATAAAAATATAAAATCGGTGGTTGTGTGAAAGAAACACAAAACGAAGTCAGTCAAGATTTTACTTACATCAAATGTGTGTTTGTATTAGTGGATCGCCATAATTATGGTCAAAAATTATCAAAATCGAAGTCATTTTATGGTTATCCAACTAATCTACGCACACAAATTTTGTGTACGAACGCAAATTTTTTTCCGCACACTAAGTTAATTAAAAGTTTGTTATTTTTATGGAAAGTGTCATAACTTTTTTTAGCGGTTGCTTTTAAAATAGCTGTGATAATAAAAAAATATAAAGTTTGTGTACAGTTAAATTGTGATCAATTGTGATAATATCGCTAAATACTATTATTGGCATTTTAATAAAGTGATGGTTTTTTTTTTAAATAATTTATTGGCGGTGAAAAAGCCAAATTAAAACTCCAAGTGATAACCAAAAATTTATTTTTTTTATTTTTATTTTTTGCTGTCGCTGTCAAAATTTATCAAGATATTTGTGCTATAAAAAAAATAAAAAAAAACATGCTTTATCTTTGTCACTCCAATGGATTTTTTTTTTGTTGTCTTCTTTCGACTTGAAGTCAGTTCAGTCAATTATTCACAGTGGAATTCAGGCTTAAAGCTTGACATCATTCAGGCTTAAAGCTTGCTACATCTTTATTAAAAACATACTTGTTATAAACGTTAATAATCCAAATATTCACCATTACTATCTATAGTCCTTTGCCATCTATGTGGTAGTTGATGGATGCTCTCGCGATAGAAACTTGGTTGTATGGAGGCAAAATATTCATCGAGCCATTTTCAAACATCTTCAACTCTCGAGAATCGCTCGTCAGCCAAATAAGACTGCATCGATCTAAACAAACATTAGTCGGAAGGAGCTAAATCAGGAGAATATGCCGCATGCCGGAGAACTTGTTGAAGCCCAAGTTGAAGATCACTTGCCTGGTTGATTTTGCTGTTTGTTGATGGGCGTTTTCATGAAGCAATATGACAGATCACGTTAATTGGCCCGTGAATGAGCTTTTTTCCTCTAATGCATAAGCTAATTTGTTCAGTTGAGCTTCAGCCGTGACAGTTTGACCAGGTTCAAGAAGCCCATAGTAGATGATTCTTTTCCAAGCCCACCAGACATACAATAATAATTTCTTATTCTCTTCGGTTAGCTCATGAGTTCTTCTTCTTCTTGTTGAGTTTAACATGGCTTTTCATCAAATAAAGCTTGAAGTTCTTCATCTTCAAACTGTTTATCCGGACCTGGACGTGGATTGTCGAACCAATATGACAATCAATCTTTCTCAATCAAAATAATCATAATATGGTAAGATAAATGTTAAATTGGTATACTGTATAATATTATAATTATAAATTAACATTAAAATAAATAAGGTCACTTGTTCGATTTTACTCCCACTCTCAAGCACCGCAACCCGTCAAAATTAGAAATTTAATAGTAAATTTAGCTGCGTGTCCACCTGCGTAAAAAGAGATTAAATTTTCATTTTATTTTGCCGCTATTTATAGAAATCGATAAGGTATCATAAATGCTTGGTTTTTGCGATCGAATGATAATATTGGTTAATAATATAGATTTCAGCAATAAATTGAAAATGATTTATGTATGTATATTTTTTGATATGTTAGTCTTTTTTGCAAAGTTGCATTTTCTTTGCACATAACATAAATAAAAGTAAACAAAACGAGACGCTGAATGTCGGCTATTGTAATTTATTCATTATTCGGCAACTAGTTCGATTTTAGTTTTATTTTTGGCAGATTCCTAAAAATTAAAAATTTGCAAAATTACTCACATGTAAATTCTGACATTGAGGTTAAAAACTTGGTAAAAATTTAAACCTATTCAAATTTATTTGAGTTAATTATAATATATTGTTACGAACTGCGCTTCTAAGTTCGTCTGGATTTTGCAATTAAAAACACTGTGTCACTTGACTCGACTTTATTTCACTTTACTTTTATACACTTTAATATGTATTTGCTTTTACTTTACTTCTTTAAATCCGTCCGCTTGCCACCCACTGGTGTGGGTTTTGACAACAGATTTATTTCACTTGCTACACGATTTAAAGTAAACCAAAAACTGTTTTCTGCTTGTCATCGGTCGTGTTTATATACCAGTTTAATACTGCTCCCAAAATTTCCTTTATTCTGTCTCATAAATCATCTTCATTCTTGGTTATTCTGTTTCTGACTGGAAATGAATAAATAGTTGTAATAAAAACATGGGATATGACGACCATGGAACCATCGACCCTTATGTTCAAGCTACGCGCCAACCGTCTGAGCTATCGCTGTTCATAATGTGAACTCGTTATATGATGAATCGTCACAATATTGTACTGTGTAGAAAAGTGAGAGAAATTTTAGTTGTATCGCTTGCCCCGTAGTGGTTCGAAAAAGCATTTTGTGAGGCTGACAAAGATTTGTAAGATTTTTTGTTTTAGTAAAAATTTGGTTTGATTTGATTTGATATTTTAATTGATTTTCTCCTGTTACTTTAATCGCCAATGGTATCTACTGTTACTCATGTAGTATGTAGCGAGTTTGTGAGAAATTGACTATGCACTAAGGGTTCCATACATGGTCATACCATTTGCACACATTTTATTGTACAACATCTCGTTGGGTCCGCTCACGTGTTTGCACAACACTTACACAACAATAATAATTAATAATATACAAGGCACAAAGGAAAAGATACAATGCTGTACAAGACCCTCAATCATCTGCATAAACGTATCGAACAGCCGCACAACAGCAATCGTTGCACAAATAATTTCAATCATGTTTAAATTTATACAAACTGTTGTGCAATAATACAATCAGCACCATACACAAACAAAACATTTGCGTAACACTGTTTGTTGCTCAAATTGTTTGATCGTTTAAGCGATCCTTGATGTTAAAGATACGGTGCAAAAAAATATATCTTTACTACTTCAATTATTATTGAAAGGCCGAGATGATTTAGATTTATTTCCGAAATGTTTTTGATTTTATTATTTTCGTGAACATTATTTTATCGTAAACCATCCGAAATTGTTCAAACTATGGCCGAAGGGTTTAATATGATGCAAGATCATTTGTACGAAAATACAAGGTTACAAAATAAAAGCTACGAGTATATGTAAACAATGATATTAATTAGCAGGTCAGGTCTGTACGAAAAATCGATATGCCAAAATGAGTATATCAGACGCGTTAGTAATACAAAAACTATAAAAGATAGCAGAGCGGTTATAACTGGTTTAGAAAGATGAAGTTTGATTCTGTTAATAATTTCAAAGTCACGAAGTAAGCAAGGGAAGCAGTCGCTATTTTAAGTGATTTCAGCCCGCCTCAAGCTCCCTAAAATTAGTATAGCTCTGAACAGAGCGATGTGATAGCCCGAACTTGGACGTTTTGTTTGATTCGTCGTGAAAAACTGAAAATTTTAAACACAAGAAACCCCACAATAAGAGGACTGACAAGGAAGGTATGAAAGCGAAGGCAGCATTTGTCACCAGATCTACAACCAGTTATCTATTGAGGGCTGTAAAAGTAGAATTTGCACCTCTTATTATAAAAATAAATAACAATGTGGTAAAAGTAAAATTATCGTCAAGATACCGGCGCAAACTATCATATGTGAAAAAATTAATTTTTCATATTCGCTACCTAGCCCTAGAATTGGTCATAATACGCAAATCGTAAACTTTTTTAGCTTTAATAATAAATTCACAGATAATGCCTCTGGCAAAGTTTCGAATATTATGCGCAATTTTTTCATTGTAATTATGGTATGTACATACGTACATAAAATCAAATAATTTTTGCCGTCCTTAAAAAGAACTTTTCATATTCGATAGTTTGCGATGGTAGCGATGAAACTGTCTCAATAGTATTTTAATGTCGTAACTACCAAGATCACTATTTTCAAAACTTTAAACCATTTTGTCGTATGTAGTATAGTTTCGGAGTTATAGAATTTTATTTTTTTGTAAGTCCATGCTACTTCAAACGAGTTTCAACTTTAAACGTTTTTCTCAAAACTGCGATCTTGGACTTACGACAGTATAATAATGCGGTGACAACATGTAAATATTTTCACAGTTTAAAATTAAAACTCCATTCATTTCTGTTTCTGTACTATTATTTCATCAACCTATAACCTCATTTACGACTAAAAAGCTGTACTAGGCATAAGACGCATTGTACGTAAAACCCTGCAGCCTTGAAGCACAGCCTTTTAATCTTTTTCTATTCCAATGAACAATCAATACCACATTAACCAAATGACCACCATGACTATGCTTTACATAGTGCATTCTTTTGACCTAATTTTGGGTCACTTTCCAATAAATTCGGTGTTATTTTCTCGAACGTACAAGTAATGTTGTCCTTTGAACCTGTGCTGTTTAAATGGCGTTTTCTTGTGCTTTCAAATACCCCAACAGAAAATAATCCAGCGGTGATAAATCGCACAACCGAAGTAGCCAGTTTACAGATTATTTTCTTGAAGATTTCTTTTAAATTTTAATTCTAGGGAAAATTACAGTTAATTTAGTTTTTAACAAAATTATTTGTGCGCACAAATTTGTATGTGCAATATGGGAAAATTAAAAACAAAACGGTAAATCAATTAAATTTAAAATTATTTTTTGTTAATTAAATTGTGATTTAGTCACTTATATTTTGTATGCACGCAAGTGTTTTCTCGGGGACTCTGCTACAAATTTTTGGTATTGTTAGATCGTGAATATCTTTCGCTTTAATTTAAACCTCTGCAAAATTAGATCGATCCCCTGCTCTGCCCGAGACCACTAATTATATTTGGGATTTTTGAATAATTTCATACCAATGACTCTTCTTATGTATGTATGTGAGCATCATTATGCTGAACAGCAAATTGAAGGCCGACTAATTTATAGTCAACTAGGAATGTTACCTTATTTAATAAATCGAAATTAAACATTGGAATTGAACAGTTGCAATCTGTTAATAATCCTTCGAACCCTTTGTTCAGATGGACCATTATTTTAATCATAAAATTGGCGGTTCACGATAAGTTTGAAATTAAATAATGACCAAGAATTTTGTTAGTAAATTTCAATTATTTGTAAAGATTGTTCTAAATTCTAATGGCAGGGTTTCACTGAATAGAAATGTCACATACTCAAAAATTGAATAACGATCAAAGCATATTGATAATACAAAGTTCAGCAACTTTTATTGGAAAACCCTTTACAACTGCTTGAACTAATAAAATAATGTAGCTGAGATAAATGCAACGAATGAAGCATTAGGCCTATTACTCTGTTAAAGTCGTTGAGTTTAAGTTGGTACCAAACTTTTTAAAAGTTAACCAAAGTTGGATAAAAACTAGTTTGATAAATAATTGGAAGTGAAAGAGTTTAATTTGAGCTGCAAATCGTTTGACTGCAAAAAAATATGTTTAATTTTGATTAGTAAAACTATACATGTTTAATTAAAGTATGCATAAATTAACTTACTCCACACATTAAAAAAATATGAACTTTCACTTCCGGTATTTAATTCGTAATCGGCATTTCTTTCGCAAAATTACGCAAATTTTTTTAGCTTTATTTGAAAAGGCTCTCTTTTTATTTCCAAATAAATTGTCAATGAATTTACATGAAAATTTTATTACTATTAATTTCTTTTATTATACAATACTGGAAAAAAAGAAAACAGAACCCAAGTTTTGATGATTTTACTTTTCCATTTAACGTAAATATATACATAATACATTTATCTTTAGAAAATAATAATTACAAATGAAAGAAAATAATTCAAATTTTCAATTATTGGCTAATGGCAGTCTAATAACATCGTCTATTTTGAAGCAATATGGTCCAAAAATGTTCGCCGTTTTCACAATATATGTCAATAAAGTGACATATTTGTGTTATATTTGTCTATTCAATGAAAAGTTTTTCAGTTTATGGTAATGATATCGTACCGTTAACCTTTAAAATTCCAAGTAAGGTCTTTATTTCAGTTTTTTTATTTATTTAAAATAATTCATAGGTATATAAATGAATATAATTCATAGGTTGACAATCACACGAAAAAGTAGCGGTGAGTGTTTTGGCTAGCATTTTAATCAAGCCACCTAGTACTTCAAAAAATAAGTCATTTAGAAAAATTCAACATTTGGGAACCCTTTTTCTTCAAGACTGTACTTCATCTCCTGCCTGTATTATTTGTAAGTGAGGCAGATTGGGTTTTCATTGTATTCTTCCAAGCCTCCTAAATTTGTTTCCATAAAGATTCTGTGTTTGTCAGTTTCCTTAGGGAGACTTCTCGTTTTATATGGTATTTCACCGTAGATCCTCGAGGTTTTTTGCCGTTATAAATACGTGTTCATACTTCTACGTATGTTCTTGCGTATGTTCTCCCATCACTTCCAACCACGTTGAATTTACTCTCACCGCTTCAAATTCTTAAATCGGAAAAGACCCTAGGTTTTGCTAAATACTCTTTAGCAAAAACAATTCTTTTGGCTACGTTCCGGTTACTTAGTTATGGTTTCTTTTTTTTTTAACTGTGGCCTCACAATCAAACAGTTTTAAACCATTTAAAATCTAGATGTCAAGATTTAAAAGTGAAAAATTTAATAGATTGAATTTCCACCTGCGAATGACTGTTGAAAAGATACGAAATCGAACCAATTACGGGGGACGTAAAATGGGTCACGTACGAGAACACTGTGCGAGAAAAATTTTGGGCAAATCGTGGTGAGACAATACAAACGGTGGCTAAATCACATTTGACGCCAAGGAAGGTGATATTTTGTATTTGGTGGAATTGAAAGGGAATCACATATCATAAATTTTATCTTCTACTGTCAACAATACGGCGATTCAAGTAACTATTGAGAAATGAGTAAATTAATCAAATTAATCAGATTTAAAGAAACTCTGCGACGTTGCGATTTTTACTGTTCTCGGCAACGAAGCTCAATTCGTTACTCATTCGACTGTGGCGCCTTTTCTTGTATATAGCGGAGGTTGAATAACAAAACAGAGTGAATGCATCCTTTTCCAAATTTATAGTTACTGTTTCTTCCCTTTACGAACCAATTAACAAGCAATACTGTCTCACAAGTAGACAGAAAAACAATAAAAAATAAACAAAGAAACAGTTACTCAGTACCCACACACACACACACACACACACAATAAAAAGAAATACATATTTCCATTTTTATTTTTATTGTGTCAAACGCAATAGCCGCATTTCTTGACGCATAGTGATCCGGATCAGATCAAAGTTTACATTAAAAACAACAACAAAAATTTAATAAATTTTTGTTTTTGTCTTGTACGAGTATTCTTATACATATTTACAAAATGTACTTGTATCCTGTTTATAAAGGGTGTTTTTATAGAGGTTTGCTTTCGAATTGGCAGCACTTTTTCTAGCGACAGCCAATTTGATAGCTGACATGTGCTCAGTTTGATATGCCATTTCATCAGGAATATACTTACGCCAGAACAACGCTTGCAAACAGTGCAAATTTATTTCGAAAAACGTAGTTCAGTTCGCGAAACTTACCGTGCGCTACGCCCATTTTACGGTCATTACATAAACACTCACCCGAGCAAGTAATTGTAATATTATTATTATTGTTATTATTGAACGGCCATTCAGCCACCTCGCACTGGACCCTACTGAATTATCCGTAAAGTCAATATTCAGGCTCTTAATGAACCTGATAATTCTACCAGCCGGTACGTGGTACATACTATCTGGGCTTATTGCTCTCCCTGCTAGATGTTTATTACAGCATGTAGTTCTGCTAGAAAGGCGTTAGCATTGGAACCCAAGGGCTTCGAGAGGGCTGCCCCACTCGTGTATATTCGTACCCTTGCCCCGTCTTCCGTTTGATTTTACTCTTACGAGTTGCTGGGAATGGAAATTCGCCTATACTCGTAGGTCACTCAGCTATACTATATTATGGGAAGGCTAAATAAAACTGGAGGGTGCCTGGTATCCAAAGTCAGCATACTTGTCCGGACTGATTAACCTTAGATTAGGGTTTTTTGTCAAGGGTTTCTCCTGTAGCGCCGTACTTTAGCCTGTGACAAATGGCCAAAAATGTGCTAAATGGCCTGAGTAGATTAATCTACTCAACTTTGGATGCCCCCAGTCCCATCCCTTCCAATAGACGCCAAACCACCAAGTAATTCGAATAACCATGGATCGTTTTCGCACCATGAAACTGTAGTGCGCACCCAATGAGCTGTTGCTGTGAAGAGCGTAGTATTGAGGAGGGCCCGAATGTCGATCCACTTTATGGAAGATTTTGCGGAAAGATCTTCGTTTACGGGCTTACAAGGTCCAACTCGTGCAAGAATTGAAGTCGCATGGCCATCGTGTGGGTTCAATGGACCGAAAACGAGATTACTCTTGATCCTCATTTTTACCACAAAATTTTATTCAGCGGTGAGGCTCATTTTTGGTTTAATGGCTGCGTCCACAAGCACAATTGCCGCATTTGGAGTGAAGAAAATCCACAAACCGTTATTAAGATGACGTTACATCCACGAAAAGTCATTGTTTGGTGTGTTTTATTAGTTGGTGGCATTATTGGTCGATATTTCTTCAAAAATGACGCCGGCCAAAACGTTGCAGCCAAGGGATGCCACTACAGACCCAAGATTACTGACTTTCCGTTCCCCAAATGAATGGCATTAATTTGGAAGAGGTATGGTTTCAACAAGATGGCGCAACATCTCACACAGCGCGCGCCTCAATCGGTTTAACACCTTTGGATTAGTTTCTGTGGAGATAAGTGAAGTCGTTAGACTACACCGATAAACGAGAGTTGATGGACCACTTGAAACCAAACATTTGTCGCGTTATTACCGATATACGGTCCCAGCTGCTTCAAAAAGTGATCGAAAATTAGACTTCCAGGTTGCGCTTTATTCGAGCCAACCCCTGCGCCCATATGTCCGAAATCATATTTAAACCAGCGTTTTAAATCTTGCTCTGTAAAATTGGTTATTCGCTCTTTTCTGATCGAATAATAATTTTTACAACTGATCGATTTGAATAGTGAGTAGGAAACAAAACATTGTGGTGATTATTCATTTTGCATCGAATAAAGAAGAAAATAAAAGTATTCTCTACTCAGCCAATTCAATACTATGAAATATTATATTAGTTATTCAAATAAAGGGAAGAGTGAAACTAAAGAGTGGAAGCGAAATTTTGTTTAGGTTGTGCATAAGGAAAATAATTATGTATTGTCATTTTACACCAAATTATCATAAAATATTCGAATTTTTGGCCAAAATTATCACTGTTCGAACTCAATTCTCGATACAGCCCCAAAAATAAATCAAAACAATTTTGCACCTTTAATAAAACTTTTACATTAAAATCCTATTCAAAAATTATTTACCAATTATTCATTCAGCAGTGAACAAAACAGAAGAAAAATATATTTCTATTCTATTCAATAGATCGATTCTCTCATTTTTTTTCTATTCTTCGCTCATTATTCATTTGTTACTGAATATTTATTTATTTATTTCTTATTAATATTATACAAGTAAGGCTTAGCCTTGTTACAATTTCCTTAAAATACAAGAAAACCTTCTTATGTATACTTAATTCAAATAATCATTATGCAATCTTGATTAAAATTAGAACATTAAATAATTTCATAGCTAATGACGAACAATAGAATTAAATAAAATTTCTAAAAGGGAAACAAAAAAAAAATCATTACAAACGTAAAATAAAATACAACATTTTTCTCTCCAAAAAACTTATGTTAAAAGTACTAAATAAATATATTAATTTACAAACCAAATTTACAAAATTTATAAATTCATAAATCATAGCTGCTACCCGAACAAAACAATATATATATCACAAATCACAAAACAATAAGAACCAGTATTCCAAAATGAAACAAGTATCAACTTATAGATGAGAAATATGTGAAGCAATCGTTTTTAAAATTATATAGACTTTTCATAGATTGTAAATTAGGATTTAATGAGTTCCAAAGTTTAATAATCCGCACAAAAAAAGATGACTCACGTGCTTTAGTTTTGCAATTTGTAGGAAGACTGATATTAGATGTACGAGTCGATCTAAAAAATTTAATCAAATTGAAGGGATACATGGGATTTCTATAATAAATTATTTTAAAAATCACACCCCAATATTAAACGAGTATAATTTGAAATTGGATCAGCTCTCTTTTGTTGTATATATACCGAGCACAAGAATTAAAAGCGATATTTAATTTTCTGAACGAGGCACAGTAGGTTAATGCGGAATAACTAATGATCGTATTAATTTCAGCTTAGCATCCCGCGGTGTATAGCTTTCATGGGGCCATAGCGTCCTTAACGTAGCATATATTCTACCACATAATTGGGTTCCCAAGTTCCTAACTGTATCCACAATTTCAATATTCGCATTGCCAATTTTCATATTATAATGCCGAAGGTTGGATAACATTACTTTATTACTAGTTAAGAACATGGCTTTGGATTTTAAGGGATTTTATTCTCAGCATGTAAGCATCCAAATCGCTAGCTACTGCTGAGTCATAGATTTGCAAATCATCTGCAAAAACATGAAACTTTACCGGAGCTACGCTGTTTCTGATATCATTTATAAATATCATAAATAACAAAGGGCTCAAGATTGAACCCTAAGGAACACCAGAAGTCAACAAACTCTCGTTGGAAATTTTTCATTCAATTTGACAATTTGATACCTATCCGATAGGTATGAAGCCAAAAGCTTAATCGCAGAATGGGAAAAGTTAAAGTTTGAGCGCACCTTACGGAGCAGAACTTTATGGTTAACACACTGTCAAAAACTTTAGAAAAATCTAGAAGCGCAAGCAAAGGCACTACGTTTTGCAACAGATGAACTCAAATCATCTATAATTTTAATTAATGCAGAAGTTGTACTATGTCTTTCTCGAAACCCGAACTGTAGATCATCAATTAAGCCAAAACTAGAAAAATGGTTCATCATCTGAAACTTCATAATTTTTTCAATTACCTTAGATAAATAAGCAAGGAAGTATACTGATTGGTCGAAAGTATTGTATAGTTTCAGGCTTAGGTACATCACAACAGGGGTTATAGTGATCTAAAAAGAGAAAAGATAACTGGAAAATTCATTTAAAACGAAAAGAATGGGAATAAAAACAAACTGAAGAGTAATTTTAAACGCTGATTTAAACACTAATGGCATAAAATTATCTTTCCAATAAAGCCAATACATGAAATTAAGAAATTTATTTCCCTCAGTGGACGACACCTAATACTAGTTTCACTTCCGCCCACCCCACTGCCCTAGTTCCACACACCCTATTCATGTTCAAATTTTATTGTTATCTTAATTAAAATAATTTTAGAATAATTTGTTTTACTTACTGTGACAGTAATATTACCTATCAGCTCGAGTTATTCCTATCGATTATAGAATCCGTCGGAGCGAAAACTGCATTTAAAAAAATAGAAAACAATTATTCTGCTATAAATCAAAGTATCCTGGAAAATTACTATTGATTTCGTCGCGTTTCTAAACCAATTTTTTTTTTGATGAGTGCGAGTTTACGACCATTTTCGGAAGAAAAATTTTCAGCAGATTCAATATATTTTAAATGGAAAACAAAAGAATTATGTACGGAAGGGGAAATTTGTTTACAAAATAGACTACGTTGATTGGTTGCCTGTTGAAAATTTTTCTTCAGAAAATGGTCGTAAACTCGCACTGAATTGTAAAAAATTCGAAGGGATGTTTTTGAAATGCTATAATACAAAATTATTGTTTCCCCTTCCTCATTAAATCTCTGAATGCTCTTTCATGATTTTTTTTTTGTGAACGACACATCATTAATTATACAACTGGTATCAACAATTTTTTATGCCTTTTAAAATTTGTTAAAATGTTTACGAGGTTATTACGAAGACCAGCCTTGTCAAAGTGTGTGTTGCCACTATCTGTGAGAACAGAACTTGCAGACTATGGATGGATGGATTTATTATTGATGTCAGGTCGTGTACTAACTGAAGCAGTACCATTCTCAGAAACTGTGTTAACATTTTGTCTGTCTAACTCAGGGATTGAAGTACGGGCACTGGATATATCCTCTTGATTGCTGTTCAACAAGTCGCAGTTCTAAATAATATATGTATAATTAAAGAAAGGGCGTTCAAATTTAGAAATACCCGTGACATCATTTTTTAAGGAGTGCCCAAATAATAATTAAGGTAAAATGTAAATGGTTGGTTTGGCGAGGTATAAAGACGCCCGACGAGAGTTATATAGACGTAATTTTTTCATATTGCAATAATAATTTTGAGATTAAACTTGTGACAGAAATTACTTTGTAAAAACTAAATTAACGGTAAATTTGCCTAGAATAATTTAAAATTAATAATTTCGAAAAGTTTATTATTTATCAAAATTTTAAAGTAATTTGTGTTATGTTGCATTAAAAATTTAGCAGCGTAAATAATTTTGTCGCATTTATACCATTGCTACAGTTGTCATTTCGGTTTCTCATTGCTAATTTAGAGGTGTTTATGCAACAATTGTTTACCATTTTTGAAAGAAAGACGTCAAATATTTATTTGGAAAGCTTAAATCTTTAAAATGACCGGTGAAAATTTGTATTTATCAACTATCAACTATATCGCAAGTTTCTTCTTTGCAAATTCTTGAATTACCCATTGTATTAATTTTTTTGTTCCAAGTATCACGATTTATCCGCAAGATCAATTTAACAAAAATTCCACAAAAGTGAGGTTTTTACAAACTAAAATTCTTTTTTGTTTGTATGAAGCTTTTATCCCAAATAAATTTTACATCTATCTTATCTTTGACCTAATATTCTGTTTTGTTTGGATAAACTGTGTTCTGTAGAATAACACCAAAAATAAAACGGGTACTGTAAGGTCAAGATTAGATTCTTCAAATCTAAACAAATTTTCAATACAGAGTTCTTCATTCCCTCTATTGTTACTGCACTGTATCAAAAACACACTAAATTTATTAAGCAATTTTTTTTATTACTCTTGGTCAAGGACAATAGCGCATCTTGCACATATAGAACATGGAGAAAAATAAATTAAAATTAAACGATTATTTTAGTAAAATTTGCCAGCTTTATACAGTGTCCGGTACTAAAGACAAGCAGATGTTTATCAATTAACAAAAAAAATATTCGAATGCCATTAACTAATTAAAAAAGTGATGCTAAAATATAAATGTGTTCGTTAGACATTTACAACCAAATCGCTCTGTAAAATAAAATTTCTTGCTTACAAATAAATTAATGCCGATGATACTCTTGCATTGCGCAAAGAGAACACAGCATATCTGTACATAATATAAAACAATTTAACGAACCATGACAACAAAAAATATTTTTTTTTACCAAAACAATAGCAACGACAACTACTGAAAATTTTTCTCCTCCCCGAATGGTGTTGCGGCACTTTTGTTCTTAACTGTACGATGTTTTATACAGAAGAAAATAGAAAAATCGATATCCGACTAAAATCGAGTCACACTCGAATTATGAATATAAAAAGAAAATTTCTATATATTTTCCAAAACATTTTTCCACTTTTGTCATATTAGTATTTAACATTTTGCTAAAGCTGAACGTAAATTTATTTTTTAATTTCTATCTCTGTGCATTTATTTATTTTAGTCTATAATAAATATACAATTTAATAAATTAGTTTTTAAAACAAAAAAATAATTTAATATAATTAAATCTAATTTAAGTTTTGTGTTATTATATACATGGTAGTTTGTTTAGAGAAAAACCAAAAAAATTAAATATTGTAAAAACTTACAGTACATTAAATTGAAAGCGAAAAAAATGAAGTTTTTTTTTATATAATTCCGTTGGTGCATGACTCATAATATATTAAAATTTTATTATTCATGAATTTTTAGTTTATTGTGAAAAAAATATTATAGTTATTCATTGCTTTCTACAAAATACTATTGCTTTAATATATTTTAAATCGTTAGTTTGGATTTTTTTTTTAATATACATATGTACTCTACATACAGAGCAAAATAATTAAAATAATCGATTGTGCTCATTGCAAAATAAATACAAAAAACTACCGTATTGTACTATACAACTTTTGTACAAAAACTACAAATTAATCGAAAAAGACTGCAATAAAAAAAGTTTAAAAAATTCAACTATAAACAATGTCCAAAGTAATTAATGATTATCGTGTGTAAGTGAACAAAAATAATTGATTAATTTCTATAAACCATATAAAGCAAAAATAAAAAATTTGACGACGAAAAGTTTGAAATATTGTTTATTGATAAAAGAATTGGTTATGTGAGTGATTTGTTCTGGCTGTGTTGGAGACATGATGTCTATATCATTAGCCTTGAAATACACTACGCTTCAAAAACTATTATAATTATTACATAGCAAGCAAAGCATTTCATTTTGAATCAATATCAAAACATAATCGGATCATTAGTTCTCATCAGAACTAATATAATATGCATTATACATATTATAATTATGATGATTAGTTTTGAAAATATGGATTTCGTCGTAAACACGATTCAGAAATTTGAACTTAAAGTTTACTGGTGGAGCGTGGGAAACATAAAAGTATCTATGTATACAACCCTTTTTTATATGTTTTTGGAAAAAAATATTTTATTATATTGATATGAAAGGATTTTTCTTTGTAACGTTTTCGATTTAGCAAAAAATCACAGAAAATATTGGGGAAACGTTAAAGGTTAATGCAGTAAAAAATGTATAAGGATTTATTTTCAATGCCATCGACTCAGCTATCAGCTAACTGAGTATATGTTAAAATTTTATAAGGTGCCGGTTTTGTTTGGGAAAATGGTGACTCATTTCCTAAAATTTTCTAAAGAAATTGTTCAAGATTATTTTATTGAAATACACCCTGTGGCATAAAATATGTTGTAATTAAATTATGTGTGTGTGTGTGTGTTCGGTTCTTTTTATTGTATCGTGCAATTTGTTGCATACTTAACAAGATGTGTCTCCACTATAAGCTTTTTATAACAAAGTTGTATGTACGAGAGTATCTCAAAATTATATTGTTGTTATGCTTTATTGTAACCAAAACAATAAAATAACAATTTTCTTCTGTTTATTTACAATATTTTATATTCAGGGATTATATATACATATTTTTACTCACTCACCTACCTAGGCTTAAATAATTTAATTTTATTTTAGTGCTAGAGCACCCCGACATATTGGTTTATTACGCTTTCTTTATAAGTGGACAAAAATGGACAATATTTATGAAATATATACATTGTATAGAGAAGTTTTATTTTCAGAAAGTACAAAGTTCATTTTTAGAGATGTGAATCTATATTTACACGGGTGAAATTTACTCATTTAAGCTAAAAAAATATTTCGAGATTATTACAGTGATCAACATGAAAACTTGTCCAAAGACTTAATAACTACTCGATTCTTAAACTAGTTTGAAATATTCAATGGCTCTTATCAGCTAAATTATTAATCAAACGCTTTTTTCGAATACATTTTAACTTCCGTTGCACAAATCTTGAACAATCCTTTATTTCGTGGAATGAAATAAATTCTGTGTTCATTTAAATTAACATGTAGGTGGGAAGTTTGTTCAAGACCAATAAGAAATAGTTAGTTGATAACGAGATTTTTAATAAATTGTATGGTGCGTAGAGTACTTTAAATTAAATATAACAAGAAGCATTTCAATTGTTTAAACAGATTTTGCAGATGTTTGAATGAAGAATAAAGTTTGATTTGAACTATGGTTTAATTTTAATTATACATAAAAATATGAGTGTGGTTTCCTTTTAATTCTTTTTCGGTTGAAGAATGAAACCTATGTGACACTTACCAACAATTATAAATCGAAGGTGATTAAATCCGTGAGATTAACACCCCCAATTCTCATAATCGTATCACGTTATTTTTCATGACTATAGTCCCATCACATTAATTTTGCGATTCTCTTAGTCATTTGTTATGACTAAAGTCACTTTATGCGACAGATGTCACTTGAATTTTGTAGGTGAAAGGCGACTACTATAAAATGAAAGGGCAAAATTTAAGTCCTAATATTTTTTTAAAATGTTTTTAATTGTGTAATTTTGTTCACTTGTTAAGTTGTTGTATAGAATAGTGTTTTGTTCTAAAACGAGTTTATTTGTAATTTGAGCGATATCTTTTAGTTACAGTCGTGTCACTTGAATCGACTTCAAGAATATCAATTCTCATGCGATGTGACATGACTTAAGTCACGTCGCCTGAAATGACACGACTATGAGAATTGTGGTGTAAGAAGTTGCACATTTTGAATTATCTGTCTTTTAAAGCACACCTTCCTATGAATTTGATAACTACATATTTAAAAACGATGATCGTAACTACAGTGAATTTTGGCACAGTCTTCATTGTCTAAACAGATGTGTAATGTATAGACTAGGGCGGCTCTGATTTGTACGGAGAAAATTTCCCTTCACGGCATTGATTTTAGTTGTCAAAGAAAGCCTTAGAAAGTATTGGTTAGCGTAAAAAAAATGTTTTATTTATTTATTTATGTTAACATTTAACTATTAAAGTTAGTTCGTCTTTGTCGTCATATTGACGGAAAATACTAAAGATTACAACTATCAATACCTAGAAAAAAATAACTATGTTTACTTAAGAATTACAAAATGAAAACAAAAAAACAACATGTACTTTCAAAAAGACACTCTTTCACCAAAAATTAAAAATTTATTCAATTCAAGACGAAGCCCTCAGGGATCCGTTTTGTCTCCAACTCTCTTTTTAATTTTTATTAATGATTCAATTTCATTCATTCGTATGCTGATAACAACAGTATTCTCTCCTCATCTTTTTGTTTCCCTTCTTCTATTCCTCGCGGAATAAATTTCTCGCTGAAAGGGTTACTATCGCTTAAGTAGGACGTTACTAACAGGGTCGAACTTAATTGCTAGAAGTTTCAATCCAGCGTGTTCTCTGATAAAATCGACAACTACTCTCCGTCTTACGAAAAACGGTTCTAGTGTTGACAACTCTAATTCAATAGAAATGTTAATAGGTTTGGTGGCTATCACTAGGAATATATCTTGCAGAACAAATATAAAAACCAGCGGTGAACGCGACCAAATGCTTGGGATATTGTAAATTCTATTTTATTTTAACAGACTTCCTAAAAATGTACAAAGCATACTGAAGACCGAAACGGGAGTATAATTCACATATTTGGGCAGGCGCCCCAAAAATTCACTTAGCTGCACTTGATCGGCTCTAAGCGAGGGCATGCCGATTGATTTCGGATATTAGTCTATCTTCCTTCCTTGACTCTCTCCCACCGATGGAATGTAGAAGCTTTGTATATTCTACAAATATTTTAACCGTATGTACTCTCATCTGACCTTTATGAACTTATGCCTTGCTTAGCAAGGCCTTCAAGAACTCTAAAGAAGACCAGTTCATTGTTATAACCTTGAAGTAAAATTTGCCCACACTATTAGGTTCAAAAATTCGTTTTTTTTCACAAACCACTCGATTCTGGAACATACTGGACAAGAGGGCCTTGTAAGCTACACAGACTTAAATATTAAAAGCAGAATATTCGAAGAGTGAAATTTTCTTTAATATAATACCTTTCCTTTCCTTTATTTTCCTTTTGTAGTGCTGTGAACTCGCCGCGTATGATTGAGGACAAATAGAAAAGTACCAAACCTACTGGTGCCCCATACACAAGCCGAAAACATTTGCTGTAGGATTTGTCAATTCTAGCAATATTAGACCTAATCTCAAGATGGGTGCGATTATGTATTTCTCGTACTATGAGATACGGGTTTCGAGAACTCGTAATATGTTGACAAATTTTCTTTAAAAAGAATTTTTCTAATCATTACGAGTTGTCTGTCGTACTTAAAAAGTTGTACGAGTAAAATAACAACAACAAATCGCAAAACTGAAACTCGTAATGCTTACATAATTGCACCCAAGAACATCATTCATCCATCCATCGGGTAGGTAGGTGGTCGCTCGCGAGGTTCTACTTTCGTTGGTGCTGACGCCAAGGCTGTCAGTGTCCAAGGTACGCAACCAAACAACCAAAAGTGACAACTGGTCTTATCAACGCTTTGTAGATGCCCAGTTTTACTTTGCACGATAAATGAAGAGGCTTGAAGATTATAATGTTAGCGTAAAGCGCTCGGCACCCTCGGAGTTTTGCTCAGTGATCGATTGATCCTAGATATTTGAACTCTTTCACTCTCTCATATTGTGCATCTTCTGAAATGATGTCTCCGCGAGTGTACCCACATGAACCGGATTAACAAAAAAAAAATATTAAATTTATTTAATGCACTACCTGAAAATGAACCGTGAAATTTTAAATGACCAACGAACCTTCAGAAATAACTACTCTCCCGAGCAACTTAATAGACTCAAACCTTCAGCGCTCACAGAAAGGTTAACTATTTTAAAATGGCCTAACCGATTAAAGACAATATTTTTTTGAAAGCCTGATATTTTTACTTTAGGTTAGGTTAGGTTTGGGTGGTGGTCCACAAGGACCAGGCATAGACACAAAAATGGTCCGTAGCCATACCACTAATAATTGTTTCCTCCAACTCATTGGAACCATTTTGAGCTGTTAACAAAGCGCTGGATGCTCCTGGCGTCCATCCTTCAGAGGTTGTCAGGTCTTTGAAGAGGGGTGCCCCTAGAAACTTTAGTCTGTTCCTTGTCAGACGAGAGCAGGTGCAAAGAAGATGAAGTACTGTTCCTTCCTCCTCTTCGTCCTCGCAACTACGACAGTAGTCATGTGAGAAGACACCAAGTCTACTCGCATGCCTCCCTATGAGACAGTGCCCCGTAATCACTCCAACAGCCACACTGATCTGACTTCGCTGAAGTGAGATCAGCTGTTTGGATCTCGCCAAGTCCAACTTTGGCCAGACCTGACGAGTTATTAACCAAGAAGTGATACTTGACCATCTGTCATTCGTCAGCTTGCTAGCTTCTTCCTGAAGCAGCAGTTTGCATACCGCAAGAGGCATTTCAATATCCTTTCTGCTTTCTGAGAAGTGGTCCGTTGTACCACGTCGAGCCAGCTCATCGGCGTTTATATTCCCTGTACTTAGGAAATGTCCTGGCACCCATAAAATGTGGATGTTGAACTGATCTGCTATCTCATTAAGAGATGAGAGACAGTTCTGGACTACTTTCGACGTGAGGAGGTTTGATTGAAGCGCTTTAATGGCAGCCTAACTGTCCGTATATATGCGAATATCACAACCTGATATTACATTGTACCTCAACCAGTCTACGACTTCCTTTACGGCAGTTACTTAAGCTTGAAAAATGCTACAGTAGTCAGGGAGGAAGGAGAGATTTAACAGAAGTTCCTCGCAGAACACTCCAGCCCCGACTTTCCCGTCCCGTTTTGAACCATCAGTGAAGTAGTTTATAACTCCTGGTTCCAAAACTGCACCCATCATCCAGTCCTCCCTGGATGGGATCCTAGTCCGGAACTTTGTGTCAAAAGATAGTGACGGGACAGTATAGTCGGTGGTCTTGGGAATTTGTTTGTTGCACAAAATAGATGAGTGCCCTGTATTGTTGCAGGTCCACATTAAGATGGATTTTAGCCGTATGGCTATTTTTACTTTAAAATGACACTATTTTCATGAAAATTAGTTCAGTACTTTTTTATAATGAATTTTGAATGAAAACGCAACCAAAATTGATGATTATGAAAAAAAATTTTGGGGATATTTAAATTTTAATTACAACAAAAAATTCAAGCAAAACAAAAATAATTGTATTGGTTAATATTAATATTGTCACCACCCCCCCCCCCTTGCGTTTACAACGGTTCGCACGCGGTTCCCCATTGACCTTATTAAAGTTTTGACAAAGACTTGGGCGGTCGAACCCCACTCCTTATCCAACGCAATCTTGAGGTCAATAATGTTAGATGGTACCGAATTTCTGGCTCGCACCCTGCGTTTTAGTTCGCCCCATAAATGCTTAATTGTATTCATGTCTGGACTGAGGGCCACCTTATCGTCGTGAGTTCAACCTCATCCGTGAACTGCCGAGTGGTTCGAGCTGTATGACACCGGGCGCTGTCATGCATCAATATGAAATCTTCCGTTATATGTATATCTTGCGTAGGGCACTAGATGATCCAAGAGAATGTCCTCGATATATCGTTCAGCAGTCAGACCTCCTCTACGGCCTACACCAGGTATGAAAACAAGATCTGTTTTCCCCTCAAGAGATATGCCAACCCACACCATGAACATACCACCGTCGTATGAGACTTTCAGCAAAACAGCACTGCGAAAAACGCTGTTCTGGACGCCAGTAGGTAGACCCGGTCTCTCCTATCACTGCCATGGAAACATATTCGGCACTTGTCAGTGAATAGAACGGATCTCCATTGCCTCATGCTCCAATTGATGTGTTCGCGGGCCTCTAGAGGGCCGTCTTCCTTCAAGCGTCTCCTTACTGTCCATGAGCTACATCTCGAACTTGTCTTAGCTCCTGCTGCACGTCGACACCCGTGAGATGGCGGTTTCGCAGTGAAGTTAGGCCGATAAATCGATTGTCTCTCTTAGATGTACACCGATACCGGTTGCTATGTGGTCGTGAGATGGCGGTTTCGCAGTGAAGTTAGGCCGATAAATCGATCGGCCCTCTTAGATGTACACCGATACTGGTTGCTATGTGGTCTCCGACTGAAGGTACCAGTTTCCTGAAACCTGGATACTTTTGAGACAGCAGATTGGCTTATGTTTATCTGACGAGCGACATCTCGTTGATTGCGTTCTTTTTGCAATAAAGCAACAGCTTGTGCGGCTTTATCTGGAGTAGTATCCATGATTTTGAGGAAACAACGAATGAAACTGATCAAAATTGGTTCAGGTCAACGTCTGATAAGTGACTGATGGCAAATATCGGTCAACGTGGTATTATACAGGAGATTGCAGATCGCCAGTTGTTTTCACCGAAACATCGCATTTTGTTACGATTGCTTTAATTTGAAAAGTACTGTATAGTTTTTAATGATAAGGTCTCCTTGTAAAGGTAAAATACTAAGCTGGCAAAAAAAAAAAGTTGTTTTACGAAAATCGGTTGAGCCATTTTAAAAAAATATGCCTTTTTGTACGCGCGGAGGTTTGAGTTAATTTAGTTGCTCGGGAATGTAGTTACAAGATGGCCCGATGCGATTTAATACTAGTTCCGCCATCTTTTGTAAATCTCTCAAAACTTATTTGTACACCCAATATTATAAATGTCATTTTTCATTGACAATGTAATTATTTTGAAATGGTTGTAATGCATTTTAGTGATTTAGACTATAGTATCCAATTGGAAGACGCACGAAACCTTTTGTAGTCGACATTTTGAGACGGCCTTATTGAATTTTAAAAAAGGCCCATCGGCTTCGAAAACTAAACGAAAAATCTAAATTTTAAGCTCTTGCGCGACCTTAAACGTGAAAGCAATTCTGGGATAGCAAGAGGTGTCCATTCGAGAAAAAATGTCCTGTATTTGACGCGCTATTTATTGGTAAACTAAACTTATTTAACATCAAACTATCATTTTTAATTCAACTGTTTACCAAAAACTTCATATAAAAAATATTTGGCTCTACCTATTTATACGGAGCGCTATCGGGAGCCATTTTTTATATGACGGCTCTCAATAGCAGCTATCCGGAGCGAATAAAAAAACACTACAAACATGTACAAAAAAAATTCCAAAATTTTTCAAATATTAATTTATTCATCATATTTTTGATCATATTATTCATCAAAAACTTCTGTTTTGTAATGTCACGAAAACCAAAACCGATGACAATTTTCTTCAATTTGTCATTTTATTTCTTCGGTCATTTTGAAAGCATTGACCAGCGAGTCTTTAAGCATCCGTAATAAAACCTTACAGAATTTAACGAAAGTGTATTGTTACGGAAATTTTGACAGATCGCCCAGCGAATCCGTAAGACAATTTGACAAGAAAAAACAAAGAATATTTGTACATATTTGTCTTTGTTAACAATAATTGTTTTATCACATTATACTACATAATATATTATGTACGAGTACGCGTTAGTTTCGATAATCACTTCTTCGTTTGAGATGAATCTTTGTCCTGCGAGCCATTTTTTCAAGTTTGGAAACAGGAAAAAGTCACTAGGAGCTAAATCTGGACTATAAGGTGGATGATCAACCAATTCGAATTGTATTTCACGTAATTTTAGCATCGTATCTAATGCTGTGTGAACCGGTGCGTTGTCTTGAAGAAAGAGCACTTTTTTCTTCTTTAAATGTGGTCGTTTTTCCTTGATTGCATCAACCAATTGATCCAATAATGCACGATAATACTTTCCTGTGATTGTGGATCCTTTTTCAAGATAATCGATGAGCAATATTCCGTGTGCATCCCAAAATATAGTGGCCATAACCTTGCCAGCCGATTTCACTGCCTTTGCCTTCTTCGGAGCACTTCCACCAGCTTCCACCCATTGTTTCGATTGATTTTTGGTTTCAGGTGTGTAGTGGTGGACCCACGTTTCATCAACAGTAATTAATCGACGCCAAAAATCAACAGGATTACGCTTTATCATGTCCAAACACCGCTGTGAAGTGGTCTGTCGAACTCGTTTTTGTTCGACACTGAGCAAACGCGGCACCCATCTTGCCGATAGCTTTTTCATATGCAAATGTTCATGCAAAATGTTGAACACACGTTCATATGATATGTTTACCATTTCAACAATCTCACGCAACTTGACTCGGCGATCATTCATAACGATATCGAGGATTTTCTTGATATTTTCTTCAGTAACCACCTCTTTTGGCCTTCCTGTTGATGGTATTGTTCCAGTGCTCCTTCGGCCGCGTTTAAATTCAGCAATCCAATATTTTACCATGTAATCTGATGGAGCAGACTCACCGTAATGTTTATCGAGCTTTTCTTTTGTCTCTTTCGCCGTTTTCCCTTTCAAATAATAGTGTTTAATCACTGCACGAAATTCGTTTTTTTCAATTTTTCAAGAAACACAAAAGTTGCTTACTTCAAACGACTACAACAAATAAACTAATCGATGAATTTGGGTGAAATTTTAACAGCTGACGTTTGACAGATCGCAATTTCTAAAAAACAAAATTTTTTTGTGTTTGTGCTGCCATCTAGCGCTAGGTAGCTTCATTTTCAATCCGCCCTCGTATTTTGAGGGGTTCCCGAAATCGTATTATTCAGATGGTATAAAAAAGTTGGAATATCGTCTTACTAAGTGTGTCGAATTAAATGGAGACTATGTTGAGAAATAAATGGTTTTTGGCAAAAAAAAATTTTGTTTTCCTACTTAGGTAGCTTCATTTTCAATCCGCCCTCGTATATATAAAAATACTCCAAATAAATAAAAAAAAAAATTATTCGTATTATAAAACTGGCTTTTTAATTTTACTAATCCAAAATAAATACTATCGTAACCAACACGAAAAATATGATACGTAAATATATCGCATAATTAGATCTGTTTACGATATGAAAAGTAAGCGTCGTAAACGTATCATAAAAATCTTTCTATTTACGTTACGTAAAAAATTTTAATTATCATGGGAAGTTGGATTCGTAAACATATCGATTTCGAATCGCAAAAACGATTCGTAAACGATATTTTGTATGAACAACAAACATCATTTTCGTATCGTAAACGAATCGCTTTGTTTAGTGGGCCCATATTCTTGAAAGTCACCCGAAAAAAGTAACCCTTGATTTTCTGGTGAAATACGTCATTTCAGTCGAAAATTTAAATTGTTTTATACAAAAGACACCGGCTTTTTTTTTTTTATGAATTTCAAGAATACGGGCCCAGGGTCTAGATTCTGATCAAATGACAAATGACATTTTTTTATGACTGTACTAAAATTGTAATTGCTTTAAACTGACAAATTTTAACTGCTATATATCACATTTACAATGACAAATTTTAACTGCCGTGCCACTTGATCAGAATCTAGGCCCAGGTGGGTTTTGGAACGCCCGCCCAAATAAGTGAGTTGGATTTATATGCATTGCAAATTTTCAGAAGTTCTGATGAATAAAATAAAATTTGCATCAACTCACACAATACTATATAAAGTGCACCGTTTAATGTCATCTCACTTATCTAAAAAGACTTAATTTTTTAAATACCCGATTATTTCTTCGTAATTAGATAAATTCTAATTATTAAACTGAAAGAGGGCTTTATTAAAAAAATATTCCGTACAGTAATTTGAAAGTATTATAAATTATTGTTAGGTTTATTATGCTAGGTTGTTTTACAAAACACGAAGTGCCTTCCTAAAAAGTTTTTTTTTGTCTCACTTGTTTAGGAACCCTTTTCAAATTTATTAATAACCACCCAAAAATCAAAGAAAACACTATATAAAGGGTTTTCCAATAAGGACTTGACAATTTTTTTTTTAAATAAAACGCAAACCATTTGAGACATCTCGAAAATTTTATAATTGAGTCAAAGTATAATCAAAACATTTATATATGGAATTCGACATCGTTCATATGTCCACCACGGGAACGTTTGCATGTGTCGATTCGTTGAGCCCAATTTTCGATGACTCGGCCACATATTTCGACGGAAACGGTCACTATTTCTCGTTCAATATTGGCTCTGAGTTCCTCTAACGACGCCGGCTTGTTGGCAGAGACCAATGATTTAACTTAGCCCATAAAAAAAGTCTAGAGTTGTTAAATCACACGATCTAGGCGGTAAACCAAAGGACCATTTCTGGATATAACACGTTCATCGAATTTAGATTTCAATAAGACGATTGTTAGATCCGCTGTGTGGCATGTCGCACCGTCTTGTTGAAACCACATATCATTAATGTCTAGCTCATGCAATTGACCAAAGAAATAACGTTGCAACCTGTCTCTGTAGCAGCGAATCGACTGTTTTGGTTCGTTTGCGACGGACGCTTGAACGGCAGCAACATTCTCGGCACTTTGACCCACCCGTTGTCTCACTGGCACGGGAACATCCGACAGCGAATATTTAGACTCAAATTTTTTCACAAGATTATGAATTAATTGCTTGTCTATTGGGACGGTAATTACGACCAAAAATTGGAATTAACGCTCTTGAAGTTGCAGTCACCGACTCGGAATTTTTGTAGTAAATTTTAATTATTTGTAAACGTTGTTCATTCGTGTACTTCACCATGATGAAAATGTTGTCTTTACTGAATGTTTTGACACTGACAGTTTGGTTATCGGTTTAAGGGTGCGTTCACAGTGAAAGTTCAAAGTTGTCAAGTCCTTATTGGAAAACCCTTTATGTAGAAAATATCTGAAGTTTATACGCCTAATTGTTTCTAAAACTGGAAGAGGTCGCTCAATTGAGCATGATTATCTCGGAAACATCAGAAGCTATCTGAAACACTCATGAAAGCATGGCAACAACTTCCAAAAGCAGGCGGGCGATTCCTAGAGAAGCCTCCAATCGTCGGGCCTAGATCCTGATCAAGTGAAAAATGACAATTTTTTGTGATATCATGTGATATCATAACACATTTTAGTACAAAGTCACAAAAAATTTGTCACTTGTCACTTGATCAGAATCTAGGCCCTGGTCTTTCGGTTACGAAAATGTGGCTAAACCTTGTCTTACACCTAGCCGAGCGGATATGTTCGAAATGTAAAAAAGCCAAACATTTAAAAAACCAAAAAATTAAAAAAGACTTATTCAAAATATGCTCCATCTTTTACGCAATTCACGGATTCCATTTCTACGATCCATTCGTCAAGCCAATTTTTGATACTTTCATAAGATGTGAATCGTATGTCTTGAAAGGCTGATTATTAGCACGCAGCAATGCCTGGCGAATGTGTCGTGTAGTATAGAACTTCCCAGTCCTACTCTTCTAGGTAGGTTTTAACGACTCTTGCAGTATGTGGTTTTGCGTTGTCATGTTGCAAAATCAGTTTATTGGGTCTATTCTCCCAAACGTATTAACTTCCGTTGGTAGACTTTGCCATTAATAGTTTCAGAAGATTTCAGTAGCTCGTAATATAAAACGCCTTTCATATCCCACCAAATACAGAGCATAACCTTATCACAATGAACATTTTGCTTTAAGGCTGTGATAATCCTTTTTCAAATTGCCTAACCCATCTTCTACACATATTATCAAAAAAAGCATGTTCACCGTAAGCTTCTACAAGTAAACGATGACTTTCAGCAGCGCTTTTGTTCATAGTAAAAAAATACAACAAAACTTCCAGCAAAATGGCGATTATTTGGTACAAAACTCTGCATTTTAAATCGAATAAAAAACTGTGTTGTTTATATTTTAATCAAATGGAATATACTACGTTTTGAAGGTTATGAGGAGACTTTTCAAAAACGTATATTACCAGATTCACACAATACATATGTATAAGGACAATTATGCCATCTATTAGAAAAACGGAACTTACTTTTACTTATACCCAATACTAACCAAAAATCATTTTTGGAGGCTATAATCTGAGAATCGTGCATCTGTTTTGGGACGTTGTATCTGTCTCCGCACGAATCATGCCCAAATGTGCAACCGCTGCCAAATTTATTGTCAATTTGGCGGATACAACCAACACCTTTTTATTGTATTAACTAAATTTTACAGGTGTTCTTAAACAAGTGAGTCAAAAAAGAGAGACTTTTTAGGAATGCACTCCGTGTTTTATTTAAAAAAGCTAATGGTTATTTACAACACCTTCAAATTACGGTAATGCCCTCTTTCATTTTAATAATTAGAATTTATATAATTACACGATGTAAGCTTACTTAAACAAGTGAGACGAAGTGTATGTGGCATTACATTTTACCACGTGACTTTCCGTACACCAAAAAACGATTGAGTTGCGAAACGAAAACGACAATTTTTTTTTTTGCACCAAACCTGTATTTTCTGAGTGTGAGCACAAAAAATATCTTAATTTCGTAAATATCTATCCATCACCTATATAGTTATAGTAATGAGCCTATACTAGTAGCATGATTCCTCTAGACACTTTCAGTTTCAATAGGACAAATCAATTTGAATAATTGTAGTTTTGAAATATTCGGGGGTATCTTGGGGTGGAAAATAGTGTAGAATATTTAACTGGATTAGGCGCGAAATTAAAGATTTAGATTATAGTATCGACCAAAGAGAAGAAAAAAGAAATACAGTAAAATATTTCAGATGAATACATTTTTTTGCCGTAAAGCAAATATTTCGAAAAAAAATTCGGTTGAAATGAAGCAATTTATAATGCGATTTTGGTCCAAAAAATCCATGTGCTTAAAAACTTTTAAAAGGAAATATAAAAGGTTTAATTAGGTAGTAGTTTTTTTCAATTTTTTTCCATTTTTCTTTTCCAAAAAATAAGATATTGGGTAGAAATAATAAATTATACTTTTATAATATAATATTATACTTTTTCCAATGATAGTTGCCAAATTGAAAAATTGCAAACTAATAAAAGCAGGTGTGACTCAAAATGTCACCTTTTAATTTTCAAATTATGTATACTTTTAATAACGAAACAATTCTGTTAGAGTCATTAAAACAAAGAGGAAAACGTAAGGTTAAAATAAATAGTGGTAAGAATTGTTTATAACACGTATTTCGTGAATCGTGAATTCAAATTAGGTGGACACCATCCAGCGGTTAGTAATGCATGGTTACTTAAACCAGTGATATCTGTTTTCTAATTGGTTGTTCTCCAAAAGTCTTGCAAAACAATTAAATCAAGTTTTTGCATAACCAGTCGGGTATTTCATCATTGTGGTATCAAAAATCTACCGATAGAAAAATGATGAACATGTTGCAAGCAATTGTTATACATAGGTTCATTAACCCATTATTTCAAAATTTCCTTCAAAGTACGATTTCTTTATTAAAATTCTTAAAATATTTATTTATTTTATTTTAATTTTATTAACTTCTTTCTTGTGAAGATAGAAGTAAAAGATTAATAAGATTATAGTTCATTAAATGAAGATGATTACAATTAATCGAAATTGATTTTAATGAAACTTAAAACAAATAAAATAATTTTACTAAAAGGAATTGTTTTACTGTATTAAACAATACTAAATTTTAGTTAAAATTGCTGATTTGATTAAATCGAAAAATAAAAATATTCCTAAAGCCAACAAAACATGAGCTTAAGAATTACAACAAACCGTAATTATTTGCCACTTCGAAAAAATTAATGCACACAAAAGTTAAGATCTAATTAATTACATTAAAAGGTTCCTTTTCAAGTTGTTAATCTGTGAATATAATTTGTAGATATAATATTACGAGCAAGATAAATTTTTGAGTGACTAAAGGTGATATCAACGTTCCAATTACCAATTTTCACAAACTCTTGAAAAAAAAAATACAATTGGCAAATAATTATTTTTAAAATTCATCCAGTTTAAATAAAAGCATCAAGCCAACGCTCAAAATAGGTGTTTTCCTCCGAGAAGTTTCATTTAATAGAACCTACCGAAACTGAACGTTACAATACCTATCGCCATAATGGACAAATAGAAAATGTCGACATTTTAGTCTAATTTAATTATAAGGTTTTGTTGAAATGTTGACATTTTTTAAATTCATTAATAAAACTTCAGTTGAAGTAATTTTAGGTTAAAGTTTTAAGAGTGAGTCAGCAAATCCGGCATAATTAATCCCGGTAAATGTATATGTCGGTGTATGGCTAAATACCACCTGTCGAAGAAAATCGAGAAAGTTTACAAAATCTTGAAAAATCAATAAAATCTTAAAAGGTGGCATAATAAATCGCTTTCTTATTGAAAATCCCGAATTATTCATCAGAAAGCTACAAACGAAACCTACGGCTAAACTGTTGCGGTTTCTTGTTTTCCTATTTATAATGAATTTTTTCATGTTCCATTCGACTACACCAGATTTAGATGTGGCTCTAATTTGAATAATTTAGTGTCCAAAAAAGCTACGATTTGGTTCTAATGACTCCAAAAAAGGTTACCACCGCATTTTACCAGATGTTTACATAACTATTATCCTTTTTTCTAATATTAGGAATTCAGTAATTAAGTTCCGGGCGGATTAATAAACAAAATTGGGGTACGTGAGATTTGTTCAATATTTCACGACAATTTTGCATGAGTTTAATCTGAAGTTTCATTTTTTATTTATTAAATTTGTTTAGTCTATTTAGTTTTGCCTGAACTCTTAGAATCGTATTTTGATTTTGTTTATTATTTTGTAGCGGTTTAGGATTTAGTTTTATTAGAGTTTTTTAGCACATTAATATTAGAAATTAATTGTATGGTCTCAAGGGAGTAAATCGATGTGAGTTTTCATAATTAATTGTACACAAATACATTATATATTTATATGTACTTCAATTAAATTTTAAATTGTTTACTCCACCACGTTTAATTGAGGGTATCAATTGGTTTATTTAAGTGGGTCGGGGAAAAATTTATAATGACGTTGAGAAGAGAAGAGAAGCAAGTAGAACATAAATTATGTACCAATCTATTCCTTTCACAATCGATATTGAATGTTAAATAATTTTAGTTATATTATTATTAGAATATTTATTGTGTTCTTGCGTGTCGTTATATAAATAGTACCTCTTATTTTCTTTTGAAATACCAATTGAATTCTATTCCGAGAAAGCTTTTTGGAGTTAAATTTAACATCCTTTTAGTTGTTCTCTCATATCGTATTTTATCGATATCAATTAATTTTGTATTTCTTTTTTTTTTTTCTATTACTTCTAGTCGAAAAATAGAGAATATCGGCAAAATGACCCAAATGACGCAGGAGGAGATTATAAGCAATGCCAAAATTGTCATACAGGGGCTAGAAGCTTTACGCGTTGAACATATGTCGATTATGGCAAGTTTACTGGAAGCAAGACGGGACCCAGAAAAATCAGAAATTGTTCAAAAAAATATTGATAACATAGAATTAGGATTAGGTGAAGCTCAAGTAGTACTAGCTTTAACGTCGCATTTACAAAATGTCGAGGCGGAAAAACAAAAATTACGGACACAAGTGCGTCGTTTATGTCAGGAAAACGCTTGGTTACGAGACGAGTTGGCAAATACTCAGCAAAAGCTTCAGTCTTCGGAACAAATGGTGGCACAACTCGAAGAGGAAAAAAAACATTTAGAGTTTATGGCTTCGGTGAAAAAATATGATGATAATCAGGATCAGGATGAGAATAATGATAAACCGCGTGCTGATCCAGTTGTTGAACTATTTCCAGAAGATGAACCCGAAGAGCGTAATAACTTGTCACCCACACCACCAAGCCAATTTGCAAATCAAGCAAATGCAGGTTATGAGATTCCAGCACGATTACGCACTCTACATAATTTAGTTATTCAATATGCTTCACAAGGTCGTTATGAAGTTGCGGTTCCACTATGCAAACAGGCTTTAGAAGATTTAGAAAAAACAAGTGGTCACGATCATCCCGATGTGGCCACTATGCTTAATATTTTGGCGCTAGTTTATCGTGATCAAAATAAATACAAGGAAGCCGCCAACCTTCTAAACGATGCGCTACAAATTAGAGAAAAAACATTAGGTGTAAATCATCCAGCTGTAGCAGCCACACTAAATAATTTAGCTGTACTTTATGGAAAACGTGGCAAATACAAGGATGCCGAACCGCTATGTAAACGTGCGTTGGAAATTCGTGAAAAAGTATTAGGTAAAGATCATCCCGATGTAGCAAAACAATTGAATAACTTGGCTCTCTTATGTCAAAATCAAAGTAAATACGAGGAAGTTGAGCTTTACTATCAACGTGCTTTGGAAATTTATGAAACCAAATTGGGACCAGATGATCCAAATGTAGCCAAAACAAAAAATAATTTGGCAAGTTGTTATTTAAAACAAGGCAAATATAAGGAAGCTGAAGTATTATATAAACAAGTATTGACGCGGGCACATGAACGAGAATTTGGTACTATCGATGGGAATAATAAACCCATTTGGCAGGTAAATATACATCTTCCAGTATGTTTATAATAACCGCTTAAAGAATCTTATATAGGTTGCAGAAGAAAGGGAGGAAAACAAAAGTTTAGGTAATGCACCTTACGGTGAATACGGGGGATGGCATAAGGCTGCTAAGGTTGATTCGCCAACTGTTACAACAACGCTTAAAAATTTAGGTGCACTCTATCGAAGACAAGGAAAATATGAAGCTGCTGAAACATTAGAAGATTGCGCGCTTAGAAGCAAAAAAGAGGTATATTGATTTAATCAAATTTTAATGCATGTTTCAGAATTTGTTTACGGTCAGAAAATACGTTCACATTACACGGAAAATTTACACACGACTTTTTTCTTTTCGTTTTTTACTATTTTAGGCAATAGATATAGTTAGACAACAAAAATTTGCACAAATTCTTGACAATGAAGATAAAAGGCGATCGCGACATTTACGTGGACCTTCAAGTGAATCACTTGAAGCATCGCGAACAGAACCGGATGACTTGGTAAGTTCAGATTAGCTGTTTTTTGAATTACAGTCGAAACTCGATTATCCGGGATGCTCGGGACCGAACGTTTCCCGGATAATCAAAGATCCCGGTTGATCGAATTTTTCAGTTTTATAAAAAAATACACAATATACATATGTAGATATATGCTTAACACAGAAATAACACTATTGCCAAAATTTAACGAAAAAAATAAAAATGAAAAATCCCGGTTAATCAATTGAAAATCTGGATAAAGAAGTGACCAGGGTTGATAAAAAACATGTTTTAAATAAAAAAAACGTTTTTTTTTGTTTTAAACTGTTTTTTTTTTTGTTTTAAACAGTTTTTTGGTTAGTAAGAAATAACGGTAAGGTACCTACATATTAATTCAGATGAATGAAAAACTTTTTCGTATTAACTATTTTTATTGATTGTATGAGTTACAAACTTATAGCAAACAAAAAATTAACACTTAAGTTTTTCATATAAAAAACACAAATAAAAAATATCTTCATGATATACAAAAAATAAATAAAATATTTCCATTATGATTATACAAAATCAAAAATTTTTAAAGTCTGGAAGAACCTATGCACCTATTTTAATTAATTGCTGCGAAACGAAAACCAATTTAGCCGCCCTAATAGTTCCGAGTTTGCTTCTTAAAGCAGTTTGCGTTAAGCCAAATTTAGAAAAAATCCTTTCTATACCAGCTGATGACGATGTAGCAGTATGCAGCTAACCAATCAAATCCAAATTATTACTCGAAATAATATTCGGATAAAGCGATTGCATCGACATCCACCATTCAAAATCTGTGAGCTGCTCACAATTTTTAAAATGTAAATCCCTGAATGGGTTTAATTTTGCGATAAATTTCATAAATGTGGTATTTATGAAATTTATTGAAAAATTTAATTCAATAAAATCCATTGCCTTTTCTCTTTCGTCTGTAGTAATAACTGATTTTTCTGGCTTAGGACCTAAAAGATATGCCGCAAAATGTGCATTTGTTAGTGTTTTATTGTATCTTTTTTGATATAATGTTTTAACAGTTCTATTTTCAGTCAAATGTGGCTCCAACCCTTTCCAGACCTCTACAGCGTCTGCTAATTTGCATGTTGTTTGTTGTATTTTTTCAAGTGTCACTGTAATTGGCTTCAATTCCTCGGTAATTCCTACATTTCAATTTTTGTTTAAAACAACTGTTTAAAATTAAAAAAACAAGGTGTTTTAAACAATGTTTAAAACAGTGTTTAAAACAAAGTGTTTAAAACTTACCAACCCTGGAAGTGACTCAAAAAAATCGACTGTGTAAAAAAAAATCACGGATAATTGAGGTTTACGGATAATCGGATCCCGGAAAATCGAGTTTCGACTGTATTAAATCATTCGGATATGCTTTATATTACAACTATTAGGCATTTAGCCTTTAAAAATCTTAATCATTTTGTTGAAACATAATGAGCTCTACTTTTGAACGAAAAAATTTGTGTTACTTTATTTATTTCCTCGTTTCTTACCTCTTTGTCTAAAACTACTTATGTTTATTGGTGAGGGAATATTTGCGTCACATTTTGAAGAAAAATTTTACGTGAGGAACGAATTGAAGCCAATCAAAATATTTAAAATTTTATTAATCTAGAATATATTCAATAAATAGTATATTATTCAACAAGCATATAATGATAGCTGTTATTCGCGAAGATGAAGTTTACCGTAAATCATCTGAGTAAATAACAGCCATTATATGCGAGTAGAATACGATACTTTGTCCACGACCGATAAAAAATTGTATTTCAATATCAAATCCTTTAAATTTTTTTTTTTTTTTTTTAATTTAAAATAAATTTTATTTATTTATTTTATGTAATTACAATCTAGTCTCCTGGACTAATTAGCAATTTGTTTCTGACTTAATTTACTAACTGAAAATCCTTTAAATAAACCTAAAATAATTTCCGTCGGCATTTTGACGTCTCAGTTTAATAATAATGAAAATGGCAAGAGACTACTAGATAAAATTTCAAAAATGAAATTTTTACTTGTTAGTAATGAATAATGGAAGAAGGGACTTCTAGATAAACTAGCAGTGAATAATGGATATCATTATAATTGAAGAAACAAACGCATAATGAGTATATTATACGTCTCTCGGGAGCGGTCATATAAAATTCGCTATCGGGGGCAACTTTTGTATGACGGCTCTCGATAGCAGCTCCGGATAGCAAATAAAAAAACTCACTAATTATTGAACATAATACTTGAGTTGAGAATTACAACAAAGTGACAGTACTGGTTGTTGGTTTTAGTAAAAGTCGAGTAAATCCAAATTTGTAACCGATCAAAAATTTTTCTTCGAAAGCGACATAAGTTAGGATTTAACCAGCTTTATTCGAATAATGTGACTATTATGGTTCTTATAGTATTTCAGTGATATTTCAAAATGTAGAATATTTAATTCAACAAGTTTTTTTCGAAATTAGAGGGAAAAAATCAAAAATGAAACTTTCAAGAATTTGCAAGTATTGACGGGAGTTGGCACTCGTTCAAGATTTGTTTTAATTCGTAAACATTTTCACGGACAGATCAGTTGGCTCTTTTCTAACGGATCTACGCACATACTTTATTCAATTCAATGCACTTTATTCATTAGCATCAGAACCGCAGCTATTATTATTTTTGCTTTTTTCAAAATAGTTTTTTTTTACTAAAAGGATATGATAAAATTTAAAAATTATTTTTCAAATTCAATCAAAAATATCAAGCCTAGTGTTCAATCGGGCAAACATTTTGTTTTTTTTTTTTTTTTTAATAATTAACTAATTAACTATAATAAAATATAAAAAACTAATTCTAATTAATAAATTATTTTCTTATATATTTGCAGAATCGACGCTCAGCACGATCCTAAATTCATTTATAATTTTGCTATAATTTTATTTAAAAAAACTTCAACTTCTCTTATCCTTATGTTTAAAAACAAGAAAAAAATATTTTATTAATTTAAGTTACATAAAAAAAAAAATAATAATATAAAAAATAATTTATTTTTTGATAATATAAATGTTACAAAAAAAAGATGAAAGCAAAGAAAAAAGGAAATCAGGTGATTGGATTTTTTTAATACACACATACACTATCTAAATTTGATTACGAAAAATTTTTTATTCCAATAAAAACAATTATTACCGCAGTAATTAATCAAATTTTCGGTTTTCTTTTCATTAACATAAAATTGTTAATTATTATTGTACCAAATATTCATTTTGAGTTAAAAAAAAATTTAATTTAAATTAAAACTATTATTGATCCAGTATTTTGTTTTTTGTATTTCTATTATAATTTTTACATGATCAAATCTTCAAAGAAATAAAAACCAGCACGTTTGAATATCGAAATTAATTATTGCTTATAAATTAGATAAAAAATTAAAATTTAAAAAAAAAATCTCTTATAAGAAAACATACAGAAAGAAGAGTGCTAATTAAAATAATAAAATTTATAATCATTTTATTTTGTATATTTTTTTTTTAGTTACTATTATTTTATTTTATATTATTAAATTATATAATATATAGTTTGTTGATTAATCAATATAAAAATAAATTTATTAAGAACATTTTGATTTTGATATATAATTTAGAAAAAAAACATACCTATAATAATATTAATGTGTACACAACTGTGAAAACCAACATTTCAAATTGCTGTAAAGTTGAAAATCTTAAACAAAAAAAACAAATTATTACAAAAAAAAATATTAAAAATATGCATTAATAAAATAATTTATAAATTATCTGCTTTCTAAATTACTGATTTTATTTGTTTTGGGTAATTGGTTAAATTTTTAACACGTTCTGCTCAAAATTATGAGAAAGCAATAAAACTATCTTATTCAGCCTGTTTGGATGAGTCCTATTGCATCAGACTTTTTGCCTTTTAACTTCCCTCTCTTACTGTAAACTAAAATTAGTTTACCAGTGGCCCTATTCTGGCTATGTATTCCCTGAGAATTGGGAAAAATATTGCTTTTGACGATTGTAAAAGTAGAGAAAGCACCACTCGAGGAAAAAAGTTAAAATGAGGCAACTGGCAAAATGACATTTCTCTGCTATTTTCTGGTTTTAAACATATGTATTCATAAAAATGGTAAGTGGTTAAAGAATTCTAATTCTATCGAGATATGTTGACTTCTGGCAACTTCAGTTCACTAAACATTTTTAAAGTGCAGCCAGAAGAATCTATTTTGCTTTATCGTGCATTCAAAATACAAAGTTTAGCTTTGTAATAAATTACCCCTATTATGATTGTCGAGTCGATTGACAATCGACACGACTCTGTGTTGCCTTTTCCCTTTTCGAAATGTATTTATCAAATGAAAAAACGAAAACGCAATACAGAGTCGTGTCGATTGTCGATCGACTCTTGAATCATAATAAGGGTGAATAATATGTCTACTAAAAGTAGGAATATTTTATTTATCTAAATTATATAAGGTATATCCAGTAAAAAAATCCAGCAAAAGCTAGTTCAAAATAAGATGTATTGTTGTATAAATTAGTACATAACGCAAAAAGTAATTATGTACAGCATTTATAATTTTTAATAGACAAATCAAAATTAAATGGGGGGGGGGGGGAGAGGACGAAAGTTGAGTAGATTAATCTAGCAGCTCCTTAACCTTCCAGTAGGGTGCGCATCACGTGAGCTGTTCTGGTCATGTATTAAGCAGCTGCGTGATGGGTGTGTAAAGGCTAACCTGGGGGGCTATTATGAAATTTTCGAAGCGCACTTTTTTTCGACAACGTCGAAAATTAGCTATTATGAAATTATTCGATGCGCTTTTTTTGCGATCATATCGAAAATGTTCCTATTATGAAACTTTGTTTTCGATAAAGTCGAACAATATGCGACTGCTCTTGAGGTGACGAATGCATACGCATGTTCAATAATAAATCGTGAGATAAAAAATTTCAGTTATTCAGTTTTCCGCCTAGGTAATTAATAAATTAATATTAATTTATTTTTTTTTTTATTTTTTTTCGATATTGTCGAATAATTCATAATAGCTATTTTCGACCTTGTCGAGTTGGTCGACAACGTCGAAAATTTGCGATGTCGAAAATTGCATAATAGACCCCCTGTTCACGATTCGCAAGTGTACGTGCTGCCTCCTCATGGCAACAACTGGTAACTGAGGCCATTTGACACAGGCTAAAGAAGAAATCCTTGACAAAAACCATAATCTAAGGTGGAACAGCATATGCCTGTTAATCAGTCCAAATTATGCGGACTCTGGATACCAGGCACCCTCCAGTTTTATTTAGCCTACCTGTAGTAAAGCTGGGTCACCTATAGGCGACTTTCCATTCGCAGCAACTCGTAAGAGTAAAATCAAAACGGAAGACGGATCAGGGGTGGCAATATGCGGGAGTGGAGCAGCTCTTGATGTCCTTGGGTGGCAATGCTACCGTCTTTCTAGCAGAACTACATACTATAGTAAACATCTAGGAGGGAGAGCAATACGCCCAGATAATATGCATCACTTACCGGCCGGCTGTATTATTAGGTTCATTAAGAGCCTGAATATTGACTGGACGGGTAATTAAGCAGGGTTCAAGTACAAAAGATCTTTTATGTCGCAGTGCGAGGTGGCTGAACGCTCAAATGACCCTTCACTAATAATAATAATTGTTGTAGAAATTAGTACATAATACAATAAGTAATTATGTAGTGTAGCATTTATAATTTTTAGTAGACAAATCAAAATTACTTATTCCTTCAACGATGTTCCTCCAAATAGTTTGATCCGCCGCAAGATAACGCCAGACACGGTGAACGAGTACGTTAACGTCTCATTCAACACCGTCCATCCATCGGGTAGGTAGTCTTCTACGAGGTCCTACTTTCGTTGGTGCCGTGTGTCCGACTTCAAGGCCTGTTTAGTGGTCCGATTTTGCTAACGAAGCACCGTTCCTTGGCGATTTTATAAATCCAATGATGTCAAGTTTATCGAGATCATTTCTGATCTCGTGATTCATTCGTATTATGTACGTGGCTCCCTCTTTAATGGAACCGACAATTATTCTGATGATCTTACGTTCAATTAAAAAAAATTTCTGGATGTTTTTTGCTGTCCGTGTTCAAGACTTACAACTAAAGTGGATAACTGGTCTTATCCATATTTGTAGATGTCCAGTTTGATTTTGTGCGATATATGAGGAGACTTGAATATTTTGATATTGGCGTAAAATGCTCGGTAGCCTGCTGCGATCCTCGATGAATTATCCACAGAAATGGAGTTTTTCGCAGTGATCCTAGGTATTTGAACTCATTCACCTTTTCATATTGTGTATCTCCTGAAATGAAGACTGCCTTCTCGCGGTGACCATGTATTTAGTTTTCGCTTCCAATGAAGGCCAATTTGTTTGGCTGTTAATTCCAATGAAAGGGAGACCTCTTTCGGGGAGATGATGGTGCGACCCAGAATGCAAATATCGTCAGTGTATGCTAATAGCTGGGTTGGTTAATAATACAGGCAGTTGCGCTGCGCCATATTGAGCTGACGAATGACATACTCCAATGATAGGTTGAAGGGAGTTAGAGCTATTAGATTCCCTTGCCGCACTCCAGATGTTATCGCAAAGGTATCCGATATTAGCAGTTAGCTACTCTCCAGCACTGCATTCAGCGTAAATGATCGTCCAAGTTGATCTACTTGAACGAATAACCACATTGATAATTAGCCAAGATACCCTCGCTATAAAATGATAACTTTGCCGCGACTACGTTGGCCAAAACCTTGTGGCCTCTGTTTAGCAAAGGTATATCGCGATAGTTGTTGCAGTTTAACCGAACTTTTTTTTTATGAAGTGGGCAGATAAGAGCCGTCTTGCACTCTACTGGGATGTCTTCTCTGGGCCAAATTATTGATATGGCTATTTAAAAACAGAATTGATCCAAGTAACGTTTTTACAAAAACTGGCATCATATTAGTTAGCGCAAAAGTAATCCAAGTACTGTTGAGCACTGCCATAATTTAACATATTGTATCAAAAATATATTAGCCTCAATTTTAACAATCATGAAAACCACGTTTTGCTCATTATCTCTCTAATAACAAAATATTACTTGGATCACTTCTGTTCTTATCTAGCAATATAAGTTTAACCACGCGCTAGAACAGATAATCACCGCCTTATTTGAGCTTTTCGTTGCAGATACCATCCTCACCGGGTGTCTTGTATTTTTTCAACTGCGCTATCACGTTCCGCACTTAATCATATGATAGAGCAGGTGGTGGTTTCATCTAGACGTTAATATCGTGTTGAAGCAAGAGAGGTTGTTGCTCGGAAGGTGGTGCCTGTCTTACAAATTGACGACATAAATCGTCTCACAAATTGACGACACCGGTTGCTAATCAAGAAACCGACGCCAAATTCATGTTTATCCATGTTAATTTTGTGACCGAGAGTTAGTCCGTAGTGACTGTAGTCGATGATTCCATTGCCGATTAGTCCTGTTTCCGGCAGCGCTATGAGGTCGAGCTTATACGAAGATGATTGTTCGAAGAGTTGATGGATGCTCTCCGGGCGGTTTAGTCTGAGTACGTTCCATGTTCCAAATTTAAAATCGTTGACTTATATCGTGTTCGAGGTCGTTGTTGTGAATCCAAAAATAGCCGAGACTCATGTTGAGGTTTAGTAATAATATTGTTTTAAAGGTTGTTTATCCTCCTGCATACACTTCAGCCTCACCACCAATCATCAAAATTACACTTTAAGTAAATGTAAAATTAATAAATTTAGCATTTAAAAAATATCTTTTGTTTATGTTTGGTGGTTGGGTCTATTGATGTCCGTCGTCGGTGACGCTACAATATTTGACCAATCTCAATTTATCTGTGGGGGCACCAAAATTGGGTACACAATTGCTGATTACCTTTTGGATACTTCGTAGCACAAATATAGTAATATACTTCCATTTAAATTTATACTCTACAGTAATATACCTCCATTTAAATTTATACTTTCTAATTACAACCGAAGGGTCGACGCTAAACCTAAGTTTCTTCGGTACTACTTGTTTAGGCGTGACGTTCCCGTTGCTCAAATTAGACGCTATTGTCTCATTAGGAATCGGTTTGACCAATCGATTATCTATTTCTGTTCTTCAGATTAACAAGACTTAACTCGATCCAGTGAAACTCTTGTACTCTTACCATTCCAATTTATGCCGAAAAAATTTTCATGACGGTGAATTATTTTATACGGGCCGATATACGGAGGTTGTAATGCTCTTCGTAGAGCCTTAGTCCTTGTGAACACATGCGTGCCAGTCTGTAAGCCAGGGCTAATGAAAACTCGATCTGTACAATGACGTTTGGCTGGTTCTAGTCGAAGCTCCTAAAAATGGTTTTTAACACCTTTACGAAATCTATCTGGTGAGCTACTTCTTGCTTCAAGAAATTGGCCTGGTACATGCAAAGGGTTGCCATAAACTAATTCTGCGAATGAAGCCTTTAACTACTTACGAAACACCGTTCTCAAACCTAACAAAATGGATGGCAATATCAAAGTCCAATCCGGCCGATTATGGAAAACAATGGCTGCTTTAAGCATTCGATGACATCGTTCCAACATGCCGTTGCACCTAGGATTATACCCAGTGGTTCTGCTACGCTCGAATCGTAACAATACGGACAATACTGTTAACAATTGGTATACAAACTGTGATCCTTGGTCGGTCACAATGTATGAAGGTACTCCGAAGCGAGCTATCCACCCCTAATATACTGCAAGTGCTCTGATTTTCTGGCACCGGTAGCGGACTGACGATATCGAGATGTAACTCTATAAACGTCTTATACTTGCCTCAAAATATCCTACCGGCGACTTGGTATGCCTGGTTACTTTAGACTTCTGACATCAAATACAATTTTGGTCGTGTTCAGCCGGGCAAAAGTGATAAAAAATATCATGATATTTTTTATTACCCTAACTTCACTTCGTTGTATTTTATGTCATGCCCGACAAAACAACCAAAATGAAAAAAGTGATTTTACACGTCAAACTTCTCTAGAGCATCTTTATTTGGGTAACATCAAAATCAATTTATCGCGATTTTTTATAAAATAATAAACAATATACCCTTCCTGAATAATATTAAAATTATCACACCAAAATCAAAAGCTAAATATTTTATTTTCAAATATGACAGCTAAAACCAAAAAAATCTTGGTATTTTTCTTTGATAAATGAGTGCGTGTTATGGCAAAATGTGATAAAAAATATCATGATAATTTGTATCACTTTTGCCCGACTGAACACTAGGTTTGTGTCATTTTCCAACTATCTTCGTTCATTTTGGGCCACACCATTTTTCCGCTAGCAACTTAACCGAGGCCTAAACTCCAGGGTGTGCCTGCCAGAATATGAAATGCTTCAACGACCTTCTTTGTGAATTTTCGTAGAATAAATGGTCCGGCCCTTCCGGTTGACCTATCACAATAGAGAAACTTACTAGAATTGAATGCTAATGGATACTGTTGTAAAACTAGCGAAGTTGTGTTGTTCTGTAAAAGTACCAATAATTCCTCGTCTTCAGTTTGACCTTCCGCAATAGCTAAATAGTCTATACTTTCAGCCACGGATATTTGATCGAAGGGCGATAGAACATTCACGACCTCAGTATCCTTAACAGATCCCTGTCGAGAAGATGCTTTTGCAAGGTTCTATTTGAACACATATACTAATGGCTTGTGGTCTTTAAACAATGTGAATAGACGCCCCTCCAATAAATATCTAAAATGCTTAATGCCGGAGTAAGCGCAGCCAACAATTCCTTGTCGTACCTATGTGCTGTACCTCTTTGAGTCTCGTTCAGATGCAACGAAAAAGAAATAATGGCTGCCAAGACTTAGTACCATCTTCGTAATGCTACACCACTGCACCTACTGCTTTGCCAGACTCATCGAAAATAATTGATAATTCAGCGGTTTCACTACTGGGTGAACTAGCGCTGGATGTCTTGCATAATTTTGACTTACACCTCAAAAGCGACAATTTATATCTGCAACAAGCCCTGGTCCTTAGCAGCAGCTTTAAATCGCATATAAAAACTAAACATATCGAGTAAACGCTTTAATTGTTGAACGGTCTGATGTCTCTCATATGCCGTAATGATCTTCACCTATTAGCCGATGGTAAAATCCCTGGCGCGGTTACTGATTGCTCGAGAAAATTAATATCTGGCTTTGCAAAACCGCATTTATTTGTGTTAATCACCAAACCTGTTTCGGAAATCTCTTAAAAACAATTCTCAAATGTTCAATACATCGTCCAAATAGACGAAAACAAACTACAATCCGTGCAAAACCGAATGTATCAACCTTTGAAAAGATTGTGCCGCATTTCTCAATTCGAAGGTCACTCTACAAAACTCGAATAACCCGAATAGGTGTAGTAATGGCTATTTGTGGGATGTGTAGTTGGTGATATGCCCTAACCAACCAATCATCATCATGTCGTGAACACGATACAACCAGCGAGTTGAAATGTAAAGTCCTGCAAGTGTCGTACTGGGTACTGATCAGGTATCGTAACATCATTCAATGTTCTGTAGTCCCCACATGGTCTCGACCCACCATTCTTTTTTTAACCTGATGGTGGACTGGACCACGGATTTTAACTAGGCCAACCATGGTTAAAGATGGGCAATCTGTTTTAGTTAACGCTCCGATTGCAAATAGTGAAATTAGAGGGTCAATGCTTCGACGTTTACACCTATTTTCACCTGCCATTAACATCGAGTTATACCATTAAAATTTGAACAGTTGCTAGTGGATACACGAAATTGTAACGACTTGCCATACGTCATACAATCATTTGTTGCCAAGAAAGCATATACCTAAATTTTGACGTTTCTTGACTTGATTCAAAAAAATGGCTACAAGTTTCGAACGGAATTTTTCTAATTTGTAGTTGGAATCTACTAGAATTTTTGTAAGATGATGTCGCACCTGTCACGAGAAGATTTTTTTACCAAAAAAAAAATTTTTTACAAAATTTTTATTTTGTATTTGATAAATTTTTGGTGTAGGTGATTTTTAATATAACACAATATGATCTGCGAGGATCTCAAATAGAGATTTCAAGCTTGTTTCATGAAATTAAAAATGTGTGATCTCACGACAGTGTTAGCACTTTTTTTTCTCCTAGGGACGTGTCCGAAGTTTGTGATACATTTTTTTTTTGTAATAATTTTGACAGGAGTGAAATTATTTTCTCTTCCATATTTTGTAATAAGTTTTATTTGTATTATTTTTTTTAGAAATAATAATAAATTAACGTAATACCACAGAATACAACCAGAAGAGACATAACGCTGTTTTGGTAAGGAAAAATTTGGACTCATTTTTTTGACCTTGATTTGCCGAAGGTAAAATAAAGTTGGGTTGTATTCATTGGTTTACCGGTTTTGATTTTAAATAATAAAAATTGAGAATCCTTAACAGTGTAGTTAGTGAAATTATTGAACAAGTTTTGTTTTGACAGCATAATTTGTATTAACTACTATAATATTCAAAAATAATTATACTTTAATGTCCAAAAAAGAAGGTAAGGTGAAAAAAAATTTGGTCCACGCAATGTCTATTCTGGTTAATCTTTCTTCTGTGGTAATACGGCTTAATTATTGTTATTGCGCGCCTTTGTTTATGAAAATGATTACAGAAGAGTCAAATTTACAACACCTAGTGGCCGTGATAATTTGCTTGCTTATAAACAAAATAATGTCATAATTATTACAGCTGAAATAATTATAACAAGGTTCGGATACGTCCTAATTCTACTTTTTGTGTATTGTCAATTTTTCACATTTCTTAAAACTTTTTCCTGATTTTATCGATGTTTACGCTTACACTTTATACAAACATCGATAACATCACAAAAAAAAAGGATAAGCCATTACAGGATGTAATCGCATTACGGACATCTCAACAATGCTGTCTTTCAATATACATACATATGTTCAAACAAAACCATTTTCATTCATTCATTTTATATGCAAAATGAAATTTTGAAAGTAGTATTCTATGACTTTTATTGTTTTAGTTTTTTACGTGAATGTATTGTGAAGGAAATCTCTACGCATCTATAACTTTGGAAACCGACCACCTAGAGATCTAAATCCTAGGCCCTTTCCGAAAGTTATACTTATTTATTTAGACCTACTTATTTAAATAAGTATGTTGACGAGGTATTATTATTATTATTATTATTATTATTGGGGGGCCACTTCGCACTGCGACCTAAAAGATCTATTGTGCTGGCCTCTGCTTAATTATCCGCCGAGTCAATATTCAGGTTCTTAATGAACCTGATGATACTGCCTCCCGGTACGTGATACATACTATCTGGGCTTATTGCTCTCCCTCCTAGATGTTTACTACAGCATGTAGTTCCGCTAGAAAGACGGTAGCATTGGAGCTCAAGGACCTCGAGAGGGTTGTCCCACTCTCGTATATTCCTACTCCTGCCCCGTATTCCGTTTGATTTTACTCTTACGAGTTGCTCGGAATTGCAAATCACCTGTAGGTCACCCAGCTTTACTACAGGAAGGCTAAATAAAACTGGAGGGTGCCTGGTATCCAGAGTCCGCATATTTTGGGCTGATTAACCTATCAGCCATTCATCTTTCGGCATATGCTGTTCCACCTTAGATTAGGGTTTTTTGTAAAGGTTTTCTCCTTTAGCGCCGTACTTTAGCCTGTGCCAAATGGCCAAAAATGTGCCAAGTGGCCTTAGTTACCAGTGGTTGCCACGAGGAGGCAGTACGTACACTTGCGAATTGTAAACAGGTTACCCCTTACACAATTGTACCCATCACGCAGCTGCCTAATGACAAGACCAGAACAGCTCACGTGATGCGCACCCTACTGGAAGGTTACGGACCTGGTAGATTAATCTACTCAACTTTGCCCCCCCCTACAATAGTCGCCAAACCACCATGTTGACGAGGTAACTTCAAATAAGTATGTTCTTACAAAAAAAAAAAAATCTTAAACGAAAACCAAAATTCTGTTAATTTCATTGCATACATACTATATACATATTGTGATATTATGTAGTAATTAAGTTTTATAAAAAATTTAATTAAAAATTATTTTATAGTTACAAAATAGTAAAAATAAAAAATAAGTATGTCTAAATCTCTAAATAAATAAGTATAACTTTCGGAAAGGGCCTAGAATCGTTTTGGTTTAACTGTCAAAAAATATTGTTTTTCATTTTATGCAAAAAAATTTAATTAATAATTTTAAATAATTTCAATTTCCATAATATATACTGGAAATATTTAATAGTTTAATAAAAAAAATCAGAATAAATTAAATTGTCTGACGTTTAATTTTAAATTTTGTTTTTATTTTGTCATTTTGGTCGTTTCCTCACGTTTGATATAAAATTTAACGGAATGAAGTTAGGGTCATAAGTAATTGACGTGTAGTATGATGATAGTTTTATCACGTGTTTGGCCGAGGAAACACTAGGGCCCAAATCGATAAACGCAAATTAATTCGCAACTACGACTATAGTGTCTGTTTTTTTGTATTTTTGAACCACATTAAAGTGTCGATTTTAATTTCTAGTTACGATTGTAGTCATGGATATCGGTGACTAAAACAGTTCTTACAACTGACGTATAATACCGAATTTTTTTCGGAACATAAATTGTTTGTTGTTGCTGTTTATTATGTGGAATTCTATGGTACAAAAAAAATTGCTGTAAATCAAATCAATAAATAATTATTTACAGCAATTTTGTGCGTACCTGTGGGAAAATATTATTGATGTTTTTTTTATGTAAATCAATTTTGAGAAATTGAGATATTTTGATAAATTTACCCCACCTCTCTTCCAGTAAAATTAAAAATGTCAATTGTGATATGTAATAATAATAACAACAAACGAGACTCCAGATTTGTAATTTGCTATTCATGAATAAAAATTACAAAATTATTTATATTTTTTACGACTACGTAGCCACAAAAGTTCATAGTTTCCATTTTAAATATTCTTTACTAATAATATAAACAAAATTTCTCTTGACAGCTAATCTCACATCTAAAAAAACTATTGTTTTGTTTCCATTACAAAATAAATTTGCTTGTACGTTCTATGGGACAAAGGAAAATTAATTTTTTCATATTAGCAGCTCATGTTCGAAAAACTATAGTTTTATTTACGTTTAAAAATTCCATTAAAATCCTAACTAAATTCGCTGTTTTAATGTCGTTTAAAAATACCAGTTTCGGAATTCAATTCCGAAAAAACTGTAACGACAACTAAAAGTTGTAGTTGCGTCTATCGATTTGGCCCTAGGACTGTCGTGAGATCTCACATTTTTAATTTCATGAGACAGGCTTCAATTTCATTTTAAAAATGACATCATAGCAAAATAATTCTATCTCACTTACACTTTGTCCCTATATTATATTGTATCTCATGCTTATCGAGTTTGTACAACTAGATTACAGTAATCAAGTTATGAAGTTCTGTAATCCTGAAAGCTTTAAAATCGTATTGTGACATACTGGAAAAAATAACTACGTAATCTCAAATTTGCGATTAGATAGTTTGTGTCTGTCGGGGACAAAAGTATGAATAAATTAGAATTGTTTAAGTTAAGCAGTACATCTATGCGCTAAACATGTAAACGTTTTATTTTCTGGAAAACCAACAGACATCATTGAACCATGACACTTTGACTTAACAAGGTAGGATTGAAGAAAATACGTAAAAAAAAATTGGCCCAAAAAATCTATCTTCACAAGAGTACACAACTAGACGCACTTATTGCAAAATAAACAAAGTTTCTTTTAAATACAGAAGATAATTTTAATTCATCATCTACTTATAAAAAATGATAAGTAGAAACGAAAATAATATATTTTGTAAATAAATAACAAAAACACTATCAAAGTTAAATTTGAATAAATATTTATTACGTATGAAAAATTACATAATAAGCAGTACAAATGTTGACGTCGTCTAATATGGCCTTTATTATTTTGACGTGTTCATGTATCGTCTGATTTTACTTGAACTTTTTGATTGTCATGTCAACACAATCAAAAACTTTCTTTCCCCCCAAGTACAATTCACTTGTGAAAGAAATTCAGTGCTGTGCTGTTGTGTTTTCGTAAATTAATAAAGTTTCTATTTTTTTTTAAACATGTCTGCAAATCCATTTAGTAATTTAAAAAAAAGTGTAGACATCGAAGGTGAAAAATATGAGTACTTCGATATCAAAGAAATTGATTTGAAATATAATAAGCTACCATTTTCTATTCGTGTACTACTCGAATCGGCAATACGTAATTGTGATAATTTTCATGTAACAGAAGAAGATGTGAAAAATATCTTAAATTGGAATGAAATTAAAGGTGAAGATTTTAAACCCGACGATGTGGAGATCTCCTTCAAGCCTGCACGTGTAATCCTTCAGGATTTTACCGGTGTACCAGCCGTTGTTGATTTTGCTGCTATGCGAGATGCCGTTAAACGGATGGGTGGTGACCCAAATAAAATTAATCCAATTTGCCCTTCTGATTTGGTTATCGATCATTCGGTTCAAGTTGATTATAGCGGTGAGCAAAGTGCACTAAATAAAAATCAAGACCTTGAGTTTGAACGCAACAAAGAACGTTTTCGTTTTTTAAAATGGGGTGCCAAGGCCTTTAATAACATGTTAATCGTACCGCCTGGATCGGGTATTGTACATCAAGTTAATTTGGAATATTTAGCAAGGGTTGTGTTCTCCAATGACACGGAAGGGAATAAAATTTTATATCCAGACAGTGTTGTGGGTACTGATTCACATACAACCATGATTAACGGACTTGGCGTTCTTGGATGGGGTGTTGGTGGTATTGAAGCTGAAGCCGTTATGTTGGGACAATCGATATCGATGTTGCTACCCGAGGTTATTGGATATAAATTGGTTGGCAAATTAAACTCGCTGGTAACATCAACCGATTTAGTTTTAACCATCACGAAAAACCTTCGCCAATTGGGAGTCGTCGGGAAATTTGTTGAGTTCTTTGGCCCAGGTGTCGCCGAATTGAGCATCGCAGATCGTGCGACTATATCTAACATGTGCCCCGAATATGGAGCAACAGTTGGCTACTTCCCGGTCGATAAAAATTCAATCGACTACTTGAGGCAAACAAATCGATCTGAAAACATAATCTCAATTATTCAGAGATATCTAGAAGTGACAAACCAATTACGCAATTATTCTGATGTATCTCAAGATCCATATTTCACGCAAGTAGTCACTTTGGACTTATCAACTGTGGTAACATCAGTTTCGGGACCAAAACGTCCCCATGATCGTGTTTCAGTGAGCGATATGCAAATCGATTTCCGTTCATGTCTCAAAAGCAAATTGGGATTCAAGGGCTATGAACTCAAGGAAAATGAACTTAATAATGCAGCCGATTTTTCATGGAGCGATGGAAAAAAATATAAATTAAAACATGGATCGGTAGTTATAGCTGCCATCACTTCGTGTACAAATACAAGTAATCCATCAGTGATGTTGGGTGCTGGTCTCCTTGCACAAAAAGCTGTTTCAAAAGGATTGAAGGTGGCACCGTACATTAAAACATCACTTTCACCAGGATCCGGAGTTGTCACATATTACTTAAACGAATCTGGAGTGATCCCATATCTCGAGAAACTTGGATTCTACACGGTAGGGTACGGATGCATGACATGTATCGGTAATTCAGGTCCACTCGATGATAATGTGGCCAACGCAATCGAGAAAAATAATCTTGTGTGCGCTAGTGTTCTGTCAGGAAATCGTAATTTTGAAGGCCGAATCCATCCAAATACTCGTGCTAACTATTTGGCGTCACCACTACTCGTTATTGCATACGCTATTGCCGGTAATGTCGATATCGATTTTGAGAAAGAACCACTTGGATACACTGAAAGTAACGACCCCGTTTTCTTGCGAGACATCTGGCCTTCACGTCAGGAAATTCAAGAGTGCGAACAAAAATACGTGATTCCAGCTATGTTTAAAGAGGTTTACGCCAAAATTGAGCTTGGGTCAAATTCGTGGCAAGTACTTGAGGCACCATCTGGTTTATTGTATCCCTGGGATGAAAAGTCAACGTACATCAAAAGTCCTCCATTTTTCGAAAGTATGACCCGTGATCTGCCGAAGTTGACATCAGTAGAAAAGGCTAACGTTCTCTTATTTTTGGGCGATTCGGTAACAACCGACCACATTTCACCGGCAGGCTCGATTGCACGTAATAGTCCAGCAGCAAGATTCTTGTCGCAAAATGGTCTAACACCACGTGAGTTTAATTCGTATGGATCTCGGCGTGGTAATGATGCTGTGATGGCGCGTGGAACATTCGCCAACATTCGTATTGTAAATAAATTTATGAGTTCGCCTGGACCAAAAACCATACACGTACCATCTGGCGATGAAATGGACATATTCGATTGTGCCGAACGCTACAAGTCTGAAAATATTCCGGTCATAATCATTGCAGGCAAAGAATATGGCAGTGGTTCTAGTCGTGACTGGGCAGCCAAAGGACCATTTTTACTTGGAGTTCGTGCAGTTATTGCTGAATCATTTGAACGTATTCATCGATCAAATCTCATCGGAATGGGAATTGTTCCACTACAATTTCTACCAAATCAAAATGCTGAGACATTAGGACTTACTGGCAAAGAATTATACAACATTAATATTCCGGAGAATTGCAAGCCAGGCGAGAAATTAACAGTTAAGACGAATACTAACCTTTCATTTGACGTAATTTCACGTTTCGACACCGAAGTCGATTTAACTTACTATCGCAATGGTGGCATATTAAATTACATGATTCGCAAAATGTTAGAATAAGATTAGGGCTTGAATGCTTCAAAGTTATGTTAAGTTGGTTAGGGTATACGTGGTGAAAAGATAAGATAATTTTATAGACAGAAAACAAATTACTAGAAAGGTTATCATTTCCATTTTTCCAAAATATTTTTTTATATTGATAAATAAAATGTATAATAATTACTAATCTAAAAATGTGTATTGGATGATATTTACTTTACAGTTTGCAATTTCAAACAGATTTCGAGACTAATATTCAAATCGGCTTTGTATTTGTTGATCTGGCGCAACAGTTCTAACTTTTTGTTGCGGAAATTATTCGATTCCAATTCATACAGCGTCGATAAGTTAAGCAGTAGACTTTCGTTTAGCGCCTTGTGTGGAATGGTGGCTATCGCAGTTTCATATAAAGATATCGCCTCCTTTAATTTACCGGAATAGAGCAGACACACGCCCATGTTATTGTACAGCATCACATTAGTCTGATCCAATACAAATGCCTTCTGGAAATTCATGAATGCTGCTTGAAAGTCATTCTGCGCTATAGCTACCAGGCCTTTGTCGATAAACTCCCGTTGATCCTGCGCTTGTGTCCTAAAAATAATAAACCGTTAGTAAAGAACCTTCGAAGCAAATCAAATTCTTACTCATTAAGCTTATGCGATTCGTGAAATTTCTTTTCTGCCCCAAATATATCACCGCACTGCAAATAAATTCGGCCCCATGTCGAATATAAAGCCCGACGTTCATCATTCCCCAACTGATCTTGTTTCAATATTTTAGTCATAATAATATCAGCTAAACTAAAATCCTTCATCGATAGAGCACAGTTAATCAACGAATGTAGCACGCGATTTTCCCGCTTCTGCCAAAACAGCATGCCGTTCTCGCTATCTTTGACCGAAGTAGAATTTTTAAAGTAAATTTTAATTTTTAAACAAGTCTCGGATAAATCTGTTAAACGATCCATAGCCAATTTGAACGAGCCCATGTACAACGGCAGTTCGGCTAGTAATAACCGAAATGAAAATGATGCCATAGATCCTTTGCGGCCAGAATACATTTCGGGATAGAATTCATAATAAATATCGGGACGATTTAATAATCCAAATGCCTCTGTTTCGGCTTGACACAAATCAAAATGACCAAGTTTTACAAGAAGTGCAAATCTGGTGAACCATAATTGTAAGGAATGTGGTGTATGTTTAGCAGGTTGACCAGTTCTTCCATGACCTTGGCCATACATAGTAAGTAGTCTACTTGTTAAATTTATCGCAGATCTATAACAGCCGGCCTCAATGAGTTGTCTTAAACCGCGCTCATCTTGAGTTACATCATCGGGAGACAATAACTTTCGATGTGTCGCTTCCTCTTCGCCAAGCAGTTCAGACACAGCTTCACGAACTGGATCGGACAGATCATTCATTGACATAACGCCAGGCATTGTGAGAAGCGGTGGAACACCAGGTTCTATATAAGGCGGTTTCCACATATCTTTCACATCATCCGAAACTGTAATCCCTGGTTGTTGGATTGGTGTTTCAAAATCACTTAAGAAATTTGTTGGATTCTGGTGTTTTTCCAGCAAACTGCGGTCACTGGGAATGCTCAGCATTCCGGCTGAAACTACAAAATAATTTTAGTGCGATAATTGGGCAAAAAACAATATTGCATACTCACCGTTCGATTTATCGTAGAGTTCATCGAAAAAACTAGGAGGATCATTGGCAAAATACTGACTTAAGTTTGGTTTATTATCATTGTCCATTATTAATGCCTCCGTTGTCACTCTGTCAGCAAAGACATTAGTGCATTGCTTACTGCATAGACAGGCAAACGTCAAGTGTGGAAATTCTTTGGGAAAACAGACAATAAAAAATCAGGGCCGTATTTAATGTTTCGGAATGAAGTGGGTTGCTTAAAATAAAACAACAATTATTGACGATTGTAAAAGTAGAGAAAGCGCCTCTCGAGGAAAAAAGTTCAAATGAGGCAGCTGCCAAAATGACATTTCTGATAAATGCGACGAAAGGAAATTTTGCAATCCGGTAGTTAAAAATTGTTTTTATAATCCAAAATATGAATTATTTACAATTATTAGCAATCTGGTAAGTAAAAATTGTGTTTACAGTTCAAAATTGGAATTCTTTACAACAATTTCGAACGTCAAATTAGCAGCTACCTCAGTTTAAAAATTTTCCACTAGGTGGAATTTGTGATGCTCCAATCGTCAATTGACGATTGGAGCATCACAGATTCCACCTAGAGGAAAATTTTTAAACTGAGGTAGCTGCTAATTTGACGTTCGAAATTGTTGTAAACAATTCCAATTTTGAACTGTAAACACAATTTTTACCTACCAGATTGATAATAATTGTAAATAATTCCAATTTTGGATTATAAAAACCATTTTTAATTACCGGATTGCAAAAATTTCTTTCGTCGCATTTATGAGAAACGTCATTTTGGCTGTTGCCTCATTTTAACTTTTTTCCTCGAGAGGCGCTTTCTCTACTTTTACAATCGTCAATAACAATTAAACATTTTGGCTTTGAGCTTCAAAAATAAAAATTATTTCATTTTTGAATTATGTTTTGAACATCGAAATAACATTGGTTTTTTGACGAAAAGAATATGGTTTTCGATGAACATCAATTTTTTTTTGATGTTTTGGGTGAAAAGAATTCAACATATCAAAATATATTGCAATGAAGTTGTCTATAAAGTACTTTTCATACCATGCGCCTCGGCTTTGAGGTTCGTAAATAAAAAAATTTTATTTCGTTTTTTAATTATATAAATTAGTTTTATTCGATTGATACCGTTTAATTTTATAATAATAAATTAAATTTGTTGAAAAATAATTTATTTTTAAGTGATAATTAAAAAAAAAACAAAATATATTGCAATGAAGTTATCTACAAAGCCAAGGCAATGCGTTCCACACTCGACTGCGAGATCTTAAAGTAGTACAAAGCCAAGTGCTTTCTCAACCTAACCTACAAATCACATTTTTTGCACAAATATTTCATACTTACTAAAAAATCTAGCTCATATGTACGTTACAAATTTAGAATATCTCAGTTCTTGCTATAATTCACGTGTAAAATAGACCTAAATAAAATATTTGATGGCAACCGAATGTTCAAAGCCAACGCCACCGGTATGAAAGGGTGTCAGCTTCGCATTTGTGGTAACTAAATATTTCGAGGCGAGGCGCCTGGTATGAAAAGTACTTAAATATTTCGAGGCGAGGCGCCTGGTATGAAAAGTACTTAAAGCCAAGGCAATGCGTTCCACACTCGACTGCGACATTTTAAAGTACAGTCGAAACTCGATTATCCGGGATGCTTGTGACCGGTGGTTTCCCGGATAATCAAAAATCCCGGTTGATCGAATTTTTCAATTTTATAAAGAAATACACAATGTACATATATACAAATATGTTCAACACAAATACAACACTGTTGCCAAAATTTAACGAAAAAAATAAATATGAAAAATCCCGGTTAATCAATTGAAATTCTGGATAAACAAGTGACTCAACAAAATCGACTGTGTATGAAAAAAATCACGGATAATAGAGGTTTACGGATAATAGAATCCCGGAAATCGAGTTTCGATTGTAGTTCAAAGTAAAGTGCTTTGTCAACATAACCTACAAATCACATTTTTTTCACAATTTTTTCATACTTACCAAAAAATCTAGCTCAAATTTAGAATATCTCATCAGTTCTTGCTATAATTGACGTGTAAAATAAACCTAAATAAAATATTTGATAGCAACCGAATGTTCAAAGCCAACGCCACCGGTATGAAAGGGTATCTATCAGCTTCACATTTGTGGTATCTGAAAATTTTGAGGCGACTTAAAAGTTTAACCCTCCCTGAACGCCTGAACCGTTATTTTTAATTTTTGTCTCATTTATCTAGTGCGATCGTTTTCTTATGTATTTATGTTCATATTACAGTTATGTGAGTATTGCCATATCATAGAAGTGCATAGTTGTACAACGTATTGTTATGTTTTTTTTATTTTATTTAATAATTTTTATTCATCCAACCATTAATTACATATTACCTATTATTTTGCCTTGTCAATCAAGGTTCGAATCACTGGATTGTGAATAAAAACAAAACAATTCAATTTATTACCAACGAATTTATTTATTTCACACAAAAATTATTACAACACAATTTACTAACGATAATTCACAAAATCACTCTACTTTAATATTTGCATAATTTTACTGATCACTTTTATTTTTTATTTCACACTAAAACAATTTTTAAATCACTTTTTAATTCCTTTTTAATCTTCACACTATTGCTTACCAAATACTAATAATCCAATGCGTGTATTCGACTTTATTCGCCTTTTTATATACACAAATCAAACTTTTAGAAAGTTCATAACTTTTCCAGTAAGAATAGTGTAGAAACATTTAGAACAGTTTTATCATGGAAAATTTCATTTTAGTATAGTTGTTACGTTTTTGCCTTGTCAATTAAGGTTCGTATCACTGGATTGTGAATAAAACAAATTCAATTCAATTTATCACCAACGAATTTATTTGTTTCACACAAAAATTTACAACACCATTTTTTTAAAAATAATTCACAAAATCACTTTATTTAGTTTTTACACAATTTTACTGTACATTTAAGTACTTTTCATACCAGGCGCCTCGGCTTTGAGCTTCGTAAATAAAATTTTTTTGTTTCGATTTTTAACTATGTAAATTAGTTTTATTCGATTGATACCGTTTATTTTTATAGTAATAAATTCAATTTGTTGAAAAATAATTTATTTTTAAGTGATAATTTAAAAAAAAAAAAATATATATTACAATGAAGTTATCTACAAAGCCAAGGCAATGCGTTCCATACTCGACTGCGAGATTTTAAAGTAGTACAAAGCGAGGTGCTTTGTCAACATAACCTACAAATCACATTTTTTGCACAAATACTTCATACTTACCAAAAATTCTAGCTCAAATGTACGTTACAAATTTAGAATATCTCATTTCTTGCTATAATTCACGTGTAAAACAGACCTAAATAAAATATTTGATAGCAATCGAATGTTCAAAGCCAACGCCACCGGTATGAAAGGGTCTCAGCTTCGCATTTGTGGTAACTAAATATTTCGAGGCGAGGCGCCTGGTATGAAAAGTACTTTATAATTTTTATTTCCACTAAAACACTTTCTAAGTCACTTTTTAATTCCTTTTTTTTAGTCAAATCTACCGCCGTTGGCTTGTTTGCCATAACGAGCCCTCAGCCAGTCACTCGACACTCGTACCTCTCTTCGCACAATCAGGCACTTTTTATCAAGTAACATTTTCAACTGATGTTTATTGGTTTCTTCCACAATTGTTTCGGACGTCAATGGCAGCTCTGCGCGACGGATGACTATTACTCGCCTTACCGCAGCATCCATACCGTTGAATTTACGTGGCAACGCAGTGTTCTCGCTACTCAATACCCCTCTTCCAAAATTCAACACGAAGCCATTTGCCCTCATGAAGTCCATCCTCAAAATGACTTCGTTCACAAAGTCGGCGACCAGAACTCCGTGTGGGGAAAAGAGTTTCGCCTATCCTTATGTTCAAGATCTTTTTCCCTTTTATCATTGCGCTTCCTCCATTTGCTATTCTTAATTTTAACCCATCAGCCAGCTGCACAGCTCCTGCAATCAAGTCTTCCCGGACAACTGTGTGGGTAGCTCAGGTCCAGCGTAATGATACACTTCCTCCCATCTCTTTTACTCACAACCCTCGTGCTACACTCGTAACAGGGATGAATGTTATGGGGCAACCAGACGGCGAAGCCAGCTTCAGTTCCTTCAAACTGATTACTAACCTTTCCATTTTACCGACTGTTGCTATCCGTTCATCCGATACCTGGTTTGACTAGGGCTTTCCCGATTATAATTTCCTTATGGCACCGTTCTTCTATTCGTTATGTCGAGTTCTAAGGAATTTTTGAAATATAGCAATTTTAAACGAGTCCCATAGAACATACAAGCAAATTTATTTTGTGATGGAAACTAAACAACAGGTTTTTTAGATGTAAGATTAGGTGTCAGGAGAAATTTTGTTTGTATTATTAAAAAAGAATACTTAAAATGGAAACTATGAAATTTTGTGGCTACATAGTCGTAAAAAATATAAACAATTTTGTAATTTTTATTGATGAATAGCAAATTACAAATCTGAAGTCTCATTTGTTGTTGTTATTATTATCTTAATTGACATTTATAATTTTGCTGGAAGAAAGGTGGAGGTAAATTTATCAAAATATCTCAATTTCTCAAAATTGATTTACATCAAAAAAACATCAATAATATTTTCCCATAGTACGCACAAAATTCTGTAAATCATTTTTGCTTGATTTACAGCAATTTTTTTTCTACCATAGAACTCCACATTAGCTTCCAAAACCCACAATCTGGGAGAACCAGAACCTCCGTCCAATCTTCCTCACACGGTTGTCTCCGAGTTTGGTGGCAGCTTCTCCCGATGATCAACAATAATTCGCCTGGTAGTTGCTCCTGCACTGCTAGATTGAAGTCTTGCTTGGCCACTGCCTGCACTCCGCTTGGTCGTCGCTGCATAGGAGGTGGAGATCTTCCCCGTTTTCTTCATATTTTCCGGCAGTCCTGCGAGATGTGACCGACCTTATCACATGCCCTACACCTAGTTTTACTGCTTCCGTCTCGGTATCTTGGTGCCGACCGCTTTTTGTTTAAACTGGTGTTGATTTCCACTCGGCGTATTTTCATTAATGGTTTGGTGATGGCTTGTGCAGTCTCGTTCGTCATCAACGCACAAGCGGTAGTTTCCGCGAAGGTGGCTTTAGGTGACAACATCGCCGCTTTGCGCGGCTCTGGATCTCGAATGCCGTCAATGAATGGTAGTTAAATTACGTACTTGTATGTGCTAGATGAACTAGTCGCTCGATTGCTGATGAAAATTCCGCAAGCGATTCTCCTCTCTTTTGGTAGCGGCTTTCCCATTCCATGCGATATATTTCCCGCTTGTGGTCACTACCGTACTTCCGATCCAGCGCCTTCATAATTTCGAGATAGGTGTTGCGATCCTTTTCTGGAATGGTTTGTAAAGTCTTCGCTGCTTCGCCTTTTGAGAGCCACTATTAACGCTGCGACAAGATGTTCATCATTCCAACGTTTTTGATTGTTGTTCCACTTGCCTTGACATCACTTAGTTCTTTCTCGAGACGTTGAAATTTTTCTTTAACCTGTTGAACTTTCGTTTCTAATTTTTCTTCAATATGTTGAACCTCCGTTTTGACAAGTTAAATTTCAGTTTGTAATTCTGTCTGCAATTTGCATACTTCGCCATGTAGCGAAGAATATAATTCGAGAAATTTCTCATCCATTCTCTTTCGAACATCTGCAATTTCTTCCATCTGACGTACCATTATTTGCTGCATCTTTTGTTGAATGTCAACCTTTTGTTGTTCCATATGGTGTTTCATTTCGTCTTTAATTTGTAGGTTTGACTGGTTTATTGACTCTAACTGTCGCACGTTTTGTTGCTTCACCATTTGATTCAAAGCAGTCATTAACTGCGGAAAATCAAAACTTCCAGATGGCGGTTGTGTTGTTTCACCTTTTCTCAAGTTCCTTCCTTAATGGAACTCTTGGAACTCTTAATTCGGAGAGAATCATTTTCTTTGTTTTACTATTCTCAATCCGACAGCTGTCACCAATTGTTACGTTGCCTTGTCAATCAAGGTTCGTATCACTGGATTGTGAATAAAACAAAACACTTCAGTTTAAGACAAACTAATTTATTTATTTAGCACCAAAAATAAATTCAACACAATTTTATAATTACAATTTTATACCTACGATAGTAATTTGATATAAAAAAAGTGCACTTTTAATTTAAATTTGTTACATAATTATCAAAATAAAACAAATGTTGTTGTTGTTGTGGTCCTTATGATTTGTTTACAATTATTTTTACCAGGTCCGCACTAAAAGTGTAAAATAGTACCGCGTTTTTAGAAAAGTTATTTTTAATAAAAAAAAAACTAATTTTATTAAAAATGTTGAATTTAAAAATAATTATAAGTGTATTTGCATCTAAAATAAAAATGTTTTTTAGACTTTAATTGTTTTATTTTAAGCACCTTTTTATTCTAATCCATTGAATAAAATTTTAAATACGGCACTAATATATTTTAGTCTTTCTCTTTTTCGCACAGAATTTGCGACGCTAGACGTTTGCTTATTTCTGCTGTAAGTATATAACTCTATGACTGAAACACACCAAGAGCAGCTCGACATGTCCCAAACAACCCACACTGTCGGCTGCCTGTATCCGTTCACACCGAGCAGCGCAGCCGATTTTTTTTATAATTTTATCAAAATTGTTTTTTGTGTCATACGAGAATTTAATACTTTATTTTGTAAATAATGTTTATTTTTCAAAATATTTTATTTCAAAACAAATAGATACACACGAAAATAACAGAAACAAAGAGCATTAAGTACTTTTCATAGCAGGCGCCTCGCCTCAAAATTTTTAATTACCACAAATGCGAACTGAGACCCTTCCTTCCATACCAATCGGCTTTGAACATTCGGTTGCTATCAAATATTTTATTTAGGTCTATTTTACACATAAATTATAGCAAGAACTGAGATATTCAGAATTTGTAACGTAAGCTATTTTGGTAAGAATAACACAATTGTGACAAAAATGTGATTTGTAGGTTATGTTGAGAAAGCACTTCGCTTTGTGCTACTTTAAAATGTTGCAATGAGTATGGAACACATTTCCTTGGCTTTATAGATAACTTCATTGCAATATACGTACTTTGATTATTTTAATTATCACTTCAAAATAAATTATTTTTCAACAAAAATTTATTCCTAAAACGTTATCACGTTATTAATCAAATAAAACTAATTTACATAATTCAAAAATGAAATAAAGAATTTTTATTTTCTTAGCCCAAAGCCGTGGTGGCTGGGGCCGAATTCCGGTTCTACGACAAATGAGAACGAGAAATGATTTAATTTTTTTTTCTCGACTAGTCAGTTCTCACTTCTCATACTCACCAAAATTCCGATTCACTTATTGCAGATGAGTTTCAATTATAGTAAAATATTATAGCATGCGTTCGTCTAATATAAGTTACAATATTATTTAGAAAGCAAACGACTCGTGTTTCATAAAACTGTGTTGTATTTAGACTATTTCAACAGCTGAGAGTTTATTATAAAAGATACATTTTGAAATATATTGTTGTATTTTGGAAGAACAAACTTCTTTCTGGTTTAAGGTGTAACCATACTTGGAATAAGAAAAATAAAAAAAATAAGAATTTGAGCTTTTCTTATTTCACTTTGACATTTCGACTATAGATAACTTAAAAATTTTTAAGTCCAAAGCGAAATATTTTTGTTCGATTTTTTAGTTATTTTACACCTACTCTCCACCTGCCATTAACATCGAGTTACACCATTAAAATTCGAACAGTTGCTAGTGGAGACACGAAATTGCAACGGCTTGCCATATGTCACAATAATTTGCTACCAAGAAGGCATAACTTGATTGTATACCAAAAGTTTACATTTTTTGGCTGGATTCAAAAATTTGGTTACCAGTTTCTAATGGAAGTTTTCTAATTTGTAGTTAGAAACTTTTTTACAAAAATGTTTTTTAAAATTTTTGTTGAGATATTTTTAAATACATACTTAAAAATGTGGCAGCCAAAAAAGAATCGTTAAAATACATATAAGTGCATATAAGTGTGACGATTTTTTTGCAACAATTTTTACACAATTTCTTTAACATATCAAAACCCAAATGATTTCTAAAGTACTTTTCATACCAGGCGCCTCGGCTTTGAGCTTCGTAAATACAATTTTTTTATTTCGTTTTTCAATTATGTAAATTAGTTTTATTCGATTGATACCGTTTAATTTTATAGTAATAAATTCAATTTGTTGAAAAATAATTTATTTTTAAGTGATAGTTTAAAAAAAAACAAAATAGATTACAATGAAGTTATCTATAAAGCCAAGGCAATGCGTTCCACACTCGACTGCGAGATTTCAAAGTAGTACAAAGCGAGGTGCTTTGTCAACATAACCTACAAATCATATTTTATGCAAAATTGTTTCATACTTACCAAAAAATCTAGCTCATATGTACGTTACAAATTTAGTATGTCTCAGTTCTTGCTATAATGCACATGTAAAATAGACCTAAATAAAATATTTGATAGCAACGGAATGCTCAAAGCCAACGCCACCGGTATGAAAGGGTCTCAGCTTCGCATTTGTGGTAACTAAATATTTCGAGGCGAGGCGCCTGGTATGAAAAGTACTTTACCGTCAAATTTATTGTATGTTTTCCTCACGCGATGCCATTTTTTATATTTTTGTTACCAGGGGCCCTATTCTCGAATTCCACATCAATTTTCCACATGTGGACATCTGTCAAAATTAATAAAAATTTAATTTTTTCGGTACTAAGGGAATATTTCCGAATGGGTATAAGCATGTGGAAAAAATTCCCTATATAGGAAAATGCCCATGCTGCATGTGTTTTATATACGAATTATAATTTTCGAACATTTTGTGTGAACTTTGACAGATGTCCACATGTGGAAAATGGATGTGAAATTCAAGAATAGGCCCCCAGACATGGTAATTGTAATGGAATACGTTTATGCTCAGAGTCGAGTCATCTTTTAGTTAACTTTGGATCATCTTGTAGTTATCTTTTTTAGCGTTTATACTGCAGAGTCAAATCGTAGTCGAGTCGAAACTAGGTTGAAACCGAGTCAGAAACGTCAAAAAAAATCATTTACTATCGTATGTTTATATGTTTTTCTTGTATTAATTTCTGAATTTTATAAAAATAAAATAACAAAGTTTTATTGCCACACAAAAATCGAAGATTCGCACACGAATTAGGAAATCAAAATGGTGTCTTTTTATTACTATTTTTTTGTTGTTTTTATTTTTCGACTCGACTCCGTTTATAGTGAAGGTTTTTAGAGTTAACTCGACTCGACCCTAGAAATTTTTTAGGTCGAGTCGAGTTAACTACAAGATGACTCGACTCCGTTTATAGTAAAAGTTCAAACCAGGTTGAACCCTAAGCATAAACGTACTCATGGTAATTTTTATGTCAGGTGGAGTAGCCGGGTTAGTTAAGACCTGAGTACTAAAATAAAAAAAATGTCTTACATAAGACGATTTTTTAGTCTGTTAATGTGCGTCAGAATAGGCATGTTAGCTTCACATTTGTGGTAACTAAAAATTTTGTAGTACTTTATTCTTAAGACTGAAACACACCAAGAGAAGCGCGGCATGATCCAAAGAATCCACACTGTCGGCTGCTTGTATCCGTTACACCAAGCATCGCAAGCATCCATTCACACCAAGCATCGCAGCAGATTTTTTTTTATACTTTTATCAAAATTGTTTAATACTATGTATATCTTGTGAAGAACGTTTATTTTTCAAAATATTTTATTTCAAAACATATAGGTACACAAGAGAACAATAGAAACTAAACAACACGTCAGATTTATTAAGGTTATATTTAGCAGCAAAGATCATTTTTTCTTTTGTGGTTGTGGAACCTGTTGACGCGACGGCGGAACTAACTTCATTTAATACAACTTCTTTTAATTGATATTTTGCTATTAAAAATATTAAATAATTGGTTGTTTTCTTCAAAAATGTCTATATTTATGCTCAAACTATGATCTGGATTCATTAAATAGGTAAATTAGTTAATATTTAAATCTGGTGCTCAGTGTGTTTCACGCGACTGTCGACACGTCACGCGCACTTGTCTTAAGTACTTTTCATACCAGGCGCCTCGGCTTTGAGCTTCGTAAATAAAAATTGTTTATTTCGTTTTTTAACTATGTAAATAAGTTTTATTCGATTAATACCGTTTAATTTTATAGTAATAAATTCAATTTGTTGAAAAATAATTTATTTTTAAGTGATAATTTTAAAAAAAATAAAATATATTACAATGAAGTTATCTACAAAGCCAAGGCAATGCGTTCCACACTCGACTACGAGATTTTAAAGTAGTACAAAGCGAAGTGCTTTCTCAACATAACCTACAAATCACATTTTTTGAACAAATATTTCATACTTACCAAAAAATCTAACTCATATGTACGTTACAAATTTAGAATATATCAGTTCTTGCTATAATTCACGTGTCAAATAGACAGAAATAAAATATTTGATAGCAACCGAATGTTCAAAGCCTACGCCACCGGTATGAAAGGGTCTCAGCTTCGCATTTTTGGTAATATTTCGAGGCGAGGCGCCTGGTATGAAAAGTACTTTAATTTCTTCTGTCAAGCTGGCCAAACCAACGATCAAAAACGTTCCAGAAAAATCAAAACAAATTTGGAATTTGGAACGTCACGTAACCAATTTTGATAGAAATCAAAGAAATTGGACGAAATATTTTCTATTTTAAACGAAAATGGTGTAACAACGTAACAAACTTAAAATAATACAGGGGAAATTAATGTTTTTATTTACGTTTTCAATAAAAAAAATTATGCCTTGGTATTTGTGTATTTTCATCTACACAATTTTTTCCACTTTATAAATTTTAAAGCAGATTGCAAATGGCGTTTTATAAGGGCGGATAAGTGACTTGATTTAATTTTTTTCAATTTATAAATCGTAATGCTCGTTCAAAAATAATAATATTTGTCTTATAAAATAACTATAAATATCAATTTAGTGAAATAAATAACCATTATTTTAAAATATTCAATAGTTTTCGCTAGAAGTTGAAGTGCATTATTTCCGAAAAAGTGAAAAATGAAATTTTTTTTTTTAATATGGTTTGGTTTTACACATAAGAAGTTTTAGAAATATATTTTTTCTCGTTTTGTTTGTTATTTGGTACAGAGACTAGTCAAAATACAAAATTACACCAATTTGTTGATTATAATAATTGTTTTGTGTACAATATTTGAAAAAAGTTAAGAAGAAAAACAAATTTATTGTTATTATTTTAATGATAAACTATTTTTTGATGATAGTTTGAATCTATTTTCATTTGTTTTTATTTGATTACAATAAGAAAAAACTAAACGTCAAAATCAGTCGCGCGCTAACCATAGAAATGACAATACTTCGAATCGTCGTGCTCTTGTAGTGTAATTCAATATAAACTAAATATTTACATTACAACAAGGAGAACAGGGGACACCTGTTTTGTATTTTAATTAAAATTAAGTATAAACAAACATATAAAATTTTTCAAAAGTGAGATTTGTATATATGCGACAGGAATCATGAATGATATTGCATCGAGTAGTAAAGAACCTAGTTTGACTCAAACTGCCCAACAATCAGCTTGGGAACAATTAACGAATCCACAGAATAATATCGAGAATCAAACTACACCATCATCGTTTGGTACACCGACGAAAACTACACCAACAGCAACCCTCGATGTATTGCCGCCACAAACGCCGCAAGGAAGTTCACCTGCTTTTAACGCCAGTATATATGGTGATGAGTTACACCCTGATTTGGTGAATCAGGGATGGAAAAAATTTTGGTCGAAACGTGAAAATCGTCCATACTATTGGAATAAAATCACCGGCGAATCACTATGGGAAACGCCGAGTTTGAATCGGCCGTTTGATCCACTCACCGATCCGTTGGGGATTTGCCATAATAATCCACCCGGGCCAAATGGCGCGCATACACCTAATCCACATCAAACACTGAAACGGCGGCCATCCGAAGACGCAATGACTCTGCATAATCAAATGGGAGGCGTGCAAATAAAAAAATATGTTCTCCCCGGGCCATGGGATCTCGAGGTGCACACGAATGTTATTGTTTTTGAGCGTCTCCCTACATCTGTATATCAACCGCATCCTGAAATTGAAGCACTTCGAGCGGATTTAACGATTAAATTAATAAAAAAATATGATAGTTTATGTATGCTTCGCGAAGCGATTAACGCGCCAAAAGATTCATTCCATCGGTGGCTAATGGAACGAAAAGTTACGGATAAAGGATCAGATCCGTTGTTGCCTAGTGATTGTGGCCCTATTGAAATTTCGCCATCAATGTACCGTGAGATTATGAACGATATTCCAATCAAAATAGTCAGACCGAAATATGCGGGGGAAGCTCGTAAGCAACTCTCAATGTACACGGAGGCCGCTAAGAAACTAATAGAATCATCAAAGGCACCACCTGAAAGTAAAAAAGTAGTCAAATGGACTGCCGAAGAAACGTTTCAGTGGCTTCGGAAAACTGTGGGTGCATCTTATGATGATTTTCAGGATCGATTGATGCACATGAAACGGCAATGCCAACCGCATTTGGTCGAAGCTGTGAAAGATAGCGTTGAGGCACTTTGTAGGAAAATTTATCGATTTTCCAGTGAGAATGCGAAAAAAATACGGGAGCAACATGCAAAACTTTTAAAAGAGAATGGAATTCAAGATGGACCGACTGATTTGCCGCCACCACTCCAACGAAAAGTCTACTGTTATCCCATTATGTTTTTATTACCACCGGCTAGAATGCCTGTAATCGAGTATATCATGGAACGAGATCAAATGGCTTTTAAGTACACCCTAACCGGACAACAGCAACCGGATACACAATATATTAATGCAACACATTTACAAAAGCTCGTAAGTAAAGTCACATTTTGACCAATACGGCAAGAGACAAAACAAGAAGCTATTGCTTTTTTTTTTTGTTAATTACGATTCGAAAGGAGTTTACCAAACAAATTTCCTACTAATCTTAGCTGGATACAATTAACAAGATTGTCAAAGTTACATTTCGGCGGATTGGATCAATAACATTTACCCGTAAATTTTTAGATAGAAACTTCTTTTTTTTCACAAACCTGTTCTGAACTTAGTTCATACTCCGAATAAGCGTGTAATTTTTTGTTGCATTGGTCTCAATTCTCTATAGATATATGGATGATTCAAAGCCGAAACGAACCAAGTCAAATTTAAAAAAATATAGTTTGAATTGTGTTGTTTTCGATTGACCAAAAAACTAAACTCGACCATTTTCTACTATGTCGAGTTTAGTCTCTTTTGCATTGAGTTTAGTTTTTTCGGTCAGTCAATGACGACATTAATTATTCCCCACTAAACATAAGGCTTTCGCCAAAAATGTTTTTACACTGATTTAATTAAATTTATAAACTACCAAATAGATGCATCTATAATCTTGAATGTAGGTTTCATTACTTGGTTCAGTTCAACTCTGAGCTCTCCATATGTAATTAATTTAAACTTTTAAATCTGGACGTTTTTAAATTATTTTATTTTTAGGAACAACTCTATCGTAATAATTGTTACGATGACAAAAAATTTGATTTATTCGTTGGTCGAATATGGTGCTTATTAAAACGATACAATACATTTCTCGGAAATTTAACGACTACATCACAAGAAGCTCAAGCTACACAAGAATCACTCCCTGTAACCGTGTTCGAATGTTTAAATCGTCATTTTGGAGTAACGTTTGAATGTTTTGCGAGCCCATTAAATTCTTATTTTCGTCAATTTTGTTCAGCGTTTAGTGATACGGATTCATTTTTCGGATCAAGAGGGTAATTATTCCTTTATAAAAATTCTAATAATTATTAAAAACTATCATAAATATTTATAGGTCATTTCTTGATTTCAAACCAATTTCCGGATCATTTGAAGTGAATCCACCATATTGTGAGGAATTAATTGATTCCACATTGGAGCATATTGATAATTTGTTAAATGAGTCACAGGAGCCATTAAGTTTTGTTGTTTTTTTACCGGAATGGAAAGATCCGCCGATACAGTGCTTGGCACGAATAGAAGAGAGTCAATTTAGAAGGAAACAGGTGGTCGTTCCAGCTATGATGCACGAATATCGACATGGATATCAGCATGTAATTCCAAAGTAAGTGCAATTTAGATATGACTTGAATTTTAAATTCAGCCGATTGTTAATCTAATTGTTAATGCTTTAATTACTCAATAAGCAGTTAAACATAAACAGCGAAACGAAAACTGAATTTAATGTAATTCCAAAATGTTTACTATTTTAGTCGTATTTCCATGAGAATTTTACAATAACATTTGCTCGCGACAGACGATTTAAATAAATTCAAAGCAAAAGTTTGAATTATTTAATTCATTCCTAATTTTAGTTATACCACCTGACACCAGATGTCAAATTGTTCTTGCTCTTTCTGTGTGTTTTATTTCAATTCGAAACAATAATTCGCGACTTGTTTTCATGAGAAAAATGAATTCGAATTAAACTTTTCTTATGGAAATTCAGCTATTATAGGTTAAAGGGTGACCCAAAATAACAAAGAATACATACTGTGTTTAATTTAAAAACTCGGAAATAATTAAATCATTACTTTCCGAGAAAAATAATTATTTTATTGGGAAGATTTTAAATTAAAGACATGTTGTTGAAACTTAGTACTAAATACTACTTGTTTATATCAAGTTTCAGAGGAGCTTTTTAGCTATAATAAAGTAAATATTTTGGGATTATGGCAAAACAAACTAAATGCTTTCCTTGCTGTGGGTTTAGAGCTTTACAATAATATCGGATCTTCAAGATAATAAGATCTTCCTATTGATATAGTAAAGGATTCGTTAAATTCTTAACTTCGCAAATTCCCTTATTATCAATAAAACCGATTTTTCATAAACACATTTAGAATTTAAGATTTCAATTCAAACTCATTGTTTTTTGAAAGTTTTGCATCACAGTTTGAATTCTACATATGTTTTTCTTAATCTGGATTTATTGTAATTTGTTATATAAATATTTTCGTAAACAAAATTCAACTTCAAAATTTGATAGATTTTTGATCTTTAAATTTCATAAATTAAATTAAAATTGTTACTAAGGACATGGAGTTGCGCATTGCAGAAATTATCAGTTAGAAACTGACCGGCAGTCGATCTTCCATTTCGGCACTATGCCTCCGAAACCGCTCCTTATCGCTGGCAACCAAGTAGAAACAGGCAATATGCAATATTGGACAAAACTAATACATGGAATAGTTAGAATGGGCTATACACTCCTGAAAAAATGTAAAGGAACACTAAGGCCGTGCCCGAATACTGTGATAATACCGTGATAAATAATAATTTGTGACATTTACTTGAGAAATTTTCCCCTTCGCAGGGATTTTCTATTTTTACTGCCCGAATTCAATAATAATTTTTACGTGATAATTTCCCCGCCATTTTTTTTTTAATAAGATCAAAAATTAAAAAGTCGAATTAAATTGTGGCACCTTGCTGCACTTTTCACAATATTTGTGTTTAATAGTCAAATTAAGGTGCTATTCCACTTGACTAAATTGACTGATAGTAAAATTAAAGGAAGACAAAAATATACATTTGCTGGATGGGCGAATGAAACAAAAACCCTACTCAGTCAAAAAATATTTGTGTCTGTAGTAGTGTGACTGCAATAAAAAGTATCAAATTGAGGACATTTTAAAGCAGTCACACTAACACACATGCATAAAATTCGCAATATGATGAGAAATATTTCCCGCACACTAATTATTTTATGGTTATTATATTTTTATACCGCTTCTCCTTAAAATTTTACTTTAAAAAGTAAAACTAAAAAACACATGACGTTTTTTTGGTAGAGATTTTTTTAATTTTTACGGAAAATATACTAAAAAAGACAATTCTGATATGAGTATTAATAATATTTAATTTTTTAGATAATTTTGAGATGTATAACTAACCGAATTAATAGTAATATTTAGTTTTTGTTAATAATTATTGATTATGTTTTTGTGTGCTGTCAAAATTTCTCCTGAAAATTTTGCTATAAACAAAAAAACTTTGTCTCTGTCTATTACATAGAGTTTCGAACTTTTTTCTCGTTTCCTCTTTTTTTACTATCAGTCAATTTTTCTAGTGGAATAGCACCTTTAAGGTGCTATTCCACTTGACTGAATTGACTGATAGTAAAATTAAAGGAAGACAAAAATATACGTTTGCTGGAGGGGCGAATGAAACAAAAACCCTTCTCAGTCAAAAAATATTTGTGTCTATAGTAGTGTGACTGCAATAAAAAGTATCAAATTGAGAACATTTTATAGCAGTCACACTAACACACATGCAAAAAATTAGCAATATGATGAGAAATATTTCCCGCATACTAATTAGTTTATGGTTATTATATTGTTATACCGTTTCTCCTTAAAATTTTGCTTTAAAAAGTAAAACTAAAAAAACACATGACGTTTTTTTGGTAGAGATTTTTTTAATTTTTACGGAAAATATACTAAAAAAGACAATTCTGATATGAGTATTAATAATATTTAATTTTTTAGATAATTTTGAGATGTATAACTAACCGAATTAATAGTAATATTTAGTTTTTGTTAATAATTATTGATTATGTTTTTGTGTGCTGTCAAAATTTCTCCTGAAAATTTTGCTATAAACAAAAAAACTTTGTCTCTGTCTATTTCATAGAGTTTCGAACTTTTTTCTCGTTTCCTCTTTTTTTACTATCAGTCAATTTTTCTAGTGGAATAGCACCTTAAAGGCTTTGCCACAGTAATTTTTCGTGCGATGCGATTTGTTTTTTCTTTTCAAATTCTACTGCAATTAGAATAGATTTGATACTAAATATATGAAAAAACTATCAAATATCATTATAATCTGTAAATCCTATACATTTGTCTTTTGAAATATAATAATTTTTATTCACAATAATTCATTTTAAATTTTATCGTGCGAAGTTTGAAATTTCGTAATTGGAGAAAAAACTTTTTTCGCGTTTGGAGTATTTCCACATATATACGAATTTTTTTATCGCATGTTTTAACCTCACTTTTTTGAGAAGACATGGAACTGTACAATAGAAAATGATCGAAAAATTCGCAATAATTAAATATTTTGGTGTATGTGCAATACACAATTATTAAATAAATAAAAATAATTAAAATTTCGGGAAAAAACTACAAAATAATTTCAACCAATGACTATGACAGTTGTTACGAAAAAAATCGCGTCGCTGTTAAGTGTGGCATCCAGTGCGAAATTTGACGCGAATCGCATTGCACGAAAATAGCTGTGGCAAAGCCTTTAAGGTGCTATTCCACTTGACTGAATTGACTGATAGTAAAATTAAAGGAAGACAAAAATATACGTTTGCTGGAGGGGCGAATGAAACAAAAACCCTTCTCAGTCAAAAAATATTTGTGTCTATAGTAGTGTGACTGCAATAAAAAGTATCAAATTGAGAACATTTTATAGCAGTCACACTAACACACATGCAAAAAATTAGCAATATGATGAGAAATATTTCTCGCATACTAATTAGTTTATGGTTATTATATTGTTATACCGTTTCTCCTTAAAATTTTGCTATAAAAAGTAAAACTAAAAAACAAATGACGTTTTTTTTTGTAGAGATTTTTTTAATTTTTACGAAAAAAATACTAAAAAAGATAATTCTGATATGAGTATTAATAATATTTAATTTTTTAGTTAATTTTGAGATCTAAAACTAACCGAATTAATAGTAATATTTAATTTTGGTTAATAATTATTGATTATGTTTTTTGTGTGTTGTCAAAATTTCTCCTGAAAATTTTGATATAAAAAAAAAACGTTGTCTTTCTCTATTACATAGAGTTTCGAATTTTTTTCTCGTTTCCTTTTTTTTTACTATCAGTCAATTTTTCTAGTGGAATAGCACCTTTAGTTGTTGTTAATGACCGATTTATATGAAGAAAAATGTTTGCCTTGCAAAAAAAGAAGAGATTAGTATATTACAAGTTTTGTTTGAATGACAAGAGCAAAACATAAGCATGCAAAATTATGTTAACGTTTTTTTTTACCAATTGTTACTATAAAAACATTAAAAATAAATATGATACTATAAAATATACTCGACCTGACTATATTTTTTGATATTTTATAGTAACAAACAAACACAAATACAATAAAAGTATATTATGAAAACCTATACGATGACCAGAAGTGAAATGTTATAGCAGAAAAAATCAAATCAACAGCAGTTTTCCCAATTTTATTTATTAAGTTTTATTTTTGTCACTAACAATTTTATTTATTGTTATAAATTTTATTTTTGTCACACTACTGATAAACGTCAAAAAATATAACATCCAAATATGTATAAGCCGCCAAAAAATTATAGCATCGCCATTTTGGTTTGCATAGTCCTTTCTCATTTTAACTAATGGATATTTTTTTATTGCGTGCAACTTTATGCAAGGCAAACATTTTTTGCAAGGCAAACATTTTTCTTCATCTTATGCCCGATTTAGATGAAGAAAAATGTTTGCCTTGCAAAAAATGTTTGCCTTGCATAGAGCTGCACGCAATAAAAAAATATCTATTAGTTAAAATGAGAAAGACTATGTAAACCAAAATGGCGATGCTATAATTTTTTGGCGGTTTCTACATAATTGGATGTTATATTTTTTGACATTTATCAGTAGTGTGCCGAAATAATATTTATAACAATAAATAAAATTGTTAGTGACAAAAATAAAACTTAATAAATAAAATTGGTAGTGCTAAAAATAAAATTGGGAAAACTGCTTTTGATTTGATTTTTTCTGCTATAACATTTGACTTCTGGTCATCGTATAGGTTTTCATAATATACTTTTATTGTGTTTGTGTTTGTTTGTTACTATAAAATATCCAAAAATATAGTCGGGTCGAGTATATTTTATAGTATCATATTTATTTTTAATGTTTTTATTGTAACAATTGGTAAAAAAACAAAAAGAAACGCTAACATAATTTTGCATGTTTATGTTTTGTTCTTGTCATTCAAACGAAAATTGTAATATACTAATCTTTTCTTTTTTTGCAAGGCAAACATTTTTCTTCATCTAAATCGGGCATAATGCCCGATTTAGATGAAGAAAAATGTTTGCCTTGCAAAAAATGTTTGCCTTGCATAGAGCTGCACGCAATAAAAAAATATCCATTAGTTAAAATGAGAAAGGACTATGTAAACCAAAATGGCGATGCTATAATTTTTTGGCGGCTTATTGGATGTTATATTTTTTGACATTTATCAGTAGTGTGACAAAAAAAAAATTTAAAACAATAAATAAAATTGTTAGTGACAAAAATAAAACTTAATAAATAAAATTGGGAAAACTGCTTTTGATTTGATTTTTTCTGCTATAACATTTGACTTCTGGTCATCGTATAGGTTTTCATAATATACTTTTATTGTGTTTGTGTTTGTTTGTTACTATAAAATATCAAAAAATATAGTCGGGTCGAGTATATTTTATAGTATCATATTTATTTTTAATGTTTTTATAGTAACAATTGGTAAAACAAAACAAAAAAAATCGCTAACATAATTTTGCATGTTTATGTTTTGTTCTTGTCATTCAAACGAAAATTGTAATGTACTAATATCTTCTTTTTTTGCAAGGCAAACATTTTTCTTCATCTAAATCGGGCATAAATCGGGCATAATAGTCAAATTATATTTTCTATATAATTTCGTTCTTGCTCTTGTGGGTTGCTGTGGGTAATAAAAAATTCAAATCACATTCACTACTAAAATATTTCACATGGATCTGTCAAAATGTATTATAGGGAACAACTGTAATAATTTGGATGAGTGTGTTTTATACCAAAAATTATTACGTGTGAATATTTAAAACGGTATTTGGGCACGGCCCTAATAATTTTTAAAAATAGCTGTCTTCAGACGCTTGAAACTTAGTCAAATCTTAAGTGTTTATAACTTTTCCTTAGAGAAAACGTAAGTAAATTTTATCTAGGTACTTTTTAATGGTGAAATTGGTTTTTTATAAATCATATGTTTTATTAACTTTTCTAATCAATAAAGAAAAGAGTTTAGTGACTAAGAAAGTTGCAAACTTTACAACAAGCTATTCTATTAATTGTAAATGCAATTATAAAATAGCCATTGTATAGGTAATTTTATTACATTGAAAACGAGGCGAAGGATGATTTTATGCGAAAAATCTTTGCAGAGTTATATTATTTATTTCAGCCGAAATTCTGTAACAGGAGCGATTTTTCTTACGAGTAACAATACCTCCAAATAATTAATAACAAATTACAAAATTTTATCACACGAAAATTGAAATGCATGGCACTAAATTGATAAATAAAGAAATGGAATCATTAAAACAACTGCAACCTGTCATGCTGGTCAACTAGAGCTTAAAATCTATTCTGACTGAATCTAATTCGAAAAGTCAAGATGCGTTTTAAAGTGCGGAAGTTCTAGGTGTGTTCTCCAACTGGCCCCACCTATCATACAATTTTAGTTTTATAAATTGTTGAATTTAATTTTATTGTTAATTTATAAAAAATTGCATTAGCACTGAAAGATCTAAATCGTAAGTAAAAATATAAAGGGCTGAAACCTCATAAGGTAATCAGAACTTCGGTCTTGATTAATTCAACCCTCAAATCAATCCCGAAATGAACCTCTTAAATGAACCTCTCCAACTCAATTTACAATTCAACCTCTATCTCAATCGCGACACAATCCTAAACGCAATCACCAAATTAACGGCCAACCCAGCCATCAATTAAATCACCAAATCAACTTTCAAATCAACCTTTAACCTAACTCCAAATCAACCCCTAACTCCAAATTCCCCAACCGAACAACTCACATCCCAATGCAAGCTAACTAAATCCTAATTCTACGTCAACTCAACTTAGCTCGACCCAAATCTCAACCCACTGCTCAACTCTACACTTATTTTCCAACCCAATTCCAAAATTAACTCGTTTCGAAAGCTACATGCGTGTATGAACCCTTAACAAATTATATGAATGGCCAATTAGGATGTAGCTTGGCTATTCCTTAACCGATTATGATGAAAATTGACATTTGCATTTGAAATGGGATTCTAAAATGATATTTGGATAAAGTTCTGTAATATGGTCGATAAGAATATAACTTAGATGGAATAGAAGGAAATAACGATCAAGATTATAATATTCAAGTTCCATTACAAATTTTTTTTTTGTCAATCCTTCGCTTTAAACTTTGGGTTATGTTTTCTGAGTATTTGCTGTCAGAGCAGTAAGTTTGGTCTTAAGCGTTAAACAATAGCAAAGTTCCGTCCTACTTGGCCATATTCCAGAACTTTATCAAAAAATCATTTAAAATCCCATTACCGTCGCACATGTAAAATTCCAATAAAATCCGTTAAAAAATGAACAAGTTCTGTCCTAACTGGCCATATTCCAGAATTGCATCTAAAAATAATTTTAGAATACCAATACGTTCTATCATACTTGGCCATATTCCAGAACTTGATTTCAAAATCATTTTAGAATCCCATGTACGATGCACAAGCCGATTTTCACCATAATCGGTTGATAAATAGGCAAGTTCCATCATACTTAGCCATATTCTAGAAGTTCATACAAAAATCATTTTAAAATGCCATTTTCAATGCACAAGCCGAATTTCATCATAATTGGTTGAGAAATACGCAAGTTCCATCGTACTTGGCCGTATTCCAGAACTTCATCCAAAAAATCATTTTAGAATCCCATTTCCAACGTACATGTCAAATTTCATCACAATCGGTTGGGAAATAGGCAAGTGCCATCATACTTAGCCATATTCCAGAACTTCATCCAAAAATCATTTTAGAATCCAATTTCCAACGCACTTGTCAAATTTTATCATAGTTAGTTGAGAAACTGCCAAGTTCCATCATAATTGGCCATATTCCAGAACTTCATCCAAAAACCATTTTAGAATCCAATTTCCAATGCGTATGTAAAATTTCATCATAATCGGTTGAGAAATAGGCAAGTTCCATCGTACTTGGCCATATTCCAGAACTTTTCCAAAAATCATTTTAGAATCCCGTTTCCAACGCACATGTCAAATTTCATCATAATCGGTAAGTTTCATCATAATTGGCCATATTTATCCGAAAATTATTTTAGAATCCCATTTCTAATGCACAAGTCGAATTTCATCATAATTTGTTGAGAAATAGGCAAATTCCATCATGGTTAGGTTAGGTTAGGTTGGAGTGGCTGCTTACGCACACTTAGACCGGTGACGGTCCATTGTGATACCACAGGATGTATCCCCTTTTACCCTTATTGGAACCATTTCGAGCTACTTATGTAGCGTAAGACGTCCCGCACTTTAATGTTTTCGAGATCCGAGAGGCAGTCCATCCTGAACTTACCTAAGTGTTTGTGCCTTCTGAGAGCCAATGCTGGACACGAGCAAAGGAAGTGGACCAACGTCTCTTCCTCCTCTTCGTCCAAGCAGCTTCTGCAGAAGTCATTAGCCTCCAGACCCAGCCTTCTTGCATGTTCTCCAAAAAGGCAGTGTCCCGTGAGAATTCCTACGACCGTTCTTAATTCACGTCTGCGTAAGGATATTAATGCCCTAGTGCGCCCCAACTCCAGCTTTGGCCAAACTTGTCTTGCAACTCTACAGGTGAGGGTGTTAGACCACCTTTCCCCCGCTGAGGATAGCGCCTGCTTCCCAAGTGCTTGTCTCAACGCTGTGATAGGCCTCCCCAGATTTGCCCTTTCCGGTTGCAGCTGGAGAGTCGTACCATGCCTAGCAAGTTCATCTGCCCTGCAGTTCCCCATGACGCCCGAGTGACCTGGGACCCAGACTTCCTGGATGTTGAAATGCTCACCCATCTCATTTAGAGATAAGTGACAACTCAACGCCACCCGTGACGCCAAATACACCGATTCTAACGACCGGATCGCCGCTTGACTGTCCACATAGATTGTGATATCGTCTGAGGATAACACATTATGCTTCAACCACGTCATGACCTCCTCAATCGCTACGACTTCAGCTTGGTACACGCTGCAGTAATCAGGGAGACGAATAGAAATATTTACATTTAATTTGTCACAGAATACTCCAGCTCCTACTTTGCCGTCTAGCTTGGAGCCATCTGTGAAGAATTGCAACGCTTCGGTTTCCGATAACGGTCTATCCCTCCAGGATTCCCTTGAAGGGAAGGAGGTCCGAAATCGCTTCTCGAAGCGTAGAGTAGGTTTAATGTAGTCAAGATTCGCCAGCTCATCCTTCAACGATCTGACAATAGTAGAGTGTCCTATACTAAGACACCTCCACTGAGAGACGGCTGCAAGTCGTACAGCCGTATTTGCCGCCATCTGTTAGCCAAAAATGTCGACCGGAAGAAGGTGCAACATAACCTCTAAGGCACTTGTCGGTGTCGACTTCAATGCACCGCTAACAAGCATACAGACCGTTCTTTGCACTCTCTCAATCTTACTTTTGTAAGTTACCTTGTCCAGAGCTGGCCACCAAACACCCACCCCGTACATAAGTACAGGTCTCACTACGGCGGTGTAGAGCCAGTGTACCAGCTCCGGCTTCAGACCCCATCTATGACCAATGGCGTTCCTACAGGAGTACAAAGCAATAGTAGCTTTGTTTATTCTCTCCAACATGTTGGGCTTCCAACTAAGCTTACTGTCCAAGATAATGCCCAGATATCTAGCTCTATCAGTAAAAGCAAGTCTCGTGCCATTTAAGGTAGGAGAGACAACTACCGGGATTTTGTATTTCTTAGTAAAGAGTACCAGCTCTGTCGTGGACGGGTTACTACCAAGTCCACATCTGCCAGCCCATTTCGTAACTATGGTAAGCGCATTCTGCATTACGTCTACAATCGTGCCCAGGAATTTCCCGGTAACAGCTAAAGCTACGTGATCTCCGTACGCGATAACTTCAATACCCTCTCTCTCCAATTCAAGTAGTAACCCGTTTACCACTATGTTCCAGAGAAGAGGGGACAGAACCCCCCCCCCCCCTGCGGAGTTCCCCTAGTTACTCGCCTCTTGAAGGTGGAGTCCCCCAACTTCGAGCTAACAATCCTGCTTCCCAGCATATAATTGATTAACCCTATCAGAGGAACGTCCACCTCCAAAAATGACAATCCCTCCTTGATTGCCTCCGCTTTCACATTATTAAAGGCGCCTTCTATATCCAGGAAGGCCACCAAACAGAATTCCTTCGAATTAATCGATTTCTCAATCTGCACGGCGTGCAGAGCAGTGTCCACAGATCTACCCTTTGTGTACGCATGCTGAGACGATGCCCACTTCCTGGCACCTATTGTATCTCTGATGTATACATCCAGCAGCCTTTCCAAGGTTTTCAAAAGAAAGGATGATAGAGTTATTCGTCTTAGGTTCTTAGGATAGACATGCGAGCTTTTCCCCGCTTTCGGTATGAACACCACATTGACCTCCGTCCAGTACCTAGGAATATAGCCCATCTTCAAACACCCTTTGAATATAGCTTCCAGGTAGGGAAGAATAATTACTGAGTTGTTTTGAAGTTCCGCTGGTATAATTTGATCCGGACCAGCCGATTTAAATGGTTTAAAACCCCTCAGTGCCCATAGGATCCGTTTTCTGGTTACGATATCCTCTGTGGTTACTGACAGTGATTCCTGATGATTGCTACGCACCAACAGGTCTTCAAAGCTCCGTGGGAAGTGTGTCTCGAAGAGAAGCTCCAGAGATTCTCCACTAAAAGCTGTCCAAGATCCGTCCGGTTTTATCAAAAAACTAGGACTAGATGTACTTTTGGAAAGAATCTTCCTAAGGCGGGAGGTTTCGGATACCTCTTCCATATTATCACAGAAGATTCTGCAAGACCTCCTTTGTGCCTTTCTTAATTCTTTCTTATAAATTCCGAGTTTCTCCTTATAGGAGTCCCAATCCTGAGCCTCTCTTGTATTTTTGGCTCTATTAAAGGCTATCCTACAAGCCTTACGATAGGTTCCCAGTTCCCTGGACCACCATACCGGTTTTTGCCTACCCCTAGGCTTAGCCAGTGGGATCGGTTGCATGCGCTAGTAACGCTAGCCACCATGTCATCCAGCTCCCCAACGGTCGTCGGGGGTTCCATAGCCCTCGCCGGTAACGTTTCCTCCAATAATTCCCCATATTTGCTCCAGTTGGTCCTTCTAGGGTTCCTGAAGGCTTCCCGGGTAGCAGGGTGAATATCGAGGCTATAGGTTAAATATCGATGATCAGAAAAGGAGTGTTCCTTATCCACCCTCCAATTTTTAACCATATGAAGAATATTATTTGAGGCAAGGGTCACGTCTAGAACCTCCTGCCTGTTACTAGTAATAAATGTGGGTTCCCGCCCAATATTACACACTGAAAGGTTAGTACTCATCAAATAATCAAAAAGCGACTCACCTCTTTCATTAATGTCTGTGCTTCCCCAGATAGTGTGATGCGCATTAGCATCAACTCCCAGTACCACACCTACCTTTGATTGTTCCGCTTTACGGATCAGCTCATCCAGGTTATCCGGAGGAACCTCCTTCTCCCGGTCCATGTAGGCTGAAAGTAGCGAGAATCTACAAGTGCCTACTTCCAGGCTAACTGCAGTAGTGTCACCATTGCTGTATTGAGAGAGAAGGAAAAGATTAATATTATTTTTCCCAAGAATACAAGATCTGATCTTCCCAGACTTACTAGAGGATATAATTTTATACCCCTTGGTTCTGAGGCCACAGATCCTGTTGTTGTTAATCCAAGGTTCTTGGATTAATATAACATCCTCACCCGAACTAGTCAGCCTGAGGAGTAGAGCTGCCGAAGCAGCCTTAGAATGGTGAAGGTTAATTTGTGTTATCTTAATCATAACCATTTAACCTCTACCTATCTCTATGGTATATTCCTGCTACCACAGGAATATTATTTCTCGGTATTTTGGGATGCGCCGGATCCGCCCGTCTCGCCACCCCTCATACCCTCTGTAGAGGACTTGTCAGTGCCGACCCGTCTGGCCTGGCTGCCGACAGCCTCCTCCATTGGTACACCAGCTCCTTCGCTTATGTGCCCCTCCTTATGCTTCAAGGGAGGCCTTGTCTGACCGAGGTCGCCGGCTTCACTCTCCCCCATACCCTCAGCTTCTCCCCCCATGCTGCTGGTACCCCCTTCAGGCCTGGGCGGGTTGCCACCATCCTCCGGTTGGCCTCCCGTACGCGCTTCCGCCCCATCCTTTTTATAAACGTTGAGAGTAATTGACCCGAAACCGAAGTCAATTACTCCCTTCGTTTTGTGCAGGAGGGCAAGGGACTCCTTATTTATTACCATAATTGATAATTTCGAGCCCCCCTTCGCCTCCTCCTGCTTGACGATCCTCCAATTTCCGGTCGGAAGACTCGGGTTACTGGCCTGAATGATTTCCAAAGCCTCGTCAGGGCTAGCCGGTTCGGATGGCAGCCAGACACGTGCCCTCGGCCTGCTGGGAATTTCCTCCCGACTAACTGCCGCAAGCTTTGCGCCTGGCCACACCTCCCCTACTTTGGCTATAGCCTTTTTATATAGATCCACAGATCTAGAGTCCAAGCATGCAGTCATCTTCACACGCCCTTGATACCACCCCGCATCTCTGCAGGATGGGGGAGGTCCCGGATTTTCACCCAGGACCTTTAAAAAGACGAGGTTGAGTGCATTATACACCAACCTCCATTTTTCGGCCATGATGCTCCCATCTTCTTGACTTTCGTCAATGACGGCTAGCATCAACACATGCTCCCTCAGGACATCGCTGAACAGCTTTGTTCCTGAGTTGGAGCTCGGCTTCCTTTCAGTCACCAACTTGGCCCGCTTGCTGTTGACTACTTCCACCTCGTCCTGGGACCGCTGTCTTTTCGACGTCCCTTTCCGAGCCTCCGCAGCCCACAGTGCTCCTTGCCCAAGCTACTGATGTTCTTTGCTCTTCCGTAAGCTGCCCCTCGGGAGTCGCAGCCCACTTCTCGAGAATTCGGAATGCCGAGCGGCGATTCCTGTATCGCCTTTTCGCCGGAGGAATGTCTCTCGTCCCACTCCCCTGTGCTGCGTTGGTATCGCTAACTCCCGGGACTTTTGCCCTAGAGCCAACCCCCTTTGCAACTTTAGAGGCCCCACCCGTCTGGTTCGAGGTACCCCCATTCACTGAAACCGGCTTTTGAGGAGAGCCGGTGCCCTTTGTTTTTTCGTTGTTCGATCTTTCCATCTGATTCCCACGAGTATCGGAGAAATAGAGGTCCGCCTGCGCAGAGATCCGAATACGCAGGTAAAGCTAAATACAACTGGAGGTCGCCAGATATCCAGAGGGCTCCGTTAGCGACTGGGCTTTGTTAAATGGGCCCCCAGCCTAGTTGATCATCAGCACGGGTCGCTTAACACCTTAATCCAGCCCATTCGGCTCGCTAGCACCGCGGCCTCCCAGCACCCCCTTCCCTCCGCCCACATTCTCTCCCCCTTTCACCTATTCACATGGAGAGCCCAATCCAATGGGATCCATTCCATTCCCCGAGTCACCCGTTTATAGGGGTACCCCACTCATCACCCGCGGAGACTCCGGAGGTGCAGAGAGGACACGACGCCCAGTCCGCCGTGGTTATTGGTCGATGGTTTTCTGGCGCCATCTGTTCGCCTTTCCATGCTGGGCATCATAGGCACTCAGAATTTAATGAACTGAGGTTAACCACTCCCCAGTTCCCTGAGACTCTCCCACCAGCTGGACTGCGGTTGGGGCGGCTTATTTAATTCACCGCTAGCCTACCTATCGATAGGCCGTCCACTATCCACCACCTGTGACCCCCCCGATAGCTGCAGTACGCCACGGGAAATTCCATCATACATGGCCATATTCCTGAACTTCATCCAAAAATCATTTTAGAATCCCATTTCCAATGTGCATGTCAAATTTCATCATAATCGGTTGAGAAATAGACAAGTGCCATCATACTTGGCCATATTCCAGAACTTAATCTAAAAATCATGTTAGAACCTCATTTCCAAAGCGGATGTCAAATTTTACCAAAATCCGTTAAGAAATATATAAAGGTTCAATTTGATATGTAAAATGTTCAATTTGATAAGTTAAACCTTCAATTTGAGGTTTGTGATATTAACAGTGACCTTTCTTAAGTCTCAAACAATATTTGTGTAAAGTTTGGTTCAAATCGGTCAAGCCGTATGGATTTGTTTAAATATCCACGTATGTTGTACATATACAAACACTCACTTATATAAATTGCTCAACTGCTCACTAAACACTAACCCAACCAACATATAAAAAACATTGGTCGAAATTGACGCAAATTGGCCCCTAACTTAACCTTCAACTCAACCCCAAACTCAATGCCCAACTCGATATTCAAACCAGCAACTAATTGGTAAATATTTCTATAACCAGGGGTTTTGGATCAATTCGTATGGCAGGTAACCGACCCACTTGACGTACATGTTCCATAAGCTTTTCAAATCTCCGCCTTGACCATAGAAACAGATTGGCGAAAAAAAATTCTAAATCGGACAATCCGTTCTCGAGATAGCATGGGTATAAACGGACGGACATTTTTTTTTTTTGCTTTCCTAGAACCAGGGACTTTCAAAACGTCGAGAAAAGTGGTTTTGGACCCAACAAATTTTTGTGGATTTTTGACAGGATTTCAATACTTTGAAAGGCGCCACAACTTTTTTTGATCCAAAGGTGATAACCGGTTATTTATTTACCGCAATTATATTTAAATTCAAATATTAATCGATAAATTAATTAGCATTGAAAATCCATCATAATTGGCATAATTGTAGCTTTAATATTCTGTTTTTGCTTTCCCGTGTTAAATTTTCTAAACCCAACTTTTATCCAAATACCTATAATACTCTAACGACAAGTCAATACGAAATTAATTTTATAAAAAACTAATTTTACTATTAAAAAATTAACAAATTTTCACTGGTGAGAAGTTTTAAATCACTAAGATTTCACTAAGTTTGAAGCGTCTGAAAAACAGCTATTTTTAAAAATATTTAGGTGGCCCTTTAAATTTTTTGGGGAGTGTTTAATTAATATGCTTCAAATTACTCGTGAAAACAACTCCAAAATCTCAGAAATTATAAACTCTGTTCAATTGCTCACCCGACAAAACACATGGAGTCTCATGACAAGATAACCATGCTCTGAAGAATGACCTTAATTTACACTTATTTGAATTCAAATGCAATTTATTTACCATAAACCAATTACAAAATATGTTAAGTTCGTTCTGCGTTCGTTGAGCATTAATAAAAGCGTTTATTTTATATACTATATACCATATATGCACTATACATAAACTGTACTAAATGACTAAAATACTGCACATAAATGACTACAATCCATTTTGCGGATGATTGTATTTTATATGTTAATGGAGAAACCATTGAGGAACGTACTAGTAAAATCAACATTATCTGGCAAAGAAAGATGTGTATTGTAAAATGATATTATCAAAAACGAAGTCCATGCTGCATTAATAGTAAATTAAGTAGTATAAAGCCTGATTTCCATTATGAAATATTTACTGAGAGTATTTTTTACTCAATAAAAACATAAAAATGGAAAACGTCATTAAAGTGACAGAGAAATGGTCTTTGTTTTTAATTTTTTTGAAAAATTGCATTGAAAAATTGAAATATTATTTCAGTACTGAAAAAATATACTTCGCTTCATATATTTTTCAGTAAATTTTGTCAGTATACTATAAAAATGTCAGTATACTATAATAATTTTTTCAGTACTGTAAAACTGAAAAAGTTTTTTTTTCTCTCCACAGCACGCGAGTATATATTTTTATCCCATTTTGTTTATACTGTCAGTAAATATTTCATAATGGAAATCAGGCTTAATAATAATAAATAATATTACAAATTCGATTTTCCAAGTTTCAAAATAGCTTAATCCGCGGCGTATCGAATTTTTTCGATATCGTAAAAATCCGAAATCGAAAAATTTCGTAATGGCTGTATGATACTCACTTTTTTTCAAGTGCAATAAAGTGCTGCAAAACTAGTAAAGCGAAACAGAGAAGGGTAGTGTAGACAATACTATATGCAAATATTTTGAAGTTTCGGATAAACAAAATATGTAAATAGAATCAACATTTTTTTATGCGACGAAGTAGCCATTTTCAAGAACATTTATTTTTTGGATCTTAATTGATTTTTTTACGTAAGAAATATGAGGCCCGCGCATAATAAATTTGCATTAGCTGCCGCAATTAATTGCAGCGACATAATTTGTACGTAAAGTTAATTTATATATTATTTTCTATTGTACACAAATTTTTTTTGGTAGAAATGTCAGAAAGAAATATCTAATGTCAAAAAAAAGAATAAAATCCAATTCTTTTTTGCTATATTTGCTCGATTAACTGCTACAAAAATTGAGCTACCACTTTTTTTTGTGACGTTTTTATATTTTTTTCAAATCTATGTTGTATACACTCACTCTCACAAATATTTTGTATATATATTTTTTCTCTCACTCCGTTTGTCTTTCCTAGTCACTGAAAAAGTGGGGAAAAAAGTGAGTATCATACAGCCATAATAGACCCCCTGTATACTATAAAAATGTCAGTGTACCATTATAATTTTTTCAGTACTGTAAAACTGAAAAAGTTTTTTTTTGCGCTCACACAGCACGCGAATATATATTTGTATCTCATTTTGTTTTTACTGTCAGTAAATATTTCATAATGGAAATCAGGCTTTAGTGATATTTTCTACTATTTTTGATATAATCCGGTGTCTACACTATGCAATTCCACGGATATTTTCTATCATGATATACATTTTATCAAAGTATATATGTGTATATTATACGCATTTTGACACTATTAGCAATTAATTGTTAATTAATTGTAAAACTCGTGTGTACCGCTCTAGATTATTCTGTCTGAGAAGCTACAGTCAAAATGTTAAGTCAATCGAGTTGAAATTAGGTACAAAAAAATGTTTCAGTGCGAGTTTACGACCATCTGATGAAAAATTTTCAGCAGATTCAATATATTTTATATGGAAAACAAAAGAATTATGTTCGGAAGGGGAAATTTGCTTACGAAATAGACTACGTCGATTGGTTGCCTGTTGAAAATTTTTCATCAGAAAATGGTCGTAAACTCGCATGACGAGTTTACGACCATTTTGTGATGAAAAATTTTAACAGGCAACCAATCGACGTAGTCTATTTTATAAACAAATTTCCCCTTCCGAACATAATTCTTTCATTTTCCATTTAAAATACAGGGTGTCCCACTGGGACGAGTCCAAACGAGTAGGGCGTGTAGCTGGATCAATTTCATGAAAAAAAGTCCACTACGCATATGCCCGGAAATGAACCGTTACCCAATTCAATTGCATTTCAAAATTTTTAGCATGGTACACTGCCTTGAATAATGTAAATGCCAATAACTCTTTTAAAAATTAAGATAACTCAATTGTTTTTCTATAATTTTAAAGGCACAGAGTGCTTCTTTCTTCTCTGGAATTAGGAATATCATGCATCGTATTTTCCATAAAGAAAACGGTGGAATTAAAAAAATTGTGCGAGAAATAACAAAAAAATTCATTAAACTCATTTTTTCTCGAAAAACTCACTTAATAATTTTTGTTTTTTATTTCAAATTTAAATTTAATAGACTATTTAATACAAAATTGCTTCATCGTTTTTTATCTAATCACGTAAAATATTCTGATGAAAAATTTTCAGCAGGCTCATAGCTTTTTTGTAAACAAATTTCCCCTTCCGAACATAATTCTTTTGTTTTCCATTTAAAATATTTTTAATCTGCTGAAAATTTTTAGCAGAAAATTTACGTAAACTGTGAGTGAGTCTATTTCGTAAACAAATTTCCCTTTCCGAATAAAATTCTTTTGTTTTGCATATAAAATATGCATTTTTAAATTACGGAAAATTTTTCCGAAGAATATTTATGTTTAGGGCAACCAAAAATATGCATTAGCATGTTTTTTTCCTGTATACATATTGTGAAAAAAATAAGATAGGAATCCGTTTCACCCAAAACGAAACCTTTTAAGCCCTATTTGTTAGTGCATATTTTTGCATATTTCACCCAAAACTGCATATAGTGTCATATTTTGGATATAAGTGCATATTTAAGTGCATATTTTAAAATACTTATGCATATTTTACATAAATTAAGCATATTTTGCCAATTTTATTAAAAATATTTCGCATAAAAATGCATTCCATTTTATTTATAAAAATTTTAATTTTTACCGATGTCAGCGCCATTGCTTTGCGGTAAATAAATGTATGCATTAACTAAATAAGTTTGTTTATATGGAATTTAAATACTTCTTAAAGGGATGTTAGACATTTGATGGGAAACTACCAATAAAAAATTCATTTGTCATTTTACTTTTCGTTCACAATAATCACTACCTCATATAAGTTTTTTATTGCCTAAAAAAAAACGAATTTAGTAAGTACTTCAGTAAAATTATAAATTGATTTCCTAAATAAACATAAAGATTAATTTTCTAAAGATTAAATTTTCTTAAGAACATGCCAAAATCAAAACAACCAGTGACAAGCAAACTGAAACAAATCGTGAGTCAATATCCAGCAGAATTTAAAACGGATGGAAAAATCCTGTATTGTAAAATATGCAATAATGCAGTGTCAGCAGGCAGAATGTTTACCGTAAGGCAGCATTTAGAAAGTGCGAAACACATTGAGCTTAAGCAGAATGACACAAATAAAAAACATGCGCAGCAGTTTATTGATGAATTGTCAAATACTCCAAAACATCAGATGATGCACCATACATGGTAAAAGCGGCTCAGGCAATACAAATATTTTACCCTAAAATAACTCATTTAACTTGCCTTGCCCATGGACTTCATCGTGTGTGTGAGCAAATTCGCGGCCATTACGTTAAGGTTGATCGCCTAATCTCTAACGGTAAAAAAGTATTTATAAAAGCCCCGTCTAGAGTAGAGGCTTTTAGAGAAATGGCGTCTGGGCTTGCACTGCCTCCGCAATCGGTCACCAATCGATGGGGAACTTGGCTGGCAGCGGTCAATTATTATTCCAGTAATTTTGAAAATATGGTTCGCTGATCAAAATATGATGCGCTGGACGACGACGAAGCTGCCAATTAGGATTTAGAAGGAGTTGTTATGTGACAGCACAGTTAGATCTGATTTGATCTTTATTTCAGCTAACTTCGGGTTTCTCGAATCAACCATTTCTAGACTAGAAACTCATGGACTGTTGCTTGCTGTACAAATCAAATTGGTGGTTGACGCTGTTAAAATATAAATAGTATACAAAACGAGGTAGCTGTCAATATTAAATAAAAACTAAGCGCCATAATCGAAAAAAACCACGGATTCGCAAAATTAACTAAAATTTCTTTTTACTAGGTTTGTATGCAACATAACGAGGAAATATTTTAGTTCGTTATGTTGGAAATTCGTACAAACTTGTAAGTAAAAAGTTTTTGCATTGTGAATGCGCTGTTATTGTAAAATTTTATCAAGGAAAATAATATTCTATTTACATCTTACTTTTATCTACTTACTTTTGATCACTTTTTTGTAGTAAATAGCTTGTTTTGACCAAAATCAAGAATTTTAGAAATATTTTTTATAGAGAAATTGGCAATTTTTGGTCCATGCTGAAAATAATCACTTTTGGTCTATTTCACTTAAAAAATTCTGCCCTGATAGAAAAAAAAAATATCATTTTGGAAATTGTAAATAGCGACTTTTGATCAGACACTCCTCAAATATTGGACAAATATGAATTTGGCTGTCTACTCACGATCGCTATACTGCCGTGCTAAACAAGTTTTACTGATCTACATTTTTGGCGAAATTGAGTTATTGATGCCAATTAAAAGGTATTAATATCCTTTATATTTTATATAAATAAATATAATTAAATCTACTTTAGTAAATGCATTATTAAACAAAATAAATTTTGTTCTAATCGAAAAAAGTAGCAAATTTGAAGTAACACCGACTTAACTACTTGATATTAAACATGAACGCCTTATCTATGGCACAAATAAGGCCATTTTCTTTCAAATATGTAAGTTAAGTTACTTTTTCTTATTTTCATAATTGAAATTGCATTTAAGTCAATTTAAGAATTTTCATTTTCAATAGCAAAATTGACTTATTTGGAATTTTCTATACGTGAATTGAATCAATAATAACTTATAAACAAGGACTTTTAACTTATCTTCATGTAATGTTATTCTGTACTACAAATGAACCACTTAATGAATTTACCAATTTCGGATCCTCCGGCAATCGGTATAAATTGAATTGTTTTAATGGATCGTCAATTATTATAAGTCTTGAATTTTATTCTTGTGATAAAAAATATTAATTTTTAATTCAATTTGATTGAATTTTTGTAATTTTTCAGTTGACTGACATGTTTTGAATTTATTTTTATAAAAAAGAAATGTTATGAATTAATTTAAACTATATACTAGATTTTTAAGCTATTTAAAAAACGATCTTATAAATAATTTTATGATTTCAATAGTTGTTGTTTTTTATTTTGTTATAAATAAATATAACATAGCAATTAAACTAGTCTTTTGTTACAAAAGTTTTACCAAATCCTATTTGCAAATCGTATTTCATAAAATCCGAGAAACTAGGGTGTTTAAGGTCTTACATCATAAAGTTTAGATAAAGTATATATTTTTTATATATAATAAACGATTTCAACTTCTCTGTGTAGTAAACACGACTTTGATAGCATTTAAGGTTGTATTCTACAGTTTATTTTGAAAATAAATGTAACGATAAACTAAACATAAATACCTTAAATGGCAGATAAGGTATATATTCTTATTAACACAGGATTTTAGTTTTTCTTTTGTGATATAAATGACTTAATTGCACTTAAGTTATTTTTGTTTAGTACCAATCGATTATTTATAAAGCCTATTTAAAGTAAAAGACTAATTCTGCAAATTATTAATTAAATATGTATAAATTATTGATATTTTCTTGAGAAACATATTATTTATGATCTAATGCATAATTTGAAGGCTTTGAAAGTAAATTAAATCCGCTTTTAAGCAAGTTATTCCCCAAATATTTCGAAAAACTTTAACATCAATTTTCTCGAAATGTGATTTTTGCAGATCAGTAAAACATGTTTAGCACGGCAGTATAGCGAATAGAGCACAAATATGTATATTTGTATTGGTTTTCTGTCCACACGATTTGTCATTTCACAAATAGCATCATATTCGTGTATTATTTGTAATCGTCTGGCCGCCGCTTTAGCTGTGCCGGAATACAGGGATAAATTTGTGACATTTATTTGAGACATTTTCCACTTCGCAGACATTTTTTATTTTTACTGCCCGAATTTAATAATATTTTGTACGTGATAATTTTCCCGCCTATTTTTTTTAATAAAATCAAATGGAAAATAATAATAAAAAATACGATTACATTACACTCCGCGATTCCACAACCCGATTATTGGTGAAATATTATCCTATAATGATGAGGAAACGAAGAAACACGTAAGGATTTCTGGGGATTCGTTTCACGAAAATACAGATTTTTAACCACGCAGAACGCATGGATGGCAACCTGAGTTACAACTCATGGCTTTTTATGGTTTGCCAGTGGGACAATGCATAGAATGGTGGGAGCTGTTAATAATCAAATTATATTGTTGTTAATAATCAAATTATATTTTATTTAAAATTATATAAAATAATATGTTCCTCGTTCTTGTTGGTTGCTGTTACTAATAAAATATTCAAATCACATTCACTAGACACTCATGGATCTGTCAAAATGTATCATAGGGAACGACTGTAATAATTTGGATGGGTGTGTTTTGTGCCAAAAATTATTACGTGTGAATATTTAAACGGTATTCGGGCACGGCCTTAATTCCTTTTGAATATCATTCTTGATTAAAAATGAAAAAAAAAATTTCCTGAGTGATATAACCTCTAAATACCTTGCCGCTATACTAATAAAAGTTGTTAGAAATAATTTTAGGGCGTCGTGACATAGCCCCCAAGGACATCATCCTCATCACCCGTTCTGCTAGAATGATGAATGTATTGAGCGGATTACGAATTTGAATTAAATTGGTAAATGCTTGGTCGCTCGTACCGTTTCTACCGATAGTTGTACCACAAACGTTCTAAGTTATTTTTTGGTTGGCTTAATCCGTTGTGTTAGATTAGATTAAATGTGCAAAATACCTGTTTTCTGCATTGTTGACTAACAAATTTCTTGCTACATGACTCAATTAGCAACGTGGTACTCAAATTACTTTGCGATGACTATTTTTATAAATTTATTAAGTTGATTTAAAAGTTTTATTAAGGTAGGAAAAATAACTTATTCGCAAAGTTCTTCGTTGCACTCCGAATAGTTGTTGGTCTCGGTAATGTCGGCAATTTCCTTTTTTGCACAGCAAAGTGGGACTTGGTTAAAATAAATAACCGTTATTTCATAAAAAAATCTGAAAAATTTGATTGTTGCAAAGGGAAAAGTATTTTGTCTCACATTATAAGGGACTCGCATGGCAAAGTGTAATTTGTTTGTCAACTGCTTTTCAGTGTAAGAAAAAACAATTGGCGGTGATTTTATGTTTGAGAAACTCGCAATATTAAAAACAAACTGTCATTTTGAGAAATTTAACTTATTTGTATAGAATACGATGCTCGATTGTGGTTAATTGGTTTAATAATAAAATGTCTTTCCAGCTAATCCGTTTTATCAGTAATTTTATGGGTATTTATTCTTACAAATTGCTGTCAATTCCATATGGAGCAATTCGCTAAGCCCTAGAGCTACCCTTAAATCTCTATATTATGACAGAGCTTTACAAAACATTTCGCAAAAATATTGATTAAATTCATTTGTTTTAAATTTATTGCAGATCTGAAGTGAACGTGAAATGTACCCACGCTACAATGGTTGTTTGGTTACAAAATAACGCTGGCTTTGTACGATGGGGTCCCACCGAATTACGTGTTGATGCACTCCTGGAAGCTTTTCGTCCAGGCCGAGAACGTGAACGTGATAAACTGCAAGCAAATCCAGAAGTAGCACCAATAACACAAGAGGTAACTGAAGCTAAAACGCCTGCAATATCTTAATAATAAAACAATTACATAAATATAAGATCAAAAAATACAGAAACAAATAAATAAAATATTATTTATTATACTATATAATTTATAAAAAAAAAAACATATTTTTATTTTATTTTATTTTTCTTTAATTCAAGAAAAATGTTGAACATTTATTTTTTAAATTATATTTTATTTTATTTTGACAAATCGTTTACAAAGAAAGCAGACTAAATTTTATTTTTTTTACAAACAAATTTTGTTAAATATGTTAAATAACTATAACTTTAAAACCATACATATATTATTAATTAAATAATGAACCATATTATGACAGTTCAAGAAGGTAGTTTAGAACAGAATATATAATGGTAAAAGTATATTTTTAGTTTATCTTAAACATTTTTTTATGATAAATCATCAATATTATTTTTTAGTTATTATTTTATTTTTTAACGTGATAAGTAAAATGAATTTTTTAGTTAATTTTAAATATTATGTATAAAATAATATTACAAAAAAAAAAAAAAAAGAAAACAAATTAAAAATTATGTTTATATTGGTCATAATTTATACATAATACTTAAACAAATAAGTCTTTGTTGTAATTTATCTAAAGCCGAAAAAATAGGATGTAAAAATTAAATACAATTTAAAATATATTATATAAATATTGAAATTAAAAAAAACAACAGAAAATGTATAAATAGATGAATAATTTATAGAGGATATTGTATTAAAAAAAGTTAAAATAATACAAAAGGAACAAATGTACAATTTTTTGGATGAATAAAACTAAATTTTGTGATGATTTATTAAGTAATCTTCATAATAAATTTTTTTTTTGTAGTTTTTAAATTAAAGAAAACAAGCTACAAAAATTTATGTTAAATTTGCTTCACATTTTATTCGTTATTCAAATTACTATATTTATTTTCATATCTTATGATACTTCCTCAAAAATGACTTCTAAATCGGAGAAATGAAAAAAACCAGTGTGTAGCTTCTATGTGCGTTAGAAGTAAGTGTGTACTAAATTTCTTAAATTAGTAGCATTGGTAAATAAATTTTCATCATTTCATTAAATTGTAGGATTGCTAAATTTAAAGAATTTGAATAAAACATATTTAGAGAAATTTAAAAACGTTTAGATTTCAAAACTTTACCATTTCCAGTGAAATCTTGCAGATTTTGAGACGGAAATTCTATTGAAGATTCTTAAATAGTGTGTGAGTCACAATGTATGTATTAAATTTTTATTTTTTCATAGATGTATAATTTTTGTTCAATATAACTGTGTTTTTTTATTCGCTCCCGGTAGCTGCTATCGAGAGCATTGATTTTTCTATACCTGAATTTAAATTTGAGGCGCTATTTGTTGGTAAACTATGTAAATATATTTGTCCACAACTAACGTATAATATATTCATTATACGTGTGTTTCTTCAATTACATATAATGATATCCATTATTCACTGCTAGTTTATCTAGTAGTCTTTTCTTCTATTATTCACTACTACCAAATAAAAATTTCATTTTTGGAAATGTTATCTAGTAGTCTGTTGCTGTTTTCATTATTATTAAACTGAGTGCGAGTTTACGACCTTTTTCTGAAGAAAAATTTTCAACAAGCAACCAATCGACGTAGTCTATTTTGTAAACAAATTTCCCCTTCCGTACATAATTCTTTTGTTTTCCATTTAAAACATATTGAATCTGCTGAAAATTTTTCTTCAGAAAATGGTCGTAAACTCGCACTGAGACGTCAAAATGTCGACGGAAGTTATTTTAGGTTTATTTAAAGGATTTTATAATAAAACACAATTTTTTATCGGTCGTGGACAAAGTATCGTATTCTACTCGCATATAATGGCTGTTCCTGTCACTCAGATAATTTACGACTCTCGCCTATCGGCTCTTGTCGGTAAACTTCATCTTCGTGAATAACAGCTATCATTATATGCTCGTTGAATAATAATATACTATTAACATCAAACTATCACCTAATATAAAAAATATTTGGCTCTACTTATATAAAGCGCTATCAGGAGCCACTTTTTATATGACAAGCGTGAGCATTAAAATAAAATTAATATTATTTACACGCAATATTAATTTATTTTGCGTTTTTTTCTGCTGAAACTACAAAAGTTTATATGACAAGGATACTCAGTTGCATTGCGCAAAAACTTAACAAAACTATAAAGAAAAGACAACGTACTTAAAGAAAATTATACACGTTTTTTAAGAAATAACTATTGTCGAAATCAACGGAGCACAGTCTTTGTAATTTCAACTGAAGCCGGTATTGCTGGACTTGGTGAATGATGAAACATTAATGCCAAATTGCCAACAGAAGTGGATGAAAAGCAGAAATGATTGCAGCGAGATGGTAAGGTGACAAAGAAGTACGACATCGAAGTAAATTTACGAAAACGGATACGGTTCGTATCATCATGACGTGATAGACATTGAATATTTTATTGCCGTGTTTGAAATTGGATGAAGATGAATGGGAAGACCAAAACGTCGATAAAGTTAAAGAAAAATTTGAACTGCAACCGAAACGTTTCGCTGAAATACAACATTGTATGGCTAGCTCGGGCACATCGAACACGTGACGTCGAAACGAGAATAGTTCAGCAACTTGATGTATTGAAATTGACCAGTACGTGACGGTTGCAAACGATGAACGTCTGCAAATTTGTGGTTATGGTACGATACAATTAGAAGCGTGGTGCAATGACGAATGGTTTCCAATACGACTTGAAGACGTGAAATATATCCCTGGCACGGAGAATAACGTTTTTTCAACTGCGCCAATGGCGGCAATAGGTTTCTCGGTGACATGGTGAGATGAAAGCGTTTGGCTACGATGCAAGAAATCAATTTCGAATGAGACAAAATGAGCATGCATATGTTTGTTCGACCAGTTCAGTTTCACGATGTGCAATAGTATAATACATTTTTCGGACGCGAAAAATTTCTTTTGAGAAAATGGCACATATACATATCTGTGTGGTTTTTTTGGAAAACTAATTAACTGCATTTTTGTTGATTTTGAGTTATGAATGAAAATAACTCGACAATTAGCTAGTTTCAAAAATAAATTTCAGTTATCCAATATTTCCCTCCATTTCTCCGGAAAATCTAAATAAAAATGAGTAATTACTACTAAAACCTATTGTGACTTTTTATTTCAAACGCGTTTTCTGAAAAATTTACTTTTTGTAGTTAATTAGTTTTCCAAAAAAACCACAGCATTGATTACCGCGCTACCGTCTTTCCAGCTGCTATGATTTTACGGTCAACATAGCGCTCTATTTAATTTATTTCAAACTGATCATTGATAAACGTTGATGATCGCATGATTTTATTCAACAACAGAGTAACGCTGGATGCATTGATCAAGAGGTTAGGTAATGCGTTTGAATTAAACACAATGGACTGTCGATTTTTATGTTGGAATAGGGTCCATTAAGTAGGCGTGAGTGGCAGTTCGTCGGATCAAGAATATCGGTAAAATTTGAAAATATTTCGTTGAGTTTAACGAAAGAATAAAACTTTCTACCGACTGCAGCGCTCTAAACCGTCCATATCGAATACTAAAATATGACATTTTATGTTTATTCATTTTCATTTCTTTATGGAATGGAAGAAAGTAGTGTAAAAATATTTTTGTGATTATTGGCCAACATTTAGTTAGTAAAAAAAACGAGTTACTGTAGAATTAGAATATTTAAATGGCTTGCGGTACAGCTACGCTAGAATCTCCGAGCACTGTAAATGCTGTTGCAAATGCCCGTGCAACACGATATCATATGGAAGGTGTTGGTACACGGGTCATAAGAGGACCAAATTGGAAATGGGGCAAACAGGTGAAGATTTTCTATTTCTTATTAACTATTATTGCTTGCATTATCTAATACAGTTCCATTACCGATTATTTCTGTAAATTATTATTTAATAATATTTGTTTTTGTATTAAAAATGTTTAATTAACAAACATTTTTTACAGAATTTTTTTTTTACATGTGTATGTGTTTAATCAGAAATCAACTCTGCGATATAAATGAAAATGTATTTTAGTTTATGGAAATACTATTTATGTCGTTTGATGTTTTGTGATGAGTTTATTATTAAAACATTTTAACCTAATAATTAATTTAATTTAAAGATAATTGTTTTATTATTTATTCATTTATTTTATATAGGACGGAGGTGAAGGTCACGTAGGAACTGTGCGAAATTTCGAATCAGCCGAAGAAGTCGTTGTTGTATGGGACAATGGAACGGCTGCAAATTATCGATGTGCGATTGCATACGATTTACGAATATTAGACAGCGCTCCGACCGGAGTAAAACATGATGGGACGATGTGTGATACATGTAGGCAACAACCAATTTTTGGGATACGCTGGAAATGTGCTGAATGTGCTAATTATGATTTGTGTTCGACATGCTATCATGGCGATAAACATCAGCTGCGACATCGATTTTACAGGATTGCTACACCGGCTGGTGAAAGAATTTTATTAGAACCGAGGCGCAAGTCGAAGAAAATTGCTATTCGCGGTATATTTCCGGGTGCTCGAGTGGTTCGGGGTGTTGACTGGCAATGGGAGGATCAGGATGGTGGAAATGGGCGTCGTGGTAAGGTGAACGAAATCCAAGATTGGTCGGCAGCTTCACCAAAATCTGCAGCTTATGTTGTTTGGGATAATGGAGCGAAAAACTTGTATCGTGTGGGCTTTGAAGGTATGGCCGATTTAAAGGTTGTAAATGATGCAAAGGGAACAACTGTGTATCGTGATCATTTACCATTGCTTGGAGAAAACGTACATGGCAAAGGCTCTCATGGACTTCAGATTGGTGATCAAGTTACTGTTGATTTAGAATTAGAAATCGTACAGTCGTTACAACATGGACATGGCGGATGGACGGAGGGAATGTTTGAATGTCTAAGTAATCCAGGAACTATTGTGGGTATTGATGAGGATCAAGATATTGTTGTTGCTTACCCCAATAGTTCAAATCGATGGACATTCAACCCAGCTGTTCTAACAAAAATCTCATCACCACCTGCGTTGCCAAATGATAGTGGCACCGTACAGTTTAGTGTTGGTGATTATGTTAAGATTTGTAATGATTTAGAACGAATCAAAATATTGCAACGCGGACATGGAGAATGGGCTGAGGCAATGGCTCCTACTTTGGGTAAAGTAGGGCGCGTTCAACAAGTTTATCATGACAATGATTTGAAAATTGAAGTCTGTAATACATGCTGGACTTATAATCCACTCGCTGTTACCAAAGTTGGCGATTATTCTGCTATTCTTCCCGGAAACGATGATAAAATTTCTGATTTCCTTAAACAACTCTTTGAGCCGAGAGTCTCTGAAAATGTGACTGAAGAATTGGTCAAGGCAGCCGCAAACGGTGATGCCGCGAAATGTGAAGAATTTTTAAAAGAGCAAAATCAAAACGGTGATAATAAAACCAAAGCCGATGTTAATGGTGTATTTGCAGGACATACAGCCCTTCAGGCAGCTAGCCAAAATGGTCATTTGGATGTAATTCAAATTCTGCTCAAATACAAGGCTGATGTTGAAATTGAGGATAAAGACGGCGATCGCGCTATTCATCATGCTGCTTTTGGTGATGAACCCGGTGTGATGCAACTATTGTCACAAGCAGGTGCTGATTTAAATGCGCGCAACAAGAGGCGACAAACTGCCTTGCATATCGCCATTAACAAGGGTCAGTTACAATTGGTACGTAAACTATTAGAACTTCACTGCCATCATAGTCTACAAGACTCAGAAGGTGATACACCACTTCATGATGCAATCTCTAAAGAACAAGACGAAATGTTATCTCTTCTTTTGGATTATGGTGCTGATATTACATTAACCAATAATAACGGGTTCAACGCATTACATCATGCTGCATTAAAAGGAAATCCATCGGCTATGAAAATACTTCTTACCAAGTTAATCAAAACGAATCGGTTGTGGATCGTTGAAGAAAAGAAAGACGATGGTTATACGGCATTACATTTGGCGGCCCTCAACAATCACGTGGAAATCGCTGATCTTTTGATTAACATGGGCAACGCCGATATGGATAAACAAAATGTTAATCAACAGACTGCATTGCATTTAGCTGTAGAACGACAACACGTTCAAATAGTGAAAGTAAGTAGATTAACAAATTTCTAATTTGCATTAAATTTTCGAGTTATTTAATCTCGAATGAAAATCAAATTTTTAGCTACTTGTTCGAGGTAAAGCAAATCTTAATATACCAGACAAAGATGGGGATACACCATTACATGAGGCATTAAGACATCATACATTATCGCAAATCAAACAATTGCAAGAAAGTGAAGGATTTGGTAAATTACTAATGGGACTGAGAAACGTAAGTGTATGTGTAAGTACTTGTTGCATCAATAAAATATTTAACTTGCTCGAGTCTTTCACAGCACACCGATAAGAAAGCATCAGCATCCATTGCGTGCTTCTTAGCTGCAAATGGTGCAGACTTGACTATTAAAAATCGTAAACTTCAAACTCCCTTGGATTTGTGTCCAGACCCTAATTTATGTAAGACATTAATAAAATGCTTCAAGGAACGTAAAACTGATGATCTGGAGCTACCCGGAAATGTTGCTAACGTCGATATTGATTCAATTGCGGCGAATACGTCAGGACCTCTTGATGAGTGTCTTATTTGTTCTGATAAAAAACGTGATACCCTATTTAAGCCATGCGGTCATGTATGTTGTTGTGAATCGTGTGCACCACGCGTTAAAAAATGTTTAATTTGTCGTGAGACTGTGAATGCAAAAGACAAAATTGATGAGTGTCTTGTGTGCTCGGATAAGCGGGCTAGTGTTTTTTTCAAACCATGTGGCCACATGGTTGCGTGTGAAAGTTGTTCGACCATAATGAAAAAATGTGTTGAATGTCGCACTCCAATCGAGGAGGCGGTTCCGTTAAGTGTGTGTTGTGGCGGTGAGGGTGTAATCTCAAAGGTAGGCCCTAGCATTACGCACGATGATAAAAAGGAAATTCCATTGGAAAGTGTTAATAATTCTGGTCATGGTGTTGCTATGAATAATACAACTTCACCGGACACAATTGCAAATAAACCGGGAACCTCTAATATTAATACCACTAACAATGCTAGTGGTGGTAATAATACTAACGTTTCGATGAATCATATCCAAAAATTGCAACAACAACTACGCGACATTCGCGAGCAGGTAATTTGCTAAACAATTTATTTGTTATGTTTATATGTAAATCTTCGGTTATGCCTTTTTCAGACAATGTGTCCAGTATGTTTTGATCGTATCAAAAATATGATATTTTTGTGTGGCCACGGTACATGTCAAATGTGTGGCGATCAAATTGAAGGATGTCCAATTTGTAGAAAAACGGTCGAGAAACGTATTCTTATTTTTTAGATTTAAGCTACAGGTCTTATATTATATAATAATAGAAAAGTATTATTTTTACTTATTGATTATTATATAAAATTATTATTATTATTGATTAAATCATTTAAAAAAAATTCTTTTTTTTATTGTTCTTTTTAAAATATCATAATTAGGTGATATAAATAAAATGATATTATATAAAACACATCTTTGGATTTTATCTGTCTATTGACCCTTTTATAGCATAGCATTGCTACAAAATAATGCTGAATATCATTTCCACAAATTACTAAATATCATTGATATGAAAAGTTATTTTCATATCAATGATATTTAGCAATCACTCCTATTATGATCGACAAAATTGTGTTGTCTTTTCGTTTTTCATACTGTTAATATCAAATGAAAAAACGAAAAGGCAACACAGAGCCGTGTCGATTGTTCTTCGAATCGACAATCATAATAGGGGTGAATCGTGAATGCTATTTTAGCTGGCCGAACAATGTATATTTCGCGTTTATACCGTTTCTACAATTGTCATGGTTTAGCATTGATAATTTATGTCCCTATTAAGGTTCTCACCTAAGAGTCACTTGGCGACTTCAAGTCACCTAAATCAAATTTTGGTATGATGGTTCTCGCCGTGAGTGTAAAGTAAGTGAGAGTAATTTCAAAATTGCTCGCCTAATATTCCCGGTGACTAAGTAGTGCGATTTTTTGTAAGGAATAAAGAAATTATGGGAATAAAAACAAAACAAATTTTTTTACAGGCAAAATATTTTAAACAGTATAATTATTTCCTAATTAAATATTTAATAAAAATCAATTTTTTAATTTATTATTTTTTAAATCGTATTTTAAAATATTTTGTACAATAACAAAATGCGTATGTACATTTATTTCCCTCCAGCTTCATTCTAGAGTGTACAAAAAATTCAAATGTGTACAAAAATCTGTTTCAAAAAATTTAAAATTACCTACTGAGCTGCCAACTTTAAAACGAAAGGAAATTGTCATAATTAACAAAACCAAAAACATCAGCCGCGCACAACTCTCGCCAAAATAAAAGTGAAAACCATAATACCAAAACAGAACTCACGACTTTTCGAGTCACGGCCACTCATCGATGAGGTGAGAACCATAATAGGGGGGGGGGGGGGGGGGAGGTATTAGTTGTGCTCTATTAAAGTTGGTATTACTATTCAAGCTATTGGGCCCGATTCTGAAACGATAAAATTCAAGTTACGTTATTTTATTTTGCCGTTTCCTATATGAGTTTGCATTGCAAAAATAACAACATAAAATGTTTGAACTCAGAATCGGGCCCATTATTCCTGAACATTTCGGATGTGTCTTGCTTTCTTGATTAGGTATTTTTTTAAGAGTAGAAATGCAATCCTCAAGGTATAGTTTAAGTTTCTTTTACTTTAGTAAAATCAAGTTTAGTAATCATGAAAATTTCCGAATTTGAGATTATCCGTAATTTATTCGTTTTGGGTCCGGATCTCAGCTCGGACTCGTACACTGAGTGTAGATCTCAGCTTGCTCGAATAAATAACATTCGTTGGTACACAATGGCATATGGTACATTATGGCATATTCTTGTCGGATTGTTTTCGCGAACCGTACAAACTAAATTTGTTTGCCTATAATTGCCATTTAAAATGCGTAACCTACTTAAACTTCGCCCAACGTTTTCATAGATGAGTTTTTTTATTTACATAAGTTACAAAAAATAAAAGTGATTTTTTGTAATTTTATTAGGAATGTTTTTATTTCATTTCTATTGTTTTTTTACGTTTTGTACTGGTGGCCGCCCGCGTGGCACAGTGGTTCGCATGCTTGCCTTAAGCTCCCGAGGTCCCGGCTTCGATTCCCGCCGAGTGATGAAAAAATTACGGCTGGTTTAATGTAGGATAAATGAACTAGTCACTCATTATCCGTTAAATAATGATTATGAACCTTCATCATGAAGAAGCCAAATTCCTCTATGGATTGTAGCGCCAGCGAAAAAACCAATTATTATGGCTCCAAATTTTCTCTATTTAATAATTGAGTAATTTTACACCATTCATTTAAAATTGAATGAAGTTCAGAATCAAACTTCAATCTTGTTGATAAATTTATGAGATTTCCGACAATTTTCGTTTATATTTGCCTAATTAATTTATTACAACGAAGATGGAGAATCCCAACATTAGAAATTCACGATTGTTTTTATTTCTAAAATAATACTCACGTAATAAATAAATTTTATTTTAGGGGGTGTTGCTGTTGTACTTCGACAATTGCTTTTTTAAATAACCACAAAACTGGAAAGCGATTACTAACTGAAAATATAAGTGCAATAAAACATCAGCTTTACTACGAGGGTGAATCAAAATGTCTTGCAATATCATATGAAAAAAAAAGAGTGAGTGAGACAACTATATAACTTTTTAAAAAAAATTTTGTCGCGGTGAAACTTATAGAAACAAAATTCGATGTAAATTTTACAGTTCGTTTGTTTTCTTCAATTTAGCAGCCCGTGTTTTGAAAAAAATTCTAAAATGAATGAAATTGAATATCGTGCCGTTATTAAATTTTTCTGTAAAGATGGACGCAATGCAATTTATATATTCAATTATATATCAAAAGGTTACGGCGAATTTGTACCATCATATTCTACAGTATAACAAGGTGGGTAAAATTGTTCAAAAGTGGTCGGGAGTCATTAGAAGACGACAACCGCCCGGGTCGTCCCGCAGATTCTATTAGCCATGAAAACATACTTTTGGCAGAATCAATTGTATTAGAGGACCGCCGTATTTCTGTTTCGCGGTTAGCGTGGAGACTTTCCCTTTCATATGGTACCACTTATACCATATTACATGACCACCTACACGTGTCAAAAGTAAGTGCGTGATGGGTTCCCCGTTTGTTGACTGCACAACAAAAGAAAATTCGTGTTCAAACTTCAAAGGCGATTTTAGAAATGTATGAAGAAGATCCAGAAAACTTCTTGGATAACATAATAACAGGCGATGAAACATGGATTCATCATTGGGATCCGGAATCCAAACAAGAATTGATGCAATGGATTAAACGTGGTGAACCACCACCAAAGAAATTCAAAACTCAACCGTCTGCTGGTAAGGTTTTGGCAACAATTTTTTGGGATACTGAAGGGATATTGATGATTGATTATATGCCACCGAAAACCACAATCACAGGCATCTATTACGCAGAGTTTTGCAGAAATTGAAAAAAGCGATCCGGGAAAAACGGCCAAAGAAAGTTACAAAAAAAACCTTACTTCTTCACGACAATGCACTAGTGCACAAGGCTAAAGTTGCTCAAGCTGCATTAATGGACTGCGGCTTCGTGGAAATTCCGCATCCACCATACAGTCCAGACTTGGCACCCAGTGACTACTTTCTGTTTCCCAATTTGAAAAAAAATTAAGGGGCCGGAAATTTTCCAGTGATTCTGAAGTACAGTTTGTTGTAAATGAATATTTTATGGAGCAAAAGAAAACTTTTTTTTTAGAGGGCTTCGACAAGTTAATTGACCGATGTAACAAATGTATAAACCTTAAAGGAGATTAAGTCGAAAAATAAAAATATTGCTGTCTCACTCATTCTTTTTTTTCATATGATATTGTAAGACATTTTGATTCGCCCTCGTACATTCGCTCGGTAAAAAAACAACAAAAATTAAAATTGAAATCTGGGGGGATATTTGGGAATTCGATTCGAACGTGATTGAGTCTTCGATGTATTAGATTCATATTTGATTTAAATAAGAAACGAATGAATCTGATTCAATTCAGATAGGAATCTAATATATCGAAGACTCGATCACGTTCGAATCGAATTCCCAAATAGCCCCCCTGGATTTCCCCATATATAACCCTTAAAGAAGGCCACAAAGCAATCATTACAAAATAAAAATAAAAAATTGGCACATTAATAAGCGAATTAGCAAATTACCTTGCTAATTATTGATGTTCGTAGAAAATTTGTTCCATCTATTTGCAAATAATTTTATTTAATAAAAATAAACCTCTAAACGTTAGACAGAACGAAAAAGCTATAGGGCTTTATTTAATTAAAATTAGATTTACAAACCAATTTATTGTCGTGGCCAAATTTGATATTGGGGAAGGAGTCTCCAAACTTAAGAAAAGCCGTGACATCTTTAAGGACCTTGCTTGCCCAAAATAACGGAAAATGTTTGTAAAATATAAATGGTTGGTTTGGTGATCTTTAACGGGGCTTTGTGGGAAAAGTGTCGTCCGAGGAGTACTAATTTATTTGCACGGCGGCCACTCAGTGTTCTTCTGGAGCTACATGTCTTCAAAATCCAAATCAATCAATTCTGGCCAAAAAAAATCAGTTAAATACCGCCCGAATCACTACACCCAGCCCAAAACCCGCATAAACATTGGCGCGTGGTAGATACACCGGTTTCTCTTGAACCACTATTGGGTTCCTCACACCCAAAACTCGACAATTTTGCTCATTCACGTGTTAAATTGTCGTTTACTTGCTGAGGTTCCTTGTAGCAATAATAACTCGTTGTTTTCTCGTATACCGTTCCATATAGTACTCGTTGACAGGTGCAATTTATGAATTTTTTTTTAACTGCTAACGTTATAGAAAAAATGTCGTACAGTTAAGTATGGTGCTCTTATTGCAACATGCTTTAGAATTCCAGGCGTAACTGGATTCGTTTCAGTTAATTACAAAATGGTGCGTTTAGGTCAAATCATTACAATGTTATAGAAACGATTGCCCATGAGGGACACAAAAATGGGAAATTCGCATTTCATTTGTGAAAAATTATACTCAAGGTGATCAAAATTAAAACGCAAGCACCTATCAAACCTTTATAGGAAATTTTTCATAAAACGATAAATACGATACGGAATAAACCGGAATGGACGCTTTATGCCTGACTACCGTCCCAAGTTATTAGTGACCAAGTTTACTAAGAAGTCCGTAATATTCCATTAAATTTATTATGAATCAACTGGAAAACTATAATTGAAGTTGGTCAAGAAAGAGTGAAGTTGAGTCTCTAAACTTTTAATATAATTTGATTGGGCACGGTGTGAGTATGTGACTATGTTACTATAATTCCACGCATTTTTTTATAATTAAATTATTTACGCTATAACAATGGTTATCTAGGTAAATATATTATATGCCTTTGCATACTCCAGGTTAGTTACAATTTGTAAAAGACAAATAATATACTTTTATTGTTATCAAAAATGGATTTTAAGTATTTCGCTTTAGTCATTTTGTTAGTTAATTCTGCGGTGCCAAGTGGAAAACATCATCATCGTCATGCACGCGTAAAACACCGTATTGTAGATGGACAGCTTTCAAAAATAAATATTCCTTATCAAGTTGGAATTTATTTAACGGACGCTTTAAATCACAACGAATTGTGCGGTGGCGCACTTATTACCACTAATTTTGTATTAACTGCGGCTCACTGTTTGAAAGAGTAAGTTATGCTTTAGAAAATGAAGAACAAATGTTAAAAAACTGAATTATTTTAATTTAAATTTAAGTGTTTTAATAGCGGAAGTGATTTTGGGAGCACAGTCCTTGGAAACACATTCCTTTGACACAATTTATAGATTATCAACAATATTTATAATACATTCAGATTTTAAACAGGGTTCATTTGCAAATGATATAGGTCTCATAAAATTCCTTAATCCGGTTAACCTGAACGAATATGTTTATGTTATTAATTTACCTAGATCGGATAAAGTGAGTAGTCCGATGATTGGAAAATTTAGCGGATATGGAGTAATATCCGAAGCAGATATTTATAATGTCGACTTAAATTTAAAAGAAATAGCAGTTGATGTGGTGCATTGGGGAAAGTGTACTAAATACCTAACTTATAGTCTAAAAGATGCTTTTTGTGGTGTGGGTCGCTCGAACAGTCTTCCATGCACCGGCGATGATGGCGGTCCATTCGTTGTTGGAAATGAGCTTATTGGAATAGCATCGCAGGGTTTTCGACCAGGGAGCTGCATCAAAGGTGATCCGTATATATTTACCAATGTCGGATACCACTTGCGCTGGATTAAAGACAATTCGGATTACCAATAATTTGATGAATAACTTAGATCTTATTTTTTGTCGAGGTGAAACCATTTCACTTATTTGAATAATATTTTTCTGTAAGCTTAATATAGAACTAAAATATAAATCAGATTATTTCTTGCGGTGATGCTTGAGAGATGGGTGCTTACTATTCGTAAAATCATTACGTCAAGGGCTTGATACTGAAATTCCCTCTTTCAAATATTTTTCTATGAAAACGAGCATGTAACCAATAAAATATCTCATGTTTCCTACCTCATGTAAGAGTTTGTAAAATCGAATCATCAAAACTATTGTTAAATATAATATTTTGGAGGATCTATCATATCACTTAAGCCAACAAGTACCAGAAAGATTTGTATGTCTAATGCACGTTTGAGGACAGTAATGCTTTTACCGCTCGGCATTCAAAACCTTTATCCGTCATCATCTATTGACAACCGTCTTACCAGAGATACTTCAGCATAACCATAATTCACATATCAATTGAATTCATGGTAATAAAAACTGTTATTCGTAGTAAAGATTTCACTTCAGAATTCAGTACGAGATATTATTATCTACTAAAACCTAGGAAAATTTTCTAAAAAAATTTGTTTTTTGAGTGATTTGCCAGGGAACCCTGCATACCAATTTTTTTTACTAATTGACTTGTACAGCTCAAGACGAAATTTATTTCGCATTTCATGTCTTGTCACATTCATGACGTAATTTGTAATAAGTGGAGTTAGACTGAAGGCTACCCCCATTTATTACATCGACATTTTTATGTTACTTGCTTTGGGATTCTTGCGGAATGACCCCTGCAGCTCTGTCGGGCAGAAGCCATTTTTATGATTTAATAGGGTACCACAAGTAAGATCTTGCGAGCCACATTGAATTGAAAGGCAATTGAGATAATTGAAAGAAATGTGAGCGTTAACGCCGCAAAAAAATCATTTGAAGTCATGTCGCCAAATTATTCAATGAGTACGGCCCTTATACACAGACACACGAATATTGCAACGTATGCCTTTGTCGTCCGATGACCTCTTCGATTAAGCTCCCTTACTGACATTGGCCCTGCATAGTCGACCCCAACTCTGAAACATCGAAACGCCATAGTCACCCTGGCTTCAGGTAAGGATCCCATCGGTTGCGTAGACACCATAGTTGCGTTTGTAGATAGCATACCAAACATTCGTTAATGACGCGTTCCAGGAGGTTATCTATTCCCAACATCCAAAATCTTTCTTGAATAGAATTACCTAAAAGTTCCCAGCATGAAGTAATTTAAGGTGAGTTTCTTCATCGTTTACTAATTTAAGATTTGCTGCTTAACAAAATTGGATGATCTGTATTGTAAGCTTAGCTTGAATTTTTCAATCGACCGCCGACTCGCAATATAACCCAACACTGTCTATGGATGGATGAAGGTGTCTAATTGGGTTCCTTTTCCCAGTAATAACTCCACCTTCTTTATGAGTACGAATCTCTAATGGAAATGTTTCTTCTTGAGTCCACCGAAATACAAAAACCTCAGCAGCAGTAATGTCCCCTCTTCTAAATATTATATTATCCCAAATTGGTTAGGCCATTTTTATATACCATTCTATAGAACGTCTCATCCAACATACGACTCGTAATATCTTCGCATAGCTTGATATTCTTATAGCTAGTAATCAAGTCAAATTAAAGCCTTTGCTGAATGATAGAAGAATACAAGCTACCGATTTTCGTTCTTCCTTTAAGGCTGATTCGTTATTTTGAATTTTCTGCACCAGCCAGAAATCATGATGTTTGGCAACCTGGCCACTCAGGTCCATGTCACTACATTGAATTTTGAATCAACTCAGCTGCCAGAACACCACGCAACGCTAGATCAGCCGGATTGTCTTTTGACCGAACATGATGCCATTGGTTTCCTGGCGTAATTTCCAGTATCTCCGATACACTGTTCGCGACGTATGTGTGCCACCTGCGAGGGCTTGGCGTCAGACTGGCCTTTGGGCGGAGAATTCCGACACAGGCTGCTGCAGATCAATTTACACTACTGCAAGGCCGCCTCAAAAATTGTCAAAATTGAAGCTGATGGAGTTGATGTTGTCCTGATCCAGGAGCCATATGGGTCATTGGTGACCGCGTTATGGGACTCAGGGCACCAAACTATAAAGTGATTAGAGATGTTTTATTTGATGCTCAAAAGCGGAAAGTTGGAATCATCCTGGGCAGTGATGTGAACTCACACAACACAATATGGGGAAGTACAGAGAGAGGTGAGCTACTCCTTCATTTTATTCCTAGTATTGTACTAACCTTCAAATATGTAATTTTGGGTGTAAACCCACTTTTATAAAAAGCTGTCTCAGATTTTATTAAGGATAGTTTGCTGAATTGGTAAGTGTCTGATGACCATTCCTTTTCTGATCACTGCTATCTTCAGTATGAACTGATTACAGAACCCACAAATAGGGCTGTGTTTAAAAACAGGAGGAAAACCGATTGGGATATCTTCAGAACCATTCTAGGTAATTCATTGGCAGTACCGGTTCCTAAACCCCCTGAATCTACACAGGAGCTGGATGAGTTAGTAGATAAGCTAGCAGATGCTTTTCATGTAGCTATCTTGGAAGCATCTCGTCTAAGTAGAACTTTGGGTAAAGAAAGGCCACATTGCTGGTCGAAACAGCTCCAAAGCTCTCGTCAAAAATGCAAAAGGCTTTTTAGGAAAGCCAAGAAAACGAGAACTGCTGCGGATTGGGGTTGGGACTGCTATAAAGAAGTCCTCAGAATATACAAATATGAAATAAGAAGTGCCAAAATAAGTGCCTGGAGGCTCTACTGTGGTAAAGTACAAGAGCCCTCGGAGGCTGCGAGGCTACGCAAAGTAATTACTTCAAGTCCTATCATCTCGAGTCATCTCCAGTGACCAGATGGTTCTTGAACTTCAACTAGTGCTGATTTTTTGGAGTTACTACTGATAACGCACTTTCCGGAGTGCTCCGAACGCCGAATGCTTTTACGGGTTCGGGCGTTGCAAGTCGAATAATAGCGGGAGGAAGTTAGTGTGAGCAATTAAGAACTTTAAGTCGTATAAGTCAGCTGGACCTGATGCCTGCGGACGTTCAGCAAGCCATTGACTTGGCTCTACCCTGGCTGAAAGTTATCTTCAGAGGCAGCCTGGAACTTTGCCACATTCCTAGGAAATGTCCTACTGAGGTAAACATCATATTTATACCTAAGGCGGCAAAAAGCTCTCCTTGTCATCCCAAAGACCTTAGGCCTATAAGCTTATGTTCTTTTCTATTAAAAATACTAGAAAGACAAATAGAAGCTCACGTTAGAGGCTCTATTGAGCCGGCTAGATCAGATGCTGAGAAGCAGGATAGTGAAGGCTAAGCTGGGCGGATCCTGCATTAGTAGATTTGTAGGTGTGGGTACTCCACAAGGTAGAGTATTATCCCCCTGCTTTGGAACTTGATCACAAATGACCTGTTACTGGACCTGGAGGGGCAAGGCTTCAGGGTGGTTGCTTATGCGCATGACGTTGCTATTGGGGTCTTTGGTAAGTATCCTTGTACCTTAAGAGAGCGCATGCAAAGCGCGCTAGGTCTTCTTTCAAATTGGGCCAACAGTTGTGGACTAAATATCAAGTCACGTAAAACTGAGGTGGTCCCCTTCTCTAGGAAATACAAATTTCCTCAGATTGACCCTCTTACTTAAATGGTATTAGCTTGACCTTTAATGAAAAAACCAATTACCTGGGTATTGTTTTGGACAGTACACTTAGTTGGAAGCCTAATATTTTAGAAAGGGTAAAGAAAGCTACTACAGCGCTATACTCCTGTAAAAACGCTAATGGAAAATGATGGGGTCTTGAACCGCTTATCGTATACTGGGTCTGTACTTCAGTGATAAGGCCCATACTTTCATATGGGATTGTTGTTTGGTGTCCAGTCTTCAACAGTATGGCCAACGAAAAGTTGCTGATGAAAATTCAGAGAACTTCCACTTTGTGTATTAGCGGTGCACTCAGGAGTACACCCACTCAAGCATTGGAGGTTCTTTTTCATCTCATACCCCTAGATATTTTGGGCACTCAAATGGCCACGAGCACGGTCATAAGGCTCAAATCCATTTCGATGTGGATCTATAGTAATACAGGACACTCATCTATTTTGTGTAACAGAGATATCCCTGGTACCACCGGTTACATGATTCCATTACCATCTTCTGAGCAAAGGTTTCGTACTAATTTTTCCTCCAGAGAGGACTGCCTGAGTGAAGAGATGTTGAACACCTGAAGTTTTGAACTTCACGGATGGTTCAAAAATGGATGGTAGGGTTGGTTGTGATGTTTTCTGTGAGAAACTAGCTTATTTCCTTACGTCGGAGGTAGCCCAGAGCTGTCTCTCATCTCTTAACGAGATGGCAGATCAGTTCAACTTCCACTTAACGTTAGTGCCAGGGCATTACACTTGCCTCACTTTACCAAAATGTTGAAATTCCGCTCGCTACATGCAAGCTCTTGCTTCAGGAAAATGCTAGGAGGGCAGCGAACTATAGATGGTCGAATGGTACCTCTTGTGTTATAACTAGGCAGATTTGGCCAAGATTCGATCAAGCAAGAACTAGACAGCTGTTAACACTTCAGCGTCACCATATTAGTATGGTCGTGGGAGTTATTACACGACACTGTCTCATAGGAGAGCATACGCGGAGACTAGGGGTCTCCTCTAATGATAACTGTAGAAGCTATGAAGGTGTAGAAGAGGAAGAAACTGTACTCCATCTACTCTGCACTTATCCCCGTCTAGCGTTAAGCAGATGGACACTTTTAGGAGCTCCACTTCTCAGTGACCTGGCGGATGGTGACCCGATGTATTCAAAGCTTCATTGTAAGCTCTGGATGGTTCAGTAGGTAGAGCCGAGGAAATTGTATGTGTTATGACTACGGACCATTATTGTGTCTATGCCAGTCCCTTAGGACAGCCACCCTAACCTAACCTAACCTAACTTGTTTGATTGGTGCAACGTGCAACTTTTGTTTTGGCTACAATAATTTTGCTTGATACACCCACATTCGCTTGTTCTGCAATATATAACCGAACAATAACCTAATTCCGAAGCATCTGCAAATCCATGTAGTTCGATTGTTTCCGGTTTATTTGTCATCAACCATCTTGGAATTTTGATTTCTTCTACAAATGGCAGGTTTTCTTTCATGATAATACATTTTGATATTTTATTTTTTCTGGTGGCCGGTCATCTTCCCATCCGAGTTCTAATAACCATAGACCTTGAACAAACATTTTAATTAAAATTGTTACGGGAGCAAGCCAACCAAGTGGATCGAATAACTTCGATGCTTCAGACAAAATGCTACGTTTTGTAAAAGCGGTGATGTTTTCAAGTGAAATATTGAAGAAAAACACGTCTTTATTGACGTCTTCGTCGATTTTCCTTAAAACGCGCGTTGCGACCACAGGTGTGCTAACAATTCCATAAGACACGGTTAACAATCTATAGTCTTGAATCTCCTGTTCATGTGACTCCCTCCGTACTATTCTCTGGTATTAGCATCTTCGTTTGAAGACGGCGCTGCCTCAAATTTACCCTACCTCCCGTCAGATTCAGTCACTTCCCGTAAAGGTAATTGTGGTGGATATAGTCTAGCAGCTGATGCATCGTATTGTTCTTGTAGGTACTGTTGTTTGTGTTTTGGCGGTGTTTCCTGGGTGGTTCCATGCGATGACAAGTAGATATATAATTTATGCACTAAAACACTATTGTGGTGAATCCAGATACATCAGTTTTTTGTGAAATGTCAAGAAAAATAGGCTAATATGACGCCTCTTTGTGCTGGAGCTGCCGTACAGCCCTCAATATCTTTTTTGCTTCTGGATCTAGGCTGCTCGATGTCTGCATTGCGCCGAACTTGCTTAACTCTTTGCTCAGGCTAAGTGGTGGCAAAAACTGTACTTGCTGCTGCTCCGTATTATGGGTCTTCTAGCTTGTGAGTAAATAATTTTTCCCTCGCAGCTGGCATTCTATCGCGCACGAACAGCGGGGAAGTTACGTCTCGGCGACAGTCTGGACGTTGCAGATTCAAAAAATTACATCGATCCTGATAAAGTGGGAGGACATATTCCACAGCACGCGTGGACGGCGAGCATCGCATGCCGGAATGACAGTGGTAGGATGGCGCCCAAAGTGGAGAAGCTATAAAATTAGATATCTACAGGACAGGTAAGCTTGCAGAGTATGAATGTAATGTGGGTCGGTTTACACCCGTTTGCCTTAATTCTCCATTTAGTTAGCCATTTTAGTCGCCTGTTCTTATTATAGCGTTGAAAACGTATGTTGTTTAGTTGATACATTTTTCCGGAAGATTTTTAAGTATTTTGCCTCTTATCATAACATGCCCTGGTGCTTTTCTTGGATCAATGTTGTCCTTGATTATCTTTTCTACTTGGTACCACTTCTTTTTAATTGGCTGGATTTAAACAGCTTCTGCAACATCAGGTATCAATTCAGGGCTTCCAATTTTCCGATGGGTATAAATGCCTTACTAAGATGTTAGCAAATATATTTGCTTTATCTGCATCTTTTCTTGTCCAGTTTTAGTCAGGGAGACGAATCGGAGGACATGAAAGTATTGATCGTTTCAGCTTACGTGTGGCCTTCGAGTAATCAGTTACTTCAGTCGATGTGAGTTTACTGCGATAATGTTGAACCCCTTTCTCACGTTCTTTTAATTTAAGTGTAGGCGATCTGTGTAGTGGCAAATTCGCATGCATGAGGATGATACCAAATTTTAACAAATCGTGGGTCGCTTATGGATTGGCATCAGCTCCGTATTTAGCAATACGATATGTCAAAGAAATGATGGCTCAAGTGATACTTAGCTCTAATCCAGCAGCGGCCAACAGCATCGATAGATATAGCCTAGATGAAATAAAATAACTTAAGAAATCTATCACAACAATTTTGTCCACTTATAGTTTCAATTTGCGAAAGTGGTTGTCAAACTGCCGTGATATATTGGACGATCTTCCGCCTGAAGATAAAGGCCACTAAAATCAAGCTAATTGATGATGCACCTGATAAAACCATGAATATTTCGTGTCTGCATCATCGTCAGAACAATACTTTTCGAGGCAGGAAACCATTTTGATCCATTAGGCTGGGTTGCTCCGATAAAAAATCTCCATCCAAACATCTTTGGCTACTAAAAGTGAATTGGGATGATCCACTTCCAGATAAAGAGACCGTCGAATGGCGGTGAATCTGTTCTAAGAAAATGTTCCTGTTAACCAATAGCTTTTGGAAAAAATTATAAAACTTCTTAGTGGCACTGATGGTTTCATCCGAGTTGTCACTATGTAAACCAATAACTAAACTTGTGTGACTTCCAATTGAAACCGACGATAGATACTTATTGGGATAAAAGTAGAAATTCCTTAAAGTATACCTATCTCGAAAGCTTTAAGGACAGAACTTAACAGGTTATTTCGCCGAAAATGGGTTAGCTCTGAAGGATTACTAATCTTTGGGGTGGGGATTATTTTATTTAGCTTCCACTTATCTGGATAGAAAGAGGACGTGAGAATAAAGTTTAAGATATGTAACAAGTATTAAGGTGGATTTATATTATCAGTTCCTTTCAGTTCCTACTCGTATCGTGTCAAACATCATCAATTTATACTATCCGTACTTTTCAATTCAGGCATTTTCTTCGTATGATTATCGTATACATATCGTCGTTGGATTATTGGTTTGTCGTATACGCCATTTTTACATTTTTAGAAAACGTACGTCAAAGTTTAAAGGCCGATTAAAAAATAATTAGCCGATAGATTTTCTTTTTTTTACAAACAGTTATTCTTTGATTTGTATTCTCTAATAATACAGTTTAAACAGACTTCCGACTGAATCAGGACATAAATTGTGTCTTAAAAATCTCAGAATGGGATTGTCGTATACGCCACATAAAAAAAAAAAATCCTTTCATACACGTACGACAACAGAAATACACGTACGACAGTCCAATTATAACACATTTTGTTATCATTATTATTTTATTTTATTAAATAATAAACAAAAACAAGGTTCAAAATTATAAAATACAAAAATTAATTCATTAATTAATCTTGTTATAATAATATTAGAAACAAGAAGTCTTTCTAGACGAAGTTTAACTAAGCCTTTTACATGGCTAAAATATAAAACGTAATTTATTAATTCACAGCTCGAAATAATTATTTAAATAAAATATAATTCTTTAATGTATTATTCATAAATTCTTTATCACAAAAGATAATCACGAGAGTCCTGTTAGTTTGTCTTAGTTCGATACTAGACATTTTGGCATAATCTCAATTTATTTTGAGTAGTACTTTGTAATATTCCTGATCAACTTGCGGCATAAATGCAAATAAACTTTTAATGTCAGCCACTTTTTCCTTTGATATTGATTTATTTCTGTTCTGAACTGAGTTGATCTTTTGGCAAAATAAATCTTCCGCTGTTGGTAATGTTTTTTTGGTGGCTAGTTTTTTTAATGTAATACTTTGGAATTCTTGTCGAGCGTTTGTTTTGAACTGCAATTTGAAAATATCATCTTTTTCGAATTTAAGAACTTTTAGTTTTCATAAACGGCACTTGTTCAAAATTTAAACTGGCGCATTTAATAGAATATGCGGAGAAATCAGATTTTTGCATTTGCATTATTTTTAGTGTTACATTTTTGTATGACATATTCTTTTTTTTTTTTTCGTTGCCTTAAAAGCGATAACGGACTAAACATTTCTAAATGTTTTAAATGCCTGTCGATTACGCTATGTACGCAATCAACTTCCTGAATTAATGAATGTCCTGGAGTTGAGAATTTTTGAATTATAGTGCGTATATTTGAACTTGTTTGCAAAAAATATAATAAGGCCGTTGTTAAAATTTTATTTTTGTTTTGTGCAATGCAGGAGTCACTCCAAAGGGTTATATATTCTAATTCTGCATTATCAATAACTACTTGCTTCAAAATTTTTATGAATGAGCTAGCAATATCATCGCCTGAGCGTCCACTGTGTGCTTCGTTCCACATAGCGCAGTATGTTGTTTTTGGCTTATCAACAACAATGCATGTTGCTGTCATATTATAAACGTTTAGCTTCCGCTTATAATAAAATGCTGATGCGTTCCCTTTCGGTAGGGCAAATACACTTTGTAAATCAATACAAATTACTGCGTGTTTCGGTTCAATGTTTTGCCTATCCAATTGCCTTTCAGCTTTCATAGCCAGCCATTTTATCTGCTTGATGTACGTTGTGGTCAGTTATCTGAGCCTCACTCGGATTCTGGCAGTTTTTGAAAATAATACATTTATCGCATTGGTCCTTCTTCGGTTTATAAAATGAAATATTAAATGATTTGAACTGTTTCCGATAAATCGCTTCTTTCACCGGATCGTTTGTGATTTCTCTATACAAAGAATACATTTTAGCGACTGTTAAATTTGAGTCAAAATATATCCTTTCTGAGCTTGATCTGCAATAGTGCGAATCGATTGTAGGGAATCTACTAATGTGATTCACAACACCTTCGATTTTTGCAGGTGGGATTACTTTTTTAACATTCCTGCCTTTATTGGATGTAATAGGGCAGCCGGTAGCGTTATCGTTCAAATGATTATGAAAATAATAAATTCTTCTCTCACTGACATCAATAGTGTTCAAAAAAAATGTTTTACACACTTGATGTATTCTTTCTTCCAATTGCAAATAAAAGTTGTAAGTATTTTTCCTTTTAGTTGATTCATGTACTCTTCTTCGTTTAACTAATTTTTTTTTGACAAATTTGCAATAAAATGACGTCTTGTCTTTATCAGATAGTCTCCAAAACGTTGCGTTCAGTTTTAGTCTATCACTGAAAGTAAAATTTTGTCTACATTCGTAAAAGCAAGTATTGTTACAAGGCGGTTTAACATTTCGCGGTCGCATAGTTTTGCCATCAATATTAACGTACTTTTGACCAGTTTCACGTAATTTTTGGCGAACATGCTGCTTCCACAATTCTGGATTCCGTTTTTTCTTTTTTGGCAGTGGTGAAGAATTTGAATCACTTTATAAAAACAATTAATAAAAATTACGCATGACGATTTACAAAAAATAGTATGTAGTATAATTTACCAGATGACTGGTACTCCGAGGGAATATTTCTTAGATTTTCATTCACCACCGGTTCATTTATTTTCGTACTATTTTCCGCCGGATTTAATGCAAACAAGGTTCTTGACGTTGAAGGTTCACTTCTGTCATTGGTTTCAAATTGAAAATTCGGATCGGCAAAAGAATCGTCACTATCTATAAACCAGCAATTAAGTTGTAATAAATTTTTATTTGTTAAAGATTAATGATAAATACCAAAATAACGTTCTGAAGAACGTGATGAAGCGTCACTACTCATTCTGTTCAGTTTTTATATGCCAGCTTTCAAGATAAACTTAAAAATTAAAATAAATAAATGAAATAAAAGTAATAGCTAGTTGTAATAAAGAATTTCCTTACCACACGAGACGAGTTAACGACACGTTTATGACTGATGTTTCTATTTTTTTTATTGTTCCTCTTCTACTAATCAATCGCCTTCTTTGTTTTGTTTTATACTTTATTATACACATACACAGAAAAAAATGTAACAAAACCATATAAAAGCCAACCCAATACATTAATTTGCAAAAAATGTCTCTATCGTTTTAATTTAACACTTAGGAACATACGACAAACCAATATTAAGAAAATAGTAACTGCATTGTTCATATAAATTTTTGTCGTACGTGCAAAAATTGGGGTTTACGACAAACCAATACTAAAAACATCGAAATTTTTGGGATATACGACAAAATCATATTCTATACCTTAGAAACGGTTAAAGGTAAAGCAAAACCGATTACAAAATTGGAAAGAGCGCAACCGTAAACCTATAGATAACTTATTAGCTCAAAAAAAGTCAAATTGGCGTTTACGACAAACCAATAATCCAACGACGATATATTCATATCTTTGGGTTATGCATAGAGTAAAGATACACAAAAATACAAAAATGTTTTAATAGCAATTTACAATTTTTGTTTGTTTCGCTATTCTTTCGTATTTTTTTCGCCTTCAGGGGTGCTATTCTTGAAACATTACGAAAATTTTCGTAACCGAAAATTTTCGTAACCGAAAATTTTCGTAATGCTGTTTTCGTAATAGTAATGGTGAAATCATAATTTAGTATTCTTGAAACCATTACGAATATAACGAAGAGAGGCAAAAAGAAATAATAAAATTTCGAGAGAGAAGATGAAAATGTAAGTTCTTAAAATGGTATTCTTGAAATCCGGATTACGAAAATTTTCGCAACGGAACGTTACTAAAATTTTCGGATGGTTTTTGTGTTTCTTATTGCATTTCGTAATGAAATCATTTAGATATTTGTTTTAATTATATTCATACAAAGACGTTCATAAAACTCAATAATTTCTGTTGATGGTTAAAAATAATATGTATTTACATTTCGATAAATATTTATTATTTTATTACCACAAAAAAAGGGTACCTATTTGCTTGTGGTATGTTTATTATTTTCTTAAAAATAAGGGTAATAGCTACAATACTAATGGACAATTTGGAATGTATTTTTAAATGTCGCGTGTTATAATTGGAATTGGATTGATATACCGTCACAGGCGGCTAATACTAATGGTACGTACAGTCATACAATCATACCATCATAACATAATAGTATCGTATGACCATACGATCTAGGATCATATCGTCATAGAATAATAGGACAATGCCACTACATAAACAGCCGTGACATCAGTCTAAACAGTCAAATCCCCAGGCGAATAAAGATTTTTATTTTCCTATGAAACATAAACAAAATCATATTGGAATTATTTTGTGTTGTCTTTATTTTAAATTTAAATGAACATTTTTATTGATAAATATAAACAATTTTAAATTAAATATATCGAATTGCAGTTTGTCCACAATTTTAATTAAAATTAATAAAATTTTAATTCACAATTTTGCGTTTTAGTAAATTGATTTTTATTCTCAAACATCGTCAGCCTCCGTGCTTTTTTTTTAAATTTCATTTCGTAGATTACTAGATTAGTTTTATTACTTTACCAATGCTACTACATAAACAGCCATGATTTATAATAAAACTAATCTAGTAATCTACGAAAAGAAATTTAGAAAAAAACACGAATCCTAACGGTTCCCCTAAAAATCAATTTACTAAAATGCAAAATTGTTAATTAACATTTTATTAATTTCAATTAAAATTCTGTACAAGCTGCAAGATATACAATGTGTTTCGTCGTCAAGTGCCCGGCCGGAAAATTCGGAATATTTAAGTAAAATTATCGCAAAAAATCCTTTAAAGTGGGTGTCTCATTTTCAAGTTATGGGCTCGATTATAATTCTGTTTGCGGTTTTTGAAAAGATGAAGTTTATGAGTCACTTTATTTGATAGTTTGCGCACTTAGCTAGGTTTTTTTAAAGATTGTAAAAAAATTACGGGAAAATAACATTTTTTTAGTAAAGAAAACCTCTACTTTTTAAAACTGAACTGTAAACCGTGAAAATGTCCCCTTAAGTTAATTATTTTAATTATTATTATTAATCTACAGCATAATATATACAAATTGACAAAACCTTGTTACTAGCTAACTCTTAAAAATACCGCGCAAAAATCACCTAGAGAAAGTAGGGAAATTAAACAAAAAAGATGTTTAAATTAAAGTCAAAGAAATATAATAATACTATTTTATTAATAATCAATAAAAACCATTTTTATTACAAATTATTAAACATGTTTAACTAAATGACATGTTCGAAATGCTCTCTACTCTTGTAAACAAACAAGGGCTCTCCTGATCACACTAGTTGTTGTCCAACGCAATTGTTAAGGGTTGCCTCTTGTTTCTTCTGCAGCAGCGAAAATTCTTGCTGTCAGAAATAAAAATCTAGGGGCGTAAGATCAGGGACCTTGGCGGCCAGGCTACAGGACCTCCTCTACCGATCCACCGTGGATAATTTTCATTCGAATTATCACGTATTATCTTTGCAAAATGCGCTGGAGCTCCATCTAATTGCAGCTGCATTCGCCTTCTCCTCAACAATGGCACTTTTTCCATGACAACGTGATTCCTGAAAATTCGTGTTGATAATTCGTGTTGATCAAGCCTGTTTATTACCATGTAAGGTCCGATAAGTTAATCGTGGATCATTCCCGCCCATACATTTATAGCAAATTGGCTCTGGAAAGCTGTCTACCTTACAACGTTTGGGGTTTCGACGGCGCAAACATGGAGGTTTCTATAATTTGTTATACCCGCTCTGGTTAAATTAGCTTTATCTGTCCACAATATTCTCCTTATAAAATTGACATCACTTCTTTGCTGTGAAACTATCCAGTTACAGAAAACTGATCTGGCACGATGGTCCACATCTCCTAGATGTTGAGCACGACGGAAGTGATAAGGATTAAGGCCTTCTTAACCTCGATATGCCTAATCTAATAGACAGGCGGCTGATACTTGTCGTAGGTTCAGCGCGTATTAATCGTAATAAATCCTCTTCCAACGTGTACGTTAATATTCACGCTGGACTCGTGTTGTTGTTGGAATAATCCTTGTTTGGGAAAACGTCGATGTATTGCAATGAATGTCCTATACCCAAGTACTGGCCTGTTGGATATCGACGCCTGTATTTTTCGACAGCAACGCGTGCATTTCCATTAGAGAACAGGTTTACAAAATGCATATTGGCTACATGAGAAGGTGGTGGATCACGCAAATGTGTCATTGTAATGATTAAGCGTTTACTTAACACAAACTGTCCTTTTAATTTTCACACAAACTTAAAATTGATAAAACACAGAACTCTGAGAGTACATGTGTGAAAGTGTCACACAATTGGTTAGCGAACAACTGAACTATTTAATATTACTTACCAATTTGAGTTTTCGATCATTTAAAAGATTTGGTTAGATAACATCACTATACCTAAACGGCTACAAACGCCATTTTTTCGATAAATTGGTGTTCGAATATTTTATGAGTTAGGTAGTAACAATGTTTTAATAATTATAAATAAAATAACCATGCCATGGGATATTTTTTCGACTTACAGTTCATTTTTTTTAAAAAGTAGAGGTTTTTTTAAATAAAAAAATCGTTTAAGTAAAAAAATGTGATTTTCCTATAATTTGTTACATTCTTTACAAAAACCTGGCTTTAGTGTGCAAACTAACCAATAAAGTGACTCAAAAGCTTTAAAAAACCGCAAACAGAATTAAAATCGAGCCCATAACTTGGGAGATATGATGAAAAATGTGAAAAGTTATCACCAACACACAAGGGTTCACTTGCCGACGAAACAGATTGTATTTAATTTAAAATTATTTCTATTTATCTATAAAAATTTTCATTTAAATTGAAAATAAAGGCAACACAAAATCCCATATGATTGTGTTTACGTTCCATTGGAAAATAAAAATCTTTATTGCCTTAACACCACTACAAGTTTTTTTTTTTCATGGCTTTTTATGTAGTGGCATTGCATAGGATCATATTGTCGTACTACCATACCATCAAACCATCATGCCATCATACACGACATAACATTATATCATCGTTCAATCGTACCATCATACAATCATATGTACCGCCGTACCATAAAAACAGATTTTTGGAAAAAAAAATTCTAAATCGGATAAGCGATTCTCGAGATATCATGGGTACACATCCAGACGTCCAGAAAGACGGACAGACATTTTTTTTTTCTTTTTCGGACTCAAGGATTTTCAAAACGTCGAGATAAATGATTTTGGATCAAACAAATTTTTGGCCATTTTTGACAAGATTTCAATACATTGGTCTTTTTAGATCGAAGTAATTTTCCCTTTAAACGAAAAAGTAGCATACACAATCATTTTTAATATATTTAATTTAATATTAAATAAATGAGCCATTATTGACAAAAATTCACAACAATTTATAATTTTAAGTAAAGAAAGCGTCCGCTTCGCTTAATATTCTCAGTTATACTAAACTAAACTAACATTTTTAATCATCTCTTTCGAAATCTTCTTAGTTTTTTATTCCTCTCTTCGTAATTTTCGTAATGGCTTCAAGAATACTAATTTATCATTTCACCATTACGATTACGAAAATATTGTGCATTACGAAAATTTTCGTAATGTTTGAAGACAGGGCATTTAAAATGATAAAACAAAATTGTTCCAAATGAACTAATGAATGATAAAAATCACACTTTAAATTACACGTTGCATTAATTAATTTCCAATCATTACAATTTTAACAAATAAATATAAAAGTTAAATAGGCAATATAGCTTTAAATAACATATTTTTGTTGTATTGAATCACATATTCCATTTTTGTCCGCTATAGCCAATTGTCAATTACGAAAAAATCTCATACCCTTACACGTATTGTTTAAAATTAGAAAGTGGTCAAGCATTTAAAAAAATATCCCAAGATTTAGGTATACGACTACAAAAATTTAGAAGAAAATATGGTTTGGTTCTAGTTAGGTAGTAAACAAAACCGAATGCATAGTTATGTACTCGTTATCTCGAAATAAATAATATATTTTTAAGAACACGTGAAACAAAGAAAAAAAGGTACGCTTTTGCTTTCACTTTTTTATAAAATATTGAGAATAGAAAATATTGAGTTTTATGAACATCCTTATCAATATAATTAACACAAAAATCCAAATGATTTCATTACGAAATGCAATGGGAAACGAAAAAACCATTACGAAAATTTTAGTAACGTTGCGTTGCGAAAATTTTCGTAATTCGATTTCAAGAATAGGATTTTAAGGTTTTCGTAATACTTTGACACTAACTCGCAATACGAAAGTTTTCGTAATGTTTCAAGAATAGCACCCCAGATATCATACAAAACATTCTTTTCAACAATATGTGTCTGTGTCGGTACGAGTAGGAACGGAAAGGAATGGATAATATAAATACTCATATAGAAAGTACATGTAACAATGTTTTTTTTGTCTGACACGCTAAGAGTAGGAACTGAAAGGAACTGATAATATAAATCCACCTTTATGAGGCGAAAGGAAAAACAATATTTAACTGTAGAGCCCAAATTTATGCCACAAAACTCGCCTAAATATAAATAATTTTTTTCTTCGATGAAAAAAGCGACCCTTCTGCCTAAGGCTACTAATTTCTTTTCACCCATTATTCTTTAAATTTCACTACTTGACAATTTTACTTGCAACAACTCAGTATTCTGCTAGAACCACATGACTTCAAGATCCAAATCAATCAATTCAGACCAAAAGGAAAAACCGCAGCAAACATTGGCGTTTGGTGGAACCACTATTGGGTTCTTCGCACCCGAAATTCGACAATGTTGGCCATTTACGTAACCATTTACGAATATCAAATGTACGCTTTTCATGTGTTAAAAGTTATTAGTTACCAAGTTTACTACGAAGTCCATTAAGCACCATTATAGTGTATTATATTTATTGTTAATAAACTGGAAAACTATAGTTGAAGTGTGCCAAGAAAGCGTGAAGTTGGGTCTCTAAACTTTTGAAAGAATGGATCTGCTCTTCCTAAATCATAATTTGATTGGGTACATTTAATTCAAATGGCTCTTTGATTAAATTATAGTTTGTGCACTTAATACTTTGCAGGTGTGAGTGTGTGACTAAGTTGCTATAATTCCACGCATTTTTTTATAATTAAATTATTTACGATATATTAATGGTTATGTAGGTAAATAAATTCCAATGGTACGAGTATATGCCTTTGCATATTTCAGGTTAGTTACAATTTGTAAAAGACAAATAATATACTTTTATTGTTATCAAAAATGGATTTGAAATATTTCACTTTAGTCATTTTGTTAATTAATTTTGCGGCGTCACGTGAAGAACATCATCATCGCCATGCACGCGATATGAGCCGTAGGGCTCTTGCAAAAAAATTTGGCATCCATCATATCAAAATTGCACTGAGTGATTTCAATTTCGCAATGTATGCCCTTTACAACCTATATAGTCACTATATGAGCCAATCTCTGAGATTCGTGCTATTTGGTATAATAGAGAACAACGTTCTTGTTCCAAACAAAATTCGTCGATTTATTAACTTTCAAAATATTTTTGAAAGAGCCCTACGGCTCATATCAAAATGGCACTGAGTGATTTCAATTCCGAAATGTATGCCCTTTACAACCTATATAGTCACTATATGAGCCAATCTCTGAGATTCGTTCTATTTGGTATAATAGAGAACAACGTCCTTGTTCCAAACGAAATTCGTTGATTTGTTAATTTTCTAAATTTTTTGCAAGAGCCCTACGGCTCATATCAAAATGGCACTGAGTGACTTTAATTCAGCAATGTATGCTTTTTACAACCTATATAGTCACTATATGAGCAAATCTCTGAGATTCGTGCTATTTGGTATAATAGAGAACAACGTTCTTGTTCCAAACAAAATTCGTCGATTTATTAACTTTCAAAATATTTTTGAAAGAGCCCTACGGCTGATATCAAAATGGCACTGAGTGATTTCAATTCCGCAATGTATGCTCTTTACAACCTATATAGTCACTATATGAGCCAATCTCTGAGATTTATGCTATTTGGTATAATAGAGAACAACGTCCTTGTTCCAAACGAAATTCGTCGATTTAATAACATTCAACATTTTTTTGCAAGAGCCCTACGGCTCATATGAAAATGGCACTGAGTGACTTCAATTCCGCAATATATGCTCTTTACAATCTATATAGTCACTATATGAGCCAATCTCTGAGATTTATGCTATTTGGTATAATAGAGAACAACGTCCTTGTTCCAAACGAAATTCGTCGATTTATTAACTTTCAAAATTTTGTTGCAAGAGCCCTTCGGCTCATATCAAAATGGCACTGAATGATTTTAATTCCGCAATGTATGCCCTTTACAACCTATATAGTCACTTTATGAGCCAATCTCTGAGATTTATGCTATTTGGTATAATAGAGAACAACGTCCTTGTTCCAAACGAAATTTGTCGATTTATTAACTTTCAAAATTTTTTTGCAAGAGCCCTACGGCTCATATCAAAATGGCACTGAATGATTTTAATTCCGCAATGTATGCCCTTTACAACCTATATATTCACTATATGAGTCAATCTCTGAGATTCGTTCTATTTGGTATAATAGAGAACAACGTCCTTGTTCCAAACAAAATTCGTCGATTTATTAACTTCAAAATATTTTTGAAGGAGCCCTACGGCTCATCTCAAAATGGCAATGAGTGATTTCAATTCCGAAATGTATGCCCTTTACAACCAATATAGTCACTATATGAGCCAATTTCTGAAATTCGTGCTATTTGGTATAATATAGAACAACGTCCTTGTTCCAATAGAAATTCGTCGATTTGTTAACTTTCAAAATTTTTTTGCAAAAGCCCTATGGGGCCTAATTCGTTGATTTGTTGAAAAGAAAATTAGAAATGAATGTTAGAAATTATTTGAGGCCTATTTTATTTGAATAACGTTATTTTTGTTAAATACACTTTTAAAGGATGTACACCCGCATAAATATATGTACAAAAACTTAATTTTTCTCAAATCTGAATTTTGGCCAAAAACTTCACAGTACACTGGCTTAAATTTTGTCCCAAAAATAAATTGTCCAAAAACTTCTCACCGGTATTATCATTCACTTATTTAATTAATAATACACCCATCTGGATTAATACCTGTGCAACCAGAAATTATTTCTACAGCTTTTACATTCTCTTCTTGATAAATAAAAATTATAAAAATTTAACGATCCTTATTTGTATGTATATGTATGTTACGGCTAATGTACATATAGCGGCGAATATGTACATTCGCCGGTAAATGTGCATATTCGCCTGTTACTTTGGGTAATGTGAGTTCTACCTACATTTACCTACTAAATTTGGATAGTGTACATATTTGCCAGTTAACGTTGGTACCGACTTGACGCTGCTTGAATTCAGTGTGGAGAATAAATATGAATTGTACTTGAATTATGCCTTCCATAGGACAATTGGTAGTCTAAGCATACAAATTGTGCTGAAAGGACAATGTACAAATGCAAGCTGGATAGCACAACCTCGTTCCGAATATGATAAAACATGGGAACGTGAAAAACCAGCACCAAATCAGAAATGGATATCAAAATTTACAGTTTTGGCCAATTTAATTATGCACGGGCTATCAGGCTTTAGTGATTTTGAAATGCAAATTTTAGGAACAAATCTACCAACAAACATTGCTAAATTCGTTTAATACGTTTAATCTTTAATTTCGAAGATTCGCAAAGATGTTCGAATATAATCAGCCTGGGCGAAACCTTAAAACTAAAACCAAATGTAGACTACACGGTCGAAATCAAATACAGAGATGCAGAGAATTATGTTTTTTGTCGAAAACCTAACGTTAATTTTATCGTCACTGGACACAAGTGCCCATATTATCATTGGAGTTGGATTCATCGGATTCAGATAATGATGGTTTGGCCGAATCATCATCAAAGGTACATTTCAATTGGGCATCAAATTTATTATTGAATACTGAAACTAATTTTATTTCCATTTAATGTTAATTTAGAAACCGGCAAAACGTAAACTGTCGTCCGTTTATTGCAAAAGCTGGGAAGATGACAATATCTTAAAGCCGTGGTTAACCCAGAACGGTAAAAAAACGCATTTTGTAAATATTGCAATTGCGAATTGAAGGCTGTGGGAGGTGTCGGCGATTTATATGCGCACGCTGAACGGAAGAAGCACATCCAAGCTGCAAATGCATTAAATATACATAGCAATAGCCCCATTTTAAAAGTATTTGGAAATATTCGAAATTTATCGGGCCATAATAAACAAGTAGCTATGACGGAAATTCAACTTAGTGCGTTCTGTGCAGAACATAACATTCCGTTCCTTGCGATGGATCATATGATCCCGATGCTGCACAAGTTATATGAAAAAATTGTTGAGCTCTTTTTAGCAAGAGGCATCGATTATAAAACATTTTTGGTTGGATTTGCAGCTGATGGTGCCAACGTTATGACAGGGGTTAACCATTCCGTGGCAACACTTTTGAAAAACGAGTGTCCGGACTTAATCATATTTAAATGCGTCTGCCACTCATTCGCACTTTGTAGCTTCAAATGAGTACCAAGATATAGATGACGAATGGCGTGAAGTACGGAGGATAGATTTCCATAATTATTTACTAAGTGAGCATGACGACATAGAATCATTTTGGACTAATATATTTTTAATTAAACGTGGTGATGGAACTACAGCTTTTCCAAAATTGCAAAAGCTCATAATGGCACTTTTAACCATTCCCATTTCAACCGCGAATGTAGAAAGAATATTTTCTCAAATTAATCTCAATAAAAATAAAGTAAGGAATAAATTAGATGAAACCACTTTAAGTGGTATTCTGTTATCCAAAGATTATATGTCGAAACGAGGTAATACTTGTGTTAGTTTTGAACACAAACCAGAAATGCTAAAATTATTCAGATGCACCATGTATGAAAAATAGAAAATGACGAATTCTCGAATCAAAATCTTGAATTTTGACAGTTTTTTTTAATTTTGTGATATTATTTAACTGAAATGTAATTATAAAGGCTGAATTTGTGATAAAATAAATAAAAAGTTTTTTTCTTGAAAATTAAGTTTTTTTTTGGTTACATTTAAGTTTTTTTTTTTTGGGTCGGTCTGGTAACACTGGTGCTGTATGAGTTTCGAGAAAATAAAACAATTCTCAATTCTCGTTTACACTATTTTTATTTCATTGATGTATGTATGTACTTATTCACAACTATGTATATATACATTTAGTTTTGATGATTATAAAAATTATAATACGATTATCTTATAGAATATATATATTATTTTTAAGGTTTTATTATTTCAATTTTTTATTTTATTTACATATTTTATTTTCTGGTTTTTCTGAATTGATGTTGATCGTTCGGTGGTTGAAATACAAGAGAAGACAATCAAGGAAAAATGGGTTTTGTACTGTCGGTTTAAGCTAATCGGTAACCGGTTTACCGGAACACCGGGTGTGTTCGGTTACATAGAGTTATGTTACATAACACCTCCCCCTTAGAAGGAGAGTTGTTCTAGGGACATCTCTTAAACATAGTGCCCCTTCGAAAACGAGCGATCAACATGTTTAGTAATACATTTTCAAATTTTTTTCTTTTTTCTATGGTTTAGTTTTAACATTTATTTATTTATGTGTTTTTTTTTTTTAATAATTATGTGATTTAATTCTACGTTAGTTTTCTTAATTTAGTATTTAAATTGATTTGTTTTTTCTTCGTTTTGTACAATTATATAAAATTTACATAAATGATTTTATATCTTTCTTTTCAAACGGTTGTTATGCACCACTTTGGTTTTCTTCCTATTTGGATTTCAGTATTCTCATCTGAGGTCACATCTGTAACTTTATATGGTCCTAACCAAGGAGGTGAAAATTTAGTCTGCTTTGCTTCGTTTCTTAACCAAACCAGATCCCCTTCCTTTAATTGAAGTGGATTTGTTTTGGCATCATAATAGTCTTTAGATTTTACTTTTGAACTTAATGTATTTTCTCGAGCTATCTGAAAACTTTTCTGCATACGAAATTTAAAATCTGTTAAGTAATCATCAAAGTTAAAAACTGTGTCTGGATTTCGATGAAAGGAACTGGGTATATTGGGCTTATATCCGAATAACAACACGTACGGCATAAAATTTGTGGTTGTGTGAGGTGTACTATTATAAGTGAACATTGAGTAAGGTAACCAAGAGTCCCAGTCTAGTGATTCTAAAGCAATAAAATGGCGGATATATTCGGTCAGAGTACGGTGTGATCGCTCAAGAGCTCCGTTGGTTTGAGGATGGAAAGCAGTGGTATTCATTTATCGGATCCGTAGAATTTTGCAACATTCCTTAAAAAAAACTTCCTATGAAATTTGAACCTTGGTCGGTTAATAATCCTCTCGGGGCTCCAAACACGCAGACAAAGTGCTCTACGAATGCTCTGGCTATAGTTTCAGCTGTCTGATTCGGCACTGCCAAAGTCAGGGAATACTTCGTGAGATCGTCCTGGATGGTTAGTATGTACCGACTGTTCTGATGACTGGAAGGCAAAGGACCAATGATATCGAGGAAAATCTTTTGAAATGGAAAATTAGATGTAGTAGAGATCTTCATAGGTACCCTAGTTAGCTTAGATATCTTATGTCGTTGGCAATAATCACAAGACTTGATGTAAGTTTCAATTTGACGGAACATCTTTGAAAAATAATAATACTTGCGTAAGCGTCGATAAGTGCGTAATATTCCTTGGTGTCCATCTAAAGGAGTATTGTGGAATTCTTGATTTATTTTTTTTTGCTCATTAGGGTCAGAGATTTCGATTAAAGTATTTGAAGTTTCATTTGAATTTGATAATGGATTTGGGTCGACTATGAATTGATTAGTATTACAAGCTTGTTTGACGGAGTTAGAAGAAGAATTAGTAATCGATTCAGCTGAGTTATTGCCTGAGTTCGCAAGGGTTCTTGATTTAGATCGTGTAATCATATTCACGGCTTCGACTATGGATGCTGTTGGATCAGTTGTGGGAATTGGAAAGTTTGATAAAAAGTTTTCGGCTGTGCTGTCTGTCGATACAGGGATTGAACTCACTGTATTAGAAGCGATATCGGCATTAATAGTTGAACTGTAAACGAAATTTTTAGGTTCTTAAAAACTGTTATTGTTAGTATGATTTACGTTAGGTTCGGAGCATTGAAAATTGGAAGGATTAAATTTAAAATCTGAGACTAAAGAGGTTGGACTTGGTGAATTTATAGCGATACGACTAAGAGCATCTGCGTTTCGATTCAAAGATCCTGCTTTATGAGAAATTTCGAAGTCGTATTCATCCAGTAGCAATCTCCATCGAATTAGTCGCGATGGTGGATTATTAATACTATTTAACCATACCAGGGGTTTGTGGTCGGTGATAATTTTAAATTTTCTGTCGTATAGGTATGGACGAAAATGTTGAACTGACCAGAAAATTGACAGTAACTCTTTCTCTATAACTGAGTAATTTTTCTCTGCATTATTGAGGGTCCGACTAGCATACGCTATTGGGAGATCACCAGGAGGATGTAACTGGGATAAGACGGAAATAATTGCGAAGTCACTTGCAACACAAGTTTTAGTAAATTCTCGTTCGAAATCAGGAAATCGTAGAATTGGAGGAACAACTATAAAATTTTTTAAGATATTAAAAGCTTCGTCACAAAACGGTGTCCATTCGAAGGCTACATCTTTTTTTAAGAGGTTGTTTAATGGTTTAGCAATTTTTGCAAAGTCCTTAATAAAGCGTCGGTAGTAACCAATGAAGCCCAATAATGATTTGATGTCTCGAGGATTTTTGGGTTTGGGATAATCTACTACTGCACTTGTCTTTAATGGATCTGGCTTAATTCCTTCACGGGTAATTAAATGTCCTAGATAAGTTATCTCCTTTCGAAGAAACTGGCACTTATCTGGATTGATTTTCAAATTGTATCAACGCAAAGAATCGAACACGGCACGGAGTTTTTGATTATGGTCGCTTAAATTGGATGCATATATGACAACGTCATCCAAATAAACGAAGCACTTAAGACCGTTAAGACCCGATAGAACTGTGTTCATGAGATGCTGAAACGTTGCCGGAGCACCTTTTAGACCAAAAGGCATTCGTTTGAAGTGGAAGTGACCGAAAGTGGTACTGAATGCAGTCTTTTTCTTGTCGGAATCTTTCATTTTAACCTGATGGTAACCATTAGTCAAATCGACGGTGCTGAAGTAGAAAGAACGGCCCAACTGATCAAGAATCTCATGGATGTTTGGTAACGGGAATACTCTATCGAGAGTGATATTATTGAAACGGCGGAAGTCGACGACCACTCTCCATTTTCGTTGCTTATCATTACTCCGTTTGGGTACTGCAAGAAGTGGAAAATTCCAAGGGCTGTCACTTGATTCAATGATATCATTTTTTAACATTTCTTCTACATGTTTATTGATTTCGGCCTTAGTCGACTCGGGTAATCTGTATGGACGTTGATAAATGGGTACCGAATTTGGTAACAATGGAATAGAATGAGTTGCCATATTTGAGGCGGTTAAAATATCACCATCTAAATGGAAAATATCATTGTATTCTCTACAGATCGATAAAATGGAAGATGCTTCTTCTGAGTTAAGATCTTCTAGTTGGAGTTTGGTTTTCAGAGTTTGTAATCGGTTTTCTACTGGATTGGTCCACGAATTGAATTTAAAAATGTCATAATAAGATAAATCATCTAAAGTGAAATCGTTAATATCTATTTCAACTGGAAAGTCATTCGAATTAACTAATGCTATTGTGGCTAAATCGCCTTTTACTTGAATTAGAGAGTTTCCAACAAATACTCCATTACTAATTTCTTTGGATAGGCACAAGTATTCTTTAGAGTTGGCATTGTCTGTATTATTAACAAAGATGGAAGTGATTATTTCACTTCGAGCCGGAATAGAAATTTTAGAAGGTGCAGATACAAAATCCAGAATAACAGTGCACTCTTCCAATAGAATTTCAAGAGTTTTGTTTTCAAAATCAATCTTACAACTATATCTTTCTAAAAAGTCCTTACCAAGGATTCCGCTACAAGGAATTGGAAATGAATTGTCGACAACATGGAAAATATGCGGAAACTGGAAAGCTTCGGAAATGATTATGGTACTGGGCAAGGAACCAATGGTTTTAGTAAGTCCGGTTGTGACACCTTTGATTTGACAATTGTTGGAACTTATGGGAACGAAATTTGGATTGATGCATTCATTTTTTTCGAGACTAATATCGGCTCCCGTATCAACGAGAAAATATGAAAGATTGGAACTACCGCTATCGAGACATAACTTGACATAAACTTTATTCTTCGAAATATCAGAGACAAAAAATACTTCGACCAAATTTTGCGAAATCGAATTGGGCGATATTGTAGATTTTTTATCGCAGGGTTTGGTACGTGTATGGTTTTTTGAGCACTCCTCTGATGGGTTTGGACTCGATGTGGAGGGCCTTTGCTGGGTAATTCGAGTCCCGACAAGTTTCCCGATGGCAGATGATTTGTGGAATTGGATGGGCTAGAATTCGAATAATTAGCGTTGGTTGTGTTGGGCTCGGAATTAACTCTTCTTGCGTCTGCAAACTTCTTTTTGCGGCACTCACTCATGTGATGTCTGGGATGCTTGCAGTAAGCGCATCAGTTCTTCTTCTAAAGCCTTTGATATTGCTTCATTAAGAGTTTGAAATCTATATGCCTTAATTATGAGCTTGAGATCATCTCTCAAACCTTCTTGGAAAGCAAAAAGAGCGGTTTTACTATTCATGTCTATTATAACATCAACTTTGTTCTCGTCTTTCCCTTCGGCACTAACTGTATTTAAATCTGATAATAATCTTTCGACGCGATTGGCGTAAACTTGAACTTCCTCACCTCTAGACTGTGATACTTGAATCAGCTGAACTTGAATGGATTCCAAAGACCGTTTTTCACCGAATTGTTTCTTAAGTTCGATCTTTAAATCCGACCAATCATCAAAAGTCTGATATTTTATAATATCATAAGCTTTTCCTGATAAACGAGAAGGAATTAATGTCTTAAAAAGTGGCTGTTGGTCGGTTGGTAGGGGATTGTATATGATTTCGCAACAATTAATAAATTTGTGTAGGTTTGCTGAACTTCCGTCGAATTCAGGTATTATTTTTAAAGCAAGGTCCACATTAAGTTTTCCCATCTCGTCAGGAATAATTTCCGGAAATTCGTCAGGGAATCCCAAAAAATCACTTTGATCCAGGGTGTAATCCTCCACCTGGAATTTAGTTTCGATGTTAGGATCAGAGCTCGGGCTACCAGTGTTTAATTCACTAATGTTTGAAACTGATGAGAACTTAACTAAATCACTCATTAACCACGAAATTCACGAATAATTAAATAATGTGCAAGTTTATGCATACTTAATTAAACACGCACGAGTTACATTCCGAGAAATGGAATCGCAACAAAATAAAGAATTCCAAGAAATTGAAATGCAACAAGTAAAGATGCTCATAATACAATTTTATACTAACAACATAAAATATTATCATGACCTAAAATTATTATTATAAATTTAATGTATCATATTTTATGTAAATCAAATTATTGTTTTGTCTAACAAAATATTCATTTTTAATTAATAAGCAATAAGCATTATCAGTTATAAAATAACATGTTGAACCATGTTTATAAAATATATTATAAAGAAAAATCATGTAACTAAAAAACTTAAGAAAGTATTCAATAAACTGACTCCAAAGAGCACAGTAACAAAATATTGATTCCCGGCTCTAAAGAGACCGGCTTTTTAAAAAATAAATAAAGTTTAATTAATTGTAATAAATATAAAGAAAATAAAAGTGAAACAAAAGTGAAATAAATGTTTTTTTTATATTTTCTATTAATTGAACAACATAAATCACGCGAACACAACAGACAAATTTTCAGAATAAATATATACCCGAATGAAGTATATACCCGAAGTAAAATTAAAATTTTAACTTAAAATTAATATGATTATTGAAGCGAAACAGAATGAAATAATAAAGAATTACATGCGTCTATCGAATAAATTTTCACTCACCCGTTTATCCAAGTTACTTCAAATGAGAATACCGATCATTGACGACTCATAACCTTGTCATGGATCTCTGCCATGTTGCAACAATTATAATGCAAAACAATTCAATTTAAATAAATAAAAAAATGAAAGCAATTAAATAATTTAAATTGCATAATTGGGTTGATTTTCTTATTCGCTGATGTAATTTCTGACGGATACAACGGCTAACTGATGTAACGGCTGACTGATGTAATGGCTGACTGATGTAACGGCTGACTGATGTAACGGCTGACTGATGTAACGGCTGACTGATGTAACGGCACAGAATTTAACTTTTATTATTATTATTTCAGAATTTTTTGTTTTTTTCAGAATAATTATATATTACGAATTTACACAAGCGAATACTAATCGATTTTTTTTTGTATACGTAGCCATATATACTTATGTTCGAAATCCTACCGCTGTCACCATTTTGTTGTAAATCACGAGTGTGTGTGTGTGTGTTAGATGTGTGCTGTATGAGTTTCGACAAAACCAACAAAAATGCTTATACAAGCCGTCTCGTGCGCTCCTTACACAGATCCTATTAAAAAAATGTACACTATATTTATTATGAATTTATCACCTATACTTATCTGTTTTGTGTATATATACTTTCTGATTTATTTATATGCATCACTAATACTACGCCTTAACGTACTTTTTTATATCTTACGTGTTTGTACTGTTTGGCTTGTATAAACATTTTTGTTGGTTTTGGTTTCGAGCAAAAACATCTATAATTCCCAAGACGAACTATACGAAATTTAAAGGTACAAAGTGACGACTGCCCATAGTGTTAGTTGTGTACATATAAGCCTTCAATAAAAAAACTAACCAACACTAATCTAATTTGTTTTGGTTTTGCGCTATGAAACATGAAAAAAAAAACAAAAAATACATAAGAAACAACAACAATATAGATCACGGCAACGCCGTTTAATAATATCGTGTAAACACAAATCCTATTTATGTGTATGTTTTGTGTTGGAAAATAATACCAATTACAATACGTCTTTAATCTTGAGCGCTCTATTAAAATATATTTTTATATAACAAGGGCCACAAAAACAAGATGTCATATGTTTGTCGTGGGAACCGTTCATAATGCCGCGTTTTAAAATGTCGCGTTTTAAAATACCGCGTTTCAAAATGCCGCGTGGTACAAAATGTCGCGTTTTAAAATGTCGCGTTCCAAAATGCCGCGAGGTACAAAATGTCGCGTGGTACAAAATGTCGCGTTTTAAAATGTCGCGTTTCAAAATGCAGCGAGGTAAAAAACGTCGCGTGGTACAAAATGTCGCGTTTTAAAATGTCGCGTTTCAAAATGCCGCGTGGTTCAAAACACGCGTGGTACAAAATGACGCGTTTTAAAATGACGCGTTTTGAAAAATCCCTTATAAATCAATACAATATGATGTGAAATAATAAATAATTTATTAAAAATTATTTGAAACAAGCAAATTGTGTTTAAACATATAGTAAAATTTTCCTTCACTGAATGGAAATTATTTATAAATGTAATTTTATATAATTATAAAGTGGGTCTAAGAAAAAGAACGCAAATGTTGAAATTTATTAGAATATTCCTTCACTAAAATGTTAAAGTTAAGTCCTTATATATTTTCGACGATTTTTTATCGACATTTTAAAACGCGACATTTTGAAACGCGACATTTTAAAACGCGTCTTTTTGTATCACGCGAAATTTTGTACCTCGCGGCATTTTGAAACGCGACATTTTAAGACGCGACATTTTGTACCACGCGACATTTTGTACCTCGCGGCATTTTGAAACGCGACATTTTAAAACGCGACATTTTAAAACGCGGCATTTTGACCCGGACCCGTTTGTCGTACATATTTTTTGACATAAGGAAAAAGATGTATAACCTAACCTAACCTATTTTTATTACACTCTAGACCAAAAATTGGCACATTTCATTGTGTTAAAAAATACGAATAAGCGTACATATTTTAATGCTTTACTACATGTTAAATATTAAAATATTAAGTCACAATTCGATTTTTAATATTAAGACACCTTTTAAATTTAAATTATCTTAATAATTTTTTTATTAAATTCAAAAATGAATTCAAAAAGGTACAATATTTTTGTCAAGAGTGTACAAATAAAAAGTAAATATGTGTTTGTACAAAACCAACAAAAATGTTTATACAAGCCGTCTCGTTCCCTCCTTACACAGATACTATCAAAAAAATGTACACTATATTTATTATGAATGTATCACCTATACTTATCTGTTTTGTGTATATATACTTTCTGATTTATTTGTATGCATCACTAATACTACGCCTTAATGTACTTTTTTATACCTTAAGTGTTTGTACTGTTTGGCTTGTATAAACATTTTTGTTGGTTTTGGTTTGTATGAAAATAAATGTAAAGTAATATGCGACGTTGCCGTCATCATCTAGTCACCAATACTACCTTCAGTAGCAATTACCAGCCAATAAAGAATAATAGTTTGCCTTGGAATTATAGATGTTTTTGGTTTCGAGAAAATAAAACAATTCGCAATTCTCGTTTACACTATTTTTATTTCATTGATGTACTTCACAACTATATATAAATTTAGTTTTGATGATTATAAAAATTATAATTCGATTATGTTATAGAATATACATATATAATTATGGATTTAAGACATACGAAAAACTAAAAAAATTATTTATTTTTATTTATTATTTAGTTATAACATTTATTTTCCATAATTTAATATTTTATGTCTTATTACATCGAGTTAGATCTTAAAACTAAATTTACTATTCTAAATTTTATATGAATTCGGATAACTGATGCTTATGCTATGTAATTTTACCTAAACGAATTTATTATTTTATTTTATTCAGGATGTTGTGTGTGCATTTTGACTGGATGTATAAAAATGCATAATGTACAACTTATTGCGCGTGCAGGTTGAATGTACGAATAGAATGTATGTTGAATTACTTATGGTAATGTAACTCCTCCCGGGGGTGAAGAATGAACGTCCTCGTTCTTTGGTTTAAGTGCCATGCTGATTTCTCTTAATATTTTGGAACATTGTTTGACATCTTCTTCTTTTAGTGTTTCTGAACATGATCTTCTTGGTCCTATTATTTTCACCTCTGTACTGCGTTTAAGTATGTAAATATAGATGAACAATACAATAATACCTAAAGATGAAAAGGACAATCCTCCCGATAAGGTCCATATCCAATTTTGCTGGTCTTCTTGTTTGAGGTGCATATGGGCTATTTGTTCCCTGTTTTTGATGTTCTGTTGATTAATTAAACTGATATTGAGGAATGTTACTAAGTTGCGGATTGTTTGAAGATTATGAAGCGCTCCTTGTATGTCTTGTGTCTCGCTTCTGATCTCGTATGTTTGGAATTGTTTATTATTAACCGTTATTGTACAATTCCAAAATGATATTATGAAGTTTCCAGTTAATGTACGATTGCTGGGTCCGCTGATATTACTTCATTCTTAGCATTGTCTATCAAAAGCTTATCTTCTGCTATGAGATGCATCGTTGTTTCCGGCTTCGGTATTACGTCGCAGTGGCTCTTGGTTCCCATTACTAGTGGTTGGATGCAGTTATCTTTAAATTCTTTGATATCAGAGTGCTTTTGTACAAAGTTTTTGAAATTTGATGATTTGAATAATTTCTGCTTGGACAAGATTAGATGCTGTGGATAATCTTTTATTATTGTATTATCAACGGTTAACGGGACTACCATTATGGCTGATGAGTTTGTTTTCTCGAGTTTTGGTATTTCTAATATGTATAAGAGGGTTTCATCATTGATCGCTAATTTAGGTATAACGTACTGTAGTGCTTCATCCGGAAGTGTGATACTAACTCCCTGATTTACTAGCAATTCTTTTACCGAGATTATCTCTTTGAGTGATAAAATTTTATTACTAGGCAGTTCAACTTTTGTTCGAATTATGGCATCCTGTATATCTTCTAGTATGGTATTAATGGAGTCGATGTTGATTATTGTAGCCATCATTTCAATTTCGGTGAGGAGTATTTTGTTGACCATATTGCTGATAACTGATAAGTTACTGTTCTATTTACTGTCTCCGTAATTAATTGTATTCTGTCATTAATTTGTTTGTTGACTTTGAATTGTTGATTGTTCCCATCGACCAGCTCATTAATTTTGCTGTCTATGATGCGTAGATCTGTGGCATCTGGGTTGCCAGCCAACCATTTCCACGCTGTACCCAATGTATCCCATCGTTTCATTCTGAATCGTTTCGAAGGTTTTATTTGATTGAAATTATTATGTAAGTTTACTAGCTTTTGCCTTGTTATATTATATAATTCTAACTTATCATCTACTTTTTTAACAATAAATTTATCAATTGACTCTATCGTATTTTCTAAATTTGTTAAATTTATAGGGTGGATTATTTTTATTACCCCTGTCTGTATTCGACATTTATTCGTTACTGTTAAAAATATTGCATCTTTGTGTAAATTTCTAATTTCTAATTTTTGGTTTTTACAAAATTGAATTAAGATAATTAAAATTAATGATTTTAGTTTTAATAACATTATTCTGAAACGAAATATGAATAGAAAAAAAAATTATGATTAAATTTTATTGTTCCTTTATTCTCTTAATTATATTCTTATTCCTTTTTACATTCTTGATAGTTTTGAAAGTTTTATTTGCTACTTCTTTTACTTGCGTCACCACTCCTCTAGCTTGAGTTTTAGTTCTTATATTTGGCTTTAGAAAAACAAATTGGCCATTCTTCAATTCTGGAGGGTCTTCTTTCTTTTTATTTTGTTTTTCTATTTTTTTTCTCGCCAATTCTAGGTTAGTACTTACATTCCCAAAAATATTGTTCGCTTGCGTTTGGATTTCTTCGGGATTTTTGAGGTTATTTTGATTAAAGACTATTTCATTTGGCGTGAAGCCAGTGGCGAATGTACAGTATTATTATATAGGGCGACTGATAGTTCTACTGCAGTTAGGGTATTAGAATTAGGAAATTTATCCTTGTTTGTGTTTAAAATTTCAATTATTGTTGCATGTGTTTTTTCAAATTGCCCATTGGATTCTGAAGATGCTGCATAATTTATTCTTGTATTTAATTTATTTAAGTATTCTTTAAATTGTGTTGATTGAAAGGTGGTTTCATGATCTGAAACAATTTCGTTAGGGATCCCGAATAGTGAGAAATATTTAGTTAAAGCGCTAGTAACATCTATTAAATTTTTGGTGTTGATAGGAATCATCTGAAGATGCTTTGAAAAGGAATCAATAATAGACAGGAAATTGGTTTTGTTAATAATAAAAATATCTATATGCAATCTTTCCAACGGTTTTTGTGTAATGGGCCTGGGGGAAATCTTAATATTATAAGGTTTCCTGTCGTACTTATGTATATTACAATTATTACATGCATTGACATGTGTTTTGATTTTATTTAACATGTTTGGGAAAAAGAACGACCGCTTAATTTGACTTTCTACCTCTTTAATACCACGATGTGCCCTTTCATGTTCTTTTATGATGATTACATTTTGACGGTCCTGGTTTGTGACATCTTCGATCATTTTTGTAACAAAAACAAAATGACCGGATTGGGAGAAGTTTTCACGGAAACATTCCTGTAGTGTTTGATATAGCATTTCAGGTGCTAAGATCGCGGATTGTTTTCCGTTATGATACCGTTTTAAGTATTTGGTAACTTCCTCTTTTTCGTACGAGTTTTGGGAAATTATAACTCTTTTGAAGTCGGGAAACACATCCTCCAAAATTATTGTGTTCAAATTGGAAACTTTGAATATTATTTGGTTTCTGTAATAATTTATGGGACGATCTGAAAAATGGATATAATAATCATCCGATGTGTTGGCTGAATGTATTGTTTCTTGTCACTATTATCAATGCTTAGATTTTCTTCAATTGGTTCAGGTTCACGTGAAGTGTTACCTGCTGTTTCATTAGCATTTATTTCTTTAATTATAGGGATTCTGCTAAGAGCATCTGCTACGACGTTTGTTTTCCCTTCTTTGTAAATGACATCATAGTCATAATTTTCTAATTCTAAACGCCATCTGAGGATTTTGGAGGTTTTCTCCGAAGATTTAATAAAAGTTAGTGGCTTGTGGTCTGTGACCAAGGTGAACTTGTTACCGTATAGGTAAGGCTGGTACTTTTTAACAGCCCAAATAATGGCTAACGCCTCTTTCTCGTTAGTGGCGTAGCGCATTTCTATGGAATTAAGTGTTCGCGACGCGAACGCGATAGGTTTTTCAACGTTATCCTGTTTTTGGGATAATACTGCGCCCAAAGCGTAGTCTGACGCATCTGTTGTTAGAATGAAAGGTTTTGTGAAATCAGGATACGTGAGGATCTGATCCGTTGCTATTGTTTTCTTCAGTGTTTCAAATGCTGTGGTATATCCTGGATCTGTTAAATCCATTGACATACCTTTTTTTAGATATTTAGTCATAGGTTTCGTTATTGCGGAATAGTCTTTTATGAACCGTCGATAATATCCAGCTAACCCAAGAAATTGTTTAATTTCTTTAGGGTTCCTTGGTAAAGGCCAATCGAGGATTTTTTTTACTTTATCAGGGTTTGCCTTAACGCCATCCTGTGTTATAACGTGTCCAAGAAACTCCGTTTCTCTTTTGAGAAATTCGCACTTGTCTACTTGTATTTTTAAATTAAAATGCGCAAGTCTCGTGAGTACTTTACTGAGATTTCTTAAATGATTTTCTAGATTATACCCGACAACAATTATATCATCCAAGTATACGTGGCAGATATTACCTATTAAGCCTTGTAAAACGTTGTTCATCGCTCGTTGGAACGTAGCGGGACCGTTTTTTAAGCCAAAGGGCATTCGTGAAAATTCGTAGTGCCCTTTATCTGTTGAAAATGCTGTCTTTGCTTTGGATTTTTCGTCTATTGGAATTTGGTGGAATCCTGATTTCAAATCCAATGTCGAGAAATAGACAGACTTTCCCAGGTTGTCCAATATTTCTTCTATGTGGGGAATCGGGAATTTATCGTCTATCGTCTTTTCATTAAGTTTGCGCATTTCCTGAACTTGTTCTTACACATCTTTTTTAAAATGGTGTGGGTATCTATATGTTCTCGTATACACGGGTGTTTCATCCCGAGTAAGAATTGTATGCTTAATTGCCGGTGTTGCTGAAAGTTTCTCGTTTTGTTTTAATAACACTGTCTCATTATTATAAATTGTGTCAATGAGAGCTTTCGTTTCAGCTTCATTGAGATGATTTGTTCTGACTATTTTATATATGTCTTCTTTATTGATTGGTTCATCACCAAGTATGGGAATTGGTTTTATTGCCTCGAAGTTATTAACTTTTAGCTTCAGTTTCGGCAATTCTTTTGGTGGTACTGGTTCATTAGTTAAAATTCTAACAGTAGTTTTTAGATTTGTGGCTTTGTACAAACCTGGTTGCATGGTAATTTTATCGTTTAATTTGCTATATTCTGGTATTACCCACTCACCATTCTCTGATGTTTTGAATGTAACTGAATGATGATAAAAGTTTATCGCTGGGTAATAACGGTAAAATTTAAATACATTTTTATTTAAGGAAATTGTATTTGATCTGTAGTCAATATTTGCGTTCATTTTCGCCATTGACTCAGATCCCAATATACCATCAAAGAAATTGTGAAAATTTAATTCATAAAAGATTTGTGGAGGCAAATTTTTGCTTAAGAAATTAAATTTGCCTTTTTTTGTCGATTTTTGGGTTCCTAAAATATTCTTCACCGTAGTGTCGTCTGATTCTAAGAGATTATTAGATATTAAATTGGGCTTAATAATATTTTTATTAGCACCCGTATCTATTAATAGGGTAATATTTTGGTTTGTTTCTTTATTTCGGCACTTCAGATAGGGCAGGAAATTTAATCCTCCGTGTCTGATTCTGAGTCCGCTTGAAAATTTCCTACTATTTCGTGATCTTCATTTTCGTGTAAATTTTCTGCGTTTGAAATTTCGAATTCAGGACTTTTCTCTTGTAAAAGTTCGTGATTGTTAACTACTTTTCTAACAAATGAATTTCTTGTTCTCATTGTGGCATCTACATCCATTGGCTCAGGAGTTGACCCATTTGGTTTTTTATAATTAGGTATACTAACCTGATTAGATTTATTTTGATATTGGTTGAATTTGGATTGTGCACTGTTAGTTTGATTCCATTTGGTTGGGTTTTGAATTTGATTCGATTTTTTTGAATTATTTGAAATTGTTTCATTACTATTAAATTTGCAGAGGAAAGCGTACGCTTCCTCTATATTTTTCGGTTTCGCTGCCTGGGCGTACCCGAAATACGGCTTTCTTAGGCCTGATATGAATGCTGCAAGAGCATCTTCTTCTATAAACGTGCAGATTGCCTGCCACGAATTATTATACATTTCTTTTTGCTTTGCTAATGCCTTGATGTTCTGCACAATTTCCTTTGTTTTGTTGTAGAAACTGTGCACCGTCATCGAGTCATTCTGCTTATTTGCCCAAAGCTGGGACTTATAATAAGCTAGCTCCTGCTTGTCGCCAAGTGCTTCAAGTAGAATTTGCTTAATTTTTTGTAATGATTCAGGGTCTCCAGCGAGGCAAATTATATCCCTCGCCTTCCCTTCTATTTTATTTTTCACAGCCTGTACATACATACGGAACTGTGGTTGGGGTACTAAAGATTCAAACATCCGTAGCGTTTCTTCGGCTGTTTTTAGCCAAGCCGCTACTTGTTTTTTGTTCCCATCAAAAGAAGGGATAGATTTTATGGGATCGGGTATTCTAAATAGGTCGACAGCTTGGTTTTGTTTGTCTGTGACCTCTTGTTTATGAACAGGGGTTGGTTCCTCGACTTTTAGTCTCAAGTAATTCAACACATTCATTTTTTGATCGTGTTCAGTCTGTTTTAGGACCAAATTGTTCAACTTTATTAATTAACATAGCACTCTTTATCACTTCACTTAACTGTCACTAAACTGTTCGGCTGCGCCAATTATGGATTTAAGACATACGAAAAACTAAAAAAAAAATATTTATTTTTATTTATTATTTAGTTATAACATTTATTTTCCATAATTTAATATTTTATGTCTTATTACATCGAGTTAGATCTTAAAACTAAATTTACTATTCTAAATTTTATATGAATTCGGATAACTGATATGCTTATGCTATGTAATTTTACCTAAACGAATTTATTATTTTATTTTATTCAGGATGTTGTGTGTGCATTTTGACCGGATGTATAAAAATGCATACGGTACAAGTTATTGCGCGTGCAGGTTGAATGTACGAATAGAATGTATGTTGAATTACTTATGGTAATGTAACTATATATTATTTTTAAGGTTTTATTATTTCAATTTTTTATTTTATTTACATATTTTATTTTCTGGTTTTTCTGAATTGATATTGATCGTTCGGTGGTTGAAGTACAAGAGAAGACAATCAAGGAAAAATGGGTTTTGTACTGTCGGTTTAAGCTAATCGGTAACCGGTTTACCGGAACACCGGGTGTGTTCGGTTACATAGAGTTATGGTACATAACATACGGTCCATATATTAAAGAATTTTTATCGTTCGAACAGCATTTGTTGATATGTTGTCTAATTAATTTGATAATAAATGAGTCGATACGTATTACGTCCGCATAATTATCTAAATTTTGATTTGATATATACCCTTTTAAATTATGCAATTCTTTGTACCTAGCTGTACAAGCTCGTAAACATCTACGTTCTAAACTTCTAAATTTTTCCATATAAGAACTGCTTGTATTATACCATATAGGAGCGGCTTACGTTATCAGTGGATGAATTGGCACCTTGTAAACCATTATTTTTACTTTTTTATCCAGATATTTAGAGAAAAATAATCGCTGGAGAATTATATGTTTATTAAAGTATAAATATTGATCCAAGTTGACTATTAAATATTTCACCATTAAATTTTGCTTTAGTTCAATACCATTTATTTTTAAATTTAGATTTCGAGAGTTTTTTCGAATATTTTTATTTACTTTATTTAACGGTCACCGAAATAGGATTGTTTCACATTTTGCAATGTTTGTTTTTATTTTCCATTTTGTTAAATAATTATTTATATAATCTAGTCCTGTTTGTAACCTATGTCTAATCCGTAAAATATTATTATCTGCCGAATAAATTATGAGATCATCCGCATATGCTACGGTTTGACATTCCGATGAATAGTATCACTGCTAAAATTGTACCTTGTTGTAATCCTATTGAGACACAGAATTTTCTTTGGTATAATAAATATTTCAATTAAAATCAGGATTAAGTTATCATTAAATTTCATTTGTTCTAATGAATATATAAGGCCATCTAACCAGACTGAGTCAAATGCTCTTTTAATGTCTATTACAACTGCCTCCGTTACTTTACGATGCATAATGTCTCTTATTAGCCCTCGTCGAAAACCAAATTGATTATCGGATAGAATTATATTGTCAGATATGTGTATTTTCATTCTGTTAAAAATGATAATTTCAAATATTTTACTTATATTTGCTAACAAATTAATTGGTCGGTAGTTTTCACACTTGCCCGGATTTTTTTTTTTCCAATAATGGTAATACTTTAGCTTGTATAAGTATAGGTAGGTTGTATAAGTTGTTTAAAATGTTATTGAATATTGTATAGTATTCACTTATAATTTCCATCGGAATATATTTTAGAGCTATGTCTGGGATTTTGTTATATCCTGATTTTTTACTGTTGACATGTTAAAAGATATCCACTAGTTCTAGTGGATTTGATTGATTGATTTAGTGTGTACGACCAAGCCTAAGGCAAGTTTCCCGGATACGCCAGGTCTACCGTACACCCTTTTACACATAACAAAACCGAGGGAGAGGAAAATGGATGTTAATAACAAAGAATCAATCCGGTTCCCCAGACACCTAATTAGTTGATAATGAGTAAATAAGACAGCACGAGACAACACAATTTTAAACTGCTTCTTCCTATTGGAGCGTTGAGTCAGGCTATAACTTTGTTCTGAAATTAGGCTTGAATTTAATCTCTTCAAGGAGTTTTCTGGACCTACCTTAGTCGCTGAAACAGAATGAATTATTTATCAATATTTAAGTAACCCCTTCATATCCACTTAACATCCTTGTTTTTATTGAAGTACTTATACTAAAAGATTAACATTCACATCATTCCTGGCCTACCTAAATAAATAAATAAACGATTAGGAATCCTCTATAGGTGACACTTCTAAACATTTAACTGTTAATTATCCAGAGAGACCCCTAATAAAGAAACCTACCAAAAATACAAGAATTATAACAGACCTAATAAAAATATAAACAAATAAGTAATAATGTAGTAAAAATAAGTTGGCACAGGACAACATAATTTATAACTACAGGCTCAATTTCTGCTTCTCTGTGTCTCTTGATGCCAGTCAGTTCCAACTAAACAAACAATTTGAATTTAACTTAAAATTTCAGGATTAATAATGAATTACCACCTCCCTTCTTTTAACTTGATAAAATATTTAAGTTAAATTAGAATTTAAATTCTTCCTGAAATAAATATAAACTAGTATTTATTTAAGTAATATAATTTGTTTAAATATATGAATCATATATTACCTCTAACTATTATAAACAAGCAATTTTAAATTAAAAATTAAAAATCTAAAGTTAATAATTTAAACCCTCCTCAAAAACCCATGAAACTAAAAAATTTTACTAAATAATTTTAAATTGATTAGAATTATAATTAAAATCCTTAAATAACTTATGCATTTTAAATTTTAATTATTAATTAACCGATATAATATAATTAAAATTTATACATATAACCACATAATACCTACAGTGGTGTGCATTAAAATAGTTAATTTAATTTTTTTTTTTATAGTCAAAAGTAAAACAAACTTAGGAATAAATCATAATAGCATGTATTTATGGTATTTCAAGTGTACATTTCATATGGAATTCAAATTTTAAAATTACAGTAGTTCTTTAATAACAGGTTTTTCAGTAACTACGAATTTAAGTTTCTACCATTCTTAGCTGTGCACGAAAATAGGTAATTATTACGTTATAAATTATAAAAACACAATAAAAAAAAATTAAATCAGCTGTATCTCAAAATTCAATATTTGGTTGTGAAACCTTTATTTACGATTAGTGCATTGCATCGCCGGCCCATAGAATTAACTAATTTTTGGCATTTCTCCGGTGGTATGGCCATCCAAACTTTTTTGACATTTTCCCATAGTTCGAGTCTATTTTTTTTTTTTTTGATTTCGGAAGTTTACCTAATGCACGTTTAACATCCGCCCAGCGATTTTCTATAGGATTTAAATCGGGCGATTGGGCTGGCTATTCCATAATTGTAATGTTGTTATCCTGGAATCATTTTTTTAGCACCTCGCCGTGTGTTTCGGATCATTATCTTGTTGAAACACCCAGCGAAGGGGCATGTTGTCCTCGGCAAACGGTAGCATTGCACAAAATGTTGTTTAAATAAATTTCTTTAGTCATAGTATCTTTAACCCAAACAATAGGGCCTACACCACTATATGAAAAGCAACCCCAAATCATAATATTACCACCGCCATGTTTTACGGTTTTAACTGTGTATCGCGGGTCATATTGCTTTTATTTTGGACGTCTCTAACATATTTTTGTGCACAATCCGATCCAATTAAATTAATTTTTGTTTCGTCGGACCAAAATACACTGCGCCAATTAAAAAACGGAACAGAAATTTTCTTCGAAAAAATACCCAGATTTGAACGCTTTTATCTTGGTGAAATAACACCTTTCAAAAAAAAATTTTTGTTTCTAGTTGAAGGAAATTTTGTTTTCTTTTCGATACTGGAAAAAAAATCCGCGCCCAATTTCCCGATAAGTTTCACCGGCTTCAACTAAAGCCATAATTTTTGTAGCGCGAACGAGTAATTGTTCTTTTCGATTCATCTCGCGTGACTCTTCAAATAACTATGCGATAAATTAAATTATTGTTTTCCATAAAATAACGTAAAATTTAAAGTGGCTCAAACTTTTATCGTAGAGTGTTTATTTTACAAGATGAAAAAATTTCCTTGTTAACGTGTATACGCTTTTTGATACGTTTTCTCTAAAACTTCAATAACTCGACAAAGAGTGGCCGCACAGAAATTTTCCTAGCACCATTTTGCAAGATTTCTAAATTATCTATAAAATGGCCGATTTGGATTTTTGAATGAAATATCGTGCAAGTTCGTTTACAGTTTCAAACAGCAGCAAATTTTTATTTTTTTAGACACTTTTTGTTTTACTCAAAAAAGTCATAAAAAAACAAAATAAAATAAAACGGTTTCCAGTATCGAAAAGAAAACAAAATTTCCTTCAACTAGAAACAAAAATTTTTTTTTGAAAGGTATTATTTCACCAAGATACAAGCGTTCAAATCTGGGTATTTTTTCGAAGAAAGTTTCTGTTCCGTTTTTTAATTGGCGCAGTGTATATTTCGCCATTTGCTCATTGGCCAATGCACGTGGTCTCTTGCAAATTTCATTCTGCTGCGGATGTTTTTTTTAGATAGCATGGGACACTTTTTGGGCAAACTAGCTTTCAGATTGTATTCTATTAAACGTCTACGTATTGTTGAACTAACAATTTCCAGGTTAATTTCTTTTTTAATTTCACTAGATGTTGTAAATGGATTCTTCTTAACAAAGCGTATGATTCGAGCGTCAGTTTTAATTGAAGTTTTTCTTTTTCCGCCGAGTTTCAGGTCCAGTTTTTTTTCAGAGCATTTGACACCATGTTGATCGAACACCCTATTAAACCCGCAATTTTTTTTAATGTTATACCACCCTGTCTAAGTCTTTTGATTTTCTCTCGTTGGCTTTCGGAGCAATGCGTACTTCGTCCCATTTTGATTAAAAAACAATTTTTTTTTTCTAAAAAAAAATATTTCAGCATTTTCTTACAATTGTGAAATATAACATCTAAAATAATAAATCACTATTTAAACCACAATAAATAATAATTATCAACAAAAATTGAATAATTACCTATTTTACTGCACACAAAAATGTATCAGAGGTATGCTATAGCAATAATGTTTATTTCATAGCTAGTTTACGCCGTAGTAATAGCAATACTGATTGTAAAAGCTAAAAACAATATACAAAATTCTAGTCTAGAAAGAAATTTTGGGAATTCCCTTTTTATTTGGGTCCAACTGTGGAAAGTTTTTTAAAACAATGTATACCCATACATAAAACTATCACACATCACTCACTTGAATCAAAAATACCGAAACCAACACATTTTTATCACCACATCAACACTAAATCAATTTTTATATTTATATTTATACCTACATTATCACACACATCAAGATATGCATAATAACAAATAAAATAAATAAATAAAATACAATAAGATAAGATTAATCATCTTAAATTAGCCTAACATGATAAAACACCATATAATTATAATATAATTATATGGTGTTATATCATGTTAGGCTAATTTAAGATGACAATTAATTGTCCTCATCGGATGAGGAAGACTATTTTAACAAGTTTGAAACGCGAGACCCAATTGAGTCTAGCATCTCTGCCCAGAAAATTGATAGCCCAGTACCAATGTCATCAACGCACTGTAAACCAAACCAGTCAGAAAATGCAGAGGGAATCGAAACTCGTTCCACTAATAAACCGTTGACAACCGAAGTACCAACAGTCCAGGATCCGCAAGTAACAAAGGTACCTTTAAAATATGCTGTTCGTCCTAATACTAACTTGAGCCAATGTAAGATTTTCTTTGACGGAGCTCCTGATGGTTTACCGGTTGAGCGTTTCTTATTTCGGATTGAACACTTCGCTCGCACTTACAATTTAAATGATACTGAACTGCGTAATGAATTGGGGTGTGTACTTAAAGGCAACGCTTCCAATTGGTACTAGTGTTATTTGGAACGAAATCCTAACACTACATGGAACACTTTGAAATCAGCATTCATATCCGCTTTTCAAGACAGACGAACCGATTCTGATATCAGGAGGTTTATTGAAAACCGTAAACAAAAGAAGTCGGAATCTTTCAGGGATTTTTATAACGATATCATGTCGATTACACTACAGTTTCGTGTCCCTATTGCAGAGGCCGAAATTCTACACATCCTGCGGAACAATATGCGACCTGGTCTGTACGTAGCTCTTGTCGGAAAATCGATCGATTCCATAAATTCATTAGTCCAACGTTGTCTGGCATTAGAAGACGCTTGGCGTCGTACTAAATATGACCCTGAGTTGTTATGCCACCAGCGAAATGTCCAAGAAGTTCGCATGGAAAATTCAGAGCAATTTGGTTTTGACCCCGAAGGACGACGGTACTCGAATGCAATAAAGGCTATACCATCCCACACCGAAGAGGTCTGTTCTGTTAACAGATTTTCACAACCCGTGCACAAACAAGAGTATCAAAGAAATCAAACGCAAAGAGCTTACTCACAGCAGCAACAACATATGACTAATTCCAATCTAAATATTTGTTGGAATTGCCAAGATATTGGGCATATTTTTATAAATTGTCCCGAGCCTGTTAATGGTATTTTCTGTTTTGGTTGTGGCAGGCGTGGAGTTCTAAAACCAAACTGCTTTGGATGCTCGGGAAACGGCTCATCGAGGCTCCGAGAGTCTGGAAGAACGGTGCCTCGATTACTGACTCGACCCAGCTCAGCCAAGGACGAAAGCGTTGCCGGACCAAGTACAGCAGTCCAGCCGCTTCAGGATCCTCAAGTATAAATAGCATAAAACCAAACCATGTCACTTTTCAAACACCTATTGCAACCATAATACCTAGTCATTTCTCAGTTTCACATAAAACACCAAAGGATTACAAATTCGAAGAAAATTCAAATAAGTCTCGATTTAAACGCTATCGACAAAATAGGCAAATACTCCGTGAAACCATTTCCGAAGCACTTTTCGTAGATGCATCCGACGAACGCCCAAGTAACCATAGACGGGATACCCTACCAGGGTCTGTTGGATAGTGGAGCTACCATAACTGCACTTGGTTGTGGCAGTGAACAATTTCTGTTAGATAATCGTTATAAAATCCACTACTTATCGACAAATGTATCCACAGCAAATGGCCGAAAGGAACGAGTGTTGGGGCATATATACGCTCGGATAAATTATAATGGAATTGAAAAGGTTATGAGGATTCATCTTGTTCCTAATCTAACACAGACATTATATCTAGGAATCGACTTTTGGAAAGAGTTTAACATAATTCCAATGGCAATTTCAGAACTTACTGAACATTCCAATGCAAATGAAGTACCAAAGCATGAGTTGACACGGGAAGAATCGGAACGGTTAAACAGAGCAATACAAAAATTTCCGTCCTTTGCTGAGCAAGGTTTGGGAAAAACTAATCTTTTAGCGCACAAAATTGATGTAGGGGGCGCCAAACCAATCAAACAACGCCATTACCCAATTTCTCCAGCTAAGCAGGCCTACTTGTACCGGGAACTGGACAGGATGCTCTCGCTCGGGGTAATAGAGGAATCAGAGAGTTCGTGGAGTTCCCCAGTAACGTGCGTGCAGAAGCCCAACGGTTAAGTTCGATTGTGCTTGGATGCCCGTAAACTGAACGAGGTGACGATAAAAGATGCCTATACCCATTACCCATCATCGACGGGCTCCTGAGCCGGTTGGAACACACCAAATATATTTCAAGCATCGACCTGAAAGATGCATTTTGGCAGGTTCCGCTGGATCAGGAGTCACGTAGTTTGATGGCGTTTACAGTTGCAGGTCGTCCGTTGTATCAGTTTACGGTCATGCCGTTTGGGCTCTGCAACGCTCCACAGACCATGTGCCGTCTAATGGATAGGGTAATACCTCCAGCTCCACGAAAATGTATTTGTTTACCTTGACGATTTGCTCGTTACTTCAGGTAGTTTCGATGAGCATATTGAATTACTGGAGAAAGTCGCGTCACTATTGGAAAAGTCAGGTTTGTCCATAAATCCCGAAAAGAACAAGTTCCTTCTGAAGGAAATCCGCTATCTGGGCTATATCGTTGGGGATGGTTGCTTGAGAGTTGACCAAGAAAAAGTCAAAGCCATTGTAAATTTTCCGACACCCAACACAATAAAAAAATTACGTCGCTTTTTAGGAATTACGGGGTGGTATATGCGATTTATATCATCGTACGCTTCAATTGCCTCTCCACTGACCGACTTGTTGAAGAAAAAACAGAAATTTCTGTGGAATAATGCAGCCGAATTACAATTAAAACAAGCGTTGTCATCAGCACCAGTTTTGGTGCACCCAAACTTTGCACAACGATTCTATATTCAGTGTGATGCGAGCTCTACCGGAGTGGGTGGAGTACTTATTCAGAAAGATGAGGATGGTGGCGAACATCCCATTGCTTATATGTCCCAAAAACTTAACGCAGCGCAACGCAACTACACGATCACTGAGCTCGAGTGCTTAGCTGCTGTGTTAAGTGTTAAAAAGTTTCGGGCATATATCGAGGGGTGTTCGTTCACCATCATTAGCGACCACGCTAGTCTTAAATGGCTAATGGGGCAAAAGGACCTATCAGGAAGGCTCGCCAGATGGAGCTTGAAACTTCAAGGTTTCCATTTTAAAATTGAGCATCGAAAAGGAACGCAAAATGTAGTGCCAGATGCGCTATCTCGAGCGTACATGGAAGCATTAGTCAACGACAATCGCAGTAGTGATATCTTGCATATTGATTTAGACTCTCCTGAATTTCAGTGTGAAGATTATTTAAAGTTGTACGATAAAATTCAAAAATTACCATCCAGCTATTTAAACATGCGAGCTGAGAATGGTAAAATTTACATTTACCCCTCCCGAATTCAACCTAGTTTTAGTGATCTGCCTACATGGAAATTATATATCCCTACTAGCTTATCAAATGGCCTTATTAAACAAGCCACATCCACCGATGTCAGCCCATCTAGGTATTGCCAAGACGTTAGAACGTCTTCAGCGGTATTACTTCTGGCCTACCATGGCAGCTGATGTTCGTGGTTACATTAATAAATGCCATACCTGCAAAACGGTTGAAGCTACAAATACATGTCTGCAGCCACCTATGGGTAAACAAATCCCGGTACTTCGACTCATGCAAAAATTATACATGGATTTTCTGGGCCCGTACCCTAGATCGAAGAAGGGTAATTCGTATCTTTTGGTTGTCTTAGATCTATATACGAAATATATATTTCTTAAACCACTTCGAAATGCAATAGCTTCATCCGTCTGTGATTTTTTGGAACAAGATGTATTTTTAACCTTTTCCGTACCTGAGTCGATCATCACAGATAACGCTACACAATTTACCTCAATCTGCCTAAAACGTTGCCTTGATAAGTATGGTATTACCCACATGTTCACCCCAAAATACTCCCCTCAATGTAATGCGTCAGAAAGTGTAAATCGGTCTATATTGGCATCCATCCGTTCATATGTCAAAGATGACCATCGTACTTGGGATCAACATTTACCTGAAATAGCTGCGGCTTTGCGGAACGTCGTTCACTCGTCAACCCAATTCTCTCCGCATTATCTTATGTTTGGACAACACCAAATACAACACGGAAGGGACTACAAACTCCTTCAAGAATTAAATCTCTTGGGTAATATGGAAGTGGCTGTTAACTCAAAACCAACTAAGCTTAGCCTGTGTCAGCAGTTAGTAATTTCCCATCTGAAACAGGCATATGATCGCGGTGCACAACAATATAATTTACGGAGCAGAAACCGAGAATTCTTAATTGGGCAAAAAGTGTATGTTAAAAATTTTGTACAGAGTGATGCAAAAGAAAAATTTTCCGCTAAACTAGCTCCAAAATTTGTGGAAGGAATCATACGGTGAAAAATCGGTACTACTGCAGTGGAGATATCAGACACAACTGGCAAGAATATTGGAGTTTATCACTTAAAGGATGTTAGGGTATAGATATAAACAATTATTTTTATAACAGAGTTCTTAACATATGCAGGGCTTTGAAACTCATCTCGGGTGTGAGTCGTCCCCACGATCTGTAACGAAGAATCGTCACTGAGGGTGTTGATTTGGAGAATTGTATAAATATTGTTATAATTTATATTTTTAAATCTATTGTGAATTTTTTTTTAAATTTTATTGAAGGGGAACGATAATATTTGAGGTATGCAAGAAGATTTTTTTTGGTGGTCAGTCGAAAAATAATTTCACACGTAGGTTGAACTCTTATTTTTTTGTAAATTTAATATACAAATAATAATAAAACGGGAAACAAAAAAGCAAAAATTTTTTTTTGTTAATAGAAATTGTTGGTGATGACTTCTCAAGTTTAACATTGCTTGAGTGTGTCATAAAAATTAATAAAATTTAGTTAAATTTATATAATAAGAAAGTATGAATAGCAACGGATACATACAAAAGGTCTTACAAGAACCCTGCGAATAACGGAAAACCCAAAGCGGAAAACCGAAATTTTTGTGTGTGTAATTTAGTTAAATAAATTAGATGAGACTTTAGTCAGTTTTTGATATATTATTGTGATAATCATTAAGATACATAAATCCGCAAATGTTTTACCGAATGAATAAAAAAAAAATAAAAAAAACATTCTCAAAAGATAGACTCATGGTGAAAATAACGGAAAACCCATAGCGGAAAACCGAGCTTTAATTTAGTGAGAAAATGAAAAATAATATATATAATTAATTTATCGAGTGATTAATAACAAAAACAATATAATAAATCATATAATTAATTTATCGAGTGGAAAAAAAATCCGAAAAAAAAATAAAAATTAAAATCAAAATCAAAAATATATAGTGGTAAAAGGTGGTTTGGTTTTATTAAATAAAAACAATGTTTAATAAAGGACAATAGACCTACAATCTATTGAGTATGTGTGACGGATTATAATACATTGTTAGTGTTATAATACAAAAAAAAAAAAAAAAAAATGTCACCAAACTTCATTCAACATTTATCTTCAATCATCATCTTCAATTGTGGATATTAAACAGATGAGTTTTCATGTTTTTTTTTCTCTAAATTTATTTATATAAACTATATAATTGATTTGATATAATATTTTACCTAAAATCTTAGTTTAATTTACATTATTAATTTACCTTAAAATATATAACGGAAAAAAAAAATTATGATTTATTAGGATAGCTAATTGTTAAGTTTATTTACCATTATTAATCTGGTTTAAGTAGATATAATTTCATAATATTAATTCAGTATTCTACTTGGTACCAAGAACGAATTTCTTTATGGAAATTGTAATAGATATAAGTATATTTTGAAATAAATTGTAATAACTTTTGTATGGAAAAACGTCGGTCTTTTCGGAATAGTGCTCATAATTTCAGGATGAGATAAATTTCGTGAAGCATTGAATGAGATTGTGATTGGAGGACCCACCTTACATTTAGGGTAAGTTGATCGTGGTTTCTCCTTATAAATTTACAAATCATGTGGTCTAGCAAGGTCTGTCAAGGTTTTAGGAAATCTTCCACCCCATTTCCCTGAGTTTAGTCGGCTAAAATGACCACCCTAAAATCCCTTGACGGATATTTCTGTCAACAGTTTCGGCTCCATAAACCGAAAACTGTTACATAAATGTGACATAATATTATTATGTAACAATGTAATTTGGTACAATATAATAATCCTATAAAGCTAACATAAATTTCCATCCGAGCCGTAGCTAAATTTAAAATATGGAGAGACACCCTATGATTTGAAGTTGTGATGCATATAAATATAAATATAAACATCACCAAGCGAGTATATTTACATTTATACAGGGTGTCCCACTGGTACGAGTCCAAACGAGTGGGGCGTGTAGCTGGATCAATACCATGAAAAAAATTCCACTATGCATATGTAACATTTACATAAGAGCTGGAGGACACCCATTATCAAATTTTTTTTTTGGGTAGTTAATGGAACTCGTTATTTCCTCCAACTCATACTTTGGTGTTATCAGAATTTGACTCACACAGGGACTCCAGAGCGGTCGTTGCTGGCTAAGCTTCAGGGTTGTGGCGTGGGGTTTTCTGAAGTTTGTGTGAATCACGTGTAACCGCAGGAAAGGATTGACTCTGATACCTACCTACATCACTTCCAGCCGATACCTACACCAACCCATCCCCACATGGACTGTTATGAAATTATTCCATCTCAATCAAAATTTTGTAAATAATAAAAAAAAATTTAACTTCATTAGTACCCATGTACGAATTATAATGTATTTCAAATCAATTTCGCACGGTTAATATAATTAATAACGAATAAAAACCTAACTAACTAAACCTAATGCCTACCTAAAGAAAATCTTAGCCTAGTGTATATAAAAAAAAAACAAAAGAAAATTCAAGACACAAAGTATATAAGAAAAAAAAAAAAAGAAAGGAAAAATGTAAATAACAATAAAATATAAAAATACAACAAAGTAATAAAAAAAAAAATCACTCAGCTGAAGTTTGTTTGTTGAGCGCTGGCAAGATGCACGTTGATTGATATTGCCGGCATTTAGGCGCGCGAATAAAAATATGATTTGAGTATATATATGTTTTTTTTTTTTTCACGTTTTTAAAATTCGCCAACTCACTATGCTCATTGCACGTATACTCATAAAACAAAATTTCTATTATTATTGGCCTTTAACGTTTTATGTTTTTTTCCTCTTTTTTTTTTGTTTTCGATTTAAACTCTTTAATTCACTCATTACACATTCACTCAAGGTTTTTTTTTTTTTTCGTCAATTCGCAATTACACTCTGTCAATCAATTCACTTCACTAGACAATGACATTCACTCAAGGGTTTTTTTTTTTTTTTTTTTTTGAAGTGAATGATTTTCTCTTATTTTTTTTTTCCTTTATTTGTTTTAAACAATTTTCAATTTTAATTAATTTTTCTTTTTACAAATTTTTATTTTTGTACAACACTATTTTCTCACTCACAAACACACCACACACTTTGCATGTAAATTTTTCTTTTTTTTTCGTTTTTTTTGTTTGATAAATAAACACCAACACAATTGGTTTTATAAACTAAATGCTCTGTTTGTCACCATTATTTTTGGAGTCTTTTTATAAAAATAATAATTAAAAATAAACGAGGTTTAATTAACATAAAGAGTTTTTTTTTTTTTGATTCCACTATCACCCTCCTTTATTGGAGACTTAAAACTACTTCTCAATGATTTTTAAAAAACAATTCTTTAATATATCGTTCATTATTTTAATCCTCAAAACTTAATAACTACTCTTTTTTAATTCTAACTTTTTTTTTCACAGGTTTTTTTTTCTATATTTTTTTTTTTTATCTCGACTGATCTTAAAAAAAATGATCATCTCCAAAAAAAATTTTAAAATCGACTGATCTTAAAAAAAATGATCATCTCCAAAAAAAATTTTAAAATCGACTGATCTCGAATCTGCCAATTTTCGCCTTTTTATCTCTTTTTTTTTTCATTAGCGGCAATAAAAAAACGTATTTCGCGCGCAATTCCCAAAAAAAACAAAAAAAACTCGTAATGCAAGTTATAATAAATTTTCTATTTTTTTTTTCTTTTGTCTTTGGTAAATGGTATAATTCGTACAATCAAATTCAACAAAAAAAAAAAAAAAAAGGTAAGTGGTTCAAAGCTTAGCTCTGCACACAAACAAAAAAAATATGTGCCATTTAGGAGCAACTTGTAATGATGCGTTTAAATGCATCATTACACATATGGCCGGAAATGAGCCGTTACCCACTTCAATTGCATTTAAAAATTTTAAGGATGGCACACTACCTTGAATGATGTAAATGCCAATAACTCTTCTAAAAATTAAGATAACTCAATTATTTTTCTATAATTTTATAGGCACAGAGTGCTTCTTTCTTTTCTGGAAGTAGGAATACCATGCATCGTATTTTCCATAAAGAAAACATTGGTGGAATTAAAAAAATTGTGCGAGAAATAATAAAAAAATTCATTAAAATCATTTTTTCTCGAAAAACTCACTTGATAATTTTTGTTTTTTATTTCAAATTTAAATTTAATAGACGATTTAATACAAAATTGCTTTATCGTTTTTTATCTAATCATGTATAGTTTTTGAGATATTAACATTTCAATGAAGTACTTAATAATTTATTGTATGAATTTCTAAATTTTCAACTTCACAAACAATTTTCAAAATGATTTCCATTTTGTAACGAGCATAGTTGCAGTCATCTTTTAATGACAGCAGCCATGTTGAAATTTCCTAAATTTTCTTTTATTGCCGCCATTATTGATTCGATCAACCAACTGCTCCCTAGTCTGAATGTTTGTTTTGTAGACTTCTCCTTTCAAATATCCCCATACATAAAAGTCTAATGGTGTTAAATCTGGAGATCTAGCCGGCTAAGCTATAGGTCGCTGCGACCAATCCATCACCCTGGTGTAATGTCGTTGTGTTCGCGATGTTAATGTTTATTAATATTGCATAATTAATACACACGCGTTATATTTATTTCCATCTTTATTTTAATCTTCATCGAAATGAATACATCAAGTAGCTATCGTGTAATCCCATACTTATATAATTTTAGGTGTGTCTACACTACAATATTATTTTATCAAATGTAAAGTATGTCGTACACTACATTCTCCCCTTACTTCAAATAAAATAATATTATTTAAATCATTTTAAAATTTTTAAATTTAGTAGGAAGTTCTCCTCTTGTTGTTCTAATAGGTCTTTCTGGAATAAAAGCTTGTGATGTATCTTGCCTATCAGACTGCTCATCAAATAAAATGTTTGGTGTTTCAGCTTCAGTTGCATTTCTGGTTGTTTGTTGTTGTCCCGAAACCTTGTGTTGTATTGCATCTAAATTGATGTAATATTTGTATAACTTCTTACATCCATCCGTATCAGTTTGTTGACTCTGTTTTTTCTCTCCTCGATGATATCTTTTGAAAAATGACGCATTTCGAACAATACGTTTATCACCACGATGTGCCGTAATTTGTGTTCCTTTGATATCGGTTATAATATACGGTTGTGGATCAAAAGGTGGTGTTAATTTATTTACACGACCTTGTTTGCATAACACCTCTTCACCCACTTTGAAAATTACTTCTCTTGTATGTCGATGCTTATCCGCATATTGCTTGTTTTTCTGCTTCTTGTTTAACTCAAACTTTTGTTTCGAGGTTAACCCATCATTACTCTCTTTCTTGATTTGAAGTGATGGTAAAAAATTGTTCATCCTACGACGAAACAAAAGTTCATATGGCGAAAAATTCGTTGAAACATGTGGCGTTGATCTATAGTTCATTAAGAAGATGTTCAGCTGCAATAGACAATCACTTTCTTCTAAGTATGATGATATCAACGACTTTTTTATAGTTTTCACACAACGTTCAGCTTGTTCATTAGCTTCCGGCCAATACGGTGTTGTTTTTCTATGCATAAAATTACATTGTTCTGCAAATTTTCCAAATTCATGCTCATTAAAAGGAGGACCATTGTCTGTTTGAATGATATTTGGAATTCCAAACATTGAAAATAGCTTTAATAGAATCGGTTTGACATTTGCCATGCTTGTTGAATTAATTATTTCTACAAATGGATAACGTGAATAATCATCTACTATGATAAGTAAATATTTCCCATTTGTTAAAGGACCCGCAAAATCCAGTGAAAGCTTTTCAAATGGATTTGATGTCAATTCGGTGATTTGGATCGGAGCTCGAGTATGTTGATCAATGGTCACTTGACATATGTGACACTGCTTTATATATTGTTCGACAATTTTATCCATGTTAGGAAACCATACTTTAGTACGCAATAACTGTTTTGTTTTTACCATACCCAAATGTCCTTGATGTGCCAGTTCAATTGTTCTGTTAACTAACTTTTGAGGTATCACGATGCAACTTGATTTTAAAACACAATTCTGAACTATTGAGAACTGACTGCTAATTGTTTTATATTGTTTTAGTTTTGACCAATTGTTGAATTTTATCGCCTCACGCACACTATGTATAAAATCATCCATTTCTGTTTCACTTTTAATTGTTTCTATTGATATTGCACTTGCGTTTGATTAATCGTTTCCTCCACTAGATGTCTTGAGAAATAATCTGCAGGATTTGTTGAACCATTTTGATGAAAAACTTCAAAATTGTACTGTTGTATGCGAAGTACCTACAAATCTTTCGATTCGCGCTGTTGGTTGGTTGATAAAGGATTCTTTATAATGCTGATTAATGCTTTGTGATCTGTGTATAATCTAAACTTAGAACCAAACAAATATACATGAAAATATTCAACAGCCCATGTTGCAGCTAACATTTCCTTTTCTATTTGGCTATATCGTTGTTCTGTTGGTGTTAACGTTCTGCTTGAATACACAATTATTTTCCGTTCATTATTCTCTATTTGTGAAAGAATAGCTGATATTCCTTTTGGACCAGCATCAGCATGCACATGTGTTTCATTGTTCAAATTGAAATACTCGTATGATAAACTTTCTGCTTATCAAATTCATTGTTATGTTTCTCGGTCCATACAAATTCTACATTTTTATGAATGAGTTTTCTTAAATTCTCGGTATGTTTTGCTAAGTTTGGTAAGAAAAGTAAAACGAAATTAAATTCCTAGAATACTTCTTACCTCCGATGCGTTTGTTGGTGTTGTCATATTTTTAAAAGATGCCACCTTTGCTGGATCTGGTTTAAACCCGGTTTCCGTGAAAATAAATCCGAAGAATTTTATTTCCTTTTGATTAAAGAGACATTTCTTATCGTTGACAGTTATATTGTTTTCTCTTAATCGCTGCAATACCTTATGCAACGTTATATCATGCTGTTCCTGGGTTTTTCCAAATAACAAAATGTCATCACTGACGTTGATCACATCCGGAATGCTACTTAGAATTTGTCTAATTTCGTTTTGAAATACTTCAGATGCCGTGTTAATACCAAAATTTAAACGTTTGTATCGGTATATGCCACAATGCGTAGAGAATGTTGTTATAATTCTTGATGGCTTATCCAAAACCAGCTGATGATATCCATCATTTAAATCAATTTTGCTGAATACTGTTGCTCCGTTTAACATTATCAAAATGTCATGTAATGTTGGTGTGACATGACGGACTCGTTTTATTGCTTTGTTTGCTGCTCTCATGTCAACACATATTCTAATTGCGTCAGGATTATTTGCTTTCGGTACTATTACCACTGGTGAGATCCATGGTGCAGGTTCATCAACTTTTTCAATTATGTCAGACTGTATTAGTCGTCTGAGCTCATCTTCTAGTTTTGCTCGCAATTGAAATGGAATTCTTCTGAGTGATTGTGCTACTGGCGGTACGTTTTCGTCAATGTGTAGATGCACTTCTCGATTCTTTAATTTTCCTATTTTACCAAAAATTTCAGGATATTGAGCTTTAATCCGTTCCTTAGTTTCATCAACTGTTGTAATCGCACATGTTATTTGCAATACTTTCAGTTCCATTGATGCTTGGAAACTCAACAATGACCTGTTATCACCCTTGACAACAAAAACGTCATCAAAAATCGTTAAACCATTGTGCTGAAGTCGACCTTTAAATTTTCCAACAATCGGAATTGTTTCTCGCGAATATGTTTGAATATTGACTTTTGTTTCTTCTAAAATAGGTTTAATTTTAAATTTGTTATATTCGTCACAGCTAATTAATGTTGTTGTTGAACCCGAATCAATTGTAAAAGTAAAAGGCAATCCATTCAACTGAATTGTTACCTCAGGCAATGTTTTACCGTTGTTTTTAATATTGAATGTTGAGCCTGATTCGTTGCCTTGTGATTCCATTTGTTTATCCTCAATATGGTTTGCTTGTTGTTGGCTATTTTGTTCTGAACCCATACACATTCTCCAAAAATGATTTAACCGATTACACTTGTCGCACTTTTTGTTTCGTGCCGGACAATCTTTCAACCCGGTTTTATGCCATTTAAAACCATAAAAATTGCACTGTCTGTTTCCAATTGATGATTGTTGCTTCTCTTTGTGATTATAACTACGCTGTTGTTGGTGTTGTTGCTGTTGTTTATGCTGTTGTTTGTCATTGTTTTTGTTGTGACGGTTGTTGTTCTTGCTCGTTTTAGTGTAATTTATCATTTCATAATCACCACTCACCTCTTTTATCTGATGTTGCATTGCTGGTCCTTGTTGTTCAGCAACTTCGAAAATTCTTGCTTCTTCAAGAAGTTGTTGTAAGTTTGGCTTTTTTTGGAATGCAAAGTCACGTACTCTACTAGACGTTGTTGTTGCTATTATCTGATATTTTATTTCATTTTCTCGATCACTAAAATCACATGTTTCGCTTAATTTTAGTAATCTCGAATAAAACGCGTTGATTGTTTCTCCCTTGTTTTGTTTTGCATTTCTAAAATTGAAAATTTCGAACTCTACATTTGTTTTTAACTTGAAATGCAACTCCAATTTCTTTTCCGCCATCTCATAGCTATCGAGTTTAATTGTTTTCGGTTCTCCTTTTTCATCGATTGTTGTTTTTGTTGCATCCTCTACACTCAACTCAGGTAAATTGTTATAAATATCCAAAATATCTATCCCAGCATAGAATAGTAGTTTGAAATATTTTTGTTCTGGATCTGTGATTCGTTCTCACATTAGAAAAATCTTTCTTAAAATCGAAAATTTGCAATCCACTTTGCATCCTGTTTAATCAATCGATAATTGTTGTTCTTTTAATTTGTTGTTTATAAATACACACTTGTATTTTGTATTTCTCCTCGAATTGATTGTTATTTTTGTTATTTTCACTGTCCGATGAAATTGTTCATGTGTTTTTTTTCTCGATTTTTTTTTAGCAACCAAAATTTTTTTTTCCACGTTTTATGTTTTTTCTAACCTCACTTTTTTCCGATTAAAAATTTCGTTGTGTTCGCGATGTTAATGTTTATTAATATTCCATAATTAATACACACGCGTTATATTTATTTCAATCTTTATTTTAATCTTCATCGAAATGAATACATCAAGTAGCTATCGTGTAATCCCATACTTATATAATTTTAGGTGTGTCTACACTACAATATTATTTTATCAAATGTAAAGTATGTCGTACACTACACCTGGATAATTTATATCAAACCAATTTCGAACTTGTCTTCGATGGTGTGCAGGAGCTCCATCTTGTTGATACAAGAAAGTATTTCTCATCATGAGTGGAATTGAATCTAGCACAGTGGGAGCTGTTTAATTCAAAAATTCAAAATAGTTTTGTGAGTTCAATCTTTCAGGTAGTAAAATTGGCCGAATACAATTATTTCCAATTATACCATACCATACATTAACACTAAAACGTCTTTGAAATGATGATTCTCGCTTAACGTGTGGGTTTTCTGGTTGCCACTCATGAAGATTGTGGAAATTTGTTATTCCATCCCTCGTAAATGTCGATTCGTCTGTCCATAAAATGGATGACAAATATGAAGGATTATGTTCCTCGTTGTTTAACAATAAACGGCAGAAATTTGTTCTGTTTGGTAAATCGACTGGTAATAATTCTTGCACTGGAGTGTAGTGGAATGGGTGTAGATAGTTTCTTCGAAGTACCCCCCAGACTTTATTTTTGCTAACACCAAGTTGTATCGAGAAAGACGTCTCGTGCTAATGGTGGGATCTCTTTGTACTGAATTCAAAACTTATTCTTCGGTATTGACTTTGTATTGAATTCGGCTAACATTTTCGTATTCATAGGGGACCAATGTTCCTCGTTCTCGTAATCGTCTGTGAACTGTTTCAAATATTCTATGATCTGGCATCGGCCTACCTGGATAACGGTTTGCGTATTCACTTTCTGCAGCTCCAGTTCTTCGAATGTGTAGCGTGGCATTTTATTATTTCTGATTACAAACGCACTAAAAAATTATTTTCAAAAGATTAACAACGATTTTAGCTATACGTTTACTAACGATTAAAAAAATTTATCAAATGCAACATATGGATCTGCATACTAAATTGATGTTTTTGTTTAAAACGATTGCTTTGGTTTTTCATAATAAATTTTTTACTTCTAACAACTGATTTTTTTAATAATTTTTTTTCTATACTGAAACATTAATGTCTCAAAAACTATACATGATTAGATAAAAAACGATAAAGCACTTTTGTATTAAATCGTCTATTAAATTTAAACTTGAAATAAAACACAAAAATTATTAAGTGAGTTTTTCGAGAAAAAATGAGTTTAATGAATTTTTTTGTTATTTCTCGCACAATTTGTTTAATTCCACCAATGTTTTCTTAATGGAAAATACGATGCATGATATTTCTACTTCCAGAGAAGAAAGAAGCACTCTGTGCCTTTAAAATTATAGAAAAACAATTGAGTTATCTTAATTCTTAGAAGAGTTATTGGCATTTACGTGGGTGACGGTTCATTTCCGGGCATATGCGTAGTGGACTTTTTTTTTTCATGTTATTGATCCAGCTATACGCCCTAATCGTTTGGACTCGTCCCAATGAGACACCCTGTATACATGTACATAAACAAATAAACCGACAAAACATAACAACATTTTCATGTTTTTTTATGTTCCGCATTATAATATGTATATATCCCAATCCTCAAACAAGAACAAGAAAAACTGTTACCAATTCAGCTGGTAACAGGAAACGATTGCGACAAAAAGCTGAAATATATATATATATTACTTAAATTTTGTTTGTTGAGTAAAACACAAACATATAAATGTGCCGATACAGCACATACTTATATTTTGTAATTAACCATATAACTTAAACCTATATAACGTTAAATCTGATACTTCCGTTTAGTGAAGTAAATTATAATATATAAACTGGAAATTTTTAATAATAAAGACAGAGGTTATAAAATCAGTAAACATATCGCTTCTCATTCAATTAAACTATTTATTTAGAATTAGTGGACTAGCTCCGACCCACGGTAGGCGCACTAGTTTCTAAATAAACATTGGTCCTTCGAAACAAAAAACAACCAGCGATAAAGAACTAATAAACTAAAAAGCCAAACACCAACCGGCCAATAAGTTAATAAAATACACTTCGAATCCAGCAGAACTAATTAATCCATCGAAATTAAAGTGAAATAACAACCAGGGAAACCCAGTTCATCAGTCACAAAACAACCGGCCGTAATGGATGACCTACTTGGTCAACAAGACATAATTAGGGGGAAAATAGCTCAATTCGAGAGCAATTACAAAAAGGATGGACCAGCTCGCAAGACTAAGAAGTATCTGGAAACGAAGATGGAACAATGGAAAGCTCTATACACAGAGTTCGTAAAAACAGACGAACAAATCTACGACAGTGATCCACCAATCGATAAAAGCCATCCATACACCAACCTAAGAGCTACGGTGGCATCAACATATAAAAAACTCATAGATGAAATGCGCGAGCTGTTAAACAATCCGCGACCGCTAACACCGACGCAATCGTACAGCCAGGAATTCATACCGCCAGAGACGAACGAGTCTAACAATCATTTAGAACTAAACATCAAAACGCCGATAGATCAAAGCAGCAACAGTACACTCAACCAAATGCTACGACGACAGGATTTTAAAATGAGGGAATTGTACACAGAAATAGCAAAGGCCAAAGATGTTTTGGAAGAAAAACAGGGCAAGCAAGCTATGCAAATCGCCATGCAGTACATGCAGCGTGCTATGAATCAAATAATCGATAGACATGAAGAGCTTTGTGTTGAGGCTTCAGACGATGACAATGAGAGGCTAGGATACTTCACAAGAGGGGATTATGAGGCGTTAAGAGAGAAGTACACAAAGATGGCAATTGAAATGAACACTGCGATAGAAGAAACACCAGCTACCAGTGGGATAACATCAGAAATAAAGCTGAAACCGATTGAAATACCCACATTTTATGGAGATTACATGAAATGGAGTAGTTTCTCTGAAATATTCAAACGTCTGATAGATCAAAATCAAACCCTCTCAGATACACATAAAATAAACTATCTGAAAACCCATCTTAATGGAGCAGCAGCTAAGCTAATATGTCATTTGGAATCAACTGCTGACAATTATCAAATGGCCTGGCATACGTTAAACAATAGATACAACAACAAACGCTTAATTATATCAGCTTACCTAAATACGTTACTAAACCAACCATCAATTAGTACAGAATCATCATCCGCAATTAGGAATTTGCACGACACAACTAACGAGTGCATACACGCAATCAGAAGTCTAGGAATAAAGGTCGAATCCTGGAATTCATTTCTAATCATCAGCTTATCGAAGAAATTGGACAATGAAACACGACGAATATATGAAAGTTCGCTCCAGAACCCAGCGGAATTCCAGAAAACCGAGGAATTTCTGAAGTTTCTTGAACAACGCTTTAAGTCCTTGGAAGTATCGAGTAGCCCTAAAAATCAATCGCAACAACCAAAACCACAAGCAGTAAGACAAACGTTTGCCACTACAACCCTACGCGAGCTTTGCATCTATTGTCAGATGAACCATACATTAGACCAATGTACACGGTTTAGGCAGCTGTCAGCAACAGATAAAAACCAAATAGTGCTACTACACCATCTATGTAGAAGATGCCTATCATCAACACATCAAACGTACCATTGCGACCAAGAGATAAGATGCTCGAGCTGTAATGGGATACATCATACTATTTTGCATACGGCAAAGCCCAAAGTACAAACCACGAGCACGTCTGAAGTAAAAAACTTTAAACTAATAACAAACGTAAATCATGAAAAAGAACACGTGTTGTTAGCAACAGCAATGGTCAAATGTGCCAATCATAATGGAAGCCACACTACATTAAGAGTCCTGATAGACCCAGGGTCACAAGCAACTTTCATTACCGAGGACGCAGTTCAAAGATTGAAGCTTAAGGGGCAGAAAGTATATGCCAAAATAGCTGGAGTCGGTGGTCACAATATTGGGGAGGTAAAGAAAATAGTGAGCCTCAAAATCCAACCGGTCAGAGAATCGGAATTTGAATTACACTTAGATGCTTTAGTATTTCAAAAACTCACGACACTGCTACCAGAACAACGGATACAAACTGAAGGCTGGGAACATCTAAACAACCTAGAGCATGCAGATCCAAATTACAACACACCGGGCTCCATAGACATTTTGCTTGGAGCGGATTATTATCCAAAGATCGTATTGGGTGATATAATAAAAGGAAATCCTGAACAACCAATGGCGCAAAAAACCGAATTAGGATGGATCGTGTTCGGAAAATTCATCAGCCCAAGTGTCCAACATCACCACATAAAATCTATGATATCGTACATCGACTTAGAAAGTCAGTTAAAAAGATTTTGGGAGATTGAAGAAGTCCACGTAGAACGAGAACTTACCGATGATGAACAAAAATGCGAAGAGCACTTTCAAAAGAACTACAAAAGATTAGAAAATGGTGCATACCCGGTCGCATTACCATTTAAGAGCGACGATTTCAAATTAGTTGAATCAAGAAAAAAAGCCACAGCACGCCTCCTTCAAGTGGAAAAACAACTAAATAAGAACATCCAGATGAAGAATGAATATAAAAGCTTCATTGATGAATACATCCAATTGGATCATATGCAAGAAATAAACCAACGTGATGATGCAGGTAGAAACTACTTTCTACCACACCATGCCGTAATCAAAGATGATAGCTCAACAACCAAGCTTAGAGTAGTCTTTGACGATTCAGCAAAAACATCAAATGGAATATCATTAAATGACCTACTACACACCGGCCCAACAATACAACAAACACTCGTAGAGATATTGCTACGTTGGAGAAAGCATAAGTACGTGTTTAAAGCTGACATCGAAAAGATGTTTAGACAAATAAAAATCCGTCCACACGATCAAAACTACCAGTTGATACTATGGAGAAACGACAAAGGTGCAATCACAACAAACAAGCTGAAAACAGTCACGTACGGAACAGCCTCGGCCACATATCTAGCCACAAGAGTGCTACACCAACTAGCTCAAGATGATGGCAACCAATACCCAGCAGCAAAAAGAGCAGCTACTGAAGATTTTTATGTAGACGATATATTGTCAGGAGCGAGCACGATCAAAGAAACTATCACAATTCAAGAACAAATAGACAAATGTTTGAGACAAGGAAACTTTAATCTGAGAAAATGGAGTAGCAACAACCAGAAGATACTAGAAAACATAGATACTGAGTATCGAAATAAAAATAACCACCCAATCGAAATAGGGGAAACTATTAAAACCCTTGGTATCTTATGGAATCCTACAGAAGATATTTTCCAATTTAAAATCAAACCACTAAATATCGAAGCACCTATAACCAAGAGAAGAGTGCTGTCCGAAACTTCCAAACTTTTTGACCCCATAGGGTGGCTGGCACCGGTTATAGTAAAAGCAAAAATAATTATGCAACAACTATGGCTATTAGGAATTGATTGGGACGCACAACTGCCCACTGAATTAGAAACAAAATGGATTTGCTATGCTACCCAATTGCAGACGTTAGAAAAAGTAAAGTTACAAAGATGGTTAAGTCACAACAGAGACAACACAGGCGAATTACACGGGTTCTGCGATGCATCAGAAAACGCATATGCAGCAGTAGTTTACTACAAATCCAAGATTGCAAACAACCAAGGCAAAGTAGTTTTAGTCACCGCGAAAACAAAGGTTGCACCGTTAAAATCCAAATTAACCATCCCTAGATTGGAATTGTGTGCAGCTGTATTACTGTCAAAATTAGTCAAGAAAACCAAACAAGCATTACAAGAACCGGATATAAAAACATTTGCATGGACCGATTCAATGATAACGTTAGCATGGATTAAAGGGAAACCTAATAGATTTAAAACATTCATAGCGAACAGGATAGTGGAAGTCCAATCCGTATTATCTCCGCTACAATGGGGCTACGTAAAATCCGAACAAAATCCAGCTGATTGTGCATCGAGAGGATTGAACCCTACCAGCTTAATAGATCACTCTCTCTGGTGGAACGGACCAAGCTGGCTCAGAGACTCCTTCGAATATGCCTTACAACCACAAATTGAAGAAACTACAGAGGAATCCATGGACGAAGTATGCGCATTCACTACTACAATCGAAGGTGAGAACGTCATATTGAAGCTGATAGAAAGATGTTCATCGTTCACAAAAGCAATAAGGAGTATCGCTTATGTTCTTAGGTTTATGAAAAGAACAGCTAAATCGTCATCAAGCTTTCTGACAACCAAAGAACTTAACGACAGTTTGAGTTTAGCCTTAAAGGTAATACAAGGGGCGTGTTTAGGAACGTTGGACAAACACTATGGAAAACAAAGCGAATCAAAACTTCTTACCCTTAATCCGAAAATCGGCATCGACGGATTATTACGAGTGGGCGGAAGGCTGTCTAACGCCAGAGTGAGTTTCGACATTCAACATCCAATAATTATTCCTCATAAGGGTCATTTCACAACGCTGCTGATAGACTACGCACACAAGATGACGCTGCACGGGAGCAAATCCCTCACGCTTGCATTCATTCGCCAGAAGTACTGGATAATAAAAGGTCCATTAGCAGTAAAAACTTTTATCAATAAATGTGTAGTTTGCTACAAACATCAAGCACGGACTATGAACCAACTGATGGGAGATCTTCCAACAGCAAGAGTAACTCCAACCAGACCATTCACTCACACAGGAGTAGATTATGCTGGGCCTTATCAGATCCGATGCGCGCCAGGACGAGGTAACAAAAGCTATAAAGGATATTTAGCGGTGTTCGTCTGTTTTGCAATTAAGGCCGTTCACTTAGAAGTAATAAGCAACTTGTCATCCGAAGCTTTTCTAGCGGCATTTATCTATTTAATATTTTAGTTAGATAAGTTTTACCTGGGTACTTCTATAAATGGTACAAGAAACTGTAGAATTTCAAAGTAAGCCCAATTACAAGCTTTTTCTTGCTGCTTTTGAGCCACTAGGGATGTTAGTTTGCTTGAAAGCATCACTAAATTGATCGCGCAAGTTTTCCACCTGGCTTTACATAAAGATACTGTAACAAAAACGACATTCTGTATATGTAATTGAAATTCAATATAAACCCATAATTACCTTCTTGGCCCAATGCATAACCGATTGCCACTCAAGTATCTTCCTTCTTGCATCGGTTTTTATAATCTTTCGATTGCTTATTATAAATTGCTGGGCGCGACTCCACTTCCATAATTAATTTTTCGTCGAAATCTTTCTTATTCATTCTTACAAAAATCAATCACAATCATAATTTATTAAGTAATAATAAGGTTTTCTAATAAGGTTTTTTGGGCCCTAGAAAACTACAACCAAACAAAAAATCAACAAACAAAATTAACGGCTGCCGGTTGCTGTACTGTAGTCACTAAATTTTTTAATATAAAAGATACAATAGATGAAAATCTAACTTCAGCAGCAGAACTAGTCCACATTTATCATTGTATCGGTAAATGCTTCTAATCATAAAAATATAAGTTTTTCCCTATTTTACGTACAATATTACACGACCGAGAACGGAATTGAAAATAAACTTCTAGTTTTTTTTGTTAAAACGCTGATGAAACCGCAGCTCGTATGTTTAGTGCAATAAAAGCATTGCAAAGACCCCCTTAGGTTTATCTGTAGAGAAAATTTCAGAATTGTTTTTGCCATGTGATCCACAATGGTTTGAAACGTTATTTAAATAGGATGTCCTTTGATTTCGATAATTTTATTTTTAATTCAGCAAAAATATGGGCAATTTTTTCATAATTATTGTGATCTCGACTATAGGGAGCTAATCAAACACCTGCCGATTAGATGGGTTTCTTTACTTTAAGCAGTAAATCGGATTCTAGAATCGTGATAGGCTTTAAAAATATATTTCGAAGATCTCGCAGTAAAAATGAATGGTCAAAACTATTTTTACAACATTTCAGACATTAAAAACAAAAAAAAAATTAATGATTTACTTGAAACATATGTATGTGTATTTTGTACGGCACATAACCAATATTTTTAAAATAGCTACAAAAAAATTAGAAGCCGAAAGCACTACCATTTTAAATATGTTCGAAATTTTGCCAAACTTTATGAAGTTCGAACCCCAGCGATTTACCACTCCCCTAAGGTACCCTCAGTGACGCTGCAGAAGGGCTCTGGTCCAATGAATGGAGAGGCAGAACCCTTGCGGGCGAGGCCATCCGCTGCCTCATTTCCCACGGATCCAGTATGACCTGGCCTCCAAAGAAGTGTTACCTTACTTGAGCTTGCCAGATGCTTAAAAACCATCAGACAATCCGATACTAGCCTTTACTCAACGGTACAAGACAACAAGGCCTAAAAGCCTTTAAGGCAAATTAGCTGTCTGATACAATATATACCTTTGCATCGTTTGGGCCTTTGCTTTGCCTATCCTAGAGCAAAGTTCTATAGCATGTATTTCTGTTGAAAGACGGTAGCGTTGTTACCCAAGGACTTCGAGAGGACAGGCCCTCTACCGTGTATTCCTATATAGATCAATATCTATTTATATTAAACTAAATTCACACTTTAGACGAACTTTTAAATAATAAATTAATTTATTTAAGTTGAATTGATTTGAATAATTATTTATTTATGATAGAAACTTCTGTACATAAAATTAATTTATTGTATTTTATTGATCACCACCATTTATTTCCGTGCGAGTTGGGCGACATGTTGCCACGATGAAATTTGAGACGAGACTGATTATTTTATTTTACGTTTGTCGCTTCATTGTCTCTTCATATGGAAGAGATAGTAGTTCAATAAATAGGTATTTCGTTTTTGTATGTGAGAGTGTTCAAGAGTATTGTCAAGAGTGTTCGTTCCGACAATGTGGCGGAGAACGCGTAAATATAAATGCCTGAACCGCCATACCTACAATGACCCGTCTTCCGTTTTTGGTTGACATGGGCTGAACAGGCCACCTCACTACCGATGCGTAGGTGACCATATAGGCCTATTGATTGTGAGAAATGGCCAGTAGATCATTTTTGGTTGTAGTCCCCAAGTACGTTCATAGAGTATCTAACAGGGCCAAGAAGCCTTGGTGGCCGTACTTTGAACTTTCAATAAATGTTGCCTCCAGTTCAGTTTTTGATCTAAGATGACCCCTAGATATTTAATCTCTTTGAAAAAAGGAACAATAGTACAGTTTAACGAGGAAACAATAAGCGAGAGCTTTTTCCTCCTCGTAAATGGGACCCCATCGAACTTGCTCATAATTAAATATGATAGCCACATCATCCGCATAGCCCTGATATTAAACCCATGGCTACTCAGCAGGACCAGTAATCTGTGAATAACCAAAGGCAAAAAAAAGGAGACAATACGCCTTCTTGGGGAGAGCCCTTTACGGCCCTGATGGTTACTGACACGCCACCTAATCTGGCTGTGGTCTAGCGATGTTCCAACATGGAGCGGATCCACCTAATTGTAAAAAGCGGAAACCTTTTCTCGATTGCTGCCTTCTCTATCGATCCTAGGAGGTATTATGTAAAGCCCCCACAGTGTACACAAAGGGACATAGGGCAATTTCTTTATATCCCATCGATCTTTCAATCGTCGTGGCTAGACCTAAACTGGTCTCGATACTGCTGATTATTTACAAAGATATCTCTTCTTATTTGATGATCCAAGATGTTTTCTATAATTGCCTGATAAGCCTTGGGCTGGACGTCCGGACAACCCTCTCCCTTTGGTATAAAGACCATATTTACTTTTCCCGAAGTTTAGGAATATAGTTAAAAGGAAAACTGGCGAGAAACATTTGGATCAAGCTGGAGAGTATCTCCTCAATACCTTTTTCAAGTAAAACTGGAAAGGTTTGAAAGGTTTGAAAGATCCAATTGCCTATCTCACCTTGCTGGATGTGATCATTTTCTCAGAGAGACTCCAGATCCTACTGACCAGTATTGCATCCAGAAAGTGGGTATCTAATAGTACCTCCAATGTTTCCTTCCGGGTTTCTAAACCATTTGAGTGATCCAGCACCACAGCAAGTCAGATTCATTTGAATTAAGGAAGTTGCTTGCTGGATCGCATACACATTTATGTTTTATTCAGGAACCTTATCTTCTCGATGGTTCTGTTTGTGGACTATTACTATTATTATTATTATTATTGAAGGGCCATGTGAGCGATAAGCCACCTCACACTGCGACCTAAAAGATCTATTGTGCTGGACCCTGCTTAATTATCCGTCCAGTCAATATTCAGGTTTGTGGACTAAACATTTCGAATGGTAGAATTTTTTCAAAGAATTCTGTCAATAAAACTAGAGCTTGCATTTATATTTCTAATAATATCAGCGCATATTTTATTCACGAATGCAGTTCGGCTGATCTCTCAGCGGTTCTCATTACTTCCGATTATGGTAAGGCTTGCACTGAACTGATCGTTACATCAGTTTATCTTCCATTTGATTCTTCTCATCCGCCCCCTTCGGAGGAACATACTGTACTCTTAAAGTGGAGTATGTATAAAAATATTCCCCTCTAATTACAACTATGACCTCCTGTTGAGAGTGCAGAATCCATGGGTCGACCCACCTTTCATGTCAGCACTATAGGTTGGTATGAAGCAATGCAATGGGCAGGTGGTATACAAAACGGGTCTATAGCCGTACGTCCTCGATTTGGCTAATGCTGCGTAAAGTAGGACGGTAAAAGTAAACAGCGAAAGAGTTGGGAGTGCCTTGAGCCCCGGAACAAATTGCAGAGATTAAAACCAAAAAAAAAAAAAAAACTTACTCGACGACTTTTGAAAATTCGTGTCCATTTATTACTAAACAAAAGATTGGGAATATACCCTTTTGGTTCTCTGCTCTTAAAAAACAAAGGAAACATAAAGGGTGTTTCAACAGGTGCGCTTCAACTTTTTTCCGATAGGGACGGCGAACGACGCCATATTTTTTATTGTTCTTTTGTCATTTGGAAACTTCATTAGTATACATTTCATCATGGAACGCTACACACGTGAACAGCGATTGCAAATCGTGCAAATTTTTTATCAAAATAATCGTTCTGTTGCTGCTACTTTAAGAGCATTACGGCCATTTTACGGTCCATTTAACAAGCCAGCCCGTTCGACAATCGACCGTATAGTGGCAAAATTTGAGTCTACGTTTTCGCTACATAATGTTCCAGTGCCTTCGAGAGCAAGAAGTGCTCGAATTGTTGAAAACATCGCAGCCGCCAGGGCTTCAGTTCAAGAAGACGCGAATGTGTCGCTCACACGACGTTCGCAACAATTGGGCCTTTCTGTGACATCATTGTGGCGAATTTTACGTAAAGATCTTGGCCTACATCCGTATAAGATCAAGCTGACACAAAAACTAAAGCTGTTTGACCATTTGAAGCGACGCCAATTCGTGAATTGGGCTCAAGAGCAAATCGAAAATGATGCAGATTTTCACCGAAAAATCATCTTCAGCGATGAGGCTCACTTTTGGCTATGGATTTGTCAACAAGCAAAATATGCGTTACTGGGCAGGAAGCAACCCACACGTGATTCATGAGGCACCGTTGCATCCCGAAAAAGTCACTGTTTGGTGCGGATTACATGCCGGCGGCGTCATTGGGCCATATTTTTTCATTGACGATAACGATCGCCACGTTACTGTTAATGGAAATCGATACCGCGATATGATAAACGATTTTTTTTGGCCGCAATTGAATGGAATGGACTTGGACGACATGTGGTTTCAACAGGACGGGGCCACATGCCACACAGCACACGATACAATCGCGTTATTGAAGACTAAGTTCGATGAGCGTGTTATTTCGCGAAATGGGCCCGTCCAGTGGCCGCCGCGCTCGTGTGATTTGACACCTCTAGATTATTTTCTTTGGGGTTATGTGAAGTCATTGGTCTATGCCAATAAGCCGGCGACGTTGCAAGAGCTCAGAGCCAATATTGAACGTGAAATTGCTGGAATTTCGGCCGATTTATGCGAAAGAGTGGTCGAAAATTGGGTTCAAAGATTGGACTTCGTAAAACGTGCACGCGGTGGTCATGCAAAAGAAATCGAGTTACATACTTAAATGTATATGTTCAAATTCGTTAATAAAAAAAAAAGTTAGTTCAAAAGTCGAACAGTTTGTGTTTTATTCAAAAAAAAAGTTGAAGTGCTCTTGTTGAAAAACCCTTTACTAGGAAACTGAAGAATAAAGTCGGTGAAGTTAGCCCGAAATATCAGCCCGAATTTTTGTTTGGTTCGTTTCTCGGATAAAATGTAGCTATCCCGAAAAGTGGAAATTTTTTGTAAAAAGTGTAGGCTCATCCCGAAAAAAATAGTATAATTAAAATGTATCTAACACGAAAAACAAAACAAGTTTAATCCAAATGAAAATTAATAAATTTCTTAAAAAATATTTGTAATAAAAAAAATTAATTTCTATAAGAGTAAAGCCATTCAACATATTCTACAAATTTTCATAGCTATACTAATGTATGTTCTGTTGGTAGTGTATTCCATTTACAATGAAGAAACCTTAAGTTATATACTGCCAATACTAGATAGAATGCTTAAAGATTTTGTATTTAGGAGGATAGGCCATGATGAGAGGTAGTCAGCATCCCATATCCATATCATGGAGATAAGACATATAATTTTCAGTACACATAATACGCCTTTTCGTACACTGCATCCAGTTGAAACTTAAATTCTGTGTGGCGATACCAGAGATAAATACCAATAACGGTATATACCACCTGATAGGTCGTAGATATGCTAATGAACCATAAATAGGCCATATCCATATTATGGAGATAAGACATATAATTTTCAGTACACATAATACGCCTTTTCGGACACTGCATCCAGTTAAAACTTAAATTCTGTGTGGCGATACCAGAGATAAATACCAATAACGGTATATACCACCAGATAGGTCGTAGATATGCTAATGAACCATGAATAGGCCATATCCATATCATGGAGATAAGACATATAATTTTCAGTACACATAATACGCCTTTTCGTACACTGCATCCAGTTAAAACTTAAATTCTGTGTGGCGATACCAGAGATAAATACCAATAACGGTATATACCACCAGATAGGTCTTGGATATGCTAATGAACCATGAATAGGCCATATCCATATCATGGAGATAAGACATATAATTTTCAGTACACATAATAAGCCATTTCATACAATGCATCCAGTTGAAACTAAAGTCTGTAGCGATACTAGAGATAAATACCACTAACGGTATATACCACCTGATAGGTCGTAGATATGCTAATGAACCATAAATAGGCCATATCCATATTATGGAGATAAGACATATAATTTTCAGTACACATAATACGCCTTTTCGGACACTGCATCCAGTTAAAACTTAAATTCTGTGTGGCGATACCAGAGATAAATACCAATAACGGTATATACCACCAGATAGGTCTTGGATATGCTAATGAACCATGAATAGGCCATATCCATATCATGGAGATAAGACATATAATTTTCAGTACACATAATAAGCCATTTCATACAATGCATCCAGTTAAAACTTAAATGCTGTGTGGCGATACTAGAGATAAATACCACTAACGGTATATACCACCTGATAGGTCGTAGATATGCTAATGAACCATAAATAGGCCATATCCATATTATGGAGATAAGACATATAATTTTCAGTACACATAATACGCCTTTTCGGACACTGCATCCAGTTAAAACTTAAATTCTGTGTGGCGATACCAGAGATAAATACCAATAACGGTATATACCACCAGATAGGTCGTAGATATGCTAATGAACCATGAATAGGCCATATCCATATCATGGAGATAAGACATATAATTTTCAGTACACATAATACGCCTTTTCGTACACTGCATCCAGTTGAAACTTAAATTCTGTGTGGCGATACCAGAGATAAATACCAATAACGGTATATACCACCAGATAGGTCGTAGATATGCTAATGAACCATAAATAGGCCATATCCATATTATGGAGATAAGACATATAATTTTCAGTACACATAATACGCCTTTTCGGACACTGCATCCAGTTAAAACTTAAATTCTGTGTGGCGATACCAGAGATAAATACCAATAACGGTATATACCACCAGATAGGTCGTAGATATGCTAATGAACCATGAATAGGCCATATCCATATCATGGAGATAAGACATATAATTTTCAGTACACATAATACGCCTTTTCGTACACTGCATCCAGTTGAAACTTAAATTCTGTGTGGCGATACCAGAGATAAATACCAATAACGGTATATACCACCAGATAGGTCTTGGATATGCTAATGAACCATGAATAGGCCATATCCATATCATGGAGATAAGACATATAATTTTCAGTACACATAATACGCCTTTTCGTACACTGCATCCAGTTAAAACTTAAATTCTGTGTGGCGATACCAGAGATAAATACCACTAACGGTATATACCACCAGATAGGTCTTGGATATGCTAATGAACCATAAATAGGCCATATCCATCTCATGGAGATAAGACATATAATTTTCAAAAATAACTTGAAATCATCAATTGAATTCATTAAAATAAATAAGTTCAAAGAGATTATGGAAATGGTTCGACACAATTTGAAAACTGGGAATCATCATTTCATTTTATTAAAACGAATAAATTCAAGTGTAGCTTAGAATCAGAAGTCTGGAGAAGATATTCTAATATAGAATCAAAAGTTGTGCCTATCGTTATTATACTCTGTTCATACCTCTAAATATTAATAGAATAATGACCTTCGGATGGTTTTGAGTATTTAAGAATTGAACCTTCGTGAACAAAACATATAACAGAAGTTATTTCATATTTATTATCTCCAAGCTTGATATTGTTCTGTACTTCGGACAGTTGTGCAGTAGCATCATTGATTGTTTCAGTGTCTATACATAATATCTGTCCAAAAGATTTTAGTGTAGGACCCATTGATTGAAAACACTGTTTACATGTTTTGAGTGGTATTTCTTGGAAACATAATTCAATATTGGAAACTCCTAGTGTCTGATATTTTTCAACATTCAAATAAATCATTGGCCGCTTTTCTTCCTCTTTGAATAAACAATTCTTGTTCGAACATTCTAATGTTACTGTTAAGCTTGGAAAATTTTGAAAGACACTCTTGCAGACGTTGTATAATTCTGTGGTGCAATCGGAATTAAATCCTGACAGTTCTACCAAAATTTCTTAACGTATTTGGTACAGTTTAGCTAAATCATTTCTTAATAGTGCTTCTAATAATGATTTAGTTCGGCCGCCTTTCAGATTTTTTAAAAAAATTTCGTCTTTATCCATTGATAAACCGATCGCTTGATATGTCGAATCTAGAGCACACGTATTTTTATAAAAGCTACAAGTATGGGTGGCGTTTCTAATTAAAGGCATCTGTAATTTTGCTTGTGGTTTGAATATTGCTTTAGGTCTTGTAAATTTGTGACTTTTCGGTGTATTTAAATTTTGGCTTAATGTTGTCATGGCCGTGATATTTTGTTCAGTATTAGAAGAACGTGAAAAGGAATTTACAAAATTGAAATCAAAACTGCTCGCCCGTCGTTTTTTTTTGTTTACTGGTGAAGAATATGGGCTCTTTCGTTGCCAAATAGATTTACTATTTTGTATGTCTAATAAGCTATGGTTACTGCTTTTAAGTGACCATTGGATTGGGCTTTCTATTTGTTTCATCGAAAATTTTGGTACAGCATAGAATATCTATTTGCAGACCGTTTGGTTTCTTGAGTTCAATTCGCGTACAAAGCAAACAACCTTCAATGGCATTCTGCCAACTTCAAAGGTGCAACTTGTCGATAAAAACCTTATTTTTAAAAATGCAAAGTAATTTTCCACATGGTCATTGCTAAATCGATTTCCATTACGCAGAACCCCAGTAAACAATGGTATTATGTGTACTGAAAATTGAATGTCTTATCTCCATGATATGGATATGGCCTATTCATGGTTCATTAGCATATCCAAGACCTATCTGGTGGTATATACCGTTAGTCGTATTTATTTCTAGTATCGCCACACAGAATAAGTCTGTTAGTATTGGCTGTTTATAATTTAAGATTTCTCCATATCACATGCGCTATACTAAAAACATAAATTTTTAAAAATCATATGTTTATTCCCATGATTTGACCGTGGGATGCTGACTACCTCTCATCATGGCCTATCCTCCTAAATACAAAATCTTTAAGCATTGTATCTAGTATTGGCTGTAAATAACTTAAGGTTTCTTCATAGTAAATGGAATACACTACCAACAGAACAGTACATAAGTATAGCTATGAAAATTTGTAGAATATGTTGAATGGCTTTACTCTTATAGAAATTAATTTTTTTTATTACAAATATTTTTTAAGAAATTTATTAATTTTCATTTGGATTAAACTTGTTTTGTTTTTCGTGTTAGATACATTTTAATTATAATATTTTTTTCGGGATGAGCCTACACTTTTTACAAAAAATTTACACTTTTTCGGGATAGCTACATTTTATCCGAGAAACGAACCAAAAATTCGGGCTGATATTTTTTCGGGCTAACTTCACCGACTTGAAGAATAAAGCAAAAAATACTTAACTAATAGCTCAAAAGGAGTATAAAAAAGCTTAAGATTTTTGAGGAAATGAATAGTCTCTCTGCGGTCGCATAGACTTAAAGAGCGTCGGCTAAAAATGATACCCGTAGACTTGATGCTCTTCGTCTAACGAATGCCAAGTTTACTTCTTCGAATAAAGAAGGGTACGAGTCGCTTCTTTCTGTTCATTTTACGGAGTGTGCCATCGTTAACTCTGATTTTGCTCACTCTCTAACCAATAATAATTTCAATGACGCTCCCGACCGGGAATTAGCGGATCGGTTAATTACGTTCTAAGTTCCTTAAATCAGGTTGTCCTGATAGGATTTTTTCAGCTGAATTACAGCACGGTTTGTCTATTATTAAGCACCACCTACTCTACCTTTTCAAAGCGTGCGTTGCTTTTAGCATTGTTCCTCATGTTTGGTGCGAGAGCAACGTTGTATTTTACCGAAGGCTGGCAAATCAGATTACACTGACGCCAAAGTATTTCGGCCCATCAGTCTATCCTCAATATTTCTTAAAGTTTTAGAGAAGATTGTCGACAGATTTATTAGAGATAATTAATTATCTAATATAGTATACATATATAGTAACATGCAACATGATTATAGAGTAGGTAAGTACTGTGAAACGACTCTATATGAACTTGTCACTAGGATCGAAAGATCGCTCAATAATAAACAGTTTCTTGTGGGAACTTTCCTGGACATTTCCAGGACGGCGGGAGCCTTTGATAGTAGATCGTTCTTGTCGATTAATAACGCCTATTCCAATTTCATTTTTCGAAAGCACCTGCATGTGTTATCCGACTTAACGCAAAGTGCCTTATGTATTGTGGAGTCGTGGTGTGCTGAAAAGCATTTACACGTCAATCTTTCTAAAACTGATTTTGTTATATTTACCAGGCATCGAAATATTGATGGTCTAACTGTACCCTTTCTTTTCGTGAGCCGATTAATAAATTCGACCACGTTAAGCATTTAGGTGTCTTCTTGGACAGTAAACTTTCCTGAAAATTTCACCTCTAGTATAAACTTCAAAAATCGACTGCCATCTTTTGGCAGTGTAGACGAGCCTTTGGGGAAACCTAGGGTTTAACTTCCAAAATGCTGTGTTTCATCTATAAATCGTTGGTTCTAGCAATGTTATCTTATGCTTCCTTGGTTTGGTGGTTAATAGTTAAATTAAAGGCTTGAATTATAAAACTTAATGGTCTACAAATTATTGCTTGTAGGGCCATTACAGGAGCTATGTTCTCAACTTCCCTTCCTGCCATGCAATCAATTCTATTCTTTTCTCAGTTACATTCTTTCATTCTTTGCACAGCTTGTTATGTGGAGACACATGCCAGTTTTTAACCAAATTGCTACAATGCGGACGGAAGTAGGTTTCCTTCCCCTATTGACAATATCTACATTATTAGTAATTAGAAACTCAAGAAACTACTTACCCCTTTTATTGATGTCCGTGCTGTCCCACACCGTGTGGTGTACCTGCCTTCGAGTGTAGGTGGCCTCTCTGTTCTTCGGAAGGCGCAGATTATCCTCCTTTAATGTACCACCGTCACTCGTCAGGCCAGTATTATCGGCAGATGGCTAACCAATCTCCGACCAAAGGTCTCATCAGTGGTCTGCGCGGAAGATCCCTTGCCATGCCTTCCCCCACACAACCCAGACGCCTTCTGTTGTCTAACTCGCCTTCTCCTCGCCTGTCTCTTAGAGAGGGCCACCACCCCAGTGGACTTGGCCACAGGTGCCGCCACCGTAACATCCGAAGGCTTGACCGCTTGGGTCGCCCACAGAACCTGCCTGTGCTCGAATTCCGGTTCGATGACAAATGATAATGAGAAATGACTTGATTTTTTATTTCAACTAGTCGGTTGCATTTTTATTTATAGTACGCGAAATAAAACATAAAGACATTTCTCATTCTCATTTGTCATTGAACCGAAATTCGGGTGCTGGCCTCCCTTGGGATGTAGTTGGACAACCCCAAACTTCAAGTTGACTTTAAAGCCGACTCACTTGAGCTTCTCAACTGAAGAGCGGTCCATATAGAAAATGCTAAAGGCTGAAGAGTTTCGTTTTGGCTCGTGATAAAACCAAGAAGCTTATCCGTAGGCAATTCAGCATTGTTAGGGAAGGTACCAAACATAATCTTGGCTCGAGGCAGGTTTACCGCCTCAGCCACGATCAGCTGTGCACTCTCCCATGCCTTAATAGTGCCTCTGGCCACCCTGAGCCACTGTACAGTGGCCCGGTCAGCGCAGTTCCCTATCAGCCATCCAGGCTGAAGGTGATGCCAAGGAACTTAGGTTTAACCTCCTTCGTCTCCTGCTTCAGCATCTTATCTAAGATGGCCTCCTGGAAAGATTTAAGCTACTCTCCAATTAGGAAAATCTCAGGAAAACCAGAGGGCAGAATCGCAATGATCTTCAACTCTGCAGCCTGCCTGAAGGTAATTCCAGACCGGACTGCAGAACACGGACGGATTCCTCCCCTCGCCTTTTAAAGGACCGGTGAAATATTGTCATCCGAGCGGACTTTTTTGGACGGTCTGGCCTCAGTAGGAGCAACAGTCTCCCTTTGTGACCGCGTCGCCAGAAGCTTAGTCTCGCTTCCAGGCATTTTGCCTTCAGTAAAAATCCTTTGTGCCGCTTTTTCGCGGCTCCACATATTTTCACGCGAGGAGCCACGAAAGGTTTCTCAATAGTATTGACCTCACCCTTCCGGTCCTCCCTCACGTCCATAATCCCCCTGCTTTCACAGAGGAAATCCCATGTCGGAGTTGAGAACCAGGTTCTCAAGCACCGTAAGGAGCTCCCCATCCGATGACTCCGAACCTGGTCAAAGTCTTTATGCAGATTCTCGAGAAGGCGTACGACAGTTGACATTTTTGACAGTTGACAATCGAATTCATAAAATCGTTGGGATCATTTTTCTGACTTCATGAAAGGGATTTGTTGAAGTGGTCGTTGCCGGTAATGTCAAACCAGTCGACCAAAATTGGTCTAGTTACCCAAAATTAAGTGGTACCACATTAGGAACCTTCTACAATATAAAACCTATTCCAAAACGATAAGGTAACCAACACCGCGATTAACTTCAAAGCGAAACACGCTTGTTTTTCCATTTTTGTTAACCAAAGCACTCCAAATGGCAACTTAATTTTATTGAAGTTTAATTCTCTTGTTTCTCAAGAATTACAACTTTGAAAAGAACTCCATATTTTTGAATAATATTTCAACTAAACTAAAAATTCACAGACGATGAGTGTTAAGCGGCACACTGAAGTTGGTTATACGACTAAGAAGAACAAACGAGCCCAAATTCAGCAAGCAAATGCTTTTGTAAAAAAAAGAATTCGATTAGAAGATATTCAGGCAAATATTCAATCATGGATTAATAAGCAACCCGACAAGGTTACAGTTAGCCGTAGATCAAGTGCAGAGGCAGGAGCACAACCTGTTACTGAAAAAGCCAAAGGTACATTTGAAAGACCACATCCGATATTGCATTGGGACCGAGAAAAACCACGAAAATCGGAACCATATTTATATGGCGCGTATGATTCACCCTATTCCAAACCACCAAATGAAGTAAATTTTATCGGTGGCATCGGTGAAATAAAAGGTCATCCGAGGTCAAAAATATTTATTGATCGACCTACTGCTATACAAAATATTTACAATATGCGCACCCGAAATAATCCTGTGTTTACGTTTACTGAAAATCCAAAAGAATCGAATTGCTGTGTATCAACAATTTATAAACCACAGCTGCATTTTTATCATGCGCCCGAGAAACAGACATACGAGTATTTCGATTACAATAATCCGTTGCAATTAGATTTCCAAGGGTACGACTTCAAGAAAACATTCCAGAAAGACGAACAAATCGCGGAAGACCAAAAGGAATATAAGACTCAAAAAAACTACTTGCATAAGGTAGACGATGAGAGAAAACTATGCAAATTGATAAAATTTGAAAATCGTCAGGAACAGTATGGTCTATCAAAATTTTACGATCTCAAAAAGGAAGGTGGTCACATAAAAGAATTAGATAATGAACGGACGCGTATTCCTCATTGGACAGATAAATATGCACCGAAACAAGATGTACATGACCCGAAATTTGTGCGACCTGCTATTGCCAGTGTTCCGTTCAAGCCTGAGCCAAAAATCCAGTCGCATTTAATTCGGACGCACGAAAAAGGAAGAAATATTGAAATGCGGAGTCAGAAGTATTTGGGTCGGCGGGAACGTGTTATCGCCCGAATGGAAAAGCAGAATGAAAAGGAGGAAAAATTGAAAGAAGAGGAATTAGAAAAACAAAAATTGAATGAAGAGAATAAAAACAAGAATTTGGCTCAGGAGGAGTACAATGCCTATTTCACGGACAAACATGAAGTTATTCTAAAAGAATTTTTGTCGCTTAAACCACCTTATAAAGAGAAGAAATATCCTAGTACGTTGCGTGAAACGCGCTATTATAAACGCATGTTAAATCGTAAGAATCGTTTGGCCAAACAAAAAGCTGAAGTAAAGGAGCAGTATTTAATGGAAGGTAATTTTGAAAAGAAATATTTCACGTTCCCTGAAAAGAATGTTCATATCGATGACGTATCGATTGATGCCGATGCAATAAGCGAACAGACAAGTGACGACGAAGATGGCTTGTCAGTTGGAAAAAAGGGTAGCAAATTTCAGTTGCGTGCATTTTTTACGAAACTAGTTCGTGAACCACGAGGTCGACGTGATAGGATGCCCAAAAGTATTGCCGAGCGGCCGGTTCGTACTTGTATCACACGTGAAGAATGGTTTGATATGATGGCGCCCAAACATAAGCCGCCATTATTTTTTAAAAACTGTCCATCCACATTAAAAACAACGTTGGAACCAAATGCCGAACAATATTCAATACTGGATCTTCCCAAGCCTTTAGTTGGTACCTATACTGACATAAGCCCCATTAAAGAAATGTTACTGGCGAATGTAGAAAGTGAAGAGAAAGTAAAGAAAATGCGACCAAAAGTGATTAAGCCGCCAAAAATTAAGGTGAAAAAATTCAATTTGACGGGCTTTCTTTACGGTAAGGTTAAAGCTGAGAAGAATATTTTTACAAAGCTGCGAAAGGAATCGAAAGGGCTAAATAAATGTGGCATACCACTTGAAGTAATCGAACGGTCTAACGACATATTTGAGGAGAGGCAACGCAAAAAAATACAAAAAGAAGCTCAACGGCTACAAGTATTGGGGATTATTATGCCCCTTGACCCAGAATTGGCTGATAAAGGTAAAGGTCCTGACATTTTTGAATCTTCATCAGACGATGACTGGATACCTAAGCAATGCATTGAAAAACCTGATGTCGCTCGCGAATGGGGAATAGTAAAAAGTACTAGATTTTGTCCGCATTTAACTTCGGGAATAAAAGCGCCACGATATCGTGAACCCGTCGTCGGAAAATGCTTGTGCAACGTTACGACTGAGAATCAAGAGAACAATTATAACCTAAATCTGCAATTGCCAGAAGTTTTAAAAGTTCCCGAAGATATTCTTAAGGAGCCGAATTTAAGATCGGAAAAGAAGAAATATACGAAGGTATTTGGAACGCGTCACCACCATAAACATTTTGATACCACCCAACATAAGTCAATTATGGTGAAATATCTTTTCAAAGTTCCATCACTGGGTGTAAAAAAAAGCCAAACGCAAATTGATGCAAATCTAAATTTGGATCATAAACCGTCGACTGGAGTAAAAGAGAAAGAATATCCAGTACCGGCGCTCAAGGAATTTGTGTCGAATGTGTCCAAATCAAAACAAACACCATTGATCAAACGTTTTGTTGCCTTTTTGCACGATCGGCTTTTAGAAGGTCAAAAATCGATGGGTTTGGATGATCGTGGTTACGATGATGATTTTAAGAATGATGCGATTGAGGAATTAAAAGCAGATTTAGAAAGTATTATATCTTGTTGCTCGTCGAACACAAGTTCAGACGTGACCAACTATTCGCAGGACAGCGGCAGCTATTTCGACATTCAAAATGTTAAAGTTCCCTTAAGGTATGCAACAAAATAAATTTTATGTTTCAAAATTTTCATTTACTAAATTTCAAAATATAAAATTCTAAATTAAATTTTTTTTTTCTTGTAATTTTATTCACACAGATATATTACAAAAAACAAAGTCCCATTCTCTGAAGTTAACCGGATTCGTGTAAGAGCACAAGATTTTACAAAATTGAATGAATACTACCATCCCTATTACTATCCACCATTTTGTGGTCAAGAGCAAGTGATGCGAAAAATAAGCAAGCCGAAAGATCACTTCTATACAAATTTAGTGCGAACCCGTGCGGATATACGGGCCCGCCTTAAAGTAGACCTGCCCTCGTTCAACGATGAGAAAATCGGTGAGAAAGGTCGAAAATATATTTCAAAGTTGATCACCGAGTGGGATGATTACTATCAACATGAGATAAAAGATCGTCCACGAATTTGTAATATAAAATGTGGCCCAATCTTGGAACAATCTCGTGCCGCACTACGTAAACGCTTTATTGCGCTGTATTCGAGCGAACAAATTACCCAGTTGAAAATTGCTCAGAAGATTTTGAATCGATATTTTGATGAATTCTTCGAATTTCGTGATTTATGCGAGAAATTATTTTCATCATGGAAAGAGGAATACTATCGAAGTTCGATGAAAACCCTCCAGGATTTGGAACCACAATTTGCGATTACGCGAGCAATGCAAATCGAATTGGACAAATTGCGCGAATTATTTTGGCATTTGAATATGCAAATCGTTTACATGGAAAACGATTGGATCACGTGTATTGGTTATCAAAATTTCCATTATCTTTTGGCTGATTTAACGTGGCGGCACGATTACGATTGGATTCATCGGGATCCGGAGACAAATAGTATGGAAAATGCTCGCAAATCAATTGAAAATCGTTTTATTGTAAACATTCGGAACAGGGATCAAGACGATGCATTTGAGATTAAACACTATTATGAGGCGGTGTTTCTGAAAGTGGCCAAACCACCAATGTATCCGTTTCAAACGCCAAATGAATTTCACCAAGGCCTAGTGAATATAAAGACGCGTCTGTACATCAGCTTAGTGCATATGCATGTAAAAATATGGACTTTGGCCGAATTGACCAAACAGTATGAGGAATTTGTAAAAAAATCAAATATTTTTCTGGACAATCGCGAAAAGTACGTGAATCATCGCAGCAAGAAGAAAAATTTTCTACAAAAACAATCTCAGAATCTCGAGGAAAACGGTTATCGTATGTTTGATACCGAATTAACCGTTTCACTTTCAAATCACGAGATGCGCCAACTTGAAGCGCTGTGCGAATGTATATATGAATTTTTTGTACCTCTTACGGTGCGAAACGAATTAAAATTAAATTTTACGATAATTGATAAATTTGGTATGGTGGCGGACTCTGTCGTTAATATTTTGGGTGAACTTGACAAATTTCCGATTGAAATGCTGCAAGATATCGAAAAAAAAGTGCGCATTAAAAAAACTCGCACGATGAAAATATCCGAAAATGCTTGTGCCCTCGAGAATCGAATCCATTTCGTGATGCAAAGTGTGATGAGAAATTTACAGCCACCATATAAAAAGCCGAAACGTGAAGGTAAATTGCCGCGTTCCTATTTGGTTCGGCGCAAGAAGAAAATTATTATTCCGGTTCAGCAAACCGATAATAGAGTGAAACTATTTTACCGGGCATTCACGGAGGATGAAAAATGCTTGTGCCCAACGCTTGAATGTCTCAACGAAGAAGATTACCATGTATTTAAGGTAGTGTATCCGGACGTTGAAAAACCTGTTATAAACAAGGATGACTATAAACGATTAGAAATGGAGGAAATCCAACAAACTATTGAAGCGGTCTGATAACACTACACGGACACTCTTTATATCAATTATATTTTATGATTTTCAATACATTCGACAATTTTTCTTCTACACAGATGGTTTTCAATTTTCGCTCCAACGACTCAAAATCAGTCGTTTCAATTTCATCGCACGGATCCACCATCCGATCAAATCGATTTAGGTATCGTTCCGCAAATGCCAGGATTCCGCATAGTGATCGAAAATCATATCCGCTGAAATTCGTATCTCGCTCCAAATCGTTTAGTTGTAGAATATTTTTAATTTCCCCAATCTTTTCCATAGTCCCATGGAACCCTAATGCCTCATGCATAGTCGTTGCGAGCAAATCTTTCGGCAGTACACGTTCTTCGGGCAGGAGCGCAGGTTGATTTTTAAAATCATTTTTCAAATTTGCATGGTTTTCATCCTCGCTGTCCGTTTCTTCTTGATTCGGTTTCAGTTTTAACGTTTTCATGGGGCTGACCGTTTCTTCGGAGCTGTTCACTGTCGCCCAGTTACGAATGAATATGCGGCGAAAAATTTGTTTCTGCGACTTTGAAATTATCACATATTTGCTGAGATATTCCAGTGGCTTGAGTTTGGCGAGTTCATTCGAATCGATGGGCAATTCAAAACGTGAAAGCGAGCGGGTATACTTTCGCGGCAAATTTAACCATTTCACATGATCTACGTCCCGTAAATTTAAAGTTTTTCGGATATTTTTCACCACGTCACTCTCGTAATTAACTTTGTCACTCGGTATCGTATGATATGCCTCTTGTAAAGCTCGATGCATGTACTTATCAAATGAATTCTCGACCACATCAATATTTAAACCGCGCCGTAAAATTTTCAAGCAATCCTCGTCCAAATAACATGGTTTACCGCTGCTATCATCATCATCGAGTAAATTAAATTTTCCGAATTTCGATTGGACTCGATCAAATTGTACGGCCCCGTTACCGTTTGGGATCAATGAGGGGCGATTACTAAAATTGGGTGAATCCGGTCCGAGGGCACTAACTTGAGTTTCTGGATCTTGGCTCTGATGGAACGGGGTCAAACCGGCTGAGGTTACTTTACTCTTTTTACGTTTTTTACCACGTCGCCTTGGATTATCCTCTTCTTCTACATTAAAATCATCCCGTGCATTAACACATATAAGAGAATTTTCACTCGTTAGCGGTGGAATCACTGAATCACTAGCTTCCACTCTTGCCTGTTGTTTAATGGCGATTTGAATTTTTTCCGATATTTTGACATTTTTACCCGAACCCGTCGGAGTTTTTGCTGTAGTTTCCCCACCACTTTTTGTTTCTCTTTGAATCCATGGCTCATTTCCAACTGCACCAGCTGATAATTCGGAAGATGCATTCCAAAATAGAGTTTCTTGACTGTGACTACGCCGCAAATCGAGTATAATTTGTTTGCGTTCTTTAATATTATCACTCGACGGTTCGGGCGTTACACATCGCCTTGAATTTCGAATTGAATTTACCGCACTGTTACGTGTTCGGCCACTAGCTATTGTTGGGGTTGGAGTGAGCGGGCGAGAATCAGTGTCGGTATATCGACGAATAAATTCTTCAGGTACATGATCGTGATAATCGGTTAGGCTATCTTTATGCCCGACTGTTTTTCGACCATGAGACTCGTGTTGTTGAAATGCTTTACCTTCAATTATCTGGAAATATCTTTAATATAAAACACCAGATTCTTAATTAAAGCGTTGGTATGTAAGGTACTTACCCAAGCCTCTTTAGCTTTCTTAACAATTGTTTTTACTTCAAGTGATGCTGGATGGTTGCATAATATAGAGCAACCTGGTGAATATGGGTTAAATAACCCACCGAAAGGTCGAAGTGAAAATTCGATTTGCTTCGATATTGGGCTCGGTATTTGAGGTGCATAGTGGTGATGTCTTTGAATCTAGAAAATTATTATTATTAAAGTTTTATATTTTTAAGAACTGTTTGAAATAATTTACCTGTGACCGATAAAAGGATACTTTCTTCTTTGGACTGGCTAATAAACCAGTTTTGCTTGTTATACTCATGTTTCTCGAATGGAAATGAATTGTCTCTATAAATCGTAAATAAATCATGTTGCTAACAACAACAGATTTTTTTTGCATATAAGCGGTATTTAGTTGCTATCGAATACAGACTATAAATTAGGGTACGTTGCTGCGGATACCAATAGAAACAAGTGGTACTACTTGTTGCAATAATATAGTTTCGATGGAGAAAGTTGATAAGAAAATGAGTTGATTGTCATAAGCACAACGATTTAGACTATAGATTGTGTTTTTTTAAAGAGTTATACAATTATCAGTTTAATATCAATAAATTGATTTAAGGCAAACTCATCCACTGAAACATGAAACAGACAATTTAGGCTGCGTTATTCGGTTGCCTTATTTGCTTGTGGTATAATACGTCGTAATAAAAGTCTCGCTAGGAAAAGTTGTCACCTATTTGTATTTTTTCGGTACCACCGAATACCACTTGTTGATTCTATGCCATAAAAAAAACCTTACGTGATCAAATTGGTTGACAGCTCACAAATTTGTATCGAAACTTTGCTCCTATGAAATTTTATCCATAGATTTAACGATTTAACAATGAATGTTTCTCAAACAATTCTGTTTTATAATTTTATTATTTAAGTTTTTTAATTATTTTAATTAGGGTTGCCAACTGATCGGTTTTGAACCAGTCATGCCGGTTTTCACAGCAGAAGCTGGTCTTACAGCTGACCAGTAGAAGAAATGACCGGTTTTCAATGAAATTCAATTAAATCGTCATTTTAAATGTATCAAAGAAAATTCGATTTATTATTTTGTACCCGTAAAATCGAAATTTTTTGAAGTAGTCGAATAAAAATTTCGAATAAAAGTTAGTACGAGGATTTATTACCAGGGCCGGTTGGTATATGAAAGCAATGCACGAATTGCCAGCGTAAAGAAATTCAGTTTAACAAAGCGCGAAGCAAAAATAAGTTTTACTTAATATCACCAACAACTTGTTGAGAAAGCTGATTAAATGCTAAATTGGCTAAATGTTTTGAAGATCCATGATCAATTGATTGAAAAGCAATATTGTGTTCAAAATATTTAAGCATTACCAGCAAAAAACCAAAAAAAAAGTAAGATGATCGTATTACAGATCCTCCTAATAAAACTCAACATAAAGCAGCTGTACTGGATCCTATAGTAATCAAATAAGTCTCCTCGAATCTGCAAACTTACAAAAAATCTCGAAGAATTACCATCAACATCATCAAAAGTTTTGAATTAACTGTAACATCATAATATCAACGAGCAGGTAATCTCGAAAATTTCAAACATTTCGAATTATCTTCAATGTTACTCTCGAAAAGCAACCCAATTTGCCCGTTAAAATTCTGGATTAATTCAAAATTATTTCAAGGTACTCGGATAGTCTCAAATATTTTCTAAAATGTCACCTGTGTAAATCAATATTCTCCAAACTTAATTTTACTTTAAATAACTCTCTTTAAAAATTTGGAATTTCCCGAAAAATTCGAATAAGCTCAGAATCCTGAAAAATCAAGAAATCAATAAGAATCTTGTATTATCTTAAAAATATTATGCAGACATCGTACGAATAATATCGAAAATATTGAATAATGTCGATATTTTCGAATAACTTCAGTGTCCAGCAACTTCACGCTATTTAAATCCGCGAGGATCTGGAAATCTCGATAATTCGAAGTATCTCGAGAATAATGAAAATATATGTTGAAAAATGTATCAAATCCTTAATAAGAGATACTCGATTAGACTCGAATAACTTATTTACGAAGATCTGGAATAAAATTAGAATTTTATAATAATTTATACACCTAACTTAATGCTATGCGCTTCTTAATTTAAAGTCTGAAAAAATCTTAAAAATCTCGGATAATTTACGTAAGTAACACAAACTCGAACTGTTATGATTGTTATTTGTCAGGGTTAGCCACCCATTTCATTAAGCGTGTTCCATTGGCGTTAGCAAAATACTCACAAAAGGGATTTTAGTTTAAAAAATTCTAATAGATGTCTCTATACCAATTTTTTTTTTTTTTTAACCTTGAAGATGTGCCTTTTTGGCTCGATTGATAAATGCATCGATTTTCAAAATAATGTTAATTTAGTTATAAACTTGTATGCATTTTATTTTGAAACATTTCCATACAACGTACTTGACATCTACTCATTCTCTGCAAAAATTTAGAAAACTATTTGATTAGAAGTAGAATTTACTGACGTAACAAAAATATGTTGGTTCGATTAGGGTTAAAAACAAATAATTTTGTTTACGTTTCTGAAAATAGCTATTTCAAAATTAATGGGTACTCTATTTACGACACCGAGCACCCAGATGGTAAAGCACATAGAGGCACTGCTGTATTGATTAAGCGAAGATTAAAACACTACGAACTTACGAAATATGAGAAAGAATATATACAATCAACGAGCATTTGTCTGCAGGAGTGGTCTGGAAACTGCGTCATATCGGCAGTGTACTGCCTTCCAAAACATGCTATAAAAAAACTAACGTTCTTGGATTATTTCAGCCAGCTACTCGTTGGGGTTCCAGATTAACATCGCCAAAAGGCAAACAACTTTATGATGATATAGAGGAAAGTCCCTGGATTATTTATCTGCCGGTAACCCAACTTACTTATTATCCGCGTTTATCTGCCGGTAACCCAACTTACTTACCCGCATCGTCGATTTTTAAAAATACCCATTTTTAGCATGCACCAGGCAATGTTTATTAAAATAATAACAAAAACCTAAATTCTAAAATTCATTTGTTTAAGCATAAATAAAAACATCACAATTTTTTTTTTTTAAGTTTAATTTAATTAATTCGTGTAAATATCTTCATGATTAAAAATATAGTTAAATTAACTGACAGAATTTAAGACTCTTTTATTTTTAATTAGTGGTTCTTCACTATGAACTAAAGGTGAAACATACCCTCAAAAGGACGATGAAAGACCATTCCAGATTTCAATTATATTCTTATAAAATACCTTATCCAGTAAACCGGTAATATTTGATTTTTTCTGTGATATTTTCCCATAAATAAAATCACTATCATAACCACAGTGATAATTTATGTACGATGACCCCTCTCATAAATTAAATGTTTAGTTTTTGTATGTTGTATCTAACTGTAGTTTAACTTACAGGCTGAGTTATGATTCTTGTAATTGAAACATCTCGTCTGTATTACAGTGAACTTTTGTCTTCTCTCTGGTAATTATACATATTTTTTTAGCAGGCTAACAGAGAATATATACCACTATGCGCAGAGTCAATATATTGTATATTGCTATATCTCGCTTCCGAAAATTTCTGGTCAATCCAGTTCTGGGCAGACTGTGAGGTTGTATTTAAATATTGCTGTAGAGCAAAGGACGTAATGCAATTCCTGTTTTGCAATACACACCTATTTGACTAAAAAATGAAGCCGTGGGTATTCGGTTGTCGCGGCGGAAGAGTTGTCCAACGAAAAATGATGCAATCTTTGAAAAGTGCTAAATAACGTTTACAGAAAAAATAGAATATTGTTGCGTTTTTGTCTTGTCAATCAAGGTTCGTCTCACTGGATTGTGAATAAAACCAAATCAATTCAATTTATTAGCAACGAATTTATTTATTTTACACAAAAATTATTACAACACAATTTATTAATCATAATTCACAAAATCTCTTTATATAAATTATTCGCACAATTTTACTTATCATTTTAACTTTTTATTTTGCACTAAAACACTTTTTAAATCACTTTTTAATTCCTTTTTAATCTTCACACTATCGCTTACCAAATGCTAATAATCCAATTCTACTTCGTTCGCCTTTTTATATACACAAACCAAACTTCTAGAAAGTTCATGACTTTCCCAGTAAGAATAGTGTAGAAACATTTAGAACAGTTTTATCATGGAAAATTCCTTTTTAATACTGTAAAACATTGAGCTATTAATTTAACTTATTCTATTACACCCTAGGTGTCACCGTCACAATAATTTTTCGAGAGAACTGAAATGTTGACCAAAAGTATCGAAGTACTTTTTATTTTCTAAAGAACCGAAAACAGTACCAAAGGATCAACATTTTCATCTCTAGGCCCAGGGCCTATTCTGGCTATTCCCTGGGAATTGGGAATTGAACTATTTTGACAGTATTCTAGCAGTTTGGAATTATTTTTTCCAAAAGTGGAAAAAAATAATTCCATTTTATGTAAGTTTTGACGTTTATTTTCCCCAAATTTTTTTTTTGGGGATTCGAAAAAACTGGTTGTTTTGTGTATTTTCAATATTTTATTTACAACGTAGTACCGGTAAAGTTATTTTTTTATTTTATATGTAGAAAATAAAATTTTTAAATAATGGCAGCTGCAAAATTTGAAATAGTGTTTTTCCCATTGGATGATTCCCCATTACGCCAGAATACACTTTTGGGAATTGGGGAATAAAAATTTGGGAATTATTGAAGTTTGGAAATACAGCAATACGTTTCCCAATTCCCAATTCGCAGGGAATAACCAGACTAGGACCACTGGTATATATACAAATATAAGTCGTACTTTATTTGACCTGGGAATTGGAATTGAAATTGGGCTTTGGTTTTTATTTGGTCAAATAAAATAGATATGGAATTCAATGTTTGGAATTCGATTGGTTTTCAAAGGTTGGTAGCATTTTGAATTTTTTTGTGGCGAAATACTTAAATAATAAATATTTTTTATACTTTTAATTGCCAAATAAATAGTCAAAATAATAATAAATTTCACAAAGCCAACCTATAGAACTAAAAAAAATGTGGTCTAGCGCAATTTAGCAGGAATTCGACGAATTCCTACTGAGGAATTCAATAGTGCAATTGTTGCTGTAAATTGTTAAATAAAATACGGCTATAAACATTTATATTGGATTTGCTTGTATAGACATTTTTGTTGGTTGGTTCTTCAAAGAGAATAGACGTGTTTTTTCTATCCTCTTCAAAAATTTAATTTAATTTAATTTAATTTTTATTTTTTTGTTTTATTTATGTATTGTTATGTTTATACTTTATATACATATGTGTATTATATACATTTTAGTTTTAATTCTATTCAATTCAATTTTAGTGAAATAATAATTAAAGTGTAATTTTGGAAAATGCAATCCACCGGGATGCATTTATCAGGCAATGTTTTATATTTATAGATAAAGAAATCAAAATTCTTGATTTAGTGCATGATTTTAACTTTTGTGTGGTTGTACATGGAATTTAATTACTAAAATCTAATAATTGGATCGTAATAAAATTGATTTTAACTTAATTTGATATACGTCGGAGTTAATTTCATATCTGATTTTATTTTTACGCATACTTGAATGTGTTCTTGTCTTTTATTTTATGTACAATCGACACAAATGTATTCTTGAAGCTTGATTCATAGCAAAACCAACAAAAATGTTTATACAGGCCGTCTCGTTCGCTCTTTACACAGATTCTTTTAAGAAAATGTACTATATATTATTGGTTTTTGTCATATAATATTTAATCAACAACAAAAACAGAGAGACATTTTGGTTGGTTTTGTTGGTATAGTCGTCACAAATATTTTTCTGTATCTCGATACATAGAACAGGAATGTTTGTATGTTTTTTGCTATAAGGGTATTATTTGTATATAATATAATGAAAACATGATACGTCTCCTGCTACGCATATGGAAGATTGTAGAAAAATATTTACCTTCAATTTGTGTTGGTGGTTTAGTATGTAAGATTCTGTTATTTTATTTTGGTGTTGTTTTCTCTCTTTGTGTTTTTTGTATTCATGAGACAACTATAGTGTTCTTGATAAAACATGAACTATACAAACACAACAAAAATTCTTCGACGTAAATAGGATTCTTATACTTCGTATAATCGAGTAAGTTTAAGTCGAATCGGAAACCGCTAATAGTATGTTTAGGTATGATTAATTTTTTTTACACGGTATTATAAACTGCATTAAATTATATTAAATTAATTTAATTAATATTAAAAGATTATAAATTAACTAAATTATTTAAATAAAATACTAATTTGGAAATATTAGTTTTGAGTTGAGTTGAGAATTGGTTTGCAACACATAATGACGTATTTATTTATGCATGTCAAATTTTGATTAAACGGATGTGAACAACGTGAAATTATGTAAATGCAAATCATGATGCTAAATGTATTGAACTTAATTAATTAACTTAATGGATTTATTGAAGTTTAGGTTGCAGTTTTCACATACAAACGTCAATATTACTTATATGGTACACCGATAAAATTTTTAAGAAAATTCTGTTTCAAGTTCCTTTCATTGATTTATTATTTTACTTACTTTGCATGCTTGAGTTTGCAGGGTAATATGTCCATAAACGGAGTTGAAGTCTTATGGGAGTATATAAGTAATAAATTTCGAAGATGTTGATTTTTGTTTATCTTAATTATGTCAACAGGATTAGTAAAAATACAACATTAATAATAATAATAATTTTTGATGTCCTGATTTAGATTTAAAGAATCCTGAGTTCTGGCACTGGATTCCAGAGGAACGAGCATCTAATCATGTAGTTAAATTGTGCTGTCTTGTGCTAATCTGTTTATCATTTATCATTTTTTGTACTAATAATTTACTAACTATTAATCGCTTAGGAGACTGCAAACAAAATGTGGTATTATGGTGATTTATTAATTAAATTTAGTTTTCAGAGTTGCCTGGGAATTTTTATATTAATTTTATTTGTTGATAGCCTATATTAATTTTATAAAATAATTCAATTTATAATTATTTATTTTCTTTTTGTGGATCGGTAGGAAATTGATGATTAGTTTTAAGTTAAATTTTATGTTTAAAATGGTTTTTAACGTTTATTTTAATTCTTGTTGCAGTACGTAATAATTAATTAATTAGATATAAAAGGACCATGAATAATGAAATAAGCGCTGTTATTTTAAATTTTTCTTAAATATTTTATAAGTTAATTAATGAAAGGCGGAGAGGGGTGAAATTACAACATTAATAATTTTTTAAGTCCTGATTTAGATTTAAGGAGTCCTGAGTATCCGGTCCTGGATTCCAGAGAAATGATCACCTAATAATGTAGTTAGATTGATTTCAATCTTACGATTTCGTTACAATACAACATATGTATGTACATAAGTTATTTTCTTCCAGTCCCATGTTGTAAGCGAGGCTAAAATTCGAGGCTGAATTTTTGACTCAAAACATTAATAATGAATTAAAACAAAAATGTTATATTTTTGCTTTAAGTGTTTGAATTTCTTCATACCATGCAATCATTGCGTTCATGAACTTGCCGCATCTGGTATTATGTATCATGGTACTTACAAATATCCACTCCAAAATATAAAATCAATTTAAAAATAATTTTTAATTATGAACGTTAATGAATTTTTATTAAATTTTTTATTGGTTTAACAAAATTAAAATTTCGGGACTTTTTTACATTATTTAAATTAAGACGAATTAAAATTATAAATTGTTTTTTTTTTTTTTTTTTTTTTTTTTTTTAATTTTGAAAACTAATTTTCATTGTGTTTGGTGATTCGATTATAATTTTTGTTGTTGTTACTTAGTTGTTAATTTATTAAAAATCGGTTTCAATTATTTTATGTGAAGTAGTACAATAGTTTTAATAATTTGTCAATGAAAATTTAAATCAGGAGACCAAAACTAAAATAAAATTAAAATTTCTTTATAATTTATTATAAATCTAATTTCTGTGTTTTTTTTTTGAATGTTTTATAATTTTAATTAATTTATTATTTTATATATTTTTAATTATCTAATAATTTTTTTTTTTAATTGTTTAAATTAAATATATATACCTATGTAGTTCTTAATAAATATTTGATTTTTTTAATAAGATAAATTTGTTTTCTTTTTTTTTTGCATTTTTTAATTTTAGTTAATTTATTTTAATAATTTATGTATATTCTATTTACATAATATCAGTTTTAGTTATAATTTTTGGTATCTATAAGGTCTTTTGTCTTAAATAATAATAAATCTCATATATCATTTTTGGCACCCAAAAATTTAACGAAATTATAATATTTATTATTATAATCTAAATAAATAAATTTAGCATAAATAATTAAGTTTTTTTTTTTAAATTCATAAATCAATTACATAGTTTTGAGCAATTTTTATTGTTCTAATTGTGTAACGTTAAAGCTATTAATTTGTGTGGTGACTAATATTTTTTTTTAGGTTTTGGTTTAGCTTAGTTTTAATTATTAATTAAAGAAATCCATATATAAATTTGAAGTAATTATAGAAATATTAATTATTACTCACCACATTTTGGTTATTACTAGGGTATATTATATAATATTCCTTTTGATTAATATTTATAAAATAATAAATTAATAAAAAATATGTATTCTAGGTTAATTAATTTTCTTAATTATAATTTTTTTTAAGGTATCACAGAAATATTATACAATTTATTGCAAGAAATTAAATTAATTACAAATAATAATTATAGGGGACTAAAAATTATTAAATTATAATTTTATTTATTAATTAATGTGAATATTTTTTTTTTGTTTTAATTTTTAATTTGTTTTCGGACGGAAGTGCTGAGGTTCATATTTTACTTTGTATTTATCTACTCAATATAGTACTTGATTTGGCTAATTACTAAAACCAAAGTTGTTTAAATTATAATTTCGATAGTTTTATAATGTAATATTTTATAAAAGTTAATTAATAAAAAAATTCCTTAAAAACAATAACAACAGCACTTTTAAATATAGGAATAAAGTAAGTTGTTGCAAAATGTGCAAATTAATTTTAAAAATTACATTTTTGCTGAAGTACATAAATTAATTTTATAGACAAAAGGTATTTTGCAGATACCGTATAATTTTGTTCCCGTTGGGTTGGGTTTGTCTAACAATTTTTCGCCGATAAACTTTTTCTAAAAATTTTTAGAAATAATTATGTCTTAAATCTTGAATGCAACCTATAATTTTTCCTAGGTTATTTAATTTGAAGTCGATTTCCTCTTTCACTGAAAAAATAAGAATTCATTTTAAAGATAAACTCTTTCTCTAAACTTGTACATTATAATGTAAATCATAATTAAAAATTTATATTAGCTACGTATGATATTTGACGCCTGATAAACGCGCTCTTCACCAAATGCGCTGATAAAACAAGTGATTACATTAGCCTTCAAATAGAAAACTATTCGTGTAAAGTGTTTAATCAAGCGATATTTAATATATTTTGATAAATGTACAATTCTGATTTAGGCATTTAAAATTAGAAGGGGCATTATTTGATTTCTTCATTATAGTGTATACATCGTACAAAAGATTGTAGGGGTGCGATTCTGGCTCAGTGATAATTTGAAATGATAAAAAAACTTTTCCTTACCATCTAGTCATCCATTTAAATTTTTTTCATTGCTCAAAACAAAATTTTGCATATCTTATTGCACCAGGATGCGATTCTGGTTCGATGATAATGAAATCTGATAAAAGTATAACAGTTATATACGGTGTTTTGCGATTTCAAGTAAGCGACAAATGATCAATTTATGACGAATTTGAAAGAGATTTAATAATTTTATCAGACTGGTTTTTGTCGATGAACATTTTTTTGTCGCCGATGATAAAATTTGTACGTATACAATAATGATTACTGAAATATGTGAAATATATTTAATTACGTTTACAAATAAATTAGTTCTTAAGAAAGTGATGTACCAAATTTTTGTGTGCACTGGGATTTATTTATGTGTGTATGTAAACGTTTATTTTTAAGATTTTAAATTTTAACCCGTTTGATTCGATAACCCGATGTTTCACGTTATATCTTTCAGTTTCTTTTTATAGAATCTGAATAATTTGTATACTTGGGCAACTGCAAATTCAAAATCAACGGAAAATCTACACTAGGAAATTTAAAAAGCCTTAAAATATTCTAATTATTTGAAATAAATAAGTGAAAAGTGACCCTGAAATACCTTCTACAAAGAAAGATTTTGCAAAATGAAAATAATAAAACCTGGTATACGTTTATTGGCCTTAGTTCACAATGAGGTTTATGTTTGAAAAAAATGTCGACATAATTTGTTCACGTCGGGTTGGCGTTTGTAAGATTCGTCAATTGTAAATTGTCGTTAAGTGGATGCAAATTCCAGAAATAAGACTCGTTCGACACGTAAAATGAAAGGTAAGGGCAAAAATGTTTTTGGCTGATTAATTGTATTTGTGCTTTATTCTGTGGTATTATCATCTTTATCTTCTGAAATGCTTTCTGAAAAATTGGAAGAATATCGGGACAAAAACAATTTAGTCACTAAAATAAAGTCACAAAAACTACTCAGTTCGTTATAACATTTCGACATTGAATTCAAAGGTTCGTCACTTACATAATTGGTTCTATGAGAATCTATTTTAAAGGTGAGCGAAAAAAATTGATGCAGGCAAATAAAAATTCTGGGATCACTAAACTCTTTCAAGGTACGTTTTAGGAATTCTAACGTAGATTTGGCTTTAGAACAGATCAAGTCGAAATGACGATTAAATGTTAAGGTAGACGATTAAATGATAAGATACAAATATAACTCTAAGGTTCTTTATTTCATTTACTCGTGCCAAATTATTATTCGCAATATTGTAATCATAAATAAGATGCGATGTTGAAAGTGTAAAACTCATCATTTTGCACTTTGGTACATTTAAATATAACAAATTATTGTTACACCAAACATTAACCGCATCTAATTCCTTTTGTAACTTCTCTGCGTCTCTGCGATTTTATACTTTTCGTGATATCATTAAAAAACAATATGAAATTAAGCGAACCGAGATGCGAGCCCTGAGGTATCCCAGAATGCATATAAATTGTATCAGACAAAACACATTGTTAATTTTTACACATTACATCCGCCCAGTAAGATATGACTCAAGCCATTTGATCAAATTATCATTAATACAAAGTAATTTTAATTTTTCCAGAAGTCAAATGCCTTACCGAAGTCGGTATAAATAACATCAAGTTGAGCATTGCCTTCAATCACCTCTGCTGCACGTTTCATAAATTCTACTAAGTTTGATACAGAAGAACCTCCTCGGAAAAAAACCTTGCTGTTCATCTACTATAAGCGATTTAAGACCGAAAAACATTTAATCACAAACAATCGACTCAAACAATTTAGGAATTCCCGACAATAATGAACTACCTCTGTAGTTAGATACTTCACTTCTATTTCCTGATTAAAACACCGGTACAATATGAGACGATTTCCAGGTGAGATAAGGCCGAGCCATTTCATTACAGTATTGTTTAAGAACATTTGAAGAAATACCGCCTGAGCCACATCCATCCTTAAAAAGATGAAGGGATTTAATGATTTCATCTGGAGAGGGATATACAAGCATGTTGGTACAATTGTCTTCATCTTTAACAATATAAGTACGTTTATAAACATTTTCAGTTATATCATTGAACGACATTGTTGACGGAAACAAGAACAAATTTTTCTTTTGGAGTCAACGAAATTCCAGAATGATTTTGGATTTATATTATTTTGAACCGTAGCAATAAAATTCTTGTATGCAGTACAATGTAAACAATCAAACTGTTTCAGTAAACATAAAAATGATAGTCTATTATCAGCACTCTTGGAGAACTTCCACCTTCGATATAATTTTTTTTTTACGATTTCGAAGATTTATTAGGTCGTTGTTAAACCGCAGAGGATTGTTAAGATTAACCTTTCCAACAGAAATTGGGACATACCTGTTGAAGCCATTGAATAAAATGTCATGAAATATTTGTGCACATCACGGTTAATGTTCATGCCCGCCAACGAAAAGCCCGAATCCCAGTAAACCGATTTGAAATAAGACCTAAAATCAAAAAATTTAATTGAATTACAATTGTTGATATTAGAATTAGACTACAAAAACTCTGATGTGTTTAAATTTATTTCCATTGATTTATGGTTGACATCGTTGAATTGGCGAAAAATAAATCCAGAAATGTTTCATTATAGTTGGCAACATTATTTATCTGGACAAAGGCATACAACAAATTAGAATAGACAATATATGTATATCAGGACTTAAATTGGTTTTGACAATTACGTATACTGACTGACTGATACAGATTTTGAGGCAATGTATTTTGTAAATATATAAAATTGCTGTTTAGATCAACAGTTTTACGCATTGATCAAGAATTTGAATAAGAAATTCCAAAGTTTCGGGTTCCGTAATTTAGATCGAATTTAGTGTCCACTACAAATAATCGAACAACACAAGGAAAAATATGATTATGATTATTGAATTTACGCATAGTTCTGAAAAGAGAACATACTGCGTGTAAGCACTAGCACAGTACTGCCGTGCTAAGAAAAAAAGTGACAAACGCCAAAAGTCGAGATTTGGATTCTGCAAACAAACACCTCTTTTTCTACTTTTTAAAACAACCGAATATCCTTCTTCAAATGCTATAAAATCACGTTATTTAATAGTTAAGTTTCATATTAAGACATATGGTAAACAAAAATAGAAAAATTGAAATTACTCAAAACTTTAAAAACGAAAATGTGACTTTTTTCCTTAGCACAGCAGAATAAGTAGGTATCAGTATAAATAACTCTATTAATATATATTATTTTTGGTATAACATTAGTATATCTCCCTACTCCCTAGCTGTCGTAAATCGATTTCTAAAAACAATGTCTGAAATAACCGATCAAATATTGAATGGTATAGGTATAGCAAATACAGCTTTTAGTACTCTTGTAAACCTAGCACATTAAATAATTATTTTTCCTTTGCTTTACTTCTTGATAAAATTCAAACATTTAAATTTCAAAGTAGGCATAGTACGAAAAACAATGAATTCTCCTTTTTGCTTTGTTTACACCGATTCAAATTTATCATTTCATTTTATCACTGAACCGTAATCGTACCCCAGTAGAAGACATTTTTTGTCATTTTGTAGAACATCTGCGGTGACATTTCGATAATGCTTTTTCTGTGGTGAAAAGAATAAATTTGAACTCTATTTCGCTTTTTTTACGGTTTTTCTAATGCGATCTCAGCCTAATGCATACTCTCCCGGTTCTTCACATCGATAAAATATCGCAAACAAAAATTTGGATGATAAAGAATGATGAATAAAAGTAGAAATAGAATGTTGTTTTATTCGAGCAAGCTGAGATAGCTTTAGAAAAGGCATAATTGAAAAAGCAAAATAGAGTATAAATTTATTCTTGTTACAAGAGAAAAAACACTATCGAAAATGAATCGAAACTGAACTAGTGTCTGAACGCACTCAAAGAAATTTGCAATTCAGTGGGTACTTATACCACAGAATATATATAAACAGAACAATATCTTCTATTGCGCTTTAGTCCTAAGTTTGTGAACAAATATTTAGATTAATACCCCTATCATGATTCTCGCCTCGCCGAACGATTCACCGTGATTCTTAAAGTCGTGTGAGTTAGTTTTTCTTATTATGGTTTTCGCCTTTATTTTGGCGAATACATGTATGGTAATATTAGAATGCATAAAGCACCCCTCTTTATTTTTTATAATTTTTTTGACATTTTATATCATTTGGCAGCTGTTATGTTATATTTGTTTTCAGTTTGTTGTGTTTCAATGAATTTAAATTTTTTTAAACGTTTCACAATTATGTATAATAAATATGTTATGCAGCGTTGATTTGTTATTTTTGATTTTCTAAAAAAAATACAAATAAAAATAATGTAAAAATACACGTAATAATAACAAAAAATCTTTTAATTATTCTTATACCCTTCATTTTTTATGTTGCTAAAATAAAAACGAACATTTTTATATAGATTCGCCTAAAAATAGATGGCGAACAATTTTGACATTTCAGCTTGCTCACGGTGAAAACCATAATACGAAATTTTAAATTCGCCGACTTCAACTCGCCGTGAAAGTCAAATGTGAAAACCATAATAGGGGTATAAGATTTAGAAAAGATAGAAAAACAATTTTGTATGGAATCAATGAAACAAAACAAAAATACAAAAAAGTTTTTACCCACTTTTTTGTTTTGATCAATAAAAATCAGTGCAATTTTAAAATGAAAGGGAAACCTTTACACTTTGTAATGTGTTTAAAAGAGATAGACGTTCATAAATAATTTTTGATTTTTGTCTAGTTATCTTTGTGAAACTTTAAAATCAAGGGTATTTTCTTTTATTCATTCCCCAGAAAGAACAGAAGGAATAGAATATTGATCACGTGACCTCGGAATATTCCGTACGTAATGTAATTAAAGAACGGATTGGAATAAATGGAATACACTTTCCATAGCATGAATTTTTTTTATATTTTAAATTAGGAAACAAATTAAGTTTATTAAATAAATAATTTCATTACAATTAAATGATGTTGCAAATATTTTGTGTATGAAAACACACAATGTAATATTAATTTTAATTGATATTTAAAACTATTCTCTATGTAAAACTATTTTTAAAAATATTTTCGAAAATTTGATTATTTTACGCCTTAAACGATTAATTGTATCATAATTAATAATTTCCTTTTCTATAATATGTACGATTTAATTCAATTTAATCATTTAAATTGTAAGCATCCAACATAATTACAAAACGTCAAATGAAATATTCTTTTTATTCCACCTTTGAATGTAGTACAAAAACAATACATTCTGAATATTCCGAACAAATAAAAGAATGGACTAAAAAAGGAATAGAAGGAATGGAATAAATAAAAGAACGATTTGAGTCACTTTCGGAATATCCGGAATATCCAGAATGAATAAAAGAAAACACCCCAAATTAAAAAATAAACAAAGGACCTTTTATTGTTTTCGAAAAAGCCGCGGCCAGACGATTGCAAATAGTAAACGAATATGACGTTTGCGATATTGGACAAATATGAATTTGGCTGTCTACTACGATCGCCTCTATAGCGAATAGAATACAAATATGTATATTTGTATTTGTTTTCTGTCCACACGATCACGATTTGTCATTTCACAAATAGCATCACATTCGTGTATTATTTGCAATTGTCTGGCCGAGGCTTAACAGGATACCAAATCATATCAAACAAATTAGGCCGCGGTCAGACGATTTCAAATAATACACGAATATGATGCTATTTGTGAAATGACAAATCGTGTGGACAGAAAACAAATACAAATATACATATTTGTGCTCTATTTGCTATACAGGCGATCGTAGTAGACAGCCAAATTCATATTTGGCCAATATATGTCCAATATCGCAAACGTCATATTCGTCTACTATTTGCAAACGTCTGGCTGCGGCTTAATAAAGACAAAAACAAAACTTGAATAAAGTTGTGTGTATGTGTTTATGTATCATTTCACTTTTATTTGTATAATTTTGTATCTCGTCATCAAAAACAATAAGCGGTCCTTTGTTTATTTTTTAATTTGATTTTAAAGTTTCGCAAAGCTAACTAGACCAAAATCAAAAATTATTTATGAAAGTCTATCTCTTTTAAACACATTACAAAGTGTAAAGATTTCCCTTTCCTTTTAAAATTGCACTGATTCCGTGTGTTCAGAAGTATATTTTCTACATGACATAATTACACACATTTCGCGTTCACACGTAAAATCTCAAACTCTCAGCAACAATTGCAATTTATCTATGTATGTGTAAAATTATTTTCATTTCATTATGATGCTTTGGGAGGAAATGTACTCAACAAGAAATCAAACATTTTTAGCAAACAATTTTGTTTAGTCGTCGCCATTTTAACTATTGGAGAAAAATATTAATATTTTAGTTTCCTTATTGGTAAAATGCATGTCTAATGGATTGTACAAGCAAGGACAATTACGGAACGCTTGGATAAGTGCTAACGTTTGTTGCCTGCTCCAAGTGTCAGTCATTTTTAAATTTTCTGACATTTTCCACAAATTTATTAACACACAGATTATGGAATTAAACCAGTTGAATGAGCACTTTGGAATGAAAAAAATACCAAACTCTTCCCCTTCACAACACAAACCATATAATAATAATGAAATATCTATGTACTCAAACCTAAAAATATTTAAAACAATAAAAAGACGAAAAAACCTAGAACAAAATCGAAAAAAAATTTGTTTCTTCATTCAACAACGGTCATATTTCAAATAAATAGCGAATACAAAAAAAAAAAATCCAACCTTAAAAATTTGTATACATTACTTTTTCAATGTATTAGCACAGAAGAAAGATTAACCAGAATAGACATTGCGTGGATCAAATTTTTTTTTTCATCTTACCTTCTTTTTTGGACATTGAAGTATAATTATTTTCGAACATTATGAATTTTTTGAATATTTGATACAAATTATGCTGTCAAAACAAAATTTGTCATATAATTTCACTAACTATACTGTTAAGGATTCTTAATTTTTATTATTTCAAATAAAAACCAGTAAACCAAAGAATACATAACCCAACTTTCTCTTACCTTCGGCAAATCAAGGCCAAAAAAATGAGTCCAAATTTTTCCATACAAAAACAGCGTTATGACTGTTCTGGTTAATCTTTCTTCTGTGGTATTAGTGTGTAACAAATCGTGCCGCAATAAAAATGTTTGAGGAAAAATTCCACACAAATTCCCACTCCAAAATTAGTTTATAGGCAAAGAGGTAAGGAACGAGGAAAATACATCGCGTATAAAATATACGTCTGAACACACTCATTTTTATTGATCAAAACAAAGAAGTGGGTAGAAACATTTTTGTATTGTTTCATTGATTCCATACAAAATTGTTTTTCTATCTTTTCTAAATCTTAATCTAAATATTTGTTCACAAACTTAGGACTAAAGAGCAATAGAGGATATTGTTCTGTTTATATATATTCTGTGCTTATACGTCAAAAAAATGTAGAAAACTTGATTTGATCGCAGAAAAATAAAAAAAAAACTCCGAAGTATTTTTTTAGCATTTTTGAAATTATTCACTGTCAGTTTTTAAAAACACGTTTATCATATTACGTGAACATATATTTTTTACGTTTGTAAAGTTGATTTCGTTCGGCTTAATAGTTTAAGCACAATTAATGGTTCAAAAACCCTGGATGGGGCATTACACACATTTATCAATTTGAACGATTTCAACATGCCACAATCGACCACATTATTGAAGTGTCAGAAGACAATGAAACTTTAAACTTATGGAGAATTTTATTGATAAAATGTTGGTTAAGTATAAAAAAAGCTAAACGACCTTGATTTCCAATTTCAAGTAAAACTATTAATGGCCGACAGAAAATGTTTTTAACAGTTCGGTTGCTAGATACGTTAGAAATACATTCGTTATAAAAAATTTTCTTTGAAATTGTATTGTAAAAATCAGCGCTGCACAACTTCTTTTTCTGTCCAAAATAATTTTATTTAAAAATAGCTTGAACATGATGGAATATACCGTCGAACCGTCGGAGTTTTTATTAAAAAACCAATAAAAAAGGCATGCCTAGGACAACTTAGGATAGTAGGGAAATAACGGAACGGACATCGACGGGACCTAAAAATTTGTTCGTTGAAACGAGTTGCCCGTTAAAGTGGAGTTTGGTAATTTTATGGTCAACAAAAATAGGCATTAAATTAAAATTTATAGATTTTACTTAAATGAGAAAACAAAAATAACATAAAAAGAATTTTGTTTAATTCATCAGTTTAAAGCGCTTTAAGCCCCAAAAATTGACATTGTGAAAAATTGACTGAGCTGACTTGAAGTTGGAAGAAGACAAAGAAAAATAATCCATCAGAGAGACAAAGATAAAGAATTTTGTTATTGTTTTTTTTATAGCAAATTTTATGGGTACATCTAGACAGCAAACAAAAACATAACCAAGAATTATTTAAAAAAATTATGAATTAGTGTTAATTCGAGTATTTTTACGATTCAAAATAATCTAAAACATTAATTATTATTAATACTTATATCAGAATTATTTTTTCGAATATTTTCGATTACACATTAGACTTTATAGACTTTACCATAAAAATTGCAAACTTTAAAATTGCCTTAGTGTTTTGACAGCAAACAAAAACATAACCTAGAATAACCAAGAATTATTAGAAAAATGAAGTATTAGTGTTAATTCGATGTAATTATTATTAATACTCATATCAGAATTATTTTGTTCAAATTGTTTCCGTCATAAAATACAAAATCAAAAAAAAAAATCTTTCCCATAAAATGCCATACAATTAAAATTATCAGCGTGTGCTAGAAATATTTTTCATCGGTACACAATATTTATGCACATGTATTAGTTGGACTGCCATAAAATGTTGCAGTGCACTAACACAGATACACATTTTTTGTAAGTAAAAACATGGCTGACTCCGTTGTGTCTCGTTCACGCAACTACCGATTTTATATTTTTATCTCAAGTTATTTTTACTGACAAACTTTGATTCACAGTGGAATTGAGGCATTACTCAAGTGAAAACGGAAAGAAAAGTCAGATTTAGTTTTTTTGATATTTTATTTAATTATTATTTTGTTTTCATTGAAATCTTCTGGTGCTTGGCCGAATGTACCACACAATACTCTTTTCAATATAAAAAATTAAAAAAATGTAGAAACGAAAAAATTGAATTTTCATTTTCCCAGCAAATTAAACATTTTTTTTTGAATTTTTTACATTGAACATAGTATTGTATGGTACATTCGGTGAGGAATCAGAAGATTTTAACGAAAACAAAGTAATAATTTTGGAATTATATCGAAAAACCTCGTTTTTCAGTGGGTAAAACGCTTTAAACAGGCAAATCATAATTTTAAAACTTTAGTTTGGCGTGGGACATAATACTCTGTCCGCTGATTTATGGTGTCCACTTATGTGAGTGCCCGTTGAAGTGAGGTTTCACTAAAGTTTGTATCTGAAAAAATAACGGTATTTTGAGCGGAATTTATATATATACAAGTCTGTAACCACATTGAAAATCATAAGTAGTTTATGAGTATCATCAAAAGTAACTAATTTGTGAGTAATAAGTATTGAAATTAAAAATCAGTCTTAAAATCTATCCAATTAGTAAGTGATTTTACATTTTTTTACGTTAGTAAAATAATGTTTAGTAATCATGAAAACTTTCGCCCTTGAGATTTTTGGAGATTTATCTATTTTACGGTCCATTGAGTCGAAAAATTTGGTTTCGAATTGGTGTTTGTCGGTGTATTTGTCGATCGGTCAGTCTGTCGGGCTATCTGTGTCCTCTTTACAGTTCAGTTGCTACAACCAATCGAATTGAAACCATATTTATGTTTTTTTTTTTATAAATTAGGAGGCCCCAGTGAATTTTTATGAATATCGGCCAACCGGAACCGGCTGCTTTCGTGGACCAGAAAGTTTAATTTGCAACTATCTGAAAAAATAAGATATATACAGAAAAACTATAAAGTACAAAATATCCCAAATTAAATTTGAAAGAAATTTGTTTAATAAGATTCTGACCTCGTTTATAAAAGAAATTTGTGCGTTTGCTACACCCCCTATTTTTAAATGTATTACGTTATAGCCATAGCCTCAGGCGCAATTGCACAGTGAAATCTGCCTAAGTTGGATATCAATGGTTCCGAAACCACGTCCAACTGGTAAGGTCATCGTTTGAAAATGATAAAAATAAATAAAGTTCAATAAGTATGTAAGCTAAGTGGGTTTATACTAATGAAATTGAGCTTTTTGTGGATAATAAGAAACCAAAAAATGAATTAAAAGGTATTATCTCTTCTTGCAGCACATTTCTACGTTTTAAAGGTCTCCAACTTTACAAACACATTGCTGTGTGATGCTTTATTGGGGAAATTATATATTCTCTAAACACTCAGGGATTCAATTTCGAATTTTTGCGGTATAGAGAGGATTCGATTGGTCGCGGATTTAGCCTATTATGAAACTTCGAATTTATAACAAACACAACTTCTCATCCTACTTCAAAATCATGCACTTACAAATAAATTTACAATTTTTATTATAAATTAAGTAGGAACAAATTAGGAAGAATCAGCCGTATTTTCCATGAGAACTGCACTAGAACTCGATAACCTTTCAATTCCTTTTATTCTGTTATCGAAAACAAATAATTTCATAAAGCGCGAATGTGTAGTGTATTTGAAATAAATAAATATTTTAAGTTTAAAAATTTCCCCCTTCAGTTATTTCATCAATATTTTCTTATTTCTTGCTGACGTCATTACACGTAACTACACTTGATAAATTCATGTGTTTATCAAGTGTAACTAAAAAACAAGCTAGAATTATAATTATTTACTGCTGTAACAACTTAAAATCTGTATTTATGTTAAACGCACTACACATTGGCACTTTATGGATTTTTTTTCTGTTTACATAAAATAAAAGGAATTTAACATTTATCGAGTTCTAGTGCAGTTCTCATGGAAAACACGACTATGATGTTTGTAACAAGACGATGCAATAGGGGGGTGTGTGGATATATTATAACAGGTGTGAACAAAAATATTTAATTTTATTTATTACGCTTCAAAAAAAAAATGTTTACTCTCGTACAATTTCTAAATTGTTGAAGAAGTGAGGCGACTTAAAACCGTAAGTATGAACAATGTAATGAATATTAGTGTTATATATTTATGAAATAGGCGTACTTAGTTTCCCGTTATTTGAACATTATTCTCGGAGGTGACTTTGATCAATTAGTTGGGTTGAAATTAATTGCTTATCAATGTCACTCCATGTACGAAAGTTAGATGCACGAAAATATCGTGATTATACAACGGAAATATTAGATCTAGCGGTAGAAAAAGTACTGGTTAAACAAATCTCAATTCGGCAAGGGTATATTAACTATAAAATACCTTTCGCCACACTGCATAACAAAATTAAAAAAAAACACACGTTGTCAATTGGAGGTCAAACGGCCCTACGAAAAGAAGAAGAGATTGGTAAAATAAAAAATGTTGTAACGTGCGCAAAATGGGGATGTCCCTTAAATATTCTCGATTTATGGATGTTCACCAAAGTATATTTGGATTCCGCTGGACGCAATATTACCAAATTTAATGGGCAAAGAATGGGCTTATTCACTAATAAAGCGTCACAGATCTCTAATCGAACAGCGAATATCAACGAATATTTCTCGAGCCAGAGTTGAAGTATCACCACAGGTCATCACAGATTTCTATTATAATTTAGAAAAAAACAGTTAAAGGTAATGTTTACTATTATTTAGTTAAAATATTTTATATTTTTGTAAATAATTTATTTCCTTATTGTGAAATATATAATTTTTTATAAAAATTATATCGATTTCGATACAAATTGTATCATCGTCAGTAACTTAAATACTAAAATAAATATCCACTTTCTTCTGCTTTTATAGCCTGAAAAACATTTTCACAATTTTTTTTTACGTTGATATTCTAATAAATTCAAAACTGTGTGGCTTACTGTAAATTTTGTAATATAAGCTCGTAGATTTTATTTGGCGAAGTGTTAATTTTGCTGTTTAATAAATTTGGGTTGTTCCTGTTTTTATAAATTTCGAATTCCTCCTTTCGGTTTAAATTATCACTTTTCTTCATTTTATTTAAGACTACCAAATTTTGATTAAAATTGCCATAATTATGTAAAGTGCCATTTATATGCATAGCAAAATTTGAGTTACAATTAATTTTCCCAATTTCCCGAACATGTTCTATAAAACGAATTTCGAATGATCTGCCGGTTTGTCCTATATTAAATGAAGGACAATCCGAACAAATTAATTTGTAAACAGCAGTTTCTAAAATGTTTGAATTTGGAGGTTTTAAAAATTGTCCTAATTTGTGATTTGTTTTGTACGATATTTTATATCCATAATTCCGAAAAATTTGATTAATATGTTTGCTAGAATTTTGGTTGTATTCCACACTTATAAATTTTTGGTTGCTGTTATTATCATCATTAAAAATGAGTGTGGTTTCATGTCTGTACCGCATTTTCCTTATAAATGCTTCATTCATTGATTCAATCTTCGTTATTTTGTATCCGTTTTTTGGGCAATATATTTAATTGTGTTGAACTCTTCTTCATAATCTTCATTAGACATAGGTATGGTGTTGTAACGGTCGATCTGGTAATGAAAAATAAAAACAAAAAAATATATGCGGTGTCACCCGGTGTGGAGAAAAGCAGGAAAGGAGAAAGAACCAATGAACTAAAAAATTAAAATGGAATATGATCAAAAATGTGTAGAGAGAAGGTAGAGAGGGTAGAATGGTTTTTTTTTGGTCAGTTAGTAAAGAAAAGTTTTGGGAATCGTCTCGTGCAGTGAATAGAAAATAAAATTAATAAGGCACAACAAATAATAAAAAGGAAATTATAATGTAATAATAAATATGTAATAATAAATATGTAATAATAATTTGTACAGTTTTCCCCTTATTTCATAATTATAAAAGAAAAAAAATGGAAAATTAATAATGTATATAAGTACTTATGTGTTTGAATTAAAACCAAAATAAAACGAAGTGAAAATAAAATTTTTTTATTTTGGCATACACTAATTTATGGTGTTGAGTGGAAAAAAAACAGTATTTCTTTTATTTGCGAGTGTTAAATTCCCACGTTGTCGAGTGCATTTTCGGTGTGTGAACTGCAAATATATTTTGTCATTCGATTGAGACGCCGTTATTACTACGATACGAGACATCACTATATGCGTTTGAGGTACCGCAAAACTGGTTCGGCTGAGTTACTAAATTTATAACACACAAAAAAAAATTGCCAGCCGTTATTCATGAGTTAAAATTAGTTCCGGTGCAGTGAAGCTGTATACTATCTATCAAAATATAAGCTGCATATTGTTAGCTATTTCTACGTTTCAATAGTGTTTGAGCTGCGCATTACATATACAATACGTAAAATTATACGTATGTTGATTTTCAACTTGGCGCAGTGGTGGTTTTTTTACCGGTCGGCTGATTATGAGTGTTCCAGCGGTATAATGCAGTTATTCAGGTGTGAATCGATGTTGTTGCAGCCGGGAGGAAAACAATTGAAAGAACCGTGATTATTTATTTCAATTTATTTATTTATTTTTATTTTTTTTTCATTATCATTCACTTATACATCATTTATTTTTGTGTAAATTTAAATTTTTATTTTTTTTTATTATCATTCATTTTCTTGAATTTTCGCCATTTATTTTCTTGTTGTGTTCTATTTGTACTAATTTCTTCTTTTCGTGAAGAAATTTGTTTTTTCTTTCTTTATTGTATGATTAACCACCATGGAACAGTAGAGTAAAGTGAAGTGTTGTGTGGATTGGGAGCATGGAGCATCGTGACGCGTGGAATGTAGTTTTATTATTATGGCACATGATGCAATTTTTATTTCTGTGGCAGCGGTTGCAATTATTTAAAATGAACCCCCCCTCTGACTCATCCAAGGTTGATAAACAAATCTAGCATGTGCCACCATAGCAACTAAGCCGTTACAGTGTTTAATCTACAAATTAAATGATGATATGCTGCCATTTTGTGTTGTTTTGGTTTGGTCCGTTTCGGTTGGTTTACGATAAATTTTGAAAGCATGTTTTTGATTTTTTATGTTTAAATCTAAAAAAATAATATTTGCATTTTGTTCCATTTCTAAAGTAAACTGAATTTTTGGTTGAATACTGTTGATATGATTTTTAAGAAGGTTTATTTGCCTACATATCAGTTCCGTTAAACAATAATAATACATCATCCACGTATGGGTGGGTGCCAGTATATAATATTTTTGTAAAATCTGTTTTGGTTGTTCAAAATGTGATTATTTTCAAAATTGTTTAAATAAATATTTGCCAATGTTCCAGATAATGGGCTGCCCATAGGAAGTCCATTATATTGTTTGTAGAATTTATCATCGTACGTAAAATAATTTTGATAAGTAATTTCCTTTAATAATTTTGTTATTTCTTCTATAACATTTGGAGTAATTCCGTTTGTATTCAATAATGATTTGGTGATTTCAATCGTTTCTCCAATTGGTATATTTGAATACATATTTGTAACATCAAAAGATGCTAATTTAGAATTTTGTGGTATCTGGATCTCTTCAATTTTGTTTACAAGTTCCAAATTGTTTTTTACCGAATGGCTGTTGTCAAATTTGATACATAAAGTCATCCATTTATTCAACCATTTTGCAATTTTGTAGGTTGGTGCCGATAGTACTACCCATGACAGAAATAATAGAAAAGGATGGGCAACTGTTATATGAAATTCAAATTTGCTGTAGACGTGAAGGAGATATAAAAGTATTATTTACTTTTAGTTTAACTTTTACTTGAAGTTTAACGTTTTTTTTTTAAATACATATGAAGGATGTATACTCAATTTTTATGAATTTTATCGAAATTTCTGTGTTTTACTTGATTTAAAATGGGCGATAAAAACACCCCTACCAAAAGAATATGGAATATCTCAGAAGTCTGTTAACCGATTTCATAATCGGTTCGACATTGATATAGGTTATCATTGTAACACAAAGAACATTTATATGATAAAATATAAACGGAACAAAAATATAAAATATTAAAATATAAATACTACGGAAACTACGGAATCTACCGTCGAATCGTCAGAGTTTTTATTAAAAAACTAATAAAAAATAAATAATTTAAGCTAAATAATCAAAAAAAGTATTTTATGAAAAAACAATTAAAAAAGGCATGTCTATGATTTTTCCGGCTTTTTTAATGACAAATATATTATTTTTGACAGCAACCCCAATATTTACGACTTTTCGAGACAGTAAAATAAAGATCCATCTACTCACAAAAATACAATATTGTACATATACTAATAAAAAGAAGAAATATCACCCCCCCCGCCCCCCGCTGATTTTACCACAAGTATATACCTTTTGAAATGAGCATTTTCCTTAAGCTCCTTCGGCAGTTTGGTTTCGTATTGATGAAAAGTTGGTCTACTCAATGGCACTCCATAAAAAGCCATGACACAAAAATGTGTGGTAGTATGTGTTAGGGTATAAAGATTTTTATTTTTCTATGAAATGTAAAAAAAATCATATGGGATTTTCAAATACATTTTTTATATCGTCTCTATTTTCAATTTAAATCAACATTTTTATTTACAAATATAAATAATTTGATATCAAATATATCGAAATGTAAATTGTGAACAATTTTGATTGAAATTAATAATCATTTATTAAGTAATTTTGCATTTTTATAAAAATATTTTTTTCCTAAAACATCGCCGTGCTTCGTATTCCTCTAAACATTTCATTTTCTTAATAAATTTATTATGATTACAGGAACACGAAGCACGACGATGTTTTGAGAAAAAATGTTTTTATAAAAATGCAAAATTACTTAATAAATGATTATTAATTTCAATCAAAATTGTTCACAATTTACATTTCGATATATTTGATATCAAATTATTTATATTTGTAAATAAAAATGTTGATTTAAATTGAAAATAAAGACGATATAAAAAATGTATTTGAAAATCCCATATGATTTTGTTTACGTTTCATAGGAAAATAAAAATCTTTATTCCCCTCTTTATATTAGTGATTTAACTTTTTTAGACTGATGTCACGGCTATTTATGTAGTGGCATTGGTCTACTCATCAGCTAGCTACGACCACACTACACGTACACAAATGCAAATCTTACTTTTTTCGTTTAAAACGAAGTAAGACCGTACTGTTTTAGCGAATTATAATATTCACCAATTTAAAACTTAACGAAAACTGTGTAAATACACACACAGTTTTCGTTAAGTTTTAAATTGGTGAATATTCCACACTAGTGGCCCACACTAATATAATTTAGAAAGGTAAAATCACGGGGGGGGGGGGGGAATGATGTTTCTACTTTTTATTAGTAGACATATTGTGAGTAGATGGCTATTTATTTTACTGTCTCGAAAAGTCGTAATTATTGGGATTGCTGTCAAACATAATATATTTGTCCAAAGCCGAAAAATCATATTAATTCATAGATACAAATAAAAACTCCTAAAAATTAAACACGTGAAGTTTTTCCTAAACGATCCTATTTTTTCTTTTTTCTTGTGTAGGATAGTTAAGGACAAACCTAGGGCGAACCCCAGAAATAAACTTAGGATTTTGGGCCGGTATTTCTAAGTATCAGAAAACGTTCGGAAAATCTACGTATGATATTGAATATTACTATAACAGGTTTCACTAAACAAGTTCTAATAAACCGCAGTCCGGCCAGGGTTATTACCCAGTTTAAGAGACTGCGTTTTTCTTTTACGTTAAAATTCACAAACATAGCATATTTTACCCTAAATTGATTTTTCCTAATAGCAGTTCGAATATCAGTTAATCCGAACAAAATATAAGAAGGTCACAAATGCATTTAAATATATTAAGAGCTAGGAAAAACTTCACTAGATTGCGCAAAAACGTGGTTTTTCCTAAACTATGTGTTGGTATTTTTTAGAATTGTCATCTTAACTGTTCCTTCACGGAAAACAATAATTTGATTAAAATCATTAGAAGGCTTTTCTAAATGTTTTTTTGTGATTCTCATTAAAATTTTATTGAATTTAATTGTTTCTTTAATAATACGCATCAAACTGAATTTACTGATTTTTCATTTATTTTAAAGTATGTTTTATGAAATTCATAATCGAAATTTTAGCGTATTTTGTTGTAATTCATAAAAAATTTATTTGAAATAAATCAAAAATTAATCATCATTTGTATTGTGATAATCAATAAGGTTTTAAATAAAAAAAATTATTATATTCACGAAATGTTTATTGATTTTAATGAAAATAATTATTCTGTGAACTTAATATCGTTAAATGAGATGTTGTGCAATTCATGAAAGATATATTACAAAATTTTTGATAAAAATCACAATGTTAATTAAACTTTAAAATATTAAAATTTAAATAATTTAGTCGGCTATAGTTTTAAATTAATTAAGTTAAACTCAGTCCTCATCCTTCTGATCATTCTTTAGGATGGCAAATGTATTTAAAATATTATTTGCATATTTCAATTCATAACAAATATGGTACATAAACCATGGCTTTTAGTTCAATCCAATAAATCAATAAATTGAAAAAGAAATTGATTTTACTAAAATGTGTGCTACATTTCTATAAAGATATAGCCAAGCCGCATGTAATCATTCCTTCCGCCCCCCCCCCCCCCCCAATAAACAAACAAAATTTTCAGCATTACATATTGTGGTAAATAATTTGATAAGCCACGATTAACGTTTTTTTTTCATGTAATTCAGTTCATACGTTACCGAAACATAAACAAAAATACCCAAAAACTAAAACAAAACTGCATAGATACTTTTCCTATTTGTATTAAGGATATATCAAGCACCTTTTTCTTTTTCTTTGGTTAAACGACTAGCCGCCTGGACAATTAGGTATATATGAAAGGCATTTTGTAGTTTTTGCGAGGCGAAGATTGCGATCGTTAAAAAAATTATAAACTTTGATCTAGGCACTAAATAGACAATGCAAAAGATTTCATCAACATCCAAGCTTTGAGCTTCTCGTATGAAATAACGCTACTTTTTAGCTTTATTGACTGAACTGCTAAAAGGTAAAAAAATGTAGCTCTGTAATGTCTAGTGCAAAATAAGGTTCACCAAGATCTTGGTAATTCAAGAATTGTTCGACGAGTAAAATGGCAGTTTACGTAATTGATTCTTTGTACCTTAAACACATTATGTCAGCGAGAAAAATGGTCCATATTGTTTGTTTAGGACTTATTACAAGGTGGCACATACAAATTTTAATGATAAAGCGATCTTGTATTATATAAATATTCCCCCAAAGTTCGGTTAGTATTGTAATTTTGGATTTTATAATCCAATAACATTTATTACGCAAAATTCCCGTTTGCTTTTGCGAAAAGTATTATGTGTTTTAGTGTATATAATAAACGAAATTACTGATTGTCATAATTTCTTTCGCAATTTCGAGTAACGGGTTTAACCCACAAAAGTAAGTGATGAACTGCACAAAATATATTAATGATATTCATCACAAAATATTAGGTTTTAGTTTTTTTATGAATATCAGAAAACTTTGTGTGATAATTATAAATTTTTTAGTGAATTTCATTTATTTATGTATTGAAACTAAGAAAGTTTTACCGTTATCTGTGCTATCTGTGTTTTTTAGCCTTTCATATTTCATTATAAATGGCGTGTTCTTAATGACAAGAAGTGTTTTCTAATTTTGAAAAAATTGTGTTTTTTATAAGTTTATTAAATATTTTACAAGTAAATTGTATTGTCCTTAAATATATGTACTTCTAAACAATTAAACATGTAAGTATAAAATCAAAATACTCATAGTTCACATTTTTTTTTATATGGTTTTAATGTGCAATTACTTTTTTATCATCCATATTACCGATTTCAGTAATACTTACCTAAAATATGTAATAAAGGGTTATTTAATTTAAGAAATAGTGTAAAATATATTTGAATTAATTATTTTATCGGATCTTTTTTTATTTAATTATGAAGTATTTTAAATGCCTTAAATCTGTAGGCAATTTCGAAAACTTTAAAATTCGTTACAAAGAAGTCCATAGATTATTAATGGCGGATAGCTACAAATACATTGAAGGTTATTGTTTAACCTTTTCTCTACTTTAAAAAGTTTTCGAAAGCACGTGTTTATATATACTCGTATGTGCAATTAATACAGGTTCAATTTTTTTAAGGAATTTTACTATCTGGCGAGAAAAAATGCTTCACCACTGGGGAAACTACATTTCAAATATCGTAATCAGTTAGCTCGCTTGAATAAAACCGAGTTATGTAACTCTGATAAATCAACACATGAGATCATCGAATCAAACGTAATGTTCAACAATCTAGAAACTCAACTTGATGGAGAACAACATTATCAAGCATTAAGAAATGAAGTATTGAGCTTGGAGGAATTAATGTTCCATTGGAAAGGCTGTTCAACTAAAAGAATTAAGTTTATTTCGGAAAGCTCCTACAAAAGATATCTGTGAAAGATGGCCAAACTACAAAGAATCTACAGAACACAAATTGGTAAGACACGATTTTTGAATAATTCTTAAAGTTATTCAACTATTTACTAAAATAGTGCTTATCGTTTTACAGATTTCAATTGATTACTTGATGATTTTTATAATAAAATAGTTGTTATTATGAAGCCTGAAATAAAAGATCCTCAGTCAAAAATTATATTGGAAAATTTGATGTCCGGCTGTAACTTTAAGTAAGTTTTAGCTAAATGCTTGGTTACAAATAATTGTGTATATGTTATTAAATCCAACATAACAACTTAGCCATAAATCTTACAATTTTTGTTTGTAAACATCAGCAAATAATTTTGCAATCAGAAAATATTAAGTATTATTAAGTGGTAACCCACAGAAATCGAAAAAAAAGTCTAAATTTTTTCGGAGTAATTCATAAATGTTTACATTGTTTTAAAAGCTTTTTTAACTTGGTCGTATGCACCATACAATACTACTTCAAATTTAAAGCAACCAAAAAAACATTTTAATTGGCTCAGAAAATAGAATTTTAATTTTTTCGGTACTAAAATTTTATTTCTGACATAAAAATTAAAAATCGATTTTCTAAGCCAATTAAAACATTTGTTCCGCATTTTAAATTAGAAATAGCACTGTATGGTTTACACGATTACGTTTCACGATTAAAAAATAGTATATGTTATTCGGATTAAAAGTGGCTTTGTTTCAGTCGCAATCTTTGCACTTGCTCCCATATGCTGTACTTCGCCTCGCAGTATAATTGCTCGTTAAACAAAGTATCATTTTTAATCCTAATGACACAATGGAAAACATTTATGTCATAAAAATTAAATTCCCATTTTCTTTACCAATTATAATTTTTTTGTATTTTTAAATTAAAAATATTATCATATGGAACTTTCGATCAAGTTCCAGAAGAATTTAACTGAAATAAAGCAACAGTTTTCTGTACTTTTCATTACTGTCTACTTTTTAGATATTTAATACTAATATTAATATGTTTTATATTCTCAGATGGAAAGTTCGTAACAACATTTATTTTATTGCATGCCATTTTGAAGAATAATCCTTTTAAGGAAATCATAACTGAAAACGGGAAAAAGGAAAAAATTCGATGTTCTATAAAAGAATGTCAAAATTCTTTTATTTATTGCTGTTCAACAACTGAAGGTTTGGAGCAACATTTTGATAAGCTTCTAAATGGAAAAGAGACAATTCAGCCGTTCATCGCTGTTGTAGGAAAAAGTATAATTTATCCCGAACAGATATTATTCTACATGGACGGAATAAAATATATATTCTCCTCTGTTTTGAGAGCAATGGACGTTTGCTGTAAAGCATTCCAAATTTTTAACTTAAAATATCCAACCGCGGGGCATATTGTATGGTAATTTGTTCAAGTTTACTTTTACGATATATAGTACAAATATTTAACGATTCCATTCATCAATCAGTAAATAATTTGAAAAAACAACTGCATGAAATGTAAAATTATTTTAAGAAAAATGTTAAGTTTTTAATATATGTTATATTATTATTTTAATTATGAATGTACAAAATCGTTATAATTTTTTTGAAATTCTAAATAATGAATTGAATTATAATAACAATTTAATTGTGTTTTATTTAAAAACCTAATTTATACGTTTGTAATATATTTACTATATTTATATAGTAAATATCAGTATTGTGCTTTACTGACATTTACTATTGCGCCTGGTATGCAGGACACAATGTTTCTTCTGAATAGCACTATGGAGTCACAATGATAACCATCGAGAGATTTGTTAGTTAACAGTGAACTTTGTTGTGATTTTTACCATTAGTGTCTATGAATATCATTTACATTCAGATTAATATCAGAAAATTTTTTAATTCGTAACACTAAATATTTAATGATATTCACGAAATAGTTTAGTGAATTTAATTGTTTTTTTTTATATAGTTCACTAAATGGAATGAATATTACAAAAAATTTGATGATTTTCATAGTTAATACATAGTAAAATAGATATAACGTCATTACTTTTTAGTAATATATTTTGTTAAATTCATTGAATAATTTTATGATATTCCAAATATTAAAAAATTACTAAAGCGGGTGTCTGCTGATCATTATTAGTCTGACTGGAGCAAGTTTTAGTGATTATTAAATAGTTTTTTGCTGAGTTACAGAGCGGTTTTTCCCGTGTTTGAGACAATCAATTTAGAGTCTGATGATATCCTTAAGTTAACTGTACAAATTAATAATGATACTTTTATTATTGTTGGTGTTTATGTAATTAAAACTACAAATTTATTTGTTTTAGGTTATTTTAACATTAACATTTTAAATTTGCCTAATAGTAGTGACGATTATTTGTTTATTACCATGTTTCCATGTACCGAGTTCAAATAGGTTTAGGTTTCGTTGAGTTGAAAACATGGCGGCGCTAACTCGTACCGTTTCCATGAACAGAGTTAGGATTTAGAGATAGAGAAAAATAATTCGATAGAATAAAACACAAAATTGCTTGTTAAACAAAAACAAAATGTATTTCGCTTTGAAATATCGTCATAACGTTAACAACGACATTTTTGTGTATTTTTTTAAATTATTTTTGTGAAATATGTTTAATTTATAATTTTAAAAAAGTTTGACAGATAGAATCTAACTTAAACGCACAAGATCCGTCGATTTTATTTGGATTTAACGAAACTCTACCGTAATACGCGTTTCCATGGGCATAAACCGAGTTGAACCTAGGTTAACTCTATCATGGAAACATGTTATATGATGTCCTCTTTTGGTTTGCAGTCTCTGGTTGATTCTCCTATACGTGTTTTTACTCTAGTGTTAATTGTATTGATCACTGTTTTGCTCGTATTCGTAATAACAATATGTAGTAGTTAAAAGCATCCGTTCTTCCATTGTTGATTACTGATCATTGTTTAATTGTATTAGAAATAGTTTTGTCATCCAACATCAGACTCTTCTCATAGTAACGGTTCATTTAAATGTTTGGTCGTATTTAATTTTATTCGTTAGTTTTATCGTACAATTTTTTAAATTCTCTAGCCAGTGATCCGTCCGCTAGCCTTAACAATTTCGTAAGTTGCTTTAACAATATTGCATCGTCTTGTTACATGCATTTCTGCTATTCTAAAATCAAATACCAAGAACGAAATACCAAAAAAAGAGGAGAATTAGTATATAATGTTATACCCTAGACACACTGCGATTTAATAAAACCGATTTAGTGAATTTTTCGAGATTAGCCGCAGTGTGTCAATCTCGATTTAGCTAATCCCTTTGTTTTTGCATAGAAACTTAAACTAGTTTAGCTAAATCGGATTTATTAAACCACAGTCTATCTAGGGTATTAGAAACATTCTCAAATATTATTTTTTGAAGTTGTCGGATAAAGTTAGTTCTTGCGTCAAAAATGTGAAAATTAGTTATACTATAACCGCAATTTTGATGGTTGTGCTGGGGATAGTAAGCGTGTTTGTTCTATTGAATCGTCAAGTTTCTATTGAATGATGATGGTATTATTGTTTCTGATTTCGTTTTAATTGCCAATTAATTTTCTAATTATTTTTCAAGAATTGTTAATGAGTTGAAGTTGAATTTTCCATTACCGTATGCTTGTAATTTAAGTGGTAATTATGACTTTGGTGATTTGTTTTTAACTGTGCCAGTTGTGAGTCTGAAATTTCCTAAAAGTACTGATTTATTGGGTTTTAATTCCGATATGTTGAAGTCTGTTGGCGAATTGGTTTCTCCGGTTCTTTCTGTTCTTGTTAATGACAGTTTCCTTTTGGTCTTGTCCCGGATATTTTGAAAACTTGAAAAAAATAGAATCGCCTGCTCAAAGAAAATTTTCGTCCTATTGCTCTTCAACCTATTTTAAAAAATAATTGGAAAAACCATGAAACCACTAATAGATAAATACCTAGCTAAACATAATTTTTTTAGGTGACAAACGGTCCGGTTTTAGATCTGGTAGATCTTCTTAATTATGTTCATCTTCATTTGAATGATAAGCTTGAAGCTGGAGCTTCTTTTATTGACATTAAACGAGCGTTTGATAAGGTTGACCATAACTTGCTTCTCAATAAGCTTGATTCTATCGGTTTTAGAGGTATTTCACAAAAATGGTTTGCTTTTTATCTGAGTAATAGGTCTTACAAGGTTAAAATACAAAGTTCCTTAAGTGTTCCTTTTACATTGAATTGTGGTGTTCCTCAGGGTTCTGCCTTGTGTCCATTACTGTCTTGGGTCTACGTGGAAAAATAATAGCCTTTGCGGACGATATGGCTTTAAGTTGTTCGGGGTCATGTTTGAATAATGTCTCTGCCGATATAAACTATGATTTGAAATTGCTACGTGTTTGGGCTGATCGGCATGGTATGATTCTAAGTGGGAAGTTGTTGAATTATATGCTTGAATTTATCTACCACTATTCTGACTGTAATTTCCTAAATTGTAATTGAATTAATAAATAAATAATAATTTATAATTTATATTGATTTACTTTCATACAATACTGTAATTATATTTCAAAGTTTTTTCATGTTGGTAGGATAAAAAAGAATACAAGCTTAAATCCTTTATATTCTTTAAATAAATAAATATTTTAAAATTATTTGTACAGCAGAAATTTTTCTAATAAAAATAACATCAAATAATCTGGGCTAAATTGGACCCTCACCTCTTACAAAATAGACATAAAATTTTGTGATATCTTACGGTTCCTTCAACAAAAGAGGATCTCATAGTAACAAACGAAATGAACGTTGTGTATGCAAAATGTGTGTGGAGACGAGGACAGCAGCAGAGAAGGGCATTCTAAATAGAATCAAACTAGCCCAAAACTACCGCTGCGAACAAATAAGACAAAAGAATCATGATACCTAAATAGGTTTCACCCTTCATTCAGATTCAGTTGATCAACTCACGTAAAAGAAATACAAGGCTTATCGGAATGAACTGCAGAATCTACTATAAAGGTAGCAACGTGCATTTGCCGTTTATTACAAATATATTCGTATCCACAAGATTATAATTTTCATCAAATTCCATCGATGTGAAATAATTAACATTTTGGAAATGTTCGGGATTGCCATTTAATACGAAACATTTTTAAAAATGTATTCTAAAATTTGTTAAAAGAAAAATTTAATACTAATAATTAAAAATGAAAGCTAAATTTGTTAAATGTTATCTGTTGAATTAGGAGTAACGTTTAGATCGTTGTTTCACGCCTTTGCACAATAATTTTAATTCACCGCTGCGAATAAGGCTTTAAAACAATTGGAATAAGTTTTAATATAAACGTATTGTTTTCCACAATTCTAGCATATTTTATCGAACCAGCAGACTACACAAATTACTCAATACTACTTGTCAACACTCGTTTGAGTTAAGTTGCTTATTTTTTCAAACGTTTTTCAACTTTCGTGAACTCGAAAACAAAAAAGTATTCACTCTAGTCTAAATTGAGTGCAGTAATTTAGAAGCAGTTAGAATAAAAGAAGATTAGGAATATGAAAATTTATAAAATTGGTGATTTAATTAACTAAAAATTAAATATTGCATTTTGAAATATTAGTATTTTTTCAAAATTTGCTTATTTGTCGAGAGTTGACGTTAGAAATAATTTAAGCACAATTAAGTAAAAACTTAATGTCATAAAATTTTCCACATTCTTAGTTTCTTATTCAGTGTTACGTTTTTGCCTTATCAATCAAGGTTCATATCAATGGATTGTGAATAAAACAAAACGCTTCGGTTTAACACAAATGAATTTATTTATTTAACACCAAAAATTAATTCAACCCAATTATAACAATAATAATTCACAAAAATCACTTTAAATAAATTTTTACAAAATTTTACTATTCACTTTCACTTTCTATATCTCACTAATTCACTTTTTAATTCCTTTTCAATTTTCACTCTTTCGCTTACCAAATATTAATGATTCCAATTCGATCTCGTTTGCCTTTTCATATACACAAACCAAACTTCAAACTTCAAGAAAGTTCTGAGTTTTTGAGTAAGAATAGTCTAGAAACATTTAGTACAGTTTTATAATGGAAAATTCCATTTTAGTACAGTAAAACATTGAGCTATTAATTCAACTTATACTATTACACCCTAGGTGTCACCGTAACAATAGTACAAAAAAGTAAATATTAATTAATAAATAAAGAAATAATTACAAAATAATAACGTCGCAAAAATTTAGTTAATATAAATAAACAAAAAACTAATTTACGTATTTAGTTTACATTTATCAAAAATTGGAACCAGATAGGTATTATACAAATACTGAATACTGAAAACTGTTCTACATTATGTTACACTGTTCTTACTGGAAAAAGCATGAATTTTCTAGAAGTTTGGTTTGAGTAGATAATAAGGCGAATTAGATCGAATTAGATTTTTTATATTTGGTAAGCGACAGTGTAAAGTTTAAACCGAGTGATTTGTTGTGAATTATTGTTAATAATTGTGTTGAATTAATTTTTGTGTTGAATAAGTAGTTTATTTTATTCACAATCCAGTGATTCGAAACATGATTGACAAAGCAAAAAAAAACGTATCAATTGGTGACGGTTGTGGGATTGTGAATAATAAAACAAAAACTAAAAAACGATTCTCTCCGAATTCCTCATTGAAGATAGAATTTACAAGCGCGACTACGTGTGGCTGTTAAGAACGAAGAACTAAACGCAGACCATCATGATTGGAGAGAACGTAATGGATGTTTTAGGAGGTACTACTAGGAGACATTAGGGTTGGCTTTGACTTTTGAGTCAGGCGGATAATATTTTTTTAATTTTCTTAAAAAAAAAAACCAAAATTAGAATTTTTATAAAACCTTAAAGTACAAATCTTTAGACTAAAATGCTGCAGGGATAAATCAAGTTTTCAGAAGGATACAAAATGGTAGTAAAGAAGAAATGAAGGACATAAGGACCATGTGCCATGCTGCTGACTTTTACCCGGAATTTACTTTATTTTTTGTGTACCGACACCTTTTTATAAATGAGCTCAAGCTCAAAAAATGGCGTCCCAAAATTTTAGCAGTAAATAAAATAAAATAAAATGAAATAAATAAAATAAATAAATGCGGCAACCGTAGATAAGACAGAAGATGAAACAAACACATTGGTTGAAACAGCACAAGTACCTTCTGGAAGTTTCGATTTGTTGCAGTTAATGGCTGCCACGAACAAGATGGTGGTGAGACGACTAGGAGAAATTAAAAATCAGATGGTGCAACAAGGAGAGCAGTCAACCAACCGAGCAACATATGGAAAAAATATACCAGTCAAACCAAGAAATTAAACACGAAATGAAACAATAAATGTAGAAAATTGAGCAATCCAAATTATGGATCGTCAAATGGGGGAAAATTGAAGAAGGCCAAAAGCGTATGGACGACAAAATTCTGGAATTATCCAAATAGAGAAACTGCAAACGGAAGTTCAACATGTTAAAACGAAGATTCAACAGGTGGAACATAAATTACAAGCTGAATTTCAAAAAAAAGGTTTAATGTCTCGAGAAAGGGAACTGAAATCAAGGCAACTGGTTCAGGCCATTCACTCAATTTAGTTAAAGCCACTAACATTCGACGGAACCACACCTTTCGGCATTTCCAAATTTTAATTTGAAATGAGATCGCCCTTATGCAGTCCTTGTTATGCCGCGAATTATGCGTGTCTTTTGAGGTTTCGGAAAACTGAACGGAATGAACTGTTCCATTGCTGTGAGAATAATGGTAGATATTAGGATTGATACAATGACAATTTTACCGAAGGCGATGCAAGTAAGCCAATCGAACTCCCGAAAGAAACCGTTCATTCCTGTCCAATCAGCATTCTTACAGTGTCGCAGTCGGCGTTTAGGTGGTACACTCTTTCAACAAGACCACGATGAAGGAAATACCACTGTAATTAGTATGGTCAGAATTCTCATGTGGAGAACCGACAGATTTGGTATATTTTTCTTAGGAATGACGCGTATCGTTGGTCCGATCTGTAGGATGTGGAAGAATGTGAAAGCCACTTGTCATTGTGAACGTTGAAGTCACCCGCCGACAACGATTTCAGCGTTAGGTCTGTATTTCAGCGTTCCGCATTTAAACCCATAAAAAGTTAGAATCAACCGATGAATTAAGGAATAACCTTTAATACATGGTTGCAGAGTCACTAGAGTTCATAGCTTGAATCTCGCTGAGAAGAAGAATATCTGGTTTAGTAAGAATTTAATGGGGTTCGGTGTTCTACGGTAGCAACATTTTTCCGAAGTCCGCGAATGTTGCAGAACTGAAGCGAAAAAGCCCTCCTTATGACAATGAACCACAGAAATTCAAATGGTAGATGAAATTGTATCGTTAATCGTTTGAGATTTGAATTTAAATGGGTATCTTAAGTTTAGCGGAGGCCAAATTGTTAATTTCTGAAATATGTCTTTATGAGTATGGATATCTAGGCGTGTGGATGTCTGTATTTTCTGTAACTAAATAATCCAAAAATTTAACTCTAGAGAAGATGTTAAACACTGTTAAAATTTTAAAGCGATCGGACCGTGCGTCTTAATCCCTTCCAAATAAAATTTAGGGAAACAGACTTTCAATGTGTCCAGGAAATACAAATTAATTTAATATTATTTAGGATGCACTTTTATAAATAGGACAAAACTTAAGTTAAATCCCAAATTAAAAATGATTTGCACTTTTATACATTCCTTCTCTCTAATCCACATACTATTCATGTGTAGCTTGGCAACAAATATGAATAAAGTAAGGAAAGTCGTTAAATGATAGCGGATGTTACCGGAGTTCGAAAACACATCGATCGTGGAAAGAGAATCTTATTTAAAATTCAGAAAACTTAGGGAATCATCTTCTTAAAGACGTTTTTGAAGACGTAGCGCCAATCGAAATCATTTTTGTTCTTATAAAATTGATGGTTTTGGCAATATGCCGACAAAATTCAAATCCACCGTTCGGTTCACAATTCAAACGCACATTAAGAAAGGCAGAACACCGCAAAATCACCTCGGATATAAACCAGTACATTTAGATACATAACAATGATTTCGATGTCTATATCATGAAAACCTGCTGCAAAATTAAATTGTGTGTATTATACCGGGATTCGTTACTCCAATTTCCAAATAGCGGTATTTTACGGTTGATCTTAAGGTAGCTTGTAGAAACTTTTAAAATATTCTAAAAAATGCAGTTTTATAAGAGCCCTTCGGAGTTACAGCCCTCGGGCCTCGAGTCTCTTATTTCACATAACTTTCAATTAACTTCAACACAATGTCCTGTTGTGCCGTATTTTCTTGTCACCATCATAAATTGAGTGCTTACTCTAACGTTAAAATCAGTCACGTCAAAAACTATACAAGTTGGTCGAATAGGAAATCGTCTTGTGAATACTACTAAACGCCATTTAGACAATTTTCAAGAAATTGAATTTTAAACTTTGGACTAAAATTTGTTCACCATTCAAAATAAATAAAAATGATGTATAGGACACTATAGCATTCGTATAACGAACACTGGCGTAACTACCAATTTGGCCCCCTCCCGCCGCAAAATTTTTGTTGGGCCTCTAAAAAACTTTTTGTGCCTGAATGAACAAGCTTTTAGTTAAAAATCTATTTTTTCCTATTGTCCAGCCATGCATTAATTCTAAAGTGTCTGATTTCGAGAGTACGAAACAGCACCTAATTCAGTTTAATGGTCTCAAACAAAACGAAATTTCTTGCAATCAACTCAATGCTATGACGATTTCTAAATATATCGATAGAGCGTCCCAAATTTCGATTCGAAATTTCATTTCAAACCAAAGGAAGTCCTGTTCGTGGTAATCACCGCCATGTAAAATGTAAATAACCTAGACAATCTTGTCCAATAATTTCTCGAAAAACCTAGGAAATAGGAGAAATATCGAAATTTTGAAAAATTTACTAAATATTTATATGTGTAACATCGCATCCCCAATGAAATACTTTTTACTCTTGCTTTACAGGATTGTGTGGATTTCCAACATAACGAACAAAAATGTTTGTTCATTATATGTTGGGAATCCATATAATCCTGTAAGGCAAAAGTAAAAAGTATTTCATTGGGAATGCGGTGTAACTCTGCAAATTCCCACAATTCAAACCTAGTCGCAGAACATAGCCTTATAAAATTTGAATAAATTTGAAAATCTCGAATAATCCTAGAAATGTCGATCTTTCAAAATCTCGAATAATCCTAGAAATGTCGAAAATCTTAAGAAATCTAGAATAAATCGCGGATCAATCTCGATTAGTCCAGAAAAATTCGAAAGCCTGTAAAAATCTAGAAAACCGATGAAAATTTCGAAAAATTATGAAAATTCTTGTAAATATCGAATTATTTGTCAAGTACATAATTTAGTGCTACTAAGCAATGTGCTACTAATCAAGTTAAGGCTAAGTTCAACAAAACAATATGCATTAATAATGGAACCCTCAAATAGATCGGATAATTTCGTAAATATCGAACAATCATATTCTTCGAATATGGCTCTAAGATCGTCGAGTAATATCGAACTATCAAATACACCCGACAATTTCAAACATACTCGAATAATCTCGAAAATCTCGAATAATCTGACATTTTCCCATGTTATACTCCAATAATCTCAAAAAATTTTAAAAAGTGATAAAAGATGAAATCCGAGGACAAGGAAATATGAAACAGGAGGATTTGAAATTTCGTTATTTAAATAGTTTTTCAAAATAAACCGGTTTTACCGGTAAATACAGTTTTTATTTACCGTTTACCGGTAATACAAAATATTCGGTAAACGAGAAACTAGATCAATCACACTTAGTCTTTTGCAAATCAAATTCAACCTTTTCTAATCAAAACTTTTCTAATTAAAATCGATATCGTTTGATGTCAAAAGCTTTTGATTTTAAACAAGTTTGGCAAATTTTCTTCTAAATCTAAATATTTTTCAGAACCTAAAGCCATTTTTATTTTTCTGGAGTCAGCTTACGTTTAATTCACCTTCACCGACCGAGAAGAAATTGTTGGGCCTGTTTTAAGAAAATATTAAACCGCCTTTTCTTAAAAATTTCCTTGAAATGTCTCGTTTTGTAAATTTGAAACTGAGCTACCATCTAGCTGATCTTGACTTTGAACTAATATTCGAATGCTAGCTAGTTCTCCTGGGCCCCTTTAACCATGGATCACCTCCCCCCCCCCCCCGACTACGAGTGCTGCGGGTACCTAGCTTCGTACAAAGTTGATAATTTGTCAAATTCGCAAATCGGACAGATATGAACTACACATGAACTCTGGATAAACGGGAGAACTTACTTGCGATTTGAGAAAATATTTACAGATGTACTATTATTACCCGATTATGAGCCGATTAATTCTAATTCGGGAGTATGCCATCGGTATATAGACGGCAAAGAAGCGGCAAATTATGAAGGAAAGTTATGAAAAGTGTGTTAAAGCTCTAAATTTAATTTAGATATTTGATTCCGAGATTCCGGTGAATGCCGCAAGCTGTAACTTATTAATTATTTCCAAAAAATTCATTTTGGTTGGGCCGTGATAAAGTTTTATTAGAACATAACAGAATATTTTAAATGGTGTGCTTAAATAATTCACCTGCATTATTGATAAACAAAATTAATTAAAATAACAAAAGAATTTTTAATTTTCAACAAAAAATTTGTTAATAATTTGTTTAATTTGTAATTAAATTGTTTTTAGATTTTTAGAGTTTTATTAAATTTTTTGTTTTGTTTTTCATAATATTTAATATAAATAATTTAATTATTATACAAAAAAATCCAAAAAATGAACCTAAAAATTAATTCATTTTTAAATTTTAATTTTTTTTTAATATTTTTAAATTTCATTTATATTTTCATTCGAATATTGTTAAATTTAATTAATTTTAAATATGCAAAATATATTTTATTGTGTAATGTCTCTCTAATTAATTAAATTTATTAAATCTTGTTTGTTGTTGTTTTTTTTTTAAATTTTTTATTAATTAATTTATTATTAAATAATTATATTATAATATATATAGTTAGTTGTTATAATAATTTAAAAATTTACTACAAAATTAAAATGTTTTGCTTATTTATGTTAATTAATTTTAGGTTTTAGGAATAACTAGAAAAAAATTATTTAAAATAATTTTTTGTTATTATTTATAATTAATATAAATATTTACAATTTATTTTGTTTTAATAAAGCTGATTTTTAAAATATTTTTTTTTTTTAACTTTTTATTTTTTTTTTGTTGTTGTCGAATTCATTGAATACTAGCAAACATACAGATTTCACATCTTAATTCTCAGAGTCTATCTTTGTCTCGATCAAAACTCATTGCCTTGAATACACCCCGTAATTTTGGTGTTGTACGCCTGGGATTGTGTTGGTCCAGGCTTGCGGCACGTGGTCTCGTTAATAGTTCAGCTTCGATTTCACTGCATTCGGTGTCCGTATCACTACGTTTCCGTCGTCGTCTCAGCAGGCCAGCGTGTTCGCCACTCTCGCTTAATGCTTCGGAGGCCATTTCTTCTTTTTTACTTTCGCGCCGATCTAGTTCAGCCGCCAACATTTTGATTTCCCAATCGTCACAGTGTAAATCACCGGGATCATCGTCGAGCTGTGAATCACACGACGAGGATGCACTTGAATGTTCCACATCATCGTCATTCATGTCTAGTATGACACTGTCCGAGACACGGGTTAAATTTCCTGTTATATCTGCAACCAGCATTCCACGATACGGACTAATTGAGCGTGGCAGATCTTGCATTTCCATACTCTCCTGATCGCTACTCTCTTCCCATGTTCGATTGTTCGAATCACGTTCTCGATGACGTGGTGAATTTCGTTTACGGTTTCGACATTTAGAACGCGGGCGGCCAGAATCTGAGGGCGGAGATGATGCAAATATTGTGTCCAATGAATCACCACGCTACAATCATAAAATATAAAACTTATGGCGTAACGGTTAAACAAAAAAATAGATTCTAACATCATCTTACCATAAACGGTAGTTCAACAGAAGATCCAGTACTTCCGGTCCCCGAAGATCCTAGTTTCTCTCGTTCCACCTCCTCGATTTTAGTCATTAAACTTCGTTCGCTATGATGCCCTTCAAGCTCTTGTATTTTTGATTGTAGTTGTGATATTATGTCATCGCGTCGCTTCACCTCCAACTCCAAATCATGAAATCGTTCCTGAAATTTTCCTTGCACCTCGCGCAGATGATTCTGTATCACCTGTTTAATACCTAGTAACACTTCACCAAAGTATTCTTGTTCTTCTATTGACCCTATAACACATATAAATTGAAAGTCATATTATTTCGTGTGCGACCAAGCTATCGTCCTGTAAGGTATTAAATTTGAAAAGGATGTGAAAATTCTACGCAATTTAAAAATTATAGAAGTGCAGATATACATAATGTACTTTGGTATTTCGTAGGAAGGCAAAAGCTTATCAATATAAAAGCCAAACAGTGTGGTGTACTTTGTTCAATAGACACAAACATTTGTTAATATTGTTTTAAATTATTATTATTAGTATTTTTTTTTTGGTAATCTGTAAGTAAAACTTCGAAATTTAATCAAGCATTAATTTGGTTAGTAATACAACATTTTAAATAATAAGAAATCAATATTGTACATTTATTTTAAAAACACATCTATACGCTCACATAATTTACATCTAAGTACACGTTACACATACATACAACAGGTTGTTCTGGTGAAAAAGAATCAGTTTGTTACAACAAAAAATAAAAAATAAAAATTTCGAATTTTTTTAATGGGAGGGTTGTCTACTTCTGTTTTTCCAGCCAAATTATAATTTAAATCAAATAAAAATATTGATTGCCAATTTTTAATTTTATGCAAATATTAAAGTTTACTCAAAAATTACCTTCGATATCAATAATCAAATTGTTTCAATTGGTAATGTGCTGCAATTTTAATTAATAATATTGATGGCATAAAAGTTATAGTAAAAGCTGAAGTTTGTGGACCGAAGTGAAGTTCTTAGCAAATAACAAAAAATGTAGCAGTGTGAGTAAACAAAATTATATACATTTAGGTGATTTTTATATCGTAGAACAAACGATGGATATAACTAAATTTATTCAACAAAAATCAAAACTCCATAAGTTAAATGATTTTTCTCCAATGTCAGAAGTATGCACTTGGGACTTTTATTTTTGTTGAACCTGTTTCATCGGCGGAAAATCGTACAATATTTGATGCAAAAATGCTGGTTATTTATATGACCGACCACAGGGACCGGTCATTTGATAATTTTTACATAAGTACATACTACGGAAATTCGAGAGAAATCTCGTTTGGTTTCTTTATTGAACAAAAATCGTAACTGAATTGTATTATAAACTATTAGGTAATTGTTTTCTTTATCCACATTCACGCGTATAATTTGCTATGTTCTTCCAAAATTGTTTTTAGTTTTTGAGCCAAATTTAAATATTAAAAGAAAAGTGATTTATTTATTGGTTTAGAACTATTTATCTATTTTTCTATTAAAGCGTTAAGCCCTGTATGCTGCTCGAGCTAAATAGTTTTAACGCGGCCACAACTCCACGAAATCACAGATATTTTTAGATTATCGTTTTGAGATTTTTAAGTTTTTCTCGTAGGGAAGAGTACCGATCAGCGAAACCGTAAGTGGTTAATAGAGAACTTATCTTAGAACAACTTTAGCTTCGAACCCTTTTAATTTTTGAAAGCGTAATTTTGGCAGATGTATACCAATGCGGATATGTCAAATATGCGAACATGCTCATCATTTTTACAAAGCTAATTTTTGGGAATTGGAAGAAATGGGAAGGACTATTCTTAACCAGTTATGAAGGAATTTGACACATGCGATGGAAATGGGGCTCTAATATGATGTTTCTAATTTCGGGTGCCTGTACTACTATTAGAAGCTTCGCCGCGCGCATTTTGTTTTAACTTCAATCCGCAAGGAATTGGTCCTTAAGTAAGTGTGATGAGACAAGACTGTCAAATATTTTGATCATAAAAACCGTAAATTGAATCGCCAAATTTAATTGACTAACTTAACGGTTAACATTGAACACTAGAATAAAGCAAAAAAAAAAACACAACTATTTAAACCTTAGGAAGCCTCGGTATAATCGAATGAGGAAGGTTTATAATTTTTAGGAGAATTTTTTTGAGGGAAGTTCGAAGTCAAACCTTAAATAAAAAAATAAAGAACTTTTATTAAAGATACCGACAATTTTAAGATTGAAAGTGAAATACGCGTTAGCGGTAGATTAGGATATGTTAATTTGCTTTTGTATTCACAGAAAATCGTATTTTGAGTAAAAAAAAAAATTTAAGAATTTTTTATAAAAATATTTAAATATTTCTTCTATCACATTCACAAGTGGATAAAGTCTCAGCCTGCTTATGTTGCCAATTTTCCTTCTTATTTTAAAAAAAGAAATCGACACGGGCAATATTTTAAGAAAATAGTTTATAATTCGCTAAGTCAGTGTGTCTATGTAATAGTTTTGTGTGAAGTAAAACTTTGTGCAAGTAATCGGATAATCATAAATATTATGTTTGTGGAATTGGAGAATTATGGTGGAGATAAACTCGACGTTACTCAGACGTTTCAAAATGTCAAAAACGCGCTTACAGGTATAATCAAGATAAAGTAACTATTGAATTCGCGTTTTTGACATTTCTTTGACATTTATGACACAATAAAAATCAAATCATTGTTTCTCAACTATTATAGAAATAATTATAAAATGAATCGACAAGTTAATGAAGATCGAGTAAAAAATTAAAACTGATGAAGAGCGGGATATTGGTTTGCCTTTTAGCACATTACATAAAAATAAATAAAAAAAAAAATCAAAATAAAATCAAAATGGGATAGTATTTCTTAAAATTTCTGTAAGATGTCACTTTAGCACTAAACAACAACAAAAAGTCAATGTTAAATCAACTTTTTTTTGTTACTTCTGAGTCGCGTCGAGTATAATCGCTTTAGTGCAAATTCATACAATTTAACTTTTTTTTTTAGTTCGTCACATCGGTCGCGTCGAGTTTATCTCCAGGGTTAGAGTTTTAGAGTTCGTTTGAGGTTAGAGTTTTAGAGTTAGAGTTTTAGAGTTCGTTTGAGGTTAGGGGCTTGCAGCACTTCATTCGAGGGTTAATCTGGGTTTTAACAGAGTCAGCCTGATAAAAAAAAAGTCAACAGGTTATTTCTCTCCCATCAATCGTTGGCAGTGACAGTATCTCAGTCCCAGGGTCGGTATCGGTCAGTGCTGTCTGTCTGAATACTTTAAATGTAGTATGTTTTCAGGGCAGTGTTTCTAGTCAGAAAGGAGTACATACGAAATACGTACAATAGCAAGACTTTTTTACACTAACATAGTTTTTAGTTTTTGAGCCAATTTTGAATATTAAAAGAAAACGTTTTTATTTATTGGTTCAGAGCTCTTTATTTATTTTACTATTAAATCGTTAAGCTTCTATATGTTGCTCGAGCTAAATAGTTTTTTTTTAACATGGCCACAACTCTCTATGAAATCACAGATAGTTTTAGATTGTCGTTGCGAGTTTTTTAAATTTTTCTCGAAGAGAAGAGTACCGACCAGCGAAATTTTTAATTTTTAGTTATTTTTACCTAAATTTTACATGGTAAATGGAAAATTTATCTTAAAGCAACTTTAAGCTTCGAACCCTTTTCATTTTTCAAAAGCGTAATTTTGACAGATATGCGAGTTCAGACATGTCAGAAATGTTATTGTCAGATACCTTAGTAGGTACCTAGGGGGTGACCAGGTCAAAAATGACTAAACCTGGGCGAAGACTTAAAAAAACCGGTCAGTTATTAAGTCTCGAAATATGTTGTGTATTTGATTTAAAAAAATTGCTAATAAAATTGGTTTGGTGGCGACGACTGGTCACCAAACATACACGTGGTGAAATCTTTTATAAAAAAGTTTTAAACTTGCTAGCTTGATTTTTTATTTGGTGATACTATAACTAATCCATTGATCATTAAATGTATTGGGTAAGCTAGATGATAAATTTCAGTGGAGTTTGCTAAAAAAAATAAGGCCAGAATTCAACAAATATTGCAATGCAAGACACTATAATGTCACTTTGGTTACTAGAAAAAATTTAAGGAAATTAGATTTGCCAAACAAAAAATTGTTTTTTACTTTCATAACCACTCCAGGCCTTTACTAAATTTCCAGGTTTCAGCACCAAATGGAGCACGTTTGCCAATGGATTTTAGTGGAATCACAGTTTTTAAAATAAAACAAGGCCCAATGGCAAGAACTATTTTGGAACACTATTCTACACTATGATCGATACTATAAATCAAAAATTAGATTTGCCAAATTATTTTTTCCGTACACGCCTCCAGCATCGAATGGAACACACATATTTGTTCCTTTATATAGAAAGAGTAAATATTGGACCAGTCATTTGGGTTGGAGTTCAAAATAAATGTTGCTGAAATTATTATTTTTCTGGTTCCTCCTGCATTTTGCAGGAGGTATGGTCACCCTATTCCTACCTATATCCAACCTAGATGAGAAGGAGAATATCAAAATAAAACAGAAAGACAATTTCTGCTGTCAGAATTAAAACTGTAAGCAAAGGATTAGGATGTTTAAAAATTCTTATAGCATTTCTAAAAGGAGGAAGTGTATTTCCATTTATTCTAATATGGCTTTTACTGTGAAATTCAACAATAAGTTTTAAAAGTACTTTTAGTGTGGGGTGAATAATTCCTTCAAAATCGAAACGTTCGAATTTTTTTTTCTATTATGCGGTAGGTATAATAATATTAAGGAAGTTTCGTGGTTACGATGCACAAACTTTTCACTCATTCGATTGTAGCGCCTTTTATATGCCTAGTAGAGATTTGAATAAGAAAATAAATTCTCTCTTTTTCAAAATATTCATTAAAAAATTTTCCCCCCTTGTCCAGAATATTTTCCCTTTTTCCATAATAATTCCCTCTTTTTTAGAATACATCGTGCATCGCCTCTCTCATCAATAATCAAATTCAAACAATTAATATACTCTTCAAAAGTATGTGTCTTCGATAAACAAATCCATGCATTCGTAATGTCTTAGAACCAAATTGCTTTGACTGCAAATTTTGTTGTTTTAATTTAAGAAATTTTAAAGATAAATTTGATTAAAGTATAAAACAAGCTTAGTAATTAAGTAGTAATTAATTTATCCTAGAATTAGTCCCACAGCCTAATCAGTGTAAAATTTTTACTTTCTTAATTTTTTTGAATGTTAATTAATTTATGTAATTTCTAATATGCTACCGGGGATTAGACCATTTTAAATGTATTTTTATTAACACGTAGAAGTATATTAGTATTTACGAACAATCATTCAACAAAACCGACTAATAGACATTCGTCTATTAGGCAACTTCCTCCTTTTAGAAATGCTATGAGAATTTTTAAACATAATACCGCCCCCTGCCCCTCCTGCCGACTATGTATATAAAGTATTCAATTATAGTTTCTATAAAAATTATTCAGCTTTACGAGATACTATCCATACTCTTAGACATACTCGACGTACTCTTAGACATACTCGACGTACTCTTAGATATACTCGACGTACCCTTAGACGTACTCAACGTAATCTTACACGTACTCTACGTACTCTTACACGTACTATCTGTCCGAATAGACACTTCCGTACATAATATTTTGTATATTATGCAAACAAATTAATTATGATGATCTATCTATCCATATTTATTCCTGCCTAATAATTAAATTATTAAAATTTTAAGAATAATTTGTTATGTTATAATTTTGATTTAATTTGTCACATTAAACAAAATTAACATAATTTTACTCGAAAAAATTAGATTGAGCGAAAAAATCGAAAAATGTATCAGGTTCGAAAGTATCAGGTTAAAAGTATCAGGTTCTTGACTCAAAAGTATCAATTGATACTGATACCTAAAAGTATCGATTAAACCCATCACTAAACTTTTTTTTATATTTTTCACATGTTTTAATCTCTTCGTTTTCAAGTTTTGTTTTCTTTCATTTTTCTAGCATTAATGTCATCTGCAGAAGATTAATGGGACTGTCGACATAAATTGAGTGACGTAGTCAGTAGTAGGGCTTGTATATTCTAGACGGCATTGGTTCTTCACAGGCATGTTTATGAACCATGCAATTTTATGCATGTGAAGTCTATACTATCTTTATCTTTAACTAGTATGGGGTGGGAAAGGGGGCTTAAGTAATTGGTCTACAAATAGTCCAAATGTCATCCTCACCTGCACGTGGTGCACCCTGCTAGATAACTAACGAGGCTCTGGCGACCGAGACACGGCGGTATAACTGACTATCGAGAATTTAGTAAATGATCTTCTCAAACCAGACCCACTACCAACTCGTACTGGTCAGAGTGGTAGATGCTTTATGACCAGTAAAATAAACAATGAGTACAACTGATTCAGGAAATTGTACCCCAGGTGGTAACCCAGCTAATCAGCTGGCAAATCCACCCTCTAACGAGGCTGGCTCAAAGGATTCTGGGATGAGCCAATCATTGTTTAACAGCCCTGTTGGGCAACCCAACCCATTTAAACAACAATCTAGGGTGGGTAGATCACCACCACCAATAGCGAACACCTTAGAAAGGGATAACGCAGAACTGCGCAATAAGATTTACGAAATAGAAAAGTTAACGTTAAATCTAAACAAAGACCTCAAAAACTTACAGCGAGAAAACAAGGAGTTAAAAGATGCTCTAAATGCAGTAATGTCTGAGAAAGAAACCACTAAGATAAACAACACCAATGATCATATAGAGGTTATGTATGAAACAGACGAGGAAGAACTCAATAGAGAAACGGGATGGATTCTGAACCGTAACAAAAAAAATAAGAAACGTAAGATGAGTAAATCACCACAGATTTCACCCGATTCGAAACAATCAGTTGAGCAGCTTCCAACCGGAAGTAGGCACGTGCAACAGGAGGATAAAGCTCAGGTTCCGTCGGAACAGAAACGATCAAGTAATGAACTCCCGACCGGAAGTAAGAATGTACAACTAGAGAAAAAAGTGCCACGGCCACCTCCAGTAATAATATCTAATTGCAATAATTATCAGAGTATTAGAAACATCATGGACAACAATCATATAAAGTTTCAAGCTACAGCGTTAAATAGTGGTGATATCAAAATAAATGTCACAGACAGTGATAGCTATAGAAAGTTAACAGGAGCTCTTAACGAAGAAAAGACAGCGTGGTATTCCTACGAAGATAAGCAGACAAGGCAAACCAAAGTCATTGCTAGGAAGCTACACGCTTCATGCAAACCAGAAGAGATAAAAGAGTATCTTTTGGAGAAAAAATACAAAATTAAAGAAGTTACACAGCTGCTAAAAAGAGGTGACAAAACACCTCTTCCATTATATATGTTGTCTTTTGAAAGAACAGAAGACATTAAAAATATTTACGCAATCAGCGAAATACTCCATATGAAAGTGCAAATAGAAGCAGTTAAAAAATCTAAGCTGATCCCCCAGTGCAAAAAGTGCCAAGTCTACGGACACACGCAAAACATTTGTAATAAGGAGCCCAGATGCGTGAAATGTGTAGGAAAACACCGTACGACTGAATGTACGAAACTAAAAGACACCCAACCAAAATGTGTTAACTGTGGAGAGACACACCCAGCCAACTACAGAGGTTGCATTGTTATAAAAGAGCTGCAAAAAATTCGCAACAAAACAAGGGACACTTCAATAAGTTCCAGGCCAGAAATTAACTCAGCCTCAACAAGAATACCTACAAATTTAAGGCCACACCAAACATTAATCCAGCCATCAAGAACTAATCCAAATGTAACATTTGCTGATGTACTATCTACTGGAAGTTCGAGAAGACAACATAGTTCTCTTTTATTAAATGATTCAAATAATAACCAAACTAATAAAATACTACAAGATATTCTTGATAGACTTAGTTCACAAGAAGAAAAGCAAGAAAAAGCCCTTATATCAATCCTACAAAGGCTCACTCTACTCGAAAAACATGGCAAATAATTTAAAAATTCTTGCATGGAACTGCAATGGTATATTGCAACGACAAAATGAAATACAACTATTTCTTGATTTAGAAAAAATAGATATATGTTTATTATCTGAAACACACCTTACTACTCAAAGTCATATAAAAATCCGCGGCTACGAAGTTCACTCAGCAGTTCATCCTAATAATAATGCACGAGGGGGCAGTGCCGTGATTATAAAAAAAGATATTAAATACCATCTGCAACAAAAACTTGAAAGTGATGAAATACAAGCAATTAGCGTTAGCATTAATACCCGCAACCACAAGTTAGTGGTATCCGCAATATATTGCCCACCTAGATATAACATCAAAGAGAATGCTTATACTCAGTTCTTCAAGCAGCTCGGTGAAAAATTTGTAGTCGGGGGTGACTTCAACGCTAAACATACTGACTGGGGATCAAGACTAACCACAACTAAAGGGAAAGAGCTTCATCAAGCAATAATTAAATACAACTGCAACTGGCATTCTACTGGAAAACCAACTTATTGGCCCAGTGATCAAAATAAAATACCAGACCTAATTGACTTCTTTATAACAAGAAAAATCCCGGTTGATTATATACAAGTGCAGGAAGGATTGGACTCCACATCTGACCACTCCTCTATTTTAATGATAATAAGTGATACAATAATTACTAATGATAAACAGCCACTGTTAACAAATAAATATACTGATTGGAAAAAGTTCAGGAATGAACTAAACAATAGCATCATTTTAAACACACAACTTTCATCAGAAGAAACATTAGAACAGGAGGTGGAGAAGCTCGTCAAGGACATACAGGTAGCGGCGTGGAAAAGTACTAACACAACAAACAAAAAAATAGCTGGCAAATGCTATTCAATGGAAATTAAATCACTAGTTATAGAGAAGAGAAGTACCCGAAGGGAGTGGCAACGTACACGAGACCCAACCGTCAAAAATAGATTAAATAATTTAACACAACGAATACGTAGAGAAATAAGGGAATTTAAAAATAAATCAATAAATTCATACCTACAATCTCTCACCTATGATAAAAGTAGTGATTATTCATTGTGGAAAGCAACCAAATATTTGAAAAGGCCAGTTATGCATATACCACCAATAAGAACAAATAATGGTCACCTGGCTAAAAGCAAAGAAGAAAAAGCAGAAAAATTCGCGGATCATCTCGAGCGTACCTTTCAGCCAAATTTAACAACACTTAACCAACAGGATATATTGTTCGAAAACCAAACAACTATCCTGAGACAGGAAATTCCATTAACTAATGCTAAAGAAGTAAAACAAGTAATAAAGAACCATGTAGTACTTAAAAAATCACCAGGATATGACCTGATAACTGGAGCGATTCTAAAACAACTACCTAATAAAGCTATTAAAAAAATATCGGACATAATTAATGCTTCCTTCAGACTCCGTTATGTCCCTCTATCTTGGAAATTTGCGGAAGTGATAATGATACCTAAGCCAGGTAAGCCACCAAGTGAACTGGCCTCGTACAGGCCAATATCACTTCTTCCAACTATGTGAAAACTATTTGAGAGATTGTTATTAAAACGAATTAAACCAGAAGTTGTAAAATCAGGAGCTGTTCCGTCCCATCAGTTTGGATTTAGAGAGGAACACTCCACAATCGACCAAGTCCATAGAATAACAGATATAATAGAAAAATCCTTAGAGGAAAAAAAGATTTGTTCAGCCATATTTCTTGACATAGCGCAGGCATTTGACAAAGTCTGGCTAGATGGTTTAATATTTAAATTGGAGAAAACTCTGCCATTGAGTATTGCGAACTGCTAAAGTCATACCTGAAAAGGAGATATTTTAGAGTTAAACAGGAAGGAGTTTACTCCAGTATTAAAGAAGCTAAAGCAGGAGTCCCCCGCAAGGGAGTGTCTTAGGGCCTTTCCTTTTCGTGCTGTTTACTAGCGACATACCGCAGACGAGCAATACAACTATCGCCACGTTTGCAGATGACACTGCAATTCTAGCTGTTGGTGACACAATCGGTGAAGTCACATTCAAACTACAAATAGCCGTAAATAATATACAAGATTGGCTAGCTAAGTGGAGAATTAAAGTGAATGAATCGAAGTCTACTCACATTAACTTCACTAATAGATCAATAGAACCACTACCTGTGACTCTCAATAATATCTCTGTACCACATGCCAATCAAGCAAAATACCTTGGTATGAACCTTGATGCAAAGTTAAAGTGGAAAGTACACGTGAAAAAGAAAGCAGAAGAGCTTCAGTTAAAATATAGAAAAATGTACTGGTTAATTGGAAGAAACTCTCAGTTATCCATTCATAATAAACTTATGCTTTATAAACAAGTACTCAAGCCGGTCTGGACATATGGTATCCAACTATGGGGATGCACCAAAATCAGCAATCAACAGATAGTTCAACGATTTCAAAATAAAGTCCTCAGAGGAATTGTAAATGCCCCTTGGTACACTCGTAATAGTGACCTTCATAGAGATCTCGGAATAGACACAGTCGCAAGTGAAATAAAGAAATGTGCTCAAAAACACCAGGAGAGGCTCCATCATCACCCTAACATCGAAGCTGCAAGACTACTTCATCAAGAGGGTATAATAAGAAGACTCAAAAGACTAAAACCTTTTGAGTTGCCTGAATAGTCCGCACAATGCAACATCAACCAAAACAACACTTTATGTAAAGAACACATATGAGTGCTTTATTATTATATTGTCAGAGTCAAACGCTGTTAGTCAAAAATGACTAGTTACTTTGTAAAAAAATTTTATTGTTATCATAAATAAAATTATTAAAAAAAAAAAAAAAAAAAAAAATCTTTAACTAGTATAATCAAATAAAATTAGTGGATGTATTTGTGTAATACAAACATTTAGGCGGATTTACAATACGAATCATGCTAACTATAAAATTTAGAAATAACAAAACACAAATGGCTTTTAAAAATTATTCAGAAAGAAAGAAATACAATTCTAGTAAATAAACACACTAATTGATAATGTTTTAGACATTCCTTAGAAGAAAAAAATAACTTAATGGATCCATTATAGGATGAGGAGCAATTAGAAAATGAAGTCATAAAATTTGTAATTGATGTAGAGCCAGCATATTGGGAAAATACCTCTGAAATTAAAAAGAAAGTCTAGGAAATAAATACTTTATGGAAATTATAGAACTATTAGCAGGAAAAAAAGCACATTCTTCTTGAAACAAACAAGAGAATACCTGTCAATAAAAGTGAAGAACTATGGTATCGATTTGGATTTATTCAACTTTCGGTTTGTACCAACAACATCGTTGATGCATCCTGTATGTCAGGACCAGTGACTTCCTTAGGGTTCTTAAAGTGGAAATCGTTTCAATTGAAATCCAGAAAAATGCACAGAAACCTGAAGAAGCAACTCTTAAACAACACAGATATAGTATGCAGACTGCAAAGAACCAAACATTTTCAGCTTGTACAATTGTTAGGCGTATGGGCGGAAGCTATAGATAACTATAACTTAGTAAATTAAGTCAGAATAAAATTGCTCATTAATCCAGGAGAGTAGATTCAAATTATATTAAATAAATAAATAAAATTTATTTAAACATTAAAAAGTGGCTGACCGATACGGACGAAATCCTCTTTGTTAGTCACCGAGAATTTCTTCCGCTAGCAGAATGATTCTTCCCAATACTATGTTATACAGTAATTTCTATGCTACACAAAGGAGAACTATATCGCGATAGTTCCCCCCTTAAAGATATGGTATAACGTGGCTACGTTCCATTCATCCGAATATCAAAAGCTCCGAGTTAAAGCAATCAAACCCAGGTGAACGGCTCCTCTTCAATCTCTGCGTGGCATGTGCTCTTGGGATGGATCTCCGCGGTCTGTATTTGAAGAGCTTTGCAATCCTGTAATTTCTTTAAAGAAATTACGTGAATTATGCTCATTGCTGAGTTGTTATAATTTCAAAACTTCGGCCTTCTTTTCGTGCGATTGTAAAATGGTTTTGCGCTTATCTATGCAACATTTTGTTGTTATATTTTGCTGGTATATTTTGTTGTTTGACGCAAGCCGTCACTTTTTATTACACCAATCATTATTGGGTTTGCTTTTTTACTATACGTAGAGTCTGCTTGGTAAGACTGACAACCGAAGTTTTCAACACCTTTCAAATGCAATTCACTGCTATTACTGACAAAATTTTGGAATTTTACAGTTGAAACGTTCTGTGCGCCCTGCTGTGATCCCAGACCTCTACGAAAACTGCCATCGTAGCTCTGCAGTGACTAAATGATGATCCCTCCGACGAATTTGGTAGCCGACCAATAAAACCTTATGTCTTTGACGACCCGAGCTCGTCCTTATGAAATTAACACGTGGTTGATTTGTTGCCGGGAAGCCTTGCGTACACGAGTGAGTCCACGTTTCTAGACAAATCCTCTTGTGTTGAAAGAATGGGCTGGCCACCTCCACGTTTCTAGACAAATCCTCTTGTGTTGAAAGAATGGGCTGGTCATCTCCACTTTAAAACAGCCTTGGAACACATGGTCTCCACTTTTAGACCATTGAGTTACTTGGAGAGCAACGAGTTCTAGCCGACACTTGTTCATGCTTGTGATAAGGCGCTCAAATGCTTGTGATAAGGCCTGATTTTCGTAACGACTGCGATGCTGTTCCATGTACCGATCCCAAATCTCACGTCCGGTTATGAGTTCGTTATTATTTTGGCGGTATCCAATTTTTTTTGTTGGCATTTTTAACAGTTAATTTTTTACGGATGGGGGTCGTTAGCCCAGCGGTCCAACTATTTAGTCGCTTCTAGGACAGTTAGTGGTTATTGTAGTGGAACTCTTAGGCTATCATAATCGTACGAGGAGAGATTTTACGAGTTATGTGAGTGCCTCCAATCAGAGGGGCGCAAAATATCCAAATAAAGATCAATATATATATATTTATCACGCATCTATTGGCCTTTTTCAAAGAGAACGAATCTTTCTTATCGTTCATTGTGTGATACCATGTAATTAAATTTCAATTAATCAAGCTGCAGATATGTACATATATCGAACTGAAAAATTTGCTAAAAAATGGAAAATTATAATTTAATAGTAAATACAATTACCCTAGATAATGAGCCAATTACAACTAGTCTATTTGGCCCATTTGTAGCATCCCTAAAACCTTGTTTAATATAAAAAATCGGTTTTTTTATCATTCCAATAATTTTAAAATAAATAATATTTCCATATTAATAAAAGTATAATACCCCAAACACATAAGCGGCGCTCTACACCTGACTTCGCTTGAAAGTGCGCAAAAAATGTAAGCTCAGGGGTGAGATGTTGTAACCATCACGTTTTTCGCTTCGATGCATTTTCGATAGAATAACGGTATTTTAGAACTAAATTGTTTTAAAATTTTATATTTTTAACAAAGCAGTACCGTTATTATATCGAAAATGCATCGAAGCGAAAAACGTGATGGTTACAACATCTCACCCCAGGTTTTAAAATCATTCAAATAATTATACATTTGATAAGTAAGTCTCAGTTTTTTTAAAATTTTTAGTTTTCGTTATAGCCGTTGTATATTAACAATTGCTTCAAAAAAGTTCGTGGAAATACGAGTAATATCTATAAAATGGCGGTTAAAAAAGCAGCTAACTATCGAGTTCAAGAGAAATTTAATAAAATTAAAGCGAATATAATTTGAAAAATGTCATGAAAGAACTATACGGCAATAATTTACTTGATATTAAAATTCCACGAAGTAAATCAGTATTAAATTAATGACCTCGATATACTCAAAATTAAAAATTTCTAATTCTCACGTGAATCGGTTCAAAACTTATTGTTTATGGAATAAAAAAATAAAAATTAAATTGAGCAACAGCGAGATCGAGGCAAATTGCGATGAGGTTTCTAACAAGTCCAAAATTTAAATTAACGATGCACCCACCATTAATAGAACTTCCAACAACATACCATTTTTACATTAAACAGTAAAAATAACAGTTCTGAAGAAACTGTAAATAACGTTGATAAAATCGATTTACCAGTAGAAATCAGAGAGGAAGCTCCGGATAAGTGGTTCGCTCGAGGAACACTTAAAATTAACATTTCTGATGCTAATCATGCATCAAACGAATAAATCCGGGAGGCAATAAAATAATCGCTAATTGCAGCGAATAGATCATGCGTTTTATCTTTCAAAACATTAAATAACACACGGAAACATTACAGATGATGTACATATGTAAACATCCCAACCATGAACAAAATTATACATTTTTAATTTACCACCAAACAATAGTAAATTTTTTTAAAAAAGGCACGGATGTCCAGGATCATGGTAGATATAAAGGGTTCTTTCAATTGAGATGTCAACGTCGAAGCTTAAGTCAAATTGAAATGAATAATAAAACAGCTGATTTAGCTTATCTAGAACCGCTCAATAAATTAGATACAAAATTACTTAAAACAGGCAATACACAGAACGTGTGTAGGCAAATAGTCCTACGGAAAGCGTGGTCTTAGCGTAAAAATATTAACGACCTAGTTACTAAGTGTGATATGATGTGTGCCATTTATCGTTATTCGCGACAATCTCGAAACAAAAGATATATATTTAGCGTCAGATTGATGAGAACTGATAAACTTTCGATTCTGTCAAAATATATTGTTAACCGAGTTACATATTGATGCAACAGGAGGGCTTATCAGAAATATGAAATGTTGTGCAGTACATAACTACTCAAAAATTTTATTGTAATAAAAATCAATATATTTTTAGTTCCAATTGCTGAACTAATTTCAGCTAGACACGACATTTGCCATTGCCAATTTTTTAAATTATTTTAATTTCGAAGTTATCAATATTGCCAAGATTTCATCGAATTTTCATCGAAAAAAATATTTTTCATATTTACCTATTTGGAGTATCATATTTATGAGGTATTTTAATAAAAGGCAACGAATGTCAAATGCCATTATTGAAAATTGGTTTAACATTTAAAAAAATTAGTTATTTAGTGTTCCAATCAAAAGTTGGGTCGTTTGATTGATAATCTGCAAGAAAAAACCGAAATGCTTCGTTTATAGCTCCGGATACTATCTATCGCAAGCAAAAATTTAAAATTCAAGAAGATTTGTACAGTACTCGAAGTTAATGAAGGAAAATTATATCGGTTGTGGAGCTAACCCCAAATAAAAAGAAATGTAAAGAATTGAAATATTAACGAATCCTGATCAAACGGAATTTACATTAACATCGCTGGAAACTCCGGTGTCTACTTCGAAGATAATCGGTCATGATGAAATCGATCCAATGACATTTAATCTTAAAGAATGTCGGAAACAAAACGACCGCGACAGAACAAATACTCTGGCAGGGTAGCATTGAGTTGCTATATAACCCCGAAAATTTGGAAATTTACAAATAACTTATATTTGGATAAACTACCCTGGCTAAATATGACAGTAGTCACTGCTATCAAACCTAGTGAGAGATGCTTTGCCAAATATAAAATGTCTCCAACGTAAAGCTAAAATTAATTATTTTTTTGGAGCACCTAAGATCACAATAAAACGACTATGGAATTCGCTAAATGATATTGGAATTGAAAGTAAGAAAAGCTTAGTAAATTGTATATTTTCGGGTGACGACGTAAATCTCCATTTTACAACTATTCCTAAGAATTCGGTATCTTTACCTATGCTTGATATAAGTTTTTTTTCATGCTACGACATTAGTGGAAATTTATTGTAATTTAACGTAGTTGATGACGATGATATTGGTAAAGCCATTTATAAAATTAGTTCTAGTGCCATGAGTGACGATCAATTGCGGCCTGTTTTCATTAAACTTCTTTTACCACTGGTAATAACTCCATCCTCCCTCCTATTATTAAATCGGTTTTTCCTAGCGCTTGGAAAACTGCCCTGCTTGCACCCTTGGCAAAAACAAAGATTGTCAACAGCAGTAATGACTGAAGGCTAATATCCGTTACTACATACATTTGTTAATCACAATAATTTTATTAATGTTCATCAATCAGGATTTCGCAAAACATCACAGCACTGCGACAGCTTTGGTTAATGTAATTGATCTTGCGCCTAGTCCTCAGACAAAAAAAACCGATTTGCTATTCTGGTGCTTCTAAACTTCAGTAAGACTTTTGACTGTCACGATCATGTTTTACTTATTCAAAAACTTATGTTATTAATTTTCACCAACTGCGTTAAAACTTATGACATCATTTTTGTCAGAGAAAGAAAACAATAAGTAAAACTTAATGACTCATTGTCTGACTCAGGGTAGTATTTTGGGACCTCTCCTGTTTAGTCCTATATCTTAATGACCTGGCGAATAATATAAAATTTTGTAAATTTCATTTTTATGCTGATGACTGCCAGATTTATATTAGTGGGGAAATGAACCATATTGGGTCAATTTTCGAAAAAATTGAATAAAAATTTAGATAATATTCACGGTTGGTCTGCCCAAAATACACTTAGATATATTTGCTTAAATATATCTAAGTATAAAGCATTAATTTTATCAATTTTATCATTTCATCACACCATATCAAGGCCATCTACGGTTTACATTGATCATAACCCAATATCCTTGTCAGCAAGCGTTAATAATTTAGGATTAACAATTAATGAAAATTTACCCTGGAATAATCATGTATCTAAAGTATGAGGAAAAATGAATTCAATTCTGTACAGTTGAAAACTCCATTGAAAAGAGAATCTATTTAGTTAAATCTCTCAATTTTCTCTCTTAAAACAATTCCAAAATTTGTTGTAAGTTCTAATATTTTTACCAAATTTTTTAACTGTTCGTCTCACAAAATTTGCCGTCGTTTACACTTAAGACGGAATTTCTAATGGGAATTTTTTATTGTTGACGTCAAGACGCCAATTATTGGAGCCGATTTTATTCGCAGTTTTGATCTACTCATCGTTTTAAAGGGTGGCCGTCTGGTAGATAATATTACTAAATGATCGATAGCTTCTGGCTCCCATAATCACCATTTGCCGACTTATTAATGGAGTTCGCTAACATTACGAAAGTGAATACACCAGTGATTATTCAAAATTCGGAAATTGTACATCACATCGAAACAACAGGTCAGACAACTTAGGCCGCGGCAAAGGACGAGTTCGAAAACAATGGGTATTTGTCGTCATTTTACCATCAGCTGGGCTAGTCCCTTACATATAGACAAGAAATCTGACGGGCCATGACGACCATGTGGAGATTACAGAGCTCTGAACGCTCGAACACGGGTTGTATTCAAGACGTTTGGTTTACATAACGCACCCTAAACGTTTCAACAATTAATATATGAAGCTTTCAGAGTCTTATAATTTCTTTTCCTCTTTTTAGATGACATATTGATCGCTTCCAAAAACATCAGCGAACATGATTAACATTTAAGATTAGTATTCGAGCGTCTTCGTAAATATCGACTTACTGCCAACGTCGCTAAATATGAATTTGCCGTATCTGAACTACAATATCTAGATCACTTCATTTCAAAAGAATGTATTTCACCTCTTCCTAGTAAAATAGAAATCATTAAAAATTATCGTAAGCTTACCATAGCGAAAGATTTGAAAACTTTCTTAGCTATGATAAATTATTATCGGAAATTTATACCAAACGGCATAAATTCACAAATAATACTTCATTTGATGATTAAGAGCAATGTAAAAAATAATAAGACGTTATTAATGATTTGACAAGTGCAACAACGAACTTGCCACCGCTACATCACTCGGTTTTCCGAGAAAAAATTCGAAACTCTTTCTACACAATTACAAAAATATAGCAAATATGGGAAATCTGGGAAATTCGATTTTACAAAAATCTTTAGAAAATTTATATAAAATAGGCCTCTAGAATGTTTTGCCTGGAGATGGATTGCATTGATGTGACTTGTCAATAGCAGCTGCAGGAAAAAATTCAGTTCAAGTTTTCCGTGGAAAATCTCGGAAAATTTGATAAAATTGTGGAAACTGTACATCAATTAGAAGAGGTACATGCCATTCGAATTACGAATTGAACCAAAACACCTGGGGTGCTATTCTTGAACCATTACGAATATTTTCATATTACGAATTAGTGTAAAAGTATTACGAAAACTAGGATTTTTTTAATTCTTTTACACTAACTCGCAATACGAAAATTTTCGGAATAGTTCAAGAATAGCACCCCTGGGCCTAGATTCTGATCAAGTGACTTTATACTAAAATTTTAACTGCTATAAAATGGCAATACATTATATAGGAGCTAAAATTTGTCATTTTTTAGCAGTTAAAATTTTAGTACAATGTCACAAAAAATTGTCATTTGTCTTTATTTGTCACTTGATCAAAATCTAGGCCCTGGTTATATAAAAATATTTACGAATTTATTAATATATGCTGATTTGATTATTGAATTGGGCATTGAATTTGGGGTTGAATTGAAGGTTAAGTTAGAGGTCAATTTGTGGGTTGAGTTGAAGTTGAGTTGGAGTTGAGTTGGGGTTTGATAGGATATAGTGAGTTGTTGACCGATTTTTATATATGCTGATTTGAGGAGTAGGTTTGGCGTAAAGTTTGTGGTTGAGTTGAGGGTTAAGTTGGGTTCCGTTTGCAAGTTGAATTAGGGTTGAGTTGCTGTTTAGTTGGGGTTGGATTAGTGTGAGCAGTTGAGTAATAAATATACAGCGAAACCTCACTACAACGGAAATCGACGGGATCAAATAGGTTGTCAGCTTTAGTGATGTGTTACGGACACACTGAGGATATTTGATTTTTTTTTTATAAACATTTTATTGGGATTCTATATCTTTTCAGCATTTCCAAAGGAAATGGTATTCTCAAATGATTTTTAAACGAAGTCCTGGAAAATGGCCAATTAGGACGACCGATTATGATGAAATTTGATGTGTATGATGGAAATGGGATTCTAAAGTGAGTTTTGGATAAAGTTCTGGAATATGGCCAATGAGGACGGAATTTGGCTATTTCGTAACCGATTATGATGAAATTTGACATGTACGTTCAAAATGTCATTCTAAAATGATTTTTAGATAGAGTTCTGGTATATGGCGAAGTAGGAGGAACTTGGCTATTCCTTAACCGATTATGATGAAATTTAATGTCGGTAATGGAAAAGGGACTCTAAAATGATTTTTGGATAAAGTTCCGGAATATGGTGAAGAAGTATGGAACTTGGCTCTTTCTCAACCGATTATGATAAAATTTGACATGTACGTTGTAAATGGGATTCTAAAATGATTTTTAGATGAAGTTCTGGAATATGGCCAGTTAATTTATTAAATATATTATTCTAAAGTGATTTTTGGATTATTATTATTATTATTAATATTGAAGGGCCATGTGGGCGTTTAGCCACAGCGCACTGGGACCTAAAAGATATTTTGTGCTTGGACGCTGATAAATTATCCGTCCAGTCAATATTCAGTTTTTTAATGAACCTGATAATACTGCCGGCCGGTACGTGATACATACTATCTGGGCCAATTACTCTTCCTCCTAGATGTTTACTACAGCCATCTTAATTGGCCATACATATAATTTGCTAAATGTTCAATTTGAAATGTAAAAAGTTCAATTTCAAATATTAAAGGTTCAATTTGATGTGTAAAAGGAACAAATTGAAGTGACCAGTTGAAGTGTACTCGTAAAACCTGTATCATCGCAGAAATATCTGACCGTGTCCGCTCTATTAAAGTGTCAGCTTATCTAAGAACTTCAGATGTATGGTACTTAAAAGTTTTTCCGTTAAAGTGAATACTCCGCTAAATTGACTTTCCGTTGAAATGAAGTTTCACTGTATTTAAAAGTGAGTGTTTTTACAGTGTATATATGTTTTATATTTAAACAAATGCACACGCGAACGATTTGAACCAAATTTTACACAAATATTGTGTAAGACTTAAGAATGGTCACTGTTAATATCTCAAACATTCATCTCCTACTTGAGAGATGCTAATCAGGTCTGAAGTTAATACAAAGGAATTTCTAAAACTTCAAAAATTGAGTCGATTTTTGATGCTGGTATGATGGTATGAAGGTATGATGTTATGATGGTATAATGGTAAGATTGTTTGAATATAAGAATTGTGGGTATGATGGGTTATGGTGGTATGATGGTATGATGGTGTAGGAGCAGAGGGTTGAGATTTGGTTCAAGCTAAGTTGAGTTGAAGTTGAGTTAGGATTTAGTTAGCCTGCATTGGGGTTAAGTGAGTTGTTCGGTTGGGGAATTATTTAAGAGTTGATTTGGAGTTAGGTTAAGGGTTGATTTGAAAGTTGATTTTGAGGGTTTGGTCAGTGGTTAATTTGGTGATTGCGTTTAGAATTATGTTGCGATTGAGATGGAGGTTGATTTGTATATTGAGTTGGAGGTGGAGCTGAAGATTTGCTTAAGAGATTCATTTCGGGATTGGTTTTATATTTTTAATTGCAACACATTAACCATAATATTTATGAATTCATAAATTTCTTTCTCAGTTTGGAGTTTGAACTTTAATATTTTGTGATAAATAAACCAAAAATGTTTTTAATAATAAATTTTCAAACCAATAATAATATGTACAATATACAAACATAATTCTTTTTCGTTCACAAAATTACAAAATAATAATTTCAAATTTTTACATATTTTTTATATATAAATATAGGATATAGCACGAATGGTAATTAATATAAATATAGATCTGGTACCAACCTTTTAAAATCATCTTTTGATTTTGAACACTTTGTAGAAAATTATTATTTATCGTCGCCTTTGGATCATCCTCTAATTTACTGCTATTGCGATTATTAAATTCATTGATTCGATCGATTTCGTCTTGATCCAGTTCACCGCTGGAGATTGTATTGGACGGGGGTGGCGGGGTTGTTGTCGGTGTCAGTGCTATTGTTGTCTCATCTTGAGATATCTTTTCCATTTGTTTATTTACATTAAGTTGATCATCGCTGTTCGCTGTTGTGTTAACCGTTTGCATGTGTTGCTGTTGTTCATCAATTGGTTGTGCGCTTAAAAATGGAAATAAACTACGATCTTCAATCGATTCACATAAATTGGCACTATTTGGTGGACTAGATAGTGTACTATTGAATGTAACACTTTTTAATAATTTGCTGTGTCTTGCGACGTACCCTTCTAATGTTGGTTCACGCATTAAATGATGTTGGTGATTTTTTTGCGATACCGTTGTTGTAGTTGTTGTCGCTGTACCCGCTGTTATACCAGTATTTCTTGTTGTTATTGTTGTTGTTGCCATTGTCGTCATCGATGAACCTGAGGATGGAGTCCGTCCTGTTAATTTATCTTCGGATAATTTTTTTAAAATACTTTTTAATTGTCTTCGTTCCAATGTTTCGTTTGATTCGGGGCTTAATGGTAATTGCGCTGGTATTGGTATCACAATCGGTAGCGGATAATTTAATGATCTTGTTAATGCTGTAATCGCTCTTATTGCTCCGCCGGTTGTACTAGAATTTAGGCACTGCTTTGTTGTATTTGAATTTGTATTGGAATTACTACTGTTCCGTCCCATGGCGGACGCCTCACTATGACTGCGCGTTAACGTTTCCAAATAGTCGGGTATTAAATTATTACCAGAATCGGTACAATCTAAACTAAAGCTACGGGTTTGTATAACGGATTCCAATTCAGCTAATTTTTGTCGTTCGTTTAGGATTTTTAATTTTTTTACAAATGGAAGGCCACCATATTCAGGCGATAAATCATCAACGGACCGATAACTTTTTTGCTTTGTCCGACGACTTTTACTTGGTGTACCATCACCGCCGCCGCCGCCACCGCTTTGTGTTGATATTTGTTCGCTACTCATTTTGTAAGGTCGAGTTTTTAATTTAAAACCGCTTGCCAATTTCACTAGATTCTCAGTTGAGTGTTTTTTCGTTTCACTACTCGATGCTTCTGGCTGATGTTGCTGGAGTTGTAGCTGCTGTTTGATTCGGTGGAATGGTGAAACTTTTTTGGTTGACTTAATTTCACTATCGCTAACACTGGCCGCTTCATTAAATTTTTCGGCTAATTTTAATTTCGTATCGGTTTGGGTGTTGATCGCTATGTCATCAGTAGTTTTTTGTAATGGAATTAATGGGAGAAGCGATTTAAATGAACGAGGCGTTGGTGAAAATGTTGTTGTTGCTTGTGACGGTGTTGTTACGGTTTTGGTGGATGTGGTGGGAAATGTTTGGGTTCCTGTGGGTGATTCTTCACACACACTATTCGTTAAACTGGTATAACTGCCACCAGAGCTCACTACGGTTGCCAATTTTAATTTTGACCATGGTTTTAACGATGTAGATGCTTGTGTTGGTTCCTCCACTTTTGGTTGGCTTAGAGATTTAATCTTATCTTTTAGTGAAATTGTTTTTGGCGGTTTCGCAACGGCCGTTGGAAGCAGTTGTTCTTTCATATTATCACTGGCTACATCGTGACTTGCCGCTTCTTTCTCGTTCGTTGTTGATTTGGTGACCTCGGCTTGTAAGTTTTTTATTCGATCTTTGAACGAAACTTTTGGTTTAACTAAAAGGGCTTGGGACGGAATTGCAATGGTCGCTATTGATAATGCGGCTGATTTTATGGTGGGCGATGTTGGACTTAAACTTGGAATTACTAATGGAGAACTAGACGATTGGCTTGTAATTACTTGTATCTGTAAATAAAAGAAACGATTATTTTATATTATTAACGATATTTTTATAATAAAAGTTGTTTTTTATATACTTTATTCTGATTTTCTTTGGCCTGTTTATCCTCTTTGGCTTTTAATAATTTTAAGCGTTGCATTAGCGGTAAACCAGCACCGATCACTTCTGGCTCCGGTTCCTCTTGTATTGACTCCTGCGGTGACATAGCAGATGTTACATGAGTATGTGGCGGTGATATTACTGGGGGTGCGGATTTAACAGCTCGCTCTTCGCGATCCTATAGGTGCAATTTAATACAAAGGTGTTGGTGATTTTGAATTTACACATAATGTGCATATTTTATGTAATTTTTTTAAAGTTTTAAAAATAGAAAAGTGAACAAGAGAATTGTTTGCTTCAATTTTAATTAAAAAAATTGGAATTAAACTTAAATAGAATTTTATCTCACAAAATTCGTTAAACTTGAGGTTGAAACATTTGAGAGAGTGGGACAAAGAGATAAATGTATATAAAAGATGACCAAAATTTTTTAAATTTAAAGATCGAGCTTTCATTTTTAGTGCGTTGATATAGTGGTAAATTTGTAACGAGTGCAAATAATGTTTTTTGGACTTTTGTAACTTTAACGTGGTCGATGCGGATAAGTTCTTTTTCGCTATATATAGTGTCATGCTAAAAAATATATTTTTAGTAATTATTAAAATTTTATTGTAAAATTTAATTTTGTAAAGCATGCAAACAACTTTTTTTTACAGGGAAGCATTAAAATCATAAATTTACAGCGGGGTCTCGGTCATCTAATCATTATTTTGTGAAATATTATTTACTAGAGGGTACATTCAACATCATACACGGAATGGCAATTGGTTCAAACCAATCCCTAAATCTTTTTACGGTTAGGACTTAGGAAGACAAATTCTGTGAGATAAAATTATAAAATTTGTAAAGTTTAACTAAAAAATCAGCTTAATTTCTAGCAACGTAAATTATAAATGAAAAACAAAACTAAATAACTAAGGCGATAGTGTAACAAGTGTGTTATGAGGTAAGAAATAGCATAACATACAAAAAAAATTAACTGTGATCTTAAATTTGTTGTACAGCTCTGATTGGTCTGATTTTGTTATCTGGCTGATAATATATGTGGTGCACAAACCTATAGCAATTAGTTTTAATGTTTAGATATGTTTACGATCTAATTGCTATAAATCAATATTTTCAATAAAAAATTGTTGTTAAGCTCGTGTGGTCGTGTTTTATAAAAGAAACGAAAAAAAAAAATAGTTGGAATTTATTTCAAAAAAAAAAAAAAAAAAAAATGAAAACCAAAAGAAGTATAAAAAAGTTTGGAAAAAAGAAAAGAAAATTATTATTTTCTGACTTGTTTTTCTTTTAACAGCCTTAACCGTGATAACAATGGTAACCCAGCACCAATCGGACTTGGAGATTTTTGTTCACTATCGTGATGATAATGATGGAACTGATGATGATGATGATTTATATTTTCATCTCCATCGCCATTTAGCTCATCCGATCTTACCCTCGGCATTCTCCTTAAGACACCTTTTGGTGTTTTATTTGAACTCGAACTAGAACTAGCCGTTGGTCCAATATGTAACGGTTGTAGTTCTATTGATTCATTGCTTCGCCTAGTAGTTCTGGAATGAAAAAATCTCATTACCCAAATGCTATATATCACCTCTTTCAATGTCTCACCTTGATTTTCTTAAAACATTTTTAATTCCTTTAACATCACTTTTTAGCTTATCAACAATACGCTTCGAGGCACTATTATCGCTACTGTTATCACCTTGAACACCTTGCTGCGCTAACAATGCATGCTCTTTATCACTTTGTATTTTCGCATGCCGTTTATTAACACATCGCACTTCCATTAACCGTTTTCGACCCAACGTCTGTAGAATTTCTTGTGCTTCTGGATAATCTTTCATCGCCGCCAGAACATCTTCACGCGATAATGAGAATAGCTCAGAGTATCCAACCGAACGTACGTCAGCTGTGCGCCTAGAAAATTAATTTTAAAAATTATTAAAAATAAATTTTATTTTATTTGAAATTTTTTTAAAAATTAATTCTCACTTATTCAATCCATCTAGATTTAGGATACCGATTTCACCAAAAAAATCACCCGCCTTCATAATCGTTAACACTTTCCCCGTTTCACTGAGTACCTCAAGAATCCCATCGGCTATAATAAACATTTCGCGTGCCACCTCACCTTTGCGACAAATCGAATCGCCCGGGGTGAATATGTATGCTTTCATTTTGAGCACAAGATCGTGTAGAAATTCGGGTTGACACTCTTGAAATATTGTAACTTTTTTTAGAACGCTTAAATTTACATGCAACGCTAATTCAGTCTTTAATTTATCGGGTAACAATCCTAAAGCTGTATTTATATCGCCACCGCCTTGTATCCGACCCCGCGACCAACTATAATCGTACCAACGTAGAACACGACGTTTCATTCCACCCGGTACTTTATGGTGGCGCATATACGTTTTAGCACCATCCAATAGACGTTCAAATTCTAAACGATTTGCGTTACGATTTGTTATCACATTGCCTACTTGGCCGACGATTGTTGCAAATATAAAAACACCAATTAGATAACTAACGATTGTAAAAATATATCTGGAATTTGATAAGAAAATATAATTCGGCATTAGTTGGATGATATTATGAGTTTTATGTTAATAATTAAAAAATGTATGAACTGCAAGGAAATGTTTGTGGTTTTCTAATTTTTTTCTCTTTTTTAGTCTTGTCTATACAAAAATTCTCTTTAATTTTTACCAAACTCTAGATTAGAATACGGTCTCTTTGAATGTTTTATATTTGATAACATCGACAGATTCTCAGAAAAGCGTAACTCGTTCTTGAACCGCCGCATTTCACGATTTAGTTGAAACTATGAAGATCTCTTGCTTATTTTCATCTTCGAATAGATTAGTTGGAAACCGTCATTTACAGGCGTTTCTTTTAGGCGCCACACTATGACTCCGCTTTAGTAGTGCTGGCTTGCCCCTAGCATTATATTTCCAGATGAATTTAACCGCCTTCAATCAATATAATGTAAGAATTATGTACAGTGGTGGACATATTTATAAAATAGGTCGAATTTTAAAGTTTTTTGGTCACTAGAATAATATTTAATAAAACGAGAGTGAGTTTTTAACGACTTTTCTTATATTACAAAATAAGCTTTAATTTAAAATGTTTATTTCTTATTATAATGATATTTAATTAAAAAAATTCGAATTTATGATGGGCATGATTATAAAATAATCTAAAATAACATGAAAGATTAAGTTAAAATTGCAAAGTTTTTCGAAGTTAATATTTATTATTTCCTCCACGGTTCTTAATTACTTCTAAAATGCGTGATGACATTGAATTAGCTAATGATTGAAGAATTTTAATGTTAATTCCACACCACGAATCGCAAGTTGCCTCTGATAATTGATTCGTGTTAGAAAATTGACTACCAATGGTATACACGTCACGTGCCAGTAGCTCCCATAGATTTTCTATGGGGTTTGGAACCTCCCATAGCTTTTGTATAGGGGTGAAAATGCTGGCCATCCTAATAAGTTAATGTCACATTATTAAACCATTGTTTTTATTAGCCGTGAAACGTGGATCAAAGCTTCACCATATTCTTCATGATCAATTAATATGATGTCTTCAGTCTTCAAAAGTTTTATGTTCTTTTTGAAAACCATTCTGGTATTTATGAAAGCTATCGGAAGTGAACTACTAAAACTAAACGAGACCCAAATTATTCCTGTGGCACCAGCAAAATTACGTGAAATGTACTTTTCTGGTTCCTTTCTGAGATCGCGCCAATAATATTGGCAGCCATCTGGGCCATCAAAGTCAAATTTTTTCTCATTAGAGAAAACAAAATTTTTCCACTTATTACCAAAGTCCATTTATTTTTGCAAAAGCTAATCTGGCTTTTTTATGTTGCTCAGTTAACTTAGGTTTCTGAGCTCTTTTCGTCCATTTTACGTTTGCGGTACTTGATAAAACTCTTCGTTACGTGTCTTGCGGTAATGGAGAAATATAAAACGTTCTTTATTTTTATCGATGTAATTTTGCAAATCGTTGCTTTCTTAGAAATTTCTCGTTTCATTCGGAAGCTTATGGAAGATTTCCTTCCAGATCAGCTCTGCGCGTTACAATTTTCACCCAAAATGATGTAATTCCGTATATCGTAAATGGCCTTTTGGTTTTTGTCGCGATATTGTTCATAGAATATCCAGAATCGAAATATGCAGCGATTTTTCCATTTTCTTCAGCTGAGAAAGATTTTCCACGTGGCATGATTCTAACCAATGAAATTGTTAATTGATTTTATTTTATTTGTATTTTTTAGGATATTAAAAGGCTTATTTGATCAAATTGTAGGCACTTAAATTCATTTTATCTAAAAAAAATCACATTATCTTATAAATATGTCCACCAAAATTGGAGTATAAAACAAGTATGGCATCAGTATTTTTACAGTTAAACAGTGAACCACGTTATGGCTTATTTTTTATAAAGTACTAACTATACCCTGCGCGCGTTGCTTCGCTACCAACTAAAATAAATTTGAAGGAAAGACATTATACAATTATTCAATTCATGTTGAGTCATTTTACTGATTTTGTTCATTTCGAAAAAATTGTGACATTGTAGCGTTTCGTTTCAATTCGATATTTATTGAAGTGCTGTGGGATACACAATATTTCTTGTTTTTCCATCTGGTGGTAAACGAATAAATCATCCATTAATCCACACACTTGCAACGATTGTCCTTGTGCTTTGTTGATAGTTATTGCGAAAGCGAGTCGCACCGGGAACAGCAAACGTTTGAATTCGAATGGCATATCTGTCGGCATCATTGGGATACGTGGCAACAGTACGTCTTCACCTTTGAATTTTCCAGTCAAAATTGTTGCCTCGTTAACATTGTTCATCATTTTCTTGACTGAGAGTCTGGTTCCGTTGCAAAGTCGTGGTGGATTTATGTTTCGAAGAAGAATGATGGGTACGCCAATTTTCAATGTAAGAACGTGCGGTGGTATGCCTGGCAAATCAAGCGAATTCAAGAATTCAGTTGGATAGTTGACAACTTCGTCTTGATTCACCACAGTATCGATGGACTTATATGTTGTCGTTTCGCCGGGTATTCTATTCTGAATAGTGAAATTGATGGTATTGACATCGATGTTTTTGGCCGCTAATATAGCACGCGTACTGAGCCACTGATGATTTTTGTAGTTCTGTGCAATGTTTGGGAACACTTTTTGCACCAATTCGTATATGCTTTCTGTGATCTTATAGAAGTTTGCTGGCAAGGTGATACATTGCGTAGATTCATCAATTTGCATTCGCCCATTATATGTCCGTTGCACCCAATGTCAGGATAAAGTTCATAAGGCCATCAAAATATTTTTTGAAAGTGAAGAAACTCCTTTATATGTACAATTCCTACACCAACAAGCCTTCGTTTTCCACGATTCAATTTTAAAAATGGAAAAAAATAATTTATCGGTTCTAGAAGCGTATAGCGTTTTAAATGAAATTAAACTCCAGATAGAAACTCGGACCCAAGAAGTTTTCATTCCACTTATTTTAAGATCTACTATTTCTAAATTGGAGCACTCAAATCCCAAGGTACGTGATAACTTCATGAAATTTACTCAAAGCTTTTACAAAACTTGTTATGATTATTTAAACGAATGGACAAAACCGCTGGAAGAAGTTCAACATTTTCATTATATATTGCTAAAAACTAAACTGAAACCAAAAGAGGTAATATATTCTCTTGAAATATTAATGGAACGATTCGACAATATTCATATCGACGATAATAAATTCTTCGATGAAGTTAGTCGCGCTAATATTTATCTTACTGAAGACGTTATGGAAAATTGGAGAAATGAAAAAAACGAGTACTGATAGAAATTGGGTAGAATTATTCGGATATTTTAAAAAAGAGCAAATACTACATGAAAATCTTTTAAAGCTTTTGGAAATAGGTTTATCGTTACCAGCCACGAATGCCACTGTTGAGCGGACATTTTCAATAATTAATAATATATGGACTGATGAAAAGTCCGCTTTAAGCTTAGATGTCTTAACAGCTCAAACTGCGATAAAAGTGAACGGCAATTTGAATTGCATTGAATTTTATAGGCTAATGGAGTCAAAAACTGAAATCTTGAAACAAGTCCAAGGCAGTGCGAAATATTTATAAATATTTTTAATTTAAAATAATTTTTATTTATGGATTTTTTTTTCTATTTTTTGCAAATTCTTCTTTTGTCTATATACATTTATTAAATATAATGAAATTTTATTAAATATGCGATATTCCTAAAAGTCGATTATTATTATTTTTAAGCTTAATCTTACATTTTAAATGAATTTAAATGTATATGTGATAAAAAATAATAAATGTACCCATAATTGGGCAGGAAAAATATTCAAAAAGTCCCTTTTTGCTCGTGTCAATATCTGGCAGCCTTATAAACGTACAACCATCATCGACCCTTGAAACAACAACACTCTTTACTTTTAAGTTAGTAACATTGCATGGTTACACTGCCAACCAATACTATTGTTACACTAACCTAGCTGGTTTAGACTATCTTCTCAGTCTCCAGCTTCAAATGGATGAGACAAGTGTATTGATTGATGGATTTTAGTGAAATTTCTAATCTGCAATATTTTGTAAATTCTATAAATATTTCTTATTATAAAACCGATTATTTCTCCAGCACCAAATGGAATACACACATTTGGCTTTGTATTTTAGTGAAATTTGATTCCTAATCTTAAATAGAATTAATCACGTCCTAAAGATTTTTTTTGCCAGTTATTTGGGCTGTAGCTCAATTTCTTAAAGAAAATATTTTACCGAAGTGAAATTCTTAGAAAATAATAAAAAATCTAGTCGTGTCCCTGGGGTCGGCCATGTAAATAACAAACAATAATATTTTCATAATTTTTGTATCAAGTCCATACAACGGACATTCGAGAAAAATCATTTGACTTTAGGACTTTTGATTTTTATGGAATAAATTTCGTCGGCAAAAAATCGAACAATATTTGATTCAAATATTGCTTGTTATTTATATGACCGACTCCAGGGGCCAGCCATTTGATAATTGTTGCATCAAGTCTATCGTAGTTTATGCTAAGCGGGTGTGTGCGATCCGCACTTCGGTGTATCACGGTCAATAATAACACCTGAGATTATTTATCTTATAATTTAATATTATTATTCTTATTATTATTATTAACAATAATTGTTGTCACTGAATGTAGACTCACAATTGAAAAAACGTTAAAAAAAAATGAATTTTAATTTTTTAATATTCTCACCACCGCTTATACTGTTTGGCTAAACAATTGTGTCTGTCATTTTTAATTGAAAGAAAAAGTTAAAACTTATGGCGGCGTTTCTTTGTGAAGAAAAACATCGAATAGAAATATGTTAGTCGCATTTAGTTGGGTTCTGTCTATTACTCTGTGCCTCAGAAGACTTTTCAAACTAAATTTTTCAAATTTTGAAGCTTTCGCTCTTTCCTCATAGATGCTTGGTGAAAAGGCAGTTTACGAGGTTACTTTTCGATACTTTTCAATTTGTGAGTGTTTTTTTTTATTCATTCCGAAGAAAGGAATAGAAATAATGGAATATTGGTCACGTGGCTTTGGAATATTCCAAACGGAATGTAATGAAAAACAACAAAAGGAAGGAATGGAATATTATTATTATTAATTATTATGATTAATTTATTTTTTAATTTTATACGAGCAATTATTTATGTCATACGGCAATAAACAATGACGAATAATTACGACGAACTAAAAATATTCCATTCATTCTACCTTTTCATCTAGTACGAAAAGAATACGTTCGGAATGTTTAGAATGAATTAAAAAAACGTACAAAAAAGGAATAGAAAGAATGGAATAATAAAAAAACATTTTATTTAATTTTCGGAGCGTCCGGAATATTTGTCCTCTATTAAAATGGATCAACATATTGTAAAGTTTTATCATACTGTATCCTCCTAGGCCACCTAAGAACAAATAGTCCCCAGATTATTCTCGAAATCTACGTATAGCGAAAGTAATATTTGTGAATGCTGTCAACTGATAAGGATTCAAAGATCGAATGCGAGTTTCTGCTTTCGCTTCTTTCTCAAGTACGTTGAATTGTGTAGGAATGTTCCGAGTTTCCGTTGGTTGAGGTAGACAAAACTTAGTACCCTCAGCACCATTTTGACGCAGCACATTAAATTACATGTCGCTTCACTGTCAAAATTTCGCAAAAAACTTAAAACAAAATCCAACTTGAATTTATCCCAAAGAACCACAGCATTGATGGGATTGCAGAAAACACAAATTAATGCAAAACCTTGCCTCATTTGGTAAGACATTTGAAAGACGAATGCTTCATCTAAACATTTCTCCCAGTCTTCTCTAAGTCCAACGAATTGCGATGAAACGCTGCTTCCTTGAAGTTTAAATATTCAAAATAATCGGCAGTTCACCTAGCTACTCAAATGATATCGCCCCCAGGAACGTGAAGAAGAATCAATCGCAAACAAAAACGAATCATTTGATCTAGCTGTGTACATTCTTCCAACCATTTTTTGCCGCGCTCGCCGATGGTACACGTGATAAGGGATTTTTGTATACTGGAAATTAATTGTAAGTCTAATGATTATATTTTGAGCGTCGCTTAAAGCTTCATCTTCCCGACCTTCTTGATGAAGGAGGATGAACTTAATCTTATTATTGCATGCGATCTGTCGTGCAGTGTTGGTGTCTCTAGCAAACATCATATTGCTTCTGGTGCATTCACATATCTACAATCGATGTAATTGGCAATTTTATAATGAATTAAGCGTTGTTGTTCTTCGTTCAAGATATCAACGTTGGTGCTGTAAAATTTCCTGTAAATATATTTAACTGCCTTCAATGATGCACAAATCTCAACGTTGATGTGACAGTTATATTTCAGTAGCAAGTACCTGTTATTATGGTACTGTCGGTTCGTGTCGACGCCGATACAAAGGATTGTCGGGACTGCATGGTTCATCCATCATACAATGGGAGACGATCTCATGCACTCTTGGCTCGGTGTAAATATCTGGAACTTCGGCAGTACGATACGACCTATGGCTTCAGATGTTTTAAATTTATCTTTTGCAATAATTGATAGGTGGGCATTCAATGATGACCTTTAATTCTAATTTAAACACTTGAACAATTTAAATTTAAACACTTGGTTTCTCTTTTTGGAGGTTCTTAACAATTTCAGGCCATTTCAGATTTGACATAACTTTAACGAAAAAACATAATTGAGAACATTAATTTGACATATTTGTAACATTGCACCTTTCTGTCATATTCTTGGTAAACCTTCATATGACGATTGCAGAATCACTGGAATGCCGGAATGAAGTTACAAATTTGCACTATGGTTAGCCACATGATCTGCAAGGCCTTGATATAATTCTGTTTGCAACGTTTCTGACCGAAACGAATGAAATTCAAATTATTTGCAAATATGAATGTACTACCCATTGCTGAGTAAGACTACCACCATTAATGATTGGATTATAGAAATTTCTAAAAGCTAGTTGAAAAACCTTAGAATGCACGCTATTATATTGCCGAATCAAAGTACTACGGTAAAAAACTTTGTTAATTAGTCTTGATTTATTATTTTTAATTAAATTTATCAATAAAAATTTTCCGACGAAAAAAAATATTAATTTCAATGGTTCTGACGGGCATCAGTTTCATTTCCTAGAGTTCGAAAATGCAAACCGGTTCCATTCTTACTTCCATGACTTGTGGTTTTTGGCAGATTTCAATTGGTTTGCTTTGCATGATGCATTCAAAGGAGGTTTATTTTGGAGTTTTTTTTTTTCAATTTAAGATGCATAGCATTGGGGGTATTTATACACATCCATCACTACATCACATCATTCTACACTATTTCGTTCACACGTAAAATATCGAACCGTCATCACAATTGCAATTTACCTATGTTTGTGTAGAATTATTTTCATTATTGTTGTGACGCAATTAAATTATTCAATAAACCTGCATGCTGCATCACACAATTTTGATTTACGAATGACGAATAAACAGCGAATTCAAAAATAAAAAATACGAACCTAAAAAATACGTATTGTATTTTCAATGTATTAGTGTATCATCAAATGTGAGGCAATACAATTTTTTGGTGAAAAAATGCGCACAAAAATCGCCACATCAAAATCAGTTCGTAGGCAAAGAAGTAAGAAACGAGGAAATGATGCGACATAGTGAGGCATCGTCTAAACTGGCTCAATGTTATTCACACGTTGAACCGTTGATAAGCTTGCTTTGACTCCGATTTTTGCCTTTATTTTTTTACGCAGATAAGCATGAATTTGAAGCTGATCGAATAACTGCCCGTTTATCCGTGGCCGGTGTGGCGTCCGCAATGCTTCGTTCTCTAGTTTTACCATAATTTTTAATATTATTGATAAAGGATCCAAAGGATCCAAAAACGGATTTCCCTCTATAAATTTTTTCCGCTATTTGACGATTTGAGAATCCTCCTTCATTAAAATCTATCGTCACCTAATAGAAAAAAATCCATGAGGTGGGAATGTTTGTTTGAGATATAATTGACTATTCCGTAGGACCCTTTGGTCATGTGCGTAACCCGAGGGCACAACAAATATTAATAAATTTACCAGAATTATCGCATATACTGCCATTAAATTAATAATGTAATCAAGTTTATGATTTATATATTGGCAGTGTAACGCAGACGGTACAACTATTTTTATGTGGCATCCATCGATAGCACCTAACGCTTTCGCTTTGGCAATTTTATTACTTTTGGTGCGAGCTTCACAAACATATCAAAAATTTTGTGAACAATTGTTCTCACAGTATATCAATATATCAATTTAAACTTATACCAGTGAACCTATAGCTCGCTGCACTGGTCAGTCAATATAGAAACATAGAAACACGGAATTGTATTGAAAATTTGAAACATTTAAAAGTTTTATGTTGGGCGAATATACAGAATATTTTATTAAGTGAATGAGCAGACTGTCTTAAGTGTTTGCGGATATATGGATTATCATTAGCAAATATTTGCTTATAAATTTCAGTTTTGTTATAGTTTCGTGTTATGTACAAATAATATAAAAATGTTATTGTAACATAACCTCATAAATTACATTTACATATATATATAAATGTTTTCAAATTCGAGGTCTCTTTTTAAATATTCCACCATTTTATTTTTTGTGCTAGATATGTACCACATGTTATTTGGCAGATGACAAGTACAAACATTTCGGTTAGTTGAAATGGATCGCTACACGAGTGAACAACGTGATTTTATTATTAAAACTTATTTTAAATGAAAGTTGATGAAAGTTATTCAGAAGTTGGAAGAAAATGTTTCACAAACCGTGCTATTCAACATATCATAGATAATTTTGAAGAAAGTGGTTCAGTTCAAGATCAGAGAAGCAGAATTTATTATCGTAGTGGTGAAGCCTCAAACCAACAACTTTTGTGGAGTCAATTGGAAGATATGGATGTGCAGAATATGTGGTTTCAACAGGATGGTGCAACATACCACACACCAATGCAATCAATCGATCTTTTGAAGGAGAAATTTAATAATCGAATAATTTCCCGAAGAACAGACGTGAATTGGCCACCAAGCTCATGCGATTTAACGCCATTGAACTTCTTCTTACACGATTCGGTTTATTTTTTATTAGACGTCATTTATTTAAACGAGCCACTGAAAAGTTTAGTTGACTATAAGGCACAATTGAATACTTTTAACCTAGTGACATCTATTTAAATATTGCATGAATTGCTGGGTCTTACAAAAGTTTAGTTAGAAAAGTCTTCTGAGGCAGACAGCATATTGTTACGTTTTTGCCTTGTCAAATAAGGTTCGTATCACTGGATTGTGAATAATACAAAATCAATTTAATTTATCTCCAACGAATTTATTTATTTCACAAAATTTATTACAACACAGTTTATCAATAAAAATTCACAAAATCACTTTATATAAATTATTCTTAAATTTTACTGATCACTTTTACTTTATTTATCGCACTACAACACTTTTTTAAATCACTTTTTTAATTCCTTTTTAATCTTTATACTATCGCTTTCCAAATATTACTAATAATCTCACAAGTTTACACTATCGCGTTCCAAATACGAATAGTCCAATTCGATCTTGTTCGCCTTTTTATATACACAAACCAAGCTTCTCGAAAGTTCACGACTTTTCCAGTTGGAATAGCGTAGAAACATTACGTAACAATTTTTATCATGGAAAATTCCATTTAGTACAGTAAAACATTGAGCTATTAGTTTTACTTATTCTATTACACACTAGGTGTCACCGTCACACTACCCCCCACCTAAGCCTGTTCGTCCCGAACAGGACCCAAATCACCTCCTCTGTATAGGGCCAGCCTCTCCAAATGCACCACCTTTGGTTTACCTCGATGTCCCTTCCGTATCCGATAAACCACGTCGTTCATCCTTGTGATGGCAGTATAAGGTCCTTCCCATGCTGGTTGCAGCTTCGGTGATAATCCCTTTTTCCGTTGCGGGTTGTGAAGCCATACTAATTGCCCTTCCTGGAAGCCCTGGTTATTTGCTCGTATATCATATCGAGCCTTCATCCGGTCACTTGACATCCGTATTTTCTCCCGTACAAATTGATGAATCTCATTAAGTTCCTCTTTCATTCGGTCTACGTAATCTTGTCCACATAAAGCCGATGATGGTACAGCCCCAAACTTTAGATCTCCAGGTAACCGTAGATTTTCTCCAAATAACGTTTTAGCTGGTGTCATTCCGGTTGTGTCATGTATTGCTGATCGATAGGCCATCAGAAACATCGGTATATGTCGATCCCAGTTGCGTTGGTTTTTCTCAACGACCTTTGCTAGATATTCCTCCAATGTACCATTGAATCTTTCCACCATACCGTCAGACTGTGGATGCAAAGGCGTTGTTCTCGTTTTATTTATACCGAGCATCTGGCATATTTCTTGAAACACCACCGATTCAAAATTCCGTCCTTGATCGGTATGAATCTCCATCGGCACTCCAAATCTGCTAATCCAATTGTTTACCACGGCATCAGCTATTGTTGTCGTCTCCTGATTGGGAATGGGGTACACCTCCGGCCATTTGCTGAAATAATCCATGATTACTAGCACATATTTGTTGCCGCTCTCAGTGGTGGGAAATGGGCCCGCAACATCCATTGCAATTCTTTCGAATGGTGCTCCAACGTTATATTGCTTCATGGTTCCATGACTTTTGCGTGCGGGTCCCTTCACCGCCGCACATTGGTCACATTTCTGGCACCATTCTATCACAGACTGCCTACATCCTGCCCAGTAGAATCGTTGACGTATCTTTGCTAGAGTTTTATTAATTCCAAGGTGGCCCCCACTTGCTCCTCCATGATACTCATTCAGAATTTCTACAATCCGGCACTTTGGTATCACCAGCAACAATTGCTTCACTTTGCCATCCGTGCTTTCCCACAATCGTTTTAAACAGCCATTCTCAAGACGGAGGCTATCCCATTGAGCCCAATAAGCCTTGACAATGGGAGTTTTGTCCGCGATCTCGCTCCAAGTTGGCCGGTGTTCCTTTTCCTTCCAATCCATTATAACTGATAAATCCGTATCATCCAATTGCTCTTTCCTGATCATTTCGTCGGTCCACTCCTCATCAGGCAGCACTTGCGTAAGCCTAACGTCGATGATGCCTTCCTTTGCTTCAACATGGCCACAATGTTTACATTCTACTGGACACGGCCGTCTTGATAATGCGTCGGCATTTCTGTCTGCACTTCCCTTCCGATGTTCAATTTGGAAATCGTAGCTTTGAAGACGTTCGATCCAGCGTGCTACTTGTCCCTCTGGATTCTTAAATTGTAACAGCCACCGTAAAGCGCCGTGATCTGTCCGTAAATGGAATTTTTGGCCATAAAGATATTTATGGAAATGCTTGACACACTCCACTATAGCCAACAATTCTTTCCGTGTCACGCAGTAATTACGCTCCGGTTTTGATAATGTTTTGGAGAAGTACGCAATAACTCTTTCTTGACCATTAATTTTCTGTGATAACACACCTCCTATACCGTCATTACTTGCATCGGTGTCCAAAATAAATTTCACGTTGGGTATAGGGTACGCGAGGATTGGCGCGGCACACAACCGTCTCCTTAGTTCCACGAATGCTTCTTCCTGGTCATTCTTCCATTCGAATGCCTTGTTCTTCCTGGTCAACTCGTGTAAACTCTTGGCGATGTTGGCGAATCCTGGCACGAAGCGTCTATAATAGGTGCACAATCCGAGAAAGCTTCGTAATTCGTGTAAATTTTTAGGTCTTGGCCAGTTCTTAACCGCTGCGATCTTTTCTTCGTCGGTGTGAATTCCATTAATCGTTACGAGATGACCCAAATATTTGACTTCAGTTCTGAACAGCTTACACTTCTTTGGACTTAACTTCAATCCGGCAGCCTGTATCCGATCCAAAACTTCCGCCAAGTTCTTTAGATGCTCGTCAAAATCCTTCCCCATAACGATGATGTCGTCCAGATATATTAGGCAAGTCTTCCAATGTAATCCCTTTAACACGCGCTCCATTAATCGTTCAAAAGTCGCAGGGGCATTACATAATCCGAACGGCATAACATTAAATTGCCAAAGTCCGTTACCCACACTGAACGCTGTTTTCTCGCGATCTTCCTCATGGACTTCCACCTGCCAATAGCCGCTTTGTAGATCTAATGTCGAAAATATTTGAGCACCCGATAATGTGTCTAACGTGTCATCGATCCTTGGCAGTGGGTAGCTATCTTTTTTCGTCACAGCATTGAGTTTTCGATAATCAACGCAAAATCTCATGCTACCGTCCTTCTTCTCGACCAATACTACCGGTGAGCTCCATGGGCTATTAGATGGTTCAATTACTCCTGCTGCCTGCATATCTGTTACCATTCGATTGACTTCTTCTTGTTTTGCCAAAGGTAGCCTCCTGGGTGGTTGACGAATTGGCATCTCTGCTCCCGTATCAATGCGGTGCTTTACCATTGACGTCCTTCCGTTATTATCCGATGTACTGCAGAATATGGACGTGTACCGTTTGAGTAGTTGATGTGCAGAATTTTTCTGTGCCTCGGTAAGATCTTCGGTCCATTTCTGCATAAGTTGTTCTACCATTTCTTTCTGCCCTTGCATGTCGGCTTTTTCAACCGGACTTCTCTGTTCACACTTTACTATAGTTGAAACCTCGTTACATTTTCCGATGACTGTCCCTTTCTTGATGGTTTTCGTCTTATCCGAGAGATTTAGAGTCCTAATTGGTACTCTATAGTCGTTGTCTGGTTTAACTAGGGCTTTTCCGATTATAATTTCCTTGGCTCCGTTCTCCTCTTCGTTAGCTTCCACAACCCACAACCTGGGTGACCCAGAACCTCCCTCCAATTTTCCCCATAGGATCGTCTCCGAATTCGGTGGCAGCTTCTCCCGATGATCAATAATAATTCGCCTGATAGTTGCTCCGGCACTGCTAGATTGAAGTGGCAACTCGATGTTATCGTAACTTAAAACTCCTCGTCCAACATCCACCACGAAGCCATTTGCCCTCATGAAGTCCATCCCCATTATGACTTCATCCACAATATCTGCAATCAGCACTTCGTGTTGGAAAAGAGTTCTCCCGATTTTTATTTTCACGATCTTTTTGCCTTTTATTATTGAACTATCTCCAGTTGCTGTTTGTAACTTCAATCCATTAGCTGGTTGTACACCTCCATCGATCAGATCTTTACGGACAATCGTGCGATTTGCTCCCGTATCCAGAGTGATGATGCAATCCGTGCCATCAATGTCGCCTTTGATTGTTAAGCTGTCACCGCCTCTTGCTACTTTCGAAACGCGGATGGAGGTTATGGGGCAATCGGTTGTGGGAGTCAGCTTCTGCCCCTTTAAGCTGACTCGTTGTAGTTTAACGGCTCCGCCGTCATTTGGCCTTCTTGCCTAGCCAACGCCTGCTCTCCGCTTGGTCGTCGCTGCATAGGAGATGGTGATCTTCCCCTTTTTCTTCTTAATTCCCAGCAGTCGCGAGAGATGTGACCGACCTTATCACATGCCCAACATCTGATTTTGCCGCTTCCATCTCGGTATCTTGGTGTTGCCCGCTCGTTGTTTATGCTTGTATCGATTTCTACTCGGCGTATTTTCATTGACGGTTTGGTGATGGCTTGTGCAGTTTCATTTGTTAACGCACAAGCGATGGTTTCCGCAAAGGTTGCTTTAGGTGACAACATCACCGCCCTGCGTGTCTCTGGATCTCGAATGCCGTCAATGAATGCGTCAATTTTTAGTCTTTCCATATAATCAGCCGATGTACTGGTATGTGCTAGATGTACTAATCGCTCGATTGCCGATGAAAATTCCTGAAGTGATTCTCCTCCCTTTTGGTAGCGGCTTTTCAATTCCATTCGATAGATTTCCCGCTTGTGATCACTGCCGTACTTCCTATCCAGCGCCTTCATAATTTCGAGATAACTGTTGCGATCTTTTTCCGGAATTGTTTGTAAGGCCTCCGCAGCTTCACCTTTAAGGGCCACTATTAACGCTGCGACAAGATGTTCATCATTCCAACGGTTTTGATTGGCTGCCGTCTCAAATTGAAATTTGAAAATGCCGAAAGATGTTGTACCGTCGAATGTTGGTGGCTTTAACTTAATCGATTGAACGGTTTGAACCCCTTGCGTCGTTGTTCCACTTGCCTTGACATCAGTTAGATCTTTCTCGAGGCGTTGAAATTTTTTCACAACTTGTTGAACCTTCATTTCTAATTTTCCTTCAACCTGTTGAATCTCCGTTTGCAATTTCTCTTCAACATGTTGAACCTTCGTTTCTAATTTTTCGTCAACCTTTTGAATATCCATTTGCATCTTCTCCACTTCGCCGTGTATGTTAGTAGATAATTCGAGAAGTTTCTCGTCCATTCTCTTTTGACCATCTATAATTTGGTCTTTTATTTCCTCTGCTTGTTGCGCCATTTGATTTTTAATTTCTCCTAGCTGTCGTTCGTTTTGTTGTTTCATTAGACTCATCTGTCCCGTCATCTGGTTCATAGCAACTATTAACTGCGACAAATCGAAACTTCCAGATGGTAGTTGTGTTGTTTCAACTGACGGCTGTTTATCTCCTGTCTTCTCTATCGTTGCCGCATCCGTTACTTTTTCTCCAAAATCATGTTGATCTGCGTCTAACCCTTCTTTCTCCATGGCATCACGTAGTCGCGCTTGTAAAGCTGCTTTATTACCATCAGTAGCCAAACTCCGTTTCTCAAGTTCTCTTTTTAATTCTGGAACTTTTAATTCGTTGAGAATCATTTTCTTTTTCTTTTTATTCACAATCCCACCGCTGTCACCAAATTGTTACGTTTTTGCCTTGTCAAATAAGGTTCGTATCACTGGATTGTGAATAATACAAAATCAATTTAATTTATCTCCAACGAATTTATTTATTTCACAAAATTTATTACAACACAGTTTATCAATAAAAATTCACAAAATCACTTTATATAAATTATTCTTAAATTTTACTGATCACTTTTACTTTATTTATCGCACTACAACACTTTTTTAAATCACTTTTTTAATTCCTTTTTAATCTTTATACTATCGCTTTCCAAATATTACTAATAATCTCACAAGTTTACACTATCGCGTTCCAAATACGAATAATCCAATTCGATCTTGTTCGCCTTTTTATATACACAAACCAAGCTTCTCGAAAGTTCACGACTTTTCCAGTTGGAATAGCGTAGAAACATTACGTAACAATTTTTATCATGGAAAATTCCATTTAGTACAGTAAAACATTGAGCTATTAGTTTTACTTATTCTATTACACACTAGGTGTCACCGTCACAATATGTTTTTTTTTGTCGAGATTAAGCTATCGACCGACAGATGATGCATAGAACAATTTGAAAGGGATTCGAATTTGTGTAACGGTTGAAATATTGAAATGAAATATTTCGGCCGCTACAAGTCCATACAACGGACATTTGAAAAAATCATTTGACTTTGGGACTTTTGATTTTTGTTGAACAAATTTCGTCGGCGGATAATCGTACAACATTTGATAAAAATATTGTTTGTTATTTATATGGCCGACCCCAGGGATCGGAAATTTGATAATTTTTTGGACATTCGAAGAAAATCTTGTTTGGTTTCGGTTTGGTACAAAATCGTTACTGAATTGGTTTATAATTTATTATGTTCTTACTTTTTCTATCCACATTCAGGCGTGTTGTTTGTATTACCACTACATATAAATACGTATACGGTATACGTTTACGAGAAATGTGTTATTTTTTTTGCTATGTTCTTCACAGGCGTAATATTATAATTTTGTGGAAATTATTATTTTTGATGTTCCTCCGGAATTTTGCTTTGTCACTAATGACAATGTAAGACATTTTCCTGGTTGACCGCAGAAGTTTGAAAAACTGGAACATGTTCGGCGAAACCAAGACATCTGGTCACCCTTATGCCACATAACTCATGCAGCAATTGAATTACTGAAAACTGCTGAGGCACTTAGCAGGAAACATTTTTAAACAATGATTGATTTGCTGGCACAAGCTTACATTATTTTTAGCTTCGTATTACTATAGTAAACCCTAATTGAAATTATGAAAATTTCAAATTGGTGTATTGATGCCTTACACCAAAAAAAAAAAAAAAATTACTACGACAAATGTGTTGATAATAACACCACGTATTTAATTCAACAAAATCCCTCTACCATTCATCAATTATATTGTTTTAATCTAACACAATAATCACAAACAACTACCAATTCGAAATCCAAACTCTTTAATTCATCTAAACAATTTAAGTAAATAAAGGCCTGAGGGCATTTAAAATTTATCTAAACATTATTTTAACAATAAAAACCATTCTAACATCGTTCTAATCTTAAATAAAGACATAAAGACAATTATTTTAAGATTATCACTAAAATTTTATCTAAACCATAACATAGGCTGACAACAACAACAAAAACTCTTATTAAATAAGTGTATACATATTACATAACTATGTATACATACGTAAGTAATATGTATGTACACATAATTGTATAAAATAGATAAATAATGTAATTAAATATTTTGATATTTTTTGTAGATTTGACATTTTTAATTAAGAACGTTTTTTGCTAGAGGATACATTTTGTTTCTTTGCAGTTAATGGTATACAAATAATAATAACAATAATAATAATAATAATAAAAATCAAAGTTTTCGAAATAGTTTTTTGTAAGTTTATGACAAAAATAAATTTGAAATTCTTGTACAATACAATAATTTTTCTTCATCCCATCTACTTTTATACTACTACGAAGGCTGTCACTACATTAAGATGGATTCGAAAACTTTGATTATCATTTTTAAAAGTTTTTTTTTTTTTTTTAAACAAAAAATCAATGTTGATTATAAATGATATAATTGTTAATAAATAATTTAATAAAATTTTAAGAATCATTGCGATTTGACGACACATTAGTCGACGGACAGCCTCCTATCGTTATACTAGTATATTTTATATAAAACGTATTTAAAAAATTGTTGTACTGTACAAATTAAAATTAATTAGAGTTATTAAAAAGAAAAAAAAAATTACCCGTAATTTGAAGCGAACTGAAGAAGGCGTGATTTTAATCCACGCCTAGGTAACGATCTAGGGCCGTCCGCCGATGATGATGGTCTTAATATTTTAGTGAAAACATAATTTAATAAATCGTAAAATAAAAAATTAAATTAATTTTCTTACTCCGCATTTGTTTCGGGTGTCGGTAGATCACCAATTGTTGTAAGGGTAAGCGTCGACCAATATAAACTTCCTAAATATTTACGTGTTAATGTTGCATAATCACCCGGTCTATATGGATAAACCCAGTCCCCCTGTGTAGAATAATAATTAAAAATATCGATTTAACATAAAACAAAACAAATATTTGCATGCATAACAATTAAAGGTGTGAAAATTTTAAAATTGGATTACCTGAAACCCTTCAACTTCCGACAGTAGAAAATAAAAACAACCAAACCAATGCGCTAATATTAGTAAAATATGAATTAAATTGACTACACGCCATAAATTTGGCCATACCGTTCGACTTTCAACAATATAATAAAATTTAACAGATCTATAAACTTTAAAAAATCGTGGAAACCTTAGTAATGGTTGCGTACCAAAACGAAATTGTAATATATCAAGTGGTATTAATGTTGCTAAATCTAATGTAAATTCCCTGGATCTCATGTAATGGCATGCTAATTTCTTGCCATTGTATACCTGTGTGTGGGAAAGTAGAAAAAACAAAAAACAAAATTATAAATCCACAAAAAAATAAAGAAATGTAAAGGATTAAGTTATGTAAATTTTATTTTTCTCACCATAAGACCTTGTTCTAAATAACCCGTTCTTAATTGTACAGCAATATCAAATAAAAATACAATATCACTCATACAATCGCATGTAAGCCAAAATGTTGATGCACCCTCTTGTAATTCAGGAAAACTTTGCCTAACAATTAATGTCCATAAATTGTATAAGACACATATTGTGAGCACCATTAGCCAATAAAAATAAAAATTCTCATCTGGATTAACAACTGTTTTACGTTTTTGATTATAACGCATACGACGTTTCGATGAACTTTTTTCATGATCACCGCTTGCACCTTCTGATCCAGTATCTTCAACCGTTTCCTGTAATAAAAAAGAGTAAATAAATATTAGTTGTGCTTGGCTAATTTCTTGTATTTAAAAGGTAAGTACATCCTTTACGGCAACATTCGTATTTACTTTCGAAGTACGTACACCGTTATATATATTTTCGTTAGAAGTAATCGTACCAGTAATGATATTAAGCCCCTATTCTAACGAATATTTCAGGGTTCTCCTGTGCTCAATAGTACCCTTTCAATTATATGACATAAAAATACTTGCAGTAAGCCAGAATCTTTATAAAGAGTGTTCCAATTTGATATTTTTTGTACTAGAGTGCCATATTTTATTTGACAGATTACGAAGTGGAAGGTATGGATGTCCAGAATATGTGGTTTCAGATTTTTCCCTTAGATTTTTTTTATGGGGGTATTTGAAGGCAAAAGTCTATGCTAACGATACACAAACAACAGCAGCACGAATATATATCAATCGAGGTCTATAACGGCTAAATTCACCCAGTTATTTATTGAGGCCAGAAAATTATAGGGCACTGTTAAGCTTTTTAAACCTTTTGTTAAATCGAGAATGGTGTATTTTCAACAGACCCAGACTTCGGAGTCAACTCGCTTGTTCAAAGTTCAAAAACTAGCCACAACCGTTGTCAAAGGACAGTTGGAAAGGATAGTTGGACAGTTGTCAAAGGACAGTTTATAATTCAATTTTTTATTTTTAGTTATATTGGATATCTACTTAACCCTCCATTGGGTATATGGGTCTGGCCAAACTTTTTCGATTTTAATTGTAATTTAAATATATTTCTAATTAAGCAAGTGACTTGAAATTTCGTGTACCTTCCTAAAATTTTATTATCTACCGATCTGTGAAAAAAATTAATGACCAAAAACCTATACAAGTAGAATTATAATGGTGTTGTGAATTTGTGATGTACCACACCGTTTTCGCAACTCATGAGTTTGCCCGGACTCCTTTACATTTTATATGAATGATGACGGAGGTTTTCGCTTTTTTACTTTATGGTAATTTTCCATTCTAACGCACGCATGCGCATTTACACACATAAATGTGTTTACTCGTACTATTGAGTGATACTTTTTCGACGTTTTCTTTGTTCTTTTCTATCCAAACTCATGATATAAATATGACAAGGTATGTTTGACAGCTCAAAGCACGTGGAGCGTGACGTCATTTGCGGTTAATTTGGATATTTTTTTGCGAATTAGTTTTGTTTTATAAGAAAATTTTTAGGTTTTGGAAATGGAAATAAGTTTCAACGACTGTACTCGATAGAAAAAACACAAATCTCAACCAAACGGAGTCAATGTTATGAAATATATAACTCGAAGTGACGTCACAAAAAGGAAACATGACGACAGGTCGATTGGTTGAAACACGCCTCTGTAAATATTTATATCATGATCCAAACTTATCTTTCTTTTCTCTTAACAGTGTGTGCGCATGTGCAGATGTGTAAATTCACGTTTGCGTTATTTCTTTTCCATTCATTTGCGTAAGATCAGTTGACTATTTATTGAATGTTGAAGGTTGAACACATAATAGTTAGTGTTAATAAAATATATTTTACGTATCAAATTCTTATTGTTGTTTGCTCTATTCAAAATGAGTGATGAAGTCGAATTTATTTATAATAAGCAACCACGGGTACGTGGTATTCCCCATTTTATGAACGATTGGCAGCGGCTTTAGTCATTAATATAGAACGTGAAACAACTTCTGAAGAAGGCGAAGAAATTTATCTATTCTCTGACGATAACGATGATAATAACACAAATTATGTGACAAACGAAGACGATACATCTGATATTGAGAACAAAATGGTCCTCGAACCTAATGAAATATTTACCACTGGACGAAAAGGAAATGTAGTCAGAAACTCAACAACAAAGTGCTGCTGAAGATTGTTTCTATAGGCACAAAATGGAATAAAAATGAACCAAATGCTGCTTTCGTATGCGTCAACATCAATATTATGTATTTCCGAGCAGGACCCAAGGAACAAAATTCTAATTGAAGTTTTCAAAAAAAAATTCACAGCAAACATTGTGCTCACTATCATCACAGAAACGAACCGTTATGGAAGAGATTCAGTTCAAAAATGGAATGTGGCTCATTCCGATAAAAAACAAAAAGTTTGGAAGGATGTAACTGAAAGTGAATTAGATGCATTTATTGCAATACTTTTAAATGGTGATGTTTCACAAAATAACATGCAAAAGTCAGACATTTTGTGGCATAGAGAAGGCTTACCCTTATTCAGAGCAACGATCCCCTTCAACGATTCTGGCTATTAACACGATTTATTCGGTTTGATGATGGGCGAACACGTCCGTATCGTTTGCAAAGTGACAAAGCCGCACCAATTCGTAACATATCGAATTATTTGAATGAAAACGTATGCGAATATGACAATTGATGAACAGCTGTTTCCTTATTGTGCGAAATACACATTGAAATATGGCATACAAATTTGGTGGGTTTGCGATTCAAAAACCAAATATCCATTGCAAGGAAAATTCTATGCAGGTTGAGAATAAGAAGCTACAAAAACAGCGGCCATATAATTATCGCTGACAGTTTCTTCACCACATTGGAAGGAATTAAGCGACTGGCTAAACTTGGTCTACTATTCGTTGGCACCATTCGATCCAATAAAAGATATCCCTCATGAAATGAGAAAGCATCCACGTTGTCCTGTCCTTTCATATTGTTTTGGATTTGACGACAATTTGGATTCAATATGCAGCTACGTGCCAACAAAGAATTTACTTTCCACCATGCACTAGACAAAATTTTGTCAAGGCCAAATAATGAAATGAAGCAATTTTGTATTACAAAGCAGGCGTCGATTGCATGGATCAAATGGTCACCCGTTTCACATCAAAACGACCAGCAAAAAGGTGAACTTTTGCTTTTTTCTGCAACATGTTGGATGTTGCAACATTGGCTCAAAATGACCAAAAATTTGGTGGGTCCAAAACCACTTTTTACGACGTTTTGAAAGCTTAAAAAGCAACAAAAAAAATGTCCGTCAGGCTGTCTGATTTGACTCCGCTTTGGAAGTATGATGCAACTTTCATATTTCTCAATCAATTGTGTTCAAATTCGACTTGTGCATTGGAAATGGGATTCTAAAATGATATTTGGGTGAAGTTCTGGAATATGGCCAAGTATTATGGAAATTGCCTATTTCCTAACCGGTATTAAATTTTCTATATTTAGAACAAGCTGTTATCCGTCTAACGGTCGAGAAAACGCAGCCAGGTCAAATAATAACATCCATTTTTGGAGAACGCTGAAATCCAGGTGCAGATGTGAAATTGCCGCATGAAACTAAAACGGAGAGCTGCAATCTTGTGGAAACTTGTTCGAAACTGTTTGGTACACGGTTATAAATGAGCAAATGCTCAAAACAATAAAACAAATAAATAAATAAATTATGATCAAATTTGACATGTACGTTGAAAATGGCATTCTAAAAGGATTTTTGGTTGAAGTTCTGGAATATACCAAGTATGATAGAACTTGTCTGTTTCTCAACCGATTATGATGAAATTCGGCTTGTGCATTGGAAATGGCATCCTAAAAAGATTTTTGGGTGAAGTTCTGGAATATGACCAAGTATGATAGAACTTGTCTGTTTCTCAACCGATTATGATGAAATTTGACATTTGCGTTGGAAATGCTATTCTAAAATAATTTTTTGATGAAGTTTTGGAATATGGCCAAGTATAATGAAACTTGCCTATTTCTAAACCGATTATAAAAAAATTTGACATGTGCGTTGAATATGGGATTCTAAAATGATTTCTGAATGAAGTTCTGGAATATGACCAAGTATAATGGAACTTGCGTATTACTCAACCAATTATGATGAAATTCGGCTTCTTCATTGGAAATGGGATTTTAAAATGATTTTTGGATGAACTTCTGGAGTATGGCTAAGTATAATGGAACTTGCCTATGTCTCATCCAATTATGATGAAATTCGGCTTGTGCATTGGAAATGGCATTCTAAAATAATTTTTGGATGAAGTTCTGGAATATGGCTAAGTATGATGGGACTTGCCTACTTTGGATACCTACCAATTATTATGAAATTCGACTTGTGCATTGAAAATGGCATTATAAAATGATTTCTAAATGAAGTTCTGGAATATGGCCAATTATGAAAGAACATGGCTATTTCTCAACCGATTATGATGAAGTTTGATAGGTAGACTAGTATTGGTATTCTAAAGTTATTTTTAGATGTAATTCTGGAATATGGCCAGTTAGGATAGAACTTGTCCATTTTTAACGGATTTTATTGGAATTTTAGATATGCGATGGTTATGGGATTTTAAAATGATTTTTAGATAAAGTTCTGGAATATGGCCAAGTAGGACGGAACTTTGCATTCCTTAACTGAGTATAATGAAATTCGAGATTGGGAATGAGGATTTATAATAATATTTCTAATTCCGAAACTCTGCACTACCGTTATTAGTTTCGATACTGAGGCGCGTATCCGCTCCACACTATAGTTTTCTAAACAAGGCCAAACTTACCGTTTTGACAGCAAATACTCAGAAAACATAACCCTAGGTTTAAAGAGAAGCATTGGCAAAAACATTTCTAATGGAACTTGAATATTGTTACGGAGATAGGCTTGATCGTTTAGTAATTGAAATAGTATGGTTAGGCTATCATAAAGAAACCTCAACAGCTGCAAGATTCATAGAAACCTAAATAGACAACATTATAGAAGCCATATTAACATATTTCACACAACCTAGTCTAAAAATAATTTTTGGGTCACATTTCCTTCTGTTGGTTGGAAATGTCAACATTTATCATAATCGGCTAATAGCTAAGTTATATTCTTATTGACCATATACAGAACTTTATCCAAAAATCATTTCAGAATCCCATTTCCCCAACGCACATGTCAATTTTCATAATCAGTTAAGGAATACCCAAGCTTCATCTTAATTGGCCATTCATATAATTTGTTAAGGGTTTAATTTGAAATGTAAAAGATTCAATTTAGAATGTAAAAGGTCCAATTTGAAATGTAAAAAGTTCAATTTGAAGTGCAAAAGAATCAATTTGAAGTGTAAAACCTGCATGATGGTATAATGATATGATGGTATGTTGGTATGATGGTATGTTGGTATGATGGTAAGATTATAGGGATGGTATGATGGTACGTACGACGTTTTACTGGTATGATGGTATGTTGGTATGCCGATTTTATTATGATATGATGGTATGAAGGTGTGGTGGATTGATGGTAAGATACACATCATGGTTTGTCGGTGGGATTGTTCGACGTCACTTTGAAACAATGGTACGATTGTCTGATGGTTTAATGGTATAGTGTCATGAACATGATGGTATAATGGTATAATGGAATAATGTTATGATGGAATGATTGTTTAACGTACGTATGCCAGTACGATTGAGAGTAGGGTTTGAGTTGAAATCTAGTTGTATTTGAAAGAGAAGTTCGGTTAGGGATGTGAGTTGTTCGGTTGGGGAATTATTTAAGGGTTGATTTGGTGATTTAATTGATGGCTGGGTTGGCCATTAGTTTGGTGATTGCCTTTAGGATTGTGTTGCGATTTAAATAGAGGTTGAGTTGGAAATTAAGTTGGAGGTTAAGCTGAAGATTGACTTAAGAAGTTCATTTCGAGATTGATTTGGGATTTGAATTAATCAAGGCCGAAGTTCTGACTGTTCACCTTATGAGGTTTCATCCCTTTATATTTTTATTTTATGTTATTGACTGATTTTAGTGATAATATTAATCAGTTATCTTGGCAAAACATTAGTAGTACCCCTTTGGAGAAAATCCGCAAAAAATTTTATGTGTTCGTAGCAAACATTAATGCATACAGATATAAACGGTCCTTTATTTTTTTAAGTAAAGTTTGGATAATTTAAATGGCTTTAAGCTTTTTATAATGATTCTTTATGATGCCTCGTTCGCCTTCTGCTTATACATATAACGTTGAATGGCGTTCGGAAAATGTTGTTTACGTAGTTCTATCCATCTATAGGCTTCATGCGACGTCCCTTGACATATTTTTCAAGAATTCAGTAATTTTATTAGTAATATTAAATCAAAAAACCTTCTCATTCTTGGAGACATCAACATCGACATTTTGAATTTCTCATCTGAATCTGACATGTCTTTGATGTCTCCTTTTGAACTATAATCACTCATTAATGTTCCTACTCATGTGACTAATTCTTCATCTACATGTATCGGTCGTTTCTTTGCCCGTCTTAGGTCAAATGATCTCTCATGTTTGCGAAGTTCGGTAATCGATCTTAAGATTTCGGATCATCATTTTATTTAACATTTCTAAAGATCTGCCATCTCAGAATTATTTACAACCTGGTCGTAGTCCTAAGATCAATTTGGGAGTTTGATTCACTTTACTTGAGCATATGGGTTAAGATTTTGTTCTCGATTCTCATGTTTCATCTGTGGCACTGCATCTCATTCTCAACACGCTCTCGAACTTAATTTAGCAATGTCACACATACGCCCAAGTTAAAAATGCCAGACTTTTACAGCCATGGATATCTTAATAAAAGAAATTTATTCTACTGTAAATGCAGCAAATTAATGAGGATATCAAAAAGAGAAAGAAGTATAAAAATCGACACAAATCGTTTTTCAGTTCACCGCGGTGATGTTAAAAAAAAACAACTCTAAACTCGTCAATGAAATTTTAACTAAAAGACCTAAAGCTTGCTCGATTACAAATATTCTGTCGGATAATGGAACTCTTCTCGGATAATCGAACCCTTCTAAAATGTGGGCCAGATATTTCAGAGCTTAATAGCTATTTTACAAGTGTTGCTAATAAATTAAGAGTTAATCATTTTACAAATGTCATTCCAGTTAACTATGATCTGTCGTATTAAAGTTGTCAAGAAACATTTTTTATGACTTCTGTTTCTAATTTTGAAATTTTTTCCATTATTAAATCGTTGGAACCGAAACAGGCACGTGTTTTTCCTGTGAATTGCACATATTCTGAATTGTTAATATTCAAAAATGGTGACCGCAGTCGTATAGAAAACTATAGATCTATTGCTCTCCAGCCAATGATCCTGAAAATTCTTGAAAAAGCAGTCAAAAACTTGCTATTCTGCAGTTTGCTATTCTTAGTGGTCACCAAGATGGGTTTCGTCAAAGAAAGAACACTGAGTCGGATTTTTTGGAGTGTCTGAATACCATTAATGGGTTAAACTGTGGTAAGGTTTATGTGGGTTTGTTTGTTGATTCTACTAAAGCCTTTGACATGGTCGATCATAAGCGCCTCATATTTACTCTTGCTGACATTGGGTTCAGCGATATATCGTACAAATGGTTTGTTTCTTATCTTGAAAACAGTAAGGTGAAAGTCAACATAAATGGAGCTTTTAGTAACCCCAGACACCTGAACGTTGGTGTTCCTTAGAGTTCTGTGTTGGGCCATTTGCTGTTTTTGATTTATAGGTTGAAATTGTATGGTAATATTACTGACTTTACCGATAATTTAGCTTTATCTTATATTGGTAAATAAGAAAACTAATTTTATGTTTTTTAAACTACGGATTCCCAATTTTGTCCAGTTATAACTTGGTTGCACATCCCAAATCTTCCAATTGTACTCCCATAAATTGTCAGTCTGAATGTTTTAATGCTAAATTAGTCGACTCGTTTAAATATCTTGATATCCATTTGGACACTAATCTTAATTGGAAAAATCACGTGAGCAACTTAAAACTATAAACGAACTCCGCTTTCAGAATATTCTATCTTCTTCATGATCTATGCCCAGTTTCTGTTCTGCTAATATGGTTTAACATTTTACGGTGGTTGCTATGCAAGTACTTTAAGTTAAGGCCATTATATGTACAGCAGAAAAATATTTTGCGAATCTTATTGAGAAAAAACAGAACTGAATATTCTGGGCCTTTATTTAAGTTTAACAATGTTTTACCGTTGCACCACTTATATATTTACAGGGTTTTAAGAATTTTTTTTAAGCGTAGCAGTCAACAATATACGATTTGATGATCTCCGTGAAATTTTATGTATTTTTTTTAATCTTTGTACAAATAAGTTAAATAAAATCGATCAAAAAAAATAAAGCAAATTTCGAGTGCTCAAATAACGAGGTAATTATTATTCAATTTCATATAAGCAATTAAATTTGTTTAGCAAAAAACTCGAATTAAAAATATTTATAACGGTATTTCGTTCTGTACTAAATACTCATTATTTAACCCAGTCTCTCATACGAAGAACTGGTAACTTATTAAAAAAACATAGAGCAGTATTTAAATTCAGAATCAGTATTCTAATTTTGATGCTGTAAATGTTACTGATGACCATTTGCCGAGAACCCAACCGTCGACGAAGTCGCTGATTTAGAAGAAGTAACGGCGGAAATTAACGACGACACCGATTCCGAAGTTGACGACATAGATTTAAATGCAGATCCCTATATTGGAGAACAAATGCAACACAGTGAAGAAGTTCATCAAGATTCAGAAGAATATTACGTTGATAAGGATGCCCATACTACAGTTAGTTATGCATAGCAAATCCAAATAGAAATCCTATGGTCTAGGAACCCTCAGAAGTCATAAATCAAATTGTGAGCCAGCACATAAACTATAGAAATAAAATGGTTTCCCTTTATACCGAGCAACTTTGTCTATGCGGCGATTTTATAATATTATAAGGTTGATTCGGTTTGATTTTGATGCCACTAGAGGGCAAATAGAATGGAAACCGACAAGGCGGCCCCCATCTCTGAAATTTTTGGCATGCTTAATACTAACTTTAAAGCTAATTTTCGGTCAAACACCTGCATAACTGTTGATGAACAAATGTTTCCTTATAGCGGGCGTACTAGGTTTACACAGTATATACCGTCGAAGCTAGCGAAATACGGCATCAAAATATGATGGGCATGCGATTCGGACACCGTTTATCCGTTAAACGGACAAATTTATACCGGCAAAGTCGGTAGTATTGTGGACAAAAACCAAGGAGAGCGAGTTGTGAAAGCAATGGACAACTTTTCACGTCGATTCTTCTGGCGAAAGAGCTACTTGGTTGGAAACTGTCAATGGTCGGTACCACGAAATCAAACAAACGTTGTATCCCAATTCAAGGCGTTCAAAAATCGAGAGGTTTTATCAACGAACTTTGGTTTTGGGAAGAACACGGTACTTTGTTCATATGCCCCTAAGAACAACAAAGCAGTAATTTTAATATCTACTCACCACAATGACGATAAAACCTCCTGACAAAAACAAAAGCTGGACATAATATACTATTACAACAAAACCAAAGGATCTGCCGATGCGATGGATAAGATGCTGGTTCAATATTCGACAAAAACAAAAACCAATCGCTGACCACTAGCGATTTTGTTCACTATAATTGACACCGCAGGGCTTACTTCTTATATTATATTTACACTAAACAATCCATCAAGCAAGAATTTTTTCAAGATTTGGGGGAACATATATGCATTCCTCTTATTAACAAAGAAGCGTATTTTCCAACGAAAAGTGCAGTGTACTGCATACTTGGGAAATCTATGAGAAAATTGAGAAAATTTAGTAACTGAATGTAAACAACGGTAGTCATATAAATATTAATAATAAAGTTAATGATAATGATGGTACCGTAGCTCAGATTCAGTCTGAACGGGCTACAAATTTATTACCGACGATGATGACTAATAATGATTGTATGAATCAAACTAAAAATAAAACCTCAAATAAGTATAAACATGTGCAAAAATGTTTCACTGGTAATTTTATCGAAACATTCGATGATTTATAATAATAATGTGGCTTTCCAAAACAAAAAGCTTAAACCTGAATTGGTACCGGTAGTAATATAACATCTATTGAAGCTATTCCACTACGTAAATGGATTTTTGTGTCGAGACTTAAACCTACCATTACTGACAGTGAATTCACTGAGTTTGTGAAAAATAATCTTCAAATTTCGGATGCTACTTGTGTACGGATCAATAAAGATTCGCAGAATGGAGTAGGAGCGCCTTATATTTCGTATAAAATAAATGTCCCACTTGAATCCTTTGAGATTATTATGAATGCTGATTTATGGCCGGAACACGTACTTATCAAGGAATTCAACTTCAATGAAAATAGAAGAAATTTTCGGGGAGGTCGGCGGCTCCCTCAACGAATGCCTTAAGCACAAACATATCAACACCTAATAGTATTGATTTAAGAAACAATTTTATATATTTTCAAAATGTTCGCGGTATTGCCTCTAAATTCGCTGAGTTCTTTCGCTTTGTCGTTGCTTCTATGTATCCCATTTATGTGATGGTAGAGACCAATTTAAATCCGAATATACATAGTTCTGAGTATTTTCCGACTGACTATATTGTATTCAGGTGTGACCGCTCGGCACTATCTAGTGTCAAATCAAGTGGAGGAGGTGTATTGATGGCAGTTCATTCATCTATTGTAAGTGTGCCAGTTGACAGTGATCCAACAATTGAACTTTTATGCATCAAGTTAAATATATTTAAGAAAAATATTTTCATTATTGGTCTTTACATTCCACCGAGGTCTTCATCTGAAATTTATACGACATATACAAACTGTTTGTATGGTAGATGACGACGTAAACTGCGTCGTTCCGTACAATGTTAAGTCGGAGGCTGAATCAATATGTATTGATTCCATTTTGTCATTTGGTCTCGTTCAGATAAATAACGTTTCTAACTAAAATGGTAAATTTCTGGACTTGTTTTTTGCTAACTCTGCCAATCATTTTGCTAACTCTGCCAAAGTTGGCATCAGTTACGTATATCATCAACGATGTCAACCACAAATCTATGGAAATCAATTTAAACGTATCAGAGTTTTTGGTGTTTAATTTTAATATGTACTAATAATTGTAATTCTATTAAATCTTATGATTTTAGGCGTGCTGATAATGATGGCCTGATTTCTTATTTCAAATCAGTAGAGTGGGATTCGTGTTTTTCGTTGGTGGATATTGACCGCGACGTGCAAATTTTCTATGACATTTATTCATTGGCTTCGACAGGTTTGTACCGGTTTCTAATAAAAAAGTTAATCGTAATAATCCTCCGTGGTTTAACAACGATCTAATAAACCTACGTAATCGTAAGAAAAAATTATATCGAAGATGGAAGTTATCCGGAAACGCTGACGACAGATTAGCATTTTTAATTTTATCGAAACATTTTGACGATTTGCATTATATTGCTTATAAAAATTTTATTATTAAGGCTCAAAATAATATGACTTCAAATCCAAAATCATTTTGGAATTTCGTTGACTCTAAAAGGAAAACTTTTGGATTTCCATCAACTATGCGGTTCAATGATGTTACTAGTAATAATTCTGGGGATATTGCTGACTTATTTGTTTAATTTTTTCAAAATATATATAGTCGGACTGATATTGATAATGACAAATATGTTAGTGCAGAAGGTAGTTGTACCAACTCTTGTTTGTACACATCTCACATATCTCCAAAGGATATCGTTAAATCCCTCCATTTGTTTAAGGGTGGATGTGGCCCAGATGGTATTCCTTCATACTTTCTTATAAATTTTAGTAATGAAATGGCTCTGCCTTTGTCAATTTTATTTAATGATTCACTTTTAAAAGGTGTTTTTCCGGTTGCCTGGAAATCATCTCATATTGTACCGATATTTTAATCTGGTAATAGGAGTGATGTTTCTAACTACAGAGGTATTTCGTTATTGTCAGCCATTCGTAAATTGTTTGAGTCAATTGTGTGTGGTTATATGTTTTTTGGACTAAAGTCGTTTATTGTAGATGAGCAACATGGTTTTTTCCGTGGGCTTTCTACTGTGTCAAATTTAGTGGAGTTTACGAAATATGCCACGGAGGTGATTGAGAGTAATGCTCAACTGGATGTCATTTACACCGACTTCAGTAAGGCATTTGACTCAATCAATCACTTTATTGTTTTGCAAAAATTAAAATCCTTCGGAATTAATGATAATTTAATCAAATGGCTTGAGTCGTACCTCACTGGCCGGGTACAGTCTGTAGCAATTAACAGTTTTTCTAAACCAATTTATGTTTATTCTGGAGTACCTTAGGGCTCACATCTTGGTCCACTTATTTTCATATTATTTGTAAATGATATCACAAAAAGCATAAAATTTTCCCGATGTCTAACATATATGCTGACGAACTAAAATTTTTTTCTCCTATTCGTAGTCTATCTGATGCAGTTAAATTACAAATGGTTATTGACGGGGTAAGCTCTTGGTGTAAGAATAATTTATTACATTTGAATGTAGCTAAGTGCAAAATGGTGACGTTTACACGTTCATCTTCGCATCTTATTTATAATTACAACATTGCAAATAATACTTTGAATCGTGTTAACGAAATAAGGGATCTTGGAATTATATTCATTTCTACATTATCATTTAATCGTCATTTTGACATGATTTGTGCCAAAGCCAATTCTATGTTGCGATTTTTAAAACGTAGGATGAAAGAGTTTAATAATCCTAGAGTTTTTGTTTGCATGTATCAATCTCTTGTACGCTCACAGCTCGAATATGCATCATGCGTATGGTCCCCACGTTATAATGATCACATAAGCAGAATTGAATCAATACAAAAATCTTTTCTCATTTTTTATGCATATAAAACTGGGGAGTTTGACCGTCGATTACCTTGGTGGGAAAATGTTAAGAATCTACCTTCAAATGTAGATAGATGTACATTTTTGAAAATTGAGCCACTTGAAATTCGTCGTCAGCATGCTGGAGCTATTTTTATTTCCGATTTACTTAACGGTAACATTTTGAGTGCGTACTTGTTAATAAACCTAAAATTGTAAGCTCCTATTAAAAACCTACGTACTCGCACACTCTTAAAAATTGATTTTCACCGAACGAATTATGGAAGCGACGAGCCTTTGAATTCTATGTCGAAATTTAAAACAAACTTTGCATATTTTGCGACTTTAACATGACGAAAGTGGAAATCAGACAATCATTGAAAAAAAATTATTTCAGTTGAATAATTTATTTGTGCTTTTAATAATTTAATTTTTTGAGAAAATTGCATTTTTTGTTATTATTAGTCAAAATTGTACTGGAGCTTATGGTTCCGAATAAATTTTTCTTTTTTAAAATAAAATAAAATAAACGAAATTTAAATCCGTTAAAAAATTACAGAAATATTCAAAAGAGAAAATTCAGTTTTTTACTCGGGTATATACAGTCAAAGTGAAGTTTAAATGGTTAGAGAAGCACTACTCAAAATAAAACAGACAAAAGGAGGAAGGCATAGAACATGTATTATTTACATTAGAAAAATGAAATAGCTAGATAACCTATTGGGTACCTAGTTATACCTAAATAGTGTTGTGAACCATATGTTGCTGTGCCGCTTCCTACGATTTCAGCTGATAACGATATTGTTTCAACAAATAATGCAGACGGAATTGTTCCAGCTATTGTAACATCGGATCAGGAAATTAATAGATTTCTTGACGACTCCGGCTTCAAGTACGACTCCAGCTCCTACTCCTGCATTAAATAGCTTTCTATGTTATTTATGTGCTCAAAAACTATTGCTGTTTTGCAAGCAGGCAGTAGATGATCCCAAGAAGTGATATTTTTACAAAAATACTTATATTGATAATTTGATCTTGACATACGTACTACAGATTCTCGATGATAAGATGTCTTAGGTAAGACTGCGAGGTTGGAACTGGAAAGGCCAAGGCGCAGAGCTGCTAATTTACACATAGTTTGAACGGAAGAACGACGCCAAAGAAATATTCTGTACAAAATCAGAGCGACAGAAGCAAACTAATACTTATTGAATATTCCAGTACTGTGCGACTCAGGGGCTAAGCAGGGATACCATATTAAACTATTATGTACAATATTGGCTATTTATCATTTATAAAGTCAATAATCTGACGATACAGTTTAATTTCGAACGAAATCAAGTCGTCGTTTGCTTATCAGTCGCGATGAGTAGCAATAGGTCAAAACCTATCTTATATAATCTAAATTATTTAAACTGTAGAATTTCTTTGCAAGTATGCAGAGTTGTACTCTAAAGCCGAGGAGGTAGCATGTCGGTGTTTGTTGGAGAAAATCATCTGTTCAAAGACGGGGCTCTAATCATCCGTGGGATATACCTGTAGTATTTATTGTTATGGTAAATTATATTTCGCCTCTTCGCGATGTACATTCTATTGTGAAACGGCTGTTAGTCAAAATACACAGAATTTACGAATTTATTGTGACTTTTTTATGACATGTGTTTAAGAAATAATCAAAAGTTTATTCTTCCGGTTGCTTCATAAACGTACAATTCTTTTGCCAACGAACGAAAAATATCATCGATTTCTGACTGAAAATTTGATTTGAGTTCTACGTAGAAAAAAACAACGGGCGAGTTCACGCTCAACTCGCAAAAGTATTATGTGAAAACCTTTATAACCTTTGTATATTATAACCTTTGCAAGTACCCATTGAATTATTTATAGCCTCTTCGATGGGACTGAGAAACCAATGCAGACAGAAGGCTGTCGTTCACTCAGTATTTAAATTGCGTTACATTTCTGGTTTAAAAAGTCAATAGATTTTTCTATATTGGGTTTGGAGGATGATCCTAATCGACATTAATTGTTTATTTGCAAATTGAAATTTATAATTTAATTGTTGACAAAGACAAATACAAACGACAAAATTTCAGTAAGGCCATATCTCCATTACTCATACATGGAAATTTTGTTGAAGATTTCATATTTACTAGACTTTTGTGAAGGGTCACGTCAAACCCGATGAACAAAGCAAAGTGGCATCACTGATTTGACCAGTTTGAACTAAATGAAATAGGGCGGTTCTGTTAGATGTCGACGCCATTTTGACTAGAAAATCATAGCAGCTGGAAAGACGGTAGTACGTCTTCCTGCGGCTTCTTCCTTGCGTTCATCTATAGAGAATGTCATTCGAATCTGTTTACCACTTTTATAGTTTTTGTTTCCTATACTCCCCGTATAATCAAACTCAGCAACAGCATGAGCAATACTAAACATATCGATTAAACAATTTCAAAATTAATATTTTATTATCTAACAATGTATAAGTGTCATTTTCACAGCCAGCTAAGATGTATAATATTTAAAACTTAAAGTATGCGTGTAATTCTGTTTATTTCTAATGTATTTCCATTTCACTTTCTTGAAACACTTACACTATACATTTATAACTTTTCTGACTTTCCATTTTAATTCAACGAAAATTGTAATTCGAATTGTAATAGTGTGCAAGTCCGGTGTATTTTGTGTTCGTTTTTCTCGTATATATATTTTTGAAATTTCGTTCGTACCGGATTTTCCGTTCCTTTTTTTACATGAAATTTTTGACTAAAGGCATTGCAACATGCAACCGGCATTTCAAACCGTCAAATCCAATTTTTGACAAAATTGTTTCATTTTCAACATCAAAATTATTAAAAAATAGTTCAGATCTATAAGCTTCACCTTATTCTTAGACAATTTTATTAAAATTGATTTAATTTCATTCAAAAAACTCCAATTTTCTACTTTGTCGGACGAATTTTAGCTTGACGTCCGGCAAAATATAAAATTGGAGTATTTTGAATGAAATTAAATAATTTTTAATACAATTTTCTATGAATATGGTGGAGCTTATTGAATTGAACTATTTCTTAATAATTTTCATATTTCAAAGTGAAGCAACTTTGCCATAAATAGGATTTAATGTTTTGAAATGCCGGTTTTCTGTTTTGCATGGGGCAACGCCTTTACCCCCGCTAAAGATGTTTTCACATCAAAAAACCTTTTCGGGTATGGCTATTTCCAGCTCTATAAGGCTATTTCCAGCTCTAGAAGAGTTACCCGTAGGATCGCGATGAGGAATTTTGAATAAGCGTTGGCTATTTTGCAATGGATTTATCTCTTCTTTGACACCATGGAATTTTATTTCATTGATTTAGAAGATACATTTAATGCGCAGTTATTGATTCGAAAAGGTTTAAATACAAATTTTAGTATGCTCTTTGATATTAACAACAAAGTATTCAGTGCGTTCAGCTGGCCAAAGTCCCTCTTATTCTTTATGTTTTTATGTTTTTTTTTTTTTCAATTTTTTGTTTGTTTAAACAGGATCTCAGTTTCTCCCCGAAAATGTTAAAATTACATTTCTCGAGATTTCAAGAGTTAAAAAATTCAAAATTTTTTCGAGAAATGCCCTAGCTTCGGCTAATCCGATTGGAATTGAGCTATGTAGGAGATGAGGAAAATAGAAATAAAAACAAACAAAAATCTGTTTCCGGAGGTGGAATCGGTCAATTCCACATGGTTCCGATTCCAGTTCCGACCCCCAGCCCTGGAATATTTGTATTTTTTCTCCTGTTGCATTCAGTGATGGCCGTCCTCTACTCCTTTGTTCTCCAAGCCAACCTCGACCATTTTTCGCGTTCACACCTTTCACTTCACAACCCATTGCCACATCACAATCCCCCCTTAAAAAAATCAAAGTTGAAAACTTAGGAAATAACAAACAAAACAACAACAAAAAATCAAGGCAACACAAAAATAAAAGGTTTATGGACCGCTTATCACGTTGATCGTCGAACCATAGTCTGATCATGTCCTAATCATCATAGCGTTGTAGGGCTCTTTCAGCATTAGCTCGAGCCTTCTTTAAAAGGTTCGTTCACGAATTCTGTTTCAAACTCTGGCAAGACCTCTGTCTCTATTACTCGTTGCGCTAGTGTTGGTAAATCAAAATCATACCTCATCATTACTTGTACCTTTGGATTATTGCTGACTTTCTAATTGTATCACTAACCGCGCCACCAATACAGCAATCGTCTGGTTGGATTTTTCCTGTCTTACAATCATCCCTTTAATAAATTCTTTAATGTCGACATGCGTTTTCGGTTTTTTTGTTTGCATGAAATCGACTATTTTAACAGGCACTCTAACGTATGAGGCGGCAATATCCTCACCATAGCGCCTTTGTAGAACTGTCGATTTTTCCATGTTGAAAGCTTACCTAATGTTATATTCACTACAGACGAAAAAAATGCAAGGTTGCAACGAAATGTAAATTTTCTTTTCGTTTTCCTATCTGTTTAAAGCATAAATATGTTCAAGGTTTTCCTAAAATTTCACGGACATGATTCTTTTAATGTATGGAAGCATTATTGCGCTGAAGAGCGAATTGACGGCCAAGTAATTTAACATCAAAACATGCTAGTGTTGTTTCTGCAACCATATCTGTTTGTAAACTAGTTCTTGGCGAAGTTGCGCTTGCTGCAGCTGCGAAGTGGAGTTTCTACCAATGCCAGAGTAAACAATATCACGTTACATTGGGTTGGTTATGGACGCACACGGTAGCAGAATTGGTGTGGATTGGTGTAGATGTCAAAATTGGTAATTATCCGTTTTCATTGTTTTCAATTTTTCTCCTTTTTCACCGGTAAAAGTAAATGTTTTGCACCTTATTTATTAAATATTTAACTTTCGAATGGCCGTGGCGAAAACTGGTCACATCGGTTTATGCCGATTAATAAATCGCGCATTTAATCAGTAATGCATTTGATAAAAACATCATATTGTATTAACTTTTTAAGACAATAGTAACTTCAAATGACTACTAGCACGGCTACTGCAAGATCCTTCTAGAGTATAGAGCCATAATCTTAATGACGTATTTTTTAGAAGCTTTTCTAGTGGTATAACTTTTCACTGATTTCCTTAGGAATCCATAGTAAAAATGGTGTTTTTTAGCTTCAAGTTTTTCAATGAAAAAAGCAAAAATATTTTAAAATGTTTATATAAAAGTTTTCTACTTATCTTTAAGAACAATATTCAAGAAGGCCATATTGGTATTAAGTAAATATTTATTGCAGAAATATTAAAATTAAATTATTTCTAAAATATATTTTTTCGAACTTTTATACATCAAAGTTGGCTCTGACAAATTAAAATAATACTTGCTAAATTTATCTTTAGTTTTACTAGTGTACGTAAGATGTCTAAAATGGTTACAGAAAAATACGAAAAAAAAATTATTTAATCGCAAAATTATCACACGTTCCTATATTTTGTGAATTTGTTTTGCTGTTCCTACAATTTTTGAACTTGAAATTTCCCCAGGTGGTAATTTTTGGTACGATTTTTCCAAATTTTTACGGCCATCACTGCCATCTATGTAATGTATATTGACTGAATGACCAAACGAATCGTAGCAAGCTTTTATTTTAATTTGACCTGGGCTGGGATGTTCTAGCATCACTATTTTCGATATTCGATACGCTTTATGTCTCTTTTTTCATGAACAAAGTTGCCCATTATTTCGCTTCCTCAATTACGCTCATCTATTGCGATCTCAGCCTATTAGAATAAATTTCTTTCCTATCCTTTTTCAACATAATCGACAAAGTATCACAAACAATTTTTGTAGTGATAAAGTGATGAAGAAATAGCAGGCTGAATCGAAAATACTTAGGCAATAATTGTGAAAGATAATGCGATTTTGTTCTTGAAAAAAGAGGCATAAAGCGTATCGAATATCGAAAATAGTGATGTTAGAACATCCCAGCCCAGAATGCTTTTATAATGATTTTTTTTAATATTTTGGTTTAAATAAATCAATTATTACAAGAAAATAAAAACGATTTACTTAAACGACATCCATATATGTTGAAATTCAATCATTTATGAAAGTATTTCAGAAATCATAATTAAGAATTTGTAACGTTTTCATTTAAAAATTTGTCTTAGGAAAAAAAGTGATTTCCCATATGTTTTGTGTGTTTTACTACAAAAAGCTCAGATTTTCTGATTGTGACTCTATAAAATACAGGGCTACTGCTCACTTGAAAATATATCGTGATAAGAAAAGTAATTTAAAATGGCTTCAATCGTAAAAAATCAGTGCAATATGATGTTTTTATATCATCCGTATAAGGTTTTATTGAAGGAATATGAAAACTTGCCTGTTATTTGCGTGACAAGCGATTCGACCAAAGGAATCAGGCCCTTAATGCTGCACGCTCTGGTCATTCAAATGAGGCTATTATTCCAGAAAATATAAAAAACCTCAAAATCGTGATGGACAATCGCATAGTAAAGTTGCGTGAGGTGACTGACATCATAAAGTATTATTTCGTAGTTTTTGCAACATAATCCAGAAGCAAAAACCACCCCACACCAGGTGCTGGAAGGTTGATACTAACCAAAGGTAGTATGCAACAAAAATACAGACTACGGCCAGAAAACGAACGCATTTTTGCTAAATGCGATTTATTGTATTCATCGAAGCTGGTGAAGATGCATTTTAATTAATTTGCTAAATCTATTCATGTTTCTCGCTTCCCTTGTAATTTGGTATACCAAAACGTATCTTCCGCTGGTGATCCTTTCGCACAACACTCTTTATGGTCCTAGTTCCCGTACAAAATATTTTTTTACAGTTTCTTACAATCAAACATGGTAACTAAACTTTAAATTGGCTACATTGAATATTCTGATTGCGTTATGACTTGAGAAATATAATCTCGAAACTTTAAATACAGCTTTGTTTAAAACAAAAAACTCAAAATTTCAGTGCCACGTGTAACTAACAATTTGCCAGAAACAAAGTTTAAATATAATATCTTCTACCTACACACTATACAAAAGTATATGCACCATTAAAACTTTTCTCGCATAATAAAATTAACAATTTGACACTTGTCAAAGTTTCGTCTTTGCCGGATAATAAAGCTACCTAGCAAGCATACAAATTTCAACACTTTGTTATTGTTATTTACAAACTCAAGCATATACACATACGTAATAACAAGCGTAAACCACTCAATTGGGAATTAACAAAGGTAAATAAATTTCCAAGATTGCTGGTGTTCTCTCTGCTATGGTATAAAGGTTTCTTGCCCACACTATTTTCAACCCTATTAGTATAATTTTATAACAAACAAGTAAAAGGAAAGAACAAAAATATTAAAAAAATAATTCAAAGATAAAATCTATTTTCTTTTTATCTATGGTACCTGAGAATTTTCCGTATATACATACATAAATACTTTATTTGGATGCTTTAAGGGGAACGGCAGTTGTTATAAACAAGTTTTTTGTGTGTGCTTTTTGGTTGTTTGACAATATTGACACAACAATTTATGTTAAAGACATTAAAGTGACAACGTAAAAGGAGAACAAATATTAAATAAATATAAAACCAGAAAAGATTTTATTCCCTCGTTTATACCATGTTATGATGGAAGTTGGCTATAAATTATACATCAATGTGCTTTTTCCACTTTTCAGTAAGATTCGATTGATTATTTAATCAATAGCACAGATTGTTTATATTGGGAAGAGCACAAATCCAGGACATAAAAGCCAAGGTGGATTTGTTTTGCCCAATAAAAAATGAATGCCATAAATATCTTTATAATTCCTTATAAGATGAATAATAAAACAAAATCGAGTAACAACATAATGGTAGAGATTTAATAAAGTCATATATTAATAGATAATTTTAAATAAACCTGAAAGAGATATGTATGTAAATATATATATATATATAAGAAGTTCCAAACAAGACAGGTAAAAAATTGTAAAACAAAATACGGAAAACCTATATACGTACAAAAGAGTACATAAGACTTGAGGGAGAAATTAAATAGGTCAAAAGGATTAAGTATAAATATTGTGTGTACAAAATAATACCACTTCTTGTATGATGTAAGCACTAAAGATTTTTATATAGGGGATGTATATTTTTGCGCTGGTGTATTTCCGAATTGATTGAAATAATGTTGATGAAACGACAAATTAATATTTTTGTAAAGTCAAGAAAACTAATTGGCAGCCAATTTTATAACATTATAGTTTACAAATAAAAATTGTTATTGAAGAATTCCTGTATGTTATTCTGTTTTGTTATATTACAGATTTGCAGCCAGTTGAAAGTCCTTTGTTATCAACTTTCCTATATGCTTAAAGACACCTCGGCAAAAAGGCAAAAACAACGGCAACGAATGCCTCAGATGGACTATATTTGAATTCCATGCCAAACTAAGTTACTAAAAACAAACTTCCAAGAGAATAATAAACTGGTCAAAGGTTTAAGCATCTCGAGAATTTGATAAAGATTTATCAACTGAAAGATTGCCTATTCCGATGACCTCTAGAAGAACTAACTCCCATAAAACAAGCGAGACGACCTTTGTTTTGTGATGACCAACAATTTGTTTGGCGAATTTGATGAGTGAATTCTTCATAATATATTTCACTAGTTCCTTCTCGGTGAAGTTGAATATCACTTGTAAATGGTTTTATGGATACAGAATTATATACATACATACTGGGTGTGTATTTGGATTTTCCAATGTAAAAATAACGTAATGGACATTTCTCGTCATACTGAATTTGGATCAAAATTTACGTCAAAATTGGGTCAATATTTACGATTTTCCTATAAAATGCACTATTAAATTTAATACACACCAGGATATGCTCAAGGAGGCAAAGGCTGACTATAGGTCAGCTACTATCCTCTTAAACTGTGAGTCACTGACTGCACTGAAAAAAACCAGTCAACTATGGTTTCAGTGCAGTTACATTCAAGGGGTACAAGAAGGACGCGGAAAAGGCAGAGGCTCCGAAGTCATCTTTAGAAAGTACCGCAGTGCTTGACTGCTCATCTCCGTGTGCGGAGGTAGCCAGCCAAGCGGAAACTCTCTCCACGGACACGGAGATGTTACCGTCCATGGAGTCTTTAAAGAGGCTCTCAAATTACTTTTCATCAGGGGATGACTCTGATGTTACTGTGGTGGAGAAGAGGCTGTAGAGATGACATTGACATTTCTGCAAGTCAACCTTCACCACTCTAAGGCAGCATCAGCTGCTCTAATTTTAAAAATTAGGAAAGAAGCGACAGAAAATCAAATTTCAGTAATGGAGATGTAGCAGCGGTCAGCATTGAGGTCGATAAACGAAACCTCTGGCTAGTATTAGCTTACCTAGCTTATGATGAAGTGGATATTCCACTAATTAATCTAGGTAAAGTAATCTTGGAGGCTCAGAAGCACAAGGTTGGAGTCATCCTGGGAAGTGATGCAAATGCTCATCACACGATCTGGGGAAGTACGGACACAAATGAACGAGGTGAGTTACTCCTTGATTACATTTTAAGTACTAACCTTCATATATGTAACATAGGCAATAAGCCGACCTTTATAACTAGTAAACAGGAGGTATTGGATATTACTCTTGTCTCAAGCTTTATGGCGATTAGTCTATTAAATTGGAGAGTGTCGGAGGAGCTCTCCTTTTCTGATCATTGTTATCTTCAATTTGAAATGGACTTGACTACTCCAAAAAGTCCAATCTACAGAAACAGGAGGAAAACCAACTGGGATACCTTTAGAACTATTCCGGGTAATTCACTACCAGTTCCGGTGGCAAAACCTCTATAAACTGTGCAAGAGCTCGATGGCTTGGTGAACAAGTTGTGCAGCACTTTTAATGAAGCGATACTGGGCTCTAGTCCGCTTAATAGGCTTAGGGGTAGATCTCGACCAGCCTGGTGGTCCAAGGAGATTCAACAAACACGTCGAAGATGCAAAACACTCTTCAAAACAGCATGGAAAACAAAAGCTGCTGTAGACTGGGACTCCTATAAGGAAGCCCTCAAAATTTACAAATATCAATTGAGAAGTGCCAAGAACAGCTCTTGGAGACTATACTGTGGCAAAACTCAGGAGTCTTCGGTGATGTCTAGGCTAAGCAAAGTACTAGCAACTGGTTTTTCCATCCCTAGTTATCTTCAACGGCCGGATGGGATATGTACCACTAATAGTGAGGAATCGCTGGAACTTCTGCCGGAAACTCATTTTCCTGGTTGTTTCGAATCTGTACCTAGCATATCAGTAGGTAAAAGGGCAAGTATCCTCATAGGCTAAATTATTAGCAGAAAAAAGATCCTGTGGGCGATAAACAGTTTCAAACCATATAAGTCGCCTGGACTCGATGGTATTATTCTTCCTTTTTAAAACACTGCAAAGACAAATAAAAGCTGATTGACATGCCTATTTTAAGGGGAAATCTGTAGAGACTCCTCTTCATTTTCTTATATATTTCATTGCGAAATCTTTCGAATATAGAGACTACGTAATGGTAACCTTCTTGGATAGTGAGGGCCCTTTAACATGGTGTTTTCAGGGGCTATAACTCGGGCACTTTCAGATCTGGGAGTGGATGAATCACTCAAGAACTAATGCTAAGAGACAGGATCAAAAATGCCAGTTTTGTGGAATCCTCTGTAGGTTGAATGTGAACCCATACAAAACCGAATTGGTTCTCTTCTCTAAAAAATATAAACTTCCTCATATCGATTCTCCCACTTTAAATGGGTTCAGCTTGACTTTAGCAGTTGAAGCGAAGTTTATGGGTCTCGTTTTCGATAGCAAATTAAATTGGAAACCTAATATTTTGGAAAGGGTAAAGAGAGCTACGGTAACGCTATGCTCTTGCAAAAATGCCATTGGGAAAGGATGGGGGCTGGAGCCTCGCATCATTTATTGGATTTATACAGCAGAAGCCAGACTCATACTCTTATATGGGGTAATAGTCTGGTGGACTGCTCTGAACAAAACTGTCAACCAAAAGCTGTTGACAAAATTTCAGAGAACAATCTCTCTTTGGATCAGACTCTGCTATTTTTGACTCCTCCAGAGATATCTTGGGGAAACAGTAGGCAGCTTGTACTGCCATTCGGCTGAAATCCATCTCAATGTGGACCTGCAACAATACAGGGCACTCATCTATTTTGTGCAACAAACAAAGTCCCAAGACTACCGACTAAACTGTCCCGTCACTATGTTTTGACACAAAGTTCCAGACTAGGATCCCATCCAGGGAGGACTGGATAATGATGGGTGCAGTTTTGGAACCAGGAGTTATAAATTTCTTCACTGATAGTTCAAAACGGGACGGGAAAGTCAGGGCAGAAGTGTTTTGCGAGGAACTTCTGTTAAATCTCTCCTTCCGCCTCCCCAACTACTGTAGCATTTTTTAAGCTGAAGTAACTGCGATAAAGGAAGTCGTAGACTGGTTGAAGTATAATGTAATATCGGGTTGTGATATTTGCATATATACGGAGTCAGGCTGCCATTAAAGCGCTTCAATCACACCTCCTTACGTCGAAAGGAGTCCAGGACTGTCTTTCATCTCTTAACGAGATGGCAGATCAGTTCAACATCCACATTTTATGGGTGCTAGAACATCTCATAGGAACAGGGAATATAAACGCCGATGAACTGACCCGACGTGGTACAACGGACCACTTCTCAGAAAGCAGAAAGTATATTGAAATGGCTCTTGCGGTATGCAAACTGCTGCTTCAGGAAGAAGCTAGCAAGCTGACAATGACAGATGGTCAAGTATCACCTGTTGCGTAATAACTCGGCAGGTCTGGCCAATGTTGGACTATGCGAGATCCAAACAGCTGATCTCACTTCAGCGAAGTCAGATCAGTGTGGTTGTTGGAGTGATTACGGGGCACTGTCTCATAGGGAGGCATGCGAGTAGACTTGGTGTCTTCTCACATGACTATTGTCGTAGTTGCGAGGATGAAGAGGAGGAAGAGACAGTACTTCATCTTGTTTGCACCTGCCCTCGTCTGGCACGAAACAGACTAAAGTTTCTAGGGGCACCCCTCTTCAAAGATCTGACGGACCTCTATAGGATGGACGTCAGGAGTATCCAGCGCTTTGTTAACAGCTCAAGATGGTTCCAATGAGTTGGAGGAAACAATTATTCATGGTATGGCTACGTACCATTTTTGTGTCTATGCCTGGTCGTAGTGGACCGCCACCCAAACCTAACCTAACCTAGGGTATGCTCGTGTTAATGAAAAGTAGTTCGATACTCGTGTAGACAAAGGTTAAATTTCTACGTATTCTCGAAATCTTTGAATTGTCTGTTAACAAAATTCGTTCCGTTGTCTGTGCAGGCTCGCTGAGGAATTCCATGGCGACTAAAGTTTCTTTTACATTGTTCTATACCTTTCAAAATATCAAGTTCAAAGACATCCGAGCAGTGGTCCACAGTAACAAGCATATTATAAGCATCAACTGCAATCGTTTTAGCGTTTCTAACAGTAGCTTTTTAAATATATGATCGGCCTTTATCAGTGTTGTTACATTGCCCACTATGAACTGATCAAATCGTACACAGGCGAATACTATGGCTAACAACTCCTTCTCGATCATAACGTAATTTTTTTCCACGGCTGTTAACGTCCGAGATGCATACGCAACGACTTGATCTTCTTGAAGCACAATAACACCTAACGCAGTGCTACTTGAGTCACACTCTATTGCGACCTGTTTTCCGACTTTAAAATATTTCTACTTTTTTTCGGTAGATAGATTATGAATAATTGGCCTCTTGATTTTGTTTCTGATTAACCAATCGAAAACCTAGTGAATGCCATTTTCAATAATATATTTTTATCTATAAAAAGCCGAAAAAATCATTAAATAAATTTCAATGCCCTTATGCGATTCAAAATCAAAAAGCCACAATTTGAGATTCTTCAGGTACCATCAACATAGCTCGGTAATGCGTTAGAGTTGAAAGGTACCATCAAATGAAAAATCTCCTTTTATATCCTTTTCTGGTAAACTTAATTAGACACGGACATAGTCAAGCCACCCCTACTGTAAACAATTTTAGAACCTTATGAACAAATAAATAACCTACCAACTCCGTAACCTTCCAGTAGAATGCGCATCACGAAGGGTACAATTATGTAAGAGGTAACCTGGTCTCAATTCGCAAGTGTATGTACTGCATCCTCGTGGCACTGGTAACTCAGGGCATTTTGCTCATTTAGCGTAAGCTAAAGTATGACGCTTAAGGAGAGAACCTTGACAAAAAACCCTAATCTATGAAGATATGGTATGAATCGCTCGGCCGGCAATATTACAAGGTTCATTAAGAGCTTGAATATTTACTGGACGGATAATTAAGCAGGGTTCAATCACAAAAGTTCTTTCAGGTCGCAGTGCGAGCTGGCTGAACACCTACATGGCCCTTCAACATTAATAATATTAATAGTACTTTTAAATTTTCAAAATATATCCCCAAATCGATAGACTATAATACAACCTTAAGAGTTAATTTGGGCATAGTACAAAGAATTTAGAAGATTTTCTGGATATAAATCTCGAAAATGAGAAAAATTTCGAATTGCAGAATTCATTTCATTTATAATTTTACATGCAGCACAAACTCCAATTTCGAATCGACCACAATACCCAAGAATTTTGATTCATTAAATTTCACAATTCAGAAACAATTCTTATTACAAAATCCGGTACAATCGACCGAATGAGTTAAAACAAAATTCACTGAGGTTATAAATCTTGGTTCTTTATCGAAAAAGATATGTATCTCGTTTAGAGCTTAAAACCGTAAAATTATTATTAAATTAAATTTTAAGTAGTGCAAGATCTGAAGACCTTTGTAAGGAAATGCGGTAACGTCCACAAAAGCAATCATTTTTCAACTAAAGTCAATTTTGCACAAGTTGTCCATGAAAATTATGAAAATAATAGGATGAAGAACAGGGCCCTAAGGGCCTCTAAGATATACATTTTGCAATTTTCAGCACTATGTTGTTTGAAATATTGTCGTGAAGAAAACTTCATTTTGATCTCTTCATCAATAGTCGAAAGAGATTGTTCCACTTCGCTATTTAAACGGGTAGAAATAAAGGGTGGACCAATAAGAGTTTCACCATCTGTATACTAAATACATAATTATTTGCGTTGGTATGATTTTGATTTCTTTATTGAATCATGCTTATGGATCCAGATACTGTCATGATTGCGCCTATATTCCACCAATAAACCTTACTTTTGAAAAAACCCAGATATTTTGCGAAGTAATGCGTCCCTGCGTTGGCCATGTGTCATACTGAACCTTCTTGTTGAAACTACATATCGTTCACATCAATATCATCCCATTCAGGCCATAAACTATTAGTTATTATGGTACGATAGCATTCACCTTTACAGTAACAGCATTGCCGACATCATTTTTGAAAACAAAACGGTTCAATAATTCCCCCAGCCCAAAAACCACACTAAACAGTGACTCTCTGAGGTAGCATCGATTTCCCGACAATCCTTCTTGGGTTTTCATTGGCCTAAATGCGACAATTTAACTTATTAGCGTATCCGCTGTCAAAAAAAAAGGTTTCTTATTTCTAAATAATTGCATTATTAAGCATTAAGTGCAATTATTCAAAACTGCCTTTAAAATAGTCTCAAGGGAGTATATCTGCCAATTATTTCAATTCCCAATGCTAGCTAAGCCTATCTATGCCAGCTATCTAGTGGAATTCTGTTGAAACGAAGCTATTCATTAAAAACATACAAAGTTAGAAATTTTTAACTGGGTTAGAATTAAATTTAATTTACGTAAACTTGAACCCCATTTTCAAAAATCTTCAAACATTATTATATTACAAACAACTTACTAAAAAAATCTGTCATTAAAAATTGGAATATGAAAACAAAGGGGAAAAATATCCTGTGAAATAATAAAGGAATTTTTTAAAACATTACTTGTAATAATTGGAACCAAAACAAGAAAAACAAAATTCGTTTCAGAAGCATCCGCCAGGTTTCTGATGCAGTCTGAGTAAACTTCGATGAGTGAGTATAATTTATATTTATTTGTTTTCTTTTTGGTTCTAGAGGTTTATGTCTGAATAAATATTATTCACTTGGTCGTGTACTAAATTTCGTACTTAAGTTCTTATAGTGCTTAGTGTTACGCAATTATCTTTAATTAAATAATCTGTCACTAGACTTTTTTTTTTAAGTAAGTTGCTGATCGGTGGTTTTTTTTATGATTATAGTCTTGCTTATTAGTGGGAGTGACGCAGAACTGAATGAAAATCCAGAATTTTGTTGGTCGTACAACCTAATTTGCTTTAATGTGTATAATCAACCTTCCAAGCCGAATTAAGCAAGCCCACAATAATTCCTGGAAACTGGCATACTTGGGTTATTACAACGTTTAAAAAATCTTGCTATTCATTTGGATACCTATCTGAATTGGAAAACTCATGTAATCAGCTTAAAACTATACCCAAATTCCTATTAAAGGATTTTTTCTCTTCTGCGTGATTTATGCCCAGTTTCTGTTTTGATAATATTATATCACACACTGGTTATGTCTAAACTGTTTGTTTATGTTTCTATTTTGTATCGTGTCAATACAGCCGCGTTTTGAATTATTACTTAATTAAATTCTACTGTATGTTAACTGATTAATTCTCCCGCATTCATAAATTTGATTAGTACATTTTTTTCTGTATTTTAAAAAAATTTCTATATTAAATATTGTAATGAAAATTAATTAAATAAATACATACAAATATTTGGGACTTATATCCCGGGATTGAAAATAAATTCAGAATTTTGAACATAAGAAAGCTGCTTGAAAAAGAATATAATGAATGTTTATTAATTTCTAGCTTAACGAATATGAAGTTTCTATTATCAACTTAAAATTTCGCAGAAAATGATTTAAACTCTTTTAGTGCCAAGTTGCTTTGTCCTAGCGAATTGTACTAGTGGAACATGGCTAACATCATGCCTAATGTTTGGAAACCTCTCAAAAATCAGTTAGTTTTAAAATTTTTAGAAAATGGAGAGTTTGTTGGGCCTAATCCCATTAAATTAGGGTAATCAACATACCTTTCAATTAAATTCTAGATAAAACCTCTCGGGATTTCGATATGTGAGACTCTCAAACCAGCCGTTCCTTGAATTTCCTCGCAAGGTAAACTGTAATATTATTGTCTTACAAACATTTCATGAAAACATCAATATTTTGTATCTAATTATTTTGATTTTAGTTTTTTTTTGCACTGCGTAGAAGTTCGGTACAATTCTCGCATGATCATGTTTGAAGTTGCTAACATGTCTACAAAGTGTTCTAGTTAACACTGGCGTCAAAAGTTTCGATGTACGTAAAATTTGTGTTCATAAAAATTCTACAAAGAGCTTTACAAAAAAATCATGCTTACCTGTGTTTCAGGTATCTGCCGCGTCGAAAAACGTTTTAGAAATGAATCTTCCCGTTTTAGTGGTGGTTTTTTCTGTATTGCTGATGATAATTGCACCGTTGTCCGTAATTTCATCCATCGTTGATTTGACTTCGTTCTGCGGCAATGATAAAAATAAAAGAACAAGAGAAAAACACAGAAATCAAAATTAAAATATTTACATACGACACCCAACATTAACAATAAAAAAAAAACTTATAAACTTTACATAAAAAAAAAAAATCTTATACTCTGTTTCTGGCTTATTATTAATGAATAAATGAAAAAAAAATAAAACATTTTTATTTTATTCGTTTTGTTTGAAACAGGCTGCGTGCTTAAGAAGAAAAATATTATTTTTCCAAGAAAAGCTGTACCTGGAAAGTTTATTAAAAAAAACAACAAAAAGACAAGAGTTAACATAACACTTTAATACACAGAATACGACACAATTTACTGGATTATTATTACGAGCTAGAGCTTTTTTGTTATTGTAAGCACGAAGCCTCGTAAAAACTGAACGATCTATAGTTATGCTAGACAATTTTGTAAAGTAGCGCTAAAATATGATTATACGTTTTGAGTTTCACAGAAAGTATTTATAGAAAAGTAGTTAGTTAAATATAATATAGTTCTAGTGTTTTACCGCTAGAGTTACATATACAGTTACGGTAAATAGTGTCAGAATTTTAAATTTATTAGTAGGTATTGATGTCTTTAATAGAACGTTACCATAAATGTAAAGCTGTTCCTCATCGTATTTAAATTGTATATAATATGCTAGCCTACAACAATGCCATTTTAATAAATCTAAAACTCTTAAATTTTATTTTAATATATTCTACTTAAATCAAAATAACATAAAAAAATATATTAATTTTAAATAACCACGTAGAACACCATTTACTTTTCTATAACACTGAATATACATATATAATAAATGTTTAACAGTCGAAAAGAACATTCATTTTTGATTAAATGTATGTACGTTTATAGTCATGTACATAATTTTCCAGGTGAGATTGCATACAACATACCAAACAAGAAATCGAAAGAAGAATAAGTTTTGCTATTGTTCACAGCCAATTGGAATATCATTTTACGATTATTTATGTATAATTAAATAAGAAGCACAGCAAAAGCATGTAAAAGCATGATTTTATTGGAATATTAAATTTTAAAGAAACGTAAGCAAGATTACTTTCGATTTGTGGTAGCAATTTTTGGTTTCTCTGACCTACATTTAAAATTGACGACCAATAAACACCTGCGATACTAGCATGTACGGAATAAAGTGGAAAGAGAACATCTATCGTCCAGCTAAGTTATTAAAAAGCAACGATATGGAATATTTACAAAATTACGAGATGAGTTTGAGGATGTGCTACCATGCAGAGAAAAGATATGGTTGCAGAATGATTGAAGTGAAAAAGTTTTTTTTTCATAATATAACATCTTTATAATGAAAAAAATGGGGGTGTGACCAACACACGACTTTCTTTTACGAACAGAAAATTTTGAGAAATTTAATTTTTTTTTATAACTTTTTTTTTAAATTTTTTTTTTTTTAATTTTTAAATTTTAAAATTTTTTTTTCAATATGTTATTTTTTATTTTAATTTGTTTTTAATTTTTGGAAACATTTTGCATTTAGTAGTTTTTTGTAAACCTTATACTTTTTAAGATATTTGCAAAATAAATTTTCTGGACCTGGAGAAAATTTGGAGTGGCCACTTCCGGTTAGCCGATTTGAAGAAAAATACACTGGGACCTCCCAATTTATCAAAAAAGCTTAAATCTGAAGTTTCAGTTCGATTGGTTAAACCATCTGGGCTGTAGAGAGGACACAGACAGACTGACAGACAGACACCATTTCGAAACCCACTTTTTCGGACTCAGGGGACCTCAAAACAAATAAACCTCTAAAAATCTTAATGTCCAAAATTTTCATGATTACTATATACTTTATTTTACTAGAGTAAAAGAAAGTAATAGTTATAAATCACAAGAATTCTATAGTGATAGTAAATAACTTTAAAAATCATATTATTGTTAAAATTTGTATCCTAATATTATTACTATAACTATAATGGTATGAAGTACTTAACGTTAACAGAAAATTGGCATTTACACAATAAAGTGGAAAGTCAAAAAGTTTTAATGTAATTATCGTTATATTTTGATTCATATAAAATAAATGACAGAAAATAAGTCAATTTAAAAAGATATTTGAAGAATTTTAAAAAGAATTTTATAAGTTTGAAAATATATTTGAAGAAATTTAAAAAGATATTGGAACAAAACACTACTTTAAGGTAGTTCGGCCAAAAATCTTTACAGATCCGAATCGATTTGATGAAGCACTAGGTAGGGCAATTAACACGCAATATTAGAGATGTTCCCTTATTGTGACTATATAGGATAAATACAGGATAAATAAGGCTTTCTTAATATTTTCGAAAATTATCAATTTCATAGAAAACGGTGGAAGGTAATGCTGCTAAACTATACCAATTAATACGCAATATTAGAGTTGTTCCCATATTGTGACACTATAGGATACATAAAGGATGAAAAAGGCTTTGTTAATATGTTTGTGTTATTTAAAAAAAAAACAGGGTTGGACTCTGGCGAGGAAATTTCGAAAATCATCAATTTCATAGAAAACGACGGGTGGAAGTTCTACTACACTAAGCCAATTAACACGCAATATTAGAGATGTTGCCATATTGTGACTACGTAGGATAAATATAGGATAAATAAGGTTTTCTATGAAATTGATAATACAGCACAACAAAATCAAACTTTTTTTTTGTTGCATAAAATATTTTAATGGTTGTTTACTAATTCGAGGTCACTGATTTCGAATCTACCCTCAGTTTTATTGTTTTTTAGATACAGCTATTTCCTTCGTTCTTACCTTCATATTGAGTTTGTTTACTTTATCGAAAAACACAAAAAAAATATTATAAAAGTTTTCCATTCCAATGTTATCGTTGTATCGGTGTATGTATTTTATAAGGCCAAGTTTTTAACGTGCTCAGTATTGTACGCAAAATCTGTATTGAGGAATTACGTTTATGGGTCACTAAGAAGATAACCTCTTTCAAGTTCCTGTAAATCATCGCGATGACTGTTATTGTTGTGTTGTGAATATGAAAGGTATCAATAAGAGAAACCGCGCCACATGGATTTAGCTCACATCAACATCAGCTATTAGGCCTGTTAAGACATCAAAAGATTCATTTTTATCGGTACCATCTACATCTAAAGAAAGTTCTGACGAATTGAATGAGCTGAACTGCTTGAGCGGTGACGAGTTCAAGCCAGAATTTTTTTTTGAAGCGAGACCATTCAATCAAAACGAGCTTAATGATTAAAAGATCTCCAACTAATAGGTCTCTAACTTGGACTGTTGAAAACTTCTTGTGAATTACTGGCTTCCCGGTTGAAAGAGAGAAATCTCCTAATTAAGGAAACTAAAGTTTCGTATTACCACACTCGAGAAAAAGACTTACTTCCTTGATGGTTTGATGACTGCCATGGGCTTGCAGAGATTTGATACAAACGAATTGCGTTTATTTATCGACTCAAACGCAGTTTGAAGTGTGTACTAAATAAACTAGGCTCCCTACCGATCGCACATTCAACTAAAGTTAAGGAAGAATACCCTACAATAGCATTAGTCTTGAATAAGATAAAGTTCAAAGAACATTAATGGGTAAGGACCCCTGTTTTCTACGATAACTTGATGGTAGTGGACTGTATTTGGGGTGGTCCAAACTTAAAATAAAACCCGATGATTCGCCTTAAGTTTTATAAAATTGAAATTTATTTTATTTTTACACAAAGTTTTATCCAATATGGCCTCTTTTATTCTTCACGTTATAATTTTATGTTGTTTCCTTGACGGTAGAGATATGCGGGTAGTAACTATTCGGTATTTAATACTCGTTACTTTAACTACCCGAAAGTAACGATTCCTCAGAAAATAAAATATTCGTTATTTTATACTTTGTAAAAAGAAACTACCATACAATACCCAAAAAATTTCGTTGGCTCTCTTTTCAATATAAAATAGTCATTAAAGAAAGATAGCATTATAGATATGTAAATTGTAAATGGAAAAATAAAAAGATAGAAAAGGGCAAGTATAGGTGTAGAATAAAATAATATTAAGGTTTTGGCCAATATACGTACGAACTATTCTTGCTCGTGATACAAAATACAAATTAAATTATGCTTGTTCCTATTTTTACACGTATTACTTTTCTTTCCTTATTATTTTGTTTTTAAAATGAACAACAATATAGTTTTTAAGCTGTTAGAAAAGCAAATCTATATATAAATTTGCATTTTCCAAACAAAAATGTATAATTTAAGGAAACATAACCTATAAATTTATTATCATTTTACATTTTGACGTTTGATGATTTGTTTATTTCCGAAACACAATTTTCGCTTTCGTTTCATGTTTAATCAATTTAAAAAAAAACAAAATTTCAAAATAAGTCTTGTTTACAGTAGTTTAACGTTCCAAAAAAAATATTAACTGTTCTATTATGAATCGGAAACGTAACGACATTTGGTTGTATTTCACCAAACTTTCAGATGATGATCACGCGAAATGTGATATCTGTAAAAATGTATTATCTTACAAAGGTGGTTCAACGTCTAATTTTAAGAAGCATCTAAATGCGAAGCATCCAACAATAAATTTAGAGCAACCGGCAAAAAAATTTTGTGCTGTAGAAACAAATACTTTACCTGTTACTAGAAATATAAATTTAGAACCATCCACTTCCACTTCGACTAACCTAAACACACCAGAATCAGACAATATTTCTAATACGGCGGTTATTGTGAATGTGAGACACAACCACAAAAATCGATGAAACAGACTGGCCTCAATCAATATATTACGCGGACCCTAACAATTGCTCGTCAAAAACGATTGAATAGTTTGGTGCTACAAATGATTATTAAAGACATGCAGCCTTTCTCGATAGTGGAAGACAGCGGGTTTCGATTACTCTTGGCTGGATTTGATCCCGCTTATAAATTACCCAGTCGAACCACGCTGAGCAGACAGCTTTTACCTTCATTATACGATAGTTCAATTGAAACCATTCAAAACATATTAAATAGTACACAAGATATCACAATTACTAGCGATATGTGGACCAGTTGTACGACGGAATCGTATATGTCCATTACTGCCCTGGTTCTTCATTTAAAAAATGATGAAGTAACTAGGTGGAACTCCACATTCTACATGTTCCAACGAATGGGGCAGCTAAAGGAGTGCATAAATGCTTCATTAGGTGTCCTTGATAGTCAAATTGACAGGCTAAATTCAGAAGAATGGGTTGTTTTAGGCGAGTTGTGTTCCTTACTCGAACCGTTCGAGCTCGTTACTTTTGAGTTGAGTGCTGACCAACATGTAACCGTGTCAAAAATTATTGCATTAATGGATGGCTTGACGAAAGCTGTCTTGAAAATTAAAGCTCCAATTCGTAGTGCTTATGGTGAAAATTTATTTGACGCTTTAATAGCCGGACTAAACAAACGATTCGATAAAATTGAATTTAATTTAAGCATTGACCAGCGAGTCTTTAAGAAATTTAAGTAAGAATGCGACCATAGGAACATGCATGTTACTGACCAGCGAAACTTTAAGAACTTTTCGCTCAGTTTGGTTAAATTCGAATTGTCATTTAACATTCTTTAACAAGAGCGAAAATTACCGCCCAAACTGAAGGAAGAAACGTCAAACAGTGAAACATGGCCTATTTATGTTTTATTAAATTAAATAATGTTTTATATATAATTTAAATATGTACAACATAATATATTATGTAGTGTAATGTGACAAAACAATTATTGCAAAATACAATTACGAATATTCCTTGTTTTTTGTTGTCAAATCGTTTTACGGATTCGCTGGGCGATCTGTCAAACTTTCCTTAACAATATATTTTCGTTAAATTTTGTAAGGTTTTGTTACGGATGCTTAAAGACTCACTGGTCAATGCTTTAATCGTTAGTAAGCCTACTTATCTTGACCCAAGATTTAAAAAACGTGCGTTTTCAAGTCAAGTAGCCCATAATAAAGCTAAAGACACAATTACTGCAAGCGTAACCGATTTAATACGTAAACAGAACCAGGAAAGTAGTGAGACGGGCTCACAAACGATTGATCCGGAGATAACAAAGTCCGGAACCATAAATTTAATTTGGGATGATTTCGACAGCCGAAATCAAACGGTTGCGGCCACTCCTCAATCTTCGGCTATAATCGAAGTGCGTCAATAGAGCGAAGAACCTGCCATCAATAGGAAGGAGGACCCGTTAAAATGGTGGCAATCAAGGGAGTTAGTTTACCCGAGGCTAGCAAATTTAGCAAAAAAACACCTTTCTGTAGTTGCTACTTCGGTGCCGTCAGAAAGGATCTTTTCAAAAAGTGGACAAATTTTGAACGAAAGACGATGTCGATTGAAGCCGGAAAATTTTGAAACAATAATTTTTCTAAATGCAAATCAAAATTTCGTGCTATAATTTTAAAATTTGTTCACATATTAAAATGCAAATGAATATTACATATGTTTATGTACATGGTACTAGATACTACATCAGTTCATACAGTACGTGCAATATATTTTAAGACTGAAATGTTATTATCAGTATTTAATTTTGTTATCAGATGAATTATTTTATTTTATTTTACTGTATAATTTTTAAAACGAAATAAAAGTTTTGTTAAGGAAAATCCGAAGTTTAAAAATTCGATAATACAATAACTCAGCGTACAATACATTTAAATTTTCTCCTATTCAAAAAAAAATAACATAAATGACATGACATGAGTTGGAAAAGTAATCATAAGGTTAAAAAAAGAAATCATGATGTAATCGTACTACCAAAAATTTCGCTTTAAAGTAAACACTAGTCCGAATCCGTACCTATATAAAATATGTATTCAAACTTGTGATTACTTTGTAACGAATAAAAAGTAACGAGTATTTAAATCAAAAGTAACGAGTACTCGTGATTACTCAAAAGTAACGAAACTGCACATCTCTACTTGACGGTTGCTGCACAAGAGAGCTAAAAATTATTTTTTTTCTCTATCGAAAATTATTATTACAATTATAAAATATTATGGTTAATGCCATCTGAATGTAAACTTTTTAACTAGTTATTTCCTATAATGATTTAGTACAACCTTTGTTCACGATTATGATCATTTTTCTATTACAATTTTGTTTTAATAGTTACTGCTTTAGAAACGTTAAAGTGGTAAGTAAACAAATAAATAATTATCTTTGATTACTTTTACAATATGATTAGAATTGTATATAATTATGGTCACTTAGATACCTTAAAGATAAGTATTTAATATTTCAATGAATTATCTTCTAACTTTTACTTAAATTACTTTCTTTTAGGTTAATACATCATTGAATACATCTATTGTTTGTAATTAGATATAAAATAAAATTAATGATTATTAATAACTAGTTAATTGGAATAGTGTTTTAGTTAATTTTGTGTTCCTATTGTGTATCTCGAACAACCCCAATTTTCGCAGTTCAAGTCAAAAATTGAGAAGAGCGCGGGTTATTCAAAATTTCTTAGATAATAGAAAGGGTGATGATTATGTTGAGAACGTTGAAGAGATGTTGTCTCACTTCCAGCAACTTAGATCTACCATGAGCATCAAAGTATACTTTCTTCACAGCTATTTAGATCATTTACCGGATAATCTCGGAAAATGAGTCAAGAACAGGGTGAGCGATTCCACTAAGATATTCGGACTATGGAGGAACGATTCCAGGGTCGCTGGAATGCGCATATGATGGCCGATTATTGCTGGAGTATTCAGAGCAGCACTTCGTCATTCAAAAACAGTAGAAAATCATATAAATGAAAATTCAAGAGTTTGTAGTTTTTTTTAATAAAATATTTTTGTACCGTGAGAGTATTTTTTCTAAAAAAAGACCCCTCCTTTTAATTCATAAATTAAAGCTAATAAAAAAACTGATAATATATTTTAAATCAGCGTCAAAAATTAGTTTAGAATGATGTAAAATATTCCATACAACAGACATGCTGTTGGGCAATGTTGAAAATTTGTCGCCAGAGGCCAACCATGTTTTTTAAATAACACAAACACATTAACAAAGCCCTATTTATCCTATATTTATCCTATATAGTCACAATATGGGAACATCTCTAATATTGCGTGTTAATTGGCTTACTTTAGTAGAACTTTCTGCGAAATTGATCATTTTCGAAAATTTGTCGCCAGAGCCCAACGATGTTTTTTTAAATAACACAGACATACTGAGAGAGCCTTATTTATCCTATATTGATCCTATATAGTCGCAATATGGGAACAACTCTAATATTGCGTGTTAATTGGCATAGTTTAGCACCACTACCACCCATAGTTTTCTATGAAATTGATGATTTTCGAAATTTGGTCGCCAGAGCCCAACCCTGTTTTTTTAAATAACACAAACATATTAATTAACAAAGCCTTTTCTCCTCTATGTATCCTGTATAGTCACAAAATGGGAACAACTATATTGCATATTAATTGGTATAGTTTAGCAGCACTTCCATCCATCGTTTTCTACGAAATAGATAATTTTTCCAAATTTCTCACCATCACACTTAAAAAAATAACTTTAATTTTTAATGCAAGCCTTGCATTATGACCCATGTAATACAAGTTATCATTAAATTGTAAAGTAATGATTCCATTAAAATGAATTTTAACGCAATGATGAAAATTTCTAAAGCAGTATTTGCATTAAAAAATATTTTTAATAAAACTATTAAACATTTTAAAGCATCCTGTACAGCAGTCCAATTCATGCACGTGTTTTGCTTTACAGATATAAAATTCGCTAAATCAAACCGACTAAATGACAAATAAAATAATTGGGTTTTCTGAATTCGAAAATGTCTATTATGTTAAAGATAAGCTTTTCAGTTCTTAATTTATAATTTATTATCTTGGGCGACTAAAGTATGGAAAGATAAATGTTTGGTTTTTTATAGTAAACTGTTCTCTGAGATTTCGACCCTCAAGGCCTCAAAAGACCAAATGACCAAACCCTAGAGAAAAAGAGGCTAAACTTACCCAACTTTTAATGCAACGTGCTTTAGAATTGAATAATTCTAAAATATTTTATTAATGCTGTCTGTGATAAATTTTAATGCAGTTGATTGGCGGTTCTTCTACAACATTGCTTTACATTCTAATGGAATGTTGCACTAAAATTTAATGTAATTGCTGTATTACAAATTAATGCAAATTGTATTAAATCCTTTTTAATGCAAGCTTTGTGTTATTTTGTAATACAGCATTCCACTGGACCTACTTATATGTAATGTAATTTACATTAAATAAGCAATATTTTTTTAAGTGGGTAGCCGAGCCCTGTTTTCTTAAATAACACAAACATATTAAGAAAGCCTTATTTATTTTCTATTTATCCTATATAGTCACAATATGGGAACATATCTAATATTGCATGTTAATTGGCTTAGTGTAGTAGAACTTCCATCGATCGTTTTCTATGAAATTGATAATTTTCGAAAATTAGGAAACACTAGCGTATTTTCAGGATTCATCGCAGAGCTTAAATTTGCAAACCACAGGAACTGAGCTCAAAAACAAAACATCATACGGTCTTTCAAATTTCAATCAAAGTTACTCCTACATTAATTCTTGGGGACAATCTAGAGCTTAAAACGATGTTTGGATTTTTAGAGAGTTTCACTAATAAATTACTGCAAATGTAGCATTAAATGATTTCAAGGTTAATGGAATGAAGGAAAATTTGGGTTGGTACCGTAATTTTCACGTAACAACAAAATTATTGCGTAGATGTCATGCATGACTTATTGGAATGGGTTTGTCATTAGGAACTTATATTTATTCTAAATCGTTTTATAAATGACTATAAATTCTTTTCATTAGAGCAATTGAACTATAGAATGCTTACTTTTGACTGCAGTCCTATATATGTATGTTTAGCAGAAACAAACCTCATATATTAAACTCAGATTGAAGATTTTATGGCCGTTTACATGTTTCTTATTTTGATTTTTACAGAACTATTATCGCGATTTTCGAAATTATTTGAGGTTGCTCTAATGTCAAATGTCAAAATTCTTGTGTAATTGAGAATCTATTTGAAGTTTTATATTTTGTTTTGTGCTGTTTGACTTTGTGTTGCAATTATGTTAAACAATTTTCCATAACTTTTAAGTAGTTTTGAGGTTACCAGATTATTAGAGCCTTATCGAGATTTTTGAGTATTCGATTTTTACTTTCTCGGTGGCGATGTTGTTCGATTTGTCCGAGGAGATTATCTCATCAGCACCCTATGGTGTAAACCGAATTAAAATAGCTTTGTAAAAAGAAAATGAAATTACTCCCTATTTGAGGAGTTATTTCATTTTTTTTTGTGGAAGTCACTTCATTTGGGAGTTATTTCATGGAGCCTTTTCATGATGTGTGCGAGGATGTCAGTGGCGCAACGAGGTACCTGCAGCACCAGCAGTGTGGAATTTTTGAAGCATTCGATTATTAGCTAAAGGTCAAAATTAGATAGAGATCTTAAAGCACACTTTCAAATTTGCAAAACAGGATATTTCTAAAAAAAAAGAAGAAACCGATCCTCCATTAGGCATTTTCTTAGGACAAATTAAAAAATGTATTCTCGTTTGCTGTACTGAATATCCTGAGTGAGTACATAATTGCACGTATATGTAATAGGACTCCACAGAAACAAAAATGCCCTTAGGTTCCGGCAGTTATTTAGATTGAGAAGAAAATTCACTAAACTCAGCCCAAACAGTAGCCCGAATATTTGAAATTCAAGGTCAAAACAGTACACACAATGCGAAGCAGCTGACGATTTTTCAACTACTGTGAAGTTGAACCTCAACAAACTGAAGAGGTTCTAATTAGCCAAAGTTTGTTTCTTTCAAAAATTGAAGAAGGTAGTGTTCTAAATTTCCTTAAAAACTGTAAAAATTCGTAAAATCAGCACCAGCATCATGGTCGACCAGCACGAGGCTTGCAGTCACCTCATAGTTTATGAAAATCGGACCAAACCATTTTTCTTTAAATAACTCCTTGGAATTTAAAAGCACAACATAATAATATCGAAAAACCTTCAACGGATACAAAAATACGTCAACGCAAGTATCTCTATGTAATTTATAACAAAGTATAAAAATCGATTCACGATTTGAAAGTTAATTATATATTCATATATTCAACAACAATGTTCATAAATTAGTTTTCATAACTTTCACGTTGAAATGTAAAATTTACCGAATTACTCAAAGCGGAAAATTAGTCTTGTTCTTGTTATATAATAGCGTACAATAAAAAAAAATCCCCAAACTATGAAATCTGTTAATTTGTCCATAAAATTAAAGCTTTTTGCCTTAGACAAAACTGCTGAACGGAATGGTAGTAACTTTGTTTTTAATGAGAAGCCATAAATTTCAAGTTTGTATACGAAAAGATTTGTATTGATTAAATATATTATAAAATCTAAAATCACAATGCGATTTCTAGGATCTACTATATACCATAGATTAGTATTTCAACGAAAGCTTAAATTGTATATTTTACATTATAGATAATAAAATATTCAGTGCAGAAACTGTAATACTACATTATTGTGTACTTGTTTATACCGAAAACGATGTACGATGCATTTATTGTTGCTGTTGCAAATATTATTTCAATTTATTTAAGCGCATTGCAAAAAATATAAACAATGAAATCTATATATGTACATATGTAGGTATGATAAAAAGCTTTTGTTAAAAAAGTTTTCGGAAACTAAATTTTTCTTGTTTGAAATGTGTAGACAGGCAAAAATGACGATATATGCTAGTTGTATGCAGATAGAAAAGTTCTTGTATTTATAGTTATTTAAAGAGATTTTTTCCATTGTTGGTGTTGTATTTTCTAGTTGAACATAAATAAAATAAAATTAATTCAAAGCTAGGTCAAGTAGATAAAATGGGGATTTAAAAAAACAAATAAATTTTATATGTACACTAGTTTTATTAACTCCGCAAGATGAAGAAATTTAGTGTAAGAAGTTTATTTCTTCAAATCTTGAAATCTTTTGTTAACGTAAAAGGAATTTCTAAGCTTTCCAATTTGATTTTTCTTTTGCTTATTTGTACTGCTATCTGTCAGTACTCTTTGAAGCATTTCGTACAGTAAATTGCAATTTTCGGACAAATTAAATTAATATGTTTTCCCTAATATAATTCCCGGCATTACCCAGCTGTACATTTTTTTTTTTAAATCTTTTGTAACCAATTGTAAAATAAATAAAATGAACACGAATACAAAGCAATTTCTATAATCACGCAGCTATTATGTTTAACAAGCGTGAAATTTTTGTCAAAATAACAAAATTAAGATAACATAAGGATTGGGCGTAGTGTAGTAAATAAGAGATTTGTGCCAACTTCTGGTTTAAAAGAAAATGATCCCGAATCGGTTATTGATATTGCAACACCTAGTTGTGGGGTTCGCGTGAAGTATTTGCTAGATTATTCCTAAAAAAAGTTAAGAACGTTTTAGGAAAAACTTCACGAATTTGTGCAGAAACGTGAAATTTTTCCTATTCCTAAATATTTGCGAGTGTATTTGTGTAAATAATATACAAAAATTCATTTTAATTGGGCATTTTATTGGTTGTTTTATTTTTATCGGTTAATACGATTATTATTTATTTATTTGTAGTATTTTATTAATATTTTAGTATTAAAAGGAAAAGCACACTTGGAAACAAAGTAATCGGAACAAAAAAAAAATGAAGTTGCTTCCATTAGGCATAAAAACCTCTTGAATTTTTTCAAACAATTTCCACCTTATGCCTACACATTCTATTTTGAGCAGTAGCTCATTTACAATAAAATGTACAGCAAGAGGTAAAATAATTAAAAATTAACAATAACGAAAACGTTAATAAAAATAATTTAAAAAGCTACGTATTGCCCCTCAATCATCCCACTAGAAAAATGTTGACTTAAATAATCCTGCTAATTATAACCTTTTAATTTGCAATGGAATTGAATTCCAAAGATAAACTCCCCTTACATAAAAGGATTTGCTTAATGACCTACAAACATTTTTGGCCGGAATCAGGAGGAAGTTAGAGGAATAAACCCTACTAACCAGCAATTTCCTATAAAGATAACAAGGCTCCTTAGCTTTGAGAAGTTTAAAAATCAAAAGACAAAATTCACAAATTCTTCTACAATATTGTGTCATTTCAATTTTATAGTTTCCTGTTTTCCCTAAGAAGAGCTTAATTTACAACAAAACTATTTTGAGTTATAGTATAGGATTGAACATTTCTGAATTCGCTTCCACTATTTACTTCATTTCCAACTGGTGTTCCTGAAAAGCGCGCATTCTAAAGGAAACCAAATATGAGTTACTGTGGACCTATTCTGAAGGAAACCATACAGATTTTCCGAAATCTAGGGGAATAGGTAGTTAAGATTGAACATTTCTGAATTCGCTTTCACCCCTAGATTTCCAAAAATATGTATGATTTTCCTTTAGAGTAGGTCTACAGTAACCCATAATTGGTTCCCGTTAGAGTGCGCGCTTTTCAGGAACAGCGGGAAAATTTTGGAAAATCGGTATTCAATCATAATACACGTGAATTCATAAATGTTCAATCCTAACTACCTATTTCCCTAGATTTCGGAAAATCTGTATGGTTTTCCTTTAGAATAACATATAATTGGTCTCCGTTAGAATGCGCGCTTTTCGGGAACAGCAGGAAAATTTTGGAAATTCGATATACAACCATAGTGGAAGCGAATTCAGAAATGTTCAATCCTAACTACCTATTCCCCTAGATTTCGGAAAATCTGTATGATTTTCCTTTAGAGTAGGTTTACGGTAACTCATAATTGGTTCGCGTTAGAGTGCGCGCGTTTCAGGAACAGCGGGAAAATTTTGGAAAATCGGTATTCAATCATAATACACGTGAATTCATAAATGTTCAATCCTAACTACCTATTCCCCTAGATTTCGGAAAATCTGTAAGGTTTTCCTTTAAAATAGGTCCACAGCAACTCATAATTGGTCTCCGTTAGAATGCGCGCTCTTCGGGAACATGGAAGCGAATTCAAAAATGTTCAATCCTAACTACCTATTCCCCTAGATTTCGGAAAATCTGTATGGTTTTCCTTTAGAATAGGTCCACAGCAACTCATAATTGGTCTCCGTTAGAATGCGCGCATTTCGGGAATAGCAGTAATATTTTGGAAAATCGATATATCACCATAGTGGAAGCGAATTGAAAAATGTTCAATCCTAACTACCTATTCCCCTAGATTTCGGAAAATCTATATGGTTTTCCTTTAGAGTGGTTCTGTAGTAAGTAATTAAATATAAGTTTTCGTTATAGTTGCTGTAAATTAGGTTAAGTTGGAAACAGTTTTAATTTTAAAATAATTAATTTAACCTAATAATTTTTGTTTGAGTTATTTATAATTAATTTTATTAGCTTTAAATAAAATTGTATTGCTGTATCTTAGGGAGATAAACTTTTTGTTCAATTTTTGTTTGGTTAAGAGAAATTCTTTTAAATAATTCGTAATATGAATTTTTCGTTTATAAGTAGTTTTTTATTTATTACACATACATTCAAATGATTTGTTATTTTTAGGAAACTTAGGAAAAACTTCACAACCGTGTTGTGGGTAAAATTGCATTGTGTGGCTTGTTATAAAAAAATATTTGTTTATTTTTGTCTATGGCTAAGAAGCATTATAACCGATGCTTACAGCGCCTCTCGTAAGACTTTTCGAACTGCACTCTACGGTGAAATCGAAGTGAAAATGGTAAGCAAATCTCTCTTTAATCTTCTTCTATATTCTCTATCTATAGTCGGATTTTATTTGCGAACTAATTGGATTTGGAATTGGAATTCAATTGTTATCAAATACATTTTGTAATGTGAAATACAATTTTTTTTCGCGAATAAAATATTTACATGAAGGTTTGGTTTTTCACACATTCACACAGCTCTATTTCTGTGTACGCTAATTTTACTTTATTTATTTTTTTGTTGAATGTTAATTAATTCATGTAATTTCCAATATGCTACCGGTGATTAGACCATTTTAAATGTGTTTTTATTAACACGTAGAAGTATATTAGTATTTACGAACAATCATTCAACGAAATTGACTAATAGACAGAATTCTATTTATTTAATTTTAATTTATATGATTTTAATATGTTCCGAAGATTGTAAGAGAATTCAATCCAGTTTCGAACTGATGAGCTTATGATTATGTAAAAATCAATCTTCTCATCAGGCCGCGACGACTGGACTGATTATACCACAATTTACATTCTATATATACTCAGGATGTGCTGTGCGTTATGTACTAGCGAATCATACTAATACAGATAAATTCTCTTACAATTTTTTTCTTCATGACATTCTCACAGCTCTATTTCTGTGTACGCTAATTTTACTTTATTAATTTTTTTTGTTGAATGTTAATTAATTCATGTAATTTCCAATATGCTACCGGTGATGCGCCTCACTAAGTCGTTTCGTGAAACCAGTCTGTACATAGTGAACAATTAGGTTTGTGTAAGATAACTAAATCCAAAAACTGCCGGTCTATTGTTGTTCATTAAGACAATTGAATGCTTTGAAGAATTCATCTATTCTATTTATAGGGATGGCCATAACTATGTCATCTATATTGCGGTAAAAGGAACTGGTGTGAAATGCAGTGACATGTGAAAACAATAGTTTGAATAACTTCTATGAGTAGACCTGCAATAGGAATCCTTATAGGAGAGGCAAATAATTGTTTATACATTTTTTTTGATAATCAATAATGCTTTGCAACAGAACACTGCTTTGTGTGAAAAACTGATGCCGAATGTGATTAAAGCAACGATTGTTTCTGGTAAAAATAAAGGAAAAAATAATAACTAAACTAAACATAACTGTTAAAAAAAACTCTTTGGAGTACTAATAGAGGTAGTATACTTCTTTTTGCTTCAACGGTTGTGGCAAATACCTTTAATATATAAAATCGAAGCTAATAATGCGAGACAAACAATAAAAATACAAAGATCGATAGGTTGGTATTTTATGGAGATTGCCGGACAAAACCATTGCTCATTGAGCCGAAGAAATTAAAGTTAAGTGTTATTTTAAGTAATTATTTAAACCTTATAGCTTTAAACAGAGATTTTTTCCCTTCAAAAAATTATATAATACAGGTCACCTTCATCGGAAAAATTATGGTAACCCCTAGAACTCGTCGTACTCCATAGATCAATGTATCCATTAATTTAATAAATTTAAGGAGGAAAAGTGAGCTTGGTTAAAGGGTTATATAGTATGTCAAAGATAACAATTCCGCGGATGAATTAAAACGTAAAATGGGGGAAAAAAGCTGTGTAGTAATCACCAGCTCCGTAACCTTCAGTAGAGTGAGCTCCAGCAGGCTGTTATGGTCATGTTTTAGGCAGTCCTGTCTGGGGCTCACGATCGCGTGAGGAGTAACCTAATCGTGGTTCGCAAGGGTACGTGCTAACTCCCCGTGGTGACCACCGGTAACTGATTGTTTGTTTACCGAACAACAGGCTAAAGTACGACGCTAAAGGAAGGAATAACTTTGACAAAAGCCCCAAATCCAAAAAATACAAAATAAAAAATATGAGGGAGGTGCTTCTCTAAACGCACCAATCTCAGAGGATGACAATAGGTCCAACAAGGACCTACCTCTGAGAATTTTAATATGGAAACCACGCCATCTGATGATAGTAGTGAACACTCAAGCGCGGATACCATTATTGGTGACCGAGTGCAAGGCGCATAAGTGCCATCTTTCTCGGACACCGCATTAGTGTCTACTACAGCCGAAATTAAAAGCAGCCTCGAGGACTTGGATCTCGAGGATAGCAAGGAAAAGAGAAAGATACTCAGCGGAGCTGCGAAGAAGCACCTTGCCCATCTTAAATTGGCGAACATTCCTCACAAGGTAGCACTGGCACAGTGCCAAATTAAAATAAAAGATCGAAAGGTCACTACCGTTAAACGGAGCCGGTCAGACGACACGACCCCAAAGAACACTCCAGCAAAAAGGGAGAAGAAAGAGCAACCTTTGCCAACCGAAGGAAAGGGTAGCTCACAAGATATAACAGGTCCGAAGCTAGGAGATGGTGGCAGCTCGGACGAGGTCAAGGTAACCTACAAGGACGCAGTGAAGGCCATCAGGTTGGATATAACCGACTAAGGCTTCCCAGAAGTCAAACTAGGTATAAGCCAAATCCTGGCTGTACAAGATAGCATCATGGATGCAGTGGCGGAACTACCAATGGACGGCATTAGCCCGACATTTTTAGGATGCCGCACTAAAGAAATGGGAAAACGCCAACCTGAGAGCAGTCGGGGAGGACGAATTACCGCGCCCCAAAATATTCTTCGTATATCTCCCTCGTTGCAAAAACGAGGCAAACGAGAAGATACTTCGCCGCTTGGGAGTGCAGAACAAGGATCTCAGGAACGCGGAGTGGAAAATTCTTGCAAGGAAAGACAGAGAGAATGATCTCCTCCAACTAACCTTGTCGTTGTCGCATAAGACGGTGTAGATTTTAAAGGCCTTCAACTATAAAGTTAACTGGCTGTTTGGAGCCGTGTACTTTCGCCCCAAAAAGGATGATGAGAGGAGTAACAGGGCTGAGAGAACACAGGCACCATCAGCAGGTAAAGCAGGGCTAAATCGCTCCGTGGAAAGAGCGGCTGGTTACCCCAGCCAGAAAGATCCGGAGAGCAAAGATGACCCGAACAAGCCAGGAACCTCAGGCACTGCACGTGGAGGCCGCAGACCTGGAAAGGGGAACAAGCCTGATAAAAAACATGGGTTGAACTCACAGAGTTCCACCAAACCACATGCTAGTAGTAGCAGCACACAGGGCGGCTCATTGGAGGACCCGAAAACATAAAGATCTATGCACGCGTCTGTAAGATGCGTACAAACCAACCTACATAGATCCAAGGCCGCCACATCTATGCTGAGTCACCTATTAAACACAGACAACTGGGACATAGCGCTTATCCAAGAGCCGTGGACCAACAATGGAAGAATTAAAGGTTTGCCAAGTAAAACAGGTAAGCTAATTTACAACACAGAAGTAGAAAGGACGAGGACAGCGATTCTCTGTCGTTCGTCGTGCAATATCTTCTCAATTAACCAATTTATTTTCAGAGATATAACTGCAGTCTCATTAGGGATACCTCTATCCAGAGGAGGCATGGTCACAATTAATAAGGCATCAGCCTATTTTCCCGGGGACGGTAACGACCCACCTCCAGAAGAAGTACAGAGCTTTATCAATTACTGTACAGCTCATGGGCAAAAGTTCATCATTGGTTGTGATGCTAATTCACACCAACCAGTCTGGGGTAGCACCAACACCAATACAAGAGGTGAGCAACTTTTTGAATACTGTTCGTCAAATTATATCGCTATAAATAATACAGGGAACGCGACGACCTTTGTGAATGCCATTAGAAGGCAGGTGCTAGACCTTACTATGTCTGACATGGGTACATCCAGCGCAGTCCAGATTTGGCATGTATCGGGGGAAGCATCTTTGTCGGATTATAGGTATATAAGATTTGATATTAGAACCCCCAAATAACAGAAACTACGGTAAGAATACCTAAAGGTACGGACTGGGCTGTCTTTAACAATAATTAACAAGACAATGTAGTAGGTTTACAGAACTCTATCGGCTCTGTTGCAGAGCTTGATAGCGTTGCTGATAATCTCACCAGGCCAATAATTGATGCCTATCACTCAAGTTCTCCTGTGGTGCGTGTTAGAGGAACTAGGGATGTTCCTTGGTGGACCTCCGCCCTGAAGACTAAAAGAAAAACAGTGCGTAAGCTCTTTAACAGAGCAAAAATAACAGATGACTGGGCAGCGTATCGAACTGCTCTCACCCTGAATAATAAGACTCTGAGGAAGAGCAAAAGAGAGAGCTGGAGAACTTTTTGCGGGAAGATAAACGAGATTCCGGCAGCTTTCCGACTCCAAAAAGCCCTCGCATTAGATCATAAATACCCTCTGGGCTCAGTAAGAAGGCTGGACAGGGCCTTAACCACATCAAGGGAAGCGACTCTTGAATGTCTGGTGAAGGGACACTTTCCGGAGTGCACAATCATTGCGGGTCGGGAGGACCCTGATATGAGCGTGGTGCATCCATATCTAGTCCCAAGGGGGGCCTACAAGCGAGCGATGGAAATCTTCACCCCTGGAGAGTTGCGCTGGGCTATCAATTCATTTGGTCCCTTTAAGTCTCCAGGAGGAGATGGAATCTATCCTATTTTTCTTCAACGAGGCATGGATGTACTGGAGCCCTACCTAATCAAATTACATAAAGCTTTAGTCTGGAATACAACCCCAGATGCTGGAGGGAGGAAAGAGTCACATTCGTATCAAAAAAATGGGAATAAATCAGGGATGTTTGATGACGCGTCATCTATTATTATCGACGTTGACGAGTCGACAATAAGATTTCAGCGTCATTTATGTCGACAAAGTCATCAATTCGTCGACAATTCGTCAACAGTAAAAAACAAAACAAAAATCGGTAAAATCGAAAAAATATGGCGCTTAATATTTATGCTCTAACAGCATACTATTTACACCCACAGTACTGCAATTCTTGTTTATCCGAAGATCAGCAATCGTCTGTTGCTAAATTCATTATAAATGAATTGGATGGATAGGGCATTAAATAATGGATAGAATATGAGGAAGATAGATCAGCATTTTTAAATATGCAAAAAACTAAAAATATAAATGATCCAGTATGTTACTGGAAAGCAGCAAAACTCATATTTCCAGATCTGGCACGTTTGGCTATTCAACTTTGGACAATACCGGCTTCATCAGGGCCAATTGAGAGACTTTTTTCAAATTGGTTGTTTGTACACTCGTTAAATAGAAACCTTCTGACTTTCGAGAAATCTAAAAAACTAATCCATATGTATTTGTCTTTAAAATTATTGGATAAAAATCAGTCAGGTGACTATTAGATTAGTTTTATTATTTTATTTTCAATTAATATTGTTAAAAGAACTTTTAAAAAGTATAATATTATATTTTATAACAATTTTTTTAAATTTATTATGTTTACTACATTACTGTAAGACTGAATTGTTTTAATTGCAGTTGCAGATGCATGCAATAATTTTTATTTTTTAGTCTGAAATAAAATTAAACAAAAAATTTGAAATAAGAAATAGAGTATATATAATCTTTTATTTCTATGTTCCATGAAATTAAATTAAAATTCAATGAAAAACATTTGAATATCGAAAAAAAAATTATTGTTGACATTGTTGACATATTCGACATTGATGACATTTTGTTGTTTTAAATCGAGACGTCGACAATGAGAATTGTCGACACGTCGACAATTGAATAATTGATATGTCATTGTCGACCTCACCATCGCTGGAATAAATCCCCCGAGGACATTAGGTCCTACAGACCTATTAGCCTTACATCATTTATACTTAAAACCATGGAAAAAATATTGGGCCTGTATATTTGACTCAATACAATCCAAAGATGTCCTCCAAATCCTAGCCAACATGCTTATCAGGTGGGCAAATCCACGGAGGCAGCCCTGCATGAACTAACATCGGAAATCGAGGATACACCTCGCAACAAGGAGGCACTATTATGCTCTATCATTAACATCAAGGGTGCCTTCAGTAATACTAATTTCGAGGTGATTCGGGAACAAGCTGTAGCGAGGGGTATCGACTCCTCAACCATCGGGTGGATAATAAACATGCTCAGAAGCAGGAGAATTAAAGCCTCGATTGGGGCTGCCCTCAGGGCGGAGTACTGTCGCCGTTACTGTGGCTCTTGGTAATGGACCACTTGCTCGCTATTTTGAGGAACTCTCGAATATCAATCATTGCCTATGCTGATGATCTGGTGCTGATGGTCAGGGGCAAATTTGAAAGCACAATAGCTGAGCGTATGCAATATGCTCCAATATTGGTAAACGAGTGGTGTATTGAAGTGGGTCTTAGCGTCAATCCCAATAAAATAACATGTACTCTCTTTACAAATCGGAGGAGAATTTCCTTTCCTCCAATAACTATGAACGGGGAAATACTCAAGATGACGTCTAAGGTTAAATATCTGGGGATCATTTTTGAGCAAAAATTAACCTGGAACCCCCACTTGAAATACATCGCAAATAAGGCAAACAAAGCATATTTTGGGTGCCAACGTATGTTTGGTAAAACATGGGGCCTAAACCCACAAATGATAATCTGGCTTTACCAAACCATCATAAGACCAATGATATCTTATGCGCCGTTTATATGGTGGCCAAAGACGGAGCAAATAAATCCTCGTTCAGCTTTGGACAAAATTCAAAGATTAATATGTTTGGGCGCAACGGGAGCAATTAGGACCTGCCCTACTCTGCCCTTGAAAGACTGCTGGGACTCTCACCACTCCACATACATGTCAAAAGTGTGGCAGGTTTGAGAGCCATAAAACTGAAGGTAACAAGTCAGGTTAGACTGCCTAGTTCGGGACACAATAGCATCCTGGATAAACTAAACTTGGCAGACGATATTGCCCAGCTATCAGATATGATAAAGAGGTAAAGACTACTGACTACCGTAGGAACTTCACGATGCGGATACCCGAAAAGGACATGGTGGGGAACATCATTTCCTCCTTACCACAGCACGCATTGGTGTGGTATGCCGATGGGTCGAAAACAAACGAGGGCTCAAGTATAGGGATTGTGGGCCTGGTTTCAGGCTCTGTATACCGTTGGGAAAGACCCCTACGGTTTTCCAGGCAGAAACCGTGACCATCGAGACTTGCGTGCTTCAGTTCCTCAAAAAGAAGTATATAAGAACGGAGATCTACATAATCTCGGATAGCCAGGCTGTTTTATTAGCCCTGGCAGCTCCGGTGTTCAGCTCTAAACTGACATGGAGCTGCTACAGCAACCTTAGAAGGCTGGGTAGGGACAATAAGGTTACCCTCTTGTGGTCCCCCGGCCATTCCAATATACCAGGAAATGAGGCCGCAGACACCTGTGCAAAAGAGGGTGCGGGTGGCATCTTCTACAGCCGCAAGCCTAGCGTTGCCTATTCCAAAGGCCATGTAGCGAGGAGAGTCCTCTTCTGGGAGCAGAGATGTTCTGCTTCACTCTGGGAGTCATCTCGGGGGATGAGACAGACAAAGAAGCTCCAAAATTACAAGATTACACACTTACAGGAAATAATTAGAATGGATCGATCATCTCTGAAATTCCTCTTATGGTACTTGACAGGACATGGTCCCTTTAACTACCATCTAATGAAAATGGGGAAACCCCCATCAGAGAACTGCAGGTTCTGTAATCTGGGAAGAGAAACATCCGAACACTTGCTGTTCGAGTGCAGTGTGATCGCCCTAAGAAGAATTAAAACACTCAATGCTTACTCTGTTCAGTGGCCTCATGCCGATCCTGTGGATGTGCATGACCTTCTGGCGTTTATCAAAGACCTGGACCTACATTTCACATAGATTGATTTCTCTACTCTTATACGGGGGTGCACAATAGATCTGCTGGTCGAAGTGCACAGGGTTCCTCTTACCAACTCACCCCCTTTCATAAAAAAAGAAAAAAAAATAAAAATTAAAAAATAAAACGTAAAAATACTGAGTTTTGCTAAAAGCATCAGCTCCATTTGCGATTAAAACCGAGCCAAGAAGAACCAAAGGTTTCCAGTTAAATTTCACTAGTTCTTTCTTGTAAGGACATTTTGGTGAAAATTAGTCGATCACAAAATAAGACAATCTACAGAATTGACGAATTGTAAGCCCTTTCAAAATAAATTTGCACAACAAATTGTTTAAAATCACACATTTTGTAGTAATGCATCATGCCTCACCACTTACCTACTGGAAAAGAACTTATTTCAATATTTTACATGGCAGAACTGACACAGATTCGATTATATTAAATATTTGATAACTACAGAAATTGGCCAGAAGCCTACTTTTAAAGGACGATATTTCAAGCGATAAAAGCAAAATGGTTTGCACTGATTCGTTCTTCAGTTACCACTGTGCTTTTTCCAAATAAAATATAAATAATTTAATAATAAAAATCCATGCACTGATTTGTCTAAATATTTTCTAAAATATCACAAACAATTAGGCTATGCCTACTACTTAGTTTTAAAACCAATTCTCACTCAAATAAAATTTAAACAAAACAGATTTAAAAATATCTTGATCTAAAAACCAATTACTTAAAATTAGGGCGAATAGATACGATAGAAATTAATGAAAAACTCATGCCATCCTAAAAAAAAAAAATGCGTTTATACCAAGCAAAGTATGAAGATGAAGACAGTAAAGATGGTTTTGGGCAAAGAATTTATGTTAATTAGCTAAAATTAAATTTAAGTCTTGGATTTGCCTTGTCCCAAAAAAAAAAAGTTGTAAATCATTTAGTAGTTCCATCGTCTCAAATTTGTATTTCAATTGGCATTTTGTACACAAAAAAAAGGTGTAAAAGCTACAAAAAAGAGAACGATGACGGGCGAATATGTTTGGCAATCTGAAGGGTAAAACTTCAATGCTTTAATATTAGTATTCATGCATTTGCCTAAAGCTTTTTTCTAATTTACATAAATAATCAGTAAAGATACGTAAGAGTTTGTAAAGATAAAAAATTGTGAAGAGATAAAATCATGCCGATATCTAGAGATTATGAGTATTAAGAAAAGTTGACCTGCTTAAGAATTATAAAAATTTAGGTGGTAGAGAAAAAAATTGAATGAAATTTATGTATGTATATATTATGAATGTGGTTTTTTAGAGTTTTGTTGTGTAGTTTTTGACTTAGTTGAAATTAGAGAACATTTAGGCGTGACAAATGTATAATATAACAGAGAGAGAGAGAGAGGAGAGAGAAAGAGAGAGAGAGAGAGAGAGAGAGAGAGAGAGAGAGAGAGAGGGAGAGAAATAATACATCAAAGTACAGTTTGTAAATGTTACATGATCGTGATTATTACAGAAAGGTTTTAATGAGTGTGAAGTTTAAGACTGAATTCGTTTGGTGCGTAAATATCAACATTTAGGGATATTTTGAAAATTATTTGTTATATATGTAGGTGGTTAACCAAATTAGGTGGTTATATAGGCTATTATGTAAGGTGGTTAACACTTTGATTATTTAATAATTCTTGAACAAGTGATTACATCTTTTGGAAATTAACTTCTTGAAATATTCAATTTGGCTGCTAACTGCTTTGAAATTATGTATGATGAAGAGGGATCTAACCCTAAATGTTGATACTCGTATACCATTTTAAATACCGTCCACATAATTTTCAACGACCCATTTTAATATTTTTTTTGTTATAATTATTTAATATCTGTATAACAACATCAACATATTTAACAATTAACATATAAATATTTATATTAATTTTATTTATAAGAAGAAAAATGAATAATTTTACAGGAAGATATTCGTTAGAAATTCTTTTGCATTTTTCTTATAAGTTTGCACTATTGCACCTCTTAATTTTGCGCAGCGCACAATAATATGCCATTACAGCCCGTACATTTTTCCAGCTCTGTGATCCTTTGCCCGTCGTTGCTCCGGTTAAATTACAGCCATCACTTTTATTTAGAATTTTTGTAATTTTTTCCACATCAGGCTCAATATCATCATCATAATCATCATCATCATCATCATTAAAATTATTAACAATAATATTTGTTGTATTCGTCCGATTATCGTTCGACGCATCATCATCATCATCTTCATTGATACTCGATTGTGACTGGGGATGATGACAATGTGGATGTAAATTATTATAATTATGATTATTTGAACGATGATGGCTACTGATAGTGCTCAGCCGTCGTTTCAGTAGCATCATGTCACGGGATTTACGGTATTGGCTTAAAATATTGTCATTTTCCATAATAATTTCAAGACTTGAGTTCGAAGCAAATGATGTTGATGGAGCAAACAGATGTGAACTAGAACTATTAGTAGTTTTTATATGTTTTTAGTATTTGTTATGTAATAAAAGATTTATTTAATATTCTACATTTTAAAATTTTTAACATTTTTTTTTTTTTTTTTTTTTTTTTTTTTCTGGATGATATGATAATAAACTTATGACCATGTAGAGCCAAAATAAAAATTAGGTAACAAAACAACAAAAGTATTTATATATATATAAAAAAAAAAAAAAACATTTCAATTTAATAATTTAGGAATGAGATATTTACCGCTGACCAGGACTTTTACAATCCGATGACACTTGATTACTTGAATCTTCATCTTCATCGCGTGATGTCATCGCTGATGTTGTGGTGGGTGATAATAAATTTTCGGGTGGACTACTAACATTTTGTGCTGCGGCTCCTTGTGTTTGTGGATGGTTTGTAGTTCCGCCTCCTGCACCACCACCATTGCTACTATTATTTGTAATTGTTCCAGTGGGGCACAAGGTAGAAGTAGTAGTTGATCTCGCCTGTGCATCCGTTGGTTCCATCTGTAAATAAATATAATAATCTTTAATACCATCTATAGCACTATAAAATCCTTAAAATATATTCTACCGATATGTTTTAGGGTGTTAGTTAAAATATTTTAGACAAAATTTGCATAAAATGTGAAAATGTATTCAAAAAAAAATACTTTCCACCCTACTAATTTCTATATCTTCTGTGCTCTGTTACACTAAACAGTACAAAACATATAATGACACATCTCGTGTAAGTTTCCCCATTATTAAGGCACAGTAAAAAAAAATCCATATGCCTATGAATAAAAAATTTCCCTGTTTTAATTTGAATAATAAAGACAGACTTTACGGCCTTATTATCATGGATAACTATATTTTTCCTATGTATACCTGGCAAAAGGGATATTTATGCGAGAATAAAGGTTTCTACTCGACTCTAGAATTTTTTATATGAATGTGTAAACGAGGGTTTACAGGCCGGGGGATACGCAATTGAATATTGATGTAGGCAGAGTCGTATAAAAGATACACCATACAGATAAATAATTTTTTCGGCTTAAGTAATTTTATAACTTTTTTTTGGGTATCCTTTAACTCAAGGAATGTGTTTTTTTGTTGGATTGAAGTGCTTTACATTTTGAACTTGTTGATGTTTATTGTTTGGTTCTATATCATTCATTTTTATAAAATTTTGTATTCATATGTTGATGTACATGCTTTTTTCATAAGCAAATTTGAATTACTTAGGATTTATGTAATCTGTGAATAATCAAATTTTGGTGATTTTACGAATAAATTTATTACCAACTTTCATTTTGGAAAAGGTATAGGGGTTATCATTATATTCCTAATTTAAGCAACAATATGAAAAGTTTTATATTTAACAAATATGTGTGGAAAACAAAACTACAGAACCTAACACTCTAAAGAGTCTGCTAAAGAGAACAGCGACCTTTAGTGTGTGTCGGGGTACGGCCGCTCGTTGATACGCCAAATTGGTTTTGGTTCAACCGGCAGCTCTGGTAAACTTATTTCCCGAGTTTTGTGGACTGTATATGTGTTGTAACTAGGAAACGAAATAAGAAACGTTTTGAATTATATTACAGCTGGCAACGTTGGCTTCAATAGATTAAAAAAGATTGATTTGACTTTCAATTATTTATTATTATATATCTCTCAATTAAAGGTTTGCCTTTTGTAGTTTTCCAAATTGTTTCGTACGACTGATCACAAAAGGTACTAAAAAATTGACTTTATACATTGACATAAGACTAGTATACTAAAATATAAATTCACAATAGTTGTATTGCTTTCACCAAAAATAAGAAAATTGTAACAACAATCGTACTAGATAGATCAAAAAATAGTTTAGCTAACCCAAAAAAAAATTAGTGGTTAAACAAATCTTAACCAAATTTTTAGTCTCAATACCTGCCACAAGAGTCGGATTGACAAGAAAATACATGAAAAAAAATTAGACCAAAATTTAGTTAATTTTTGCTGTTGCCCTGACCAGCCGTTAACCAAATAAAATACCTAACTCATTTTGGTTGAAAGCAATACACTTAATAATGACTAATATACTAAATCCTAGTTTCATAAATTTGCAATAGACAGCGCGATAATTAAATTTCAATATGTACATCTGGTAACATTGATTATAGTATAAAAAATAAAATACGAGAATCCATCATTAGTTTGACATTTTCAAATAAATGTCAACTGTTTACAAATATGTTTCTTTTTTGGTGTAATAAAGTAATAGCGTAAATGCTATAGCTATTGACACCCAGGAATTTTGATACAGTATTTGACACCATCAAGCTATTTAGCATTTATCACTCTTTTGTATCATACAAACATCATACAAATGAGATTAATGTTAAACTTAACTTAATCTCTTTCTCTTTTTATTTTAAATATCGGGTTTTTAATTCAGTCGTTCGCCAAACGTTTCTACATTAACAGCAGTGAAAATCAAGCAACCAGTTATTGTGAAATTATAGTGATTTTGAACAAGGAATGCTCTAAAGGTTAGTGATTTTTCCGTATTTGTTAAATAAAAAATTGATTAGATTTACGTTCTATCTATTCAATTAAATGTTTTTACAAACATAAAATTAATTAAATTAATTTGAAATAATATAAATAAATAAATACGCTAGGTGTCAATGACTATATCAACATTTAATAAAGTTTCAGTAATTGATCCAAGACTGTCAATAAGTGTAAACTTCTTGCTATAGCAATTGACATTGTAGTGTCAATAATTGTGTACGCATGGTTACAGTTATTGTCACTAAAAAATTAAATGAATCAATGTTTAGCTTATCGTATTAGTTTAATTTTAATTTATTAAATGAAATTTAGATTATAATTATGCCTTAAAAGCGGGGATCCTATAAAGAAGATGCTCTTCAGAAAGCTTTGTTGGAAATTCGAGAAAAACTGATAACAAAGAAAAAAGCATCAAGAATTTATAAAATCCCCCGTTCAACGTTAATTTTTCGGTTGGGGCAAACCGTTTTAAAATCAGAACTTGGTCCACCTACGATTCTAAGCACAAGTGAAGAGCATGCTGTTGCGGAATGGCTTATCGCCTGCCAAAAAAAAAGGGTTTCCGAAAAGTAAAGAAGACGTTTTTGATTGCGTTAAGGAATTTATCGATTCATACCAAAGAGTTACCCCATTTAAAAACAATACACCTGGAAGAGGATGGTTTAACAGCTTTTTAAAACGAAATCCGAATGTGGCAATTAGAGTTCCAGATCCAGTGACAATGAGCGCTGGTTTAATTCAGTTAATCGTTATTTAAACGACAGTAATAATTTAAATATAATGGAATATCCAGAACGAATATATAATGGTGACGAAACAAATTTTCTACTGTGCCCGAAAACTCGATCTGTGCTAGCTGCAAAAGGAGCACGAAATATTTATGAAATTGATCGAGGAGCGCCGAAATCAAATTTAACCGTCATGTGCACATTTATTGCCAGTGGTGAAACTGTTCCACCCATGATCATTTACCCGTACAAAAGGGTGCCAGAAGAAATCCGGTAACCTGTGCCTCCAAGTTGGGTTCTAGCAATTTCAGAAAATGGTTAGATGACCAAAGAGATATTTTATGAATACATATCAAAACACTTTCACCCATATCTAGTAAGTCATAAAATAAAATTTCCGGTTATTTATTTTGTCGATGGTCATAGCACACACATGACACTAAAGGTAAGGGAATTATGTGTGCGGCTGGGCATTATTATTATCGCCTTGCACCCAAATGCGACTCGAATTTTACAACCGTGTGACTTTGCAGCTTTTAAACCATTGAAAAATTCCTGGGCCAAAATGATTCACAAATGGCGCAAAGAAAATCCGGGTGCTTCATTTACACGAGACAAGTTTGCACCTTTGTTACTAAAAGCTTTTGATAACTGCATTATGCCACAAATAATTGCAAATGGATTCAAGGCATGTAGTTTGTTTCCGTGGGATTTCACCGCCATAGATTTTTCAAAGTGCCTCGGTAAATCATCAAATACCTTTGTGTCTAATACAATTCCTTTGGACGGTTCAATTAATTACGAAAAATTTTCGGAAATTGTCGGCGATTCAAAAATCAAAATTTTTGAAAATATTTTGAAAACCCGACAAACTTTAAAGAAGTACGATGAAAACTTTAAGTTACTATTCCAGCTGTTTATGACAATGAAAGGCCTTACAACATCTGAAACGTTTGAAAGCACCAAACAAGTATTGGATCCAAATCTACATCATAGTTGTGAAAACGACGACCACCAGACTACATCAATGATTGATATTAACAAAATAAACGAGTTTGTTTATATTGATGAAAGCATTTCCAATCCATTTTGTGATCCACAAACCTTACATAATTTCGATGAATATTCAGTTAGCGAAGAAGTTGTGATCACGCTTGGAGAAGAGCTAACAGGTTCTAAAACTTCAATAGAAAATTATTTAGATTGGCCTATAACACCTGTAAAAACTGGAACACCAACTATGAAACCAGCAAAACCATTTGTGATCATTTCCCCATTGTGGATTGAGGCACAACGGGTAAGGAAATTGGAGAAAGACAAGAAAATTTTGGAAAAGGAAAATCGAAAAGCAGTTCGGCTTGAAAAAATGAGAATGAAAAAGGAGGAAAGAGCTTTAAAATGTTTGATAAAAAAAGAGAAGCTGTTGGATAAAAACTCGAATACCAAACAGCCAAAACGCCGGTTCAACATAAAAGCTCGTCAAACCATTCAATCTTCCCCCAAAAATTAAACTATAGTTCGTTTTTCCGATGCCAGCAAGTGCAATTCAACCACAAATAATAAAGAAATTGGTAAGCTTCTTATCAGTTTTAATCAAGAATTGTTAGCAAAATGAATTTTTGTTTTAATATTTTAACAGAGACTATATCCTTGGTTCTGGAAACTGAAGCTAATCAACACATTTCTCTTGTAGAATTGAAAAATGCAGCATGTGAATGTAATAATTAAACACTACTTTTAAATCAGTTATCTTCTCTCTATAATAGCCTATTTTTAATTTTAAGTTCCAGATGCTGATGACCATAGTCCAGTTGAAGAAGAAGTTTTACATCTAAACGACCCGACCCTTATGAAAATTGGAGACAATCAGATTGCGAAAGGCTCAATGTATTATCATTGCACCTTTTCGTTTTGCAAAATACATGGATTGGAAAATGTTGGCATCAAATGCAATAAATGCTTGAGAGAGTTTCATGTTAAATGCATCGGTTTCCTAAAACTGCAACTATTGCCACTATTTTTATGTGGCAAATGCAATATACTTAGCGATAAACTTTGACGTAGCTATAAGCTCCACTAACTATGATAATCAGCGATGAGCTTTAAAGAAGCGCTAGCTTCATAACCCAGATTGTGATATCGATATTTTGAAATTAACCAAAAGTACATTTAATTTTATATAGGTAATGTGATAATATTTTCTTATTTTATTTTTGCTATGAAAGCTACATACTTATTTATTTTATAATTTTTTATGTTTAATAAAATGAATTTTGAACTAGAAACGTTAATTAACCACCTAGTTTTATTTTGAATTTAAATTGAAAATAAAGAAATTCAAATAGTCGTATATGGGTCAACAGCTGTAGCGTAGGGTATGTCAATAACTAAAACAAAGGGTCAATAACTGTACACTATTGAAAGTAATCTGATAAATACAATTTTTAGATATTAAATGTTAATTAAAGTGTAATATTTCAATTAAATTGAAAAGATAAACCAATTTTGATAATAGTTTAATTAATTACAAAAATTTTAATACATACATATTTCACAGAAATATCGGATACTGAATTGAATTTTTTTCTAAAAAGTATCAATAGCTATAGCATTTACGCTAATAAGTAAAGATTTTAGGTATATAATAAAATCAACTCAACAAAAGGTAAGAAAACTGAATATGAGTGACAATCTTTAGCTATATATTGTAAATAAAAAATTATATTTTAGTAGGTAAAAGGAGCTAATTCGATTATGATGTCATTTTCAACATTCCGACCTGTCATGATCGATCAACAAAATTAGCTAAGTTATAATTTATAAATGTAATAACAACTATAATTAATTATACATTTTCTTTTCTTTTCATCTATTAAACAGTGTGTCTCCTATGTACCTATTTAAGTTCAACGATAGATGCCAATGAGGCTTTCTTCTTTCATATAGTCGATAACCTGAACGTCTAGTAAACGATTTTAGTTTTTAAATCATTACCTGAAAAATAATTATTACTTAAAATAATAAAATAAATATTCAGAAATCGATTGAATTTGACGGAAGCAATAATTAATTCCAAACTTAATAAATCAACCAAACTTAAATGTTGAGAATGTCATTTCGTCGGCATCGATATTTGGCGAATCATTTCCATTAAAATCTCTTCGTGCTTCAAACAATTTCAATTGTCTTTGAAGTTTGTAAACCGTTTGTTATTCTTCCTAGATTATCCTCGACTTTTAAGCAACTTAATTTGCAAAAATTTCATCCCTATTGTGTCCCTTATTATACCATTTTCGAAGGCTGTGAAGTTTATCGTACAATTAGATACATTTGTCTTAAAATTTTTTTTCACTGAGAATGGTTTAGTAAAAATAATAAATTTCTCGTAAAAATTATTCTGCAGCAAACAAGCAGGATACATAAGTAAATTTGAATCGTGTATAATTTAAATTTACGAAAAGCATTTTAATAAATTATATTTACATTCTGCAAAGAAACATCGTTGCGTCCCTATATGTACATATGTTTATATGAAATTCGATTTTAAAAAATTTGTTAATCTGCCCCGATATTTGGATCGGGCCTGCCCCTTTGCCCCATTGCCCCTTTTTTGCCCCGTCACATATTCTCTTAGGTAATTTCAGATCCTCTCTAAACAAAAAATATAACAACTTTCAAAATTGCATGCGGGCAATGAATTTCGACGCAAGATTTGCGTCGAAGCGGATACAGTTTTAGATTACATCTTATTCTGACAAAAAACATACATATGGTACATTACAACTATATTTCATACAATTACTACCATATGCGATGTAAAGTTGCAACTAAACCGTTCATCGAGGCACTTTCAACACAATTTAACTCTTATTTTGATGTAAGGTAGGCATTCAAAATAAATTTGATTCAAATTTAAGACTCAAGAATATTTTTTTTCGTGTGAAAAGATAGACTGACAGGCACAGAAAATGGGGTACACTAACAAAATTTTTTTTGACGCGATTATCTTTAGAACCGCACTAGCTAGAAGCATGAAATATAAACCAAATTCTAGGTCATTGAAAACAATCTTAGAAAATGTAGGATGCAAGATGGCAGAAGCCAACGCTACATTGCCAATAAGTTCCTGATTTCCTGTAGTACCGTAAAACGTGTCTCGGTGCCATTTTTCGAGACAGGGTTGTATACCAGGCGACCATAGGTAAAGGCAGACAAAGAATAACAAATGTTCGAGATGACCATTTTGTAGTTTCATCAGCTCTGAGAAATCGCCATGCAACCGCAGCAGCGTAGCCAGGATTTTGTTGATGGGTGTTAGGTGAGGGGGGTGGGGGTTAAATAAAAAAAAAAAATTTAAAATTATTTCCTTTTACAAATTACAAATTTATTTGAATAGTGTTTTATAATTTTATGTTGGTTCTTCGTGCCACTAAGGCTAATTCATCGAGGTCAGTGTCTATTGATATAACCACATCTCCGTGAATATTTAATAATTCAATCCATTTAGTCGCCCCTCGCCGATTTTAGTTTCATAGTTAATTCTTACCTGAGCGTCCTGGAACTCTCCAATTGGAGAGACGAAAACAGCTTAATTCTGTTTTCGAAACGAATACTTATTTGTTCAACCTAACTTTTTCAAATAAGTATCCTATCGAGGTGACTTATTTTCTTTCCCTTACTTGCAAGAAAATCTAAATTGCTTGTCATTTTCCCTATGAATATTTTTCTAAGGTAGCGTGATACCGAAAAATTTAAAATTTTCTTTTGTCGAACACTTAAGTAAAAAATGAATTCTTTCAGATAATTAATTATTTAGAGGTCATCAAAATTCAATACTCTCATTGTTTTGTCAAGCGTTAGTGTTATAAGCGTATTATGTTGCGAATAGCAGTGTCCTTAACTCAAAAAATGGAAAACAAATAAATTTTTGTTGTTGCTGTCAAAATAAGTAAATGAAATCATTTCGAATGATTTTACTTACTTATTTAAGATGGGGTCGAATAAGTAAATCTATATTACAATATACAAGCATACCCGATTGAAGCAACCATCGTGTGTTTTCGTTTACATAAAATACTTCGTTCACAAAATATTTTAATTTCCCCAGTTTTCCTTTTGTTCATAATGTATATCACAATTTGTTAGTCAGTATATTATGTGTTGCTTTGCTATACACGAGAAACAATTTTTGTTTCAATTAAGAACAAAAGACAAAAATATTTGAAATAGACAAAAATGTTTCTGCAATCTGCACCCACACGACTGTGTTATTAAACAATTTACAGTTATAGCTAGCTGTGTGATTTTAATATACATGCATCATTACATTGACTTAGAACAGTAATTATAAAATACTAATATACATGTATAAGTATTGTAATATGACGTATCGTATTCGTATTATGTATATAAAACACGTCGGGATAAATAAAACAAATATTCAAAAATTTTGCGCATCATCAAATCAGTTCGACTTTCGATGAAATTAGATTTAATAATTAATGTGATTTTCGTGATTACAAATAGTATTGTATAATTAAAAGAGTTAAATTTTCAGAAATATTAATATGAAACGAAATAGACAAGAATATTTTACAAGCTATCGTCGTAGAAGAAATAGTGAAATAAATGAACGGCAACGAGTGAGGCGTTCACAACACCAAGTGGATATTAATAGACCTACAATTCATCTTGAACTTCGCAATTTCACTTACAAGCCGGCTATTTCGGGATATTCAGAATTTTTTTTCCTCAGACACATGATCTTGGACCGCTTTCGTTCACATGCTTCCATTGCGCTACAGTTCACTTCAAAAGTGAGCTTAAATCCAATTGTTGCCACAATGGTAAGTTGTCTAATTTACCTACTTCCAACGCACATTTTCCAATTGAAATTAAAAAATTATACATTGGTACTGATCGCAAAAGCCGAAATTTCCGTGAGTTCATTAGGCAATACAACAACTTTAACGCCTTTGCTTCAATGGGAGCCAATATACATAATATACATGGCAGTGTTTATTGCTTTAAAGTTTCTGATGAAGTCTACCACAAAACTGCTGATAACATTCCAATTGACTTAAATTTTAATATGGGAAACGTCCACACTGCTGATGCCGATATTTTGTATGCTGAACTATTTCTTTATGATACTGATACCGCTGTCAATTATAACTCAGCCTGCCTAAAAGAAATCATGACAACAATTGGTAATGTTTTGCCTAACATATCACCATACGCTAGAAGTTATCAAAAGCTTCGAGAAGCATTCGAAACCGAATCAGCATATGCTGCCCAAAATAATTGCGAGATAAATAAAGTGTCCGTAGTTTTTTATAGAAATTTACAGGATGATCAAAGAGTGTATAATGCACCTACAAATGCTAATAATGTTGCGTTAATTTATGTTCCCGATCATGATGGCAACATACCCGCCCAAGTCGATTTTGCAGTTTATCCTACCAATAGCAGAAGCATTAAGTGAATTAACTTCCTATCCAAACATTTGGACCCAATGATTTTTCCTCTTTTTTACCCTAATGGAGATTTTGGATGGACTACCAGACCTCATAATACAACGAACTCTACGGCTGTACGAAATACTACCACCATCCTACAATTTTACGCATATAAAATAGAAATTAGACCAACAATTTTTAACCCTCTTCACTATGGGGAAAACTATTTCAGCAGTATATTGTATATGCTTATGCGCGTGTAGAAGCCAATCGCTTAATGTATATTCGATCCAATCAAAAATCTCTTCGTGTTGATTCGTACAAAGGTCTTTTAGATCATATGATTAGCTTTAGTAATGATAACAATGTAAGGATTGGTAATTTATTCATACTTCCATCTTCATTTACTGGTGGGTCACGCTTTATGTCAAAACTTTATCAGGACAATACGGATATGGTGAAAAAATTTGGGCGCCCCGATTTATTGTGTTTGGAAAACCATGCAGTTACGTTTATGTCATTGAGCACAAAAAACGTGGCCTTCCACATGCGCATTGTTTATTTACTCTCTGTAAGGAGGATAAGTTAAAATCAGCTGCAGATGTGGACAAAATCATTTCAGCTGAAATTCCCAATAAAATTACACATCCGCAACTATACGATATGGTAATAAAACATAATATAGTATACATGGGCCATGTGGAAATTTAAATCCGAATTGTGTTTGCATGGTTGATGGTAAATGTTCTAAACAATTTCCGAAACCATTCTGCGAAGAAACCGATATATCTAAAGAAACTTATCCTAAATATAGGCGACGTCTAAATATAACTTCTGAAGTTATGCCCTCAAATGTTTATGTAGATAATCGTTTCATAGTTCCCTACAATCCGTTTTTTACCTTAAAATATAATGCTCATATAAATGTTGAGCTTTGTTCAACAGTTAAGGCCATAAAATTTATTCACAAATATATTACCAAAGGACATGATTGTGCTAGAATTGGTGTACAAGTTGTGTCTAATAATGATCCCACAGCTGTTGTTGATTTGGATGAAATTTCGCAGTATCTTAACTGTCGCTACATTAATGGACAAGAAGCAGCCTGGCAACTCCAAGAACTTCCAATTCATGGTCAGTCCCATAATATTATTATGCTATCTGTGCACTTGAAAGATGGGCAGTCAATATTTTTTAACGAGAATAGCATTGAAAATGATTTGCGACGTGAATCTATTGCAGTGACGACTTTACCATCGTTTTTTGATTTAAACTTGAATGATCCAACTGCACATAATCATTTATATCAAGACATACCGATATACTACATATTTAAAAATAAAAAATGGGAAAAACGATCCCCAAATTCACATCACGGCAATAAAGCTATAGGAAGAATAATAGAAGTTTCACCAAAAGATACTGAGCGGTATCACCTCCGACTGTTATTACTTTCGGTTAAAGGAAAAGAAGCTGTTTCCTTCGAAAGCTTCAAAAGTTTTGAAAATGTAGTATATTCAACTTACAGAGAAGCTGCTCGAGCTAGAGGTTTGATAAACGATTCTGCAGAATGGCATTTTTGTCTTTCTGAAGCTTCGAAGTATATGCTTCAAAAATCATTACGCTCTCTTTTTGTTACAATTATTTGTCACTGCAATCCTTCAAACCTCTTACAATTATTCAACGACTATAAAGATTATATGATTGAAGATATCATTTATTCTAGTCTAGGGGAAGATGCTGCGTTAACGAACTGCATTATTTCGCTGCGAGATTTATGTGAAGATGTATGTTGGGTTTGATCTCTTTACTGTATTACCAGTACCAAATTCAGAAATATATGCCAACCTTATTACAGCACCACTTTGTATTCCTAACAATGAACCATATCTTTGGGATAATCTAAACGAAGCACAGCGTATGGCTGCTTCAAACATTTGGTCCTCTATTCAAGGTATAAATTCACAGAAATATTTCTACTTAGATGGCCCTGGAGGTAGCGGAAAGACATTTTTGTACTGAGCATTAATACAAAAACTCAGCACAATTAATAAAACAACATTATGTATTGCTTGGACTGGAATTGCGGCAAATCTTCTGCTACATGGTATGACTTCACATTCTGCCTTTGCACTGCCTTTAAACCTTGACTGCGTTAAATTTCCTCAGTTATCAAAAAACAAAAGGAAGTTACTAACATCAATTGATTGCCTTATATGGGACGAGGCACCTATGGCACCTGCAGTTGCTCTTGAAAATATTGACTTAGTATTTCGTGACTTAATGAAAAATAATTGACCTTTTGGTGGAAAATTTATTGTATTAGGCGGCGACTTTCGGCAAGTTCTTCCTGTTATCCGAGGAGAAAACCGTGTCAGCGTTGTAAATGCTACAATAAAAAAGTCACATAGATAAGACCTTACGACAACTTAGAATATAGAGCATTTTGGTGGCCGCTTCCTAGGATTTTCACAAGAAAATTCGCAAACAAACCCGATTAAACACAGGTTTTCTGCCTGTTTCTCAGTTTTTGGAAAATGATCTGATTTTATACATTCACCATCAGAATATTTCGCGCCGCAGAACAAATGTAATTTTTTTTTTTGTAAGAGTAAATAATCTTAAGCATAATTTTTATTATTTCAATATGAATTAAATAAATTCGTAATAACGAAACTTTTACACCAACACATTTAAAAAAACTGTGGACATACTTAGGACAACTTAGGACAACATAAGGCAACTTAGGACAAACTTCACGTACGTTATTTTAAGTTCATTTTTCTCATGCTGGCTCTATTTACATCAAGATGGTTCTGCTTGTATCATAAAGTGACGTAAACTTAAGATCAATTTGCCAATTTATTTATTTATTTATATACATCTATTCTACAGTTAAAAACTTAATGAATAGTAAAAAAAAAGAATTATTTTAGATTAAAAAGAATACTAACAATACGGAACATTACCTGAAAAAACGAAAACTTTAAAAACGTAAAATGAGATTAAAAATTGCAATTACTAATTGCCTTCCGTAAATACACTCTGGATCTCTCAAAATGAAATAAATGGTAAAATTCATTAAAAATTCTAGCCATTGACTTGGTTGGTTCATTGGAACCATAATTCGTTCTCTGAAAGTCAACAAACAAAAATTCCCTTGGACGCAAGCTTCTGGTAGGTACATAAATGCTCCAAGCAGAAATGAGTTCAGGACACTAAATGCGGCCACTAAGAGAATCACTAACGAACAAGGCAGAGGCAATTTTTCGGCGTTTAACCAACGTATCAATGTGAAGGCACTCACACCGAATCACATACGATGGGAGACTTCCTTTGTCCCATTCAAGATTTTTTCTTTTAAGAAAACGAGGTAATCCTTACGAATTATTATAGTTTGTAGAAAAAGCTGAAAGCGATGAACAAATTCCTCGTGAAAGAATCTTTGTGAAACGAAGAGAACGATTAAGTTCTATTAAAAATCAAATAAAATTAGTAAAATTAATTTTTTGCGCGGGAATTCAATTGTTGTTTGAATTTTGAAATTCGGGCACACGTACCGATCTCGTAGTGAGCATATGTACCACTAAATAAAAAATTTCGATATACTATATACCATTTTAAAAAGGAATGTTCAACATTTTCAGCCAATATAATTTTAAGGTTTGTATTGTATCTCTTCCAAATGGTGGGCCGAACTTTTTATGGAATATTAATTTCGCTATAACACGTACTGTAACTTTCAAAAAATAAATTATTAATTAATTTAGTATTATCTAAGGCCTTTCTAACATGGAACATGGCTGTGAAGAACAAAGCAGTTTTTCGTTTATACAATTCAGTGACGATTTTTGATCAATAAGAAAACCAAACAAGATTTTCCTCGAATGTTCGTAGTATGCACTTGATGTAAAAATTATCAAATGGCCGGTCCCTGGGGTTGGTCATATAAATAACAAGCAATATTTTTATCAATTATTGTACGATTTTTCGCCGACGAAATTTGTTCAACAAAAATCAAAAGTCCCAAAGTAAAATGATTTTTCTCGAATGTCCGAAGTATTGTGGTGTGTATGCACTTGATGCCAAAATATCAAATAACCGGTTCCTGGGGTCGGCCATATAAACAACAAACATTATTTTCGGCTAAAGTTTACTTTACGTATACATCAGAAAAATCAGGTAAGGAATATATATTTTGGAAATTGTTGAATGTAGGCTTGTACATGAATAGTTTTTAGGAGGGTGAAGCCAAATTTCACCGGAAAATTACCTTATTTTCCGGGAAATTTTTCATTTTTTAGTTGAAAAAATTGTGTATTATTTTATTCAAAATACGTAAAAATATGCAATTTTTATAAAAATTTTGATATTAGGATTGTATCTTAACAATTTTTCGACAATGCAAGTAATTTTTCCGGGAAAATTTTGCAATTTTTCCAGGAAAATTCTGAAATTTTTCCACTTTTTTTTTACTTAGTTTCAAATTATAAATAAAATTTGAAACAGGAAGAATAAGCGGAGGTTTGAGGGCGGCAGCCCCCATCCTCTAAGGTATACAACGAATTAAAATTACATTAAAAAAATTGTTATATTTACAAAAGTATTTTTGTTTTACATTTGTGTTACTATCAGAAGAAGCGATAAGCGTGAAAAAAAACTCTTTGTTCTGTGTCTGCAAGGTTGACGAAGCAATTATTATTAATTAATATACAATCCTAACGTCAAAAATTTTTTGAAAAAAAAAATAAATAAAAAAATTTAAAATTTTCCGGGAAAATGAGGTAATTTTCTGGGGAAATTTGCCTTCCCCCTCCTAAAAACTACAAATGCACAATCCTACATTCAAAAATTTTCAAAATATATACTACTTACCTGATTTTCCCGATGTATACGTAAAGTAAAATAACGCCTTATTTTCATCAAATATTGTACGATTTTCCACCGACGAAATTTGTTCAACAAAAATCAAAAGTCTCAAAGTCAAATGATTTTTCTAGAATGTCCGTAATGGGCGGTCCATGGGGTATTTCAAATTTAAATAGATTTGACTGCCACCCACAACGTTCTATTTAGGATTTTGACAGCAATGCGTGCATTTACGCTGGTGCATATACATTTGTTTTATTTATCGTAACATTTGTAACTTGTTTGAATCGATTCAATTTAGACCTGAACCAAATCAAGTCGTTAAAAAAATTATCTTAAGGCGGAACGCTACTACGACTTAATCCCGGTGCTCAAGTCGGGTAGAGGAAGTTGGTCTTGGGCTTTCGTAGCTTCCCTTAAGATCTAGATAAATTCGTTTGTGTGAAAAAAATGTGGTTGAAAACAACCAAAAGAAAAAAGAGGAAACATAACGCGCCAACCACATTGTTAAAATGTGGCCTACCCGTTTGGAAATCATTTAGGAGAAGGAAACAAGTGGTTAACAGATTCATCCGTTAAACACGTAGAAGAAATGGGATCGGTACTTAGGCCCGTATTACAAAATACCGAATGGACAAAATCCCGTAGATTACAAAAACACCGTATTTCAAAATCCCGTATTTCGGTAGTATGAATTTTTTACGGGATTCATCAAATTAAAAAACATTTTTTAGTTTGATGTTTATTTACAAAATATTTTAATTCATTTTTATTATTTTTTTTTTTAATTTAAGTTATTATTAACAAATTTATTGAAATGCATTTGTTATCAACAAAACATTACAACGAAAACTGCGATAACTAATATATCGAACTAAACATTGGAACGATTAATTATGTAAATATAGAAACTGCTTCAGGAGGTATTTAATTTTTCAAATCCCGTATTTTAATGGTTTAATGAGTGAAATCGTGTGCGATTCAACCGTTCAGAAGAATTTAAGGGCACATTTCTTTAAAAAGCCACTAAACCACACACACACACACACACACACACACACACACACACACACACACACACACACACACACACACACACACACACACACACACACACACACACACACACACACACACACACACACACACACACACACACACACACACACACACACACACACACTCACACACTTTCTATTTTAAAAACCGCACTTTGCAGAACCGCATGAATGAAGGGTGCATCGAGTACACAGTTGCATGCGGGGTCCCCCAGGGATTTGTACTCGGTCCAATGCTTTGGAATATTACGTATGACGATGTGTTCACACTCCAGGTCCCCGAGGAGGCGACGGTAGTTGGGTTTGCCGATGATATCGCCATCGTAGCAGTTTCAAAGTATAAGGAAGGGCTGGAAAATATTTGTAGGGATACGGTGGATATAATCCAACAATGGCTTGACTCAGTTGGGTTGCAACTGGAGGAACAAAAAACCGAAGCGGTGCTTATAACCAGCAGAAAGGTTCTGGAAACAATTTCCATTAGAATCGGAGCACATACGATTTTCTCGCAACCCTCGATAAGGTACCTAGGGGTACAAATCGATGCAAGGTTGTCATGTCGGCGGACCAAGCCAAGGACGACGAAGATTATTAGTCGGTGTAGTAACATCTATAATGCTCTATGCGTCCCCTATATGGGCGCAAGCGCTTCAGGTGCCATCCTATCGTCGTAGTTCTAACTCCGTATATCGTAGCTGCGCACTTAGAGTGATTAGTGCGTTCAGAACTCTTTCGGACGAAGCAGCCTGCGGGAATGTGTCCAACTGATCTACTGGCAGCGGAACGGCAAAAGTCATACAATAATAGCCATGGAGGAACACCGGATAGACCAATGGTGCGAGCGAACAACACAAGAATGTACAAGGGGGATATTCTTATCGATTGGCAACAGCGTTGGAACCGTTCGGAGAAGGGCCATTGGACTCGACGATTAATTTCTGAGATAGGCCCGTGAATAAATCATAAGCATGGCGAGGTTGATTTTTACCTAACACAGCTCTTAATAGGTCACGGATGCTTTCGATCATACCTTAACCGTTTTGGGCATGATGATTCACCGTATTGTCCATCCTGCAGAGATTCCGCAGAAGATGCTGAACACGTGTTTTTTGTATGCGCACGGTTCCAGGGAAATAGAGAAGTGCTTGCTGGAGTAATCGATCAATTTGATATTACCCCAGAGAACATAGTTGAGGTGATGCTATCGTCCCCAGAAGCATGGAGTGCTGTAGCAAATTTATCAACAACAACGATTAAGGAGTGGCGACGGTTGGAACGCCAACGTCGCCAAGCAAGGTAACTCGCACCCTTCAGTTGCGTGGGAGATGTGATCGTACAGTTAGTACAGACTCCTTCCCTTTCGAAGTAATACCTAGCGGTCGTTCCGGGGGGAAAGAATGCAGGAGGTGGTTTTAGTGAGTAGGAGTCTCACACCGTTGTGGTGGATAGCTACGTTATCCCCTACATCGTCCATGATAGATTTTCACCTTCCTTAAAAAAAATAAAAAAAAAAATACACACACATACACCCACACCCACACACACACACACACACACACACACACACACACACACACACACACACACACACACACACACACACACACACACACACACACACACACACACACACACACACACACACACACACACACACACACACACACACACACACACACACACACACACACACACACACACACACACACACACACACACACACACACACACACACACACACACACACACACACACACACACACACACACACACACACACACACACACACACACACACACACACACACACACACACACACACACACACACACACACACACACACACACACACACACACACACACACACACACACACACACACACACACACACACACACACACACACACACACACACACACACACACACACACACACACACACACACACACACACACCCACAAACCGAATTGCATACTGAGGGCCCTTATTCGGATGGAGGCGCCAAAATATCTGCAGAGGATGGTTGTAAGTTACTTCAAACATAGGGTATTGAAGTACGATACCGATGAGGGTGTTAGAACATATCCAGTAACTGGTGGAGTTCCCCAAGAGTCAGTATTGGGTCCCATACTTTGGAACGTGATGTACGATGGCGTCCTTCGACTCACCCTTCCAAGTGAAGCAAGAGTGGTTGGTTGCAATAGTAGTCACAGCGAAACACAGAGAGGAGATCGTCGAAATTTGCAACAGAGTTGGCCGACTCGTCCAGCAATGGTTAGCGTCTGTTGGCCTGCAGCTGGCGGAACAAAAGACAGAGGTAGTTCTCATCTCTAGTAGGAGAGCAATGAAAAACATAACTCTATAGGTTGGGGCACAAAAAATAATATCAAAGCCAAGTATTAGGTACCTGGAAGTAGTAATAGACTCCGGACTTTCGTACATGGAGCAGATCGCTGCAGCCAGCGAGAAGGCGCGCAGAGTCAGCGCTGCACTGACTAGAATATTGCCGAACATGAGAGGAGCACGCCAGAGCAGAAGGGCCTTGCTTGCTAGTGTTGTAACATCCATTTTGATGTATGGCGCACCAATCTGGGCGAACTCAATGGAGAAGGAGACGCACAGGAAAAAATGGCAGTTGTACAGAGATTGACAGCGTTGCGAGTGATATTTGCCTTCAGAACTGTCTCGGACGATGCTGCTTGTGTCCTTGCGGGGATGCCCCCTGTACACCTTTTGGCAAAGGAGAGGCAAACCACATATCATCGAAGAGATCAAGCAACGCGAGGAGATAACCGTAAGAGAGCAAGGAGTGAGACCGTGTCCCAGTGGCAGAGAAAATAGAGTGACTCAACCAAAGGGCGGTGGACCTATCGCCTAATCCCTGTTATTGAAACCTGGTTGAATAGACGCCATGGCTAGGTAGGTTACTATCTAACGCAATTCCTTACGGGACATGGCTGCTTTAGAGCGTACCTTCACAGGTTTAAGTGCGATGATTCCCCCGACTGTCCAAGTTGCGCGGGCATCCCGGAGACCGCTGAACATGTGCTGTTTGAGTGTCCACGATTCAGAGTAGAAAGGGAAGATATTGGTGCGCATCTAACGAAAGATAATTTGATGGAGTATATGTTGGATTCAGAAGATGGCTGGGAGGCCATGAGCGGAGCAGTCGTTAAAATTGCATCGGAACTGAGACGCCTCAAAAGAGAGAGAAGAGCGAATAACTAACTTTAGCCGAATAGGGGCAGCGTAGGCTGAGCCTGCCTCATGAAGTAATACCTGACGGTGGTTCCGTGGGGCCGAGTGGCATAGAGTACCAATGGTGGTGTTAAGTCGGTGGAAATCCGACACTTTCCCATATATTGGAGGTCTTTAAAAGATTCACCACCGCCAAAAAAAAAACACACACACACAAACAGACACACACACAAAACAGCGAGTTGAGGGGAATGAAGGGGAAGGAGGAGTTAAGGGGAATAACCAACCCAACCCTTGAAAATATTTGTAGTGATTCGGTGGATATAATCCAACAATGGCTTGACTCAGTTGGGTTGCAACTGGCGGAACAAAAAACGGAAGCGGTGCTTATAACCAGCAGAAAGGTTCTGGAAACAATTTCCATTAGAATCGGAGCACATACGATTTTCTCGCAACCCTCAATAAGGTACCTAGTGGTACAAATTGATGCAAGGTTGTCATTCAAGGAGCACATAAAGTACGTCAGTGAGAAATCAGCCAGAGCTAATAAGGCTCTCTCTCGTATAATGCCGAATGTCGGCGGACCAAGCCAAGGACGACGAAGATTATTAGTCGGTGTAGTAACATCTATAATGCTCTATGCGTCCCCTATATGGGCGCAAGCGCTGCAGGTGCCATCCTATCGTCGTAGTTCTAACTCCGTATATCGTAGCTGCGCACTTAGAGTGATTAGTGCGTTCAGAACTCTTTCGGACGAAGCAGCCTGCGTCATTGCGGGAATGTGTCCAATTGATCTGCTGGCAGCGGAACGGCAAAAGTCATACAATAATAGCCATGGAGGAACACCGGATAGACCAATGGTGCGAGCGAACAACACAAGAATGTACAAGGGGGATATTCTTATCGATTGGCAACAGCGTTGGAACCGTTCGGAGAAGGGCCATTGGACTCGACGATTAATTTCTGAGATAGGCCCGTGGATAAATCATAAGCACGGCGAGGTTGATTTTTACCTAACACAGCTCTTAACAGGTCACGGATGCTTTCGATCATACCTTAATCGTTCTGAGCATGATGATTCACCGTATTGTCCATCCTGCAGGGATTCCGCAGAAGATTCTGAACACGTGTTTTTTGTATGCGCACGGTTCCAGGGAAATAGAGAAGTGCTTGCTGGAGTAATCGATCAATTTGATATTACCCCAGAGAACATAGTTGAAGTGACGGTATCGTCCCCAGAAGCATGGAGTGCTGTAGCAAATTTTGCAACAACAACGATTAAGGAGTGGCGGCGGTTGGAATGCCAACGTCGCCAACAAGGTAGCTCGCACCCTTCAGTTGCGTGGGAGATGTGATCGTACAGTTAGTACAGACTCCTTCCCTTTCGAAGTAATACCTAGCGGTCGTTCCGGGGGGGGGGAGGTTGCAGGAAGTGGTTTTAGTGAGTAGGAGTCTCACACCGTTGTGGTGGATAGCTACGTTATCCCCTACATCGTCCATGATGGATTTCCACCTTCCTTAAATAAAAAAATAAAAAAAATAAAAACACACACACACACACACACACGCACAGACACACACACACACACACACACACACACACACACACACACACACACACACACACACACACACACACACACACAAACACACACACACAAACACACACACAAACACACACACACACACACACACACACACACACACACACACACACACACACACACACAACAGCGAGTTGAGGGGAGTGAAGGGGAAGGAGGAGTTAAGAGGAATAACCAACCCATTCCAAAGGAGTAGTAGCACGAGAATAGGATTTCGACAGCATTCGAAGTCCCTTTCAGAGTCTGAAGACCACAAAATATCAGATTCACTATCGGATATTAACGAGCCTGATGCTTTTAATCGGCTTGGAAAGAAAATTGACCTTCTCTGGATATACATCAAATCAAGGAGTAATGTACATCATGAAATAAAGAAGCTTGCCACGTCAATCTGGTATCTGTATGCTAAACACTCACTCGAGGTTGAAAAACTGAATGACGAGAACCAGACAACGTAGACAATTGCAAACTTGGCTAAGCAGATAACAGTATGCTGTGAGACCAGACCACGTCAACCATCTCAAACTCGAGAAACAAAGGGAAGGATATCGTTCCGCTGGATAGGGAAGCGGAAATGGCATCCAAAAGCAAAAGGAAAAGGTCAAATTAACAAAATTCGCCTATTGAACACGCCCAAAAAAAAGGGAAACAGAAAACTGGCGGAACCCCAGTTCTAGAAGCTATAGGTTCGAATGAAAAACCAGTCGAAAGCGGGCCCCGACTGGCAGTTGGTGAGCAAGAAACAAAGAAAGAAACGTGGGAGGATTCCGCGTCCACGTCCTGATGCCATCAAAATAACGAAGAATGATCCCTCACATATGCTGAGATGCTCAACAAAATTAAAGGAGATTCAAATTTGAACGATCTCTCTGATAAGGTGACTCGCATACGTAGGACAGCAAAGGGCGATCTCCTACTTGAGTTGGGGGAAGATATATACCAAAAGGAACTTGGACTCCAATCTGCATTAGAAAATTCTCTTGGTGCAGATGCAAAAATCCGAACGCTAACGCAGGTTGATGAGGTTATGCTCGAAGTTAAAGACATTGACGAGGCCACATCAAAGGCAGACGTACATAAGGCGATTATAACTAAGTTTGCGGTGGCGAAAGATTTAGCGATAGACTGTATCAAGTCATTGAGAGCTGCCTATAGAGGCCCTCAAAACGATGACTGCTGAAGGCAAGATACGTGTTGGGTGGGTGATCTGCCGAATCCGCGAAAAAAAATTGCCCGTAAAGTGTTTCAAGTGCTGGCAGTACGGACATATAGCCAAATCTTGTACATGTGACGTGGATCGCGTTGGTCTCTGCTACAAATGCGGAGGTCATGTATTTAAAGAATGCAAGAAAGAAGCAAGATGTATGCTCTGCAAGAACAGGACGAACCATAACCATACAGCAGGGAGTGGTCGGTTCATGGCAGGTTCATGGAGGCATTGAAAAAAGCACGCCGGCTATGAAGTTCATCCAGCTCAACCTAAACCATTGTGAGGTTGCACAGGACGTGCCAGTCTAAACAGTGCATGAATCCACAGTTGATGTCGCCATCTTGTGCGAACAGTACAAAAATATGGATGTGTGTAATTGGGCAACCGATCCAACCGGCAAAGCCGCCATATGGTCCTGTGGCAGACGGAGCATACAGGAGAGGGCTAGTATCCGTGACGCAGGATTTGTGCGAGTGAAAGTTGACGGTTTGCATATCTACAGTTGTTATGCACCACCTAGTATCACAATTGAAGAGTTTGAGTATTTCCTGGACCACTTGACTGCTGATGCACAACTGCGAAACCCTGTTATCATTGCTGGTGACTTCAACGCTTGGGCAACTGAATGGGGAAGTAGAGATACAAATAGAAGAGGGGTGGCACTACTCGAAGCATTTTCTTCAATAGATGTTGTGCTGCTCAATGCTGGTGACACACCAATTTTTCGTAAAGGCGGTGCCTCCTCTGTGATTGATTTGACGTTCGGTAGCAGCTGCTTGATGCGAAGTTGACAAGCCATATTTTTTGAAATAAAACTTCCAAGGGAATATGGACATATAAGACATACAAGGAAACCGGCGGGTTGGAGGGCGAGTAAGTTTGAGGAAGACCTATTTACGCTATTCCTGAACGATCTGAACCTCTTGGGGACTGCTAACGCGAAAGCGGCGCAGATGATGATACGATTACCAACGCCTGTAATACAACCATGGTAAAACGATTTCTAGATGGTCGTCGTCCACCAGCATACTGGTGGACTGAGCAGATAGCAAAATTGCGCCGGATGTGCCATCATGCAAGGAGAAAATACCAACGTGCCTGGGGTACGAAGTCCTATCCTAGCTTGCACGGAACTTACTTCGATGCTCGAAAGCAATTTAAGCAGGCAATTAAGCTGAGTAAGCGTCAATGCTGGAAGGAGCTAGGCAGTGAAGTGGATCGTGACCCAAGGGGAAGATCATACAAAATCGTCATGAACAGGCTCGGAAATTCCACTGCATCGTCTCCCACCTGCCCAGTGACACTAAACAGAATTGTTACCGCTTTATTCCCGCAGCAAACTGATGTGATCCCTGCCATCGGTATAGTACCTGGCCCAGAGGAAGTTCCCTTGGTATCCAGAGAAGAGCTCGCCAGTGCGTGCCAACGATTTGGGAATTAAAAAGCTCCTGGACCTGACAATATTCCAAATATTGCATTAAAGGCTGCCATGCGAGCTAGACCTGATGAGTTCAGAGAAGTCTACAACTCATGTCTGAGAGATGGGGTATTCCCGAAACACTGGAAGAGACAGCATCTAGTATTGTTGAAAAAGGGAAAGAACCCTCCAGGAGCGCCATCCTCCTACCGACCACTGTGCATGCTGGATACGGCTGGCAAAGTACTCGAGCGCATAATCTACAATCGATTGGAGAAAGCTGTGGAAAGGGCCTGAGATCTCGCCGAGCGGCAGTATGGTTTTCGAAAGGCTCGATCGACAACCGACGCCATTCGACACGTTGTTGAAATCGCCAAGGAAGCTACAGACGGCAGAAGATGGAAGGGCGGATCTAAAAAATACTGCGCCGTGGTCACCCTGGACGTCAAGAATGCATTCAACTCGGCCAAATGGAGCCATATTCTGAATGCTCTTCATGTATTGCAAGTACCAGTGTACATAAGGAGGATCATTACAGACTATTTCCGCAATAGAGTGCTGATATATGATACAGATGACGGTGTCATGGAACACAACGTTACGGCTGGAGTACCTCAAGGATCAGTACTGGGTCCCTTACTTTCGGACATTATGAACGATGGCGTTCTGAAGCTCAGCGTACCTGATGAGGCAGAAATTGTGGGTTACGCGGACAACTTGCTATTGTCGTGGTAGCAAAGACTATAGAGGAGATAATGGAGGTATGCAGGTTGACCATTATAATTATCAAAAGGTGGTTGATATCATTCGGACTCCAACTAGCTGACCATAAAAAAGAAGCAGTCTTAATTACCAGTAGGAAGGTAAGAGAAATTGTAAATATTGAAGTTGGCGGTCTTAATACCCTCGCAGCCTTCATTACGATATCTGGGTGTCAAAATTGATGCGCGCTTAAACTTTAAGGAGCATCTAAAGATAGTGAGCTCAAAAGCTGCCAAAGTAGCTGCAGCCCTCTCCCGCATATGCCCAACACTGGCGCGTCAAGACAGTGTCGTAGGATACTGCTGGCAAATGTTGTAACCTCCATCATCCTCTATGGATCACCTGTTTGGAGTGATGCGATGGACTTTGGGACAAATAGACAAAAGTTAGTATCGGTGTACCGCCTTGGTGCCTTAAGGGTAATATGTGGTTTCCGCACAGTTTCCGATGTCGCGACACTTGTTATTGCGGGGATGATCCCAATTGATCTACTTGCAAAGAAGAGGAAGAAATGTTACCTATGTACATCGTGAACAACCAGGGAGCAGAGCATCAGAACGCATTACATCTCTAACAGAATGGCAAAGACGGTGGGATAAATCGGAAAAGGGTCGGTGGAGCTACCGTCTCATATCATCCATCGAAAAGTGGATAAATAGGCGGCATGGCGAACTTAACTACTACCTGACGCAGTTATTAAGTGGGCATGGTTGTTTTGGGGCATACCTTTACAGATTTAAGCATACCGACATTCCAGAGTGTCCGGCCTGCAAAGGATCACAAAAGGATGTGGAACACGTTTTTTTTTTTCAATGTTCGCGGTTTGAGACAACCCGGAGCGAACTGTCGGATATCCTTGGGCAGTGTCCAACACCTGAAAACATATCCGAACTAATGCTTGTTTCTGAAGAAACATGGAATGCTGTAAGCCACACTTCGGCGGTGGTACTGAAGGAGCTGAGACGCCTAGAGCGTGCAAGAGCAGAACAACGAATAACAAATCGTGATTAGATAGCGGTGGCAATCTCAATCTATGGTTGAGACGCCGTGGATAATAGAGTCGAATGATTAGTCACCACCATGCGAAGTAATATCTAACGATAGTTCCGCATGGAGGATGGATAAACGGGTGTGAGATTTTTAGATGGTATAAATCCATCCCTGTTGCTGAGATGTTTGCCACCATAAAAGCTTCGTCTTGTTGAAGATTTTCCTCATTTTACCCTTCCAAAAAAAAAAAAAAAAAACACCCACACACACTCACGTATTCTATAATAATTCAACGGCTTAGGTTAGGTTAAAAATTGCGCGATTTTTAACCTAACCTAATCCGATGAATTATTATAGAATACGGGATTTTGGCATACGGGATTTTGGGATATGGGATTTTGGGAAACGGGATTTTGGAATACGGGATTTTGTAATACGGTATTATGTATATGGGATTTTGTAAACGGTATTTTGTCATACGGGCAACTGTACCCAACCCGAAGAAATTAAATAAATAAAATAAAAAAAAATTGGCTATAGGCAACTATACTATAGCTAAACTTTTGTTTTTTAAAAATTGAGAACATTATTCACCATAGGCGCCTAACAAATTGTTGGTAAGTATTAGTTTGTTAAATGTTGTGGACAGAGGGAGAACAGTGCGGAGCACTTGTCGTTTCCCGTCCCCTAAGGGACAGTCCACAGACACCCAACAGGGGTTATAGATAACAGATTTATATTTCGGTAAAATAAAAATGTATTTTCCCCCCGCCCCCCTTAACCAAAATTGACCATCTCAATATAAACGAAAAAAACTGAATATCCCCCAATAAAATATTGGCGTGGATTTTATACAATTTTTCTGTTGACTGACCAAAAATAAAAATTATTTTTTACATCGATCAACCAACCGGAAAACTCATTCTTACCTCTAATACTTCATTGGTTATTGACCAATGTGCAAAAACTGCAAATATGTGGCACGTTTTCGTTGCATGTGTAAACACATGAGCTGCCCAAATTGCAAAAGAGAAACAAAAACATAATTCAACTTGATTGACATTTCATTTGACCAAGGAATTGAAATTGGAATTGGAATTCAATTTTGAAAAGTCTCGTGATTTATTTTTAAAAGTTAATAGTGTACTATTTATAATACTTCCATTGTTTTCTGAAAGTCGAACAGAAGCTTTTGCGCATTAAATAATAATTTTATTTAATATCTTTTGGAGTAAATATTAAGCATTGTTTAGCAAATACTATGATTTATAAACACGAAAACTCTGGTGACAAACACAGTAACTATAAAATGGAATTGGAATTGCAATACCATCAACTCAAAAGGAATTCGACGAATTCCTAATTTGAATTCATTATATAGCATTGTTGTTGTAAATTGGCAAATGAAATGTCACTTTGGTTTCAAATACCCGCAGGTGAATAAACACAAAAGAAAACCAAGAAAAATTGTACAGACGCTTGACAAAATCGCGTGTGCAACAACACAAAAAAAAAAAAAAGAAAAATGTATTTACGTTTGTGTATTGAAACGTGAGTCCACACTTTGATGTGCAGAAATATATTGTAAACAAACGTAAATGAAAATACGAGTGGTATGGGTAGCGCCACTAACTTGCTTATGTGCATAGTTCCGCTATGTACAAACAAGTTTGATACAACACAAACTAACGTAACTAAAATGGTAACGGCATCCGGACATTGTCATCGGAATTTTTATTTGGTTTTAGAAGAAAATATCTTAAAAGGTGGGACAGTTTTCTTACATTTGTTTGGGGAATTAAAGTTTACCAATTAGGTAGACTTTTCTCTCATATTCTTTATTTGTTGCGAATATAATAGCGTTCTTTGAACACCTTTTATAAGTAATTTATTTGTTTTTCTAAGAAAATGATATTGAAAAAAAATGTCTGACAGTATTGTACATGAAAGCAGCAAAAATAAATTTATAAGCCAACAAAGACGGGGGGTGGATAAAAAAGTTGTTCCAAGTAAATTATATCTTTTACTTTTAAAAGCTTTTTATAAATAAGGAAAACATTGTTTTAAAGTTTCAATAAAGTTTTCATAAAACACTGAGTTATTATTCCTGAGAAAATATTATTTATGTGACAGTTGCACCACTCTAAGAGCTAACATTCAGAAAATATATAAATGTATGTAAATAATTAATTAAATTGATTTTAATAATTACATCACAAAATGGAAATACTAAACGCCTTAGAGATTTTGTCTTGGAGACGACGTTCTAGAAAATTAAATTATTTGTAATCGCCCCGGGTAGAAGCAAACTTCCTATTGGTAATAACGATCTTAAATCATTTTAAAGATTTTATGATATAAAACAGAATCAATTTTATAATTTTTTTGAAGTGCAAAGGGAAAATAGTAAAACTTTCTTATAAATAAAATACAATAATACTCGTAATAACAATAAGATGATATTGTGAGACAATAACCGTTAAGATAAAAAAAAGTTCATATTTAATAATAACAAAAAATTATTATTATTTATTTATTTAGATCACATGACAAAGCTTTTTCGTTTTCATTCAGTTTTGGTGAAAACATGAAACTTTTATTTAATTATTTACTTTTGTGCGAGATTTTTCTCTCTCGCAAAGCTTTTATTTACTTATATATACAAAATCAAATTAAAAGTTTTAGGTATACATACATAGATCAACACTAAAAACGTGCAATATTTCTATTTATAAAATATGATGATAAGAATAACATTTGACGAGGCGTTTGGCAAATGAAAAAAAAAAATCCTTTGCTTTTCCTTACAAATACACTGTCTGTGCAAATTGAAAATTAGAAAAACTTTTTAATTTCAATTCACACGCCATGATTTAGCAAAAAGAAAAGTTATTGAATTTCAACCCGCGCATCATAACCTGTTAAGGTGACAAAAAGTTTAGAGTTTCGAGTAGATAAGATCGTATTATTTTGTACACATAAAAGTTGAAAGGGTGGAAAATTTGTAAAAATAAAAGTTGAAAATGCGAATATTTTACGAATTGCAAATAAACGACTTTTGTTCAAATTTTATCAGACAACTTGTTAATTACAATAAAGCAATTTGAATTTTTTATTATTATTTTGAAGAGTTAGTAAAAATCAAGGAGCATAATAAAATGAAAATGTCTTTTGCCTTCAAGTACTCGTACCCGTAACATATGTGTATGTATATACACAAATTTTTCTCGTCTCTATCTCTATATGTCTCTTGAAAAAATCACTTGACACTATTATTGCACTCGTATATAGAGTTGTGTAACACAATTGTTGAATTAAAATGAATAACTTGGTTTTAATTGTGTTAGATTCTTATGCTATGTATGTATGTAGAATAGACGAGAAAAATTGTCTTTTGTGTAATCTTAAAGATTTGAAGGACCAAATAAAGCTCAAACAATGGAAATAATATTATTGATTTGAGTTTTTGTCTTCTGTTAAATAGGGTTCATTATTTTTCAAAGGCAATTTTCAATTTACTTATGTTGGTTGTGGAAATATTACTTTTTGTTTATATGACTAATGCAGAATTATTCACCAAAAGTTTAAGCCTGTACTACCAAAGATCATCTAATATTAAAGATAGTTCATTCAGGACAAAAATTAGAAATAAAATTAGGGTATCCCAATGCAATATATCGTCCGCTTCGTGGCGATAACTCCTAACTGAAGTATTTTCCAAGAAACCAGAAAAACTGTTTCTTATTAATAAGGGGTGCCTTTATAGAAGTAATCGTCTTATCTCTCAATTTTTATGTTTTATTTTAACGGTGGCCTAGTATCTTCCGTTACCAATCTATCTTACATCAACCAATTTTCTAAATAATCATGCAAAAGAGATAACAACTTCACAATTTCCAATGATAAAGGAAAATGTGTTGCCGAATCCAATTTCAATTGTTGTTTTGTTCGTCTGATTAAATGTGCTGATGATTGTATGTGTATGTACTCGTATATTCATTCTTCAAAACAATTAAAAATAAAGAGAGAGAAATAAAGTGCCGTCTTCCGGTGTTGCAACACATAAAAATATTTATTAAGAAAAAAAAAATGCGAATTAATCAAATTGTGTTCTTTATATGATAATAAAAGTAGATATCATTTATATATACATACAGTAAATTAAGAACATTATGAAAAGTAATTTTTAGCAGAAAACTCTGTAATATGAATTAAAATTTTGCTAAAATAAAACAAACAAAAATTTTTTGAAATTAGAACATGGGAAAACAAAAAAATATAAAGATAATAAAAACGTTAATAATTAAGATTAAGCTTGCTTGTGGTGAGGGGGAAGTAAGTGATTTTTGGTTTACCAACATGTGTGTAGGTTAGGTTAGGGTAAGGTGGTGGTCCAGGAAGACCAGACACAACATAAACACAAACTAGTCCGTAGCCATACCACAATTTATTATTTATCCACCTACTCATTGGAACCATTGTGATCTATTAACAAAGTGCTGGATACTCCTGACGTCCATTCTACTGAGGTCAGTCAGATCATTTAAGAGGGCTGTTTCTAGAAACTTTAGTATGTTTCGGGCCAGACGAGGGCAGGTGCAAAGAAGATGAAGCACTGTCTCTTCCTTCTTTTCGTTTTCACAACTGCGACAGTCCTCATGTGAGAAGAATTTAATTCGACTCGCATGGCGGTTTATGAGACAGTGCGCTGTAATCACTCCAACAACCATACTGGCCTGATACCGCTGATATCAGTTGTTTGGATCTCGCTAAATCTAACTTTGTGCAGATCTGCCGAGTTATTGTACATGAGTTACTATTTGACGACTTACTAGTTTCTTCCTGAAGCAGTAGTTTCCATAACGCAAGAGGCGTTTCAATAGCACTTCTGCTTTCTGTAATATGGCTCATGGTGCCACGTCGAGCCAACTCGTCAGCTTTTATATTCCCTGTACTATTGGAATGCCATGCCCTGGAACCTATTTAATAAGTAAGTTGAACTGATCCGCCAACGCGTTTAAAGATGAGAGGCAGTTCTGGACTACATTCGACGTGAGGAGGTGTCCGTATATATGCGAATATCAGTAGCTTTTGGTTAGCAGATTTGTCCAGAGCAGGCCATCAGACTGTTACCCCATACAAAAGAATTGGTCTGATTATTGTGGTGAAGAGCCAATAAACGATGCGGAACTCCAGCCCCATCCTTTTCCAATTTCATTTTTGCAACAGTAAAGCGCTGCCGTAGCTTTTTTACCCTTAAAGGGAGGAAGTTTGTGTTCCCTAGAAGAGAGAACCAATTATTTGTTTTGTTTGGGTTCATATCTAACCCACAACCATTAGCCCATATAGAAACAATGCACTGTGGATTTTTCATGAGTTCACTAAGGGAACCGGGATATTTACCTTGAAGCCACTATCCTTCAGTTTTAGCAACAGTTCATTAATGACCAAATTTCAAAGTAAGGGAGTAAGGGGGACAATACTCAAATCTTGCGGTGTACCTCTCTCAAACTAGCAATTATGACCCTGCCTCTTAGCATTTGATCTATACAGTCCCTGAGTGATTCATCCACTCCCATATTCGAAAGTGCCCGAGTTATAGCCCTTCGAAGTACGTTAATAACGTAGACGGAGCCGTAAATATCCAAAACGATTACCATTCCGTACTCTTTATACTCGAAAGATAATTCGATGTAATATATAAGAGAATGAAGAGCATTCTCTACAGATTTCCCCTTGCACTAAGCAAGTTGAGATTTTGACAGTTTTCCGGCACAATGACGCCTCTAATATTAGCTCCTATTTGTCTTTCCAATATTTTAAAGAGAAATGAAGATAAGCTAATTGGTGTAAAGTTTTGGGACCGCTGTGTGAGCCTTTTCCTGCCTTAGGTATAAATACAACCTTCACTTCCACCAATTTGATAGGAATATGACATATAGGGTGGGCCATCTAACTTTTTTTTGAACTAGCGGTTATTTAGAGTATGGTAAGGGTTATGTCACTTTTGATTTGACAGAAAGTTAGTTTTATCATTCCGCTGAACGAAAATGGTTGTGTATTCGCTTGAACAACGCTGGGAAATATTGAAACATTACTTCGAAAATCTTGGCAAAAAAATCATTTTTTCGGATGAGGCGCATTTCCATCTTGGCGGCTATGTAAACAAGCAGAATTGTCGCATTTGGGCACGGAGAACCCGCACGTGATCGTAGAGAAGCCGATGCATCCTCAACGAGTGACTGTTTGGTGCGGATTTTGGTCCGGTGGCATCATTGGGCCATTTTTCTTTGAAAATGACCAAGGAGCCGCCGTTACTGTCAATGGTGAGCGCTACCGCGCCATGATAAACGATTTTTTGTTCCCGGCACTTGAAGAGGAGAACATAGGCAACAGTTGGTTTCAACAAGACGGCGCTCCGTGCCACACAGCACACGTTTCAATTGATCTTTTGCGCACTGTCTTCAAAGATCGAATTATCAGCCGAAATGCTAATGTGATTTGGCCGCCTCGGAGCTGTGATTTGACGCCGTTGGACTATTATCTTTGGGGTGCCGTCAAAGATAAGTGTTACGCCGATAAACCAGCAACGATTGACGCTCTCAAGAACAATATTCGCATTACCATTGAAGACATAATGCCGCATACCATCGAAAATGTGCTCAAAAATTGGACCGACCGTATGGGGTACGTCAAGGCCAGCCGAGGCAGTCATATGAATGAAATAGTATTCCATAATTAATCGGAAGGATTGTTCTTTACAATGAAAATGCATTTTAAAAAAAAAAAATTATTTGGCCCACCCTGTAGTTCTAGGCTGTCTTTAAAAATTACCTCAGTTGCAATTTTACTACCACCGAGGAAACATTTAAAAGAATTTACTTATTACTTGTGTGAAAAATTGAATCAGCAGTTTTAAATTTTTATTTTTAAACATTGTGATATGAAAAATATGTTCTTATCTCCGCCTCAAGTAAAAAAGGCTGGGCCAAATCAGCAGATAGCAATGTCCACAAGCGATTTGTCACCGAGCGTCACGACCTCAATTATTATCAATAAAAATAAAAATATGCAGCATAGTCCAAAGCGAGTTAAATCAAAGTGAACTAGAAATTAAATTAAATAACATTGGTGTGTTGAACGATAAGCCCTAGATTAGCGGCCAGTGCAAGCGCAAATAAATTCACGAAGCTAGATAGCGTTAAATTAATGTATGGTAATAGGTATTCTTGTTTGGTCCAAAATCCAAAAAGTGAGAAGCCGCCACCAATTTATTTGAGGGACGAATCAAATAGAGAACAAAAGAGGAGAAGAAGAAGAAACTAAAGAAACAAAAATGGAACCGCTCAATATTGATGTTTACAAAGCATTAATTATACATCTTGACGATGTTGCTAAACATTACTACACGTACCAACTAAAGAGCCAAAACGTGCCATTACGTGGATGCAAACGAAGTACAAGCTGCTGCAACTACAAGTTTCATGACGATGACGAAGAGAACCATGGATCTAATGATGCAGAATATGAACACGCTGATGCAGGTATATGACCATTCTCAAAATAACCATATGGAATGAAGCAGCCTAGCACAACATAAAGCAGAGGCACAACTAATACAAGCAATGCTCAACGAGCACAATAATGACTGTGACAGTTTTGTATTAAAAAAAAAATTAAGAATATTTTTAATCCTTGAAAACTGACCACAGACTTCCCAGTGATAGATCCAGCAGCATTTTTACAGCCGGCTAGGTTGCAGTGGTTGGGGGGAGTTTTTTTCTGGATCACTAGGAAGCTTGATTAATATGCTGTAGGACAAATAAAAAACTGGTTGTGTTTCTGGCTCGAGATCACTGTTTCACCACCAACAGAAATAGAACTAACTTAACGTATCATTTTGTTACACGCGACACTTAGCTGAAAAATGAAACATTAATTTTGAAAACAATTGAAAAACCGTTAATTACTGAATCAATTCATAAACAAATTAATTTATTAAATTCAAAAGAAAATTAATCACTTAAATGAAATATTCATTGATGAATCAAAAAAAAATAAAATACACAATCAAACCGTTACCCTAAAAAAAATGCATTCTTACTCCTAATACCTAACTAGCTAATTAATTCTAAAATCTTAAATAATAATTAACAGTAACTAATGTCTAAAAATGAAAGATATCAATTAATATAAATAAAATTAAAAAAAAAAACATATTCACAATTTGTGGATGTGGATTATTCCGTGTTGTAACTTTTTTTTTTTTTTTGTTGCGTGAAGGACATCCGAAGCGGCAACCCTTTTATTTTTCTGTTTGTTTGGTACACGTTTTGTTCATGTTATGTAACAGGAATCATCCTACCCAATTTTCACTTCGCAATTTAACATGTGATGTGGTTTTGTTATCACACGGTTATTAACGGATATTATAATTTATTATTATTTAGATATACTCGTACTTATTAGAACTTATCATACCATAGTTAATAAATAATTAATTTTATGTTTTTTTTTTTTTACATATTATACTGAATAGTAACACTGATTAGTCTTTCACTGTTGTTTTGGTTTATTAGTGGGTACCATTATCCCATTATGCCACTATCAAACTTAGATGGTAAACTTATCACTTTAATGTTTGTTCAGTTTCCTTGTTTTTTTTTTTTTTTACTTTTTATTTTTATTTTTATAATCGTCACGATAATCACGGTTGATCACAATTTAACGACATACGTATTATCACTATCGTTTATTCAAAAATCTTAATTATCAAAGTTTATTAAATAGTATATTATCTTAATTTAAACTTATAATTATATCAATTCAAGTATTCACTTATAGTAATTATTATCTATTTTGTTCTTGTTTTATTTTTATTTTTGTACTTTTTATATTGTTTTTTAACCAACAAGTAAATCGAACCGTCTCTACCAAAAATAATTTTCTGACTCCCCGCATTTCATCTCGACCATCCCATCTTCAGCCCGTTTTTTTTCTCTCTTCGTTCCGTTTCATTTTTTTTTTCGTTTTATCATTCCCCAACACATTTGAACAATCCAACTGTTATCTCATAAATTTATATTATTGTAGCGCTAATCTATTGATCACCTGTACAATATTCATTATTAAAGCTCTATCAAGCAAGAATACATTTTTTTTTTTATAACGTGAGCATAGGTACAGTGCAGGAATCAATTTTTTCCCTTGTATAGTCCGACAATGTCAATACGGTATTGGTATATACCAATATTTTTTTTTATTTTATTTAAAATCTAAAAACCCATTATATCCCGCAATTCCCTGATTGCCACATGACTTAATGTTAATATCTGATATGACACCAAGGACTCAGATGGGAAAGCACATGGAGGCACTGTTGTGTCGATAAAAGAAGATTAAAACACTAAGAACTGAAGAAATCTGAGGAAGAACATATGTATACTATACATTCAACGAGTACTTCTTTGCAGGGGTGGTCCGGAAACTGTGTCATATCGGCAGTGTAGTGTCCTCCAAAACATGCTGGGATCCGCTTGAAACGCAATATTTGAAAACGTGATATTTCGAAACGCGACATGACGAAACGAGATAAAGTACAAAATGCGGTATTTCAAAACGCAATATTTCAAAATGTTGGGTAATAAATTTCTTGCGTGGGTGATTACAATGCAAAACATACTCATTGGGGTTCTAGATTAACATCGCCGAGAGGCTAACAACTTCAAAAAGGTATAGAGGAACAGTCCCTGGATTATTTATCTGCCGGTAAAACCACTTACTGGCACACTTGCAAACAAAATCACCTTTATTGAAATGAAAATTAAATCGAGTTATTGAGGCCCTAAGATTTGCTTTGCGGAAAGAAGAAAATCAGTGCGTACAGAACTATTTAAGTAATCTCTCGACAACCGAGAGAACAGATTGTTCTTTGTGGACAACCAATTTAAAAATGCCAACAAATTCGAATCCACCGATTACACTACCAACTGGAAATTGGGCGAGAAGTGATGAAGAAAAAGCCAATGGTTTTGCTGCTCATCTAACAACAATATTCGCAAAACACGAAGAAGTTAATTATTTCGTGCTACTCCAGCAAATGTTTGTTGGTTTATCCTACAAACCTATAAAGTATAATTGGAAGAAAGTTAAAAATACAATTAAAAATTGCATAAGCCCGAAAAAGGCACCATGACATGATCTCATTACTGGAAAAATGATAAGGGAATTGCAGACAAATGCATACAACTAATAATATTCATATTCAATTGTATATTAGGAACAACAGCTGTCTTCCAATGGAACAAATTTGCTACTTGCAAATACTTGTGAGTATCAATCGAAAGGAACGCAAATTTTAATAGCACATATAAAAACATCCACACCAGAGATTTAGTATATTTAGTATATTTAGTTACAAACTTTGATTGATTTGTCAAGAGGTCTGAAATGAGAAAGTGTTGCGATGCATTGTACTCGTATACATGGTACGAACAGGCTAATTGACTGAGAAGGATTGACGCATTATTAAAAAAATCAACCAAGTTACCGTGAATTTATGTATTTGTTATTTTAAGGCGCCTTTATGGTTGTGTTCGTTCGTTCTGTGTTTTTTTTTAACCAATCAGGTTCCGCAAAAATGACATTTTTCTTCTTCCGATTTTTTTTCATCAAGTTGATTTAACTTCAACATTTTAACTGAACGAACATAGAGGAAAAGAGACAGTATGACAAAAATTAAAAAGAGAAATAACACTCTAATGTCATCCGCAAACGACGCAAATGTTTTATACATAGTTCGTTTTAACTAAATTTAATGAAAAATTGAAAATGTCATCAAATTCAGGATGTAAACAATTGGAAAATAAACACTTTAACAGTTGAAATATATTCTAACAATGCACAGCTATGTATACTAAAAATTCAAAAACTTTGATATTCTAACAATAGCTGGCGACAAAATCGTTCTGCGATTTTTTCATCAACGATAAATCATCAAAATAAAATAACAGAATGGATGAACGAACGAACGAACAAACACAACCATAAAGGCGGCTTTAGCAATCGTGAATTATATTTTTAAAAACTACTGTCAAAGTGTCTAAAATCGTTGTTTATATTTTTTTTAATTTATTTAAATTTGAATTAAAAATGGACAAAACTGATTTTCTTAAATTATTTAAATATACAACATGTTTAAAATGCTGCAACATTCATGCTTAAAAATACAAAATATTTCATATTTCAAAATAGTGAAAATGGCGAATTATACGTTACTTAAAAATTAGCATAAATTATGTTTTTATTATATAATATACACTATTCCAAAAATAGTGAATTTTTGTGAGATACTCGTACCTTTATCGCGCATACATACTCCACATTTTTTTTAAAGATCCACGGGCTGGGAAATTTTTTTTTAGTTAATCCAACACATCGGTCAGTTAGCTTGTTAATTAAGCTTCAATTTTATTTCTATTTGGTCTCTCTACGTCAATTTTTTGCCGAGATATCTGACTTTGAATGAAAAAGGATCCCAATGTTTTTGATCAACGATATCTCAGCAACCACTGATTGCACTGTAAATTTTAGGGCACTTTTAAAAACTTGAGTAAATTTCCCACAAGACCCTTTAATGATTATTTGAGAAAACCACATTTTTTCATCCTCAACACTAATTTGATAAAAGTACAAAAAATTGACTTTTTATGGTTTTTAGCATATCTACCGTTCCTTTACAAATATTGATGAAGAGAATAATTTTGCCAGATTTTTTACAGCTTAATTATCCTTAAAAGTCCTGTAATTTTCAAATTGATGCATCCAACCGTTTTTCCGGACAGATTTATCAAAGGTTTACAAAATGCCAATTAAAGGAACAAGTGATCGTCAATATAAAAAAACAATTTTCTCGATTTGTTTCACAAGTTTGCATTAGTTACTAACGATTTTTTTACAATACTCACCTATAAGATGACAGAAATTAGATGAAATTTTATGGAATATGACCAACTAGGATGGAACTTAGCTATTGCTTAACCGATTGTAATGCCATGAATTGGGCCCATTTTGTCTGTTTACATAAGTGTTTATGTGTGTGTGTATGTTTGTATGTACATATTTTATTGTGTAGTTCGCTATTTAATGTATTTGCTTACAACCACTTGTTAAGACATATGCATTACAGTTAGTTTTTTTAAATTATTCTACCCATTGTAAATTACTTATCAAATTCTTACATAAAATCTATTTATGGCAAAACCAACAAAAATCATCAAAAAATGTACTCTATATTCGTAAAATACTTCAGTGTCGATTAATCTATCACCTATACTTATAGACATTTGTGTTAGTTTTGTGTATATATATTTATTTTCTGATTTATTTTATACACATTACTAATACTACACCTTAGGCTTCTTCTTTATATCTTAAGTGTTTGTACTGTATGGCTTGTACAAATATTTTTGTTGGTTTGGTTTATGGAAATTTTTACACATACACCTTTATATACATCACAAGTCAAGGTGTTAGATGCAGTGCTATCGAAGTGAGTACGATCGGAGTGTTTGTCCTACTTTCGCCTAGTGGTTATCCTGTACTCCGCTATTTCGTTCTGTTCTAATAACTACTGTACTAATAATACATTTACACAATATTTTAACTTGTCGGCTTTTGTTTGCTAAAATTATAATATTCTGGGGGACAGCTGGCTTTTTCATAAAGCATTTTTCCAAAGCTAATTTATAATGGTCTCCGTCATTCTCTGGCAAAAACCCATAAAACGGGTTTCTTGCAGTAATGTGCTAGTCACTTTAGCAGACAATATCAATTCAAACAAAAATTTGTTGATAAAACTTATAAAAAGATAATTTAGAGTTTTCACAACATATAAAAACATTAAAGCACTCTATATGGGGCACCAGATAAAGTCAAACATGACAGAGATTACCTGATTTTAACCAAAAACTTTTATCTGCTAAATATTTAGATTAGGACCTCCCGAACGCAAAAATTACGCTGCAAGACAAATTATGCGGCTATTTGTCCTTACCGTACAAAAACGATGTGGGGAAGTCTGGATTTACAATATGTACTCTCAAATCCTTCCATAAGCTTAGACTAGGACCCTCTTTTATATGGATATAAAATGTAAGATAATTTCTGCAGCCATTTAAGACGTTGTTTTTAGTGTGTTATGGGAAATTTCATTCGTCCAATACGCATTGACATCAATATTCTCAAATCCTTTGCTTACATTTGAATAAAATTCAGTCCCCCTTGCATCTTTCTTGTCTAGCGAGGTTAAACGCTGACAGCAGAAATTGTCTTTCAGTTTTATTTTGGCATTCTCCTTCTCGCCTAGATAGGATATAGGTAGGGATTTTCAGGCCATGAAATAATAGGGTGTATAATACTACTATTTATAGAATTTACAAAATATTGTAGAAAATAAATTTTACTAAAGATAGTCTGAATTAGCTAAGTATATGTCTATGTAAAAAACAAAGAAAAATTGGTACAACCATGCTTCTAATAAATGGCATCAACCAAAATATCATTAGTGGTGTTCCGCAATATTTCTTGAATTTGGCTCCCAAATGAAGTGACCCAAGGAACAAACAACAAAACAGCAGAAGCAAAATTAATAAAAAACATAGTGGATAAAATAACAACCAACAACTCACTAGTTACAAAAGCTGACAAAGGCAACACGATAGTCATAATGACAACTGCAGAATATAACAAGAAAATCCAGGAATACAACGAAAACAACAACATTCAAAAATTACAAGCTGATCCAACCAACGATTGTAACGCAAAAATAAAACAAATCATAAATAAATCAACAAGCATCCTAAGTTATAGAACCATCAGATCGTGTAAAGTAATAAAACCCATTGTACCAAGCATCAAATGATTGCCGAAAATACACAAAGAAAACACACCAATGAGACCGTTAATAAATTTCACCACAGCACCGACGTATAAAATAGCTAAACATATCAACAAATTGTTAAAATAATACTTCAAATTAGAAAATAATTATTCGCTCAAAAATAACTTAGAATTAATAGATAAGATAAAATTAGTTAATATTCCAAATAGTACCAATCTAGCTTCGTTTGACATAACCAACATGTACACTAACATACCAATTAAAGAAACCATAGAAATAATAAGAAAATTACTATCAAAAAATGGGGTGAAAACAATAGATACAAACGAAATAACCAATTTATTAACTGAAATCACAAAACAAAACTATTTCACATACAATAACGAATTTTACATACAAACTGAAGGATTACCGATGGGAAGCCCACTTTCAGGAACAATAGCTGATATATGGTATATATACCTAAACGAGTTTGAAGATAAATACGTCTTAAACGCAAACAACATATACCGTAATAACATAATTTATTGGTACAGGTACGTCGACGATATCATCTTATTATTTAACGGTTCATCAAGACAACTAGACAAACTACATCAGCACATAAACAATAAACAACCAACAATAAAGTTCACTTTAGAAACTGAAACGGACAAAGAAATTAACTTTTTAAATCTTACAATAAAAAACAATAACTCCAAACACTCTTTCAGAGTTTATAGGAAACCGACTCAAACTGACCATACAATCCATTACGATTCATACCATCCCTACCAACATAAAATATCAGCTTACAACCACATGATACACAGACTTAACAATATACCAATGTGCAAAAACGACTACGATAACGAACTAAACATTATTAAACACATAGCAAATAGAAACGAATACAAATCAACTTTAATAGACAAAATTAACAATAGAATTAAAATGAAACTAAACCAACTAACAATGACCACATTAACCCCACTAGACAGGAACGAAAATAAAAAATACGTCAGTGTAGAATATAACAAAATCACAAGCAACATAATACACAAAACATTCAATAGAGTAGGATACAAGACTGCTTACAAAACCAACAATAAAATAGAGCAAAAGCTAAAATACTATAAACAAGGACAACCAACAGATACTGGGGTATACAAAATTAAATGCAATAATTGTCCCAAATTCTACGTTGGTCAAACTGGCCGATCATTCGAAAAGAGATTCAAAGAACACATTAGCGATATTAGAAAAACAGAGCCCAAATCAAATTGCGCACAATACATAAAATCAGAGAAACATACGTATACAGATTTCAATTCAAACCTGAAAATATTACATAGAATTAAAAAAGGATAAACACTAAATAGGCTAGAGGAATTAGATATATATAAAAATAAAGATAACAACAACTTGTTGAATGATAAAATCAATACAAAAACCAATAAAATCTATGACCTCATCATATATAATACTAACAAAATAGAAGGGAATAAATAATAAACAATTAAATTAAATGTATACAGAGTGTCCCACAGGTACGAATCCAAACGAGTAGGGCGTGTAGCTGGATCAATATCATGAAAAAAAGTCCACTACGCATATGCCCGGAAATGAACTGTTACCCACTTCAATTGCATTTCAAAATTTTTAGGTTGGCACACTACATTGAATGATGTAAATGCCAATAACTCTTCTAAAAATTAAAATAACTCAATTGTTTTTCTATAATTTTAAAGGCAAAGAGTGCTTCTTTCTTTTCTGGAAGTAGGAATATCATGCATCGTATTTTCCATAATGAAAACATTGGTGAAATTAAAAAAATTGTGCGGGAAATAATAAAAAAATTCATTAAACTCATTTTTTCTCGAAAAACTCACTTAATAAATTTTGTTTTTTATTTCAAATTTAAATTTAATAGACTATTTAATATAAAATTGCTTCATCGTTTTTTATCTAATCATGTATAGTTTTTGAGATATTAACGTTTCAGTGTAGTACTTGTTGAAAAAAAATTATTATAAAAACCAGTTGTTAGAAGTAAAAAATTTATTATGAAAAACCAAAGCAATCGTTTTAAACAGAAACAACAATTTAGTATGCACGTCCATATGTTGCATTTGTTAAATCTTTTTAATCGTTAGTAAACGTATAGCTAAAATCGTTGTTAATCTTTTGAAAATAATTTTTTGCGCGTTTGTAATTAGAAATAATAAAATGCCACGCTACACATTCGAAGAACTCGCCGACATCCATTTTATTTATGGTTTATGTAACGGAAATGGACGAGCTGCAGAACGTGAATACGCAAACCGTTATCCGGGTAGGCCGGTGCCAGATCATAGAATATTTGAAACAGTTCACAGACGATTACGAAAACGAGGAACATTGGTCCGCTATGAATACGAAAATGTTTGATGAGTTCAATACGAAGTCAATACCGACGAACAAGTTTTGAATTCAGTACAAAAACATCCCACCATTAGCACGAGACGTCTTTCGATACAACTTGGTATTAGCAAAAATAAAGTCTGGAGGGTACTTCGAAGAAACCATCTACACCCATTCCACTACACTCCAGTGCAAGAATTATTACCAGTCGATTTACCAAACAGAACAAATTTCTGCCGTTTATTGTTAAACAACGAGGAACATAATCCTTCATATTTGCCATCCATTTTACAAAGAGATCGAAGAGTGGCCATCAGAAAACCCACACGTTAAGCGAGAATCATCATTTCAAAGGCGTTTTAGTGTTAATGTATGGTGTGGTATAATTGGAAATAATTTTATCGGGCCAATTTTACTACCTGAAAGATTGAACCCACAAAACTATCTTGAATTTTTGAATGAAACAGCTCCCACTGTGCTAGATTCAATACCACTCATGATGAGAAATACTTTCTTGTATCAACAAGATGGAGCTCCTGCACACCATCGAAGAAAAGTTCGAAATTGGTTTGATATAACCTATCCAAGGCAATGGATTGGTCGCAGCGGACCTATAGCTTGGCCGGCTAGAGCTCCAGATTTAACACCATTAGACTTTCATGTATGGGGATATTTGAAAGGAGAAGTCTACAAACCCAACATTCAGACTAGGGAGCAGTTGGTTGATCGAATCAATAATGCCGGCAATAAAATAAAATAAAATTTAGGAAATTTCAAACTGGCTGCTGCCATTAAAAGACGACTGCAACTATGTTTGTTACAAAATGGAAATCATTTTTAAAATTGTTTGTGAAGTTGAAAGCATAGAAATTCGTACAATAAATTATTAAGTACTACATTGAAATGTTAATATCTCAACAACTATACATGATTAGATAAAAAACGATGAAGCACTTTTGTATTAAATAGTCTATTAAATTTAAATTTGAAATAAAAAACAAAAATTATTAAGTGAGTTTTTCGAGAAAAAATGAGTTTAATGAATTTTGTATTATTTCTCGCACAATTTTTTTAATTCCACCAATGTTTTCTTTATGAAAAAAACGATGCAAGATATTCCTACTTCCAGAGCAGAAAGAAGCACTCTTTGCCTTTAAAATTATAGAAAAACAAGTGAGTTATCTTAATTTTTAGAAGAGTTATGGGCATTTACATCATTCAAGGTAGTGTGCCAACCTAAAAATTTTGAAATGCAATTGAAGTGGATAACAGTTCATTTCCGGGCATATGCGTAGTGGACTTTTTTTCCTGATATTGATCAAGCTACACGCCCTACTCGTTTGGACTCGTACCTGTGGGACACTCTGTATATAGTAGTTCATAAGTAGGAGGAGCTAAATAACACCGCATCTAAAACATATATAAATAGTGTAATTTTAAGAATAAATAATAGTTGTTAAAAAAAACCGAAGAAGGAGTCAATTCGAAATCGATCGAATTTTGTAATAGTTATTTATGGTACTAGTGAGCAAAACGAGATATTATCCATGAAGGATAAGTTTGTCCCACGAGGCGATAGCCGAGTGGGACATTATCCCGAGTGGATAATATCTCTTTGCTCACGAGTGACATACAACGTTTTATCCACTTTTGTTGAAATAAATTTCGTAAATTAATAAGAAATACATAGTTCCTTTTTGTGTTTTCACAGTGGAGCATTGAATTTTGAAATATATTTTATCATAGTGACCGTTCTTTAAATTGTCATGGTGTACTTTAATTTAACTAATTTTTAGAATATAGTTTTTTCAATTTGACTACGAATACTTTTTCAATGACTACTCAACATTTTGTTATATTAAATATAACTCACGTTTTCAATAGCAGCGTGAGTTATACAATAACAATGGGTTATTTTACATTTTCTTTATTTGAAATCAGCATAGTTATCGAGCTATTATATATCAAAAGTGGATAAAATATTGTTACTATAAGGAAAAATTTTTTCAATTAAAATTATTTAAAAATAATATTATTATAAATTTAATAATTTTATAAATTTATAAGTGACAAAATATACACAAGCAAAATGGATATACACCATTATAACTAACCCAAGGAATTTTCAGGTTATGAATAATTTTATTCTTTTTTAGGAACTGCGGATAGAATCGACTTTATAACTCAGGTATAAAACTGCACTAAAATCCAGTGGCAAACGCCTGGAGGGGTTATGAAGGTAAAAAACAAAATGTTTCTTTGGCAAATCTAGTTTCCTTAAATCTTTTCTAATAACCAAAGTGACATTATAGTGTCTTGCAATATTTGTTGAATTCTGGTCTTGTTTTATTTAAGAAACTCAATTGAAATTTATGATCTGACTTAGTCAATACATTTGATGATCAATGAATTAGTTATAGCACCACCAAATTAAGAATCAAGTTAGCAAGTTTAAAACTTTTTTAGAAGAGATTTCACAAAGTGCTTGTTTTGTGTCCAGTCGTCGCCATCAAACCAAATTTATTAGCAATTTTTTTAAATCAAATACACAACATATTTCGAGACTTAATAACTGTCCTGTTTTTTTAAGTCTTCGTCCAAGTTTAGTCATTTTTGACCTGCTGGGTGGTCATTTTGTTGTGCTATATCACATTTGGTGATAAAACTGTGATAAACTGACATTTGTCGTAGCTTACTGCGGTCCCATCTTCGATGAACAACGTCTCGTCGTATAATGATTTGAATGAAAATGACCACAATATCTTCCGTCTTACTTCTACAAGTGGAAAAAATTGTTTATTTTGTTTGTAGTGGACGGAATTACAAATCGTTGTTTGTTGGGAAAATGTCAATGTTAAAAAATATAGAAAAAACTACTCATCGGGTAACACGTCTTCGATGTTATCTTTATTGATAAAAAAATAATCATTACAAAAGAATACTTTTCTTTGTTAACACAAAAAAAATCCGACGCCATTTTTTTTGGTAGTCATTCCTAGTGTTGTATAAAAATATAAAATTATCAGTTTTTTTTGTAATAACTAACTTGTAAACGAATTTGTTGTTTTAAAATAAATAAACCTTGTAAAACTAAAATAATTCTTATGTTGGGGGCTTAGTGAAAACGGCAAATCGGCAAAGCATTGTATCAAACTCTGTTTTCGTACACACACATCGTGGCACATGCGATTCATTTAATTTTGGTGTATATTCGGTTGATCGCTGTGAATCAAAAGCGAATCTATACGCATACATCATCGGTTTCGCACATATCACGTGTTAATATGTATATGCTAAACAATATCTATCCCGGAACGTCTCAAAAATCAATTGGAGTTAAAATTAAAGAAATTATATGGTCATAAACACGAGGAATAAGTTGGAGCAACAATCAGTGAAGCGCTCCAAATTGTACACTATGCAACTGCGTGTTCCACCTCGCATCACCAACCATATGTTGTTTAAATTTTTTTTATATGGCGTTTGGTTAAAAACACCTATAAACAAAATTTCAACAAATGAATGAAATTTACATTGACGCGAATGATAAATAAATCATATTTATTAACAAAATAATCATTTATATATTATTGAAATAAAATTAATGGATTATTGTTAAATTTACTGGAAAACGGAATATAAAAATCAACAATTATTTTAGTTTTTTGTAGTAAATTGTATGTTAAAAGAACCATTCTAGTAGCCTAGAGCAACAAATTTCACAAAAACAATCATCCTCTTAATAGAAAAGGACAAAAAATAAGCAATTCTTAAACTTAAATCAACATAAACCATCTGACATAACCTCACAAAATGCAAATAATGGTCGGTGTTTAAACAAGAAATTCTAATAAATCAAAGGGTTTTCTAGTTATGTTAACTTTAAAATATAAGAATTAGTCTTTGGAAGTTTGATGGAAAACAACTAAATTGGGGTTTTAAAAAAATGAATGAAAATTATCATGAAACCAAGTGCAAAATAAAATTGTTGATTGACAAAGGACTGATTATTATATTTTTAACATTTTATTTAAATATTAAACATCTTTGCATTAAAGTATTACTTTATCACCACATATACCGGGTGTTTCTTTTAAACTGAGACGATCAAATATCTCGAAAAATAGCCACTCTACGGAAAAAATTTCCATAATCAAAATTTAATCATACCGCGGGGGAAATACATTAGTGCAAAAAAATAGTCCCCCATCCCCCGCTTTGTAGGTGGGGCGGGGGTCTCTTTCAAACTAAGATAGGAAGCCATATTTTTTATTGCAGATACGGATTCTACGACTAAAAGTACGTATGATTTGAATGAAATATTTTGTTCGGTTCATGATAGATGGCGTTGTAATCGACGAAATTCAATTTTTTCAATTTCTTCTTCTTAGAACACACGCATTCGATTCTGCAATACGTTTGAAATAAAAAACATCACGTTTTCATTGGAAATACTCGAAATTCGTCATCAAAACAATTTATTAATGTAAATGGCAGGTGAATAAAATAATTTTAGCTTAAAATAAGTGTTCAAAATGATGGCCTGCGACTGCAATGCACTTATTAATACGCATTTCTAATGATTGTACACAACTGAGAAGTGTGTTTGGTTGAATTTCAGCAAACGCATTTCTGATTCGCTCAATCATGTTCTCACGTGTTGTTGGTTCTTTTTTGTAAACTTTGTCTTTGAGATAGCCCCACAAAAAGAAATCTGGCGAAGTAAGATCTGGTGATCTGGCGGGCCAATTTATCGGACCAGCTCTACCGATCCAGCGACCATTGAAATCACGATCAAGTACCTCACGTGCTACCAACGAATAGTGTGCAGGACAACCATCATGTTGAAACCACATGTTCCGTCTCACTTCTAAGTTCAAATTTTCAAGTAATATTGGCAGTTTATTTTCCAAAAAGTTTCGGTACATTTGACCATTCAAGTTGCCTTCAATAATGTGGCGGCCGATGAGTTGGTTGCCAATTATTCCACACCACACGTTGACAGTCCAAGGGCGCTGATGTTCAACTTGGCGAAGCCAGTGTGGATTTTCAACACTCCAATAATGCATGTTGTGTCGATTAACCGTTCCATGGTTTGTAAAAGACGATTCGTCAGAGAACATTACGCAACGAAAAAAATTGGGGTTTTGTTGTATTTGTTCACGTGCCCATTGACAAAAAGTTACCCGATTTTGGAAATCAGCGCCATGAAGATCTTGGTGTAAAGACACATGATATGGATGATACTTGTGCCGTTTTAACATTCTCCAAACACTGGTGAGGGACAATCCGGAATCGCGAACTATTTCTCGTGTACTAACATGAGGATTATGAGTCACTGCAGCCAATAAAGCAATTTCATTATTTTCTCCAGTGACTGTTGCTCTACGGGTCCTCTTTTTCGGTTGAACATTTCCATCAGTAATAAATTGTTTGATAGTACGGCCAAATGAAGCACGTGAACGAATCCTATCCGGAAAACGTTGAGCGTAAATAGCAGCGGCATTTTCAAGATTTCTGCCAGCTTCTCCATAAACCAGAACCATTTCAATTTTCTCTGGCACAGTTAAACGGTCCATTCTAAAGTATTTTATCGTTTATTTTGCAATTACGAAAAACATGAAGATAAGAAATAACACAAACGTTAAATGTGATTTACAAAACTGAATAAATTGTTTTGATGACGAATTTCGAGTATTTCCAATGAAAACGTGATGTTTTTTTATTTCAAGCGTATTGCAGAATCGTGTGTTCTAAGAAGAAGAAATTGAAAAAATTGAATTTCGTCGATTACAACGCCATCTATCATGAACCGAACAAAATATTTCATTCAAATCATACGTACTTTTAGTCGTAGAATCCGTATCTGCAATAAAAAATATGGCTTCCTATCTTAGTTTAAAAGTTACCCCCGCCCCACCTACAAAGCGGGGGTGGGGAACTATTTTTTTGCACTAATGTATTTCCCCCGCGGTATGATTAAATTTTGATTATGGAAATTTTTTCCGTAGAGTGGCTATTTTTCGAGATATTTGATCATCTTAGTTTAAAAGAAACACCCGGTATAGCACTTCGTATAAAATTTTCATATAATATCATTTGAGGTTATGTGGAAACGTCAACGTATCACTTCAATTCATCATTTTCCTCTTAAAATTCATTTTGCAGGGATGTGTTTATAGACTTTCTCCATTTTTTTATATCACACAAAAAAAGTCTCCACTAGTGATATAAAGGTGTGATATAGCAACACAAAATGACCACCCTGGTCACCCCCTAGGTACCTACTAAGGTATCTGACAATGACATTTCTGACATGTCTGAATTCCCATATTTATCAAAATTACGTTTAAGAAATTGAAAAGGGTTCGAAGCTAAAGTTGCTTTAACGAGGCCGATTACATTGAAGAATTAAATACCATAGCAAAACAAAATGGAATCAATAGCAACATAGTTTACAAACTCAACATGAAAATAAATTATAAAATCCAACAACCATTATCTACACTATACACAATAGAAGACGTTACCAAAAAATACATCACGATTGAATACAATAAAAACACAAGCCATTTTTTGAGGAAGACATTCGGAAAACAAAATTACAATTTTGCACACAAAACATCACAAAAACTACAGAACAGGTTGTCATTGAAATGTAATAGTAGATGTGACAGTGGTGTTTACAAATTGACGTGTAATGACTGTTCGATGTTTTATTTCGGACAAACGGGGAGATCATTTGCACAAAGATTTGGAGAACACACACAAGAGATCAAAAATTCACGCATAAACTCTACTTTCAAATCGAATTACGCTCACCACTTAGTCACAAAGCAACACACATACACTGACTTAAACCAAAGATTAAAAATTAATTTAATTAAGTGGATAATTTCTAATAATATACCCGTAAGTGCCACAACACATCTCTTAAAGATTCTAAGAGAATTTGGAATTTGCCTCTCCAAAACTAAAAATTCCTTGTTTCGGTGTATCAAACTCAAGAGATGTTATTAATCAAATCCATCAGACTAGCTACCATTCACAACCAATAGACAAGTTATTCAATAAACTTACCTTACGTGTTACAAATAACAACAACCAAACATGTTAAAAATAACATTCACATGACATGTCACCAATCATAAACACCAGACAAGTCTTTGAGAACACCTCTTCTCAAATACATTGTGTTGTCTTTTGCCCGTCTTGGGTTTGTTACTAGTCCTTATCTTTGACTTGTTTTGTGTGTGTTACTAAAGACACTTTTGCTGGGGTACTCCGTTTAAAGTTTTCAGAATGACAGCACTGGTATCACGAAAAAAACCTAATCACGAAAACAATTTTAGTACAATCCAAAAAACAAATCGATATAAGTATATTACACTGGTAATAATGATGCAATACACCAAAAATCATAGCAAACAGAAAGAAAACTTTATATAACTTGCAAAAGTTTGTTTATGTATTTGTGTATCATTTCTGAAATGGGCCACATCAAAACAAACTCTAATGTACTACAAGCCTGACTGTCACCAATATTATAAATTTATTTTGCGCTTATACAAGATAGTTTGGTGATCGACACACTATAGCTGTGTTTTTTTATTCGCTCCGGATAGTTGCTATCGAGAGCCGTCATATAAAAAGTGGCTCCCGATAGCGCCCCGTTTAAATAGGTAGAGCCAAATATTTTTTATATCAAGTTTTTGCTAAACAATTGAATTAAAAATGATAGTGTGATGTTAAATAAGTTAAGTTTACCAATAAATAGCGCGTCAAATTTAAATTTAGGCGTAGAAAAATGACGGCTTTCGAGAGCAGCTATCCGGAGCGAATAAAAAGACGCAGCTTATATAAATGAGTGAGAATAAACATACAAATTGTAGATACAACAAAACAAACGAATTGTGGAGAAGAAAATTTGGTATAGAATAATGCAAAAACTAATTGCTATTGGTTAGATGAGAGTAGTTTTATTCTATTTTCGCACTAACACTTTCATGTTTCAACTATAAGCTATTAAAAGTAAGAGGTTATCTGTGTGCCCAAAACCAACAAAAATGTTTATAATTCTACGAAAAAATCTGTGAAATACCGATATATAAATACCAATACATAAATAAATATAGCGTACATTTTTTTCATAGAATCTGTGTAAGGAGCGAACGAGACGGCTTGTATTAACATTTTTGTTGGTTTTAGAGTGCCATCACTGAATCAGCTTGTAGTACATTAGTGTTGGTTTTAGCCTAATACATTACAAAGTGTAAAGGTTTCTCTTTTCTTTTAAAATTGTTCTGATTTTTATTTATCAAAACTAGGAGTTGGGAAACATTTTTTTTGAACTTTTCTTTGTTTGATGCATAAAAAATTGTTTTTCTATGAAATTGAATAAGCAATCATATTTGTGTGTAAATTGTAATAGGCCTATTCTAAATGATACAGAATTGTTGAACGCTGACCCGGCTAGTCTTCGATTAAATGTATTGACACAAATAGGTTATAGTGTTTGTATTATTTGTAACGCTCAAAATATTGTGCACAGATTAACGGTCAAATGCAGGGTCAATATTTTTATTGAGACGAATATTTATATTCCTGTTAATAATGCACCGTCATTTGAACATTACTTGGATGAAAACTGCCTGGTTTACATTTAATTAATAAACCACTAATTATTCAAAAATATTAGCATTTTTAAATCACTTGCGACAAGTATGTTCAGATAAAGCTAAACGTTTCGGTGTAAACAATTTAAATAATGAGGAATTTAAGTGGATTGCACCTATAATAAAAGAGCAGTTTGACGAACACATTTTTGTGCAAAATGAAAGCTTTTTGAAAGTTATTTTTGAATACGAATCAAAACAAAATGTTAGCTCTGCCATTGATTGTGTAAGAAGATCTGAAATGTTTGTTCATTAGAATATTGAACCTGCATCAATAACAAGGCTAGATTACATAGCTAAGCATGTCACAGAGTTTTTTTTTTCTCAACCATATGAATCAAAAGCTATTTCGGTAATTGATAGTACATATACATTTATACATTTGGTCCGTATTTTTCTGATCCTGTAAATAATGATGTTATTATCCTTAGACATGAATTTCAAAGAGACGGAGATTTATTAAGAAATTGGTTGCAAAATAATGACATCGTTTATTCGACCCACTTGTGCAACTTTTAGGTATTAATCATAAAATGCCCGCTCTTTGAATAAAAATATCTCAGCATTAAAATATTGACGTAGAGAGACCGAAATTAAAAATAAATTGAAGCTTAATTAACAAAGCTATACACTAAAATATGAAATGACACAAAATTTATTTGGTTGTAATTTTTGCACAGTTTTTTATATTGGTTTTCTTTGACATACTATGTGTATCTTATTTTACTAATGTTGTAGAACAAATATTGTGAGCACCACGAGCTTAAAGTTAACTATTTCAAATAAAAGGTTTACAATGCAAAGATAAATTGGAAAATATAAATTATAAAAATAATTCTAATTAATTTTTAGTATTTATAAAAATAGACCAAATCATATAATATAATGTCCTTATTTCTAGTTACACGGTACTGAATAACATTTTCTGTGTTTTATAAGACGTGGCTGTGTACTGCATGATGCACCCCTCAATATATAACGTCTAGAAATTTGACGGCCCACACCACAAGATACGCTACATGTTGTCCATTGACCCCATTTCGACAGATTGCATTCATCTTGTGGTGGTGCTAGCACAGGATTTATTTCAACATTGGTACGATTTACGAACTCTTGTTTAAGTATCGCGCAAGCACCGTTACATTCGTCGTAAGTTAAAAAATTGTTTAAATTCCCACGACATCCACCATATGAAAATGTAACACAATTTCCAATATTTTTGTTGTAAAAATATCTAATAAATTCACCGCGGCATGGACCAATATCTGCATCTAATACACAATTAGTTCTTGTTGTTTGTTCCTCCCATTTGCAGTCGTCTTTTTGTACACATGAACGCTGTTCATCCAGCTTAAGTCGTTTGGAGCAGAACTGTGTTAAATCGGGTTCTACATGGAGTAAACGTTTCCTTATTGTAACTCCACTTCCACAACTGACACTACAAGGACTCCAATCACTCCACTGTCCAACAGGACATAAAGGGTCAGGTGCCTCAATATCAGCTGCCGAGCATTCAGGAGACATGCACTTCTGTTTTTCTACTATGGTGACATGAGGACATTTCTTAATTCCCATATGATCGACGAAGTAGCGTGTTCGCATTGTTATACCAGCTCCGCATGTTGCAGAACATGGTGACCATTCAGACCAACCAGTGGTCTTACATATACCAATTCCTTCACCACGATCGTCGGTAGTCGCCCCTTCATTTCCCAATAATGAGTCATCTTCATCGTCCCGGTTATCAGTGTCTGTGCATTCAGGGACATCAGATACACACATTTCACGTGAAATTAATTGTCTATTACAACCTGAATTTTGTGCAATGGCTTCATTCAGATAATTTCTTGAACGAGTTCGAATTCCTTTACCACAGGTAACCGAACATGGTGTCCAGTTTGTGAATTCGGTAGCTTCACAATCAGGACGAACTGGACCTTCGCTATTTTCCGTATCGTCTAATGCAAGTGTTTGCGTTAAATCGAAATCACACGGTCGAGGAATTACTTTCTCACGGCGAATATATAGTTTAGCTAATGGTGTCATCTCCGATTTTGTAGGATCATAGAAAGGCGCACGTGGATCTTCCGGATACATTGTTGTAATACGACGCATTTTTTCTCTAGGTTGAGTTTCAGCATTGGCAGACTAAACATAAAAAAAAATATTTATTAATTTCATACATATGGCAATCTCAATCCTAAATTACCATATAACTAATTCCACCATCAGTACCAGAATCCCACGGGAATAAATCAATATCCATTGATTCTGTCCAAGTACAATCAGGTCGACATAAATTTAATCCATTTACACCGACCACCCAATCAGGCGATGGACCAAACATTGAAACGAGAGAAACTTTAAATTTTTTGCGATCCACACGGAAGTGTGATGAAGTATTTGTATTTACATCTGGATACCATAGACCAGCTGCTTTAATTAATGTTTTCAATCGAGGTGCTTTGGCCCTTAGTTCAACTTCTAACAATCGTACTGACCCCCATTCAGCAAGTGATCGAAAGCCGTCAGTTGCAATATGATTCTCTCCCCAAAATGAGAAATTTTGATCATGAGAAGCGCCAATTACATCGCTAAAATGTGTCAACCAAATCGCAAATGGATAATCTTTCGGGTGAGTTTCGTTTGACCAAATACCTTCAAAAACAAACTAAAAATTTCGGATTAATTAATGTCGGGAAAAGAAATCGTTTTATAAATTTCATATAGAGATGAGCTAAATTATTTCGCAGTTTGGAAGATAGAAGCGAGGTTAATAAATTAATCTTTTGACCTCTCGATTCTATTATCAGTTTTATGATTTTTAAGAAAACACAAACAAAACGTATAAATGATTTCGATAACACAACACAAACATACTTACATTATATTTGGCTTCGTCACATGCGCAACAATCGAGCGGTTCATTTTTTTTCTCCCATTTCTTTTCACATATGATTTGTTTTAGCTGATCTTCGTCTGCAACCCATGATGAAGAACTTTCATAGACCATTGCGGAAAGTGCTACACACCCGGAACCAGTTGGCGGTGCTACCCATAAAACTTGAATTTCTGTTTTTAATAAATCATCACTTTCCGACACTGTGTTCACACAATTTTCATTAAACTTAGCTAACGAATCACTAAATAATTGAAAACGTCCCACACGACGTGGTCCTGCATTTGTCACTGAGAAACGTTTATTTTTCAGTTCATTCGCAGCCTGTGCAGTTATCATGAAATGGGAAAATTGTTGTAATTTCTCATGTGTACGCGATCCAAGAAGGAATACTGTTTAAAACATAAAATAATGCATATAAATTTAAATCACTTTAATCACATATCATTTCAATATTACAATTGTAGATTTTGCCTGGTTCATAGCCATCCGGTTCGTCAGCTATGGACAAACGATACCCATTATCACCGTGCTTTTTTTTCCCATGTGGTACCGATGGTGTTTTACGACATCCATAAGCACAATTTAGAATAATCACAATAAGTAAAAATATAAGCCAATTCCTGCCTGACTTATTCGATAGAAATGACATCTTTACATATATAAAGAATTATCACGACTGAAGGCGAAATTAATGAAAAATTATCATTAAGTTAATGGACGAAATCTTAGTTATTTATTTATTTATTTTTTTTTTTGTTTTCTTGTTACTACAGATAATATTTTGATGAGTTTTAATTAAGTTTAATTAAAATTAATTACATATAGTTAGTCTCTTGCTCTTCATCTCACAAATACTAGTTAAAAATAAATGTCATAGTTGTTTGATTTGAGTGCATTTTATATGTAAGTGAATCAAACCATAAGACATGGGCTGGTTGGGGCGAATTAATTGTTGTTGTTTGTCGTGTCAATTAAACAAAATATTTCGCCAAAGCAACAAATGTAGAAATTTTGGTAATTAATTTGGTATTATAATTTACAAAATTTACGTTCGTATAGCAGTCCATAAAAATTCACATGCATATTAATATTAATAATATTAGAATACTTACGATGAAAGTAACTTGCAAGTACAAAGTATATAAATTGATCAGAATTTAATTAGTCTTAATATTTCTTTATACAAAATCATGTTTTGTATGATAACTGATATCTTAAATGTTTTGTTAGAAATGGTGATAATTTAAGAACGCACATTAAGGTTTCATGTTGAAACATATACGGACTCTAATTTTTTGTTATCTAATTTTAGTGTTACATATTGAACATGATTAGAAAATAGAATAAATGAGCATTTTGTGTAAATATTGTACGAATAAAACAACGCTTATGAAGTTTATCCTAAGTTAGAACTAAACCAACAAAAACAATAGAATATTTAAATGTATTAGTAAACGACAAAACTGATGACATTTAGGCTAATAATTATCAATAAATAATTTTACAACATTTAATTATTGTTTTAACTAAATTATGTTTTATTATATTTAAGTTGAAATCTCGTAATTACCTATCTAATAATAAGCCAGAATAGGGACCTAAAAATACATACTTATAAAGCAAATTATTTAAAAAGTGTGTATCTGTTAAACCATTTGAAAATCTAATGCCTTTCATTTGGTCAAATTGTTAAATTTCTAAACATACAGTTTAGGATTTTATTAAGAAAGTGCATATCTTAAGATTTTCGAAATTTATCAACAAAGTCATTCATTTGATTGTAATCGATGACATTTGGGCTGAATTATCTCAAAATATAATCTTAATAATTTTAATTAATTATTACATATATGTGTAGTTTAATATTTTATACAAATAAAATTGAAATAATTCGTAAAATTATAATCCAAACTAACAAGTATGTTAATTCTACATATTAAATATTTTAACAAAGATGTATCTTTATATTAATAAATCTTCTAAAAATCATTGAACGATTACAAAAGGAAATACATATCTAACGCTTTTCTACATTTAGCAAGAACACCACTATGGTTTTTTGATAGGTCTATAATAGGACTACAAAACTACCATAAACCATTTAAAAAGCTAATGGCTTTCACATATTTAAAATTCCAAATTTCTGTACAGACCTATTATAATTGTCTTAAGAAACTCAATATCTTAAGATTTTCGATATTTAGCAAGAACCCCACTATGGTTTTTTGATAGGCCTATAATAGGAATACAAAACTGCCAAACCATTTAAAATGCTAATGGCTTTCACATATTTAAAATTGTTTCGAACTGATGAGCTCATGATTATGAAAAAATCAATCTTCTCATCAGGCCGCGGTGCCTGGACTGATTATACCACAATTTACATTCTATATATACAGAATGTGCTGTGCGTTAAGTACTAGCGAATCGCAGTACTAGCGAATTCTCTTACAATTTTTTCTTCGTGGGTAACGGGATTTGGCAATTTAATGTTATGCCGTTCGGATTATGTAATGCCCCTGCGACTTTTGAACGATTAATGGAGCGTGTGTTAAAGGGATTACATTGGAATACGTACCTAATATATAGTACGAGTATACGATAAATATGTAACAGAAACCGACTGTGATAACCGATTTATTAAGAATTTTATAATTTTTGTATTCTGGAATTAAAAAAAATTATTATAAAACCTTTTCTAATGTATTTTTTTGGTTTTATTTCCGTTAAAAAATATTATCGCGGCATAATATTTGAAATATAAACCCCGCCACTTTCGCGCACTCACACACACATGCACAAATTTTGTTTACACAAATTCCGCATTTGTCCGACTTTTAGCGACAAACTTCATAGGAAATATTTAAATATTTCGGATGCTTTTGCTGACAAAAGTCTGAGATGAATTCATCAAAATGTCAGGAAAATGCAGAAATTTTCGGAAATAAAAATACTTGGGTAACTACATTATTAACGCTTGAACACCTAGTGTATTATATTGGTGACCTTACGACGCCCTTTTTAGGGACAAACAATTATTCATTTTTTTTTGTGGAAATAACAATACGGCACAACCGTATCAGGTAAAAGGTACGTAATTTTTTGTGTTGTTAGAACATAATGCATTAGTATACATACAAACCAATTAGCGGTTCAATTTTTTTGTGTGTTTCATTTGTTTTCTTGGGAAAATACCATCGGCAACGAGAGCCACAACAACGCGGAATTGGATCACACATTAGTGTAAGAATCAAATCAGAGTATCCCCTCGCGTAAACGATTGACAATTCATAAAATAAACAGCAACAGAAAAAGTGCCATTACCATCGAAATATTTTATTCATATTTTTGGACAGCGAGACACGGGCACTTGTCTTTACAGCGGAAAAGAAAGTACATGGGGGACAATTAAAAACAAAACGGCGATATATTTGTTTTTGGTAATACACGTAACTTATTCAAGTGTTAAAATCAACAATATCATTTACAACGAGGAAAAAAGCATTTTGATCAACGGAAACAACGGGACATCAACCACAATCCACAACAGCAGCAACAGCTATAATAAATAGCTAAGTTTTTTTTTACGCAATATTTTTTTTTCTTAAAAAGCAATTATTTATTTCATTTTTTTTTTTGGAATTCTAAAAACTATATAACTTATATTTATATTTCAAAATTTATTAATTTTCGATGTAAATTTTTCACCATTTTGATCGGAAAATTTTTTTTTTACGGTTCGAAAACTTTTTATAGCAGAGTTGTTTGGTTTCCGTCACTGGTTATTTCTCATCTCAGGAACAATTAATCGGGTTTAATTTTTTTTTATTTTCTCCTCGCAGGACAAATTTGTTGTTGAAGTACATAAATGGTTTTACAATAACTTTTATTTCATTAATTTCAATAAGCCCCTGCAATACGCTGTGACACTCTCGTCTCATAATTCGGGGGTATCTCGTCGGCCATAACGTGCTACATTATTATATTTCACAACAAGGTATCTATCAGTGTGTCAACGATCAGTGTATTTCGTTTTGTTCATAAATCTGTGGGCATTGGTTCTCGTACTCACTCAAAATCACAACTTTTGATTAAATAAAATCAATTTTTTTACCAAATTATCTGATTAAATCCAAAATGGTCAACGAGGACGATAAACTAGCAACCAATGCTCAACAAACACACTCCGCAAAGATGGATACAACCGAACAGGGACCCTTGAGTGGTATCAGCCTCAAGTAATACAATAAAATTGCAACCATTTTGGCCTCACAAACCGCAAAATTGGTTTTTACTTGCTGAAATTACATTTGATCTCCAAGGGGTTAAAGCGGAAAAGCAGAAATACCTACATATTCTTTCGTCACTGTCGCCGGAGACTTGCGACAGTATCTCTGATTTTTTATCTAACCCCCCAACCACAGAACAATACATTTATTAGAAACGTTTGTTGTTGGAACGATTACCGCCGTCGTTTGAGAGACAGTTAGAGGCTCTCATCACGGACCAAGAGCTTGGTGACCGTAAGCCATCTGACGCGCTAAGGCGGATCCGTACACTCGCGGGCACGAACTTAACAGAAAAAATAATAAGATCTCTGTGGATCAAGAAGATGCCTGAGATTATTAAAATAGCTCTTGTCCCGCAGCCAGAGTCAACAGGGACTGACGCACTGGCTAAGACTGCCGACAGGATGTACGATGTTATTAACATCGGCCAACAGCAAACAAGTGTATCTCAAGTATCTTTTCGGCAATCCCGCCCAACTGTTAGAACTAATCGGGCTCCTTCAACGAGTCAAAATACTGGCTCGCTGAAATCAAGAATCGCTCGCCTTGAAGCCCAATTGAACGGCTTGTTTCGAGACCGAGACAAATCAAAAGGACAAGGAGAATTATCTCGCCCACGATCATGATCCCATAGCTCCAGGTATCATGTCAAATTTGGAAAAGCTGCGAAGAAGTGCATTCCACCATGCAACTTTGTATCGTCACAACAGTCGGTTCCTCACAACACCAATAGTATGGATGTTGTCGATGATAGTTCAAAAAACTATCACAACACTGGGTCGGGATCCCATTAAGAAATAACCCTAATACGTCACGCTTATTCATTTACGATCGAATAAACAAAACAACCTATTTAATCGACACTGGCGCTGACCTTTCGGTTATTCCAGTTAATAATTTTAAAAATGAATTTACTCTTCTGAAAAGAAATTCAAATCTAGTTCTGTCGGACGCCAATGGCACTAACATCCACACTTATGGCACAAAGTTGCTTCAGTTGGATTTGGGACTAAAGCGAACCTTTACGCATGCTTTCATATTAGCTGCTGTGAATCGTCCCATCATTGGCGCCGACTGCTTGTGTAAATTCGGACTTTTGGTTGATCTTAAGAATAAACGGCTGGTTGATTCAGCGAAAAAGCTGTCAATCAATGCCAACATGGTTCATGTCGACACACCGACCCCGATCCATTATTCTATCACCAACGGCTACGGCACTTTGCTAAAAAAGTTTCCTCAACTAACAGCAGAGCCGAACTATAAATTGCCAGTCCGACACAATGTGGTCCATCACATTGTCACAGCAGGACATCTGCCTGTATCAAGACCAAGAAGACTAGATCAAGTCCGCAATAAAGCCGCATTTATGGAATTTCAGCATATGGTGGAATTAGGGATTTGCAGGCCATCTGCGTCTCCCGTATCATGTCCTTTATACATGGTTAAAAAAAAAGATCACGATTGGAGACCATGTGAGGATTATAGACGATTGAACACGGTGACAACACCTGATCGTTATCCTATACCCCACATCCAAAATTTCTCCATGCACTTACATGAATGCAACATTTTCTCAAAGATCGATCTCGTCAGAGCGTATCATTTGATTCCCGTTTCCCCTGAAGACGTTTTTTAACGGCAATAACAACTCCCTTTGGCCTATTCGAATTTACTCGAATGCCATTCGGTTTACGCAATGCCGCTCAAATGTTTCAGCGTTTTATGAACGAAGTCGTTCGAAACTCAGACTTTGTTTTCGTTTATATTGACGATATTCTTGTGGCATCACAATCTGAGAAACAGCACAAACTCCACCTGGAACAACTCTTCCAAAGGTTAATTGAGTTCGATGTTCACATCAATAGTTCAAAATGCGTCTGTGGCGCATCCACTCTTGATTTCCTCAGCCACAAAATAACCCCTAATGGTATTCTGCCGTCTGAAGAACGAATTAATGCCATTAGGGAATATCCAACTCCAAGCTTAATTAAGCACATTCAGCGGTTCATCGGTATGGTAAATTACTATCACCGATTTATACCAAAGCTTGCTGAAATACTCGCACCAGTTCACAGCCATTCGGTCTTACTTCTACGTAAACCCAAAACACTCAAGAATTTCTCTTGGACTGACGAATGTGAGCTAGTGTTCAAGTCACTTAAGGCTGAACTTGCGAAGATAACACTGCTTGCACATCCATTGCGCGATTCGAAACTAAGTTAAGCTACTGACGCGTCTAACACTGCCATTGGGGCAGTGCTGCAACAGTACAACAACGAAGGTTGGGAGCCATTGGGATTTTTCTCAAGGAAACTTTCGGATTTGAGAAAAAATATTCCGCATTCGATCGAGAATTACTCGCAATATATCTGGCAGTGAAACACTTCAGATATTTTGTCGAAGGTCGGGACTTCACCGTTTTTACCGACCATAAACCTCTGACTAGAGCAATTCAGTCTAAGACTGAACGTAATCCGAGGCAAGCTGGCCATTTGGATTATATTGGTCAATTTACCACGGACATTCAGCATGTTCGCCGACATGACAATGTTGTTGCAGATACACTCTCTCGCCCAATAGACAATAAAACGGCCGCAGTCGAAATACAATTCGACTTAAACAAAATCGCAATTGCACAAAAAGCTGACCTAGAACTTCAGAATTTATTTTCTGGTTCCGAATATCGCTCCGGTTCATCAACGCAACTAGCGCTTTTTAAATTGTCTGGCCTCGAAATCATCTGCGAAACATCAACTGGGTACAATCGCCCATTTATCGTAGAATCACTGCGTCGAACTATCTTTGACACTTTACACAACATTTCGCATCCTGGTGTCCGTGCTACTCGTAAGTTGATTACTGCTCGATATTTTTGGCCTAGTATGAACAAAGACGTAAGCCATTGGGCTCAGTCCTGTTTATCCTGCCAACGTGCCAAAGTTCAACGGCATTCTAAATCATACCATGGACAATTCCAAATACCATCAGGTCGTTTTGAACATATCCATATAGAAATAGTAGGACCGCTTCCTCCCTCTAATGGATATACTTACCTGCTCACCTGGGTCGATCGATTCACTCGCTGGCCCGAAGCCTACTGCATGACTAATATGTCAGCTGCAACTAATGCCTTGACCTTCGTCAACAATTACGTAACACGATTCGGCGTCCCTCTTAATATCACTACTGATCAAGGAACACAAGTTTAGTCCAAGCTTTTTAGCGAGTTAACAAAACTCCTTGGCTCACATCGGATTCGTACAACGGCTTATCATCCTCAAGCTAACGGCATGGTCGAATGCTTTCACCGGCAACTCAATGCTGCGTTAATGGCCAGAGGAAACACGATCAATTGGAGTTCGGAAATACCCATCGTGTTACTGGGAATCCGAGCAACAGTAAAAGAAGATCTGGAGTGCTCATCAGCTGAAATGGTTTATGAACAAACCATCAAGCTACCAGGCGAGTTCTTCGTCGAAAATCCTCTTTTATCTTTACCAACCAGCCCAGCGACACAGTTATCGATCAACTCCGTAACACAATGTAAAACCTCATCCCAAAATCAACTCGGCAAGCCAAACAAGATGACGTTTTTGTTCCCAAGTCACTTGCCAACTGTGATTTTGTGTTCGTAAGAACGGACAAGGTTCGCACAGGCTAATCTCCTCCTTATAAAGGGCCGTTTAAAATTATTCGACGCCTTCGGAAACGATTCACCGTGTCAATTAATGGAAAAAACCAAACCATGTCAATTGATCGGCTCAAACCGGCTTACGGCATATTGTGCTCTACTGATGTAAAATCAGTTCATCACGCACTTAAACATTTTCGCTTTCAGCTATAAACATTTTCCATAGGGAGGAGGACTCACTTGCGGGGGAGTCCTGTAGCGGCTCACGCATTGCAATCATATAAATTAATTATTTGTTTATATAAATTGCAATGCATTCACCACCATGTACACATTTGGTTTACGCATAAGATATCTCTTTGCGTAACGTAATTTCATTTGCCATCTAACGAGATGAAATGTACACAAAATATAATCGAACACTAAATTATATTTTGTGATATTTGCCCCATCTCGTTAACATTGTTTTCTAAAATAAACTTGAGTGATATTCTCTGTGACTCCATCTTGTTTTGCATAGAACAACGAAAATTGGCATGCGATTCTTCTCGTGTGCCAACACACAAAAAAAATTAAAACAAAAAAAAAATAATTTGTTGTTTGAACCCAGCTTCACGTTGGGTACCAACATAAAAAAATAAGGCAATTCGTTTACTTTTTCAATACATGGCGGACGTGAATAAAAAACCAAAAAATTGGCTTTTTTAAAAATTTAGACGCGGATTAATTAATAAAAGTAATAATTTTGTATATCGGTGGTGAAAAATAATAATTAATTCATAATATTGTATCGCGATATATAAGTGTAAAAAAACTGATACGGGTGAAATAATGACGTTAAAATAAAAATTGTGAAAACAAAATAAACTGTACATTTCGTTTCATTATTAACTACATTATTAATGCTTGAACACCTAGCGTATTATAATCTATTTGGGCATGAACCCAAAATTGACCCAAATTAAGTCTATTTTCTGTTTCAAGATCTAGAATCCTACCATTTCCAACTTGAAACAGCTGCTGTGAAAAGTGTCGTAACGAGACTTGCTCTTTTATATAAACTCACATGTTGGTTATTAATAAAATTTTTATTTCGATTTTCGTTGCAAAATGAGGTTTGAGTTGAGAACTACCGGAAGGAAATAGTATTGGTAAATTGTATTGGTGTCCAAAGCGTAGAGAAAACAGAGAATACATATTTGAAAAATAAAAAAAACAATTCAGTGTCATCTCATGCTTACGAATGGAATGTTGTAAAAAAACTAATAAAATTATTAATTGCAAAAAATGGGAAATAAGTCAGAAAAATATATTTATAAAGTTTAAGTTTATTAATAATTTTAAAATATGAAAAATTACACGACGTATGTATATCCTCCCTTTCCTGCGCTTGAATTAACACTAAGTCAAAATCACTAATTTACTTCTTATATTGTGGCGACTTTATTTGAACCGAAACACATATACAAACAAAACACATATACCATTACATATACAAAATTCTCAATCCTCAATCCTCATTTTGCGACCAAAATCGCTGTCCAGTATTTTGTTTGTGAGAATACTCATCCACCCTTATCCTTTGTTCCTTATATCCTAGACACACTGCGATTTAATAAAACCGATTTAGTGAATTTTTCGAGATTAGTCGCAGTGTGTCAACCTCATTTAGCTAATCCCTTTGTTTTTCCATATAATACTTAAACTAGTTTAGCTAAATCAGATTTATTAAACCACAGTCTGTCTAGGGTATTACATAAAAATAAAAAAAAGATTGTTCAGTTTCCTCAACAGTACGACAGTCGATAGTACAGTTCCCATCCTCGTACTCTCTTTAATATAAATTTTCACTATAATATTTTTACTATGTTAACTGCATTTAAACTAAATATTGGGTTCCGTTCTTTTCAATTTCCATCAAAAGCAATTCACTTTTAAACACCTCTTGAAAAAAATTTCATTCTCTGTCTGGTAATCATATCCACATTTCATTTTTATTAAACAAAATCTACCAAACGTGCACATCCGTATTTGAAAGTATAAAAGATAACTGTTTTAGATTAAGGCAAAATGTGCTTTATTAAATTTGTCATCTTAAAGATATATTTCAAAATAACAACAACAAAAAACAATCACATAAAGAACAAAGCTCAGCAGAACAAATTTTTGCTTTTCGATCGGACAACATTTTCGTATTACTTCTTATTTGTTATTATTATTTTTCCTTTACTTTAATTTCTTTCCTAAAGTTTCTTTAAGTTTTGGTTGGTATGGATAAAAAAAATTTCAGATTATTTCTACTTCATTTAGCTTAAAAACATTATAAAATTAAATTCGAATCGACACAACAAAAAATGTACGATGGTGGTAGAAAAATAATCCATTATTATTTTATTGATCTGAAACTCGTTTATATGGAATGGAAATGATGAAATTATAGTGTTTCAGAATGTATACGTTACAATTTATAAAAATTTGGTTGACATATTTATTGCAGTGATTTCCCTGTGACTCATTTAAGTTTTACAGCAAAAAATTTATTAAAAATTAAAATTTTTAAAATGTTACCGATTTTCAGTTTTTTTTTTAGCTGCTGTGCCCAAACCCTTTTACATTGATAACTTTATAAAACCCATTTTTTTATCCATAATTCGTATTTCTTTTTTCAGCACGTGATTTATATTTTGGGTTATATGGAGCCACAAATAAAATAACGTATAAATATTTGCTTTTCTCGTTTTTTTTTTTTTGCTAGTATTTTGTTGTTGTCGCCTGTGTTTATGTGTGTACCCTGATAAATGATTTGTTCATCATCTCGTATACAACATAAAGCTTTATGTTTACACGAAGACACGAAGAATTTAGTATAGAGCTAGAAAACAAATAAATTATGTATCTCAATTAGGAACACGTGTCCCAAGAAAACATAAAATTTTTCCTTATAAAAATATAAATTTAGATTATTAAATTTAAAAAAAGCTTTACGTATTATAAAAAAAGTTCTAAAGTTCTACATGTTATATTTATTATTATTTTTTTTTTATGTTTTTTGAGGAGGGTGCAAAGTTTTGATAACTTTTTCAAAGTTTCATTTGGTATATTGCTTAGCTTTAGATAAAACTTGGCGATGAATTAATAATTTAACCTTTTGACTGAACTTGATGTTATAAATGAACACGTGTACTATTTCGAATTGAAATTTGCGAATCGATACTACAAAGAAGTTTTAATTGAAACGTGTTATAATTTGCTTCAGTATTAGAACATTTTATATGAAAGAAGAACGAGACCATTTAGGCGAAGATTTTCAAATCCATGGGGCTATTGTAATTATTTTAATGGCACAACTTCCGTACTAAATTAATTACTTTATTATAGTAACTATTGTACTCTAAACTATATGCTATCGTAACAATGCAATAGTTGCAAATTGTACCGTTGGTGTCTAACCCTTGAGGTAACCCAAAAGGAAAAATTTAATAAGTGGCAGTCACTTCAGTTCTCCAAAATGATGCATCCAAGAAAATTGTGAATTAAACAATGCTCATACTTGAAATGACTTGGTCATGAAATATGATAACCTTTGAAATTATGTAAAAAGATTCGACCGGAGAAAATGAACGATCAGTGCATTTTTAGACGTACTTTGGACTCAAACAAAAGTACAGTAGGCATAGGTTCATGTAATATGGAGGAGCTGATTACCCAGGTCTAAAGGTGTCAACTTCATTAGAAACTACACATACTTGGTCTCACGAAACTACTTTTAAAGATAACTCCTTCAATTAGATGTTTTTTTTTGAATATTTTGTTAAATGAGCCGACACATTATGAATAACAAACCAACAAAATACAGTCGAAACTCGATTTTCCGGGATCCGATTATCCGTAAACCTCTATTATCAGTGATTTTTTTTTACACAATCGATTTTTTTTAGTCCTTTATTTATCCAGATTTTCATTTGATTAACGGGGATTTTTCATTTTTATTTTTTTCGTTAAATTTTGGCAACAGTGTTGTTTCTGTGATAAGCGTATTTGTACATATGTATATTGTGTATTTTTTTATAAAACTGAAAAATTCGATCAACCGGGATCTTTGATTATCCGGGAAACGTTCGGTCCCGAGCATCCCGGATAATCGAGTTTCGACTGTAATTGTTATTTTAATTTTCATAACACTACTTCTGTTTAAGAAGCGCAGACACTTTCGAGTCAGCCGACACATAATAATCAATATGCAACACAATATTGGTTCTTTAATTTATTTCAGTTATAATATTGTCTAACAGTCTACATTGGTTTATTTAAAATATCGTTGACTGTAATCCTAGTTTTACCTGTTAAAATTCACTTATATATTGATTAATTCTTATAAATATAATTGTGTAATTTTCTATATTATATACAATATGTACATAACGTAAAATTTATAAATTAAAAAATTAAATCAGCAGTTTAGGGATGATGAGTTCGGTCGAAAATATATAGCCATAATAAAAGGTGTTCATCATTTTTTTATTAGAAAATAAGGATAAAATAACAAAAACAATCTGCAAGAAAAGTTTCTACAGATTTAAAAAAGCTTGAATCGTTCATATTTCAGTGAAAGCAGTGGGATACATCCCCAAGTTTCTTCAAATTATTAATATTATCTGCCAGCATCAATTTTACCAATCCATAAACGAAGCACGGTCAATTTCTTAAAACATTATTCTATAACTACGTAAAATTTTTTCTCTTCGAATTTTCTACAAATATCTTCGGCAACTTCATGGTGACAGTCTTCAAACACCGTGAATAAAGCATCCTAATTCTTCAACTGGCAGTTTCACATTATATTTTAATTACATACCATACCTAGCCCACGAATCTACACAATTTATTCAACATATTGTGACGGTGACACCTAGGGTGTAATATAATAAGTTAAATTAATAACGCAATGTTTTACTGTACTAAAATGGAATTTTCCATGATAAAACTGTTCTAAATGTTTCTACACTATTCTTACTGGAAAAGTCATGAACTTTTTATAAGTTTGGTTTGTGTATATAAAAAGGCAAACGAAGTCGAATTGGATTATTAGCTTTTGGTAAGCGAAAGTATAAGGATTTAAAAGTGAATTTGAAAGTGCTTTAAAACGTGTTTTTGTGCGAAATAAATATTATAAGGGATCAGTAAACTTATGTGAAAATTAAAGTGAAGTAATTTTGTGAATTATCGTTAATTAATTGTGTTGTAATAATTTTTGTGTGACATAAATAAATTCGTTGGTAATAAATTGAATTGTTTTGTTTAATTCACAATCCAGTGATTCGAACCTTGATTGACAAGGCAAAAACGAAACAATTGACGACAACGGTGGGATTGTGAATAATAAAACAAAGAAAATGATTCCCTACGAATTAAAAGTTCCAGAATTAAAGAGGGAACTTGAGAAACGAAGTTTGTCCACTGAGGGTAATAAAGCTAATTTACAAGCGTGACTACGCGAGGCCAGGGATAACGAAACGTTAAACGCAGAACATTATGAGTTTGAAAAGGAAGTAACGAATGCGGCAATCGTAGAGAAGACAGAAGGTGAAACAGAAACATTGGTCGAAACAATACAATTACCACCCGGAAGTTTCGATTTGTCGCAGTTAGATGACTGCTATTAACCAAATGATGAAAACAAGTGACAAATGGGAAAAATTGAGCAATGAAATGAGCGTCAGTTGGAGATTATTAACCAGTCAAACCAAGAAATAAAACACGAAATGAAACAACAGTTGGACGATATTAAGCAGTCAAATCGTGAAATTACCGAAGGCCAAACGAAAATGGACACGTTCACTCGATTAAGTTAAAGCCAACAACATCTTTCTGCATTTTCAAATTTCAATTTGAAACGGCAGCCATAATCAAAACCGTTGGAATGATGAACATCTTGTTGCAGCTCTTATAGGGGCCGTTAAAGCTGAAGCAGCTGAGGCTTTACAAACCATTCCTGAAAAGGATCGCAACAACTATCTTGAAATTATGATGGCGCTGGATCGGAAGTACAGCAGTGACCACAAGCGGGAAATCTATCGCATGGAACTTAAAAGCCGCTATCAAAAACAGGAGATTCGCTACAGGAATTTCCATCGGCAATCGAGCGATTAGTACATCTGGCACATACCAGTACGTTGGCCGATTATATGGAAAGGCTAAAAATTGACGCATTGATTGTTGGCATTCGAGATCCAGAGACACACAAGGCAGTGATGTTGTCACCTTAAGGTACCTTCGCGGAAACCATTGCTTGTGCATTGACCAATGAAACTGCACAGGCCATAACCAAACCGTCAATGAAAATGCGCCGAGTGGAAATGGACACCAGCATAAAGAGCGAGCGATCAGCACCAAGATACCAAGATGCAAGCGACAAAATCAGATGTTGGGCATGTGATAAAATCGGACATATCTCTCGGGATTGCTGACAAATAAGAAGAAAACGGGGAAGATCACTATCTCCTATGCAGCGATAACCAAGCGAGGCACAGGCAGTGGCCAAACAAGAGGGGCAAATGACAATGGAATCGTTAAACTTGAAAGAGTCAGCTTAAAGGAGCAGAAGCTAACTCCCACAACCGATTGCGCCATAACCTCCATCCGCGTTTCGAAAGTAGCCAGAGGCGTTGACAGCTTATCAATCAAAGGCGACATTTATGGCACGGACTGCATCACCACCTTGGATACGGAAGCAAATAGCACGATTGGCCGTAAAGATCTGATCGATGGAGGTATACAACCAGCTAATGGATTGAAGTTACAAACAACAGCTGGACGTAGTTCAATAATAAAAGGCAAAAAGATTGTGCAAATAAAGATCGGAAGAACTTTTTTCCTACACGAAGTACTGATTGCAGATATTGTGGATGAAGTCATTATGGGAATGGACTTCATGAGAGCAAATGGCTTCGTGGTGGATGTTAGACAAGGAATTTTAATTTACGATAACATCGGGTTGCCACTTCAATCTAACAGTGCAGGAGTAACTATCAGCCGAAGTATTATTGATCATCGGGAGAAGCTGCCACCGAACTCGGAGACGATCGTCTGGGGAAGATTGGAAGGAGGTTCTGTTGCACCCAGGTTGTGGGTTGTGGAAGCTAACGAAGAGGGGACAGAGTCAAGGGAATTATAATCGGGAAAGCTTTAGTTAAACCAAAAAATAACCATAGAGTACCAATTAGGACTCTAAATTTCTCCGAGAAGTCGGGGAAAGGGACAACCATTGGCAAATGTGACGAGGTATCGATTATAGTAAAATGTGAACAGAAAAGTTCGGTTGGAAAAGCCGACTTGCAAGGACTGAAAGATATGGTAGAACAACTTATGCAGAAATGGGCCGAAGATCTTACCGTGGCATAGAAAAATTCTGCACATCAACTACTCAAACGGTACATATCCGTATTCTGTAGTACATCGGATAATAACGGAAGGACCTCAATGGTAAATCACCGAATTTATACGGGAACAGAGATGCCGATTCGTCAACCATCCACGAGATTACCATGGGCAAAACAATAAGAAGTCGGCCGGATGGTAACAGAAATGCAGACGGCAGGTGTAATCGAATCAAATAACAGTCCATGGAGCCCACCAGTAGTGTCGGTCGAGAAGAAGGACGGTAACATGAGATGCTGCGTTGATTACCGAAAACTCATTGCTGTGACGAAAAAAGATAGCTACTCACTGCCAAGAATCGAGGACACGTTAGACACGTTATCGGATGCTCGATTATTTTCAACATTAAATCTACAAAGCGACTATTGACAGGTGGAAGTCCATGAGGAAGATCGCGAGAAAACCGCGTTCAGTGTGGGTAACAGGCTTTGGCAATTTAATGTTATGCCGTTTGGATTATGCACTGCCGTATTAAAGGGATTACATTGGAAGACGTGCCTAATTTATCTGAACGACATCATCGTCATGGGCAAGGATTTCGACGAACAGCTAAGAAACTTGGCAGAAGATTTGGATCGGATACAAGCCGCCGGATTAAAGTTAAGTCCAACGAAGTATAAGTTGTAAAGAACTGAAGTAAAATATTTGGGTCATCTGGTAACGACTAATGGAATTCACACAGACCGCTGCGAAAACATCGCAGCGGTAAAGAACTGGCCAAGACCTAAAAATTGACACGAATTACGAAGCTTTCTGATATTGGGCACCTATTATAGACGATTCGTGCCAGGATTCGCCAACATTGCCAAGAGTTTACACGAGTTGACCAGGAAGAGCAAGCCATTCGAATGGAAGGATGACCAGGAAAAAGCATTCGTGGAACTAAGGAAACGGTTATGCGTCGCAAAAATTCTCGCGTACCCTATACCCAACGTGAAATTTATTTTCACATCGATGCAAGTAATGACGGTTATAAAAGGAAACTAATGGCCAAGAACGAGTTATTGCGTATTACTCCAAAACATTATCAATACCGGAGCGTAATTACTTTTCCATGAGTACCTTTATGGTAAAAAATTCCATTTACCGACAGATTACGGCGCTTTACGGTGGCTGTTACAATTCAAGAATCCAGAGGGACAGGCAGCACTCTGGATCGAACGTCTTCCAGCTACGATTTCCAAAACGTCGGACGGGAAGCGCACACGGAAACGCCGACGCATTATCAAGACGACCATGTTCAGTAGAATGTAGACATTGTGGTCACGTTGAAGCAAAGGAAGGCATCATCGACGTTAGGCTTACGCAAGTGCTGCCTGATGAGGAGTGGACCGACAAAATTACGGATTTATCAGTTATCATGGAATGGAAGGAAAAGGAACACCGGCCGACTTGGAGCGAGATCTTGACCAAAACTTCCATTGTCAAGGCTTATTGGGCTCAATGGGATAGCTCCCGTCTTGAGACTGAGTGTTTAAAACCATTGTGGGAAAGCACGGATGGCAAAGTGAAGCAATTGTTGCTGGTGATACCAAAGTGCCGGATTGCGGAAATCCTGAACGATTATCATGAAGGAGCAAGTGGGAGCCACCTAGGAATTAATAAAACACTGGCCAAGATACGTCAACGAATCTACTGGGCAGGATGTAGACAGTCTGTGGACCCGCACGTAAAAGTCGTGGAACCTGAAACAACACAACGTCGGAGCACCATTTGAAAGAATTGCAATTTGCAATGGATATAGCGGGGCCATTTTCCACCACCGAGAGCGGTGGTAGATATCAGCTAGAGATAATGGACTATTTCAGCAAATGGCCGGAGCTGTACCCCATTCCCAATCAGGAGACGACAACAATAGCTGATGCCGTAGTCAACAACTGGATTAGCAGATTTGGAGTGCCGATGTAGATTCATACCAATCAAGGAAGGAATTTTGAATCGGTGGTATTTCAAGAAATATGCCAGATGCTCGGCATAAATAAAACGAGAACAACGCCTTTGCATCCACAGTCTGATGGTATGGTGGAAAAATTCAATGGTACATTGGAGGAATATCTAGCAAAGGTTGTTGAGAAAAACCAACGCAACTGGGATAGGCATATACCGATGTTTCTGATGGCCTATCGATTAGCAATACATGACACAACCGGAATGACACCAGCTAAAACGTTATTTGGAGATAACATACGATTACCTGGAGATCTAAAGTTTGGGGCTGTACTATCAGTGGCTTTATGTGGACAGTGGTTTTTCGGATTCAGAAAGGACATCGAGGTAAACCGAAGGTGGTGCATTTTGAGAGGCTGGCCCTCGACAGAGGAGGTGTGACGGTGACACCTAGGGTGTAGATTAATACCTCAATGTTTTACTGTACTAAAATGGAATTTTCCTTGATAAAACTGTTCTAAATGTTTCTACACTATTCTTACAAAGAAAAAGTCATGAACTTTCTAGAAGTTTGGTTTGTGTATATAAAAAGGCGAACGAGGTCGAATTGGATTATTAGTTTTTGTTAAGCCAAAGTAAAAGGATTAAAAAGTGAATTGGAAAGTGCTTTAAAAAGTGTTTTTGTGCCAAATAAAAATTATAAGTGATCAGTAAAATTGTGTGAATTATCGTTAATTAATTGTGTTGTAATAATTTTTGTGTGACATAAATAAATTCGTTGGTAATAAATTGCATTGTCTTGTTTAATTCACAATCCAGAGATTCGAACCTTGATTGACTAGTCAAAAACGTAGCAATATATTATATATTTCTTCAAATCTACAAAGGTTCGGAACTAAAAATTGCACGTCTCACTTTTTAAATAGTTAGTATCAAGTTAATAGATCTATTTGGCGCAACATTCGATTGTTATTGATTAATTCGGACGTATAAAAAAGTTTTCTGATGAAAGATTAACTAACGCTTTCTTATCAGAGTTGGAAATGCGCCTTCAAGGCCTCGAAGAATATTTTGACCAGTTCAATAAATTTCAGTTTAATATTGAACTATTAGAAGAGAACAAAACTGTTGGCGCTGATGTTGAGGAGCTTTATTACATTCTAAAGCCCTCCATTCTAGAAGGGCTGAAGAATTTTCAACCTAATTTAAGTGCTGATAGGTCTGCAAAGTCTTTAAATCATTCTACGGTTGTAAAATTACCTAAAATTTAGATTGCAAAATTTTCTGGTGCTTTATCTAAGAGGTTCGAATTTTACGAAATGTTTAATTCACTCATTCATGAGAATAAATCATTATACGATCTTGCGCGTTGTCATTATTTACAAAATTCACTCAATCAAGAGGCCGTCCGCACAATAGAATCTTTGAAAATAAGTCCTGAAAATTATACCATAGCAATGAAACTGCTCACGGAAAGATACAGTAAGGAAAGATTGATTTGTTGGGGTCATATCGAAAAATTATTTTCAATTAAGCCCATCGAGAAACCAAATGCTTCCAGATTGAGGGAAGTAACAGACAACACGAACTCCAATCTTCGCGCTCTGGCAACATTAGGATGACCTACGAACAAATGGGATGATTGGATAGTTTACATTGTATGCAGTAAACTAGATACAGAAACCAGGATGAAATATAACGAGGAATCTTCCTCGGATCGCATTGCAACTTTAGACGAGCTATTAACATTCTTAAATAGAAGATGTCAGTCGTTAGAGAGCAAATTTAATACAATGGGTCTAATGGAAGTACCCCTTCACAAGCCTAATAATACGAGATTTCGGTCCGCTTTATTTGCGGACTCACACAAGTATAAATGCCACTTTTGTTCAAAACGTGGCCATTCAATTTATCGTTGTACAATATTTTTGTCACTACCACGAGAAGAACATGTTGACGAAATTAAACGTAAAAAAATCTGGTCTAATTGTTTAAATGGAGTTCTGACCGATGTCGTAAATATTTTGATAAGCATAAAGCATCATACCAATGCCGTCTAGAATATACAAGCCATACTGCTAAAAGCAAAAATTATTATTTTTTATTTCATCGACATAACCTAGATGGCAATTAACATTCGAAAAATGAAAGAGTCGAGAGAAACAGAGAATAAAACATTTCAAAAATAACAAAATCATTTAGTATTATCTCATGCGTACGAAAGGAAGGTTGTACATATTTTTATCTCTGCTAATTGTCTGCATTATTTAAAACTAATAAAACTATTAATGAAATAATGATATAAATATAAATAAATATTAACTAAAAATGTAATATGAGTTGGAAAAATGTATATGAACTTTTTTTTATTAATAATTTTAAATTATGAAAAAAACACACGACGTACAACCTCCCTTTCCTGCGCTTGGATTAATACTAATTTATTTTTTATATTTTCACATGTTTTAATCTCTTCGTTTCCAAGTTTTGTTCTCTTTCATTTTTCTAGCATTAATGCCATCTGCAGAAGATTAATGGAACTGTCGACATAAATTGAGTGACGTAGACAGCAGTATGGCTTGTATATTCTAGACGGCATTGATCATACACTTCTTCATAACGGTAGAAATTCTAAAACGCTGCTTAGTGAAAGTCAAGATTTAACACCAGTTAGACTATCAGGATCTGAAACTATAAAAGCTGAGGTAGTTTCAAATGAGAAAACTGTGCTAAAATGTTCAAATTCAAATAAGACGCATATTATGTTTTCTTATCTACTGCTTTATTGGAAGTATTGGATTCTTCTGGAAATCCAGTTTTAAGCAGAGCATTATTAGACTTCGCATCTTAAATCAATTTTAGTACTTCGGATTTCATGAAAAAATTAAAATTGGATGAACGCCTATGCCAAGTACCCATTACATTAACCGGAAGGCAACCTCACCAATTCATTGACGAGGTGGAAAAATGGCCAACACATAAAAATATTCAGCTAGCGGATAAAAATTTTAATGTTCCGCAAGGCATCGATCTCTTAATCAAAGCAGATCTGTTCTACAAATTACTCGTAATAGGCCAAATTAAGTTAAATGATCATCTATCAACAATTCAAAATACGATGTTTAGGTGGGTGGATGTCTGACCTAATATAAACCGTTAAATACAAAATTGTCTTCTTTCAACAAAAACATATTTGCATATTATGCTCTTCGCTTTATTTATAATATCAGATGTGCTCAGAGGAAGGAAGATCGAGTTATTGGACCCCTTAGTGTTGAAGAAAGAAAGAAAGGAGTGGCTTTGAATGGGAAATTAAGGTTCTGCAATCTTCAAGAAATTTGCCTCGAAAACCTCATCCAATCATTCTTCGATCCTATCATCCGTTCACATAAATTATATTTTTTGATTATCACAATAGATATTTCCACGCTGGTCCACAAGCACTACTGGCGGCAATTCGTCAAGAATACTGGCCTATGCACGTTGTAGTATTTCTATGTTTGTAAAAAATGAATTCGATGTTGTTTTAGAAGAAAAGGAAAATAAAGGAGAGTTTGATTTTATGGCCTAAAGTGAGGTGATACCCGAATACTTGCATTTTATTGTCCACCTGATTCCAGTATCGACGTTTTTATTCAGTATTTGGAAATCAAATTGCAAACTTATCCTCAGTCAGTTGTTTTTGGTGACTTTAATATAAATCTATTTGAATAAATACAAATGTCCTGTGTACTGTTACATGATTAAACACAATTTAAGTAATGAATACTATATACAAGAAAATCTTTAATATACAGTCTCTTGGATCATGTAATTACCTCATTCAATCCCTTTTGGGGTTGTTAGTCCCCCATAGGGCGCCTCCCCGGGTGGCGGATAGGTGAACGCCTATAAGCTATTATGGGTACCAGGGAAATCAAATACCTGGAGCGGACCAAATCTAACATCTTGGGAGCGTCTGTTCTCCATGTCAAGGGCGGCTCCAACCAGCGTGTTTCCCATGTTAGGGACGGCTGAATTTTATGTGTTTTTGGAGGATATACTCTAAACAACTCCAGAGAAGGCTACTCTAAATCAAAACATGAGTTTGAAGAAAGAAGTGATGTATACGGTGCAGGGAGTCGGATCCCCAGTACCGGCGTGTGGTCAGGGTGAGCAAGCAGGCCCGCAGAAGTCGTTATCCAGCAACTGCAGCTCTTCACCAGTGGATCACTTGGCTGGTATAGAGTTAATAGCTACAAGTAGTAGTACGTTTGCGGATCCGTTCGGTCGAAGACAACGGATGATAAGGACGCCACCGCGTAGAAATAATAGTTTACATAGGACTCCTCCCAAAGCAGCAGTGAAGCCAAACTTATCAGGCAGCAGTAAGGAACCTATAAAGACAATAGTGAGGGATATCGTGGAGATCTCCAACGGAACCCCAAACACAAATAAAAGGGGGATAACCAGTAAGGGTAGTGGAAAGGAAGCTCCAAACAATAGGCAAGTCTACCTCAACAGTGCACAGAATATGCTCATACTAGCGACAACGGAGGAAATAGACTTGTATGGTAAATGCGGGGACATCATTAGCAGAATGAAAGTCGCAGCTGCCAGACAGGCCAATATATCCAATGTGGTGAAACTGGGACTCCTTGAGCTTGAGGATGTCATAAACACCATTTGCTACGAACAGGGAAAGCGAAAAGAAGTTGAGGGTCAACGGGCAAGTCTACCTCAGCCCCAACAGCAAAAACCCAATACCCCAGCTCAAGCGTCGGGTAGCAAAAGAACTCCCTCAAGTCCGGCCGACTTAATCCAAGAAAAGAGGGTCAGAGAAGAGGCACCGAAGGAGGGATGGCAGCCAGTCGAGTCCAGAAGGCAAAAGCGCCATCGGAAGAAGGGAGAAAAGGAGCGGGAAGGCCAGCAAACCGGCAACCGGGAAGCATCTACTACCCCCATGCACTCGAAATCGAGGAAAATACGAGGTGGTACCAGGCCTGAGGCTCTCCTATTAAAGTCGGCAACAGGACAATCCTATGCAGATGTCCTAAAGGAGATCCGGGCAAAGGTCAACCCTGACGAGTCTCAAACAGAAGTTAAAGCTATCCGGCAAACCAGAGCTGGAGAGGCACTCCTAGAACTAGGATCCCGAACCAAAAACAAAGATGGTTTTCGGGAGGCCCTTATCAACATTTTGGGGGATAAAGCTAAAGTGGTGAGTCTTGGAGGCAGGCTAACTCTAGAGATCCTAAATATTGACTGGTACAGTAGTAAGGCAGATGTGGAAAAAGGCCTTAGAGCAAAAATACCCGAGTCGGCGACATAGACGTCCGTCTGTTTCCGAGCCCCAGGAAACAACAAGTAGCGGTCGTAGCCCTGAATAGTAAAGCGGCTATTAAGCTCCTTAACCACGGCGTCATTAAAGTAGGTTGGACTGACTGCAGAGTTCGTAAAAGAGTCATTGCAGTGCGCTGTTTTAGGTGTTTTGGCTACGGCCATGTAGCTAGAGAATGTCAGGGGCCGGACAGAAGTAAGCTTTGCTATAAGTGTTTTAGTACCGACCATGTAGCAAAGGTGTGCACTGCCCAGGAGCACTGCGTGATCTGCACGGAGAAGGGACATGGCCAGGTAGAAGCGGCCCATATTCCAGAATCCGGGAAGTGCAAGTTGTACAGGGAAGCACTTCAGGCGGCCAAAAAACGCCTATGATGCTATTGATAATACAGGGTAACATGCATAGTAGCAGAATTGCTGACTACCTTCTACCGCAGTTGGCAGATGAAAAAGGAGCGGAGCTGCTTCTCCTAAGTGAGCAGTATTGTAATAGGGAGTCGCCATTATGGTATTCTGACTTGTTGGGAACCGCTGCAGTCTGGATTCCTAACGGAAAGATCCACGACCAGAACCATGGGGCAGGTGTTGGATATTTGTGAGTAAAATGCAAAGAGGCAACATATTTTAGTTGCTATTTCACCCCAAATGAGGCGATTGCAGTATTTCAATCGAAACTCGACGCGCTGGAGGATGCGATTATGAATACGGCTGGAAGTGTGGTGGTAGCTGGAGACTTTAACGCTAGAGCACTTGAGTGGGGAATGCCTCCCCCAGACACAAGAGGCAGGCTTACTTTGGAGATGACCGCTAGGACGGGGCTTATAGTTTTAAATGAAGGCCACATTACCACATTTCGATGGGCAGGATATACCGAGACCATTCCTTATATCACGCTCGCCTCGGAAACCCTAATTCCACTGACATGCGGATGGAGAATTATGGAAGATTATTCGGGAAGTGATCATCAATACATTACTTTTGTAGTCGGTAATGAACCCCGATTAATCTCGCAAAATAAACCAGGCAGGTGGAACCTAAAAAGGCTGAATAGTGAGCTTGGAGCGCAAAAGCCTGCCCAAGTAATGGATTGTGTTACTATGGAGAGGATTGTCCGCACCCTCTTCCCTAACCAGCCGCAACGGAATGAAATCGTTTTTGCTCAGAACATAGAGGCCCCGCTTTTCTCGGAGCAAGAAACGGAAAGAGCTGTTCTGTCAATGAAGAACAAAAAGGCCCCTGGACCGGATGGAGTACCCAGCGGGATCCTAAAGATAGTATGGCCGGAAGACCCAAACTTGCTGCTACGTATGTACAACTCGTGCCTTCGTGAAGGAGTGTTCAGCACGCGGTGCAAAAGAGCGAGGTTAGCTCTTATTAGTAAAGGCAAAGGGGGATCCAGAGCTGCACTCATCATATCAACCATTATGTATGCTCGAAACAACGGGGAAAGTAATGGAGAAACTAATAAGAGCAAGACTGATTGACGCGATCCGAGCCGCTGGTGACCTTTCACCACGACAATAGATGCTATTAGAGAGGTAACGGAGGCAGTACGTAGAGCTGAAAACCACAACCATTTTACAAGGCGCATTGTGCTATTAGTGACGCTCGACGTAAAAAATGCCTTCAACTCAGCAAGATAGAGCGATATGCTTGACGCGCTAGACCACAGCTTCCACATCCCGATGTACCTGCTGAGAATTCTAAATGATTACCTAAAGGACAGTATACTTCTTTATGAAACCGAGGACGGTCAAAGAAGTTTGACGATTACAGGAGGTGTTCACAGGGATCAATTCTAGGACCCGACCTATGGAACGCATACTATGACAGCCTCCTGCGAGAGGAAATGCCGGACGAAACATGCTTAGTAGGATACACGGACGACATTGCAGTACTAGTCGCTGCTCATGATTCCAAGCAGTGACAGTGGAAATTAAACCAGGTAATGCGCACTGTAAATCGCTGGATGAAAGGTCATGAACTATCCCTGGCTTATAGCAAAACGGAGATCGCTGTGCTGACAAGAAAACGGATACAAACTGCTTTCCCAATGTGCGTCGGCGAGCAAGTCATAGAGACAGCCCCGACAGTTAAATATCTGGGAATCATTATTGACGCTCATGGCTAACACCAGCGGCAGGCTCATGGCTAACACCAGCGGCCCAAGGGCAAGCAAACGGCGCCTTTTAATGTCAGCGGCCCAGTCAGTTCTACTGTATGGCGCGGAGATTTGGGCCGACTCCTTGAGTAGGGAGGTATATCGGAAGCGACTGGCTCAGGTAAAGAGGTGGGGAGCTCTACGAGTAGCATCGGCATACCGGACAGTGTCCGAAGCAGCCATACTTATGATAGCAGCCTGCATCCCCATCGACCTTTTGGCCAAGAAGCGGAAAGCGGTCTACCTGCGAAAGGCTGAAGTGGGAAGGAAACTAGCGAGTTTGGAGGAAAGAGCTCGAACTATGGAGCGCTGGTAGGCAAAATGGGAGCGCAAAACCACGGGAAGATGGACTGCAAGGCTGATCCCAAGAGTAAGTGAGTGGGCCGAACGCCAGCACGGCGAGGTCGACTACTACATAAGTCGATTCCTGAGTGAGCATGGCTATTTTAGGAAATACCTACACACAATGAGGAAGGCTGATTCCCAGGAGTGTATCTACTGCCCAGGTGTAATGGACAATGTGGAGCATACCTTCTTCCAATGTGGAAACTGGGCCGAGCAAAGAAGAGGGGTGCAGAGGAGGCTTATATGTTAGGCTTCTTTGTAATAAACGTAATTTTTTCTATAAACTAAAGAAGAAATATCAGTCTAATAATTATATTGCTTTCAAATTTTTGGAGTACAATCTTAAGTATCTTATTATAGTAAGAGATTTTTTCAAAATGTTTGAATCAAATAAATTGAATGGCCAATAATGGTTTGTGTAAAAATTATTGCGAAGTAGTAGACATGTTTGCTAACTTTTTTAAAAATGTAAGCACCAACGTTACTAATTCATGTTGTGTTGACTTAACATATGTATGTGTCTATACCAGACAGTTGTGATAATCTTCTAAATCAGTTTAAATTAACAACTGAAGAAGAGATCGAACTCGTTACATTTGCTCTAAGGGCGATGATAATATTCCAATATATGTCATTCAAGAATATTCTAGTGAATTAGAATAACTATTAGAACTATTTTATAAATAGTTGCGCCTGGGTTGCATCTTTGTCGATCTTATGAAAGCGTTTATTGTGTTGAACATATAAAATTGATCAATAAAGTCTTTTGGAATAAGTGATAAAGCACTCAGTCTATTAAAAGATTACATATCCAATCGAAAACAATTTGTCAAACTGGGACCAGTCTCCTCACAAATAGTAAAGTTAATTTCAGGTGTGCCCCAAGGATACATCTTGGTTCCCATTCCGTTTCTAGTTTAAATTAACAATATTTTCAATCTTCCCTAAAGAGGTAAACCTCAATTATTTTCAGAGGATCTGGCAATCGTCTATGGGCCTGTTGATTCTGGCGCTCTTAAGCTAGACATGGAAATTGATTTACGTATTTTACAAAAATACTTCAACTGGAATAAACTAAAAATGAATTTAAACAAGACTTCCTTTATGATTTTCAATAAATAATTACTAATGAGTAGCTTTTAAGTAGCAATTATTTAGGGTTGTATATTGACAGTCGTTTAAACTGGTACTAGGTGCTTCTAAAAGATGGGCCAAATTTTTGGAGAATTCAATAAAGAAACAATTGTATTTTTCGTTTATCAATTCCAATCTTTCATATCTAATCCCTCTATGGGCTCCTCAAACAAACTAAAGGATTTACAAATAAGCCAAAATAAAGCGATCTCAAAATAATGGCACTATTTCAATTATCTCAAAATTCAACAACTAGGCAAGCCAATGAATTTAGGACACCAATGTATTTGGATAACACATCTACAAGAAGTATATTTTATCGTGGTCTTAAGCTTTTTAATAATTTACAGCCTAATTAAAGTACTACAGATTTCAATATTTAAAAGTCGTGTTAAAGAAATTCTGTTTAATGATTTTTGCAGAGAATACGATGCGAACCACTAACATGGAACCTAGATTATAAATTTTAAGTTTGGACTTTGGATCAATGACGCGCTGATACATTAAGTGACTGTAACATATCACATGTCAGTAACAATCTACAATATTAAACAGTACTTAAGATTAACAAACAAAAGTAAATGTTTAGTAAAAAATATAATCTAATAGCCATTCATGGCGAAAGAAAAAAAAATTTAAAACAATAACAAAATGTCCATATCGAAGGACGATACCTTAGAGCAAACCAGTGCTATGTCCATTTTTTCTTAATATCTACTTTTTTATATCTCTAAATTTGGGATAAGGAGCTGCATCAATTGCATAATTGTGTGACTACAAAATTGTAAATAAAAAAATCAATAGTACCAAAAAATAAAACCATTAATGATAAAGAACAGTATTCTTAAAACATAATTTGCTATTTACCATAAATTGTACAATTTTTGTATGGAGATAAAAAAAAAATGAAGTGATAAAAATGGAATACGTCAGTGAAGAAATTATAATAATTATGCGAAGAAACACGTACAGCGCAATAGTCAAGTATGCCGATCAACACAAACCAAGTAAGGCGGCTTCGACGAAGGAAGCCCTTAGAACTGGTGTTAAATTAATGAAGTAACCATTACTTGGAGCTAACCAATGGTTTGTTTATACTCCATAAACAGTTAACAACATTTAATACAGATAAATTACTAAGGACGTGTTCGAAGTTTGTGATAATTTTGTTTTTGTAATAATTTTGACAGTAGTAAAATAATTTTCTCTTCCATGTTTTGTAATAAGTTTCATTTGTACAGGCTTTTAATTAATGTTATTGCGTGCTTTTGTTTATGAATATTATTACAGAAGCGTCAAATTTACAACACGTAGTGGCTGTGATAATTTGGTTGCATACAAAATAATGTCATAATTATTACAGCTGGAATAATTATCACAAGCTTCGAACACGTCCTAAATGAATTATATTCAGTTGTAACATTTATTAAATAAAAAAACTTATTCAAAAAACAAGCAATTTGCGCATATGAAATACAGCAAAAATCCTTACTTTTCAGGCTCTCTGTAGACTACTTTTAAATAATATTACGAAACACTTAGATTTGTTATAAAAACGAAAATTATTTGCATCAATTTATACGAATTTAGAGGATTTTTTATTTATTTTACTTCATATAAAAGAATTCTGTACTTGCACGCATTTGGTTTTAAAGATGAAATCACTCCAAATTATCGGAACGCAGTCCCAATTCGATGATCAATTCTGCTCAGTTCAAAATACTCACGCATGCTTGTGTGTCAACTTACCTATAAAATAAAAGAAAGATTTTTCAATTAGTTTGAAACATAAATTATAAAGTCAAGCTTTGTTAGAAAATAAAAATAATAAAATTTGGTCTATAAAGCTTTTAGCAGCGTGTCGTTAAAAAAAAAAAATTACGCTACCAATATGGAAAAAACATTTTCTTTTTATTATAGTATTATAGCTGTATTAAAGTCATAACCATTAATCAAGCCTAGAAGTCACATAAAAAAATACAATACATATTGAAAATTCATAAAGTCATTCCCAAATATAAGTGGAATAATAGGTTTACCGTTAAAAAAATTCTTTATATAGACATGTGTCTGTTCGTATACATACTACATCTAGAAACATTTTATGGCTCATGTAATTTAATACATCATACATGTCATATTAAATCTTTATGTTTTTTTTTTATATATTTTTATTAGCTAATATAAGTAAGACGAATTATTATTTTTAAAAATAATTGTTTAAAATACGTAATAAGTAAACAACAACAAAAGGAATGTTACATTTTTTTTTGTAAATATTTTTATGTAGAGCATTAAGTGAAATTAGATAATGTCAAGAGAACAAATAAAAAAAATTGTTTCCCATATCTCTATAAGATTGGTTTGGTACCAAGATGAAGATGTTTGATGTGAACTTGGAAAGGGTAATTGAATTTTAAAGTAGATTTTGAAGTTCACTTTGCTGACTTTTTGAAACTGTTTTCAACTTTTTTTTTATTTAAAAATTCTTAATTTACATTTTTTTGTTAGGTTTCCATATTTGATTTAAGCTCTTTAACTCTCAATAAGTTTTGTTGATCACTTATTGTGTAATTGTGTACGTATTACTGAAATCTTAACTTAAAATAAAAAAACCTTTTGTTACAATTTGCACAATTTTACCACTGTTTGAATATATAGTATGTACATACATTACATATGTATACGGTTGATCTCCAATAATAATGTACCTATATATAAGGTTTTGACTGAGATGTGCATGTACGTCAAAACCTTTAGGTAAAAATCCAACATTTTCGACACAAAGTCGGACGATTTGGTGAAGTCTGTTCTCAACGGCGCTGAAGTTTTTTACTTTCGAATCGGTGATTACTTCCGCGGAAGAACGCTGTTTTCACACAGACATTTCCACCAATGCCTGAAACGTGTCAACACCAGATTTTAAAATTCTTCATGAAGCATAGTTTGAACTATTTTCCTGATTTATTGGCGACAGTTTTATTGTTAGTATTAAAATTAGTTAGAAATGGAACGACGGAATTATTCGAAACTTATGGCTAAGTTTTAAACTCAAATGAAAATGTTTAAAGCTATACCTTTCAAAACATATTTATTAGTGTTGGATACAAGTGCAACAACGATTATCGGTGGTTATCTATATGTTCCTGCAAATAGAAAATTTGATTCTCTTGAAGGTCTTAAACTAGCTATTAAGATTTGTAAAAATGGATTTCAATGTTCCAAACCAACTAAGCCTGTCATTATTGAGAGTAAATAAGGGTCTGTTGAAGCTTTAAAACACTGGTGTGAAGCCACAAATTTTCAAAATAAAACAGAGCAATAAAAACTTCGAAAACAAATCAGCTAGAAAATACAGTTTTGTGTTACAGTATTATGTAATTATGTATGTATGTATTATACTTTGTACTATTGGAGCAAACAACAATTTACTTATGGTCGACGAAACTCGCAGAATGTGACGGCTTTCAGGAGGCAATGAATAATATTTATTTGTGAAGTCATAATTTGGAAAAAAGAATTATTCTTCGCCTATCAACATGCAATTATCCCGCGTGAATTTAATACATTTTCAATATGAATTAAACCCGCGGGAAATTTTTTGACGAAAGAAATAATTTCGCGGCACAAAAATTTCCGGCGACCTTTCCGTCATATTAGGATAAAACTAGTTTTTATTTTTGTAATAGGTATCAAATATTAGAATAGCATTATTTTCTACGTTTTATCTATTAATTAATAGAAAAATAATTATTCTAATTTTTGATACCTATTAAATAAATAAAAACGGACTTATTAGCAGTTAGAATATTGCGCATGCTAGTCGGTATGTACAAGTACATATATACAAAAATGCCGAAATTTTTTGGACTTTTGTGATTATTTTTTATGAAGTTTTATTTTAATTTTTCTTTCAGTTATCTAGTGTTAAATCATTTTTATATTTTGAAATCAGCTGACTTGTTTTAACCAATTTTTGTTAATAGGTGACTATATTTTGTTAGTAACTATTATCAATTCATATTATTTTTTATATCCCGATTTCAGTTTGTCCTGAATATTATATTATACAGCGCTGAGAGATAGCATCACAATCCATACTCCAAGGTGTACTAGGCTAGTGAAAATCCCCAAAGACTAAAAATTGACAGTCAATAGGAGAATCTAATATCAAGTTAGAAAGTTTATTATAAAATGCTTTATAGTGTTCTAACTTACAGTAGCCTGGGAAATAAACTAGACAAATTATCAAAAATTTACCATTACATACACAAGTTATCAAATATATCTTCAATCCAGTCAAGTTTAGAGACCATTATATATTTTTTCAACAGAATGGCAACTTCACTAATAGTATATTGTATTCCAATAAAAGTATATTGTATAACAAGTGGAGAAAACGAGTCATTGCAATACGAAAGTGAAATTCGCTATCGATCAGGCTGCAATCACTTGAGTATTGCAATTACACGTTTTCACAAGAGTTATACCAAAGCAACCTTGATTATACAAAGCCATAGTCCACAAAGCGAAGCTTTCATAAATGTTTGAATTTCAACATATATGAATATCGTTTAAGTAAATTGTTTTCATTTCCTTGTAATAATTGATTTATTTAAACCAAAATGTTGCAACACAACATATTATAATTATTGTTGAAGTCATCCATCGCATCGCAGAAGAACTCTTCCTGATAATAATGAATTCACATCTGCAAAACACAAACAAACATCAATCAAATTAATCACAACAACACAATTTTTAAATACTTAGCCTTGAACTTGAATTTGTTGTCACCTAAAATACAGTAAAATTTATCATTTTTATTAACTTTTAATTTCTAATCATAAAATATTTAATACTTATCTTGTTAACTTTTTAGTAATTATACTTATTCATTTCATTATTCATTTTAAATCTTGTAACCTGAAATACATAATTAATCCATTAATTTATATAAAATTTAATTATAAAAAATTCTTACCATATTATTGTATTTGTAAACAAATGTCATTTGACAATTCTGTAATTGATTAACATTTATGAAGATAGTAGTAATTTGCGTAGCTCAATTAGAATAATTAGTACGTTTCATGTTTATGGATTAAAAGCTTATTAATGAGCTTTAACCCTCTATTGGGAATTAAATGAATTAAAAACTATTGTAAACTACTTCTTAAAGCTAAAATAAAATATAATCACTCTCTTTATCATCAACCGTGGAAGCGATAACATCAATTTTATTATATGTAATTTATCTTATAATAAATAAAATTTGTCAGCCATTTGGTGATTGATTTTTTACTCCAAGTCATTGGATAATTTAACTGCTGCATTTTCTACCATTGCGATCGACTTCAATCTTCTCAAATTGGTTATCGAGGTAAGAATTGACGTTCGTTTATGAATTGTGGCACGGTATTAATCCACAAAGTGATTTGCGAGTTTGACATGGTCCTTCGAGCCGGATTTAAAAGCCGGGCACGTGGAATTATATAAACTTCCCTTCGTTAATACATCTTAGAAGAGGAAGTGCTTTACCACTACCAACGCTTTTATCAAATTTAAGTTACTACGCTACAATATTTAATTTTTATTTTACAATAATTCTCAAATTTATTATCTACAAACAATATAAGCTATAATAAGTGAATTTTGATATCAAGTGAATTAATTATTTTAAAAGTGAACTATATTGCAAATAGTGAAATAATAAAACTTTTTAAAGATTATAAAAAAAAGGCAGTCTAACTAACGTGAACTATTATAAAAACAGTGTTTGTGCATTCCGTTAATATCGCGAATTAAGGTGTTGTGCAAAAATGGCTACCGAAAGTAAACTTGTGCAGAAACGTGGTCGCGTCTTAGGTTCTCTAACTAAGGCGGCCACATTCGTTGATAATATTGATGACCAAACGGAGACTGAAGAGATCGAATCAAGGCTACAGAAACTTGAGTCATGGTGGGAGGAATTTTATGGCATTGAAGACGACTTACTCCTGATCCCGCAGCAAACCTCGAAGGCGGATGAATTCGAAACCAAGTTTTTTACTACTCAAGCAGCTTTGAGGCGTGAATTAAGGAAGCGGATGCCAATTGAACAATCTAATAACGATGATTTAAATGCCACTTTAAGCAATATGTACTCGCAACAAAAGTCATATTTTGAATCATTGCACAACAAAACGATGAGTCAAAGCAACGAAATCAAGCTGCCGAGAATAAATATTCCGCCATTTAATGGAGAGTACACACAATGGCCGTCTTTCAAAGATATGTTCGAGGCTACTGTACATAAGAACGATTCAATATCACGTGTTCACAAGTTCCAGTTGCTGAAGGGACTGCTTCAAGGAAGCGCGGCTCGACTAATAAACCATTTTTTAATTACTGATGCCAGTTATGTAGAAGCATGGGACAAGTTGAAACAACGCTACGACAAGAAACGTACGATCGTAAGCACCATAATTCAAACCTTTCTTGATCAGCCGGCTATCCATTGTGCTTCATCGAAATCATTAAGAAATCTCACAGAAACATCGGATGAACTGCTTAGGGGATTAAAAGCTCTAGGGCCAGAATGCCAATCTCGAGACCCATGGGTTTTACATCTGTTACTCAACAAAATGGACGATGGAACAAAACAAAAATTGGCATTACATTCTGTTAACATCGATGTGCCAAGCGTGGATGATTTCATCCAGTTTCTCCATCAAAGATGTGACGCGTTGGAAAGCTGCAACATTACCACGAAGCCAATTAAAAGTTCTCAAAGGGTATCGCACGTAGTAACCGAAAAGATCGAGTGCATGTTTTGCAATAAGCCACATCCGTTACACAAGTGCTACAAATTTCAGAGATGTGGCCTAGAATCACGAAAAGGCTTCATCAGCAAACATGAATTGTGTATCAATTGCTTGAGAGCGGGGCATTCCACAAGCAACTGTCCATCAACGAATACATGTTTTAAATGCAAGGAGAAGCATCATACAATTTTACATGATGATAACAATGGTCACCATCAACAAGCAATTAACCATGCCATAGTAAACAAAGATGTTAACTCTAAGTCACCGAGCCCCGATTCGTCAGTACATTCATCCGGGTCACAAAATTACACAAACACAAAGGTTACGGTTGCCGGAAAGAAGCAAGCAATATTACCAACGGTTATTGTGTCAACCAAGGATATGCTGGGCAATATTCATAACGTTCGGGCTTTGTTAGATTCGGGATCAGAATCTACGTTTATTACTGATGCGCTTACTAAGAAATTAGGATTGAAGCGCAACCATGCATACATCACCGTCAACGGATTAGCTTCAGTGTCAGCAGGCAGAACTAAGGGACAGGTTAACCTAAAATTAAGCTCCAGATATGACGCAACCAAATTTGTAGTAGTGGACGCTTTAGTACTAAGTAAGTTAACTAATTATCTACCTTCTCAGACAACTATACTACAGGAATACAGTGAGGACCAACTGAATGGAATTTGTCTAGCTGATCCAAGATTCTATGAACCAAATTCGATCGACATGATTCTTGGTATTGACGTCTTCTATGAAATAGTGCATGAAAGGCGGAGATTACTGCAGCCAAACCTACATTTGATCGATAGTACATTCGGATGGATTGTTGCTGGTTCTTCTGAGCAAAACCAGAATTATACAACCGAGTGCTGCTACTTAATTCAGAACGATGACGGGGATATTGGTCAACTATTGCAGCGATTTTGGGAAGTGGAAGAAATCTCAGCTGATACTCCTATCAGTCACGACAAATGCGAAGAACACTTTTCCAACACTCATCAATTCGTAGACGGGCGTTATGTGGTCGAACTACCTATAAAGGACAATTTTGAGCATTTGGGCAACAGTTTAAAGGCGGCGACAACTCGAATGATCGCCATGGAACGCAAATTCAAGAAAGACGTGCAGCTCAGAGAGGAATACACTAAGTTTATGCGAGAATATTTAAAACTTGGACACATGACACGGATTTCCTATCGTGAATTAGTCAGTGAAAAAGACAAGGCATATTATTTACCTCATCACGCTGTGTTTAAACAAGGCATCACATCCAAAAAACTACGCGTTGTTTTTGATGGCTCTTGTAAATCGAGTTCCGGACTATCTTTAAACGACGTTCTGATGACAGGTCCAACAATTCAGGATGATCTGTTTTCCATCCTGACGAGGTTTCGCAAACATAAGGTTGCGTTTGTTGCAGATATAGAGAAAATGTATCGGCAAGTGGCAGTGCATACTAAACATCAAAACTACCAGAGAATTGTATGGCGGGAAGATTCAAGCAGCGAGATGCAGCACTTCAAGCTGAAAACTGTAACATACGGACTAACCTGTTCGGCGTATCTTGCCATAAGATCTCTGCATCAGGCAGCAAATGACGCTAAACAGTTGTCCCCCAATTTGGCCATCACCATCAAATCCGATTTCTACGTAGACGATTTATTGTCGGGTTGTGACAATGTTCCAGAAGCCATTACAATGTTTCATGAACTATCAACCACTTTATCGCATGCCGGTTTCTCACTACGCCAGTGGAGCTCAAACAGCCCTGATTTTTTAAGTGAAATACCTTTAGAAAAGCAAGGGAAGGACTGCATCTTGTTCGAAGAATCGGGACTGTATGTCAAAACATTGGGAGTCTGCTGGTTGACCAGTGAAGATGCTTTCACCTTCAATGTCCCACAACTGTACTGTGAGCCATCAACAAAACGTCAACTGCTGTCAGAGTGCGGTAAAATTTTTGACCCGCTTGGCTGGTTATCTCCAGCAACAGTGACGTTCAAAATATTACTTCAGTCACTGTGGCTGACAAAAATTGGATGGGACGATACATTGCCAGATGATATTAATCAAACATGGTGCGCCGCAAGAAACGATTTAACATGTCTTTCAGGTATACGCATTCCAAGGTATCTTCAAATGCAGACAGCTTGTCGTTTTCAGCTACATGGTTTTTGTGATGCTTCGGAGAAAGCTTATTCAGCGGTTGTTTATGCGAGATCAACCAATTCCAACGGTGAAAGCTCTGTTCATCTAATTGCAGCTAAAACGAAAGTCTCTCCACTAAAGCAGCTGTCAATTCCCCGTTTAGAGCTATGCGGAGCTGTGCTACTAACCAAACTACTCAACAAAGTCGCAGTAATTTTTGAAGCTCCTGCTGATTCGGTATATGCTTGGACGGACTCTAATATTGTGTTGGCCTGGCTCTCAGATGTTCCGAGAAAATGGAATTGTTTCGTAGCCAACAGGACGAGCTATATAATGGACAAAATACCAGCTAGTAATTGGCAACATGTACCGACGAAGTTAAATCCTGCTGATTGTGCGAGTCGAGGTTTATCACCAAGGCAACTAGCGCATCATAAAATCTGGTGGAATGGTCCAGAATACCTGCAGAAATCAGCATATTTTTGGCCAAATAATGAAAATGCTCCAATTGAACCTACCACCGTTGAAAAAAAGAAAACCGTCTTAGTTGCAACAACAGCCTGTGTTACTAATAACGAAACTTCGCCGATAAAAGATCTTATTGATAGATTCTCATCATATACGTTGATGCTTCGAGTACTCAGTAACTGCGCTCGCTTTGCAGAGTTATGCTTGAAAGAAAAGGTACCATACATAACTAGTCATCATCTGCAGAGAAGTGAAGAGCTGCTAATCAAGTGGGTTCAGCATGAAACGTTTAGAGAGGAGATTTACCAAATTCAGACGAACAAACCAATCAAACGAAGCAGTAAATTATTCTCACTTTTACCAATGATTGATGAGAATGGTTTATTAAGAGTAAGAGGCCGCCTGGAAAATGCGAATGTTGGATATTCAATGAAGCATCCAATAATTTTACCAAAGCAACATCCATTGACAGAGAAACTCGTGCATCACCTACACTTGAAATATCTACATCCCAATCCGTCAACATTGCTATTCATTACCAGAACGAAATATTGGATAATTGGGGCAAAAGAAGTTATTAAAAAGGTTTCCAAAAGCTGTATTCATTGTGTAAGAAGTCGTCCTAAATTTGGTCAGCAGATTATGGGAAACTTACCTGAACCAAGGGTAACGTTAATACGTCCGTTCGTGAATGTTGGAGTCGACTACGCTGGCCCTATCACGATAAGTTCTAAGAAGGGTCGAGGGTCCAAGAGAATGAAGGCGTACATATGCCTATTTGTATGTATGGCAACAAAGGCCATACACCTCGAAATTGTTGGCGATCTTTCTACGGATGCATTCATAGCATCGCTGAAGCGCTTCACTGGGAGAAGAGGTCTACCAAGCGCAATTTATAGTGACAATGCAACCAATTTTGTAGGCGCTCGCAGAAAATTGGGTGAATTTTTCGCAATTGTGGCTTCCCAAAGCCACAATGAAAAGGTATCTGCTTATCTAGGCACGGAAAAAATAGAGTGGCATACAATACCTCCTTCTGCTCCACATTTTGGGGGTTTATGGGAGGCGGGAGTGAAGTCAATAAAAACTCATATCCATCGAGTACTAGGCGAATCAGCTCCTACATTTGAGGAAATGCAGACACTATTGGTCCAGATAGAAGCAATAGTCAATTCTAGACCATTAACACCAATGAATGACGATCCTGACGATTTGCGTATTTTAACACCAGGCCATTTTTTGATCGGTTCATCGCTTCTTGAAGTACCAGACAAAGGCACAAACGACGTTATGCTGAAATTAAATGAACGATGGGAACTTCTGCAAAACATGTCAAGAGGTTTCTGGAAAAGGTGGCATTTAGAATATCTCTCCATGTTACAAAAAAGGTCCAAATGGCAGCACCAACAGCAGAACATCAAAGAAGGCGAGCTCGTCTTGATTAAAGAAGACAACGCTGCTTCGCTAGCATGGGCTAGAGGTCGAGTCATCAAGGTTCATCCTGGTCAAGACGGCAAAGTACGAGTTGTCACATTAAAATCCAGTACGGGTGAATTAAAACGTCCAGTGACAAAATTATGCAAACTGAATATCCAGTAGTTAAGCAAATAATTGCTTAACCGGGGGAGTATGTTGCAACACAACATATTATAATTATTGTTGAAGTCATCCATCGCATCGCAGAAGAACTCTTCCTGATAATAATGAATTCACATCTGCAAAACACAAACAAACATCAATCAAATTAATCACAACAACACAATTTTTAAATACTTAGCCTTGAACTTGAATTTGTTGTCACCTAAAATACAGTAAAATTTATCATTTTTATTAACTTTTAATTTCTAATCATAAAATATTTAATACTTATCTTGTTAACTTTTTAGTAATTATACTTATTCATTTCATTATTCATTTTAAATCTTGTAACCTGAAATACATAATTAATCCATTAATTTATATAAAATTTAATTATAAAAAATTCTTACCATATTATTGTATTTGTAAACAAATGTCATTTGACAATTCTGTAATTGATTAACATTTATGAAGATAGTAGTAATTTGCGTAGCTCAATTAGAATAATTAGTACGTTTCATGTTTATGGATTAAAAGCTTATTAATGAGCTTTAACCCTCTATTGGGAATTAAATGAATTAAAAACTATTGTAAACTACTTCTTAAAGCTAAAATAAAATATAATCACTCTCTTTATCATCAACCGTGGAAGCGATAACATCAATTTTATTATATGTAATTTATCTTATAATAAATAAAATTTGTCAGCCATTTGGTGATTGATTTTTTACTCCAAGTCATTGGATAATTTAACTGCTGCATTTTCTACCATTGCGATCGACTTCAATCTTCTCAAATTGGTTATCGAGGTAAGAATTGACGTTCGTTTATGAATTGTGGCACGGTATTAATCCACAAAGTGATTTGCGAGTTTGACACAAAATATAAAAAAAATTTCATAACAATAGCATTCTAGTTAAATTAAAATAAAAGCTTACTACAATTCGTTTGGTCATTAAGTCAATATCCATTACATAGATGGCAGTGATGGTCGTAAAAATTTGGTAAAATCGTAACAAAAATTGCCACCTGGGGAAATTTCAAGTTCAAAAATTGTAGGAAAAGCAAAATAAATTCACAAAATATTACGAACGTGTGACATTTTATGATTAAATAATTTTTCCGTATTTTTCGTCAAACATCTTACACATCTTACGTACACTAGTAAAACTAAAGATAAATTTAGCAAGTATTATTTTAATTCGTCAGAGCCAACTTTGATGTATTTTTCAAAATGAAAATTCGAAAAAATATATTTTAGAAATAATTTAATTTTAATATTTCTGCAATTAATATTTATTTAATACCAATATAGTCTTCTTGTATATTGTTCTTAAAGATATGTAGAAAATTTTTATATAAACATTTTAAAATATTTTTGCTTTTTTCATTGAAAGGATCCAAGTTACATAAAGCTTTATGTAAATTACTACTTGATCGACATTCCATCCTCCTATCAAGCCGCTTTTCTAGCAAACCGGTCAACTGAAGATCATATGTTTACCATTCGACGCGTTCTCGATTAAGAATGGCGTGCAGCCCATCGCGTATTTGTCTTGTACATCGATCTGCCAAAAGCTTTTGACACTGTAGACCTCAATGTAATAACCGATTGTCTGCAACATTATGTACCACACCACTTAGTTAATAGAATAGTGAATACTTTCTTTTGGGAATACACTGTTATTAAGTGGTACAATGTAATGACGACCAGCGTCAAGAGGAACAACGAGGTTAAGCAAGGAAGAATTTTTAATTTTATTTTAAACGAAGTTCTCATGACCGTCACCGATCTATATCCCGAACTTAAATTAGAGCAACGGGAGAATCTAAAGCTACCATTGATTCTTGCCTATTCCGATGATATTATACTTATCACCGGCAATCTACATATCCTGGGACCAGTTCTTAAAGAATAAATTGAATTGTTGGGAACAACCGGATTAAAGATCAATCCAGATAAATTTACCACCCTTATCCGAGACCCGAACCCTTCATCCATCATACCCTCCAATATAAACCTACCTAGCAGGAATAAACTTCAAACAAGTTAAATTAATGCGATATTTAGGAACTCGTCTGTCTTCAAATCTAAGCCGACCACTCACTATAGGCACATGTTGTCATCAAGCACTCGGAATTACCAGGCAGATGCAAATTTGTATAAAACAGCATAAAGTGCCCTTTCAGACCGTCCTGAGTATGTATACTTTAACAATTGTGCCTGTGATAATATATGATTTAAAAACCACAGCACTCACATATGCAAACCGACGTCGATTCAGGCAATACGAGTTATTTATTTTAGAAAAACTAATTAAATTTAGTTCAAATAAACCCAGCACTCAAAAACTGAAAGAGATCTTACAAGGCAAGACCATCACAAAACGAATCAAGGTTCAAAGGATCATTTATTGGAGGCATATCCACTGACGAGGCCCAACACATATTTTAAGTGCAGTATTAAGGTACACCGCCGATTCCAAAAAACTAGGACGACCCTGTTTTACATGGAACGATTCCCTAAGCCACGACTTGCAATATTATAATAAAAGTTCTGACCATTGGAGACCCCTTCTATCCAACCGAAAGGAACTACACAATGCAGCAAAAGAACTATATTCCCTAGAATAATCCGATTCAAGTAATTTAGGAGAAAGCGATGCGGAAGAAGAGTTAAATACATAAAATATCGGAGGGTTTTAATGGCGTAGAAAATTCGATTGTCCAAAACTGTTGTTGGTATTTGGTAGGTGTTCTGAAGTTTCTATATATTTTGAGTTTGGATAGTGGATTATTTCCAGGTAAGTTTAAGGTTGCAACTTTTCTTCCTATTAATAAAAAGGGTGATGCAGAAAAGAGCAATTTCTTTGTTAAGAGTATTTTCAAAATGTTTAAAAAAAGTAATAAAAAAGTTTGAATGGTCAGTTTAGATTTATTGCTGAGAAATCAATGGAGGAATCCCTTTTGCATTTTTAAGCCATATTTACTCGTTTATTAATAATTCATATATAACTAAACTCATAAAAAATATGATTATTTAATCATAAAATATATCATAATATGATTACACAAACCTTCCTGAAGTTTTATAGGATTGTAATTAAAAGATTTATCTTAAAATTATGTTAAATTGAAGTGTAACTATTAAACCAAATTTATCATATAACTGTTGGTATTAAATAAATGATGCACAATTGAATTTATATTTAAGTAATTAAATATATTAATTTAATTTATTTTTGTTTAATAAATTTTGTTTTAATTTGTTACATTGATTTGCGTTGATCACCTTCACCACCGTTTTGTGATGAGAAAGTTTCTAATGTTAATGATGAGACCGCGTGGGACTGCCACAATATCCAAGACGAGACTAAAAAAAGATTTAAATTTTATTTTGTTTTGTGGTTTTGTTTTCTCGCTCCGTTGGTATGATTTATAATGAATAGGTGTATTGTTTTGTGTATTAAATTATTCGTGTGTGTAGTGATTTGTGTGGTGGAGAACCCCCTGAAGAGTTCCCCTCTGCGAAGCATGGTTGGCTTCGGCCTGTCTTTGTGTTCGAAAACTGATATTTGATCAGCCGAACAGGAGTGGCGATTGCTCCTTTAAAATGTGTTACCTCGTAAGATTCATTAACGGAGTCGATGGGCCGAAACAGAGTGAAAGGAAGGAGAACGTGGTCGGTCGATGAGGGGATGGGTATCTCTTATCTTCCTTAACTGAATTGTTGTGCTGCAGACAGAGCTACATACATTAGATGCCTTATATATAAGAATTATACTTAAAATAACTTTATATTTCTAATATTTTAATGTTTACAAATACAGTTTAATTGCTGGTTTCTTTGAAAAAATCTTTCAACATTTTCAATGCTGAGTAGCCAAGTTCGAACGTCCCTCAAAAATGCATGTTTACGTTCAATCGTTAGAATTTTTATATATTTAGGTAATATAAGTATGTGAAAAATACTGTGCCATGTAAAGATAAAATGTTCTAAACTTCTCACTATTACAACGGAAATCAGCATTATAGTAATTTGGATTTCTTGTATTATACACCTGTGTAATCCGAAAACTATCACTACGGATAAAAAACATTTTCAAAACTTTATATATGTAAAGACATCTAATAAGTGGTAGCAAATTTAGTTGTCGAAACATAGGAACTGAAGGTGTTGCCTGAGGAAGATGGTTTATTAACTTAATTATACTTTTCTGGGAAATATATAGACCCTCAATGTTACTAAAATATGTATCACCCCAATATAGAATTTATGTACTGCACCGAGTACGTTTTTCCTAGTGTTATTGAAATGATACTTCCAATTTACTTGAGCATCGACTGTTAAACCGAAATATCTAAACTCGTTAACAAATTCAAGTGTAAAACACTGAGACAAGCAAATGTTTGTATCACAGGGATGAGCATGGCATTCCGAAGAATTTTTGTTATTCTTTCAAAATAACAAAACTTTTGACTTAACGCTTATAGCGAGCCGATGATGATAAAACCATTTATTTAGGTTGCTTAAATCGTATTCCAGCAGCAATTTAGTGTCGGCAACGCTATTCGCATCATAGCTCAAGGTTAAATCATTGGTAAAAGCTGTGGCGTGTCCTAATAGATCAATATCAAAGATTGAGTTAAAATAGATCAAAACTAACGTGGGCCACGTCGGGAGGAATGGCACAACTTAATAGACCTTCACAGCTAGTTGTTTCACCTATTTGAACAACCTGGGGACGATTTTCAATATAAATTGCAAACCAATCAAAAATGTTACCTCTAATACCAATTTTAGCTACATAGCTTCAATAAACGTATTCCCTGGTCAACAGTGTTAAATGCCTTGGCAATATCGACAAACAAAGCTATGGGTCTCCGAGAATCATTAATATGTTTATAAATGTCACTCAAGAAGTGCAAAAGAGCTTCTTCAGTTGATTTACCGACAGTAACCCCAAAATGATTTTTATTTAAAACTTTAATCTTATCCAGATAACAAATTAGTGGACGCTTAACTAGTTTCTCAAGAATCTTGGAGAAAGTGCTTAAAAGCGAAATCGGCCTGTAATTAAATGGTTGTAATTCATCACCCAGCTATTTTCAAATCGTCTGGAAATTCACCGTTGTTCAAGCTAAGATTATATAAGTATTTCAGAACATCCACGAAATACCACGAACATTTTTTAACTATAATATTATCAATGCCGTCAAAACCTTTAAACCTTTTGTTGTCCAACTGTTTTATCTAAGATATGATATCTGAAGAAGATGGCAGTGATGCCGTTGTATGACAATACTGTTTTTCCAATGTCTGTTCATAAACCGATATGGGTGTGTGTAATGTTTCATCCGTAAATTTACAGTTGGTTAATATCAAATAAATACGATGATTATGGTCCCGTGGATATGTGTCTGTAAACGGTACCGTACGGTACGATAACGATGATGGTGGCTCCGTATGGTGCGACTCCTTATACAAGTAGGGCGTGGTACTGTTTGCACCACGTGTGTGTGTGTTCGTAGCAGTTGTGACCCGTTTGTGTGGCAGGTGCGTTCGTATGTGATTGGTGTAGGTACCCTTAGCACAAAAATAAAAATACATATATAAAATAATGTGGCACGTCCGATTTTTAAATTTTCTGGTAGGTACCTTTTGCCTGGTACGAAATATCGTACCAAGCCTCCATTATTTGTGTGGTGGAGAACGAATGAATGCTTGGATAAATGTGTGAAACGCCACATAACTAATAAATCTAATCATTTCACCAATACTGCATTGTTTTATTTTTTTTTTTTCAAAATTTCCTTATAAATGGAAATATAATGTGGATTATATAGCTGAGCAGCACCTGCTGATAATTAAATCCATGACTACAGAGCTAAGAATATTAATCCGGGAAATCAAAGAAGTAACCAGAAAAAGGATCTAAACTCAGAAATATACAGTATTGATGGTGGGGCAGCAGGCCTATCTAGCATTTTTTTGGTAATTATATATGTTGTCAACCCCTCTCTGTATACTATATTATGAATGACCACATGCTCAAAATAGGGCGTGTAAGTAAACCGGAGAGAATTTTAGTAATCAAATAAAAAAAATGATAATTTTAATCATATTGTAATATTGAAATATTTTCTTACGGAAAAAAAGTACACAACTAAATTTTAGGATTCAAAATTGTAATTTTGGGGTCCAAACAATAAACAAACCACCACTGTTTAGTTCAGATATCTTAAATAAATCGATATTGCTGAACATATTTCGGGATACTAATAGTTGATTTAATAACGACAAGCTGTAGTCTTTGGAAATTATATTTAGCACTTCGTCAGATTATTTATTTAGCATTTTCACCTGTTGTACTAATATTTATGATTTTAAATATTTAAATATTCTAGTAGAGAGGAATATAATACGTCATATTGTATTTAAAACTGTCGTGTTCACATTTAAAGCCGGTGTTAGAGTCAATAAAACATTTAGTAGTCAACTGAAATATAGTATTGTGTTCGCGAAGGCTTAGTTTTCGGACCACTACCATTTTTAATTTATTTTAGTTCTATTTTGCAAAATTTTGTAGAAGTGCAACAGGATTTTCAAAGTGATCAAGGGATTCTCAGCTAGTGATTACACCATCAACAACTTGCTGGCAGCCATAAATCAAAAGTTATGTATTTTGGGCGATCTAAGACTAACGTTCTCCAAAACTCTTTGTGGTACCTTGTTTATTCATGCTTTATAATTCATGCTTTTCTATGTAAATCACTGATTTTGTACAGTCCAACGTTATACAAACTAGGTCCCAATTGGGGTTTTCAACAAAAATGCTAGGGCTTGGAATTAGGAATGAACAGGAAATTTAACAGAAAAAAAGGAATTTATCAACTTCCCTATTGAAAGAGCTGACTTCTCAAGAAAGAGCTGGTTGCTCAAACTAATTTTGAAATCCTTTTGAGTCACTAAGAAGCGCAACTTCTTGAGAAAATAGTCCAATGGATTAATTTCTTATTACGGTTTGGTTAAAGCAGTTTGAGCAGCAACTTTGAGTACAGCTGTGGTTCACAAGTAATAATGTCATTCCAGTTTAAACGTAAATCAAATACAGAGAAAGAACAGAATCTGATGCAACTCACTTCTTGCCACACAAAGCCTTTACAGAGAATTTCAAAGTTAGAAGAGATTATATAATGACAACTTGGGTGTGTTAATGTTTATACTAATCCTTTTAGTAAAAGAATTTGCAAAGTACTAATTTTGTTATCAATTGCTCCTTTCCTTTTAATGTAGCAAACTACAAATAAGTACTTTTGTGTAGGTGATAAATGAAACGCACCAAATTAGTCGAAAATGTAAAATTTAATTTAAAAATTGTATTTTAAAAATTTGCGTGCAATATGACAATTTCGAAATTTATTTATTAATTAATGTAATTTGTATTAAATATCCTGATAACGATGTCGCCATAAATTCAAAAAGTAAACTACTAATAAGAATTAGCAAGAGCAGTTGCGTGTCAGAAGTGCTTGTGAGTACATTAAACGGAACGCAGCAAATTACGTTATGACTTCAGTGTCAATAATAAAAATTATTTTACTAGGTCGGCTAATAATTCGGATTTTGTAAAAAAATACTCCCCAATAATTTCAAAAGAAACATCAAAGTACTTTATTCAAAGTAATGTCCATCGCTAGCAAATCATTTCCTCCATGCGTCAGGTAATTTGTGGAAACCGTCCCAATATAACTTTTTTTTTTGTTTTGAGGCAAACTTTGTCATGTCTTCTGGCCCATTCTAGCGTAGTTCAACTCGACAATTTGCTATCGGTAGCGATTATAATTAACGGCTTCACCTGGTTTGAGGAGCTCGTAATACACCACACTTATCTGATCCCAGGAAAAGCAGAGCATCGTCTTCCTTCCGAAGTGATTGGGTATCGCAGTCAATGTTGATAGTTATTCTGAAATAAACCATGATTTTTTGCGATATTTTTCAGCAGCACTTTTCTTCAAAATGAAACAATGCATTAAAACTTAAAGAAATTCGACATTTTCAGCGCAAAAATATCTGTAATGTGAAACCTTACAAAAGTTTGACAGACGAAGTTTTAAAGCTTACTGTCAATGAAACAAAATGACGTCGATTCGCATATATACCAACATCATGTCGTGTAACTCCATGTAATGAAAACAATCCGCATAATTAACTGGTAAATTTTCCGAATAGGGCTTAAAGATACTTGCTCGAATTGTAATGAAATAATTTTTGAGCCGAAAGAAAGGAATCGATTCTCTTCAGAATTAATTGCAACAAAGGCTTGCTCTCTTTTAGTTTATGGAATTATCATCCTTTTATTTATGGATTAGATCCAATCAATGTGTTATTCCAAAAATAATTAGAACCTTTCTTTGTGAACGCGCATATTGAACGATTTTAACCGAAGTAGACTTTGCTCTGTTTACCGTTCGATGTTCTGCTTCAGACCAAATTATGAACGAGATACTTACGCATATTTAAATCCGTACAGTAATCGATATTTTTCTAATCTTGGAGTATAGGTTTAATGAACATCAATTACTATTAGTTGCCGACAAGACCTTCGAACACCTTTTATCAAAAGATTTAAGAAAATGGTTAGTAGCAGTATTATGATGTCTATCATAATACTGCTACTAACTGTACATTAATTAGAAATGAAATGAGAAAGGGAATAGCGTTAATAAATTAAGCATAACATTTTTCTAAAATATGTTAACCTGTCAACAAGCCCTCATCCACTAAATATAGATATATAGACATAAATATTATGTTTAACGGTCAAAAAACTTATGAGATAAGTGTAACACAACGAAAACCACTTAAGTATTTTCCTATTAAGAAGAAACAGCGATATTAATATTTTGTATAATCCTCGCTCGAATGATTTTCTTAATCATTTTGTATATTTTTGATGAGCCCAGCAAAAATTGGAATGGAACAATTTTTTGTGTAATAATAAAATGTATCCTCTTCTGGTTACAATACATAAATATAATCAAGGAGAGTATATAGCAGAACCAAAGTCATACATCCAAAAACAATAGAAAATTATATATCTTATTAAATAAAAAAATAAAAATAATAATAAAATTATTAGAAACAGTCATAGAAATTTAATCAATCTTTATTATTTTAGTGAAGTCAACCGAATAGATTTAATTTCCCAATTATTTAAGGTGAATCAAGATTGATTATGAACGAATTCGAAAATACAGCAAACACGAAATATGTTTATTGACACAGATCTGGCCATTCCATTTCTTTATCATTCATGGAATATGATTTGATCCGCTTTTTAATAGAAATATTTGTTAGTTTTGTAGCCAAAAAGAAAGATTATTTAAATTGAGGTTCATAATCCCCAACCAGAAAATTTTTCTTCTTTTACCTCTATACTTTCTACTTACTGCAACCACATAACGTCTAATTGTCTTTCATAAACTATCCAATTGCTGATGTAACTACACATTAATAGATAAATGGTTTTATTATAATTCCCAAGTGGAAATCGGAACGTTTTTAGAGAATCGAGATTTATGTAGGCGTTATACATATATATAGTCTAAAATTTATGTTCTTGAAATTTGGTTAATATGTAGACGAAAATCTAGAAAACAAAAATATTTAAATAAAATTTTATAGTGTCATCAAGAAGAAAATGTTTTCAACTCTTCTACTATAAAAAAACACTCTCAATAGTAATTAACTTTAAGTAGTGATTACCAACCATTGTAGCAAAATAGTTTTATTGTGATTCCGACATTAGTAGGAGTATCCTTTTTTAGTGAATAATATTTATTGTTCGACAATGTAGTTTTTTGGTTTTGTATTTACTTTAAATGTATAATGGAAAATCATAATAGGTTACATTTGATAATAATTTTTTGAATATTGTTGAATAAATAAATGTGCCCATGGTTCGATGGTTCAAGGTAAGACTATATTAGTTAATTTACTTTATTCATCTTATTCCCTTGATACACTGCGATTTATTATAACCGATTTAGTGAATTTTTCGAGATTAGTCGCAGTGTGTCCCTTTCCCCCATCAATTTTTCGGTAATTTTTTTTGTTTTTTTTTTGTTTTACGCATTCGCGGAGAAGACGGCAAATACCGACCGTAACAGCTCAATTGCACAGGACACGACGTTAAAATGCATTTCAGTCTATATAAAAAATAAATATGTGTCCCTATAAAAAACACTACAAATGCAATTTTTGGGAGAAATGGGGAAACCACATAAATAAATGTCTCGTAGTTTTTTTTATGTTTTTTAGGCTTCGGGAAAAACAAGACAGCATATCGCGACCTTAGAATGACAAGGTTCTATCCAAAGAAATTTCTCAAATTGAGTTATTAATGTCGTTATACTCGGAATCGTCAAATCTATTGAAAATCTCTCTTATTGAGCGGTTTCAGAGCATTTTAATGGTATTTTTAAAATAACAAAGTTCTAACGCCCTATAATTTTACACTTATTAACTGCACAAGGTTTTATATTTTGCAAATAGAACCTTGTCATCCTAAATTTCTAATAATTCGTTTGATAGAACCTTGTCATCCTCATTCGCAATTATAATATTGTTTAAATCTTTTAATATTGTGCATTTTTACTAATGCAGTTAGAACTTTGTTTCTCTTAATTCAGTTGGATTGCAAACGTTAATGGGAATAGTATAATGTGATGTACACTATTTAGTTTGTAATTAAATTTAATATACCAACAAAATTTAATAAGTGATTTATACAAGTGATTTTATAAGTGATTTTATGCTGTGGTAATTATTTTCAAAGTAAAATTAATAAAATTAAGTGATTTTGATAATGGAAAGTCGGGGAAAATTAATGCTGAAATTAGCTCAGCAACAATTGGAAGCTCAAAATAAGATTACATCAAGTAGTCATTCAATAGATGGTAAGTTGCCGGCTCTATCGCGTTTGTATAAAAATATCAGTACCTAGAGATGGTTCTTCTCGAGAGATATTTTCCGAAAGTTTCTGTTGAAAATTAAGAAAAATCCATTTCTTATTTCTCGAGAAATTTTTCATATTTCTCGAGAAAAAAACACAAATTTAGAGAATAAATTTTAAAAACTAAAACAATAAACCGTAATGCCGTTGAGAACCGTTGCAAATAGATAAAACACGTGTTCGAGAATTCTCGAACACGAGAACACGTGTTTTCTCTGTTTTTAACGTTTTTGAACGGCATTACGGTTTTTTGTTTTAGTTTCTAAAATTTATTCTTTAAATTTGTATTTTTTTTTTAAATTTTCAAAAGAAACTTTCGAGAAATATTTCTTGAGAACCTCTAAATAGTAGTTCCGTAATATAAAAACCAGAATATTTTTTCTTAGTTTCGCCAATAGAAAGAGACATTGTTGACGAAAAATACGTTCACAGGATACTATTTTGCCTTTCATCAAACGAAATGAGGCACAATATAACACGGACGGAAAACGGCTTCAACCACATTTTGAAAGTATGTGTGAGCATAAAATTAATTTTATTTACGGTATTTCTTTAACTATATAAATTAGATCTCATAGATAATCAAAGTCAGTCTGAAACTGATAGCAAATCAGACCAATCTGATTGTTCTGCCGATTCGTTCGATGACCCACTATTTAAGCCGGATTCGACTTCCGAACAAAGTTGCTCGGAAAGTGAAGCAGAAACATTATGCATTGATATTCAGAACGACATCTTAAATCCATTACAACATGATATTGAAAGTCCCTCTGTAATTAAGAAAAACGTGAGGAAGCGAATAAGGAATCCATTGAAATGGAAATGCAGCGAGAGAAAACGGCTATGTCAAAGTGGTAAACCCTATACCAGTCGAAGGGGAAATCGGTTCCTTGCAAACAAGTGAAAGAAGTTTCTGGCTGCTCGAAGTGTCCATTTAGATGCAATGCAAACTTCACAAGTGACGAACGAAATATTATATTTTCATCCTTTTACACCTTACAACAAAATGAGAAAATGCAATTTTTACTCCAATAGTCCGAGAGAGTTTTGTGTAGCAGAAAAAACGGACAAATGAGGCGGGCCCATCAAGAAAAACTTTTTCATTTTTGTATTATCTCACAATCAAAAAATGAAAAAGTTCGGGTATGCAAATCTTTTTTCTTAAAAACTTTGGACATTTCACAAAAGATGGTATATAATGCACATAACAACAAGACCAACGCTAACTCGGCCAAACTGGATGGAAGAGGTAAATTCAGCGGAAGTAGTCAACTATTGGATACTGAAACAAAAGAAAAGATTATTGAACATATCAATTCATTTCCGGCTGTCGATTCCTCCACTATTGTCGACAGGAAACACAAAGAAAATATTTGGAGTCGAGTTTCAATGTTTCTAAAATGTATTGACTATACGAAGAACTATGCAAGAAAGAAAACACACAGCCCGCTAAAGAATCAACATATCGTCGCATATTTAATACGGAGTTTAATATTGGATTCCATATTCCTAAAGGTGACCGCTGTGATTTGTGTGAGGCTCATAACAATCTTGTAAAATATAATTTGCCGATAAACGAAAACCAAAAAATTGAATATGATAATCATACATGCGCACGGAGAGAGATGCAGACAAAAGGGGTGATATACCAATACTTAGCTTTGATTTACAAAACGTTATCACTCTGCCTAGGGCTAAAATAAGTTCATTTTTTTACAGACGCAAACTTACTGTGTACAACCTTACAGCGAAATTATCACTAACCAATCAAGTTTACTGCGCAATATGGAACGAATCCATGTCCGGTAGAGCTGGAAACGACATTGCCAGCGCAATGAAGAAAATATTAGAGACTGTCATAAATGAAAATGTTTTGGCGAATTTAATATTGTGGAGTGATTCATGTGTGCCACAAAACTGAAATTCTCATATATCAAAATGTATCATGAAGTTTTTGGAAGACAATCCGGAAATGAACGATGTATTAATGAAATTTTCAGTACCTGGGGCCCTATTCTCGAATTCCACATCCATTTTCCACATGTGGACAATTGTCAAAATTCATAAAAATTTAATTTTTTCGGTACCAAGGGAATATTTCCGAATGGGTATAAGCATGTGGAATAAATTCCCCATATAGGAAAATGTCCATGCCGCATGTGTTTTAATTTTTGAACGTTTTTGTGTGAACTTTGACAGATGTCCACATGTGGAAAATGGATGTGAAATTCGAGAATAGGCCCCCTGGTCATTCGTGTATCCAGGAAATTGATCATGTATAAAGAAAGAGTTGAGAAAGCTACTGATTTTAAGGACTACAGTGCAGCTTCTAAGTACTTTAATTACAAAGAAGTGCCATTTTCCAAGGTGAGCGTGTTAAAATTTACAAGAATTTTACCTGAAGTTCAGTATAAATTATCTCATGCTGACAATGATTTCATAACGGCAAATATAAGGTTACCCGAGCGTACCAAATGCAAGAAACAACAAGATTTCGAGGAATTCGACGAGGAATTTCCGTTTTGGTTACTGGATCAACGACTGTAACCACCAAACCAGCCTTATCAATGCAAAAGCTAAACGACTTGAAGCAAATGCTAAAGTTTATGTCTCCGCAAGATGCAAACTTTTATAAAGTAAATTTTAAAATATAAAAGTGAAAATCGTGTATATACATATTATAATAATGGAATCAATCGACACCTTAATTTTATATTTTTTTATGTTTTATTACCTATTAGATATTTTTATCGATATGAAGAAGATCGATCTTTGTGATCGAAGCTTTATTTTGTAATACTAAAATACAATTTAATTTTGAAATTATGAAGTTTGTTTGTAAAATATTTTGGTTTAATTTTAAATGACAAGGTTCTAAGATTCCTTAGAACCAGGTTTGTAAAAATATATCGCGTTTTCGGTATGCCAAGGTTCTAATTGCAAAAAATCAAGAGCTGTAACTTGTCGGATTGAAAGGTCAGACTTCTCAAATTGAAATATCTTATAGGCTATGTAATCATAGGGAAATGGACAAAAAATCATTTCCAGAGACCAATAAACAAAAATGTTATAAACTTTTAAAAGTTTAACATCGATTTACTCAAAACTATGGGGAGAGTACTTAGAACCTTGTCATTCTAAAGTCGCGATATACCGTTAATGATACATATAGTTTTCAGTAGTAAAAATGCTGTAGTACGGTCAACAACTTTATTTTATCGAGAAGTATGAAATATTGTTACTTTTATTTTGAAAGTGTTGATACCGGTTAGGTAAAATCTTCGGGGTAAGTAATAAAAGCAGGTTAAACGTTTTAAAGTACATTTTAAAAAGGAGTAAATATTGTATTGTGTCCAAGATAACTGAAGAATATGAACCATCCAGAGAAGGTTAAGCGAACTAAGCGACGATTGCGCAAGCGATGATGATAGTTCAAACGATTTGATGATGGTAAATTTGAAGTTGATCCGACATACGAACCATCAATAAGCGATAGTGAAGAAATGAGCAATATGGAAAACCCAAATATTGAACTACATAAATCATTTGGATGGTGGGGACGAAATATCCGAAATCGAAAATGATTCCGATCAAAAAGATTTAGGTGAACCTATTATCGGTGAATTTGGTGAAGAATGGATTGATGACTTTAAAGAAATACCACATTTTTCTTTTGATGTGAGCAGTAGCGGTGTACAAATTGAAATTCAGGCTGACGCAATACCACTATAAGTTATTGAATAAATTTTTAAACCGTTAATTTTGCAAACGATTGTTGAAATAACAAATGCTTATGGTAAAAACTTTGTGAAAGTAACCGCCCAGCAACGAGGAACTGCCATAATTTAAGCCTACTGATTCCGAGGAAATGTATAAATTTTGGGGCTTTGTATGTTGCAATCACAAGAAAAACCTCCAACATAAGGTCGCTTTTTTTAATGATCCTCCGTATTACCACCCATTTTTTCCTGCAATAATGTCCGGACGCCGCTTCGAGTAGTTGTTACGTAGCTTTAGTTGTAATGTGGATAGCAATGATAAGAGAAAACTGAAAAAGATAGGTCCACTGTTAAAACTATATTCATTCAAAGTTTCAAAGTTTTCAAAAGCCATAAAACATTGACGCTTTTACAATAAATTATTCGACAGACGAACGAACAGCATGGGGGAGAAATAGGCGTATTTTTCGCCGAAAAAAACATGAATAATTAGTATGTCTCTGGACTCTGATGTCGTTTAAATCGTCCTGTCGAGTACTATTTTTGTAGTTTACGGTAATATCGGTGATATTGTTAAGAAGATTGAATAAATATATGTAAATGAGATTGTGGACAATACTGCAGTAAATGAAAACCTGAAAGACGCGCGCTTGGAAGGTCGATCCAAAACTGAGTTCATCTGCCCTTGTTGACCTGTATTTTGAAGACATGAACGAAAACTGGGAAATCGAGATTCGTACGCTGGTCTGTTTACATCCCACCAAACGTCACCAATTCCCTCGTTTTGTTCCCCAGGGCATAACAACGGTTCGTCAAAGGTTGGTATCTTTAATCAGTTTTCAAATAATAGTCACAAATTAAATCATTATTTGTATAGGTAACTCAAAAACGCCTACAATCGTAATGTACATTCTGTCAGAAAAGTACCGGTAAATTTTAAGTTCAATCATAAACATTTATTTAATGTGTTGCCCTCAAATAATTTCCCATTCGAGAATATATTTACAAATATGACAGCGTTTTTCCAATCATCGAAACATTTTTTATAGGCACTTTCCTGGAGGGCCTTCAATTTTGTTTTTTTGCTTCAATGGAGTCAAAACGGGTTCCACAGAGCAGCAATTTGAGTCTGAAAACAGGAAAAGGTCACCTGATGCTAAATCAGGCGAATGTGGTGATTGATCGATGGTATTTATTAACTTGTTGGTCTTATATTCATTTAAAATCGTAGCTCGGTGTGTTGGTGCATTATTCAGGTCACTTTTTTCGCATCAGTACAAGAATTTTCGTTTGCAACATAAAATTTAAGACAAACTCTTCGTTCAATAATTTCGTTTAGCGTAAAAGTCGTTATGCACTAGTGAGGTTGACTGACTTAACCAACTGCTGTGAACAAACTGGTTGACAGATCGCGCTCAAAGTTAGCATCACAATTAAAGACAGTCCTACGAATCTAGAAAAAAAATTTAAGTCCCTTCAGCGGGTCTTATATTCATTTTTTTGTGTTCATATATTCGACATAAGGATTATGTTTGTTGATCAGTTGTATTTATTTTTGCGCAAAATTTTTAAATTTTAAAATAAATTTAACTTTTTCTTCAAAACATTAGAGAGATGGTTTGATATAATTTGTTATACACTGCGCAAAATAAAAAACGCAACGCTTAAACGCTTTTTTAATATTTTGGTTTTTTATGATTTTTTTTGAGTCAAACAAAAATGTTTTTAACGAGAGAAAAAACGCAAACTTTAAGACTTTCAACGAACCTTCTTGATGTTTCATTTATGAATCCAAATAAGAAATTTTGTAGAGAATTTAGAACCTTGAGAATGAGACTATTGAAATTGTTGTACGACAAATCGCTGTTGAGTTATTGCAGTTTTAGCGAAAAACATGATAAAAAATTCATATACTCGTATTTGAGTCCCGCGTAGTGTTGGTCGCACAAGTAAATAATAAATTTTTAAAAAAACAAAAACTAAAACGGTGTTTTACGAAAAAAGAACATTTTAAACTTTAATCAGGTATAACACAAAAACAAAAAAAAAATAAAAGTTCAAAAACGGGTGTTTCCACCTCTAGAACGCATTACTTCATAAATACGCTGTGGCATATCTAAAATGTTCCGTATTTGTGGCATAGTAATCTCTTGCCATGTTCTTGCAAAGCATCTCTAAGCTTTCGCAAATTTGTTGGTTGCCTTGCCCGTTTTCTTAGACGTCGCTATAGGGTTAAAATCTGGACTTCGCAGATGATGGTTTATTAAACGAATGCCCGGCCGTTGCAAAAATTGCCGTGTAAAAAAACGTACAATTTCTAGTTTCATAGAAAGCACACGAATCCTTAAAATTTCATCTACTCTTTGGTATTACTACCAAATCTGTCTTATAATTCCACGATATTCCTGCCCAGACCATCACCGAACCTCCATGAAATGCTACAAGTGGCATCACGCAATCAGACCTTAATCGTTATCCCGTTGCACGCCAAACTTGGCATAGGCATGTTGTGAAACACTCCCCATTTGTTAAATTTAATTTATAATAAGCCAATTTCCGCGGTCATACAACTTTCAAGGTTAATTTATAATTAGTAAGTCACGCTACGCTTACTTAATATTAAATTACAAACAATAAGCGCATAATTATAAATATTTGTCAAGGCCATATAAAGTTGTAAAATCTCAAAATAAACATAGTTATCAACATAACATTTTTCCGTAATTTTCCGTGACTCTTCAAAATTGTATTTCCGCGTATAAAAATGTAAGTTTTCCCAGATATATACTATATGTAATGGAAATTCTTACAGGTAAGTGATATTTCGAGTTTAACAATAGGTAGTATAAAATATAAACGGGGTAGAATAAAGTACTAAGAGGTTCGAGTCGAGATAAACTATATTGTAAATCTTGAAAAAGAAATATAAGTGTGAGTAATATTAAGCAAGCGTGTTTTTTAAAAAAAAGTTAAGCGTGATACAAAAATCCTGTAACCTACCTTTTGTCTTTGAATAGCATTCTCAGGTAAGCGATAAGGGATAAGAAATATCACTTAAACATCTCTTTATACTTAAATATTTACATCAAACTTATCATCATAAAACGAAATTAAACAATCACTAGATATAAGAATTACACTGGCGCTGTGGATCGAATCTCTTCCGCTGCGAGACATTTTGTTTTTTTTTTCGTTATCACAATACTTATGTTATTACACTATAGGCCAAAAGTATTTGGTCGATATGGTTTTTATAACTAAAACAATTTTTTATATCGTTTTAACAAACATATTAATTTATTTCAATTAATTTAATTAATTACCAGTTCATATGAGCTAATTCATTACAAAAAATAAAGAAAAAAAATAGTGAAAAATTTAAATTGGACGCTCATCGGTGTGGCCTCCCTTTGCTTGACATAGCCTTGGCATTCTGTCCAATAATTTATTTAATTGTTCGGATGAAATCTTGTTCCAAGCGTATTGCAACTTTAGTAGCAAATCTCTCATCGATGTTGGGCATGTTTTCCGAAGCTCCCGATCTAACTGATCCCACAAGAGCTCTATCGGGTTAAGATCGGGCGATTGTGGGGGCCAATTCATTAAATTCGGCTTTCGGTGACAAAATTGTTGCTATAAATAATCCTTACACACATTAGGTGAGTGCTTGGGATCATTGTCGTACTTATACGTGAACCCTCATCCTATTAGTTTTAGTCCAGATGGGATAGTATGTTTCTCCAAGATCGCAAGATAGCCAAAGCGATCCATTCGACCCGTGATTTCGACCAAATATCCAACTTTGTTGTTACCAAAACAATCCCATATCATCACAGAACCACCCCCCTGTTTTATTGTAGGAATCATATTGTCTGGGAGCATTTTCTCACCGAGACGACGTCGAACGTAAACTCTCCTTTTGGATCCAAATATTTCGAATTTTGATTCTTCTAACCAAAGGGCTTTTCTCCATTGTGACATTTGCCAATTCTGGTGGAACTTTGCCCAATTAAGTATTTTTTTACGGTTTGTAATCGAAAGAAGTGGTTTCTTAACAGCAATTCTGCCATTTAACCTCTGATCTGTTAGACGCCCTTTTATCGTAGTCAACGACAATTTTATTGTTACCAAAACAATCCCATATCATCACAGAACCACCCCCTGTTTTATTGTAGGAATCATATTGTCTGGGAGCATTTTCTCACCGAGACGACGTCGAACGTAAACTCTCCTTTTGGATCCAAATATTTCGAATTTTGATTCTTCTAACCAAAGGGCTTTTCTCCATTGTGACATTTGCCAATTCTGGTGGAACTTTGCCCAATTAAGTATTTTTTTACGGTTTGTAATCGAAAGAAGTGGTTTCTTAACAGCAACTCTGCCATTTAACCTCTGATCTGTTAGACGCCCTTTTATCGTAGTCAACGACAATTTATTTTCCCGAGCGTTGTTCACTTGCGCTAATATTTGAGGTGCTGTCTACTTCCTATTACGCTTGGATAACATTCCTATATATTCATCCTCCTTTGCAGTGGTATCCCGAGTTCGCCCCTGCCGATCTTGGGATGAGTTCTACATCGCTTCAGTGCATATTGTACGGTAGACTTCGGAATTTGAAGTTTTCGGACAATTTCAGAATGCGAATGCCCCTCTCTGTGTACGTGACAACGGATGCTCTTAATTCGATCGCCAGTTCGCACTTTCTGCCCATTTATTTATACCTTTGGAAGTTTTTTTTTATTAAATCAATATAATAATAAAATTATTAACATTTAATCCCAGAATTAATTTTTAAAAAATTGTAAATTTAATTTAAATACTCATAATTCACAGCAAAAGGTAAAATAATTATTTACTTTAATATTCACTCACAGATATTTATTTAATAACTAAAATAAATATGCGAATGAAGTTTATCCTAAATTAATAATAGATTTTACAATCAACAACAAAATTGCCTTTGGATGTGTTTAAAAAGGCATACATCCGGGCGAATTTATTAATGCACAACGAAAAATGCATTAAAATCAAATATTTGAACTTAATGCTGAAATAACAAATATCCAAATACACAAACTTTTTAAGAATTAAACTATTTGGGATTTCACAAAGCTAATCCTATGAAATTTAATAATGGATCCAGGAGTTTACCTATTATTCGACAATGTTTGACAATTGAAATTTTAATCTTATCCATGTATAAGAAAGCTTCCTTCTGTTGGCACACATCTCACTATGATAATCAGATAGGCCTATGCGTATACTTTTAACATACTAATCCGCTAAAATTTCGTATTGGGTTTATCTATTGAAATATCGATTATTCGAAAACTTCAAAAATTGGGTCTTATGCTTATCTAAGAAAATCGATATCTTAAAACTTTCTTCTATCAGCAAACATCTCACTATGATTTTTCGATAGGTCTATGTATGTAGTATAATCAGGCATATTTGCTAAAATTCCATATTAGGTTTACCTATTCAAATATCGATTATTGGAAAACTTGAAAATTTTAGCAAATATGCATGATTATACTACATACATAGACCTATCGAAAAATCATAGTGAGATGTTTGCCGATAGAAGAAAGTTTTAAGATATCGATTTTCTTAGATATGCATAATATTCAAATTTTCAAGTTTTCGAATAATCGAAATTTCAATAGGTAAACCCTATATACAATTTTAGCAAATGTGCATGATTATACTACACAGATACGAGTAGCCCTATCGATAATCGTGTTCCTCTGTTTTATGGCTAAGCTGAGATCCCAGCGAGGTTTATTTTTTACAGACAAATGTAAACGTGTCGAAAATCAATATTTGGGGAAACCAGAACAACGCGCAACCGTATTGGACGAGGTTCTACTCCGGCACCGTGGAAGGGTATATGCGATATTCAAAAACACCACAATAGAAAATCTTAAGGACTTCTATAGTAATTTGACCAACAAATTTTTGCCCGCCCACACAGTCGAATCCCTGCAAGATAGATTGAGGAATGCCAAACAGGGAAAATCGGATAGCTGTGCATACTTTGGTATAGTCGAATCCAGGGCCATGCACTAGATTATGAAGCAGGAGTTTCCATCAGATCTGATGCATAAAGGTTAAACCGAGATTGGCCGAAAATAACACATTACGCCACTGCCGAAGAGTCCAGTTTCTGTGTATCAATTTATAGTTACTTCGATGACGACGACGATTATTAGTCAGATATGGCACTCTAATTGGTTGAGATGATCGTAGCCGATAATTCTTCACCCGATTTCGTATAGTCCGTTTGGTTATCTGATTTTTTATGGCGACAGTAACTCGCATTTCTTGACCAAGACTTATCCTAATTTTTTTTTGGGCATGACATGTGATAGCTCGATCTTCTCTTGCCGTACTTTTTCTTTGTCTACCAGATCCTTCATGCCGTTTTATATTGTTGGTTTCCAAATATCTATGCCACGTCTGACTTACCACAGATACATTTAAATCCAAAGCTCGTCCAATTTCATGAAAACCTCCACCTGCTTGAATTAAATACACAATTTTCGTAGCACGAACAAGTGATTGTTCTCTCCGATTCATCTTGACACTTGAACTTTAAGTAACAAATTAAACTGTTGTATTCTACAAAATTTGTTTTTATTTAGAAGATTGATAGGTAACATTTTTTCGTGCAGTGCTTAGTTTACAAGATGAAACAACTTAATATATTTTTAACATTTATACGATTTTTTTTCAAGCTTTTCGCTAAAACTGCAATAACTCAACAGCGATTTATTGTACAATAATTTCAATAGTTTCATTCTCAAGGTTTCTAAATTCTCTATAAAATGGCATATATAATGGATTCGTGAATGAAACATCAGGAAAGTTCGTTGACAGTCTTAAAGTTTGCGTTGTTTTTGTTGTTAAAAAACCAAAAATAATAACCAACGGACCCCAGCACCGAAAAGTAGACTAAATTTGCTTCATTTTAAAAGTAAAAATAGAAAAAAAAAATTAAACCGACATTTCACAAGCGTCTGAAAATAGGGTATTTTTTGAAAATGTTTACTGTTGCATTTTCTGTTTTGCACAGTGTAGTTTGCATTGGTAAATCAAATAGTATGTATTCGTATTATAGTATTTTAGCCAAGAATATGGGCTTGGTTTTTATGCATTTCCACCGACCATATTTAAATATTAAATTAAATTAAAATAAATTTTTATTACCTCACCATTCGGTAATAATTCGTAAAATACCCAATAAATGTTGTTTGCCAGTAATAATCTTGCGAAATTGATCTTGATATGTTAATCGTGAAATCAGAAAGGTATCCAAGATGTGGATCGCTTCGTGCACGTATTTTCTTAGAATTAAGAAGGGATTCAACATTCAGTGCAATAAAGTTCCAACATCTTACTTTTTACCACCAAAAAGAAGACTAAATTTTAGTCATACAAGAAGAGAGACTTACAATTTAGATCTTATGTACTCAAATCGGCTAAATAAGACAGAAAATCAACAAATACCGCGTATTTTAATGCACATTTTTCAAAATGCGAAATTTTTCAAAAACATTAAATTAAATTAAATTTGATAAAAGTAACTTAATAAATCGATAAACATGATCACACCCGCACGCAGTTCTAAAATGTGTCTCTGCTAAGTGTTTTCCATTTCAGAGGCAGCCAAAATTTAGGGGAATTAATGTTCTGGTATGCTCTTAATGAGAAGTGTCTTAGCTGTTGTCGAACAAATTTTGTGGCGTAAATGCATAATAACAATATTGAATCGATTGATTAATAAATAAATGAAGATATTTGTTTAAATATGTAAAGTTACTTTACTGATGATGGTTTGGCGTCTATTGGAGGGGGGGGGATCAAAGTTGAGTATATTAATCTACCAGCTCCGTAACCTTCCAGTAGGGTGCGCATCACATGAGCTGTTCTGGTCTTGTCATTAGGCAGCTGTGTGATGGGTACAATTGTGTAAGGGGTAACCTGTTCACAATTCGCAAGTGTACGTACTGCCTCCTCGTGGCAACCACTGGTAACTAAGGCCACTTGGCACATTTTTGGCCATTTGGCACAGGCTAAAGTACGGCGCTAAAGGAGAAAACCTTGACAAAAAACCCTAATCTAAGGTGGAACAGCATATGCCGAAAGATGAATGGCTGATATGTTAATCAGCTCAAAATATGCGGACTCTGGATACCAGGCACCCTCCAGTTTTATTTAGTCTTCCTGTATTAAAGCTGGGTGACCTACAGGTGATTTGCAATTCCCAGCAACACGTAAGAGTAAAATCAAACGGAATACGGGGCAGGAGTAAGAATATACGGGAGTGGGATAACCCTCTCGAGGTCCTTGAGCTCCAATGCTACCGTCTTTCTAGCGGAACTACATGCTGCAGTAAACATTTAGGAGGGAGAGAAATAAGCCCAGATAGTATTTATCACGTACCGGGAGGCAGTATTGTCAGGTTCATTAAGAACCTGAATATTGACTGGACGGATAATTAGGCAGGGGCCAGCACAATAGATCTTTTTGGTCGCAGTGCGAAGTGGATGATCGCCCGCATGGCCCTCCAATAATAATAATAATAATACTTTACTGTTGGAATTAAATCCATCGAAAGGAAAGCTCGTAAAGCTGCATTTACATCATTGCTAGTTTTAATCCAACCGAAATCTTCACAAATTTAAAAGATCTAACTGATTCATAAAATGACAAAAACTATGTATATACATACGTATTATATCAAATCTCCCTTCACAAGTCGATAAATATGTTTATTCGATCAAATATAATATGCAAATTTTAGTTTAGTTTTATTTTATTGCTCCATTGTCACTTTTTGGCAGCACTGATTGTGGAAGGGCTCGAATAGTCTTATCGATGGAGATATCTAGTAGAGATTGTCGAATGGCGGAGCCAGCAGGATATCGGCCAACTCCTCAAAGTGACTGTCTCAAAGCCCTAATCAGTAAAAAACCATACAGAATTTGACAATTCGTTACAAAATATTTGACATGCCAACCACCGAAATCGGTTGGCTTTTCCCTCACTTTGCGCCCTATTGTTTGCTGTATTAGTGACATCGGAACTAAACCAAAAGTTCTTAAAGATTCGCTCGTCAGTAGCATGAACTTTCTGTATATGTATATCCAATAGTACATTTCGCAAAACATAATGCTGCCATTATGCTTGTCAAACTATTTATTATTATACAATACCTTCATGTAAAAATAATTTTTAATAATATTTTTAAAAGTTCCTACAAATAAAAAATAAAATATTTTTAAACATGAATAATAAACATTTTCAGTTACGTCAACCCAAAAATTTTTAGTTGATGTGTAGTGTCCGCTCGTTTCTAATAGAATGAAACGGACGGAACGGATACATTCTGTTTGAAATTTTACTCTAAATTTTCATTACTTTTAGTTCCCATTTTCAGATGTTTTCTTTTTTTTGCGAGTTTATTAAATTCAATTAGCGTGGTATTACAAAGGTACTTTCGTTAGTTGAACTGAATTCCAATTGTATCAACTTAGCAGAACTTCAACGATTACTTAACTAGTTGGTAATAATTTCTTGTGCCAAGACAATGAATTCCAACGATACAAATTCTTTCGAAATATTTGACATTTTCCATAAGGAACTAGTTATTTGCCAAACAGATGAATATCTGCCACAAAGTATCAACATTTTGCCAGATCACAAAACAAAATTTCAAAATTTTTATAGAATTTCATTAATATTATTATTGGATACGATTTGCTATTTCATTGAATTGTTTGGGAAATACAAATTTGTGAACAGAAAAACTAAAACCATCTTATTTTTAATTGTGAGCCTTAAAACGAGATTTTAATTGGAGTTTTTCATTGATTTATGTAAGAAAATGGGGAAAAAACTGTTGTTTTTCTTACCATAAGTAGATGGTGCTTAATAAAAAAAACAAATTCTTTTGATAAAAATAGAATTAATGTTTCTACTAACAAAAAGTGCTTCATTATACTTGCTATCTAAATGTTTACGTATTGTTTCATAAAACGATTGTCCTTTTTCTCTAACAATATTCCCGATGTAGCAACTTATTTTCGTTTATGGAATATTAAAACGTTTATTATGTGAGTTCAAGATAATTATGTTTTGTGAAATGGTATAACCTGACTAAGTAATTAAATTAGATTAAGAAAACTCACAAAAGAAAATAAATAAATGAACACTACTGTCACTTAAGTAATTATTATCAATTAAGCAATTTAATTATTTAACAATTAAGAGAAATGTTTGTACAAAGAGTATTTACCATAACATTAAGGCAGGTAAATTCCTTAATTTTTATTAGCAAAAACGCCATAAGAAAATAAACGTTCAAGCGGTTATTCACTTGACAATTTTTATGGGTATTTTAACAAAATACTTGAACATTAATGACCTATGAAGCAGCGTACAAACATACCTTTGGATACCATATTCATGCAGACTAATATAAAAATATCTAGCTTTTTAGTACGGTGTGCTTTTTTATGTCGTACACAAACTTATCGAATAAAATGTAATTTATTACTGTATGAGTATATGTGGGTATGTGAGCTGATTGTTATTGTAGTGCCTAAGATTTTTGTCGTCGTCGTCGGTCGTAAATGAGCTTGTGGCTGTTGTGTATAATACGAATCTTTGTTTAATTAAAGGAAGATGTTTTTTTTTTTTTTTTTTGGCAGAGTTAAACATTTACGAGGTAAACATTTTTATTGTGGTTTTATGTACTAGACGTGGAATTTATTTTTATTTGTTATGTTATGTTGATTATATTGTTTGACGTTGCCATCATTTTATACATCATTGCATCTTACGATATATTTCCAACCATTTTCATAATAAGTTTTTGATTATCCTTTGAAATAAATTCAAATACAATACTTTGCTATTTTTGTACGAGAATATCCATTTATCAAACAAAGGATTTTACTTTGGAGAAAATTGGAATGAAGCTTTAATTCAACAAAAATTTGCTGGACGAAAGTTTAACCACACATAAAAATGTTATTCTAAGGAATTTAAAAATGAACATGAACGAGAAACGAACATAAACATAACACAGCGAAAGAAGTTAAATGAATTTTTTAGAATGCTTACAAATTTAAATTTTTTTTGTTAATATGTATATATTATAAGGTGTGTAAGTGGAAACATAGCGTTGTTAATAATCAAAATATTCTCTATTATTATCTATGATCCTTTGCCATCTACCGGGTAGTTGATGGATGCCCTCGCGATAGAAACTTGGATGTTTGGAGACAAAATATTCATCGAACCGCTGATCAGCCAAATAAGATTGCATCGATCTAAACAAACAGTAGTCGGAAGAAGGGATTGGTTTCGAATCTTTTAGAATTTTAAAATTTTTATGGTGTGAATTAGTATCAGAAAGCTTTAGAATTTTTTGGGTCAACATTTCAATAGTCTTAATTTTTAAAAGAGGTGGGAAACATTAGAATACAAATACTTTACAAGACAAGCATTAGAATACAAAATTATTTTCGAATAAATTGTCTAGGCTACGCGATTCTATGATACATTTTCATGAAGCTTTTGAGAATGATTTACGAACGAAGAGGTATTGAAAGTTAAAGCTGTAAATTGTTTTTTAAATAAATAGAGAGCCCTAAATTATTATTTTAAAAAATTATTTAATCTAAATTATTGGCTCAAGAAAATAAAAACATTTTCCAAATCTAATTGTTGCTTAAACTAATCGCTCGTTTATTTTACATATTTTTATGCCGAACTTTACTGAAAATTAAGGCTCTCTATACCGGACCAAAGCTGTAATACCTCGGTATTCGATATTTGTGTTTTGAAGAAACACCGAAAAGCTGTTGATGCCTGCGAGAAATTAATTTTTGTTAAGTAGAAATTCACTTGGATCTATATCGTATTTTAAAATATTAACTTTCGACATTAACTTAGCTTGTAAAGAGTGTTCAAATTTGAGATATCTTTTTAAATATTTCGCCATTTATATTTTTTGTACTAGAGAACCATATGTTATTTGACAGGTGACAAGTACAAATATGCTGTTTAGTTAAAATGGATCGCTACCCGAGTGAACAATGTGTTTTCATTATTAAAACTTATTTTAAATATGGTGAAAGTTATTCAGAAGTGGGGAGAAAATTTTGTTCAAAATACGGTATAGAAAATGTTCCGACAAACCGTGCCATTAAACTTATCATTGATGTTATGTGTGTTAAGTTTTTAAGTTAATGGTATGATCCTCGTATAAATGAAATTACCTTTATTTCTATTATGGTTAAGAGTTATAGTACAAGCCATGATTAAAGAGAGATGATAAGAGTAGCATTGGAAGGTCGTCTTTTATTTATTAATTACACAAAAGCGAATGTAACAAATGGCGAGGAGGAAAATAAATCAAAGTACTTAAACAGTGAGTAGAAAAAGTTAAGTGAACGATAGAAAGTAACTATCTAAAGTGAGTGGGAAAAAGCATAGGATTAGGTCAAGTCTGTTGTGAAGTGTCCAGTGCAAATAAATAGTTAAAAATATTCATGTTAGGTAACCTAAATCCTTATATGCTCGGATATGATTTCAACAAATATGTTGAAAGTATGGAACAATTTTTCTTATTGAACAATATTATCGAAGAAAAAATAAGTGGCATTTGTTCTTACATTTATCGGCGCCGAAATTTATTCGGTGCTTAAAAAGTTCATTGTTCCTGATCAGCGAAAAAAGGTTATATAGAACTTATTAATATTTTGAGGAATCATTTTTCACCGGAAGTAAACGAGATTCCGGAAAGGTACCGTTACCACAAAGAAGATCAAAAACAAGGTCAATCCATACAGGAATACATTGTACAGTTAAAAGCCTTGGCGCAAACGTGCAAGTTTGGTGCATTTTTAAATGAAGCTTTGCGAGATCGTTTTGTTTTTGGGTTGAGAGATAATTATTTAAGGGCCCATCTACGTAAAGAAAAAGGTCTTGCTTTTGAAAAAGCTGCTGAAATAGCCATAAGTTGGGAAATGGCGGAACGCGAAAAACCGTTATAACAATTAGCGGTTATTGAAAACAAAAACAGTAACCAACAAACCAGAAGAGGTGGAAGTCGAAGTCGGTCGCGTGGTAGAGGTCAACAAAGAGGTGGAAATAGGTACGTTAAAAGTCGCTGTTTTCGATGCAATCGTCAGCATAATTCACAAAATTGTCCTGTTTGGACGTAAAAATGTTTTTCTTGTGGTAAAATTGGCCATACAGCAAACATGTGTTTTCAACGGAATGAAAGATCGAGATCATCATCAAGGTCATCTTGCGGAAAGAATATGTCACCACGCAGTTCGAATTTGCAACGTAATTCAACACATCAAGCTGTTAAGGAATTCAACGAGGAGCTTAATAATTTAAGTTTGAAAAAAATAAATTATGTGGATGGAAATAATATAAATGCATTGCAACCAATTGCCAGCTCAACAAATAATCCGTTATGGGTTACAATCAAAATGGAAGGGCAGCTTATACAAATGGAGGTGGACACCGGTGCCTGTGCAACTGTGATGACTTTAGATAAGTCTAAAACAATTTTTAGTAATTTAAATTATGAAAATGTAACTCACAGATTTTCTTCTGTTACAGGTGAAATAATCAATGTTGTTGGAAAGAGAAGAATGCAAGTTGAAATTGGTGATGGTAAAGTTCAGTGGTTGGATCTAATTATTATAGAACCGCAGAAAGCCAGTGGGCCTCTCATGGGTCGTACTTGGTTGGATATTTTATTTCCAGCTTGGAGGACTACTTTTAAATTTAATTATAGTCAACAAATTGATCGGGTGAGTCAAAATTTTTCTGGAAATACGGTGTATATACAAGATATCAAGAAAAGGTTTCCCAACGTATTTCCTGGTTCGGGTGGAACCATTAGACATTTTAGAAATAGAGAAACTTTGTGTAGAGGAGATATTAATTCCAGTTCGATTTAGCGAATGGGCCTATTGTAGTTGTACCAAAGCCAGATAAATCCATTAGACTTTGTATTGATTATAAGGTTACCATTAATAGGATTGTTGAAACCGAACGCTACCCACTCACTACCTAGGATAGATGATATATTAGCAAGTTTGTCGAAATCAACTATTTTTTGTGTAATTGATTTGAGCGGGGCACTATTTAACTATAAACACATCCCGGGGTTTATTTCAATTTACTCGATTACCATTTGGTGTTAAGAGTGCTCCCGTAATTTTCCAGTCCATTATGGATCAAATTTTAGTAGGTATAGATCATGTCGTATGTTATTTAGATAATATTATGATTGGAGAAAATAACATTGAACGAATACAGACAAACGCTGAATTTAGTTTTGGAACGGTTGAGTAAATACAACGTAAAAATTAATGTCGAAAAGTGTAAATTTTTGAAGAATTCCATAATTTTTTTAGGTCACAACATTCGGCTGAGGGTATAAGCCCCAATATTGATAAAGTAACAGCAATCGTTAAAGCTCAAGCACCAAAAAATCAATCTTCACGAATTGCAATCATTTTTGGGTCTTCTAAACTATTATGGCAGATTCATTCCAAATTTATCTGCAGAACTACATGATTTATACAAACTGTTGAGAAAAGGAACAAAATATATATGTACTGATGCCTGTGAAAATACGCTTCAGAGATGTAAAAGTTTGTTATTAAGCAATAAATTGCTAGAATTGTATGACCCCTCAATACCGATTATAGTTACAACTGATGCCAGTCCGTATGGCGTTGACGCGGTATTATCAGATTTAATTGATGGAGTAGAAAAACAAGTTTTATTTACTTATAGCACTTTTTCTCCAGCAGAAAAAAATTATTCTCAGCTTCACCGAGAAGCTCTGGCAGTGATTTTCGCGGTAAAGAAATTTAATAAATATATTTACGGTCATAAGTTTATTTTGGTTACTGACTCACAAGCACTAAAGGAATTGTTTAGTCCCAAAAAAGGAACATCAAACGTAGCAGCGTCCCGATTACAAAGATGGGCGGTAATTATTTCGACTTATGATTATGAATTGCATCATCGACCGGGAAAAAATAATGCAAACGCTGATGCTTTGTCAAGGCTCCCAATAGCTGCAGATACTACTGTTGATACAGATACCATTAATTTTCTGACAACGGCAAATATTTCAGAGAATATAGGGTTACGTACGGAAAATTTTGCTAGGTTCACACAGGAAGATTTTATTTTATCGAAAGTCTTTAATTATGTCAAGGATGGTTGGCCAAATAATCGCGAAGTAAACCTCGAGTATTATTTTAAATTAAGGAACTCTTAAAGTATTCAGGATGGATGTTCGTTTTACGGAAATAGATTAGTGGTCCCAAACGAAGCGATAACGCATATTTTGAATTTACTGCACAGTAACCATGAAGGGATTGTGAGAATGAAAATGTTGGGTAGAAGCGTTTTCTGTTGGAGAACTATGAATGGTGATATTGAAAATGAAATTAGAAATTGTTAAGTAGGTATGTAACAGTACACTAAATGTGAAGAAAGAAGTAGTGACGTCTAAATGGCCTGTTTCGTATTATTCTTTTGAAAGAATTCATTAAGATTTTTTCCATTGGCAAAATGAAAATTTTTTAACCTTAGTAGATTCTTACAGTAAATTTATCGATGTAAAATTAGTGAAAAAATATGATTCTTCAGAAGTTACTAGCCAGATAAATCTTTAAATATTTCGGTCTGCCGAAATCTATTTGCACTGATAATGGACCGCCTTTCAATTCGTATGCTTTTCGGCAATTTGGTGAAACAAATGATATTAAAATTTTAAAATCTCCTCCTTACCACCCACAGTCAAATGGTTTAGCAGAACGAGGTGTACAGACCATAAAAACCTATCTTAAAAAATATCTTGTAGATACTAGTTTTTAGAAAATGTGAACAGTAAATCTGTTAAATCAACTATTACTTGCAGACAACAATACGCCATCCACTGCCACTAATACATCACCAAACGATTTATTATTTGTGTTTAAACCGAGAACGTTGATTAATTCACTCAATCCGAAGATATCGATGGAAAACTGTGAGAGGCAGAAACAAAAATTAGAAAATCCAAAGAAAACAGTAAGATTCAATTTAGATATAAATCAGAAGGGGAACCATGATAAAAAGGGGAAAGAAAGTATAAAAGAATTTGTAAAAGGAGATGCAATCATGTATCGAAATCATTTTCGGGAATATTTGAAGTGGATACCGGGCAGAGTTTTAAAATCTATTGGAAACCATATGTACTTAATAAATGTACAAAACCTAGTCAGATACGTGCATAAAAATCAAATTCGTAAATCTACTATGGAGGATAAATATCATCCACCACTTGAAATAATACCCAGGGGTAATATAAGAAAACGGGGTGATAGTGAAACTGATAGCGACGATGATTGTGTTTTTTTAAGAAGGTCTAGTAGAAACAGAAAAATACCTTGTCGGTTTCAATATAGAAAATTTTCAGATCCTTGTTATTAAAAATAAAATTATTATTGTAATTTTTTTAATGAATATGTTATAATAATTTTCCATACTGTATTATTTATTTATATATTAAAAAATTAACTTATTGTAGAGAAAAGAAAATAAGAAAAAGGGGAAAATGAATGTTAAGTTATTAAGTTAATGGTATGATCCTCGTATAAATGAAATTACCTTTATTTGTATTATGGTTAAGAGTTATAGTATAAATTATGTAATAAATAAATATTGTATTTAGAGTTAGTGTTGAACAAGCCATGATTAAAGAGAGATGATAAGAGTAGCATTGGAAGGTCATCTTTTATTTATTAATTACACAAAAGCGAATGTAACAATTGATAAATATGAAGAAACTGGTTCACTTCAATATCAGAGAAGCAGAATTTATTATCGTAGTGGTCGTTCAAGTGAAAATATTGTAAATGTTAGAGCAAGTGTTGCTGAAGAGCCAAGGACATCAACTGTCGTTAACAGCAATTAAACCTCAAACCAACAATTTTGTTCAATATTTACACAAAGTTCATCATGTAAAGGCTTACAAAATACAGTTAATACAAAAATTAAATGCAACTGACCACACATTACGTCGGCAATTCGTTAATTGGGCCATAGAAAAACAAGAAGAAAATGAGAATTGAATTTTTCAGTGAAATTATCTTCACCGATGAAGCTCATTTTTAAAATGGCGGCTATGTCAACAATCAAAACTGTCGCATTTAGGCTGAAGAAAATCCTAGACGATTATTTGAAAAGACAATGAAACCAAAAACAGTTACTATATTATTAGAAAGTTTTTGTGGGGTCAATTGGAATATATTGATGTGCAGAATATGTGGTTTCAACAAGATGGTGCAACATGCCAAGAGAAAAGTTCTCGAAGAACAGACGTGAATTGGCCACCAAGATCATGCGATTTAACGCCATTGGACTTCTTCTTATGGGGTTTCTTCTAGAGTAAAGTTTATGCGGATAATCCTCAAACTGTTCAACACCTCAAAGACAACATAATCGAGAAAATATCACTAATTGGATCATCATTAGGCGAAAAAGCTATTCAAATCATTTGGTAAAAGATTGACAGCCTGCCGAGCTAGCAGAGAAGGTTACTTGATTGACATCCTTTTTCATTATTAACTTTAATTTCCAATAAAAAATAAACAAAAATTTCACACAATTTATGTCTTTTATTTAAAATTCAAAAAGATACCCCAAATTTGACCACCCTATCATCAAATTATGGACTTGAAATGTAAATTTCACATCAAATTACTTTTGAAAGGTTTCAGAATTTATTAATTGTTATAAGAGCGATTTTCAATCATTTTGGTTTAGGTTCCAAAACGCGAAAAATTTATAAATTTTTATAGATTTTATAAGAGGATTGAATTTCCCAACACTTTAAAAATAAGTAAATTTTATATAATTGCTTATGAGTGAAATATTCCGAATTTCGATCGATGACTTTCAGAATTGATTCTCAGATTTTTTTTTTTTTTTCATGTAGTACACGTTCTATATCTAATTTTGAAATCCTATTCTGATCTTTCTAATGATAGCCTATCTAAAAAAAAAATGGACCATACATTTTTTGCGAATTAGTTAACTCTTCATCAATTAGTTAAAGTCCTCTTGTCTAAATTAGTGCTTTTAAACTAATTTAAACAAGAGGACGAATACAAACCAACTGGAGCGTGATACTCTATTTTATTATTATGAGCTGCCTCTTTGAACGACATATTTGAAATCTACTCAGCATCGGATAACGCTTTACATTATTTTACTAACTACCTGAAAAAAATGAATTAGGAAATAACTGGTATATGATATGAAATAAAATAATTGACTTGTTTCCAATTAAATATTTTTTTAACTTACGAAGAGGTGAAATTGTTGAGAGTTCTGAATCATCTCATCAGGCTATAGCGACTGAATTGAAAAATGATTTATTTTTCACAATCCTCATCAGATCGAAATTGATTTGCAGAACTCTTAACAATTTCTCCTCTTCGTAAAATAATTATCTATCAGTCTAATTCCGGAATAATTCAATGTTTCAATTTTTTTTAAACTATTATATGTAGATTTTATAGGTGGTGAGCAAATGTTAGACAAAGAGGATAGACGTGTTTTTCTATCCTCTTCAAAAATTTAATTCAATTTTATTTTTTGTTGTATTTATGTAATGTAAAATAATAATAATTAAAGTGAAATTTAGCAATATAATAATTAGTGGTATAGTTTTTTAGTGAAATAATAATTAAAGTGTAATTTTGGAATGGAAAATGCATTCCACCGGGATGCATTTATCAGGCAATGTTTTATATTTGTTTTTAATTTATTTGATTTTAATATGTGATGAGCGTATGATTATGAAAAAATCAATCTTCTCATTAGAAATTACACGAATTAATTAATTAACATTCAAATATAAAGTTTTATATTTATAGATAAAGAAATCAAAATTATTGATTTCTTGTTTAAGTGCATGATTTTAACTTTTATCTGATTGTAAGTGAAATTTAATTCAATTTCAATTACTAAATTTAATAATTGGATAGTATTAAAATAGATTTCAACTTAAATAGACATACGTGGTAGGTAGTTAATTTCATATTTGATTTGATTTTTACGCTTACTTGAAAGTGTTCTTGGGTTTTATTTTATGTAAAATCGACACAAATAATGCTTGAAAAATGATACATAGCAAAACCAACAAAATTGTAATACAGGCCGTCTCGTTCGCTCTTCACACAGATACAATCAAGAAAATGTACTATATATTAATGGTTTTTGTCATATAATATTCAAACAAAACAAAAACAGAGAGACATTTTTGTTGGTTTTGGTATAGTCGTCACAAATATTTTCCTGTATCTTGATACATAAATCAGGAAGGTTTGTACGTTCTCTATTAGGGTATTATCTATAATATAATGAAAACATGATAAATCTCCTGCTACGCACGTGGAAGATTGTGGAATATATGTAGTTAATAAAATTTGTATTATGGTGTTTTATTAATTAAATTTAGTTGTCAGAGTCGCCTGGGAATTTTATTTGTTGATTCTTGATATTGTAGTGATTCACTCATGTAATGAATTTATTACATTCGTTTATCCCTACAATTATTCGAAATGCAACTCGTTTCGACTATAAATATAATTGTATTTGAACAGCCTCGCCCAGCTTAGTAGTGACAACTATAGAGTAGATTTGGACTTACTCTGTGGTGGAAATCCATACTTAAATACATTCCACACATCACTATTTTGAACTGAATATCTTGGACACTTCAGTACAACAATCAAAAACAATTTCACCACCATCTTTTGTGGTTATCCACAACTAATCAGCAAATTATTTCTTTTAGCTGAATTTTACTTTTATTTCAGTGCGCTGTTTTTAGGTCTGAATTCATTTCATATTTTTGGTTCATCGTCTCGAAAAAAAAAACATATACACAGACACTCTCGTTACAACTCTTGACGTGACATACTCACCCATTTTCAGAGAATATTTTTCTGTACAAAAATAATTATAAATAAATTATAAAACAACTATAAAATAAATATAAATTAATATATAAATAAAAATAAAAAAGTATCGCGCTTAGTGGTGGTGGACTTTATCCACATTTTGTGAATTATATATAATAAATAAATTTGTGGCCGCAAATTTTAAATTGTGCATTGTGTGGCCATTCGCTAAATTTATTTTGGTTCATTTTATTTTTGTGCCCCCATCGCACTATACAAACCAACAATATACTTATAGTAACTAATTGAATTATTGATAAGTCTAGGTGTTGTGGTGCTGTAACATTATCATTTAAATCATTTTATATAAATTTTATAAAATAATTGAATCTATAATTATGTATTTTCTTTTCTAGATCGGTAGGAAATTGATGATTAGTTTTAAGTTAACTTTTATGGTGATATTAATTCTTGTTACAGTAAGTAATAATTATTTAATTGGATATATAAAAGGTCCATGAATAAGGAAATATAAGTGTTGTTATTTTAAATTTTTATTAAATATTTTATCAGGTAAATTAATGAAATGCGGACAATAATAATTTTTTTTAAGCCCTGTTGTAAATTTAGGGAGTCCCGAGTATCCAGCCCTGGATTCCAGAGTAATGATCACCTAATAAAGTAGTTAGATTGTGCTGTTTTGTGCTAACCTATTTATTATATATTCTACTAATAATTTACTAACTACCGATCGCATTGGTGTCTGTAACCGGGTCGAGTCTGTCCCAACTAATAATCCTATCCTATCCTTCGGTTTTGTTATATGTATACGGGTGTACGGTGTGGGCCCGGGAGTCCGGGAGATCCTGCTATAATGCTTGGCCGTACACTCATAATCAATCAATCAATCAAATCAACTATTATAAGTAGATTTTATAGTTTTCGCTAGGTTAAAACTGAGTTTTGTGGTACTCAGATCGTTTGGTTCGGAAGGACAAATTTGCTCAATAAGATTATCGTACGGTATTCATGATCATGACACGGTTTTTCTACCGCTCAAATTTGTAATTGGAAAAATAAGAAGCACCAGATACTATAAATGGATATAAATGGTAGATTTCTAATAAATTACCCTGAAATTTCAGCAATTGTAACATTAAGAGTTTCTTCAGGCAAAAAGCAGTTGTTGTTCAACCATATTATATTGGCGACAATCAGCTAGCATGAGTAACGGCATTTATAGATTTGGGAGTTGTCTTAGAAAATTAATTGAATTTCTGGGACCATATTAATTTATTAGTCTTGATAAATATACGACTGTTTTGGTTTTATATACACAATTAGGCTTCTCAGTCAAAAATTACGTAAAGGAAAACTACATCGAATTAGTTTTCATTATCTTTTATACCCAACGTTTCGACAACATTTTTTTTTGTCATCATCAGGGGGGATAATTTTTATCGTAATGTTATTAAATGCAACATTTCTTGTTAATAATAATGTGTTTAGTTTTTATTTTAATTTTACTTATTTACTGACTCCATTTTCATTGTAATACTTTCTAATAATTATCAGGATGATGACAAGAAAACTATTTGTCGGAACGTTTGGTATAAATAAAAGATGATGAAAATTAATTCGATGTAGCTTTCCTTTACGTAATTTTTGACTGAGAAGCCTACTTAACTATATTAATAGTAGTAGTGTCACCAAAGATTTTAGAAATTCTCACTCTGAAAAGCTTGTACAGGGCTTCAATTCTCGTTCTATGATTAAACCTAATGAAAAAGATGTTTCCATTTTGTTTCCATCAAGTCTTGTTCATTTATAACATTTCCCACAAGAACAATACGCGATTCTCGTTGTCCAAATGAAAACGAATCGTGAAAAAACGCTGACTAATAGCTAATTTACATTCAACGACATTTGACGTCCGCAAAATATTGAAACACAACATAGGAAAAAGTACAAAGACAAAAGGAGAAAAAATAATCATTTGCTTTAAAAAGTCAATTGAAACCCGAGAAACCCGATGTCGAGCTTCATCTTTTTTCTGTAAAATCGTCGATGCGTGAATAAATAACTATAATATGGTTACATAAACAAGGAAACCAATCATTTGTATTTGTTTATGACGTTTTCTGTTTAAATTTATTTTTGAAGTATAAAGAAAACGAATTTTTGGTTTGACATCTGCAACTGCGAAAATCTTTGAATGTTGCTTTATTCATCTCAGCCATACTTGAGTTTCATATACATTTCCACTAGAAGAAACAGTAAATAGTGTAAATATTAGCTAATAAATGATAGAGTAGATTAAAAGTAATTTAGTTAATCAGTTTTCGTCATTGCCTGTCAAAATATAAAATAAATTATAAAAATGATCAAATTATTTTTAAAACTTAACTAAATTAATTATTTGGGGGCTTTTCATAAATAAATAGAATAGTTTTTAATAAATTTGCTTATAAATTATGTTTACAGTGCATCATATTATAGTTGGAATGCACATTTAATGCTAAAAATACAAATTTAGTTTTTATAAAATTTTGTTTCCTAGTTTATGATGTTCTCACGGCCAAAATGTTCGGTAAGAAAGTTTTTTTCATATGAGAAAAGATTTTGACGTCATTTTTTTCCTTCTCAAGGAACATGAATCGGAAATGTGTATTACTCAATGAAAATACTTTTCATAATACTTTTCACGTAACGATAATTGGCGCCCTGTTGTATCGTCGATATTTGAGATCCTGTGTACAACAATTTTATCGATCGAAATGAAAGAAGACAAAAGAAATTTATTATTTATTATCTACATGAAAAAAGAAAGAATTTGCCACACTATAGCGAGCGATGTAAAATCGCAAATTTGGACTAACAACGGTGATGTCCTATGTCTCTGATGTCATATAGATTAAAATCTGTGCGGCTCAGGAATTTCATTTATTAGACTATTTGTCGACAATTTAATGTATTTGATTTTCATTCAAGAAAAGGATTTATCCTGTTGGTAATAAATGTAACTTATAAAATAATAAATTCTAAAGTTCGTTTTTAAAAAGAGTTTTAGTAGTCATAAAATTTGTTTGGAAAATTTTATGTGTTAGTATTATGACACTGGCCTTTTTTGCGACATTTTAAGCACTCAAAAGGTATCGCGAAAAAGGGAGAATAATAAATATAAGTGTACGTATATATATATACAATAAAGGGGGTAGGTATATACAAATATAAATCAAAAATCAATAGCTCATTTTAACGGCTGTTACTATAGACACATTTCTAGCTCATCGCACAGTATATTTCAGCACATGTTGTATAAATTTTGTTGTCAGATCAACAATACAATAGTTTTTTTTTTAAATAAACAAATGTATTTGACTTTTGTATCGCATTGCTTACTTTTATTACACTTTCGTATTTCCGCGGCCCCCGAAACAACGTTTACTATCTTTCAATTAATCTAAGCATTCAAATTAAATTAATTGGGGAAGAAAGATATTCAACAAATTTCGCAAAAAAAAAAAAAAAAATTGACGAATATTTTTTCAATTTGTACTCGTTAGTATTTCTTTTTTGGTTTTAATAGAATTTCACACGAGAGCTACGTTTACCTTTACCCTAAATCCAAAACCACCATTTGAACGATATAAACCTTTTAAAATTATAAAAAAATCGTCGTTCTCCAAATGGTCCACGTAACTGGACATGTCCACGCCAATGATATTATCGTTCTGGTAGAAATTCGGATAGATCAAACAGTCGGCGCAGGCAATTTCCAGACGGGTATTATTACTATCATCATTACTTTGCTGAGCGAGCACATAAATGTCATAAGCCTTGTAATTATGGCATAAATAGGACTATCCAAACTGATACAGAGAGCAACGAAAGACAGGGAGAATACCAGGAAGATCGTTAAAAGAAGGTAACAGATCACTGTGTACCACCAGATACACGGAGGAATATGTAAACTCAATTCGTCTATCGATTTAAACCGCACAATATTTTTTGATTCTGAAGCCAGTATGTCTATCAACAAGCAAATTTTTCTTATACGCAGCTATTCAGTCGGAAATTAAAATATACGGTACTAAGGTAGTTCGCGTAGCCTTAGGTTTACGTAGGAATTTCGACTGGAAATTCATTCTGGCAGATACCAACACATCAATAATTGGCACTGATTTTTTAAAACATTATGGATTATGAATCGACATTAAAAATAAAAAACTTATAGATTCTCTAACATCTGTAGCGTCAAAAGAAAATATTTCGGAAGTTCAAACCACAGGAATTACAAAAACCTCTGCAACCAAGTGTCCTCCACGGATAGCAAGTTTACTGAGAGGTTTCATAGAGATAACAGTCGAAAAATATGGCATAAATGATACAAGACACGGTGTAGCTCATTGCATAGAGGAAATAGGTCCTCCATGTTTTGCCCGAATCCGCCGTCTAGATTCTGAAAACTACAAAATAGCCAAAGAGGAATTCCGCAAAATGATAGAACTTGGAATCTGTCGTCCTACTAATAGTAATTGGGAAGTTGATGCCATGCGGCGACTACCGCGTTTTAAACGCTCAAACCAAGCTGGATATGCGCAGTATTCCATATTTATCCGATTTCGTTCACCAACTAAATGGATGTAAATATTTTTCTGCAATCGATTTAGTTTGTTCATACTATCAAATACCCACTACCCAGTGTAAGCAATTATTTTATGTACAAGAGAATAGTAACACATATAATTATAATTAATAATAAATTACGAGTATTATGTTTATAAATATAATAAAAATTTTAATATTCAATAAAGTTTTGTGAAAAACGGAGTCAGTTCAATATTTCAATTTCGCATCGTGTTACGAAAAAACAACAAAAAAACCCGAGAACAATTTCTTGAGAAATGAAATTCGTCGGGAAATAAAATTCTCGGCTTTTTGGGAAATGAAATTTCTCGGGAAATTGCAATCTTCAATAGCAGGCACACGTTTCTTCCTCAACATATAGGCTATGTAATGGGCCGCATAATTACATTGCTTTAAATTTTGGCAATTATAGATAGTAAATCGGGAATAATTTTCCTGACACTCATTAATACAGTTTTAACCAGATTTTAAAAAGGGGATTTCATTTCGCTCTTCGCTCTTAATTTTTTTTCAAGATCGATAATAAAAACTATTAAACAGCTCTTTATAAAGAGTGATATTGTAAAAAAAACATATTGCTCTGAATAACAGGAGCATTATGTTTATTATAAGGCTCTTGCTCTTCCACTATTGCGTTTGTGTTATCATATTTTCGCTCTTTGTTATTGAGCTATATTGGGAAAATAAATACGCTCTGCAGAAAATAAATACGCTCTGCCCCGATGAATAAAAACGTCATTATTATATTGCTCTTGCTCTTGTTATTAAGGCAAACGGTTACATTCAAAACCTTATTGAAATTTGACATTCGCGATGGAAATGGGATCCTAAATTGATTTTTAGGTAAAGTTCTGGAATATGGCCAACTAGGATGGAACTTGGCTATTCCTTAACAGATTTTAGTAAAATTTGACATGTGCGTTTGAAATGGGATTCTAAAATGATTTTTAGATGAAGTTCTGGAACTTGGCTATTCCCTAACCGATTTTAGTAAAATTTGACATGCGCGATGGAAATGGGATTCTAAATTGATTTTTAGTTTAAGTTCTGGAATATGTCCAATTAGGATAGAACTTGGCTATTACTTAACCGATTGTGATGCAATTTGACATGTGCGTTGGAAATGGGATTCTAAAATGATTTTTGGGTTAAGTTCTGGAATATGGCCAATTTGAATGAAACTTGGCTATTCCTTAACAGATTTTATTGAAATTTGACACGCGCGATGGAAATGGGATTCTAAATTGATTTTTGGGTGAAGTTCTGGAATATGGCCAATTAGGACAGAACGTGGCTATTCTTTACCCGATTTAAGTGAAATTTAAAATATGCAATGGAAATGGGATTGTAAAATGATTTTTAGATGAATTTCTGCAATATGGCCAATAAGGATGGAATTTGGCTATTACTTAACCGATTGTGATGCAATTCGACTTTTGGAAATGGGATTCTAAAATGATTTTTAGATAAAGTTTTGGAATATGGCCAATAATGATGGCACTTGGCTATTTATTAACCGATTTTAGTGAAATTTGACATGTGCGTTGGAAATGATATTCTAAAATGATTTATAGGTGAAGTTCTGGAATATGGCCAATTAGGATGGAACTTGGCTATTCCTTAACCGATTTTAGTGAAATTTGATTTTTAGGTGAATTTCTGGAATATGGCCAATTAGGTTGGAACTTGGGTATTCCTTAATAGATTGTAAAGCAATTCAATATTTGCGTTGGAAATGGGATTCTAAAATAGATGTTTGATAAAGTTCTGGAATATGGCCAAATAGGATAGAAATTACAGATTATTTCTCTACCGATTTTCGATCTGCCTCACAGAAGATAAACCTCGACCGCTGCATGGATTACGGAAATTGCCACAGGCAATAGTTTTTGAGGTTACTCCTAGTGATATACTTTTTTATAATACATCTGCCGTAACCTGTTTAGGTTACTCATATTGATATATTTATTATACATCTGCCGGGAAATGTAATCGCACTCAAAGAAAAATATGGCAAAATGGATGATAGCACGCTAATGTTAGTGTAAGCTCCCGGAATTAGGAAAATCATTTTAGAATTAAATTTCCAAAGCGCATGTTTGATTTCTATAAAATTGGATAACCAATAGCCAAGTTCCATCCTAGTTGGCCATATTCCAGAGCTTTATCCAAAAATCATATTAGAATCCCATTTCAATCGCACATGTCAAATTTTTCTAAAATCGGTTAAGGAGTGAGTAGCCAAGTTCCATCCTAGTTGGCCATATTCCGGAACTTCATCTAAAAATCATTTTAGAATCCCATTTTCAACTCACATGTCAAATTTCTCTAAAATCGGTTAAGGAATAGCCAAGTTTCATTCTAGTTGGCCTTATTCCAGAACTTTAATCAAAAATCATTTTAGAATCCCATTTTCAACGCACTCTTCGAATTTCTCTAAAATCGGTTAAGGAATAGCCAAGTTCCATCACAACTGGCCATATTCCAGAACTTCATCCAAAACTCATTTTAGAATCCCATTTTCAATTCACATGTCAAATTTCACTAAAATCTGTTAAGAAATAGCCAAGTTCCACCCTAGTTGGCCACATTCCAGAAACTTATCTAAATATCGTTTATCGAACTCTCTTTATTTAATGAAATTCAAATAGCAATTCGTGTGTTACAAAAAATTTCGCTCGCTAACGTATTTTCTTCAATGGCTCTGTAAATGGGTTGGGAGCGATATTTTTAACTTTTTTTTTAAAAAGCATTTTAACGTAGAAAGTGGAACTCAAATTTGTCAACTGAAACTACTGTAGCCGCACGAACAGAGCGTAAAACACTAAACGCACAGTAATGTGTACTTTTCAAGGGATCGTATGACACTCTTATAAGTGATGCGGCTACAGTCGTGCATGTCTCGACTCTTATGGTTCTCGGTAGCTTGGTGCTTTTTGTAGCAGTTTGGTCGTAATACAGGGTGAGTCACTTGAGATAACCGAATAGCTCGAAAATGAGCAACTTTTTGAAAAAAAAAAGATTACTATCAATTTTGAAGAAAAATCTCTTTCAATCGTACATTAGTTGTTGCAATTACCCTGTTATATTTCTTGCCATTTATTAGCTTATGTCAATTGTGTCAGTCTACCAGAAACACTTTGTCTCGAGCTTCCTTTTTTGGGGATGAAACTAAATTTTTAGGAAATTGTAGATTTGCTGTCAAGATCAAAAAGGGAATCGATAAAAATTAGTGTTAACTGAAAACAACGAGGAAGTTGTTTTAGCTTCAGTTACATTTTTCTCGTGCTAATACATCTCCGGAACAAGTATGTGTATACTCAAAACAAATAAATTGCATCTTTTTTTAATTTTTTTAAATGTAATGTAAATCTTCTATTGGATTTAATGTCCTTTGAAGGAAACGTAGTAACAATACATTTACATTACAATAGCCAATCGTAACAAATGTCTTCTTAGCACCATCGGAAATCGAACTCATAAGTTGCAAATAACCTTGTCATTGCACCAAGAAATTCATGGTAGTTATTTTATAAACCGAGTGGCACTCTGTCCTTGTGTTAAAGAAAAGTTCCAAAACATCAACAATTTCCTTCGAAATATTTTATTTTCTGATAATCAACGTTTACCAACCCTGGAGAATTCAATATAATATAATCAAATTATTGATGGAATGAGATATCTGATAAGTAGTTACTTCCATACTATTTGTATTTTTACTGGTGAAAGGAAGGCGAAGAAATTAGCACAGGATGATTACTACCAACTTTGACAGTTCAGATTAACTGGCAAACGGAGCTAAAGATTACATTTTTTATGTGAATGTTCGCAGTTTAACTGCTGGAGCGACTCTGAGAATGATAATGGCAACACATTAAATCCTGGTAAAGACAACTTTAGGTGACTGTAGTTTAAATTCTCCAACCTACGAATAGGGGAAAAACCCAGAAATCGTGGATGGACGTGGAACATCGTGGAACATATTTGCGACCTTGCACGGTACCAAACGAAAAAAAATTTCCAATAATGTCTGCAAGCCCGCCCAAGGACTGACTTCCATAAGTCATACGGAATATAACCTCAAGGAACATAATTGCGCTTGCTGTTTGCTGTTACACCAAAGGCGATGCTGTATTTTATCAAGAACAAACGAAACATAGAGCCTTTGGTTCTTTTCAAAGACATTTTTTTGTTTTTATTTTGTTGTTCTGTTCTGCAGCAAACCGTTAGAAGAAAAGTTATTGGCCAATTTCTTCTCCCTAAATGTGGATCGGAGAAGTTTAGTACAGACGTAGTGCTCGAGATGTTCCCGAAATGTTTGTGATTTTCATGGAATACACTGGGCCTAACATTTTCTTAATTTAAATTCATTTAAATGCTCAGTAATATTTTTTATCACAAGTATCGCTTTCAAAATCTTCGCCAGCTTCATCACAATTGCCTAAATTATCCTCAATGTCTATACGATTATTATCGACTTAATCATTTATGAAACTACCAGCCAAACATTGGTTAAAGCTAAGCCGTATCATTTTCTCCTTTTAGTTATTTCTATAACAAGCTAAGTTTGTGATTTACTTACTATTATAGTTTTATTACTTGAATAGTGCGCGAATTGGTCAAAATAGTTGGTCTTGTAGAGTTGTAAATTCTTCTAAAAAAAGCTCCTCGAAGACATTAGCTACTGGTGAAAAAAAAAACGTCAAATTACCAATTTTTGCAAGTCATGGTTTAATTTTATGATTTTTATGTTTTGAATGTGTAGCACTGAGTAAAAAAAAAACATTTTATGGAACATGATTTGTTGTTTTTGTTGTTTTTTAAGATACAGAGTGTCAAAATAAAAATAATTATAAAATAATTAACTACTTTTCAAAATGGCCGCATACAAAGAGGTTTTTGGGGTACGATGTTGTAGCAGGTTAGAATAACGTCCAGAGCTAGTGTCACCAATTATTACGATGGGAGTCAATTCCTTCAAAGGAGGGCTACTTAAACTTTAAGAAATATTCAAATAATGAAGAATCTGTAAAATTTTAATTGCAATTTTCAACATTTTCATAATATATTTTATCAATAACTTTTGTTATAATGTCATTTTGAGATACAAAAATTTGTAGGTAGATTATCATACTTAAAGAAACGGAGAATATTCAAGAAGAACAATTCAACGGCCATTTTTAAAAGGAAGAAATAAAAGATGGTATCATTTTTATAATTATAGTCTAACTATATAATTTTCGGATAATTGGTTTATTTTACACAGCAACAAATTCAACACCACGTGCATGCATTTTTTAAATATTTGAAGAAACCCTATGTCTTAAAAAACAATAACAATAAAAAACAAAGCTCCTTAAAAGGTTTTTTACTTAGCCACATTCAAAATATAAAAATGATAAAATTAAAGCAAGATTTCCGGTCCCATATAAAGAATATGTGATTTCACGTATTTTTCTCCTACTACGAATACTTGATGTAACCCTTGACAACAAATTGATTCAATGTTGGTGGATACGTTTTTCGATTCACATTCAATTTAATTTAATCATCAATTTAACCAACGGTGGTAAAATAAATCCGAAATACCTTTTAAATAATAAAGAAACAGCGAATGGATACCTCTAGTCACCAATAGCACCTAATTTATTTTAGCCACTTATAGCCTACATAACCATTAGTAATATAGTAATAAAATAACGGCATTCTACTTATTTCTAAAATGAAAAGCTACACAAAAAGCCAGGTAGCTACATACATACCATAACATCCTGTAATGAATCAACAAAGCACATATAGAAATTATGTTTAATTAATGGAGCAACTCTTTAGTTAGGTACCTTGAAACCACAAAACACTAAATAAGTAAAAAAAAAAAACGACAAAATAAATAACAACAACGCTACACATCTAAAACTTACATAATATCGAATCCTAATATTCACCAAAATCCAATTAGCACCACAGTACATATACGATGAATTCGTTTCTCTGTAAATTTCCCCTTCTAATTTTTTCTAAGATTTACGGGTATCTCAGGCTTTTTTAATAATACCAACAACAAACATTATTTATAACTCATAAAGAGAAAAATGGTGCTTAGGTTTTGTTGGTTGTATATACATTTGTAGTAGTGTACGATATGTAAACGATTTTCTTTTTATATGCTTGTTTGATTGCTATATGTATATACACATAAATGTGGTTGATTGTGTTTATTGTAAATGTGTTTTAGAGTGTTTTTGTTTTCAAATTAAAATGTTTAAAATTTCCAGAATATCATCACCTGGAAAAATCAGAAAAACGATAAAAAAAAATGAAAATTTTGTGGTTTTCACATCTTGTTGATTAAAATGTGTAAATAAAATTTCTGATTGGTTTCAATAATTTTTATATTAAAATAAAAAAAAATATCATTTTATGATTGTTATTGTTGTTGTTTATGTTGTGCATAAATAGGATTTTTTTAATGATAAATGAATCGTGTCATATAGTGATAATAATGAGGACAACAGAAAGGATGATTTAATTAATGATTTTTCCAATCTGAATGATATCATGTGGCGGTGTGCATTGTAGTATACTAATTTTGTGCTTAATCATGTCAATGTTTAATAATTGGATATTAAAATTTTATGTGAAGTATGTTTCATGTTAATTTTACCAGAGACGACTTATAATAAATTTCTCATTTTTAACAACAGCATTTTTTCAATTTTTGAGTGGTTGATATGCTATCTGCAGATATATTTCGAAACTACATAATTTCATCTATGTGTAAATAGAACGAAAATCATATACATACATACTTATTTTGTTTTGTATTTGGCTATTCCTTTTACAAAATACTTTATGTGTCACACAGACACATTCTCGCTAGCTCCGAACGATATTCCTCGTTCGTCAATCGTCATTCGTCATACAACTCGTAGTCGTAAATCGTAATTATCAAGATTACCGAAGCCGCATAAAAAATTGCATCAAGTTTCACATCTCACATGAAAAATGGGTTATACACTCACACTACTCAACTTATAATTTGTTTCCTATTCTGTAAAAATATTTTTTTATAGAATAGAAATAGTTATTTGTGTATCAAGAGCGCAAAGTGCCAGTTTGTCACGCGAGAAAGGAAATTGCTGGCCGACGGGACGGAGGCCAGCAACCTTTCGAGCGTGACAAACAACTTTGCGGACGTGTTTCACACTTTATTTTTCCTACAATCATTTTAAAAAATATAATAAAAAGATAATTTTGTAGTAAAATTTACTATACTGACAATACGATTTTATTTTAGGACCGACATTTTGTTCAATCGAGTAGTCAAAGATTTTTTTTATTTTTCATAAAGAAAAACAAAAATTTGGTTTGATGTTTTATACACGTTTCTAAGAGAAACGTGTGACAAAGTAATTTGTTTATTAACTGTCAAAAAAACAGACACTTTGGGCTTTGAAAACAGAGAAAAAAAGCCTGCTTTTCACGGCGATTGTAGGAAAACAAATTTTAAGTTGAGTAGTGTGAATGTATAACCCATTTTTCATGTATTACTTGATGAAATTTTTTATTCTACTTCGTTAGTTTTGCACAATTAGTTTAGATTAATTAGATTATACAATGTCTCGTAGGTGTTGTTTAAAAAATTGCCTTTCAACGAAAAGCAACCAATATTTTAAACTTCCTCGGAGAAATTCCGATTTGTATAATAAGTGGATTACGATCTGCTATAATTCATGTGATATTATTAGATCACTAAAAAATCCTTTAATATGCGATAAACATTTTGAAAATTGTTACATAGGTAAGAAATAATTATATGTTATTTATATAGGGTATCCAAATTACTTGACTTTTAAAGTACCCGCATAGTCGAGTGTTAGTTTTATTGAATACCCGGGTATAAAGAAAACCTTTTCGATGTTCAATATAAGTCAAGTTTTTTATCAGGCAATTACACTAAAACTAGATAAAAATAATAGTTGTAATTTAATTTCAAATCAAATTGATTTTTTGTATTTGAATTTTATAATTCCGTTTAATTCAGAATAAAATATGTAGTTTAAAGAGAGACATAGGCAAACTCACGATCATTTTAACTAAATTTTTGTTTAATTAAATGTAACATTTAAATCGACTTTAGCTAATTCAAAGAATCGAATTAATTTGAAAACACTTGATCTAGCTTGATCTAATTGTAAATCTATACTAGATTTACACCATCTATCTTTAAATAAAGATATTTTTCGAAATGTTATTTTACAAATAAAATTTTTTAGTTTTTCTTTGGTGAATATAATTACCCTGGTAGTCGATCAAATTACCCAGTAGTCGCGTATTCCAGAAATGATGGGTACCCGGCTACTCCATAATCGGTATTGGATACCCTAGTTATATGTTCTAAATTATAAACTTAAATTATAAATGTTTACATAGGTAAGAAAAAATTATATGCCGGTGCCGTTCCAAGTCAAAATTTAGGAAACTCGGATTCGAGTGATGAAGACGTACCTAACGATACCGTTATGGAAAATGTCACAACGTCAAATATGTCTGATTTAAATATTAAAACAGATTAGGAACAATGGCTAACAAGCGAAAAGAATTGTAATTGGTACAGAAGTGAGATGGAGTGTTTCAAATTACAAAATAAAGTTCTAAAGGATGAAAATAAAGAGTTAAGAAAATTAAACAAACAGTTAAAATTAAAAATTTTAAGGACGGGCTTTCAGTCACGCATTTCAAGTTTCATAAATAAACAATTAAAAATGAAACCACAATCAATTCTACAACAAATAGACAATACATCAGCAAGTGCACACTCAAAAACGTTTGCCAAAATGCTTGTTAAGTCTAAAACTATTTATACAGACGAAGAGAAAGACCTGGCTCTAACAATTTTCTTTAAATCATCGGCTGCATATATATTTTTAAGAGAAAATTTATTATGTAAACTACCGTCACTTGCATCTATTTATAGATGGTTTCCTCTTGAAGAAATTTTACCTGGATCAAATAATCTTGATTTGTTTGCTCAAATAAAATCACGAATAAGCAATTTTTCAATAGAATCAAAGCAGGTCATGTTATGTTTCGACGAAATGCATATTGCAAAAAAACTTGAGTACAACAATAAAATGGATCTCATCGAAGGCTTTGTTGATTATGGGGAAGGCAGCACAAATAACAAATTTGGAAACGTAGTTTGTACTTTTATGGTGCGATTAATACGAGATAATTGGAAACAGGCCATAGGGTTTGTAGTTGCTGCCAGTGCAACTCCCGTTTCAGAACTAAAGCGTCTAATTAATGACCTTATCCTTAAATGTTTTTCCATTGGGCTGATTGTCAAGGGTTTAGTGTGCGATCAAGGAAAAACAAATCAATCGCTATATAAATCTTTGGGTATTACAACTGACCAACCATATTATATGCTTCAAGACTACAAAATCATATGTATTTACGACCCACCACATTTATGGAAGTGCTTTCGAAATAATTTAATGAATTACGACTTGGAAGTTGGTAGCGCGAAAGCCGTGGCAACATGGAATGTAATTCGACAATTATACAAAATTGATTCTGGTGCTACCATTCGGCTAGTCCCAAAATTAACACCCATACATATACAACCAAACACATTCCAAAAAATGAAAGTAGCATATGCTGTCCAAATATTTAGTTCTAGTGCAGCTTCTGGAATACGTACTATCGAAAAATTAAATTTGTTTACTTCAGATGTAGCACAGTTTGCTAAGAATACAGCCGATTTCTTGGAAAAAATTAATGAAATGTTTGACGTACTAAATAGTAAAAGTTTATTTGGAAAAAACTCGAACAGTGGAGCACTTCAAAATTCAGAAGAATCTATATTGAAATTGGAATCATACATAAATTACTTATCAACTTTAAAATTTTTAACAACTAATAAAAAAATTCAAATAAGTTGCATCAAAGGGGCAATACAAACTATAACAGGTATTCAGTTAATAGCCAAAAATTTATTTGAAACAGAAGATTGGAAATATATATGTACAAATAGATTTAATCAGGATTGCCTAGAAAATTTATTTTCTATCATACGCTATAAGAAGAGAAAACCCTCCGTGAAAGAATTTCGGGAAATTCTCAAACGGAAAATGTCCGTAAAACTTATTTATAGCTCTAAATATGCAAACTGTAAGGGTGGTATTAATAGCATGCTGATTGATTGGAAGGCTGTGTTATCCGATTCCGTTTCTATACAAGAAATAAATACCGAAGAAAATTCATTTAGAGGACTCTCAGACTATGATTTCCAAGAAGAATACGCAGAAGAAAATGATAACTTTGAGATAAACGAAATTAAAAGTGCAGTTTTAAGTGACAATGCACTTAAATATTTTTGTGGATATGTCATACACCATAAAATTCAAAATCCAATTATTGACAGCCATCAACAACCTAGTTTATTGAAGAATTGTTCAAAATGTGTTAAGCACTGTACGCTTAAAAACTCGAAAATTTCCGCTCCCTCCGATTGGCTTACATTCTTTAATAATTTCAAAAATGATTCTGATTTTGGTAGTTTAGTTATGCCAAATGAGGAATTTTTTGGAGTCTGTAAATATGCATACTTAACTTTCAATTCTTTTTTCAAACAAGAACCACATGCAAGGAATATCAAACAAAAAATCAAAGAGAAGTGCATTCTAGCAAATCAACATTTTTTTGAGCTTGAGTTTTTCGTGTTGGTGCTTTTACGGAAAAATTGTCGTTGGTTATCAGAAACTGCTATATTTGAGTCGGGCAATAACAGACATAAACATTCCAGACTTGATATTTTACTTGATTAAAAATATTTAGTCGTCCAAATGTATCATAAATGCTTAATTAGTAGGGCTTGATGTGCTATATTTGCTATACCTTGTGTAATTTAATAAAATTAAATAAAATATAATTAGTATTTCATATTTATTAGTTTTTAACTGCCTACTAACATCTACTATTAACAGACTTTAATTTCGAACAAACAAAAAATATTTGAATAGTATTTTAACTACGTTTGAACCATATATCTTAAGTATAAAATGTCGATCTTTTGAATGACCGGTTTTTAAGTGATTTCATTATATTCAATTAAATATAGCAAACAGTTTACCACTTTTAAATAAAAGTCCGTATTCTTCAGAGAGAGATCTAAAACATTTCTAGCTGTTGCGCGAAATTTTAAGGCAACCTACGCGACATTAAATAATAAATTTTCTTTAATTTATAAATCTATCAAATTCCTGAAAATTAAATTTAAATGAAAAAATAAATCAATTTGTTTCGTTATGGTTGATTATTAAATTACAGCCAAATAAAGCTTAAACTTATCGACTGACCAAATCAAATCCTATAACGCAATTAAAAAAAAATATAAAAATAAAATTCAAAAGCATTCGTGTTGTGATTTTGTGTTTTGTGAAAATTGTGATCGTAAAAAAGTAAATCACGTAAAATAATAAAAATATACAATATACATACATACATATTGCATATTGTTTCTCTATTTTATGGTCATAGTTGGTAAGGGAAAATAGATATGTATGCACAAAGGCAACTAATACACACATGCAAACACAATATACCATACATGCAAATTAAAAATTACGTGTATAATACGTATACGGAATAAAATATCACAAATACAATCATGACATTGGAATTATCAGAAGTTTTTTAGTCAACTCATTTATTTGTTGTTTTTTATAAAAATGAGAAATCTATTATAAGTTATCTCTGATTTTACATTCCAATGGTGGTTCAATGGTAAGCACTTTAAATAGAAATCAAAAATCTAATACGAAGAATCTGGTTATCCAAAACATAGACTAATTTTTCAAAAACAGTCTTATGCCTGAAACGGTTCCCAGAAGTAAACCTTTTATTATTGTAGCTAGAAAATGGTATCCAATGATATGCGGTTCGATTATGTAAGCGTTACGAGTTTCGAGTTACAAGAAGCCAAAATCGATAAAATCGGTAACCCCACTTATGTAAAACTAGAACAGAAGTTAGTCACACAATGAAAAACAAAACACAAGCTGTCAAAAGTTGTCAAATTGACTATGATAATTTGGGTGTGCGCAGTATTTTAACTCCAATTTTGAATCATATTTTTTCATATCATTATTATGTATTTACTATATAATTTGTTTACACTTTTTGAATCAGTCAACAGAAAAATATTTCAGGTTCGTAAACAAATTTAAATTCATTTAACTTTATGACCAAACAAAAAAAATATTCACTTATTTATCATCACTAACCACTATCGAAAACCTTCCCAACAATAGAATAAAATTGTCTAACCCAAAATCCACTATAAAAATAGATCTAGGCCTTAAACTAATAAAACTGTATCTCAAGTAGGTTGAATTTATTCGGTCGATTGATTGTCCAAAAAAATATTTTCCACAGCAACGGAAAAGAAAAAAAAACCCAAATCCATATGTGAAGAAAACCCTAAATCTTATTTATGACCGTTTATAATACAAATACATAAATCCTATAATATTCTATCATCTATTCTATTAAAATATAGATTTTGCGCTGGACAAACAATTTTCCTATTTTGTTGTCTCGGTTTTATTTTTTTAACTAGATTCCAACTTGATTTTGATAACAAACCAAATAGAACGAGCAAGAGAATAAGATTTCCTCCGCCTTTTTGAGATAATTTTATATGGCGGCATAATATAACTTCATTTTGTTCACATTGTGCTTAGAAAACTAATTTTATTTTTCAATCGTGATATGAATTTCATTTCAATTTAATAATATTCCCGTATATCTGAATTTTTTTTCCAAATGTCATAACTCTTTCACGGCTATTGATACATATCTAAGTTGTTTCGTAATTATTTTTACGGAATAGTAGTTTACCAAATAATAATGTACAGTCATTACCATAAAAAAAGTTACGGTACTCAGTTCTTTGAGATCATAGCAGTTCGTCAAAATAATTCGTCATGTTTTAATATTTAGATTTTTATGTTATTTGAATGCGAAACAATAAATATTCAAAAAAATTTTGTAACATGATTTTTTGTTGTTTTGCTCTAGGATTCGCAGATTACTAGGTAAAAAATCTAGTTTTTTCAGCAAGTCATAAAAACTTCCTAAATCTTTAATTTATAAAGAAAATTATTCATTTGTTTAGAATAACTTCTTAATAATTAATAAGTAACTATTAGAAAATTTGAGAATTTATAAATAATTTTATAAACAAATTAATTTATTGGACTATGGACATAAGCAAAAATATTACGTTATAAATCCGTAGTAATTTCGATCCCACAAATGATGCACAGGAAAACCATTTTATATTTTGCTTCTATGAAATAATATAATTATTTATTTAGAATTAACAAATTTTTATATTTCAGTATAAATAATTTAAAAATAAAATTCTTTAAAGTTCTCTTAGAAAGATCACAAAATATTAAATTGGAATACGATCTAGTCGTCGAACGTGACACACGTCAAAATAAATTAATGTTTTGAAAAATAAATTTTCTTCGGAAAATTGTATTGTTATATATAAATATAACTATTTATACAATCTATAATTTCATAAGGAATAATAATATAAACATATATAATAGTTATTATAATGTCTACGTGCAACATTTGTTCTATGAACATTACCAAAGCGAAATTTCCTGGCGTCAAATGCGCGGGCTCATGTGATAATACGTTTCACATAAGATGTGCAAACATTTCCGAGGAATTACTAGATGGAATAAAGAAGCGCTCAGCAAAATGGCTGTGTCATGTTTGTCGTAATTCTTCTTCGAACCAATCAATAATAATTGATGAAGTGGATTCCCATGATTCTGACGCAATGGATGATTTGCCTAATTTATCTGATGTTATGATCCTGCTGAAACGTATGGAAAAAAAGCTATCTACTCTTGATAACCTGAAAGCCATGCTTGTATCGCTTGCATCGGAAAACGAAATACTTAAATCCAGGGTAGATACCTTAGAGAACCAGATGTCGATTCAGACTTCCAAGATTCATTTACTAGAAGCTGAAAATGATAAACCAAGCCAGAAATTAAACTCGAGTAGCATAACAATTGTCGGTCTACCCAGTCAACATGGTGATATTCGTGATGTGGTTATCAACACCGTCAAAAAAATAGGAGTGGAAATTAATTATGATGACATAGTGAACATTCATGCAATTCCCAAAAGCAAGAGCACTGTCTCATATAAAGAAAATACATCTAAATCATTCTCTAATGATTTATTAGTTGTCAAATTCACGACGAATGATATTAAGAATAACATTTTGCTGCAGATGAAGAAAAAGAAGTCACTTTTCACTAACGATTTGGATGTAATGTTGCCGCAAAACCATCCTGAGCAACGCATTTTCATTATGCACCGATTAACAGCGTTCCAGTCCCAGTTATATCGTGAAGCGAAGAAAATTAAAACAACGTACAATTATAAATATTTGTGGTGTACTAATGGACAAATAAATCTACGGAAATCGGCAGATTCAGATGTTTATCGAGTACAATCACTCAATGATATTTTTCGGCTTCTTCAAGCACACAATCCAATTGGGAGAAAAAATAGCGATTGTGAGATCAATCGGGAATCAAATATTTTTTAATTCATTAGGTATGCAAATTTTCTTACTATTACAAGCTCAATATTTATTGGTTATTTTTACATACTTTTCTGCCATTTTTGTTTTGATTTCTACAAAACAAATCTCATTTGTATTTGTTTATAAAGGATTGACAGTTATATTTTTTACTAACAATTTCAGTTTTAATTTGCACTGACAATTAACGTGATTAATTCAAAACGTCGAATAAGCTTTTTATTAGTGCTGTACCCAACTTTACATTTCTGCGGAATCAAATGCTACAATAACTACAATTTTTTTAATTTTACTCGTAAACAACAGTATCAATATTTTTTTTATAATCTTGCTTTTACCTGTATATTTTATTATCTATATTTCATTCATTTTTTATGAGTAAGATACGAAATTCTAATTTTAGGATATTGGTGCAGAACATTAGAAGTTTACGGGCAAATTTTGATACTTTTAGTTTATATGTGGCAAGCCTTAACGAGATTCCCGATTTAATTTTTGTGACTGAAATATGGATTTATTCTAAAGAATGCTGTGAGTTTAGTTTACCGGGTTACAACTTTAGGGCTTGCTGTAATGACAGTTACCGTTCTGGGGGTGTTGGTGTTTTTATTCGCAATAACATTGGTAATTACTTAATCCAAGTTTACAATTGGATGACAGCGGATATTATTCGTTTTGATCTTGACATTGCAGGGAGAAATTGGATATTCATTTGTATCTACCGATTTAATAATGGGTCTATTAATGGGTTCTGCGATGAGCTGGAAAGTTTGTTGCGTACGCTTACAAAAAGTAACGTAGCTATTCTGGGTGACATATTAATTTAAATCTTTTAGATATCAATGAGTCGTTTGGTTACCAAACAATGCTGGCTTCACATGGTTTAATAAACTTTTTAAATGAACCAACTAGAATGTTAGCTTGTCTGGACCATGTCTTCCTGAAAAGTGAGCAAATATTTGATTTTAACATTAGAAACCTACCTATGCATTTTTCTGATCATAATTTGATTATAGTCGATATATTTGCATTAATGTTGAGTTCAGGTACAGTTAATTATAGATCAAATATTTCACAGGTGAATTTCACCAAACTAAACGATCTTTTAAACTTTGAAAATTGGAATTCTGTGTATTCTCAATCCAATTGTAATATTGCTTTTGAAAATTTTGTCGATATTCTAAGGTCTCACATAGCATCATCCACTTTTATCACTGATAGTCGGAAAATCACAAAATTGAAACCATGGATGAATTGTAATCTTTTGCGCAAGATGAACAAATTAAAAAAATTTTCAAAGAAATTAAATCGATATCCTTTCAATAAGAAACTGGAAAAATATGTAGTCAATCTCTCAAAGCAGGTTAAATTGGATGTTCATACTGCAAAGAACGTATTCTACAAGAACAAATTTGATTCTTCCATTAATAATTCCAAGGCTACTTGGAAGATTGTAGATGAGGTGTTAGGACGTAATTCTCGAAGTAAGCAAATAACTCAAATATATCAACTTCGAACTGAAGATATCCTTACATGTTCTAAGTCGATTTCTAATGAATTTAACAATTTTTTTATAAACATATCCAAAGAATTAACTTCCACATTTAGTGCTACTAGAAATGATGATATTGAACGTAATAAATTTATCTTTGGGTCACAGTCAAATAATTACGTTTCGTCTTGTTATTTTGAGCCTATAACTGCTTCGGAAATTATTATTGAAATTAATAATTTAAAAAACAAACGATCTAAAGGTGCTGATGGAATTGATAACTTGGTTGTTAAAAACTGCGCTTGGTACTTAGTGGATGTTTTAAAATTCTTGTATAATCTGAGCCTTGATAATGGAATTTTTCCAAATAATTTAAAATTGGCAATTGTAATTCCAATATTCAAAAAAGGCGATGAAGTACAGCTGAACAATTATAGGCCGATTTCTCTACTAAGCACCGTAGCTAAAGTCTTTGAGAAACTAATAAAACGTCGGTTAGTGCATTATCTTGATAAAGTTAATTTTTTACACAATAAACAATATGGTTTTACTGCTGGTAAATCCACTGAAGAAGCACTAATTGATTTCCTTAGTCAGATATTTACAGCTATGAACAGTTCGCAAAAGCCTACAGCATTGTTTGTTGACATTTCTAAAGCTTTCGATGTAGTCAACCATGAAATAATGCTAGCTAAACTATGTAATATTGGTATTCGAGGCACAATTCTAGATTGGTTTACAAGTTACCTTCAAAATCGGCGTCAAATTGTTAGAATAGGCGAAACATTAAGTAACCCAGGTGCTGTTAGGTGTGGCGTCCCTCAAGGATCTGTTTTGGGTCCATTATTATTTTTGATTTATTTTAATTCGATTTTTGACGTTGATTTCATAGGAAATCCCATTGCTTTTGCTGATGATTTGGCCCTTAGCTACGCTATTCCTATGACTGATAGTACTTGGGAAATTAGTCGTATTCTTGAAAAGGATCTGGACAGCCTAAGTCAGTGGTTTTATCATAATCGGCTTATTGTTAGCGACAAATCAAAACTCATGCATTTTGGGCGAAGAGATGCGGTTTCCCTAGCGCACCCTCAAACGTACCACACGTATTCATGCAATAGAAATCTATGCTCGCCTCAGTGTTTTGTGCTTGAGCTGGTACATGAATTTAAATATCTGGGTTTAACAATAGATTCACTACTTAACTGGAAGTCACACATCAATAATACTAGGAAAAGCGTAATCTGGGCCATTCATAAATTCTATAATCTTAGCAAAATTTGCCCAAGGGTTACATTAAGGAAATTATACCATGCTCTAGTAGAATCAATAGTAATGTATGGCATATCCAGTTGGGGTGGTACTTATTTTACTAATATTGAGGATCTGTATATCGCACAAAAAAGAATCATTAAATTAATTTACAAGCGCCCTCAGACAACACCAACAGTTCCGTTGTTTCGTGAACTAAATTTATTATTATTATTATTATTATTATATGAAAACACATATATAAATGAATTTTCATAAAATTAATTAATTAAAAACAATTAACTTTCTTTTTGTAATATATTATTTATTTTTAAATTCAAGACCGGTTTAAAAAATTTAAAAAAAAAAAAAAAAAAAAATTTAAAAAAATTTATTAAAAATGGAATTTTTCCGTCTTTATAATAATTAAATTTATTACCATTTAGATATCTCTATATTTATAAAGTCCTCAAAATGTTTTTTAATCGAAGTAACAGTTTTCACAATCGAACTGTAAGCATATATAATACGAGAAAGCCAAATAACTTTGCCGGCGTTCGTTGCAATAGCGAAAAATTTAGAAGATTCTATCTTTATATGGCTACATTCTTTTTCCACATGTTACCTAACGATATTAAAAGTCTAAGCAATGTGCGGAAATACAAATTAAAACGTGAAATTCGATCCTGGCTGCTCGGTTTAGATAACATTGAGCAATACTTTTAGTGGTGCAATTGAATTATTGTATGTCAAATGATACTAAATTTGAGCTTGTTATTGTATGTTGTATTAAAAGTTGCATTAGTTTAATTTTGTTGAATTGGAGCTTTACTTTATTTCTAATTTGCAATAATTGTTTTTCTTTAATATATGTATATAAATAAACTGAAATAAAGATAAATTTAATAATAATAATAATAATAATAATTAAAGACCAAGATAGAGATAAATTATAATATTTAATTATTATTATTCGTAATACAGGACGTTCGTCATAGAAAGAGTGGTAATCTTGAGGCGTTGCACTCTTGAGAGATTGTGGATGGTCAAATTTGGCTTCTTTATCGGTAAATGTGAAATATAAAGGCTAAGTAGGAAGATTCACATAATCAATTGGTTTAATTTTTCAATTTAATCGCTGAGTTGAATCTAACCATTCGTCATCATTTAACGCATCAAATTTAATTTACAGTTGAATCACCAACAGCTTTTCATAAACTGGTAGAGTTATAATACTTAGTCACATTGAAATTTTTAAAACAGGTGTGTTAACGTTGTACGGATTAGGCTGTAGTCTTACTTGTCTAAAGACATAGTCAGATGGTATATTGATTGTTCTAGTTTCGATTTCGCGTAAAATAAAGTGCGATATATTGTAATGGTGAAAAATTCATTTGATGCAACGCCACATTCACCTTCGTGCCATATAAAAAAAAGCCATTATGTGTTTTGAAGTTATATACAGCCAGTTCACTTTTTATGTTGTAGATATGTTCCGCACAAAAAAACAAATCGCATAAAACAAAACGCTTAACAAGAGAATTGGATGTACTGTGAAACTGTGCAACATTAATTTGATTTTGTAATATTTATTATTATTATTATTGATTGAAGGCCATATGGGCGGCAAGCCACCTCGCACTGTGACATAAAAGATCTATTGTGCTGAACCCTACTTAATAATCCGTCCAGTCAATATTCAGGCTCTTAATGAATCTGATAATAGTACCGGCCGGTACAAGATACATACTATATGGGCTCATTGTTCTCCCTCCTAGATGTTGCAGTATTTGTTGGGAAATGGCTGGGCCTTGGCACAGAACATGTTCCGCTGAATTCGATTTCAGATCGCAGAAGCGGCATCCATCTGTCGTACTTAGGCCCATCTTCTAAAGGTGATACCTTAAAGGGACATGACCTGTGAGAAAGCCAGTAAGCAGCCTCAATTTAGGTTTCCTAAGTTCAAGACACTCTTTAACCCTGATCGACGAAGGTGATATACATTTCTTCGCCTGTCGTAAACCTGGAACCCTGCGCCAGTAGAATGACTTTTGAACATCCTCCCAGCGTTTGACCGCTGCTCTAAGGTGTCCTTTAGTGACGCCGCAGAAGGGTTCTGGTTCAATAAATGGAAAGGCAGAACCCTCACGGGCGAGGCCATCAGCTGCCTCATTTCCTTCGATTCTAGTATGGCCTGGCACCTACATAAGTGTTACCTTATTTGAGCCTGCCAGATGTTTAGTAACCTTCAGAGCCTTGACTCAACGGTACGGTTAAGGCCGATTGGCTGTCTGCTACAATATAAGTCTTTGCATTGTTTAGGCCTTTTGCTATGCCTATCCTAGTGCAGCATTTTTAGTTTGATGGCCTACACAAAAACCGCACTGGTCCTTCTTTGGCTGAAATTAAGTAAACTGAAATTAAGTTGCTCAAACAAATTGCAAAACGTCGTTATCGATGCTGGCGTGACATTATTTGTCGAACAGCAGCTATTTTTATACTCCTCATAAAGGCGGCTTTTACTATTCCGTTCAGGTTCTAAATACATCTTGCTGGTTGATGCTCGGAAGTAGTGTCATTCCATTTTTGCCAAATATTAGAAAGATTGGAGCAAAGAATCTTTTACGTGTTTAGTTCATATTTGGAATGTGGTAAGCTTTTCTTGGCTTTCGGTTATCTTTTTAATCCAGTTTAGAATCGTATATGGTGGATATAATTAGTTTGTCGTAAAAAATACGTGACCGAATTCGCGAAATGCCGTCCTTATATTACTTGACCGAAAACTCCTTAAATATCACTAGCACTGCCTCTTCACCCTGCGCTTAGCATTTCGTTTCCATTTCCACTCATTTTTATTTACATGAAAACTTTTGGACTTTTTTCAGGGGTCAATAATATTGCAGCATTTTCGGAAGTAATTGTTAAGTTAAGCTGATTCACATGTATTGAAATTTCCTGAATGATTGATGTATTCCCAACGTTAAGGTCCATTTGAATGTCAGTAGATTTAATTTCTGTATAACTGTCTGGTTGGCCAATATAAGTTTTTGAATCAAAAAATATAGGAAAAGGTCAGCTCAGATGGTCCTTTAGGGCAATTCTGTAATGCCACTATTCAGTTCTAATATTTGAGAATCATTATTTAATATAATTGGATTTAAAATCGCCAGCTATCCATCTTCTTGAATGTTACATGTTAGAATTGCTTGATTTTTTCTGAGTACATTAAAATTTTCATGGTTAAATTTTGCCCCAAGGCCTTGTTTATCATTTTCAAACCTCCTGACATTTCTGATTAAAACAATATTAGATTTCGTTGAAACGTTTTAATGTCGTTTTGATAAAGAAGAAACAATTTGAATGTAAAGGAAATTAGAGAAAAATGCGTAAAACCAATTAATAATTTTACTCAATTTTATTACATGGAACGACACACTCTTCCATCTAACAAAATGTTGCACTGCGGACTTATGGAAAATTCTAATTGCATTTGGACTTCTGCAAATTTCTAATTTTGACTTAAAAAAGGTGGCAGTGGAATATTTAAAAATTAATGTTACCAAATGAAGCAGAATTTGCTTCTCTTCCAAATTATATTAAAATTGAGAAATGTCCCAAAATGGGCTTATGCATTTGGCGAGTTGACTGTAAGATTTTGTATTTATTGCTATAAAAAAAACTACTTAGGCTCATAATTCCTTTAAATAACAGGTATAATAAAAAACAAGAATAATAGCAGGCATAACATAATTAAAAAACAAGTGTAATCTTGTTGATATAAATTATTGTGAAAATTAATATTTCAGGTGTTTAATTTCTCAAGTGTCTGTGAGCAATATTGATTTAAACTAAAAAAAAATACAAAAAATTAAGTTTATTTTAATAAGTGATAGATATTGTAATAATGAGTAGCTTTAAAAAGTAATTTAAGCCGTTTCCCAAATCTAACTGTTCGAAAAATTAAAGAAAATTAATGATAGTATTAAAATTCTTCTGCCGAGTTCGACTAAAGCAATTGCCAATTTGCCAATTTGTTCATCCTGCTATTTCAGCATCACTGCTAAGCGTCGAAGAATTGAAAACGAGACATCGCCGATTCCTGATTTATGTAATTCACTTAAACACTCCAACCAGAAGGTACTTCGAGAAGGAGAGAAAGTGAGGAGTCCGAATTAAAAAATGCGATGGTTCATTGCCAAATTATGCATTTATTAAGCATTTAAGCGACTATTTATCCGTTTGTATTTTACAAAAAGGTAGAAGAAAAAATTCAGAACTACAGCTTCATTTTAATATCAGATTGTCTACACTATTACACTATTAGCAGTTTAATTGTTCATCAAAGAACTGATTAAGTTTTTTTAAAATTGCCACTTCTGATTTATCTAAAATAATACTGATGGTGCAATAACAAATTATAAAACCTTAAAAAAATGTGTAAATATATCTAAACAGCAAGAGAAGAATTGCGAAGAATTATTCAAATGGATCAAAACCGTGAAGACTGACATGATTTTTGAATTTTATCCAAATGCTGAATAAATGCAAATCGAACTTCAAGAATTAAAAAAACATGGTTCGAGATAATCAACAAAGGGAACTCACGTGATTTTCATGCAGTCATTCCTTCAAAGGAAAACTACATAAATTTTAAGAAATATTCCAATAGTGAAGATGACGTAATATCTAAATTGTAATTCGTCATTATTTTCAAATTATTGTCTTTATTTTGTACTAAAATATCTTTTATTAATCTCTCTTGTTGAGATACAAAAAAAATTGTAGATTGTCTTATTTAAACGTATTTTGCAAGAAAACGAAACAAGATGTTGTGCTGATATTTTAGTATGTCTCATAGAACTAAATAGGGAAAAAGATAAACAAAAAAAAAAAAAAATAAATACACACAGGCCGGAGAAAATTGAAAAATAACATTTCGGTGGCCATTAAAGGGACGAAATGAAAGACGGTAACATTTTTTAGTTATTTTATAATCCATATTCATTTATCTTTAAAATGAGCTCAATTTTATAATTTTCGGATAATTAGTTTTTTTTGGGCATATAGCAATAAATAGAACACTCACTCGTGTCAATAATAAATTGTTATCACGAAAATAAATTTGTTTCAGATTTGCACGTTGTGAAACATTGTCATGTCCGTCATTCCATTCTTGCAGATATTTATTTTTATTTTTCTCCCATTCTTCCAATAATTCATAGTTTTGGCCAACGTTTTGCACAAAGATAAGTTTTAGTAATAAGTCATTTGGGTTAACTTTTGGGTCCTTTCCAGTAGAAACTAGATGGGATTGCAGTGGAAGAGAAAACTGATAACAGATGTTCTCAAAATTGGAAGTAACAATTTTCTTTTTGTGTTGATCGTAAATGTGACAGTCCATACTCCAAAAAACAGTAAACAAGAACCGAGATAATATAAAACTTTACGAAGAAATATTTTCCTACGGTTAGTACACCTTCAAATTCCAAAAATTGTCCCGTTGGTACCTTTAAGACAACATGAATAGGTTATACCATATAATTTGAAATCTAAATTTCTAAATTTCCCTGCAATACTTTGCACAACAAAAAAATCGATAGAATATTTGTGGATTGCTTTAATGGAATCGTTTCTAAAAGGAATAGTATTATTTCCGAGTAATAAACTCTCTTGGTATTAAAGCTCCAATAAAACTCTTAACAGCAAATTACTACAGGACACCCTTAAATGATAACGCGCTGTTAGATCGGAGGTGGATGGGGAAGGAGCGGTATGAGATGATGAAATTGTAAGGATAAGTGACGAGGAAAAATATAATTGACATTATATCTCTGATTAATACTGAACCACTGAGTCAAGAATTATAGCTTCCAATTACATCTACTCACGTTGCTCATATAATAACGTTATCTGAACAAACAAAACAAATCTTCGGAAAAGGAATTTTGAACATTATGGTTGTTTTCTGAACGTAGTAATTTAACTTTTTAAGAAGTTTCACCAGAATACAAGAGATGTATAATATGAAATTTATTGGAGCTACTTCTAAAAGGTCGAAGATGAAAGGCGATGAATGAAATTTTCAGTGATGTTGCCGCAGTTCTAAATATTGTATAATTAATTATAAGTTTATGATTTTGTGGCTATGTGCTAGGGAATTTTTATTGTCGCAATGAGCGGTGGGAGCAGTCGCAATTTTGAGTGATTTCGGTGTATCAGGCCCGACATTGAAGTAACGTTAAAATTTCATAATCTGGAATTATTCGCGCAAAAAACGCCAATAAACTACAGAAAATCGTAAGAACAAAAAAACATTTTACAGAAAATATAAAAAGTTAAAGGGAACGAAAAAAGGTGAGGCGGATTTTTCCGTAAGATCTGAAATATTTTCCTATTGATGGTTGTTAAAATAGAATAAAGGATGAATAATGATAAATACCGAAAGCTGGGTTCATTCATTGGTCACTTATTATTCATTCATTATTCACTAATTAGCCACTCGTTATTCAATTATTATTCATTCTACACTCATTAGTTTTATTTTTCATTCATCTTTCAGTGAATAATATTTTTGTTTTCATCCAAATAATTTTGCATAATTTATTAGCACGACAGAAATAAATTATTCGCTGTGCTAATTTAAGCAGTATCGGGAGATAATTTTTTACTAGGAGGTTGTAAAATTTAATTATTTTACCATACAAATTATACAATGTTTGTTTTATGAAATTGTGTTTGTTTCGAAGAACAAATTCAAGCTAATTTTATTTCTTTCCTACATGAACATTTTAAGTGCAGAGCTAGATAAATATTGGACTGCCCATTTATGAAGCTGAAGGCCAAATATTTCTTTGTAAAAAAAAGGATAATCACCGGGCATAAGTGTATTAAAAAAAATTGAAACACTAATTATATAAAATGTTTACCGATAATATGAAAATACTAACCTAAACGATGATCAGATGTAAAATGGATTCTTACAATATTTACAATCTCGTACCTTTTACCAATCACAAATCATACAAAAACACGATAAAATACAACATTTTAACGGTTATCAAAAATAGAATAACAGTTCTATTAAGCAATGACTGCGTTCGAAATTCACAAATTATCTAATTACAAGTACTATAACGAGAATTAGATTTGGTTTGCAAAAAATTGATTTTGAATTGTAAAAATCTACAAACTTGAAATATTAAAAGTTGAATTTCTTTTACAAAAATTTGAATTTATTCTACATTTAATTAAAGTTACTTTCAAAAAACACGAATTTCCTTTGGAAAAAATTGAGGATGAGATGAAAATAATTCTGTAAGAACTACAAAAAATCGAATATCAGTTGCAAAATAGTGAATTTGACACAATGATACATTTCGATTAGTAAAAATTTTAAAGAATTGTATTCTCAATCAAATAACAATGATTTCGTGAAATGACGAGTTTTCCCATTATTTACCAACCAAGTATTTTTATTTTTTTTGTCAAAGTAAAAGTAAAATAACGATTGAATGGGACACAAGCACATCAACATAAAATATGTAACTGCTACCAGAGTATTTTGTTCTTGTTAGCTTTTTCTGTTTACTCGTCATTACCGAACTTTTAAAACTTTTCTTAACAACAATTTTGGATACATATTGTAATAAATGTATCGAACAATAATACTATGTGTACACTGAATGTGTAGAATGTATATTGTATTCACAATATACCCAAAACATAATTCTCGTTTGTTTGTTGAACGTGCCAAAAAAATAATTATTTGAATTAAAATGAAAATTTTGTGGAAATCTTTAGGAACATTGGTTAAGTATACGGGAAAAATAAAATGTTTTATTTTTTGTTTTTTGTTATTATACTTTTTGGGTAACTTAATGCGGTACCTTATTCTTACCGCATACATAGATTTAGGGAGGTTTTTGGTAAAAGAACATAATATTTGAATAAATATTTAACACATCTTTATTTAATAAGCAGGAGTATTGATTTAAGGAAGTGTAACAGATGTCCAGATGTCCCGCCAAATATGAATCAAATACGTTAAGCTCGAATGAATATAACGAAAATATGAATTTAAACGTAAATTATATGGAATGAAACGACCAACTCGCCTCAAGCCACCTATAAATGGTGAAATTTTTGGACCAACCCATGTTAATTGCGAATTGATTTTTACGCCTAAACAAATGAGATCAACTCTTTTAATTGTACGAGGGTACCTTTTATAGATCGGGATTGGACAACCTTAGTGCTACTATCTGGTAACTGACGTCTGTATCGTAAAGTTCGACATTTTGGACGGTATATTTACTCAGAACGTTTTTATATACTGGTGCTACGTTTTTTATTATAGTTATTTTAATGATTCATTTCAGTGCAACTGACTTTTTACGATAAAGCACCACCAAAGACCAGTATTTATTAATGGTTTGTAGAATTTAATCGTGGCCGCAGTTCGCTCAACGACGAATTTTTTGATGGTCGTCCAAAATCGGTTGTTGTTCCTAAAAACATTGATGCTTTGCATAAACTGATACTACAAGATCGTCATGTGACTTATCTTGAGATTGAGACATCCTTAGGCATTAGTGGGACCAGCATGCATTCAATATTGCATGAACATTTGGCGTTAGCAAGATTTGGTCGCGTTGGATCCCACAACGCCAAAAAAAGACTCGTGTCAATTGGTCGAAAAAAATGTTAAAAAAATATGATCGCGGTGCTTCAAACTATGTCTATAACAGCGTGACAGGTGACGGATCTTGTATCTATGCATACGAGTCCGAAACCAAGCAGCAGTCGACAACAAAAGTTGTTCACGCACGAAGCACTTCGAAGCAAATGGTCGCCTGTTTTTAAGAACAAACTGGACATGTCGCAAGCTTACCATTGGTGCAACGTAGAACGGTCAATTCTGAATGGTACACAACCGTTTGTTTACCAGAAGTCTTCGGCGAAATAAGGAAACCGACCACCGACGACGGATCATTCTCCACCACGACAATGCGAGCGGTCAAAAAATCGAATTAATGGGTCATCCGCCGTGTAGTCCTGATTTGTCACCCAATGACTCCTTTTTATTCCCACAAATCAAAAATAGATTGTGAGGTCAATTTTTTCGACAACAAAAGATGTTTTGGAGGTACCTCAATCTGAGTGGAAAAAATGCTTCGAAAATTGGTTCAAACGCCTACAAAAGTGTATTGATCTTCAAGGAGAATATTTCTAAAAACAATAAAGCCATTTTTGATAAATAAATATTTGTTTTTGTTCTCTAATCGCGAAATATAAAAGGCCACCCTCGTATGACCGTTCAAACTCACTTCATTTAGAATATTATCCGGCTTGGCCTTCAAATAAAAAATTAGAAAATTACACTTAGAAAAATTCAATTATAAGGAGTTGTTAGTCAGATAATTATTAGTTTGAACTACTAAATCATTTTCCGTGTCATGTTTAAGTTAAATAAAAGATGCCGATTTGTATATAAGAACAGCATCATCAGTATAAAGTTGGATAACCCCTTTGAGGCTGAGAAAAAATATACTGTTAAAAAACCGGGTAGGCCCAGATGCATAATTATTCATCTTTACCAACTGGAGACTGTTAGTTAAATAACTTTCTATTTGGTCATTAACCCTTCCCATATGTTGAAAGCTTACGAATTAAAATGTTGTGATTTACAGAATCAAAAGTTTCCCTAATATGAAAAGAGATGCAGTAATATGCTTCTTTTTAAGAGATTTATAAACTGTTTCCATTAAGTTTAGGACAGCAGGCGTGGTACTTGATTTTTGAGTAACCTCGTACGATGAATTATCTGGATGCCAGTAAGGTGAGCAGTCAGCCTGGAAAGAATAACTTTTTCATAAACTTTACTCAATATTTGTAGAATTGATGTAGGACGATAATTGACTAAATTGGCTTGGCTACAGGATTTAAAAATTGGGATTATACGGGCTATTCGTTTAACGAAATTGACTGGAATACCATCATAACCAGAAGCACAATTACGATCCAAGTCATTTATCAAACGTAATATTTCCTCTTCACTTGTGCTTTGCAAAACTGTGAGTTTAGTTTTGATTGTGTTTTCTGAAAGTACAAGATTTTGATTAAAAAGTCCAGGCACGTTAGCACCTACAGTGAGGAAATAGTTATTAAACTCAACAACTTGTTGGGGATCGTCAACGCAAACATCACCAATAATATAAATAGGCTGTCGATTGGTCAGTACTGTTAGATTGACGATTAGTCTCTAATCACAGGTCTTGCTCGTTCATTGACGATAAGACTCCACATATACTTTGAGTTGGAAATGGAATTTTTCAAATTTAGAGTTATAATAGTTTCTCTTTTGTTTTGTTTTGCGGGTACTGTTTTGAAAGCTTATAGAATTTATCTTATTTTTTTTAGCAAATAATGTATCATACTACTGTGATCAAAAAGTAATAAGACTTTTCCATTAACATCCATTCAAGTGGGCTTACAAAAACGAGTAGTTTCTTTAGTAATCAATGAGATATGTACGCTTGTTTACTTTCATCTAATAAAGTGCATTTCTCGATTTTTAATAAAACGAGTGCTTTTGATTTATGTTGATGGACGCGGACAAGCGATAATTTTGTCAGTTGGCTTATAGCTTTTGAGAAGAAAAGTCATTCAATATTTGGGAGCAATATAATTTCAAATCTCGACAAAAATATTTTATCGATATTAACATTTTTATTTGTAACTTAAACTCACTAATATGTAAGTTAACACCACTATTAATGTCAAGTCAACACAACGTGATTTATAAGATATGCGCAAACTTGTTGAATCAACACAATGTGTTTTGTGTCCGGTTGAAAGATAATATTCTTTCTACGAAGTTCTTTCTATGTGATTTTCCATATCGGCGGCTAAATCCGCAGAAAAGCCAACTCCTGTTATTCCTGTAACAATAACCACATTGGTAACACCAAGAAACGAACAAGACCTGAAAGATATAAGCAGGCTACCTGATTGTGTAAAAGAACTGTACTGCCGTACTATGAAAAAAGTTCCATTTGCCTTTTTGTAATTTTGACTTATTTCAATTTTATTATTTGTGTTTACCATGTCTTAATATGAAACTTAAATATTAAATAACGTGATTTTATGACATTTGATGGGGAAAAATATTTGGCTTTTTAAAACCGCAGAAAAATAGGTATTTGTTTGCAGAATCCAAATATGCCCCTAACGTATTATTCGACTTTTGCCGTTTGTAACTTTTTTCCTTACGACGGCGATTCGATGGAAATCCCACGCAATAAGTCACTTAGGTGCATAAAGTAGAAATTATACTACGCGACTAAAACATCTTGCGAGATAAACCGATTTACACGACAATACTTCAACAAATAAGACAAATAATTCGAGGCAACGCCGATACCACTTTAATATCTTATAATATTTTTGATAAAGACGATGCAGATAAAAGGTATCATAACAATTTTGTTGTTTACTCGTAGACTAATATCAAATGTTACATAATAAAACACTAACTCACTTCTCACTGGAATTAGTGTTTGTTAGAAATTTGATAAAGGAGTAACATCCGAAACGATCGTAATGTCAATTTCAATTAAAACTAAATATCACATTAAGAAAATGACAATACCAAAATAATTGTGTTTTATTATATAGAAAAGAGATCTTCGTACGCTGGTATACCAGTTCAACACCATAACACAAAGAATTATGACAGTGGAAGAATTCTATGCCACTTACAGTGTGTGTCACTTACGGAGATCAACGTCAATCGACGTTTTGGTTGAAACATACAGGAATAGAGCTTTAGACCTTTTCGTCCCCCCTAAATCTAACATGCTTTTAGTTCAAAAACCATCATGCCTAGAAATTCAAAACGTAAATTTCAGAAACTTGTCAATACTCAAAAGAAATATCAACAATGTGGTAACATCTCTAATAAATCAAATTTCATACACTAGTCCATCAAATCCCTGAACGATGGTACAATATTAATATAGCGGAGGCCTACAATATATAACAGCAAAATCACCGAATACCATATGTCAACCAAGATCAAAGCAACTTACCACCGCCAAGGCCAAACAATCCTAAGCCACCAACGCCAATGGATATTGGCGGACAATAATTTTACCATTAGAACACATCAATACAAACGAAACAGGTAAACTATATCAACCGTCCTACCAAGGATAATCCAATGGCAAAACGAGATTCTCACCATTACGGCCCAATGAGGCAACCATATGGAAATATAACCAGAAGAAGACTATTGTAACCAATTGGTTAGCAACGATACGAAAGACAAAATATCCAATGACAGAAGCCTCTCTAACCTACCATACCTAGAGTGTAGGCTAAAAAACGGTAATATCCTCAAATTCCTGATCAACACAGGAGCCAATAGAAACATTATAAAACCAGAATTAGCCAATAACGCCATCCCAACTAAGATTTAATTTAAAATAAGATCAGCAGTAGGTGACATCGGTATCAGTAAGAAAATTAGCGGATAATTTTTCAAAACAACAATACTATTAAATTTTCAGTAATAGTAATAGTAATATTTTATTAAAATGTTAAATAAGCCGAAGCTCTTGAATAACAATCATATTTACAAATATTATTGATGTTCAGTTATCAATTTAAACAGACCCTTTTTAAATAAGCCTAGAGAGCTGATGAATTTTAGCTCCAAAGGCAAGCTGTTCCAGGTGATAATTGCATTTATCAATGCTTGCAATTATTCCTAACATTAGTTCTGTTAACAGGCAAGTTAACATTCTTTGTGCGCAGTGACTAGGAAAAATTTAATTTTTCATGCAAATACAATGGCATGCCCGAATTAACTATACGAAACATAAAAACGGCAGCCCTATAGCAGTAAAATTGAAACAAGTCGCATCCAAGAATTATATCTTTATACTCAGAGATATGATCAAACTTTCTAAGATCATAAATATATCGAGTACACTTATTAAATGTAACCTCAAGTATACGTCTTGAGGAACTATCACATTTGTTATAAATTACATCACAATAGCTGAAAATGGGTACAACCAAGCTTTTAATTAAATAAATTCTTAAGTTAACAGGGCAAAACTTTTTTATCAACCTAAGCGTGTACAACGCTTCTTCATTCTCTCGAAATTCTTCATTCTACCGAGATAAAAATTATTTGATCAATAAATTGATAGAAAAACAACCTGTTAATTATAACACCAAACATAAGAATTCCATTACGCGAAAAACCATCGCTTCAGGCCACCAACATGGAAATCCGAGATAGCCATCTTTTATCAGAAACAAAGAAACAACTCCAAACAATAGTATCAACATTTAAAATGTTATTCGGACCTGAAAACAACATAGAAACAATCGATACTGGGGTAGGACCGAGCCGATATTAAAACAACTACGGATGAAGCAATATATACCAACTCTTATATCTACCCAAACATTATGAGACAGGAGGTGGAGAAATAAATAACCCAGCTCTTAACAGACGGAATCATTAGATCCTCTAAGAGCCCATATAATTCACCGATCTTGGTTATCGACAAGAAGTTGAATGCCTCACAAACAGAAAAATGTAGGATAGTTATAGACTTCAAAAGACTAAACGTTTTCTGAATATCAGGCTCATATCCGATTCCAGATTATCCAGCACTTTAGCCAATCTCGGAGTAGCTATATTTCTTATAACCATAGACCTAACATCGAGCTTCCACCAAAAAAAATGAAAAAGCGGATATATAAAAAACTTCATTTTCTACAACAAACAAGTACACGAGTTTCAACGACTTTTTTTTGGCTTAAAGAATGCCCCAGCCATTTTTCAATAGACAATTGACGACGCCTTAAAATAATTCATTGGCGAAATATGTTAAGTATACATAGACGCCATCATAATCTTTGGCGGAAAAACCGAAGAGGAATATCTATTGAATATCGAGAAAATCTTCTCAAATTTTGGGAAAGTCAACCTAGGAATCAATCTGGACAAGACAGAGTTCTTGAAACAGGAAACAGAATTCTTGGATTACCTCACCACAAACAAGGTAATCAAACCTGATCCTAAAAAAGTTTCAGCCATCGAAACATCAGAAGGCCCCAAAATCCAAAAGATCAAAAGACATTTCTTGGATTAGCGTCCTATTACAGGCGTTCTATATAAGATTTCGCAATGAAACCCCAGCCACTGACCAATCCTACGAACACCACCTTCGGACTTCAACAAGCCATTTCTTCTGATAACTGATGCTTCATCATTTCCAATTGTCACAGTACCAACCCAGGGCAATATCGACAAGGATAGGCCCATCACCTATATCTCTAGATAACTGAACAAAACAGACGAGAATTATGCCGCCAACGAGAAGGAAATGCAATTATGAAGGATCACCAACCACTAACGTTTGTAATAAGAAATAAAAACCACAATGCCAAACTAAACAGGTGGAAAGAAAAACCAGGTCGCATCAACAAAGCCGCTGATGCCCTATCAAGGCTAGAAATGGTAGCAAACACCCTGTCCACAGATGGAACGATTCACAAGCTGAGGAGGATTCCATGGATCTAATACGCTACTGCGAAGCACCAATCAACGCATAGGTATAGGAATCAATTTATATTCAAAAAAGGCAAAAAAATTTACGCTCAGGAAGAACTGTACCAATCATACCACAAACATGATATAAAGAATATGTATGGATACCCTAAAGAGAATTCTACGAGGAAAATTAAGTCCGAACGCAATCAATGGGATAAAAATACATGAAGAATATATTCGAACCCTCCAGGAAGCCTTTAATGAAAATTTCTCGGGTTACAAGATATGATTGATACAAATACTGATTATGGACATATGCAGTAAGGAAAACCAATTATAACAGAGGAACACAAACGGACACACCGGAATCATGCAGAAAAAAAAAACAAATTTGGGAATCAAAATTCACCTGACACCATCACAAAGAAGCGAAATAAATGTTCAACAGTGCTATTTGTTTCACTTCTTTGGGCAGGGTTCATTTTACGATAGTTGAAATGAGCCTGTAGCGGGTAGTTTCTTCCATTACAAGAAACACCGCACAATAAAATCAACACCTCTGCAAGCTCTAATTTTTATCTATGGACAATTCTCCAGATAAAGAATTTTACAAAATACGTTCCAAAATTTGTAACGAACAATTCGCATTTAATTGTGACTTCATTCTTTTCCTCATTAAATAACGATTCTACTTTTGTATACAAACTATACAAAGTACATTGCATACACAAACATACAACATAACTTGTATATACAAATTCCGTATACAAAATATAATTGAAAAATTATATTTTTGTGATACACAATCATTTTGTTAGCATGACCTCCAAATCACCTCATTTGGAATTGCATTAAAATCGCATCGATTTTAACAAGACAAAATCGATAAAATCATACAAAGACAATAGGTATAATGTTTTTTTCAACAGCCTGCGTCATAACTTTAACATCATCAATAACACGATGGCCCGAACAAAAGAAAAATTGGTTACCGAATTTAGGTTCGGCAGTTATCAAAAGCACACGAGGAAGAGAATAAACCACATATTCGAACTATTCAATTTGGGATTTCGCAGCAGCAGCAGCAGAGCAGCAACCAACACAATTTAGTAATAAAAATTAATTTTGTTGAATAAAAGTTAAAAGATAATTAATTAACCAAAGTTTTAGTTTTTATTTTTACTTTAATCAACATTTATACATTATAAGCCTCCAAAACGAGTAAAAGGAACTGACAGTTAAGGATTTAACCAATATAGCAGCAGACCGCTATAATAAATCTTTATACTCGATCATCCAACAGAAGCCAAGTGACATATTTTTTAGAGAACAAACAAAAAAATAAACTACTAAAATTTATCTGACTTTAAGAATAAAATAAACGAAGACATAATCGAAAGGATCCGGAGAAGCCAAGAAACCAAAATTAAAAGAGAGAACGCAGAGGGGAAAACCAAAAAAGTAAGCACCTGGAGAAACAATATTCATAGCGATTAAACAAATCCAAAGAAAGAATAAACCAAAATTACAAAATGAAATGATAGCACGAGACAATAATGTTACCATTAGCATAAAATCCGGTAAACGAATTCATAAAGTACATATCAAAAATATTACTCAGAAACTTCGTATTACTTTTAGCTCATGGCTGTGAGGACTAACATCATCCTTCACCATCTTCGAATACAATAACCCAACTGTAAAATAGGCGGATTATTATCGGAAGTTTTAAATTAAACCACATCATCAATTTGAACAACTACGAAGAACTGATTGAACGATTAACACCAACGATCAACAACATTCATCAAGGAAGCAAAATTCGAGCTAAAGGTTAAAAGTCAAGAATCAGAAGAGCAGTAAATTGGATCGGAAGCACGTGGAGATGGATCGCATGGTCACCTGACGCAATAGACTGGGACCAAATAGTGATAAGCTAGTGCCAAGTAATCAACAATGTTAAATGTTCTAAGAATTCAACAAAATTGTCGAACATTTAAATGAAGATGAAGACGATAAAATGCAACAAACGCTATACAACCGACTTACTCTCATCAAAGAGAAAATTAATGAAATCATACGAGCCTACCAATTTACTGGATAAAAGAGAAATTAGCCGTCTTACTTCTAGCTATTCCCGAAACTCAAATAACCGCTCCGTGGACATCGTTTTGACTCGATTGAAGAGATACAAGCCGAATAGAGGAAGGCTTTGTAGGCCATTCTGGAAATCGACGTTAAAAACTATTTCGAAGGCGGGAAAAAAAGTTGGCATAAATGGATTCTACCCGAAAGGGATTACTTTAAAGGGGATAAAACTAATTCGAAAGAATAATAAGCCGTTTGTGTTTTATTTAACTACGTTTTTATCACAGTGTTTCATTTGGACTGATTGCTTTGTTTCCGAGCCTTTTTTTGGAACCTCTGCTAAAGGTAAATATGATTTCCTATGCTAAAGGTGAATATATTGTAGTGTTGCTTTGTCTTCAGAGAAATGTATTCGAACAGTAACATTTCTTAAAAAAAAAAAATGCTAAAAGCTTTATTTGGATAAGATGAAAAGCACAATATAATTTGCATTTCCATTAAAACTACTTATGGGTATGTGTATATACCCATTTATGTTTTTATTTAGATCCTTGATTACGAGTTAAGCTATATTCAATTGTTTCAAGATTGGTGGGTACGTAAGGCTGGATTTATTACAAAAACCATAGGCCCTAATTTTTCCTAAAAATTACTGTCGTTAAGGACATTCAGAGAATTCCGTATGGATAATGGATTTATTAATTTTTGAAGAGCCATTTAGAAAAGTAATTAGTTTTTTTTAAACCCGAGAATATAATTCTTAAGGCGAAATTACAATTCATGCCAATAAGTTTCTTAAAATAGGAAATTTTAAAATTATTTTACGTCAATAAACTTTTAGCATAACAGTGTTACTAACATTCATTTGAATATCATTCTTCTTTCTGTTATGTGTAGTTGATTTAGAAGTGAAAATTCTGAAAAATTCTAGAATATTACTAATTGATATGTCTAACAGGAAATCATCTTGAGATTGGAGCCAAGGATACAGGATTGGAGAAGGAACGCAGTTGAACAGCGAAAATCAAATTGAATATACGACTCACGAGGTTTTGAGCCTATATTTGATCCAACCATTTCAATTACAAAATTCTTAAAATATTGCAGGGTACTGGCAATTGGTAGGTCTAACAGAAAATCAGCATGAGGTTGGTGCCATCTATATAGAACTTGAGAATTATTATTATTATTGGTTGGAGCAACCCGAGGTTCCACACTCAATGCCATGAAGGTGTTATTCTATCCTAAATCGCGACAGCGTGCTGCAGTAGTCTTAATAAACTGAAGTAGTTAAGGCCAAGGCAAGGAAGACAGCTGATCTTCAACAATAGTCCTAGAGTCAAATAATTCCAAACTAACTCCGTTGAAAGCAGGACAACTGCACATGGAGTGAATGCAGTCATAATCGTCTTCAAGACAATCATCGCATACAGCATCAGGAGTTAGCTCCATGCGCTGAAAATATACTTTAAAATGGCTGTGACCAGTAAGAGAGATAAAGCAAACCTAGTGCTCCTCAAGTTAGGTCCACTAATAAAAAGTTTCGCAATTCAGCAGCTACCGGCAGCAAGCCATTGCTGTTTTAATTCACTTATAGCGCAGGTTTTAAGCGCCTTTTAAACAAAATTAAATAGTAAAGAAGCAACTGTTTCGAACTTGAACAGAGAATATGTGTAAAGAACTACATAAACAGAGAAGTTGTATAAAGTAATTACAGTCCTTAACAAATGTTGACACAGTCAAAGGATTATCTAGCGAATTCAGCACAGATAAGCTGTCTGTACAGAAAACAAAGTTATTATTTGAAACAGCGGGATTCAATGACTCAATTACACAGAGTGTAATTGAAAAATTCAGATCAAACGTAGGGCAGTACATTGCATAACCACAACTATTATCCGAGCAACTCATGCAAGTTCTCAAGAAAATCCGGTGATCTCCACTGATCTCTCGAAGGCTGCACCATCGAATATAATTTAGTGAAATTGAATTCAGATATCAGTCTATCATTAACCATATCAATTTCTGGTACTAATTATGTATAATCATTTAAAATTATTCTATGGTCCATGATTAAAACAAGAATATTCCACTTCCCTATGCTCCTTAGCCTAAACGCAGCAGAACAAACTGTGAAAAGAATGAAAGAATGTAGCAAGAAGGGGAGTTCATGCCGTAGCTCCTGTAATTATAAGCTAATTTGTATAGCATTAAGTTTAATAATTAAAGCCTTTAATTTAACCACTGGCCATCAAACCAAAGAAGCATAAGATAACATTGGTAGAATCAACGATTTATAGAAGAAATACAGCATTTTGGGAGTTAAACCCCAGGTTTTCCCAAAGGCTGGTCTACACTGCCAAAAGATGGCAGTGAATTTTGGAACTTTACACTCAAGGTGAAATTTCCATGAAAGTTTATTGTCGTAGAAGACACCTAAATGCTTAACGTGATCGGATCTGTTAATCAGTCTCCCGAAAAGAAAGGGCACAGTTATATCATCAAGATTTCGATGCCTGGTAAATATAACCAAATCAGGGTACTTGGCTACTGCGTAAGGTAGGACGTAAAAAGCGAACTGCGAAAGAGTTGGGAGTGCCTCGAGCTCCAGAACAGATTGCAGGGATAGAAACAAACAAACAAACAATCAGTTTTAGAAGGATTGACGTGTAAATCCTTTCCATCATACCACGACTCTACAATATACATAAGGCATTCTGCGTTAAGTTGGATAATACATTCAAGTGCTTTCCAGTGACAGTAATAACGTTAGCGTAGCTTTGAGCAACACAGGCTGACTGCAACCTTTGGCATCTTTGACCCAGATTGAAGCATTATTCAAGTCAACATCAACAATGCGAGATTTGAGTATAGAATCAATTTATCTTACAATGGTGTGGGATCAATACCGAAATTGGAACAGGCGTTAGTAATCGACAAAAACGATGTACTATCAAGGGCTCCCGCAGTGTCCAGGAAAGTACCGACAAGAAACTCTTTATTATTAAGCGATCTTTCGATCTTAGTGATAAGTTCATGTAAAGCCGTTTCACAGAACTATAAGTGCATGGTGCATGTTACCGAGTGGAGAATTTCAATCTAATTTGCCAGCCTTCGGTAAAAAAACAACGTTGCTTTTGCACCAAACATGAGGAACAATGCTAAAATCAAAGCACGCTTTGAAAACGTGGAGCAGGTGGTGCTTAATAATAGGAAAACCATGCTGTAGTTCAGCCAGAAAAATCCTATCAGGACCACCTGATTTGTACGTTTTAAAGGAGAAAATACTCCAACGCAGAACTTTGAACGTAATTAACCGATCCGCTAATTCCCAGTCCGGAGCTTCAGTGCAATTCTTAATGGTTAGAAAGTGAGCAAATGAATTTCTTATTGGTTAGAAAGTGAGCAAATGAGTTAACAGAAAGAGGAATAAATGAAGAGATAGGAGCAACTCGTACGCTTCTTTTTTCGAAGAAGTAAACTTGCCATTCGATAGACGAAGAGCATCAAGTCTACAGGTATCATTTTTAGCCAACGCTATATTTAGTCTAGCGACTGCAGAGAGACCATTCATTTCATCACAGAAGTTTGTTACAAACAAAAGAAAGTAATCACGATGACAAAATTCTGAAAAAAAATCCGTATTACTGGCAACTCCTAGGTCTAACAGAAAATCATCATGATATTGGTGCCAATAATACATAGCTTTGGGAAATGCCCAGTAGAACTACGATTTGCGAACGAGGTTTTGCGGCCATATAAGATAATGCCGTCCCCATTAGAAAATTCCGAAAAAAACAACGTCAGGCAATTGATAGGTCTAACAGAAAATCATCATGAGATTGCTGCATGACTCAAGAAAATACACAACACTAAGAAAATATACAGGACTTAAGAAAATACTCAGTTGAATTGCGAAAATCAAATTAAATAGGACTCACGAGGTGTTGCGGTCATTTGATTGTTACCAAGTTGGAAAAAATTTCATAGAACTGGCAATTGATAGGTCTACAATCGAGGTAGTTCATCAAACCATATGAGATTGGTGCTAATAATAAATAACTTCAAATTAAATACGACTCACGAGGTTTTGCGGCCGTTTTTGACCAAGCTATCCCCAAGACAAAATTCTGGAAAAATTTCTCAGAGTACTGGCAAGTGATAGGTCTAACAGAAAATCATCAAGAGATTGATGTAGGCAATATAAGACTTGAGAAAATGTAATTAATTTGCGAAACTCAAATTAAATAGGATTCACGAGGCTAAAGTATTGGCAATTTATAGGTCTAACAGAAAATCATTATGAGATTGGTGTCAACAATGCAGGAGTTTAGAAATACTTACTCAGTTGAATTGTGGAAATTTTAAAAGTTCTGTCTTGATAAATCTCACAGACATAGGCGATATCTGTTAGATGTTTTGCGAGACAAAAATTTTACAAAATCTTTTGTCGAAAATGTCATAGCTAAGAGAATTATGCAACTTTCAGTTCAATTAGTCCAGATAACAAACCAACAGAAACAGCCATCGCCTTTCATTATAAATTCAGCTTCTGGGTAGTTGGCCTACCGAGAAATTTTCCAACGGCCTTTTCAAACTTCAAAATGATACCGCCATTTTTTGGCAGATCCTAGGAGTAACTTCCGAAATGTTCAAGTTTCTTTGTAAATCACTGGTCCCTTTTGCGCTATTATGATTCTGTTGTTTGGTGGCCTGTAATTAATGATGAACGTGCACTTCTGACCAGCAAAAATTTATGATTTTCAGGGTATTAATGGTAAGATCTCCGGGAACTGTGTTCTCGGTCACATCTTTTGCTAAGGGAACCAGTCCGACCCAACCCCAGGTGATCTTCTTGATTTAGGTGTCATTTTAAATTAGGGTAGGATTAGGAAATGGCATTAAAGGTGGAAGCGGACCGAATTTACGAGAGAAGGGGTAAGATTATCAATCAACGTTTGGGTGGTGGCATTGTGCGGCATTATGGATAAAGAACTCCATCAATTTCTGTTTCCACTCTTAAAAATAAGCGATTCACGGTTGTACTCAGTATGATGCTCTTTTTCAAACAAGACTGTACAACGTTTTATAACACTAAGGGTTTGGATACGAGAACAAAGTTTTATTCAAACACACAAATTTCAGATAATTTTTTATTCTATTCCTAAAATAAGTTTCATCCCATAAAGGTATACTTACCCTATATTACCCAAAAATTTGATGGTCTATTTGAAAATACCCAAAAACACCTACGTATGTAATTTCAGGCGATATATTTTTATAAAAGGTCATAGGTTGGCAAAGTTCCAAAGAAAAACTTTATTAATACAATAAATTTCAAGTTTGAAAAATCGCACAATTCATAAAATAAATTGTAATTCAGTCTGGCCATAATTTAATTATGCAATACAACAACAATATATAGCAAACAATTTAAATTTTATCTGTATATCGTACGTACATACCGTAATAATTTATATTGTGTACCAACTTGCTAATATTTATTTTAATTAATTTTTAAACACTAAATTCTGAAACCGAAAAGTCTATTTTATGGTCTATTGTACATTACGAGATGGTTCCAGATTGTCAGATTTATTAATGCAATAATTCTTAATTTAATGAAATAATATTTGTCTGTAGCACAAATGATTTACCAATAATCTCAATGTAAAATAATTAATAAATGCGAACAGAATTTATAAGAAAACGTGTGTACACCAAATAACAAAAAAAAAACGTACTCGTCATACGTAATCCTTATTTATGATGTTTACGCGTGTTTCGAGTGATGATATTCAGAACTATACACTTCAAAGGCAAGATTACGCACAAGAGGCGTACAAACAAGTAGGAACGACACTTTCTAATAGCCATCTATTTCAAAACCATTTCAACATCACATACTATTATATAAGGAGGAAAGTATACATTTGAGACAACACCATGAACAAATAAACCTCTTATAAATTGGATGATATTTTCAAAATAGTAATAAGTGAAAAATAATTTTCCTTACAAATTGCTTCAGTATAATACATAATTCCATCCAAATACAAACAACGCAAGTGATAACAACAACAACAACAGCAACAATAGCGACGACGACGATGAAGAAAATTCATTTTGCCTTAAGGAAAGCTCTGTGAATAAAAACAAAAAACAACGAAGTACAAAAAAAAAGGAAAATAAATTTTCCCAATTGACTTGTTTTTGTCATTTTTATTTCTCATTTTTTGCTCATAATTTTTATTTATTTTTACAAAAGAACCTAAAGAAAATTCGCATTTTTTCTTTTTGTTTAAGATAATACGAGTCTGGCTGTGTATGTTTGTGTATGTGCGCCGATGTCCGAAAAAAGGCACAAACAGTCAATTTAAAATAAATTATGTTTTTGTGAAGAATTCTTATACCAACGAGTTCTACGTACGAGTACACACAATAAAAATCAATTCAAAATAGAAAATGGTTGGGAATTCGCACGCATTGGTATGGTGGTCAAAGTACATAATTGAATTCATTTAATTTTTGGTTTAACTTTCTAAACGAAACAAGAAGAATACAAAAGTTATTTTTAGGTACTAGGGTATGGCCCATCTTGAAAAAGCCCTTCATTTGACTTTTTATATTTACTTTATTGCGCGAGGGGGAAATGACATTTATTATTGGAGAAAGATACCCGTTGATAATATTATTTTGCAATATAAATTTCTTTGAGAATGGTCCATGGAAATTCCATTTTTCATTTTTATTTTGCTAAATCGCAATTTATAGAATGTAAATCAGTTTTACTAGTAATGTTTCGTTATATATTGTCTAAATTGATCGTAAATGGTATTAGAGAAGCTTTAAAAGCAATTGTTGTGTATTGTACTTGGTCAAATTACGGTCAAATCATTCAATAAGAAATATTTTCAATTGTGAAGAACAAGGTGAAGAATAACCTTGGGCCATCATTTATCAAGAAAATTATAACCGGCAGCTCCTAACACAGAACAATTTCAAACATTCTGATAAAGTTTTGTACACATATGTATGTAAATTCTCAAACAACTTACTTGTGACAGTATTGTGATTTCAATGCTGGCCTAAACAACTAAATTTTGAACGGATAGAATTTGTTTGCGGACAGACATATCGATCGCTCAAGTGGAAAACGAAACCCATTTTGTTTCGAATTTTATGTTCACGGTTCATTGGTTGCAAATTACATTCTACCTACACCAAATTGTTTAATGTCGTAAATAAATAAGCGTCTAACTCTTAATAGAAGTTTGAGTAGAAAAAGTGTCTACCTTTTTCTAGCGAATGCACATAAAGTAGCTTGTAGGAAGAATCCGGTTTATTATTTCAATTCTTAAGACTTTCTTTGTGATTATCGAGAGGAAAATTGACCGATTTGGTTTTTGACCATTTTTTTTATTTACCATCCAAATTCGATAAAATTTATTTAATTTTGTTTGTGGGAATATTCCAAGAAATAAAAAATCCATTTGATATTTAGAACTCGAATATTTTAATCCATTTTTTTTATTTTTATATTCGCTATTGAACTAAAAAAAATCGTGTCTATTCGTGTTAACTCTCGTGATATCGTTGAAATTTTAGAATAAGTGTGGTTTAGTTTAATCTTATTCTTTTTAAATGTTAATTGACGTATTGATTGGTTGTTGTTATACTAATTTTGCTTCATTGGGTGAATTGCCGCCAAATACGAGTTAAAGTAATAATGCATAAATCAGTTTGCTAAAATGTCGAATATGCTCAAAAAAATTTACTGGTACCAGATTTGCGTCCAATGCACCGGCACCTGTAAAACATATTTTTATCTAAAATGGAAAATGGGTCAATTATTTGGGTGTGCCAAAATCGCCCAATTAATAATCAAACTGCGACAGAAGTCGCGAATGGCAACTCAACAAAAGTATCAAATACTCCTGATTGTAGTGCAGGTTCAGCTACTATAGATTTACACATCATCATGAGTATAAATAACTTTCCTAACAAGTTCGGTAGTCTAGGAAACTCTCAACAATTTATCTCGTATTCAATACAAGCGTTAGGATAACTATAATAAAAACACTTTAGAAGAGTTCAAAATTATTAAATTGCAAATTAAAAGACTAATGATGAATGTGGTTCGCTTGGTCGTTAAATAACTATCCTCGGGGTCAATCCTCGTTCTGTGAAAATTGTAAAGAAAAAAATTGTTGGTGAGAAATACACATTTCCGATTCATGTTCCAAGGAAAAAAATGACGTCAAAACCTTTTCATATGAAAAAAACTTTTTTCCGACCATTTTGTCCGTGAGAACATCATAAACATGGAAACAAAATTTTATAAAAAGTAAATTTGGATTTTTAACATTAAATGTGTATTGAAACTATAGCTAATATGTTTCACTTTAAAATTAATTTATAAGTAAATATTTTAAAAACTATTCCGTTTATTTAAAAGTCTCCAAATTATTAATTTAGTTAAGTTTTAGAAATAGTTTGATCATTTTTATAATTTATGTTATATTTTAACAGACAATGATGAAACTGCAAATTATAATCTATTTTAATCTACTTTATAATTTATTTAGCTAATATTTACACCATCTGTCCTTTATCTTCTAGCGGGAATGATAGAAACAAAATGAAAACATTTTTTCATTAGGTTTTTTCATAGAAAGAAAATTAAACCCCTGGGGGCTCTAGGAAAAAAACCTAATGATAAAATGTATTCATCAATTCTTTTTCATTTATAACATTTCATAGAACAATATGCGATTCTCGTTGTCTCGTTCTTGATGTGAGCATTTATTTTGCCGGTTTTACCGAGGGGAAAAATCTAAACCAAAAACAACAACGGAGATTTATATTGTTAAATTAGCATCTAGCGATATCAAAACTGGAACACTTAACAATGCGTGGAGTAAATAAAAACAAGTAAGTGCCTTAACCTTTTTTTCATGTATGTGGTTGTAAGCAAATGAAAAAAATTTAAGTATATTATTGATGGAATAGTGCATATGAAGTTTAAGTAACTGCTTTCTCCATAAGCAAACACTTCAAAATTTCCTGGTACTTAAAAAACTGTAAATTAACAAAAGTAAATTCTTATACTTCTTCCGTACTTACTTGATGATTTACAAGGTTGGGTACTGTAACGGAATGTAGAAATAATACAACACAACTAGTTTAACGTTAATAATGATGTTCTTTTATTCAACTATAACTTGTGCATGTTGGTTGTATGATCGTTGATGCTCCACTGAACTGTCAATGACATTTGTTACAGTAGCTCACTTTACAAATGTCACATGAGAACTTAAGATTTGTTCACATATTATTACACGCATTTTTCTTTTTAATTCTAATTTTAAATTATTAACAGTCATGATCTGGAACAGGCAAACCCCTATGACTGTTACAATTTTCACCAGCCATACCTATCCGGCGGTCTTGAACTACGACCACTGCGCGTTCTGACTTCTCCTTGATTATTTGGAGCTTGAATGTCAGGTTGAGGAGCTACCTCACTATCACTACCCGAACTTGCTTCTGAATTTTCACCTTCAGCTGTATCATATGCCGATGCGGAGTTATTTTTGATGTTCACTGAAAGATCTAATTCGTCCGCACTCACATTTACAGCGGGAGTGTTCAACATCTGATTTTTATCGTTATTGACTGTTTTTAGGGTCGGTGTTACAATTTGGATTTCTGGCAAATTAACTATTTGACCCCATTTAACATTATCTTCGAATAACAATTCACTAGCACTAAAATCTTCATTCTTTGTTTTAGCTATAAATCTACGGTTACGTCTAAAATAATTGTTAAATGCATCTTCAATAATGAACGTTCGTTAACTATTGTAGTCTATTGTTGTATGAACGTTCATTAACTATTCCAATTATTTTTCCATAATGCCATTCTTTTCTATTTTTCTTAAATATCACCAAGTCACCCAAGTTCAACGATGGTAATGACCTCACGTTTCGATCATAGTAATATTTCTGCCGTTCTTTCTTATTTTGAATTCTTTTCTGAATATCTTCCTCCTTCATGTTGTTTCTGACAAGAAGTTGTTCCGACACTGGCAATCTTGTTTTGATCAAGCTGCCAAAAAATAGCTCTGATGGTGTGAAACTCATACTTGCCACCGGAGTCGAGTTGTACTCCATGATTCTGTATTGGATTTGGTTTACTTCATTTGCTTCGTAGCAACGCTTCAAAATATTTTTCGCGATTGCTACACCCTTTTCGGCCAACCCATTGCTTTGCGGATATCTCGGGCTCGAGTATTTGAATTGGACGTTGAAATCTCTTGAAAACTTCTCGAATTCAGACGAGTTGAATGGAACATTATCACTTTTAACTATCGACGGATATCCAATTTTACTGAATATCGAACTAAATTTATAGATAATGTGTGAAGAGGTCTTATTGTTGATTTTAATTGCTACCAAGTAGTTTGAATATGCGTCAAAAATTGGCATGAAATCGCGACCAGCATATTCAAATAGATCAACTGACACGATGTGGTATGGATACTTTTTATTTATTTTTTGAAGTAATGGTTCCTTTTGATTGTTTCGTTAGAACTTTTCACAAAATATTGCATGATGCAATCATTTCTTTGATTTTTGTGTTCATTTCCGGCCAAAAGTACATTCTGGCCCTGGAAAGTGTTTTCTCAATTCCCAAGTGTGGTTCGTGTAGCCATTTTGCCTTTTTATTTTGCAATTTCGATGGGATTACGAGTCGGTGGCTTCGGAATAACAACCCATTTTCGAAATGCAGTTCGGATTTTAGTTTGTGAAATACCCTGGCAAAATCATTTAGAGATCGATAGTCGGGCCAACCATTTCCTACGTAGTCACATACATTAAGATCCTCATCCGACGCTATTATCTGTCTATAATAATCATAATTATTCCTCGACACACACACGGATCGTGTGACGCTGTGAATGACTGTGTTCAATTCTGTGTCTTCTTCAATTGTGTCCAATTGTGCACGAGAGAGACAATCAGCCAACAACATATGTTTGCCCGGTTTATAAACAATTTCCAATCCCGGATACTTCAAAAGCCTCATAAACATGCGCTGCAATCTTGGTGTGGCACCATCAATGTCGCACAAATTTAATGATTCAAGTGGCTTATGATCACTTTCAACTATAAATCGACGTCCATAGACAAAGTTATGAAAACGTTTACATCCAAACACCACAGCCAAAAGTTCTTTTTCAATTTGCGCCCATTTCTTTTAAGCTTTACTAAGCATTCTAGAGGCAAATACACCCGGATGCTCTTCTTGAACCAAACCCGAACCAAGTCCATCTTTTGATGCATCTGTTTGAATGACGATTGGATTTTCCGGATTAAATGGTTTTAACACCGGGTCGGATGTGATTATTTTCTTTATATTGTCAAGTTCAATATCGAGTTTTTCGTTCCATTCAAACGGAGTTTCTTTCCCCGATAATAAACGCAGTTCCGCTGTCATCTTTGACAGACTTGGAATGAACTTTGCTAAGTATTTACAAAGGCCCAATAAACGTGACACGGCGTGTTTGTCGGTTGGCTTTTTCATTTTCAAAATGGCATCAATATGTTTTTGGGCCGGTCTAATTTTTCCATCCGACAAAATAAGACCCATGAATTTGACCTCTGATTTGCAGTATTGAATCTGGCCCGGGTTGAACTTGACATTGTTCGAGCGAGTACGCCCAAGAACGATTTTCAAGATTCTGTCATGTTCCTCTTCGTTACAGGCTACTATTGCAATATCATCAAAATACATAAAAACACCTGGTATATCACCGAAAATCTGTACCATGCGTCTCTGAAATATCTCTGGCGAAATATTTAAGCCAAATGCAAGTCTATTGAATTCATACCGACCAAAGGGTGTCATGAATGTTGTCAATTCTGAACTCGTTTCATCCAATTCCAATTGCCAAAATCCATTTGTGCAGTCTAATACTGTGAATACTTTCTTATCAACCAATTCTGAGGTCAATTCATCCAAGTGGGTATCAAATAATGTTCACGCCTGAGGCACTTATTGAGAGGTTTGAGATCCAGGCAAACTCGCAAATCACCGCTTGATTTCTCAACCACTTGCAAATTGTTCACCCAATCTGTTGGATGAGTCACTGGCGTTATGATTCCCGACTCTACCATGTCATCAAGTTTTTGCTTAAGCTTCTTAACGATTGTATCCGGAAATCGCTTTCTATAATGCACGACTGGTTTGGCATTTTCTTGTAGATGTATGGTGATTTTTCCGGGAATCTTTCCAAGACCAGAGAAAACATCGATATTTTTTCCTACAAACCTTTCTCCTGCATTTGAGCACATAATCGAATTAATATTGATTGGCTCAATCAATCCAAAGTCTGTGCAGGTTTCAAGCCCAAATATCGGTTCAAATGTGTCGTCAACAACAATGAATTCTGTTATTTGTTCAATATTTAATTTAGAACCCCATAATTTAATCTCGGCTATACCATAAACTTTAATTTTATTGTTACTGTAATCAAATACAGGGAAGTCATTTTGCTCATGTTTTAATATAATTTTTAATTTTTTAATGATTCTCAACGGTATACAATTGACATCTGTCCAGTATCGACTTTGAACTTAACTAGTTTATTTCCTACTCGGTATGCCTTGGTTGATTGTTTTCTTTTTGATCCGATTGAATTTATTCTAAAAACAACATTTTTGCCACTAAGAATTGTTTCCAATTTCCGTTTCATTCGTTGAATTACCTGATGATGATACATCGTCCCAATGGAGGTTGTCAACAAGTTGTTTCCCATTTGATTTCGATTGCGATGCGCTGGCGTTGGATTTGCTCTTCTTCTTGCGACACATCTGGCGAAAATGTCCCTTTCTTCCGCATTCGCATGTGTTACCCTTTGCTGGGCACTTGCTTCTATGCTCTCGGTTCCATTCGCCACCATAGTTGAAACAAATGTTTTTCTTTTGTTTGTTTTAATCGTATTAATTGAGTCGATGTCTGTGTTTTCCGACAATGCTACCGTTGCAATCGATTGTTTTGATGCCAAAATTTCTTTGTTGACATTTGCTGCTTCGAATGTCTTGCAAATTTCAACCACGCGATCCAATTTTTCATCACGACCGTCGAACAACTTTAACTGAAGCTTCTTGTCAAACACCCCAATAATGATTCGATTACGCAACATTCGGTTTTCATACGACAATCCGCACGAACTATTAAATTCACAACGTTCAATTTGCGCACGGAGCTCGGTCAAAAATTCGCTGAATGGCTGACGTTCAGACAATGATTATCAAATGCCTTCAACACATCAGCCAATGTTCGCTGTGTTGTTACCGTTTCGGTGCGTGCTGCTGCCGTTGATGTTGCTAGAATTTCTTGTGATTACTGTTCCAATCAGTGACTGTTCGGCTTCGGATCCATCATTTGGAAACAAAGTATTGTAAATATTGGCGCCCTTTGTTCCAATTAACCCCAGTAAAATTGCGATTTTCGTTTTATTCAACTATAACTTGTGCATGTTGGTTGTATGACCGTTAATGCTCCACTGAACTGTCAATGACATTTGTTACAGTAGCTCACTTTACAAATGTCACATGAGAACTTAAGATTCGTTCACATTATTACTACAGGAACTAGAAAACTTGAGTTTAATTTCGAAATATATTTGAGGAATTATTATCGTAATATTTGAAAAATGAATTTTCGTGAATGTCGGGAAATGTGAAGATCCAGAAGTGGTGTTGCTAAGGATATGGGAATAGATAGGCTGCCATTTGTAAGGTAATTATTTAGCATTGGAGTACCGTTTGTAAGGCAATTATATAGCATTGGATCATTCGCACATGAAAATATTGACAATTATATTAATTTAGTGAGCTGGCACGGCCTTTAAATATTCCAAGTAAGAATACTTGTTTAAACTTTACGTGAATTCTTTATATTATAACGAGACTTTTATTTTTTTAGTGGATAAAATAAAAAGTCTATGGAGGACTTTAAAGGATATGTTCTATAAAGAAACCAAATGTAATACAACATCGGGAAATGGAGTAGAAGTCAAAAAAAAAAATGGAAATGGCTGGACCAATTAACGATTTTTAAAAAAAGTAAACCATACCAACGAAAGGTACAAAAATAAAAATTAAAAGTGTAAGGTAAAATTTATAAAAACAGTTCGTGAAAAAAAAAGAAAAATGATTTAAATAGAATATATTTATTCTGGAAGGTCTAATTGTATTGTTGAAGATAATAAATATTTTATCTTTTGACGAATCTTTTAAAATATGTATGCAACCCGATTCTTTTTATGTCACCCATTAATTCAAAATATCCCATATGTTATGTTTAGAAAGCCAACAAAACATAGGTACTATCCAGTCTCACTGGAGGTTCGGAAAGACCTTTAGGCGTTTAGGAGAAATAAACATTTTTAAATGGAATAGATTTGATTATTTTTATTGGTGATGTGAATGAGAAAATGACCCCATGTGATATTGAGTATGTAAAGGTTTGTTGGACCAATTTGAAATTCAAATGGCACGGACCTCCCAGCCGAATAAAATTACCTGTAAAAATAAAATTAAAAAAACGTACAGCCTTTAGGATAGTCCATAATAATACCTTCTATCAATGAACACGCCTCACCACCACTAACATGCGATACGATATAATGAAATCTCGATTAAATTATCAATATTACTTTTATGGACGAGTTCCTCAAAAATATCATGAAATCTTAACCAATCAGATCCTTATCACTAAATGATGGTAACTTTCTCGAGCGTTCGCATTTCTATTGAAGAAGAGGTGTTTGCCAAATGTACCGGATTTATTACTACTTTCGAAATTCACGTAGTCGTCTTCAAATGATTCCTTATCCCTCGATGATGACCCGTCGAATAAGTCGATTTTGGATTGAGTTTCATCGTATTTTCTATAGATTTTACGTAGACGATGTAATATGGATTCACATGAACCAATGGCTATTGTGTCTACAGCGAGGTGTTTATTTTTAAAATTTATTAACTGATCTTTATATGAACTTCTCTGCTTTTTAAGTAAATCTAATTGTTAATTCATCTTTTGCGAAATATATATAATTTATCAACTATATATATTTCACAAAAGATGAATCCATAACCATACTTGGACTAATGGAATTCCAATCTAGAGAACCATTGCAGTTCATGCTATTTCAATTTCATGATTTTTTCGACTGATTATTAGGCCTCGAGAAGATATTTAAACCTAACAAAATCTCAATTAATAACAGATAAAGTCAAAATCCCCATTTTCTACACCAAAAATTGTTCACAAAAATACAATTTATCGAGTAAATGTAGAACAATTATAAAAATTCCAGTTGACGTCAAAGAAGGTTAAATATCCCTGAAACCTATTGTTATAAAAGGAAATCATAATTGTAATATCATAATTCCAAAAGGTTTATACACCTCAAAGGACTACTTTGCAACTATAGAAGCAATTAATTTCGGTAAACATGATCAGGAATTCTCACTTGAATCCCCAATTTAAGTCGCAATTAACAAACACACTATGCATTATCAAGATGGCAATAATCAAGAAAATAATGAATGAATCAGATCTCATCATCTGAACACAGAAGAAAGAAGTTCTGTCGAAAAAGTATGTTTTATATTTTAACATCTATTCAAAAAAGAAAGTGATAAATTAACATTTACCAAACAAATCTTATAGATATCCGCAATTTCATAAAAAAGAAGTTGAAGAGCAAATATCTAACAAGCTTGAACATGGTATCATTAGACCAAGCTTTTCACCATGGTCTAGCCCTATTTGGGTAGTTCCAAAAAAGGGTGATGCTTCCGGTAAAGTTAAATGGCGATTAGTAATTGAATAACGCAAATTAAACGTAAAAACAATTTCAGACAAATATCCAATTCCAAATATAAATGATATCTTAGATGGGAAGATGTATCTGTTTTACAACTTTGGATCTTGCTTCCGCTTTTCACCAAATCGAGGTTAATCTTAAAGATATCCATAAAACTGCCTCTTCAGTTGAATACAACCACAATAAGAGTATGTACGTATGCCATTTGGTATGAAAACTGATCCCTCGAAATTCCAACGTGTCATGGACAATGTCCTCGGAGAATTGCAAGGAAAAACCTACTTATGCTTTATGGACGATATTATAGTATTTTCCACGACACTGCAGGAACAATTCGAAAGTCGAAACAAAGTTTTTCAGAAATTAGATAAAGCTAATCTCAAAATTAAAGTTGACAAAAGTGAATTTTTAAAAAAGGAAATACCAATTTTAGGTCACCTAATAACTTCAGAAGCCATAAGACCAAATCAAGATAAAATTATCGTCACACAAAGTGTTCCAATATCAAGAACTGAAAAGCAGATCAAAAGCTTTTTAGGACTTTTGGGTTATTACAGGAAATTTATCACAAATTTCAGTGACCTGACCAAACTCTAACAGAACGTTTAAGGAAAGACAAAAAGATACTTATCGATCATAATTACAAATCATGCTCTGAAATCCTTCAGTATCCAAATTTCGATGGAAAATTCATCGTCACTACAGAAGCAAACCACATAGCTCTTGGAACTGTATTATCCCAAGGAGATATAGGTAAAGATTTACCTGTATGCTATGCATTACGAACTCTCGCGAAAACAGAGCAAAATTATTCTACAATCGAGAAAGAGCTACCAGCCATTGTTTGGACAACCAAACACTTTCGTCCATACCTCTTCGAACGCAAATTCCTTATTATAACGGATCACAAACCACTAAAATTGTTGTTTTCCTTAAAGGAGCCAAGCTCTTTGAAGACTAAAACTGGAGGAATTCGACTACACCGTCCAATATAAGAAAGGATTCATAAACACTGATGCTGATGCGCTATCATGAGTACAGCATGAAACAATAAACTTAGTTAACAATTCTACTACCTCAACAGATAACTCCATTACAATTGATATATAAAGTAAAGAAACTTGACAGACATCTAATTCCTAAATATAATTCAGATGATCAATTTGGACGAATGAAAGATATTACTGACCAATTACCTGTAATAATAACAGAAACAATATTTCACAACAAAACACGGACAACAGTTCATCTAGAACAAAATCCTGGAATAATCAAGACCTCTGCTGAAATACTAAACCAATTAAATATAACAAAAAGAACAACATGTGTGTATGTTAGCAATGAAGGCTGCCAATTCATTGAAAAAGCATTTGAAGACATTTTTCCCAATATTTCTAGTTTAAATCCACCAAAGCACAAAAACACAAATTGTTAAGATCACTTTTTATATTACAAGATGTAAAAGATCCAATACAACAATTAGTCAAAATAAAATTAGAACACGAAAAACACGATCATCGTGGAATAATAGAAAACTGTGAACAATTACATCCCGAAAATGCGATGTGTGTCAATCAATAAAGTATGATCGCCAACCACCTCAGATTCAATATGAAAATATAAAGGGGCTGAAACCTCATGCGGTGATCAAAACTTCGGTCTTGGTTAATCCAACTCCTAAATCAATACCGAAATGAACCTCTTAAGTCAATCTTCAACTTAATCTCCAACTTAATGTACAACTCAACCTCTCTCTCAATCGCAATACAATAATAAGCGCAATCACCAAATTGGAGGGCCAACCCTTATGAGCCAAAAATTATTTTAGATGAGCTTGTGATAAATATGTCAATATGGCTTCTATAATGTTGTCTATTTAGGTTTCTGTAAATCATGCAGCTGTTGAGGTTTCTTTAATACAGTTAGTCAGATAATTAGTCTACAAATCAAATATCATCATAATTGGTTGAGAATAGGCAAGTTGCCTTATATCTGGCCATGTTCCAGAACTTCATCCAAAAATCATTTTAGAATCCCATTTCCAACGCACATGTCAAATTTTATCATAATTGCTTAAGAAATAGCTAAGTTCCATCCTACTTTGCCATATTGTGTTATCTAAACATAATTTTAGAATCTTCCGTTAAGAAATAGAGAAGTTTCATCCTGATTGACCAATCAAATAATTTGTTAGAGGTTCAATTTGAAATGTAAAAAGTTCAATTTGAGGTTTGAGGTAATAACGGTGGCCTGTTTTAAGACTTAAACAATATTTGTGTACAGTTTGGTTCAAATGTATATATATACATGTAAACGTATGGCATGACGATTAAATTCTCACTAATCCCAATTACCAAATTATTTAAACGTATTGTACGATTTCCTACTTAAAGATTCCACATATCGGAAGGTAAATTTAATTTATTTTAAAGCTAAGGCTTTTCCTTAAGAAATCCATTTTTCCTAAATTTTTTTTAGAGCCAGTAAAACTGATCTATATACTATATTGCAATTAACAATTTTGCGAAGATTTTGGAGAAGCAAATCAACAGAGCGCGGCTTTGCGTGCGTCATGGGGGAACCAGCGAGTCAGTAACAACTTTAAGTAAGAACGCGATATACAGAAAGTGCATGTTACTGACCAGCGGATCTTTAAGAACTTTTCGTTCAGTTCAGCCGTCACTTAAGAGAGCGAAAATTAACGCGCAAACTGAAGGATATGTCAGAATACATCAAAATTTTCAAAGCATACTTTTCTTAAAAATAATAAATTTTGCTATTCACATTAGAATTTTAATACTGCATTTGTCAGTTTTTACGGATTCGGTGGCCAATATGTCAAATATTCTGTAAGGAAATAATTTCGTCAAATTCTTTAAGGATTCTTACTGATTCGCTGGTTAGCCCTTTAATCAAAAGATCAGCACAGCAAAAGTAAATCACAGTTTGATGAGCTGTTGGATGTAAAGCCGCGCATGTTTGAGATTTTTATCATCAAACAAAAAAGTGTTATTAGTTTAATGAGTGTTTCTTTGTTAAATAGTGCATACAGTTAAGAATATCGATTAAGGTTTCCAATAGAAAATTTCCTACGGAAAATTTAAATTCTTTAAAACAAAAAAAATTAAAAATTAAGAAATCAAGTAAAGTAATTTAATATAATATTTAGAAAATCTTTTGTGTATGATCGTGTTAGATTGAATTAGCTACATATACCGTGTGCAAGTGAAAAATCAAATCGGGATTTATTGGTAGACAGGAAATAATTTTTTTTACAGCCTTTTCGACCTTGGAGCGCTCTACGGGAGATAAAACAGGTGGGTTTTGTGTTAAATATGTTCTACTTGAGAGTCTAAGGCAGCCCTACTACATTATTGAATTTTAATTTATGAAATATTTATTTATGATTTTTTTGTTCCTAATATAAAATTTATTATTCGTGAATCATAATCATACACAATTAATTTAAAAAAAAAAAAGCGGAAAGCTACGAGTAGGTAAACTTTTGTGCCTCTACCATCAGTAGCGAAGCTTGAACCTATTTTATCTAGTTTAGTGTAGAATGTCGTATTTTATTTGTTTATAATTAATTCCTAAAATTAGCTGTTAATAATTTGTTTAATATGAATAAAATTTGTTTACTTAATTAATTTACAAAAAAAAAAAAAAAATGCAAAGCTAAATCTTTTTACTTAATATGGTGATGATTATGGATAATTGTTGTTGTTAATCCAAGTGATGATGATTTTTTATTTTTATTTAACGTATGTTTATGAGTTACACGTATTTGTTTGTTCGGATACCAATTATTGGAGAAAACTAACCTCAAAAATCTACTGATCTGCTAATCTTTTGACAAATTATAAAAAAAAACCGTGTAAGCCCTCCAATCTACCATCACACCATATAATGAAATCATTCAACAAGCAATCATACCAGAAATTAAATTGGAACAATTACATAACACATCTCATTCTTATCATTACAGGTATCATCACATGCTTATTATTTCGATGGTACAACAACCGAAAATCGCAAAACCTGGAAGTTAAAATTACAAATTACGTTCCCATTCCACTTGAGCGGAAGGCACCTTTCATAAGGGGAAGAAGTTACATCCTGTTACCCATAAAACAAAAACAACAACAACACCTATTGGAATTGCAACGTAATTCCTAAAAGAGTAACATGTGAAGACAAAATAATTAGAATTAAATATTAAATAAGATAAGGAATTGCATTATATAAAAATTAAATTCATAAAATTAAATTCTTAGAAAACAAATTGTGAAATTGCAATGTACACAAAAAGTAGAAATTAATTTTAACCAATCAAGAAAGGGAGAAATGATATATCATTCTGATATCATATAAGCTAAAATATAGTATAATATGAGTAACCGGTAGTGATTAACATTGTTATTTTTCATAAATAAATTATAAATAAATATTGGAAAAAACATAACTGACGATAACCACGTTCTGACCTTCAAAATGTTTCGAATTCAGAGATATTTTAAATAATTTCAGGAAAAAGTTTGTTTTTCCAAAGTAAATAAAATTACTATGGATGTAGTGCAAGTTTGTGGCAGCCACAATACTAACCGAACTAATACATATTTAAAAAAGAGCAAAATTAATTTCAATTAATTACTACAACACCACTACCTTACCAAACGAAAAAGTTGTTTTTCCTTTATCGCAGGCAAGTAATTTTGTATTAAAAAACCAACAAATTAATTTTCTTATATAATTACTCCTGTACAAAAAATAAAAGGAAAACATTGTTTAGCATAATTCTTATCATAAAATTCATGAGTGGCATAGATAAAATTCAAAATAATTAAAATTTGTATTTATAGAATATAGAAAATTGCATTAAAAATACCTACGTACTCTTTAGAAAGTTTTCCAACTGTGGTTGTAATGTGTATTATAATTTAATACACCAAGGATAGAAAAACTTTTCCTAATAACTATGGAAATTTTGTATTTTATTGTTGAGCTTTGACTGTGTTTATATTTTATATCAAAATTTTTTGCCACAATCCCATAAAAAAGTTTACAAATATGATAACAACTGTGGTTTGATATAGCAACCAACCAACAAACATAGAAATGTTATAAAAATAATAACATTTTCTATTTTCTTCGAATAAGCATCTCAGCATCTTTGCAACATATACTCGTATATACGTACGTATGTATATAACACAAAATTGAATTTCAAATTTTTTTCGGTCGCTACACTCGTACAATAATACTATATTTTGGCAAGATGAAATGATATAAAATCGAAAGATCTCATATTTGTGGTATGCACGTTTGTATATGTTCCTGGAAAATTGTATTTACACAGAAAAGCATAATGTTGTTTTAAGTGTGTAATATATTAATAATAATGTCCTTTTTATATGCGTAAACGTTATTTACTTGGAGGCAGTAAAATGTCGCGTATAAAAATTTCGGTTTTATGTGCTTGCAAAAACGATTGATGAAATCCGATACGAATTTCAAAATAATTTCCAAGAAACGATTTTTTTTTGTGCTTAGACATGATGATGATAATCTAACCGTTTTAATGGGTGTAGTAAACTCTTCCGAAACATATTTTTATAGTGTGATACATAAGCAATCGTAGGTGTACTAGTGCTTACGCCCCTAGTGTATGGGAAATATATCTAAATAAATAAATTGGAAATCCTTTACTTTGTCGCACAACAGATGTACATACATAAACATAAATTTAAATGTGGGTGTTTCAGTTTATTTAATATCCATCAGCACAATTGTAACGAAGAGTAACTATTTAATGCAATCTATAAAAAATCTGTTTTATTTTCTTATAAACAGAAATAAAATTTATAAGATTTTGTAATTTAATTTATTGGAAATCCGCACAGTTCATCAAAATAAAACCTACATTGAAAAGTAACTTTTATAAATTTCCTTTAGTACCCATAAAAAAAAAATCTCAAAAATATCGAAAGAAAATAAAAGAAGGTCGATTGGATGTTTAACGAAAGTCGTTTAGAAATGGGTTCCAAGCAATAGTGTTAAAGGAAATCAAAAGGTTAGTCGTTTTACAGTTTTAGATGTTAAAAGGCGTACAAATTAGCACCAATAAAATTTAATGGCTTATTACAAATAGGATAAGAAAATGAAAATCAGTAGGTAATATGCGCTTTACGGTGTTGAAAACACAAAATTAAATGTTAAGCATAAATTATAGGCAGCAACGGTAAATTGGCTTTAGGTTGACGCAGTCTAATAATATTTTACACAACATTTCCAAATTATGTTATTTTTTACGTTATACATTATTGCTGTTGTTTTTACTGACAAAATAGAGGAAGCCGTGGTATAAATTTTAGGGTTTAATAAAGCTCGACCATTCCAAATATTACAATAGAGTGGCTTTAATTGTTTAATCCAGTATAATTTCGTTCTCGAAATACATACTATTATTGCTTGGTACTAATTATGTTCTTAAGATATATATCACTCCCCCCCCCCCCCCCATAAATTTAAACGTTCCCTAGATTTATTTTTTATTGCACAATTTACATAATGTTTTTTTTTTAAATTTACATAATTACATAATTGTGTCTACATATTTTAAATTACTTGCTGATTGATCACGTGGAGATGGTATAACCCTTGTGGGAAGTCTCAGAATTTCTACGTCGGACTGCTTATAAAAGTTTGCATTATCCGTGGTACTTAAAATATCAATTGGAATTGGAAAACTTAAACCGTTTCAACACTGGACTGACAATCTTCATAACGCAATCCGAAATCACAATCACATCCTCCCCCTCGTTAAGTTTCCGAAGTATTAAATCTCAAAAGAGCAGGTTTCGTCCGAACATGAATTTAGAAATCAATTCCTTTAGTGTTTTAGCGGTAACTAAATTGGTGGTATTACAGTAAGTGAATAGAAAAGAATCCAATACTTCCAGTATTACTTTAAAGTTTTCTTAAGCGATAATTTAGTTGTTGGCGCAGCCCTTTCTGTAAAACCATTGTACTGCCGATGATATACTAGACTTTTTGTAACTTCTACTTTATTTCTAACACAATACTCGCAAAATTCTTGGGAGTTGAATGGCGAACCGTTAACACTAACGATTTCTTTGAGCAAGCCAAATACAGAAATATAAGACCTTACTTTACTGAGAATGTTTCATTACAAATTTAATCGTTTTTACGTTGTGAGTAATAATTTGAGCTGCAATTGGGATTTAATATTGCAATTATTGGCAGTTTAAAATTTGCGATATGTACAGAGTACAGCTGTATCATTTTATTTAATATTAGATTCTGATAAACTCATTTTTATTTGGTAAATTTTTAAATTATGACTATGACAGATTTACTTGATTTTGTCTTAAATATTCTTTTTTACTTTCTGCTCCTAAAACTGTTGCAAAGCTGAAAATGTTGCATATGTCATCAAAAATGCATGTTTTGTATGTTTGGCGCACGCCTAACATACAAAGCATGCATTTTTGATGACTTATGCAATATTTTTGGCTTGCGATATTAGTGTTTTGCGACATTTTTCATGTCGGTAATATAAAGTAAAATGAATTCTATACAAATATTTATGAAACCGTTTTACTCGAAATATGTATTATCGCTAAAGCTTCCCGCTGTATCTGTGAAATTATGTGAGTCTCGGGACCCCCGACAAAAATGAATGTAATATATTAATCAACAGAAATGAAACTTAAAGTGTCTAATCGAACGCATATATCTAGTTGAGAATTTGAAATTGTTGACCTCTCTTGGGCTGAATTAAACAGCTCTGAATTTGTTCCTTGCGAAATTGATTCGTTTTCAGGATGTATTAGCCCCAAGACGACAAGCTTCTGAAAACTGAATTAAACCCGGGCAAAATGTATTCATTGTAAAGAAATTTGATGTCGCGGACTTGGTTCATATTTAGATTTCGCCATACAAAAATTTTCGGCGGAATTGGTTCATTCAGACTTAAATCGGTCCTTCTAATTTTTGTGCTACATTGTGTTACATCATCACAAAATAAAATTTTCAGGAGATACCTAAAACGGATTATTTTTAAAACTATTTTATTTTTAATAGAAAAGAAATTTTTCTTTTAATGAATTAATACTGTGTTCTGAAATTCTTCTACAGCCTCGTCCCCAGCCAAAGATATCTACCATTCTAAAATCCTAATTAAAAAATGTTTTTCTTCTTCTAAAATATACCGCTCTAAGGATTTAAATTTTCTATCTTTCTCATATTTATTGGAATTGTGCAGTTATATCTTTTATAATTTGCTTTATTGGGAAGATCTGGTAGTGCCGCTCGTGACTTTGTTAAAGGACATTCTTCCATCAAGTTTCAAATTCCATCAATGAACATAGAAGTTTTAACTATCACCGGAGTTTCAGATCTGTGTATGAACTCATACTGCAGTTTAAAAAACTGATTTCGTATAGATATTTGGCATCACTTTTTGAAATTAATAATGTCATTATAAGGTATTTCGATAATATCAAACTTCTGCTGGTGCATAAATTCAATCGTCTTTCTAACTTTGCGCTCGATAGTTGCACAATCCGTGTCACAATCATTAAACGGATAACCTCTAAACGAGAAAATATGATGGATTTGATAAAATTACAAACTTCATTTGGACGTTTCTAAGCATCACCTTCGGGGTAAGAATAAAACTTAACTTTGCCTATAGTAAGATTATGAACACAAAATTGAAAAACCCATAATTATCGCATCGTAAAAAAATTATTGAACCGGAATCTCTCGCAATGATAAATTTGACATGTAACCTATCACAATTCCCATTACTTTTCGTCTTTCAGTTCTCTGATTGCTTTGAGTTTATCGAAATATTGTTTAGCTCCTTGTCTATGCACGATATATTCCGCTACTGCCGCACATAATGTTTAATTAACTTTTTCTGGGTGAGGTGCCCCATACCTTGGCTTATATGACCTATATAGCTGGACCTTGGACGGATTTTTTATTTTTGCCTTAAAGGTTTTCAAGATGGCCGTTTATTGACCAATTAGATATCGTTAAACGGAGCACAGACTATACGATTTATTCTACGATACATCTAACGATTATAGAATCGATAATATGAATTATTTGCAACATCGTTACAACAAACAGTGCAATTCAATCAACACAGGCGGCAATATGGTTTGCAATAATATTTTACGTACGAATAAACGTTTTTTTCTAATTTCTGGGTCGCTTTATGCAAGAATTGTTTAAAGAATTTTAAATATCGTTTTAAAAATCCACCTTGTTTACTACAACTATACCTTTTTCAGCAAACGCAACTTTCAAGAAGAATAATTGATTTATTTAAAACTTGTGTGACTTCTAACACCTCTTCCATCAAGCCTAAACGCAAAACAAGTTACGAGGTAATAAAAAATTAATTAAATCCAAAGCAAGTCTAGACTTGATTGTAGTACCAGCAGTACAATAAATTGGAGCGTTTGTGGCCTGTTTACGGCTAACCAACATTTATATACAGAAAACAGTTATATTTTTGAGCATTAATTTGATCTACAGTTAAAACAATTTCTGCACAATTTAATGAGTCTTTTACATTTTAATACGGTATTATTAATTTAAGTATATTATGTTTTAGGTAATCCGTACTCATTATTACACTTGCTGCCCAGCAAACGTGAGTTCACTAGTTTTAAAATTTTTGTTTCCAACCAATTTTTTTCGCATTCAATTCTAAATAAAGCGAAACGAAACTATGTAAAAGGTACTTGCAGCTCATTTTCTATAGTCTCCTTTATAAAAATAATAAGCGATTTGATTGTTTTTGTTTTTGACATTATTATAATAAACATATACACTAGCCCTGTTCATTTTGTGGGGTGTTTTTTATCTTTTATGTGCTTCACCTGGGATCGATTCCATATCTAAAAAAAAATGATTTTGCCCATTTAAGGAAATTTTTTGGATGTAATTTAGAGGTTGCCACAGTCAATTTTTCATGAAAAATTAGAAAAGACGACCTCACTTCCTATTGACTCGAAACTTATGGCCGATTATTTGGTAAATCCGGTCTGATGACAATGGTTTCTTACAAGAAACTTTATTGAAGTTACAAGAAACAATATTGAAGCTTAAATTATGACAAGAAGAACAAACAAACGATGTTTCAACCAGTGTTTGAAACTTCACAAACTATCGTAATAAATTACGAAAAAATTATTGTTTTTTATAATAATTGTTTCCAATAATAACAATTGTTTTAATAATAATAAAACTCTTTCTTGAATTATTTTTAGTAATAACAGTTTTTCTTGAATTATTTCTCATAATAACAGTTTTTGTTCAACTAAATTACAGAATACGCACAGATTCAAATCCTAATTTCAAATCTTCTTTCTTATTACTCGCACAAACGTTCCTATGGTGAGCTACGGTGTTGTACAAATACTGTTGTTGTTCTTCACTCCTGCCTGCTAGACCATTGAAATCTTGAGCTAGAGAAATTGATCGCTCCGCGACATCATTGACGACCTTTAGTTCAGAAATTTTTTCACGAGCTTGAAGATAAGATGCGCGATTTTCCCAGGATGCCGGGTCAGAATTCAGAAATTCCATATTAATATCATAGCTAGTAAAAAAGTTTCTCGTATTTGCATTTATAAAATCGTGAATTTGATAGCTATGGATGTCACGATTATTATAGGTTTTAAAAATGTATTCCCCTCATTAGGTACGGTGACTGCTCTCAATTTTTCGCACATCTTCATCCTCATCGATCTATCTTCATTTATCGTTCTATAATTAGTGAGCTCCTTAAGTAGGCACAGGTCATTGAATGGCGCGAAACGGGCATTCTCACATTGGAACCAGTATCGAACATAAATTTTGACAATGAAAAAATTGAATTCTCGTAGGGCATGGACTTCTGTCGGTTCCAAAAAAAATTGATCTCTCAACAGGTATATTTTTAATAAGTAAATCAATTTGGCCATCCATCGAGCGCGATGAACAGCACCAGGCGGGCAAATAACAATCCCGGGATTCAGATCTTCACCGACAAATAATAGGCAAAGTTGCAGTAACTCCGAGTAATCTGCTCGAGCATGATTCAATTTCAGGTGCTCCTCTACAATGAGCCTTGTTTGACGTCTTATTTCTGTCACACGATCTCTCAATTGATCGTTCAGGATTGCTGACTTATACTCCTCTCGGGATATTCCTTCAGAATCTCACTCCTTCCTAAATCTCTCAAATAGTTGGATATTTGGGCAAGTTGATTTTTCAAATAAAGTATTGAATGCAGCCGATGCTATGAGCTCCAAAACGTGGTGTCTACAAGCGAAATAAAAAAGTCTTTTCACCAAAAGTCTTTCCAAACGTACGCAAGCTCCCTTATAACGCCCAGTGTTGCTTGGATTCGTAACGAAATACATCGCATTTATATTTCGAGCTAAGTTGTGTTATTGAATCAAATTATTTAAGTTGTCCGCCATGACTTCACCTGTTCCTGACGGTATCTTTGGGATTCCAAGAATTTTCTCGATCCGAAACCCAGCAACAATGACCGCCATTCTATCCACTTTTCCCCGCTGTTCGTTATCGTCCATAATTTTTCCATCCGAATGAATTGTTAAAAAACTATTTGGGTGAAATCCCAATATTATAGATCGTGATAATTCTTCTCGTTCTTTCATACGATGTCTTCTAATTGTGCTCACAGGGCAAGATACCTCGTCTATCGAATGGCCGAAGGCGGACGCCGCTGTTCCGACAACGTATGCCATTTGACCATTTGATAATTTTGCGCGATCGGCAGTATTAGAAACGAATGAATTCAGAGGCTTTTTTTTGGCGATCCGTCTCTTCTTGGGTTCAGGCGACGGGCAATAAGAACTCTCAGACGAGGAACTCGATTCACTGCTAGATTCTTCATACATTTCGATAATCCTAGGTCCTGAACGTTTACATCTAATCTGACTTACACTGGCTTGTGCTTCTACTGAAGAGTTATTCCCGAATTCAGCGTTGAATTGTGCAGCGTATGAGCACCGTTTATTGTCTTTATTACAATTATAAAAACATAAAAGTTTCGGTGAGTTTGCTAAACGAATGGCGATGTCTTTATGACCTATGTTAAAAAGACAAGACAAACTGTTTACGAATTCCGTTTTCTTGGAAGAAGCTATTTTTTTGTGCTTTTCAAATTATACCAAGACTTGTGGAGTTTTTTGAATTTTGTAACCATGTTCCGGTGTTCAGCTGTTGGTAAATCAAGTTTCTTCCAGATCCCGATTGTTGCAGCCACTGTTTTGTTCGCACTCTCAGAAATTGTTCTTTTTTCACACATATGATAAAACAAGAAGAGGCGGAAAACATCACTATTTTTTTGTAATTCTTTGATTTCAGCAAATGATTCTACGGGTGAACCAAGTAGCCAAAATTTTCTACTCATATTGTCGAAAAACTTTTTAAACAAAACAAAGAATTTGAAATGACCATGATCACAAATCACGACAAGCGCCTACTTCAAAATGTTTAGTAAAAATTGACTGTGGCTACCTCTAAATTACATCCAAAAAATTTCCTTAAGTGGGCAAAATCATTTTTTTTAGATACGGAATCGATCCCAGGTGAAGCACAAAAAATATCAAAAACACCCCACAAAATGAACAGGGTTAATATGTATATACCTATGTTAGAATCCATTTTTTCGTTAAAATATTCTGGTGATTTACTAGTTTTGTTTGTAATTGTGCTAAATAAGTCGTGAATTGTTGTTTGTTTTTTCGATATTTTAATGGTAATAGATAAAAAAGTATCTATAGATAGAAACGATTTTTTTAGATAATTTAAAAATTGGTAAGTTAACATTTTGTTTTTAAGTGTGTTTGTAGGATGGTCCATAATGTCGAAGAAAACATTTTTGAACTGTTTAGCTATGCAAAAGTTGGCTTGCAACAATGATTATGTTAAGATATCAAAATCTGAATTCTTTCGCACGATCGGACAGATCAGAAACTTAAATAGATTCGAATTGCACAGACTGTCATACTGTTGAACCTATTTCTTCCAGTCACGTTAATGATGTCAATAGTCAAGAATCCGATAAATCTTCAAACGGCTGCTCTAATATAGAAGCTGACGACCAATCTAGTTTTAGCTGCTGTGGTAGCATTTGTAGCTCTGAAAATAGTGTTAATCTTGATGCCAAAATTGTAATTTAAAGGAATCTAAAATTATGGGCGTTAAGAAATAAAACACCACATAATCATTTAGATGATTTGTTGAAAACATTAAATGATTCTGGTGTGAAAAACTTACCACTAACACCAAGAAAACTACTGAAAACCAAAACTGATGTGATTCATATTATTGACGTTGCACCAGAAGAATATTTTCACTTTGGAATACAGAATTATGTAAAATCCAACAAATTTAATTTTCTGTTGGAAAAAGACCCTATCTTAATTGATATTGGTATTGATGGGCTGCAAGTATTTAAAAGTTCCCGACGAGTGTTATGGTCAATAATTGTTAGCTTTTCTGAATTCTCAGAGTAACCGCCATTCTTAATTAGGTGTTATTCAGGTTTTGAAAAACCCCATTCAGTTAATGAGGTTTTAATGCCATTCGTACAAGAAACTGAAGTTCTTATTGAAAATTGTCTTAGAATTGCACAGTTGGGGACTTTAAGAAAATTTAAAATAAGACTGTTTGTTTGTGATACCCCAGCAATAGCATTGGTATGGTATCGCAATTTTCTGTCGATCCCATGCACCTTATTGATTTGGGAGTTGTAAAAAAAATGTTGGTACTTACTGCAAAAATAAAATATTAGGTGTTAAAGTAAACCTTGACAGAATAACTACAAGATTAAAATTGCGTTTTGCACTTACTCCGTCTGAATTCGGTAGAAGTTGAGAACTTTTGATGATTTAGCTTTGTGGAAAGTCACCGAATTTCGATAGTTTTTACTTTATACCGGCATTATCGTTTTGAAAGGCACAGTATCCGATCAAATATATAATCGCTTTTTATTATTACAACATTGGGCTGTAAGGTTATTGTCAGACCCAAGAAATTGTCGGCAAAATTCCGATGCGGACTTAATTTTGATTAAAGATTTTCTCAAAATATTTCCTACAATATACGGGGAAGAAAAAGTAAGCTTCAATATTTACGGACTCCTACATATGCCCAGGTATCTGTAACAATTTGGATCATTAGACTCATTTTCCGCATACAAATATGAAAATTATATGCAATTTTTAAAGGGAAGTATTAAGAAACCTAATAAAATGTTGCAACAAATATACATGCGAATAGAAGAAATAAAAGCTTCTAATATAACATCAAAGTTGACGAAATTTAATAAGTTCACGTTTCTAATGAAAATGAAAATGATGGTTATTTTCTTACAACCAATGCAACTATACTTAACGTTACCGGGTTTGATTCGGTAGTAGGAGAAAAAACTGTGATTGAACATATTTTCAAAAAAAGTTCATATTATTTTAACAAACCAGTAAATTCCTCAAAAACACTTGGAATTGTACTCGGCCATAGTATCCAACCAGAAGTTCAAAGATTTTATGTAAAATAAATATTGCATAAATATTTTTGTGTGCCAATAGATAAAGAATATATTCTTATACCAATTTTGCACCAATCATTTATTAAGTTTTCACAATAAAAATCGATTCCTCTAGTTAAACTGAATACCACCATCAAAACTGACCGATAACAGTAAAAATGGTACATACACATTATACATATTTTTCAATATTTTTAACATTTACCAAGTTGATTAATTGAATAATATTTATTTCAACAGGTATTCCATTGTCACCTATAACAGAAAATTATGAAAATATTTATAACAGTGAAAATGTTTCACAAAGCTTCGTTACTTCGACGCAAATCCCACAGATTGTTGATGATCAGAATCGAAAATAGTCAATTTTATTTCCACCCAGAAAAAGATTTCGCCGCTACAACAAAAATAATTTAATCAATGAGGATGAGCAGAACGAACCAGCATCAACAGAGACGGTTGTTAGACTGGAAATAACTTCATTTTTTATGCATTCTTCCGAAACCTCAGTTTCCAGAAACACTAGCCACATAAGCGAAAATATTCATGGAAAAGACAATTTACCGGGTAAATAAATTGTTACTGATTTTTTTGTGTATTTTGGAATTTTGTAAAATAATACAGACAAATCGTAGTACTTTGAATATTTCGGAAAATATATTAAATGTGTTAAATTTAATCTCCGACAAAATTAATAATTTGAATGATAAATTTGACAATTATAAAAGGGAAAATGATAACCACAGGAATGCCCAAAATAAAATGATGTTAGAGACTTTAGTCTATGTCAAAAAAATTAACCGATCTTTGGAAAAACTGGTTGGTGAAGAACAAAATAATGAGACCATCTTTCCGATAAGGGCATTTTCGGAACTAAGTGATATGAAATTGCGCTTAGGTGATTCCAAATATATCACAAAATTAGTAAGTTTCCTTGTAATAACTTTAATAAAATATAACCTATGTACTTATTGAACTTTTGTTATTAGGAAACTTATCTTAGACAACTAAAGAGACCTTCCACATTGGATAGCAACAGATTGCTATCCATCCATTATGCGTGCTTCGAAAGCCTACTGTATGCATTTTACATACTTTCGTAGAAGTTACATGTGAAGTTACATGTGATTATACTTTGAATCTGCATTCAAGAAAATTAAACAAACATTGGATTTTTTGATATTTTTGAAATTTTGGTGTAAATTTATTAATGTGCGAACTTTTGCACCCAAGTGTACGTTTGCTGGGTTCAACTAATTTAATTAAAGTCGATTTCTACATGCGTCCACATTATGATTTTACAAATCTTCGATTTCTAAGCAGAATTTTATAAAATTAAAATTTAATTTTCATTTAAAACCAAAAATATCCAATACTAAATTCTTCTTTTGATTCAAAACTACCGCAACCATATACATATGTACAACATACAAAAAATATTTCTAATGTGCTTTATAAATTATTCTCTTGATAACCCCATAATGGTCATTTAAATGTTTTACTTGCCTAAAATCTTTGAAAAGGAAAATATTATTATGGAGCTTTTAAACCTTTTTGCTTTTCCTCTCATAGGACTTCCACACTTACACATACACACACAAACTAAATTCGAAACCTCATGTCATACATAAATAAAATAATTTGAATATTATTAGAAAACAGAAATATAATAAGAGGTTTATATAACTCACAATAGCATATTATTATCCCTCCCGTAATCAAATTTCAAGATATTAAATTTGGTTCATTATTCAGTTTCTAACTCTTAATCTCATCAAGTGTTTGAATAAATAATACAACAAAAAAAATTGTAAAACAAGAAGGTAATGGTACCATCAAGCAGCAGCTTATTAAATAATTGATGCTCTTCTGTGCTTTTTGAACTTTAAATAATAACTTTAATTTATCATCTAAATAAAACAAAACAAAATCGATAATTCATTATTAACACAATAAAAACGTATGCAGACAAAAGTGAACGATAATTTTCTGCGCAACAATAAACAAAAGAAAAGTTATATTTGACAACTAAATAAAAACATTAAAGGGATGATGTTTTCGTTGTATGTTTTTATTTTATTTTTCCAAAGAATATGTGATGCGAAAATATTTTGTGTGCCTGCTACTTGCTACATGAAAATACTAAAAATAGTGTAAAAGCGACAATAATTATTCAAAGCCTATTTTGAATAAAGGTAGGACAATAAAGCTAAATACAAGCATTGCAGCTTGTAAGTAGAAAATAGGGTATGAGTTTCCATTTAAAATGTAACAATGGTAGTAACTTTAATGATGTCAAAAATATTAAGAGAAAAATATAATAAAAGAAAATCATTTTTTCATGATAATATTGAATTGCAAATGATATTTTTAAAATATCTGTTTGTGAATAATTTTCGTATTCACCTGCAATATGAATATCTATCCATTGCGAATCGTATTAAAATTAGTTCCCGTTATAAATATTGTATAAATGTAAAAATAAAATTCAGATTTTTCTTTTTATTCAAATTCCAGAGATTAAATTTTTTATTTTTTTTCTATGTATTGTATTTATTGTTTGAAAATGTTCAACTTGTTATTACGGGGTTATTTCGGTTTTACCAATCATCGATGAATAAATAGGTTTTGTGTTCTTGTTCCATTTGAAGTTTACAGATGGAAAGAGTTGTCAATTTAAAGTTCAGTGAGATAAAAACAGCTTATCCCAAGTAAGCTGACTTCAACGTATAAGCAGAGAGCAGTTAGTTTCCTAATCTTGTCAGTTTGAAATCATCTGAGACCACGAGGATTTTCGCACTGGAATATTCTCGATTACAGGAGGGAGGAGTATTTACATCGTTTGTCGCCTTACATTTGTCGCCGAACATCAGCAGCCTTTTTTAGGGCAATAATAATATCTTCGTAATACTTCTAAGGACACACGTACGCCTAAGTGAGAGACATTAGAAGGTTAATCTGCTCTTTCTAACAGGATGGGACGTTGATATTTTGGAACATATGTGTGTCTTCCAAGAATGAATGTCAGTGGATAGATCGGAAGCAAGATTGGGAAGAATGAGTATCTTCGATTAGATTAAGGGGATTTGGGTAAAGTAATCCGGATCTTGAAAAAAGATGGAATCGAGATCTAGATGTAAAGGATGGTCCTATTACACTTATGCAGGGTAGATGCTTCCACCTGACGTGAAACCGCAACTGTAAAATGTGTAAAATTAAACCTTTGGAATTTAAGGCTTCAGCAAGCGAGACGCCCAGAAAGCTCTCGTTGTCCCATCTACCACTTTTGGCTGACGTGATCTGTAGTTTCAGTAGTACAGTAACGCTGTAGTTTCACTTCGCTGTATTAAGTTTCTGGGAAACCAAAGCAATAGGCCGTTCATCGCCGCTGGAAGATCTCTGAAAAGAATATGATTCTGTTTTAATAGATTGATTAGTGGTGTGGCCAGATCTGCGTATCGATGAATAAATCGTCTGTACTATCTCAACGTGGCCAGATACCCTCCGAGTTGTGGAACGGTTTTGGGACTAGCATTGGAAGTAATTGCAGATGTTGCAGCAGGACCTAGCTTAAGCAGCAGGTTTTTTTGAGGAGAAAATTACTCTTCCTCTTGGCCACTATATCGAATATTTTAATATGCTTGTCGAATGTCTCAGCTGTTATCAGGAGATCGTCGAGGTAGATGAAAACCTGTGTGTGAAGCTTGCGGGGTCCGGAATTCATGAAAATGAAGGATATCTTATCCCCTCACCCCTGCCATGCACGAGCTGGTCGAGCATACGATCGAGCTACTTAACCAATTTAGCTTCCACAGCCGCCGACATCAATGATATATTTAACTAAATGCGTTCGACCCAAACCAAGCAGAGCGGAAGTTGGGAATTGTTGCCTAACTGTCTTCAAATGCTGCTATACTAAGCTATTTAAGAATGGTTTTACAATGTTTACCAGAAGGGAGATATTGGCACCGCTGTCCAATGATCCGCGCATTTTACAATAGTTCAATGTCTGCATAAGGTTCCTCATCAGTGTTATTAGTCGAAATCGTAGGATCGAATGGTTTTGATTTCTGTGTGCGAAAATGAATCGTCGTTGGGACGTTCGCTCCCAGCATTTCACATATGCAATTTCTGAATATTGACTTGTTCGTTTGCAATTCCAGTAATGCTTAATTATTTGAGTACCACTAGAAGAAGGTACAGGTCTAGAAGTTTGCTGGTTCGGCGCGATAACATTAATCACTGGTAGATATGTTGTATCAGTAAATGTAATCAGATTTTGAGGCGAATAATCTATACGATTGTAAAAATCTGAATAAGTGTTACCAGAATTATATCTCAGCAGATTCTGCTGAAGGCTTGAAATTAGAAGATTGGTAGGTATCAGGGGTTAATGTTGAATTCTGAAACAAATTGATCTCACTAATACGTTTTCGTGACTCAAATTACATTACAGCAAAACATGGCCGAACCAGTTCATCAAATATTCTAAACTGTACAACAGCAAGTGCCGCATATTCTGGGTTAGTAGAAAAAATGAATTTGAAATGAGGAAGAAACTTCTTATTGGGACGCTGTTGAATGTAAATATTATGAACTTCATGGAAAATGTAAATATTATGAACTTCATGGCGGGGATTCTTCTGTGCTAAGCAAAGCGTAAATGTCTATTTGGTATCAATACCGCATGAGGCTTTTCACGATCTAAAAGCTTCTAAAGCTTGTTTATTCATTGCCCAAAGCTGTTTATTTATTGAAATTATTTAGATTTCGAGAAAAACTTAAATTAATAGCCTGAGAAGAGAATGCTATACGACTCATATCTAGTCAAAATCCCTTACTGGTGAAAACATACATGAAATCGAGATATCGCAGTGAGAAAACCCATTATATTTCTTTTCTTGCAGACAGAGGAAGATTGGGAAGAGATGCGATAGCAGAATATTACTATATATGCGAAAGTGGTTCCCGCACTGTTGGATGTTGCAGTCACATAGCTAGTATACCTAGGATATACGTAGTAGAATGAGGTAGATATACCGAATCCTGACATAATAAATGCGTCCATTACCATTCCCAAAGAAACGCATTGAATATATCAAATGTCGTATTAAACGATATAAAATAATGACTAAATGTGCCCATAGAGAGATGGCCGCATCACAGGTTGATCTTGCCATAAATAATCAAGTTTCAGAATAATTTTACCTTAAATAACCGGATCTCCGATTGATCTTGTCTTAACCAGCTGGATGGCAGATTGATCTTACTCACCTAACTAGATCTCTGAATGATCTTACCTTAACTAAATAACCAGATCTCTGACTCCTCTTGTCTTTATCGGCCGGATCTCCAATCGGTCTTGACTTAACCAGACAGATCTCCGATTAATATTGTCCTAACCTGCTGGATCTCAAATTTATCTAGCCTTAAAAAATCAGCTATTTAAATCATCTTGTCTTATCCAGCCGGATCTCTGATCGGTCTTGCCTTAACCGGCAGGATCTTGGATTGATTTTGCTTTAACCAACCACGTTACCAATAAATGTTTCTATAACAAACCAGATATGGCGGGATCACCGATCGATTTTACTTTCATTAGCCGGATCTCCGAACTATCTCCGCTTTACCAGTTAAATCACCGATTGATAGGCTTTAGCCAACGTCATTTTTGGTGATCTTGCCTTAATAGTCGAATCTATGATTGGTTTTCAGAGGCAGGTTAACCTAACCACAAGTTCCACCTTTTTCTAGGTGTAATTTCAGATTCATGTTCTCTGATAAAAAATGCATTTCCTATATTTTTGAATAACTCTCTCCTCAGTTTTATTTTTTATTCAAACCCGAGGCGTGTACTTTATAACAATTCCGGTTTCAAATGATTCCGGCTCGTTCCTATTAATAAAGCTTGCAGCTAGCACAAATTTTGTGCAGTGTGGTATTGTATTGGGGTGGTTTTTACTCCCTTAAGAGTAAGTCTTAACTGCTTTGTATAAGCCCTACTCAACACTTGCGTTCAGGTATTCTGAAATTCTATAACTCTTCCTAATATGGGGATGTTTTTGACTCTTCTGAATTACTACTAATAAATCTTCTGAATTACTAAGAATATCGTGACTGCTCTCTCTGCCTTAGCTATGTATTTTTTGATATGTTCCATATTACAACTTCAATCCCTCATATCTCAAAAACCGAACATATGTTCATCTTGAAATTTTGTATTCAGCATGTTCTCATCATTAATAATTATTTAGTGAGAAAACCGGTGATTTTTGGATTCACTTTTTCCCATATTTTGTTTAGGAACATTTTCAATACTGCAATAAACAGAGCAAACTGAAATATTTTTGCTACGTGAATACTTTTTTGTTTTTATTATGATTTTTTTATTGACATGTAGATACATATGTCTAAAATGGCATAAATTATTTGATAAAACCAATAAAAAATGTACTAACACAGTAACATGAAATAAAAATTTCCCTCTGCGATTATTCGCAATCTACTTTTTGTGGGAACTAATTGTGAGGCGCTCTATTTGAATAAAACACCTATTGTAAGCGAAGACAGTAGTTATTATTTGCCAGCTCTTCCAGATTGGCTAACCGACCTGTCAAATTTTCCGTAAGGAAAAATTTCGTTGAAATTCGTAAGATTTGTTACTTCAAATTGATAGGTATAAGTTTTTTTTTATTAACCGGTTAATATTGTTTAAAGCTCAAAGGGATACTGAGAGAATAATATGGAATTCCCTAGATTATCGACTTCCTAATTATAAATTGACAATCAGCCAGAATAATAATATGTTTTACAAGGGGATTTTTTTAACAAATTTGATGATTTCAAGAAAGACTTAGAAAAAAATATTTATACGTTTAAAATTGGAAATGAGAGGAGATGAATGGTACTTTGCGATGGAACAATTGGCTTTTACTACTGAAATTCCCTAACAATGCAGTAAAATATTCAAAACTCATAAAAACAGCCTTTTTTTGCAACTTTAGGTTAGGATAGCTCGAAATCCTGAAGGGATAGGACAATTCTGTGACCAGATTCGGATTCCTGACCCTTGCTGATCCATGTAATTGTTTTAGTACTAAACAAATATTTGTTTAATTTCTAATATTTCAACGTCGCTATCAAAATGAGTAACTAAAATCAATGGCGTCAAATAAATCAATAAGTACGAAATAAGTACCATTTTAAGAAACATCCTTAGTAAATTATTGAACAACCATGCTTGCTATTTTAATGAACTATGTTTACCGCAATTTAATTTAAAAAAAACTTATCGTTAAAACAGCAAAAATATGCTGAGATTCAACAACCACAATAACAATACGAAATTTTATTTCCTTATATAAGAGTGCATTGTGCATTGAAGTGCATTGAAATATACAGTGCTGGGAAAAAAAATTGGGCAAACATATTTTATTACAAATTGGAGTTTTTTTTTGCAAAAATTACAATACTTTTGAAAGCAATTGGCTTATTGATTCATTTATGACCTAATTGAAGAAAAAAAAATTTACCTGCAATTTATGGGAAACCCCGAAAAATGCCAAAATGTTCAAAATAGGTTATCCAAAATTCTATCTTTAATATTATTATTTTGTTGGACCGCCATTTGATTTTATTACAGCGATACACCTCTGATTCTATGAATTTGATACATTTTCGTAGAAGGTATGGATTCTCAAATCGTTATCAACAAACTTTTTAAAGCTTGAATTGATTCTGGGCGCTTTCTTGATACTTCTAGCTTCATTATAGACCAAATATTTTCTAGGGTATTTAAGTCTGGACTGTATGGGGGCCAGCTCAGCACATCGATATTTTTTTCTGCGAAGTACATTTTTACCTTTAAATGAAGAGATAAAAAAAAAGTGTTTAACAAATTATTTATGTTTATCTGAAAGCCGGAGCGCTGTCTTGTTGAAAAATAAATGTGCAAGTCTCGCCAAAAAGATTTAACACAGAAGGCTCAAATACGTTATGTAGGACCTGCAGATAAACAGCTGCTGTAATTTTGGAACTAAGGAAGCTCAATCGACCGGTTTGGTTTCCCGAAAAGCATCCCCAGACCATAACTCCTTCATTTTTCGATGGAAGTCTTAAGAGACATTCGGTGCTAATCCTCTCGCGAGATTCTCTCCTTATGAGAATTCTTCCATCTCCAACAAGCAGCTTAAATTTTGATTTATCGGAGAAAATCAAATCAAAAAACGTTTTTTTTTCACTCGTAATGTGAACTCAGGCTTCTGGACTGGTTTAAGTGCTCTCAAACCAGCTTTAACAAGTCTTTTTCTCACTAAGCTGGCTGAAATTTATTTTACCGTTGCTCGCTCAAGATCCCCTCTTATGTCCGATGAAGTTTAAAACGGTTCCGACGAAATTATAATATTAAAAAATGATCTTCCACTGGCGTTGTCTTTCTGGGCCTTCCAGAGCCTTTCTTTCTTTGTGTACTGCCCATCTCTCGCATTTTTTTAAATATTCCACGCGACAGTACTTTTAGGAATGTTTAATCTTTCTGCTGCTTCACGCGTTGTTAGATTTTCTCGCGCCAAAATCAACATATTGCTTTTACACTGCTCACTAACTTTTCCCATTTTTTTAACTAAAATTGCATTTTATTCTTTATTTAACTAGGATCACCTACAGAATAACTTAATCTGACAAAATATGCACTATTTATACTCAATAAAATACCTTGCAGGCAATAAAACATCTACACCCTAATTACGGCCAAGAACTTCCAAGGAGAATTTCCACAAACCAATAAAATACAAAAAAAGTATTTATTTTATTCCATTACTTCCAATTTATCAATTTTGCCCCTTAAATCAGTCATAAATGTATTTAAAATAAAACATTAAGTCAATTGCAAAAGTTTTGTAATTTTAGCAAAAAAAGATGTGCTTGCAAAAGTTTTGTAATTTTAGTAAAAAAAGACTCCAATTCGTAATAAAATATGTTTGCCCAATTTTTTTTTGCCAGCACTGTATGTCATATAAAAATAAGATTTCAATATCCAAAATTTAGAGTTATTACCTTAGCCAAGGTTACATGTATGTGTACATATCTTGCAATGGTAGTTAACGTAAAACATCCGCAAATTGAAAATATAAAAATAAAAATTCACACCTCAACAAATAATATTCCAAAAGCAATAAAAAGCGGATATAAATATTGTAAAGTTTTTTCTACCAACGTATTTTCCACCTAAAAACCTACACCAACCTAATATTAAATGCGCGAAAAGAATAAATTTATAATCTTTTATTATGATTTAAGCGCTTTAGTGGATACCTTGTGCTTTCCTGAATGAAAACTGGAAATCGGTATATTTTACTGAACATAGAACATAAAAATCCTTTTATTACCAAAAAATGTTATTGTTTCTCAATGCTGTTGTATTTCATATTTTTTGCTACAAAAGTGTGAAAAGTACAGGCTTTAAAACAAGTGTTTTTGTTGCTCGGTCGCTCATCTCTTTGATTGAATACAAATGAGAACTACATTTTTGTTTTTCCCTATAATAAATTAAAAGGAAACGCATTGAGCGAGTGTTTGGGGAGGAAAAAATTCCTATAGGAGAATTTGGTACCACAGAACTTATTTTGTAGGAAAAATCTTATGCGTAGGAATTTTAACTCCGAAATACAATTCCTACAGAAATTGTTATCATGAAGAATGGAGGAAAGGAAAATATTAATTTAGGAATTTGACACAAAATTCTCCGACAAAATAATTTGCCGGAATTGTAAAGAAAACCCGTTTTTGGACGAATAAATTAACTTTTATTGTAGACAAAAGAAATATTTATAATTTTGTTGAATGGGATGATTGATTTCCCATTGATAATAATCTACTTGCATGCGATATGAAAGATAATGGTGGTTCAACTTCTTTATTGTATAAGCAAATATTTTTATTAGATTTTATGTCTCTTTCTTTTTTATTTGTTTATTATTTTTTATTTTAGCTTTTAGAGTAAACTATAAAAAACATTTTATGGTTTTGTTTTGATTTTGTGTATAAAAAGAAAATTTCTGTTAGTAAATACAATACGCTTTTGACATTCTCACATGCCCTCCAGAAGTACATAGAAACAGAAAAGACGAAATGATTGATCTATTTAAAAATCAAATTAATCTGCAAAAGGATTTTTTTGAAAATCTGTCGAACGTTTTCAAAAAACAAGAGGCACATGACGTGGTAATGGTATCAAACCTCAAAAGGGTTTATCGGGGAATTGATCGATTGTGTGACGCTGAAAAATTGAAAATTCAGGCAATGTAAGAAAGAAAGTTAAAATAGAGCGAAACATGTTTAAAAATCATGAATGCTATTTTTAAGGCTTAGATTTATTGATATATTAATAAAAAAATACTAATTTTCAAAAATACTAAATTTAATTCCTTTGTAACGTAATTTGTAAGGTTAATTGGAATATTACATTTTGAAAGTATTTATCTTTTCATGTATTGTAAAATTCACCGATTCCTGTAAAATTCAGATAACATTGTAAAAATGTCAGAGCTTCATTAAATGTTACATGCTAAATCATTATATTACATTCACTTCACCAAAATAAACTTAAGAGATAAAATAGCTTAAAAACTTACAGTTTCATGTAAAATTCCATGACTAATCTAAATTACGTGAAAAGAAATTAAAAAAATAACTGTTCACGATTCGGAAACATTCGTTTCGTGTTTAGTTGTTTATCTCATTGTATGGAAATATTTCAAAGAGTTTGGTCGAAATATATCAGACGTGGTAAAATTTAACATGAAAAAAATTATATTCTGGGGGCCTATTCTCGAATTCCACATCCATTTTCCACATGTGGACATCTGTCAAAACTCATAAAAATTGAGTTTTTTCGGTACTAAGGGAATATTTCCGAATGGGTATAAGCATGTGGAAAAATTCCTCATATAGGAAAATGTCAATGCCGCATGTGTTTTATATACGAATTACAATTTTCGAACCATTTTTTGACAACTTTGACAGATGTCCACATGTGGAAAATGGATGTGAAATTCGAGAATAGGCCCCCAGGTATTTATATATTAAATAAAAATTTTGTTCATGAATAAATAGTATAAATACATACATGATACATTTTAGTGAGAATGGCTACAATTATAAACATTTTTGTGCATAATTTTTGAAGTGAAAGTGTTGAGAATAGGTTATAGTTTGTTTTAATCCTTCACCCGGTTGAACATAGTTAAATTTGATAGAAATAAATAAAAATGTCGGCAATTTTTGGGTTAACAATTCATAAATAATTATATTTAAACCATTTTATAACTAAACTATCCCTTTTGTTCTTCAAAAAATTATTTTAAAATCAAAAAGTTTATTAAAAAAAATCGCAGTAGATCAAAAAATCGTTCTTTCTATTCGTATAAAATATATGAAGTCAACGGGGTGAACGGATATACGGTGGTGTTCAATGAAATAGCACAGTTGGGGATTTTATTTGGAAATTGTTAATAATAAAAAAATATTTATCAATTTTCTATGATATTTTTTTAGTTATAGATTGAGTATATATAAACCTTCAAATAAAGAAAACAATTATGAAAAATGAAAATTTACATAGTGTGGTATTTCATTGAACACCACTGTAGATTACGAGATTTATGTGTTCTTCTATAGACACAATAAAACGAAATTAATTTAAATTAATATTTAAGAAATTAATATAAAATAAATTTCAGATAATTGCAACGCCCGGTATTTTCCAATTAAATTCGATTCATTACACAAAAATATTCATTTGTGGTATTTGTGAAGCGTCATGTATTGATGAAGAAAAATATTTTATCCATTTAAAATCTCATAAAAATGAATTTAACGTAGTGTTTAAATGCATATTTAATAATTGTAATCGAACTTATTCTAAATTTGTTAGTTTTGCTTCTCATTATTATAAAATCCATCGTAAAAATACCAAGAAACTAACACATAATCAAAGAAATTTAGTATGTCAAATTAAAAAAAGCTCCTTCAAAACTTTTGTAGTAGAACAATTACTACACCATTTATTAAAGCACCTACGACTTTCTCTAACTTGTGTCATTAAATGTCCCCTTAATGGATGTTTGAAAATATTTAAGAACTTAAACACTTTCAGAAACCATATCAACAGTGCTCATAAAGTCAAATTCTTGTTAAACAAATTACAGAATCGCCAACTTATATGTACTTCTGATTTGAACAATCCAGTTACATTTAATGAGAAAAATAACTTTTTGTCCGAGAACCTACCGATACATGAGGGAGAGAATGAGAATGTTATAAATGATTTTAGAAAGTTTCCTGAATATGAGGGCACAAATTATATTAATATTCCAAATGTTACTGAACAATTGCTAATTAATTTGGAAAGCGAGCATAATATACCAGAACGAATAATTTCCAAAATCACAGATAATTTTTCACTTTGTTCAAATTTTCTTGAAACCAATGTTCGCGAATCCATCGATAATATTTTTAGTCCGCATAACGAGCAAAATGAATTGAAAAGTAAAGTGTTAGCGGCAGTTCTTCCTCAAATAAATTTAATTTCGGATAATTAACTGTCGACTTATAAACGAGCAAAAAAATTGACATCTGATTATTACGTTAAACCCATAAACATTTTATTAGGTATAAATAACCACCACAAATCTTGTTTTTATTATTGTATTCCAGTTATCGAAACACTAAACCAACTATTCAAAGACCGCCAAATTGTTTCTCAGTTCTATACGAGTACAGCTCAAGAAAGAAATTACTCCAAATTTTACGATTATACTGATGGATTTATATACCAAACTAATAGATTTTTTTATCAACAAAAACGAATTGAACTAATATTTTATGCAGATGCATTTGAAGTTTGCAATCCTTTAGGGTCTGCTAAAAGTAAACACAAAGTTTTGGCAGTTTATTTTTTGATAGGAAATTTAGATGGTCATAATAGATCCAAAATCAATAACATCATGCTAGCTTTGCTAAGCACAGAATCTCATGTAAAGACATTTGGATTCGATAAAATTTTTGACAAACTTTTATCAGATTTAAGCAAACTAGAAACAGTGTTTGATGAGGAGATCGGATACATAACAGGTTCTCTAATTGCAATTTGTGCTGATAATTTGGGGGCTCATCAAATCGGAGGATTTTTGGAAAACTTCAGTTCTACAGAGTAAGAACAAAAACCTCTTACATTGCGGATGTTCGAAACTTGGAATTTCATGATTCTGTCAACGGAATTAAACATAACTCTTGTTTTAATCGCTTGAAATATTTCCATGTGAGCAACCCACAATATTTCCATGTGAGCAGTATTACTATTTCCAAATGTAACTCTTAGACCCAAGCATCATTTCATGCAACACTATGGTGAGCTGTTAAAACTATTTGGTCCTTTAGTTAAATTTTCCACCGTTCGTTTTAAAAGCAAACATCAGCATTTTAAGCAAATATTTATTTGTTTATTTATTTACATAGAAATTTATTAAGATTTTAGCACACTCTATTTTGAGCTAAAGCTCATTCACAATACAGCATGTCAAAAACTTACGATTTATTTATTTAAAAACAGCAAATGCATCTGTCAGCAGGTGCTTCATTTCCATCCATCAATTGGTCAAATTCGCCTGGTCTTTCTTTTGGTATCACTCGATCAGCAGGGAGCCTCCGATTATGACTTCTTTATTTTCCAAAACTTAATCTGAGACCGAACTGAATGAATGTTTTTTTTCGGTTAATATCTTTTTCCGATGATGCGGTTAGGATATCGTAGCTTTATTGCATTTGGTGCACAAACAAATATGTAAATTACAGTTAACAAAAAAAAAAAATAAAAAAATTAGTTCACGAGAAATAATTTTCAGGAAAAAAAACGTCCAATTGACGTGAAAGTCAATAGCATCAAAATCGCGTCAACTTGTTAAAAACAATGACAGAGCGACTCTTTTCAAAACGCGTTTCTCAACTAATAATATCAAAACACAATTTATGCGATTAGAACCTGGAAATTTTTCATTAAGTGTCCCAAAAATATTTGTATATCAGGCCAATAAATTAACATACAAAAACATAAAATATTTCTCTGGACAATCAGTTGCAATTTCCAATGTTGAAAACGGTTACGATATATGTTTAAACATAAAAAACATATTAGCTAATATTAAGTTTTCTAAAGTAGCATTTATAGGAAACTATTTTAAAATGATGTTCAACTATAAGATAGGTTTATTTGAAATTACTGATTCGAATGCCAATTTACATTTCGTTCATTTTTATAACCTGTCCTCTCCGTTTCCCTTTCTTCCCTTCCACATTGGTGAGACTTCTTATGTCACGTTACAAGCAGCTATACCTATAATTTGGTATGTTCCTTATAAATAAAAATCTGGTATAATTATAAGTACTAATCAAAAACGTATTTATTGTTTGTTACAGAACATATACGCATTCACAACAACGGCTCTTCGTGAAAATTTGGGATCGGGATCGACTAACAAAAAAATGTTTGATTTTTAATGGAAATATTGAAAATATGATTGAAGAGGGTAAGTTGGCTTAACATTTTAATTTTAAAATTTTATTATAACTTTCGCAAATTTCAATTTTAGCTAATGCAGCAGGAATACCAGGATCAAAACTAGTCTTATAAACTGATGGTACCGAAATTGGTTACCTTTAAGTGCTCGAATATTTTTGTAAAAAAAATGAAATATTACAATTAATAGAAAACTCTTCCACATGGGTGCCAGCGCCATCAACGTCATCGGGTATTACATCAGCCTTTGATGAACAAATACCAGAAAATTCTGGAAAAAATATAATTACGTGGATTACAACCAATGAGGATATTATATCCCCAGATAGTCCCATTAGTTCCACAATTTCCATGTCGAGTAAGAGTCACCTCTTTTAATTCTGATAATTCACAAAATTCAACTGGTATTGGAGTAAAGCAGGCAGAGAAATTGTTTTGCGACTATACATTACCCATCAATAAAATGCCGGACGAAATAGTAGAACTGCTAAATCAGGGTAAACCACTGGGAAAACTATTCAATGACTTCATTCACTGCGTGAACAATGATGTGCGTCGTAAAAGCTAAAAATTAATTTGCAAGGAACCAATTACACTGGCTACTAAGTTAGTTAACCATAACAATTATTTAAACCGAAATTCGGACTTGTCCATCGCCACACCAAGCTTGAAAAGAAAGATAAACATATCAGAAGGAGTGCCGATTTTTTTTTGAAAAAATTAACGATGAACAACTGCTAGATAATGAAGCTGACGAGAAACGAATATGGTTAAAAGAAAATTATGGAAGAGAAATTAACAACGACGAATTAAAAAATGAAATTTTTCAAAAATTTAAATCTACTTTTAATCATCAATGGAGTTTTTTAAATGAAAACCCTAGTATAAGAGAGGTAGCAGATCAGTGGCCACATCTATTATCACATAAGTGCTTATTAGCACACTTTTCCGAATTAATGAACATAGACGATACGTTGTTTGATAATAAATGGGGTTCAATAAAACAAAAGCTGTTACTGTTTGGTAATAAGCTGAAGAATTTGTCATTAGAAGATGAACCAGATGAGGATATACAAATTTTAAAAATCATCACCGCATATTTTAATGAAATTGATATTCTTATGAAAAAATTTGCTGTATGCTTACAATTATTAAACTTGACTTCTTAGGATTAAATTAAAACCAACATTATTTTTTTAATATTTTTCAGTATGAATCATCAGTAAATGACATAGAAGTATCTATTTCGACGTCATTCTTTGCAGTTATTGGTAATTATTTATTACCTACTTAATATTATAATACTCTTCTAATACTGATATTATATTTTTCGTTGTAGATCAACTTGAAAATAATAAAATTATATATTTTTATGTTGAGAAGCAATTATTTGATTCGAAATGCGGCTCAGTTAAGATGGCTGTACTTCTCTCAATTGCTGTTTTTTATGTATTCAATATTCAGTATCCAACGGAATTATCACAATCTTGCCCGTTCAAGCAAGAAAAAAATGAATTTTTAAATCTAAAGTAGTAAACTTTTTAAAAAAATTTTTGTAAATTAGTAAATTAATATTAGCTATAAGTAAATGTACTGAATTTTACCGCAATTATTCATACCATTCGGAAGACAGAATTATGTGTTTTATCATTTTTAAGGTATTTTATTTTATTTTATTTATATTAACAATTGAATTAGGTAATTCATGATTTTACTCATTATAATTAAGAATAAATTTAATGTGTAATTAAAATAAATAAATAAGAATTAATTAAATAAAAAAAAATTTTGTAACGATTGCGTTTCATTTAGATGGGTGATTTTAATTTTTAATATTACCATATATTTCATGCAAAATGATTAGAAATTACAGTACAAGCTTTTAAAAGTACGCAACAATGCATTCAAAAAAGTACGAGCTTTTGTTCACATAGCTAATTATTCATGTAAAATTACAAGTTTTTTTAGATAAACTTTTACATGACTTACCTTGTGAATTTAATTTTTATTGCACTTATTTTTCAATCTGGAATGTATTTTTCAACCGCTTTAATTTTACATGAACTACGGCCGTTTTGCCCACTTGAAAATTCTTGTAAAATTCAACGGAAATTTTTTACTGTGTAGCTAATTATTAGACTTATTGTCATAAAATTAAAATCCTTTCCGGTTGTAATATAAATGTTTATTTTTGGGTTGAAATATTTGAATATGAGTACCGTCTACACACATCATTACTCCTGGGAATGCGGTTCGTCGGAAAAAATCTAATTTTGCCTTTCGTTTATCTTCATTGGCCATTTCCAGTTTGATCCATATTGAACATAATCGTTTTTGTAATGCGTACAAAGTTTCGGCTACAACTTTAGAAATCTTAGATTGCGCCATTGCTATTTCAAAGTCCTTGCCAACACTATTGCAAGCAAAGCAGAATGGTTTTGTCGGCATTAAAGCATATGTCTTGATCATCGGAGATAACTCAGAATCAGGTACCTCCAAAACATATTTGAAACTTAATTTATTGAGCCGAACATTTTTAGTGAACCTGAAAAAATTATTATTTATTAGGTGAAATATTTTACTTACGCTATGTCATCTAACTAAAGGATCACAGCTGTTTCTGAAAAACCTTCTTTCTGCTTTGAGACACCTGTTTCGCTCACTACGCTCATTTGTTTCCTAATCTATAACCGTCATCACAAATACAACACTATCCATTTTTAACATTAATTACTTTAAACGAACGAACACTTTAAAAGTTAAAACGAAAATAAATTCCATTTACTAGTTACAAAAACGAGTTTACCTAATTGGCAATATTTTTATTTAAAAGTAAAATGTACCGCTCCTTTTACTTCAAAATATGTTTATAAAAATTACAAACTTAAAATTATCCCCCTGTGTGTATTTGTATTTATTGGCGAAACACGACTAAACAGGATAATTCTAAAAATAATTCCTCAAATTTAATTAACGAAACAATTTTTTTTTGTGTTTTTTGAATTTCGCCAAATGTCAAATTAAAAATATTTTTTTCTGACCAATCAGAGCGGTGTTTTTAACTCCGGAAAACAAAATCTAACCCTATAACAAGCAAAAATAATTGAATTCCTGTAGGAATTTTAAATTTCTACGAAGTCTGTGATAGCAAATTCCGATTTGTAGGAATTTGAATTCCTACAGGAATGAAATTCCTCTCAAGTTCTGTAATAGGCATGAATAATTTTTAAGCTTTGCATAAGAACCATTTTATGAAAAATGTGAGACAGCTCATTCATTTGCTCACTCATTTACTCATACATTTAGTCACTCATTAATTCAGCACCTCAATAAATTAGTCAGCACAGAAACAATACGCAAAAACAATACACCTATTGCCTGGTACAGACATACCAACTGCGCGACGAAAAAAACCAAACCACAAAACAAAATAAAATAAAGATTAAAGGTAGGCACTAGGCACATGCCAAAAGACTTCAGCTTTTGCGACACACAGTCTACACTAGAAAGATAAATATTTTCCTACTCTCTTGGGTTATATTCTAAAAAAGTTACCAAAAATAATACAACAACAAAAACATAACTTTTTAGAACATTGACACAAGAGAGATAGAACATATTTATCTTTTTAGTGTAGACTGCGTGTCGAAAAAACTGAAGTCTTTTGGCATGTGCTTACCTAAAAATCAGTCTGCTCTCGGCTCGATCTTCAATGCGGTGACCCATATCGCGCTCTGAATAAAAGGGAACCAAATGGTGGTGATAAATAATAAAATTAATTTTATAAATTTAAACGTATAAAACAAACTGAATAAATTATAAATTAAATAAATTATACAAATAATAAAACTGTGTTTGGAAAGTTATTTAAATAACATAACGTAATGTTCTAAACGTGACACTTTTTGAGAAAATGTATTAAGTGTTTGTAGTAAATATGACGTATATAGTGGTACTTTGTTGCGTTTTAAAGGTTGCTAGCCTCGGCTTTCTCGTGTGACAAAGTACCAATTTGCGCCCTGGATACATTTTGAATAACTATTTCAATTTTCCTTTTCGAAAAATACAATGTACCGTAAGATAAATAAATAGAAGAAAGGCGATAAATAAATTTTTAACTTTCGACCCATCTCCAGATATGTGATGCTATTACGGCGGGTGGAGAGGTCTTAAAATGTACGCCAAAAAACATATTTTTCGATTACTTATATTTGTTTTTTATATAAACGCGGGAGAATCGTCTTATAAAACAATAGATCAATTATTTAACTGGTAAATTTTATCTTCTTTTTATGTTAAATACGCCTCCTTCATTTAATTATGACAATATAAAATAAACCCATTTAAGCAGATGCGGCCCTATATACTCGTACATACATATATAAACATACTGTTAAATTGATGATGTGGAAATTATTTAAGTATTTTTGAATAAACGAACACAATAAAAATTTATTTTAATGGTTGTTATTATTCCTTTCTATGTAGCTTCTTTATAAACTGCGTGAGTCGTAGACTTCTTTATAAACTGCGATAGGATTGCCAAACAACAACCATATTTTATTATGATAAAAAATTAATTCGGTTCAAAAACCCCATATGTATTCGAATTGTAGTTGTTCCAGAGTGCAGATTTTTGTTTATATACTGAGAATTCATCAGTTTTATTATGCTAACCAATTAATTGGAGATGTAAGGGAGTTTTTTTATAGTATGTTGACAAAACGATTTAATACTTTGTAACAGAATGGATAGCGGACTAGCGAGCATGTTGCAGAAAGTATTCACGCAGGGGCTCTGGGGCGGTCATCCGTGGCCGGCTAAAGCTCAGGGTATCGGGGTGGGGTTTCCCAGAGCATACGTGAATCTTGTTAGACCGCATGAAGCAAAAAAAAAAAAAATCAGGAAAGGGGGTGAACCGGGTTTAAAGCAAGGACCATTCTTCTTCGGTATAAATCGATGGTAGTAATATAACATACCGACAAATCGCTGAATGCTTTTAATCGAAGTAGGAGCTGGAAATTCTCTGATTGCGTTAATTCGTTCGTCTGATGGCAGAATACCATCTGGTGTAATCTTGTGGCTGAGGAAATCAAGAGGGGTTGCGCCAAAGACGCATTTTGCGCTCTTAATATGCACGTCAAACTGTGCTAACTTGTTGAACAATCGTTCTAAGTGTAGTTAGTGCTGTTCCTCAGTGTGTGAAGCAACAGGAATATCGTCAATGTAGACGAAAACGAATTCTAGTTTCGTTCATGAAGCGCTGAAATGTTTGTGCGGCGTTTCGTAGACCGAATGGCATTCGAGTGAACTCGAAGAGGCCAAATGGGGTCGTTATTGCCGTCTTGTGAACATCTTCAGGCGCGACGGGTATTAAATGATACCCTCTGACTAGATCAATTGTAAAGACAATTTTGCATCCAAGTACGTGCATGGAGAAATTTTGAATGTGGGGTATCGGGTAGCGATCCGGTGGTGTGACCAAGTTTAGACGCCGATAATCTCCACATGGTCTCCAATCTTGATCTTTTTTCTTGACCATGTGCAAAGGGCACGAGACGGCAGTGAATGCAGCTTTGTGACGGATTGGATCTGGCCCTACGTGGTCTTGACACGGGTAGATGGCCTGCGGTGACAATATGGTGAACCACGTTATGTCGGACTGGTAAGTTATAGTTCGGCTCTGCTGTTAAAGAAGGAAATTGTTTCAGCACAGTGCCGTAATCATTGTTGACCGTGAAATGGATCGGTGTCAGTATGTTGACGCGAACCACGGTGCCATTGATTGATAGCTTAGTCGCTGATGCAACCAGCCGTTTGGTTTTTAGGTCAACAAGAAGTCCGAATTTGCATAGAAAGTCGGCGCCTACGATCGGACGATTCACAGCAGCTACAATAAAAGTATGCATGAAGGTTCGTTTGAGTCCGAGATGCACCTGTATCAACTTTATGCCGCAAGTAAGGATAGGTGTTCCATTGGCGGCCGATAACGCTAGTTCGGGGTTTCGTTTATGAACCGAAAATAGGTTTCTGAAGATTGCAACTGGAATAACCGACTGGTCAGCGCCAGTGTCAATTAAATATGTGAGTTTTGTAATGTTGTCGTATAAATGTAGACGAGTCGAGAGTGAGTTGTTTGACGTTCAAGTTAAAATAAGGGTGTGCGACGAGGTAGTCGGGACCCGTTGATTTATTGGTTTTTTTGGTTGTCGCTAATGTCCATGCTGGCTGTTGTTGTTGGTTTTCGCCAATTGCATGGATTCGTGCATTTCTTCGCAGCTTTTCCGAATTTGTGGTGATACCAACATAAACCTATTGGGTAGTTGCTGGTATTGTTGCTGCGGTATAAGCCGTCTATTTTGGCTTCGAGACGCGCCAAACAATCTGCGAACGTGCCGCTATTTGAAGGAGAACGGTGTTGTCTACCTTGGTCATGATATGTCTGCGCTCTAGCTCTCGACTGCCTATTTGTGTTTTTGTCGTTATAATGAATTATTGCTTGTGTTTCATGTACCTGGCGATGTGGTTGTCCGATGTTCATAATGTCGAACATGTGGTCTGCTGTCTTCGATAATTCGTCGATCGGAGTAGATTCTTGTTGTGCCGCAAGCGCGACTTTGATCAACTCGGGCATTTTTCGGATTCAAATTGATTTAATGAATTGTTCGCTTACCAATTTGTTTGTGCCTGCGAGTGTGCGTATCTGCCGCAATGCCTCCGATGGACGATGGTCACCCAGGCTTTGTTCGGATAAGATAGTCTCCAGTTTCCGTTCGTGTGACGGTTCTAGACGCGCCAATAACGTTTGCTTTAACACGTTATACTATTTATCCTGTGGCGGTTTCTGGAGTATATCTGATATAACCGTGAATGTTTCTGGAGAAATAGTAGAAGTGATGCCACGTAGCTCGAACTGGATTTCAGCTAATTGAAACCAGCTTGTCGGTTGGTTATGCCAAAATGGAGGCAGGTTCAACTTAGTTTGACCCGCGATTTCCATTGGTTCGTCTTGATTGTCACACGTGGTTTTTGAACCAAGCGGAGTTGGCTGTTGGTCTGATATTTGTGAGCCTGTAGGTTTTGACTGTTCGCCGGTGGCACCGCGTAAAGGCATTGTCCTGATTTATTTTCCGAATCGAGATTAAAATTGGTTTTAATTGAAAAGCAAATGCGAATATTATTTATTTGGCTGCCGAGACCCCCCCAAGTACGGGACGAGCAGTCACATTCGTCTTTGGTCGTCGCCTCGACAGGTTCAAATTTGAACAGTAAAACAAGAAAAAAAATATTAATTTGAGTTTGTAATGAAATTTATATCGGAATGGTTACCGTATCGTTAAATAAATATTGCAAGGTTAGTGAAAATTCTTATTTGCGATGTGTACTTAGTTGAAACAAACTGTCGGAAATGTAAATACGTACAAATTATTGGGTGCACAAATAAATTTCCGACCTTTTTTACTGAAATAAAATACTTTAGTTTGTGTAGAAAATGAAAGAATGTTTTATTCAAAGTACATATGTTCCTTCGCCTTCGGAAGCTATAACATTCGCCCAAGGAAGAAGTCTGGTGGTTTCGAGGCGATCCAGTCATCGACCCATTTTTTGACGTTTTCATATGAAGTGAAGTGCTGCTGTGCCAGGGCTGATTGCATCGACCGGAACAAGTGGTAATCAGAGGGAGCAATGTCTGCTGAATACGGCAGGTGGGGTAGAATTTCCCAGTTCTGCCTGCCCAAGTAATTTTTGACAGGTATAGCAACATGTGGCCTAAAGTTGTCATGTTGCAAAACAATCTTATTGTGCCTTTTGTCCCATTCCGGTCGTTTAGCAGCTAGAGCTTGCTTAGAAGCCATCATTTGTCGTCGATAAACTTGTCCCGCAATGGTTTCACGCTCTTTCAGCAGCTCATAATAGGCGACACCCTTCATATCCCACCAAATACAAAGCATCACCTTCGAACCATGGATATTTGCTTTTGGCGTCGACGGCCCTTGTTCACCTGGCTTGACCCACGCTGGTTTGCGCTTTGGATTGTCATAATGGATCAATTTTTCATCCCCAGTGATGATCCGATGCAAAAACCCCTTCCTTTGTTGTCGTTGAAACAACAATTCGCAGATGGTTTTCCGACGTTCGTCCCTTTCTTTCAATTTGTGTGGCACCCAATTTCCCAGCTTCTGAACCAATCCCATTGCATGTATATCTATCTGGTGACCTAAGACGACCGTTTTCACGGTATTTTTTTTCAATAAAAGAAATAAGGCGAAGCCATTTTATTTTTTTTGGCGTACACAAAAAAAAATACACACATAATTTTTTTTAAACAAACAAAGTTGAACCGGGCAACGCCAAAGGAGCACCAACCCTATAATTCAAGGTTTATTATTTAAGACGGTCGAGTGCTAAGTAGCACGTAAAGGACTTAACATTCTTTTTTTTTGATCGATCGTCACACCGAACGTTACAACTGTTTGTGATAAGATTTATGTCACAGCAGAGAAAATTTATTGGTTTGATAAGATCGCGATTAAATGTTAGTTGTACCTTTTGCCTAATGTCCTCCTGCATAATTAAATTTTACAGAATTATAGACAGACAGTGACAAAAGTACTAATTGTCTACTTCGTTGATTCAGCCGAAGTTTTAATTGCTGATTTGAGTATCATTTTTCCAAATAGCAATAAAATGGGTGGTTTAAATTATGTTCAAAACAAAATTAAAAAGGCAAAGATTTTGTAACGTTCTTAAAAATATAAAATAAAATAACAGGAAAAACGTTTAACAGTTTTTGCTTATTATATACAAATTTAAACAATTAATTGGTTCTTTATTTTTTTTTGCCTATTTCGACCTGTTAGTCATGCTCATAGGACTTATTATTATAAATTTAACAATACAAAACCAAAACCTTAAAAATTATGTACATTAAAGCCGTGTTTTTTATTAGCTCCGGATACGAGCTATCACTAGCAATTGGAAAATTTCTATTGAAAGTTCTGCTATTTTACCCATGTGTCCTTAGTAACGAAAAAACTAAAATAATTCTCAACTTCTCGCCGTTGTATCGCATTTCGACTGTATATCTATATATATATATATATATATATATATATATATATATATATATATATATATATATATATATATATATATATATATATATATATATATATATATATATATATATATATATATATATATTATATATATATATATATATATAATATATATATATATATATATATATATATATATATATATATATATATATATAATATATATATATATATAATAATATATATATATATATATATATATATATATATATATATATATATATAACTGATATTGTTTTTAATAAATCTACGAATAAAGTTAATCTACCGGATATGATGAACATTCTAATGGAGCTTAAAATGTGGAAAGATCACTAGATTTCATAACCAGTTTTTTAGAGGATTTAAAAAGCCAAGTTAAAACGGTTCTTGTTGAAAATAATTCTCTTAAAGCTGAGTTCAAGGAGTTGGAGTCTAAATGTGTGAAGAATGAATTTAAAATCAATCAATTAGAAGCTCAGCTAGATTTATTCGAACAAGAGAAACTTCGAAATGAAATAGTAATTTCTGGATTGCCTGAACCTGATAATGCAGCGCACCGTAAAGAACTAATTGGTTGTTTACTCAAGCATATTGATATGGTTGTGACTGAAGATGATATAATCTCAATTCGATCTATTAAACTGTCCAACAACTCATTCTGGGTATTGCGTTATTTTTTTTTATTTTTTATCTTTTTAAGAGTGAAATATCGTTGATGGTTTCTAAGCTATTACTTCAAAATATTCGTAGTATGCGGCAAAACTTTGATAGCTTGGTTTGTCATATTCAATCGTTGGCTCAATTACCTAAATTAATAATATTATCAGAAATTTGGATAAATGATTTTAAAATTGGCAACTATTCATTAGCTGGATTTAAGTTTTTTGCTAATTGTAATAACATCCAGCGAGCCGGTGGTGTTGCTGTGTTCGTGGCTGATAACTTAATTGTCAAAATTCATAATGATCTTAAATTAAAGATAGCTGATGTTTTAGTAATTGATACTTATTTTGAAAATACTAAAGTAACTATTGTGTGTATTTACAAACTTCATTCTTGTAACATTGACGCATATTTGGTTGAGCTTAATTTGTTCTTGATTAAAATTAAATCAAAAAATTCGTTCCTGGTGGGGGATGCCAATATTAACATTTTGAGCAGCTCTAGTAGACTAGTTGATGAGTATAAATTTTTAATGTCCAGCCATGGATTATTCTGTGATGTAAATGCCGACCAGGATTTCTAGTGTTTCTTCATCTTACATTGATCATGTTTTCTATCGATGCTCTAATTTTGCAATTGAGTCTATATAGTTGAGGATTTACGTATCACGGACCATTGTGCCATTTTTATTGACTTATATTTTAAGGGTAGTAACAAAGACCAATCTAATATTAAAATTAATACAAATATGAAAATTCTGATTTACTTGAATCTTGGAATATAGTCTTATCTGAAGCCAATATTTCTGCAGCTTTCGATTTGTTTACCACTACGCTCTCTAGTTACGTTGGCCAATGTAAATACGTAGGTAAACCGAATAAAAAACTTTCAAGCCTTAACCGTGGATGAACAATTCCCTTCTTTATAAAATCAATAAGAAAAATAAGCTTAGTAGAAAGCTTAAAAAAAATCCCAGTAATTTGGATTTATTAAGCTTTCTTCGTCAGATGTCAAAACAATTAAAAAAGGAAATAATTGAGGCTAAATCAAAGTATTATTTGGATCGATTTCAAAACGTTAAACAACAATGGTCATTAATTAATGAAATTCTAAATAAGGATACCTCCAGTGACAATTTATTTGAAATAGTTGATGAACATAATAATCGTTTCGCCTCTGCAGGGGATATAGCAAATTGTTTTAATTCATATTTTTTCAATGTTGTATCAAAGGCTCGTAAGGAGCTTCCCGACTGTTTGCGACTAACCGATGTTACTGTAAGTTTAGATGAATCATCTAGCAGCAGTTTTTTTTCCGGCATTGTTCATCTACAGAGATATTCATTATACATTATAAACTCACTTGAAGATAAACATTCCGCAGACATGTTTGGTTTTAGTAATTGGTTATTTAAAAAATTATCTTTAATATTATTGATATTTTATGCATTCTCTTAATCGAAGTATCACTGAAGGCATTTTCCCCGAGTCACTTAAAGTTGCTGCAGTAATCCCACTATTTAAAAAGGGCGATCCTTTGAAAATTGCGATCTATCGACCAATTTCTTTACTTTCTGTGATCTCAAAAATCTTTGAAGAAGCATTCAAAACGAAGGTAGTTAATTTTCTGGATGGATCGAACTTTTTTAATAAGTGTCAATTTGGTTTTAGGTGTAATTTAGGGGCTGAATATGCTCTGATCGAACTGCTAAATCCACTTCATGAAGGTCTTAATAATTCTAGAATGGTAGCTGCTTTATATGTCGATATTACAAAAGTATTTGATATGGTTGGATCATAACGTTCTTTTGAATAAATTTTGGAATATCGGTTTTCGTGGTTGTGTTTATAATTGGCTGAAATCATTTATTGTTAATCGTTCAGAAAGTGTTCGTTATGGCGTTTGTCCGATTTTATTTTATATTAATTCAGTTTTTACTCAAAATTTTAAAGGTAAAGTGGTGGCTTTTGCTGACGATATGGTTTTTGTGTACGGTAGTAGGTTTATTAAGTCAGTGGTTCGCTGTACATAAACTGGTATTAAGTCCGACAACTAAAGCAATGTTGTTTAATTTAAATGAGTTGCGTGCTTTCAATAGAGACTTAATTCATCACGACTGTCGTTGTACTAAGAGTGGTAATTGCCTGGCTCATTGTTTGACGATTGACTCCGTGAATAACATTAAATATTTGGGGTAGATTTGGACTGCAAATGTCATATATCTGACCTAAATAATTCACTACATTCTGGTATTAGGAAAATGTATCTTTTGCGCTCTAACTGTTCTTTTTCGGTGCTAAAAAATTTTTATCATGCCTTAATTGAGTCCATATTGCGCTATGGTATTTGCTGCTGGGGCGGTACGTACTACGAGTCAGTCCGGCCTTTGGTTATTGCTCAAAAGTTCATACTCAGATTGACGTTTTTCAAGAATAAATTGTGCTCATCTTGGCCGTTATTTAAAACGAGTAATATTCTGCCACTTAAACATCTTTATGTTTTCAAGGTCATGAATGTATATTTTGAGAGAGGAATCGTTTCTTGAGTTACACTTTGCGAAGGAACACATTGCATCTTCGTACGGTTCCTAAATTTTTAAAAACCCATTATTTTAATTACTTTTCAGTTACCGCTCCTACAATTTTTAACAAGCTTCCCAGAGATATATAGTATATATATATATATATATATATATATATATATATATATATATATATATATATATATATATATATATATATATATATATATACATATATACATATATATCAGTGGCGTAGTTTGGTTTTTGGAGGTAGGTAAGCACTTGATGTTAGGTAGCTTTGAGCTTGATTCCATTCGCTAAAAAACAATTGATTAATTATAATAGAACAATTAGGATCGCAGACCAGATCACTATTCTTGTTTTCCCTGAGAATTGAGAATTTATTTATTATGACTTTTTTAGACTATTTTGGTATTAGTTTTCAAGAGCATACTGTAGCAATCGACACAGTATACCTTTTAAAAATAATACCTAAACAGTATAAAAGTGACAGAATATTGCCACTGGGACTATTTGGTAATTGGATTTGATATTTTGTATTAGATTTCTTATTTGAAATAAATCAGTTTCGTTCGTTTCTTATTCGAATACCCTCGAAGATTAAAACTGTTGTGTGCAGTTTCATTGATATTTTTTTATTTATTTCTATAAAATTATACAACTAATATTTAAAGGAAGCCGCAAATTGATCTAAAATATCATCGTAAAAATTGTGTCCTCCGCAAACAAGTTCCTGCATGTCTATATGTGAAAAATATTTTGCGAAAATCGTTTTGTAATTCTGTACTTTCGATAACTTATACACACATACACACCAGTTTAACGAAACTTTTAGTGTAACGAATTTAGTTTCGCAACGAATTTTCATTCGCTAAACTGGAAGTTTTATTATAACGAAATGCCCTGTGTTCTAACCAAATAAGTAAGGAAAGAAGGAGTCTTCCTTCGAGGCGGATTTTAACTCTAATATAAAGTTAAATCCATTAAGTTTGGGCGGTCACAAGTGAGCAGGTAAAATTGCAAGCCATCCGACGCCAACCTTGGAAATTACCATCACTGCAAATCGGCAATTACCATCACTGCAAATTTCCAATTATCACTGCACCTTGTGGAAATCTATCATTGCAAACTTCTGGTAGTGCCTCTATTTTGATTATATTTGTGAAATCTTATAAAATAGATAAGTAATGACAGCCAGTTAACAAAAATTAGGGGCGTTTCAAAAGGAACACAGCGTCGTTTCTGAGCAAATAACTAGATTAGCAAAATATGTTCAACAGTTACCGCCTAGTTCAGACATTTTTGGTATATCTGCTCATCAGAAACGTACTAATAAATTGTGAAAAAAATGTTGGTGAAGTGGAATGGGAAATATGTTTTATAAGCCATGATGAAGCGTCGGGAATTCATATATTCGAAGATATTTAATATGAGTTTAAATAAACGGAGTCGAAAGGCAAGCATGAATACAGATCAACAAATTCATCATTATTTGATACCACAATGAATACTGAAATGTCTATACAAGTGAAACTGACAAAAATTAATGTTCTTCCATTTAGCGGAGAATGTGCGGAATTGCAGTTATTCTATGACCTTTATATGGGCACTATCCACGAAAATACGTCGCTAAAAGTTTCAATATCTGAACGATTTACTACTACGACTTTACTAAATAGCTCAGAAGAAATTATTAGATAGCTGCGAGCATTCGGAGGAAACTGAGCAACGGGATTCCTGACTCATTATACGTGCGATGTAGATTTTCCAACTATTGACGATTTTTTGAAATTTCTAGGCAAAAGATCATGCTCTGGAATCCCGTAAGTTAGAAAGTAGAAGGACTGGTCCAAATTCTAATGGAAAACTTTTACGATAGTTTGCAATCATTTCGGTAAAATGTGATGTTTGCGATTCTTACGATCATTTTTTGTATCAGTGTAAAAAGTTCGCGAATAAATCGATTGACTAGCGATAGTAATGAATCAAAGCGTTGCTTTAATTGCCTTTTGGACACTCGCTCAGTATACTAATATAAATCAAAAAGAAGGTGTCAAATATGTACAAAGAAGCATCATACATTGTTAAACCCAACAGAGTCTAAGTTAACCGCACCAGGCATCGGACGTTTTATCAGGGAAATCTGAATACAAATTTATTAGTATAATCAATGCCACCCACATCATTGGTAAAAGTAAAAGAATTGGTGTGCAAATAGGGTTACATACAAGGTGCTGTTGGATACGGGATCTCAACTCTTGCTTATCTCGGAAGCCTGAATGGACGTAATTCAGTGTCTGGTATCGGAGAAAATCGGACAGACTCCACAAAGCGGAGAACATCAATCCAGATGACCAGCCTAAACAACTACAACTCAGAATTTCACGTCGAAGTAACTGCTGTACTTTCACCACCAACACCACACCAAAACGACTTAAGTCTATTGACTGGCATTGAATTAGTAGATCCCGAAACAAATAAATCAAACACAATAGACATTTTATTGGGGATCAGATGTAATTTTGCAAATTTTAGGCTATGGCAAAATTCCAAATAATAAAGGTCAAATTATCGTGCAATAGACCTTATTTGGATGGGTTTGTTTAGACGCCAAGAGATATTCGAACTACCGCTCTTCATCGTCTACAATATCAAAATATTCAGCTGATTTCAATATTGACAAAAAGTTGAGAGCCGTTTGGGGAATTGGAGGAGATTCCAAAGCCATCCAAATAGACAAATAACGAAGAGGAAAGTGAAGTCTATTTTGTTGCTAATACCGTCAACGGAAGTTTGTTGTGAGGTGGCCGTTTCAGGAACCCAAGCCGACCCGAGGAACATCGCTCAATTTAACAATTAGTGGGTCGCATGCCAGGGAGAGAAAATTTGTCAAAAGCGAAGAATATCAAAAGATATATAAATCGTTCATGCAGGAATATATTGAACTCGGAGATTTGGTGAAAATTAGCACTGAAAGGTGACCCAAGATGCTTCTGTATTTTTACTACATCACGGTATTTTAAAAGAAGATCGCATCAGCACAATGTTAATATTAGTATTCGATGCACCAGCCAAAACCGGATCGACCGCTTTGCTCAATGATGAACTCCTAGTTGGACCAACTATTGTCAATCAATTCGAAATAATTTTCCGGTTTCGGGAACATGCCTTTTTCACGAGTTCAGATATTGTCAAGATGTACAGGCAAATTTTATTGAATGATGAAGATCAGGAAAACTAATGCGCATACAGAACCTGGTCACTTATGGTTCCGCTTCTTCCCCGTTCTTAGCAACAAGGGTTATGAAGGAACTAGCCAGACTAAACCAAAATACATACCTAGCTGCCGTAACTTTACTTAATGCTAACATGTATTTTGAAGAACTGATGATCGTAACCAACGATTTGAGGGAAGCAATAACTTTGAAATATGATATAACTAAAACCCCGAAGGCTGTGCGAATGCGCTAAAGTAACTGAGTCACTCAAGTGAGCGATGCTAAAAGCAGAAAAAATTGAATGAATTTAAAAACAGTGAACTATCAAAAGTTTTATTTTTCTTGGAAACAAACGCGCGCAGGAAAGTTACCTGGCTTCAACTGTGATTTTTAATGATAACTTTCACATATATAGTAAATACACGACATCTCTTTCTAGGGCTACGGACCAATAGTCGGGTTAATTGTTCTTTTACCTACTTTTTAACAGTGTACAGGGTAAATTCAAATATTGTACTAAAAAGTTGGCTAAAATATGAAAAACCGTTGTTTTTAACTTTTTCATGATTCAATGATTTTTGTTAAAATTTTCGCGTTTTCATTACATGTATTAAATATACGTACAAGGTAATAAATGAATGAAAAGCAATAAGAATAATTGACGTTTTTTTGCACCTAACAAATAGCCAGCGATTTCAACCCTCCAAATCATAATTTGTGCCCATCAAACCATTTTTACAATCAACAAAATCAAAACAAATTTGTTTGTGTTTCTTTCGAGCTAGTTATATAGACGAAAACGAAACGGAAAGCCTATATGAGACAGACGAACGAAATGAATTGCGACGATCATCGCGCGTTGTAAACAATAAATCATCGTAATTGATCGAAATTGATCTTCAGACAGAAAAAATGTTTAGAAATGACAAGTTCAGTAGACGCAATAATTTCGAAAAAAAAAAAAACTCCAAAGGAATTATAGTGGCACTAAAGGCACAATATAACAACATACCCTTTATAAATATTATCATAATCATCCATCAACCTGATCTAATCCAATTTAAATTCCAAAATAAATTTCGCACGATTGAATTGAACATTTTCGTGTTCATTGAAATTGCAATCATTATTTTTATTATCATCCCAATTCACTTGTCGTTATTTTCGTTACGCTGTGTGCTACTGGTTTATTGTATCAAGATAATAAATGTCATTATTATATTGTGTTGTAGAATTTTATTTTTTGTTCAAAAATTTAAGAATGATTTGTATCACCTTTTTGTAAACGAATATGTTTGTGTTGTGTTTATACAAAAATAAGTATTTTGTAGTTCAATTTTTTATTTCTTAACACGCGATTTTTTCATTTTTTATTTTTTAGTATTTTGAACATGTCCCAAATAGTTGACAACGTCTCAATACAAACAAATCGGCGTATAGTATTTTTGGTATATTATATTACAGTAGGGTACAAAAAAAAAAAATTTCCTTATCACACTCGGAAGAATTTCGATTTTATTTTCAATTTTAAATGGAAAAAATCACTTCATGTTGTTGTTGGATAAAAGGATTAAGAACTAAAAAAAATTGTTTGCTTCTCGAGAAAAGGGTTTATTTGTTCGCTAGAATGATTATTTGTTTATTTATTTATTAGGTTCAGCAGATGTAGATTATATAGTGGATACAGTTTTAAACTAAACAGATTTTCCAGTAACTTAATATCTGTACGCTTGCCTATAAATTGCAATAACAACTAACAAAAACCAATATGGGGTTCACGTATTAAAATCGGTAGGAAAATTTTCATGTATTCAGATCATTTTTCATGCCGGAAAATGTATCACATCAACTAAGTAAAAAATATTCTTCGACATAATTTAATTTAGTTTGTTACAATTTGTAAGTTATTGAGAACTTTGTAAACTATTGTGGTTATTTTAATTAAAATAATTTCTGACTTTCACATAACCTTCTGTTTTTGTCTCCTTTTCCATCGTATAATTTTTCTTTTCTATTTAGTTTCGTTATTTTTATTGGAAAATTGTTCAATTATTAATTTAAAAAAGATTTTATTTGTTGAATAAATTATTTCCAGGTTTTATTCCACGAATGTTTCGAGAAACGGAAATATTAAATTAAGTTTAACTTGATTAGTTTTCGTTACGGACAATTTATAAAGCACTTAAGCAAAATGAATGTTTTAGATTTTGAGACAAAATTATCAAGATTATAGTTTAACAGAAATTTAACACTGTATTCTAACCTGGTTTGACTTTGATGTATAATAAATAATATGAACAAATTTATTTGAAGCTCAGTCTACAGCATTGTGTGCACTTAGTGAAATCTACAAATGGTTTTCTTACCTGAAATGAAAAAAAGATAATAAAAAGTTAATTAAATGCTTATATAGGTATTTGTGAGAACAAAATTTATATTATATATTCGGCATTTTGAAATGGAATTATTTACAGAAAAGTTCCTTATCAAATAATCAAATATCTCTTGTTTGATGGATTGAATAACACATGTATGTCGGTTTCAATTGAACCAAAACAGCACTCTGATGGAGAATAATTGATTTTTTTTTTTGCTTTTAAATTGTTCGATTGATAGATAAAAGTTGCCCTCACACCAAAATATTTTTGCTGGAGATCGTTTTACGAAAATCTATTTTTTAAAATAAAATAAATTTACCCCCTTGCTGTGTATATTAATTTTAAACTAATCCCAAAACCTTGATTCTGTCGGCTACCATTTTCGGCTTGATATTTTTATTAAAGTCTAGGAACCATAAATAAAAATATATGGGAGTTATGATGTTGTTGATATAAGGGATTCTGAAATTTAAAACTGAAATTTTTTGTAACGGATATTTTAAATTGTTTAAATTATTTTTTCTTATGCAGTAGATTTCATTTATAGCGACCACGGATATAACGACATTCCGGATAAAACAAGGTAAAATTATAGTCCCTAGCATTGCAGGATTATTTTAATATAAAAAATTTCGTTTATAACGACTCAGCTCTAATGAAAATTCCGAATAAAACGTAAATTTTTTTACAATTTTACAAAAAAAACTCGGTTATAGCGACCTAAATATTTTTTTCGGGGAATTACATTTCATTTTACTTTTATGTATTGTTTATTGGGTATGTTTAAAAGTATTTACTCGTGGACTGACGTGAGAAATTAATTAAAGTAATTTATATCCGTGAATTACTAAATAATATATCTAATAATATATTAGAATAATGTGTGAAAAAGATCATGGTCCGTGCACAAACAGCGGCAAAGCCTGGAATAGCGCAACATAAGGTAACGCATTTTGTTTGGTGTGATTGGAAGGGAATCTACTGTCTGTCACTATCTACTGTCCTCAACTAATGCGACAATGCCGGGCCACACACATCTTTAATGACTCGGCAAAATTTGTGAGAGCTTGGCTGAGAAGTTTTGATGCATCCACCACGGGGAGGTGAGGTGACTTGTAAAAATCACTTGGTTCAGTTTTTCGCTCAGAATCCCCAAAAGTTATAATGGTATTACAGCAGACAAATAGCAAAATGACCGAATATTAAAAGTCTGATTTCTTCCGTTCTCCGATTTTTTAGGTGATTCACCCAATAAACCTATTCATTACAATTTACTTGATTAAAGTTCTTAGTTCATTAATAGTACAAAACGCTTTAAAAAAAATCGGAATCAATAAACTAGCGCCACCATTTTACCAACCCATCAAGAATAAAACCGCAAAAAAAAAAAATCACCAAAAACAAAAGAAATTCAATAAATTGTTTGTGTTTTTTTTTGTTCATCTCGGATTTCCACATTTTTCTTTGTTTAGTTAAATTTTAAATAAGATTATCGTTGTTAAATTGTAACAACTTAAGACAATATAAATAAGATTTATTCCTTTAATTGTTATTTTTAAGGATAATAAAAACGAAAAATGGTGTATTTAAACGCTTCTCTTGTAAAAAGCAATATATACAAAAAAATAAAAGAAAAACAAAAGAAAGTATATATTTTTTGTAATTTTCCAAGCTGTCAATTTTCCAGTTTATGCAAAACTAGATGTGCGAGGGAAATATTTTGTTATGTGTATAAAAAATTTAAATTCTTGATTTTTCTCGAGCACTTGAAATCGCGCGCGCTATATAATATTTAATGATTTTTGTTATTGTTGTTGTGTATTATATTGCTTCAATAGAAAATAAAATAATAAATAACAATTAAAGAAATGAAAATACAATTTTATATTTTCTTTTGTATTATTTAAGATTACTCAAAGATTTATTCAGCCATTAAATTGTGATGCTTCTGAAAAGGTGTTTTTGTGTAAGCTACTTGTTATTCAACAATGACTCCATACATAAACATGAGTTAATAGAGTAAATAAATAAGAAAATGCTTCATCTTCTGGTATATAATATACATCATCGATGTTGTCGTCTTGTGGAAATTTACGTCTATTAAATAAATACAAAACTCTTGATGTTCATGTTCATGTGTGTTTGTGTAAAATATGGTAATTTGTGTGATTAAAATTGTATGTGACAAATGATATTCTGGTGTATATAATTACAATGTTGTATAATGTGTATGGTATATAGATCGGTTTTTTATCAGAATGAAAACAAATTTTTTTTTACTTTTCTTACTAATTATACATATACTCTTATGTGTAGAAATTATGAAGCGATATTGCCCCCTGACCATTATGGCGGCCGAACACCTCAGCTGCCTGTGGCAGCCAAATTAAATGAACATTTGCTGCGGTGGCCTAAGCCCAAGCTTCGATTCCTAAAATTTACTTTTTTATAATTAAGAAACTTTATTTATCATACTTCTTAATTTGATCACTTCACACCATATGGAATAGCACAAGAGTTGCACTCGATGTCGATCTCGACCGGCCGAAAAATTCGAAATATTTATGTAAAATTATCACAAAAAATCCTTTAGAGTGGGGTCTAACTGTAAAACTTTGCAAGTTATGTTGGTGATTCCTTTTCACATTTTTCATCATGAAAGTTTATGAGTCACTTTATTGGTTAATTTCCGCACTTAGCCAGGTTATTTTTTTAAAGAATATAACAAATTATGGGAAAATAACATTTTTTTACTTCAAAAGACAAAAAACAAACAACAACACCAACTAAAAAACATGATTGTATTAGTAAAATGCATACATTTAGGCGATTGCATAAGGAATTGAATTTAAAATATTTTTAATAATATTATATAAAGGTAAATTATTAAACGTTTAATTAAGAAATAAATATGTGATTTATGTAAATATTTGGATAAAAATTATTTACAAAATTATAACCTAAGATTTCGAAATAGGATTTTAAGTGTGCTAATCCCATATTTGGTATTGGTGTCGAGCTTGACTTAATACTAAACAGGGTTGTAGGTCGTGCTCATAGGTTTCCCTAATAGGGTAGTAAGATGCATACATAAGCCAACTAATCAGCGATTTGTAGAATTTTATCATGGATTTTGCATATTGAAATGTGAATTTTTTTGCAAAAACTCCATATAGTTGGTAGGGGTGTCGAACTTGACGTAATACTAAACAGGGTTATAGGTCGTTCTCATCGGTTTCCCTAATAGGGTAGTAAGATACCAGGCAACTTGTCAGTGATTTGTAGAATTTTATCATGGATTTTGCATATTGAAATGTGCATTTTTTTGTAAAAATTCCCTACTTTTCAGCTAGTGCAGTTCAACACATTTGAAAATTTAATTAAAAATCATGTTGTGGGATAAGTAAAAAAAAACACAGCCACATAATTAGGCAAAGTATGCTATGGTAATATTTCGTAAGATTGTTTTGAATGATTTTGAATTTGTATTTGTTTCATGTTTTCAGCTAATGCGATTTAAAAGATATTCCCATAAAAAAAATAAAATGTTTTTTAGAGTAGCCCATCACAATGGACCGTCACCGGTCTAAGTGTGCATAAGCAGCCACTCCAACCTAGAGTAGCCCGGCCAGGACAGCGATTTTGGTCGCAATTTGAGGATTGAGTTGAGTATTACCGGAAGGCAAAAGTATTGGTAAATTGTATTGGTGTCTAAAGAATAGAGAAAAACAGAGAATAAACATTTGAAATATAAAAAAAAAAATTCAGTGTCATCTCATGCGTACGAAAGGATGTACATATTTTTATTTCCAGTAATTTTTTGCAAAATTTAAAACTAATAAAATTATTACTTGAATAATGATTTAAAGATAAATAAATATTAATTAAAAAAGGCAAATAAATCAGAAAAATATTTATAAACTATAATTGTATTAATAATTTAAAGTTAGAAAAATTACACGACGTACATACTCCCTTTCCTGCGCTTGGATCAACACTAAAAGTTAATATCACTAATTTACTTCTTATATTTTTCACATTATCCCTCTTATCCGATGTTAAACAAAAAAACCTTATGCCATGTTATATGAAACAAAAAACTAAAAAATACGCACATTTGACAGAGTCTAATGGGCGTTTTTTTAAGTCTTTTGTTTAACATGATGCAAATAAGACAGATAAAATGACACGAAGAAGAGGGATATAAAATATAATGTGGAATAAATAAGAAGTAAATTAGTTATTTTGGCTTAGTGTTAATTCAAGCACAGGAAAGGGTGGATGTACGTCGTGTGATTTTTCATCATTTTAAATTATTAATAAAATTATAGTTTATCAATATTTATCTGACTTATTTTCCATTTTTAGTTAATATTTATTTATCTTTAAATCATTATTTAATTAACAATTTTATTAATTTTAAATTTTGCAGAAAATTACTGGAAATAAAAATATGTACAACATTCCTTTCGTGCGCATGAGATAACACTGAATTGTTTTTTTTTGATTTTTCAAATGTTTATTCTCACATAATTCAAAAAAAAAAAAGTTAAAAATATTATGAATGTGGTCGACGAAGAATGTAAAAATTAAAAACCATTTATTTATCCTGCTTTTTGTTTTTTATATTGAAGATCACCACGAGCAATTAATTGCGTACATTGTTTTGAATTTTTGGTAACGAAGTAAAATGAATGTCTCGCTTACAACAACAATAGATAGAAAAACATGAATTCCTCATGTTAAAAGGTAGGGAAAAATAACTCAAGGCGAGCGGGAGCAACAAAAAAGTTGAACCGATTTCACCCGCTTAGCTTATTTTTGATACTAACCATCATGAGAAAACACACTAATACAATAAAAATATTTGACGGCACACAATACCAAAATGTATATTATACGCCGTGTACATATACAAAATTCTCAATCCTCAATCCTCATTTTGCGACCAAAATCGATACCCAGATGTATTTCAAAATGCCGGTCAGTGTATTTACTTTTTTTGTAATTTTTGTATTTGAATTTTTTTTTTTTTTTTTTTTTAATATTTATTTGAGCTTTAACACAATTTAGGTTTTTAAGCTCCTATTAATTTTACATAATATTTTTTTATTTTTTTTTTTTATGGTAATATATACAACGTATGTTACATATTTACATGAATTATTATCAATATTTAATATAAATATAGTTAATAATTTTTATGCTAATACTAGTTTACTTTGGTAAATTAAGTTAATAATTTTATATCTACACATTTTATTTGAAACATATTTGTGAATTTTAATATTAATATTTTTTTTATACAAGTCAATTTTTTATACTGATATCAATTTATAATTTTTTAACTGTTCATTTATTTGTTATAATATATTTGGTATATTTTAATGTTAATGTTTTATATAATAAGGTTAATGGTTTAATATTAATATTTATTTATTTGTTGAGATTTTTATTTATATAAAAGTTTAAGTACTTAAATTAAATAGTAAAAATTGAGGTGTGGCCAACACACGACTTTCTTTTACGAACAGAGGATTTTGAGAAATTTTATTTTTTTTTATAACTTTTTTTTTAATTTTTTTTTTAATTTTTAAATTTTTAAATTTTTTTTTTTTAATTTTTTTTTTTAATTTTAATTTTTATTTTTATTTGTTTTTAATTTTTAGAAACATTTTGTATTAAGTAGTTTTTTGTAAATTTTATACTTTTTAAGATATTTGCAAAATAAATTTTCTGGACCAAGGGAGTGGCCACTTCCGGTTAGCCGATTTGGAGTAAAATTCACTGGGACCTCCCAATTTATCAAAAAAGGGTAAATCTGAAGTTTCAGTTCGATTGGTTAAACCATCTGGGCTGTGGTGAGGACACAGACAGACTGACAGACTGACAGACTGACAGACGGACAGACGGACAGACTGACAGACAGACACCATTTCGAAACCCACCTTTTCGGACTCAGGGGACCTCAAAACAGATAAATCTCTAAAAATCTCAAGGTCCAAAATTTTCATGATTACTATACTTTATTTTACTAGAGTAAAAGAAAGTAAAAATAGAGAGTGTTTTAGTAAATTAATAAGATTATTGGTATGAATAATACTGATATTTAATAATTAATTAAGTTATTTGTTTATTGTTTATATTTTAATATTTTATAGTAATTATATGTGACTGATAAACCCTATAGCTTTGATAGATTTCAGCGTGCATCGTAAGAATTTCTCATTAACCCCCAAGGCTTCTTTAAAGTTTGGAGAGATTTTTGTTTTCCTTCTTTGGTGATTATACTTTGGGCAATTTATAAGTATATGATGAATAGTTATGGGACAGTGACATATGTCACATTGAGGTGGATTACATTTTTTCATCAAATAATCACGTGTGCATCGAGTGTGCCCAATTCTGAGTCTACATACAATAACACTTTCATAACGTGATTCTCTTAATGATGTTTCCCATGGTGCTGTTGTTGTTTTAATCTCATATAGTTTATGGTCAATGCATTCATTGCATCGGCCGTTCCACATTTCCATTAAACTATTCCTCACATGTTTTTTTAGATCATTAAAAGGAACATGATCTTGTATTATTTCATGTAGATTTACAGCTGATTTAGACAAAGAGTCGGCTTGTTCATTACCGAAGATTCCTGAGTGGCTAGGAACCCACAAGAATATGATGTTCTTATCATACAGTGAATGTAATTTTTCTTGTATGTCTTGGATAATAGGGTTATTTATTTGGGAATTTTGGAGAGATACTAAACTTGAATAGGAATCTGATACTATAACAAACCGGGTGAAATTTGATCTGCACGCCTTGAATAAAGCAATTTGAAGTCCTACAGCTTCAGCTGAATATATAGACATGATATTTGAAAGTTTATATTTTTCCTGTTGTATTTCATGGTAGATTCCTACTCCAACCCATAAATAAATTGGAAATTTTTATATTGATCCCGAATCTGTTTGAATTCTGTATGGTAAATGTAATTGTTGGTCATATTCTTTGGAAATTTTAATAATTTTTTAATTACGATAGGTAGTTTTAGTTCCCAGGGAGGAATTTTACGTGGATGGAGCGCCATAAGGTTTGGTAATATGAGGTTATAATTTTGGATTTGAAACAAAATGGTTTTAAATATAGGATCGGCAAATAATGATCCATGTAGTGCATGGAGTGCTTTTGTTTGGAGGGGATGATCTGAATAAGTAGATATTTTTGTTATGAAGTTTATTGCAGTTATGGCACGACGATAAGAGAGAGGGGTTGACCCAGAATCACAGATGATGCTCTCGACTGGGCTGCTCCTAAAAGCACCAATCGATAATCTTAGACCCTGAGTGTGAATTGTATCTAATATTTTTAAATTAGTGGTAGATGCATTTTGGTATATGACACTGGCATAAACAAGCCTAGATAAAATCAAGGCATTATGTACTCTTAGTAGTAGATTTCTATCAGACCCCCAATGAATATTTGATAATAGTTTAATTACATTAAAAGTTTTAAGGCATTGTGTTTTCAATGATTCAAGGTGTAGTTTAAATGATAATTTTTGGTCCAGTATTACCCCAAGGTATTTATGATTATTATTAAATGAAATTTGTTGACCTTTTAAATGGATATTCGGACTTGGGATGGGGCGATTTGTTCGACCAAAAACAACACCTTTTGTTTTTCCAACATTAAACTCAAATTCATAGTTTTCTGTCCAAATACAAAGTTTATCAATGGAATTCTGTAGGAGAGATTCACAATCGTCCATATTTTTAGATCTTATAAAAATCACTAAATCATCCATCCGCAAACATAATTACCTTAACAGGTGGTTCAATTTGTTCAATTAATGGGTTAATTGCTATGAGAAATAAAATTACACTTAGTACTGATCCTTGAGGGACACCGTTTTCCTGTTCGTATGTGTCAGATTGTTTATTATTGGTGATAACTTTAAAACGTCGAACTTTTAGAAAATTTTTAATAAACTGAAATAAATTTCCCGATATGCCATGTTGATCTAAGATATTTAAAATATGATGTTTCCAAGTTTTGTCATATGCTTTGTTGATATCAAAAAATATTGTAATTATTTTTTCACCGTTTCGAAATCCCATTTGGATTTCATTAACAAGGTATCCCAAAGCATCAGTAGTTGATCTATGCTTTTGAAAGCCCATTTGAAACTTCGAAATTAGATTAAATTCTTTGGTTATCCATTTGACACGTTCAGCTACAAGTTTTTCCATAACTTTACACATAGTTTTGGTCAGTGCAATTGGTCTATAGCTTAGGGGTAATTTTTTATCTTTTCCAGTTTTGTTAATAGGAATAACATCAGCTATAAGCCATTCATTAGGAAATGTATGATTTGTCCACAGATTATTGTAGAATTTTAGAAGGAATAATTTTGATTTTATGTTTAAATTAGTCAGCATTTTGTAATGTATTCCATCAGGACCTGGTGTAGAACCACGACATGTTTTCATAATCTGGGTGAGTTGACTAATGTTGAATTCTTTATTGTAGCCATTATTTGAAAAACAGTTTTGGTTCATAAATGGCCTATTTTCCGTAGTAGTCTTTATATTGATAAAATTATTGGAATATTGTTTTGTTTGACTCGTTGTTGAGAAATGGTTAGCGAGAATATTCGCAATTTCTAGTGGCTCGGAAAAACACTGCCCATTTGTTATAATTGTAGTTATTTCTTTAAATATAACAATTCCTTGGATGGCTTTAATTTTTTTCCAAATTTTTTGTGGATCTTCATTTTGTCCAAGATTATTTACAAATTTTTGCCATGATAGTCTTTTAGCGATATGAATACGTTTCCTAACAAGAGCTCGACATTTCCTAAAAAGGTGTAAATTTGATGGGCTAGGATTGCGGATAGCGTTCCTCTGTGCTTTCCATCGAACTTTCAGCACTTCAGAAATATCCCGAGACCACCATGGTACTGGAGGTTTATGACAATTAGTTGATGATATAGGTATAGAATTTATTGCTGCATGTCGTATTTCATCAACAATATATTGATTTGCAATATCTGGATCGTGGAAATGGTAATCATTTTTTAAATTGAGTTGTAGATTATATTTTTGCCAATTTGCTTGATTTATTCTCCATCTCGGTCGAGGAGGTGGAGATGCTGCATTGGTTGGTATTTCTGTGGATAGTATAATGGGAAAGTGGTCACTTGAACAAAGGTTGGGATATATGTGCCAATCAAAATACATAGATACAATTGGTGATGCTATTGTAATATCAATCGCTGAAACAGTCCCATTAGAATAAGTGTAATGTGTTGGTTCTCCATTATTTAAAATATTTAAATTGTATTTATCAATTAGATTTACAATGTTGGTGCCACGTTTGTCGGGGCGAGTTGCAAATCTATCCCAAAGCGGATGATGGGCATTAAAGTCACCCAAGATTATGAATGGAGTTGTTAGTTGATTGATAAGATGTTCAATATCACTTATGGTTATATTATTATCATTTGGTAAATAAAGTGAGATCAACCTGATTTTAATTGGGTAATAAATTTCGACTGCTACGGCTTGTAGATCAGTATCAATCTCAATTCCAACACTACTGTAATTATTCTGTATTAGTATTGCTACTCCACCTTTTGCTCTTTCATCATGATCCGTAATAACATCGTTTCTATAGACTTGATAATTTTTTAGAGAAAATTTATTTTCAAATTTTAAATGAGTTTCTTGGAGGCAAATGGCCAATGGTTTGGTTTGATTTATCATTAGATGTAACTCCTCAATTTTGTTTGTGATTCCGTTAGGATTCCATTGAATTATGCTATTTGAGTTAAAGTCACACATAATTATATAATTTAAGAAAAAGATATATCATCACAATCGATATTCCCATTTCCATACAAGGAATTAAATGATTCAGTAATAGGGTTACCAAAAACATTTGTTTCATATTTACTTTCATTGATCAGATTCGGGTTTGCATCAATACTTGTAAGAATACGGTTGCAATTTCTGTCATAAATATTATTATTATCAGTATTATTATTTTCTATGGTATCATTAGTAGTATTTGTGTTAGTTGTATTATTTGGGTTATAAGGAAAATTTGAATTAATATTACTGTAATTGTTTTCTATTTCATTAGTGTTAGTGTGGTTATTATTTTGATTATTATTATCGTTTACGGTTTTAATTTTTTTATTTGGTTTTTCAGAGATTTGTTTGTTAGAATTAATGGGCGGTCTGATGGTGATATTTTCACAAGGTTGAATGTTATTTTTTAAACTGTTTATTGGTATAATTTTTGAAGGTCCTCCTTGTACAATTTGTTTTTGTTCATTAGTTTTAGATTTTTTACTTTCGGTAATTCTCGTTTTTGTAATGTCAGCATATGTTGTATTTGATTGATGGGTTGTACTTAAAGCCGGTGTATTACTTCCTCGCTTGTGAGTCCATCGTAAGATTAAGTAGCTCTTTGCAATAAATGAAACCCTCAGAGTTATTAAGAAAGGGATGCTCCGTTACAGCGATGTTAACTAACCCACCGAGAGTTTTAGCAGCGAATAATTTTTTTGTGGCGGTATTATTGTTTGTTAGAATTAATAACTGACCTGTTTTTAATAATTTGGCATTTTTAATACCGGTTTCAGTGATCATGGCAAGTGCATTATCAACGGCAAAAACTGATAATGATCCAAGGTTTTTTGTTTTTTCACATGCACTAGTGATTAATAGATACTTTTCGTTATCAATATTACTTTGGTGAAAACTACCATATCGTCGTTTTACTGGTGAAGGTTCAGGCAACTCAACAAAATCTGCTTCAGATAAGAGAGGCCCGAATCTGTTTGGATGTTCAAAGTGAGGCATCCTGCAAGCAGGAGTCGAACTATCGATATTTCCACTTAATAAGATAGTTTATTTAAATTTGCACTAATCACTAAAATTAATCACTACACAAAATGTTTTAATATATATGGTATAAGTATTTTGAAACTGTTCTTATTATAATCCTTCTTTTTTTTTTTTTTTTTTTTTTAATTTTTGTTTAGTTTTTAACGTTTTTTTTATTATTTTATTTGAAACTATGCATGTAGTTACTAAATATTTTAAATATTTGAATTATTCACAAAAATTACAAACAAGCTATGATAAAATAACTTTCTCTTAGTTTCAATTTTGATGAACCTGTCTTTTGCATTCTTTACATTGTACAGCTGCTTCAGTTTCCTTTATAATCTCGAACCATATTAAGCAGTTGTTTAAAACCGATTCAGAATTTTCTGCTAATATTCTTTGTTAATAATCTCTATATTCACACATCATCGGTAGAGTGAATGTCACTTCTAAACTTGCTATTACTAATGAAATCAACAGCGTATAAAATTAGAGGGCCACAGTTAAAATTGTCTCGCGGTGCCGGTAAACTATACGATGGTACGATTCTAAATTTTTCTAGTGAAACATTGCCCCAAGCTTGTTGAATTTGGGTTATAAAGTTTTGCGCTTTTTTCGATAAATTTGGATTGTTTCTTTCTGGCGCCAATGGATCATAATAAACAATGGTTTTATCATTCAAATCAATTACAACTAAATTAAAATGACAGTTGTTAACGATAGTCGGTATATAGACCCTCCTCTTATTGCGGCAAATTACCACATCAGGGTGACGATTGTTGTTGAGTATTTTATATACACTGGTACTGCTCAAAATTTTTAAGGCTTGGAAAGGATCTAAACAAATATCGTTAGTGCCTAACAACAGAACGTTTGCTGCCACATATGCCAATTCGGCAGTCAAATAGCTTGATCCATTGAGTGTGGCATAACAGTCGCTGGAAAGGCTTGTTTCTCATAATTGGTGAAAATTAAATTTAAACAGTTTAATATGGAGCCGTTTTTCGATTATTTTGTCCAAATAAACATTGTCACTAAATTTTAGCAATTTTGGTGTTATATGTCGGCTCAAAGCTATTTTACCAGAATACTTATTTCGTCGCGCTCGTTTTTTTTCCAATATTCTTTTAAATTAGAATCCATTGGGTTAAGTTCATCTTAACTTACAAAATGCTGCGTAGAACGTGGAGTACTTTCGCCCTGATTAGTGGTGCACGATGATTCAGGGGATTCATATTTTTGTCGTTTCTGCAAAATGATGTCTACATTCACTGCCTTTGTTTCCCGCTTAAGGTGTGGAGCTAGTTCTATGGCATTTAACAATAATTCCGTTTTTTGCCGAAGATTGTCTATTAACCGACCTAATTTTTGGTTGGGACACTTTATGAGGTTATGCTTCACAATATTAAACCAATTTTCAATATTTGCATTAGAAACTCTCTGAGACTCGTTAAAATTAGTCAAAAAGACGGTACTCCATAGAGGTAAATAACTAAAATACTTTTTTATACAAAATTGAACGAAATGTCGTGTTGTCGTTTTCGTTGTTATCAATTGCTTCAGCCATCGTTTGATGTAATTTCATAAAATGAAAATAAAACGGTGAAGTGCTCTCCGTATCATCGAAAGAGTTTTGTAGTGGTTCGTTGTCACATTCAGTTGAGAAATTATTAACATTTTCAGTGATCGATTTTTTAATGAATTTTAAAAACTGATTCTACGTACTATTAAATAATGGGTTCTCGTATACAACTGATAATACAAAAACTTTCAAAATGTTGGTCGACTTCTGAAATACTCTTCGCGTCAATTATTTAAAAAAAACATAATCATTATAAAATTACGCAAATCGGTTGAGCATTTGACCATCTTGTTTTTTATTTGTCGGGTGAGTATAGCTGCGAAATGTGAGCAGCAGATAAATATACCAACAATCTTTTTTCAGGCTTGCGCTTTGCCAAAACGACATCGTACAAATACCTCAAATACTCATAAATGACCATAACAATAACTACTTTCAAAACACTATTGATAAACACCCATGACCAATCGGTAACAAAATATTTTGGCAACTTTTTCGTGGATTATTATTTAATAGCTCTGAATAAAAATAATCTAAAAAATTACCAAATGCCACGATGTCGTGTCTAGCTGAAATTAGCTCTGCAATAGGAAAAATGACTTCATTCACTTTTATTACGCAAGCATAATAATAAGTTCGCGAATAGTCATGAGCTTTACAGCATTTAGGATTCCTTATGAGGCCTCCTGTTGCATCGATGTGAATTTGAGTAACGTCGTATTTCGATAGAATTGACAAATAGTCAGACCTCATTAATATTATGTATTAAGGGTCACTTGCTAAATATATATATATATATATATATATATATATATATATATATATATATATATATATATATATATATATATATATATATTTATCGTTTAGTGCTTGGTGCCCATACCGATAAATCGCATCCATCAACTCACACTTAGTTACTAAGTCCTTCAAATTTAGCCGCTCAGATCTAGCTTTGCGTAGCACTAGTGGCCTAGAAATATTTTGCGTATTTCCGGTTTTAAGGAGGTTTCCATCGATAACGTTCAGTTTTTCTAAATAAGCCAAATTTGCCGTTTTGTACACCATTTCATCCTGCATGACAATTCTCCGCCCGCCTCTCAATTGGGAAAACTCTTTAAGGATTCCATGATTTTTAAATCGTCGCCTTTTGTAAACAAATTAACAAAGTTCTTGTTAAAAATAACAAATTTATATTTTTGCTTATGGATGCGATATTTGCAAATTGCGTTTTAAAAGACAATACGCAGCATGAATTTGCGGCTTTTAATGATTCGCGTAAGTCCTCTTTTGTCACATTTTCGACGTCTTCAATTGACAGTTTAAATGTTCCTCTTGGAAACCAATCAACATTTAAGTTTTCCTGAATAATTATTGGTATTGTCTCTATTGAAAATGATGTATTTTGAACGTAGTTCTCTTCGATAGGGCTAAAATTTGTATTCACTTCGTTTTGATAGCTTCGTTCAATAATGTGATATTTTTTGTTTGAGCTTGTATTCATATTTTGGTCAGTTTCAAATTTTATGTTTTCATTTTTTAAATATTCTTCACAATTATAGGAATTAATTGGAACATTGGTACCAATAAAAGATGATTTGATTTTTTTTATGCCACAGATAATTAATCTTTAATGGTTAAACAAAGCTTATTCATTAGGTCCGAGTTCGAACGTGGAATTTTAATGCTCCCTAAATCCTCACCGAAAATAGCAATTAATGCGGTTTTTAAAGCATTTTCATTTAATTTTGCTGAATTTTCGCGGGCCCTGTGGTATCTAGGCATTTTTTTACCCTTTTACTAATCGTCAAAAAAAAAAATTTAGTAAGTAAACAGAACCTGCATAAATACGAAATTTTATTTATTTACAAAAAAATTATATAGGAAACACATTGTAAAATTACACAAAATGTTTATCACTCATGGTTAAAATCGACCAACAGTTAAATTTTTATTTCAAAGACTCACTTAATTATAATATTCGAATTTAATAATATCACTAAGTATTTAAATTTTACACTATTCACACACACACACCTCTTGTTTTAAAACTATTCTCTTTTTCACTTTTCTCTTTTCTCTACATTCGCTGGTTCGTTTTAATAAAATATCGTTATACTGTGAATGTTAAATTCAACAGAAAAAATACTAGCATTTTACAGTTATCATGCCTATGAAGTTTGTTTTCAACTTTTATAGGTTTAGGTATTTTTTCCATTTACACTAAATTCACAAATCAATTTTTACTATTTATTCTTAGCAAAAATTCACATTTCAACATGCAAAATCCATGATAAAATTCTACAAATCGCTGATAGGTTGGCTGACATATACAAGATGTATATGTCAGCCAACCTATCAGCGATTTGTAGAATTTTATCATGGATTTTGCATATTGAAATGTCAATTTATTTGCAACTACCTTTTTCAATATTTTGTTGAATGTTAATTAATTCATGTAATATCTAATACGCTACCGGTGATTAGACCTTTTTAAATGTGTTTTTATTAACACTAGAAGTATATTAGTAATTACGAACGATAATTCAACGAAACCCGACTAATAGACAGACTTCTATTTATTTAATTTTTAAATTTTTATATGATTTTTAAATATGTTCCAAGAATTGTAGTAAGAGAATTCAATCCAGTTTCGAACTGATGAGCTTATGATTATGACAAAATCAATCTTCTCATCAGGCCGCGGCGACTGGACTGATTATACCACAATTTACGTTCTATATATACAGAATGTATTGTGCATTTAAGTACTAGCGAATCATACTAATACAGATGAAATCTCTTACAATTTTCCTCTTCACGATATTCACAATACAGCTCTATTTCTGTGTAAGCAAATTTTTATTTTTTTCAATATTTTGTGGAATGTTAATTAATTCATGTAAATTGTGGTATAATCAGTCCAGTCGCCGCGGCCTGATGAGAAGATTGATTTTTTCATAAAGAATTTGAACACCAATCGAAAAAAGGGTGTTTGTAGCCATTTTCTGAATCACGGGTCGCTCTGAGATATAGTGCTGTTATCCAACCAAATCTTTTAAATGATCGAAAACTCAAATTGGTTCTAAGTAATAATAAATAGTTCAGTTATTCGGTAACCGATCGTGTAAAACTACATACGTATTCTCAGTGTTCTGTGTTTTACCAATTTTAAGTTTATGTAATAATTAAGAGGACAGTTTGTATAAGTAAACGCTTAATCATTACAATTACACGTTTGGGTGATCTACCACCTTCACATGTAGCCGATATGAATTTTTTATACGGTTTTGGTAAAAGAACAAGGATTAATTCAACACGAGTCTACCGTGAATGTTAACGTACATGTGGAAGAGGAAATATTACGATTAATACGCGCTGACCCTACGACAAGTATCAATCGCCTGTCGATAAGACTAGGCATATCGGGAGAGAAGCGCCAGGAGAATCCTTAAAAAAGAAGGCCTTCATCCTTATCAGAAAATTATAGAAACCTCCTTGTTTGGGCCGTCGAAAACCCACACATCGCAAGGGAGACAACTTTCCAGAGCCAATTTTCTATAAATGTATGGGCGGGAATGATCCACAATCAACTTATCGGACCTTACTTGTTATCAAATAGGCTTAATCAACACGTATTTTTAGAATTTTTAGAAATCATGTTGTCTTTGCTCATGGAAGAAGTGCTGTTGTTGAGGAGAAGGTGGATGCAGCTGCAATTAGATGGGCCTCCAGCACATTTTGCAAGGATAATACGTGATTATTGTAATGAAAATTACCCACGGTCATCAAGGATTTCGCTCGTGCTAGTCTTTCAATAGTTTCGCCAACTCCATCAGCTGTTCCTTTTCCATCAACTGTAGCAAAAAAATCAATTCTCCTTTATATTGAAGTCCACGTTGTGATAGCAAATGATAATGACAATTTTTTTTATTTTTGAATTGTGCTGGTGATTCATCAGAAAAGTAAGTAAATTTTGTGGGCGCAGGATAGATCTCACTAGTATTATTGAGAAAATGTATCAGTTTCTTCTGGAAAAGGTATACTTGGTTTGTAGTATGTTTAAGTTCCTTCGATATCATTGCAAATTATACTTGTTTTAGCTTATCATTCTTCTTATAATAGGATGACCATATGCACATTTTGAACCAACGTATCACATTGCCAACTGTACTACATTTTGTACCACAAGAAAATCGAATATATTAATGTACCATATTTCACATATAAATTTTCCACAGAATTTTATTTAAACTTACATACTTCAAATGTAAATAAAATGATAAAAGTTATAGAAAGAGATTATTCTGTGGCAATTCAACATAACTACTTAATATCATTTAAGTGATTTTGTCAAATTTTATTTCTATTGGTCCTTTTTAGCATGATTTATAAACAAGCCAATTTTGAAAGTATTTGCTTAATTTTTGACCGAGTTATGCCTATAAAACAAAATCACCTTACTGCACTGAATTGCATTATATTGCTTTACTATTTTGGAAAAAAACACTTATTTGAGTTTTAAAATTTATTAAATTTTGTATATTCTGCAGCTGGTTGTCTTTCGGTTATTTCGAAATCAATATTAGATAAGTAAGTAATCGTTCCTCAAGAATTTCTTAATAAAACTGATGTTGAATACTAAATAGTTGTAACGCAATCCCCAAGGGATTACGTTAACAGACATGAGAATAGCGGTCTGATGCGGTAAGTAGCTGGCTAGAGCTCGCGGTGCGGCGTGGGGATTCTCAGACATATTTCTCATGCTTGAATAACCGCATGACAATAAAATTGGAGGGACAAATGGAAATTAAAAATTAAGTTGCCACGGCCTCAGCGACAAAAAAAATGATAAGCTGGGAGTGATCGTTTCGGAGTGACCGTCTCAATCCCAGGCGACTACCGCCGTGACTGCCACACGGGCCTCCCCTCATCGGCCCGCCTACTGGGATGCTGTTTCCCAGTCGCGACGGCTCCCGATGCCATTTATGAAGGAGGGACGCCCGCATGACAATCCCAGCGACAATCCCCCGGAACGAGACCGTCACCCCGACGCGATCAACTCATGTGGCGTGCCGCCCTCCAGCACAGCCTGTCCTGGAGGAACGAACGGCACGCACGGAAAAGGGTGGAAAAAGGCCGACCCTTCGCATGACCCCACCTCACATCATCCGATCAATTATTTATTTACACGCACATGGTGCGGCTTAACACACGACAGTAAAAAAATTGAAAGAAAAAAAAATTTGTTACGGTAAAAGTGGAAAAAAAATTGAAAATTAGGCAAGTTAAATTACGTTAAAACTGATTCTACGTTATGTTAAAATTTCACTTTCACTAATCACTGTGCAAAATTCAAAAGAAAAAAACTACCACTAAAGTACCTGAAACGGAAAAGTGGACCGCTATGTGGCCGAACCACACCCAAAGCGGACAACCGAACCGAAGCGAAGCACAAAGAAAAATCGCGAAAACTCCAAACGCAGTCACTCAAACAACGGAGAAAGGAAAAAATCGCGTGATAATCGCTCTGTGTGGGGTCCCCACCTAATCGGTGTACCACCACGAATCGCAGGTCTGACCGCAAAATAAATATATAATATATATATAGAAAACAAGAGGAGGAAAAACAACTGTTACAGTTTAAAATTTACAAGTTGTTTTCCCTTAATAGCTTACCCTTTTCTTTTCTTTATTATTGGCCCGTCCGACCACCCGCAACCAGCGCCGACGCAGGATCCCCCTCTCAAAAGAATGGCTGCACTGCTTACAAATAACCGTTTCGGCAACTCCACGATGATTTTATTTGTAGAACTTTTTATTCATTGTTTTAAGATATACAAAAAAAATGTTTTTTTTTTTTTTTTTTTTCACATCAAATGAACGATACAAAAAAATCAGCACTTGTATTTTGATTTGTCTCTTATTTTTATAATCATATATGTATACACGTATGTATATATATACAAATATGGATTGGTTGTTTAATAAGTAACAAAACACAATAATAATTTTAATATTTAATTTAATATTTTATTAAATTTTTTCCTTTGTTTTTATTCAATTTTAAATTTTTTATTTAAATCACCAAATAAAATATTGCCTTTTCTTTTTATCACATAGTTTATATGACAAGATTACAAATTGAAAATTCAACTTTATTTTATGAAAGTTATTATAAAAATTTTTTTTTTTATTCGCTTATTATTAAAAGAAATATAATCACTATTCGTATTTTATTTTTACTTTAATTTACATAAATATATATATAACTAATTGATAATTGATTTTTTTTTCTTTTTCTTATTTAATGTACATTTTTTCAAATCACAAAATGGAATTAAATTAATGTTTTACGATAAGACGGTTTACTGTACTCGCCCATCAAGAACAAAAAAAACTCGCCACATATCAAAATTGGTATTTACTATACCGTACTTGAAACTAAAACAATTCGCCAATATGCAATATATCTATCAATTTGACTACAATCCACAACTGGATTTTATATTCAAAAAAAAATCAAATGCGACCGATTTATTCTAAAATCCAAAACTATATTTTATTTTTCACCAAAATTCCAAACTAGACTTTATTTTTACTTTTATCATAAAAAAAATCTGACTTATAGTCATCAATGCGCAAAACTAGACTGTTTTTTTAACCAAATTAAAACTAGACTAAAAAATCAAAAAAAATATTTTACATCAAATAACAAAAATCAGAAAAATTTTTCCCCCTCCTATTTTTCTTTCTTTCGCATCGTTGTCTGTCCCTCTCGCCGCATTTGTGCACATATACATCAAAAATTTTTTTATTTTTATTTTTTATTATTGTTGTAAAATCTTTATTCAGGTTTATGTTTTTTTTTTTCTTGTTATGTACACAAACACAACGAGTAAGACAAACAACGACGACGAACACACGTACATACTTAGTTGTACGGTCGCCTCTGACTCATGTCTAAGCCACCGATTGGTTTTTTTGTTTTCCCACACAGAGCAAATATCACGCGTTAATCCAAGCCAATGAAAGAAAAAATGGAATATTCGAGATTGAACATTTTAGCATCATAAATACTCCATCTCATACTACCCAATACATGTACACATACCAACTCGCAAAAAAAAAAGTATGCTTGTACATGACCATATAGAAAACGAGTAAATGCAGGGGAAAATAAAATATCTTTGCATAGCAATCGGTGAGAGTATTAAATTTGAATTTTGGTGAAGCATGAATTAGAGCATATGTATATACAACACCATGGTGGTCATGGTATTTTATAATTAAAGAAAAATTTCAAATTATTGAGCGTTTGGAGTTTTCGGAAAAAAAAAATCGTCACTGTTCCAAGTGGAGACGTATGCCAGTCGTAACAAACGTGGGGACGACCCACACCCGAGAAAAGGTCTCAAGCCAGGCACAAGATTAAAGACATAAAATTAAGCTCGGATATCTTTGACATGGTACAACCCCAATGGTTTACCCGCTAAGTCTTCCACATTATAAGATACCGAACCAGCTTTCGAACTAATTACTGCTGGTTTGAATTTTGCTGACAATTTGGCGGAGAATTTGTTAACTGCGTCACTCAAAGCGAAGGATCGTATGAATACAGGTTGTCCTACATGAAAAGTACGGTTTGAGCTTCGCAGGTTATAGTGTCGAGCTCCCTTATCATGCGCCACTTTTAAGTAATGAAGAATTGGATCTCGTACTAAGTTCATCCGATCAGGTTTGGACCATCCGTGGACGTCACTGGAATCCTTTCCGCAGAGCAATGCCCGTAATTCATAATCTGAACCATGAAGCGACATATGCTGACCAAAAACTAAATAATGAGGGGAATAATGCAGCGTATCATGAATCGAGTTGCGCAAGGCGGCTGCGATCTCTTGCAAATGCTTGTCCCACTCATTATGTTCGTGATCATCAACATATGACCTAATGGCAGCTAATAGTGTGCGATTCACCCGCTCCGAAGCGTTGCTCTGCGGAGAGTAAACAGGTGTGCGGATGTGCGAAACTCCATATTTAGCTAGCAAATTTTTAAAGAGCTGTGAAATAAACTGTTTGCCATTATCTGAGGTAATAACTTCAGGAACAGAGAAAGTCAGGAAAACCTCATTTTCCAAATACGTACACATCAAAGCAGCGGAAGCTTCTCGCAGAGGCTTGATAAATACATACTTGGAGAAATGATCCACAACAATCAATATACATGTATTGCCACGCTTCGATCTCGGATAAGGTCCTAAAAAGTCTACGTATAATTTTTGAAAAGGACGTGTGGACACTACCGCAGCTCCCATAGGTGGACGGGTGGAAAAGTTAACGCCCTTATTCTTTTTGCATTCTTGACATTTCGCCACGTAATCTTTAACCTGACGAGACATTTGAGGCCAGAAAAATTGCCTTTGCAACCGCTCGAGGGTTTTACTACCACCAAGATGTGCAGATGTGGGCGGAATATGAGCTTGCTCCATCAGATTTTCAACAAGAGGAGATGGTACTACCAGACGATAAACGGGAAGATCAGTGTCCAAATATCGCGCACTATACGAAGGATCAATTAACAGTTTGTTGTCTTGAATTTTGAAATTGTGTTCGCCGTCTTTTAATTTACGAACTTGGTCTATGTGTGCCACATAAGCAGGATCGTTAAAAGCAGGAGAATTCAAATCAAGATGCAAGACAGGAACAGACTTAGACTTTGGTAAACTATTGATGTCCGCTAGTTCTATGGAAGAGACAGGATGAAACCGACAATTTTCAAATTGCGCATTAAGAGACGCAATGTTTTTATTTAGACGAACGTCTTCCTCCGGAGAAGTTTCTTCAGGAAAAGCTCGAGATAAAGTGTCGGGCACTATATTTACCGACCCTTTTCTATACCCAATCTGAAAGTCGAAAGCTTGCAATTTGAGGCTCCACCGGGCTAAGCGCCCCGACAGATCCTTTTGTGACATCAGCCAGCGTAGACTAGCGTGGTCTGTATAAATCACAAAAGGATACCCCTCTACATAAGGCCGGAACTTCTGCACACTGAGTACCGCGGCGTAGCACTCCAACTCGGTCACTGAATAGTTTCGCTGGGCCCCATTAAGTTTATGCGAGATAAACTCAATGGGATGCTCTGCCCCATCAGGATCTGTTTGAAACAAGACGCTACCTACGCCGACGGCACTGGCATCGCACTGTATGTAGAAGGGCTTACTGTAATCGGGGTTAGCTAACACGGGAGCGGAGGTCAAGGCAGTTTTTAAAGCAACAAAGGAGGATTCCGCAGCAGAGGACCATGGACATTTACCCGATTTGCCTGTAAGATCAGTCAATGGAGCAGCCAAGGTAGCAAAGTTCGGTATGAACCGACGGTACCATCCACACATTCCCAGAAAGCGTCGTATTTGTTTGGTGGTTTTTGGAACGGGAAACTCTGCAATCGCTTTACACTTTTCTGGGTTTGTGCGGAGGCAACCGTGTCCAACCACATAACCCAAATAATTAACTTCTTTAAGGACAAATTGGCTCTTGTCTAGATTGATGGTTAACCCAGCGAATTTCAATAAGCAAGCGACTTCTTTTAAAAGGAGATAATGCTCATCCAGAGTGGCGGATGTGACTAAGAGGTCATCCAGGTACACAAAGACCTTATCGTGCAATCGGTGAGGAATTACTCGGTGCATGAGGCGGCAAAGAGTCTGTGGAGCGTTGCATAACCCAAAGGGCATTACGGTGAACTGATACAAAGGCCGCCCAGGTACCGTAAACGCTGTCTTATCGCGGGATTGTGGGTCGAGAGGTATCTGCCAAAAGGCATCTTTTAAATCAATTGCAGATATAAACCTGGTTTGATCCAAACGACCCAACAATCCGTTGATAAGAGGCAACGGATACGCATCCTTAACGGTGGCCTTGTTCAGTTCTCTAGCATCTAAGCACAGACGAACTTTACCATTAGCCTTACGCACGAGCGTAACTGGAGAGCACCAGGAACTTTGTGATTCCTTGATGACCCCCAAGGACAACATCCGATCCAACTCGTCATACATGAGCTTCTGGACGGCAGGAGACACAGAATAAAATCGCTGTTTCACTGGTTTCGCGGATCCAACATCAATCGAGTGAAATAACAAAGAAGTTTGACCTAGGCCCAATTTAGCGCTCGAAGGAAAGAGTTCTTTGATGCCATTTAACGTATGCTGATCCTCACCGGACAGAAGGTGGAATTTAGACTCAGGAGGGGAATCAGCAAGATCGTTGACATCACTTAAAGAAGAAATACTCAAAGAAGAGACTTTTGGAACAATCCCAAAGCGATTCCAAAAGTCAATTCCAAGGTATAACGGCTGTTCTAATGAAGGCACTAAATATAAGGTAAGGTTATGAGCGAGGTTATTGAATCGGACCATAGCATTTAAATACCCAAGCACTGGCTGTGATTGTCCGCTGGCGGTTTTGATCTTAGTTGGAAAATAATGAATTTTTACAAACGGATTTGATAACAGTTTTTCCGAACCACAACCCAACACGAAAGATCGCATACCCTTCCGCCTTTCCCAATAACGTTTGGAGCGCAGCAAACGGCTAGAATTGCGAGATCGGGCTTGCACCTGAGAAGCAGAGAACAAGCTAGAAACGGGGAATTTTACTAGATGAGAACTAAATGATTTTGTGATTGGTAGTGTTGGAAAAACAGGTTTGACGGAAGGTCTTGAATCTGGGGAAGTTATATCCGAAATCGAAATATCCGGTACTGACGAGAAAAAAGATGACATAGCAGGTAAAGACGAATTAGGTGTAGAATTATAAGGTGACGTATAAGGCATAGAAGCAATAGGTTGGAAGAACGGATTTAATGAAATGGAGTTCCTAACATTAACTGCTGGGACAGCTCGACATTTTGGCACGGATGGGAGTCCCGCCGAACCCACACTCACCTGGTTGGAACCAGACGGAACAGGTCCAGATTTGTTTTCGGAGCAAACGGGCTCTACGAAGACTTTCGCTGTTCCGCTGGTCTTCTCCAAGAGAGTGCAGGCCTCTGATGAATTTCCGGATCCGTGTTGCTGGCCGCATCCTCCAACGCATTCCTTGGGGCTCCAGTATTCTGTGACCCACGGTTCCCCGATCTCCACTGGCCACTCGATCGGTTTCCCGAACATCTAGGACAATTCGGAGAAATGGTATCAGGTAATCCACAAAGGAAACAGAAATATCGAACCATAGGTTTAGGGCAATATTTAAAGGTGTGTCCAATATCAAGGCAGTTAAAACAGACGAGAGGAGGATTTCCGGTCGCTGCATGGGATACCGCTGGCGGCTTGTTAACTATTGGTATTCTGACTGGATTATTTGGTCTGACGACCGGACCCGCTGACGGACCCTGAAGTGCAGCCAACGTATACCCGGTGGAGACATCAGTTGGCGCTACGTCTGGATAAAATCCCGGCAGCCCACTTTCATCAGTTGAATCCACGGATAATTCGTGGACAACACGTCTGGGGAAGGTCGCGGATTCCGGTCGGACCGGACAACGCTTTAAAGTATCTTCCCAAGCAGTACAGCTTTTAATTAGATCCCCTATAGTCGGGAATTGTCGATCGGTGAGATGGAACTGCAAAACCGGCTTCATGTTAGATAACAACAACTGAATGAATTCTTCGTCCGAATACGGAGTTTGACATTGTAGGGATAAACCCCACATGCAATGGTAGAAATCAAGAAAGTTTTCATTTGGTTGTTGTTTTCTGCTCTCGATAGCACGACGAACTTCAAAAGCGGTACGACGATCCTTGAATCTTTCCACCAGATCTCGTTTTAAGTCTGTCCAGGTAGCACAGGGATTCTGACGGCGGTACAACCAGTACCACTGTAGGGCAACGTCCTTCAACACTGTGCTGACTTCTACTAACAAGGTTTCGGGGCGCAGGCACATCAAAGTGGCAATAACTTCCAATTGGAACAAAAACATGTCCACAGTGATACCAGCCGATAACCCAGAAAAAGAAATACCGCTTCGCCCTAAGGAACGGTAACCAGAAAACCCTTGGGTAGGAGGAGTTAAAGTGCTCGCTGCACCATACGGACGAGAGAAAGAATCAGAGCGCTGACCATGAAACGTACTATTATGCAAGGTATCTGGCTGGTTGGAAATGAAAGCGCCATCAGTGGGGATAGCATGCTCCAGAGATGAACGCCCTTTCGGAACATGACTACCCCCAAAAGTAGGTACGGGTGATGATCGAGGTAAAGGGTCCTCTGGCCTACCGGGTGGAGCGAGTCCACCGGACGGAGTGGCACTAGTTATAGTCCGCAGCTGATCGGATAACATAGTGATTTGATGCTGCAAAGCAGCGACATGTGCCGACGAATCCGGTATATTTTGTGATTGGTAAACGGCATGATCAGGTGAAAATGAAACGGCCAAGCCACCTGCCGGATTTCTGGTGGGTTCCGAAACTTGAACGAGATTTTCTTCAGGAGCTTTCTCAATTACTATAGTTTTGGCGGTCTCAAGCGAAGTATTCAGTAGATTTTCATCTTCCAAATACGACTCCAACGCGGTCATCAAAGGGACACAAGCATTTAATTGTTTTTGGGCCTCCCCGCCATAAGTTGGTGACGATATCGCACGCTCCAACCGTCCTCTCACATGCCAAAGTTTGGAACAGATTTTTCTGGCAGCTATAGGTTGCTTTTCAACGTTGAAGTTTGGTAGCGTGGCGATATCCTCCTTGAACTGCATCAATCGATCATGGCAATGAACAATTTCTCGTTGCGGGTTTTGGCAGGCTCTCGTATGCATCCGGGCAGGTGCTAGTGTTTGACCTTCGCGTTCAGACTTTAGTATCGATTGCAACTTTTCCAGGGCCTGTGAATCCTGAGAGAAAAGTCCTCGCACCTCGCATTCCACCTCAAGTTCACTACCGTTTAGGTGTAAAATATCCATTTTTTTTTCTCAAAATTACTCAAAATTAATTTATAAAGGTAAGGACAAGTTTACACTGTATCGACCGCGCCGAAATTGATATATAAGAAAAATATATGTTATGTTATATACGGTGACACCTAAGTATTCTCGTATAGAAAAAAAAATTCAACTTATTTTTAGAATTAACATCAGACCCACAACCAATGAAATAATAAGGTAAATAAGAAATTACTAACTAAAGAATATGGGAAATAATGAATAACCCCTTAACCAAGAAATACTAATATATGTATTAACTAAATAAATCTATTTAACAAACAAAACCCGAAAATACTATAGGCTAGCAAAAAAATTAAAAGAAATGAAGCTTGTAATCCCGCAAAATCAAAAAAATCAAACTGTTGAACTCAACGAAAGCTGGTAACTAAAAAAAATTAAATGTGTGTAGGTATCCTGTAGAAACTAAAGGTGAATTTAGAAAGTTAAAAAAAATTAACCCCAAAAATTTTTCCCAGCAACCCAAAAATTTGCGATTGTAACTGAAGTATCTAGAAAAATATAAAATAACATTTACCCAAGCCAAAATAAATTATGCTACAAACACTAGAGATATTTATGTTTTTTTTTTATATTTATTAACAAAGCTCAAAAAATAGTGTTAGTATCGTAGATGCACTATAAATATTCTTAATCAAAAATAACTTTTTCTAAAACAAAAATTTATCAATTACCTCAATTTAGCAAAAAAAATTTAAATGAATTGATTCACAAAATTAAAACCACTTAGCCAAAATCCAACGTCAACCAATGAAACCAAATTAACTCTTATTAATGAACAAAAAAAATTAAATTTATTTAAATAAATCCGAAAAATTAAATTAGAACTACACTAATAACGTGGACATCCACAAGTCGGGAAGCGTGAGGAGCTACGAGAATATTATTACTGTCATACAGACTCACTCGCGTCAAGGTTTGACTGCCGCTCACTCAAACGCTGATCAAACAACCGCACTTGGGGAATTATCACACGATGATTCAATGGCGTTCATTTAATTTTGAAATAATTTCGTAACAAAAAATGTATATATAAACAAAAATTCGATTAAAATAAAAAAATAAATTGGCTTAATCCATTAACGAGCGTCAGACTAATTAATTTTAAAGGAATCAATAAGAAATAAAGAAAAGAAAAATAACGAAGTAATAAAAATGAAGTTCTCGCAAACAACGCAGAGTGAAAGTGAAATCAAGAAAAGTACAAGAGGAGTTGATCGAATAATGTTTGGTGCGGCCATGCGTTGGGCCGGTGGTAAAATAATAATAAGTAATAATAAAATAAAATGGTATCCTCCCCCGTTGGCCTCACAGTCGCACTCTTAGAGCTCCACCATGAGACGCGGGGTACTGTTAAATAAAATAATAATACCGCTGAGGTCCAATAATTTTAATTAAAGAAGATAACAAAATAAGAAAATTAACAAAAGAATGAACTAAGGATGTGCCATTGACCAATGAGACCACGAACTGTCCAATCAACACCACATTGGTGGAAACAACAAGTTCGCGATCTCAATGCTCATGGCACACGGAACCAACATGACAAACGATCCAGCGAGGTCGAATGACTCGAAGTCAGAACACGCTTGGATCGCTCCCCATGAAGGTAGTTGGAACAAAATGAATTTAATTGAAAAAATTTGAAGTTAATTACTTAAGGGTACGTAGATCTGCAAATAGAAAATAAAAATTTGAAAAAGCTAAACTCAGAACAAAGGAAGAATGAGTCTAACCACAATCTAACGCCACATGGCGGAAATGGTAGACCCAATCAACCGATGAGCTGAGAATAGGGATTGACACTCACAACTGTATGTAATCAAACAGCTTACGCTGGTTACAATACAGATGCGGTGTCAACCGGACAAGGGAAACATTGATGTGAGCATCCGTACAGATCAAACAACGCAAGCGTTGGACTTTGCACGTGATGCTCACAACAAGTTTAAAAAAAATCTGAAAAACTAAAAGACGAAAATTTAATTTATTTTAGCCGAAGTATTTGGGCGCCACTGTAACGCAATCCCCAAGGGATTACGTTAACAGACATGAGAATAGCGGTCTGATGCGGTAAGTAGCTGGCTAGAGCTCGCGGTGCGGCGTGGGGATTCTCAGACATATTTCTCATGCTTGAATAACCGCATGACAATAAAATTGGAGGGACAAATGGAAATTAAAAATTAAGTTGCCACGGCCTCAGCGACAAAAAAAATGATAAGCTGGGAGTGATCGTTTCGGAGTGACCGTCTCAATCCCAGGCGACTACCGCCGTGACTGCCACACGGGCCTCCCCTCATCGGCCCGCCTACTGGGATGCTGTTTCCCAGTCGCGACGGCTCCCGATGCCATTTATGAAGGAGGGACGCCCGCATGACAATCCCAGCGACAATCCCCCGGAACGAGACCGTCACCCCGACGCGATCAACTCATGTGGCGTGCCGCCCTCCAGCACAGCCTGTCCTGGAGGAACGAACGGCACGCACGGAAAAGGGTGGAAAAAGGCCGACCCTTCGCATGACCCCACCTCACATCATCCGATCAATTATTTATTTACACGCACATGGTGCGGCTTAACACACGACAGTAAAAAAATTGAAAGAAAAAAAAATTTGTTACGGTAAAAGTGGAAAAAAAATTGAAAATTAGGCAAGTTAAATTACGTTAAAACTGATTCTACGTTATGTTAAAATTTCACTTTCACTAATCACTGTGCAAAATTCAAAAGAAAAAAACTACCACTAAAGTACCTGAAACGGAAAAGTGGACCGCTATGTGGCCGAACCACACCCAAAGCGGACAACCGAACCGAAGCGAAGCACAAAGAAAAATCGCGAAAACTCCAAACGCAGTCACTCAAACAACGGAGAAAGGAAAAAATCGCGTGATAATCGCTCTGTGTGGGGTCCCCACCTAATCGGTGTACCACCACGAATCGCAGGTCTGACCGCAAAATAAATATATAATATATATATAGAAAACAAGAGGAGGAAAAACAACTGTTACAGTTTAAAATTTACAAGTTGTTTTCCCTTAATAGCTTACCCTTTTCTTTTCTTTATTATTGGCCCGTCCGACCACCCGCAACCAGCGCCGACGCAGGATCCCCCTCTCAAAAGAATGGCTGCACTGCTTACAAATAACCGTTTCGGCAACTCCACGATGATTTTATTTGTAGAACTTTTTATTCATTGTTTTAAGATATACAAAAAAAATGTTTTTTTTTTTTTTTTTTTCACATCAAATGAACGATACAAAAAAATCAGCACTTGTATTTTGATTTGTCTCTTATTTTTATAATCATATATGTATACACGTATGTATATATATACAAATATGGATTGGTTGTTTAATAAGTAACAAAACACAATAATAATTTTAATATTTAATTTAATATTTTATTAAATTTTTTCCTTTGTTTTTATTCAATTTTAAATTTTTTATTTAAATCACCAAATAAAATATTGCCTTTTCTTTTTATCACATAGTTTATATGACAAGATTACAAATTGAAAATTCAACTTTATTTTATGAAAGTTATTATAAAAATTTTTTTTTTTATTCGCTTATTATTAAAAGAAATATAATCACTATTCGTATTTTATTTTTACTTTAATTTACATAAATATATATATAACTAATTGATAATTGATTTTTTTTTCTTTTTCTTATTTAATGTACATTTTTTCAAATCACAAAATGGAATTAAATTAATGTTTTACGATAAGACGGTTTACTGTACTCGCCCATCAAGAACAAAAAAAACTCGCCACATATCAAAATTGGTATTTACTATACCGTACTTGAAACTAAAACAATTCGCCAATATGCAATATATCTATCAATTTGACTACAATCCACAACTGGATTTTATATTCAAAAAAAAATCAAATGCGACCGATTTATTCTAAAATCCAAAACTATATTTTATTTTTCACCAAAATTCCAAACTAGACTTTATTTTTACTTTTATCATAAAAAAAATCTGACTTATAGTCATCAATGCGCAAAACTAGACTGTTTTTTTAACCAAATTAAAACTAGACTAAAAAATCAAAAAAAATATTTTACATCAAATAACAAAAATCAGAAAAATTTTTCCCCCTCCTATTTTTCTTTCTTTCGCATCGTTGTCTGTCCCTCTCGCCGCATTTGTGCACATATACATCAAAAATTTTTTTATTTTTATTTTTTATTATTGTTGTAAAATCTTTATTCAGGTTTATGTTTTTTTTTTCTTGTTATGTACACAAACACAACGAGTAAGACAAACAACGACGACGAACACACGTACATACTTAGTTGTACGGTCGCCTCTGACTCATGTCTAAGCCACCGATTGGTTTTTTTGTTTTCCCACACAGAGCAAATATCACGCGTTAATCCAAGCCAATGAAAGAAAAAATGGAATATTCGAGATTGAACATTTTAGCATCATAAATACTCCATCTCATACTACCCAATACATGTACACATACCAACTCGCAAAAAAAAAAAGTATGCTTGTACATGACCATATAGAAAACGAGTAAATGCAGGGGAAAATAAAATATCTTTACATAGCAATCGGTGAGAGTATTAAATTTGAATTTTGGTGAAGCATGAATTAGAGCATATGTATATACAACACCATGGTGGTCATGGTATTTTATAATTAAAGAAAAATTTCAAATTATTGAGCGTTTGGAGTTTTCGGAAAAAAAAATCGTCACTGTTCCAAGTGGAGACGTATGCCAGTCGTAACATAGTTTTAGTTTTCTGCAACACTCGTTGGCTTTCGCTGAAACTGATGGCTGTTGGAATCTCAATATGTACTTTAGTAAACGTTCAAAATCTATTTTACGTCGTTAGAAGTATGTCCAAAGCTTGTCGATTTTTTTTAACTATGATACCTCAAAATTAAGATTGAAGTAGGCTGTAAAATGGCGAATGACGTTCGTAACAGTACTGAGGCCTTAAAATTTCAATACTTATGGAAAAAGAAGCACTCTTCTACAATTAGCAGCCAAAATGTTGTTTAACATAATTAATAACTGAAGGCTTCATCAATGAAACTTGGTACAAATCTCGCGCTCAAAATTATTATCAAACCTGTTTTGTTGTGCATCTAAAAAACTAGTGGAGCCCCAATTCTTCAGGACTGTGGAGTCTGAGAAAAAATGTTCGGCTCCGGCTCAAGCTCTGGATCCGACTCACTCACCATCCTTATCTAGATGAAAATATAGAAACCGAAAACCCAAAAGGAAAATCCATAAAAGGAGAATCCAGAAACAAAGAAATTCACAAAGGAAATCCACAAAAGATAAAATTAAAATTGATAAAATTTCTAAAAATTCGATTTTTCCTTAAGAGACCTAAATATTAATGATCCTGGATATTGCTTCCACAACCTTGCAGACACAGACAAAGGAATTATATCGTTTGAATCGCTTCTACTGATAGATGTGGACGATAAATATTTCAATTTGTAACAAAAGTTTAAAAATGCCTAGAAAATTGATTTTCTTTATCGATTTTAACTGTTTTATGATCCTGGATTTTAAAATTTCATAATTTTTTTTTCAAGTAAATGAAGTGATGCCGATTCATTTTCAAATTATAATTCAAGAACATATGAAACTGTAAAACACAATATCTATTTCACAATTTAGTGGAACAGGAACCGCGGAAACCAACTGCGGAACCTTTAAGAAAATGAAAATAATCAGAAACTACGCGGCTCCAATTTCAGCCATTCAATTTTCCATCAATGATATTTTTAAATGGGGTTTTTTGAACTACTACTTTTCTTGCTAGAATATGCGTTTAGTTTGCCCGCACAATGGAAATTATTATTTTTTTGTATTTGAATTTAAGGAATTTTTAATTTGATAAAAAAAATTAATTTTTTATTTTTATTTTTAAAAGTCCCACTCTTACTCGCAAAAGATTTATGTGAACACATTTGAACCATTTCGAGCCATTTGGATGAGGTTCAGAAATTCCTGTATAAAGACGGCTGCTGTTCGCTCAGTATTTAAACTACGTTACATTTTTAGTGCAAAAAGTCAATAAGTTATTCTATTTTGGATTTGGAGGACGAACTTTACTGACAAAGCACAGTCCTTTTAAGTCAGTCATCTTAACCTACCGTGTACGCTTTAAAATATACCTTTACTATATACGGCATTCTTGTTCAAGATTCCATAGTATTGAATGATTACGGCAAACTAGCTGAATAAAGCAAAATCGCGTCGCTTTATCACTGATCGGTTTGAAATAAATTACATAGAGTGATTCTATTGAAGCGCAATGTTGACCGCAAAATCATAGCAATTGAACAATTGAAAAGACAGTAACGCGAAACCACCCCATGACCAAACTCAGCAACATCATGAGCAATACAAACCATACCGATTAAACAATTTTAAAATTATTATTTTATTACATATGTATGTATCAATGTATGCATATGTGCAATTTTTCATTTTAATTGAGTCACTGTTACACTATCCATGCATAATGTGTGCTGCTTTTGTTCGTATGTGATTTTCATATTCAAAAATACTTGCTACTGCTGCCATATATCGTCGTGTCCAAATAAGAGTATTACATCTGCAAACCATTAATTTTTTGGAGGGGCGTCTCAAGTTTTTAATGTTAAATTTGGCTTAATTTTTTTTAAATAAAATTCTTGCCACACTTTCTGGAAAGAACTTTATCGAAAAAAAAAATTAAGCCGAAATTACCATTAACAACTTGTTACGACTGGCATACGTCTCCACTTCACACAGCGGAAAAAGAAATTTTTTTTGCGAAAATTCCAAACGCTCAAATAATTTGAAATTTTTTTTATCGTTATAAAATACCATGACCACCATGGTGTTTATACCTATGCTCGCTTTTATGATTTCCGAATTTAAATCCAATGTTCCCTTCGATTGTTATGTAAATATATTTTAAATTTTTTTTCATTTACTTGTTTTCTATATTGTCATGTACAAACATATACAATCTCTTGCGAGTTGGTGTGTACATGTATTATGTAGTATGAGATGGAATATTTGGTTATTAAAATATTCAATCTGGAATATTCTATTTTTCTTTCTGGTATCATTGGCTTGAATTAAACGCGTGATATTTGCTCTGAGTGGGGATAGAACCGATCGGTGTATTAGACATGAATCGAATGCGGCCTTACAGATAAGTATGTACATATGTTCGTTGTCGTTGCTCGTCTTATTCGTTGTATTTGTGTACATAAAAAAAAACATGAATACGAATAAAGATTTTACAATAATAAAAATAAAAAAATAAAAAAATGATGAAGATGTCCACAAAGACAACGAGTGAGACGAACAGCGCTGCGAACTAGAAAATAGGAGGGGGAAATTTTCTGATTTTTTTTTGGAAAGAAAAATATTTTTTTTGATGAAGAGGCTAGTTTTCGCATTGTTGACGACAAGTCAATATTTGGTATATAAAAATTAAAAACTCTAGTTTTAATTTTTTATAAAGGAGGCTACTTTTGATTTTGGAATAAATTAGTCGGAATCTGATTTTTTTTTTTGGTGATATTGAGTCAAGTTTTGGTATATAATAAAGTATTAATTGATATTAAAAAAAAAAAGAAGAAAATATATAAATAAAGTTTATATAATTTAGTTTTGGCACGTTAAAAAAAAAAAAAAAAATCGTGAATCAATTTATAATGTTGCAGTAGTCTAAATAAAATATGAAATAAAAACTAGTTATAAAAATTCCACGTATATTTTATTTGGGGTGTGCTTGCTTAATATTGGTTAAATAGTGGTTGGATATACAGTTCTACAATCTACACTACGTTACCGTTTAGTGATCACCAATTTCGTTTGGATTATTTTTTTTTGTGTTCAACTGATTTGTTGAAATTATAAGATGATGCTGTATATTAAAGTTAAATAAAGACTTAAAATATTGTACAAAAATATAAATAAATAAAACGAACAAATGTGTTAAAATTATAAATTTTTAAACTACACATAACAGCATAAAGTCAGTGCGATGTTTACAACAAGAATCGAATAAATAAAACTACAAAAAAAAAAAAAAATTTATTAAAAGTGTTGTTGGTGATATTGAGACAGTATTCCCGCCCGTGGAGGCAGGGCAATCAATTGTGTGAGGGGGCTCCTGCGTCGGCGCTGGTTGCAGTGGTCGGACGGGCCTTTAAAACAACAATGTAAAACAAATAAGGGATAAACAATCTGGCTAAGTAACTTTTAGTTTCTTAAGTTTGTAACAGGTTGTTTCTCCTTTCTATTTTCATTATATTGTACATATATTACTATTTTTACCGTTTGTTTTCGGCGTTTCGTGGTGGTGCACCGATTTGGTGAAAACCCCACTCAGAGCAATTATTGTCCGGTTATATTTTTTTCCGTCATTTTGATTGATTGCGTTTGGAATTTCCGTTCTTTTTCTCTTCACTTCTGCTCGGTTGTCCGTTTTTGGGTGTGGTTCGACCCCCATAACGGTTCATTTATTTCAGGTATTTTTGTGTTTTCCTTAATTTTCTTAAAAACAGTGATAGTGAAAGTGAAACTTAACATTAACGTAGAATCAGTTTTAACGTAATTTATCTTGTTTAATTTTAAATTTTTTTCTCTTTTATCATCACCTAAAATTTTTTCTTTGAATTTCTTACTGTAGTGTGCTACGCCGCACCATGTGCGTGTAAACAAATAATTGATCGGATGATGTGGTGTGTGGTCATGTGAAGGGTCGGCCCTTTTCCACCCTTTTCCGTGCGTGCCGTTCGTTCCTCCAGGACAGGCTGTGCTGGAGGGCGGCACGCCATATGAGTTGATCGCGTCGGGGTGACGGTCTTCGTTCCGGGGGATTGTCGCTGGGATTGTCATGCGGGCGTCCTTCCCTCATAAATGGCATCGGTGGCCGTCGCGACTGGGAAACAGCATCCCAGTAGACGGGCCGATGAGGGGAGGCCCGTGTGGCAGTCACGGCGGTGATCGCCTGGGATTGAGACGGTCACTCCGGATCGATCACTCCCAGATTATCATTTTCTTTTCGCCGCTGAGGCCGTGGCAACGTAATTTTAATTTCCTTTGTCCCTCCAATTTTATTGTTATGCGGTTATTTAAGCATGAGTTTATGTCTGAAAACCCCACGCCGCACTGTGAGCTCTAGCCAGCTACTATACCGCATCAGACCGCTATTCTCATGTCTGTTAACGGAATCCCTTTTGGGATTTCGTTACAAACTTTAAAGCCTCTTCAAAAAAATAGCGATTTGTAGATGTGATACTCTTATTTGGACACGACGATATATACAACAAAATATGGCAGGCGGTTCTTTTTTTTATCTTCGGCTCACTATGATTTTGAAATGGCTGATGATGTTGTATATTGATTGACATGCGTATGCGTGGATTTTGTGTTGATTTTAGGTTTTATTTATTTTTTCCCCCAGTCAATAGTTCACACATACATGCAATATTATTTGTTCGGGACATATGTTTCCGTAACATGATTTCTCTACAATTTTTTACTTACTCCTGCCGCAAAAGATGTTTTCACACCAAAAATCTGGTCACCCTATCATATAATAAACAACCATCGGAAATATTGTTACTTTTTCGTTAATCCAGAAACTTTATTGTACTTCTTCTTGTGTTAGAAACAAATAGTTTTCAGCAAATTCGCAAATAATATTGTATTCTCTGTGACAAACGATTACCTCTCTTTCTCTAAGAGCAGTGAAACTGTGTAACTTCAGTTTACCCAATAATCCTCTCGAATTTCAAGAAATTCTTCCGTTGACTTTATAATTTTTCGAGGCTGATCTTGTTCTCTTTTGAACAGTGCAAATAATATATTTTAAAACTTTTTCAATATCTTTTGGTTGGTTGCACTAAAGTGGAGACCGCAGAATACATTAAATTTGAATTTTGATGTAAAATACAAACACGAACTGAGTGTGTCTCTGTCGCTCCATTGCAAATTTTGAAAATCTGATGCAATTTTCTTGTTTGTATTTATGGTATGCTTTCTTTAGGTCCAGCAACATCAACCTCTTAGGTTTTGTAACTTTTTTGTACCATTAGGGACGGTCACTGTATCTTTAATGGCAGATAATATTCGGTTTACTTCGTTGTCGTAATAATATTCCAAAATCGTTTGTTGTTTTGTTTCCTTTTTGAAATTTCGAAATTGGCCGTGTTCCATTGTAAGTATTATATTTCATAATACATTTACGTTACTGTTCATTTTCACTTTTAATCCCCATGATTTCTTAATGAGGGTGGTTTTCTCTAATTGCATAAGTGTTGAGAAGACTGATACCATACGGCATTTCAGGGGCACATCACCGAGATGGGCGCAAGAAATTTCGAAATTGCAATTTGACCGGATAATTTTAAAGCTTTTAGAATGACCTTGAATACTGTTTTTATTTTTTGACAACAAATCCACAACACAAAAAGTGTTGATTAATGATAGATGTTGATTTGTTTAGAACATTCTGTAGATCTCCAAAAATAAGGGTGAAATAAAAATTTGTACAAAATTAAAATAGCCAAAAAGTTCAAAAAATTAATTTTATTCCCACCAATGGGTTTCCAAATCGGTGCCTCCCGTTCAAAACAAACAGTTTCAATCAATGTTGTCTTTCGTGAGTAGAATTGCTTATGATGACATAATTAGGATCAATGGTTTTGTTGTATGTGTTCAATGGATTATTTATTGTTGAATCACGGATAAAGAAATTTGAATCGGATTTTAATGAAATTACCCGGACATTTCAGGCGCTTAAGATTATCCTTTATCGTTTCTATTTACATAAAGTATATTATTTTGCGTGATTCACAAAACATCGTTTTTGGATTTAACTTCGTATGAGTAACCAAAGCAACTTGAATCAAGTTGGTTTGTAACTCACATAAAATTATACAAATTCAAATCCGATTGGGCTATGCAAAGAAACATACGTAGCCATATTATTGATCCAATGCGAGCCAGTGGTCTGTAAAAACCTATTATCGTTTTCACTGCATCGGATTTTCGCATCGGATCAATAATATAAGCGCCATCGGTTTCTATTCCAAGCGGATTAGTTCTTTGTATTGGCTTAGGCGGCAGAAAAAACCAAGTGTTTCTTTATTCAGGGGAGGCATCGTAGCTAAGAACGACCCGTGCGCCTCCCAAATGGTGCTTCTTGCCTCCCTTATACTTTAATTTCGTGACCAACATTAGGAACTCGCATCAAGTCCTTGCTGTAAAGGAGATGACATAAGTAAGACTACCATAGATGAGCAACCAGAGCCCGAGGCGTCGCTGCGTATAAAATTACAGACGTTTTAGCTAGACAATCAGAAAAACAGGTTTCATACCGGAGTTCTACAGTTTCCATTACAAAATATCACATCAGATAAAGTGAAGTTTATTCATATTCTATCAGCGCTGTCTCCAGAGGCTACCAACACCGAATCGGACATACTCGAATTTCCTCCGACCGAGAACCGATGTGACACTGAAACGAACGCTGCCAGACCGACTAACGCCATCTGACGAGCGCAGATTAAAAGATCTCCTAAGCGGACAGGAGATTGGTCACATGCGCTCATCAGAGGCACTCCACCATATTCGGTCACTGGCTGGAAACAATTTCACAACTAAAATCATCAAGTTGCTCTGGATTCGGGAGATGCCGGAGTTCAATATAATTGCTCTATTGGCTTAACCAGATACGTCACTACCTGAGGAGCTCGCGAAGATCGCGGACAATCTCCACGAAGCTATGTCCAGTGGACCACATTTAGCAGCTATGGCAACTCACTCGAATATGACATACCAACGCAATTCCTCTAGTACAATACAACATACAAGTAACACGACAACAATAGAAGATCGGTTCGTCAGCATCGAAGCTCAGCTATCCAAACTCGGTAACGCAAACCGTAGCCGTTCTAGAACTCTCAGATCCGCATAGCGGAATCGCTCCTCTAGTAGCTCGGGAAATCATGCACAACAAAATCGACAACCGACTATATGCTGGTACCTTCGCAAATTCAACAATAGCGCCTACAAATGTACAAGTCCGTGTAATTTCAAAAAATCAAAGACGACTTCCATACCAATCGTTTTACTTGGAATCCGAGCAACAGTCAAAGAAGATCTGAAGTGCTGACCAGCTGAAATGGTTTACGGTCAAACGGATTATCTCCTCCCTATGAAGGTCCATATAAAGTTATATGTCGACTGCGAAAACATTTCGTCGTATCGGTTAATGGTAAAATACATAACGTATCAATCGATCAACTCAAGCCAGTTTACGGGATTCTCTGTTCGGGTGATCGAGCATCAAGCCCACTAACACTTAAAACCGCCCGTATTGCCAACGCTCATTCACTTATTACCTAGGGTGGGGAAATCACTTGCGGCTGAGTCCTGTAGCGGCTCATTCATTCAATGTTCGCCTTGTATATTTCAAATTATTTTCTGTCATTCGTTTTCAAACGAACCCGCTCTACTTTACCGATATTCTCCAAATTCAGTTCAATGATATATACAACAAAAACAAGAACAATTAAACCAAATGTCAACACCTCCATTTTCGTTTTGCGCTTAAAAATATACTCATGCAAGAGGGGTGTTTTCCTGATTTCAATAACGTGAATATTACGTGATGATGAATGATTACGTGATAATTTCGAATAATCATTCAATTAACGTAGATTAATAATACAAATATAGTATGTAATTCCAAAAATGTTCTGAGTTATACGCCATACATCAACCACCTAACCTTACTAATGTGCGTTTTAATTATAGAAGGAAAAATGAGATATTCCTGTGTCTGTGTGAAAGCAGGTTCGTACCTCGGTGGTAAATGCAGCTCAGATAACTCTCAAAACCTTGCCATTGATCTGGTATCCCTTAGCGAAAACAGAAATGAATTTTTTCATTTCTAATGAAATATTATAAATTATTGTTGTTGGTTAAATAAACGATAAATTATAGTGTTGGTTCATTTTTTAATTTGTCTCGTATTTGTATACAACCAATATTACTACTCGTAGATGAAGTCACTTTGTACATTTAAATGTTGCGCAGTTGGTCTTGGAATTATAGAGGTTTCTCGTGTACGACAGTTAATTTTATTTTTGAATTCGGAAAAACGTTGCAGTGAAATTTGACCGATTTTCGATTATCTTTTTATTTTTTATGTTTAGCTATTTTTGGATTATCTTTTTATATGAGTAGACATTTACCATAAGAGCGATTTCTCTTTCCCAACCCGGAAATTGAAAAATTTGCATAAACATTATCATTCAAGTTTTTTTATGAGCACGCCATAAAACGAAGCATAAATTTTTTATTAACGAAGTGTCGTTAAAACCTAATTTCTTTAGGTTTTATGGTGGAATTCTATACAATTTTATGTCAAAATCATCAGCCGGTTGGCATCAATATGCATAAACTGAGCATCTTTAAAAAAAAAAAAATTATAGTAATTTTTTAAAGATTGTTTTTGTCGTATATAACAAATAAAACAATCTTGCTAATATAAAATGGGACTTCTCCAGAGCGTCTATTTTAGTCGTAAAACGAAACTTAAGAATTACGATCTAATATGTCGTCTTATATACATAATGTATGCAATTAAATTTCTTGTGGTTTGGTTTCAATTTCTTGTTATTGCACTTGTAGTATTTAGATGAAATCGCAATTCTCAAGTCTCTTTTAACGACTAAAACAATGCTCGGGTGATATCAACGTCACTTGGGTATTGTTGCTGTGAATAGTAAAAATTTATAGTTTTTATCGTGGATTCCACAGTTGTGGTTTAGAGAGTTACATACCAAGCCACGGTCCCGATTTCGGTTCTCACCGGAGACTCAGCATTTAATTAATTAATTAAAATAGCTTTGTCCAGAATAATTAGTGCACCTAGAAGTATAAAGTTCTTATTTTGTTAAACCTAGAAATAAATGTTTTTTTTTGGAAATAATCGTTCTAAGCTTTTATTAAAAGTGAAGCTAAACTTTGGGCAACTCGATGCTGAAATACTTGCAGTTAACTACGAAGAAGAGTCTCGCTTGATGGAAACTTTCTAGGGGTGAAGATTTACTACGGAATACGTCGAGGGCTGTTTTTGGGGATTGTATTTTTGGAGGACCTGTTTTTGAAGGGTCTATTTTTGAAGGGTCGATTTTTGGAAGAGCTATTTTTGAGGACATTTTGGTGGGAACCTGTTTTTTGGGACCTATTTTTGGAGGACCTTTCTGGAAGAACTTGCTTTGGCAAGAAATGTTTTGGTGTAACTTTTTTGGAGCACCTGTTCTTGGAGAACATGTTTTTGGAGGAATATTTTTTGGAGGACCTGTTTTTCGACGATACGCATTTGGGGAAACTATTTTCTTGTTTTTGGAGACTAACATTTCATACGTACTGTACTTATATTCTAAATAAACTATCTCCATGTATTTTAACGGAATTAAATATCCATCATTTGTAAGAATAAAATAACCAGTCTAATTTTGAATGTCGTGCGTATCACAAGCCGTAATAGCTCCCAAACCGGTAAGTGAATTAGCTTATAAAGAAATTATCCAATCAGGCAAACACATTGCTGAATTACGAAAGTTACCAGTCGATTGCAAATTTGGAAAGTCAGATATAGTAGAAAGAATGCTGCGCGATCACTTGGTCTGCGAATTGCAGAATTTATCAATAGAACAAACTTTACTCACGAATGAGCAAATTACACTACAAATCGTACAGGAAATGGCTTAAGTTGCCGAAGCAAGGAGAATCAACAGCAAGTAAAATTTGTAGACAAACAACTAGGCAGCCAGTTAACACAATCCCGAAAAAACCTTCACGATCACATCAGCTCCAAGATCGTCATCAACCACGATCGACATTCATAATAATATGTAAAGACGCACAACGTAATGGTTAGTCATCTTCTTCAAGGTCAACGTGTTGCTAAGGCTGCGGGAACGCTTATTAGAGACAGCAATGCCGTTATCGATTTTCAAGATGTAACTCATGTGGAAAATACGGTCACATTGCATCTTCATTTCGCTCTTCTGGAAAAGGACGCAATCGTTCGCAACTTAATATAATTTCACAAAACACAGATTTCAAAAAATTAACATCCGTTATCATTAACAATATAAATTGTGTTTTTGAAGTTGATTCGGGTTCAAACCATATGATCATCCCCGGAAGAAGTTTTGACGAAATTTGGCCACGTAATAAGCTGATATTACGCTCTTCAAATTTATAATTAGTGAATTTTCAACATAATTCCATCGAAATTTTGGGTACGATAGGGCTAATAGCGAACGATAGATGTGGATCTAAGTATGTTACTGCCGTTACGTATCACTTCGGGGAGCAAAACCAATAATGTTGGTTGCGGTTGGTTTCCGGCTTTGGAAATAACAATTCAAGTGGTTCATCTAATCCAACCATCAGCCGTCACTGAGATCGTCAAGCCTTATAAGAATTTATTTTCAACTGAGCTTGGCTCATACCGGCGAAAACCAGTTTCTTTGAAACTTTATCCGAACATAGTTCCAAATCATTTGCCTACCAGGAGTATTCCTCTTGCTATTCGTCGACTTGTTGATGATGAATTGGAAAAGTTACCAAATCAAGGAATAATAGAATCTGTTGATTACAACAATTGGGCGACACCTATTGTTCCAATCAATAGTTAATATTGGCAACTTTAACACTGGGAAAATATTTTTCGAATCTTGATTTAGCTTAAATCAGTATTCAAAGTAAAACATTTACAGTTTGGAACATCGTCCGCATTACACCAACATTTCGAAAGATTAGATGAAATTGGTCTTTGATTTGAGACATGTTAAATATCAATTTTATATCTCCTCAGTAAATTTCCTGGATTTTCGCATCGATTCCAATGGAATTCGCCCTACAATTCGGAAAAAATATCAGCTATCACCAACAATCCGGCACCTCAAGAAAAAAAGCAAGTACAAATTTTTTTGAGGCTTCTTAATTTTTATCATGCTTTTTTAGCAGGAAAAATTACCATTGCTGAGATCGCTACATCGTCTTCTGGAGAAAGATTCAAAGTGAATTTGGAATAGCGCCCATCAACGCTTATTTGAAGAATTAAAAATCTTCTCTCCAACGACAGTTTCTTAGTACTTTACAATGAGTTACAGCCTCTACTCCTCAGCTATGTAGAATCTCCATACGGAATTGGGATCATACTCGCACAACAAATGGAAGGTGATGGGAAGCGACCAATTGCATAATACTCACGAACCCTCACCATCACAGCGTAAGATTACGCCACGATCCATAAGGGGGCTTTGGGGATTATTGCTTGTATAATGAAATTACATTGTTTCGTTTATGGCCTAACGTAGAAGTTTTAATGATCGAAACAACTCATGATCCTCCATTGACCGCTGTCGTTATCGCAAGGCTAACAGCGAAAGATAAAATTTTGACACGAGTTTTAAGATGAACGATGAGGGGTTGGCGTGACGCAAAAATCGACGACGAATCAAACCATTCTTTCAAACTGTCTACTCTTGAACAAAACAACAATTATTCCGTATGCTGTTCAACAACAAATTGTATCGTCCCTCCACAATGGTCATCCAGGTCTTGTCGTAAGGAAGGCATTGGCAGGTAGCTATTTCTGGTGGCCAAAATTCGATTCTGCCATCGAATCAACCACTAAAAATTGTTCGCATTGTCAACGTATTCATCCATAAAATCCTAAAGCACCGATTCACCCATGGAAAAAAAACATCTCCACCTTCTAAGAGCCTGGACTCATTGTCGACTCATATTCCAAATGGTTAGCAGTTTCCGCAATCCACATCATCCGAATGTGCGATACAATTGCTTGTCAGTATCTTCTCAACGTACGGACTACCTGACATGATAATCTCCGATAGTGGAAGTGCTTTTACATCGGACGTATTTAAGGATTTTACATATACTTACACGGTTTCTATAGGAAAACAAACAGACCCAGAGGTGTAACGCCTGTTATATCTGTGTCGGAATTTTCGGCTGGAACTTGACACATACTAGTTCGATTGTTGAACAGAATTACATCTTTTAAGCTTGTGTGAAAAAACCTGCTGATGTGGAATAGAATAACGATGTGGCAGTGGTAATGTTTTGAGTGGGCAATAATCGCCGCCAATTTGCTTTCTCACTAGGTGGAGGAACTCGTTTATGAATTTTTAGATGGTCGACACAATCCTTGTAGCTTCATGAATTTGAATTCTCATTTCGAAAATACACTCGCCAGGTTTTCGGTTGAGATTGTTCTTGTTGTTATACTTAGCGATGAAATGGTCATTGATTATGCCAATAATTCACATGAAACATTGCTTGCTGTAAAAGGATCAATCAACGTTTGTTTGGATGTCCACTTGGGCTCCAGATTTTGTAAGGAAATTGGATCTAATAATTGGCTTTGATAATTCTGCGATGCTGAATTTCCACAGAAATTTTCTGCATAGGGAAACTCGTTATTGGGTTCGATTCTCCAGCGATTCAGAATTTACTGACAGCATAGTTCAGCTTGGACTTTTCGTTGTAAACGATTTTAAATCATGGTATTGTAGTATCTGCTATCTATTTAGCGGAGTAATTTTGATGGTTTTTGTTCGCCTTGTCCCCGGCCGAGCAATGAGCGTTTTCTTCAAAACCTAATATCTGTCGTTGTCCTCTGTGTCCTCATTATTATTCGGACACACCTTTAGAGATTCTTGGATCTAGCTTTTCCATGATTGTCACGAATTTTTTGTAGCCGCTACTCGGGGTTCAACTATGTGAAATCAATTATGCCGGATCCTCTGCATAAAATACGTGAACATTTACCGTTTTAATTGAATTATATGACCGTTATTGAGCTTACAGTACTAGATGTGGGAAATGTTTATGGTAATGATTCATTCCGTTTCTACTTGTTGTTGTTATGAGTTGTTCAACAAAACTAAAGACGAACCCATCTCCATTAGTCCAATAAAACAAATGTACCAGACGAAAGACCCTCCTTCAAAATAAATTAATTTTATCATCTAATTGAGATTAATAATTTTACGAAAAGCTTTTATTGTCTGGAACGATTTATAAATAAATATTATCTACCTTTGGAAGATATTACATAGAATGCAACAATAAAATTATATTTAAGGGGTTAAAGCACGATTTTCAGGTAAAAAGCTAAATTTTCTTTAATACAATTCTCACAAAAAATCAAAATCAAAAATAAATCGAATAAATCTGACAATCATTCCACGTTTAAAAATATTTTACATTTTATTGTGTTTCGTGTTTTTTATTTAAAATAGAAAATGACGAATATTTTGAATACAAATTTCCACAAAACAAAAAAAAACGAAAACTTCAAAATAATGTAGTAAAACATAACGGCAGCAGTAACAACAATAAAATTCTCCAATGACACCAAAACCAAGAGGAAATGTTTTATTTTGTAGAAATGTGTCACATTTTATCAAAGTCATTCAATCATGTTTTGTTGTTGTAATTTTTAATTTTCTAATTTTTCAAATAAAATTACGAGCTTTTGTGGTGTTGTTTAAAAAAAAAAATCTCATTCATAAACAAAAAGTGAAGTTTTATTTATTTACAATTTTTTTAAACATTTACTTGAGGCACTGTATAGTATTTCACTTATCTCTTGTTTTACGATTTTCCGCTTTACTTTTTTTTGTTTGTGTGCTTGTGGTATCCAAATAAGATAAATTTATTATTTTTAAAGTCATTCGTCTTGTTGGTATTTTTGGTTTCAATTCCGGTTTGCTCTCCTTCCCACCCGTTTCTTTATTTTGGGGTGATTTCACTATATTTGCCCAAAATGTTGATTCATTTTGCTCTCGTACCGACGATTTTGGCTGTTGTGGATTTTTTTCTCTTCGGTTTTTTGTTATCTCTGTGATAAAATCTGTGATTTTGTTGTTTTGCTTTCCTTATAGCGTATAAAATATCTCTGTTACTGCCTTTCGAGTTTCGACTCATGAAAATAAATTGGATGATATATACTATTTGCATATGATGAAGATGATGATGAAGATTTAAAGAGACTAAATGAAATTTGTTCTTAGAATTTATTTCAACAATTTAAAATTGTGATGGGTGATTGTTTATCCTAGATTTTTTGATTAAATCGTTACATACAGAATTATGTATGTACCATATATGATCTAGTTTAAAAAATGTTGATGTTTGCGATGGTAATATATATTAAATCGCTCTAATCTGTAATGAAATATATTATACCCCATGCGTTGAAATAAATTTGGTTTAAGTTTTATGTTGTCTCTATATACATATGTATATCGTAACTTGGTAAAAGTGCAATGGTTTTAGGAAAGTTTTAAAGTAAATCTGTAAAGTTGTTCATTACATTTTTAGAAAGAACGTGATATTGGTTAGATTAACGTTTTAGAAAAGGTTCATTTGAAATATGAGACATTTCGCGGCATAAGTGTTTTGGTGGTTTACGATTGTGTTCTCAAAAGATTAATGTTATTCTTATTAATGTTTCGAAAAGTGTCTATGAAGTATGACCACTGGTCCTATTTTGCGATTTTACAAACTGCAATAACACACTTACTTTGCAGAAAATTATTTAAAAGCTTCTTCGCATCTACCGCTTAAGAGGGAATTTCAAAAGTGATCCTGCTGACCACCACAATAAATAGTATCACGAAAAAAGGTTAAATAAGTAATAAGAACTATAGAAAATGGACCTGGAAGAATATCAAGACCACCCATATTTCAAAAACAAACTTTATGAAATTACAAAAGGGTATATATCGCACCTTCGATTCAAAAGTGACACAAGTCTAAAATCGTGATTTTTGACATAATTGTTGCATAATGGTTAAAATAAGCTAAATTTTTGATCTAAAATAGCGACACATTTAATATTACATATTTTATTGCCCATATTAGAGCGCTAGTGTCACTTTTGATTGTGAAAAAAATAACGGATGCAAAAAGAGGAAAAATGACACAATTCAGTTGTGTCTTACCCTTGACCTAAGTGGATATAGAAAAGTGTTTCATTTGGACTTGTGTCAATTTTTATATTTAAAAAAAACTTTTAGTTGAAGGCTTAATTTGTGTTGTGACATTATTCTCGTTTATGGTAAGTAATATTTCAAATTGTGTCAGTTTATGTGTTACAATAAATGTATTTCGAGGTCCTAACCTGAGTTGTGACGTTTTTGTTAATATGGAAAGGTAATTTTAATCGTTTTAAATAAAAAAACTTTTTAATTGAAATCTGAAATTGTGACGTTATTGGTGATGAGGGTATGTTATGTTAACTGTTTATTTGTACCAAATTTATAATTAATATTTAGAGTTGTATTTTTTGTATGTATTTGGTGGTTTAAGGTTGTGTATTTTGTACTTAATTTGTTTTTTTTGTAGATTAACCAAACATGGCCTTGAGTCGGGGTGGATTAATGGTAAAACTTAGCTTAGAAAAGCAAAGGGAAAAACTTAACGAAGTTATACAATCATTGAATTCAGTAGGGTGCTGGGTGGGATTCAATAGGGTAGGCGTTGACCGTTTATAGCCAATTATAAATTGGTTTATACTCCAACGTTGCAACTATGTAGAAATCATCAACTGTCTCTAGTTTACCTCCACGCGGTAGCACCTGGGCAACGTTTGTTTTGCATTTTTAATGTATCACAACGGCTGAACTTCTAGAGGCGAGTGTAATAACACTATAAAAACAAAAGCAATGGATAAAACAAACAAGGAAACTAATACCCTAGGTGGCAGACCTGATGTTCAGGAAAATCCACTCTCTCCGGAGGTCGGTCCCATGGATTCTAGGGGGGACCAAACATTGCTACATAATTCAAATGATACCAAAAATAAGCTAAGCGATATCAACGCTCAAAAGAGTAACGAGGAAGAACTTTCATTCCGAAAGGGCTCCATTACAATCAGATCACCAATAAAAAAAATATTTGCAAACAACGCAATCACCACTGAAAAAGTAACTTCATTATCAGAACAAATGCCGAGTGCATCAACAAATATTATAAATAGCGAGGAGCTGTTAAATAAATTTCAAAAAATGGAGAAACTAATCGCGCAGCTGAACAATGAAGTTGCTGAACTTAAGAGAGAAAACTCTACACTAAAATAAAAGGTTAAAAATAGCATAGCTAAGGATTCAGCACGAGTTAACAATCTTTCTTCAAACCATATTCAGCCATCAGCCAGTCAACATGAACATTCAAATAATTCCAACTGGTTGCTGCGGCAATTTCCAGTTTTTCAACAGAATAATAGATTCAGTGCTCTGAGTCAAGAGGATTATATTATTGCACAGATGAGGAAGAACTGGAAAAAGAAGTTTCCGGTGCTGATAACAGAAATGCTAGGAAACGCAGGCGTACAAAAACGAAAACTCCTCCAAAAAATACTACACAAATTGTGATCAATAACACTGAACAGAAAACCCCAAAAATACCACTGCCTCCACCCATTAACGTGAGCAATATCAAAAATTTCGAACTTTTTCGACAAAAAGTAATAAAAACCACTAGTGAATCAACTAATTTTAAGGCGCTTTCAAATAGTGACATTAAAATTACATTTCAAAATGAAAATGATTACAGAAATGTCAAAAAATTACGGGAAGAATTAAAAAAAGAACCCAGCAACCAATCCGAAAATATAGAATATCACACCTATCAGCTGAAGAGCGAAAAGGCTTATAGAGTAGTTATCAGAGGCTTACCATCTTACATTAGTCACGATGTAATTAAAGCAGACTTAGAAAAAATGGTACATGAAGTCGCAGGTATTACTAACATATACAAAATGGTCACAACTAATGGTGTAAAAGACAAGAAACACTTTCCATTGTTTTACATCGACTTAAAACAAAAAGACAACAATAAAGAAGTATACAACATCAAGAAACTTGCGTACTGTATAGTTAAAGTTGAGCCACCTAACAAGACAAGGGACATTCCACAATGTACGAATTGTCAACAACTTGGACATACCAAGAGTTTTTGCTATCGTCAAACCAAATGCGTTAAATGTGCTGGAGATAATCACACGACAAAATGCAAAAAACAACCAGATATCGCGCCTTCATGTGCTCTTTGTCAACAACTAGGACATACTGCAAATTATAAAGGATGCTGTGTATATCAGAACAAAATTAAAAGTCAACAGAATAATAGAACAAGAGTAGTACAGCGATTACAAACCAAAGCTGCTAAACCACAAACAACAATCACACCATCCACAGTTGGATTATCCTATGCGCAAATCACCAAGTTATCTGCTGATGAATCAAACCAAAACAATAAACATATAGAAGTTAATAACGAGTCTAATAACTTTGAAATTATTAAAAAGCTTAGTCAAATTCAACAGACACTTGGTCACTTAACAGAAAGGGTGGCAAAACTAGAAATTAATTTCAATCCGCCTAGCAAAAAAAGTCAGCATACACACAAATGATTAACTCGTTCCTACGCATTGTAACTTGGAACGCTAATGGGCTCCACCAACGAGCCCAAGAACTGGAAATATTTCTCCATACAAACAACATAGATATTGCACTTATTTCAGAAACGCACTTCTCCAACAAAAGCTTTTTTAGAATAAAGGGATTTAATTCCTACTGGACAACCCATCCTAGTGAAAGAGCCAGAGGTGGTTCAGCTGTACTAATTAAAAATAATATCAAACATAATCAACAAGAGGATATTCGAGAAAGCTACATGCAAGCAACTGTTATCTCAATCCAATATAATGGCGCAGATCTAAATATTGCGGCAGCATACTGTCCTCCACGGCATACACCAACGAAGTTACAATTTAATAACGTCTTTAATAAGCTCGGTCCAAGATTTATTATTGGAGGAGACTATAATATAAAACATACAGCTTGGGGTTCCTGGCTAATTTCTCCTGGGAAAGGAAATGCTTTGTTCAATGCCATTCATGAAAACAAATGTGAATATCTGTCTCCAAGGAGGCCAACGTATTGGCCAACGGATGCAGGAAAAATACCAGATTTGCTTGATTTCTTCATCATAAAAGGTATTTCATCCAATTACACTATAGTCGAAGGAATTAACGACTTAACATCTGATCACATTCCTGTACTGTTGTCAGTAAGCGCTATAGTCATCAAGAAAAAAAAGAAGCAAAACCTTACTAATAGATTCACGGATTGGGACCTCTTCAGAGAAAAACTGGAAGAGCTAGTTGAATTAAAAGTTAGTATTAAAAGTAATGAAGAATTGGAACAACAAACAAACAATTTCATTGAATACACTCGTATGGCCGCCAGTCTAGCTACTCCAGAATTAAAGGACAAAGCGGAGATGGAAGTCAAATACCCGGCTGAAATCAGGGAACAAATCAAGGAAAGGAGAAAGGCAAGGAGAATATGGCATCTCACCAGAAATCCCGCTGACAAAACCACCTTTAATCGAATAAGTAACAAAGTCAATAGGCTAATCAAAAGCTTCAAACAGGATTGCTTCGACAACTACTTAAGCGGGCTAGGTCCAGAAATGGATAAGGACTACTCGTTATGGAAAGCAACCGGAAAATTTAAACGACCTGTAGTTCGAGTACCACCTATAAGAAATGCTCAAGGCAATTGGGTTCGACATGACAAAGAAAAAGCGGAACTCTTTGCTCAACACCTAGCAACAGTGTTTCAACCCCATGACATTCAATCCAACATTGACGTAACACCTGTCTATCAACCAAATCAGGATTTTAAAAGGGTCACGCCAATGGAAATTGCTGAAGAAATCGACAAAAGTCTTAGTCAAAAAAAGGCACCAGGAATTGATGAAATATCACCGGGTTTATTCAAGGAACTTCCACGCAAAGCAATCATCATGATCACATACTTATTTAATGCCTGTATGAGATTGAAGTATATACCCAAATGCTTCAAAACGGCTCAAATAATTATGTTGAAGAAACCAGGTAAACCAGATGAAGAAGTAACATCATACAGACCAATTTCACTGTTTCCGACCTTATCAAAGCTGTTTGAAAAACTACTACTAAAACGTCTAAAACCAATGGTAAACGTTCCTGATTTTCAATTTGGATTCAGGAATAACCACTCCACAATAGATCAAGTCCATCGAATAACTACGGTAATAGAGCAAGCGTTAGAAGAAAAGAAATATTGCCCCGCCGTATTTCTGGATGTATCTCAGGCCTTTGATAGGGTTTGGCACGAGGGATTGACAATCAAGATGAGCAAAATGCTACCACAAAACTATTGCCAGCTGCTTGAATCATACCTCTCTGATCGCCAATTCAGAGTCATCCATGAAGAAACATGTTCTGACTTTTATCCAACTCTAGCGGGAGTTCCGCAGGGAAGCGTATTGGGACCCCTCCTCTACCTTATCTACACTGCGGACATACCTACAACGAATAAAACGTTCATCGGCACGTTCGCTGACGACACTGTAATTATGTCAGTAGACGAATCACAACCAAGGGCAGTGGAAAATCTTCATCGAGCAATGAACGACGTTACTAAATGGACAATTGACTGGAAAATAGTGCTTAATGAGCTCAAATCAACCCATGTGACATTTACGCTCCGACACAAAAATAACAGTCTACACATATACCTCAATGGGGTGCAAGTGCCGCAGGCTGAATCGGCTAAATACCTTGGTCTGCATTTAGATTCAAGGCTCAACTGGAAACATCATGTGAGACAAAAAGCTGAACAGATACGATTAAAACAACGTCAAATGTACTGGTTAATTGGGCATCATTCCAAAATGACCCTGTATTGCAAAAGACTAGTCTACCAGACTATCTTCAAACCAATATGGATGTATGGTGCGCAGCTATGGGGTTGTACTCATAAATCCAATAGAGACATTATACAACGTAGCCAAAATAAATTTCTTCGAATGGTCACCAACGCTTACCGATTTGTGACTAACAGAGAAATACACAATGATCTAAAAATATAATTGATAGACGACGTCATCCGCGAATGTGCTATTAAACATGAGAAGAGGCTTCTTAACCACACCAACGTTGAGGCCGTACAACTACTGGACAGTACAAACGAAATAAGGCGGCTCAAACGAATCAAACCACATGAGCTAACCGTATGAATATTATATCTTAAGGGAACTGGATACTGGTCCAGCAGACCCACACAAGTTTATGCTTATCTCATAAGTACTAATGTCAACCTTACTAATGAATTAATAATGTTTAAGATTGTAGTAGCCATATCAATAAAGATGTTTTTTTAAAAAAAAAAAAAAAAAATTGAATTCAGTACTGAACGAAGATGATGCTTTAATTTTTAAGGAAGGTATGAGAGTTTTACTGTTCTGAATGTATAATTATTACAAAATAATTATTTCTTTTCCTGCAGAAAAATCTTTACAGATGTTATTACATAATAAAGGTCGTCAAGCATGTAATAGTCGCAGTATTAATCCGAATCTGGAAATTTCACCATCAGTTGAAATTGTTCCTACATTAGCTGAAAAAGGAAATAACGTACAGCCTGATTTATCTGCTGAACGATCGCATCTAATTGAACAAGAGTTACCAGGGTCTAATCCGATTTTAGAAATTTCGCAATCGGCAGTACAGTCTGAAATCTCTTTCGATCGATCACATTTAATTGAACAAGATTTACCATTGATTGAGGCTGTTACTCCGAATTTAAATATTTCACCATCGGCAGAGATACTTTGAACATTACCTGAATATTTACGTAATAAACAGTCTGACGAACGATCGGATAAAATTGAACAAAATTTACCAGCAATGGAAGCAAATTCTTCTGAATTTATCTTAACAGTCAATTCTGAAAATCCCACTAAGCTGTGCTTTCATCGATCTTCAATTAAATACTGCATTTCTGCAGCGGACAGCGATGATAGTGAATATTATGATTCAGACAAAGATCCGGAATTCTCTTACAAGGCGGCAAAATTACAGGATGCACTTTACCATAGCATTCCAACTAACAATGAATCTATATCTTCATCAAACGAATTAAACACAACAACTTCATCAATGGAAACTGATAAGGAATCGTCATCCACTGAATCAGATAACGAAGTCAACCAAAATATTAAATGTGATGTAGAAAGGGCTCTGGAAGTAATATCAAAAAAGATAGGGAAAAAAAGAAAAGCGACGCCTAGTGAGTGGACCATTAAAAAGTCAAAGCTAAACCGAAATTCTGGGAGAAGTTACTTATCTGCTTCGAAAAGCAAGAAAATGTACAAAGCAAGAAAACTACGCCCCGCATGCAGGGAAAAATGTAAACTTGGTTGTAACAAGAAAGTTAATGAACTAAAACGACAACAAATTTTTGATAGATATTGGGCGCTGGACGATTTGCACAAACAGCGTTGTTTTATAGCAGGCTCTATGATTCCCATTAAACCGAAGTACCGATATTCATCTACACAAAACCACCGTAACTTAACCAATGCTTTCTATTTTGAAATAGATAATGTGCGTATCAGGGTGTGCAATTATTGCAAAAAAAAATGACTTGGGTTTCATTGAACCTGACTTACGAGGCAAACATACTAATCATCCAACCATCGCGCCGGAATTAAAAGATGGTGTGCGCAAACACATTGAGTCGATCCCGCAAATAGAGTCGCATTATCTTCAGGCTCAGACGACCCGTAAATTCATCGATGGAGGCCGAACTGTGTCAGATTTGTTTAGAAATTACCAAGAAGCCTGCATAAAAGATGATAAGCCGTTCGTAAACTACATTATGTATCATAGAATATCGAGTATAATATAGGGTTCGATACCTAAAAAGAACCAATGTGAATTATGCCCGTCGTTTATAAATGCAGAAACCGACGACAAACAAAAATTTAAACACAAATATGACGAATACCAACGAGAAAAGGAATTATCACGGCAAGAAAAATACGCAGACAAGGTTCAGGCGAATAAAAATTATATAGTTGCCGTGTATGATTTACATGCGATTATGCTAAGCCCTAGAGGGGATGTTTCAATTTTTTATTACAAATCAAAATTAAACAGTTTTAACTTTACAATATCGGAATTGAAAAATTTGCATACGGAATGCTATTTCTGGCACAAAGGGGAAGGGAATCGAGGAGTTGATGAAATAGCGAGTTGCGTCTTAAAATTTATTGAGAAATCTATTAGAAATATCGAAGACAGTGAAAAGGTGGACTTTGTGTTTTACTCCGACAATTGCGGTGGGCAGCAGAAAAATAAGTATATGGTAGCTGCATATGCTTAAGCAGTCAGAAAATACCCGCAAATAAACACAATTACTCACAAGTACCTAGTTACAGGGCATACGCAAAACGAGGGCGACAGCGTACATTCCACAATAGAAAAGCAGATTAAAAGGACCTTAAAGTCTGGACCGATCTATGTTCCGTCTCAGTACGCTCAAATAATAAAAATGGCAAAAAAGCGCGGGGAGCCTTATAAAGTAAATGAATTGTCGCATTCGGACTTCTACTCTATAAAGAGTTTATCAGAGTTATTAAAAATAACGTTTACAAAAATAAAAATTACATCAATAAGAGTATTAAAAATTGAAAAGCAATTCGCAAACAAATTGTTTTTTAAAACATCTTATACAGAGGGACAATTTCAAGAAGCTAAACTATCTAGAAAGGATATCGGATTATTCGGATCAAACCTCCCTGTATTAACGCCAGCATATAAAACTTCATTAAAAATCAAAGATAACAAAAAAAGTGATTTGTTATCTTTGTTAAGGAATAACCATATTCCTCAATGTTACGCAAATTTTTACAAGCATTTGTAGTTGTGCTTAATTTAATTTAACAAAATGTTAACAAATTTTTATTTTCTTGTTTAATACTTTCTTTTTATGATTAAATTTATTTTAATTGAACCGTACTTATGTTGAATTAAATAATAAAGTCATGTGAAGTTACAAAAGCTTATTTTTGTTTGCTATTATTATTTCGAGAATGAAAATAATTGAATTTAAAAATGTCATAACTCTAAATTTCTTCAAAATTACGTCAATTCAAAATGACATATCTAACATTTGGGGAGATAGTGGGGTAGTACTGAGAAAAAATGGCATACTCTCAAATAAAACAAGTTATAACACATCGTTTTACATACAAATTAAATTTACTTGTTGACAGGTATTATCACAATGATTGTTGGAAATAACCATTGATTTAAAATTCCCTCTCCTGGGGCCCTATTCTCGAATTCCACATCCATTTTCCACATGTGGACATCTGTCAAAATTCATAAAAATTGAATTTTTTCGGTACTAAGGGAATATTTACGAATGGGAATAAGCAGGTGGAAAAAATTCCCCATATAGGAAAATGTCCATGCCGCATGTGAATTACATTTTTCGAACGTTTTCGTGTGAACTTTGACAGATGTCCACATGTGGAAAATGGATGTGGAATTCGAGAATAGGGCCCCTGGGGGCCTATTCTCGAATTTCACATCCATTTTCCACATGTGGACATCTGTCAAAATTCATAAAACTTGAATTTTTTAGGTACTAAGGGAATATTTTCGAATGGGTATAAGCATGTGAAAAAATTCCCCATATAGGAAAATGTCCATGCCGCATGTATTTTATATACGAATTACAATTTTCGAACGTTTTTGTGTGAACTTTGACAGATGTCCACATGTGGAAAATGGATGTGGAATTCGAGAATAGGGCCCCTGAAATATTAATTTTTTTTAGTTGTGCCACTTTTGAATCGAAGGTGCGATATGTATGTAAAAAGAGAACTCAAAAATACAGTCGAGAAGAAACTTTTTTGTTTAAATTTGTTTTTTAGTTTGTGAAAATAATGAGGAAATTGGAAATCAATTTATATATGACATAAATCGAAAAATTGTATGAAAAACGTTTGTATGATCGATCGATAATATGTGTCCATCGATAAAATTTGCCAGGTTTTATGTCAAGAGGAATCATATTTTTTGTGGTTTGTCTACACGAGGCAAGGTTTCTCGTTCTCGAATTTAGGTATATTTGTATTTGTTTACGTGTAAAAGGAAGAGGCAAAGAATTTGAATTACATAGACCGGAAACACATTCTCCCCCCCCCCCAACCCATATAAAATCTTCTGTTTCAAGCGTGGACATATCGATTTTCTTAGACATGCTGTTAAGCCTTAACATTTTTTCATATTTTCGAATAATCTAAGATTACCTAGGTAAACCGCAATAACTTTTTAAACGGGTTGGCATGATTAAAGCATATGGTACCCAGACACTTACTCGGAAAAAATATTCTAAAAAACATTTACTCGAAAATTATGTGCTCGAAAAACATTTACTCGAAAAACACTTTCACTAAAATGAATAAAACCACATTTGCTCTAAGAACATTTACTCAAAAAACATTTTCTCGAAAAAAAACTTGAAATAAGTAGTCTATGTTTTCAACCAAAACAATTGAAATGTCATTCAACCAAAATATTTATTAGTTCAACAATAATGTTTACTATTTAAACATATAAAAATTAAACAATGTTGGTAATGATAAATATACAAACTTTAAAATAGAATAAACTTAATAAAATAAAATAAAATTTCTAACCTTGTAGATGACCAGTATGGATAATTTAAAAACAACAAAAAATAAGCCTTGCTTCCTAGTAGATGGTTATGTATTTATTAAAAATAAACAGCATAATGATGTTACGTACTGGGTTTGCACGAATAATCGGAAAAATCGATGTAAAGCACGAATTAATACCAAAGGTGATGTTATTATAAAGAAAGTTGGAGAGCATAATCATGCTGGCAATTCAGCAAATGTTGGTGTTAGAAAAACCCTTACTGAAATTAAAAAGAGAGCTATATCTACAAATAGTAATACACAACATATTATTGCTGAATCTACTGTTGCCATAAATAATCCAGTAAGAGTCGATATGCCGTCTATTCCATCCATGCAGCGCACAATTCACAGACAAAGACAAGGAAATGCTGTTATTCCAAAATCATTAATTGATTTAATTATACAAGAAAAATGTAATGTTACTCTTCAGGGTGATCCATTTTTGCTGTATGATTCAGGGCCTACCGAAACTCGAATTTTGATATTCTCAACCCAACGAAATCTTCACTTTTTGGCGCAATCTGACATGTGGTTCGTTGATGGTACTTTTAAAACAGTACCGTTAATTTTTAATCAACTTTTTACCATACATGGGATAAAAGAAAAGCAATCTTTACCATTAGTGTATGTCTTATTGCCGAACAAATTAACTGAATCATACAAAAGGTCATTCGAACAGTTAAAATTGTTAAATGTTTATTTAAAACCATTGCATTTAATGTCAGATTTTGAACAAGCTATTATAAACGCAGTTTCCGTATCTTTTCCAGATGCTCAACAAAAATGTTGCTTCTTTCATTTAGGCCAGAGTTTATATCGCAAAATATGTCAGGTGGGCTTAAAAGCTCAATATGACCAGGATGCAGTGTTCGCTCATAAAATTCGTATGATTTTATCAGTTGCATTTGTGCCGCCGGCCGATGTTATTAACGCTTTCCAATCTTTAACTGAAATCAATGTTATCCCAGAAGAAGCTAATGAAATATTGGATTATTTTGAGGATAATTATATCGGCAGATTTGATGTGCGGTCTAAAAATGAAACTGGTAGGCGCAATCCCAGGTATTGTATTGAATCGTGGAATGTTTATACTGCAACACTAGAAGATTCTGCTCGAACAAATAACTGCGTTGAAGGTTGGCATAATGGATTTTCCCGGTTAGTTGGTTGTGAACATCCATCTGTTGATTTTTTTTTTTTGAAAAAATTCAACTAGAACAATCAAAAAATGAAATAGTTCTCGAGCAAATTTTTGCTGGAACACCAATGCCTCCAAAACACAAAAAATATCGGGATTTAGATAAAAGAATCAAAAATGTTGCTGAGAAATATTCAATTATGGAAATCACCGATTATTTAACTGCAATTGCATACAATACTGTATTATAAAAGTAACCAAAAAAATTTAAATATTTAATTAAAAATCTAAAAAAAGTTAAAAACAAAATAGCATTTAATTAATATTCAATAATCATTTTCTGGTAAAATTAATAATCGAAAAATTCTTCAAAAAAATCGCGCGATTTTTTTGAAGAATTTTTCGATTATTAATTTTACCAGAAATGACGTTCGAGTAATTGTTGTTCGAGCAAATGTTTTCGGGCAAATGTTTTTCGAGAAAATGTTTTTCGAGGAAATGTTTTTCGAGCAAATGTCATGGAATCAAAGCATATACATAGCCCTACCGATAAATCATAGTAGGATGTTTGCCGATCATTGAAAATCACGAACTATCATTTTTCTTAATCATGTTTAAGATACAATTTTTCACATTTTGGAATAATCTAAAATTAACGAGGTAAACTGCAATAACTTTTTAAGCGGGTTGGCATGATTAAAGCACGTACATAGTCCTGCCGACGATATGTTTACCGATTGTTGTATATCTCGAAATATCTCGCTTGATATCCAATTCTGTTGAATCTTACTGTTTTGATTTTTAATGTTCTTTTTTTAGTGTAGATTCTGGACATATCAAGAGTGTCCCGTCCATCTTTCCTTTTGGTAACCTAGAATTTTTACTGGCTTGTGGCCAAGCTGATCAAATTGCGATGAACTTTGCTAAATTTCACAGAATTTAGAAATGTAATAATTCTAGATGGTTTATAAACTTTCGTATCATATTTCTTAGAGATGTTCGCAGGTGTTGTGTATGCCCGTTAGCGTTCGTTGCAATGTACTGATATTGGGCGCTACATGAGATTGTACCCTTTATTGTAATTAAAAAAATATTGAAATGTATTGAATAAGGCAGTTAAGTTGTAGCCATCAGAGCATAAGCATTAAAAGTCTAAACATGCAAAATAAATAAAATTAATTAAATAAAATCAAAATACTTATAAATAAATAAAATAATATTTAGTTGAGTTTTATATTTGGAGAAGCTGCGCTTAACACTACATTTTGGTGTCAGATGTGGGGTGATTGTCTTGTGATGTATTCCAAGGCAGCCCAAGTGTTTTAAAGACAAATAAATTAATATAGTTTTAAATAAAACAAAATTTATAATAATAATAATAATACTTATAAAACTTAAAATTCAACTGTAATAATAAATTAACGTGAAATCATGTGACAAGTTAAAAAAAAAAATGTGCTCGTTTCGTATTAAACATGACCTTAGCGGTCCAAAAAAAATTATATAAAAAAAATATTATTGGCTAAATTTCAAGTGATCAGCCAAAATATAATCAAATGGAACAATAAAACGAAATTATCGAAACATTATAATCAAAACAAAGCCAAAAAAAATATTTAATGTTATATTAATATATAATATTATATTTCTCAAAAAAAAAAAAAATTTAAAACAATAAACTTATCTGGTCTTCATCCACTCAACAGTACGTGCTGAGCGGTGCTGATTTCGGTGTACAATTACGGTCAGGATCAACAGTGGATATGGTAAGGTTGTGTATATTAAGTTAAGGTTAGTGAATTTTTATGACATTCTCTTACACGTGTGTTCTCTTAAAGTTTCAAATTATTTCTGGGTGTTAATATCGTAGAATTAATCAATCTCCATTTTCCAACAACAAAAAAAAAAAAATAAAAATCTTTCGTTGCTTATAATAATTTAATTCATGTCCAAAGAGTTTTCTGAGGATTATTATTGTTTACGCAAACGAAAAGTTCAAAAAATTAAATCGCGCCGATCCTTGTCCTTAACAGATTCATTGGAACACGTTTTGTCAGAAGCTTTTTCGAAAATGGCGACCTTTAGTATTGACCATGCGCTAAAAATTATACCGGAATTTAGCGGTAACCGTGACACGTTACATAAATTTATTTCATGCTGCGACATAATTAAAAAAAAAATTAAGAAAGAAGAAGAACTAGACCTCCTAGATGTAATAAAAACTAAATTGAGTGGGTTGGCTTACGATATTGTTAAATATAATGATTTTAAAACCTGGAAGGACTTAAGGGACAAATTGAAATCACAGTTTGGTGATCGTCGAACCGTTTCGCAACTTCAGTATGAATTAACTGGAATTAGGCAAACAAAATTTGAAGACATTCGCACATACGGTTCTCGTGTTCTTAAACTTGTATCGGAATTAAACGACGCGTGTATTGAAAGCGAAGGGGTTGCATTTGCTGTAGCGATTAGTAATTTGAATATGAAAAGCGGGTTACGTGCCTTTGAAGAAGGACTTCAAAACCAATCAATTAAATTACTTGTGAAAGCTTGTAATTTTTCGGATATGAGTGCTATTGAGAAAGCGTGTAGTGAAGAAACTAGCCTTAATTATGCCGCAACAAAAATTCCTGAAGCATCTATGAATCGAACATTTTATCGCCGGTCTGTGTCTTCTCCCCAGCCTAATTCTAATAACTCAAGTTTCTTACAGAGAAAACCAATTACTTGCTCTTACTGTAAAATATTCGGCCATCACATATCTCAATGCCGAAAGAATCTATACAATGATTCCAAAAAACAACATTATTCTATCAATTCGTCGGGAAACGTGAAGGGACTCGAACAATTAAATACGAACACGGCCGTTCGAGTCCAGGAGTTAAAACAGTAAGGTGTTCAAATTCTTTTAGAGTAAATCAAGATACGAATCCTGATTTAAAAACATCAAATTCCGAAGTCACTAATAAAACTATTGGCCAAAATAATAACGCCGATTCCAAGGATCTTTCTTATAATGTATACACTACTTCTTTTTCAACAGCTAGTTTCCATAGTTTTGTTACACTTAAGCTGGATATTTCTAACTCTGAATCTAATTCTTTTTTAATCGATTCAGGTTCGGAAATTTCGTTGATTAAAGTTGATTGTTTAAACGACGATGCACTTTGTTTTCCAAATCTTAAATGCCATCTAAGTGGTATCAGTTCGCAACCCATAGAAACGTTAGCGCAATGTAATTGTAACATTCGTTTAGATAATCAATCCTCTATTCGCCAAACCTTTCAAATTCTTGGATCAGATTTCGTTTTCCCATTCGATGGTATTATCGGTCAAGACTTCTTAATAAAAAATAATTGTACTATTAATTATTCAAGCAAAAATCTGGAAATCCCTTATCTTGAAAAATCTTTCAAATTACCATTAAATTCGAAGGTTGAAATCCCAGGTCGTTGTGAAAAATTTTTGAAAATTCCTTTAAGTAACACAAAGGATGGAGAGTATTATTGTCACTCTGAAGAAGTATCTACAGGAGTGTATATTGGCAATAATCTTATCAAAGTATCCAATGGTATTGCAACACTTGGGTTACTTAACACGAATGAAGAAATAGTAGAACTTCAAAATTTGACTATTAATCTCGAAAGTTTATCTAATTACGAAATTTTCCAAATCGAGCAAATTGATAACGCCGTATCCGATCGTTTAAAACTACTCGAAAGTCAGTTGAATCTTTTCGCCATGAATTTTGAGGAAAAGCATTCAATACTAGAGTTGTGCCGGAAGTTCAATGACATATTTCATTTGAAGGACGACCAATTAACTTATACAAACCGTATTCAACATAAAATCAATATTATGCCCAATATTCCTCCAATTTATAAAAAAACCTTATCGATTACCCGAAGCACTAAAATGCGAAGTTTCATCACAGGTTGAACAAATGCTAAAAGAAGAAATAATTCAACCTAGCTGTAGTCCGTGGAATTTTCCTCTACTGGTGGTTTCAAAAAAATCTGTAGACGGGAAAAAGAATTGGCGTGTCGTTGTTGATTTCAGGAGACTGAATGATGTCACCATTGGTGACGTGTTTCCACTACCTAACATAGCGGAAATCCTCGACCAACTTGGCAAATCACAGTATTTCAGTACTCTTGATTTGTCAAACGGTTATCACCAAGTCCTTTTGGATCCCGCAGATCGTGAAAAAACTGCGTTCAGTACCAGCACTGGACATTACGAGTTTTTAAGGATGCCTTTTGGTTTAAAGGGAGCGCCAGCCACCTTCCAGAGGCTTATGAATTCCGTTCTTACTGGACTTAATGGCATAAAATGTTTCGTTTACCTCGACGACATAGTGGTTTACGGTAAAAATATTTTTGAACACAACGAAAAATTATCCGAATTATTCCAATGCATCAGACAAAATAATCTTAAATTGAACGCTTCCAAATGTAATTTCCTTCGAAAAGAATTAATATATCTCGGGCATATTATATCAGCAAGCGGTATAAAACCTGATCCTCTGAAAGTAAATGCGATCCAAAATTACCCAATTCCAAAAGATACCAAATCGATTAAATTATTTCTAGGACTTGTCGGATACTATATAGAAAATGTATCCCCAATTTTGCGAAAATCTGTAACCCTTTGACAGCACTTTTGAAAAAGTCAGCTAAATTTCAGTGGTCTGCTTTTTGTGACGAATCGTTTAAGGAACTACAAGCAAATTTATTAGGACCGCCCATTTTACAATACCCTGATTTTTCTAAGGAGTTCATAATTTCTACAGATGCAAGTGACATCGCTATAGGCGCCGTTTTATCACAGAATAGCGATTCCGACGTAGATTTGCCGATTGCCTATGCCAGTCGTGCGCTTAATAAAGCTGAGAGAAATTATCCAACTGGGGAAAGAGAGGTCCTAGCTGTTGTTTGGAGCGTAAATCATTTCCGTCCCTACGTTTACGGCCACAAATTTTAAATATATACCGATCATAAGCCACTGATTTGGCTTTGGAAGGTTAGTAATCCAACATCTCGACTACTGAAATGGAGAATCAAACTTGACGAATATCAGTACGAAATTTTTCACAAGCCTGGTTCAAAAAATTGTAATGCTGATGCTTTAAGTAGATACGTGTCCGAAGGTGAGTTCACAAAAGATAACGCGAACACATATGTACTAACGCGAGCACAGGTCCAACACAGGCTGGAAGAATCATTAAATGAATTACCATCAAATCGGGAAACCGCAGTTCCAGAACCTGGGAATTCCTGCCAATCAAACCAAGATTTAATAAAACCAGTTCCTCAACTTTCAGAAGTCAGTAATCCAGTTATCACCTTAGAAGACAACAACAACATTCAATCTGTGATCAAAGATTTCCATTTAACCCCAACAGGTGGTCACCAAGGCATAAATCGCACATATAAGAGAATGAAAGAATATTACTATTTTCCTCAGATGCTGCGAAAAATTGGAAACTTCATCAAAACTTGTGACACTTGTCAAAAAAATAAACATTCATTGCTGACTAAAATGCCGATGAAAATAACTACCACCTCAAAACTTCCGTTCGAAAAAATGTTCCTCGACATAGTCGGTCCACTGCCAAGTAGCCACTCCTACATAAAATATATATTGACCGTACAAGATGACCTAACCAAATACTCCTTTGCTATCCCTTTACCCAATCAAGAAGCAGAGACAGTAGCCAGAGCCTTCGTGGAAAATGTTATGTGTACTTTCGGTTCACCTAAATCGATATTAACAGATCAAGGGTCTAACTTCATGTCTGAGTTATTCGAAAATATTTGTAAGTTTTTAAAAATCGAGATATTCAATGCAACGGCTTACCATCCTCAAACTAATGGGGCGCTGGAGCGTTCCCACAAGACCATTGGCGAATATCTTAGAAATTATTCTTCAAATGATCCATTAGAATGGGATTCTTGGCTAAGTTATGCAATGTTTGCGTATAATACCACTCCCCATTCGTCTACCACGTATATGCCCTTTGAGTTGTTATTTGGTTTTAAGCCTGTAATACCACATTCTTTGACCTCAAATTTAGATCCCATTTATTATGACGATTACTTATCTGATTTGAAATTCAAATTGCAAAACTCATTTCGAATAGCCCATGATATGCTTATTACCTCCAAAACTAAATCTAAAACTTACTATGATCGAAACGCTAGACCCATTAAATTTGGTATAGGAGATTCGGTTTTGCTGAAGAATGAGGCGCGCCAAGGAAAGCTCTCACCTTTATGGCTTGGACCATTCAAAATAACCAATATTCTAAGTGATGAAAATTCTGAATTAGCTGTTGGAAGATCGAGACAAATTGTTCATAATAATCTACTGAAAATTTACAATAAGAAATAAACAGAATGTCTTAAAAAAAAAAAAAAAAAAAAAAAATCAATGTTTTACAAATTGTAATTGTAAAATTAATTATCAAATTACATCATTGTACCTCATTATATTTAAAAAAAAAAAAAAAAAAAAATTTAAAAATTAAAACTTATAAATAAAATAAAAAAAAAAAAAAAAAAAAAAAAAAACAAATAAATTCATAAATTCAAAAATATTATTTAGAAAAAATTGAATCAAAAATTTAATATTTTTAATTATAAATTCATGTAAGAATCTAAGTACCTACATTATATTATATTGGATTATTTAAAATAAATTATAATTAGCCGAATATTAATACATTCCAACGATCACATCTAACTCATTAAAAGATAACATTTCACTTTATCTTTTAACTTAAGGGGGAAGGTGTTGTGTATGCCCGTTATCGTTCGTTGCAATGTACTGATATTGGGCGCTACATGAGATTGTACCCTTTATTGTAATTAAAAAAATATTGAAATGTATTGAATAAGGCAGTTAAGTTGTAGCCATCAGAGCATAAGCATTAAAAGTCTAAACATGCAAAATAAATAAAATTAATTAAATAAAATCAAAATACTTATAAATAAATAAAATAATATTTAGTTGAGTTTTATATTTGGAGAAGCTGCGCTTAACACTACATAGGGTCTTGCTCACATTTAGTTTGCTCACAGATAACTTAGTCAAGTGCCAATCTTTATTGTATGACCTTGATCCAATTGTGATAATTCAACTACTAAATTCTGCGATATATGATAACTTTTATTACAATTAGATTTGGTCCGCCTAAACTGGCACTTGACCCACCTAGCTGTATATGTGGGCAAGACCCCATGAACAGTCCATAAAAATAGCGACGAGGAAAATAAATAAATATTATTATGGATCAGATGGCGTTAGAAAATATCCTCGCCAAACAAAACCAATTTATGAGCGAATTGATGGCTAATGGATTAATGAAAGTGCGTCTGGTAACAACGGGATAATTCCACCATTTTTTTCCTTTTGAAGAGAAAAAACATCAGTGGTCTACGTATTTAGAGCAGTTAAATCAACATTTTCTAGCCAGCGGGGTGGAGAATGACAACAAAAAGCGCGCAATTTTCTTGTCTGTTGTTGGAGATGGCATCTTCAACATCTTGCAAAAATTGTGTAACCGGGACGTGGTAAGTAAGACCTACAAAGAATTAAGTGGCATTCTGACAAGTTATTTTATGTCTAAAATTCATATTTTGGCGGTGCGATACGCGAAACTTATGCAGAGTGAGTTGCAGATTTGCGTGGTGTAGCCAGAAACTGTGCTTTCCAGTTTTCTAAAGAAACGTATAGAACTTCGTTTGTAGACGATCTAATTAGAGACGCAATAGTCATCAATACGCCACATGAAGTGGTCCGTGTATCATGTTTACAAAAACAAAATCCAACACTTGATGAGGTGTTGGAAATTGCGAGAATTTATGAATCTACAACGAAAACCAGTTTGACAATAAAAGGAGAAGCCGGTCAGCAAAATAATTAAAGAACCAGCTCACGTGTGTTGATGAACATAATGGCCGATACTGCCGTTTTATTAATGCCACATGTAACCATTGTGGGAAGAAAGGTCATATTGCAAGCATTTGTATGTCAGTTGCAAGAAGTCGATCAACATCAAGGCCTTGTGAGTCGGAAGTACCTTATAATGGATACCGTCGACCTTCAAATTATCGTCATCGTTCGAGCTCCTCGCATAGTCCCAACAAGGATGAAATGTTACAAATTAAATTGACGTATATTCATCATCACCAGCATCTGTGTATGCAGTTAAAACTTCTGTAATAAAATTTGGATTGGGCTCAAGGTTAACGGTCGCTCAATTTTATATCAAATGGATACCGGTGCAACTTGTTCCATGATCGCCCTGAATGTCTTTCGACTTGCATACCTACAAAAGGAAGTCCGACTTGCATACTTATAACAAAACTTTTCTGGTCATATGGAGGAAACCCGATCATACTTAAAGGTTTGTGGAAGTGGTACATAAAAATTATAAGTGCACTTTACCATTTATTGCGGTAGACCAGAAGGATATATCAAATATTATGGGCATCGATTGGTTCGAATCCTTTAATTTTAAAATTGTACTAGATAATAACGATATATTTTCAGTTACCCAGGATAGTTTCGCTGGTTAATTTAAATGCAAAATTATTTCCGAGTTATGTCATAAACATCAAACACTCTTTGAAAACACTATGGGACGATGTACATACATCATACAAAGCTGAGATAAAGCTAAGACCTGACGCTGAGCCTCGATATTTCAAACCTACGGTCATTCCATTTGCGATCCAAGGCGCAGTTAAGAAGGAGTTGGAACGACTGATCGAACCGGAGTCGTAAAGCCTGTAAGAAAACCAAACGGAGAAATTCGCATATGTATGTGCCGATTTCAAGATAACGGTAAACCCACAAATCGATACTGATCGACATCCGATTCACAGAATGTTATACCAAAATCGATTTAAGGCTCAACAAAACTACAGTCAAATAGAAAAAGAAGTATTGTCGATTACTATGGTATTTTCAGATTTTACGTTACTTCACGGTAGAAGGTTTCAACTGGTACCGGATCACAAACTGCTTCCTACGTTGTTTGGTCCGAATAAACAGTTACCTATACACAGAGATGAGTTATGAGTATGACATTATATACAAACATTGCAACGTAGATGCGCTATCCAGATTACCCAGTGGCATTTGATTCTAGCAGCGAACCCTGCCACTTCATCGATGACCAAGTTTCAGAATACATAAAATACGGATGGCCAAAACAGTTATCAGAGTCTTTGAATCGAATGTCTTACTTGTACGCCTGTTTTCGGCGCCAAGAGACAATTTCTTCATTTAATGATATATATTTTTACAGACAGATTATACACGCGTGGTCATTCCACCATTATTCCAGAACAAAACACTCGAATTGCTGCATGAAGGACACAGGACCATATCTAGGATTAAGCAGCTTGCTAGACGATACTGCTGGTGGCCATCGATCAACATAGATATTGAAATGATGGTGAAATGCTGTGACGAGTCCTTATCGATTTTGCTGGGCCATTTATGATAAAAATGTGGTTAGTTGTACTGGACGCCTTTTCGAAATATCCGTATGTTTTACAAATATCAAAAACAACATCGACTTGCAATATACATGCTCTCCAGCAACTATATATGTGCTATCGAAGGCTTACCTAAAACAATAGTAAGCGATAATGGTCCGCAGTTTACGTCAGCTGAATTACAACAATTTTGCAGCTTAAATAATATTGAGCATCTAAGGTCTGCACGTTTTCATCTCGAATCCAATGGTGAGGCCGACATGGAAGAGACATCAAAATCAGCTTCGCCCCCGAGTATCAGTTTCTTCTGAGACTGAACACCAAACGAAAAGGTTATTCAATCAAAAACATATTTGAAGACAAATCAACGGTTGACCTGGGTAATCCATCACCAATCATAATACTCAACCAACCATCATCAAGAGCGATCCAAAGTGAATTAACGGATATCCAAATGCCAAACATCGAACAGTGAAGCTCAACCTGATCCAGTGAGGCACTCAGCACGAGTACCAACAAAAACCGTTCGATTTCAATATTAATATTATTAACCAAATTTATTTACTAAAATTTTAGTTGCCTACTTCAGGAAGGAGGAACTGTTATATCTCATTTACATTTTTGTTGTACAAAACACTAGCCTCTCTCCAGAGATCAATTAATTATTCATACTAATAATGTATTTTATAATTTCTTCTCCTTCGTCATTCGAAATTGTACTGTCTTACCAATAAAATATATAATTCTGAAAGGTGTTTGTGTAGAAACATTTTAAATCCTGGTGTGACACGTTGTATTAGTTTTCGATAGTATTTCGTTTCATGCAATGTCTCTTGTAATTTGTACTCTATTCGCTTTTTTATTACGTTTTCTTCTAATGCGATCTCAGCCTATTGCATACACTCCCTTTTCTTCACGTCGACAAAATCGTAATTCGAGTAAGCTGAGGTAGCTTTTAAAAAACCATTATTGAAAAAGCGAAATGGAGTACAATTTGATTCTTGTTACAAAAGACTGAATTCATGTCACATAACATGTCGCCCCTGTGATTTAAACCCAAGTTCATTTTTAGTGAATCAAGTTGGTCAGTTATAGATTCTACTTAGCTGAACCGTCCGAAAATGATGGTAATACGCCGTGAAAATCTTAGCGATTGGCGACACGAAATAATTTATATCATCTAAATTGGATGAAAGTCTAAACTCTGTGAATTGTAGTAAAATTCATGACAAATGGATTAGGTTGGCCACTTAGACTGGTATTTGCATATCGAGATATAAACTTCCGCACTAATGCTGATTTGTATTACCATTTAGTGAAATAACTCACCACAAGAATCACTTTCTTATTACCATGAGTAGTTATTGGATCGTGCAAGTGGCCTATGCACCCATTCTTACGCTGCAACCATCATTCGTCTTTTATGCAAATGGATTCTCTTTCAAATCAGTCACCTTTGGGTTAGGATTTAACGAGAAATCTCCTTCCTTCTTCACTATACAATATTTAGCCGCATGCTAACTATATTCTATCTCAAAGTCATCCTGCTGCGAACTATCGATCCATTATACAATAATTCTTCTTTACAGTTCACAATGGTAGAAACAGCGTCGGTATAAAACGTGGAAAGATTTTGCTTAAAATTTGCATCATGTGTGTCCCGGAAACCTACTGCTTCCTAAATCGATCGGAAACATGTGATATTTTTGAAATGAGTTCATTGATATTCTTGCCTTAAACGAATGTCGCATTAGTAGTAGATGACTTAGGTTTTGTGTGGAGTCCCAATCGAAATCTATCTCCATCAATCTCGCTGAAAATCTTACTAGAGCGTTGCGTAAACTAAAGGCGATTACTCTGTATTGTCAAAGCTCTGCTTATGCCGTAAAAACTTGCTGTCATCACTCCTAGCCTTTTATTTTTACCTCATGAAATAATTTCCTAATATCCTCTTCTTTACTACCGCGACTTTTCGAAGTAGTTATTTGAATGGCTTGCTACTTTCGACTTCCGTTTGGTGTTTCATGACGTGGGTTTTTCTATAGTTCCCACAATCAATCAATTTGTTCATTTTATTCGTTGGTGGTAATTTTAATCTTACAGGGTTGATACCTTTTATGGGAATTACCATTTCATACTCGGTTTTGTTGGTCAATCCCACATAATATAATCGAATATAACTCAGGCTTCCCTTCAAAAGAATTGACAAGGCAATGTATTACAATAGACAAACTTCCCAACGGCAACATACAATTCTTGCAGTAATGACGAATTCTGGCCTCAGAAGCAGCAAAATTCTCACTGGGGTAATATGAAATAAGTGCTAATGACCCATGGTCGACGCCAGATTTTTGTGACGATGGCCACGACGGAACTTGCAGGCAACAGGCTCCAGTAACGATTACAATTCTACAATTGTACCGTTAGCTGCTTGGATGATTACCTCAATAGCTGTTGCTTGGAATGAATTACAACTTAATTTGTTCGAGCGCACCTTGGTAGACCATCGGAAATGCTTTCTTAGTTAGTTTCTTAATAAACATTAACGATGTCATGAAATTGAAAAAGTTTTGGAGGCATACAGACATGAGATCGGGAAATGATCCTGGACAATCCTCAAATGGAGGATTAAGGAAACGTTCAGGCCTAAGAACTCCACAACATGAATAAATTTCGGTTGATTTTATAGTCGCAACGCTTAACTATAAAGTTTTCAGTCAAAGTAGTGAAGCTGTTAACGCTTAAAAAAGCAACATAAAGTTGAACATTGAATTTATAATTCAGAGTATAAGGATGATGAAACTTTTTCTAACCACACGAATTACTACTAGCTGGCATTGCGAACTTGACGCTTCGGTTAGAGCTAGCGAATGACGTTTAATTAATAGAACCCTTATGACGTAATATGGAATAATTGTCACTTAACTAACATAAAAATGTACGCCTTTCAATTGATCCAAGAAGAATCATGCCGAAATAGGTGCACTTGCGACAAAAGTCAACTAAGGCAAATATGGAAAAAAAAACACCAAAAGTTTATGCAATGGGTCCACTTCCGATTGCTGAACTTAGCGAAACCCAGCTTCAGGTGGAAGATACTCAACCGCAACCAGTGGTTAAGTTTCCGGAAAAAGCAAGGATACCGAAAGTAGAAGCCAGTACAGTTATCGAAAAATAGATGATTATCTCAGCTGCAGGTAATAATCCCAGCCTTTTGACAAATAAAACTACCATTGAGATGTAAAGGAAATTATAAAACCAAGTGTTTCGAATATAAGGATTACAGAGTATTTTAAATACCGGTTCCAAAGAGATCGATTCCGATACCGACCTGAAACTCTTCACCGAAAATACTGAATTGGAAAACGTGGAACTGAAGGCTGTAGAACCAGGCAAGATACTGCTAAACCTCAACATATTCAGTGTCTGCTCTCAATGCATAGCGGAAGCGATGACCAATTGTGCGCCAAATCAAAAAATGCCCTAAATCATGTTGGTTTTAAGATACTTAGACATCCCTTATTCGGTAATACAACTAAAACCAGCAATGGTTAATGGCAGAATTAGCGGTATACCTTTAACAGGAAAATTAGCACTTGTGGTTATACATCTAAATTAAAAGCCGCATTTAGTACACTAAACGAAACTATAGAAATCATGAAACTTAGCCAATTTTGCGATAACCAGTTCACTTTTGTTGTTTGTCCGCCATTCTATCTAATTTCGAAATGTTCGTCAAAAAAGCGTCAGAATGTTTAGCGCTAGGAGCAACCTGTGGTATGAACGCTTTACCGTTGTTTATGGCAAAAAGTAGGATACTTTTAGTCAAGAAATAACCTTTTCAATGAATAACAAGAAGCAAACTTTTCAAGCTTAGTTAGCGGATGGCGCGCCCAATAAGGTTGACTATTTAGTAGCATCAAGTTATCCCATCCAACCTGCATCTGTGCAATGAAAATATTGACCCCAAAATACCTAATCAATACTTGGATTATTGTCGAATCACAGACCATTCATAAATGTGTGCTATACAAAAGCATAGAAGGAAGAGCTTATGAATCTGAAACAATTTGAGAGGCAAATGAGTTCAATCTGTTCCTCGGCCTATTAAGGCCGCACGTAACAATTTCTTTCTTGAAATATAGAACAAAAGATAATTGTTTCTTAAGGACATATCGGAGCACAAACAGGTTTTGAACTGCTTAATACTCTCCTGCTACATATAGTCTACCAGTCGAAAGTGAAGTACATTTGCTAAGCATGAGATTGCGAGAAATGGTACATCCACGGCTGGATAGATGAGCCCCATTCACGCAGGAGGAGGTTACATGGCCACATAAATGATTTCAGCCTAATAACTCCCTCGGTCTGAGCATTTTAAATACTGAAATAATAAAAATTGCCTGGCCAATAATCGGTCCAAGTCTATAATGATATTAAATAGCTGCCTAAAACTCGGCGATTATTGTCAGGAAGCCAGGAGACAGAGATGTTTGCAAACTTATATCGGTCAAACATGCTCCTCCACGTTGTTGGAACATTACTCAAAAAGAACAATTTGGGGTATTCCGAAGATGCTATTACACCAGTCAATAAAGTACAAAATATGTGATGGCTATGTTCCTAGACATATCCAAAGCATTGCATAATAGTAGGTTACTAGAAATTGCCGAACGAATTGCCCTACTGCGAATCACAAAAAGACATACCTTTGATTTCATTCGTAATATCAGGTACAGATTGGACTTTAGTCAACGAATAACGAGCTCAATGTGCCAAATTGTAACTGGATACGGTAAGTTTAAATCTTACCTAAAGCGATTCAAACTCCACGAGCAGAACTAATGTACTTATGGAGCTGGGGTCATCATCTTTAATGAGTTATCAATTCCAATACTCCTAAGCGAAGAAGCACTGCCAAGTTTCCAGCAAATTTACGTAAGAGATAGACATGGTGCAGTTAAAAGACTTGGAAAAGGACACGACACGGTCACTATTGGCCAACTCTTTAAAAGTTACACCTATATAAAGGAATAAATTAGACTAATAATAATAAGGGGCGGTCATGGTCATCACTGTAAGTACTATTGGCACTTGCTACTACTGCCAAGCCTAATGTAAGCATAAATATAAGTTCCTGTGTGATGGAAAAGCTCAGTTTGGCGATCTCAAATAACTTCAAGTTTCGAACCAAACGGGTTTTTTTACTGAATCACTAAGTCAATTCTCCATACCAGATTTCCTTCAAAGTTTTTCATATCGCAAATTAATATCTACTCGTACTAAAACTTCGATAAAACTGCGTCCAAAATAATAAAAAACACATTCATTGCAAAAATCAACATTATCCAAATTCCGTTTAATCAACTTTTGTCTTCCACACAATATAATTTACTAAGCTAATTTCACTAATTACCCAAATTCTCCCCATGTTTTGCCGACCGGCAAAAAACCAGCCAACAACACAAAAAAACGTTTGACTAATTTCCCTATAAGTATGAATCACGGTGTCAATTAATTGATTTGATTTTTATGAAAAATTTCGCTCATTAATCTTCGTTGTTTTTTATCTTTGGCTTGGCTTGAATAAAATACATTCAACGTTTTTATGTTATTTATGCTTTCGTTTTATGTTCACAATCTTTTACATTACAAACGAATAACAAAGGTAATTAAATAATGAGATTTAATTAATTTGTTTGAATCATCGTTTTTTGTTGTTATTGTTGTACATACATCTTTGAAATATATTAATTAAAAGCTTCCTAAGCCCCTTTATGTTTCTTAACAATTTTGTTTTTTTTTTAGGATTTAATCGTTTTAATTTGATTTAGGTGAAATTATTTAAGTTATAGAAAAAATGATTTTCTTCGCACCACCGTAAACACACGAATCGATGGGTAATTAATTTCGTTTTTAATCATCCTTTTGAAACAGATGTGCTCATCTCGAATACAAAGAAGATTAAACCTGAAAAACTTAGCAAATACGTTTTTCAATTTTTGGAAAGGTTAAGAAAAATTGTGACATTTGTAACGGTATACAAACGTGTAGTAAGGCAAAAAATAATGAAAATTCACATGGTTAATGGAATATTTTATCATGTACCCTTTTTTTTTTGCTTATGGTGTTGCCCTTTTTTGTTGTGTTGACCGGTTTAACGTAGAAGACTGCATGTATCTATGTGTGTACGTGTGGATATCTGTTTAAAATGGATTGAATCAAATAAACATGTTCTGGATTTTATAGTATCATTTATTAATTATTATACCCGTTGTGAATTTACGAAAAAGATGCGTGGGCATTTCCACACGTTTTATGATATTCGAAGATGGAAAGAAATTAATATCTTAATGAAATCTTTATTACACCATTCGATGACAGACAGGCGGCGAAAGTGGGGGAGGGTTACAGACAAAAACACAATTCAATGTGACAAAAATAAATTCATTCGTCTTCTTATGACTTTAACCGATGGAAGTGATGACGATGATGATTTTATTCTTATTTTTGAACTTTTGTTGAGAGTTGAATAGATGGCTGTGTTTCATTACAGCTGATTATTATTATAAATTTAAGATAATCTTAATATGTAAATTTTTTATTTTATTTTATGATTTATCGTCTGTCTATAGCCAAATCCAAATGCGGTATCGTTATTTTTGCAGCTATAAAATTATTTTGATTGTAATTTCGGAAAGTCGGTTCTCTGAAATTCGTTTCTGTAATTTAAAGATACGAGTTTGAAATATTCGGGGTTGGGTACGACATTCTGTTTTATATAATTCTGTTTTACATAATCCTGTTATACAAAATTCTGTTTTACAAAATTCTGTTTCACATAATTCTGCAAAAAATCTTAGGTTTCATGATGTGTATGAGTATGTTATGTGTGTAACTGTCCACGAGTGTGTCTGTTTATGTATCTATGTTTGGGTGTGTGTGTGTGAGTTTGTGTTTGTGTGTGTGTGTGTATGTGTGTGTGTGTGAATTTAATTTTTTTTTTTTTGGCGGTGGAGGGGAATCTTTTAAAGACCTCCCATATATGGGAATGTGTTGGATTTCCACCGACTAAACCCCACCACCGGTACTCTGGCCCCATGGAACCACCTTCAGGTATTACTTCATGGGGGAGGCTCAGCCTACGCTGCCCCTATTCGGTTAAACTTAGTTGTTCGCTGTTCTCGCGCTTCTGTCTCTTTCGAGGCGTCTCAGTTCGGTTGCAATTTTAACGACAGCTACGCCCATGGCCTCCCAGCCATCTTCTGAATCCAACATATACTCCATCAAGTTATCTGGCGTTAGATGCGCACCAATACTTTCCCTTTCTACTCTGAATCGTGGACACTCAAACAGCACATGTTCTGCGGTCTCCGGGATGCCCGCGCAATTTGGACAGTCGGGAGAATCATCGCACTTAAATCTGTGAAGGTACGCTCTAAAGCAGCCATGTCCCCTTAAGGAATTGCGTTAGATAGTAACCTACCTCGCCATGGCGTCTATTCAACCAGGTTTCAACAACAGGGATTAGGCGATAGGTCCACCGCCTTTTGGTTGAGTCACTCTATTTTCTCTGCCACTGGTACACGGTCTCACTCCTTGCTCTCTTACGGTTATCTCCTCGCGTTGTTTGATCTCGTCGATAATACGTGGTTTGCCTCTCCTTTGCCAAAAGGTGTACAGGGGGCATCCCCGCCAGGACACAAGCAGTATCGTCCGAGACAGTTCTGAAGGCACATATCACTCGCAACGCTGTCAATCTCTGTACAACCGCCATTTTTTTCCTGTGCGTCTCCTTCTCCATTGAGTTCACCCAGATTGGTGCGCCATACATCAAAATGGGTGTTACAACACTAGCAAGCAAGGCCCTTCTGCTCTGGCGTGCTCCTCTCATGTTCGGCATTATTCTAGTTCTTTGTGCTCCAACCTCTAGAGTTATGTTTTCCATTGCTCTCCTACTAGAGATGAGAAATGCCTCTTGTCTAGAGATGAGAAATGCCAACAGACGCTAACCATTGCTGAACGAGTCGGACAACTCTGTTGCAAATTTCGACGATCTCCTCTCTGTGTTTCGCTGTGACTACTATTGCAATATCGTCCGCAAAACCAACCACTCTTGCTTCACCTGGAAGGGTGAGTCGAAGGACGCCATTGTACATCACGTTCCAAAATATGGGACCTAATACTGACCCTTGGGGAACTCCACCAGTTACTGGATATGTTCTAACACCCTCATCGGTATCGTACTTCAATACCCTATGTTTGAAGTAACTTACAACCATTCTCAGCAGATATTTTTGCGCCTCCATCCGAATTAGGGCCCTTAGTATGTAATTCCAGTTAGCAGTGTTGAAGGCATTTTTCACGTCCAGCTTTACTATGGCACAGTATTTTTTACCACCTCGCAACCATGTATAACCAGATACTGCCTCATGCGCCATCTCTACCACATACCTAATCGCATCCACTGTGGAGCGCGTCTTGCGGAAGCCATATTGATATTCTGATAGATCGCCTGCTCTAGCAATGGCCTGGTGAAGCCGATCACACATGATTCTCTCCAGAATTTTGCCAGCCGTATCCAAAAGACAAATCGGACGATAGGAGGATGGCTCCACAGATCCTTTCCTTTAGTAGGCAGCACTAATCTCTATTCCTTCCATTTCCTCGGGAATATCCCTTCCCTCAAACACCCACCATATACTTCGATAAAGGCATTGGTGTATGCCCCAATTGCAGACTTCAATGCCACGTTCGGTACGTTATCCGGACCGGGAGCTTTATTGTTTACTACTCTGGTGCGCGCGATTAGGACCTCCTCCGCTGTCACTGGAGGAAAATAATCCGCCTCATCGCATGTTACTTCCAACAGATTTTCAGCTTCATGTGGGAATAATACCTTAACTATGCCGCCTAATATTGACGCGGATGTGGAGGATTTAGAATATCTATTCCCAAACTTTTTTTTGACCATTTTGTAGGGTCTTCCCCAAGAATCCCGATCGACTTCCTTGCACAGATCGAAAAAACACGTACGCTTGCTTATTTTTATGGCTCGTTTCAAATCCGACCTTGCTTCACGGTACCGTTCCCGCAGGGCAGGATTTTCATGCTGCCTTCTTGCCCCGATACATCTTCTCCGCAGCTCCGCAATCTCTTCGTTCCACAAGTACACAGGTTTCCTGCGATTATCCACTATCCTTCTAGGCATTGCTGCATCACACGCTCTGGTAACATAGCTCATGAGTTGATTGGCTTTATTTTCAGCGGTTCCAGACAGTACCATCTCTTCCATCATAAGGATAAAGACCTTCTCGTCGAACGCATTCGATCTCCAGCTAGCAGGTTTCTTGTTGACTGGGGTTGGTGTCCGTAATGTGGTCCGGTTCTGTAGCTCGAACATAATGGCTTGATGCTTACTGTGTGTATAATAGTCACTTACATTCCATACCACTCTGCTTGCCAGACAGTCACTAACGAATGTGACGTGAATTACGGAACTAGCGTTGCTCCTACAGAAAGTTGGCGTACTTCCCGTGTTGCTCAGTCTCATTGGTAGGCATGCAAAAGCGCCAGCTATTATTGGTGGGCCTCTATTCCGAGCCTCGTTCGTAAGCCGATCGAGGAATGCTTTAAATTCCTCAGTCGACGCACTAGCGGGAGCATAGCAGCTATATACATATGTGGATGCCATTGACTTTAGCTCTAACAAATCCATACTCTGCATGATTGTCCGCCTCTTGGAAGCAGTATCTGCCACAAATCCAGATAGCAGCACGATTCGATGCATCAGAAGCCCATGCACAGTTATCGGCCATGTTTCTATATTGTTCGCTTATGATCGCGACATTCGCCTTTACCTCGATTACTGTCTGCTGCAGGAGGTCCTGCGCAGCTTCACAATGGTTGAGATTTATTTGCACTTCTCTCATGAACGCTTTCTTTGCAACGCCTCCTGTGTGTGTGTGTGTGTGTGTGTGTGTGTGTGTGTGTGTGTGTGTGTGTGTGTGTGTGTGTGTGTGTGTGTGTGTGTGTGTGTGTGTTTTTTTACCGGTATGTTAATACATGGCTAACCCCCCCCCCCCCCCCACCCCCGAAAACCGTTTGTATTACTTCGGGAGGTGGGGTTTGATTGGACCTTCTTTAATTTATTTTATTTATCTATTCAATTTTTTATCCAGTTATAAGGTTATGAACCACTCTTGGTTTTTCCTCACGCCCTTAAGGCACCGTAACCACGTTAGATGATGTTATCTGGAATCATGGCTGCCTAAGCATACTTGAGATTTTTTGTCTAGCTTCCTCGAATAAAGGGCAGAAGAAAACACACGTTCTGCATTCCTTCCCTTACAGTCCGGGCACTAGGCCATATCGGCGTGTCCAAACCCATACAGGAGTGACCGGAAACATCGATGTCCGGTCAGCAGTTGGGTCGGATAGAAGTCAATTTCATCTTATTGGCGGTTCAACCAAGTATCTGTCATTGGCATGAGGTGAAAAGTTCATCATCCCTTATCTCACTTGTTCCGACGTTGTAGCCTTTCAGATTACGATTCGCTCTACCTGTTGAGGAGTAGCTTGTGTCGCTCCTTTGCCAACAGATCAATTGGTAGCATTACCGCTACTACATATCATCTGATACCGAGCGAAATATACAGATCACTATTAGCGCACACCGTCGGTATACTACATTCACATTTCTCCTATACCTGATCTTAGAATTATCCACCTGGATGGCAATGGTTACTCGCCTTTTCCTGCTCGAGATTAATACCACTCCCGCCTAATGTTCGGCTAACAGCAATCCTATTTTAGATAGCCACTGCTGGGGCTAAGGCCCCATTACAGATATTTTCTGATTAGCTCTTAAATGTGGTCAACAAAAAACGCAACGCCCTACACTGTTGCTTCCTCAGGTATGGAAAGTCTAAACAAACAATGGACCCAGCACCGAACAGCAATTATTTTATCGGAGTAGACAATAGATGGATAAGTTGATTACAAAAATTATTTTTAAAATACAGAATTTTGAAAAAACAGAATTTTGTAAAACAGAATTCGAAATATTCGTTATAATTTTGAATGGGCTTTACTAGGCTTTACTTTGATGTCTTAAACAAAAACTTCACAAAAAATCATTTATTTTAATTATAACAAATTTTTGAAAGATTATTTTAATGAGAACCATCTTGATGTAAATTGAGCCGGCATGTGAAAATAAACACTAAAAAATTATTTATTTTCATTGAGTTCTATGAAAAAACGCGATTTCGATTGACGATAAAGGATGAATGAAAAGTTAAACCCACTTAAATAATTTTTTCTGAAGCCGCTAAAAAACAACTCAATTCAACCAAAACAAAAGTTCTCAAATTTCCCTATTTTCCAGTAATAATCAAAAGAAAATAAGGGAAATTAAATTAAAAAACATTCTACAATAATAATAATAAAGGAAATTCAATTTAATGACGTCATGATTTATCCACATCTAAAATCAAGGGTAAGAGAAAAGACAACACGTCTTCGCTCAACAATCGAAATTAAAGTAAAGAGAAAAAATTAAATCAATACAATGAGCGTGAAGAAAACAAAAAATCAAAACAATCTAGCATGCTTCGCAAATTCAAAATAACATTAGAAAGATATCGATTTCAAATTTGAATAGAGGTAATGAAAGAGATGTTTAGCGAACCAATTTTTTAATTAGCAGCGGCAAATGGCTCAACTATTTCGGTATATGGAAGCAAATTATAACAAATCGTGTTTGTAATTGCAGATGTAACAAATCCTATAATAGAAGCCGATATTTTAAATAAATTGAATATTTCCGTTGATCTAACCAAAGGCTGTCTAACCAAAGGCTGCTAGATAAACATACTCTATTTCACACAAAAGCAATTCATTCCACATCTGACGATATATTAACGCCGAAAATGTTTAACGTTGAAGGAATATATGGTTCGATTTTGGCCGATTATTCTTCTTTAACTGAGGAGCCTCGATATGATTCTAAGGTGAAGCACAACGTAACTCACCAAATAATTACTAACGGTATTTTACCTTTTTGTCGTCCGAGCGTCGCGTTGATCAAACTAAATTCAGGACAGCCAAAGCCGAATTCGAGTACATGGTTCAACAAGGTTTATGTCGTAAATCCAGTTTGCCTGAATATTCTCCATTGCACTTAGTGCCCAAGGAGAATTCCGAAGACTGGAAACCATTTGGCGATTATCGACGCATAAATATAATTACGCATGCAGATCGATACCACTCCCACACATTGAAGATTTTTCTTGAAATTTAAAAGGTTGCACAGTATTTTCAAAACGAAAGGTTTAAGCTTTGTTTATGTGTATGTGGATGATATTCTTGTTACTAGTCAAAATCAAGCCGAACATATGAAACTTTTACAATCATTTTTTCAATCGCTTTCTAAATTCTCGGTAAATATCAATCTAAGCAAACGTGGTTTCGGTATTGAAAAGCTTGATTTTTTGAGTCATGAAATTTCTAGAAATGGTATTCCTCCATCACAATACAGAATAGAAGTGATTCGAGATTTTTCTGCGCCAATATCGATAAGTGCTACTGAATATTTTATTGGAATGGTAAATTATTACCACAAGTTTATACCTAAGCTTTCTAAAATGCTGGAAGCTACACAAAAAAAGAGTAATTTTTATTGCCTTGAAAATTGCCACGCAAGCTTTCAACAAGTTAAAGCCGAATTATTTTTCTCGCTTGTTCGCTGAACAAAAATATTCTACATTCGCGGCTTTGTTGCTTTTTTTGTTTTTTTATTTTAGTATGTGAAAGCAAAGGCGCAGAATTGCACTGTTAACCTACAAGAAGGCGCTCTAATATTAGAATTGACTTTTTAACACTTCTGTTAGTATAGTAATATGGGTGTGAAGTTTATAACAAAAAATAACACGTATAAGTATACAATTCCAATTGAAGTTTTTTTCATAAGGGTGAGTGATTTACGTTAAAATCACAGTTTTACGAGATAGACTTATTACAAGTGCAAGATTATATCTGTTTCTTTCTAATATTACGTCATATGTGAAGTTTGTAAAAAAAACATATGAGTGAAAAATTACATTGAGTTAAATACATGTTATTTTAAATTTCTAAAAATGACATTCCTCGTTCCTACTACAACAAGAGAGAAAAGGGGATTTATTCTTCTAATATAAGGCCAAATTTTATTGCAAATAAACAACGCAGCAACTACCGCTAGTTCAGATTGATAATAATTAATAACGTTATAGGTGTCGAGTATAGGGAGTAGGGATTGTCGGACGATGCCACTGGTGGAGAATAATAGTCTTAATTGTCGTCAATCGAATCGTGTATAATACATTTCTCAACGGTGGGGCGGATAACCAAATTTAAATTTTTTTGTTACGTCATATCGCTTTTGCTCGTTTGAGTAATTTATTGTTCAAATCAATAACATGAATATCACTGGGATTTTCACACGATGCCACTGGTGAAAAACAGTAGCCTTAAGCGCAGCGAATCGAATGGTGTACAACACATTTCTCAACGGCGGGGAGGAATTCCAAATTTAAATTTTTTTGTTACGTCATATCGCTTTTGCTCGGTTGAGTAATTTATTTTGTACACGACTAACATATCCATTATTCACTGCTAGTTCATCTAGTAGTCCCTTCTTCCATTATTCACTACTACCAAATAAAACTTTCATTTTTGAAATTTTATCTAGTAGTCTCTTGCCATTTTCATTATTATTAAACTGAGACTTCAAAATGCCGACGGAAATTATTTTAGGTTTATTTAAAGGATTTGATAATAAAACACAATTTTTTATCGGTCGTGGACAAAGTATCGTACTCTACTCGCATATAATAGCTGTTATTCACTCAGATGATTTACGACACTTGCCTATCGGCTCGTGTCGGCAAACTTCATCTTCGTGAATAACAGCTCTCATTATATGGTCGTTGAATAATATACTAATTCAAGTCAACAACATGAATATCACACGATGGGGTGAAATACCACATTTTAATTTTTTTGATTAAGTCTTATCGATTCTGCTCGTTTTATTTATTGTGTTTATTAATCCCTGTGCTATTCATGTTGTTGATTTGAACATAACTTACGCCAACGAACAAACGCGCTATGACGTAACAAAAAACTTTAAATTTGGTCTTCCCCCCACTGTTGAGACATGTGGTATACATCATTTTGATTCAGGACACCTAAGGCTATTGTGGAATAATACATCTTGCGAAAATCTCTGTGATATTCATGTTATTGGTTTGAACATAAAATTACTCAAACGAGCAGGATCGATATGACGTGACAAAAAAAAAATTAATCTCGGATTTCTTAACCCCCCCCCCACCCCTCGCCGTTGAGAATCCGTTACAATATGATTTACTTCACTCTATTTAAACTATTACTGCCAATCGTTCTCGAAAATATATTTTTCTTGCCAAAAAAATCTAAACTCTATTTTTTTTTTTTTTTGTTATAAACTTCTTCACACTTAAATATTTCATTCAAAATTCTTATTGGAATTTTATTAACAGTGTGCTTTCTAATACGTGCTTATAATTTGTTATTTGTTATAAACTTCACACCCATATAGTAATAATGTTTTTTAGAGGACTAGGTTAGCTTAATAAACTTCCTAGTGATATTAAGTTTTAAATAAAAGGTTACAACATTTATTTGGTCATAGTGAAGATAAATAAAAAAAAAGTTAAACATTGCACAGATAAAAAATAAATCTTAAAAGTATTTGTAAAGTAAAATAAAAAATAAACATTCATACATTTCTTTCAATTTTTACACTTTGCTGTCTAATTTTGTCAAATTTCAATGTAAAATCAAAAGAAAATTAAGCGGGAAATTCGGAAAGCCACCCCTGGATTAAATGATTTGTACAAATTTTTTTCGTACACCCAAATTAAAGTCAAATATTAAAGGGACAAATTTATAGTACCACCTTTATACCCAAACTATAGTGTAAACCATTTCCTTATTACTTTTTACAAATTTTCATTAAAATATAATTAAATTAAATTAAAAAAGTTTACAACAAAAACCAAAAAAAAAAAAAAAAAATAAACGAAAGAAATTAATTACAAAATATCGTTGAAACAACATAATTACTTAATTTTTACGTGATGAGATCATTGAAAAACTTTTTTTATTTTGTTACTGCTTGCTTGCTCTCCGCTGTTAATTTATATAAAAGCTCCCTTGATTTTATCGCTGTTTTGCTTGTTGTGTTTAAATTAAAAAAATAACAAAATATACAAAATAATTGATTTTGTATTTGGTTGATGATATGAATAAATTTGTTAAATTGATTTTGGGGAGTACAACAAAGGCAAATTAAAATTGTGTTTTAAAAAGACGCAAATGATTTACTCCACAAGCACAACAGACTAAATCTGAATTTGTAATGAGATCATGATACGATGAGATATTCGATTTTTAATTGGCGTATATCTCGCATGAATAGCCATACAATTTGTTACAACTGCGGCAAATGCCACAACAATAAAATTTATAATCGCCTTAATTTTATTCAAACTTTTTTTGTGTCTATCCTTATTTATATCCTTAAATATACCGTTGTTAAATTGTATTTTTTTTTTGGTTAATCTCATATATTTTTAATACAACCATATAGCAAAAAAAAAAATAAAAATATAATTTAAAGCTCCAGGATGTTGTGTACCAAGTATTTTGATTTATTATGCGGTTAAACTCTCGACCACCCAATGTATCAAGGAAACGACTAAAATCTTGTTTGTATATAGTGATGGAATCTTGTAGATAGATAGCCAGAAGATATATTTATAATCGAAAAATTGCCACCTACTTGCCTTCCTCTCGCACCGGGTAATTCATCTTAAATTAAATTTTGTTTATACCATACTAAGATAAACCGCACCAATTCAGTATATCATAATCTAGAATATTTAAGAAATTTATGTGACTGGATGCAACGTGCGTGACAAGATGAAGATGTTGGTGATAATAAATGAATATAAATTTAATCCATCTTTAGTAGATACCTACATAGTTACATAGTAAATTTTGCGTGTAAATATTTACAGCACAGTAGCGGTACTAACAATTTGCCAACGAGGGATTATGGTAATTGATGGTAGGTAGATTAATTACAATTCTACATTTTTTGCTGATTTATTAGCGTTAAATATAAATATTTTTATTTAAATCAAAATCAATCTTTCCTGTATCCATTACGGAAGTACCACAGGCTAAATTTAAAATTTTATAAAATTCCAACACTATCATAATTTTCACATTCTTCTTGTATAACGAAGATATTGATTTAACAACTGGGAATGAGGAGAATACAGTAATATACTTACTATTTTGTATTCATTATAAATATAAAATGAAACAAACTTTATGAAAATCTTGTTAATTATTTAAACTTCCGACCTTGAGGAATTTATTTTAGTTAAAGAGGAAATCAAATTCAAAATCATCGAACGAAAAGTAAAAGTTCCATCACCGCGCATCTTTTTCTAATAAAAATAATAACGAAGGCCTTTTAGTACTTAATATTGATTTGTTAGCTGAAAAATGAACGAAAATTTTATTAACTCTTATTTATTTATACAATTTCACTTATACCATGTTTCACGTACTTATATACTATATGTACATGCATATATTAAATCATAAATTTAATCAAAATAAATTTTTTATTACATTGTAAAAATTTCCTGAATACGCGACTATGTGATGTCACATGGATTTATCTAATTAAATAATAAATGTGATGACAGTTGCGTAATTTTAAAGAAAGCTTTTTCGTGTGAATCTTAATCGAATCAGTTCATTCTAATAATGTATTATGAACCGTTCCCATCATCAACATTCATTTCAAAAGTACTAACACACTACTTAACACAATACGCAGCCATTTTGTCTGTTTTGTAGTATTTTTCTATTTGTTGTTGTTTTTGGGGGATGCTACTTACGTGGAAATTACTAAAGCTAAAGTTTTATATGCCTTTTCATTTATCTTAATACAATTTGGTTTCTCTTCAACGAAATGTAACGGAACCAAATGTAATACCATTCAAATATTAAGAGAAATCCCAGTCTCGAACTTGAGAAAGATGAATATGAGAATATGATTATTGAATTTGTAAACTACTAAATGGCGGTGAATTCACACGTACGCATAGGAAGAGAAGAAAGGAGGACGCCACGCTTTTCAAATCATTCTTTTGTTAGCATTTATGCTATGAAGATAGATATTGAAAAAGTAAAGAAAAAAAAACCAATATACATATATAAGGCTTGAATATAGTTTATTGCTAATTTCTAAATCAGCTGTTGTTTCAATTGATAATTTGCAACATTCTGAAGACTAACAACTTCAGATGGGGGATCAGAGCAAATATTGAAATTGTGAAGTTAATTGTTTGCGGTGCATTGAGAACCCGAACACGAGAACGAAGAAAAAAAAATCAGTGGACGATTAATTTTGGAAAACTATTATTTTGTGGACGGAAAATTGAAGTGAAAAATAATTTGTGTGAATTTGGGAAACGAACCACGAATCAGTGGCAAACCGGTTAGTGAATTCGAAACTATAAACGACGAATAGTGAAATATTTTGTTTCTTGTGGAAAAAGAAAAAAAAAACTAAATCGGCATGGTTTTGGATAGATCACCGACACGCCGTGTGCAACGATTAACACCCGATTTGATGATGGAATTGTTGAACGAAAACATGTGGAACATTCGTCGCGCGCATCGCGCGCCGAATTGTTCCAATTATGTCGAGGTTTACCAGTGGAAATACGAAACCAATTCGAAGTGCTGAACGATGCAGAGGATGATGAAGAAAATATTATTGATGCAGTGCAACAAGTGGAAACTAAGGCTATCGAAGAAAATGTGGTTGCGGTCACTGGGGAAAATGAGGTCAACGAAGGCGGTGCACGTATAGAGGATTGGAATGCGGACGAGGATGAGGACAACGAGGAAGTTGGTACAGTAAGTACATTACCAAATTCAGTGCAAGAGGCCGATGCAGAAATTACATTATTACGAAAACAAGAGGAATTTTTGACTTTGCGTGAGCGAATCCGCGGAATGCGGGAACGAGAAGAAGTCGATAAAATTGAGGCACAAAGACGTTCAGAGGCCAGATTGGTAGAAACTATTGCGTCGGCTGAGGCTGCTTTGGCTTGTGCTCCCCCGTGATTCACGGGGAGTGCGACCTCCCGCAGCCGGAATATTTCGTACCATGAACTTGAGGCAAATTAGATATTGCTGCCTGAGGGGCTACGCACTGTGCCGTATCCTAGTCGTTCCAATCCTGTGTCGCTACGCAATGGGGTACACATGACACCACCAGGTGCAGTGGCCGTACCAAATAATTCGGCTCGTCCACAATTTCGTGATGTTGAACGAGCAATCATCAAGTTTTCGGGAGAAGATCCCACGTATAACGTTCGCATGGTTTTCCAAAATTTTGAGGAAATTATTGGAACAATAGAGCATTACGATCGTGTAAAAATATTGTACTTGAGACAATTGCTCACTGGCGCGGCAAAAACGTTGTTGACTCACAAAGATGTGGGAACATACGAATTATTGAAGAAGCGGCTACATGAGGAATTTGGCGACAAAAATACAAGTGCAGACATAGAAGCAGCCATGCGTAGTCGTAAATGGCGACGTTCAGGTGAAAAGAAGGAGACATTGCACCATTTTGCATTGGAAATGGAAAGTTTCCATCGCCAAATGGGCGAAGGGCGGCTAACAGATGCTCAAATTGTCGACATTGTCATAGATAATATGAACTTACCGACGCGAGAGGAGACAATATTGCGAGGCATTTCAAATATGAGCGAATTAAAGAGGCAAATATTCCGTTATGGACCCAAAATTGAGGACGCTGCAGATATAGAGGCTGAGGCAGCGGCACGACGAAACGCACGGGCAGCGGCGGCAAACGTACCAGCTTCGAAAGCAGGTCATGCGACTATACAACGTAATGCGGCACCAGGGGGGGGGCGCAATCATAAGCGTTGACAAGACCATACAAAGCGAGGGACCTGAACAGGTGTTACAATTGCGATCAAATGGGACATCATTCGAAACAGTGCAAAATGGAACTTCGTCCGAATAGCGTGTGCCGGAAATGCTGGCAGCCGATGACGCGAGAACCATTGCACAATGCGGCAAATTGTACCAATAGACGATACATCCAGAAGGTGAAACCAGAATTCCAACACTTGGTAGCAGCTGTGACACCAGAACTGGACATTGAGGATCCTGATGCTGCGACACGAGAATTGGCAAACATAAATTTGGTAAGTGTCACATTTTTGAAGAATTTATATCAGTACACGGAGTATAACGAATACGTTTCTCTTTTCGACACTGGCAGTCCGGGTAGTTTCGTGCGGAGAGTGGCGATACCATTTGAGGTCAACGAGGCAACTGAGGCAACAAGAATAAGAGGCGTTGGCGGCGAGGCACTGAGGACCCAAAGGGATCATTATTTGTAGACATAAATTTAACAATAGAGTTAGTTCATTTGATTAATTTGATAATTTTACCCAACGAGGCAATCAGCATTAACATAATTTTGGGAAGAGATTTTTTGGAAATTTTTAATATCAAGCTGGTCCAGTCGAAGACAATAATGTATGACCGATTGAAACTTTTGCTTTTAAATAAAAAGAATGTTGTCCAAAATGGAACGTATCCCTGTGTACCTGATTTAATTTTGGATAGGCTTGCACAAATGAATGTTTTGAGGCCAATTACGCCAGTGGTGGAAAAGGCCATACCGCAAAGAAATCCCGGGGATAACCTAAGTGTTACTTTTATTGAGGAGGGTCTAAGCCCTGAATTCGATTTACCATAAATATTTGCCGTTGATATTGTTAGAGATGAGCCATTCCTAGAAATAAACAAGAGTTTAGAGGCGATTGATTACGATGAGGTCAAACAAATAATCGAGGAGAATTATCTGGTACCAAAGGATATTGAGGTAGAACCGTTCGACTATGAGATGGATATTCATTTGACTTCGGATGTACCATTTCACCACGCACCACGACGTTTAGCTTATGTGGAAAAGATTGAGGTTGAGAAGAAAATTTGCGATATGATCAAAGAAGGGAGCACCAGAATGTGCGTAGACTATCGCGCTCTTAACAAATTAACGATAAGGGACAATTATCCGCTGCCTTTGATTGATGACTGCGTCGAATATTTAGGAAAAAAAAATATTTTACGTTGCTGGATTTGAAAAGCGGGTTTCACCAGGTACTCGTGTCACCGCGATCGCGTAAATTCACAGCTTTTGTAAAACCGCATGGACAATACGAATATCGTCGCATGCCATTTGGATTGAAGAATGCGCCAGCGGTCTTTCAACGATTTATAAATAATTTTCAAAGATTTTCAGGAAAAGGGTGAAATTATTATTTATGTGGACGATATATTGTTGGCAACGGAAACTCTGGCCGAACACAAGAAATTAATGAGGAAAATATTACGACGATTGGCACGACGAGGTTTACTAATAAACTTGAAGAAATGTCAATTTTGTTGTACGGAAATCATTTACTTGGGGTACTCTGTTACTTCGGAAGGAATAAGACCAAGTGAGGCACACATTGAGGCAATTAAAAAATATCCGATGCCGAAAAATGCGAAGGAAGTACATTCATGTTTAGGGTTATTTTCGTATTTCCGTCGGTTTGTCCCGAAATTCTCGAGAATCGCATTTTTGACGAAAAATGCCGAGAAGCATTCGAAAAATTGAAGAAATTACTGATGACTGGCCCAATACTAGCGATTTATCATCCGGAGCTAGAAACTGAATTGCACTGCGACGCCAGTTCATATGGATTCGGAGGGGCATTGATGCAGAAGTAAAATGACGGAAAATTTCATCCGACGGCATTTTATTCGAGGGCTACTACGGCGGCAGAAGCCAAATATCACAGTTTTGAATTAGAAACATTGGCCATTTTATATTCACTGGAAAGATTCAGAATATATTTGGAGGGCATACAGTTCACAGTGATAACTGATTGCAATTCGCTGCACTTGACGCTGGAAAGAAAGCACATGAATCCGAGGATTGCCAGATGGGCATTGGAATTTTCAAAATTCACATTTGAGACGAGACATAGACCAGGAATAAACATGGCACATGTAGACGCACTAAGCCGATGCCACACAAAAAATGAGGAGGAAATAGTGGCCCACGTGGACGTGGAAACAAAAAAAGAGATAGAGGGGACGAAAGCGGTAACGAAATGCATGGTAGCGGCAGTGGATCCAATCAGCGTTGAGATGCAATTACAATTGGCCCAAATCAGGGACACTAACGCCTTGGCGTTGCGGAAAAAATTAGAGAATGAGGCAATGGACGACTACGAACTAGTAGATGGTTTGGTGTACAGGAAAAACGGTGAGGGACATCGTATGCTGTACGTGCCGGCAGAAATAGAGGATAACATTATTCGAATTAATCATGAAAAGCTAGCACACCAGGGGGTGGATAAATGTTACGAAAAGATTCGCGAACACTACTGGTTTCCGAAGATGAAAACCAAATTGCAGTCATTTATCGACAAATGTATCAAATGCATTATGTACGCGGCACCGGTACTTGTGTCCGAACAAAGTTTGTATTGCATAACAAAGGCACCGATTTTTTTCGATACATTGCACGTGGATCACTTTGGCCCACTACCGGCACTCATGAACAAAAGGAGGCATGTATTGGTCATTGTGGATGCTTTTACGAAGTACGTTAAATTATTTGCGGTAAATTCAGCGAGCACGAAAGAGGTTATGTCGTCTCTGGAGAAATATTTCACATTTTATAGTCGACCACGTAGAATCATTTCGGCTCGAGGCACCTGTCACACGTCCTTGGAATTCGCGGAATTTTTGGCGGAAATAATGTGGAACATGTGAAGGTGGCCACCGCATCGGCCCAGGCCAATGGCCAGGCCGAATGGGTTAATCGGATTTTGAAGGCCGCTCTGGGAAAATTAAGTAAACCCATCAATCACGCGGACTGGTCACAGAAATTACAACAAATCGAATACGCAATTAATAATTCAACGCATGCCACTACGAACGAAACACCAAGCAAATTATTATTCGGTGCAGAACAACGAGGAAAAATAGTGGACGAACTGTCAGAATATTTAGCTAATAAGGAGAAACCTGAGGCAACAAGAGATTTGGTAGAGCTGCGAGCAAACGCTCACAACAAAATCACCAAGAGGCAAGAATACGAGAAGAATCGCCATGAGGATCATTAAAAATCAACGAAACGATTCAATGTTGAAGATTATGTGGTAATTCGAAACGTAGATACAGTCGTAGGATCAAATAAGATGCTCATTCCAAAATAGCGCGGTCCATATGTGGTTCATAAAGTTTTAGGAAATGATAGATACTTATCCGAGACATTGAGGGTTGTCAGCAGACACAACTTCCATACGATGGAGTGTAGAAGCGAATAAAATGCGTCGGTGGATACCACCGTGCACGGCCGAAAGCTCAATTTATCAGTCAAGCGAAGGCAATACTGACACCGACAAAGACGATTTCCACGAATCTAATTCCGAGGGAGATGATGAGGCTGAATTTCTAGGTTACCCCATCGGTGATCGGGGTCGATCACTGAGTCAGATTGGCCGAGCTGTAAACTACTAAATGGCGGCGAATTCACACGTACGCATAGGAAGAGAAGAAAGGAGGACGTTATGCTTTTCGAATCATTCTTTTGTTAGAATTTATGCTATGTGGATAGATATTGAAAAAATAAAGAAAAAAAAAACCAATATACATATATAAGGCTTGAATAAAGTTTATTGCTAATTTCGAAATCAACTGTTGTTTCAATTGATAATTTGCAACATTCTGACGACTTTACAAACTAAAAAATTTTTTATTGGTTTTGGGCTCGATTTATTTCTTTTGTTTTTGTTTTTATTTTTTATTTTTTGCTTGAGCTTTCGGACTCAATTCAAACCCATTTTCGAAAGCGTTTCACAATAGGAATTTTCTTTTTATATACAAAAATGAAAGCACACAAACTATAAAAAAAAAAATTCCGTAGAAACCATAAGTCCTATGTTTAGACTGAAATTTATCGAAAAAGTCTTTGACTGTTCTTTTTACAATTTTGTAATTATAATTTTTTAATAGATATATAATTTTCTCAAAATTTCCGGAATTGAGTCCGAAAGCTCAAGCAAAAAATAAAAAAAAAGAGATAAATCGAGCCTAAAACCAATAAAAAATTGTTTAATTATATGCAATTATTGGCTCAATTTTTATCAAAATAATATATCCGGGTATAGAAAAATGTAGACAACGCAACACAACTAGACTTCTTTTGATTATATAAAAGTGGAATTTGGCAATCATACGGTGAAAAATATCAAAAATTTGTTGGACGTAGACCATAAACTAGCAAAATTAATCAATAAGCAACCTCAAATGTCGCAAAGAAAAGGTGTTTTGAAGGTCCAGAGAACTAAAGAGTATAAGGAGTGTTTGGAAAACTACAAAACAAATTAATTTTTGGCGTGATCAACCAGGAAATAAAAGAACCAATTAAAGAGATCATTTTCACATAGGAGAATTTAATTTTACTCCGTCGATGTCTACAAGAAGTTTTACCTGAAGACATTTTTGAAGAATTTTATAAACGATCGAAATCAAATTATAAATTCCACTTTAATGAAATCAAGGTTAGACAAATAACCAAATTTGAAAATATTTTATATTACTATAATACTACTTACTACATCCAAATTCCAAAAGATAATTCTATACCAATCCAGACCAAAATAAATTCTATAGCAAAAAATTTTTACGATCCGGAAACATTGATTTAAATTTAAGGAAAAAATGGAGGTGTGGTAACACGACTTTCTGCAAATATTATAAGCAACAATTGGAAGAGTATAAAACAAAATTGACGAAAGTTCAATTTTTAACAGCTTTAGATAACATATTAAATAATTCGGAATTCTCTTTCAATAACAAAATTTATAAACAAATTTTTGTCTCACCAATGGGTTCTCCTATTAGTCCCATAATAGTAAATCTATTGATGGAAAATGTGGAAAATTTGGCGTTAAATTTATTAGATATTCAACCGCTATTTTAATATCGCTATGTAGACGACATTATAACGGCTGTAACAAATAACAAAGTTGATCTTTTTTTGAAGGTGTCCAGTTCAATAGAATCTAGAATCAAATTCACAATCGAAAAAGAATCTGACAAGAAAATTTTATTTTTGGATACTCGGTAGATTGGTTTCATAAAGATATGTGGTCTGGAAAGTATTTAAATTTTCCCTTTTGGCTCCCATATATTCTTACAAAATTAACACAATTAAAATTCCTAACCCAAAAATTTTAAAACTTTCCGATACAAAGTTCCAATACAAAAATTTAGTTTTATTAAAACTCACTTTGACTAAAAATCATTATCCCGACAAAGTAGTAAATGTTACTATGTAGAAGCAAATACATTTTCTTAGAAATTCAGAACGTAGAGTCGAAAACGCAAACCAAAATTACTTGTCGATCCCATATATAAAAAATCTCCTTGAGAAAATTAAATATCTATTAAAAAATTATAATTTCAAAATTGTTGGAAGACTAGCATCTAATTTGAATGCAACTTTTTTTGATAAACTTAAGGACACAATTCCTCTAAAGAAACAATCAAATGTTATCTATCAAATTCAATGCGCGTGTGACGTAACATATATTCACACAAAAGTGCGGTTCAACACAAAAGTTCGGTTCCTCGAAATTCAAACCAAAATAGTGTTCTCACTTAACATATAAAAAATACAAATCATAAAATAACTTTGGATAATGTAAACATTTTAGAATAATAAAAAAAATTTAGGATAAGATCGATTTTAGAAATGTTATACATAAAGTCCAGTGACAATTCAATACATATGCTTATATTGATAATACGTATGATTTATTTATCTAAAATTGGTTTTTTGTCTTATACACATATTGTTATATAATTATCAAACTTGATTCTTATATATATATCTTTGAAAAACGTTGTTTAATATTCAGTTATATTTTGTAAAAAATTTGTTTTTTTTTTCGTAAAGTTTACTACAAGTTTTTGTCAAAGACTTACGGAAAAAAAATTTTATGGTTTGTGTGCTTTCGTTTTTGTATATAAGAAGAAAATTCCAATTGTGAAACGCTTTTGAAAATGAACTTGAGTTGAGTCCGAAAGCTCAAGCAAAAAATTAAAAAAAAAAACAAAAGAAATAAATCGAGCCTAAAACCAATAAACATTTTTTTAATCATGTACAATTATTGGCTCAATATTTTTCTAAATGACTATTGAAAAACTCAATATTCTCATCTACCCAACAACTTGACAAAATTTTTTCGTTTTATTGAACAAATCTAATGTAAATAAAAATTGAATTGGTAAACAAGTCAAACGAGTAAAATTTGAGGAATTTATTCGCCGCATTTAATTTTTTCTATAATATTTTGTAGATATCACGAAAGAAAAAATCTCGAATTGGACAAAATCTCGAAACATAAAATATCGAAATCTTAACAATACAATCCCCGCCAAAAAAATCTAGAAAAACACAAAATAAAGTACCAGACCAAAGCTTGGGGAGTTCACTATTTTAGTATGTGAATAATTATTAAAAAACACAAATTTTTGAGAAACGGTCTAATTTTTATTAATATTGAAATTTTAATAAATCGTCACAGCGGGGGTTTAATTTATTATTATTAATAAACTTGATAATATTTTATACACATTTACTTAAAAGATCTAGAAGAGGGTCTTAGCGCCAAATTCCTTAAAAAGCCGCTATACAAATGCCCTCTTAGTTATTTCTATTTTAAAATTAATGAATTGAAACAAATTAACTAAACAATTAAACATACATAGAAGGCTACATGGAGGTTCCAATCCGTCAACCGTAGCATGTCGATTTCTCGGCTTTTATTTTAAAATTAGATTCCCCAGGAGGGGAGGGGGGTATCGAAATCCCGGTTCAACAAAATCTCGGTTATCCAAAAATTATAAATTTACAAATCTTAATTTGCAAAATCTCGCTTAAAAATTTAAATTTTAAAAATCTTGGTTTTAATTTTTACTTTCTTTTACGTAAGTAAAATAAAGTAAATCATGAACATTTTGAACCTTGAGAGTTTTAGAGATTTATCTGTTTTGAGGTCCCCTGAGTCCGAAAAAGTGGGATTCGACATGGTGTCAGTCTGTCAGTCTATGTCCTCTTTACAACCCATTTGGTTTAATCAATCGAACTGAAACTTCAGATTTAAGCATTTTTGATAAATTGGGAAGTGGCCACTCCCTTGGTCCAGAAAATTTATTTTGCAAATATCTTAAAAAGTATAAGGTTTACAAAAAACTATTTAATACAAAATGTTTCCAAAAATAAAAAAAAAATTAAAATTAAAAAAAAAAAAAAAGTCTAAAAATTCTCTGTTCGTAAAAGAAAGTCGTGTAATGGTCACACCTCCATTTTTTCTATTGTATGTCTAAACATTTTGCAATTAACGATTTTTGGATGGTTTTTAAAATTTTTAGTTAATTAATTTTGCTGGTATTTTTGGGAGCGTATCGAAATCATGATTTTCCAAATCCAACCAACTTTTGCTGTTCATGATGCAATGAATTGTAAAAAGTTATTGCATGATTCTTGGAGCAATTTCAAACGTCCCGTGCCGACTATTTACAAGATGTTTAAGATTATTTATGGTTCCTAATATGATATTTTTCTGACCATCGTGGCCCTGTTCATCTAATATAAAAATTTCCCCTTCTACAGCTCTTACATTTTCTGGTATATTAATGTTGCTCAAAGTCGATGGTTCCCTGACTCTAAGAGCTATTCGTACGCGCCGAATTTTTTCTCTCTGATCTTCTGTATTAGGTAAGTATGATCGGCATTCATCCAAAGTATTGACTGAGCTTTCTACAATAATTTTGGTTGGATGGTCGGAAGATTTTGCCTTATAACAGTGTAATTTAGAAGCTAGCGGAACATGATTATGATTTGTAGGTATTTTTGTTATTTTATGAGAATCATTTTCCTTAGTTTTTGAACTTACTCTTGGTTTAAAACCAAACATTTTCTTCTTCTCACAAATCCATCTTTACGTATCCCTTGTTTTTTCGCTAAATGGTAATAAAACCTCTCAATTACCAGTTTAACACCACCTTTATTGGATTTCATAACGGAAATATTCATATTTATTTATTGGTAATACTAACCGACTAAACTACTCGAAATAAATGAAATACATATGTAATTATATTTTAACACTCATAATATTATGTATTTAATAAGCTTACCGTACAATTTATAAATAGGTTTGGAAATTCTATATTCCTACATTAAATCCTATATATCTTTATTAATTTATTGAACTACTTTCATTACTAAAATAATTGTAAAACTTTTATCAACACACTAAAACAATTGATCTAGTTTTCATGTCTTTTATCTTTGAAGTATATATATCAAAGGTAACATGATTCAAAAAATCAGTAAAGTAAAAACGAAATATTCAGAAATGGAATAACACAAGTACAGTAATGTACGTATGTAATAACGAAAATCTCGAAAAAATCTCGACTTTTAAAATAAAATCTCGCGCGAGATTTCATTTTTAAAATTCGGGATTTTTTCGTTATTACATTACTGTACCTATGTTATTACATTTATGTATATTTCGTTTTTACTTTACTGATTTTTTGAATCATGTTACCTTTGATAAATAATTCAAAGATAAAAGACATGAAAACTAGATCAATTGTTTTAGTTTTAGTGTGTTGATAATATAAGTTTTACAATTATTTTAGTAATGAAAGTAGTTCAATAAACTAATATAGATATATAGAATTTTCAAACCTATTTATAAATTGTACGGTAAGCTTATTAAATAAGTAGTATGAGTGTTAAAATATACTTTTTTTTTTTTTTATTAATTTTTTGTTGAATGTTATTTAATTAATTAATTCATGTAATTTCTAATATGCTACCGGTGGTTAGACCATTTTAATTGTGTTTCGAAAAACGCGAGAAGTATATTAGTCTTTACGAACAGTAATTCAACGAAATCGACTAATAGACAGAATTCTATTTATTTAATTAAATGATTTTTAATATGTTTCGAAGATTGTAATAGAATTCAATCCAGTTTCGAACTGATGAGCTTATGATTATGGTCTAACCACCGGTAGCATATTAGAAATTACATGAATTAATTAACATTCAAAAAAAAATTATTAAAAAAAAGTAAAAATTAGCTTACACACAGAGCAGTGTGAATATCGTGAAGAAGAAAAATTGTAAGAAAATTCATCTGTATTAGTACGATTCGCTAGTAATTAAAGCACATCACATTCTGTATATATAGAATGTAAATTGTGGTATAATCAGTCCAGTCGCCGCGGCATGATGAGAAGATTGATTTTTTCATAATCATAAGCTCATCAGTTCGAAACTGGATTGAATTCTCTTACAATCTTCGAAACATATTAAAAATCATTTAGTTAAAATATAATTATATACATATGTATTTATTTCATTTATTTCGAGTAGGTTAGTTGGTTAGTCTTATCAATAAATAAATATGAATATTTCCGTTATGAAATCCAATAAAGGTGGAATTAAACTGACAATTGATGGCTTTTTATTACCATTTAGAGACAAAATAGGGAGAAAACTTAGAGATGGATTTACAAGAATAAGAAGATGTTTGGCTGTAAATCAAGAGTGAGCTCAAAAACTAACGATAATGATTCTCATAAAATAACAAAAATACCTACAAAATCATAATCATGCTCCGCTGGCTTATAAATTCACAGCTATAAGGCAAATGATTTTGTTAAGAATCAGGCAGGATGGAAGAATGCCGATCGTACTTACCTAATACAGAAGAAAAAGAGAAAAAATTCGGCGTGAAAATCTCTTAGAGTCACGCAACCATTGACTTTGAGCAACATTAATATACCAGAAAAATTTTAAGAGCTGTAGAAGGGGACCTTTATGTATTAAATGAACATGACTTCGATGGTCAGAAAAAATATCATATTAGGAACCATAAATAATCTTAAACATCTTGCAAATTCTCCACTATGACTGAGAGCAATAAAACTCCGATTAAAAAAAAAAATCAACTGGACAACGCGGTAATTATTTTTGTAGCCAGAGTCACATAATTTATCACTGTGGAATGAGTGTGAAAGCCACAACAATATTTATTCCACCTTGAGACATGCGGATCGCGAGCTAAATAGACGGGCGCACATCTCAGATTCTAATCAAGATACATCGGCTTAGGTTAGATTAAAAAATCGCACGATTTACTCGCACGAATTTAACCTATGCCGATGTTTCATGACAGAATACCAGATTTTTGAGTACGGGATTTTGGGATAGAGGATTTTGAAATACGGGACTTTGAAATACGGAATCTTGGAATACGGGGAAGAAACTCCAGTCTTTTTGATGTCATTGAGAAAGGAGTTGTAGTTTATTTACTAAATCGGGATAACCATACGCCTTCTTCGCAAATCGGGTTGCATGACTTAAAGAGATCAGGGGTGACATGTTCTACCGCCACGTTTCAGTTCGATTAATTAAGCCATCTCTCCTGTAGAAGAGACACAAATATGCTGACAGACAGGCATTACTTCGAAACCCAGTTTTAATTCTTTTTTCCGTTAATAAAGAGGGAGTGGCCGCTTCCGGTTGGACGATTTTCACTAAAACTCACTTGGACCACCTACTTTATAAAAAAAAAAAAAAAAAAATATTTACAAGTTATTTTTTTGTGATTTTCTTTTTTTTTGTTTTTTTTGTTTTCTTTTTTTTTGGAAACAATTTTAAGTAGTAGTTTTAGTACTTATTAAGATATTTGCAAAATACATTTTCTGGCCCAAGGTAGTGGCCACTTCTGGTTGGCCGATTTGTAGTAAAATTTACTGGGATCTCCCAGTTTATGGAAAAAGCTTAAATTTGAAGTTTCAGTTCGATTGGTTAAACTACCTGTGTTGTAGAGATCACAAAGACTGACAGTTAGACTGAAATATAGAAAGACACCATTTCGAAACCCACTTTTTCGAACTCAGGGGACCTCAAAACAGATAAATCTCCAAAAGTCTGAAGGTCCAAAATTTTCATGATTACTATACTTTATTTTACTTACGTGAACCAATATCACATTTTTCCCTAAAATATCAACCTTATAATATTTATATTGGAGTGTCAAACAAGCATACTCGTACTTATCATTCAGAAATTTGGTATCAACATTTAAGAACACTGAAAATAATTTCCACATTATCAAAGAATTTTTTAGTATCTATCAGTTTTAAATTTTCTGGCATTTGATTAAAAAGCTTGGGTGCTGTATCAAAGCCTTCTAGAGTATTCATTAAGACGTATTTTTAGAAGCTTTTTAGTAGTATCACTTTTCACTGATTCCATAGTGAAATTGATGTTTTTTGCTTCAATTTTTTCAATGAAAAAACAGAAATATTGTAAAATGTTTATATAAAAGTTTTCTACATATCTTTAACAACAATATACAAAAAGGCTGTATTGTTACTAAATAAATATTAATTGCAGAAATATTAAAATTAAATTACTCCTAAAATATATTTTCGACGTGATTCCGTTTTTCTCTCAAGGCCTCAAGAGTGACACTCTGCATGACGAAATTCAAATTCAGTTTTTCAATGGATGAATCTGTTAGTGTTTGATTAGTGTTCTCTAGCATTGGTTAGATTTGAATCGTGAATCGGTTTTTCCCATTGTATTTTAGAATACTGGCAATACTATCGTTTTTCGTAAAATGCTGGTAAAACTACTTAGTAGATGAGAATTAAACATTATCAGAACAATACCCTATCCTTGCACATACTTCACACATACGCACACACTCCCCTATATGAATTTTTTTTTAAACGAACTTAATTTTGTTTATAAGCGTTTTTGTTAATTATCTATATTGATTGAATTATATTAAATTTTGAGTTTTTCGACAATCCAACTATATTTTTGTTTGTATTTAGTTGCTTACTACACATACATCTTCTTGAAGTAGAGCTCAAGAAATTGAATTTTTTTTATTGTTATAAATCGGAACTGAATTTTTAATTCAAAATGTCAGAATCAAACATTTTTCAGTATTTGACTCCAGAAGAACTTTACATTGAATATCAAATAAGAGGTATCGAACGAGATAACCCCAATGCACAAACGCAGTTGATGGAAAGCTAACGGAAAGAAAAATTAAACAGTAAATTTAAACCAACTGTAACTCATATTCCCATAGTTCCTGATATTGAAGGTCGGAGGTGTGGCGAAATAGCAAACTTCACAAAAGAGGAGGCAAATAAATTAAATGATAAAGCGCCAACGGAAACAATCAATGCTCTCCTTGTAAAGACAATTCACTGGAGTGAACGCGCCCAACGCTTGAAAAACGGGTATGGCGATATAGAACAGATTACTAAGACATTAGGCAATTTCCGAAGAACATTGCAATCGATAAATTATTTCATACTTTTTACTCATGAGAGTATTAAAACAATTTCCAGAACCGGTACGATTCCTAAGCAGGCTACACGTCAAAGTACATCTACTCCAACGGTTGGAAAAAATATGGCAGAGATTCGTAAAACGCAGAAATCTATCCACTCAATTATACCGACAACTACTGAAGAGAATTTGGGTCGGAATCAATCATTTACCTCAGGCCCAATTAGCCAGGCTCAATTCAACATCGGTTTTAGTAGCGCTCACTCTCCTATAGCATCAAGAAACACCCTGACTACAGAGGAAAATAATTTCTTGAAAAAAATTGATTCACTCTATGTAAGTCGGAACAGTGAGTCTACTGAGGTTAGTAAAAGTCCTAAATCTTCTGGTCAACAAAGTAATCAGCCACCAGACCCAACTAATTCTGGTCGCAACATTGCAGCTTCGAACCCGACTAGAACTGACTGGTATCAACGTAATGAAAACGACGTTGGATGAATACTTAACCGTCCACAGCCTCAGCCAATAGTAAACGAACAACGACGAAATGTTAGAAATGACAATGACCATAGACGGATGCAAACCCAACAGGCAAATCTTTATCAAAATCATTATTTACCTTTAGCCGCATTGAGTCAACCAATTCAATTTCAAAATATAGTATTCGAAATAAAGAGAATAATCAAATTCGAAATAATGATAACAATCTATATCGGAATAATGATAATAATCAAATTCCGAACATACCTTTACTGGTACCGCCAGGAAACCAACCTCAATATCACCCTGCACAAAACATTGATCGTGATCTTAACAGAGGCAATGTTCATCAAATTCCTGAAATACCTTTAGTAACGCATCCAATGCATAATCCTGTTTTAGAAGAAATCCCTATATGGTGTAATCTAAACTTTAATGGTTCCAAAGAAATGAACGTCAGTGATTTTTTGTTTAAATTTGAAAGTTTGGCGAGACGTGCGGGATATCGATACGAGACTCTTGATAGATATATCTTTGATTATGTCTCTGGACAAGCAGATACATTCCTTTTGAATTTCGTTCAACATCACCCGAATGCAGGCTGGCCAGAAATACGAGAAGCATTATTGACCTTGTTTGGAGACCCTTGAGCTTTGGCTCCAAATTTGTACAAAGGGGCAATCACTCAGAGAATCTATTAGTAGCTTTATCTTAAATATTCAGATTATAAACAATCGACTGAATCATGCGCGTTTCAATGAGCGGAATTTATTGGGCATAATTAAAATGAACCTGCATCCCGCGTTTAGAAGTAAAATAGTATCAGCAAATATTCAAACCATTGAAGATTTGCGTGTTCTCTGTCAGACCTATGAAAATATATGGTGGAAGACTGAGTATGATCCAAGACTTTACTATGAAAGAAACAGCCGGAGAAACTTTATTAACGAAATAGTAAGCCCCGATGCTATCGAATTTAATGATCGATTTGTTGATAATGTTCAGAATGATACGTTGAATGTGAATGCCTTAAATAGACCAGCAACAAGCAGAGTTCGATTTGCTCTTTGTTGGAACTGTAAGGATATCGGTCATTATTACCAAGATTGCCCAAAAGATTTGTTAGGCATATTCTGTTTTGGATGTGGAAAACCGGATATTAAGAAGTACGATTGTCAGAATTGCCAACGATTAATAAATCAAAAAAACTTGATGTGGAACACTTCCAAAACTGGGATGGAAGCGTTGACTCAACCTCGTCATCCCAGGAGTCAACCACCAGAAAAGCAGTTCTAACCAAATTACCATCTAATCAACATAAGAAAACTTATTACACAGAAGATGATATACCTGATCATGTCCAAATCCTAAATCATGGTAAACCTACTGATTGCATCATATATCGAAATAACGATACCTTGGTCTTTAAAAATGAAAAAAATGCCATCTAAACCTAATTCACTAAATATTTATAATCAATCCGAATTGGATCCTCGTGTTCCTAATAATGTAAAAAATCACTACCAGCTTCAAGAATAAAACGTTACTGGAACACAAAAAGACGGTTTTATAAAGAATGTGCTTCATCCACCCTAGCATCTGATACAGTATCCGAAAACGATATTCTAGCTAGGTCTTGAGTGTACACATCTGCATGAACATCCTATTGATGTCGGATCTGCGCTACCGGTAAAGCAGAGATATTTCCCTGTGTCTCCAATAATCCAATCGAAAATATAATTTGAAATAGATAGGATGTTGGCATTGAAAGTGATAGAGCCAAGTCAAAGTCCATGGTTCAGAAATCGAATGGTAAATCCAGATTGTGTCTTGACTCTAGAAAATTAAATAGTGTCACAATCAAAGATTCATATCGTTTACCAATTATAGATGGTCTCCTATCTCGCTTAAAAGATACAAAATATATAACTAGTTTAGATTTAAAAGATGCCTTTTGGCAAATTCCGCTGGAGAATGGTTCAAAAGAAAAGACAGCATTCACAGTTCCCGGCGGCCACTTTATCAGTTTAGGGTGATGCCGTTCGGGCTCTGTAATGCTGCCCAAGCAATGAGCAGATTAATGGACAAAATAATCCCAGCGGAATTACATGAACAAGTTTTTGGTCTATTTAGAAGATTTACTTATTATTTCCTCTACTTTCCAAGATCATCTTCATATCCTCGAACTCGTCGCTAATCACTTTACTAGAGGTAATTTAACTGTTAATGTCGAAAAAAGCCATTTTTATATGAGAGAGATTCGGTATCTTGGCTACATGGTTAATGAAGACGGTCTCCGAACCGACTATCATAGGTTTTCCCGTACCAAAATCTCCTAAGCAAATCCGACGCTTCCTGGGAATAGCGGGTTGGTATCGGAGATTTATTCATAACTATGCCGATATATCAGCGCCCATTTCCAATCTCCTTAGAAAATCTTCTAAATTTGCATGGACATCGGAAGCCCAAGAAGCTTTTGAAAAACTCAAAATTTTGCTGACAACTGCTCCGGTACTTGCGAATCCGAACTACACAAAACATTTCATATTCGCTATGACGCAAGCACAGAGGGTCTAGGGGGGGGGGGGGTTATTTCAGACAACGGACGATGGAGTTGAACAGCCAATCTCTTTCTTTTCGCAAAAGCTGAATACAGCTCAAAAAAATTATACGGTCACAGAGCTAGAGTGTTTAGCTGCTGTGCTCTCCATAAAAAAATTTCGACAATATGTTGAGGGCTACAGATTCACAGTCATAACGGACCATGCCAGTCTAAAATGGTTGATGGGAATGCGAGATCTAACTTCAAAGCTTGCACGATGGAGCTTATACTTACAGATTTTCGACTTTCAAATCGTCCATCAGAAAGGTAAAGAAACTATCGTACCAGATGACTTGTCTAGAGTGGATTGTGATACAAACTACCAAATTATTAAGTCCAAAGTTTTAAATAACTCTACCGAATACCCAAATTTACATGTTTTGAATGATCGACTGTTTATTAGGATTGAACCTAAAGCATTCGAACCTTTGAGTGATGTAACGGCTTGGAAATTATGGATACCCGATCCTTTGGTCTCAGATATTCTCAGGATGGAACACGATGCACCGCAGTAGCTGCACACGGCGGAATTAAAAAAACCATTGGGAGGATACGTAAATTATTTTACTGGCCAAAAATGGCAAAAGATGTCTATGTATATGTCTCAAACTGCGATGTGTGTAAATCTACCAATATTCCAACATCATTTCAAAACCAGAGATGGGTGTCACTAAATTTGTAGAAAGGCCTTTCCAAAAATTATTTCTCGATTATCTCGGGCCATATCCGCGCTCTAAAAATGGGAAAACGATCATTTTAGTTGTCCTAGATCAGGTAACTAAATTTCCTTTATTGATATCAATGGCTACGGCAACTACTACGTCCTTAATCAAATTCCTGACAAATGAAGTCTTTAATGTATTTGGATGTCCACAAATTGTATTTACAGACAATGGAGTTCAATTTACAAGTAAGGAGTTTCAGAGTTTTTTAAAAAAATTGGGGATTAAACATGAACGAACCCCAGTATATTCCCCTCAATCGAACGCCTCGGAACGGGTCAACCGATCTGATCACAAAATGTGGGACCAAAATCTAGGAGAAATTGCAGCTGCCTTAAGAAGCTCAGTTCATAGATCGATCAGATGCTCTCCCTTCTACGCACTTTTTGGCTATGAAATGATACTTCATGGCGGAACATATATTTTACTCGATTAATTAAAATCTTTAGATGACACAGACATAGAAACTCTTCCGGCTCACTATATACAATCTATTATACACAAAATAATCAAGGAGAACCTTGAGAAAGCTTTTGAATCCTATTCAAAAGCGTATAATTTGAGTACACGGCCCACCTCTTTTCAGCCAGGCCAGAGAGTATTCATAAAAACACATCCAGTGAGTGAAAAAACTAAATATTTTTCCTCTCAACTGGCCCCTCTATATATTCCCGGAAGGATCCTTAAGAAAACTGGTAATGTAACATACTATATGTTGTTCAAAATGAAAGTGGTAAGAACATTGGAGTATATCATGCCAAGGACTTGAAGCTTTGACATCTGGTGTCTTAATCTTTCTGACATCTATCATTTCAACATAATCACTTCACTTTTACAGCTTCCAATTGAATTTTATTCAGAAATTCTATTGAAACCTTTTGTGTAGAGTTACGTTGATTGTATTAATGGATAGCCCTAGTGGCCATTGTCGGTGCCAATTGAATGTGGTCACCTAAAATGGTCCATTTATCTTATTCATCCAAAACAATATTTTATTTTGTTTGTTTCTCCCACCACCCAATATTTGATATTGTTTTATTTTTGGCTATGAGTTGCAGTTCAATCGCGAGTGGTAAACCATAAAGAAAAAAAAAACAAAAAAAGAATAAAATAACGAAAAAAAATGGTTATCAAAACATAAAAATTGGTTATGTGCGAGAACGATTAACGAAGAGTGAACAAAAAGCCAACGAATTGCTATTTTGTGTTCTATTTGAGTTGTTGTTGCGTGATTGGGTACTAGATGAGATACATTCGCCACTTCATCTTTTGGTTACGGCAGAAGCCGTATTGAAAAACCTTAAAGGGAATCACGCAAAGAGTGAAATAAATACCCTAAGTATTTCCATTTATACGCAAAGTCATGAATGAGGGGATACAGAACAATATTTGAGCGATCAATTAACGTCGTGCCAAACACTGTGTTCAATCACGCTTTAAAAATTTGAATTATATACATCTAATTACAAACTTACATGTTTTATTTTTGAATTTCTTTAAACTTATATATATATATATATATATATATATATATATATATATATATATATATATATATATATATATATATATATATATATATATATATATATATATATATATATATATATATATATATATATATATATATATATCTATATATATATACATATATATATATATATATATATATATATATATATATATATATATATATATATATATATATATATATATATATATATATATATATATATATATATATATATATATATGTATATACTTATATTTAACTGTAATTTAGACAGTAGTGTTTAATATTAGTTTTTTTTATGAGATATTGAAAATAATAATCTAAATTTTCGTGATAATTTAATTACTTAGATAATTAATTTTTATTAAAATTATTATTTTTTGCTTGATTACTAATATGTACTTTAGTGCATTTATATATACCATATGTATTTAAGTCGGGCAAATTTAATTTTTTTTTTTTGTGCAACGTGCGTATTAGCGGTATATTTTTTTTTGCAGCTTCATTCATCGATCTCTGGAAGGCCTTGCGGAGGATAATGACTGTAAGTGTTTCACTATTTTTTTATTTTTTTTTTACCGCTAATTTATATTGAAAAAGAAATTGAATGTTGTCCCGTGATTTAAATTTTATTATTTTATTAATAAATAACATAAACTTATTGGTATTAAAATGAACTGTTGTTAATTAATAGTGATAGGGAGAGTTGTGGAGTGTGTGTAATGCTGCAAAGATAGAATTCAATTGGGGTTTCTTTTCCGTACGTCGATTTCTTTGGATGAACATTTTTTTTTCTATTTATGCTGATTGATGCGAACCCTTCTCATGGTGAGCTAGCCCGGTGCAAGACGTACAACCTGATCAGCATGTGTTCACCACAATATTCATGTAACAGGCTAAATTAACAGTAAATTCATTATTTGTAAAATCCATTAGACCGTGAATTGAGTGGTAATAATTAAAATTGAAACGGATACATAAAAATAAAAATCAATTAATAATTTAGTATAATTGCAAATGTGTAACTTGAAATAAATTATTAAGTACTTTTGTTAAATCAAATAAATAAATGTTATGGCCTGTAACGGCTTCGGTTGGTAATGGTGAATAGGATTACGATTATTGGTTGGTGAGTTGAATTTTGTTGATTTTTTGAAAATTTTTATTATCATTATTTCCACAAAATAATTTATAGTTTTATTTTAATTGTGCATAATAAAGATATGTGTAAACAATACATATAATATAAAACGAAAAATGCACTTCAACATTAAGCTAGTAGATTTAGGCATTGGTAAGTTTAGAATATGGTTTCGAGAATGTAAAATAAAAAATTCAATAAACGAAAATCAGGAAATTTGTATAAAATTTTTTCAAAATTTGAAATTTTTTAAACATTTATGCAAGTACGAAAATTTCAAAAATTAATCTACACGTATAAGTGGAGTTTTTTTTTTAATTTTCTCTTCGAGACAATGCCTAATCGAAATAGTATAGTGACACTATTGTGCACATGAAAAACTATACTGATGAAGTTTAATTGCGCTAAACTAACTTATTAGTTGTGAGAAAATAGGGATTTTGCATGCTCTTAACTTCCAATACGCCAGATATTAATTTAATACTGTAATTATAATAATATATCAAAAATAACACACAGTAATAAAAAATAAATAGCTAAATACAAACTTATCTGATATTGTTGTGCGGGAGAAAACTATATTTCAAATGTCAAATAGTTAATGCTTACCTGAAATGAGAAGAACATAAAAATTGTTAATAGGAAATATACGGAAGACTGTCTGAATTTTATGTTTTAAAAAAATTTATTTAAAAAAATGTAAAATGCATAATTTAAAATTCTCGCATTCTATGACACACGTACAAATGAAGTTTTTTGTTATTTGATTCGCCTTTATTACCATATACGATAAACTATAAAAAAAACATTAATTCCGTTCCGTACGCTTAAGATGAATAAATATTTAAGGTTATCAAAATTACATTTTTAACTATAAACGAGAAAATAGATTATTATTGTATAGATAGGATTATTCCACCCCTCTAATCCAATATATTTAGTATTATCGATTTGGCAGCTTTAAACAAAATATACATTAAGTTTTGACACAACACAATATGTATTTTATAATGCTTCCTGATATTATTTGAAATCGATTTCTTTTAATACCATCTATGATCCGCACTCATCTATAAAACAGCCCACCCACCCCATTTTAGTCTTAATATGTATATAGCACAACATATTAATTTAGTTTATTCAGCGGAAAACAATTTTTTCATTTTCATCATTACAAATGTTATCAGTTAAAGCTTCTATATATAATATACATATACATATTATTCATTATTTATATACGGATACATACATACATAAAATGTTGTTTGCTATAATACTCCAGTGCACATCTGTAAGTCAAATAAATAGAAAGATTTACAAAACAAAATTCATTCTGTGATTCCCATCTATTGATCTTTTCAATGACATGTCTTTTATCAAGCAAAATATAGAGCAACAAAAAAATAGACTTGAACTTAGAATCTAATCAAACAGTATATACTATCGCCTGTTGTTGGTTATACCAGAACCACCTTGATATAAACAGAGCCGGCATGTGAAACACTAAAAAATTATTTATTTTCATAGAGTTTGTATGAAAAAACGCGCTGTCGATTGACGGTAAAACATGAATAAAAAGTTAAACCCAGTTAAATAATTTTTTCTGAAATCGCTAAAAAACAACGCAATGTTCTCAAATTTCCTTTTTTTCAAGTAATAATCAAAAGAAAATAAGGGAAATTAAATTAAAAAACATTCTACAACAACAGCAACATGCATTATAAAGAGAAAATTAAATTTAATGACGTCATGATTTGTGCACATCTAAAACCACTGGTAAGAAAAAGACAACACGTCTCCGCTCAACAATCGAAATTAAAATAAATCAAAAAGAGTCAAAAAGAAAAATTTTAAATCAATGCAATGAGCGTAAAGAAAACAAAAAATCAGAACAATCTAGCATGCTTCGCAAATTCAAAATAACAATAGAAAGATATCCGAATTCAAATTTAAATGGAGGCCATGAAAGAGATGATTATTGGATTGTTTATAAATTTCGAGTTATGAGTTTATGCAGAGCCTTCTAGAGTATAGAGCCAGAGCCTACTTTATAAATAAGAGCCTCCACATTGACTATATTTTTTACTAAGCTTAAAATAAAGTACATACAATTCTTTCTTTACTATGAAATTATATGGGAAAACGATTCTTTTCATTTCCATTTTTAGTCTATAAGAATTATGTGCTTTTATATTATTTTTATACGAAAATATTCATAAAACATGTAATTTTATTTGATTGAAAAATCGAATCATGAAAATGTTTATTTCTTAGTGAAAATCATCTTCAAAAAAAATAAGTTATTTTTGAACTTAAAGTGTTGTTGTTTTTGTAATATACGTCATGAACTAATACCTCAAAATTTACAAACAATACAATAATCATCTGTTTTATTTCTGTTGTTATTTTGAATTTGCGAAGCATGCTAGATTGATTCGATTTTTTGTTTTCTGATTTAAGTTTTTCTGTTTGGCTCTTTTTGATTTATTTTAATTTTGATTGTTGCCATTGGTTTTAGATGTGAACAAATCATGACGTCATTAAATTTAATTTTCTCTTTATAATACATATTGTTATTGTTGTAGAATGTTTTTTAATTTAAATTGCCTTAATTTCTTTTGATTATTGCTGGAAAATCAGGAAATTTGAGAACCTGTGTTTTTAATGAGTAGGACATTGAGTTGTTTTATAGCGATATTAGAAAAAATTATTTAACTGGGTTAAACTTTTAGTTCATATTTTTTCGTCAATCGAAATCGAATTATCTGGTTGGACCGCATTAAAGGAAAAGGAAATAAAAGGATGGTGCAGACAGGAATAATCTAAAAAAAATTATACTCAACCCGTAAAATGGTTAAAGTGTTAAAGCAGAAGGAGAATACTCATCAAACAGAAACCACAAGCTATAGTAGCCTCGCATTTCTAAGACACAGCGTCGCAATTACATCATCTTCAGATCAAATCGCAAAGCGGAAATAAAGGAAAAAAAAATCTATGAATTTCAAATTATTTCCAATAATATAATTATTTACAAAGAAAAATAGTAAAAATAAACATCCATTTATAATTATTTCCCTAGATAATACGCAAAGCAAAATCCTCCCTAACTAACCTAACCTTATTCTAAGTAAATTCAAACGCTTAATTTTTAAAACTGAAGGTAAAATGAAATTTATAGAATTTACCTAACTATTTATAATAGTGAACAAAGAAAAAATAAATATATTAAATGTTTTAAAGTAAAAAAAAAAAAAAAAAAATACATAAATACTTGTAGTTTTAATTAGAGATGGTAACGTGGAACCGTGTTGCTGAAGATGCTGACATATTGATGTTGAATTATTTGTTCTTCGCAATAGTACGCAGGATGCAACGGGTGATGTAGCGTACTAAAAACACGCACTTTTATTGTGTATATGTTTCGAATTCACATATGGGTTTCGTTCTTTACTGTTGTTGTGCATTAACAGTTTAGTGCTTTTACCGTAAAGTTTATCACCAGTATTTTCAATTTTTCTTTCTAGAAATTTTGAATGAAAGAATAACACTTATTTTGTTTTAATGCTATTTGCACTACTAGTTTAAGTAATCTTTCAGTTTTTAGTTTTGTTTTTCTTTCACCACTTAAGCACTACATTCTATCACCAGATTTTATTTAACATTTGCAACGCACTGATAATCCATTTTCATTTACCATCTAAATCAATTTTATTTTGTTTTTTTTTTCTTGATTGAATATTTTAGTCATTCTCTTATATTATTTTAGTCAGTCTTTGTTCGTTATAATTTTATTTTATTGTCCAACATTCGCACAGAAATGTATTATGATTAAGATAACAATTATTATGAGTTTTATAATTATAATTACGTTTTTTTTTATTTAGCCACATGAATTAGATGAATTTTATTTTTCTTATAATTTAAATAGACTAATTACCACATTATGGTTTATTATTTAATATTTTTACAATCGTAATCCCGTTATTCAAGGATGATCTTTTTCACGAATTACAAAAATAAAACCAGATAATCTTAACGTGATTTTGTTTTTTTTTTCCTTTTATGACCAAATTCTGGCCAACCATCTATTTTGAATTCACTTATGTTTTTAATTTAGTCAACAGGTTAAATTATTTTTGTTTTCTTCATCAACAGAACAAACAAAATCAATAAAACCACACAAAAAAAAATTTCCGACTTAAAATAACTGACCACTTAGTAACCCGTTCTATCATAATTTACTTACTCACTTAATATTACGGACTAACCGACTAAATAATGCGACTTAAAAATCCGACCGACTTAAGTTGTATCTTAATTAATTCAAAATTACTAACTGGCTTAATACTAAGCGATTACTCAAAAATAAATATAGAAATACTGACCCCGAGCAGCCGAAATTTGTCTGTTTCATACCTCGCGTTTATCCCCACTCCATGAGACAGAAACAACAATTAAACTGATATGCGATAATTCCCGAATAAATTTAATTGAACGTTTAGAAAATAATGTGGATAACTTTATTAATAATTCACAACATATTCCATCCTCGCTGGATACTACTTCGGGCGCTGTGAGTCTGAAATAAGCAGCATTGAATATGATAGTGATGAAAGCATGGATGATAATGAAGAAATGGAGGCGAATAGTATTGAATGTGATATTTCGGAATGGAGTATTACTCATAATATTCCAAACTAGAGCACGAATGCGTTACTGAAAGTTCTAAGAAAATATCATCCGAGTTTGCCAAAAGATGTTAGAACTTTAAAAAAGACTCCTACTACAAACAAAAATATTGTACCAATGAGCAGTGGATCATACTCTTATATCGGGTTACAAAAGTAACTATTGCTATTTCTAAATAACACAAAATAAGAGGGAAACACCATAAATATTGACATTGGTATAGACGGAATTCCTCTAACCAAAAGCTCTACAAACCAACTATGGCCCATCCTTGCCAATGTTATTTCTCATAAAGCAGTATTCATTGTTGGAATTTGCCATGAATATAAAAAACCGCATTATGCTCATTTATTTTCGGGATCATTTATTGAGGAGACAAAACAATTATTGGAAAACGGAATCACATATAATAATAGGCTCTTGAGCATTAAAATCAGAGCTTTCATATGTGATGCACCAGCAAGATCGTTTTTGTTAGGTACATATATATTTTTATTATTTTTTTTTAAGTTAATTTATTAAATACTTGTTATATTTTACATTTTCATAAAGGGGAATTACATGCCTCACAAAATATGTTTTTCTGGCTTTGAAGATGATTTAAGGCACAGGACAGACAATGATTTTCGAAATAAAATAGATTTGGATCATCACGTTAAATTGAATGTTGCATTGGACTCTTTGTCTATTGGATGTGCCTCCCAATTCCCAATTGATTAAATGCACTGCATGTTATTAGGAATTGTGAGACAATTGATCAATCTGCTATTAAAAGTCAGAAAACAGCAGTTCTCGTTGCCTACCTAGGGAGTTTCAGCGGAAACAGCGCACGCTTCACGAAATTGAGCACTGGAAAACATCCGAATTTAGAACTTTTCCCTGTTACACTGAAATGGTTGCATTCAAACAAATCTTGTCCGAAAAATATTATGAGCATTTTTTGTATTTAGTTTGTGCTACTAGAATATTGGCGCACCCGAAGGATTGTTTCGAAAATAATAAATGTGCCGCAGAATTACTTCAGTCGTTTTGTGATTCATTTCGGACATTATATGGCAACCAAAATATGTCATACAATGCCCATAATTTGCTGCACATTGCACATGATGTGGAAAAATTTGGGCACCTTCAAGAAACTGATTAAAAAGGCAGGACAGCCCCTCCAACAAATAAACAATCGAATAACAGTGCAAGAAAATATTCAAAAAAACAATTTGAAAAATATTGTCTTCAACCCGTTTTTACATTAAGGTCTTGTTTTTCAAACAATTACTGTTGCATAAATGATAAAATATTTAAAATAGATGAAATCTATAATAACAACATAAAATGCAGACTAGTTATTAACTTGCAAAATTTCTTCGAACATCGAGGAATTGACTCTAGAGACTTACACTTTCAGTATTAGCGAGATATCAAATAAAATTCTAAAATTGACCACATGCGATATTTCTGTTTATATGCCTATGCAACATGTATAATAAAATATTTATTTTCAGAAATAGCAGAGTATCAAAATTATGCTGAACACTGGGAAACAAGCCAGAATACAGAAAACATCGAAATGGATGATGAGTTTGGTCCGGATAGTGAAAAATATTTTGTCGAATTTTTAAAGATTGATTCCCTAATGAAACCGGCCACATCCACACAAAAGAGCTATTGTGAAAAAATATGGACAAATAAACCATTGCATACGGATCATTCTTATAATTTAATTTCGAAACCAACAACGAGTGTAACAAAGAAAAAACCCTTACCATTAAGATCCATAAATTTGAATTGCAATTTAGATGCATCACCACTAGCAACAACACCTCCAATTATAAAACCAAAAAATATAATGGCAAATAATTCAACTGCTACTTCTATAACTAATACGAAACCAAAATTCAACTATAAATTACCATCAACATCAATCACAGCTCCAGTAATCGTAGCAGATTTAAATGAACTTGATCATGTACCAACTAGTAATTTATCAAAAGACGCACAAGAAATATCCAATGCAGATCTATATTATATGATGAAGGCACTTCTACGCGAGGTTAAACTCATGAGAAGAGAGCTAAATACCCAGAAAAAAAAAATTGTATCTGCCAAAACAATAGACCAGCAACCTTAAATGACAGACAAATTTTGAACCTACCAGCAAATACACCAGGGTAGCGATTTTGGTCGCAATTTGAGGATTGAGTTGAGAATTACCGCAAGGCAATAGTATTGGTAAATTGTATTGGTGTCCAAAGAATAGAGAAAAACAGAGAATAAACATTTGAAAAATAAAAAAAACAATTCAGTGTTATCTCATGCGTACGAAAGAAATGTTGTACATATTTTTATTTCCTGTAATTTTCTGTAAAATTTAAAACTAATAAAATGGTAAATTGAATAATGATTTAAAGATAAATCAAAATTAGCTAAAAATGGAAATTAAGTCCAAAAAATATTTATAAACTATAATTTTATTAATAATTTTAAATGATGAAAAGATATACGACGTACCTACATCCTGCTTGTCTATCCCAAAATCACTAATTTACTTATATTTTTCACATTAATCCCTCTTATTCGATGTTAAACAAAAAACTAAAAAATTTACGTTTTTCAAAAAACTAAAAAATTGATGGGCGGTTTTTTTTGTTTTTTGTTTAACATGATGCAAATAAGAGAGATAAAATGATACGAAAAAGAGGGATATAAAATATAATGTGGAAAATATAAGAAGTAAATTAGTTATTTTGGCTTAGTGTTAATTCAAACGCAGGAGAGGACGGATGTACGTCGTGTGTCTTTTCATCATTTAAAATTATTAATAAAATTATAGTTTATAAATATTTTTCTGACTTGTTTTCCATTTTTAGCTAATTTTTGTTTATCTTTAAATCATAATTCAATTTACCATTTTATTAGTTTTAAATTTTACAGAAAATTACTGGAAATAAAAATATGTACAACATTCCTTTCGTACGCATGAGATAACACTGAATTGTTTTTTTTTATTTTTCAAATGTTTATTCTCACTGACATCACTAAAAAAAAAAAAAAAAGGTAAAAATATTATGAATGTGGTCGACGAAGAATGTAAAAATTAAAAACCATTTATTTATGTTGCATTTTGTTTTTTATATTGAAGATCACCACGAGCAATTGATTAGGTATATTGTTTTGGATTTTTGGTAACGAAGTAAAATGAATGTCTCGTTTACAACAACAATAGATAGAAAAACATAAATTCCTCATGTTAAAAGGTAGGGAAAAATAACTCAAGGCGAGCGGAAGCAACAAAAAAGTTGAACCGATTTCACCCGCTTAGCTTATTTTTGATACTTACCATCATGAGAAAACACACTAATACAATAAAAATATTTGACGGCACACAATAGCAAAATGTATATTATACGCCGTGTACATATACAAAATTCTCAATCCTCAATCCTCATTTTACGACCAAAATCGATACCCAGAACAGTTTAAAACTCTTGAAAGCGAAATAAAAAATGATTCGGAAAAAGAAAATATTTTAGTAAGTAAAATTCAATTTTAACTTGATATTATAGTAATTTCTCGAAATATTATCGAAACAAATTACAGATCAATCACTTTAGAGGCATTAGTGATTTATCACTTCAAAAATATGTACGAGGATGTTTAATGGCAATAATTACGGACGAAGCGGCATGTGTATTTTCGTGGCATGGCCAATATGGGAATATCGCCGTTAAGGGATATTACAACATGCAGCTGTTAAAAGGTACAATATATACATCATTTGTTGTTTATTATCCATTTTTATTAAATTATTCTATTAACCTATTCATGTATGTATTATTCTAGGAGAAGCAATGCATAAACATGAGACGGCAAGAACCTCTGATGTCGAAAATGAAATCAAAAGGTGGTTTCAATATGCGAAAGACCGCCATCGAAAAAACTAATTATATTTCTATTTCACATATTTTAATTTTTATGTTTAAAATTGTCTGTCTAAATAAATCAAATTTAAAAGAGATATTTATTAGCAATATTAAAATAAAAAAATATTTAACAAAATATTTAATATTGTAGAGTGTATTATATTTTAGTTTACACTTATTATTAGAGGTAGAATTGAAATCCTCAAAATTATCAATGTGATTATTGTTATGTATTACTATTTTAAATAAATATTTAAAATAAACACGCTTTTCTTCGTCTTTTAAATTTTAAAAAAAAAATATATCTATTCCAAATTAAACATTCAAAAACGATAAAAAATATTTGTGTTTATTTCGTGGAAACGAACAAAATCCGTAACAAAATTGTACACATCTAATTCATATTGACTGTTCGCTAACTTTACGCTAAAGCGAAGAATAATCGAAGACATTCTTTTTACTAGTACATACATAAGTCTTCGAAAAATAGTTTCACTTCTCTTGTGACGATCTGTTCGTTTTAACAACTGTTTTACTTCGCCAAGGCGTTACGTTTGCGAAGACTGTAGTATAGTGAAGTCTTTGAAAACTGTACGTTTATATTACGCTCTGTTAGAAGGGTCCCTTATAAAAGCTGCCTTTTTTAGACTATGGCTTTGTATAATCGAGGTTGCTTTGGTTTATGACGTACATTACAAAAACAACAACATTTTAAATTTCAAAAATACCTTATTTTGGAAGACGACTTTTACTAAGCAATAAGCATTTTCATGACTTGTATAAAAACTAAACGAAAGCTCATAATTCTAGCACACAAAAAAATAAAACGGTGTAAATTTGTTTGTATCCGAAAAGATACTTAATTTTTATCTTATAATATGAGATTAGCACCGCGACACCTGACTCAAATTTGAAAATATCCGATCGGATTGAACAACATTTTACGTTTACTCTAATATGTGTAAAAAACATTTACTCACACTAAATTTTATCATTTATTCGGGGATTTTTTAAAAGGTACTTTTTACGATTTATTTTGATCCTTCCAGTTCCATTGTTAAAAATTCACACGGTTTGAGATTTTCAATGTCGAAGGTATGATTCAGTTGATTTTATTTATTCGGATTATCAATAATTTTTAAAATAAACCCGTCAAAAACCTAACATTTTAGTTTCGTTTAGGTATTTCGCGTGATCGGATCATAGAATTTATTAATTAAATTTTTGATAATTTTTAAAAATTATTAAAAGTTAAAAAAATATTATTTATTTTTAATTATCATTCAGTAATAAATAGTGTCAAAAAAGAAATCAAAGTGTACTGTAGTGTGAAAGTGTTATAAACTGTTATTTAAAAGTGTATAGTGTGACAGTGTTACACGTTCATAAATTTTTGTTATATCAAAGTGGAAAAGAAGGTGTTCAGTATAGTTTTCAACAACTATTAAAAATATTTAATGGTTAATTCAACTTTAATAATAGATTTTTTGCAAGAAGGTAAGAAAACAATATGTATTTTAATAATTGATTTATTGATTTAGTATGTACGACAAGGCCCAAAGAGGCCAGTTTCCCGGGACACGCCGAGTCCACCGTACGCCCATTTTACGAATAACAAGGTCGAGGGAAAGTAAAAAGGTATGGTAGAATTAAAGACACAAACCGGTTCCAGACACCTAAGTTTTTTTTTCTCACAAGACAACACAATTTGCCTTAATCAATGGTTCCCCCCATTGGTGGCGCAAGTTTTTCTGAAAAGCTTTAAGGATTTATTATTATTATTATTGTTTTTTCTCCACTATTTTTTCCATCGGCGGTTGTGAGGGGGCCAGATTTCGTTACATCATCATGTTCATGCGGCCACCCAAATTTGTTCTAACTGTAGCTAGTGTTGCTTGACGTTGTTGTCGAATTGTTTGCGTCTCTGCTGTCTCTCCTACTCGCACCCAATTATTGATTTAATATATACATACATATGTATATATTGCTAAATTACAATGCTTTCTTGCCAACAATTAATCGTTCATTGTCAAATATTTCGCGACAAAAACCAATAACTGATGCTTCTGAAAATATTGGTTCTTCTGATGATGATGTTCTTATCGACGGCAAGAGATGTCTTCAGCAGGCTTAACCAAAAAATAATTTATTGGATATTTTTAAAATAATGGCCAATACCATCAATTTAACAAGAAAACCTTTTGCTATAAACGAATACACACACTCGCATACGCACGAGCATCACACAGACATACATTTGCACACGCACGCAATCATCACACACACACACACACTTGCACACACACACGCAAGAATCATACATACACAGACAACATTTCAATCACAGAGGGGGAAATTCACTCGTGGGGGAGTCCTGTGGCGGTTCACGCATGTGTACATGCGTTCGCCATCACATGGTCAAAAACAACGCGCTCTTTCTATCGTCTGAATTCAGGTATACCAACCGCGCGACACAAAATTACAAAACAGATAAACGAAAAAAGAAACGAAATTAATAAAGTACAATACACAACAAAGACAGTCTCGTCACGGAATTCAACGCGGCAACACGTCGCTCTTGGTGTTGGCCGCCAACCAATAATTTTGGGTGTACCAAAAATGGTGGTGCAGAATAATTAAGAACATTAAAATAAAATAATTTACATTAAACTAAAATAAATAAATTAAAAATAAAATAATTTATATTAAAAAAATTAATTTATATAAATTATAATAAATTAAAATATTATGTATAAAATTATAAATTAAAAAGTGATGTGTTTAATTATTATTGTTTACTTTTAAAAGTTCAGTAAAAGCTTTTAATAATTTTGAAAAAATATTTTAGGAATGTAAAATCATTTTGTAATTAATTTTTATTTTTTATTTTTATATATTTTTAGAATTTGATAATGATATCACAAATTAATCATCTTATCAAAATTATTCCGGACATACGGAAAAAAGGCGAATCCGTCTATGTATATATCAATTTTTTATTTTTGAAAAGGTGAGTTAAAAATCTTATTCTTTTTATTCCTGGAAATACTACAATTTATGATTTTTACAGACCGGAACATTTTCTGAGCATAATTTGGTGCAGACAGACATGATTCTCCGTTGGCCATCCCAGAAGGTGATAACTGCTGCGAGTATTAAAATAGACGGAAAGGAGTTGCCACTTAACAATTCAACAAATATTGAACATTTTCTGTCATTGTTCAAATCATAATTCGTGTTTAACTGCAAATATCCAGACGATTATAATTAATATTATTATTATTAATTATTATGTTTAATTTATTTTTTAATTTTATACGAGCAATTATTTATCTCATACGGCAATACACAATGTCGAATAATTACGACGGACTAAAAATATTCCATTCATTCCCAGTTGTACTTTGCATGATCGACCGAAGTTTTTTGTATGAGATGGCATATAAAAAACATGAGACGGATGTATAAGATTATAAAATAAAATATTCGGTTTTTTTAAATGTGTGAGAATGAATATAAATGGTAAAGCACCTGATGTCAACTAGCAGAACTAATGATCGATCTACTGTTTTGTATTTCATTTTTTGTTTTCAAAGTACATATTTTATCATTCTAGATTTTACTTTGGTGTGAAGTGTACAAGACAATTTTTAAAGTGAAGTGTATCGTTTAATAACAATTAATTAAAATATTAAATATTAAATCGAAATTATGTAAGTACCTATTCTATATTTTAATAAAAATGTGTTCAGTGTTTCATAAAATTTTATATTTTGTTTGCAAAAATAAATCAACGGTGAAACGGTTTCGTTTGTAAAATTTTTCTGCATATTCATTTTTTTATTTTATCCTTTATGTACATACTTATGAACATACGTTTGTACTACTTACGTACGATTGAGTGCTCTAACAGCGCTAATTTAGCGATCACCGTGATCGCTCAATTTGACTTCACCGTGAGCATCACTTTACACCATATCTACCTTACCGACAAAACAGCACCATCTATCAAATAATTTCTTAAACTAACCGTTTACAAATACTACTGCACCATATATTCCGTCAGTATTCGTTCTTTTTTAGGCGAAATATGGTGTAAAATGATGCTCACGGTGAGGTCAAATTGAGCGATCGCGGTGATCGCTAAATTTGCGCTGTTGGAGCACTCAATCGTACAACTGGGTTCTACCTTTTCATCTAGTACGAAAAGAATACGTTCGGAATGTCTAGAATGAATTAAAAAAAAGTACAAAAAAGGAATAGAAAGAATGGAATGAATAAAAAATCATTTTATTTTATTTTCGGAGCGTCCGGAATATTTGGAATTAATAAAAAAAAAACCCTAAGTGTTATACAATGCAACTAATGCCATCTATTAAAAATTGTTATTATTAAATACGACAATATAAAATAAATAATTCAAAATGTTTATATAAACGTTATTTTAAATTTAGTTAACTATATTCGGCCATCCTGACCTTCACAATCATCTCGATTGTCTAACTGATCCGACCTATACGGCTTCAAATTGAACGCCGCGTAAACACTTTTAAATGGTATATTACTATGATCACATCCAGGTATGTTTTCTATAATATAACGGTCACCAGGTAATATTTGTGTTACTTTGTATGGACCTTTAAAACCGGCAAGTAGTTTCTGGCTAACGCCTGCCGTAGCTACAACATTTTTAATATACACAAAATCTCCCGTGTGATACTGATGTGCCCGGATACGTTTTCGATCGAAGTTCACCTTATTCTTCAACAATGTATTTCGCTGTTGCTCGACAATTGAAGATCTCATGTCTTTTAAATCGCGTTCTTTGAAGTCATTATTCGTTGATATCAGTTCCTCTATCTTATCGTTCGTTAATCGTTGATTTAGACCGAAAAGAGCCTGAGCAGGAGTGACATTGATTGAGCGATTTATTGTGTTGTTGATAGCAAGTTCCGTTTCATTTAAGATTTTGTCCCATTGACCATGTTTTTAATTATCTACCAATTTTGACATAATAATGTTCACGATTAAGTCTCTCAGCTTGCCCATTACTTTGTGGCGAATAAGCAGCCGTAAGTACTTGCTTAACACCATGATCCCGTAAAAATTCAACAAATTTGAATAACGTAAAACTTGACCCTCTATCGGTATGGATACGTTTTGGAACACTCAACTGTCCAAAATATTGTAATAAGTATTTAACTACTTCATCCGAATTAGTAGTTTTATTTGGAAATAACCTAATGAACTTGGTGAAACCATCCACTATAACAAAACGTACTTATTCTTTTTATTTGACATTGCATATGGACCAATATGATCAATATGAATCGTATGAAATGGTTCGTCATGCTTCTCATACAACTTCAAGAATCCTTCCTTTTTTCCCGACTTGGGCTGGAACTCAATATACGTAATATAAATTTCAATAAAATTTCCTATCTTAGCGGTCATATCGTGAAAGAAAAAACTACGTCTCACTAGCTCACAAGTTTTTGCATCACCTACATGACCTATTTCATGGTATTTTCGGGTTACTTCGTTCTCCAAAATAGCCGGAACAAACAAAAGCAACTTTTAATCTTATATCTACTGTGTTCCTGTCCATTGAAAGATAACGAGTTCTTTATTGATACTATAAATTCGTCACTCTGTTGCAGAGCAATTAGCCGTTTGGTTAGGGAACACTCGTCATTTGCATTATCGAATCACATGGCGACTACTGAGTGCATCGACATATTTCATCTTGTCGCCCGATTTGTGAACTATTTGATACGAATAATTTTCTAAAAATAACGCCCACCGTAATATTCGGTTATTATCTCCCTTCTTTGTTAAACAAAGTCGACACCGTGCAGGTAAATGTGGTACCTTTTGAGAGCATACACGATCGCAAGAGTTTCTAGCTCATATGAGTGATATTTACTCTCCGCTAACGTAGTTCTGCGACTAAAATATGAAATCGGATGTAATGCATTGTCAACCTGCCGTTGAAGCAAAACAGCGCCAAAACCAACTTGGCATGCGTCCGTATGTAATTCTGTATGTGCATTAGGGTTATATATTGCAATGATTGGACTTGACGAAAGTATCTGTTTGATTGTTTCGAACGACTTTAGTTCACGTTCACCAAAATTATATTCAACAACGAATATAAAGGTGCGGTAATAATTGAAAAATTCTTTACAAAACGTCTAAAGAAACTAGCTAAACCTACAAATCGATGCAAATCAGGAACGTCTTTCGGAATTGAATATTGCTGGATAGCAATTACATGGTTGTCGCTTGGACGGATACCTTCCTTACTAATATTGTATCCCAAATATTCAATGGATCGTTTGAAGAATTTGCATTTAGGAATTTAGATTTCCAAGAAAGGTGAACTAGAAAGATGGAAAGCAACTGAATATCGTCTGTTCTTACTATATACTGGGGCATTTTTATTGAAAAACATCTTGCCTACAAAACATTATGAACATTTTTTATTGTTGGTATGTGCAATGAGAATATTATGTGATGAGGAACAGTGCACATATAATAATAAATGTTCTGCAAACATGATCCAAAAATATGTAAAGGAATTTTCAGAACTGTGGGGCCTTTGTTCCATTGGATATAATGTTCATAATTTGATACATTTAGCTGCAGATGTGAAGCAATTTGTTAGCTTAGTTAATCACAGCGCTTTTAAATTCGAAAATGCTATGCAACATACATATAAAAAAAAAGTTCTCCCAGCCACTTCAGCAGTTGAGCAATAGGATTGGGGAAATGGGTTCTTGTATTGTAAACTGCTCAGATGCCAATAAAACATTACCATATGCAGAATTACATTACAATTTGGGGTAGAGATAGACATGATTTACAAATAATTTAAATGACTGCAGTCGAAAAATATTTGGTAAGATATTATGAGAGTATTTTCAATGAAAACATTTTAGTTATTTTGTTAATCTAATCTTACAGGAAACATTTTTTTTTTGGTCAACGTTTTGTTGATATGACAAAATTCGTCAGGAACAGCATAGGCAAAATCATGACTGATAAATGCGAAAATAAATTTTTCAATACTGATACCAAAACTATCAGTAACACTAATAGCATTATGAACATTAATACCAATACCAACATCCATAAAATATTTTGGCATTATTGATTCGAATACATCGAAAAATTATTTTCACTTTAATTTAATTTAATTTAATTTTAATAAAAATTTATTTAATTCCATTACATTCAGTTAAACCCAAAACATAATTTACTTCACCATTTATTCTTTATTTAAAATCAGCCCTTAACACTCTTAAATGAAATAAATTGAATTCACCATCTAAATTGAAGGACAGCAAATTAATCATTAACTAAATAACCTGAAATTCAAGATTTTGATTGATTGATTTTGAGTGTACGACCAAGCATTAAGCGGGATCTCCCGGTAATTGAATATGATGCCGAGCCCACCGTACAGCCTTCTTTACATTAACTTGGAAGGATTGGATAGGATGGTTAGAGGATTAGTATTTAAATAAGCCAACCTAAAAATATTTGTTTCATATTACAAGTTAAATTTCAATTTCAATTAAATTACAATTTATTTAGTTTTTTATTAATTTTGTTTTCGTTAGAAATCTAAAATTAATATGTTTATTTGTAAATTAAAACAATGTGCTCAGACCTTTGCGGACGATAAATTATCTGTCAGACATTTAAGACTTAAGCCTGTATTCCATGAGAAAACTTGACTCACAGTCAGAAAAAACGAAAAGAGAAAAATAATCTGATGCTCCATATAAGAGATAAAGATAACGGGTTTTTTATTTTTTAGCAAAACAATTTTGCTACAAAATAAAAAAAAATGTTGTCTTTGTCTCTTATATACATATATGGGGCATCGGATTATTTTCCTCTTTTATTTTTTTTTTCATGGAATACAAGCTTAAATTTTAAATCTACTGTGTCAGGATCAAAATTGTGATGCTTGTTTCAAAACGTACAGTGGCTTAACCAAATACATAATTAGTAAACATAAGTTTAGTAAGGACTTTGAAAATAATAATGTGTATTCCAATTTTAACGATGATTTTGGCAATTCAGGTTTTGTAGAGAGCGGTAGTTACGAAGTTTTGTTAGAAAACTGATGAACTTAAATTTTAATTATAACCAAATAAATGTAATATTCGAAAAGAAACATTCGCGTGTTTTACCCAAGCAATAGCTTGAATTAAATATTTTAAAAAACCCATTCCGACAATCTTAAAACGACATAGGTATTTAAAAAAAATGAAATTGTTTCTAAAGTTCCTTTACCATAAGAGAAACCCCTTTAGGCGTAAGAAATGATAGTTCCTTATTTTCATTTACAAATATATTGTGACGAATTCAAAGTAGTTAATCTGTTAGGAAGCAAAGCTGGAATTCATAAGGTTCTAGCATTTTATTTGACAATTTTAAATCTGCGATATCAACACAATTGTTTGCTAAAAAATACTCATTTAGTTGCCCTTTGTCATAATGCTGACGTAAAGCAATATGGTTACGACTTCATTATAGAACCCATTACAAATGATATTAAAACACTGGAAGCAGAAGGAATTACCATTCAACATAGAGGAGCTTTAATCAACATAAAGGGCTCAATCTTCTAATTAAGCCAAGATAACCTTTCAGCTAACATTTTATATGGGTTGCATGAATCGTTTAACTCAAATTATTTTTGTCGCTTCTGTAGGACCTATTCAAAAAATTTAAAGAAATTATTAACTTTTAAATCAGATTTTTTGCAAACTAGAACCTTTACATTACAAATGATCTTCACTATTTTAATACGTTTGCATCACACAGTGCAGACATAATGCACGATATATTGGAAGGCATCGGTCAATATGAACTTAGATTGTTTCTTTTATATTTGACAAAAGAAAGAAAACATAAATGCTTTTAATAAAAGAATTAAAAATGCTAACTTTGGATACCTTAACCGTTCAAACATGCACTCGCTAATAATTTGAAATACGCAGATCCTATGTGGTTCAAGATTTAATTGAAAAAGCCAGATTTTTTTAATAAATTTAATATTATTGCTCCTCATTAAAATAATCAACATCATATTCTCGCCGGAATTAAATCTTAGTAATTTTAAAAATATTACTAAAATGTTAGCTTCTAAGCACCAACAAATAAATTACATTAACTTCGAAAGTAATAAATTCGACATCAACTTACAATTTAAACTTGAAAATGACTTACCATATATTTAACAGATGAAATTTAAATTTAAAAAATATAAAAATTAATTTAAATTTTAATCAAAATGATGAAATTAATATTCTAAAAGTGATCAAATATGGATTTTTATATAAAACAAAATGTTGTTATATGTATTATTAAAAGAGGCCCAGGATTCATTCTGATTGTGATTTCCGTAAGTAAAAGGAACACAAAGAAAAAGCTTGTGAAAGTGAAGCCATATTGTGAAAAATATTTAGTGAATAATTCTCAAAATGTAGAGTGAATATATCTTAGCAAATTAATTTTATTTTGTTAAAATTAATAGCAGATTATATAAGGTGAGTCTTAAACTTTTATAAAACATTAAAAAAACATAATTTTGTCGGAGGATTCCGAAAATAATAAAGCGATTGGGGAAACCCTCTTCCCAAAAAAAAAAAGACACGCGGAGAACGTTGTTTCGAGCGATTTATTGGATTCGTTCACGGATGATAACGATATAAACGGCGTGAATAATATTTTTGATGTGTATAACCTAAGAAACAAGTTCGATCAAAAAAACTGCAATACTTTTTCAAATAAAGAAAAAATGGGGGATCAAAACGAAAATGGAGGAAACAGATCAGCTCAAATCAAACAAAAGATATTAGATAACTCTGAAACTCTACCAATAAATGAAAATACTGTATTGGGAACACCCAAGAAAACTAACCTATATTCCATACAGGATAGAGGATCATTCAAAATTATCATTAAAAAAGAAAATATCAACCTTATGCGTTTAGGGAGGGCGATTAAATTAAACAAACAAGCAAATTTTTGGCAACCATAACCTTTAAAAATTACAGTGACGCAAATAAGTGTGTATAAAACAAAAATTTCCATGATTTCGACCGATATGAAGTTTACATTCCGGACAACTTTAACAAAACAGTTGGAGTCATCAGAGACATCCCTACAGACGTTTCAGAAACCGAATTAAAACAAAATTAGTCAAGATCACTTTTGCTTCAAATGTTATTCCTAATAATGTTTTATTCTGCGACAACATTAATTAATTAAAGTGAATTACTACAACCCAAACCCCATGTATTGCAGAAAATGTCAGAACTACGGACATACTGTAACCAGATGCAAATCTAAAGAGGACACAAAGTGCGATATTTGTTCAAAACCAAAAGATGAAGATTATCTATGTGACTTGAAAGCAAAATGTAAGTTTTGTGGAGAAGGCCATATTACAAACCATAACTAATGCAGAGAGAAACATTGACAAAGAAAAGAAAGATAACAGAATTCATGACGATTCAAAAGTGCTCATTCAAGTAAAGCAAGTGGCCCCCAACGCATGGGAATTTAAAAATCTAATGGATTTGCAGCAAGACGGAAAAGATAAATTACTTAAAGCAATAAAGAAGTCGGACAAAAAAATGAAGATACTGAACAACATTATTAAAGATCTTAAAAAAAGCTAACAAGTTCAAGTGCATCGATTCACCCGGCAGAAGCAGACCTAATTTCAATAGAGATAGCAAAATCTATTGATAAAAGTAAAAAGACATGCTAAAAGATATAAACATAATACAAATCAATATACGAAGCTTAATGAACAACAAAATTTTGTTAGAACAGTACATAAACGCAAATAATATACACATAGCTATACTAATAGAGACCTGGACAAAAATCGCAAAACCAATAAACATTAATAACATGGATCTTATTACGGAAGATAGACAAGATGGTTGCGATGGGGTAGGTTTACTAATAAACAAAAAATTTGCCTGGAGAAAAATAAATCATAATTTAATACTAAACAAAATAGAATTCATCAAAATAAATCTTAAATACAACAACATAGAATTTAATATCTCTGTCTTTTATAATAACAACATTAATAACCCAAAAGAAACTGTAGAGGACTTTGAAAAAAATTATAAATCGGAATAACGGAGGAAATAATATAATAGCGGGGGACATAAATGCCCATAACATACTATGGGAAACAAATTCAAAATACAACAAAGTTGGAAATATGATAGCAAACTCAATATCTGGGAGTGGCTACACTTTACTTAACGACGGATCGGCAACCAAGCAAGACTAGAGATACCATTCCACATCTGCACCGGATATTTTCCTATGTAGCAGGGATCTGATAGACAAAATTTCTTGGAGAGCCACTACAGATAACATTGGCAGTGATCACTTCCCAATAATAATAAGATTTAACACAGATATAGAAAGCAGAATCCGAATAAAAAATTTGTGGTAAATCATAAAGGAGGTTAACGAACGGAACCTGGAGAATGTCGAAAATATCGAAAACAACATAAAAGAAATTATAACCAAACATTCTTCCGTAAGAACAATTAAACATACATCCAAACCTGAACCATGGTGGAACGGTGATCAACAAAAATTATGGGACATCAAATCAGCTAAACAAACAATATACAACAAAAACAAAAATTTATATATGGTACAGCGAAAGAACTAACTGTAATGCAGTAATGCAAATAAGTTGAAACAAAACATTAAAAGGGAAAAAAAAGAAGTTGGTTAAAATACTTAGAGGAAATCAATAAAGACACAAGCTGCTCTGAAATCTAGAACAAAATAAACAGAATCAGAAACAAAAAAAATTCCAACTTTGATATTCTGGAAGATATCAATACAGCTAAACAATTCTTGGAAAAATACTTTCCTAAATCAGAAGACACTATAAAAACACCATATAACGGAGAAGAAATCATAAAACTCCGCACCTGGTTATGAGATGATTAGCTACAAACTGATAAGAAAAATAAGTTCATCAAATCATAAATTTATAAATATACTGACTGATCACCTAAATAGAATTTGGACTAGTAAAACTTTTCCGGAAAGTTGGAGAAAGATAACAACCATTGCGATTTACCAAAAAAAAAAAGGGTTATATAAAAGAGAAATCCAGAGCTACAGACCGATCTGCCTGTTACCGATTTTCTCAAAAATTTTCAGGAAATTACTGCTATCAAGAATAAATAAACATATAGCAGACAAGGAAATACTCAACCACCGAAATTTTGGATTTAGGAAAAAGAAAAGCATAAATGATTACATGACAGAACTATTCAAATATATAGAATGAGAAAAAGAGAGGGGCGAAAACTTTATTAATAAATATGGAATCTACACACATGAACTTCATGAATTCAGCAACGAACAGATAAAACTCTTTCAATTCGCAGACGATGTATGTTTGATTATAAGTGGACGAAATTTTGAGGAATTACAAAAAGTATCAGATCAAGTTATGGGTAAACTACAGACAAAATTAAATTATTTAAAATTAAAAACTAATTAAGATAAAACACATTTTATGAGGCTCTTTACAAATAACAACAATAAAAACAAAATAACTATAAAAATAGAGGATACAATCATTGAATAGAAAACCGTCACAAAAATACTTGGAACAACATTCACAAACTTTTTAAACCTTACGAAACACTACAATATAATAAAAAACGAAACTCTACGCTCAATAAACATCGTTAAGTCATTATCACACAAAGATGGAGGTACTCATCCAGAAATACTCTTAAATCTATATAAAACATTAATAAAACCCAAAATTGAATTTTCTTTTAGGATAGGAGATAAATAACAAGTCATTGAATAAATTAAATACACTATATGACGAATACGCAATACTGGGAAAAATAAGACCAATCCATATGAAGAAAGCCGAACCAAAAAATATGGAAATAGAAACTAAAATTATAGGCCTAAACAACAAAAATTCAACCAACAAAGCAATAGTTAAAAAACTAACAGAGGATTCACTATCGGAATTCGATGATTGGGACCATATATACAATGACGATTTGGCTGGAGTTGGAATTTATATGGCCAACACAAACAAACAATTTCCAATAAAACTAAAAAATTCCAAAAACATTAAAAACACGGAGTGTATAGGGATAAAAATAGCAACGATTTTAGCACAAATCAGCAAAAAAAAACAAGATCTTAATCATTTCAGATTCTCAGAGTGCATGTATATCCATCAACACAGCAACATTAAAAAATACTGAAAAACATTATGAAAATAAAATCCTAGATCTAATTGGATACAACACAAAAAAGCCCATCATATAGACTTAAAAGGAAACGAGATTGCAGACAAACTAGCTAAAGAAGCGCTTTCTAGACCCACACACAACTATAAAAACGATTTTACCTCAAATGACATCAACACACTTATAAAACAAACAATAGGAAAAGAATGGGAAATTTGGTACATAAACCTAATACAAAACAAAAGTAGTTTTTACAAGTCGATCAATACATCTCCACCAAAGGAACTTTGGTTGAAAAACTCTAACTTAAAAGTTTCAGATATAAAAACAATTTCGAGACTAAGAACAGGACACTCATTTGATAAGAAGTTCAAAGCAATTATAGGAACGGAGGACAATGGAAACTGCGATTATTGCGGAGTATTGGAAGACAGTACACATATTATTAGCAACTGCATAAAATATGAAAGTGCAAGAAATCGATATGACTCACTAACAAATTTCTCGCTCATTGATATACTAAATAAAAACGACCATGCACAAATGAAATCCATATTAGATTTCTTAAAATAAATAAATTATGTTTTGTGATATAAAAGTTTAAAGGCTCGCTTTAAAAAAACCAAAAAAAAAGAGGAAAATACTCCTAAAAATACATATGGCTGAACTACTAACTATGTTTTTTTTTATTATTTTAGCACAATCAGAAAAGAATCTGCATGAAGTGGGCACGCAAAGAGAAACGTTTATGTATATGTTCAAAGTGAATAACAAAGTGGAGAAAACCAAAATCACTAAAAATTAATCTAACTATTCACACACATATAAATACATGTATCACTAGATATCATATATATATATATATATATATATATATATATATATATATATATATATATATATATATATATATATAAGGTGGCGGTATTACCATTAGTAAACAAAACTAATAAAAATTGAAAATGAATTAGGGTGGCATAAATAGAAAAAATAAAAAAAAATAAAAAGTTAAATCTTAAAAATATAATACGAATCCACTGTAGGTCAAACGGAAAATAATATTCCCTGGAAATGCAAATTTGTTAATTCCATTATGAGACTATTAAAAGTCTCAAAATACTAACATACTAACATAAGTATAAGCGTGGTGGATAACAATACTAACATCAAATCTCTTTAGAATACCCACAAGGTATCATAACCTAGAGTTAAATTATCAATAGTCGTGTTTTCCATGAGAACTGCACTAGAACTCGATAAATTTTAAATTCCTTTTATTCTATGTAAACAGAAAAAAAGTTAAATTCATAAAGTGATAATGTGAAGTGCATTTCACATAAATACACATTTTAAGTTGTTACAGCAATAAATAATGACAATTATAGCTTATTTTTTAGTTACACTGGATAAACCCATGCATTTATCGAGTGTAGTTGCGTGTAATGACGTCAGCAAGAAATAAGGATGAAATAACTGAAGGGGGAAATTTTTAAACTTAAAATATGTAATTATATCAAATACACTACACATTCGCGGTTTATGAATTTTTTTTTTTCGTTTTACATAGAATAAAAGGAATTTAAAGTTTATCGAGTTCTAGTGCAGTTCTCATGGAAAACACGGCTAATAAGGGTTTATAAAGAATATACTGAAAATATTGAGTTGTATTATATAAAGTAATATTTACACCCTAAAAACAAAATTAGAATTAAAAATAAAAATACATAAAATTAGAAACAAAAATAATTAATAGTTTACCTTTAAACCATTATCAACAATTATATAAGATTCCACACAACCAAAATTGGTCAGATTTAAAAAAAAAATAATAATTTTATACTAAGAAAAAGAAAAGAAATTTAGACAATAAAATATGTAATATAATTAATGTAAGGAAACTAATCAAAATAATTCAAATCTATAAATATATATATAAAAGTCATACAAATAAAACACCTAATTACTGTTAAGTAAGAAATAAAAATTAAGTTTATATAAATTGTTAGAAAATAAGATATAATAACAGAATATATTCTGAAGATCAACACCATCCACACCAAATTGTTTAGCATCTAATGAAAATACATCTTCACATTTTGTAATTTAATTTATATATCTAAATTTAGCAGTTTATATAATAGCTTAATTTATTACAGGATTTAAAAAAGTTTTTAAAGACCGATAAAGGACGAAAAATATTAAAGTGATATACTTCGACAAATCCTCCAAAACTAGATAACATACATAGAAAAATTCTAGTGGACATCATTCTAGAATATCACTATACCAAATATTACCCTAAACTATAACGATTTTGATAAAATTTCTTGTGATATCGCAAACACTTGTGTTGGAGAAAAAAAAGTAAAATTATCTACCAACATCGAGCATAATATACATTAATTTATTTTCTATAACTCATTTCCTCGATTTATAGGATTGGTATTATCAAAAAGTTGACAAAAAACGGCCTTCCGGGAAACTATATAACAAATATCGGAACGAGTCCCCCAAGTTGAACAAAATTGGTTACTTTGGTTCGGCAAAGAGAACTAAACCTAATTTATCGGAATCAAGTAATTTACAAGTTTATGATTTATTTAATATGGTATTCCATAATTTCTATTTTTTTTTTTCAAGTAAACGAAAACAACGGCTTTAGCAACAACATCCCAGAGTATGTGAAGGATGCGGAGTACTATAAGGACAAAGAATGGCTGCAGTGCATGGACGTTCCTTGGGGCACGGTTGAAACGAAATTTCAAAGTACATTCAGTGGGCGCCGACAGGAACTCTCAGCAAAAAATTCTAACATTCAAACATTTTATGAAGAATGGTTAATATTTAGGAATCCAGATGCATTTAGACTTGTATGTCATAATAATTTGGTAATAAAAAATTAATTCTACTCACTATTGTTTTTTATTCATAGATTGACCTTGAATTTCAAATGTTGTACCCCGGCAAAGAACATTGCATTAAAAAAAATGGGAGGTGTTTGTTAATAAAATCATTCCAATAATGACAAAAAACATCAAAGACAAAATATTTATTGAAAAACTTACTAGCACAGAACAAAATGATGGTAAAATTCAACAAAATGTTTAAAATTCAATTATTACTAAAGTTTCTTTATTTTTTTATTTCCAGATTCTTTCAGTTTGTTGGTATTTAAAGGACTACATTATATATTGAAACCTTCAGCTCGGCTTACCCGTAAAACTGATAAAAAAATTTGGAAAATTTCAATCCGAGACTCAATCTGCTCATTTATTTTGGAGTTAAACAATGACGTTTCCAGTTTACAAGAGGAAATTAACAAAAAACGAGACATTTGCAACGAGTATTGGTTTAATCTAGAGCGTTTCATCGTAGTATTGGGAAAATCCCAAGATAAAAAGTACGCCATTTCTTATGACCAAATATTCTACGTGTTTAAAAATTTGCTAGAACGCATTTCAGTGGCATTCAAAATTCATTTTGTACTGAATTTAAACTATTCTACAGAATATTACAAGGTTTGGTTATTTATCCAACATTTTTTTTTGATTTAAAAACCTCTTCTGATAAAACAGATGTTGAAGTTGCGTCCTTGATTTTGGACTTAAATTCTTAAATGTATTGTTAATTAAATATGTATATTATTAGCTTAGTTTACACAATAAAAATGAAATGTGAAATTTGTAACTATAATTGCAGTGAAATTGATTCGTACATTTTACATTTGAAAATAGTGCATAAATTCAAACCATCTGAAAATGATTATAATTGCCCAAACGCTAAATGTTTATCAGTATTCTCCAATTCAAGTAAATTAAAGCGTCACTACGCTTATTGTAAACAATTTAATGCTGTTGATAACATAATTTGTGATGCGACTCCGCAAGTACCGAATTATAATTTAAATAGAAATTCTATTCAATCAAAGTGTTCTGAAAATGTTTTTGTAAACGACTGTAGCAGTAAAACAAAAGATTTGAATTTCGACGTTCATAGCGTCTCAAAGTTTCATCGAAAGATATATGATAATTCACTAAAGTTTATTTGTAAATTAAATGGCATGAATAATGTTACAACTACTTTGTTGACAACTATTATAAGGGATGTTTCCAATATCATAATTCAAAATATGATAAACGAATTAAAAAGCAGCATTTTTCCTTTTATCCTGATGAATGGATGAAATGAAAAATAAATGTGAGGTTTTATTCGAAATATGCCAAAAACCCTTTAATGAATTAAACAGTGAGTATCTGCTGTTGAAACATCTAAAAAGTTTAGACCTCTACAAACCAGCTGAAAAATTTACTATCAATGCGGAAGGAACTGAAGTAATGAAAAAAGGTGTTGCCCATTTAGACAAACAAACATCTATCGGTATTTTAATGCCTATACAATTCCAAATTCGTAAGTTTTTTGAGTTACCAGGAGTATTAGAAAAAACTTTGGAAAATAATAAAGTACTAGAAAATAATATATCGCTGAACATTTCTAGTATTGTACATGGCACAAATTGGAAATTAAAAACAAAACATCTCAAAAACAGAAATGTAATTACATTTAATTTATACTATGATGACTTTGAAACGGGTAATGCATTAGGAAGTCCTGCTGGAAATCAGTCTATCGCGGCTTTTTATTTCAATTTTCCAACACTCCCTCAAAACTGCTCTAGCTTATCAACAATTTTCCCCGCAATGTTTGTTAAAACAACTGTTATTTAAAAAAACGGGTAAAATAAAAGTGTATCTCTGACTGATACACGTTTTACAAAATCTTGGAGAGGATGGCATGGTTCTAAATATTAAAGGCAAAGAGTTCCTGGTTTTCTTTATTCTAGGAAATATAGTTGGCGATAATCTAGGCTTAAATTGCCTATTAGGGTTTAGCCCTTCATTCAATCATAAATATTTCTGCCGATTTTGCAAAGTAATGAGAGACGAGATAAATAATTTTAAATACGAAGATAGCTAGTACTAAACTAAGGACAATTCAAAATTATCATGATGATATGGACCAAAACGATTACAAGCTGACAGGCATAAAATTTGAATCAGATTTTAATAAATTGCAAGGGTTTCATGTAACTGAAAACTTTTGCCTTGACATTATGCATGATTGTTTTGAAGGCGTAATTAAATATGGTTTATCAAATGCAATTAGTTATTTTATCAAAGATAAATAATACTTTTCTTTGGACGAATTAAATAATAGAATAAAGTATTTTGAATATGGAGAACTACAATGTACAAACCGAATACCTTTGATAAAAGAAGAACACTTGAAAAATAAAAAGCTTCGTATGTCGGCCCGTGAAAGTTTAAAATTTTTACAATTCTTTTCGTTGCTGATTGGTGATAAAGTAACACAAAATGATAGAGTTTGGAAATACGTTTGCTTGTTGGATGAGGTTGTTGGACTATTACTTTACGATAGTTTTACAGAGACTATAATTAATTTGTTAAGAGGAAAAAATAGCACTTCATAACGAAATGTATTTAACGATCGGTTGAAACCTACAGTACATGGCCATTGAATTAGCAATTTTTGCTTTTCTAAAATTCCACTATTAATACAAGCAATTTCCGGAAAATTTGACCTTTAGTCTATAGCACTTATAGCCGTTCATGACCCAAAAAATTATTTACCGTTATTTCTCTGGAATTTGTTATTGAATATTTTCTTAATTTTTGTACTTAGCAGTGCGAGCAATTGATAAACAATATGTAACGGTACTACTTAAATAGTGTAATAAATGAAGTGTCATTATTTTTTATTAAGTATTGTGTTAGTGTGATTTTTGCGAGTTTCGCGTTATTGTCATAATGGGACAAAAAGCTGACATTAGATTGAAAAAAAAACCGCGTATTACTAATTTATTGGAACATTCATCATTAAAACAAAATGAAATTGCCAAACTAGTTGAAACCAGTAAACATTTGTGCGTAGAATTAAGAAAGCACTCCAAAATGGCGAGGTGTTGACTCCATTGCACAGGGAAAATTTCAGAAAACAAAATAAAACATCCGAAAGGGAAGACAGAATCAACTTAAAATTAACCTTACCAAATCGTAAACGATCAACTGCTTCAATAAATGACGTTATGAAGAAATACGACATCAACATCTCGAACAGAACATTGCGGCGCCGCTTTAAGCAATTTGGACTAAAACAGTGTCGCCACTATTCAAGAAAAATTAACACCCAACATAACACTTAAACGAATTGCATCGGGACGGAAATATAAGCACTTCACAGTGTCAGATTGGTCTAATGCAAGTAAAAATTCATGTTTGCCTTTTCATTTTTACAAATTCTTTTAAACGATCAAATTTTCAGGTTTGTTTTTCGGATGAATCGTGTGTCCAAATTCCTGCCGAGAAGGATATTTTTGTTAAACGCCACTGACATAAGCGTTTCAACGAAGACTGTGTTGTACAAAAGGTTAGACATCCAAAATCTGTCATGGTTTGGGGTGTATCACCACAAAAAGTCCTGGGACTCTTCATTTAGTAGGTGGCGTTATGAATGTTGATAAGTATATCCAGATGTTGGATAAGGTTTTTTTTTCCAAAACTCCCACAACTGTTTCGCCTTCGGCAAAGGTACATTTTTCAGCAATATGGAGCTCCTTGTTACACCGACAAGTCGGTTAAAAACTTTTTGAGTTCCAAAAACATACAGCTATTGGATTGGCCGGTGAATTCTCTGGACATGAACTCAATAGAAAATGTTTGGATGGTTCTACAGAAGCATTTATCGAAAAAACAGATCACAGACAAACAAACATTGATTGAGGAAATTGAAAACATTTGGTTCACCGACCTATTTATTAAAAAAAACATAATAAACTCGTTTTAGACTGTCACAAAGAGTCGAAATGCTGCTCAAAAATAAAGGAATGTGGACTAAATATTGAATAACACCCCTATTAAACTTTTATTTAATTTTTTTTTGTATTCATTAAATCTTAATTTAACAATTTTAATAAAGTAAGGATCAATAAATTGATGCTATGATATTGAATTCCCCGAAAAACTATGTTTTATAAAAGTTGCTAATTCAATGGCCATGTACTGTAAACATCACATTTTATTACATTATCCAACCATTATAATGAAATCAGGTCCACCCATTTATTTTTGGTGTATGAGATTTGAGTCCAAACATCGAGAGATGAAATGTTACACCAACGTAACTTCTTCTAGAAAAAATGTACCATTGTCAATAGCTAAGAAATGTTTGTCAAACTATGCATTTAATATTTTAGAAAACATTGGGTTTTAAAAAGAGTTAATCATTCATAAAGTAGAGAATGAAAACTCTCTTGTCAATAAATCATATTTTAGATTTGTTAAAGGAAAATTAAACTTAACTACAAATAACTTTGAATCAGCAAGCTCAATAACATTTCATAACACCTTATATAAAACCAATTTTTTTATTTATGAGAAAGAAGAAAACAAACTATTGAAAATAGTTGATATCTTAGTTCAACGCGATGAAGTTTATCTCATTACACAGACAAGAATTGTTGAGAAGTATGATAAGCATTTAAGGCCTTTTATTGTTGGAGGCCTTGAATCAGAATATGATTATTTAAAACTTGGTGGAACTCACGTGAAGCCTTTTTTATTATATACTTACATAGATTTAAGAAAATATTTTAAGCCATTTTTACTTTAAAATAAATATGTAATATAAAATATTTGAAAATTAAATTTAAAGACAATGTATATTTTTATATAACTTTGGAAATATTTTTAAACAAAAATTAATTATTTAAATTTTATGAATTCTATATAATAAAAATAATCACCTTTTTATTTCAATTGTCAATAAATAAAATGCCTTGAAAGAAGTATAACACTATCTTTAATTTAAGAAATCCATACCTAATTTCAAAGTAAATTTGATCAACATTGCAAGGAATTATTCCTAAATTTATAGTATAAATGTTATAAAATTTATGAAAAAATCCTGAATTTAAATCAATTTTGCCTCAGTTATTATAAACCATTTCCTTGGTTTAATTAAAATTCTCTATATTTAGTTCTAATTTTAAGGCAAATGATACTAATTTTAAAGTTTTAATGTACAAATATCAATGAAAAAAATCATTTGTTTTTGGATTAATAATATAAAATTAATATTAATATTCCATAATCTAAACATTTTTATCCTTGGAATGTATACACCAAAACATAAAAATTAGTCATATTTGTCTTAAAATTAAAGCTAGATTATTTAATTTATAGTAACGACTTAACTGATTATTCATATTTCAACATTAATCTTATGACAGCATTCATTAAACCAAGGTGTAAAATACCTAGGGTCCAGATCAAGTCGCAAATTCCTTGATAATAATTACAAAAACATTAAATCTAGGCCTCTTTGTTTTCAGTGTACTATAGCCAATCTAGTAGATATTATTAAATTTCTAGAGATTGAAATTTAAAAAACTAGTTTATATTATAAAAATCCACAGTTTCAGCCCTTCCGAAGATAAGTGTTTGTAAACGTCAACTGGATGCCACAGGAAAACTAGGTCATATCACTGGTAACGGCTGACCACAACAAATTAATAGAGGGGGGGGGGGGGGAAAGAGGCCCAATGAATTTGGGTCACCCATTGTTTGATTCTATAGAACAATATAATTGCAAATAAAGATGAAATAAATATTTTAAATTGTTTGCTGAAAACGGTTAGCGTTAATTATAATTATGCTTATGAAACTAAATATTTTAGTAACAGTAGTCAACATTTTTTTTTTAATTTAATTTCTAGAAGAAATTACAGTTAATTTAGTTTTTGCCAAAATTATTTGTACTCACAAATTTGTTCTCATTATTATTTGTGTAATATGGAAAAAATTAAAAGAAAATAGTAAATCAATTAAATTTAGGATTATTTTTGGATAATTATATAGTGATATAGTCACTAATATTTTGTATGCATATGGTCACTTTTTGTTGTTTACGCCACCTAGAATCTTATTCCACTCAGTTTTCTTGCCACCCTGCTACAAATTTGTGGTCAAATAGTACAAATAGAAACCCTGCCCTGGCCTTCAAGATTTTTGAATAATTTGTTATCAATAATTCTTCTTATGTATAGTAGCATTATTGCGCTGAAGAGCAAATTGAGGACCAACTAAATTATCGTCAACTATAGGAATTTTACCTCATGAAATAAATCGAAATTGAACAATGGCCTTGACTAGTTGTTGTTTATATGCCACACAGACAAACGGAATATGATCTACTGCCAAAATTCGAATCGTAAACTTCATCATAAGATAAGCCTATAAGATAAATTAGTGTGATTTTGTCTTTATTTGATAATATTGAAAATATTTATATTATTACATATACATTATGTACATAAAGCATCAATTAGTGTGAATACTGCCGGTTTTAGTTTTCCTTGGGCAACAAATAAAAGGTTACAGGGCTGTACAATCTACAAGTAACATTTCTAGTTGATGATGAACTAGTTGGCCCTCAATCTGCTCTTCGGCACAATAATGCTCCCGTACATGCGAAGAGTGATTGCCACGAAATAATACAAAACTCTTGAATATAATTATTTGTCTCTGCCAGGGCAGTGTCTCGATTTAACTTGCAGAGATTTAAGTTAAAGTGGAAGATATTCGAGATCTAAAAAAACCAAAAATTTATAGCAGGGTGATAAAAAAAATCGACTGCATTAAGATTCTAGGTGATATTAACAACCAACCACTAGCGAGATCTTACAGAGAATAAACAAAAAATGACCATATGCATACAAAACATGAGTGACTATATGATTATATAATTAGTCAAAAATAATCCTAAATTCAATTGATTTACAATTTATTTTAATTTTTTCCATATTACACAAATAATAATGAGAACAAATTTGCGGGTACAAATAATTTTGGCTAAAACTAAATTAACTGTAATTTCTCCTAGAAATAAAATTAAAAACAAAAAATTTTAATCGAAATATAAAGCAGGGTAATTAAATTTATTGAATTAAAATTAATGTTTTCAAAAAGTTTATTAGTTAAATAATTTTAAAAGCTGTTTGCCTTACGTTGCATCAAAAATTTAGCAAGTCCAAGTATTTTTGGTTCGGACTGTACATATTTCCATTTCTTTTACACATTTATTTGTGTAATGTAAAATTTGTGTTGGTCTAGATTTCATACATACTTAATTTTCCCGAAAACTAAAAATCTAAATATAAATCATTTATGTTTTTATCCCGTTTACCGTCCTTGTGAGAAAAATAATACTTTTCAGGAATTTAGTTTATATTTGTCCAGACTATTGGTTCTTAACAGTACAATTTGGAATTTTGTTTATCCACATTCATCGTAAAATAATCCCCCAAAAGATGTTTTCATAAATATATATTTTCAAAAACTTACTATTTACATGGTTACACAACAAATTTTTAAAATGTCCATCTCACATGTTAATTTTTTTTAACGGCGCTAAATCAACATTGCGTTGCAACTAAATTAAAGCATTATAAAGCTTATTTTGATTGATCCAATATTTAACATACTTAACATACAGCATCTCTCGAGATACAATTAAAAACATTTAACTTATTTTTTAACATTTAAATTATCCAAAAACTCAATTTTTTTTTTTGCTAGAAATTGTTTTTCAAATTTCTGGAATTTAATTAAACAAATTTTTATATTTTTGTCGAAATGATCGGAAATGGAAAAAAAAAATTCAAATCACAGGAAATTCCCAACACAAAAAACAACAAATAAAAAACTGATGAAACGCGTATGGGAGGAAATCAGATTAAATTTTATGATGGAATTTTTAGGGCTCACCATAAGAAATATTCTTTTGTTCGTATGTATATCACTTAACTTGAGGAAAAAATGAAAAAGTTAAACAAATTACAATTTCTTTTTAATTTCGCTTTAAATGGATTTTTCATTTTTTGTTGTTGCTTTTTGATTCCCTAACAAACCAAAACAGTATACATTTTGGTTTGGTTGAATTTGAGTTTAAAAAAATAACAAAAAAATTTTTACTTTAATTTGTTACTTTACCATAACACTTTGATGCCAATTTTAAGAACCGGAAGCAATTTTTTTTATAATACTGTACAGCAAGCTTTCAATTATGGTAATTAGTCGCTTAATCGTACATCCGCAACTAATGTGGTTTTATTGAGTAAAACGTTTGCTGTGGTTTTGGGAACAAAATAATTTTATTATTTTAATTTTTGGATTTTCCCACTCGATCGATTTTACCTCATTTATGAGAATGTACCCTCCATTACAATTTTGTTTTTCGTTCGTCTATCCGTTAAATACAATGTTCTCTGTGTATCAACAGAATTGTGGCGCCTTTGATGAAAGCTCGTAAACAAAACAAATAAAATGGTTAAACGTATCTGAAACGACTGAAAAACATAAATAAATAAAAACTCATTTGGGAGCTCACAGTGGAAGTAGAAGTTACAAAGTTGGTCAGAAGCTTAAACATTTTTTGACAAGATTACAGGTTTTTAATGCATTCAATGATTATAGAAACTAAATCAAGTACATACTTATATATATTGGTTGTATATACCGAGCTTTAATAGTATCATAAACATACGCACGCTACATTATATGAAGAAAAATAAAACCCAAATTATTTTCTCCTTAATACAGCATTGAATGTTAGCTACAAAATAAATCATAATTTTGATTTTATCGCGGAAAATTTAACACAGCTGAGCAACGGCAAAAATATGGTGATTCACGTACACAAGTGTTAAGCCGTTAAATTATATTTTAATGGTTTGTATATTGCGTCTTATATAACAAAATTATTAAGGCATTTTAATGATCGATGACGCTAAAAAATGATTTCAAAATGATTTTGATTTAAAAAATGACTCGCGACAAGTTTTTTCATGGATACCACATAATTTAAAATTAATAAATTTTAGTAAAAAGTTATTCTAACGCTGCAGATGTACGCTAGAAATTTACAGAATTTAAACTTTAAGAGCTTGTAAACATATCAATTTTAGTGAGCAGGTCAGATGGTTTAACCAATCGAAATGAAACTTCATATTTAAGCTTTTTTCATAAATTGAAAGGTACCAGTGAATTTTAATACAAATCGACCCACCGTAAGTGATCACTCCCTTGAGCCAGAAAATTTATTTTAATTTTGTTATGATTTACAGAAAAACTATTTCCAAAAAATAATTAATAAAAAACAAATAAAAACTACAAAAGAATAAATTTCTAAGAAATTTCCATAATAATTAGCTTCTAAAAATTCATTGTTCGTAAAAGGTCGTGGCCAAAATATCTCAATTTTTTTAAGAAATTTGCAAAATACATTTTCTGACCCTAGGAAGTGACAGCTTCAGCTTAAACATTAAATTTTAGTTTTATTGGTTAACCCATCTGGGCTGTAGAGAGAACACAAACAAACTTACAGGTAGATTGACAAACAAGCACCATTTCGAAACCACTTTTTCGCATTCAGGAGACCTCAAAATAGATAAATCTCCAAACATTTCAGGGTTGAAATTTTCATAATTAATAGATACACTTTATTTTACTAACGTAAAAGAATTTTAATTTTAAGTAAACTTTTTAAAATTTGTGGTGCACTTCTCTGAAATTTTGTAAATTATTTGTAGATGTATTGATTCATTTTCTTATTCAGCAATTTATGTAAATAATATTAGAAATATTAGATGAGTTATTCTGGACGGAAATTTTTTCTGAACGGGGTCTAAGTAAACCAAAAAATTACACTTGTTGTTCGTTTTAATTTAACCAAAATCATTAAGTATTGTATTTTCAGTTTTAAGAATTTTATCTTCAGAAGCCATACAATTTTCGAAAGGTTATGCTTCAGCGAGAATTAACACTTAATCTAATTTTATAAAGCACGGTTATCTTAAAAGTCACAATCTTCACATAGCTGAAACAGTGTTTGATAGGTAATACACCAACCTTATAGAAAATTGTAAACCTGTTTCAGCTTTCGCCTCAGTTTAGCCACCGGAAAGCTCCAAATTTGAAACAAAAGTGTTTTTATAAATCGTGTGCCATTTAAATGTTTGTTTTTAAAAACGCTATAAAATGAATATACGTCTATATTTTGAGGAAACTTTTTCTATTTTGTAGGTGGGAGTATCCGATTTAAGAATGAAAAATAATTTCGTTCATCTGGCTCCTCCTGCTGGCCTTACAGTAAGCCATCTTGTGAGTCCAGTTTTCAAGTAATTTTTCGATGGATTATCCGCATAACATCTATCCTTAACAAACCTCGAGGTCGATTCTGTCCTACACTATGGGCCACAGGTGCTATATTCTCGGGCGAGCACACTGTGCGAGCTGAGGGACCACTTCTTTTATCCAATAGAAAGCCTCTCTCATGAACTCAGCGGTTCCGTTTGGCGCGCTTTCACGACCATATTTCTTTTCAAAATTCGCACGGTTTCGGCTACATAACAATGACTCTGAAACGCTTCTCAAGCGAAAACGTGATTGTTTCGTGACGCGGAATATCAGACTAACGAGCTGTCAAAATGTCAAGCAAATCGTTCAAAAAAAGGGTTGCCATAGCCTATTATTTAAAAACAAGCCAATAGATGGCCCAAATTGCAAATTTTTGGATTTTCCATAATACAATTTTGCGCAAATTGATTAGACACTACAAAATTAAAACAAAGTTTCATAATAATTTTGTAGCTCATGGTTCAAAAAATTCAAGTCCGAAAATATTTGGTTGACAGTTTGTCCACCAGTTGTCAAAAATGATGAGATATCACAATAAATGGATGGACATTAGATTTCTCTATAGGTAATCAGCCACTGATTGAAATGAGGCAAGTTCAGGATAGTGGTTCCCACTGCATTTTGGATCATTTTCTCAAGCATTACTTTTAGCCTTAATTTAGACATTAAAAGTATAAATAAAACGCAAACCTAGGCGTATTAAAATATCAATTGTTAAAATATAATTTGAAAAAAAAACAAACCGGGAAATATACACTAACAAATTATATCTTACATTTTGAATGCTTATGCCGTGTGCCTCAGGACGAAGTTTTTCACCAAATTTTCCACTCTTCTAAATGGTTGGCTAGCTGATACCAGTCACTCATAGATGGCAACAAGTTCAATAATAATGATGTGCCCGACTTTTCATTTTACTAAGGGTCTGCTCAAATACTGTGGTAATTATTTTCTCATTGTATTGTAGTTTCTGACATTTTAAAGTTAAAAGATTCTCCTAGGCTCTTTTCACTGTCCGAATACTATTTTGGTTTGACATTTATTGGGTAAATGTGAATTGAATATTTTAACTATTTTCGATTGACGAATTACATATTAAAATTTGAGTTATGCTATTTTAATTAATAAAAAATTATGAATATGACCAAAAAATTATACTTATGTAGTTTTTCTATTAATTGTAGTTTGTTGAAAGACACAAACATTCAAGACGGTTCATTTCCAATTCAACTAATAATTCCAAGATAACTGAAAATGAGAAATTTTCCTAATAAACTTAATATCATATTAAGCCAATCATATCATAAGACATAATTGCTGTGAAACTATAAAATCCCTAAAGGCTCTGAAATTTAAAACTTTCCTTTTCGAGAAATAACCAACATTTTATCAAGAAAAATGTGGTGCTACTTATAATCATAGTACTTAACCTCGATTTTATGACGGATCATTAAATAAAATACATTTATTTAGTTTAGCTTTTTATTATCTACGTACATAGAATTAATTAATTTAAATTAAATCTTATAAAGTCTAAATTACGTAATTTTATGTTTAAATCCAAACGAACGTTAATTCTTTCCTTTCTGTCAAATTCTACCGTAGTGTACTACTGTGGTAATTCAAATGAGTGTGTTTTATGTCGTGATCTATCTAAAAAACTACAACGAGCAGGCCTTTAATTGCGACTTTTCGAACGTCAACTGAATGTAACAGAATGGTATTGGTATTTGAATGAAATAAAAAAGCTTACTAATTAAATGTTGCTTCTGTATTTTTTCCTTTTTTTCGGCTTTGTTGACTCGTCAAAACAGCACGGTGTTTAATTAAATCTATTTCATTTATTAGGACCGACTCTTATATTGTGTCTTATATGCTAATTTATCTCCTGATAGTAAGTTTATTTAAAAGCCAAGACACAATTTAAGCCACCGTTGAAAATGATTATAAAGTATAAATACAACCTAACGTGATAAATCAAATACAATTTTAGGCCATTCAAACAAATTTAAGTCATCCAGAGGGATAGATTGACGAAAAATCTTGCTAATAAAAAAAAACTGGCGGGTAAACATTTCTAGGCAGCTTCTAGAAAATCTTGACTCGAAAGGATGTGTTCATACATTTACCACAACAATATTTGTTTCGTTCAGCTGTAAGCAACAAAATAAAATTTTTGTATGTCCGCTATTAACCTAAAATCTATTTTAACGTCTCCTTTTAACCAATACTCTATAAATTACTATACTAGCGATAATTTGTATACCTAATCTCGGTAATTATTCCAACAGTGATTATTATCGCACGGGGCGCTCAGAAATTTGGTTCCCGCATTGAGGTTTACACATCAAAAATTAAAGTATAACAGACCTAAAACAAAAATAAGTTTACAGATTTAAAATTAAAATAAGTAGTTCTAAAGCCCTTAATTTAAAATAGGCCTACAGATTTAAACATAAAATAGGTCTACATACAGACCTAAAATTAAAATAGGCCTACAGATCCCAAAATTAAAATTTGTATGCAGACCTAAAAATAAAATCAATCCACAATCAGGCGCGGATACCAAGGGGGGGGGGATAGGGGCGATCGCCCTCACCAAACGCAAACAATAAATTTTCTCGACGTTAAAAAAACATCGAATTGATTTAGCACTAGCAGGTGCAATACCATAAAGAATTGATTAATATGCAATTTACAATATAGAAGCGAGTAAATCTAGTTCATATCGAAGTGAGTAAAAACGTAGTTTAAAAATTTGAAACACGTTTATACAGATATTCGTATTATAGCACAACTCTTCCACTTGACTCTTAAAGTTCTATTAGGATTTTCTACTGATTTTGTTTTTCTCATGTTTTATTGTCCCGTCGAATCATCAAACGGATCAGCTATAGCTAATTTTAAAAAAATAATATGTATTTGAATCCTATAAATTATGGTGATAAAATAGTGTTAAAGTGAAAAATGTATAAAATTAAAATTTGAATATTATAAATAGATCAGTGGTGATACTAAAAATATTAAATAGTGTTAATCTATTGTACTAAAAAATATAGATTTAATAAAACAAAACTAAAGTAGACTAAAAAATTCTTAAAATCAGTTAATAAGTTTACTTGGATTTGTATTGTTAACAGTAGACCTGAAAATTAGATCATGGCGGACATGGAAAATCACAACTTTTATATACTCAAACATTGAGTCTCAAAAAAACAACGGCATTTCGTTTGGGGCCTTTTTATGTATATACAGCAATGCAATACACTAAAAAAAATCAAAGATTACGAAACTTTGTGACCTATATTCTACATAAATATCTTATAAAATATTTGGAATATAATTACTTACGTTTTATAACACCGTAAATTAATATTTTTTAGTAGAATGTGTGTATATATGTATGTACATATAGTAGACTAAACAACGCAAACCTGTAGTGAAGTAAGTACTGTTATATTTCTGGAGTGTAATTATAATTGCCTCAATCAAAAGTAATATTATTTGTGGGACCATTTAGTTTATTATCATTAACTATTTGCTAGGAGTAAGCATTTACCTAAAACATGAGTAAGCGTAAATCCGAAAATCAAAAAATTGATAATTTAAAAAAAAAAAAGGAATATTGTATCTGTACCTACACAACTGCCATCTACATCCACTTCAAGCGAAGCAGTGATTGAAGTTGGCAATATACTTGAATCCAATCAGAAAAATATCTCTATTCAAAGTATTACAATTGAACCACTTATTGGTAAATTTGCTGTAGGTCAGTATATTAAAAATAACAGTGTTCTAAAAGTTGATGATTACACAAAATATAACCTAATTAAAATCCTTGGGTACCCAAAGATTACAAATTTCCTTTCTCTGAACATAATAAAAAATGTAAAATCGTAAAGCGGTTCCTTAACCATAACCATTTAATTGTCTTCCCTTGGTTATATTCTGATATTCAAAAAGGTTTGTTCTGCAAATATTGCCCGTTTTTACTGAATCAAATCTAGGTGGAATGCATAAAACAGTTGCTCTCAAAAAATTTGTAACCGAACCTCTAATATCATTTGCCAAATTATGTAGAAAAACGGATCTTTAAATATCGACAATGAAAATAAATATCACTCTGAAGCCGTACAATCTGGCAAATTATTTTTAAAATGTTATGAAATTCCAAACTTGACATAAGAAATCAAGTTGATTTAAATCGAAACCGAAAGAGGCTTGTGCCTATAATTGAGACAATAATTCTTCTCGGGCGCCAGATCAACGCATTTCGCGGCCATAGGGATGATGGTGATTTATTTATTAAAAACTCAACGATGTAATGAGGTGAGGGAAATTTTCTTGAGATCTTAAAGTACAGAGTTCACGCCGGTGACAAGGAATTAGAGAAGCATCTTAAAACCTGTAATACAAGGGCGACATATATCAGCAAAACTACACAAAACGAACTCGTAGACTGCTGTGGTGCAGAAATATTATCAGTTATCAAAAAAAGAATAGATTTGTCAGAATTCTAAAGCATAATATTTGATGAAACCACCGATATATCACACATATCACAGATGTCAATCGTTATCAATTACGTTTATAATTGTAGTATTTACGAAGATTTTGTTACATTCTTAGATTGTCATGGAAAAAATTACGACAGCGGACATTTATTTGCCGATGAAGAACCAGTTCTCACTGGAAAGATAATTGGGGAAACAGTCTTAAATTTTCTGAAAGAAAACTTTTTTATTACGTCGAATTGCATAGGAATATGTACTGATGGCTGTAGTGTTATGACATCAGTTCAGAAAGGAGCGGTTGCTGAAATACAGAATGAGTTGCCACATGCTGTTGAGTGTCACTGCAATAATCACGTACTTAATATTAGTATTAGCAAATCATCAAATGTACAGTCTATCAGAAATTCTGTTGGAACAATGAAAGAAATAATTAATTTCTTTAATTCGTCATCGAAACGAAATTTCGTTCTTACAAATATTTTAAGTAAGCAGCTCAAGTCTTTATGTGAAACACAGTGGGTATAGCGACACGATTGTGTAAAATTATTTAAATCGACGTTTCTAAAGTGGAAAGAGTCTGAATCATCACGGAAAGCTAAAGGATTTATTTTATGTATTTGCAATGTCGAGTTTATTGTAGCTCTATTTTGTTTAGCTAATAGTTTAGCTATTACTCTTCCGTTTAGTAAATTATTGCAAAAAGTTAATTTAGATAAACTATCAGCCAAAGAAAGAATAGTGAAGCCGTGTTTTCTACCATCTTTAAAGAAGCGAGTGACTTAATGGAAGAATTAGACATTGACATTGCGTTGGCAAGACTTGCTAAAAGACAAAAAAATAGGTAATAAAGTTTTAGTTTGTTTTTATTAATATTATTTATTTTATTGTGTTTTTTTCTTCAAAAACCAGGGAGAATCCTCACGTTACAGAGCCGATCGATTATTATAGAGTTACAACTTATATTCCAATGTTAGAGACTCTTATAGAAGATATTAAAACCAGATTTGGAAACGACAGTTTTAATATATATTGGATTTAGGAATAGCAATACCATCCAATATCATACAAATTTCTTAAAAACGCTACAAACTTTAAGTGATGTATTCACCAAGTTTAAATTTTTCTTAAAGGAAAATAAATATTTCTATTGAAATTTTATTCGGCGAAGTTCCAATATGGCAACAGAAATGGAACGAGAAAAACAAAATAATGGATTCGTTCCAGCTGACGCATTAGCCTCGCTTAATGAGAAAATCACTTTTGCGTGATTTACATTCAACAAATGTTGAAGATGAAATTAGGGAATCGAGTAACCGTCTTATAACAAACAAACAGATAAAACTTGGGAATTAAACCCTAAAATCAGTAATTGAGTTAAAATTGCTTTAAAATTAAAAACTATCAGACTGTTAAAAAAAGAGTTGCGGCTTCCAGCTTCTAGAAACCTTGTATTGATGGTGCCTTTCGGAAAACCCGCTTCGTTTTAGTAATTCATATTTCTCAATTTACGAAAATATGTATAAAGTACTCGTATTTTTTAAACTATTTTTGATTACGAGTTGTATAGGAATTTTGGTAATAAGACGTATGCAACTTCTTTATTTATTAAATTCAATTCGGTTCTTTGGTTTTATGTAACACAAATCACTGTTTAAATTTCAATTAAAAAAGTATAAAATTAAAATTGTTTGGTTTTTTTTTTATATTAAAAATAGTAAACTAAGTAAATTGGAACAAGTTCTAGAAGATTTTATCTACCAACCAAACAGCAGAGTAGTTAAAGCTGCGGCGTTTGAATCAGGAGGTACCAGGTTCGAATCCCGATAGGGGCGGCGATACAAAAGGGATTTTCCATCATTTGATTACGTTCGGTGATGAAGATTAACGCAACTATGAGGCCCTGTTGAGAGTGCAGAATTCGTGGGCCCGACACACCTTCCATGTCAGCACTACAGGGCTGGCATGAAGCAATGCAATGTTCAGGTGATTTAAACAAAAAAAAAACGGATCTAAACGGGTTGCATTATAACAAATAGTTTGTTTTGTCAATAAGTCAGCGTTGGTTTACACAGTTGAACGATTTTGTTGAAGCATAGTAAATTTTTTTTTATTATGAGATTACCCTTGCTGTAGCTTATAAATTCCTTAATTAAACAACCAGCCGGCCACGAACATGATTGTAACAAATTATCAAAATTAGCAACGGCTGCATTTATCTTAAATGAAGAAACCAAAAATTCCGCTCACCTTTCGTGGTCCGTCGAGATAAAATACGGCAACAGTTGACATCCTCAATATTGAAATTATCTTTCAGATAGGATTTCACCTCAGCTTCAGAGACGTCTTTGTGTAGTCTTGTAATCAAAATAGTTTTACGAGTTTCAGCCACCTGAAGTGAAGGAACATCATGCCCGGTGTCAATTACAACTGATCCCTCATGTTGAACTCCAGTATGATGTTGACTTCGTATATTTAAAATATGATTTTCTGGTATCGAGTTTGTCAAATTACTGTTATTATTGTTTAAATTTTCAGATGATGATTAACTTGATTTTTGCGGGTTAAGAGCCGTTAATGAAGCCGATTGTTGTTGAACTTTATCTAATATGCCCTCAACATTAGATTTAATACAATCAACCAAGTGAGATAAAGCACCAACATGGCCAATAACTGGTTGATCCACTGCCAATTTATTAAATACTTTGTTTGCAATCAAGTCTTTACAGGGATTACAAACCCAAACAATTCTTTGCCATTAAATTATAGGCAATTGTGTTGATTGAACAGCAATCAGAATGGAAGATGCAACCGCAGAAACGGCAACAAGTTATTGTTCGGATAGTAGCACCAAATGGTTTATTGCAGCCTGTAGCAGAGCAGCTATCCATATCAACAGATGAAACTAATCCTTGCGTGCGTAAAAATAAATGCCGAAATGGTTATAAATAGCTCATGAACGTACAGCAATAATATTCCCACAGACAAACACCAATTTACGACAGTTCTATGCGTTTATTATGAGCTAGTTGATTTATTTTATTTTATTTATATTAACCGTGTCTGCGAGTTATATAGAACACGCTGTTTATACACAGTCAAAAATTGATCAATGAATACTAATGACCTCACAATGTAGTATATAGGAACACCACCACAGTAATGCAAAGCCACACACAAAATGTTATTATGATTCACAAAAGGTAAATTCAGGTACTTTGACACACAATGAATTTGAAACGTAAATTTCTACGTCAAAATCAATTTATCCACTATTATTTAAATTAATATAAAATTATTAATTATTAGGAATTGATCATTTAGATTATCGAGTTAGAAAATGTTACTTAAAATTAACTCATTAACTGCAACGATATATGTATATAATAAATCGGTTATAATTATGGAGGGTGAGCAAATGTTTGTAGCGGCTCGCGCATGTATTCATGTACACATCTGTTTAAGCATTCTTCATACATTCGCTCACCGCCACAAATCAGACACTCAATCGAACGCACCTACACTGCATTATGTTGGCAGTACTTACTGTCAACGAGAAAAAACTTTAAAAAAACAGAGTACAAAATTGATGGAGAAGACACACGAAAAACAGAGTCTAAAAATATAAAAAAATAGTTATTTGTGTATCAAGAGCGCAAAGTGCCAGTTTGTCACGCGAGAAAGGAAATTGCTGGCCGACGGGACGGAGGCCAGCAACCTTTCGAGCGTGACAAACAACTTTGCGGACGTGTTTCACACTTTATTTTTCCTACAATCATTTTAAAAAATATAATAAAAAGATAATTTTGTAGTAAAATTTACTATACTGACAATACGATTTTATTTTAGGACCGACATTTTGTTCAATCGAGTAGTCAAAGATTTTTTTTATTTTTCATAAAGAAAAACAAAAATTTGGTTTGATGTTTTATACAAACATTAGTCTTTCTTTAAACGTGCGTGCGGTTTCAAGTTTTGTCACACGTTTCTAAGAGAAATGTGTGACAAAGTAATTTGTTTATTAACTGTCAAAAAAACAGACACTTTGGGCTTTGAAAACAGAGAAAAAAAGCCTGCTTTGCACGGCGATTGTAGGAAAACAAAATTGCGGCATCGTGCTAAAAGAAACAAAAAGAAACAATCTAGTGTTTTGAGAAATAAAAATCTACAAAGTGATAAAATTAAAGTTTCCAGTTTTTTCGTCGGGTTACGTGTGGGTTTATCAGTGTGGTGGCGAAAATTATTTTCCCTCCTCTCGTCACATACGATTTGTAAATTGTGTGACCGTCGTAGAACAAACGTGGTGTTATATTTATATGCATAGTTTATTAACACGGCTAAACCATAAGTGGTGACCTTCGACTACCGTTTTTACGGTGTAACGTAAAACATTTTCTTTATTTATTAAAAACAAAACATCTATACTAAAGAGACAAACAGGAAATCCATAAAAAAAAGAAAAAACCGCGCCGGAAAATATACGTGTAAACAATTACAAAAGCTTGGTGCAAATAATCGCACCAAGCAACAGGTTAGTAAAATTCCAATTTGTTTGATGTTAACCATACTGTCGAAATCTTTCTTTATATTGTGCAGAGGGAATCACTCAACATATTTCACTACAATTAGCAATACAAATGGTATGCAAGATTCAATTAAATAAGCGATACCAGAATTTATAAAACAAAACACCGGATCTACGAGTTTAACAATCAACCAACCAACGGTTTTCAATATCCAATCAACAAAAGGTTTTCAACATTCAATCAAAAATAAAAAAATGGAATAACAGAGACCACAAACGCGCAACGCAGGTGGATCATCAGCATCATCAATTATAATTCAAGGTCTTATTATTTAAATGGCCGGGTGCTAAATTGAAGCCTATCGGTCATACAACGGGTTTTTTTTTTTTTTTTAAATCAAAGAATCATATCAAAATTAAACACTACATACATCGGAATTTAAATAATATACATCAAGTAAACACCAACTATATACGGAACACAACAAGATAGCAGCGATAATACGAACGGTGCATCAACAGTTTAAATATACATACAAATACAACAATCAACGCAAAGTACATAAAATAATTATTTGACGAAATAAACAACAATAATCATTGGAAATCAAAGTAAACATAGATGACAAAACAAACGCAGAGCAACAGCAGCAGTTATATACAAACAGCAAGTTTTTAAATTTTTTTTTTTTGCCATTTTCAATATTGTCAGCAGCACCAGTCAAACAATAAATTGTTTTATATGTTATATCATTTCCGCGACTGGGCTGCAAATTAGAATAATTATAAAACATAATTACTTAGAATTTTTTTTTCCAAATCCAAAAAAATAAGAAAAAAAACAAACAAACTTATCAAATAATAATAAAACTCTTTGTAAACTTTTCACCACCGCACCGCGTAAAACCTCGTTTTTGTAGATCATACCATATTTCGTTTATTTTTGTCCACTTTAGCACATTAAATTGTTTTTATTATTTACATTTTTAATCGACACTGGCGCTGACCTCTCGGTTATTCCAGCTAACTATTATAAACAATCATTCATATTGTTTAAAAGAAACCCAGATCTAGTCTTATCGGCTGCCAATGGAACAACCATCCACACCTACGGCACAAAGTTGCTACAGGTGGATCTCGGACTCAAATGAACTTTCACGCACGCTTTTATCTTAGCTGCTGTAAATCGTCCGATCATTGGCGCCGATTTTCTATCCAAATTCGGACTTCTTGTTGACCTAAGAAACAAACGGCTGGTTGATTCAGCGACTAAGCTGTCAATCAATGCCACCATGGTTCGCGTCGACACACCGACACCGATTCATTTCACGGTCAGCAATGATCACGGCACTCGGCTTAAACAATTTCCTTCTTTAACAGCAGAGCCAAACTATAACTTACCAGTCCGACATAACGTGGTCCACCATATTGTCACCTCAGGCCATCTGCCCGTGTCAAGACCACGTAGGCTAGATCCAATCCGTCACAAAGCTGCTTTCACGGAATTTCAGCACATGGTGGAATTAGGGATTTGTCAACAATCGGCATCTCCCGTCTCGTGCCCTTTACACATGGTCAAAAAGAAAGATCAAGATTGGAGACCATGTGGGACCATTGGAGACCATTACCGGCGCTGAAACTCGGTCACAACACCGGATTGATAACCGATACCCCATATTCAAAATTTCTCCATGCACTTACATGGATGCAAAATTTTCTCCAAAATTGATCTCGTCAGAGCGTACCATTTAATTCCCGTCGCGCCTGAAGATGTTCACAAAACGGCAATAACGACCCCATTTGGCCTCTTCGAATTCACCCGAATACCATTCGGTCTACGAAATGCCGCACAAACATTTCAGCGCTTCATGAACGAAGTTGTCCGCAATTTAGAGTTCGTCTTCGTCTACATTGACGACATTCTTGTGGCTTCACACTCTGAGGAACAACACAAACTACACCTACAACAACTTTTTCATAGGTTAGCACCGTTTGGTGTTCACATTAAGAGTTCACAATGCGTCTTTGGCTGTTCACTTTAGACTTCCTCAGCCACAAGATAACACCTGATGGTATACTACCATAAGAAGAAAGAATCAACGTAATCAAAGAATTCCCAGCTCCGACTTCAATGAAGAGCATTCAGCGATTTATCGGTATGGTAAATTACTACCACCGATTTATACCCAAACTCGCGCAAACACTCGCACCAATTTACGGTCACTTGGCAACACTACTAAAAAAGCCCAAGACAGCCAAAAACTACTCTTGCCCCGACGAATGTCAACACGCATTCACGTCACTTAAAACTGAATTGGCACCCACTGAGCGACTCAAAGCTCAGCTTAACCACTGACGCATCAAACACTGCTGTCGGTGCTGTACTACAACAGTACAATAACGAGTGTTGGGAGCCTCTGGGATTCTTTTCAAAAAAACTCTCGGATGCCGAAACGAAGTACTCCGCATTCGACCGGGAATTACTCGCAGTATATCTGGCAGTCAAACACTTTAGATATTTTGTTGAGGGTCGAGAGTTCACAATTTACACCGATCACAAACCTCTGACACGAGCGATACAGTCAAAAACTGAACGTAACCCAAGGCAACCACGCCACATGGATTATATTACGCAATTTACGTCGGACATTCAACATTTTTCCGAACAGGAAAACGTTGTCGTGGACACATTATCTCGCATCAACGACAACGAAATGGCCGCAGTCGAAACTCACATCGACTTACAAAAAATAGCAAACACTCAAAAAGTTGACCTAGAACTTTAGAATTTATTTTCTGGTTCCGAATGTCACTCTAGTTCATCACTGAAACTAGAACTTTTTAAACTACCTGGCCTTGGAATCATATGCGAAACATCTACTGGGTACAATCGCCCATACATCGCACAACCACTACGTCGAGCCATCTTCGATACACTACACAATATTTCGGATCCTGGTGTTCGTGCAACACGTAAATTAATTACCGCTCGCTATTTTTGGCCTAACATAAACAAAGACGTAGGCAATTGGGCTCAGTCTTGTGTATCTTGCCAGCACTCCAAAGTACAAAGGCACACAAAATCATCCCATAGCAAATTCGAAATTCCATCTGGTCGATTCGAACATATCCATATAGACGTCGTAGGACCACTTCCTCTATCTAATGGATATTCCTACTTACTCACCTGTGTTGATCGCTTCACTCGCTGGCCCGAAGCTTACTGCATGACCAATATGTCTGCTGCAACCATTGCCATCACATTCATCAACAACTACTTATCACGATTCGGCGTGCCCCTAATATCACTACTGATCAAGGAAAGCAATTTGAGTCCAAGCTTTTTACCGAGTTAACAAAACTCCTTGGCTCACATAGTCATGGTCATAGTCGTCCGTATCAAGTTATACGCCGACTCCTCAAACATTTTGTCGTATCGATTAATAAAAAAAACCATAACATTTCAATCGACCGACTCAAACCAGCATACGGAATCCTCAGTTCGGCTGATCAAATATCAAGCCATCGATCACGGAAGACCGTCCGTATCGCAACTAGGGGGAGTCCTTTAGCGGCTCGCGCGTGTATTCATGTACACATCTGTTTAATCATTCTTCATAAATTCGCTCACCGCCACAAATCAGACACTCAATCGAACGCACCTACACTGCATTATGTTGGCAGTACTTACTGTCAACGAAAAAAAACTTTAAAAAAACAAAATTGATGGAGAAGACACACGAAAAACAGAGTCTAAAAATATAAAAAAAACAAAATTGCGGCATCGTGCTGAAAGAAACAAAAAGAAACAATCTCGTGTTTTGAGTAATAAAAATCTACAAAGTGATGAAATTAAAGTTTCCAGTTTTTTCGTCGGCTTACGTGTGGGTTTATCAGTGTGGTGCCGAAAGTTATTTTCTCTCATTAACTTTGTAAAATTAATATTAAGAACTGGTGAATAAATTGGTCACATACGATTTCTAAATTGTGTGACCATCATAGAACAAACGTGGTGTTATATTTATATGCATAGTTTATTAACACGGCTAAACCATATGTTCTTCGAAGAGGATAGACGTGTTTTTTCTATCCTCTTCAAAAATTTAATTTAATTTTATTTTTATTTTTTGTTTGTTTTATTGTGTGTGTAAGAGAAACAATAATTAAAGTGTAATTTTGGAAAATGCCATCCACCGGGATGCATTTATCAGGTAATGTTTTATATTTATAGATAAATAAATCAAAATTCTTGATTTCTTGATTAATCGCATGATTTTAATTTTTGTGTGGTTGTACATGGAATTTAATTACTAAAATCTAATAATTGCATCGTACTAAATTGATTTTAACTTAATTTGATATACTTCGTATTAAATTTCATATCTGATTTTATTTTTACGCATACTCGAATGTGTTCTTGTGTTTTATTTTAGGTACAATCGACACAAATATATTATTGAAGCTTGATACATAGCAAAACCAATAAAAATGTTTATATAGGCCGTCTCGTTCGGTCTTTATACAGATCCTATCAAGGAAATGTACTATATATTATTGGTTTTAGTCATATAATACCTCAAACACATTGACGGAGCGAACAGTGGCGCTAAATTAGAATACATGTATTTCCATAAGAGCGAACACATAGAGCGGCGTCAAACTAGCAGTTTGTATTTTTTGATTATTGTTGTTGTTTTTAAAGTAAATGCTAGGAAACCTCTAATTTTAGCTGAATATAATATCCAAATGGGCATATGAGAAAGACAATTGTAAACAAAATCTCGAAGAATAAAGTCATAAAGACGAAGAGAAGCGGAGTCAGGCATAGAGCGCAGTTTATGTCTTTGAGGTATAATATTTAAACAAAAACAGAGAGACATTTTTGTTGGTTTTGGTATAGTCGTCACAAATATTTTCCTGTATCTTAATACATAGAACAGAAATGTTTGTATGTTCGCTATAAGGGTATTATTTGTATATAATATAATGAAAACATGTTACGTCTCCTGCTATGCACATGGAAGATTGTAGTGAAATATTTACCTTCAATGTGTGTTGGTGGTTTAGTATATAAGATTCTGTTACTTTTATTTTGGTGTTGTTTTCTCTCCTTGTGTTTTTTGTATTCATGAGACAATTATAGCGTTCTTGATAAAACACGAACTATACAAACACAACAAAAATTTTTGTGTATTCGACTCAAATAGGATTTTTATACTTCGTATAATCAAGTGAGTTTGAGTCGAATCGGAAACCGCCATATATAATCCATATAAAATAGTATATTTAGGTATGATTAATTTTTTTTACTGGGTATTATAAACTGCAATAAATTATATTAAATTGATTTAATTAATATTAAAAGATAATAAATTAACCAAATTTATCCTTTATAGTCAATTACTATAAAATACTAATTTGGAAATATTAATTTTGAGTTGAGTTGAGATTTGGTTTGCATTACATAATTACGTATTTATTTATGCATGCCAAATTTCGATTAAACGAATGTGAACAACGTGGAATAATGTAAAATCAAATCGAGAGGCTAAATTATTGTACTTAATTATTAACTTAATGGATTTATTGAAGTTTAGGTTGCAGTTTTCACATACAAACGTCAATATTACTTACATATATGGCACACCGATAAATTTTTAAGAAAATAATGTTTCAATTTCCTTTCATTGATTTATTATTTTCCTTACTTTGCATGCTTGTTTTTGCAGAGTAATATGTCCATAAACGGAGTTGGAATTTTATGGGGAGCTGGATTCCAGAGAAATGATCATCTAATAATGTAGTTAGATTGTGCTGTCTTGTGCTAACCTATTTATTATATATTGTACTAATAATTTACTAACTATCGATCGCATTGGTGTCTGTAACCGGGTCGAGTCTGTCCATACTAATAATCCTGTCCTATCCTTCGGTTTTGTAATGTGTAAACAGGTGTACGGTGTGTGCCCGGGAGTCCGGAAGATCCTGCTATAATGCTTGGCCGTACATTCAAAATCAATCAGTCAATCAATTAGGAATTGATAATTTATATTATCGATTTATATTATTGAATATAAACGTCAGATTAAACAAAACAAATTAAAATATACATACGTGTTAACGCACCGGCAATCAGTCGATTAATCCAGATAGCATATAACACTTTAGATGGAAGCCAAAAATCAGATTTGAAAAATTGTCAAAACTAAAATATCGAATGACGGGACAACCGAAGGTTAAAAAAAAATAAAAAACTATGTATCCGTTATTTGGAATGAGGAAAACGAAAAAAATAAAAATCTAAGATATGAAGTTTAGACGTGATCCAAAACATAAAAGAATCACCCATATATGGTATACATATATGTAATATGTATATATATTTTATGGCGCGAGTTTATGGCGAACCCCACATTTTTTTATGTCCACTGTGTGCGTTCAAATATCATTAGCTTGAGATTTTTCAATTAAATGATCAATAATTGTTACGTTTTAAATATGAACCCTTAGAACGAATTATGCAATATTCAAGCAATATTGGTTTATATTTAACACAATTTGATTAAAATATAATATCATTTGACTGAATTTGTTTTGCGTTTGGTACGCAAACCACAATTTCATCACCAGTACATGAATTTTGGTCGCAAAATTCCTCACTGAGATGAGAATTTTGTATACATACACGGCGTATATGATACATTTTGTTATTGTGTGCTGTCATATATGTTATTTGTACTAGTGTATCGTTTTGTGACGGTTAGTATCAAAAGTAAGCCAATCGGTTGAAATCGGTTAAAATTTTTTGGTGCTTATGCTCGCGTGTGAGGAGATCTCACTTGCTATGAAGCAGGAGAATTTGCAATACTGTGTTGTTCATTGTTCAAACAGTATGGTAAATATTTTTTGAATATTCTACTTTTAGTAAAGTTCTATTACATATATAAGTTTGTTTATTAATATTTTATTAATTTATAATAAATCGGTTTTTTATTATAAATTATTAAAAACTTAATAAACAAAAATATTAAGTTAAAGCTAAAGAAATTATTTTTTTTATTTTTTGAATGTAACGTAAATTAACGATTATTCGTACTTGTAATATGTAATATAATTAATTGACTAATGAGAAAAGGTATAAAGTGCATCTTATGAAATAATATTGACTGACTATCATAAATATAAATAATTTGAAATTAAATATATCAAAGTGCAGGTTCAGGTTGTACACAATTTTAAACGAAATTAATAATATTTTAATACACAATTTTGCATTTTAGTCAATTGATTTTTTTTTTAAAAACCGTCGTCATCTTCGTGTCCCTTTAAAAATTTCATTACGTATACGAAACCCTAATCTCAACAAACAACACAAAATGACTGAACGAAAAACTAAAAAGAGCATGAACAGCATGAATCATAAAAGAGCATTCGATCACACACACACAATAACTAATATCATCACAATCCGGTAATTATCGTCTCACCGACTCATGAGGCGACCAAAATTTATGTCCAGATGGTCAAAAGGACAAAATCAGGATTAATCTGAATTACCCTCCATGACCAATACCTATCGTCCTTGTCACATACAGTTTTATTTTCACTACCTTTTACCACCTCCTATCCCAACCTCCTTCAACCTTACAGCATGATATCATTTAAGGACGCCGGTAATAACTTGCTATTAAGATTTATATTACATTTACGGAGGGCGGTCATTTCAAAATGATAAAATAAATTGCAAAATAAGGTTATGTCAGACAGGTTAAATTTTTTAAAAATGATTATTTGCGGTCGGTTTGAAAGAGGCTGAGGAGGTGGGTAAATCGCGCGAGACGGTAGGTGATGGTTTTAGCTAAATAACCTAGGAAGCTCAAAAATAGCGATTTACGTTAGTTACAATTACTGTTTCTTTAAACAAATATTTTACTGTCTTTTTTTTAATTTTGTAACATAACTTCCATCAGGAAAAATGTCACAAATTAGGGTTTATGAACTTTTTCTGCGGAGGAAAAAAGTTTAACTAATGTGAGATAATTAATAACAGCATTTTCGTCTGCCAATTGATTAATTTTCGAATCCTAAATAAATAAAAATCTGCTGCTATTTAATTCCAATTACCAATAAAACATTATTTAAATTAAAACTTTCAAATTGCGACAGAGCATTCCGCTTCTGTTGCTCTATAAAAACATAAATTAAAATTAAGCAAATTCTCAAAAACGATTGTCGTGCAAATATTAAATTACATTCTATAATTTATTTATGTATTTCTTTCTCGATATACTTATATACTTAAAAACAACAACGAGCTTAAACCAAAGTACTCAACAATCCATTTTCTTCATACGTCTCCATATTATACATTTACATGAACCAATTCACAGGCAATAAATCACCAATATTCTCATACTCGCTCCGTTTAAACGCCCAAACAGATTTTTTTTTTTATGTTCGTTGTCGTCGTCTCACACGAAAGTGTTACAAAAACAAATAGAGTTTTCTTATGTGCTTTAAGTACGAAGGAAACAATTTATTTTTTCCCAGAGAGCTTTGAAATATTTAATTTAATTCGCTTCTTTGTTGTTGTTTCCCTATAAATAAAAAGCAATAAAAGTAGCAAAATATCTGCTTTTGTCATATGGAATGGCGGGCGATACGCTTTTTTTTTTTGTATTTAAAGCATCTTATAAAATTTTAATTTAATTTATCCTCTTAAAGCGTGGTACATATCTACCTACAAAATACAAACAAAACAAAACGAAATTGTTATAAATAATAATATTGGGTTGATTGGAAATCGGATTCGGATATACAGCAATATTAATAATCATTTTCGAAAAATCGATTAAAATCTGTTGGTAACAAAAAAGAACACACTTTGTCACATGTGCTATTACAATTTACACGAGACGAATTGAAGACGAACAAAACAGTAAAATAAAATAAAAATTAAACAAGACGTTTGATTGTCAGGTGTCGGATCAAATTGTATAAGATGATTCATTGCTTAAGAGTAATTGATATGCCTTGTTTCGTCCAAATCACAATTTTATGCTTTTTTAGATTACACGTTTTTTTCTCTCTCTCTCTCTCTCTCTCTTTCTCTCTGCCTCGCATAAAAATATTTTATGTTTATTCAAATTGTAGATAACTTTATTTTTCTTGGAGTTATTTATAGATCAGTGCTGTTGGAAACGAAATATGTTTTGAAAAACGCGCGCGCTATACGGAAACCAAATAAAATGTAAGGTATGCGGGTTTCAAAATATAATATAAAAATGTGATTTTCAGATCCTCCAGCTCATATTTCGTTAAAATATTAGATTAGAAGTCCAAGCGATATAAAACGAATATATTTTATGGATAACACAAAACATCTATATGTACATTACAGGAATACAAATGTGTTTGTATATGGCAAGTGTAAAAAGTTTTCATCTCATAAGTTTTATTTCAACATGATCGGGATAATATATTTATTGAATAATATAAGTGAAAATACCGTTTTTTATGGGTGTGAAGTTTTTCCCAAAAATTCTCATTTTTAGTTATGTGTTAGTTTCACACTGTTAAATTGAATTCCAATTTGAAAAAATCTAGATTCCTATTGAAATATTTAGTACTAAAAATGTAATTTTATTACAAAATCGAGAAGAATGACTCAAATAAAAATTATTTCTGGAAGGGAATATTATTTAGGATCGGATCGAATTTAGTCAGCTAATATATTAACTAAATAAATGACCCTTAAGTATTTATGCCAAAATTGCGATTTGAAGATTAAAGTTAGTTAAGGGCCTTTTAACAATTTCATGCCAAACCGCAGTTTGAAGTTAAAAATTTAAAGCACATTAATTTCTCTAGTTAGGGGATACCTTCAAAGCTTGATGGATGGGGAATTTAATCGACTATTTTGTGAACTATCACAACTTGAGTCCAAATCTCGGACAATGACCGTTAATGTAATTTTATCAATTTCATGCAAAATCGCGATTTGGAGTTAAAAATTCGAAGCACATTTATTTCTATGGTTTATTTCTATGGTTATTCATTGCTTGATGGGTGGAAAATTTAATCGGCTATTTCGCGAACTATTACAACTTGAGTCCAAATTTCTGGCAATGGCCTTTTATCAATTTCGTTCAATACCGCAATTTGAAGTTAAAATATCGATGCACATTTATTTCTCTTGTTAGGGGATACATTCATAGCTTGATACATGGAGAATTTAATCGGCTATTACGTAAACTATCACAACTTGAGTCCAAATCTCTGAGAATGGCCGTTAATGTTCTTTTATCAATTTCATGCAAAATCGTAGTTTTAAGTTAAAAATTCGAAGCACATTTATTTCTCTGGTTAGGGGATACCTTTATAGCCTGATGGAAGGGGAATTTAATCGACTTTTTCGTGAACTATCACAACTTGAGTTCAAATCTCTGACAATGGTCGTTAATGGATACAGCTAAATATATATAATATAGCTTGATAGATGGAGAATTTAATTAGCTATTTCGTAAAGCATCGTAATATAACATTACAATAATAGATGTTGCTTTTTACTTAGTTAATGCAATTCCTGTTGTATTAAAACCTTTATGAGATATTTTGTAGGTGATACGAGTTTTAATCTAATAAGAAAATAAAAAGATTTATTATGAAAAATTATTATCAGAAATTATTTTCTATGCAAATAAAGAAAAACAGGAAATCATACCGTACTAGAACAGTTTGATGTTTATTTTTATGGGTAGGAATTTTGGTTTTAAATTTAGCGCATTGATAGTTCATCGAAATAGGTCGACAGGTACTAACAAGGTAAAATTAATTTTGGCGTCTACTGGAAGGGAGGACCAGAGTTGAGTAGAGTAATCTACCAGCTCCGTAACCTTTCAGTGGGTGTACGTGCGGCCTCCTCGTGGCAACCACCGGTAACTGAGGCCGTTTGGTACATTTGACCATTTGACACAGGCTAAAGTACGGCGCTAAAGGAGAAATCCTTAATAAAAAACCCTAATCTAAGGTGGAACAGCATATGCCGATGGATGAATGGCTGATAGGTTAATCAGTCCTAAGTATGCGGACTCTGGATACCAGGCGCCCTACAGTTTTATTTAGCCTTCCTGTAGTAAAGCTGGGTGTCCCACAGGTGACTTTCATTTCCCAGCATCTCGTGGGAATAAAATGTCTAACCAAAGTAATAAAAATAAGAATGGTAACGCTCCTAAAGGGTCACGTACCAGCGACAGTTCCGCAGTGGATTTCGTGAACCTCGGCTCTCTTTCCGCTGTGGGGCTCTCGATGTGTGGGCCTTCGGATGTGGAGGGTCCGTTCGGTGCTTAAGAAATTAGTTCTCAACTCCGATATGGACACCTCAGGAGATGGGGACTCGGTCCCCGTAAGTGGGGTATCTCCTATGTGAAAGCAGGGGGGAGCATGGACGTCAGGGAGGACCCGAAAGGTAGCCACGAAAAAGCGGTATAAGAGGCTTCTTGCTGCGGGCAAAACGCCCGGAAGCGAAACAAGGCTACTAGCGATGCGACCACAAAGGGAGGCTTGTGCTCCCACTGGGCCCGACCGTCGATGAGAATCCGCTCGGATGAGGGTACTCCACCGGCACTGGAAAGGGCAGGGGAAGAATCTGTTCCGGCGGTATCAGGTTCTACGGTCTAGGCAGGTGGCGAAGTCGGAGATTGTTCGTGCCCTCTGGTTTTCCTGAGGTTGTCCTCACTGGAGAGCAGCTTAAGGCTGTCCAGGAGGGGATCCTAGACAAGGTGCTAGAGCAAGAGGGCAAGGAGCCTAAACCTAAGTTCCTTGGCTGGTAGTAACGTGCGCTGACCGGGCCACTGTCCAGTGGCTCAGTGAAGCCATAGGGGCTATTAAGCTAGGGGAGGGTGCACAGCCGATCGTGGCCGAGGCGGTAAACCTGTCTCGAGCCAGGATTGTGTTTGGCACCTTCCCAAATAGTGCTGAATTGCCCACGAATGAGCTTTTTGGATTTATCAAAAGCCAAAATGAGGGCATTCAGGCGATCAACTGGAGAGTGAGCAGGAGAGAGGCGAAAGGTTCTTCAGCCTTTTGCATTTTCTCTGTGGACCACTCTTCAGTTGAGAAGCTCAGGCGGGTTGGCTTTAAAGTCAACTATAAGTTTAGGACTGTCCAATTACATCCCAAGCGTGGTCAGGGTGGTGTCAAACCGGTTTCTGTGGACGGGACCCAAGTGATCAAGCCTGTGGAGGTTACAGTGGCAGCACGTGTATTTGGGTTAGCTCTCCAGGAGACAGGTGAGGAGAAGGCGGGATAGCAAGCCTGGTATCCCGCAAGGGCCCCCCCCGCGCAAGCGACTAGTGAGGCCTGGAGGCTCTCAGGCAGCGGCGGCCAGTAGAACGGAGATGGAGGACATTGGTCAGCCATCGGCCGGTCAAAAAAGCATCAGGCTGGTGGCAGCGCGAAAAAGGAAGCTGAGCAGAGCCATCTGAAGAAGCCTTCGGAAAAATGAAGGCATGCATCGCCTAACTGCAGATAAACCTGCATCATGCAAAGGCGTCTTTGGACGTCCTTTGTCGTAGGTTTATCTGCCATAACATTGGCATGGCTCTAATCCAGGAGCCGGAGGTGACAGGTAACAAAATTAGAGGTATACCAAATCAACTGGGTAAGTTAATTTATAATAACGGAACTGAGAGTCCAAGAGCGTCTATTTTGGCCAGCTCGCAAATTAATTTTATTCCTATTTCAGAGTTTATCTCCGGGGACTTGGTTGCAGTAATAGTGGAGGTTCTGAGTGAAAGAGGCAAACAGGAGGCTATAATGGCCACAAAGATGGTCCCCTGGTTGAACGGGACGCTGGGTAAACTGAGGAAAAAATTGAGAAGATTATTCAACAAGACTAAACGCACAGGTGAATGGGGCGAGTATAGGATGGCCTTGACGGAATATAATCTCGAATTAAGAAGATCCAAAAGACCACCTGGAGGAATTTTTGTGAGGGAATCAATGAATTGCCCTTTGCGGCTCGTCTCCAAAAAGTCCTTTCCAGGGATCATTGAAATGGTTTAGGACTTCTCTAGAAGCAAGATGGGAGGTTCACTGAAAACCGGAAGGAAACCTTAGAAGTACTGTTAGAGACCCACTTTCCCGATTCAGTAGTGATAGGAGCTCAAGAGGGCCCGCATGATCCCTCAAGTGAGTTGGCCTATGCGCCTCACAGTAGGATCTTGAGTCTCTCTCGAAAAATGTTCACACCCAGCAAGGTGAGATAGGCTATTGGGTCTTTCAAAGGTTCTTTAAACCTTTCAAATCCGCTGGAGGGGATGGTATCTTTCCAGCTTTACTTCAAAAAGGTATTGAGGAAATACTCCTCAGCTTGATCCAAATGTCTTGGGCAAATTATGCTTTTAACTATATTCCAAAACTGTGGAGGAAGGGTTATTTGGTCTGTATACTAAAGGATGGGGAACTCGTCCAATTAGCCTCACATCGTTTCTATTGAAAACGATAGAAAAAATCTTGGACTATCAAATAAGAAGCGAGGTCCTTGGAAAAAATCCGCTGGATCGGGACAAGTTTGCCTATCAAACTGGTAAATCCACTGTGATGGCCCTTAGCGGTCTAGTCACGAGGATTGAAAAAGCGGTGACCTATAAAAAAATTGCCCTTTTTGCCTTTGTGGGCATTGAGAAGGCGTTTCTTTCTACAATTTGGTGGATCCGTTCCATGCTGGAACATCGTGAGATTGCTGCCAGACTAGGTGGCGAGTCAGTAACCATCAGGACGGCAAAGGTCTCTCCCCAAGGTGGCGTACTATCTCCTCTTTTGTGGTCATTGGTTATTGACAGACTACTGGTCCTTCTGAGTAGCCATCGGTTTGATGTCCAGGGCTATGCGGATGATGTGACTGTCATAATCAGAGGCAAGTTTGATGAGGTAATTTCTGATCGTATGCAAAATTCACTCAATTTAATCTGACAGTGGTGCTACCAGGAAGGACTCAGTGTCAATCCAGACCAAACTGCCATGGTTCCTTTTACGAGGAGAAAAACGGTACTACTGTTCCTTATTCCAGCGAGGTTAAATATCTAGTGGTTATCCTAGATCAAAAACTTAACTGGAAGCAACATTTGTTGAAAGTCCAAGATAGAGCCACCAAGGCTTTCTGGCCCTGTCAAAGACTCTATGGGCCTACTTGGAGACTACAACCAAAAATGATCTATTGGTAATTTCTTACAATCATTTGGCCTGTGGCCACCTACGCATCGATTATATGGTGGCCTAAAACTGAGCAGAAGGTAACGCAAACTTTATTGAATAAGGTTCAGCGTATAGCCTGCATCGGTGTTACGGGTTCAATGAAAACATGTCCAAAAGCTGCGACGGAGTCACTTTTAGGACTGACACCGTTACACGTGCATGTTACAAAGGATGCTGCAATTACAGGTTCTGCCTCACCATTTACTGAACCAAAACCCTTCTGCAGCGTCACTAAGGAACACCTTAGAACATCGGTAAAACGCTGGGAGGATGTTCAAAAGTCCTCCTACTGGCGCAGAATCCCGGGTTTGAGACAGGCGAAGAAATTTATATCACCATCGTCTGTCAGGGTTAAAGAGTGTCTTGAACTTAGGAAACCTGAGTTGAGGCTGCTTACTGGCTTCCTCACAGGCCATGTCCCCTTAAAGTATCACCTTAAGAAGATGGGCCCTAGGTACGGCAGATGGATGCCGCTTCTGCGATCTGGAAAAGGATCCGGCGAAACATGTTCTGTGCCAATGCCCAGCCATTTTCCAGCAAAGACTGCAACATCTAGGAGGGAGAACAATAAGCCCAGATAGTATGTATCTTGTACCGGCCGGTAGTATTATCAGATTTATTAAGGGCCTGAATATTGACTGGACGGATAACTAAGCATGGTCCAGCACAATAGATCTTTTAGGTCGCAGTGTGAGGTGGCTTACCGCCCACATGGTCCTTCAATAATAATAATAATTGAATATCTTTAATTAATAGTTATTTATGGTACTAGTGAGCAAAACGAAATATTATCCATGAGTGATAAGTTTGTCACACTAGGCGATAGTCGAGTGGGACATTATCCCGAGTGGATAACATATCTTTGCTCACGAGTGGCATACAACGTTTTATCCACTTTTGTTGAAATAAATTTCGTAAATTAATAAGAAATTTTGTATTTTCAGACTGGAGCATTGAATTTTGAAATACATTTTATCATAGTGATCGTTCCTAAATTGTCATGGTGTACTTTAATTTAACTACTTTTTGGAATAGTTTTTCATTCAATTTGGCTACGAATAATTTTCCATTGACTTTAACATTTTGTTATACAAAATATAACTACCGTTGCCCCTAGCAGCGTGGGTTATACAATAACAATGGGTTATTTTACATTTTCTTTATTTGAAATCAGCATAGTTATCGAGCTATTATATATCAAAAGTGGATAAACTACTGGCACGGATTGGTTTTAGCTGTCTCACTCACTTGACAGGCGACGGTGGCAAATTTTGGAAAATGAAGATTTAATTTGTTTTTAAATTAAAATAGAAATGAAATAAAATTTACTAATGTTTATTCAATTGTGTATTATGTTTGCAAATTTTGGAACAGGAAGATTAAATTGTTTTTTAATTAAATAAACAGCGATTTTTAGTTATTAATATTTCCACACCAAGAAATAAATGGCGCCACTTTGACTGAGACAGCTAAAACCAATGCTAGCCAAACTACTTTTATCCAGTTTTGATAGATAATAGCCCGATAACTATGTTGATTTTAAATAAAGAAAATATAAAATAACCCATTGTTATTGTATAACACACGCTGCTAGGGGCAAGGTGAGTTATATTTGGTATAACAAATTGTTGAGTAGTCATTAGAAAATTATTCGTAGTCAAATTGAATGAAAAACTATATTCCAAAAATTAATTAAATTGAAGTACACCATGATAATTTAAAGAACGGTCACTATGATAAAATGGATTTCAAAATTCAATGCTCCAGTGTGAAAACACAAAATGGAACTATTTCTTATTAATTTACGAAATTTATTTCAACAATTGTGGATAAAACGTTGTATGGCACTCGTGAGCAAAGAGATATTATCCACTCGAGATCATCAAACTTATCCCATTGTTATTGTATAACCTCCTACCCTCCCCCTCATGGATAATATCTTGTTTTGCTCACTAGTACCATAAATAACTATAATGTTCGGACTAAGCTATACAAATTAATTGTTTTGTTTCAATAAAACGCGTAATATGTTTGTTTTATTATTTTATTCTGCCGTAAAGATTAAGTAATTCAGTAAAATAATGCACGGTAATAGCACAAATTAACATAATATGTATTCATTTGTGGGCTGAATCTTGATATTTCAAAATAAATGAGCTTTGTGATTCGCATTTTAAAAATTTTGTAAAATAAGTTTCAATAAAAATTATATACTTTTAATCCTTTGAATTTAATCGAAATTTAATTTAAAAAGAAAACATTTATAGATAAATTTTGATTACTTAACAGTGTACAGTAAGCACCAACCCATACCAACATCAATGAGAATCCAATAGAATTTTGTTTATTCCAATAGGATTTGTATACATATATCTGGGAAAAATGGGAAAAACTTCACATCCATCCTTTTTTCTAGCATTGTAAGTAATAATTATTCTTTAAAGCAAGAGAAGCGTAAATAGTAGCAACAGAAACAAAAACGTTTTTCCATTGTCACCAAGATAAATACAATTTACAGGCTTCTTTTCCTTATTCAATTAAATCCTTTTAATTTTAATCATCCTAGTTTTGTGAATGGGTGGATTACATGGTGGATGAAATGGGTGCGATAATTGTCTACATTAATCAAAAATGGATTCAGTTATGTGAAAGGGTTATTAAAATTAATTTAACAAATTTTATTTACCCCAAAAACAGTTGTAATTATAATCACTTTACTGTATTCAACTAGATTGAAAATAATTTTCCATTTTTTTGTTATGGTTGTTGTAGCGTTGGTATAAAGTCAGGTATCACGTAAGAGAGAAAATGGAAAATAAATTTAACTTTAATTAAAATTTTAACGGAAATTCATAAAATGTATGAAATATTCTGTCGTTGTTGTTTTTTGATTGGGTATTTAATAACATAAAAATGCCTGAGGGAGGTACTTGTAGCGATTTCTATTTCACTTAATGTATTTCAAAATTTAAACTTAAAAAAAACGAATTTCTATTTTGTTTGATGTAGCATTGCTGTGTTGACTTTTGGTAATTTCGCCACGGATGTTATCTTACATGTATAAATAAAAAATGTTATCTATAAATATAATAAAAGTTTTTATTAATAATTGTTATACAATAAGGAAATGTAAATAATAAATGTTTTGTTTGAAAACTTATTAAATGGATACACAACAAAAGTGGTGACCCCGACGTGTACAAAATAATATTACGTGATTCATTTGCGTGTGCTGTTGTACGAAAATAAAAATTCAACTATTAAGCTAAAATTAAACTATTTTTAAAAAATTTTCAGTTAGTTTTTGATTTTGCTTCCTTCAACACTAGGAAGCAAAATCAAGAACTAACTGAAAATTGTTCAATAAGTGGATTCTACATCGACCTTGTGTCGATCGAAAAAGGAATATACTAGAAGGAAAATTAGGAAAATTTTTTAAGAAAATTTTCGATGAGCTAAGTGATGAAACCTTAAAAAAAGCTTTGGATTTGGCAAAAAAAAATCGAAAGTAAGTTGTATGCTGAGAAGTCTAGGAAGGTTATGGCGCTAAAAAAACACTATGTACAAAGTAGAAGCCAGATTGAAAGTGCGAAAAAGAAGGACGAAAATGCAACTTAAAAGGCCATATGCAGAGAGTGTGCACCACTAGTAAATCGCAAAAAACGAATTGCATATTAACGGAGGGTGTAATTACAATGGATGGGAACATGAATTGTATAAACTATGGGTACAAATCATCACAAGAATTACGAGATAGTAAATCACCGGGATGTAGTAATTATGGGACACGATCGTCTAAAGTGAGTCAAATTGGTACAGGGAAAACATTAGTTAAAGCGACCAAAAGTAATGCGGGATATGTAATGGCAACATCCGATGATGAAATTAAAATTAAAAACGACGATTCAAAGGAGGCAATGGAGAATATTCAAGTCGAGGCTCGAGTATCAACTGGCAGGGTAAATATTATTAATAAAAAAATTAGAGGTTAAGAATTTTGGTAGTGAGGAACCATTAGATCTTTCAATGAAAATGGTGGATAGTAAGATCAAGGTAGTAGGTAACGAAAAAGAGAATTTTGTTATGGTTCAAAATCAGATTTTAAATGAAAATTTATTGTTGAGTACAGATAAAGATTTTAACGAAATTTATTATAATTCTTCAGAAAATAATTCAGAAATAGAACAAAGTTTAATAATTGAAGGTAGAACTGTAAGATTTATGGTAGATACGGGTGCATCAATATCAGCTATACACGGAAGTGTGTATGATAAAGTGTTGTCGGGTATTAAATTAGTGCAGGATACGGTTATGGTCAAAGGTTTGGGTTTCGGGTGATTGATGGCGTGCAAAAATCCATTCTGGGTCGTGATTTCTTACGGTTATTTATGGTAAGGCAAATTGAAATTAATCATTTAAGGGATGTTAGTGACCAGTTAAAGAATATTATTGAAATGTATAAAGAATTATTTGATGGTGAATTGGATAAATTGAAGGATGTTAAAATTCGGTTAGATATGGTCGAAAGGTTCCTTTTGCTTTTTTACTGGAGGTTGAAAAAGAATTAGAGAAATTAGAAAAGGCAGGGATTTATGAAAAAATAGAAACCACAACATGGGGGACACCCTTGGTTCCCATTTTGAAGGAAAATGGGGGCATAAGAATATGCGCGGATTGTAAAATTACGTTAAACAAGTATTTAAAAGATACAAATTATAGATTGCCTAGCATAGAGGATCTTTTGTATAAGTTGCGGGATGCACAATTTTTTTCGAGATTAGATTTGGACAGGGCGTATTATCAACTCGAGTTGAATGAGGAATCAAAAAATTTAGTTTCATGGAGTATACATTTAGGTAACTATAAGATGAACCGCTTGCCATTTGGGGTAAAACCTACAACTGGAATTTTTCAGCGAGAAATGGAGAAGGTGTTAAAAGGTGTGGTATGTTTCTTAGATGATGTGGTAGTATGTATATGCTAAAGATATGGAAACTCACAACAAAGTTTTGAATAACGTTTTAAAAAGACTATTAAATGCAGGTCTTCGGTTTAATGCGTCGAAATGTGAATTTGGTAAAACTATAGGATTAGCTATTTAGGCTATGTCATTTCAAACAAGGGTATACATAGAACCAGTAGTAAATATACGATTAATGATTTTCCAATACCAACGACAATTAAAGAGGTTAGATCTTTTGTGGTTTGGTAAATTATTTTGGAAAATCCATTGAAAATGTATCTACCAAAATGCAGCCAATTTACAATTTATTGAAACAAGGCGAAGGGTTTACATGGAGCGATGCATGTGACAAGGCGTTCTGTGATATCAAATGTGAAATAATGTCGGATAAAGTGTTGGTGGAGTACAATTCTGAACAGGAATTGGTGCTCACATGTGATGCTTCTAATGTTGGAATAGGAGCAGTGCTCTCACACGGATATCTAAATAAAATAGAAAAACCAATTGAATTTGCGTCTAGAACTCTTTCTGATAGTGAAATGAACTATAGTGTTGTAGAAAAAGAAGCACTTGCAATTGCTTTTGGTACGAAGAAGTTCTTCCAATATCTGATAGGACGATATTTTAGATTGGTAACTGATCATAAGCCACTTCTTGCCATTTTTGGAGAACATCGTGGTATTCCTCAGATGTCTAAAAGTCGGTTGCAAAGGTGGGCATTCCATCTTTCTGCATTTAATTACTCGATTGAATACATTAAGTCAAGTGAAAATTGTGCGGATAGTCTTTCAAGTGAAGGGCGATGAATTATTTAAGTTGGATAAGATTAAATTTATATCGTATATGACAAAGAAAGCGGAATTAGTGGTGGAAGAAGAAGTTTTAATGTGGGGACAACATGTTGTTATACCACAGAGTCTCAGGCAACAGTTATTACATCAAGTGCATCAGAGTCGCTTGGGTATTGTGAAGACGAAGTCAGTATTACGGTCATATTTATGGTGGCCGAATATGGATAAAGATATTGAGGCTTTGATAAAAAGATGTGATTTGCATACTATAAATATGTTGCCCAACCCGCCAAAAGCGACAGTTATTCCATGGATGCGACCGGAAGGATCATGGAAAAGATTGCACATAGATTTTGCGGGTCCTATATGTAATAAGTTTTTTTTAATAATTCTGGATGCATATAGTAAGTGGCTTGAGGTTTTTTACACATCGAGTCCCACAACGGAATTCACTATTCGGAGTTTATCGAGTATGAGAAGAAATTGAGATTTCTTTATCGAAATGTATCTCATTGCACGACGGGGTTTACACCAGCATCATTTGTATTGAAGTTTAGGCCAAAAATGAGATTGGATTTGTTGTTGCATAAACAAAAAACAAAAAATGTCTGGGATGATAAAGAAGCATGCAATGTTAAAAAGATTCGAGTTTTTGCTGAAAAGGAGGAAGTATTGATTCGGAACTATAGATCGAATAGGAAGTGGGTCAAAGCCAGAATAGTAAAACAATTAGGCGCGAGAATTTATTTATGTCAATTAACCGATAATCATACATTACATAGGCATGTTGATCAGATTAGAAAGTTGTTTACAAATAGTAGTACAGTAAGTCAGATTGATAATAGGCAAGCGAAACCGGACTCTGGTAATTAAGATTTAGGGGGTATTTCGGAAATGGTAGATAAAGTTATGGATGATAATAATAAGGGATTTAACATTGTTATGTTTTACCATAATAAGGATGGTTCAAGTAGTGAGGAGATTATTATAGATAATAATCATGAACATTGTGATGGTAATATAGGAGATATTATTTAGTCAGAAGGTTTTATTGAGGTAGAAGAGAATAATATGGAAAGAGATAAGGGGAGTGATGATGAGGACGTTGAGTCAATGAATGCGGATGGTTATCCGGTTCAGAATGGAGAGCAAAGCCATAATTTGCGTAGTGAATCGTTGATTAATAAACCTAAAAAGTTTCAGGATTTTGTGTTATATTAAATTAGTGTGGATGAGAAGACACTTTATCATAGACACTAAAGTAAGAAAATAAAAAATAATAAACGAATAAAAAAAATGAATTATATAAAAAATGATACATGAAATTATTTTGTTAAAAGTTTACTTTATGTTATGATTATAATATTATATCTTATGTAATATTTAGAACTTAAGAAGGGGCTGGTGTGGTGTATTGATATTAAATAATACACATTGGCATCTTGGGCACTTTGCTACTTGGTACAGAAAACAAAGAAGTAATAGATTGTAATGATTAATTATAAGAAGCTAACAAAAATAGAGTTGTTGTTGTAACCGTGCTGTCACAATGTGCCGTGAATAAAATTATAAAGAAGAAATATATATTGAATAATTAATAAATCTTGGAATATCGTTGTTTATTTAATCCATCTGACGGTTATACACAACAATGTCACGCCAGGGGTCTACAATGAAAGTGTGGAGTCAACTGCTAAAGCTTATTACACGGATGGATTTATTGTGCAGAACCCTCCAGAATAAAACACTGGCATCAATATGCTGACCACATGTCATAGCTCTATGTGCGAAGAAATGGGGAAAACAATTATTGATACCTTTAATCGGTCGCTAGCACGATTAGAAGAAAAAATCATATTTACTATATTATTTTAAATAAAAAAACTGAATAAAACTGTAAAATATCTTACACGCGATTTTTAACATTAATTAGTTTTTACGTCAATTACTAAGTTTTGTATTCTGCGGTACTCAAACAAATGTCATATTTTCTAAAAGAAACACACTTTAAAGGCTGTTGCTAAAGAATTTAAACAATATGTAATCTTATAGCGTTCTCTATAAAGAATTGTTTATGTTTTAATCTTACAAAATTCTTGGTCAAGAGAAATCCTACAGAACACTCATAAAGAAAGAAATTAAGAGAACTGTAAGACTAAATATGTCTTGGCTAAGAAAACGTTTCCACAAAAAACAATAAGAGTGTACTAAGTGTGGTGTAAGGAACAGCCTTAAAACAGAATCTGTCAAGGTGTAAAAATGCCATGTAAGAATATAATATAGTTTATAAATCGGCATTTCTTTGACAAGAAGCTAATAGTTTTAAACATTCTTGGAGAATGTTATTCTAGGGCTCTTTTAAGTGAAAAATATTCTTAAAAGACAATTTATAAGGCAAAATGTTAGTTGGGATCCTTAAATTATAAATTTATGTTAGCATTACATCATTCATTTTAATAGTACGAAAACACCGGGCCATAGAATTATTATTACATATCTATATATTTATTTATTTTTTTATTCATATATTATTTTGTATTATCAGAACCATCTTGATGTAAATAGAGCCTGTATGTGAAAAATGAACTTAAAATAATTGATACAGAAACACTAAAAATTAATTTATTTTCATAGAGCTTGTAAGAAAAAACGCGATTTCGATTGACGATAAAACATGAATAAAAATTTAATCCCCTGTACAAATTGGTATGTACTTAGTGAGAATAGGCTTTATTTCACAGAAGAAAAAAATACACTAGAACTTCATTTTTAATCTTACAATTTATTTATTAGAACATGTAAGCATTTAGATTTTCAAACAGCAATATATTTGAATTTTATTTTTTGTAGCGTTAAAAAGAAAAAAAAAACAAGCGGCAAAACCAAGAATTAATGCTACACTGATATACGCCATAAAACTAGTATAATTCATTTTCTGTTATAATTTTGTATATTTTTACTGTGTATAAAAACATAATAAAAAAAAGAGAGAAGTGTGTATTTGAGCGTCCGAGAAGGAAAACGTGTATTTTATTTTTGGTAAAATTAGTTCCGTGTGCCCACAAAACATTTTTTAAAATTAAAATTTATTTTGGACATCCTACAATTCAGAAGTGAGATACTTTGAAAAATTGTGTGCTAACAAAAATTTAGTGTGTGTAAAATCTAAATTTTTGTAGTGATTATTAATTAGGAAATATAACCTAAAAATAAATATATATAAAATTAAACTATTGTGGAGAAATAGATTCCCATCTGTATTCGAACTATCTGAAGTTAATAATGAGTTTAAGTGTGGGTGATATTTTGCAAATGAATGCTGAGCAATTGCAACAGCAATTGAAAAATATAAACGAAGATTCCAGTGGAAAATGAAGATAACATGCTGATATTATTAACGGGTTTGCAAAAACAAATGCAACAAATGGAAGATAAAGTAAATTTAATTTCACTGCCGCAGCAAATGTTGTCACCCCCTGAAAATAGTAGAAATTTGGTTAGAACAACCACGATAACTCAAAAACAACAACAAATTGGTGTAAATAGTATGCATGCATCTGAAGCAGAAATCAAACCTGTTGGGGTACAGCGATTAGGTAAATTGCTAACAACGTTCAATGGTGAATGTGATAAATTTCAAACATTCCTGAACAGAGTCTATTTAATACTGAGGTCGTATGAACCAAATTAAGACGAGTTTAAGATTGAAGTGATTGATACACTTATAGGTAAAGCGGCTGATTGGTTTCATTCAAAAGCGGAGTACATATTAAGCTATAGTCAGAGCCTTCTAGAGTATAGAGCCATAATCTTAATGACGTATTTTTTAGAAGCTTTTTTAGTGGTATAACTTTTTACTGATTTCCATAGGAATCCATAGTAAAAATGGTCTTTTTTAGCTTCAAGATTTTCAATGAAAAAAGCAAAAATGTCATAAAATGTTTATATAAAAGTTTTCTACATATCCTTAAGAACAATATACAAGAGGGCCTATTAGTATTAAGTAAATATTAATTGCAGAAATATTAAAATTAAATTATTTCTAAAATATATTTTTTCGAACTTTCACTTTGAAAAATACATCAAAGTTGGCTCTGACAAATTAAAATAATACTTGCTAAATTTATCTTTAGTTTTACTAGTGTACGTAAGATGTCTAAATGGTTACAGAAAAATACGAAAAAAGTTATTTAATCCCAAAATTAACAAACATTCCTATATTTTGTGAATTTGTTTTGCTTTTCCTACAATTTTTAAACTTGAAATTTCCCCAGGTGGTAATTTTTGGTACGATTTTTCCAAATTTTTACGGCCATCACTGCCATCTATGTAATGTATAATGACTTAATGACCAACGAATCGTAGTAAGCTTTTATTTTAATTTGACCAGAATGCTGTTGTTATGAAATTTTTCTTATATTTTGGTTTAAATAAATCAATTATTACAAGAAAATGAAAACGATTTACTTCAACGACATTCATATATGTTGAAATTCAAACATTTATGAAAGTATTTCAGAAATCATAGAATTTGTAACGTTTTCATTTAAAAATTTGACTTAGGAAAAAAAGTGATTTCCCATATGTTTTGTGTGTTTTACTATGAAAAGTTTCGTTTTTTCCTCGTTTCTAATTCCCTTATAAAAGCTCAGATTTTTTGATTATGGCTCTATAAAATACAGGGTGCTCTGCTATAGTTTAACCAATTTATTGAAAACCTTGCATCAAATGTATGATATCAGACCGAGAAATATAGAACAACGACGTAAATTTGAACAACATAAATGGAAGATACATGAACATTAGCAAATTATTTGAAAATATCCGATCGTGAAATTATCGATTACATCATTGAGGGGATGAATAACATACAATTACAATCACAGACAAGAATGCAAAGATTTGTGACAAAAGAAGATTTACTGGAAGCGATGAGGAATATAACTGCTGAAGAAAGGGGAATAAATCAACAAAATAAATCAAAAAGTGGCGTAACAGCGTCGAAAGCAATGGAACAACCGAATGTTCACAATCGTAGCCGACAAGGTAATTGTTATAATTGTGGTAAAGCCGGTCATGTATCCAGTTAATGCAATAAACCGAAACGACCTTATGGATCTTGCATCTCACGTGGGCTTGTTGGACACCGTATGAATGAATGTTCGACGAAAAATAATGACTATGCAATCGAGTGTACGCTCTTTATCTAACAGTCAAAATAAGCAGCACTCCACTGTGAATTATTGTTCAGACCAGAACATATCAGTAATTAACGAGAGCAACAACAATAACGAAAACTTATGTGAAAATATGACGTCCGTACAATCCAATGAGGTTACAGAAATATCTTGTGATTTTGTTAAAGGGTCGAGAAGCAAAAATGGTAATTCAGTCATCAAGTCTATGTCATCACCAGGTATTTTTATAGAATTTAAGTTATTTATGCAATGTAGTCAATGTATTAATGTGTCTGCTCTGGTTGATACTGGCAGTCCTATCAGTATTATTAAATCAAATTGCCTTCCAAAAAATATTGATTATAAATATAAAATGCATACTGATTGCGAATAGGCGGGAATCAATCGCCAATAAACCGCGCCAAAAAACATTAATGAATACAACGATTTTTAGGAATGTGTTCATATTTCAGAAAATTTATTAAAGGTTTCTGTCATCATGCTAAGCCGTTACAGGATTTAGTAAAGAAAAACTCTAATTTTGTATTTGATACCGACCAATTAAAGTCTTTTAATTATCTGAAACAAAGGTTAATTGAAGAACCTGTGAAACACAGTTACATTGTGACGCTAGTTCGGACGGATATGGTGCTATATTAATGCAGAGGAAAGAAGATCAGAAGTTTCACCCTATAGGTTATTTCTCAAAAAGAACGACGCCGTCAGAATCTAAATGTCATTCTTACGAGCTTGAATGTTTATCCATTGTATATGCATTGCGAAGGTTTCGCATTTATCTTTATAATAATTAAAATTAAATTACTATTTAAAATAATTACCGACTGTATAGCTTGACACTAACTTTAAATAAAAAACTTGTCAATCATAAAATCGCTCGTTGAGCTCTGGAATTACAAGAATACGATTATTTTGTAGAGCATCGTATTGGTGCTCGAATGCAGCATGTGGATTCTCTTAGTAGAGCCGAATCAATTTTAGTTGTTGAAGAAAATTCATTTGAGCAAACATTTAGCCATTGTTCAATATAAGGATCCAAAGTTGGAATCTTTACGTCAAGAATTAGAATGAAGTGATAGTCCATTATACGAACTCAGAGATGGTTTAATTTATCGTAAATTATCTAAAGAAAAAATACGTTTTTACGTACCACAGATGTTAGGAATACAAATTCTTAGGAATTCACACGATTATTTGGGACATATTGGAGTCGATAAGATGGTTGAACATATTGGACGAAATTATTGGTTTCCCAATATTCGTGATAAGGTAAAACATTATATTTCTAATTGCTTAAAGTGTAATATTTTTAGTTCATCTAGTGGAAGAAAACCTGGATATTTAGACTCCATACCAAAAAATAATAAACCATTTGAGGATAGACTTTTATGGTTCATTGGAAGTAACTCAATTTAAACATAAATTTATTTTAACAATTATTGACTCTTTTACCAAGTTCGTTGGTTTTATCCTACCAGAAGTACCAGTAAAAAAAGATGGTATTAAGGTCTTATAGGATTACTTTAAAATATATAGTAGACCGAAGCGTTTGATTAGTGATCGGGGAAGTGCTTTTACTTCTGATAGTTTTAAAATCTTTTTAACCGAAAAGTGTGTGCAACATATATTAAATGCAACAGCAACACCGAATGCAAATGGGCAAGTCGAACGAGTTCATCGGTCTCTAACACCCATGTTGGCGAAGTTGGTGGATCAAAGCAGAAATATCCAATGGAGTGATGTGTTGGAACAGGTAGAGTTTGCTTTTAATAACACAGTGAATCGATCTACTGGTGATACTCCTTGTCGACTACTGTACGTTGTGGATCAGAAAGTTCCCATATTTGATAATTTAGCTGATTTTTTGAATTATGACGTCGAGTTGAACTCTCATGTTTATCATTAGATGAGCGACGTAAGGAAGCTGTAAAAGCTATTGAAAAGAATCAGAATTATAATGAGATATATTATAATAAAAAACGTAAACCACCTCATGTTTATAAGGTTGATGACCTAGTGGTAATTCACAATGTCGACACCACTCCGGATGTAAATAAAAAATAATAACCGGTTTATAGAGGTCCTTATAGAGTTTCAGCTATATTAGCAAATGACCGCTATTGTGTCGAAGATTTGGATGGTTTCCAACTCACCAATAAACCTTTTAATGGAGTTACAGATGTAGAAAAAATTAAACCCTATATGAATATTCGTGGATAATATAATAAATTTCGATTTAAAAAAAAAAAATTCAATATAACATACTCGTACCTATATTTAATTTTTCGTTCTAATTGCACTGAAATATTTGAATTTAGTTAATAGTAAAATTAAGTAACTTGATTTTTTATTTATACTTGATTGAGGTCGATCTTTTATCAGGATGGTCGAATCTGTAAGCATTTAGATTTTCAATCAGCTATATATTTGAATTTTATTTTATATAGCATTAAAAAGAAAAAAAACAAGCGGCAAAACCAAGAATTAATGCTACACCGCTATAAGCCATAAAACTAGTATAATTCATTTTTCTGTTGGAGAAGTGTGTATTGGAGCGTCCGAGAAGGAAAACGTGTACTTTATTTTTGGTAAAATTAGTTCCGTGTGCCCTCAAAACATTTTTTAAAATTAAAATTTATTTTGGCCATCCAACAAACACTTATTTGCTTTATAGTTATTAAAATTGTGATTTATGGTTAGGCTGATATATTGTTGTTTCCAATACGCGAGATGAAAAGATAATGACATAAATATAAAATACTTTACATAAATGGGGAGAATAAATGATTATATGTTTGGACCAGACACTGAATGTAAAAATTCACCCATTTAATTGATCATATACATTTGGTAATTGCATTTGCCATTATTGATGTCCTCATACCTACGGTTGGTTGAGAAATTTATGTGAAACACCCCAAAACATGTTTGATAGTATGCTTTGATCTGTTTGTCGACTTGATCGCGTGCTTAGCAAGCTTCTGCCTTCTTCGTCCAGTATTCGAAAAGCCTATGGTTATTTGGTTTTTTGTTAATCCTCGCTTTTTGACGTGTTGGACTTGAACTTTGTTCTTGGATTCACCTGGCTGTTTCCCTGATCCTAAATTTCTTGTGCTCATACGATGTCTTCCTTTCACTGAATTCACGGTTCGTCGACTCCCGGGAGTAGATGATTAAGACAGCGGTTTCTAATAAGGCACACTTATTACCGGCCAAATTTCCTAACCGATTGTCTCGCGCACCTCGAAAACCGTATGCCTACTTATTATTATTATTATTGGAGGACCATGCAGGCGACCAGCCACTTCGCACTGCGACCTAAAAGATCTACTGTGCTGGACCCTGCTTAATTATCCGTCCAGTCAATATTCAGGTTCTTAATGAACCTGACAATACTGCCTCCCGGTAAGTGATACATACTATCTGAACTTATTGCTCTCCCTCCTAGATGTATACTACAGCATGTAGTTCTGCTAGAAAGACGGTAGCATTGGAGCCCAAGGACCTCGAGAGGGTTGTCCCACTCCCGTATATTATATTCCTACTTCTGCCCCGCATTCTGTTTGATTTTACTCTTACGGGTTGCTGGGAATTGCAAATCGCCTGTAGGTCACCCAGCTTTACTACAGGAAGCCTAAATAAAACTGGAGAGTGCCTGGTATCCAGAGTTCGCATATTTTGGACTGATTAACCTATCAGCCATTCATCCATCGGCATATGCTGTTCCACCTTAAATTAGGGTTTTTTGTCAAGGTTTTCTCCTTTAGCGCCATACTTTGGCCTGTGCCAAATGGCCAAAAATGTGCCAAATGGCCTTAGTTACCAGTGGTTGCCACGAGGAGGCAGCACGTACACTTGCGAATTGTGAACAGGTTACCCCTTACACAATTGCGTCTCGCTACCCGCAACAACTATAATTTTTATAGTAATATTTTATAGTCAAGAACATGTAAGTTGCTTAATCTTTCATAATTTCAGGTTGGTTTGTAGCTCTGCATCTTCCTGCTGTTGGCTCATAGAGATAGAAAGACAGACACCGATGGATTCAACATCGAAGCCCACATCGTCTGGTGTTAAGCAAATCTTCAGTAATCGTGAATATTTTCCTATCGCCAGAAGTATTTATTTCCACGTTTTAAAGTCTTCTTATCTACACGTTTTATGTCTTTTTAGTACTTAATAATAGTACTAATGTGAAAGCAAAAAAGTATCATACTGATATTCAAGCTGAATATAATATTTCCATATTATTTCCCTAGAAACTATAATAAGTTATCTCAAAAACACAACCTTAGCCATTTATACATATTTTGCAGTTCATTTTCATTCTCGATTGGTCGAAATTTACATTTTCGAGAAATAATTGTTCTGCATACATTAAATTCTTTGTACCAAATGCTACATATTCCATTTTACGAAATGCACTAATGAATCCTTATGTACATACAACTTGTATCAATGAAACAGATAACATTCACACCCATGTTATGCATATTCTACAATACGTACTATTCAGTGTACAAACATAAAAATAAAAATCGAATTTTCGGAATGGAAATAGATTTTTTCAATTCACCTGGTTCGGAATACTCGCCCACAAAAAAAAAAAAGAAATAAAAACTTTTGTCTCAAATATTAGTTCAGCTATAACATCAATATTGCAAATGATACACACTAAAATTAGCATATTCGATGCCATATTTCGGGGTTATATACGAATGAAACTGTTTGCTGAATGGGTTGGGTGGTTCATTATCAATCTTAATTGCAAAAATATTATTAATACAAATTTTTATGATGTACGAGTACGTACAAACCATGAACTGCAACGATATTCATATACTCAACAAAATTTAACATGTTTTAAAAAAATAAAATTATGTTTTGGACAAAATATTAAAATATTTTGTAATCCTATTAAATCATGCAGCAACACAGCTCGGCATTATAATATTAATTAAATTTTGAGGAGGAGGAATCTAAAACAAAATGTATTCGATTTGCAACCGCGCACGTATTGCAGCATCATTGCAAAAATGTATTATTACGATGAGTATCTCGTACGTTAGCTTTGAGATAATAAATATATGTATGTACATCCAAAGGCATTTATCTGGGGATTATGGCTGCGATACAGAACATTATTAGCTACAAATTCTTTTTGTACGAATATAAGTAAACTAAACTAGGTAGTGTTGGAAAAATATCGATAGTACTATCGATATTATCGATAGTTTGTCACTATCGAAAATAATCGATAATTTTTTCCTACTATCGATACTATCGACCGCATCATTTTTTAATATTCAAATTACAGTTTCAAATATATTTAAAAAATGTTCGAACACGAAGTTTTGTTCTTACTTTGAGCTCAATAATTTGGCTAATTTAGTACATTTGTACTTGGTTCAAGTTCGCCTGATTCTAGATATTTCAATATAAACGTGGTCAATTCATTTTATAGCAAATTCGGCCTGCTCCTAAAATATCATAGAGTTGAGTCGAATTAACTCGATATAATTTCAATATAAATGGAGACGAATTGAAAAACAATATGAGCAAAAAACTAACAAAATATGAACTTCATTATTATAATTTTTATCGAAGCAATCAATACACTCCACTTTATTTTCTCACAATTTATGTTTGCGATTGTTTTTACTAAATTTAATTTAATTAGACTCACAAAAGCTAAATAAATATCTTGTTAAAAAGTAAACTACAAGGTAACTCAATTCCAAGTATAAACGAAGTAATTCATAGTAGAATTGTTAGTTTTATATTTGCAATGTCATTCGGAGTTGGTCGTTCTAAAATATAAAGTATAAAATACAAACAGGTGTTGGTAACAAAGCTGTATGTAATACTATGTATCATAATAGTATGAATTTACGGTAAAAACAAAACTGAGAAAACATTAAATAAAATTAAATTATAAATTTGGTTTTAAAAACATTGCAGCCAATATATTTGTTAGATTTAGATATAAATAAAAACAAAGTGTTATAACATAACCTATAAATTGAGAAGGGAAAACTAACACCATAGCGCACAGCCTATTAATTGTGTGTGTAAAGAAAGTTATTCGTATATATATAATAGACGAAATGGACAAATTTGTATCCCGACAAGCGAAAGGTAATCAAATAATTTTAATGACATAATTACCATACTAATTTTTTTCCCAACTACAGGTTCAAAGACAGTTGAGTGTCAGTCAATCATTGATCTAGAGGTAGAAAATGTTGAACTTGGGTCATCCAACCGTCCTCATTCGTCAAAAGTGTGGCGGTTTTTTAAGAAATCGGCCGATTCAAAATTAGCAAAATGCTTGTCATGCGGAAGGGAGTATAAAACAAGTGGCAACACAAGTAATTTGGCTGATCATTTGAAAAGATGCCACTCAAAATCAAATGAAGAATCAGCCCCCACAACAGAAAGGTCAGTTAAGCAATTTTTTACCAGATCTTTGGAGTATGAAAATCATTCCCAGCATAAAAAGGAGCTAGATGAAACACTTGCAATAATGATTGCTAAAGATTTTCAACCATTTAGCATCGTAAACGACGACGGTTTCCGAAAGCTTATTAAATTACTAGATCCGAAATATGTCATTCCAAGTAAAACGTTAATTCGTAATAGTATTATGCCAAAACTTTTTCTGAATGCGAAACAAATGTTAAATGTTATGTTAAGCGAAACAAATCATGTTGCGATAACTTGTGACATGTGGAGTTCGAGAGCACTCGAATCATATCTGACTGTGACTTGCCATTTTCTCACTAAGAATCTCGATTTAAAATCCGTAGTTTTATCAACAAAACCACTGCTTACCCAGGTAAATCATAGTGCGGAGAATATTGCAAGTTCTCTAAACGACATTTTTGTTGAATGGGATATCACACAAAAAATTGTATGTGTTGTGACAGATAATGCCAAAGTTATGGTAAAAGCCTGTGATAATCTTGATATGCAACAATTGGGATGTTTTGCACATTCCTTAAACTTAACAGTGCAAGACGGGTTAAAGCTAGGAGTAGTACGATCGATTACAACTAAATGTAAGGACATAGTCCGATTTTTTAAAAGTAGCACGATAGCACGCGAATTATTAAATAAGGAACAAGATTCCGCTGTTCCCTATAAATTAGTTCAAGAGGTTCAAACAAGATGGAACAGCACATTTTATATGATTCAGCGAATCTTAAAACTAATCGACCCAATAGGAAGATGTCTTTTAAAGTTGAAGAAAGCTCCGATACCATTGTCCATTGAGGAAGTGCATATTTTAAAGGACTTCGAAAAGATTTTAGCGGGATTCGATGAGGTCACCAAGGAGGTATCCGGAAGTAGTTACGTTACCATTTCTCTAATAATCCCAATGAGTCATGGCTTATATTTAAATTTATTGGAAATTAAAAAAACGCTTAACACTGAAGAGGGGATAAAGCTTTGTACTCAGCTGACACAAAGTTTAATTACACGACTGTATCCATACGAGCAAATTAATGTTGTCAGAATGGCAACTCTTTTGGACCCCAGGTTTAAATCTGTTGGTTTCCTTCGAGAAGAAAATGCGAAACAAGGCAATATATCATTGGAGAATGAATTGATCACGTCCTGTGTGAATATTGGAAATGACACCGAAACTAGTGGTGAATTGGTGGCGGACGTGTCTGATGAAGTATCTGCATCTGGACATGTTTTATCATTTCTTGAAAAAAAAATTTCCGAAACGCAGACTTCACATAATTTAGATGTCATGATATATAAAAGACAATACAATGAATTTTCCATGGCGGACAGAAAATCCAACCCTCTTGAGTTCTGGAAAGTAAGCAGAAAATATCTTTCTTTCTTATAAGATTATGTGTTATTGCCTGAGTCGTTTGTTAATTTTATTTTTATTATATTTTTTTTTTTTTTAGAATAATACACAATTTGGCCCAATTCGGGAATGTGCAATCAAATATTTATGTATTCCAGCCACATCCGTTGAATCCGAACGAGTTTTTAGTACGACGGGACAAATTATTAGTGATCGGCGTTCACAACTTAAACCAAAAAACGTTGATATGCTCACATTTTTACATAAAAATAACTGGTTGATTTAAGCAATAAATAATTTTTTGTAAGTCATTTTATTTCTTGAATTGTGATATTTTTTTAAATTATAATTACTTGTTAGTACGGTTTGTGATATTAATATTTCATTGCTACGAGTGGTTTTAATTCATGTTGAATTAAATTAAAAAGGAGTTTTTGTTATTATTTTAATTTTTTTTAATAAACTTTGATAAATTGAACAAAAATTGTTCTTTACATTTTTTAATATTTAATACCCATAATAACCGATAGTATCGATAGTATATCGATAGTTTTTAGTTTTATCACGATAGTGATACTATCGATTTCATAAATAGAAAATATCGAAACTATCGATAGCGCGGACTATCGATAGTTTTCCAACACTAAAACTAGGTCATTAGTGTGGCAAATGATATCATTTCCAATCATATTTTGGCGACAACATAAATACAAAAAAACAGAAGTAACGCGACAACAACAAAATGAGTAGAAAATAAATTCTTATAACCCAAGAAGATGAATTTATTGCCATCGATTTCTTGTTCGAACTGGATTTTATTCATTCCCCTCCCGCTTATCACGACTGAATGTGTTTGTATCTCGCTCCGGTTCGATAGATATTTTAGATACATTCCAAAGCAACTTTACATTTCGATGTTTCTTTTTGCTCATCTCTTACAAGGGATATTTAATTTATTCATTGAATTATAAAAAAAAAAAAAACGAAAATAAATATTCGACTTTACTATAATAATGTATGTATGTTATATTTATATAGGGATACAAAAACTTTTTAGTATTGGCGATATATACGTTAAGTTGGTGACATATGAAAAGAAACACGAATGTTACAAAACAGATATTTCGTTTATCGTCCTTGTAATATAAATTAAGATGAAAACACATTATGACAAACAATAATAAGACGAAATATCAAAAAAAAAATTATGTAACCTAACGCTAACACAAATACCCACACACACATATATACACACTCACACTTTCAGATACAAATATAATGGTACATATTTTGGAACTGAAAACGGAATGACGACCGGGAAAAGGAAAACGACAAAATTTTAATTAAATTCAGTAGGAAGAATAAAAAAAAATGAGTGCGGGATAAAATTTAATAGCTCCGTTCGTATATCGTAATAACATAATTCCGGACAATTTTATCGTCATCATTTTAGGCTGGAGTGGTTTTTTGCAAAAACGAAGGATTTGGTTTTATTATTTTTAAGGTCTGCTGTATTTATAAAGGAGATATTGGGTTTTGTTTAATAATTTATTATTTATTATTATTATTATTACAAAAAACAATCTGTGGATCATACAATCCATTGATGATTGTCTGTTATAAACTGTTTATACGTATATTATTGGGTGTACAAATAAGTTTTGAGGTTTTTTTATAACTTCGAAGCTTTATTCAGAGAAATTGGTACAATGTATTTTATTCAAAGTATTGTCCATCGTTAGCTATGAATTTTCCCTTGTTTCAGGTAGCATGGGAATTCCGCGTCGAAAAAATTCATCCTCTCGAGGCGATCCTAGAATCGACTCAATTTTTGGCTTCTTCGCAAGCAGTGAAATGCTGCTCGGCCAGGTCATGAGTCGTCGACCAGAACAAGTGGAGCAATGTCTGGTGAATAGGTCGGGTGGGGTAAGACATCCCATTGAAGCGCCCCCAAAGCTTACCTGACGACTTTTGCAACAAGTGCCCAAGCGTTGTCTTGCTGAAAGATGACTTTGTCATGTCTTCTGGCATATTGTGGGCGTTTGAGCTTCAATACTCGGATTGATTGCATCAATTGTTGTCTACAACGTTCTCCAAACTGATCTCACCAGATAAACAGCATTAGCATCTTGCCATGAATATTCGGTTTGGTCGTTGAAGTTGATGCATGACCGGGTTTACCCCACGATTTTGTGCGCTTTGGGTGGTCGTATTAGATCCACTTTTTGTCTCCCGTCACGATTCGATGCAAAAACCCCTTTGACTTTGAAAAAGTTGTTCGCACGTGACAAAACGGCATCCGACGTCTCTTGGCTTGAGTTCATACGGAACCCAAGTTCCTTGTTTTTGCACCGTAGCCATGGCCTTGAGACGTTTTTGAATCGCTTGTTCATCCACTCCCATAGTTTTAGCAAACTCCTCTTGAGAGAGAGTGTGTCAGTACCGGCAATAGATAGGGCTTACAGAAAAATATAGTGGGATCGATGTCTATCTGGCAAAATCGGGAGTTGTATTCCGTTAAATTAATAAAATGTAGTAATATTTACATATTTGAGTCGATTATTTCGGGCCCAATTTTGGTCATTCCAGTACAATGCCAAAAGTCTGAAAAAGTTTGTCAGTACTGGCAATAGTTAGGGCTTACAGCAAAATATAGTTAGATCGATGTCCATCTCTCAAAATCTGGAGTTGTATTCCGTTTATTTAATAAAATGAAGTAATATCTACGTATTTGAGTCGTTTATTTCGGGCCCAATTTTAGTCATTCCAGAACAATGCCAAAAATCTGAAAAAGTGTGTTAGTACTGGCAATAGATAGGGCTTACAGAAAAATATAGTGGGATCGATGTCCACGTGGCAAAATCGGGAGTTGTATTCCGTTAAATTAATAAAATGAAGTAATATCTACATATTTGAGTCGTTTATTTCGGGCCCAATTTTGGTCATTCCAGGACAATGCCAAAAATCTGAAAAAGTGTTAGTACTGGCAATAGATAGGGCTTACAGAAAAATATAGTGGGATCGATGTCCACCTCGCAAAATCTGGAGTTGTATTCCGTTAAATTAATAAAATGAAGTAATATCTACATATTTGAGTCGTTTATTTCGGGCCCAATTGTGGCCATACCAGAACAATGCTAAAAATCTGAAAAAGTGTGTTAGTACTGGCAATAGATAGGGCTTCCAGAAAATAATTGTAGGATCAATGTGCACCTCGCAAAATCGGGAGTTGTATTCCGTTAAATTAATAAAATGAAGTAATATCTACATATTTGAGTCGTTTATTTCGGGCCCAATTTTGGCCATTCCAGAACAATGCCAAAAATCTGAAAAAGTGTGTTAGTACTGGCAATAGATAGGGCTTCCAGAAAAATATAGTGGGATCGATGTCCACCTCGCAAAATCGGGAGTTGTATTCCGTTAAATTAATAAAATGAAGCAATATCCACATATTTTAGTCGTTTAATTCGGGCCCAATTTTGGCCATTCCAGAACAATGCCAAAAATCTGAAAAAGTTTGTTAGCACTGGCAATAGATAGGGCTTGCAGAAAATTATAGTGGGATCGATGTCCACCTCGCAAAATCGGGAGTTTTATTCTGTTAAATTAATAAAATGAAGTAATATCTACATATTTGAGTCGTTTATTTCGGGCCAAATTTTGGCCATTCCAGAACAATTCCAAAAATCTGAAAAAGTGTGTTAGTACTGGCAATAGTTAGGGCTTGCAGAAAAATATAGTGGGATCGATGTCCACCTCGCAAAATCTGGAGTTGTATTTCGTTAAATTAATAAAATGAAGTAATATCTACATATTTGAGTCGTTTATTTCGGGCCCAATTTTGGCAATTCCAGAACAATGCCAAAAATCTGGAAAAGTTTGTCAGTACTGTTAATACATAGGGCGTACAGAAAAATATAGTTAGATCGATGTCCATCTCTCAAAATCTGGAGTTGTATTCCGTTAAATTAATAAAATGAAGTAATATCTACATATTTGAGTCGTTTATTTCGGGCCAATTTTGGTCATTCCAGAACAATGCCAAAAATCTGAAAAAGTGTGTTAGTACTAGCAATAGATAGGGCTTACAGAAAAACATAGTGGGATCGATGTCTACCTGGCAAAATCGGGAGTTGTATTCCGTTAAATTAATAAAATGAAGTAATATCTAAGTATTTGAGTCGTTTATTTCGGGCCCAATTTTGGCCATTCCAGAACAATGCCAAAAATCTGAAAAAGTGTGTTAGAACTGACAATAGATAGGGCTTACAGAAATATATAGTGGGATCGATGTCCACCTGGCAAAATCGGAAGTTGTATTCCGTTAAATTAATAAAATGAAGTAATATCTACATATTTGAGTCGTTTATTTCTCATAAAATCTGCATTCGGTTGCAATTTATTTACGACTGATAATGAATTTTTTCAAGCAACGACAGTTTTAGATTATAAATTAAAACTTAATGTAAAGCTAGTTTATTTTTGAATTTTTTAATAAAATTCGATTTCGTACGAAATATTAATCTATGTGAATGGGTTTATTTTTAATTTAAATATGTATTAAAAATTAATTTCGCCTAAATTCGTGCTCTTTATTTTTGTTTAAATACCCACCAATACATTCAAATTTTTTTCATTTAGGAATGATTTAAGAAATTTTTCACAGCCGTACCCAGCACTGAACCCTGAGGCACGCCGGAACTTACAGGAAGGAAATCAGATAAGGAATATCGAAAAAACTGCTTGGGAACGATTAGAAAGATAGTTAAAAATCAATTTGGCAGCAGAAAGCGAAAATCTAAACTGAGATGAGAGTTTATTAAAAATAATTCTGTGATTAATAGAATCAAAGGCCTTAGAAAAATTAAAGAAGTTAAAGAAGTTAATTCCCTATTATTCATATTACGCCTAATATCATTACATACATTTAATAACGCAGTAGAAGTGCTATGAAATTTTCTAAAGCCAGATTGGAAGAAACTAATTAAGCTATTGCTATGTAAATGCGATTGAATTTGATTTTTAAGAACTATCTCGAAAGCCTTTGAGAGAGAACTCAAAATGCTAATTGACTGAAAATGGGGTAGCTCTATAAAGGATTACTGTTCTTTGGGATGGGTATTATTTTACTTAGCTTCCACTGATCTGGATAGGAGGAGGACAAGAGAATAAAATTGAAGATATGTAACAAGTATTTTGAGACCAGACCAGAAGATTCCGATTTAACCTTCCAAATAGCAGATTGTAAATCCTCGAGAGAAATATTTGAAAACGAAAACGAATTAGAGGACGCGTTAGAGAACAAATCGACGGTACTAGTGCCCGAGTTTAGACTAGAGCAAAAATAACACTATTAATTTCATTGGGTTTGAAATCCCCACTTGAACTTATCTTGCATCTGCCTAGGCCTAAATTACGAACATTACGCCAGAAAACCTTGGGAGGAAGAGAGGAGTCTAACTTGTCCTTAACTCTGTTACGAGCCTGCTTGTAATCTAAATGAGACTGACTATTAGGACACCTTTTCCAAAAACGATATTTACTAACTCTAATATTTATGCTGTTGGAAATTTCGAAAGTAACCTTTTTAAGTGGAACGCAAGTATCAAGCACCAAATTAATATACGAGTTGAAAAATTATATTTGTATAGTTGCAGAAGTAAGGCAAAACATATCCTACCAAGGAACCAAGTTACAAACTAAATAAAGGCGGGAATTGTCTAAAAATCTCTAAAGCTAAAACTCTTAGGTTTAGGTGGAGAGTAAGAGTTCACAGAAAAAACTAAAAGATCATGATGGGATCCCATACCGAGAGACAACTGATTGAAAAAACAAATAGAGTTATTAGTAAAAGATATGATATGATCGATAAGGGAATAAGAGGCCCCGCTAGCGGTTGGACAAGAAAACGTCGGTGCCACAGTGTTGTGTACGGATAAATTAACACTATTTAAAAGATTTAAATAATCCCGATGGAAGCCGTAATTTTGGATTTTTATCGAAATTAAAGTCACCTGATATATATATTTCATCGAATCTTCAAGAGAAATAATTAAATAAACTTTCTAAGTCTACAAGTGATTTTTTAAATTGGGCATACGACCTCTTACTAGTTTTTGGTGGGTTATAGACGGTACCGAATAAGATTTTACGACCATTAATGAAAACATTGACAAATAAAAACTCTTAATTCGATACTAACAATTCTGAAATGGAAGAAGGTATGGTAACTAATCTAGCCTTAATGTGATCACCTTCAAACATACATAAACCACCATAATTAAGGGGAGGTACCGTTCTATATTTCCTAATTATATTATAACCTTTGATGGCCAAAGCTGAATTAGGGATATTCGGATTTAAAAAGGTCTCAGAGAAACAAAGAATGTCCATTGAAGTACCATTAAAAATGTGACGAATCTCGTCAATATTTGGGACTAAACTTTGCACGTTGAAACTAGCTACATTTAACAATGACCTATCGACTAACATAGATTTTAAAACTACATAGGGGTTGTTAAAAGACCACACTCAAGTGTAAACACGACGCGACGTGATTGATGCGCAATACTTACAAATCAAGATAAAGAATGTTTCATCCAAAATGACCGGATTAGGTACTGGAAATCTAAAACGAAAAGAAACAAAAAACCAACCAAAGTAATAAATGCCAAGTTAATGTAAACAAAGGAACAATACTTAACCGTTGAGCCCCAATTTATGCCCCAAAATCCGAATTTTTTTAATATTTTTTTTTCCAATGATGGAAAAAAACAAAACAAAAAAAGAAGGACACGTCTGTCTAAGGCTACTAGTTGGACTCTAAAATGTATATCATAATTAGAGTATGATATATGCTCGTACATCCAGTGAAGTCGTCACACGGCGAGAGCTCCAAATACATAAGGTCTGTTAAAAAAAGCAAATCGAGGAATTTTCCTCGACTATTGCTTATTCGGTTTACGTGCATCAAAGCTGTGCTAGCAAAATATACAGTGACTGATGATCCCTTTTGGTCGATGGAAGAGGCCGTAAAAACTCCATCAACATCAATCCAAGTAATATCTTGAAGTTTGAAGTCACCAGTAACAATTAGCGGTTCACCAACACGAACAAATGGCGCAACAGCAGAATTGATGAAATTAATGATTCCAAGACAATATTCCAGAGTAGATCCACAGGCAACATATGCAGCAAACATGAGGATGGAGGCACTTTCTATACTAATACGTACAGCAATAACATCAAAGGTTGGATGGCATATAATGAGCTCGTTCCAAATCGAATATTTAACAGCGATCAACACACCTCCCTCTTCAGGCTGTTACAAAAATCATGTCAAGCCAAGTTTCCGAGATAATGATCACATCGTAATAGTTGTCAAACACGCCAAGCAAAAATAATTTAGCCTTACCTCGAATGCTAGAAAGATTATGGTAATACTTCGAGATAAAAAAGGTTTGTCCGGAACTTATAGGCGGAGGCATCCTGCTTGAAACTACATCCCTTAAATTACGGGATAGTTGAGTGGTATAGCTGGTATCCGAAATTTCGTACAGCAGGGTGTTACTTGCGACAAATTTACTAAAATTTGCAGTCGCAAATTTACATCAAAATATTAATGTAGGTAGCTCGAGAGAAACAACAGGTTGAAAATTACTGTGCTATTTGAACACCTATAATTTAAAATAATAACTATATTCTGACAATAATAAATACATTTATAGTTGAATCAAAAAATATTTACAACATTCTTTTTATAATAAAAGTACATTTCATTTAAAGAATCACATGACCCAAATTGCAATTTAAAAGTTTGATCTATTACCCGGCAACCCCCTATCATAAAATAAAAAAGATATCTTAAATTCTTTATCTTCACAAACCAAACTACTCCCTACTAATACATTCTATGTATCTCTTAGACTTTCTGAGAAAATTCCGAAACTAACGAAAATTAACCCTGGAGTGTTGGATATAAGGCAATTGCATGTATTTCTATTAAGTTGGGAACTAGAAATCCCATCGGGCGCGTCCCCCGGTGGCGGATAGGGGAATGCTCATCATCTAAAACTGGTGGTTGCGGGGGAAATAAAATACCTCCCGGGGACCAACAAGACTATGTGCAATACTCAAAACAGATAATTTTATTACTCCAGGTGGTACTCCAGTCCGCCGACTGGACAATCCATCCTCTTCGAAGGCTGGCCCTATGGATTCTGGTGAGGGTCAAACATTACATGCCAGAAGTGAGGCCAGCGGAAGTTTTACATTGCGAGCAGCTGCATCCAGTGAAAGTAATATTGACCTAGAAAAGTAAAAAATGGATCTCTTGGGGAGACTACAGAAAATGGAGCAATCATTTGCCAAGTTAACCAAAGAAATCGAGTATATCTAAAGCGAAAAAATGAACTTCTAAAAATGAATCGGGGCTCAAAGGAACATAGCAAAATAAAGGGTATTGAACCAGAGAAATTCAACTATTTCACTGATGAGGATGAATTAGAGAGGAAGACGAACTGGATCATAAAAGAGAAATAATTGTCCAGGAAGAGTAAGAAAAGAAAAGCTGAATCGTCAAGTGAGGCTGAACAATTAAATGATAGTGGAACTGCAAGTACCGAACCGAAAGTTGTCCAACCCAAGGTCAATCATGCAAAAGGTAGTAAATCTACCAAGAACATTGCACCAAAACTGGTGCAACCGAAAGAAAAACCACCCCCACCAATAAGTATTTTGGGCGTAACCAGTTACCCAGAAATTCAGTCACTGATGACATCGGATACTGACAAAGAGTATAAGGTTGGAAAATTAATACTCTATGAAGTTGAATGCTGAAAAGTATCAGTGGTTTACATATGAGGATAAAAGGCTGGACCTATATGGCAAGAGGTTTGCATCAAACTTGCTCAACCAAAGAAATTATGGAAGACTTACAAAATAAAGGTCTTAAAATACTAGATGCTGTAAATATTGTTAAAAAAGAGAGAACAGAAAATCAGGAAGGAAACCAAACTTTCAGTAAACGGGGACTCGCACTTTTTGTGCTGTTATTTGATAACAAAGAGAACTACCCGCATACCCCAATGCAAGAAATGTCAGGGATTTCATCACACCCAAAGACATTGCAGCCGGGATCCGAAATATGTAAAATGCTGAGGTAAACATATTAGCCAGGTTTGTACAATAGGGTCTAAATTGTAAGGGTCAACATTCGACTAATTATCGAGGCTGTGCGGTTGCTACTACAAGAAATTAAGAACAACTACAAGAATTAAGAGATAAAACACGAAATCAACCGCAAAATCACGAAGTTAGAAGGATTCAAACTACAAATAAGATGGATCAAAATCCACAACCAAGCACCACAGGGGGAAAGAAAAACATTTGCTCAGGTAGCGAAAGGTTCGGGTTCAATCAAATATATGGCCTCTGAAAATAACCGAATTATGGAAATCATTATCAACATCATAGAAGCTATTACAAAGCGGTTAAATGACCAAAGAAATCTGAACAAAATGATATTTGATGAACTGAAGAAAATGCAACCCCACAACGCAATCTGATAAAAAATGTTAAGTAAGACCACAACTTTCAGAATACAATCTGGAATACGAACGGGCTTATGCAATATATTCCAGAAAAAATCGACATTTTCCTAATATCCGAAAGCCATTTTGTTAAATCTTCGTTTGTTAAAATCCGGTGATATAACTTATATCATTCAATTCATTCAGCAAGAGGTGGTTCGGCATTACTAATAAAAGAAAATATAAAACACCATTTTGAAACATAAATCGAAGATGAAACAACGCAAGTTGCTACTATAAGGATTCTCATTAAACAGACAGACAGATTACTGTCTCTGCAATATACTGTCCTCCCCGGCATAACTTGAAAAGGGAAGACTACATTAAACGATTTAAATCGCTAGGACGTGATTTTATTATTGGAGGTGACTTTAATGCGAAAAACACCTATTGGGGATCTAGACTTACAACGTCAAAGGGTAAACAATTGTTTCAAGCAGGGCAGACATCAAAATTTGAATTTTACTCTGGTGGTTCCCCAACATACTGGCTCAGTGACGAAGCTAAGATACCGGACTAAATAGACTTTTATGTAGCAAGAGGTATATCTCAGAAGTACATTCACATTGAAAACATCAATTCTCTAGTATCGGATCACTAACCGATTATCATTACAGTCAGTGAAACGGTAATTCAAAAGGAAAGTGCACCCAGATTAACAAATTCAAAAACAAACTGGGATCTCTTTTCTTCCTAGATATACCTCAGCAAGAGGTATATCTAGGAAGTACATTCACATTGAAAACAGCAATTCTCTAGTATCGGATCACTCACAGATTATCATTACAGTCAGTGAAACGGTAATTCAAAAGGAAAGTGCACCCAGATTAACAAATTCAAAAACAAACTGGGATCTCTTTCGTAAATAAGTGGAGGAAAAAATCCTCTGTTTGTGGAGTATCTCCAGAAAACCTTCCAACCACTACCAAAACAAATTGCCAATGAAAATATAATGTCAATTCACAAGCTAGATAAGTTTGACATACAGCCAGTAACTCTCAAAGAATTAAAAGAAGAAGTGAAAAGTAACATGAATGTTAAAAAATCCACAGGGTATGATTTGATTACTTGCCAAATTATCAAGGCTTTGCCTGACAAAGGATTTCGTAAGCTATTACATATACGCATTGATTAACTTTCGGTTAAAATATGTTCCGCATCAATGGAAAGGAGCAGAAGTAATCATGATAATAAAACCTGATAAACCACCTAACGATAATAAATGTATTTGCTGCCAATTATGTCAAAACTCTTTGAAAAATTATTACTAAAGAGACTAATCAATAATTGAGGACAGACAACTAATTCCTCCACCGTAATTTGGATTCAGAGAAGAGAATTCTACAATTGAACAGGTGCGTAGAATCGCAAACATAATTGAAAGAACGTTAGAATGTAAGAAAGTATGCGGGAGCATATTCCTCGACGCCGTGCAAGCATTCGACAAAGTTTACAGACATTTTCGAGTGAAATATGGTGAATAATCCAGGCTAAGGAAAATCTCTGCCGGTGTCGTTCTAGGACCAATCCTGTATTTACTATAAACAAGGAACAACCACAAATGAAGGAACCATAGCCACCTTTGAAGATGACACAGCAATCTTGGCGATTAGAAGTAATATCGTTAATGCAACGAGCAAACTCCAGAGGATGACCAATGCGTTTTGTAACTGGATAAAGCTTATTGAGACAAAATCCACGCGTATTAACTTTACATATCAAATGGCTTATCATCATCACCTTTAGAAATTAACTCGGGACATGTGCCATATCCAAATACAGCTAAGTACCCGTGCATGACCCTCAATGCAAAGCTCAAGTCGAGAGAGCATATCAAAAAGAAAAAAGCTGAACTAAACATAAAGTTCAGAAAAATGTATTGGCTCGTAGGTAGAGGCTCTGAGCTCACCATTCACAACAAACTGCTGCTATATCGGTAAATTCTGAAGCCGATACGGACCTACGGTATACAACTTTGGGGATGTATCAAGCAAATAAACGTCAAAATGATACAGCCGTTTCAAAACAAGGTTCTACGTAGCATCGCCAATGCTCCGTGGTACACAAAAAATGAGGACCTTCACAGATGAATAAAAAATGCATGCCGGAAAACACGAAATAAGGCTTTAGGATCAAGGAAACCCCTATATTCGGCATATGATACATAACCCTATCGTTGAAAGAAGACTCTAAAGAACGAGGCCACTTGATCTAGTGAACTTACCAAATTAAAATTAATAAATAGGTTTAATTTATTATGGGACCAACCATTGGGTTACACCCCAACAAAAAAGTATTTTATTAGAAACATAAAAAATGTATGACCCCCTATTGAGAGTGCAGAATCCAAGGGCCGACCCACCTTTCATGTCAGCACTATAGGTTGGCATGAAGCAATGCAATGTGCAGGTGGTTTATACAGAAACAGGTCTATAGCCGTTCGTCCTAGGACGGTAAAAGGGAACTGCGAAAGAGTTGGGAGTGCCTAGAGCCCCAGAACAGATTGTAGAGTTTCAAAGAGGAAAAAAAACATAAACATTTGTATTTGAAAGAAAAATTGCTGCTAGATGAACGCAGTCTCAGTTGTAATAAAATAAAGAAAAGGAAAAATATTTCTAATTTGAGAAATATTTGAATTCCGGGGCGATTTTTGTAACAAAAAACCAAAAGCAGAATATAAATTTTAAATTTTTTAAATATCCACTATTCGAGGGCCCAATAAAAACGTGTTTGATTCGAGCAGTCATAACTATTTCTTTGGCATCCAACCCCCGTATCCCATATATCCGGAATAGGTGAGATACAAATAATTGGCTTAGTATTAACTAACTAATAAAACGAACAAAATACCTTAACATAAATTATGACTTTGATACACTTTATTTAAATACAATAAAATTGGTTTAGTTTAATATTCGTAACCAGTACCTTCATGCTCATCGGATTTATACACTTGCGGGTGTACAGCCTGGCCAATTTTTTGCACCACAGCATTGAAACCAGTATGTTTATCGGCTGTATATTTAACCACTCGATAGGTACCATCAGCTTCTTTAAACTTATATCCACCGGTTACTTTATCACCATCACGCGCTTCCCATTGCTCCTTATTGTCCCCAGTCTTTGGATCTTTAACACCATATTCATAACTATATTTTGGATGTGCATAATAATCGATATGATACTCTTCATGTATGTGACTACTACCACCATCGTGTCCACTAATCTTTTGATTTTGGCTGCTCGATGCACCATACCCATAAGCTTGGGCGCATACACCAATAATAGTAATATAAACGAATAGAAACTTCATCATTTTTGCTTACAATTTAACTATTTTATTATTAATAATTATGAACACACTACTTTAAGATAGAACCAATAATTGTGGTATGATGATAAAAAAAATAAAATTCAATCAATTTATATAAAGCTGAACGAGGAATGAAGTTAACCAATAGTGTGCGGCGCAGAGACTGGGAAAAAAAATCCAACTGACACATTCATAATAAATTCGCGTAATAAACACGCGATGTTACATATTTTCGATAATTAATTATACACAAGTGTTTGTTGTTGTACATACATTTGCTTCCACATTTTTTCTTTTGTTTTCTTCTTATATATACTATTATTTAATTTAATTAATGATTTATTAATTAAGAAATGTTTGCATGTTGAAAATGAGAAATAGAAGCATACTCGTATAACAGTTAAATTCATTCAATCGATTGGAAAATATTCAAAAAATGTAAGTTATTTTTTTTTGCACAATGTGATGTTATGAGTAGTTTAGGTTAGAGATCCACGAATAATTTATAATTTGAAGTTACATTTTAAAATTCTTAAAATATCATTTCATTCAATTGTCATTACATTAGTATTTAGAGAAGAAAGCCAAAAATATTTGAAACTACGGAATGTTTTTTGATATGAGTGTGAAGTTTATGCTAAAAAAAATAACAAAAAATTACACTGTTAAATTAGCTATTTTCCAATTGGAATTTAAATTATATGAAAATTTAAATTTTTTGTAATTTTGGATTTTTCGTACCACCAAACAGATTCTTTTCATCAGGAAACAGGTTCTTTTCATCGTTTTCAGATAGCTGGACCATCTATTTATCTCGTTAAGCAAAAACATCCAAATGTGTTGAACATTACTATAATTAAGATAATTTAAAAGTTTACTGATTTTTGATGGTTTAAATAATTATTTAGCGTCGATCCTGGAAATGTCCCGAAGGTCCCGCACATTTCTTAGAATAGCTAAGCCATATAGTCAATGTCACCAAGCCGAACCAATTATAATGAACTATAATATATTTCACAATTTTTCGAATTTTTAATAATTTTCCATTATTTTAAAAATTTTATATCGCCGACCGCAGAGATGTCCACAAGGTCTTGCCTATATTTTCGGATAACTTGGCCATGTGCCAGTCTACGTGGTCAATCTTATAAAATTGTGATGAACTGTACTATACTTCACAGAATTTCGAATTTTTAATAATTTTATTAGTTTTAAAAATTGTTATATCTCTGATCACAGAGATGTCCACAAGGTCTTGCCTATATTTTTGGGTAACTTGACCATATGCCAGTCTATGTGGTCAGTCTTATCCAATTGTGATGAACTATACTATACTTCACAGAATTTCGAATTTTTAATAATTTTATTAGTTTTAAAAATTGTTATATCTCTGATCACAGAGATGTCCACAAGGTCTTGCCTATATTTTTGGATAACTTGACCATATGCCAGTCTATGTGGTCAGTCTTATCCAATTGTGATGAACTATACTATACTTCACAGAATTTCGAATTTTTAATAATTTTATTAGTTTTAAAAATTGTTATATCTCTGATCACAGAGATGTCCACAAGGTCTTGCCTATATTTTTGGATAACTTGACCATATGCCAGTCTATGTGGTCAGTCTTATCCAATTGTGATGAACTATACTATACTTCACAGAATTTCGAATTTTTAATAATTTTATTAGTTTTAAAAATTGTTATATCTCTGATCACAGAGATGTCCACAAGGTCTTGCCTATATTTTTGGATAACTTGACCATATGCCAGTCTATGTGGTCAGTCTTATCCAATTGTGATGAACTATACTATACTTCACAGAATTTCGAATTTTTAATAATGTTATTAGTTTTAAAAATTGTTATATCTCTAATCACAGAGATGTCCACAAGGTCTTGCCTATATTTTTGGATAACTTGACCATATGCCAGTCTATGTGGTCAGTCTTATCCAATTGTGATGAACTATACTATACTTCACAGAATTTCGAATTTTTAATAATTTTATTAGTTTTAAAAATTGTTATATCTCTGATCACAGAGATGTCCACAAGGTCTTGCCTATATTTTTGGATAACTTGACCATATGCCAGTCTATGTGGTCAGTCTTATCCAATTGTGATGAATTATACTATACTTCACAGAATTTCGAACTTTTAATAATTTTATTAGTTTTAAAAATTGTTATATCTCTGATCACAGAGATGTCCACAAGGTCTTGCCTATATTTTTGGATAACTTGACTATATGCCAGTCTATGTGGTCAGTCTTATCCAATTGTGATGAACTATACTATACTTCACAGAATTTCGAATTTTTAATAATGTTATTAGTTTTAAAAATTGTTATATCTCTGATCACAGAGATGTCCACAAGGTCTTGCCTATATTTTTGGATAACTTGACCAGATGCCAGTCTATGTGGTCAGTCTTATCCAATTGTGATGAACTATACTATACTTCACAGAATTTCGAATTTTTAATAGTTTTATTAGTTTTAAAAATTGTTATATCTCTGATCACAGAGATGTCCACAAGGTCCTGCCTATATTTTTGGATAACTTGACCATATGCCAGTCTATGTGGTCAGTCTTATCCAATTGTGATGAACTATACTATACTTCACAGAATTTCGAATTGTTAATAATTTTATTAGTTTTAAAAATTGTTATATCTCTGATCACAGAGATGTCCACAAGGTCTTGCCTATATTTTTGGATAACTTGACCATATGCCAGTCTATGTGGTCAATATTATCCAATTGTGATGAACTATACAATACTTCACAGAATTTCGAATTTTTAATAATGTTATTAGTTTTAAAAATTGTTATATCTCTGATCACAGAGATGTCCACAAGGTCTTGCCTATATTTTTGGATAACTTGACCATATGCCAGTCTATGTGGTCAGTCTTATCCAATTGTGATGAACTATACTATACTTGACAGAATTTCGAATTTTTAATAATTTTATTAGTTTTAAAAATTGTTATATCTCTGATCACAGAGATGTCCACAAGGTCTTGCCTATATTTTTGGATAACTTGACCATATGCCAGTCTATGTGGTCAGTCTTATCCAATTGTGATGAACTATACTATACTTAACAGAATTTCGAATTTTTAATAATTTTATTGGTTTTAAAAATTGTTGTATCTCCGATCACAGAGATGTCCACAAGGTCTTGCCTATATTTTTGGATAACTTGACCATATGCCAGTCTATGTGGTTAGTCTTATACAATTGTGATGAACTATACTATACTTCACAGAATTTCGAATTTTTAATAATTTTATTAGTTTTAATAATTGTTATATCTCTGATCACAGAGATGTCCACAAGGTCTTGCCTATATTTTTGGATAACTTGACCAGATGCCAGTCTATGTGGTCAGTCTTATCCAATTGTGATGAACTATACTATACTTCACAGAATTTCGAATTTTTAATAATTTTATTAGTTTTAAAAATTGTTATAACAATAGAGCTGCCATAATAGTATGGATATGGAGATATAACAATTTTTGAAACCATTAAAATTATTAAAAATTCTAAATTCTGTGAAGTAGTTCATCACAATTGCATAAGTTTGACCACATAAACTGGCACATGACCAAGTTGTCCGAAAATATAGGCAAGACCTTGTGGACATCTCTGCGGTCGGCGATATAAAACTTTTAAATTAATGGAAAATTATTAAAAATTCCAAAAACTGTGAAATATATTATAGTTCATCATAATAGGATCGGCTTTGTGACATTGACCGCTATATGGCTTAGCTATTCTAAGAAATGTGCGGGGCCTTCGGAACATTTCCAGTATCGGCGCTAAATAATTATTTAAACCATCAAAATTCAGTCAACTTTTAAATTATCTGAAATATAGTAATGTTCAACACAATTGGATGCTTTTGGTTAAAGAGATAAACAGATGGTCCAGCTATCTGAAAAGGATGAAAAGAATCTGTTTGGTGGTAAGAAAAATCCAAAATTACAAAAAATTTTAATTTTCATATAATTTAAATTCCAATAGGAAAATAGCTAATTTAACAGTGTAATTTTTTTGTTATTTTTTTTAGCATAAACTTCACACTCATTTTTTGATCCGTCCAGCAGCTTTAAAGTTTCAGTTTGAGAGTTGTTTACAGTTTTATTTTCTACTAAACAAACCCCGTAATATGGGCGTAATTATTGTTTATTTCGAGAAAATTTCTTTGTACGCAACATTTTTGGCAGAAACTGCATTTGATCCCGCTAATAAGTTTCCCTGATAGGGGCCATCTAAAATTTTAATTTTTGCATCCGTGGATTTCCGGACTCGTGATAATGCCATATATAATTGACCATGGACAAACACAGGTTCGCATAAGAATGAGCCCACCTTTTGTAATCTCTGTCACTGAAACTTATTGATTGCCATTGCAGATGCCAATTTAATTGGAAATTGTCTTCGTCGCAAAATAAACGGCAAGTCTGGGTTGATCGGCGCTAGGTTAATTCTGGGAATGAAAACAGTTTCCTTTTCTGCACTTTACGTTAAAACTTCGGCAATTATTAAATTAGGTTTCAGCTGTCGAACAATTAATCGAGTTACCATCCCAGTTGTACTTTGATTGAGCAGTCGAAGATTTTTGTGTGAAAAGGCATACAAAAAACATGAAACAGACGTATAAAAAAAAAGTACATAATGTATTGTTCGGCTTTTCCCAGTGTGTGTGCGCAATTGTGATTGTTCAATTTGAGTGCTATAATAGCGGTTTTTGAGCACTCAAACGGACAAGTCGGTAAAACAAAGTGCACGATCCTGGTGATAAATAGCGATAATAGATCAAAATGTTCGTCTTTGTTTGTTTTATTTCATTTATAATTCTTGAATTGTTTTAATAATAAAAAGACGTGTTGAGCAATATAATTTTGCCATATACCATAAAAATAATTTTATAAAAAAATAACAAACTATGTAAGTACAGTGATTATTTAATTATTATGTGATAATTATTATATTTTTGTAATAAAATGTGTTAGACTATTCAATGGCGACTTGTGAAAAAATATTCTTATGGCTAAAATTTTTTTATATTGTTTTTAAATGCACGTTTTTATGTGATTAATAATAATTAATTTTGCTTATGTTAATTTTATTAATTGATAATTTGTCAATGAGAAAATCTGTTATGCATTTTTAGGAAAATTTTAATAAATATAAGAAATTATATTTTTTTGAAGATATACCACACCAAGTACCTAAAAAGATCGTTGGTTGTACACCATTTTATTTATTACCGTTTTAATAAAAATGAATAAAGATTTTTCTCATTCACAGATTCTCAATTCATAAAATTGACATAAGTAAAATTAATTATTAATTAATAATTACATAAAAACGCGCTATAGGAGAAATTTTAAAACCCAAATTATCTGTCTTTTTATCTTAACCTAAATAATTAATGCAAATTGTGCTAATGCTAATGTTAATTTGTATTTTAACCATCGTAAAGTAACTACTCGCATGTATCGATATCTGAAAAAAAAAATTCTATATATTTGTGGAATATAAGCTTTTGATCGAGTATCCCGCCGAGATATTTAATTTCATAACACAATACACAATGGCTGTAGTTGAAATCAAAAAGATGTAATGTTTTTTCTGAATTTAAATTACACAATTTTAGAAGATGGAGACAGGAAAACCAGCATTTTTGCTGTCGAATCAGCAACTACGCAGAAGGTTGCAGGCCGAAGCAGCTGAATGTACTGAAATATATTTCGATTCTAATCAGAAAGCAGTATTAGACTTCTTTGAAGTTTCAATGGATGACGTCAACGTGGTGGATGATGTTGATGCAGATCACCCTAATCGCCATTTTTTTGATGAATAAGAAATTGATGATGAATTATTAATTTCAGATGAGGAAGATTTTAATGAAAATTCTTCTGAAATCCCGGCAGTTCCTAATAAACTTACGATAGAGTTAGCGGAATGGGCAGTCGAATCTGGGTTTGGTAGAGTTAAGTTAAATAAATTGTTAGGTATTTTGAATAGGCATAAAGTTAATGTTCCAAAAACAGCTAAAATGCTTCTTAGGACCCCTAGTAAAAAAATACTAACTCGCCAAGTAAACTCAGGGGAATACTATCATTTTGGTATAGAACGAAACTTATTAAAACTTAATTACGATTTTTTATACCATGTCGAAGAAATTGAGTTAGATATTGGAATCGATGGGTTAACCTTGTATAAGTCTTCCAACCGTCAGCTATGGCCCATTCTTGGCGCTTTCGTGGATAAAAAAAATATTTCCCCTTTTATTATTGGTATTCAGGGACTGAGAAGCCTGAAAATATTGATGATTTTTTGCTAGATTTTGTAAATGAGGTTAGAACATTGATTAGTGCAGGAATTCATGTGACAAAAGATAAATTGCGAAAAAGATTTAAAATTAGATGTTTTATTTGCGATGCCCCTGCTAAATCTTTTGTTATGGGCATATCGGGGCATAATAGTTATCACGGTTGTCCAAAATTTAACCAAACCGGTAAGTATGTTAATAGAAGAGTTACATATAGTACAGGTATTTCTCAGCTTTATTCTGATTTAACTTTTAAAAATCGCGATTTTCCAAGTCTACATAGTGTTAAATATTTTATATCACCCACTCTTTTAGAAAGTGTAGATGTAGGCATGATCTCTCAATTTGTAGTGGACCCAATGCATCTCATTGATCTTGGAGTTGTCCGAAAAATGTTAACTCTACTAATTAAACGTGAAACATTAGAATTTAAATTAAATCAGGATGGAAAATGCACGATAGATTCAAAATTATTGAACTGTGCAAGCAGTATCCCTATAGAATTTGCTCGAAAACCTAGGTCTATAAATGAGTTAAGAATGTGGAAGGCCACTAAATTAAGGCAATTCATTTTATATACTGGTATTGTTGTCTTAAAAGACATAGTTAATGAAGAAATTTATAATCATTTTCTTTTGCATTGTTCTTATAGACTAATATCTCAAAGGGACGCAAGGAATCACATAAGTTTAGTGAACAAAATGTTAGCTGCATTTGTTAAAATATTTCCTAAAATTTATGGCGAACATACCGTTAGCTGTAATGTACATGTTCTTCTCCATCTCGCAGATTCCGTTTCACAGTTCGGTAGTGTAGATTCATTATCCGCTTATAAATTCGAAAATTACATGCAACAATTAAAAAAATTAGTGAGAAAGCCTAGCCTTATATTACAACAACTTGTTAACCGTCTTGAAGAACATGAAATTAGGTGGAGAACCTCATGATTCAGATTCAGGTATCTTTAAATTTGATGTTTTCGTATTAAAAAATATAGAAGCTGACAAATGCTGTTGTATTTCGGACCATATCCCATTTCTGATTTCAGAATTTATAAATCAAGGAAGAGTTACAATGGTCATTGGCAGACGATTTCAGGGTATATCATCATTCTTCACAAGGCCTCTAAATTCACAGGTCACGCTTGGCATAATCCGGTGTAACAACATATCAGATGCTAATGAGATTTTTTCTGTTACAGCAATTAAATTTAAATATATGAAGCTGTTTTATAAAAATAATTATGTTTTAATACCGCTGTTACATCAAAGCGGTAATTAATTGCAAGTAAAATATACTAATATATTTTTTTATTACTAAGCATGAGCATGGATAGCCAAGAAGTAGATTTTAAACAGTATGTGACATCAACGTTTTAAGCAGAGTACCACAACAGACTATTTCCAATCTTAACCATGTCAGGTATTATTTGATTTTATTATTATAACACATTTATGTTATAAAATAATTTTGATATACTACAGACCAAATGCCACCGATCGAATTCAACGGTTATTTGAGAGAGACCTAGAACCATTCGCCATCACCATATACAATACCTGCCATATCATCAAAATCGCCGAACACCCTAACACAACTCTCAACGGAAAGGACAAACAGCAATATTTACCTGCATCCAGGTAATAAAATTTCCATCTGTAACCGATTTATTTATTTTTTTTTTCTTAATAATCTTGTTGTTATAGAAAAATGCAAAATAAAATATTACAACAAATCGTGGACCATGACACAAAAACACATAGAACCACCCCCATTAAACTTAATCGGTTTTAATAAAGAAATCGAACCTTCAAAACTAAAAAAATCATCATAGATACAACGACAACATCAAGTACAGAAAAAATACCAGTCACATCATCCTCAACAATGATACCAACAATTACCACACCTGGGACATTAAACACAGTACCTATGGTAAATACCTCCAACTCGCCACCAAAACCTTGCTGTTGCAGTGAGGAACTGAAAAAAACCAATAGAAAGCTAGACGAATTGACATACCTTGTCAAAGACTTGTCACGACGATTGACCAACCAAAATTCTGGCAGGAGCACAGAGGTGGATCATGAAATAAAAATGATGTTCCCAATCAAAACCAGCAAAGAACTTGAGGATTTGGAAGCGAGATGTATTAACAGTGCTTTCCGAGATACTATAGTAAGATTTAATTATTGCATGTATGCCTGAAACTGAGATTAATTTATTCATGTATTGCAATTTCCAGATGAATCACCTCACTAATTTGGTTAGCTTAGGAAAAGGACTTACAGTGGCATTCCAAAACATATTATCTGATCAACTGTCGATCAGTTTTAATTTTCGGGCACTCACAAAAAAATTTCATTTATGAAATTTAAACGAATAAATGGAATTATGTTTGGTAACAACTATTTACAGTGCTGGTAAAAAAAAATTGGGCAAACAAATTTATTGCAAATTGGAGTCTTTTTTTTGCTAAAATTACAAAACTTTTGAAAGCTAATTGGTTTATTGTTTCATTTTAAATACATGTATGACGTAATTTTTTGAAAAAAAAAAAAAAATTGACCTGCAATTTAGGGGCAAAACACCGAATAAAGCCAAAATATTCAAAATACGTTTGATTGGAGTTAAAGTAATGTAATAAATTAAACACTTATTTTTTATTTTTTTTTTTGTTTTTTATTGATTTATAGAAGTTCAATCTTTAATATTAATATTTTGTTGGACGGCCTTTTGCTTTTATTACAGCGATACACCTCCGATTCATTGAATTTGATAAATTTTTCAAAGTCTCAGGAGATATGGATTCCCAAATCATCAACAAACTTTTTAAAGCTTCAATCGATTCTGGGCGCTTCCTTGCTACTTCTAGCTTCATTATAGACCAAATATTTTCAATTGGATTTAAGTCTGGACTATACGGGGGCCAGCTCAACACATCGATACTTTTTTCTTCGAAGTACTTTTTTACCTTTAAATGAAGAGATAAGAAAAAAAAAAACAAGTTTTTAACAAATTATTTATGTTTATCTGAAAGCCAATTTGTCTATCTACAATTCAAAATTAATAACTCACAATTTTGGCGGTATGGCACGGAGCGTTATCCTGTTGAAAAATAAATTTGCAAGTCTCGCCAAAAAGCTTTAACGCAGAAGGTTCAAATTCGTTCTGAAGGACTTGCAGATAAACAGCTGCTGTAACGCTGGAACTAAGGAAGCACAATCGACCGGTTTCATTTCCAGAAAAGCATCCCCAGACCATAACTCCTTCTTTTTTCGGTGAAAGTCTTAAAAGACATTCGTTGCTAAGTCTCTCGCCAGGTTTTCTCCATACGAGAATTATTCCATCTCCAACATGCAGCTTGAATTTTGATTCATCGGAGAAAATCACATCATTCCACATCTCTGGAGTGCAGTTAACATACTCCTGGGCCCATAGCAAACGTTTTTTTTTCACTAGTAATGTGAACTCAGGCTTCTGGACTGGTTTAAGTGCTCTCAAACCAGCTTTAACAAGTTTTTTTCTCACTAAGCCGGCTGAAATTTTTTTTCCCGTTGCTCGCTCAAGATCCTGTCTTATGTCCGATGAAGTTTTAAAACGGTTCCGACGACTTTGTAATAATATAAAACGATCTTCCACTGGTGTTGTCTTTCTGGGCCTTCCAGAGCCTTTCTTTCTTTGTGTACCGCCCATCTCTCCATTTTTTTTAATATTCCACGCGACAGTACTTTTAGGAATGTTTAATCTATCACCTATTTCATGCGTGGTTAAATTTTCTCGCGCCAAAATCAACATATTGCTTTTACACTGGTCACTAGCTTTTCCCATTTTTTTTAACTAAAATTCCACTTTATTCTTTATTTGTCTAGGATCACTTACAGAATAACTTAATCTTACAAAATATGCACTATTTATACTCAAAAAATAAATTACAGGCAATAAAACATCTGCACCCTAATGACGGCCAAGAACGGTAGGCGTAAAAAAAAATAATTGCTTTCCCAATTTTTTTGCACATCAGTTGCGGGGTTGTACCGGTGTAATAAAAGCAAAAGGCGGTCCAACAAAATATTAATATGAAAGATTGAACTTCTATAAATCAATAAAAAACAAACAAAAAAATAAAAAATAAGTGTTTAATTTATTACATTACTTTAACTCCAATCAAACGTATTTTGAATATTTTGGCTTTATTCGGTGTTTTGCCCCTAAATTGCAGGTCAATTTTTTTTTTTTTTTCAAAAAATTACGTCATACATGTATTTAAAATGAAACAATAAACCAATTGCTTTCAAAAGTTTTGAATTTTAGCAAAAAAAGACTCCAATTTGCAATAAATTTGTTTGTCCAATTTTTTTTTACCAGCACTGTATATAGGTAATGTTAATTGCAAAATAATTAAAGCATATTTTTCTCTAATATTTTAGATGCGTGGAAGTCCCCCGTTGACAGCATCGAAAGTTTCCAAATGACATTGAGGTGTGAATTTCGAAAGGCACATAACCGGGTGCATAATAAAAAAAACGCATTATTAATTATAAATGATTATGAAATGTATAAAAATTTGTATAACTACCTACTACCTAAATTTCTTTCGAATTTTTTTTTTTAATTTTTAATTATGAAATGTTTTGTAAAAACAATAAATGAATTAAAAATTCTAATTCAATTTGTTTTATTTCAAAATAATAATAATTCAAATGCCATCTGGTGGCAGTAATAAAAAAGGAACACTACGTTATCGACATATTTTTGCGAATATGTCAGCACCATCTATCAAGCAATATCTAAAATATATTATTTTACCAATACTACTTTACGCTATTATATTAATCGAACTACGTTCGTATATTTTTACACAAAATATAGTGTAAACTGATGCTCAAAATGAAGTCTTTTCGAGCGCTCAATTTGATCGCTAAATTAGCGCTTTTCGAGCACGCAATCGGACAACTGGGATGTTACCCAGTTTTTGAAAATCTCTCGGTTGTCGGCTAGATCATGATTTTTGGTTAAAGTTTCATCGTCTAATCTAAGTAACCAATTACTATCCCAGTTGTATGATTGAGTGCTCGTAAAGCGCTGATTTAGCGATCAAATTGAGCGCTCGAGAACACCTCAATTTGAGTATCAGTTTACACTAAATTTCGTTAAAAATGCACGAATGACAGACGAATACAATTGAAAGTAGCGTAAAGTAGTGTTGGTAATACGATTTAGTTCAGAAATTGTTTGATAGATGGTGTATCAATTTTGTTATCACTACATAGCACCAGACCGTATTTCGGATCTACAATAAAACAATATTTTCATTATTTGAGAGTAAAATTTATGAAAAATAATCCAAAAAATTATTATGTATTTTTTTTTTTTTTTTTGGGTTAATCAAAAACGCACTACGCACATCAGTGTTTAGAAAATCCAAATTGGAATGATAATGAAACAAGGAAAAAACAAACAGATTGATTTAGTATCGCTATTTTCGCCAGTGGCGTACGCGATTTTTTATACAGCGATCAAATTGAGAGCTCAAAAAGCGCTAAGTTAGCGATCAAACTGAACAGTTATAATTACACAAACACATTTGAAGTACCGAACATTTTTTTTTATACTTTTATACGTCTGTTTCATGGTTTTTGTATGCCTTCTCACACGAAAATTTTCGGTAGCTCAGTCAAAGTACAACTGGGATATTGTGAATTGACTGAACGTACGTTATTCTGGAGCTTGAGAACATCAAACTATCAAACAGAACATGAAATTTTACGATAGCTTCAACAATTAACTACCATATACAACTATAGGTAACGTTTTTCTAAAACCTTCACCAAGTAGCATCGTTTTACTGCCAGAAGATTTCCGGTTTTTTATTATTTCTTTACAAAACTTATTCACAGGATTCATAGCAACACAGATATGGACCATCAATGAAAAATGATCGGTGTGGAAGATCGGTTTGGAAAGATATTTTCTGTTCTTCATTTAATTTATATTGCATAGCATCTCCGATTTCTTTCTGGATATGTGCATCGTAATATTGCACCGGCTCTCCTAAATCAGCAGGAGGAGTTGGTAGTCCAAAGTCAGAACTTGTTTACCATGTAGTTTTAGATTTGTCTGAATATCTCATAAATCAAAGATCTCACAAACTGTGCATTCATCAGTATGATCTCTGTAAACGTAATCATCACACAGGTGCTTTTTAAATTTTTTAAATAAATCTGCATGCTTGCTGAAATAACATCTGATAATGTATTTTCCCATGTAGTATTGTCATTAAATAAACCACTTCTTTAGCCGCTTTTTAGTCGATTCTTTAGATATTGCACTTGTGTAGCCATTGAGTGTCTTCAAGTCTTGGCAAGATAAGATTCCAGGAACGTGACGAAGTAAACATAGGCAAAATCTTTCGATATCCATCAAATTAACCGAAAACATTCGTACAATGGTAATATTTCCATTTCTTTGTCGAAGTTTCCATGCACCATTCATTTTGTCAAATACATAATGATTTGGGATGTCGGGATATAAATATCGCCTAGATACCACTTTCTATGATGATTTGTTCGGTAAATAAGACCATTTGATTATCTGGGAGGTGGATTGGCAGTCTCACAATATGGCATTTATTTGACACTAATATGGCAGTTAAATCTGAGACTTAAAAGTGGATTATACGAAACAATCCGTGAATTGTCCACTGTCTTATTGCACTACCAAAAGCGGTTCGCTTGTATTTTGGATACCCATTACAATAGCATGAAACCTTGGAAAAATGTCAATATCGGGACTTTCCGCAGAAATGAATTTATCGATGGTTTCTGCATATTTTGGTTTATTTACGTTTATAACAATCAAAAGAATATGGACATGAGTTAGCCTTCGTTTTTTTGAAACTCAATGACACGCACCTTCGCAATTCTTGGAGCTATAATTTTAAGACCCTTGCGACTAAATCGGAACGAAATATCGGAGACTGGTCTTCCAACAAATTATTAGTTATTTCCCTCCATTTCGCATTCCATGGTTCTAAATTAGGATCAAGTACACTGATTCTCTCAGTTTTTCGTAGGTTTACATCATTTAAATGATATCGGAGTATTATGTAGTACTTGATCAAGTTTCCAGTCTTGCATTAAGGTCATTGAAATCAAAAGAAGATTTGTATCGTTTTCTTAAGCATCGCCAACGGGCTCTTGTTCTACCTCATAAAGCATTTTATATGCCTGTACAAATGGATTTATTGTGGCCATTAATAAACTAAACTCTTGCATTAGTTGTGGTTGTGCATTTTCCCTAATTCCTAAGCACTGCTCACATGTTTCGTTTAATGTTTCAACTCTATGATACATTTGTCCATATCCTAGAGGCGGCTTTATGTTTGCACCCATATAGACGCAAATGCCAACGAATTGTTTATTGGTCGAACATTGTCTAAGAAATTTGCTATATGTTCGTGTTTTTTGGTCATAAGATTCTGAATTATTGGTAAAATTGAAATGGGTTCTAACACAGCTTTTCCATTTTGACAGAAGTTGGAAAAAAGTTTATCCTGTGGTTGTTCACTGAAACGGCAATACTGGTTTGTCGACGTCTCGCGTTATTTGATTGTCTTTGATCATTAGTTTGATTTTCGCGTCGTAGTCTTTGTTTTTCCATTTTTCATTTCTTTAAAGTAACGTTCTTTACGTAGTTCTTATTTCAGTGTTTAGAATCAATTGTAAAACTTTTCTTTTGTTGCTTTTAAAATAAATTCTCTTTTCTAACTGTAAATAATTTTTCAGGAGTACTTAAACGTAAACAATTTATTTTCATAACAAATGAGTTGAGAGAATTCCTATTAACAAATAAATTGAATTTAACTACATTATACAAAAATTGTAATCGTCATGTACAAACCAAAACTGATTTTCCACTATTCGTCTCGTCCGCTTATGAGCACGACAGTTGTTTCTTTGCTCTATTGCATCATTCGGATTTCTTCGCATTGGTGGGATAAGCCAATCTTTAAGGGGAAGCCCTATCACCTAAAATCACAGCACCGAGGAACGGGCAAAAACAAGACTCAAAATTCCTAAATAGCCTTGTATATGGCAATACTCTGGAGTCATGGACACTACCTGGCCAATTTGAATTGAATGCATAAAAGCTGCGGTCTGGGCCACACACCATCATTGCATTCAGTGAATATTTTCCATGTCGATTCGCAAAGTGTTCTTCATTGACCGTAGGTGCATCTATATTAATCATTGTTCCATCGAAGCAACCAGCTACCTGAAGGTAACCACCCAACTCAAGAAAATTCTATCCTGGATATTCCTAACCAATGCAGTGTTGTTAATAGCTGCAATAGAGGACTCAATGCGCAGTTTCGGTCGCTTCCATGGTGCAAATTTGCTCCGATTTTTAATAATACGTGCTCAATTTGTTCATGTGACAAACGAAAATATTTTATCACTCGCGAGTCCAGAGAATAATTGGTTCTGGCTTTCACTACACGATTTCTTCTTTCGTTTTCATCCTCGAATAATCTTTCGAACCGACACATTTATTTATAAAAATTATTTTTTCGTTTAATAAATTTCAGTTTTTGTTCACTAAAGTTGATATAATGCCTATATTTGATAGTTTTATATCAATTTTAAAATATCGAAAAACAACTGTCTTACCTCTTACTTTGACTTAATATAATAATTCATTAGAATACAATAAAATAGCGGTATAAATTTTGAAATTAATATACACTTGAAGTATGTACATTCATTTGAATAATAAATAATTTTATTGAAAAATGTGTTTGTACTCTTTTAAAATTGAACAAAAGTTCTCATCTTACCGATAACAGAAAAAAAAAATTTTTAACAGGCTTCCGTCATACCACTAAAATTTGTAACTCTTATCAATTTTTTTGAGTAGTGAAATTTTTCTTATTAATATTTTTGATAAGTTATCATTAAAGTAGTCGATTATTGATAAGTTAAAACTTTTGGTGCAATAGAATTACGAAAAAATTATCAAAAACCTCAAACTTATCGCTTATCAAAATATTACTTATCATTTATCATTTCGCAAATTGGTGCAACTTAATTTTGATAAGTGAGTGCATATCACTTATTATAACTCAATTAAATACTTCTCAAATTTCAATTTGGTACAACAGAAAATTATCAAAAATTATGATAAGTTGATAAGTAATAAGTGATAAGAAGTTGGTGCAATAGGGCCCAGGTTTCTCGTAAATATGGTTAACCGTCCAAATGCCTTAGAAGGAAACGTAGCAAGATTTGTTCACTTTTTTTTGTGACCATGTTCTCTTATAGTAATTACGAACCACAAAGGTTGATTCATTCAGAATGATCAACTCAGGCTTTTTTCAATATGCTTTTCAGTCAATAATGATTTGGTAATTGTACAGAAGTACATATCGCTTTTCATATCGAATTCTTGGAGCCTGCTTTTGATTGTATCGAGGGATAGTCGAACTCCTTTTTTAATTAGCTTTTGTTGTCCCTCTCTAAAGGTTATTGTTGGATTTTTAGTAAACAGTACCTGTTACGCCCTCTACCAAGCTCATCGTCAACATTGCCGCATTCTTTAAATCGTTTAATCCACCTTTTAACAAACATAATAGACGTTTGCTGCACTCTTTACACTACTTTGGGGTCTTTTGGGATGCTCCACTGGGATGATGAACCCATTTCGTTTCATACTGTAAATTTGGTCACTTTAACTTAATTATTTATGAAGTAAAATTCGCTCGAATTGAATATATTATTCGATAATTTGCGTCCTTTGTTTAGAATGGATGATTGAAAAATCGTAGAATAAAATCTCTCTATATTTTCAGGTAGGATAAGAAAAGAAAACCGCTATTTTTCACCTCTTATATAATAAAATAATAAAATTTCTGTTTACAGAAAACCAATAAAATTGTTTATACAAGCCGTATTGTTTCTATGACGCACGCATATTATTAAATAACAATCCTGTTACGACTGGCATACGTCTCCACTTTATACAGAGGAAAAGAAATTTTTTTTTGCGAAAATTCCAAACGCTCAAATAATTTGAAATTTTTTATTCGTTATAAAATACCATGACCACCATGGTGTTTATACCTATGCTCGCTTTTATGATTTCCGAATTTAAATCCAATGTTCCCTTCGATTGCTATGTAAACATATTTTAAATTTTTTTGCATTTACTTGTTTTCTATATTATCATGTACAAACATATATATCTCTTGCGAGTTGGTGTGTACATGTATTATGGAGTATGAGATGGAATATTTGCGTTATTAAAATGTTCAATCTGGAATATTCTATTTTTCTTTCTGGTATCATTGGCTTAAATTAACGCGTGATATTTGCTCTGAGTGGGGATAGAACCGATCGGTGTATTAGACATGAATCCGATGCTGCCGTACAGATAAGTATGTACATGTGTTCGTCGTCGTTGTTCGTCTTATTCGTTGTATTTGTGTACATAAAAAAAAACAATATACATGTCAATAAAGATTTTACAATAATAAAAAAAATATAAATAACTGATGAACGATGTGCACAAATACAACGAGTGAGACGAACAGCGATGCGAAGTAGAAAATAGGAGGGGGAAATTTTCTGATTTTTTTGCATGTAAAAATATTTTTTTTTGATTGAAGAGTCTATGTAGTTTGAGTTTGGTTGACGAGAAGTCAAATTTTTTTATATAAAAAACAAAAAGCCTAGTTTGTATTTTTAAATAAGGCAGTCGATTAGTTTTTTTGATTTTGGAGAATTAAGTCGGGGAATTAAAGAATAATGGTCGATAAAAAAATATTTTATGTCGACTACTAAATTGTTATATAAAGAAAAAGAAAAATATAGTTGTACTAATAATAATAAATTTTAGTTATATAATTTATTGTGAAATGAAATTGGGTATCATGTCGTAATTGATAAAGCCGTTAAAGATAAAAGCTTGTATTTTTTTGTGAATGATTGGCGTTCTGCTAACCAACAAAATTATTAATGAAATAAACTAAATAAATAAAAACAATTTTTTTCGTTGATAAATATATAACGATATGTCCCTGTATCAATTTAATAATAATAAATAGTTATTGTATATAGAAATTGTTAAATGATAAATAAATAAAAAAAAAAGAAATAATAATAAAAAACAAAAATTGTGAATCGTTGAACTGATTTTGTGGGTTGTTCAGTTTTTTGTTCTCCTGAGTTTCTGTTTTCCAAGAAATTTACTAGTGAACAGTACTAAATAAATGGGAAAATATATGTTCCTTGGTGTGTTTTTGTTTTGAACTATGGGACGATAAACGGGTTCACAGTGAAAATGTCGGTACCTGAATGAAAGAAAATAGAGTAAAACTGTTTTCGGTGGTACGACTGAGGTGTTTATTTATTCGTAAATTTTATTGTACGAGTATTCCCGCCCGTGGGGGCAGACAATCAATTGTGTGAAGGAGATCCTGCGTCGGCGCTGGTTGCGGTTGGTCGGACGGGCCTTTAAAACAACAAGGTAAAACAATTAAGGGATAAACAATCTGGCTAAGTAAATTTTAGTTACTTAAGTTTGTAACAGGTTGTTTCTCCTTTCTATTTTTATTATATTGTACATATATTACTATTTTTACCGTTTGTTTTCGGCGTTTCGTGGTGGTGCACCGATTTGGTGAAAACCCCACTCAGAGCAATTATTGTCAGGTTATATTTTTTTTCCGTCATTTTGATTGATTGCGTTTGGAATTTCCGTTCTTTTTTCTCTTCGCTTCTGCTCGGTTGTCCGTTTTTGGGTGTGGTTCGACCCCATAACGGTCCATTTTTTTCAGGTATTTTTGTGTTTTCCTTAATTTTCTTAAAACAGTGATAGTGAAAGTGAAATCTAACATTAACGTAGAATCAGTTTTAACGTAATTAATCATTCATCAGTTTTAGCCTAATTTTCAATTTTTTCTCTTTTACCATAACCTAAAATTTTTCTTTGAATTTCTTACGGTAGTGTGCTACGCCGCACCATGTGCGTGTAAACAAATAATTGATCGGATGATGTGGGGTGTGGTCATGTGAAGAGTCGGCCCTTTTCCACCCTTTTCCGTGCGTGCCGTTCGTTCCTCCAGGACAGGCTGTGCTGGAGGGCGGCACGCCATATGAGTTGATCGCGTCGGGGTGACGGTCTCCGTTCCGGGGGATTGTCGCTGGGATTGTCATGCGGGCGTCCTTCCCTCATAAATGACATCGGTAGCCGTCGCGACTGGGAAACAGCATCCCAGTAGGCGGGCCGATGAGGGGAGGCCCGTGTGGCAGTCACGGCGGTGATCGCCTGGGATTGAGACGGTCACTCCGGATCGATCACTCCCAGTTTATCATTTTCTTTTTGCCGCTGAGGCCGTGGCAACTTAATTTTAATTTCCTTTGTCCCTCCAATTTTATTGTTATGCGGTTATTCAAGCATGAGTGTATGTCTGAAAACCCCACGCCGCACTGTGAGCTCTAGCCAGCTACTATACCGCATCAGACCGCTATTCTCATGTCTGTTAACGTAATCCATTGGGGGATTTCGTTACAATCCCACTATTTCTATAAGTGTTAGAGAGATTTTATACTATTTTTGATACAAACTGCAATTTAATATCGAAGTACACGAATACACTAATACTTACAGAAATAGAAGTTTTATTTTGTGTTTGTATCGCAATAGTACGGCTTGTATAAGCATTTCTGTAGGTTTTCGTTAACAGGAACAACAATTTAAAAACAAAACAGGACTGCTTTGATAAATGCGTCATAATTGAAAAAAACACAATTTGCGAAAAAGGGACAAAAGCATGCATTTTATTTTCTGTCCTATTTTTTAGCTTCACCACTGGCATTTTATTATAGTAGATATGTACGCCGATTTAGAGGACTCCATATATATAAGAGCCCTTATGCTTCCGCCGTTTTTTAAATGTGCTTTCTACAAGAGTGTAAAAAAGTGTAAAAAAGATATTTTTAATTTTACATTTTCTGAATACAAATTCGTTATTTCCGGCAATTTTTGTCACCCTTTTGTAGATTAATAATTAAATTACGTCAAACCACACTTCGAATCTATCAAAACCGGGCTTTTCTTATATGTACATTGGATATAAAAATGTAAATTGATATATAATAGTGTTAGTGATGTCGCCCTATACAAACACGACATAAATTGAAGTTAGCAACGAACAACAATGTCAACGCTTACATAAATATCACGCGTATGCAATTTGTAAATCCCTGATAGTATAAAAATATCATGAGAAAATAATTGTAATTGAAAACTTTTTTAGATAAATGCTAAATTAACAAATGTTGTAACATATAATTAGACACATTTTAAATTATGTTTTAACGTGTAAAATCATGTTAGGAATTTTCATGTGAAAATATTTGAACTCGACACCCGCCAAGCCGTGTGCCGATTTTTCTATTCTAGTTTTTAAATAAGAAATATTGTATGATCAGTTGTAAAAGTATTGTAGAAGCAAGAACATTAAAAATAAATCATTTTTTTTATATCTCTACGAAACAACTCTGTTAACTTTGATATGTCGTCACGTGAGTACTTTAGTGTCTTACAGACCATTTCCCCCAAAAATGACGTATTAATGGGTTCTCATATATTCGGCCATGCTCTTTCAAATTTTTTAATCTAAATTGTCCTATCTCTTATAGATTCTGAAATAATTAATATTTCTGTTGTTCTTTAGACCATATTGGGTTTTGATTATAAATATTTTAATTCTTCGGATTGCTTAGACCAACGCGAGCACAGCCAAAACCTTGAACTGAGCTCTGCAAACTCGAGAGTAAAAAAATTGTAAAAAGTGTTATAAAATCTATTTTTGAATTTCCTTAAATTTGTTTGAATTCTTGCAAATTATAAGCCACCGGGAAAAGAAGGAGGAAGGAGTTTTGGAACTTATTGGTTTTGGCAAATTAAAGTTCAAGACTGTAACTATATGCCTCAAAGCACGTGTTACCATGAACTTGTAGATGCAATTGGGAACCCGCCCACATCGACAACCATTTCGCCGAAAAGGTACCTTACATGTCCTTTGGGTTGGCAAAACTGCGTCTCTGACAAGGTAGATGGCCACTTCGCCAATAACCATTTCGCCGAACGGCCAGATCGCTTTTAACCACATCGTGGACAGGAAAGTTGGCCGGCATAACCATATCGCCGATAAAACTGCTGGCGGACATAACTACATTGCTGACAAGACAGATGGCTTACACAACAAGACACTCACCGGCGAAATTTTAAATTCCAGAGAAGGGAAAATGAAATTTGGAAACTCAGAACAAGGAGATGTAAATCTGGAAAAGGATTTTTTTTTCAATACGTATTAAATTTATCCTTATACCAGAAATTGTTATGAGTTTCAAAATTTAATTTTCCCTTTTCAACATTAAAACTTTTCTTGCGTCGGATAACTTTCCCGTCGGAGATGTAGCTGTCGGCGAGATGTGATCAGTCGGGGAAATGGTTGTCGACAAAGTGGCACACACCCATTTGCACTATTCTAGTAATAATTCGTGCCTAGTAACTTTTTTTGGTAGTCGCTCTAGTATTTTCAATTCTGATCCTTTCCATGTTTGATGTGATATTTGTTATTTTCAGTCTATTACTTCGGTCCCAAAGGACCAAACAATAGTCTACCCACGGTATCTCGAGAATGGCTTGTCTGATATCGAATTTTTTTCGCGAATCTATTTGTATGGTTAAGGCAGAGAATTGAAAAGCTTTTGGAAGCTGTACGTCAAGAGGATCGGGTCCCGCCATATGAATTGATCCAAAATTACACGGTAATATTATCACGTTACACGCAATTTTTTTTATAAATGCTGGTTTGAGGATTGAGTTGGACGTTGAGTTTGTGGTTTAGTTGGGTTTCATTTAAGGGTTCAGTTGGGGTTTAGCAGTTTTAATGAACAGTTCAGCTGGCGACTTATTTGTGCATCTAATTGACGGTTGAATTAAAGTTAGCTTGAGTTGAGTTCATATACTCGTGTAGTTCTTAGGACCATATTGATTTTTGAGTCGAGTAAAAGTCACGGGTTAAGTTGATAATTTATTTCGGACTGCATTGAGGGTTGATGTGAAAGTTAGCTTGAGTTGATTTTAATTAAATTGTTGTACGAATGTAGTTTTTCAAGGCACGTTGATTTGAGGATTAAGATGAACATTTAGTTTGAGGTTTATTAAGGCGCCCAGTTGATTGATTGATTCTCCCCAAATAAATACGGTTACTTTTTCGAACTTCGTTTATTCAGGGGTTCAGCAGGGCGTTGAGTTTGGGGTTGAGTTGCGTTGTGGTTCATTCAGCCAATCAGTTATGAATTTTTTGGACCGTTTTGATTGGAGGATTGAGACGTGTTCAGTTGAGGGTTTCGCGTTGAGGGCTGAGTTCTAATCGAGTAGGGTGTTCTTTGGAGGTTGAGTGATGGGGTTCAATTGAGGGTGAATCTATGTTCTCAGGTAGTTTTCGAGACGGATTGATTTAGGGTTTGAGTTGAACGTTGAGTTTGCGATTGAATTGGGGGTTGAATTTAGGATTGTGTTGTGTTTAGGTCGAGCTAGGATTGAGTATGGTTTGAGTTGAAGTGGAGTTGAATTTGAATGAGGGGTTCGGTTGGGGATTAATTTGGGACCAATTAGAGGACCATTGAGTTAGATTGAGTTGAGTTCATATACACAAGTAGCTTGCGAATCGATTTAATTTCGGGATTGAGTTAGCGAGTGTGGACTGCGTTGTCATTAAGTTGGAGGTTAAGCTAAAGAGTTAAGAGGTTCAGTTAGGGATTGGTTTGGGAGTTGAATTAATTTTTGGACCGAAATTCTGATCACCTCGTGAGTTTTCAGCCCATTACGTTTTATCTTTTGTTATTAAATGTATCACGTAATACGGACGTATTACCAATTCTAGGTTTGAATATTTCTTTTGTATGTATCTCATTTTAACACTTCTAATGGTCTGTCCCATTTGGAATTTCGAATGATCATTGCTTATGCTTTTGTATCTCGTTTTTTGGCATAACTTAATAAGTCGGGTAAAGTATCTCAATTTCAAGGTTGATTTCCGTATTACGGCTATTTAAAAATAATAATTACTGTATTAATTCTAAATATTTTATTTATTTCTAGTATTATTAATTGTAACTCTAATTACCACATTTATGTATTTATTTTTATGTAACTATTTTTTTAATATTCTAGAAACTGAATCGACCAACCCATCAAAACATCATCACCATTTTTATGTACATATACGATCCGTAATAAATACACATAAAGCTAGATAGATATAATCAAAGACTTATTTTCAATTTTCTTAATTTTGTTATAATTTTCATTTTCATCAGAACAGAGAGATATGATTAAATATTGATTGAATAACTGTGTATAGCCGATTTTATTCAGTCATGGATTACGTATGATACATCATCATACCAGACTACATATATCTAAAAAAAAGTTGGTTAATAACTTCAAGTATAATCGAAGGTTATTCTTCTTTATTTATCTAGAACATGTATTATGTATATTCAATGAGTGATGGATATACAATATATCAACATTTTCCAAACTAAATATGAATCAGCAACAATAACATTAACAGTAACACACATTTCGAGATTAATACACATATGTACATAAGTACATGTACGTTATGTATCGATCCGGGCGAATCAGTATATTTAGAAAAAGCTTAATAAAACCAAAAGGAAAAACGACGTGAAAATGTATTCAATTTTTCCAGGTTTTTCTTGAGTAAATGGAAAACAAACTATACATACAAAGATTGAATTGGATTATCGCACATGAAAAAAAATTCAGAAAATTGTGATTGGATGTGAATTAGACGTGGCACAAGAAAGTTAGTTTATTGTGCGTTTTTCTTTTTTTTTTTGTAAATTTTTCGTCGCTCGGTCTATATTAATAAAATAGCATTGGGGTGAAGAAAAAAAAACCCAAATTATTTTGAGGGTCGCATCCATCAAGCACGATGAACAAATCTCATTTTGACGAGGCGAAAATCAACGATAATTTTTGTTGTTGTATTTGTTTCGGGGCGATTTAAACGATTTTTAACTTTGTTTTCGTAAGATTTGGGATAATTGATGGGACGTTATTTGAATTTAAATTATTTTTTCTTTTTTTTTTTCTTTGGTAATGAGACAGCAGGGGCCATTACCATTTGCAATACAGACGGTATACAACTTTTTTTTTTTTTTTTTTGTAGAAACGGCTGGAGGGTTTTACTCTAAATTAGATATTTTGCTGTATTGAAACTGCATCGTACAGTTATAAAATATAATACAAAGAGTGGGGATATTTTTTTAATTAAAATATTCTTAAATTGGTCGCCTTAAATTTTGCCAATTAAAATTTACAGACTACACAAAAATAGAAAAAAAATTGAGAACACAATGTTTTATTCAGAGTTTTAGCGAATCCATGAAAATTGTATTAAATTGTAAATTTTTGTTTTGGAAACATTTATAAAAATTGGTTAACGATTGTTCAATCTTGTGACTAAACATGAGTACAATTTAATTTAATTTTAAGTAATAAATAAATAAATTGTTTCCAGAAAAATCGCATAGGTTGCGTAAAGCGAAATATTAATAACGGAGGTATGCATACATACAATTTGTCAACTATGCAAAATAGTTTAGAATGTAAGAATATCCACAACATTATAAAAAAAACGCATTATAAAAACATACTATTTAGCAGTTTCTTAAAATGTATTTAAACTCGAAATTTATTAAAAAGAATTAAGAATAAACTTAATCACAAAAAGTGTAGTTTCTAATTCTCCATCTAATTAAACCCCACCAGCGGTAATTTTAATTACATAATTTCGCTAATCAAGCAAACGCTTAGCCTTACAAGACAACCTAAGCACAAAATTTGTTAGATTAACATTGGTCCTTCGAGCCATAGATCTTCATATTAACGCCACTAAATATTGGCAATGGAGGAATATTATAAAACACAAAATGCTGTTTTTGATCGAATTCAAAAAAGCAAAACAAATTATAACAAGGATGGCGAGGGCAGGAAGACGAAGGAATACTTGCAGAAAAGGCTGGCAAGTATCGAAACAATCTGGGAGGAATTCCTCGACATCGATAGACAGATGAAAGATGAACTCTTTGATAAGAATCCAATACGAGCGAAACTGCATTAAACAACAACGTTTTAGGGAATTCGGCTTTACAACCACGAAAATATAAAGCACGAGACGTGAAAATGCGTTTGTGTTATAGATTAATGGACGAGGCGGAACATCTTTTAGCAGCTGAAAGCAGCCACGATCAACTGCAACACAAGCTGCACCAACTCGATGCGAGGATGATACAAATTGAGCAGGTGCATGAAGAACTATTAGTAGATACCACGTCTGAAGAAGAAGCTACTATGCCCTACTTCAAAGAAGACTACTTTGCAATTTTAGTCAACAACTTTGAGACGCTGAGATCCAGAATCACCGGAGTGCTGAATAAACCAAAACCAAGGGGTCCAGAAAAACACGAGATCAAACTAAGACGTATTGAAATTCCACACTTCCTTGGTGATCCCCTGCAATGGGCATCCTTGCATGATTTATTTAGAAGGATCATTCACGAAAACGACGATATAAGTGACACTGTCAAGATGCACCAATTAAAAATCACGGTACTTGGAAGCGCGGGCAAAATAATAAGCCACTTGAAGGCAACGGGTGATAATTATTGTGACGCATGGAGACTGTTGGTAAACCGATACCAAAACAAAAGGCAGCTGGCGTCCGCTCATGTCAATACTCTGCTGAACTCTCCAGTAATTCACTCCGAATCAGCAACAGCAATAAAGTCGTTACATGACTTACTAACCGAAAACATGTATGCCATCAAAAACTTAGGCATCCTCACAGTATCTTGGAATTACATCATAATTAGAATAATCATAAAAAAATTAGACAATAAGACATCACGATTATTTGAGATGTCTATTAATGGATCCTAAATAAATGCCAACAATAGAGAACTTCCTCTGTTTTCTAGAACGCCGATTCCAAGCATTAGAGGCAACTAAACCAAAACCAATAATTTGCAGTCCTGGAGCTCCCGCTCCACAAAAAGCAAGGGTCAATACATGTCACACACCAAATAAAAAAGACATGTGCGTTGTGTAAGCAGAGACATGATTTGAAGGACTGTACGAAATTCCAAGGAATGTCTACTTTAGAGCGATGTAAAATCATTGCTCACCATCAACTTTGCAACATGTGTCTTGAGGCGAAACACCATCCATGCCCCTACTCTATCCGATGTTTGGTATGTAAGGGAACTCACAACACATTACTACATACTAATAATCAACGTGCAATGCTCACCACAAAAAATGAAGACACATAGATTGTTTCAATTCTTGAAGCATTTGTTCCCCAATTGGTGTGACCCAATTGGTAATCCCATGAATTAGTGGGATTACCAATGACATTGTCACGTATTGGTCACTGGAAATTTCTGTGGTTGCATCTTCGAATGGTTCCAATAAGTTAACAACATCTTCTAATGCTTTGGCTTCACTAGTTGTGATGGCAATAGAGGCTGATGGTCAATTTTTAAGCGATGTAATTACTATTGTAGTAAAGCTCCCTTAATTTCAAATAACGTCATATCATGGCCAATTCACTGTTCCATCGAGTAGTTACTGATTGTATCAAGCGTAATTCAGCCATATCTCCCTTCTTTTGTAAACTTCGAAGCTTATCACTTGTCACTGTGCTAGAATTAACAAAAGTACCTATATCTTTAATCCGTTTAATTAAACTTTTTAAATCTGGGTTTGTTGACAATGACGACAAAACGTTTTTCACCACTAAATTTAGCGTGTGAGCGAAACATGGCATGTGCTTAATTTTCAGAAGATTGGTAGCCGCACCTATATTTGCCGCATTGTCGATTACTATGGTCGTAACTTTCCCCGTAATTTCCCATTTGGCGATCACTGCTGAGAGAATATCTTTTAAGTGTTCAGCTGTGTGGCTACCTTCATTTTTTTCCGTTGTTATTACAGCTGACATTAGCTTTTTACTATGTATAAAGTGACACGTTACTGTTATGTACCCCTCAGTAACAGAGGAAGTCCAGGTGTCGGTAGTAAGCGCGCAAAATCGAACACTTTGTAACATAACCTGCAATAATTGTCGGGCAGTTTGATAGGCGTTTGGTAGAAGGACATCACTTACATGCCTGCGAGACGGCAGCACAAATTTAAGATCCAATTCAAATATAAAATCCTTGAATCCAGCATCCTCAACAACACACAGTGGCTGAAAGTCTTTTGCAATGAACGCGACCAATTTTTGCGAAAGTGCTTTATGTCTTGGACTATTGACATCGTAAACGTCTTTAGAGGTAAAATACGATTTTAAGGGCCTTTGATTTACGAATACAGAAGTACCCGGCTCATTTTGAATAAATTTGTCCCATTCCGATTTGGGTATCCTGCGCAAGTGATCGATGAGATTTGTAGTGTTGCCACTCGTCTTATATTCTTTGGTCCATTTATTGCACTTTGCAATTGGCTTTCCACCAGCAGCTTTTTTAAAAAAATTCCAAACCTTCGACGAAGTTAACGTACCCGACATTCTTAAAATTAGTGTGTTACAAAGATAAATTAATTAAATTGAATCTAATTAAGTAACTATTCACAAACAATGTTGAATCATATATTGTACTCCTATTCCAAAAACCCGTAAAATTTAGATGCGTCACAAACCGAAACAAAAAAATTTTGCGATTTATCAAATGTCAAACTGAAGCCCTCTAAACCAAAATAGGTAAGTAAGTAAGTGATGTCCTCCTAACCAAAATATGTAAGTATGTAATTAAACTGATGGGAATGAATGACATAGAAATGATGGAAAAAAATATCGATCGATGTTTTTTTTTACTGTCGATATTTTCGATATTTAGGGTGCTACCGATAGTATCGATATATTGTCGATAATTTCCCATCACTATTCCCGGCCACTTCAGAGCCTCGGCAATTCAGGCATCTGCGACTGCTGCTGCCTCCCGCTCCAAACCGCTTAATTAATCTTAAATCTTATTATTAATAGAATTAATTTTATTATATAATATATTTTATGCTGACCGCAAATAAAAGTCTTGTAAACTAACCCAAGGATGCATCGAAACAAGCTCAAAGAATTTAAATTTTGGTTAAAAAGTGTCAAAATTGTCTAAAATTGTCTAAAAGAGGAAACAAAGTATTCTTATTGCTTCGTGAGCAAGTTTTGTGGTAAATTTCGAAAATGTTTAAACTATTGAAACAGTTCTGAAAAATTTTACATTTTTCAAATATTTTCACTGTCTAAAAGTCATGTCAAAAAGTGTCGAAAACATAGGTTTTGGAAGACTGTCAAGAACTCGTGTTAAAAAGTGTTGAAAACTGTGTCATAAATACTAGCTTTCGAAACTACCCATCTCTGCCAAAGTACAGGGTGGGCCAATTTGGACTGACTGATTTAAAATACATGTAACTTTCGTATTTTCAAAATTTTTGATTTGTTTTTTTTTGCAGATTATAAAGAATTTTATAAAAATTTTTTATATGTAAGTTTGAAAAATAATATTCCTTAAATGACTTCGATTTTCTTGTTGACAGTTAGTGGATCTTTCTGAGGTATTTTGTAATCAAATTTGCAATTTCTCTCCGAATATTCTGCTTCAGTTTTCGAATGTTTTGTGGTTTGTTCACGTAAACCAGTTCTTTCAAGAAACCCAACAAAAAAAAATCAGGAGCCGATAAATCTGGGGAACGAGGTGGCCAAGCGAAATTTGAGTTTTTTGAAATTATTCGGTCATCGAAAAGTTGGCATCCCTCGGCCATAACTCTTGGGCCACTTGAATTTTGTATGGAAGCATCTATAGATGAAGTTTCAAATTACGTCGTAGTGATATTCTGGAGATGCCCAATTAGGTAGCACACCGACGAGTAGCCCTAGATGGTTCATCGTTGACACTTTCTCGTTCATCCTCCACAGCTTGTTCATTGCGAACCGGTCGATTAACATTTATTCGTAGCTCATAAAATACTGCCTCCTCAAAACGGGTTATAATGTTACTTATCATGTTTCCACTGGGAACTGTGGCAGTATTAAAATGCCAACTGTATTTTCTTTGTATTGTAACAATAGATCGTTCGGAAAAAATTTAAAATTGCACAATTTTGACATGTTCTTGCTTTAACTATGAAGACCTCAAAAAATTTTATAAAATTCTTTATAATCTGCAAAAAAAAAACAAATCAAAAATTTTGAAAATACGAAAGTTACATGTATTTTAAATCAGTCAGTCCAAGTTGGCCCACCCTGTACAATCCACAGCAATATCAATTACAATTAAAATTTGTTATTAATATTAACACACTATAAAAACACATCAACCTAATCCACTATATTTCTTTTAACCTTTCAAAATTGAATTTCATCCTTTACCAAAAAAGCGTAATTAAAATAAATCAAAATCAAAAACACAGCTGGTATCAATAATGCGTAACTCACCTTACATACACAAAATCGGTAATGTAGAAAATTACTTTACCACTTGTCATAAATAATTTGTAAATAACTTAACACTGTCAAAGGAAATTATTTCTCATACTTTCCTTATTACAAAAAAAAACTTTCACAAAACTATATTATCATTTAAATAACTTTTTTTATTAATCACAACACTAAAAATGAAAATTCCGTCATTATTGTTGCCACTACCCAATTATTTATCAAAAAACAATTCATTATCTAATTGCTTAAGTTCTTTACGACTTGTGTATAAAGCAAAGCAAACAATTCCATTTTAATAAATGACGTCGTTAAGCAATGTTCAACCATCGGTAATGCAGAATGCAGTCTTACCCATTCTGTCACTCACTCCAAAAAATGATGGTTTTAGCCTTTTGTTTACTTTTTAATTTAATATTAACGCAAAATTTACAATTAAAACACACTTCTGATGAAAATATCTCGTCACTAGTACACTGTAATTACTTTTAACACTAAATTAACCGGCTGTAACATATAAAATCATTTTCATTTATTTTAAAGCCACCGCAAAACAAAATTACGTTTATTCATCAAAACTCGAGACGCCAACCATAAAAGTTGGTTAACGATAATGTAGAAAAATTAAAGTTGTTTTGCTGAATTGCTGATGTTTAACCGTTTACATATTATTTTTATTTTGTTGCGGTATTGGGATGGGTAGGGGATTACGTCCCGCATCCCAAAATGCCGTACCACACGACTATGGGAATTGGGGAGATAATTTAATAATAAGATAAGTTGGTAAATTAGCTATACGTATGTCAAAATTAGCTGTTTTAATTTATTGTTTTCCTATATATTAATTTATTATTAAGAAATTAAAAAAAATTACGAAACATTAATAATGAGAATAAAGCTTGTTACTTTAATTTTTGTAGCCACTACTATTCCGACCACTAGCACTCCAATTCACATAGTCGTGTCATTTCAAGTGGCATGACTATGGTCGTATCACGTCCCTTGAAAATTGATATTCTTGAAGGCGAACCAATTGACACGACTGCAATTTGAAATATATAACAATATTATTATTTTAAACAACAATATATGTATGTAAAACAGTGCACAAAATTATTAAAAAAATAATATTTTAAAACATATAAAATAAAATATTTGTCTTTCCATTTCTTGGTATTTATCATCACTTGCAAAAATCAAGTGACATCTGTCGTATAAAGTGACTTTAGTCGTAATAAACGACTAAGAGAAAGGCAAAATTGATGTAGCGTGACTATTAAGTAATTCTTTTGCCATTATAATAGAGTTTACGGTTGAGGTGAGCAGTGAATTTCGCTTTTTGTCCTTGATTAAGGTAACATGAGAAAATTTTCTTTTCGCAGTTGCACTGCTGTGAGGAAAAGCAATTATCGTGCCAATAAATTTTCGAATTTTGGGAAACATATGTTTATTTAAAGAATTTTTTAATGAAAATATGTTACCCCAAAATTGTTCAAAATCCAAATTTGTATCAAAGAATGTTTGATTTATTAGGCATCTGCATTCTTCATCCAACAATTCCATACTCTCCTCTTTCACTAAATTTGGAAATAATGTCATTGGTGGAACTAAACTTTGCGTCAAACTTTCAGGATTAATTCGACGAAGTTGCAATAAAACAGCATCGTCAAATTTAATTCGATTTAAAATTTGTTTACAAATTTCCACATAATACGATACATCATCATTTTCGAAATTTATTTGATTTTTCAATGCTTTTTCATAATAATCTATTTTTATGAAATTTTGAATGATGGTTTTAAAATAAGTAGTTATTGTAGGTAGCAAAATATGAATCCGAAGAGCTTCTGACTGGAACTCAATGTTGATTTTATTTATTAAATTTAATACATATGTCAAAAAGCAAAAGTAAGTTTCATTTGTATCATTCATTTCAGAAGAAATATTATGTGCTAAATCTGCATTCCTTTCAAACTCATAAGATAAAAAAAAAATGTTGCAGTGGAATCCACTGCTCCAAGATACGTTTCATAACGTTCTCGATAGAAAGCCACTTAGTAGATGCTACTTTTAGTATTTAATGATTTTTAACAGAAAAATATTCTTGGAACTCACTAAGTTCATTTTGTCTCTTGGAACTGTGGGCAAAAAACGAATATATGTTTCTGGTTAGTGATTCCAAATTTAGAGGGATTTTTTTTGAAGCAGCCGATGAACATAAGTGCAAGGAATGGCATATACATCCCATGAAATAAACATTCGGTTGTTTCGTTTGAATCAACGCCTTAACACCATATTTTTCCCCCATCATAACTGACGCGTTATCCGACGCGAATCCCACCAAATGCTCAAGTGGAACGTTGAAATTTTTAAAAAAATCCGTAATAGCGTTATAAATAGAGTAACTGTGTGAATTATTTAATTTTAATAGTGCTAAAAAGCTATCACTGACTTTACCTTTGATATAATCAAAATATCTGACGACTAAAACCAGGCATTTGCTCGTGCTTATGTCAGTTGTTTCATCGATGATCAGTGAAAATTGTTGCGTTCCTAAAATTTCAGCAATCTCTTCAAGTCCTTCTTCTAAAAGAATTGTATTTGTTGTTTCGGTTGCCTTCGTTTTGCCACATTTTAATTCCTTGGCAATTTGTGAATCTGGGGCCATTTCCTTTATTAATGCTATAAGAGCCTTGATTAATGAAAACGGCAAATTATCACTCCAATTCCCATAGTCGTATCACGTCATTTTATATGACTATAGTCACGTCACATCAATTTTCCTATTCTCTTAGTCGTTTGTTACGCCTAAAGTCACTTTATATGACAGATGTCACTTGAATTTTGTAAGTGATAGGCGACTACAACAAAAGGGAAGAGCGAAATTTTTGTTAGTTGTTGTTTAGATTAATCCTTTTTTGTTTTAAAACGATTTTATTTGTAATTTGGCCGACATCTTTATAGTTACAGTCGTGTCACTTGAACCGACTTCAAGAATATCAACTTTCAAGCAACGTGACGTGACTTAAGTCTATAACCTATAATAATCCAATACAAATTCGTGTAATTCCAATAGGATTCGTATACGCATACATATGGAAGAATCTCTGGAAAACTTCACGCGCCCTCGAAACAAAGAGGATTACACGCATACTTTAACCTGCATTACTGGCATCTGGATGTAATCGACCCAATATTTTTTTTTGTGAGTAAAATCGAATTATAAATAATTGTCACTAACTTCAGACCCATGTATATTTTAACCTTAAATATTTCATTATATTTTGACATAATTTTCAGTTGTCTCGTGTCACTGGAAGTGTGAACAGTAAGAAAATGAAGACAATACAAAAATAATTTCCTTCCTTCCCCGCAGGAATTGATTCTGATATCGAAAATCAAGCTGAAAACCAAAATGCTGATACATATATTTTAAAAAATGGCATAGTTTGGAATAAAATACTTTTTGTTCAAAGACGAACAGCAGTGGAAAATTTATTTACAGTAGTACCTAGTCTGACAAACCACTTTAAAAATGAGAAATCTCCAGAACAGGGTTGGAACTTGTTTTTTTCAAGAAAACTCTAAAAGATAATACAAATATGAGAGTAGCAAACACATACAAAGTTGAAACACAAAATCCCAGCCGAACAGAAAGATGGTCTGAAATATAAAATTGTGTGTAAAGACTATGACTCTTGCTACAAAAGTGAAACAAGCAAAACGAGATCACAAAGAGTTGATCAACTTAGGAAGGACGTAGTCCATAATAAAAAGCAAGCTAATGGCTAAACCAAACCAAAACAAAAGATTATTACAAGCAACTTGTCATATTTGGACATGAGGAAACCCGGTAAATTACAAAGTAGACAGTAATAGGCTACAAGCAAATTACATCAATATCATAATACAGTAAATGATGTAACGTCATAAATAAATTCAAAAATATATTTGTATTGCAGTTGAGTGACGTACAATGTTTACTAGTGTCAGCTGTGCTGTGCGATAACTTATCGTAAAAATTGAGTCGGCTGGAGCAAGAACAGAAAAAGTTGTTGTTTTCCTTACTTCAAAAATTTTAATGAGGAAAATTTTTGTGTTTTCTATAAAGTTTGTTATTGTTTTGAAAAAGCCTTGACAATGGTGCGAAAGACCGAAAATTTGTCAACTATAAAATAAATGTGAATTTTATAAAAAATAAAAAACAAGAAATTAGTCTGTGATTCAGTCGTAATAAAAAGAAGGAATTGAAATGATGGAAACTGTAAAATATTTATGCACTCGAGAAAGAAATTCAGAACATTACAAATCGTTTAATTTTTTTATGTCCAGCAATTTCAGCAACGTCTACTAAAGATTAAGCCACCTTTCAGTTAAGGTATAATGTGGTTTTTAATCGAAATAGTGCATAAACTGCTTGTAGACAAAAAATCAGCTTTGTAGCTTCTCTGCGCTTTTCGCGTCACGCGCTTGAATTCAATTGCGTCCACTGAGGCTTGAGCAACATGAGACGATCGGTTGACTGTATTTTTTCGATGTCTTATTCAATAAATTTTTCCAGAAAAAAATTTCAGCCTTGTAGATATAATTCAAAAATGTTTGTTTTTTCCTTTGCTTGAGTGGTAGACCTGCCATGGCAATGCTTCCGACGCGCTAGAATATCATTTTCCAGTATGTAAAATTTTAATCTTCTAGATATAATACATTTATGGAACTTTTTGCAACATGTTGTTTAATTTTTTACTCATTTTTGCAACACTCATAGATTGGTAGAATTGCACCTTCATCATAGGTACTATCTAAACTTTCTTGGGAAAAAAGCCTAGCTTTATAGAAATGATTTCACGAAAACTGTCTCTATCCCCCTGGCTACAACCTTTAGGCTGTATTCGAAACCTTTGATAAATAGTTTTTGGAACAAATTTTTGACTTTTATTTGAAAAATCCGCATACAACCAAACTATCACTGTCTTATGGTATATGATAATTTTTGACACAAGCACAATAAATTAATGGTTCGATGCACATTTAACATCGCCTTAGCATTTTATACCATCAAAATAAAATATCAACTAGCCAATGGTTATGTTATTGTTTACAAATCACAAATAATATAAAACTGCATCATTAATTTTGGACAATTTCCTACTTTCAACTGCAGTAATTTCTTGAGTTGTAAAATAAAGGTTGATCTTATTTTCATACATATAAGCCATATTCATCCTGGTGAATGTTAAACGAGAGAGCTACGATAGTCGGTTGCAATGGAATAGTCTCATTTCTGGTTTATTAACCTTTTAGACTGCCCTCAATATTCTTTTACATTTTTGCGGTAATTATTGTACCGCGTGTCATTCCGCTATATGTGCCCTATATAAAACAAATTCGATGCGTACGAAGCAGTCAAAATCTAACATGGCAAATGGCGAAATAATAAATAATAAAATTTGTACTAAAAATATTTATCATAGATTTCGGACACAGTCTGAAAGCATTGCCACATGCAAGTGAGGTTGACCGACTTTCCAAACTGTCAAATTCAATTGTTGACCCAATTGTTTCACCTGCGGTATCAAAATTATTAAAAAAAATTCGACTCTATAAAAACTTATCCAATTTTGTATTTTGCAGGCCCTAAAACTGAAATCCGCCCGTCAAAATATAAAATTGAATTTTTTTCACTGAAATTAAATTAATTTTCAAAAAATTTTCGAAGAATATGATAATTTTTGAAGAGTCAAATTATTTTTTATTAATTTTAATATTTAGGTAATTATTTCAAAATTGGGTCAAAAATTGAATTTGACGGTTGACATCACTTACTGTCCGAAACCTGTGATAAACATTTTTTAGAACCTACTAATTTTTGACATTTATTTGAAAAAACCACACAAACCCAAATTATCACAGCCAAATCCTTTGATAAATTTTGACAGATACAAAATAATTCATTGTGTGATTGATGTAGTCGCCTTACCCATAAGATGCATTTTTCAACTGGAACGTAATTTTAATTCTCCTGCTAATTTTTACATGCTAATTTGTTCAAAAATATTCCTTGTTTGCCGAGTATTGCTCCGGCAAACTCAATTACTTATTAACAATGAGCAATTAGCTGGTTTCCATGTGCAGTTCAAACTGGCTTGGGTTGGAGTTGGTGTTCATGGAAACGAGGTTGGAGTTAGGTTTTCGTTAAGTCATTTTGAACTCAACGAAGCTAATGGAGTTGCGTTGAGTTGAAAATCAAAATGGCGAAACGAACATACATTAGGGATAAAAATGTTACTATAATTGAATACAAAAAAAAATATTAACAAAAAATTAAGAACGCAATACAAAAGTCATAAGTGTATTTATAATGTACCTTGCTGTAACACTTTCAACTCAACCTAACTCACTTCCATGGAAATGATCGACGCCATTTTAAAATTTAACGAAAACCTAATTTCAATCCAATCTAACTTAACCTCGTTCATGGAAACTTGATGAATGTCTTTTTTCGATCAATTCCTCACAAATCAATAGCTTACATTAAAATTTTAGAATTATTTAACATTTCAGTAACCGTTCCTTCTATACCCACAATAAAAAAGGCCATCAAGTTTTTTAAGGGTATCATTAACGTCACTTTCTGTCGAAATTAAGTTATTTTATTTAAAGTCAGATAAGAAATATACGAGGCATGGGAAGTATGGAAGGGGGGGGGGGGGGGAATATTTTTCAAAGGAATGTCAAAAATTTGTACTAAAACACAGTCTTACTTTAGAAATTTAGTTGATATATCCGTTTGTTCAAGTTATTGTGTACACGAATGGTCGAACGCCTTTCTCGACCAGATGTTTCACTGAAATATTTTCTAGCTCATTTGTTCACCTAGAATCTAATCAATAAAACAACATTCATATAGTAATAGGATCTTGCGAACATATAACCATTTTTTTAATTTCGATGTTCTAGAGCAGAATGAAATGGTTATTATGAAAATCCATAATTTACCCTTCGTTATATTTCCGCTTCCGACCTATTACGTTTTACCAAAAATTATGGGAATATATATAATTCCATTTTCTTTATGGTTTTACGTAATTATAGACACCAGCAAACCTAAATTTTACATCTTGCTTCTACAGTTGCACACTTTCGTAAATTTTAAATCAGTACAACCACTTATCGGGCGGCAAATGTTTCCGTTTATTTTTCGGCTCAAAATTTTCTATTTTTTTGTAAAGGAATGTTTCTAAATTTGACTAAGAATTAACAACAATCGTATTTTAAAATTGATAAATGTTTTTAGGTAAACGTACCCATTAAATTCTTCACCAGAGTTCTGAAGTGGCAGCATGGTAATTTGAGCGTTTTCAAAAGTCGAGTGAGAAGAAGTAAAATCGCCGCTAAAAAACGAGTTAAAGCAGAAGCCATGTAAAATTAATTTAATGTCGCTTTTTTCGAGTACCTTAGAAATTGAGGGATGGAGAAATTTAATATTCTATTAAAATTTTGTTGTTTATGCGTTAATGCTGCGATGATAATCGCATATTGTTGTTGCGTGAATAGATACAAATGAAAAAGACGTGATGGAAAGCAAATGGAAAGATTTTTCATTCCATTTTTTCATAGAACGAGAATTGACCTCTAGTGTCCATTATTATAAGCCATTCATTTAGTTTAAGTGGTTTGTAAAGGGAAGAAGCAGTAACTATTAATATTCAAGTTATTGTTTTCAGAGGTGTTCGGGAGTCTGAAATAGCAGGAGAATTTGGAGTGGCATATACTAGGCTTACTCAGTTTACTGAGATGTCAATTTGGATTTATAATCTGATCCAGAGAGTTTTGGTTGGGGGAATGATATTTCTATTTTTTATTAAGGAGATATGTTATGAGGGATTGGCCTCTTTATTTTTCTGATTTACCAAATCGAAAATATTGGGATTGTGCCATGAACAATTTAATATATTTGTCTATAAAAAAACCGAAAAAATCAATTGATTACAGACAGATAAATTAAATTCTTAATAATTATAAATAATATATTTGATATATTTTTTTTTGTTTGTTTTAATTATGCAATCTGTTCTGGGGCTCAAGGCACTTCCAACTCGTTCGCAGTTTACTTTTACCATCGTATTTTACGCAGTAGTAGCCAAATCAAGAACGTACGGTTACAGACCCGTTTTGTATAAACCACCTACTGCACATTGCATTGCTTCTTGCGCACCTATAGTGCTGACATGAAACGTGGGTCGGCCCATGGATTCTGCACTCTAAGCATGGCGTCATAGTTGTGTTTATCGTCATCACCGATCGTTATCAGATGATGAAAAATCCCTTTTGCATCCCGCCCCTGTCGGGATTCGAGAACCCGGTACCTCCCGATCCAAACGCCACAGCTTCAATCACTGCGCCGTTTGGTCGGTATTTGATATAATTATAACATCATTTAAATTGTTTAAATTATTTTGAGATGCATTAATATATCTTCTTTGTTTTAGTGAGAAGTTAATTTACGAACTAAATTTTATTTAGTTTATTAATTAAACATTTCTTTCAGAGATGTAAATTCCAAATAATTTTCGAGTTCGGTTAAGTAATATTTCGTAATAATGGATTAGTAGGGTTTGAGGGTTGTATGGAATATTGTGAATCACTCGCCACATATACTCTAAATTGTAAGCGATGCACACATATAATTAACATAACTTTAGGCGTTAATAAAAGCTCGTTATGAAAATAAAAGTAAATAAGAAACATTGTATAAGAAATTAGGTAGATGAACTTGAAAATACGATAACGTATGAAAATGAAAATAAAATTATAGTACACAAAAATATGGGTCAGGCATAATAAAGAGAATACCTTTTTAAAATGCATAAAATTGAATAACAGTAAAATATAGGACAAAAATTAATTAAAACACATAAAATAATGTCTAGTAATAATAAAATATAAAAACATCAATCACCCAAAATCAAATTTAAGAAATGAATGACCTAAAATAATTAAAATTTATAATAATTATGGAAAATGCAAACTACCCAAATTTTAATATGTAATTGTTTTCGATATGGGTAAATGATTTTTGTAATATTACAACAAAAGTTAAATGTATCAATATTGTTGTTTGTGTAAAACATTACATACTTTTTTAGTATATAAGAACAGGAATTTTTAACCAAATTTTGATTGTATTTCTGAACATCGCTTCGTCACGTCAAAAATTATTGTATTGTTAAATCTCAGCGAGGAAACATTGTACTTCTAAATATTGTCAAGGAATAATCATTAAAATTCTAAATTTCATTAAAATAAATCCTCAACAATCAATAAGCAAGATCACTGTATCATTTAATCAGAAGAAATTGAGCATTATCCAGCTAACAACCCAGTAGTATCCAGAAAAATTGGTAAGCATTTCAACATACTAAAGGACCAGCACCCAGGCTCAGATTAAACATTGCATGAAAGAACATATAAGTGCTACGCACACGTTTCTTTCATCTCTCGTTGGTCTGAGTATCCGAATAGTCAAATAACACCGTTCCTAAGTAGCACTTCTCTATTAATTCATTGACACTAATAACTCACAATTCCGGTAATAGCCCCCACCAGTGGCAAGCTCGGAATTGTCGAATTAATTAGTACTAACTCTAAATCGATCTGATGTTTCAGAGATATGTTCGAAGGACTGAAGCAGCAGGTGAATGTCCAGTCCTGTTGCAGAGTTTTTGGTGAAATTCTTACATATACTTAATTATTATATTACTTATTTAGTACAATTACAAGATTATTTAAATTTTATTACTTTTCATACTTTATAAAACAAAGAAGAGAAAGTTAATTTATGAATTAACTTTTAATATAATTTATTATTACTTCGGTCTAAAAAGATCAAAGTATTGAAATCCTGTGAAAAATGAGCAAAAATGTGATTGATCCAAGACCACTTTTCTTGACGTTTTGAAACTCCCTTAATCCGAAAGAACAACAATGAAAAAATGTCCGTCCGTCTGCCTGTCATAATATCTCGAGAATGGCTAGTCCAGTTTGGATTTTTTTTCGCCAATCTATTTCTATGGTCAAAGCGGAGAATTGAAAAGGTTTTGCAATCTCTACGTCAAGAGGGTGGGTTAACTGCCATCAAGGGTGGGCTGTAATGAATTACATCTATTTGAATTACGTACTGAAAATACAAATTACAATTTGTAACTTAAATTTTAATTACTCGTTTTCCAAGTAACAGTATCTTGTATTTTAATTACTTAAATTCTAAGTAATTGTAACTTGTATTTTAATTACATCAGTTTTTGTAATTTCTTGTTTACAATTTTACAAGGTTTATTAAGGGTTGTTTCCAGAGCCATCAGTTTAAAACCACTAAACAAATTTTATCAAATTAAATTTATCAATTTAATAATTTGTAATTGTAATTTTTATTTTAATTACAAATTCCAATTCAAAGTAATTATGACTTGTATTTTAATTAATCTACTTGAAAGTAATTGTAATTTGTATTTTAATTACTGAGTTTGGTGTAATTCGTAAAAGTATTTTAATTACTCAGTGTAAAGTAATTTGCGCGGGCTTGCCTGCCATACTAATTGACCCAAAACCACCGGGTTTTTTAAATATTTACCATTTTTTTATGTATTGTATGTTGGTTTGAATATTGAGTTGGATACAGAATTTGGGGTTGAATTGAAGGTTAAGTTAGGGATTAATTTGCGAGTTGAATTGAAGTTGAGTTGGAGTTAAGTTGAGTATGGATTAGGATATAATGAGCAGGTGACCAGTTTTTTATAACTACTGGCTGAGGATTGAGTTGAGCGTTGAGTTTGCGGTTGCAAGTTGAGAGTTGCTTTGGGTTCCATTTCTGGCTCGAATTGAGGCTTAGTTGGAATTTAGTTTGGGTTGGATAGGGGTTTAGTGAGAAGTTAAGAAATCTATAAGTGAGTGATATTTAACCTTCTCACTGTGTATTGGGGTCAAATTGACAAACTAAAAAAATACTTTTCTTATAATTTAAACGGTTATAAGATAGCCTCAACTAATATCTTATACGCGCAATACAATGAAAAGAGGGCCCAAATTACTTGTAAATTTGGTAATTTGGTAGTTGTTACTTACTTTCCGTATGAAATGCATGAAGATATCTGTGGGGTCAGATTGACCCCTATACACAGACAACGTGATAGTAAGCATTGCACACGCGATGTGAATGGTAGTGGTATAGTAGTACAATTGTAACGGTATAATAGTATGGAATAATGGTATAATAGTAATAGTATAATAATAACGGTGTAATGGTATAATGGTGTAATGGTATAATAGTATAATCGTATAATGGTAATGGTATAAATATATAAATTAGTATGTTGGTAATGGTATAATGACAATGGTGTAATGGTAATGGTGTATTTTTTAATGTTGTAGTCGTGTAATGGTACAATGGTATAATTGTAATGGTATAATGATGGTATAATTATATATTATTAATGGTATATTGTTAATGGTATAATATCATAAGTTTAATGGTATAATGGTACAATGGAATAATTGTAATGTTATAATGCTAATGGTACAAATATATAAATTAATGGTATAATGATAGTAAATACAAGGGTATAATGGTAATGTTATAAATATATATTATTAATGTTATAGTGGTAGTTGTATAATGACAATGGTATATTGGTAATAGTATAATGGTCATATACATGGTAGTTGTATAATGACAATGGTATATTGGTAATAGTATAATGGTCATCGTGTAATGGTATAATGGTGTAATCGTTTAATGTTGTTACGACATAAAAAAAACCGAAATAAAATAAAGATATATTTGAGATACACATAGTTGCAACTGATCGATTTAACTTTAACATGTTACTAATCCACTGTAAAATAAAACAATTTGAATTTATGTACAAATTGGAAATATGCTTACCTGATTCATATACATAAATTATTATTACAGAACTTTGATAATTGTATTGTATAAAATTAAAATTACTCACAATAACATAACATTATTTTGAGTAAATATGTATTAGTGTCAATGTATCTTGCTGTAAACAAAATATTTAATTTTTTGTACTGATTATTGTGCAGTTCCTCGTGATGTTAAAAACTTCAACAATTCGAAAATTAATATCAATAAATAAACAATAAATTGAAGTATTTTATTCATCCGACATATTTCATACAAACAAATGTTGTAATGGAGTAATGGTGTAATCGTGTAATGGTATAATGTTATAATGGTATATTGATACAAGCATAGTGGCATGATGGTATGATGGAATGATGGTGTGATGGAATGATGGTACGGTGGAATGATGGTATAGTCACAGAATGCAAGAGACATAACTCTGTTTTTGTATGGAAAAATTTGGACTCATTATTTTGACCTTGATTTGCCTAAGGTAAGAGAAAGTTGGGTTATGTATTCTTTGGTTTACTGGTTTTGATTTGAAATAATACAAATTGAGAATCCTTAACAGTGTAGTTAGTGAAATTATTTGACAAGTTTTGTTTTGATAGCATAATTTGATTTAACTACTATAATATTCAAAATAATTATACTTCAATGTCAAAAAAGAAGGTAAGATGAAAAAAAAATTTGCTCCACGCAATGTCTATTCTGGTTAATCTTTCTTCTGGGGTATAGTCCAGTTATGGCGAACCTTTTTTTCTGGTGGGTCAAAACTAATTTAAAAATTTTCAATTTAGAGCCGCGTGTCAAACTAACTAGCTTTAAAATTAAAACAATTATTATATTTATTTTTTGATTACACTTTTTTTGCGGATTTATTTGCGAAACTCTATATTCTTTTTTAAAACAATAATGACATCAGATTATTTCTCCAAAACATTATACATAAATTTAATCCAAATTTTATTAAATAGTTTTCAATACAAAAATTATGTTGAATTCCCAATTAGATGATGCTTACAGCTCGCTTGACAAAAGAAAAAATGAACGAGTAGGTAACGATAAACCGAATCCGAGTTAGGGTTGAATAGGATTTGAGTTGAAGTTGAGTTGGATTTGAGTGAGTGGTTCGGTTCTAGGGTTTAATTTTGGATCGAGTTAAGGGTTTAGTGGGAGGTTAGATTGGATTGAGTTTCCCCTTAAGTGAAAAGTTGAATATAATGTTGAGATTTTCTTCGAGCTAAGTCCAGTTGAAGTTGAGTTGAGTTGACTTGAAAGTCGATTTGAGGATTGAATTGGCGGTGAATTTGGTGATTGCGTTTAGGACTGCGTTACGATTGAGTTGGAGGTTGTTGTAAATTAAGTGGGAGGTTGAGCTGTAGATTGAGTTAAGAGTTTCAATTAATGATTGATTTGGCAGTTGAGTTAGTTTTCAGGACCGAAGTTCTGATCACCTCATGAGGTTTCAGCCCTTTATATTTTTATATTTGTTTCAGAGATTTAAATTTAAAATAATTTTCAAGTCCGGTTAAGTAGTATTTAGTAATATTGATTCATTTCGATTTCGACTTTCAGAAATACTTGTGAACCTGATCCAGGTTTGCTGCAAAATTGCTATTATTTTTTGATTTTCAAGCTGCCTTTTAATTTATTTGGTATTTTTCACTCCTTTATGATTTGAACTGAAGATTTCGAAGCGAGTGATGTGACCCAGAAGTACTGTAGTATCTGGTATTAGTACAAAAGGGGCATACCTTATTTATTACTTCAACTTTCCATTAAGAGATTTCGTAGATTGGTGACCCTAGTGAGAATTATTATGGGTATTTAGTTAATTTAAAGAAGTATTTGGAAAGTAGACAAATTTTATGAAGTATCAATTTTATTTAGAATTATTTAGTTCCAAAATCAATAAAATTTGTCAATTTTTTATTAGTAATTGTTGCTTTTAAGGATGAATTAAAAAAAATTCATATACTCATATATATTTTATATCCAATTCAACTTAAACACAGTCGTCACCCCTATAAAAACGAATTTAATTTTACTGGCTAAACTGTTAGAGCATAAATTGTGCAAAAAATAAATAAATAAATTTATGTTGACAATTGACATTGATTTCGAATCAAAAATACAGCACACCCCATTATATCTAAAAATCTGTACGATTAGATTGCTCGTTAAAATTAAAGTGCCCAACTCATTTTATTTGACAGCAACCTAATAAAAATCTTAATTACATCTTCTATATTAAGAAGAATTATTAAAAATTATCAATAATGGCTCTAAACAAAAAATGTTCAATATAAAATGTATAAAAATTTAGAGCTACTGTCAGCTTTTTATACACTCATAATAAATACTGTTGTAAAATAAAAGTTCATTTTTTTTTAAAGTAGCAATTTAAATTTGATGAATATTAGAAAAAAAAATATTTATAGATGTCAATTTACTCACACTAAATAGTCCAGGAGATGTGGATGAAATTGATGCAGCCGCTGTACTACCGTAATTAAATTGTGTTTGATAGCTGCTCGAAAGTATTTTTTTATGTGCTGATGCATGAGCTCGATAAGCACTTACACTTAATTTCATCGTCAAATTTTGCAAAACATATGAAAATGATATAGTTTCTTGTTATTTATTTATTTTTAATTTTTTTTTTTTTGGTATGTGTGAGTCGAGCAAATTAACCCCGAAATTAATTAAAACAAATAATAATTTAATAATTAAATAAATAAATTTTATCAAATTATAATTATAAATGTAATAAATTTATTTTTTATTATTAAATCATTATTATTGCTTTTGTTTATTTTTAATTTATTCATTGTTAATTAACATTTGGTTTAGGCGGCCGCCGCGTATTATTCCATAAAATATTTTCGATTAAATCATGATGGTGGGTGTATGTCTTTCTGGAAATAAATAAAGAAAATACAAATTTAATTTATAAAATCTTCGCATTTGGGTTGGTATATTTGCTGATATTGTTAAAAAAACATTTTATCGTTCGCCTACTCCTCAATGCTTAGAACAACAAAACTGTAAAAAAATGTCATAAATTTGTTTGATTTTTCGTTTGTTTGCTATCTGTACAAATTTAAGGGCAGATACCAACTTTTTTTGTGGCGAAAGTACAAAAAATGGTCAATTCGTAGTTAAATTTTTAAACTTTAACGTTTGTACGAGTATTAAATATATTATAAAATTGGCATATTTTGTGTTGTTTATTGTTGGATGTCCTCATCATAATACGCATTATCGAATTTTGAAATCATGCTGAGGCTAAAATAAGTCTAGCACATTAGTATAGAAATAAATCACATTATTTATAAAACGAAAATAAGGAAAACTAATGTCGCACATTGCGATAGTTATCGAATCTTACGAAAATAAGTTTTTTATATAAACAAACTCTTATCGAGAGTGAGGGGTTGTTTACATATCTAATGATGAACTAATAACATTTCCAAGGCGATTTACACAAAAATACGAAAAAACTCTATCCCTCTTTGTATACAGTGTTGTTTATATGTGAACCCTAAAATAATCCAAAATAGAAATATAAACCAACCTCTATTGATTTTTGTATGACGCTTCGAAGTCTAGTCTTTGATTTTTATTCAAAACGAGATGGAGAAGATTTTTCGTTTAATTTCTCCTCGAGGAAATTGAATCGAATGAATATATTTATGAATTTAATTTTTGTTATAGTTTCAAGGTTTTATTTCGCCAAGGGAGTACGAATTATGATATTTTAGACAGTCACTTTTTTAATATTTCAAAAAAGAGGATCGGAGAGAGAAAAAAAATTTATATACAAAATTATTGTATGAGTGAGTGTATACAACATAGTCATGTTAAAAATAATGAAACGTCAAAAAAGAGTCATAGCTCAATTTTTTTCTAGCATTTAATCGAGCAATTATTGCAAAAAATAATTCAATTTTAATTCTCTTTTTCTAACATTTTATGTTTGACATAAAAAATTCTTTTGTATTTCAACAGATGAAAAATTATAATAGTATATTGTGTAACGTGTAGGAAAAACGATATATTCCCGGACGAGTATGGAAGTTGCTGGGACGAGGCGTCAGCCGAGTTCCAGCAACCATAAGAGTCCGGGAATTATAGTTTTTCCACGAGTTGCACATACGATTTTTTCTCTAATCGGCAGTATATCAGATTATCCATTTTATTCATTATATTCTTTAAAATACGCAACATTTTCCAATTTATATTTTCAATAGATTTCACTATCAAAGTTACCTTAGAATTATAACAATCGCGTGCGCTGTCAATTTTACTAGGCAAGGAATACTTTCCAGTACTGTTATTAGGCAAGGAATACTTTCCAGTACTGTTTTTAGTAAGTTGCCTAGCAACGATGTTGTGTCGGGGAATACTTCATTTTGCTGACAGATAACAAACCAGAAAACTGACGTATTTTATCCGATTTGAGAAAAACACATTTATTATACATATGTATTGTAGTGATGAATATAGAACAACTACGATTTTTTTCGGCTACTAATAATAATTTATTAAACAAGGCAGCATATTTATTTAAAAAAAATTCAAAGAAATATTCCCTAAAGTGTCTACTACAGCGAGAAAGTGAAGGATTTAGCCATAAGCTATTCAAATAAATTGATGTAGAGGACGAAAAGTTGGATCGAAAAATATTAAGGATGACAACTTTACAGTTTCAAAATATTTTAAAGAAAGTTGGGCCTTTTATTTCCAAAATGGATACAAATTTTCGTGAAAGTAGGTATATCCGCGGAGGAACGCTTGCAATTAACTTTGAGGTATTTAGCCACAGGTGATACTTAAAGTTTTTTGGTTAAATCTTATACATATTGCTTAATTAGTGTTTTAATTTCAGCTGAGACTCAAACTTACAGGGAAACATTGCAAACTAAGGCCAGAACAATTTGGATCAAACTATTGGTGTTACAAGGACGCTAATTCATGCAGGAATTTAGCTAAGGTAGGATTTGAGGCCTGATATTGAAGCAAATGTTGTACCACTACTGGCAAACTAAGGCCAGAACAATTTGGATCAAACTATTGGTGTTACAAGGGAGCTAATTCCTTTGTTTTAATGGCAATCGTTAACGCCAATTAAAATTTCAGTTTTATTGATGATGGAATCAACGAACGCATTGGCGATGCAGGAATTTAGCTAAGGTAGGATTTGAGGCATGATATTGAAGCAAATGTTGTACCACTACTGGCACCGAGCAATTTGCCAGCAACCCAGACATCTTCGCCTTATGTTTTCGTAGCTGATGATGGGTTTCCCTTGACAACCTACATAATGAAACCAAACAGAGATTTAATTATATGTTATCCAGGAGTCGACGGGTGGTGGAAAGTGCCTTTGCCGTACTTGCTAATAAATTCCAAGTGCTATTTGCCCCAATTTTTAGAGAACCGAACGAGACTATCAAAGAAGCACTCAAGTAATGGGTAACGGTTGGGGCGCCGATGAAAAAAGCGACAGAGATTACAAATAATTTGTAGCACTATTTTACAATGTTTTATCCTGAAATAAATTTAAATTGAACTAAAAATTTCGAATGCATTATTAAAATTTATTGATTTTTATTTCATTTTGGATAATTTCGCTTTTCCAATTGAAGTTTACTAATATTACAAATATAATATTGCTTATTTTATTTTTTGCGAGCGGTTCTAGTTCCTCGTCAAAATCTTCTAATTCTTGAGTAATGTAGTCACCGAAACGTTGATGCTTTATGACTGTCATTCTGTTGAATATTCGACACAAGCTTCTGCCAATTGCTCTTCTTTTGATTTTAATGACATTCTACGTTTTTTTGTGGAGTGTTGTGGTCTTAACCATTATATTCCTATTTGGAACTCAAACGAGCTGGAGTGTGGAGTTGATGTCTTAAACCGGTTGCTTTCTCTTGATGGAATTTCTGGTGTAGATGTTACTTACATAGAAGCCGTCCTATTATTGGTTGAAATTAATGGATTGTTCAAGGCAGACTTGTACCTCGATTTGGGTTGGATGTAATTTGAAGTTGGTTGATGAACTGGTGATGTCAATATATATTTTGGTGGTGAATTGGTAAGCTCGAAAGTGGCATTATCATTATCTTTCTATCTAAAAATTCAACGGGCCAATCACAATCATACGAACGTCTATTATAATTATTGATAGATGGCATAATTTCGCAGGTTTCTTTAAGAAAAATAAATTTTTCGAAAAATTTCCAAGAGGATCCTTCTAATTTGTCCACATCATCCTTAGCTGTGCCACTTTCACAGGTTTTATATTATTTTTGGTATTCCGTAGAGAAATATGTTTTCCAATTATTTCATTTTCTGACGAGGTCGCCTATAAAAATAGATAGCTTGTTATATATTACAAATGACAAAATATAAATAATAAAGTTTCGATTCTTACTGTATATGAAAGGTCCTTCATTGGGAAAGGATGTATTGAGATCTTCGACCAGCTGTGTCCCAAAAAAAATTTTTTTTTTTCGGTATATTTTCATAATTAAAATTTTTAGGATTCCAAATATACGCCATTTGAACTTTCTCTGTTATATAAAGAATATGTTCTTCTTTGAAATAAATTTTACCTTCGGTTTCGCCATCATTCTTATTTAATTATTAATAAAATAATTATAATTTTATTTTATTAATATATATATATATATATATATATATATATATATATATATATATATATATATATATATATATATATATATATATATATATGAGTAATTTCATTTTTGGGCAGCAGTGATTGAACTTCTTGATTTTTGATTTGTTTAGTTTTTGGTGTACTCGTACGTGTAGTATTTAAAAAAATTGAAATAAAATATTTTTAATTTTTTCGATATAGGGTGTGTATTGCGCACAGGATGGTACCAAAGTTTTGCAAAAATAGTGAAAAACGCCATTTGGAGTAAATTTCAATGGCAAATTTATGAATTAACAAGTTAATCGATTTGAAATTTTTTTAATCGATTTTAAATTATAAATTCTTATAAAATTATAATCTAAATTAAATTGTTTGGATCGGATATATAACGGTAAAATATTAAATGATATATTAAACTAAATACCCCATTATTTTTTTTATTATTTTTTTTTTTTGCTCAAAACAAAGCTGAACTAATTAGCTTTTACATATTCAAATATGGATTTTGTGTTATTTTTTGTTTTTAAACTACACTAATTCAAACGTAAGGCATTCTAATCGTATGGTACACTTTTATATTTTTTCTCGTTTTTAATTTTCTTAATTTAATAAATACTCAACGTAAGTAAAATAAGAAATGCTTCAGTTAGTTCCGTTTGTAGTAATTGCGCTTTGATAACGACTTTTTAAGTGCATTTTGACATAAATTAGTGTTTTATTTTTATGAGCCAATTAATATTTATAAATTAAATAATTTTTATTTGGTTTAGGGCTCTTTTTATTTCTCTTTTAATTAATTAAAGCTTTAGCTTTCGAATTCTATTCGAGTTCATTTTCAAAAGCGTAATGAAAAATATATCAAAAATTCCTTCTTTTATACATAAATCAAAAAATAAAGCAATCACAAATTTTTATTAAAACCGAATTTTCATGGAAACGCCCAGCCATGTATTTTCGAAAAAAAACCTTGCTAATGCGCTTTCATATAAAAACGGTTGTACAATTGACTAAAAATAAAATTGCATGAGGCAAAAAACAATTTAAATGAACAAATCATAAGAGTTACCAATATACGCGTAATCTTCAACGACATTTATTGAATTTGTACTTGATTTAATTTGTAGCATTTCCAAAATCGATCTTTTTCTAAAATTTTTTTGTTTCTCGAGAATTTTTATGTTATCTAAACTGATTTGATGGTTCGTATTTTTCAGATGTCGTGTAAGTGCACTAATGCTTAAATTTTGATCTTTATTTATGTCACTTTTGTGTTGGTAAAATCTTTCTTCTAAAAATTGTTTCGTCTGTCCTGTGTAAGTAGCATTGCAACTACATTGTACCTGATAAACCACGTTTGATTGTTTCTTTAAAGGTGTTTTATCTTTAATTTTAGAAAACAAGTTGTTGTTTAAACTTGTAGCTGCACGTCCTATAATTTTAAAGTTATAATTTTTGAAAAGATTTTTGATTTTTTCATAAAGATTTTTAACGTAGGGAATGGCCAAATAATTAGTGGTTTTATTTGTTGATCGAGAATTAAAATTTTTATGGGAATTTTTTTGTTTCCAAATTATGTGGTTTACCAATTTTTCTGGATACTGGTTTCGACATAATGTATCTTTTAGAATTTTTAAATTTTTATTGTGAAATTTAGTATCGGAAAGTTTTAGAATTTTTTGGGTCAAAATTTTAATGGTGTTAATTTTATATTTGTTGGGAAGCCAAGAATGAAAATTTAAATATCTACCCGACCAAGTATTTCTGTGGTACCAATCACACGTAATTTTGCCATTTGGTTCGTGAATCAGCAGAATGTCCAAAAATGAAATTTTGTTATCTACTTCTTTTCCTAAGGTAAATTCTAAAAATGAATCAATTTTGTTTATTGGTATTGCCGTAATTATATCGTCCACATATCTAAAGTAAAACACTGGTTGAAAATCTAATGAATTTAAAAGCGAATTTTCCATTAATAAATTTGCTATTATCGGACTTATTGGTGAGCCCATAGGTGAGCCAAAAATTTGTTTATAAATTTTGTTGTCAAAAGAAAATTCAGAATTGTTCAAAACGATATCTAAAGCAGTGAAAAATTGAATTTTTGTTAATTTTGATTTAGCATTTTTCTTTATATTTCTCCAATGTTGACTTATAATATTTTTGACAATTTGGCTATCGACGTTCGTAAACAAAGACGTAACATCCAAAGAGATTAACAGAAAATTTGGTGGGATCGTAACATTACTAATTTTATTTTTGAAATCTTTAGAATTTTGTATGTAAGAATTTGTCTTTCCTACACTAGGTTTTAGAATATTGCCTAAAAATGATGCTAAAGAATATGTGGGACCATCTATGAAACTGACAATTGGTCTATACGGCAAATTTGGTTTGTGGATTTTTTGGAAACCGTATAATTTTGGAATCACTGCGGTGTAACTCGTTAAATTTTTCCTTGTTTTCAAGTCAATATTCCCAGAATTCTCCCATTCTTTTATCATTGAATTTATTTTCGTCTGTATTGGTGTCGATATGTCTCTAGCAGTTTGTACGTACGTGGAATCGTCATTTAGTAAGCTGTACATTTTTTCCAGATAGTCCGTTCGTAGAGTTAAAACTGTTACATTACCCTTGTCTGCCTTCGTGACCATAATCCCTGGATTATCTTTTAGAAAAGTTTTTGTTTGTTTTACATAAGTTAAAATTCTTTTTTCGACTGGCGTTAGATTTTGAAATTTTGTACTATTTTTGTAATTTGTTAAAATGTTTATAAAATAATTCCGAATATTTATACGATCGTTGACAAACCAAAAATTGCACTTTCCACATCTGAAATAATTTTGAATCAATTTTTGGTTTAAATGACAACGATCGTGTAAATATTCGGAATAATTTTATAAACATTTTAACAATGACACACTACTGAAACAAAAAAATTTTAGATAAAGATCGAATTTGGAAATGCTACAAATTAAATCAAGTACAAATTCAATAAATGTCATTGAAGATTACGCGTATATTGGTAACTCTTATGATTTATTCATCTAAATTGTTTTTTGCCTCATGCAATTTTATTTTTAGTCAATTGTACAACCGTTTTTATATGAAAGCGCATTAGCAAGGTTGTTTTTCGAAAATACATGGCTGGGCGTTTCCATGAAAATTCGGTTTTAATAAAAATTTGTGATTGCTTTATTTTTTGATTTATGTATAAAAGAAGGAATTTTTGATATATTTTTCAGTACGCTTTTGAAAATGAACTCGAATAGAGTTCGAAAGCTAAAGCTTTAATTAATTAAAAGAGAAATAAAAAGAGCCCTAAACCAAATAAAAATTGTTTAATTTATGCATTTTGACATCATCATACCAGGCTTTCGTTGCATATTCAAAATGCATTGTTGATTTCCATGATCTACTCCATTCGTATAACTGTTGTGACTTTGAATTGATCCCTTTGTTAAACTGTAGCGATATAGGCACGTCTTTTAAATGTTCCACCAACACCATCACACCATGGTAGACGCAAGATGGTGGATCGAATATGGCCGAAAAATACCATTTTTGTGACATTCATAGAAATCAATAAAAACTTGATCTATGGGGATTTCAGGGTCGGTGATCAATAATTTAAGGTCAGAATTTTAAAATGACGGCGGACCCAAGATTGCCGCCAATAAGGGTCGATTTTTCAAAGTTTTAAAAAATTAATATATATATATATAGAATAGTGAATATATATGATGTCAAATACGTCAAATCACAAATTTTTGGAAGTCATGTTTTAATTTAATGATTTTTATATTTTAAATTTGTAGTCTTGATTAAAAAAAAAAATTTTGTAGAATCTGATTTTTTGTTGTTGTTTAAAATACAGGGCGTCAAATTTTCAGAAAAATGATGAACATGATTTTGTGTTTATGGCTATAAAAGGAAAAATAAATAACCAATGTTTATGATATAGGGCTCATTTTAAAGGTCAGTTAATACGGATTAATAAAAAAATATAAAAATGGTAAATTCTTTAATTTCGTCATTTTCAAATTTCCCGCCAACATTTTATTTTTGAATTTTCGCAATGATCGTCCAATTTTTTTTTTCGTTTTAATTTTACGTCCTTTAATTCTATTGAACATACTAAAAACTTGCGGTAGCAAAATTTTTCGTGTTCGTGCAAAATACGTTTAAGTATTACTCTACCTATTTTGAAAATTTCAAAAATCGAATAGTAGATTTTTGGTCCTCTTACAAAAACTCGATTTTATTTAATTTTTCCAGGTTAATTTTTTCACTCGTTTTTGTGATTCAAAATTAAATTTAAAACAAAAAATATTGACAGTAAAAAAATGTATTACAAAACAAGGATAGAAATTTAAAGATATTTATACGGTTAAAATTTACATGTTATATAATCTTCACTATTTGAATATTTTTTATAAACGAACGAGAGCACTTTTTATTTGCCATTCCTCACTTTTACTCACACTCGAAATATTCTCTTCATTGACTGTTGATGATGTCTGCGGAGTAACAGGTGAATTTAATGAATTATTAACCGGAGATACCTCGTTTTCAACTTTTTGACGTTTATTAGTTGTACAATAACATGATGTACAAATCAATGAATTTTCAGTTACATGAATCGAGCGCGGCAAACGAATTTTAATATAATGATTAACATTTCTTAAATTTTTAGAACATTTCAACTCAGGAAACGGCTGACAACAATTTTTGTACCCAGCCAATATTACATTTATTATTTGAAATAATTGTGATGTTATTTAAATAAGCAAATGATTTAAATAGAACTTCACAAGTTAAACTAACTGAAATATTAATTTAAACACTAATTTATACCAAAAAATGTTAACAAAAACCACTGGTTATATTTTATGTTGTTTTACAGGCCTACCTACGCCTTCTTTTATAATTAAAATTTTAAATATGCGTCATTTTGTTCCAAAAAATTACGTTACGGTTTATTTACCTGAACGTAATATTTTGGGACGCATTTTTAGGGTTGGAACTAACAAAATAAATGAGTCATACAAACATTTATTTTTTTACTAATAGCTTTATGGGCTATCCCTAAACTACGTTACGCCTTTGTCTGGGGAAGGAGTATTGATTTTCGTCACGTTTAGGCTGGGGCAAGGAGAATTTCATAAAAAATGACATCATGTAATTATAAGAAGCTACTGTTACGGGATATTACATATGACATAGTACAATAATTTGCAGGTATATCATTAGAGGCGTATTTCTTTAATATACAACTTACTTCATGGTCTTAAATGATTATATCTTTGCTCACATATTCAGTTTTGTGACGACTTGTGATGAAGGAGTGAGAGAGACGGAGTTAAGAATGGCCCAAAATAACTTGACGTAGTTTATGAACGGACTGTTACAAATTGTTTCCTCTTTGTTTTCTTAATTTTCTATTAGAAGTAAGAATATACTAAAGATCGACGAAATAATTTTAAACAATTACATTATCAGGTCGAGCGTAAATTAGTTAAAAATTGAAAATAACATATAACAATTTGATTTTGTATTCCAAAAACGGGTAAATCGTCAAACTTAAACGTATTTTGCACGAAAACCAAAAATTTTGCTAGCGTAAGTTTTCAGTATGTTCAATAGAATTGAAGGACGTAAACTTTAAACAAAAAACAAAAAACAAAAAAAAAAATTGGACGATCATTGGGAAAATTCAAAAATAAAATTTTGGCGGGAAATTTGAAAATGAAGAAATTAAAGAACTAACCATTTCTATATTTTTTTATTAATCCGTATTAACTTACCTTTAAAACGAGCCCTATATAATAAATATCGATTATTTATTTTTGCTTTTATAGCCATAAACACAACATCATGTTTATCATTTTTCTGAAAATTTGACGCCCTATATTTTAAACAACAACAACAACAACAAAAAATCATTTCTACAAAATGTTTTTTTTTTAACAAGTACCACCAATTGAAAACATAAAAAATAAAAAATTAAAACATGACTTCCGGTCCCATACACCAAATTTGTGATTTGACGTATTTTTCACCATATATAGCGATTCCATATGATAACGATCAGCCGTTGGCCTGACCCCTTTTGAGTTTGATGAAATTTGGTGAAAATGTTCGTCATATAAAATAACTCCACCCACATTGTTTTGTTTTCCTCTACGTCACTCTGTTTTGATACAGGGTGATTTGCCGTTTTCTACTTTTCGTTAAAATTAAAATTTGTGAAGAGCTCGTTCTCAAAAATCACTTAACCGATTTCAATATTTGTTAGTTCAATTGAAAGAGATTTAGTTTTTGTTTTGTATAAATTTTTTGAAAAAAATCCAAATTAAATTTTTGTTTATGAAAAAGAGCATTTTTTAAATAATGTCATTTTTCAGTCTTTTGGGCCACAACATGTTGCCTATTTTTTTTTAAAAGCTTATTTATTTTACCAACTAATAAAAAAAAAAAAAATTGCGTTAGGAACAATTTTAAAGTTATGATTTTTTAATACACCAGCCTCGACATATTTTGTGTTTAAATTTTTAATTATTCTACCTGCGTTTTGCACCATTTACTGTATTTTAAAAGGTACTCCTATTTTATTTTATGTATTAGTGCTGTTTACTATTTTATAGTTTTTTAAAAGCAATAAAACTATAAAAACTTTATTATAGGTTGTTCCAAAAATATAAGAGTACAAGTTTCGAATAACTACAGCATTATCACTTTATAACGTTTTCTTTTGTTCAGGAAAACGGGTCTGCAACATTTTGGTCTGTTAATATTACGTCATTTGGTATTTTAACAAAGAAATAAATTTTAACTTTTAACAATGGTTAATTAGAGGAAGGAACATTTGTACTTCATGCTACTTCGAAATATATAAAAGTAAACAAAATAAAGTAGTAAGTGAAGCTTCAGAACCTTTTGGTGTTCCACAAATTAATTTGGATCAAAACAGTTCACTACTTACATCATCATCATCATCATCGCCATCAAAGATTTCAATAATATCAAGTGAGAAGCAATACGTCTATCCTGACCTTTCATCACTCAACTCTACATTACAGTCAATCAATAGTTCTCCTATAGCACGTAATAAAATGAGATCGGACAATTATAAGAAACAAAAAATGCAAGAAGTTGCAGCAAAAATTTCTGAAAAAATATTTCAACTACCTTATAGTTCTGGGGAAATTCAAAATAATACACTGAAGGCGATAATAATGAAATAATTCAACAATTACGAGAAAAGTGTGAAAGTTCCAATACCTTCAGTGAAATATATATGGTATGGTATTAACATCGTTACCAAAAAGCTGGTCTGCTCGAAAAATTCAACGAGAGTTTAGTGTTTCTTATTATATGGCAAGGAGAGCATAACAGATTCAAGAGGAAAATGGAATAAGGTCCTATTAATAAGACATCTTTATATTTTAAAAAAACTTCATATTGTAGAAACTCAAAACTGTTGGATATAACAAAATAAAAATTATTTCAAAATTATTTATTTCTGTTTTATTGTTTTTAAAAAACTAATAGTAAACAACACAATAAAATAGAGGTACCTTTTAAAATACAGTAAATGGTGCAAAACGCAGGTAGAATAATTAAAAATTTAAACACAAAATATGTAGATGCTGGTGTATTAAAAAAATCATAACCTTAAAATTTTTGGTAAAATAAATAAGCTTTTAAAAAAAAATAAAAAATGGGCAACTCGTTGTGGCCCAAAAGACCGAAAAATGACATTATTTAAAAGAATGCTCTTTTTCATAAACAAAAATTTAATTTGGATTTTTTTCAAAAAATGTATACAAAACATGATCTCAATCCCTTTCAATTGAACTAACAAATATTGAAATCGGTTAAGTGGTTTCGAGCAACGAGCTCTTCACAAATTATTTTAATTTTAACGAAAAGTAGAAAACGGCAAATCACCCTGTATGGAAACTGAGTGACTTAAAAAAAAACAAAACAATATGGGTGGAGTTATTTCATATGGAGAACATTTTCACCAACTATCATCAAAATCTAAAGGGGTCAGGCAAAAATTTGCGATTTTTTGATCGTTTTCGTATGGAACCGCTGTATATATAAATATATATATATATATATATATATATATATATATATATATATATATATATATATATATATATATATTATATATATATATATATATATATATATATATATATATATATATATATATATATATATATATATATATATATATATATATTTATCAACGATTTCAAATTTAAAACAATCAGCAACATGGTGACATTTCTAAAAGTACTGTCTCCGTCGGCTTTCTCTGTTTCGCTTTACTTTTTTTATAGCACTTTACAGTACTTTTTTTAAGTCAGTATCATTACACCAAATTCATTATTTCTAGGTTAAAATATGAAAGCAACTAGAAATTTTAATGTGTTGAATAAGAAAAATAAGCTACATCGTCTGAGATAGTGAAACTCAATAAAAATTGAGTTTATGCTGGCTGAACTATGGGTTGTCAGAAATATTGATCTGCAGATCATTAGATTAATACAGATATAAATTATACTATGTAAATTGTTGATTTATCTGCTCGTATGAGCAATATTTATTCAAAAATCAACATATTATTGATAGATCAATTATCGTCAATGTTTATCTAAACACTTTGGTTGAACAAGGTCAAAAATTTACACTTCATTGACAGAGTTGAATTGGATCCAGCCGACCGGAACCAGCGTATTTTTGGTACAAGATTTTCATTCGACTCCATCACACAATCAACCTTAGCTAAGGTCTTGAACCGAACAATTTTTGGTTTTAATAACTTATCCGGAATCTTTAAATATCCTGTTCAAAATGTGTCTCTAAAGTCTTAAACATTAAGCATCCAAAATACCCAAATTAATCTTTAAATTTATATATTTGAAAACTAATGATCTTCTTACTTAGAAGGTATCATTTGTATTTTATGGCAAAAAGCGAAATAGGATATATTGAACCAAATCAGTTGTTATTATTCATTATTACAGCAAAGAGTGAGAAGGTTTATGTGGGATAGGCATGGCGAAAACCGAAATAGTTGCGTTCTGTATGATCTTTGCGAGACGCGCGACGTCCTAATAAACTTTCTCTCTTGCGAAACACGAAGAGATTCGGTGATAGATCTGGTCCTACCTAGTAATACAGCCATAGACGACGAGGTGGTAGTTCTAAACGAATTTTGTTTAAGCCACTTGCCTGTTCTCTTCAGGAGAACCGAGGGCTTTGACATGGTCGGACAGTGTGATCGTGGCGGGGCACTTCATTACAAAAATGCTGACTGGCTAGGGTATAGACATTATGTGCTGGAGGTGGTGTCAGGCCCCCGCTAAAATCGGTAGACTGTTGTGAAACACAACTCATTAATTTATAATAAGCCAATTGCCGCGGTCATGATATAAATGTTTCCGCCTAGCTTATAAGTTTTTCCATATATACGAGCATATAATGGAAATTCTTACAGGTAAAGTACAGTATATAGTTATAGTTCAGAACAGTTAGTCTTATAGTTACATTTCAAATTAGTATAATAGTTAAAATTCAAACTAGTAAGTAAGAGTTATTTTAAAGTCAAGTAGCTAATCAAATATCTGTGTCATATCATAAAATATCCTAAGTGAAATCCAACATTATAAACGAATCAAAACTGTATATTAACTAAAAACTAAATCTTTAAAATTAAAAGTGAAATTATTGTGTTGTCTTGGCAGAAATCAAGATAAAAGAGGTAAGAGTCACATATCACATATTAATTTATCTAAACGTTATAAAGATAAACTATAATAAGACGAAATCGAGTCAAGGGTATCTCTACTAACACAAAGCATGAGTTTGGGCTTAGCAAGAAATGTACCTCGACTGGACTTAGGTGCTGTGTGACAGCAAATTCCAAAGAGGATTGTGGAAATGACCAAAGTAAGGAATTTCTGTTGTGACATGCATCGTAAGATACCCTTGCTGTACACTTCAACAATGGTAAACCGACTGACCAGATACGATTGTATTATCAAGCTCTGTTCAGGGAAAAACTAGCTAATAACGAGCCAGACAGGGCAAACGTATTTAAATGTATGAATACCTTAAAACCGGCTCGAAAGACAAATATAGTTTTAGAGGACGGAAAGGACGAAGGGAACCCAATTATTGACCCACAGGCGATTTCAGTTAGGTTAGCAAACGATTACGAAAAAGTATTTACCATACAAAACCAGGCGTTACGGCATAGCTGCGAGGATGTATTAAGGGACTTTACGTTATACCAAAGTATCCCAATAACTCTTGCGAGGTTGCTTCTGATGTAGACAAAATTAGGGCATTGATCTCCCGGCTCAAAAACAAAAAAGCGCCAGGGGTTGATGGAGTCTCAAACAGGGCCATAAAAAATATGCCGCTCTCAGGCATTAGGCAACTAGTGTTAATTATAAATGGCATGTTTGAGTACGCCTATTTTCCAGCCACTTGGAAGTTATCAAAAAACAATAGTCTTGCCAAACCCAGGAAATTCGGAGAACACCAGACACCTATTGGCTTATTCTGCGGTATGAGCTAGCAAGCAGAACGAGTAATTTATCGACAACTATTAGACTCACTTTGACATATGATTCCCGACGAGCAGTTTGGATTTGTGCAAAACAGGTCCACAACTGATGCTCTGATGAGAATTCTTAATTATGTTAAAAAGACACCATAAAATCGTGGCTGCCGTATTTTTGGACGTTAAAAAGGCGTTCGACTCGGTGCACACTCATCATCTCATTCAATCGAATAAATATTCTACTCAACTTATATAAAATATGCATAATTGGTTTATTAAGTTTCTTTATTGTATAAAATATGCATAATTGCATTATTATGTTTCTTTCTTATCGCAGAGTATAAAAACTCTATTAAAATTAAGCAAGGCGTTCAAAATAGTTTGTTAAGTCATATAAAAAAGTTGTACTATTTTCTGAAATATAAAACAACAAATTCTTTAGTTAAATTTGAACCTAAATAAATAAATGTGTTATATCTTTTACCGTTCATGCCACAACCGATATAACTGGCGCAGTTTTGTGAAAAATTTAACAAGTGAAATTTACTAAAATCAGTGAAATTACTAATAAACAAATTAAAATCTTTAAAATCTACTAAAAACAGTGAAATTACTAACAAAATAAAATTTAAAATCATTGAAATTGACTAAAATCAATGAAATTACACATAAAATAAAACTTTGAAGTGAAATAAATTCAGTACAACAACTACACATTAATCTCAGTGTAATCAAAAATCAAATTTGGCTTATTACCTATAATACAACAGTGAAAAAATTTTGCAAAATATTGTTAAAAACATTATTAACATTTGCCTAGCAAACAAGTGAAAAATAATGTAAGTGTCAAATCTTGTCTGATCAACATGAAGTTATCACTCATCACAACAATATTGGCACTAAGGTAAAACAGTTTCATATATTCCTTAACTTTATATTCACTGTCCCTTTACTAACATTTGGTAAATTGAAAACTTTTGAACCCAAGAATTAAAAGAATCTTGTAAAAAGCTTTTAGCGTATCAAATTCTAAGCAACAAATTAGCAAATTTTCGTATTAACTCTACGGATAGGTTTGCAAAGCAAATTTTTTTAAATTAATAATAAATAATTAAAAAATTTTGAATCGTGTAACAGTATCAAACTCTACGGTTATGTGATAAAAATATAAATGTGAACGAGAAAATTCACAAGTAAATGGGAGAAAATTTAAAACATCCAAATATAGACATAGGGAAAAGACAGGTAGACGAACAAAAGCGCAAGTTCGAGGAAGAATCAAAAAAATTTACTAAAATAATAGAAACTTTTAGAAGTAGCGAAAAAGACAAACGAATTCAAAAAGAATTAGAATTAGCTCGTCTAGCACTAGAAATTAACAACAAATTAAAAATGAATCAAGAATTAAAAGAAATAATTGAATTATTCTATGTAGATAAAATTACAAAAAATACTTCGCCATTTGACGGTAATAAAAATGATCTAACAAGATTTCTCGAATCCGTCGACGACGAAACATGAAAATTATGTATCAAAATACAAAAAACAGAATCTTATAAAATTATAATTCAAAATATCAGAAACAAAATTATTGGCTCAGCTAGTCAATCATTAACTACCCATAATATAGATAATTCATGTTGGGAACAAATTTGAACCCATTCAATTTGAATTGTACAATCTAGTGAAAAATAATTTGTCACCAGAATATCTATTTAATCGAATTTAAAATTTATTAACTTTATTAACGACACAAGTGAAACTTCACAACGTAAATAAAGATATAATTGAGTTCCAAGTAAAGCATTACCAGCAAGTTGGACTCACAATTTTTCAAGCAGCCCTAAGAGAACCCCTTGGTGGACGCTTGAGAGCAGCCCAACCCAAAACTTTAGCAGAAGCTAGAGATTATGTTACTAAAGAGCAAAATATTCAAAAATTAAAATTTCCTCCAAATTTAGGAAAATACAATTCCAATAATTCACAAAATTCAAACGAATTGAAACAAAATATTTCCAAATATAATTCTCAAAATAATCATCAAAATTACAAAAATACTCAAATTAAAACCGAACTTGAAAAGAAATCAAACGATTATCAATTTAATAAAAATTATAATTATCAAACTAAGAAAAATAATTATAAAAGTAGTTATTACAATAAATCCAAAAATAATGAAAGTATTACAGACCTAGAAAATTATAACGGTCAAGGGTCAAGCAAAATAAAAACCGAAATTAGAAAGGAACCTCAATATTATAATATTGAAACGTCAATTGATGACGAAAATTTTCAATTACAAGCCTCGGAAAATTAAACCAGATATTAATAATATAACCTTAAAATTTTTAATAGACACGGGGGACATCCAATTTATCACTAATGTGAAGTTTATGATAAATTGACAAAAAACCTTACAACAGCAAAAAAAGTGTAGAAGCAATTATTATACACTAATAAACTGCGGATCTGAAATAGTTTTTAGTGACAGAACCAACAATTTAGATTTTCACCATTATTCAACCTACTTCACTACTATACTACATAAAATTTTAAATTTATAATACAAATTTGTATGAATTTGAATCAATTTTATAAGTAATTTTTAAAAAGTGTAGGCTAACATTGGGTATTCATTCAGTCTTCTAAGTAAATGTAGGCAATCAGTCTAATTGTTTGTCCCAATGAACATATTTGTAAAAAGGGGTATATTAGCGCGATTTTGAGGGTCAAATAAAGAGTTATCGAATTTACAAGAAAACCCTTCAAAAAAAAGTGTAGGTGGAAGTTCGATGGCCAATGACAGGCAATCGTAGAGATGGCTAAGTAAATCTGAATATGCCACCATGTTGTATGTCCCAATGTGAATATTTGCTATATAGGGTATATTAGCGCGACCCTCAGAGCGCAAGTTATCGAATTTACAAGAAAACCCTTCTAAAAAAAGTGTAGGTGAAAGTTCGATGGCCAATGACAGGCAATCGTAGAGTTGGCTAAGTAAATCTGAATATTCCACCATATTGTATGTTCTATTGTGAATATTTGCTATATAGGGTATATTAGCGTGACCCTCAGAGCGCAAGTTATCGAATTTACAAGAAAACCCTTCTAAAAAAAGTGTAGGTGGAAGTTCGATGGCCAATGACAGGCAATCGTAGAGATGGCTAAGTAAATCTGAATATGCCACCATGTTGTATGTCCCAATGTGAATATTTGCTATATAGGGTATATTAGCGCGACCCTCAGAGCGCAAGTTATCGAATTTACAAGAAAACCCTTCTAAAAAAAGTGTAGGTGAAAGTTCGATGGCCAATGACAGGCAATCGTAGAGTTGGCTAAGTAAATCTGAATATGCCACCATATTGTATGTTCTAATGTGAATATTTGCTATATAGGGGCGCAATTTATCGAATTTTCAAGAAAACCCTTCTAAAAAAAGGGTAGGTGGAATTTCGATGGCCAATGACAGGCAATCGTAGAGATGGCTAAGTAAATCTGAATATGCCACCATGTTGTATGTCCTAATGTGAATATTTGCTATATAGGGTATATTAGCGTGACCCTCAGAGCGCAAGTTATCGAATTTACAAGAAAACCCTTCTAAAAAAAGTGTAGGTGAAAGTTCGATGGCCAATGACAGGCAATCGTAGAGATGGCTAAGTAAATCTGAATACTCCACCATGTTGTATGTCCCAATGTGAATATTTGCTATATAGGGTATATTAGCGCGACGCTCAGGGCGCGAGTTATTGAATATACAAGAAAACCCTTCTAAAAAAAGTGTAGGTGGAAGTTCGACGGCCAATGACAGGCAATCGTAGAGATGACTAAGTAAATCTGAATATCCCACCATATTGTATGTTCTAATGTGAATATTTGCTATATAGGGTATATTAGCGCGACCCTCAGGGCGCAATTTATCGAATTTTCAAGAAAACTCTTCTAAAAAAAGTGTAGGTGGAAGTTCGATGGCCAATGACAGGCAATCGTAGAGATGGCTAAGTAAATCTGAATATGCCACCATGTTGTATGTCCTAATGTGAATATTTGCTATATAGGGTATATTAGCGTGACCCTCAGAGCGCAAGTTATCGAATTTACAAGAAAACCCTTCTAAAAAAAGTGTAGGTGGAAGTTCGATGGCCAATGACAGGCAATTCTACCAATGACAAAAAATTTTATATTAACATATTTAGATATATTTGTGTGTAATTATAAATTGCGATACATTAAGAGCAGGTATCCACTTTATTTGAGGTTTATTGTATTATCTGTTAAGAACTTAATTTGTCTGTCTGTAATAAGTTGATTTCTCGGCATTTTTTATAGACAAATATATTAATTGTTCATGGCAATCCTAATATTTTCGATTTGGTAAATCAGAAAAATATAGAGGCCAATCGCTCATAACATATCTACTGAAAAAATGTAGAAATATCTTCTCCCCTCCCCGTAATTTTAGCTGAAGGCCCAGAGTTATACCAATGTACAACTCTGCAAATATAAAAACCAGTGCTGTCGAAATGAGTACGATCGGAGTATTTGTACTAATTTCGGCTAGTGTTTGCTCCTGTACTCCTCTATTTCATTTTGTCCTCCCCTGCTCTAATAACTGTAATACTAATAATACTTTTACACATTTCGCAATAATTATAATATTCTGGGAGATAGCTGGGTTTTTGTTGAAGCATTTTTTCAAAGTCAATTTATAATGGTTTCTGTCATTCTCCTCCAAAAACGCAAAACAGGATTTTCTTGCAGTAATATGTCAGTCATTTTAGCAGCCAACCACAATTCAAACATGTCAAATTTGTGAACTAAATTATTTCAACTGAAGATTTTTTAGTAGAACTTACAAAAAGATAATTCCAAGCGTTTTACAACTTATAAAAACATCAAGGCACTCTTTAGGGACACCAGTTAAACTCAAACATGACAGAGACTATCTGATTTTAACAAAAAAAAACTGTTATCTACTTTGGCCAAATATTTACATTAGGACCTCCTGAATACAAAAATTACGCTGCAAGACAAACTATGCAAATTATTAGTCATTTAGCGTTACCGCACAAAAACGATGTATGGAAGTCTGGATTTATGCAGAATGAATTATCAAATCCTTTGTTTACATTTGGATAAAATCCAAAGGTCTGGGAAGGTTAAATACTACCAGCAGAAATTATCTTTCAGTTTTATTTTGAAATTCTCCTTCTCGCCTAGGTAGGATCTAGGTAAGAATAGGGTGACCAGACGTCCTGGTTTCTTTGGACATGTTCTGGGTTTTCAAACTTCTGTGGGCATCCAGCACATCCGCACATGTCTAACAATATCCTGGTTTTTAGATAATATTCATTCAAATCCTTAAATTTTTTAGCGGTAACGCAAAATTTACTAACCAAAAAAATTCTTCAGGGCATGATTTAATATGTTTAAGGTTAGGAACTGCAATATTTATATAGGATCAGCCTATATATAACATCTTCGAAATAAAATTTTACTAAAATACATAGACAAATGTATGGGTGTTCCATTCCGTACTGGAGGCGAAAAATATTGTCTGAGTTGGTTGTGTATGAAAAAAATATTTCTTGAAGTGGGCGAAGTTTTATTTTAAAAATTGTGATCCCTACCGTATGGCCGAAAAGTTTTTCATTCCACGAAATACTAGGTTTTATAAAAGGAACTTTTTATAGAATTTAGGAATTTTTTTCCATCCATTTGATGCTGGAGACTGAAGAGATAGTTTGAATTAGCTAATTATGTATAAATAAATTCTGAGAATGTCATTTTTTATTTAAAGTTCCAACCCAAAAATATCCTGAAATTGAGCGATGGTCTAATTAATCGATTCGACCCCAGATGATATGGCTAAAAGAATTTTCCAGAACTGGAATTAATAAATGTTATATAAGGCAATACTCAACGAATCGACTTAACATCTCAAATCTCAGATATAAATTCTACTAAAATCTATCCAAAAACGTGCCACGATAGAATCGGCTTAACTCAGATAGAAAACGTGCTCCATTTGGTGAACCGGAACCTGGAAATATAGTAAAGGCCTGTGCCCGAATTCCGGTTCGATGACAAATGATAATGAGAAATGACTTGATTTTTTATTTCAACTATTCGGTTGCATTTTTATTTAGGGTAGGCGAAATAAAACTATTTTTTATTTTTTATTTTGAAATTTTAATCTAAAACGACGAAATTCTGCACCAAACATCCCAAAGCTATGGTGCCTCAATTACGGTATATTATACAAATTAAAATATTACGAATGGTGATTATCCAGCCACTGATGATCGAGCCGTTATGAGTGAAAAATCCAGGTGAAGTTGTGCTATTGTTAAGCCGAGATGAATGGCTGGCCGACCTAAAATGCATTTGTCTAATTAAACCATCCGTCTCTTTTGGCACGTTCTGTTGTGAATGAGCTTACGCTCAAAATGGAGTGCGCCAAAAGATAAATAAATTTATAAGTAAATCAAATAAATAATAAAAAAATAAAGTCATTTCTCATTCTCATTTGTCATTGAACCAGAATTTGGGTGCTGGAGTGGTTATGAAAGTAAAAAACCAATTTTTCTGTGGCAACTCTAATTTCCCCAAATTTTTTTTCTAAGGAGTATTTGTACTATTTGTAATATTTGTTGAATTCTGGCCATGTTTTTTTTAAGAAACTCCATCTCTGCCCCAAACGGAGCTGCTTTGATTATACACAAATTCCATTGAAATCTATTATCTGGCTTAACCAATATATTTGATGATCAATCAATCTCTTGTAGCACCTCCCAATTAAGAATCAAGTTAGCGGGTATAAAACTTTTATAGAAGAGATTTCACCAAGTGAAATTCTTGTGGTCAGTCGTCGCCACTAAACCAATTTTATATAGCAATTTTAATTCAAATACATAAAATATTTCGAGACAATAACTGTCCTGTTTTTTATAAGGCGATTTTTTACAGACGTCGCTCAGGTTTACTCATCTTTGACCTGATCACCCTAGGTCCCTACTGTGGTATCGTCTAGCAATGACATTTCTTTATATTACACCAAAATATCTTTCAATTCTTAAAAATTAGCTTTGTGAAAAAGTCGAATATGTTCGTATTTTGACATATATGAATTGGCATACCTATCGCTTTTGAAATTGAAAAGGGTTCGAAGCGACAGCTGCTTTAAGATAAATTTTCCATTTTACATTTACCACGTAAAATTTAGGTAAAAATAGCTAAAAATTAAAAATTTCGCTTACATTTCCGCTGATGGATATTCTTCTCTATTAGAAAAATTTCAAAACGATAATCTAAAAATATCTGGGATTTCTTGGAGAGTTGTGGCCGTTCAGATAAAGAGCTCTAAACCAATAAATAAAACAGTTTTCTTTTAATATTGGAATTTGGCTCAAAAACTAAAAGTAGTTTTAGAGTAATTTGCTGGATCGTGTTTTTTTAAATCAAAAACACCAAGAATTACGTATGTATAAGGTCTAACAATCGTATTTCGTATGTACTCCTATTGGACTAGAAATACTCCCCAGAAAATTTGAAAAGTACTCCGCTTAAAGTTTTCAGAGCGACAGCACTGATGAGAACCCTCCATGAGTTCTGTTGGTAGTTTGCTTTCGTACTGAAAAGTATGGTCTACTCATCAGTCATCAGGCAGCTACGACCAAACTACAAAAATTTCCACTCTAACCACATACATTAAGTATCTGGCCAGAACGTACTGACATAGCGAATTATTATTCAACTACATCAAATATAATGGGGATTGCCATGAACAATTAATATATTTGTCTATAAAAAATGCCGAGAAATCAACTTATTGTATTATCTGTACTAATAAATATAAAAGCGAAGCGGTATTGCAAGCATACAATGAATTTTCAATTTTTGTTAAATTTTTATATTGCCATGAAAATAATTCGACAAGGAAAGATCAAGTAGATTATCCAGAGCTTGATAATCCTACTTTTCAAAATGACAAGGCGCTCTACTCTCTTAGCATGTTCTACAGAAAATTTTTGACTATTCACGGAAAAGTTGTAACTGAAAATCAAGATAGACAAACAAATTTAGAAGAGAATATTTTCTACTGTCCAGAGTTTGTAATATTCACCATAAAGCGTTATTTTGCTTATCTTCCACTATGGAGTATATGTTACTCTAAATTTATAAATATTGAGGGCCGTTTATCAAATTCTAATGTAGGGCTGTAGTTCAGTCACGTTAAAAATATTTATACCCAAAAAAAGTTTTTAAGAATTGGAAGATTCGTAACTTTATTGAAGCGGAAAATCGAACTACTAGTAAACTCTATAGCGGTCTCTGATGCACTTCAGCCAACACCTAAATCGCGAAAGAGAATATTTGTGAAAACAAATGATTCAGATGAAGAACCTGATAACAACATGTAGCATTTTCAGCAAATATCAACATGGTATACAACATGGTGGCATATTCAGATTAACTTAGCAATATCTGCGATTGCCTGTCATTGGCCATCGAACTTCCACCTACACTTTATTTAGAAGGGTTTTCTTGTAAATTCGATAACTTGCCCTCTGAGGGTCGCGCTAATATACGCTATATAGCAAATATTCACATTGGGACATACAACATGGTGGCATATTCAGATTTACTTAGACATCTCTGCGATTGCCTGTCATTGGCCATTGAACTTCCACCTACACTTTTTTACAAGTGTTTTTTTTTTGTGTAAAATCGATAACTCTTTATTAGACCCTCAAAATCGCGCTAATATACCCCTTTTTACAAATATGTTCATTGGGACAAACAATTAGACTGATTGCCCTCATTTACTTAGAAGTCTGAATGAATACCCAATGTTAGCCTACACTTTTTAAAAATTACTTATAAAATTGATTCAAATTCATACAAATTTGTATTATAAATTTAAAATTTTATGTACTATAGTAGTGAAGTAGGTTGAATAATGGTGAAAATCTAAATTGTTGGTTCTGTCACTAAAAACTATTTGAGATCCGCAGTTTATTAGTGTGTAATAATTGCTTCTACACTTTTTTGCTGTTGTAAGGTTTTTTTTGTCAATTTGTCATTAATTTCACACTAACCAATTTATCATATATAAATCCCGAATGTATTGAAAAATTGGAAATTTTTCCAACTGATCTAACGATCACAAGTTTAAATAAAGCCACGAATATTACAACTAAAACAAAAATTAAATTTCAAGAAATTCCTAAACCATTAGAATTACATCTATTAAAATTCCACAAATTTTACGACGGTCTCATAGGCTACGAAACCTTAACGGATTTACAAGCCAACGTCTTATTGAACGAACAAAAATTGCAAAGTAACAACTTTTCAATCAAAATACATAACAAAGTAATGTCGTGTATAAAACCATTCTTTCTCGAATCATTACAAAATATAATTATACGTATACCAGTAACATTAGTCCAAGGACAATTCTACATCAATACACCTGTAAAATTACAAGAAAATGTATATATTCAAGAAGGTGTCTATAAAACTCATAAAAACAACCAAGCTTACATGGAAATAATGCATACGTCTAATCAACGAAAAGAAGTCTTTTTAATAAATCCCATACAAGTCGAGGAATTAAATACAAAATATAGTGAGATACATTTTCTCAACTCCCAGTGCGAAAACCACGGAAGTAAAAATATTGAATCTAAATTAAATCTAGAAAATTTAAATAATGAGGAAAAAACGAATATTGTAAAACTCGATAAACTCGGTAAATCTAATTATTTTACAAGTATAGATTTAGCCGCGGGTTTCCTCCAAATCCAAATCAAAACAAGTGATATTCCAAAAACAGAATTCAGTATCGAATCGGGGCATTACGAATTTGTACGTATGCCGTTTGGTTTAAAAAACACACCTAGCACGTTTCAACGCGTGATGGATAATATCCTAGGTAAGTTACAGGGTAACCATGTCCTTTGCTATATGGACGATATCATTGTGTTTTCTACAAATTTACAAGAACATATTACGGATTTAAGAAAAGTATTCATCAAGTTAAGAAACGCAAATCTAAAAATCCAACCAGATAAAACTCACTTCTGTCAGAAAGAAATATGATTTTTAGGTCATATTATAACGTGTGATGGAGTAAAGCTAAACCCGAGTAAAATTGAAGTAATCGAAAATTTTAAAATCCCTCAAACTCCGAAAGAAATTAAATCGTTTTTAGGACTTGTTGCAAAGATCTTCCAATCTGTTATGCCTCCCGAACGTTATTAAAACCCGAAACCAATTATTCTACAGTTGAAAAAGAATTGTTGGCAATAATCTGGCCCGTAAAATACTTCCGACCGTACCTTTATGGCAGAAAATTCCAAATTATTACGGATCACAAGCCCTTGGTGTGGCTATTCAACATTAAGGATCCTTCAAGTAAAATCGTAAGATGGAGACTCAAGTTAGAAGAGTACGACTATCAAATATGCTACAAGAAAGGCACAGCGAATACAAACGCCGATGCACTTTCACGTATGGAACTAAATGAACATCTAGAAAATAAAAGTTTACAATACCCAAACACAATAGATTCACTTAAACCAAATATTCAAAGTAAAAGTATTACTACAAATGAGTCACAGACTTCATTAACAAATTCAGAACCCACAACGAATTTGAACAAAGCATCAACACAAACATCAAAGAATTCAAAAATTCAAAAATGAATTCATTATGATCATAATAATTTAGAATCTCTAAATTCAACAAATTTAATCCAGGAAATCAATCTAATTGAACCGGATGTACAAGAAAATATTCAAAGTAATGTTTCAAAAATTAAAACCATTCATGAGACATTAACACCGTTAAACACCTTTCGAAATCAAATCACAATCATAGTCGACAATGATTACGGAGAGATAGACGAAAAATTAATGATAAAATTTAATAAGTATAAAATTAAAAAGAAAAATTTCGATACGAATGATATCAAATACTTTTAAAAAATATACAAATAACAAAAAGATCTTAGCACTCCACGTGAATGCTAAAATATTCGAATTATTCCAAACGGAATTTCAAAATTCTCCTAAAAGAAAATTAATAAGAACTTTAGACAATGAAAAACAATTAGAAATAATTGAAAAGACACACCTTCCTTATCACAGAGGAATAATGGAAAATCACGAAAAAATTAAGAAAACGTATTTTTTCCCAAAAAATGAAAAAATTGATTTCCAAATACATAGGTCAATGTGAAATATGTAGTATTAACAAATACGAGAGGAAACCAATTAAATTGAAATTTCACAAACACCTCAAGGACCAATGGAAATATTCCATGCGGATACCTTTGTTTTAAGATCAAAAACATTTTTAATAATCATGGATAAATTTTCCAAATTTATCTCCATTTTCGAGCTTCCAAACAGAAGATCTCAAACCATGATTAAAATGTTTAAAATATTCCGGAAGGAATCCCTAAGAACTTAATTTTAGATTCAGCAACTGAATTTAATTAAGACTTATTCAAAAAATTCACGGATATATACAAGATAAATTTACATATTACCACAGCAAAAGCTTCGACAGGCAATAGTCCCATTGAACGCGTCCATTCAACATTAACCGAGTTAACTCGAATCATTTATTCTCAGAATAAAAATATTTCAATTCGAGACGTTATGGATGAAGCAGTATTAACCTACAATATAGTACCATTCACGCTTCAACAAAACTAACACCTTTTGAACTCCACAAAGGACACATATTAATCAAAAATATTCCAACAAATATAGCTGAACAATCTCAAGAATATTTAGAAGATATTAGATCAAAATATCAACAAATTGCAAAAAATATAGCAGAATTAAGTTTGCAAAATAAAACAAAGTAATAAAAAAGTTAAACGTTAATCGAGAAGAACCAAGGGAATTTAAACCTAATGACAAAATTTTTGAAAAAACAACTACTCGAGATAAACTCGTACCAAAATATATAGTATCCCTCATACTGTAGTAAAAGACCATCAAATAAACGTTGTAACTAATAAGCGAAAAGTTCACAAAAGAAGAATTCGTAACTATAACAAGCATCTAAACAAAGATAATATTATATTACAGGATAACCCTAGTAATCAACCAGTCACTAGAGGCGTTCGATCTAAGCAAGAATAAAGGGTTCATAGGATTGCAGCTAGGAACCGCAAGAGTCATCACAGGATACTATAAACTTATTCAAATAATTGAATTAAATGAAATAAAATTAAACTTAGAATTAGTTAATCAAACAAAATTAGATATAGGAAAACTTATGGAACACCATAAAATATCTGACGACACTCAAATGAAAATAGCCGATAGAAAAATGATAACATTACAAAAATCACTACATAATATTTTGCCAAATACTTATCATAAAAGACAAAAGCGAGGACTTGTTAATCCTTTAGGAACATTAATTATAGCTATAACAGGAAATTTAGACCAAAATGACTATACAGAAATTCAAATGGCAATTCAACGTTTAGAGAACGGAGAAATTAAAGTATTAGAAAAATACAACGAACAAGTAAAAATAAATCAAATTTTAATAGAGAGATACGAAGAAATGACGGACCATATTAATAATGTAACAAACAAATTGAATGAATACATTAAAAAAGCTACTATTTCAAAGACAGTAACTGAACATTTCTTTTTAAATAAATTTTTCTTAGAACTATTTGATAACATGTTAATTATAGAAGAACAAATAAACGAAGTTCATGATATAATGACATTTGCTAAAGTAAACATAATTAGTAGACACATACTAGATAATAATGAAATGAATTATATAACCGAAGAATTTGATCAGGCTGACATTAAAATTATATCGGAAGAACAAATTTATTCCATGCTACAGCTAAAAGCGTATTACAATGGAACAGATTTAATATTGTTAATCGAAATACCCCAATTTACCAAAGAATTATATACCTTTCAAAAAGATAAAACAATCCCAATAAATAACCAAATCTTTAACACACTCTAAATTTCATTATCCTTAACTCCCAAAAATATATGAATATTGAAAAACCATGTCAAATAATTGAGCATACTTATTATTGTCAAAAACAACAATTATACAATATAAACGGAAGTTGTATACCAAATTTACTAAATAACCAAGATGCAAATTGCGAAACAATTCAACAGGATCCAGAGGAAGAGATTGAATTATTAGAAAAACAGTATTTATATATTTCATCACCCGAAGGAGTACACATGCAGACAACATGTAACATTAATCAAGCGACGATCATAGGAATTAAATTATTACACTTCAGGAACTGTTCAATCACCATTCGAGATAAAAGATACTCGGACGACCAAACGAAGCGATATCATAGAGTCACGTTATTACAACCACTCGATAACATTAAAATCAATACGACAATGGAAGAATTTATAGACTTACCATTAATTACAGAACAATCAATCAAAAATATAGAAGAAATGAAGTTGAATCATCAAATTACAAAAGATTATACTCACACTTTAACAGTTTCATCAATTATATTAATTATATTACTAATAATAATAGTTTTGTTCACCTACAGGAAATACAAAGCATCAGTCCTTAAGATAAAAACAAAATTATTACAGTTAGCAGAGCTCACTCAAGTTGACGCTGAGGACAGCATCAATCTAGGAAGGGAGGAGTTATGTACTATACATAAACAACAACAACCACAACAACAACAAAACCTACGGAAATCTGCATCAGCAAATATTATCAACAATGAAAACATTGCACACTCATCATCTCATTCAATCGAATAAATATTCTACTCAAATTATATAAAATATGCATAATTGCATTATTATGTTTCTTTCTTATCGCAGAGTATAAAAACTCTACTCAAATTAAGTAAGGCGTTCAAAATAGTTTGTTAAGTCCAGGGTTTCGAACCAGCAAAATTTTAGGTTCGGGTTCGGGTTCAGGTTCAAAGCAAGAAAATAATTGGGTTCGGGTTCAGGTTCGGGTTCGGCTTAAATTGACGGTCCTAACTGCAAATTGACTCAAATTCATTTGTGTTACTTAAATACTGAACTGACGAAGTGGTATAATAACTATGTTGGAAGCTGATTTGACGATACAGTCTACATTTTTACGTAAAATCGCAGTTCTAACTCCAAAATTACAAAAACGCGTTTGTATCACTTAAATACTGAGATGACGATATTTATTTATTTCATTAAAAACATTTCGTTTAGTTTTGACGAATATGATATATCTTAATGATTCTTCTTGAAGGTGTACCCTTTGTGTTTGCCCATTCCACACTGACTTTCGTTGCAGGAAACGCTAACAGAACTTTTGCAGCTTCGTATAAAAATGGAATTTCAATTTTATGGTTTTCCCACTATTCCATAATATTTTTCTCCGTGTGGATCCGTGAAAAGGATTCATAAATAGTAAACTCCTGTTATACGTTTAGTTCAAAGTTAGTCCAGCTGTCTAAATTGTTGGATTATGATAAATAAAATACCATACGTATATATATAATATGTGATTTTTCTTTGCCAACCCGGAACTCGGTTGAATCGAACCCGCGAAATGTTGGGTTCGGGTTCAGGTTCAGGTTCGAAAAAATTACTAAAAATCTTTGAACAGGAGCGGGTTCGAGGTTCGGGTTCGGTTCGAATCCCTGGTTAAGTCATATAAATAAGTTGTACTATTTTCTGAAATATAAAACATCAAATTCTTTAGTTAAATTTGAACCTAAATAAATAAATGTGTTATATCTTTTACCGTTCATGCCACAACCGATATAACTATGTATATCTTTTTCATACATGGCATCACGATCTCGGTAACAACTGAGAGGAGACTCCAAATTTTCGCTGATGACACCACCGTTTTTACATACAGCCGAAGCGAATTCCAATTCACAGCTAGAATACAGACATATCTAGACACCTTCACTGCCTATTACAGTCACACTGGAATATACAGATAAATGCAGCAAAGACTCAGCTAATGTTTTAGTACTTAAAAACGGGTTACGAGAATGAGTTAAGAAAGGCCACTTCTATCGTGATAAACAGCAAGTAGTGACAGCCACTGATTCAGTCAGGTTCCTAATATAATCGATTTAAAAATAAAATCTCTTTCCATACAATCTTTTGTTATTGATTTTGAAAATAGTTTAAATGTTTTAATTCGAAAAAAGTATTTAATGTCATTATTTATTATTATTATTAATTGTTGATAATAATATGTGTAACAATATTATCTCACTCCCGTGTATATCTATAAAACCAAAATAAATTCCCCAGCAAAATCATTAAACAGTAATCTTCAATTAAAATTATTATTTAACAACTGTAATGATAACATTAAAGCTTTTATCATGAGAATAATAATTTTAATAATATAAAAGCTTAAACATCATACCAACAAAGGCACATATCATAATAATATACACACGCCGTTTCATACATAACAAAACATTAAAGATTAGAAAAACGAGATAACACAAAAATAAAAATTGTTGGAGCTTTTTTCCATTTTAACGATAAAATAATGAAAAATGATTTTCAAAATTAAATTTGATTTTATTCTCACTCCACTCGATATAAAAAATATAAAAGTTTATGTTCATCTGAACATCACAACCCCCATAAACATATACATATAGCACAAACATACATATTATATAAAGCTTAAAGTATAGCGCATTAAATAAAAGTTGTACATATAATATCACCATTCCACCTTGCGACCTGAGTTCATAACTAATCCATCAAAAATAAACAAAAAGTTTAGATGAATAAAAAATGTTTTCTTTTTGTTTTGCGCCTTATCTCTTGCCGTTAAATATTTAATCATTTGACGAAAATATTGCATAGGGTACGTTGTTGTGAATCCAGAAATTGAGTATGTATATCAATTTTTATGAGCTGTGTTAACATTTGTACATAAACAAATTATTACCATAGAATTTTACATTAAAATTTTCCAGGCCAAACGTGACTTTTGTTCATGCTGCCAGTAACGTCTCAAATGCAGTCCTTTTAATATTTATTTCGGTAATGGATTCCAATTGATTCTATCTAATACAGCTATAAACATATGTCTGTACCACTTGCCCATATACGTATTTTCTTATTTTTGTATGTTATGATCTATCAAGTTTTCACTCAAAATACCATCGTTGAATTTTTTCCATTGAATTCTCTAGCTTACACATAGACATCATTTCGATTTGATTTAATTGTTTTAAAGGAATTCATGTTGGACATACAAAATGTTCCGGTATTTCAAATTCACTCCTCATTTTTCTTTTAACACACAAATTGCTCTACACGAGCATGTGTGCACAAGAATTTTTAAATCCACATCGCATATTATTTAGACATTTTTAGGGTGAGTGTGTGGGTGAATTTAATTAAAAAAGTTGTTTTTATTTCGGAGCCAATTTTATTTCGAAGTTTTCGTCCTTCTTAAGTGTAATTAAAACTAAATATTTATTTGTTTTAGGCGATTTTAACATTAATATTGTGACGGTGACACCTAGTGTGTAATAAAATAAGTTAAAATTAATAGCTCAATGTTAAACTGTTCTAAATGGAATTTTCTATGATAAAATTGTTCTACACTATTCTAACTAGAAAAATCATGAGCTTTCTAGAAGTTTCGTTTGTGTATATAAAAAGGCGAACGGAATCGAATTGGAGTAGTAATATTTGGTAAGCGATAGAGTAAAGATTAAAAGGGAATTAAAAAGTGAATTAAAAAGTGTTTTTGTGGAAATAAAAATTATAAGTGAACAGTAAAATTTGAGAATAATTTATATAAAGTGATTTTGTGAATTTTTATTGATAAACTGTGTTGTATTAAATTTTGTGAAATAAATAAATTCGTTGGAGATAAATTAAATTGATTTTGTAGTATTCACAATCCAGTGATACGAACCTTGATTGACAAGGCAAAAACGTAACAATATTTTAAATTTGCCTAATAGCAATGACGATTATTTATTTATGATGTCCTCTTTTGGTTTGCAATCTCTGGTTGATTCTCCTACATGTGTTTTTAACTCTAGTGTTTCTTGTATTGATTACTGTTTTGCTCGTATTCGTAATAACGATATGAAGTTGTTAAATGCATCCGTTATTCCATTGTCGTTTACTGATCATTGTTTAATTCATCCAGACTTTCTTCTCATAATAACGGCCCATACAAATCTTTTGATCTTACTAAATTTTATTCGTTAGTTTTATGGTAAAATTTTTTAAAGTCTCTAGATTGTGATCCGTCCGCTAGCCTTAACAATTTCGTAAGTGGTTTTAACAATATTGCATCGTCTTGTTACATTTCTGTCATTCGAAAATCAAATACCAAGTTTAATACCACTATCATGATTCTCGCCTCGCCGAACGATTCACCGTGATTCATAAAGTCGTGTGAGTTAATTTTTCTTATTATGGTTTTCGCCTTTATTTTGGCGAATGCATGTATGGTAATATTAGAATGCACAAAGCACCCCTCATTATTTCTTATAATTTTTTTGACATTTTCATCATTTGGCAGCAGTTGCGTTATATTTGTTTTCAGTTTGTTGTGTTTCAATGAATTTAAATTTTTTAAACGTTTCACAATTTTATATAATAAATATGTTATGCAGCATTGATTTGTTATTTTTGATTTTCTAAAAAAAAATACAAATACAAATAATGCAAAAATACACGTAATAATAACAAAAAATCTTATAATTATTCTTATTCCGCCCATTTTTTATGTTGCTAAAATAAAAACGAACATTTTTATATAGATTCGCCTACAAATAGATGGCGAACAATTTTGACATTTTAGCTCGCTCACGGTGAAAACCATAATACGAAATTTTAAATTGGCCGACTTCAACTCGCCGTGAAAGTCAAATGTGAAAACCATAATAGGGGTATAAACCTTGGATTTCTTGCTACTTGCTTAATTTAATGAAAAAAACCAAACGTTCTAATAACACTAGACTCAAAGAATATTTTTTGAAGTTGTCGAATAAGGTTAGTTCTTGCGTTAAAGCTGAGAAACTTAGTTACTATAACCGCAAGATTGATGATTGTGCTGGGGATAGTAAGCGTGTTTGGTCAGTGATCAATGATATTTTATCAAATAATCGACAAGTTTCTATTGATAGAATCTTAACTGATGATGGTATTATTGTTTCTGATTCTGTTTTAATTGCCAATGAATTTTCTAATTATTTTTCAAGAATTGTTAATGAGTTGAAGTTGAATTTTTCATTACCATATGCTTGTAATTCGAGTGGTAATTGTGATTTTGGTGATTCATTTTTTATTGCGCCAGTTGACAGTGATGAAATTTTAACCATTATAAAGAGTCTAAAATCTCGAAAAAGTACTGATTTATTGGGTTTTAGTTCCGATATGTTGAAGTCTGTTGGCGAATTTGTTTCTCCGTTCTTTCTGTTCTTATAAATGACAGTTTATCTGTTGGTCTTGTCCCGGATATTTTGAAAAATTCAATTGTTATTCCACTGCACAAAAAAGGTAATCGCTAGCTCAAAGAGAACTTTAGTCCTATTGCTCTTCAACCTATTATCTAAAAAATCATTGAAAAAGCTATGAAACCACGAATAGATAAATACCTTGCTAATATAATTTTTTAAGTGACAATCAGTACGGCTTTAGATCTGGTAGAATTACTGAGTCATTTGAATGATAAGCTTGAGGCTGGAGCTGTTTTCATTGACATTAAACGAGCGTTTGATATGGTTGATAATAACTTGCTCATGGTTTGATCGACATGGTATGATTCTAAGTGAGAAGACTAAAATTATGTTTTTCAAGTTATCTGGGGACCCTTTGTTGAATTATATGCCTGAATTTATCTATCACCATTCTAACTGTAATTTTCTGAATTGTAATAATGATTATTTTAGAATTAAAATTGTTAAGTCCTTCAGATACCACGGTCTACATCTGGATGTTGGCATCAATTGGAAGTTGCATATTCAACAATTAAAAAGTCAATTGGGTTTCAGAGTGGTAAGCTCAGTGCTACTGTACGGGGCTCCGATCTGGTCAGAGGCACTGGAGGTAAAATGCAACAGGAGACGGCTGGCAAAAGTCTATAGGCTAAGTACCCTTAGGGTCGAGGCGAACAGAATATACATATGAGGCTAAGAAACACAGTTCTACAGTCGGTCAGGCTATCCAAACGACAGAAAGAGCCAAATTCGTGCAAAGCTGGCAGGAACGTTGGGATAATGCGACGAAAGGACGTTGGACTGGATGAATCGCAAACACGGAGAGGTGAATTACCATTTAACCCAATTCCTAACGGGACACGGTGGGTACCGAAGCTATCTGCATCGTTTTGGGCATGATGACACTCCTCTCTGTCCAACGTGCAATAAAGTAGAAAACCCGGAACACGTATTATTCGAGTGTCCGCGATTTGAGACCGAGAGAATGGACCTGTGTATTACCATAAGCCCAAACTTAGGTCCGGACAACATAGTGGATGAAATGCTGAAATCACAGCAAATATGGGATGCCTGCTCTGCCGTGCTAAGCATTTTTTCCTTAACTACATTTTTGGCCAAATTGAGTTATTGATGCCAATCGATAGCTAATAACAAACTTTATCATTAAAACTAAAAAAATAATTAAAACTAAATTGAGAAACACGTGATAAGAAAAATAGTTTTCATTTTTAATGCAAAATACACTGATTTCAAAACTTTAACATCAATTTTCTCAAAATTCGTTTTTTGTAGATAAGTAAAACAAGCTTAGCACGGCAGTGCTGCGCTACCATAACTAAGGTGCAAAAGGAGCTAAGGCGATTAGATGCGGCTAGAAACCTGTGAGTAGAAATACTAAGACCGCCCTCCGAAGTAATACTTTGCGGTGGTTCCGGGAGGAACAACGGTCCGGCGAGAGGAGGCGGTTTTAGTGGGTAAAAATCCCACACGGCGGTAAGTACGCTTACCATGTCTTTTGAAGATTTCCCCGCCTCGGAAAAAAAAGAAAAAAAACACACACACACACACACATTCACACACACACACACACACACACACACACACACACACACACACACACACACACACACACACACACACACACACACACACACAGCTCTGCTGGAGATGTGGTGAAGAGGGGCATGTTGCTAAAACACGCCGAAAAGAACCGAAATGTATGCTCTGTGACGAAAAGGCCATTGGAAGTAGCAAACACGTGACTGGTAGCTCGAAATGTCCAGCTTACCAGAACGCGATGCGAGTAAAGCAGAGGAAATGAAAATGGCTAAAATAAACCTTAACCACTGTGAGGCTACTCAGGATCTGTTGCAACAGTCACTACGGGAGGTTGAAGCAGATATTGTAATGGTATATGCGAGCAATACCGAAACCTTGATAGGAGAACTTGGCCTCGGACATATCGAACCGGGCTGCTGTGTGGGCTTGTGGTAACCACCCCCTACAGGAAATTGGTGGGGGCTCTGCTTCCGGCTTTGTTAGAGCCATGGCTAACGGTATCCACTTTTATAGCTGTTACGCTCATCCTAGTGCATCAATGGAGGAGTTCAAAACTTTCCTGGATCAACTAACGATTTACGCGCGGATTCGAATACCGTTACTGATAGCTGGTGATTTTGACGCATGGGCCATCGAGTGGGGAAGCAGAAAACCAAATAGTAGAGGTAATGCTTTCTTGGAAGCCCTCGCGTGCTTACCGGTGATATTGGTGAATAAAGGAAATATACCAACCTTTCATGCCCCTATGACCCGTCATTTTAGACGGGCAATCTGAATATTTTAATTTATAAACTCCGGTTTCCAAAATTGAATCATTCGCAGGCTTTATTTTCTGTTCCAATGAATTTCGAGTTTAATAAGCAATTTTGTAACCATAATTTTGAAAAAAATTTTGAAGATATTTACTAGAATTTTTATTAAAGTCTACACAGACATATTTTGGTTGCACATCTTCATCAAAATGCACAGTAGTTGACTGTATGTATTCCATTTTATTTGGTAAATCAGGAGGCAGCTTTGGAGCAGCGAGAATGACAAAGAATAAAGCAGAAAAATTGTGGCTGTCAAATGAGATTAAATTATTGTATACAAAAATCAACATGCTAACAATGAAAGTATACAGTTTACATCTCCTAATTGCGAAAAATTGCCACTATATTTGCCAACAATGTTGTATGTGTGTTGTATTCTCGGACGGTCAAATTTGATATCACACAATTGTGTTCACTCATATACATACTATTACACATTTTAATGAAAAAATAATAATTTCAATAAATTGATTTGAAAAAAAATTGATTAAATCTCAATAAAGTATTCAAAATTAATAATAAGGGAGCAATTAATATGAAAGAATTACGATAATTATAATACAAAAAGAAATTAATAAGAGATTACCGAATACAACAAATAAAATCAATGTGCAACCACCTCTAATTTTCAATTAAAAATGTTTTTTATTAATTTCAAACTTTTTTATTTTTTTTTTTTTCACTATTAGCAATTTTGATTTTACTTACATATGTCTGAAACAATTTTAAACGATTGTTATGAACAACTTTTTTTTTTTTGTTAATTTTGATTGTAGAATTTTCTTCATAATTTAACCTCACAATTGGATAAGGACCATTCCACAAACTATCCAATTTTCCTTTATTCATGACTTCATTTTTCAGAAGAATTAAATCCCCAATTTGGAATTTTGTCACATTCGCATTTCTGTCATAATAGCTTTTAGAATTTTCTTTTGTTTGAATTATTTTTTCTCTAGCCACATGCCAGCAACTTTGAAATTTGTATTTCAGCTCAGAAACATAAGAATCATAATTATATACTGGTTCTGGCTCCCGTTTTAATGATGTAGGAATTGTTGGTTTATAGCCAAAAACAAGTTCAAAAGGCATGTATCCTGTAGATGAATGAAGTGTCGAATTATAAGTAAATAAATCCATTGATATCCACTTATCCCAATCGTTGACATCGTTTGACGTAAAATTTCGCAAATACTCCGCCAAAGTCCGATGAGAGCGCTCTAAAGCCCCATTTGATTGTGGGTGATATGCGGTTGTATTAATCATTTTAATATTTAAAATTTTACAGACATTTGAAAAGAGGTCAGGTATAAAATTTTAACCCATGTCGATAACAATTGATTGAGGAGATTCAAACAAGCAAATACGTTGGTCTACAAATGCTCGAGCAATAGTTACAGTTTCCTGATTTGGTATACAAACAACCATAGAATATTTGGACAAATCATCCTGAAGTGTCAAAATAAATTTATTCTCGTGTTCAGTAATGGCAAATACAGTAATGGGTAGTGGGCCTACCACATATAAAAAAATAATTTCTTCAATGGATACTTAGCTGTAGTTGTGATTTTCATTGGGCATTTGTTTGATTTTCCAACTTTATTTTTCTGACATTTAGCACATTTTCTAATAAAATTTCGAATTGACGTCATCATTTTCAGAAATTCATAATAATTTTTTAGTCTCTTGTATGTACCATCAAGAGGATTAAAATGGAAATCATGAAGTATTTTTTCTATATCTTGTTGATTGTTGAGTTTAATTATATTTTGTTTCGAATTACCATTAATAGTAATGCAAGGTGGAAGTAAATTAGAAGTAGACGGAACATCAGGAAGAATATCTGGGGTATTGATTGATGTTGCCTTTGATCTGGTTAATACATTAATTGAATGATTTTCTTCCAGAAAATTGGGTAATTCTATGCGAATTAATGAATCTACATTCGTATTGGTTTTACCAGATTTGTATTCGATTTTATAGTCATATCCATCTATGTCCACTCTCCAACGTATTAAGCGGGATGAGGGATTGGTCATAGATTTAAGCCAAATCAACGGTTTGTGATCAGTTCGTATTATAAACTGTTGTCCGCAAACATAAGGTCTGAATCGTTTTAATGCCCAGGTAATCGCAAGAAGTTCCTTTTCGATGGTCGCGTAGTTCTTCTCTGCCTTTTGTAACACCCTGCTTGCATAAGCAATGGGAAGGTCAACATTAGTTGAAGAATTTTGCTTGTAAATCTGAACAACATTCGGTATTTCAAAAAGATAATTTAAAATTCAAAGAGTTTTCTTCAAATATTAATCCTAATAAATTCGCTCAAGCAAAAATTGTTCTTAATCAAAAACGAAAAATGTCTTTAGATTTGAACATTGCTTTTAAGCTCATCCCAGAATTCGATGGTTCTTCAAGAAAATTACATAAATTCATATTTTCTTGTGATATGGTTTTTAAAAAATTAAATAAAGAATTCAAAGAAGATCCACTAACTGAAATGATAATGTTCAAACTTCCAGATAAAGCTCATGAAATCCTTAAACATTAGCAATTTAAAACTAACGCTGATATTAAGCGTGAAATAAAAACACAATTTTCCGAGAGCAGGCCAATTGAATACTTGCAAGTAGAATTAATTCGGGCCAACCAACTCCCAAACGAAGACGTTAAAACTTTTGCCCACAGAATAGAGCATTTATTAAATGATTTAAATGACGCATGCATTGCCCGTGTCGGCGATGAATCTTCAGAGGTTATACATCGTCTCAATGCAACAACAGCTCTGAAATCTTTCAAAGATGGTCTGAAAAGTTCCCTACTAGTATAAAATAAAAGCATGCAGATTTACCGAATTAAAAGATGCAGTATCTAAGGCGAAGAGGAAGCTACTTTTAATTATAAATTAGCTTCTTTCTCTTACACGGATCCTAGCACTTCTACAAAACATTTCCATCCAAAATGTCAAATATGTAAAAAAATTGGGCACTCTGCGGATATATGTTACCGAAAAAAGCCAAATAAGTTTCGTAACCCTGAACATTTTCATCGAAATTTTGAAAATTCAAATCGATCGTATGTTCCTACCAGCGGTGTTCAACCAAACCAATCTTATTTATCGAATCAACACACAGTTGTTTGTGATTATTGTAAGAGAGTTGGACACCACATCAAAAATTGTCGTCAAAGGAAATATGCTAAAGCCAATCGGGCTCAACATAATGTCAAACCAGCAATTCAAACCAGTAAAGAATAGGAAAACGAGAAATCACTCGTACATGAGCCATCGAACACAGCTGTTCGACTGAAAGATTTGCTTTAAATTTGTGTTCTAATTCCAATATTTATTCGTATAATTCAAACTTAAAAAACGAATCCTCATATTCTATCAACCTAAATAATAATAATAACAATAAATTCGTATCTCTACATATTGACATATTAGATAATAAAAACTCCAGCTTTTTACTTGATACTGGTGCTGATATCAGTATAATTAAAAGACAATTTATAAAAGAAGATACGGTTTGTCATCCAAAATTAAAGTGTACAATTACTGGAATCACACCTAACCAAATTGAAATACTTGCTTTATGTGAAGAAAACATAAAATTGAACGATATGAAATCAATCAGCCAAAATTTTCATATAGTGGATAATGACTTCCCTATAAAATCTATGGGCATTTTAGGTAAAAACTTTCTAGAAAAATACTGTTGTAAAATTGACTATTCAAAAAAAAACTTTGGAAATCCCTATAAATTCTGATATTTCGCAAACATTTCCTCTGTGTTCTCAATTTTTAGTAAATGATATTATTCCTTCACGAGTCGAAAAATTTATTAACATATGTCATTTTCTTCCGAATATTTCGGAATATTTTTGCCTTTCAATGGAAATTTCACCAGGAGTGTTCAAGGGAAATTCAATAGTTCAAACAAATAATTCTCAATTTATATTATCAGTTTTAAATACAAATGAATTCCCAGTTGCGATAAACGAAATAAATGTATTACCTACACCTCTAGAAAATTTTGAAGTTTTTCATTTAAATAAATGGGAAAACCGTGTCGAGAATAGACTTCAAGCATTGGAAAGCCATATTGATACTGGTCATCTAAATGAAGAGGAAAAAAAATCAATCATTAAAACTTGTCGGTCTTTTAACGATATTTGTAGGGGTTCCTTTATGACACCGCTATAATTTCGCGGTTCTAATGTTAGATTCCGGATTCCACTAACTGACCGATTTATCTGACTCCAAAATAAATTTATCACTAACACCAAACTCACAAAACCATTTTATTATTTTTTAATTTTAATTTTGGCTTAATTTTTATTAAATAAAATTATAGAAAATATGTTATACAAATTTTGTATTTTAATTAACTAAACTGAAACTTTTATTTCATATGATGGTCGCCGCAATAATGATCATATTCTTTTTGTCTTTTTATTCTACTAATCATTATTGCGATGATGACTGAGATAAAAATAATCATTAACCTATTTACTTCTTATTCTAATTAAAGTGGATCAAATATATACTTATACAATTAGAAAGGAATACTGAATAACAATTTACTCATTCCATCCGTGCAGCAAGCGGGATGGCATACTGGAATGCATTATATGTCAGTCCCATAACAATCTATCATTCGTTTTTGTTGCTGTTTTAAAAGATTTGAATTTTGTATATTTTATATTATAATTATGATCGATTACGTCATTCATTCATAGGGTGCAAACGGGTATGAATATTAAAATTATTGATTGCACCATATCACTCACCCTGCAGATACAGCCTTATTGAAGTAAAAACTATATCTGTATTGGAATATCTTGGAATTTGACATGTCGTGAATTGAATGTTTGCGATGTTGATGGCATTAATTTTATTTCGTCCGTTACGTACGCCGGTTTCAGTCGGTCGATGGCGATTGATACATTTTTGCCTTTGTAATCAACTACGAAATATTTGCGGAATCTTCGCTTAACTAAAAATGGCCCTTCATATGGTGGTGTCAATCCTGTTTTGACTTTGTCCACCCGGACGAAAACTTGGTCACAGTCCGTTAAATCTTTTGGGATGTATATGTTGTCCTGAGGGCTATTCCGCGTATCTTTGGGAACGACATTGCGCATCGACTCACGTAATAGTTCGACCAGTGAAGTTGGATCAGTCGATGGCGCGGGATTGGGATGCATTACAAGTTCTCCTGGGACCTTCAGCGGTTGTCCGTAGACAAGATCAGCAGGAGTACACCCAAGATCAGTTTTGATCGACGTTCTTATTCCAAGGAGAATGAATGGGAGCTCTTCACTCCAATTAGGGGAATTTGATCAAGCGTACAAAGAGGCTTTTAAATGGCGATGTAGACGTTCTACCATACCATTTGCCTGTGGGTGATATGTCGTTGTCCGTATTCTGTGCGAACCTAATACTTTGGTAAGTTCTTTGAAAAGATTACTTTCAAATTGACTGCCTTGGTCAGTCGTGATTTCGAGTGGGACACCAAATCTCGAAATATACTGGTCTACAAAAGCTTTTACTATGGTGGAAGCTCGCATATCAGGCAGAGGTATTGCTTCTGGCCAGCGCGTAAATCTATCAATTATAGTAAATATATATAAGTTTCCGTTTGACGGAGGTAATGGTCCAACCAGATCTAAATGTATGTGCTCAAACCTGCCGGAGGGAATATCAAAAGGACCATGTTCTGAGCGTGTGTGTCGGTTGACCTTCGACTTCTGGCAGGGAATACATGTTTTGGACCAGTACCCCGTATCTACGTTCATACCAGGCCAGAAGTATTTGGACGCAATTATTTTGCGTGTTGCTCGAATCCCTGGGTGAGATAAGCCATGAAGCATTTCAAAGACGATTCGGCGCATTTCGTTTGGAATGTAAGGACGTTTAATTTTTGTGACGTTTCACACCAAATATCAAGGCCTGAACTAAATTCAGGTACTAGTTCGAGATTGCGTTTTGAACTAGGTGAAGTTTCATTATCAATTAGTAGTTTCTTGAGCTCGTCGTCTGATCGCTGTAAAGATGCTAATTTGTCCAAATCGAGCGCAGTGTGACAAATAGCTGACATAAGTGTTTCATCCGGTCGTGACAAAGTATCCGCCACAATGTTGCTTTCACCTTTAACATACCGTATATCTGTCGTAAATTGGGAGATATAATCGAGTTGGCGACTCTGCCGTGGATTACGCTCCGACTTAGATGCGATTGCGGTAGTTAGCGGTTTGTGATCTGTGTTGATGGAAAATATTCTGCCCTCGACAAAACACCGGAAGTGCTTGATGGCGCAGTAAATAGCCAGTAGTTCTCTGTCGAAGGCTGAGTACTTTTGTTCGGGAGGGGAAAGCTTTTTGGAGAAGAATGAAAGAGGTTTCCAACTTCTACCATGTATCTGCTCCAATACAGCACCCACAGCAATACCAGAAGCATCGGTGCTGATACGAATATTTCCGTTGTCAACTGGATGCGTAAGGAGAGTAGCCTGAGCGAGGGCAACTTTAGCTAAATTAAAAGCCGCTTCGCAATCAGGTGGCCAAGAAAATGAATTTGTCTTAGTGATTTTTCCTAGTTTGCTGAGATGGCTGTGTATTGGAGCTAAATGTTCGGCTAAGTGAGGGACGAAGCGATGATAATAATTAATCATGCCCACAAAACGCTGCACTTGCCTGACAGAAGTTGGTTGAGGAAACGTTTGAATTGCCACGATTCGATCCGCAGATGGTTTGACGCCCTCTTTGGTGATTTCGTGGCTAAGGAAATTAAGGGAAGCTGCACCGAATTCACATTTAGATGGTTTGATTGTTAACCCGTATTCGTCTAAACGTGCAAATAGAATGTTTAAGTGCTCGCGGTGTTTAAATTCGTCTTGACTGGAAACTAAAATATCGTCGATATAAACATATATGAAGTCAAGGCCCTTTGTAACCTCGTCCATAAACCGCTGGAACGTTTGTGCTGCATTTCTTAAACCGTATGTCATCCTTGTAAATTCATAGAGGCCGAATGGGGTGGTAATAGCCGTTTTGTAGATGTCTTCCTTATTAACCGGGATATGATGATAGGCACGCACGAGATCGATTTTTGAGAAAACGGTGCAGCCTTGTAGGTTAAGGGAAAAATTGTGGATGTGGGGGAGAGGATACCTATCTGGTATCGTAATCGAATTCAGCCGACGGTAGTCCCCGCAAGGTCGCCAGTCGTTGCTGTCACGTTTTGGTACTAAGTGTAAAGGTGAAACAGCGCTGGACGAACTTTGTTTGCATAATCCTAGTTGCGACATATACTCGAATTCATTTTTCGCAATCTTATGTTTCACTGAGTCTAAACGTCTTGGACGTGAAAATGGCAAATGACCGTTTGTAACTATGTGGTGCACAACATTGTGCTTTACAGGGAGATCATAGCGAGGTTGCTTAGTTAAATTAGGGAATTGACGAAGAAGTTCGCCGTATGGCCCGTCAATGGTAAATAGGCGAGGTATAGAACCTGTGGTTATCTTCACATCTGCTGTATTGACCGATAATTTCGTCAAGGTGTCTGTCAATCGCTTGTGTTTTAAGTCTACAACTATTCCAAACTTCAAAAGGAAATCGGCACCAATTATAGGTCTAGTGACGGAAGCTACAACAAAAAGATGTCGGTAATCACGACGCAAACCCAGATCTATGTTCAAAAGTCGTGTTCCATAGGTTGTGATTGAAGAACCGTTTGCTGCCACTAAACGACTCTCTGAATCGGCAGTCAGATTCTGAAAATATATTTTAGGTACGACGGAAACGTCTGCACCGGCGTCTATTAAAAAACGTAATTTCGTTATTGGACATATAATTGAAAGGCGACGATTATGAAACGTCCCGTCGCTCGTCGCTTGTACTGTGGGACGACTTAGTTTCCCGAACTTTCTTGAGCTTTTGGTTTCGGGTTTTGACCAAAGGAGCAACCATTACATTTTTGAGCTCTATTTCCAAACTTCCGGTTTTACCAGCATAGCCAATATCCACTCCTCTGTCTAGATTTACTACGAGATTCAGAGCGTTGGTATTGGTTGTTTCTGTTATTTGATCGTTGAGTTGATCGAGAGCGACTCGTAAATTCACGGTTGCATCTCGAAGTCAGTTGATCAATGGATTTTTGAAGACTTGCCAGACTTAGCTCAGTTTTATTTAATGCGGGTTTCGTTTGCTTTGATGGTCCAGGTTCTACAGTGTGGCAAGCGTAATTTGGTTTATTGATTTCGAAAATTCGATCAGCGAATTTTATTAAATCATTTATTTTATCCGCCTCGCGTATTGCTACAATAGATCTAATAGAATCAGGAAGACGACCTAACCACAAAGTTTTCAACAACTGAGCGTTTACAGCAGTTGAAGAACCTGCTTTTTCTTCAAGGTGTCTATAAAAATCCGAAGGTGTAAAATCGCCCATATCGGTAGATTTAAGAAGATTTTCAATTCTTCCATGCTCTGATATGGATCGTCGTTTAATAACTTCATCCCGAAGGGTTTCATATTTGTTATTCTCGGGTGGGTTACGCACAATACTTGCTACCGAAGCTATGACATCCACCGGTAGGTGAGCTATCGCAAAATTAAATCGGTTCTCGTCAGTATTAATTCGCTTAACTTTCACTAATGCCTCGAGTTGTTTAAACCACAGTTCTGGAAGGTCTTTCCAAAACTGCGGTATAGGCGCGAATGTTTCGTTGACTGAATATTTTTTTTCATCATTTTCATTATCCGACATGTTTCTTTATTATTTAAAAAGATTTATACGATGTGTCAGAATAAAAAAAAATTGAATGAAGTGATCGAACGTAATTACAATGCGAAAATTTTCCGAGAAAAAAAATTAAGAATAAAAATAGGCGCAAAACGAATGAGAAACAGCGATAAAACAAACATATAACTCACCCCCCTTTTTTTTTTTTTGTTTTTTTTTTGCTTGCTTCAAGGATTTCAGCAATTCAGTTCAAAATTCCTTTGCTTGCAATTTAACTTATGAGAAATCTAAAATAAATTAAGAAAAAAACTAATATAATAAAAAAAAATAACGAAACTATATTTAAAGAACGATACGTTAACTTAAACTAACATTGGTTAAGTTTAGTTGATGTCCTTGGCAGTTGCACGAATCGCAAAGTTGTTGCTGGATTTAATTATGTCTTAGCGGATTGCTGTTGATTCTGCTGTTGAGATGTGTGTCCTTGAGAATTCGTAGATTTTTTTTTTTTTTTTTGTGTTGGGTAAACCAAAATCTATACTTCTCGCAGAAACTCTCTCTTTCCTTACTGTTAGTTAGACAAGGTTTGTAGTAGTTGTAAATTGCAATTAATTGGTACAGTGGATTACAAAATAATTCACAACATGTGGAACGAAGATTAAAATCCAAAAAGCAACAGTTATTAAAACATTAAAAATCCTTAAATAATAAGAGATGAGAACGTCGCCAAACCCAGAAGTCCCAACGTCAATACGCACATTTTATCATCGATCATTTTATCTATCGAGACGGATATACTGTCAAAAGGATTAAAGTGCAATATAATTCCGCATCACGATGTAAAAAACAGAAACAGACACCTTTTGAATATCGAAAATTCCATCATGAAAACAAACATTGAACATCAATCGGATATAAGAGCAATGGTAGTGAACAAAATGAGTGATTTTAATGAAGTAGGACGGAACCAAAATACCAATGAAATCAAAATAGTAAGAAGCATAAAGAAGAAAATAATAGACAACAATTGGATAGTTACAAAGACGGATAAAGGAAACACAATTGTCATTATGAACAGAAACATATATGTACATCACTAAAATCGACGAATTTATAATAAACAACCATATTCAAATTTTAAACGAGGATCTACAAAACAGATTAACAATTCTATAGAACATGTAATCAACAAATCAAAACACTTACTAAATAGCAGAGCGATGACACAGAATAAGATAATCAATCCGACAGCACCGATAATGAGAGGAATACCTAGAATACACAAACCTGAAGTACCAATAATACCTATAGTTAACTTTACTTTGGCTCCATCTTACAAAATTGCCAAATTTACTAATAATTGGATAAACAAAAACGTAAAATTAGAAAATTTCCATTCCATAAAAAACAATCTCGAGCTAATCAATAAAATAGAAGGTATCAACATACCAAATATTGAAAAATTAACATCGTTCGATGTCGCTAATATGCACTCAAATATAACCGTAAGAAAAACATTGGAGATTACAAGGAGTTTGTTAGCCAATCGAGATACAGAAACACACGTCATTGAGAAGAAATTACAAATCAAAATTATTTTATAAATTTCATTTATATAAATATAACTAATTTTGATTCTCAGCATATATTCAAAATATTTAGAAAATCAACACAAACCATCCATACCAAAACCAGATTTCAGCATATAACCACATGATTCACCGGGTAAATAGCACCAATAGGTCACAAATGAATTACAACGATAAATTAAACACAATCAAATTAATTGCAAGTAAAAACGGTTACAAATCAACAAAAATTGACTTGATGAATTTAATTTATCGAAATAAAATGGAATACAGACAGTCAACTACTTTGCATTTTGATGAAGATGTACAACAAAAATATGTCAGTGTAGAGTTTAATAAAAATTCTAGAAAACATCTACAAATTTTTTTTCAAAATTATGGTTACAAAATTGCTTATAAAACTCAAAATTCATTAGAACAGAATATAAGGCCTGAGAATGATTCAATTTTGGACACCGGAGCTTATAAATGATTATGTTCAAATTCCCATTCATTTTATTTAGGGTAAACTAGAAGATCATTTGGACAAAGGTTTAAAGAACATACAAGGTGGTTTGGCGACTATTGGAGGGGGGGGACCAAAGTTGAGTAGATTACTCTACCAGCTACCATCACGTGAGCTGTTCTGGTCTTGTCATTAGGCAGCTGCGTGATGGGTACAATTGTGTAAGAGGTAACCTGTTCACAATTCGCAAGTCTCCAGTTTTATTTAGCCTTCCTGTAGTAAAGCTGGGTGACCTACAGGCGATTTGCAATTCCCAGCAACTCGTAAGAGTAAAATCAAACGGAACACGGGGCAGGAGTAGGAATAGATGGGATTGGGACAACCCTCCCGAGGTCCTTGTGCTCCAATGCTACCGTCTTTCTAGCGGAACTACATGCTGTAGTAAACATCTAGAAGGGAGAGCAATAAGCCCAGATAGTATATATCACGTACCGGAAGGCAGTATTGTCAGGTTCATTAAGAACCTGAATATTGACTGGACGGATAATTAAGCAGGGTCCAGCACAATAGATCAGCACAATAGATCTTTTAGGTCGCAGTGGGAAGTGGCTGATCGCCCGCATGGCCCTACAATAATAATAATAATAATAAGGAACATACAAATTTCGAATAAACAAATTATAAACGCAAAATCGAAATACTATTTTAACAAATTTCAAAGAGCGGGAGGCAATTGTAAGAAGCAGTGGGAATTTGCCAAATGAAATACTGAACAAAGGGATGCGTTGCAACGCAATCTCTGAAATAATCGATGAATCGGGTACACAAATTTCTTCACATATTAATATTGCAAGTTGTTTCAATTTGTATTTTTCAAAATATTGGTTATTAATTACAACATTGTTGATATTTTGTGCGAACTATTTAATCATAGTATTACTGAAGGTATTTTTCCTCAAGCATTAAAAACCGCGACGGTCATTCTGCTGTTCAAAAAAGGTGATCGCTTATTATTATGTAATTATCGGCCGATTTCGCTTCTGCTGTTTATCTCAAATATCTTTGAGAAATCAGTAAAATCTCGTTTTATTGACTTCATAAGCTCTTTTAAATATCTTAGTTCTTGTCAATTTGGGTTCAGAACTGGTCTTGGAACAGGGAACAGAAAATGCTCTTCTTAATTTAATGAATCCGCTACACGAAGCACTTAATAATTCTCATATATCAGCTGCTCTATTTATCGATATAGGTTAGTAAAGCCTTTGATATGGTGGACCACCGGATACTTTTAGATAAACTTTTGCAGGGTGGCCAAAGGTGTGCCTCAATGTTTCGTTCTGGGGCCCATCTTATTTCTTGTTTATGTCAATTCTATTTTTAAACAAAAAATTTTTTTGGCAAAGTTGTTGCATATGCGTATGATATGGCATTTGCTTATGATTGCTGCAACTACTCGACGGCTGTCTCTCGTATTAGTACAGATCTTAATATTTTGAGTGAATGGTTTGCTGTAACTGATTTTGTCACTGGCAATTAAAATATATTTTTTATTGCTTACTTCTTATTAAATTTAGAAACTTGTTAACTTTATGTAATTTTTTATAATATTATTATATTACGTGTTGTACATCATTAATTGAAATCAATAAATAAATAATTTCCGATCAATCTGGAGTGCATAACTTCTTCGGCCAAATTACCCTCAACTATTTACGGCAGATTTCTACGACACAGCAAGACACTGATCTTTATGGCATCGCTGCAAAACAAAAGTTCTGTCCCTTGACTTTGATAGAAACCTTCTGAGAAAAACCATCAAGCACATATAATCGTCAGTAAACGATTTAACCTATGAATCCGGCTTCAGATTGCATGTCTAGTAGTCCAAACTTAATAAAATCCTCCGAAATCTAACAGAATCTTGTAAATATTATTTAAACAATGACCGATAGTTTTGCAATTAAAATGTTTACAAGAAAATTAAACAAAAATTAAATTAACAAAGACGTAGTTTTAATTAAGCAAAAGTAAAATCAAAATATTTTACTCGTTAGTTGACGATTGAGTTCCAATTTTCAATCGTCACCTTTATTTTGCTCCTTTTATTTTCAGAAATACAGAATTTTATTTATTTTTATAAAATGTTCGATAAATTAGTCAAATTTGTTCTATTAAATGTTATTTAATGAATTATAAATAATCACAAATAATTTAATCCTAATTTGTGACTGAGCGAAACATAAAATTAGTAATTGAATGAATTACGTAAGTATCGACTAAACAAAAATTTGAGCGTATAATACACAACAGCACCTTGCATAATCAAATGTATCCAATGCCAACTGCAACAAACCAAAAAAAAAAAAAAACAAATAAATAATTTGCGTTGTTATACTGGTAATGCTGGGACAACTTACATTCTTACTATTTTTCTAGCTCTTGGTAAATCATCGTCACTCTCTTTAGCCAAAAACTTGCGAATACCATACATGGAACTATTAGCAATTTGAAATGGAACTAATTTCGTTACGTCCGTATCAAAAATGTTTCTGTCCACTTTATTTAGATAGTTACAAACATTCAAAAAATTGTCTGTTGTAAATGTGAACTGACGTAAGTATGGTGTCACAAGATTTAATCCGTTGTATATTTTACGTTGAATTTTTAACATTCTGAAAATAATTGAATTAGATTACTTCATTTTTTATTTAAGTGGTTTTTTTTAGAGTTTACATTGGTTGGCGACCAGACATCCAAATTAAGATGTCTACAAGAGCCGATGGTAAAATTTGATAAAAAAATGTTCGTAGATAGTAATAGTAAACACAGGTGGTAACTGTTAGGTTAGGACTCGACACGGAATAATCCAATGGATATTTAAATTTTGTGTCTAGTAACAAGCTCAAGTACTCCTCAAATTTAAGTGTATTTTCAGGAATATTATTAACGTTATAGTATTCCAGCTGATTTTGCCTTTATCGAAAAAAAAAAAAAAAAAAAAAAAAAAAATTAACTTAAATTTAAGCTTCAAATTGCCTTCATGAACTCTTACATTTTGGTACCATGAATCCAAGAAGTAGCTATTACAGCATTGGCCACAATATCTACCGGAATAATTTGAGCATAGCTGTCCTTTTCAACCAATGATGTTCGCAGAACACCTCGGAGCGCGGCAATACCACTACCAAAATATCCATTGAAGCCCTCAGAATAATTAGGTAAGGGGTCCTTAATCGCTGAAATTACTGCCAAATCATAATGAACAAACCCATGTAATTGACTTGTTTTCATTCGTTTACTCACTAACAGATGGCCGGACAACACAAATGGGAAATTTATGACGATATTGATAAACAACGTCCTCTGCTAAATGTTTTGAAAAGGAGTAAGTGTTGGGGAACTCTTTCAAAATCCTAAAATTACAAAACACAACTCAACATAAATAATTTTTACCTACGGGAACGAAGTAATACTTTGACTGAAGTGCCGCCATAATTTGGTCGTCAAATCTATTAAGCGCATTTTCTAATGTAAATAGATCAATCGAAGTATCATAATGCCGTTCTTCAGTCACTCGTCGATTTGATTGTGAATATGTGGTGGACACGTAAACAAAAACTTGTAATTTCTTAATCTGTTTTGCTATTTCTAGAAATCGGTACGTTCCAATGGTGTTTGTTGCCAAAATAGTGCGTAGCGGTAAATCAAATCGAACATCAGCCCCCGTATGTAATATGATATCGATACTATTCAAAATCTCGTTTAAATTGTCTGCACTTAGCCCAATATTTTCTTGTGCCAAATCTCCCTGGAAAAATTTTATTTTCGAACATATTCCTGACTTTCGAATATTATCGAAAACCTAACCAAAAATTATAATTTTAGTTTAACTATCTGCCAGGCATGTATATGTCTTATTAATTTACCAAATGGTTTAAATAATCATTACAACGTTTTTGGAAATTTCGTTTGCCACGCACTATCAAATAAACACAATTCACTTGATCACATTCGCGTAATATTTTCTCCACTAGAACTTTACCAACAAAACCGGTGGCACCCGTAATTAGCACATTTTTACCAGCATACCAATTTTTTATCTCCGACATGATTCTAAAAGTGATGCGATAAACAAATTTTATTTCACTATTATGTAGATATTTTGCAAAACCGCACTTAGCTGTAAGACTAATCGATTTTCCACGTAATTCGTCCAATTTATAAACAAATGTTCAAGGTATCTGCTTGCCTAAGTTGCATACGTTAAATACGATGAATTGCAAATTTTGTTGGATTACTTTACAAAGTTTTATGAATATGTACAAACAATGTAAACAAAAATTTATGCCATACACATGTTCTGAAGAATTCTGGTGTTTTAGCAAATTAACATATTTAATAATTTCTAAATACGGAAGCATTTTGTTAATACGGACAATGTGTATTTAAACGCGAGAAATGTAAATTTTATGATTATTAATTAGAAATATTGGCATTTTAATATGTTGTACATTGCTTGTTTCTTTTACAAAGTTTTTTTTTTTACAAACTTTCTCACCATCATAAAAATGATGCAATTCGTTTGTTGGCTAACCTAAGATCTGATATATGGTATGCTCCGCTTATTAGCAAACACTGCGCACGGTAATCTTTTCTTCTTTTTGCTGCTTATTTTTATCTAAATAATTTTATCCAATACATACAATCCACATCAAACTACTTGGTTCGCCTTTACAACATTTATAATGGTTTCGACTCAATACTCAAACCTGCACAGGTAAGCTGATAACATTGATTACATGGTCAAAATTGTATTCTGGCCGTAATATTCCTATACATATTTTTTGAACCTACACGTTCCACAGACCAGGCCATTGTGGTGTTTAAATTCGTAAAGAATCGTTCGACTTCGTTTATGATCTTAATAGTTTCAAAGTGCATAATCTTCCGATTTACGAAGTTGTTTAAAATGAAGAATGTCCGCCATAAGTTGATAGTTAAGGAAATAGTTAAGTAAATGACGAGCGAAAACCTTGTGATTAGAGGTTTGAAAATAATTCGTCGCCCCACAATTAAGAATTAAATAAACTATGCGGACAAAAGACTTACACAAACACTCACAAGAGTGGTTTATCTAGTCATACACCACATTATTCAAGATTATAAGATAAGTTACGGTTACAGATGGCAAATAAACTGGTGCTACAAGCACTTTAAGGAACCGTTACGAAACATAGAATTGTTTAAGGAGCATTTAACATTAAAAGAAATAAAAATGCAAACCCTAATTGTGATTAAATCCTACATGGTCATCCTGCAATACCATCTCCCTCAAATAGTTCTGGTTGGTCATTAATCATGTCATCTTCATCCGATTGATCTATGTCGGTATCGTAATTATCTTCCGATAAACAAATGTAATAGGGTTTTATAAATGCGGCGCCAACCGATGTTTTAATAGGCCCCACTTCCTCCACGTCAAATCGGTCCTGTCCATTGACCTTAGTTGTAATGTAAGGCCCTAGATATTTCACGTCCAGCTTTGAACCACTAATTGTCTTCAGTATATTGGTTCGCATTCTAGCGTTTTCGATTGTACGATTTTCTAGTTTCGTTTTGAACGATTGCGATCTTAAGTTTGGCGGCTTCTCTCATCTCCAGCCGGTCTTCTTTGAATAAACGGGCTGCCTCTTGCTCCTAGATTTCTCTTACTTCGATGTCATCGATCTTGATACTCCGCTGAAATGAGTTATACAGAAACCTATGTAAACTGTCCCTGAATTTGTACCAATCCCCTTGTTTATTATTGCACAACTTCGGGGGCGTGGGAATAACTGTACGAAAAGCTCTTTCCATTTGTCCATTTTCATTTCCACAGCTGTAACCAAGAAAAGTGAAATTCTTTCTAATTCACAATAATCGACAAACTCAGCTGAACGAAAAGTTCCTCCTCTGCCGACTATTATATTTTTGGGTTTTCCAAACACTGCTTGCTGTTGCTTTAAATTCTGTATGACCCCGGTAGCATTGGTAGTTTTCGTCGAGTAGATCTAAACGAACTTTGAAAATACGTCGATTATGCATAGAATATATCGATACTGATTCTTTACTTCCGATAAACCACCCAAGTGATCTGAATGATGTTTTTACTGGGCTGTCTTCTTTGGGAATTGGGTTCAGTAAAATAAACACGAGTTTTGAAGTTGAATTGCAAAGCCAATTCTCGCAAATCTGTTACAAAAAATTTCTGCTTTGATGAATTTCCCGGAAAATATTTTTCTTTTGATTGACAATACGATGATAGTTATTCCTCTTCAATTGGATTTTCACTACTTACTACTTGAATGCCATATTTCGCTCGATATCCGTCAATGGTCTAGCCATAGTTGCGTAGTTCTCCACAAATTTTCTAAAGTAGCCTGATAGACCAAGAAATTGCTGAATTTTCTTTACCGTGTTTGGCTCGGGAAATTTACTAATTGAAACTGTTTTTGTCCGCCTCCTACTTCGTATTAAAGATACTCGATTTTATTGCATAGCAAATTACGTTTGACCCACTTAATTTGCAATCCATGCAATTCGGCAACTTTCAGTACAATCTAAAATCTTTCCATAGCTTCTAATGTAGTTTTGGATGATATCACCAAGTCATGCACACATAGATATATACATTATTCCCTTACGACCTAATTCATCATACACCCCGTTTATGAAACGCATAGTAAATGCCAATGAACTTTTGGACACGCTGAAGGGTGCTCTCAGGAACTCATACTGCCCTAACATTGTTATAAACGATGTATATTTTACCGATTCATCGGCTATGGGCACGTGGAAAAATCCGTTCCGATGATACTGTGCGTCATCCAACTTGTCTATTTGTTCCTCGATAAGTGGCAACGGGAATCTATTTCATGCCGTTATGCTTTTCAGGGTTCGTAATTGGTGATGACACCAATATTGAAAATAAAGATTTCTGTGAATAATCCCGGAGTACTTATTGAGCGAAAGAGCTGGAATTGGATCGTGGGTAAAAGCGTGCTGCATTTTATTAAAATTTTGATTACTTTTGGTATGCCCCATTGTGAATGAGCGAAAGCTCAAATTAGGGTGTGCCAGAAACTATTAAAATATTAAATAACCAAATAAATAAATAAATAAGTCCATACAAAGACGTTTTTAACCATATTTTTGTTCACCAAAACTATGGGACTCGCCTACTCAGATTGGCTGTGTCTAATAAACCCTTCATTCAGCCATTTATCTATCTGATGTTTAACGACCTACATTTCGAGTGGTGACAATCGTCTCGGTTTACAAGCAATCGGTTTTTCATCAGTCAACTCAATATGCATCTTTATAGTTGGACTTGGCATCCCCTTCTCTGGATTGTAGTTTACTACCAATATTCGTCGTACTCCTCATCCCCTATTTTCAGCTTTGCATTCAACCTACGGTTGATACATCTCTTGACCCCGCATCATGGAATATTGTGCACTCTTTGCTAGAGTCGCAAATGTCCATTGGAATGGATGTTTTGTGTGACACTAAGCTAATATTGCCTCCGGTATCAACTAATGCACAAACTTCCTTTCCATTCAACTTTACACTTTTGATAGGATTAGATGAACAATCATCCTGATTATCTATGGCCGCACAATATTTAGAACTTTGAACTTTACTTCCATACTCCGTTGAAATGTGTACTCTCCAGCCCCATTTTCTTCTATAATTTCCCATATAATATATTGTATTTTAATTTTGACTCTTGGAGCTCATTGTTCCTTACGTAACAAGGTGCAGCAGCGATGTTCCTTAATAATATATTCTGAAACCTTTGGATGATATTTACGTTGCTCTGTTTGGTACAATCCCAAACCTGAACACCATAAGTCCAAATCGGTTTCAATATTTGCTTATAAAGTAGAAGCTTGTTGTATGTTGATAAAGAAGAGTTTCTTCCCATCAGCCAATACATTTTTCTGTATTTAAGTCTTAATTCTTCACTTTTCTTCTTGACGTGTGCTTTCCATCAAAGTTTAGCTTCCAGAATATGTTCGATTCGTCTGTTTGTAAAGTTGATGTGAACTAATTTAGTTTCATATAGTTTTATTCTCCATCTTTTTGTCCATTTATATATTTGAGTTATAGCTGATTGTAACTTCTGTGATGATTCTTCGTTGCTTTTTCCAACAGCTAAGACCGCCGGCTCATCTACAAAAGTCGCCACTGTGTTGTTATGTAGAAAGATCATAAGTGTATAGTAGGTATAAAACCGGCCCTAATACGCAGCCCTACGGGACCCCCGCGTTGATTTCTTTCAATTCAGAAAATATATCATCTAACTTAATCCTGAAGAACGTATCTTTCAAGTAAGATTCCAGTATTTTAGCAAATTGCATTGATAGAAGATTTCTTAACTTGTGGTTAATCCTTCATGCCACACTCTATCAAACACCCTAATGCTTTCTCAGTTATACTAAATACTTGATCAATTGTTGAGTGTTGGTTACGAAAACCGAACTGATGATTTGGATCAAGTTTTTACTCTCGATTATCGGATTTAACCTTTTTACCAGAAGTACCAAAGAGTTTGTACATGCGAAATTGGCCTATAAGACGAGGTTATGTGTGGTGGTTTTCCAGGTTTTTAGATCATAATTACTTCTGCAATTTTTTACAATCTTGGTACACATTTGATTCTAAATGCTGCATTTATAAGATTGGTGAGCTTCACCAGAGCTTTCCTTGGCAGTTCTTATAAGATTTCTGCAGTAATAAGATCGTACTCTCGGCTTCCAACGTTTGTTGCTAACGTAGCTGGATTATTTTTTCGAGGTAGTAAGCAAATTCTCGAGCTTTGTCTTGATTATTTCTAGCCCATTTCTCACCAGCTATTCGTATTGGACGATTCTGCATTATTAATCTTTTAATTCTTTTGGTTGCTTTCCAAAGAGAATAATCAGTTCTGCTATCGTTAGTTAATTTTCTAAAATAGTTCCTGATTGATTCATCTTTCAATTCTTTGATCTCTCTTTTTAATTGTTGAGTGAGGTTATTCAAATTAGTTTTATCTTGGGGCCCGTGTTTGTTGCCATACCCCTCTCACTCTTCTTTTCTCTGCTAGGATTTCCCTAATTTCCATAGAGTAGTTGTTTTCCTTGATTTTCTTTTTAATTTCAGGGGTATTTTTCCAAGCTGATTGCTGTATATCGTTTACAAATTTGTTAACCTCTGCTTAAAATTAACTTAAGGTTTGACATGAGCATAAGTCATTTTACCCAATTGTCCTTGAGTAGTTCCTGAAACTCGGGTTGGTTCATCTTAACCGTTTGCTTCTTGAATAAACTTGGATTTTAGCAATCACATTCTTACTTTCGATGTTTTGCAGTTCAATAGCAATGCTGCATCCTCTGTAGTTAGCCGGATGGTTTTCTCCATAGTGAACGCATTTAGGTTGAACTTTTATAGCTTTTACACAATCTTTGGTGTGATGTTTACCTAAACATTTGACACACCTGGGCTCCCTGTGGTGATATTTTTGTGTATGTCCATAGGCTTGACATTGTTTACATTGTGGTATAAGCTTAGATCTTCTTAGAGGCTGAATAACCACTTTGATATCTTCATCAGTATCGAAGGTCAACATAAACATGTTGATAGGTACTTTGCCTCTCCGTTTTAGCTTAATTGATATACATTTAACTTCAGTTGCATTAAATCCTTTTGCTTTCAGGTCATTAATTTTTTTTTCTGGTTTACACGTAGAGTGTAGGGTTTTATCCGTGACCCTAATTGGTCTGGTTTGTTTGTCTTCAAACGTGTGCCAAGCACGTTTTTCTTCGTTTATACATATTGGTCATTTTTCTGTATGTTTCAGCATCTTCTAAGTTTATTTTGATGGTGTTTCCATTCATCACCTTTGCATTAAACTTATCAGTAGTAGTTATTGTTTTCATTTTCTCATAGAGTACATCGTAGTCTTTGACTTCATCTATTACTATTGGTGGTGGTGTAGGTATTTTTTTGGTTGTTTCTGGATAATATTTGGAACATCTTTCTTTAATTGAGGTGTGTATTATTCCGTTTCCTTTTTTTTTCTCCCACCTTTAACTCTTATTCACTCAGCTTCTCGAGCTAGTTCTTCTTCATCCGTGTGGTACTCTTGTGGAGTTTTATTCGGTTTAGGAGTAGAACCGATGTCCTCCTTTAGCTTAAGATCTTTAGCTTCGTTTTCAAGCGTTTTCCTACGCTCTCATGCAGTTGTGTTATTTAGTGGCTTGTTTATATTGTTGGCTTCAATTAATGCATTATTAGCTTTACACAATTCACTGTGAAGCTTTTATTCATTTGTAGAACGAGTCTTGCGGCTGCTGGTCCCAATGGAGGGACTATCGCCTCTTATCGGAGAATACGATACGAATTATCCTTTTCTGGTTTACTCAATTGAGCTGATTTATTCACGAAAATGTCTTGGGATTGGTTAGACCGACCTCCAAAAAGGGTGGATTTACCTGAGCAACAGGTGTACCACCTGGGGCATTAGTTTCCATATTAGTTCCGCTCATTGATCATTTATAGTGTACTGTACTCGCGTCTCGTATTTTGCCGATGCATCACATCGTTACCCGGGTGTTACCACGTGGAGGTATATACTAGACACATTTGGTGATTAATAAAATATGTTGTAAAATAAAACAAAATTAATTTTCTGGGGCAGAGTAAATTATATCGTCTGAAATAATGTTGGGCTGGGATAACGTTTGAACTTTAGTGCTGCCAGATGATATTTTCTTCTTTCCTGGGATGAAAGTCTGCGCTAACTTCACGTATCTCGTATAAAGTAGTGAAAGCTATAAACTTGTGTTAGGTTGTGTTATAACCATTATTGGTTTGATCAGCCGAAAACTTGTAAATAAGTTGTTTACTAAAATGAAACCACTTCAAAATAAAAATATGTACTTGCATATAAATAATATCGTAATTTAGTTAAATAACAGGTTTTGTAAAAATGTAATTAAGTAAAACAATGCAATGTCCGAAATAAAATAAATAAAAAAAAATTGTTTCCGTACCATAAATCTGTCCTAAACATTTTTTTTAATCGAATGATCATAGACACATCTGTCGATTTTCGTATCGCGTGCATCTAACAACACAAATCAACACTCTATTTGAAAAAAACTACGTACAGGACCCGTATTCTTAAAATTTATCCGAAAAAAATCACCGATGATTTTCTAGTGAAATATATTCTATTAAAGTTAAAGTATCGATAATGTTAGTTTCTTGGCTATCTCAGCTGAAAGTTACCGTTTGGAAAGTTAGTTTGTGAAAAATTAACAAAACAACCGTTTTGGTATTTTCACATGAAGTGACTTTACGGCTGAATACAGGCCAATTTTGGTTTTTCACTGATTACCACCATGGGAATTATATGTTGTTTCATGAAAAGAGGTAAAATGAAATGTAAAAATTTGTATAATTTATTTATTTTTTTCTCTCGTTGCGGAAGGAAACAAAAAATGTATTTTATACAAGGAGAAATATTTTAATTTTTTGGATTTCGCTCCAGGGGAAAGAAACAAACAAAATGTGTTTTGTTTCCTTCCGGAGAAGAAGATTAAAGAAGGGAACGAAATGTATAGAAATAAATAAATAGTCCTCTTTTTTATGCCTTGGCCGATATTATGGATGAAGTCATTAATTTGATGGTCTTCATGAAGTGAATATCTGTGCAAACTGATGGATTTTATGTTGCAATTATGCCGAAGAATTATCTTACCAATTTACACGGAATGCGAAGAAATTGAAGTAATGCGAAGATGGCGGTGTTTCCAACTTTAAGACAAACACACGTGATGCACTGTAGTGCTTACTGAATAATTAATTACACAATAACGTCACCAATTTGAAGTTACTAATATTTTATTCAATTTTATTTAATGTCTGAAGTAATTATATAAAATACAATTTTATTGAAATGACGGTATAAATATTTGATTTATTTAATTTATTATTACTATTTTTATTTAATGTTTATCAAGCGAACTCAAAATCTTGAATAAGGTGCAGATTAGTTCAACAAATTACTAAAAGGTTAGTATCGACGCTCACATTCAGGTATCGCGTCGATCAATTCTATGTTATTATTGTTGCACTGAACTCCAAATAATGCATTGGAATTCATCCAGCATTTGACAATTTGGGTTGTCATTTTGAAGATAAGTATAATTGTTTTATTTACATTCAAATTACATAAATTATCAATTATTAATTCTATTTTTCAGGATGAACAAATTTTATACAATAGTAAAGGGTAAGTATTTATTTAATCTACATGTTAATTTACATTCTCTTTTTTTTCTATTTTAGGTTATGGTTATTTATGTTTTCCAGGTTGAGATTTTGTGAACATTAATTTGGTAAGTTTTTTAATTCTATTGTTTAATGTGTGTAAACATTTCCGCGACCTTGAAAAATCAATATTTCAACATAGATAAGTTTTAATTTATATAACACAAATTTTCAATCCAGTGAACTACATAATTACATACACTTACAAATTATTATAAGTTATCTAATACATATTTAATTTGGTTGTGTCGTTATCCTAGTCGCAAATGAGTGAAGTATTCACTATTTATTAATGGTTTAGTTTGTTGATCATCTCCATAACTACTTTCAACCGGTAATACACTAATCTTAGTTACGGCTCGCTTAAAGATTGAATGTGCCTTTTTTATTGTAACAACTCGAACACGACCAGCTGTGCCAAAATGCAGTTCAGTTACTCTTCCCAGCGACCAGCACATAGGGGGAAGATTGTCATCATGCAAGACGACTAAGGCTCCAATTTTTAAATTTTCTGTTGGTTTATTCCACTTGTAACGATTCCGCAGTTCAGACAAATATTCGATATGCCTTCTTTTCCAGAAGTGTTGTAGTGCCTGTTGCAACAATTGATATCGTGATAATCTATTTGTGGTGAAATGCATAAGAGAAGGTTCAGGTATAGCAGTCATTGAGGAGCTAATCAAGAAGTGACCGGGGGAGAGTGCCGACGTATCTAGCGGATTATTCGACATGGGCGCTAGAGAACGTGAGTTTAGGCATGCCTCTATCTGAACAACTAACGTATGAAATTCATCAACCGTAAAACAATAGGTGCCCATTGAACGCCGTAAGTACTTTTTATTGCGGCCTCCCATAAACCTCCGAAAAGAGGGGAGCGTGGTGGAATAGTTATCCATTCTACGTTACTGTTAGAACAGAATTTCCTGTAACTCTGTGCGTGCTCCAACGAAGTTTGTGGCATTGTCGGAGTATATTTTTAAACACAAACCACGACGTGACACAAAACGACGTAAACAAGCTAAAAATGCTTGAGTCGTCAAATCTGGAACAATTTCCAGATGAACTGCCTTGACGGCGAAGCAAATGAATACACCAATGTAGGTTTTAATTTTTTGTTTGGATCTGATTGAATATTTCGTATAAAATAGACCGCAAAAATCTATCCCAACGATTGAGAATGGTCTCGTGGATTGCACTCTATCTTTGGGTAGGTCTCCCATGATTTGATGAGTTAATTCCGGTCGGACACGCACGCATCGAAGACAATTATGACATATTTTCCTACACATATTTCTCCCAGAGACATTCCAATAATTTAGTCTTAGGTTGTATAGTAGCGCTTGTGGGCCAATATGCAACAATCTGATATGTGTGTCGCGTACCAATAAGCCAGTGAAGTAGTGGTTTGGCGGAAATAATATGGGATATTTTTGATCTTGCATCACATCCGCGTTTTTGAGTCGGCCTCCAACACGAATAATTCCATCAAAATCTAAAAATGGATAAAGTGATTTTAATGAGCTTTTATTGTTAACACAATTGTTAATTTGAAGCGATTTGATGTCTTCATCAAATTCTTCATATTGAACTCTTTTAAGAATGACCTAAAGAGCTAATGTGGTTTCGTTTGAGGTTAGTTCCCCTAATTTTCGAAATTCACACGACTTATTTTTAATATTTTTATAAAATCGAAGCAAATAAGCCGTTACATTGATTAATTTTCGAAGCGACGAATATTTTTAAATTAAATTAAAGTTATTTTGAGACGTTGCAATACAAGTGTGACTGGGTTTTCGAATTTCTGGATCAGGCTCCGAGCTTAAAGTTTTGGTTTCACTTTTAGGCCAATCAGTTTTGTTTCTATGTAAATATTCAGGCCCCTTCCACCACATGGTTTAATTTATCATTTCACTTGGGAATAATCCTCGTGATACATAGTCAACAGGGTTTAAAACTGTAGGAACATAATGCCAGTCGTTAATTGAAGAAAGTTCCTGTATTTGAGTAATCCTGTTCGCTACAAATGTGGCATAACGATGAGGTTCTGATTTGATTCGAAGAAGCGTTATATCAGAATCCGACCACAAGTAAATAACAACGAAGTTGATTTTAAGAAGAGCCGATAATTGATGACTAATTTGAGCCAGCAATAATGCTGCACAGAGTTCCAGTCTCGGAATTGTTTGTTTTGTCAATGGAGCGACTCGCGATTTTGAACAAACCAAGCTAACCCGATGATTTCCATATTGATCGGTTGTTCGGATGTAGAATACACACCCAAATCCAACCTCACTTGCATCACCAAACCCATGCAATTCGATGCTGGTATGTGGATGGTATATGATGCCTCGAGGAACAGAAATGCGATTCAACTGTCCTAGTTGCCCTCTGAACTCATTCCACCTTTTGAATAATAACTCTGGAAGTTCGTCGTCCCATTTCAGATCTAGTATCGTCCATAATTCCTGCATAAATAATTTCGCGGTTAGAATTACTGGAGCACATAAGCCTAAAGGATCGAATAGCTGACATATTTCCGAGAGGACCTTCCTGTTAGTGTTGCTAATTTTATAAGAATTGAATTTTTCAAACGACATTTCTAGATTGTCTGTTGCCGTATTCCATAATAGACCTAATATTAACGATAACTGGTTACCTGAATTGTCATCTGCTAGCTCTGAAACGTTTGAAGAGAATTTTCTAAAATCAAAGCCACCTAATTTCAATAAATTAATTAAGTCGTCCTTTAATTTGAATGCTTTGTAGCGGCTCACTCATTCAATTTATATAAATTAATTATTTACTTATATAAATTGGCATTAGCTCACTACGACAATATAGGGTTAGCGCACAAAATATCTTTTGTGTTGCGTACTGTCATCTAGCGAAAATAGATGGACAATAGAAAATATAATTGAACACTAAATTATATTTTTCTGTTTTTACACCATCTCGCTTTCAATAGCTTTCTCAATTCGAATTCGATTTCGAATTGATATTTTCTGTGTTACTCCATCTCTCTTTTAGTACAACAATCAAACTTGGCATGCGATTCGTCTCGTGTGTCAACACCAAAAGAAAAAGAAACTAATACGACGAAACAAAAAATACTTTTTGGTGTTCGGATATATAAATTTTTTTGATAAAAAAAAAACTTACTTCTGTGACTTTTTCACGAATCCGACATTTTCGGGAAATAAAAATTAATTGATAAATTTTTTAATAAAAAAAAATAAAATTCGCGTTTGATTTTGAATTAGTGCTGTGGTAAAATATATAGTATTTAAAATATAAAATTTGTATAATTTGGATAGTGTCGAAATACAAAGGAATATTGTTTGGCATACATTACCGTGTTTTCAATTACAACGAAATATTACAGCTTCTTGAAGACTATCTACGCCAGTGAGAACGTCATCGACGTAAAAATCATCTTTCAAAACCTTGGATGCTTCAGGGAATGAAGTTTCGTCAATAGCCAACTGATTTAAGGTCCTGGTTGCCAAATAGGGAGCACTTGCAGTTCCGTAAGTTACCGTACGAAGTTTGTAACATTTCAGTGGATCAGACTGAGAATCACGCCACCAAATGCGCTGAAGATCCTGTTGGTTTTCATGAATTAGAATCTGACGATACATTTTAGCTATGTTAGCGGAGAATTTATATTTATATTTTCTGAATCGAAGAACTAACGAAAATAGGTCTGTTTGGACAACAGGGCCAACCATCATACAATCATTTAGTGAGATTTGTGATGATGATTTGCACGAAGCATTGAATACTACGGCAGTTTGGTCATCGTGCTCGAAGATTTCACCAAATTTTTACGGCCATCACTGCCATCTATGTAATATGTATTGACTTAATGACCAAATGAATTGTAGTAAGCTTTTATTTCAATTTGACCAGAATGCTGTTGTTATGAATTTTTTTATCAAATAAAATAAATCAATTATTAGAAGAAAATGAAAACGATTTACTTAAACGACCTTCATATGTTGAAATCCAAATATTTATGAAAGTATTTCAGAAATCATAATTAAGAATTTGTAACGTTTTCATTAAAAAAATTTGTGTTAGGAAAAAAAAGTGATTTTCCATATGTTTTGTATATTTTACTATGAAAAGTTTGGTTTTTCCTCGTTTCTAATTCCCTTATAAAAGCTTCGTTTTTTAGACTATGACTTTGTATAATCAAGGTTGCTTTGCTTGTATATCTAGGAATGCTTTGATTACCCCCACAGAATATGGTAGTACTTTAAGCAAACCATCTCCTTTTTTGATCAAATTCTACCTGAAAAACCATTTAAATCCAAGCACAATTCGAAGGAATAGTATTGATAATGAAAGCAATGTTGCTCTGGAAATCTGGATCTATATAAATAAAAATAAAGTGTGAAATATAAAAGTGTTTTTTAATTTTTTTACATAATTTAAATTTCATAACTTCCACGAAGCTCAAAAGCAACAACTTTTTTGTAATATTGGGTCAGAAATGATCTCCACAATATCTTGGATAGGATAAAAAAGAACATCATCCCTCTCCAAGCTTCAATCGACTTAATTTGTAAAACCAAACCCGGAAAATATTCTCCCTCATACCGTATTATCACGTAGTTACCGATCTTTAGTAGGCAGATCTTTGGCGAAATATTTTCGACATGTTGCACATTTTCGACTTTGGATTGTGTTTTTTCTCTTTGAACAATTTGTGGCTTCCCTTTTTAGCTTCCGCTCTAGTTTTCCCTTCATTTCTTCTTCTGGATCGATTTGGTTTTTTGTGTTGTAATGAATATATTTAGCTTCTGGCCAGAAGAAATTTTTTGTAAGGCGTTTTGTTTAACGAAATTTTATTTTGGGGGAAAATTTCAAAGATTTCTTTTTCTGTTGGGTTTTCTACTGCTGACGCTATTACGTCACCAGCCCCTCAATATTTTCCTATAATTGATCAATATCAGCATTGTTGAATGCTGCGGTTAAATCAACATTATCTAAGATACAAATGCAGTTGCTTATCTCACTAATTATAGAAAAATTTAGCTGTTTTAGTGTCTCGTAAAACTCCTGCTTCACGCTCCGGCTTCAAACGCCTTCATTCTTTTGAAGATTGTAGCTGATTTTCCGATAAAAATGACTCAAAACTTTTTAAAAAACGATTCTGTTCGTCTTCGGTTGCTGCTGGAAATAGGAGTTGAAGTGTTTACTTCGGAATGCTTCAACATTTTTCTATATTTAACCGCGTCAGCAGAACAGGCTGTAAAATTGTTGCTAGTAACGGAGCAAAATTTTCTTTTTCAGTTTTTACCCTTCATTTTTCAACTTCCAGTTATGAACAGCCTACATCTAAAGGTTTTAAAAGCTGTGTTGCGTTCGGATAAAGCGCTATCAATATTATTGGATGTTCTTTCCAAAACTCACTTAAACTAAGTGACAGATGAGATACAAGGCCATCTAAAAATAATATGACTGGCAATTTGGCTCCGTTTTGTTTCAGCCATGGTACAAAAACATTTGCTATATATTCGTAGAAGACCTCGCTGGTTATCCACCCAGAATCGGAGAAACCCACACCCCAGCCTCTTGGTGTTTTTTGGCCTAACGCAAACGGTATTTTTTTATATTTGTATACAACCATAAGCGGTGGAATACTCCCTGAAGTACTTACCATGATGAGGGTTGTAAGGCATTTTTTTCATCATTTGGGAAACATTGACACCGCCTTCCCACCCTTCGCGCCTATGACACATTTTTCTTTTGGCACTCGATCCAGATCGGAGATGACTTTAATTATTTTGTTGTCATATAGCGATTAATGTGTTTAAACCAGTCACGTATATCCTCTTCCCTAATAAGCGGACGGCTTTTAATTAAATATTGCGTGACTCGTTTAGATATCTCGAGATTTCTTCTCAAAAATCCCTCATACCATTGTCTACCGGACCTTCGGTCTTTAAAATTATTTTCACGTTTTAAATTTTTTAGTAACTGCTGAAGTCTATCCAAAAGTTGGTATTTTGTTGCAGGAAATCCTACTTTTCCTGAATAAATGATCCAGTATTTTATATTTGTTTTTCTGGAACAGTTAAAATAGTTGAATGACCTATGGGTGCATTTAAAGGATATATGTACACCTCTTTGCTTATACAGCAATGTGGTCCTTGGAATTTTGTTTTTTAACTTAATTTATTTTTAGTTTTTATTAATTTTTTAATACATCCCGTCATTTTCAAGGTTACAATTTATACTATAATTTCAAAAAAAAATAAAAAAAAATTTATAACGAATGTTTTTATAAAGTAACTAGAGCTTAATTAGAACAGAAAAACAGTTTAAGTTATACGAATAGAGTGAAACAAATTTAAATTTAGAAGATCTATAAAATGTTGTTGTAATAATTTAACAAATACTTTGAAGCTTCCTGGATATTTAACAAATTTTGAGAAAATTTTTGTTGTTTTTTGATGTAAATACTTTCCATAATTAATCTTTTATTGAGATTTTACTCCTTATCAAGTATCTCACCGTCATCTATAGATAATGAGTGATTACTTCCACGTAGATGATTCGATAAAGCGCTGTGTGACCATTTCCTATTACTTCAAGTGCAGCGGTAAGGTCATTCTGGCTGTACTGAATACGTTTTAATTTGCTTACCATTCTAACAAAAAATTAATAGTCCTTTAATAAACAGGTTTGGATATAATACTGAAATATGTCTTTAAGAAAATTTATTATCATTAAATGTTCCGAAAAATTAGAGTCAGTTTGAATTATTAAATAAATGTTTAAAATGCAGATAAGAAAGTTAATGAAGTTAAAATTATGGTTTAACCATATAAAATATTAGTGTCATTAGTGTATTATTAACGAATGTGTCAATAAAAGCAACAAGACCCTAACATGTTGACAAATGAATAATAACACATTTAACTTAATTTATTTGTAATTAATATATTTTAATTAAATTTAGTTATATGATAAACAATTTAATTTACTATTTTCCACCATCATTTTTATACCGCGCGATGGTGGTCGGCATGTCGCCGTGTTGAAGATCAAGAGCAGACTAAAATTTAATTTAATTTATTTTTGTTTTGTGTATTTTATTGTCTGGAAGAGACAGTAGTTTAGTTGTGTATTCTGTATTAGGTGTTTTTCGTTTGTTTGTTAATGTTCGCGTGGGAACAGATTGTGTGGCGAAAAGACGAATGAAAATGATTGCGCCGCCACAACCCCTCATTTATTTGTACCTAATACTGGCATAATTGATTTAACCAATATTTATATTTATTTTCATTTTTTTTGCATAAGTAGACTTAATTAACTTAATGATTTTAATGTTTTAACAATTTTTAGTTTATTTTCAAAAGTAGCATTTAATGATAATTAACTAATTTCGATCATCCAGCGGACGGGTAGTTGTAGAAATCGTGTTCTCTTGATTTTGCCCCTCTTAATTTACAGAAACTTCAGATTGGAATTCATAGTGCAGAAAAAAATTAATTTAATCTTGGTTACCGCTGACATTAATGATAATCATTACAGGACAGCAAAACGTCAAGCAACATTTGCTATGATTAGTACAAGTCTGGTGGACCGCATTGAAACTTACAGTATGAGTTTATTCCCCCTTTAAGGTGCATCAGGATTCCAGAGATCTACAACAGTAGTTAGATTTGATGTCTTAATGTTGTTGTATCAATCGCTTGGGCGTCTGTAGCCAGGTCGAGTCTGTCACAACTAACAATCCTTTCCTCTCCTTCGGTTTTGTGATACGTAAAACAGGTGTACGGCGTGTGGCCGGGTGTCCGGGAGTTCCTGCTCAATTCTTGACCGTACATCCAATTCGACCCAATATTAAGGTACCGAGTTTTTGCAATTTTTGTTTTATTTCAGACTAATTCGGTAATGCCAACGCCATACCAATTTCTAAGAAATTCGAAAAATTCAAATTTTAAACACAATTTTTGAGAAATTTAAAAAAATCTAACACGAAAAAATTAAAAAAATTTAACAAGTTTCGAAATTTGTGGAAAAGTAGAGACACGAATTAATCAAATTAATTAATAATTTAAATTAAAGTAAACATTGGTAACATTTTTTAAAAATTTCAAAATGCACTTTAATTTTTCTTAAAATTTTAAAATATTTTGAAATTTTTAAAAAAAATTTACGTAAAATGGAATTTTTTTTTATTTTTCGGAAAACTGAGATCTAAAATATCCAAGATCATCCATGCCTATAATTAAAAAAAATTATTAAAATTGCATTTATACAGGAAATTTGATTTACATTTGTTAATATTTTCAACGCTAGAGTTTGGTTCATATATCTACTGAAATTGGTTGATTTTGTGTTTCCCCTGTTCTACCAGACCGCAGTATTCGGCCGTTAACGGCTTATGGGCGTTTCATTATGGTATTCGACCATTGAAGACTTATGGGCGTTTCATTAAGTTTCAATTAGAAGGAAGAAAAATTTGCTAGATAGGCCTTCATTTATATAAATCATAAACGATTCAATAAAGGTAAAGTCATCTCAATATTTTGCTGATGCCACCATAAGTCGGACGTCCTCAAAAAGGTTTCCTCGGAAATCTTGCCATAATTTGAGAGCATTAGACGATTTTAAAATGATCTGCTAATGAGTGTTCTCACTGTCCGTCATCTTCAAGCAGGTTAAGTTCTTTACAAGCTGCGCTTGTTATGCACAGGTTACGTCACAGGGCATAGTTTTCGGCTCTTAATTTTGTTTGTTTTGTACGGAAGTAATGTAACACCTTTGTGGTTTTATTTTTGTAATCATATAAACACAATATAGGTTAAATAAATTATTGAGATCGGAAAAAGATGAATTATACATACAGGATGATTCATCTTGTTCCCTGACTGCAATTCATTATCTAATTCTGTACTTAAACTACAATTAACAATTTCTTAACTAGTATGTAATATTAATATTAACAATTCAATTTTTATTTTGGCGATGCTAAATCATTTACTTTCTACACATTTAAACAAAAATATAATTTCAACCGACGTAGAATAATATTTCGAATTTTCTGCTGTTTTTGTGTTTTTTTTAAATAATTTTTATAGATCTGACTCATGATACAATTACTCATCAAACAGTTTTGATTTATTATTATGTATTGATTTGATTTTGCGATTTACACGTATTGTGGAATTCAGTGGTGACGATATTTTAATGATTTCATAAGGCCCTGTCCATAACGGTTCCAACTTAGGCTGTTAGTGAATGTATTAAAAACTTGTTAAAAATTAAAATTTTGACAGTAAATTTAAAATATTTTTTTTATTCACCACAATAAAAAATTAACGCGATACTGACCTGACCGTATATAAATTTTGACAGATGTTATTAAAAAAATATAATATATATTTCATTAGTTCGATTATGTAAATGTTATTAAATCTTTATTTAATCCATGTATGCCGTCAACGTGTTCATTTAATTTGAACTATGCGTTTAACATTTTATAAGATATATGTACATACATATTTGGACAGATAGGGATAACGGGCGGACTACTATGGTCGGATGTCGGAGTAGATGTATTTTAAAAACAGAATGAATTCATGTTTGATTTGTTTAAAATTGAATACGCTTACAAACTATGAGAAATGAATGAGGGCTGACTGTATTAGAAGTGTATTCCGAAAATTTAAAACTTCCATTATTATAGAAAATCTACATATAGTATGTCGCATAAACATGTTATTAAATCTTTCATAAATTCAATTAATTATTATTAATTAAAATAAATGATTGAAATTCTTTTTGTTGTTACAATAATAAACTACATTTTGTACAATTTAAGATTGTCAAAATTTTAACCAATTCTGAATTCACACAGCAAAATATGTTTTGGTAGTTAAAAATATTTCACCTCGATTATATATTTTCACCTAATTTTTAACTAAATATTTTTAACACATTGACTAACAGCCTTATTCGATCTTGTTTCGTTTTTAAATAAAACTTTGTCACCGATATGAAAAATTTGCATATTTGTTTTCTGATCGTAGTATTCTTTTGACTTTGTCTTATGGTCAATTAAGGTTTCCCTTGCTATTTGCCAAGAATTTCGAAGTCTGTTTTGAAGTTCTGATAAGTAATTATCATATGTATATATCGGGTTAATGTCCTTCTGAATAGAACTGGGGAGGTTTGGTTTATATCCCAAAAGAAGTTCAATTGGCATACATATAACCAGTCGAAGTATGGGGAGTTGTATTAAAATTGAAAATAGCGCAAGGGATCCATTCATCCCAAGCTAACGGATCGCCATTAAAAACATTTCCAAATATTCGGTTAGCGTACGATGCGAACGTTCTAAAGCACCGTTGGACTCAGGAGTGTAAGCGGTTGTATTCATTTTTTTTAATTTTAAGGATTTTGCAAAGTTGACTGAACATTTTTGACATGAAATTTGATGCCTGATCCGTCACTAAAGAATTAGGCGAACCAAAGCTGCATAAAAAGTGTTCAGAAAATGCCTTAGCCACTGTATTCGTGTCTTGGGATGGAATTGGAATTGCCATCGAATATTTTGTGAGATCGTCTTGTATCGTTAGTAAATATTTATTTCCATTATGCGAAACCATCATTGGGCCTACTATATCCATAAAAAATTTTTTGAATGGATTTCTTAAAGTTGTAGTAATCTGCATGGCACATTTATTTAGACGAGATACTTTATTTTTTGGCATAAAGAACATTTTTTAATGAATGATTTAATTCGTTTATACTAGGAAACTCGTAATATTGTTTGAGTCGCTTAATTGTTCTTGAATATCCCTGATGTGCAACAAGAGGAGTAATATGGAATTCCTTTATAATTTCATTTTTGTCTTCTTCGGATGTGAGAAGTTTTTGTGTCGATGCATTGTTGTTCGGAATAGAATTTGTAGAATGAGCTGACAAAGGTAACGAATTACCAAAAATGGAAATATCGGGAGTTTGTGTTATAGATCCTCAGATATATCACCATCATCTCTGGTTACAGCTGCAATTGTTTTAGCATCTACGTTTTGATTTAACTTTCCTGGTTTATATTCTATTTCATACATCTAATTCGAGTCGCCATCGGATTAAACGAGAAGAAGGTTTCGGATTTTTTTTTCAGCCAGATTAAAGGACGATGATCAGTCCTTATTACAAATTTCCTGCCGTATAGGTAAGGATGAAATCGTTGAGTAGCCCAAACTATGGCCAATAGCTCCTTTTCCTCAATAGGGTCATTTCTTTCGGCATCGTTTAGCAATCTACTCGCAAGTGAGATTGGTAGATCTGTTCCTTCGACATCTTGTGATAGAATCGCTCCGATCGCGTAATCACTCGCATCAGTAGTTAGAATAAAGACGTCATTGAAATTAGGACGTTGAAGTATAGGAGATGAAGTAACGGCTCTTCATAATTTATTCAATGCTTCATCACATTGAGCATTCCATTCAAATTTTAAATTTTTTCGTAACAATCGACTTAAAGGATCGGAGATTTTGGAATAATCTCTAATAAACCGTCTATATTAACCAGAAAAACCAAGAAAACATCTAACATATTTTGCGTTTGTTGGTAAAGGGTAGTTCATAATGACATTCGCCTTAGAGGGGTCTGGTTTAACACCATTCTGTGTTACTAAGTGCCCTAAATAACTTATTTCAGTTCTTAAAAATTGTGATTTGTTAGGTTGTAGCTTCAGATTATAGGAAAGTAAACGTTTTGGAACATCAATTAATTTAGAATTATGTATAACAATATCATCAAGATATATACAAAACATCTTAAACCATTTAGTCCCAACAATATCGTGTTCATGAGTCGCTGAAATGTAATTGGAGCACCCTTCAGGCAAAAAGGCATTCGCAGAAAATGGTAATGACCGGCTTGGGTACTAAATGATGTCTTTTCTTTATCATCAGCGTGCAGTTTAACTTGATGATACCCATTTATCAAATCGTGTGTTGTGAAATACGTTGCTTTGCCTAGTTGGTCTAATATGTCTGTTATATTCGGCAAAGGGAAAAATTGATCACTAGTAATGTTGTTTAACCTTCGCAAGTATACTATCGACTTCTTGGGAACGATCAATAAAGGAAAGTTCCAGGGACTAGTAATTGGTTCGATAATTTTTTCGTCTATCATCTTATCAACTTGCTTATTAACCTTCTTCAAAGCTGCTTCGGGGAGTCGATATTGTTTGACGTGAATAGGTTGCGAATTTTGAATTGTTGGAATCTTATGAAAACACGCATTTGTAGTAGACAGAGTATTCTAAGTAGAAAAGATCGTTGAAATCACCGCAAATTTTCAGTATGGAAGATTTTTCTTTTCCGTTGAAGTGACTGAGGTTTAGACTTTCAGTAAGCTTGGTCCATCTTCCTCCTTTGTTTGGATTCCATTTTTCAATATTTAGTATTTCAAAGGAACTAGCTAATTCAAAGCAAAGCTTTCCGTTTGATGTGGATTATATGTATGTATAGATTTTTCAGAACGATCTGGAAGTAAATAATCGGAAATTTCGATTTCAACAAACGGTTTAGAAAAACTGCAAAATACTAACTGATATTGTGCGCCAAAACTGGATACCTGTATGATGGATTTGTTGAAGTCAATAATACATTTATTTTCTTTTAAGAAATCCTTTCCCAAAATTCCATCCGACTGAATTGGAAATGAATCTGGAACTATTTGGAATTTTTGGTCTATCTTTGAATCGCTTAATAATAAATATTTGGCCAGTAAAAAGTGCTAATGTTTCGACTTTTTCGAACGTAATACCTTTGATTTTACATTTAAGCTCAGGATAACAAACTGTATTTGGACTTACGGATGATTTTTACTTCATTTTACTCTAGTAAAATAAAGTATAGTAATCATGAAAATTTTGGGCCTTGAGATTTTTAGAGATTTATTTGTTTTGAGGTCCCCTGAGTCCGAAAAAGTGGGTTTCAAAATGCTGTCTATCTGTCAGTCTGTCAGTTGTCAGTCTGTGTCCTCTCTACAGCCCAGATGGTTTAACCAATCGGACTGGAATTTCAGATTTAAGCTTTTTTTGATAAATTGGGAGGTCCCAGTGAATTTTACTCCAAATCGGCTAACCGGAAGTGGCCACTCCCGTGATCCAGAAAATTTATTTTGCAAATATCTTAAAAAGTATAAGGTTTACAAAAAACTACGTAATACAAAATGTTTCCAAAAATTAAAAACAAAAAATAATAAAAAATTAACAAAAAAATATTTAAAAATCTAAAAATTAAAAAAAAAAAAATTTAAAAAAAAAAGTTATAAAAAAAAATAAAAATTCTCTGTTCGTAAAAGAAAGTCGTGTGTTGGCCACACCTCCATTTTTTTTTTTAAGCTAACGTCTGCTCCAGTATCGATAATCGTCCAACATGTATCCCAGTTTTTTGCAATATAAACATATAACAAGGTTTAGAATTCACTTTGAAATCAGAATTTACTTTCACATCTCCAGATGGCGATTTTTCGGTAATTTGATGTGTTGGCTGTATATGACGTACTAGGTTTATTATTTTGAAAACAATTTTTGGCTGAATGTCCTGGCTTGAACACAATTGACACTTTATAAAATTGTTGGTAAAATTCGACTGTTCAATGTTGTGAATTGACAAGCTTTAACTATTGTTGGGATAGAAAGGTTTAGACTATCTTGAAATGATCTTAATGCGGTTGCTTCATTTAAATGTTGGATCACATTTTTAGATTTTTCCTCTTCTCTCCGGATACATGCACTGTTTAGGGTGGGAAGCGTTTTTTCAATTTTGTGGGCAAAAGTACGAACATCTTTGTTTGCACATTGACAGAGTTTAATCAGTTCAATTTGCAATTGCTCGACTGAACGAGACTCTTCGAATTATACTGTTAACTCTTTTTTTAATTGTTCCCATGTTTCTATGCTTTTGTATTGCGTTAATTCATAAGCTCTACCAGACAATTTAGATTGAACAATTTGCAAAAATAAGATTTTTTCGTTTTTCTTTGTTAGAGTGTTATAAAAAAATTTCACAAACATTTATATATTTATGGAGTAAGTTAAACGAGCCATCAAATTCGGGCACTAATTTTAAAATATGGTCAATATTTAACGACATGATTGGGATCTAGTATTTCGGGCTTTGAACGCAGCAGAGGTTCTGATTTTATAGAGTTAGCGGAATTAGAAGAATCGTCAGAATCAGAATAAGTGTAATATAAATTCAAATCAGAATGAGTTTTATTATCAGAATCAGACGCACACAAATTATTATTATTCAAAATATTACTTACAGTTTGTTTAATCTTCAGTTTCGTTAAAATTAATTTTACCTATACCGCAAATGAAATGATGTTCTCTTCATATAATTAAGCTCGCCATAATAGTAATTCATGAAAATAATTAAAAAAATTTTATCATCGATCGTTTTTCAGATGGTCAAGAGCGGAGCAAATCAATTAGTGTTTATTGTATTTAGTTTTCCGTATTTACATAGATAAAAATTTTTACATATTAATGAGAGAATATATATTTTGGAATTAGTATATATGTAATGCAAGTAATAAAAATTTAATAAAAATGTAAAATGTACAAAGTTAGAAAATTTAAGTATATAATGTATAACAATTATAATTGAATAATATCTAAATATCTATTATGTAATGCAAAAGAACAGGGTTGCATTACAACAGTTTGACAACCTGTTGATTCAAAAGATACGAACACCGACCAAACGGATCGGGCGGTACCGGGTTCGAATCCCGATAGGGGCGGGATGCAAAAGGAATTTTTCATCATCTGATTACGATCGGTGATGAAGATGAACACATCTATGACCCCCTGTTGAGAGTGCAGAATTCTTGGGCCGACCCATCTTTCATGTCAGCACTATAGGTTGGCATGAAGCAATGCAATGTGCAGGTGGTTTATACAAAATGGGTCTATAGCCGTACGTCCTGGATTTGGCTACTAATGCGTCAAGTAGGACGGTAAAAGTATACTGCGAAAGAGTTGGGAGTGCCTTGAGCCCCAAATAGATTGCAGAGATTAAAACCAAAAAAAAAAAATGAAATATTTCTCTATTTGCACAGGTGCTGCTTGATCCCTCAAAGTGCGCGTATTTTAAATATAATAATGTTGAGTACAGATTCGATTGATGAAACAATTATCTAAATCTGTTGAGTAGTTTCAGAAATTACCGCGAACATATACATAAACTCACACTCTCGCTTTATAATAATGGTATAGATTGCAATATCAATTGTCTAGGCTATTGTTACCAACATCCCATGTCTGTTTGTGGTGATGCACCCGCTGTAAATCTATATAGCTATTAACAAAAATCTAAAAATGTATGCATTTGTCCGAAACTGAAAATCCGACTTACTGTCAAAATAAAAAAAAAATAAAAAAAATTGTAATTTATGGTGTGGTATAGTAAAACAAAATTAACAGCTTGATTGCAGATACATAATAAGTACATATATCGCCTTTTGTAGCCTATTATAAAGAAGGTGTGGTTATTTATCGAATTTCATTCGATTTACATCTTCTAGTCATTAAAACCTTTACATGTCCATATAGATATACTAGTTTGTCAGTAACTATGTGGTCGACATAGAGCTTTGGTATAAATAATGTTGAAAGGTGAAATCTAATATCATATCGTGTTACCATCCAATTTGTAAACGTATTTATGTCTGAAACTGATTCAAAGGTGTTTGATAGATTAAGTAGATAATTCTGAAAACGAAAACAGAATTTAAACCACCAGCAGTTCGCAAGATTTTTTTTTATTCCCTATACAGACACAAAATATTCAAATTGGCATCATTATTATACATTTTGTAGAGACTAAAACGTCTGGAAAAAAATATTTAAATTACATATTTTGGTTCGTGCAGAGAACAAAAGCCATGTACATGGGATCTATCATATAACAAACAAAAGATTTTTTTAATGAAATTTGTAAAAATTTATTTAACATGCACGAGTGTACAAAGTCATGAGTATAGAAAGTAGAATAATCAAGGAGTACATTGTTATGCAGATGAACAAAATTAGTAGCCATAACCACCATATCCCAAACCATGTCCAAATCCAGCGCCACCATAACCGTATCCACCATATCCATAACCACCATACGATTTATAAATTTGTGGATGCTCAGCCTTTCCAATTTTCTTGACCACCGCATTAAATCCATTATGATCATCGGCCGTATATTCAACCACACGAATTGTACCATCGGATTCTTTTAATTGGTATCCGCCTTTAACTTTATCGCCATCACGAACTTCCCATTGATCTTTGTTATCACCAGTTTTGTAATCTTTTACACCATAATCAAATTGATATTTTGGATAGGCATAATATTCACCTTTATATCCAAGACCACCGTATCCTCCGTGCGCGAATCCACCACCACCATATCCACCATGATAAAGTCCACCGTATCCGCCGCCACCACCGTAACTAATCAATTTTTGATTTTGATAACTAACTGCACCATAACCATTGGCCACAGCAATGGCGGCCACGATTAAAGTCACCACAAATAAAAATTTCATTTTTATTTTTAAAAATTAATTTTTTAATTATATTGTTTTAACTAATTGCAAACTAAGCACTGTATGATTATTCGATAGTATTTGGTTCAATATTTATATGAAAATTTTACCATTGAAAATTGAGTGAATTTAACAGTTCATTGGATAGAACGCACATATGTAATTGAAATATTTGACCGTGAGTAAAAATAATTTAGCGCTTTCGATTTCAATATTAAACACGCAAATTACTTAAGAACTAACGGTAATATTACCATACCATAATAATTTCTGTGTTGTATCTGAAATGTGTAAAATTTCGATCGATTTAAGTAATAAATTTTTAGTTTTTAGAGCTGATCTGATATCATAAGTGTTATTATCGGATTTAATGAACATGAAACCAGAGAATTTAAGGGTACCTTTATATACAAAAATAACAAGTGATCTTAGAAATTCCAAAACACTCAATATCGAAAAAATTGAGTTGTGGCCAAGTGGCCAAGATTAAATTTCCATTTAGGATAGAGAAATTTTGGGACAATTTTTGAGCATATTTCTTACAAGTTTAACCTTCAATCCATGAAGGTATTTTAGGCAACTTAATTCTATGAACCATGGTCGTTTTCGTCTTTGCGCAATAAAATCAACAATTATCAATAAAAAAATGGAGGTGTGGCCAACACACGACTTTCTTTTACGAACAGAGAATTTTGAGAAATTAAATTTTTTTTTTATAATTTTTAATTTTTTTTTGTTTTTTTTTTTAATTTTTAAATTTTTAAATTTTTTTTAAATTTTTTATTTTTATTTGTATTTAATTTTTGGAAAGATTTTGTATTAAGTAGCTTTTTGTAAACCTTATACTTTTTGAGATATTTGCAAAATAAATTTTCTGGACCAAGGGAGTGGCCACTTCCGGTTAGCCGATTTGGAGTAAAATTCACTGGGACCTCCCAATTTATCAAAAAAGCTTAAATCTGAAGTTTCAGTCCGATTGGTTAAACCATCGGGGCTATAGAGAGGACACAGACAGACTGACAGACTGACAGACTGACAGACTGACAGACTGACAGACTGACAGACTGACAGACTGACAGACTGACAGACTGACAGACTGACAGACTGACAGACTGACAGACTGACAGACTGACAGACTGACAGACTGACAGACTGACAGACTGACAGACTGACAGACTGACAGACTGACAGACTGACAGACTGACAGACAGACAGACTGACAGACAGACAGACAGACACCATTTCGAAACCCACTTTTTCGGACTCAGGGGACCTCAAAACAAATAAATCTCTAAGAATCTCAAGGTCCAAAATTTTCATGATTACTATACTTTATTTTACTAGAGTAAAAGAAAGTAAAAATCTTAAATAATTCATGGATTATCTCTAGGCATCTATTTTTGTCCGGTAAATTTTTTTAAATTGCATATCGAGCAACGAATGTGCCCTCGAAATTACAAAAAGCAGTTTTGGTTAGGACGAAAACGACCCTGGTTCATGGATTGAGGTTTAATCTAAACATTTTGTGCCTTATAGTTTTTCTATAAATATTTTTTGAGATATTTGCAAAATAAATGCTCTGGTCCACGGAAGCTGCAACTTCTCTGGTTAGCTGATTTTCACTAAAACTTACTGAAATCTCCTAATAAAGCCCAATAGGCTTCAATATAAAATTTCAGTTAGATTGATTAAACCATCTAGACTGTATAGAGTATATAGAAAGACTAGCAGACCGACAGACCGACCGATAGACAATACTTCGAAACCTAATTTTTCAGTTTCATTGGATTGTAAAACGTTCCTAAATTGTGATTTAAATCTGTAATATTGTAGTTTTTAGATGTATTTTTTAATTTAATATACTGAATTGTGCTTTGATTTAATGTGATTCGTGTAGCACTAATTATTATTTTGAATATCATAAACTTATTTCAAGAGCATTTGAAAACGATTGGAAATTACCCAAAAAATGTGTTTAATAGATTATAGAGAACGACGCCAAGAGATACGCCAATATTTATTACCTTAGTCTAATTGTGAAGGATCAGGTTTGATACCAGAACTCGTAATAACAACCAAAAGGTAGATTTTTAAGAGATCATCGAGAGCATATCGAAAATATCGATATCGTATAAAGACGCTGAAAAGCAGCTAGTACAACTTCAAAACCAAATATACCAAATGCTGTTTTGATATATTGTCAAACAAAGTAAAACTTGTAAGTGGTTGGTAAGATTTAAATTAGATACTTTTGATTAGGAGTAGTCTAATTTAAGATAGGTTTCCATTAGAATGACCGTACACTAAATTCTGGAAAAATTTCATAAATACTTCATAACTCCCTGTTCTCTCCCCGATTTAGGAAAGTCTCAATGATTTTCCTTTAGATTGGGCCTTTATACTAACTCAAAATAGGGTTAAACTATGCAATGTTATCGTTTTGTATTAAAATGCACAGGAACATAAAGGAAACAATCTATTTTGTCCATTTTTGTCCACAGAATTCATAAATGTTCATTCCTAACTGCTAATTCTCCTAGATTTGGCAAAACCTGTATGATTTTCCTTTAGAATATCAAAGACAAATACAAAAGAGGTTGTCAAGGACGACCACTTTCTAGGAACATCAGGTTCAAAACTAGCTGCGTGTTCTCCCGAATTTGGGAAAATCTGTATAATTTGTGTTTAGGCATTGTCCTACTGAAAATAAGTTTCTAATTTATTTAAAGTTAACATGGTAAAATCAAAGGAGAAATCCCTTTGTTAGGCAAATTTTGGTAAAATCAAATTTTTTTATGTTATCGAAACAAAATTAATGCATAGCGTTTTCACAATATCGCTATATGTGCATTAAATTATGTGTTAATAGAATATAATAATAGAAAAAAATAATAAAAATTATAATGCTCAATAATTAAACTATTATCATTTACAAAAGAAGAAAAACTAGTGAAAGAAAATGAGAAAACAGGACAAACTATAAGGACAGGAAAAACTGAATAAGGAAATGTGAATTATGTGCTAACAAGCCTTTCGAAGTACATCCTTTTGAAATTACGTATATTAGACGCGGTTTTGATAGACAGTTACAGATTGTTCCAGAGCTTCACTCCATGAATAAAGAAAGGCGTGGTACCAGCTTACTTTTACAAGATTTAGGTAAAGTTGAATTAAATGTTCTCTGTGATTTGGATAATTTCAGTATATCATAAAGTACTTCGGAGCTGTATTATTGGTTAAACCAAACATTATAGTCAACGCCGACAGTTACAAAAACGGTTCAGACTTACTTAAAATACCTGATAAGCAGAAAAATGTGAAATCGGATCAATCATTCTTTTCTAGGAAATGTATCTAGCATAAGAATTAAAAACAACGATTTGCCATAAAAAAGGAATATAAGAATATTCCTTTCCATGTATTAAAATGGTATTCGAATCACCAAAAAATATAGATAATCATGTACTAGCTGTAAGCAGTCCAATACAGAAAGAGACCAACAAATGGTTTTAATTACGTTCCTATCCTCGTTGCACATTATTGTGAAGGAAAACAAAGAAGATTCTATTGTTATTATGCTATACGAAAAGTAAACTAAATTATACTGTTAAAGCCCGAAAATGAAAAGTCGATAATGCAGATTATGTTAGCCCAGCCGGAAGTAAAACAAAAATGGTAATGCAGATGGTTTAATCCCAGCTGAAAGTAAAAAGTCGATGATGCAGATTATGATATTAACATTCCAGCCGTAAATAAAAAATTTAGTAGTTATCAGCCGAAAGTAAATAGGATACATGGATTTAAATAAAAAATGATATAAATAGTTTTACGTGTAAAACTTTTCTTAACCTATTGGTAGAAAATATCGGAAAATCAGAATAATCCACAAAACTGGAATATAATCAGCATATCTGAAGTTGAATCGTTTTTATGTGACTTGTCAATAGCTATCGCAGGAAAAAAATTCAGTTCAAGTTTCCTGTGGGAAATCTCGGAAAATTCGATTTTCCAAAAAATATTAAAAAATTTGTAAAAAATCAGCCTCTAGAGTGATATGTCTGGAGATGGATTGCATTGATGTGATTTGTCAATAGATATCGCAGGAAAAAATTCAGTTGAAGTTTCCCGTGGGAAATCTTGAAAAATTCAAAAAGTTTCCAGCCGAAAGTAAGAAATGGATGAATAAAATCAGCCTCCAGAGTGTTATGTCTGGAGATGGATTGCATTGATTTGACTTGTCAATAGCTATCGCAGGAAAAAAATTCAGTTCAAGTTTCCCGTGGGAAATCTCGGAAGATACAAACATGTTTCCAGCCGAAAGTAAGAAATGGACCCCTGTTAAAGTTAACCGAAAGTTTCCAGCCGAAAGTAAAAAGTCGATAATGCAGATTATGTAATTAACATTCCAGCCGAAAATAAACAATTTGGTGGTTATAAGCCGAAAGTAAATAGGATACAGGGATTTTTAGCGTGTGCTATTTATTTTTTTTACACTTAATTTTAGCATGCCACAAATTTAATTTAATATTTTTATTTCAAATTTAAAAATTTTATTTTTATTTAATTAACAATTTGTATGTTATTTATTTCACCACCATTTTAATGTGCCGACGTTGAAAAGGTTTGAGAGCAGTGCGTGCGCTTAGCACAAAATCCGAGACGAGACTAATTTTTGATTTTTAAATTAATTTTAATTATTTTGTTTTGTGTATATTTGCGTTGTGATACTATTGGTCCAGCCAAGCATGAAGGGGAAGTCAATCCAATTCACATTCGAGGTGGAATGTGCGCCACCAAGTTTGCAGTGGTTTATTGGGTGAACAGCTACAGATTGAAATAAAAAATGTTGTAAATAGTATTACGTGGAAAACTTTGTGTAACCTAGTCGTGGAAAATATCGGAAAAAAATCAGCCATTTGAGCGTATATCTGAAGTTGAATCGTTTATATATGATTTGTTAATAGCTATCGCAGGAAAAAAATGAGTTCAAGTTTTCCGTGGAAAATCTCGGAAAATTCGATTTTCCAAAAATCATTAGAAAATTTATATAAAATCTGTTCAGCCTCTAGAGTGTGACAAGTCACATCAATGTAATCCATCGCCAGACATAATACTCTAGAGGCTGATTATATACAAATTTTCAAATGATTTTTGGAAAATCGAATTTTGTAAGATTTCCACGGGAATCTTTCTGGTGGAAACTTTCAAATTTTCCGAGATTTACCACGGGAAACTTGAACTGAATTTTTTTCTTGCGATATCTATCGACAAGTCACATCAATAAAATACATCTCCAGACACAACATTCTAGAGTAGAGGTTGATTTTATACAAATTTTCTAGTGATTTCTGGAAAATCGAATTTTACGAGATTTCCCACGGGAAAGTTGCACTGAACTTTTTTCCTGCGATAGCTATCGACTAGTCACAACAGCAAAATACATCTCCAGACATAACACTCTGGAGGCTGATTTTATACAAATTTTCTATTGATTTTTGGAAAATCGAATTTTCCGAGATTTCCCACATTTATACATTTTTTTATTTCTTTCGGCTAGAAATTTTTTCAAATTTTCCGTGATTTCCCACCGGAAACTTGAACAGAATTTTTTCCTACAATAGCTATTGACAAATCACATAAAAACGATTCAACTTCAGATTGCACTCTAGAGGCTGATTTTATTCTAAATTTGTGGATTCATCTGATTTTCGATATTTTCCACGACTAGGTTAATCAAAGTTTTCCACGTATCCTATTTACTTTCAGCTGATAACTACTAAATTTTTTATTTTGGGCTGGCATGTTAATAACATGTTGTTACATAATAAATTTATATATAATGGGTATTTTTTGCTTCACTTTGATAACTGGTTGTTGTAGTTATTGTTATTAATTTATATTTTTAGTTTATAATTAGTTATTATATTTTTTTAGTAATTAGGTATGTATACTATATTATTATTTCACTTTTTTGCATTATTGATTTTTTACTTTCGCTGTAAAATATCGGCTTACCTAATCAGGGTCCCATTGATAATGAATCCATTTTTTTACTTTATCAGGGTCCCATTGGCAACGACTCAACAATCTGCATTACCTACCGATTTGGTTTTACTTTCGGCTGGAATAACACAATCTGCATTATCGACTTAAAATCAAAACATCGTCATATGAGACTATTTTGTATACACGCCATTTGAAAAGTTTTCGAGAAATCGAATTTTAAACATTGTACTAAAATTTGTTCACCATTTGTTCAAATAAATTTTGATGTTTTTTTAACTTAATAAAGGCAAATTGAATTTTCTTTCTATTAAAACCGATAAATCAATTTTCACCCAAAAAGTCAAAAATGAATATAGGACACTTTCCATATACACATGTATTGTATGTATATTGTTAAAACCTTTTTTTTTTGGTTTACAATCATGCTAAAATTCATTGGATATAAAAAATAAACAATAGGACACACAGGAAATCTTAATTTAAAAATACAAAATAGAAAATCAAAATAAAATGCCAAATATATTTTAGTTCAGAATTTATTACAATTGGATAACTGAGTGGACAAATAAGTTTTAAAATATGTATTCATAAACAAAACCTAATATGGTCTAGAGAAAAAAAAAAGAAGTATTATATTTTAGAATCTATAAATGACAGGTAAATTTGGATTAAAAAATTTGAAAGAGCATGGTCGATTAAATAAGAATCCATTAATAAGTAAAATGGTCTTTGGAAAATGATCTATATGACACTAAAGTCTCTTCGGAATGAAGCGAAAAACTTCCATGATCAGTAAGGAAACTTCTTGGTTAAAATGGGCTGTAACCTGATGAAGTGATCAGAGCTCCGGTCTTGATTAATTCAACTCATAAATCAATCCCGAAATGAACATTTTAAGTCAATATTCAACCTTCAATCAACCTTCAACTCAATTTACAAATCAACCTCTATCTCAATCGCAATACAATCCTAAACGCAATCACCAAATTAACGGCCAACCCAACCATCAATGAAATCACCAAATCAGCCCTTAATCAAGATAAAAATAACCCTTAAATAATTACCCAACCGTCAGTTTCTTTTAATTTTAAAAATTCCAAAATTCTGACAACAATTTTCGTCATTAAAACCTACAAAATGAAATTTGACTCAGAAATATTATCAGGTTTTAATTTTGATGTTACTTTACGGATTCCATCTAGCTCTGAAATTTGCATTTTAGCATTTGAAAAAATTTCCTGATAAATAATTTTACAAAAAATTCTAACTATTTAAAAAAATCAGTGAATGAAGATTTATTAAAATATTTTAAATTTCTATTCCCTTCATTAATAACTCTTTAAGTTTCGAGATTTAAGCGGTCGATATTTCAGATGGTAATATTTCAAAGTTCAATATTTTAGTTGGTGAGATCTCAAGACTAGATATCTGAGTTTGAACAAGGGTGAGTTCCTTGGTATCTAACATATTCGAAATTTTTAACATTAGTCAACATTTTTTAGATTATGAATTTATATTTTTCAAAGATTATTTTAAGACTCTAAGATTATTCAAACTTTTCGAAGTTATTTGGGTCTATTGGGGTTTCTCGCTTATTCTAGAAATTTTCCAGACATGAGTTCCATGAAGTTACACAATAGTGATCTATCGATATTTTCGATATTTTCTTTGTCTATCCGATCATTTTAAATTTTTTATTCGACATATTATATTCGATGTTAGTCGAGTTAGGGTTGGAGTTGAATTACAAGTAAACATAAGCACCCAATTAAATTATCTTACACAAAATATATTCTCGAGATTCAAGATTTGTGGATTTATCTAGACTTCCAGATTTAAAATAGCGTTGGATAACTGTAGGTTAACATGAAAAAGACTGCAGATAGAGATTATTATATTGGTTTATGTTTATCAGAATAAATATCAATATTGTTCTAGAGTTGTAAGATTATACGAGCTTTTCGAGATTACTCGTGTTTCTCGATATTTCTTTAAATTGGCATGGGGTTTCGTTATATCATACAGAATTAGTGGTTTATCGAGAAATTAGTTTTTAGCCTTCCACGATTTGCGTAGTGTTTTGTTACAAATACAGATACAGTTAATTTACTTTTTTAGAATGTTAATTTACAAAAGATGAAATTTTTCTAGGATATTTTAGATTTTCCGATTCAATTCAATTTAACCTCCCGCTAAACCCTAAAACTCGCCCTTAAATTAATCCCTAACCGAACTTTACTCTCAAATCCAACTCAATTTCAAAATCGAACCCTACTCACCATCTTACCATAATAGTAACGTACAATCATACCTGTATGCATACCGTCGTACCATCATAACCTTAAACAATTATTCCATCACACCATTATTACATTATACCATCATACCATTATGAAGCTATACTATTAAAACATCATACAATCATACCGTCGTACCATAGTGACGACGAACAATCCCACCGTCACACCATGATGGATTGATGTCTACCATCAATCCATCACACCTTCAATCAATCCATGCCACGATATCATCATAGCATCATATAATCATATAACCATACCACCATAAAATCATACCATCGTACCATCCTATAATCATACCATCATATCATCGTACCATTATACCATCATATAATCATACCATCGTACTGTCAGGCTATGATATCATCATACCATCCAACCGTCATACCGTTATACCGTCAATTGATTTTGTTGGCTTTTTATAGACAAATATATTAATTGTTCTAGACATTCCCAATATTTTCGATTTGGTAAATCAGAAAAATAAAGTGGCATTATACCGTCATACCACCATACCCTCATACTATCACACCATCATTCTAGAATAAATACCGTCATACCTTCGTGCATTGTACCATATATACAGTCATACCATCACACCATCATACAATAGTGTTGTGCTAATTCGATGTTTGGTGTTCTGTTTTGCTTGTTTTCTCCATTATTTGGTTGCAAAAAAGAACGATTTAGAACGATAGAATAATGTCAATCCATCATACTACTATATCATCATAACCTCACACAATCAATCCATCATATATACCTCCTTAACCCAATACCATCATACCACGGTACCATCATACCATCATATCGGCATACATTCATAACAACATACCATCATACCTTCTTACCATCATACCAACATAGCATCATACCATTATACCATCATACAGGCTTTACACTTCAAATTGATCCTTTAACACTTCAAATTGAACATTTACATTTCAAATTGGGCCTTTTACATTTCAAATTGAACCCTTACCAAATATTATACCAAGGTATTCCTTAACCAGTTATGATGAAAATTGACATGTGCATTCGAAATGGGATTCTGAAATGGTTTTTGGAAAAAGTTCTGTAATATGGTTAATAAGAATATAACTTAGCTATTTAGCCGATTTATGATGAATTTTGAGGCCAACGAATAAAAGGAAATGTGAGCCAAAAATTATTTTTAGACGAGGTTGTGAGAAATATGTTAGTATGGCTTCTATAATGTTGCATATTTAGATTTCTGTGAATCATGCAGCTGTTGAGGTTTTCTTTGAAGACAGCGTAGACATACTATTTCGATTGCAACCACTCTAATGGAATTGAAATATTATTACGGTGACAATCAAGATTATCTCCGTAATAATATTTCAGTTCCATTAGAAACGTTTTCTTGCCAATCCTTCGCTTTAAACTTTGAGTTATGTTTTATGAGTATTTGCTGTCAAAGCGGTAAGTTACAAACGCACTGCTTCCAACGCACATGTAAATTTCATCATAATCGGTTGAGTAATAGACAAGTTCCCTCATATTTGGCTATATTCCAGAACTTCATCTAAAAATCATTTCAGAATCCCATTTCCAATGCACAAGCTGAATTTCATAATAATTGGTTGAGAAACAGGCAAGTTCATCATAATTGGCCATATTCCAGAACTTCACCCAAAAATCATTTTAGAATCCCATTTCCAAAGCACATGCCAAATTTCATCATAATCGGTTGAGAAATATGCAAGTTCGATCATTCATGGCCATATTCCAGAACTTCATCCAAAAATAATTTTAGAATCTCATTTCCAAAGCACATGCCAAATTTCACCATAATCAGTCTGAACACGAACACGATATAACTTGATTTCATTTTTTGTTTATGGCCATATTTGTTAACCCTTGATTTTGAATGAAAACGTTTGCATTGCACAAATGGTTGCTTTTTTCTTCTTCAACATTATTTCCGTTGTGTGCGTTATGACTTACAAGAGTTTTAGAAACTCGAAACCGGCGAAATTTGTGGCATTACATTTAGTTTTACCATACTTAAATGCTCCAGCATCTGCCTCAATATTTACGAGTCAGTTTGACTCGCGTTCAGATATTGAATGGCTTCTCTTCAAACCAATCACAATATCAGCTCAAGTCCCATCCCTCAATCATGTTTCGACGCGATTCGCGATAGGATCTTACGAATTTTTGGAAACAAAGAAACGGACCACTATACGTGTGCTTGTAAATAGCTAGTGTAAACATTTTAATATTATTATTTTACTTATTGAATTGTTTTAAATTTTAATTTATTTTGTTTCTGTTTTACTTGAGAAATTATGAAATCAAATTTTATGGCAATACAATGTTTACAAAACCCATACAACAACAATTTCTTTTGTCCGAAAAGCCGGCCATATAGAACGACTGAGTACAAACACTAAAACAGAAAAGGTTTGCCTTGAATATAATTATTGTCCAGCTTAGCTTGTATTTGAAAATCGGTCAAAACTAGCAGTTTGAAGGATGTCGAGTATTTAGAATTATAGAATTAAGTAACTTAAAAATTAGAAATTTAAGAGTATTTTAAAATTAAATAACTACCCACAACTAATCGCTTTCATTTCAGCCATTGCTGGTGCATCACAATGAAATGATTTAATTTTTGGTTTTATATGTTTTATGCTCAATATTCATAATTAATTAGAATTTTAAATCTTCCCCCTCCCCCCCACCTTTCAGATCGCGACTGTAAAAACTTTATGCCTTGAAAAACTTAAATATTTAAACAAGGTAGAACTAAAGAACCATTATTCTTTCAGAAAACATAGAAGCGAAAAGTGATGGTCACAAAGCATGTGTTCTCAATAATAACTGCACGTTCCGATACTTAATCAAATATCCAGGTAAATTAGAAGGGGTTTGGTGCAGTTTAGTAGTATCCGCATTTTCTTTTGGCGATATTTTAAACGAAAAAAGATTTTTGCGGGTTGTTGCGATATTTGCACAAAGAATCCATTGGTAAATTTACAAAATCCAGCAATCGATTTTGTTGTAGTATTCAAAAGGTCGAAGTACATAAGATCCGTTTCGTTCCCGGGTTTAAGTTAAATATTTCAAAACGTATGAAAAAAGGAGGATGAAACTTCACTAAATATTTAAACAATAACCTCAAAATATTAATTTTGGAGTTTGACTTGTGGTTTTGGTTCGCAATTTGAATAAATATAAAAAGAAATAAAAAAATTAATGAAAACTACAAAAAAATATGACAGAATTTGGAAACTACTGTCCTCGAACTATATAATATAGACTAGACTATATATGTAGCTGTTAAGAAACACTTAGCGAAATTGAAATGGACTGGAATGAAACTAATCCTATGTGTCTCGGGCTTAACGATATCATGGTAGTTCGGTGGAGTTTTAAGACTCCTGCGAAACTGTAACACTATGGTTAAATATTCAAATGGAAAATTAATAAAAAAGGACTTATTGAAATATTTTAAATTTTTGTTTGTTTATTTTTATTTCAGAACGAATATTCGCTAAGACGCTAATATAAATGGAGTACTAGGTAAGGTTAGGTTTGGGTGGCGGTCCACTAGAACCAGGCATAGACACAAAAATGGTCCGTAGCCATACCACATTAAATATTTCCTCAAACTCATTGGAACCATTTTGAGCCGTTAACAAAGCGCTGGATACTCCTTACGTCCATCCTACAGAGGTCCGTCAGGTCTTTGAAGAGGGGTGGCCCTAGAAACTTTAGTCTGTTTCGTGCCAGACGAGGGCAGGTGCAAAGAAGATGAAGTACTATCTCTTCCTCCTCTTCGTCCTCGCAACTACGACAGCAGTCATGTGAGAAGACGCCAAGTCTACTCGCATGCCTCCCTATGAGACCGTGCCGCGTAATCACTCCAACAACCACACTGATCTGACTTCGCTGAAGTGAGATCAGCTGTTTCGATCTCGCCAAATCCAACTTTGGGCAGACCTGCCCAGTTATTACGCAAGAAGTTATACTTGACCATCTGTCATTCGTCAGCTTGCTAGCTTCTTCCTGAAGCAGCAGTTTGCATACCGCAAGAGGCATTTCAATATCCTTTCTGCTTTCTGAGAAGTGGTCCATTGTACCATGTCGAGCCAGTTCATCGGCGTTTATATTCCCTGTACTTATGAAATGTCCTGGCACCCACAAAATGTGGATGTTGAACTGATCTGCCATCTCGTTAAGAGATGAGAGACAGTTCTGGAGTACTTTCGACGTGAGGAGGTGTGATTGAAGGGCTGTAATGGCAGCCTGACTGTCCATTAATATGCGAATATCACAAACTGATATTACAGTATACCTCAACCAGTCTACGACTTCCTTTATGGCAGTTACTTCAGCTTGAAAAATGCTACAGTAGTCGGGGAGACGGAAGGAGAGATTTAACAGAAGTTCCTCGCAGAACACTCCAGCCCCGACTCTCCCGTCCCGTTTTGAACCATCAGTGAAGAAGTTTATAACTCCTGGTTCCCAAACTGCACCCATCATCTAGTCCTCCCTGGATGGGATCCTAGTCCGGAACTTTGTGTTAAATGATAGTGACGGGACAGTATAGTCGGTGGTCTTGGGAATTTGTTTGTTACACAAAATAGAGTACCCTTTATTGTTGTAGGTCCACATTAAGATGGATTTCAGACGTATGGCATTACAAGCTGCCAACTGTTTCCCCAAGATATCTAGAGGAGTCAAAAATAGCAGAGTCTCTAGTGCCTGAGTGGACGTGCTCTTCAGTGCACCACTGATCCACAGAGAGATTGTTCTCTGAACTTTTGTCAACAACTTTTAGTTGACAGTTTCGTCCAGAACAGGCCACCAGAGTATTACCCCATACAAGTGTATGGGTCTGACTACTGCGGTATAAAGCTAATGTACGATGCGGGGCTCCAGCCCCCAATCCTTTCCCAACGGCATTTTTGCAAGAGTATAGCGCTATCGAAGCTTTCTTTACCCTTTCCAGAATATTGGGTTTCCAATATAATTTACTATCCAAAACGAGACCCATAAACTTCGCTTCAACTGTAAAAGTCAAGCTGAACCCATTTAAAGTGGGACGATCGATGTGAGGAAGTTTATATTTCCTAGAGAAGAGAACCAATTCGGTTTTGTGTGGGTTCACATTCAACCCACAGCCATTGGCCCATAATGAAAGAGTGCTCAGGGAATTTTGCATAAGCTCACTAAGGGTGCCGGGATATTTACCACGGGCACCAAAACCCTTGAAGCCACTGTCCTCCAGTCTCAGCAACAGGTCATTTATGACCAAGTTCCAAAATAGGGGGAACAGTACGCCAACCTGCGGCGGTACTCTGCTTGCAAATCTTCTGACGGAGGATTCCCCAAAACTGGCATTTATGATCCTGCCTCTAAGCATCTGATCTATCCACTCTGTGCAAAAACTGATGAATTCTATGTTGCAATTATACCGAAGAATTATCTCACCAATTTACACGGAATGCGAAGAAATTGAAGGAATGCGAAGATGACGGTGTTTCCAACTTTAAGACAAACACAGGTGATGCACTGTAGTGCTTACTGAATAATTAATTACACAAAAACGTCACCAATTTTAAGTTACTAATATTTTATTCAATTTTATTTTAATGTTAGAAGTAATTATATAAAATACAATTTTATTGAAATGACGGGATACATATTTGATTTATTTCATCCATCATTACCACCTTTATTTATGGTGTTCAAGCAAACTCAAAATCTTGAATGCATACAATGGCTTCAAAAATTCCCAAAAGGTGCAGATTAGTTCGACAAATTACTCCAAGGTTAGTATCGATGCTCACATTTAGGTATCGCGTCGATCAATTCTATGTTATTATTGTTGCAGTGAACTCCAAATACTGCATTGGAATTCATCCACCATTTAACAATTTGAGTTGTCATTTTGGAATATTTTGATTATTTTGGTAAATATTGAAGATAATTATAATTGTTTACAATCGAATTACATAAATTATTAATTGTTAATTCTATTTTTTAGGATGATCAAAAATTATACAATAGTAAAAGGTAAGTATTTATTTAATCTAGATGTTAATTTATATTTTCTGTTTTTTCTTATTTTAGGTTATGGTTATTTATGTTTTCCAGGTTGAGATTTTGTGAACATTAATTTGGTAAGCTTTTTAATTATATCTTTTAATGTGCGTTAACACACTCCCAGATCTGAAAGTGCCCGAGTTATAGCCCCTGGAAGCACATTGTTAAAGGCCCCCTCAATATATAAGAAGGTTACCATTGCGTAGTCTCTATAATCGAAAGATTTTACAATGAAAAATACAAGAGAATGAAGAGCAGTCTCTACAGATCTCCCCTTGCAATAGGCATGTTGAGATTTGGACAGATTTTCCGACACAATCGTGCCTCTAATATGAGCTTCTATTTGCCTTTCCAGTGTTTTAAAAAGGAAGGAAGACAAGCTAATCGGTCTAAGGTCTTTGGGATTGCAGTGTGAGCGTTTTCCCGCCTTAGGTATGAAAACAACCTTCACTTCTGTCTATTTACTAGGAATGTGACATAGTTCTAGGCTGCCTTTGAAAATTACTTGTAACCAGGAAATTGTTAGATCCGTACTTTGTTGAATATCCGCAGGGATAATACCATGGAGTACTAAATAAATTAAAATTAAAATGTCCAATTTCCTAGATAAATCTGGATTTTTGTGAAAATTACTTTTGTATAAATATTTTCGAATAAGTGATTACACGAGATATTTAGATTTCAAAAACATCAATTTATTACATGTGATTGTGTATTGTAGTTCGATAAGAATACATCAATTTAAATAAGAAACTGTTGAAATCAAACATGGTATTGACAATATACAATTATGCTGCGCCTTCAGCGACCAATTAAAAAATAACAAATAAAAAAATCGATTGATTTTGTTGAATCATTAATTTTAAGAATTTGATTTATAATTAAACCCCGAGGGTGAGTATTGAATTGTGATTTCAATTTTCCGGTGAATTTTAATATTTGTTTTTATTTTCCTTCATGCTATACATATAATAAACCGTGAAAAAAGTACAGACGTGGAATTGAAAGAAATATCAAATAAAATCAATATCATACAACGAGTAGATGCTTCCCAACAATATTTAACAACATTTAAAATAAGATAATTTGACATTCGGTTTTGGGAAGAGGTGTTTATTTTGAAGTATCAATTTCTGAATTTAAAAATCAAGATTCACTTCTCAGTTGTCATTTCGCAATAAAGTGCGCTTAGGAATACCTAAAAGGTTTAAGAACAATCCGGTTTAACAGTGTGAAATTAAAGATTAAACATTTTTAAATTTTACTTTAATTTTGAATGTTAATTAATTAATTCGTGTAATTTCTAATATGCAACCGGTCCTTAGACTATTTTAAATGTGTTTTACAAATTAACACGTAGAAGTATATTAGTATTAACGAACAATCATCCAATGAAAGCGACTGATAGACAGAATTCTATGGTTTTTATCCCATTGGTATTTAATTTTAATTTATATGAAAATTTATATTTTCATAATCATAAGCTCATCAGTTCGAAACTGGATTAAATTCTCTTACAATCTTCGGAACATATTAAAATCAAATAAATTAAAATTTTTAAATTTTTATATATAGTAATATAATTTACATTCCAACCGAAAGAGGGTTTCAAATGAAATTAATAGGATACATGAAATTCATTAAAGCTGTTGTCAACTCTCGTAGAAATCTTTGTTGTAGAAAATTTCGGAAAATCAGAAGAAATCAAACAATATGGAAAAATATAAGTTCATGTTTGCCGTTAGAAATCTGGAAAAATTCGATTTCTCAAAAATCATTAAAAATTTTGTATAAAATCAGCCTACAAAATATTTTATCTGGAGTTGGATTGAATTGAGTGACTTGTAAAAAGCTATCGCTGGAAAAACTTTTGTTCAAGTTTCCAGTGAAAAATCTGGAATATTTGATTTCCCTAAAATCATTAGACACTTTGTATAAAATCAGCTTATAGAGTCTTACATATATGTGAAGTTGGATCTAAATTTAAATTAAAAATAAAGTCGTTATCAGACGATAGTATTTAGCCGAATATTAGCAATGAAGACTTTGGTCAATATTTTTACGTGGTAAAACCTCTCGCTTCACTTCCTCGTGGACAATTATGGAAAATCCGCAGAAACCAAAAGATATTTTAAATTGGTATAAAATCAGCCTATAAAGTATTATGTCTGGAGGAGGACTACATATGTGAGATTTATCGATAGCTATCGCTGGAAAAAAAATCCGTTCAAGTTTCCCGTGGGAAATCTGGGAAAATTGATTTTCCAAAAATCATTAAAAATTTGGAATAAAATCAGCCTCTAGAATGTTTTATTTCCAGGTGAATTGATGTGATTTGTCCATAGCTACCGCTGATAAAAGTTCAATTCAAAGCTCCCGTGGATCTCGATTTTCCGAAAATCATTAGTCTCATCAGTATATACATATAATCATTAGTATATTGTAACCGCACAGTGACTCAGTGTTTCAATAAACGAGAGAAAGAGAAGGAGAGAGCAAATTTGACAGTCGAAAAAGAGAAGTCAACCAACAGTAATGGTGAACGGCAGTCATAAAAAAAATACAAAAGGAACATGTTTTAGTTGTTAAAAGTGATGGTTCGCCTGACATGGGTTTTGCGTTGGAAACTTTTGAACGTGTTACAGTTCCGAAGTGGGATACGTGAACAATTTTCAATCGAAAATGGTGTCATCGAATGTGTCCAAAAAAATAAAAACGAAACGATACTTAAATGTGGAAAAATAATCACATGGTGGATAGTGCCGTTCTACGACATAATAACAGTAAACGAAAAAAATGTGATATAACGTTGTAGTTGTTCTGGAAAGTGTGCGGCACATTGTTGAGGCATTGGCTACATCATTGTGTGAAAATGTCTAACAAAATAGACGAATTTTGCGGTTCGTTTGTTTAATCAAGCGTGTAAACTAGCAAATTGTTGTGAGAGGCGCTGATTATTAGCATAAACAGTTATTGTTGTACCAATGTTGCAAAAGGGTTGCGCATCGTGAAGAAATTCAGTTATGGACCTATATACAGCGAAATAACTACAAGAGGAGTGTAAGATGCGATCGTTGTCAACTAAAGGCGGTAAAACTGGCTGGTTGATCAAAATAACTCAAGTTTGGACGAGTTACAGTAATATCTAAATTTCACTATATTGCCTGGTGATAACGGAAATGGAAGCGTAATGGATGATTTGAACGGAAATAAATCAAAAAAGGAGCGGCCTGCTTTGGTAAGCAATTTAAATATTGGTAATAATAATAATAAACGTTTTCTGGAATCGGAATTTGAAGAAGACATGTTGAAACATGAGCGAGAACTTTTTGAGCGAGAGAAACTGTGATTTCAGAAGGAACGTGAATTATATTTAAAATCAAACACACCGAGTTTATAAAAAAATCGGGTGAACCTAACCCCGCGGAATGTATAGGAATAATTTTACCGGAATTCGACACGGCAAAATTAATGTCAATTACAAGCGGGAATGGGTATCAAAGATTAATTCTTGAGTTAAGCTGTACGATACGGCGGGTACTAAATTGAAATCGTCCGCGAAACTGTGGTATAAGGCGACAGAGGATAAATTACGTACGTGTGGTGAATTATCAGTGGATATTGAAAACAATTTCAAGTCATATTATAAAGAGGTTGAATTGCATGGAAAATTATGACGGAAATTTCGAAAACCGGAACATATTGAATAATTTTATGAAATGCTGGCCCTACGGTGCAGCCTGTGAAAAAGTTAAATCTACGATCGTTATAGACAAAATAGTGACAGAAATCGAAATGTATATAATAAACAACGAAATACTGAATATATGGTACATGTGTTAATAGGACAACACTTTATAGGTTAATCAAATATTACATAAACCATGGTGAATGGGTTAATGACATTGGAAAGGGTGGTTAGAGTTCACAGCAGCGAGTGCAGCGAGGCTAATCACTATAAAATCAATCCCATCGAATGCTGAAATCGTCACCAGCGAACGAGGATAATTAAGGGTTGTTGGAGGAATTAAAATTGAGATAGACGGCCACAGTAGTGATCTATTATGTGAAAGGAAAATCAAAATGTTCGAGTTTTAATATAAGATCAACGTGCAGATATAGAAGATTTGATTGTTCGATTTAGGAACTGTTTCGCTTGTAACCAATCGGAGTTGGGCAAAACAGAGTCATATGGAAATAAAATTAACGAAAACTGATCCAGTGGTTTGTAGTACGATCGTCTGGACGAAAAAGAACTCAGGTGAGACAAGGATGTGCGTAGACTACAGACGCTTTAATGAAAGAATAATCGTGGACTTGGTGGATGACAAATGAATGAAAGAATAATCGTGGACAAAGGTTAGGTGGTTGCAGCTATTCTACAACGTTAGATTTGGCATCTGGCTTTCATTACCACCGATGGGCATTATGAATTTTTGCGAATGCCGTTTCGTCTCGCAAATATTCCAGGGTTTGCCAGAAGTTAATGGATAGAATTGTGCGTGAGATGAACGATGAAATCGTTATATATTTAGAGGATATTATTTTGCCTACCCAAATGATACAGGATGTTATGGCAAAATTGAAGAGACTATTGGCCGTTATTCAACGACACGGGCTAACATTGAAACTGGATAGGTGCGAATTCTTAAAGGAGGAAGTTGAACTTTTGGATGATAAGGTCTTAGCGGGACCGCTTAAATCGGGAACTTTTAAAACGGCCGTTATAACCAATTATCCTATTCCTAAGGATGAGCACGAGGCTAGACAATTCATTGGATTGGCGAGTTGTTTCCGAAAGTTGATGGTAAATTTTGCCATAATAGTTGAACCACTGTCTCGATTAACAAAAATAATATTGATTTTGAAAGGGGCGGACGGGCAACAAAATCTATTGATGAATTAAGAATGAAGTTTACATTGCTGGTGTAGCACAAACAGATCATAAGAACGAAATAAGATCTGTTTAATATTTCAGTAGAAAAACGACTACAAATGAAGCAAAGTTTCATTCGTCTGAGTTAGAAACTTTGGCAGTGGTGGAATCGCTGGAACGATTCCGTGTTTATTTAATCGAACACCGCTTTAAACTAATTACCGATTGTGCTACCTTAAGAACGTATGCTTCGAAAAAGGATCTGATATCCCGCATGAGCAGATGGTGGCAGAGTATGATTTGTGGTGGAGCATAAGGCATCAAAATTGATGCAACACTTGGATGCGTTCAGCAGGAATAGCGAAATACCCGGCTAAGATTGATGTTTTTAAATTTCTCAATGTAAGAGCGATTGGCTAATCGGAATACAACAACCCAATGAAGAGTTGTTAAGAATAATCGAACTTTTGAAACTAAAACCTACGACACCTACGGGAATTATTTATACTAGAAAAATCTCTTAAGCTTAAACTATTTGGTTTTGGTGGGGTGTAACAGTTCACAGAAAAAACTAAAAAATCATAATGGGATTCCTTACCGAGAGACACCTCATTGAAAAAACAAATAAAGTTATTAGTACAGGAGATGATATGATCAATAAGGGAATGGTTGCCACAGTGCTATGTGCAGATAAATTAACACTATTTAAAAGATTCAAATATTCCCGAGAAAAGCCGAAATTTTGGAGCATATCGAAATTAAAGTTACCCGATATATACATTTCATCGAATATATAAGAGAAATAACTAAACTAACTTTCTATGTCCACAAGGGTTTTTTTTAAATTGGGCATACGACCTTTTACTAGTTTTTGGAGGGTTATAGACGGTACCGAATCAGATTTTGCAACCATTAGTGAAAACGTTCACAAATAAAAACTCTAAATCGAATATTAACAATTCTAATTTTGCAACTAGTGATGGTGTTTTTTTTGCGTTGTTTTGCGTTGTTTTTGGTGCTTGTCTCAGGGTTCATCTTTTGATCACTTTTTAAAATATCTCGAGATTTTTGGAGTTTATCATGGAAATGAGAAGTGATTCGGTGTTTCGAAACAATCAGGTTATTCGAGATTTTCGAGGTTATTCGAGTTGTTTGAGATTGTCTGGTGTATTTGATAGTTCGATGTTACTCGAGAATTTTAGAGCCTATTCGAAAAATATGATTGTTCGATATTTAAAAAACTACCGGTTTTGTTGAGAGCCTTAACTTGTTTAATTGAATCAGTAACATTATGTTACTTGACAAATAATTCCATATTTACACTAATTTTCGGAATTTTTCAAAATTTTTGTGGGTTTTCTAGATTTTTACAATCTTCTTGCCCATATAATTCATTAATATCCAGATTTCTCCGTATTATTGAAATTGTTTGAGATCAATCGATATTCACATAATACAGAATTTTTTCGAATTTTTCTGGGGTAATCGAAATTATTTCACGGTTTATTCTAGATTTCATTATACCGTCATACCACCATACCCTCATACTATCACACCATCATTCTAGAATAAATACCGTCATACCTTCGTGCATTGTACCATATATACAGTCATACCATCACACCATCATACAATAGTGTTGTGCTAATTCGATGTTTGGTGTTCTGTTTTGCTTGTTTTCTCCATTATTTGGTTGCAAAAAAGAACGATTTAGAACGATAGAATAATGTCAATCCATCATACTACTATATCATCATAACCTCACACAATCAATCCATCATATATACCTCCTTAACCCAATACCATCATACCACGGTACCATCATACCATCATATCGGCATACATTCATAACAACATACCATCATACCTTCTTACCATCATACCAACATAGCATCATACCATTATACCATCATACAGGCTTTACACTTCAAATTGATCCTTTAACACTTCAAATTGAACATTTACATTTCAAATTGGGCCTTTTACATTTCAAATTGAACCCTTACCAAATATTATACCAAGGTATTCCTTAACCAGTTATGATGAAAATTGACATGTGCATTCGAAATGGGATTCTGAAATGGTTTTTGGAAAAAGTTCTGTAATATGGTTAATAAGAATATAACTTAGCTATTTAGCCGATTTATGATGAATTTTGAGGCCAACGAATAAAAGGAAATGTGAGCCAAAAATTATTTTTAGACGAGGTTGTGAGAAATATGTTAGTATGGCTTCTATAATGTTGCATATTTAGATTTCTGTGAATCATGCAGCTGTTGAGGTTTTCTTTGAAGACAGCGTAGACATACTATTTCGATTGCAACCACTCTAATGGAATTGAAATATTATTACGGTGACAATCAAGATTATCTCCGTAATAATATTTCAGTTCCATTAGAAACGTTTTCTTGCCAATCCTTCGCTTTAAACTTTGAGTTATGTTTTATGAGTATTTGCTGTCAAAGCGGTAAGTTACAAACGCACTGCTTCCAACGCACATGTAAATTTCATCATAATCGGTTGAGTAATAGACAAGTTCCCTCATATTTGGCTATATTCCAGAACTTCATCTAAAAATCATTTCAGAATCCCATTTCCAATGCACAAGCTGAATTTCATAATAATTGGTTGAGAAACAGGCAAGTTCATCATAATTGGCCATATTCCAGAACTTCACCCAAAAATCATTTTAGAATCCCATTTCCAAAGCACATGCCAAATTTCATCATAATCGGTTGAGAAATATGCAAGTTCGATCATTCATGGCCATATTCCAGAACTTCATCCAAAAATAATTTTAGAATCTCATTTCCAAAGCACATGCCAAATTTCACCATAATCAGTCTGAACACGAACACGATATAACTTGATTTCATTTTTTGTTTATGGCCATATTTGTTAACCCTTGATTTTGAATGAAAACGTTTGCATTGCACAAATGGTTGCTTTTTTCTTCTTCAACATTATTTCCGTTGTGTGCGTTATGACTTACAAGAGTTTTAGAAACTCGAAACCGGCGAAATTTGTGGCATTACATTTAGTTTTACCATACTTAAATGCTCCAGCATCTGCCTCAATATTTACGAGTCAGTTTGACTCGCGTTCAGATATTGAATGGCTTCTCTTCAAACCAATCACAATATCAGCTCAAGTCCCATCCCTCAATCATGTTTCGACGCGATTCGCGATAGGATCTTACGAATTTTTGGAAACAAAGAAACGGACCACTATACGTGTGCTTGTAAATAGCTAGTGTAAACATTTTAATATTATTATTTTACTTATTGAATTGTTTTAAATTTTAATTTATTTTGTTTCTGTTTTACTTGAGAAATTATGAAATCAAATTTTATGGCAATACAATGTTTACAAAACCCATACAACAACAATTTCTTTTGTCCGAAAAGCCGGCCATATAGAACGACTGAGTACAAACACTAAAACAGAAAAGGTTTGCCTTGAATATAATTATTGTCCAGCTTAGCTTGTATTTGAAAATCGGTCAAAACTAGCAGTTTGAAGGATGTCGAGTATTTAGAATTATAGAATTAAGTAACTTAAAAATTAGAAATTTAAGAGTATTTTAAAATTAAATAACTACCCACAACTAATCGCTTTCATTTCAGCCATTGCTGGTGCATCACAATGAAATGATTTAATTTTTGGTTTTATATGTTTTATGCTCAATATTCATAATTAATTAGAATTTTAAATCTTCCCCCTCCCCCCCACCTTTCAGATCGCGACTGTAAAAACTTTATGCCTTGAAAAACTTAAATATTTAAACAAGGTAGAACTAAAGAACCATTATTCTTTCAGAAAACATAGAAGCGAAAAGTGATGGTCACAAAGCATGTGTTCTCAATAATAACTGCACGTTCCGATACTTAATCAAATATCCAGGTAAATTAGAAGGGGTTTGGTGCAGTTTAGTAGTATCCGCATTTTCTTTTGGCGATATTTTAAACGAAAAAAGATTTTTGCGGGTTGTTGCGATATTTGCACAAAGAATCCATTGGTAAATTTACAAAATCCAGCAATCGATTTTGTTGTAGTATTCAAAAGGTCGAAGTACATAAGATCCGTTTCGTTCCCGGGTTTAAGTTAAATATTTCAAAACGTATGAAAAAAGGAGGATGAAACTTCACTAAATATTTAAACAATAACCTCAAAATATTAATTTTGGAGTTTGACTTGTGGTTTTGGTTCGCAATTTGAATAAATATAAAAAGAAATAAAAAAATTAATGAAAACTACAAAAAAATATGACAGAATTTGGAAACTACTGTCCTCGAACTATATAATATAGACTAGACTATATATGTAGCTGTTAAGAAACACTTAGCGAAATTGAAATGGACTGGAATGAAACTAATCCTATGTGTCTCGGGCTTAACGATATCATGGTAGTTCGGTGGAGTTTTAAGACTCCTGCGAAACTGTAACACTATGGTTAAATATTCAAATGGAAAATTAATAAAAAAGGACTTATTGAAATATTTTAAATTTTTGTTTGTTTATTTTTATTTCAGAACGAATATTCGCTAAGACGCTAATATAAATGGAGTACTAGGTAAGGTTAGGTTTGGGTGGCGGTCCACTAGAACCAGGCATAGACACAAAAATGGTCCGTAGCCATACCACATTAAATATTTCCTCAAACTCATTGGAACCATTTTGAGCCGTTAACAAAGCGCTGGATACTCCTTACGTCCATCCTACAGAGGTCCGTCAGGTCTTTGAAGAGGGGTGGCCCTAGAAACTTTAGTCTGTTTCGTGCCAGACGAGGGCAGGTGCAAAGAAGATGAAGTACTATCTCTTCCTCCTCTTCGTCCTCGCAACTACGACAGCAGTCATGTGAGAAGACGCCAAGTCTACTCGCATGCCTCCCTATGAGACCGTGCCGCGTAATCACTCCAACAACCACACTGATCTGACTTCGCTGAAGTGAGATCAGCTGTTTCGATCTCGCCAAATCCAACTTTGGGCAGACCTGCCCAGTTATTACGCAAGAAGTTATACTTGACCATCTGTCATTCGTCAGCTTGCTAGCTTCTTCCTGAAGCAGCAGTTTGCATACCGCAAGAGGCATTTCAATATCCTTTCTGCTTTCTGAGAAGTGGTCCATTGTACCATGTCGAGCCAGTTCATCGGCGTTTATATTCCCTGTACTTATGAAATGTCCTGGCACCCACAAAATGTGGATGTTGAACTGATCTGCCATCTCGTTAAGAGATGAGAGACAGTTCTGGAGTACTTTCGACGTGAGGAGGTGTGATTGAAGGGCTGTAATGGCAGCCTGACTGTCCATTAATATGCGAATATCACAAACTGATATTACAGTATACCTCAACCAGTCTACGACTTCCTTTATGGCAGTTACTTCAGCTTGAAAAATGCTACAGTAGTCGGGGAGACGGAAGGAGAGATTTAACAGAAGTTCCTCGCAGAACACTCCAGCCCCGACTCTCCCGTCCCGTTTTGAACCATCAGTGAAGAAGTTTATAACTCCTGGTTCCCAAACTGCACCCATCATCTAGTCCTCCCTGGATGGGATCCTAGTCCGGAACTTTGTGTTAAATGATAGTGACGGGACAGTATAGTCGGTGGTCTTGGGAATTTGTTTGTTACACAAAATAGAGTACCCTTTATTGTTGTAGGTCCACATTAAGATGGATTTCAGACGTATGGCATTACAAGCTGCCAACTGTTTCCCCAAGATATCTAGAGGAGTCAAAAATAGCAGAGTCTCTAGTGCCTGAGTGGACGTGCTCTTCAGTGCACCACTGATCCACAGAGAGATTGTTCTCTGAACTTTTGTCAACAACTTTTAGTTGACAGTTTCGTCCAGAACAGGCCACCAGAGTATTACCCCATACAAGTGTATGGGTCTGACTACTGCGGTATAAAGCTAATGTACGATGCGGGGCTCCAGCCCCCAATCCTTTCCCAACGGCATTTTTGCAAGAGTATAGCGCTATCGAAGCTTTCTTTACCCTTTCCAGAATATTGGGTTTCCAATATAATTTACTATCCAAAACGAGACCCATAAACTTCGCTTCAACTGTAAAAGTCAAGCTGAACCCATTTAAAGTGGGACGATCGATGTGAGGAAGTTTATATTTCCTAGAGAAGAGAACCAATTCGGTTTTGTGTGGGTTCACATTCAACCCACAGCCATTGGCCCATAATGAAAGAGTGCTCAGGGAATTTTGCATAAGCTCACTAAGGGTGCCGGGATATTTACCACGGGCACCAAAACCCTTGAAGCCACTGTCCTCCAGTCTCAGCAACAGGTCATTTATGACCAAGTTCCAAAATAGGGGGAACAGTACGCCAACCTGCGGCGGTACTCTGCTTGCAAATCTTCTGACGGAGGATTCCCCAAAACTGGCATTTATGATCCTGCCTCTAAGCATCTGATCTATCCACTCTGTGCAAAAACTGATGAATTCTATGTTGCAATTATACCGAAGAATTATCTCACCAATTTACACGGAATGCGAAGAAATTGAAGGAATGCGAAGATGACGGTGTTTCCAACTTTAAGACAAACACAGGTGATGCACTGTAGTGCTTACTGAATAATTAATTACACAAAAACGTCACCAATTTTAAGTTACTAATATTTTATTCAATTTTATTTTAATGTTAGAAGTAATTATATAAAATACAATTTTATTGAAATGACGGGATACATATTTGATTTATTTCATCCATCATTACCACCTTTATTTATGGTGTTCAAGCAAACTCAAAATCTTGAATGCATACAATGGCTTCAAAAATTCCCAAAAGGTGCAGATTAGTTCGACAAATTACTCCAAGGTTAGTATCGATGCTCACATTTAGGTATCGCGTCGATCAATTCTATGTTATTATTGTTGCAGTGAACTCCAAATACTGCATTGGAATTCATCCACCATTTAACAATTTGAGTTGTCATTTTGGAATATTTTGATTATTTTGGTAAATATTGAAGATAATTATAATTGTTTACAATCGAATTACATAAATTATTAATTGTTAATTCTATTTTTTAGGATGATCAAAAATTATACAATAGTAAAAGGTAAGTATTTATTTAATCTAGATGTTAATTTATATTTTCTGTTTTTTCTTATTTTAGGTTATGGTTATTTATGTTTTCCAGGTTGAGATTTTGTGAACATTAATTTGGTAAGCTTTTTAATTATATCTTTTAATGTGCGTTAACACACTCCCAGATCTGAAAGTGCCCGAGTTATAGCCCCTGGAAGCACATTGTTAAAGGCCCCCTCAATATATAAGAAGGTTACCATTGCGTAGTCTCTATAATCGAAAGATTTTACAATGAAAAATACAAGAGAATGAAGAGCAGTCTCTACAGATCTCCCCTTGCAATAGGCATGTTGAGATTTGGACAGATTTTCCGACACAATCGTGCCTCTAATATGAGCTTCTATTTGCCTTTCCAGTGTTTTAAAAAGGAAGGAAGACAAGCTAATCGGTCTAAGGTCTTTGGGATTGCAGTGTGAGCGTTTTCCCGCCTTAGGTATGAAAACAACCTTCACTTCTGTCTATTTACTAGGAATGTGACATAGTTCTAGGCTGCCTTTGAAAATTACTTGTAACCAGGAAATTGTTAGATCCGTACTTTGTTGAATATCCGCAGGGATAATACCATGGAGTACTAAATAAATTAAAATTAAAATGTCCAATTTCCTAGATAAATCTGGATTTTTGTGAAAATTACTTTTGTATAAATATTTTCGAATAAGTGATTACACGAGATATTTAGATTTCAAAAACATCAATTTATTACATGTGATTGTGTATTGTAGTTCGATAAGAATACATCAATTTAAATAAGAAACTGTTGAAATCAAACATGGTATTGACAATATACAATTATGCTGCGCCTTCAGCGACCAATTAAAAAATAACAAATAAAAAAATCGATTGATTTTGTTGAATCATTAATTTTAAGAATTTGATTTATAATTAAACCCCGAGGGTGAGTATTGAATTGTGATTTCAATTTTCCGGTGAATTTTAATATTTGTTTTTATTTTCCTTCATGCTATACATATAATAAACCGTGAAAAAAGTACAGACGTGGAATTGAAAGAAATATCAAATAAAATCAATATCATACAACGAGTAGATGCTTCCCAACAATATTTAACAACATTTAAAATAAGATAATTTGACATTCGGTTTTGGGAAGAGGTGTTTATTTTGAAGTATCAATTTCTGAATTTAAAAATCAAGATTCACTTCTCAGTTGTCATTTCGCAATAAAGTGCGCTTAGGAATACCTAAAAGGTTTAAGAACAATCCGGTTTAACAGTGTGAAATTAAAGATTAAACATTTTTAAATTTTACTTTAATTTTGAATGTTAATTAATTAATTCGTGTAATTTCTAATATGCAACCGGTCCTTAGACTATTTTAAATGTGTTTTACAAATTAACACGTAGAAGTATATTAGTATTAACGAACAATCATCCAATGAAAGCGACTGATAGACAGAATTCTATGGTTTTTATCCCATTGGTATTTAATTTTAATTTATATGAAAATTTATATTTTCATAATCATAAGCTCATCAGTTCGAAACTGGATTAAATTCTCTTACAATCTTCGGAACATATTAAAATCAAATAAATTAAAATTTTTAAATTTTTATATATAGTAATATAATTTACATTCCAACCGAAAGAGGGTTTCAAATGAAATTAATAGGATACATGAAATTCATTAAAGCTGTTGTCAACTCTCGTAGAAATCTTTGTTGTAGAAAATTTCGGAAAATCAGAAGAAATCAAACAATATGGAAAAATATAAGTTCATGTTTGCCGTTAGAAATCTGGAAAAATTCGATTTCTCAAAAATCATTAAAAATTTTGTATAAAATCAGCCTACAAAATATTTTATCTGGAGTTGGATTGAATTGAGTGACTTGTAAAAAGCTATCGCTGGAAAAACTTTTGTTCAAGTTTCCAGTGAAAAATCTGGAATATTTGATTTCCCTAAAATCATTAGACACTTTGTATAAAATCAGCTTATAGAGTCTTACATATATGTGAAGTTGGATCTAAATTTAAATTAAAAATAAAGTCGTTATCAGACGATAGTATTTAGCCGAATATTAGCAATGAAGACTTTGGTCAATATTTTTACGTGGTAAAACCTCTCGCTTCACTTCCTCGTGGACAATTATGGAAAATCCGCAGAAACCAAAAGATATTTTAAATTGGTATAAAATCAGCCTATAAAGTATTATGTCTGGAGGAGGACTACATATGTGAGATTTATCGATAGCTATCGCTGGAAAAAAAATCCGTTCAAGTTTCCCGTGGGAAATCTGGGAAAATTGATTTTCCAAAAATCATTAAAAATTTGGAATAAAATCAGCCTCTAGAATGTTTTATTTCCAGGTGAATTGATGTGATTTGTCCATAGCTACCGCTGATAAAAGTTCAATTCAAAGCTCCCGTGGATCTCGATTTTCCGAAAATCATTAGTCTCATCAGTATATACATATAATCATTAGTATATTGTAACCGCACAGTGACTCAGTGTTTCAATAAACGAGAGAAAGAGAAGGAGAGAGCAAATTTGACAGTCGAAAAAGAGAAGTCAACCAACAGTAATGGTGAACGGCAGTCATAAAAAAAATACAAAAGGAACATGTTTTAGTTGTTAAAAGTGATGGTTCGCCTGACATGGGTTTTGCGTTGGAAACTTTTGAACGTGTTACAGTTCCGAAGTGGGATACGTGAACAATTTTCAATCGAAAATGGTGTCATCGAATGTGTCCAAAAAAATAAAAACGAAACGATACTTAAATGTGGAAAAATAATCACATGGTGGATAGTGCCGTTCTACGACATAATAACAGTAAACGAAAAAAATGTGATATAACGTTGTAGTTGTTCTGGAAAGTGTGCGGCACATTGTTGAGGCATTGGCTACATCATTGTGTGAAAATGTCTAACAAAATAGACGAATTTTGCGGTTCGTTTGTTTAATCAAGCGTGTAAACTAGCAAATTGTTGTGAGAGGCGCTGATTATTAGCATAAACAGTTATTGTTGTACCAATGTTGCAAAAGGGTTGCGCATCGTGAAGAAATTCAGTTATGGACCTATATACAGCGAAATAACTACAAGAGGAGTGTAAGATGCGATCGTTGTCAACTAAAGGCGGTAAAACTGGCTGGTTGATCAAAATAACTCAAGTTTGGACGAGTTACAGTAATATCTAAATTTCACTATATTGCCTGGTGATAACGGAAATGGAAGCGTAATGGATGATTTGAACGGAAATAAATCAAAAAAGGAGCGGCCTGCTTTGGTAAGCAATTTAAATATTGGTAATAATAATAATAAACGTTTTCTGGAATCGGAATTTGAAGAAGACATGTTGAAACATGAGCGAGAACTTTTTGAGCGAGAGAAACTGTGATTTCAGAAGGAACGTGAATTATATTTAAAATCAAACACACCGAGTTTATAAAAAAATCGGGTGAACCTAACCCCGCGGAATGTATAGGAATAATTTTACCGGAATTCGACACGGCAAAATTAATGTCAATTACAAGCGGGAATGGGTATCAAAGATTAATTCTTGAGTTAAGCTGTACGATACGGCGGGTACTAAATTGAAATCGTCCGCGAAACTGTGGTATAAGGCGACAGAGGATAAATTACGTACGTGTGGTGAATTATCAGTGGATATTGAAAACAATTTCAAGTCATATTATAAAGAGGTTGAATTGCATGGAAAATTATGACGGAAATTTCGAAAACCGGAACATATTGAATAATTTTATGAAATGCTGGCCCTACGGTGCAGCCTGTGAAAAAGTTAAATCTACGATCGTTATAGACAAAATAGTGACAGAAATCGAAATGTATATAATAAACAACGAAATACTGAATATATGGTACATGTGTTAATAGGACAACACTTTATAGGTTAATCAAATATTACATAAACCATGGTGAATGGGTTAATGACATTGGAAAGGGTGGTTAGAGTTCACAGCAGCGAGTGCAGCGAGGCTAATCACTATAAAATCAATCCCATCGAATGCTGAAATCGTCACCAGCGAACGAGGATAATTAAGGGTTGTTGGAGGAATTAAAATTGAGATAGACGGCCACAGTAGTGATCTATTATGTGAAAGGAAAATCAAAATGTTCGAGTTTTAATATAAGATCAACGTGCAGATATAGAAGATTTGATTGTTCGATTTAGGAACTGTTTCGCTTGTAACCAATCGGAGTTGGGCAAAACAGAGTCATATGGAAATAAAATTAACGAAAACTGATCCAGTGGTTTGTAGTACGATCGTCTGGACGAAAAAGAACTCAGGTGAGACAAGGATGTGCGTAGACTACAGACGCTTTAATGAAAGAATAATCGTGGACTTGGTGGATGACAAATGAATGAAAGAATAATCGTGGACAAAGGTTAGGTGGTTGCAGCTATTCTACAACGTTAGATTTGGCATCTGGCTTTCATTACCACCGATGGGCATTATGAATTTTTGCGAATGCCGTTTCGTCTCGCAAATATTCCAGGGTTTGCCAGAAGTTAATGGATAGAATTGTGCGTGAGATGAACGATGAAATCGTTATATATTTAGAGGATATTATTTTGCCTACCCAAATGATACAGGATGTTATGGCAAAATTGAAGAGACTATTGGCCGTTATTCAACGACACGGGCTAACATTGAAACTGGATAGGTGCGAATTCTTAAAGGAGGAAGTTGAACTTTTGGATGATAAGGTCTTAGCGGGACCGCTTAAATCGGGAACTTTTAAAACGGCCGTTATAACCAATTATCCTATTCCTAAGGATGAGCACGAGGCTAGACAATTCATTGGATTGGCGAGTTGTTTCCGAAAGTTGATGGTAAATTTTGCCATAATAGTTGAACCACTGTCTCGATTAACAAAAATAATATTGATTTTGAAAGGGGCGGACGGGCAACAAAATCTATTGATGAATTAAGAATGAAGTTTACATTGCTGGTGTAGCACAAACAGATCATAAGAACGAAATAAGATCTGTTTAATATTTCAGTAGAAAAACGACTACAAATGAAGCAAAGTTTCATTCGTCTGAGTTAGAAACTTTGGCAGTGGTGGAATCGCTGGAACGATTCCGTGTTTATTTAATCGAACACCGCTTTAAACTAATTACCGATTGTGCTACCTTAAGAACGTATGCTTCGAAAAAGGATCTGATATCCCGCATGAGCAGATGGTGGCAGAGTATGATTTGTGGTGGAGCATAAGGCATCAAAATTGATGCAACACTTGGATGCGTTCAGCAGGAATAGCGAAATACCCGGCTAAGATTGATGTTTTTAAATTTCTCAATGTAAGAGCGATTGGCTAATCGGAATACAACAATCCAATGAAGAGTTGTTAAGAATAATCGAACTTTTGAAACTAAAACCTACGACACCTGATGAAAGGTAGTTGCACGATATCTATAAACTAAATGTTGAACGTTTGTTCCACTTGGTTAACGGAACCAGAAGATGGGCTCTACCAAAACAAACCAGATGGCGTATGGTAAAATCGATGCACGATGATGTTGGTGTTGAAGGGATTTTGTTAAACTGCTTGTATTGATTGTTGTTATGCACGGAGGGTAGTTGCATCCTATCGAAAAGGTTGCTGTAACATTTCATACCGTGCATTTGAACCATCTCGGGCCATTCCCGAAAAGAAAATCGGGGAATAATTATCTAATTGTGATAAAATAGGATTTTGTAAGCAATGCTGAGGGCAAAGACGAAAAACGATGGAAGAAGCTGGGATTAATAACAGCAATCACGAAGTAACTAAGGTGTCACCACAAAAATGAATCTTAACATACATTGCAAGGAGCAGTTTGTAGAATAAAATACTATTGGTTCTCGACGATTAAGATGAGACCGAAATCGATATCGGATAATTAAACGAAATCGTCAAAAATTGTGTTAATTTGGCCAATGCAAAGATTTAACGCTACCTATAAAGTTCCGCGTGCCTATCAAGAAGAGAAGTTGGTATTCGTGAAATCAGGTGGAGGACCGGTGACGGGCACTTCTCGTAAACTAAATGTTCCATATTGGAAACCGTATTCGATAAAGAAATTTCTGCCAAATGACCGAAACAGAGAAAAGGGGGTTGTGAAGGCGAGCATATCAGCGACCAGATGAAGCCATGGTGTGCATTACAGAATTTTGATTTTGATGATTCTACTGAGAATATCGGAGAGGTCAATATGGACGAGTGTAACCGCACCGTGACCCTGTGTAAATTTAATGTTCGAAAAAAGCTGTTGGATGACCCTGTTTCAATAAATGAGAGAGCAAACACGACAGTCGAAAAAGAGAAGTGAACAAACGGGTAATGGTGTTTTATTTGATAAGTAATGTTACGCCTGACATGCATTGTTGTGATTTGTAAATATAGATATCGCTAGAAAAAAATTATCGCTGGAAATAAATCTGGGAAAATACGATTTTCCTAAACTCATTAGAAGCTAATTAGAGGCTCATTATGGCTCACAGGAAAATTAAACAGATTTTTTTGTTCAACGATAAGGCACATCAATGCAATCCACCTCCAAACAGTGGCGTTACTAAGTACCCGCAGCCGCGGTGGGACCCACGGTTGTTGGGACCCAACATTTATTAGTCCAAATTTAAGATTAGATAGCTCAGATTAAGCTTAAGGTGCAAATATGCGGAACGGTACATTTCTAGGAAAATATTAAGAAAGGCGGTGGTCTAATTTTTAGAAAAAGAAGAAATCATTCATGTTGCTACTAAATATTTTCTTAAGACACTCTCAACCATTTCCTCTCGGTTCTGACTCCAGAGAAATAAAAATGACTTACGACATCAAACGGCAATTATTTTACTGTTTGCTGGGGTGATTTGTTTGTATTACTCCTATACGTTTTGCGTAACTCCTCCTTTTAGCCAAACAAATTCAACCTTTCACAAATGAAGTTTTGATTAGAAAAGGTTGAATTTGATTTGCCAACAGATAAAATTTATTTTGGAAAAGGTAAAATTTGATTTAAAAGAGTGAGTTTATAGTAATCTGCTGGTGTTAGAAGCTTGCGATGTATCATTGTGATGTTCATAAAAATTAAGAAGAAACTAGAAAAATACATAACCGCGACTGAAAATAAATTATTGTTCCCTCACTTGAGCCGAACTATAATTTAGTCTCTATAATCAAATAGCGTTCGTTCAAATTATAGTTTCTCTTTCAGCGGATCTTTTAATTACCAGTAAACGGTAAATAAAAATGAAATTTACAAATTTACAGGTTTATTTCGACGCCACTAGAACTACCGTTGCATCTGACTTGGCCTAAATTACAACATTACGCCAAAAAACGTTGGGAGGAAGAGAGGAGTCTAACTTATCCTTGAAAAAATTACGTATTAATTATGGCATTCGAAATTTCCTATGACAACCAAAGTTGCAAGTACCCTTTTTATGCGGAACGCATCTATCAAACACCAACATAATAACGAGTTGAATTATTTAGCTAGTTGCAGAACTAAGGCAAAAAATATCCTCCCAAGGAACCGAATTACAAACTAAGTAAAGGCGGGAATTATTTATACTAGAAAAATCTCTTAAGCTTAAACTATTTGGTTTTGGTGGGGTGTAACAGTTCACAGAAAAAACTAAAAAATCATAATGGGATTCCTTACCGAGAGACACCTCATTGAAAAAACAAATAAAGTTATTAGTACAGGAGATGATATGATCAATAAGGGAATGGTTGCCACAGTGCTATGTGCAGATAAATTAACACTATTTAAAAGATTCAAATATTCCCGAGAAAAGCCGAAATTTTGGAGCATATCGAAATTAAAGTTACCCGATATATACATTTCATCGAATATATAAGAGAAATAACTAAACTAACTTTCTATGTCCACAAGGGTTTTTTTTAAATTGGGCATACGACCTTTTACTAGTTTTTGGAGGGTTATAGACGGTACCGAATCAGATTTTGCAACCATTAGTGAAAACGTTCACAAATAAAAACTCTAAATCGAATATTAACAATTCTAATTTTGCAACTAGTGATGGTGTTTTTTTTGCGTTGTTTTGCGTTGTTTTTGGTGCTTGTCTCAGGGTTCATCTTTTGATCACTTTTTAAAATATCTCGAGATTTTTGGAGTTTATCATGGAAATGAGAAGTGATTCGGTGTTTCGAAACAATCAGGTTATTCGAGATTTTCGAGGTTATTCGAGTTGTTTGAGATTGTCTGGTGTATTTGATAGTTCGATGTTACTCGAGAATTTTAGAGCCTATTCGAAAAATATGATTGTTCGATATTTAAAAAACTACCGGTTTTGTTGAGAGCCTTAACTTGTTTAATTGAATCAGTAACATTATGTTACTTGACAAATAATTCCATATTTACACTAATTTTCGGAATTTTTCAAAATTTTTGTGGGTTTTCTAGATTTTTACAATCTTCTTGCCCATATAATTCATTAATATCCAGATTTCTCCGTATTATTGAAATTGTTTGAGATCAATCGATATTCACATAATACAGAATTTTTTCGAATTTTTCTGGGGTAATCGAAATTATTTCACGGTTTATTCTAGATTTCTTAAGTTTCTCGACATTCCTAGGATTATTCGAGATTTTTAAACGCGCTTAGCTTTGAGTTGTAAGAACTTGCAGAGTTATTCATATAAATCTAAATGGTAATATTTAAAAGAGTTTTAAATGCTTTCCTGTATAGGTTATTCGATATTATTCAAGAATGTCCAGGTTATTTATGTTTTACATGGCTGTGAATAGCACGTATAAGATTTCCTTTGGTTTTATAGGATTTCGTTTGGTTTTACATACTTACGGATAATTTGTTATTAGAGAACATTCAAGGATACTTTGAAAACTCAATATTTTTGAGATTATTTCAAAATTCCTGATATTTTTCAAATTATATTCGAAATTTATGATGCTTTATCATAGAGTTGTAAGATTTTTAGCATAGAGTTGTAAGATGTTACGTTTTGTTTAAGGCCATTCGACTGAATCACGTTTTGTTTCATCTACTTATGAACGATGGCCCGAATTAGTCCACAAAATTAAATCTGAACAAACCACTTAGTTTTCTTACACATGGAACGCTCGAAAATGGAAACATATCTACATTGAGAACAATTATTTTCCAAAAAAAATACCCTTTGTAATACAAAATTTCTGAGTAAAACGGTTAATTTGAAAAGCTTCGATAAGTGAAAGCTTTAAGAGCATTAACTAAACCTCCTGACAATTGTTTCAAATACATAATTTATGCTCATAAAACATTTTATTAAAACCCTGAAATTATTCAAAAGCTCAAAAATGTTAAGTTCAAATCCAAAAAGTATGGAGTAATTGTCAAGCTGAAAGCTTATTGAAAACAAATATTCCAAATTTATCCAAAAATACTACCTTCTCGTTTGGTTTGAAAACCTCTCAAAACCAAACTTTTTGATGATTGATTATTAAGTGTGAGAACAAATATTGATAATTGCAAGCAAATACAAAAAACTTTTATCAAAAACCTAAAAGTATGAATACGGCTCAACGTTAAAAGTTAAGCTATAACCCAAACTTGTTTAAATTAATTATCAAACTTAAAACTAAATGACAACTTTTGCAAATACATATTTTATGTTTATACAATTCTTTAACAAAACTTACGGATCGATATTTGAGAAATCGGATCGATATTTGAGAAATGTATAAGATACGTTGAAAATTCGAAATTCTTGATATTTTTTAAATTTGTGATGCTCTATCGATATGCGAGACTAGACGATATGAAGAAATAAGTTTTTCACTAAAAGCTTTACTTGTTCATAGGTACAAGATGCATTTTTAGGGGCCCAAAAAAATGTTGCTGGGGCCAAAAATTTGTAGTTACGCCATTGCCTCCAAACATAAAACAGATTTTATATTATTTTTTAATATCTTTTTGAATCCGCGAATTTGCACAATTTTTCACGAGAAAGTAGAACGATGTTTTGCCACAACTAATGATAAAAGTCTTGAAAAGACTATATTTTTTTCGGCTGGGATAACCCAATCTCCTTAAGCGATTTTTTACTTAAAATGCTTTGTATTTAATTACGTATGTTTGCGTAACTAAAACTTGTTAAATGTTTATGTCATTGTCGCGTTGACATAGCTCTCGTCGATAAAACCATGATTTCCTTTGTCATTTAGTTAATTCGTAATTTTTTGCTTGATCCATACATAAGGATTATTCATAATTGATCACTGATTTTTTTTTTATTAGAATCCATTTTAATTCAATAATATTGACATTTTATCATTTGATGGAATCTTAATGTTGTACGGTGAGGATGGTTTGTGCTTAAAAATAAGACAAGGTACAAATTTGAACAAAATAAGGAGCAACAAAGTTGATTAAGTCATTTTCTTTATGTGATTCAAAATAAGAAATCCTTGTCTGACGATGGCAAGGACAAACGAGAATATGGTAGATAAATACCAAGACAAAATATATTAATCCGCCTTAAGAAACAAAATTCGGTCGAGTAGCATAAAATAAACATATACATATACAACTTACCATATGCTACATAAACAAGATTGACTAACTCATCCCTCCAGCCGTAATTAAATACCATATTTACCACATTAACAGCTAAACTTTGTACAGATTTACGTCTCAACTTTCCCCCAAACTGGTAAGATAAAACAAAATCGTTTCTATTTTACCATCAATTTTATTCATCTTTTCATATCATGTATCTATAGCAAATATTTGGAAATTTTATGATAATATTCTTCTAGATTTCGGTATACAGAAAATATTATACCAGAATCTTTATTACTCAAGATATCTTCTTTCATTATCTTCGTCCGTTCTTGAAATTAAAGTAAAAAGCATATTTTAACTTTTTTATGTTGTTAGTTTTTTGGACAAACGCTTTTTTTTTGTTAGGTAATTTTGGGTCAAATCTTTAATGAAAACCAATAGAATAAATTTAATTGTAAATCAATGAGTTGGATTTGGGTCAAGCTCATCTATCTTGTATGGTGATACATTGTTTTTCACCTAACTCTCTTACTTAATTAATTAAATGGCAGCAGCTACAAAATATGTGTACTGTTGTTTTTCTATATTGTATTGTATAACAAATTGAAAATCTGAAGCAATTGACTGTCTATATATCTTTGTCTGTAATTAATATTCATGAGTTTGGATGTATATACATACATTTGTATGTACAGGGAATTTTTTAACAATGCCTAGTGAAGCTGAACATCATTTTATTATACAGTTTTATTTGCATACCATTCCCTCGGTGAGTAATTCGGTTAAATAATTTTCCGTGACTCAACTTTGTTTTTCTTTTAGTATTCTAATATTCAAATTGTATGTTGTTGTTTTCAAATTTCTTTATACTAGAAAAATGGGTCATCTTCTTTTACAATTTTTCTATTTACCTTTTATCTAATGCAATTCCAATAGAAATTCTATTACTACTATGCTGAATAGTTTTATTAATTTTGACAATGTATACTTGTTATTCATGTTATTCATTTATTGAATCCGACCATAATCAAACATTGATAATGGTTCATTAAACAAGGTTTTGGAAGGTTGTGCAATTTACAATTTTGTATCAATATTATTGATTTAAAAATCTGTACCTATCTGTTGTAAACTATTAATTTAATTTAAGCTTCACTGATTTAAAACTGAATTCTGGCTTTCAATCAGTTTTCAATTTTTCGGTGTAAAAGTATTTCCAAAGTTGACAGTATTCTAATGCAAGCCTAAAATTCTGCCTCTTTAGAAATACCTTACATTTTATTTCAACAAATACTTTAACGCAATAACACGCTCTTCCAATGTACCAATAATACCTTTAGATTTAAATTCATTTAAATAAAATCAAAGATTTTAACGCAACTTGTTTTAAAATAAAAACTTTTGCATAAGCATGAACTAATTTCATCGAATTTATGTAATTCAGATTCAAATTAACGGTAGCATTAAATTTTATATGGCTTTGCATTAGATGGTTAATAAGGTAAATTTATATTTACTAAGTTACTTATTTTGTGTATAAAGTAAACTTATATGCGTGTACATAGCACAGCATGTATGTAAATGCTGGTATACACTAAAAACAAACAAAAAAAATTAAATTATATGCATAAAAATATGTTTTGTTCCTAGATGTTGAATTATTAGTACTGCAAGTTGACGATGTAGATTTTTAGTTTATTTTTGAAAGACGAAATCTTTTTTTCTGACTTTATTTTTTCAGGGAGTTTATTGTACATTGAGAGCTTTTGGTAAATCGGGTTGTGTTGACCTCCACTCGTACGGTAAAAATCAATGTAATAGTTGCTGGCTTGTCTGATACCGTATGAATGAACGAAGCTAACTTGTTGTAATGTTGTTGTCATAAAGCATTGATGATGGAGTGAGCGGAGGCAAATTTTTTTATAATTTTTAGACTTTTGTTTAGCAACATATGTATGTGTATATCCGAGAGATATGTTGTAGCAGCTGTACCATAAATAGGCATTATATAGCGAACACTGCTTTGGACGTGCGAATGGAAGATTAGCATTTTTAATTTCTTAGGTAAGATATATGTATTTCATTTGGTAGAGAATGAAATTTGTTTTGGTATGTCGTTGACGTATAGCTGGAACCCGCGTAAATCAATTTTTTTATTTTTTTGTTCAAAAACCATAAATTTAGTTTTTGTTTCATTGATTTTTAACCTATTTTGAGTCATCGAATTGTTGATTTTGATAAGATCATTTTGCATTTTGGCATGCCAAAATGGCGACAACGCCATATCATCGGCGTACATGATCAAATCACCTGATAAAATCCAAGTCGAAGTATCATTACAAAAAACATTGAATAAAGTGGGACCAAGAATAGACCCTTCATCGCTTAATGATCGTTGTGATCACACGTATACAATTTGCTCTTAAAATTAAATTTTAATATATACGTATGGTTAAATAATTTATCTATACATTTTGTGGTAACATTTTGTTTTAATTTAAAAAAAAATGTTTATTTTGTTTTCAATTAAATTAACTATTTTTCTAATAACTGTGAAACGGCTAAAAATCATAAATCGATCAATAATCTGTGATACATAAATAAATACATAACTGTGATTTTATTTAATATTTTTTTATTTAAATAATAATGTCTGTGTGCTGTGAATGTAGTGCCAAAGTGTCTGAAAACTTTTTTATTTGTGCTGGTGAATGTAATAAACTTATTCATTTTGGATGTGCTGGGATTAAAAAACTTGGGTTTGATGCCATTTCGATAACTCCTAATTTTTCATGGCGATGTAGTGTATGTATTGATGTTTATAAAATTCTCAAGCAAACGAATAGGGTTTGTCAAACCGGTTAACAGAAACAGAAAAACAGCTGGTTTTTTTCAAAAAATCAAGAACAGAAAACAACGATTTTTGCTTTTCTGTTTTTTCTGTTTTTATTTATTTTTTTGTGAAATTATTCGGTATTTCACCGAAAAGAAGTTTACTATGAAGAATATTTTTTATTTTATAAAGTTGTGTTTATTTTTGTATTTTTGCTTTGTGTAAGGTGAAAAAAAATATTTTTTAACGGCTTAGCCTGTTTTAGTTTCTATTAATTACATTCGTAGCGTAAAAAAAATATTTTTTGAAGATATTATACAATATTAACATTAAAAGGTAAGTAATATTTCTTTTAAATATTAAATAATCTTGAATTTTCTAAAATATTTTTATTAATTCTAGGTTAACCATGTCTTTAGTATGGGATTATGCTACAAAACGAAAGAATCCTGTCACACAAGAAATTGATGCGATTTGTCTTCGTTGCAATAATACTAATAAGGGCTCAGGAAGTTCAACAACAACTTTAAAAAGTCACTTGAAAAGTAAACATGGCATTGATTGCACCGCAGCTCTAAGTAAAGAAATTGAAAAGCAAGCTATTGAAGAAAAGAAAGCTAAGACTATACCGGATTTTTTAAATCGTAAAAGTCTTAAGGAAATCATCTCAGATATGGCAACAGACGGAATTTCAATCAGAGTGATTACTAGAAATAAGAACATTCAGGATTCAATCAAAAGAGATGGATTTAAATTGCCGCAAAATGAAACCCGGGTAATGAAGTTGATTCAGGCAGATTTTGAAGAAAAAAAAAAGCAAAATGGTTGAAGAGATCAAGTCAAAAACTGCGAAAGGCATAAAGTTAAGCATGACAGTAGATGAATATACTACAGTTCGATGCGGGAGATATTTTGAAATTAATTTACATGATGGCGAAGATAAGAAGACCTACAAGTTTAGTTCGTATTTTTGGATCATGCAATGCAGAAACAATGGCGTCAAAAGTTAAAGCTCATTTGGAAGAATTTGGTATAAATTATGTACAGGACATAGTTGGTTCTACGCAAGATGGTGCAGCAATTAATTACAAGTTTATGAAAATTATGAAGGTGATTGACCAGTATTGCCTCAATCATGCTATTCATTTGGGTGTCTGCGATTCATTGTATAAAAATAATAGTGTTTTGCAATCAGTTGTTGAAGACGAAGTGGATTCCAATGATTCAGATGAAAGTGATAATTTTGATGATGCTTTTGATGTTGAAGTGATTCAAGAAGAAAATCTTGATCATATCAATTTCAATGAAACTTATGTAGTGAAGTTCATTAGAAATTCTACAGACCGAAATCAAATTTTCCAATCTAAAGTAATCACTGAATTTGGCAATGAAATCGAACTTTATTTGGATGTGAAACACCGCTGGAATTCTATTCCGATTATGATTGCCCCATTGATAAAGACAAAACGTTGTCTCTTTGAAGCTTTCTCTGAACTCAATTCACTAAATATTATCAACCGACTAGACTTTGATGCTTTGTTGATGCTGCAAAATGTCATGGAACCAATTAAGCTTGCCGTGGAAACATTAAGTCGTGAAGACTCTAATTTATGCTTAATAAGATATCCAATTTTTAAATAGCAGCATTAGTTTGGAGTTGTAGGAGAACATAAAAAAACGCACAAATGAAAGATGGAATACCGATGTTATGAATCTCCTAAGATGTTTAAAAGACCCTTCAAATATTCCATCTAAAAATACAGCATCACGTCTGTTTGGTGTTGACGAAGTTGATGTTTCAGAGAATGAACAAAATTTTGAAGTTCAAACTAGTCAACCGACAACCGCTAATATCTCGCTGAACGAATTAGTAAATAAAAATGAAATAAATAATACAAGAATTTTGAAAATATATTGTGTTTAAAATTAGAAAATTTCAGAAAAATCTAAAACCAAAAACAGCTGTTTTTTTAAAATAGCTATTTTTAACAAACCCTAGAAACGAATGATCATATAAGTAATTCTATCGATTCTATATCAGCGTCCTTGTCATTGCTAAATAAAACATCAGCCGCTAATAATATTAACGTGGAAAGTTTGTTAAAACCGGCACCATCTGAACAGTCGTCGTCTGTAAAATTAAAAAAAAAAAACAACAAAACAAACTGATATGGAATTTGCCACACCAATACTTACAAGATCTAAGAGTAATAAGAATAATAATAACATAACAACGGCTTCAACTGCTAAATCGTTAGACAATAATATGGACTCGCCTAAAAAAATTTTTATTGGGACTGGTGATTTGAACTCTACTTTGCGTACCGTTGAGCCGCTACGGTGGATTTTTATTTCTCGATTATGTAAGGACGTTACTGATGATGATCTCATGATGTATATCAAAACAAATTTGTAGTCGAGAAACCTGTATTATATTGCTTTCGACGTAATGATGATCGCGATTATGTATGATTTAAAATCGGTATTCCTGTAAGCAAATTTGACCAAATGCTTGATTCATCGGCGTGGCCTTCTGGAGTCTTGATTAAAGAATTTTTAAATTCACGTCGGAAATCAATGAACAATAATTGTTTAATCCCACGCTCAGCTCTAACAGAATGAATTTGGAATTTAAAGACGTTAGCACTATTTTTTATCAAAATGTTGGTGGTGTGTGCTCTAAATTGACATTTAATTCAATGCCTAATTCAATCTCAATCTATTATCAAAATGTTGGTGGTATGCGTACAAAATCAACGCAGTTTTCATTATTTCTATCGTCGTCATGTTATCCGATATATGTTTTATCTAAAACATGGATGAAACCTGCTGTTTTAAGTTCTGAATTTTTTGATGATAACTATGTAACGTATACTCGTAGATGTGACCGTTCCAGCCTCACAAGTGATAAATCTGATGGTGGTGGAGTTCTTGTAGCTGTGCATAATTCAATTATAAACTGTGATGTAGTATGTCCGAATATTACTGTGGAATATGTTGCTGTGAAATTATCTTGGACAGTGAAATCATTATATTTATATGCTGCATACGTCCCACCTTTAAGCTCTGCTGAGGTTTATAGCTTACACTGTGCAAATATTTATTATTTTGTATCACAGTGTAACGCACATGACACCATATGTGTATTGGGTGACTTCAATCTTCCGGGTTTATATTGGTGTACTGATGATGATGAAACTGCTTCTGTTTTTCCATCCAATGTTTCGAGTGATGTGGAACAGATTTTTATTGATGCCATGTTGTCTTTAAATTTATATCAAATTTGTAAAGTTGCTAACTTGAATGGTAGAATCCTGGATCTAGTTTTATTGAATGAAGTCGTTGGAACCTTTGGTTCCGGATAGATTTCACCACAGTGGATTGGAAATTAACTTGGACTGCCAGGAGCTGTTTTGTAAATGCATCAACTATGCACAATCAAGGTTAAATTACAATTTTAATAAGGCTGATATTGCCGGTTTGCAGGAGTTTTTTGAATTGGTGGATTAGGAAGTAACTTTCAATTCTAAATGGAGTGATGTTAATGCTCTAGTCGACTCTTTGGTCGTCATTTGGATTTATTTGATGCTTTCGACAAACATGTACCTAAATGCTATGAACGTAAGAATAACCATCCTCCATGGTTTGACAACAATTTGGTCAATTTAAGAAACAAGAAGAATAAGGCACACACATTTGCCAAACAATTTGGTGATTACTTGGATTGTCTAAATACTTTTCTACAACTACGCCGGGAATTTGATAAGGAACAACGCCGAGCCTATAGGAACTATATTTCACGGCTGGAAAATAATTTAATTTCAAAACCAAAACTATTTTGGCCTTTTGTTGATGTCAAAAGATATGTTCTTGTTATCCACAAATGATGTCGTTAAATGATATAACTGCCTGTAATGCTGAGGACATACTACCTTGATCAACAAGTTCCCGGAATAACCACCATGTGGCGCTCCCATCGCTCCGATTTGAGTTCTGTTTTTTTTGTTAAGTTGGTACATCTGTTGTTGATATTCCCTCTAAATCTTAGCGTCATAGCTTGACATTTGCAAAAGTTACGTAGTCAAGAGTACATCTATCTCTGTGTGTGTTGGCGATTTTTCCATTATTTCCAGTCAGTTACGAATAAATTGAACTTAAATTTGGAAAAGTGCAAGATTATGAGCTTCTCCAGGAAAAAAGCAGTTATTCTTCATCAATATCTTATTGGTAATCACCAACTAGAACGTGTTATGACATTTAAACATTTGGGTGTTGTCCTGGACCATCAATTGAATTTCCGAGACCATATTAATTTAATAGTAGCTAAGTCTAATTCTCTACTTGGCTTTATTCGTCGTATCACAAAAGAACTTCGTAATCCACAATCAATTAAAACTTTGTATTGTTCCATTGTTCGGTCTAATTTGGAATACCCGTCGATTATTTGGGATCCTGCTTACAATATTTATATCGATAAAATTGAACGAATACAGAAGCAATTTATTATTTACTATCTTCATAAATTGAATTGGCCATTTGATCCGAACCTTCCAATGTGGCTGAATAAAAAGAATTTGCCATCCTACGGTGACCGCTGTAGAATTGCTGATTTGGATTCATTGCTTGTAAGACGTATATGTGCTGCTTCAACATTCATCGCTGATCTGCTTAACAGTTCGATTGAGTTCCCTAAACTACTTGCAAAGATTGATATTCATGTGCCCTGTAAACCTACTCGGATTAGGAATTTTATATATTTGCCGACATTTAAATCTAATTACGCACATAATGCTCCGGTCCCGGCGATTTGTCGACAATTTAATTGTAGTTTTTAAGTGTTTATTTTAATATTTCTAAATGTTCTTTTAAAAAATTAATAAAAACTAAATTATAAAATTGTAAAATAAAATTGTAATCAAAAAAGGATTTTTTATCCCGTTGATGATGTAAATAAATAAATAAATAAACAATCATTTAGCAACAAATTGTTATTGTTACAATAATTTTCAAAAAAATTGCTCGATTCCCTTAACTAACTATATTGCTTTCAAACCAGCGAAATTACATTTAAAATGCGTTTGGTATTATAACATTAATTTTTCTTATGTAACTATTGTGCGTTAAGCGCAGCGAAACTGCAAATATAATTTTTTTGCTATTTAGGAACCTATGTTATTAAATAAATCAAACTGCTGTATCAAAAGTAATTTACCATTTATTACGAGTTTGCTGTTTGACGTTGCTATAACATACTGGCAAGCAAACTACGATTACCATTTTTGCTGCTATTTATTACGTCGACAAACTATCAAACTGACGTTTTTGGTTATTTCTTAAGAAATTATTATAAATTTAGTTTTGGATGGCACAACGTTTTGACAACTCCAAATTGTTACTTGAGAAAGCTGTTTTGAGAAAAATACAATTCATAAATTTTTCTGGACACAATTGTATTTAAAGCATGTACAACAACACCACCTCCTCTGTTGTCATCTCTACTTGAGTAATATGAATCATAGTTGTTGAGTTGAAATAAATCATGTTCGTTACTGTATATAAATATTTCACTGAGAACAATGACATGGAGGTCGAAATCATATGATGTATGTAATTAAATTTTTTATCTCATTAAATTTGTTCCGCAAGCTTCGAATATTTAAGCACATAATATTGAAAAAATCAATAGAATTGACTGATTTATTAATTCTGTTAACTGTATGTTTTATGTTTATATTATCAATTACTTCCAACCCATCACTCGTATCGAATAATTTATATTTATTATATTTAATTATATTTTTTATTGGCTTATTAGATTATAACCACTAGACTTATTGATTAAACAGAGTTTTTAGGTGCTCAGTATCATTTTTTGAGTTAATGTGGATGATGTTAGAGTCGCTATCTTTTCTGACCTGAACTTTATTATTAGCAAACCAGATGAACTTATAACGATACTATCTCAAAATTTTTGCTTCATGCAATAAATTGGAGTTGAAAGGCGTCTAGAAGGATCGTATGTTAATTTGATCAGTTTCATTAGCGTCATGAAACAAAAGTTTCGTGTAGAAAGGGCCATGCTGTTTTTCAACTCCATGACGCGGCTCTTAAAAATAGGGTGATAGAATTTCACCAAAATGAGAGGAGGATACTTTGAAACCACCGGCTGAGATTGCTGATTTTTGTGTTCAAACGTTTAACCTCAAGAATATCTTGACTCCCTAGATTCAATATAAGTTTTACTGCTAAGTTCATGATATTCTTGTTAAGGTCCTCTCGATCTATTTTGCGGATGCCGGTAACAATCATTTGGTGTTGTTTTAGTGATTCAATTGCTAACATCATTTCATTTACTTGTTCTTCAATACGATGGTAATTGAGGACCATTTTCTTCTTTCCCGATTTTCATCAATGAGATGATCCAACTTAGCAGCAATACATTTTTGTGACTCGATGATTTCTTTTAATGACTCATTTTGATTGATCATCACCAGTGGAATCCACAGTTATCTTGTTTACTGGCTGTTTTGAAAACGGATGATTTTCTTTAGAATTAGTTGAACATAACCAAGTGTCATTTAGTAATGAATGAAATTGCGTGCGCGTAATGCGCACACATTCAATATGAAAAATTTAGAGCACCGTTCACATTTCACTTTTTTATCTTTTTTTGCCACTATTTCATTACGTTTATCATACTTTTCAGAATGTTCACTGTTGTTCTAGGTTGAATTAAATCTGTTTTTTTTTCGGCATATTTTCACTTTTCACAGAATTAAGTTTCACTGAACTTGACTTATTAAACAGGCAGAATAAAAAAAAAAATAAGAAGAGTAACAAAGCAAATTGGAAAACACGTCAGCACAGTTCGACGATCGAAATAATTATGTGAGTTTATGAAAGTTCATATGAAATTTGACTTTAAAAAATTTATCAATTTCGCCAAAATATCTTACCCAAGTGGCTCTCTAACCAAAAAAAAATTACAACTTGTAAAATACTAGAGTATAATTAACTTAGAGCATGCATTTTCATGTTTATACGAAATTTGGTTTAAAAATTTACCAGTCTGGTTCAAAAACCGATTTCTAGCAAAGGTTTGATACCTTTGCTTGAATTAGGGGCCTATCAGTCCTATGTAGAAGATGCATAAAAAAGATATTTAAAAACCACAGACGAAATCCAGATTCGCACTCCATATAAACAATAAACAACACCAATGTAGAAAAATGGAACAAAACATGAAAATATTGAAAGATTGAATAAAGAATATAACATGAACCGTTTAGAAGAGTTGGAAATATACAAAAAGAGCAACCGATACCAACAAGATTACAAGTTGATTTTGCATATGTTTACATCCGGCGGGCTGCTTTTGTCATGATTTAGACAGTCCTCCGAGTGTGCCTAATCATGTGAGAGGAACCCCAATCATGATTCGCAAGTGTACGTGCTACCTCCTCGTGCAGACCACCGTAAACTGTTTGTCATTTGACAACAGGATAAAGTACGGCAGTAAAGGAGAAAACTTTGAGGCGAACTCTGGATACAAGACGCCCTCTAGTCTCATTTTAGCCTTCTTATAGTAGAGATGAGTGTCCCACAGGCGACTTTTTCGTCCCAGAAACTCTTGGGAACAGAATAGAAGTATTATTTGGAACTAAGGATGGTGACGCTCCTAAAGCGTGACAAATCAGCCTCGATCCTCTTTTCACTACGGGTCTCTCGACTGGGATATCGTCGGATGAGGATGCATGATCGATAATGCAACAATCCCTGTTAGTGAGGGGAGCATGTGGAGAAGGATGCTAGTCATAATACTTCTAAGAATTCTCATGTGAAAATTTGTAGAGTGGTGAAAAAGATTTCACCTAAATCTTGACTCAATACAGAGTCAATAACCATTAGAGCCGTAAAGGGGTGTCCCAGGGAGGCGTTTTGTTATTATGGCCATTGGTTATTGACGGACTTCTAACTCTTCTGAGTAGCTATAGATACGATGTTCAGGGCTATGCGGATGATTTGAAGATCTTAATCAGAGGGAAATTTGATGGAGTTATAATCAAAGATGATCTACTGCCATTTTTAATGTTAATTCATAAATAGTTTGCGACTGTATAACCTACAGTTTAATAATTGGCAGCCATAAAAATGGTAACCCTTATATGGGTGCAAGGGCACTGGGAATGAGGCTGGTCATTAAGGGGAGGATAGGTTCTTCTACTGGCGAGAATGTCTATATCCTCAAATACCAAATATAGACGAGTTGGATTATGAATTGGGTCGCAAGCCATTTACACGTATATCTAAAGACTGAGGCCGGCATAAATTGTCAAATAGAAGCAAATAGAGAACGAAATTTTCCAAAAAGGGTCAACTATCAGCAAATAAAAGTAGCTCAAAGTAAGGACGAAACTGATTCCAAACCAACCATTATTTATATTTTACAAACATTTTCCGTTATTTTGGACAGGCGAGGTGTCACCGTTTTTCTTAAATTTGGAGATCGCTTCAATATAAATCTTTTATTCTTTTACCGCCAAAACAAAGAACACCAATCAAAGTGGCGTTAGCCATTTTTCATATTCAACGTTTAACAATTAGATCCAGTTATACACATCTAATATACTGTTGAAAATCCTTAAGACTTTAAATTACTCCGTTCAGGTAGCATCCAAAATATTCAAAATTTAATCCCTGAAAGTTTGTGCCGTTTGCTTAGATCACAATATTATGTGAGCAACGTAAGTATTGGCCGATATAATTCTTTACTCAGTACTTCAATCTGGACGGGACATCGCTGTGTACCATTGGAGAATACAAAATAATAAAACATAAACAAAATACAATCAAAATTAACGTTAATTATCTTTTGTGACCGAATTCCAACACCTTGTCACATAGCCTTTCATTTTCTATATATCGCAGCGCCTTTCTCCCAAATTTGGGCTACCCTAATAGAGTGATATTATTTTCGCGTTCCATAGTAATTTGCTATTAAGATTTATATATGACAACATATAAACCAACGAAATTACTACATTTTGAGTTTTATGTGTTTTAAAAGAATTCTGGAAATTCTATGTTGAAATATTTTCAGCTTCCCAACTGACCCAGTTTGAAAAAACGAATGTAACGTTAAGCCTTATGTATAAAAACTGCGAGTACCTTAAACCCGGACAGGAATGGGAAAGAGTCACTAAGACATTTTTCACTTAGTTTTGGGTCATTCAACTGATGACTTTACTTCACTAGGTTCGGGTATACCCTGTATAAACTAATTTTTGGACAGCATACTAGATTGTATTGAAAACGAAAAAGACTGATTTATTACAAAAATGTAAAAAAAATCTCGATGAACTGTTTCATTGCGCCACAAATGAACCGCAACTTTAACACTATCTAGTGCATAACGATAACACAAACATCATAACATATTTATATCCACTCTAATAATTCGAATCCATATAAATAAGTCTTCAAAATATAAAAATTTTGAAATAGTTTTGAAAAGTTGGAAATAAATGAAAAAACTTTTCAAATTTCTTAAAAAAAAATACAACAAAACTAGCACAAAACCTTTCTGAGTTATATCTCAGATTCACCATCCGTATACATTCCGTAATGGATGTTGTAATCTTACAAAAAGAACGATACTAAAACTGAACTCATTCAAAGTCGTTCGTTTTTTCCTATAATTTAGAATATTTTTAAAGATTCTCACTATGTACGGACAGAAAATGAATAGCAACAGTAATAAGTTTATATTTTATAACGTTTCATTTGAATATGGAGAAAAATTAACTGGAAACGGAAAACTTCAACTGGCATAAAACAAAGAAGAACAAATGGGGGGAAAACTTAAAACAAAAGTTTTGCAATAAATTTTCTATTTTTATGGGAAAAATCATTTTATCATTGTTGTTGTTTTTCGGTTATTAAATCGTATACTGTAGCAGAATTTAAAATTTAAACATTTTTTCTTCCACTCAAGAAAATGCAATCAGGTTAAACAATTATAGAGATATACAGCTCAAGTTAAAATATAGTGGGCGTTGTACATAAATAAAACCGTTAAATTAATTTATCCTTCGGGAAATATTGTATACAATAAAATCCAATAAACAATAAAAGGAAAGACAATTAATTTCTTGTATAGAAAGACGCGCAAAGTAGATTTTCTTTATGTAGTTGAAACTAGGACAGCATAACTCATATTTTATGATTTATGTTATAAATCGGCTCTGGTTTTACTACTGAGATTATAGCTTTAGGTTCGATATTTCTGCACACATAGTAACTCTGTAAATACTTATGCGTTACCGCATACAAACACACACTCACACAAAAATTAACAGACTAAAGTTAAATAATATGGCTTTTTATATACAAATATATGTACTGTGGAATTCGTCCTATATAGCACATACAGCTACACAAATTAAGTTGGAAAATCTAAACGAGGAAAATTGCTCGTATTTTAATGTGTAAAATATTTTTTTTTTATTGTCTTAATCATGGGATTTTATTATGTGGTGGTCGTTATTTTGCTTTGCGGATCGTTATATACAATAATATTATTATTATTATCTTGATAAGCCTAAATATTATTTTTGTACGCGCCTGGATTTTCCGTTTTTATGAATTTAATTTATTTTAATGAAAATTATGTTTTTGTTTTCAATTATTTTGATTTCTTTTATTTTTTGTGATTATAATATGTGAGACGCATTAATTTAATTGGTTGGTATTAAAAATGTTTTACATTATTTACAAAATTTTTGCAATACACAACAGGGGGATTGTTCCAAGCAGATTACAAAACGATCACATGAAATACGAGTTGTAAAAACAAGATATATAAGCGCACACAAGATATATATATATATAAAAATAAAATTCAATTGCGGATTTCCCGGGAGCGAATTGATCAATTTTTATAATCCCAATTCCCTGGAATTTTGCTTAAAATCCCGGTATTTACGGAAAAATCTCTTTTCACGCAATTTCGATTTTTGATGTATAAAATAAAAACAATTGAATACATTTATTTTGGTTTATTTATTAAAATTCGCCATAAAGATGTGTTAATGTTCGATTCTAATGGTGAATTATAAATTGTTTTTGAAGTAAGAAGTTTTTGAGTGTTTTTGAAAATTTTTGACAATTTGTGTAATTAGTTACACCTTGTATAATTGTGCAGAGTGCTTATTTATCTTATTAATTTTGTAAGTCGCATAATTGCTTTTTTGCTTAGTGTAAATTGGGGTTGCTATTTGTTAAATAGTGTTTACTGTGTTTCTTAACGTATCCGAGTCCGAGACCGAGTGCGTGAACTGAATTTAATTTTTATAAATAAAGAATATTACGGATAAATATTTATAAAAGCGTCTTTTTTTTTTGTAGAACATGTCTAAAAGAAATGGGACTGGTAGGTAAGCCTGGTTTTCAGAAGCCTGGTTTCAAAAGCCTGGATTCACATCACAAGCCTGGTTTTGAAAAGTCTGGTTCTCAAAAGCCTGGTTTTCATAATCCTAGTTTTCAAAATCCTGTTTTCATTCGATTGTCAACCACTGAAGGGTACAGAGCGAATTGAAAAATTAAAAAAAAAAAAAATTATTTAACAGTGAAAGAAAATAAAAGTTAAAGTTAGTGCTGTCCAAAATTATTCACCAATTCTGCGCAGTGAAAAATATAAAAATATATACCTTTGTAACAAGGCTGAGGATTGAAAATGGACAGCTTAAGGAAAAATACAGCAAAAATTCAATTTAAAAAAATAGATGCTAAGCCAACGTATTGAAGATTGGATTAACAACCAAGGACATACACACTCTGTATCAAGATTTATACGAGCGATGTATCTACATTAAATTTAATGTGGAACAAAAATATTTAGAATTCATTAGCGATATAAGTGTATTAAAGTTTGATTACGCAAACGGAACAAATACAGAAGTGACAGTGAAGGGAGCAAGCGGTGTGATGCGGTATGTGCGGGTGTTTAATTTGCCGCCCGAAATAAGCGACAAAACATTGAGCGAGGCAATGCACCGCTTTGGAAATATTTTGTCTACAAGGCGAGAAAAATTTGGCGCGAACTCTCTACTACCTGTATTTTCAGGTGAACGAGGTATTTATCTTGAACTGGAAAGAGAAATACCGCAATTTATATACATAGAATATATTAAAGCCAGAATATTTTATGATGGTATGAAAGACCGGTGCTTCAAATGTGGAGAGGAATCACATAAAAAACAAGAATGTCCGCTTTTGAACAATACAAATATGGAAATATCAGAACAGTTACAACAACCAGTTCAACAAATTCAACAACAACACTACAACCGCAAGTACCACAAGAACAACCAGCACAACAACAAATCCAATCAGACATGATCATACATGAGTGGCAATATTATATCTCAATAATATGACGCTCAAACAAGTACAGGTACCCGCGTTTGAAGTTGTAGAAGCTGTAGCCGCCACAACAACTAATTTGGAAAGAAATCTGATATTAGTAAGTGTGTATGTAGCCCAAGTACGTAATGAGGATGAAAGGAAAAAAGTTTTGAGTGATTTTAAGAAACTGTTTGAGTGGGTGAGAGGTTAAAATAACTTCATTGTTTGTGGTGATATGAATACACATTCGAGAATTTGGGGTTGTTTTAACAATTGTGCGCGTGGAAATCAGTTGGCTGACCTGATTCAAGACTCGAATTTGGTGATCTTGAATGATGGGAGGCCAACTAGAATGGCGAATGTAGGAGATACGCCCAATGCATTAGATCTGTCTATGACAACTATTGAATTGGCCGGCCGGGTCACTTGGAATGTAGAATAAGAGAATTTGGGTGGGGATCATTTCATGATTAAAATGATCATGAATGATAAAAGAGTGTTTAAAAAAACGTGAAATTATGAATAATAAGAGATGGGTGAAGAAGATGAATGAGATTCTCAGTGAACATGAAATAAATCAAAGTCAGTTGGATAGTGAAATAGAACGAGTGAATAAGGATTGTATTAGAATGGTTGATATGGCAGAGATCAATGTGAATGGGTGGTGGAATAAAGAAGTTCAATTCTGGTATGAAAGAAAGCGAATATCCTTGCATGAATATAACAGAAATAAGAGTTGTGTGAATAGGATTATGTATAGTAAAATGAATGGAAAGTTGAAAAAGGCTATTCGCAGAGCGAAACGGAAAAGTTGGAGGGAATATGTGTCACAAATGACACATAGAACCACAACTAAGGATGTACGGAATTTATTTAACAGTGTGAATGGGAAATATTTTAATGGGAGCAATGTGGTGTGGGAGAACCGTGAAAAAGGTGAGGAATTTTTGAGAATGATACTAAATGTACGTAATGATTTGAATATATCAAGTGAAGTTATAAGAATGAAAAAAAATGAAAGAATGGATAGGAAATATGAATGGAATGAGTTTCTTGGAGTGTTATATAACTCCAAATCTACCACTCCAGGAACCAACTGTGTAAGTTATAAAATGATTCAGTTATTGAGTGAATCAGCAAAACATAATTTGCTTGAGACACTCAACAAAGTATGGATGAGCTCAAAAATACCAGACAAATGGAAAGAGAGCAGGGTGGTCCCCATTCCTAAACGGGATAGAGATCCGAATGTGGCAACAAATTATCGTGGCAAATATATGTTGAATGTATTTATTAAAATTTTAAATGGAATGATGAAAGAGCGAATGGAAGCTTTTAGGAATGAAAATAATTTGTTGCCAACAACAACATTCGGATTTCGAAAGAACCACTCTGCAATCGAGTGTGTGGAAAAGTTTGTATGGGAAGTAAGGAAAGATAATATGAAGGTAGTTGCGGTATTTTTGGACATTGAGAGGGCCTATGATTATGTGGTTCCGTGGAAATTACAAAAAATTCTTTCGAATTTTGGATTTTCACGGAAGATATGTATGTGGATAAAAGATTTTATGAGTGAAAGAAAAATTGTTTTGAATGGAAGTGGGTATAGGTTGGAGGGCGTGGCGAATTTTGGACTTCCGCAAGGAATACCAGCGAGATACACCGCATCAATACAGAAAATCAAATCGTTCTGCAATTTGCAGATGATTTTGTTATAATTGGAAAAGGAAGAAGTATTGATGCGACGGCTCAAAAGGCGCAAAAGGGAGTAGAAAAAGTTATTGGAAAAATGAAAATGTTAGATTTAAGAGTGAATCCTAATAATAAGTGTGCTTACATGAGCTTTAGAACGAATGACGTAAATCTAAACGTTAGAGTGGATAATAATAGAATTGAACATGTGAACACGTACAGGTATTTGGGTATTTGGATTGATAGGCGCATGAATTTTGGAAAGCACATGAAAATTTTGGCAGATAACTGCAAGGATCGTATAAATGTGATTAAACGGCTGAGTAAACCTACATAAATGGGGCGCTCACCCCAGTGTGACTGATATGCTAAGAAAGGCCCTTATATCCTCCAAAATTGGATATGGTATTAGTGTTTATGGAAACGGTTCGAAAGGGGCTTTTAGTCAATTGATGAAAGTAGAGAATGCGTGTGCCAGAGTGGTATTGGGAGCGATTAATTCAACTTCAATACATACTCTGTGGTCTGAAATGGATGATTCACCTCTCGATTACAAGAGAGAGTGGATCACAGTAAGAGAGCCAGTGCGAATGATAACGAAGAATAATGAGTTTTGGAATGAGATGATAGTAAGATTACAAAGTAGGACGGTGTACAAACCGACATATCGAACTAGCATTGCACTTGAAAATTTGAACATGTTTCTGAGTATAGGTAATGCTGGTCCGCAACCCGTTCCTAATAGTCTTACTGTATGCATGAATATGGAGGAATATAATAAGGGAATCAATGAAGTTATGGCCAAAATTATGCTTGGGAAAATCAGTCGGCAATAGGTGGGAATCTATGATATCGTTTATACAGATGCTAGTGTACGTAACTCCAAAATTAAATTTATTAATTTAATTTATTGACGGAAAAATTAAAAATACTAAATTCCCAATAAACGTTATAAGGTTTTATTTAATGATTTCACAAATTTTATATAATTTACAATTTTTGGTATTTTTCTGTTTTCGACTCTTCAATTTTATTTTTTATAATGAAGGTTTTTTTTCACACAGAGATGACTTGCCAATATTTTATTGTTCCAACTGGTTTTTAAGATAGTTGAAAAAACTGCACAGAATTTTCTCTGACATCTGTATGTGTTGGGTTGTATTTGATCATCATAAATATTATCTTTATTTGACTATTGTGACCCCTCTTAATAAATAGCTAACTAAGTCTAAATGAATTATAATAAGGTGGCACTAGTGCATACAAACAAAATTATTTGTCAATCATTTTTGACGCAACAAAATAGATCGAAACAATAAGAAACAAGATAAGTATTTGATAATAAGAATACAATAACAATAATTATAATAATAGTAAAAATAATTAATAGGTAATTCATATTTTATTTTAGGATTTCATCGACTTCAGCTAGTGTGAATGAGAATGGAGTGGGTGTTGGTATTTTCATGCCCAGTACGAATGCAGAAAAGTATTTTAGAGCGGATAAAAGTATCTGTATAATGAACGCCGAATTGATTGGAATATATGAAGGTATCCAACTTGCTGTGAATGAGGGGAATAGGAAGATAGTAATATTTTCAGATTCCCAGAGTGGTTTGTGTTTATTAAAATGTGGAGGTGGAAGACAAGGTAATTTGTACGTTGATTTGATTTTGAATGTATTCGTATCTGTCAACGTGATGTGACCATACAATGGGTGCCATCACATAGGCAGATCGAGGGGAATGAAAGGGCTTATATGTTAGCTAAAAAGGCTACAGAGAATGAGATAATTCAAGAGTATGAAAGGAAGGATGCAAGAGATGTACTTCGAATGTTTCAGATGAATCTGTGGAGAAAATGGGAGAGCGAATATATTGAAAAAAGTGTAACGAAAGGAATGAAGTAAAGAGAGTTATGTAGTACTCCTTTAAGAAATCCTTTCTACAAGGAGCTTAAAGGAGATACGCGAATGTTGAGAACGATAGAGAGAATCAGGCTGAACCATGGTAATTGGAAAGAATGCTTATGGAAACGTCGATTGAGTAAGGATAAAGATTGTGCTTTGTGTGGATGTGTGGAGGATGTTGAGCATCTGATTTTGGCCTGTCCAAAATTCAGTCAATAAGGATCCAAGTTCAACATCCTTCGGAATGCGAGAAACTTAACGACAGTAATGAATGAGGGAGGTTTGGTTTATAACGAAATGTATAAATATATTAGAATGAGTGGAATTACAATTTAATGATAAAAAAAACATACGAATTACTAGCAAGATATGTAAGAGGATTATCCGGTTCCTGCAGGAACAAAATAATTAGAAAAAAATAAAATTAATAAATGTATCTAAATCATAAAAATGTAAAAAAATAAAAATTGTAAAATTGGATGTTTGGCAACATGGCTCGTTATTTTCGGAGCCAAGCCTAATAAAAATAAACTCCTGTTTTTGAAAGCCTATTTATTTTTATTAATTCAGGTCGGCCCCGAATTAATAAAAATGAATAGGTTTTCAAAAATAGGATTTTGAAAGCCATGATGAAAAATTACTTTTGTTTTTTCTATTTTAAAACACTTTCATGGAATCACGGAGTTTTGTTTGCGGGGATTTACCGAATGTACAACAGGGAAGAACAAAAAATAAAAATTACATTGAAAACATACATATCCTTTTGCATTTTTACTTTAAACCCATTTCGGGGAATCACATAATGTTATTAGCAGGGTATAACCGAATTTTATGCGTTGTTTTATTTTTACTTCTCACTTGTAATTCTATTTACTTAAGTAATTAAAAGTGTGGTTAACAGTGTGTTAAAATAATTTTAAAATGAACATTATTTCGACGAATAAGGGGAAACCCAAATTAATTTTTAATGGTTATGCGTACCATTTGGAGAGAAGAAAAGAAACCTATCAGTGGGCGTGTGCCCAGAGAAAGACTCTTTTGTGCAAAGGAAGAGTAGTGACGAAGCCACAGCCATGACTCCTCGGCGTATGATACATCGATTTCTGAAGCCAACACCAATTTGAAAGCGGCAGCAAAAAATTCAGCGCTGCGGCCGTCACAAATTATTCGAAATAGCGTTATTGAGTGTTGTGCAGAAACACGCATTTATTTGCCAAAAAACCAGGCGCAATAACACAACATAATGCGCATAAGACGTGCCGATATAAAGGAACCGGATAGTATTAGAAATGTAACCGTTCCAGAGGAGCTGCCATATATCGAAGGAGAACATTTTGTTTTATCTGTAAAGGATTTTGGAGATCAAGCTGTTATAGTGTTAGCAACACCTTCGAGTTTAAAACTATTAGCAGACGCAGAATGTTGGCTAATGGACGGTACGTTTGATGTAATTCCAGCGTTTATGCGTCAATTTTTCACTCTACATGGCAAAATTGGCAAGGAGACTGTTCCTTTGGTATTCGGAATAATGAGCTCCAAAAGTGAAGCGGCATACTTCGAACTCTTCTACGAAGTATGCAGGTGAGCATGCAATTGGGGAATAAGATTGAATCAAAAATTGGTAATATCGGATTTCGAAAAGGCGAGCGTCAAAACTTTAAAACATTTTTTCCCCGAAACTACTTTTAAAGGCTGCTTGTTTCACTTTGAGCAGATAATCTGGAGAAAGGTACAAAAACAAGGCTGTGCTGTGTAGTACGGCAATAACGAAAATTTAAGTCTGCAGATCAGAATGTTAAAAAATTTAGCTCTTTTACCAGTGGAAGACGTACTACAATATTACAAGGAACTTAAAACTAAATTCGACCCTGATGCTCAACGAATTGGCGAATGGTTCGAAATAAACTATTTATGCCATCGAAATCACAGTACTCTCCATATTTCTGGTCTGTTTAGGATAATTCTCAAGCAAATTTACCTAGGACACAAAATTCTGTAGAAGGATGGCATCGAAGGCTAAAGGTGGTAGTAGGTAAATCACACATCGGCGTTTACCAACTAATATCGGAATTGGGGAAAGAGTTGATAATGGGTAAAACGAAAATTGCGCAGATGAGAGCACGAGTATCAAAGCCAAAAATACGAAAATTGAAAATCTAATTAAAAATAAGAAAATGTTCAATACAATAAACCAGCGAGATAATTTAACTAAAGTGGACAATCTTTAAAATATAAAGTTTTATAAAAATATTTGGTTTTATAATTTCTAGTAATTTGGAATGGATACATGAAATATTATTTTTATTTAATTAATTTTTTTTTAACCATGAATTATTAAATGTAATTAATAAATATATTATTAAATGTAAAAATATTAATTTTAGAAAACCAGGCTTTCTGAAAATCAGACTTTTTTTAAAAAAACTAGGATTTTGAAAACCAGGCTTTTGAAATCCAGGCTTTTGTAAACAAGGCATTTTGAAAATCCAGACTTTTGTGTAACCAGGCTTCTGTAAACCAGGATTTAGAGTGGAACCCAAAAGAAATGCATCAAGAGAGACGAAAGTCGCAAGAAAGCTACTTGCATACACTGTTCAACCAAGATTGCTTGCAAAGGGTCGCCAAACAACGGATTACTCCGATCATATTACGGCAGTTCATCCAGAAAAACTTAGTAAGCCAACTGAAAATGAAGCAAATTTAAGTGCAGAACCATCAACGTCAAAAGATCCTAAAATTCAACCTACCATATTAAAGCACACAAAACGACAGTCTATGGCTAAAATTGCGTCTAAACTATGTGGATTGGATGGGTTTTCAATTTCTGGTTTATGTAGGAGTGTATTTATAAGAAAAAGTGTATGTGCTCGTGGCTTCAAATACCTAAAACAAAAACAAATGTAATGAAACTCATACATGATTACTACGAATCGGTAAAAGTAGAAACGGTTGCAAAAATTAATTTATACAAAAAGGAAAATTCCGGCCAATTATTAAGTTTGACCTTCGATAAATGGACGAGTTTCAGAAACCGACGTTATTTGAACGTGAATGTACAATATTCTAATAGTTTACATGACAATCTCGGCCTGATAAGAATTTATGGAGGTTGTACGGCTAGCAAAACGGAAGTCGTACCTTTATTAGATCCCTCAAAAATTCTCTTACCACACATAAAACTTCGGCTGATGAAGCAATATGTAAAGGCATTAGATAAAAAATGTTAATATTTCCAATACATAGAACAACAGTTTCAAAAACTGATAGCGGCGATACGAAAACTATTTCAAGACAAAAATTTTGTTAAAACCATGCAAAAAATGAGAAAGCTGCCTGGCTCAGTTTTAGAGAAGTTTGTGAAAACTTCTTGGGAAACACCAGGGAGCATTACAAAGAAATTGTTACAAAGTTGATAAAAAATTACAGGCAATTATGGTGTCTTATTGACTTATGAAGCTCTATTTTTTGGATTACAATCTTGATTATTTTCCTGACAATTTAGGCGACTACAGTGAAGAGCAAGGGGAGCACTTCTACCAGGACGTAAGGGAAATAGAAAGGAGATATCAGGGAAGGTAGGATGTTAACATGTTAGCGGGCTATTGTTGGATACTCAAGAGAGATGAAGAAATAATTCTGAGAAAAAGACGTAAAAATATCCACCCCATAGGTCATTCGAGTACAAGAGAGTACGTTGTAATCGCAAAAAATGACATCAATAAAACTTTACTTGAACGCTCGTGATAGGTCAATGAACAAAAAGTTGATGAAAAGCAACAAACTGTAACCCAGTCAATCTTGAGGAGACAAACTCAAACTGGAGCAAGGTCAGGGGAACTCGTTTTGAGCTAAACTTTCTTAGTTAAGTTTCATTTCCTATTGCCCCTAACTTTGTTTCAGTCACACAAGCCGCAAATTTGTCTTATTTGTCTTCTATTTGTAACTTATACTCTCTGAATTTCGGTTTGCTTGTCATAGTTCAAGTATGAGTTTTGCGACTCGGTTTGAGTAACAGTTTGATTGTCTGAGTTTGAGTGTAAGTTGTTCATCTAGGTTTTAGTATGAGTTTCTTTGTCTGTCTTTGGTTTAGTCAAAAGCCATTAGTAACCAAAATAGAAAGGTAAATTACCTTGGAATTTTTTAGTCCATTCTTTTTTTCGGTTACTGAAGTGTCACAAGAAAATTTGGACTACGGAATCCTTTTTTGCGGTTAAAAATACTCCGGAAATGATATATCTGGATTAAACGGTACAAAAAATAGACTTTGGTATTTTCTTGGGCAATTTTGACCCAAAATTAGGGTTTTGTGGAAAACTGGTGGGTGATGGAGCAAAACGGATATCGGATTCGTATTCTGCGCGTATTTTGATGCACGATACGAATTGACATGTCAGAATTTTTTTTTTTTTTTTTTTGTGCCGGTCTAATTATTAAACCAAGGTTTTTCGACGCTTGAATTTTTCGGTTAAAGAACTTTTATTTTTGTATTCGCCACAATCAATTCCTGTACTACGCTAAAAAATCAGTATTCAGTTGCCGTATCCTATCTGCGACGCCCTTTCATCAATAATTTCTATTCTAGTCTTGTTGTTAGGTGGTTGATTTTTTAATATTTTGATCAAAATATCTAATAGTGAAATTATGCTTGATTTTCTTGTGTAATATTCTGAGCTAATTTTATTTACAATATGAAAACCATTTATAAAGAGGACGCGATTATACTTTCCAATGCCGTTTTTCTCCTTTTCAAATAAATTAACATTAAGATCTCCAATAATTAATGATTTATGATATCTTTCTAGGATTGTATTAAAATAATTTAAGAAATTGTCTAGATCAGTAAGAGCCGGTCTGTAAACACCAATTATTGAAAATTTTAGAAGTTTAGATTTTAAAATAATAATATCATTTTCTAAATATGATTCAGAGTATAACTCAAATCACAATTCGCCTGTACAATAAATTGAAATACACCACCGGGCCTATTATCTCTAGTTAAGTGAAATCCCCTTATTAGTTTCGAGATTAGCTTAAACGAAGTTATTGCTGTAACAACAGAATGAGCGTCCGTGATGCAAAAATTCCTGTGTGCTACAAAACATTGCAAAGATCAAGCTTGGAAAAGAACAAAATCTCTTGCTCGATTCTCCAACGCGATTGAACAGTATTGTTCCGATGCTCGAACGATATTTGTTGATGAAAAACAGTATCAAAAAAGGCTTTAAAGGATCTAAGTTCACTGTTCAGGAAATTCGCAAGATACAGGAATTGGTCCACGGAAATAGCAGTTGAAGCTTTGAGCGAAAGAAATTGTAACATAGTTACTTCTGAGATAATTATAAAATTGCTGTTAAATTCACTTTGTGAAATACCTGGGCATTTATCGAAGGATTTTTTGGAAGCTCTAAAAATCAGGTTATCGGAGAGACGCCGCAATGATCTCATTACGCTCATGATGTCTCACAGAACCCAGAAAATTTCAAACCACCAGCTGAGCAGTAAGCTACCGGAACAATATCAAATACACTAAAACGTATTTACAATCCTTTGATGACCATACAGCCGACTTCAACTGAATCTTAGCGTGTGTTCTCCATTTCGTCACGAAAAACCTGTTGGCCTTTGTTATGTTTTTTTATTGGTTTTTATTTATTATAATTTATTGAAATAAAAATTGTCTGTGAAAAGTTTATGAATTTTTACTATTAACCCCAGGAACACTTGCGAAAACCTGGGTTTGCCTAAAACTTAATCCCGACTCCTGCGATTTGTGAAACATCCGTGTATAGGACCCACTAATCGAAAGTCTATCACTAGGCAATTAGTATTAAAATATTCCAAAATGAGCAAATAAGCAATCCAACTTTAATATCTAAATCAGCGGTGGAAATTGATGCGTCGACCTCCATTTTTGATATTACGACTCCGCCAACAATGCATCGTCAATTCTACTTTTACTTTTATTATGCAACTTTTCGAAACTTTGGCATCAAACATTATTGGTAAGATTGTAGCAAAGACTGTGTAAAATAAAAAGACGTCTTATGAACATTTATTTTGGAAAAATGAAACAACAACAAAATTAATTAGAAATTACAGTAGAATCGCAATAACTTTATTTTCTTACTCTCTTCAGAAACAAAACTATTTTTGGTGATTTGTCACTTCCCTAAATTTGTTTTTGTTTAATTTTTAAAAATGTTACTTTGTTTAGAGATAATTAAAGAACAAAAAACAATTTCGTGTACAGGTAAAAAGCAGTGTGTTGTGAATACTTACGTAGCGTAGTGTAGCTTGTTATTAAAATTATAATGATCGTTACAAATGTGGCTCAACATCTTTTTCCCCTGAAATCACTTTGTATATGTAATTGTACGCATATAAAGTAAGGCGATTATGAATTATGTGAAGGAAAACTCAGTTATTGTAACTCATTAAAATAAAATTATTAAAAATTCTAGAAATTTATAAATCATCATCAGATCAGCCGCAGATATCGTCATCTACTAATTGTTTACATTTTTATATAAGGGTAAGTTAAATTTAATATTAGAACTGAACACATTCGAAATCTCACTTACCTAACTCATATTATATTATCCGTTTCATATACAAATTTCAAATCAACTTATACGGTTACTTTTAATTATATCTAATTGTAAGGAACAAGAAACGACTCAAAGGCAATTAATACACAATAGTTAATCCAACTAGTGATAATAAGCCGAAATCAAAAACCCTTGTCGCAACAGTAACAAATATTAAAAATACCAAAATCGTAAGTAAATTAGAAAATATTAAAGCTACTTTAAACAATAATAATCAATCAACTCATATCTAAAAATATAAAGGCCTGAAACCTCATGAGGTGGTCAGAACTTCGGCCTTGATTAATACAACTCCCAAATCAATCCCGAAATGAATCTCTTAAGTCAATCTTCAGCTCAATCTCCAACACAATATAGAAATCTATCTCCATCTCAATTGCAACATAATTCTAAACGCAATTACCAAATTAAGCGCCAACCAAACCTTCAAATCAATCACCAAATCAACTTAATCAATCCTTAACCTAACTCTTAATCAACTCCTAATTGATCCCCCAACCGAACAATTTACCTAACCCAAAAGCAGGCTAATTAAATCCTAGCTCAACTTCATCATACCACCACCATCATACCACCTTACCATCATACCATCATCATCATCATACCACCATCACCATTACCTTCAACATCACACAATTCTTATGTACAAACCACCATACCATTTCACCATTATACCACCTTACCGTCATCAAAAATCAACTCGATTTTTGAAGTTTTACAAATTCCTCCGTAGTATCTTTGGACCTGATGATCATGTCTCAAGAAGAAGATGAATGTTTGAAATATTTACAGTGACATTTCTTAAGTCTTAAACAATATTGTTATAAAGTTTGGTTCCATGCGTGCGCATTTTTTTAAGTAGCACACACATATACTGTACATATCTATAAACACTCAGTTTCATATACAGTGAAATCTCATTTCACTGTCTATAAAAGTGAAACCTAACAAGCTGACACTTGATTAGAGCGGACACGGACAGATATTTCTATGATGATATAGGTTTAATGAGTACACTTCAAATTGAATCTTTTACACTTTAATTTGTTCCTTTTTCACTTCAAATTGTAACTTTAACATTTCAAATTGAACTTTTTATATTTCAAATTGAACCTTTAGCAAATTATATGTATGGCCAATTAGGATGGAACTTGGCTATTTCTTTGCTGGTTTTAGTAAATTTTGTGATGATGATGATTTTTGAATAAAATTCTGGAATATGGCCAACAAAAAAAAATAGGTCCTAATTGTCAAGTTCCGTCCTAATTGTCCTAACTCCAGAACTTCATCTAAAAATCATTTTAGAATCCCATTTTCAATGCTTGTGTCAAATTTAATCATAATCGGTTGTAAAATAGGCAAGTTCCATCATACTTGGCCATATTCCAGAACTTCATCCAAAAATCATTTTAGAATCCCATTTCCATCGCACATGTCAAATTTCATGATGATCGGTTAAGGAATAGCCAAGTTCTATCCTACTTGGCTATATTCTAGAACTTTATCCAAAAAACATTTTAGAATCCCATTTCCAGCACCCACATTAAATTTCATCATAATCGGTTAAGAAATATTTAAGTTCCGTTCTCATTGGCCATATTCCAGAACTTTGAATAAGATATAGAATCCCAATAAAATGTTTATAAAAAAAAAATCACAAACCCTAAGATTACTCAACTAAACCGCAACTCAACCGCATCTCTCAATAGCTTTTAAAATAATTCCTGAGTACGATGGTTCTTCCACAAAATTTTATACATTTAATTCATCTTGTGATACGGTACATAAAAATTTAAATAAAGATTTTAATGAAGAGGCTCTTATCGAAATTATTCTACTCAAATTACAAGATAATGCATATAATGTAATAAAGTTAAAAGAATTCAACTTCTATGCGGAAATTAAATCATAATCAACTTCTCATTTTCTGAAATCCAACCCATTGAATATTTACAAGTAGAATTTGTTGTGGCAACAAACAACTTTCAAGCGAAGTTGCTAAAACTTTTGCACGTAAAATTTTTTTTTTTTTTTTAAAAAACATCTTTATTGATATGGCTACTACAATCTTAAACATTATTAATTCATTAGTAAGGTTGACATTAGTACTTATGAGATAAGCATAAACTTGTGTGGGTCTGTTGGACCAGTATCCAGTTCCCTTAAGATATAATATTCATACGGTTAGCTCATGTGGTTTGATTCGTTTGAGCCGCCTTATTTCGTTTGTATTGTCCAGTAGTTGTACGGCATCAACGTTGGTGTGATTAAGAAGCCTCTTCTCATGTTTAATGGCACATTCGCGGATGACGTCGTCTATCAATTGTATTTTTAGATCATTGTGTATTTCTCTGTTAGTCACAAATCGGTAAGCGTTGGTGACCATTCGAAGAAATTTATTTTGGCTACGTTGTATAATGTCTCTATTGGATTTATGAGTACAACCCCATAGCTGCGCACCATACATCCATATTGGTTTGAAGATAGTCTGGTAGACTAGTCTTTTGCAATACAGGTTCATTTTGGAATGATGCCCAATTAACCAGTACATTTGACGTTGTTTTAATCGTATCTGTTCAGCTTTTTGTCTCACATGATGTTTCCAGCTGAGCCTTGAATCTAAATGCAGACCAAGGTATTTAGCCGATTCAGCCTGCGGTACTTGCACCCCATTGAGGTATATGTGTAGACTGTTATTTTTGTGTCGGAGGTCGGAGCGTAAATGTCACATGGGTTGGTTTGAGCTCATTAAGCGCTATTTTCCAGTCAATTGTCCATTTAATAACGGTGTTCATTGCTCGTTGAAGATTTTCCACTGCCCTTGGTTGTGATTCGTCTACTGACATAATTACAGTGTCGTCAGCGAACGTGCCGATGAATGTTTTATTCGTTGTAGGTATGTCCGCAGTGTAGATAAGGTAGAGGAGGGGTCTCAATACGCTTCCCTGCGGAACTCCCGCTAGCGTTGGATAAAAGTCAGGACATGTTTGTTCATGGATGACTCTGAATTGGCGATCAGAGAGGTATGATTCAAGCAGCTGGCAATAGTTTTGTGGTAGCATTTTGCTCATCTTGAATGTCAATCCCTCGTGCCAAACCCTATCAAAGGCCTGAGATACATCCAGAAATACGGCGGGGCAATATTTCTTTTCTTCTAACGCTTGCTATATTACCGTAGTTATTCGATGGACTTGATCTATTGTGGAGTGGTTATTCCTGAATCCAAATTGAAAATCAGGAACGTTTACCATTGGCTTTAGACGTTTTAGTAGTAGTTTTTCAAACAGCTTTGATAAGGTCGGAAGCAGTGAAATTGGTCTGTATGATGTTACTTCTTCATCTGGTTTACCTGGTTTCTTCAACATAATTATTTGAGCCGTTTTGAAGCATTTGGGTATATACTTCAATCTCATACAGGCATTAAATAAGTATGTGATCATGATGATTGCTTTGCGTGGAAGTTCCTTGAATAGACCCGGTGATATTTCATCAATTCCTGGTGCCTTTTTTTGACTAAGACTTTTGTCAATTTCTTCAGCAATTTCCATTGGCGTGACCCTTTTAAAATCCTGATTTGGTTGATAGACAGGTGTTACGTCAATGTTGGATTGAATGTCATGGGGTTGAAACACTGTTGCTAGGTGTTGAGCAAAGAGTTCCGCTTTTTCTTTGTCATGTCGAACCCAATTGCCTTGAGCATTTCTTATAGGTGGTACTCGAACTACAGGTCGTTTAAATTTTCTGGTTGCTTTCCATAACGAGTATTCCTTATCCATTTCTGGACCTAGCCCGCTTAAGTAGTTGTCGAAGCAATCCTGTTTGAAGCTTTTGATTAGCCTATTGACTTTGTTACTTATTCGATTGAAGGTGGTTTTGTCAGCGGGATTTCTGGTGAGATGCCATATTCTCCTTGCCTTTCTCCTTTCCTTGATTTGTTCCCTGATTTCAGCCGGGTATTTGACTTCAATCTCCGCTTTGTCCTTTAATTCTGAAGTAGCTAGACTGGCAGCCATACGAGTGTATTCAATGAAATTGTTTGTTTGTTGTTCCAATTCTTCATTACTTTTAATACTAACTTTTAATTCAACTAGCTCTTCCAGTTTTTCTCTGAAGAGGTCCCAATCCGTGAATCTATTAGTAAGGTTTTGCTTCTTTTTTTTCTTGATGACTATAGCGCTTACTGACAACAGTACAGGAATGTGATCAGATGTTAAGTCGTTAATTCCTTCGACTATAGTGTAATTGGATGAAATACCTTTTATGATGAAGAAATCAAGCAAATCTGGTATTTTTCCTGCATCCGTTGGCCAATACGTTGGCCTCCATGGAGACAAATATTCACATTTGTTTTCATGAATGGCATTGAACAAAGCATTTCCTTTCCCAGGAGAAATTAGCCACCTCTGGCTCTTTGGCATAACCATGAGTAGGCTATGACTTTCAAGTCAGGCAGTCGTTTTTATTTTATTTTATTTTTTTTCTTAAAATATATATTTTTTCTAAATTTTTTATATTTTATTATTATGCATGTCATAATTGAAATTAAGTTATAATTGTTATAATGCCAAAATGGCCCAACTATACCCGTAATTTCATCGCTTATCTGAGTGTTTAATCTAAGCGGAATGACCGGGCGATTCATTTACTGTGCGCGCTGTACGAGAAAATTCAATTGTATCCTAAATTCTGCATAAAATTCGAACATGCACCAACAGTGGGTCGGGTGTCCTGTCGTACCGTTTGAAGCGATTCAAAATTTTAATATTTAATTACTTGAAAAATCCAAAATCTAATGTTCCAAGCGGCAAATATACCACTTTAAGAAATAAACAACTTCGACTTAAAAGATTTTATGTTTATGTTAATTCCTACCTCATGCTGCGTAATTTGCTACGAATGAGCTTTAGCTCAAAGTATATTGTGTAAGTGGGGTTGGTTTACCTTTATAAATTAGTTGTAAATAAATAAATAAATAAATAAATAAACCAAACCCCAAGCTGTATGTTTTATATTATAGTCCCCTCCAATAATAAATCTTGGACCGAGCTTATTAAAGACGTTATTAAATTGTAACTTCGTTGGTGTATGCCGTGGAGGACAGTACGCTGCCGCAATATTTAGATCTGCGCCATTATATTGGATTGAGATAACAGTTGCTTGCATGTAGCTTTCTCGAATATCTTCTTGTTGATTATGTTTGATATTATTTTTAATTAGTACAGCTGAACCACCTCTGGCTCTTTCACTAGGATGGGTTGTCCAGTAGGAATTAAATCCCTTTATTCTAAAAAAGCTTTTGTTGGAGAAGTGCGTTTCTGAAATAAGTGCAATATCTATGTTGTTTGTATGGAGAAATATTTCCAGTTCTTGGGCTCGTTGGTTGAGCCCATTAGCGTTCCAAGTTACAATGCGTAGGAACGAGTTAATCATTTGTGTGTATGCTGACTTTTTTTGCTAGGCGGATAGAAATTAATTTCTAGTTTTGCCACCCTTTCTGTTAAGTGACCATGTGTCTGTAGAATTTGACTAAGCTTTTTAATAATTTCAAAGTTATTAGACTCGTTATTAACTTCTATATGTTTGTTGTTTTGGTTTGATTCATCAGCAGATAACTTGGTGATTTGCGCATAGGATAATCCAACTGTGGATGGTGTGATTGTTGTTTGTGGTTTAGCAGCTTTGGTTTGTAATCGCTGTACTACTCTTGTTCTATTATTCTGTTGACTTTTAATTTTGCTCTGATATACACAGCATCCTTTATAATTTGCAGTATGTCCTTGTTGTTGACAAAGAGCACATGAAGGCGCGATATCTGGTTGTTTTTTGCATTTTGTCGTGTGATGATCTCCAGCACATTTAACGCATTTGGTTTGACGATAGCAAAAACTCTTGGTATGTCCAAGTTGTTGACAATTCGCACATTGTGGAATGTCCCTTGTCTTGTTAGGTGGCTCAATTTTAACTATACAGTACGCAAGTTTCTTGATGTTGTATACTTCTTTATTGTTGTCTTTTTGTTTTAAGTCGATGTAAAACAATGGAAAGTGTTTCTTGTCTTTTACACCATTAGTTGTGACCATTTTGTATATGTTAGTAATACCTGCGACTTCATGTCCCATTTTTTCTAATTCTGCTTTAATTACATCGTGACTAATGTAAGATGGTAAGCCTCTGATAACTACTCTATAAGCCTTTTCGCTCTTCAGCTGATAGGTGTGATATTCTATATTTTCGGATTGGTTGCTGGGTTCTTTTTTTAATTCTTCCAGTAATTTTTTGACATTTCTGTAATCATTTTCATTTTGAAATGTAATTTTAATGTCACTATTTGAAAGCGCCTTAAAATTAGTTGATTCACTAGTGGTTTTTATTACTTTTTGTCGAAAAAGTTCGAAATTTTTGATATTGCTCACGTTAATGGGTGGAGGCAGTGGTATTTTTGGGTTTTTCTGTTCAGTGTTATTGATCACAATTTGTGTAGTATTTTTTGGAGGAGTTTTCGTTTTTGTGCGCCTGCGTTTCCTAGCATTTCTGTTATTAGCACCGGAAACTTCTTTTTCCAGTTCTTCCTCATCTGTGCAATAATTCTCTTGACTCAGAGCACTGAATCTATTATTCTGTTGAAAAACTGGAAATTGCCGCAGCAACCAGTTGGAATTATTTGAATGTTCATGTTGACTGGATGATGGCTGAATATGGTTGGAAGAAAGATTGTTAACTCGTGCTGAATCCTTAGCTATGCTATTTTTAACCTTTTCTTTTAGTGTAGAGTTTTCTCTCTTAAGTTCAGCAACTTCATTGCTCAGCTGCGCGATTAGTTTCTCCATTTTTTGAAATTAATTTAACAGCTCCTCGCTATTTATAATATTTGTTGATGCACTCGGCATTTGTTCTGATAATGAAGTTACTTTTTCAGTGGAGATTGCGTTGTTTGCAAATATTTTTTTTATTGGTGATCTGATTGTAATGGAGCCCTTTCGGAATGAAAGTTCTTCTTCGTTACTCTTTTGAACGTTGATATCGCTTAGCTTATTTTTGGTATCATTAGAATTATGTAGCAATGTTTGGTCCCCCCTAGAATCCATGGGACCGACCTCCGGAGAGAGTGGATTTTCCTGAACATCAGGTCTGCCACCTAGGGTATTAGTTTCCTTGTTTGTTTTATCCATTGCTTTTGTTTTTATAGTGTTATTACACTCGCCTCTAGAAGTTCAGCCGTAGTGATACATTAAAAATGCAAAACAAACGTTGCCCAGGTGCTACCGCGTGGAGGTAAACTAGAGACAGTTGATGGTTTCTACATAGTTGCAACGTTGGAGTATAAACCAATTTATAATTGGCTATAAACGGTCAACGCCTACCCTATTGAATCCCACCCAGCACCCGCACGTAAAATGGAACAACTGTTACACGATTTGAATAATGCTTACATTGGACGAGAAGGCGCCGCTTCTTGAAACATTATACGAAGTCTCAATGCAACAACAGCGCTAAAATCATTTGAAGAGGGACTTAAAGAATCGATACAAATCATAATAAAAGCCTGCCGGCCGGTTTTTACAAAACTCAAAGATGCAATTTCTAAGACTTTAGAAGAAGCAGTAACATTAAATTACATAATGACATCCGTGATTTTTCCGAGAGCCAGTACTTCGAAAACCAATTATCCGACATCTTGCTAAATGTGCAAAAAAAAAAATGGACGATTATAAAAATGTCCCAACTAGTTATAGAGTTTATGAAAATTCTAATAAACCTTTTACACCGATAGGTCGTTGACGCTCGAAGAGGATAGACGTGTTTTTTGTCGTCCTCTTCGTAAATTTAATTTAATTTTGTTTATTTTAAATATGTAAAGTGTTTAATTTAATTTATTTCGTGTATACATATTTAATTAATTAATCAGGAAAGTTGTGGAAAAGTGGTGTGAAGCTTTTATGTATGTATCTACATTATACATTATACGTATATTGATCGAATTTAACTAAAAATTTCGTCTGTTATGTGATTGTTAATATTATTATTAGTTTCGTGAGTGTTTAGTGAGTGTTTTTGTTTTAAATTTCGTGTGCAGAAACATTTTGATAGTGAACAATATTCATTTGTGTAGTGTTTCTTGTTATCCATTTTTACAAATGGTAATTTGTTTTAAAAACAAGGAAACATGAACAGACGTGTTCCAAAAAAAAAAACACTAACGGTACTCTCAGTTATCGTTATACAGGTATTTTCTCATCACACATATTGGAATACATATATACATACTATATGTGTGATGATGAAATTGTGCAAAAAATTTTCTTTTTATTTATTAAATAATATTGCGTACTACATACATACATTGAATGTACAACATTTTGCGATCTGTTACCCGCTCTAGCATAGTTTTAGCTATCTAAATCGATCACTCACCATCCGAACTAGATGTCATCAGGCAATCGGCATCGCCCGGCAAATGCAACAGTTTATCAAAAAATACAAAGTGCCTTTTAAGACCATCCTTACCATATACAATACCACGATTGTACCCATGATCACATATGGACTAAAAACAGCCACCCTCACTCAAGCAAACCGTCGCCGATTGAGGCAGTATGAATTATTTTTCCTGAAGATGATAGCTGAATTTAGCACCAATAAGCCAAACACCCAACGCCTCAAGGAAGTTTTTAGTTGGTACAACTATTACCAAAAGGATAAAGGTACATCGAATCAATTACTGGGGACATATCCATCGCCGCGGATCAACCCATATTCTAAGCACCGTTATGAGATACACTGCCGGACCCAAGAAGCCAGGACGACCATGTTTCACCTAGAAAAGTTCTCTTAATCACGACTTAAGTTATTATGACAGAACTTTCACCGAATGGGAAAACCTTCTCGTTCGGAGTGAATTAAAGAAGGCCGCTGAAGAGCTGTATTTACTCGATGAATCTGATTGTAGTGAAATGTTCGAGAGCGGAGACGGATAGGATGTAACCTCACACCCATTTAATGTACCATAGTACAAGTCGAGAGAGGATAAAATAAAATGAATGTGAAATAGTTAAGATAAAATAAAATGAACTAAGATCCCAACTAAGGCTCTCCCCTCTTTCAATCCCTACTTACAGACTGAATTATTATAATTTATTGTCATCGACATTATTCTCCAATCTACCAGTTAAACTGCGCTGTCTGGAGAATGACTCTCGCTGTTGATGGGTTGTTGATGAGTTGGTTCAGGAGCAAGTGTGTGTCTTGTGTAGTTATAAATTTCAAGTACTTTTCATGAATATCTTATCGGTTTATCCGGTGTAAAACCGACTATGGTAGAAGGATGTAGTTCTGTTTAGCTTTTGTACCGTCGATGGTGTAAAGACAATAAAAGTTGAGCCGAGTTTTGTGTTGGGAGTTTGGTGTTGCATGGCGGGTGGGGTAGCTGGACGTAATATTGCTGGTTTGTTTAGACCAAGGCAGGGGTGACCAGATGTTTCGTTCTGTCAGTGCTGACAGGTTGTGGCTATCATTGACCATTTATATTGCAATTCTTTTAAGTTATCTAGATTTAAGCTAAATTAGGCGGTTTGGAGCGGGAAGCAGTAGAGGTCGCAGATGTCTGAATCGCCGAGGCGCAGAAGTGGCAGGAAATTTTTGGTGGTGGGGCAGTGCGGGGTTGCTGATATCAAATTCATTGGTTGTTAGAAATATTAATCGTAAATTTGTTTCAGGGATATAAATGTAAATTAAAATATAAATTGTGTTTGAGTCTAGATTATTAAGCAGAATTTAGTAAAAACTGGGTCTGTGTCCAAAAGCGAAAACCACATAAGTGCACTTAGCGATTTAACTATTTTTATTATTTTTGGCTTATGTAATACAATTTAGGTCTCCATTACACTGGCCAATTTTTTAAGCCACTTATAAGTCATACATTTTGAAAGAAACACTAATCCAGTTTTTCAGAAACCGATTTAAATCTTTATTTGGCGGAAACTTAAACAGCAATTAAACTTACAGTAAGAAATTGCGTTGTCTTTGCTAACTTATTTACTATATTTATTAATAACAGGTTTGCTAACTATCAGCTACTTAGGTGTCTGAAACCGGCTTGTTTCTTTGTGACTAATTTAATATATTTTGTTTAATTTTATTGATTTATTTCATTTATTTATTTAAATGTATGGGCTGTACGTTAAAAAACTTTAATGGAACTTTTTTGGTATCAAGGTAGGATGCGGCATTATTTTGCATTTAAGGTTCTACTCCTTGGTGTGAGCTTGGAAATGGATAGATGGCGAGAGCCGTGACAGCAAAATAATTTATGAAAATTGATATTTATTTATTTTTATATATATTTTATTGGATGTGAGGATTCGGAAGATTAATATTAACTTAATACATTCGGAAGATTAATATTAACTTAGTACATAAAGATTAATTTATAATTTATTTCAGAGAAATGAATGAGGGTTTCATAGTTTAAATAATGCTTTAGTTTAACTTTAAAGTAGCAGATAGCGATAATTAATTAATTGAGATTTGGATTTTCAAAAGTACCGGAACAACCTCGCTCAGCTTCCAGAAACATCGAGCATCCAGCGATCACCTTGTTTAGAAATTGTATTGTCTTGTGCTAACTATTTTATCGTATATATTACTAACAAAAACATACTAACTATCGACTACTTAGGTGTCTGGAGCCGGGTCAATTCTTTGTTACTAACATACCTTTCCTTTCCTTCTGTTTTGTTATATGTGAAAAGGGTGTACGGTGGACCCGGCGCCTTTCCGGGAACCTTGCTTAGTCTTGATCGTACACTCAAATCAATCAATCAATTCTAATAAACCTTTTACACCAACTTTAGCTTTGTGCCGAGCAAATATAGCATTAAGTGAAATCAATACAATTCCACACAAATTTCACATAGTTGAAGATCAATTCCCTATAAAATTAATGGGCATTTTAGGAAAAGATTTTTTGGATTCAAATAACTGCAAGATCGATTATTCTCAAAAAGTTCTTGGAATTCCCAAAAATTCCAGCAAATCAAAAATTGTACCACTTTGTTCGCAATTTATGACAGACAACCTTATTCCGCCTAGAATCGAACAAATTATTAGTGTTTCTCATTTACTTCCAAACGATAGAAGTTATTTCTGTCCTTTAGTTGAACTGTTACCAGGTGTCTACGGAGGTAATACAATTATTCGAACAAACAATTCCCAATTTCGCCTAACAATTTTAAATACACCAGAGGTTCCTGTTGAAATAAATGATTTAAATATTTGTACGGAACCTCTAGAAAATTATGAAATTCTTGAATTACAACATTGGAATTATACAATCGATCAAACATTAAAATTATTGGAAGGCAGCGTTGAAACAAGCCACTTGAATGAAAAGGAACGTGATTCTCTGATGAAGATTTGTCGATCATATAATGATATTTTTTTACTACAGAGTGATAAACTAACTAGCACCGATACAATATCACACGAAATTCCTTTAATTCCCAATGCTCGCACGGTAAATAAAAAACAATATCGATTACCACATGCGACGGAAAGTAGTGTAAATAAACAAATCGAAACTAATGGTTATAATGAAAATCCTTCAAAATCTTTTCGATGTCATCCCTTATTTTCGAGGTATATAATATTATTTGTTGATTGCTTGTGATGGTATAATTGTGACGTAGAGCTAGAACTATCTATTAAACTGTTGACACTATCCGAAATTTGTGGAGCATTTTGAGATATTGAATTTGAAGTGGTCAATTTAGCTCTAGACCTACCTAGAGTTTCTTTTTCAGAATTCGGAAGTTCGATTCGACTTAAACAGTCTGCGTTTTGATTTGACAGATTTGAATTATATTTTGTAATCGTATCCGTCTATTTCAATTCTCCAGTGAACAAGTCGAGATGCAGGATTAGAAATTGATTTGAGCCAAATTAATGGTTTGTGGTCGGTTTTAATTATAAAACTTTGTCCGAAAAGATAAGGTCTAAACCGTTTGAAAGCCAAAACGATAGCGAGGAGTTCTTTCTCTATTGTTGCATAACGTTTTTCTGATTTTTGTAACACCCTACTCGTATATGCAATAGAAAGGTCAACATTACAATCAGAATTCTGCGAAAGTAGAACTCCAATGGCTACATCGCCTTGCATCAGTAGTCACTATAAATTTTTTGATAAAATCTGGATACGCAAGGATGATTTATTAATATTTCCTTCAATTTGTCAAAAGAATCTTTACAACAAGCCGACCAGCTAAATGTAACATTTTTTTAAGCTGAACTGTAAGTGGTTCTGCATTATCGGAAAGATTTTTAATGTAGCGGCTGTAATAACCGCATAATCCTAAAAATGATTTGATTTCCTTTGTATTTTTTGGTCTAGGGTATATTCTTTGATAGCCCTAATTTTCGACGTGTCTGGTTTGATTCCCACCCCAAACGGCATTATATTAAAGTGGTAATGATCTGAGCTAGTTCTGAACGCAGTTTTTTGTTTGTTTGCTTCATTCATTGAGACCTGATAGTACAATAAGCTGGATATAATGTTGAAAAGTAGTTAAATCTGCCAAGTTGGTCTATAGAATATCTGTAATAAGTATTTGGCAGTGGGAATGTTTTGGCAATAGTGACGTCATTGAGCTTCCTAAAGTCAACTACTATTCTCCAACGTTTATTACCTTTATCTGACTTTTTTGGGACAACCAGTAATGGCGAGTTCCAAGGACTGTGTGATTGTTCAATAATAAAAAGAAAAACGAAACATTGTGTATTACGCCCTCAGGAGCTAAAGCAAATGATAACTAGGGTGCAGTCGTTCGAGATAACAGTCCTGTCCAGCTCGATCCCCGACCGCTCTGCTGCGAAGGCCTCCTTATTTATCATCGACCAAATCAACCAATACTTTCAATATTTGGAATAACTATACAATCAATAAATTTTAACATTACGTTAATTAGCAAAAAATAAAATAAAAATTCTTTTCTTACATCAAAATAAATTTAAACATGAAACAAAAAGAGAAACACACAAACAGTATTTCCCGTATGAGAATAAAAATTTACAGGCGTGCACAACAATATTACATACAGAGGGTAATCCAAATATTTTCATCAACAACACAAGAAGTTGCGTACAGCGCTGGTTACGCAGCAGGGTGCGTCCCAGAACCATCAACAAGCAGTGATATGATTCGATAGTTTTTACTGATACCTTCTTGTTCTAATGAATATTTTTATTTTTTATTAATTTTTTTGTTGTCGTGTTAATCGAAACACAATTAAAATGGTCTAACCACCGGTAGCATATTAGAAATTACATGAATTAATTAACATTCAACAAAAAAATTAATAATAAAAAGTAAAAAATTAGCTTACACACAGAGCAGTGTGAATATCGTGAAGAAGGAAAAAAAATTGTAAGAGAATTCATCTGTATTAGAACGATTCGCTAGTACTTAAAGCACAGCACATTCTGTATAGATAGAATGTAAATTGTGGTATAATCGGTCCAGTCGCCGCGGCCTGATGAGAAGATTGATTTTTTCATAATCATAAGCTCATCAGTTCGAAACTGGATTGAATTCTCTTACAATCTTCGAAACATATTAAAAATCATTTAATATTTTTATATGAAGGTGGTCACCCGCCCAAAGAATTTGGTAACTCTTCAATCATTAAATAGAGAAAAACAGCAGAACTCAGAGGCAACTACTACAACTTCCACAAGGCCTTCCGAATTTTGAAACGTTGGCAGACTCCTAAGCATGACCAGTCTTCTTATTCTGTAGAAGAAGCTGTTAGCTCACGCAAAGCGTGTGAATTTGAATTTGACACGAGAGCAATACGTAATCTTGAGATGTGGTGCAAAAAAACATGGACACGATCTTAGTCCACCTTATTATAGAGTGTTGAACTAAAAAAATAAAGCTTTTATCCGACGCGAATTGCCATTTCCGAAGCAAAATGTGTAGTGCCGCTACAAGATTTGTTTAATAAAACATGTGAAAGCAATGGTACCGTTACGCTTATTAGATAAAGATACTGATGATATAGTATGGAAAACTCCCCGCCCTGCATCAAAAAAATTCCGTCGCCCTTTAAAACTTGAAGAAGTTTCAAGTATGGAACAAGCGGAAATAAATGAACAAATAAACAAATTAAAAGCATATGAATCTAAATGGGTCCAGTTCAATTTAATTTATTTTTAACGATGGTGGATGGATAGGTAATAAAATTCCAATTACGCATGTTTACTAACACATTAATTATGTCGATGACGAGAATTAGTTTAACAGTACAAAATTTTTAGGTTTGCAGTGCCCTCTCAGAAACCTCTTCTATGACTTCTCACATTTGTAAGGTGAAAATATCGCACATGAACGACATACCCTCTGCACGTTCACAATAAGTTGATAAAGAAACTCTACAATTTGGACTATCTGTGTTACATGCCTACATAAGATGGTTTGATGCCTACTTCACATCTCCAACAGTTTGGAGCCTAAAGTATGGAAGGTCAGTATGCTCATTATTAGGTCAAGAGATTTAAGTTTTTAATTCTTGATAGAAGAAACAATGATCAGACAGATAATTAAAAGCATCTGTATTTTCAGGTTACAAAAAAACCATACAGAACAATTTGTCGAGCGAAAAAAATTAATTCAGAATGAATTCAGAAGGAAAATGGTACTCTTAGTAGATATCCCAAAATCATGATTTGGGACAACAAATAATGACAACACGGCGAGGAGGTTTCTCGCAAACCCAGATTTATCACTAGAAATTAATGGTACGAGCTTTATATTGCAGGGATTGATAAATACTAATCCATTGTTTTGGAGTCATCCTGAGAACTATCAATACAATATTGCATAAGGACAGCTGAAAAATTCGTTGAAAAATACCATTGGTATTATATGCCAACTTCTGTACATAAACCTCTGATACATGGGCCACTGATAGTGCAACATGCGATTCTACCAATAGGAGAGATTTCGGAGGAGGCGCAAGAGGCCAAAAATAGAAACTTTTATCGACAAAGGCATACAAGAAAAGTCAGTGCAATACAAGTAACTGAAGATATTGGAAGAAGACGATTGAAGAAAAAGGAAATGTTATTTAATATTTTGTTTAATTTAAAATTTTATTCATATTTCAATTTATAACATTTCCAAAATAAAAATATTTTATATTTTTGTGTTCTATATTAATCGCCTCTAGTTTAAAAACAGCTGTACTCTAAATTAGTACCCAGTACAATAAATGTTGCATTTCTGTAGTTCTGTTCGGTTACTGTGACCACCCTGTACTCGTTGCGAATATGCAATTTGACAAATCTATACTCCATAACCTCAAAGCTGCCTAAATGTTATTAAAATCGAACAACTACTTTGGGTTTCGATCGCCAATCTGGGAAAATTGACCACTGTGTACCGGTCGCAAACTATCAACTTGTTAAGAATAACGAGCAAAAATAGACTTCTAAAGTGGCATCTTTGGATTTTAAATAGTTTACTTACTTTTGGTTTGGAACTAATATTAAAACCTAAATGTTTTGCCTCTTCGTGAGAATTCCACAAGGGATATATATCCTAAGAAAACCAATCTCTTCAGACCTAGAAATATCAGAATTTTGGAAATTCGAAATTGAAAAGATAAAAATAACAGTTATGAGGTTCGGGTTCTGTTTGTAAATTAAAATAACTCTTCAACTAGCAACCAAGAAAAGTTTTTCGAGTATAATCAAGTTTAATTGGTATCACCAGATGATTTGCGTAAACTTACATATTTTGTATGTTCTTTGATCGATAAACAAATAAAAACTAAAACTAAAAAGTATATTCCAATTTCAACAACATCAACAAAAAGTTGAGTCTAACTAAACCCGGTATCATTTTCCAAAATAGTTTTCCAACAAAAATCAATTTAAGCTCCCTACTAAAATATTTGTTTATTTTATATATGTAATTAAGCTCAATAGCTAGAGGATATGTATACCCAAGCTCTTTGAATATATACACACACATATATATCTACAGTGCTGTACAATAAAAACTGGTCAAACATATTTTTTTACAAATTGGAGTCTTTATTGTTTCATTTTAAACACATTTATGTGTCAATTTTTTTAAAATAAAATTTTACTTGCAATTTAGGGCAACAAATTGAAAAAAGGTAAAATATTCAAAGTACCCTATTTGGGACTTAAAGGCGTGGAAGTATAGTGGAATAAAGTAAATGCTTTTTTTTTAATTTAATATGTTCCGAAGATTGTAAGAGAATTCAATCCAGTTTCGAACTGATGAGCTTATGATTATGAAAAAATCAATCCTCTCATCAGGCCGCGGCGACTGGACTGACTATACCACAATTTACATTCTATATATACAGAATGTCCTGTGCTTTATGTACTAGCGAATCGTACTAATACAGATAAATTCAATTACAATTTTTTTTCTTCTTCACGACAATCACATAAGCTGTGAACGCTAATTTTACTTTTTTAATTTTAAAAAAATTGTAATTGGATTTATCTGTATTAGTACGATTCGCTAGTACATAAAGCACAGGACATTCTGTATATATAGAATGTAAATTGTGATATAGTCAGTCCAGTCGCCGCGGCCTGATGAGAGGATTGATTTCTTCATAATCATAAGCTCATCAGTTCGAAACTGGATTGAATTCTCTTACAATCTTCGGAACATATTAAATTAAAAATTAAATAAATAGAATTCTGTCTATTAGCCGGTTTTCGTTGAATTACCGTTCGTAAATACTAAAATGTTTCTACGTGTTAATAAAAAACACATTTAAAAGTGTCGTAAGACCGGTAGCATATTTAGAAATTACAAGAATTAATTAACATTCAACAAAAATTAAAAAAGCTTTTTTTTTGTTTTTTTGTGCTTCATTGGCTGACGCAACTTTCACTTTTAATATTTTTTGGACAGCCTTTTACTTTTATTACGGCGGTACAACCCCGCAAGTGCTAGGCAAAGCATGGGTCAAACAATTCGTTCACTTTTACGCCTACCATCATCTGTCTTGCGAGCACTTGAAACAGTCCAGATGCCAGAGTTCCCATTACTAGTCAAACAAAAACAGTCAAAAACAATTTGGTGTGGGCCCAGGAGCATGTTTCGTGGATTCAAGAGATGTGAAATAACGTGATTTTCTCCGATCAATGCAAATTCAAGCTGCTTGTTGGAGATGGTAGAATCGAGAGCAGCTTAACAATGAATGTCTTTTAAGACTGCCACAGAAAACTGGAGAAGTTGTGGTCTGTGGAGCTTTTTAAGGAGAAGACACCGGTCGAATGGCCTTCCTTAGTTCCAAAATCGTAGCAACTGTTTATCTGCAAGTTCTACATAACGAATTTGAGCACCCTGTGTTAGAGATTTTCGACAAAACTTTCAGATTTATTTTTATTTTTAAATAACAATAATTTATTAAAATCCTATTTTTTTCTTATCTCTTCATTTAAACGTAAAAAAGTACTTCACAGAAAAAATATCGATGTGTTGGTCTATAATAAAGTTAGTAATAACAAGAAAGCGCCCAGAATCAATTCAAGCTTTAAAAAGTTAGTCGATGAACAACTAGGAATCCATACCTTCTTCGGCTTTGAAAAATTTTGAAATATTTTTTTTGAATATTTTGGCATTTTCCCCTTTTTCCTCCTAAATTGCAGGTAAATTTTTAAATTTTTTAAATTGGGTTATAAATGTATTTAAAATGAAACAGTAAAACCATTGCTTTCAAATTTTGTGTAATTTTAGCAACCATGACTACAATTTGTAAAAAAATGTGTTTGACCAATTTTTTTTTTGCACAGCACTGTATGTATACATACATATGTACATAAATATAGCATGCAAAAAAATATTTCAGAAATCAATTTTTCATCAAATACTTGTGTGTTTTTATATTTTGTACTTCAACATATTGAAATTTGAAACCATAAAAATGTAAAAACATTCAGTTAGAATAATTACATATGTTTAGTGGCAATTATTAATTTATTCTATGATCTATAGTCTTGTTGTACACACAAACGTCATATCATATAAAGTTCACCTGCAGACTTTTTATTATAAAAAGGAAAACAACAACAAGATTTGGTTAAATTTTTAATTACCTACCTTTGCTGTAGGTACACATAATATAGAAGATGATGATACTACATGATACATTTTTATTATTGTTTGTGTGTTTGTGTTATCTCGGCAAGGGTAATCTGAAATGAAAATTCATAAAATAAATTATAATTTTTTCTATTTTGCAAAATGGTTCAATAAATGTTGATTGATGATGACTAAATCATGGTATCTCCATATTATATATGTATCAAAAGTCAAAAAGGTAATTTATGACATTTTGCTAATTCTCGGGTGTATTGGACTATTTTTAGTTACGTACAAACACAGGCTTTGTACCAAAGTGTATATTATGTGTTTTTAATGTAAATTGTAGATTAAGGATATTTATAAAGTACAAAGTTTTCCACAAGTCATTCCATATTATCTAAACGATTGCAATTTAGTGTTTGCTTACTTTTCATTATAAAATATACTCTCATATATGTACATAAAAGCCTTCCTAATGAAATTAGTTTTCTAGAACTTTGGGAAAATTCTACAAATCACAACAAGGTTTGGGTAGTAATCAACATATGCTAGTGTAAGAAATGGGTTTATAGAACGATGAAAACCCTCAAACATATTTAAAATTTATAATTTAATTTCTCGGAATTTTGGAAAAATTTGAGAAATACTGCTATTTGTATATCAATCAAGGTTTACTAGACAGCAAATATTTGGCAAGAAGGTGAAATCACCCAACCATGTTTGGAATTTGAAATTTAATTTCCTTTTTAAAAAAATATAAAAATATGCTTACTTGTATAGTAACCAGCAAATTTGTGTCAAATAATTAAAATATTACGATAATTAAGCAAAATTATTGTCCTGCATTGCTACAAAATAATTTTAATTAATTGCGTTATGATTTCAAGTAAGTTATTGTTGCCAATTATATACATACTTGAATTTCATACTAAGTTAGTGAATTTCACTAGCTGTATTATCATACTAGCAGCCTGTGGGCGCTACACGTGTCCAGAAAATTAAATTCGTGTATGTACGTACATCTATTTTAGTTAATTAAAATAAATAACTTTTGGTCTAGAGGTTATTACATATTCATACATATGCATATATATATATATTTATTTATCTACACTGAAAAAAAAATATCGTGCATTTTATTAACGAATGGCGTTCATTAACCATAATTCGTACTATTAATGTAAAAATTACTATATTTACGTAAAAAAAACAAAATTTAGAAAATTTCATGAAAATTTGTGCGTTAACAGTACGAATCACAGTTCATAAACTAAAAAATGGTTTAGTTTATTGTACTATAAGTATAATACATTCACATATCACATGTTGTTTGCGTATTAGTGAAACTTGCATGATTTTATTAAAAAAAACATATTTATGAACAGTTCATAATATTTATGAATAAGACTATAATGAAAATTTATTTTAAATGCTTATTGTTCATCATATTAACGAAAGTGGCTCCATAATACTTGAATATTACGAATAAATTCATATGCGTAACGATTCCATTACATTTTTGTTTGTCCGAATATATCAAATTTCATAATAGGCATTTGTTCGTATTATTAATGATTGGATGAATCTATTCTAGCATCTACGAAAATTACGTAAAGTTGAATCATGATTGGGACAACGAAAGTAAATAAATTGCATACGCTTTATTATTAACTATTATCGTGCGGCTTAAAAGGACCATTTACATATTTGAAAAATCGTGAGAAATTAAAATAATTTTTGTGTGTTGAAAATCAGGTAAATATGGTATTTTATGTCCGTGTTTTCGTTTTAATAAGAACTAAAATAAAATCATCGCTTTTGAGATCGATGATTAATTCTTATTCCGTGAAATTAAAACGAAAACACTTTTGTGTGAAAAACCCTAAAATTCTTTGTAATGTGTAAATTTATCATTAATGTGATTTATTATTGTGTTAGTAATAACTCTGCTTTATTATAGTGCGCCTGTAAGAAAATGTTTACTATTCCAAATTTTGCCGATCCTGCAAATCAAAATATTTCAGCAACACTTGGAGAAAATCATGAATTAAACTCGCGTTTTGAGTACCTATTTGGATCAGATCAGGTAACAAACATAAGCAAATAAAAGTACCTACATGTGATTGTAATTTAATTTATTGATTTTACAGAATAGCAAATTACTATTGAATTTCAAAAGGAAAATGGGAGAAATCAACAATTTCGAATGTAACCTGTCAACATGGCGTTTATTAATCCTATTATATTTTTTAATTATTAAATATATTTATTTTAAAATTAAAGTTTATTTTTATGAAATTAAATTGAGTGCATTTTAAGAACCAATAGAAGAACCAAAAAAAAAAAAGGAATTACAAAACGAAATTTTAAGTTTTTTATTTCTTTACAACTGTGCTGTACAGATTTTACGAATTTAGGCTACACAAAAATTTGCATTCTTACTATGAATCACTATACATAAATGTTATGTAATTTTGATTATCAATTATGAACCCGTTCCTGCATTTTATGAATTATTTTCAATATATTTATGAAAATAATCATCATATTTCTGAATTATTCATAACCATTGAGCACTCCATTCTTCCAACATATGAATAATGAATTTCTATCTTAAATGTATGAATTTATTCGTTAATGTGATTGTTCAGCCACTGATGTCAATCTACAGTAGAATGTAGAATAATTTAAAAATCATTTTTATATGAAATAATTTGTATTGTATAATTATAAAAAAATCATTTATCGTGGAATTATATCATGTCGATTTATCTTGTTATCTTATATTTAAAACAAGGTGATTGAAAATAATTATTTAATTAATTAACTAATTTACATTTAGTTTTGGCAATCAGCTTGTTTTGTTTACTTTATAGAAACTGAAGATTTTTGACATGTTGGTTACTTGTAAAACAGTCTCGAAAACTGCATTATCGGCTTTATCATTCTTTTACCCATGCGCAGGTGGAGATAATGATGTTTGCGAGACTTTTTTGCTTATTTGTATTTAAGAATAAGTTTTTTTTGCATTTTGGTTTAGTATGTTCAAAGTATTTGGATTAAATATATATAATTTTCGTGTACAAGTGAAATAAAATTTATAAGAAAATTCAAAATAAAACAAAAGAATTTGGTTTCTTGGCGAAAATAAAAATTTATTAAAACCACAAAATATAATAAAGTTGTATTATTTTAAAATGGCTCACATTTTACTGAAAGGAGCTGAATAAATGATTTCGAGAGAATTACGCACAAAGTAAATGCGTCCACCATTGTTTTGGACAATTCATTTGATGACTTCAGCCAGCAAAAACTTCTGTGCCTCTCCATTTTTGGTCCTTCGAGCCGAATCTGCCGGTCAAGTAATTTATTCGGATTATATTTCAACCAACATCTACGGATTTCCACATTGGCAAAGTTACAACACGGCGAAACCTAATGTCTTCAAACTGATAAGTAGCCATATTTTTATTATCTAAAAAATATTCTTTGCTAATTTAATAAAATAAATACGTGCTAAAGAACTGTAATTATAATAATTTATAATACGTATTCAGTGGAAATTTTGCATTTTGAACCATTTTAGACTTTATCGTATTCTAACCTAAAAAGTGAATTTTTTATTTGTTCTTTTGTACACGTGCATTTTGGTCATCCATGTCGTATCATTGAATTAACGGTTTAATGCTAGAACATTCTATCGAACCACGCGGTTTCATTTCCTAGCATTTGGTTTACGACCTCTAAAAAAGACACGTTTTTTCAGACTATAAATATAAAGTGTAATAGTAATTATCAATTTCAATAAAAGTGTACAGTAATATAACCTCAAAGATGGCCGACCTCGCCACTTTAAAACGACAACGTGCAGCCAACAAGGGCAAGTTAACCTTCATCATAAACAGTTTAAAGAAGGCTAGTGATACGTCAATCGAAGAGTGCAAGTCTAAACTTTGTCGAGTGGAGAAACTAATGGAGGAATTCACTAGTCTAGAGAATAAAATGTATAAGCTAGATTTAAATTTAGAAATCGACACAGATTACGAGGAAAATTATTACAAGGCAGTTACTGAACTAAATCAAGCAATTCGTAAGCTCGGACCTACAACGTGCAATATGAATTCAAGTATGGACTACCCAGCTAATACAACGCAAGGAGGAGGGGATATTAGGCTACCAAAATTAAACATACCTGTGTTTTCGGGTGACTATACCGAGTGGCAATCGTTTCATGATTTGTATGTCGCGTCAATACATGATTCAGCTTTACTGTCACCGGTACAAAAATGTCAGTATCTTAAAAGCCTACTTCGAGGTGAAGCCGCTAGCCTATTGCGACACTTCAGTATCACTGAAGTCAACTACATCGAAGCCATACAAAAATTAAGACAGAAATATGATCGTAAACGACATACCATTAACGTTTTCATCCGGACATTTTTAAAACAACCAACTATTAGTCATGCAAGCAGCTAGAACATCAAACGATTAATGGACACTTCGGATGAAGTGTTGCGAGGTTTGAAGGCGATGGGGCCAAATGGAGAAAATCGAGGTCCATGGCTGATCTTTATAATGATTAACAAATTGGACGATGAATCTAAGAATCTATGGGCACAGGAGACAGCTGACAAGGATTTTCTGACTATCCAGGATTTGCTGAGTTTTCTATTACGTCGAGGTGATGCACTAGACTCTGTTCCAATTTCGAGTAAGCGATGTTCCGTTCCATCAAATAAGCAAACACCTCTTAAAACTCATGTAGCTATACAAGGTCAACATTGTTCTGTTTGTCAATCTGAGGGCCATGTCATTTACCAATGCCCAGTATTTAATGGAATGGATGTAGAAAAACGTCGAGTAGTGGTTAAGAGCCAAAGACGGTGTTTTAACTGCTCAAATGATTCACATCCAGTCTTCAAATGTTCATCCAAAAGACGAAGCTTAAAGTGCAAGGGGCGGCGACATCACACTCTCGTTCACTTAGAAGAAATAGAGAAGCTATCACATAAAAAGGATGAATCAGCAAAGAATGTCGAGAAAGCGGAACTAACAAGTCACTTTGGGAGCAAAGGAGATCAACACATACGAGTATTACCTACTACATTAACCGAAGTAATCACTGCTTCGGGTCAAACAATTCAATGCCGCGCACTGCTTGATTCAGGTTCGCAAGTCAGTTTTATAACCGAATCTTGTTTTTATCGCTTAGGGTTACCACGGCAAAATGGACGAATGTCAATTAAAGGTCTGGGACAAGTAGAAGCTTGTATTACCAAAGGAATGGCTCACATTTCCATTAAACCACCATCAGGGCAAATTTTATCAACCAAGATATTCATTTTAAAGCGCATAACCAAGCTTCCCAACATCAATACCGACGAGTTCCAGTTCGCCAACTTCAAGCACTTACAATTAGCCGATCCAGAATTCTACCGAGCAAACGACGTAGATTTACTGATTGGTGTCTATAAATTCTTCGATATTTTAACCGTTGGTGAACTTAAGCACCTCCATGATAATCTGGTGCTACAAAATACAATATTTGGATGGGCGGTAGCAGGAGCCATTACCGATAAATCAACTAAGGAAGATAACTCAATGTGGTGTGGTACAAACAGCGCGGAAGAATTTAATATCGATGAAACCCTCAAGCGATTCTGGGAGTTAGAAGCAATTCCGAATGTTGTATCCATTCTAACACCAGCGGCGGTGCCAAGTCTGATTGCCATTCAAACCGATACGTCGAAATTAGGGTGTTCACTTAATACGGCTATCCAACGATTAAGAAGCATGGAAAGTCGATTTAGTCGAGACCACGAATTCCATAAGCTGTACGCCAAATTTATGAATGACTATCTCACCCTGGGTCATATGGAAGAAATAACAAATACAATGACTAAAGATGCTGGTTTTTTTCTTCCCCATCATGGAGTCATTAAGGAGGACAGCTCAACAACGAAGCTTCGCGTTGTATTCGACGGTTCGGCGAAAACTAGTTCTGGCGTGTCACTCAACGATTGTCTAGCGGTTGGTCCCACAGTGCAATCTACACTCTATGCAATAATCTTGAGATTCCGAGAACATCGAATAATAGTTTCGGCCGACATTGAAAAAATGTATAGACAAATCGAAGTCCATGAAGATGACACCAAATTTCAAAAAATTGTCTGGAGAGACACACCATCGTCTCCCATAAGATGTTTTAAATTACTTACGGTCACTTATGGGTTAGCATCGGCTCCATATCTAGCCACACGAGTCCTGAAGCAAGTTGCAGAAGACGTGTCTATATCACATCCTCAGATTGCTAACATAATCGAAAGGTCCATATATATAGATGATCTGATGACAGGTGGAGATACAATCGAAGAGGCAAATAAATGAAGACATCAATAAGAAACATTCTAACCAACTACGAATTCATCCTTAGAAAATGGCGCATGAGTGAGCCGCTACAATCTTAACACTTACGAAATATCTGAAAGTGGTCGATCTTTCGGTGGCATTATATACTGGTAAAGGCAGACTGTACTGATATGAAATATTTATTAATTTCATCAAAATTAAAAATATTCTTTGGACTATTACGATCAACCAATACTAAATCTGCTAAATTTCTCCAAATCGATTTCAGCGGCGTTTTAAGTTGAAAGATGCCATGATTCCAAAATAGATATTGCATTAAAAAGGACACCATTTATAATAGACTTTAATTCTTTCAATTCATGATTTTTTTAAATAATATGTCCCGTTAATATGACTTATTTTCAGGTACTCTATTCTTTGCTGTGATTTATTAGCAGTTTTAAGGACTAAATTAGTGTTCTCTATGCTCATGCAAAACTGAAGGTATCGCTCAAGATATCCAACTCGACTTCAATGAATACCCTGCCAAGATATCACTAATTGGTGTAATCTCAACATGCCAAGACATTGTTATGGTTGTGGTGCATCTAACGTGATTAGGCCATATCGTCAGTTTTCCATTTCTTCAAATGCGAGAAACAACCGACGGGAGATGGGAACACCTGGAGTTCTGCCTTCCCCGGTAGTAGGAACAAGCAGGGTGCAAATCGAGATGTTAACAGATGTTAACTTTTGCTGCAGTTGAAGCGAGTCCTGCTTACCGTGACGTACAAAATTCAAACACAAAATATCATTATATGGAGGTTAATTCATCTTCTGGCTCGAATCAAACTTTATTTAATTATACTCAAACATCAGGCAGTGATGCCCTAACATCACATTGTAAATTTAATCAAACCGTTTCTCCAATGTCTCCTGGAAAAGAATGATATGCGAATCATAATGATCAACGGCCATATGCGAAAGTATCAATTGCTGGAATACTAATATTATTGTTCTTGGGGCCGGTTCAGAAACTTTCTAGAACTGTTCAGTATCAAAATTCACTTTCTTCTCTCCATTTTAAGAACCGCCAATAATTAAAAACCGCTGTAATTGGGCATTAAATTCCTCCAGCATCTTACCAAGGTAAGACTAAACACCTGCGTTTTTAAATCGCTCCAGGTTTAATTCAACCCCTTTGTTTCGGGATCAATTTCTGGAACTTGCTTGGCTTGGCTCCAGCAGTCGTGGTTTCCTTGGATTTAGAAAACGCAAATCGAATAGCAAACAATCGGCATTAGTTGTCTGAACATGACACTCAATTGGAACAAATAATTGAATCATTTCGATGCTCCACTATAAGAACGGGTTAGGTAGAACAGATTTAATTACTCACGTAATCGTTGGTGTTAGTGGAAGGCCGAATAAACAGCTTACTATCGCTATAACGTTTCCCTGGCTGTACAGCCGAGATTTATAAGGAGTTGAATAGAATGCTGCAGTAGGGGATGATAGGAAAATCAGAGTGAGTCACATTAAAAGACGCATATCCGCTGCCACTGATTGACGGATTACTGAGTCAACTTGACCAAACCAAGTACATTTCATCAATCGACTTAAAGTATGCCTTTTGGCAAATCCCTCTTGATATGGCATCGCGTGAGAAAACTACGTTCTCGTCCCGAACCGCGCCGCGCCCTCTACCTCCACGATCAAGCAGTTCGGTTTATGCAACGCTCCAAGTCCTTGTGTAGACTGACGCATAAAGTGATTTCGTACCATTCGCATGACCGAGTCTTTGTTTATTTAGGCGAACATTTCTTTCTCTTAACTGAGGTTGCTAGATTGTTAAAACTAGCAAACTTTACAATCTACGTTGAAAAGAGCACGTTCGCCCTAACAGAGACAAAGTACATGAGTAATGTAATTGGTAACGGGATCATCATAAACCCGGGCAAAGTGCAGGCGATTGAAGATTATTCAACTAACAGCCTCGCACAGACTAGTAATCAAGTTAATGCCACCAGTTACATCACTCAGCCTGAAGTGGGGAAGTTCATGGAGGTACACCGACCATTCCAAACAAATTTTATGAAATTTTATGACCTTATCCAGCAAGTCGTCTTGGGAACACATTAATCAGTGGTAAACTGTTTTAAAACGTGTTCTTTCGGTTTTTATAGTAACAGATGTCATACAGATAACAGACCTCAATTCACTGGAATTCCATTTATTCGCTGCAATGGCAACGAATGGCAGTTCCTACGTAAATAGCGATCATAAGAAATAAGATGATCATTTAGACGAAACTGGTTCGGCATTACGAAACTCCGTGCACATTTCTACAAGTTTGTCCCCTAATTTCTTATATTTGGCCAGCACATGGTACACCATGGTTCTTGTTACAAATTGATCTTGTACTTGTCAGTTCTTTTTAAAGAAACAGAAAAAAAACATATTTTTAGATTTAAATAAGTTTTATTATTTATTACTGCTAATTAATATTAACCACAAAATATCATACATTTAGTATAAAAATGCCCGGCTTGAGACACCTTGAAGGTGCTTGTGTCTATCCCCATCCAATATATATTATTTCGATATTTCAAGCGGTGGTTTTAGGTGAATAACTGAGTGAGGTCTCGACCGAAACAGAACTTTCAGGGGACCATCGATCAACCCCTATTGGTCCAGGGTAAGAGGAAGACACAGTTTTGAAAAGAAAAGATGAGAATGCCAAATTTCTCGAAGCTCGAATGTTTCGGAAACCATCTGTGTGGATTCAAAGATACGGTACAGAGAGCTGCGGATATAAAAGCAAGTGGCCTTGTAACAGCTGTCTTGCTAGTAAATTTTTAATTTTTTATTTATCATTCGACACGTCCTACGCAAAACCCTGCAGCCTGAGTTGAATTGAGTACTACAGGTCATAGCCGTCAATAAGCCTGGCCTTCATCCTAAAAATACGCTGAAATACAAATATCGTTGTATATAGAACATAAAAAAATACCACTAGACCGATACTCATTATCATCGTTTATGGAAGTGTTGAATTCTACAGTCAAGATTCAATATGTAACGACTTCATATTCAATAGTAGTTTTAAGTAAGAAGGTCCCAGTAAGAAGCGATATGAGACTAGGCAGAAGGGGACGGAGAACTTAAAAATAATAATACATACTCAATGTAGAAATCCTATAGAATTCTTTCGCCAAAATAACTACCTATCCAACACGAAAAAAATCTAGTATTTAAAGGCACACGTGCAAAAAAGTGCGGCTTAAGTACAGTATTTGCCTCATCACATACCACAGTTAAAGCAGGCATTTGCTATATACTATAGAACAATGGGATATGCTAAACACATTGCGGCCAAATTAAAGAGATTGCAACAAGTCATCGTTCTGTTGTTACCATAACGATACGTAAACATTTCACTATGCATACACAGAAAAAAAAGATTGTTTGATATCATATAAAATGTGGTCTGAAATCAACCAAAGTTTTCTCTGATTCTCAGTCATATAATTATATTCTTCAAAAATACCGATCTGGATTCTCTAGTTTTGCAAATAATTGTTTTGCAGAATTAAAGAATTACTTTTATGATTTCATATCCCAAATTTAATGATTTAAACAATTCTAAATTGTAGAAATCATAGAATGTCTTCAAACATTCATACAATGCATTCTACGATTACTTAAAACAGATATTCCCAAATTCAAATAATATTATTGCATTAACATATAAAGAATTTGCAATTTCATATAGAGTATTTGAAGATTTATACAATTCAAAATTTTAGGAATCATAGAATATTTTCCAAACATTTATCAATTCATATAATACATTCAACAATTATGTAAAAGTGAGATTTGTGAATTTAAATAATATTATTGCAATAATACAGAATGTTTTGGATGAGTTTTCAAATAATATTTTGTAATTTTAAAGAATGTTTTATAATATTTGCAAATCGAATTTTTTGAAATTGAGAAATATTTGGCGATTTTTATACATACATATGTACTTACTTAATTTGCAGTGCTTTGGAAGATCTGTTTTACTCGAAGTCGCAATAAAAAAAAATTTTATTAAACAAAAACATTTATTTTCTATTTTATTTACATTAATTAATTCAATTTTGTAAATAAACTATGGAAAGTTAATTCTAAATTATTTATGGCTCCCTTTTGCTTAATTATTCATTAATATTTAATACACTTCATTAATACATTAATATCTTTCATATTCACTATACGCAAGGATATTTTCAGTTAAACAATTTATTAATAATAAGGAGCCTTTAGCTTTACAATGACTCTGCCGTCTGGCAATTTAATAAAATGCAGCGGAGGAAATCTTATATCACATTTTTGAATCAATTCATATTTTTTGTTAACATTGTCTCCAATAACAAAACAATCAAAATGGGTATCAAATTCAATTATTTGGAGCACTTCAGATGCAAAGTACGTTTTATCTTCCGTTTCTACTATTATATAAACACATTTAAATAAAATAATTTCATTTATTTCATTGGCAGTTACTAAAATATCACCCAATCGATAAGGCGTACAATTAATTATTATTTCTTTTAAAGAAAATATGTTGCTAAAATTACATTCTCTTTTTTTCTCTTCAGGTAAGTTATCCCAAATATCAAGATTCATAAAATTTATATATTTTCCATCACCCCAATTTTCCACATTATCCAAAGCAAAATGTCTTTTTGCATTAATATTAAGTGCAAAATGATAATTTGATTTAATAGCCAAACTAAGCAGTATATTTTTTCTTGATGTAGTTGTGCTAGCGTAATTCTTACTTTCTTTGTGTTTGGCTTCAAATCTCATTGTCCATAATCTTTTTATGGGACCTAGTTTTCGCATTGAACTAACATAATGCAATATAAAATGATGCTTTGGGTACAAATTCCTTCCAAATAGGCCTAAATATGATTTGTGATGTTCGATAACAATATCATTGAGGTCCTTTAAGTCTTTTAGGGAATAGGAAGGTAAAATGCATGTATCGACCAATTTTATTAAAAGTTTAAGTAATCTCCACACTTTGTCGTTCTTAGGTACAAAATCACCAATCATTAGGGGAATAAAGTGTAAAAAACATTTCGTTTCAGAGGCCGACATTTTTAATTTTCTGTTAATTAAATGTTTAATTTTAATATTTGCGAAATGTTTAATTTTAATATTTTTCGTGCATTAAGATCGCATAAAGAGAAATAATTGTTTTCGGAAATAAAATGGTTAAGTATATCGCAAAGTTCATAGTGCGCTATGCCCTCAAAAATATCATGCATCACGTCGCAAGTAGCATTATCAATAACATTAAACGATCTGATGGAATTAAAAATACATTGTTCATTTACGCCTGTCCTTGCAAGATCATTTATATTTACGGCCTCATTATAATTTTCTAAATTTCTTAATTTAGATGTGTCTTCCATAAGTTGCTTTTGCATAGTTATTTTATCACAAGTGCAAATTCTACAGTAGTAATTGGCTGAAAAAGATTTTGTAAATCCTAAAATCGAATTTAAACCTAGGTTATCCCCAGTTATAGCTGCTAATATTATATGAACGTGAATGGTACCATTTTTAGTTTTAACAAATAAACCGTCTTCTTCTAGTTTTTTTAATACTTCTATTAGTGGCATAAAATTCGAAACGTTACCGTGTGATATGTCAGCAGATTTTGTGAAACAGCAAGTCAGTATATTTTTCAGTTTTGATATTTTGGAATCTTCTAATAAGGGAAAACTCAAATAGACGCCTGTTATTTTATCCAGCCCAGATTTGGAACCAAGAGGGTTGTTAACCTCAAAATCATCTTGGTATAGAATATAGGGAATGCTGATACTGTTGTATATTTTTGATTTTTCTTTCCAAGCTGAACCGTGAATTATATTCGAAATGTTTGAACTGTTTTCTAATTCTCGAATTTTATCAATCATGGAAAGTAAATTATCATTGACTTCGAGGAAATTTTGTATGTTATACGAAATCGGCAACAAAATACCTTTGGACACCTTTGAATTAATAGTTTCAATGGTTTTTGAAGTATTAATGACATATTCATTAGGGTCTGAAAACAAATTTTTATCTTGCAAAAGTTTTTTGAATTTATACTCTGAATTTATTGCGGAAAAACAATTTTTAAAAATCTCTAAATGATTTTTTATTTCTGGGGCATCAGTCATATTTTCAATTTGATTTATAAAACTAGTAATAAAATTTTCAAAATCCTTTGTGATTTCCACGGCTAGTTTTCGATTAAGCGAAGTATTTCCAAATAATTTTAATGCAAATTGTAAAGATTGATTAGTGAAATCTGAAAAACCAGGTTTTTCGGTGAGCAGCTCATTACATAGTTCAGGAATACCGTCTGTTTGCACTTCATTTAAATTTTCAACCGTTTTTAATTCTACTGAAACTTGATGTGGGGACCTTAAATCGTTATGCCTTATCAAATGGCGCCGAAAAGCATAAATATTTTGGAATGACTGTGGACAAATTGTACTTTGGAAATATGAAGTATGGCGTGATAGTTTATGAATGAATTTTAAATGCGTTATGTAATTATTTATATCAGTATGTCTTTTTGAGCAAATAAAGCATAAAAACATGATTATGCAGATGCTGTTTGTAATTCAGTTAACAAAAGAGATAACTGTTTTGATTTTTGTGATTCTAAGCTTATTTCATAAAAATAATGAACTAAAAATTCATATACTTGCTTGCAAGGCTCAGGAAATTTCAAATTAAAACGTAAAAAATTTGTACTAGTACTGATAATCCTTTTAAGAAACTATCTACTTCATGAAAGGTATCGTTTAAATTAATGTAAATTTTACGAATATCGCTTACTTCTCCTTGTACAACTAGTAAGGGTTGATTAGTTAGTCCTCTTTGCAACAGATTTGCTCTATGTTTCTTGACCGTATTGTAGGTGTTATTTTCGACCTGTATTGATAAGAAATGATATTAGTGTAATAAATAAACTTATATCAGATGAAAATTTCAATATATGTAGTACCTCAACATGCAACACCAAAAAACTTTCTGCTTCAAGAATTGACGGCTTCCAGAAAGAGCGTTTTCCTTCCTTATTTTTAGTATGAATACCGGTAGGTATCAAAATAGAATTTAGTAGCACAATAAGTAACTAATTCTCGGAATCTAAAATACAATTAAATAATTTATTTACGTATTTCATACAAGATTTCCGACAACCTACGGACAAGTGACTTGCAGCGGCTTTTCACTATGCTCTTTGAATATGTTGAAATTGGGTGAAATAGTGTTGTTTTGAATGTAAAAAATCGACTTCATCTGGATCAATGCGCGCAAGAAGTACAGTTAATGTGAAAATAAATATTTTGAACTTTGACCGATATTAGAAGAAGAAAACTGGGTAACATTATTAAATTACAATGTTGCCAATGTTGAGTAATTATTAAACTACAAGGTGAATTTCCTAGAGAAATACAGACCATTTTTTAAATTTCAGAATTATATGTTTAGGGAGCACGTAGAAAGGCAGCTGCGAGCCTCTTGTTTGAAGGTTGTAGAACACTTTGGATATTAGAATTAAAATTTAGAAAAAATATATTTACTAGCACTGATTTGTTCATTCATTAAGCCCAGCTTTTTCTTTGAACAACTATCTTTAATGTTGTTCTTATATATATTCACAATAACCCGCTTAAATTGATCCCATTTGGAAAACAATAGCTGATTTTTTCCGGGATGAGTATTATCAAAATCCAGTTCAATCTAGAAAAATTTTATTAAATTATTAATACAGATAAGTAAAGAGAGTGAACATTTGTTATAAACAATTACCAAAGAGAGTCCTATTTGTTGATTTAAAATCGGCCACTCCGTAAATAAATCTCTATTATTTTTAACCTGACCAAGCCGAAAATTATATGTCAGTCGCCACTTTTCTACAACAAGAGCTTCTGGTTGCTTATTGCTTTTAAGCCACGATTGGCATCCTAGCAAATGTTCGTCAATGCTCTCCTCTTCAACCTCTTCTTGTTCCTCACTTGTGCTGATGTCACTGGGTATACTAGTCTTCTTTATTTTGTAACGGCTTTCAATAATTCCTTTCTTTTGATATTTTCGACATAAGCTGTAATATTTTTGTGCAAGCCGACTCTTAGTTTTTTTATTAGAGCTTATGTAATATTCCTAATATTACAAACAATTGTTGTGAAAAAATCAAAAATTAATTAAATAATCAATAAACTCAATAGAATTGAACACATTCGTGAGCAAAAAAATCAAAGGATTATCCATTCTCTTTTAATACTTTTTGCTTATTGAAAATTATATCATCGTTTTTTTAATTCTGTTCTAATACGACAGTTATTTTAAGTTTCATATATAAAATGATCAAACTAATTTAACTAGATGTAATGTTTCTCTTTTACAGCTCTATTTCAATAACAAACTAATGATTGCAAAATTTTACTTAAACTATTTAATAATTCGTAATTCAGATTTAAAGAATCTTTAAAAAAATAATTACGTGCCATTCCGAGTAGTCGTAGTTAAAACCGATGTCCACGAATGTGTTAACAAATTAATTCGTAAAAAATAGTTTTTTATATTTACCTCAGTTTCGTTAGGAAACAGTTTTAAAATGTCGCTAACGATATCTTTGCAATAAGTTGATGCAAGAACGTGTTCTATGTTATTAGTTATCCAATAATCGACAACAACTTCACATAGGTCATTTCGCGATTTGAATGACAGTGGCTTCTTCATTTTCGACATTTCTAGTATATTTTTACCCACAAACGAATTTTTTAAAATTTGCTCTAAATTCTTTAAATCAACAAAAATCAGAAAAAAAGAAAATCATTAGAAACTACGAGTATATTAGAACTTATATTAGAAAAAAATTCAACAAAAACAATTTATTTTTTATAAACTTACATTGAATTTGATTTGATCACTTTTGTTGTAATGGTCATGCAATGTTGAAGGTTCTGTTATGCATGGAGACAGAGCTGGCGTTGATAAAGGAGAAGATGAGTTTGGTTGGCATCGACTTAACCTGTTTAAAACACTCGTATCTGCTGATACCGTTTCGGCAATTGGCATCAGTGGGTAGTTCTATAGACCAACAATTTTATAATTTGTACCGTGTTCACAAAAATAAACATGCATGCTATTATTTATGAAATACTTACGTTGATTTTCCGCCATTCTAAAAGTCTAGTTCTAAATAAAATGCGAACACCAAGCGGTTGATCTGGAATTAGTTTGTCAATGTCGGCTATCGCCAGTTCTTTTAAGCACTCAATATTTATGGATTGTGCATTAAAAACCTCTATCAATTCACTAAAATTCCAATCTATCAATAATTGTTGCACTTCAGTTAAATAAAGGACAATATTTTGATCGTCCGTCTCCACCATCGTTTCTTCCATCATAATAAAAACTAAAACACGTGCTCACGATTTCACAATAACTTTTTTTATTTTACTTTTATAAAATTAACTTTAATATTTTACTTTTATAACAAACACACTGTATTGAATTCACGATTCACTTTAGATATTGAATAAACTAATTAATTGTTTTAGTTATTTTTTAAGCAGCATGCACTTTGATAGTGATCTGATCACATTAATATTCCAATTACGACTGTGGAAAAAATTGCACATTCGAATGACGACGAATACGAACTCGACGTTCGATGAAATAAAAAACGAAAATTGTAGAATGTTTTGAAAATTCATCTATTCGTATTATATGATTCTTGCAACAAATTAGAAGAATCATAGAAAAGTTTATTTGAACTTCAGAATTGTTTTTTTGTAGTCTAATTGCGATTAACAATGAGTAAAATAATTGATAATTGCACATACGACCGTAGAAACAATTAGTGTATTTCAATGAGAATTTACAATGCAATTGCTGTTGTAATATCTTCTGATTCTCTTTCTCTTTCTATTTGGATCTATTAACGGACGAATATAACAAAGGAAACGAAAATTGTCGAAATCAAAGAATGAATGTTTCAAAATTCAACTAATCGTGTTATATGATTATTGCAACAAATTTTGAGAATCATAGAAAAGTTTATTTAAACTTTAGAATTTTTTTTTCAAAGAATGATGATTCTTTAATTTGACTAATTTTGTTTTTTCAGTGTATCCAGGTTATACCTCCAGGCTATAACTACTAACAGTGGGAAAAAATTTGTTGGTGAATTTGAACAAAAACGATACACAATTGATGAAATAATGTTTAATATTATATGTGGTCAACGAAAGCAGGTGTTTGTGGTAAATTTAAAGGGTTACGTTTATTATTCGATTTAAATATTTTTTATTCAGTTTAATTATTGAACCGTCAGTTTGAATAAATTGTTAATGAAACGCCCTACTGCATGAAGACATTTTCATTAAACTTTGACGAAACTGTTTCGTCAATTTCCACATAGTCATTCCACCACATAGAATGCTACATTTAGGGTATTAAGAGATGCATGATCTCAGGCAACATTCATTTCACGAAGAGCTGCCAACCTACTAAATATTACAAAAGGTATCTGTAGGTATGATGTCAGCATAAAAGTAGCTCTAGTGTTTGGCATACGCCCTTAATAACTACCCGAGGCTGACATTGATGTCCTATGTTCCAAGATGAGCGTTGTTATTGTAAATAATAGTAATATTGGAGATCTGTCGGATATTCAGCTTTACAAAATACATTTTGTTAAAATTTGCATTTTTTTATAAACATCAACATTGGTTGAAAGTTGAAATCTATCTTGAATCCACTTTTGTTGAATGTTGAAATCCATCTTGAATATGATAATTATAAAACAAAATATTTTTTTAAAATGTGGGCGCTCAGAAATATGGTTTCTCAAACCGGGATCCCGTTTTAGTCACAAGAGCGACACCGGGAAATAGGAATAGTATATTACGGTAAAATCTTGGTTTAAATGGTTTTAGACAAAGTTCTGAAATATGGCGCACTAGGATGGAACTGGGCTATTCCTTAACCGATTTTGATGCAATTCGACGTGGGATTCCAAAATAATTTTTAGATAGAGTTCTGGAATATAGCCAAGTAGTATCGAACTTGTGAAATTTGACATGTGCGAAGGAAATGGGATTCTAAAATGATTATTAAGATCAAGTTCTGAAATATGGAAAGTTAGGATAGAACTAGACTGTTCCTTAATTGATTATGATGAAATTCGAAGGTTCCATTAGAAGGTTCACTCATGCTGCACATGCTGTCGCGATAAGCCGCAGACATGATTAATATGTCAATATTAGAACAGCTGCAAGATTTACAAAAACATCACCAGGCAATATCATTCAAGCTATTGTCTGTTGAGGTTTCTCATCCATGATGGAAACAGAAAATTTCCATCTTAATTGGCCAAATTTCAGAACTTTATCTAAAAATTATTTTAGAATCCCATTTCCATTGCGCAAGAAATAGCCAAGTTCCTTCATATTTGGCCATATTACAGAACTTCATCTGAAATTTATTTCAGAATCCCATCTGCAACGCACATGTTGAATTTCATCATACTGGGTTGAGGAATAGTCAAGTTCTATCATAATTGGCCATATTACAAAATCTCAAACAAAAATCATTTCAGGATTCCTTTTCCAAGACGCGTGCTAAATTGCTTGTCCGTTTGGATGCCCTACTTCACATGTTGCCGTATCCTGGCATCGTGCTCTTCGTTTTCTAAGGCGTACGTGTTATGTCCCCATAGCGGAACTTTTCGATTGTTAAGGACTAACCTAATTCCTAGTTTTGGAATAAGGCCAATTAAGAACGAACTCGGTTGGTTCTTTACCGATCCCATTTACTCGGTTCCATTTATCGAATTTAATCACAATTGGCTTATAATAAAACGAGTGTCTTCATAATTGGCCTAAATATTATTTTAGAATCCCATTTCCATCGTACAAATTGAATTTTATCATAATCGGTTAAGAAACAGCCAAGTTCCTTTCTAACTGACCCTATTCGAGAACGTCATCTAAAAATCATTTTATACCATTTCCATCGTGCATGTATACATTTTATGGATTATGGTATATCCTAAATGGATTTTGTCAAGGGGAATTTTTTCAAAATAGATTATGACATAATTAAAATAGATTATGACATATTTCGTGAGTAACCCGTAATACATTTTAATTATTTACATAAAACTGAAATAAGCCACATAAACCAAAAATTATTCCGATAAATTACAAGATATTCGGCCTCGTTTTACAATCCAATCATATCCATCGTTTTTTTTTTCATCATTTTCATCTCTGTCAGATTTAATCTCACGTTAATGAGATTTGAAGATGAAAACCAACCGTTGTAGCAAGATATTGTAATCGACCTTCATTTCGTCATTGAGGTATTTTCTGGTCAAACTTGGCACCAATTTTGGTAGAAAAGTGACTCTTTGTTAGGTGAGCAATCGCATTTTTTTTTTTTGTGACATTCACCTCTTGATGAGTAAGTAACCAGCAAGGATAGATAATTAGTAACGTGCTCTTTGCTGGAAAAACGATTAAGATTTATTTTGTTACTCGTATGCTAAATAAAAACCATAAATTAACAAAACGATGAAAACAAATTATAGCTTATAACCTAACCGTAAGCCATTCCTAACCGCCTTATAATAAATATTTCTTATAATATAAGTAATTTTAGAAAATTAATTTTCATCTCCATGTTACGTTATAATTCCGATGATTTTCCCTGTTTTTCGTATAATATTATATTTGCCTCTTCTAAACAGCATCACTAAATCATGGCAGAAGCGAGTGTAGAGGAACAAAAAATAAAATTATCACAAATCTTATTAAATTTTACATTTTTTCTCTACATTATACAATATACCAACAAACACACCTAATACCTACTCTACCCACAAGAATTCCTGATATACGAACGAGAAAATCGCGAAAATGAAAAATGAAAAATTTTAAAGTGAAAAATAAACAGGTAAAAATGATTATCAAATGTTAAATTTATTTAAAGTCACAATAATATGACGAAAAAGCGACATGGCACATTTTGCCGGGGACATGGCACACATTCAATTTATGGACGAGTGTGGAGACAATTTGTGAAAGGATGAATGAATTTACTCTTATATGTACGAGTATATGAATTAGGACTGGTGGGATAAAAACATCAACATTTTACAATACAAAAACAATGAAAATAAACCCAAAATTATGTATTTTTATAATATACATACTGGGGTGGGTTAGGGAGATGCGTATACCAAAAAAAAAACAGAATAACGCATTTCAATTTTTATTGTTTTTTACTTTTTTTTTGGGTTAAATACCGCATTCCTCTGCGTATATCATTCTGTTTCGTGAAGATACCGAAATTTTTTTTAGTTGTTTTTCTCGCATGATCATTTTTCAACATTGACACATGTACATATATTAAGGAAGGTTTCACTTATTTTCCTTCTCACTTTTATTGATTTTCCAAAAGCTTAATGGAGTATTCTGTTTTTATTGGATAAAAGTTTAATTTTCTAGAGATACACAATTTTTTTTTTACCGTTTACAGCTAACAAGGTTATGAACCGGTTACAGTGATTAGAATATATGTATATATATTCATAATACAAGGATACAACAATACATAACTACCTTATCTCTTAGTTGCTAAAGTTAGCTGCGAGTAACAATATACAATAAAATTTATTGGCTTTTATCAAATCAAGTGTTTTTTTTCTTTTGCTAAAAACCATAAGATTTCGGGCTGTAATATTAACAAAAACACACTAATGAGCCTGCAAATTAAAAAGATTTGTTACAACAATTTGGTTGGGAAATTGACTGTAACAACCCGGTTCCTGTTTATTGAACGAATAGAAACAGTAACCGTATGGTCTTTAATATTTGTTTCAAAATATATTTGATTTGGGACAAACGTTTATGTCTTCACGGTATGCATATCTATTTCTTTCAAATTTATCGCATTGTCGTCCCCAGCTACGTATTCATGTTGTTTTGGTTCGACAAGGCAAATTCTCAAGAAATACGGCTCCCGTTTAAGTATCAAGTTAATCGCTTTGTTTAATTACTCGATACGTTAATTAAAATTTAAACTAATTCAATAAGTCTGTTAACCTTAATACTGCATTATTGTAGAATAATTATGTACTTTACAAAAAAGTAATTTCCGAATAGACCAAATAACAAAATAAACCACAACCGTAAACTTTTAATTCACATCGTTTTACGACCATACCAGGTCCTTGTCAGCAATTATTTTTCGATTATAAGTTTGCGTACTAATTAAAATTTTATTAATAAAAATAGGTAAAGTTTGTCCTTATACTCTTATGTCGTTAAACAACAAAAATAAAAAATTATATTTACGAGTATGTACAATGACATGATGTGTCACTTATATTGCATAAAATCTCATTATGTATAACAAATTTTTCGATTTAGTATGAACTGGAATGATTTTTTTTAAACTAATTTTATGGTTTTACTAATTAATTTTCTTTTCTTAGTATAGCCAGGCAATGACAACTAATATTTTGGCTATTTGCGTATAGCACCTGCAATTTTTTGAATTTTTGAGACTCTTAAAATGGCTAATAACTTTGCGTACAAAAGATTTAGAAACTAGCTTTCAGAATTATACGAACATTTTTTCGTTACCTGTGTGCTAGCAGATGTTTAAATCTATATACAATACATATATAGGTATGGATTCAGGGCAATATTATTCAGTGTAATTTTAAATATCAAAGAGTAAAGTTATCAGAAAAAGTGTAAATTTTGTAATGCAGGAAAATAAAGATATTTGTATTATTTGTAATAAGTGTATAGTATGCAGAAAAAGGACTCTACAGTGGTGAAAAAAGGAATTGGTAGCTTAATCGAAGCTTCAAAATCAAGAAATGATGTTTTGTGGAAAAAGTTAGAGAATGTCGAAGAAATTTTATTGCATACAGAATGTCGGAAAAACTACACGAAGAAAAGTAGTATTGTTGCTTGCAAAAGACCGCGTGAGCAAGGTAAGACTAATTAATTAATATAAATGAATATATCAGATACTTATAAAAAATTTTAAGATCAAGTGTGCCATCATTTGATTTTAAAATTAATTGTTTATTTTGTGGCGAAGTGATCCAAGAGATTGACTCCAAGAATGTAAGCCGGTACAAGCAAGTTAGTGTTGTGAAATCAACCGAAATGCAACCAACTATCCTGGATCTTTGTTGTAAACGCAATCACGTATGGGGAAGTATCGTCAATACACGGATTGGTGGGCCAATTAATTTGTGAACACAAAATGCGCGATATCATCTGAAAGGGACCGCTAATCCGTCCAGAGGAAAACCCATAAATGACAACTGTCGTGCAGGTTTTGAAGCTTTGTGTCTCTTCATAAAACAAAGTAATGAATATCAATTTGCATTACGCGATCTGAAGGAAAAACTAAGGGAATTCAGTGGCAATGATGTAGATTTGTACGGTGACTACTACTTGAGGGACCTGCTTATAAATCATTTTAAACCAAATTTGGTAGCAACCAACTTACTTGGCAAAACCATAATTTTAACTTTAAAGGATATGTTACCCGAAGAATTGTTAGTGCAGAATTGGGACTCATACAAATGCAGTTCTATTGAAGAAGAGCGCGTTAGAACAGTTAAAGCAGCAGCAGCAATTATCAAAGAAGACATCCAGTCCTAAATTTATGATACAACAGTACATCCAATATTTGATGATATCAAAAATGGTGGTGAAGAGTTTATACCAGCGACTTTAAAGATATTTACGGAAACTCTTCAACGAAACAAATAAAAAGATGCAGTTTCTCAATCAATGTATGATATACAGATGCAGACCAAAATAGTTTATATCACCAGTGCTGTTTGGATTATCAGTTTACCTTCATCGTAAAGTTGGTTCGAGGCAATAGGGATAACTGCATCATACAATGAGGCTGCTTCCAATAACTGCATCATACAATGAGGATGCATCATACAATGAGCTGTTTGCAGACGTACACGTGGAAAAAAATGGATTTATGTAATTTGTATTTGACAATGCTGATATTAATGTATGTACTTTAGACGGCTTAGACACATTTCATGCTCTTATTTATCTCATAATTGTTTTAATTTTAAGAAACTTTTTTAATTTTCCAAGGTTCGTTTGAAGTTTCATAAATAGTACCAGTGCCGTTCATCAATTTAAGTGCAAGTGACTTGAATACGTTCTACTCAGGTTTAATTTATGCAGCCTGCGAAAGCAAGAAACATGGGTAGATGTGCATAGTTACTTTTGATCAATCACTCTTTATGAAGTCAATTGAAATGGTTACGTCTTAGGAGCAAAACAGTGATATATCTCGAATAATTGTACGCCTTAGAGGATTTCATCTACTCATGTCATATCTTGGCACAATTGGATATATCATGAAAGGAAGCGGAGTAGAAGAATTATGGGAAACAGTTTATGGCAATGCAACAGTCAAACACATGCTTACCGGACATGCTTTTTCGCGTGCTTTGCGAGCACATATACTGACGGTATCAGCATTAAATTATTTGATTATGGACAGTTCAGAAGATTTGAAATCTGTAATGAAATCTGCTAAAGTCATGGAAACGTATCAGAAACTGATAGAAAATAGCATATCACCGGACATGTGTCATGATTCGGAAGTAGTACGCGACCTGGAGAGCTGCTTTAAAATTAACATCAACAGACTAACAACAACAAAAAGAACAAGCAAACTTTGGCTCCAATATTTTGAGCACGTTATGATTGTGCTGCAGTACATCCGAGCTGAGAGGACTGGCAACTGGCAGATGCATATGGAATCTGTTCGAAAAACGTTGCCATATTTCCATTCTGCCGGTCATAACTTATAAGCAAAATCTGCTCATTTATATTTACAGGAAATGAAGGAGTTGCGAGCCAAGCTGACCGATAAAGAGTACAAAAAATTCCCAGAGAAATACTTTTCGATAAGAAGAAAATAGGTGCAATGGAGCGGTAATTGGACGGACATGTGCATAGAACAATCACTTATGCGATCAATGAAGACGATAGGAGGATTATCTCGAGAACGAGGCATTACCGATGACACCATTTTAAAATGGATTGTTTCTACGCCCGTTAGCATGCTTGTGATATCCACGATGTAAACTTTTACAGGACAAGCATCAATTACATCCGAACAACATGTTGAACTCCGTGGCAGTAGGAAGCAAGAGACAATCTGGACAAAAACAAATTTATTTCATGGCTTCAACAACATAACCCATTTCGGAATCGGCCTGGTGATCTTGTCAGTTTGTCAACTGGACTTGTTGCTGATTCCAACATCACCTGTGATAGTGCTTTGGAAAAAGGTGAAATCCTGCTGCATAATACATTGGGTAAGAGTTTTGCGGACGTCGTTTACGCAAGAAAATACAACGAAACTTTCATTATAAGCTCGCTGCAGTTATTTCATGAAATTGTTTGTGTCGTCAAAAGTCTGAAAGAGTTGCAGTCGTATTTTAAATATGAATTGGCTTCAGCTCCACCTTCCATTTTCAACGACGTTCTCCTACGAAAGGGAACAAAATCGAGCATCAAAACCATATTTAAAAGAGCTGACATTGGTAGGGATAATTTTCCAACAAATTGCAAATATATTGTAGATGGAGGCCATCTGCTTCACTCGGTAGTATGGTCAAAGCCAGCGACATATGGCACCATTCTAAAAATTTATGGTGATTATGTTTTAAAATATTATGGCAGAAACACAACGGTAGTGTTTGATCTCTTTTGAATAAAAGAGAAGAGCCATTGCCAAAATTTCAGCAAATGTCGAAGTAGACAGCAATATGACATGCACAATTTCTCAAAGCGAATTCCTCGCAAACAGCCATAATAAATCAAAATTCTTCGGCAAACTGAAGCAACACCTACATTGTTTAAACATACCAACTCATCAGGCGGAACATGGCGCAGGTACCTCTATCGCAAATATAGCTGTGAGCTTTGCAAATCGTGGGGATCAGGTGATGGTTGCTGTAGAGGACTCGGACATCCTCATGCTGCATGCGTTTTTATGTTCACCAGCACGTCAAACAATTTGGCTTCTTTGCCCCAAATCGAAGACTGTGTATAATATAGCAGCAGAGAGGACACGGCTGTCTTAATTAAGCGACCTGCTTCCACTTCTTCATGCTTTTATCGGATGCGATACAACCTCAGCATTGTACAGGAAAGGAAAACTAAAAGCATTCAAGCTTTTGCAGGCCAATGCAGAACTGAGGACCGACGTGCAAGTGTTCTTGCAAACGAGGGCCACGAAAGCGAATATTGCAGCCAGCGGAGCGCATTTAATATATGGACTATATAACATCACCAAAGAGACTCCACTAGAAAAATCAAGTTATCTTGCTTACAATAGAGTAATTGTTAATCTACAGTTACATTCTAAATCCAATTAAGCTTGTCTCCCAGCAACAAAAGCAGGTGCAGATCAGCATTCGGGAAATGCTTTGCTACCAACAGATTCGGGATGGAAAAAGCAGTTTGCTGCTCATTCCAACTGACCTGCCAGCAATCAGGAATGCTGTGCTCAGCAATGTGTGGAACCTGCCAGGGTATATAATGCAACAACACAACAAGCGAAGAAGATCTCAATGATATTGAACGAAATATTGAGCTACAATTTTAATTTTTAAATGCCCTTATAATTAATATTTAAATAGAAATAAAAAATAAAAAAATTATGTATTATACTAAGAATAAATAATAGTTTAAAGTAATAAAATATTGACATTTAATTAATTTTTTAATTTTTTTATAATGAATTTTTTGAAGGTTGGTTTCTTAATAAAATTAAGTTATTTCGTAAACGGTATATTAGCTCAAACGACGACAAATTCAATCTCGCATAATATTGTGGAATACTGTTTTTAAATGTCCTGCTACCTGTTCTATTTTTACAGTTAAACTCCAAAAATTCACTTGCTTTTAACATTTAGCTCAAATTTGACCAACTTAACGGAAATTCTCCGTCATTTGAGCCATTTTTCGAGTTTGTGCTGTGTGTGTACCGTTCAGAAGTTATTTTCATTTTTCTGAACACCTAAAATTGGTTATTCCAACCTTGATTGCAGGGTTGGCTCAACCTTTAGATGTGGGGATTTTTTTCTAAAATACTGTCTTCAAGTAGTACTACAACCCTGTAAGATTTCGTTTCTATTGGAATTATTTAATACTTTTGCACAAAATTTCTGCACTAAAACGCGTATATTCCGACGAAACAATAGTATTTAAAATATGAATAAAAAACAATTTCTTAACACTTAAAAAAAATTTTTATTTAATTTAATTTAAAACAAAAATGTTAAAGAAACTTTCTTCCTTTGTGATATAAACTTTTCTACTATAGGAGACCGGTTTCGGAATGGTTATTCCTTTGTCAATTCTTTTTTAACAATTACAAATTTTTGATAAACAACGCTTTTATATACTAGTTAAGACAATAGTGTTAGTATCTAAAATTTCTATTTAAAGTCTTTATATTAATTTTGTAATTCAGTAACATACGAGTATCTATCCATAGACGCTCCTTTTTTTAACCTGTATGAACATTAGCCAATTTTTATTTTGTAGCTGGAAAATTTCAGAATTTGCATTTCGTGCCCTTTTCAATAATTTAACATTATTGCATTTTAATTTTGACTTTTACTTAAACGGCATATATCATAAATTTTGCCATTTTAATAAAATCATAGAATAAAAAACGTTTTGATTAACTTAAATTTTTTATTAAAAATTCATTTTATTATAATTATCACTTGTGCCTTTCATTTCATGTTTTATTTATTGCACAATAACATTGTGTTCAAGCTTCAAGAAAAAAATTTATTCTACATCACTGGGACCGACATCAGGATCATAGTTAGGTTCCTTGTTAGTAGGCAAATTTTTATAAAATTCATGAAAATGTGCATCCAACAACGATAATAAATCAAGATCTTTCTGTTTCTCGTAATTTATTGCCAAAGTGTCAGTATTGCATTTGCTAAGGCTGTTTAAATTAAAAGAATTAATTCCTAGGCGAGAAATTTTCAGAACTCTAAATGGTTCCTCCAAGTCGAGTGACGTTTTAAATTTAATCACATCATCACATCGAACCAGTTTCCAAGAAAACGGATTTCCATCAGTGTCAGTTTTTCGCCAGTTTATCTTAGTATTCGAAAATTCTTCTTGGGCCATTTCAATGACATTGAATGTATTTTTGTTCCCGACACCGCGAACAAAATTGTACCAATCTCTTGGATGATGAATTTTCATTGTTGTTTTTTTGCGCTTTCTTTCAATAAACGAGTGGCCAACATCACATTCCATGTGCGTATGCCCTACATTTAAGAAGTTATGATCAATAGATTGAACTGAACCGATTTGCAGAAATAAAGTAAACTTAGTTGCTACAAAAGAATTTTTGTTCTGGCCTGGACAAAACTGCGGCTGTAGAAAACTACGTTTGTTGTATTTTGTGGAATATAATTCAAAAACGCAATGGTTTCATCCCACATATACCAATATGGACTATTCGAAATACAATCGTGTACTGTAAGATTATAAGTCCATAGTTGTCTTTTGTTAAACGATAACGACGTTTTCAAATATGGTGTTGGAAGACACTGTTCCAAGTCAAATGTGCAAACTATTTTATTTTTATCGTCTTTAGCTAATGATTTGTCCAACTCTTTCATTTTATACGATCTATCAGCATCATCGTGGTGCTTTTTTGCTCGTCTATCAACTTTTCAAGTTTGGCGCTAGCAGCTACGTCAATCTTACATTTCAACGTTTCTCAGGTATTGCAAACATCGGTTTTAGGCGGTTTACATTTTAAATTCATTTCTTTAAATACCGATGAACATTTTGATAAAGAAACCGCATGTAGTGACTTTCATACGCTGGAAACTGATTCGTATCGTTCTTAATTTCATTAATCACTTCTTCGGAACATGTACGAGTATTCAAATGCCTCCCGCGTAGATAAGTGTTAATTATTGCTCAATCAGTGAAAACTTTATTGGTAATATTTCGAATAAATTTGACGTCTCCCCCAATGTTACAATTAAACAGGACTTACAAATACTGATGTCGTGCCCATTAATTTTGACGAAGTATTTACATGAAAACTGACGTTCTTTTCCTGACGTACAATCCAGATTCATTGTTTTTTATTGGGATTATTTGAATAAAACCAGCAATAAATGCAACTCTTTTATTGTTGTCACCCAGAGCCCAATATTTCGTGAATAGGATTGTCTGCTAATCTATATTAATTATTCTTGATTCGCACTTGTTTCGGTAGTGAACTGACGATCTGGCACTGCCACTCCTTTCGAGCTTATATAAGCTTTCACAATATTTTTATTGTGTTTTTGAATTTTTCGAGAGTTAGATGGTTGTTTGGATGTTACATTTGCTAGATTGTTTAAATTAACTTCTAGCTCCTCTGCCATAACTTCTATGTTGGACTCACTACTCTTGGATAATCGACCCGGATTAAATTCAGGGTCCTTATCGGAATCATATCCGTAAAAATCAGTTTCAAAATTGTTAATTTTCTCTGCATCTAAGATTTGGTCTTCTTTAGAATGTTCTGCAGATTTTACAATTGAATCATCATGTGGTATATCGTCATTTTTTTCATTTGGGATTGTTTTCTGCAAAAACTGGGCATTTACAATAGTCTTGTACGGACGTGTATCGATGCCAATAATAAAATTGAAATAAAAATAAAAAAAGGAAAACCAACTTCTATGTTGTTTTAATTGCTTTCGTTATAAATTTTATTTATTAAATAAACTTGATTTTATTGATAGTTGTATAACTTGCTCTGCGGTCAAAATGGAAGTGAACGAGATATAAATTTTATTAGCTTGATCTTGCCAACATATAAAAAATTAACAACCACGGCGAATAATAAAAATATATTTGAGCTACAAATTATTATCTGATAGTATTTGAATATAGATGGCGCAATGACAACATAGATGTTAAAATATGAAGTCGATAAGACAAATTGCTATGTTATCATCAGTGCCAAAATAAATGTCATCACTCATCAGCTGTCATTCAAAAATTTTTGGTAATTTAAATTTACATTGATTTATACTAACTTATAACTAATTTACAATTTTGATTATTTTAGGAAAATATATGGAAATTTAGGAAAATATATCTTCATAGTTCATGGAATTCATTACTAGATAATTCAAGAAAAGGATAAGTAACATTATAATTAATTGTGTTTATATACAAAATACATTAATAAGTAATTTTCTTTTCGGCTTCTGATCCTGAACATCCCGCGGCGGTTGGCTCAATAGAGCCAGAAGGAAGAATGCATATTTTTGTAACTGGCCTTTTAATTTCACCCAGTTTTGTTCTGATGACGACAACCCTGATTAATCCATCCTGACCTGGAACAACCGACAAAATACGTCCCAAAAGCCATTTTGTTGGTGGAACATCATTGTCCATCACTACTACCAGATCTCCGATGCTTGGATTCGTTGTGGGATGTTTCCATTTATGACGTTGCTGTAATGTCAGTATATACTCCTTATGCCACCTCTGCCAAAAGTGCTGCACCATCCTTTGAATGTGCTGCCAACGTGATAATCGACTCTCTTTTAGGGGTAGAAGATTGGGTTCGGGTAATAAATTAATCGGATGTCCAATTAACAAATGACCAGGCGTGAGGGGATCCAAATCCTCTGCTGACATCTCACAAAGTGGTCGGGAGTTAAGAATAGCTTCTATTTCGACTAATAATGTTAACATTTCTTCATAGGTGAGCCGGGATTCACCAAGTACTCGCTTCAGGTAAAATTTTGTTGATTTAATAGCTGCCTCCCATAAACCTCCAAAATTAGGGGCAGCTGGTGGAATAAAATTCCATTCTATGTTGTTTGTAGTGATGTACCTCAATATTGCCTCATCTTTAGATACCATTTCTAAATTTCGTTGCAGTTCCTTTTGGGCACCTACAAAATTCGTCCCATTGTCACTATATATGTGACCGCAAATGCCGCGCCTCGCATGGAATCTTCTTAACGCTGCCAAAAACGCTTCCGTCGTCATATCACCCACTAATTCCAAATGCACGGCCTTGGTCGCCATACACACAAAAAGCGCCAGATATGCTTTAATCAATTTGGCACCTCGAAGTTTGGATGCCTTGATAAACAGAGGCCCTGCATAATCCACACCCGTGGAAAAGAAAGGACGATGATATGTTACTCTGGATTGTGGTAGTTGACCCATCAGCTGTTGTTGTTGTTTAGCCTTCAACCGGCCACATTTAACGCATCGCCCAATGACTGCTCGAATTTGATCCTTGCATCTGAGTATATGGAATTTTTGTTTCAGTGTAGACATTAAAATAGTTTGAGCTGCGTGGAATTGCCTAAGATGTTCGTCTCTTATGATTAACCTTGTCACTTGATGCCCTGCTGGTAAAATAATCGGATGCTTCATCTCAAATGTAACCTTCGCATTAGACAATCTACCTCCAACTCTTAATAAACCAAATTTGTCTAAAAAAGGAAAAAGAGACGTTAGTTTTGAATTTTTACAAATTGGTTTTTTGTTGGTGAGCGCATTTATTTCAGATGGAAAACTACTCAATTGCACTCTTCGTAGCACGAAATTGAACGCATTAATCTTGGCCTCGTTCTGGAATCTCGACAACTCTAAATTCTCAGCTGCCTTAATCTCCGATTTCCTTCTAAACAGCATCAATATTCTAGTGATTGTGAATATCACTTTAGTGAATTTTGAACAACGTTCAATGAGCCTGAGAAGCCAATCGTCTCTGTGTTCTTCGTTTATGTTGCTCAACACCACCGATTTAACTTTTTGTTCCCTTAGTGCTGCTTCAGCTAATTCGACATTTAGCTTAGTTTGATTTGGCCATTCTTCTTCGACTTTCTTCAACCAATACGGCCCCTTCCACCATAACTCGTGATTCAGCAATTCCTCCGGAAATAAACCTCTCGAAGCGCAGTCAGCCGGGTTATCGTTTGAGGATACATGACTCCAGTGACTTCGGTTTGTATGTTGCAATATAAATGACGCTCTATTTGCCACGTATGTCTGCCATCTTCTCGGACACGAAGATAACCAATCGAGTACAATCGTTGAATCTGTCCACAAGCGATACGATTTAACGACATTGCTCTTAAGTATTTCAAGGACGGATACCATTAATTTCGTTAACAAAGTAGCAGCACAAAGTTCCAGACGTGGAATGCTTATCGATTTGATTGGTGCCACCTTTGTTTTCGCAGTTACTATATTTGTTTTGTACCCATCCTTTGTCTTGACCCTGCTATAAATTACAGCAGAATATGCCAATTCAGAAGCATCAGCAAATCCGTGCAATTCTACTTCGCACTCTGTGTACAACCATCTTTTTATTCTGATGTTCTCTAGCCACTTCAAGTTGGCTCTAACTGCTGCATACTCTTGATAAATTGGGTCCGGTAAAAGTTCATCCCAGTCGGTACCTGTTAGCCACAATTTCTGAAAAATTATCTTAATTTTTATTACAGTTGCTGACAACCAACCTAGCGGGTCAAAAATTTTGGAAGATTCGGACAACATATATCGTTTTGTTAATTTATTATCTTGTAATTGTACTTTAAACTGAAAACAATCTGTTTCGGTCGAGTATCTCACTCCAAGTATCGAGATGGCCTGTGATCCGTCTTCAATATCCAAAATTGAGGTGGCTCGGTGTGTCTTAGGAATAACATGCATGAGTTCGTCACAATTAGATGCCCACTTCCGAAGATTGAATCCTCCCTTTTTCATTATACTTATTAAATCCTTAACCATTATTTTAGCATCTTTTAGGTTGTTAGTTCCCGACATTAGGTCATCGACATAGAAATCCTTTTTTACTATTTCTGAGGCTTCTGGGTATTCTTCCTTATAATCTAACGCAAGTTGATTCAGAGTTTGAGTGGCTAAAAAGGGAGACGATGATATACCATACGTTACAGTCAGAAGCTTATACACCTGTAATTCTTGAAACGGCTCTTTTCTCCATACAATTTTCTGGTAGTCGCTGTCTCTTCGGTTGACCCAGATCTGCCTATACATTTTTTCAATATCGGCCGTGAATATAATCTTGTGCGTTCGAAATCTAAGTAATACTTCATATAAACTTGACTGCACCTGTGGCCCTACTGCTAACTGGTCATTGAGTGAGTTTCCTTCCAATGTTTTGGCTGACCTATCAAATACAACCCGCAGCTTGGTGGTCGAACTGCTCTCCTTGATCACCCCATGATGCGGTAAAAAATATTCTTCGCCTCCACACGCTCCTGATATTGCCATATGACCTAGTTTGCGATATTCATCTAGAAATTCACCATATTGACGCTTAAACTCAGAGTTGCGCGCGAATTTTTTCTCTGTTTGATTCAGTCGTTTTACTGCCATCATTTTGGAATTGCCCAGACTAGGACAAACAGACTTGAAGGGTAAGCCTACTATATATTTTCCATCTTTTGCTCTTTGAACAGTGTTTTGGTAGTGATTAAGACAAAATTTCTCTTCATCTGTGTATGGAATCGGTTCCTTGATTTCTTCGAGCTCCCAAAATTTACGAAGAGCCGAATCGATGTCAACGTGCAGGTTTACCGGAGTAACTTTATCACCTTCAATATGCATTTGCGTTCCTGCAATGACCCATCCCAATTTCGTGTTATGTACTATAAGCCTGGAATTGGGAATGTACTTCTTACCATCATACAGCAGCTCGAAAAACAAATCACTACCTAATAGGATGTCTATTTTCCTATCCTTATTGAAATTTGGATCGGCGAGTTTCATATTGTCCAAACTTCGTAGATTACCCAGTCCTGTAATCGATGGTTGATATGATGATATCTTTGGCACTATAAGAACTGTTGCTGTTGTCCTATAGTTATCATCCTGGAATCTAGATTTAATGCGTATGTTTGAAATACCCTTTGAAATCCCTGAAGTAACATCATTTAGCCCTTGAATCCAGATTCGACCATTTTCCTTTTTCAATCCAAGACGTTGAAAATATTCTTCCGTTACGAAAGATGTTTGTGATCCGGAATCTAAGAGCGCACGACATCGTTGCCAATCTCCGTTACGACGTTCAACATCTAGCTGCACTGTTGGAAGAATTGCGTTGCTTACTGAATTGGTATGACCACATGTAGTTGATTCAGGGGTAGTGGTAGAGGCTTCTAAATGTAAAATGTCGTGATGCTTCTTCTGGCACAAAGTGCATCTTCGCCTTGATTTGCATTGAAAAACTAAATGGTAAAGGATAACAGTTGTAACAGAGTGAATTTTTCTTCGCATATTCTCTTCTTTGCTGAATTTCAAGTCCTAGAAATTTAGCACAGTCAATTAAATTATGGTCTTTACTACAAACTGCACAATTTACTGCTTCTGCAGTGTGCAGAATTTTTGAGTGCTGTGTTGGTTTTGTTGCCGGTCTGCTTCCGCGATTTTCTTGTTTGATGCCTTGCAGTGAATCCATTCGTTTCATTAATACTGACAACAAATTGTCTATTGTAGGAAATTCCAACTCTGTTGTCTCTAGTTTCCACATTTGTCTGGTTTCAGGATCCATCTTCTGGGTAGCTATATAGATGAGCCACGGATCTCGACTCTCTGCTTGCGTACCAAGTGCCTTAAGACCACGGATCACCTCATCGCACGTGTCGTGTAAACGTGCAATAGATTGTGCTGTTGCTTGATTTATAATTGGTTGGTCAAAAAACGTTTGTATAAATGAATCTACAATATATCGCTTTCTATCGTACCTTTTGCATAATTTCTGATATGCCTCAATGTAGTTAGCATCATTTATCGGGAAATGACGAATAACCGCTAATGCATCATCTTTTAAATGTCCCTTAAGCAGTTGAAATTTTTGGGCAGGAGACAGGTTTGGATTCTCGTGCACCGTCGAACCAAAAAGGTCAAAAAACGACTGCCATTCCTTAAAATTCCCATTAAAGGGGGGAATAGTAATACGCGGTAAACGAAAATCGCTAGATGCAGACTGCGTCATGTTTAACGTTTGGTCTAAGTTTGGCACTAGTGGAACCAAATTCCTTTTACGTATTGCTCCTTGCAATTTAGGAACGATGCTATAGTATTGAGCATCGACGATTTCGATGTCAGACTGCACTACATCCGAAAGTTCGATCATTTGATATTCGACCTCAACGAAATCTTTATATAATTGATGAATTTTCTCTAGTCTGACCGTTAACTCGTCTATACTTGTGTCGTCCTTAATTGTACTAACAAATTTTTCGAATCTTGTAATTAGTCCTTTAATGTATGTTCTTTTTCCTTTCAGGGTTTCCATTTTAAAATTGATGCAAAAGTTATCACAACTGAATGGTACTTCAATTTACAACACAGTAACACGTGGGAATAAGAAATAATGCTCGAAAATTCAACTAATAGTTATATTCAATGATTTCACTCAACACTATATTAATGTTTTAATTATTTGACTTGCACTCAAACACAATTACTCTCGGATAAACACGTTCGTTCAATATGCGATTTAATAAAGTGTTTCACTAAAATGCTTTGCACGATCCACTTAATAGTTTATGTGATTTAAACAAGTAAATTCAATATAATTAAAACTCAAATAAATTTAATATAAAGTTCGCAAATTTTATTAATTATAATAAAAAAATAAATTGATACTTAATGCGTTTTTTCTTTTCTGGATGCTACCATTCCACGCGGTTTCCTCTGGATTTCTTTAATTCTGGATCGTTGACAATGATAATCCGGCTCGAAGGACCAAAAAATGATGTACGGACGTGTTTCGATGCCAATAATAAAATTGAAATAAAAATAAAAAAAGGAAAACCAACTTCTATGTTGTTTTAATTGCTTTCGTTATAAATTTTATTTATTAAATAAACTTGATTTTATTGATAGTTGTATAACTTGCTCTGCGGTCAAAATGGAAGTGAACGAGATATAAATTTTATTAGCTTGATCTTGCCAACATATAAAAAATTAACAACCACGGCGAATAATAAAAATATATTTGAGCTACAAATTATTATCTGATAGTATTTGAATATAGATGGCGCAATGACAACATAGATGTTAAAATATGAAGTCGATAAGACAAATTGCTATGTTATCATCAGTGCCAAAATAAATGTCATCACTCATCAGCTGTCATTCAAAAATTTTTGGTAATTTAAATTTACATTGATTTATACTAACTTATAACTAATTTACAATTTTGATTATTTTAGGAAAATATATGGAAATTTAGGAAAATATATCTTAATAGTTCATGGAATTCATTACTAGATAATTCAATTCAACATTATAATTAATTGTGTTTATATACAAAATACATTAATAAGTAATTTTCTTTTCGGCTTCTGATCCTGAACAAGTCTCGTCGCCTAAATCTATATTAAAATAAAATTAAAATTCATTAATGATGGCCTCTTTATTTGTTCACAATAAAAAAAAATTTATACATCTTACCATTATAATTTAGCATCAAATATGATTTGGGTTTCATTTTGCGGATAATTTTTGAATGGGTATTTAATTTAAGTATTCATGTTAAATAAAATTAATCAATACTGATATACTTTCCTAACGTTAAATAACATTAAATAATATTAATTAATTTATTCAGTTACTTACAATTTTGTAATATACATACTAGAAAATCCTACTATATTAAATTTGTTTTTATCTGTTGATGCAGACGCAACAATTTCCAACCTTTTTTTGGCACGGTTAGTAGACATGTTTGTACTGAACTTGACACGCACACTTACTAAAATCAGAGCCTACTCTATAAATAAGAGCCTCCACATTGACTGTATTTTTTACTAAGCTTAAAATAAAGTACAGGCGATCCTTGACTTACGTCGTTTTGAATTACGTTTTTTTCGACTTACGTCGTTTATAAATTACGCTCTTTATTTAAGATACGTCGTCGATTGTTTTGAGTTACGTCGTAAAAAAAAGAAATTGCCACATAAGAGAGAATTGGAAAACAAAAAACAAATTTGTGATTCCCCTAATTAAATTCTACTTTATTCTACATTAAACGTAGAATAGAGCAGAACTTTTTTTCAGTTTGTTTCCCGTTTTATTGCTTTTTGCATACACACATGCACAAGTGCAGTATGTATATGATCTCTTTTAAACAATCGATAAAAACGATTTAGTAAGGTAAGCATTTGTGTATAAGCAGGCAACTTGTGTGTTTCTTCTTCGTCCTTTAATGCTAAGTATGAAAATAATTTGTGTGTGATTAATTTTCTCGCTGTATATTTTTGTTTCGACTTCTCTTAGAAACTGTAAAATTAATCAGGTAATATATTTTTTCGTATTTAAATTGAAAATAAATTGAGTTACTTAACGGACAACATGTGTCTGGGAATTAATTATGAGTGGTCGAAAGCGAACAAAAAATGTATCATCTGGCCCAATTAAAAAGAGGAAAACAATTTCGTTGGAGTTGAAATTGAATATTTTAAACAGATTTGCCGCTGGTGAGAAAGCCATTGACATTTCCAGACATTTAAATCTCCCACCAACAACTGTGAGAACAATTATTAAACAAGAAAAAAATATTCGCGATCACGCTAAAGCGCGAACTTCAAAAAGCGCGAAAATTTTTGCTAAATTTAGAACTCCAACAATGGAGAAAATGGAAATATTGTTAATAGATTGGATTAAAGACGCAAATCAAAAAAATATTATACGTAGTACGGCGATCATTCAAACCAAAGCAACGAGTATTTTCGTAACTCTGGCCGAATTAGGAGGAAACAAATACTTTCCAGGCTAGTCGGGGTTGGTTCGAAAATTTTAAAAATCGGAATGAATTCCTAAACATTAAACTTTCGGGTGAGTCAGCTAGTGCAGATACAGCCGCAGCAGACGCCTTTCTGCAAACATTTAAAAACATCGTTGCAGATGGAGGATATTCAAGCCGGCAAATATTTAACGTGGACGAAACGGCTTTGTACTGGAAAAAATGCCCTCGCATACATATTTGGCCACAGCAGGAAAACATGCATCCGGCTTTAAAGCAGCAAAATACCGTTTGACGCTTCTTCTTGGCGGTAATGCCGCCGGTGACTTCAAGTTTAAACTTTTGCTGATTTACCACTCAGAGAACCCGAGAGCTTTAAAGGGTATCACCAAAACTAGCTTACCGGTTGTTTGGAGAAGTAACAGAAAGGCTTGGTTTACCGCTAGTCTCTTTACTGATTGTTATAAGGTGTATTTTTGTCCTGCAGTAAAGGATTATTGTATAAAAAATAATCTTGCACATAAAGCTTTGCTCGTGTTGGATAATGCACCCGGCCATCCCGTTATTTTGGATGAATTGGACAAAATTATAAAAGTTATTTTTCTTTCACCGAATACTACGTCCATTTTGCAACCGATGGACCTAAGTGTTATTGCGACGTTCATGGCATATTATTTAAGACGTATTCTTCAAGAAATGATTCATGAAATTGATCGAAGATCTGAAGAAAACGAAGCCACTGTGAAAGACTACTAGAAAAACTTTACGATAAGACACGCAGTTTTTAATATTGGCAAATCTTGGGACGAAGTTAGCAGTACCACTATGTCTGGATCATGGAAAAAGGTTTGGTCAGAAAATCATTCCACCATTTGTAGTGAAGATGCAGCTGAAGTTCAAACTGAAATTCTCAATATGGCCAAAGCAATTGGTTTCACAGAGGTAGAATTGTCTGACGTAGGCAATTTATTAACGCAGCAGGATAGCCCACTATCAGACGACGAATTAATCGAATTGCGCAAACATCATGAAGACAGTGAAGCTCAAACAGAGGACAATGATAATCCACAGCCTATACTTTCTCTAAAAAAATTGGCAACCATTATAAGCTCTTTTGATGATTTAAAAAATTTGATAGAAGAGATTGATCCAGACTCGGAAAGACGATGTCTCGCAATAGAAGCGATAACTAAGGGTGTTACATGCTATAAGGACTTGTACATGGAAACTAGAAAGGCTGGTTTAAGTCAACCTACCCTGAAAAAATATTTCCAACCGGTTACAGCAACATCGCCTCAATTATCTAATGCATCTTCCGATGACACTATTTCATCATCTGATGAATTCGAAGGGTTATTAGACTAAAACCATTTGTGATTTATAAACATAATGTGCACATATGTTTGAATTGAATAATAATATAACTTGTGAATAATAATATAACTTTAAAATGGAAGAAGTATTGTCCGAATTGTTAAATTCATCTCCATCTTCATCGTCGTCTTCCAACTCATCATTTATGAGATTAATGTTATCTTCTCCAGACGACGAAGACTTGGCTGCAATAAATAAAAATCTCTTTATACGAGAACCGCAGCATCGTGTGCGAAATTTTGTCGAGAGCGTGGTTAACGATTAAACCGAAAAAGAAGTAAGTGGTCAAAATTTACTTTATAAAAAATTTGGGCTAAAATGAATAAATTGATGTAAATATTTTGTATTAATAGTTTCGAAGTCATTTTCGTGTATCGAGGAAAGTGTCAGATCACTTAAGTTACCACTACAAAATTTCTAAACACTTCAAGGCCAAATTAAGTGGTGGAAGAAAGGGTATAAGTGCAGAATCGTAATGTTTGGCTTTCTTATGGTAATAATTTATTTTATCCTCAAAACATTTCAAAAATAATTAACTTGAAAATTATTTTAAGGTTTGCTGGTAACAAGGAAAGCTACAGGGAAGTAGCAAATCTATTTGGCATTGCAAAGTCTGCCTCTCACAGGAACCTTACAAATTTTATGGAGTTCTCGTTCGATATTTCGACAGCGCACATAAAATTCCCAACAACGGATAGTGAAAAGGCTGATAAAGCCAGGGACTTTGCGCAGGTAATGCAATATAATAATTAACTGGTTTGAAAACTATAAAATTTGTAAAATTTCAGCTCGCTGGTTTTCCGAATGTCATTGGCTGCATAGATGGATGCTACGTATACATCAGGAAACCTGTAAATAAAGTCAGATCAACGTACGTAAATCGGCATGGGCTGATCTCTTTGACATTGCAAGGGATATGCGATGCGGACAAGAAATTTCTTGATGTGTGTATTGGATCGCCAAGTGAAATACACGATTCGAGAATTTTTAAATTATCGCCGATCTCGAAAAAACTTCCGGCAATATGTGGGGACCAGTATCATGTTTTGGGAGATGCTGCTTATCCTTTAAGGGACTTTTTGTTAACCCCATACAAGGATTTTGGGAATTTAGACCAAAATACAATTAAATATAATAAAAAGCACTGCCAAACGAGAGTTCAAATCGAAAATACGTTTGGGCTTCTCAAGCAACGGTTTCGACAGCCCATGCGCTTGGACTTCTTCGTAGTGGAGAGGATGTGCAAGTTTGTGCTGGGATGTTGCGTCTTACACAATCTGTGCATTGAGAATGACGACTTATGGGAGGATGGGCAATCCAGTGACGAACCTCATATTGCAGGAGGTATAAGCTCTACGCTAGAAGGTGCCACATCAACCGATAATGTAAATTTATCTGAAGCTATACTAAAGCATAAGGGAGAAACGAAGCGTATTATAATTACAAATAGTTTTTAGTTTATTTTAATTTCACTTTTATTTAAAAAAAAAATACCTCCAAAACAATAACAATAAATATAAACATTAGAATTTAATTCTTTTTTATTTCTACTAATGCCGCCAACATTGCCATTTTCTCTCTATGCCTTTTTTCCTTGGTATCTTCTTTTCGTTGATTTGCCTTTTCTTTTTTGTCTGACATTTCTTTAAAAAACTCCTCCATTTTCTTATTTTTTGCTAGCTTAGCAGCCAAAAATTTTTCGCAAAATGTCTCTTGCACCGTCTTTTTAACTCGTTTTTTTGGTGGGGAAGTTTCTTCAACAGTTGTTGTTGGTGCAACAGAATTCGATGTGGTTGGTACCGATAGTGCTAGTCGCGATTCGATGTTAGCAGAATAAGTCGAAGGTATCTGCGATGTACTCGAACTTATTTCTGCATGCCTTTTGTTTGTTACACAGCCCGGTGTAATCAAACATTCGGGAAGTAAGGAATCATCTGTTGCAATTATCTCGCTGATTTCTTCCTCAAACTCCGTTGGAATGTGCGGTCTCCCGCTTGTCCCATTATTGTCAATGATTTTTTTTCATCTTTTCATGATACACCTATACCTTGTCTCGACTTGCAACGCTGAAAAAGAAACATTATAGTTCTTATTTATTTCGCTGGAAAGAAAAAGCCAAATATTTTTTTTTCTTAAATTTTTTCATTGGGCCAACGTTTGAAAAATTATCGACGTAGAGCTCCAGCAAAAACCGGGTTTGCCCGTCAGTTCATTTAATAGACTCTTTTGCCGCTAAAATAAAAAAAAATCAATTTTTGCTGCAATTTCGAAGTAAGGGCTACTGTACCACTCTCTTCATTTCCTAATGGCTCCGGATCCTCCTCGATGTATTGGCTGTAGTCAATTTCGACATGATGTTGACCGATTTCGGGTCGATGTATGACCTTATTTGGAACTGAAATAATAATTTTTAATATATTTTATTTTATGAAATTAAATTAGAAAATTCGTGTTTACCTTCTTGGTATATTTTATCAGCTGTAGCGTTTAATCCATAGAATGCGGCAACTTCTTCATAAACGCCTTTCATGACGACACCATCTATAAATTATAATTTATTGGTAAAAAATTGTATATATGAATTCTAATTAATCTTAATTAAATGTTTTATAATCCTTACCTGTTAAACGCTCAAGTAAAACCATACCACCGTCCAATATAACGATATTATTTTCGTTTCGGACTAGTCGGTAGTCACACAAATTAACTGTTTCCATGACTAAATATTAAATTTTTCGACTTTTCGAAATAAAAACACAAAAAATTGACATACTGAGAAACAACCGCTCTTTGTTTTTTTCAAATCAAAAATATATTGTTTTTTTTTATTGTTACCAACACAACGATGAAAAACATCATTTTGCGTTTATGTTCTATGGGACACGTTCAAAATTGCTATATTTCAAAAATCCCATAGAACTCGACATTAATCACCTATAAAACTTATTCAACATTTCACGAAAATTATATATAAAATATGAAAACATTTTATCAAAGGGGATAACTTTTGAAATTTCCAGTTGTGCCCTTTTGTAAATTTTAAACTCACCGTTTACACAATTTTTTTGTTTTTCTAAATTCACATATATTGGGTTATGAAATCTAATTAATTTTTTAGATAATTTTGAGATGTGAAAATAATCGAGTTAATGCTAATACTTAATTTGTTTAATAATTGTTGGTTATGTTTTTTGTTTGATGTCAAAATTTAGCCATAAAATCTTGATTAAAAAAAAACTGCTTTATCTTTGTCACTCTAATGGATTAGTTTTTTTTGTCCTCTTTTGACTTGAATTCAATTATTGAAAGTGGAATACAGACTTTAAGGGACAAATCGATAGACACAACTACAACTTTTAATTTTAGTTACAGTTTTTTCGGAATTAAATTCCGAAACTGGTATTTTTAAACGACATTAAAACAGAGAATTTAGTTGGGATTTTAATGGAACTTTTAAACGTAAATAAAACTATAGTTTTTCGAACATGAGCTGCCAACATGAAAAAAATTATTTTCCTTTGTCCCCTAGAACGAACAAGCAAATTTATTTTGTGATGGAAACAAAACAACAGTTTTTTTAGATATGAGATTAGCTGTCAAGAGAAATTTTGTTTATATTATTAATAAAGAATATTTAAAATGGAAACTGTGAACTTTTGTGGCTATGTAGTCGTAAAAAATATAAACAATTTTGTAATTTTTATTCATGAATAGCAAATTACAAATCTGGAGTCTCGTTTGTTGTTGTTATTATTATCCTAATTTATCAAAATATCTCAATTTCTCAAAATTGATTTTGGGGTAAATTTATCAAAATATCTCAATTTCTCAAAATTGATTTACATAAAAAAAACATCAATAATATTTTCCCATATGTATGCACAAAATTGCTGTAAATAATTTTTTAATAATTTATGTATTTCCGAAAAAAATTCGGTATTATACGCAATTATAAGAACTGTTTTAGTCACCGATATCCATGACTACAATCATAACTACAAATTGAAAAAGAACACGTCAATGCTGTTCAAAAACACCAAAGACAGACGATTTGGGCCTAAGTTTGTGAACAAATATTTAGATTAGGACTTAGAAAAGATAGAAAAACAATTTTGTATCGAATCAATGAAACAAAAACAAAAAATACAATAATGTTTGTACCCACCTCTTTGTTTTGATCAATAAAAATCAGTACAAAACACTAATCCTTCATGATCATTTTTCTTATTCTATCTATGGTTCTCGCTTTAGTCAAGACTGAGATCGAAATTAGAAAAAATTATCAAATCGAGAACATTTTATGGCCGTCCAACTAATACATGTACATAAATATTGTGTACCGATGAAAAATATTTCCCACACACACTGATAATTTTAATAGTTTAGCATTTTTACGAGAAATTTTTTTTTAATTTTGTGTTTTATGACGGAAATGTGAAAATAATCGAATTAACACTAATTTTTAATTTTTTTGAATAATTCTTGGTTATGTTTTTGCTTGCTGTCAAAATGTATCCATAAAATTTGCTATAAAAAAACAATAACAAAATACTTTGTCTTTGTCACTCTGATGGATTATTTTTTTTTTGTCTTCTTCCAACTTCAAGTCAGCTCAGTCAATTTTTCACAGTGGAATTGGGGCATTATTCGTCTATTAATATTTTTATTAATACTAACACAAATAATTCTCAACCACAAACATTTTTCTTATACCTCGAGATTCGAATATGAAAAAATGGTGGGACGTAGGAATTTTTCTCCTTTATAAAATTCGTCGAATAGATCATCTACATCTTTTGGCGTTATAACCGCCATCATTTTCAATGAACTTTTTTGTTCGTAGCCCCCCAGACAACAAAAGTATGTCTAAATCGTCCTCAGTTTGGCGCATTTTAATTTTTTAATAAATTGATATTAAGATATTATTAATAATATTATTTTATTAATTTTTTTGTTGCCAATATCATCGATATCTCAGTGGCAGTTATGTTCACCTTTTTAAGATAACGTTACCGTGTCTTACATTATAGAAATAATATCGTTTACAACGTGGAAAGTGCGATTAATTGCATCGACATTTGCTACAAATTGATATTTGCTTTGAACGCCAAATATCCTCAACAGTCAAAATTAATTTGGACATTTTTGTAAATTTTTTCCTTTTATATTAAAAACCAGCATCGATAGTTTTGTAAGAAGTGCTTTTACGCAAACGATTATGCGAATTGTTATATTCATATTACAATCTATAAAACATACATGATAATCATTCTTATAAAATAATCAACTTTTGCAATTTACGTCAGAGCAATTAATATAAATATAAACAAAATGTATTATTATATTAAATATGAACGGGTCATCTATTCATCATGACTCATCTGTTGCCATGGGAGCAAATAATGCATTTCCCTTAACAGATAATATTTGCAAACCATACTCCTTAGATTTGGCTATATTGTCACCTAAACGTGTTTGCAATTATAGCATCTTCCGAGCCCGGAAAGTTGTAGAAGACGCGTTTGGTTTGTTTAATTCAGCTTGTAGGTTTTTACATACTTCCATTGACCTTAAATTAGAAAACTCGCAAACAACAACTATATGGCTTGCGTGTATCAGCATAATTTTTTACGTCGAAACCTAGACTCCAGAAATATGTATTCTCACACTTATACTTGTTTTAGTGTAGTTCCACTTTCTATATCGGTTTCTGGAATGTCTCTTGATAATATGAACTGCATCGCATGGTATGTAAACCAAACGGTTGTTTTGCCACCTTCACTTTCCATTTTCTTCTAGATTTTCTTATGCTCAGCTTTAGCTTAGGTCCTCAGACTATGAAATTGTTTATAAGCTTCTTTTGTAAGCAATTACATGCCAAGTGTTTTTTTTTTGTTATTTCAATCTTTTTATACTTTATTTTCAATATCCTGTAACTCTGGGCACAATTGTATTGGATTGTTGGAATTAATGGTCTTATCATTGGTCCATTTATTCATATTTTTATATTATTTAATAATCATGTCTTAATAAATTGAATAAAATACAGTAACATACTTACATCAGTCAAGCCATAATTTATGAGAAATAGTACAAAGTTGAAAGGTAACCTGTGTTTTCAACCTGTCAAGTTGCTGTAAATGTTCGCAAGTGACATTTTAGTTTGTGTGTCGAGAGAGAACTAAATAACCATAAACGGTAAACGGTATGGCTAAATATTTTTCCACAACTAGCCGATATCACCGGCAACACAACACAAGCAGTAACATATTTCGATCAAATGTGGCCCGTATAAATGTACTTTTAGTTATAGTTGTTATAAAATTTATAACATTTAATGTAAGCAACGAAGTAGATTGTATATGTTGATTTTAAGTATGCAGGTAGTTTGAACTAAACAGTGATGTATATTTTAATGAATTTTTAGTTGATCCATTCAAATTTTTAAAAGAATTAGCTGTGAAAAATAAATATACTGACTCGCAGTAGCTCTGTTGTTGTGATCTATCTACCTGAATAATGCAGGTGTTGAAGTATCAAACAAATACTCCTTTCAATAGAAGAACTAACCATTTATAATCAAAAGAAATACATTAGCCAATTTTTTATTTTATTTCAGAATTTCGTAAACTTTTACGGTTGAGATTATATATTGAGATTTATTAAACTGAGGATTTTAGGTTTTTGCCACATTTTGGAATCTACCAATTTCAAAATTTTGACCTTCGATAATTTAAGAATAGATTAGTCCAAATAATAAACAGTCATCCCATCGCAAAATAATTTAAGTGTACAAACAGGTAGTTGAGACGTTGTCATTTTAAAATAGAGGCTGTATTTTAAAGTTACATATCATATTGTGTATGAAATAAATTAATACCACTTCATTAATGCGATGATATCTGCTCTTTTACAAACTGATATCGAAAAATATGTCATCGCACCTTGCCACCAAATTCAACTTTAAATTGAGAAAAAATCTAACGACATACAATTTAAATTAAACCATTCTAAATTGTTGTTTTATCCTTCGATATTTTTTTTTCTGTATCAATATAGATTACAAAACGAACGAATATAATAAAGACAGTAATACAAAAATTTAAAAGCTCATATGGTGCCTTTATCCAAAGCATTCCTAGACATACAAGCCGTCAGCATTAAATTCGAACTTAATATAAGGGGGATAGAAAGACAAAAAAAAATGGATTTTTCAATGAAGCTTTTATAAAAGAATTAGAAACGAGGAAGAAACCAAACTTCTCATATAAAACATAAAAGGCATTTTTTTGTCCTAAGACCGATTTTTAAATGAAAACTCTAAGATTAATAAATGATTGAATTTCATCACGCAATAACAAATATAAAAAAAGTATTGGCATATTTGACTTCATCCTTCCTTTATAAAAGCTTCATTTTTTTAAATTATGGCGTAAAATCAAGGTTGCTTTGGTATTTCTCGTGTGCTTTTGCCCTCTTCATTCTTTCAATTGTGATAAAGCAAAGCATTCCTAGACATACAAGCCGTCAGGTTCAGACCAATATTAAAAGAAACTTAATTTAAGGAGGGGATTCATTTTACGATTTCCCATAAGAACCCATGTAAAATTGAAAATTTTTGATTAAAATTTTATGAATGAAGACAATATTTTTAGGTTTATCTTTAAATCAAACCTTTGAATATAACATATTTTAAAACCAATAACTTAAATTTAGTAATTTGATTAATATAATTAAAATAAAATTATACAAATGTACTTTTTCTTTGTATGTCTATATAAAAAATACAGTATAAAATGACGTAAGATCTTACTTACTATCAAAGACTTTAAACTACAATATACCAGAAATAAACAAACTACGTACAACCACTTTTCATCTTAGCCAGCTAAGATTTGTTTTTAAAAACTTAAGTTCGAAGGTTGAAAAATTATACCACTAAAAAAGCTGGTAAAATATTATGACGTTCGTTTAGAGCTCCATACTATAGAAGGCTCTGGAAATATACGAAATTTCATTTTAAAATCAAACTCAAGGAATAAGCATCAGCAGCAACACAAAAAAAACGAACATCTTTTTTCTTACAATTTCCTTTTTGCTATTTTAAAGAAATATCCTGTTCTTATCAAAAGCAACGAACAAAAAAATAAAATTGTTAAAGTTCAAAAAAGTTTATTTCAATTGATAAAACGAATGAGAGCTTTTTCTTGTGTTTTTTGGTTGGAGTGCAGATGATTTTTTTTTTACTTGTCCGCCTTTTGGTTTGAAGGTTAACACAAAGTTAAGAAAGCGGTTTCATCTCTATATACGTTACCTTCGTTTTTTAAGTTAAAAAGTTAATTTTTTTTTGTGAAATTTCTATTCAACTTTTGTTATTGTTGTTGTATGCGGCGAACAATAAAATGTGTGGCAAAGCATAATTCAATTTAAAACAAAACTTTGTGTGTAGGTGTGAGACTGGGAAAATTATGATTACAATGTTTGCCATAATTTTTGGGAATCAAATCAAAAAAAAAATAATTTTTAAATCAGAATTATAATCGCCCAGAGACAGTTTTTAATTTGTTAATTAAAAATGGTACATCGCAAAGGGTAACGCATGCAATATTTTGGCGGCTGTTTTTACAAAATTTGATGAGACACTTGGGTTGTCGTTTACATACGAATTTGGTCGATGCAAATATGTACAAAATTTAATGTACGTCCACGTAGGGCAATAAAACTAAAATTTGAAATTAATTTTTGAGTTCAACCGATGAATTTAAAGAGGTGGACGGGAAATGGAATCACCCAAATTTTAATTCGATACTCTACCAAAATAGCACGACAAGTTTTATTGTGACAGTTAAAGTTAAAACTCATTAAGAAATTTTTCTGTGAAATTATGAAAAACTTTATTTATGGAAAGTATCATCGTGTTCGCAAACTTAAATTACAATTTTGTGTGGTTGACGAGAGTTGAAATGAAAATTTAATGTTTATGTTTTAATATTTTCCAGCACCATAACCGTAACCACCATATCCATAACCACCATATGTTTTATAAATTTGTGGATGTACAGCTTTTCCAATTTTTTTAACCACCACATTAAAACCATTATATTTATCCGCTGTATACTCAACCACCCTAATTGTACCATCGGATTCTTTTAATTGGTAGCCTCCTTTAACTTTATCACCATCACGTACTTCCCATTGAGCTTTGTTGTCACCAGTTTTGTAATCTTTCACACCATAATCGAACTGATATTTTGGATAGGCATAATAATGATCACCCTCGTAACCACGTTGTTTGTAGCCTCCATCATATGTACCACCGTAATGTAGACCACTGCCATAGCTATTTAATTTTTGATTGTGATAACTGATTGCACCATGTGCATTAACCGCAGCTACAGTTGCGGCAATAATTGCAAAATTTACAAACGAATTCATTTTATTTAGTTAAAATAAATTATTATTGGTAATTAAGTTTAATTAATTGAAATACTCAACAGTGAATATGAATTATTTGGATTGTGGCTGTAGTTTATATATGAAATGGAATAAAGCAACAAAAAAATTGAATAGGTTTGGCATTGGTAATTAATGCATGTATTTTTCATGGTTGGTTAAATTAAATAAATTAGCATATTTCAAGATCAATAAATGAAAATAGTTTTGATTGGGGATTTATTGAGAGATTTAGGGGAGATAGGCTGTACAAAATACAACTTAAATTTTATATGTTTTACGACTTTTCATCCAAAATAACGCCCTGGATTATATGACTAAATAAATTCTAAACTCTCGAGTTTCAACCGTTATCCTTCCCAAGTCAAGCATCTAGGTTGGATTCGTCGGTGATCAGGGTGGAAGCTTAGATTTAACGGCAGCTTCGCTAATCAAATGCCATGCGTTAGCAAAACGCTAATTTATCTTATCTCTTGAGGCATCTGCAAAATCTCGTCGTTCAAATGTATAGTTTTGAGTACAGCTTGTATAGTAAAGACTTTGTACCTACATATTTTTGCACGTACATCTAGTTGAAATAAATCACTTCAGAGTTTAAATAAATACGTCTGAAGGTCTGACACTAGTTTCAAATGTACTGTTTTGTTTGCTAGACTTTATTGGCGTACATCCCTTTCTTGGGGTTTTGGTATTGGGAAAAGCATATTCTTTATTAACTTAATTTTGGCTAAATTAAGTAGTTGCTTCATCTGGAATAGCAGCTACACCGTTCAGCGGCGAGAAAACCGTCCAGTCTACATTTAAATTCCTCTAATTATTTCTTTTCAACCAAATTCAGTACTCACAATTCGCAAAAATGGACCACTAGGAAAAGTGTACAATAAACAATCGATCGCACATTGAACCAGTAAACAGAACTTTAAAGGACATTAGAATTTAGAGAAAGCAGTTGGTGGTGTCACTTTAATCTTCCCTGGAGACTTTCGCCAAATATTGCCTGTAATCCCCAAAGGAACTCGAGTAGACCATATTAAAGCGTGGCAAAAATCCTAACCTCTGTGGAGTTCAATTCAAACTGTTACATTAAAGATAAATATGAGAGCTCATTTGGGAAATGGTAGCTATAATTTCGCGAGTCAATTATTAAAATTAGGCGATGACAAAGTGTCTGAACACAATGGCCTAATTAAAATTAACCGCCAACCAAACCCTCAATTCAATCATCAAATCAACCACAAATCAATTTTCAAATTAACCCATAACCTAACTCCAAATCAAATCTTAAATAATTCCCCAACCGAAGAACTCACTTAACCCGAACGCAGGCTAACTAACCCTAACTCAACTTCAAACTCAACTTAGCTCGAACCAAACCTCAATCCTCTGCTCCATTATACTAACATACCATTTTAACATCTTACAATCACCATCTTACCATCATACCATCATCATCATCATACCACCATCACCTTTACCATCACCATCACACAATTCTTATATACAAACCATCGTACCATTATACCATCATAACATCATACCTTCTTACCATCATACCGTCAACAAAAATCGACTCAATTTTTGAAGTTTTAGAAATTCTTCTTTAGTAACTTTAGACCTGATTATCATCTCTCAAGGAAGAGATGAATGTTGGCATGATATTAACATTGACCTTTCTTAAGTCTTAAACAATATTTGTGTAATGTTTGGTTCAAATCGTTCAATGCATGTGCATTTGTTTAAACGTCACACATATATACTGTACATATTTATATAAGAATAAATACTCACTTTTAAATACAGTGAAACCTCATTTCAACAGACACTCAATTTAGCGGAATCCTCACTTCACCGGACAAACTTTTAAGTCCCTTAGAACTAAAGTTTTCCAATGAAAACCTCCCTTAGATAAGCTGACACTTTATTAGAGCGGACACGGGCAGATACTTCTGCGATGATACAGGTTTTACGAGTACAATTCAAATTTACACTTTACCACTTTAATTTGTTCTTTTACACGTCAAGTTGAACCTTTAACATTTCAAATTGAACCTTTAGTAAATTATATGTATGGATAAAATTCTAGAATATGGCAAAAAAAATAAATAAATAAAATTTGACATGTGCGTTGGAAATGGAATTCTGAATTAATTTTTAGATCTAAAACTCAGCTTAGAACCAAATTTCCAACGTACATGTCAAATTTCATTAATTATTCGATTTTTTCGATTATTTCATAATCGGTTGAGAAATAAGTAAGTTCCGTCCTCCAAAAATCATTTTCGAATCCCATTTCCATCACCAACATCAAATTTCATCATAATCGATAGAGAAATATCGATGTTCCGTCCTTATTGGCCATATTCCAGAACTCTATCACTTTCAACGTACACACCATTTTCAACCTACATGTCAAATTTCATCATAATCGGTTGAGAAATAGCCAAGCTCGATCATACTTGGCCATATTTCAAAACTTTATGCAAGAATCGTTTTAGAATCCCATTTCCATTGGAAATGCTGTATTTCAACCAAATCGGGTAAGATATAGAATCCCAACAAAATTTTTATAAAACAAAAATCACAAATCCTCAGTTTAAAGGACACCGTTTTTGGTCCCGTCGTTTTCCATTGTAGTGAGGTTTCCCCATATACTATATATAGGTTGAACAACAGTGTTTGTATTTAAATCAAAATTCGCTTAATCTCGTTGTTGGGGTGGCCACAATTCCGTTGATTTTCGTAGCCAATTGGGTCCGGTCCACCACAACTGATTGAATTTGATTTCTTCTGGATGTACTCCCCGTGAAGCAATATCTGCGAGATTTTGTGATGTTGGAACGTGTCCCCAGAGTTTTCGGTCATATGAAGACAATATCTCGGATGATCGATTGGCAATAAATGTGGGCCAGTGCCGAGGGTGATCACTCAGCCAGTCGAGCACAATTGTTGAATCGGTCCACAAAACCACTCTGTCTACCTTGACATTCGTTTCCCCTTTGACTACATTCATCAACTTAGACAATAGAACTGCGCCGCATAGTTCGAGTCGTGGAAGACTTTGCTGCTTAATTGGAACTACCTTTGTTTTTGCTGATATTAAACTTGTGTATATTTCTCCCGTTTCTGAAGTTACCTTGTAGTAAATGACTGCAGCGTAAGCGAACTGGCTGGCATCACAAATCCCGTGCAATTCGATCGTTAACTTGGTAGTTGTTTGTACGAACCGTGGAATTGAAATTTCTTCTATCATTGGAAGTGATGTTCGGATTTGTTCCTATTCGACCGCTTTTTCCTGTGGCAGTGGATCGTCCCAATTCAAGTTTAACATCCCAAGTTGCTGGATAAAAATTTTAATGTTGATGCTGACCGGCGCGATCCAACCCAAGGGGTCAAATATCTTCCCTGCTTCTGATAGTATGGTTCTTTTAGTTACCTTTGGATTTTCTGGTAATGCAACTCGAAATTTGAATATATCATCTGTGGGGTCGTACTGTAAACCTAAAATCTTTATTACCTTGTCCTTGATTGTATCGTCGATTGCTTTGATATATTGTTCCTGATCTTCACTTGGGATATCTTTTATAACTTCAGGTGAATTCGACACTGTGGCGGTCACGCGTTTGTACATGCGTTCACCGCCACACGTCAAAACAACGCGCCCATTCCATATTTTATTTTGTATACCAACCGCGCGACACAAAACAAAACACAACAAAAAATGACAATACAAAATAAAATTACATAAAACAGTCTCGTCTCGGATTTCAACGCGGCAACACGTCGCTCTTGGTGTTGGCCGCCAACCACACTTTTGTAGTACCAAAATGGTGGTGAAAAATAAAAATAAAAATTTATAATTTAAATAAATTAATTCACAACAAATTTGCATGTTTAGTTTTTATTAATATAAATGCATAGCATCTATAAGATTTTATGGCATAGACTTGAGTGAAATGTTTATTGCCATACATAATATTAAAACAAATGCTATTGGAATGAAATTATTCTAGATCCTTAAAATTAATCCTGTATTGTATTATTGATGACTCAGCCTCAATTCAACGCGCAAATGGAACCCAACTCAACCTTCAACTTAACCGCAAACTCAACGCTCAACTCAATGCTCAGCCAGCATACATGAAAATCTGGCCAACCGGCCATTATACCCAAATCCAACCCCAACTTAAACCCAACTCAACTTCAACTCAACCCACAAATTGACCTCTAACTTAAGCATGAAGTTAACCCGAAATTCAGCATCCAACTCATATTCAAACCAGCATATCGTCGACGAGAAACGCAAATATGTAAATCCATATTTTTCAGTTTTCCGCTTTTCATATTAAACGAAATAGGGGGAAATTGTGAATCAATTGCCGTTTCTAAACTACCAAAAGATTTTGTATATACCGTAAGGAGAGTGAGATAGTTTTTATTGTCTCCTGAAAAAATTTGTTTGACGATATACAAAAAATTAGTTAGTATTTATATAACCAGGTGGTTTTCGCATGCAACTGTCATCGCATTCAAATGTTGCGCCACAAATTTAATCGCTTTACGTTGTGAGCAATAATTTGACTTGTAATAGGGATACAACAGGAAGAATTGTATAAATTCTGGAAAAGCGGGGGTTTGAGGGCGGCAGCCCCATTCTCTAAGGTATACAACGAATTAAAATGCATTAGAAAAATTTTTATATTTACAAAAGTTTTTTTTTTTTTAACATTTGTGGATAAAGAAGCGATAAGGGCGAAAAAAACTCTTTCATCCGTGTCTGCGAGATTGACGAAGCAATTATTATTAATTAATTAATCACAATCCTAACGTCAAAAATTATCAAAAAATTTACATCTTACATGGAACATTTTTAGCTTGCGATATTTGTGTTTGCGATATTTTTGCCTTGTGATACGTTTGTACGCAACATTTTTTTTTTGCTATATTTATCCTTGCGATCTAATTTTCCTTCGAAGGAAGCGCTTTCGAAATCTCTGTCAAGCGTTGTACATTTGTATATTTGTACTTATATTTGAATATACTGGTAAATGACTGATAATCGGGTTTTCAGAAATAGTTTACCGATTAACGCTTTTCTAAAAGTCGGTAACTTTGTGCAGTGGCAGCTTCGAACGTTTCAAACAGCCCTAAGTGTTGCCGTTAGCATGCATACGATTGTGTATGCATACGATTAAATAACGAAATGAAAAGTGTCACCATATGTAAACTCTCTAGGTCGGTTTTCATATCCTACAACTAATGCAAAGCTCTATATTTTTGAACTGTGACCCTTTTATCCTAATAGCAATAATTGACATTAATTCCAACGTAAAGTATTTAAATAAAATTTGAGGGCGATTATCTAAATGAATTAAGTTATTTAATGAAAATATACGAACTTTCTTTCATATACATAATCACGATTGAATTGTAATATCGGATTATGCATATCACTAATTTCCAGTAAAATATAACGAAATCCCATCTTTATAATCCCAGCCTTAGCACATCAAAATTGTAGGTCACTAAAGTTTATACCATCCAAATATACAACAAACGCATACAACATAACTAACCACATATATACATATATAATAAAAAATAAAAAATCTACAAAAAATGAAAGGCCATAAATAACTGTCAAGAAACACAGCAACAAAAATAACAACATCTTCTGGCATGAATGGGTAAAAATCTTATTTTCATTGCCAGCAAAAAAAAAATCGTACGAACGAAACGAAACAATCTGATCGTAATCAGTGATTGTATCAATTCCATTACATTCTTTTGTTCAAAAAGGAAATAAGAAAACTATTTGAGAGATAGATCCTGATAAATCGTTTAAAATTTATTTTTGCCCAAAAAAAATAACATTAAAAGGATATAAGGAATACTGTTGAAGAGTTGAAAATATTAGATTCTGGCATAATATACGAGGAAATCAGATATTTCGGAACAATGAACACAACTATATTCGAGATGGCAAATTTATAATCACATGCCCATAGTGTTATAAATGTCAATCACCATAAATTAATGGATTTAAAAACTACTAACTCTTTAACTATTAAATAGTATATCCACTAAAGGTGACAGTACACAAACGTTTCATGTAAAATGTATCATCGTCATCGCTTGAAAAGGAATTTTATATTAAATAAGTTATGAGGGTCGTTTCAAAAAGTTGTGTCAAGTCGTCTTTTGTGCTTCTTTTTTTCCAAACGGTGTGCAGTATTCGAGTACTGAAACTCTTTATGAAAGTTCATAAGAACATCAGCTGAAAGTATATATTTGATGTAAATAACGATTTTATTTCCATAATATACAAAGTAAAACTCCATGTATGTTTCTTTTAAACTAATAAAAATAAAAACAGCGGAAAAAAATTTTCCACCAATTTTCCTAAAAAATTTATGGAATTGATACAAATTTTTAGAATTTTTTTTTATTTTGTGTCATAAAGATAAATAGAATAAAAATAATTTTTATGACTTTAAGAATCAGAAAAAGTACCATGCTGTGTATGTACCAAGTATGACGATGATTTTTTTTTTGTGATACACAATGAAAATATGAAAATTGATTGTAATGTATTTATCTACCACCTTTACCAATTTAAGTATCTTCATATTCAATAAGATTTTCGTTTTATTCCGTAACATTTACGGAGCTGTACTAAGTCCTTATATAGAAATAAACTACAACTGAGAAAAACGACTCACCGATAGCTTTTATTTGTGTCTTTGTTGTAAAAACAAATTGTTTAAGCCGGGAGTTGTTTTAAGGATTACAGCTGTATTATAAATTTAGATTGAGTTTTTATGATGTTAACAACGACTTTGGTTAAACAGGACTACAAAAAAAAATAAGTGGAGGGTTCCTTAAGTCAGACCAAACGGATTATATGTTTTTTGGGTCGCTGAAACCGAATCCGAACCCCGTTTTGCCCCATCACGTCAGCGGTTTTCTCTAACCTCAAAAAACAGTTTGAAACTATAAAACCCAATAATATCAACCCTTAAACGTTAAAATCTATAACCTCAAAACTCATAAATCTTACATCCCAATAAACGAAAAACTCAAAATGTAGCAAAAAACTAAAAAAAAACTTACACGCAAACTCAAACCTCAATCTTTGAGAGTTTGAGCTTTATAACCCTGAAGTCCCATCACCCTATAACCCCACTATCCTATAACCCTTGTAATCCAAAACCTCATAACCCTATAAATCCCAAACCACATAGCCCTACAACTCTTAAATGCGACAAAAAAATACTTTGAGATGGACAGTTAAAACTCCACGACACCATATCTCTATAATTCCATCACCTTTTAACTTGTAACCCTATAAACGCATAACCGTATTACCCTAAAATGCAGCAGTAAATGTACTTTCACGTAAGACTTTAGTTCTAAATTTGACAGTTTTGCCGTGTGTCGGCATCCAGGGTACCTCCAAGCGGTGACGGTAGGCAACGGAGTTGTTCCGCGATCGGGCAAAGACCCTGGATCATGGCGCTCATTCCGTCATGGTCGGCACACGGGAAAGTACGATGCAGGAAGTCGGAACCCCAGTATCGGCGACTGATCGCTGCGGTCAAACGACCGCAGCTCTACAACGGTGGGTAACTTGGCCTTTGAAGAGTATAATGTTACAAGAAAGACATGTAGACATTGATTTTGGTGAATATGTTGTGAGTAAACTTAGCAAGTTATTCACAGATGTACTTTGAAGTAGATACCAGGACTTTTTTGGTATAGAAACAAGTGAAATGATCAATCCTTGCTCAATCATTTGCTTCTCCAACGATCTGGCGGAAGCCAAAAAATCATAAGAAGGATTACTATTTTTGTTTAACGAAAGTTTGTTCTGTTGAATATGTGACTTGTCGTACCATTCTTGAAGCTAAAGAGAGTAAAAGAAGTAATACTACTATCGAAAAATATAACAGTGTAATGGAAATGTCGGTCATCGAAGCTGATGACGTCGCTGACGGGAAAAATCCCAATGACTTCTCTTAAGAAGAGCATAATTTCCGAAATGCTAGACTTTGACTTTCAAAAGAAATTTCTGAACTAATGGCGTCAAAATTAAAAGAGAAAAATTGCCTAGCTCCAGGAACTTTTTATCGCGAAAGAGATATCCAATTTAGAAAATATTTTACAAACGCAAAAAATTTAGTTTATCATTTTGCTCCGTTACCTGTTGGTCATTCGTTTATGGTTAATAAGGGTACCACAACCTTTGCTTCCTACACGAAAAATTGGATTACGCTAAACACAAGTGGAAAATATGCGGATATTGAAAAATAATGACAATTTTATTAGGTCAACAAAGTGGTTTCACAAAACATCCATGTTGTCTATGTGAACGGGATAACCGAGCTCATGCCGAACATTATGTGAAAAAGGATTGGCCAACTAGAAACAATTTAACTCCAGGAACTAAAAGCTATCTCAAAACAGAGTATAATACCAACAGATAAAGTAATCCTTATTCCACCATTACATATAAAGCTGAGACTTGTAAAACAATTCGTCAAAGCAATGAAAACTATGGAGAGCAAAGCTTTTATGTACATATGTATTTGAAAAGTTTTCTAAATTGTCTGATGCGAAAATAAGAGATGATGTTTTTGATGGACCACAAATTAAAGAACTTTTGAAAGACAATGAGCAGCTTGGCAAAGTTTTCGAAACGTTACGAAAAAATTTCTAGGAAATAGGAAAGATCCTAATTATGTGACTATAGTAGATCATATGGTAAAAAAATTTAAAAATATGGGATGCCTCATACTGAGTATTTTCCTGAAAATTTAGGTGATTTTAGGGAAGAGAAGGGTGAAAGATTCCACCAGGTTTTAAAAGATATTGAAAAGGGATATCACGGTGTTTGGGGTAGCCATATTTTGGCAGACTCCTGTTGGTCTTTGAAGAGAGACAACGAACGCGTTATCACTCTAAAACTGAAAACACATGAAATGGCTACTTACAAAGTCAAAGGGACTGACGTAAATCAAGCACCCCAAAGGGAAGAGAAATGTGCTACGTCCACGTCGTTGTTCCTGGGTATCCCTAAATGTAGGTTATTACAATGCAGGAAATCTTGACCTTATTGAATTATAGTTTTGGAGACCCAAATTATACAAGAAGTATGATTAAATATCTGGTTCAAACTTTCTCCAAATCAAGAATTAAGTCTCGAGCATAAGTTTTGATTGTAGGGCTATGGGATTATGGAGCTATAGGATTATGAACTTTTGTGGTTATGGAGTTTTGAGGGATTAGGTTGTATGAAGTTATGGCGATGTGGAGTTATGAAATTTAATTCTACATGATTCGGAATTATATTGTGCATGCAATTTTCTTATGTTACACTTCACGATTGTGGAGTTTATGGGTTTTAAGATTATGAAGTGATGGACGTATGGAATTATAAAGCTAAAACTCTCCGAGATTGGGGTATGAGTTTTGCGTGTAAGTTTTTTTGTTTTTTTTATAAATTTTTGGTTTGTAGTTTATTGGAATTTGAGTTTTATGAGTTTTGAAGTTATAGATTTTGAGGTTATAGGTTTTAGGGTTATACGTTATCGATCTCAAGGTTAGCTATGAAGGTGTAGGGTTATAAGGTTTAAGGGTTGATATTGTTGTGTTATATAGTTTCAAGTTGTTTTTTGAGATTTTAAAAAAACGCCGACGTGATGGGGCAAAACAGGTTTCGGATTCGATTTCAACTTTTCATCCAAAGTCTGGATTAACAAACAAGATCAGAACTATCAACGAATACTATGGCGAAGCAATCCCTCCAAGCCAATGGAGGCATACGAGTTAAAAACGGTGACATACGGAACAACAGCCGCCAGTTTTTTAGCCATAAGACCCTTAAAACAACTAGCTAACGACGGAAATAATGATTATCCAATAGAAGCAAGCATCATATACGTAGATGATCTGTTAACAGGTTCTAAAACATAGAGGAAGCAACTCGAGCTGTACAAGAATTAAAAATGCTCACAGAGCGAGGTGGACTGAATTTAAGGAAATGGTTCTCTAACTCAAGGGAAGTTTTGAATCATATTCCCAGAGAACTACACGGCAAGGGTGACGTTCAAATCAAGTTAAATGACTGCATTAAGACCTTTTCAAATTAAACATAGAAACATTACAACTATCACACAAACAGCCAACCAAACGCTCACTGTTATCCGCCTCATCCAAGCTCTTTGATCCCGTTGGATCGCTTTCCCCAATAACAATCACAGCAAAAATCATGATGCAAGAAGTATGGACATCTTCTCGTATGGACAATCTCGTATGGACAACAGACGAGGTCGAAACGGAGCTTCACGGGCTCGCTGATGCCTCAGAATGCGCATACGCAGCCACAATATATTGTCGAACAACAAATAAAGAAGGGATTATAACAACACAATTATTAACCTCGAAGACAAGAGTCGCGCCAACCAAAATAAAGCTATCCATTCCTCGATTGAAGTTAAATGCAACTCTACTATGTGTGAAAATCAACAACCTCAAAATATATGCGTGGTCAGATTCGACCATTGCACTGTGTTGGATCACAGGGGAACCAAACAAATTTAAAACTTTCGAATTTCGGCAGTAAAAACTATGCTACCAGCAGCAACATGGCACCACGTAAAGTCATGCAATAATCCAGCGGATATTGCTTCACGTGGTACGACACCATTAGCACTCATAAAAAACAAATTGTGGTGGGAAGGTTAAGATTTTCTTCGACAAAAGCTCACTAGATGGAAGGCAATCAACCTTATTAGGCGAAGTAGCACGCATAAACCAGAGGAGTTAGAAGAAAAAGCGATAAAAATTATGACAATAACTACGGAAGATCACGCTTTTCCATTATTCGAACGATGCTCCAACTACAACAAATTGAAGCGTATAGTCGCATATTGCAAAAGGTTCATCAACAACAGCTCGCGTAGAAACAACAATAGAAATGAACTAACTGGTGCAGAACTCCAAAGCGCAGAAATAATAATTCTCAAGCTCGTACAAGGACAAGATTTCTATAAGGAAATAAGCCGTCTTAATCAAGCCGAAAAGATCAGCACGAAGAGGAAAATTATATCACTAAATCCAACTATAGATGAAAACGGTTTGCTATGGGTAAACGGACGGCTACAAAATTCAAGACTCCCAAGTTCAAGCAAAAACCCAGTAATCGTGAGCAGGCACAACATAGTTACAAAAAGAATAATAGAAAATGCTCATATTGGTACATTACATGGAGGAACACAATTGACATTAGGAACATTAAGAAACAAATTCTGGATCATTAATGGCAATGACGACATTACCAAGCGACATTGCCACCATGATTGACAATAGAACCAATTGGCACTTCATACCACCTCTTACACCTCATTTCTGTGGATTGTGGGAGGCAGGCATTAAATCAATGAAATTCCGTCTCAAACGGATCATAGGCAAAACAACACTAACTTTCGAGGAGCTATGTACCGTGACTACACAAGTAGAAGCATGTCTCAATTCTCGCCCCCCAACGCCGCTGACAAGTGATCCTGCAGATCTGTCAGCACTGACGCCGGGGCACTTCTTGATAGGAGATTCTCTTAAGGTGCTACCAGCCGCAGAAATTGATCGCATATCGTTAAGAACGAGATGGCATGTAGTCGAGAGAATGGTTCAGGACTTTTGGAAACGGTGGTCCTCCGAATACCTCTACCCACTACAACAACGACCTAAATGGAAGAGCAGCCAGTCAAACTTAATCATTAACGACCTGTTATTATTAAAAGACAACCAACAACCTGACACACGGTGGAAGCTAGGGAGAATCGTGGAAACACACGCTGGAAAAGATGATTTAGTCCGGGTAACGACAGTCAAATGTGAAAATGTAGACACGTAAAGAACAGAGGGACCATCAATCATCTAGCGCTAGCCTCAGTATCCATTTGTTGCTTTTTGGGACTTGTACAGGCCAACGTACACATAACCCCTTTCAATCACTCCACAGGGATTTACTTCGAAGAAATAGATAAACTCGAAGTGGTAGCTATGAAATGGATATTAGTGATTTATTACAACATGAGCAATTACTGGGAAGAAATTGAAACCTTTAAGCAAACACAACATGAATTAAAGGCGGCATGCTTGAATATAGCTGGGTTAAATTGCGACCTAATTCTTCAACAAATTCAATGGCAATACAACAATTTGATTGCGGACAAAGAATTATCTTTAGCAAGTAATAAGGAGGTACAACGACCGAAACGGGCCCTAGGAGACACCATAGGCCTAGTACTAGGCGATATGTTTGGGATCTTGACAGAACGTGAGGCAAGATTTTATGTGGCATAATTTGAAACCATAAACAACGATGAGCAACAATTAGAGTCATTGACAAAGAGTCATACCACCATAATAGACAAAACAATTAAACTAGTAAAGCAAAATTCAAATCTCACCATGGAATCATTAAACAACCTGATAGAGCAGCAGAGAAGGCTGAATGCTGAAATGGAATTATTAAATGAATACTCCATCAAAGAAGAAAAAATTCGCTCGATATTCACCTCAACAATGGAACTGATGTTAATTCTAAAAAAATTGGAAGACACGCAGCAAGCCTTACTTGATGTGGTCCAGCACGCACACAAGAATTTATTGCATCCCTCATTACTTGCCCCCGCTCAATTACAACAAGAGCTCGAATTAATCAAACGACACATACCAACAACCATAACCATACCTGGGCATGTCATCTCTGATCTCCTTCACATATATCACGCATGAGATTATGCAGTAGAGTAACCCAGGGCAACATCATAATAAAAATCACCATTCCTCTATCCTTTGCGTAGGACTATACCCTATTGGCAGTATTTCCAGTTCCTAATATTGTGCACAACAACACGCAGTCGTACATTAGCACCAATTCGGAATACTTAGCAGTAGATGATCACCGGGAACATTTTACATTACTAACAAGAGAAGAAGTGAAACAATGCCAACGATTCCAAAATAACCGATTTTTATGTGAAATATCGCTAATTTATAACGCAATGACTTGCGAATTAGCGATCTTACAACAAACAGCAAATCTCGAAGTGGCATGTACCATTAGGTCAGTTAAGATATTGTTATATAATTGAGGTTCTACTGTATGATCAGTATCATCATAATATTGATCACCAATCATATTAATTTGTGATTAGTATAGGTAAACAGCTGTAAATAAAACGATAACATTATTATATAAAATAAATAAAATCATTCTTCTTGATCGAGACGTGAACGAGTCAACATAGCATAAATAAAGATAATATATACAAAATGTTTAATAATTACTAAATTACTAATAAAAATTAAATAAACACGCTAACAAATTTTTAAGAGTTTTTATCAAACCCAAAGTGAACCTATGAATTCAGAACTATTGGTGGCAGCGGAGGGATTTCTCTGAAGAATTCAGTAAACTTTGAGGTTTATAACTCTTAAAAACATAAAATAAAAAATATAAACGCTGAAATAACAAATTGAAACTAATAGAAACGATAAATAAAACCGTAAAGTGCTAAAAAAAAATTTTAATAACAATTGTGAAGCATAGCCATGTTATTTCGTGATATAAATAATTATTTTATACAAGGCGTATTGTAACTGTGTGATATTAATAATTAACCCACATTATTAATAAATAATAAAAAAAGGATTTGTTTAAAAAAAAAAAATACGTAAATTCCGAAATCATCCCATAATTTTTATAACGGATGTAAAATATTTCTTCGCGGAACATCTTTAAGACACATATATAATATTGTAATATACCATCATCATCATCATTTTAAGAAGAAAATTTTCATCAGTTTCAATAAAAATATTGCTGAGAAGTAAATTTACGTCGTTCTACGAAAAAAAAAAATAAAAATATTGGCACCACGTTAAAATCTATGCAGAATAAATTACAAACATAGAGCTGTAAAAAAAATAAACGGACAATTAACTGGTTACCAATAAATCAACGTGAGGGTCATTCATCATCTACAACAAATCAACACGCGTTTAATCGTAAGTTAATTAATACATTTAAGAAAATTTTCAATTAAAATTAAAAAAAATAAAAATAAAAATTTTATATACATAAGTAATGGCTAGAAATTAAATTATTATTACTATTTTTATTTAGTTAAATTATTTGAAATCAGTTTAAACTATATTATATTATTATTAGCGATTTTTGTGAATTCTATTCAGTATTTTGATTTAAATTGTTGTGCATATATTATTCAATTCCTCGTATGTACACTGTACAACAAGTAATGTAGTCTAATAATTGATTTCGAAATGTTCCACGTTTGATCAATGCAGTTTTTGTCGAAATATTCTTTCTAACGAAAATATTAATTTCGGGACTTTTTGTTCATGCAAATTCAAAATTCCATTCAACAATAATTTTCATGCATTATTTATCTTATTAATGCCAAAATAAAAAAATAAAAATGACTGATCTAAATATAGAATTAGCTTTAAAAGTAATACCCGAATTTGATGGTAATCCTAGAAATCTTCACCGGTTTATTTCTTGTTGCGAAATTATTCTGAAACCCTTAAAAACAGAAGAACACATCAATTTTATCAATCTTTTAAAAGCTAGATTAACTGGGAAAGCTTACAATGTCTTGAGATATAAGGAGTTCAAAACGTTTAAAGAAGTAAAAACTGAATTTAAAAAACAGTTTGGTGAAACTCGTTCATCCGCGCAAATACAATTAGAGCTTCTTCAAAGCTTTCAATCAAAAAACGAAAATGTACAAACATATGCAAATCGCATATTTCAATTACAAACTGAATTAAATGAATGTTGTTTCAATACACTTGGGAACTCAAACGATGACGTATTAAGCCTAAATGAACGAACTGCATTAAAAGCATTTCAAGAAGGTTTGATACCGTCAATTAAATTAATAGTGAAGGCATGTAGGTTCAATAAGTTAAAAGATGCCATAGCACAAGCCAGTGAAGAGGAAACTAACCTTCAAAATAAACCCAGTTCATCAAATGCTGCTCCAACTAGTGATAAATCGTTGATTAAATGCCAACTTTGTCATAAACTGGGCCATAGTGGCGATGTGTGTTTTCTGCGGTACCGCGTCAATAAACCCATTTCATCATATTATAAAAACAGCAATGCTAACATCCGGCTTTTTTGCGCATACTGTAAAAATATTGGACACCATATTCAAGAGTGTCGAAAACGAAAATACCGGCAAAATCAATCAAATTCGAACGCAAGAAATATCACAGCCTCTAATTTTAATCAAAATTCCACAAATCAACCAAATTCGGAAAACTCAATAAAACTCGAAAATTTGCCGGGTACCAATTCTCGAGTTTAAATTCACCCATTCAGTACTCATCATCTATTAATAATCTTAATAACAATCCGCCCACTAAAATAATAGAGGTCCATTTAAATATGATATCTACTAGTGAAGCGAAATATGTTGCAATTTCGATGGATATATTAAAAGCTCACGAAAATTATTTTATACTAGATACCGGAGCTGATATCAGCATTGTCAAAAGGTCGTATGTTGTTGGAAAAACTGATTGCTATCCCAGTCTGAGTTGTGCTATCAAAGGTATAGGTTCCGAAAAACTCCAAACCATAGCAGTTTGTAAAGCTAATATTTTGCTTGAATCAACTACGTTACAGCATAATTTTCATATCGTTGATGACAATTTCCCTATTACGTGTGCTGGAATTGTCGGCAATGACTTTTTAACTAAATTCAAATGTACAATTGATTTTTCTCAAGGTACTTTGGCAATTCCTTCAAATTTGGGAAATAAAATTTTAAAATTGACTTGCCCAGATAATCCACTCGAAATTCCACCACGTTCAGAAAAAGTTATAAATTTGCCTGTTGATTTTCCAAACGGTGATTTCGTTTGTCAACCATTTCAAATATCCAAAGGTGTCTTTATTTGTGGTAGCATAATAAAAGTAATAAATAATTTTGCCAATTTTATTGTGCTCAATACAAATAACCATAGTTTTGTGATAAATCAAAATATAATTTTTAACGATTTTCTGGATCCTTACCATTTTTACACCATTTTCTCATGGAATAATCCTGTCGAAAAACGTTTTAGTGAGTTAGAAAAAGAGCTTAATTTTACCAACTTAAACCGCGAAGAACGGCATACCATTACTCAAATTTGTCGAAATTTTAATGATGTTTTTTATTTGAAAGGTGATGTACTTACCGCTACTTCTGCTACATTTCATGAGATAAAATTACTTCCAAATTCGTCACCTATTAGAGTAAAACAATACAGATTACCTGAAACGTCTAAAATGGAAATAAATACGCAAGTTAGTCAAATGCTGAAAGATGGCATAATTCAGCCAAGTAAAAGTCCGTGGAATTTCCCCGCCTTAGTTGTTCCAAAAAAATCAAATGATGGGGAGAAGAAATGGCGTTTAGTCATAGATTTTAGGAAACTGAACTTATATCGTTGGCAAAGTTTTCCCTCTTCCTAATATTAGTGAAGTTCTGGAACAGCTCGGTAAAGCATCGTACTTTAGTACGCTTGATTTAAAAAATGACTATCACCAGGTGGAACTAGTTAAGAAGGATCGTGAGAAAACTGCATTCAGTACCAACCTAGGCCATTATGAGTTTATTAGAATGCCTTTTGGACTAAAAAATGCGCCGTCTACATTTCAAAATCAAATGAATACTATTTTGTACGGTTTAAATAGTCTCCAATCATTTGTATATCTGGATGATATTATTGTATATGGCTCTAATTTACAAGAACATAATAATAAATTAATAAAAATTCTTGAAATCTTTAGAAATTACAACTTAAAGTTAAATCCCGTAAAATGCTGTTTCTTACGAAAAGAAATTGTTTATCTTGGTCATTTAATCACTGATAGTGGTATTAAACCGCTTGAGGCGGAAAAACAAAACATATTGCCGATTCTCTTAGCCGTATCGAAATTCCCGATAATTCAATCGATAAATGTTGCATGGTTCATACGTTAAATTCAAAAAGTTTCAAAGATGTAATGAAAGTTACAACACGATCTAAAACACAAAATAAAAATATCGTAGCCCTAGATGATAGCAATACGCCCAAAATTTCCGAAACAGCCGAGATAGAAAATGTACCTAAGGCTGAAAATAAATTCCCCATAATTTTGCCAAATAACTCTGTTCAAAATATATCGGACGAAACTCAAATCAATGAAATTTTAAATGAACATCATCGCAGCAATATTGGCGGTCATCAAGGAATTATGCGAACTTATCATAGAATTAAAAGCTATTATTCATTTCCTAAAATGTTATCCCGTATTAAAAATTTTATTCGCAACTGCCCAGATTGTCAACAAAATAAAACTGCTCCACCTACAAAGTTACCAATGGTATTGACCTCCACTTCCACTAAGCCGTTCGATAGGATATTCTTAGATGTGGTTGGTCCATTACCTGTTTCTCACAACAACAAAAAATATATATTGACTATGCAGGATGACCTAAGTAAGTTTTCCGTAGCCGTTCCAATGAAAAACCAGGAAGCAAAAACCATAGCGATTTCGTTCGTCGAAAATCTTATTCTCAGATTCGGATCTCCAGTTAGCATATTGACTGACCAAGGTTCAAATTTCCTAAGCGAAATATTCACAAATGTTTGTAAATTGTTGAATATAAAGAAATATAAAACTACTGCCTACCACCCCCAAACCAATGGGGCTCTAGAGCGATCGCATCGGGAATTGATAGAATATCTTAGAAGTTACGTAGACAGTGACTCTCAAAATTGGGACTCATGGGTTCCATTCGCGATGTTCTCATATAATTCAACTCCGCATTCCACTACCAGTTTCATCCCATTTGAAATGATTCATGGTTTTAAATCCAATTTGCCATCCTCTCTAAAACGACTACCCCTAAACGATCAACCGATTTATAACTACGATGATTATTTAATTGAATTGAAAACGAAATTGCAAAATTGTCATGAACTCGCGAAACTCAACATCGAATTAAGTAAACAAAAATCTAAAGAGTATTATGACAAAAGCGCTAAAGAGATTAATTTTGACGTTGGGGATTTTGTGTATTTGAAAAATGAACATAAACCCTCTAAGCTAGATTCACCATGGTTAGGACCATATAAAATCGTTGAGAAGATGTCCCAAGAAAATTCAAAAATTAATATTAATAAAAAGAATCGCATAGTGCACAATAATAGATTAAAACTTAAAATACAAGAATAGAAGTTAGAAATAAGTAGTGAAATATTTTTGAAATAAACATCTGAATTGTCATTAAAGGTGTTTAATTATAAATGTTTAAATAAATTTTGACTTTGATAATAATTTTAAGGAAACTTTAAGTTTTGAAATTAAAAAAAAAAAAAACAAAAAAAAAAAAAATAATAATAATAATAATAATATTAATAATATTGAATTTGTACCGATTGAAATTTGTATATTTTATTCATAATAATTAATAAAATTGTAAACAATAAAAGCTCAATTATATAGTACAACCAAAAGTTAAATTAACTTAAATTAAATTTAACTTTTTCATTAGAGGGAAGGTGTTATATAATTGAGGTTCTACTGTATGATCAGTATCATCATAATATTGATCACCAATCATATTAATTTGTGATTAGTATAGGTAAACAGCTGTAAATAAAACGATAACATTATTATATAAAATAAATAAAATCATTCTTCTTGATCGAGACGTGAACGAGTCAACATAGCATAAATAAAGATAATATATACAAAATGTTTAATAATTACTAAATTACTAATAAAAATTAAATAAACACGCTAACAAATTTTTAAGAGTTTTTATCAAACCCAAAGTGAACCTATGAATTCAGAACAATATCAAACCATTGGATTAAGCTCCATGCGACGAATCAGCGGATATACTCCATTCCAAATGAAACAACATTCGATGTTATATGCGGCAAAAGCATTAAATCATTCAGTCTCCAAGGATCAGGGATATTATAAATCAAGGCTGGATGCGTGCAGCTTCCAACCACATCAGCGAATCGTTCCGCAGACCACTTAGCACATTAAACGGAGCCAACAACTTAAGGACGTTCATCACACGGGTTCGAAATAAAACGATAGGATACGATGAGCGTCAGTTCGTGAATCTTCAGGATGCCACGCAGCTGGAACAAGAAATACAAGCGGTTAGGGAAAAGGAAGGACGACTACATGAGAGGAATTTTCATCATGTTCATGACTATACCATGATACACACAATTTTTTGGATTGGTATAGCCATATGCATTATTTGGGGCATCAACTGCATTAAACAAAGGCGAACAACGCGTCCACCCCCTTCACATCTTCAACGTTCGGAAGCATGAAATCAGAAACGGCAGCCCCGGCGTAAGTTAAGTTTCACAGTATAACAATCTAAATGGCGGCCCGGGAATATGTTGAGATCAACAGTGCAACAAAACACAATATTTTATGTCAACTCATCAACACTACAACGTCCAATTTTTATATTTTTATCTAATGTGCTGATACTAGCATTTAACCTACTTACAACAACAATAATGATGTTGAAGCAAACTTGACTCATCAACATTACAACATTTAAATTTAGTGGATAGGAATGTTTGGTGTCATATTTTAGTTCTTAGTCAAATTAGCAGTCAAATATCTAAAAACATATACTTAACCTTATCTATGTAATTACACAATTATTGTTGAAACCGGCTAAAATTAATTTTAAAATTAAGCCATGACTTAATCTGGTTTTTTAAACAATAACTAACATAAAGTTTATGCATTTAAAATTGAAATGTTTTAAAACTACACTTAGGACGTGTCCGAATTCCAGAAGAAATAATTCTTCTGTAATAAATATTGCGTTATACTGTACGCAACCAAATTCTCACAGCAGTCGTATGCTATAATTCTGACATTTGTGTTATAATTTGTTTCTTTTTTGCGCATTTTGTTAGTGTGTGATGCCTTGTGATAAACTATAAGTAACTAATAGTGATAATAATTTAATAAAATCGAATAAATGAGTATTAATGAAATTAGTTAATTTATGTATTATTAATATATACCTACATATTACAATTACATGAAAATGGCTGAGAAATATAGAAGAAGTAAGAAGCATATATTTATAGGTTATTTTTTTTTAATAACAAATTTTTTTAGTGACTGAAGTGGAAATTAAGAGACTCATACAAGCGAGAATTGAACACGAAGGCTTATTTGAGGCGAAGTTTTATAGACGGGATGAGAATTGGGCGTAAGTTTTTAACAACTCATAATTGAAATTTAATTATGTTATAACCATAAAAATTCAGAATTATACGAAAAACAGCGGACTTACCACATTTTACTGTAGACCAATTAAGAATTAAATGGAATTACTTAATAAAGCAATATAAAGTAAGTAGAATGATTATAACGTTTTTGTTAGATGTGTAATAATTGAAGTTTTATTAATTTTAGGAACTACTAAGTCCACCCAGTGGAGAACAAACTGAGAACGGGGAACTCACCGCTGCCAACTGGCCATTTTTCGAACTGATGCACTCTTACGGTGCGAGTTTACATACAGTAAACCCACCTCTTCTGATAAGTAGCCGACGGGGCGTTTATGTACAAAACCCCAACAATACATTCACAGGACCCGATTCAAGTATCTGGAATGATTCTCAACCAAGCACATCAGGTTCTACTTCCAAGGCAAATACCAACGACCGACAATTTGCCAGAAATTTCAGAAAGGAGTCAGCACCGAAGCCGAGATCGAAAAAACGGAAAACTGTAGAAGAGATGTTCGCGAAATATGAAGAAGAATGTAAGAGGAATAAAAAAGATATTAAGCGGTTTTTCCATTTTTTAGAGGGTTTCGCGAAGCATATAGGGATGCAATATGCGAGCCCGTCACATTCTGATTCTTCGGATTCCGAATAAAAGTCACCAGCCAGATTTTATTTAATATTTAAAGCATGAATTAAATTCAAGTGAATTATATTTATTTAATACGTATACAATTGTTTTTTTAAATTGTTTTATGAAGAACAATAAATGGCCAAAATATGAATATTTAAGATTGAAATAAGGCTGAAATGAAATAATATTTTTTGTTAATAATTGTTTATTTAATTTTTTAATAAAATATAAAAAAAATATTTCTATTGTATATTATTTAAGAACATATTGAGAAGTTCGTCTCTGTACTGAACACCAGTTCGTTGGTCACGATGTGAAGCACTAGCAATTTCATCTTCGGCAGGCTCATTGGTATTTTGTATATCAATCTCCAGTAATAAGTTAATGTCGTCATTATTGGCCATACATATGTTGTGAAACGTAAAGCATGTTGCAACCGTTTTGACGATGTTTTCTATTTTTAATTATAATGGCCGTCTGAAAATAGATCGCCATCGTACCTTTAATTTTCCGAATGCGTATTCAACAACGATGCGTGCACTGCTAAACACCTCAATAAATTTTTTTTATTGTCTTTTATTGGTTCTTTAAACGGAGTAATTATGGCAATTGGTTCCATTCGACATGGATACCCACTATCTCCCATCAAAAAGAATCCTTGAGGTGGATAAAACTTTTCTTTAAAAACCGGGCTATTATATAATACTCGAGAGTCATGTACAGACCCGGAATAACCAATAAATACATCTAAAAATTTATAACTCGCATCACAAATCTCTTGGCACTGTATGCTACATTTCAGCTTTCAATTAAGGTATTGGTCATGGAGTTTTACTGGGCATACGATCTCTACATGTGTTCCATCAATGGCACCGGCAGCTTTGTCGAAAATAGTTGTTCTAGCCCTTGTGTTAAATTTACGACCAATAACGAAGTTCACTTTGAGTAGGTAATTTGATCACACGTGGCATTATCTCACTTACAGAGAAATCCAATAATTTATGGATAATGTCGCATATAGTGGACCTCGGAATATCCATTGCCGCTCCAGTTATTCGATAACTGGTGCCGCTTGCCAGCCATAATAAAAAAAGCATAAGCTCCATTTCTGGTCCCCAGCCATGATTTTTATTTGGTAAAAATTTCGCTATTGCAATGAAGGTATTTGAGGAAATTCTCAAGTGCATCCTAGTCGTAGCGTCATCATAAGAAAGAATAGCATTTACCATTGTATTATTGGATGCCGGAGTATTCATTATTGGTCGCTAAAAGTAAAACATTTTGTAGCACTTAAATGTTTGTAACCGTTTCAATAATTTAATATGCTAAAATTTACCTGTGAATTTAAAATTTTCATTAATATTGACATGGTATTCCGTTTCCTTCGAATTAAGCACAAATATCCCGGTATTAATATGAGCACAATTGTATTTGAATCAGATTCCGCGTCTTCCATGATTATATTACCATTGTCTACTCAAAAAAACTTCTTTAATACAAAAACTTTTACAAAAAGTTAGTTATTTATTTTCTTAAACGCAAATCTTCAACACAAAAATATACACTATTCTAACCAAAACAAATATTGTTGTCAAATTTATTACGCCAAAATTATTTCAATATTCGGACAGTCAATGAACTTGCTTAAAATATTGAAGCGAAAATTATTGAGCTACTGCCATATTTATCACAAAAATATTAATTCTTCTGGAATTCGGACACGTCCTTAGTAAAGTTTTAAAAACCGAATTTATTTATAAACGTCGGGCACCACAAAAAAGTTTTCCAGATTTTTTCTAACAAAACACTAATAAACACGCACTTCAAAGTTTTTATATAAGTTAAAAAAAAATTACCTGCAAAACCCAAAATATCTTCATTGACTTACCTAAAATGAAATAAGAAACAAAAAAATAATGTTTAGAATAACGTTTTATTATTTAAATTTAAATATAAATTAAAACAAAAAATTAAATAATTAAGTTTTACTTCTTTACTGTGGTGGCAAACGAAAATTTTTGTTTTATAATTATGTAAATTGTTGTTTTAATTAAACACAAAATTATATAATTGTTTGTAATATAATTATGAATATTTATGTAGCATATCATATATGCACAATTTTCCCATGACTTATGGATGTGAGCGAGTTTCTTCGAAATAGTATACTAAAATACTATACTACTAATAAGTATACAACTAATAGCTACTGCACACCACCCAAACCAAACAAAAAAAATAATAATTGCTGTATGTTTTATATTCACATTCTTCTTGTCATCTTAGGCTTGGTTATTTTTTGTTTGGAATAAACTTAATAAAAGTTCTAAAATAACCAAAAAATGTGAAAAATTTATGTTTGGTTCTTACATAAATTTCAAGGCAAAACATATTTTTCCATTATTCGTCATAAATTTGCCAATTCAAATGTATAAAGACCTTTTTTTTTTTAGTATGTACGAATATACAGGAGAATTTCCATTTGATGTGCTCACATATGTGTACGTACGCTGAATACATGTTATGTGAATTGTTAATGTTTACTAAACTACTTAATAAATATTTATATATGTTCAAAATGAAATGAAGTTGTCGTCCCAACTCACCATCGACGCTTTGAGAGATGGGACGCATTTTTCTTTCATTTAGTAGAAACAGGACGACTTATTATACAACAGATTTTTCATTTTAAATAATACCTTAAGATGCAGAAAGAAAATTTTTTTTTTTTTTGGTTTTCGAATATGTCTAAGCTTTTTAGGATCTAAATTATGTTATTTACATATTTTAATCCCAAATTTTTATTGTTCTTATATGGTTCGGTTTCCCAAAAAAAATTTAAGTCTAATTTTAGAATTTTAACGAAATTTTTTTTGTTTGAATTATGTCGAATTACATTGAATTTTTCATGAAAATTTAAAGGGCTGAAACCTCATAAGTTGATCAGAACTCGGTCCTGAAAATTAATTCCCAAATCAATCCCTAACTGAACCTCTTAAATTAATCCTAAGCTCATGGTACAACTCAATTCACAACTAAACCTCCAACTCAATGGCAGCGCAATCCTAAACGCAGTCACCAAATTAACCGCCATAGCTTGGCGTTACCTCATTTGCTAAATCAACTTCGAATCTACTTTCAAATCAACCCTTAGTCTAACCCCAAATGAACCCTTAAATAATTCTTAAAAGGAACAAATCACTCCACCATAAGGCAAGCTAATTTAATCCTAACTTCGAACTTAGTTCGAACCAAATCTCAACCCTCGACTTAACTTAACACCGAAAATAACATTTTTAAGGGTATAAACAAAAATTCATAGAAAGACATTCGTTAAATGTAGAGCCTCGAATAGAAGGGTTGTTATCAAATACGGAGTTAGGAGACAAAAAAGCGTCGGAACTCTATAGCTATTTATATCAATTAACTGGAATATCTGGCACTTTTGGTGAAAATTTAATTAGAAAGCTGTGGCTGCATAGGTTATCATCTGCAATCAATGTCGCTCTAATCCCTTTAATTAAAGATGGTAAAACGATTTCAGAACTCACCGAAATAGCAGATACAATTTTCGAGGCTTCATCTGGGTTTTTACTTTCTATGTTTAACACTTCTTCTTCTGTAAATGCAGTCTCAGTTCAAACTAACAAATACAAACAATTGGCAAACGAGATAAGTGAATAGAAAAATGTTGTGCGTAGTCTACTTAATCACAGTAACGGTTCGAATAATCAAAGAAGTCGTAGCCGATCAGGTATTGGTTTTCGATCATGAAGTAGAAATGCGAAACGAAATACAAAACAAATATCCATTATGTTGGTACCAACATAAATTTGATTATAAAGCTAGGAGATATGATAAACCTTGCAATTTCGGTGAGAACGGTACTCACACTCAGTCTTCTTCAAAAAACAAATAACGAAATAACAAAACTTGCCGTTTATTTGTCAGAGATCAAAAAAACAAATTAACGATTTTAGTAGATACGGGTGCCGAACTATCGGTTATTCCCAATTCGATATTCGGTAGTTATAACAAAAACGCAGATTTTTTCTTGTCAGCCGCTAGTGGTTCTACTATTAGTACGTACGGTACGAAATTTTTACCTGTAATTGGTGCTGATTTCCTTACCAAGTTCGAACTTTTGGTAGATCTTAAAGGTAAACGTCTGTTGGATAAAGTAACAACTTTAACAGTTAACGATTTTTGCAGTTATAGTGATACACCTATACCACTTTACTATTCAATAGAAAGTAATTATAGCCCAATTTTGTCCGAGTTTCCATCTTTGGTTGAAAGCCCAAATTACAGTCTTCCGGTGAAACATTGCGTAGTCCAACATATTTTAACAAAAGAACCGTTACCATTTTACACAACTCGAAGATTATATCCAGTCAAACATAATGCTGCAAAAAATAGAATTTGAGCACATGGCTCAACTTGAAATTTGTCGACCATCATCATCAAGTGCGTCTTCACCACCCCATTTAGTTGCAAGAAAGACAGAGGTGATTGGCGTCCATGTGGCGATTATCGTCGGATAAATACCATAACAACGCCATACAGGTATCCAATAGCTCATCTGCATAATTTATCTTTGTGTTTAGACGGCTGTATGGTATTCTCAAAGATCGACTTGAATACAATCGGTTCCGGAAATGCAGAGAAGCGTTAGCTACTTCAACTTTACTGGCACACCCAAAATCTAACGCGACATGCAACATTACAACCGATGCGTTCAGTTGGACTGTTGGAGTACTACTGGAACAATTTAGTGATGGTAAGTGGAAGCCTTTATCAGTCTATTCAAGGAAATTGTGTCCAACCGAGTCAAAATATTTAGCATTCGACCACGAACTCATCGTCAGTATTTCTCTATATATACCGACCATAAGCCATTAACTATAGCTGTAGCAACAAAAACAGAGCGTACCCACACCAGGCACGTCACTTTTTATATTATATTAATTTTTATTGAGTAGTAGCATTCCATAAGTCGTTTGAAATAAATCGAATTAAAAAAATTAATATAAAATCAAATGATCGCTTCTTATTTATTGTTTTTTTATGAGTGTAAATATCGATGCTGGAAGTTGGGGTTTTCCGCTTAAATATATTGATAAAAGTTGGTTCTGAGCCAACCAACTCGACCTTCAATTAATCCCTAACCGAGTCCCTCACTCAAATCCAACTTAACCTAATCTCAAACCCTATTCAGCTAAATTCCAATCCAAATTTCAATTCAATCCCAAACCGTGAACTCAACTCAAGCTAACTTCCAACTCAACCCACAACTCTTCCGAAACAAATCCGCAAGGGAACCCGTCACTAAAGCTCAACTCAATATTTAACCTAACTTCCAAATCAACACTCAATTCAACCAGAAACTAACACAGTACGAATACTGATTTTCCAATCCTAACTGAACCTCTAACTCGACCCCAACATCAATTTAACCTCAAACTTAACGTCTAACTCAATCCTCAAATCAACGCGACTCGAAAAGCCACATTCATACATGAACTCAGCTCAATGCAACTGAAGCTAACTACCAACTCAACTGTAACACAAATAAATTACCAACTTAATAGCTGACTCCTATTGAACTCAATTCTAACTCAAATCGAACTCCACCCGCAAATGCAACCAAACTCAACCGCGCAAACTAACGCTCAACTCAATGCTCAAACTACCATATGTAATAAACTAGCTGGTCTATCCTGGGCAGATAAAGTCGCGTCTTCTCATTGAAATTTGATTGACATACAATTATATAATCATAGCATTACACCATTAGCATCGTACCATAATAGCATTGTACCTGTACCAAACTTCGGCTTAAGGTATAGGTAGGCCTGGTACAATGAAGATGCAATAACTTTCTGGGCGGTAAATTGGTGCTTTAAGATCAATAACAGCTGGTTGATGTGCGCTTGACTTGGTGTTGCAACAAAATGGTGTCTTCGCTGGATTTTAATACATGTAAAGCAATGATATTTGTTTTTGATCACAATAAAACAATTTATTTAAATACGTTATAATCCATAGGTTATTAATTTATTATTTAATAATTTATTTTTAGCTTTTAATTCACAAATATTTGGTCGCGTTGCAAAATGATTCTATATTTTTTATTATTTATTTTATGTCCGTTCGCTTCGATGGTTGATAGGTAAGAGAAAATTATATTTGTTCGTTTAAGAAATAACATACAAGTTTAATTAGTTTGTCTACCTAAATCTAGGTGGCTACGCTATTAATTTAACATAAAAATATTATTAACAACTAAATTTGACGATAGGTGACTACTTTTCTATGTTCTTACCGAACTCATGACCAAAATTGAATTTATAACGTTCTATTGTTAAAACGTCAAAATTTGAGGTAAACAGAATGAATTATTTCTGTTTACCCTTACAATTAATTTAAATTTAAATAAATTATGGTTTCTTTAATAAATATAGGATAACAATAAATTATTAGATTGAAGATAAGTATTACTACACTACAATATTATTTAATTTGCTAATTATAAATTTAATGAATTACTATATTTTTAGGTTAGATTAAAACATGAAAAAATGTCAACAAGTTGAAGATAAGTATACATTTAAATTGTTACGAATTATTTTCTAATTTGCTTCTTAATTTCTTTCTTCCAGGTATATTTTTATGGAATATTTGATTGTGTTTACGACAGTACCATTACACAATCTTAAAATCATAGCACTATACAATCATATGATGATACCATCATACTACCATACCATCATACCACCATGTCATCATACATGACAGGAACTGCTCAGGAACTCTCAAAACGTGAAGAAAAGTGGTTTTGAATCAACCAAATTGTTGGTCATTTTTCACAGGATTTTGATAGTTTGGTCTATTTACACCAAAGTAATTGTGGGAGTTTATTAAATACCATCTTTCCTTCCTTATTAAGTACCATCTTTATTTTTATTCTTTTTCTTGACCGTAAACATGACAAATTTTATCCCGGGCTTGGGCAGCGTTTTTGCCTTTTTCGTCTTTCACTCACTTTCACACTAATATAACTTTTGACACTACCGACGAAATACAAAACTGTTTTATACAAATTGTAGACTGAACTGTCTGTCACCTTTGAAACACGCGCTAGTGTGACGCAATCTGATTAGTCTTGCCCGATATATGACAGCAAATACCATCTAGTGACAAAAATTTCTCAATACTTTTCCCCAACCCAATGAAACCTAAATAGGGAGGCTTTACATCAATATACATAAATATATTATAGGTGCTATTTACCTTTTAATGAAGAAGGAACATTCGTTTCAAGCTCCAATAATGAACCTAGCGATGGTGTTTTTTCCAATCCAATATTATATTGATTAAATTCTGCTAAAATAAATTTTAATTTATTTTTTCTAGACATAAAGCCCGACGGTATTAATTTCCTTTCTTTATCAAAGTCCAATAATGTTGAAATACGGTTGAGGCAGGTTGAGTTATACCATTTTTTAAACTTTGAAATATAATTAGACTCAGCTTTTCAACTTGTACCGTTTGTTTTTTATAATCCTTTTATTCTAATCACGCAATTTCATTGTTTTGATTTTTTGTTCAAACCCATTTTATTTAGTACCCTTTTCCGTCCAACAGATTTAATATTTTATGTTGTTTTATATCCGACAAATGATTAACATCGTCCGACAAAAAATTTCCTTAATGTTACTTGTATCCATTACATTTTTAATATTTCAACAATAAAGGTAGTCTGTTAGTTAAACAAGCGCAAATTTAAGTTAATTGGACCTGTCAGGTCACTGTTAGTCAAGTCACCACGATTCAACTTCTGTAAGACCTTGTTTTTCCAACTTAATCATCAGTATATCTGGATGGACAAATTCCAATGCCTTTTGTAAGTCTGTCAAATTAAGAAAAGAAGTTACTGTGCTAGGATTCGGGTTAAAGAATTACGGGTATCACGAAATTTAACGCGTATTTTAGAAACTTCACAGAAATTGTATCTTCTTCAGTCGCAGTGTTTTCTTTTAGCTCAAGTAATGTATTTTTAACTTCAATGCTACAAGTCGGTCGGGCTTAGTAAAATAGGTACTATTTGATACTGTAGTTATTCAAAATCGCCTACTGTTAGATTTGGAAGATGTCTTCCAATGTCGCTCTGTGATCTCCTATGGACTTGTTATTACTTCACTACCTATTTGGAGATACAGTTTTGCTGAGATATTCCATTACATTGTTTCCTTTTAATCCACTTAATTTTGCTTGCTATAACAGTACTAATAGATATATGTCTCTGAACAATGTAATTATCACTTAACAAATATATCAGTTAAACCCCCTTCAATTTCCCCGACTCGCTCCTATCCAGTAAATACTTTACAAAGCCCAGAAAATGGCCCGGACTACAACTTGCATTCACCACAGAAATTCCGAAGCGAAAGTTTCCGAAAAAAAATATATAGAGTACCAGGAACGCAAAAAAATATCAATTTGTCGAAACTGCAAAATAAGCCCAATTCAACCCACAACCACATCAAAAATCGGCCATTGCCCGCCGAGCGACACACGCGCTGGAAGGTCGAACGGCAAAAAGTGATTTTCTAAGATTTTCTCTGATGAAAAAATCACATTTTGCCATTCATCCCTCCAGCGCATGCATCGCTCGGCAAACAGTAGCTAATTGTTGAAACGGCTATGGGTTAAATTAGGCCCATGCCGCAACCCCAACCACCTAATACTCCTCGCCGCTCCCAACACTCGAGCAACACGCTGCCCTGCAACAGACAACATCAACCCCTCCATGATCCGACCCGCGACCAACCTGCTACGCGTAGCACCCCCCCCCCTCCCCCGCCCGGAAAAGTCTTACTACCTTTTGATCGCAGTTGTAATTTAGTAATATAACAAAATTTGTATTTATCTAATCGTGTAAATGTCAATATCTGAAATTAAGTAAAGCAAAAAAAAATTAAGTATTGATTGTTTAATTTGTTTGGATTCAAAGAAAGAAATCCAAACAATAAACCGTTTTTCTCAAATAACTAAATAATTAAAATTTAAAATTCATTAATGGACTCTCAGATCAATTGAGAATATTTTTAGCATTCATTCAGGTAGCTAATCTACTTTCTCCGTGTAATATGGACACTTTTGATTTAGTTATAAATTTTTAGTTTAGCACAATGAAATTTGATCTGTATATTAGGAATGTAAGGACCCAACCTTACATAAATGTAAGGAACTTTCTTACATAAATGTAAGAAAGAGCATAAAATAAATTGATTTGATCAGAACTCAAATAATTCATTAAAATTTAATGAACGGAAACTTTAATGTAAAATTTAAAACAAATTAGTTCACTGTATCACAATACAAGTTGTAGCATTGACGACTACAATAAAACCATATGTACATTTGCAAACATAGAGAGATAAACATAAATATATGTACATGTTGTTCAACGTACCAGTACCATAATATGAACGAGTAGTCAACATTTACGATGAACTAATTAAAACGAAAAACATGTCGTTTTTATTGTGTTGTCATTACATTTCCTGTTGCTGTTTTTTGTGATGACACAGTTGTAGTTTTGCATAAACTTTTTTAATTTTATTTTGCATTGTGTTTTATGCAAATTATAAGAATATCTTACTTGTTTGTTTTTTGCACTATTTTACAACGAAATTGCATAATAAAAATAAAGCTTTTCGAATAAAATTAAAAAATGAGAGGATGGAAGCGAAATTTATACTTATAGTTTTGTTCATTATATCTAGAATTATTTATTTTGAAATATTTAGGTGGATATAAGAAACAGGTGGTAATTTTTTTTTTTATTAACTTATAAATCCGTCTGCGCTGTATGAAAGTAATATACAGACAGACAGAAACGAATTATAAAGACATTTTTTCAAACTCAAAACGAATCACTAAACTTTGTTTAAGTTTCTTGGCAGAAGAAATAAAAGTATTGCTGGCTTAGTATTGTATTTCCGGGCCGGGTTCTGTTATCTACCCTAACAGTTTAGTCCAGCCGTCAACAGTATTCAGCCATTTTCAAAATATTGCTGTTTGTAAATAGTTAATTTTGCTGACTATTTCTATGGAGAAACTCTCTAATTTTAAATTGACGTTCTTTCTTATTGAATACAAAAACTTTCCACTCTATTAATGGTTAATTCTTATAAAATATTTAGTCTAGAAAGACTATTCCTTGTGAATAGGTAAATCGAATGAGATAAAAAAAAATAGTGCAGGTGGTGTGCAATGTTGTATATTAAGTTTATTTTTTAGGTAAGTATTTCTCGCGTTTTTTAAATTGAAAATTATACTTTTAATATAAAATTAGTTTATTTTGCGTTTGCTGTGTACTGAACCTAAACTTTTATCTGCCTTCTTTTGTCAGCCATCCCTGACTGCCTACTGGAGAAGTACGTTATTACTTTATGTATCGCTAAAGATAGATTAATTTGAATCTTTGAACTTAAACTCAATGCCATTTCGTAAATAGGTAGACAAAATGATTCTGTTCAGTATTCAGCCGCATTATCTGACAAAACTCAAATCAAATGTGATTTGATATAAATCGGTATCCTCATCTCAGCCATTTATTATTTAATTAAATATATGTTTAATGATAATTACCAGTTATTACGTAATTTAAAAACGCAAATTAAAAATGGGACCCCATTAAGGATGGCCAGCAGAACTTTCAATATTCCAAGAGACACCTTGCAGGACCGCATTCACGAACGTGTGGCCAAAGGAACAAATAAAATAGGACCGCACACAATTTAGTCCAAAGAAGAAGAGAAGAAAATTGTCGAGTGGCTAACTTCACTAGCAAAATGCGCTTTCCCTCGAAACCGAGTAGAACTCCTGTCCGCAACTCAGCAAATCGTACCTGAGGATGAAGGGTCAACGCCATTTAAAGAAGGACGGCCTAGGAAGACTTGGTACCATAGCTTCCTCAAACGCCACTCTGAATTGGCAATACGGGCTCCAGAAAATTTATCAAGAACTCTAACCACCGAAAACCACATCAGGAGTTGGTGGTTGGTGGGTACCTACTTTTTAGGGAATAGTGGAGAACTTGTGAAGATAACCTCTGACGTATCCGATACGCTTTCCACTTTCAGCGACCAAGCTCTTAAAGATAATACTTTAATTTCATGAATAAATTATTTACCTGATAATAAAATTTATAATACTACCTAAAATAAATCCGACTACCTACGCTCGTGAACTTCGAAAGCATTTATGCTATCCGCAGCCAATAGTAACACCCACCAGGTGGAATCTATGAGAAAAACTTCCGATGTTGGTGTCATCGACGTTGAGGAGGATGGACTCAAAAATTTAAGGTGCGATAACTACGGCCGTTGGTTCCATCTCCAAGACACGGTCGAATCTACCTTTCCATAAAGCGGAAAAGCTAGACTTCACTTGCAAGTTTTGTGATTACCAACCATTGAATTCTGTGATTATTGTTTATTGAACTAAGTCTAATTTTATTTTAATTTTATTACTTTACAATTGTATTTGAGAGAGACCAAAACGAGTAGTACCGGGGAGGGCTATGACCAGAGCACCCTGTATTTTATAGAGCCATAATCAAAAAATCTGAGCTTTAATAAGGGAATTAGAAACGAGGAAAAAACGAAACTTTTCATAGTAAAACACACAAAACATATGGGAAATCACTTTTTTTCCTAAGGCAAATTTTTAAATGAAAACGTTACAAATTCTTAGTTATGATTTCTGAGATACTTTCATAAATGTTTGAATTTCAACATATATGAATATCGTTTAAGTAAATCGCTTTCATTTTCTTGTAATAATTGATTTATTTAAACCAAAATATTAAAAAAAATTCATAACAACAACATTCTGGTCAAATTGAAATAAAAGCTTACTACGACTCGTTTGGTCATTAAGTCAATATACATTACATAGATGGCAGTGATGGCCGTAAAAATTTGGAAAAATCGTACCAAAAATTACCACCTGGGGAAATTTCAAGTTCAAAAATTGTAGGAAAAGCAAAACAAATTCACAAAATATAGGAACGTGTGATAATTTTGCGATTAAACAATTTTTTTTCGTATTTTTCTGTGACCATTTTAGACATCTTACGTACACTAGTAAAACTAAAGATAAATATAGCAAGTATTATTTTAATTTGTCAGAGCCAACTTTGATGTATTTTTCAAAATGAAAGTTCGAAAAAATATATTTTAGAAATAATTTAATTTTAATATTTCTGCAATTAATATTTACTTAATACTAATAGGCCCTCTTGTATATTGTTCTTAAGGATATGTAGAAAACTTTTATATAAACATTTTATGACATTTTTGCTTTTTTCATTGAAAAACTTGAAGCTAAACAACACCATTTTTACTATAGATTCCTATGGAAATCAGTAAAAAAGTTATACCACTAAAAAAGCTTCTAAAAAATATGTCATTTAGATTATGGCTCTATACTCTAGAAGGCTCTGCTATGACTCGTCAAGTCAAACGGTTGTGTTTTTTTTTTAATTTTTTTTTTCAAATTTTCCTTGAAAATTTATTTTATTAAAAATAATTAATGAGAAAAGTTTAAATTTTCATTTAAACTGAAAAGTTTTAATTCAATATTTAATTGTAGAAGTGAAATAATATATTTTAAGGGGATTGAATATGGTTTAGTCGGTAATGATGTATTTCATTTGGCTCCTTCATTTCACGAATTTTATCGTCTTTTGATCCTAAATTGAGTCAAAAAAGACAACTTAGCCATTCTTAGCGTTTGGTTCGGGATCCATGGAAACAATTTTTTCACATAACCTAAAATAAAAAAAATAAAAACGAGAGGACTTAGAGTGTGGAAGGCAAATGAAACAAATTTAATAGAAAAGTGAAGTGTCTGTCAAAAATGGGAAAGGTGGAGCTCGTTGGACGCTGATGGGACACGGAAATGCCGGAGATGAGTAATTTTAAGGATAATGGTGTGACGTTGGAAACGTAATCAACCACCAGGGATCCAAACGGTAAGCGTTTTGATCTCAACAGAGGAGCTCTGAAATAACTGCCGGAGCTGTCGACTGCACCAGAAAATGGGTAAGTATAAAAACTAGAAATTATAATCAAATGTCGTGGCGGGGGAAACGATAAAGGTTACCAAAGGTCAGTGGTTGTTTTTATAAGTAATTTTACATAAAGTGCATAACGGTGTAAAATAGAGGAAATGTTGTTAATGAGAAAGGCGACATACATATTTGAGGTTTAGGTTTTGGCTTAATACTAAGCAAAGTTTTGAAATTAGTGTAGGCCGAAAAAATAAATATGTGATGATTACTAGATCAAAGGTGTCAACGTCATACTGTGCTCTTAATCCCGGACGATAGGTGTTGCATTTCAACTCTTCCAGTCCAATTGCAACTAATAAAATTTGGACGGAATTGACGATTGGAACATACCATTATTACAGTTCGTCCTGTGGAGCGTTGTAGTTGGGCACTACAGGTGGGCTGTTGCTCCCCAGAAAATCCTCAAAGTCAAATTAATTAATGAAGAGCATCCAGATCCAAACTTAAAGGCAAAAGAGTGGTATAATAAGGAACGTGGTATAAGAAACACGTTAATGTGGCTTGCGGTGTGCCTTGGGGTTGTACCATGCGCAGTAGAGAAACCGAGGGCAAATGGCGATAGACCAGTTTTGCGTTGCCCACTTTCATATTGTATATTACAGTGGCCTGAGCAAAATGCACTACGCTATTATACAATGTCAGGGCGTCGATCAAACCTAAGGAAATTTGATACAACGGATTGAAGGGTTAGTGCTGGTTCAATCAAACCGGTTTTTGTGCTATCGGATACAGACGAAATAAAAGTTAATATGTGCAATTGTAAAAAATGATGCACCAAAGAGGCTCATTGCAATGAAGTGCACCTAATACAATAAAATGTAAAAGTAAATAAACAGAATCAAAATAAATACCCAAATTATGGAATCGCCTAACTAAGCCCAACTTGGTTGAGCTTAAATGATAAAGGTAATATTTATTAAGTACCGTGTCAGAATTAATTTCAAAGATACCGTGGTTGAGCAGCTCTCTACGTGAACTTTAGGTAGCGCGGTGTTAAGTTTTTTTCAAAAATCACAGCGATCTTGTCAAAGTGGATAAGGGTATGAATATCTTACCGCATAAAAACCACAAATGTTTGTTCCGGAGTATGGAGCTGACGAACAAAACATTCGATATTCCTGGAGAGGTGAGAATTTATTGCAGACGTTACATTTGTAGTGATTTATAGTGCAGCGATGGAGAACGAGACCATTTAACGCGCAAAGCTATTGCGAAACGTGAATCACATTCTTACACTGAAAATTTCTTACAGGACGGCTGATCATTCAAAAATCACTGCACATAATTCGCACGATCCGCCCTCTAGGTCGCATTAATCCCTTGCTATCGTTTCTCCGGCTTTATTGCAACTGAGATCATAACTAAATTAGGAACAAGTGTTTAACACACAAAAAATAATAACAGAAAGATAATATTATGAGAGGGTGATCCAAAATTTTCTTAAAGCAAATTGTGTTTTAGTACTAGTGAAAGTGGTAAATAAAACACAGGTACCATTTAACGCAAATAAGTTGCGGTAACCACTGACATCTTTGGAAATAGTCCGTCTATGGCTGATTTTTTGCCGGCCATGTCCCTATCGTATTATTATAATTTATTTGACTTGACGACTAAAGATGGAAGAGGATTTTTAGTACTGGGATAAGTTTAGTAAAATCAGCTTGAACTTTTCGTACATAAATAAAAAAATAAACAAAATAATAAATGAATTGTTATATAATTCATGTCACCTTGTCGGTTTATTAGTTTTGGAGGGTTTTGCATACATTTTGTTGTTTGCCATCTCTAGAAATTTCCAATCTATGGTCGTTTTGGACGGCGATGTCCCTTGTGCTACTATAGTTTATATGTCAAAACAATTACTTTATGGTTATAATTTGCAATATTTTGATGATACAGGTAACAATATGGTGTATGCTCGATTAAACACATATGAGATGTGTCAAGGAGATCAAGAAATATACAGCTGGTCGGTAAGGCAGTTTAAATTAATCAGGAAATTGCTATCGACAAACTTTGAAACCTCTCTCGCTTTAAGAATTTGAATCAAATAAATGAAAAGGGAAATAAAATTAGTGACTCGCTAATTCAGCTCTGGTTGTCGGTTTATTCTGTTTGTGGTTCTTTGACATTTAAAAAAAAAAAAGCAAAAAAACGCTAAATTTAGCTCTTGCGATCAAAGACACGGGAAGTTTTGGTAGATAATGCAGTTTGAGTTTTAGCTTTTGGCGACTGTGACATTAATTGTAATTCATTACAAGACAGCGTTCATCACGGAGAAGGCTTCCGTGGTCTTGGTGGCGGGTTGTGGAAACACTTCATTAAAATATCAGTTTGAGCTAAACTGTAGTTATAGGTTGCGGCAGGGGCCAAAATGGCGAAAATTATTTGAATAAGCGGCTGATTCTAATCTCAGTTTCAATTGACATTTAAAGTAATAACGACTATAATGTTCAGAAGTGTACAGAAGACTGAGCCAGCAAACAAATAAATGTTATTTTCAGAATGCAGGTGTCATCCTAATAAACTACAAAATTAGATTTACATAGATAGTTAATAGTTAGACTTAAATAGTTTTCAGCAATTGAGGTTGCAGTTAGAAACTGTGTTGCCTTGTGCTAACTTGTTTACCGTATTTATTGCAAACAGGCTCACTAGCTGTAAACTACTTGGGTATCTGGAACCGGATTGATTCTCTGTTACTAATATAATATAATTTATCTAACATATTTATTTACTTTATTTATTCATATAAAGGAGTGCTTTGTACTATTTAATAACTTTAATGGATTTTTTTGGTATTAAGGTGAGACGCGTCATAATTTGCAGTTTAGATTTTACTCCTCGGAGCGAGCCGGGAAAGGGATGGATGATGAGAGCTGTAACGGCAAAGTGATTTATATTTTAATAAAATTGAAACTTATTTATTCTTTACCTATATTAATTGAACAGGCGGTGCAGAATATTAATATTAATTTAATGACACTGCAACAAAAAATTTCCGAAAGCGAGCGCTGGAATCTGAAGCAGCTAAGGTAAACAAACACTAATATTAACATTAAGGTTGTGTAGTACTTAAAGAATTATCTGTAACAGGTTTATAGAAATTAAATTAAACTTAAATTTAAACTTAAATGATTGAGAGTACTAGTTAATTAAAAATCAATCAACCAATTAAAAACGGGGGGAACATATAACGGCTAGTTGATAACTAATTAATATTTACTTCAGGATGCCAGGGATCGAAAGCAGTTCTTAGAAAAATGAAGTAAAGTAATCCTTAGAAAAAAAGTAACTACCAACAATTGACCGTCAAGGTGTTTGTAACCGGGTCGATCTCAATCCTATACTAACAATCCTATCCAATCTTTCCAAGTAAGTGTAAAAAAGGTGTACGGTGGAATTACCGGGAGATCTTGCTAAATGCTTAGTTGTACATTCAAAATCAATCAGTCAAATCAATTACTTTATAATTGTATTTGAGTTGTTTTTTTTAAATTTGATTTTATATTTTTTTAAACTTACTATTAATATCGTGTACAGATTATACCTAACTAGGTAACAGAAATAAATACCTACCTAATATTGCTTTATGCGGGTACCTACCTACAATTTAGAGCTTTTTATTGGACTTTTTGAAAATCTAATGGGTTATATGTATCTAGATAAAATAGTTAATAAGGCTGGCAACTGAACGCTTCAAGGCTGACTATTGATTTTTTTTGTGGCTGGCCACTGGGGAAATTGAAGGTTTGACTTTAAGATAAAATTTTCATAAATGAGTTATAATTAAGTGTAAAAGTTAATGGTTATAAACATGCTACACTTTGCCAAAATATTTTGACTTGCTAACTTCCTTTAGAATTTCGAATGATAATTGTCAAAATAAATCGTTTAATGGTAGTGCACTGATTAAACCCGTAATTGATGTCGATTCTGTGTAACTATCAGGAAAATCTCATGACCTACATTCAATTCTTTATATAAAAAATCCATAATTAAAATGAACAACAAACATAAATTGTTTTATCCAATTCCCTAATAACCTCAAAACAATTATTCCACTTTTCAAAACTTTTCCTTTAGTATGTTCGTAGGGTACGTTACTTGCTTTTGTTAACTTCGTAACATCTAACGATGTGTAAAATTTCCAGTAAAACAATTAAATTAGTAATTCACGAAAGTAAAAGTCACGAAAGTACTGGAAATAAAGGGAGAAGAAAACTCACGTACCATTTTCATGTACATATACTCGTAATAAGAAATTCAGTTTTTATGTTTGTAAAATAATTAAAATTAAAATTAGGAGGAGCTCTAAAACAATTTCGCAATAATAAATAAATAAATAAACGTTGTTTATTCCTCCCACCTACATATTATGATTATGTTTATATAAATACATACGAGTTTTTATATAGATGTTGATTAAGTTGTTAATTCTACAACAAAAAAAAAATTGAGCGATATTATATTCAAAAGGGGAATAATAATGAACGCGTAGGTACACATTTCCTTAACATTAATATTTATCGTGAAAACTTAACATTTTCCTAAAAAAAAAAATTAAGAAAATATTCCATACACATACAAAGACACTCACTTCGAATAACAGTGGATTAAGTCAATAGACTTATATTATTTTTGGATCATATTTAAACAACAACCGTTATTTCCACTGTAACCGAATTATTATTCCTTTTTCCGCGTTAATTTCAGTTTATTATAATGAACCTTTTCTATTTATGTACCTGGCTTGTATTTATGTTTGGAATATGTTTATATTAAATAGCGCTTGTACGACAAAGAATTATGTTTTATAAAAAATAATATTTCTAATTAATTTTGTGGTAATATACCAAGAAACAGACGTATACCCATAGGGAACACCACATGTAGTGTAAAAAAAAAATCCACGAAATGTTGTATCGATAAATTTTATGTTCTGTACATAGAACGGTGATAGTTGTTAATTGCGGTGGATTTAGAACAAAAGCATATATTTTATGTACTACTTTTTGTAGTTGGGAAGCCCGTAGAATAATATTTCTTTTTTAATTTTCTCGGGAATTTGTATGTTACTTTATACACTTTAATTAACATAAATATAGTTCTAGTTTCGTTTAATTGAAATTTATGACGAAGCAAATGTTACGGAACTTTATATGACTTTATATAACTTTATATGAGTTCTAGTTTATTTAATTGAAATTTATAACGAAGCAAATGTTACGGAACTTGATATGCCTTTCGTAGGTTGATCTATCAAACGGAGGAAGGACAACGGAGGATGGCGGTTACAACTGGAGCGGCCCAGGGATCGATTTTAAGACCAGACTTCTGGAATGGTTTCTATGATAGCGAAAGGAGTCGCAGCCCTAAGCAGCCTTATGGAAAATGTGGTTGGCCCAAGGTGCGACTATCCCAAGTGCAGAGAAGGGGGGCCTGACGAGTTGCGGCGTTGTATCGCACAGTCTCCGAAGCAACCATATTGGCAGTAGCGGGGTGCATTTCCATCCACCTTTTGGCTAAAGAGCGCAAAGTCATATTGTTTAGAAAGGTGGAGGTCGGCCATAAAAATAGCGTACCTGGAAGAAATGTCTCGCACTTTAGATAACTGGCAGACAGCCTAGGATTACGAAACCAAAGGAAGACGGACAGCGAGACTCATCGAACAGCTGAGATCCAGGAATAAGCGGACGCACGTTGAGGTGGGATACCACCTGACATAATTCCTGACTGGTCACGGATATTTGGTGGACGATGTCTTCACCAGAATGCATATACTGTCCAGGTGTGATTCATGATATTGTAGCACACCTTTTTCGAGTGTGACAATTGGGTTACTGGAAAGCAAGCATTGGAGGAAGAAGTGGGAGCATGGTCCTCAGAGAGTGTCATGCAAATTATGCTCCGTGGGGAGAATGCTTGGGGGTGCGTGGAAGTTATCCTAAACACCAAAAAGGTTGATTTAGACAGGAGCATTTAAGATAGGAAGGAGGGTGCTCGGTTTAGAGCAAAATTGTTAATGTGGGTGCCCTGAAGTAATGTGATAAACCGTTCCAGGTTATCCCAGTAGAAGGAGGAGGTATTTTTAGTAGGTAGTCCGGAAACGGGAGCCCGGCACCTCCAAACCCCCAAAAAAAATTTGACATAACCGAAGGCCTAACTAATATGCAAACGTTTCTGAAGGATAACATCATTTTTACTTTTGCTATAATCACTTGCATTAATCACTTTCTCACAACCGTGGAATGTGTAATGTGATCAAACCGTTACCTTAACTTAGTAACCGCGTATTGAATTAAATTCAAAAAAAAAGATCAATATTTAGTGAGATGTGAAAATTTTAGACAAATGAATATCATTACCAATCAAAGAAAATGTATATTAGATTACAAATTACTCAGTCGAGCATCACTCAGTCGATAATACTCCAACATCGAAAACCAAGTATACCCAAACATAATATAAGTGACTCTAAATCCAATAATAAAATCTTTTTAAAGAAAATACCTTTACCTGCTACTAACCGCAACATTTACGAGGTAACCTAAGTTATCACGGTCCTGCAAAGCATTTATTTTTTGAAGAAGTTCTTTACTACAGAACAGTATTACTCTTGTTTTATTTTAACAAAATCAATTTCTAATGTCATTAACTATGGAACGCAATGTTGTTCATGCCTTTTTCAAGAGGTCGACTTCTCAATTTGCCACTATAGCTTTAAAAATTGGGGTTTGAATTCTTCAGTTGAAGACGTTACTTGCTAAAATTAGGCGTCCTTTGGAAGCGGATTGTGAATCACGCCAGATTTTTAAACTACTTCGACCAATTTTTTTTTTTCAGATTCATTGAACCAAAAAATAAGCCTCATCGCTGAAATGACTTGCAAAACTGATATTAACATGCAAACAACCTTTGCAACAAGGCCCCTTTAAATCAGAAGCCCGCTCGGAAGCATGCTCCAATATATTGAATTTGTATAATAAATTTGAAGTACTTTCTTCAGGCTGGTAAAATGTTAATAGTTCCACGAAAATTGTTCTATATTTTTGGATGATGCTCAAATTTTCAATAATCTAACAAATCGCAAGACGAGAAATATAAGTACTTGATCAATTTTACCAAGCAAATTTGAATTTTAATTTAATTTTCTCCCAAATTTTGTTTGGTTCGCAAACATTTTGTTTATTTCTTAGGAAAATTGCTAAATTGCTTGAAAATTGAGTAATTGCCAAGATGTCAGTCAAAAACTGTATTAATAAATATTTGAGAATTTCGATTATGGTAATAGGGGATATTCTACTGCGTTTCTTAGATGGGTTGAATATTTTTGTTTCTTGTGCAAAAGAAACAAAAATATTCAACCCATCTAAGAAACGCGTTTTTATATTTTTTTTTTTTTATTTATTTAATTATTTAACTATTTATACAAATTTTGTATTAAAGGCCAACCTCATGCTTACAATCTCGATTTTGAGCATATGCTCATTCACAACGGATAATGAAACTTGAGGTAGCTTAACATTATTTATAATAAATAATAATAAAAATTGGAAGGTTATATCCTCCCCGGATCACATCACGTTTATTAAAATTACATCGCTTCGGTTTTTGTCTTTTTCGGTAGTAATGTGCTGCCATTGCCACATCCACCTTTTGGAAACGTACATATGTTTTTAACTACTAGCGGCATCACTACGGGTCCCATGGTTGCGGCGTTCTGCCATTGTGCCCAATTCACCAGTTTTTAAATTTTGAATTAATTTAGGATAATTTTTAAAAAAAAAAAAAAAAAAAAAAAAAAAAAAAAAAGATACAAAGATAAAAATTCTTATCGAGAATTGAATGACAATTTACGCGACCAGAAAAACATAAAGAATTTCAAAAATCAAGTTTTTGGATAAAAATTAAAGAAAGAGCCCAATACCGGATAAATCTTGACCTCCAACCGGCTTATCTCTAGAGGAGGGAACATGGTAGTAGATTGGATTATCTAAATGGGTAAAGCAGGTTTTCCCATAACTACTTGATAGTGTCACGGTACTAATAAAAAGTTAAAAAAACATAATAATAATAATTTTACTAATCGGCGGCCAGGTCTAGGCATAGTTTGAGGGATTTCTCACTCAGAATGAGACTTTACAAAAATATTGGGCCATTGTCCCAGAGGAAAAATGCCAAAGTTTGTTTCGCGAAGTAGGTTGCCAGAATTCCATATCAACAAACAACATAAATGTAATGGAAACAAGTACTCCCACTACCCCACATATTAGTCACGAGGTTATGGATGTCTTCTTACCTCGTTGTTATAGCGGTTATTTTAGTCATCGCTACTCCGTTGAAACTAGTGAGTAACCATATGTTTTCTGCAATCCCAACTTCATTTAAAAATTCCTTGTTTTGGCCGCAAGACATTAAACAGAATGGCGAAATAACTAAACGAGCCAAGGAGAAGTTATTAATAGTTGCTGGGTAAAACTGACATCGAAAAAAACACCATAAAAAAATTGAGGGAAAAAAGTTATTTTGAAATGGAGTCTGCCAGTATCGAAAAATAATATTTTTATTTAAGCTTTCCATATAAAAAATGACATCTAAGTGTATTCAGAGGATCAATTCTCGTTCTTTGAGAACTACAATGAAACGTATTTTCAGTGAGAGATATAAATTTCCGATTCATATTCCATGAGAAGAGGGAAAAATGACGTCACAATATTTTCGTAAAAAAAAACTTTCTCACCGAGTATTTTGGTCGTGAGAATACAATAAATTGATTTGACATTTGATGTTTATCTTTGGATTATTAAAAAAGTAAAGTTTTAACAAAGTAAAATTAATGATACGGAAACGGGCTGATGATCAACAAAAGACGTATTTGGTCGATTTTTTGGAAGCCAATATCGATTTGGATCACGATAGGTAATTACATTTTTATTTATTCATATACATGTACATTATTAAAGAGAAGTTTATGAAGCCATTGACATAGCGTCTTACCCAATCACACGTTGAAACACTCAATTCCTGTTGCGAAAAATCTATTTAAGACGGAATGATGTGTATTCTATATGTTTCTGTGAAAAAAGGCGACAGCTTATCGAATAAATGTGCGCAAACATTTTTCAGAAACCGGTATAAATTAAAAAAAAAATCGTGTCAGAGAGTAAGATGAACGGGTCTTGCGAATCTCGCAAGCGTCGTCTGATTATACGCATGTTGCCCCGAAACACAAAATATTTTTTAAATTACAACACAAATACCTAATTTATTTATGTAAATACAAATTACTATTTATATTTACACATTTTTTTTGGTCATAAATAGTAATTACCTTTGTCGATTTTGTCTACGTCTATGACAATCCGAACGGTTATCGAACTCATTTTTATTTTATACATAATATTGTTACGTTTTTGCCTTGTCACTCAAGGTTCGTATCACTGGATTGTGAATAATACAAAATCAATTTAATTTATCACCAACGAATTTATTTATTTCACAAAATTTATTACAACATAGTTTATCAATAAAAATTTACAAAATCACTTTATATAAATTATTATCAAATTTTACTGATCACTTTTACATTTTATTTTACACTAAAACACTTTTTAAATCACTTTTTAATTCCTTTTAATCTTTACACTATCGCTTACCAAATACTAATAATCCAATTCGATCTTGTTCGCCTTTTTATATACACAAACCAAACTTCTCGAAAGTTCATGACTTTACTAGTTAGAATAGTGTAGAAACATTAAGAACTGTTTTATCATGGAAAATTCCATTTAGTACAGTAAAACATTGAGCTATTAGTTTAACTTATTCTATCACACGCTTGGTGTCACCGTCACAATATAAAATAAAAGTTTAATATAAAAATTTTGCGTTATAGTTTACTTACTGGGTACGTCGCCAGATGCGTATTGTTTGAATATTTTTGGATGTATGATTGTTTATCAACAGTTTCTAGGAGGTGGAAGCTAAATGTTTTCTGAAAATTGTCTGATTTTCCGGAAAAAACTTTCAATTTGTTTTATTTTTTTTTTCTTCAAAATCAGAAGAGAATACATGTATCTATAATTTTTAAAAGGTACAAGCCAAATTTTCCGGGAAAATGTATCTCATTTTCCGCGAGAATTTTACTTTTCCAAAAATATTTTTTTTTATAGAAATCACGTTGTTTACTCAATTTTACTTTATACTTTTTTTTAAAAATATGCACGTTCATTTACACGTGCACCGTTTACAATAAAAGTAGGTTACCTCAGCAATAATTGCACAAATTATTGCCGTTATTGGTTTAGTTTATTCTTATATTAAAAATGCCCTAATTTTTTTCAATCATTTATCGGTACACAAAGCAAAAAGTGTGATTAAGTATAATAGTGAAATAGAGTATGTGCAAATATGTGTCATCCTGGTGTAGCAACATTGAAACAAATTCGCGATCATTTGGAGATTTCCAAGAAAACGTCAGTTGATTGGGCTAGTCTTATCGAGAAGTGGTTTTTGACGTAATCATTCACTTATCAATACCGATTGGTGGTAATGGGAAAACGGTCATAATCGACGAGTCCACATTTAATAGGCGGAAATATAATCGCGGACACCTTACCGACGGCCAGTGGCTGTTTGGAATATGTACATATGTATATATAAGGGTGGGTGTTTGGAATACATATATATTTTTTAATCTTTTACCAAATTACATTCAAAAATTCATCAACAAAATAATTTTTACAGATCGAAAGCGGGACACAGCCACTTTGATTCCGAACATTAAAAAATGGATATTGCCAAATTCAACAATTATTTCCGATTTTTGGAAGGCATATGATTGTCTCACTGAAGAGGGTTACATTCACCTAAAAGTGAACTATTCTCTGGATTTTGTTGGGTGTGCATACGAACAAAATTGGAGCAACTTGACGCTCTGCTATACGATGTTATAAATCTTCGTCTAGGCGTAAAATTTTTTATGGAGGATATTTAGCAAAATATATGTTTTTAAAATCATGTAACATGAAGAAAGAAGACCCGCTTAAAATATTTATGAACAAGTTGGCATTCTATATCCAGGCAAACTTCAAGATACTTTTGACGAGGATCATAACACCGATCAAAATGAAGATGAAGATGAAGAAGAGCAAAATGAAGATGATGATAGTAATAATTGCTTCTGTCAACCTTGCATACACAGATCAAAGAGTTTTTTTCGCCCCTATCGCTTCTTCTGATAGTACCACAAAGGTTAAAATAGCAACTTTCGTAAATATATCCATTTTTTTAATGCACTTTTAATACGTTGTATACCTTAGAGGCTGCCGCCCCAAACCCCAGCTTTTCCAGAACTTATACAATTCTTCCTAGTTTCAAATTTTATTTACAATTTTAAACTAAGGCTGTGTTTCAATCGGGTAAAAAGTTAAATTTTTTAACTGTGGTAAAAAATATTAAATTATCCTCACTTTTAATCGTTTTGGTGTTTCAAATTAAATTCGTTAGAAATGTGACGTTTACGTTTTTTATTTTTATTTTGCGTAGTGAAAAGCAAAATACAATCTACAAATTTTTAACTGGTCTGTAACCAGTAAAAATTTTTGTGGTGAATAAAATGCCAAAAATTTAACTGTTTAACTTTTTGTGCGATTTTTTATTCGTTTGAAACACAGCCTAAGTAAAAAAAAAAAAATTGGAAAAATTGCAAAATTTTTCCGAAAAAATTACTTGCACTGTCGAAAAACTGTTGAGATACAATCATAACACCAAAATCTTTATAAAAACAATAACACAATTTTTTTTTTTAGAAAAAGTGAAAATTGTCCCGGAAAACGAGGTAATTTTCCGGCGAAATTTGGCTTGCAGCTCCTAGAAACTATACCCTACATTCACAAATTTTCAAAATATATACTCCTTACCTGATTTTCTCGACGTACCCAGTAAGTAAACTTTACCCAAAAGTTTTAGAAAATCTTAATTAAACTTTATTGATTTTAATCTTTATTTATATATAATTTGAAAAAATTAAAGGAACATAAAATGATAACATAGAATGAAAAACTGTATTCCGCATTACATTCAACAAATGTATTTTATTTCACCAACGAGAATCACATAATTTGGTTGTGTGAAATGAAAAAATGAGAACAATGTGACAGAAGGGAAATGAAAAGTTTCTTTTCATGCCATTTTTCCATAGAACGTGAACTTACTCCCTAGTTGGTGAACTAGAATGGAAACAGCTTATTTCATAACCGATTAAGATAAAATCCGACACGTGCAATAGAAATAGAATTGAGTTAGGCTGTTTCTTAGTATTTCGCCAAATAGAAAGAAACTTGACCATTTCTAAACCGGTTGTGCTAATATATTATTGCTGGCTTATGCCAAACATGGATTTATTAATCAATAAGCATTTAAAAAAAACAATCACGTGCTTATCTTTAACTTTAAATTAAATTGAATATCTTTATGCTGTATATTCGGAAATTATAAGAGGCAGATATTAAAGAAAAATAATCACTTACCAATTTTGTTTGAACACCAGAGCGCTCAAGTATCCACCCAAAAATGGGTATATTGTATATACATACATATATATATATATATATATATATATATATATATATATATATATATATATATATATATTATATATATATATTTACATATATATATATAGATATATATATATTTATATATGTATATATATATATATATATATATATATATATATATATATATATATTATATATATATATATATATATATATATATATATATATATATATATATATATATAATATTATATATATATATATATATATATATATATATATATATATATATATATATATATATATATATATATAATATATATGTATATATATATATATATATATATATATATATATATATATATATATATATATATATATATATAAATATATATATATATATATATATATATATATATATATATATATTATATATATATATATTTATATATTTATATATATATATATATTAGGGTGGCAGCAAAAACCGAAAAATGAGCTACCTCGGGAGCCTTTTGTTTCTTTGTTTCATTATTATGTTGACATAACCCGAATAGAAGTAACGTTACCATAACGTTACGTGTAACGTTATAAATTTTTAATATTTTTGTGTAGCCGACGAATTATGTAACGTTTTGACACAAAAACGTTATGACATGAAAAAATAAAAATAAAAAAAAATATAATAAATTATTATAATTATAAAATAACGTTTTATGTGTTACACAAATAACGTTTTTCCGTCACTGATAACAGCAGAATATTTTATGAAGATTATAATTATACACTTGTTATTTCTCTGTGGAACTTCGACGCAAAATGGTAAATTTTCTGGTTATACCTAAATGGAGAAACTTTAAAAGTTAATAAAATTTGTTTTACCTAGGTTTTACACCAAATAAACTTTTTATTTGATAAACATTTTTACTATTCAGAAATCATATTTAAGCTTCTTATAAAATATATCTAGAATTTTTTTTTGAAAACTTTGATCTAAATCAAACCATATAAAATTAATAAAATTAAAATCTATGCAATTTGAGAATTTTGCTTCGAGTTTATTTTACTTCAATAACTTCGATAAAGAATTAACTAATCGAACAAAAAAGTTTATTAAACAAGCAACATTTTAATTTTTTTTTATTGTGACGTTTGGCGGTCGTTAAACTAGGTGCTGTTGTACAGCAAAAATATATTCACAATACAAAGTAGGTGGTACAAAAATCGAAAAACTGTCACAGTTTATCGAATATATTTGCTGTATGTTTATTGAGTGTGGAAGCCGGGTTAATGTTAAGTTTTCATTTATATATTTTGTCTTCTTCTCTTCGCTCAAGGCTCTTTCGATTGGATTTAAGAAAACACCATTTAAAAATAGTTTTACAGAACCTAAAAAACTTGATATTCTTCAACGTTTTTTGTACTTGCATATTAATCAAGGTACTGCAATCAAGCAAAGCGCCTCAGAAGTTGCAACAGAGTTATTGGTAGCCGGAAATGGACCGAAGCAATTAATATTAAAAAAACGTTTAATAATTCGTATTAAAAAATTGCACCAAAACTGGCGAAATAATAAAAAAAAGTGCAAATAAAACAATATTTGTAAAACAAAAAACAAAATTTATTAAAAATTTAAATACAACGTTTAACATTTATTACATTAAAAAATATAAAAATACATCTAATATAAAAAACTATTTGAGTGTAACAAAGTTATCGTATAGTGAGATTAGTGATGGTGAAAAAGAAGAAAATGAAAATGATCCACTGCAAGATTCGACCGTTAAATACATCGAAAGAAATAAACCCAAAAGGCAAAAATTGTTGATTACACCTGAATTAACATTTGCATTGGACAGAACAAAAACTTAAAATAGAAACGCTGTCCATATCCTTGCTGCGACTACAAAGGCTGTAGGATTTGATGGAAGCAGCTTTGTGTTAAATCGGGAAACATTTAGAAAAGCCCGTGCAAATTACAGAAAACAATTTTTTGTATGACAGCGAAAATTCATTCTGTCTAAATGCTAACAGTGTTTTAACAATCCATTGGGATTCTAAACACTTAGAAGACATAAACTCAAAAAAAATTGTTAATTGTTTAGCAGTATATGTGACGGGAGCAACCGAAAAATATACGAAACTTTTAGGAATACCCAAAATAGCAAATGGAACAGGAAAGACACAATCCAAAGAAATATTGTCATTAATTGAAAAATGGAAGCTGCAAAGTAACATTCAATTAATGTGCTTCGTGCCTAACTTCTTCGAAATCTAATGGGAAAACCGTTGTTTCAATTAGCCTGCCGGCATCACATAGCCGAATTAATATTATCTAATTCATTTCAATTAACGATTGAAAGCGCAATATCAAGTCCGGATATAACCTTGTTTAAAAAATTCCGATCGTCGTGGGAAAATTTAAAAAAAGACGAATTTAAAAGTGGTTGGAAAGATGAAACAATTTCAATGGAGCTAAAGGACTTTAAAAGTGAACTCGTTGAATTCGTCAATCTCCAGTTACTAAAAAATCACCCACGTGACGGTTATAAAGAACTCCTACAGCTGTGCCTTATATTTTTGGGAGAAAAAATTGACAACTGGAGATTCAACATACCCGGAGCGTTCCATCGTGCGAGATGGATGGCAAAATTAATATATTGCTTCAAAATTTTTATGTTCAAATCGCAATTGAATCTTTCTAAGAAAGAAACGGAAGGTGTTCGAACTTTACTTATTTTTGCTTGCCAACTGTACGTAAAATATTGGTATACTACCTCGAATGCCGCATCGGCCCCACGATCTGATTTAAACTTCCTTAAAAATTTAAATCAATACAAAAACAGAAAAATAGCATACGAAAATACTAAAAAGTTTAAAAGGCATCTATGGTATTTGAATGAATGTCTGGTTGGTTTGGCTTTTTTGATCCTCAAGTGGAATATAAAGAAAGGAAAAAATGGTTGAAGCGTTTAATCAAAATTCAAACTCAACGATTAACGTACAAAGCATTGGCACTTTTCCTATTAACAATATCTTCAACTATCAGATTTTGTTTCTTGTAAAACCAAAGATTTTTTTATAAAATTAGGTTTAAATTGTGAATTCTTAAGGGAAGATCCTGGCAACTGGAGTACAAACAAAATATATATAGAGAATTGCACTAAAATTAAAAATATGAAAATTGTTGATGACGTGGCCGAACGAGGCGTGGCTCTTGCAACATCATACAACCAAATATTAACCACCGACGAGGAAAACAACAAATTATATACCAATTAAAGAGAAGCACCGAATCAATTACCCAAATTCTAATAAATCAATAGTTTTTACTTTATTAATTTTTTTTGTTGAATATTAATTAATTCATGTAATATCTAATATGCAACCGGTGATTAGACCATTTTAATTGTGTTTCGATTAACACGAGAAGTATATTTGTATTTACGAACAGTAATTCAACGAAACCGACTAATAGACAGAATTCTATTTATTTAGTTATATGATTTTAATATGTTCCGAAGATTGTAAGATAATTCAATCCAGTTTCGAATTGATGAGCTTATGATTATGAAAAAATCAATCTTCTCATCAGGCCGCGGCGACTGGACTGATTATACTACAATTTACATTCTATATATACAGAATGCGTTAAGTATTAGCGAATCATAACTAATACAGATGAACTCTCTTACAATTTTTCTTCTTCACAATATTCACACAGCTCTATTTCTGTGTTAGTCTGTATTAGTTATGATTCGCTAATACTTAACGCATTCTGTATATATAGAATGTAAATTGTAGTATAATCAGTCCAGTCGCCGCGGCCTGATGAGAAGATTGATTTTTTCATAATCATAAGCTCATCAGTTCGAAACTGGATTGAATTCTTTTACAATCTTCGGAACATATTAAAATCATAAAATCAATAGTGTTTAAAAAATGAACATACCCTCGTACTTTGTGATTTTTTTAGAAATTTGTTAGAAAAAAAAAATATTAATACGAAAAAGTTTTGTAATTAAATTTAACTTACGTTTATGGTATTCTTTTTATTTTTCAACCATTTTCCGATGATCAGCTACGATTTTTGGCGCAATTTCGCTCAGTGATTTTGAAAATTTACGTTTTAATGTTGGTTTAAATATATTGATTGATTGATTGAGATTGATTGCGATGTACGATCAAGCATTAAGCAAGTCTCCCGTATTATAAATGCGAATACCACACACACCACTATATCCCATGTTACAAACACGACAACCATTCTTCTCATGAAGCCAGACCCCGTAAATAAAGGCGCCACATCGATAACCACATAAGTCTAATAGTTGTGATATCCGCCCCTGGCCAGGCCGCCGTCGTACACCTTTTTTACATATAACAAGATCGAGGGATGGGAAAGGAATGTTAGCAACAAAGACTCAACCCGGTTCCAGACACCTAAGTAGTTGATAGTTAGTAAATTTGTTAGTTATATTTTTTAGTAATTTATTTATAGCACAAGACAATACAATTTAAAGTTTCATCTACTGCTCCAACCCTGTAAGAAGACACACAAATTTCCTGGTGCCGTAAACTCTTTTTTCTGAAAAGCTGTAAACAACTATTATTATTCCCTCCACTAATTTTTCCATCGGCGGTTGTGAGGGGGGGGGGGGGGCGAGATTTCGTTCCATCATCATGTTCCCATGCGGTCACTCAAATTTGTACTAACTGTAGGTAGTGTTGCTTGACGTTGTTGTTGAAATCGTTGCGTCTCTGCTGTCCCTGCTACTCGCCCCCCAGTTTTAATGTTGGTTTAAATATATGTTAATAAAAATAAATATAATAATAATATACGTTAAATTATCACAAATTTGAAAAACTTTCCAGCGCCAAATAGATTATTTTTCTCTCTCTTTTAGTTTCCCAAATATGGAGTACAACAAATAGACATGAAATCAACTTAGTAATTATTCCCTTTGAACCAAATGGTATAAGTGATGACGAAGAATTTGACGAAGACGATTTAGCATCAGCAATATATCCTAAAGACGTGCCTGGTTCTATTGAAATACACGTTTCCGATGTAGACAGTGAAGAGGATGAAATCCAGGAGACAAACAACAAGAGCCCTAGAATGATGAATAATAAGATGCTCAACTGGACCTCAGATATAATAAATATAAATATGGAATCCACCGATGGATATATTCAACAATTACAAAAACGTAAAAACGAGTTGTTCGGGATGAATGGAATTCAAATATTTGAAATGATTTTTGATTTTGAAGTTTTCAACCACATTGTGGATCATACAAATTTATATGGAAGGCAACAAAATAATCATTCGTTTTCGGTTTCAACCAGTGACATACAAATATTTATTTCCGTCCAGCTATTTTCCGGATACCATTCACTTGCGCGAGAAAAGTTATATTTTGGTGCCTAGATGAAGATATCCGAATTCCGTTTGTTGCAGATAAATAGGATGTCCCGAAATAGATTTGAGGAAATAAAAAAAATATTTGCATTTGGCTGATAATTCGAAAATTGATAAGAAAGACAAAATGTTCAAAGTGAGAAGTCTATCAAACCTACTAAACAAAAAGTTTCAACAATGGGGAGTTTTCCATCAAAATCTATCGATCGATGAATCAATGGTGAAATATTTTGGTAATCACTCATCAAAGCAATTCATTCGGGGTAAACCGGTTAGATTCGGGTACACAAATTGGCTAAAGTGTAGTGCTGATGGATTTTATTACAATTTTGATATCTATTGTGGGGCAAATACTTATGAAAAAACCAATGCTACAATTCCACTAGGCTCAAAGGTTGTACTCGACCTTTTAAAAATCGTTGAAGTTCCATCCGACCATATTGCATTTTTTGACAACTACTTCATCAGCTATGACCTCATGTAAATGCTACAAAAGGAAAATTTCAGAGATATGGGGACCGTTAGAGAAAACCGAACAAAAAAGTTCCCGCTAACCGCTTGTAAAATGCTCAAGAAAAAGGAACGCGGTTATTATGAACATCAAACTGATAAAAACAATAAAATCTTATTCGTTCGATGGAAGGACAACAGCGTTGTTACCATCGCCATGAATTACGACAGTGTCGTCCCAGTCAGAGCAGTCAAAAGAAGGTCATCTATCAAAAAACAAAAGGTCGATGTACCACAACCAGCTCCATTTTCACACTACAACAATGGAATGTAACAAAATAACTACCAAATAGCGATTAGAGGAAAGAAATAGTGGTGGGTGTTATTTACCCAAATGGTAAACATGTCTGTGGTAAACGCCTGGAAACTCCATAAACTATAGTCTCGGAAGATGATGTGGACTTGCTAAGCTTTCAACGAGCACTAACGCGGCACTACATGAGATGTGACTAGAAGTCTTTATTCAAAAAAAGTAATCCAAAGCCAACGGTTCCTAGAAGTGCTGTACAGCATGACGGCGAGCATTTCCCCCAAAGGATTATAAATCCCCTTCGATGTCGCCAATGTCATCAGCGAATACGATGGATATGCGAAAAATGCAATGTAGCATTATGTGTCGAGCGTTGTTGTTTCAAAACATTTAACACACAAAGCACATCATGAGAACCCGATGTACTCGCACAGGTACACCGTTAAACTTCAATAAATAACTGTTTTTTACATGTTACGATAATTTTATAAATTGAAATTAATAAATTATTTGAATTATACCAACTTTGCACGATTTTTAGTGGCGTGGGACCAAATAGGTTAAAATGCTTCATTTCTGGATGGCAAACTGATAAAATCAACTGTGGTCCAATTGCTATAATGTCTGTTTTTACCAAAATATTCAATACCATATTCAAAACACGGTTAATGGAATTAGTTACACATTGAGATTTCACTGTTTATGGAAAAGCATTTTGAAAAGAAATGGTTGGAGTAAGAGATAATCAAATAACGTTGAATAGAATTAAAGCTAAAAAGGAATTAAACTTAGATCCCGTTTGAACGAAGAAGATGGTAATAGTATTCTGGACATTCTTTGACATTTCATCTTATATTCACATTAAGGTCTTATAACCTAAATTAATGTCAAAATTAAAAAACAAACTACTTGTAATAATCATACATATGCAGTACTGAATGTATGTATGTTATACGGAAACATAGTTATACCAGCTATAGGTAATTAAAGTTTTATTCTTCATCTTAATTCCATTAAGTATTTCTTTGTAAGTTTACTATATAGTACACTTCTAACACTCGGTTAAGCAACATAAATTTTAATTAAGATTTTTTTCCAGTACTTTATTTATATGCTACCATAAGCTTTTTAAATAAAGAAAATGAATAGCTCATCATTCTGCAATTTATAGTGCTAGCAAACAAAAGAAACATCACTATAATCTGATGTTATATACTGTGTACATAGGAAATATGTGACTGTAGCTGAATAAACTGAACCACATCTGTTTATTTTACTATTTATCATCTCGATACATGCATGCACTCTTAATCCGATTGTGCTTTTTTCCTCGAGTTAAAACGTTTTTTTTTTTCTTAAATGTTAAAATTAATTTATAACTTTTAGAAATATAATTATTATCTTTCTGACATTTGTAGTTAAAAAAGCACTATAAAATATTGCTGCAGTCTATGGCAAGTGTGTGCAGAGGAAATATTCGACGGTACAAAAAAAAAATGTCTGAGAGATAGCACACAAAAACCACATAAAGGAAATAAAAACCAAACGAAATTTTAGTTACCAACAACAACAAAAACTTAATACCACTAAAAACTATAATAGCAGTGTATGGGGATACAAAAAGCCCACTTAACTATTCTCTTTGATTAAAAAGTTACAAAAGCCAGATATAAATGGGAAAACTTGTTTTATGCTACTCCCACTTGATAAGGTTTGTCATTTTTCCATTTTGCTTTTTATTTTTTTGATTTCGTGGAAAATAGTAAAATTGTAAATAACAAGTAGAAATCATCGTATTCTTGAGTTTATCGAACAATAACATTAAATAAATAAGTGAAAAACATATACAACTTAAACACATACATACACAATATGTACATGCAGTGATTGATTGAAAAGCAAACACGTAGCTTTGAATTACTGTGTTGTATTATGCAATATGCACATATGTATGTATTCTCGAATGTCTAATAGATTACAAGTCGAAGAATTGAATTATTTGCTGCCATCTTTATGTATTCTACTTATATAATAACTGTGTCAAGATTTACACCTGTATAGATATATACTGTATGAAATGAAAAATAATGCTAATTGATTTTTTTGTTAAATATTTTCCCGTCATCTGTAAATTTGATTTGTCTGGCAAATGGAGGCTAATGAAGCAAAAAAAAAAAATTTAAATTGCAATGATTTCATGCAATTTTTGTGAATTAAAATTTATTGTATATACATACGTAACGTTGAACATAAAAAATTGGTTTAAATAGGAATAAATTACAAATTTAATTTCATGTGGCATGATATTCGTGTCGAGCGAAATTACTTTTAGAAAAATCGCAAAAATTGATAAAAAGTCAAGTGCGCAATTTTCGTAATATCATAGCTCAAAAGGATGGACGTTGATGTTGAAATTGGATTTTATAACTGTATAGGAATAATTTATTAAGTTTATTTAAAAGCTAAAATGTCTGTAAATCCTAAACCTAAAACCTTCAAATGGCCATTTACTTTTTGATATTTCAAGTAACAATAATTGGCTATAAAAGTCTATTAAGATATGTTCAAGTTGGTTGGTGGACGACAAATAATTTTGATTATTTTGAATTCTATGTATAAATCGAGAATATTATTGATTAAACCGAACGTTCAATAAAACAAAAAAAATGTAAAATTCATTCAAATGAATTAAAAATTAATGTTTGCAATCATAACCAAACATTTTTTTTATTTGTATAAATTTATATATGTACATGACATAATATATGGTATAAAGTTACTCAACCGTGAATTTTCATCTGCCAATGCGATATTCCCATTCCATCTTCTATAGCATTTGTGGTTGTCGAATTATGAAATATTATGTAAATTAGAGAATAATCCATCTAGTTGGTGAATTAAATTAAAATATTCGCTTCTAGCTATATCTAAGTATTTTTTTTTTGTATTTATAAACCAAATTTGTTTTTTGCCAAATAATTTTGGACATGATTTATCGGAAATATTTCTATTTTTACTCGCACATAATTAATATTTGCGAAAAATTATTTGGCCGACAAAATATATTTGTGATAATTGGTTATATTTAATCTTTCGATTATGTCATATCAAACAGATAATACCATTGTGCTTTTGGCCTATTGTGTTGATCCACGTGCATACAAATGTACATATATACAAGCTTTCATAAATTGTTTACATAATATTAATGGAAATCTAGGGAGGTGAACTTAATCCTTGTCAAATAACAAACAAAAGTAACAATAACACAAAACGATTTTTTCGCATCCACACATCATTCCGTTTTGCTGGTTCAACTTCCACAAATATCCATAGTAATACGAATCGTATCTAGAATGAATTTGTTTTCATCATCATTAGCTTAACATGTTATGTATATAAAATTTGGAGTTGCTCTCCAAATTCTATATACATCTTGTATATTGCTAGTTGCAATCCTACACCAATACAGAGCGGATGGATAACCAGCGAGAAGAGTAATGACATTCTACGTACGTAAAGCAGCTCAGTTTACAAAATGGTATCAGTTATGCTTTGTATCGTGTTTTTTTTTTGTTAAAATCCCTATAATTTAATTGGAAAATTTGTTAGTGTTGCAATTTGATTAATTAGGTTAAAACATATTTTTTTATATAAAAATAATAATGGTTTGTGGTAAAGTAACATTTCATGGGAGATTTGATTTATTATTTTAAGGGATGTTTTTTTTTGGTATGATGGGATGATAATTAAGCCAATGTTAAGCGAACAGTAAATTATTTTACATAATACATTATCCCTACATAATGCTTAACAAAAAGCTCTGTTGTTGAAATAAATATGGCGACGTGGCTGATTTTATGACCAATTACAATATAATGGCATCGACGGAGTTAAAAACGGGAGGAAGAGTGCTAATGGCTGTATGAAACTCACTTTTTTCAAGTAGAATAAAGTGCTGCAAAACTAGTAAAGCAAAAAAGAAAAGGGTAGTGTAGACAACACTATTTGCAAATATTTTGAAGTTTCAGATAAATAAAATATGTAAATAGAATCATAATTATTTTGTGATGAAGTAGCCATTCTGAAGAATATTTATTTTTTGGTTCTTAATTGATTTTTTACGTAAGAAATATGAGGCCCGCACATAATACATTTGCATTAGCTGACGCTATGAATTGCAGTGACATAATTTATATGTTAAAAAATATATTATTTTCCTTTGTACACAAATTTTCTTTGGTAGAAATGTCAAAAAAAAGAACCAAACCCAATTCTTTTTTTGCTATATATGCTCGATTAACTGCTAGAAAAATTGAGCTACCACATTTTTTTTTTGACGTTTTCTATATTTTTTTCAAATCTATGGTGTAAACACAAGACCCAAGTATAACAAAACTAAACTCAAAATTGAGCTACAGTTGTTTCCTTAGTTTTGCTAGGAAATAGTCGAAGATTCGTACTACAGCAGTAGTGGTGTGAATAAAATCAAACATTTTCATATACGTATAGTATGGTATATAGCCAATGTGTTATTGTGTTTTATCTTGGATGGTTGTGAGTTGTGTTCATTGTATTTTATTAAAAAAAATCCGATTAAAACTATAATTTTTCAAAAATATTTTTAATTTAATTAATAATTGGACAATATTTTTAATTTCTGTGATTTCGTGAATAAATTTAAAAAGGTAATTAATTGCTTGACGATCGACGCTTTTTTTGTGGTTTCCGTTTTTATATGTAACTTTTTGTTGATATACATTTTTTAGATGCGCCATATTTGTTTTTGTTAAGTTATTTTTCATCAGTACATTTAAATTAATAATTGGACGATGTTTTATAATTGTGTTTTATGTTATAATGATTATATTACATATTTAATTTTTGGACGCCCGTGCCCATTGGCGTTTTATTTTCTATATATATACATAAGTGATTTTTTGTGGACGCTCGACGCCATTTTTGTTTTATTGTTAACAAAAACAAATCTTTGTTTGCAGTTGTGAATAATTGAAATTCATTTAGTTCAAAGCAATTTTTTTTTTAAATCATTTACATATTCAACCAATTTGAAAATGTCCAAAAGGAGCAGACAACGAAAAATAAAATTAGAGTTAGAACGGAAATTACCTCAATATTCCAAATCGAGGTCAAATTTTCAGTCTAAATTTACAACTGAACCAGTTCAATCTTATTCTACAATCAACGACATTTGCCAAATAGAAGCTAATGAAACGAATTTACTGTTTTCCCATGAGAATAATACTCCTATAGAAACTGAACATCGTTTTCGTTCCCCGTCGCTAACAATTTCTGATTGTTCGTTTCACTGTGATAAAGATATTTATAAATTGAAGGATGATTTACAACGAATTGCAATTGATACTATCATATGTGGGGCAACGATGAACAAAATTTTGTTGGTTTTACATGAATATTTTCCGTGGCTTCCAACTAATGTTAGGTTGTTGAAAAATACTCCACGTACTGCTGAAGTAGTAGATTTCGGTTTAGGCACATCATACTTTTATTTAGGTTTATCAAGGGCAATTGATTATTTTCTTAGAAAATATAATTGTTTTAATTTTGATAGTATAGTAATCGATTTAGGCATTGAAGGATTGCCTATTTCAAAAAGTTCTAACAGTCAGATTTGGCCCTTAATGGCAAATGTTGTTGGCTTTTCAGATGTTTACGTTGTGTCTTCTTGCCATGGTAGAAGTAAACATATAGATTTTAGAAAGTTTCTTAAAGATTTTATTGAGGAAATTGAAATACTAGAGGCACTTGGGTTTAACCATGGCAGTATAAATGTAAAAATTAAATTGAGAGCGCTTATATGTGATTCTGATGCCAGGTGTAAGGTCTTGTGTGTAAAATCTCACTCAGGATACTTCTCATACACAAAATGTACATTAAAAGGTGCAAAAATTAATAAAGGGCATGTAGTTATTCCTTACTCGCAAATAGTGGAATCTGTGCCCAGAACAGATACAACTTTTAAAAACAGAGATGATTTAGAATATCACAAAGAAATTGAACAGTTTTTGATTGTGTTTCTCAAGTGCCAGTCGATTATATGCACTGCGTTCTTTAAGGCGTAACTAAGCAATTAATAACTCACTGGGTAAGAAACGTAAATGTGAATTTTCCTTATCTCAGGGCAGAATCAAAATCATATCGGATAATTTGCAACAAATAAAACTACCTAGTGAGTTCAATAGACAGCCTAGAAGTTTAGAAGAATATGAACGTTGGAAAGCAACAGAATTACGGCATTTCCTTTTATATACGGGACCAGTTGTTTTGAAAGGAAAACTAAATGCAGAGTGTTATGCCCATTTTCTAGCTTTGTCTTGTGGAATATCTATACTTCTGAACGAAAGATTCTGTCAAAGCCAAAATTCATCAGCAGTCACACTACTAGAAAGTTTTTGTAAGAAGCAAGAAGAACTATATGGCGAATCCAGTGGTACTTTCAACGTCCACAATCTAATGCATTTACCAAATGACTGTCTTAAATTTAACTCAACACTAAATGATTTTAGTGCTTTTAAGTTTGAAAACCTTTTATCATCAGTAAAATTGCAAATTAAAACTGGATATGTACCACTAGAACAATTTTACAATCGACTTTCTGAAGCTTATCTATTAGATCCCCGATATATACAAAAAAAAATCCCATTTTTAAATATCATCTTGGAAATAAACATTACAAAAGTGTTATATTTCAAAATTATAAATTATCTATCGACTTTCCTAACAACTATTGTCTTGTTAAAACTGAAATTTTCAAAATAATTTCTATTATTGAACAAGATGGCGTAATTCATTTCGAAGGCTGCAAAATTCTTTATTTATCCGACTTTTTTGATACCCCTATAAAATCGTCTTTACTGAATATTTATTCTACAAATTTCGAATCCATTTCCTCGGAATCAACAGTATTCACCAGTTCAGAAATAATATCTAAAATTATTAAAATTCACACCGAAAACTATGCAGTTTATTTTCCTTTAATACATACTACCGTTGTTCCAGATAACCTAATATAGAATTCTCGAAAATGGAGCAAACAACTAAGTATACAGTAAATTCCGAAGAATTTATTGAAAGTACGTACCAAAAACATACGGCTACAAATTCTATAATTTTTTATTTATGTAAAATAAATACCCGCGGTTCATAAATATTGTTTTCCTTTTATACAGCTCAATATGATTCCCAATTTGAATATGCAGATTTCTGCGAACTTCGTTTTGGTAGGATTAGCTAGTTAGATATCAAAGTATTATATATATTAATTAAAAAAAATTATTCAATTTTTCTTTAGGAGATCGTGTACCGTATACCTCGACACAGAACGCAGCTAAACAACGACGACGCCCAGAGTATAATAAACCCAGTGAGAGTGAAGCTGAAAATAAAAATTTCACTGACATAGATAGTATGTTTTAAATTTAAGTATAGTGTAGATTTTACTCTATATAAGCCCAATATTTTATTTTTCATTATAGTATTAGACGAACTTGAGATAACAAAACATATTCAGAAAGAAGAACCATTGAAGTCGAAGTCTATTATTGCAGTGCAAACCGAATCGGATGTGCCAATTGAAAATAATCATTTCCAATATTTCTTGAAATTAATCCAAAATTTGGAAAAAGGACAACAAGCATTAATGCGAGAATTCATTAAATTAAGGGACAACCGATTAAATATCCGATATTTAGTTGATTGCCAGAACGCCAAATTCACCCTACCGTTTGTAACAATCTTCTAATTATGCTATATGTGAGAAACTGGAAGACTGTTGCAGACTCAACCGTGGTTATTCCAGACAGCATTTTTCAGCCGGCTAGGTTGCAGTCGCTAGGGTGGTTCTTTTCTGGGACCACGAAAGAGCTTGAATTTGCTGTCGAAAACAATGAAGTGAACAAAAAAAATAATAATAATAAATAACTAAAATTAATAAAAATTTGGGGCACTGTATGTAGTTTACGCCGCTGCTACTCACCAAGGAAACACTATTGCACTAATTATTCATACCGCCGAAACCAAGTAGAAATCAAAAATAATTCACTCATAACAAAAAAAATTATAAATTTATAATAAAAAGAAATAAAGATTATATTTAAAAATTTATTTTACCAATAAAAGAAAAACTAGAAATCGACGAATTAATTAACCCAAAAAAAAACCTTAATTTAATTTCCTATATTATGTAATAAACTTAATTTAAATTACTTATATGATAATTTGAAAAAATTAGAATTTTTCTTTTACATTTGAAAATTTAAATTCGGAAAAACTTAAAATCTAATAACATAATGTTAATCCATAACCAAAAAAAACTTTAATTTAATTTCCTAAATGTAATAAACTTAATTTAAATTACGTATGTATATGATAATTTGAGAAAATTAGAATTTTTCTTTTACATTTGAAAATTTAAATTGGAAAAACTTAAAATCTAGTAACATAATGTTAATCAATAAAGTAAAAACGGACATGGTAACGAAGAGATAGTATGACTCTTGAAAATGACCTCATACGTAGAATGTTTTGTAACCCCATCGTGTTTTTCTATTTTAATTCGTTGAGATTTTTTTTGTAGTTAATATGTTCGTTATCGTTTTGAACAATTAATTCATTTGATTGACGAAAATATAAAGAATATTAAAATTGATACCTGGACCTGTAATAATTACAGTTTGTTTGTAGCGTATATATTTACTTCCAGAACTTTAAGTATTAATTAGATTTTAGTATTGTTTTTGTTTTTATTGTTTAAATTCATTTAATATTATTTTTATGTTTTACTGTTTTTCTTAGGCACAATTATTTTCAGGTTTAACACTTATCAGATCACCAATGTTTCTTAATTGTTTTAATATTAACACTTTTATATTAACACCTAAATATCACATGTTAGGAGACTTATGTTGGATGGTAAAATAAAGTTTTCCATTCACAGTTTTTTTTTTTTCTTGTAACACCAATAACAATAAAACCAGGCGTCGGACTTATTTCCAATGTTCACAATTCACAATTAATTTTAGTATAATTTTTGTTTTAATAAATTATTTTAATTTAACTTATATTAGTAGTTGTCGCGACTGTCCGATCAATTCTCAAAAAAAACTGCACATTCTAGAATATTAATATGATCGTGCGACCATTAAATAGCACAGATTGCACTGTTTATTCAGCCACAGTTGTTTTACACCGTTCATATTCATATGTAATCATTTGAATTTATCCAGTTAATTATTAAACTTAGGTAAATTATACACTTAAAAAAATTATTTATCACTTATTATTATACTTTACAAATTATTTACTTATCTTAATTATTATACTTATCAAAAATAAAAAAAAAAAGATCTCTATTTACAGCCAGCCAGATCAAAGTTAATTTTTTTGTAACTTTTCGCTACCAATTTCAATAATCAACTCCCCCTTCGTCGTATCTCTTCCTCCGTTCAAATCTCTTCGTCATCCGTTTTTTTTTTTTTTTTTTTTTTTTTTTTTAACTTATTACTAAAACAATAATTAATGCTATAAAATCTACTAGAGTACAGTGACCCAATGAACTGTCCTTGATTTCAATATTCGTTTCATTTTCCGTACCATAACCAAAAATTATTGTGCAATTCGCCACACGTTTAATGATGATACAAGTTTCATTAATTTTGACACCACCCTTAAAGAAGATGATGAATCAAAAATACAACTGGTACTTAATAGTAAACGAACTAAATATTTTAAAATTACAACGTGTTTTTTATTCCCAGAAATCCATATTTATGAAAGAAGAGGGGCATGAGTTAAAAAAATTTATAAGAACGAACTTAAAAAATATTTTTACCACAGAATTGGCTACGAAATTCTCAGACAACGGCCGACAAGGAAATTTTGCTGCCAAAAAGTTCAATGTGATTAAAATTTTGAAAGGTAAGTTATAAATAAATATAAAATTATTCATATAATATAAAATCAAACAATTAATTTTTTTTGTTTTTTTTCGTTTTAAAAATTTTAGATTGTACTCTGGAAAAGTTTGAAAATTCATCGCTGTCAGAATTTAATAATATAGCAACAAATTATTTTTATTATATAAAAAACAGAAGAGGAAAGCTTAAAAAAAAATCTCACGAATCTACCAGCTTCCCTACAAATTAATATGTTTATAAATTTTTAATCAATAAGAAAAAAAATTTAAGATTTTTTATAATATTTTACACAATGAAATTTCTGAATTATTTTTAACAACTACATTTTAAAATTTGATATCAATAATTAAATTACTGTTAGTTGCGAGATACGAAATCTTGTGTTTAGTTTAATAAGATTATTGAATTATTAGTTCTTAGATTTCATTGATACTAATTTCTATGAAATTTGTTTGAGTATCAAATTTACTGAAATTATTTGTGATTACGACATCAAATTTGCATAATTTATTGAATTTTTTTGTGATTTGCTAGATTAGTATATATATATTTTATATGGGTACATAATATTTTAGTTTAAGTAAATTTTGAAATTACTAGTTTTACTAATTGTTAGCTTAAATTTAAATTTGATACGATTTCCTATGAAATTATTTCGACTTAACTATCGATATTTATCAACATTTCTGAGGTTTTAATAATATTTATTTATATGTAAATTAATTTTCATTAATTCTAAAACTTATATTTAAAATTGGTAATAATGTTTATGAAATTTGAACCTGGCAATCCAGATTAAAGAATTTGCTGTGATTGGCGAGATTGAAATCGATTTTACAATATTTAATTAAATAATATTTATTTTCAATAATTATAAGTAAAAATTTAATCATAGTACTTAATATCAATGTATAAAGATAATACAGTCACTTAAACAACGGATACCATTTAAATCATAAATTTAATTAATAAACAAACTGTGATATAAGTACAAAATAATAATCTTAAAATTGACCGTGATTACAAATTGTGCCACAATTTTTATGTAACATATATATGTATTTTTATTTTTAAATAAAATTGAAGAATTCCGAACATAAAAATTAAAGTTATGTTTCATTAATAAAACATTTAAATTACCCGCCAAATTTCGTTGACGTTTGTTTACACATACATGTACTCAAAATGATTGCCGCCATTTTTATTTTTACATTTATACACGCACACACAAGCAATTCATTTTTTTATTAAGCTTCGTTCAGTTTCGACTTTTCGCGACAAACTTCATACGGTTTCTTAGCATAAGTCGAAGGTTAAACATAGTAAAAGTCGAAACAAAGTTTAGTGTTACACTATGAATTGTAAAGAAATAGTCGAAAGTAAAAATACTTGGGGAATGATAAATTACAAGATTGTCCAACTCTTATGGAGAGTAAAAGTGCTGGTCCCTACGCTTTATTTTCTCTTTGGATTTTTATTTTCTCATTTGCATTTATTTACTTTACGGCAGTGATATTTAATATTGCACTGAAATGTATTGTTTACTTTCATCACACTATGAACAGAACGTTTATTTTGATTTTGACTGTAGAACAAACAAAACTAAAAGAAGTTATAGAATAAACCAAAAATGAATTCTGTGTGAGTGCGTAAAATGTTTAATACTACCGGAAAGTAAAAGAAAGATATATGTAATAACATTTATATTTGTATTAATCGTACGTTTCTGATTTTATGTCCCGTTCATTCAAATAATAAATAAAACCAGTGTGAGCGAAAAAACGTCATTACTATGTAGAAGAAAAAATAGTTATTTGTGTATCAAGAGCGCAAAGTGCCAGTTTGTCACGCGAGAAAGGAAATTGCTGGCCGACGGGACGGAGGCCAGCAACCTTTCGAGCGTGACAAACAACTTTGCGGACGTGTTTCACACTTTATTTTTCCTACAATCATTTTAAAAAATATAATAAAAAGATAATTTTGTAGTAAAATTTACTATACTGACAATACGATTTTATTTTAGGACCGACATTTTGTTCAATCGAGTAGTCAAAGATTTTTTTTATTTTTCATAAAGAAAAACAAAAATTTGGTTTGATGTTTTATACAAACATTAGTCTTTCTTAAATTTAGCGTGCGGTTGCAAGTTTTGTCACACGTTTCTAAGAGAAACGTGTGACAAAGTAATTTGTTTATTAACTGTCAAAAAAACAGACACTTTGGGCTTTGAAAACAGAGAAAAAAGCCTGCTTTTCGAGGCGATTGTAGGAAAAGATATATACAGTTGCGCATTTCTAAATATTTGTCATAATATTCATACACTAGTGATCAAAACAAGCGCAACGTTTTTTATTATATCTAATCAAACATTGGTACTTCAAAATTAATTTGTAAGTTAAAAATATTATAAGTGTATATTTTCTGAGGCGTTCATTATATTCATTATTATTGAAAAGTTGGTCTTATAAGAAAGCCCAAAAATGGTCGTGTGCTCTGTTATTGGTTGTAATAATAACCCTAACCCAAAGATTTCTCATTTCGATCCATCAATCAGTTTTTTCCGATTTCCTAAAGAATTAAGTGTTAAGAAACAGTGGGTAAAAGCCACTTCAAGAAGTGATAATTTTTTAGTGGAAAATTCTCGTATTTGTTCGAAACAATTTATCGAAAGTGATTTTTTAATTAAAGTTGATTTTAGTGGAAAACAAAAACCGTTTTTAAAACCAGGAGTTGTCCCTTCTTTACACTTAATTAATGAATTAAGTATTTATCTTGAAGATGCACCCCCAGAAGACTTGATTGAAACAAATGACAATGCAATAATCGAGAAATTTCCTGTTGGTACCCAAACTGACCCGTATCTAACCAAATTAGAATGTGAACTTAAAAAAACTAACAAAAAATGTGCCAAGTTGCTCAAAGAATTGCAAAATCAAAATAAAATCCAAGTGAACTTGGAGTATTATTTATCCAAGATCTTTTCATTCCAGCAGATAGATAAATTAAAATATCCCAAAAAACAGGTAAGGTACGGTACCAGTGATATTGAATCTTCGATTTCATATTATAATGCTGGTCCACGTCTATATAGACTTCTAAGGAAGCGTGGTTTTCCATTCCCGTCGCGTTCCACCCTTCATTATTGGGCACAAAACGTCGATATTCAACCCGGAATATGCTAAACATTAATTTCAATTTTAAAAGAACTTCCGTTGAATGAAATTCAAAAAGTATGTGTACTTTCATTTGATGAGATGAAAGTTTCTGAAGCTAATGAATACGATAGAAAACTTGATGAGACTTTAAAGCCATCCAAATATGTGCAAATCGCGATGATTCGTGGGTTGTTTAATAATTGGAAACCTGGTTGTTTCCAATTATTAAACAACCCACGAATCATCGACTTTGACAGCAACTTCACCAAAGAAATTTTAGACAATATAAAAACATTAGATGCTATTGGGTACTCGGTGGTTGCTATGGTTTCCGATCTAGGATCTTCTAACCGCGCCTTATGGAAGAAATTAGCTATTTCAGAAGAAACTCGTTATTTCCCTAATCCTTCTAAATCAGTTAATAAGGTTTTCGTATTTTCTGACCTTCCTCATTTACTTAAGTTAATTAGAAATAATTATCTTGATCATGTCACCTAAACGGTAACATTTTAAATGCGAACCCCATCAAAGAGACCCTTCGCTTATCGAAAACAGCTGATATAAGTATAAATCATAAAATTACTTTGAATCATTTAGATGTTAAAAGAGCCGGTTGGCAAAAAGTAAAACTGGCTGCCCAACTATTTTCGCACACGGTACATGCATCAATTAATTGGTGTGCTTCTCAAGGGATTTTGGCAGATTGTCCTAATTGGGCAGCAGTTGCTAAATTTATTAAGCAAACCAACGATTGGTTTGACTGTCTTAATGTGAGAATTCCTCAAATAGATTCCAGACCGCACAAAAAAGCTTTCGGTCTTGCTCTAGATGATCAAATAACTATTATTAAGTCATTTTCAGAGGTCTTACATAGCATTAGTTAAAGTGGGCAACCATAGATCTCTAATGCCATTTCAAAAAGGCGCACTGATTACAAATGCTTCTGTCTTAAGTCTTTTAAATGAAATGAAGAAACGTTTTGCCGGAGTAAATTTTCTATTGACATAACATAGAAAACTTTTTTGGTCAAATAAGAGCCAATGGGGGGCACGTTCACCCGAAGTGCTTAGAATTTCAACATCGTTTTAAAAGATATTTATTAGGCAGGAATGATCAAATCCTCTCTAGTTCGCAAAATTTTATAGATGACTTTACCTGGATATTGTCTTCAAATCCAGTTAACAAAGCTTTAACTTTATCGCCAACTTCTATTAATAGTACCACACAAAATTCTATGGATGATATTGCTCATCCATTCCATACAGCTGCCCATTCATCCGCAACTTTCATTACCTCCAACACTCCATGTTGCGCGAATTCCTTAATGAACTCACAATCCATTGCTTTAAATTCCTCGACCTGTCTTGCTTCATCAATTATAACTATTCTTAATGATTCGGAGTTATCTGACTTCGAACATGACGGGCTAGAACATATGGCTGGTGCTATGCTCCATAAACTAAATTCAACATATGACATCAACGGCATAGGGTTCAAGGCATCTACCGGTGAGGACAATTCTTACAGCTGGGTTAATCATCTAAGCGAAGGAGGTTTAATTAAACCTACTCAAAATTTTATGCGCTATGTCAAACAAATGGAATCCATTTTTAGTAGCATAAATAGAAAGAAACTTTTTTACTGTAAAGGTTTTCTGGCAAAGCATTTAGAAATGTCTAATGAAATACAGCTTCCACTATACGTTAAACAATTATTTTTTAGAAGTCGAATGTATTTTAGAATCCGCTATCTTAATAAAATATTAATTAATTATAAGACCTAATAACTTTTTTAATAATTTATAACAAGTACTCTTTTTTATCATTAGTTAATAAAATTTATTCATTGAATTTTTTATTGCATTATATTTATGAAATAAAGTGAAGTCTCTTTTAAATTGATGCTATTTTTGCATGGTTTGGGTTTAATTTTAGTGCAATTTACAATATGGATTGTTGAATATTATTTGAAATTGATTGTTTTTATTTATTATTGAATTTATTAATTTTATTTATTTTAGGTATAATATATTTTATGACGAATGGAAAATGATGATTAAGTGTTAGATTATAACTTTAACATAAAACTGATCCCCATTACACTCAATTAATTGCGAAGATAAAATTATTATAAGCACGATAGCTATTTTCTTTTTTTATGGTGTTGAAAAAACAAAAATAACATAAAATTTAATTTGAAATCCCGGACTAGGGTCTATTATAAATGGTTCATAGCGTGCAAGAAAACGAAAAGTAAACGACGTCTTTTTACAGGAGAAGGCTTTGAAATTTGAAATTATTCGTGTAAAAACGTTTCTTTAATGTTGAAAATCTTGTACAGCACGGCCTGATAAAAAAAAACTTATTAGATAGACCGATAGGGTCCCTTGTACAGAATTTCAAAATGCAAAAATGCAGTAACGCGGTAATTTTTACTTATCATTTTCTTGCACACAATAAATGTACGATAACCATAAAACACTTATTTGGCACTTTCTTGATTTAGTGTAATAAGTGAAGTATTTAAATAATTCTTAAATAGTTTTGTAAATAATAACATTTTATTTCCAATTCTGCAGGTAAATGACGTCACGGGGACAAAAGAACCAAAGCATTTTCAAGATTTCTTCTTCAAATTATTGTATACTAGTATACTATGGATAATGTAGTTTGATAATACTGTATCAAACGATTATAATATAAGTTTGATTCGTCTATATAAAACTTGTTGGCGTAAATTTACAAGTCACTGATATCTGTCGCTTCCTATTTATTGAGGAAATTTACACTTTATGTGAACGTAGTAAATGAAACATATGTATGTGCAATATTTCCAATGCAAATATTTTACCGAAATACGCTCGATACTCAGCTGGTCGAACTGCATTATCCATAAGACAAAATTTATTTGAATTTTAATTGAAATATAGAACAACAAATAAAGAAACAATTGTATTTTCTATTAACGCTGCACTACGAAAGTAATGTTCTTTTAATCACTACTGTAAAACTTATAAACCTATACATGCATACATTTTCCCATACGAAATACTAAGAACGAACCAAACATGAGTGAAATAAAATTGTACCACGATGCGAAAAAAAAGAAAGATATAGAGACTGGTCCCTATCCCTACGCTTTATTAAATTTGAAAAAAAGAGTAACGTTTTTAGAGTTGGATAATCTTGTAATTTATCATTCTGGGTTCTCTCACTCCATTTATCTTTTCTAGTCACTGAAAAAGTGGGAAAAAAAGTGAGTATCATCAGAGCCTACTCTATAAATAAGAGCCTCCACATTGACTGTATTTTTTACTAAGCTTAAAATAAAGTACATAAAATTTTTTCTTTACGATGAAACTATATGGGAAAACGATTGTTTTCATTTACATTTTTAGTCTCTAAGAATTATGAGCTTTTACATTATTTGTATACGAAAATGTTCATAAAACATGTAATTTTATTTGATTGAAAAATCGAATCATGAAAATGTTTATTTCTTAGTGAAAATCCTCTTGGAATATAAACTATTACTAAACTTTTATGGAATGTTGTTTTTGTAAAATACGTCGTAACATAAAATTTATTAACAATTATAACCATCTCTTTTTAGTCTCTTTCTAAAAGCATTGCCACATGACAAAAATCTGCCCGAATACAGATTCATATCATGTGGCAATGCTTTGTTAACGACTTTTGTTTAAACCATAAATGTCGCCTACAATTAAAAACATATAAAAAAATCAAATAGGTGATCGAACCGATCGGATTCTAAAATCGGTCTGATTTTTGATTCGGTTAAACATATTTTTGGTGGCTTCCCTCTAAAGTAATAACTAAATTTTAATAATAATTAATTTAATACAATTTTTTTTATAAATTTACTAAAATTAAAACCATTGCTATGAAAGAAATTATGTCAATTTTACGTAAAAAATTTTCTTTCAAATCGTTTACTCAGCCCGAATCCCTGTTGTTTTTATTTGTGTGTTAAGTGACATCTAGGAATGGGAATAATAAGTAAGAGCTATTTTATTTTATACACCGCTTTCAAATGTTATGACAATTCAAATATTATAAACAAAAACTTATTTTGAATGGGTCATTAATTTTTGGGAATAAAAATCGATGCCAAATATTAATCATGTTGTATTTATTTTCAGCTGTGACTTAATTTAGATAATATTTCTAATACTTGAGAAATAAATAAGGCATTTATATTACAGTTAATGTTTGTTGGTTATGACGTTTATTTGTGATGCATAACAATCTGGGTTGATTTGATTTTTTTGATTTCTTCTCGCTCAATGCATATTATTATAATTTTTGCTCTTTGACTCTCTTTGATTTATTTTAATTTTGACTGTTCAACATATTGTCTTTTTTTACCATTGATTTTAGTTGTGAATAAGTGATGACGTCATTAAATAGAATATTCTCTTTTTAATACATATTGTTGTTGTTGTAGAACGTTTTTTAAATTAATTCCATTATTTTCTTTTGATTATATCTGGAAAATGGGGAAGCTTGAGATTCTGTGCTTTAAATAAGTTAGTCATTGAGTTGTTTATTAGTGATTTCAGAAAAAATTATTTATCTAGGTGTAATTTTTAATTCATATTTTTTCGTCAATCGAAATCGAGTTTTTCCATATAAACTCTATGAAAAAAATTATTTTTTAGTGTTTCTATGTCCTTTATTTTAAGTTCATTTTTTACATGCCGGCTCTATTCATATCAAGATGGTTCTGGTATCATACACCCATAAGGTTAGTAGTTTATATTTATTTTTTTCCAAGAAAAATCCTAATCGTACAGTTATAGCATACGAAAAATCTAAGCCAACAAATTAATCGGAAATTATGCGGCAAGTATTTTTTTTACAAAATATTAAATTGTCTACTTGGTTGGATTCTTTTTGGAATTTTTTATTGAGAAATATTGAATTTTAGACTGAGAATAAATAAAATCTAGGATTCTGTATAGGTACTAGAACTTTTCGTACAGAACTAAATGCTAAAGTAATATCAAGTAATGTGCAGAGTAACGATTTAAAGGTATAGAGTACCAGTCGCCAATATAGTCGAACGATCAAAAAAAAAATCAAAAGAAAATGAAAAATGATTGACAATGTTTGTCATATGTTATATACCACATTAGAGCTCTTATTCCCGGCAGCTCGGTTCGGTGAGGTTACCAACGAAATGGTGTTGGTCGTGGGGCTATAGATTTTGCAGGCAGCAGTAGTTGGGGATTCGTTACTAATGTTCTTACCACAGGCAACTAGCTCAACGCACTTTAAGGAGGTAGCACAAGCACGAAACATTTAATTTTCTGTTTTTTTTGTTATATCATTGGAAAGCGCTGATTTTGCTCTATCCGTCTGTTTAAATCCCGTTATTATGCACTAAAATGTTCTCACAAATAACCTAATCGACATAAATCATGAAATTAGTTCGAGCTAAGCGACTGAGATAGGTGGTAAAAGTCAAGCGGAGCGGTGTCATTAACAGCTAAAATTCACTATTACGGGAAGTTTATGTGGTTTTAAATGTAAATGAACGTGCGTTTTCATTATTAAATATGTAGCCATTCGAATCACAGACTTTTACATGTGAGTTGATTTAGGAAAGTATTTCGTGAATTTTTCATATATAAAATCATATGGGGCCGCTCTAAATTGTAGCCATTTGAAAGGGCTTGTACTGGAAAGAGAAAGTTTGTTTGTATTAAATCAATAAGATTCTTTCGGCTTTTAATAGACAAAATATATTAAAAATAATGGTATTCACAACAATTTCGACTTGTTAATCAGAAAAAATGAAGAGGCCAATCATTTATAAATATATCTACCAGAAAAAGTAGAAATATCAAAATCCCACCCGTACTTTAACCCGAGGTCAATATAAAGTGTATCGACTCCAAATCGGATTTTTCGAAATTGTTGTGAATGCTATTATTTTTAATATATTTTGTCTACAAAAAGCCGAAAGAATTTTATTGATTTAATACAGACAAACTTTCTCTTCCTATTATTTGTGTGGGCATAAAACACGCAGAAATGAGAGTTTTCCTTGAGTTTTTGATTTGGTGAATTTTATAATTCGCTAAGTCAATGCGTTCTAGCCTCATACGTAATGTATGAAGTTAGAATTTTATTTTTGGAGTTTGGTCGTAGCTACCTGATGAGTAGACCGAACTTTTTGTTTGTACGAACTTATCAGTACGAAACCAAACTAACACAGAGAAAGCTCAAGGAAAGTTTTCATTTTTTGAAGTCGATACACTTTGTATTGACCTCGGGTTAAAAAACGGGCGGGATTTTGATATTTCTACTTTTTATGGTAGATATATTTATAAATGATTGGCCTGTTCATTTTTTCTGATTAACAAGTCGAAATTTTTGTGAATGCCATTATTTTTAATATATTTTGTCTATAAAAAGCCGAAAGAATCTTATTGGGCTGGTGGGTTGATTAAAATTTGCCCCAGTCTATTGTAAACTCAAAACAATAAACAAATTTTTTGGCCCAAGAAGTTTGTACAATAAAGGTAAATATTTCGTCGATTTTCCATATAAAATCATATGGGGTCATTTGAAATTGGCCGATTGTAGCCATTTGAATCATAGACTTGTACTGGTGAGTTAATCAAAACTTGCCGTCACCTATTGCAAACTCAAAACAATAAACAAATTTTCCAGCCCAAGAAGTTTCAAGAATATAGGAATATATTTCATGAATTTTCCATATATAAAATCATATTGGGCCCTCTTGAAATTGTAGCCATTTGAATGGACTTGTACTAGTGAGTTGATCAAATTTCTTCAAACAAATTTCCTAGCCGAAGATGTTTCTAGAATATAGGAAAATATTTCGTGAATTTTCCATATATAAAATCATAAGGGGACGCTGGAAATTGGAGCTATTTGAATGGACTTGTACTGGTGAGTTGATCCAAATTTGCCATATTTCGTGAATTTTCCATATATAAAATCATATGGAGTCACTGAAAATTGGCCGATTGTAGCAATTTGAATCAAAGGCTTGTACTGGTAAGTTAATCAAAATTCGCCCTAATCTATGGCAAACTCAAAACAATAAACAAATTTCTTGGCCCAAGAAGTTTGTAGAATAAAAGAAAATATTTCGTCGATTTTCTGTGTAAAATCATATGGGGTTATTGGAAATTGTCCGATTGTAGCCATTTCAATCATAGACTTGTACTGGTGAGTTGATCAAAATTTGCCCTAATTTATTGCAAACTCAAAACAATAAACAAATTTCCCAGTCCAAGAAGTTTCTAGAATATAGGAAAATATTTCGAGAATTTTCCATATATAAAGTCAAATGAGGCTTGTATTGGTGGAATGGACTTGTATTGGTGAGTTGATTAAAATTTGCCCTAATCATCTAATATGTTAGTTACGTCAGATACTAGATTTCAAAAGAATGATGCATCGCACCAGTTTCATTTGGGGCAAGGATGGAGTTTGCTTAATAAAACATAGCCAGAGTTTAATAAATATTGCGGGACTAATGATACTTTGGTTCATAAATACAAACGATAAATCAAAAAATTAAATTTGCCAAAGAGAAATTATTTTTTTACTTACCAATACAGCTAATCCAGGCTTTATTACATTTCCAGCACGAAATGAAACACGTATCTCAATGGATTTTAAGGAAATTTTATATTTGAGTTATTAGGCCTATTCTATCAGTAGTTCCTAATATAAAACCGGATTATTCACGCTCTGAAAAATTCTTCATTTCGGTTTGGGGGTGTTGGGTGCGTCTCAATAGGGTAGGGGTTGACCGTCTATAGTCATGTATCTCGTGGTCTATATTCCAACGCTGCAACTACGTAGAAACCACCAAATGTGTCTAGTATACCTCCACGTGGTAACACCCGAGCAACGATGTGAAGCATCGGCGAAATACTAGAGGCGAGTGCAGTACACTATAAATGAGCAATGAGCAGAACAAATAAGGAAACTAATACCCCAGGTGGTACACCTGTTGCTCAGGTAAATCCAACCTCTTCGGAGGTCAAACAAGCTCATTTGAGTGAAACAGAAAAGGATAATTCACATCCCTTCCAGAGGAGTAACAAAGTCGCGTATTCTCCGATAATAGGCGGTAGTCCCTCCATTGGGGCCAGCAGCCACAACACTCGTTCTACAAACGAAGGAAAGCTTCACAATGAATTATGTAAAGCTAATAATGCATTAGTTGAAGCCAACAATATAAATAAGCAACTGAATGTTACAATTGCATGGATGCAGGAGCGTATGAAGACGCTTGATAACGAAGTTAAAGCTCTTAAGCCAAAGGAGGACATCGGTTCTACTCCTAACCAAAATATAACTCCACAAGAGTATCATACGGATGAAGAAGAACTAGCTCGAGAAACTGAGTGGATTAGAGTTAAAGGTGGGAGAAAAAAAAAGGAGACGGAATAATACGCCCTCCCCACCTCAATTAAAGGATAATGTTCCAAATATTATCCAGAAACAACCAAAAAAATACCTCCACCACCATCAATAGTAATAGATGAAGTCAAAGACTATGATGTACTCTATGAGAAAATAAAAACAATAATTGCTACTGATAAGTTTAATGCAAAGGTGATGAATGGAAACACCATCAAAATAAACTTAGAAGATGATGAAACATACAGAAAAATGACAAAAATGTTAAATGAAGAAAAACGTGTTTGGCACACCTTTGAAGATAAACAACCCAGACCAATTAGGGTCATGGCTAAAAACTTACACTCTACGTGTAAACCAGATAAATTAATTGATGACCTGAAAGCAAAAGGATTTAAGGCAACTGAAGCATCGATTAAGCTAAAACAAAGAGGCAAAGTACCTCTCAACATGTTTATGTTGACCTTCGATACTGATGAAGATATCGAAAAAATTTATCAAATTAAGTACATCTTGGGATGCAAAGTAGTTATTCAGCCTCTATGAAGATCTAAGCTTATACCACAATGTAAACAATGTCAAGCCTGTGGACATACACAAAAATATTGTAACAGGGAACTCAGGTGTGTCAAATGTTTAGGTAAACATCATACCAAAGATTGTGTAAAAGCCCAAAATGTTCAACCTAAATGCGTTCAGTGTGGAGAAAACCATCCGGCTAACTACAGAGGATGCAGCGTTGCTATTGAACTGCAAAATATCAAAAATAAGAACGTGATTGCTAAAAATCCATGTTTATTCTGAAAACAAGCGGTTAAGATGAACCGACCCGAAGTAAATCGTAGAGTGTCGGGAACTACTCAAGGACAATTTGGTAAAATGACTTATGCTCAAGTAATGATGAGCAACGGAAATCCAGGTAAAACTGCTCAAATTGACGATATAAGTCAAACACTTAAATTAATTTTAAGCAGAGTAAATACATTTGATGAGCGATTACAGAAACTAGAGTACAGCACTAAGGGAGCCATCCCTAAACAAAAAAAATGGCCAATGATCTTAGAATCTTATGTTGGCCAATGGACTGATGCAACATTAACAAGAACTGCAAGTGGTCCTGGACACAGAAAAAATCGATGTATGTCTCATCACGGAAACACACTTCACTATAGACAATCAATCATCAAATTTAAAAATTATCAAATATATCACACTATTCACCCTGGAAACACTGCTAAAGGAGGTAGTGCTGTTATAATTAGAAATAGTATACATCACTATGAGGAGTTAAAATATGAAACGGAAGAAATACAAGCAACTGCTGTTATTGTCAAATCCAAAAGTAGTTCTATTTGTATTGCTAGTATTTACTGCCCATCGAAGCACTCAACGAAAGAAAAAGATTATCTAGAGTTTCTCAGTAAATTAGGAAAATGATTTGTACTTGGAGGAGACTTTAATGCAAAAAATGTCTACTTGGGATCCAGATTAACAACGACTAAGGGTAAAGAACTTCTAAAAGCTATCAGAAAATGCAGTTGTGAAGCCCTCTCAACTGGAAAACCAACCTACTGGCCAAATGATCCAAACAAAGTACCATTGATTTCTTCATAATAAAGAACATATCTGTAAATTATGTACAAGTAGATGAAAGCCATGACTTAAACTCTGATCATTCACCAATACTTCTCACGTTAGGTGAAAAAATAATTCAGAAAGAAAGAAACCCATTCCTAGTAAATAATCACACTAATTGGGCATGATTTAGACTATCGCTAGAACAAAAAATTAACTTAATGGTTCCATTAAAGACTGAAGAACAATTAGACAAAGAAGTTCACAAATTTGTAAACGATATACAGCAATCAGCTTGGGAAAATACTCCTGAAATTAAAACGAAAATCAAGGGAAACAATTACCCTATGGAAATTAGGGAACTCCTCGCAGAAAAAAGAAGAGCGAGAAGAGTATGGCAACAAACAAGGGCCCCCCAAGATAAAACTCATTTGAACAATCTCACTCAACAATTAAGAAGAGAGATCAAAGAATTGAAAGATGAATCAATTAGCAACTATTTAAGAAAATTAACTAATGATAACAGTACTGATTACTTTGGAAAGCAACCAAAAGAATCAAAAGACCAATAATGCAGATTCCCCCAATAAAAATAGCAGGTGAGAAATGGGCTAGAAATAATGAAGACAAAGCTCGAGAATTTGCCGAACACCTCGAAAAAATATTCCAACCACATGAAGACCAAACGTTGGAAGCCGAGATAATAACTGAACAAGCTGTGCAAGAAAGTAAAGAAATCCTACCCACAACACCAAAAGAAGTCATGCGTGAGATAAAAGCTAATATGAATACGAAAAAAGCTCCTGGGTACGATCTTATTACTGCAGAAATCTTAAAAGAACTGCCAAGGAAAGCTCTGGTGAAACTCCCCAATCTTATAAATGCAGCATTTAGAATTAAATGTGTACCAAGCTTATGGAAAATGGCAGAAGTAATTATGATCCCAAAACCTGGGAAACCACCACACATAACATCGTCTTATAGGCCAATTTCGCTATTGCCAGTCATGTCCAAACTCTTTGAGAAGCTTCTGGTAAAAAGATTAAATCCGATAATCAAGAGTAAAAACTTCATCCCAAATCATCAGTTCGGTTTTCGCAACCAACACTCAACAATTGATCAAGTACACAGAATAACCAGTATAATTGAGAAAGCATTAGAGGAGAAAAAAGTCTGTTCAACAGTATTTCTAGACGTTGCACAAGCGTTTGATAGAGTGTGGCATGAAGGACTTAACCACAAGTTAAGGAATCTTCTACCAATGCAATTTGCTAAGATACTAGAATCATACTTGAAAGATAGGTTCTTCAGGATTAAGTTAGATGATACATTTTCTGAATTGAAAGAAATCAATGCGCGTGTTCCACAGGGCAGTGTATTAGGGCCGGTTTTATACCTACTATACACTTATGATCTTCCTACATTAGAAAACAACACGGTGGCAACTTTTGCAGATGATACGGCGATCTTATCTGTTGGAAAAAGCAAAGAAGAATCAACACAGAAGTTACAATCAGCTATAACTCAAATATATAAATGGACAAAAAGATGGAGAATACAACTAAATGAAGCTAAATCAGTTCACATCAACTTTACAAACAGACTAATCGAACATATTCCGATTACCATAAATCGGCAAATAATACGCATACGAACACAGCTAAGTATCTCGGCATGACCCTGGATGCTAAACTACGATGGAAAGCACACGTCAAGAAGAATAGTGAAGAATTAAGACTTAAATACAGAAAAATGTATTGGCTGATGGGAAGGAACTCTTCTTTCTCAACATACAATTATAGGCAATTATTGAAACCGATTTGGACTTATGGTATTCAGCTTTGGGGTTGTACCAAACAGAGCAACGTAAATATCATCCAAAGATTTCAGAATATGGTATTAAGGAACATCGTTGATGCACCTTGGTATGTCAGGAACAATGACCTTCATAGGGACCTTAAAATGAACCTCATCTTAAATTAAATCCAGGAGAAAGCACGGAGACATGGAGAAAGGCTCCGCCAACATGTGATCATTGAGGCAACTCAGCTCCTAAGCATCACGAATTTAATACGCAGACTTAAAAGAACCAAACCTTTTGAGCTGGTGTGATTGTAAGTTTAAGCAGCATTATGCTGATCTAAAATCCACTACAAAGATGTGGTTTACTTCAATTTACCAAACACAACGCAACTATATTTTTTTTTTACATAAACAACCGAACTCTGGAGGTAGTACGTTTGTGGATGGATTTGAATAGAATTTTTTATCTGAAAGTTGAGATGTAAAGGCCGATACTTAAGGTAGTTCCTAATACGAAATTGATTAATTTCGACTCTGGAAAATTACTTCGGCCATATCATCCGGGGTAGGAAAATGAAATTAAACCATGAATCGAATTCAGGAAATATTGCGGAACATTACCAATGATATTTTGGTTGACACCTTAATTCAAAAATTATATTCGCCAAATTTAGTTTTATATAACCAGCTTCAAATGGAACAATCACATTTGTTAATGGATTTTGTGAATTTTTATCTGAAATATTTTGTAAATTTATAAAAGTTTTCAACTATTAAACATAAGGTTGGGCTGGGATCAAATTTTTAAAAATAAAAAATGACCGTTGGTTTTCCTTAAACAGCCAAACCAGACAATTTCCTCCGCCTCCAGCAAACACACATTTGTCGATGTATTTTAGTGAACTTTTTTATCGGAGATGTTAAGCCAATGGGAAAAGTCTTCTATAAAAAGTTCCTGATCTTAAAAGTTAAATTACGTCCTGAAGATTTTATGGACCATGTTATTTGTGATGGAGTTCCCGCAGAAGTCTGAAAAATCAGAACATATACATTTACTTATATGTACATATTACATACCCCTCACACCGTTTTATTCAAGGAGTGTACTTCTTTTTCTAAAATGTCATCTGGCAACCCTATCACCACCACAACAGCGGTCTGTTTTCCTGTATTATTTTAGCTTACCAAAAATTGACCCTGTTAAAGTTAGCCGAAAGTTTCCAGCCGAAAGTGAAAAGTCGATAATGCAGATTATGTTATTAACGTTCTAGCCGAAAATAAAAAAATTATTGGTTATCAACCGAAAGTAAATATGATACATGGATTGAAATAAGAATTTTTGTAAATAGTCTCACGTGGACCACTATGTTTAACCTAATCGTGGAAAATATCGGAAAATAAGAAAAATCCACAAAATTGCAATACAATCAGCCTCTAGAGTGTATATCTGAAGTTGAATCGTTTTTATGTGATTTGTCAATAGCCGTTACAGAAAAAACATTTAGTTCAAGTTTCCCGTGGGAAATCTCGGAAAATTTGAAAAAGTTTCCATCCGAAAGTAACAAATGAATGTCTAGAGTGTTATTGTCTTGAGAAGTATTTTATAGATGTGACTTATCAATAGCTATCGCAGGGAAAAGAATCAGTTCAAGTTTCCCGTGGGAAATCTCGGAAAATTCGATTTTTCAAAAATCATTAGACAATTTTTATAAAATCAGCCTCTACAGTGTTATGTCTGGAGATGTATTTTCCCGTGGGAAACAAACAATTTTTTTTCAACTTTTTTCATAATTTTCCATTAGTTACTTGTTAAGTTTGAGAAAAAAGAATTTGTCTGATGAGGCTGATTTTATACATTCACTTTTTACTTTCGGCTGGAAACATCAAAAATAAAATTTTCCCGGATTTCCACGGAAATCTTGGACTGAATTTTCTTCCTGCGATACCTATTGACAAGTCACATCAATAAAATACATCTCCAGATATAACACTCTAGAGGCAGGATTTATAAAAATTTTCAAATGATTTTCGGAAAATCGAATTTTCCGAAATTTCCCACGGGAAAGTTGAACTGAATTTTATTCCTGTGATAGCTACTGACAAGTCACATCAACGCAATCCATCTCCAGATATAACACTCTAGAGGCTAACTTTGTTTCAATTTAAAATAATGTTTTGGGTTTCGCTAATTTTCCACATTTTTTATGTGGAGATGGGGTCATGTTTTGCCATATAAGAATGTTGACAAAGGACTTTAAATAATTGAAAAATGAATGTAAATTCCGTCGGTTGTTCTTAGTTGTTTTTTAAGAGGAAGAAAAAAATGTATATGTTCAACAAAAAATGGGAAAGTAAAGAATGACATAAAAGATAACAAATTTTCATTTTTAATAAAAACAGATTGTTTTGCAAAAACGAATGGTCGCATGGTAGTAATAGATAGACGAGCGATTGCGGTTATTTATATTTTTTTTTTTGACGTTGCGTTCTTTTGACTGACCAGTAATATATTACGATTGTGAGTGAATGTATGAAATGTAAAGAGTGAGCGCCAATATATGTGATTAATATACTGTGGCAGTAAAACGAGTGTATGTCTTAATGTTTAATGAGTGAGCCGTTACAAGTTTTTGAAACCATCATTTTTTTGCAATTTGCACTTCTTAGAAATGATAAATTTTGGTATAGTTTCCAGAAAATATTGTCCATATTGACATTAAAAGTTGAACCCAAGCCAAACTTTACAAATATTACAATGGAAATATTCCGAATAGGATTATATTGCAAGATTCTACATAAACCAAACGTCTTTAATAAGATTTCTCCAAAGCCAACCATTAAAATGGTTTCCTTCCAAGAAAGTTAATGTTGAATATTTAATATCCAAAATAGCCCCAAATTGTCGTCGTCCTTACAGTGAATGATAACTTTATTATTCTTAGAAGTACTTAATAGTTTGAAGTTTTCGGTATGTCTGAAAAAGAACAAAAGACCTTATGAAAATCAAATAAAAAGTTTCTCTAATGAAATTTCCTTCTGGAATTAATTCATTTGAATAAAACGTTTATTTAATCTTAACTTTTCCGGTAATTTTCTTCTTTTGAATTAAACAATAAAAAACTACAACAACTGAAATTTTCAAATTTCATTTTTATGGAAAAAAAACTTTATTTAATTTCTCAATTAATTAAAAAAAAAAATCTTTATCACATAGTATAGTAAACAAGTATTGTATGTTGAAGCAGATACACAGCTTTTTGGCAATATTAAGAAGAATTATGTTTTGTAATGCTTGTATACTGACGAAAACAGTATTGCCATAGGAAATAAATAAAAAATGTAGGAATTCTGCACAGCAAGAAAAACATAAATTGAAATAAAGAGCTTATGGGTGTCATTACGTCTACTTGTTCTCGAGAAAATTACCATATGTGATTTGGTTTTTAATTTATGGAAATTTTTGTATATTTTCCATAAAAAGTTAATTAGAAAATGTGAATGTATATCATTTTTGGCAACAATAATTTTATGTAGCAAAAATTTGTTTAATAAAATTTATTCATGTATGCAAATTAATTTATTTATAATTTGGAATTTGTTTTTTGGATAAACAACGAACTTTTATATTTTTTTTACATATCAATAATGTTACCTACATATTTACATTTACCTTCAACCGTTTGTTGGTTTTTATTTTTCAATTGAAGATACAAATTTTTTGTATGTTTATCTAGCGAAAGCTTACGTTGTATAAAAGTCTAAATAACGTGAAAATGGCTTGCAGCTCATTTATAATTTTAACATACATATTTTAATAAAACAAAAACTTTTACATTTGTTTACATGCCCATGCATGTACATATACATATTATAAATAATTAAACAATGAACCGAGTTTATTATTGTTTTGGGTTTTGTGATGTCAAAAACACACATCGAACGTGAAAATCAACTTAAATGGTAAAAGTTAACCGCATTTTTGATAAGCTTGATGAGTAAAACCCAATGGTAAACATTCCGGATCTAGTTTACAAAACAAAAAATATACGACAAATTTCGACATCTGCAATTTCCCAAATTTAGATCAATGCTATGAAACATTTTTTTAAAGCAATTTCATGAATTTTTTTAAATTGAAAAGTTAGGTTGAATGCTGGCAATGTTTATAAAAATCCGTAAATTTAAAAAATGGAACTATAAAATCAATTTAGTGAAAATTTTGGAAAATGTATAGTTAGAAAGTTATCTAATTTTAAAGACAACTAAACTAATCTACTACTGCGATGAAACCGGTGTGTTAACCAATATTGGAGAGAAAAAATTTCAGTAGAAAATCGTCACTGTGTAAATTGAAAAATCTTACTTCATAATATGTATCTTTCGAAAGGAGCTGCCGATGTCTGAAAATGAAGAGATCAAAATTCTGTATTTTCCTACGAACGAGACTCTATATTAACAACAACTGGTTCAACTGTAAATTAACCATTTAAAATCCTTAATCATAAATGCCTTTTAACGACTCAACACCTGTATTATGGAAAAAGTAAAAAAACGAACGTCAAAAAACATAGAAAACTGAAAAACAGAAAAAAATTGACAGCGATTTTAATCTATTTGAAAATACGTAAATAAAAGGTACATTTTGGCGAACAGACGACGACACAGTGATAGTTTTATTGCATTGACATAAACAATTTATATTAAATCCATATCAGTATTTTCCCATCGGCAGGGAACGTATCAATGTGTAACGATCGTGCGACGCACGTTGTACTTGTTTCTTCTGATTAGGAAGTATGAGATGATTGGTTTTTTCTATGACTTAATGATATGCTGGTGATTGATTGTGTGGGTAACCGGTAAACTTCCCCTAACTAAAAAAGCAAAACAAAATTTTTTAAATATAAATAAGCGGTCAATGGTAGACAAGAAAAATAGAACAATGGAGTTTGGAATTTGAGTTAAGAAGGTCATATTTATCGTGCTGCAAGTGAAATGTGATGATATTTTTTTTTGTTTAATGCAGTCTATTAAAGTGCTAGTAAAGTTTCAAATTTAAACAAATTAGGATTATTAATTTAAACTTAACTTATTTGTTGTTTACTCGTGTACTAATATCACTAATACAAAGATTTTGTATCATAAAACACAATATTTTGCTTTTGCCACTTCCTTAATGTGAAATTTATTTTTATTTTGAAATGAAATTACGATGTTTTCTGATGTTACTCCTTCATCTAGTTTCTACCAAACACTAACTAAAATTATGCTAAAACCTGCTTTTATACCATATTTTGTGTGCCTACGTGCCTTGTGAATCTTCTTTCTCCTTTATTTTATTTTATGCTTCTTAAAGGGGTTGTAGCGCCCTCTCTTTTTTATATACTATCTGGTGTGTTTTATTAAGATAAAAACAGAGAAGAATTTGTTGACCATCTGGTGTGTGTGGGTGGGTATGTGCAAAATGATATTAATTACGGATTTGCAATGAGGTCGTAAAAATGAATTATATCGTTCCTTGTATATTTCATTTCCTCTAATCTGGATAGGGATTCCGACTGCATTTTGGATGATTTTCTTAAGCATTATTTTTAGCCTTAATTTAGGCAATCAAAATAAATATAAATCATTATTAATTGCATGCCTATCACTGAAAATGTAATAAAAAATTTATTTTGTTATAATTTCTACAATATTATTTTATGATCGTTGTTTGTATATATACAGTTGACCTCCAATTTACAAAACAAATTCGATCAAAAGATCCCATCATTTAGTGAAATTGTCTTAAATTGAGACCAACATTTCGTGAATATTGTATAATTCGTTCTAAGGGTTCATAAATGTATGAAAGTTATTGATCATTTGGAAAAACCCAAGTTAATGAGAATTGATCGCACATAGCGGACATAACATATAGGGGTTCGCCGTATATATTTGAGAAATAACGTACATAGTTAAGTATGTAGGTAATTTTTTTTTAATTTTTTTTTTTTTTGCTTTAATATAAATACATTTGCATTCAAATGAATTTATCAATATTGTAAGATTTTGGCTACTAAGGTAAATTCCCTTAATCTTTAATAAGATTTAATTCCCTTAATCGCATTTTGATAAATTATGCGATTGGTTGGTGTTCTTCATATAAAAGTTTTACTTACAATTAGTGATTCAATAAATCATTCTAACAATATAGGTTTGCCTTGCATTTTAGAATTTATTATAATAAAATTCTATGTGGTATGTACTATATTTTAAAAAAATTAAGAACCGCCGAAATGTAGTATCTTTCGAAACCATACTGCAAATTTAAAATTAATGCCTTAAGCGCAAATCTGCAGAAAAACCAAAATAAAAACTGGCGTTCGTTTTTTCGCGGTTTCAAAAAAATGTTTAATTGGTTTGGAAAACTGAATTTTACTTTTTTCGGTCAGAAAAACATATTTGTAATTAATATTATTTTGTACAATCACAAAACACCAACAGTTTTCACTTACTTAAAAATAAAAAAACCAAACTTTTTATTTTTGAATTTATTTACTTTTATTTATTTAAAATTACAACTAGTTTCGATCTTGTAAAGATCATCACAGGTAATTTTTTGCAATGGAAATGAAATTTGATTGCAAAAAATTACCTGTAGATGATCTTTACCAGATCGAAACTAGTTGTAATTTTAAATAAATAAAAGTAAATAAATTCAAAAATAAAAAGTTTGGTTTTTTTATTTTTAAGTAAGTGAAAACTGTTGGTGTTTTGTGATTGTACAAAATAATATTAATTATAAAAAGATCACTTACGTCACTCCGCTTCACAAAAAAAATTTTTATTTTAAAAAATGTTTAATATTAAACATACGTATTTGGTACAGAAAAAATTGAACTATCATTTTCTAGTAAATTCGATAAATTTCCAGAAGATTTTAGGGTCAATTATTTAAAAATCGAAATTTATTTACCAACTGGACGTTTATACAATGGAATCCTTTTCGGTTCATATAGGCATTTTCAATGTGCTTTCTTAATCCAGTTAGCGCAATATAAGTTCCATCATTAAGCCCAATTATATTTGGAAAACCATATTCTCGATTAAAACTTAAATTATATTTTAGTGTCACATAAATTATACTTCTAAATCGATTCTTCTCTAAAATGTTACGTACCTTATTTTAGTTGAATCGATTTCACCTTGCGTTTGCGGGAATTTGACATGAACATTTCCCAGCTGGGTGGATATAATTCGGGTGAATTTTTTGACGCACCTGTGAACCGTTGTTTGACTGAAGCAAACTAGCGTGTCAGACCCAACCCTTCGTTGATAACTGCCACTACCTAAAAAATTTAGTACCGATAGTATCTACAAATTAAAATTAAATATAAATAATTTATATGTATATCAAATGGATCCATAATGTCATCGACGACAAGACACAATACAGCTAACGGCACTCATTCCAAAATTTAAAATTAGGATTTATTTATCTGAGTGGTTTATGGTTGTACGGTGCCAAAATTTTTATAATATCGTCACAATCGTCATTTAAAAAATATATATCAATTTCACCCCCACGGCTCAATAGGCTCCCCGTTACGTTGAATCACTTAAGAAATTCTCAACTTATATACACACTCCCTTGTGACGGGTCCTTATATCAAAGCATTCCAAGCAATCCAAAAGAGCTTCTATGTTTCGAATATTTACACCTCATTTACACAATCCGTATTTTTTATTTACAACTTTTAAATTATATTTATAGCACGAGTTACCTTGATATTATGAAAATTCTTTAATTAAGTGTTCTTTAATAAAACCTAAATCCATAGACAAATTTTGCTTTATTTGACCCTAAAATCTTCTGGAAATTTATCGAATTTACTAGAAAATGATAGTTCAATTTTTTTTGCACCAAATATATTTTTCTGGCCGAAAAAATTAAAATTCAACTTTCCAAACCAATTAAACATTTTTTTGAAACCCCGAAAAAACGAACGCCAGTTTTTATTTTGGGTTTTCTGGGGATTTGCGCTTAAGACATTAATTTTAAATTTGCAGTATAGTTTCGAAAGGTACTGCTAAAGTTTTATAATTTGGTTAGCATTTTTTTGTGTAACGCATTATAAATTAAGTCCGTGTTATTATCGTTTTTTATTGCTTTTGTGTTTAATGATTTTCAGTTCTTCCATGTTTGCGTCCTGTTTGGTCATCAGGATCGTGTTTAAATAGTCTATTTATTAAAAAGTTGAACGTTGCCATCTTATGTTGGTTTGGGTGGTTAGATGATTTGTCAATGACGTGACCTGTTTGCGTGTCTTTTCTGTATATTTTGAATGTACATATGCTTGTTGTTAACATAAATTATTGTCAAGTCTAAGAAATGTAAGGCTTTGTTCGTCTCTGATTCTAGAGTAAATTTTATGTTCGGATGTTTTTTTTTTTTTTTTTTTTTTTTGTGAAGATTGCTGAGTTGTGTCATTGTGCCGTTAAATAGCACTAGAATGTCGTTTACGTATCTGTGCTAGTAACTGATTATTTGGGCTTCGTTATTCGATTCTGTTAATATATGCTGATTTTCTAAGTGGTTCAAGTGTATCTTAACTAAGGTTCCTGATAGAGGATTCCCCATTGGAAGTCCGTCAGTCTGTGAATAGAATTTGTTGACATAATTGCGTCAATTTTTTCTTTCCTGGTTCCGCTTTTCTGTAACAGTTCCTTGGTTCTTTAATAATAATAATAATAATAATATTTTATTGACTAAAGCGTAAGCCGATGGCTTTTGTGCATAACATTTTTACAATTTAATAACAAACTTAAAATTAACAATTAACATTTTAAATAAAGTATAACAATGAACAAAACAAACTTCCACTTACATAATCAATAATAATTTACAAAATGTACATGTTCTATGTTATAGATTTTAACATAACAGTTTTAAATTTAGAAACAGAACTAATATTTTTTAATTCCGTTGGCAAACTGTTCCAGGTGAGAATCGCATTTATCAATCCGGAGTTATGGTAAACATTTGTTCTATTTAGTGGCAAATTAATATTCCTTGTGCGTAACGATGCAGAAAAATTTAATTTATCATACAAGTACGTGGGTATACCTGATTTTATTATACGGAAAACAAACATAGCAGTAAAACTCAAACAAGTCGCATCCAAGGATTGAGCTCCTAAATTCAGATATATGGTCAAACTTTCTAAGGTCATAGACGTATCTCACACAATTATTAAAAGTAATCTTAAGTAAATGTTTTGAGGAACTATCACAATTAGAAAATATCACATCACAATAGGTGAAAATTGGAATAATTAAAGTTTTGACAAGATATATACGTAACTTAACAGGACAAAACTTTTTTATTAATCTAAGCGAATATAAGCTATAGTTAACACGCTTACACAGAGAGCTTACATGATCAGTCCATGTAAGAGTAGTATTCAATACTAATCCTAGATTCTTAATTGTTGGAACAAATGAGATTATATCATTATTCAAAACGAGCACAGGTTTTATATAATGTACTTTATGTCTAGTTAAAAATAAAGCTTTACTTTTATTAGGATTAATAGAAAGTGAATTATTACTAGACCATAACGATATCCTATTCAGATCGGCATTAAGTTGTATAATTAAGTCATCCAATGTTACCAAATCACCACCAATATATAACTGCAAATCATCAGCATAAAGATGAAATTGACAGTTCAAAATATGCCAAGGTAGGTCATTAATGTAAATAGAAAACAGTAAAGGGCCTAAAATTGATCCTTGAGGAACTCCAGCAATTACATCACTTAGGTTAGAAAAATCATCACCAAGTTTGACGAACTGTTTCCGGTTACTTAAATAAGAATGAAGCAACATAATAGCGGAATCAGAAAACTTATAATACAATTTTAACTTTTGTAGCAATTGCGTATGATTGACACAATCAAAAGCTTTTGAAAAGTCTAATAAAACTAAAACAACAAAGGAATTACTTTTATCCAAGATAGCAGTTATATCATCAACTATATTTACAAGTGCAGTAGTAGTACTGTGGCCAGATTTATATCCTGATTGAAACTTGCATAAAAAATTAAAATTATTAAGATGCTCAAGAATTTGAATTTGTATAATTTTTTCAAGAACCTTGGATAGTGCAGGCAAAATACTAATTGGACGAATATCACTTATATTATTGATTACATCCTTTTTAGGAATGGGAATAATCGAAGCCATTTTCCACAAATCCGGAAATACAGATTTAGTCAAGCATTGGTTAATGATGAATGTAATATGTGGTAAAAATAAATCAATAAATAGTTTCAGTATTTTGAAGTTTATCATGTCATATGCCATCACATCTGATCTAATGACACGGATTGCATTCAACACCATAAGTTCATCTACACAATCAAAAACAAAACCACAATTATCAGAACCAGTAAAATTTAAATCAGGTAACGGCAATACCACTAAAGATTCAGAAAGTTTACTAAACCCAGCTAAAATGTCATCAGCGGAAAAGTCAATAACAGCTTCAGTCGAAAAACATGATATACCAAGCTTTTTAAATTGTTCCACGTTATTTTAGTATTACTCATATTACCAAAATAAAACCGATTTTTAGCTTGATTAATACACCTGTTTGTTTTATTTCTTAAATATTTAAAAGATTTTAAATCAAATTCTGATTTAAATCTTTTATATTTACCATAAGCCAGATCTCTACGCTCCATTAAATTTAAAATAAAAGCATTTAACCATGGAGCTGTGCGACACCTCCTAATGCCTTGTTTACGTGGTACACAATTCCTATCCAACTCTAAGATATTTGAATTAAATACTTTAATAATATCATTTACATCATGATAAAAATAAAGATCATTCCAATCTAACGAAGAGAAACCAAGTAAAAAGTCATCATAATTAATTGCCTTGTAATCAGGTACCACAGTATAAGAAATTTTATCTCTAATACGACTGAACCTATAACAGGCAAAAATCAAGTCATGATCGGAAATAGCTGGAACAGCAAGTTGACCAAAAGAAATGATATTGTGTATATCAGGCTCATGCAAAATAATTAAATCCAAAAGACTGCTATCTAATCTTGTTGGGTTAAAACATAAATAGCTTAAATTATTTAAACTCAAGCAAGCACTAAGTTTATTATTAATTAACATATTAAAGTTAAAATCCCCACAACAAATAACTTTTTCATACTGGGATAAGTATTGTGAAAACACAATTTGTAAATTAGTTATATCATCAGTACCAGCCGGAGGAGGATTATAAATAACTAAAACAAGAATTTTACCAAAACACCCAATGACCTCAGATGCTAAAATTTCAAGTTTGCCCAAAGTTCCACAAAATAATTTATTGGTTTTTAATGTACTCCTAAAATATATAGCAACCCCACCCCATCGCGTGTTGTTAACTCGATCAAACCGCATTATATTATAATTATTAATATGAAGCGACCCGTTTGAAATCTTATCGTCAAGAAAAGTTTCTGTCAAAGCAAGGAAATCAAATTTATATTCATTCAATAAAATAACAATATCATTAAAATGTTTTACCAAACTACGGACATTTAAATGGCCAAATTTCAGACATACATTAATATTTACCTGCAAAACATCACCTGTAACAGATTTGCTCTCAGATTTACAATAATTTAAATTTAATATATTGTTGAATTGACTACAACTGGTTTCCAAAGCTTTACATTTCTCTTGAGTTGGTATATTTGTATACATGTCGCTTATGTCGAATGGTGCCAGTTTGGCTGTAGGTGGTATATCTGATGTTATTACCTATGGTAGAATCCATGATTTATCTGTATTTATTCATTGTTTTGAACTGTGATTTGTTGTGCTGTCGTCATTTCCTATGTACTTTCTCAGTCATGTTTTCAATGATTTGTATAATATTTTCGTACTCTACGCTATGTTAAGTATAATTACATTTGAGAATAGTATACCTTACATGTTCGAACCCTCACCCTTTTATATACATTTTTAATTGTTTCACTTAACCACGTATGTTCTACTTTGTGTTTCGCTTTAACTGCTGCACTAGTTTTATTATTAATTCTTACACTAATAAATGTTGGCACTATTTTTAATTTTCTGTACTTTCTATTAAAAAATAAACTAATAGACTTAAGAACCGCACCAGCATACAAAGTGGCTACAGAAATTAATTATTTTCTCAGCAAAAATGTACAATCAATAAATATACCGCCTACAGCGAAACTGGCATCATTCGACATAAGCAACAAGTATACAAATATACCAACTAAAGAAACAATTCAAATAACTGAGGAACTGTTACAGTAAAACGGAACCAGGAATGGAAAAATTGACGAAATTATCGCTCTAATCAAAACAATCACAGAGCAAAACTATTTTCAATAATGCTGATGGTTTTAAAAATTGTTGTATCGCCGATCACAGAGATGTCCACAAGGGCTTCCCCATATTTACAGAGAAATTGGCCATATGCTAGTCTATGTGGTCAACCTTATCCAATTGTGAAGGACTATACTAAATTTTACAGAATTTAGAATTTCTAATAATTTTGATGGTTTTAAAAATTGTTATATCTCCGATGACAGAGATGTCCACAAGGTCTTGCCCATATTTTCGGATAAATTGGCCATATGCCAGTCTACCTGGCTATGCTGATCCAGTTGTGATAAACTATACTATACTCCACAGAATTTAGAATTTTCAATAAGTTTGGAATATGACCAATTAGGATGAAACTTAGCTATTCCCTAACCATTTGTGAAGGAATTTGACATGAACTACGGAAATGAGATTCTAAAATGATTTTTCTAATTCCGGGACCCTATGCTAACCTTAGAAGTTTTACTGATGCTGCGCGTACTCTCACCCATTTTTTCTTATTTTCCTTTAATTAGGATTAAATTTCCCGGCCGATGTATAGTAATTTAACTTAATATACCAGTTATTTAATTAACTATAAATTTATCAATATGAGAAAACTCAACAGCTGCCAAATTCTTAAAAATGTCAACAGGCAATCTCATAAAAGCTATTGTCTGTTGCATCTTCCATAAACTATGCAGCTGTCGAAGTTTATCTGCATTGACGCAGATCGAAAAACGGTAAAGAAATAATCGGTAATTCCCGTTCTAACTGGCCATATTAAAGAACTTTATCTAAAAACTATTTTAGAATACCATTTCGTCGGCAAGACGCTTCTAAATACCTTCCACTACAATATTATCGTTAATTAAAAGAGATTCCAAGTATCTGCACCTTGTGGCTCCTCACCGCTAAGCTACATTGTGTTCCGAAACTACTATACACTCCCTTGCTATATCAGGTACCGTGAGACTAACGAGTATCAGCGATAGAGCTCCTTCTTGTCGAACACCGCAGTTAATTGCAATGAAATGCACCATGTAACCGAGTTTATGTCATTTTACTTGAAGTACATACTAAACTCTGTAAAATTTAGTATAGTTCTTCACAATTGGATAAGGTTGACTACATAGACTGACATATGGCCAATTTATCCGAAAATATAGGCAAGACCTTGTGGACATCTCTGTCATAGGAGATACAACAATTTTTAAAACCATCAAAATTATTAGAAATTCTAAATTCTGTGAAGTATAGTATAGCTCATCACAATTGGGTAAGGTTGGCTACGTAGAATGGCCCTTGGGCAATTTATCCGAAAATATGGGCAAGACTTTGTGGACATCTCTGTGATCGGCGATACAACAATTTTAAAACCATCAAAATTCTTATTAATTCTAAATTCATTGAAGTATAGTATAGTTCATCACAATTGGGTAGGGTTGACCACATAGACTGGCATATGGCTAATTTCTCCGTAAATATGGGCAAGCCCTTGTGGACATCTCTGTGATCGGAAAACAAAAATTTTTAAAACCATCAAAATTATTAGAAATTCTAAATTCTGTTATATTTAGTATAGTTCTTCACAATTGGATAAGGTTGACCACATAGACTGGCATATGGCCAATTTCTCCGCAAATATGGGCAAGCCCTTGTGGACATCTCTGTCATCAGAGATACAAGAATTTCTAAAATCATCAAAATTATTAGAAATTCTAAATACTGTAAAATTTAGTACAGTTCATCACAATTGGATAAGGTTGACCACGTAGACTGGCATATGGCCAATTTCTCCGTAAATATGGACAAGCCCTTGTGGACATCTCTGTGATCGGCGATACAACAATTTTATAAACCACAAACATTATTAAAAATTCTAAATTCTGTGAAGTATAGTATAGTTCTTCACAATTGGGTAAAAGGTTTACCACGTAGACTGACCCATGGCCAATTTATCCGAAAATATGGGATAGACATGCGAATGAAGTTTATCCTAAATTAATAATAGATTTTACAACAACAACAAAATTGTGTTTGTATGTGTTTAAAAAGGCATACATTCGGGCGAATTTATTATATGCACAAAGAAAAATGCATTAAAATCAAATATTTGAACTTAATGCAGAAATAACAAAAATCCAAATACAAAATTTTTTTTAAGAATTAAGCTATTTGGGATTTCACAAAGCTAATCCCATTTAATTAATAATTGGATCAAGGAGTTTACCTATTAATCGACAATGTTTGACAATTGAAATTTTAATCTTATCCATGTATAAGAAAGGTTTCTTCTATTGGCACACATCCCACTATGATAATCCGATAGGCCTATGCGTATAATTTTAACATGCTTATCCGCTAAAATTTCGTATTGGGCTTACCTATTGAAACAACAATTATTCGGAAACTTGAAAATTTGGATATTATGCATATCTAAGAAAATCGGTATCTTAAAATTTTCTTCTATCGGCAAACATCTCACTATGATTTTTCGATAGGTCTATGTATGTAGTATCATCAACCAAATTTGCTAAAGTTTGATATTGGGTTTACCTATTGAAACAACAATTATTCGAAACTTGAAAATTTGGATATTATGCATACTTAAGTAAATCGGTATCTTAAAACTTTCTTTTATCGGCGAACATCTCACTAGGATTTTTCGATAGGTATATGTATGTAGTATAATCATGCACATTTGCTAAAGTTTGATATTGGGTTTACCTATTGAAACAACAATTATTCGAAAACTTGAAAATTTGGATATTATGCATATCTAAGAAAATCGATATCTTAAAACTTTCTTCTATCGGCAAACATCTCACTATGATTTTTCGATAGGTCTATGTATGTAGTATAATCAGCCACATTTGCTAAAGTTTGATATTGGGTTTACCTATTGAAACAACAATTATTCGAAAACTTGAAAATTTGGATATTATGCATATCTAAGAAAATCGATATCTTAAAACTTTCTTCTATCGGCAAACATCTCACTATGATTTTTCGATAGGTCTATGTATGTAGTATAATCAGCCACATTTGCTAAAGTTTGATATTGGGTTTACCTATTGAAACAACAATTATTCGAAAACTTGAAAATTTGGATATTATGCATATCTAAGAAAATCGGTATCTTAAAACTTTCTTCTATCGGTAAACATCTCACTATGATTTTTCGATAGGTCTATGTATGTAGTATAATCAACCACATTTGCTAAAGTTTGATATTGGGTTTACCTATTGAAATTTCAGTTATTCGAAAACTTGAAAAATTTGATATTATGCATATCTAAGAAAATCGATATCTTAAAACTTTCTTCTATCGGCAAACATCTCACTATGATTTTTCGATAGGTCTATGTATGTAGTATAATCAACCACATTTGCTAAAGTTTGATATTGGGTTTACCTATTGAAACAACAATTATTCGGAAACTTGAAAATTTGGATATTATGCATATCTAAGAAAATCGGTATCTTAAAATTTTCTTCTATCGGCAAACATCTCACTATGATTTTTCGATAGGTCTATGTATGTAGTATCATCAACCAAATTTGCTAAAGTTTGATATTGGGTTTACCTATTGAAACAACAATTATTCGAAACTTGAAAATTTGGATATTATGCATACTTAAGTAAATCGGTATCTTAAAACTTTCTTTTATCGGCGAACATCTCACTAGGATTTTTCGATAGGTATATGTATGTAGTATAATCATGCACATTTGCTAAAGTTTGATATTGGGTTTACCTATTGAAACAACAATTATTCGAAAACTTGAAAATTTGGATATTATGCATATCTAAGAAAATCGATATCTTAAAACTTTCTTCTATCGGCAAACATCTCACTATGATTTTTCGATAGGTCTATGTATGTAGTATAATCAGCCACATTTGCTAAAGTTTGATATTGGGTTTACCTATTGAAACAACAATTATTCGAAAACTTGAAAATTTGGATATTATGCATATCTAAGAAAATCGATATCTTAAAACTTTCTTCTATCGGCAAACATCTCACTATGATTTTTCGATAGGTCTATGTATGTAGTATAATCAGCCACATTTGCTAAAGTTTGATATTGGGTTTACCTATTGAAACAACAATTATTCGAAAACTTGAAAATTTGGATATTATGCATATCTAAGAAAATCGGTATCTTAAAACTTTCTTCTATCGGTAAACATCTCACTATGATTTTTCGATAGGTCTATGTATGTAGTATAATCAACCACATTTGCTAAAGTTTGATATTGGGTTTACCTATTGAAACAACAATTATTCGGAAACTTGAAAATTTGGATATTATGCATATCTAAGAAAATCGGTATCTTAAAACTTTCTTCTATCGGTAAACATCTCACTATGATTTTTCGATAGGTCTATGTATGTAGTATCATCAACCAAATTTGCTAAAGTTTGATATTGTGTTTACCTATTGAAACAACAATTATTCGAAAACTTGAAAATTTGGATATTATGCATATCTAAGAAAATCGGTATCTTAAAACTTTCTTCTATCGGCAAACATCTCACTATGATTTTTAGATAGGTCTAAGTGTGTAGTATAATCAACCACATTTACTAAAGTTTGATATTGGGTTTACTTATTGAAACAACAATTATTCGAAAACTTGAAAATTTGGATATTATGCATATCTAAGAAAATCGGTATCTTAAAACTTTCTTCTATCGGCAAACATCTCACTATGATTTTTCGATAGGTCTATGTATGTAGTATAATCAACCACATTTGCTAAAGTTTGATATTGGGTTTACCTATTGAAATTTCGGTTATTCGAAAACTTGAAAAATTTGATATTATGCATATCTAAGAAAATCGATATCTTAAAACTTTCTTCTATCGGCAAACATCTCACTATGATTTTTCAATAGGTCTATGGATGTAGTATCATCAACCAAATTTGCTAAAGTTTGATATTGGGTTTACCTATTGAAACAACAATTATTCGAAAACTTGAAAATTTGGATATTATGCATATAACCTATCAAAAAATCATAGTGAAATGTTTGCCGATAGAAGAAAGTTTTAAGATATGGATTTTCTTAGATATGCATAATATCCAAATTTTTATGTTTTCGAATAATTGTTGTTTCAATAGGTAAACCCAATATCAAATTTTACCAAATGTGCACAATTATACTACATACATAGACCTATCGAAAAATCATAGTGAGATGTTTGCCGATAGAAGAAAGTTTTAAAATATCGATTTTCTTAGATATGCATAATATCCAAATTTTTATGTTTTCGAATAATTGTTGTTTCAATAGGTAAACCCAATATCAAATTTTACCAAATGTGCACAATTATACTACATACATAGACCTATCGAAAAATCATAGTGAGATGTTTGCCGATAGAAGAAAGTTTTAAGATATCGATTTTCTTAAATATGCATAATATCCTAATTTTCAAGTTTTCGAATAATTGTTGTTTCAATAGGTAAACCCAATATCAAACTTTAGCAAATGTGCATGATTATACTACATACATAGACCTATCGAAATATCATAGTGAGATGTTTGCCGATAGAAGAAAGTTTTAAGATACCGATTTTCTTAGATATGCATAATATCCAAATTTTCAAGTTTTCGAATAATTGTTGTTTCAATAGGTAAACCCAATATCAAACTTTAGCAAATGTGGTTGATTATACTACATACATAGACCTATCGAAAAATCATAGTGAAATGTTTGCCGATAGAAGAAAGTTTTAAGATATCGAGTTTCTTAGATATGCATAATATCCAAATTTTCAAGTTTTCGAATAATTGTTGTTTTAATAGGTAAACCCAATATCAAACTTTAGCAAATGTGGTTGATTATACTACATACATAGACCTATCGAAAAATCATAGTGAGATGTTTGCCGATAGAAGAAAGTTTTAAGATACTAATTTTCTTAGATATGCATAATATCCAAATTTTCAAGTTTTCGAATAATTGTTGTTTCAATAGGTAAACCCAATATCAAACTTTAGCAAATGTGGTTGATTATACTACATACATAGACCTATCGAAAAATCATAGTGAAATGTTTGCCGATAGAAGAAAGTTTTAAGATATCGAGTTTCTTAGATATGCATAATATCCAAATTTTCAAGTTTTCGAATAATTGTTGTTTTAATAGGTAAACCCAATATCAAACTTTAGCAAATGTGGTTGATTATACTACATACATAGACCTATCGAAAAATCATAGTGAGATGTTTGCCGATAGAAGAAAGTTTTAAGATACTAATTTTCTTAGATATGCATAATATCCAAATTTTCATGTTTTCGAATAATTGTTGTTTCAATAGGTAAACCCAATATCAAACTTTAGCAAATGTGGCTGATTATACTACACAGATAGACCTATCGAAAAACCATAGTGAGATGTTTGCCGATAGAAGAAAGTTTTAAGATATCGATTTTCTTAGATATGCATAATACCCAAATTTTCTAGTTTTATAATAATTTTTGTTTCAATAGGTAAGCCTAATATCAAACTTTAGCAAATTTGGTTGATCATACTACATACATAGACCTATCGAAAAATCATAGTGAAATGTTTGCCGATAGAAGAAAGTTTTAAGATATCGAGTTTCTTAGATATGCATAATATCCAAATTTTCAAGTTTTCGAATAATTGTTGTTTTAATAGGTAAACCCAATATCAAACTTTAGCAAATGTGGTTGATTATACTACATACATAGACCTATCGAAAAATCATAGTGAGATGTTTGCCGATAGAAGAAAGTTTTAAGATACTAATTTTCTTAGATATGCATAATATCCAAATTTTCAAGTTTTCGAATAATTGTTGTTTTAATAGGTAAACCCAATATCAAACTTTAGCAAATGTGGTTGATTATACTACATACATAGACCTATCGAAAAATCATAGTGAGATGTTTGCCGATAGAAGAAAGTTTTAAGATACTAATTTTCTTAGATATGCATAATATCCAAATTTTCATGTTTTCGAATAATTGTTGTTTCAATAGGTAAACCCAATATCAAACTTTAGCAAATGTGGCTGATTATACTACACAGATAGACCTATCGAAAAACCATAGTGAGATGTTTGCCGATAGAAGAAAGTTTTAAGATATCGATTTTCTTAGATATGCATAATACCCAAATTTTCTAGTTTTATAATAATTTTTGTTTCAATAGGTAAGCCTAATATCAAACTTTAGCAAATTTGGTTGATCATACTACATACATAGACCTATCGAAAAATCATAGTGAGATGTTTGCCGATAGAAGAAAGTTTTAAGATATCGATTTTCTTAGATATGCTTAAGACCCAATTTTTGAAGTTTTCGAATATTCGATATTTCAATAGGTAAACCCAATACGAAATTTTAGCGGATAAGCATGTTAAAATTATACGCATAGGCCTATCTGATTATCATAGTGGGATGTGTGCCAATAGAAGAAACCTTTCTTATACATGGATAAGATTAAAATTTCAATTGTCAAACATTGTCGATTAATAGTTAAACTCCTTGATCCAATTATTAATTTAATGGGATTAGCTTTGTGAAATCCCAAATAGCTTAATTCTTAAAAAATGTTTTGTATTTGGATTTTTGTTATTTCAGCATTAAGTTCAAATATTTGATTTTAATGCATTTTTCTTTGTGCATATAATAAATTCGCCCGAATGTATGCTTTTTTAAACACATACAAACACAATTTTGTTGTTGTTGTAAAATCTATTATTAATTTAGGATAAACTTCATTCGCATGGATAGACCTTGTGAAGATTTCTGTGATCGGTGATACAACAATTTTTAAAACCATCAAAATTAATAGAAATTCTAAATTCTGTAAAATTTAGTATAGTTCTTCACAATTAGATAAGGTTGACCACCAGTCTAGCATACGGCCAATTTCTCCGTAAATATGTGTAAGCCCCTGTGGACTTCTCTGTGATCGGCGATACAACAATTTTATAAACCATCAACATTATTAAAATATTTAAATACTGTGAAGTATAGTATAGTTCATCACAATTGGGTAAGGTTGACCACGTAGACTGGCCCATGGCCAATTTATCCGAAAATATGGGCAAGACCTTGTGGTCCTCTCTGTCATCGGAGATACAACAATTTTTAAAACCATCAAAATTATTAGAAATTCTAAATTCTGTAAAATTTAGTATAGTTCTACACAATTGGATAAGGTTGACCACATAGAATGACCTATGGCCAATTCATTCGAAAATATGGGTAAGACCTTGTGGACTTCTCTGTGATCGGAGATACAACAATTTTTAAAACCATCAACATTATTAAAAATTTTAAGTTCTGTGAAGTATAGTATAGTTCATCCCAATTGGATAAGGTTGGCCACGTAGAATGGCCCTCGGGCAATTTATCCGAAAATATGGGCAATACCTTGTGGACATCTCTGTGATCGGCGATACAACAATTTTGAAAACCATCAACATTATTAAAAATTTTAAATACTGTGAAGTATAGTATAGTTTAACACAATTGGGCAAGGTTGACCACGTAGACTGGCAAATGGCCAATTTATCCGAAAATATGGGCAAGACCTTGTGAAGATCTCTGTGATCGGAGATACAACTGCGGTCGACCATGTAAAACTTTTGAAATAATACAAAATTATGAAAAATTCCAAAAACTGTGAATTATATTATAGTTCATCATAATTGGATCGGCTTGGTGACATTGACCGCTATATGGCTTAGATATTCTAAGAAATGTACGGGGTCTTGATCGACGCTAAATAATTATTTAAACCATCAAAATTCAGTCAACATTTAAATTATCTAAAATATAGTAATGTTCAACACAATTGGATGCTTTTGGTTAACGAGATAAACAGATGGTCCAGCTATCTGAAAACGATGAAAAGAACCTGTTTCCTGATGAAAAGTATCTGTTTGGTGGTACGAAAAATTCAAAATTACTAAAAGTTTAAATTCCAATTAGAAAAATAGGTAATTTAACACTGTAATTTTTTGTTATTTGTTTAGAATAAACTTCACACTTATTATCAAAACTTAAACCCTTTTTTATTTGTATGGGCACTTTCAGCAACCGAGAAGAAATTGTTGGGCCTGCCTTAAGAAAATACCTACTAGTAACAGGAACAATTTCTTCTTTCGTTTTTGGCATCATTTATTAATCAATTAAATTTTTCCTAACGTTTATTTTTTTCCTTTTTTTTTTTGTATTAAATTAAACTAAATTTGCTATTGTTTTTTTGGCATGGTAGACTAAATTTTGTGGCGTGAAGAAGGGAATACCGACATGGTAGAAATTCAACGCGTTGGATTAAACAGTTATAGTAGACTAGCTGTACAGATTAGGGACCTCCAGTTCTCCCCTGGCAGTACACAACAACACAATAAAACCAAATTTTAGTTGTTAATTATTTTATTAATTCAATAATCGATGCAAATAAATAATTATACATATATATTAAATTCAAAATCCAAAATAAATTCGTAAATGTAAATAAAAACGAAATAAAACTAATTAACATAAAAAAATAAATAAATATGTACAATTCCTATTATAAAATTTTGTAATTTAAAAATAAACAATTTTTATTGTCATACGTTTATTACCGAACAAAATAACAAATTTGTTTCATAAATCGAAACGTCAAAAATAAGCAAAAAAAAAAAAGTGGGGAAAAAATAACTCATAATATATATTTTTTGGTATGGTTATGTTGGTTTTCTGCGGATATTTTGCTTAGTGTTGAAATAATTTTAACTCGAGAGTAGAAACAGTAGTACGGGTTTATATCCATACTCGTGCAATGACCTTAACTGCGGTACAATTTTTTTTAAAACAACTTAAGCATGGTTTTCCACGATGGCGAGGCGCAAAAATTAGTCTAATTAAAAAGAGGAAGGAATAAAAAATAACATAAGAGTGAGTGAAACACCAACAAGTCGTTACTCCGAATTTTTATTTATTTATTTAGCGGCGCCGTAGAATGGCAATGGGATAAAATTTAATAATAATTTTAATTTTGCATTTAATATCTAGAAAATACAGTATTCAAAAAAAATATACGACCATTTTTTTTTGTAATTCTATGTTTTTTTAATGATTATCATAAAAAATGTAATTAAATGTATACATATTGTATTATTCGTCGTTGCAATATAAATTGAGTTCCTAAAAATATATATTAATAGATTGAATACTAGACAACTTCAGTGTAAATTTTTGTGTTAAGGAAAATAAATTGTACGCTAAAATATTGTTCATATCTTTTGTATGAATTGGTATAGATACAATTTTAATTTTTTTGTAAAAATCAGTCACAAAATAAAAACATAAAGATAAGGAAAATTCGTAATCTTTACGTTTATTTTCGTTAACACTGAAAAATATCTGACATATTTTAGCTGTCAAATTATCGATCTATTATAGTTACTTTCCAATCGACCAACCGCAAGCACCCGCTAGCAAACCGCTAGCAGAAAGGTTTTGTCTCCGCTTAATGAACTACTCGTAACTGATGTTGTTGTTTTTCACGAGCAGTTAAAAGGAGTTACGCATGATTTCGCCGCTAGACGGTTGAGTGTAGAACCGCTTGATAAACCGCTTTTTTATATCAAAAATATTTATTTTTGTTGTGTCAAAAATAAAATTTTTTCTATCGCATTGGTCAATACGTTGGTTAAGTTGTTAAAAAAAATATTTTTAATTTTAATTGTTCGCCGCACCACAATTTTGACAGTAAATGCAAAACACATACGATTTATAGGATATGTTTTACTCACATCATTCATTTTAATCGTTCCAATCGACCATAGCAAGGATAAAAACCTTTCTACTAGTGGTTTGCTAGCGAGTGCTTGCCGTCAGTCGATTGGAAAGCAACTATGTATTGTCTTTACACAAAAACAAATTAACGGTTCTATTTTGAAATTTGTTTTATTCTGAAAATTTTCAGTAAATTGACAACATGAATTCCGAAAATCAGCGGCTAATCCGAAAAATATGAATCTTTTTTTCGGATTAAACGTCCTATTTCGGAGTGCTGAATTAAAATATTAAAAACTGGACGTCCCAATTTTTCTATCAAAATGCTATTTTCTCTCTATAGAACTATTGGTGAATTTTTGCTTTCTCTTTTTAGTTTGACTAATTTTTTCGCCTCGCCATCGTGGAAACCATGCTTAACCCGTTAAAAAAAAAATCGTGAATAGTAACGTACGATTTATCAGTATTTCACAAATATCTCGACTTCTGTTTATCGAATTTCAAATGTTCAATTATAACAACGTGAATTAAAATCATTTTTTATAATATAATGGAGCAATGTGAAATTGGTTCTCTCTTAAATAAAACCTGCCACTTGACAAGTTATTTAAAAAAAAGAAATTTGCATAACCTTAAAGATTTGACGGAGGAGGATATTGAACTATCGAGTAAATACAATTATAAAAATATCTGTCAGCTTTATTTGTCAACATCATAATTGCGTTCATTTGGATTACTATTCAACAAGCCAAACTAAGTACTGTGATCCGTTCCAAAAGCATAAAAAAAAACATATGTTTGAACCTTTGGGTTATAGACGATAAAATGAGTGACAAATTTTATAAGCATAGCAAAAATATGCTTATCGCAGGCAATATATTTTGAAAAAACTGTGTTTCTAGTATTAAATCAATTTTTGTTGAATCAGATATTGCTTCTAATACTAAATTAATTGAATCTGCTAAACAATGACAATCTCAGCAATTATCCGAACCTTTAAAAAGGCATAATATTACATTTTTATCGTAAGTTTCAAAAATAATTGATTATTGTAATTTTTAATAAATAATATTCCACACCGTTTGGAAGATTTTGAAATGTTAATTGAAAATTACGGAAATAGTTGTAATTAGAATGGTTTTGGAAAGTAATATTAAATTTGTTTGCTATTTTAAATAACTGTTATAAATTTCGTCCAAAATACAATTCGAAAAGCACATTAAAAGATCCCTTGTTCTGTAGAACATTATTTTCCGGATTGCTGTCTTGAAGAATTAAAAATTCGTCAAGAATCGAGTCGTCTTCAGATGGACAATCATGAATTAAAATTTCTTTGTAAATCTCTTGGAAACTGTCCGATTGCAGTTCAACCATATTGTCATCATCTGCTAAACAATTCAAATACTCGCTGTTGAATAACAGTTTGGTGCAAATAATATTGGCAACATTAATTCCAATTTCGTTGCTGGTAGGGGTTTAATTAAAAGCAGCAGGCTGTCTTGATTTGTTTTACCCGTGAAAATGTATTCAACACTATTATTGTCTGATAATTGATTAATTAACATTATCTGCGAGTTTATTGTTAATTGGAGACCTTTAATAAATTTGAAATAGTTTTCATTTTTCGAGTAAATTTTCAAATTTTTCAAAAATTGTATGCTGTCTACCAAATAATTGTAAATATCATGAATGTGATGAATAGTGATGAAACTAAAATTTCTGGACACGTTAAGTCTACTGTTCTTATTGCACAGCCTGACCCTTCGACGCGATGGTATTCAAGGCCCAACAATTGATTGGAAAGTTGGTATCTCGAAGGAAGTTTAGAGAACTATCGCAATTTCTTGAACAAATCAATACAAGCCGACTTTATGGTTGAGCCTAATGGATCACCAGAAACGAAAATTGCTCGAGTAATAGCTCATCGACCATCTAGTGCTACATTAGTCTCATGTTTTCAACGACATTCCAGCATACTAAAGGTATCCGTCGACTAAGACGTTGCAGCCACTTTTCTAGTTAAAATGTTGATTGGTGAGATTTCAGCTCTATTACGTATTTGCCAAATCAATATGTCAATGCAACAGGAAAAAGGTGTAGATTATTATATTTTACAGCCAAGATTTGGTGTAGTAGGTTAATAGTACATAAGGAAGTATAATGCAGTGGGGTATCACAACACTTTTTCCATTTGGACTAGTTGGGTTGTTTGGAAAAACATTTTTCATTTATGTTAGCGATATTACCACAGTAACACCACTTTGGGTAATATTAAATAAAATTACCTATTTTACCGGTAATATTACCACCGAGAATATTACCGTTTACGTCACTATAAATATATATATATATTAATATATATATATATATATATATATATATATATATGTATATATATATATATATATATATATATATATATATATATATATATATATTTATATATATATATATATATATATATATATATATATATATATATATATATATATATATATATATATTATATATATATATATATATATATATATATATATATATATATATATATAAATATATATATATATATATATATATATATATATATATATATATATATATATATATATATATATATATATATATATATTTATATAGTGCTGGGAAAAAAAATTGGGCAAACATATTTTATTACAAATTGGAGTCTTTTTTTGCTAAAATTACAAAACTTTTGAAAACGATTGGCTTATTATTTCATTTTAAATACATGTATGACCAACACCCCTATTCCCTTAGTCGTGTCACTTGTCACTTGTACCGACAATCAAATTTTGATATTCTATTAGTCGATCGATGCGACAATTGTCGTTTGAAGTGACAGATATAGTTTTACGTCGCATTCTCTTATATTATCACTTCGATCGACTAAGAGAATACCAATTTAAAGTTGAAGTGACACGACAATTGTCACGTCGAATGAAGTGACTCGACCAAGGGAATAGGGGTACAAATTTTTTGAAAAAAAAAAAATGTACCTGCAATTTAGGGCGAAAACTCGAAAAATGCCAAAATATTCAAAATACGTTGATTGGAGTTAAAGTAATGGAATAAATTAAACACTTATTTTTTAATTTTTTTTTGTTTTTTACTGATTTATAGAAATTCCATCTTTTATATTAATAGTTTGTTGGACCGCCATTTGCTTTTATTACAGTGATACACCTCTGATTAATTGAATTTGATAAATTTTTAGAGATTTTAGAATTTTTAATATTACAATGTCGTCGGAACCGTTTTAAAACTTCATCGGACATAAGAGGGGATCTTGATCGAGCAACGGGAAACCAAATTTCAGCCAGCTTAGTGAGAAAAAGACTTGTTAAAGCTGGTTTGAAAGCACTTATACCAGTCCAGAAGCCTGAGTTCACATTAGGAGTGAAAAAGAAAAAAAACGTTTGCTATTGGTCCAGGAGCGCGTTTCTTGGACTCAAGAGATGTGGAATGATGTGATTTTCTCCGATAAATCAAAATTCAAGCTGCATATTGGAGATGGAAGAATTCTCGCGAGAGGCTTAGCAACGGATGTCTTTTAAGACTTCCACCGAAAAATGAAGGAGTTATGGTCTTGGGATGCTTTTCTGGAAATGAAACCGGTCGATTTTGCTTCCTTAGTTCCAGAATTATTGCAACTGTTTATCTGTAGGTCCTCATAACTCTTATCTGTAGGTCATAACGAATTTGAGCCTTCTGCGTTAAAGCTTTTTGGCGAGGCTTGCAGATTTATTTTTCAACAGGACAACGCTCCGTGCCATACCGCCAAAGTTGTGAGTTATTAATTTTGAATTGTAAATAGAAAAATTGGCTTTCAGATAAACATAAATAGTTTGTTAAAAACTTGTTTTTTTTTTCTTATCTCTTCATTTAAAGGTAAAAAAGTACTTCGCAGAAAAAAGTATCGATGTGTTGAGCTGGTCCCCGTATAGTCCAGACTTAAATCCCATAGAAAATATTTGGTCTATAATGAAGCTAGAAGTAGTAAGAAAGCGCCCAGAATCAATTCAAGCTTTAAAAAGTTTGTTGATGACGATTTGGGAATCCATACCTTCTACGACTTTGAAAAATTTATCAAATTCAATGAATCAGAGGTGTATCGCTGTAATACAAGCAAATGGCGGTCCAACAAAATATTAATATTAAAGATAGAATTTCTATAAATCAGTAAAAACAAAAAAAAATTAAAAAATAAGTGTTTAATTTATTCCATTACTTTAACTCCAGTCAACATATTTCGAATACTTTGGCATTTTTCGGATTTTTCCCCTAAATTGCAGGTACATTTTTTTCCTTTTCGCAACAAAATTTTTTAAAATCATCTAATAATTTTATGGTATCAAAAATTTGTGTTACTGAAGCTATTTCGTCAAACAATAAATTAATATTTACATTAACTGTTTCATTTATATCAAGTGTTTTAATTAATTCAACAGCACAATCAAAAGAAGGGAATTGTTCATTTAAAATAAAAACGCCCAACTTTTTTAGCAAATCGATAAACTGCTCAAAGTAAAGAAACCCATATAGTCGGGCAGTGTATTATTAGCTTCCTAAGCTCTAGATTACAATAATTATGAAAACTAATTAGATTTTCCCGTCGTTGCTGATTTAGTAAAAAAACAAAAAAAAATTTAAAACAATTATCGAAACCAAAGGACCGTATATTTAAACAACGTTTTAAATAATTATGGACAACATGGCAATATCAATTCGCTTCTAACACATACAGATTGAACGATTTCAATTTTTGATACAGAGAATTTTGGTTTCTGAAATTAGAATTTGTGTTGGCTGCGCTGAAAGCTGAAATTTTCTCTTGAGATAAATCTAAGGAATTGAACGGTTTTTATATTGCACTAAACATAACAGCTGCGGTTTCATTAGCGTTTTCAAACAAATCTACCAGTTTATTTTCCATCCCATTCTCGGTCGTGTAATATTATATTACTAAAGGAAAAAAATTTACATTTTTGTGATTCGAAGCATCTACTTGTAAAGAATAACAAATTTTGTTAGAGATTATTTTATTTATAACTTGTACCATTTCTTTAGGAGCCAATACTTCTGTCACAATCGCCTCGGCTTTGATTCGGCCGCAGTTCACTTTATTTCCAATTTTGGAGTGGAAATGTGTAGGTTTTATTAATTTTAGGTAGCATTCCATTGAAAAGTATGATTGGTTGTGTTTGATACAATGAAAAATATGGACAAGTTTTGCTGCTGCAGTTAGATATTCATCAGTTGTATATTTTGTATTAAAAATCTTGTGAATACGGCACTCTAACCGACAACCGTTAATTTCTCTAGCCCGAAAACATTTATTAGAAATTAGTATTTCCACACCAGATAAATTACAGTGCCCCTTATGACTTGAAATTTTTTTTAACCAACTCTTCAATTGCAACCAAGATCATTAAAGTTCGTTGCTAGTTTTATTTTTTTTTTTTTCAGTTTCATTTGAATTTGATGACATAGTACCTAAAACAATAAGGAATTTATAAAAATTTTCTAAAAATCAAATATTCTTAACATTACTTTCGGATAGCTCCGAACTTCAATAAAAAAAAGAATTCCTCAATTAACAGCTTTAAAACATAACACAATAAAAAAATTCCTCTTTGTATATAAAAAACGAAGTTACTTTCTCATTTAAATAAGAATATTGTTGCTTATTCCAAACCAATATGGATTTCATATAATACGTGAAGTAAGTTGCAATCGCTACAGTTAGAAAGTCATGTCAAATTTTATGTTATCAGTAAACGAGGATAATTAATCCGCAAATTTTATTTCTAATTTTTTTTTTTTTTTTTTTTTTTCACAAATAGCTAGGCAAACAAAAATAGTTATGAGTGATTTATAGACAAATACACGGGGTAATTGTAATTGTATCACAATTTACAACTAGAAATAAGAAATTTACATTTAAAAATCGTAAAATTTTTTTTTTAAACCACGAGGATTTTTCAGTATCGACGAGGCACGAGGACAAAATAGTCAAACGAGGACAATCCTTGCCAAACGAGGACGGGTGGCAACCCTGATAAATATATATATATATATATATATATATATATATATATATATATATATATATATATATAATATATATAATATATATATATATATATATATATATATATATATATATATATATATATATATATATATATATATATATACGATGGGCTCGCAATACGATTAAATCACTTTACGATGAATCGACTCGACCAAAATCTAACTCACTTTAGGATTAAAAATTCACTTTACGAGATAAAAAATTCACTTTACGATTTATGTACATATATGTACATACATAATACCTACATAATATGTACATACATATAAATTTAATTTTCCTGTTATTTATTACTCCTTCTCTATTTTAGTTATGACCAAGTTAGTGGAACGAATTACCATCGTAAAGCGGGGGTCCACTGTATGGGTCATTCCACGGTAATATAGTCAATTTTTCACAATTCCCGAACTTCACCTCTTAGATTTTCATTTTTATATTTTTTTCGTGTTCCTCATTCAAAACAACAGCAACATATTTTTTAATGCTTTTTTTTAACCTTCGGTTATCCGTCATTCGATATTTTAGTTTTGAAAATTTTTCAATTCTGATTTTTGGCTTCAACGTAAAGTGTGATATTTTCAGTTCTAAGTACAGTATCTCCAGATGTTATACCATTTTAGAAAGGTATTGGTTCAGCCTAAATTAGTACGTAATTTAATTTAAAAAAGTACCATTATCTTAGATGTTATAGTTAGATAGATCTAAGTTTATATTTTAGCCGATAGTTGGCACTGCCAGGAAAAATTTTAATATACTCCAAACAGCATTTAACATTTAAAATAACGAGCTTCAAAGTTGAAAAAACGTGTTTTTATATAAAAATAGTTATATTTCTGTGAAAAATAATTGAATATTTACAGCTAATGTGAATTTTTCCTAATGATTTTTATCATTAAAAACCACGGATAATATATATCTGTGGCAAATTATCAAAAGGGATTAACTCGAGTTATGCCCTTTGTCATTTTCACAATTTTTATACTAATTACATTTCGGCACATATACCAATTTTATCTATTGGGAAATAGCTTTATTAATAAGGTAGATACAGCACGTTGCAAAAGGGCATAACTCGATTTAAAAAAAAAAATAAAATTTAATAACGGCATAACTCAATTTTTTTTTTTCCTTATTAAAATAATTTTTACAGAATAATTATATCTAAAAAAACAAAAGGCAATAATTCACGTTAGATCGACTGATTTTGAAAAATATTCTAAAAGGCAAAAAGGCATTATTCGAATTACGCCCTTTTGACCATATTCATTTTTTTTTATTCCTTTGTTTTAGTGATGTGCTAAATCGATCTTTTTCGTTCTCTTTCATTTATTTTCTCATATGTTTTTCAACAAAAAAGATCTATTTAGCCCATCACTACTTTGTTTTAATTAATGTTACGCCTTTTTTCCTTTTAAAGTTTTGTGTAAATCAATATAATAAGTCCAATTGTTCCGTTATTTATTACAAATGTGTTTTTGTTAAATCTAAAAGTAATAGGATTTTAGTATAACATAATTTGAATTATTCCGTTTTGATATTTAACACTTCAAAATTTAAAAAAAATTTAAGTCGAGTTATTCCTTTATGTTCAAACTATTTGAATAAAAAGTAAAAAAACAAAATAGTGAAAAAAATAATTTTTCTAAAAGTACTGTAAAATAACGTATTTTAAATTTTGTCGATAAATAGTGTTTAAAAAAAATTATATTATAATTTAAGTGTACAATAACAAATAATATAGAAAGGCTAAGTAGAACAGAGAGACTTGTCGCATTGTCTAGAAGACGCAATATCGCACGATCGAATAATCAATCGTCTAAAACTTTAAATCAGGATCATCTTGAGAAACATTATAAACAAATAAGTAAGTAATACTTTCAACATTATAATTAAGACTAGGTAATTGATAAAACTCTAATTCATAAAATTAAATTTTATTTTAGATAGCGAAGAAAAACTCCAATCAACAGCTTGTTGTATCGATGCAAATTTTTTTTATTCAATTGTTCCACGTGAGACAGCTTCATCTATAGTAAACGAATCAAAATTTAGCTAGGAGTGCTTACAAAGATTGAAATATGCGTATGCTAACGACACCACTTCCTCAAGTTCCTTGGCTAACGGTATGATAAAATTTATCAATAATCTTCAATTGAAAATATTGCTTCTTCTTCAACAACAAAGGGATGTCAGAGCCAAAGTTGCAATATACCGCACGGTAAGTAAATCGATTTACCCTATTTAAATATTTATCGTATGATTTGGTTTTGTAGTAGATGCAGATTATGAGCTAGAATCTAGTTATGATGATAGTATTGCCGACCCCAATTTTGCACCATCAGATAATTCAGATTCTGATTGCGATATTGCTGAAAATGACATAAATGAAAAAATACGCAATATGGGATTACAAATTGAGGAAAATTTGGTTGGAAAACGTAAAATGATACAAATAAAACGGAATTCGGGACAAGCTTACGTAACTCGAACCGGGATAGTAAAGAAAGCTCGAAGTTTTACAGTTCTTACAAGTTGCCGAAAAAAATGTCAGACTAAAATATCCGTTAAAGATCAAGAAATTATTTTCTTTAACTACTGGGCCACAGGTGAGTTACTTTACCCTGAAATCCATTTTTTATTCATTAGGTAAATTAGTACTCGTAAAAATATCTAATGAATTTATTAAACTGGCTTCTTTTATTTTTTTAATTATGAGTTTGGTTTGTACAATAATAATAATTACTTCATCATTTCAGGAAATTATTCATTACGTGTGGCGCAAATGTCCGGACTGATAGATATTGTTGACAAGAAGACCACTGTGCTTGAACCAAAATCGACACGATTCCGCAGATTCAGTTGCAAGTATCATTTTCAGATCCATGGAGAAAATGTTTACGTCTGCAAAAAATGCTTTTTAATTACTCTTGGAGAAACTGACAAGTTTTTAAGGGTTATTATTGACAAGAAAATGAATACGGCTGGATCTACAATTGAATATGAGTTGAGAGGTAAACACACACCGGCAAATAAAATACCATAAGCAGTAATTAATGATATAAAAGCTCATATTAATTTATATCCTGCGTACGAAAGTCACTATACGCGGCGAGATACTTCTAAAAAATATCTCCCGCCGGACTTAAATATTTCAATCATGTATCGACAATTTTGTTCGTCAAGACATAACCCAGTTTCAATTACCAAATTTTCCGAAGTGTTCCATTCGATGAATCTAAAATTTAAATCACCTAAGCTGGACACGTGCAACACTTGTGAAATTTTAAAGTCTAAAATTGACGTTGCTGATGAAGAAACTAAAACCGCTTTAAAAATCGATCAACAAAAGCATCACTTAGACGCCGACAAAACTTACAAATCTAAGAAAGCCGACAAAATTAAAGCTAAGGATGATCACACTCTGAAAGTATACAGTTTCGATTTACAGCAATGTTTACCGACACCGTATCTAAACACTAATATATCCTTCTATAAACGATCCCTGTGGACCTACAATTTGACTGTCCACGATTGCTATACCAACCAACCATTCTGTTTCATGTGGCATGAAGCTATCGGTAATCGTGGTGGCAATGAAATAGCCTCATGTATTTTGAAGAAATTACAAATGGAACCGACTACTACAAAACATGTGGTCTTATACAGCGGCAATTATGCTGGGCAAAATAAAAACACATACGTTTCAGCAATGCTCAGAGTTTTCTACAAAGTGAGACTAACGTAGAAATTATTGACTACAAGTTTATGGTGGTCGGTCACTCACACATGGAGTGTGATACCGATCACTCGGTTATAGAAAAAAAGAAGAAGAAAACCCAACTGAAAATTCATTCTCCAAGAGATTGGTTTCAGTTTGTACGAACTGTTGGAACAAAATCTAAATTTATTGTACACGAGATGAATCAAGCCGACATATTAGACTTTGGAAGCGTATCTAAAAATACATTTTTATGGCGGACCACGGACACTGAGAGTAACAAATTTTCATTCAGGACAGTTCGCTGGTTAAGATATACGAAGGAGCACGGTATCGTACGATACAAAAACTCTCTAGATAATGAAGAAGAGTTTAAACATTTAAACGTTAAACGACGTGGGGTAAATTCAATTGTACTCGAAAATGTGAGCAAAGCATATAATGAACCGATTAAAATAAGCAAAGAGAAAAAGAAGGATCTTTTATCTGTTTTACCCTTAATTGACCCTATATTTCATAATTTTTATAAGAACCTGGTCGATGAAACAATGTTAGATTATCATCCAGATTTAACAGAGTCTGCGGAAGAAGATTAAGATTTATTCTCGTATAAAAACTGAAATTATTTTTTAATGTATTTCTTGTGAAATCTAATCTTTTGTTTTTGTTTATTTTATTATTTGTACCTACTAAAATGAATTATAGAATTATTTGTTTTATTTGTTTGCGTACTTCTTGGATTTTGCCTAACCCTACGCCTTCGGGCACTAGCCAAATCACTGAAAAGTTATGCTTCTCTGTATGGTAATTTCATGTGTAATTTGTATTGTCGTAGTAAAACGGCATTAATGGGCTTACACCTTTTATTTGTTGCAACTTGATTTTTGGAAAAAGAAATAACTCAATTGTTTGTTTGAGTATTGCGAAATCGGTTTTTACAAAAGGGCATTGTTCAATAAATGCGAAAATTTTCTAAAACTAATACCTATTCGCTACAATTATCGATACCAAAAAATAAAGCACAACTTTCTGCATTTTATTTTATAGCTTCCATTTCTAGTTATTGCCAGTATTTTTTGAAATAAATAAAAATAATGTTATTTTGCTCTCCCGAAAACCACCAAAAAAAAGTTATACCCTTTTGCCTTTTGACCACAGATATATGTATATATATATATATATATATATATATATATATATATATATATATATATATATATATATATATAATCTATATATATATATATATATATATATATATATATATATATATATATATATATATATATATATATATATATATATATATATATATATATATTTATATATATAATCTTATGTTTGGGCAGCAATGACTGAACTTCTAGATTTTTCATTTATTTAGTTTTTGGTGTACGTGTAGTAATTAAAAAAATAAAAATGACATATTTTTTATTTTTTTGATATAGGGTGTGTATTGCGCACAGGATGGTCCCAAAGTTCTGCAAAAATAGTGAAAAACGCCATTTGTCAATTTATGAATTAAAAAGTTAATCGATTTTTATTTTTTTTTTGCGTTAGTTAGAGTGAATATCGAAATTATAAATTCTTATAAAATTATAATCAAAATTAAGTTTTTTGAATCGGATATATAACGGTTAAATATTAAATTAGATATAAATGATAAAAATATTAAATGAGATAATCAGCTAAACTAAATACCCCATTTTTTTTTGCTCAAAACAAAGCTTAACTAATTTGCTTTTACATACTCAATTATGGATTTTGTCTTTTACTTTCTTTTACTCTAGTAAAATAAAGTATAGTAATCATGAAAATTTTGGACCTTGATATTTTTAGTGATTTATCTGTTTTGAGGTCTCCTGAGTCCGAAAAAGTGGGTTTCGAAATGGTGTCTGTCTGTCTGTCTGTCAGTCTGTCAGTCTGTCTGTGTCCTCTCTACAGCCCAGATGGTTTAACCAATCGAACTGAAACTTTAGATTTAAGCTTTTTTGATAAATTGGGAGGTCCCAGTGAATTTTACTCCAAATCGGCTAACCGGAAGTGGCCACTCCCTTGGTCCAGAAAATTTATTTTGCAAATATCTTAAAAAGTATAAGGTTTACAAAAAACTAATTCAGACAAAATGTTTCTAAAAATTAAAAACAAATAAAATTTAAAAAAAAAAATTAAAAAAAAAAAATTTAAAAATTTAAAAATTAAAAAAAAAAAATTTTAAAAATTATAAAAAAAAATTAAAATTTCTCAAAATTCTCTGTTCTTAAAAGAAAGTCGTGTGTTGGCCACACCTCCATTTTTTTTTTTTTTGTTTTTAATCTTTTAAATTGTAAACATTTTTTTTGTCCTCAAATTACACTTTTTAGTACCAAAATTTGCGTAATTAGAAATTGTAAACTTACAGACTATAGCTATATGTATTTAAATTTACTTTTCTCTGAAGGTTAAATTACGAACATAATGATTACATTTAAATATTTAACAGTGTAATTTTACTGCTAAATTATTTATTTTTACATATTTAAGAATGATATATTACGAACATTTGCCCTTAATATTCATTTAAAATTGTATTAATAAGTAATGATAAATTTAATATTGGTATAGTAATTTAAAAATTCAAGTAAATTTACATGAAAAGTATAGTCAAATTTGCCCACTATCAAAAACGTGTAAAATTTAATGGAAATTTTTTACTGTGTATTATCAGAGTGTAACAGAAAAGAGAACAAAAAATATTCAAATGAAATGAAACAACTAATTATTGATTACTATTTGGATCAAAATAATTGTTTTATATGTCCCGTCGTTAAACAGTGTGTTTCGATAACTGCGGATTAAACGTCTAATAAAAAACGATTAGTACAAAAGAGATTATTGCTCTATACATTGAAAGATCTGTATAATAATTTCAAAACCGCAAGAATGCATTGTTGCTGGAGACCCCGGAACGCATAAATCCGTGCAAATGTGTTAGGCAATCCTTTTGTTTGTCACTCTCTCAACAATTAGTGCTTAAATAACGGTTTTATTGTTTTATTATTGCATCGGCTGTTTTTTTAGGAGAAATAAAATAAAAACAGGTTATTATGGCAGGCAGGTGTTCTTTATTCGAATTTAATGTCTAGCGTTTAGAATTTTATTGTGTTATCAATGCCTACGTTGAATACACACGTAAAATATTATACCCTATAAATTTGTATAGTAAAAATATATAAGTGAAATATTAAGTGAATTTATCAGAATAGTACGTATATTAACCATGCCGAAAAAGAGTGAGCTAAGTGCTGAACAGCGCATTAAAATAAAAATTTAGAATGAGCAAAGCATGTCTCAAAATCGGATAGCCCAGGAAGTGAAGTGCTCACGTTGCGCTGTCCAATATAATCTTAAACGTTTTCAGGAGACCGGTGCCCATGTTAACAGACCGAAAACAGGCAGAAGGAAGGTCACAACGGTTCGTGAAGACCGACTGCTTATAAGGCAGTCTCTACAAGGCCGCAGAAAGACTGCTGTAGACCTGGCTGCAGCTTTATCGGAAACTAAAAGCAGCTCAGTAAGTGTGTGGACTGTAAGGCGAAGGCTTCTTAAAGCTGGGTTTAAAGGGTGCAGGGCTAGGAAGAAGCCATGGCTGTCAGAGCGAAATAAGAAAAATCGGTTGGCGTGGGCGAAAATGTAAAAAGATTGGACAGTTAAGGATTGGTCAAACATCCTGTGGGCTGACGAGTCTAATTTTGAGGTATTGTTATTTACTTTATTTATTAAATTAAAAAACTCAATGTCTTTGAAATCACGTTCTGCAATGCTAATAATTCAATTTTAAATTAAATCTTTTTCTCTTTTTGAATAGCTGTTTGGAACACCGGGTGTGACTTATGTCAGGCGAAGGGTGGGCGAGGCATTCAACCCAGAATGTGTGTTACCCCTAGTTAAGCATGGTGGGGGATCAATAATGATATGGAGATGCATGGCTGCAGATGGAGTTGGCGAAATCGTGTTGTGCGAGGGACGCATGAATAGTGTTAAATACACAGAAGTACTTGAAACAGTACTAGCGCCCTCCAAAATAAAAATTTTCGGCGATACAGTAACTGACAGTGTCAAGTTCCAACAGGATAACGCCCCTTGCCACAAACCGAAGCATAGTATGACGTGGTTGAGCATATTTGGGCCATTTTAAAAAAAAATATAAGAAAACGACCAACAACCAATAAAAATTCGCTACTGGCCGCGTTAAAGCGTGAATGGAGCAACATTTCTAAGGAAGAATGTTTAAAGCTAGTTAGCTCAAGGCCAACAAGACTGGCTGCTGTGATTAAGGCGAAAGGTGGCCCAATCAAATATTAATGTTTTAATAAAAATTAATCATTAAAATATCAAAAATGTATTTTTATTTAAATTTCCTGTACTAAACCACTCTAATCTTGCAGAAATGCATACTGCCTAATACTTTTGCACGGAACCATATATCTGTACATTGTTTAATTTATGATTTTAATATTAAATAATTCTAATGATTCAAGAAATAATTTAGCAAGTGCTTATTTTCATGAACAGGATTGATTGGCTTAAAAGTCAAGCCCCACTTGCAACTATAGTCACGAGTCCGTGCGATGTGATCGGCGGTGTGGTCAAGAGAAAAGTGATGCGCCAATGCTGTGCGCCACTCTCCTGGAGATGTTCGAATATTCAGTACAGGAAATTAAGAGTATAAGGTGATAGAATTTATTTATAAAAAAATAAAAAAAAACATATTTTTTATTATGTTAATATAGATCACTATGGATACCAAATAGCGAAGTGCAGAATCATAAGGGAAAGCTCACTAGAAGGTTCAGCGCTATTAAAACATTAACAAACACCAGAAAAATCACAGTTATGAACCTCTTGATGTAAAAATAGGCAAAAATTAAACTTACCTCATTCGATACCAAAAGTGAAGCTATACAACCGAATTTATAATAAAATCAAATGTTTACTCTGTATTGGGTTGAAACTTAAAATAAAAAATTATATAATTTTTACTTGCCAAAATATTCAAATTACTTTATGTTCGCTAATTATAATTTATTGAATAAAATCGAAATTGATGAGAAACATTTTTTAGTATATTATTAAGTTAAAACTGTTAGACGTATGTAGACTTAAAGAAAACCTGGAATAAACTTGTTTTTTTTAATGCGATAATCAGAAGTCGAGATATTTGTAAAATACTGATAAAATCGTACGTTACTATTCATGATTTTTTTTTATCGGGTTAGGTGTTTAAAAAAAAAAGTATACCGCAGTTAGGATCTAAATATCCAAAAAAGTATTTCATGGGGTGTAGTGAGGAGGAAGCAAAGAATTTTCTTCCAAAAGTGGGTACCGTTTGAAGTAAGGCGATAAAAGTTACAGATGTTCGAATATGACGTTTACCGAAAAATTGGGTGTATTCAAAAGCACATAACTTTAGAAGATTTTGACTAAATTAAATGTGGTAAAACAATTTGGAAAGATCATAAAAAGATGAAAAAAATGAGCCTATGTCAGTTAAAGTCCATAAATTTGGCGACAGTCTTAAAACATGCTGTTTTCTAAGAAAAGATGATTACACTTTTTGGTGTTGCATTTAGCCAATATTAAATATGAGGCTAAGAAACTGAATTCAAATGAAACTTCAATAAAAAACAAAGAGAATGAGGCCCATAATATTCAAAACAAAGCAACCTAAGTAGAACGGTTACCTATCGAAAACAGCATAAAATCACTCAATTTCTTAACTTTAAAAAATTATAACTCGAGAAGAGGAGGCTGTTCCTGAAAAAAATTACAGCTAAATCGGTGAATTTAATAAAATGCATGCGCCCGGTTTTTAAAAAAAGCAATGGCCCATATATATATATATATATATATATATATATATATATATATATATATATATATATATATATATATATATATATATATATATATATATATATATATATATATATATATATATATATATATATATATATATATATATATATATATATATATATATATATATATATATATATATATATATATATATATATATATATATATATATATATATATATATATATTTGTTATCAGAGGCGTAGCTTCTTTGGAAGCAAGGGAAGCACTGATTCCCTTTAATTCTAACTCAAAATGCTAATATGCTTAATTAACATGATCTTTAAAATTTTCATACTGGCTCTACAACGAACAAAATCGTTGTCTAAAAAAAAAATCCCTTTCTCCGCTATAAATTTAAAATAATAATATCAAATAAATTCATATTCTATCTATATTAAAGCCTAAAATAAAATAAAATTTCACAAGGAAACTACAATAATATTTGATTATTTCTCTATAAAATATTACACTGCATGAAGACACATAGTTTCAGTTTACTGGTTGCGTTCAATTGCTACTTGTAGTTGTTGTTTTACTAGTACACCTTTTAAAGTGCGACAGACAATTTGTAATGATTAAAAAGATTATTTTTAAAGAAAACTTGGCAACCTATCTCAGTTGCACTTTGCGTGAGCAATCGAAAAATTTTGTTTGAGATGGCACGTTAAAAAAATGAAACAGAAGTATAAAGCAAAAAAAAAAAAAAAGAAATCTTCGGCTTTCTTTAATTTGTTTTTCATGTTAAATTACAATGTTCGCATTTTTTTCGGGCCCTTTTTACGAAATATGGTGTAAAGTGATGATCACGGTGAGGTATAAGAGAGCATCACCGTGATTGATCATTGATCGCTCTTGGAGCGCTCAGTCGTACAACAAGGAATGTTCGAATTTTTTTCGTTCTTTTTTTACGAATTATGGTATAAAGTGATGATCACAGTGAGGTATAAGAAAGCATCACTTTGATTGATCATTGATCGCTCTTAGAGCACTCATTTATACAACAGGGATTGAACTTAACTCGTAATACGAGATATACTATACCTAATCGCACCCCTGATCATTCCCTAAAGGAGGAGGAAATTTGTCCATTCCTTTCAGTTCCTACACGTATCGTATCAGACAAAAAAAAAATATTGTTACATGTACTTTCTATACTCATACCGAAACAGGCAAATATTGTTGAAAAAAATGTATAAATTGATGATGTCGGAGACTCTCACGGATAGTATAAATTGATGATGTCTGATATTCTACGTATAGGAACTGAAAGGAACGGGTAGTATAAATCCACCTTAATACGTATGTATGTACAAAGAAATCAGAAAAATTAAATGTTCGAAAACGTATAACGTTTTGCTTGTTGTATTTATGTAGTAAAGATCAAGTGACAAATGACAATTTTGTATGACATGGTACTAAAATTTTAACTACTGTAAAATGATAATATTAAGCAGTTAAAATGTTTTATCAATATATAGCAGTTGTTAAATTTACCCTGCTATAAAATGACAGTATATATCAGTTAAAATTTTAGTACAGTCACGGAAAATTGTCATTTGTCACTTGATCAGAATCTAGGCCCGGATCGACCTGAGTACTAAAGATCTATGTTTTTACATAGCTTTTTAGTACTCAGATCAATTAGATCGGAAATAAGAAACACAGCATAAACAAAAATAATTTCTTTTATTCTACTGTGTTTATGTAACCAGTACTCTGTCTCTTTTCGATCTTCTGTATGTAATGTAGTAGATTTATGCTGTGTTTCTTATTTCTGACTTAATCAATCTGATTAATCTAAGTACTAAAAAGTCGTTTCTTACTTCAGCTCAGATCGATCTAATCAATTTCTTTGCTGATTCTTATTTTTTTTTTTTTCAGATTAATTTGATTGATTTTTTTGATTTGTAAAAATATTCCGATTTCTCAGATTAGTGTTAGTTTAGCTAACTTCACGCAAATACATTACCGCAAAGAGAACTGTCATTGCCATCACTTATTTTTTTTTTTTGCAAACGTTATTAAAATCGAAATAGAAGGAAATTTTAATTATTATGTGGACGAAGGACAATCATTTTATTAGATAAATAATAAAAAAAAATTTGATCTAAAAAATCTGAAACCTGTTTCTTATTTCAGATCGACCAAATCGATCTGATTTCACATTTCAAAATCTGCTCGACCTACGGATTTAACGAAGAAACACAGCATTGAATAATATTTAGAATTATCAATGAGTGATTCATCAATTCGAAGCTTTTTTGTAATAGGGCTACCACCAACTCCGTAATAATATATTTTTAAAGAAAAAATCTTATAAATATTTATTTAAAATTTTACTCCACACCTTTTTGTTTTAAACAAAATTTATTAAAAGCAATAGATGGATAGTATGTAAAAACCAAGGTTGAAATTAATGTAAATTGTAATATTGTGAAGGTGAATGAGAATCACCGTAGGTGTTGATGCAAAGAAGATCGTGGTGAGCGAGACTCGCCGTTGGAGCACAAAGGTTAATTGTATAGATGTGGTTGGCATTTTTTATTGTGAAGATTTCAGACTATTTGAAAACCATTATTACAGCTATTACCGCGAAATCTCGATATAATTAAGCCAAAGGGACTGCAGATCGCTAAATTAAAATTTCGTTGTAATCGATTTTTGAAAATGTAAAGTTTTCTTGAATTATTCCTGACTCATTTGGTTAGCCCACAGAAGATTTTCATATAATAAAGTTTCCATTTTAGCGATTGAAAATTCGTTGCGAAACTAAATTCGAAATACTAAAAATTACGCTAAGCTGGTTGGAGTTCGTTAAAAACAGATTCCATTGTATTCGTTTTTCGAAAGAAAAGATTTTCATATTATTGCAAAAACAATTGCTTGTGGTTTGTTTTTTGAGCATGCAGAAACTTGCTGGCGTTTTTACGATGAGAATGCCACTTACGATGATGAATTTGCGGATTCTTTTAAATTTTTATTCTTATTTACTTATTTACTGGTTATTAGTTGTATGATTTTATAGAAATAAATAAAATATATCAGTGAAACTGCACACTATAATATTAATCTGAGGATTATTTGTGATTTCGACTCGAACGTCCTCGACTCTTCGAAATACAAGATTCGAATGTGATTTCAATAAGAAAATAACGAATCTGATTAATTCAAATAAGAATCCAATACTTCTACGACTCGATTATGGTCGAGTTGAATTCACAATAAGCCCTCGTGGCACTATTCTGATTTTCCTGGGGAATTGAGAATTGATTTATTGTGATTTTTTTCGACTATTTTGGTATTATTTTTTCAAACTATACTGTGGCGATTGGTATTTTTTGAAAAAACCAATTCCATTTTAATATTTCTGCCTACTATAAGTAACTATCAACAACAGTTTTAGGGAATAATAAAGAACAAAATTGTTGTGAAATGGAATTATTTTTTCCAAAATTTGGAAAATAAAAGCAATTGCCACAGTATACCTTGGAAAACATAATTCCAAAATAGTCTAAAAATCTCAATTCGCAATTCCTCCCGAAACAAGGGACCGCTCGATTCCAGAAAACAAAAATGTTGTGAAAATATTGTGAAATTTGAGAATATTCTGAATTTCGTATCCTTAAACACCAAAGTGGTGTATAATGCTACACAATATTGTGAATCCGGCAATAACTATATAGTTACTGTCGAAACCGTAATAATGCATTTACATTGCTTTTTCGTTTGTTTAGAGAAAATCAACTGCAACAAGTCGCAATTACGAGAACTCGGATAGTTTTAGATATTCGCTATAATCCCAACCCTGGTCTGCGTACCTAATTGTTGTGTTGAATATTTTTTAGCGAATTTGACCAAAATTGGAGTTACTTCATCACAAGTGCTTCCCTACTTCCGAAAACCAGACTACGCCACTGATAGATATATATATATATATATATATATATATATATATATATATATATATATATATATATATATATATATATACATTTATCCGAACTATCGTGAATATTAATATTTATTCCTCCCAGAAGCAGTTTAAAGCATTAAAGTGGTGTAGTTTGTTCAAGAAAGATTGAAATTCTCATTTTGAAAGAGACATATTTTGGTACTAAATACTTAAATTTTTCTAATTTTGTAATTTTTTGTAATCATTCCAGCTAAAATTTTATGTTCTATCTATAAAATTCCATTAAAATCTGTCCCTTTCCCCTAGTGTATACCTATAGAATAGAGATTTCCCTGTAAATTCATTATCTAATATTTTATAAATTTATTCAATCTAAAATATCATTATTTTGACTAATTTTGGAATAAAAGTTTTCGCAAAAACACAATTAATTATTCAATTAATTATTTTTAATAATTTATAAATTAGAATCTACCAATAGTATCGATTTCACTTCCCAAAGGTATATTTATAATAAATAGAATTAATTAATTAAATCTGGATAAATATAAATATACCGTAAATAGAAATAAATGACTATCAGCCAATTATAATTAAAAAAAAAAAAATCCTATAAAAAAAGGTTGGCTCAATTTGAATCCTCTAAAGCCAGAATTGTGTAACCAAATCAGGCAATTATTCACATTGTAAAGAAAGTGTTACGAATAATTTATGAATATTTTTAATATATTTAGAAATTTACCTTTGCTGTACAGTTTTTCCAATAATATTATATATGAAGGTATTTAACTTTCTTTATTTCGATTTTTTTTTTTCATTTAAATTTACTTATATGAAGGAAAAATACTTGTTCCATATGAAATTAATCCTATAAATCGTCATATCCTAAAAGAATTTTATGTATTCCATAATATATAAACATAAACTCGAATAGGTATATTATAACAAACACTATATAAGACGAATATAAATATTTTTAGTTGTTTGTATTACTACATTATTATATATATATATAGATTATAAAATAGGGTGTCACTTGTTATAGTGCATATTATTATAACTCACAAATATGCAAAAAACTAAAATAAGAACGTACACTTTACACAATTCTTTCCACTTTTTTTAAAAATATTATTTTTTTTTACTATTTTTTCTATTAACACACAACGGAAAAATGTACTTGTTTGAAGAATATATTATTCACTGTATAAAACAATATAACAGAAAAAAAACATAAGGTGAAGAGCTTTTTTTCTTTTTGAACTTTCGAAATTATTATGTGAGACAATCTAAAGTGTATTTGGAATTGTGCCCAATCACAAGCTACAGGTTAAAATAACTTTAAATAATTTAAAAGAAATGATTTCCAATCTTGTTAAGAAAAACCACTCACAACACAAATACACCTAAACACACACTCACACTTTAGTCACGCACTTAAAATTTTCACTAAATTCACTAAAATTCACTTTTCTCACTTCGAATTAATTAGTACACGAAAATTTTGTTTTTTCCGATTTTTCCACCAATTTACTATTAATCAATTTTTATTAATATTTTATTTTTATAATAATTCACAAGTTCACAAAACCAATAAAAAACAAAAAAAAAAAAAAACAAGAAAAAAATGTTGGTATTTAAATTTTATTAAGTTTAACAGAAAAAAAAACTTCTTTCGATCGACTAAAACGGGGGATTTCCTGTTCGAACGGTTTACTATTTGGCACTAAACTAAGGAGGAAAAAAAAAAGTTGCTTCAGAAATTAAGAAAGCAAAAAAAAATACTCGAACTTATTTTTCTTGTCCCGAATCGTGATTATGTGAATGAAAACGATTTAAAAGTGGGGATGCCTAGGAGAAATTCATGTGTATACACGAGAAATACCAATACGTATTTGCGCATGAGCCGACTGTATACAGTAATGGAAATTTAATTTTTATTAATGTTGTTTGCATGAAACCCAGTCTGTGATTGTGTTTTTTATCATCGCGCATAATATACATAAAATTAATGTGTTATTTTTCCAATTTAAATCACATGTCTTTTATTTCGTCTTAAATATACATTTGCAAACAACAATAAAACGTTAAATAGTAATATTTGCACTAGAAAAAAAAAATTAATTACATATTGAAAAATTCTTTTGTTTTATTATTGTTTCAAATGTAATTTAATTTCCAATTAAAAATAAATCACATTTCGATGAAAAATTGATTTACGCAATTTAACACCGATTGATTGAAGCTTGAAACTTAAAACTCAAAAAATTGTGTTGTATTTGTTTAAATATAGAAAATTAAAATTTTCTGCTGTGGTTTCGTCATAAATAATAATAATAATTTTTATTTTTGGTACGAAATCTATATTAATGATTAAGTTTGGTCATAATTCTTAATAAAGCAAAATATTTGCGCTTAGATATTGACTTTATATTATACTAGCTGAATTACCCGGCATTTGGCAAGTTTTTTAATTTTTTAAATCTCGTGAGTTAGTCTTACAAACAATAAAAATAAGTGAAACAGTTTTTTTGCCGCACTACGCAGTGATTAATATTAATTATTAAAGAAATTTTGAATTAGTAATATTATTTTAGATTATAATTAAATTGTTTATTACATAAAAAAATTTAATTTATTAGGTGAAATTTTAATTTAAAATAATTATATAATTTTTGCATTGAAATTATGAAATATAAATAATAAACTATGTAAACTAGGATTCGATACCCTATTATTTAAAATGTAAATAATTAATTTAGAATAGTATTAGTTATGTTCTTGAAATTTAAAAAATTTGGCGGTATTTTTGTCTATTCAGAGAAATCTGTTTTATAATTCTGTGGCAAATATTTAAAAAGTGGTAACTCAAAAATTCGCATTATTCAGGAAAACGTTTTTAAAATTAAGAGTTGAGTTTTTAAAATTCTGGTTTTCGTAAACACTTATTACGGTTGCTTATAGATGGCAGAATATTACAAAAATTGATATGATATGTGTTGAAGCCACTGAAGCTGACAAACCCTAAAAAATAAAAGAAATTAAATTAGAAGAAATTATATGTATACAACACATTACCAGACACTTATCTTAAATTTGATGTTCCATCGAAATATCACTGTAATTCCCATAATATGGATCATAACCTAAAATCAAAAATCAAAAAGAAAAAAAAAAAAAAAAAAGCAGATAAGTTAGCCGAATTTAATACATCAGAGTAGATAAAGCGCAATTTTCATCACAGTAAAACCGCATGGAAACGCAACCGCATGGAAAATAAACCGCAAGTATAAAAACGCTTACTTATTAATAAATAAAGAAATTAAATAATAATAAAGAATTATTCGAGTTTTATTAATCAAATAATTAAAATTTTCTGTAAAAATATTTTCACCTGTTGCGAAAATAATCCACCTAAGCCTAACGATTATATTATAAAGACTTAAAATTACAATTGTTTCGAACATTTTAAAATCAAGAAAAGTGAATTAGTAGTGCGCATATAATAAAAGTTCATAATAGTGAGATAAATCAGTGATACTTAAAACAAATTGGCAGACATTGCATCATTGAAAAAACGACGTGCATATATTAAAGGCAGCATGACGAAATTGCTAGATTTTATCAAATCCATCAGCGAAAACACCAATGCCGAAGAAATTAAAGTGAGATTAACAAACGTTGAGCGATACCGAAACGAGTTCATTGAGGTGGAAAACAGCATAGTTGCCCTAGATAACAAAGAAGAATTACATTTAGACTTTGAAGAAAACTACTACACAGTAGTAGCAGGTTTAAATCTCGCGTTAAGGAAAAGGATGGAACGTACAATGTCACTCAACGATACATTGATTGATGTTTCTACAGCGGGAAACCACATTGAAGTGAAATTACCGAAAATTTCTATACCGGTTTTCTCTGGGGACTACACCGAATGACAGTCATTCCATGACTTGTATTGCTCAACTATCCACGATAATAATAAACTGACACCGTCACAGAAACTGCAATCCTTGAAGGGATCTTTGAAAGGCGAAGCGGCAGGTCTGTTAAAACATTTCAGCGTCACAGATGCGAACTACATCGAAGCGCTGGGGAAATTAAGTAAGAGATACGATCGCAGAAAGCACACCATTTATGCCTTTATAAAAAGCTTCGTGTTTCAACCAGCAGTAACCACTCCAAATAGCTCAAACGTTAGAGTTTTATTAGACACGTCAGATGAAATAATCCGAGGACTTAAGGCGCTAGGAGAAGAAGCAGAAACCAGGGACCATTGGTTAATCCACATTCTAGTGAGCAACCTAGATTACGAGATCAATAGCTTATGGGCACAAACCTCCGCTGAATACGACTTACCAACCTTAAAGCAGTTCTTTGACTTCTTTGCAAAAAGAATCGACGCATTAGAATCACTATAATCACAAAATAGACGTTTTCAACCCCAGGCAGCTCAATTCAGATCTAATGTAAGAAGCCATGTCGTTGCAAGTGAAAACAAAGTTCAAACATGCTCAGCATGTAGCGAAGAGCATAAGTTATTTGAGTGCGCCAAATTTAAGAATATGCCGGTAGCTGAGAGAAGATCCTTTTTAATTCAAGAAAATCGGTGCTTCAATTGCTTAAATAATAATCACAGCGTGATTAATTGCAAATCCAAATTTCGTTGCAAGCTTTGCAATAGGAAACACCACAGCTTGTTACACGAAAATTTCACCACAACAACGCAAGCAACCGCTGCTCAACCCGAAACTCTGCTAAATCAAACCGATGTTTCAAGTCTTACCACCAATACCAAAATTGGAAGTGCTATATTACCCACAGCTTTGGTACGTGTAACTAATGCTCTAAATCAGAACCATTTATTTAGAGCCCTGTTAGATTCCGGATCGCAAGTCTCATTTATTAGTGAAAATTGTGCACAGAGACTGCAATTCCATAGAAACAATGCCAAAATTGCAATTACGGGTATAGGAGCAACATCAAGTGGATTCACCAAGGGATCGGTATCGCTGAAAATAACGCCGTGGAACAAAGAGAACCCAAGCATACAAATTGAAGCATTTGTCTTACCAAAATTAACTGCAAGACAACCACCAAGCTCACGATACATCAATACCGAGTTTATTAAGAAGTACGAACTAGCAGATCCTCATTTCTATAAAGGCAAAGAGATTGACATTATTATTGGAGCAGATAAATTTTTTGACTTGCTAGAAGAAGGGAAAATCACCATTAATTAAATGATTTTTAATACGAGTATGTTTCGAAGATTGTAAGAGAATTCAATCCAGTTTCGAACTGATGAGCTTATGATTATGAAAAAATCAATCTTCTCATCAGGCCGCGGCGACTGGACTGATTATACCACAATTTACATTCTATATATACAGAATGTGCTGTGATTTAAGTACTAGCGAATCGTACTAATACAGATGAAATCTCTTACAATTTTTTCTTCTTCACGATATTCACACTGCTCTGTGTGTAAGCTAATTTTTACTTTTTATTAATTTTTTTTTTTTTTTTTTTTTTTAAATAATAAAAATAAAAATTAATAAAAAGTAAAAATTAGCTTACACACAGAGCAGTGTGAATATCGTGAAGAAGAAAAAATTGTAAGAGATTTCATCTGTATTAGTACGATTCGCTAGTACTTAAATCACAGCACATTCTGTACGAGTATATATAGAATGTAAATTGTGGTATAATTAGTCCAGTCGCCGCGGCCTGATGAGAAGATTGATTTTTTCATAATCATAAGCTCATCAGTTCGAAACTGGATTGAATTCCCTTACAATCTTCGAAACATATTAAAAATCATTTAATTAATTAAATAAATAGAATTATGTCTATTAGTCGGTTTCGTTGAATTACTGTTCGTAAATACTAATATACTTCTCGTGTTAATCGAAACACAACTAAAATGGTCTAACCACCGGTAGCATATTAGAAATTACATGAAATGAAAAATTAATAAAAAGTGAAAATCACCACCCCAAATGAACTTACCTTGCAAAAAACCCTTCTGGGATGGATTGTTGTCGGCAGATCAAACGAAACCCAGACGAGCCAGGTAATCACTGCCAACTTGAACGATCCAGAAGACCAGTTAGATAACCTGCTAAGGAAATTTTGGGAGATTGAGGCAACAGACGACGAAAGTATCAAGCGGAGAGGAGAAACTATGTGAAAACCATTTCCAGAAAACTACAACAACAGACCACACTGGCCGAATTACAGTACACCTTCCATTCAAGCGTTCTCCATCAATTTTAGGGAATTCTTTCCGCACAGCAGCCAAGCGCATGTATTCTATGGAGAAAAGATTCAGCAGGGAAGACGAATTTGTTGTAATGTACAAAACGTTCATGTCAGAATACATAAGTTTAGGACACATGAAAGCTGTTAATGATACTATGAAAAACTCCAATGGATACTACCTGCCACATCACGGTGTCATTAACGACTCAAGTACTACAACAAAGCTCCGAGTTGTGTTCGACGGTTCCGCAAAAACTACCACGGGAACTTCGTTAAACGATTGCCTTGCGGTTGGACCAACAGTCCAATCTACCCTATATGCCATATTATGCCGATTTAGAACGTTCAAAGTAGCATTCACAGCAGATGTCGAGAAGATGTTTCGACAAGTCTTAGTTGCAGAAGAAGATACCAAATACCAGCGGATACTATGGCGGGACTCACCAGACCATCACGTATGAACTCAAAACCGTTGTTTACGGTACAGCATGTGCATCTTACCTAGCCACCCGCGCACTTAACGAGGCAGCAGTTAAATATAAAAAATCATATCCAGAAGCAGCAAACCCAATTATAAATAACTTTTACATAGATGACCTCATGACAGGAGCAGATTCATTGGAGGAAGCCATTACACTAAAGCATGATATAAACGCCATACTTGCACGATCCGTGTTCCAGCTAAGGAAATGGTTAGCCAACGATGAAACTATCCTGAGAAACACTGTTCAAGCAAGCGAAGAAATTGACAATCTAGAAATAGACAAATCGACCTCTGTTAAAGTGTTAGGATTACACTGGAATCCAGTGAAAGACTACTTCAATTTAAAGTCAATCTCGATGAAAAACCCATAATGACCAAACGAGGAATATTGTCAGAATCAAGCCGCTTATTCGATCCATTGGGATGGCTCGCTCCAGTCACCGTCAGCATAAAAATATTCTTCCAAACTTTGTGGGCAATGAATCTAAAATGGGATGACGAATTACTTGTAGACGTGCAAAATCAATGGCAAAACTTACGCAAAGATCTACCAAAAATAGAGTTGATCGAAGTAGAAAGGTATATACAAACAAATGCCGACACTAAATTATCTTTGCATGGGTTTTCAGATACGTCAAGGTATGCCTATTCAGCAGTGGTATACGCTCATTTAATAAAGGCAAATGGAGACTCGATCATCAAATTATTGTCAGCAAAAACAAGAGTGGCACCGGTGAAACAAATCTCCATTCCACGATTGGAACTGTGTGGTGCACTTCTCCTCAATAGATTGCTCTTAGCTATAAAGCAAATTTTAAAACTCGAAATCGCTGAAATCAACGCTTGGACTAACTCCACCATTGTGTTGGATTGGTTATCGGCGCATCCTGCAAAATGGAACACGTTTGTGGGAAATAGGACGAGTGAAATATTGACCAGCATGAGCAGATCGCAATGGAGGCACCTATATCCAAAGATAACCCAGCTGACTGCGATTCAAGAGGAATCGAGCCCGAAAAGTTGCTAAATTTTAGTTTATGGTGGAATTGTCCAAAATGGATAACAAATTGTGCAACTTGGCCAAAAAATCGAGAAAGTCCCCAGAAACAACCGAAGAAATGCGCAGTCATGCATTACACGTTCAACTACGTCAGCCAAATGTAATAGGCAAAATTACCAGAGTTTTAGCCTACGTGTTACGATTTATTGATTGATTGATTGATTGATTGCGATGTACGATCAAGCATTAAGCAAGTCTCCCGTATTATAAATGCGAATACCACACCACTATACCCATGTCACGACACCATTCTTCATGAAGCCAAACCCCGTAAAGAAAGGCTTCACATCGATTAACCACCCACATAAGTCTAATAGTATGATATCCGCCCCTGGCCAGGCTGCCGTCGTACACCTTTTTACATATAACAAGATCGAGGGATGACGACCTAAGTAGTTGATAGTTAGTAAATTTGTTAGTAATATATTTTTTAGTAATTTATTTAGCACAAGACAATACAATTTAAAGTTTCATCTACTGCTCCAACCCTGTAAGAAGACACACAATGACAACACAAATTTCCTGGTGCCGTAAACTCTTTTTTCTGAAAAGCTGTAAACAACTATTATTATTCCCTCCACCGATTTTTCCATCGGCGGTTGTGAGGGGGTGGCGAGATTTCGTTCCATCATCATATTCCCATGCGGTCACCCAAATTTGTACTAACTGTAGGTAGTGTTGCTTGACGTTGTTGTTGAAATCGTTGCGTCTCTGCTGTCTCTTCTACTCGCCCCCCTAAACTGAGACTAAATACCTAATATGGGCAGTCATCAACAACGAAATAATTATTAAAAAGATATAACTAAGGCGTGGAGCATTCAACAGTACATGTATATATATATATACAACGGTATTGAATGCTGAAATCAAACGGTGATTTATCTGACCACATCAAGCGGCATATCGTGACATACAACGGTATTGAATACTGAAATCAAACAGTGATTTATCTGACCACATCAAGCGGCGTATCGTGGCATACAACGGTATTGAATACTGAAATCAAACAACGATATTGAAGGTTATCTATGTGGCATACAACGATATTGAAGTTTATCTATCAACAGTATATCGGGGTAATATTGAAATCAAAACAGCCATTAATCGGATAACATCAAGCGGCATATCATGGCATACAACAGTGGGCGAAGTTGAGGGTCGCCAACAGCTATCAGAACAGCACGCCAAGGGTAAAAAAAAATTTAGCTTGTAAGAGAAAAAAAATTTGGTTTTATATATATGGGTGATTATTATTATTATTTTTTTGTCATAATCCAATTTGTTGTTGTTTTTTTTGTTCTACATAACACTGTGACAAAGAGAAGGGCAAAAACAAAAAGAAATGTTCATTGTTTATTTCCAGATTCCAGTGGCGGGTTCAAAAAGCTCAATGGACTCTACACGGTATGCGCTTCAAGTTTAAAAATCCAACGGGAAAAGGAACTTTCCTTTTATGATGTTATCTTAAAGGGAAGGTGAATAAAGACGAAAACAAAAAGAAACGGAAAAAAAAAAATAATAATTGTTAATTACGCTAACTGTAACTTAGTAATTTTTTTTTATTAGAAAATATATTTGAAAAATTGTTAATGGGATACTGGAAAAAATGATGTGTCGTTAATTTTTTTGTTGTGTTCGGTGGGGTTGGCAGACCTTGAGCTAACGTCGCAGACGTAGGTAGGAATATCAACATCTAGCAGTTTTTAGGTCTTGCGAGACACCACCAATGGGACCCATCCTCGACTGAGAGATAGCCGCAAACGCTGCAGGTGGTGATTGCAAGATGTTCTGGCTACGAGAGAGGACACGTGTGAACCGAATCGTGACAACGGGACAAGAGTCCTACTTCAGCTGTTCAACCGCGTGATTCATAACTGGTCTTATCTCGTAACAAGCTTCTTAGACAAATAATGTAGAGCGCAACATACGATTTTTACAATTAGATAATAATTACATAAACAAATTAAGGACGATTTTCTCACCGAATCTTTTATATTTTTTTTTATAAACTGGTGTTATTTTGCGAAAATTCAATGTGTCAAAGTTTTTTTTATTGAAGGCATCCTTTATTTGCAATAAACTTGAAGGTAGAACATAAAATTTGACAGCAATTCAAGATATTTTAACGATAGACATTATATTTTAACAAGTAAGTAGGTTAAAAAAAGGATCAGTAGGTAAACGTTTCGGTATTTTCCAATTCGATTCGCTCGCTTAAACAAATTATCATATCATAAAACAAGTAAATATAATAAAATATGCTTAGGCCTCTAATCTTATTGGTCTGGTACCATACAAAATTAATTGAAACGTCTCACTATATAATTTTCCGTTTACGATAAATAAAATTTAAGTAATTTATAAAACTTGTTACATCCTATATTGTACCATACGAGTTTAGTATTCCCATAATGGTTTTTTAAGTACTTTATTCAAAGCTAAGGAGTAACTTTTGAATACATCGACATAAGTATGTTAATAGCATAATACCTTTATTATCCTTTTATTTTGCCTCTATCTTCCGAAATTAAAGAAAAGGATACAAATAATTGATTAGATTACCTAAAATTTACTCATGTATTCAATTGTAATATTCCTAAGCTGGCATGGATACTCAAACCATTTTCACCTCAAACCGGGCATACAATAAATACATGCTGCCCAATACTGTACATTTCACCTACATATAAACCTTCATTCCATTTCTTCCCGGCTATTTTAGTTTTATAAACAAGATAAATAATAATATTATAGTTTTTTATTACAGAAAGCGGAAAAATGAAAATAAATAAAAAAAAGGTTTCCTATTTTCCAAAAAAAAAAACAAAAATGGAAAAATATGATAAATTGTTTTGTTCCCGAAGTTGAAGAAAACTTTTTCATTTTCATTTTTATTAGCTACATTGTTAAACAGGAAATGAAATGAAAATGATTTTAATTATTTACGTTTTAATTAAAATATTTTAGAAACAAATCTTTTTTTAAATTGAGAACGAGGCTTAAGTGGATTTCAGAATGCTCAGATTGATAAACGTGCGGTGGGAATATTGAATTGGAATTTAAATTGTATAAGAAGAAAATATTTTTGGAAAGGATTTCTTATAAGTTTTACTTCACATGTTGGTTGCCCCGTCATTGTTCAGCTGTATCTTCCGAGTTTAAAATGGTATGTTCGAGCAACTAAAGCAGCGATCATTGTGTGATACAAAAAGTTTCGCTTGTGATATTTGTGGCTTCATCCTTCGTCGTACCATCGAATCGGTAATCGAACTTTAAACTATGAAATCACGTTCTTTGTAAAACTAGAAATATTTACGAGTATAATGTATTTGTCTAAGTCTAATTGGCGGGGCAAAATGATGTGAATATGAACTGCGATAATTTTCGGTAACTTCGCTGTAAATACGTTTTATTGCAGTTTCAAATGGTAATATACAAAACGTTCAAAATCCGAAAAATACTATTTAAAAGACGAACGGTTTATAGTGTATTAATTTATTTTGCTCTATCAAACTACTAAATACAACGCTTAATTGTTCAACGGGGAAATATGATACATGTCGAAGGGCAAAACGATATACCATTAAAGAGGTGCATCCTTTTGCCCCGTATTAATTATAAATTCATAGATTCATTAGATAAATTATTCTAGGTGGACATGGTATGCAATTACATAACAAAATCGGACCGCGCCAATTGAACAGAAAAAAATATGGAAGAAGCCTTAATAGCCGGCAAAATAAAGAACTATCTGTGTGTGAGGCGGCCATTCTGGTCTGGCGCATGTTTTGGGACCAGACTGACACAATACCGCACTTACAGAAACCAAGACAAGAAAACGTCAGACGCTACACTGGCAAGTCGCGGTTTCGGTAAGTTGGTCGACGCACACTTGCACACACACTCGCATGCGCACGAGCATCACACACACACGCATACGCACGAGCATCACACACACTAGCACACGCATGCAAGCATCACACACGCACGCAAGCAACTCACACACGCACGCAAGCATCACACACACACATTCGCACACATCTACGCTTCGTCAAAACACACGAACGTACACGCACACTAGACATCACATACGCACAACATTACAGAGGGGGAAATTCACTCGTGGGGGAGTCCTGTGGCGGTCACGCATTTATACATGCGTTCACCGCCACAAGTCGAAGACAACGCGCACTGTCTGTCGTCTTCAGGCGCAGGCATACAACCACACAAAACAAAAACAAAATACAAAACACAACGAAAACGGTAAAATCCGTTTCTGTTATGTGTTTTGTGAGCATAAGGGAAATTTTGGGCAACCTTATGAAACTGCGACAGGCCGATCAGTTAAAGCCAAAAGCATACAACCTGGCTGTGAGAATTGTACTGACGATCGTAAACAAATATTTAATTTATTTTGGAATCTCGGAGACAACAGCAAGGCGATTATTCTTAGAAAACAATGTCGAAATAGTAGAACGGAAATGTTCGAATTCAGAGAAAATACAAAGAAAGAAAACAAAGCATATTATTTTAAAATTATTTCAACGGAATTTAGAGTATGTAAAGTATTTTTTTTAAACACACTCAACATTTCCAATCGCATGATAAGAACGCTCTTCCATAAAACTGAAAATGGCATCGTAGAGTCTGATAAACGGGGCAAACACTCGAATCACCCAAAGCTTAACGAATCAATAAAAAAGGCATAATGGCGCATATTAATTCCATTCCACGAATTGAGAGCCATTATGTAAGAGCTACAAGTAGTCGAGAATATATCGAAGGAGGCAAATCTTTAGCTGATCTGCATAGAGATTATGTTGAGTACTGTATAAGCCAAGACAAATTATATGGAAACTACTTGATGTACCGAACAATTTTCAATTCTAATTTTAATATCGCACTTTTTTCGCCTAAAAAGGATCAATGTTCGGTATGTGCGGAAGCAGAAAATATTTTTAACGCTGACAAAGACGTTGAAAAATATAATCAACAACTAAAACCGCACTTAGAAGCAAAAGATTTTGTCAGAAAAATAAAAGAAACGGAAAAGCAAAAAGCGAAAGATGGCTTTTGCATACCAGCTGTTTTTGATCTACAAGCGCTACTATCTACTCCTTCCAGTGATATTTCAACCTTCTACTACTTGTCTAAATTAGCAGTATACAATTTCACGATATTTAATTTGGGTATCAGTCAAGGGAACTGCTACGTGTGGAACGAATCCGAAAGCAAACGAGGAGTTAATGAAATTGGTACTTGCCTATACAAATTTTTGAAAACTATACTGGCTTGGATAAACCTATTGTCCTGTTTTCAGGCAACTGTGCAGGACAAAATAAAAACCAGTTTATAGCTGCTGGCCTTGCTACTTTATTGTGTTCAAAAGCTCGACATAAGAAAAATTACTCACTATTTTTTAGTGACAGGGCACTCACAAAATGAAGCAGGCAGTATGCATTCAACGATCGAACGTGAGAAAAAACGGATTTTGAAATCTGGACCCATTTACAATCCAGCTCAAATGGTAACCGTTATCAAATCAAGTAAAAAATTCAAACCGCTGTACAAAGTTAATGAAATGGAAAACAAGGACTTTATAAATATTAAAGTTTTATAAAAATTGTTCGGTAACAATTTTAAAGTTGATACACTCAACAACAAAATCAATTGGCATAAGATCAGTGTTGTGGAAGTGCGGAAGGAAACTCCGTTTCAATTTTATATTAAGGAGTCGATGTCAGATGGGTTTCAAGTCGTATGCACTGATACAGCAAATAAAAAAAATTGTCCTTGATATTTTAAATTATGATACAAAAAAAATTAAATTTGGGCCCAATAAAATTTTGCTCAAAGAAATTAAAGGGTATTAAGGAACTATGTGATAAAAATTGAATTCTGACTAAATACAAAGATTTTTATTATAATCTTGAATGTGATTAATTTTAAGACCATAATACTGAATTGAATTTAAAATTTAATTGAATTGTGATTTTTGTTTTGTTTATATGTATGTACGTACTTTATTTTATTATTTTTAAAATTTGAAATAAATTACATATATTTTATTAAGGGAATTCAACCTTTTAACTAAAAATTTGTTTTATCTTCAAATATTATCATGGTTCATTCAAAATATTTCACAAAGACAGTCATATGTGGAAACATTTGACAAAAAATTTCTCATAAAGTGTTACATTTTCCAATTTTTCCTAAATACGATAATTTATTGAACTAAACCGAATCAGCCTCTCCACACTTTAATTCTTTCCTCCTGCTTCTACGATATTAAAAAATCACTCGACATCCACATTATGCGCATTTGCGCATTTCTTTGCGCGTTTCTTTGTTTAAGAATGTGTGTAAAATGATTTTTGACGTTTCGTGTAACAAAAATTTAACATTTATAACAAAAACTCGTGGGAATAAAAATGAATAATTTACCTAATAATAATAATGCCTGTTTTCTGACCGTTGATGGACAAAATAATGATGCTGCAATGATGGCAATGATATCAATAGCTGCCGCTGGTTTGCTATTAATAGCTATCAAAAAGCGGAAGAGGAACAGAAAACGACAAGACGATGCTGGGTTAAAGAGATTATAAGAAAACCAGAAACCAAAATGGCAACACCCAACACCTAATGCAGGAATTGAAACCGAATTCAGCCGATTACAAGAATTTTATACGAATGGATGAGGATTCTTTTAATCTTGTGTTAACCGCAATCAAATCCGATATTGAGAAACAAGACACATATATGAGGCCGGCAATCAGTGCAAGTGAAAAACTCTCCGTTGCATTAAGGTTCTTGGCCACTGGAGAAAATTTCATGGAACTAGATTATAGCTCCAAGTTATCGAAATCATTCTTGGCCACATCAATTATAGACGTATGCGAGGCCATATATAAAAATTAAAAGAACAAATTTTTAAAGGTAATTGAAACAAAATCAATACGTTACACGTTTTATAATATTTCTATTTTATTTCAGTTTCCAACCAGCAAAGAAGAGTGGTCAAAAATTGCAGACGACTACAGTCTTAAATGGCATTTTCCAAACTGTTTAGGTGCTATCGATGGAAAGCACGTTGCATTTAGGCCTTCCAAAAAAATTGTGCCATTGTTTTATAACTATAAAGGGTTTAACAGTATTGTTCTACTCGGTGTAGCAGACGCATATGCGAAATTTATTTATATTGATTTTGGGTGCAATGGCAGAATTAGCGATAGTGGTGTTTTGCAACGCTCCAATTTTATGTACGTGCTGCAGCAACCCGACAGATATTTCCCATCAAAAAAATACATTGGAGATTCGAGATTACTGCCGCATATGTTTATTGGAGACAATGCCTTTCCGTTGTCATAAAATTTAATAACGCCTTACCCCTTCACAACAACGGATGAAAGGAAAAAAATATTCAACCGAAGATTAAGCCGGACTCGCCAAAATATTGAACGTGCGTTTGGAATTTTGAGTAATCGATTCCAAATTTTCCAGAGACCAATTAATCTTCATCAAGATAAAGTGAAGATTATTGTGCAATGTTGCTGCGTACTTCATAACTTCTTAATAGAAAGGAGTAGGTGGTACAGAGATGAAGCTCATGTTTATGAACTTGGTAATTCTCCAGATCAACAACGGAAGAAGGTAGATGGCCGTTTGGTGGTGAATTAGTTAGACAACAACTAACCGATTATTTCAACAACAAAGGAGCACTGTAATTTAAATATTTTAAATAAATATAAGAACAATATAAAGAATTTTTTTTTATTTATTAAGTTTTAATTTGAAGCGTATTCTTCGTCGGATAATTCATAGTCTTCACCCATATGAAAGAGGGTGAGGGTGGTAAATGATTAAACTGTGGTAGGGTAGTATATGATTTAATAAATGAATGTTCGGAACTGGAGGAGGGTGTTTTCGAATCTCAGTATGGTTTAGAATATTTTGACATACGGGAGTAATATTTGCCAGATCACTGGTTGGAGTTGGTATTTTATAAATTGTTTTAAATTTTGAGGTAGGACACGGATTAGGATAGACGGAATGGTTATCTGTGGGTATGGTGGGTGAGGGTGAATGATGGGATACAGTGGTATTTTGCTCTAGATGTGGTATGGTAAAAAATTGTTGTCTTTGTTACGCTTCTCTTATATTTTTGTTGACAAGCCCCAGTATTTCGAACGTTAAATTGTCAAAAACATCCTCCGATTTTATTTTTTTTTAAGAGGCTGCATAGGTATCGGCAGAATTCCTCCTTTCTGCCGAATGGTTGTATAGCCGCTCGATTTTGAAAGTACTCCCTTGACATTTGTAATGCACTATGGCATTCTGCTTCTAATTGTTTAGTTTGTGTTGTTGTTTTTGGTTTCTGAAAACGAATAAATAAAAAAAAATTAATTAATTATATCAAGAGCTTAAATTTTACAAGTTAAAACAAATTAAATTTGAAACAAATAATGATTTTGTATGTGACATGAACAAAACTGCTGTAAATTTCACTAAAATTTCGTTTTTCAAACTACTCCAATATTTTTACTTACTTTAAGGGTGCGTTGAACATTTTCGGAAATGTCTTCGGATTCGCTTATCCCAACCTGGAAATAAAATATATCGTTAAATACTTAATATAAAAATATTACATTAAACTACTAACATCTAATAGATCTAAATTTGAAGAACTTGATTCCGCATCGTTGCAGTGAAGAAGGAAACTCAATTCCTTATAGCACCAGAGTGTGGGCTCATACAACTCATCGATGCCGCAGCCGCTTTTCTTCGAATTGTCTATCTTCCGCTTTTCTTTCCATAATTGCGCTTTTAGCGTTCGAATTTTTCGTTTTATAATATCAATTGTTACGTGTCGCTTGATTGTTTTAATTTCAACTAACATTAAATTTAATTTTTTATATTTAAATACTTAATTTAAAAAATTAACATTAAGCGGGTCGAACAAACACGGATATTTTTGTAACTCTTGAATTAATTTTAGTGTCTGTTCCCGACTCCAATTCTCACATGAATCTGACATAATGTATATAATATTTAAAAATATTAATGCAAACTAATAAAGTATTTTTAAAAATGATTAAAAAAAATTTTTTTCGCTTTGTTTTTTAGGTTATAATACGATGTGTGCACGTAAAATATTTTCCTATAATGACAAAAATTTGACAACTTCAAGAATAAACAAAATGGCCTTGAAATATTTTATCTTCGTAGTGGAGCGAGAAATCAGTAGAATCAAAAAATTTTTGATGAAAAAAGAATTAAAGATTTCCCTGCCGCAAGATTTCCCCGCCGCAGTTTGTAGATGAAGAGGAAGGAAACGAAGAAAGAATCAAGAGCAAAGGATCAATATAGTGTAACAAGAACAATAAAACTAAACATTCCTTTAAAAATATACATAAGATAATAGATTTATTGGCAGCTAAACTTTCGACTTCGATTTACCCAAAATAAAATTTTTTGAGATATAACAGTCTTTTGGACGCGTACCTAGCGATACCTATTTCTTGAATTACCGTTATTCATAGGAAGAATTTTCGTCTGTATAGGTAACACATTTTAATAAGTATATAAGCAAACACATTTAAATAAGGCAAGCAAACACATTTTAATATTTATAGCTTTTCGGTTGCTGTACAAAGCTGCCCAAGCTATCTTTGTGGGCGGTTGCATTGAGCGCGATCGATTTGTTATTGTTTTTCAATTTATTCTTTGTGCATTGCATGTAGATGTTTGAAAACAATTGTTATTAGATGAAATGCGTTAATTATTTTATTTAATCGTCCAAAATACGGGAGTTTTCAGAAGTTTGTTACCTTACCACTTCGGAGAGATAAGTCACCTGCTAGCTCTGTTCGGTGAGGTCATGTTTGGTCGTGGGTCATTTTCTCTCGGTAAGCTAACATTATATTTTTGGAGAACGACGGCCCTTCCCTCTTATTTCACAACGACTTGGAATTACCCCTTTTAACCGATCATTCTGTGTACATACCGATTACTAGGAATAGGAAAGCATATAGCTGCCAGATACAACAAAAGTTTGTGATAAACAATATGATATGACTATTAAAATTTTATATAAAGCAAAAATTGTAGTTTACAAGAATACCTGTTATTTAATGATTATTTTGCACACCCAGGAGACAGCACGATGCGATCCACCAGCACTCCAAACTTATGGGAACATCGTGGTTGATATCCTCCATGTAACGAATCGCACTTTTCTCACTTTATTGCCTGCCTTGTAGTTGTAGATACGAAGAGAAAGAAAAATTGCTATATGTGCTTCGTGTACTGTAATTAAGAACAAGTTTGGAAGGTAAACATGCAAATTTGGAATGTTCAATTAACGTAATGTTAAAATAGGGGAAAAGAACCGCTAAATCTGGAAATTACTTGTGGTATAAAGAACAAAAAAATGGACAGTACTGATATGATCGCCACAAATGGTAGATATGATGAATATCAGTTGAGAAAAATCGGAATAAAACCCTGAAAACGATCGAAAATAAAAAACCAAGAATATCCATAAAGTTCGTATTTTTTGTTGAATAGTTTATAAGTTTAAAAAAATAAAAATAAAAAAATTAACATATAAAAAAATAGAAAATATTTGTGTCAATTTTGTGTGCGGTTAAAGTGCTTATACTCGTAATAAATAATATGTTATAATTTATAAAAAGCAAAAAAATTATTAAGGACCGCTTAGTTAAGTATTGTGATCCAACAATGTAATTACCACATACGTAATATTTTATAATAAAAAAAAAGCAAATAAAAATTATTATATTTAAAAGTTCGATGGAAGCTAAGGTTGTAGTTATTTTTTGTTCCGTTGTGTTTTTTTTTGCTGTTGTAAACATTTGGTGTTGTGGAGTGAAACGGTTAAACTAACAAAAGCTATACCAAGCGGTTACACCTAAAGTTCCATCACATACGATACACCAGTGTGCATACGTGAAATAAAAGCGAAACGAGACTAAGTGAATCTCAAACCGTATTTTATAAAAGCGTCAGTCAATCAATTGGAGAAAATAGCGTTAACAGATGAAGCAAGGACAAGAATGCCGATTATCATCATCATTGTAATCCGGTGACGTAATTTTTATTGATTAACATTTTTTTGGTATATTTATATTATTATTATTATCAATATTTAACTAGTATTAGTCAAAACTAAAAAAAAACGTCACGTAAATTATTTTGTTTTGTGAATGGATATTTTTTTGTTTTTAAATTTTGGTTCTGGTTGGACGTACAGTCGGGGAAAGAATTGTATTTATTTTTAGCCGTGTATAGTGGATTTTTTTCCCTTGATTTTCTAGTAGTTTACTAAAAGTAATTTGAGTAAAAGTTATGTATTTTTACTAAAAATTTCGGGATGATGGGATGATTGAGTGGGAGCGTGCCCTTAGGATGCTAAAATGAACTAGTGTTTTTTTTCGAGGTTATTTTAAGTCCAGCTTCTTGCACACTTTACCATAAACCACAAACAATTTTGTACATTGGCCGTCGGCACTATATGCAACGTCAAAACCTGCCCTAACCACTGATGGCTATCCAAATTAAATAGTGTGCCATGTAGTGTCTGATCGACCCAAGCCAATGGAGTTACATCCACTCAGCAAAACCAACTTCACTTCCTCATCTGAATTACGAAACGTTAACACGGTGATACAAAATCTGAGTGATTGCGTATCCGTTGGGTGTTGGTTGTCGGCACGACTCTTTATTCTGATTTTTTGATTTTAGTGCAAGAAGTGGCGTGTTGATGGCCTAATTTGTCATTACTGAGGGTGTTGGCTAATTTGGAAGTGTGTGCCTGGATGTTGAGGAAAATAGCTGCCGAATTAAAACCATTCGTTTTTTTTATTTATTTATCTAAGTACTATTTATACCACTGATCTATACTACATGGATAGAACATCTTCAAAATTTCTACGCACAAACAACAACAATTTGATGGTAGAACTTTTTAATAAAACTATTTCGCTTGTTTTTATATAGTTGTTACATCTAAAGAGACACAAGATGTATAGGGCCGCACTTAAATAAATTAATTGTCGAAAATATTTGAAATTATTAATTTTTTACATAAAATCTAATAAAATGTTATGAATGTATTAAAAATAATTAATACAATTTATTTCACTTTAAGTTATATCACAATAATTACGTTTTTCAGAAACTATTTACAATATTTCTTACTATTTAACCCTTAAAATGTATAATGCACACCTGGAATACACACGTAATGCGACAAATTTTCGGAATTAAATGTCAAGTTATGAACCAAAACAAACAAACAAAAAAATATTTGGAATGAAATACAGCGATTTTTAAAAATTTTTATTTAAGTTATTAATGATTTAATATAATATATCAATCTATACCGTGGTGAAATATAATTAATCTAACCGGTGTGAAGTGTTTGGACACTTTTTTAGACAAAAATTTATGCGAGTATACATTGTGAATTTTTTGGACAAAATAAAAAATTAGTTTTTGGACAAATGTTTATGCAAGTGTACATACTTCTTTTAACAATTATTAACCAAAAATAAAAGTATTCAAATAAAACAAGCCTCAAATAATTTTTAAGACTCATTTCCAAAATGCTTTTCAGCAAATCAGTCCAGCACCACTTTCATATTTTGATATGAGTTGTAGGGCTCTTGCCAAAAAATTTAGAAAATTAACGAATTTCGTTTGGAACAAGGACGTTGTTCTCTATTATACCAAATAGCAAAAATCTCAGAGATTGGCTCATATAGTGACTATATAGGTTGTAAACGGCATACATTGCGGAATTGAAATCACTCAGTGCCATTCTGATATGAGCCGTAGGGCTCTTGCAAAAAAATTTTGAAAGTTAATAAATCGCCGAATTTCGTTTGGAACAAGGACGTTGTTCTCTATTATACCAAATAGCACGAATCTCAGAGATTGGCTCATATAGTGACTATATAGGCTATAAAGGGCATACATTGTGGAGTTTAAATCACTCAGTGCCATTTTGATATGAGCGTCCCCTTGACAACGTCCTTGTTCCAAACGAAATTCGTTGATTTATTAACAACATTCAAAAATTTTTTGCAAGAGCCCTACGGCTCATATCAAAATGGCACTGAGTGATTTAAATTTTGTAATGTATGCCCTTTACAACCTATATAGTCACTATATGAGCCAATCTCTGAGATTCGTGCTATTTGGTATAATAGAGAACAACGTCCTTGTTCCAAACGAAATTCGTCGATTTATTAATATTCAAAATTTTTTTGAAAGAGCCCTACGGCTCATATCAAAATGGCACTGAGTGATTTAAATTCCGCAATGTATGCCCTTTACAACCTATATAGTCAGTATATGAGCCAATCTGGCTATTTGGTATAATAGAGAACAACGTCCTTGTTCCAAACGAAATTCGTCGATTTATTAACAACTTTCAAAATTTTTTTGCAAAGGGCCTATGGGGATTAATTCGTTGAATTGTTGAAAAGAAAATTAGAAATGATTGTTAGAAATTATTTGTGGCCTATTTTATTTGAATAACGTTATTTTTGTTAAATACACTGTTAAAGGATGTACACCCGCATAAATATATGTCCAAAAACTTAATTTTTCTAAAATCTTAATTTTGTCCAAAAACTTCACAGTACCCTCGCTTAAATTTTTGTCCCAAAAAAAAAGTGTCCAAAAACTTCACACCGGTATTAATCTAATATAAATCTATTCATATATATGTACATACAAATCATACAAATCTATTCATGGTGAAATAAAATTAATCTACTTAATTGATGCCGTATGTGTGTCGTATTTTGGTCGTTAATTTGCCGTGAAATATGTGAAAATTTAATCTTTATAAAACATTTTATTTTACTTCAGCTAGCTTATATATATGATTGTTATCTATAGTATTTCTGTACCAAATTGATGATTATGTAATGACGGAAACATATCTGTAATATTCAGATCCTGTAATATTCGTAACGCCAGCCTCGCATCTTGATGTTTATTCTTCAAATTTATGTCGGCACTTTTAAAGTATAAATTTGTAATGATGCACAGATCAGTTACATCTTTAGCCCTAATTATTAAACCACCTCTAGTTTTTAAAAATAATAATTTTAGTGCCGAGGTGTGGGCTCCACCATATTATTTCTCTAGCAATTTTTACTACATAGCCACTTATATAGCCAATTACATTTTCCTGGAAGGCTGAGATAATGTTTTCCTGGAGGAATTCTGATACACGAATGCTGTTTTCTTCACCGTGGTAAGAATCTTCTTCAATATCAAACAAATCTATTGGATATTCTCCATCACCTGTTTGAATAAATACAAATTATTATTTAGAACATACAACATATTTTTATTTATAATTTTAACTGAAATTTGGAATGAAACAGAAATTTTATTTATCCTTAAACAATAATAATAAATACACCCTTATTTCATCTCAAAATATTGCTCCCACCTACATCATAAAAAAATTAAAAACCAATCATATTTTTAACTGTCCTTTGATAAGTGTTATTTTATTTAAAGTTGATTTTCGAAAATTCGAGTTTGAAAGAAAGAGACAAAATATTACACTCTCTGTCTTACAAAAGAGACATTACTATTTTGTACCATAAGATTTTGAACATGTTCTATCCATGTAGTATAGATCAGTGATTTATACAAATCATAACTGTATTTATATACTAATTTTTATATAAGTTTGGATTTTTTTTTTGTAAATTTGATTTATTGTGACGTTTCAAAGATTTTTTTTTCTTCATGGGAATATCAAATCTGTTTCATTTGTTCTTTTAGTTGTTTGAGTTGCATATTGCACCCGAATTTTTTTTTATTAGTTTTTTTTTGCTTAATTTCTTTAGTTTTTTTTCATATTAAATAACATTGTATATAGTTTTTATTATAAAGCTCCCAGTGCAGTTGTGCAAGGTTCCGATCATTTATTATACAAACATTAGTTTCAGTTGACGGCGAGTTCTCCTTTTCGATCACGTTCTCTTTCCTGCCATCCGGTTGAGTCAAAGGTTTTTTTTTGTATTTGCTTGACATATTCTGAGTCATTGTCGGATTGAAATTGGATTTAGAGGAAAAATGTATGAGTCGTGATATGTATTCCGCTATGGGTGGTGAGGAGTTATATTTGTGGGGTTGAGTAAGGGATGGGTGAGTGATGGGGTCCTGTAGTTCCGGTTTTATTATTAGTTACTAGGGTCCTGTGGGTGAATTGTTAAATTTGGTGATTTTTTTTTCTGTGTTCATAGGGGAATTTATTAGCCTCCAGCTGCGGTTCTTCAAGCATTCGTCCATGTCCGAAAACTTCACGACCAACGCTGATCATTAGCCGGCTATATATACCGCACCGGACCTCTGGACTTGTGTCTGTTAACATGTATATCCAGCCTCCCATTACAACCGGAACAGTTTTTATTTTTAGTGTTTTATTTATATGCACATATAGTGTTTACAATAATTAATGGGTATAGTTATTTGACAATAGTTAATTTATAGCCTATACACACGGGCACACTATTCACAGTCCCAAATGGGTTTAGAGTAATTGGTTTAATATTTATATATTCAGTTACTAAAATCACTATATACCTACCCGACTTTCACGGTATGCACAAGTTATTGATTGATTGATTGACCGAAGGATAGGATAGGATTATTAGTTGGGACAGACTCGACCCGGTTACAGACACCAATGCGATCGATAGTTAGTAAATTAACGGCACAAAAGACAACACAATCTAACTACATTTTTAGATGATCATCTCTCTGGAATCCAGGGCCGGATACTCAGGACTCCCTAAACCTAAATTAAGAATTTTTAATGTTGTAATTTCCCCTGTTCGCCTTTCATTAATTTACCTGATAAAATATTTAAGAAAATCTAAAATTACTAAGCTAAAATTATAATTATAATTACAGTAGAATTCGCTTATAGCAAACTCTCAAGGGACATAATTTTGTTCACTATAGCCGGGTGTTCATTTTAATCAAATATTCGTTTACGTTTATAAACGTAGTTCTTTGTTTGTAGTGTATAAGAAAAAACAAATGTTCGTGCAAATTTAAGGCACACAACTATATGACAAAACCACATGATCACTATACGCGCCCGTTCGTTATACACATGGTTTGGTATAAACGGATTCTACTGTATTACAAAAAACATCATTATAACAAAATAAAGATAAAATTAAAGAAAATAAAGTTGAAATCAAACTTTTATGATTGATTATCAGTGTACGACCAAGCATTATAGCAGGATCTCCCGGACTCCCGGCCCCATGCCGTACACCCGTACACATATAACAAAACCGAAGGATTGATAGTTTGATATTTGATAGTTAGTAAATTATTAGTACAATATTTAATAAATAGGTTATTACAAGACAGCACAATCTAACTATATTATTAGATGATCATTTCTCTGGAATCCAGGGCCGGATACTCAGGACTCCCTAAATCCTAAATCTAAAACAGGGCTTAAAAAATTATTATTTTGTAATTTCATCCTTGTCCGTCTTTCATTAATTACCTGATAAAATAATGAATAAAAATTTAAAATAGTAGCGCATATTTCCTTATTAATGGTCCTTTTATATCCAATTAAAAATTATTACTTACTGCAACAAGAATTAACATAAACATTAAACCGTTTAAACATAAAATTTTACTTAAAACTAATCATCAATTTCCTACCGATCCAGAAAAGAAAATATATAGCTAATTATGAATTCAATTATTTTATAAAATTTATATAAAATGATTTAAATGATAATATTACAGCAGCCCAATACCTAGATTTATTAATAATTCAATAATTCAATTAGGTACTAATTGAAGTATATTAAGAATCAACAAATAAAATTAACATACAAATTCCCAGAAAACTCTGAAAACTACATTTAATTAATAAACATCATAATAACAAATTTTATTACTTAAATGAATAATTATTATAACCGGATCTTCAATTTTCCCGAGCACACATCGTACACCCATATATCCATCCCCAGCCAAAGAATAAGAGTAAATTGTTAGTAATTAGAAATAGTTAGCACAGGACAACACAATTTCTAAACTACAGCTTATTCACTACTTGGTAATCCTGGAGGGTTGATTCAAACTAAAATTTAAATTTGAAATTCGGGTTTAATTTTGATCCCTATAATAATGATTAATTCTAGAACTATGTTTATTCTGAAAATTGGATTATTTATTAGTAAATTAAAAAAGAGATTCCTTTAAGTATTTTAAAACTAAATTAATTAAAATATATTAATGGACAAAACAGAATATATTACACATTACAAAAAAAAATTAACATTTTATGAAAACAAATATGGAGACTTCCCAATTCAAGACTAATAATTCTAGAGGAATTGATTTGTCACAGCAACTTTATGACACAGGTGAATGCTTTCCATTGAGGACATCGAAGAACCATTATAACAAAGAAAGTACAACCACTCCGACACTACATAAATGTGACAGCTCCATATCCAACCCTGGCCGGGTAACACCATGTTCCTTTCACACACAGCAAAATCTAAGGATAGGATAGGATAATTAGTAGTGATACAAACAGCCCGGTTATAAACATCCAGGTATAGCCGACAGTTAGTATGATTATTCAGTAATATTTATAAAAATTGATAAAAATTATCAGCACAAGACAACACAAAGATTCTCTGAAATAAATTATAAATTAATTCCCATATAACAAATAAATAAATTTTTAAAAATATTAATAATATTAATATAGTAATATATAATTAATAATTCCAAACAGAAAACAGCACAACGGTAAACCAATGGTTCTCATCGTGTTTATCCTACATCTTAAAAATAAAAGTTAAAAATATATATTTAACCATAAAATTAAACTTAAACTAATCAGCAATTTCCTACAGATCTAGAAAAAAGGAAATTAATAATAAGATTAAATTTAATTATTTATAAAATTATATAATATCATTTAAAAATTGATTAAGTTACGCCGCAAAAAGTCTAGATAGAATACCAATAATTTAGTTAAGCTCTACATGTATACAGGCAAAGCCCACTTAATAAATAAAGCCTCCATGATGAAAACAAGCTTTTTTTAAGGTATCAAAAAATCCAAAAGAAAATGTTTATTCCATAGGTTTTATATGGAGAGATATGACCTCAGTTTATTCAAAATATATTAATGAAAATTGACTCGAAATTAATTTTATTTTGATTCAATTGAAACTATAAACTTTATTTTCCACCTGACTTGGAAGATTTTTTCGTGAGCTTTTCCAATTTACGGTAATAATGATAACAAAATAAGATATTTTATATCTGAAAAAGCTTAAAAATAGAGTACATGTATGTAAAAAAGAGATATAAATATAAAGGAAAAGGCGCGACGTTTACAATAATAAACATGACAAACAATAAAGAAACAAGGTAAACATAAGAGAAATGAAGCAAATACATAATATGAAGCATATTATCAGATGACAGCAAATAAAAAGCAAAGCCTACTTAATAAATAATAAAAATATTATTTTCAAAATTTGTTGTTTTTTTTTTGTTTGTCATCCGCTCATCATACTTCGTTAGTGTTTTTTCCCTTTACGTGTTGACCTTCTTCGTATATTTTTTTTATTTTATTATTGTAAATATCGTGCCATTTCCTATTTCATATGTTTATCTCTTTTTTATATTTGTGTACCTACTCTATTTTTAAGCTTTTTTAGAAAATCAAATATTTTATTTCATTATTCCTGGCGGGAAATTGTCAATTATTTACCCAATAATTCGACAAGAAACATTTAGTTGAACAGTGTTGGTAAAAAAAAAATTGGGCAAACACATTTATTGCAAATTGGAGTCTTTTTTTGCTAAAATTACAAAACTTTTGAAAACAATTGGTTTATTGTTTCATTTTAAATACATGTATGACGTAATTTTTTGAAAAAAAATTGACCTGCAATTTAGGGGCAAAACACCGAAAAATGCCAAAATATTCAAAATACGTTTGATTGGTGTTAAAGTAATGTAATAAATTAAACACTTATTTTTTATTTTTTTTTTTTTGTTTTTTATTGATTTATAGAAGTTCAATCTTTCATATTAATATTTTGTTTGACCGCCTTTTGCTTTTATTACATCGGAACAACCCCGCAACTGATGTGCAAAAAAATTGGGCAAGCAATTATTTTTATTTACGCCTACCGTTCTTGGCCGTCATTAGGGTGCAGATGTTTTATTGCCTGTAATTTATTGTTTGAGTATAAATAGTGCATATTTTGTAAGATTAAGTTATTCTGTAAGTGATCCTAAACAAATAAAGAATAAAGATTAGAAGATTAAACAATACCTTAATACAAGTAATTTATTATCTTCTCAGCAGTCAGGGTTTAGGGAAAGACATAGTACTGCAACGGTTAGTGGATTTGATGGAATTTGTTAGGAGCTACCTGGACAGGGGCAATTATGTTCTGCTATGTCTACTTGATTTCAGTAAAGCTTTTAACTGTATATCATTCGTTAAATTTTGTTATAAATTGAGAAACTGCTTCAGTTTTTCATCTAATGCGTCGGAATTAATGTTATCTTATTTAACTGATCGCTTTCAATTTGTTGAAGTTAATGGAGTTAAATCTAGTTATTTGCCTCTGCCTACTGGTGTCCCTCAGGGATCTATTATGGGGCCCTTAATATTTGCAATGTATATAAACGATATTGGGAGTTCTATTCGACAGTCTCACTATCATTTGTTTGCGGATGATATCCAAATTTTTAGTGAAATTGAGATTGATAATTGTGATAGAATGGTAGCTACTAATGAAGTAATTGCATATATGAACAAGGATATTAATAATATTATTGAGTGGTCGGCGGAGAATCAATTGTTATTAAATTCGAAAAAGTCTCAGGTGATCATGTTTTCCCAGAAGCGTAATCCTTTTACTTATGACGTGGACTTAACTTGTGTTAGAGTTGGTAATGACAATATACCTTTTAGTGAATCAGTAAGGAATTTGGGTGTGACCTTGGATAAACACTTGGATCGGAATGTGCATGTGAATTCTATTATGCAGAAAATGTTCAATGGGCTGCGAATGCTTTGGCGTAACTCTGCATTTACTCCAATCAAGGTCAGGATGCTGTTAGCTAGATCTTTAATTCTTAGCAATCTGTTTTATTGTGATGTAGTGTTTTCCGAATTAAGTTTTTGCTTATTTACCAGAATTAAAAGAGTGTATAATTCATGCCTAAGATACATTTTTGGATTAAAACGCAGGGATCGATTGACACCTTACTATAATAAGATTTTTGGATGCTCTTTGGATAATTATTTTAATCTTAGAATTCTAGTTTTTATGTACAAAATTGTTACAACTCGTTAAACTCAATATCTGTATGATAAGCTTGTATTTGCTCAGTCATTACGGACACAAAACATAATATTGCCAAACACTCGTACTAATTATATGAAAGGGTCATTTATAAGGAGAGGTGCTAGGCTATGGAATACTATTCCAACACATATTAAATGTTTAACACGTTTGGACAGATTTAGGGTGGAATGCGTGAATTATCTTAATAATCTATAGCTGTATGTAATTATTGGTTTACAGTTACTTATAATTAGTTATAAATCTGAAGACCTAGTTTTAGTTTTAGTTTTAGTTTTATTTTATTTTTATCTCTTCATATTTTCTATATAATTTTTCTTCTTTTACTGATCTGTGGTACAAACTAATGTAGATTAAGTGGATTTGTTGCTGTTTATACAATGTAATTACAGTGTAATTGCGTAAAATGACCTAGTTGTCATGTTGTAATAAACACGGAATAAAATAAATAAATAAATTACTGGTAAACAAGGAAAAGTGATTGTTTATTTTCATAATAAAAATTTGAAACATGATATAATGAGAAAGATGAAAGAATGCCGAAAGTTGTCTTCACATTTATGCAATTCAGATATACAAACTATGTCTTCATAAATGAATCCCTAACTGCTTTTAAAAGAAAATTATTTAATGCCGAAAAGCAGATAAAATCAGAAAAAGGATTCAAATATCCTTTAGAAATAATGGCAAGAAAGGATATCTTGGGCGTACTCATGCATATGACGGGGACTGCCTGTATATGAAGATGGCAAAATCGTTAGTCTTCCAACGTTAGTTGTATTACCGTTATTAACAACTGCATCTCGCAAATCAACGTATTACAATGCAAATACATATCTACAATGTATTGGTGAAACAGTTGACGGCATTTCAAAATGTGATTGTCTTCATTCTCTCGAATCATTAATGGATATGAATAATAGTTCATTGCGCTGCATTCCTTATTTGTTTCTTTGCCACCGACTGGATTTATCATAATAAAGTTCAAGTGATATCCAACGGCACCATTCCAAAAAATCATTGGATATTGCAGGGCATCGTAACATCGATGAGTTTCTGCAACTTTTGTCAATTGATCGTTTCTCAGATGAAGAATCATATCTCTAGGTTGGAATTGATCTCCTACTATAACAATTGCCACTTCGTCTATAATTGGAGCATTGAATCTTCACACATCTTCTCCAGCAGGCGTTTTGTCAGCATGAATAACAATCTTATATGTATCAGATGGCATCGTGTCAATTGCTGTTTTAAACAAACGAACTAAATTGTGTTTTACGTGAAGAAGCTTTTGTAGTTGGGAAACAATGGACCTTTTTATGCCAGTAGAAATTCCGCAGCGTGCATTCAATTCATCATTGCCATCACCGATGAAATACATTTGTAGGAGTTTATATTGACCATCTGGGAATGGAAACAGGGAACGAGCTTTATGATAAATTTGTCCTTTCACTTTGAACGACGTCATTTGGAAGCATGAGCTGCATTTTCTGATGTTAGATAGAAAATGTTTTGATTCGGCGGTATATCCGGCAAGGAAAGATTTTAGTGGCTCTGGCGGTTCTCCAAATTGAGGCAGTTTAATTTTTCCGGCGGCGCAACACATTCCTTTCGTTTCTCCATTAAATTTCAGAGCCTTGCATTGAGCACACACTTCAGTCATATTACCGATGAGACGGCTCAAACAATAATATTACGTTGTACCGGAATGCAAGACGATTGTAATCGATTGATTGCTGAGCACGGAGTCGTGTTTGACGCTGCTCTTCTATTTCTCGTTGGCGTCTTTCAGCCATCCTCAGCCTGCCGCGTTTATTCTGTTGAGAGCGAACCAAATCCGAAGCTGCAAGTCGCGCTACTGCTTCCTCGGCACGTATTTAAGCCATTCTTTGTTTGTTTCGCTCGTTCGCCCGTTGTGCCTCAGTTTGATCTGTAATTACTCATCGCAGCGCTTCCGCTCCGCCCGGAGCGAGTACGACGACCTAAGCTTGACTTTGTGCGAGGCAATATTTTGATGTACTAATCAATGCAATTGGAAATATTGCAAATTCGAAGTGACAGTAGTTGTCGAAAAGCATGCTGTGCGGCAGGAGCAATGTTTAGTATTACGTGTGTTGCTGTTACGTTCAACAGATGGTGCTGTTGCACCCAAAGAAGGGACGGCCCTGAGGTGGTGTTTATCAAATATTACCTAATTTAATTTTTTATTTTATGTACAGTATACTGATTTTTCTAGTGTTTTGAAATAGCTAGTTGCTTCTTGTTAAAATGTTTATAACTAGTTTTAAATGGGACAGTGAATGGGTTGAAACTTGAAACATCATTAAGAAACTGATTTAAGAAAGGTTTTGCTTACCAATCTCTGATACTTTTGATACATTTTGTGTATTTAGGGCATCATTAATATAACCTACCGGTATGGAAATTGATATGCCATCTCCATATTTCTTAAATATTGTATTTTATATTTACAATTAGTTCCCAAGACTGCAACAATTCACATTTTTGTCAATTCTACTGAATAGGTTGCACACAGAACGAAAATATAACATAAGGTACTTTAGGTAATTTTGGCATAATTAAGCCTAATAACTACAAGTTTTTCAGTGGTTTTGCATAACGAGCCGTTTGGTTGTGAATTTGAGTTTAAGCTTTAACAAAATTACGCCTTACAAGTCTCCAGGAGGAAATGATGTTTTCTCAGCATTGTTTTGTGATGGCGTTACATAATGTCTTGATACTCTAATATTACCTACCAAAAGCTTAGTATAGCTATAGTGGGAAATTCATTACAATTTTTATCAACTTGTGAACTGGGATTTTCTAAATTGTCATATAATTAGTTACTCAAGAGGAAAGGGTCAAGATGATTCTTGGAGTTTTTTACCAAAGTACATATTTTTAGAAAAACTTCGTATTGCGAGAAACTATTTTTTTATTTTCGGCCCGTTTCCACCGAAAAGATCTTTGAGAATTTAAGCAGAACTGCCACAAATTTAAATTATAGGTTTTGCACTCCAAATTCAACCTTTTACAAAACATTTTCATCCTTTTCCAAATCAAATTCAACTTTTTCCAAAAAATAATCATCCTTTTCTAAATCAAATTCAACTGTGTCCAAAAAATAATCATCCTTTTCCAAATCAATTTCAAACTGCCAAATTAAAATTCATAATAAAAGCATTTTATTGGTTAATAATATTATAATAAATAATATAATAATAGGGTTGAGCATGGGCGAGTAAGGCGAGAGAAAAACTAAATGATGGCCTGACTGATCCACAAACTCACGAACTTCCTGCGTCTTATGAATTCTTGCATTGTCAAGCACCAACCAAGCATTTATTATAGATAAAGTTCGGAGTTTTGTAAATACATAATTCATTAAGAAATTCACAAAATATATTTGAATTAACTGGCGAGTTGCCAATTATTTTGTGATGCACTACTTCATTTATGTTCATGGCAGCGATGAGTGAAACGTTACGGCCTCTTACGGTAGGAACCACTACTACATGTGCCGCCGTATTTATCCGCGATCGCGCCTTGCTTCGTCGAAGGTGGTAGTTGAATCCTGATTCATCAATAAAGATTATATTTTCTCTTGATTGTGGAGCATGTTGCGCGTAATTCATCGCATATATCTTGCGTTGCTCAACTGTAGATGCCGCATTAAGACGATCAAGGTTATTCGTAGCACATTTTAATGTTATTTTTAATTGTTTTAAACCGTTGCTTATCGTAGATGTACACAACTCAATGTTGTCAGTTTCCATAATTGTTGCGAATATTTTTCAGCGTAATCCTGGGGTTTTCTTCTATTAAGCACTCAATTTTATTTAAAATTGTTGAATTTAATTTTACGATACGTCCGCCACCGTATTTTTTCGACAATCTCACCGCCATTTTTATTACAATAAAATCTCTTATAATTGATTTGGCTGTATTTTTATTTATTCCAGCCATTTCTGCAGACTCACTAATGGAACGTCCTTCGTCATAAAATTTAATTAAAATATTTTTTTTTCAACGCTGGTACGGTTGGGTTTGCTCATTATTACTTTTTTTTATATATATTATATTTGATTTTAATTTATTAGTAATTTTGCATTTTGAGTGCAACCACTATTGTATTGAAGTATTGAAAATGAACTAACAACAATTAATCATTAAGGTAACAGCGATTTTTGATAACAGTAAAAGTTTATTTATTTTATTTTATTAACTTGTTATTTTGTATCTAGAATTTAAATACAGTAAATTTATTAAATTAAATAAATTCTGTTGGTTATCGTCTACGGTTGAATTTGATTTGGAAAAGGATGAATATGTTTTGGATAAAGGTGAATTTCCTTTGGATAAAGGTGAATTTGATTTGGATAAAGGCGAATTTGATTTGGAAAAGGATGATTATTTTTTGGATAAAGTTGAATTTGATTTGGAAAAGGATGAATATGTTTTGTAAAAGGTTGAATTTGGAGTGCAAAACCTATAAATATGCACTCAATGGCACTGACTAAAGGCAACTTTAAAACTCATCTCTTTTGTCATAAAACACGCTGTTATACAAGCACTCCAATCACGAAGCATTCTTCAACCATGAAATAGCGTGTCGTAAGAACAATGCAAATTGTGCATGATGTACACACGTAGATACGACAAAAGAATTACAGGTTATTGTTATGACGAGAATCCACTTCATTCCACATTCCATCCGCATTTTGTTATCAGCAAGCATTCATGTTTTTGTCGTCATTTCTCACTAAATGAAAAATGGTAAAAACAAAAATGATAAATTAGGAGTAGTTAACGAACAAAAAGAAATTCATCAAAAATATTTTAGAAATCGAAAAATGATGTGGTTTACAATATTCTGGTGAAAATGCGAAGTTATTTTATTTGACACACTACGAGATATTAATTTTCGTTTAATAACTTAGTTAAGAAATTTGATTTTGATTATGAACAATTTCGAAATAATTTATGATTGTGGTTTTATGCAGAATAGTATATACGGTATATGTATTCGTATTGTATGTACATGCATCCTTACTGTTTTCGAGATAAACGTTCGTATTCCAGCATTCGGAAAAAACAACATTAATGGACATGATTTACGATATATTTTGTTAAAACAATCCAGATGCTCGTATAGTTTTGTTTGTATATATGTACATATTATGTATGTATGCGGTGTATCAAAAGATATTATTTTCAGATGATCAACCATGCAAACCGAAAAATGTGTAAAATAAAACGGTGTTGCTATAAATATTATACGTGGGCCATGTTAAAGTCGAAAAAAATTCGTGTTAAATTGAATTTCAGTGGGGTGAATTTAGAGAAGTCCAATTAAAAAGGAATTACGCGTTTATAATTATTAAAATTCGGCGTTAAACCAAGGTTTTAATTCATGCTCCTCATCGAGAAATCTCCTTTTTTCTCCCCCACCAAATAAACTGCGATAGCCCTTAAAACGCCATCTCACCTCAGCAACAGCACAGACAACATAAAACAAAACTTGTCAACTAATTAAATTTCCATTGAATGCTTGAATTTTTTGTATTCTAAAATTCTAATTAGCACTCAAATTCAATATTGCATTTCTCAAATCATGCACTTATGAAAATCTTCATCTTAGCCAAACACAAAAATTATTTTAAATTTAAATCTCTGAAACAAATTATGAATTAATAAATAGAATTAAAAATTAATCCAAAAATTAACTTCTCAGTTAGAAAACTAATTTAAAAATTTTAAATAATTTTATAATTAGGTACAATACTAAATAAATAAAACATTATTTATATGTATGAATTACAGCCAAAACTCCGAAACAAATTGCCTAAATTAACAGTTCTGTAAATATTTAGTAAAAATAAATTATATTATTATTATTATTTTTTTTTTATTAATATATTACGACTAAGTTATTACAACTCATTTAGCAATTTTTCTTTCTTATTTTAATTCTCTGTTAGTTGGGCTATAACACAGTAGTTATTCCCAGTGGGCCCAGATCTTCCAATTACATCAGCAACTTTCAGTCCTGAGGAACTAAATCACGCGGCTTCGTTCTCCTTAGCCGTCTTGTCACTGCGCTGTCGACGTCGTTGACAATATGTTGAATATCCGTGTTTTCATGGAGTTGTAAACGCTGGATATATTTTTTGGCATTTTTTGTCATTGCTTCGTTGACGGTTTCCATCTTTAGATCCCTATGTAGATTATCGTTTCTAATATACCAAGGTACATTGACAATGAATCGCAGTACTTTGTTCTGGAACGTTTGAATAATTTTTCCACACAGGCTTGAGTATTTGCCTGTATAAAAGCAGCTTATTGTGAATGGTAAGCTCACTATTTCTTCCAATGAGCCAATACATTTTTCTGAACTTTATATCCAATTCTTGCCTTTTTTACTTGACATGCTCTTTCCATTTTAACTTGGCGTCGAGCGTCATACCTAGGTATTTTTCCGTGTTCGCAAGTGGTATTTCCTGCCTATTTATGTAAATAGGTAAGTGATCAACTTTTAGATAGGTGAATGTTGTGTGAATTGATTTTAGCTCATTCAATTTTAATCTCCATTTTTTTGTCCAGTGGACAATCTCATTCACAGTGTGCTGGTTGCTTCTTAAATTGTACTTCCAACCGCCAAGATTTCTGTATCATCCGCAAAGATTGCAATATCCGTTTCTCCAGTAATAGGTATGTCTCTCGTATAAAGCAAATAAAAGACTGGTCCGAGCACGCTCCCTTGTGGTACGCCTGCTTTAATTCTCTTGAGTGATGAGAACTCTCCTTCATATTTCACTCTGAAATATCGCCCTTCATTGTATGATTTTAATATCTTAAAGAACTGCTTTGGAAGGTCGCGATGTAGTTTATATTCCAGTCCTCGATGCCAGACTCGGTCAAAGGCCTGGGCAACATCAAGGAAAACTCCAAAACATACCTTTTTGTTTTCAAGCGTCTTCTCAATCACGTTAGTGACTCTGTGTACCTGCTCTATGGTGGAGTGTTTCTCTCTGAAACCAAATTGATGCGATGGTAACAGGTGTCTTTCTTCAATCAGAGGTTTCATCCTTTTGAGGAGTAATTTTTCGAAGAGTTTGGACAATGATGGCAATACAGATATAGGTATGACGTTTTCTCATTAGGTGGCTTGTTAGGCTTAGGTATCAAAATAACTTCTGCTATTTTCCACTGCTGAGGAACATATTTCATTCTAAAAGCTGCGTTAATTATGTGTAGCAACTTCTTAAGACATTTTCCTGGTATATTTTTAATAACTTTTCCTGTAATAAGATCGTATCCAGGAGCCTTTTTTGCATTTAGGTTATGTTTGATTTCATTTTTGAGTTCTTTCATTGTAACTGGTTGTATGTCTAACTCATCTTCTTTTTGCATTGGAAAGGTATTTTCATCTGCTGTTTGTCTAGTCAAAGGTTAGAACGTCTTTTCCCGTCGTTCAGCAAAAAGATCAGCTTTATCTTTGGGGCTTTTGGCCCAAGTACCATCTGCTTTTTTAATTGGCGGCACCTGCTCTTTTGGTCTCTTTAGTCCCTTTGTAGCTTTCCATAAAGAGTAATCGCTTTCCTTGTGGCCAGAAAGATTTATTAAATATTTGTTAAAGCTTACCGCTTTGGTTTCTTCTATTAACTTCTGCAGCTTGTTTTTGAGCTGAATGAAGATAGTTTTGCTCTCCAGTGCTCGATTTCTATGCCAGATTTTGCGAGCTTTCCTCTTTTCTCTGACCAGATTTCTTATTTCCTGTGTATTTGTTTTATTCTTGTGAGGTTTATTTTTGGCAGGGGGAGTGCTTTCCCATGCTGCGGTCTGAATATTGTTTATGAGCAGCTCTACTTCTCTTTCAAGTTATGTTCGGTTTTTGATTGGAACTTGAAGATCAATACTTTTCTCAATTAACAATGCGAATTTTCGCCAATTGGTCTTCCCGCTTGTTACCCTTGGTGGCTTTTCTTTTTCAATTATGGTTTCACTAATCGTAAGTATGATTGGAGAATGATCCGAGGATAAACCTTCATTATTTTCGATGTGGATTTAGTTTTTTGAAATACCTCTGGCTATGAAAAAGTCAATCACGTCTGGTATTTTGTTTGTATCCGTTGGCCAATAAGTAGGAATACCACTTGAATGAAATTCGCAGTTTATTTGATGTCCAGCTTCTAATAGTTCTCTACCTTTAGGTTATATTAGTCTCGAACCCCAACGCGTATGTTTGGCATTGAAGTCTCCTCCTGTGACGAAATTTGAGCCCATCATTTTGAGCATTGAGAGGTAATCATCCTTTTTAAGTTGATGCCTTGGTGGTATCGCAGCAACCCGCAGCTTCTTGTAATTGTTTAGTTGCACGCTAAGTGATACAATTTGCATTATCTCTATTTCGAGTTTAACATCTTCGAAGTGTTTGATGTTTTCTCTGATGAATATTGTTGCTCCACCCCTAGCTCTTTCTGCTGGATGTATAGAATGGTAACAAGAGTAACCTTTTGTTTTTGCATAAGACTTTCTAGTGAAAGCTCTCTACTATTAAGCATATATCAATTTTTTCTGTATTCAAAAATATTTCTAGCTCTGGAAGATGCTGTACAAGTCCATTAGTATTCCAGGTTAATATTCTTAGTGTTTTGTTAATTTTTTTTGGAGTGAAGGATCAGGAGATAAAGCAACTTTTTTGCTAGAAATCTCCTTAATTTTTCCTCGATATCCTACTTATTGTTCAAGATTAACTTGTCTCTTGTTTAGAAACTCTATATTTGCTTCTATTTTAGAAAGGCGATTGACAATAGCATTCAAGGTGTTTTGCATTGTTGTATTAGTTAATTGAATTCCTACATTTTGATCTGTTGGCCCAGGTAGACCTTGTCTTGCTGCTTGTGAGTATGTGAATCCCTCTGCCACTTTCGCACTATGGAACGTAGTGACAGTTTTTGTCGGGATTTCTTTTCCTTTCGTTGCTCTTTTTGGCTGGTTTTTGTTTGTCCTATTTCGCATGTTTTGCAGTGTTTTGGCTACTTCACACCCTCTATAGCTAGCAGGATGGGTTCCTTGGCAGTTAGCACATTTTGCTGGAGTGTTCTTATCTATCATGCATTCTTTAGTGTCATGCTTTCCCGCACATTTTACGCATCTGATTTCACGATTGCAGTAGTTTTGCGTGTGGTTGTATGCCTGACACTTTTTGCATTGTGGTATGATCCCTGTTACCTTTTTCAATGGCTCCATTCGGACAACCTTTCCCAAGATGTTCCTAATGTTGAATATGTTTTCAATTTTCTCTGAGTTTGCAAAGGTCAGAGTGAATAGTGGTAACTTTATTATATTAACTATACTCCCTCCTTTGCCGGTAGACTTCCTTTCAGTTTTACACATATTAACTGCATCTAAGATCGTTAAATTTTTTCTTTTGAGATCTTCAATTATCTCATCTGGTGTGCATGTTTGATGTAGACCCCTAGCAACTACTCTAATGGGTCTGCTATTTTTGTCTTCATATGTATACCATTGGAGACCTTTATCATTCAATACAGTTGAAAGTTTTCTATAACCGTCTGCAGACGTTGTTGTTTAGCGACACAAGCTTATACTCCTTTTCTGTCACTTCTTTCATTAGCGCTTGAATATCGCTAAATTTATTGACATGTGTGATATTGATTGGTGGAGGTGGTTTTTCTTTCTTGGTCTTGCTGATAGTTGGTAATTGGTTTTCCTTTGCTCCCGATATGTTCACACTAGTGTTCATTTCTGGGGACGACTCAGCTTTCCTTTTACTGGAAGAATTTGCTTCCTGTGTTTTTTGCTTTTTTAGAGCCCGTTTTGACTTTTTCATTATCCAATTGGTCTCTCTTTCTAAATCTTCCTCGTCGGTTTGGTACTCAATTAAGTTAGCACATTCCGTTTCTTTGTTGTTGTTTTCTTGGTTTAGGGCTTCTACTTCAACCGAATATTCATGACCAGTTTGGTAGTCCATCTTTAGATTATGTTTAAAGTTTTTAACTTTTTCTTCAAGAAGTTGTATATGGTGCTGCATCCATTAAATTGCTTTATTTAATTCTTTATTTTCTTGTCTAGACTCGGCTAGAGATTTGATTACTTCCTCAGATTGAGGGTTATTATTAGTTACTTGGGACGCAGTCGCGACTGTCGCAGCTGTATTTAGTTGTAGTGTACAACTACTTATATTTGGAACCTATAAATTGGTGATCTCAACATTTCCGAGCTCTTAGGAAAGTTATTCCCTTTATTTTGCAATAGTTGGTCCCTCTCATTATATTATGAATTCATGCGTCCAATTTAAACGTGTTTTATATTGGGGTTTTAAGGACCATGGAATAATAATTAAATTTCAAATAAGATTTTGAATATTTTCTAAAATCATTAGTTAGATTTCAGAAAATATTCAAAATCTAATTTGAAATTTAATAATTATAGTATTCCATAGTCCTTAAAACCCCAATATAAAACACGTTTAAATTGGACGCATGAATTCATAATATAATGAGAGGGACCATAACCAACTTAAAAGGATCCAAACTAAATTAAATTATACTCAATTAGCTTTATTAAAATTTTAGAAGAAGTTTAATTCACTTTAGTTAAAGAATCTGAAACTTAATTTTTTTAATTTTAAAAATATGTGTATTGTAAGAAATACGATCGCGTTTACATGTGTTTGGTTAGATTTACAAACAAAACAATCTGAAACTCTCTCTATGGATAACAGTAATTATAGAAACAAGCAACACATCCAAAATACGAAAGAAAAAGAAAAGAATATGAAACTGGCGGTGGACAAACAGCACAACAATTAGGAGCAGCCGCAGCTCAAACATTAGGTGCTTTAAATAAAAGACTAACGCCAGGAGAGATCAGCAGTAAGGATTCTAAAAATGTAGATACGTATTCTGGAAATAGCTGTAGCCGCTAATCTAGGTCCAGTTGGTCGTAATTTAATTGAAATACAACATTTATCAGGCGCTAATATACAAATATCAAAAAAAACGGTATATTTACTCCTGGTACCAGAAATCGTATTGTTACAATAATTAATCCATCAAATGCCATTACAATGGTACACTATTTAATTGAACAAAGAGTTAATGAAGAACAAGCTAAAATATCTCGACAACCTGCGTTATCAAGCATAATACAATAAACTTTAAGAATATAGTGAAATGTATGATTATATGAATTTAAATTCACATAATTAATTTACACATGTTAATAATTATTTGCGCTCATTTCGTTTATTTTTAACAATAACAATGCAAAATTACATTTCATACTTATCCACGGACACTATTTTTCTTAACACTATCAAATTTAATGCCTGTGAAATACTTTCCAAAATAAAATCCTAAATTTTCCGTATACGTATATATTTGATGTACTTATTCGCCTAAATGCCATTTTCAAAGATAACATTTTTCAAATAACATCCTTAAGGAGAAATACAATATTCAATTTAATTTCAAAGATAACATTTAGGCAGTTTTTATTAGTCAAAATGACTAAACCAATAGCGGTTCATTGGCTTTACATTTTGGTTTTATGTAAAATTAAATAAATAATAGGCCCATTGAAACATACTACATACCGCCAGTTGCACCAAATTCAACGTCGAAATTCGTTCAACAAAAATTAAAAGATTGATATTCGATATAGTTTCTGGGATTTCTTTTGTATAGGCCTTGAGCGTAAAATGTCACATGGTCGATCCTAGGGGTTAGCGATATAAATGACAGGTAATATACACTGTCTCAAAAAATTGTCCGTACACCCCTCGGTTAAAGAAAAATTAATGAAAAAAACAATTACAAATCAAACAAAAAATTCAGTTTTTATTTTTTTAAACTCCAATTACATTTAACAACCTGAAAATAATAATTATCATGAAGCAAATTAATTTACTTTTACGTTTCATATGATTTACTATTTAAACATCCTAAAACGATCTCAAATAATTGTCCGTACACTTGCACTTTTGTGAAAATTAACACTAGCACATTAACAATTTATTATTTGTTGTACTCCTATTTTCAACTAACCGTAAATTACGAAATTTTTTTTTGCGTAAAAGTTAATTAGTCGTAGTTTTTTCATGGCGAATGAAATATTGTCCAGTTAATTAAAAATGTGTTATTCTCATACCAAAAATAGTGTAGAAATTAAAAAATTGATCATTAAATTGACGAGTGAAGGTAAAAGTTTACAGAAAATTTCCAAAATAACTAATCGCCCGTGATCTTCGATTCAATATATCATCCAGAACTCCCAAAAAACCAAATCACTAGAGATGGTTGTTGGGCGTGGTCGCAACCGAAAGCTGACCACACCTCAAATACATCTAATAGAGAAGGCAATAAAACAGAATCGAAAACTAAGTGCTCCAACGATCGCTGCCAAAGTTAATCAACGCAAAAAAGGAGCGATAAAACCTCAGACAATACGTAATATTTTGCATAAACAAGAGTATCTTCGATGTGGGACACGCAAGAAATGTATTTGCCGACAAAAAAAAATATTTAAAGCGCTTGGAATATGCATTGGGATATGTGAGTGAGCTCGAAGAGTTCTGGGAAAATGTTTTTCCCTCAGATGGAAGAAAATCTAACATTTTTGGTTCAGATGGGCGAGTTAGGTTTGGCGAAAATCCAACAATGACTTGAGTTAAACATGGTGGCGGAAGTATAATGGTTTGAAGAGCTTTTAGCTGATCCCAAGTAGCACGAGTGAGTTGGTATAACGTTGTACTGTGGTTGGCTAAATGACTACTGGTCGGCTAGCCAACGTTGTGACAATGGTATGACAACTGAGATACAACGTTATTGGGGAATAAATTTTGGGTTGTAACAACGTCGTAATAACTATTATCCGACTTGTCAATTGACCATAGAATACAAGTCAGGCAATAGATATATTGACCACTATTTTGTTTGTATTTTAGCAGACAGGACAACTATTTTTTATAAAATATATAAATAATCATGTTGTCTTCTTTTATCTTATAAATATAATAATTAATTGTCTATTTCCTTTATCATCTATTTCATTATTTACGACTTTATGAAAATTTACTTCATAATAATTGTAAATGTAATATTCACATTCCCTGTAATAATGATAACCCAAAAATCTGGCAAGATACGACATATTTTTATAAACAAAGCAAGTTTTATCGTAAATGTGCACCTATCAGTGAACTAAAAACTCATGCGCCTTATAAATTCGTCTTTTTTAAAAATATATTTCTGTTATTTCAAAAATATTTTTATTTTAGGTTGACTAAAATTTTCTAAAATCAATTTAAACCATATTGAAATAATCTCCACCTTTAAAATAATGATATTACAATAATATTTAGTCATGAGAAGTATGAAAATCAGAATTTTATTTTCAAAAAATACAAATTTTTATATGCATGTATAATTAAAAATGGCGAACTTCATATTATGTATTAAAATATATTTAAACCACTAAAAAGTTAGATTAATAACCAATTTATAACAAATTCGACTCAAAAATTACAAATTTGTTATTTTATTTCTAAAAAAGTTACTGTCACGACGGTCTAGTCATTCTCCCGACGATTTATTTAATTTTATTACCAAATTTTCAAGAATTCAACTGTAAAGATATTTGCACACCAAATAAGTTATATTGAACAGCGTTGTGCATTCACCAAAAATTCCTTAACAACAAAAAAGAAAAACTTGAGATAGTTAATTTAAAATTCCCTGAAAAAGACAAAGGAGACTGTATGGATACAAATGTATTTGATTTTAATGATACATTCGCGAATTATAAAAAACAGATTAAAACTTCAAAAACGTAAAACATTTGTGTTATTTATGTTGATAATTATTCATTAATTAAATCCTTAGTATAACACAAAAATTATGATTGACCTATTTTGGAAGATAAAAGAAGTTGAAGTCAGAAAAACTTTTTTGACATTGACATGACACAATAAGGTTGTTTGCCGATGATGTAATAATGTCGGTCAAAAAATATCTTTTTTGTCAATTATTTCACTAAATTGTATGCATAAGTAAAAAATGTTATCTTGTGGTCGTGCAGGTAACAACAAAATATTTAGGTTGGATATTGGTTTTTACACGACAAAAAAGTTGCTAGGTAGTCATTAAATACCACATAATACAACAACATAACTAAATAACCGGTACACGGTTATAAAATACATATTAGTCGGTCAATAGTTGAAAATAGTTAAAAAAAAGTTGTCAAGTAGATATAAAATAACGCTCTGGCGGCTGCTAACATATAACGTCGCATTGTGGTCGTGCCGACGAAAAAATAAAAATTGTTATTTCGATGTCAAACAAGTGAATTTATAGAAATTTGTGACGTTGTACCGACGTCGGAAACGGGTTATAAAACTATAAAGTTATTTGGTGCTACTTGGGGAAGGGGTTTAGGTCATTTGACCTTCATAATGAAGCGGTTTAATTATTTGGATTGGGTAATTTGTTAATAAGTGCTGAGAAAATGAGACATGAGCAAGTTTTTCGCTCCGTACATGACAATGACCTGAAGCATTCGTCAAAGCTGATAAAGGAATGGTTATTGTACAATGTAAAGTAAATACTTCCTCATCCTCCCCAGCCACCAGATCTCAACCCGATTGATAATTTATGCCATTATTTGGAGCGAAAGGTCCGTGAACACCAAGATAGCGGCAAGGAACAATTAAAACGGGTCATTGTGGAGGAATGGCCCAAAAATTTCCCACGAAATAACTCGGAAGATGGCTTTCTCAATGAAAAGAAGGTTGCAAAGTGTCATTTCATGAATAGGTTACAACACGAAATATTAGACCTAACTTTTTTACCAAATTCCCTCAACTTCTTTGTGTGTACGGACAATTATTTGAGATCGTTTTAGGCGGTTTAAATAGTAAATCTTATCAAACGTGAAAGTAACTTAATTTATATCATGATTATTATTATTTTCAGGTTCTTAAATGTAATTTGAGTTTTAAAAAAATTAAAACTGAATTTTTTGTTTGATTTGCAATTGTTTCGTTTATCAATGTTTTTTTAACCGAGTGCTGTACGGACAATTTTTTGATACAGTGTATATATACGGCATGTTGCATCAAATTTCAACGACGAAATCTGTTCAACAAAAATCAAAAGATTGATATTCGACTATACTTTATGGGATCTCTATTGTATAATTTCTATAACTGCAAATTTTTTTGTTCATGTTAGATGTTCAAGTTTCAAACCCTGGTAATGGTAATTTTAGGCGCTGTGAACTGTACGGCCTCCTTTTAGCAAAGTTGGTGCTATTCCTGTTATGGCGAATGGTATTACCATTTGTCCAATACCTCTATTAAAATGTATCAACATATTGTAAAGGTTTATTATACTGGATCCTCCTAGGCCACCTAAGAAGAAACAGCCCCCTGATTATTCTCGAAATCTACGTATAGCGAAAATATGTGAATGATGTCAACTGCTGCGGATTCAAATTTCGAATGCGAGTTTCTGCTTTCTCTTGTTTCTCAAGTACGTTAAATTGTGTAGGAATATTACGAGTTTCCGTTGATTGAGGTAGACCAAACTTAGCACCCTCAGCACAATGTTGACGCAGCACATTAAATTACATGTCGCTCCACTGTCATAATCTCGCAAAAAACTTAAAGTCAAATCCAACTTGAATGCATCCCAAAGAACCACAGCATGATGGGATTGCAGAAAACAAAAATTGATGCAAAAGCTTGCCTCATTTGGTATGATATTTGAAAAACTAATGCTTCACTAATGCTAAACATTTCTCTCAGTCTTCTTCTAAGTCCAACGAATTATGATTATGCTGCTTCCTTGAAGTTTAGATATTCAAAATAATTCTAAATGATGTCGCCCCAGAAACGTGAAGAAGAATCAATCGCAAACAAAAAGGAATCATTTGCTCTAACTGTGTACATTATTCCAACCCTTTTTTGCCGCGCTCCTCGACTGTACATGTGATAAGGGATTTTTGTATACTGGAAATTAATTGTAAGTCTAGTGATTCCATTTTGAGCGTCGTTTATAGCTTCATTTTCCCGACCTTCTTCAAAAATTATACTCCGCTGTTATGGAGGATGAACTTACAGTCTTATTATTGCATACGATCTGTCGTGCATTATTGGTGTCTCTAGCAAACATCATATCTGGTGCATTCTCTTATCTACAATCGATGTAATTGGCAATTTCATCATGAATTTAGCGTTGTTGTTCTACGTTCAAGATATCAACGTTGGTGCAATAAAATCTCCTGTAAATATATTTAACCGCCTTCAATGATGCGAGTGACAATTATATTTCAGTAGCACGTACCTATTATTATGGTACTGTCGGTTCGGGTCGACGCCGATACAAAGGATACCCATTTATGTTTGCGATGGTCGTATCGTGAAATTTTTCCTTAAGGAAGATTTTCTTGCATTTATTATTTTGCATGCATGGAGCATGTGGATTGTCGGGACCGCATGGTTTATGCATCATACAATTGGAAGGGATCCTTTGCACTCTTTGCTCGGTGTAAATATCTAGAACTCGACAGTACGATACGATCTATGGCTTCAGAAGTTTTAAATTTATCTTTTATAAGCACTCCGTGCTTCGTCAAGTATTCAATGATGACCTTTGGAACCGAAGTTCCGGTAAGAATGAAAGCGAAAATCGCAGATGTTTAAACCGAACACAAATTATGAATGTGTAGTGTAAATGACTCAAAAAAATTAAAAGGAAACACATTTGAAACAAACATGAAGTGCAAACATATTTCCAAATATTGAATATTTTAAAACTTAGTGCACTTTGAGCGAAAATTTAGAAGGACATTGCATGAAAATTAAAAATATTTTCGAATTTAGAGACATTTACCATGTTTCCATGATAAAGTTAACCTAGGTTCAATTTGGTTAATGTGCATGGAATGGCAAATGGGAAAAATGGGTTAATGTGCATGGCTTATTAGGGTAGAGTTTCGTTAAATCCAAATAAACTCGACAAATCTTGTTCGTTTGAGTTAGATTCTATCTACCAAAGATTTTTAAAAATTAAAAATGGCGCCTCGCATATTATTACATAATTATATTTCCCTAAAATAATTAAAAAAATACACAAAAATGTCGTTGTCAACGTTATGGCGATATACCAAAGCGAAATAAAAATTTTGTTTTTATATTTTATCGAAATATTTTTCATTATCTCTAAATCCTAACTCTGTTCATGGAAATGGTACGGGTTAGCGCTGCCATATTTTCAACTCAACGAAACCTGAACCTATTTGAACCCGGTACATGGAAACATGGTAATTGTTGTAGATATTCAAAATATGGACATAGCACTTGTGCGCTCTAAGGTATCGATAAATTAACAAGAAAAACATAAGATTTGGTTTTCTTTTGTATTTGTACAATGTACACATAACACAACAAGATTCTTGATTCAAATTGTGTACGTTTTTATATGTAATTAATTAATTAGTATTTTTTTGGCTTAATTTATTTATATTTTATTAATTGTTTAAAAAAAAACCGACGTTTCGACCCCTCTTGAAGTCATCCCAGACTTTCATCCCAGAAAAATTTGAAATTATCTCTGACAACACGAGCGTAAAAAATTCATCCCAGACTTTTATTTCTACACTATTTAAACTGTACAACCTTTAAATCCCCCATACTTTCTACTCGAATGAAAAAATCCATCGTAGCTGTCTCTGGACCCATTCTAAACCAGGTTTTTTTTGTAGTGTTTTTTTATTCGCTCCCGATAGCTGCTATCGAGAGCCGTCATTTTTCTACGCCTAAATTTAAATTTGACGCGCTATTTATTGGTAAACTAAACTTATTTAACATCAAACTATCATTTTTAATTCAATTGTTTACCAAAACCTTCATATAAAAAATATTTGGCTCTACCTATTAATACGGAGCGCTATCGGAAGCCATTTTTTATATGACGGCTCTCGATAGCAGCTACCCGGAGCGAATAAAAAAACACTTCATTTGTTACAATTTTTGGGGTTGGGTACAGTTGCCCGTATGATAAAATATCGTTTGCAAAATTCCGTATACATAATACCGTATTACAAAATCCCATATTTCAAAACTCCGTATCCCAAAATCCCGTATCCCAAAATCCCGTATTCTATAATAATTCATCGGCTTAGGTTAGATTAAAAATCGCGCGATTTTAAACCTAACCTAAGCCGATGAATTATTATAGAATACGTGTGTGAGTGTGTATGTGTGTGTGGTTGTATATATGTGGGTGTGTGTGTGTGTGTGTGTGTGTGTGTGTGTGTGTGTGTGTGTGTGTGTGTGTGTGTGTGTGTGTGTGTGTGTGTGTGTGTGTGTGTGTGTGTGTGTGTGTGTGTGTGTGTGTGTGTGTGTGGGGTTTAGTGGCTTTTTAAAGCAATGTGCCCCTAACTTCTTCAGTAAACCATTAAAATACGGGATTTGAAAAATTAAATACCTCCTGAAGCAGTTACTGTATTTACATAAATTATCGTTCCAATGTTTAGTTCGATATATTAATTATCGCAGTTATCGTTGTAATGTTTTGTTGATAACAAATGCATTTCAATAAATTTGTTAATAATAACTTAAATTAAAAAAAAATAATAAAAATGAATTAAAATATTTTGTAAATAAACATAAAACTAAAAAAATGTTTTTTTTAATTTGATGAATCCCGTAATCTCGTAAAAAATTCATCCTACGGTATTTTGTAATACGGGCATAAGTACCGATCCCCAATTTTTGCTACATCAATAAACGTGTTGCCTTTCCATAGTTAAAAATGAACGAAACAAAAAATCATCTGCTAAGGATTACGGTGACCCTGCCAATTTCTTATATCGGCTTAGTAAAGGGTCCTATTGGCTAAACCTAATGGCCAATTTTGAACGCGGTTCGCTTGTTAGAATTTTTGCTACATCAATAAATGTGGCCACCGTAATCCTGAGCAAAACATTTTTTTTGTATTCATTTTTAATTATGGGAGGACAACACCTTTATGAAGCCGATATTGTAACAAGCAAACCGCGTTTAGAATTGGTCAAGAGGTAGCCAATAGGACCATCTACTGAATCAATATAACAAATTTGCACGGTCACCATAATCCCGAGCAGAAGATTTTTTTTAATATTTTTTAATCATTTTTAACTATGGGAAGCCTACAGATTTATTGATGTAGCGAAAACTCTTAAAGCAAACCGCATTTAAAATTGCCCGTGAGGTGGCCAATAGGACCCTCTACTGGGTCGATATAATAAATTTGCGGGGTCACCATAATCCCATAATCCTGAAGCAGAAGATTTTTATTTTTTTAAATTCATTTTTAACTATGTGTTGCTTCATTTATTGATGTAGTAAAAATTCTAACAAGCGAACGACATATAGGAAAGCAACACAATTTATTAATGAAGTGAAAATTCTTTGGCCAAGAGGTAGCCAATCCTACTACCCTCTACTAAATGAACAAAACAAATTTGACGGGCTGAGCAGAAGAATTTTTATTTATTTATTTATTTCAATTCATTTTTAACTATGGGAAGGCAATACATTGATTGATTTAGCAAAAATTCTAACATGCAAACCGCAATGAAAATTGGCCAAGAGGTAGCCAATAGGACTCTCTACTAAATGGACATAACAAGTTCGCAGGGTCTCTATAATCCTGAGCAGAAGATTTTTTTATTTTTATTTTTTTTCATTTTTAACTACGAGAAAAATATTTTAAATTCAAATCCTGGGATGGATTTTTTCGCTCGAGTTAAAAGTCTGGGATGGATTTAAATTTCGCACACTTTAAATAGTGTAGAAAAAAAAGTCTGGGATGATTTTTAAGGTCGTGTCTTCAGATGTAATTTAAAATTTTCCTGGAATGAAAGTTAAGGAGAACTTCAAGGGGGTCGTTTGGACGGTATATTCCGCCATTTTCAAGGTACAATTTATACAATAATTTTAATTTTAATTATTTATAACGAATATTTCGAAAAAATTGTAAAGCACGTATTATCGTAATAATTTTATAAAAATTTGGAAACTTCCTGGAATATAATAAATTTTCAAATGAATTTTGATGTTTTTGGCATAAACGTTTTCGAAAATTCTTTTACTGAGATTTTGCTCCTTATCATTTATTTCAGCGACATCTATAGATAACGAGTGACTATTTTCACTTATTGGTTGCCATAAGAACATTTTAATTTATATATTAAATTGCGATTATTACTCTTTAGGAATTTTGTCTTTCAGTTTAGTGAATAAAAGCATATCCTAACTTTGAAATGCTCTACCAACAAGGTGTATATCATAATTTTTTAGTTTTTCCTACATAATTTTAACATAAGGAACCGAAATGAACAATTTACGACTATTTTCAATGATTAAATTTGGATTTTCGCGCGTATTTTCCAAAATATTTCCCGAATTGTTATGTTTATCGATAGCCTTTCGAGTGCCTCTAGTCACGTCGGTTGTGATGTTTTTAAATGTAAAATTGGCAATATAATTTTTGTTAAGCAATATGGTATCCCTATATGTCTGGAAAGAGAAAAAACATTAAAAAACAGCTTTTTACGCAGAGTATATGACATCCGGTGTACGGTTTTGCAACTTAGTCAAATGTGATCAACCGATAAATAAATGCATAATTAGACATGTTTCTTGGTGAATTTGTTTCAAAATAATCATTTTTTGCAAATAAAAAAATAAATTTCTTTTCAATGGTAATTAATTTATCGATTAATATTTGAATTTAATTTATTTATTTTATTTATTTATTTATTTAGTCACTTATTAAATTATATAACTTAAGGTACACTCCATTTTGAGTAGGATGCTCATTGACATAGTGTATACCAAAAGAGTTAAATTACACACATAAAAAACACATTGCATCAGGGATCACAGCTTAGCCGATTAATTCTGTTGGAAGTACTGAATAAATGTACCTATATATTTTTCTTAAAGTAAAAACCTCTCTCTTGTCTGGTGTCCATATTTTAAGTACTGCGCGCTCGTTTAAATTCATTTGGTAATATTAAATATTTACTAGGAACTTTTTCGACCACGAGTCACTTCGGTTATCTGTTCAGTTTAAATTTGGAAAATATAATTATAAAATTTAAGATAAATATTTTTAAAGGAAAATAAACATGTTCGACTGACTTGAAAGTCAAAGCCTCGGAATAAATAACCGGTTATCACCTTTGGTTCATAAAAATTGTGGCGCCTCTCGCGGCGCTTTAAAGGCGAATACCTGCGTTTCCACCTCCCTTATTATTATTAATAAAAGACACTGACTGCACTGTCATAGACCAATGGTTCTATTAACTATCGGTCAGTGCAGTCACACTCACAGTTTACAAGAAAGATGCTGACAAGCCGAAGTCGAATGGGGGACACAGACGTTTATCTGTGGGGCTTTGTCAACGAACGCTGAGATATTTATATCGATGGAATCACATCGATGTGAAGCAATCTGAATGCTTCGATTTATTTAAATCAACCTCTATTACTGCGCTCCAGTTTAAAAATGTGAAAGAAGAGACCGATCTTGACCTAAGAAGTTCGGTCACTGGAGGCCCAGTGTAGATCTCCCCAGTATAGATTAATGCATGTGAAAAAACAAGCTATGATTCGGTCTTGCGTACTTTTTAAAAATAACCTAAGGAGTTTTCTGCTATTAAATTATAGCAATGCAGATGTAGCAGCGGATAGCATTGAGGTCGGCGAACATATCCTCTGGCTAATATCATATCAGCTTACTTAGCATATAGTGAGGTGAACACTTCACTGGCCAATCTATCCAAATTAATTATGGAGGTTCAGCTACGCAAGGTTGGAGTCATCCTGGGAGTAATGCTGATTCTCACCACACAATCTGGGGAAAAACGAATACACATGAGCGAGGTGGGTTTCTCCTTGATTGACAAACATGCAACATAGGCAGTAACCTGACTTTTATAACTAAGGACAGACAGGAGGTATTAGATATTATACTTACCTAAAATTTTATGATGAATAACCTATTAATTTGAAAAGTGTCGAAAGACCATTCCTTTTCTGATCATTTTTAGCTTCAATTTGAAATGGACATGAAAAAACCAGGACGGAAACTGACTGGGAAACCTATAGAGCTATTTCGGGCATTTCCAAAAATTACACAAGAACTTGATGCCCTAGTAGAAAAGCTATCTAACGCTTTTAATGAAGCAATGGTAGGCTCTAGTCCTCTTAATAGGCCCAGGTGGTAATCCGGTAACCTTGGTGGTCCAAGGAGGTCCAACAAATCCGTCCAAAACGCCAGAGGTTTTTAAAAAAAGAAACAGAAACTAGCTGCTTTAGAATTGGATTTGTTTAAGGATATCTTTAAAACATATAAAACATGAATTAAGAAGTGCCAAGAGCCGATCTTAGAGATGATACTGCCTTAAAACCGGGGGCCCTTCAGAAATGTCAAGGCTACGCAAAATACTATCTAGCGGTCCTTTCATCCCAAGTTATCTTCAATGACCGGATGGTACATGGTTCATATGGATCACACACAGATTGCACCGAATTTTTACCTGCTACGTCTGGAGGCAACGTAGCAAGTAGCCTCATAGATCTTATTAGTAGACGGGGAATTATGTGGGCCATAAATAGTTTTAAACTAAATAAGCCGCTAAGGCCAGATCTTATTATCCCTGCGGATATTTAACAGAATATTGACTTGGACCATTTCCTGGTTAGAAGTAATCTTCAAAAATAGCCTAGAACTTTGTCACGCTTTCAACAAATGAACTCCAATGAAGATTGTATTCACACCTAGGAGGGAAAATGTTCACCCTTCCTCTTAAAATCATTGGAAAGACAAATAGAAACCCATATTAGAGGCACGATTGTGGTGGAAAAGTTATCAAAATCTCAACAGGCATATCACTGGGGGGATCTTAGAAGAAAGCTCTTCATTCTCTTATATATATCATAGAAATTTTTTTCAACTGTAGGGACTACCAAATGGTAACCTCTCTGAATATATAGGGGACCGGTAGTAACGGGATACCGGGGCCAAAAACTGGGCACTTTCGAATCTAGGAGATCAAATGCTGAGAGTTGCTGCTAAAACTGGAGGCCAGTTGTTTCAATGTGATTGCTTGTGCAAATGACATGTAAACTGTTGTAAATATCTCAGTACCCTTTCCCTCGGAAATACAAACGTCCTCATATTGATCCTTCAACTTTAAATGGTATCAATTTGACCTTTATACATGAGGCGAAGTATCCGTGTCTAGGGAATAAAGAAAGCTACGGTAGCACTATCCTCATCGTAAACAACTCTACATCGCAGTAATATATTATATGGGACAATAGTCTGGTGACCTGCTCTGGATAAAACTTACAGTCAAAAATGTTGATGGAAGTTCAGTTAAAAGCCTGCCTGCTGAGTAGTAGTATAATGAGGAGCACATCCACCCAGCCTCTGGAAACTCTGCTATATCTGACACCTTTAGAAATCTCTGAAAAACCGTTAGCAAGTTATACTGCCACACTACTGAAATTCGTCTCAATATGGACCTGTAATAACGTCGGACACACTTCTATGCTGTGTAAAGATTAGAAATGTGGTCCCCTACAGAGAGGACGGCAGATGGATACAGTTCTGAAACCAAAAAATAAACCGCTTCACGCATGGTTCAAAATGGATGGGAAAGTCGGTGGCGAGGTGTTGTGTGAGAAACTTCTGATATACCTCTTCTTCCGTATCACCCGACTATTCTAGCGTTTTTTAAGTTGAAGTAACTAAGGTAAAGGAAGGTGAAAACTGGTTGGGCTATAGCCAGGCTACCATTAGAGCGATTAAACCACATCTCCTCACATCGAAAGTAGTCCAGAACATTTTCTCATCTCTTAACGAGAAGGCAGATCAGTTCAACATACATTTAACATGGATTGCAGGGCGTTTCAATCTTACAGGAAATATAAAATCCGATAAGCTTGGTACCAAGGGCCATATCACAAACTTGAAGTAATATTCAGAGGCCTCTTGCGTCAGGTAAATTACTGCTTCTAAGGTCTGAAGAAAGTTAGATTTGGCAAGAACTAAACAGCTAATCTCACTTCAGCGGCGACAAGTCGGGACTATTGCTGAAATAGCGCAGTTATGAGGACGAGGAGGAGGAAGAGACAGTACTCCATCTTCTTTGCACCTGTCGAGGTCTGCGCCAAAACAGATTAAAATTTCTGGGGGCACTCCTTCTAACTGATCTGACGGACTTCAGTAGGATTAACGTTCAAGAGTTTACTTCAGTAGGATTAACGTCAAGAGAAATTTTAAATTATAAAATCTCATGTCATCTCCTCACATATGGGAATAAAGTTTGAATTCTGCGACATTTTCTACGAATTATTGATGAAACCACTTGGGTTTAGTTTTACTATAAAATTTATTAAATTCAACGTGACGTGTATTGTTTGAAATAATAATAATAATAATAAATGGATTATTATTTCGGAAATAGAAAATGGATGGAAATGCAATATTTTCAAAAATATTGATTTATTTAATACATAAGTGAATTATGTTCAGATTACACTGTATTGTATATGCACAATATATTTATACATATAAAAGCATAGAGCTACTAAATATTCAATCCTATGTATGTCCTCCAAATCTAATTTATTTGTTCAGCTATTTCCGGGCTTTTCAATAAATATGTTTCAAATTATTTAATTAAGTGTATCATTGAAATATTTTGAGTCAGTTACACAAATACGAATAAAATTGTTTTGCTCTGCGAACCGAATATTAATTCATGCATACATACATATATAAACATATCATGTACTTCTGGTGATGACAATACAAATTGTTATTATTATTATTATGGTTTGTCAGGTACGAGTTGATTATATTACAAAAATATGATATGATTTTTGGCTAGAATAAATTTTAAATTATAAAACCTCATGTCATCTCCTCACATATGGGAATAAAGTTTGAATTCTGCGACATTTTCTACGAATTATTGATGAAACCACTTGGGTTTAGTTTTACTATAAAATTTATTAAATTCAACGTGACGTGTATTGTTTGAAATAATAATAATAGTAAATGGATTATTATTTCGGAAATAGAAAATGGATGGAAATGCAATATTTTCAAAAATATTGATTTATTTAATACATAAGTGAATTATGTTCAGATTACACTGTATTGTATATGCACAATATATTTATACATATAAAAGCATAGAGCTACTAAATATTCAATCCTATGTATGTCCTCCAAATCTAATTTATTTGTTTTGGGTAATAATCCTTTATACAATCAATTCGAAAGGGTCGATTTGGAGCAAAAAAAGTAACATATTTCCAGTTATATGTTTGTATAGTTTATAATCAATTGTAGTTTTGATTCGAGGAGATTTCTAATTTTTTTTTTTTTTTTAATGTAAATATTGTAACCATATACATATTATTTTTGGAAAAATGCCGAAGTTTAAAAAAATGCAACAACTCAAGACTTACATTGTTGAAAATTAATAAATCAACAGCAATGAAGTTATTAAGAACTTTGTTATCTACACCAGACAAACAATTTAAATTTTGTGCACAGAAAACCCCTGTTGTACTTAAATTTTATCGAGTATTGGTAAAAATTGGTTAAATTGTGACCAAAATTTTACATAATACTAATATCAGAAGTATATTGTGAAAGTGCAGTCTCCTTCATCATAAATAAAATACATAGAGATATCCAAAGTCAGTACAAATACGTGTCTTCGATTGATTTGCTTTTGTAAATACGATTAGACTCCATGTTATTGTTGTATTTAAATATCACAATAAAAATAAATCGAAATAAGCATAACACCAAAAGTATATAGTATAAGAGAAAAGAGAAGTAAATAAAAAGCAAAATCATGAAGGACATAAATGGTTTTGAGTTTTCCTTTTTTCCTCATTTATTTATAATACAGAAGAACACACGATTTTACATAGCACGTCACCACGTTTCAATACCGAACGATTACAAAAATGTGGCAGGTTCTTTTAAAACGTTCTCCTATAAACCTCTGTTTCGATATTGTAACACGTGTTTTGTACACGCAGTGTAAGCTTGATTTGTACATCATTCGCAATAATAATTATTGTACAAAAAAGTAAATAAATAATTGCAATTATCAAAAGTTAGGATTTTTTTTGGACTTGCATTTGCCTCGATATAGTTGCAACGAATTTGCATTTATCGAATGTTACAATTTTATGTAACAGTCTATCATGCTAAATGCGCAAATGATTTATGTGAAAACGTTTATGTATAAATAGCCTATAGAACAGAAAGCCATGTAGACGGCTGTTGTTCGCTCAGTATTTAAATTACGTTACATTTTTGGTTCAAAAAGTTAATAAGTTATTCTATTTTGGGTTTGGGGGCCGAAACCTTACAAATTTTAATTGAGCATGAGCAAATTACAGTTCTGTTAAGTTAATCACCTAAAAAAAGTTCCATAACAAGATTAACATTCAACGTGTAACACAGTACCTTAGTCAGGTTGAAGTACAAAAGTGATAACTGCAGTTGTACAAGAAAATTATGTTGAGCAAGCATATTTCTAATAGAATAGATAAGAAAAATATAGAAGTTAAGTTTTTAATTAGAATTAGAATTTAGTTGTAATTTTCATGTAAAACAAACAAGTTAATTAAAAATCAGTTTTTTTTAAATAAAAATTAAATAAAAATAATTAACTTATACTTGAACAAGATTGCCGTGTGTGAGAGTAAACTCACCGAAATCTTGTTCAAGTTTCCATATTTAGATTGTAGTGAATAGTCACGGCCAACTTGCTGAACAAAGCAAAATGGTATCGCTTTGTCATTGATCAGTTTGAAATAAATTTAATTTGAATAATTTAAATTTAAGACAGTAGCCCGAAACCCCCATAACAAAATTCAACAACAGCATGAGCAATACTAATAACAAGGCATATCGATTAAACAATTTTAATATTATTATTTTCAATCTGTGGTTGACGCTGTGAATTGAATTTGTGTTTATAGGGAAACCATTGTTTGTTTGTTTGTTTGTTTTTTAAATTTGCTCAGGTCAGATCTTTCAATCCATAAGACCAGTGAGTTGAGAAACAGCCCAAAATTTCCAGAGACCACTCAGGGGAGGTTCTGGAGGGTTGAATAACAAAAATACAAACAAAGTAGTACAAAATCAAATTAGATTAAAAAATTAAATAATAAAATAAAAGCATAATTATATAAAACAAAGTTTGATAATTAAATTAGATTAAATGAAAGTTAATAAATAAAGAATATTAGAAAGAAGATAAAGGATACATATAAAAATAAAAGTTTTAAAATTAAAATATAAATTTATAATTCATAATTTTTTTTTTTTTTTTTTTTTTCAATTTTTTTTTTTTTTTTGTTTTAAATTTTTTATTTTTTTTTTTTTTTTTTAAATTTAGAATTAAATTATATAATATTCATAAATCTTAATATTATAATAAAGTAAAATAAAATGAAATGATTCCAAAAGAAAAATCATTGTGTGAAAAAGTCAATAAAAATTAAAAGTAGTCTTAATTCATAGTTTATAATTTATTCTATCCATAAAATCACACAATATTTTATATTCTTCCATTTTTTGGTCCTTTAAGATATCTAATAAGGATTTTCTGTATAAAAGTGGGAAATTATTTCTTATATTATTATATATGACACAATCGTTAATAATATGTTCGTTATCTTCAACGGTGTTGCAAATCTCACAATTAGATGTAGATTCAAGTCCCAAAAGGAATTTAAATTTCTTGTTAACTGAATGGCCAGAGATTAATCTGTAAATTAGCCTGGTTTGGCAGGATGTAAAATTAGAGTCTTTAAATAGGAAAGATGATCTTGGAGAAGGGCAAATTTGTTTATAAAAGTGGCCGGATGAATTACACATTAAAGTGTAGTTTTCCTTCCACTTATTATTTATAGATCTGGAGATATCGTTAAATAGGTCTGTGAGAGTTGGTTCTATATCAAGAAAGTGAGTAGGAGAAAAAACTGCTTTTTTTGCTAAACTATCTGCTATAGTATTTCCTTTTAAGCCACAATGACCCGGGAACCAATGAATCACAAAATTTTTAATTTGGTTATGGCCGATAGTATCAATAATTTGATTTTCGTAGTGTCTATTTGTAAAGTGTAATAGAGCCGTTTTTAATGAAATACAAGAACTTTGAGAGTCAGTAATAATGATAATATTATTGTTTTTGATGATTAGAGATATAGTAATTCCAATTTTAATAGCAATGGTTTCAATATTTTTAATATAAGTAGGGTTTTTTAGTTGAATGGCAAATTTCCAATTTTTATCCTCAACAAAAATTCCAATTCCTGGTTTATTGTTAATTATAGAGCCATCTGTGTAAATTTTTGCGAAATTATTATATTTATTAATTTCAGCCATAGACAATGCATATTGTTCAGAATGGTTTATAAAATTTTTGTTTGTGATTCCCTCAATATTTGTTATGATGCTAAAATTAGTGGGAGACGTTTTTTTTATGTGAAAAGGTTTAATTTTGGAAAGAAAAGTATAATTAGAATATAAGTCGTTAAGTTTATGAAGAGATCTATTGTTTTAATGTCGTTACCGATTTTGGAATTATTATATAGATTTTTTGAAATATAAATTAGTGATTTTTTGATAAAATCTAGATCTGAAGATGTTTCTAGGGATTCAGATAAAATAGCTGGAATTGGAGTAGTTCTTAAGAAGCCTAGACAAGCTCTCAGACAAGCATTTTTAATAGATTGACAGATATTAATATCTTTTTTATATTTAGTGTCTGTAAAAACATATGTGTATTCAAGTTTAGATTTAACTATTGCTTTAAAAATATTGATCATTGTTTCAGGATTTACACCTCCATTAAAATGGGTGAGAGTTTTAAGTAAATTAATGGAGTTGGAAATATTTGCGTTTAAGTTTGTGTAATGAATTGATAATGATAGTCTATTTGTTAAAGTTGTACCCAGTATCTTAGTAGTCACTCTTTCTTTTATGTAGATATTATTAATTTTTAAATTTAGAGATTTGGAATTATTTTTATTAGTGAATAGTCTTAAAAAATGAGATTTATCAGTGTTAATTTGTAGTTTTAAAGATTGTAATTTATTAGTTAATGAGAGTAAAGTAGAATCTGTTATTAATTGTAAGTTATCATGATTATCGGCAGAAATTACAATGCAAATATCATCGGCATATTGGAAAATTTTTGTATCGGGGTTATTGATGTCGTGTAAAGACGTGGTATAGATATTTAAAAGGGTAGGACTCAAACAGCTACCCTGAGGAATGCCTTTATTAGTGTAATGAATGGAAGTTTGATTGATATTTTGAATAGATATAATTCTATTTGTAAGAAATTGAGAAATCCAATGTGTAATGTTAATAGGGAAATTGAAGTTTTTAAAGGTGTTTAATAAAATATTTTTATCTACATTATCAAAAGCTTTGGAAATGTCAATGTTAACTAAAACAATTTTTTTTTTGTTGTTGTTTGAGGGAGATGATGAAATTAAACATTTCTACAAAATAGTCAGTAATATTTTTATTTTTTCTAAAACCAAAATTGTAATAATTAAGAATATTATGGGAGATTAGATGATCATTAATTCGTTTTAAAATGAGTTTATTGAAGATTTTTGAAAAAATAGGTAACAGACAAATAGGACGGTAGTTAATAATATTTCTATCATCCCTCCCCTTTTTCAAAATGGCGATTGTGTATGACGTTTTCCATTTTGTAGGGTAAATTTGATTTTGCCAGATGTTGTTGAAATAATTTGTAATAGTATTGATTAGGTTAGGATTAGAGGATACTAATTGTTTGATGATTTTATATGAGACTTTATCATATCCTGGAGCAGTATTATTTGAATTTTTAATAATATCAAGAATTTCAATGTTATTAAATTCCGCAGGATTAATAGTAGGATTGAAGTTATTACGAGAGATTATGAGGGGATTCAAAGGAGAAAGGAAAATTGTAATTTAGAAAATTAGTAGCTAGTGTGGGATCTTCTAGGATTCTGTAGTTGGACTGTTTTTTATTTTTAATTTTATTGATGTTGTTCCAGAGATCAGAATTATTAGTTTTGTGATTGATGCTTGTTAAAAAAATATTCCAAGATTTTTTCTTTTCCCTTCTGATTGTTAATTTAAGTTTTTGTATAGATTTTTTTAGTTCAATAGCGGTAAAAATGTTTTTGTTTAAATTATAAATGAGTTGTTTGTGTTTTTTTATGTTCCATAGTCTTTGATCGTTCCACCAAGGTTTAGGTTTAAAAGTATTTTTACTTGTAATAATAGAAGTATTTTCAGAAATTAATTTTTCTAGGTGTTCTTCAATATTGCATTTATCATTAATAGAATTTAGATCAAAGTCTTTCAATACTTTTGACCAGTTTGTGATTTGTTTTTTTTGATAATAATTTAGTTTAAAGTCAATAAGTATTGGGAGATGGTCACTTCCTAAATTAATGGGATCTACTTTCCATGATAGTTTTTCAATTAGATTGATTTAGCACAAAGTAATGTCTAGTGCTACAGAATTATTTCTGAAAAAATCTTGCCTTGTATGAGATCCGTCATTTAATAAAAAGACATTATTAGCAGTGATAATATCTGCAATCTTATCACCCACCCTGTCGTAAGTAGGGGTCAATAAACTATCCCAAAGACTATTATGAATATTTATGTCTCCAGCTATTAAACAGTTATCTAGATTCTGAGTTATAAGATGTTCAAATTCATTAACGATTTCCTGAGGTCTAATAACAGAATTATTATAAAAAGATAAGATATTAAAATTAATGTTTTTAAATTTGAGGTTAATTTTGAAAGCTTGAAAACGGATGTAATGAAAATTTAAATCAATAATTCTCCAAGAAATTTTTTTATGTATTAAAAAGCCTACTCCGCCAAAACCATCTGGTCTATCATCAGTAATAAGATTATAATTGTTAAAAGTCAAATTACTATTTGGATTTGTCCAGGTTTCAGATAGAATAACGATATCAATATGATTGGATTGTATATAATGATATAATAGATCTTTATTACTATTTAAACTACGAATGTTAATTTGTAAAATTTTTAAAGGTAACATAATGGAAGAATAAAATGAAAAAATAAAAAACTGGAAAAAGAAAAGTTTATGTTTTAATAAATTTATTTAATTTAATTTTAAGTGAGTCTAAATTAGCTGGATTTTTATTAAAGTCATCGGAATTATTTAAAAGTGATTTGACATCATTAAAAATAGAATCTCTTTCATTTAATTGATTTTTTAATTCGTTTACTAATTTATTTAGGATTTGAATTTTTCTAGCATCAGAATTCATTAAGTTATTTTTCCAGGCTTGATTTTCATTACAGATATCATTAGCGAAATCTATTTGTTTAGGGACTTTTTGTTGGCTACCATAAAGGTGGCTTTTGGATTCTCTGAAACTAGTTTTATTTAAAATCATATGTTCCCTAATTTGTTTCTGCCTATATCGTTCATTACATATGAAAAAATTAGTAACATGACCCATTCCACAAAATTTACAAGAAAATTTCATGTCACAAACGTGTTCTTGTTCGTCCTCTATAGTATTAGCACACGTTAGGCATCTATTAGTTTTAGATTTACATTTAGAAATTGTATGTCCGTAATTTAGACATTTTTTACAAAATAATGAATTAGGTATAAAATATTCTACCTTTAATAAGAGATTATCATATAAAATGACATTGAATGGAATAGTTCCAGACTCAAAAGTAAGTTTAACCAATTCAATTTCCTCAGCTGTTTTAGTGGCACTATTCCAATTAGTCATTCTTTCTACTTTAGAAATAGGGTATTTAGATCTAATATTTTCTTGTATTTCTTCATTAGAAAGCCTAATAGGAATGTTCCTGATTAAACCAATAGAAGATGTGAAATTTTTAGGAATGTATGTCGTATAATTATAATTATCAAATTTTTTAAAGATGTCTGATTTGACACAATTATTTGCGTCTTCAAAATTATTAAAGATAACCTTAGCAACATTTTTGCTAACGCTAGAGATATCTTTGACATTTTTAAAATTATTTATTTTAAGGGCTTTAGCTAAAAGAACAATATTTAAATTCCCTTTACTGATAAATACAGTAAATGGGCCATTATCTGATCGGTTATATAGATTAATTTTTTCAGCAGTAACTGACGGCATATTTGAGTTATTCGATGAATCAACAGATAAAGTTGAAGATGATGTTGGAGCTGTTACTGTATTTTTTGAAACTGCGACGTGAATTTTATTATTATTATTATTAATTTTCCTTTTATTTAACATATTGGGACTTTTATCAAATTCACCGTTTACTATTATTTCATTATTAAAAACAATTTTTGATTTTTTAGTATTTATTTCATCTTCGGAATCTGAGAAATCAGTAGAAGTAAATGTTGGAGGTACAAAGTACTGCGTACTTTGTCCCTCCTTGCTTGTGTTACGTGGATTTATTATTTTGTGGATAGAAAAAGACTATGAAAAGACTTACCCGACTGATAAAAAATAAACAAATCAAAATAAACTATAAGATATAATTAAATAAAATACAAATTAATTAAAATTAAAAGAAAATTGTAAAATTTATAACACTTCACTAAAATGAGACGCTCACACAATAAAGTTTCGAGAAAGAATGAAAACCATTATTTTGTAATATATTTTTGTTTGTTCATTGGGATATAGATGTCGCATGAATACAACAAAACAAAGTTAACAAAAAAGAAAAAGAAAAGAAAAAAAAGAATTAGAGTTGAGTTTTTTTTGGTTGCTTACACTCGTTCACGAAGAACCACATGTTGTTAATAAAAATAAAATAAATAAGAAAATTACAGTCCACTATTCTGTGTTGTTTATTCAAATCAATTCATTACATTGGTCCTGATCGAGCAGGATTTTATGGTGTTAATTAATCAAGTAGATTTGTGAGGTTATCAAAACAATTAATTTGTGTAAGCACGTGCAGTACATAACCTAATTCAGAACGGATTCATCGTGTTGGATATCAGGTAGTTGTCAAGAATCCTGAATCATAGTCAATTCTGTGGCAGAAGAAGTCAACAGTGTCAATCGGAATCAAGCATTTTTAAGTTTAGCAAGTCATTGTTTGGCAACTTGCATAGTTACATCATAGTTGAGCACGAGGTGATTCGCTCATTATGGTGTATCACAGTTAATTAAGGTCGTGCATAACTTCAATCATCAATCGCGTGAGGTTAAACACAGTTTAATAATTCATCATCAAGGAAGATCGTTGCGGTCCAGTGTCAGGTTTAGAACATTCAGTGCATCGTCGGGTGAGTCAGCCATACGGTAACATAACCATAAAAATTTAGGATTACATTAATTTCTGTAACAGAATTTAACAAAATTTTAAACATCTAGTTAAAGTTAAGTTTAAAAAATTGATCATTAGTAATTAAAATTGTTCATTTGAATTTTTTATAAAAAAAAAAAAAAAAAAAAAGTAATATTGTATACACAAGTCTCATCACACGTGGTCGAAAATCAAATGCTCCAGAGCATAATGAAAATTTAGAATTGTTTAAGGTTAGGTTTGAGAAAAAGTTTTGTATTATACAATCAAGAATCAAAAATGTAACAAATTTTGTTGAGACATTTTAGATGGCGGCGTTCAGAGTGCAATTGAGTTTCAGACTAGACAGCAACAGTTAGAACAGATATGGAGTGATTTTCATTCCTTAACAGAAAGTGCGGGCGAGTTATCGGATAACACGTTTCAAGAAGTGCTTCATAGGTTTACCGAGTTTGAGGAAGTGTACATGAGTTTGAGTTCACAATTGAAATCACGTCACGCCGAGTTGAAAAAGTTCGACGAAGTGCATAACACAGCAAAAGCAGAGTCTGAACAAGAAGACAACCGATATGTGGCTTTAAATCCTACAGCATGGTTACCGAAATTACCGGAAACTAAAAACAAACCTTATGATAGAAAACAAACTGAGTGGATGACATTTAAGCAGAAATTCATATCTTTAATTCACAACAACAAGTAGCTTGACAATATTTTGAGGTTCACCTATCTAGATGATCTCATAGCTGGTGAGGCAAAGGATGTTATCAGACATATAACATTGTCGGAAACGGCTTACAATGATGCTTGGGATGAATTAATCAAGCGGTACGATGATGTTAGGATTATAGTGAACACGCATATTGACGCATTGTTATCAATTGAATGCATTAAAAATAATCACAATGAGTTACTGCATTTGTTGAATACTTCAAATGCTCATGTTTCATCGTTAAAGGCATTAGGAATTCCGTTAGATAAATTATCAGGATTATTAATTATTAACATAATTGTTAAAAAATTCACACAAAATCTAAAGATGAAGTGGGAAGAACAAGTTGTGCTAAATATTCATCCAACATGGGAAGAATTAAAATCATTTATGGATACTGAGACACGAATCTTAAAAGCAAAAGACGGATCGTATCAGATTAGTAGCCATTCATCAATAAAACGAACAACAATACCAAAGCATTCAACAACATGTGTTACATCAAAAACAGCTAATAATCAGCAACCTGGATTTAAATCACAGTTAGAATCATCCAATTCGAATCAGTTTTGTTGTGCAGTGAAGAGAAACATCCGCTTTATTGGTGTGATAGTTTTATTAGTACGAGGCCTTTGGACAGGAATGCGTTTGTTGCTAAATCCAGAAAATGTTTCAACTATCTTGGATCTGGCCATTCAAATAAATTTTGTAAAGCCAGTAACTGTAGAGTGTGCAATAAAAATCAAAACCCGTTGCTTCACTTAAATCAACGAGCCAAGCCAGCTGATGAAGGAACGAGTAATCTAAATATAGTGACGGCGTTAACTAATGAAGCAGATCCTTCAGATCAAGATAAATCAACCATGTTCGGTAAAAGGTTGAATTCAGGAACCACAAAAATATTTGCAACGGCATTGGTCCTGATAATGGATGGCCGAGGGAAATCACATTATTGTCGTGCGCTGCTAGACAGTGCAAGTTCAGAGAATTACATAACAAAAGATTTAACTCACATGTTAAAGCTTAATTCGACGGAAATTCAGAATCAAGTACATACGTTAAACGGTGGTAGAGTAAACATTACAAGCTGTATCAGCATAAAGGTGAAGTCACGATTAAATAACTATTGTGAAAAGTTACAAATGCTTGTAGTTGATAGTATTGCGGAACATCTTCCAGCAAAAACTATTGATGTATCACGTTAGTTTATTCCAAGGGACGTTACTCTTGCTGATCCAGAGTTCGTAGATTCCAGACCAGTGGATGACTTGGATTCAGGAAAATAAAAATCAATAACAATTTGCCCTGCTTTATAGAATCAAAATTTGGATTTATAGTAGGTGGTGCATATCTTGATTCAGCCGAACAAAATTTAACGTTTTTTTCTGACTCAAGTATTTTGGACAACTCCACAGTGACATTACAACAACTTAACAATTCAATCAGAAGTTTTTGGGAGATCGAGAATATTCCACAAAAATCCTTCTGGTCAACTGAAGAAAGATTTTGTGAAGAAACTTATACTAAGCATGTGAAGAGAAATCAGCAAGGTCGTTATATCGTTAAGTTGCCACTACGCGAGAACATAACGAGATTGTGCGATACTAAGCAATTGCCTTTACATAGATTTTTAATTATAGAAAAGAAATTGCAACAGAACGAATTATTAAAGGAACAGTACTGTAAGTTCATGGCAGAGTATCTAAGTTTAAATCATATGAAAGAGGTGAACGAGGATTTCGACAATCCGTCAGTGATGAAACATTATCTGCCCCATCACCCAGTGTTAAAACCCACGAGTAGCAGCACACAACTTCGAGTGGTTTTTGACGCGTCTGCAAGGAGTGCAAATGATTTATCCTTAAATGAAGTGATGTGCGATGGCCCAAGTACACAATCTGAATTGTTTGATATAGTTTTACGTTTTAGGAAATATCGTTACGTAATCACAGCAGACATTTCAAAAATGTATCGACTGGTACTAGTAGATTCCACACAGGTGCCACTTCAACGAATATTTTGGCGTCCTAATCCATTTGATAAAATCAAAACATTTGAACTTTTAACTGTTACATACGGTACAGCATCGGTGCCGTTCTTAGCTACCCGTAAGTTAAATCAATTAGTAGACGACGAATGTGCAGAAAGTGAATTGGCATCCATTGTGAAACGCGATTTTTATGTTGATGACATATTAACAGGTGCAGACAATATCAATATATTACGTGAAAGAGTTCAAGAGTTGTGTCGTGTATTAGCTAAGGGTGGATTCCATTTACACAAATGGAGTTCAAATGATGATTTTGTGCTTCAAGATATACCAGTATGTGACCGTGAAATTCTTCAGAATGAGTTGAATAATACAGAGACGATTAAAGCATTAGGGCTTTTTTTTAGTATTGATGTGATGAATAACGTACACTTGAGATTAGTATGCGCAAAGGGAAGAGTCGCACCGTTAAAGGTAATTACGTGGATACAAACCGATCCAAAATGATTGAAAATCTTTGTAGTCAACAGGGTGAACGAAATCAAAGAACTAACCGCGAATTATTTGTGGTGTTACATAGATTCACATAACAAGCCTGCGGATTTAATATCAAGGGCTCATTGCCAAATGAGTTGGCGGGACTTGAACTTTGGTGGAGAGGACCCATATTAATAATGGATATTACTCAAGAATCCAAACCATAAGAAATAAGTCGTAATACAATAAATTGGTCAAAATTAGAATTAAAAAACAAATCGTCACGATTTCTCGAACCATATCAGATTAATGGCGCTAGTTTCGTTCTGATGGGGGGAAAAATCAACGAAAAATCAAATAAGTGGCTATATAAATATAGCTCATTTTCTAAGACTGTGAGGATTGTGGCATATATTCAGCGTTTTTTAAAACTTTGCAAAACTAAATCACCACATTCAAGTGGCCTATCAATCAAGGATCTTGAATCGGCAATATTGAAAATTGTACATTTAATTCAGATGGAACGGTTTAGTGATGAGTACCATTGTCTCAAAGCAAATCGACCGATTCATACAACAAGCAAAATTAAATTGCTTAACCCATTTCTTGACGGTGAAGTCATAAGAATAGGCGGGAGGCTATCAAACACAAATTTACCATTAGAAATGAAACATCAAATTCTCTTACCAGATCATAACCATATTACCAAAGCCTTATTTAGAGAATACCATAAGAAATATGCACATGCAGGTGTTACATTACTAATTAGTTTTGTTCGCCAAAAGTACTGGCCAATAAATGCAAGATCGACATCCAACCACACAATTCGGAATTGTATCGAATGTTTTAAATTAAAACCAGTAATTAGATATCAGGTCATGGGTAATTTGTCCCAAGAACGTGCCGAACCATCAGCACCATTTTCAATTACGGGAGTCGATTTATGTGGTCCGTTTTACGTAAAACAAGTAAAGAGACAACGAACACCTGACAAGGTTTATGTTGTTTTATTTGTTTGTTTCTGCACTAAATGCGTATATTTCGAAATTGTTTCAGAATTGTCGTCAGACAAATTCATTTTGGCAATAAAACGTTTTCTATATCGCAGAGGAAAACCAAATATCATTTGGTCAGACAACGGAACTAATTTCGTTGGATCCAACAAGGAGTTACAAGCAGCATTCAACGAATTTAATCTTCAACAGAATCAGAAGGGGATTTCCGAGTTTTGTATTACGGAATCCATCAAATGGAAATTCATTCCGCCGAGAGCCCCAAACTTTGGAGGTTTGTGGGAATCTTCAATAAAAAGCTTCAAAACGCATATCCGCCGAATTACCAAGGACGTAAATTTCAGCTACGATGAGTTGAACAACATTGATAGTAATGGTAGAGGGCATACTGAACTCAAGACCACTTGTTGCTCTTTCAAATGATCCATCCGACCCATTACCATTAACTCCGGCACTTTTCTTAATACATCGGCCAATCGTTGCTAATCCAGACAGAACCATCGTATGTAGAACCACCTTCTAACAGACTTTTGAATTGGCAAAAAATCACTAAACTTATTTGCACACACTGCAACAAAGGCAAAAGTGGAAAGCAGATTCTGATAACTTAAGACCAGTTGACGTCGTTTTGGTTGTTGACGACAACTTGCCTTCTACTCGGTGGCTTATGGGAGTGGTGAATAGCGTGTTTCCGGGATCTGACGGAAGGGTAAGGGTCGCGGAGTTTTATACAACGAAGGGTGTTATACAAACGCACAGTTTCTAAGCTTGCAAAATTGCCAATTGAATGTAAAGATGTCTCTAATTAATTATTAGTATATAATTTTCAATCGAGTAAAAAATTAGTTATAAGTTAAATGTAATTAAGTTGCACCAATATACACAGCTTTGAAGTTGACTCATGTGACATCTATCGATTTAAAATCATTTTTTCTTTTTGTAATGTTTTTGAAAGTATCGTCTTTCAAGGTGGCGCGGTATGGTTGATGCTGTGAATTGAATTTGTGTTTATAGGTAAACCATTATTTTGTAATATCTTTTTATTGTTCATTGCGATATAGATGTCGTATGAATACAACAAAAAGAAGTTAACAAAAAAGAAAAAAAAAGAATTAGAGTTGAGCTTTTTTGGTTGCTTACACACGTTCACGAAGAACCATATGTTGTTAATAAAAAATAAATAAATAAGAAAATTATAGTCCACTATTCTGTGTTGTTTATTCAAATCAATTCATTACAATGTGTATGTGCCATTTTCAATTTTCACAGCTTGTTTCCAATATACCATATTTCTATTTCATTTTTTTGAGTCACTTATATTGCACATGCATAATTTGTCTTCCTTCTGCCCGTACGTGATTCTCGTTTTTAAAAATATTAAAAATACTTGCTGTTGCGGTCATTTCACAACAAAATGGATATAGTAGGAAATCCCGGTTTACAAAAGCCTGGTTTCATAAGCCAGGTTTTCAAGATCCTGGTTTTTGGAAACCTCTTTATTTTTATTAATTCGGCCCCCGGAATTAATAAAATAAAGAGGTTTCCAAAAACCATGATTTCGAGAGCTAAGATAGAAAAATAATGAAAATTTTTTGTTTGGATGAATTGTTTGGATGATCCTTATTACTACGACCATTACTTGTACATAATTTAAAATCATGTAAATGTTTTTGGTACTAAATAACTCTTTCACATAGACAGACACAAACACACACACACACCACCCCCACACATACACAACACTGCCACACATAACACCCCGTTCTCCCACCGACACTCCTCACACCTCCACACAACAACCCCACCCTCCACACGCAGAACCCCCCCCCTCCCCACACACACACACAACACACACCCAACTCACACAAACTCGCACACATATATATATATATATATATATATATATATATATATATATATATATATATATATATATATATATATATATATATATATATATACAGTTATGTTATTATGCAGTTGGGTGCGAGCACACTTAAATAATATAACACATTTATTTTTTATAGTAGGTTTCAGTTAAAATTACAACCGAATGTTTTGTATTTATTAATTAGTTGTTACACGTTTTATGATTAAAAGTAGAATGATACAATAATGTAAGCAGAGTATTTATGTGCTCTGCGATAAAGAAAAACAATAAACAGAATATGCATTTATGCATTTTATAATTTTTATATTTGAAATTTGATTATTATAATGTTGAATTTGATGATAAGTGCAGAATGTTGGTTGATGCACTTTTCCTTAGGTTACTTGAGGTTGCCCTTGGTTGGTGTTGTTGTACTTGTGTATTGCTTATATGCGCTATACATAACTCCTCCCTCTTAAGACTGATGTCGTCCTCGACATTTTTCTTCTGTTGTTGCTGTGATAACCTAGCCTTTAATTTTGAGAATGTACCCTTATACTTTCTGTGAATGACAAAAGCTATTAGTACTATTATAAGGATAAGCATTGTTGATGAAATTGCGAATGTATATTGGAAAATTTTAATTTGATGATTTCCCGCATTAATTTTTTCTACATTTTTAATTGTTTGTTCCCTGAGTAGTGGGATGTTTACGAATTTCTCCATTGTAGTATTGATTCCAATATTATCTAGTGGTTGAATCAATGTTATTTTACGCTTATGTAGAGTTTTATTATTTGTATATCTCCTGTTATTAACAGTAATCGAACATTGCGAAAATTTGATTAATTTGATTCCTTTAATAATCGCTTGCCTTAAGCTGCATGTGGTAGTTATACTAGTTCCTGCTGGTGATGAGATGTACAAGAATCCATCTTCCAGGAGTATGATTTCTTCAGCTGGTTTCATTTGTTGAGTGTTACAGCTGGCATTTCTGTTGTTCAGTAACTCAGGAATGCAATTTTCATGTATTTTATGAATTTGATGGAGTTGGCACATGTATGTTTGTTCCACCATTGGACAAAGGTTATTTATTATCATATAATTTTCTGGGTTTAGGATTATGTGGTTATATGATTGGCTTATGATTTGATTATTGACAGGATAAGTTTTTATCTTGTAAAGGTTGAAGGATTGGTTATTAAATTTAGGAATTTCAACTATAATTATTAAATCCGTGCTATTATAAAAAGCTTTTATTTTCAAAAGAGAGTAAATTTGCTCCTCCGAATGAATTTTAATTCCGTCTTTATCAAATTCCATAGTAACGTATTCCATCTGTTCATTATCTAAAATATGCCTGCTAATAATATTAATTTTTGCAAAGGTTAGTATGTCATGAACCTCATTGATTTGTTCCTGCACTATCATAATTTTATCATATAATTCTGAAAATAATCTATCTAAATAAACTGTTTCTATAAAACGTTTTTCTGATACTTTTGCTGTATTGATCCAATCGTTCATTTGAATTGACATGTTATTAATATGACTTACTATAAGTTTATTTTGAGTTATTAATTGATCGTTTACTTTTATTTGATCATTTAATTTGTCCACTAATTCATAACGTCCGTTTTCTAACTTTTTAATTGAATTTTGTAATTCCTCGTAGTCTTCTTGATCCACGTTTCCTGTTATTGCCTTGATGAAGGTTCCTAATGGGTTAAATAAACCACGTTTTTGGCGAGGTTTATAAGTATCAGGTAGAATGTTATACAAAGAGCTTTCCAGATTATTTATTCTTCTTTCGGCTATTGCTACTAAAATTTTATCAGAAATTTTATGTTGTTTCATTATTTCTGTAACTTTACCTAGTGTGGTATTGACCGTAATGAAATTATTTTTAATGTCATTCAATTCGATTATCTGAATCAATTTTGAGTAAGATTCAATTACTCTAGCTCCTCCTAGATCGAGGGCTAACACTCCTTTCCCTTGCGTTAGATCGAAGTGTTCTAGATGTTGCAGCTGAACCGCCCGGAGCATCCTGTAACAAGATATTATTCTGGTTTAGATGATTGTTACAATTTCTTATTCTACGCTTATGCACTCTACGTTTATTTGTATTGACCGTAACGTCATTATCCTTAGTTACAACGTGCTTTATGTATTTCGGGACCAGTTTATCCCTGGTGGTAGTTTTCTCGAAAATTGTTTGATTTTCCTGAAATTGTAATGGCTCTTGGCGTTTTTCGTTCAGAGCATTAATAATCTTAGATTTAGTTTGTCGATTTTTATCTGAAATGATCGTTGCCACTTCTTGATACTTATTTCGTAATTCCTTTAAATAATCATCTGACTGTTCAGAAATATTACTTGGAATATTTTTCAAACTAATATGTCCCCTATGTAACTCGAATGGTGTGAGGCCCGTTGCTGAATGGATTGATGCATTATATGCCAACGTTGCTTCGTCTAACAGCTCACTGATTGACATATTTTTGTTTTGTGATGCTATGATTCGAGTGAGTTCTGTTAATGTAGAATGAACTCTTTCAATTGGACTATTCCCAGTTGAGGTTTTGGCTGTTGTTGTATGCAATTCAACATTATGCATTGCCATAAAATTAACGAAGATTTCAGAATTAAATTCGGTAGCTGAATCAATTACGATTTGTTTTGGAATACCCTCCCGAGAAAAAAATGTTTTGAACATTCGAATAATGGTTTGAGACTTGCGATTCGAAAGCTCGAAAATGGAGAGAAATTTTGAAAATTTGTCCATTATAGTTAAGAATGTTTTAGAGCGTAATACGAATGTATCGCAATGAAGTATCTCCATTGGTCCATTAGGTGTAGGGGAGATTTTGAATTTTAAATTCACTGGTTTCCTTTCATACTTGTTTATTTTACAAGTGTCACACTTATTTATGAATTCCGTAATTTTTTGTTTCATTTTGGGGAAAAAATAATTTCGCCCAATTTTTTTTAAATTTTCGTTAATTCCTCGGTGATAGGGAATGTGAGTATTCTCTATTATTTTCAATTGCTCATCGTTATTAACGATGTCCTTTAACCAGGTCCTAGTTCTCACAAGTCGCTTTTTGTCTTGTATTTCTAAGTCCTTTTGAAATAACTTAAATGTTTCATCATCAGTATATAATCCTGAGATGCTTTTTGTTACATACTTTTGAATAATGAATTCAATATCTTTTTGCTCGAATTCCTTCTTTCGAAAAGTATATTGTTTGTATGTAAGAAATTTGATAACAAACCTTTCATTAAGCTCTTCGTAGTTATCGTCGACTATAACGTAGAGTTGCCGCTTGAACTTGTTAATTGGTGTTATTGATTCATAATTAGTGTTAGTTTGATTCACTATAGTTTCACTAATTTCTAAATTTGAGAAGTCATTTATAACTTCGTTTATATTTACTTCGTTTGACGATGACTGATCGGCGCCTGATACAGCATCATTGTTTTTATTGACTTTACTGTCATTGAATTCATTGGTTGTAACATTATTGTTACTTGTGTTTTGGTATTCAGAACCCTTGTTAATGATGGATTCATTTTTGGAACGTATTGAGTCAATTGTTTCAGGGTATGAAAGTGAATTATTTTCTAAGTATTGGTTTAATTCCATTCGAGAAAGGGCATCCGCATTTGTATTTGATGTTCCTTTCTTATAGCAGATTTGATAATCGTACTCTTCAAGTTTGAGCCGCCACCTGACTATTTTAGAATTAGGATCCTTAATTAGTGGTTTGTGATCCGTTAGAATTAAAAATTTCTTACCATAAAGGTAAGGTCTGAAATACTTAACTGCCCATACAATAGCAAGGAGTTCCTTTTCTATTGTAGAGTAATTAGTTTCAGTCTTGGACAATGTACGCGAAGCGTAACATATTGGTAGATCTTTACCAATGAGACCCTGCGATAAAACCGCCCCTATTGCGTAATTTGACGCGTCGGTCGTAAGAATAAATTCTTTTTCGAAGTCTGGATAGATTAAAATTGGTTTCGTTGTTAGCAATCGTTTACAAAGTTCAAAACTTTTAATATTTTCATCATCAATAATGAGTTTTGCTTTTTTTGCTAAACACTTAGTTAACGGTTTAGTTATTTTTGCAAAATCTTTGATAAATTTGCGATAGTAGCCTACCATTCCAAGGAATGATTTAATTGCTTTTTGAGTTTTAGGTAGTTCAATTTTAGTGATGGCTTCGATTTTCGATGGATTCGGCTTTACACCTTCCGGGGTAATTATATGTCCAAGAAACCCTATTTCTTTTTGACAAAAATATGTCTTATCCATCTGTATTTTCAAGTTAGCTTTTCTTAATTTTGTAAATACTTTTCGAATATCAAGGATATGCTCTTCTAGACTAGTACTGTATATTATTATATCGTCTAAGTAGCATAGTACATTGTTACCTAACAATTCTCCCAGGACATTATCCATAATACGCTGAAACGTAATTGGTGCGTTTTTTAACCCAAAGGGCATTCTTACAAATTCAAAATGCCCTGATTCAATTATGAATCCGGTTTTCGCAATATCCCTAGGATGAACCTGAATTTGGTGGTATCCAGAGGCTAAATCAATATTGGTGAAATAAAGGCTTTGCCTAATTTGTCCAATATATCAGTGACATTTGGCAAAGGGTATTTATCGTCTATAGTTTGCTTATTAAGCTCCCTATAGTCAATGCATAACCTCCATTTTTTATTTCCTGCGGAATCCGCCTTTTTTGGTACTATTATCACCGGGCTTGCCCAGGGTGAAAATGATGGACGAATGATTCCGTTTTCTAACAACTTTTCTATCTGTTCTTTTATTTCGGCTCTTTGGTAATTATTATACCTAAAGCGTCGAGAGAATACAGGTTTCTCATGTTCCAAGTTTATTTGATGTTTTATACTGTTTGAAAATGTTAATTTTTCGTTACTTTTGTAAAATATATCACTAAATTTTTTACACAAACTAACAATGTGCTTCCTTTCTTCCTGATTTAAATTTTCGATTTTTAATTTTGACTCGAATTCTTCTGAATCAAAGGGTTCACTACTTATGGAAGATTGAAAGTTAAATTCATTAAATTCATTTATTGGTTGAACCGTGATAGGTTCGACCAAAAATATTTCTTTTTTGGTTTCAGACTCGTTTATAATTTCTACACAAGCTTTAAAGAGTTCACTTGTTTTATAAATTCCCTCTTGAATATAGACATTATCCTGTATTTTGACAGGTTTTATGTAAAATTGACCTTGATCAATATTCACTGGAATTTCCACAATGATTTTTGTTAACGGTTCAAGAAAGAATGGTTTAATACATGATCGAATTCTATCATGTAAAATAATTGAAAATGAAGGGCTTTGTAATTTCTTTGATTTTACTAACACATTAGCGTTAAGGTCTGCCAAAGTTTCATACCCTATAAGTCCATCATAGAACTTATGAAACTTCATTATGAAGAATTCGATGGGTTTTCCAATTTCTGGAAAATTTATCTGAGTTTTCTCGTTTAGAATTGAGGTTTTGAATAGGCTATTTATAGTCAATTTTGTTTTTTCAATTTGATTTGGTTTGACATATTCGGGGTTAATATATGATTTATTAGCGCCCGTGTCTATTAGAATTTTTAGAATTTTGTTATTTAATTTTAAAACAATAAAAGGTAAATTTGAAATATTAGATATATTAAATAATTCAGTATTTCCGAGGCTTTTGACTAAAAATTTTCATCATCAATTTTTGTTTCGATATTATAATGTTCTTTCTTCATGTTTCTATTGTGATATTTGTTTTTGTCTACATCTTCTATAACTTCTTCTTTTTTTGAGCTATTTGAGTTATTTTTATAATTATTATTTTTAGCTTTATTATTATAGAAATTATTTTTATGTCTAAAATTAGATTTAGAAGTTTCCTCCTCCTTTTTAACAGAGTTGGTTTGGTTGGAATTGGTTTGGTTTTGATTTTTCGCATTCCAATGTGATTTTGAATTAGTTTGATTAGCATAATTTTGTTTTAGTTTTTGTATATTTTCCTCTTTAATAACGATGTCTCTTGCTTCGTTAATATCTTTGGGGTTTGATGCCCTAACCCTACTACCTAGTGGTTCTTTGAGCGCCGCTTGATATACGGTTAAACCTAATTTTTGATAGTTCAAAATTTGATGCTTTATAATGTCATCATTTTCATTGTTTAATTTTACTTGACTAGCTAACAATGTTAAAATACCTTGAATTTTTGTATAAAGAATTTCCGGTGTTAAATTATTTTTAATTAAACTATAAAGTTCTAATTGTAAATTCGATTCATCTCTACTATCCGCGTATTTTTCAACGAGATGGGATTTAATTTCATTCCAATTATTGTGACTTACGTTATGTGTAGTGAGCGAATTACTTGCTGACCCTATAATTTTATTCCTTATGTTAGCGATAATTATTTTGTAATAATCGGTTTTTTCGCACAATTTAAGAGTTTGAGTAACGGTTTCTATGAATCTAATAAGATCTGATCTATTTCCGTCAAACAGTGCAATATTCTTGGTAATTTTATCTACATCAAATAACTCCAATACTTCTTTAATATCTGCCATTTTATTTGAAACTTTTCGGATTATTAAAGTCGGTAGTTTTTTATTAGCTACGTCTAATGAATTTGAAAAAACTAAATCGGATTCGTAAATAGATTTATCTGGTGAACTATCGGTTTCAGAGGATACGCTTGTTTTAATTTGCTTATCTAATTCGTGTTTATCTAATTTTAGTTGATTTTTTATCGAATCTAAATTACTATTTGAATTTTCTCCCATGTAATTATATTTTTTATCACGCCACTATAGAATTTGATATAGTTTTGTAACATCAATTTGCTTTTTTCACAAATTGTTTTGAGCATTAATCGTAGAGTTTGATACGATTAATTCCCTAATTTCTACACGTAGAATTTGATACGCTTAGAAAATAAAAGGTTTTTGTTTTACAAGTTTTCACTTTTAACACTTGGATTCTACTAATAACTATAATTATGTAACTTGTTAATGTAATCGGGAAATGTGAGGATAAATTATATATAAAAATTTTACCTTATTGCCAGGAACATTATGAGCCAAAGTTTCATTTTTTTTTTTAGATTTGATTCACTGACTTTACCACAACACAATTCATTTTTATTATTATATTTAATAAGGGATTTGAGCGCTTACCGCTGGTGGGGGCTTGACCTCAAATTTTATTAAATTAATTTTTTACGTATTACACTGATTTTAATATTTTAAACTAATTACTTTTTATATTTTTTTAACTATCAACTAGTAACTGCGCCAGTTATGTTATTATGCAGTTGGGTGCGAGCACACTTAAATAATATAACACATTTATTTTTTATAGTAGGTTTCAGTTAAAATTACAACCGAATGTTTTGTATTTATTAATTAGTTGTTACACGTTTTATGATTAAAAGTAGAATGATACAATAATGTAAGCAGAGTATTTATGTGCTCTGCGATAAAGAAAAACAATAAACAGAATATGCATTTATGCATTTTATAATTTTTATATTTGAAATTTGATTATTATAATGTTGAATTTGATGATAAGTGCAGAATGTTGGTTGATGCACTTTTCCTTAGGTTACTTGAGGTTGCCCTTGGTTGGTGTTGTTGTACTTGTGTATTGCTTATATGCGCTATACATAACTATACGTATTGCATTTTTTTTTAGTATTTTCGGTGAATCACGTAATTTTTCGAATGCTTCCATTTTTATTTTAAAATCTTTTCAGAGAATCATGTAATTATTCGAATGGTTGCATTTCTCTTTTAAATTTTTTTCGGGGAATCACGTAATTATTTGAATGGCTTCCTTCGCGCTTTTAATTCTATTTACTTAAATGATTATTATAATCAATCGATTTATCATGTGCTTTTTGAATCGGTGATTTAAAATAAGTGTCAATAAGTGTTTAAAATGAATATTGTTTCGACAAACAAGGAGAAACCCAAATTATTTTTAAATGGATACGCGTATCACCTTGAGAGAAGCGAAACCTTCCAGTGGGCGTGTGCCGATAGAAAACCTCTTTTGTGCAAAGGAAGAGTGGTAACAATAGTGATTGAGGGGAAACATACTATTAAAAAAGGACCATCAACACACAGCCATGATCCCTCAGCACATGAGAAATCTACTTCCGAAGCCAATTTAAACTTGAAAGTGGCAGCGAAAACAACACGTCTAAAGCCTTCGCAAATTATTCGGAATAGTGTTATTGAATGTTGCACAAAAACACGCGTTTATTTGCCGACTAAGCAGGCGCAACGGCATAAAATACCTCGCGCGAGACGTAACAATGTAAAAGAACCGGACAGCATTAAAAATATACAAATTCCAGAAGAGCTCAAGTATCTTGAGGGGGAACAGTTTGTTTTGAATGTTAAGGATTTTGAAGATCAAACAATAATTTTATTAGCAACACCGTCCAGTCTAAAACTGTTGGCAGAAGCAGAATTTTGGCTAATGGACGGCACATTTGAGGTGGTTCTAGCGTTCATGCGTCAATTGTTTACCATACATGGCAAAATTGGACATTAGATTATTCCTTTGGTGTTCGGAATCATGTGTGCAAAAAGTGAAGCAGCTTACGTCGAATTTTTTTATGACGTTTACAAATGGGCCTGCAATTGAAGAATCGATTTAAATCCAAAAATGGTCATATCCGGCTTCTAGAAAGCTAGTGTAAAGGCTATGAAACATGTTTTCCCAGAAACAGCGTATAGAGGTTGTTTGTTCCATTTCGGGCAAATAATCTGGAGAAAGGTGCAAGCAAAAGGGTGTGCTGTGAAATACGGAAACAACGAGGGTTTTAGCCTGCAAATCAGGATGCTTAAAAGTTTAGCCTTTTTACCAGCGGAAGATGTAATTGTGTATTACCAGGAGCTAAAAAAAAATTCAATCCTGATGCTCGGCGGATCAGCAGATAGTTCGAGAAAATTTATTTAACGGGAAACCCCATTAAAACAAAGAGAAAACCAAAACCACAATACTCTCCAAATTTCTGGTCTGTATGGGATAATACTACAAATGATTTACCAAGGACACAAAATTCGGTAGAAGGATGGCATCGAGGTTTACCAACTAATTTCGGAGTTGGGAAAAGAATTGATAATGAGTAAAACTCGAATTGCGCAAGTTAGAGCGGGAGCATCATACCCTAAAAAGCGAAAACTAGCAATTAAAAATAATAAAATTTTGCACACTATAAACCAGCGAGATAATTTAAGCAAGCTTGAATATCTCCAAAATATTGCTTATAATGTTCACCTTTGTCAGTGAATATCTGTGATATACTATGTATATAAGTATTTAGCTTTTTTATTTATAATTTTTTTATAGTCTTTTGGAATAATGTGGAATATGGTTTTTTTATATTTATTTTTTATTTATCATTGAAATATTATATAATTTTTTAGTCATTTCTGCCGCTAAAGATGTTTTCATATCAAAAAACTATGTTCAGGGAAACTTCTCTAAAGTCACTATTCAAGGGACCCACAAATGTTGGTCAATATATGGAGGTGATTAGTAAGGAATAAAACAACCTAATAGTGTGAAGATCCAAAGTAAGGCTTAAATCGAAAAAATTATACGTAATATTTCAGAGACTGACAAAAATTGGTTATTGTAGGGAGCAGATCAAAATAGAGAGGTGACTACTTTTGAAAGGTTTAGAGTATTTCTCTTTTGCGTTCACCATGACATGACACATGACCATGATGATTACCTTGTGCATTTAGGTAGATATTTAATTTTATCCGTACATCTGCCAAATACGAATTGTGTCGTTTCTTAGTTTTTAAACAGAAAAAGGGTACTTGTACATAATAACTATACAGCCCCGTATCTAGCCTGATTTCGTCATCCAATTCCAGTAATAAATTTGATGAGAATTCAACAATCTTGTCCCTTGGCTCAGAATGTTCATTGTTATAAGTTAATCAGTTATTCAAAAATGGAAAGAATAAACATAGTGCTAGTATTTTTAATTAAATTTGTGACCGCAAAAAGTTCAAAATTAAAAAAAAATTAATTTTGTTAATATTAATGTTTCTATTATGACAAATTATGCCAATAAACCGACCCAATGCCGCAGATGTCAAATAAACGGACATGGAACTTGTTATTGTCATAAAAAGTATAAATGGTTGAAATGTGTTGGTGAACACCTAGGTGATAAGTGCACAACTTCTAATTTAAAATGTGCAAATTGCGGTGGAACACATTCTACGAACTAGAAAGATTGCCCGGACTTAGAAAAATACAAAATTATAAAACAAAATTTAAACATAAACAGAAGAATTATAAATCTGCAAACATCAAACTTAAGAATCCTACTCAACAGAGATCCACTGCACAACGAGTTGAATATTAACGTTAGAATACCAACTATCCTGGATTAAATCACCCTAGAGAGACATCCCAGCATAAGTCATGGAACCAGTTATTTTCAACTAATAACCTTACTTCTACGAATAATAATACCTCAACTGCTCTTAACAACAACAAGTTATTTTCTTTTGATGAAATAACTCAATTAGTAACTGATGTTATAACTCAGCTATCTGACTGCAAATCTAAAGTTGAACAATTTAAAGTTTAGTTTTTTTTTAACTTTATGTAGATTTCGATTGATTTTTTCCCCTCATTCGAGTATACTAAATAGAGTACCCTATTTTTTAACGTCAATCGAATGAAAATATTTTCTTGCACTAGTGTTTAATTGTGTGTTTGTGTTTGGTCGAAAAATATCAATAATAATAAAAATAAATGGAGAAACTAAATATAAATTTAGAAGATTACAATTTGATGAGTGGGGCTTGGCGGTGTTGGAATAATTTAACGGCCAAATTCAAAATGCTACGATTCAAATCACAAAATGTCATGAATAATAGCCGCCTAAAATCAAAATGTCATCACGACAAATCACAAAATGTCATAAATCAAGTAGCCGCCTAAAATCAAAATGTCATCACGACAAATAAAAATGTCATTACGACAAAATATAATTGTCATATGCGTTGGTGTGTGTAAAAAGAGGGGTTACTCGACCAAAAAAGCTAGAGTAGCAAAAATTGCACTAGTGCAAAACTAGTACAAAAAAATTTTACCCTCAATGGATTTTTTTTTTCAATGTTTATTTTTTATTTATTTTTATTTTTACATATACATTAAAATTTACAGATCTTTTGCCGCACTCCATTTTGAGCTTTTGCTCATTCGCAACAGAGCGTACAAAACTAGTTGAATTTCCTAACAATACGTAATATGAAAACAGTTTGTTTATTAATTTTGATCAGGCAGACCATGCGTTCAAATTTGCCCGAATCTTCACCGGTATCACTTGGCGGAGGCATTAGCCAGAAATCTCGATTTAAAATATTTTAATTTTCTGTTCGTTATTTCGATAGTTTTTGGTTGAGGCGCCCACAGAATTTGCAATCGTTACTGTCCTTTTTTCCTTTTTGCCTCGCAGTTGGACCTTGCACAATTTGCTCGTTTAATTATTAATTGAACAAATCAAATTAATTTAGAAAAATTATTTTACAGAAACCGACGAGAAAAAAAACCGACGTGAAGTCAAAGCCTATCCGATTAAACCGACGTGAAAGTCAAAGCCTATCCGTTTGACAGCCAATAAAGAACTGTAAAATCTTAGACTTTTGTATTTAAATTGTAAATTTAATATAGTCTTGATTTACAGTTAACTAATAGATTACCATGGGTGGGGTCTATTTAGTTATTGAGAATAAACAACTTGTTGTTAATATTAGAGTTAAATTCATTCTATTTTATTTTATTTAATATTCACCTTTTATATACAATTAAATGCTACTGTCAGCAACTTAGAGAAAAAGAAAATATAAAAATAAGAAATAAAATATTTTTTTTTTTTTTTTTTTTTTTAATTTAAAATAAATTTTATTTATTTATTTTATGTAATTACAATCTAGTCTCCTGGACTAATGAGCAATTTGTTTCTGACTTAATTTACTAACTTAAATTAATCTATGGATTCTTCCCATTGGCTTTCCATAGTGTTTGGTAAATTAAAGTAAACCACATCTTTGTAGTGGATTTTAGATCAGCATAATGCTGCTTAAACTGACAATCACACCAGCTCAAAAGGTTTGGTTCTTTTAAGTCTGCGAACTAAATTCGTGATGCTTAGGAGCTGAGTTGCCTCAATGTTCACATGTTGGCGGAGCCTTTCTTCGTGTCTCCGTGCTTTTTCCTGGATTTCATTTAAGATGAGGTTAATTTTAAGGTCCCTATGAAGGTCATTGTTCCTGACATACCAAGGTGCATCAACGATGTTCCTTAATACCATATTCTGAAATCTTTGGATGATATTTACGTTGCTCTGTTTGGTACAACCCCAAAGCTGAATACCATAAGTCCAAATCGGTCTCAATATTTGCTTATAAAGTAGAAGCTTGTTGTATGTTGATAAAGAAGAGTTCCTTCCCATCAGCCAATACATTTTTCTGTATTTAAGTCTTAATTCTTCACTTTTCTTCTTGACGTGTGCTTTCCATCGTAGTTTAGCATCCAGGGTCATGCCGAGATACTTAGCTGTGTTCGCATGCGGTATTATTTCCCGATTTATGGTAATCGGAATATGTTCGATTCGTCTGTTTGTAAAGTTGATGTGAACTGATTTAGCTTCATTTAGTTTTATTCTCCATCTTTTTGTCCATTTATATATTTGAGTTATAGCTGATTGTAACTTCTGTGTTGATTCTTCGTTGCTTTTTCCAACAGCTAAGATCGCCGTATCATCTGCAAAAGTTGCCACTGTGTTGTTTTCTAATGTAGGAAGATCATAAGTCTATAGTAGGTATAAAACCGGCCCTAATACACTGCCCTGTGGAACTCCTGCATTGATTTCTTTCAATTCAGAAAATGTATCATCTAACTTAATCCTGAAGAACCTATCTTTCAAGTATGATTCTAGTATCTTAGCAAATTGCATTGGTAGAAGATTCCTTAACTTGTGGTTAAGTCCTTCATGCCACACTCTATCAAACGCTTGTGCAACGTCTAGAAATACTGTTGAACAGACTTTTTTCTCCTCTAATGCTTTCTCAATTATACTGGTAATTCTGTGTACTTGATCAATTGTTGAGTGTTGGTTGCGAAAACCGAACTGATGATTTGGGATCAAGTTTTCACTTTCGATTATCGGATTTAATCTTTTTACCAGAAGCTTCTCAAAGAGTTTGGACATGACTGGCAATAGCGAAATTGGCCTATAAGACGATGTTATGTGTGGTGGTTTCCCAGGTTTTGGGATCATAATTACTTCTGCAATTTTCCATAAGCTTGGTACACATTTGATTCTAAATGCTGCATTTATAAGATTGGTGAGTTTCACCAGAGCTTTCCTTGGCAGTTCTTTTAAGATTTCTGCAGTAATAAGATCGTACCCAGGAGCTTTTTTCGTATTCATATTAGCTGTTATCTCACGCATGACTTCTTTTGGTGTTGTGGGTAGGATTTCTGTACTTTCTTGCACAGCTTGTTCAGTTATTATCTCGGCTTCCAACGTTTGGTCTTCATGTGGCTGGAATATTTTTTCGAGGTGTTCGGCAAATTCTCGAGCTTTGTCTTCATTATTTCTAGCCCATTTCTCACCTGCTATTTTTATTGGGGGAATCTGCATTATTGGTCTTTTGATTCTTTTGGTTGCTTTCCAAAGAGAATAATCAGTACTGTTATCATTAGTTAATTTTCTTAAATAGTTGCTGATTGATTCATCTTTCAATTCTTTGATCTCTCTTCTTAATTGTTGAGTGAGGTTGTTCAAATGAGTTTTATCTTGGGGGGCCCTTGTTTGTTGCCATACTCTTCTCGCTCTTCTTTTTTCTGCGAGGAGTTCCCTAATTTCCATAGGGTAGTTGTTTCCCTTGATTTTCGTTTTAATTTCAGGAGTATTTTCCCAAGCTGATTGCTGTATATCGTTTACAAATTTGTGAACTTCTTTGTCTAATTGTTCTTCAGTCTTTAATGGAACCATTAAGTTAATTTTTTCTTCTAGCGATAGTCTAAAGCATGCCCAATTAGTGTGAATATTTACTAGGAAAGGGTTTCTTTCTTTCTGAATGATTTTTTCACTTAACGTTAGAAGTATTGGTGAATGATCAGAGTTTAAGTCGTGGCTTTCATCTACTTGTACATAATTTACAGATATGTTCTTTATTATAAAGAAATCAATCAGATCTGGCACTTTATTTGGATCAGTTGGCCAGTAGGTTGGTTTTCCAGTTGAGAGGGCTTCACAACTGCATTTTCTGATAGCTTTTAGGAGTTCTTTACCCTTAGTTGTTGTTAAGCTGGATCCCCAGTGGACATTTTTTGCATTAAAGTCTCCTCCAAGTACAAATCGTTTTCCTAATTTACTGAGGAACTCGAGATAATCTTTTTCTTTCATTGAGTGCTTCGGTGGGCAGTAAATACTAGCAATACAAATAGAACTACTTTTGTATTTGACAATAACAGCAGTTGCTTGTATTTCTTCCGTTTCATATTTTAACTCCTCATAGTGATGAATACTATTTCTAATTATAACAGCACTACCTCCTTTAGCAGTGTTTCCAGGGTGAATAGTGTGATATATTTGATAATTTTTAAATTTAATGTTTGATTGTCTAGTGAAGTGTGTTTCCGTGATGAGACATACATCGATTTTTTCTGTGTCCAGGACCACTTGCAGTTCTTGTTGATGTTGCATCAGTCCATTGGCATTCCAACATAAGATTCTAAGATCTTGGGCCATTTTTCTGTTTAGGGATGGCTCCCTTAGTGCTGTACTCTAGTTTCTGTAATCGCTCATCAAATGTATTTAGTCTGCTTAAAATTAATTTAAGTGTTTGACTTATATCGTCATTTTGAGCAGTTTTCCTGGATTTCCGTTGCTCATCATTACTTGAGCATAAGTCATTTTACCAAATTGTGCTTGGGTAGTTCCCGACACTCTACGATTTACTTCGGGTCGGTTCATCTTAACCGCTTGTTTCCTGAATGAACTTGGATTTTTAGCAATCACGTTCTTATTTTTGATATTTTGCAGTTCAATAGCAACGCTGCATCCTCTGTAGTTAGCCGGATGGTTTTCTCCACAGTGAACGCATTTAGGTTGAACATTTTGGGCTTTTACACAATCTTTGGTATGATGTTTACCTAAACATTTGACACACCTAGGTTCCCTGTTGCAATATTTTTGTGTATGTCCATAGGCTTGACATTGTTTACATTGTGGTATAAGCTTAGACCTTCTTAGAGGCTGAATAACCACTTTGCACCCCAAGATGTACTTAATTTGATAAATTTTTTCGATATCTTCATCAGTATCGAAGGTCAACATAAACATGTTGAGAGGTACTTTGCCTCTCCGTTTTAGCTTAATCGATGCTTCAGTTGCCTTAAATCCTTTTGCTTTCAGGTCATCAATTATTTTATCTGGTTTACACGTAGAGTGTAAGTTTTTAGCCATGACCCTAATTGGTCTGGTTTGTTTATCTTCAAACGTGTGCCAAGCACGTTTTTCTTCATTTAACATTTTTGTCATTTTTCTGTATGTTTCAGCATCTTCTAAGTTTATTTTGATGGTGTTTCCATTCATCACCTTTGCATTAAACTTATCTGTAGCAGTTATTGTTTTTATTTTTTCATAGAGTACATCGTAGTCTTTGACTTCATCTATTACTATTGGTGGTGGTGGAGGTATTTTTTTTGGTTGTTTCTGGATAATATTTGGAACATTATCCTTTAATTGAGGTGGGGAGGGCGTATTATTCCGTCTCCTTTTTTTTCTCCCACCTTTAACTCTAATCCACTCAGTTTCTCGAGCTAGTTCTTCTTCATCCGTATGATACTCTTGTGGAGTTGTATTCTGGTTAGGAGTAGAACCGATGTCCTCCTTTGGCTTAAGAGCTTTAACTTCGTTTTCAAGCGTCTTCATACGCTGCTGGCCTCAATGGAGGGACTACCGCCTCTTTTCGGAGAATACGCGACTTTGTTACTCCTCTGGAAGGGATGTGAATTATCCTTTTCTATTTCACTCAAATGAGCTTGTTTATTCACCAACATGTCTTGGGATTGGTTAAAATAATTGTAATATAGCAATGGCTGGTCTCCCCCAGAATCCATGAGACCGACCTCCGAAGAGGGTGGATTTACCTGAGCAACAGGTGTACCACCTGGGGTATTAGTTTCCTTATTTGTTCTGCTCATTGCTCATTTATAGTGTATTGCACTCGCCTCTAGTATTTCGCCGATGCTTCACATCGTTGCCCGGGTGTTACCACGTGGAGGTATACTAGACACATTTGGTGGTTTCTACATAGTTGCAGCGTTGGAATATAGACCACGAGATACATGGCTATAGACGGTCAACCCCTACCCTATTGAGACGCACCCAACACCCAAAAATAAAATATGACACCAAACATTCCTATCCAGTAAATTTAAATGTTGTAATGTTGATGAGCCAAGGTTGCTTCAACATCATTATTGTTGTTGTAAGTAGGTTAACTGCTAGTATCAGCAAATTAGATAAAAATATAAAAATTGGACGTTGCACTGTTGATCTCAACATATTCCCGGGCCGCCATTTAGATTGTTATACTGTGAAACTTAACATATGGCGGGGCTTCCGTTGCTGCTTTCATGCTTCCGAACGTTGAAGAGGTGAAGGGGGCGGGCGCGTTGTTCGCCTTTGTTTAATATAGTTGATGCCCCAAATAATACATATGGCTACACCAATCCAAAAAATTGTGTGTATCATGGTGTAGTGATGGACATGATGAAAATTCCCCTCATGTAGTCGTCCTTCCTTTTCTCTAACCGCTTGTATTTCTTGTTCCAGTTGCGTGGTATCCTGAAGATTTACGAGCTGAGGCTCATCGTATCCTATCGTTTTATTTCGAACCCGTGTGATGAACGTCCTTAAGTTGTTGGCTCCGTTTAATGTGCTGAGTGGTCTGCGGAACGATTCGCTTATGTTGTTAGAAGCTGAACCGATGGCGACGATGTACAAATTTGTGTCTCGCAGCACGCATCCAGCCTTGATTTCTAATATCCCTGATCCTTGGAGACTGAGTGATGTGATGCTTTGGCCGCATATAACATCGAATGTTGTTTCATTTGGAATGGAGTATATCCACTGATTCGTCGCATGGAGCTTAATCCAATGGTTTGATATCTTAACTGACTTAAGGGTACATACCCCTTCGAGATTTGCTATTCGTTGTAGGATTGCTAATTCGCATTGATTTTGGTTAGTCATTGCGTTATAAATTGGTCGATATTTCACATAAAAATCGGTTATTTTGGAATAGTTGGCATTGTTTCACTTCTTCTCTCGTTAGTAATGAAAAATGTTCCCGGTGATCATCTACTGCTAAGTATTCCGAATTGGTGGTAATGTACGACTGCGTGTTGTTGTGCTCTATATTAGGAACTGGAAATAGGGCCAGTAGGGTATAATCCAGCGCAAAGGATAGAGGAATGGTGATTTTTATTATGATGTTGCCCTGGGTTACTCTACTGCGTAATCTCATGCTGCGATATATGTGAAGGAGATCAGAGATGCCATGCCCAGGTATGGTTATGGTTGTTGGTATGTGTTGTTTGATTAATTCGAGCTCTTGTTGTAATTGAGCGGGGGCGAGTAATGAGGGATGCAATAAATTCTTGTGTGCGTTCTGGACCACATCAAGTAAGGCTTGCTGCGTGTCTTCCAAATTCTTTAGAATTAACATCAGTTCAATTGTTGATGTTAATATCGATCGAATCCTTTCTTCTCTGATGGAGTACTCATTTAATAATTCCATTTCAGCATTCAGCCTTCTCTGCTGCTCTATCAGGTTGTTTAATGATTCCATGGTGAGCTTTGAATTATGTTTTACCAGGTTGATTGTGTTATCTATTATGGTGGTATGACTCTTTATCAATGATTCTAATTGTTGCTCATCGTTGTTTATGGCTTCAAATTGTGCCTCATAATATCTTGCCTCACGTTCTGTCAAGATCCCAAACATATCGCCTAACACTAGGCCTATGGTGTCTCCTAGGCCTCGTTTTGGTCGTTGAACCTCCTTGTTGCTTGCTAATAATAATTCATTGTCCACAATCAGATTGTTGTATTGCCATTGAATTTGTGGAAGAATTAGGTCGCAATTTAACCCAGCTATATTCAAGCATGCCGCCTTTAATTCATATTGTGTTTGCTTAAAGGTTTCAATTTCTTCCCAGTAATTGCTCATGTTGTAATAAACCACCAATGTCCATTTCATAGCTACCACTTCGAGTTTACCTATTTCTTCGAAGTAAATCCCTGTGGAATGCTTGAAAGGGGTTATATGTACGTTGGCCTGTACAAGTCCCATAAAACAACAAATGGATAATATGGCTAGCGCTAGATGATTGACGGTTCCCCTGTTCTTTACGCGTCGATGAGGCTGTCGCCTTAAAACTTGATTGTTCTTCTCCGGTGATTGCAATTCTCTAGGTTGACCTCGGTTTGCTTTCATGGGCATAATTTTTTGTAAGCCTTCTTCAATTGGTAACTTACACAATTTCACAATCGGTCGCTTATATGTTGCGTTTTCGCATTTGACTGCCGCTACCCGAACTAAATCATCTTTTCCAGCGTGTGTTTCCACGATTCTCCCTAGCTTCCACCGTGTGGCAGGTTGTTGGTCGTCTTTTAATAATACCAGGTCGTTGATCATTAAGTTTGACTGGCTGCTCTTCCATTTAGCTCGTTGTTGTAGTTGGTGAAGGTATTCGGAGGACCACCGTTTCCAAAAGTCCTGAACCATTCTCTCGACTACATGCCATCTCGTTCTTAACGATATGCGGTCAATTTCTGCGGCTGGTAGCGCCTTGAGAGAATCTCCTATCAAGAAGTGCCCCGGCGTTAGTGCTGACATATCTGCAGGATCACTTGTCAGCGGTGTTAGAGGGCGAGAATTGAGACATGCTTCTATTTGGGTAGTCACGGTACATAGCTCTTCGAAAGTGAGTGTTGTTTCGCCTATGATCCGTTTGAGATGGAATTTCATTGATTTAATTCCTGCCTCCCATATTCCACCGAAATGAGGCGTAAGAGGTGGTATTAAGTGCCAATTGGTTCCATTGTCAGCTATCATAGTGGCAATGTCGCTTGGTAATGTCGTCATTGCGCGACGGTAATCTCTCTGCATTACGTTGTTTGCTCCTACGAAGTATGTTCCACTATCAGAGTAAATGTCGGTGCATAATCCTCTCCTGGATATAAATCTTTTGTAAGCGGCAATGAAGGATTCAGTTGTTAAATCGCTTATTATTTCAATATGGATGGCCTTCGTTACCATGCATATAAACAGAGCAATGTATGCCTTATATGTCTTGTGACCCCTGCCTTTGGCTGATCTTAATTGGATAAGCCCCGCATAGTCGATTCCCGTTTTGATAAACGGTCTTCCCGGCCTCACTCTTGCTGATGGTAGGTTTCCCATTAGTTGTTCGGATGAATGTTGTTTGTGACGAAAGCAAATAATACATTTTTGAATTATCTGTCTGACAGCTCGTTTAACATCAATGATCCAGAATTTGTTTCTTAATGTTGCTAATGTCAATTGTGTGCCTCCGTGTAATGTACCAATATGAGCATCTTCTATTATTCTTTTCGTAACTATGTTGTGCCTGCTCAGTATTACTGGGTTTTTCTTTAAATTCAGTCCACCTCGTTCTGTGAGCATCTTTAATTCTTGTACAGCTCGAGTGGCTTCCTCTATGTTGTTAGAACCTGTTAACAGATCATCCACGTAAAAATCTGTCAGTATGATGCTTGCTCCTATTGGATAATCATTATTTCCGTCGGTGGCTAGTTGTTTTAAGGCTCTTATGGCTAAAAAACTGGCGGCTGTTGTTCCGTACGTTACCGTTTTTAACTTGAATGCCTCCATTGGCTTGGAGGGGTTGCTTCGCCATAGAATTCGTTGATAGTTCTGGTCTTGTTTGTTAATCCAGATTAAATCGACAAATTTTGTCGATACATTTTTTCTATATCTGCTGTCATTACGATCTTGTGTTTTCGCCATCGTAGTAAAATATCTGCTAAATCTTGTTGTAATTTTGGACCATTCATCATGCAATCGTTTAGAGATACTCCCGTTGTTGTTTTGGATGAGGCATCAAACACTACTCTTAGCCTTGTTGTTGTGCTGTCTTTCTTGATTATGCCATGATGCGGTATATAATAGATATTGGTTGATTTACTATCTTCTGGTTTTTCTTGTACTTGTTCCATGTGCTTCAAATTTATATATTCTTGCATGAATTGATGATATAATTGTTTGAACGGCGCATCTTTCTTGAATCGTTTTTCTAATTGTATCAATCTGGCAGCGGCCGTCTTCCTGGATTCCCCTAGTTCGGTTTGGTTATCCTTAAAAGGAATTCTTACTGTGTATCTGCCGTCTGGACCTTGTTCTACATTTGACTCAAAATGCTTCTCTATCATGATTTCTTCTTCAGTGGTAGCTCTCTCTTCAGGTATTGAGTCGTTTTCTACCAGCAATCTCAGTTGATACTCTATACTTTTAGTTGCAATCATCGTTGTTTTATGCTGACTACCTGTGTTGTTCCTGCTGCCCAATATAATCCAACCGAATTCCGTTTGTTGTGCCATAGGCTCTAGTTGACCTCCCTTGATGATGTTGTTGATTAGTATTGATGGATAATAATCCGCGCCAAGTATAAGATCAATTGGCTGTGACTGGTTGTAGTGTGGATCAGCCAGTTGTATTTGGTTGAGATGCGTCCAGCTGCTTATGGCAAAGTCCACCTCGGGTAATTGTTGTTCGAGTTTGTCGAATATCAATGGTTTGATATTCATTTGGAAATCTCCATCAAATCTTGGCGATATTTTTAGATTAATGGTGTGTCTGCAAATGCCTGCTTTTTTCCCACCTACTCCTGAGATGGTGACGTGTACTTTCTCTTTTTTAAAGTTGAATAAATTTGCGGCCTTGGAGGATATTAATGTGGCCTGTGATCCTGGATCAATTAGAGCTCTTAGTGTGAAACAAACGCCTGTGTCAGTTGCGGCTCTGACTAATGCAGATGGTAGTAAAACTTGTCCTAGCTGACTGATCACGAATGTTTTGGCGGCTTTGACACTACTTCCGGTGGTTGATGCTGCATTATTGCAGTGTAGAAGTGTGTGGTGTCCTCCTTTACACACAACACATGTTTCTGCCTGGCAGTTTCTTCCTTGATGCTGGCTTAAACATCGTATGCACAAGTTGGATGAGATGACGAGCCTTGCTCGTTCTAATGTTGACATCTTTTTGAATTGCCGGCATTGATTTAAACCATGATGCTCCTTACACCCTTCCACCCAACATGTTTTGGTTAACATGGCTGTATTCGCTCGTTTCAATGGTGATATGTACTGCATGTGTGGTCATGGTGCTGTTGCTCTATGATTGCCCATGGCTTCCAAAGATTGAAACCTTCTCTCCAGGAATCCAAAGAAATCTTCCAGTTGTGGAATTTCTCTGGGTTTCTCTTTAGTTGTCTCGTATATCTTAATGGATTCTGGGTCTAATTTTTTGTTTAAAATGAAACCCACGAATGCCTCGAAGGGCGAATCCATATTTAGCCGCTTTATGTTGTGTAATATTTGTCGCGCCGTATCGTGCAAATTTCTCACTGTTTGGGCGGATGGTATCTGAATTGTAGCCAATGACAATATTGCATTAAACTGATGGTTTGCCAGTAGCCTCACGTTGTTGTACCTTGCTTGGATTATGTTCCAAGCGGGTTGGTAATTGTTACCTGTTGTTGTTAAGTGACTAATAATTTGGGCTGCTCCCTTCTGCAGGTGTGATTTCAGATACATCATCTTTACCGTATCTGTTAGTTTGCTGTTTTGGTGGATCAGCTCAGTGAATATATCGTTGAACGTTTCCCACCGTTCATAATCACCATAAAAGATCAGGATTTCTACCTTAGGCAGTTTCACCTGTGCTGCTGATCCTGCTGCGGTTGTTGTCTGGGGCTGAAACTGTTGTAGTTTGATCATTGCATCTTCTACCCTCTCTTGAAGCTTGGCATAATAATCTTCTCTAAAGTAGTTGGATGTTTGTTCGTCTTCTTCCAGCTCTACTAATAATTCTGTGTGTTGGGCTGCGATTTCTCCCATGTCTTTTTCTAATTGTCTCGTTTTGATATTCACATATTCCTTAGATATGTTGTTGGTTTCCAAGGAATAATTTATTGACGCCAATTTCTGATATAACTGCCGCATGAGCACGTCTTGCCTCTTGAACAATTTTGTGTTGTTGTTTCCTTCAAACTTTGCTGCTTGAAGGGCCTCGATTGAACTATTCATCAGTGGTTGTTGTTGTTGATTTGCCGCTGAGTGACCTTGTTTAATTTCCTCATTTTGGGAATCGGTTGATGAGCTTTGTATGGTATCCAACCGAATTGGTGGTGTGGTTTTATATGATGCCTCGACAAGTGGGTTTGGTAGTTGTAGGACTTCTTGTGACGTTGTTGGTGTCAATGGCGGTCCGCTATTTAGGCGATACCGCATTTCCTCTATCAGCTTATTGTAAACATCTGTCATGTTTTTTCTTGTTGTGAAATAAGCGTGATTTTGGCCCAGAGGCGGGACCATTCCTAGAATTTTGTCATCGATTCCAACGAATTCGTTATATAGCGTTTTTAGATTCGCTATTCTCTTCTCTAAGTAAGACTTCGTTTTTCTGTCTTCACCGTCTTTTCGATAGTTTCTCTCTAGCTGAACTATCTTTCCACTTGTTACCTCTTGGTATTGAAGTAACTCATCCATCTTGTTGTTGTTTGGTTTGTTGTGGTGGTTTTGATGCTTGTTGTTGCTTAGCTTCTCCTTTGACGATAAGTTATGTGCCTGTTGTTGCTTGGCTGCTAGTGTCGTCACCCTTGACGACGTTACAGACTGTCCGTCTATATTTCTATTTGCCGGTTGTTTTAGTGGCTCGAAGGACCATGTAAAATCTTAGACTTTTGTATTTAAATTGTAAATTTAATATAGTCTTGATTTACAGTTAACTAATAGTACCACGGGTGGGGTCTATTTAGTTATTGAGAATAAACAACTTGTTGTTAATATTAGAGTTAAATTCATTCTATTTTATTTTATTTAATATTCACCTTTTATATACAATTAAATGCTACTGTCAGCAACTTAGAGAAAAAGAAAATATAAAAATAAGAAATAAAATATGACACCAAACATTCCTATCCAGTAAATTTAAATGTTGTAATGTTGATGAGCCAAGGTTGCTTCAACATCATTATTGTTGTTGTAAGTAGGTTAACTGCTAGTATCAGCAAATTAGATAAAAATATAAAAATTGGACGTTGCACTGTTGATCTCAACAAGTACTATTTTTACCCTTCGAGTGAAAAATTTTCTACAATCGAATTCGACATTAAATTGTTCAACTTTAGATTTGCAGTCAGTTAGCTGAGTTATAACATCAGTTACTACATTTATCAATCAAATATATATTTAATAACAATTAAGTTTAATTCACTCAACGTTGTCATATGGAATGCTCAAAGCATAAAATCAAAATCATGGAACTACATACTATATTTGATTTTCTTAAACATGATAATATTCATATATGTCTATTAACCGAAATATGGTTACTTGACAATGAAAATATATATGATTCAGATTTTAGGGTATATAGACTTGACAAACCAGGTAATACAAGTTCTAGCGGGAAATTAATTGGTCACTGTGGAGTAAGTATTTCAATCAGAAAATTTATAAATCATAAATTACTTTCTTCTTTTGATTTAAAAATAAAAGAAGCTAAAGGAATAAAAATATATAGTGACAGAGGAACAAATGACATGCTCAAATACACCACCAATAATTTATTTCTTCACTTTTTGCGTAAATAATTTTTCACAATATTTTCACAAACACTTCTTGTTTTTGGCTTTATGAATCGTAGGAGAAAAACAAAAAAAAAGAAAATTCGAAATATCAATTTCTGTCTAAGTTTTATTTTTACACACTACACCAAACAAAATTGTTTCAATTAATTTTTTTTTATTTTGTATATAGTAAAATAGTTTTCCAAAAAAAAATTGTCCATTCAAGACATAACAAAACGGTACCAAACTCACGGTGAAACTTTTCAAATAAAGAAAACGTTTATTGGTTTTTTTATTTCTTTTTTTTTTGTATTTAAATTTTAACGATCACAAAATATACTTACTTTTAATTAATTTTTATTTGTTGATGATGATATATGATTTATAATTTTTCTCTCTCTTCCATATATTTTTGTTTTATTTTTTTTTTAAATAAACGGTGGATTTCTATAATGTTTTTTAATTATTATGTTTTTTTAATGATTATGAATTATTTATTGGTTATTTTTACTTAAATAATTATTTTTTTATATCGCGTAATATACTATCACTTATTTTAACACAAAGCTGTCAAATTAAACATGTTTATATTTTTATAACATATAAATTATTTTACTGGAGAGTAATTAAAAAATAATAATTTTTTTTTCCGTTTGTTTTTTTGTGTTATCAGGACATATTTTGAAAATAATTTTAATTTAAAAATGTGACTTGTGCTTTGACTACTCTCTGGTACTCTCTATATTGTTAAAATATTATTATTATTTTATTTTTCATTTTTGTATTGCTATTGAACCTACCATAAAATTTTTTATGGTATGGTTTCTTAATCCTATTTAAACTATTTTTTTTTTATTGAATATTACCATCTAAATATTTATAAAAAAAAAATTATTGCTACGTAAAATAAAAAACCTTACTACTACGAAAAATAGTTTATGGTTTTTTTTGCAGCTGTTAAATGATTGTTTATTTCAACGTAAAATAGTAATTTCTTTAATTCCTCTTTTATAATGAGGAACATAGTTAATATTTAAGAAAAAGAAACGGTAAAATTGCTCGTTTCAAAATCAAGCTTGGAACTGTGTAAGAAAGAGGTAATCGAATTGGTAATATTTTACATAATGAATCACTAATTATAAATTTCAACATATTATTCCCGGCCAAACCCACTCATTACTCAAAAAAATCCATATATCCATCAACTATTGACTTATTACTATCCAATCATCCAGAAACGGTTTCTAATTTAGAGGCACGAAACGCCCTAAGTTCAAATCACTTACCAGTACTTTTTAAGACCCACATAACCGAAATCGAATCTAACTACAACACGAATGATAAGTTTAATTCTAAAAAGGCAGATTGGCCTAAGTATAAACATAACATTAAGAATAAAATTGAACTAGGCGCAAATTCAGGAAAGACCAATCTTAATAATAAATTTGACATCGATAAAGCCATAACTACTATTGATGGTATCATAAATAATGCGGTTAATATGAGTATACTAAAATTACAGAATCATAATTCAAATAACGACACCTTAACAATATCTAATGATCTGAAACATCTTATTTCATACAAAAACAGTTTAAGGAGACCGTGCTTAAAAAATATTGTAAACAATTTAATCAAAGCAATTAGTAAAAAATTAAATATTTTAAGAAATCAGCGTTACTCTAAGTTTATTTCAAATATCGCAGCTACTATTCCTCATAGGAAACGATTGTTTCATTTAACTAAATTACTTGGGAAACGTCAACAAAAAATTCCATCTATACGTGAAGTCGATTTCTAATAATAATGTTATTAATGATTCTGAGAAATCTTCCGATTTTGCACAACATTTTGCACAAATTCATTGTGAACGTCCTAGAAAAAATTAATTACAGAACAGACCGAAACACTAACCTCTGTTTAAACGGTCAAGAAATAGCAAAACCCAAAGAAATTATTTGTACTTCAACTAAACTTAATAGTTCAAAGTCTCCAGGTGTAGATGGATTAACAAATATTCTAATCAAACAACTTCCACATATGGACCAACTTTCATATATTCAATGCATGTTTTAAAATATGATATTTTCAAAAGCAATGGAAACAAGATTTAGTTCTTCCAATAGCGAAACCAGAAAAAGATAAATCTAAATTGGAAAATTACAGACCTATTAGCTTATTATGTGGATTAAGCAAAATATTTGAAAAAATCCTATTAAGTCGCATTGAATTATTCATACAAGATCGTCCAGGTCATTCTGCAAATCATCAGCTTAAACGTATCTGTAATTTCGCCAAATATCAACTTAGTTTGAAAAAATTGACAGCTTTGCTGATGTTCGACATAGAGAAGGCATTTGATAAAGTTTGGCATGACAGACTAATTTTTAAACTAATTAAATATAACTTTCCACCTTATCTAATATCAGTAATTAGGTCCTTTATCAAAGATCATTCTTTTCAAGTGAAAATTAATTATCAAAAATTTAAATCTGAACCGATATTGTGTGGCGCTCCACAAGGTGCAGTATTATCCCCATGCCTTTATAATCTTTACACAGCAGATATAAAGTATGAATTTTCAGATAACGTACACTTTGCCCAATATGCTGATGATAACGCTATTTATTGTGCTTCTTCTGATACTGCAGTAATTATGAGTAATATGCAACATATTATAAACAAACTGTGTGAGTATTACTCTAGATGGAGCATAAAAATTAATTTTTTCAAAACCCATGCCATATTCTTAAGTCGAAAGAGAGCCCTACGTAATCTACCTGACGACAGTTCCTTAAACATCATTGGTATTCCCGTCAAATGGAGCAATAACGTAAAGTATCTAGGAATGATTATATCAAAAAAAAAAAAAAATTATATTCAATGAGCAAGTGTAATAACTGTGTAAAACTATTATACAGTCTCATTCATCGCAAGTCCAAATTAACAACATTAAATAAACAACTTATCTACCTCTTAATCGTATGTAGTGTATACTACTACATACTTCTCCGGTATGGGTCGAGAGTGCAAAGGCCCATTTAAAAAAATTACAAATTGCTCAAAACAAATGTCTTAAACTAATATCTAACTTCTCAACTAAACGTTTACATACACTGTCAAAAGTTCCCTTGATTCTGGATCATATAATATAATTAAGTTTTAATTTAGTTGTTAAGTTAGGTTTAAGGACAAAATTAATTTGTAGTTTTTTAATTAAGTTCCTGTTTTCCACTGCAATCTGAGTTTTATATAATAAAAATAAACACAATTATGGTTAGATATGTCAATAATATTTTAATAAATATTCAATACAAAGAAGTAAAGCATATTTCCAAGTGACCATAAGAAGTGGACCATAAGAAAATGAATCCAAATCACTGGCAAGTGGCGTAAAGGACATTTAACCATATTTAGTCTTAATCGCCAGAAAAAATATCCAGTTTAAATTAATTCCTAGTTTAAGTAATAGTTAATCGGGATAATGAACAACCATTTTAAGCAGCTACTACATGTACTATCGGATCCCTAGTTCAAATATCTAGAAGATTGTGTTAACGGTCAATGAACGATATCAGACAAAATCTCAATTGGTACCTAAAGTTTCCAGACGAATTTATTCCGTTGGATTGGGGTATTTCTTGGACTCGATGGACGGAGTAGTAGGTCAGCTACTACATGTACTATCGGAAAATGAATTCAAATCTCTCGCAAGGGGTGCAAAGGCCCATTTATCAGTTTCAGCTAAAATCTCAATTGTTAGAAAAAGTGTACAGACTAATTTATTCCCCTGGATAGGGGGTAGTATTTGGCCTCGATAGATGGAGTAGTAGGCCAACTACTACATGTACTATCGGAAAGTGAATTCAAATCTCTTGAAAGAGGTGGTAAAGCCCATTTATCAGTTTCAGCTAAAATCTCAATTGATATAAAAAGTTTCCAGGCTAATTTATTCCCCTGGTGAGTTTTTGGGCTCGATGAACGGAGTAGTAGGTCAGCTACAACATGTACTATCGGAAAGTGAATTCAAATCTCTGGCAAGGAGTGCTAAGGCCCATTTATCAGTTTCAGCTAAAATCTCAATTGTTAGAAAAAGTTTCCAGTTGCCTACTACTCCATCTATCGAGCCCAAAAACTTCCCCCTATCCAGGGTAACAAATTAGTCTGGAAACTTTTTCTCAATAATATTTTTTTATCCATTATTTAATAAACTAACACTTTATATAAACACAATAATATATCTTGCCAAACACACAGCTTAAATGTCAAACTGAAAAAAAATGCGTAAAACCGTATTCCATTTATTCTATTTTGTTTTTTTATAACAATTCGTTCAGAATATTCTAAGGTCATGTGATCGGTATTATATTCCTTCTATTCTTTCTGTAGAATAAATAAAAAGAAACACCCACATAACAAACTGCTATTATATCAGCAAATACTTAAACCAGTATGGACCTACGGTATTCAACTTTAAGGTTGTACCAAGAAGACAAATGTAGAAATGATTATTATTATTATTGAAGGGCCATGTGGGCGATCAGCCACCTCGCACTGCGACCTAAAAGATCTATTGTGCTGGACCCTGCTTAATTACCCATCCAGCCAATATTCAGGCTCTTAATGAACCCGATAATATTACCTCCCGGTACGTGATACATACTATCTGGGCTTATTGCTCTCCCTCCTAGATGTTTACTGCAGCATGTAGCTCCGCTATAAAGATGGTAGCATTGGAACCCAAGGACTTCGAGAGGCCTGTCCCACTACCGAATATTCCTACCCCTGCCTCGTCTTCAGTTTGATTTTACTCTTAGGAGTTGCTAGGATTTACAAATTACCTGTAGGTCACCCAGCTTTACTACAGGAAGGCTAAATAAAACTGGAGGGTGCCTGGTATCCAAAGTTCGCATATTTTGGACTGATTAACCTATCAGCCGTTCAACCATCGGCATAGGCTGTTTCACCTTAGATTAGGGTTTTTTGTCAAGACTTTCTCTTTTAGCGCCGTACTTTAGCGTGTGCCAAATGGCAAAAAATGTGCTAAATTGCCTTAGTTACCAGTGGTTGCCACGAGGAGGCAGCACGTACACTTGCGAATTGTGAACATGTTACCCCTTACACAATAGTACCCATCATGCTGCAGCCTAATACATGACCAGAACATGACTACTGGAAGGTTGCGGAGCTGGTAGATTAATCTACTCAACTTTAGTCCCCCCCCCCTCCAATAGACGCCAACTACCAATGTACAAATGATACAATGTTTTCAAAATAAAGTGTTGCATGGCATTGTAAACGCACCATGGTACATTAGAAATGATAACCTCCATCGGGACTTAAACATGGAATATGTACGTGAATAAATACAAAATCATGGAAAGAAACACTTTCAGCGGATATCTCGGCACCAAAATGCAGACATACGAAGTTTGTTGGATATCACCAATGCAGCAAGAAGACTTCAAAGGTAGAAACCTTTGGAATTGGGCAGTTGTATTTAATTAGGTTCGAGAAAAATAAATATGTTCTATGTAAATTCAAACGGGAGTAACCATTGGGTTACTGCCCGTCAAATGTGAATCTTCATTTAAGAAAGATAAATTACTAAATGATTTGTAAATCAGTTGTAATATTAAAAAAAAAAAAAAAAAAAAATGTATTTATTGTTAAATTCACTAAGAATTTTTAGAATTAGTAAAATTTGTCTTTGTAGAAAATATAAAACTGAAAAACTTGAAACAATTCATATAGAATCTATAAAATTTAAAGAATTTATAGAGTTTATACGCAAATTAAAATTTGTAACATTTATGGACTTTGTAGAATTTCGAGAATTTATAAAATTTATAGAATTTATTGGATTTAAAATAATAATAAGAAATAAAGAATTTATGGGATTTATAGAATTTAAAGCAATTACTGAATATTTAAGTTTCATTCATAGAAATTATAGAACTTGTAAAATTTATAGAAATTATTAAATTTACACAATTGTTAAAGTTTATAGGATTTTTAAAAATTTTTGTATACATGTGGCCCTATTCTGGTAGTTCCCGAGGAATAGAAATTTTAAATTTTCTTGCAGTATTATTCCCTGTTCCCCAAAGTGTATTCTGGTGTTCGGGAAAGATTTTTTATTGGGAACAAATTATTCCCAATTACAGCAGTTTTGACGTTTGTTATTCCACGCCGATTTTATGAAAGAATTGTTGGGGAATAGATTTTTAACGAAAATGTTTTTTGATATTAATAATTAATAATATTAATATTGTTTGTAAGGGTTAAATTATCTAATAATTTTAAAGATAGTATTGTAGTAAATAAGAGTTATTATAATAATTTTGATATACATACTTAAATGTATTTCCCCTGTATATGTATTCCACAATTACCAAATTCCACTTTTGGAGAATGGGGAATAAAAAGTTGGAAATTTGTATTTGAGAAGCTGCTGTAAAAAAAAGTATTGCCCGTTCCCCCGGAATTACCAGAATAGAGCCACAGGTGTGTATATTTGAAACTGGAATTTACCAATAAATGTGGCCATATGTCAATGTACCTTTCAACAAACCACGTCATCGTCGCCATTGTTTTCTTTTAACATCTGTCAACAACATCCAATTCATAACAATCCAAGTTTCATATAATAACACATGTTTTTTACGTGTTATGTAAAAATGTCGATGATAATGCACCATCACACAAAGCAAAACCGGTCAAGGAAACGTTGGAAGCACTTAATTGAGAAATACTTTCACATGTGGCTTACTCACCAGACTTGACTCCGTCCGATTGCTACTTATTTGTATCGATGGAACACTTCACTTCTTACGAAAATGTACGAAAATGGCTCGATAACTGGCTTGCCTCAATAGAAGAACAGTTTTTTTGGCGTGGCATCCACGCATTGCCAGAAAGATGGGAAAAATGTATAACTAATGATGAGCAATACTTTGAATAAAATACTCAAACTAGAACTCAAACTTATTGATATGATTTTAATACGAGTATGTTCCGAAGATTGTAAGAGAATTCAATCCAGTTTCGAACTGATGAACTTATGATTATGAAAAAATCAATCTTCTCATCACGTCGCGGCGACTGGACTGATTATACCACAATTTACATTCTATATATACAGAATGTGCTGTGCGTTTAAGTATTAGCGAATCATAACTAATATACAATCTTCGGAACATACTCGTATTAAAATCATATAATTAAATAAATAGAATTATGTATATTAGTCGGTTTCGTTGAATTACTGTTCGTAAATACTAATATACTTCTCGTGTTAATCGAAACACAATTAAAATGGTCTAACCACCGGTAGCATATTAGATATTACATGAATTTGTGGCGGTTCACGCATGTATACATGCGTTCACCGCCACACGCGTCAAAACAACGCGCCCATTCCACTTGTTTTTCCAGGTGTACCAACCGCGCGACACATTACAAAACAGATAAACAATACATTACACTTACACAACAAATCAATCTCGTCTCGGATTTGGCAACAAGCGCACACGCGCTCTGCGCGGTGGTAAATAAATGGTATTACACAATACATAATATGGTGGTGATTAATAATAATACATGTATCATAAATTAAATTAAATATTATATAACAAAATTAATTTTAATCAATAAATAATAATTAATAAATAAAATACAAAATTAAGCAAATTAAAAACATAGACTAAAAGAAATGAATGTGCGGTGAATTAAATTTAACAATGGTGACAACCGACGTCCATTTTTATGGACCAAACACGCGGTTTTATTTTTTTTTTTGTGTAAAAAATTGTGCACACCTGGTACGGTCCCGTACCAGGTAAACGGTATATACCAAAAATATTTTTCATTTTTTTTTATATACAAAAATGTTAAAACGTATTTTTAAATTTTTTTTTTTATTATTATTTTTCCGGTGGCGACAGAATACATCTATACAAACTGGAGACGCAAATCCATGGGGTACCATACCAATACCGCACACTCATACAATGGAGTCACACCATCATCACCACCATTACCGCTATCGCAGTTACCACGGACAGCAGCAGGAAACAACGAGACTAGCAGCAGCGGAACCAATATCATTACAGCCATCGCCGCCATCACAACAGCTGTCGGCATTATCATAACAACACCATCACCACCACCATTTCGGTCATCTCACCAGCTGGTAGCATCATCAAACGAATAAATGGCATCATCGCCATCATTAATATGGACACCATCAGTAGGCAGCACGACAATACCATCATCTCCTATATTTTTATTTTTTTATTTATTTTGTAAATTTTTCACCACCATATTTATTCTAAATTTTTCCGGTTTCACTTTATTTTTATTTTTTTCAGTCAATAAAGTTTTGTTTTGTGTTTCATTCAAATGGCTCCATACAATGGTCGTATGGCAAAAACGACCACCCAGCCATTCCCGACCCCACTCCCCAGACTCACGGAACAGACACGACATAGAACTGAAACTGGCCCCAAAACAGGCTACGTCAGGCTTCAGAACATACCATTCTGGTCTGGCGCATGTTTTGAGGCCACGCAAATCCAAGACAAGAAAACGTCAGACAACACTGGCAAGTCGCGGTTTTGCACACACACGTACGAACACACACTCGCATACGCACGAGCACACTCGCATACGCACGCAAGCATCATTCACACACAGACAACATTACAATCACAGAGGGGGAAATTCACTCGTGTGGTAGTCCTGTGGCGGTTCACGCATGTATACATGCGTTCACCGCCACACGCGTCGAAACAACGCGCCCATTCCACTTGTTTTTCCAGGTGTACCAACCGCGCGACACATTACAAAACAGATAAACAATACATTACACTTACACAACAAATCAATCTCGTCTCGGATTTGGCAACAAGCGCACACGCGCTCTGCGCGGTGGTAAACAAATGGTATTACACAATACATAATATGGTGGTGATTAATAATAATACATGTATCATAAATTAAATTAAATATTATATAACAAAATTAATTTTAATCAATAAATAATAATTAATAAATAAAATACAAAATTAAGCAAATTAAAAACATAGACTAAAAGAAATGAATGTGCGGTGAATTAAATTTAATAAATTAATTAATATTCAACAAAAAATTAATAAAAGTAAAACTTATTGGATTTTTAGATTTTATTGAATTTGTGGAATTTACTGAATTCATAGGATTAATATAATTTATCAGCAATTAAAGAATTTATATAATTACTACAAACAAACTTTATAAATTCTATACATTTTCTATACAAATATACGTAATTGCAATTTAGTATCGTTCATACCTATGAGAATTAATTATAAAAATATCTAATATTTTAATCGAAATAAAAGAAATTTGTTGTTCTTTATAAAATTTGGATTTTAAATTTTTTATCGGAGGTCTTAAAAAAATTTTATTTAAAAAAAAAAAAAAAATCAGAATTAATTCCGGAATCGAGAACGAGATAAGGCGAGAGAGATAAGGCTCTTATTCAGGTGAGACCCCGTTAAGTCACCAAGAAGGAGCTCCAATCCTCATCCTGATGCCATATAAATGATGGTACTGCGGACTGTCCTGAAAGGATACCCATCCGCCAAGCATGTCTTCCTTTACTAACGTCCAAAACGCCGGCTAACCAAACTTGTACATATATATGGCCTGGAGTGGGAAACGAAGATACCGAATTGGTGTAACTAAAGACCCTCTCCTGCCTTGCAATTTTGTTATTTGTAAAGAGGGTAATCAATCAATATGTATAATGCATTATTAACATCTAATAAAAGATATCAAGTTCATAATTATAGTTTCGATACTTCATCTTTAATAAAAATATTCAATATTTACTACTAGCTATCTGTTTTGTGTAAACGTATAAACTAATTTAAATTTGACTTTAATACTAGTAATACCAAAAATTATGGGAATATATAAGATAATTCAAGTGGTGTATTGCTTGAATGGTAATTTTTTTGTAGCGACACACAACATATTCCAATTTTTGGAACTACGATGATCGTCGCTATTATATACGGAAGAGTGACGACCAAGTTAACAACATAAAAAATACAATACATAAACAATTGTAAAATTGTGTTGATATTGAACACATATACTTATAGAAATTATTTTTGTTTCAACTTACACACGAAAACGAGACACTAAATAAAAGCAGCTAGAAAGGAGTAAAAGAATAATTATTTGTGTATCAAGAGCGCAAAGTGCCAGTTTGTCACGCGAGAAAGGAAATTGCTGGCCGACGGGACGAAGGCCAGCAACCTTTCGAGCGTGACAAACAACTTTGCGGACGTGTTTCACACTTTATTTTTCCTACAATCATTTTAAAAAATATAATAAAAAGATAATTTTGTAGTAAAATTTACTATACTGACAATACGATTTTATTTTAGGACCGACATTTTGTTCAATCGAGTAGTCAAAGATTTTTTTTATTTTTCATAAAGAAAAACAAAAATTTGGTTTGATGTTTTATACAAACATTAGTCTTTCTTAAAAATTGACAATTTATTTTTTGCAACAAAAAACTAAAAAAAATGGATTTAAGTGACAGCGATCTCTCAAATACACCGCCGGATTTATCACCAGAACTCAATCAACGCGGCATCAACATACAAAACTGCACCAATTGTACCATTAATGTAAATTTCTATAATAATCAATAAAAATAATTACATCATAATTATGTGAAATTTCGCTTTTCAATACTCTTCTTTTACTCTTACTCTTCTTTTCATATGTTCAAATTTAGCGTGCGGTTTCAAGTTTTGTCACACGTTTCTAAGAGAAACGTGTGACAAAGTAATTTGTTTATTAACTGTCAAAAAAACAGACACTTTGGGCTTTGAAAACAGAGAAAAAAAGCCTGCTTTTCACGGCGATTGTAGGAAAAATTATTTTATTTTAGTTTTTAATGTACGAGTAGCAAACAAAACCGTATTTGTTTTATAAAATGAATTGGATTCAAATGTTTTCAAATCCAAACCATGTAAATAATACAATTGAAGATATCCCTATTTATTTACTTCGTTTCTATATTTTTACAGTCGGTTCTGGTTGTAGATACATATGTATATGTATATAACAAAAAATATATTTAAGGAAATTTTCAATGTGTTTATGTTGTTTTGGTTTTTAATATACCTAGCCAGTTTGACGAAATATCGGTATTTTAAACAAATTACAATTATATAACCAAATAGGATACATTTAGCAGTACAGTGGCCTATTCTCGAATTTCACATCCATTTTCCACATGTGGACATCTGTCAAAGTTCACACAAAAACGTTCAAAAATTAAAACACATGCAGCATGGACATTTTCCTATATGGGGAATTTTTTCCACATGCTTATATCCATTCGGAAATATTCCCTTGGTACCGAAAAAAATTAAATTTTTATGAATTTTGACAGTTGTCCACATGTGGAAAATAGATGTGGAATTCGAGAATAGGGCCCTAGGGGGCCTGTTCTCGAATTTCACATCCATTTTCCACATGTGGACATCTGTCAAAGTTGTCAAAAATTGGTTCGAAAATTGTAATTCGTATATAAAACACATGCGGCATTGACATTTTCCTATATGGGGAATTTTTCCACATGCTTATACCCATTCGGAAATATTCCCTTAGTACCGAAAAAAATTCAATTTTTATGAGTTTTGACAGATGTCCACATGTGGAAAATGGATGTGGAATTCGAGAATAGGCCCCCAGGTGCAAAAAAAAATATTTTGTATTCGATTACATAATATTACATATACATAAATACATAATACATCTGTATGCATTTTAAGTTCGTAGTTCGTAGTTGCATACCAAATTTTTACTATTTATTGAATTTTGGATTATTGAGCCGTATATATAGTATGTACATATGTACAATAGAGGAATATTGTGTTTTTATTTCGCTGTCGTCAATCTGATTTTCGTTATTAGATTTTACCGAATTTATTCTAATAATCAAATCTTGTTTATTATTACTTATTGTTTTTAGATAATTTTTCATTGCCGAAATTTATTTTTGATTTTAATCGATTTATAGGTAATTATTTGTACTCGTTAAATAAAAATATCATTTTTGTTATTATGAGCAGACCGTCGGGTGTTCAATGTGCAGTTTTGCACTGTAATTCTAAATTAAAAGATGGTACTCGCCTTTTTAAATATTCAAAGCATTATTCGAACCACGAACTTTGGCTAAAAAATTGTGGCATATTACCATTCAGTAAAAAGAGAATATTTATTTGTTCAAATCATTTTGAGGCAAGCTGTATTCTTAAACGCAAGCTTAAACGGACAGCTGTACCAACATTATGTTTACCCCAGCCTACAAATTCAAAACAGAAACCTTTACCGGAAACGTCGACTAACTTAAATAAAAGCGCCTTATTACAAAACGAATGCATGGTTAGCAAAGGGGTAGTTAATTTAAATACTGAGTCAACTAATCAACTTCAAAACATATCAAACCCTTTACAATTGCCAGCACCTTATAATGCCACTTCAAAGTTAAAAACCTACTCAAATAAGCCACAGGAAGATATGTGTTTAGCAGAAATCGCATAATTACCCCATCCGTATTTTGACAATACGTTGCAAGTAAATGCTCCAACTTGTAGCTGTTGCGAAAAAAATGAAAAAAATATCGAGGTTTACCGATCTTTAAATCGAAAGTATTTTTTTCAAATTACCAAATTGCGAAATGATAATAAGGAATTACGAAGTCAAATTAAAAATTTAGAGCACAGAAATCGAATTGGAAATAAAAAACTGATCGATTTGAAAAATCAACCCAAATCATGTTTAAGTGATTTAATTACCAAAGCAAATAAAAGTGATCACTCCAAAAAACTTTTGTCGGTTGCTACTTTTAGAAAAAGAGAAAACGCAAAAGTGGCCCGAAACATTTAAAATACTTGCGCAAAATATTTATTACCGGTCCCCGAAATCATATAATTTTTTGAGGAACAGGTTGAATTTCGATTTACCATCGAAATCTTCGCTTATACGGTGGCAACCAATAAAACATTTTTTCCCAGGTTCAAATAATGTACAAATTTTAAACAAATTAAAAGAAATAATCGGCACTTTAGATATTTTCGATAAACAATGCAGTTTAGTTTTTGATGAAATTAAGATTCGCAAGGATTTGAAATATAATTCAATCCGAGATTTGTGTAGACGGATATGTTGACTTGGGCGACGGTTGCAGAGAAGCTAAGATTAGTAGCTATATTTGTGTTTTCATGGTTCGCGGTATTATTGGAAACTGGAAAAACATTTTATGCTACTACGTCTCTGAGAATGCCATTTCATCAAATACATTAACCAATTTAGTAGAGATCAACTTGAAATTGTGTAATTCCTTATGTCTAACGGTTAAAGCTGTTATATGTGACCAAGGATCGAACAATCGAAAAGCTCTGAATAATTTGGGAGCTAATACTAATAATCCAATTTTAAGCGATGTTAGCTCTTCTCAAATTGTAGGTTTATTTGATCCCCCGCATTTATTTAAATCTTTCCGAAATTGTATGCTGAAATCTGACCTCGAAACACCTGATGGTATTGCGAGCTGGCAAGTTGTTCGTTAGCTGAATACATTAGAACAATCGTCCTCCACTCGAATGTGTCCTAAGTTAAGTGATAAACAGGTGAATCCAGGCCATTTCGATAAGATGAAAGTTAAACTATCCACCCAAGTATTTAGCCGGACCGTGGTAGCTGGAATAAAAACAGCATTTGAGTTAAATAAATTCTCTGATTCTGTCAAAAATAAAGTATTATAAAGATGGCATTTATCCATTTTTATCAGGTGCCGTGGCTTTTATCACTGTATATTATAGTTTAAAAAACGGTGGTTTTTTAAAAATTTTACAATTTATTAATGTTTTTTTTATAACAATATATGGTTAAAAAAATTTTTTAATTACAAGCACAAAAAAAAAAAAAAAAAGAGTGTAGTGTAGTAATGGGATCTGATGAAGGAAGAAATTTCCGAAACTAGTCTCCATAGTAAATAAATTTTTTAAAATTTTTAAAATTGTCACTATAAGATATTTTACTACCAATTTGTGTTTTTTTTTTAGAATGGTATAAATTAGAAAATTTTATTTTGCTTGTTTTTTTTTTTTTTGTGCTTGTAATTAAAAAATTTTTTTAACCATATATTGTTATAAAAAAAACATTAATAAATTGTAAAATTTTTAAAAAACCACCGTTTTTTAAACTATAAAAATAAAGTACCTGCCACCTTGATTCTTTTTGATAATTTTGACAAATTGTTTGATTGTTTAAATTCAAAATGTTTATATTCTGCAAATAAATTTAAATGTGCTCTAACAGTTGAGGAAAGCTGTTGCATATTCAAATTCCTGAACGAAATGTTGATTTACATGCAAAACATAAAACTAGTCAACGAAAAGAAAGTTTATTCATTTGATGGAATGGTGCAAACGATTCGCGAAATTCTTTTCCTCCTTAAGTCATTTTCACAAGATAATGTCCATTTTAAATATTTGCTTACTTCAAGGCTAAATCAAGGTGCTTTGGAAAATACATTCTCTTTGATTAGATCCGCCAATGGAAATAATTTCAATCCATCCGTCCAAGAGTTTAGTTACACAGTCGCTAAATTGTTATCAATTAAATATATTACACCGTTCACAACACTTTCAAATTGTGAAGAAGATACAGATGCAACCTTATTGGACGTTATTCGCGAGGAAAAACAAAATGAGCTATCTTTAATAGATACTGGAGAACCTCAATCAAGTACCACCGAACTTTGCTTATTTAATGACCAAACCAATGAAAGTGATAGCGACGATCATTTAATTGTAATCGAGATCGAAGAGGAATTAACTGATTTAGGCTCTTCGTTTTGTCAAACTAATACCAACTCAGATCCATCAACTAGGTATTTTACAGGATATCTAGTAAATAAAATATTAAAAAAATGTAATTGTGCTGTCTGTGTCTTAACCCTTTTAAAAGAAAATGATTACCTAGAATGTACTTCCTATAATTCGTATATTCCTATAATCTCTGGTAATACCAAATTACTAGTTCCAAATATTCATTAAAATCCATTTTAATGTAAATTTGTCCTAGATTGTCATTTGCCTGAAATACTAAAATTGACCAACAATTTATGTTTTACATTTGCAATAATATGTATATTCAAATTGAATAATTAGTACGTTTGGTAAATGTACATACAGAGACAAATATAATAAAAGCCCAACAGCATTTTATACTATACAGGAAGTATATTCGTAATACGGAAGTAATGGTACTCGTATTTCAATCAAAATGAAAATTTCGTTTTTTTATTTTTTATTTTTATGGTTTGTGTTTTATTCATAAGCTGCATAATGGACTGAATATATGCCTACACGTTCATTTTATGTAATACAAGTACATATTATAATGGCAGACTATATATTTATAAATAAAAACAAGATTTTCTCTTTGTGTCCCAATTTCCAGAATAAAAACTTTTTTATAGTATCGATACAAAAAAAATATTATGCCCAAAATACATATTTACATTTTTATAGGTTTTCATATTTTATGTGTATACATGTTAACGTTGATACATTAATAGCATATTTATGATGACGTATTAAATAATATTTTGTTTCAATCATGAAAATTTATCGGCATGATGAATACGAGTATATTATGGAGTTGGTGTTGTTTTTTTTTTTCAAAGCTTGGTTGAAGTGATTGTTTTATCCATTCTTAAAATGGATATATGTATTGTCGTGGGTGCTCTTAGTAAAAAAATAATCTTCTATCAATGTTGGACACTTTATTCTTTGGATGGTAATCTCATTTGTTATTTATGACTATTGGTCCATTTATTTGATGTGGTATTATTATACAATAAATTATTTAATTCGATTTGATGAAATTTCTTACCGGACGTGTTTCAGTTGATTTACTGAAAATTTGGTAAAAAAAGAAATTGCTAGTCACTGGTAAAGTAATTTGAGATTTAATATTTTGGTTATTTAATCGTGTACTAATTTCTCTAAAATACTTTATTTTGGTTTTGTCACTTTCTTATTGACCGGTGTGAAGTTTTCCACAGAATTCAGAAGTGTAGCTACACAAATTAACAGCAAGCAATAATATAGCCAACTCAGATTTACTTAGACATCTCTAGGATTTCTTGCAACTGCCCAAAAGTGACCACTACACTTTATTTGTATATAATAAAAGTGTGGAAATGCAATATCTCACCACACACAGAGAAAAATTTTAAATTTTTCGCTTTATAACAAAAAAAAAAATGGGTATGATTTTGACCCCAAACGATGCCTTTCTTAAAAGTAGTCGATTAGTCTTCATTTATGTATTTCATCGCTTAAATTATAGAATGAAATCGTTTTCCTTACAGACGAGGCAAATCGTCTTAAAATTAGAATTTATTTTTAAATTAAGGCGATTTGTTTTGTTAGGTATTGAAACTTCCTTCGCTTTATATTCAAACGAGGATTTTACTAGAAAGCGAAAGAAACATAAAGCGAAAGACTCGAATCAAACGAATTAATTTAAAGATTAAATTAACTTATAAATAAAGCTACAGATTTTAAAATCTTGTGAAAGAAATCCTTTTAGAATAAAACGACTATTCTTTTCACTAGAAGATATATTTTATTGTTTTATTTTTTTATTATTTCAATACTTATATTATAACTAAAACTAATATAATAAAGTAATGCATATTATAATATAATATAACCCACATTATAAATAATTTTGATGTTAATTAATTGATTTTTAACTGTTTCGTTAAATTAAAAAAAAAAAAAAAATAGATTTACGTAATATATTTACACATATGTACGTATAATAAACTAATTTAAAAAATAATTAAATTCAAATTTATAAATATTAAATAATATAATAATAAATTCTGCACTAAATAATTTTAAGGTCTAAATTATTGCTTATTATCTAGTATCTGAGAATGAATTGGTGGGCTTTGAAAATATTCAGATTTATAAATATAAACTTCATTTATTTTTGCTAATATTTCATGACTTCTTAAGTGAGCTTTATACAATATTTTGTAATTGTATACTGCAAAAAAATAATTGCTCTTTTTGCGATCGATAGTTAGTAAATTATTAGTATTATATAGTATAATAAATAAGTTAGCACAAGGCAGCACAATCTAACTACATTATTAGATGATCATTTCTCTGGAATCCAGGGCCGGATACTCAGGACTCCCTAAATCCTATATCTAAAACAGGGCTTAAAAAATTATAAATGTTGTAATTTCATCCTTGTCCGTCTTTCATTAATTTACCTGATAAAATAATTAATAAAAATTTAAAATAACAGCGCTTATTGCCTTATTAATGGTCCTTTGGTCCTTTTATATCCAATTAAAAATAATTACTTACTGCAACAAGAATTAACATAAACATTAAACCGTTTAAACATAAAATTTTACTTAAAACTAATCATCAATTTCCTACCGATCCAGAAAAGAAAATATACAATTATGAATTCAATTATTTTATAAAATGATTTAATTGATAATATTACAGCACCACAATACCGAGATTTATTAATAATTCAATAATTCAATTAGGTATTATAAGTATGTATATTAAGAATCAACAAATAAAATTAACATACAAATTCCCAGATAACTCTGAAAACTACATTTAATTAATAAACATCATAATATCAAATTTTATTACTTAAATGAATAATTATTATAACAGGATCTTCAGTATTCCCGAGCACACATCGTACACCCATTTATCCATTCCCAGCCGAAGGATAAGAGTAAATTGTTAGTAATTATATAGTATATAGTAAAAATAGTTAGTACAGGACAACACAATTTCTAAACTACAGCTTATTCACTACTTGTTAATCCTCTAGAACTATGTTTATTCTGAAAATTGTATCATTTATTAGTAAATTAAAAAAGAGATCCCTTTAAGTATTTTAAAACTAAATTAATTAAAATATATTAATGGACAAAACAGAATATATTACACATTACAAAAATTAACATTTTATTGATTGATTGATTGAGAATGTACGGCCAAGCATTATAGCAGGATCTCCCGGACTCCCGGGCACACACAGTACACCCATATACATATAACAAAACCGAAGGATAGGATAGGATTATTAGTTGGGCCAGACTCGACCCGGTTACAGACACCAATGTGATCGATAGTTAGTAAATTATTAGTACAATATGTAATAAATAGGTTCGGAAAACTAATTTTAATTAATAAATCACCATAATATCAAAGTCAAATCTAATTCTGAAATTCAGGATTAATTTAATCCCCATATTAAAGATTGATTCTGGAACTATGTTATATTCTGAAAATTAAATTATTTATTAGCAAATTAAGGAAGAGAAACCTTTAAATATTTTTAAACTAAATTAATTAATATATATTAATGAGCAAAACACAATATATTACATACAAGTATTACAAAAATTAACATTTTATGAAATTGCCTATGTAAACTCTCCCACTTCTAAGCTAAAATTCTCAAAGAATGTTTAAAAATTTTAAATTATTAAATTATAATTTAAATTCATAGCACTTGTTCCATTAGTTACCATTCTCCTGTAAATAGTTAATTAATTATTTACCTACTCCAACTAGATTTAAAAATTAAAAATTGAAAATATATATTTAACCATACTATTAAATTTAAACTAATCGGCAATTTCCTGCAGATCTAGAAAAAAGGAAATTAATAATGTTGAAATTAATTATTTATTTATCAAAGTATATAATATAATTTAAATGCCAGAACTCAGGATTTTATAAATCTAAATTAGGACATCAAAAAATTATTATTATTATAGATGTTTTAATTTACTAATCTAGTTGACATAATTAAAATAAAACAAAAAAATCAAATACTACGAAATTTATTATTTGTATAAGAATTAGATTTTTTTTATTTTTATCTATAAAATAAATATGAATATATCTATAAAACTTTTACTCCGTTTATGATGCGAATGAAGTTTATCCTAAATTAATAATAGATTTTACAACAACAACAAAATTGCGTTTGTATGCGTTTAAAAAAGCATACATTCGGGCGAATTTATTATATGCACAAAGAAAAATGCATTAAAATCAAATATTTGAACTTAATGCTGAAATAACAAAAATCCAAATACCCAAAATTTTTTAAGTATTAAGCTATTTGGGATTTCACAAAGCTAATCCCATTAAATTAATAATTGGATCAAGGAGTTTACCTATAAATCGACAATGTTTGACACTTGAAATTTAAATCTTATCCATGTATAAGAAAGGTTTCTTCTATTGGCACACATCCCACTATGATAATCAGATAGGCCTATGCGTATAATTTTAACATGCTTATCCGCTAAAATTTCGTATTGGGTTTACCTATTGAAATATCGATTATTCGAAAACTTCAAAAATTGGGTCTTACGCATATCTAAGAAAATCGATATGTTAAAACATTCTTCTATCGGCAAACATCCCACTATAATTTTTCGATAAATCGATGTATGTAGTACAATCAATCATATTTGCTGAAATTTGATATAGGGTTTACCTATTGGAACAACAATTATTCGAAAACTTGAAAATTTGGATATTATGCATATCTAAGAAAATCGGTATCTTAAAACTTTCTTCTATCGGCAAACATCTCACTATGATTTTTCGATAGGTCTATGTATGTAGTATAATCAACCACATTTGCTAAAATTTGATATTGGGTTTACCTATTGAAACAACAATTATTCGATAACTTGAAAATTTGGATATTATGCATATCTAAGAAAATCGATATCTTAAATCTTTCTTCTATCGGCAAACATCTCACTATGAGTTTTCGATAGGTCTATGTGTGTAGTATAATCAACCACATTTGCTAAAGTTTGATATTGGGTTTACCTATTGAAACAACAATTATTCGAAAACTTGAAAATTTGGGTATTATGCATATCTAAGAAAATCGATATCTTAAAACTTTCTTCTATCGGCCAACATCTCACTATGATTTTTCGATAGGTCTATGTATGTAGTACAATCATGCACATTTGCTAAAATTTAATATTGGGTTTACCTATTGAAACAACAATTATTCGAAAGATTACCTAGATTAATTTTAAATACAAGCGTATGTATGTTTTAAAAAAAATCAAAAAGCATACATTACGGCGAAATAGTGTGAAGTTTATCCTAGATTTAAAATATAATTAAAACACACAAAATTTATTGAGAAAATTTGAAAAAATGACATGAGTGAACAAATTTTGGCTTGACATATAATTTTGACATATAAACCATGATAAATTTCTGAAAATCAGTGATTAGTTGAATTAGGGGTGCACCGTACTACCCTGTAAGGGAATGCGATGATCACGGTCTCTAACCCTGTTTAGTATTATGTCATATGTCAGTACTTCTATGGTATACGGAGTTAACGTACAAAAAGTTCCGTTTCTATATACAAGGTCAATGATAAATTTCCGAAAATCAGTGATTAGTTGATTTAGGGTGCATAATATCCAAATTTTCAAGTTTTCGAATAATCGTTGTTTCAATAGGTAAACCCAATATCAAACTTTAGCAAATGTGGTTGATTATACTACATACATAGACCTATCGAAAAATCATAGTGAGATGTTTGCCGATAGAAGAAAGTTTTAAGATATCAATTTTCTTAGATATGCATAATATCCAAATTTTCAAGTTTTCGAATAATCGATATTTCAATAGGTAAACCCAATACGAAATTTTAGCGGATAAGCATGTTAAAATTATACGCATAGGCCTATCTGATTATCATAGTGGGATGTGTGCAAATAGAAGAAAGCTTTCTTATACATGGATAAGATTTAAATTTCAAGTGTCAAACATTGTCGATTTATAGGTAAACTCCTTGATCCAATTATTAATTTAATGGGATTAGCTTTGTGAAATCCCAAATAGCTTAATACTTAAAAAAAAAATTGTATTTGGATTTTTGTTATTTCAGCATTAAGTTCAAATATTTGGTTTTAATGCATTTTTCTTTGTGCATATAATAAATTCGCCCGAATGTATGCTTTTTTAAAAACATACAAACGCAATTTTGTTGTTGTTGTAAAATCTATTATTAATTTAGGATAAACTTCATTCGCATTGTTTATGGACCTATTACCCTGCAAAATAAAACCTGCAAAGTAAGTAAAATAATAAATCCATGAAATAAAATTGAAACATTACTCTCCTACAAAACTAATCGGTGTACTATACAAGCAAAATTGACGTTTACGTGTGAAAAACTGCAACCTAAAACTTCAATCATATTCTATTAAGTTAATAATTAAGTTCAATACATTTAGCCTTTCGAAAATGTTTTCACATAATTCCACCTCGTTCACCATATTTTAATCGAAATTTGGCATGCATAAATGAATACGTCATTATGTGATGCAAACCAAAATCACAACTCAACTCAAATCAACACTTCCAAGTTAGCATTTTATTTATATGGTTTAGTTAATTTATAGCCTTTTCACATTAATTAAATAAATTTAATAATTTAAATGGATTTTATAATACCCTGTAAAAAAATAAAATAACTCATATCTAAAATAAATCCATCCTATATGAATTATATAAGGCGGATTCCAATTCGACTCAAAACTTATTTGATTATACAAAAATATAAAAAACCTATTTGAGTCGAATACCCTAAAATTTCGTTGTGTTTGTACAGTTCATGTTTTATTAAGAACATTATAGTTTGTAACATGAATACAAAAATAAAAAGAGGGGAAATAACAAAATAAAATAAAAACAACATATTCTTATATACTAAACCACCAACACACATTAAAAGTAAATATCTCTACAATCTTCCATGGGCGTAGCAGAAGACTTATCATGTTTTCATTATTTTATATACAGCTAATACCATTACAGCGCACATACAAAACAATCCTGGGTGGTCATTTTGTGGTGCTATATCACATTTGGTGATAAAACTGTGATAAACTGGCATTTGTCGTAGCTTACTGCGGTCCCATCTTGGATGAACAACGTCACGTCGTATAATGATTTGAATGAAAATGACCACAGTATCTTCCGTCTTACTTTTACAAGTGGAAAAAATTGTTTATTTTGTTGTTTAAATTTTTTTTATATGGAGTTTGGTTAAAAACACCTCTAATCAAAATTTCAAAAAATGAATGAAATTTACATTGACGCGAATGATAAGTAAATGATATTTATTAACAAAATAATCATTTATATATTATTGAAATAAAATTAATGGATTATTGTTAAATTTACAGGAAAACGGAATATAAAAATCAACAATTATTTTAGTTTTGTGTAGTAAATTGTATGTTAAAAGAACCATTCTAGTAGCCTAGAATAACAAATTTCACAAAAACAATCATCCTCCTAACAGAAATGGACAAAAAATAAGGAATTCTTAAACGAAAATCAACAAAAACCATCTGACATAACCTCACAAAATGCAAATAATGGTCGGTGTTTAAACATGAAATTCTAATAAATCAAAGGGTCTATAATTCCAAGCCAAACTATTTTTTGTCATTGTCTGGTAATTACTACTGAAGGTAGTATTGGTGACTAAATCATGACGGCAACGTCGCATATTACTTTACATTTATTTTCATACAAATCCATATTTACTTTTTATTTGAACACTCTTGACAAAAATATTGTACCTTTTTGAATTCATTTTTGAATTTAATAAAAAAATTATTAAGATAATTTAAATTTAAAAGGTGTCTTAATATTAAAAATCGAATTGTGTCTTAATATTTTAATATTTAACATGTAGTAAAGCATTAAAATATGTACGCTTATTCGTATTTTTTAACACAATAAAATGTGCCATTTTTTGGTCTATAGTGTAATAAAGATAGGTTATACATCTTTTTCCTTATGTCAAAAAATATGTACGACAAACATATGACATCTTGTTTTCGTGGCCCTTGTTATATAAAAATATATTTTAACAGAGCGCTCAAGATTAAAGACGTAAGTAATTTGTTTATAATCTCAATTTCACGTCTAATAACCATTTTATTGCAGTCGGAGCTCGGTAATTTCACGACAATAATGTGTTTTGTTGTAGAAGATGTCTATTAATACTTTTGAGGCAGTTCATGTATTTTTTTTTAATTATGGTGAGTTGATTAAACGAGAACCTGGAACTTGAATGAGATGCTGATCACGATATGGCCGACTATATCTACGACATTTAATGAGTGAATTAGTTTTTATTGTGGTATTTTAAGCGTTTTTGTCATATTAACCGTTTATGATGAGGATGTTGTCCAGGTCGAAAATGTCCCCACTAAAATGACACTATTAACGGCGGTTCTTGTTATATCTCAAAACTTTATTCCTGATGAGAATTTAATTTGGTGTCCTGAACAATTGATGACAGCCATTCGGCGCATGTTCATTATCTCCCAGTATCGTATCGTGAATTATTACATATGTACATCAAGAGTACCTGATCAATTCGGACAATTGTTGCAACTGAAAGTGGTAACTACTAGTATTTTTGAGTTACATTAATTTTGTATTAAATTCATGTTATTCCAGATTCATCTTGTTAACGAAATATAGTCCACTAGTTACGCCATTTGTCATGTACTTCTCTTTCCGGTCACGGGCTTTGGAGATTGTTGATTTTTTTTTCGTTTGATTGCGAAATGGATGTGCGAAAACATGGGAATCCAGATTGGCAGCTTACTAACATTAATGAGGAGGAACAAATTAAATCACAACCAGTTTGCCAAACGAATCAATATACGCAGGTTGAAAATGGTAAGACTGAATTATCACTGGTTCATTTCACCATGAAAAATCTGCAATAGAAAATGCCAAGTGGGGCCCGCCATTTTGTGCAAGGATTACGAAAACATGCTCTACAAGACTTGAATATAACGCGCAGTGGTGGAGGTTTCAATACTAATAATAATACGGCGACGGCCCAAAGCAAACAAATTGGTGGTGAACATTCTTTGATAATTTAATCGATTTTGCGAACGAACAACGTTGGATCAACAATGTGTCTATCCATATTCAGTCCACCTGGATATTTACCATCAAGTATGGTGCACACTCCGCTGAGCAATATTCACCAACAGAGTCTGATACATTCGCGGCATTCGGATGACTTCGATCGTGTGAAATTATGTTAATTTTGAATAATGCGAGCACGAATACACTACGAAGTACACTGCATAAGATTGCAAGGCACCAAAAAAATTCATAGCTCTTGGCGTATATGTAGATCCATTTAATAAATTTCGTGTAGGTAAATAAAATAAACAACAAGGTATAAATTTTTTAAATATATTAAAGAAGTAAAAGCCGTATGGAAGCACATTTCTTAGTAAACTATTCAGTTAGTGCTTCCATTAGGCATACAACCTTTCCCAATGAACATGTAATTAACAAAATTATAAATAAATAATTCAATAATTAATTAAAATAAATAATGAATTTCATTTAAACAAAAAGGTCAGTCTTCGTTCAGACAATTATTTCGAATATGACGAATGACAGAATCATTGTTGTTATTGTAATTGTTTTATTTTCCAACACAAAACCTACCCATAAATACAAGCATAAATAGCTTTCGTTTTATTTGATATTATTATACGGCGTTGCCGTGATGTAAATTGTTGTTGTTTCCTATGTATTTTTTTTTCATATTTCATAGCACAAATTAGATTAGTGTTGATTAGTTTTTTTATTGAAGGCTTATATGTACACAACTAACACTATGGGCAGTAGTCACTTTGTCCCTTTAAATTTCGTATAGTTCGTCTTGGAATTATAGATGTTTTTGGTACAGTTCATGTTTTATTAAGAACATTATAGTTGTAACATGAATACAAAAACAAAAAGAGGGGAAATAACAAAATAAAATAAAAACAACAGATTCTTATATACGAAACCACCAACACACATTAAAAGCAAATATCTCTACAATCTTCCATGTGCGTAGCAGAAGACTTATCATGTTTTCATTATTTTATATACAGCTAATACCATTACAGCGCACATACAAAACAATCCTGATCTATATATCAAAATATAGAAAAATATTGGGAACAACTATACTGACACCCACAAAAAAGTCTCTCTGTTTTTGTTGTTGTTACTTAACGATTACATAACAAAAACTAACAATAAATAGCACATTTCCCTAATAGGATCCGCGTAAAGAGCGAACGAGGCCGCTCGTACAAACATTTCGTTGGCTTTGTCATGTATCAATTTTACTAAACCACTAACACACATTGAAGGTAAATATTTTCTACCATCTTTCATGTGCGTAGCAGGATCATGTTTTCCTAATATTATAGATACTACTAAACAGGAAAATATTTGTGAAGTTTATACCAAAACCAACAAAAAATTTCTTTATTCTATTGTTGTTCGCATATTACAAGACAAAAACCAACAACAATATAAACATAGTACATTTCTTGAGAGAATCTATACAAAGAGCGAACGAGACGGGTGCACAAACCTGTTGTTGGCTTTGTTATATATCATGTTTCAAGCATATATTTTTGTCGATTGTATATAAACTACAAACACAAGAACGCATATAAGTATGCGTAAAATAAAATCAAATATGAAATTAACTACGACGTATGTCTATTTAAATTAAAATTTATTTTAATTCTATTCTATTATTAAATTTTAGTAAATAAAATTGAAATTGTACATGAACAATCACACTAAAGTTAAAACAATAAATAATTTTGATTTCTTTATCTATACATATAAAAAATTGCCTGATAAATGCATCCCGGTAGATTGCATTTTCCAAAAATTCACTTCAATTATTATTACACTTACATTTTAATTATTATTAGACTAAAATTGAATTCAATTAGGATTAAAATTTATATACATACTACATAAATAAAACAAAAATAAAGACAAATATAGTGTTTTTTTATTCGCTCCGGATAGCTGCTATCGAGAGCCGTCATATGAAAAGTGGCTCCGGATAGCGCTCCGTATAAATAAGTAGAGCCAAATATTTTTTATATCAAGTTTTCTCTAAACAATTGAATTAAAAATGATAGTTTGATGTTAAATAAGTTTAGTTTACCAATAAATAGCGCGTAAAATTTAAATTTAGGCGTATAAAAATGACGGCTCTCGATAGCAGCTATCCGGAGCGAATAAAAAAACGCGCTTAAAAATAAAATTAAATTAAATTTTTGAAGAGAATAGAAAAAACACGTCTATCCTCTTTGATGAACATTTGCTCACCACATCAGATTGGCGGGTAATTTTATTTAAAAAAAATCCAATCTCGTATTTTTTGCCCATATAAGTGCAACAAGTTGCATTTGATAAATCTAGATCTCCATTTAATTGGTTCAATTTTATATATGAAAAATATTGGGTATTTTTTAAAATGTAAACGTTGCTACGCTTGATGTCATTCAACTCATCTGAACATAAAAATGAATTGTTAAATACAGGTTTCATAAATTTTAAAGACATTTTCATCGCTAAGTTTAATGAAATATTTTTTCTCGATTTCATTGCATTTGCATACATTTTTGATTGTTGATGCTTCGCTTCAAACCGCATGCAAGATAGAGGTTTTAATGGACCAAATTTTTTGATTGCACTACCATAATGAACTATGAAATGAAACTTGGGCTTTAAATGGTCACCAAATAATTGTTGGTATTGGTAGTTATGATTAGCGATTAAATTTTCAAGTTGAATCAACAAAGCGTTGTTAAAGTAAGGTAAAAGGATAGTGTCAATTTAATCTAATAATATACAAAGAAAAGCCCAAACAGGATCATTGACAGGAATTTTGTCCCCAATCATCAATGGCAAATAAAATAAAAAAGTTTGCATTTCTCGAGCTGTTAATTTCAGTCGTTTCTTTTTTAAATGATCTATTTCAATAGGCACTCCTTTATTGGCGTTTTCTGAGTTTCCGTAATAAAAATGTTGCTTTCGATAATTCAACAACTCTATAGTGAAAAATTTCTGATTAATAAAATGCAATAATATTTGGCTTAAGTCGTAATGGCATAAACCTTCGAATATATCTCCACACTATCGAATATGGATAATATCAAAGGTGTAATTTGAAGTAACGTGAAAATCTTTGATTTGATTAAAAATAGAAACTTCTTTTATACCGGCAGTTTTAAATAAATATTTTTTACTTAAAGGGAAATTTTTTTGTTATAATCTTCTAAATTTCTAATAAATGAAGGATATTCTTTAAGATCCGTTTTCATTTGATCACTAGATCTCAAACAACTTCTGCAATAAAACCCACTATTGAAAGACTTATTCAACCCTAAAATGCCATTCAAACCTAGGTTATCGCCCAAAATGACAGGAATCCTAAATTTTATGTTTAAATCACTGTTTTCATAATTAACAATAATTCCATCTTCACACAATGAGTTAAGTTCCTTTACTAACGGGTACACACATTTATCAGCACCAAACGAATTAAGGTCATTTGATTTGAAAACTGCTGCAAGAAATATGTGATCAAGTTTGCTTAAACAATGCATTGGAATTACGGGAATTGAATAATATAATGCACACATAGACTGAGCATGTGGTCCTAAAGGATTATTAATCCCAAAATCATCTATATATAAAAGAATTGACATTATCAGCTCATTCGAAACATTATTATATTTCCACATCGACCCATTGATAATATTTATCAAATTATTTGGTTCTGTTTTTAGATAGTTCATATGCGCTATTCTTTGTTTTAGCATACCAGGACTCTCGAAATATTTTCGAAGTTGGAATTTTAGCGGCATTATAATACCAGAAATTTTTTCTTCATCTAATACTGACATTCTGTGGATCGTTATTTCACTAATTTGGTTATTAATTGTAAATATTTTTGGAAAATTAAATAAATCTTTACTTATCACATGTTTGAAAAATCTATGTTCCGTTTTGAATAAATTTTGAACATCTTTATATTCTTTCTCAAGGTTTACCAATTTTTCTGTGCATTCAACATTTTATTTTATTTCGTCCTTAATCCCTATTATTGATGTTTGTACTGTTCTTAAAATTAAATTTTGAATAAATAGAATATCTTTACGGTTAAAATTATCTTTATAATGGAATTCAATATTTGCAGATAACATTGTATTATAAATTTCCGTTCTGAAATTAGTATTTTGTGATTTAGTATAAATTGATTGACTGCTACCGGATTCTAATTTTTGAAAACAATTACTGATATTCTCAGTACTTGTTGAAATTAAATTGGAGTTATTGGAGAGCGGTGTACAGATATTTAAGCTTACACTATTTACTTATTATTATTTGGATATCGATCAAAAATAGACTCAATGCCATAAAAATATTTCTGAATGAATTCCCATACTTGTTCACAATCTCTACTGTATTTTAAATTTAATGTATTATACACCTTAAAGCACAGATCTACTGCGTTTATTAAATTTTCACATTTATAAGATGTGCAATTATCAACGTAAACATAAAATGTCGTGGAGTTTAAACATTTTATACCATAAACAAATGGTTGCATTTGCAAACCATGTGAAACGTATTTATCCAACGTTCTTGGATAATGTTTTCTAAATTATTCAATGTATCAATAATTTGAATTTGTCCAACTGCGATAGGAAATACGGGCAGATGGTTTGGCCAATGCTTGTAGACTATGTAAAATTGATAAACTTCGATTATCTAAAATGAAAACGTTTTAAAAATGAGCAAAACTACTTCAGCATTTCAATGAATTTTTGTTTACCTTCGTTAGTTGAATCCTCTATTTGTATTAGTGCTTCCTTTGTTTCTATGTCTTTAACGCATCGTAACATTTTTGGAACACATGTGATTGCAAAATGTTCCCATTGTTTAAATAATAGTTATTTATGGTACTAGTGACCAAAACGAGATATTATCCATGAGCGATAAGTTTGTCCCACGAGGCGATAGCCGAGTGGGACATTATCCCGAGTGGATAATATCTCTTTGCTCACGAGTGGCATACAACGTTTTATCCACTTTTGTTGAAATAAATTTCGTAAATTAATAAGAAATAGTTCCATTTTGTGATTTCACAGTGGAATATTGAATTTTGAAATGTATTTTATCATAGTGACCGTTCTTTAAATTGTCATGGTGTACTTTAATTTAACTAATTTTTGGAATATAGTTTTTCATTTTACTTTCTTTTACTCTAGTAAAATAAAGTATAGTAATCATGAAAATTTTGGACCTTGAGATTTTTAGAGATTTATCTGTTTTGAGGTCCCCTGAGTCCGAAAAAGTCAGTTTCGAAATGGTGTCTGTCTGTCTGTCTGTCAGTCTGTCAGTCTGTCAGTCTGTCCGTCTGTCAGTCTGTCTGTGTCCTCTCCACAGCCCAGATGGTTTAACCAATCGAACTGAAACTTCAGATTTAAGTTTTTTTGATAAATTGGGAAGTCCCAGTGAATTTTATTCCAAATCGGTTAACCGGAAGTGGCCACTTCCTTGGTCCAGAAAATTTATTTTGCAAATATCTTAAAAAGTATAAGATTTACAAAAAACTACTTAAAACAAAATGTTTCGAAAAATTAAAAACAAATAAAAATAAAAAAAAAAATTAAAAAAAAAGTTTAAAAATTTAAAAATTAAAAAAAAAAATTAAAAATAAAGTTATAAAAAAAAAAAAATTCTCAAAATTCTCTGTTCGTAAAAGAAAGTCGTGTGTTGGCCACACCTCAATTTTTTGACTATGAATAATTTTCCAATGACTACTCAACATTTTGTTATACCAAATATAACTCACGTTGCCCCTAGCAGCGTGGGTTATACAATAACAATGGGTTATTTTACATTTCTTTATTTGAAATGAGCATAGTTATCGGGCTATTATATATCAAAAGTGAATAAACTATTTTTTTTCGTTGGATGTAGAAATTCAAAATCAATGTCGTACTGAAATAAATCAAAGGAGGATGCAATCTAATTATTTATACTCTTTAATATTAGTTTTTCAGTAACTATACCAATGATGCAGCTCTGGAATCTTTCCAAAGAGGCCAATTCAAAAATATTTCTGCCAAATTAGATAAGTTCGTTATTCTATATTTTATTGTTTTTTGCCAGCAACCTTCAATTTTGTCCCATGGTTCAGTGTGCCTCTTCAGAAAAATTTGAATTTCCTTTTCTTCTGTAAAATCTGGCGCCTCCACAGTTCCGTTCGGTTTAACTTTTTTTTTATTTGGGATAATTTCATTCGTTGTTTGCCTTTTTATTTTCGTCAGTGTATTGCGTTGTCTGTTAAATAATTTACCCTTGGGATTTCCTGAAGTTTTCTTTTGATAATAGATTTCCTGTGGTGTAGATAGAATATGATGCGTTATTAAAATAAAAAATTGCCGGTTTGATAAATTTTTGTGTTTTCATTTAAAGTTTTCAACAAATTAATTAAATGATTGAAAATTGAAAGTTTATTGAACGTACCATTATACCTACGTATATTCCGTGCTAGATATACGTTTATTGTATTAAAGTAAATTCGTTGAAAAATTATTAAAATTTAAATGTAATATTTTTGAACTTACTACTGTTACGACTGGCATACGTCTCCACTTGGAACAGTGAAAATTTTTTTTTTCGAAAATTCCAAACGCTCAAATAATTTGAATTTTGTTATCGTTATAAAATACCATGACCACCATGGTGTTAATACCTATGCTCGCTTTTATGATTTCCGAATTTAAATCCAATGTTCCCTTCGATTGTTAGGTAAACATATTTTAAATTTTTTTTCATTTACTTGTTTTCTATATTGTCATGTACAAACACATATATCTCTTGCGAGTTGGTGTGTGTACATGTATTATGTAGTATGAGATGGAATATTTGGTTATTAAAATATTCAATCTGGAATATTCTATTTTTCTTTCTGGTATCATTGGCTTAAATTAACGCGTGATATTTGCTCTGAGTGGGGATAGAACCGATCGGTGTATTAGACATGAATCCGATGCGGCCGTACAGATAAGTATGTACATGTGTTCGTCGTCGTTGTTCGTCTTATTCGTTGTATTTGTGTACATAAAAAAAAAACAATGTACATGTCAATAAAGATTTTATAATAATAAAAAAAAAAAAAATGATGAACGATGTGCACAAATACAACGAGTGGGACGAACAGCGATGCGAAGTAGAAAATAGGAGGGGGAAATTTTCTGATTTTTTTTGTTGATGATATTTTTTGGATTTGGCAGTCTAGTTTGAGTTGTTGACTATAAGTCAAATTTTTTTTATATAAAAAAAAAAAACCAAAAGAATAAATAAAATTTGTGAATGTAAACTCTGATTTTGTAAAAAAAAAAAAAAAAGAAGACGGTCAAATTTGATTTTTGGTAGATTCTGTGCCGTGTAGCACAACAGTTTTGTTAATAAGTGCCCAGGGGCATTACAAATTGTTATTTATATGTATATGATTATGGATATTTAGATGAAGTAAAGTTATATTTTGAATAACAATAAATTAAATGAATAGTTCCTGGTTTCAGTCAACTATTAGTGATAAATTTTTTGTGAAACAAAAAAAAAAAAAACGGGAATTTGCTTATCTATAATTTCCGGTGCGATATAAAATTAATTTTTATTTTTTTTTTTGAAAAGTATAAGACCGTTGTATAAGACCGTTAAACGGTAAAACTTTATATCAAGTTATACTAATTGGTACCGAATAAAAAAAAAAAAAAACACAAAAGAATAGATAAAATTTGTGAATGTAAACTCTGATTTTGTAAAAAAAAAAAAAAATATAAAATATACAAAATTTAACTAATAATAAATTTTTTTTTGTGTTGATAATTTCCTTGAATCACAAAATTTGGCGAATGAATTGCGTTACGGGATACAATTCCCATTTATAAACCAGCAATTATCTGGATAGTGCCGTGATTGTGTGCGAGTGTCAGGTAGTGTTCCCGCCCGTGGGGGCAGGGCCATCAGTTGTGTGAGGGGGATCCTGCATCGGCGCTGGTTGCGGTTGGTCGGACGGGCCTTTAAAACAACAAGGTAAAACAATTAAGGGATAAACAATCTGGCTAAGTAAATTTTAGTTGCTTAAGTTTGTAACAGGTTGTTTCTCCTTTCTATTTTCATTATATTGTACATATATTACTATTTTTACCGTTTGTTTTCGGCGTTTCGTGGTGGTGCACCGATTTGGTGAAAACCCCACTCAGAGCAATTATTGTCCGGTTATATTTTTTTTCCGTCATTTTGATTGATTGCGTTTGGAATTTCCGTTCTTTTCTCTTCACTTCTGCTCGGTTGTCCGTTTTTGGGTGGGTGGTTCGACCCCATAACGGTTCATTTATTTCAGGTATTTTTGTGTTTTCCTTAATTTTCTTAAAAACAGTGATAGTGAAAGTGAAACTTAACATTAACGTAGAATCAGTTTTAACGTAATTTATCTTGTTTAATTTTAAATTTTTTCTCTTTTATCATCACCTAAAATTTTTTCTTTGAATTTCTTACTGTAGTGTGCTACGCCGCACAATGTGCGTGTAAACAAATAATTGATCGGCTGATGTGAGGTGTGGTCATGTGAAGGGTCGGCCCTTTTTCCACCCTTTTCCGTGCGTGCCGTTCGTTCCTCCAGGACAGGCTGTGCTGGAGGGCGGCACGCCATATGAGTTGATCGCGTCGGGGTGACGGTCTCCGTTCCGGGGGATTGTCGCTGGGATTGTCATGCGGGCGTCCTTCCCTCATAAATGGCATCGGTAGCCGTCGCGACTGGGAAACAGAATCCTGCTATTTGGTATTAAGGTGTCCACATTATGCTTTTGAATGATTTTTAATTGTTTGGTGCCTAAACCTGCGTCTACATCATTAAAAAATTTAATTAGGTATAATCTATTATTTACTATTATTTGTTTTCTTACCTTTTAAAATTTTATATACATATATATATTCTGGATTAGTTAAGTTCCATCCATTTATAAGAATTGTCAGTTCATCGTGACTATTTTCATTTTCAATACAATAGTCAATTAAATGTTCGTTGGACAAATTAGAATCAGGAATATCTATTAATAATTCAATAATGTCATTAGGTTCATTCAAACTGTCCATTATGCTGTTAGGACAATAAAAACACCTAGTTTTCTAATGTCACAAAAAAACTATTTTATGTATCCACCAAAAAATATGCGCGGAATATTGAGAGTGTATGTATAAAATTTCGTGTAAATTGGGATAAGTCACAAACGAATTGCAAAATATTTCACAAGCTTCGATTGGTATGAATAGGTTAGCCCTTTGTATTACAAAAACAAAATGGATTTTCTTCATAATAACACTTTTAAGTCAGCACACGTTAAAAATTATATTTTATTTTAAAAGTGGTGTAAGTCCATTTTTCAAAAACCAAAAAAAAATAAGCTGAGTGTGTTACCGGCCAATAACCGTTGGTGGTAGCATCGCACACATATTATGTGATCGGCCACTAACAGTTGTTCCGGCTATATCACACACGTGTGAGCGGCCATTAAAGTGTTAATCAACCTAAACGTGAAGCCAAAACTAAATATTTCACAAAGCGGTAATTATAATAAAAATTATAATTTCAACAAACTATACGATATTAAACTTATTTGTCACACTATTACATTGTTATTTCACAACACAATTGCATTGCTTTGTTAAACGTTGTAACAAATATAAATTAGGATCTAAAACCTAACCTTAAAAATGTATAACACATGAATATTATGCACTGAATCAACATCATTCACTCAAGAAAAAAATAAATGTTTACAGAGTAATAAATAATTATGTTGTTTATGTGTTAGCATTTTCACTTTAGATTATACACTACACTTCTTTAATTCGTATGTACATATTTTTTGAAATTTTTTGATAGCAACTAGTTCACTTGAAATTTGCCTTTGTTCTGAAATGAACTGTTGCCCACTACACTTTATTTGTATAGTGTGGAAAGGCGATATCTCACCCCTTAAAGATCACGTTAAAATGATTGGTGGCCCAAAGGCTCTATTAAAAGCAAGCAATAATATGGCATACTCAAATTTACTAAGACATATCCAGGATTTCTTGTAACTGGCCAACAATTGACCACTACACTTTATTTGTATAAAATAAAAGTAAGGAAATGCGATATCTTACCCCGTTAAAATGATTTATGGTTCAAATGTTCTACTGAAAGCAAACAATAATATGGCATACTCAGATATACTTGGACATCTCTAGGATTTCCTTTAACTGGCCAAAAGTGAACCGCTACACTTTATTTGTATATAATAAAAGTGTGGAAATGCTATATTTACCCCTTGAGGATCGCGTTAAAATGATTCATGGGCCAATTATACCGGTGTGAAGTTTTTCGACACTTTTTTTTTTTTGGGACAAAAATTTAAGCGAATGTACTGTGAAGTTTTTGGACAAAATTCAGATTTTAGAAAAAATAAGTTTTTGGACATAACATATATTTATGCGGGTGTACATCCTTTAACAGCGTATTTAACAAAAATAAAGTTATTCAAATAAAATAGACCTCAAATAATTTCTAACATTCATTTCTATTTCATTTTCAACAATTCAACGAACTAAGCGCCATTTTGAAATCTTCATATGAGCCGTAGGGCTTTTGCAAAAAATTTTGAAAGTTAACAAATCGACGAATTTCGTTTGGAACAAGGACGTTGTTCTCTATTATACCAAATAGCATGAATCTCAGAGATTGGCCCATATAGTGACTATATAGGTTAGGGCATACATTGCGAAATTGAAATCACTTAGTGTCTGAGATTTGTTAATTTTCAGATTTTTTTTGCAAGAGCCCTACTGCTCGTATCAAAATGGCACTGAGTGATTTCAAATCCGCAATGTATGCCCTTTACAACCTTTATAGTCACTATATGAGTCAATCTCTGAGATTCATGCTATTTGGTATAATAAGGAAAAACGTCCTTGTTCCAAACGAAATTCATCGATTTGTTAATTTTCTAAATTTTTTTGCAAGAGCCCTCCATATTATATCAAAATATCAAAGTGCTGCTAAGTTCTTTGATTTGTTGAAAAGCACATTGGAAAGGAATATTAGAAATTATTTGAGGCTTGTTTTATTTGAATAACTTTATTTTTGTTAAATACAGTGTTAAAATAAGTACACTCGCATAAACATTTGTCCAAAAACTAATTTTTTCTATAATCTCAATTTTGTCCAAAAAAAAATTCATAATCTATACTCGCATAAATTATTGTCCAAAAAGTGTCCAAAAACTTCACACTGGTGCCAATTGTTTCTTCACACCGGTTCTTATTGTGATATTTATTTTATTAAAAATTGAAATTACAATTGTTCCCTTTGTCAAATTTCTAATTTTAAAATTAATGAAAGTCTTGATTTGTCTTTATGAAAATTACCCGCATATTCTGTTGCTAGTCGTAATATTGAACGTTGAGTTGGGTCTAGGTGACGCACAAATGATGGTACAAAGTTTGAAGCTGATCCCGATTACAATATTATTCGAGTATGTATGTATAATTATTCACCATTTACTCATTGTTAATATATGTATTTCACAAACAAACAATTTCTTTCTGACTTTTTAAATCAGATTAGAAATGGTTTTACATTTCAAGCTGGTATCCCAAAATCAAACCTGGAATATTTTCACAAATAAAATCAGAAATAATTACTAATTGGGAATAATTCAACAGAAACAGACCTTATTCATCGTGATTAAGTTCGTCATAGCTTTTGGTCTAAGAAAGTTTAGTTAATACTGAAATTATAGTTTAGATTATAGTAAACGATCGTCAAAAACTACGATTTATTTTATGCATGTGCTTCTTACTATTTTACCTCGGTTTAAACATTTGTTGGTTTACAAAACCTTAGTGAGCTTTAATGTATATGTAAGTTGTCTTCTTTTATGTCTTGAATGTTTTGACTTAAAGTTTTCCACTTGTTACGTTGTTGCAAAGTACTCAAATATTCATTGGCAAATCTTTTCCAAGAATGTTGTGTGCGTTGTTCCAACTGTTGCCATATTTTAAACCTAGATTCAGATACATCAGATACGGCGTCTTCAGGATTTGCTGCACTTGCTAACCCAATTAAAAAATGTGATGGTGTTTGAGCTTCGTAGAGTGCATCTTCATTTGTTATTGCATTTAGTCCCTCCTTTAGCGTTGAGTTTAAGATTGACTCTAGTTGCCTTGTTCAAACATCATTTCACGGCTTCCCACAATCCCTCAAAGTGTGATGCTGAAGTTGAGATGATATGCAAATTTATTAAATTTTCACTCGTGAATTCCAATAAACCTTTCTTGTGTTCTCTAGAATTTACTAAAAACTAGATGACCATAAGTTTTCGATGAGCATCAATGAAAGCGATCCCATTATCGCTTGAAATAAATCACTTCAACGCTGCATAAATGCCTCTGATGTTAAACCTAATGTTGTTCTGTTGAGGGAGAGCTTCTTTTTACAGCTTACTGAATGAGCCCTGCATAATCGATACCGCATCTGTTGAATGGTCTAGGTGATATGCGTGCTTCTGGAACGTTACAAATTATATATTTTTTTTACTATCGCAGTTCACTTGGAATGAGATTGTGGCTACAAACAATCCAACATTTTAGCGAGGATGGAAGTATTTTTTGTGGAAGAAGGAAATGATCAACCTACACAGGATTCCAAATTCATCTACAACCGGAGTGAGTGATAGGAATGTGCTATTTTTATTTATCTCTTTTCCCTCGATAATTGACTGATTTTTTCCTCGTAATCCCTGTGTTTTCTGCTTATTCTACGTAGCGTAGTGGCTTAATTAAACAATTTATTATATGCAGAATATTTACTGATTTGTTTACTGCCAGGTTTGCTTCCTCTCTAGGAGCATAAGCACTGGCTTATGCGATCCAAAACTTTTCTAACTCCAATTTTAACTTTTGGGTAGAACACTGAAAGTCCTTGTGATAAAGCGTGTTCCCAACTAACCTTCAACATCCGTAATTTCTGTAAACGAATATGCAACAATTAAGAGAGATACCTATCCAAGAGGGTCAAAAATCCCTAACGTTTCTACCAAAATATATGGCCAAATATACTCAATTTACAATGAAAGTAAAGATATGCGACAAATATTTCATAACGATCAGAAATTTGCCGTTAAACTTTTATGTAATTGCGATTTGATTCAAAATAACTTGGGTAACTTTGACCATTCTTTGAATTTATTCTAAATTTGTCATAGAATTGTTTACTACCATTAAAATTTACCGTACGGATTTTATGATTCCGCCCCAGAATATCTAGCGGTGTGAGATGAAAAAGAAGCTCCAATGCCTGAGTGGGTGTACTCCTGAGTGTACCACTAATACGAAAGGTGGAAGTTCTCTGAATTTTCAGCAGCAACTTTAATATTTTAATATGGGGTTCAAGACCCCGTCGTTTTCCACTAACGTTTTTACAATAGTACAGCGCTATAATATCTTTCATTACCCTTTCTAAAATATTAGGCTTCCAACTAAGTTTGCTGTCCAAAACAACATCCAGGTATTTCGCTTAATCATTAAAGGTCAAGCTAACACCATTTAAATTAAGAGGATCAATCTGTCAGTTTTACGTGAATTGACATTTATTCCACAACTGTTGGCCCAATTAGAATGAAGACCAAGCGCGCTTTGTATCCGCTCTCTTAAGGTAAAGAGACCAATAGCAGCGTCATCCGCATAAGCAACCACCCTAAAACCTTGCCCATGCAGGTCCACCAACAGGTCATTCATGCAGACTCATTCAGACTCGACAAGGCCACAGTTATTACCACCGGTTTAACGTTGCTAAAGGCACCTTCTATATCCGGACAGGTTACCAAAGGGTGCTCCTTAAATTCTAGAGATTTCTCAATAGGGCAAATCAGGGAGTGTAGAGCGGTTTCTACCGATCTCCCTTTACAGAATGCATGTTGAGATTTCGACCACGTAGCCGGCTCAATAGAGCCTCTAATGTAAGCTTCTATTTGTCTCTCTAGTATTTTTAATAAAAAAGGGCATAACCTTATGGGCCTAATGTCTTTGAGATGGCAATGAAAGGTTTTCCCCCCCTCAGGTATAAATATTACGTTTGCCTCAGTCTATTTCCTAGGAATGTGGCAAAGTTCCAGGTTGCCTTTGAAGATAACTTCCAGCCAGGGTAGAGCCAAGTTCAATGGCTTGCTGAACATCCGCAGGAATAATGGCATCATCTGTTAATTGTTCACACTAACTTCCTCCCGCTTATTATTCGCCTTGTAACGCCTGAATCAGTAAAAGCATTCGGCAGTTTAGGCGCCAGTTCGAAGCACTCCGGAAAGCGGTTTATCAGTAGTAACTCCAAAGATTCAGCATCTGTTCTGTAGTCCAAGAACCATCCGGTTGCTGGAGATGACTTGGGATGATAGGACTTGAAGCCATTACTTTACTTAGCCTCCGAGGACTCCTGTATTTTACAGCAGTAAATCCTCCAGGGACTTATTTTTGGCACTTCTTATTTCATATTTGTATGTTCTGAGGACTTCTTTATAGCAGTCCCAATCCGCAGCACTTCTCGTTTTCTTGGCTTTTCTAAAAAGCTTTTTGTATTTTTGACGAGAGCTTTGGAGCTGACCAAGGTGGCTTTTGTTTATCCAAAGCTCTACTTAGAGGAGATGCTCTCAACATAGCTGGATAGCTTGTTTGCTAAGCAATCCAGCTCCCTTGTAGATTCAGGTGGTTTAGCAACCGGTACTAGCAATGAATTACCTAGAATGGTTCTAAAGGTATCCCAATCGGTTTTCCTCCTGTTTCTAAAAATAGCCCTGTTTGTGGGTTCTGTAACCAGTGCATACTGAAAATAGCAGTGATCACCAAATTATCCTCAATAAAATCTAATACAAGCATGATATCTAGCACCTTTTGTCGATTTCTAGTTATAAAAGTGGTCTTACATCCAAAATTACATATTTCAAGGTTAGTTCTACGAATAAAATCAAAAAGTAGCTCACCTCTCTCATTTGTACCCGAACTTTCCCATATTGTGTGCTGTGAGTTCACATCATTGTCCAGGATGACTCCAACTTTCAGCTTTTGCGCATCCAAAAAAATATCTCTAAGAATTGCACGTGGTATGTCATCACCTTCATAAGGTAGATAGGCTGAAATAAGCCAGAGATTTAAACAACCAATCTCAATGCCAGCTGCCACTACATCTGAATTGCTGTAATTAAACAGCACAAACAAGCTTAGATTTCTTTAAGTGAGAATGCACGAAAGAATCTTATGTTCCTTCTTGGCAAACATCACTTTAAAGTTTGGTGCCCTGAGCCCCATAACCCGGTCTCCAATGACTCATGGCTCCTGGATCAGGACAACATCAACTCCATCAGCTTCAATATTGAGCAGCAGAGCAGCCGAAGCTGCCTAGCAGTGCTGCAAATTGATGTACAACAGCCTCAGCATCAATTTATACCATCACCTCCACCAGCGTCCTGTCAGAATTCCCTGCCCAAAGGCGTGTCTGACACCACCTCCTCCTGGAGTCCACATAGTGTCCCTAAGGATATGGATATCCTGAAATTTGGTTCTCCGAGACCATTTTGGCTAGAACTTTTGTCCTTTCCCAAAGTGTTAGAGGAACTAGGTTAATGCGAGCTAATGTCCTTCTTATTTACTGCTGTTTGTGAACCAGACCTATAGGTCAACGCTCCCCCAGTAATTGTAGTAATAGAGAGACTTTGCTTATATCCCGATTAAAAATTTGGCTTCCAGGGCGGGGCTTAGAAGCTGATGTCCCTCCAGCCGTAGATTCCGGGTTTTTAAGAGTGCCGGCCTCTATATTTCTGTGTAAATCTTTCATAAGAATTTCATGAGTAGCGGCAAGTATCCAGATACACCGTTAGAGACTAAGCTAGTTTTTAGACTGGGCCCCAGCCAGGTTGGTTCTCAGCAAGGTACGACTGACACCTTAACCGAGCCTAGTTTCTTAGCGCAGTGTTTTCGCCTAACCCATCCAGTCAAAAGCACTGATGAGCTAGTTGCGCGGTGGTCACCGCGGGGAGGTAATACGAACACAACGATAGTATCAACTTGATTCCCCCAGACAGCTTCATACCTAGACCATCCTAGTGCAGTCTGTAAACGACGCCGCCCATTTAGAACACCCGTTTTCCAAACATGTTTTGTAAGTTAGTTAATTTCTATTTGCAGTAGGGAACTTGGAAACTGAGAGTTTACTAAAGGAAGTCTAAGGGCATAATTACATAAACAAAACGTAAAAATGGAGGTTCTCTTAAAATTAATTTTAACCAAGATAGCTCTAAACGAAAATAACGAAGTACACGATCACCTTTTCAATAAGATTCTTATTCAATTTAGCGGATAAATAGAAAATTTAGAAAAAACTAAGGCATGATGCCGGTTAAATTATGTTTGAAATTCCTAAAATGGCACCGCTCAAATTCGATAATTGAATGAAATTTGTTTGGTTTGTATTGGTTTATTGGTTTAAAACGTTAAATTCATAATTACCAGTATTGAACATAAATCGCAATATTATTTAACTGCAATTGTTTGTCTGGTTTGAAGAAACTAAAAATCTCTCGGATTGGTGCTATATCATGTTTAAATGGGTATACCAGGGGCTAATTAATGTGAAAGTCCCACTATGATTGTTATGTTGCAAGTTTCGGAAATATGAGCTTTATATTAGAAGTCCATGGTATTTTGTGCAAGGCAATTGGCAATCATTGTGCATGGTACGTAAAATAGTAAAATTGATTTTAAGCTTTGTGAAAGTTTTGCTTTACAAGTTTGTATTAATTTCATTTTAACTTATATACAGCGATTAAAGCGAACAGTTGAAATTAAAACCAGCGATACTGTTAATAAAATTTATAAAGTAATTTTGATGATGAGGTTGGCAGTGAATAAAATAAGGAAATGCTTTTTCCAATCCATTTTCCAAAAAAATTCTTGTTAGTAGATAATTTAAATCGAACTTTTTTCTTGTAAGACAAGCATTACTTACACATTCAAATGTTTTCATATCAAACAAGGAAATACTGCAGACATTGATTAGTTATTAGGTAAAAAAACTTTACTGACAACTAAAGGTTTTGAAAAAAAATTTTTTTTTTTTTTTTTTAAATGTTGCCAATGGCTTTATTCTTGAATCTTTCTACATAAGAAACTCACAAGAAGTAATCAAATCTTAAGCTAAAAATTATTACATATTTTAAGTCTTAACCAATGTTAATACTTATTGTTAGTGCTCACAATTTAACTAATTTAGATTATACTTATAAGTATAAGATAATCATTTAGTAAATTCACAGGTTCACAGGTTCATCAGTCCGAGTGGATCTGTTCTTCTCAGTCGCCTAAATCGCGGCTGTTTTAGTATCTCCCTGGCTAATTCGTTGGGATGTGCTTCTAGTTTTGAATAATATTTCGAACTGAATTCTTTAATAGTTTCTTTAACGGTTTTAATCCCAAGATCGTGATGTATATTACTATTTCGAATGTACCAAGGAGCATTGGTAATACTGCGAAGAATTTTCGCTTGGGCTCGTTGCAGGAGTTCTCTGTTTGAAGTGCTGGTGGATCCCCATAACTGAATACCGTATGTCCATATGGGTTTGATTATCGCTTTGTAAAGTAAAACTTTATTAGCTAATGACAACTGAGATTTTCTTCCCATCAGCCAATACATTTTGGAAAATGTAATTTTTATTTGGTTGCGCTTTGTTTCAATATGATTTTTCCACGTTAATCTTCTATCCAGGTGCAAACCTAAGTATTTTACCTTCGTTTGTTGAGGAATATTTTTATCGTTTAATTTCACTGGTGGGCAGGTGCGTTTGTTCAGCGTGAATGTGACATGAGTTGATTTGTTTTCGTTCACTTTGATTCGCCATGCTTTCAACCAGTCCGCGACTTTGTTTAAATGATTCTGCAATTCCTTTGAGGCAATTTCAGGATTAGTGTGGGACACCAGGATGGCCGTGTCATCGGCAAATGTTGATATTATTATTTTGTTAGTTACAGGTATATCAGCTATGTACAACAAGTATAATATTGGTCCTAGAACGCTCCCTTGCGGGACACCTGCATTAATATCATTTAAGCAAGTAGTTGCGCTGTTTTGTTTTACCATGTATTGCCTTTGAAGAAGATAGTTTCCCAAAACTGAGTGAAATTTCTTCGGTAGAAGCTCTTTAATTTTGTAAATTAGTCCATCATGCCAAACTTTATCAAAAGCTTGTGCGATATCCAAAAAGGCAGCAGAACAATATTTCTTTTCCTCGAAGGTGATTTTGATTGCATTTACAGTTCTGTGTACTTGCTCTATAGTACCATGTTGGTTTCGGAACCCAAATTGATGGTCTGGAATAATGCGCCGTTCTTCTAATATTGGTTTCAATTTCGTTAATAACATTTTTTCAAATAGCTTTGAGATTGTGGGCAGCATGCTTATTGGACGATATGATGAGATTTGCGTTTCATTTTTCCCTGGCTTATGTATCATTGTGATCAAGGATATCTTCCATTTTTGAGGAATATAGCTGGTTCGCATGATCGCGTTGAATACAAATGTTATTAGTTTTATGCATTTATCCGGCAATTCCCTTATCATTTTTCCAGTAATGAGATCATGCCCAGGTGCCTTTTTCGGGCTTATGCAAGTTTTAATTGTATTCTTAACTTTCTTCCAGTTATACTTTATAGGTTTGTAGGATAAACCATCATCCGTTGGCTGGGGTAGCACGAAATAATTATCTTCTTCGTGTGGGACGAATACTGTTGCTAGATGAGCAGCAAAAGCATTGGCTTTTTCTTTATCACTTTTCGCCCAATTTCCTGTTGGTAGTCTTATCGGTGGATTCGAATTGGTTGGCCTTTTTAAATTTTTTGTTGCCTTCCACAAAGAATAATCTGTCCTCTCGGTTGCCGAGAGATCACTTAAATAGTTCTTTAGGCGCTGGTTTTCTTCTTCCCTCAAAGCAAATCTTAGGCCCTTAATAGCTCGATTTAATTTCCATTTCAATAACGGTGATTTTGTTTGCTGCCATTTACGGCGAATTTTTCGCTTTTCCTGGATTAGTTCCTGTATATTATGTGACAGTTTATTAACTTTTTCCGAACTACTTATGCCGGGTGTAGCCCTTTCAGCGGATAATGTCATGACATCTTTTAGATTTTCTGCCGCCGCATCAATATCAGATGGTGTGATCAGAGGAATATTAAGTAGACACTTTTGTTCGACTAGCCTTCTATATTGATCCCAATTAGTTTTCTTGTTTGTAAGACGATTCGGTATTTCGTTCCTTAGGACATCGGTACTCAATGTTACTATTACTGGTGAGTGATCAGAAGACAGATCAGAGCAATCGGTGGCCTTAGCATATGTACGTGGAATGCCCTTAGTTACACAAAAGTCAATTAGATCAGGAATTTTCTTTTTATCCGTGGGCCAGTAAGTTGGGTTACCGGCAGATAAATAATCCAGGAACTGTTCCTCTATAGCATCATAAAGTTGTTTGCCTTTCGGCGATGTTAATCTGGAACCCCAATGAGTATGTTTAGCGTTGTAATCACCGCCCGCAAGAAATTTATTACCCAGCTGGCTGAAATAATCCAAGAACTGGAGTTTTTTTATAGCATGTTTTGGAGGGCAGTACACTGCCGATATGACGCAGTTTCCAGACCACTCCTGCAGACAGATGCTCGTTGATTGTATTTGTTCTTTCTCATATTTCGGAAGTTCGTAGTGTTTTAATCTTCGCTTTATCAATACAGCAGTGCCTCCATGTGCTTTACCATCTGGGTGCTTGGTGTCGTAAATAGAGTACCCATTAATTTTGAAATAGCTATTTTTGGTGAAGCGTGTTTCTGATATTAACATTATGTCAATATTGTGCTCAGTGAGAAATGCATGTACCTCCGCTTTATGTTGTGCTAGGCCGTTTGCATTCCATATGGCTATTTTGATGATGGTCATTTCTGGATTTTTACGACTATCTGCATCAGCGTGCTCATATTCTGCATCATTAGATCCATGGTTCTCTCCATCATCGCCATGAAGCTTTGCATCATATTGGTCAATTTATTTAAAGCCGTTGAGATGTTTCCCTCTTCTCTTGCTTGAACTTTAGGAGCGGTACCTTTAAGAACACTTGCGTATGAAACCCCTTGGTGCACGCTGCCGTTTACATTTGCGTACTGTTTTTCATACTGAGCGTTTGTGTTTAGAATTTCTGGTCGTGCTTCTTTTCTAGCTGAAGAATGAAGATTTAGGATTCGTTGTTCTGCTCGCTGCTTTGGATTGATTCTCCTTTTCAATTCTAGATAAATTGGGCACCCTCTATAATTAGCTGTGTGATTTCCATCGCAGTTGCTGCATTTTCTCACTGATGCTTTCTTTTTTGCTTTATTGCAAACCTTTGATTTATGGAGTTCACCACATATAACACAAACATCGTTCAAAGTGCAATATGCTCTAGTGTGCCCATATTCTTGGCACTTAACACACTGTACCGGCCCATTTCTTTTCTTGGGCTCCTCGATGGTAACTCTTCTGTACAGTAGATATTTTAGGTTAAATATTGAATGGTTGCCTTTAACTTTTTTATTGTCTGGTTCTAATTCCAGACGAAACAATGGCTGAGGTACCTTCTCCCGATTAAAAATATTGGTAATAGATCTGCATTGGAAACCTTTTTCAGCGAGAGCATCCCGTATTTCGTTTGCATCTACGTAACTCTCTACTCCTTTTAAGATGACAACCAATCCTTTTTGGCTCTTTAGTTGATAAGTGTAGTAATGTTTACCAACTTGGTCAAAATGTTTAATTAATGCTCTGTAAGCATCAATATTGAGCGGTTGGATTTTTGTTTCTTTTATATCTCCACTTTTGATCCCGGAAATATAAAATGCACCTTCAGTAATAAACTCGATCGTTTTAGCATGTTCTCTATTTGATTCTTCCCTCAAATAGATTGGTGGCAGCTTCTCAGTTTTTGGAGTTTTTTCGGCCGGCGGCTCGTCAACAACCAAGCAAGAATACCTATTACCATGCGTTAATTCAACGCTTAGCTTAGTGAATTTATTCGCGCTTGCACTGGCCGCTGATCTAGGGCTTCTTCTTCGTTTTGATCGGACAGTAATATACCGGTCTATTCCCGTTTGCACTAAACACTGACCTACATCACTGTTTATTTTATTGTCATTTGATGTCGATGCACTCTCATTGTTTGTTTTATCGTCAATATTTGGCGACGATGCACTTTTAATTTCGTTATGGTTCAACATACCAATGTTATTTAAATTAATAATTTCACTTTGATTTAAATTGCCTGGTAAGGTAATTTTTTGAGCATTTAAAATTTGTTGTCGCTTTGGACTATGCTGCACTTTTGTATTTTTATTAATAATTGAGGTCGTGACGTTCGGTGCCAAATCGCTTGCGGACATCGCTATCTGCTGATTTGGCCCAGCCTTTTTTACTTGAGGCGGAGATAAGAACATCACGATTTCACTTGTTTTTCACATCACAATATTTTTAAAAGAAAAAAAAAGATTTAAACTGCTGATTCAACTTTTCACACAAGTAATAATTAAATTATTTAAATGTTTACTCGGTGGTAGCAAAATTGCAACTGAAAAAAATTAAGTTAATGCTTTTACTTTAGCTCCATCTCACAAAAAGAAGACAAAACTGATAGAAGCATTGATCCATTGAACTTATTTGGTCTCACTTGTTGCTTGGTTAAGCGATTTTCCAATTCTTCCAACTGATTTTGCCAAACTCAAAATAGTGGTTAGCTGAAAACTTCATTAGTACATTATTTAACTACGACAGTAAGAAGTTTCATCTGCAGTCACAAATTAAAGCAAAAAGTTCCGGATTTTGAGAAAAATTGGCTTATCATGTTATTTAAGGACACTTAACAATTGGCATTTAACAATTGATTGGAGTGCTGACCTAACACGTAGGGATAATTTTTCCTGGATATTCAACTGTTTCAAGTAAAGAATATTGTACCTCAGCAATCTCGAGGGAGAGCAACTCTTTTTTAAGTTAATGATAATTTGAAGTTTATATTTAGGCTGTTACCCGTGCGACAAATTTGGCACCATCAATTTCCGTAACGAACCAGCTTTTTCTATTATCCGAACAATCAGAGCATGCATTCTCTAATAACAAGAGCCAAACACCATATACATTGACCTCTCAAAAGGTGTCTCAGAACACCGAGAGATCATTAATTTCGTTTACACCTTCTGCATCATTCGAATCGAACTTCTGTTGTTACGATTTTCTGCACTTAAGTGTCTATTCCTCTTTGTATCTAGATCCAAAACATAAACCCGCTTTAACAAAAGACTGCTTACCTTTGTATGTACATATATTCATAACATTAACATACATACATATAAATAAGAAAAGAAAGTCGCATCCTAAATTGAATAATAAATTCATCCATTTTGTGACAACAAAAACGCTTCATTACAGTATATTCATGAAGATGACGACATTATTTGAGCAGAATGACATCATACCTAGTTAATTTTTATCATTGTTAACGGAAAAAAGTGAGAAATCAAAATAAATCATTTTTATTTAGTCAGATCTTATTTTTAGTTCATTAAAAAGTATATTCTTTTGGATAAACATTACTAGAGGATGCCAAAATTCAACAATGTCTCTCCACACCAAATATTCAAAAATTTTGTAATAATTTGAAAATTAAATTTCCTGTAAATAACAATCCACCTTTTGCGATATTTGAACAGGAAAATCCTTTTTTTTGTGTGTGTCTGTTTGTTGACACGGTAAACGCTTGATTTACATACATACATGACATAATTTAGTTTAAATTTTAATTTTATTCTGTTTGTTGGGGTTATGAATAAATTATGTTTTTTCTTGTAGATTCAAAACTTTGTGTTTTATGTTGTCAATCGACAGAGATTAAGTGTCTTAAATATTGTTTGAAAGTTTAAATATAATAAAAGCACTCAGTCGAAGATTAAGAAAGTAGAGAATATCAATATTTGACAAATTAATTGCCTTAATTGAATTCATCCCCAATTTTAGCATTTTATTTAGTAAATATAAACTTAAATACATAATTAATTTGATCAGATATCAATATTATACAATTTCAAATAAATCCATTTCATTTATCTGTCTGCTACACGAGTAAAATATTGTTGATATCAATAATTTCGAATAGAAATGTATATTCAGATGAATAGAATCGATTAAATTCATAATAATTTTGAATTTTTGAATGTCATAATTTATTATCCGAAAACCAAGTAATTAATCATAACATTATCTTTAGTTATGGATTTGTGTATACACTTTTCTACAAAACTGTATCTTCATCGCAAATGTATTCACTGATGTGGATTAAATTAAATTAATGTATTATTTTAATTGGATTTAAGATTGATCTGTATATCTACAATAATTAACAATTTATGATATCGATATCTTACGATGAAATGATTTATGTTTTTGTTGCTAAAATATGAATGGAAATTGGACATAGCAATTGTCTAAGTTCTTCTATATGGACACGTCCAATCCAAGTAATACTTGGGAAGGAAATCATGCGTATTGTTGATGTAAGCGGTGAAGTTTTAACCCTTTGAGACCGGACGTCAACGAATGTTGACATGACGTTTTCAGCTATCTCACGCTTGTCTCTTTAGTCAAATTTTTTTTTTTTTTTTTTTTTTTTTTTTTAAGATTCTTTATTCAACTATGCAATATAAACAATATATAAAAAATAAAAAATATAATTAAATGAAATATAAATAAGAAAATATAAATATATAAATGTAATGTACATAATTGAAAAAAAAAAATTAGGTTAGTTCTTAGACATACAATGTCTGTTTAGAACTACCAACAATATGAAAATGTAAATAAAATAATGAGGAAGAGGAACAATAAAATTCAATACTAAAGATTAAAAAAAAATAATAATAATATAGCATTAACAACTTTAAAATTAAACAATAGTAAATGAAGAGAAAAATAAAAATAGCAAAAATAACAATATAAGAAAAATGAAAGGAAAAAAAAAAATATATAAAAAAAAAAAATGAGAGCAAAAATAAAACAATTTTTAAAATTTAAAGCATAATTTAAACAATTACATCAAAAAGAAATTCGACACTTTCATTAATAAAAAGCCACCCTTTAACACCATGGAGAAACTTTTTTAAATTACGTTCAATTCGTATATTGAGAGGTAGTTGATTGAAAATTCTTGGAGCTGAAACTAAAAAATATTTGCGGAAATGTGTTGTATTAAATTTTGGAATAAATTTCATACATAAGTTATTTTTGCTCAATGAGTAGGCATGATAAGAATACGAACGATTACCGCAAATATCAAAGAACATCTTTAGAACCTTAAAAACGTATAAATGTCTCAGGGGAAGAAGTGAGTTAGATACAAACAAGGGCCAAGAAGCCGAACACTTTTGCTTGAAATACATTACTCTAATAATATACTTTTGAGCTATCATTAATTGTTTAATAGTATTAAGGTAAGTACCCCCCCATGAACAAATACCATATCGAAGTTTGGAATCAACTAAGGCATGATAAAAAATTTTTAGAACTGCAGGTGGACAATGATCTCTCAAACGATACATTTTTCTAATAGAGAATGTAAGGTGCGAGACTAATGCTTTAACGTGTAATTTCCAATTTAAACAGCAATCAATCGTAATCCCAAGGTATTTAATACTTTGAACACATTCAATTGGGACACAATACTGGGAGCAACCCATCCTAGTACAACGATTATCATGATTAGGCTTCGGATTCTTATGCAAATACATCTTTTTTTTGGGTTAAGGAAAAGAAAATTGGAAACGAATGTTTTATGAATCAGAAATTTTCGAGCAAAATGAGCCATATTTGTTTTAACATATATTTACATTTTTCCGAATAAATACATATTTTTACATATTTTCGTATGTTAGCAAAAAATTTATCCATAAATACTATTTTACTAAACATTTTAGTAATTAACGAATATTCTATTACAGAAAATAACGATTAAGAAATTCTTCTTATAAAACACTTTAAATCGCCTGCATGTAGGCAATTCAATTTAACAACTTGAACAGTTCCTAATTCAATATGCCACTGTAGATAATATTAACTATTAGTTGTCGCTACTCGCTACCAAAAATAAATTTATTTTTAATTCAATTGGTGCACCGATAATTACTTCACGTGTGCTTTTAAAACAAGCAGGAATTCAATGATTTTTAAGATGCCGAAAGTAAAACAAAGCTACAAAGCAAGCAAATTTAAAAAGCTGCAATGCAAGCAAAGTAAAGCAAAATTTAGTGTTTAAGAATAACGTAATGTTTTCAAGACATACGGAGTAATTTTGTGCTGCAAAGTATGTGGAAAATCAATGACGATATACCAAAAATCTCTTGTGGACCAGCACGTCAAGAGTAAGAAACACAAAGAAAAGTTTTTTTAAGAATGTGACTAGCTCGAGTTATTCGAAATTCAACGAGCATTTGAGCTAGCTGCTGATATTTCGTTGGCGAAATTAAATAACAAAGTGTCTTCGTCGTTTCTAAAACAATATGCCAAACAGATTATACCGCACGAATCAACGGTAAGAAAACGATATATTAAAGCACTATACGACAAAGAAATTAGCGAAGTACAGCTAGTAACATAAAATATTTGTGGATTTCATTCGATAAACTACGGATAATGCTGGGGGCTATTCCTGAGTACGATACGAATACGTAAGTATAACATTCCTACTTGAATCAAATTAGATTCACTCGATTCTTTTTTAAATCAAATATGAATCTTACACATTCGAATCCGTATCGTATTCAGGAATAGCCCCCGGGACGGTATGGAACCAATGTGATAGAAAGGATATTGGATCTCGATGAACCGGCAGCCAAACAAAAATTTTTATTGAACGTTGCGTTCTTCGACAAAACCAACCATTCAATAAACGCCCGGTTCTTCGACGACTCTGTCAAACTATTAAGAGAAAAATTCGAGAGGGACAAAGATGTTGCTTTTTATTTCTGATGCAGCGCAATACATGGTGAAAGGCAAAATTTTACATGTGATCTGTTAATGGATTACACAGAGTTTGCTTTAAAAGTTTGCATTCTTTGAAAAAGAAATTCGAAAACATTAAAGACATTTTTTTGGGATTAAACGACGAAGATTCTTCTTATATTTAAACTGCTAAGACAATATTAGGTTAATCAACTTTGAAAATGATTTGGCTTACATAACTGGCAATTATAGCCATTTATCCACGACAATAGAAAGAGTCCTCAAGTAAAAGATTAGTGGACCAATTAAACTTGTTTCTGGAAGCTAATAGGAAAGTTGAAGCAATTAGTGGAGCTGTCGATAAACCAATAAAAAATAAATTAAAAGATCCTGGAAATGCGAATAAGATGGAACGACTCCCGCTATCTGAAATTTTTCCCTTTAAACATGCCCCAATCACATGTGTTGAAGTAGAAAGGTCATTTTCTTTGAATGCAAACTAGGTGTAAATAATATTTTACTGATTTTACTGTTTAAAAATAATTTATTTGTAAAATATTGATTATATGTACATTTAGGTATAAAGTACCTACATGTATTTACTGATAAAAATATTTTACTAAAGTGTGCTTTTTGTTTCTCGAAATATTTTTGCATTTTTATTCACATATTTTGTTATTTTACTTGCATATTTCTTCTTTTTAAGCACATATTATAAGTACATATTTTTCATTTTTTGGCGCATAAAAATCCTATGCCTAATCATGATAAACGATGTCACTATTTACGCATGGGTAGCTAGTTAAATAAAAAAACATAGCCTTAGATTTAGGGCTCAAAACAAAGGTGTGAAAATTAAACCATTGGCTAAGAATCAATAGATCATGATTAATATTAGAAATAATGTTAGCATAATTATTGGACTTGTAAGCGAACGCCATGTCATCAGCAAACGCCACCACCGTGCTTTTGAATTTTTGGGAAAAAATGGAATTAATATAAATGAGGAATAAAATTGGACCGAGCACTGATCCTTGAGGAACACCAGCTGGTAGAACAGAGCGATTGCTTAAAACACCATTTATACGAACGCATTGCGAACGATTATCAAGATACGATTTAAACCAAGTTAAAATGAAACCTCTAAATCCAGCATTCATAAGTTTAACACAAAGCAATTGGTGATTGACCATATCGAATGCTTTCATAATGTCAACAAATAAAGCACCAACCGATTGATTTTTGTTAAGGCCAATGTAACGGGACGACTAAGTTCCAACTAAGTTGCAATCATAATGTATCAACTTAGATGGTTGATTTTCGCCCCATTAACAGAATTTCCTTGTAACTCTACACATCGGTGACTGCAGCACGTTTGCCGGCTACGTGACGTCGGTGGGTGTAGTTCTTGTCACCAATTACAAGGAACTGGATGTGCTGCGATGGAGTGTACACACATTAACGACTACACAGGTGGGACAAACAAACATGGAACGTGCCTCGTTAAACTAGGTGATATTTTATATCATATCACAGATGAGATCACATTTTCAATTAAGTAAATAAATTGACAAAACCAAATTAAAGGAAACTAAATTAAATCACAGCCGTATTCTATGGTGGTCAGGTGACGGACCACGTGCTCTCCACCCTCCGCAATGGCAACACAACGCACTTATATTTAGTGTGCCCCATATTAATTCCACTAATGTACGCTAGTCCATACTAACACTAAAACTATTCACACATGATGATATTGTATTACGCTAGGAACTTAAACACTGTGTAAGAACAAAAATATAAAAATACGCGACAATAACTTGGAAGAAACAATCATGATTCACGAGGAATAAGATAATTAAATAAACAAACAGATGATATTTTTGGTACAATTGTAACGTAATTATTCACAGAATCAATAAAAAAAACAACAATGAATTACAATCATAAATAATAGATAAATAGGTAAATAAACTTGTATGTATATAAATAAATAAAATATATTGTATAAATGTATAAATAAAAAAAAAGGAATATTTATTAATAGTTACTTATAGTTAAGCATTTCTAAATTTTGTTGGATCCGCGGTCCTTATTTTAACTACACCTGAATTGCATATTTATCAATGCGAATTATTGAGAATGATCAATTGGATTTTACAACAATAACAATATAATTATATGTAATATAAATAAATAAATAAATAATATAATATAGTAGTGGTCGAACCACGTAATAAAAACTTATCTGTTTCCCTTTTTTATTGTTTCTATGATGCGATGGTGTTGTTAGATATAGCGGTTTGCATCAAATTCTTGTGACCTTTCCCGAACAATCTTGTTTGTTTTTATTTGTTCACGTTAAATATTTGTCAAATCAAATTTGGACAAAACAAATTTAACAACGTCGCGGAAATACCCGTTGTGCGGTCTATTTTCGCACACACTTTTTTGTTATCACTTGAAATGGGGCTCTTTAAAAAAAATAACAAAACAAAACAAGGTTTTCATATCACAAAATAATATATTCGCGCCCGCGCCACACAATCACAAGTAAATAAATATATATATACCTGTTTTGTTCTTCTATTTCCGCGACAATATTCGTTATAACACCGTATTAGTATTATTTCCCGATTTGATCAAACATACATAAAACTGTATGTGGATATTTTATATCACTAATTTTATTTAACCGTACTAATTAACTCGGTTTTAATTTAATTTAATTTAACAGCCACTAATATGGCGACTATTTATTTTGTCTTGTTTGGTCAACAGAACAAAAAAAAACACTTCACTGGTGCACTGTTGGTTTCACCTTCTTCCGTCAACAAGACACAATCGATTGACCGATTGCATTTTGCATTCGATTATTTACAATTCTTGTTGTCGTAGGAGGGGAAAGAAATATAAAAAACCAACAATCAAAACAAACAAGCTAACATCACCCTCTATCATTTTACCGAAACAATTATACCAATAATCAATAATCGACCCGCAAAGCTACATTCAGGGAACTCAAAACAAAATGCCAATGCATACAAATCTCGTCCCATGAATCAGATCCCACCGTCCAAGACAAAACAAAACTTATCAGAAAGGCGAGAAATCAACCATACGTACGTAAGTTCCTCGCCTGAACGGAACATCACCAATGTTACACCAATATGAAGAGGGTTGAGAAATGCTAATAAAGCATCCTCAGTACCCAGACCAGCACGGAAACCAAATTGAGCATCACTAAAAAAATGTTTACTGTCCAAATATTCCACCATACGATGTTTAACAGCTTTCTCAAAAACTTTAGAAATTACCGGCAATAGGGAAATTGGCCTGTAATTTCCGACAAACAACCGAGAATCCTTTTTATGAAACGGAATAACAATAGCTGACTTTAAACAATCGGGAAATATGCCACAAGTGATACTTGCATTAAATAGAAAACATAAAATTTAAGATAAAGAGTTTTAAATTTGCTCTACTACTCTTTGAGAGAGTAATTTAATTTGTGTTTTTAGTGTAATACAAAATTTGACAGACTGACAGAAGTTTTTGTGTGAAACGGTCGCGCCAATTTTGCTGCTGCTTGCAAGGTAATTGAAAAACCATTTTTATCTAGTGTAAAATTATTTTAGTGATAAAAACTATTATTTATTGTGTGCGTGATTGTTGTAAATATACAATAAAGTGAAAATCAGTAACATTTTGAGTATATTAATGCCATTACGGTAGTCGTAATTGTTGTCAACGTACGTTGACAAGTCGCCTCAAAGGTAATTTACACTGAATAGTGTAAGTCGACAAATGATGACAAATTGCCTCAACGGTTGCGATTATTAGTTACACTTGAAAAGTTTTGTCAACATACGTTTACATAACAACAGGTGTAATTTTATATTCATTTGATGCATACCAAGCACAATGCAGTATAAAAGTTAAAAAAAGTCGTAAAGTTTTATAAAAAAATAAACAAAATAAACTTAGTTAATTTAGGATTTATTAAAGCCTACCTTACTTATTTGTTATATTTTTTTTTAAGAAAAATGAACTCCCGAAATAAAAAATACACGGTTGAAGAAGCAGCGGAGCTTATAATGGCCGAGGACTCGGACTTCGACGACATAGACGAAGGTGAAATTGAAACCACTGAATCACATCAGCATGACGTCGAAGTGGTACCAGTAACAGCTGACAAGTTTGATCTTGTAGACATTGTTATGCAGAACGTTGTTTTGAACGAGGAAGAAACCATTATTTTGGAAGAAGTGGAATTGATAGACACGCATTTTGCTGGACTGACGAAGAAAACAGATATAGCATGGAGAAAACGTCCCTTTAATAATTTACCCTTTAATTTCGAATGTTCTGATTTGTCTTCGTCAGATTCTATTGAATCTCCATTCGAAATATTTTCGAAATATATACCAATTAGTATGTACGCCGAAATAGCTGCCTATATGAATCAGTATGCTATGCAAAGCGGTTTAGGGAATTTTAAACATGCCTCACCAGAAGAAGTAGCGCAATTATTTGGAATGCACATCATAATGGGAGTACTGGGTTTTCCCCAGGTTAGAATGTATTGGAATCAATACCTCGAACTGCAATGTATTTCGAAAGTAATGCCTCGTGATCGATTTTTTTAGTTGAGGAGCAATTTGCACTTCATTGACAATAATACGATTCCTACAAATTGTCAAGATAAATTCATAAAGGTACGGCCTCTTATTAACGTTATTAAGAAACGTTGCCACGAAATGCCGATGGAGGAATCTCTCTCAATAGATGAGCAAATGATTCCTTTCAAAGGACATTTGGGCATCAAACAATACATGAAAGGAAAACCAAAACCTTGGGGTATTAAAGTTTTTGTTCTATGTGGAAAATCTGGTTACCCTTATGAATTTGTGCTCTACCAGGGAAAAACCACTGAGATTGATCTCTTCGATCGATCTTCTTTAGGATTTGGTGCTGCTGTTATAACGCATTTGATACAAAGGATCAATAAGCCTGGTCATTCAATATTCTTTGACAACTATTTCAGTTCCTACCAGATTTTTGAAATTTTGTCACAAAAACAACTAAATGCAGCCGGAACTATTCGTGTCAATCGATTTAATAGTCCAAAGTTCAGTACAGATGCCGAGATGAAACGAAAGGGCCGTGGATCATCGGAGGAATTAACTAGCCGAGATGGAAAAATTGTACTGGTGAAATGGCAAGACAATCGTTCCGTCCACTTGGCTTCTAACTTTGTTAGTAAAGGCAGTGAACGATTAATCAAAAGGTGGGACAAAAATGCCAAAGCGTACGTGGAAATAATGCAACCAGAAATTGTTGAGAAATATAACGATTCAATGGGTGGTGTAGAGTTGCTCGACCAATACATGAGCTACTACCGTATATTTATAAAATCGCGTAAGTGGACGTTACGTGTTATATTTCATTTTGTAGACTTCGCCGTATGCGCGAGTTATTTAGAATACAAAGGCAATTGCGAAATACAGAAGGTAGCCGAAAAAAACGTTTTAAAATTGAAAGATTTTAAGTTAAAGCTGGGATGGTGTCTAACCAAGGTTAGTTTAAAAAAAGCTACGAACAATAAAAGAACATACGGAGAAACAATTACAACATCATCACCAACGAACACTGTACGATCGATGGAGGTTCGACCGGAAATAGATGTCCGCTATGATGGAGTTGATCACCTTCCATTATTTCAACAAAGCCACTCAGCCAGTAGGTGTAAAAATCCTAATTGTAAAGGATCGTCTAGGGTATTTTGTACTAAGTGCAAAGTTCATTTGTGCCTTAATTCTAAGAAAAATTGCTTTTATAATTTTCATTCTAAATAAATATGTATGTGATATTTTATTTAGTTATAGTTATGCAGAATTTAATTTTATATATTTTAAAACTTTGACTGAATAATGTGATGAAATTACCAAAATAAGAATTAAATGTAATTAAATATTGAAATTTACTAAATAAATCTACAATCTAGCTAGTGCTAGATAAATTTATAAAATACTATATAACCTTATGTATATGTAGGTCTTGAATGAATAATTAATAAATCGAAAAAATATATGGAGTAAATACACTCAAATTTCTTTGATTATTACACCCGATGAGTCAGATTGTCGACATATGTTGACGGAAGCTGGCACCGGAACCGTTGGCCGGAGGTCAATTTGGTCAACGGATTTGAATTCAGCGTCCGTGAATTAGTTAAGTACCCTCATAACTTATCTAAATCAGTTACTTGTTTGGGGCCGGGTCTCAAAGGGTTAAGAGAAATTTCGAAGCATTTCCATTTCCAGCTTGTCCATTATGCATCGAACAGCATATTTTATAGACGTTTTGATTCGTTGATGCTTAAATGCAAAAGAGATATTATGTGTTAATTGCATGAGAGCCAATCGTCGATCACAAATCTGTAGATATTAAATTAAATATGTATGTTTCCATTTTTTCACACGCTTTATATCACAATTTTATCATTAGAGTTTTTAAGTCTTTTTTAAAATTTGTGTAGTTTTAGAACTACACTTAAACACTTAAAAATGATGAAACCAACAACACCGATATTGAAAGCACAGATAAAGGTACACAAAAATAATAAAATCAGACCGTTAGTCAACTTCACAACAGCGCCTTTATATAAATTAGCAAAATACATAAATGGATGGATCAAAAACCGAATAAAAGTAAGACAAAATTACACCATAAAAAATCCCATAGAACTGGTAGACAAAATTCAAAGCATTAAAATTCCTCCGAATGCCAAAATGGCAAGCTTCGATATAGTGAATATGTATTCAAACATTCCGGTTAGAGAAGCAATAAAAGCAACAGAAGAGATATTAATAGACAGTGAAATCAACAAGGAAGAAGTGAACGAAGTCATAAAAATAATTGAAATTATAACTAATCAAAACTATTTTAGCCATAATGGAATAATTTATCAACAAAAATGTGGATTAGCGATGGGTAATCCCCTATCGGGTACGATTGCAGACATATTCATAAACTACAATGAACGAACACACATATTCAACAACAACAACCAATTTTTAAACAAAATTATTTATTGGCATCGATACGTTGATGACATATTAATATTGTTCAACGGCACCCATAGGCAACTAACACAATTACATAATTACATAAATAGTATAAATCCAAAATTGCAATTTACGCTAGAAACAGAAGAGAACAAAACCATTCAATTTCTAGATCTATCAATATCACACCTAAATGAAAAACCCGAATTCAACATCTACCGCAAACCAACACACACCGATCACACCATCCATAACAACTCAAACCACGCAATACACCATAAATTCGCTGCATATACACACATGATTCACAGACTGAACAATATTCCGATGTCACCAGAAAATTACACCATAGAACTAGACACAATGAGATATATAGCTGCATCAAACGGTTTCAATCCAATCATTATAAAAAAGATGAATGAGAAATACAAAAAGAAAACAGAAAGATCCAACCTAACAACACTAACACCAATCACAAACGAGCCAAAGAACTACATTTCAATCAATTACAGTTATCCATACAGCAAAATCATACAAACAACCTTCAAACAACATGGATACACTATAGGATTCAAAACTACGAATAAATTATCGCAACAATTCCAAGAAAATATTAACCACTCATGTAACTCAGGCATATACAAACTTACATGCAATAATTGCGAGAAATTTTACATCGGCCAAACGGGAAGAGATTTCAACAAAAGATTCAGCGAACACATACAAGACATCAAAAAACCAACATCAATGATAAAATCAAACTACGTTCTACACATGAAGAATGACAGTCACACATTTACAAGCATGGATAATAATTTATCTGTATTACACAAAATTGGAAAGGGCAATATGATGAATCGTTTAGAAGAATTGGAAATATATAAACACAGGCATAATAACAACCTTTTAAACGACAAAGTGAGAGAAAATCAAATATACAATTATATAATTGGTATATAAATACTATATACTCTCATTGTATTAGTTAAATTTATATATGTATTCTAATGTCACGAGAAAAAATTTTAACTTGTTCATACCAAATCATTTAATTTATTCAGTTTTTAAAAAGACCTGATGATGAGCGGAGTGTCGCTCGAAACTAGTCGTAATTAAAATAAAATAAAATATATCACTAAAAAGAAATCGTTTTTTAAAACTACACAAATTTTAAAAAAGACTTAAAAACTCTAATGATTAAATTAAATGTTTTAAATTTAACCGAACACACCATAGGTTAATTCACACAGATTAAATTAGTACAACAACTCAAACTGTATTGAATCAAGAGATCATAATGGGCACAGAAGAATTGAATTAATTTCCGTCCTTCATCAAATATCACAATTACTCTGGGTAATTTCCTCGGGAACGTAAAAATTCAAGCATTTTTGAAAATTATAGCACTATTCAAGATAAAGAATAGCGTAGAACAAATGCGACCAGCTCTAGTTATCTTAGAGGATGGATCGTAGGCATCCTTTGCCGATTAGAAATTTTTCAATTAGCCGGCAATTTAGTATCTTCGTGAATTGTATTCGCTTCCTTTAGTTTTGCAATCAGCGTCAATTCATACGAAGGAAGTTCAATTTATGAGACATGCTGTAAAAATGCAAATTAATACCCCTATTCCCTTGGTCGTGTCACTTCATTCGACGTGATAATTGTCGCGTCACTTCAACTTTAAATTTGTATTCTCTTAGTCGATTGAAGTGATAATATAAGAGAATGCGACGTAAATGAATGTTCGTCACTTCAAACGACGATTGTCGCATCGATCGACTAAGAGAATACTAAAATTTGATTGTCGGTACAAGTGACAAGTGACACGACTAAGGGAATAGGGGTGTAAGCAAAATAGAATGATTTTGTGAACAAAACAAATTTTTCAATGTTTTACTGGATGGAAAGCGAACGAATCCGAATTCTTCTATTAAAATGCAAAGATCTGAGCTCATTTACATTTTATTTGGAACAACAAATTCTCAGAATTTAAATAGTGTTAAAAAAAGTATTAAATAGAGTAGTGAGTTGAAATTAGATGTAATTCTTAGACAGTTTTGGAAATTAGAAGCGTTGCCAACAACATTACAATTGAGTGCTGAAGTGATTGAAATCGAAAATCACTTCGCAAGACATGTTCTAAGAACTTTTAAAAACCCAAACTCAGTATGACAGGAAATTTCCATTACATTGCTATTTACGTTGGAAAGTTCAAATACACACCCAGGTGTGTCGTGTTGACAGGAAGGTTAAGCGGAGAAGAAAAATGAAAGAATGAGTGCGTAAATGCGGGAACCGCCACAAGCCACAACAAAGTGAGGAAGATAATGTAGTTGAGATTCAGAAAACTACCTCTATTATGTCTAGAAAGAAAATATGTCTACCTGAAAAGAAATTAAGGAAAGTTCTGTGTTATAGAGACTGATTAGCTTTGTTTACCAAAGTGTATTTAAAACTATCTGAGTACGATACCCTGGTTATCTATTTACATAATGGTATTGAGTTTTTATTAAAGAATATTTTTTTGAATACATGTTGACTATGTAATAAGATTATTAGCTACTGTTTTTGTTTTTTATTTTTCTGTTCTAGATATCAACCCAAAAAATTTCCTGATATGCCATAATGCAAACACTCTGGCAAGATATTCAAATGTAATAGTTTTCCGTTTGAAAAAAACTCTTCACTGTTCTGAATGTCTTTCATACCTTGAAAAAAATGATTCACCCAACTCACTTATAGCATATAAAAATACAGGAGGACTACGAATTCCAAGTAACGATGTGGTAGTTATATGTAATTTGACTGAAAAGGAAATTCGTCATTTTACCCTTCAACATAGTACAAGTCAAATATCTATTTTATGGGAATATATTTTTTTACAAAAATTCTCATAAATGTACAAAATAAATTATTAGAAAAGAATCTTTTTATTGACTTCCCATATCACGAGCATTATAACCTTATTATAAAATGTATTATAGTAAAATATATGAATATTCGTATGTTATACCACAAGACGATCGAAAATTTTCGATTATACGAGACGTATTGCCTGAAACACCACGAGACCGAAGGTCGAGTGGTGTTTTGCAAAGGCAATACGTCGAAATAAGAGAAAATTATCCATTGTCGTGTGGTATACAGGAGACTATATCTTGAATAAAGAAAACAATAAATTTAAATAGAAAAGTTACAATTTTAATAATTATAAATAAATGTACAATTATTATAGATATTTGTTGAAGTCGATAACTGGAAACTGACATATATAAACAGAATTGTTGTTTTTTCTTTTGTCAAATTTCAAATTTGCTAAGCCTACACGATTTTAATTATGCTACTACATTTTACAAATGTTTATATAATCGATTATACAAAGGCTTATATAATCGATGTAACCATAGTTACTATATTTTAACTATTAGAAAAACCAGGCATACATTGATTTTTATAATTTAATGAGTGATATAGTCGCTTTTATTTTATTTGTAGTAAAACAAAAAAGACAAATAGTGTTAGAAATAAATTAAATCGCCTTGTGATATTTCAAGGCATGTAGTTATAAGATATTTATTTTTAGTAGTTTTGATCTTGAATTCATGATCTGTTTATGTATCTTAAAATCAGATAAAGAAATGGAAACGCCTTACAGTAAGATTTGTAACATTAAATTTAATTTTAATTTTTTTTTGTACCTAGAAAACAATAAAATGTTTTTATAAAAAAAAGTTGTTTAATAGTTTTTTAATAGTTTCTGGTAAACCTAATATTTAAGTATAAATATTAAGTATTTTAGTAGGCGTTTACACGAAACTGCTTTTTTTTGGCACATATTGTATTTTCTCGTTTAAAAGGATCGAATATAATTATATAAGATCCAGCATCCCTTTAAAAAAACATTAAAATTAAATTATATTAGCTAGGTATCTAAAAATAAAATGAGTGGAATTATTTTCTATAAATGTATTATAAATAATATTTATCAATTTTGTATTGTGGTACATTTTACATATTCGGAAATTTCTAAAAATTCAATTTTGTTTAACCCTACAAAAAATTAAATTATTTTATGTACGTCTATGGCAATAATAAAATATAAAAAAAGAGAAATCCAAAGAAAAAAAATGTGTTTTGATAGAAGTGCTCTTACGCTTAAAATATATTATCCTACCCGGTTGCCGGCGAGTAAACATTTTGACGCGTATTATTTTTCCTTGTCTGCTTTGCACCCCAATTCCCATAGTCGTGTCATTTCATGTGATGTGAATATAGTCGTATCACATCACTTGAAAATTGATATTCTTGAAGGCGAACCAAGTGACACTACTGCAACTTGAAATATATTAGGCAAATTAGAAATTAAATCGTTTTATAACAACAATCTTATTATTTTAAACAATAACATATTAAAAACAGTGCACAAAATTATTAAAAAAGCAATATTTTAAAATATATAAAATAAAATAATTGCGTTTTTCTATTTTGTAGTATTCGCCTGTCACTTGCAGAAATCAAGTGACATCGAGCCGATTTAAGGTGGATTTATATTATCAGTTCCTTTCAGTTCCTACTCGTATCGTGTCAGACATCATAAATTTATATTATCCGTTCCTTTCAATTCAGGCATTTTCTTCGTATCTTTTGGTTACGTGTAGAGCAATGCCACTACATAAATAGCCGTGACATCAGTCTAAAAAGTCAAACCACTAATATAAAGAGGGGAATAAAGATTTTTATTTTCCTATGAAACGTAAACAAAATACTATGGGATTTTCAAACACATTTTTTTATATCGTCTCTATTTTCAATTTAAATAAATATTTTTATTTACAAATATAAATAATTTGATATCAAATATATTGAAATGTAAATTGTGAACAATTTTGATTGAAATTAAAAATCATTTATTAAGTAATTTTGCATTTTTATAAAAATATTTGTTTCGGCATGCTTCGTGTTCCTCTAATCTTAATAAATTTATTGAGATTAGAGGAACACGAAGCATGCCGAAACAAATATTTTTATAAAAATGCAAAATTACTTAATAAATGATTATTAATTTCAATCAAAATTGTTCACAATTTACATTTCAATATATTTGATATCAAATTATTTATATTTGTAAATAAAAATATTTATTTAAATTGAAAATAGAGACGATATAAAAAAATGTGTTTGAAAATCCCATAGTATTTTGTTTACGTTTCATAGGAAAATAAAAATCTTTATCCCCTTAACACATACTACCACACATTTTTGTGTCATGGCTTTTTATGTAGTGGCGTTGTGTAGAGTAAAGATAACACACAAAAATACAAAAAATGTTTTAGTAGCAATTTACAATTTTTTGTTTGTTTCGTTATTCTTTCGTATTTTTTCGCCTTCAGATATCAGACAAAACATTCTTTTCAACAATATGTGTCTGTGTCGGTACGAGTAGGAACGGATAGGTAAGGATAATATAAATACTCCTATAGAAAATATATGTAACAATGTTTTTTTTGTCTGACACGATACGAGTAGGAACTGAAAGGAACTGATAATATAAATCGACCTTAACTCTTACTTATTTTATTTTGTATAATAAACGTTTATGTACATTAATTATACCTGTTTTTTTTTAATTTTTAATAAATATAAATCAGTGCTAAAATTATGTTGCGAATACACAGGTTCTTAAAAATTCCCAAAATTTTGTTAAATAAGCTTGGGTTAGATTAAAAATCGCGGCGATTTTTAATCTAACCCAAGCTTGTTTAATAAAATTTGGGGAAATTTAGGGCTAATGATTTCGTTTTTGGAGATACAAGCCTAACCCCGTTCTCAGAACAGTGGGTGTGGGGGGCAAAATAAAAATAAGGCACTAATAACTATGCTTTGCCACTGGTTTCTGCATGAATGCCCTCCAAACGTCGATCAAATTGAGGTATGGTTTCCCATAGTTGCTCATTATTTTATACCAACCGATCGTGTGTTTGGAAATTTGGAGAGACAATTCAATAAAAAAAGTGTCATAGAAAACACTGATAAATATACATATGGATGTAATAAAGAAATTTGCTACGGTATACACGCTAAACCGTTTTATAATTTCCAATGTGGATCACGTAAAATCATATCATATAAACTTACAGTAAAAATGGAGATTCGCCATTTTTCTTTCTTTTTGCCGTGACTTTTATTACGTGGATATTCGATTTTTATTTTTATTTTAAAAATAAAATAAATTAAACCTTTATATTAGTTACACACGTATTTTTTTTTAAAATAAAAATAAAAATCGAATGATATAAACTTCTTGAGCTACATTTTGGCGTAGAATGGGCAAATAACAAAAATCTTGAATTTTATAAGAATGTTTTCGAAGAGAAGGAGGTGGTAAAACCAGGATCTAATGAAATGATGCATCCGATTTTGAACTTTTTGATGATGTGGAAGTAGAACCTCATTAAACTTCAGTTTTTTAACATTTAATATTTTTTGAATGATATTTTTAATCAGTTAAATCATTTTTCTTACCTAACCTAATTAATTAGGTAATCTTAGAAACTTTTTTAAATAAATCTTTCGTGTTTTTTATAATAATTTTATTTGGTACCTATTATTTGAATTTTATATATGTACAATAAACAAGTATTTTGCTTCATAGTTGCGTGTTATTATTATTATTACCCAAAAAAATGGCATGTTTTGCAGCCTGACATGCCAGGTCTTGCAAACGACTATATTTTCAATATGACCGTCGATATATTTGCAAAAACTGTCATGTTTGATGTAAGGTTGCAAAACCTCTCATCTTCAATTTTCAAAGCATAATATATAATTATTTTAAAGCCTGATAGTAAAAAGCTTTTGGGGACTTTTCAAAAAAAGAAGCTAAAGGATCTCTTGCTTTGAAGCTGTAAAAAAAAGTTTTTTTTTATTTGGACCGAAATCTGTTGAAACACTTTTGTCAGGGTTTGCATCTGGACGACTCAAATATACTAAATATGTAGTAGAATTCTCATAAAACTAATCTCTCATTACACATAGGTTTTCATATTAAAACATGCCAATTTCACGTGCCGTAATTTGTAATATTAACAATGCGTTACCTAGGCTTAGTTCCAACATAATTTTTAAGTTAAACTAACACATCTTTTTACTCATTTTTACCTAAATATTTGTATGATTGTAAACAAGTTACTTATATAACACGGCGAAATATCTAGGTACGACGCTAGATGTCAAGTTAAAATTGAAAGAACATGTCAAAAAGAAAAAGGAGGAGCTGAACATAAAGTACAGGAAAATGTGCTGGCTCATAAATAGACCCTCTGAACTGTACATACATAATAAATTTCTTCTGTACCGGCAGATTTTGAAACCAGTGTGGACCAACGGTATACAGCTTTGGGGCTGCACCAAGAAAACAAATGTCAAGATGACGAAACAAAATCCCCGTGGTATATTAGAAATGAAGGCCTCCACCGAGACATGAAATACATCAATGAGGTTAATGCGTATTATGTTCTCAAGCTAGAGATGTGCAGTGTCGTTACTTTTAGGTAATCACGAGTACTCGGTCTTTTTGACGTAATACTCGTTACTTTTTATTCGTTACAAAGTAATCACTACTCCGGAGTTATCACAAGGAATTTTTTAAGCAAAATTATTGATAGCTAGATTAAAACTACGGGTTTAGTAAATTTATATTTATTTTCAAAAGTTATAAAGAAAATATAAAATAATTTATATAAAATATTTCATCGGGTAAAATAAAAACTTAACAAAATAAAATAAATATTTATAGGAACATTTCAGATTGAGAGTGAAAACTAAAAAATGTGTAAAAAAATCTAGAGAAAAGAGGAATAAAATTACAAGACGAAACTTTGATTAGCATTTATAAACATAATCTTTCCGAATATGTCTGATTTTAAGCGACTCCGCCGTTCTGCTAAAATTTCCGATGGCACAGAAGTAGCGACTATACAGAGCTGCTTTTTGGCTAATTTTGCCAGTCGCGGATATACATGTTCTCGAGACTGCCACCATTTTAAAGGGTCGTCTTTTCAATTAATTCCCGGTTCTTCACAGTATTGGCGTACTTCTATAATAGCCGAAGATTGTGGTGTTACAATCATCTGGTCCCGATTATCGAAGTCATCCCAAAGTAGATCCTTGGCATTGGATTTGTTCAAACATTTGTCAATTATTTGTGTCTTATTCCTTCCTTGTATCCGAAATAAGTCGGTCACGTTTTCAATGACTGCATCTTTAGCTTTATTATAAGCGGTCATATTAGTAAAAGCACGTTTTTTAAAACGAGGATCGAGAAATGTGGGATTACTGATATTTCGATTGAACTCGATTTTATCGAATCTTTGATTATTTTTTGCTAATAAAGCATCGAATAGATGTATGCTGTAAGCGCTTTGAACTTCAGGTCTAATTTTCAAAAAAGCTTTGGTAAGGCCATCAATTAGGGCAATAATCTTCGATATAGTAACATATTCCTCTGCACTGAGCTCAACGGTAACCAGATCAAAGGGTTCGAGTAAACGACACATTTCACTTAAAGTAACCCATTCATCAGAGCTTAACTTATCTATTGGGTTATCGAGGACGCCCAATGCAGCATTTATGCATTCTTTAAGTTGCACCATTCGTTTGAACATAAAGAAAGTCGAGTTCCACCTTGTAACCACATAACTACCACAGCAATAATTAATTAATTAATTAACTAATTTACATTTAATTTTGTCAATCAGCTTGTTTTGTTTACTTTATAAAAACTGAATATTTTTGACATGTTGGTTACTTGTAAAACAGTCTCGAAAACTGCATTATCGGCTTTATCATTTTTTACCCATGCGCAGGTGGCGATATGATATTTGCGAGACTTTTTTGCTTATTTTCAGTGGTTTTTTTGCATTTTGATTAGTATCCCAATATGCAAGTCACACGGATTTTCCGTGTACTTTTCTGTGCGAAAAGCATGCTGTATCGAAGGAAATATGTAAACATGAAAAGTACACGGAAAAATGTACTACTCGCCAAAGAAAAGTATCTCAAAAATTCCGGTGTCTTTGAATGTGTTAGTAAATATAGAGAATAGAGAGAAAAAAAAACCAATTTCGAAACTGTACGGAATATCATGCGAAATTAGTATTATGTTATCGTAATCATTTCCGTCTAATTTAACGTAGTTTTCCAATTGAAAATTAGACACTTTTCTTTATGATTTTTGCTTGGAATTTTGAGTGAATGCGATCATATTATTGCAACAAAATTTAAGTTGATTTAAGTGCAAATTACGAATACTTTTCCGGGTGATTTTTTATGACCATACTTAAGTTCTAATCAAGTATATGTCGAAAAATTGAAAAGAATATGCTTTTAATGTTCACGTATACTCGTAATTTAAAATAATGTATTTCAGGTAATCATATTATAACAAAAAATTGAAAAAATGGTTGTAAAATGAATAAATAATTCAAAATTTAAACATCAACAAGTAAATAAAATAATCACATTGCATCGAATTCAATATTCAATCAATTCTAAAATATAAATCATAAAAATAAAAATCTAAGTACTAAAATTCTAAGTAATAAATTCAATTTAAAATCACATGGTTAACATCAATTCAATATTTAATTAATTCATTTTTTTAAAAACTTAAGTAAAAATAAATAAAAAGAAAAAAATAATATGTACATATGTATTATTAAATTATTTTGATCTGCGGCAGTTGCAACCATTTTTTATAAGGACTACGACCTCTTATTCGCAGGAGTTCTGAAATTTCTTTAGTGTTGCATCTGCAAATTTAAAACTTAATATTTTTTTGCGTATTTTATATTTTTTCATTAATTTTTTTAAATAATTATGTACCTTTCAAAATTTTGAAGATTAGAAATCCCTTAACAGGTATATTGCCTTGGAGACCGTGCCAAGAAAATTTGGTAGCACATTCATCCGTCATTAATTTGGACGTACCAGCTTTAATTAACTTAGATAAATCGTTTATTCGTTGTGCCATAAATTATTTTTCCTGAAAAAATTTATTTGTAACATAAATATTAGGAACACAAATAAACGTTGTTCGTATAGGGAAGTAACGATTAATTAGAGAGACGAGAATTTTTCTACTGTTTCGTCATAATGGGCCGTGTGGAAATAGATAAAAACAAATATTGAATAAACTGGAAATTTTATACTTTGTTTATCAATAGTTAGTTTTGTTTTCATTTTTCACTTTTGCTTCCAAATTTTTAAATTCCTCCATCGTCTCTGTAGGCAGTTTTACATTAGAGAAGTTTGCTGGAGATTCATAGTTTTTCCCCTTTTGCATTGTAGTTCCAATTAGAATTAGTTCCCTTAACATTTATCTAATGTTTTGTTGGTTACTTTCCAAAATCGTTTCCATTTTTATTTGGCGACTTTCTAATCCGCCTATTTTTTGCAGTAATGTAATTAAAAAAAAGTATGGAAGGGAAAAAATTACCAAAAAGATGAGGAACATTTATGTCCGTCAAGTTCTTCCGTTATAAAATTACCAAAAGGGTACTGACCACAATTCTCTAGTATGCGGCATATAATAATAATAAAAAAAAAATTAAATAAGCAATCTTATTGCGAAATGTAAGCGTATTTGTTTGAAAACAAATGTTTAAAAGTAAATAATAGCGTGTAACAGGACCGTAAGGTCATGGTTATGAGTAATCTCATACCCAGTTTTAAAATAAACTGTTAACAGAAATTGTTTTATCACGTTCAACTTACTCAGGGCGGTCGTTCAATTGCCGGCTCGAGCTCAGGGTTTGGGGTGGGTTTCTGAGAAGCTGAATGGATCTTGAGAGACCGCATAGACAGGGAAAACAAAAAAAATTAATAAAATTTAAAAAAAATAAGAACATCAGCTAGTCACCATTTATCACTTACCTTGATTCCATCCCGCTTCTGGATTCTGGTATTAATTCATCGAATTTTCACTATTTCACCACAAAACGAACAACAAAAAAAATCAAAAGTGAAGAGTAATTCGAGAGAACAAAAAATAAATAAACCGATAAGAAATAATAATAATAATAAAAACGAAGATCGAGAAATAATTAGTGAATTTTACAAATGTATTTATTTTTGAAATTAAATAAAAATAAAGGAAAAATCTTAAGAAAAATTTAAATGCCCGTCACCAATTTAAATATTAAATAGTTTTAAGAAAGAAAAGTAATAATAATAATAATAATAATGGAATATAATTAAATAATCTTATCTGCTAATATAAGGTGACCATATATTTTTTTAGAGTTGGAAGTACTATATATTCAAATTTCAATGAAAAATTTTTTAATTTTTTTATTTTTATTTTTCTAAAATATAACATAAAACTCAGATCACAGAAAATTACCACTTTGTAAAATTCAATTAGTTCATTTAATTCAGTTTCGTAGTTTCAATATCCAAAAGGAAAAAATAAATCAATTTAATTATATTTCGCTGAGGAGCTTATTTGTTTCAGCAATTTCTCATTACTCCCTAACAACGATAAAAATTCTTCGCATGAATATTTTAGGTTTATTTTGCATTCTACTCTCGCTTTCAATCCTTCAATGCTTAATCTCGACTTTTCAGGTGTCCACAAATCGGTGATAATAGAAAAAACCCTTTCAGCATCAGCTTTAGTGCCTGAGAGACATAACACAAATTGAACGATTTTCTGAACGTTTTGAAAACTGACGAACGATTCCTGTAAGAACTTAGAGATGCCTATCCATTTTTCGCCTATTTTTGTGTGTAAGGAAATCCACGCGCTAAATTTTGATTCCGTGCAAAAATTATTGACGTCGTACTTCTTCGAACAATAAATTATCATTTATTTCATTTGTAACATGGTTACTAAAAATATGTAATGATTCGACAACATCATCCCACTCAATCTTTTTGGTTAGACCATTCTTTTAAATATTCTAAACTCTTGCTATAAAAAACGTACACATCTTTCATGAATTTCTTCCACAAAGTAGGGTTTGCCGGTTCTAGTTTGTCCAACCCTCTTGCACAAAAAAATGAAATAAATTTTGTACGCAATCTCTCCTCTAAAGTATTTTGCAGGTTTCTCATGGCAGCTGTTACTTCTATACAAGATACATCGTATGCTTCTATTTTTTTTATTTTTTCGTGAAAAATTGTAGCTTGGCTGTGCACAAACAATAAATATATTTCTGCCGATTCATCCTCAAAAAATGTTTTGATTGATTTTGGACAAAAATCGATACTGAGAAAGTACGATTATAACGCAGCAAACTCCTGTAAAATTCTTTCGATTGCTGGAGGCAGTGCCAACCATCGAGTTTTAGAAAATCCTAGTAATTTTTTGTACTCTATTGAGGATTCTTCACAGAATTGTTTTAGTTGAGTAACTCTAACAGTATATCTATGGAAAAATAAATATATTTGAGGAATAATATTTTCTACCTCAATGCTTAACAATGAGGAAGCTGTATTTATAGCGTTTGGTATAATATGGGCATTGCAACCGATCCCGATTAAATTTTTATTAGTAAGGGTCTTTAACTTTATAAAAATATTATTACCACCGCCCCGATTTTTGCCACCGAAGTTCGTATTCGTATTATCTGCCCTAAGACAGACAAACTTTTCCAGTAAATTATTTTTTTTAATAATCTCATATATATGGTTTGATAAAATTTCAGATGTTTCGCCATATATCTCATTAAAATCTAATATTTTTGTATAATTACCGGTTTCAAAATCAAAATATCGAATCAAGACAGGATAAAGTTTTATCTCATTGTGGTTTGATGCGTCAGCCAGAAGGAAACATAATACGATTTTTCAAGATCTCTCATTAACTCTTCTCTTGAAAAATTATAAAATACATTTCTTAAAATCGACTCACATTTTGTTCGTTTGCAGGTAAATTTCTTATTAAAAAGCTTTTTAATTAAGGTGGTGGTACAATCCATGCTGCGAATACTGTGGTTATGTTGATTGGTATGGTACGTAAAAATTCCTTCAGCTTTAGCAAGAGATCTTTCTTCATCGCCCCAACTCGTTTTCATAAAACTTATTAAATTTTGAGAAGAGCTAGTTGCATTTAAACACGACTTGTGCGATTTAGTTTCATTGTGCTTTGTAATCGCTGATCTACCTCCGTTTGCAATATTAAACGTTGTAACACACACTACACATTTTACTAGTGGCTCATCGTTGTTTTGCGATATAATATGGGAAAAGTCCCGTTTTAATTTCACACTTAAATAATTTTTTCCTCTTTTAAAAAGACCGGAAAGAATATCTACAAGAAAAATAATTTAAAAATGTATTTTGCTGTCTGTTTATTAAACCGTTATCTAAATTGTTTACAAAAACTTACCAATATTATTTAAATAAAAAATAAACCAATTTCGCGACCGTACCAAAAGAAAATACAACAAAAACAGTCTGACATTTCGCTTTCTCGTTGGATACAAAAATATTTTAGTAATCATTTTTCCCTATATATATATATTAGAGTGGTCCTTATTTATATGGAGTAAAAAGAAAGGTAGAATTTCTGGCGCGACACCCATTAATTTTGTTCCTTTATACACTAATCTTAAATACATATTCAAAATTTCAAGCCAATCAGACCACTCTAACACGTGCCGCATCGAGGTTAAATAAGTGAAAAATGTAAGTCATTTTTTTATTACCTATTTATTCAAAATAAACTTTGTATGTATTTGTAACAATATAATTTAAATTAAATTAAAACATTTCAAATATGTATTTCAATAATGAATTTTCTTAATTCATTTTGTTTATAAACACATAATAATTATTTTATGTACGTACTGTATCGTATACTTTTCTAATATTCATTAATTGTACGATGTCTTCAAAATTTCTCTGCTATATCCAGGGTATTTTTTGCGATAATTTGTGACAGTCTGAAACAATTGGTCATAATTATTACAATATTAATAACACACTAGGTAATTTAATTTTATTTTATAAATTAAAATAAAGTTAGTAGGGACTCACCTGCAGCAAAAATTGTTTTTGGTCTTCGTCTTTCGTTATTTTGTCATTGAACTCTTCCATAAGTTTTACTCCACGCTCCGCTGTATCATTAACTACTTTAAGTGACCCAATTATTTGCTGCCCTTGTTTGTAGTCCGTTTGTTCACTCCATTGTGATGGATCCTTTTGTAAAAAGGCTCAAGACAAACCAAATCTCTCAAAAATTTTCATCGATTTCGTCGAGAGTAATTCTGTTGGAAGATCTTTGCTAACGAAACTGGAAACATCTTCTAAATTTAGATATAACTTCTTTTTAATTTCTTCATCTTCATTTTTATCTTCTCCGAAAAGTTGTTTAACCATCCGTCGTTTATTTTCTACTTCTATTCTGTCATCAAACAAAGAAAAAGCTGCACATTCCTCATTGAGATACCATAAATGGTTTATAAATTTTTTAACGCATTTTCTGCTATAATTTTATCGTATTTCTTATAGGAATCGAGTTTTTTCAAAAAAATTATATCATTTAATGGTGCTTGCAAAGCATCTGGAGCAGAAAACCAATGTTCTGTATAGCATCTAACTATGAAACATGTAATATTTTGTAAGGCCTTTTTATCTTTGGCACTTATAGGAATTTGATTCTGAAATAGCGTTAGCTTTAGGCAATATATACCTTTTGCCATCCATCTAGCCAAATGGTAAGCTCCTGGTCGCCGAAATTTAATACCACCCGGTGGAACTGCTCCTAAAAATATAATTATGAGCTCAAGAAATTCCTTATAATCATTCCGAGGAAAATCATTTTTTAGTTTTTGTTCAGCAAATATTAGTAATTCTTCCCCTAACACCAATAAGAACATTATTGGTAAATTCGTTTGACGACCAGATTGAAAATTTTGTTTTGTCAATACTTTCCCATTGACTTTTAAACTTTTTAAATAGTGGAATATCAGGACCAGAAGATGGGGCAAACTTCACTGAAGTAAAAACGTTTTGGAGAATAATCTCAAAGACATGATGTCTACAAGCGAAATATAATATATCTCGGTCCATTTTTTGTTCCAAAAGAGTGCAGGCGCCGTTTAAACGACCAGTATTAGACGCAGTTGTATCGAATACAAACGCTTGACCTTTATGAAGCAATGACCAATCTTCAAGGGTATCATATACAGCAGAGGATACTTCATATCCAGTTGCAGATGAAAGCTCAGGAACACCAAGAAGTTGTTCAACATTTGGAGCTGTTGCAATGACTGGGAGTCTATCGATTTTAGTTTTACCGGTTATATCCGGGAGAATTTTGGAATCCCAGTGTATCACTGTGAAATTCAAATTTAATTCGAGAAATTTCGATTTGATATGCGATACATTTGATTCACGGAAGTTTTGCCGACTTCGTCTAATTGAAGTTCGATTTATAACAAAATCTAAAGGATTTAGAGAAGCGGCCTCCTCGCAGGCTGTCAATAAATGAACGGCGTCACGGTCGCTAATTTTACATTTATCGAAAGCTGCGGCGAGTCGAGGTGTTAATATTGTTAATCGTGCCCTTTTTGATCCCGACGGTGCATTCACTGTAAAATCACGATCAATGGTATCCGTTATCGACGTGTCTTCTTCTTCCGAACTAGATGTAGAACATAGTTGAGCTGAAAAAAATTGAGGTGTAATATCAAATGCAACATTTTTACGCCTCCGATTGTAAATATTTTAATAAATTGAATCTTACGTACCATTTTCACAATTTGTTGAACACTGCTTTAATTTTCTTTCCATGTCCTTTTTTTCTCGATTACTCGTAGGTCTTCTTTTTTTGATTCTAGCGAGCGTCTGTGCCAATCATACATCCACGACGACCTTTTTGTCTTTGTAAGAGCAAAAACTCTTTGTCTTCTTCGATTTCAATCATATTTAAAGCGCACGCATGTGCTATATCAAATAAGTCGTTTAAACTTTCCTCAAACTCTTGCCTTTGTTCCTTACAGACGACACTATTTCTATTTTTACTTTTTTCTAGTAATCGTAATGTGTCGTATAGTTTTTTTAATTTTTTTACACAGTGACATCGGGCTCGAATAGGAATTCGAGCTTTTTTCCAAAATATTACACATTCATCAATGACCAGACAAATGCTATCATGTAAATTTAAATGTACCATTCGCATATTATAAAACAACACACTTAAAACTTCGCCTTGTGATGGTAATTTACTACCGAGTAATTGGTTTTTCATAAAACCTACTAAAAATATTTTTTGTCGGGACATTTTACACTTATAATACTAACAATCACTTTTAATAAATTTAGATAAAATATCACTAATGCACAATATATGATTAGATTTGTAATTGTCTTGACTTACTTGATTTTATTTGCATCGTCAAAAAGTCGGTGGTAATTTTTATAGAATGTTTTTACTACTTAGTCGCATAAGCAAATAAAACACACAAAAAAAAAATTAAATTGAAAAACTCATGTTAAAATCAATCCAGTAGTCAGATTTCGAAGCGCAAATAGTTTATTTGCGACCTGTTGGAGGATATACCCCTAAATCGTACACAATTTAAAACAACTAAAAATATGTTTTCGGTGGAGTACCGATATATTGATTAGCTGCACAATTTTTGTATAGAAAATATTTTAAATATTACAAATGCACGAAATAGAACACAAAATAAAACATGCATTAATTTCATCTTTGTTTTCTTGCCCGCATAACATTTCTTCATTTTGAATACTTTAAGCTTAATGCGGCACGTGTTAACATTGTCCTAGAGCTTAGAAATTTTGGCTTTTGAAGTTTTTCATACAGAGGAATAAACTTATGGGGTGTCCCGAGATAAAAAGCAGGGTTGGAAAATAAGGACCACCCTAATATATATATATATATGTATACAAAATCTCGAAAACGTTGCCCATTAAGCAAACAGACGTCAGTCAAAAAATAATGTACATTTTTTTTTCGATGATTATTGGTTTGCTTGTACTTCCTTTATGGGGTGAAATATTGCTATGTTTGGCTTCATGAAGAATGGTGTCGTGTTGTGTAACATGGGTATAGTGTGTGTGTGGTATTCACATTTATAATACGGGAGACTTGCTTAATGCTTGATCGTACATCGCAATCGTCAATCAATTTTTGGTTAATCACTTTTAATGTCTAAAATTTTTTCTTTTTTTTTTTGCATTAAACACTGCACTCGGAGAAAATGACCTCCAAATTGTTCGGGATGACCACAATATTTCATCATCATGATGAAATTCAAACTTTATGGGACGATAATACATATTTTCGTTACAAGTGTTATAAATAAATTTTTATTAACTCAGGAAAATATTTCTATTTGTGTAAAAACTAATTTTCTGATAAAGAAATAGTACTCACAAGTTTGGTCTTTTGGAATTTCCGTGTCAAAATCTACATGAACGTTTTGTGTTGAAGTTTTTGGAAATGTATCTTTTATTTTTTAAAAAAAATTTGAAACCCTAGGTCATCATTGGACCATGTTGGACTTTCTTCTAAATAAGATAATTGAAACGAAATTATTTATTAGGATGGTTATGAGTAATTATTTCTGAAGTAAGCTAATAAAACTTACCAGTTTATTTTGAAAATAAACTGGTCATTCTTAGGAGAACTGTCCATTTCAAATCTTTAATAATTTGGAATATAAACAACCATCATTAGTTTTTAATTTCATTATTTTGGACTGAATTAAATTTATTTTAAATTGATCGATTCATGAATCCAGCTGCTCTTTGGTGCAAAAAAAAATTTTTAGAATGGAAGATACGACAGGCGTCGTGAAAAACTGCTGGATGCTGTTCAAGAAACTTCCTCTCAAGTTAACATCATTTGATTTAATAATTTCCGAGATTTTAAAAACTTTATTGTTGATCAAGCAGTAATTATTTGGGTATTTTATAGAATATTTGAATTTATTATAACTTATATCTCTGAATGAGCTTCCACCTACATATATTATAATCTAATACCACATATGGTATATATATTAACTGAACTTTTTATAATTTTATTCATTTTTTTAATCCTCCGATTTTCTCATCGCATAATATTCTAATGGCACACACTAATAATAGAAATTGTTCATAATATTCCGCATACAAAATATTTTTCATTATTATAGGACCAGTATATAAAAGAAAAAATATGAAATTCAGTAGCTCCCCATCTGTCAATTTCACAAATTGGTCGTGGTTTCCGTTTAAATTCTGATGTTATTCCAAATTTCACTAGTTGCAACCTTTCATCAATAAAATTTATTTGTTGTTTGCTTAAGGAATATGTTCTTTTTTTGTTTTATATCCAATATTTTAGGCTTTGTCGCATAACTCCCAGAAGAACGCAGTTCATTTAATCAATCGGCATCTGCGACACACATTTAAAGTTAATTTTCTCCAGAGCAATTTTAGTTTGTTTTAAATGATGTTCAGGCTGCTCCCTATTAAAAAATGCCTCGTCAGTTCGCAAAGGATTGGCTACATTTAGAAATACAACACGATTATCAATATACTCTCCTTTAACTTTGAATTTCGTGCAACCATAATACCCTGAATGTCCCTGAACACCTAATATCATCGATTTAGCTGGTGCATCATCACACACAATAGCTCGAATATTTATCCTATATGATGTGTTGTGATGTACGATGCCATTTATTTTAATAAATTGAATGTCTTCTACAAAATTATTTAAGTAAGCATCGGGGCAGAATGGTTTTCTGTAACCGTGATATGCTCCGATCATAAAAACTTCATTAGTGCCATTTATATTTCCTAAAATAGGCAATAATTGGCAATTAGAACTTTTTGCTAAAGGCAGACCATCGATACCTATATCAATGTTCAAAATATTTGGCAGTTTTGGATATATGTGCAAAATATTTTGTATGCTTTTATTAATTTCGAAATGAAAGTAAGATCCGCTATCCATTGGTGATATTTTGGTAAGTTTTGGCGTGTGCTTCAAAGTTGGGACATCTTTGGGCAGGGTAAGGGTGATATTCTCTGAGAATAGCCAGCAAAGCATTTGCTGACTCATACGATGGACTATATTTAATACTCCAATCAGACAAAATGCACTCTAATATTATCTGATATTGTCGTCGTCACTCAAGCTGCGTACATGCTATACATTTCTGGTGAAAAAATGTACACCACGAAGTTAGCTATATGAGTTGAATTATTTCCAACTAGAATAAAAAGTTCACCAGGGTAACCAATTTTAACAAAAAAATTTACTATTTTGCTAACTTCGTGGTGTACATTTTTTCACCAGAATTGGATCATGTACGCACTGTCAAGGAATCTGATGAAATATCTGATTCGATATTATGCATGTCTGTTTCAGTTGAACCATTAAAATGTTCAAGTGATGGAGATGTTGTTGGAATGTCGACGTACTCGTAGTTGCTATTAAGTTAGTTACAGCCGTCGAATTCAATTTTGGTTTAATTTGACTATCGACAGTGTTAGGAGTTTGGCCAAATGACAGTAAAAGAGCCAACTCATTCTTGATTTTTCGGTCAAACTTTCGTTTGGACATCTTAAAATATAAACAGAAAGCATAAAACTTCTGGCTCATCAAAGGAAACACGACAAATACTATCCGATGCATTAGTAATTGTGATGAGGCAAATTTAAATTAAATGAAACGTTATTTATAATTCAATTAAATAAGAGAATAAAAAACTCCAAAAAATTAATTTTCATTGGTTTGACAAGGCAACAAACATAAACGTTACCTTAAACTTTCCTCATCACAATTATTAACGTATAGGATAGGATAATAAAAAATAAAATATGAGAAAATGTCGCCATTTTTAATATACATAATAAAACAAAGAGCGTCATTTTTTCTGCGCTACAAAATTAATAAAATTTACCATTTTATATTGTTTGTTCTTAAAATTATTTTATTTACTTACGATACAATAATTTTATTAAAAAAATATAAATAGATTATAGTATGTACAATAAAATAAATAAATTCAAAATATACAAAAAAGATAACTTTTTTTAACCTCAAAAAAATATCAAATGTTTAAGAAATACGAATATGTATAGACTGACGGGATAGCTAGATGACGATCAACTGAGTTAAAGAAAAAAGGAATAAAAAGAGATGAAAAATTGGTTTAGTGTAAAGGGCCCCATACACGGTCAAACAATTTGCACAAACTTCTGTTGTACAACAACTCGTTGTGTAAACCGTTTGCCGTACCCACACACGAGTTTGCGCAACACTTACGCTACAATAATATTTGTTCAAATTTCAGTTGAGGCTTAATCATTAATCAATAAGGATGTCAACTAAGGCCGCAAGTTTGGCAATTATAATTTATTGTGCTACGGATGAATCTACAAATCGAAAACGGAAAACAAGAGTTTGGATGAAAAAATGGTTAAAGAAAAAGTGTGCTTTTAACCATGGAAATTTAATAAAGAAGCTAGAACTATCTGCACCTTTAGATTATAAGAATTATTTAAGGATGGACTCTGCGATTTTCGGGGAATTGCTAGAAATGGTAAGTCCTTTTATTATAAAAAACGACACCACTATGAGGGAATCAATATCGCCCAAACAAAGGTTATTTGCCACTTTGCGTTACCTAGCATGTGGGTTAACTTTTGAGGAGCTAAAATTTGAAGCTGCGATAGCCGCACAGACTCTGGGAAAAATTATCATTGAAACGTGTGAGGCAATCATAAAAGTTTTAAAAAATTATATAAAGGTAAGTAAAAATTCATTTATTTATTTTCTAATATCGAATTTTCACGAAAAAATGTTAGTTAGCTTCAACAAAATTCCAATGTAACTTAAATTAAATCTTGAATAAAATACAAATTCTCATTAATGTTATTAAAGTTTAGAAACAAAATTTGAATTCATTGATACCTATGTACTGTAATTATATACAAAATTAAAACCACTATTGTAATTGTTGGTCCAGAAAAGGATCGGGAACTGTATTGTAGTGTAGCTGTGGTTGTGCTGTTGGATGATGTGGTGTAAGATGATCCAAGTATGGTGACTGATTCATTTACGGTGACGGTTGGTTCGAATATGTTGAAGCGGAAGACATTCGGCGCGACTTGGGCGGTTCATTAATTTTCACTGAGTGCCTATTGTTAACGCCAATTTTGATATTACCTAAATACATAAACATTTACAAATTTTATTTGGTATTATATTATATTATTATTGTATTATTATTAGATTATTATTATATTATTATTATATTAGGATTATATAGTATGTATATTACATATATTATATTATATTCGGATTACATTATTATTACGTTGCTATTATTATTGTTAATTTTAGTTTGACGTTTCAAAATGTAAACACAACGCCATTATGAAAAATGGACGTCTTCGAATTCGAAAATTCTTGGTTGCATCCATGAGTTCGAAGAAGTTCATTCTTCTTGCGTTGGACGTCGCGTCAATCGTTTTAGGTTAAGTTTAGTACTAATTTTTTGCATATAAAAGAACTTTTTTTCTTTTTTATTATTATTGTACTTCGAACTTTGTAATAAATTGGTCAGTCATTTTGCCTAAATAAAAAATTGGATTTTTTTGCATTGACAAAACCAAACAACAATAAAACTTGATAAAAATATAAAAAAAAAAATAGAATTACATAAATTAATTTTAAACATAAAAATATTGTGTTTTTTAATAAAATAAAGTAACAAGTAATTGGCGGCGATAAAATATTGAATCTTCGAGCATCGTCATCCGCCACCTATGTAGATCACCTAATTGGGCTTCGAAAAGTACGTCGTTGAATGCTTTTTTTGCATAAATTTGCTGGTCTAGTTTGAATTTTATGAAATGCACAGCCCAACTTTTAGCTAAAATTTCAACCTCCGAGTTTACAGTGCGGAGATGTTCACAAGCCATTTCTAGAAGCTCATTCCGTTTATCTTGCATATTTTCTTCGTTTGGCGATTTCCTTTTGGTGGCTACTTTGCGTGCCGGTACAGCCTCCTTTTTTCCCAAAAGTTGTAGCCCAACAATTCGAGAATAGATGGAACTTTCCACACTGCTTAGGGGCAGAAGATGGCAAGCATATTACTATTCGTAGGCCGCCAAGGACCGGCTCTTATTATTTTAATTATAAACAATCGTTTAGCATTGTAATAATGTCTATTACAAACTCAAATTATGAATTTTTAATGGTAGACGTAGGAGCTAACGGACGGGTCTCTGACGGGGAAGTATTTTCCAATATACATTTTAATAAAAAGCTTCAACAGAAAAACCTCTGCATACCTGAACCTGAAAATATACCAGGTACTAATATTAAAACGCCTTATGTTATATTTGGTGACGATGCTTGTAATTTTAACAATTTATCTGTTTGGTTTGTAAGACCAAACTTGTTAAAATTAATAAATTTTATAACTAATTCGGTTACCACGGGTGGGGCCAAACTAGTTAGAGATAAAACTTTTTTTTTTATGGTTAATTTTATTCTGATTTTATTAACGAAATATCTACAGTTTAAATACTTATTCTAAAAGACTTAAAACACTAACAATAATAATTTTTATAGTGATAAGCATTTTAAACATTGTTTTTAAATAGTTCGTTTACACCAATTAAACTGCAATTATGCATTATTACATTCAATTTTATATAATTTGATCGTTTAATAATAGTTCATTTACACCAATTAAATTGTAATTATGCATTATTGCATATACATTTAACTTCATACAATTTTTATAGTTTAATATAAACTAATAATAAAGCTCATTGCCCTGTTGAAAACTACGTGAGTTTTAAGTTGTTAGTTGAATGACGTTGATGAAGAGTGGCCTTCATTATACATAAGATTCATCTACCCTTGGTAATGGCGCAGGAGGCCTGCGGTTAGTTGCTTTTTTATGTAATTTTCGTATGATCCAAAAAATTACTACTGCTAGGAAGCTCCAAAACATTATGTGAATCATAGTATAGTGGTGTATATGATGAATGATTGGATCATCAATTAAAACCTCATTTTCTCTCAGCGAAGCTAATTGGTTGTCCAGATCAGATGTCTCAGGAGTGGTTATTAATTCCAAGTTATCAACTTCTAATGTCCTGTTTTTGATAGATGAATTGAGCTGGTTCAGATTTTTAGCCCCATGTATCAGTCCAGTAATTTTAAGAGAATCTCTGTTGATATTGTTGTGGGCTGCACCTGCAGCGATTATGAGATGATCTGCGTCTCGTAACATACATCCTGCATTTATTTCCACCACGCCAGATCCCCGCAAGTTATGATACTTGATTTTTGAGCCGCATATGACATCTACAGTAGTTTCGTAGGGCACTACATAAATCCACTGGTTTGGAGCGTTTAGCTTAATCCAATGATTAGTTGCCGTTGTTGAGCCAATGTTGCAAAAAGCTTCAAGTCTTGGTTTCCGCTGCATGATGGCAATCTCACATTGACTTCTATTGGTCAAGGTGTTGACGATTGGTGAGATTTCGGATAAAAATTGCATTGGTTGCAGTGCTTGACAGTGAGTTATTTCTTCTTTTGTCAAAAACGCTACGTGTTCCCGCCTACTGTCCACAGCTAAATATTTTGCTGAGGTAACGATGTAAGATTGAGTGTTGTCATGAATAATGTCTGGAACTGAAATCACCGAAAAGAGAGTATAATCCCATGTGAATGATAGTGGGAGGATGATTTCAATTATTATGGTTCGCTGTGTTACTCGGCTTCGTATGTTCATGCTTTGGTACACGTGGATAAGATCTTGTATATTATGACCTGGTACTGTGATAGAGGCTGGTATATGTTGACGGATTAGTTGCAACTCATCCTCGAGTTGTACCGGCGAAAGTATGGATGGATGTAAATTGCCCTGATGGGCATGATGTATTACGTCCAATAACCCTTGTTGTGTATCTTCTAGGTTGTTTAGTACTAGGGTCAACTCTAACATGGTCACTAACACTGACCTAACTCTTTCCTCGTACGTTTGATATTCTTGTAATTGAAACATTTCCTGCCGTAGCCGCTGCTGAGTTTTGATTAAGTTGTTCAAAGACGTCATAGTGAGATTTGAATTGTGCCTCACTAGTTTAATGGTGTTGTCAATTACGCTGGTTTGGTTCTTTATCAGCATCAGTAAATGGTTTTCGTTCTTGCTTATTGTTTCGAAGTGGGCCTCGTACTCGTGTGCTTCTCGTTGCGAAAGAAGTCCAAACATATCACTTAGCACGGTTCCTATTGTATCTCCAAAACCGCGTTTAACCCGTCGTCGTTCCTTGTTGCTTTCTAGCAATAGCATGTTGTCAGCGATTAGGTTGTTAAGACGCCACTGTAGTTGCTCAATGATTATGTTGCAATTTATTCTGGGGAGCTCCTTACAAACCGTCTGTAATTCTGCATGGGCTTGCTTAAAAATGTCGATCTCTTCCCAGTAATTACTCATGTTGTAATGAATTAATATAGTCCACTTCATTGCAACCACTTCCAGATTACCTAATTCTTCGAAAAATATACCGGTGGATTGGTTGAAAGCTGCTATTTGGATATCAGCTTGGACAAGTCCCAGACAGCCGCAAAGTGACAGCATCGCTAGTATAAAGTAGTTGTTTCTCTTCATATGTTTTACTCGTCTATCGGGTTGTTGTCGTGGTGCCAGGCTGTTATTTTCGTAGGTAATTGAAGTTGTCTTTTTAGGCGTGGTACTAATTGACGGCGAGATGGTTTTTATGGGTAATGAATCCCTTGCTTCATCGTCGATTGGTAATTTACATAGTTTTACAATTGGTCGTTTATACACTGCGTCCTTGCATTTGACAGTTGCGACACGTACGAGGTTGTCCTCTCCAGGATGAGTATACAGAACACGTCCTAGCTTCCATCGAGTGGCGGGTTGTTGATCGTCCTTTATTAATACTAGGTCATTTTCCTTCAAGTTTGGTTGTGCACTCATCCATTTATTTCTTTGGTGTAGTTGGTGAAGATATTCAGAGGACCAACGTTTCCAAAAATCTTGCACAACTTTCTCTACCATGTGCCATCTGGATCTTAATCCCATATTGTCGATATCAGCGCATGGTAGTGCTTTGATAGAATCGCCTATTAAAAAGTGCCCTGGAGTTAATGCTGACAAATCGGAAGCATCGTTGGTCAGTGGTGTTATAGGGCGTGAATTAAGGCATGCTTCAATTTGCGTGACAACGGTATATAGTTCTTCAAAGGTCAATGTTGATTCTCCTATGACTCTTTTGAGGTGAAATTTTACCGATTTGATTCCCGCTTCCCAAATTCCGCCGAAATGCGGAGAGTGTGGTGGTATAAAATGACAAGTAGTCCCCTCGCTGGCTAGCATAGTTGCTATGTTCGTTGGAAGTTTTGTTAATGCGGTGTGGTAGTTCTTTTTCATTGCGGCATTTGCTCCAACAAAGTAGGTTCCATTGTCGGAGTATATATCTGTACACAAGCCTCGTCTGGAAATGAATCTTTTGTAGGCAGCAATAAAGTCATCGGTTGTTAAGCTGCTTACAATCTCGATGTGGACAGCTTTCGTCACCATGCAGATAAACAGTGCAATGTATCCTTTGTACGTCTTATGACCTCTACCTTTGGTTGTTCTTAATAGAATGGGACCGGCATAATCGATTCCCGTTTTGGCAAACGGTCTTCCCGGCCTCACACGAGAAGATGGCAAATTTCCCATTAGCTGGTTAGACTGTTGTTGTTTGTGGCGAAAACAGATAATACATTTATTAATTATCTGTCTTACAGCACGTTTACCGTCGATTACCCAGTATTTATTTCTTAGATGAGATATTGTCAATTGTGTGCCTCCATGTAAGGTACTGATGTGAGCCTCTTCTATGATTCTCTGTGTAACTATGTTATTTTTGTCTAAGATTACTGGGTTTCTGCTGGCACTTGGGAGGATTGAATTCTGTAGTCTTCCACTTGCTCGTAGCAAACCATTTTCGTCTAATGTTGGATTTAGTGATAGGATTTTGCTTTTCTTGTCAATTTCTTTGGCGTGTTTGAGATGGCCGATTTCACTGTGAAAATCTTGTTGTTGTACCATTTTTAAAATTGTTAATTTTGCCATTAAAGTTCTGAAGCAATTAATTCCTTTTTGTTGTTGGTTTTAAGAATGCTGTTGTTTATAAATCGTTTGCAGTACGCGACTATACGCTTTAGTTGGTTGTAACTCGAGCATCGCTCGAATAGCTCTATAAGCGCGTGATTTTCCTTCCTTATTGTAAGTACTTCATGGATTTTCTGTTTTAATTCTTGTTGTTGATTTGTGCAACTCGGATTGGATAGGCCGATTTCCTTGTACATCATCAGCTGTTGTCGTAGAAATTCTGGGCCTTCCCACCATAATTTATTTTTGGTGAGCGCTAACGGAGTTGTGCCACGTGAAGCTATGTCTGCTGGATTGTCGCATGACTTCACGTGGTGCCATGTTGTTGTTGGTAACATAGTTCTTATTGCTGAAATTCTATTGGCCACGAAAGTTTTAAATTTGTTTGGCTCCCCTGTGATCCAACAAAGAGCAATTGTTGAATCTGACCACGCATAGGTCTCGATGTTGTTGATTTTCAACACTCCTTGTACGTGTTTGAGTAGTTTGGCCAATAATAGAGTTGCATTCAATTCTAACCGAGGGATAGATAACTTTGTTTTTGTTGGAGCTACTCGTGTTTTTGAGATTAGTAATTGTGTTGTAATTATCCCTTTCTCATCTAATGTTCGACAGTATATCGCGGCAGCGTATGCATCTTCTGAGGCGTCAGCAAAACCATGCAGTTGAATTTCGGTGTAGCTTGTTGTATTAATCCATCTTCGTATTGTTATGTTTCTTATTTCCTCTAACTCTTCTTTATATTTAGTCCATTTGGTATTTATTTTTTCAGGTAACGGGTCATCCCATTCTATTCCCGTTGTCCATACTTCTTGCATCATAATTTTTGCTGCTATTGTTATTGGGGACAGCCATCCAACTGGATCAAAGAGTTTAGATGAATCCGATAGTAATGAGCGTTTGGATGGTCGCTTGCTCGATAGTTGCAATTTCTCGATATCAAATCTAAAGGTGTCTTCTTGTGGATCGTATAGAATGCCTAACGTTTTAATGCAGTCATTTAACTTGATTTGCATATTTCCTTTACCGTGTAGTTCTCTCGGAATATGTTTCAGTAAGTCCTTTGAATTGGAGAACCATTTCCGTAGATTCAGTCCACCTTTCTCCGTGAGCGCTTTTAATTCTTGTAGTGCTTGAATTGCTTCTTCCATATTGTCACAACCTGTTAATAAGTCGTCCACGTAGAAATCTGCCAACATGATTTTTGATGCTGTTGGGTATTCACTGGCTCCTTCGCTTGCGAGTAGTTGTAATGACCTTATTGCCAAGAAACTGGCAGCTGTTGTTCCGTATATGTCACCGTTTTTAATTTATATGCCTCCATTGGTTTAGAGGGGTGAGTTCTCCATAATATTTGTTGAAAGTTTTGATCTTCCTCGTTGATCCAGGTTTGGCGATACATTTTTTCTATGTCTGCTGTTATTACGATTTTGTGTTTTCGCCATCGCAATAAAATGTCGGCTAGATCTTCTTGTAATTTCGGACCATTCATCATACAATCGTTTAGTGATGCTCCGGTTGTTGTTTTGGATGAAGCATCAAACACGACTCTTAGCTTGGTGGTGGTGCTGTAGTTCTTGAATACGCCATGATGGGATATGTAGTAGATGTTACTTGCTTTGCCATCATCAATTTTTTCCTGCACGGGTTCCATATGTTTCAGATTGATATATTCTTGCATGAACTTATGGTATAGTTGTTTAAAATGTGCATCCTTCTTGAAACGTTTTTCAATTTGTATTAGTCTGGCAGCTGCTCTCTTTCTTGATTCTCCTAGCGCTACATGATTATCCTTAAACGGGATTTTCACTATGTATCTGCCGTCTGATCCCTTTTCTACTGTTGACTGGAAGTGTTCTTCGACCTTGATTTCTTCTTCAGTTTTAGTTCTTTCTTCTGGTACTGAGTCATTGTCTATCAATAATTTTAATTGACCCTCAATTATTTTGGTAGATACCATTGTTGTTTTATGCTGTACGCTTCTGTCATTTCTGCTTCCAATGATTATATACCCAAATTCTGTATCTTGGGCCATTGGCTCCAGCTGATTTCCTTTGATTATGTTGTTTTTGATTATTGTTGGGTAATAATCTGCACCAAGGATGAGATCAATTGGCTGTGACTGGTTGAAATGTGGGTCAGCAAGTTGTATTTGTTTGAGATGAACCCAGCTGTCTGTGTTAAAGTCTTCTTCAGGTAGCTGTTGATTGAGTTTGTCGAATATTAAGGCTTCGATGTTTAACTGGAATCCCCCATCAAAGGTTGGTGATAATTGTATATTGATGGTGTGTTTGCAAACGCCTGCTGTAGCTCCACCGATTCCAGAGATGGTGACATATGTTTTCTTCTTTTTAAAGTTTAGCAGGTTCGCGGCTCTTGCCGATATTAATGTTGCTTGCGATCCTGGGTCGACTAATACTCTTAGCGTGACGTAATTGTCTGTTCCGGTTTTGGCTCTAACTACCGCAGTTGGTAGTAACACTTGTCCTTGTTGGTTCACCATGAATGTTTTACTAATACTGCTTGAGGCTGCATTATTGCAGTGTAGTAGTGTGTGGTGTGCACCATTGCACACAACGCATGCTTCTGCTTTGCAGTAGCTGCCTTGGTGTTGGCTTAAACAACTTTTGCATAAGTTTTTGAGGTTTACTAGCCTTGCTCGTTCTAGTGTTGTCATGCTTTTAAAAATTCGGCATTGCTGTAAACTGTGTTGTTCCTTGCATCTTTCTACATAACATGTACTCGCTGCCGTGGCTGTATACACCCGTTTTGGTGGTGGTGTGTACTGCGGCCTCGTGGTTGTTGGCTTCTGATTACCCATAGCTTCGAGGGATTGAAATCTTCTTTCCATGAATTTGAAAATTTCTTCTAGTTGTGAAATTTCTCTCGGTTTCTCAATTGTTGTTTCATATAGTCTGATTGATTCTGGGTCCATTTTTTTACTTAAAATAAAACCCACGAAGGCTTCGAAAGGCGAGCTCATCTTCAGACGATATATGTTGTGCAAAATCTCCTTTGCGGTATCGTGTAGATTCCTCACTGATTGTGCGGATGCTGCTTGCAGTGTTGTTAATGACAATAATGCATTGAATTGGTGGCTTGCAAGTAGTCTCGCATTGTTGTATCTATCTTGGATTATGTCCCAAGCTGCTTTATAATTGTCACCTGTTGTTGATAAGTGACTTATCAGTTGTGCTGCCCCTTTCATTACATGTGTCTTTAAATACTGCATCTTGACCGTGTCAGACAATTTGCTGTTTCGATGAACTAACTCGGTGAACATGTCATTGAATGTTTCCCATCGATCGTATTCACCGTAAAATAGCGGAATTTCTACCTTGGGTAGTCTTATTTGGGATGCTTCAGCTGTCGTTGTTGTTGTCTCGCTTTTATGCTGCTGCAATTGTATGATTGTTACTTCTACTTGGTTTTGAAGCTTCCCAAAATAATCTTCAAAGAAGTAATTTGACGTTTGCTCGTCATCTTCTAGTTCTACTAGGATTGCTGTATGCTGCTCTGATACTACTTCCATTTCTTTCTCCAGTTGCTTAATTTTGAGGTTTATGTACTCCTTGGATATGTTGTCGGTGTCCATTGAGTATTTTATTGATGCCAGATTTTTATACATCTGACGCATCAAGATATCTTGCCTTTTCATTAGCTTGTTGTTGGTCACCTCAATTGTTGGTTTGGAGTTTTCAGCTTTGTTTATAGGCTGCTCTTCATCTGTTTTACTGCCAAATTCATTGCTTGTCAATGTGTTGTTGATTAATGGCTGCATGGGTTTACTTGTTGTTGGTGTGACTGGTGGGAAGTTATTGAGCCGTTGACGCATATCGTCAAGGGCCGTTTTGTACTTGTCAGCAATGGATGTCCTTTTGTTGTAATATTCATATTTGGCATTCAGCTCTGGCTTGAAGACACGAATCTGGTCATCCACTCTTACGTAGTCGTTATATAACGCCTTTAGAGTTGGTATCCTATGTTCTAGGTATCTTATTATTTTTCTATCCGCTGGATCTTTACGGTAGTTCCGGTCCAGCTGGATTATTTTTTCACCAGTTTCCTCCTGTTCTTTGATTAATTTCTCCATGTTGTTACTTGGCTGTATTTGTGGCACTATCTGGATATCTGGATTACGTTATCTGGATTTTTATCGTAGCTGGTTAGCTCGTTCGATTTTTATTTTGCCGGTTGTTTTAGTGGCTTCGAAGGACCATGTAATTTTAACAATTTATCTGTTTGGTTTGTAAGACCAAACTTGTTAAAATTAATAAATTTTATAACTAATTCGGTTACCATGGGTGGGGCCAAACTAGTTAGAGATAAAACTTTTTTTTTGATGGTTAATTTTATTCTGATTTTATTAACGAAATATCTACAGTTTAAATACTTATTCTAAAAGACTTAAAACACTAACAACAAAAATTTTTATAGTGATAAGCATTTTAAACATTGTTTTTAAATAGTTCATTTACACCAATTAAATTGTAATTATGCATTATTGCATATACATTTAACTTCATACAATTTTTATAGTTAAATATAAACTAATAATAAAGCTCATTGCCCTGTTGAAAACTACGTGAGTTTTAACAATGCTGTTCCACTGATGGAAAACTTAATGAAACCATTTAGTCGAAGAGATCTGACCATAGAAGAAGCTGTTTTTAACTACAGGTTATCTCACGCTCGTCGCGTGATAGAAAATGTATTCGGTATATTAGCCACCAGATTTAGAATATTGCTCAGAGAAATAAATCTACGTCCAGAAAAGGCTATTATCATTGTTCTAGCGTGCTGCCATTTACATAATTTTTTACGAAAAAAAAAAGTGGAAACATATTGTCAAGGAGGGTTCGACGTTGAAAACCCTGTTACTGGGGTGGTGTCAGCGGCCGATTGCAGAGCGAATGAAACGTTAATTTCGCTTCAACATCTGCAAGGAAGGAATACTACAGCATCAGCCAAAGATATACGTCAAAATTTTTCACGTTACTTTAACACTGTTGGAGCTGTGTCGCGGCAGAATAAAATATATCGTAAATAAATGTAATATATAATTATTATATATAATGAATTTAAGAATGAATAAAAATATGAAAAAATCAGTAACTTGCCGTCTGCATGATTTCGTCCGATTCGGTGGTCTTATCAACAGTTGATGTTCCCTGCATCTGATATTCCTGATCCCTCAAGAAATCAATTTCGTCAAAGTTCCATAATGACGGTACATATAAATCCTCTCTTCTGATGCCAGATTTTTTACTCTCCCCTACTTTTTTTAATTCCCTGCGGTAAGCGGTACGCAGGTAATTAATTTTTTTTCTCACTTGACCTCTATCCGCATCTTTGTCCATTTCTTTCATTTTAATGACTAGTTTGTCGTAATCACAGTTTTTTAAATATCTATTCTTATAACCTTCACTTTTACCTTCCATAATTCAGGCAAATCTCAATATAGGTTAATAAACTCTTGCCAAAATTGTTTATTATCAACCGTATTTGCCATTTTTGGTTCTGTAATGCGCAACGCAAAATGTTGTACAATACTCTCAAACATCGACATACACGTGTCAAACAGTCGCACAACGGTAAACGTTGCGCAAATAATTTCAAACATGTTTGAATTTATGCAAACTGTTGTGCAACAATGCAAACAGCACCATATACGATCAACATGTTTGCACAACAGTGTTTGTTGCGCAAATTGTTTGATCGTGTATGGGGCCCTTAAAAGATACTTAATATGTAACAGAATAGGTTTAGCTCTTATTTGTAGTATGGAAAATAGTACGGAAAAAAAGCTCTATTGTCGCACATGCGACAAATTGCATATTGGGATTTTCAAAGTATTTGGATTAAAAATATATAATTTTCGTGTGTACAAGTGAAATAAAATTTAAAAAAAAAAATTCAAAATAAAACAAAAAAAATTGGTTTCTTCTTGGTGAAAATAAAAATTTATTAAAAACACAAAATATAATAAAGTTGTATTATTTAGAAACGGCTCACAGTTTACTGAAAGGAGCTGAATTAGTGATTTCGAGAGAATTACGCACAGAGTAAATGCGTCCACCATTGTTTTGGATAATTCATTTGATGACCTCATCCAGCAAAAACTTCTGTGCCTCTCCAATGCATAAATTAGTTTTATTTATATTAAGCCAATTCTTAAGATTTAAACAAATTATTTTATTGGCATAGGGCTCTTTATTTTTACTTAATTAAGCTTAAGCTTTCAATCCCAATTTCGTATCATTGTCAAAAGCATACTGAAAATTATTCCCAAATAAGTTCCTTTTTATATAAAAATTGACATAAAACAATCAAACATTTGTTACTAAAAACGGATTTTTCATCGAAACGCACAGCCTAGACCAGTGATTCTCAACCTCAGTGCCGCGGCACTTTTGTGTGCCGTAACAACCGCATCACTTTAGCAAATATTTATGTATATAAATTGTTGTAATATGGAATATAATAAAAAAAAATTTAAAAACTTTTTATTTGAACGAAAGAACGAATACGCAAAGGCAAAGGTTTTTCAAATAAACTACACCAGCGAAACGCTACCACTGTTATATTTTTAATATTTGCCATTTATATAAAAAATATTTAATATTTATAACTGCAACTTCCGTGCGGATAATTTTGATTTAAAAATCCTCAAAAATATAAACTTAAACCAAATACGGTTTATTGTGTCACATTAGCTTAGAAAAAAAAAAAAAAAAAAATTGATATCTCTATAAAATTCTCTTAATTCAAAAATCATCATTAATAATGTTTAAATTTCAAAGTGTGGTTTTTAATTAAATACTAATATTTAACCAGTATTAAATTTTTTGTCGGTATCACCGCATAGTTTACGGTTGAATTAGTAATTGTTTAGACGCTGACTCGGCATAAACCAATCAAACAGTAAACGCAAAAAAAAATAAAAAAAAATCCATCACCTAAATCTAAATGATATTGTTTGACATAAAAAACAATTACCACGCTAAAAGAAGAGATAAAACTTTTCCAGCGCTTGTGTTTTTTTTTTGTTATCTCAAGAATTTAGTTTATTTTCGTCTTTGCAAACTTATCAAATTTTCACTGTTTTCCATGTACATATTATTATTCTTGTTTTCTATTGATTTTCATTCATAAAACTTTTTTTTTGTTCGGTTTGTTTTCTTTTCACTTTACATTTTCGAGAATTTATTTCCCTTGCTCTGGGTATGTGTGTGTGTTTGTGTATATCATTTATAATAATATGTAGAGACAAAATCAGCTCTATATCATACCTTAAAAATAAAAAAGAAAAAAGTTTTCATTTTTTTCATTTTCCAACCGTATTTCATATTCAAGAGGAGTTTCTCATTGTTCTCATTTCAGTTGCGCGTTTAAATATTGTAATGTCAAAAAATGTCGAACATAATTCAATATGAAAAAAAAAAAGTTCGAAGCGAAGAAGAAAACATTATCATGTTAAGAATTTAAAAGAAATACAAAGCTTTGGATGAAGAGAAGAAAAAGCTTGTGAAATATAATAATTTCCAATGTGTGAAACTTTGTCGAGCATGCGTTCTGCAAGCTTTATGGATACAAGTATATTACGAAAAAATTATTTATTTTGAAGTAAATGAGAACCGGCAAAGTTACATCAAACCACACACACACACACACATACACATACAAAAGTTTTATTATTATTATTTTATTATTATTGTGTAACACTATGAGGAAAAATTATATAACTGGTGGTCTATCTCGCCATATAATTTGTGTATATAAAAATTCTCCAGCAGTGCTTTTCCCAATTATGTATCGTTTTTTGTTCTAGGAACAAATTATACCAATAAATTATATGCGAAACAAAGTAGGATTAATTTAATTAATTAATTCAAGAAAGTTATATACTGTGTGCGATACCAGAAAGACTAGAGATGCTTGAGACAACAAGACATAACCATAAAAGCAAATAATACTAGCAAACTAGACCATTTATCATTTTATAAGTACCTAAGCAAGAGCTTTCACTCGTTCAAAATGATAATGACCTTATAAAGAACTTTTCATTTTGGTATAAAATAACGAAAGATATTCTTACATTTTTCGTTACCATTTTGTGTATTGTGTGGGGTTAAATACCAAGTATTTTATTAGATTTCTAACAATATCGGAATTTCGATGTGTATGATGTTGGTGGTGGAATGTCGGCGCGGTTTGGTTTTTACGACGATCCAAAATGAAACGAATGGAAAATATTATTTGATTGAACATTTTTTTTATCCATTGAAAAGATGCTTCGTATACAGCACAATAAAAAACAATGTGGAAAAGTTGTTCATTTAATTTTTTCAAATTTTTGTGTGTACAGTATCATGCGGTGAAAAGGTGAAAATCGAACATATGAACGATATTTGTACAAATTGTTCTGCGATTATCGTCAAATAAATAACATTTTATTAAACTACTTCTAGTTAGACTAAACGAGAGGTTATTGAATTTTAACACAACAACAACAACAAAACGATTCTCATTCCACTACACCATGTATGGTTTTACAGTTGATGGGTTTTGCTGATACGGCGGTGATGATGGTGGAAGATAAATTATTGTTCATCTAAATTTTATGCGGTTTTCAAACTGAATCCAAATATGTAGTTTTTATTGCATAGTTGTTAAAATGGCTTATAGCTTATAATTTTTAAAAGATTTAAGTGCAAATAAAAAACAAATGTTCAGTACAAATTAAATTACAGATTGGCAGAGTAGACGATTAATATTTATAAATTTCCGACGTTTCGGTGGTATATTTCACCATTTTGAAGGAGTAATTATATTCACTCCTTTGAAACGACAATGAATGTACTAAAATATAATGGTAGACGATTTTTGTAAATTAAAAAGATATATATATATATAAATGTAAGCTTAAAATCAAATAAATAAATTTTTTATTAAATATAAAAAATCTTAATTAAATTAATAAAAATCGGATTTATTGTTAATTAACATTTTAAATGTAATTCTAAATTAGTAAATAAAAAGCCGATCTCCCAGTTTTTATCGCAAATGTCATTTTTGGTGAAATAAAAATTTAGTTTACACAATATTTTTTTACTATCAATGCTCGATTATTTCCAATGCACGTACATATACTTTAAACATTGTATTGTAACAAAATCAGCAAACGTGAAATATACTTTTTCCAGTTCATCTTATCTATCCAGTTTATCGAATTGTTTTTCTAAATATGGTGTAGTACATGCTATTTCAATAAATTGATTTTAAACTATAAGCGTTATATGTACATGAGAATATATCGGTGTATCAATTTTATGAATTCGTTCAATTTAAAACATAGGATTGAATTTCCGTATATCAGTTGAACAATACTAATAAAGTTGAGTATAAGGAATGGCTATAAAACATGCAATAATTTAAAAAAAAAAAAGTATCATCTATACGAGTAATCCATCTATTGAAACAAACTGTGATTAAAATAGTCGTTTACGTACTTACATTTAAATGGTTTCGAGAAATGCGATGATAGAAAGCATTCACTGATTCATGTAATTATAAAGCAGACGAAATAGTTACCTTGTTTCTAAAACAATATGTACAGGTCTCTACAAAATTAAACTAAACCAGGTTTGACATATTTTGTCATCGTATTCTAAAAATAGATGTGCAGACGAAAAAAAATTCTAGCAAAAAATACCTTGATATGAAATATATCTTTGATGAATTCATCGATTGATGTTTTGTTCACTGCATAAAATGGAGGCGGGAAATTGGTTCTCTTTTCTTATTGTTGAAATATTTCGTTTTTATCAGAGGTCATTTCTCTATAATTTTTTGCACTAAAGTGAGACTTTTCTAACCACCAAATTTGTCTTAAAAATATGAAATTTGTTAAATTTCAAAACATTCAAATATTTAGAATTCGGATAATATAAAGTATGTTTCATTTGTTAGTTTTTTTATTAATATTAAAAAGAGACTTATTGTACATACTTATGTGGAAATTCAAAAATTTTATTGAAAATGAAAGTTGGTTCTATGTCATTTATGTACGAAATGCAACATCTTTTATGTGACTAACACGGCTCCTTTTACATACCTGCATCCGAACATCAAAATTTTCGATGACTTTTTCCAATAAAATCAGTTCAATAGGCTCAATTTAAGCTCGAATGTTGTTCTTACACTCAGAAAGAAAAGTTACTGAAAACACTATTTTCATATACAAATTTAATCATTTCCAGGATTGATTTTTGGCCAGTAAATTTCATTTTTATTTTAATTATTTGAAATTTATTGAAAATTTATAAAAGAAGTCGAATTGAAATAATAACTTTTCTAGTAACATCATTTAAAGCAAGATAAAAATTATATCTCGGAAACTATTGAATATGGGACAATTTAAACGGGCATACAAGAAAAAAATTTTGGCGACAAACATTAGCATCAAAAATAATAAATTGACATCACAAATAATATTTTGGAACAACATTTGAAAAAACAAACAAATATTTTTGAAGGACATAATTAAATACTGTGACGACAAACTTTGGCATCAAAATTAATAAATTGGCAACAAATATAATATTTTGGAACAAAACAATGAAAATACAAACAAATAATTTTCAGCGTCAAAAAAAATAGTTTAGCGACAAAGAGTAGCATCAAAAATTAGAAATAAGCAGCAAATATAATATGTGGTTAAATTATTAAGGTTATTCAAAAAAATATATTTCAGCATCAAACAAAAAATTTTGCCGACAATAAAAAAACACAAAATTTAATTTTCTGTATTTTTTTATTCTAATGTCTTTTAGGCTCTTTCCGAAAGTTATTCTATGTTTTCGAAACACACCAAGAGCAGCGCGACATGTCCCACATATTCCACTTGTGATAGATTTTCTTTTAATCAACATTTACCTATTAAAATTATCAAAAATTTAAATGTTTTTATAAAAATTGCTTATACTTTGGCTTAGCTGCCGCTGCTCGGTGTTTTTCAAGCTTAATGCCCCAAATACATAGACGCCGTTCGAAGCGCCGCTGAAATTAAAATACATGTAGTTTCATATTAGCGATTATATCGGAGAGACTTCGATAAGATACTTATTTGAATAAGTTAGATTCCACAAATAACTATTCGTTTCGAAAACAGCCTTCTAACGAGGTAACTTATTTTATATCCCTTTCTTACGAAAAAATCTAAATTGCTTGTCATTTTCCCTATGAATATTGTTCTAAGGTAGCGTGATATTGATAAATTTAAAATTTGCTTTTGACGAACACTGAAATAAAAAATGAAATTTCAGATAATTAATTATTTAGGGTCATCAAAATTCAATACTCTCATTGTTTTATCAAGCGTTAGTGTTATAAGCGTATTATGTCGCGATTTTGCGAATAGCATTGTCCTTAACTTAAAAAAATTGACAACAAATGAATTTTTGTTGTTGCTGTCAAAATAAGTAAGTAAAATCAATTCGAATGATTTTACTTACTTATTTAAGATGGCGTCGAATAAGTAAATAAGTATGAAATAAGCATCGGTTTCGAAAACAGCCTTAGTAGGCGCTTTCCGAAAGTTATACTTATTTATGGAACCTAACTTATTCAATGAAATTTCTTATGTAATAAGTTAGGTTTCACAAATAAGTATAACTTTCGGTAAGGGCCTAAGGCCCTTTTCCAATTATTTACTTATTTGGTGTAACCTAACTTAATACATAAGAAATTACATTGAATAAGTTAGGTTACATCAAACAAGTAGGTAATTGGAAACGGGTCTAAGGCCCTTTTCCAATTACTTACTTATTTGAAACTTATTGACTTATTTGCCGCCATCTTAAATAAGTAACGTGAAACCATTCCAATTCATTTTACTTACTTATTTTGACAGCTATAATGAAAAAATACAAAATAAAATTACGCCTATCAAATTGATCTGGAACGATTTTAAATTTAACAAATTGAACCTATTGTGAATTAAAAATGAACAGAAAGAAAAATTTGTTAATTTTGGGCCATTTGGTAAATAAAAATATAAAATTATATCAAAAATTGATCGATGGCGATAAAGATTTACTTCATTTTCTGGAGGAACTTGAAATGCGGAAGGTACAAACTTTTAAAATAAATTTTGAAAATTATATTCTGTTTTTTAATGTAATTACAAAATAGTGCAGGGCTTAAAATACTATTCGATCAAAAACAGCTTCATTCTAAATGCTATTTTAATTCGTGATGCAATTTTAATAAAGAAACAACTAAGAGTATCGGTAGAAGCTTTCCAAAAATTATTGGAACTATTTCCAGCTAAACGGCACGGTTATAACGCTCAGATTGAGCTGGGGGTGATATTATTTTGGTTAGCAGCTGGAATGTCGTATCGTTTAGTCAATACTGCATTCAATATACCGATAACATCAGTATATAATATAATTCAGCGAACGATGGACATAATTTTAAGTTTCATCTCGAAAAGTATTTTATTACCTAGGCGAGGTAATTTGGAAGACGTTGATATGAAGTTTGCCAATCGGCAGGATCATCAGTTTTTGATAAAGCCGTAGGCGCGTTAGACGGGACGCATATAAAAATAAAATACCCAACGGATCTCCATAGTGAAAATTTAAACAGAAAGTTGGATTACAGCATTCAATTGCAAGGTTTGCATTTTCTTAATTATATATTAAAGTTAATATATTAAAATTATCTTGATTTTTTAACTATTTGTGATGCAGACCATAAATTTTTAGATATATGCGTTGGGTGGCCAGGTTCAGTTCATGACCAACGAGTGCTTCGAAATAGCGACGTCTATTTAAATAAAAAATATCCAACGCAGGGATACTTTTTACTTGGTGATAGTGGATATCAATTAATGTTAGAACCCATAGCTGTCATCACCCCTTTCACCAAAAACAGCTCTTTCACATCCCAACAAAAAAAGTTCAATCACTTACATAGTACGGCCCGAATTGCAATTGAGCAAGCGTGTGGGAGAAATGAAGACCAGGTGGAGATGTATTTTTCTTCGTGCATTAGAAAATAATATAAAAAATTGTACGAAAGTTATTGCAATTTGCTGAATACTCCACAATATATAGTATGTCTAGATGTAGGAGATCTTATTGATATTGATGAGGAGTTTCAAAATGAAATTAATGTTCCCTGTGTACAAGAAAATAATATTCCCCTTCAAACAAGCGTTTTGGAATTCAGAAATCAATTATGCGCAAATATTTAAACAGCTTTTAACATTTTATTTTTTATATACGAGTACATATCTAATAAATTAATTCATTTAAAAAAGTTAATTCATATATAAATTTCATATTTCATTAAAAAAATCAGTCTTTTAAATATAGGTACATATCACAATATAATAAATAATTATAGGCATTGTATAAACTATTCAGAATCACTATTTCCGAATAAATTTCTACTTCAGGAAAGTATGTTTTACAAATTTTGTTTACAGTTTTATTATTTTTGGTAATGGATTTAATTATTTTTTCATCCCTCTTTTCTATGTGTTCCAACAGTCGTTCTTTAAAATTTATTTTGTGTTGGGGTTGTCTATTTGTATCTGTTTCATTGCTTCTAATTGTTACGGCTGTTGATGACGATGTTGACGGTCAGGGTTCAGGTGAACTATCCTCATATCTGGTATTACTATCCTCTAAAATCGGGCCGTAGTCAATTAAATCATCTGAGTCCGTGTCAACCACACTGATATTATATGTGCCGCTTTGTATGATGTTGTTTGGTGCGATAGTTTATTTTAAGGCAATCAAATCATTAATTTTTGGAAAAAATATCCAATTAGAAGCATTGATTGATGTGGGTGCGGTACCGGTTTTCGAATCTTTAAGTTTTTTTATATTTGTCCAGAAGGTTGTTCCATTTTTTGGAACATTCTTGGGAGCTGCGATTTTGGAGTTCTTCTCTCGATGATTGGATGGCCCTAAAAATTTTAAAAATATATTAAACCTTACATGTAATAATAAACAAAACTCAGAAAAAGTACGCCCATATATTTGAAGGTTGACAGGGTTTTTTTTAAATTGCTCGTCTTTTGCTGACCTTGCTTCGATCAGTGCAAACGTTCCTCATCACTCCCTGTAATAAAATTTATTAACTTCTATTAACTATCTATATTAATTGAATTATTTGAAATTTGTTCAGATTACAATTTTTTGTATTAATTACACATATTTGATCAGAACACAAAATTGTATGCTGAAATAATTATCACGGATCAACGAATAACAAAATATAATTAAAATTTTCCAAAATTATTTTTATTGACGTTTTTTTGTACTGCATAAATTACATCGGTTATTGTAGATTTTTCTTTTCATTTTTAAATATATTTAATGTGCTTATTTGAATTATTTACTAACACAAAACACGATTATTTATCACACGCGCAACTAACTTATAAACAAAAAATAATTTTTGACAGAAGAAATTTAGATTTTTTTGCTAGAAAGAGAAAGAAAATAAGTTACCTCGCTAGCTTACTTATTTAAATAAGTTAGGTCCCACAAAATAAGTAAGTAATTGGAAAAGGGCCTAAGTGTAGAATGCGTGTCGAGAAACCTGAAGTCTTTTGGCATGCGCCTAGCTTCAAGCTTATGTTTCACCCTTTGTTGATGAAAATCGCAAATAAACTACAAAGAACAAACATAATTTTATATTGAAAACGAGCCGCTTTGTTCAAAGGGTAATAAACAACTAAACTCAAGAATCAAATGACGCCTTACTTTGGTCACTTGAACAGTTATTGGTATAAAAAAAAATGCAAATTACGCTCAAAATAAAAAACGAAAAAAAAATTCTTTTACTTTTATCAGTTGACATTAAAAATTAAATAAAAAAACAAAAAAAAAATTCAAAATTATTTCTAGAATAAATTCTATACCAAAAAAAAGTTGGTTTGAAACTATTCATTCCGGGATGAAAATACACGGCATTGTTGTTGTAAAATTCCCAAAGTATGACAAATTCACAGCTAAACACGTTTAAATGTATGTTTAATGTAAGCAACTTTAAAGAATAAAATTAATTGGATGCTAATCATTTGCCGAACAAAATGGTTCAAATGATATTTTCACTGTAAAAAGAAAATGAAAGTAGGAATTAATCCAGTCTAACAAATAAAGCAAACCTAAATTTTCGTAGCACATTTAGAAAAGTTTCATTTCAGTAACAAATTGAAGAAAGAGATTCGAAAATTTAAAATAACCAATTTTATATAACGCAAAACGAGGTCGTATTACTTAATTTTTCCGAAAACCTCATAAAATTTTCTTTACCAAAAAAAAAAATTGTGCCCATAAATTTGCCCTATATTAATTTGTTGGCAAACAATTTATTTTGATGATAATTTTTGTCTCCACTTTATTTTATTTGGTTCCTTAAAGAACATTTTTTGTATTGACATTTGTAATCAGTCAAATATTTTATTTGATAACTATTTTTTATTTTTGTTTCTAATGGTTGACTCTCAAATCCTTTAATTCAATGCCCAAAAATAATTTTTTGTGTTCCCTTCAAATAACGCCAAAAAATAATAAATGTTGCCAAATTATTATACATATTTGGTTCCAAAAAATTAGTCTTATGATGCCAAGAAATTTTTTTTTTGTTGCTCATAAATTTGTGCCACTTTATTAATTTTTTGTATCTCAAATATTAATTATTTGTGTGCCGCTTTATTGCCAGCCATTGAATATTATTAAAATTTAAAATTGTGATTTCACAAGATATACCACGATAAAAATCTCCACAATAAAAAATACGTTTGACTTATATGAAGAACTAAACGGAAGTAAGTTTTTTTATTATCTCAAAAATATTTCAGTATACAGTGTTTAAGTATAACTTTATAAAGCCTGTATTACACATTAGTTTAAATAATAGTACATCGAACGAACGTAAGAAAAATGATTGACAGTTTGACATTTCAATAATTCAATACTCCCACTAAATGAGAACTCGTCAAAAAAAATTTTGAGTTATTTGAATTGAATACATTGCAAATCTTTTAAATCTTAATCGTCGAAATAGAGTCTCGTAGAGTTTTGAATCTATCCGAGGGTAGTGGTTTAGTGAAGATATCGGCCAATTGATCTTTGGTAAATTTGTATTGTACATAAATTTCTCCTTGTTTCAGTTTCTCTCTGATGAAGTGATATCAAATATCGATATGCTTGGTTCGTTTGTGGAACTCTGGATTATGAATCAATCGAATAGCACTTTGAATGTCTTTAAATAGTGTGGAGGGACCATTCACTTCTTCACCGATGTCTTCTAACAACTGACGCAACCAAGTCACTTCTTTAACTGCTGCACATCCAGCCATATATTCCACCTCGGTCGTTGATAGTGCGACTGAATGTTGTCGTTGACTGTTCCATGTTATCGGTCAACCATTGAGCATGAAAACATATCCGGAGGTTGATCTTCGTGTATCGATGTCATTTGGCATAGTCCGAGTCTGAATATCCAACAAGTTGTTCAGCATTGATTGAATGTTTATATTCAATTCCTCGATTATTTGTGCCAATTAAATATTTAATTATTCTTTTTACTGCATTCCATAGGACATCCTTGTGATTTGACAGGAACCTGCTGACAACTCCCACTGCAAAGGAGATGTTTGGTCGACTGACTATTGCTGCAAATATTAAACAACCGACGGCTTCTCGATACGGAAAAGATTTTTCTTTTGATTCTTGACTATTGTCTGTTGAATTGAGATGTATCTGTGGATCAGCCGGAATGCTTATAGGATTTGCTGTTTCAAGGTTAAATCGTTTTATAATTTGATTTATATAGTCTGTTTGATGAATAAAAATGGAACGTTTTTCACGATTTCGTTCAATTTTCAGTCCAACAAAATTATCCAGTTCGTTTATTTTAACCTCGAAGGTCGCTTATAGATGATAAAGTACTATTTTCAGTGCCTCTTTGGTTTCAGCCATGACTAATCCATCATCAACATATAGTATTAATATACTTTCACATTATTGAATTGTCCTTGATAGACACAATTATCAGAATTACTTTGTACGAAGCCGTACTTGCTCAAAAAACTGTGAAATGTTGTATTCCAACAGTACGAAGCTTGTTTTAAGCCGTACAATGATTTTTTTAACTTACATACCATGTTTGAACTGATGTTCGTCCCGTCTGGTGTGGTCAAATAAATGTCTTCTTGCAAATTGATGTACAGAAACGCTGTTTTTATGTCGAACTGCATTATCTCAAAATTATTTCTTGCTGCAACGGAGAGAAGAATCCTAATTGAGTCAAAAGGTGTAGTCGATGCCCTGTTTTTGTGAATACCCTTTTGCACAAAGTCTTGATTTGTACCGAACAACATCTCCATTCGGATTTCTTTGAACTTTGAAAACCCATTTTGATCCAATAGTACTTCTACCGGGTGGTGGCTTAACAATCTCCCATGTGTTGTTCTTTTCGAGTGCATCTAATTCTTCCTGTATTGACTTCGTCCAATTTTTCGCTTCTGTACATGATATCACTTCCTCATACGTCTCAGGAATGTCAGCTTCAGCAAAATTCGCCTCATAGCCATATCGTGCAGGCATTCTGATTTTGTCGCGATTGCATAACTTATAGTCAGCATTGACTTGACTATTTATTGACTACTGTGTTGTTGCTTCTTGTTTCTCTAAATCGTCTTCTATGTCTTGAATTCCTTTAGTTCTATTATTTTCAGATTCAAGATTTTCTGTTTGGTTTTCGTGTTCATTTGATTGAGTACAACCATCATCAGTGTTGTCTTCTATTATTTGTATCTCAACCGTATTTCTTCTTGGAAAACGAACAGCTGCATTTTCGTTGAAAATAACGTTGCCAGAAACTTTGATTTTTACGGATTTTTCATCATAAAGGCGATAATTCGTAGAATTTCCGTCGTAGCCAACAAACATTAGTTTCTTGCACTTTGGATCCAGTTTTGTACGAAGCTCTTTTGGAATATGCATGTACGCCTCACATCCAAAGATTTTTGTCTGGTCCAATATAGGCGTTTTACGGGTCTATAATTGGTATGGGGTTGAATCGGGTGTTTGAGTGGTTGGAGTGCGATTTAGAATATACTCGTACACTGCTGTGTTGATAGCTTTTCACCACAAATTAATTGGAACATCCTTTGCATATATCATCGATCGTGCACTCTCCACGATAGTTCTCATGTCTCGTTCCGCTCTCCCATTCTGGTCGGGTGTATAGGGAGCTGTTGTTTCCAAAGACATTCTATTTTTCGAGATACTCCGTGAAAATGTTGTTACAGTATTCGGTTCCGTTATCAACGTGTAAGACCTTGGGTGGCGACCCGAACTTGTTGCGTGAGTGATTGACAAAATTTTTGAAAGAGTCGAAAGCATCTGATTTATGTTTAGTGAAGTAAACGACACGATAACCGGAGTTGTCATCTTTGAAAAGAATGAAATATCTCATTCCACTGACTGATGGTTGAGACATGGGACCACATATGCCACTGTGTATAAACTCACCGGGTTTGGTTTTTCTGTTTACTACTGTTTTAAATGGTAACTTGTGACCTTTTCCATAGACACATGCTTCACAGAAAAATTTGCTGATGTTGTCAATACTGACATTCTTAATGTCTCCCTTGGTTACCATTTATTTTATCGCTTGCTTGTTAATATGTCCAAGTCTCTCGTGCCATAATTTTATATCTACACTGGTCGTTGCATTCGCTTCAGAGACAGTGATTGTTCGAAATAACAATCGGTATATATTGTTTGATTCTCGAACTGCGCAGGCTACTATATTGCTGTTTTCGTAAACTTCACCATGGTTGTCTTCTTTGATAATCTTCATGCCTTTCGCCGTTATTACAACTTCGGAGAACAAATTTTTCTTGAGATCCGGTACGTATAACACATTTGTTATTGTTGATTCGTGCCACTTTTCTCCGATAAGTTTTTGAATTTTTACGGTACCTTTTCCTTTGACAACTAGACCTTGATTATTTCCAAGTTTTACTGACGCGTGATCATCCATGGTTTCAAAAATTGAAAAATATTCATGTGTCATATGCGCGGATGCGCCACTATCCATTATTCAATAATCATCGTCAATCGTGGATGTTAGTAACAAGCTATCTTCAACAATCGAAAAAGCTGTGGCATTTGATTGTGAATGTTTACTGCATCCTGCCTTGGTTACTAGCAATGCCGAGTCTGATTCTTCATATGACATTAGACTGGCTTCTTCGTCCAAAAGACATGCTCTAAGGTTAGCTATCGTTTGCTTTGCCTCATCCATCGATATCCAAGCTTGTCTTAAATTTCTGTACTTGAGGCAAGCTTCCGAGTATTTTTGTGATAATCGCTACATCACTGACTTCTTCTACTGTTTCTTTAATTTGTTGTGCCAAATTTTTTAACTTTGCGATGTGCTGGGAAATGGTGTCTCTTGAAATCATTTTATATTGATGGAATGGCTCATGTACTAACATTTTGTTCATTTCCGTCTTTTGTTCGTAAATGGAATCTAACTTGATGATTATCTCACTTGACGACTTGCAATTTTCCACAAACGTGATTTGATCAAGAGCCATTGCGGAGGTTAATGTGAACATGGCGTTCGCGTCATCCTTAATTCATTTTTTGTGTTCCTGTTCTTTTGTTTTATCTGGCTTTACTTCGTCACCATTCACAATATCTTGTAGTCCTTTTGCTCGCAATGCACACGTAATTTGGAACTTCCATTGTCGATAATTTATACCGTCAAACTTGTTAATATTCACAACATCTATTTTGTCCGCTATATTTGCTAGATACAACGCTAATCGTAATGCGTTTGTTCAATATAAAATAAATGATTGCACTTTTCTTTTCGTCGTAGAAAGTATTCTTCGATGCCATTTTTTTTTATTTTTGCAATTACAGATATTCGCTTACAATGCGATACCTGGGCTCATAACCTATTAATATTTAAAATTGTGATTTCACAAGATGTACCACGATAAAAATCTCCACAATAAAAAATACGTCTGACTTATATGAAGAACTAAACAGAAGTAAGTTTTTTATTATCTCAAAAATATTTCAGTATACAGTGTTTGAGTATAACTTTATAAAGCCTGTATTACACATTAGTTTATATAATAGTACATCGAACGAACGTACCAAAAATGATTGACAGTTTGACATTTCAATAATTCAATAAATATGTATACAAATTTTGTGAATTTTGAAATAATCAAAATAACCAGTAAACTTATTAGTGCCACAACTTAAATTATTTTAGTAATAGCTAATGTGATTTTTAAATTAGCAATGTTTTGATTTAATTTTTAACATTTATCTTTCCAAATTGAACCATTAATGAAATTTGAATGAGTCCCTTCTTTTTATCGATGTAAACATTCATTGTATTGTATATTTAAAAATATGGTTAGATTCAAAAAACTTTTTAATTAGAAACCTTACAGGCATTATAATGCCTTTGTTGAAACATTCATCTAACACAGGGACATTAGGATTTTATTTTCTTGAAAGGATCTCTAGAAGCGTCTAAAAGATTATGCAATTGATTGTTCTCCTCTTTAGATTTATTTCTAAACGCAACTTGCTCAACAGAATCAACTATCCTTTTGCAAATAATTTTGCTGACATTCGTTTGTATTTGAAGAATATCTTGAAAACTTAAATTATCGTTTTCGTGTAAACTAACTAACTACAAATCAAGAATATGGTGTGGTTTAAATATTTGTTTGGTATTGTCTGTTGGTGGATAACAGATGAAAAAATAAAGGAGAACATAAAGGGGTTTAATGATACGTGGGGATTTCCTCAATGTTACGCGGCGATAGATAGAAACTTTTTTGTTGTTCATTTAATCATGAATTACATACATTTTTTCCTTTAAGACGGATGTCATATAGAGGCCTCCACCGACTACGGGTAAATCTTATATGTTCATCATTATGCTAACGTTATAGATATTATTTTATTTACATAAGCGTGGGATCACTTGGGCGGAATAATGATGCGTTTATTTACGGTAATTCGAAATTGAAAACGATTCATACAACCGATTTAAAAGTTAAAAAAATGTACAAAAAAATATAAATAACGTAGAGGTACCAGCACTTTTAATTGGCGATTCCGCATTCCTGTTGTCGCATCATCTAATGAAACCATTCCCGTACAACAGTATCCAGAATAAAATCGAATCTAACTTTAATAAAGTTTTAAGCCGTTTAAGAAGAGTGGTCGAAAACGCGTTCGGCTATTTGAAAGGTATAGATTCATTAGTATCGGAAAGGGTTGAAAGTTGCCATTACAAATACGAATACGGTCATTAGAGCTTGCGGTATTACCATATATAATGATACATACATATGTAATGATACAAACGATAAGTTTGTGATGATGATGGAGGCGAACAAAGTACCAGTGTAACAAATAGAACAAATCCATAAAATTTCGAATCGTATTAATTTTTTATTAATAAATTCATTTAAAAATTATATATATACAGCTTTGTATTTCACGTTGATCACAACCTTAAAATTAAATTGTTTAATAAGAGAATTAATTAAAATTTTTTGTTATTTGAGGTTTTCTTCGGCCAACAATAGCGATTTTTCGGCAATTGTATTGGCTTTTTGTTGTTTTTCCAAACTGTCCTTCATAAATTGAGAGCTTAGCTCGAAATATTTCTCTTCTCACTTATTCCGATCGTCTTGGTGAGCAGCATATCTTGGTGAATAGTAACCTTTTTGTATTCTGCCGCTTTGCGGAATTTATTTCGTTGGTCGTCGACAAAGTGGATGGTGTATTGATTATTTCGGTGTCATTCGTGCAACTTGTGGAACTGAGGGATTTGCGCTTAGTTTTTGTGGGCATGTGTACAAAGGGAAAGTTCCCGTCCCTGCTCCGTCTTCCGTTTTAGAACCTCCTGTAAATCATACCTTGGAGCTTTATTCAAAGCGCCACATGTCCTTATCGGACATATCGACACAGAAGTAAGCTGTTATAACTTTAAAAGGTTATATATTTGTAATTTGTTATAATCTTATCGGTTATATATTTGTATTTGTTATAATCTTATGGATATAATCACCTGGCGCTTGCCGCGGGTGGGGGCTATGACCCAAGTGATATATATATAAGCCTTGAGAATTTTTATTGTGTTAGTTAGAGAAGTGAGCGAGTAACATAAGGCGTGGTTAGATGGATCTTCTGAGCAGTAATGCCCCTTTGATCCAACTCTCTTGTAGAGTTAGCCCGTAACTTAATGTTTACTCGTGTTGCCTTGTGGTTAGTAGGTTGGTGGGTTTTATATTTACCTATTTTGTAGAGATTCCCTTTTTCCTTTATGTATATAAACTCCTTTGTATATATTTTTTTGTTCGACTTTATTTCTGTGTTGATTTCACTTTTACGATATTAACGTTGACTGTTACAGAACTTTTACAATAATAATCTTACAACTAAATTTTGAGTTCTTATATACTAAATTTTTATTTAACGATTACAACAACAACATATATGGTACTATATGTTTACACCAACAAAATATATAATATCGATTCACATTGATTTTGCCGAATTTTCATTTTCCTGGAATTTAAATATATTGATACGCTGCATTTCATAATTTTGTAATAATTTTGGGTTATTTTATTTGTGTCACTCATATTACTTGTTTCGCATTTTCTTTTATTTAACATGTGTTCATGTAACTAATTATTTTACATGAATTTCGGTTTTTAGTTCTTTGATTTTCTTTCTAGGTCATAAATTAATATTTTTTATTTATTTAGACCTGTTACGATTTTAATTCTCAATTTTACGCGTTATGACACTTTTATATGATAATTTATGTTCATGTAAGTCAATGATTGTATTTCCTGTCTGTTTCTATAATGTTTCGGTATAGTATCACGATATACTATACTATCTTGATGTGCTATTTACTTTATTATCATGAAACGAGTGGAGATGTTGTTTCACAACATACCTCCCCTTTTCGGAAGATTTTTTTTTCTGAAGGAAAAAAAAAATTGTATATGTATATATGTATATGATTATAGCTATTTGTGATTACAATTTGTCTTATATGTCTAATTTTTGAACTAAATATTTGTCTTCCTTGCTCCATCCTGGAATTTGTTGTCTGTCGTGGTTGTTTTTCTGTTGAAATTACTCAGATACTTGGATTGATAAAAGTTTTTGTTTAGTTTTACTGCATATTTTCGGCTGGTTCTCCTTGTTGTTCTGCTCGGAAATGTTCATTACTGCTGGTCTCATACGTTCTACGTTCTACCGCTTGTATGGGGTTTCTTTTATTGTGTTATTGACCTCATTTAGTTGCTGCATTCTCATAAACAGTGGGGTTGACATCTGGTCATCATTGAATTAGTTTTTGTTATTTCTATTCAATGTTTTGACTGCATCATTGTATGTGGTTATTACATGGGTTTTTGTTCCTATTGTAATCTGACCTTAACTGCTGCTTGTGATTATTTGGGTCTATGTTGTTACTTGTATTGTGGTTTATGTTGTATTCCCGGTGACATATTCGAATGGTTGGGTTTGTAGACTACTTTTGGTGACCTTGCCATATGTGTATTTTGCTTGTTGTGGTATTCTTCCTTCTTCTTGCTGTGTGGTAAAACTTTTAAAACTTTTGATCCAAAATCTTTTCATTTTTTGTGTTGATCATTTTGTGGTATCTACTTCTATTGTCTTCTTTGGTTCTTCATGGTGTCATTTTTAGTTGGTTGTTTGTTCTTCAGGGTGTCGTTTTTAGTTCAACTGCCTCTGATTTACTTAATACAATTTTCTTAACTACATAATTCATTTTATTAACTGACCTACGTTAATTCATATAAAGTATTACATTGAATAGCAATAAAATTTTATTTTGTAATGTGATACTTTATTGTAGAATTTTACAAAAATATTACTTGAACTTGACCTTGTTAATTGTTATCGTTTTCTTATGAGTAAAATTTTATTTTTATATATGCAAAGAAAATTTTGTTTGTTATGCGTTTTACTTATGGTTTTAATTCATATGTTGTAATTGTTGTTGTTTTAATGTTTGTTGTTGTTGTTGCGTTTTTATTGTATACTTTTTACATTCCTTATGTACTTATTGTGAATGTTGTATTCATGTTATCTTACTACAATACAAAATATGTTCTTGATTTTACTAAAAAAAATTTTCATCTAAATTTATTAATTCTAAATTAAATTTACTTTATTTATGTTTAATTCTTTTTTCTCTTTTTTTTTTTTTTGAAAAATAAATGAAAGTGTTGGTTAGTGTAATTTTGTTTTATTTGGTAGAAAAATAAAAAAAATAATAAAAAAAAATGTTTGCTTGTTTTTGTTGTATTTATGTATATTTTTCAAAAAATTTCTTTTTATATTTTATCTCGGCAATTTATGTGTTTATGTTTTTTGATAATTGTCTTAAATTCGTTAAAAATTATTTAATTTGTTCTAAATTTTTGCTGTAGCTTTGTAATAATTGGTTTCTGTTTTTTTTTTTCTTTTTTTTTTTTTTTTGTTATTAAATGTAAATAATGCTTCTATTCTACTTTTGTTAGTAATGTTTGATTTTGTTAATTTCTAACTAGTTTCCTTGTTCCTTCATGTTTGTTAAATTTTACATGAGGGAAAAAGTTTTCACTTTTAGTTATATTATTCTTATCCCGTTAATTTCTCGTGTCGCGTTTGCTTGTGGTTCTACTGTGTTTACTACTTCTTTATCCAAGCATAATGATGGATTACTCGTTCTAATTACTAATTTGTTTGGTTGAGTATAGAACCATTTTCTTACTATTATATATGCTGCTATGGCTAACAATAAAATTGAAACTCCTGCTACTGTGTTTACTTTTATCACGTTTGTTTTTATGTTTTGGCTATTTATCTGTAATTCCCGTGTTCTTTCTTTTACTACCTCTATCCTCTGTGCTTCTTTTAAAATTTCTTTGTAGAAGTTGTTACTATCCCTTACTTTGATTTTACTAGTTCTATTCCCTGTTTCTACTGTACTTGTACTTATATCAAAATCTACCTTGATACCTTGGTTTGAATTTAACTGTAATTTAGGCTGTTCAATTTGTACTAACTCTGGATATCCTGCTACTTCTATTGCGAATTCTTCTGTGATCAATTTACATCTAGCCCTAAATGTTAAAGTACCTGTGTTTACTAGTGTTATTGTTTCAGTGTTATTTTTGCATTGTACAACCATTCTTGTTTTATGGCTTAGTGAATACAGCCATGTGTTATGGTTGTGTAATTTCATTATTAAGTTTTCTGGTTTCGTTTCAATCATCTTACATAATTTTGTGTTTTCGAAATTGCTTGTTAGTAAATTCGATAAGCAATGTGAATTTGTGATCGGTAGTATCGGTTGATTGTGTTGGCATAGTCGTAGTTTGTCTTCCGTGTTTTCCTTTATTATTTTGCATCTGTCGATGTTTGTTTTGTCCAGCTCGATAGTTTCTCCACTCCTCTTATTCCATGCTATATATTCTGTATCCGTTTTGTATGCTTCGTAAATTTTGTCTCTTTTGAATGGTATCACGTGCGGTCTATACAGTGTGTATTTTAGCATTTTTTTTTTTTTTTACTGGTATACTTGTTACTGTGTTTTTTCTTAATCTGTCATGTGTTTAATGAGTCTATTATTGTGTACTCTTATTTTTCTTCTGTTCATCTGTATTGTTGTATTTGTCTCTGAGTTGCGGCTCACCACTCTGTATGGTCCTAGCCATAACGGGTCTTGTTTATTTTTCCTCATGTCATTTCTTAACCATACTAAGTCGTTTTCTTGTATATTTATGTAGGTTGCGTTTCTGTCATACGAGGCTTTTGTAATATGTTTTTTCTGTATTAATTTTTGTCTGGCTATTGCGTGTGCTAGTCTAAGTCTTCCTTTCAATTCAGATGCGTAGTCGTCATAGCTATATATGGGTTCTGGATCTTTACGTACTGCGGTTGGTATTAGAGCGTTTTTACCATAAACTAATTCATGGGGTGTATACTGGGTAGCGCAGTGTGGGGTTGTATTATAGACAAATATTGCGTAGTGACACATTTCATCCCAGTTGTTTCTGTCCGTATCCGTGAAGGATCTGAGATATTCCTTTAATGTGTTATGTGATTTTTCCAATGCCCCATTTGTTTCGGGATGGTACGCTGTCGTGTTTAGATGTTTGAGTTTAAGTATCTTACATACTTCCTCGAAACTTCTGCTCATGAAGTTGCTACCTTGGTCGGTGAGGATTTTTTCCGGGATGCCGTACTTTGTGATGAAATTTTCGCAAAGCGCTTTTGCTACTGTATTTGTGTTTTGGTTTGGGATAGGGATTGCCCCTGAAAATTTTGAAAGGTCGTCTTGAAATGTGAGGATATAATTATTTCCGGCTTCTGTCGTTGGCAGTGGTCCTACAATGTCAAATGCTACCCTTTGGAATGGATATTCAGAAGTGCTTGTAATCTGAAGTGGCATTTTAGTTCTCTTGTGATTTTTATTTTTCTTGCATAAGTGGCATTTTCTTATAAATCGATTAATATCTGTCAACATATTCGGCCAATAGTACAGTAGTTTTATTCTCTTGTAGGTTCTCCATGTCCCTGCGTGGCCTCCTAATGGTAAGTTATGGTATTCGTCTAAGATCTGTTGTCTTTTCCTGTGGTCTAGTACCGTCTCTACTTTAGGTGTGGTTAGTTTATTTTCAATATCCATTTGCTTGGTACTTCTCGTTTCTGTCTGATGTGTAGTTTGTTTGTCTATGTTCTGAGTATTTCCTGTTTCTTTGTCTTTTTCCGCGGCCGTTTTGGTTTGCTGTCTTGTCATCGCTAGTACTTTATTATGCTTAATTCGGCTAAGAGCATCAGCATTAGTGTTCAACTTGCCGGATTTATGTAATATCTCGAAATTATATTCTGACAATTTTAAGTTCCACTTTAGTATACGGTTTGGGATTTTCGTCATGTTGCCTGTGAGTGGTTTGTGATCTGTGATTACTGTGAATTTTTTACCGTAAAGGTAGGGTCGGAAATTGTTAACTGCCCAATAGATAGCTAACATCTCCTTCTCTATTGTAGAGTAATTTTTTTCGGATTTTCCTAATGCTCTACTTGCGTAAGCTATTGGAAATTCACCGTTCGGGTATACTTGTGATAAAACAGCGCCTAAACTATAATCACTGGCGTCAGTTGTAATGACAAATGGTCTCGTCATGTCAGGATATTTTAATATTGGCTGGTTTGTCAATTTGAGTTTTAATGTTTTCATTGCATTCTGGCAATCTTCTGAAAATACAAAATCTGTACCTTTTCTGGTCAGTTTTACTAATGGTTCGGCGATCAGTGAGAAATTTGGAATAAATCTTCGATAATAATTTGCAAGACCTAAAAATGATTGTGTTTCTCGCACGTTTTTGGGTTGTGGGAAATCTTGTACAGCTTGTACAGTGTTTGGGTTGGGTTTTATTCCTTCGGGTGTAATTAAATGTCCCAAAAATGTAATTTCTTTTTTCAGAAATTGGCACTTAGTACTCTGTAATTTTAAATTACTTTTCCGGCATATATCAAATACTTCTAACAATTTTGCGTTGTGATCTTTTAAATTTTTTCCGTAAACTATCACATCATCGAGATAGATGAAACCTCTTACGCCTTGAAAACCTCGTAGAATATTGTTTATAGCCCTTTGGAATGTTGCTTGTGAATTCTTTAAACCGAATGGCATACGGGTGAATTCGAAATGCCCGTAGTCGGTACTGAAAGCAGTTTTATGAGAATCTTTTGGACTCATCTCTATTTGATGATATCCACTTGCCATATCAAGGGTTGAGAAATATTGGGCGTGCCCAAGTTGATCGAGAATATCATTTATATTCGGTAATGGAAATGAGTCACCAATTGTGATCTCATTTAATTTTCTGAAGTCGACGACGACTCGCCATTTTGGTTTGCCGTCTTTATCTGGTTTCTTGGGAACAGCCAATAATGGGCTGTTAAATGGACTAATGCTTGGTTTAATTCTGTCACTGTCTAACATTTCTTGAACTTGTCTATTTATTTCATCTTTGTGGTTTTGTGGAAGTCTATACCTTTGTATGTGTACTGGTTTCGAGTCTGTAAATAAGTTAATTTCGTGCTGTACGCCTTTTATACTTGTTAATTTATCACCTTCTAAGTAAAAAATGTCTTGATATTCTATGCATAACATTAGTACACTTAAGTTTTCTTCTGGGTTATTAGTTGCGTCTAAGTTCTCAGTAATTGTTTTTATTATCCGCTCTTCTCTGTCTTCATCTATTGCTATCGGGTCTGTATCTATTTGAGATTGTTGGTTTGGTTGCCATGGTTCAAATATTGGTTGTATATTATGTAACTGGGTATTTTGGTTTAAGGTATTTGCTACTAGAATTTTTACCTTATTATTCATGGGTTGTACTAACATATGTGGTATAAATACCCCCGTTTCTATTTCAGATGCCTTGCATATACATGTTTGATTTGTTGTCGTTTTTACTTCTATAATGGTTTCACTCCGTGCAGGAAGTGTTATTGAATTTACAGTTCTGTTTGAGAACGGAATTTGTCTTGTTCCTATTTGTATGCTATTTGAGCTATATTTTATGTCTGCTTTGTGCTTCTCAAAAAAGTCACGACCTATCACGCCGTCTTCTCTAATTGGAAAATCATTCGATACTATGTGCATTTTATGGGATATTTTAAAATCATTTTCAAATTCTATTTCTATTGATATAGCCCCTTTTGTGCGTACCTCACCTTTACCTATTCCTGACAGTTTAAGAATTTCTGTTTCATCGACTACCAATCCTGCGACTATTTCACTTTTTAGCAAAGATACTTCGGCTCCTGAATCTAATAATAAATGAGGTGATTTGTTGTTTATTTTCGGTTTAATCGTATCGCTATTAGTTTTAAATCTCGACATTAAATTTATTTGTGTGAGTTTGCTTTCTGTTTCTGGGTAAAATAATTCTTTCAGTGTGTTTCCTTCGTTTAAGCTTTCTTTTTGGTTTGATGATTCTTTGTTTCTCTTGATTCTTACTTTGCGTAAGCTCCTAATAAGTTTTTTTGATTCCTTAACTGTGTGCTCCGTTATTTCGTTAGTTTTTGCTTTTAGTTTTATAATTGCATTTTTTATTTTTGTGTAATTTTTTATTCCCCAATCTAAACTAGTCAACTTCATGTGTAAGGATAATACTTTCAAGATTAGCACAATAACGCTTATTGAAGTTGCTTTTGTCCTTGAAATCTTATTCATTACATTTTCTATGTTGAGTTGTTTCTGTTGGTCCTCCGTTTCGCTTATTCCTTTGTACTGTTTTCGTAGATTCGTCGGTCTGGCGACGTTTTTTGTTTTTTGCGTTGAGCTGGCAACGGCTTTTATTTGATTACTTTGCGTTGGGCTGGCAACGGCTTTTATTTGATTATTTTGCGTTGGGCTGGCAACGGCTTTTATTTGATTATTTTGCGTTGGGCTGGCAACGGCTTTTATTTGATTATTTTGCGTTGGGCTGGCAACGGCTTTTATTTGATTATTGTAAAGTCTGTCTGTGTCTGTCGGTTCCAAGTCGCTCCGGTCAACTTGAAAATTTTTTGTTTTCAGTCGGTCGACACGGCAATCTTGGAGATTTTCTGTACTGTAATTGTTTTCGTTAATTAGGTACATTGCTGGAATGTTACCCATTTGGAGAGAATGTCCTTGTTCGGTTTGCGTTATTCTTTTGTTTCTATTTGGATCCAACTGTGGCAGCTCCCCTACAGCTGGTTGGATCCGTTGGAGTTTTCCGATGTGTTTTGACTGTTTTGGATTTGATTTTGCTTCGTTTGCATGTATATTGGGTTAATCTTCATCTGGTTAAATCGGTCTGCTAGGTTGTTTCCGTTTGCTATCGGTTTGTCCCTTGGATGGTCACTAAAGCTGTAGTTTCTTTGTGGGAAGAATTTACTCCGGCATTCATCGAAAGTGTGTCCTGTTGTTGTTTTACAGTGACTGCAGTACTTTGGCTGGAAATTTGTTCTAAACGGAGGCTGTCTGTATGGATTTTGGTTGGTTTGTTGTGTTGGTTTTTCATGTTGCCTGAAATTATTCTGTTGGTACTGTTGTAGATTTCTTGTGGGTTCTATCTGTTGCATGCTTCTCCCGTTTGTATATGTGTTCATCTGTGGTCTTATGCTGTTGAGCCTCGTTCTACACACATCGTAGGTGTGGTTCGGTCTTTGGCAGTAATTACAGATGACTTGTCTAACATTATTCCCTTGGCGTTGTGTTTGTTGCTCGTTACTATGTTGATTTTTGTTTGTGATTCTTGTAGTTAGTCCTGTTGTCATCTCTAACATTCTTTCTGTGCTCTCGGTTTCGTTGATTATTTCGTCTAAATTTGTTGCTTTTATCGTTGCTATCTTCTCTCTTAGTATTGTGTTATTTAATCCACGTTTGAACGCCTGTATTGCTGTATCGTCTAGGTGTTTCGAGTATGTTATATCTATTGTTGGGATTCCGTATTTGGTTTTATATCCGTTTTTGTAGTTCTCCAGAGCCTCGATTACGCGGTGGCCAAAATCTCTAATGGTTTCGCCATATGACTGTCTTATGTCAATAAATCTTCTTTCTAATTCTCCTAATGTCCATACCTTCGTGTACATACTATTTAGTGTCGCTTTTAATGTCAGATAGTCGTCTATTTGTCTGTTTGATATCCTACTATAGGCGTTGCCTGTTAGTCTGAATTTAATTAATTTTCCGAATATTTTCTTTTCTTCGTCATTAGCGAGAAGATTATATACATTATCTGCTGCTCCTAAGAATCTTGTTAGCTCGTTTGATCCGTTGAATTCCGGTATGAAATTTGTGATGTTTTGTTGGATTTCTTTGAGATTTACGTTGGTCATTTTTTGTGTGTTCTTTGTATCGGCTGTTCTGATTTTGTTTGTTGCTTTTTGGGGTGGGTGAGCTTGTGTGTCTTTATGAATTTTCTGTGTTTCAGTGCGTTCTATATTTATCTGTACTTGTTTGTCCTCGTAGGTGATTGTTCTCGTTTGTGTTTCTTTTCCTACTGTGTGTTGTATTTGTGTTATGCGGATTGCTTCTTGGTTTATGTTACTGGGATGGCTTTCTGGACTGCTTGTACTGTTGGTTCTTTGTTGTGAACGTGTACGATCTTCACGTAATAATGTTGGCTCCCTTGGGTTGGTGGATTTTGTTGTTGGTGAGCGGGGTGTTTTTCCTGACTTTTTCTGGGATGGCGCCTCTTCTTTGTTGTTCATATATGGGGTGTATGGCGAAATAAATTTTCCACAATCACTTAACTACTGGTCAACAAATTTTATTTACAAAACTTCTTTATATGATATACAATAACGATAGATAAATGTTTTAATTCTTTTCTTTCTAAGAATTGGGATTCTTCGACCCTAAGTTTCAATTTTGGCTTTTGTTTCCTTAACTAAGTCGCCACAGGTGCGAAATTCTACAGCGCCATTTGTTATAACTTTAAAAGGTTATATATTTGTAATTTGTTATAATCTTATCGGTTATATATTTGTATTTGTTATAATCTTATGGATATAATCACCTGGCGCTTGCCGCGGGTGGGGGCTATGACCCAAGTGATATATATATAAGCCTTGAGAATTTTTATTGTGTTAGTTAGAGAAGTGAGCGAGTAACATAAGGCGTGGTTAGATGGATCTTCTGAGCAGTAATGCCCCTTTGATCCAACTCTCTTGTAGAGTTAGCCCGTAACTTAATGTTTACTCGTGTTGCCTTGTGGTTAGTAGGTTGGTGGGTTTTATATTTACCTATTTTGTAGAGATTCCCTTTTTCCTTTATGTATATAAACTCCTTTGTATATATTTTTTTGTTCGACTTTATTTCTGTGTTGATTTCACTTTTACGATATTAACGTTGACTGTTACAGAACTTTTACAATAATAATCTTACAACTAAATTTTGAGTTCTTATATACTAAATTTTTATTTAACGATTACAACAACAACATATATGGTACTATATGTTTACACCAACAAAATATATAATATCGATTCACATTGATTTTGCCGAATTTTCATTTTCCTGGAATTTAAATATATTGATACGCTGCATTTCATAATTTTGTAATAATTTTGGGTTATTTTATTTGTGTCACTCATATTACTTGTTTCGCATTTTCTTTTATTTAACATGTGTTCATGTAACTAATTATTTTACATGAATTTCGGTTTTTAGTTCTTTGATTTTCTTTCTAGGTCATAAATTAATATTTTTTATTTATTTAGACCTGTTACGATTTTAATTCTCAATTTTACGCGTTATGACACTTTTATATGATAATTTATGTTCATGTAAGTCAATGATTGTATTTCCTGTCTGTTTCTATAATGTTTCGGTATAGTATCACGATATACTATACTATCTTGATGTGCTATTTACTTTATTATCATGAAACGAGTGGAGATGTTGTTTCACAACAAAGCATACAATGGGAAGGCATCTCTATGGTACGGTATATTTGAAATTTCTTAAAGATTCCCAGATGACCCATAAAATTACCAGGGTTAACATTGTCTTCTACCTGCATCTCCACCATGTAGATGCAACGGAGTCAGTCCCAGAACGCCTCCATCGCAGCAGACATGCACGTTCCATGCATTGGGCCTGCAATACCAAGGCAGGCTATGCGCTAATCCTATAATAGAGACTCAGTACCTTCACTCAACCTTCCTCCTCAGTTTTAGGCCTCTACATTGTTGAGTAGATCATCTTTGGTTGTAAACCCCAAATTTGTCCATAAAGCTTATGACTAGTGTTTCTTCCTGAGAAAAAATTCCCGAAAATTCCTCGGGAAAATAAGAAAAAATCATTTCCCGTTTCCCGAGAAATTTAAATTTTTCCCGAGATTTTTTTTTTTCTTTTATTTTATATGAAATTTAAATAAATACTCGCGTTTAAGCTTATATTAGAGTACACTCTCTAATATTTATTTTAAACGATGGTACGAAATATTTGGTGTCGGTAAAGTAAATTTTTCGAGTTGAACGATCAATATAAAAATTGACAGATGTTGTAGATAAAGTAGTGTAGTGAATATAAATACGGAAAAGTTAACGTTCTTAGTAAAAAAATTAATTAATTAAATTAGATAAGTGATTGTACTTGTATATGTATATATTTTGTGCGGTGGCTGTTAAACAATTCAGGCTATATTGTTGGTTAAAGCATTGAAAACTATCTTATAAAAGTGCAATAAATTATTATTATAAATAGTATTCGGAAATTTTTAAAGGTTAGAATTAGAACTACATATTTGAAATTGTATATTTCTTCTCTAATAAATATAAATTTTTCAGACCGTTAACATGAACAATATCAATGAATATGAAGACTGTTGGAAACATTTCACTAAACGTAATAATGAATCATCGACGTGCAATATATGTGGAAAAACCATAATGTGTAAAGCATCATCGACTAGAGGACTACATAGACACTTAACAGCCATACACAATTTAAAGAGAAAGGAACCAGAAGCTGTAAGTTATAGTTATCAAACAAAGCGTCACAAGAGCGATAATAACTATCAGAAATTAGATAAATTTGTACAGCAACAGCGCCCTTCAATGGGTGAAGTAGTTTCGAAAATGGCAGCAATTGATGGGTTTTCATTTAATCGAATTGCTAAAAGCGAGTTCATCAGACAAAGTATGATTGCAAAAGGTTATGGCAATTTTCCAAAAACTCCATCCGATTTAATGAATTTAGTGATAGAATTTTATAATATCAAAAACACGATCTATTAAATAAAATTTAATTACTAAAAGTTAATAAAAAGAAATTTAGTATTTCATTGGATGAGCGGACGAGCGTGAACGACAAAAGATATATGGATATCCAATTATATTATAATAATAGTAAATCGGATAATTTGGGGTTAATTCCGAATAGGGGAAGTTGATCAGCAGAGACTGGATTAAGTCTAGTAACCGAAAAATTGAATTCATTCGGAATACAAATGAATTCAGACGTAACGTGTTGTAGCGACTCACGCAAGTTCACATTAATAAATATGGACACTCATATTTATTCTCGTAAAGGTTTACATTCGTTTCCCTACAATACATATATCAGTCACACATATATCAGCGCTCTCATACGTACGACATACTACTAACAACCGCAACCACTCCACCAACAAACCGAAACATACAATCGCATTCATACTGGTAGAATTTCCCACAAAAAGTTTGACATCTCGTTTCTCCATACAGTCGAATTTTTGCGCTTTACATTAAAACAGCATTCAATTATTTAAATGGTGTGGTGAAGATTAATAAGAAATAAGTTAATATCCGTGTAACTAAATTGTGTAACAAATTATATAATCAAAAACAATAATTCTAACTATCTTAATTTGTGAAATCTCAATTTGTGAAAATAAAATTATAAACATTAAATCATAATTTCTATGTAAGGGGTACATGGTGCGTTATTACCAGAGCGTGTCCAGAGTGCACTGGAAATTGAATTGGCAAAAAGAAGGAATAAACCTGTTGTATCTCTCATGAAGTTTCTTCATAATCCACAGTCATCTAATCTTAAAGAAAAGTATAACTTTTTCAACATACAGTCAGTCAAGTAAGAGCGTGGTCGGGTTAATTTATAAAAAAATTTATTTGGTGAAACTTTCATATTTATAAATATATTGTACACATTACAAACGATGATGCAATTCGGTTAATATTGTGTCCAGTCACCATCGGCGTCGATAATTGCTTGACATCTCCGAGGCATGATTTCTACTAATTTGACGGCGTATTCTAGTGGCAACGATCTCCAGATCGCAAGATAGCTGCTTCAAAGTGTGTGTGCGTCTTCCACGAAGTTTCTGTTTAATATATGCCCACACATTTTCAATAGGGTTTGCATCAGGCGACTGCGACGGCCAATCCAATGTAACGATGCCAGATTGAGTCTTCCACTCAGTACAGAGCTTGCTGAGGTGTTTAGGATCGTTGTCCTCTTGCAGAATCCAATCTTCATTTTTGCTGATGAACCAACGTTTGGCAGATGGCAGTAAAGCCTTTTTGTAGATTTTAATCATTTTTTCTTCATTTAGGTTGTCGGTAAAGAGGTACAAAGTGCCGAATCCCTGCTTTGAGAAGCAGCCCCAAAGATGCACCTTTATTCCGTGTTTTACGGTCCGCTGAACAAGCCTATTGGTGGAAGTTGACCAGGCTCGCGTGAGGACACAACGTGCCCATACAGAACATTCATCAGTAAAAATGACATTTTCAAAATCTCTATCGATATTCTCATGCGCCCAAGCGAGTCGCTTTTTCACATGTTTTCCAGTCAACAGAGGCTTCTTCATTGTGTTGCGCCATTTCAGGTCATGAGTACGGAGATGGGTTCGGATAGTTTCGTAGGATATATCTAAACCTTTTGCCTTTAATTTTGCTTGTCCTTGCCGCAGTGTTAAACCAGGATTCCGCGAAAACAGATTCACTATTCTTTTTTCATCTTTTTTGTCCACTTTTCCTATCGAGCCACGTTCTGGTAAATCATCGACATTTTTAGCCACTTTATATCGCTGTACCCACTTATGTACAAATGCCTTCGACTTTCTCATATATTTAGCAGCTGCTGATTGCGACATTTTGAGACCTTTCGGGTGGGTGCAAAGGAACACAGCCTCGTAGCGCGACGCGTATTTAGCACTCATGGCGCTTAACGTGATTCTCTTTCAAAAGATCAACGACAACTGAATCTTTGTTGACAATGCATCAAGGACAAAGCTTGCCTCTATTGGCTCGCAAAGGAATTAGAGCGAAATCTTTCATTACCTGTCGGTAATGACGACTACGCTCTTACTTGACTGACTGTATATTCAAAATCAGAAATGCTAAAATATTTTTTTTTTTTTAAAACATCTTTATTGATATGGCTACTACAATCTTAAACATTATTAATTCATTAGTAAGGTTGACATTAGTACTTATGAGATAAGCATAAACTTGTGTGGGTCTGCTGGACCAGTATCCAGTTCCCTTAAGATATAATATTCATACGGTTAGCTCATGTGGTTTGATTCGTTTGAGCCGCCTTATTTCGTTTGTACTGTCCAGTAGTTTACGGCCTCAACGTTGGTGTGGTTAAGAAGCCTCTTCTCATGTTTAATGGCACATTCGCGGATTACGTCGTCTATCAATTGTATTTTTAGATCATTGTGTATTTCTCTGTTAGTCACAAATCGGTAAGCGTTGGTGACCATTCGAAGAAATTTATTTTGGCTACATTGTATAATGTCTCTATTGGATTTATGAGTACAACCCCATAGCTGCGCACCATACATCCATATTGGTTTGAAGATAGTCTGGTAGACTAGTCTTTTGCAATACAGGTTCATTTGGAATGATGCCCAATTAACCAGTACATTTGACGTTGTTTTAATCGTATCTGTTCAGCTTTTTGTCTCACATGATGTTTCCAGTTGAGCCTTGAATCTAAATGTAGACCAAGGTATTTAGCCGATTCAGCCTGCGGCACTTGCACCCCATTGAGGTATATGTGTAGACTGTTATTTTTGTGTCGGAGCGTAAATGTCACATGAGTTGATTTGAGCTCATTAAGCACTATTTTCCAGTCAATTGTCCATTTAGTAACGTTGTTCATTGCTCGTTGAAGATTTTCCACTGCCCTTGGTTGTGATTCGTCTACTGACATAATTACAGTGTCGTCAGCGAACGTGCCGATGAACGTTTTATTCGTTGTAGGTATGTCCGCAGTGTAGATAAGGTAGAGGAGGGGTCCCAATACGCTTCCCTGCGGAACTCCCGCTAGAGTTGGATAAAAGTCAGAACATGTTTCTTCATGGATGACTCTGAATTGGCGATCAGAGAGGTATGATTCAAGCAGCTGGCAATAGGTTTGTGGTAGCATTTTGCTCATCTTGAATGTCAATCCCTCGTGCCAAACCCTATCAAAGGCCTGAGATACATCCAGAAATACGGCGGGGCAATATTTCTTTTCTTCCAACGCTTGCTCTATTACCGTAGTTATTCGATGGACTTGATCTATTGTGGAGTGGTTATTCCTGAATCCAAATTGAAAATCAGGAACGTTTACCATTGGCTTTAGACGTTTTAGTAGTAGTTTTTCAAACAGCTTTGATAAGGTCGGAAGCAGTGAAATTGGTCTGTATGATGTTACTTCTTCATCTGGTTTACCTGGTTTCTTCAACATAATTATTTGAGTCGTTTTGAAGCATTTGGGTATTTACTTCAATCTCATACAGGCATTAAATAAGTATGTGATCATGATGATTGCTTTGCGTGGAAGTTCCTTGAATAGACCCGGTGATATTTCATCAATTCCTGGTGCCTTTTTTTGACTAAGACTTTTGTCGATTTCTTCAGCAATTTCCATTGGCGTGACCCTTTTAAAATCCTGATTTGGTTGATAGACAGGTGTTACGTCAATGTTGGATTGAATGTCATGGGGTTGAAACACTGTTGCTAGGTGTTGAGCAAAGAGTTCCGCTTTTTCTTTGTCATGTCGAACCCAATTGCCTTGAGCATTTCTTATAGGTGGTACTCGAACTACAGGTCGTTTAAATTTTCTGGCTGCTTTCCATAACGAGTAGTCCTTATCCATTTCTGGACCTAGCCCGCTTAAGTAGTTGTCGAAGCAATCCTGTTTGAAGCTTTTGATTAGCCTATTGACTTTGTTACTTATTCGATTGAAGGTGGTTTTGTCAGCGGGATTTCTGGTGAGATGCTATATTCTCCTTGCCTTTCTCCTTTCCTTGATTTGTTCCCTGATTTCAGCCGGGTATTTGACTTCAATCTCCGCTTTGTCCTTTAATTCTGGAGTAGCTAGACTGGCGGCCATACGAGTGTATTCAATGAAATTGTTTGTTTGTTGTTCCAATTCTTCATTACTTTTAATACTAACTTTTAATTCAACTAGCTCTTCCAGTTTTTCTCTGAAGAGGTCCCAATTCGTGAATCTATTAGTAAGGTTTTGCTTCTTTTTTTTTCTTGATGACTATAGCGCTTACTGACAACAGTACAGGAATGTGATCAGATGTTAAGTCGTTAATTCTTTCGACTCTAGTGTAATTGGATGAAATACCTTTTATGATGAAGAAATCAAGCAAATCTGGTATTTTTCCTGCATCCGTTGGCCAATACGTTGGCCTCCTTGGAGACAGATATTCACATTTGTTTTCATGAATGGCATTGAACAAAGCATTTCCTTTCCCAGGAGAAATTAGCCAGGAACCCCAAGCTGTATGTTTTATATTATAGTCTCCTCCAATAATAAATCTTGGACCGAGCTTATTAAAGACGTTATTAAATTGTAACTTCGTTGGTGTATGCCGTGGAGGACAGTATGCTGCCGCAATATTTAGATCTGCGCCATTATATTGGATTGAGATAACAGTTGCTTGCATGTAGCTTTCTCGAATATCCTCTTGTTGATTATGTTTGATATTATTTTTAATTAGTACAGCTGAACCACCTCTGGCTCTTTCACTAGGATGGGTTGTCCAGTAGGAATTAAATCTCTTTATTCTAAAAAAGCTTTTGTTGGAGAAGTGCGTTTCTGAAATAAGTGCAATATCTATGTTGTTTGTATGGAGAAATATTTCCAGTTCTTGGGCTCGTTGGTTGAGCCCATTAGCGTTCCAAGTTACAATGCGTAGGAACGAGTTAATCATTTGTGTGTATGTTGACTTTTTTTGCTAGGCGGATAGAAATTAATTTCTAGTTTTGCCACCCTCTCTGTTAAGTGACCAAGTGTCTGTTGAATTTGACTAAGCTTTTTAATAATTTCAAAGTTATTAGACTCGTTATTAACTTCTATATGTTTGTTGTTTTGGTTTGATTCATCAGCAGATAACTTGGTGATTTGCGCATAGGATAATCCAACTGTGGATGGTGTGATTGTTGTTTGTGGTTTAGCAGCTTTGGTTTATAATCGCTGTACTACTCTTGTTCTATTATTCTGTTGACTTTTAATTTTGTTCTGATATACACGGCATCCTTTATAATTTGCAGTATGTCCTTGTTGTTGACAAAGAGCACATGAAGGCGCGATATCTGGTTGTTTTTTGAATTTTGTCGTGTGATGATCTCCAGCACATTTTGTATATGTTAGTAATACCTGCGACTTCATGTCCCATTTTTTCTAAGTCTGCTTTAATTAAATCGTGACTAATGGAAGATGGTAAGCCTATGATAACCACTCTATAAGCCTTTTCGCTCTTCAGCTGATAGGTGTGATATTCTATATTTTCTGATTGGTTGCTGGGTTCTTTTTTTAATTCTTCCAGTAATTTTTTGACATTTCTGTAATCATTTTCATTTTGAAATGTAATTTTAATGTCACTATTTGAAAGCGCCTTAAAATTAGTTGATTCACTAGTGGTTTTTATTACTTTTTGTCGATAAAGTTCGAAATTTTTGATATTGATCACGTTAATGAGTGGAGGCAGTGGTATTTTTGGGGTTTTCTGTTCAGTGTTATTGTTCACAATTTGTGTAGTATTTTTTGGAGGAGTTTTCGTTTTTGTGCGCCTGCGTTTCCTAGCATTTCTGTTATCAGCACCGGAAACTTCTTTTTTCAGTTCTTCCTCATCTGTGCAATAATCCTCTTGACTCAAAGCACTGAATCTATTATTCTGTTGAAAAGCTGGAAATTGCCGCAGCAACCAGTTGGAATTATTTGAATGTTCATGTTGACTGGATGATGGCTGAATATGGTTGGAAGAAAGATTGTTAACTCGTGCTGAATCCTTAGCTATGCTATTTTTAACTTTTTCTTTTAGTGTAGAGTTTTCTCTCTTAAGTTCAGCAACTTCATTGCTCAGCTGCGCGATTAGTTTCTCCATTTTTTGAAATTTATTTAACAGCTCCTCGCTATTTATAATATTTGTTGATGCACTCGGCATTTGTTCTGATAATGAAGTTACTTTTTCAGTGATGATTGCGTTGTTTGCAAATATTTTTTTTATTGGTGATCTGATTGTAATGGAGCCCTTTCGGAATGAAAGTTCTTCCTCGTTACTCTTTTGAGCGTTGATATCGCTTAGCTTATTTTTGGTATCATTAGAATTATGTAGCAATGTTTGGTCCCCCCCTAGAATCCATGGGACCGACCTCCGGAGAGAGTGGATTTTCCTGAACATCAGGTCTGCCACCTAGGGTATTAGTTTCCATGTTTGTTTTATCCATTGCTTTTGTTTTTATAGTGTTATTACACTCGCCTCTAGAAGTTCAGCCGTTGTGATACATTAAAAATGCAAAACAAACGTTGCCCAGGTGCTACCGCGTGGAGGTAAACTAGAGACAGTTGATGGTTTCTACATAGTTGCAACGTTGGAGTATAAACCAATTTATAATTGGCTATAAACGGTCAACGCCTACGCTATTGAATCCTACCCAGCACCCATGCTAAAATATGCAAAGGATATACTAGTTCGTTTAAATGAAGAACAAATCTACGAAATAGACAGTAAAGTTGAAGTACCAGTTAATACTGATTCGGATATTCTCACCACGTCTGATTTGACGTTAGAACAACAGCTGGATCGATCAATTTTGGAAACGACAACATAATTTAATCCAAAAAACAACGATGACTGCTTTCGAGCTCTGGCGAAAAAAAAGCATTTTTAAAAGGACTGGAAAAAGGACTGACATGTTGCAATTCTTATTTGATTCACTGCTAACAATAAAACCTACATCAACGCTAAATGAGCGTAATTTTTCTATGGATAATGATTTTGTAACAAAAAAAAGAAGTCGATTATCGGATTCGTCATTAGATGCGTTATGTTCTTCAAAAAGTTTTTGCAATAAATAACTATGAACCATTTTAGCGATTTTTTTAACATTTTTTTTTATATATCATGTATTAATGAATTATTGTATTAACTTACAAATCGCTGTGAATTTAACGAAATAGTATTAAAAGAATTGATATGAAAATGAATTCTGATAATTAATGTTTATTTTAAGATTTCTTAATACAAACAAATGTACTATTTTTTTTTGTTTCTACTGTAGATATGATGTGTGTAAAATGTTTTTCGTATAGTATAATATTTCCCGAGAATCCCCAGGAAATTGATTTCCGATTTCTCGAGAAATTTAAATTGCGGGAAAACAGAAACACTACTTATGACAAGCCAAAATAAAAAATAAATAATCACGTCGATTATAGAATCCGCGGGAGCGGATCAATCGCGGATCGAAAACTACATATAAAAAAAAATGGGAAACAAAAATTTTATATCATAGTTTCATTGAAATCCCTTTGGATTTTTTTACAAATCGTTAAAAAGAAATTGTTTTAGAAACGCTACAAATCTATTGCGTTTGTACGGTGAATCCAAAAATCCAAATTGCATGTAAATCAATAGAAGTTTTCCAGGATACTTTGATTTGCAGCAATTGTTTCCTAATTTTTTTATATGCATTTTTCGATCCGCCATTGATTCGCTCCCGCGGATTCTATAATCGACATGAATAAATTTGGTTTCCAATTCAGGTTATGATCCAGGAATACTCCTAGATATTTAACTTCCTTGGAGTACAGCATTTAACGAGGGAGATTAGGTGCAAGCTTTGTCCTTCTGGTAAGAGGTACAACAAAAGTTTTGTTTGAATTGGCGATAAGTCCTTCCTGGACACACCAGTTCATTCATTACATTTGTTGCAAACACCAGTTTTACTACTGGAACCTTTCTAAATAAGCTGAAACAAGCGGATAAAATTCCTGTACATAACAGCTGGGATAAAAGAGTATTTGTAATTACTGTCCAATTAGTTTGCTCTCAGTTTATGGTAAAATATTTGAAAAACTAGCTCATTCGAAAATCACTAGTTTTTTGAATCACACAAATTTTGTACATCTGAAGCAGTTTGGTTTCAGAAAATCTAAAAGTCCCGAAAATGCAGTGCTGTAATTTACAAACTTTTTGAATAAAGGTGTTGACCAAAGGAATTGTATTGCTTCTGTTTTCGTCGATTTGAAGGTGGCATTTGATATGGTTAATCATTTAGTATTATTATAAAAACTTTATTTTGCTGGGTTTCGTGGAGTAACTCTAAAATGGTTTCTTATCTGTCGAATACGTCTCAGATTGTCAAAATTAGAGATTGTGTAAGTCAAAGCAGATTTATTAATGAAGGAGTTCCGCAAGGGTCTGTATTAGAACCTCTGCTATTTTTTATTTATTTAAACTCCATTGCGTTTGTTAAGGAAATGGTGTGTTACACATTCAATGATTTTAAGGTCAAAATCCAAACTTATGTTTTTCAGTCTAAATGACGTTTCCATTGTTGATCCTATTATTGTTTGTACGTTAACACGTACTGAGAGTAATGGATAACAAGCCAAAGCTTACAGAGTCCTGGCTGTTATTTCGATCTCTAGAAATTTTTCCGTTAAGACATTTATTTGTTTGGAAAGTTATGAACATTTTTTATATAATGAGAATCACTAGTAATGAATGTTGTGCTGGTACAACGAAGTATAACTTGAGGAACAATCATCAAATTCATCTTCAAAAATTCACGACCACTAATTTTAAGAATTACTTTTTAATTTTGAGTCCAAAAATATTTAATGAACTGCCAAATGAATTAAAAACATGCGAGAATTTGAATATATTTACCACGCTTCTAAGGGCTTTCCTTTTTAGCCACTCAAATTTAAATTTTGTTCGATTTTTTAGTAGTTATACTTAGTAGTTATGCTATTTTAATTTTATTGTTTAATTTATGAATTCTTATAATTTATTATAATATTCACTTAAATAAGTTATTTGTTCATTAATGGTATATGTATGTATATACATACATATATCAATCGCCACTGGATCTTCTGATCCACAGATTACTATTATTATGTTTAATAAAATAAATAAATAAGAACAAAAGTTTAATTAGCAATTTATTTAGCTAATTAAACTTTTGAATATATGTTTAATTTGATAGGATCACTGGTATTAGTTTGGTACAGTGTTTACATTAGTTTAATATTTAGAGCACCGTCGAAATATTGTCGTTTTATGGTCGCTCTACAATAATATGATTCCGTCACGTCATTAACAGCGACGTTAACATTACAAAACTGGTTTAGACAAAATAAATTGAAATGGTAGTTGATTGATTGATTGATTGATTGATTGCGATGTACGATCAAGCATTAAGCAAGTCTCCCGTATTATAAATGCGAATACCACACCACTATACCCATGTTACACACAACACGACACCATTCTTCATGAAGCCAAAGCCCGTAAAGAAAGGCGCCGCCACATCGATAAGCACATAAGTCTAATGTTGTGATATCCGCCCCTGGCCAGGCCGCCGTCGTACACCTTTTTACATATAACAAGATCGAGGGATGGGAAAGGAATATTAGCAACAAAGACTCAACCCGGTTCCAGACACCTAAGTAGTTGATAGTTAGTAAATTTGTTAGTAATATATTTTTTAGTAATTTCTAGCACAAGACAATACAATTTTAAAGTTCATCTACTGCTGCAACCTGTAAGAAGACACAATGACAACACAAATTTCCTCGTACCGCAAACTCTTTTTCTGAAAAGCTGTAAACAACTATTATTATTCCCCTTCACCATTTTTTCCATCGGCGGTTGTGAGAGGGGGGCGAGATTTCGTTCCATCATCATGTTCCCATGCGGTCACCCAAATTTGTACTAACTGTAGGTAGTGTTGCTTGACGTTGTTGTTGAAATCGTTGCGTCTCTGCTGTCCCTTCTACTCGCCCCCCAAAATAAATTGAAATGGTAGTTATATCAAAACGTAAAAACCATGAAATACGTTTGAAAATGTTTTATTACATACTGAAAGAAGCAAGTATTGGAGTTACAACATCAATGAACATTTTACCATTACAATTGTATGGATTTAAACTTAACACTTTGTAACCCAAAATCTATTGTATTTAGAACAATTTTGACTAGTGATTTGGAAAGAGCAGACAAAACTATTTACTTAGACATCCGTTAAAAACCCAAAAAGCATAGTGTTGCCACTTACACCAAGAAAGAACTAAGGCGGAGATATGTATCGAGCTCAAAAATTTAGCCCGTCCCAGCGTACATAGGTCATAATTATAAAAACAACATCTCAAAACTAAAAATATTTTGTTGAAAAAGAAAAAAGTTTTAAAGAGGAGTATTGTAAAAGACTGAGACAAATAATGCTATTCGTCATTTTTTTACAATGCATCCTTTTATTCCGGTTAATTTGCGCCACGTGTCAATGTACCTTTCGACAAACTGCGTCATCGGCGCCATTGTATTCTTTTGACATCTGTCAACAACATCCAATTCATAACCATACAAGTTTCATACAATAACCCATGTTTTTTACGTGTTAAAAATGTCGAGTTTTGTGCCTACATATTACGATTTTCGGACATCATTGATTTTTTGTTATCATTTGAAAAAAACTACTGCAGAATCACACCGAATGCTTTTCGAAGCTTATGGTGAGCATGCTTCAATTCAAAAGTGGTTATTTTGACGTAAGAAACGAAGAACGTGGAAGACCACCAAAAAAGTTTGAGGACAATGAATTACAACCATTGTTGAACGCTTAAACGAAAAAACAACGAGAAGCCATACGTTTAAAAGCTTTGGGAAAAATCCAAAAGCTGGGAAAATGGGTTTCGCATAAACTGAATGAAAGACAGCACAAAAATCGAAAAACCACTTGCGAAATGTTGCTTACTAGACACAAAAAAAAGTCATTTCTCCATCGAATTGTGACTGGTGATGAAAAATGGATCTATTTTGAGAATCCAAAGCGCAAAAAGTCTTGGGTTGATCCAGGACAACCTTCGACATCGACTGCAAGGCCAAATCGCTTCGGGCGGAAGACAATTCTCTGTATTTGGTGAACCCGTAAATACTAAACGCTACCAACAACAAATGATCAATTTGAATCGAGCTTTGTGTGAAAAACGACCAGAATATGATAAAAAGCAACACAAAGTGTTTTTACTTCATGATAATGCACCATCACAAAAAAGCAAAAGCGGTCAACGAAACGTTGGAAGCACTTAATGGGGAAAAACTTTCACATGCGGCTTACTCGCCAGACTTGGCAGTAAATAAATAAATGTGCGATGTATGTGAAAATATTAACTTTTAATATTTTCTCGCTAATTTGGTGGGCTTTCTTCGGTAATTTTTGGTTTCAATTTTCCTTCTTCAATCAATTTTTGTTTTAAAATTTCTTTCATTTTTGTCAATAAAATTTCTCGATAATCTTATAGCCTTTTCTTCGGTTAACCTTTGGTTTAATTTTTCATCCTGAATTAATTTTAGTTTTAAAGTTTCTTTGTTTTTTATGGTAATAAAAATTCTCGGTAATTTCTTTCGTTGTTCAAAAAAAGTTTACATTTTCTTGTTAATTTTCCCGGTAATTGTGGTTTCATTTTTTTATCTCCAATGAATTTTGTTTTAAACAATTTTTTTTAGGTGTTTTTGTTAATAAAGTTACTTGGTAATTTTAAGACTTTGTGCTGACACTCATAGGAAATAAACTAATTGGAATATCGATTGCCCAGGAACGAGAAAATTAAGCTTTGTTTATCGAGGGTAAAATAATGTTAATATTAAGTATGAAGAATATTATCCCGTACTAATATTTAAATGTAATAGTATGTAATTGATTATCTCTGACTCTCTTGGTACCAAACAATACATGTCCGTCAATTGCGGTTACCAGTGGAAACGTTGATTTTTTTAAGATAAGAGTTAAGGGCTAACTAGCGAGTCTGTAAGAAACGTTACAGAATTTAACGAAAACAATTTTTTACGGAAAATTTGACAGATCGGCTAGCGAATCTTTAACAATTATCAATTGTTTTGAATTTTATTTCAGAAATTTAAACCATATTTTCTCTTGTTCTCGAAAACCAAATAAAATTAAATTAAATTTGAATTTTGGTTTAACATTACATATAGTATATTATTTGAAAATTCTAAATAAGGTGTATATAGGTTAAAATATGAATAGTGAGTTTGAGAAATTACAATAACTCTATATCTTGCTAGGGGGGCTAAATTGTTGGACCGAGCTAAACAAAACAAAACCTAACAAAAGATCTTGTGCGGTTCGGCAAGTTAATCGAACCAGGAACCATCATAGACATTTCAAGGTGCAGAAATATAATATTTGGGGGAACCAGCGAGTCAGTAACAACTTTACGTAAAAACGCGATATACAGAAAGTGCATGTTACTGTCCAGCGAATCTTTAAGAACTTTTCGTTCAGTGCAGCCGTCACTTAAGAGAGCGAAAATTAATGCGCAAACTGAAGGATATGTCAGAATACATCAAAATTTTGAAAGCATACTTTTCTTAAAAATAATAAATTTTGCTATTCACATTAGAATTTTAATACTGTATTTATCAATTTTTACGGATTCTGCGAACAATGCTACCAAAATAGCCAACTTATTTGCCAACTACTTCAAGTCATTTTTTTTAATGGTACCAACGTCAATTTTCAGTGTAATATAACTAGTGATAATTTGAATGTTATCCCCTTAGATACTAACATTTCACAATACGTCGTGACAATGTATCTGAAACAATTGGATTTAAATAAGGGTTGGGGATCAGATGGAATTGTCCTTATTTTTTACATCGTACTGTTAAAACAATCAGCTTTCCTCTATCATTATTATTTAAAAAGTCACTACGTAAATATATATTTCCCGATATTTGGAAAATGGCAACGGTCGCCCCGATTTTTAAATCTGGCGACAAATCTTTGGTATCTAATTATAGACCTATTGCCCTGCTGAATATTGTCGCCAAAGTATTCGAAAAGATTGTATTCTATGAACTATTTGATAAAACTAAACATTTGATTTCAATTGAGCAGCACGGTTTTTCCAAATCTAGGTTACTTTAACGAAATTGTTGAATTTTACTGAATTGTGTCGACGTAATTTATATTGATTTTGCGAAAGCTTTTGAAAAAGTTAATGACAGAATCTTGTTCAGAAATATTCATTCCATCATCAAATCAGAAATATTCATTCCATTATCTGGTGTACCACAGTGTTCAATTCTTGGGCCATTACTCTTTTTGTACTTCATTAATGATATTGTTGTTGGCTTCAACAGTGAGGTTTGGTTATTCACAGATGATTTAAAATTATTTCGTTCTATTCAGTCGATGCTTGATTGTGTGGCTCTCCAATCTGACGTAAACACCAATCTGACATCAGCACAAATGTTGTCTACTACGAGTTAAATGTAGAGAGGAGTTCAATGGTTACAAAATTCAGGATTATACCCGCACATCTTGTCCATTTGTCAGGGATTTAGGAATTATAATGGACTCAAATTTTAATATTCATATAAATCATGTAATCAACAATGCTTACAGGATGCTTGGATTTGTAATGAGCTCTAGTTTTAGTTCTCCAAAAACTTTTATAAGCATTTACTATGGTCTTGTTCGTAGTAATTTGGAGTATTTAACATCCATTTGGAACCATTGTTACAACATTTATTCATACAATATTGAAAGAGTACAGACAAATTTTACACGCTTTCTATATTATAAAACCAATAATCTACATGAGGAATATGAGCTGCGTCTGTCACGGTTTAACATTACCTCACTTCATAATAAAAAGATTATAGCGGATGAGCTAACACTGTTTAAACTTATTAACAGAATGAATGATTCCAATCTTGCAGATAAAGTAAATTTGGGATCTCAAAACCGATATAATATCCGCAATCCTCTACCTTTTACCTTTCCCACTTATCGCACTAATCTTTAGAAATAACTTTTCATTAATTAAACTACAAGGCACGCACAAAATTGTTTTTAACTCAATTGATTTGTTTTCGTTCGACATGATGATGGAACGAAATCTCGCCCCCCCCCCCCCTCACAACCGCCGATGGATAAAATGGTGGAGGGAATAATAATAGTTGTTTACAGATTTTCAGAAAAAAAGAGTTTGCGGCACCAGGAAATTTGTGTTGTCATTGTGTCTTCTTACAGGTTGGAGCAGTAGATGAACTTTACTTACAGGTTGGAGCAGTAGATGAACTTTAAAATTGTATTTTCTTATGGTAAATAAATTACTAAAAAGATATATTACTAACAAATTTACTAACTATCAACTACTTAGGTGTCTGGAACCGGGTTGAGTCTTTGTTGCTAACAATTCCTTTCCCATCCCTCGATCTTGTTATATGTAAAAAGGTGTACGACGGCGGCCTGGCCAGGGGCGGATATCACACTATTAAACTTATGTGGTTATCGATGTGGCTGGCGCCTTTCTTTACGGAGTTTCGGGCTTCATGAAGAATGGTGTGTCGTGTTGTTGTAACATGGGTATAGTGGTGTGGTATTCGCATTTATAATACGGGAGACTTGCTTAATGCTTGATCGTACATCGCAATCAATCAATCAATCAATCAATCAATTGATTTGTTTTCGTTCGTAAAATGGTAAGTTTTGATGGATATAGCTAAATTTTTATTAATATTTCCCGAACGTTCCCAAGACCCAATGATTACATTTAATTTTGACTGAATTGAAGAAATACCAACTTTCCAAATTTATTTGTCAAATATACTCTTGTCAGTTTTCAAAACATACAAATCAGCATCTCGAATTTTTTGGATTTCCTCAATTTCTAAAAATTGTTTTCCTAAATAATTATTTGACTTAAAACTTGTTAACACATTCACAAACCTGTTGGTTGATTTATTCACATTCTATATCAAATAAAAATTTAAATTTCATTTAAATTATTATTTAAATTATACCCTTGAGAATGGCGGTCGAAACTTTGGTTGGTTCAAAATTAACGTTTAATTTTTGTATCGTAATCAATTTTTATAATTTTCAGTTAATAATTTTTTTTTTTTTTAAATTCAATAAGACAAGCTTAAGGAAAATTGTTTAATATTTAAATGATGTAAAAAATTGAATAATTCAAATTTTTCACATTGTACTGAATTTCAATGCAATGTACTATTGTACTTTTGCAAATGAATTGTATCGAAAAAAGTACAATTGTACCTGAAATTCCGTCACCGTTATATACCATAACCAAAAATAAAATAAATATGATGTAATTAAATAAAAGTTGTATTTGATTTAAATAAATATCCTAATATGATAATTATAAACAAAAAAACATAAACAACTTTTTTTGGTAATCCATTGGTTTCATTTTTCCTCTTAAATACATTTTTGTTTCTAAATTTATTTAAGTGTTTTTAGTCTTTGTTTTCAATTTTCCTCTTCAATTAATTTTTGTTTTCAAGTTTGTTTTTTGGTTAACAAAATTTCTCGGTAATTAAATTTTACTGTTAATATTTTCTCGGTAATTTTATGGAATTTCTTCGATATTCCTTAATCATGGATAATTACCGTATCGGTAATTTATTTATATTTAAAATGCCTGCAAAATTACCGAAAAAATACTAAAGAGAATGTCAGACTGATCTTTAAACCCCTCTTAATATTTCGTGTACAATTAGTAATTTTCGCTGAACTTTTACAGTAATCTTGGAACTACTCATTCAATCAACCAAATTTGATTAGTTAAAATCCGATAAATATTTACGAGGACATACAGTAATAAAGCCCGAGGTTTTAAGTTATTCTAAAGCCATAAAATTACCTACTCGATAAAGTAAATTCGAACAGAAATACGAATAAATGGGTTACTAAAATTACAGCTATTTGGACTAATATTTTACAGTGTTATTGGAATAGGAACCTTACTGAAACTAGCAACTTTATGTTATAATGTTATATGTTATAGGAAACACAATTTATATCGAAGAGGAAGATTGTTACCTTGTGAATGTTTCTAATTTTGAATAGTCGCATTATCCACGTTTTCCGAGTCAATATATTCTGAAATAAATAAAAAGTCTGAATTCATTTTTTGTTAAAAATGTCTTTAATTTATAACCCTTTTCATTCTAGGTGAATTATTTTTTTCAAATTTTCGAAAGATTAAATCAGTTGATACTAACCCATATCTTGGAAATTTCTGTTAAACAAAAACGAGTTTTGTGGAGATAACTAAAACTGATTGCACAGATATTATTACATAAAACCAAGTTATCTTTATTTAACGTGTTTATGTGAATCGAAATTTTTACAACTACAACAGGGTATCTTGGCTTTTCCTAAAATAAAAATTTATATTAAATTATTACAAAGTTTTAGTTTATTACATTTCTAGAAAATAACTAATACTTTGGATAAAAATAGATATTATTTGAAAGATTACATCAAAATACATTTTTTCTTAGAAAAATTTAACTTATACTTTGGTTGCAATTTTCCAAGATTTATAGTTTCGCAGATAACCTGTTTTTACTTAATGCCACATACATAACCATTAACTTCTTCCTACCATACAAGTCTCGGTTAAAACTACGGTATACGAATAAAAATACGGTACCTCCTCCCATTTCATGTCAGTTGAAAGGCCGAATGTCGGAAGGCCGAATGTCGTTTAGCCGAACGCCGAAATGTCGAATGGGCTAGAACGCCCAATATTCGATTGGGTCGAAAGGCCGAATTTTCATTAAATGTTCCTTCACTTAACTGATTGAAATCAATATTTAATGTAAACGATTTAAATAAATTGAAAATACGTGATTAAATTTATTAGTTTTTTTAAATTAATTTTTAATTATATGACAAAAGAAAATGTAAGATTTTAATATTTAAGGCGATTTACTATTAAACATTTTCATCCAAAAATGTTGATAAAAATATAAATTTTGAAAATTTTCATTCATAAAAAGATGAATAATTAAAATCAATTTCGAAACAAACGGCCTTTCGAAGTATGGCTTTACGATATTCGGCCTTTCGACCCATTCGCCCTTTAGACATTCAGCCTTTCGACATTCGGCCTTTCGACATTTGGTCTTTCGATACTTTAGGCTGACGTAAAAGATATGCAATATGTATACTATGGTCTAATGTTAGTCAGACTCCTCTATGTAAAACAATGTCTAAAGAGAGCGTAACATTCTAGAATTATTTTTAGAATTATCAAAAAAAAAAAAGTTTCTGGTAATTTTTTATTTACAAATCAAAATTCAGCTTAGTTTTGTATGAAACTGTTCCAGTGTAAAAGGGGATAACAAATATCTAATAAACAATAAAACATTTTTACGATTTCTTTTTGTTTTTGTAAATTAACTTAAAGTTTTTCGAAAAACAAAAGTTGTATGTATAAATTGTAAAAAAGTTTTATTATAAAAGTTTTATTTATTTTAAAGTTTCTTTTCTCTATGCATACTGTATAATGTAAATACGACAGCTATAAGCTTTCTGTGCGAATTGAAAATTATAATTATGTATGTATGTAGTTTAATTAAATTAATGATAAAACATAAAAATATTTAAGCTAAATTTTATGTGTTGAAGCTTTTAATTTGTTTAGTACATACATTTTGTGGTCACATCTCTCCTCTGTAGTTACCCAGAATATTTGTATGACTTTTGCGGGTGTTTGCCGTATACTTAATATGAGATATACACAAGGATATAAACAGTAGGCAAGACATACCTCAGAATGAGTGATTTGAACTAACAAAGAACAAGCAAACAATATACCTACATAGTTTGGTGTAGAAGTTATATGTTTATGTTGACATAGGGTGACGTGGAATAAAATTAAAATAAAAAGTTCGAAATGAGATTTGCTTTTTTGGGGATTAGATAATTAGAATTATCGTGTTAGAACAAATTAGTGTGTTATGGTTTTTTGTGTATTACGAAGATGATGGTTGGTTTATTTTTATTATTAAATTATCCTTCTTTTGTGTGTGTGTGCGTCTAGCAAACAATTTAATTTATTTAGTCATCAACCTTTTTTGGTTTTTAGAGTAAACATACATTTTGGATGATTTTTAACAGTCATGGTAAATGAAAATGATTAAAATTATTATTTTATAGGGTTTTGATTCCCACAAGACTTAAGGTTATAAAAGTTGAGCTAATCTTTCATTCACATGAAAAATCTTTCAAATATCTACAGATACAAAAAAGCTTTTGGGTTTTATACAATATAAACTGTGTATCCAAACAGGTGAATTCTAATAATTTGTTGGGAAAACTTAAGAGTTTGTGTTATATAAAATCTTTTGTCACTTCTTTATTTTGCGCCGCTGGACTACAATTTTTTTAACAAAATAAAAACTCGTTGTTACCAAATATTTTGTCCTTTTTAATCTTTAAAGACAACCTTCTTCAGTCGTTGTACTCTTTGAATTCCTCTTTCTTACTTTTTCTATTTATTTTTACAAGATTTGTGTCTACTTGGCGACTTTAGTGACATCTGGGTGGTCATTTTGTGGTGCTATATCACATTTGGTGATAAAACTGTGATAAACTGACATTTGTCGTAGCTTACTGCGGTCCCATCTTGGATGAACAACGTCACGTCGTATAATGATTTGAATGAAAATGACTACAATATTTTCCGTCTTACTTCTACAAGTGGAAAAAATTGTTTATTTTGTTGTTTAAATTTGTTTTATATAGAGTTTGGTTAAAAACACCTCTAATCAAAATTTCAAAAAATGAATGAAATTTACATTGACGCGAATGATCAATAAATGATATTTATTAACAAAATAATCATTTATATATTATTGAAATAAAATTAATGGATATTGTTAAATTTACAGGAAAACAGAATATAAAAATCAACAATTATTTTAGTTTTGTGTAGTAAATTGTATGTTAAAAGAACCATTCTACTAGCCTAGAATAACAAATTTTACAAAAACAATCATCATCCTAATAGAAATGGACAAAAAATAAGCAAATCTTAAACGAAAATCAACCTAAACCATCTGACATAACCTCATAAAATACAAATAATGGTCTGTGTTTAAACATGAAATTCTAATAAATCAAAGGGTTTTATAGTTATGTTAACTTAAAAATATAATTATTAGTCTTTCGTTAACAAACAATTTTGTTTTGCACTTCATATCATGGTAATTTTCATTCATTTTTGTTTAAATTTTAAATTACTCTTTTTATATCAAACTATATGGAGTTTGATCGAAAGCAACTAAATTAAAGTTTTAAAAAAATGAATGAAAATTACTGTGATACGAACTGCAAAACAAAATTGTTGATTAAGAAAAGACTAATTATTATATTTTTAAGTTAACATAACTGGAAAATCCTTTGGTTTATTAGAATTTCATGTTTAAACATCGACCATTATTTGCATTTTGTGAGGTTGTGTCAGATGGTTTAGGTTGATTTACGTTTAAGATTTGCTTATTTTTTGTCCGTTTCTGTAAGGAGGATGATTGTTTTTGTGAAATTTGTTATTCTAGGCTAGTAGAATGGTTCTTTTAACATACAATTTAATACACAAAACTAAAATAATTGTTGATTTTTATATTACATAATAATATAAAAATCAACAATTGAGGTTACGTGTCAAATCATCACTTTGATTCATTGCTTTCCCCTTAAAATTCATTTTGCAGTGTTGTCATTTTGTGGTAATATACCACATTTGGCGATACTGTGCGAAAAATAAATTGTCGTAGCTAACTATGGTGTTGTCATGGATGAATATCATCATGTCGCATAATGATTTAAATGAAAAAGACCACAACTTCTTCCGTCTTACTTTTACAAGTGGAAAAAAAATTATTTTGTTGTTTACATTTGTTTTATATGGAGTTTAGTTAAAAAAAAGCTCTAATAAAAATATCAAAAAATGAATGAAATTAACATTGACGCGAAATATAAATGAATGATATTTATTAACAAAATGATAATTTATATATTTTTGAAATAAAATTAATGGGTTATTGTTAAATTTACAAGAAAAACGAAATACAAAAATAAACAATTATTTTAATTTTGTGTAGTAAATTATTTGTTCAAAATCAAGGTAGTCTATACAGAAAAAAGAGGTAGTATATTCCCGTGTCTCATTTTCGTCTTTCTTTGCACATCACGTTACGTGTAGTCAAAAAAACATATTTGTATATGAAGTTTGGCGGTTTTTTGATTAATTTTTTAAATAAATCAAGAATAATCGTAATCGTTTTTTACAAACCGTATTTACAATTGATAATGATAGTTTACCGAGACCCTTTTTAAGCTTTATATTTTTTTTATGATCCAAATATTTGAGAAATAATTCCTTCGAGTATATAATGTCTAAGATAAATGGAAAAAAGGGTAGACAAAATTATGAGTACATAACATAAAACAATTAAATTATTAAATGTTTTTGGTCATTTGAACATAATGTACGTACCATTTATTAAAATTTCTATTTCTTAACGTTATGTACTCAAATTTTTGCCATCTATTTTCGTTTGGCTTCAAATTATGGATATCCACGTACCTATTCAAATAATATGTTCATATTTAACGTTAAATATAAATGTAAAAATATATTAAATAAAAATTCATTTCACAAATTATTGTTTAGAAAAAGAAAATTAATTCATTTATTGTCTTATGGTTTTCGCTACAAATAAATCAAAACACCCATTCCTGTTTAGTGTTCTATGTGTGTTCTTATCAGAAGTACAACTGATAGTTTTGTTGCAATAGGAGTTATTCAAATTTAGTATATTTAAAATCGAACACTCCCAAATTTTTGAATTATTAATAATTAAAATCTAAACGTTCTCTGCATTTAACAAAAAAATTTTACTCATAAATTCCGAAACTTGTTATGCAATGTGCTCAAACAGCCTGCTCTAGACACGAATATTAAAACATGCCTCTTTTCGCGACTTAATTCAAAAAGTATTGCAGTATATAACTAAAATAAAAATTGAAATGTTTAATTTTAACATAAAGTCGAAAAACAATCAAGAATAAAAAAAAAATCATTTATTTTCCATTTATTTAAAAAATTAATAAAAATATCACGAAACTCCATATAAATATCAGCATTTTTGACAACACGTGACGTCAAATTGCGAAGAAAGCATAGCAACAGCATGCGCAATATTATACCTTTATTTTCTGTATATCTTGGTTAAAAATAACATTCTAGTTGCCTAGAATAACAAATTTCATCGGGAGCTCACAATAGCAAAGGACAAAAAAATATTCTTAAACAAAAATCAACCTAAACCATCTGACATAACCCCACAAAATGCAAATATTGGTCAATGTTTAAACATCAAATTCTAACAAACCAAAGGCTTTTCTAGTTATGTTATGTTAAAAATATATTAATTGGTCTTTTTTCAATCGACAATTTTATTTTACACTTGGTTTCATGATAATTTTCATTCATTTTTTTGAAACTTTAATTTAGTGGTTTTTGATCAAACTCCAAATAGTTTGATGGAAAACAACTAAATTGGGAAATTAAAAAAATGAATGAAAATTATCATGAAACCAAGTGCAAAATAAAATTGTTGATTGACAAAGGACTGATTATTATATTTTTAACATTTTATTTAAATAATAAACATCTTTGCATTAAAGTATTACTTTATCATCACACAAATAGCACTTCGTATAAAATTTTCATATAATGTCATTTGAGGTTATGTAGAAACGTCAACTTATCACTTTGATTCATCATTTTCCCCTTAAAATTCATTTTGCAGGGGTGTGTTTGTAGACTTTCTCCATTTTTTTATATCACACAAAAAAAGTCTCCACTAGTGATATAAAGGTGTGATATAGCACCACAAAATGACTACCCTGATCACTCTATTTCTTTAGCCAAGATTCAAACTAATTCACAAATAATTAAATTATGATAATTCGGCTATCCTGTAAGAGTGACGTCCTCACGGCAGTGTTTTATTGGCGTCTTTTTTTTACCGATATCGCTATTACCAATAAGACATTCTCGTGTGTAACAATGTTCTAATTAATTCAGCTTAAGATACATTTTTTATATCTAGGTATTTAAAGGCGCCAAATCATCATTTCTGGACTTCTTCTCTATTAACTCTAGTCTATCGATAGCTACTATTGCTTTATATATTCTTCCACTCTGTTGTTCACTTGATATGGCCCCTTGTTCGTTGGTAACAATTTTCGACATTCTCCTGTCGCTACCTTCGGTGAGTGCACCATAACTAGATCCCCAGTTCTTAAGTCCATTGGTCTTTTACGTCTTCGATCATAATAATTGTTAATTCGTTTTCGATTTTGATCTAACAATTCCCTACCTTGCACTAATTCATTATCACTTAAATTTCTACAAGGGTATCGGAATATCAATTCCGAGGGAGTTTTTTTTGTAACACTGTAAACTGGGTTATTTAAAGCCGCTTGGACCTCAAGTAACTTTTCATCCCAGTCTCGACACTCTTTACACTTGTATTGATCTTTGCGAGGCACTTCATTACATGTTTATTGACAATGTCAACTCGCCCGTTTGATCGTGCACTTCCACTCGCCACCTTCACATGTTTAATTTTCATTTATTCACAAAACTTTGCAAACTTTGAGGTGGTAAACGCCGTGCCACGATCAATAATTATCACATCTGGCTTACCATAATTTCTCAAGCATAGTCTAATATATTTTGTGGTATTGTCAGCACCTACATCGGCCATTACTCCCAATATGACAAATTGACTCCAACATAATGATTCCGACCTCCACTCCTAACAAACGGACCCACGTGATCATAATGTATGGTAACAAACCCTTTTCTAATGAATGAAGGCATCCGGGCTGTTTACCCGTGGTTTTCTTAAAATGCAAACACTTTATACATCTATTCACGCATTGAGTAACAAAATCTCGCATCGCATTATCGATGCCTAGTGCCGGCTTATTCGTTAGCTGATGTTTGATCATTTAAAAGCTATTTCTTCCATCTCAACCCCACACGAAAACTTCATTCTTTCTAATGGTCTATTAAAATTTTGATTTCCTCTTCCTCATTTATATCAACATATCGTCGTGCTCAAATAAATGTATGACAAGTGATTTTGTAATAATTTAAAAAGATTGTAGATCTTGAATCTACGAGATCGATTTTTGTATGAGCAATTTTTCAGAAAATTCGCAAAGCTCCCTGGAACTTAAAAACTTGAAGTCATAGTTTAATTTTTTTGTTAATAAATGTTTCTCCAATTAAAACTATAACAAAATACTTTGTTATATCATTACTTGGAACAATATTTAAATATATACTAATAAAGCATTTTGTAATAGTTTTAGTCGCATGTTTTTAAAAAAATCGGTTATTATAGTACTTTGTTCGGTTTTAATTTTAAAAAAACTGTATGCTAAACGGTCTTTGTAATACTTTGATTGGAAAATTCATATTAATAGTCTGGTGCTAACATCAGTTGTAATAGTTCCAATTGGATAAAATCGTTGTTCAATTTTGGCGCAATTGTTTGACAGCTACAAAACATGTCTTTAAGAGCTAAAAAAATATTGAATTTAGTTAGCACTAGAAAAAATTAATGAAAATATCGGTAAGATTATGACAAGTGCATAATATAAATAATTTAAAAATTTCGAATTTTATTTTAGAGAGTGACATTATTTAAACAAAAATTAATAACGGCAATGCTGACGAATCTAATGTACATAATAATGATAGTTTTGTGTCGGGGGATTTAGGTAAATTGTTTTAACGGTATCTAATAAAATATTTATGTTACTAAACGTGTTAATTTGTTAACAGTATCTGATGGGATAACAGTCAATAACGGTCGGAATGGTGGAATTGAAGAACCTTTCACCAATAATGAAAGAATTTGGGAATCTGATGATTCAGGTAAATACATACTTTCAACATAGTTTTTGTAAGGCCTTCTAAAATCTGCTTATTTTTAATTAATTAGACTACTGGGATAGCGGGAGTGACTATAAACCGTCAAAAAGTGACCAATATAGTTCTGATGATGAATCAGAAATAAGTTAACCAGGTAAATTATGCCCGATTAAATAAATGATTGCTTGAAAATATTATATTCTCAATATCTTAAATGCAGTTAGAAAAGCACTCGTGAACCACACACCAACTCCATCTACGTCCGGAATTGAATCTCTGCTTATAGCCCAGTGACACCCAGAGCGAATATTGGAATTTTGAATGATGAGTGTGAGAAGACGAAGAATACAAAAAGAAAAATGGAAGTCTTCTATATCAAAGCTTGCTTATAATAAGGGTTTACCACGTAAAAGTGGTAGCGGGCATCAAATCAAAGGGCGCAAAATGCGACCTCCGTGCATTTCTTGTACAAGTAAATGCTTCGAAAAAGTCAGTGCTAGCGACAGAGAAAAAAATTTCAATCAGTTTTGGAGCCTTTGCGACCGGCAATGGAATTTTATCACTGAATTCACAGGAGAAACCCAAAAAGCAAGAAAAAGTCAGTGCTAGCGACAGAGAAAAAAATTTCAATCAGTTTTGGAGCCTTTGCGACCGGCAATGGAATTTTATCACTGAATTCACAGGAGAAACCCAAAAAGCAAGGATGAAGTGCTCCACAAAACATCAAAGAAATGCCAATCGTGCATATTTTTTATTAACATGGAGCAATAATGATAATATTGTGATCCGACAAAATGTAAGTATTACTTCTTAATTATTACCTATGCTTGTTTAAATCACTAGATTATAATTTACATATTTAGGTTTGCAGAACTAGGTTTTTAAACACGCTAGATATTAATAGTCAATGGGTAACAACGGCATATAATAAGAAAACGTTTGGAAATGGAGTCCTAAACATCGATAAAAGGGGTAAATTTAAGAGAGCGACAGATCCAATAAAAGACTCTGTCTTTAATGCAATCTGTGATTACGTAAACTCATTTCCATATATCGAATCACATTATTGCCGGAAAATGAACAATAAGCAATATTTAGATGGAGATCTAAATGTAGCAAAGATGCATAGATTGTTCGTTGGACAGATGGAAAATAGCTCTGCCCAAAATCTTGTCACTCTGCGCCAGTACCGGGACATATTTAACCAACATTTCAATCTCGGATTTTTTGTTCCGAAGAAAGATCAATGTGTTCAATGTATTGGGTTCGATAATCAACCGCCGGAAGAAAAGGAAAAGCTGAAATTATTACACGCGAAGCACCTATTTAGTAAAGCAGAAGCACGCCAATTAAAAGAAAAAGACAAGATCGAAGCTCAACAAAGTCAAGGTAAAATCGTGACAGCCGTTTTTGACTTTCACAAAATTTTAGGTGTACCCCAATCACGTGCTTCCATATTTTATTATAAACGCAAATATTTTGTGTATAACTTCACCATTTATTGTCTAAATAATAACAAAGGGTTCTGTGTCGTTTGGCACGAAACTATTGGAAAACGTGGAGGAAATGAGGTGGCCAGTTGCTTGAAACAGTATATCGAACTCCATCCGTCTTGCACAGATTTCAGATTTTGGTCTGACAATTGCGCGGGTCAAAACAGGAATAAAATTCTTTATTCGTTTTACGCGTGGGCTTCCAAAAATTATAACATTGACATTTCACATAAATATTTGGAGCGCGGGCACACTCAAAATGAAGGAGACAGTGTTCATTCTTGTATTGAACGCACTGCCAAAAAACAAGAAATTTTTGTACCCGAACAATTGTATCAAATAATTAAGTGTGCCAAAAACAAAGAGCCGCAACACAATGTTATTGAAGTCGACATTAATGATTTTATTGATTTTAAGTTAACGTCAAACTTTTTAAATTTCACTAAAAATGATGCCGGCGAAAAATTTTATACGACTAAAGTTAAACAAATTTTTGTCGACAGTAATAATCCTGAGAAACTGAAATATAAATATGGGTTTAAGGAAGAATTTAAAGCCCTTACTCTTATTAAAGAGACAAAGCCGAGAGGACGCAAATCAGCGAAATTAAACTCTTTAAATTTTGACTTAACGCGGGCATATAGTACCCCACTTTCAATATCAGAAGCGAAATTTAAAGATTTGATGGATCTGTGCAACAAAAACGCCATTAAGTCAGTCTATCACAATTTTTTTAAAAATCTTCCACACACAGAGGCTGAAATTGGAAATTCGGAGGATGAGTGAACATCTGGAACAAATTGTTTTGCCGATATATTTTATAATCCAATGAACAAATTGGATCGTTGATAAGCTTTTTTATAATGTTATGTGATTTTTTTGTGATTTATTTTATTATTTGTGATATCATTTTTAAAATGGAATATTTATACTTTTTTAGTTTTAATAAAAAAAATGAATTCAAGAAAAAAATTATTAAATCTTTTATTATTTTAATTGTAAAAATACCTCCTTTTTAAAGTATAACATTGTCGTTTGTTAGTTAACAAGTGGTACGACATTCGGACATAGTATATTATAAATATAGAATATCTTACCATACTGCATATCGAAAATATTCCACAGAATAGTATTACAAAAATTCTCGTTTAGATTTTCTCCTTAATTATAAATCGAAAACAAAACTTAATACTGTAAACGTAAAGAACTCCTTTCAATTTATATCTTTACATTCAAGAAGTTACAAAAAAAATTAAAACAAAATATTTATGGTTAATTAGATAATGAAAAACTTTAATTGCCTCTCCTGAAAAATGGCAATTTGCATTTGTCATACTTTAATTTGAACACTACGATATTCTCTCAACATAACCGTTTGTCCATTTTCGTCGCTTTTGACAATACATCTAGGTATCGGCTCGCCGTCATCCCTAATTCCTCCCTCGATTAACCACTCAGTATTAAATTCGTCAGGTTGTATTTTTAGAAACATAACCGTGTTTTATCACCATGTGGCCATGGCTTACGACTTTATATATATGTATGAAGCCCTCTTTTATCGCTGGTGATCTTTACATTTGGCTGCTCTGTAAACTGATGCCCCACCAATAATGGAAAACCCTGCGAAACATCCGAAACAACATTTACCTCACACTTCGACTCGACACCATCTATTTTCAACTCGCATGTAAATGCGATGAAACCTTTCCTCCACCATATTCCATTATAGGTGGAAAAGAATTTTCAAAATACATAATATATAACGCTTTAGCATCACATTCGCGAATCAAGGTGACACTACATCCGAGATCAACGAAACTTTGAATTTGTTTATCGCCAATATAAGCCGTTTTAACAAATTTTGCATGAGTATATTGGCATTCTTAATTTATGTCATCTTTAAAACTTATTGTTTCTTCCTTTTAGAACATTGTCTTGCCAAATGCGCTCGTTCGTTGCACATATAACATGTCAAGCCATTTGACACTTTTGTTTTCGCCCACTTTACCATTCACATTACCCTGCCATTCCAATTTTTCTTTGTTTACCTGGTTTTGAATTGGATACTGATTTTTATTTGGTACCACCCTATTAGCTACACCCATACGATCTGCCATCCGTAGATACAATAATAATTGTCCTGGAGTTTCGTATTTCCGTAATGGACTTTAATATTTTTATTCATTTCTACTTTTGCTGTATTTATTTCTACTTGCCGACTTTAGTGACACCTGATCACTATTGCCTATACTTTATAATGCCTTTAGCCAAGATTCAAACTAATTCACGAATAATTAAATTATGACACTTTATTTATTAACGACTCATTCTCTTTAAATGTTCACTATCACCAACCGATTAAATAAAATTACATCAGAGCTTAATAGAGAAATATTTTATACACAGAGAAAACATTTAGTGAAAAAAAGTCAGCAACCGACCTTTTCTACAAGGCTTGTGCCCACGTTTCCCAACAAAAAAAAAATATTGCAACATGTAGGAAGTGAGTGACTCTATGACAAACAATGCAGCCTTCATATTTTGCATCTGAGTGACCCGAAAAATGATCAACAAAGGCTCCGAATGCAAAGATTTTGTTTGCATCGTTTATGAGTTTGAAAATCCACAGAATGGTACATTGATTCGGGTGCTTTAAGGCCAGCGATGGAAGTCAAAGTACCAAAAAGCAGGTCATGTATGTTTCAGATCTGTGCGCAAACCTTTTATCTGAACAACTTTTATCAAACAAATTCTAAAAACGGGTGAAAGGTCGTATGTTCATCTTTAAGCGGTTATATAATTTGGTTATGCTATCTAGCAATGGAATATGGCATAGGCGAATGGGGCATTTAAATTTTAATAGTTTGGAGAAATTGAAATCAGAACGTGCAGCAAACAAACCGCGATGGTTGTTCAATTTGTTTGAGAGGTAAACAGACACGTCTCCCGTTCAAGGATGTGGCTGTATATGCCAAACAGAAGATGGATTTGATTCATTCCGATTTATGTGTTCGAATCGAATATGTTTCGCTCGGTGGTGCACAGCATTTTATGGCGTTTGATGATGACTTTACGAGGCACGTTTTTGTTTACATACTTAAGTCAAAAACAGAAGTTGCAAATAAGTTTGTGGAATTTAAGAATTTTGGTGAAACAATTGTTGAAAGTCATGCGGAAGTCTGGTATTCAACACCAATTAACAGCAATTGAGTTGCTGAACGCATGAATCGAACTTTAGTAGAACGTGCACGATGCATGCTGTTTGATGCACACTTAGAAAACGCATTTTGAGCAGAAGCAGTATCAACCACAGTGTATATAATTATTCGCTCACCGTGTAAGATGATTGGTGGAAAGAGATTAGAAGAAGCGTGTTGGGAATCAAAACCGAATTCGACGCGGTTTCGAGTGTTTTGTTGTGTATGTTGGGTGCATATACCAAAACAAAATCATGCGGATAGTGAGAAACGGAAAGAAGCCATGAGTGAAGTATACGATTCGTTACAGGAAAACATAGCTTGGATTTTCGTTAATCTTATCGAATCGTTAATCGAATCGATATTCAAACCAAGCGGGATGCGACAGGTAAAATCATAAGGTATAGGGTGAGACTGGTGATCAAGGGAAGGTTGTCAAGAAACGGGCATTGATTATGCAGAAACTTATTCTGGATGGAGTGACGGCGTTCCTACAAAGCGACTTCGAGGAGAAATTGTACATGACGTAACCTGAGGGTTGCGCAAGAGATAACAAAGTGTCCTGTCTCGAAAAATCATTGTATTGGTTAAAATAATCAAGCCAAATCTGGAACATAAAATTGAACAACGAGCTACTGAAGTCTGGAAACCTAATATCAAGTTTTAAGATGAAAAATTTTGGTGAAGCACGTTACGTATTAGGTTTACAAATTACACGCGAACGCAGGAATGGTTTGATATGGTGAAACGAATTCCCTCAGCTTAGCTGAGGCAACCCGCTTCTCGAATTTATTATCACTGGTGGCTACATCCCCTGCGGCTTAGCTACCTGCAGCTCAGTCTGGTAGGGGTAGCTTGGTCGTGGGTGGTTGGGGTGTACCAGTGGTAATCTTGATTACCGCATCATTTGTTTGGAAAGGGACAGTGATGACATCATGCCATCAAGGAAGGGAATTGAGGTTAGGACATATAATAATGTAAAAGGACCCAAATTAGTGGTTCATATGCCCTGAATAAGGTCCGCGCCCGCGGTTGTTTATCGTGTTGCTTAAGGTAACATGACTACCTTAAACTACACATAAATGGAACAGCGATATTTCGGGCAGCAAGCCCACGGGTTAGTATGAGACTAGTTTTGGTTAATTAGTTTATTGCGACCGTTCGGAGGTGGCTGGTTTGGAAAGGGAGTGCAACGCCTATGGCGTCGAAGCACACGATGCTCCCGCCTCAATAGAGGCAAACCAACCAAGCTCCTTTCAGTCTAAACGGGTTCTTAAGAACCCAATACTTACCCAGTGTTGTTCTCCCCAAAGCAGCCAAAAAAAAAAAAATACAAAAAAACACAAAATTACTTTGAAATTCTACTTTATTCCAACTGAAAAATTTTCTTTTACTGCTTTTACTTTCCCAACACCCCTTTTGGTTCCACAAAAAGACTGACCTCTTCAAAAAAAAATGTACATTATTTATACCAATTTTTCTTGTCGATTCGTCATAAAAGTGCATAAAAAATGTCCAACAACGTGACATGGACAACGTGACATGGACAACGTGACATCGCCATCATCAAAATTTATGCACTTCGATGACAACAAAATATATTGGTAAGACGATAGTGGCAATTTTCATAGGTTTTTGTTGTTGTACCTTTTTTTTGTTAAAAACCAAAGTACAAAAACAACAAAAAAAATACAAAAAAAAAAATGAAATTCATCAAAACTAAGCGGTAGCTTCGAGTAACCAAGTTCATTACTTGTGCTACACTTTTACCTTGAAAATTATTTGTTCTTATCTACATAAAAACAAGGATCGTGTTACATTATTTTTGTATTTACGTTTATTCAACTACCGTATGAGCATATACAGTAATTGGAGTGACGTAAACACAGAAAGAATGTGGAATCTCGGCATGGTCGTTTAATGAGATAATAACCGATATTATTTGTGATATCGTTTTGAGGTTTTACCTCGAAGTGTATGCCGATTTGTCGTTTTGAGAATTATGGTTTGGATTGGTAACGGAATTGTAAATTAATTCCGTTACAATGGATTGACCAGAAACAATATATCAACGAAATGCTATTTCGTTATAATGAGGCTGATTGCAATCCAAAAATTATCCGCGGAGTTTTCTCCAAAAACGAAACAGAAACTAAATGATATAAATGAAATATCATATCAGTTAGCTGTCGAGAGTATCTTCCTTACTCGGGTCTTAGAAATGTGAAGAAATAGAAACCTGGTGGGGGTGTTGAAATGAGAATTATATTTCTTTATATTTCTGTAGTTGGTACCACTGATTTATTTTTGTATAATGCTTGTAGAACTTCATAGTAAATAAAATGGCCGTATCTTCCGTAAAGACGTGTGTTTTATTTATTCTTCGAATATTCGTTTCCATGGGGAACGTTTCAAGAAATCAAGCAGTCAGATATTCAACTCTTCGGGGTAAAAAAATCTTAGTGGGCTGTGTCGTCTACACGCGTCGTAGGTGTTTTGCGCGATAACGTCTATACGCAGCGAAAGTAATGATAGACTGAATTTATTTAACCACCACTGTTTCTTTACGCAAGTTTTGACACCAGAATTGATCGGATGAGCCATTCATTCTCTCGTTACATTTATTAAAAATTTAAATCGCTCGAAATCAGAGGTTCGCGGCGCGGCTTTTCTCGCCGACTGATTACGTCATTGCGATAATATCATGCGTGGGGCATGTATCACGTCAAAAGAAATAATAATCAGCTTGCATTGATTTTGCATTATGAAACAAATCGACATTTTTAAAAAGAAGAAAGAGAGAAAATATTTCGCTGGCCGTTGGCGCTCTTTTTATGCAACTGGGCACTAATCAGCTAGCATTACAGCTTCTGTTAGTTCCTGTCTTCGGTAGACTTAATCATGCAATGGGAGACATTTTGATTTTAGGACATACCGTGCAACATATATTGTCATTGCAGGATTCCATGTATTGTACATAGATAACATAGCACGTAATAGAACTATCGATGTGGTTTGCCTATCGTATAGGCATCTTATTGTGATGGCGGTGATTTAAATTTCAATCAATTTCCTTGCATAAATCTAGAATATTACTAGCGACAGGATTCGAATATTTAATTAATCGTAAAAACTTTGGAGGGTACCACATAATTCCCAGAGGCTTCGTATTTGTGGATTGAGAATGGTCCAACTTCTGCATTATCTACAGCTAAATACCAAGTGATACACTGGTCCAGTTTATTTTAGTGAATTTTACGAAAATTGTGTGTAATGTATTTTGGTCTGGAACTGTTGCGTTAAAGTCAGTCAATTCACATTATTTTGATAAAAAATCTTCATCATGATTATATAACAAAATAAATATTGAAATAAAGCTTGCGCCTTGTGTCAACTCTAAGGCAACGTTTTTTTTAAATTTAACCTCGACCAAGACGTAACTCCATTAAGTTAAAGCGAAACATGCAGACTCGCATAAACTTTCCTATAAACAAAACAAAATCTAATATCTTCCCTCAATAAATTTGCCAATCATTGCTTCTCATCTTTTAGTTGGTTTTGTATTTTTCTTACGGGTTTGTCTTTGAATTTCTTCTTTGCTTTTCTAGGCTATTACATTTTATGATCGTATATCAATGAAACTGAACCAAAACAACAACACAAATCTATAGAAATATGGCGCCATTTGTATTTAATGTTAAGTTTACTTTCTACATTGGTATTTTATCTTCTCACATATTCTAGATTTTCCAAAAAAAACAACAAATGTTTTCCAAATCTGTGTATACGAAAAGCCAGCAAAACAAGAAAACAAAAATCTTTCATCATCACACGATTCGAAGATGGTACTGTACATGTAACTGTGTATTTGTAAACGATTATTATAGATAGAGAGTCAAGTTTTCCGAGCAGGGAAAAGTAAATATTATGAATCGTGAAATTATTTTACCAAAGGGAAGAAAACAACTTCATTTGATTTGTTTTATTGCTCATCTATTTTTTGACCTAAATTTTCCAATACAAAAATTTACTGTTTTCGATTTTTTTTTCTTACACGTTATATCTTTCATTTTTTTATAACCTATCAAACTATGTACCATACCAAATATCTATAAAAGTCGCCCAATTCAATTATTATTATTTTTTTACATAGCAAACAACATAGAAAACTGTCAAATTTGCGACTATCTGTAAATTGGAAATGTCCGCAAAACTGCGTGTCACTAAATCTATCCAAATATAGTAAACTATCGCTTTAGGTTTTCACTTTACGGATATAAAATTTGGATTACTGTAATCGTCCTCGACAGTATAAATTTGATTGAGTCGTTAAGCTTATATCATTCCGATTAATAACACCATCTCAAATCGATACATCAATGTTGTCGTTATGATTTTTCTTATCTCCGCATGTTATCTTCTTGTATGTACTGAATCCAGTATACGTTCATGTACTGATAACAAATTGGTTATTGACTTTATTTAAAACACAAAATGACTAAAAGCTTTGTAAAGCAACAGAGAGTATCGTAACAAATATTGAATTTCCGTTTATTACTTCAAAGCACATTCTAAAAACGAATGTATTATATTCTAAGTACTTATATAAAGAAGATGTTTTATGTAACCGGAAGTAAGAATATATGTATGTAGAATCTCGTATATTGTATATATTGAAGAAATTATTATAAAAAGCAGTTCGAAGAAAATTATTTGAAAATGAACTTAGAAATGTATACTCCAGGCGCACATATTGCAAGTAATTTTTTATATTGCGTCTTTCATCGAGACAAATTCAAGTTTCTTTTGAGTGTAATGTAAATTTCTTGCGGTGGAAAATAATTCGGAAGTTTTATTACGATAATTGAAATTCATTAAGCAATGGAAATTTGTCAGGAAACGACATGAAATAGGTTAATAAACGACTGTTTATTCGAGTGAGGATTTAGTTTATGAAGTATCTGCTCTCATGAACTAAGGTAACAAGCTTGTAGTGATTTATACTACTATGGCTTCTAATACCCCCATTCGAAATTCATCGATACAGAGTTGTTGAATAAGTAAATAATGAGGAATGGTGAGACAAAACGACTCAGTTATCCATCATTCGAGTTGTTTTCGATGCTTGTGGTATAAACTGGTTTGACGCGATCTAGACTATCTAATATCAGGGATGAATTTTTTTACTTTATTAATTTTTTGTTGAATATTAATTAATTCATGTAATATCTAATATGCTACCGGTGGTTAGACCATTTTAATTGTGTTTCGATTAACACGAGAAGTATATTAGTATTTACGAACAGTAATTTAACGAAACCGACTAATAGACGTAATTCTATTTATTTTAATTATATGATTTTAATACGAGTATGTATGTTCCGAAGATTGTAAGAGAATTCAATCCAATTTCGAACTGATGAGCTTATGATTATGAAAAAATCAATCTTCTCATCAAGCCGCGGCGACTGGACTGATTATACCACAATTTACATTCTATATATACAGAATGTGCTGTGCATTTAAGTATTAGCGAATCATAACTAATACAGATGAACTCTCTTACAATTTTTCTTCTTCACAATATTCACACAGCTCTATTTCTCTGTACGCTAATTTTTACTTTATTAATTTTTTGTATTTGACATACGATCTCTTAATTTTTGAATAAAGTCATGTGTATATATATATATATATATATATATATATATATATATATATATATATATATACATATATATATATATATATATATATATATATATATATATATATATATATATTGATTGTTTGTCGGTATATCATTTCGAAAGGAGAGACACTCAAGTCTTCTCCTACAGCTGTACGGATTCCAAGTAGGGATAAAGGTAACTGTTCAGCGCAATTTTTAAGTGTCTGTGAAATTTTCAACAAAACCGTTACTACAAGGGTGGTAAGCTGATGTTCTGATACGGTGTAGTTTATGTCGTTATATCCTTTATTGCATGTGCTTCTGGCCATCTTGTGAAATGATCGACTATTGTGAGAATATATATTTGTTTTTTCATTTAAACGAGGTAAAGGACCCGTGATATCCATGTGAATATGTGGATAAACCTGCCTGCTGGCCAGTCGAAAGTACTTTAACGATTTTATATATCGATGAACTATTTTAGCATTGGTTCAGGTATGTATGGGTATGTTATTTATATAGCAGGCCCCAGGGACCGGCCATTCGGTAATTTTTCCATCAAGAGAATACTTCGAACAATGAGAAAAATCATTTGACTTAGGGACTTTTGATTTTTGTTGAACAAATTTCGTCGGCGGCGGAAAATCGTACAACATTTGATAATAATATTGCCGTTATTTATATGGCCGACCCCAGGAACCGGCCATTTAATAATTTTTGCATCAAGCGCATAATACGAACATTCGAGAAAAATCATTTGAGGAAAATCGTAGAACATTTTATAAAAATATTGCTTGTTATTTATATTTTCGAGAATCGCTCATTGTCGTCGTGTGAAATGTTATGAATGAAAGAGAGTTGATGGAAACAAAATGGAAACATTTTTTCCATTAGGTTTTTTCATAGAACGAGAATTGACTCCCTGTATGATGAAAGCGTAGAAATAGAGGGAAAATGCATCTACATCTGTTGTTTTTGCTGTACAGGTATGTACAAAAAAATATTTTCAGCGACAAATCTTACTGTTTACTTCGATACATTGCAACCTAAATATGTTACGCTAGAAAGGTATGTGAAATACAGTTAGAATGTAAAAACTATTAAAAATAACGCTATCTATTGAGGTAACATTGCAATTGCGCGTGATTTCTCTATTTATAGATACTCAAAGGTAATATTAAACCAACCAAACGGCGCAGTGGTTAAAGCTGCGGAGGTTGGATCGGGAGGTACCCGGTTCTCGAATCCCTATAGGGGCATGATGCATAAGGAATTTTTCATCATCTGATTACGATCGGTGATCAACACATCTATGACCTCCTGTTGAGAGTGCGGAATCCATGGGCCAATCCACCTTTCATGTCAACGCTATAATAGGCCGGCACTTCCTCGATTTGGCTACTGCGTTAAGGTAAGGCGTAAAAAGGGAACTGCGAAAGAGTTGGGAGTGCCTTGAGCCCCAGAAAAAGAGATAGAAACAAACAAACAAACAAGGTAAAATACTAATAAATAAATAATATTAGTACCCTCTACTAATACACTGCTGCACAAAACTTTCATAAAAGATGTTGCTTTTCTAAAATTGAGAACTCGTAAACGCACGGATATGTAGCGTAACGACTACAGCTATTGGCACTCATAAGGAATTTTCATATTGAAGCGTTCATTCTTTTATTTTGAGAACTTTTATCAGAGCTTATTTATGGTTTTGAAATAAAATACGAAAATATTCTAAATAAAGAAGAATCCACAAATCTTCCAAAAACTATAATTATTGGCATAATTCTATATAATCGGCCCCATGGTTGAGTACAATTATTGGCCCACGTTTATAATAATTATACATAAGGAAATACTACTTTTATTGGCATGTTGGTGTAACTTCGCTTTAGGAAATAAAACTTTAAATTAGCTTGCTAGCTTTTATAAAACTAGTAGAAAAATATACTTCAATTAAAAAATAATAATAAAATATAACCAATAGTTCTACTATTAATCAATTAATAAAAATTATTCTTTAAATATCATAAAATTATCACAATTGAATTAAGTTATTCACGTTTTATGCATCCATTGCGTTCGAATACGGGAATGTACTTATATTTCAGTTTTATTAGGCATTTCAAGTGAAATTCGCGGGTGCTTGTACTACATTTTATTCAAATATTTTCATAGCTGCAATTTTTGGAAAGTGCAAAAGTACAGTAGTAGAACATACTGCCGTTTGCTGGAATATTACTCCCAAAGTCATGTTTGGTTTTGACTAGGAAAAGATTTCGTACGTGGTGCTGCTGATCAGTGAGTGGATCACAAATCCTTACGTCACTAAGTTCGGGAGAGAAATTCCCAGTTAAGTTACTCATTTGAAATAAAGTGTTAGCAGCAGGTTCATTGATGTTTGTAACTTTATGTATAATTTCTTGTACAACATAATTTTCTATTGACACCAAGACCTTGTTGGCTGTTATTGAAGTGGTTTGAAGAATTGTCGATGGTTGAAATTTTTGATTAGCCTTTCTGGTATGCTTAGGTTCATCTTTTTTCTGTAATTATTTTTATTTCCCTGTTTTTTATTCATTCAGCTTTTCGGTTCTCTACTATATCACTTCCAAATTTTTGCTTAGTTCCTTTTTTCAGTTTTCCCTGTCGAATCGACCTAACAACGTACGGTGTTTTGGTATGATTTTGTTTACATCCTTTTCTAACGGGTGTTTTCGCTCAGTTTAAATAATCAGCTATTTCTCCGGTTATATATGACGGCAAAGTTATACAAGCAACATTGTTAGTTTAGTGTACTTCAATACATTGCTGTTTGCTGAAAAAGTAGTAACGATATTAATTAATTCGGTTTGAACCTGTGTGGTTATTATTATTATTTTTATTGGAGAACCATGCGGGCGATCACCCACTTCGCACTGCGACCTAAAAGGTCTATTGTGCTGGACCCTGCTTAATTATCCGTTCAGTCAATATTCAGGTTCTTAATAACCTGACAATACTGCCTGCCGGTACGTGATACATACTATCTGGGCCTATTGCTCTCCCTCCTAGATGTTTACTACAGCATGTAGTTCCGCTAGAAAGACGGTAGCATTGGAGCCCAAGAACCTCGAGAGGATTGGCCCACTCCCGTATATTCCTACTCCTGCGTCCTGCCCCGTATTCCGTTTGATTTTACTCTTACGAGTTGCTGGGAATTGCAAATCGCCTGTAGGTCACCCAGCTTTACTACAGGAAGGCTAAATAAAACTGGAGGGTGCCTGGTATCCAGAGTCCGCATATTTTGGACTGATTAATCTATCAGCTATTCATCCAACGGCATATGCTTGTCCACCTTAGATTAGTGTTTTTTGTCAAGGTTTTCTCCTTTAGCGCCGTACTTTAGCCTGTGCCAAATGGCCAAAAATGTGCCAAATGGCCTTAGTTACCAGTGGTTGCCACGAGGAGGCACACTTGCGAATTGTGAACAGGTTACCTCTTACACAATTGTACCCATCACGCAGCTGCCTAATGACAAGACCAGAACAGCTCAGGTGATGCGCACCCTACTGGAAGGTTACGGAGCAGTGCTGTCGTTCTGAAAACTTTAAAGGGAGTACTTTTTAAATTTTCATAGGAGTATTTCTAGTCAGAAGGAAGTACATATGAAATACAATAATCACACCTTAAGAATAAATAATTGTTGGTATTTTGTGTTAAAAAAAATACATAATCCTAGTTTAGAGCTCTTTACCTATTTTACTATTAAAGTGCTAAGCTCTGTATGCTGCGCGAGATAAACAGTTTTTTTAAACACCGCCTCAATTCTTGAAAAAATCACAGACATTTTTAGATTTTTGTTTTGAGATTTTTAAGTGTTTTTTGTAGAGAAGAGTACCAATCAGCGAAACCGCAAGCGAAATTTTAATTTTTAGCTGTGTTTACCTAAATTGTACGTGGTAAATGGAAAATTTATCAGCCACTTTAGCTTCGAACCCTTTTTATTTTTAAAAGCGTAATTTTGTAGATATGCGAATTCAGACATATCAAATATGCGAACATGTTCGTCATTTTCACAAAGCTAATTTTTGAGAATTGGAAGTTATTGTGGTGTAATTTAAAGAAATGTTATTGCCAGACGATACCACAGTAGGTACCTAGGGTGAAAATATGTTATGTATTTGATTTAAAAAAAAATACTATATAAAATTGGTTTGGTAGGGATGACTGGTCACAAAACAATCAAGTGGTGAAATCTCTTCTAGAAAAGTTTTAAACCCGCTAGCTTCATTCATATTCGTTAAGTCCGATAACAAATTTCAATGGAATTTGTGATAATCACAACAGTTCCATTTGGGGCAGGGATGGAGTTTCTTAAATAAAATATGGCCAGAATTCAACAAATTTCAGTATCTTCAACAAGACACTATAAAGACAATTTGCTTATTGGAAATAGATTTGGGAAAACTAAATTAGCCACAGAAAAATTTGTTTTTTACTTTCATAACCACTTCAGCCCTTTACTGAATTTCCAGGTTCCAGCACCAAATGGAGTACGTTTGGCAATGGACTTTAGTAAAATTTTATTTATGAGTTATTAAGCCGATTCTATGAGTAGTTCCTAATACAAAACCAAATTATTCACGCTCTGAAAATTTCTTGGGTCACCTTTTGGGGTCGGATTTGTTAAATAAAATAACAACCTAATCCAAGAAACGTTGCGGAACACCACTAATGATATTTGGGTTGATGCCATTTATTAAACATTGTTTCACCAAATTTTCGTTTTTTTACATAGACAACATTCTTAATTAAACCATGGTTCAAATTAATTCAGGATATTTTTGGGTTGAGATCACAAATGATATTCGCCAAATTTATTTGTATATACTTAGCTAATTCAGACTATCTTCTCAGTTTCCAGCATCAAATGTATAAATATTAGTTACTATTATAAAACCTATTTTTTCATGGCTAGAAAAAGATTTCTGCCATAAGGTAGGGCTGGGATCAGAATTTTTAAAATAAAACATGGCCCGGCGGCATGAAATATTTTGGAATGCTATTCATACTAATGATTTTATGATCGAGGCCATAACTCAAAAATTAGATTTGGCAGTCTTGGTTTTCCTTACACAGTCAACCCAGACAATTTTCTTCGACTCCAGCACCGAATAGAATACAAATATTTATCGAAGTATTGTATTTTACTGCAATTTTATTTCGGAGATATTATGCCGATTCGATAAAAAGAGTTCCTAACTTTAAACATATTAAATCACGTCGTGAAGAATTTTTTTGGCCAAATTTTGTTGAAATTATTATTTTTCTGATCACTCCTGAATTTTGTACTGGCGCTAATAAATTTAAGGATTTGAACGAATATCATCTAAAAACCAGGACAATGTAAGACATTTTCCTGGATGCCCACAGAAGTTTGAGAAAACAGAACAGATCCAAAGTAACCATGTCATCTGGTCACCCTATTTCTACCTAGCCCTACCAAGGCGAGAAGGAAAATGTCAAAATAAAACTGAAAGACCATTTCTGCTGTCAACATTTAACCTTGCCGGACAAGAAAGATGTATGGGAGTCTGTATTTTATTCAAATGAAAACAAAGGATTTGAGAATATTGATGTCAAGGCGAAATTGGACGAATAAAATTTCCTGATGTCAAGGAGAAATTGGACGAATAAAATTTCCCATATCACACTGCATAAATTCATACTTCCATACAACTTTCTAGTCTGGAATGGTTAAATGACTGCATAAATTACCTTACAGTATTATTTCTATATAGTGATCCTATAGTCAAATCTTAAGGAAGGATTTGAGAGTGTTGTAAATCTAGATTTCCATACATCGTTTTTGTCCATACATCGTCCATACACCGCATAATTTATCTTGCAGCGTAATTTTTATATTCAGGTGATCCTAATTTAAATATTTAACCAAAGCAGATAAAAGTTTTTTGTTAAAATGAGTTAATATTTATCATGTTTGAGTTTATCTGGTGCCAGCTTTTATAAGTTGAGTGCCTTGATGTTTTTCAATTGTAATAAGCTCGGAACTATCTTTTTATAAGTTTTACCAACAAATCTTCAGATTCTGAAGAAAAAGCATTGTGAAGTTGAAGTAATTTAGTTCGCAAATATCAAGTGTTTGAATTGATATTCTCTATACTAAAGTGATTGACATATTACTGCAAGAAAACTATTTTATGGATTTTTGTCGAAGAATGATCATTATAAATGAGATTTGATAAAATGCTTTAAGAAAATGACAGCTAACTCCCAGAATATGTTTGGTTATGTTTTGTTAGTCAGTACAGTTAGGGTTCTTTCAAGAAACTATCACAGTTGGAGTGCCTCTTTACGTTAACTTTTTAAAAAGTGGGATAATTCAACTATGCGTTAGGGCTGAGAATGCTGTCGAAAGTATATTCCATTTATTCCAATTCGTACTTTTACAGTAGTATATGCAGAATATTTTGAGGTCGCGTATAAACGATGGCATTGTAAGATTCCTTCATACCGAAGTTTAAAACCCGCACCAACCGATAAGAAAATTTAAAAAAACTTGATTTCTAATAAAATGCACAAGCAATACTAATAAAACTGTATTGATTAATTTCTACTCTAATGTAATCAAACGTTCTGAACTTTTTTTTAAATTTTCCGATAATCATTGCACTAACAATGCATCAAAAAACTTGGTCTTGTGTATACATATTTTAAACAATGTAGGTACAGCAGTTATTAGAACAGGGGAGTACAAAATGAAAGTGCGTAGTACAGGAGTAAGCACTAGGCGAAAGTAGTATAAATACTCCGATCGTACTCACTTCGACAGCATTGTTACGGAGCTGTTTGCGTTAATTTATTACAAATTATTCGTTTTGGTTTTACTCCAAACCTTAGTTGTTTAAATACATCGTTTAAAAGAAGAAGGTCTTCGCCATAACTATTAATTTCAAATTCGCCTTTATCGAGTTTTTCAAAAATCTCGACACTATATTGACCAACAGTTGCGCAAAGCATTTAAATGCATCATCTTGCGTGGTGGTCTGATTTTGTTCACGACTGTCGGTAGATTTTATGGACGATCTCCCCAAACACTTTGATGAATTAAATGGATAAAATCAAATGGATAAGACCATAGGCTCTAAACACTTTTTGAATGGTTTCGACAGAAATGCTGTTGTGTATCGCTTCAAATAAAACAGATGCCACTTTCTCTTTAGTGAGCGATTCCATAGGATTGTTTCTACGCCATTCTAATACCTTTTTATTCCAAGACACTTAAGTGTCTTGGAACTCTCACTCGCCACGACGAAGAAAAATTGGCACGAGCTTGTGCCAATTATTGTTTATTGGGTAAAATGGGTATGAATACATAAACAAAGCTGATTGTGCTCATGCGCATTACTCGTGACGAAGAGAACCAAAACATCACAATATCCATCTTTTTTAAAATTTTGTCACGACGAAGTGAGAGTAATTTGTATTTTACTCTCAATTATTTGTGCATGCCAAAAAAATTTTTGTTTTTTCAAAATCATTAGAGAATTAATAATAATTGTAACAATAACAATAAACATAATTTATTGATAATGAAATGTTACTTTTGAATTATTTTAATTTAATAATGATTTTTGTAACAAGGCTTATACATAATTTTTAATTGTAATTTCAGTTGGAGAATTTTATTTGATTGCCAACGATAGTTGGCAAAACGAGCAACATTCATATTATTAAAGGCTTAATACATTTCTTTCAGCTTAACATATTTGTCAGCAGCTTGAATTTAATTTATTTATACATATAAAATAAAAAATCCTAAAGCAAAAACTACAAATATAAACGGGAGGACAAGTCTATATTTGGTTTAAATGAATATTTTATTAATCCAAAATGACACATGTAAGTAGATTTCCATTTTATAAACAAAAACACAGATAATATAATTATTTGTTATGTTAGTAGTTGTAAGTATAATATACCAATTTTGTCATGACGTCATGCCATTTTTTGTTCGTCGCGACGACTGGAGACTGGCCATTAGGGTACAAAGCAACCAAAATAATTTTTAGCTTCACACATAGCTCGCTGACAGCTAATGCCAGATGTGTTGCATGTCCACCGACAAAATATATTACTGGGAATGTAGTTCCCAGCTGTAAGAGATATGGATGGAGAACTTTAGATATACCATATATTCATATAAAATCTATTTTGTCATCCATCCATTATCACTAAAGCCCAAGCCCCATCCTTTTGGTAATGATTTCCGAATTTTCTCGGGAACTCTTTTATATGGGTACATCACCATAGAAGGTCGTACTACTACAACGGCCGAAAATGTGAACATAACCGTCAAATTCGATTTGGCTAGCCCTCTGTACACTTCATACACATTTTTTGCTTCCTTTGCAGCTAGAACATTTTTGGTTTTTGGACAAAGTAAAAAATTTTCTCATCGCCGTTTTTAAAATTCGGGTAGGCTCTTCCGGTATATCCATATAATTTTGTTCAATTAGAAATTTTTCGATAGAATCAAACCGTTTGCTGAAGAAACACCCTTTTCCTGGTATATTGGCAGTTTGTTCTAGAAAGTATTTCACTGCGCTAGCAACATCCTCCTTTCGCTTCGGAAAACCCTTTTTTTGAGAAACTCCAAACAACTATCCGTTCTTCTTCTTCTTCTGTCAAAACTGTACCTGGACCTGGGTGGTCATTTTGTGGTGCTATATCACATTTGGTGATAAAAACTGTGATAAACTGACATTTGTCGTAGCTTACTGCGGTGTCATCTGGATGAACAACGTCACGTCGTACATTGATTTGAATGAAAAAGACGATACCATCTTCCGTCTTGCTTTCACCAGTAGAAAAAATCCTCTTTGAGCCAATGTGTCATATTTTCATTGTTTATATGTGATGACGTTTAGTCATCAGTCTTGATGTTTTAGTATTTTTGTGAATAAACAATAAACTGTTTCTGTAGTTCTTATAATTAGATTAAATTAGAATAAATAAATCTTGTTCAAATATTTAATATAAAAATATCAACATTAAAATATTTTTGTAGTGTTGTTTAACTTGTGAAGATAGTGTAAGTAATGTAAAATGATTTAAATCATCACGCGTATTCGATTGGGTAGAATAAATCATTTATTTTAATTTTGAATAATCTAGAAATAAATTGTGGTATGAAATTAATTAATGTGACAAAATGTGCAATTTTGTACAAAATTAAACTAAGACTTTACTGATAATTAACATAACCTCAATAAAACATTCACATATATTCACCAAACAACTTTGAAATAAATTTGTTTGCTTTCACATTCGATTGAGCATCAAAAATTTATTTTTTTGATAATCCCAATCGAATTCGACACAAAAAACAATCATGATTCTCACAAAGAATTATGGTTTTCAATACTAATTTTTATTGTTTGTAGATAATGGATTCAATCAATCAGAAAGCTTAACGAAAAGCTTAGACAACAGTCCAACCAGTACCACATGAAGGAGTCATATTTTAGGAGCTATTTCCGATTCACACCCGCGTTGGCCATAAAATTAATAGAGGAATTGAAAGCCTTACAGAGGACACAAGAAACCAAAAGGACCGCAACGGATGATCCACAGGAAAATATATTCCTTTCGACACAAAATGTTTGGTGGCTTTCAATTTCTATGCAACCGGTTCCTACCAAAACCAAATAAAAAGTATTGGTCATATGTCACAGCCGGCTATTAGCAAATGCATTGGGGAAGTGACACCTCCTCAATATCTTGATGTCCAAATATATTAAATTTCCACAAGAGGAGGCAGAAAGAGATCGAATTGCGGGAGAATTTGCCAAAAAAGGAATTCCAGGTATAATTGGAATTATCGATGGGACACAAATCGCTTTATCTGGCTTACCCAAGGAGGTCGAAATGGTGTACGTGAATCGTAAAGGATTTCACAGCATAAATGTTCAAATCGTGATGAATGACCGGAATAGCATAACACACATAAATGCACGTTATCCAGGCTCGGTTCATGACAGTTTTGTTTGGAAAGCAAGCCAACTCTATGCTATGTTCGAAAATGAATATACTACTCCCGATGCTCAAAAATATTGGCTTCTAGGCGATCAAGGATACCCTCTGATGCCTTTCCTAATAACAGTAACCGAAGAAGGAATAACTGCAAAGGAAAAAGAGTTTTACTGTCGGCATAAAGTCATCCGTAGCCAAGTTGAAAGAGTAATTGGTATACTTAAAAATAGATTTCGGTGTATACTCAGCGAAAGGAAACTGCATTACGCTCCCAAATAATCTGCTAAAATAATAAATGCTGTCGCAGTTTGCCATAATTTTTTAATTTTACTTGGTTATGAGGACGAGTACGATACTGCCGAGCAAGAAGTTACCGTCAATACAGAACATGTTCACAGATATAGTGGAAATAATCTGTATCTTCAAGCAGGCCGTCAAGTTAGGGAAAGGATTATTGACAATATATTATTATAATTATTTTAATAAAACACTGCTTTATTTTTAAATCACATTTCATTGCTATATTTCAGTCTTCAATACGTCAGTTTTGTTTTTATTACTTATTATATAAAGAATTATAAAATAAAAGTAATATTTCAAATATACATTTTTTTAATATTAAATAAAAATTTGTTTTTAATAGTATCAACTCTTTTAAGAGTGACGTTGTCTCCAGGTGCCGACGCTCATTCTCCAAATTTGTGTTTGCGGAGCTCCTTAAGCGCCTCTCTCTGTAGCTTTAAACTCTCCTGGCTATTTTGGTGGCCGGTGTTGGTGCTGTTGCAGGCGTTCGTGCTGTTGCTCTCGCTGATGTTGTCGCTGGCGTTAGTGGTGTTGCCTAAAATGATTTTGTTTAATTAAATAATGTGCACTGGAATATTTTATTTTAATAGAGTTTATATGACTATTACTACTACTGGTTGATGGTCCAGGTAATTGACTCATACAAACTACCCGACTTAAACCGGAATTTCCAAAGTCCAGTGATTAGGTCGGGTGTTCTGGAGTCTGCGACGTAGGTACTGGACCTGTAGCATCATCCACTGGAACAACTTCAGGTGCTTCCGGACGTTGGACGGCGGCCTGGGCTACCACAATATTTGGGATAGTATTAGTGGTCTAGAAAAAAAAATTAGTAAATGCAAATCCCCCTTCCAGGCAATCGATCCCATCGACTTGCTCATTTGGTAGCACACTGAAAAATCTTTCTTCCAGTGGATCTAACTGTAAATCCAAGAGCTTACCACCCCCATTCCTATAGGCGTGATTCCTGATGTATTGAAATTTTCCACGTATGCCATTTCTTATATGGTAAAACGACTAATGAAAACAAAATTAATAGTTATTTATGTTATGAGCACTTTGAATAATATTTACCTTCTGCCAACCGCTGACATTTTTTATAGCTCCGCCCATGTCATTTAGATCTCGCATCAACGCAACCCAAAATTCTTTTTTCTGCTGTTTCCCGTCCGCGGATTGGAATCTGCCCACAGCGATGGAATAATTTGCTGAAATTCTCTCTATTAATTCAGCTTTTTGGCTACTGGTGACTCGCTGACGGCGTCTTGAATTTTCCGGAGTTTCCTAAAACAAATGAAATTCATTAAAAATATGCAAGCACAAATCTTAATTTATAGATCGTGTCTTATAACTTTAATCCAACCGTTTTTTTACCCAATGTTTACATTTTTTTTTATAAGGAGTTATAAAACGTAAATTAAAAGTGTTAATTTGTTTTTAAAATTGGTGAGTTTGGTTTGAAAAATAGTTAACTTGACTTGAAAAAGGTACATGTTAAAAGAACCATCCATTCACGAATGGAAAAGTTTCAAAAGCATAAACGACCAAAAGTAAAATATGTGATAAGGCATAGCAAAAATTTGCTGTATGAAGTTATATCAAAATTGTATCTATATAACTTATATTTTTATTTGTGAAAATTGTAATGATTTGAAAATTGAATTATTCCAAGTTTAAAGTATTCCAAGGGACTAAATAAATAGGATAATTTTACTAAATACAAATGTTTAAAAAATGTTAAATTTTAGATTCTATTTATAACTCAAAGCGCAGTAGCTGTGGTCTAATAAAGCTCCAAAAATGTTTATTGACCCACATTTATATTAAAGGCATTATTGCCCCATGTACAAGCGGCAAACTGGTATTTCAAAACGTTAAATCACATTTTTGAACAAATTTTTTTATTAAACTATTGTAACAAACTCGTTGAGATCGGGCTCGACATTACCATAAAACAGAACCGGAAAGGTGATGTCGTCCAAGCCCGAACACTCAAAGAGTCGGTTAACAGAAATTTCTCTGGATCAGGGGCTCTGGTCGCGGTATTTTTGCTGACTAAGCTCAGGAGAATGGGGGTGGGGTGTTAATTACCAGAGCATACCCCAAAGCTAGAGAACCGCAGAGAACTTTAAATTAAATAATAAAGAGGGAGGGATAAGAAAATGACAATAAAACAACACAATAATCATAAATTTCTAATAATAATATAACAATAAGAGTAAATTAAGGAAATAATAAGGGTTCGAAATACAAAATGATAAAGGTAAAACTAATGATAATGACAACACAGTAATCATAAAACAGATCGACCGCCCCGCGCGTCTCTTCCGTCATTCCTGCCGGCAGCCGGTCGGAGGTGCTATGCCCCCCCCGTGCCCTGTCGTTCAAGCTACATAATAATAAAAAAATAAAATAAACTAATCATAAACCGGCTGACCACCTTACGGGGGCCTCAATCACCCTCCATCAGCTACTAGCTGCCGGGACACGTAATAAAGATAATTAAATAAACATGAATATATAACCTGATAAAAAATTTGGGCTTCGACTTCCCAACCAGGAACGCATCTCCTTGTTCGACACCCATGATAAGCCCGCCTAGCAACTCATCCCGCAATCAATCGGCCAGAATAAGGTATATAATGCAAAATTACAAAAACAAATAAACAGTAAATAAAAATATAACGAACGGTTTTTTTTTCTCTCTGCTGCCTGATCAACCATCCTGGAAATGACTGGAAAGTTACTAGTTGATCCTCTCTGCGATTTTGGTAGGACTTTGGCAGCTCCCCATCAGGATGCTCAACATCAACTTTTGTTGTTTTCTTTCAGCATGTGGTTCTTTCAGCTCACCAACATGCACACTTAATCACCATCCGTTAACTTTTCCTGTTTTTCGTTTTCAGCACGTGATTCTCAAGAACACTCTCAACTACTTTCTTGCTAGCCAGCACACAACCAACAAAAAAAAAAAATCGACCGATACTGGTTACACCAGGATTAAAACAATCAAAACACCACAAATAAATGTAATAAATATATTTTAGATATATACATTTTTTTTTTTTTTTTTTTTTTTTTGCTACACAACTGACACAGTAGCGTTACACAATTTTTCTGTCTATTTTAATTAAAATTTCGTTCTTTTTCTTTTTATTTTGTTTTTGTAATGTCTGGCCACTATTCTTTAGGTATCAAGCGATTAACTTTCGCTTGTTCCATTTATATTATTTACACACTACCAGCAAACAAAACCACCGCTCAAAAAAAACAAACGCCGATTATTATCATACAAAAAAATGAAAATTTACGGAAAATTTAGAAACACACGTATATATTATTATTTATGTTTTTTTTTTCAACCCGTCTACCATTTTTTTTCGACCAAGCGAAAACTCGTGGTAGGTCATGCAACACAACCGGCGTATCTCAAAAACCAAACTTGACTGCCTTTTCGTTTTTTTTTTTTCGCCTTTAACTCGCAAAAAAAAAACACATACATAAAAACTTCGGGTTAAATCTTTTTTCCGCTTATCGCGCGACCCGTGGTCCTCACCAACACTGATTAACGTCGTTTCTGTGTTGATTGTGTCGCTCGCTCTCCGTTAACTCAATTGCAACACAAATAAATATCCATATGATTTTTTTTCTTTTTGTTAAAATCTTGGCTTTAGCCAAGCAATAATTTGTGGGGCTAATTGGTAAGACGCCACAACCGTCGTAACACTATTGGCACACCAGTGCATTAACTATTGGCACACCAGTGCCAATAATAAAATGAAGTAATATTTTGAACTAATTAATGGCATATGATTTATTAATTATTTAATTAAAAAAACTATTTAATTCTACTAATTTCCTTATTACAACACTATATTTTTTTTTTTTTTTTTTTTTATCAGAGGGTTGACGTTTTGATGTTTCCTCAACAAGCGTTTATATGGAACTAATTCGTGTTTTTCATGTCAAAATGCAAGAAAATACTTTATAATTCTCACAAATACAAACATAATATACGGTCAATTTAAATATTAACAGAGAGAAATACTATGACAATTTACACAGTGCCAAAATTTATAGATTAAAGAAAATGGTAAAACAAACGGGAAGAAATAGGTCATATCAGGAGGGAAAGGCTTTAATAAAAGTACATACGAAAATAGGAAAGACGGGAAGGAGGAATGCAAATTTCACGACAGTCCAACTGTGCATTCAAACAACGTCGTAACTGTTGGAATTTAAAAACACGAAATACAGCTTTCGACAGCACAAATATTTCAGAAGACACTAACGAGTCTAACGAATATGTGAAAGTGTTAACGATTCTGGATAAGCCACATGGTGAAGTTAAGGTTTGTAACAGTAAAAAACGAAATAAAGAGACTATTTTAGGGAAAAACAAAAATTTTTTCGCAGCGAAATTAAGGGAAAAAAAGGAAATGAGAAAATTGTTCGAAAAATACCCTCAGGACAAGGAAGCGGCTAAGGAGAAAAGACACCAATAATTGATGGAATTATTGAAAAAGAAATGATTTAATGTGATATAATGTAATACATGGTTTTGAATTTTTTGATTTAACTTTGATTTAACAAATGCACATGTTGTGCAAAACGCAAGCAGCTAACACACAATTTGTAATAAATGATATATTGGGACTTTCAAAAAACCGTAATCGGCTAAAGCGACTTTTTAAAAGACCAAATGCATTTTCTACTACAATTCTAGTAGCTGAATGCAAATAGTTGAATTTAATTTTTTTCGTGCTCACATTTCAAAAATCTTTAAATGGGGTAACTCAATAGTTCGTCCGGGTAAGGTGAATCCCCTAACAGAATACCGTCACGCCGATACATTCTTTTCAGTATCACGCACTGACTCCGGCTTGCCGCAATGAATGTAGATAAATTTCTTGTCAGTATCGACGATGCCTTGTAACAGGTTGTAGAACGCTTCTTTGTTTTCCTTTGGACGGTTAATCCGAATGTAGCAACCATTTATGACTCCTACAACTCACAGAAGTCCTTTCATTCTTAAAAATTTGAATTGATTAGCTCGCCAATTCTATCGATTGCTAATGGACACAATCCATTCCACAACTCTATGTAAAACACGAAAAACTGAGCTTTTGGTGATATCAAACCTGTCAGAAATCTGCCTGTAAGTTTCTGTGTTGCCCAAAATACCAGAAAGTAAGATAAATGTCCTTAGATGGCCCTATTTGTCCCCTTCCAACATTAATCTGTTTGCCCGCGAATGCTGTACACAAATCTAAAATGAAAATGAAAATCGATACAAAATTTTTGACAAAATCCATTTGTTTGTTTAATTATTTACCTATTAATTCAGCGACTATTCAAACGAAAATGCTTCTGAAATTCGAATGAAATGAAGATGAGGAAGACGAAAAAAACCGTCTAATAAACACTCATCACTGCTGTAAGAGATTAATTTTAATAAGTTAAATGTTATGATTTAAAATACAATTGTTTTTCTCAACTTAACTGCATACTATATTTTCCAACTTTTTTAATTTAATTTTTAGTTTTCTTGCAATATTTCTTATAAACTTTAACAAATTTTGAGATTTCACATAAACTCAAACCTTAACAGCCATCTCTTGAATGGTTTTAGTACCAAATTAACCTAGCGGAAATTTTTGGCGTAACTACTAATCGCAAACTACCTATATACAAGAGCCCGTGCGGGGAACTTGAAACCCCCATCGGGCGCGTCCCACGGTGGCGGATAGAGGATTGCTCATCAGCTTGAACCTCCCGCGGACCAACAAGACTATATGCAATGCTCAAAACAGAGAAATTTATTACTCCAGGTGGTACTCCAGTTAGCCGACTGTACAATCCATCCTCTTCGGAGGCTGGCCCTATGGATTCTGGGGAGGGCCAAACATTGCATGCCAGAAGTGATGCCAGCGGAAATTTTACATTGCGAGCAGCTGGATCCAGTGAAAGTATAATATTGACCTAGAGAGAGCTAGATTAGAGAGGGAGACGGTCTGAGTTACGGTCTCAGTTACCCAGAAATTGAGTCACTGATGAAATCGATCACTGAAAAAGAGTATAAGGTAACAGCGCTAAACAATAACGTTTGGAAAATTAATACCCTGGACTCAGATTCTTATAGAACCTTATCTATGAAGTTGAATGCTGAAAAGTCTCAGTGGTTTACCTATGAGAATAAACATGCTCGACATGTAAAAGTTATGGCAAGAAGTTTGCATCACACTTGCCCAACCAAAGAAATAAGGGAAGATTTAAATACAAAAATTAAGAGATAAAACTAGAAATCAACTTCAAAATCACGAAATTAGAAGGATTCAAATTTCAAATCAAATTGATCAAAATTCACAACCAAGCAATACAGGGCAAAGAAGAACATTTGCTAAGGTAGTTCGAAAGATTCGGGTTTAACCAAATATATCCGCTCTGAAAATAACCGAATTAAGGAAAACATTATTAACAGCATCGAAGCTATATTACAAAGCGGCTAAATAACCAAAGTAATCTGAACCACATGATATTTGATCAACTGAAGAAAATGCAACTCCCACAACGCAATCCGACAAAAAATATTAAATAGAAATATTTTTAAATACAGAAAAAAATCGACATTTTCCTAATATGCGAAAGCCATTTTGTTAAATCTTCGTTTGTTAAAATCCGGTGTTATAACTTATATCATTCCATTCATCCAGCGTAAAGAGCAAGGGGTGGTTCGGCATTGCTAATAAAAGAAAATATAAGACACCATTTAGAAACATAAATCGAAGAAGAAGCAATGCAAGTCACTACCATAAGGATTCACATTAAACACAGTCAGATTGCTGTCTCTGCAATATACTGCCTCCACGGCATAACTTGAAGAGGGAGGACTACACTATTTAAATCGCTAGGACGTGATTTTATTATTTGAGGTGACTTTAATGCGAAAAACACCTATTGGGGAACTAAATTTACGACGTCAAAGGTTAAAGAATTGTTTCAAGCAGGGCAGATATCAAAACGTGAATTTTACTCTCGTGGTTCCCCAACATACTGGCCCAGTGACGAAGCTACGATACCGGGCCTAAAAGGCTTTTATGTTAACAAGAGGAATATCTCAGAACTATATTCACATTGGAAACAGCAATTCTCTACTATGGGATCACTCACCGGTTATCATGACAGTCAGTGAAACGGTAATTCAAAGGGAAAGTCCACCCAGATTAACAAATTCTAAAACAAAGTGGTATCTCTTTCGTGAATTAGTAGAGGAAAAAATCAATCTACACGTACCGATAAGAAATTCTCGCCAGTTGGAAGACGAACTGGAACAATGCTGCGTTGGAAAAGCACTCCCATTATAAAAAATAAGAAGACGCTTAACATATCCTACACAATGGAAATTAGGGAGTTGGTAAGATAATGCTGTTCCACCTTAGATTAGGGTTTTTTGTCAAGGTTTTCTGCTTTAGCGCCGTACATTAGCCTGTACCAAATGGCCTTAGTTACCAGTGGTTGCCACGAGGAGGCAGCACATACACTTGCGAATTGTAAACAATGTTATTATTGCATATTTTCCAACTTTTTTTAATTAAATTTTTGGTTTTCTTCCAATATTATTTATATATGTAGTTTAAGAAATTTTGACATTTTTATAGTTTAAGAAACAAAGCCACCTCTTTTTAACGGTTTTAGTACCAAATTAACCTAGCAGAAATTGTTGGTGTAACTACTGCCAGCAAACTATTCAATAGAGTAAGATCTGAGTACGAAGAAAAGGTCGATTGAAAGGTTTGATAATAACCGTCAATTAAATATTGGCCTTCTAGACGACAATTCCTTTAAAATGGAACAACAAATCACAGAACAACTAAATATTGTCCTAGGGCAGCTGAAACAAATGACTGGAAAGTCCGCTGAACATGCGGCAGCGCTAGCATATCTAGGACGAAAACTCGACGAACAATCAAAGGTTGAAGTTCGAGAGAATAAAATTGAAAATATTAAATCAATCCTAAAATATGATGGAAATAAGAAACAGCTTTCCGATTGGCTTCAAACAGCACTTTAAAAGTTTTTTCCCCGTTGGTGACGGAAACACAATTTTCACTATACCTGCAATGTGTTAGCAATAAAATTGAAGGGAAACCCAAGAACATATTGTGCCTGGCTGAAAATCTCCAAACGTCTCCTGAAATCAAGGAAATTCTTACAGAAGTGCTAGGCGACAGACAGGAACTGTCGTATTATAAAGCGCAGCTCTGTGCTACAAAACAGGGCGATAATCTGTACATGCTTACTTTAAGATAACTAAGAACATTGTACAGAATATCAAAACGCAAGCAAGGAAAAATACCATTTACAAAAGAACATGGCCAGCAGTAAGTGCATTTATTAAATAAGACGCATTAGCCGCCTTCAAATTAGGCCTCCGAAAACCATACTTCGAGTACGCGCAAGCGGCTAGACTACGGGATGTGTAAGAAGCATACACATTTTTGTGTAAATTTAGCTCAAATGAGCTAATATCAAACCATACTCGAAAAACAGTAAATACCGTACAAAATATGCAATATAAATTTAACAGCGTACCACAAAAACCACAAAGAACCACTATTTCAACAAACCAAGTTATTCGGTAAAGGAAGCACCAACACCAATGGAGGTGGATCCTTTGTTGAAACCAAGGAATTCCTTTAATAGAAGGGTCATAAATAATCACGAAGTTTCAGATAGAATCAAGGAAGGGAAGGGTGATTTAAACGACGAATATTTAGAAGAGAGCGATCAAGCGAACTCGGGAAATTTTCAAGAAGACCTGAGTTCGGATATGGAAAGTTAAATTTCCTCCCATACCTGCAGTATTATTGTAACAAGTTACATCAGACAATAACATTGTTAATAGATACTGGTGCTAGCAAAAATGTTATCAAACCAGGCATTATCCAAAACAATCTCACACAATTAAAGCAAACAATGGGCAAAAATACTCTAGGAGACCACCAACTCAAGAAGAAAGGTAAAATAAACTTTCTAGGACATAACCTACCAGACCAAACCTATTATCAATTAAATTTTCACAAATTCTTAAATGAATGCTATAATCAACTATAAGTCAAATACGATATCTTTAAAGAACCAAATATTCAAATTTCTTCGATACTACCCAGCGCAAAATTTCTTTAACCATATTGTAACGTGTAGCACGAGAAACGCTGATGTCAGAATTCAAAAAATTGAACGACTACATATTAATCCAACCAGGTATACCTATAAAAAGTCGATAATTTTAAGATTACAATGAAAGTCTTAACAAATGACCCGCTTCCACCTGATAATCTACCCAAATTAAAATAAATAATTTAGAACAGACGTTAAAAAATAATACAATGGTAAACCGAGTAGTATTAACGGAAATGCTGGCCACAATAGTAAACATAGACAGCATTGATACAATTTTGGAAGACATCCCGGATACAATAATAAGAACGAAGGTGGAAAACCCAAGCAGCAAAATTCTTTCATTGAATGAGATCATCTAAATAAAGAACCTAATGGTTAATCAGGGTATTAACATCACTCCTTCTTCTCTTTATTTCCTCCTGTGTCGTAGGCATTCTGATAGAAGAGGGTAACAAAAGAAAAATTTTCTCTAACACTGAAAACTTGGACCGTTCTTGAATTTTACAATCCACATATTTAAATAAGACATCCGGACGCTCTGAATATTGGCGCGACTTTGGAGTCTCTGAAGCTAATGATAAAAAAATTATCATCATCATCGTCATTGTCATTCGAATCCAGTGTGTGATTTTTTAAACATTTCCATTCTTTTTTTATAATCCAAACCGCATTTATTAAATTTCAGTTTATGTAATTTAAAAGTTGACAGATAAAAGTGTTAATATCTTTTATTAACAGCACTGATAGCAATGTAATTAAAGGGTAAATAGTTAACAAGCCAAATTTCTGTAGTTTAGTTACCTAGAGATGTATCAGACGGTTGTAAAACAACTTTTCTTTCACTAACGGCCAGTTAAATCAAGCTAACGGTCTGGTAACATTATTGTGGAATCGATCATAAGTCTTTTAGTTTCCAAAACTTAAAAAATAAAGAATTTTATTTTTCTTTCTTTTTTGAACAAAATATTTTTAATTTTCTAACCCGTTCGACATTTTGATACTAGTCGCATTTCTTGACGTTTGTCTCGTTTCGTTTTGAATCTGCCTCTTCATACTCGTACTGGATTCATCATATTCTCTGTCGCTTTACAAAATATTGTTGAACTATTTTTAGATCATCATTTGTGATCCAAAATGAATGTTGAATCAAATGTTGTGGTTGTTTCACATGTAAATTTTGATCACTATGCTTCAAGAAATGCAGCTACTATACAATAGCTATCGGTATTGAAACGTTGGTCTGGGGATTGGGGTCTTGGAAGAAAGATTACTTTTGTGCAATTTGGTTTCATAGGTTTTTCTCAACATAAACTATTAAATACAATCAATTGTAGGTGAAGTATTAAAAATTCGAAATTGGTAATAATTAATTAGAAAATCCTAAGCAATTATTAGTTATTTTGTTTTAATAACAAAACCTAACCTTTCAAACTGTATTCATATTATAAAAGGCAGCCTAGAGCAAAACGAATTTCATTCGATATTGACCCCAATTCGTATATTAAGACAAATCATTCATATTTCCTGAACTCTCGCATAAACCAACGTACAAGGATATATTACAACCAAACAATAAAAAAATTTAAATCTATATGAAGTCAAGAAAAAGGGCAAAATTTCAATCAAAAACGAAAACCGTAGAGAACTAACAACCATTTTCTGTTTGTTATACAAATCTCATTTACTTAAAGTTAAAGAAAATTGTGCTTTAGGGCTTACGGGCGTTTTGTTTTGTTGTTCTGCCGTTGTATGCCTTAGCTTTATTTATTTCCGACGTCTATACAATATTTCACAAGATTTTATTCTGGATGTTTTTTCGATTTCCTTCTATCTATTATGTACTTGCTCTTGTATATTTTATTCAAGTTATGGGAAATGTAGTTCCGCATGGAAAAATATCAAAGCATTATAATAATAAAATTATTCAGCTAATCAAAATGTAATAAAATATTGGGATCTCACAACTACCCATTTGTTATAATATTATGCCCTTGATGAATATTTAATAATATGGAATGGTAGAATGCATTTTATATTTTATCCAACAGCCAATTCATCTGGCATAATTTAAGCGTGCTGATAAAAAGACCTTGACCCAGCTTTATTATTTTATTTTATGTAGGGCAGTGGTATCCAAACCAAATAAGTAAATAGAGCAATAAAACTTCGATAAAAGCAGGTCAGGTATGTAGCGCGGTAATAATTTTTCTAAAATGATTTTTGAATGAAGTTCTGGAATATGGCCAACTATTGTGGAACTTGTATGCTTCTCAACCGATTACGATGAAATTTGACACCAATTTTTAGAATGTCATTCAGTGACACCTGTGATCTTGTTTTGCACGAAGCATCAAAAATGACTCGCAGTTGAGTGATGGTGCTACTGACGCTAATCTCGCTCTGGAATCTTCTGTGCAAGTAAGTAACTCCTGTGGTCCAATGCAATATATTCGGTCATGAATGATTTGTATGATTTAAAGAATTCGGTCATTTGCGAAAATTGTTTTCTCCATCGCTAACAATCTACGATGTGCTGCTTCAAACGAACTACCTAGTGATGGCCTCGGCTCCTTAAACTCGGCTCATTGACTGCTCGTAGTTGTTTTCACAACTGGTTCTGCGACTACTTCAACTTTAATATCTTCGCTAGTGGATTCAATGGTTGGTTTAGCGGTGGAATGTAAGTTGGAAGTACTTAATGCTGGAGCGTTCCATGTTCCAGCATTTAACCAACCCAGTGTTGACTATTGTAATGTAGGTAACCCTTCAATCCTATAGCAAACTGCGGATCTGCCAGTTAAATCTCGTAATCTGTTGTTTATTATATACGATATGTTTTGTGGGTAGCAAAGTTGTGATTTGGTTGATGATATGACACGATATCGTGAAACTGTAGCGCTTGTCTATATCAATTTTCTCCTTGGTTGTTCCAACTGAAGTGGATGCTAGGCCGTATATTGTCATGCAAGCTTGACTTCACCTTAGATCTAGGCGTTTTGCGCAAAATTTGGTCACAAATGACGTTTGTGAGCCAGAATCCGCTAACGTAAAACCTGCATATTAGTCGTCTGGCAGTTGGTGATACTTTGGGATGGTTCGTCGTTTAATCCTGTCGGTGCTTCTGCCAAGGGTTCATTAAGTGACAAATATGTTGATGATTTACAGGAATCGGTTTTTGTTTCAGCATGATCTGTTGTACAATGCGTTATGCCTTCCATTGCATGAGCGACATGACAATTTCGAAAAGCATTTCGTGGTTGGGCGGCCGCTCCTTAGAGAATTGCTACACAAATCCTTCTCACTTACAAACCTTGTTCTGTCCTCCACAATTTTTTTTGTTGAACACTACACATCTGAACAGCAGGTGCTTTTATCTACAGGCTTGCCATTCAACTATGGTGAGAATGATTTTGTAGAACCTCTTTTAATCTCTGTATCGCAAAACTTGAAAAATCCTTTTCGACCGACTCGGTTGCCCAAGGGCCTAATGCGCGCAACCCACGAATTATTTCATCCGCAGTTTCCGTAATGCGGCGCAATTCCCTGCCTGATGGATGCGTACACTGCTTTTGATCGATAAAGCTCTGGATTAATGACAAAACGATTGGAGTCATCTTATTGTACCGGCAGCTTCATCCGTAAGTACACCTTTCAGTATTTGAAATTTGTGCACGTTGCTGATTTTTTCATTGCCATGCACTGTGCTGATAAACCAATCGTGGAAAGATGCCCATTGCTTATAATCGCCCGAAAACTTCTCAATGTCTATTTTAGGAAGACCCACGTGTTGCAAAATGTAAACGCCTCATAGAAGGTTTTCTGCTGATCAATAAACTGTCTCAGCGTGGCATTAATATCACGAGTAGCATTAGTTTGACCTCGATCGTTATCATATGCTTTACTTAATAACGTTTTTGCCTTGTAATATACCTCATCAACCTTGTCAGTTATTTGTTCGTAATTTGGCACTTCAAATAACTGTAGTTCGAGTTAATTGAAAGTTTGGTATCTAGTTTCAAGAATTTTGAGCCTGCCTCTACTATCCTCGATAATGTAACAGCAGTTATTTTCTATAAATCATTTAATCAAATATATTGACGGAATCAATGCAACAGATTTGTAAGTATGAGTTATTTGTTAATAAAAAATTGATTTTGTTTATTGAGACCTGTGCCGCTACATACAGTGACGGGAGTAGCAGCAAATATTTGTTAAAAAACGCAAACGGGCATTCTTTTAATAGCTTTAACCAATTCACTGCAGTAAATTTCCAGTTGAGTCAAGACAACCCACGTGAAAATACTGATTGGAATGAACAAAAGAGCGGAGAAATTCCTTACTTCCCAGTATTCGCTTATCATTATTACATTTCGAACAAGACTTTGATATGACTAGTTGTTGTATTACGATTACCGTGGAAATATATTCGACAATAATTAAATAAGAAAGTTTCGTGTAGAATATGGTAGAGAAGATTATCCGTCAATTGTGGCCATTCGAAAAATTGTTACAAAATTGTGGAAACTGGTTCGGCACAGGTTAAAACAGCAAAATATACCATGGTAGTGGTCGTTCAGAATAAAATATTGGGTGTGTAACAAAATTCCGATTTTCAAAATCCCGATTTATCAAAATCCTGTTTATTTTGTTAATCCTGATTTTCAAAATCTCGGTTTTTAAAATCGCGGTTTCTAAAATCCCGGTCCTGGAACAAAAAAAATCCCGGTTTTCAGAAAATCACGATTTTTATTTTTATTTTACGGGTGTCCTATGAAATTCCGTTTCAAAATTAAAATTTTCCTTTGTCAGGATTTTTAAAAAAATATACCTTTCAAAACAAGGATTTTGAAAACCAGGATTTTGTAGTAAAGCCGAAAATGTTGCTGTTGTTAGTGTTAGTGTTAGTAAGTTTACAGCAACTACACATACCACCGACCACTTTATTCATACAAGATTCAGATAACTTAAAAAATAAAGCCATCAGGCTTTGGATTACGTTGTCACGTGATTGGACGAAAATTTTAAACTGGATGGAAATAAAATTGTCGAATGGAAAAACCGATGTATCCACAGAATGTGATTGTCTGGTGTGGTTTTTGGGCTGGTGAAGTAATCGGAACGTATTTTTTTGAAAACGAAGCTGGGATTGCTGTTACTGTAAATGCACCGCGATATCGGAATCTGACTACCAATATTTTGTTTAATGAATTGGAAGGTACGGATGTCCAGAATATGTGGTTTCGTGCGAACATTAATTGGCCGCCTAGATCTTATGATCTAGCACCCCTAGATTTTTTAATAAGGGGCTATTTGAAGGCAAAAGACCTAAAGAAGAATTACTTCGGTCTAAAAAGACCAAAGTATTGAAATCCTGTCAAAAATGATCCAAAGTTTGGTTGGTCTAGAACCACTTTTCTCGACGTTTTCCCCTCAAGTCCCTGAGTATAAAACAGCAAAAAAAAAATGTCATTCCGTCTGTCTGGATGTCTGTATGTCTGTACCCATGGTACATGGTACGGCTTGTTCGATTATAGAAATACCTGATTATAGAAATATTTACCAATTTTTTATGTATGCTGGTTTGAATATTGAGTTGGGTATTGAGTTTGGGGTTGAATTAAAGGTTAAGTTAGAGTTGAGTTGGAGTTGAGTTGGGGTTGAATTAAGATATAGTGAGCAGTTGACCAATTTTTTATGTATGTTTGTTTGAGGATTAGGTTGAAAAAGAGTTTGCGGTTGGGTCGAGGGTTGAGTTGGAGGCCGTTTGCGGGTTGAATTGGGGGTTGAGATTGTGTTGGACCAGTGTTTAGTGAGCAGTTGAGCAATCTATAAAATAAACTAAGTGTTTAAATGTATGTACAGCATATGTGTATGATATTTAAACAAATCCACACGAATTGACCAATTTGAAGGTCACTGTTAATATCTCAAACCTCAAATTGAACCTTTTACATTTCAAATTAAACCTTTAGCAAATTAAATGAATGGCCAATTAGGATAGAACTTATCTATTTCATAACTGATTTTAGTGAAATTTGACTTCCGCGATGAAAATTGGATTCTAAAATGAGTTTTGGATGAAATTCTGGAATATGGAAAAGTATGAGGGAACTTGTCTATTTATCAACCGATTATGATGAAATTCGACATGTGCGTTGGAAATGGGATTCTAAAATGATTTTCAGATAAAGCTCTGGAATATGGCCAGGTAAGATGGAACTTGGCTATTTCTTACGCGATTATGTTGAAATTTGACATGTGCGTTCTAAATGAGGTTCTAAAATGATTTTTAGATTAAGTTGTGGAATATGGGCAGTTAGGTCGGAACTTGGCTTTTTCTTAACGGATTTGAGTGAAATTTGACATCCGCAATGGAAACGGAATACTAAAGTGATTTTTGGATAAAGTTCTGGAATATGGTGAAGTAAGATGGAACTTGCCTTTTCTTAACCGATTATGATGAATTTTGACATTGCGATGGAAATGGCGTTCTAAAAAGAGTTTTAGATAAAGCTGTTGCCATATTCCATAACTTCATCTAAAAATCATTTAAGAATCCCATTTCAAATTCCACTAAAACCGGCTAAGAAATAGGCAAATTCCATCCTAATTGGTCATACATATAATTTGCTAAAGGTTCCTCGCACTGCGATCTTAAAAATCTATTGGGCTGGACCCTGCCTAATTATCCGTCCAGTCAATAGGTTCTTATTGCCTGACAATACTGCCTCCCGGTACGTGATACAGACTATCTGGGCTTATTGCTCTCATTCCTAGATGTTTACTACAGCATGTAGTTCCACTAGAAAGACGGTAGCATTGGAGCCCAAGGACTTCGAGAGGGCTGTCCCACTCCCTTATATTCCTACTCCTGCCCCGTATTCCGTTTGATTTTACTCTTACGAGTTGCTGGGAGTTGTAAATCGCCTGGATAGAGGGCGCCTGGTATCCAGAGTCCGCATATTTTGGACTGATTACCCTATCAGCCATTCATCCATCGGCATATGCTGTTCCACCTTAGATTAAGGTTTTTTGTCAAGGTTTTCTCCTTTATCGCCGTACTTTAGCCTGTGCCAAATGGCCTAAAATGTGACAAATGGCCTTAGTTACCAGTGGTTGCCACGAGGAGGCAGCACGTACACTTGCGAATTGTGAACAGGTTATCCCTTACACAATTGTACCTATCACGCAGCTGCCTAATGATATGACCAGAACAACTCACGTGATGCACACCCTACTGGAAGTTTACGGAGCTGGTAGATTAATCTACTCAACTTTGGCCCCCCCTCCAATAGACGCCAAACCACCATAATGGTATGATGGTTTTTATATAAAAATTGTGTGATGGTGAAGTTAATGGTGATGGTGGTATGATGATGATGATGGTATGATGTTGATGGTATGAGTTGAGGGGGTTTGGATTTAGTTCGAGCTAAGTTGAGTTGAAGTTGAGTTAGGGTTTCGTTAGCCTGCAATGGGGTTAAGTGTTCGGTTTGGGAATTATTTAAGGGTTGATTTGAAAGTTGATTTGGGGTTGATTTGGTGATTGATTTGAGGGTTTGGTTGGCGGTTAATTTGGTGATTGCATTTAGAATAATGTTGCGATTTAAATAGAGGTTGATTTGTATATTGAGTTGGAGACTGAACTAAAGATTGACTTAAGAGATTCATTTCGGGATTGATTTGGGAGTTAAATTAATCAAGACCGAAGTTCTGACCACCTCATGTGGTTTCAGCCCTTAATATTGTTATTAATTGTATTCGAGAAATTGAACTGAATTTATGCTGCAATGTCATCGAACATTTTGGTAAAAAAATCGTAGCTTGCCGTATAGCAGCAGCAGGCTACTTACAAAACATTATTTTCCATTACTAGCCATGTTAAAAATTTATAAATTAACCTCAAATTGGAACACCATTTACATTTACCCAATTTAGTGTATTTACCTTACGCATCCTTTGTTTGGTTGAAATAGCCTTAGTAATAGATAAGCTATGTTGGAAATTAGCTGGGAGCCTGGAGTAACGACTAATTTTCATGAACATGTTTTCTTCTATCTCAGGTATTTCTAGTAATAAATAAATTTGTAAAGTGAAACAAAGAGTTATGTTGTAAAAGCTTTGCAATTCCTTACAAGATTTTCAAGATTAGTGCAATTTGTTTTACGGTCTGAAGAATATAATAAATAATTTGCTTCAGACACCTCAAAGCGACGGAAATATGAATACTATATGGACTTAATTTTGCTTCTTTTTTTTTAGAACTATATATGTACATAAATCGAATTTCCAAGCTTATGCATATATGAAACTAAAACTGCATGATAATTTATTGCTTTACGCTTGATAAAGTTTATAATAGGACAGATAGAGATATGATTCGCTCATCAAATCATTTTAAAAGCCATAATTGAATTTTTGTGTTATATACAATATTTATATTTCGCGTCTCTACCAAACGCTCTTAATTTAAAAGCTATTGATATTTTTTATTACATAATTTATTTGTGCTGGCAGTGGTAGCTATTATGTTTATAACAATAATAAAAAATTAAATAGAACACATCTAAAATTGCAATAAAAATTTATAACGAGAAATAACATAAATACGAAAAACCACAAAACCAAATAAAATAAAATTTACCAACAAAAGTTTTTGCAGAGTGATGGAATTTATTGCAAAGTTAAAAAGGATTTTTTTTTTTTTGTTATAATATTACATTTCACAAAAAAAAAATTAAAATTAAAAATGTTATATTTGTTGGACTGAATGCGCCGCAACACAGCCACACACCAAATTTATTGTTTATAAATTTCTATCTAAATATCGAAGAAGCACCGATTTTACTATTACCACAGACAACTATACCAGATGTCGATCTTGTATGGCTCAAATTTACATAAGTTAATTCGATCTATGAAAATTACTCCAAATAAAATCTACCAAAACGAGAAAGAGACCGATATATAAATTCATATTTTCATCCTTTTCTTTTATTTTATAAAACTAAAAACCAAAAACCAAAACAAAGTTGTAAATTCTTCGTGTTTTGCCGAATTCACAAATCTGCTTATTTATTTTGAATAAAATTCATATACAAAAATCATGAAAATACGAATGAAATTATATTCAAGAATACACATAAACCTCACAAAAACATACGTAATAAAGTATACCTCCTTTGCATTTTTTATTTTTATTGTTAAATTTTTGGTTTTTGTCTATACAAAAATTATGGATAATAAAACAAAAAAAAAAATTAAAAACAAGTCCAATGGAATATAGTACATTATGTATATGTTTGATTTGTTTATATACATATTAACTTTTATGCAAAATAAGGAACTTTTAAAAATAAGATTACAGGTGATTGATGAAAGATAATTTTGAAATTTATAATTGATTTAGGTGGGTAATTTTAGTAGAAATGTAAGTTAATTACCTTTATAATCGGGTTTAATGGAATAATTAAGTTCGTTGCTGGTACATAGCACCAACCCATCTAGATCAATATTTTGCGCTAATAAAATTTCACACAAAGCACATACTACTAAGTAATAAAATATGTAAAACATAAATGTAGGTTCGATTCGACAAGTAAAAGTGTTGGCAAAATAATATGTGCTTTACTTCTTTGCAATTTGTTAAAGCATGAGCAGTTGTTTAGTCGTTTTTAAGGATTGTGCTATAATATGGACACCTTTTTCTCGAATAATCGTTTCAAAATATATGAAATTAATTTTGCTATTAAAACAAATTTCTCGATTCTTGCTTTCAATGAGCCACTTGTGTGCTTGTTCTATTCTTTATATACCATATGTGACTTTTTTTCTTAGCACGGCAGTACAGACGTGGTGTTTGGTGGCAAAAATAGCAATTTAACATTTTCGGATAGTTAATCAACATAGTCTGGGTGGCCAGGAGCATTATCTACTAAAACCAAAGCTTGAAAGTCCAAGTTCTCTTTTAAATAACAATGCTGTCGTCCAGGCTTTCTTGTTTGATCGCCAATGAACAGAAAGCCGATCTTTTGAATAACCCTTCAAAGCTCTAGGATTTTCAGACTGGTAAATAAGGAGGGGTTGAAACTTAAAATCTCCATTGGCATTACCGCCCAGAAGCAGAGTCAATCTATCTCTGCCCGCTTTAAAGCCAGATGCAGATTTTTCCGTTTTGGATGTGAAAGTTATTTTATGGAACCTTTTCCAAAACAAGCCTCGTCGACATTAAAAACTTTTTTTGGAGAATAGCATCCATCGTGAATTAATGCTTTTAAATCGACTGGGGAACGTTTCGCAGCGACGATATCAGCACTAGCAGCTTCGCCTTTAAGAGTTACTATTTTGCCATATTTAATAATAATATTGTATGTAATTTAAGTTAGCATAATATGATGATTTCTCAGAGCGATAGTGTTTCTCGACTTTTCCTTTTCTTTGGCTAGACCCACCATATAAAATTGACCATTTACAATTTTACCGAAACAGCACCAAAATAAATATACATAATTATAAATTAAAATCTTTATCTATCAAATTGTCCACATCCTCCTCCTCATCCCGAACATCGTTTTTTCCCTCCTCAAACTCCTTTAAACTCTCCTAACATTCCGTTTCAAATTCATATCAATCAAGCATAATATAATCGTTATCCTCGATATTTCAGTTGGGACTTACTAGTTACGGGGTTTTACTTCATTACTAGATCTTCATAGATTCTTCCTGCCAATTCAAGTTGAGTTGATTGGCCAAGTTGAGATTTTATTGTCAATGGAAATTCTTTTATAAACATGAAGTAGTTCTCATTGTTTGACACAATTTTCTTAACAAGCCAATAAATGTAATGGATTTATAAAATATGTAGGTATTGTAAATGTTACGTTGTTTACTTAAATTATTATTTTATTATTTCTCTAACTTAGTTTTGTTTTGCAAGAGAATTTGAATCTCTTTAAAACGATGCATCTATAATGATTTGAGAAACGGTTACAACCCCCGCAAAATTTATTAGAATTTACCGTAAATATGTGTCATTTCGAATACAAAATTAACCTATTTTGTGATAAAGGTAAGTCGAATGATTGCGACATAATCAGCCTGTTTAGTTTTCGTTCATAGTTTTGTTCATACTCATTAATATACTCGAAGAGAGGAGAAGTTTCCCGTTATTTAATAAATACTTATTTGTTGGTTTTGCCTTACACATTTTTTTTAAATTGATAGAATGAGACAAAAGATAATAAGTAAATTTGTTTATATGACAGCAAAGCGAGATAAAACGTGCTTTATTTGTGTTAGTGGTGAAAAATACCGTTAATTTTTAATTATTTTTTAAAATTTTTCTATACTCAAATTCAATACTAATTCAGTTCTAATTTGAGTTACATGTGATTATAAAGAGTATTTTTAGTAAGTGATTTTCATTGTTTATAATGAAAAACATGTCACACGGTAAAGCCAAATATACAATCTGTATGGTTCGCAACTGTCGAGCTAAATCAGTTGCAAGCAAATAGGACAACAAAATTGTATACATTTTCGAAAGATCCTATCAGAAAAAACGAATGGGTTATGGCCATAGGGTTGACACAAAACGACTTAAAAAACAAATATAATTTTGTGTGTCAAGACCATTTTATGAAGGAACAAATTGGAGTACGCCAGCTAACGCGAAATGCTGTTCCGGTACTTAACATTATAAAAGAGAGTGAATTACGACTTTTGGAATTAAGTGAAACATCAAATACAGCGGTATGCAGCGGTGTTACCTCGGAGATATCAACAAACAAAAGTCGTACAATTCCAACTGGTACAGACCTAATTGACGAGGAAGTTGAATTTTTAAATTTAATTAATAAAATTAATTGCCACTCATGTGACAAAGAACAGGACAACACAGAAAAATGCTGTAAAAGCTGTATTAAAAAAGTAACAATTATTCAAAAATATAAAAAATTGTGTAATAACTTACAGAAAAAAACATAAATTGGTACGTTCTAAATTGCGTAGAGTATACCGAAATTGCTATAATTTGCAACAAAAGCAACAACAGGCGAAAGTTATGACAATCGATGAAACGATAAACCAAATTCCAGTTAATAGTAATTCGAAAAGTGTGTGTAAGTTATTATTAAAACAGGATTACTACTATAGTGACAGTGATAAAAATATTGCACGGTGCTTATATTACAAATCTTCTTCGATCTATAAATATTTAAGAAACAGTTTAGAGCTTAAACTGACATCTATTTCCACGATACATAAGTGGTCTCCTATAAAATTCGTGCCAGCTGGGATAAATTATATTTTAATTAAACAATTAAAAGGATTATTTCAAAACAAATTTTCAACATCAAGAATTTGCATGCTAACTTTCGATGAGATTAAAATTAAAAAAGATCTAACAATGAACCTACTAACGGAGAGAATCGACGTTATTTTTTATGTTGAGGGGAATAGTCGATAACTGGAAGCACGTGCTAAGTTACGTGCTAACAAATAATATGGATGCAGCTCCGTTGTCTAAATTAATTATTGACAATATCAAAACGTGTCAAGAAATATTAAACCTAAACATCGTTATTATAACATGTGACCAAGCAACTACAAACATTGCCGCCTTTAAATGTCTTGGCATTGATTTAGATAAACCATATTTTATGGTGAATAACCACAAAATTTTGCACAATTTGATCCAACTCACCTTTTGAAGTCAGCCAGAAACGCGTTCCTTAATAACAATATTATGCACGAAGAATTTGGAATTTGGAATAGCATCTTCGTCCGAAAAATTTACGAATACGAAGAGCACAATAAAATAAAATTAATGCCTAAACTAACGAAATCCCATATACTATTACTTACTTAGTATATCCCAATAATTTTCAAAAAATGAACGTGAAACTTACAGTGCAACTACTAAGTTTAACTGTTGCCAGGGCTATATGAACAACATTAAAAGTTGCTCCTGATATTTTCAATAATCATTTGGACAATGTATTGGCAACAGCAAATATTATTGAATTTTTCAATAATTTGTTTGACTGCCTAAATTCAAGAAATTTTGCGTCAAAATTTCTATATGACCAGCCTCATAAGGACAATAAAATTTATTGTTTTTTGGAAAAAAGCCTGGATTGTTTACAAAAACTCAAAATAGTGTCAAAAAATGAAAACTACTTCAAGTTTATAAAAGGATTTCAATTAACAATAAAATCTCAACTTGCGCTCATTGACTATTTGTCACAAAATAATGTTGATTTCGTGCTGACAGGAAGAACGAATCAAGACGCGTTAGAAATTTTTTTTTTTCGCAACTTCGAGGAAAAGGTGGTTTTAACTATACTCCAACCAGCAATGACATAGGCCAGCATTTTGCCAATATCCTGGTAATGAAATTACTAAACAACTCAAATTGCTCCAATTGTATCATCGAGGATAGCGATCACATTGTGCATGATTAGGCTGAATTCAAAGCCGAGTATAAGGAAAGTTTAAAGGAGTTTGGGGAGAAGAAGGACGACAGTCACGATGAGGAGGATTTGGACAGTTTAATAGACATATAGATTTTAAAAACCTTGAGAGTAACGCCATTACTTATTATGCAGGGTATTGCTTACACAAAAAAATATCATGTGACAAATGTAAACTAAAATTAATCAAAGGGGACAAAGAAATAGCTCACAGTGAAATATTTATAAACGAAAAAAATTTCAAGAAAGAAACAAGCAATTTCGGTTCATTAAAAGCTCCAACAGAGGAATTTGTTGTAATTGCGAAATTAGTATACACAATTTTTGATAGCAATTATTCGACAGAAGGCCATCTCCCAAACATAATAAAGAAAATTGCATTAAGTAGTTTCAAGAAAATTAATGAGCTGTATCCAACATTTCTTCCTCAAACCATTGATCCGTGTAACAAGCACATAGAAAAATTAATACATTTTTTTATTTTGGTGCTAATACGGAAAATGGTCAATTTTAAATGGTGGATTTAGCCAAAAAAAAGGAAAAATCGGGTAACAATATCGCTCCGACGCAAGCATCCAAAAAATTAAAAATTTTGCATAGCTAATTTGGGAATGAAATCATATTTAACTTTAAATTTAAAATTATATTCTTAAAGGAAAATAAAAATGAATTTTGAAAATGAAATAATAATGTGTTTTGATCTTTTTTTGTATGTTTCTCTAATATTGATAAAAATATAATTATTCAGAATTGAAAGCTGACCTTTAGAAACAATGTGGTGCCATCGTTTGCTTACAAGAAATCATCGTATTACGCTAACTTACATTACATACAATATTATTATTAAATATGGCAAAATATATAAAGAAAAAACAAGCACACAAGTGGCTCATTGAAAGCAAGAATCGAGAAATTTGTTTTAATAGCAAAATTAATTTCATATATTTTGAAACGATTATTCGAGAAAAAGGTGTCCATATTATAGCACAATCCTTAAAAACAACTAAACAACTGCTCATGCTTTAACAAATTGCAAAGAAGTAAAGCACATATTATTTTGCCAACACTTTTACTTGTCGAATCGAACCTACATTTATGTTTTACATATTTTATTACTTAGTAGTATGTGATTTGTGTGAAATTTTATTAGCGCAAAATATTGATCTAGATGGGTTGGTGCTATGTACCAGCAACGAACTTAATTATTCCATTAAACCCGATTATAAAGGTAATTAACTTACATTTCTACTAAAATTACCCACCTAAATCAATTATAAATTTCAAAATTATTTTTCATCAATCACCTGTAATCTTATTTTTAAAAGTTCCTTATTTTGCATAAAAGTTAATATGTATATAAACCTTACAAACATATACATACTGTACTATTCCATTGGACTTGTTTTAAATTTTTTTCTTTGTTTTATTATCCATAATTTTTGTATAGACAAAAACCAAAAATTCAACAATAAAAATAAAAAATGCAAAGGAGGTATACTTTATTACGTATGTTTTGTGAGGTTTATGTGTATTCTTGAATATAATTTCATTCGTATTTTCATGATTTTTGTTTGTAACTCTGAGCACCGTGTGCAAGATTCGCTGAAATGCCTCTCTTATGGTTTTAATTGACAGCTTGTCGATAAACTCGGTGTTACGCGGGAAAATATTATTAAATATTTATGCTGTGGCGACTCACTCACAATTCAATTCAAATATTTAATCATACAATACAATTCAATCATTTACATAAATATTCATCACTCGTTCTTCGCCACAATTCGCGCACCCATATTCACACGCATGTACATGAACGCACCTTGTTCACCAACGCAACACACTTCATTCTTTAAAAATATACAGATGTCAAAAATCTCGCGCGAAAAAGGAAATAAAAAAAATGACACAATCGTTTTGCTATCGTAGAGAACAACATCGGGAACGTTTTTCCAGTTTATATTTATTTTAGTATTTTGCTCGCGATTTATTTCACCAAACAAAAACATAAAACAATATAAAAATAGTGTGCTACAGTGGTGAAGAGTATTTTCTTTCTTTTTTACCTAAAGTGTAATTAGTTATTAAGTAATAAGTAGTTTAATGTGGATTAAAATTTTTCTAAAAATATGGCGTTTTATTTGAACATTAAAGTGTAAGCGTCATAAGTGGTGACCACCGACGACCGTATTTACGGCTCATACAACATAAAATAGCGAACACAAACAAAAAAAAAATTACCACGCAACATTTTTAAAGCTGAATTTAGCAAAATAAAGAAATAGTTTATATACAGTATATAGATTTATATATATAGATCGGCCGGGTGCAAAATCGCGCACCGGTCAGTGGGTGAGTAAATCATTTCATGTAATTTTAAAATAAAGCAAAAACAATACTCCTCACACCCTCAAATATATATTTTTTTTTTGTTTGATTTTTGTTCCATGAAAATTAACATATAAAACGACGAATACGTATTACAAAAAAAAACACGCGCATACACATAAATATGTAAATTGGAGTCAACAACAACCATATTTAAAAATACTCAAGCAACGCATCAATTTAATAATACAAGCGCACATACATATCAGGAGTCAGTTTTAAAAAATAAAAAAAACAGCACCACACATTTTCAATTGCAATCAACGGTAAAACGAAGCAGATTTTTTTTTTTTTTTTAACGTGCTATATACACTTATAAGGACACGGAACGGCGCATTAAAAACGAGTTTATTCCGTCAGACAATAAATAAGGCCGGGTGCGAACAAACGCACCGGCCACTTGGTGAGTACCGCTTGTTAAGTAAATACAAGTAACAATCGATACTGCTAACGTTTTATTTTTGTTTTTTTTTCGCACCTATTACACCAACGAAACGTTTTGGTTTTAAAAAATAAAAAAACATAAATCCAAGACGCATTCAACAAGTGTCATTTGTTTATTGTGGTTAAAGGTTATTGTGTTAAATATTAAGAAGACACGGAGCACAAATAACGACGGATTACATACAACTATAACAGCAACGTAATAAGGCCAACCATAACATCAAGGTCAAGCAGCGTATATAATCATACAGCTGATACTGAATAGTACATAAAACAGTATCAATACAAGCAATTACAAAATACAACAACAACAACAACGGCAATCAACATCAACAAAATCGAAACGACATCAGTAAAAACGCAAGTTTTTGAATCTTAACTTTAAATATTATTTTTTGTTTGTTTTATTTTTATTATATACATATATTTTTATTGCTCTATATACAACACAAATATTGTCAATTTCCTTTGTAAACCTTTCACCACTGGGTCATACGCGCGGTTTCTTTTGGGAAATACGTAACGACAGCGATTCGATTATTCGCCTACGGATAGTAAATTTTTTTTTCGTTATATTTTATTTCTTTTGTTCTTCCAAAAATTTCAACGAGCCCCCCCCAATACGAGGTGACACGCCCGTCCTGTAATTCGGGGATATCTCGTCAGCCAACACGTGCCATGATTACTGTTTCTCATACAAGGTAACCATTCCTCAAAAACAAATTTTTTTTTTCCTCTCTCTTTTTCTCTCTCTCTCCACTACATATATATATATTTTTTTTCGATATTTTCACTACACGGTACTCATCCCGAAATTATATTTTCATTCGATATTTTTCTTATTACTGGTTTCGGCATATTTCAATTTTGGGTTACGAGCAAATTATGTCTGATATAGAGGATCAAAGCCACGACGCGAATATGACCTCCCCAAAAATAAAAGGCGAGGTTGAGGCCACCTCTAAGACGATTAGGCTCCAACAATTTTGGTTAGACAACCCCAAAACGTGGTTCAATATGGCCGAGCTACAATTTAAAATAACAAACATAAAAACAGAGAAAGAAAAATTTCTAAGTCTTCTGTCCGCACTTTCTCCCCAGGCGTGCGACACAGTGTCCGATATCCTAGAGAATCCACCAGAGGAAAGTTTATATACAACTTTGAAATCGGCACTGCTCACACGTCTGAAATCGGCACTGCTCACTTCGGACGAGTCTAAGCTCGAGGCGTTATTAACAGGCCAAGAATTGGGAGACAGACGGCCATCAGAGGCACTACGACACATAAAAAATCTAGCGGGCACACAATTTCCAAATAAAGTCATCAAGTCACTATGGATGCGACGAATGCCGGAGATTATCAGAATAGCGCTGTTGGCACAGCCTGACACTCGAGGCCTTGATGACCTCGCAGCTACAGCTGACAAACTACATGCGGCATTGTCAGCCACACAAAATCAAAATATTTCGGCCGTGACACGCCAATCTCGCCCTACCGTTCGTGCAGATTCGGGTCGACGACCCACGGCAAGCACATCCAACAGTGCCACGATTGAAGAACGCCTGGAAAAAATTGAAGCCAAACTAAATAATCTAGCAAATAATACGAATCGTAGCCGTTCAAGGGGTCGGCGATCAACATCACAATACCGCCCGAACAACAACAAACGCCGATACGATAAATGCTGGTATCATTATAAGTTTGGCGCAGCTGCGCGAAGATGCACGGAGCCGTGCAATTTTAAGTCGACATCTACATCCAGCATGGAAGTCGACCAACATGCAAAAAACGAGTCCATCACCGGGTAGAGACGACAACTTCGCACACCCATCACTTAGGTCGTTTGTTCTTCCACGACCACAAAAATAATTTAATATTCCTCATAGACACGGGCGCTGACCTTTCGGTCATTCCAGCCCGATTTTTCAAAAATTCGTTTTCGGTCACAAAACGAAATCCTGATCTAGTTTTATCGGCCGCCAATAACACCACAATCCACACCTACGGCAGCAAATTGCTTCAGGTGGATATCGGACTTAAGAGAACCTTCACACATGCTTTCATTTTAGCTGATGTGAATCGTCCGATTATTGGCGCCGATTTCTTGTGTAAATTTGGCCTCCTTGTTGACCTCAAAAACAAAAGGCTGGTTGATTCAGCGACTAAGCTGTCAATCAATGCCACAATGGTTCGTGATAACACACCAACTCCGATCCATTTTTCAGTCAACAACGGTTATGCCACTCTGCTTAAGAATTTTCCTTCACTTACAGCAGAGCCGAACTATAACTTACAAGTTCGACACAACGTGGTTCACCATATCGTCACAGCAGGCCATCTGCCCGTGTCAAGACCACGTCGGCTAGATCAAGTGAGACAAAGCCGCTCAAACAGAATTCCAGCACATGGTGGAATTAGGGATTTGCAGGCCATCTGCATCTCCCGTCTCTTGTCCACTTCACATGGTGAAGAAAAAAGATCAAGATTGGAGACCATGTGGGGACTATCGACGTTTAAACACGGTTACAACACCGGATCGCTACCCGATTCCCCACATACAAAATTTCTCTATGCACTTGCATGGTTGCAAAATATTCTCCAAGATTGATCTTGTCAGAGCATATCATTTAATTCCCGTCGCACCTGAAGACGTTCATAAGACGGCAATTACAACACCGTTTGGCCTATTCGAATTCACCCGGATGCCATTCGGCTTACGCAATGCCGCTCAAACCTTTCAACGTTTCATGAACGAAGTCGTACGTGACTTGGATTTCGTCTTCGTTTATATTGACGACATTCTTGTTGCATCACAAACTGAGGAACACCACAAACTGCACTTGGAACAACTTTTCCACAGGCTAACACAGTTTGACGTTCATATCAAGAGCTCAAAATGCGTCTTTGGCGTGTCCACTCTTGACTTCCTCAGCCATAAGATAACACCTAATGGTATTCTGCCGTCCGAAGAACGAATTAATGCCATTAGGGATTTCCCAGCCCCTAATACAATCAAAAGTATACAGCGATTTGTCGGCATGGTAAACTACTACCACCGATTCATACCAAAACTCGCTCAAACACTCGCACCAATTCACAGCCACTTGGCAGCTTTACTCAAGAAGCCCAAGATAGCCAAGAATTTCTCTTGGCCAGATGAATGTCAACATGCATTGACGTCATTAAAAGCTGAATTGGCCCAGATAACACTTCTGGCACACCCACTGAGCGACTCAAAGCTCAGCATAACCACTGACGCATCAAACACTGCTGTCGGTGCAGTACTACAACAGTACAACAACGAGTGTTGGGAACCACTGGGATTCTTCTCCAAGAAACTATCGGATGCCGAAAAGAAATATTCCGCATTCGATCGGGAATTACTCGCAATTTATCTAGCAGTCAAACACTTTAGATATTTTGTCGAAGGTCGGGATTTCACAATATACACCGATCATAAACCTCTGACACGAGCAATTCAGTCTAAAACTGAACGTAATCCGAGGCAATCTCGCCACCTGGATTACATAAGTCAATTTACCACGGACATTCAGCATGTTCACGGACACGACAACGTTGTCGCAGACACACTATCACGAACTTCCGACAACGAAACGGCCTCAGTCGAGACACATATCGACTTGCAAAAAATAGCAAACGCACAAAAAGCAGACCTAGAACTTCAGAATTTACTTTCTGGTTCCGAATGTCACACTAGTTCCTCAATGAAACTAGAGCTTTTCAAACTACCTGGCCTCGAAATATTCTGCGAAATCGCAAATGGGAAGAATCGCCCATACATCGCAGAATCATTACGCCGTACAATCTTCGAAACATTACACAACATTTCACATCCTGGAGTTCGTGCAACTCGTAAATTGATTTCCGCTCGCTACTTTTGGCCCAGTATAAACAAAGACGTAGGCAATTGGGCTCAGTCTTGTTTATCCTGCCAACGTGCTAAAGTTCAACGGCACACAAAATCACCCCATGGACAATTCGAAATTCCGCCTGGTCGATTTGAGCATATCCATATAGACATCGCAGGACCACTTCCGCCATCTAATGGATACTCATATTTACTCACTTGTGTCGATCGCTTCACTCGCTGGCCCGAAGCATACTGCATGACCAATATGTCAGCTACAACCATAGCCAGTACCTTTGTCAACAACTACGTATCACGATTCGGCGTTCCCCTTAACATCACAACAGATCAAGGAACGCAATTTGAGTCCAAACTTTTCACCGAGTTAACAAAACTCCTTGGCTCACATCGGATACGGACAACGGCTTACCATCCACAAGCCAATGGCATGGTCGAACGCTTCCATCGGCAACTCAAAGCCGCATTAATGGCCAGAAGCAATACAATCAATTGGAGTTCGGAAATACCAATCATACTACTTGGTATCCGTGCAACAGTGAAGGAAGATCTTAAGCGCTCACCGGCAGAATTAGTTTACGGTCAAACCATCAAACTACCCGGTGAGTTCTTTATCGATAATCCTCCTTCACCACTCCCAACTACCGACACAATCATCGACCAACTGCGAAAAACCATGCGCAACCTTATACCTATAACACCACGTCAATCCAAACAAGATGACATATTTGTTCCGAAATCGCTCAACAACTGCGATTTTGTTTTCATAAGAACAGACAAGGTTCGCACGGGATTAACTCCTCCCTATGAAGGTCCGTATAAAGTTATACGCAGACTTAGAAAACATTTCATTGTATCGATTAATGGAAAAAATTCCAACGTTTCAATCGATCGACTTAAACCAGCTTACGGAATACTTAGTTCGGCTGAGCAAACATCAATCCATCGGGTTCACAAAACCGTCCGTATTGCTTCCACTCCTACAATCATTCCCTAGGAAGGGGGAAAATTACTCGCGGGGGAGTCCTGTGGCGACTCACTCACAATTCAATTCAAATATTTAGTGTACGTTTCCACGAAAAACTTCATTGTAATTTTTTCAACGAAACTCACATGGATAGTACACATTCCCAAAAAAATTGTGTCTCGACAGACAATTTGTAACTCACACATATAAAAAAAATATTGGAAAATACAACCGATTTTTGGAAAAAACAACCGATTTGTACTAATGGCTACAACTTTTTCCATTGTATTTTTTACATTGGTACTAAAATAGAAGGGACATTTTTTGGACACCTCTGCATTAAACGTCATATTATATATTTGTTTTGATTGTTTGTTATTTTAATTAAGTGGATTGTATTTTAATAGTTTTCTTCTTGATTGTTTTTTAATTATTAATTTATTGGAATTTGCCGAAAGATGCTGAAGACATTCTGGTGTAGTTAAAAAAAGATTCCTGGTCATTCAGTCTCATTTCTTCAACCAAATTATGATCACCGTAAAGATTTCGAGATTCTTCCGTAAATATAGGACGAACCCACCACCTCGGACTCTTTCTCTTCTTTTTATTCAAAGATTCGGCTACATTACTACATATGACTATAGCAATAGCCGCCGCACTAACTTTTCTAATGTAGTTCTCATCCATTTTTTCAAATATTAAAATATATTATATGTTTAATAATATGGTATGTGCCACAATACGAATATTTATTATAATATATCAAATTTTTATTTATTTAATTTTTGAAAATACACAAATTTTTAGAGATAACTCACAGCAAATTATTAATTTCATAAAACGTCAAAATGATACTAATACATGTTATATCGATTCACTAACATAATCATAGAACAAAAATTTCCCTGTTGTAAAATTTACAATGAAATTTGCGGTGGAAACTAGGACTTAATCATACAATACAATTCAATCATTTACATAAATATTCATCACTCGTTCTTCGCCACAATTCGCGCACCCATATTCACACGCATGTACATGAACGCACCTTGTTCACCAACGCAACACACTTCATTCTTTAAAAATATACAGATGTCAAAAATCTCGCGCGAAAAAGGAAATAAAAAAAATGACACAATCGTTTTGCTATCGTAGAGAACAACATCGGGAACGTTTTTCCAGTTTATATTTATTTTAGTATTTTGCTCGCGATTTATTTCACCAAACAAAAACATAAAACAATATAAAAATAGTGTGCTACAGTGGTGAAGAGTATTTTCTTTCTTTTTTACCTAAAGTGTAATTAGTTATTAAGTAATAAGTAGTTTAATGTGGATTAAAATTTTTCTAAAAATATGGCGTTTTATTTGAACATTAAAGTGTAAGCGTCATAATGCTTATAAAATTTTTCCGAAAAGGTTCCGAAAATTATATTCTCTATCAATGTGCTGTCACGTGTGCGTCATTCAACAAGTTGATTGTTGAGCGTTGCATTTAAAGATTAAATATTTCCTAATTACTGGAAAGTTCTAAAACCATCAGCCTAATGAACATTCTAAATTGAAGTAGGTCATTGCCAATAATTCTGGCTATTTAATGAAACAGTTTGGGGCGATCATACTTAAAATTGCGATTGAACAGAAAGTCGTTGTTGAACGCTGAATGTAGAACATATATCGCTTTCCTAAACGGTGATAACCTCAATAACCATCGGTCTAGTGATAATTTTCTATTGGAAGCAGTATACATATAAATATTAAATTGTTAAAGATGTAATTATAATTAATAGTATTTTGTACAATTACAAAACACCAACAGTTTTCACTTACTTAAAAATAAAAAAAACAAAATTTTTATTTTTGAATTTATTTATTTTTATTTATTTAAAATTACAAAGTTTCGATCTTGTAAAGATCATCTACAGGTAATTTTTGCAATTAAAAAACTACAGTAAAAACAACTCTTATATATACAAAAATTTTGTTTAACAGGTAAAAAAAAGATTTACATATAAAACGGAGGCGGACAAAGAACAAGACAAAGAAAAAGGAGGCGGACAAACCCACAAATTTAATTCAAAATAAGGGGTGTTGTGCTTGTTATGGTTATTTTTAAAGGTTATTTTAAATAAGGAGGAATTAATTTTTGCATCATGTGTGTTCATGAGATTTGTGGTGTTGGCGATGTGGTATGACTCTAGTTTGCATCTAGCTTCCATTTTTGATGTACTGTTTTTATTATTTTTGAAATAGTGATATCTATTTTGTGGTTATGGTGGAACATATGATATGCAACACTAGTTTTATTACAGTTGGCTTTTTCATGTTCTTTAAGCCTGGTGCTGAAATCTCTCGATGTCTGGCCGATGTAGGTGTCCTGGCAATTAGAACATTTAATTTGGTAAATTCCAGACCGTAAATCTTGTGGTACCTTATCTTTAAAGTTGTTTAAATCCTTTTTGATGGTTGTTGATGGACGGGTGAGGTGACAAGTTCTATTTTGTGTTTATGGAAGACGCACTGCAGTTTATTGGTGATATCCGGAAAGTATGGAACGCTGACTCTAGTAGTATTCACCGTTTCCATGGCTGGTTGTAATGTGGTGAGTGATGATTTGATGTGCTTGGCTTTGTGCTTGTTGATAATGTTATCAGCAAATTGAGTAGAATACCCATTGGCTACGGCCGCGTTCTGAATAAATTTAATCTTCTCATCAAATTCCGACTGCTCCATAGGTATATTAAATAATCTATGCGTCATAGAATGAAACGCTGCTTGCTTGTGCGTCAGATGGTGAAATGAATCTACTGTTATGAATCTATTTGTATTTGTAGACTTTCTAAAAATTCCAAATTTTAGTTTATTGTTATTATTTCGGATGATTTTTATGTCCAGGAAGTTCAAAATGCCATTTTCCTCTGTTTCCATTGTAAACTTAACTGCTGGATCTATTGTATTAATATGGTTGAAAATCGCTGACAAATGGGGTTGTTTCACTATTGCAAAAATGTCATCTACATATCTAAGCCAAATCCTCGGGAACAGGTTGAAGTTTTGTTTTAGATTTTCCTCCATGTTGCTCATGAATACGTTGCTTAGGTATGGCGCCAATTTGTTAAACAAAATTTTTGTAAATATAAGAGGTGTTTTCACTTTAGTTTTTTAATTGCAAAAATTACCTGTAAATGATCTTTACAAGATCGAAACTAGTTATAATTTTAAATAAATAAAAATAAATAAATTCAAAAATAAAAATTTTGTTTTTCATATTTTTAAGTGAAAACTGTTGGTGTTTTGTAATTTTACAAATAATATTAATTATAAAAAGATCGCTTACGTCACTCCGCTTCAAAAAAATTTTATTTAAAAAAATTTTTAATATTCAAATGGATACCATCCAGAAAAAGGAGTTAGATAATTACCTGCAATTGAAAATTAAAGTAGTAAAAACTTTATCACATATAAAACTTTTGAGACAGTGCAAAAAATTTAAAACAATTCCTAAGTTCATGAAAGTTAAGTTCGCAATAAATAATAATATCACTAATAAAGTGGAGAAAGTGATTAAGAAAGTCTGGTTGAAGGAAGAAATTTGCAACAAATATTCCATATTGAATAAACTAGAGCTCGAAACATATTATAGACACTTGAAAATTACCTCTAAATATTAATTATTTAGATGGTGTAAAATTTAACTGTTTGCGGTTAGAGTTCGATAGTTATGTTCATAGGAGAATATTAAAAGTGCAGAAAAAACAAAACCAGATTCATCGCAAGAAAATCCAAAAACTCAAAAATAGTCGCAGCAATAATATTAGAGAACGGGTTCCAATCATCGATAACTTTGTCCACAACATGTCATCTACAGAATTTACAGTCAACGAATTAAAAATCCCCAACAAGGGGTTAAATTTTACTTCAAAACCTCCCGGAGCACCTCTGGAAGACATAGTAGTGGATATTGAAAGTGGAATAACTCGCTGCCCCTCCTTGGTCAAAAACAACATTAGGTTTGAGGCACTGAAAATTATTCTTCAACAGAACGGAAAGAACGATAGCCAAGCCTCATCTACATTGAAAACCATCACGGCTCTCAAAAAAAAGAAGGACATCGTTTTTCTGAAAGCAGACAAGGGGAACGCGGTCGTCATTTTGGATAAACGGGATTACGATGAACGAGTATTATCAATAATAGCCGAAGGTCCATACAAAGAACACACTTGGAGAAACAACAATCGAAGGGACCCTCTCAACAACATGGTCAAACAAGCCAAAAATGTAACATAGGAAATAGCAACTTTATTGAATGATCGTCAATTAGAGTACAAATTTCACATTACCAATCCGAAGGTGTCGAAGCTTTATGCATTGCCGAAAATTCATAAGCCCGGTAACAAGATGAGACCAATTGCATCAAACATCTCGACACCTACAGAAAACATGGCTAATTGGTTGTTGAAAGAGCTGGAAATGATTCCACCACCAGAATGATGCAGTATAATAAATTCAAAGGAGTTAGTGGAAAAACTAACAGATATAACATTAAATCCTGATGAAATATTAGTATCATTTGATGTGACGGCATTGTTCCCGAGTATCCCAATAAAAACGGCAATAAACAATTTGGAGGATCATCTTTTAAAAAATCAAGTACCAGCAAGTCAAATACAAGCTTACATCAAAATTGTCGATACATGCATGGAGCAGAATTTTGTCCAATTTCGAGATAAATTTTACCACCAAACATCCGGAATATCCATGGCAAGGAAATTGACGCCATACCTAAGGAACGTATTTATGAGCAACATGGAGGAAAATCTAAAACAAAACTTCAACCTGTTCCCGAGGATTTGGCTTAGATATGTAGATGACATTTTTGCAATAGTGAAACAACCCCGTTTGTCAGCTATTTTCAACCATATTAATACAATAGATCCAGCAGTTAAGTTTACAATGGAAACCAAGGAAAATGGCATTTTGAACTTCCTGGATATAAAAATCATCCGAAATAATAACAATAAAATAAAATTTGGAATTTTTAGAAAGTCTACAAATACATATAGATTCATTTCACCATGTGACGCACAAGCAAGCAACGTTTCATTCTATGGCGCATAGATTATTTAATATACCTACGGAGCAGTCGGAATTTGAGGAGGAGGTAAAATTTATTCAGAACGCGGCCGTAGCCAATGGGTATTCTACTCAATTTGCTGATAACATTATCAACAAGCACAAAGCCAAGCACATCAAATCATCACTCACCACATTACAACCAGCCATGGAAACGGTGAATACTACTAGAGTCAGCGTTCCATACTTTCCGGATATCACCAATAAAGTGCAGTGCGTCTTCCACAAACACAACATAGAACTTGTCACCCGTCCATCAACAACCATCAAAAAGGATTTAAACAACGTTAAAGATAAGGTAACACAAGATTTACGGCCTGGAATTTATCAAATTAAATGTTCTAATTGCCAGGACACCTACATCAGCCAGACATCGAGAGATTTCAGCACCAGGCTTAAAGAACATGAAAAAGCCAAAGTTCCACCATAACCACAAAATAGATATCACTATTTCTAAAATAATAAAAACAGTACATCAAAAATGGAAACTAGATGCATACGAGTCATACCACATCGCCAACACCACAAATCTCATGAACACAGATGATGCAAAAATTAATTCCCCCTTATTTAAAATAACCATAACAAGCGCAACACCCCTTATTTTTAATTAAATTTGTGGGTTTGTCCGCCTCCTTTTGCTTTTTTTTTTTTTTTTTTTATATATAAGCCTTTTTTTTACCTGTTAAACAAAATTTTTGTATATATAAGAGTTGTTTTTACTTTAGTTTTTTAATTGCAAAAATTATCTATAGATGATCTTTACAAGATCGAAACTTTGTAAGTTTAAATAAATAAAAATAAATAAATTCAAAAATAAAAATTTTTTTTTTTTTTTTTATTTTTTAGTAAGTGAAAACTGTTGGTTTTGTAATTGTACAAAATAATATTAATTATAAAAAGATCACTTACGTCACTCCGCTTCAAAAATTTTTTTTTAAAAAATTTTTAATTAAGATGTAATTCCTTCATTTAAATTATAAATTAGGCTTTCGCACTTTTTTTTTTTAATTATTTCCAAATTAAGTATTGAATTGTTAAATTTTTTTTAATTTTGTAGATGGTAATTTTTAGTAATATGTAGTAATAAGTAAAAAATAAAAATAAAATATACTAGTACGATGGTCATTGAAATTACTGCTAATGAGGAAAGCATTAGAATCCAATTCAACATTCAACAACGAGTTTCTATTCAATCCCAATGCCGATGGTCATTGGGGTTATCACAATTTAGGAAAGCGTATTGCATTCTATATTCAACATCAAACAACGACTTTCTATTCAATACCTATTTTAAGTATGATCGCCCCAAATTTTTTCTTTGAAATTGGCCATGATTAATGGCCTAGTCCAATAGAAAATCATCACTAGATCGATGGTTATTGAGGTCATCACCGGTTAGGAAAGCGATATGTGTTCTCTATCCAACGTTCAACAAAGACATTTTTTCCACTCCAAATTTTAAGTATGATCACCCCAAATTTTTTATTTTTTTTTAATAGCCAGAATTATGGCGATGGCCTACTGCAATTTAGAATCTTCATTAGGCTGTTGGTTTTAGAACTTTCTAGTAATTAGGAAATATTTAATCTTTAAATGGAACGTTCAAAAAATATAAATTTAACTTTAGAAACGCTTTTAATTATTTTTCTACAACATTAATTTTTAGTTCAGACCATCTAAGGATCGCTGATCTTACTTGTCAATTTTTTTTAGGGAAACAGGTCTATTCAATGTGTAATAAACATCACTTAACCTAAAAATATAAAATTAAAAATATTAAAAATTATTGTGACTGAGTTTTTCCGGATAGTTCTAATTAAAACCAACCTAACAATTTGCCTCAACCTAGAAGTAATTCGAACACTACTCATAACGTGAACATATAAAAATGTGGTAAAACGGAAATCGCCACCAAATTTATCTGAATAATTACATTTCTGGATTTCTGCATTTCATTCAAAATGGAAAGATTTTGCTAAACTTAACTTTACCCTTGTCCTTTGATAGAGCCCGTATTGGTTGGTTTAGAATAGAATCGATTTCGATAACTGTTCCTTTCGTTGCTGGATCGTTGCTGATGATTTCATATAAACTTTATTTCGCGAATTACTCCTTTCTATGTTCTGACGGGATATTTACCTGTAAGCACTTCAACTATGTTTGAAACCTATACACTGTGTTTCATAATGATAGCACCATCATTATTTCTCGTTTTTTGTTAAAAAGAACAACAGAAAACAAAAACTACCGTTATTATACGAATACATATTAATATGTAAACTACAAAATAGGATGTTTTGTGAGAATTTTTCTCAATACGTTACAAAAATCTCACCAAATGTTATTTTACTGTAACAAAATTATAGCACCAGTCACTGTTTACTACATTTTAGTTGCGTTTGTTTTATTTTGCTCTTGCAATTTGTGATTGCAATCTATAACTCGTGTTTAAAATTAACTATTTATAACAATGGGACGTGGTAAAAAATTAACCGACCTCGAAAAAGGTCAAATTTTAGCTCACCATAATCAAGGGAAAATCTTGAGGTGGATTGGGCGTGAAATACATCGAAGTTGTAAGGTCGTCTCAAATTATTTTAATAATCCTGATAATTATGGATTAAAAAAATCTACTGGTAGGCCAAGAAAGCTTTCTGAGAGAGCAGAGCAACGAATTATCAATGAAGCGTCCAACACTTCTAAAAGTTGCTGTCAACTGTCCGCAAATATTGAACCGCATGTCTCAAGGCAAACCATTTGGAGAATACTAAATCGTGCTCGTAACATTGTCCGTTCAAAATTAAGGCCGGCCCCACGATTGTTGCCACGCTACAAATCGGCTTGACTGAAATTTGCCAGACAAAATATGGACAGGAACTGGGAAAGGGTAAGTAGATAATTCTGTTACTTATTCTTTCATTGTAAAATTTTGTAAAATTATCAGGTTATATTTTCTTGATCTTTGAATTGCAAAAAATTACCTGTAGATGATATTTACAAGATCGAAACTGGTTGTAATTTTAAATAAATAAAAGTAAATAAATTCAAAAATAAAAAGTTTGGTTTTTTTATTTTTAAGTAAGTGAAAACTGTTGGTGTTTTGTGATTGTACAAAATAATATTAATTATATTTTCTGACGAAAAGAAATGGAATTTGGATGGCCCTGACGGTTTTAATGGTTATTAGCGAGATTCACGGAAGGAGGAGCAATACTTTTCCAAACGCAATTTTGGTGGCGGAAGTTTAATGGTTTGGGGAGCCATTTCTTCAAACGAATGTCTAGAACTCCAGTTCCCGTCAACAAAAATGAACAGTAAAGAATACATTACTGTTCTCCATTCTAGTCTAATACCGTTTTTACGTCAGAACTTCGAAACACACCATGTATTTCAACAGGATAACGCTAGCGTTCATGTCAGTCGAGAGACGAAATTTTGGTTGGAGTCTGAATGTGTTGAGGTTTTGATTGGCCAGCTTGCAGTCCTGACATGAACCCCATAGAAAACATTTGGGGAATTCTAGTTCGGCGAGTGTATGCAAATAATCGCCAATATGCTACAATTTCGGACCTGAAAAAGGTTATCATCGAAGAGTGGAGTAAAATTGACCAAAATATATTGAAAAAACTGATAAATGGAATGAAAACCAGAATTTTTGAATTAATTAAAAAAGTGGGCAATGCCACTCACTACTAATGTACCGAATTTAATGTAAACTAATTATTTTTGAAGATGGTGCTATAATTTTGTGACACTAAAATTTTAATTAATTTAGAAAAAAATACTATTTATTAAGAAATAATTTTAAGAAATATTTTTATAATAATAAATGAATACTTTTTAATACTTTAGGTACAAAATATAACGAATAAATCTGAAATGAACTTGAAAACTTGCAGTTTTTATCGTGGTGCTCTATTTATGAAACACAGCGTACATGTTTAAAAGTGGTCTAATACAATAATGTTGGTATGAAGATTCATTGAACTTTCATTGAACTTAGGCAGATATCTATACAATAAATAAGCAATTATGTAAAATGCTAAAGAGTATTGAATGCGATCACTATACGAATGAAAAGTTACACACAAACAAAACTTGCAGGTTTGATTTCCAATTACAAAACTTTACGGTTTTAGCTTCTATCATAAACTAAAAAGTTTTTTTTACAAACTTTTTTCAAATTTTTTTGACTTGTGTTGTACACAAGTCTAGAATATCTAAATACGAATACTGTGGTTACGTCTATCTGAAAATATGTAGACAACACTATTATTGTATCAAACATAATACATGTGTAATCTACAAGGGGGGGGGGGGGGGTGAGAATAGAAAACTATAAATGTGGATGTGTTAGTAGGGGCACATAAAATAATTATACAGATTTATAAAACAAAACTGTTGGGATGGTGTTCATATAGTTAACGAAGCTAATAAAAGCTATTTTCTTTTATGTTTTAATTATGAATTCTTTAAACGTTGTAATTGTTATGAGATTATAATTTTAAAGTAATTAAACAGTCTATAAATAACACCAAGTAAAACATTTTTTTTCTTTTGATGTTGATTTTGGTAACGAATTTCTATATTGTTATTGTTATTAAAATAATAGAAAATGAAATACTCATCACTCGTTTGTTTTAGTTTTGATTAAATTTGAGTGCAAAATTCAGAAATGTGCTCTTATTGTACTTTAATTTAGAAATTATTAACGGCACTTTTCTTAATCAAGATTACGGTGTTATTATTGTCAACGACAATACAGTCAAAATAAATAAGCGAACCCAAATGAATACCACAAAATCGATACCATAAATAATATCAAAAACCATTTATATATAGATGTCTGATATCAGCAATAATTTAAGGAAAAAAAATATTTGATAATTTTACAGTAGAACTTCTAATCAATATTGTTACTCTCTTTTTCTTTTTCTGATTATTTTCAAGGTCATGTTTTTAAACGGTCGATGTTTGGTTTCTGTTCGGTCGTTTTAAAAAACTATAAAAATGGGAAATAGAATAAAATAATGTAACGGTGACATCTAGTGTGTAATAGAATAAGTTAAAATAATAGCTCAAGGTTTAACTGTACTAAAATGGAATTTTCCATGATAAAATTGTTCTAAATGTCTCTACACTTTTCTAACTGGAAAAGTCATGAGCTTTCTAGAAGTTTGGTTTGTGTATATAAAAAGGCGAACGAAGTCGAATTGGATTAGTAATATTTGGTAAGTAGTGTAAAGATTAAAAGGAATTAAAAAGTGTTTTAGTGTAAAATAAAAAGTAAAAGTGATCAGTAAAATTTGAGAATAATTTATATAAAGTGATTTTGTGAATTTTTATTCATAAACTGTGTTGTAATAAATTTTGTGAAATAAATAAATTCGTTGGTGATAAATTAAATTGATTTTGTATTATTCACAATCCAGTGATACGAACCTTAATTTAAAAGGCAAAAACGTAACAAGAAAGATATTGTTTTGGTGACACGTAGAGTAAAATAGAATAAGTTATTTAATAGCACAAAGTTTATTGTAGTAAAATGGAATTTTCCATAATAAAACTGTTCTAAATATTTCAAAACTATTTTAACTGGAAAAATCATGAAATTTCTAAAAGTTTTGGTTTGAGTATATAAAAAGCGAACGGAGATTAGATTATTAGTGTTTGGAAAGCGATAGTGTAAAGATTTAAAAATGAATAAAAAAGTGATTTAAAAAGTGAATTAATGAGATATTTTTTATTATTTTTTTTTTCTATTTAAAATAAATTGTATTTATTTATTTATACAGGACTAATGAGCAATTTGTTTCTAACTTAATTTACTAACTTAAATTAATCTATGGCTTCTTCCCATTGGCGGTCCATAGTGTTTGGTAAATTGAAGTAAACCACATCTTTGTAGTGGATTTTAGATCAGCACAATGCTGCTTAAACTGACAAGCACACCAGCTCAAAAGGTTTGGTTCTTTTAAGTTTGCGTACTAAATTCGTGATGCTTAAGAGCTGAGTTGCCTCAATGTTCACATGTTAGCGGAGCCTTTCTTCATGTCTCCGTGCTTTTTCCTGGATTTCGTTTAAGATGAGGTTCATTTTAAGGTCCCTATGAAGGTCATTGTTCCTGACATACCAAGGTGCATCAACGATGTTCCTTAATACCATATTCTGAAATCTTCGGCTGAAACGCTTGGTGCAACCCCAAAGCTTAATACCATAAGTCCAAATCGGTTTCAATATTTGCTTATAAAGTAGAAGCTTGTTGTATGTTGATAAAGAAGAGTTCCTTCCCATCAGCCAATACATTTTTCTGCATTTAAGTCTTAATTCTTCATATTTCTTCTTGACGTGTGCTTTCCATCGTAGTTTAGCATCCAGGGTCATGCCGAGATACTAAGCTGTGTTTGAATGCGGTATTATTTCCCGATTTATGGTAATCGGAATATGTTCGAATCGTCTGTTTGTAAAGTTTATGTGAACTGATTTAGCTCCATTTAGTTTTATTCTCCATTTTGTCCATTTATATATTTGAGTTATAGCTGACTGTAACTTCTGTGTTGATTCCTCGTTGCTTTTTCCAACAGCTAAGATCGCCGTATCATCTGCAAAAGTTGCCACTGTGTTGTTTTCTAATGTAGGAAGATCTAAGTGTATAGTAGGTATAAAACCGGCGCTAATACACTGCCCTGCGGAACTCCTGCATTGATTTATTTCAATTCAGAAAATGTATCATACCACAATTAGTAAGATATAAAAATTAAAAGTGAACAGTAAAATTGCGCGAAAATTGTAGTAAGTGATTTTGTGAATTTTTGTTAACAAATTTTGTTGCATTAATTATTGGTGCTCTTCTTCTTCTTATTATTATTGATTGAAGGACCATGTGGGCGATAAGCCACCTCGCACTGCGACCTAAAAGATCTATTGTGCTGGACCCTACCTTATTATCCGTCCAGTCAATATTCAGGCTCTTAATACATCTGATAATACTACTGGCCGGTACAAGATACATTCTATCCGGGCTCATTGTTCTCCCTCCTGGATGTTGCAGTCTTTGTTGGAAAATGGCTGGGCATTAGCACAGAACATGTTTCGCTGATTCTGCTTCCAGATCGATACCTTAAGGGGACATGGCCTGTGAGGGAGCCGGTAAGCAGCCTCAACTCAGATTTCCTAAGTTTAAGACACTCCTTAACCCTGACATTTCTTGCTATGATTTCCTGATATGAATTGAGTGAACTGTGGCACAATATAATTTAACGTTATTTTATACACTATGTTTTTATTTTTGTTTATATTTTCTGCTTTATTTTGGGTAGGAGGTGTATGTGGATCTGACTTTGTTTTTCTTGTTCTCTGTATGACATCTGCTTCATTTTCTTTGGCTTGTGCTCCTGTGACTACTGTTATTTGGTTATGATGAATACGGCTTAGCGCGTCTGCATTCGTATTTTGTTTACCCGATTTGTGAACGATTTCGAAATTATCTTCTGACAAATTTTAAATTCCATTTTAGGATTCGATTGGGAATTTTTGCTAAGTTACCTGTGAGAGGTTTATGATCAGTTACGATTGTAAATTTCCTACCGTAAAGGTATGGTCTAAAGTTATTGACAGCCCAATAAATTGCTAACATCTCCTTTTCAATGGTGGAGTAGTTTCTTTCAGATTTACCTAATGCCCTACTTGCATATGCTATTGGGAACTCACCTGTTGGGTAAATTTGCGACAATACCGCTCCTAAACTATAATCACTAGCGTCTGTCGTTAGTGTGAACGGTCTTGTCATGTCAGGATATTTCAAGATTGGTGGTTTAACCAAACATTGCTTTAGTGAATTTAATGCTTGTTGACATGTTTCAGAAAAAATGAAGGGTGTGCCATTGCGTGTCAATTTGGTTAGTGGCTCAGCTATTTCTGAGAATTTTGGGATAAAACGACGGTAATAATTTGCCAGTCCTAAGAATGATTGGGTTTCTTTGACATTTTTCGGGGCTGGGAAATCTTGAACTGCTTGTATGGTGACTGAGTTAGGTTTGATACCTTCAGGGGTTATCAAATGACCTAGAAAAGTGATTTCTTTTCTTAAGGATTGGCACTTGGTGCATTGGAGTTTAAGATTGTTGTTTCGACAAATTACGAAAACTTCAGTTAGCTTGCTATTGTGGTCGTTAAGATTTTTCCCATATATGATCACGTCGTCCAAATACATGAATCCTTCGAGGCCTTGAAAACCGCGTAGAATGTTATTAATCATTCTTTGAAATGTCGCCTGTGAATTTTTGAGACCGAATGGCATTCGTATAAATTCGAAGTGGCCATAATCTGTGCTAAAAGCTGTTTTTTGTGATTCGCTAGGGTTCATCTCGATTTGATGATAACCGCTAGCCATGTCTAAAGTTGAAAAATATTGAGCATGACCTAGTTGGTCAAGAATGTCATTTATGTTAGGGAGTGGGAATGAATCACCTATTGTGATTTCATTCAATTTTCGGAAATCAACTACGACTCTCCATTTTGGTTTGCCGTCTTTTCCGGGTTTCTTTGGGATTGCTAAAAGTGGGCTATTGAAAGGGCTAACACTGGGTTGGATTTTGCCTTCAGCAAGCATCTCACTAACTTGCAACTTTTAATACGAATTTTTCGGTGAATTGTGTTTTCGGTGAATTGTGTTTCTATGAATTTTCGCGCCACATAGGAATTTTATATGAAGATTTAACAATTCACCGAAAACACAGTTCATCGAAAAGTTTATATGGAAACTGGATTTAATGTAACTAAGGAAAGGAATAATTGATTTCTTCTAAATTTCTTAATAACAAAACGATTTATTTATAACAAAAACTTATTATTTATAATATTTTCTAAACCAAATTCTAAATTCAAAAAAAAAAAAATCTACATTAATAATTATATGTGTTGTACATTGAAACACAAATTATTGAAGACGCTCATTTGTTAATATAAAAAAATATATTTGTTTAAAACAAGTTATTTTGTTTATAACAAATTATTCTGTTTTCAACATGATCAACGGATTTCCAATACCCTTTACCAAAATTTTTTCGTTAAGATTTTTCCCATATATGATCACGTCGTCCAAATACATGAATCCTTCGAGGCCTTGAAAACCGCGTAGAATGTTATTAATCATTCTTTGAAATGTCGCCTGTGAATTTTTGAGACCGAATGGCATTCGTATAAATTCGAAGTGGCCATAATCTGTGCTAAAAGCTGTTTTTTGTGATTCGCTAGGGTTCATCTCGATTTGATGATAACCGCTAGCCATGTCTAAAGTTGAAAAATATTGAGCATGACCTAGTTGGTCAAGAATGTCATTTATGTTAGGGAGTGGGAATGAATCACCTATTGTGATTTCATTCAATTTTCGGAAATCAACTACGACTCTCCATTTTGGTTTGCCGTCTTTTCCGGGTTTCTTTGGGATTGCTAAAAGTGGGCTATTGAAAGGGCTAACACTGGGTTGGATTTTGCCTTCAGCAAGCATCTCACTAACTTGTTTGTTGATTTCCTCTTTGTGGGTTTGAGGGAGTCGGTGTCGTGGGATATGAACTGGTTTGGAATCTGTGTATAGATTTATCGTGTCTAACTCCTGACACACTAGTTAATTTGTCACATTCTATGAAAAAAAATTCTTGGTACTTTAAACATAATGACAGTATTTATAAATTTTTTGCACATTGTTATTGGTGTCAAGATTTTCTGTAATGATTTGTGCTAACATTTCTTCTCTATCTATTGCTTTACTCATTGTGTTGTTTACTTCTGAATATTGGGTTATTAATTCTAGCTCCGGTTGGAAATTTTGTAATTCTGTTTTTCTTGAGAGTGTATTGGCTACTCGTATCCTTACTTTGAAATTTTCTGGTTTTAACAACATGTGTGGTATGATTACTCCGGGTATTATTTCTTGAGCTAAGCATATGCATAACTGATCGGTTTCCGTTTTTATTTCTATAATTGTTTCACTCCGTGCAGGTAGCGTAATTCGGTTCTCAGATTGGTTTGATAATTTAATGAGCTTTTGACCTACTCTGAGTTGATTTGAGCTCTACGGTATGTCGACTTTATGTTCGTCGAAAAAATCTCTACCGATGATTGTTGTGATTACGATGATTGTTTGCTTGTAAAAATATTTGTTAATTTTTTCGTTACTGTTTTGTATTATATTTTTTGTTAAATTAAATATTTTTTCTTGCTTTTCTATAATAACTAACTTTATATGGTATGCAAAATTATTATTTGCAATAATGATAAAATTACGATAATACAGGATTTGCCTGTTTTGGGTTTTTTTTGATTGATTTTTCCTTTGTTTTTAGTTAAACATACCTTTTGTTGTTGAGTGTCGTGACTCCAGTGTTGATGCTGAATATGGGTGTCTGGACCCGTTTGCTTTTGTTGAGTGAGGGTGTCTGGACCCGTTTGATTTAATTGCTTTTTGCAGTTATAGGTGACCACTTCGGATAACATATCTTGCCCCTGCAAAAATAAAGAAATGGTTGAGGATGGCTCTCCTTGGATTCGGCCAGCACACTAAAGAAGTACGCCCTATTTTGTTCCAAGTGTGACACGTCCATTTAATCGCATAACATTCGTTTTCATCGTGCCATAACACATGTGCACAACGCTTACAAGATTTGTCCGAATTTGTTCTTTCCTGATTGAAAACGTTTCGATCACGGCTCGAACAACCAATATTTCGGCAGCTCACTCGTATCAATATTGCAGCAGGAATTTCCAAATTAATATTCCGTAATCAAAAAATAATAACGATCTAGGTAACGGTGCAGAAACGACTCGAACGCCAGGAAAAAAATCCACTTATAAAAACCCTCCAGGAATAAATGCGCAATCCAGGCACAAATATAGGTTTTCACAAACAAAATTTAACGTCACCAGGGTATCGATTTTGGTCGCAAAATGAGGATTGAGGATTGAGAATTTTGTTTTTGTATATGTACACGGCGTATAATATACATTTTGCTATTGTATGCCGTCAAATATTTTTATTGTATTAGTGTGTTTTCTCATGATGGTAAGTATCAAAAATAAGCTAAGCGGGTGAAATCGGTTCAACTTTTGTTGCTTTCGCTCGCCTTGAGTTATTTTTCCCTATCTTTTACATGAGGAATTCATGTTTTTCTATCTATTGTTGGATACATTTTACTTCGTTAACAAAAATCCAAAACAATATACGCAATCAAAAATATTGCTCGTGATCTTCAATAAAAACAAAAAGCAGCATATATAAATGGTTTTTAATTTATACATTCTTAGTCGGCCACATTCATAATATTTTTAACTTTTTTTTTTTTTTTTTGAGTTATGTGAGAATAAACATTTGAAAAATAAAATTGTCGTGTGTCTTTTCATTATTTAAAATTATTAATAAAATTATAGTTTATAAATATTTTTCTAACTTATTTTCTAGTTTTAGCTAACTTTTGTTTATCTTTAAATCATTATTTAATTTACCATTTTATTAGTTTTAAATTTTACAGAAAATTACTGGAAATAAAAATATGTAAAACATTCCTTTCGTACGCATGAGATAACACTGAATTGTTTTTTTTATTTATCAAATGTTTATTCTCTGTTTTTCTGTATTCTTTGGACACCAATACAATTTACCAATACTATTGCCTTCCGGTAATTCTCAACTCAATCCTAAAATTGCGACCAAAATCGCTATGCAGGAGCCGAATTCCGGGTTTATGAGAAATAAGTATGGCAAATGACTTTATTATTTTTTTAGACTAGTCAGTTCTCATGCTCATAATATTTTTGGTTCTGATATGACTAATGAGTTTTTAGCGTGCTATAAACTTTAAACTATGAGTTTTTGGGTTATTGGGTTCTATTATTGACATTTGAGGAAGTACAAAATATATTCAAACCGGTTTTTCCATAACACCTAATAAAAATAAAATAAAAATAAAATGAACATATTTATTTTAAGAATTCTTAGGCGTCGATTCAATATTTATGATACGAATTTTAGGATTCCCCGAAAATTCAACGAAAAACAATTATGCGAAAAACAATTCGTCTAAAAACAATTCATATAAACACAATTCATAGAACAACAATTCAACGAATAACAATTTTACGAAATCACAATTCCTCGCAATAACAATTCATCGAAAAATAATTCACCGAAAAACAGTTATTTTCAATACTGAATGAAGAAGGAAATTGAACTTAAGCAAATCAATTTTAAGTTTCAATTTTATATGTATACAAGCAGCAATAAGGCAGTCTTCATTTAGAAATAAATTATTTATAAAAATGTATTGTTTATAATTTTCTTGCTCTTATTATATGAATTTTTGCTAAGTGAGAGTTTTTTTTTTTGTTAACAAAAAGTTCGAATAATTCTTAAAAATTATATTGTTAATAACAAATTAAAATTAAAATATTTAAATAATTTTATTGTTAACTTATTTATTATAAATAAATAATTTTATTGTTAATTTATTTGTTATAAATAAATAATTTCATCACAATAATTCTTGTTAAGAATACTTAGTCAGTCTCATACTAAAATCATTTTACTATGGAACATTTGCAACTTTTAATACGAATTTTTCGGTGAATTGTGTTTTCGGTGAATTGTGTTTCTATGAATTTTCGCGCCACATAGGAATTTTATATGAAGATTTAACAATTCACCGAAAACACAGTTCATCGAAAAGTTTATATGGAAACTGGATTTAATGTAACTAAGGAAAGGAATAATTGATTTCTTCTAAATTTCTTAATAACAAAACGATTTATTTATAACAAAAACTTATTATTTATAATATTTTCTAAACCAAATTCTAAATTCAAAAAAAAAAAAATCTACATTAATAATTATATGTGTTGTACATTGAAACACAAATTATTGAAGACGCTCATTTGTTAATATAAAAAAATATATTTGTTTAAAACAAGTTATTTTGTTTATAACAAATTATTCTGTTTTCAACATGATCAACGGATTTCCAATACCCTTTACCAAAATTTTTTGTACGCACTCAAAATTCTTAATAACAATTTTTGCAATAATTTAAATAATTATGTTTTCAACCGTAATTGTCATTAATAAATGTATTTGTTTATGTAGAATTAAATTATTTATAAAAATGTATTGTTTATAATTTTTTTGCTCTTATTATATGTATTTTTGCTAAGTGAGAGTTTTTTTTTTTTTTTTTTAAAAAAGTTCGAATAATTCTTAAAAATTATATTGTTAATAACAAATTAAAATTAAAATATTTAAATAATTTTATTGTTAACTTATTTATTATAAATAAATAATTTTATTGTTAATTTATTTGTTATAAATAAATAATTTCATCACAATAATTCTTGTTAAGAATACTTAGTCAGTCTCATACTAAAATCATTTTACTATGGAACATTTGCAACTTTTAATATGAATTTTTCGGTGAATTGTGTTTTCGGTGAATTGTGTTTCTATGAATTTTCGCGCCACATAGGAATTTTATATGAAGATTTAACAATTCACCGAAAACACAGTTTATCGAAAAGTTTATATGGAAACTGGATTTAATGTAACTAAGGAAAGGAATAATTGATTTCTTCTAAATTTCTTAATAACAAAACGATTTATTTATAACAAAAACTTATTATTTATAATATTTTCTAAACCAAATTCTAAATTCAAAAAAAAAAAAATCTACATTAATAATTATATGTGTTGTACATTGAAACACGAATTATTGAAGACGCTCATTTGTTAATATAAAAAAATATATTTGTTTAAAACAAATTATTTTGTTTATAACAAATTATTCTGTTTTCAACATGATCAACGGATTTCCAATACCCTTTACCAAAATTTTTTGTACGCACTCAAAATTCTTAATAACAATTTTTGCAATAATTTAAATAATTATGTTTTCAACCGTAATTGTCATTAATAAATGTATTTGTTTATGTAGAATTAAATTATTTATAAAAATGTATTGTTTATAATTTTCTTGCTCTTATTATATGTATTTTTGCTAAGTGAGAGTTTTTTTTTTTTTTTTTTAAAAAAGTTCGAATAATTCTTAAAAATTATATTGTTAATAACAAATTAAAATTAAAATATTTAAATAATTTTATTGTTAACTTATTTATTATAAATAAATAATTTTATTGTTAATTTATTTGTTATAAATAAATAATTTCATCACAATAATTCTTGTTAAGAATACTTAGTCAGTCTCATACTAAAATCATTTTACTATGGAACATTTGCAACTTTTAATACGAATTTTTCGGTGAATTGTGTTTTCGGTGAATTGTGTTTCTATGAATTTTCGCGCCACATAGGAATTTTATATGAAGATTTAACAATTCACCGAAAACACAGTTCATCGAAAAGTTTATATGGAAACTGGATTTAATGTAACTAAGGAAAGGAATAATTGATTTCTTCTAAATTTCTTAATAACAAAACGATTTATTTATAACAAAAACTTATTATTTATAATATTTTCTAAACCAAATTCTAAATTCAAAAAAAAAAAAATCTACATTAATAATTATATGTGTTGTACATTGAAACACAAATTATTGAAGACGCTCATTTGTTAATATAAAAAAATATATTTGTTTAAAACAAGTTATTTTGTTTATAACAAATTATTCTGTTTTCAACATGATCAACGGATTTCCAATACCCTTTACCAAAATTTTTTGTACGCACTCAAAATTCTTAATAACAATTTTTGCAATAATTTAAATAATTATGTTTTCAACCGTAATTGTCATTAATAAATGTATTTGTTTATGTAGAATTAAATTATTTATAAAAATGTATTGTTTATAATTTTCTTGCTCTTATTATATGAATTTTTGCTAAGTGAGAGTTTTTTTTTTTGTTAACAAAAAGTTCGAATAATTCTTAAAAATTATATTGTTAATAACAAATTAAAATTAAAATATTTAAATAATTTTATTGTTAACTTATTTATTATAAATAAATAATTTTATTGTTAATTTATTTGTTATAAATAAATAATTTCATCACAATAATTCTTGTTAAGAATACTTAGTCAGTCTCATACTAAAATCATTTTACTATGGAACATTTGCAACTTTTAATATGAATTTTTCGGTGAATTGTGTTTTCGGTGAATTGTGTTTCTATGAATTTTCGCGCCACATAGGAATTTTATATGAAGATTTAACAATTCACCGAAAACACAGTTTATCGAAAAGTTTATATGGAAACTGGATTTAATGTAACTAAGGAAAGGAATAATTGATTTCTTCTAAATTTCTTAATAACAAAACGATTTATTTATAACAAAAACTTATTATTTATAATATTTTCTAAACCAAATTCTAAATTCAAAAAAAAAAAATCTAAATTAATAATTTTATGTGTTGTACATTAAAACAGGGTTTGAAGAAGCTCATTTGTTAATATAAAAAAATATATTTGTTTAAAACAAATTGTTCTGTTTTCAACATAATCAACTTATTTCCGATATTCTTTACTTTAATATCTTGTAGGCACACAAAATTCTTAATAACAACTTTAACAATTATTTGTTTATGTAGAAATAAATTATTATTAATAAAGAGAATGTATTTTGTATTTAGTAATGGGCACCTTTTAATGAATTCTTTAAGCAACGACAATCTCTAGGCTAATTAGGTAGATTAGCAGCATATGGTACCAACACTAACGTTTTAAGAATTTTTTCAAAGTAACATCCTTTCTCTGATTAGCCCAATTTAAGTAAATAAGCACTATAATCCATTATCAATGGAAACGATAAACAATAAAATTTTGTTTAATATATTTAATTAATACTATTTGTTTGCAAAATCATGTTACAAATAACATTAATAATACGATGATTTTTAAACAAAATCAGCTAATGTCCATTTTTACCCTAATCAACTTTTGCGCATTTTCTATTTAATTTTCTGTCAATTCGTTTTAATTTTTTCAATTTTTAAGGTAATATCAAGGAAAGTAAGCTATTTTTCTCTCTTTGATATTACAACAGAGTTTTGACATGATTGATAATGTCCTATACTTCAGAGCCCCATGTCCGGAAAGTTGGCAATATGAAATGTTGCCGTTGGTCGGGGGCAATTACTCATCAGCAATAACCATTACCTTTAATTTAGATATACGATTACATTGCTTCATGTCTCACGCATAATATTATCGCAATGACGTAATCATACGGTGAGGAAAGAGACGCCGCGAACCTCTGATTTCGGGCGATTCAGCGGTACATCTGGTGTCAATTTTTGCGTATAGAAACAATGGCCGTTAATTTATTTTAAACGAAAATAATTAATCCCTATATAAATTTTAATTAAAATTACAAACCACAAAATAGCAATTTACTAATTTATTAAAAAAATTGATTTTTTCTCGTCGGTCAGTTTTTTATTTTCTAAACTTTGTGTAGGTAATCAGTTTTTTCACTCGAAATTCAGATTTTTCTTCAATTTTTCGTAAAAAATAGTTGGCAACGCTGATTACAGGGTACATACCTACATAATATTACATAATAAAAACTCTCGTATTTCCAATTACATCCCGATTTATATTTAAAAAATAAAAAATAAATTTTTTAAAAAACAATAAACTTTTAATTTTTGGTCGAAAAAATATTTTTCATAAAAAACTGATAGCATCATATCTTAATATGTGATGAAAAGGTTTATTCCTATAATTTTTGTCGGTAAATATAGGAATATGTATTGTTAATGAAATATAGTTATAAATAGGTAGAATATGAATTTTTTACGGAACAAACAAAATCGTATTCAATCCTATCAAAACCAACAAAAATGTCTACACAAGCCAAATAGTACAAACACTTAAGATATAAAAAAGTACACTATATTTGTATATATGTACATATACACAATCCGAAAAAATCGGTTTTGTTGTTGTTAAAATATTATATGACAAAATCTCAAAAATATTCTTGATATGATCTGTGTAAAACTGTAAAGAGCCAAAAACATCTTTATATCCATACTATACATTACAATTTTTTCTAAACAAAATACAGGTACCCCCCGAAGAACACGATTAATTCGTTTCGTGTTGTTTAAAACCGTGTTGTTCAAAACTATAAAAAACAAGGAACACAACGAATGAAAACATGAAACGATTTTTATTTTTATTTTTTTTTTTTGTGAAGCGTGAGCAAGAGAATACATAGTATTTTAATCTTTTTTAAAAGAATAACTCGAAAATCGTGTAATTCGGGGGAAGGTATCCGTGATCTTCGAAACTCGTGTTCTTCAAGTACCGTGTTCTTCGAGGGTTACCTGTATGCTGATTGTTGTTATAATTTATTTTGTTGTTCTAAGAAACATACACATTGCCGCAATGTAAATTGTTGTTGTTTCTTATGTATTTTTTTTTCTTTCATATTTCATAGAAAAAAACTAAAACAAATTAGATTAGGGTTGGTTGTTATTTTTATTGAAGGCTTATATGTACACAACTAACACTATGGCCTTACTTTGTACCTTTAAATTTTGTATAGTTCGGCTTTGAATTTTAGATGTTTTTGAAAGTGCGAACGAGACGCCGTATAAACATTTTTGTTGGTTTTGATCCTATTAATATTTTGTTTTTCATTATAGACGTTTGTATGTGGGTAAGTGATTCATAAGCTGAGTATTAATCATATTGGTAATGAAAAAAAAGGACAATCATATATACTGATTTCTTCTTTTGTTATTATGTATAATATTTTTTGTTATTCTAATGCAAAAATTAGGAAAGAAAGAGGAAACATATCCACAACAAAGGTGTATAAACATATTAAATATAAACCGCACATATACATACATATGTATGATCAATAACGTGTTGCCTTTTAAAGTTTAAAAGTAGGTCAAAGCAATAAAATATAAATAAAAAACAACAAACCATATGACCCAAAACCATCAAAAATGTATAAACATTTTTGCTATCAACAGATGATACTTATAACTCTAGGGAAAAAGGAAACTGTAGTGATCCCATGTAATTGATTAAATGTAGTATTCTTGTGTTACAACGTACATATACTCACGATATAATGCTTGATCAGGTACCTTGACCGTAAAAGTTTTACTGTAAAGACCATCAACATGATTATTAAAAATAATAAATTAATTCATTAATTTTTTTTCTATAACATTAATTTTTAGTTCGGACCACCTACGATCCCTGATTTACATGTCAAATTTTTTTAGGGAAACAGGTCTATTAAAATGGCATTTGAACCACCAAATTAGATAATTGTATGTTGCTTGTATCATGCCTGCCAATGCAGAAACACCAATACATAATTTTAATTATGTTCCTGTCATTGTTGCACTTTGAAGGAATAACAAACGAGATTTTATATGAGTAGTAAACCAAATTTTATGAATGAACGAAACAATAATAAGCAAGACAATAACCAAACTCTCTTGTACGAGCGTGCTGTTTAGAAACCAGTGGCCTATTCTGGCTATTCCCTGGGAATTGGGAATTGAACTATTTTGACAGTATTCTAGCAGTTTGGAATTATTTTTTCCAAAAGTGTATGCTGGCGATTGGGAATTTTTAATGTAGGGAAAAAATAATTCCATTTTATGTAAGTTTTGACGTTTATTTTTCCCAATTTTTTTTTTTTTTTTGGAATAAGAAGAAACTGGCTGTTTTGTATATTTTCATTATTTTATTTACAACTTAGTATCGGTAAAGTATGTAGAAAATAAAATTTTTAAATAATGGCGGCTGCAGAGTTTGAAATAGTGTTTTTTCCCATTGGTTAATTCCCAATTAAGCCAGAATACACTTTTGGAAATTGGCGAATAAAAAATTGAAAATTATTGAAGTTTGGTAATATAGCAATATTTTTCCCAATTCCCAAGGAATAGCCAGAATAGGGCCACAGTTGATTGAGTTATAACAGTATGTGTGTATATTAAACAATAACGATCGTTTCATTACCATTCCATTCGCCTAAATTTTTATTTTTCAAATTGTATTGTATTTCGTTTGCAATTTTGATATTTACATCCAATCTATTATCATTTTTAAATCTAATGCACAAATAGTTACGATAAATAGTTAAGAGATAGGTTAAAAAGTCAAGGTCAAACTATGCAATAGAGAGCAAGCGAAACCCAAAAATTGTATTCGAGTTTATATTCTTCGACCACGAGCTTGGTTGGTTGCTCTATTGTCGTTGTCACATTTAAAATAATGTTGCGATCGTTTTCGGCAGAAAAGCGTATATAGTATGTAAAATGAAGATTGAATTATCGTGTTGCATAAATAATTTTAGAATGATTAATAATGTAACCTAACATTTGTGCATGAATGCTACGCGTATACGACGACATCGTTTACTATTTAAATGTTTTTCCGTTGTAATTTTTAAATACACAGTCAAAAAAAATAAATAAATAAAACAACAAAACATCCTATAATTAAATAACACAGAAATTGAAACAAAAATTGAATGTTCGAAACATCAGGAATAACAAATAAGTAAACAACCTTGACACATAAAAAAATCCGAATGAATATGCACATTTGTACAATTTATAATTGTAGATGTTTTCAACAAATACAGAACACGAGGTTTTTAATTTTTACTTGGCTATGTGTATGTACTCTACTTAGGCGCTTTTGCCGTCCTCTCGTTTTCTACAAAAATAGAAAAGGAAGAGTAATAAAACAAATTGAATCTATTTGTGAGTGCATTCATCTTTTTTTAAGCAAAACAAATACAACGAAGTTTTGTTTATGTACAAATGTAATAACAAACTAATTTGTTGCAATTGCGAATTGATATATTTAAAATTCATTAGATTTCAGATAAAGGCAACAAATCAAAAGTAAGGAATTTAAAATTATATAAAAGGCGAATGACTAAATGACAGAAAAGAAAATACTTACGTAATGCATATTTTCACTTTATTCATTTTCCATAGGTAATTAACTTAAATTTCAATTCTGTAATATTCAATCAGAATTGATATTCATGATCGAGTGCAGTAATTTAAAAATACATATTTGGGAATAAATTTTACGTCAATAGGAGATACATAAATCAGATTCTTCCTGTATACAAAATTTGGTATCTGTTCAATTTTACAATATGATTGCGATGTAATATGTATAAATATAAAGCGATATGAGAGCTGGTTCTGTTGTATTAGTATTACTCGTCTTTCATTGATAAATAAACAAAATTTTGTTTTTATTTTGGAATATGCGTGAATGACCTTGGTTTTTCGAAAATAATATATCATACGATTTATTTGGATCATTTACGTTTTTTAGCAGATTTATTTTTCTACTTATGAAATTCAAAGGAGCGACAGGGACATTTATGTTCTATATATTTATCTCTTATTATATTAATTGTATAAAATACTTTATACCTTATTCTCTTTACGTTTAGATATAAATATGTATTGGTTTTGGATTACAGTATCCGTGTTATGTACTAGTTATATGATTATGTATATTGTAATTTATATTACATTTTTGTAAATAGAAATATGGTTTCTATATTTCTCCTAAAATGCCAAGACATTCTAAATTAACTTAGGCGACATGTTTTATTAATTTTATTCTGGAAGTTTAATTAAAGCAGTTTTCCCGTTCTCTCTTACACAGGGCGGATAATTTAAAAATTTTCAGTTAAAAATTCAACCAATACCAACACTAATGTAATACTACATGACAAACATACATACGTAAAGATCTTTTCAAATACTTTGATTTTTTATATAATCAAAACCAACAAAAATGTATAGACATTTTTGTTGGTTTTTTGTCAGTTAGGAAAACTACACTATTAAAACATTTAAAAAAATGTTAGTCGGCTGTATTATAACGAGAGAGAGAATTTTCGTAGGCTTTGTGTTTCCCCAAAACCAACAAAAATGTTTATACATTTTTGTTGGTTTGGGTATATTATCAAAACCTGTGTGAATTCTCTTTTCTCTATTGTATTCAGCATAATGTATAATGTATAAACGAGTATATTTCCACTTCCTGCATGTAAAACTTTGAATTAAAACAAATATTTTTATTTCAAATAATGCGATTTTCTTGATTCATTGAAATTACTAATAGATATTATTACTTTCGATTTTTGGGTTTGGTGAATACTACTTCACTTGTTCATTATTTTCCATCTAAATTTGACATTTTATAATTTCCTTTTCTTTTAATTTAGGTACTTCTTTTCACTTTTTTATTATTTTTCATATATGAAAATTTGGTATTTTTTAATTCCTTTTTTTTAATTTAGGTTAATTTTGATTTGTCAGTTATTTTTTTTTTCCTTTTTCTCCCTTTTTAAAATTTTTGTTTATATTCATAATGAGTTTTCAAATACTAAACTCTGAAAAGAATAAAAAAATTTTATTATTTGAGGGGTTTCAATACTACAAAGATAAGCAATACAAAACAAAAACCTACTGGCGGTGTACTCATTACCAGAAGCTAAGCTGCAATGGGCGAGTACACACCGACAACAATGTAGCGATGGTCGTCGAAGACCATTCTGGTCATGTGCCAGATGCGGCACAAACTGAAGCAGTTCGATCCCTTAATTCCCTTAAAGAACTTGCTTCAGAATCTACCCTTCCCACCCGCGAAATTATTTCCCTTAATTCTGTAACAATTCCCTTATCAATTGCCTCCTGCATGCCGTCAACTAGTTCGATGACTAGAACGATTCAAAATATTCGTGATTGTAAAATCGCTTTGCCCTTATCAAGGCAAGATATGGTTATACCTGACGTGTTTAAATTATCGAAACGCGGTGAAAAGTTTTTATTCTTCGATTCCGGTCCTATTCAAAATCGAATTTTAATATTTACAACGGACCGAAATTTAGATTATTTGCAAAATGCATCTGAATGGTACGTTGATGGAACGCACAAGGTTGTTCCTTTGATATTTTATCAGTTATTTTCTATTCATGCAATATTAGAAAAGAAATCGATTCCTCTAGTATTTGCTCTTCTCCCTAATAAGTTGGAAATTACCTATACTAATGTTTTTGAAGAACTTAAAAAATTAAGACCTTGCTTAAATCCTACCTCTATTATGAGTGATTTTGAGCAAGCTATTACAAATTCGGCAAGAAGTGTGTTCCCTACTGTAACACAACGTTTTTGTTTATTTCATTTCGGACAGAATATTTATCGCAAAATTGTGTCCGAAGGGCTTAAAACAAATTACGATACAAACGCTGAGTTTGCTCTTCAGTTGAAAATGCTTATGGCTTTAGCATTTGTTCCTGTAAATGATGTCATTACTGTATTTGATGCGTTAAAAGCCTCTGGCGAAATACCATCTAGTGCTGATAGTGTCATAGCATATTTTGAGGATTTTTATGTTGGAGCGCTCGATGATCGTATCAAAGAGCCTCCACACAGACGAAATCCTCGATATGCTATCCACGCATGGAATCATTTTGATTCCACGCAAAACAATGCGCCAAGAACTAACAATAATATTGAAGGATGGCATAATGCTTTTATGAGACTTGTAGGCTGTCAACATCCAAATATATGGAAGTTTTTAACAAAACTTCAATTGGAACAATCAACAAATGAAATGGTAATCGAACAAATAAACGCTGGCAGTGAAATGCCGCCGCCAAAAAAAAAGTATCGCGACCTTAATTTGCGATTGAAAAATGTCGTTGCACGGTATTTCTCAACCGCAGACAAGCTCGCATATTTACACAATGTGGCGGTGAACATTTCACTGTAAACCTTCGATCATTTTCAATCACTTCTAGTAATCTATTGTTAATTAAGTAAGGATAAATTTATTTAATGTAAATTAGGTAAATTTTGAACTATTTTACAATAGAATATTAGAAGTGAATGAAATTGATTAAGGCAGCGTTTATTTGCTTTTACTATTTCATTTTAGATTGTTCCCATATATTTGGATGTTGATGCTCGGCAAGTCAATAAAGCATTATGACTTCTTCCGATATTATTTGCTGGCACGTATTGTTTTGCGTATTGCGTGGAATATATTGTAGGCAATATATTCTGGGAAGATTAGATAAAATTTATTTTATCGAAATTCTCAAATTATAAGCCTACAATATATTGACATGTCGGACCTATTTGGTATTTTTATGGTAATCAACGTACTTTAATAGCATCATTTACAAGATATCTGCTAGAGCTATTCGTTTTCAAGAAGAGTAAACTGAGCGTTTCTATAATAGTTTGTTTTGAGCCTCAAAATGATTTAAACAAAAACGTTGTGTTATATAGGAATCACATTCTTGCTAATGCCCATATTTATGAAAAATACTAAATCGAAGTAGTACACTTACATAAATGCATGCCTGATAATATGGTCGGATATATTTGTAATTTTGAATTGTAATTTTCCTTGCTTGATATCAATTCAAAATTATGAATGTAGCCGAAAATATTGTTAAATGTTCATTTATGTAAGTGCTACTTCGATTTAGCATCTTTCATAAATATGGACATAAGTGATAGCTTGCGTAATAACACCCATTTTAGTGGAGATTTTTGCAAGGTTCAATTTTTGTTCTCAAAAGCGTTAATTTAGGTTGGTTTCCTTCTTGTTTTGGATAACAGCAAAACTCTTGGAATCGAAGTTTCTTTTATTGATGAACAGAACATAACTGATGAAATGTTATGGAACATTGTGGCACCAATGATCGTTCCATTTAAATTCATTTTGCAAATAATTTATTTTCATTCGTTGTAAATAATAAAATAATGACTTTTTGGGTAGAATCAAATCGAAAATAAATTCTTTCCCGTGTTTAAGATTTAAACACGTCATTTATAATTTATCTTGGCTTTTTTTGGAAAAAGCATTTTACAGTCACAAATTTTTTGAATATTATCTATGATCAACTTACTTGAAGGTGTGCTAGGCGGAATTGTTAAGAAATTGTTACAGAAGATCCTTATCCCATTCCTTAATTCCTTTCTACTTTATCCTTTCTTTTCCCAACCCTCCTAGATCACAGCCTTGGCGTGGCGGAGCGGCTTGAGCATAGCAATGAAGGAGTTGGCAATACCAGATAGGGTTACCCATACTGGAATGGCAACTCCAGAGCTACGAGACTAATGTGATCATTTATGTTGCTTTACAGTTACTTAGTAAATATTATACAGTTACTTATTATTTCTTTGTCTTAAAGGTAGAAATTATATTTTAAAACCTGAAATTTTAATTTTGGGCGGCGTTTCCAATATAATATTCTACATTCACAAAAGCACTGCATAAAAGTGCGATTATTGAACAATTTCTTCTTGATCACATTTTGCTCCCTCCTTTACGCCGTCACCATCCAAATTAACTGCCATTGGGGAAAATTCGACGTTGCGGTTCTAAAGTTACACTCGTTTTGGTATTCACTGCTTGTATCGGCGCTAGAAAATTACAAAAATTTAATAATAAAATACTAGTTTTATGGGTTAAAATAATGACTTTTTTATAAAATTTGGAAATTATGCAAATATTTTAAACTAGATGAAGTGGTAAGCCGTTCTAAACTGGCTGCATAAAAAAAATTTGACTAAAATTAATGAGCCTTGATCTGCCTTTAATATTCCAAAAAGGTATCTCTGAAGGAAATGTTAACTGCAAATTTTTTTTTGGAAAATTAATTGGTGGTCTCTTGAAAACTTCGGTAATTTCACCTACTTCTAGAAAATTAATTCTCACCCATATTGTTATAGTATCACTTTCGTAACTTAATTTTTCTTAGTGTTTGTGGGAACAAAGGAAAGAGGAACGTGAAAGAATCTATTTTCTTACTTTTCTAATTGTGTTGTATTGACTTGAATTAATTTAATTAATTTTCTAATTGTGTTGTATTGATTTTTCAAATTTTCACAATAGATGCAACACCTTCCCCAAAACTATAAATTGGTTAAAATCATTACAAGTTCTCAACTGAGAGCATCAAAAATAAAAATTATTTGTTACAACTACAACAAACTAATTAAAATAAAATTCATAAACACATTTTGTCCATAAATTAAAGGTATTGGTGATGATTTCTAACGTATGCTTGGTTATGTGTGTGATTATTTTGCATACATTCTGCCACATTTATTGTGTTGATGTTAAAAGCGTTTACAGCAGTGAATAAATTGGAAATGATTGGGCTGACATCTTTGTTCATCAGTATATCCTTATATTTGTCCATCAACAAAGACTCATAGGGATCCAATTTCCAATTATCGTTGGTGTTCGTGATAATTGCTAATGTGTTCTGCAACTCTACAGATGTGTGTACATCCCTATTTCTTACTGCGTGAGACATATTAAAGATGAGAACATATTGTTTTTCACATTAAGTACATTTGATAGAGTAAATACCTGACTTGGATGATAGTGGTAGTTGTATTTACAAATCATCGATCTTAACTTGGTAATTTTTGTCACTAAATCAACGTCATATTTTTTGAGCAAATTCCACAATTTATTTGTGACTGCTAGATAGAACGAGAGATATAATCGTTTTTTTAACCGTGGAATCGGCTAATGTCGACAAACTAGTAAGTGACCTAATTTGGTGCTTGCGGTTGTGTTTACCAAAAATTAAGTTAATGAAATCCTCCAGTTTTATAGGTTTTGCACTCCAAATTCAACTGTTTACAAATCAGGTTCACCAATTTATAATTCAAATTCATCTTTATTCAAAAAATATTCACCCTTTTCCAAAGCAAATTCGCCTTTATTCAAATCAAATTCAGCTTTATACAAAACAAATTCATTATTTTCCAAATCAAATTAAATCTTTTCCAAATCAAACTCATCATTTATGAAAATATCACATTAAACTTAAAAACATCGGATTGAAGTCCTTTGACTCTCTGATAATTCTTATTTAGACTTTTTGAGATTATTTGTGACTAATATTTTTGAGATTATTTCGAAATTCAGTGATGAACCAGTAAAAACTTAATTGTTTGTACTGGTAAGCGGGAGAGAACCTAAACTTGCCTGACACTCTAAATGTCTAATTCCTAATAAAAATTCTACATTTCAAAAATGTTGTAAAAATTCTCTAAATATCATCATTCTTAAATTTGACGAATACTATCTTTAAAGATTTAGATCTTTAAACTGCCATTTTCCATATCTGCCTTCGCAAATCCGCAATAATAAATATTCCAAACTCCTGAAATCTTATATATATTTCATAAAATCCTTATTTAAGCTTCTAAGACTTTTCGCTTTCTAAATTCCTGATACTTAGGGTGAATTTTAGAGTGAAATTCAGCATTAGTTTTAGAGAGGGTTTTCCAGTGAATTTTAGAGTGATTTCTTGGGTAGGTTGAATTAAAGTTGTAATGACTTGTAGGTTGAATTGGTTGACTTGAGTGAATTTCAGAATTAATTGGTCGTAATATTAGGAAGAATTTTAAAGTAAATTTATGATGAATTTGAGGCTTTGTTGTACGATCAAGTTAGAACGTAGTTTTAAGGAAAATTTAAAGGTGCATTTTTAGTTAACAAGACATTATATGGTAAATTTGGGAATTTGAATTTAGATCAATTTGGGATCCATTCTACGGTTGAATTTGATTTGGAAAAGGATGAGTATATTTTGGATTAAGGCGAATTTGATTTGGATAAAGGCGAACTTGATTTGAAAAAGGATAAATATGTTTTGAATAAAGATGAATTTGATTTGAATAAAGTCGAATTTGATTTGAAAAAGGATGATTATTTTTTCGATAAAGGTGAACTTGATTTTGAAAAGGATGATTGTGTTTTGTAAAAGGCTGAATTTGAAGTGCAAAACCTATATATATTTGGCTTATCAAAGTCAGACGTGGACATAGGAATGTTGTAAAGCCTATGAGATAAGGAGTGAAAAGCTGCTTCCTTATGCGATCCATTATGGTGGGAGTCGGAGGTGATGAATCTCATGGTATTGTGTTTGGCGGCTTTCGATATATTCCGAATTCTAATTTCTTATGTGTTCTCATTACCTTTACATCCAAAAATGGGAGCACGCCGTCTACTTCTACCTCGAAAGTGAACTTGACGCTATTTGAACAAACTGATATGTAAATAATTGATTCAACTGGAGGGTGACTTAAATCGTTTAGGATCAATATGGAGGCAAATTTTGCAAGTTACCTGTATTTAATTCTGTAAACAAAGATTTTTCTTCAGATGAATTGGATACTTTATTGGGTTTGTTTAACCTAAACGATAAAGACATTATCGAATATTTAATGCAACACATAATAATAATAAACGAGTTTTACAGGCCATTTCTATGACTCTTACTGTTTGAACAATATCCATCGGTTTCGATCCCGAGGTAGCTCTTGATAATGTCCTAGGCAACCGGTAAATTCTAAATCGTTCTCTACGCCGAGGAGCCATCGTCTCCGACAACGATCTCTGCTCCTACAAAAGGTGGCTCACTTCTCAGAGATTGATGTACTATTCATTCCGTATGAGAAAATTAACAAAACAGAATAAAAAAATCGATTTAGCACATAACTTAGAATCTATTCGATTTAGCACATGACTTTAAGTAGAATATAAATTATATAATTGTACGTATGTAGTTATAACCAAGCCCCGACCGTATAATTCAGCCAGTAAAGGGCCTGATTTTTTCTTGGAATATTGAAGTTTTGGGTTGATGGACATTTACGGCATTATTTTCGGCAAATCATCATCACCTTCTTTCGAGTAAGTAGTTGAATTTGATTTGCAAAAGGTTTAATTTGACTTGAAAAAGAATAAATTTGGGATACAAAACCTCTACATATTATAAATACCAGGTGATTTGAAAAATTTTTGGAGCGCGCCACCTATATTATTCTAGTAGAAATACATCTATAAGTATGTACATTGAACGCATTTACAATCAGATGATGCATTTATCAAATTCGGATCAAGAACGACCTGGCGAAGACTGACTTTCTCTACAACATTTGGATTGTTATCGATAGGATACAACTGATTTTAACTATGAATCACACCTGGACTTACCACTGTGATTCTAAATTGAGACAACAAACTGAAGAGTGGACTGAGTCTGGTACTTCTGCACCGAAACTGCCAAAGTGATCAAAATTGCCAAAGGGTTAATGCTTTTTTGGGATGCAAAAGGAATTGATTTAATTGATTATCTTCAAACCAGCAAAACCAACATCCGGAGAGTATTATTCAAAATTAAGGAATTATATTACGAATTGCTTGAATATCCATCTTATTATTCAGCTATAGCTCCCTCTGACTTCATCTGTTCCCAAACTTCAAAAAAATTTGGAAAGTTTTTTTCATCGAATGACGAGGTTATAGCTGCCGTAAAGAAGAATTTACAAGTTCTTCAAGAAAAACACTTCAGAGATGGGATAAAGGAATTGGGAAATCGCTGGGCAAAATGTATTAAGCTTAGAGGAGAATATACTGAAGAATAAAACTATTTTCAGAATTATAAGCTTGTTTTTCATTTCTGTTCTACGAACTTTTCAAATCACTTAGTAAATCAACCCAGTAAACACTAAAATCGGTATATTTGATGTCGAAAGATTTGGTTTCAAGCAAGTTTAGAGAATTTTTTTCTAAATCTAAATATCTGTCAGACCACCTAAGGCATTATTATTTCTATGGAATCAGATTAAGTGTAAGAGTTTTCATTCACTTTCAGCAACCGAAAAGAAGTTGTTTGGCCTGTCTTAAGAAAATATGTAATAGCGACTACTGGAACGGGTTTTCCCCTTAAAAATTTGACAACCGCTTTTTCTAAACTTTTTTCTAAAAATGTCCCGTTGTATATTGACTTCGAACTATTCACCTTCGATAAATCACCGTGGGTCCCCCATAAAGATGGGCCTCTCGCAGCTGCAGGTAGTTAATTAGCCCACTGGATTTTATTCGTTTCAGTAAATTCAATTGTAAATATACATTACCAATCGACACTCAACTAATAGAAACAAACAAATAATTCAGGCAGGGTGTTTTCGAATAATTACATTTGATTTTCATAATATACGAATATAACAAATATTGTTTTTTAAATCTAGAACACTGTATTTAAAAATAAAATGTCAGATTATATATATTCTCCCACTAGTGTGGGCAACACAAAACCATCGAAAATTCTCTCTATCTCATTATTATAATACAGCCGACTAAATTTTTTTTTAACGTTTTTGTGGTATAGTTTTGCCAACTGACAAAAAACAACAAAAATATCGGTATTATGTAAAAAACCAGCGCAAGTGTATATTTGTATGATCAAAAAATTAAAACCTTGAAAATTCCGCTCTGTAGAGACAGAGAGAATCTTCAAAGTTTTTGAAAAGGTTTGTACATTTGTGTTGGTTTTTAACTGAAAATTTTTAAATTCTGCGCCCTGTGTAAGAGAGAACGGGAAAACTGCTTTGTTTAAACTTCCAGAATAAAATTAGTAAAACATGTCGCCTAAGTTAATTTAGTATGTCTTGGCATTTTAGGAGAAATATAGAAACCATATTTCTATTTACAAAAATGTAATATAAATTACAATATACATAATCATATAACGAGTATATAACACGGATATTGTAATCCAAAACCAATACATATTTATATCTAAACGTAAAGAGAATAAGGTATAAAGTACCAACTTGTATGAGAAAAAAAAATTAAAGAGAAATTCGAATCCGTATTTTATACAATTAATATAATAAGAGATAAATATATAGAACATAAATGTCCCTTTCGCTCCTTTGAATTTCATAAGTAGAAAAATAAATCTGCTAAAAAACGTAAATGATCCAAATAAATCGTATGATATATTATTTTCGAAAAACCAAGGTCATTCACGCATATTCCAAAATAAAAACAAAATTTTGTTTATTTATCAATGAAAGACGAGTAATACTAATACAACAGAACCAGCTCTCATATCGCTTTATATTTATACATATTACATCGCAATCATATTGTAAAATTGAACAGATACCAAATTTTGTATACAGGAAGAATCTGATTTATGTATCTCCTATTGACGTAAAATTTATTCCCAAATATGTATTTTTAAATTACTGCACTCGATCATGAATATCAATTCTGATTGAATATTACAGAATTGAAATTTAAGTTAATTACCTATGGAAAATGAATAAAGTGAAAATATGCATTACGTAAGTATTTTCTTTTCTGTCATTTAGTCATTCGCCTTTTATATAATTTTAAATTCCTTACTTTTGATTTGTTGCCTTTATCTGAAATCTAATGAATTTTAAATATATCAATTCGCAATTGCAACAAATTAGTTTGTTATTACATTTGTACATAAACAAAACTTCGTTGTATTTGTTTTGCTTAAAAAAAGATGAATGCACTCACAAATAGATTCAATTTGTTTTATTACTCTTCCTTTTCTATTTTTGTAGAAAACGAGAGGACGGCAAAAGCGCCTAAGTAGAGTACATACACATAGCCAAGTAAAAATTAAAAACCTCGTGTTCTGTATTTGTTGAAAACATCTACAATTATAAATTGTACAAATGTGCATATTCATTCGGATTTTTTTATGTGTCAAGGTTGTTTACTTATTTGTTATTCCTGATGTTTCGAACATTCAATTTTTGTTTCAATTTCTGTGTTATTTAATTATAGGATGTTTTGTTGTTTTATTTATTTATTTTTTTTGACTGTGTATTTAAAAATTACAACGAAAAAACATTTAAATAGTAAACGATGTCGTCGTATACGCGTAGCATTCATGCACAAATGTTAGGTTACATTATTAATCATTCTAAAATTATTTATGCAACACGATAATTCAATCTTCATTTTACATACTATATACGCTTTTCTGCCGAAAACGATCGCAACATTATTTTAAATGTGACAACGACAATAGAGCAACCAACCAAGCTCGTGGTCGAAGAATATAAACTCGAATACAATTTTTGGGTTTCGCTTGCTCTCTATTGCATAGTTTGACCTTGACTTTTTAACCTATCTCTTAACTATTTATCGTAACTATTTGTGCATTAGATTTAAAAATGATAATAGATTGGATGTAAATATCAAAATTGCAAACGAAATACAATACAATTTGAAAAATAAAAATTTAGGCGAATGGAATGGTAATGAAACGATCGTTATTGTTTAATATACACACATACTGTTATAACTCAATCAACTGTGGCCCTATTCTGGCTATTCCTTGGGAATTGGGAAAAATATTGCTATATTACCAAACTTCAATAATTTTCAATTTTTTATTCGCCAATTTCCAAAAGTGTATTCTGGCTTAATTGGGAATTAACCAATGGGAAAAAACACTATTTCAAACTCTGCAGCCGCCATTATTTAAAAATTTTATTTTCTACATACTTTACCGATACTAAGTTGTAAATAAAATAATGAAAATATACAAAACAGCCAGTTTCTTCTTATTCCAAAAAAAAAAAAAAAATTGGGAAAAATAAACGTCAAAACTTACATAAAATGGAATTATTTTTTCCCTACATTAAAAATTCCCAATCGCCAGCATACACTTTTGGAAAAAATAATTCCAAACTGCTAGAATACTGTCAAAATAGTTCAATTCCCAATTCCCAGGGAATAGCCAGAATAGGCCACTGGTTTCTAAACAGCACGCTCGTACAAGAGAGTTTGGTTATTGTCTTGCTTATTATTGTTTCGTTCATTCATAAAATTTGGTTTACTACTCATATAAAATCTCGTTTGTTATTCCTTCAAAGTGCAACAATGACAGGAACATAATTAAAATTATGTATTGGTGTTTCTGCATTGGCAGGCATGATACAAGCAACATACAATTATCTAATTTGGTGGTTCAAATGCCATTTTAATAGACCTGTTTCCCTAAAAAAATTTGACATGTAAATCAGGGATCGTAGGTGGTCCGAACTAAAAATTAATGTTATAGAAAAAAAATTAATGAATTAATTTATTATTTTTAATAATCATGTTGATGGTCTTTACAGTAAAACTTTTACGGTCAAGGTACCTGATCAAGCATTATATCGTGAGTATATGTACGTTGTAACACAAGAATACTACATTTAATCAATTACATGGGATCACTACAGTTTCCTTTTTCCCTAGAGTTATAAGTATCATCTGTTGATAGCAAAAATGTTTATACATTTTTGATGGTTTTGGGTCATATGGTTTGTTGTTTTTTATTTATATTTTATTGCTTTGACCTACTTTTAAACTTTAAAAGGCAACACGTTATTGATCATACATATGTATGTATATGTGCGGTTTATATTTAATATGTTTATACACCTTTGTTGTGGATATGTTTCCTCTTTCTTTCCTAATTTTTGCATTAGAATAACAAAAAATATTATACATAATAACAAAAGAAGAAATCAGTATATATGATTGTCCTTTTTTTTCATTACCAATATGATTAATACTCAGCTTATGAATCACTTACCCACATACAAACGTCTATAATGAAAAACAAAATATTAATAGGATCAAAACCAACAAAAATGTTTATACGGCGTCTCGTTCGCACTTTCAAAAACATCTAAAATTCAAAGCCGAACTATACAAAATTTAAAGGTACAAAGTAAGGCCATAGTGTTAGTTGTGTATATATGTATATGTAAGTCTTCAATAAAAAAAACAACCAACCCTAATCTAATTTGTTTTAGTTTTTTTCTATGAAATATGAAAGAAAAAAAAATACATAAGAAACAACAACAATTTACATTGCGGCAATGTGTATGTTTCTTAGAACAACAAAATAAATTATAACAACAATCAGCATACAGGTAACCCTCGAAGAACACGGTACTTGAAGAACACGAGTTTCGAAGATCACGGATACCTTCCCCCGAATTACACGATTTTCGAGTTATTCTTTTAAAAAAGATTAAAATACTATGTATTCTCTTGCTCACGCTTCACAAAAAAAAAAAATAAAAATAAAAATCGTTTCATGTTTTCATTCGTTGTGTTCCTTGTTTTTTATAGTTTTGAACAACACGGTTTTAAACAACACGAAACGAATTAATCGTGTTCTTCGGGGGGTACCTGTATTTTGTTTAGAAAAAATTGTAATGTATAGTATGGATATAAAGATGTTTTTGGCTCTTTACAGTTTTACACAGATCATATCAAGAATATTTTTGAGATTTTGTCATATAATATTTTAACAACAACAAAACCGATTTTTTCGGATTGTGTATATGTACATATATACAAATATAGTGTACTTTTTTATATCTTAAGTGTTTGTACTATTTGGCTTGTGTAGACATTTTTGTTGGTTTTGATAGGATTGAATACGATTTTGTTTGTTCCGTAAAAAATTCATATTCTACCTATTTATAACTATATTTCATTAACAATACATATTCCTATATTTACCGACAAAAATTATAGGAATAAACCTTTTCATCACATATTAAGATATGATGCTATCAGTTTTTTATGAAAAATATTTTTTCGACCAAAAATTAAAAGTTTATTGTTTTTTAAAAAATTTATTTTTTATTTTTTAAATATAAATCGGGATGTAATTGGAAATACGAGAGTTTTTATTATGTAATATTATGTAGGTATGTACCCTGTAATCAGCGTTGCCAACTATTTTTTACGAAAAATTGAAGAAAAATCTGAATTTCGAGTGAAAAAACTGATTACCTACACAAAGTTTAGAAAATAAAAAACTGACCGACGAGAAAAAATCAATTTTTTTAATAAATTAGTAAATTGCTATTTTGTGGTTTGTAATTTTAATTAAAATTTATATAGGGATTAATTATTTTCGTTTAAAATAAATTAACGGCCATTGTTTCTATACGCAAAAATTGACACCAGATGTACCGCTGAATCGCCCGAAATCAGAGGTTCGCGGCGTCTCTTTCCTCACCGTATGATTACGTCATTGCGATAATATTATGCGTGAGACATGAAGCAATGTAATCGTATATCTAAATTAAAGGTAATGGTTATTGCTGATGAGTAATTGCCCCCGACCAACGGCAACATTTCATATTGCCAACTTTCCGGACATGGGGCTCTGAAGTATAGGACATTATCAATCATGTCAAAACTCTGTTGTAATATCAAAGAGAGAAAAATAGCTTACTTTCCTTGATATTACCTTAAAAATTGAAAAAATTAAAACGAATTGACAGAAAATTAAATAGAAAATGCGCAAAAGTTGATTAGGGTAAAAATGGACATTAGCTGATTTTGTTTAAAAATCATCGTATTATTAATGTTATTTGTAACATGATTTTGCAAACAAATAGTATTAATTAAATATATTAAACAAAATTTTATTGTTTATCGTTTCCATTGATAATGGATTATAGTGCTTATTTACTTAAATTGGGCTAATCAGAGAAAGGATGTTACTTTGAAAAAATTCTTAAAACGTTAGTGTTGGTACCATATGCTGCTAATCTACCTAATTAGCCTAGAGATTGTCGTTGCTTAAAGAATTCATTAAAAGGTGCCCATTACTAAATACAAAATACATTCTCTTTATTAATAATAATTTATTTCTACATAAACAAATAATTGTTAAAGTTGTTATTAAGAATTTTGTGTGCCTACAAGATATTAAAGTAAAGAATATCGGAAATAAGTTGATTATGTTGAAAACAGAACAATTTGTTTTAAACAAATATATTTTTTTATATTAACAAATGAGCTTCTTCAAACCCTGTTTTAATGTACAACACATAAAATTATTAATTTAGATTTTTTTTTTTTGAATTTAGAATTTGGTTTAGAAAATATTATAAATAATAAGTTTTTGTTATAAATAAATCGTTTTGTTATTAAGAAATTTAGAAGAAATCAATTATTCCTTTCCTTAGTTACATTAAATCCAGTTTCCATATAAACTTTTCGATAAACTGTGTTTTCGGTGAATTGTTAAATCTTCATATAAAATTCCTATGTGGCGCGAAAATTCATAGAAACACAATTCACCGAAAACACAATTCACCGAAAAATTCATATTAAAAGTTGCAAATGTTCCATAGTAAAATGATTTTAGTATGAGACTGACTAAGTATTCTTAACAAGAATTATTGTGATGAAATTATTTATTTATAACAAATAAATTAACAATAAAATTATTTATTTATAATAAATAAGTTAACAATAAAATTATTTAAATATTTTAATTTTAATTTGTTATTAACAATATAATTTTTAAGAATTATTCGAACTTTTTGTTAACAAAAAAAAAAACTCTCACTTAGCAAAAATTCATATAATAAGAGCAAGAAAATTATAAACAATACATTTTTATAAATAATTTAATTCTACATAAACAAATACATTTATTAATGACAATTACGGTTGAAAACATAATTATTTAAATTATTGCAAAAATTGTTATTAAGAATTTTGAGTGCGTACAAAAAATTTTGGTAAAGGGTATTGGAAATCCGTTGATCATGTTGAAAACAGGATAATTTGTTATAAACAAAATAATTTGTTTTAAACAAATATATTTTTTTATATTAACAAATGAGCTTCTTCAAACCCTGTTTTAATGTACAACACATAAAATTATTAATTTAGATTTTTTTTTTTGAATTTAGAATTTGGTTTAGAAAATATTATAAATAATAAGCTTTTGTTATAAATAAATCGTTTTGTTATTAAGAAATTTAGAAGAAATCAATTATTCCTTTCCTTAGTTACATTAAATCCAGTTTCCATATAAACTTTTCGATGAACTGTGTTTTCGGTGAATTGTTAAATCTTCATATAAAATTCCTATGTGGCGCGAAAATTCATAGAAACACAATTCACCGAAAACACAATTCACCGAAAAATTCGTATTAAAAGTTGCAAATGTTCCATAGTAAAATGATTTTAGTATGAGACTGACTAAGTATTCTTAACAAGAATAATTGTGATGAAATTATTTATTTATAACAACTAAATTAACAATAAAATTATTTATTTATAATAAATAAGTTATCAATAAAATTATTTAAATATTTTAATTTTAATTTGTTATTAACAATATAATTTTTGAGAATTATTCGAACTTTTTTTTAACAAAAAAAAAAAACCTCACTTAGCAAAAATTCATAAGAGCAAGAAAATTATAAACAATACATTTTTATAAATAATTTATTTCTATGTCAAGACTGCCTTATAGCTGCTAGTATACATATAAAATTGAAACTTAAAATTGATTTGCTTGAGTTCAATTTCCTTCTTCATTCACTATTGAAAATAACTGTTTTTCGGTGAATTATTTTTCGATGAATTGTTATTGCGAGGAATTGTGATTTCGTAAAATTGTTGTTCGTTGAATTGTTGTTCTATGAATTGTTTTCGATGAATTGTTGTTCGTTTAATTGTTGTTTCGCAGAATTGTGTTTCGTTGAATTTTCGGGGTACCGAATTTTAGATCTCATTTCTTAAGATTCAGAAGGAACTTAAGAGATTTAGGCTGTTTAAATTTAATAAAGCAATTTGTAGTCTGCGCATTTGCAAAGGAGCGTTTGAATTCACGGATTGAACTCGACTTTAAGAATTCTATGCGCTCTTCGTTTTCTAGCAGTAGGCTGCTATCAATGCCCAATAGGGCAAGACTTCTTCATCTCACTTTCACAAACTTCGGTTTCACGATGCGTTGATGAAGTTTGTCAAATAATTGAAAACAAATTGGCAAATGATTTTGTGAAATTCCAATTAAGCTCTACACAGGTTGTTGAAATAAAGCAACAATTTTTTAATATGTATGGATTTCCGGCCATCATATGGCTAATCGTCGGGACACATATTTGAATTAAAAAGCCTAATAATAGAGTAGAACACGTCAATTATGCAACCCGGAAATCGGCAAATCAATGTACAAAAAATTTGCAAATCATTTGTGACGCTAACCATTTAATCTTAACATTTTCGTCTAAATAGGAAACAAAGTAAATTTTTGTTCCTCGCTGAAGGTACCGTAGGAATAACGTTAATCGCTGCCGTTTTTCGTTGAGAACTCTCCCTAAATCTAAGCTTAATATTTTGTGCGTGATCACAAGCCTCATCCCACGTAAGTATATCCGATGGTAAGTTTAGTAAAGATGTAAAAACTCTTTCATCGCGTATACTTACTATAAATCTGTCTAATAAAGCCTCACTTATTAAGACATTTTTTAGTGCTACATGAGCTTTGTAACTTTCTTTCTTTAGGAAATCACCAAATTTACAAGCCTCGACCGCATGCAATAGTTTTAGTTTATAAGCTTCCACGGTTTCGCCGTTATCTTGTTTGATTTTATTAAATTTTGCCCGTTCAGCCCGCATTACCATGATTTTTAAAATAACGTTTGACTGGTTATCCAAAAATGAATTGTTACTTAACGTATTTTTTTCGTTTTTTAATGTTATTTTTCCACAGTTCACTACGTCCATGCACTAACACTTAATTGTTTTTTGTTTCTAGTTTTTTTATAACACTGTAATACTTACAGGTTTTCCTTTTATTTATTTATTCGAAGACTAATGTGACTAATTATTTCAATAAAAATTAAATATTTTAATTTTATTATTTTTTTATCCTCGTCGCCATGTTCCGAAATTCAGAAATGAAAACACGCGCTTATCAAAATAATCATAATATTGTAGACGATGTTGTTTGTTCTTTTTTTTTTTTTTTTACGGGGTGAGCTATACTAGCCCTGTGCACCGCGACCATTGAGGTCTATTGTGCATCCCCAGAAAGTTTCACGTAAAGTGGAGGTTCAAGTCCTTGGTAAACGCCACCAGCTCATGCATATTTAAAGGACCGACGTTAGGCCACTGTATTGTGTATGCAAGGAGGAATTTAAGTCTTTTATGGATTATAGGAATTATTATTTCTCCAGATGTCCATGTTAAGTGCCAGGTGAGGGATTTTAGAGACTGAATATCCATCTTGATTGCCCGATCTAAACGACTAATTTCATAGGTCAATAGTTTTTTGGTCAGTCTCATCCCAATGGAGGACTCCCAGAATATTTTCGTATGTTTTTGTTCCCAATTCCTTATGCCATTTGCCAGATGGCTCTTGGAGTAACCAATACTAGGCTTGGGGCCAAGGAAAGGGCACTCCGCTGCCTCTTTTGCACAGCGGTCTGCTGCCTCGTTTCCCTGTATATCGAAATTTCCGGGGGATCACAAAAAAATTACTTTGTTCTCCCTGCTGAATTCTAGAAGGTTGCAATAGCAGCTCCAGATTATTTTGGAATAGAAGGCAGATGCTCCTAGGTTAGGCTAGGTTAGTTTGGAGTGGCTGCTTAGGCACACTTAGACAGGTGACGGTCCATTGTGATACCGTAGAACATATCCCCTTCACCCCTATTGGAACCATTTCGAGCTACTTATGTAGTGTAAGACGTCCCGCACTTTAATGTTTTCGAGATCCGAGAGGCAGTCCATTATGAACTTATCCAAGTGTTTGTGCCTTCTGAGTGTTAATACTGGACACGAGTAAAGGAAGTGGACCAACGTCTCTTCCTCCTCTTCGTCCAAGCAGCTTCTGCAGAAGTCATTTGCCTCCAGACCCAGCCTTCTTACATGTTCTCCAAAAAGGCAGTGTCCCGTGAGAATTCCTACGACCGTTCTTAATTCACGTCTGCATAGGGATATTAATGCCCTAGTGCGCCCCAAGTCCAGCTTTGGCCAAACTTGTCTTGCAACTCTACAGGTGAGGGTGTTAGACCACCTTTTCCCCGCTGAGGATAGCGCCTGCTTCCCAAGTGCTTGTATCAGCGCTGTGATAGACCTCCCCAAACTTGCCCTTTCCAGTTGCAGCTGGAGAGTCGTACCATTACTAGCAAGTTCATCCGCCCTGCAGTTCCCCATGATGCCCGAGTGACCAGGGACCCAGATTACCTGGATATTGAAATGCTAACCCATCTCATTTAGAGATGAGTGACAACTCAACGCCACCCGTGACGCCAAAGACACCGATTCTAACGACCGGATCGCCGCTTGACTGTCCACAAGGAGTAATCAAGGAAACGAATAGAAATGTTTACATTTAATTTGTCATAGAATACTCCAGCTCCCACTTTGCTGTCTAGCTTGGAGCCATCTGCGAAGAATTGTAACGCTTCGATTTCCGATAACGGTCTATCCCTCCAGGATTTCCTTTAAGCGTAGAGTAGGTTTAATGTAGTCAAGATTCGCCAGCTCATCCTTCAACGATCCAACGATAGTAGAGTGTCCTGTACTAAGACAACTCCACTGAGGGACGGCTGCAAGTCTTACAGCCGTATTTGCCGCCATCTGTTTACCAAAAAAGTCGACCGGAAGAAGGTGCATCATAACCTCTAAGGCACTTGTCTGTGTCGACCTCAAGGCCCCGCTAACAAGCATACAGGCCATTCTTTGCACCCTCTCAATCCTACTCTTATAAATTACCTTGTCCAGAGCTGGCCACCAAACACCCACCCCGTACATGAGTACAGGTCTCACTACAGCGGTGTAGAGCCAGTGTAACAGCTCCGGCTTCAGACCTCATCTATGACCAATGGCGTTCCTACAGAAATACAAAGCTATAGTAGCTTTGTTTATTCTCTCCAACATATTGGGCCTCCAACTAAGAAAAAGCAAGTCTCGTGCCATTTAAGGTAGGAGGGACAACTACCGGGATTTTGTATTTCTTAGTGAAGAGTACCAGCTCTGTCTTGGACGGGTTAATACCAAGTCCACATTTGCCAGCCCATTTCGTAACGATTGTAAGCACATTCTGCATTACGTCTACAATCGTGCCCAGGAATTTCCCGGTAACAGCTAAAGCTACGTCATCTGCGTAAGCGATAACTTCAATACCCTCTCTCTCCAATTCTAGTAGTAACCCGTTTACCTCTATGTTTCAGAGAAGAGAAGACATAACCCCCCCCCTTCCGGCCCGATTATACCCGCACCAGTGCCCACCCCTGATTTTGAACCATCAGTGTACCATATGGAGGCGTGACGGGGTAAGGAGGAGATGATACTAATTTGTTCCCTGTGGAATATTTCAATCGTGAAATTCCTCCGGCAGTCAATAGTTTTAACCATCACGTCTGATAGTTGGATTATTTCCTCGTCCAGATTCAATTTGTCCAGGATGCTATTATGTCTTGGTCTAATAGTTTTAATTTGAGATGTTATTTTTAGATTGACTGCCCTTGCACCAGCTACTCTTTAAGGTACAAGGTAGTGGTGAGAGCCCCAATAGCTTCTCAAGAGCAGCTATAGGGCAGGTTTTCGTTGCTCCCGTTACACTCAAACAAGCTAGCCTTTGCATCCTATCCAATATTGAGCAGGCACCACTTTGCTCTGTCTTAGGGCACCACACAAACGCCGCATAAGAAATTATTGGTCTTACGATGGTTGAGTATAACCAAAGTGCCATTTGGGGATTTAGACCCCACGTTTTGCCAATCATTCTTTGGCAGGTGAAATGCGCCCTATTTGCCTTGTTTGTGGTTAATTTTAAAAACGGGTTCCATGTCAGTTTCTGATCAAGTATCACTCCCAAGTACTTAACCTCCGTCGCCATTTGGAGAATTTCTCCATTTAGAGATAGAGGTGGGAGAATTGTTTTCCTCCGATTTGTAAAGAAAGTACAAATAATTTTGTTGGGGTTTACTCTAAGGACGGTCTCAATACACCAGCCGCTTACCAACTCGAGGGCATATTGCATATGTTCCGCTATTGTACTCTCAAATTTTCCCCTGACCATTAAGACTAGATCGTCCGCGTAGGTGATATTCGAGAAGTGAGAGTTTTTTTTATCTTATAAGTAGTCCATCCATCACGAGTAGCCACAAAAGCGGTGAGAGTACTCCCGCCTGGGGACAACCTCTGGTAGCCGCAATCGTGATGGTTTTATCACCAAAGGAGGCCGTTATCCTCCTGTTTCTAAGCATATTGATTATCCACCCTATGATGGAGGAATTTCGAACTTGGTATTGTCAAAAGCCCCTTGAATATCGATGAAAGAGCATAACAAAACCTCTTTATTCAGAAGTATATCTTCGATATTTGTTGTCAGCTCGTGGAGCGCTGTTTCTGTCGATCTACGAGCCTGATATGTATATTGGCTGGGGTCTAGAGGATGCCTTAGGAGGGCATTGGATGTAATATGTAGGCCCAGTATCTTCTCTATGGTTTTCAGAATAAAGGATGTGAGGCTAATGGGTCTATAAGACCTGGCGTCCTCTGCGGATCTTCTTCCCGTTTTCGGGATAAAAATCACCCGCACCTCCCTCCAGCTTCTTGGAACATATTGTAAGCTGTAGCTGGCTCTAAGGAGTCTAATCAAATAAGGCAACAGTATTTGTAGGCCTTGCTGTAAAATTGTAGGATATATAGAATCCCCTCCCAGCGATTTAAAGGGACTAAAGGAATTGACGGCCCATCTTATTTTTCCGGGAGTGAAAATATCTCTTGAGAACCTGTAAGCTTGCCTTGGAATCAGGTAGGGATGCTTGCTGTCTACATCGAGGTCTTCTTGGCCTCCAAGGACAGTACACTCTGGGAAATGGCCTCTCACCAGGCATTCGAGAGTTTTCTCTCTGGATGTAGTTGTCTCTCCATTCGGTTTCCTTACAGATCCCAACGGATTTCTGTGGTCCAAGGAGAGTGCCTTCTGGAGTCGACAAGCCGCAGGCAGCCTATCTATTTTTTCACAGAAGTCTCTCCAGCTCGACCTCTTGCTTACCCTAAGAGCGACGTTATACTGGGTAAGAGTCATTCGATAGGTTGTCCAATCGTTTGTCCTCTTAGCCCTGTTGAAAAGATTACGAACCTCTCGTCTTTTGGTTTCCAGGGTGTGGTTCCACCAAGGAACGTCCCTTGTCCCCCTAATACGAACCATGGGCGAGCTTGAGTGGTAGGCATCAATAATTGCCTCGGTAACATTGCTTGAAACTCTATCGAGATCCTCAAAAGAGTTGATGTTGGTCTGTAGACCAGTTACGTTATCATAAAGTGTTTCATTATAGACTGACCAATTAGTACGTTTTGGTATTCTTACTACCGATTCTTATTTTGAAGGGCTTTTAATATCAAACCTGATATACATGTGATCCGAGAAGGATACTTTCTTTGACACATGCCAGTCCAGAATTGTACCAGAGGTACCCTTGTCAGACAGGGTAAGATCTAGCATCTCCGTCCTGACTGCATTCACAAAAGTCGCATCGTTCCCTTTGTTATTAATAATTATATTTTTTGTTAAAATTCGAAAAGTTGCTCACCTCTGATGTTGGTGTCACTACTTCCCCAGACTATGTGGTGTGGATTTGCATCGCAACCGATGATGAATTTTTGGTGATGAGTCGTGCAGTAATTAACAAATCTCCGTACCGGTTCTGGAGGTGGGTCGGGTCGTCTTCGTCCCCGGGAAAATATGCCGAAGCACAGTTGAGCGTGCTTCGGCCTCCTTTGGGTAAAAGCGTCTCTATCGAGATCGCTGTTATGTCCCTGGAAATAAGTTCATTAATGGAGAATATATTAAGTGTCGAGCGACAAAGAATTGCTGTCCTCGGCCTATCCACTTCCGTGTTGTAAATTAGCTTACCTGTTCTAGTCGACAAACCTTTGATTTTTCCATTGTGGGCCCACGGCTCCTGAATGAGCGCTATGTCCCAGTTCTCTATTAAGAAAAGGCGGCTTAGGTTATAAGTGGCCGCCTTGGATATATGAAGATTTATCTGCACACATCTCAAGGGGGTGTGTTGTGTTGAATGCCACCTTGCCCCTTGGCCTCAAACCGTGGCTTTTCCCCTTCTTACTCTGGCTCGGTCTTGACCTTGTCACACCTGATGGTACTGCCATGCTCAGAGGAAGCTCTGGCGCGTTGCTCCGCACGACCGCTCTTGTGGTACACCCATCCCTTGCTCTCTTTCTTGGGGCGAAAGTGTACGGCACCGAACATCCAATTCACTCTATAATTGGAGCCTTTAAGGATCTCCGTCGTTTTGTGGGAAACGAACATTGTCACCTGGAGGAGGTCGCCCTCCCGCTCCTTCCTCGCCACAACCTTCCAGTTCACTCCTCTCAACTCTTTGTTCTGCATCGCCAACCGGCGAAGTATCTTCTCATTCGTCTCCTTGCCACAGCGTGGCAAGTATACGAAAAAGACATTGGGGCGAGGAAGCTCGTCCTCCCTGACCACTTTGATGGTTGCCCCCTCAAATAGCTTTGGTTTAGGTACGACGGCTGTAAGCCACTCGGCCGTGTCCTCGTCCGCACAGTTAACTGTGAGCCATCCGTTCCTAGTACGGCAGCCCAGAAAGTTGGGGCTGACTCCGTCTAGCGGCAGATCTGCCATTGTTTCCATAATGGCATCCTGGATTTCCAAGATCTGGGTGATATCCAGCTTGACATCTGACGTATTCCTAGGACCCACACTCGCCTCGACTTTGGGGGCACCTTTCGCTCCCTTTGGTGAGGGGCTGGACCTCTTGTCCCCTTTTTGTGCTAGACCCTTAGGAGTAGATTCGTCTGACCGTCTCCGCTTGTTCGTTACATTTGGATCTCTGTCCTTTATCTTCATTTGGCACTGCTCCACGGCGACATCGTGAGGCACACCTGACTGTTTTAGGTGCACCAGGCGCTTCCTTGCGGCACCGCTAAGGCGTGGCTTTGTTCTGGTTTCGAGCTCCAGGCCTGCGAGATTCTCTCTGACCTCTGTTGTTGTTGAGGTAGATTGGGTCTCAACCTGTACTAGCCAATAAGTGCCATGAGTCGGTGAGCCAACCACGGTATCCATGCTAGCGCAATTGCTCTCGCTATCTGAAAATTTGTTTCGGTAGCAGAGCCTGCTATGTCCTTGTCATCTACCGAGATTGGTGCGTTTAGAGAAGCACCGCCCTCATTATTTTTTATATTACTTGTGTACATACAATAGATCTTGTTTTGAGAAAAGAAGGTCCACCACAGCAGCGCCTCTTACTGTGGTAAGGCTAATTGAAACCGGAGGTCGCCAGGTATCTGGAGTTCCGTGCTAGAGACCAACTAACCCATGATCATTCATCCCTCGGTGCACGTGTCTCACCTTGTATTTGGGTTTTTTTGTCAAGGTTATTGCTTCCTTTAGCGTCGTACTTTAGCCTATTGTTCGGTAAACAGAACAAACAGTTACCGGTGGTCACCACGGGGAGGTAGCACGTACACTTGCAAAGAACAGCCTGCTGGAGCTCACTCTACTGAAGGTTACGGAGCTGGTAATTACTACACAGCTTTGTTCTCCCCTTCACCAGACGCCTAGACCACCATTTATTACCCTTTATTACGGTAAATACATAATTATAAAAATTATTAAATATATTGATCAGTACTGGATTTAGCAATTCTCATAACGCTTTTTCGTGACTCTTTTTTATAGGTTTGGTGCCGTAAAACATTTTCAATGTTAAAAACTTGGTGAACTTACTGTCGTTGCCCAGTTTTGTCTTGTAAGCCCAAGTTTCTGAAGCATTAGCCGGGAAAAGAACAAGTCTTACGCATTATTAAGGAATGCCAGCACCGATACCTACGAGAAGCGACGACTAAGTATTTCCCCTTTACTAGCCGCACCCGCTTTCGGATTTAGTCTATTTGGGAGGGCAAGAAGTGAATAGCATTTTCTTGCGGCACTTCCAAACTTGTGATGAAAGTAGCAAAACTAAATTGCCGATGGAACGACTTTGGATGCCGGTTCTTTGTCTACTACATGGACTTCTTGATTGATAGCCCGAACCTGGTGAGCGGCTGTAATCAATACTTAATTGTGACCACATTGATTTAACATTAACAAATATTTTACTAATAGATTATAGATTCAACAAAATATTTGCTCATTGATTCCTGCCGTACTGACAGATATTTGCGATTATGGAGGGGATCAGAAATCTTACAAAGAGCGAAAAATAATTTAAATTGCAATCCGCTCTACACTATAGAAGAAAAATTATGAAAAATTAATTATCTAGAATTGTGCTGAAAAATATCGATCTGAGTGCTTATTTCTAATAGACAAACTCAAAGCTTGAAAGCCTTACTAAAGCTACTGAATCAACTTTTTTTTGCCTCTAACGGATCTCTGTGCAGATATATGTAAATAAATTGAAATACTAAAAGCACATATACGAACCGAATTCGTTCTTCACGTTGAATTCGATGAAATTATATGGAAGTCCTAGCCCTAATTTTCCTTTAGTTAACCGTCATGTTGCCATTCAAAAATAAATAATAAATTTTTTTTTTTTTTTCATTTCCTTATGAATAATCAATCAACAATCGCGCAAACATTAATAAACCAAATTCAAATTCGAAATAAATTATTTATCTCGGTTAAATTAAATTAAATTTTCCATCCAAAGTTTTGTAAATTTTTTTTTTGTTGTTGTTGTTGTTGTTGTTGTAGTACTAGATTTGACTCATAAAAAATATAATATGGATAATTTTCCAGAAAAAAGCTTTTAATTTCCTTTTGCAATAAAAAAAACCAGCAACCGAACCAACCAACTAAGGAAAACTTTTATATGCAGATGGAAAACGAAGAAATCTGTATTTTTTTATTATGAATTTTCTTTCGGAAAATTAAAAGCTTTTCGGGTTATTTTTATTCGATTTTTTGGAGATTGTAACCAAATTGTGATAAGGGTTAAAATTAATGTTACAGATTTGTTAGTGTTTGGAGGGGTCGCACCACTGGGAACAAAATCTTAGATATTTTTATTTTTTTATTTGTGTTATAAGAAGCAAAATTATTTTATTTAATTGAGCTGTTTTGATTACTTTGCGTATGTGTTAACAAGTAATCAATTATATCAGGATGGACCATATATTGGGCTATCGCCCTTTAGTGCGATTATTCCAGATAGATATGAATCATTAATATGTAATCGATTTTGTTTATGTACGGTTAAAATTTTAGAAAATTTAGCTTTATGAACAACAGCCATTAACTATAAAATTTATTCATAAAATATTTACGATAAAACGGAAGGGATAATAATTCCGACTTTTTGCCAAAACTGTTTTATATACAAAAATTAACAGATTTGATAACAACATTTGTGTATTGGATTCTATAACTATCAACTATACATTTACATAACCATCAATCGATTAAATTCTTAATATTACACCCATATCAAATGTCGATAAAAAATTTTTTTTATATAAATTTCCATATTTTTCTGCTATGGTTTTAATGTATGAGTGTTATGTGTGGTGAAATGAAAATTGCTGTAAACAGATATTTTGCAAAAAAAAAAAAAAATTGTTGATTTGGTATTTGGAAACTTAAAATAAAATAAATAAAACACGAGAATGTTGATAGATAAAGAAAAGTTTTGAATGTTTTTTTTTTGTATCAGACGGATTTAGAAGCTTTTATTTTCGGGAATGTTGGGTAAAAAAAGTTAAATATTCACACAATTTAGAGAGTTAGATTTGGATATATAAAATGTATATGTAAATTGAAAAATGATATTTCAATAGATATGTGTAAATAAATTAACTATGAATTGTTTGGTTCAAATTACTTACATATGTATGCATTGGGGTTTAGTCAGATGTCTTATTCAACTGTGCTTTTATTATGGTGTATTTCGGGCTGTGAATCAAATGTAATTTCCCAACTTAATCCCTCAAAAAATGTAACTGACACGTTGTGAAAAAAGTTTTCTGCCACAATCATCATCAAGTTTTTATTAGGTTTTTCACATTCAATGTTGAATTGAACTGGGATAACCTACAACTAGTGAATCAAGAGACCGATTTCACTAGAGATCATGTTTCACTATTATAATTGAGTTGAACAAAAGTAAATATTGTATAAATCATCCTAAATAATATTTTAGATGTTAATTTTCGATATTTATTACTTAGAAACAACAAAAATCAATATTTATTAGATAGAAATAAATTTAACTGTGGTCCCATTCAAAATCAATTGAAAAAATGTTCGGCGGATATAAATAACTGTATCTATACGGCTAGGCAAAAATGAAATTATCTTACACAGGCACATACGAGTAAACATCATAAAAAGTATTGATTTACGAGTTAAATATGTGATAAAACGAAAGACTGGATCTACTTTTTCATTTAGCCCGAAGGTGAACAAATTTTTCTCGGTTCCTTAACCATTTCATATTATAAATGTGCCAAAATTCGGAAAACGTTTTTCAAACCGTTGAACGAATACACCAAAGCACAAAAGTTAAGTTGCTTGTGTTGCTGTTGTTGTTTTTGTTGTGGTTTGAATCAAGAGAACAAATCTGTTTTTTTTTCTTTGTTTGGATAATGACTTGAGGCTTTGTTATCTAAAAATATATTCTGTTGTTTGAAGTTTGAAAGGTTAATGTGTTGAATAATCAATTTGTAAAAAGAATAGCAATCGAAACAAAAAAACAAATAACAAAACCTTTAACGGATATCGAGTATTTTAAAATGTTTAGACACAAAAATATTCTTTTTAGAGGATATTCATTGTTACAGATCGGATTTCCGATGTGTTTTATACAAATTATATAAAACTTAATACCAGCAGTAGACTAAACGAAAACGAATAAAAGTTTACACAATTTAATCTTACTACATTGAATGAGTATTCTGTAAAATTCAATAGTAAGCGTGTAAACTTTATCTTGCTGAATTGCGGAATAATGTTTGTTTAATTGAATGAAAACACAATTTTTTTTTTTTAATTTAGCAATGTTTCGTTTCCGTGTATTGGAAAATATTGTAGAAATGCGAAGAATAAGACGTTTGCGTTTAATAAGAATGCGATTAAGGGATACCCAAAACCCTTTTAATATTCCAGAAAATACCTTCCAGCACTATTACAGGCTGCCAAAAATGTTGGTGCATCAACTCATGGAAGATGTGCAAACAGTTATGCGGGAAGCAGGGCCGTGCTGTAACATTTGGAGGCCCGGGGCAAACAAAAATGGAGGGGCCCTACAACAAAAAAAAAAAATTCTCAAAATATTTAAATAAAAATCATAAATTTTATCACAAAAATCACAGTTTAATTCATTTGCGTAACCTCAATAATTTTAGTTAGTTTTACATTAAGATACTTTATATTCAATAAGAAAATAATGAAAAATAGATAGTAAAGTAGAATAATAAATTATAAAATAATTTTTCTTGCCCTTTTGCTGGCAAATTCATCGATAATAACATTCAAATCAATAGTTCTGGCAGTTGCATTTTCAATTGACAGGATCGCTAATCCAGAGAGTCTTTCCTGTGACATCGTCGACCGCAGATAATTTTCAATCAGTTTTAGCTTTGAAAAAGATCGCTCACAATTAGCAACGGAAATTGGTATCGTTAAAATTATTCGGAATACGATACACTCGTATTAGGATATAATTCCTCCAAATTTCTATCTAAAATAAATTTGAAATTTTCCAAAACTGAATAGTTATCTTCTAGGACATGTCTCAAAACGGAAAGTTCATTTCTGAACTCCATCTCCTCGATATCGTTTTTTAAATATTTGGATAAATTTGAACAATGATTGTTAAACTCATTTGTATCCATACTTTTCAACTTTTCATTATCAAAAAGAAACCCGAAAAGCTCATTTAAATAATTATACGATTCAAATCGTTTCGTAAAGATGTCAACATAAAAATAAAAATTATTAAGTAATAACAAATTAAAATTATATAAAATCATATACTTATCTTGTTAAAGGGTGATTTCGCAAAAAACATTGCCAATTTTCTATTGGTAAGCAAAAATTATATATTTTTTTTGTTTACCAATCAATGACAGTAGTATTTATGATGCCTGTTTGTAAATTCTCTGTCTTTCACAATAATTATTTTGTAATAGATTAAAGCGTTAGCTTTTGTGTCACGTAACAGAATGCGCTCGGTTCAGTAAAGTGCATTAATTAAATAATTTGAATTTAGTTAAAGTCGCGCCTAATTTAGTGGTTGTATTTTGTTACAAAACAAGCAACCCAAAATTCCGCGAATGAGTCTGCGAAATATTGAAAAATCGTTCTCTTTTCCTGCGACTTTCGAGCGATCAAGATCTATCAAAGGCGGTATAAGAAATACGAGTATAAAGCGATTTTGGAGAAAAGGCGATTTAAACCATTTAATACGTGAGTTACCGAAATTTCTTACTTTTACAAAATAAATTGAACTATATAGATTTAAGATTTTTATTTGCCTTTTTTTTATTGTGAACATTGAAAAACTCAAGCCTCTGCTTTGAATTTGTGGGAGTATTAGCCTGGTTACCAGGAAAGGGCCAAGCGAATACTCGAGAGAACTTTTAATTAAACTAGTTTAACGTTCGTTTTAATTCTGCTTTATTTTACCATATTCCGTGCTATTTATACAAAATGTGATACATTCTACACTACATTCTACATTCTATATGTTATGTATGTACAGAATATATACATAACATATAATAATTTTCTCACATTATCAAAAAGTGCAAAAAAAATATAATTTATATACAAAATGCATATTGAGCATTTTGAAATAACATAATTTTAAAACCTGTTGATCCGTGATTCAACATACTCCCGCCTCTCACAATGTTTATACAATGCTGTCAGCCGAGCCTGGAAGTGGAGAAGGAGGTCTGTTGGGTATCCGTCTTCCCCTTATTTTGCATGCAATCCAGCTGATTCCTATAGCTAAGCAACTCCAAAATATCACGTGAATCATCGTATAATGGTGAACGTGATGAATGTTCTGATGGATAGGTAGTACTTCCTTCTCCCTCAACTCATTCAACTGGTTCTCCAGCTCAGTTGTTTCTGGTGTAGTCAACAAGTTTAAATCGTTGTGAGCCATGTTCTTCTTTATCGATGTAACCAAATCGTGCAAATTATGGGCACCATGCATTAAATGTGCTGTTTCATATAACGTTTTTTTTGATGCTATGCTGAGCGGTCCCTATGGCAATAATTTGAATATTGGCGTCTCGTAACACACAGTCGGCTTCGATTTCTACTATACCGGAACCACGAAAGATGTAAGGCTGTATTCTGGAATCACATATGACATCAACAGTAGTTTCGTTTGGTACCACATATATCCACTGATTTGGGACATGAAGTTTAATCCAATGGTTGGTAGCGTTTATTGTTCTAATGTTGCATGTTGTGTCTAACCCGTCCTTCCGTTGCAAAATGGCTATCTCACATTGATTAGGGTCATTCAGGGAAATAATAGATGACACTTCACACAAAAATTGCTTATGTTGGAACATATGGCATCGGTTTACATCTTCTTTTGTCATCAACGCGAAATGTTCGCGCCGATTGTCCATGGCCAAATAGTCAGTTGAAGGGACAATGTGTGACTGTGTGTTTCCATGAGCAATATCTGGTACAGGAATTATAGCTATAAGCGTAGAATCCCATGCAAACGAAAGTGGTATTATGATTTCAATTATTACATACTTCTGGGTTACTCGGCTGCGGACGGTCATACTTTGGTACACATGACGGAGGTCATGAATATTGTGGCCCGGAAGGGTAACGGTTGTTGGCACGTGTTGTCGGATCACTTGCAGCTCTTCTTCTAGCTGAGTTGGTGTAAGTATGGGCTGGTGCAGAATGTCTTGATGAACATGATGAACCACGTCAAGTAAGCCTTGCTGTGTATCCTCAAGGCTCTTAAGCACTAAAGTCATTTCAAGCAAGTTTATAAACACTGAGCGCACTCTATCTTCATATGTTCTATATTCCTGTAGCAGCATCATATCCTGTCGCAGACGATGTTGTTCCTTGATTAAGTTGTTTATCGCTGTGATGGTAAGGTTGGAGTTATGTCTCACTAACTTTACGGTGTTATCTATTACGCTTGTTTGATTTTTTATCAGACCCAATAGATGATTCTCGTTGTTTCCAATTGCCTCAAACTGAGCCTCGTATATTTCAGCCTCACGCTGACTAAGAACTCCGAACATGTCCCCTAGTACCAGGCCGACGGTATCTCCGAAACCGCGTTTTACCCGTCTCCGATCCTGATTGCTTTCAAACAATAGCACATTATCTGCGATCAAATTATTGTATTGCCATAGGAGTTGTTGGAGCATGATGTTACAACTTAGATTAAGCTCCGCGCACACCGTTGTTAACTCGGTGTGAGCTTGCTTAAAATTCTCAATTTCATCCCAGTAGCTGCTCAGGTTGTAATGAACTACTAATGTCCATCTCATTGCCACAATTTCGAGCTTGCCTAATTCCTCGAAATGTATTCCGGTGGACTTGTTGAATGGAGTAATCCGGATGTCTGCTTGTGCTAACCCCAGAAGGCAGCAAAAAGAGAAAATTGCAAGAGCTACTTGGTTTGCACTACCTAGCTTTGCTCGTCGCTGAGGTTGTTGCCTGGGAGCAGCGTTGTTACTGCTAGGTAATGCGTTGCTGACTTTTTCTTGTCTAGGACCTGCGCTGTTACTGCTAGCGGAGCCGTTGTCAATATATGGTGCAGGTGCTGCATCACTAAGTTCTTTCTCAATCGGAAGTTTGCATAATTTGACAATTGGTCTTTTGTATGTCGCATCCTGGCATTTAATTGTTGCGACTCTAACTAGGTCATCCCTGCCAGCATGAACCTCAAGAACACGTCCCAATTTCCATCGAGTGGCAGGTAGCTGATCATCTTTTAATAGTACTAGATCGTGTACTTTTAGATTGGGTTGGACATTTTTCCATTTATACCGCTGTTGTAGTTGGTGAATGTACTCGGATGACCAGCGTTTCCAATATTGTTGTACCATTTGTTCAATCATGAGCCATCTTGAATTTAACCCAATGGCTTCGATGCTCGCAGATGGTGGCGCCTTGAGTGAATCACCGATAAGAAAATGCCCTGGTGTTAGTGCTGTTAGATCAGAAGGATCATTTGAAAGTGCTATTAATGGCCTGGAGTTGAGACATGCCTCGATTTGGCTGGTTACCGTGTACAGTTCTTCAAATGTTAATGTGGATTCTCCTACAACCCTCTTGAGATGGAATTTTACTGATTTTATTCCTGCTTCCCAAATGCCTCCGAAGTGAGGAGCATGAGGTGGTATGAAATGCCAGTTAGTACCATCAACAGCTATCATAGCGGCGATGTCGGTTGGTAGTGATTTTATGGCGGTGTGATGATTCTTCTTTAATACAGCATCAGCTCCAACGAAATAAGTTCCGTTGTCGGAGTAAATATCGGTGCATAAGCCTCGTCTGGACACGAATCGTTTGTAGGCGGCAATGAATGCTGCTGTTGTTAAGCAGCTAACTATCTCGATATGAATAGCTTTTGTTACCATGCATATGAATAGAGCTATGTATCCTTTATATGACTTGTAACCTCTTCCTCTAGTTGTCCTTAATTGGATGGGACCAGCATAGTCGATTCCTGTTTTTGCGAATGCTCTTCCTGGCTGAACCCTAGCTGCTGGTAAGATGCCCATTAGTTGATCCGATATGTGTTGTTTGTAGCGGAAACATTTTAGACATTTTCGCACTACATTGCGGACAGCACGCTTACCATCTATAGCCCAGTATTTGTTTCTTAAGTGTGCTAAAGTCAACTGAGTACCACCGTGCATTGTGTTACGGTGGGTTTCTTCAATGATTCGTAGTGTGATAATATTATGGCTGTCCAAAATGATCGGATATCGGCTGGTGGCTGGAAGATCTGCGTTTCGTAAACGCCCATTTACACGTAACAGGCCGTCATCGCCTGCCATTGGGTTCAATGACGCAAGCCTGCTTTTGTTGTTAATTTTTCTTGCAAACTTGAGGCAGAGAACTTCATCATGAAAATCTTGTTCTTGCATGATTCTGAGGATTGTAGTTTCCGCGTCCTGGAGTTCTTGATTTGATGGCACTTCATTCCATTGGTTTGCAAGTGTATTACGATTAATGAAACGTTTACAGTACGCGATGATCCGTTTCAATTTGTTGATGTTGGAATGGCGCTTGAATAGTGCTGCAAACGGGTTGGCTTCTTTTACTGCGATGAATGCTTGCACGACCTTTTCCTCTAAGTCATTTGGTTCTAATACCACCAGGTTTTCTGGTGTAGGTGTATCTGATATTACCTCGTTTTGAAGAAAGTCAGGTCCCTTCCACCAGAAATGGTTGTTTGCCAGCGCCAGTGGAGTTGTTCCACGGATGCTATGTCCGCCGGGTTGTCACTTGACTTCACATGATTCCATGTTGTTGTTGGTAACATACTATTTATAGCCGATATTCTATTTGCCACAAATGTTTGGAACCGGTTTGGTTCCCCCTTTATCCAACACAATGTAATTGTTGAATCGGACCAGGCATACGTTTTGACGTTATTGAGTCCCATAGCACTCTGAACATGATTCATCAGTTTTGCCAATAGCAATGCTGCGTTTAACTCAAGACGTGGAATTGGCAGCTTTGTTTTGATAGGGGCCAATCGTGTTTTTGACATTAATAAGTTTGTGGTAATGTTGCCCATACTGTCGATGTTTCGGCAATATACCACGGCAGCGTATGCCATCTCTGATGCATCTGCAAATCCATGAAGCTCAATTGATGACTCCCTCGTTATACCAATCCATCGAGGAATTGCAATCTCCGTCATTATTGACATCTCCTCTTTGTACTTAACACAGCTAGTGTTTAATGTTGCTGGTAATGATTCATCCCAATCTATTCCAATTCTCCAAACTTCTTGCATCATCAGTTTGGCCGTGATGGTTATTGGTGATAGCCATCCTATGGGGTCGAATAATTTTGAGGAATCTGATAACAATGAACGCTTTGTTGGATTGCAATCGGATAGATGCAATTCGGATACATCGTACTTAAAAACGTCCACAAGGGGATGATATATTATCCCTAAGGTTTTGACGGAATCATTTAGCTTGATTGATAGGTTGCCTGTATGATGCAATTCACTGGGAATATGATCCAGAACGTCCGCAGAATTCGAAGCCCATTTCCTTAGAGTCATTCCACCTAGCTCCGTGAGAGTCCTTAGCTGATTCACGGCCAAGATTATTTCCGCCTTGCTGTCACCTCCAGTTAAAAGATCATCTACGTACAAATCTGATGATAGAATTTTAGCAGCGGTTGGATAGATACTGCTATTATCTTCTGCTAGTTTTAATAACGCTCTTACGGCTAAGAAGCTGGCAGCGGTGGTGCCATATGTAACAGTGTTTAGTCTGTAGGTGGCCATAGGTTTTGTTGGATCATTTCGCCATAATATGCGCTGAAAATCTCGATCCCGTTTATGAATCAAAATTTGTCTGTACATTTTTTCGATATCAGCGGTTATGACGAATTTGTGTCTACGCCACCGGAGGAGAATGTCAACTAAGTCCTCTTGCAATTTTGGGCCAGTCATCATTAAATCATTTAGTGACACTCCCGTAGTTGTTTTTGCAGAAGCGTCGAAAACGACCCGGAGTTTGGTAGTTGTACTATCTTGCTTTATAATGCCATGATGTGGTATATAATAGCTTTCAAGCGTTCAGACTCTGTGTCGATTATCTTCATATGTTTTAGGTCAATGTATTCTTGCATGAACTGATGATAATTCTGCTTGAAAGATGCATCCTTGTCGAACTTTCTTTCGAGCTGTAATAATCTGGCTACCGCTGTTCGTCTTGACTCGCCCAAGTTGATATTATTTGTCTTAAATGGAATCCTCACCATGTATCTTCCATCGGGGCAGTGCTCTACAGTTGACTCAAAATGTGACTCAATCTTGATTTCTTCCTCAGTGCGGCTCCTTTCCTCTGGAATATTGTCGTTTTCGATGAATAATTTTAGTTGTTCCTCAATCGTCTTGGTAGTCACCATGCTTGTTATTGTTTGGTCTGCAAGGGCTCCTAAGTTGCCAATAATGGTCCACCCAAATTCCGTACGTTGAGCCATGGGTTCATGGCGTTCTCCCTTCAGGATATCGTTGGTTACTAATAATGGGTAATAGTCCGCACCAATTACCAGGTCAATGGGTTGTGACATATTGTATTGTGGATCCGCTAACTGTATGTTGTGGAGATGCTTCCATTTGTCGACATTGATGTTGGTCTCAGGAAGCTGTTGCGCCAGTTTATCAAATATTAAGGCATCGATATTCAAACGAAAACCTCCAAAGAATCTTGGTGCTATCTCGACGTTGATAGTCTGCCGACATATGCCAGCATTATTTCCGCCTATCCCCGAAATGTTGACGTGGGTTTTTTGTCTTCTAATATTCAATAGGTTGGCAGCCTTTGATGATATTAAAGTGGCTTGAGATCCAGAATCTATCAAGGCCCTTAACAAGATGATCTGCCCATTGCTAGTTGTTGCTTTAATTAGTGCAGTTGGTAATAGCACAGGTCCTTGATGGTTGACCAGGAAAGTCTTAGCTGTGCTCATGCTCGTTGTAGCGCCGTTGTTGCAATGCAGAAGGGTGTGATGTTGCCCCTTGCAGGCAATACATACTGCCGCTCTACAATCACCTCTCTTATGAGCTTGGGAGAGGCAACGAACACAACGGCCGGACTCATTTATCAACCTTGCTCTATCCAGTGTCGACATTTCCCTGAATTGGCTGCATTGATCCAGCCTGTGATTTTCTCTGCAAGGTTTGACCAGACATTTGTTGATGGACGTCGCTGCAACCACTCTATTTAATGGTGGCATGGTCAGTGGAGGTGCTCTTACCGTTGTTGGTTTGGCGCTCCCCATGGTTTCCAAAGACTGGAATCTTCTCTCCATAAAATTGAAGTATTCTTTTATGTTTGGAACTTCTCGAGGTTTGGCTAATGTTGTTTCATACAGCCTAGCGGTATCGGGATCTAACTTCTTTAGCAATATAAATGCCACAAATGACTCAAATGGGATGGACATTTGTAGTCGTTCTATATTGTGCAACATCTCCTTTGCAGTATCGTGATGGTTACGAATTGCCCCGGCAGTGGCTACTTGTATGGTTGGTAATGACAACAATGTGTTGAAATACTTGCTCGCCAATAATCTTGGATTTTCAAATCTTGCCTGAAGCAAGTCCCAGGCCGCTCTGTAATTCTCACCCGTTGTTGATAGGTAACGGATCAGCTGGGCCGCACTCTTCTGAACGTGAGATTTTAGGTACGTCATTTTCTCCGTATCGGAAATTTTCTTATTCCTATGAATAACTTCGGTAAAAATGTCGTTGAATGAACTCCACTGCTCATAATCTCCGGAAAAAGTGGGAATTTCCACTTTTGGGAGCTTGGTACAACCTGTTGAAACTTCTTTTGCCTCAATCTGAGCTTGCTGCAGTCGAATAATTGTTGTTTCCACTTTATCCTGCAAGGTGTCATGGTAGTTGTTTATGAAATAATTATCTGTCCGATGTTCTTCCTCTGACTCCACCATGATAGTAGTGTGCAGCTCATCAATTTGGTCTACTCCCTTTTGCAACTGATGAACCTTTAGTTGCACATATTCCTTTGTAACTTCTCCCATTTCTAAGGCGTAATCAATTGACCCGATTTTTTTGTACAATTGACGCATTAGCACGTCCTGTTTTTTTAGCAACTGCCTGATGCCATGTACATCAGATGTGTCTCGCTCGTTGCCATGTAGCGATGAATGTTGTTGGGGTTCATCGCTTTCACTTTGCTTCGGCTCTGCCCCCTCGTTGTTGTTTGACGGAGCATGGGTTTTTGGACCGAAACCCGGGATATCGGGTGGCATAACCACAAACTCGTCATATCCGCTGATATCGAATTGCTGAAGTTGTGAAATATCCGCCGTCGATATTGTTGGTGTTAATGGAGGTCCGGCGTTTAACCGTTGGCGCATGTCAGCTATCAGAATCTCGTAATTCTCCGAAACTTCTTTCCTCTTTTTGAGGTATGGATGACTTGAATCTAGCGGTGGCTCTGCAGCACGAATTTCTTCGTCGCCTGCTAAATACTTCACGTATAAAGCCTTTACCTTTGCTATCCGCGATTCCAAGTACGACTTAGTTTTGTGGGATAAACTATCTTTGCCATAATTTCTCTGCAACGTTGTTATTTCTTCGGCAATTTTTGCCTGCAGCCGTAGTTTGCTCTCCATGTTGTTAATTAATTTACGCTGGTTGTGGCGTATCAAATTTTTGCTGCCGTTACGTCTGGAACGACGTCAGCCGCAGTCTTTCCCGATTATTGTTATCGGCTCGGGAAATGCGCTCTGTGTAGCGCTTATTAATTTGCAGATGGTTCGTCTGGAACGACGTCAATACCTGCTTGTCCGACTTGTTGTTTTACTAGCCTCGGAATTTGGCTCCTCTTGTGGTAAAGATGGCACTGAATATCCGATTGTTGTTGACTGGCTTCGGACTTGCTGATTGCGGAATACGCTCTTTGTAGCGCATCCGGCTCGAAGGACCATGAAAAACTCAAGCCTCTGCTTTGAATTTGTGGGAGTATTAGCCTGGTTACCAGGAAAGGGCCAAGCGAATACTCGAGAGAACTTTTAATTAAACTAGTTTAACGTTCGTTTTAATTCTGCTTTATTTTACCATATTCCGTGCTATTTATACAAAATGTGATACATTCTACACTACATTCTACATTCTATATGTTATGTATGTACAGAATATATACATAACATATACTAATTTTCTCACATTATCAAAAAGTGCAAAAAAAAATATAATTTATATACAAAATGCATATTGAGCATTTTGAGGTAACATGAAACATGTACACATTAATATAATTTTAAATATAAAAAGATAAGTTTAATACAAAATGCATATTGAGCATTTTGAGATAACATAATTTTAAAACCTGTTGATCCGTGATTCAACAAACATTAAAATTAATTTGCGAAAATTTTCATGGTCCTTCGAGCCGGATGTAGCTGGCATCCGTAATATTAATAGTTATTTTGTTTGAACTTTTGCCTACATAAACACTTTTACTAAAAATAATATATAATAAACATTGAATTCAATTATTTAAGTGAAGTGGACAATTTAATATCAAATATTCAATCAATTAACTGAAATTAAATAAACTTAGAATTAAATATATAAACTTTAGATATAATAAAATAAAATAAAAAGAATAAATAAATAATAAATAGTGATTGTGCAAGTGATTAGAACAATAGACCGATATTTTAAGTTTTCCATTATTTGAGGTGTGGACGGATATTTATTGTGACTTTATTACTTAAATCCCAAATTCGTAATGGCGGATGGTCGTGATGCGCACTCATTGCAACGCAAAATCAACCGTATTTCACAGATTGAAACATTCGCCAAAGGTGACCTATCCCACGAAACAATAGAGCGGATTAAAGGTAAAATAACGCTTTTGGACCAAGAGTGGAATGATTATAAGGAAGCTGAAAAAAATTACAAGGATAGTGCCGAGATCATCGCGCTTCAAGATATTGTTGAAACTAAATATTTTGAGACAAAAGGCAAACTTAAGCAAGTAGAGTTAAGGTTTACAAGAAAAGAACAACACGATGAGTTCGATACCAGCTTTCAACAACTTGTAACCAATCAAACATCGTTTTTAAACGAAATAGCTAATTTGAACAATAAAGGAGAGAGCGATGTCCGATTACCACGTGTGAATTTTCCGTTCTTTTTCGGGACTTATTCTGAATTTACTTCTTTCCGCGATTTATTTGAAGCTTCTATTAACAGCAATCCCAAGATTTCGAAAGTACACAAATTTCAATATCTTAAAGGACTGTTGAAAGGTGAAGCAGCCGCATTGGTGCGCCACATTTACATTACCGAAGCAAATTACGATGAGGCGTGGGAAATAATCAAGAATCGCTACGACAAAAAGAAGCAGGTGACAAAAATGCTGTTGAAACAATTTATGGACCAACCATCAATTACTCAGGCTTCAGCAAAGTCTCTTCACCATATGCGTGATGTATCTGATGAAGTGTTACGAGGGCTTAAGGTCTTGGGTGACAAGGCGGAGTTACGCGACCCATGGTTGATCCACATCCTAGTTAACAAGCTTGATCAAACCACCAAACACGATTGGGCCCAACACAGCTTCGGAATCGAATTCCCAACCATCTCAGAGTTTTTCAACTTTCTAGAAAAACAAAGTGATACTTTGGAAAGTTGTGAAATTACAAAGCGTAGTACCTATCGGCAAGTAGCGTCTCCCAACCTCAAAGTGATACATGCAGATACCCAATCAATAAGTTGTCTGAAATGCGGTCAAAACCACTATCTACGCAATTGTGAAGATTTTCTGTGCCTTTCGATAAACGACAGGAGAAATTTCGTAGCCGATAATAAACTGTGTTTCATATGCCTGTTTAAAAATCATCTATCGCAAGCTTGTCGTTCGAAATTTAGATGTGGCATATGTCGAGCGAAACATCACATAACTTTACATCAAGATGCTCGAAAAACTCCAGAGAACACTACTTTATGCACGGAAATCGTTCCAACTTCTTCAAAGAAACCAGAGGCAAATGCAGAATCTTTAGATGTCGCCCATGCACATGTCACATCTACTAAGAGGTTTGCTGCGCTGTTGCCGACAGCTGTTATTAGGGTGTTAGACTCTTCAAATCAATTCCAGCGATGCCGGGTATTATTGGATTCTGGAGCGCAGGCGTCCTTCATGTCTGAATCGTGTGCTCAAAGACTGGCATTGCCTCGGAAGAATGCAAAAATTGTGATAAAAGGTCTTACACCTTGCACTGAAACGACCAGAGGTTCAATAACAATTAAGGCAGTGTCCTTATATTCAAATGTAGAAGCGCTAACCCTAGATGTTTTAATTCTTTCAAAATTAACAAACTCGTTACCTTCTTGTGAAATAAATACTTCTAATTTTGTGAAAATTAAAGGGTTACAATTGGCAGATCCGCACTTCAATAAACCTGGAATGGTCGATATTATCATTGGAGCAGATCATTTCTTCAAGATACTACGTGAAGGTTGTCTAGAAAATTTAGAAGATGATTTAACGGCACAAAATTCCATGTTCGGCTGGATAATAGCAGGTGAAGCCAAGAAAACACAAAATCCAGACACAAGCTTTAACTTCCATGTTTTTCTAAATGTTGATGAGACAGTCCGAAAATTTTGGGAAATGGAGGAACTTCCTAGCTGCAATCCATTCTCCAAAGAGGAAAGTGAATGTGAGGAACACTTCAAACGAAATTTAGTACGACATAGTTCTGGCAGATATATTGTGAAACTACCGCTCAAAGAATCGAACACAGGAAATTCAGTAAACATTGCGAAAAAACGATTCTTCAACTTAGAAAATAAATAAAAACGCGAACCTAAATTGAAATCGAAATATGTAAAGATTATGCGGGAAAACATGACATTAGGACATTTATGTGAGATTCCCAGAGACACTACAACATCTCCAGTGGAGAACAATTATTATTTGCCACACAACGCCGTTGCAAAGGAGAAAAGTACCACTACAAAATTGCGCGTTGTGTTCGATGGTTCCTGCCAGACTACCAACGGCAATTCCATAAATGACATAATTATGGTCGGTCCAACCATACAACTAACCCTGTGGACTATATTATTGAAATTCCGATACAATAGAATTGCGATGACGGCGGACATAGAAAAAATGTACAGGCAAGTTATGGTATCTGAAGATAATCACAAATATCAGCAAATGCTGTGGCGAGAAAATGAAAATGAACCTTTGAAATCATATAAATTAACCACTGTAACATTTGGAATGACTAGCTCAGCATTATTAGCAACACGATCTCTACAGCAAACTGCGTTTGATTTCCAAGAAGAATATATCCACTAATTGCTGATGAAATTTTCTATAATTTTTATATAGATGATTACCTCTGGCGCGAATACCGTCAAAGAAGCCCGACATCTCAAAGAAAAATTAGAATACGTTTTAAAACAAAGAGGATTCAATTTGCGGAAATGGCAATGAAATGTGCATGAGTTGAGGGACCAAACAAACGAAGATTACAAAGCAATGGTTCCCATTGAAGAAACGAATTCATCTACCAAAACCTTAGGCCTTCAATGGAATTCGAAAGATGATTCATTATCGTTCAAGATAAACCTGCCAAAAGAAATAACACCGACAAAGCGTACGTTAATATCAAATGCGTCGAAGATTTTTGATCCCCTAGGACTTCTATCACCATCCATCATAATAGCCAAAATCCTGTATCAGCAATTATGGCTAAGTAAATTAGACTGGGACGAAGAGCTACCCAATGATATAGCAATTTTGTGGAGACAATTAAGGGACGAACTTCCCCTTTTGGAGCAGCTCAAAATGTCGCGATACGCCAAGGGAAACGAAATGCAGATTCATGGGTTTTGTGATGCCAGCGAACGGGCTTATGCAGCTGTGATTTATAGTCGATTTAAAAACGAGAAAGGAGAAATGCAAGCGGAACTCATAGCATCAAAAACCAAAGTGGCACCGATAAAACAAGTTTCGTTACCTCGATTGGAATTATGTGGTGCACATCTGCTGTCCAAATTGATAGTAGAAGTTAAGAAAACTCTACCGAAAGACATTCCTGTATACGGTTGGACAGACTCGAATATTGTCTTGGCATGGTTATCCGCTCATCCAACCAAATGGAAAACTTTTGTATCCAATCGCGTTTCTCAAGTTCAACAGTTGTCGCCTAGGAATCACATCAAATCCCAAAATAATCCAGCTGACTATGCTTCACGGGGAATACTGCCATCAAAGCTCTTGTCACTAAGTCAGTGGTGGCATGGACCATCGTGGTTAATTCAGTCAGAACAGTTATGGCCAATTGCGAAAAATGACATGTTTTATGGCGATACAATTTGCGAACTGAAGCAGAAACAGTCGATATCATATGTCCACACACAACTACATCAAAAAGACAATGAAATATACGAGACAGTATTGAGTTATACGTTTTGCTTCAATAAAGCTATAAGAATTTTAAGTTTCGTTCACATATTTATTGCAAATGCGAGAAAGAAGAAGGGAACACGTCAAAGTAATGGAATAACTTTGAATGAAATGTCTTCAGCCCCAAAAGGCCTTATCAGATGGGTACAGCATAAAGAGTACGCTAGAGAAATTCTGATGATCGCCAAAAAACAGACGATACCCAGACACCATCCGCTATCATTACTCACACCGTTTTTAGATGCTGATGGTTTATTACGTATCGGCGGCAGACTAAGCAACTCAATAAATATGTACGACTACAAACATCACATCATTCTGCCTAATTCCCACATCGTAAGCAGAATGATAATTTCATCCTTCCATTTAAAATACCTCCATCCAGGTCCAATCCATACGTTCCATCTTATACGGCAAACCTATTGGATCGTAAAAGGCAGGGCAGCTGTGCGCAATATAGTTCGAAAATGTATCCAGTGCTTCAGAAATCGAGCGAAAACTACCAAACAGCTTATGGGCGACTTACCTTCGGTCCGAGTAACTCCAGCACGGCCATTTGCTAACTGTGGAATAGATTATGCTGGACCCATCGTTTTAGCCAGCAAAAGAGGTCGTGGGGCAAAACTAGTCAAAGGATACATTTCAATATTCGTATGTATGATCACCAAGGCGATACATATAGAAGCGGTCACGGAGCTAACCACGGATGCATTCATCGCAGTATTGAAAAGATTCTCGGCAAGAAGAAACGCTCCAAGCAAGATATACTCGGATAATGGCACGAATTTTGTTGGAGCCAATAGAAGACTGAAAGAGGTATATAAATTTACTAGTTCTAAGATTAATGATTCCGTTATTAAAGAATTTTGCGCTCATAATGACATAACTTGGCATCATTCGGTGGTTTGTGGGAATCCGCGGTGAAGTCAGTTAAAACCCACCTAAATCGAGTTACTGGTAACTGTCATCTTACCTTCGAAGAAGTGAGTACGTTATTGTGTCAAATCGAGGGAATATTAAACTCACGACCACTTTGCGTTATATCGGAAGATGACGAGTCGTTTGATGCATTAACACCGGCCCATTTCTTGACGGGATCATTTTTATCATCCGTACCTGAGAATGATCTAGGAGACATCGCTACGTCCCGTTTATCTAGACGGCAACAAGTTGAACATAGAGCACAAAGTTTCTGGAAGCGATTTCACCAGGAATATCTCAATAATCTACAACAAAGGCACAAATGGAAAAACAGCGTAGAAAATATTAAAATCGGCGATTTGGTATTAATTAAAGAAGACAACCTGCCTTCATGCAAGTGGTTGATGGGTAGAATCCTTGAAAGTCATCCAGGTGCAGAAGGATTAATTAGAGTCGTCACCGTAAAGACAGCGACCAACATACTGAAACGACCTGTGTCCAAAATTTGTAAACTTCCACTGGAGTAATTATTGTTGACGAAAACACAATTATATTCGTCAACAGGCGGGAGTATGGTAAAGATGTCAACATAAAAATAAAAATTATTAAGTAATAACAAATTAAAATTATATAAAATCATATACTTATCTTGTAAAAGAGTAATTTCGCAAAAACATTGTCAATTTTCTATTGGTTATCAAAAATTATATATTTTTTGTTTACCAATTCAATGACAGTAGCATTTATGATGCCTGTTTGTAAATTCTCTGTCTTTCACAATAATTATTTTCTAATAGATTAAAGCGTTAGCTTTTGTGTCACGTAACAGAATGCGCTCGATTCAGTAAAGTGCATTAATTAAATAATTTGAATTTAGTTAAAGTAGCGCCTAATTTAGTGGTTGTATTTTGTTAACCAAGGGCAACCCAAAATTCCGCGAATGAGTCTGCGAAATATTTAAAAATCGTTCTCTTTTCCTGCGACTTTCGAGCGATCAAGATCTATCAAAGGCGATATAAGAAATATAAAGCGATTTTGGAGAAAAGGCGATTTAAATAATTTAATACGTGAGTTAGCGAAATTTCTTACTTTTACAAAATAAATTGAACTATATAAATTTAAGATTTTTATTTGCCTTTTTTTTATTGTGAACATTAAAATTAATTTGCGAAAATTTTCATCGTTCTTGAAATGAATCTCTCATTACGTTGATTAATTTATCAAAATATAATGTTTTAAATTTCTCTTCAGAAGCCAGATGGTTACACTCTGCCTCAACTTCTGTTTCGAGCGTTAACTCACAAATGTTGATATCATCACAGCATTCCATAATTTGTTCAGTTTCATGACTAACACCTGTTCCAATTGCATCAACAATTTCGTCATCTTTATCATTATTATTTTTTTCACTCTCAGTATAATAACAGTAGTCTGCCAACCTTTTCGGTTTTCGTGTTCTATGTTTTGGTAAACAAGGTGCGGTTGGTTCAGGGTCAGGAAGACGAAATGAACTGCTTGTTGTAGACGGTTTATTATAGGAACGTGGAACATTGAAATTTGGCATGATATTTATTTTTTCCGATATTTCAGTTGATTCTTTTAAAATGCTGTCGAAATTGTTTTTAAAATCTTCAAGTGATAATAACGTGGCCCTTGTGTGACTTAATGAAACATTTAATGTCATATCTTTTTGCTGTAATAATTGGCTTAAAATATGAAGTTTTGATAACAAATGATACCAAATTGTTGTCAATACAACAAACTCATAATTGTTTATTTGTTGTTTTAGTGATTCATCAAGAGCTTTACAGTCTAGGTGGGTAATTTTAAGTTCATCTAGAGCAAGAATAATTTCGGTTAACTGGTATTTAACAGCTTTTACACTTTTCAATCGATATTCCCAACGAGTATCGCTAGGTGGTTTTAAATTTATTTTTAAATATTTCGTCTGAATAGCCCATCGCTTGGTTGATGCAGTAAACATTTTATATAAATTATTTATTGTTGTAAAATAATTCTGGCTTTTAATAGCGTTTTTAACACTATCTCCTATCACTAAATTGATGTTGTGTCCACCACAAGGAGTACAGCATGCTCTGCTGTTGATTTCCAAAATTCGGCTTTTCACTCCCTTATATTCTCCTTTCATATTGCTGGTATTGTCGTATGACTGACCACGGCAGTCAGCAATATTGATGCCTAATACCTCTAATTCCTTAATAAGGACGTTTGCTAAATTTTCCCCAGTTGAAGACAAAACATTTACAAAGCTTAAAAAACTTTCTACGATACTTGGCTTTTGGGATGTTATCTTTACATACCGAATAATTATGGATAATTGGTCCTTTTTTCGAAAATCTGGTGTGGAATCTATCATTATGGAAAAATATTTTGATGATTTAATAATATTTACTATACTACTTAAAACCTTTGATGCTAATTGTAAAATAATTTCGTCTTAAATAATCTTTTTTTTGTCACAATCATTTATTGATTCCAAATGGCTCTTCATTTCTGGAACAAAATCAGAGAGTAACTCAATTACTCCCAAAAAGTTACCATTATTTGGTTCAAAAAATTTTTCATTGCTTCCTCTAAAAGCTAAATTACGTTCGCTTAAAATAATATTGTTTTTAGTGTTTAAGATAAACATCTTCATTCATATTGTCTATTCCAGCTCTGGATTTAATGTTAAATTCTAGCATTCGCCATTTATACGCTAATTCAAAATGTTCTTTTGATGATTCATGTGAAGATAAGTGTCTTCCTGTATGTTTATAGTCCCAAAATCCAGTAGTAGTGAGCAAAATTTTTAATGGTGAAAACAAACGACAACAAAAGCAGATAATGTTTCCTGTAGAGTTTGAATAAAAAAGCCAGTTTCTCAACTCTGTTTCTCTATTTTTCATTTGCCGAAAATAAAAAGTGTCACTGGAACATCTTCCATTTGGTTTTCTTTTAAATTGGCTGCTTTTAATGCTCTTTGGTGACTGTTCGATCAAAAACATCCGTAGTTTGTCGTCAATTTCAGCAGGCCAAGTTGCAAGGTCTGCTATATCAAATTTCGCTTTAACTGCTAAAGCACTACTATGTATTTCTTCATTATCATTGATTTCTGAAAAATCATCAATAGATAAAATATCTTCAATATTAGTGCTAGCTGGTATGTCGTCTAAATTCTCGTTCTGCTTTTGAGGTTCACTAACATTTTCGTCAACTTTATTGTTTATAGGTTGGGAAGAAATATTTGAATCACACATTTCAATTGAATTGTTGGCCGAATTTGATGAACTTTCACTTCGCTTAACTAGTGATCCAACAAGACTACTTAATTCTGTTGCTTTTCGAGCTTGTTTGGCTCTTTTTTGTGCACCGCTTTCATACAATCTCTTAGACATTTTTAACTGTGGTTTAACATTTTTTATAAAAAGTATAAATATTAACTTACATTTGATAAATAATTGCAAATATTTTACCTTAATTTTGATGGTTATCTAAAAATATAAATAACATTTACCCTAGATACCATTTTTTCTCTAAATCAATTCATATGGTTTATTCAATACTACTTTGTTGTACCGTTCAGTTTGATCGCACGTTGTTAACACTCTACCGCTTTCAAATTAAATAAATACATAGAACTGACCAAGCAGCACTTTGTGTTGTTTTTGCACGAGTATAAAATCACTTCTCTTTCAACATCAACATGTACTTGTACAAACCCAGGTGTGTATCAATTATATCATAAATGTCGAATGAAAAACGGTAAATTAGGATAACTATGATATCGTATCATCACAATTCAAATGTCATTTTGCTTTATTATAAGAAAAACTTCATTCAATTTAAAAATAAAAAATAAAATACATCGTGTTAACATAAGGGTTAAGCAAAAATATTTTTTCGTAAAATTAAAAATATCTTTGACAGTATTGGTACATCGCGCATACAGAAAAAGTTGTTTCTAATGTTTTTGTTGTAAAACGTATTATTCCTATATGTACATAAAGGCAAAACAGGGCGATACATCACCAATAGAGCGAAAGTATGAATGAAATGATTTTTTCGCATTTTTACCCTTTTGGCTTCGATTCTGGGGCCCCTAAAAACGCGGGGCCCGGCGCGATTGCCCGTTTTGCCCGTATCTAAGTACGGCCCTGGCAGGAAGCACAGAGAAATACGGCAATTCCAGATCATATCCAAATTTTGGCGTTTTTAAGTGTTGTGGCGAACGGTAAGTGGCACCTTCAGGCTCATATTTTATATACAACTTATAAAACCTTTTTGGATTTAAAGCTGGTTATCAACAAAACGTAGGACATGACTTCCTTCTCGGAATATCTCAAACTGTGGTTTCCAGATGCTTGAATACGGTAGGGAAAGCCATTGAAGACATTTTAAGTGACCGTTTTATAAAATTTCCTCAAAATGAGAACCACATGAATCAAATTAAAACTATGTAGGTAAGTGATTTTTGAAGTAAAACTTCTTTATGCACGCTTGACTTGGGGACTAAGTTGGTGAATGCATTATGAAAATGCGTTACGAAAAGTGTGATCGATCGTTAATAGAATGCTTTGAAAAAATAAAACAATTTAACAATGCAAATTAAAACCAATATATAGTATAGTTTGTGCCGTAGTGGTAAAGCAGGGGACTAGAGCGGCAAAGGTCTTCGGTTCGATCCCCATCATATTTTTTTTTTTTAATTTTTTAATTTTAAATAATTTTTTTTAATTATTTTATTTATCTACATATTTATGATTTCGAGTTATAAGGGTTTTATTAGTATTAACTATTCTATTAAAAATCCAATTTTAGAAGTAAAACTTCTTTACGCACGCTACTGTATCTTTTTATATTTATAAGATAAAGTAATCAAACTATTTAATTTACCATTTTATATTAATAATTTGTTAAAAAAGCAACCTGATTAAATTTGTACAAAAAATGGACAAACAAAATTTTTTTTTTTTTTTTTTTAATACATTATTGTGATTATTTAATACATTATTGACATTATTTTGTTTTAATACATTATTTAATACATAATTGTGCATAAGAAGTGTGTGACAACATATTAAAGGCAAGATTTTAAACCTAGTGAGACTCAATCAACTGATAATGAATCACGAAGGTAAGTGCGTATCTCATACTAGTTGCTGGCGTCGTAGCGTCATATGCAGCGTAAACATAAAATTTAACTAGTACGCAAATAATAAAATAATTTTATTAATTTTATTAATTGTATAGGTTCACCATTACAAATAATTGGTGACATCGTGATTGAACATGACAATAATCAAATGGAAGTTGATGATAATAATCCTACTATAGATCATGTACAAAAAACGAGACAAATTATTGGAGTTAGGTAAATTAATTATTTTATTATTTTTATAATCATTCATGACTCTAATAATAATTTAAAAAATTTTCCAAACTAAAATGATGAAGTTATAGGTTGAATAAAGCGCCAAAAACTTCTGCAGAACGTGATCGAGAATTCACAGCACGAAAAGCACTGCATAAACAACAAAGTAAGCAACAAGAGGAATCAGATGCAATAGTTGAAATTGCTACAGAAGATATTCGAAATGCTGGTCCATCAGAAGAAAATCAAGTCTCTGGACCCTCTGAAATAATGACAATAAAAAAAGAGCAAAGTCTGCAGAGGCAACACGGCGATGGAGAGAGAAAAAAAAGGCGTTAGTGAGTCATCAAAAAAACAGGCGAAAACTGCAGCTCAACGCATGCAAGAATACCGGGAGAGAAAAAAATTGTAAATATTAATTTATTTTTATTTATAAAACTTATGCCATTGAAGACTCATAAAATTCTTATTTGCATTTTTTGACTTAGAGCAAAGAAAATACTGTTGAAGCAGCAAAGTGATCAAAATGTGGATGCTATAGTCAGCACATCATCATCACAAGTAAATCAAAGGGCTGGTCCATCAACAATAAACAGCATATCCGCATATAATGAAGAACAATCAGAACTCCGTGATTCAACTTTGACTTTGAAGTACGACGACATTACAAAACATAAAAAGGCTCATGAAAATTTTGACCGAAAATTCCGGAAAAATCCATTTGGTTATTCATGTACAGTCTGCAATAGATTATGGTTTAAAAATGACTTAAAAAAGGCATCTAACAAATATGAAGAACTGTTGAAGAAAATAATGGTAAGAAAAAATAATGCTAAGAAATAATATTATTTTGAAATAATATCGGGGTATGCACATACTTTATCACTATGAAGAAATTAACAAACATAAATTTTATACTTTCCAGAATATCAACGTCAACATTAACGATGCAATGATTTGTTCGACTTGTAAAGTTGCTCTTGACAAACAAAATATTCCAATATTGTCAACGTACAATGGATTTAAATATCCAAAAATTCCTGCACATTTATCGAAACTTGACTTAGTTTCGGAAAGATTAATTTCTCCTCGTCTCCCATTTATGCAAATACGAAGACTACGGCATGTTCATGGGCAATTTGGTATATACGGTCAGATTATCAATGTGCCAATATATGTGGATACAATGGTGAATCAACTTCCAAGAGATATCAGCGATGATCAATGCATCTACGTTCATATCAAAAGGAAACGAATTCACAAGTCAAGCTATCTACAAGGATTAATTAATAAGAAAAATATTAAGATATGGTTACAATATTTGGTAAACACGCCTCTTTATACTCACTATAATATCACAATTAATCGTGGATTCCTCAGTGATGATGATGAAGAAACTCAACAAATAGGTAACATAGATGAAGTCAGTGAAGATATTCCCATCGAGGAGAGTCTTACAGCTCAGCAACATACTCTTCTGTGGAACGACGAAAAATATTTAAGAATCGCACCTGGAGAATACAATATTCCTCGCACTTTATTATTTGATGAACACGCAGAAGAATTGTCATTTCCAACTATTTATTTGGGACAATTTAGAACATTTAAAGAAGACATTTAGAGCTACACCATTCATGATAGCTTCCAGTGAATTGCGTCGTACTGACCGTCGAGCAATTACTCCGTACCATTTGTTGTATATCGCTGTGAAGATTATGAGGCTGCGGATTCGAGACTGTTTGACTGTGGCATTTAAGCATATTGGTCCTAATACCAACATAACAAGAGAACAAATCCAATCAGAAGAGTACATCAACAATTGTATTGGATCGAATCTTGCTTTCCTACGTTCAATACCAAATTCAACTTGGTATTGGGCACAAAGAAAAAAGATCTCTTCGCGGTGATTCGACAGAAAGGCAGACCAACAGTTTTCATGACACTTAGCGCCAATGAAATAGGATGGACGAATCTGATACAGTTGTTGTATAAATTGGCGAACAATGGTGCGGACATTTCAGAGCGTGTTGCGTCAGAACTAAGTTTCATAGAAAAAAGCACACTTGTCAATGAAGATGCTGTGACTTGCGCCATCTACTTCAATAAATTGGTTAATGTATTCCTCACAATATCACAATCCAAAGTATGTAGTCCTTTCGGTCGCTACAGAGTTGCTGAATACTTTAAACGTATTGAATTCCAGCATCGCGGAAGTCCACATGCACATATATTACTGTGGCTTGAAAATGCTCCAGATAATATGATTGATGAAAATAACAGTGAAATAATACATTTAATCGACAGTTTAGTATCAATTTCAGCATCTCAAGCATCAGGAAATATCAAATTACAAACTCATAAACACACATTCACATGCTATAAGAAGATTGTTGCTAATAAACAACAAAAATGCAGATTTGAAGCACCGTTTATACCATGTCGCAAAACAATGAATCTTACACCGATGCAAAAAACAGACGAACATTTTCAACGATATGCTAAGAGATATACTGAAATCAGATCCAATTTAGAAAGTACAGATTACAATAATTGTAGCGTTTTTTTATTCGCTCCGGATAGCTGCTATCGAGAGCCGTCATATGAAAAGTGGCTCCGGATAGCGCTCCGTATAAATAGGTAGAGCCAAATATTTTTTATATCAAGTTTTCGCTAAACAATTGAATTAAAAATGATAGTTTGATGTTAAATAAGTTTAGTTTACCAATAAATAGCGCGTCAAATTTAAATTTAGGCGTATAAAAATGGCGGCTCTCGATAGCAGCTATCCGGAGCGAATAAAAAAACGCGCTTAATATTGATGACTTTTACGCAAAAAATAATATTCAATCGGACGATGAATACCGCAATATACTTCGTGTTGGAATTACGAGACCAAAAATATTTTATAAACGCAGTCCCACAGAAAAATGGCATAATCCATTCAACCCCTTTGTTTTCAATATTCTGAGGTTGAACATGGATTTCCAAATTATCACTGAGGAGTATTCCTGTGCTGCCTACGTTGTTGATTATGTAAACAAAACTAATCGAGGTGTTAGTAACTTACAACGGAAAATTATAGAAGTAATGAATGAACATCCCGAGTTCGATATAGTGGATATTACGAGAAAAATGAGTGTAGATATGTTGAATAGTGTAGAGATGAGTAGTCAAGAGGCCGCTTGGTATCTGCTCAGAGAGCCAATGTCAAAGAGCTCAGTTGTTGTCATTTATATAAATACCGTGTGGTCAATTGAACGACAAAGGATTGGAAGAGCCAAAAAGAATTGAGTGAACTTGATGAAAATTCCACAGATATTTGGAAGAAAAATTGGTTTGATAAATATCAACGACGACCCGATGAATTGACTAACATTACTCTAGCACAATTCGTTTATAAATATTATCAAAAAAAAATAAGTGGTGTTTACGCTGAGAGAATAGTGCCCAAAGTTATTCGATTTCGAAATTATGATATTGCACAAGATTACAATGAATATAGACGAGAAATGGTTACGTTACACATTTCATTTAGAAATGAAGATGCTGAAATTTTAGCTGAAATGAAATTTATCAATATCTACGATGAAAATGAAGCACTAATTTTGGAAAGAAGAAAAGAATTTGAATCAAATTTAGACATCGAGAAAACGATTGAAACTAAAAAGAGATGGTTATAATTGTTTATAAATTTTATGTTATGACGTATTTTACAACAACAACATTCCAAAAAAGTTTAGCAATAGTTTATATTCCAAGATTTCCACTAAGAAATAAACATTTTCATGATTCGATTTTTCAATCAAATAAAATTACATGTTTTATGAACATTTTCGTATAAAAATAATGTAAAAGCTCATAATTCTTACAGACTAAAAATGTAAATGAAAACAATCGTTTTCCCATATAGTTTCATAGTAAAGAAAAAATTTTATGTACTTTATTTTAAGCTTAGTAAAAAATACAGTCAATGTGGATGCTCTTATTTATAGAGTAGGCTCTGATATAACTAACATCAAAAAGCTGGAAATAAAGAAATGCGCATCGTCTCAATTGGTAATTAGTCTTTGTCGCGAATTAAAAATTAAAAGTAATAGGAATAATAGAAGTAAAATAATTAATTTCATTAACAGTAATAAACATTTAATTATTAATTCAATGACCAATACCGAGCAAAACACAATTCACGGTGTGAATCAAAAATTGGAAAATAATAATATTCTAGATGAACATCTAGGCACTTCGCATGAAATATACCTTGAATTGAATCAAAATACTGTCGACTATACCATGATTCTGTTGATGCTTTTAATACGAATTTAAATAGTGATTTAACTCATGATGATTATGAAGTAGTTGTCGATGGAAATTCAAATTTTGAAGATTCAAATTTTAACTGTGCAACACAGGAAAAACGTCAAACTTTAAAACCTCGCCCAAAAAACAAACATTTAGACTTGTAAATAGTACTAAATTCAAAGGTTATTTCAGTGACAACAATGACGATATAAGCCGTGAGGAAATTTGCAATAACATTGACAGATGTCTATTAGAAATTGGCAATCCGTGCATAATTTCCTACCAAACGATTCGGAAATTGAAAAAAAAATGAAAATTGTATTACAATTTATGGCCACTGCAAAAAGATTCCCGAAACAAAATATAAATTTATAATAAAAAAACAATCTATATTAGAAATATTCGTAAATGGTGAGGTTTGCGTCACACTTCACACATAGTGGAGACAAAACATATACACAACTGAGAGGAACTAAACGCGATATATTAAAAAAACGATTGGAAGGAACTTCTTGTCATAACATCGCTCTCGATTTCGCCGGTGAAACTAGCATAGAGCTGTTTAGAAAAGGAAATACGCAATCGTTTGTTCCCTCCACAACTATAAGAAAAATTAAATCTGAGTTACTTAAAAGTAACGATTTAGTTCATGACTATGATATAATTAACGTATGTCAAATGTCAATGGTAGAGCCAAAAAAAAAAAATAAATACAATTTATAGCATTTTATTTGATCCCCTAAAAATAATATGTTTTAAAGAATCAACATTAAAACTACTAAGCAAATATGATGTTAATGCAATATATTTTGATGCTACTGGTAAAGTAGTGAAACACCCCACGTGCCACCCTTATCATAGTTTCAAACGTATTTTATATTATGCGTGCTTAATAAATGTAAATTAACAATTAATACCTATAGGAGAATTGATTTCGTCGAGTCATGATACAGACACAATAAAAGAGTTTTTGGCAGATTTACAAAGAAAAATGCCTAAGTCTTATGTTCCAAATATTTCGTAACCGATGGCTCTTATTAATTTAACATTGGAAAGCTTTAACTCAATGAATGTTTCGGAGGTTCGAGTGAGAATTTAAACATAACTCCTTCAGATTCTGCAGAATGGAGACAACCTCAAAGAAGTTCAATTTTTAATAAACCTTTATACATATATATAGTAGTAGTCCCTATTATAATCGATTTAACACAATCTTTGAGGCAGTAAAACAAAAAATCGCAGATGATAAAATACAAACCGATAATGAAGTAAACAAATTCTACAATGAAGATTTTTTGCAATTCACGATAAAACGCTATATGGCATATTTACCGTTTTGGGGAATTTGTTATGCAACAAAATTGGAAATCTCTGGACGACTATCTAATGCAAGCGTAGAGAGTTGGTTTTCAATAGTGAAAAACCACTACACAAAGCATGAAAGCCTACGACTTTGTAGATTTGTAAATGTATTAAGAGACAAAACCGCAAAATTTGAAAAAATAATACAGTTATCGGAACCAAATGAACCAAAATTATTAAAGAGAAAAGTGATTGCCAATCCAAATCCTGATGACCCCGACAGTGGTATATACGAAGAAATGTGAGAATAGCTGCCATATCTTACAAAATTTTTTTTTTTTTAATTTAAAATAAATTTTATTTATTTATTTTATGTAATTACAATCTAGTCTCCTGGACTAATTAGCAATTTGTTTCTGACTTAACTTACTAACTTAAATTAATCTATGGCTTCTTCCCATTGGCATTCCATAGTGTTTGGTAAATTGATGTAAACCACATCTTTGTTGTGGATTTTAGATCAGCATAATGCTGCTTAAGCTGACAATCACACCAGCTCAAAAGGTTTGGTTCTTTTAAGTCTGCGAACTAAATTCGTGATGCTTAGGAGCTGAGTTGCCTCAATGTTCACATGTTGGCGGAGCCTTTCTTCATGTCTCCGTGCTTTTTCCTGGATTTCATTTAAGATGAGGTTCATTTTAAGGTCCCTATGAAGGTCATTGTTCCTAACATACCAAGGTGCATCAACGATGTTCCTTAATACCATATTCTGAAATCTTTGGATGATATTTACGTTGCTGAATACCATAAGTCCAAATCGGTTTCAATATTTGCTTATAAAGTAGAAGCTTGTTGTATGTTGATAAAGAAGAGTTCCTTCCCATCAGCCAATACATTTTTCTGTATTTAAGTCTTAATTCTTCACTTTTCTTCTTGACGTGTGCTTTCCATCGTAGTTTAGCATCCAGGGTCATGCCGAGATACTTAGCTGTGTTCGCATGCGGTATTATTTCCCGATTTATGGTAATCGCAATATGTTCGATTCGTCTGTTTGTAAAGTTGATGTGAACTGATTTAGCTTCATTTAGTTTTATTCTCCATCTTTTTGTCCATTTATATATTTGAGTTATAGCTGATTGTAACTTCTGTGTTGATTCTTCGTTGCTTTTTCCAACAGCTAAGATCGCCGTATCATCTGCAAAAGCTGCCACTGTGTTGTTTTCTAATGTAGGAAGATCATAAGTATATAGTAGGTATAAAACCGGCCCTAATACACTGCCCTGTGGAACTCCTGCATTGATTTCTTTCAATTCAGAAAATGTATCATCTAACTTAATCCTGAAGAACCTATCTTTCAAGTATGATTCTAGTATCTTAGCAAATTGCATTGGTAGAAGATTCCTTAACTTGTGGTTAAGTCCTTCATGCCACACTCTATCAAACGCTTGTGCAACGTCTAGAAATACTGTTGAACAGACTTTTTTCTCCTCTAATGCTTTCTCAATTATACTGGTTATTCTGTGTACTTGATCAATTGTTGAGTGTTGGTTGCGAAAACCGAACTGATGATTTGGGATCAAGTTTTTACTCTCGATTATCGGATTTAATCTTTTTACCAGAAGCTTCTCAAAGAGTTTGGACATGACTGGCAATAGCGAAATTGGCCTATAAGACGATGTTATGTGTGGTGGTTTCCCAGGTTTTGGGATCATAATTACTTCTGCAATTTTCCATAAGCTTGGTACACATTGGATTCTAAATGCTGCATTTATAAGATTGGTGAGTTTCACCAGAGCTTTCCTTGGCAGTTCTTTTAAGATTTCTGCAGTAATAAGATCGTACCCAGGAGCTTTTTTCGTATTCATATTAGCTGTTATCTCACGCATGACTTCTTTTGGTGTTGTGGGTAGGATTTCTTTACTTTCTTGCACAGCTTGTTCAGTTATTATCTCGGCCTCCAACGTTTGGTCTTCATGTGGCTGGAATATTTTTTCGAGGTGTTCGGCAAATTCTCGAGCTTTGTCTTCATTATTTCTAGCCCATTTCTCACCTGCTATTTTTATTGGGGGAATCTGCATTATTGGTCTTTTGATTCTTTTGGTTGCTTTCCAAAGAGAATAATCAGTACTGTTATCATTAGTTAATTTTCTTAAATAGTTGCTGATTGATTCATCTTTGAATTCTTTGATCTCTCTTCTTAATTGTTGAGTGAGGTTGTTCAAATGAGTTTTATCTTGGGGGGCCCTTGTTTGTTGCCATACTCTTCTCGCTCTTCTTTTTTCTGCGAGGAGTTCCCTAATTTCCATAGGGTAATTGTTTTCCTTGATTTTCGTTTTAGTTTCAGGAGTATTTTCCCAAGCTGGTTGCTGTATATCGTTTACAAATTTGTGAACTTCTTTGTCTAATTGTTCTTCAGTCTTTAATGGAACCATTAAGTTAATTTTTTCTTCTAGCGATAGTCTAAAGCATGCCCAATTAGTGTGATTATTTACTAGGAAAGGGTTTCTTTCTTTCTGAATGATTTTTTCACTTAACGTTAGAAGTATTGGTGAATGATCAGAGTTTAAGTCGTGGCTTTCATCTACTTGTACATAATTTACAGATATGTTCTTTATTATAAAGAAATCAATCAGATCTGGCACTTTGTTTGGATCAGTTGGCCAGTAGGTTGGTTTTCCAGTTGAGAGGGCTGCATTTTCTGATAGCTTTTAAGAGTTCTTTACCCTTAGTTGTTGTTAATCTGTATCCCCAGTGGACATTTTTTGCATTAAAGTCTCTTCCAAGTACAAATCGTTTTCCTAATTTACTGAGGAACTCGAGATAATCTTTTTCTTTCATTGAGTGCTTCGGTGGGCAGTAAATACTAGCAATACAAATATAACTTCTTTTGGATTTGACAATAACAGCAGTTGCTTGTATTTCTTCCGTTTCATATTTTAACTCCTCATAGTGATGAATACTATTTCTAATTATAACAGCACTACCTCCTTTAGCAGTGTTTCCAGGGTGAATAGTGTGATATATTTGATAATTTTTAAATTTAATGTTTGATTGTCTAGTGAAGTGTGTTTCCGTGATGAGACATACATCGATTTTTTCTGTGTCCAGGACCACTTGCAGTTCTTGTTGATGTTGCATCAGTCCATTGGCATTCCAACATAAGATTCTAAGATCTTTGGCCATTTTTCTGTTTAGGGATGGCTCCCTTAGTGCTGTACTCTAGTTTCTGTAATCGCTCATCAAATGTATTTAGTCTGCTTAAAATTAATTTAAGTGTTTGACTTATATCGTCATTTTGAGCAGTTTTTCCTGGATTTCCGTTGCTCATCATTACTTGAGCATAAGTCATTTTACCAAATTGCCCTTGAGTAGTTCCCGACACTCTACGATTTACTTCGGGTCGGTTCATCTTAACCGCTTGTTTCCTGAATGAACTTGGATTTTTAGCAATCACGTTCTTATTTTTGATATTTTGCAGTTCAATAGCAACGCTGCATCCTCTGTAGTTAGCCGGATGGTTTTCTCCACAGTGAACGCATTTAGGTTGAACATTTTGGGCTTTTACACAATCTTTGGTATGATGTTTACCTAAACATTTGACACACCTAGGTTCCCTGTTGCAATATTTTTGTGTATGTCCATAGGCTTGACATTGTTTACATTGTGGTATAAGCTTAGACCTTCTTAGAGGAATAACCACTTTGCACCCCATGATGTACTTAATTTGATAAATTTTTTCGATATCTTCATCAGTATCGAAGGTCAACATAAACATGTTGAGAGGTACTTTGCCTCTCCGTTTTAGCTTAATCGATGCTTCAGTTGCCTTAAATCCTTTTGCTTTCAGGTCATCAATTATTTTATCTGGTTTACACGTAGAGTGTAAGTTTTTAGCCATGACCCTAATTGGTCTGGTTTGTTTATCTTCAAACGTGTGCCAAGCACGTTTTTCTTCATTTAACATTTTTGTCAATTTTCTGTATGTTTCAGCATCTTCTAAGTTTATTTTGATGGTGTTTCCTTTAATCACCTTTGCATTAAACTTATCAGTAGCAGTTATGGTTTTTATTTTTTCATAGAGTACATCGTAGTCTTTGACTTCATCTATTACTATTGATGGTGGTGGAGGTATTTTTTTTGGTTGTTTCTGGATAATATTTGGAACATTATCCTTACATCTTACAAAATGGATATTATTTTGTAGAAGAAAATAATAAATTTATTAAAATAATTAAACGTGTGCCTTCGACGCAACAGCACAAGTTTTCCTTTGTTTATTCTCCGATACCGAGTATTTTAAAGGTCTGTTTCGCTCATCAAGTAATCCGTTTTTTAAGTTTTTATGTGATCTTGCGAATATAAATTACGATGACATTTCATTAATTTATAAAGAACGGTCTAGATTATTGGTAAATATTTACAAAAATAGTTCAGAACTTATAACCACAATGAAAGCTATAAATTTAGATGCTACATGTCCAATATCATTTATTTTAGAACAACTACTTACATCTCCATTAACCGAAACAAAAAATTGCTTTAAACGTAATCCTACACCGAATTTAAGTTCAACATTTTATTTGTCCCTTGAAAATGTTTTTCAATTCAATCAGTTGGCACTCACTAATTTGCAAACCTCAATAGATTTCGAGAGCTCAAATTGTCCGATATACCAAGGATGTAGAATGAAACATTATTTTTAAAATTATGGTATTGTTATTGTCGATGTCAAACCAAACAATAATATTTATAACATTAAAATAAGGGAAATTAGTAAACATGTTACCTTATTAACTGAAAAATTTCAATTAAAAGGAATAATACATTTTGAACAGCTGAATGTAAAAAATATGCCTGGCCACTTTCGTTCATATATCAAGCGATTTAATAATACGTGGAAACTGCATGATGATATGCTGCAATTTCCAATGGAAGTAAATTAGGCAACAAAGATAAATCCGACAATATTGATTTACTCCAAATATTAAATAAAATCAGATGGCTATCATTACTAATCAGTAATTATTGATTATTAACAGCCTGTCGAGATATACTGCTAATAATTTAACAGCGATATAGTAAACTGTAGTACTAATATAGTATTTTCATAAACATCTTTCGAATCATCTATACGGTTTCTGTAAGAGCCAATCCCTCCAAGATCACAGCCTTATCGTGGCGGAGTGGCTTGCGTATAGTAAAGAAGGAATTGGCAATACTAGTCAGCGTCATCCATACTGGAATGGCAAGTCTGGAGCTATCTGACAAATCGTGGTCACCTTATCATATCGTACGTGTTCAAACCATCAATAAAGTAATGAATGTAATGAGTTAGTAGTGAATTTTTCTTGGCCCCTTAAAATTCTTCTTGTACACTATATCAGAACAAATCACACCAATCAGAAAAGAAATTTTGAATATTGTGATTACCTAATGTAACATTACTTATTGCCATTAATTAATTTTGAGAAATTAAATATCTATGTATATAACACAGAATTGTTTTTCCTTAAGTAAATTCAAATACATGCAACATTAACAATGATGAGCGGTAGTAGAAGAGTAGCATAACAAGCTGCTAGTCTTAAGTTCAATCCTCGCCCTTAATTCAATTTTTTTTTAATTTTTTATTTAACATTTACTAATTTTTTTTATTGGATGGTAGCTTTCGAGTTTTGTTTGCCGATAGAATCCAATCCCGGGTACCCGGTTTCCCGGGAATTCCGGAATTTTTCCGGCATCGAAAACCGGTTCTGATATCAGCCAAATACCCGGTTTTCGAGACTATTTTTTTTTTAATTTTTTTTTCCATTCAGTCGTTAAAAAAACAAACAAAGCAATATTGCAACAAAACGTATTAAAAAATAATTAAAACACACAATTTAAAAATTTTTCTTTTCCACTCTAATGGCCTATTCACATGAAACGCGATTTTACTCGTACGAGTAAAAATGATTCACGGATTTCTCTTAAATTACGTCGTAAAATAAATATTAGCTACTTAAAAAATATTTAGTAAACAATTCCGAATATAATGTCATTAACACTTTTTTTAACAAACAAACATTTCCTAATAAAAACTGCAAAAAATGTTTAAATCGCGGCCATATTGGAAAATTCGCGCGAATAAACACTTTTTTGCAATTTTTGTTAAGAAAAGTGCGTTTGCAAAGAAAATTTTCCTTAGCAGTACATTCAGAATTGTTTATTACCTATAGTATTTTTTAAGTGGTAGTATAAATTTTACAATGTAATTTACGAGAAATCCGTGAATCATTTTTGCTTGTACGAGTAAAATCGCGATTCATGTGAATAGACCATTACACTTACACAACTACGAAAAAGAGACGACAGAAATACGAAAAAAATATACTTGTCTCAGAAAATAAAACACACAATTTAAAAATTTTTCTTTTCCACTCTTACACTTACACAACTACGAAAACATTCCAACGTTCAAACGTCAAAAGGTGGTGAGTGAGGTGAGAGAAGCTTACATCAATAATTTATTCTAAAATTTAAATTGAATCAGATTTGAACTGACAGTAAGTATTACACGATAAAATTTTATTTTAGAAAGCAAAAGAACATTATAGTTTACACAAAAATATTCATGCTTATTATTATAAACCCCCATTAACACAGACATGTCTACAAACGCTAAATTTGAGTTGTGTAGCCAACTACTCATTCAAAAAACTCCAGTGTGGGAGTATTTTTATCGTGACACTTCAGGTGAGTGTACCAAGTGGAAAAAGTGTGAAAAAATATTGAAGACATTCTGGTGAACAACAAGTTCTCTCCATAAGCACATGTTATCGATTCACAATATTATTACAAAACCTGTGAAGAGACCCGCACCTGAAAGTACAACCAGCAGCACCACCAGAAAAGCGATTACAAAAACTTCGATTACAAACTACCTCACTGTTCGTGATGACAATTCCCTCGAAGCTGTACTGGCTCGTATGACGGCTAGCGATACGGAAATTACTGATGGCTCGTGGTTTTGATATACCAAATTCGGCTACTACAATTCGAGGCATGGTAATTCAATATGGGAAAATTCTGCAACAAAAGTACAAGATTGAATTTCAAGACTTGAAATCTCAAGGTAAACGTTTCAGCCTCTCTCTTGACCAATGGACTTCGTCTAAGAACCGGCGTTATTTGAATATAAATGCGCATATTAAGTGTAAATTTTTTAATTTGGGACTGGCTCGAGTACGTGGATCTTTGCCGGCAGAAAGTTGTATCAAACTTATTGAAGAAAGGCTTGAGTTATTTGGATTAAACTTACACGAAAACATTGTTTGCATTACGACGGATGGTGCCGCAGTGATGCAAAAATTTGGAAAATTACTTTCAGTTTCATGTGAACAGCAACTATGCTTGGCACTAGGAGTTTTGGATGTCCTTTACAGAAAACCTAAATCCGTACCAAATGAAGCAGTGAATGATGATGACGATGGCTGCGATTCAGGCGATGAAGATGAAGAAGATCAAGATGACGGATTTCAAATTGTTTGCACCGAAGATGAATCAGAAGAACTGGTAGATAAGCTGTATCCATTGATACGTAAAGTAAGAACTATAGTGAAGTTGTTTCGTCGATCACCAACAAAAAACGATGACATTCTTCAAAATACGTTAAAAAAGAATTTGGAAAAGAAATTCAATTATTGATTGACGTAAAGACACGTTGTAACAGCCTTTATCTTATGCTAGAACGTTTTTATAAAGTAAACGTTATAACAGAAATATTTCAAATGAAATTTTTTGATCAAGATCGAACCTACAAAATTTCTATTGAAGCTTGTTTGTTCTCTCCATTTTAGTGTCATGAAAATTGCGTAGAGTACATACTATACAACAGATAAGAATATCAGATGAACCAAAGTTTTTTGAAAATATAAAACCCTTGACAGCTTGAGAAACAAGAAAGAAGTATGGAAATCTGTATTTTATACCGCGAGTTTTGCTTGTGCAAAATGTTTACAATCAAATTGATATTATCAACGCTTTTAACTGGTTCTTAATCCCTTAACCACATTGGGCAAAAAAGACTGCTGAAACCATCTGACTCAAGAAAGAATCAATTTTCCTGTAGGCATTCTTTCCTTTGCGATGAAATTGTTTAGGGTTAAGGGAATTCAGCCTGCAACAAAAATGTTTGGCCAACTATTTGGACTCGTGGTACAAAATTATAAGGTTCTGGTTTAGTCCTAACATTCCTTTATTGGGGGGGGGGGCAGGGCGGCGCCGACTAGACAAGAAAGAAGAGGCGCAACAACTTGAGCAACAATGTCAAGCAACGTTTGCTAAGGTTAGTACAAATTTAGGTGACCGCATGAGAACATGATAATGGAAGAAATCTCGCCATCCCTTCTCCCCCCAACCTCCGATGGAAAAAATAGTGAAGACGCAAAAAAAAATTCATTACAGCTTTTCAGAAAATTTGCGGCACCAATGGGGAATGCTGAATAGGAGAATGTGTTGTCTTGTGATTAATAACATAAAAAAAAGTTATACTATCTACAACTTAGGTATTTGAAACCGGATCGAGTCTTTAATACACCTTTCCTTCGGTCTTGTTATGTATAAAGGGTGTAATGAGGGCCCGGCGTCGTCCGGGATTCTAGCCTTTTAGGCTTGGTCGTACATTCTGATCAATCAATCAAATCAAATTTTGAGCGAATTCCACTCTAAGAGATAAAGTTTGCATAATTTGATATATCAATTCAAAGCAATTCATTCTATATTTTGACGCAGTTGCCTTTCCGGAGGTAACCCTCATCATCAAAGAGTATGCAAAATTTTACAATTAGTTTGCGTAACATGAACAGTGTTCCTTGTCAAATAAAACCTTGACAATTAAAAAAATATTTTAGGCTTGTTTCTTAAATATGTCGCTAAGCAATCATTTCTAAAGGAGTAAATTCTGTGTTTTTTTATAAACTAGTTAACTGCGAAAAGTAAATTTTTCAGAAAACGCATTTGAAAAACTACTCGCAGTAGGTTTTAGTAGTAATTACTCATTTTCATTTAGACTTTCCGGAGAAATGGAGGAAAATATTGGAAAACTTAAATTTATTTTTGAAACTTTAGCCAATTGTCTAATTCTTTTCATTCATAACTCAAAATCGATAAAAATGCAGTTAACTAGTTTCTCTTATGCTTATGATTTTTTTGTATGTTACTGTGCATTTATTAACGCATTTTTCTTGCCATCACTTGGAATTGAACCCGGATCCTTCGGATGATAAAGCAAGCATTCTACTTACTATGCCACCGAGAACGTAATTTACGAAAAATAGTCCCACTTGAGAAATCTCCAAGCATTTAAATATGTTAACACATTCTTAAATAAAATGTAGCAACAACAAAAGCAAAATTAATCCATAAACCATTTTTCGTTTGTTTTTTATTGTCACTTTTCTTTTAGCAGTCCCAATTTGTGTTTCTTTTATTCGCATCCTTTTTTTATCATACTCTATAATGTCATTATACTTTGTGTACAGTACAAATTTCCTTTAATTTACCTGAAAGGGCATTTTTCATCTTAATTTAAATTTTTATTTTTTCATTTTCTTATAGTTATGGTTACGTACATATTTACCCGGGAATAAAATAAAATGAATCCTTAAAACAAAATAAAAAAAATAGAACAAGCCGACCCCCGAACGACACTTTTCCCACAATTCGTCATCTTATACAAATTTCTCTTGCTTTGGTATTTTACTATAATTTACCGTTATTTTGAATAGGCGTGTTTTTAAATGGTGTCACGGGTTTTCCTACATGTTAACACCCGTTCCTACAGTTCCTTATTTGATTACGACAATATAAATCCCTACCCTCAGAGTTTCACAGTTAATTATGCATTATTCAGGAGTGCTGCCTGTCAAACAGCAATCGATTAGCCACCTTTTATCTTCGACCTTTAAGAACTTGTAATTTCCATGTTATACACGTTTGGTGCTTTTTGAAATGTTTAAGAACTTAAATTACTTCGATCAAAGAGTATCCAAAATATTCAAAATTTATTTTGTAAAGATTTGTGTCATTTGTTCTGATAACCATATTATGCGAGAAATGTAAGAATTGGCGGATATAATTCTTTACTTAGTACTTCAGTCTAAGATATCGTTGTGGTATTATCTTTTGTGAACGGTACCATACTTCCCTGGTGCATAGAGTCAAATCACAACGGGTTCAACCTCCTCCGCCCTGATAGCCCTAATTTTTCATATAGTATTGTAAGTATTTGCAAGGTGTATTAACCTCAGAAAAATATTCCTTCGACACGTTTTTTCCTCGGAAAACAGCCCAACACAATATTTTTGCTGTTTTTTATCAAAATGGGAGTCATTTTAACGCAATGCTTCATTTGACTTCAAATCTTGCAAACAGGAGCTGTTGGATTGTCACATTTATCAACAACATAAAAAAAACGTCGATCCCGTTTTTGAGAAAATTTATTTGCCAGTTTTCTCTTTTTCTGCAACTCCTTCTATTCTAGACTCGAATGGACCCAATAGTTAACACAAAGTTTTGATGCAAGTTTTTCAAAATTTTAATGGATTTCGAATGCATTTGGTTAATTAAACACTTTTTTAACTGAAACATTGCATTTATTAAATTAAAAAATTCCAGTATGTATTTTAAAAATTAAAGGTAAGCTTTCGTAAACAGGTTGTTTAGCTCTAGTACAATAGATTCGGTGGTCTTTCACTTAACTGTTTTAACAGATTTTTAAAAAAGAATTCTACGTACTTTTGATGCGATCCCCAACGTGAAGAGGAAGTTTTAAAAATGTTTATTTTATCTTTTTCGAAAAGATCTTGAATACTTCGTAACTTAGAACAGCGTTGTAAGCTGCCGGAAACGTATACGCCTATTTGGCGCAGAAGATCTTCTGAGGGTACGCTGTGACATATACATTTAATTACAATTACTTGTGGAATATCTTCCTGGAGACGAGAAACAAACGAGTTTTTTGTTCTCTAGGAATTCAGAAAAATTATGACATAAATAGTGAATACCGAAATTATTTATTAAATTTGTAAAATGTTGCTATAAAGTTAAAAGTTGAACATTGACTTGGTCATTTTCTGGGGTTTATGTATCGCACCAATAGTTCATAAACTTTTTCATGCCAAAAAACTGTGCCTTTTTGTAATATTTCGACTAATCTGTTTCTTCCTATGCTAAAACAATTCCGACTCATTTAGTACACTACAACTTCCCCTTTTTAAAAATGTCGGCTTGCTTTCAGTAATGGCAACAGATGATCAATAACGGGAATGGCGACATTGTGTTCTACAAAAAACAAGCTAGGTAGGCCTAATCTCAAAATTATATACAGCTCTGCCATTCGATTTATATTTTGCCTTAAAAAAGGTTTTCACAGCGGGTGTATTTTTAATGTTTTCGACATTAACCTTCTGTTTTTTCGTATTCGAAATGCATTACCACAGTTCAAATCTTGGTTCGTTGATCGTCATCTAGGAACTTCTTAAGCCAACCTTTAAATTGTTCAACAACAGACATTGTTGAATTTTTGTTTTTGCCTCTTTGATTTTGACGAACGAGTATTTTTTGTCGTTTCACCTGTGAATCGTAAGACGATGATGATGAATCCATATTACTCCTCTAAATTTTCATTTTAAATTCAGAAAGGGACAATTAGACAGAACGGTATGCACAGTTTGGTTCCACCAAAGACAACACAAACACATTAGAAACGGTTAGATAAACTTTGACAGAACAAAACCCTGAAAACAAAAACACGTATTGAGAAATACCAATAAGCAGAGTGAATGGAAATAGATATAAAACTTGGAAAAAAAAATTTTTCGCGATTACGATACTTACCAATTGTAACTGCGTTATATTGGGAAAAGTAAAAACCAAAAAATTAAGAAAATGATGAACAATTAAAATAAAAACGAAGGTAAATTATTATAAAAAAAAAGGTTAATGAGGACATTAAAAATGTCAGCCCCGTTTAAAATGCGCGCATCAACGGGGAAGAATTTTTTTTTTTTGCTTTTTTTTGTGTTGCTGTTAGTAGTTAATGCATAATTGGAACTTCTTTGACATACAACCCGGGGTTACAGTACCAAATTGCACAGAACTTTAAAGTACATTTAGCAACAAAACAATTAGCTTCGATGCTTGCCGTTTAATTTAAAAATGTATAAAACTTGGAAAATTGAAAACAACAGTTTATAGCGAATTTTCCGCAAAATAATAATTACCTTTAATCATCAAAATAATTTTAATTATAACCTAAAGTTGTACCTTATAATAAATAAAAATCAATTTCCAATTAAATTGAACTTTTAAAGAATTGATCATCCCCGCACGTACTGCATAATGAAATTGGATTATAGGTAGATGTATAATCCCCATAGAATGGAAATACAATACATATGTTGTTATAAAAGAAAATAATTTTCTTGTTATTTTTAACAATTGAACTTGAAAAACTGTAAAATAAAATTTCCAAAGGCCAAAAAATCTTCTCTTCTTTGTATTGTTGGATAGAAGAAAAACTTTTTTTTTTTTTTGCGTTCTGTCTGTTTACAATGAACTCTGAATAAATAAATTTATATTCAACACCTGGCGATTCAGTTTGGACAACATTTTGTTAAATCTTTTTAAAAGCTCATTCACGTTAAAACATGGGCGACAAAAAAAAATTAAATTTAAAATTATGATTAGAATGATAAGCTTAAAGCAATCGATAGTAGGTGTAAAACTTTTGTCTGTCAGTATTATGCCAGTTTCTTTATTTTTTGTTGATTCAATTTGAAATTTAAGTGGGCGTTTAAATGAAAATGTATAAAGGGTGTTAGACATGAACAAAATGCAAATGAAATAAAAATAGCCATTTGAACTTAAAAGGAAATTAAAGGACAGAATCCTAAAACTTTACCTAGCTATGTGATCATAATTTCAAAAGGTAGATTTTTTTTTACGTCTATACGTTATACGTTATTTTGTATGGTTATTGAGTTGTATTTCCCCCTAATTGTGTTTAGGAGTTTCTGCGTAAATACTTTTGCAAACAGATCTGTTTCTTCCTGTCAAATTAATTTTAATTCTACAATTTTATAAAAACAAATATAATAAAACATATTTGGTAAATATATATATAACAATATTACATGAAAATTATAATTGAAATATTGAATTACATGTTTTCATACAATCAATATAGTAGGTCACATGAATATTCAATAATTGGAAAAATTAGATGAAAGCAAATTATAATACAACTAGTAATTACCCGTCAAAACTGACGGAAGTTTCTGAAAACTCAATATATAGTAGTTCACATATTTATTTGCTTTTTATACCCCTTACTTCCCCTTCCTAAAAGATCGTAACATATTTCAAAACCCCTCCCTCTCCCAGGCGTAACATCAAAAGTATTCACATTTTTAAATTAATTTAATCACGTGCAAGTGAATTTTGCAATTAAGAAAACGGGCTACCAATGATATGATCTATGTTCACTCCTCCCTATCTTTAACAAATCGTAACAAATCATGAAGCCACCCCCATGAAGCGTTACGTAATATGGCCCCATAGCCTGAAAAGTAAAATGTTTTTTTTTTTTCTTAAAATAATACGAAATAAGACAATTTAGTATTAATTCAATAATTCTTTTATCACAACGTTTCTTGTAAATGTACAGTTATCATTTATTATTGCGCCTTGGTATGAGAAATTGTTGATCAGCACTCTAAGGTTTCCATGATTTCGTACTCGCGTTAAAGCTACATAAAGCTGGCCATGAGCAAAAACAGGTTCTGTTAAAAACACCCCAACCTTATCGAATGATTGTCCCTGAGCCTTGTTAATCGTCATTGCAAAAGCCAAAATGATGGGAAATTGTCGTCGCTTTATTTGAAATCCTAAGCTGCTCTCGCTTGGTTCCAAGTCGATTCGGGGGATGCAAACTTCCGCTCCCTTATTGCTGCCTGCGATTATTTCCGCCTTGATACAATTCCTGAACAGCTTTTTCACGATCAATCGAGTTCCATTCAGAAGTCCCTTCTTTGGATCCAAATTCCTTAGCAACATGATGAACGCACCAACTTTCAATTTCAGTGAATGAGGAGGCATGCCAGAAGGGGTCTGAGAATTCCTAATTCTCCGTCTATCGTCATTACGATCGCGCCGAAATGCCATGTTCACAACGGGAAGCGTTCGATTGTCTGCTGCCGCTGCTTGTTCTTCCTCCCGCTCAACCTCACCAAGATTTCGGTAGGCGTTCGCATAAATATTTTGCTCTCGAATCATTTCATCCAAAGCGCTGACAATAGTTGCGTTCAATCGCGAATTAGCAGGATGATTCATGCGATCTTGATTCGCCATAGCTGAGTCGATAACATATAGCTGAGCATATTGTCGTTGCTCACCTTCAGCTGGATGCATGTGGCCAGGGGGGTTACCGGGTAATCCGATTCGTATTTCATAAATATCCGAAAGTTAAATCCGATTCGAATATTGTTTTGTACTGCGTAACACTTTCGGATTTCATTTTAGTATTGCCTTAAGCAAAACGCGATTTTTAATTGCTTTTTACTTCATTCTATTATTATTCTAGCTGTCAAATGATAATAATAATTACAATAAAAAATCGATATACAATAGAAAATCAATTCTATCAATTCAAATACATAAGAGTTTTGAAAATACAAAGTTACAAAAAACAAATTAATTAAAAATGGATAGTGTAGCAATTTGGTTTAGTAGTGATGATGATAGTGATACGAGTATTGAAAACCATAACCCCTCTGTACAAAGGCGAATTCTTCGGGATAATTCTAATATTTTTGAGTTATCAAATAAAATGTAAGATTGATGAACAATATGACATGCACACGTACAGTGAAAATTTAATCATTTTTTTTATATTTTTAGGTTCAAAAACATTTCAGACTTTCAAAAGAGGCATTTTCATACGTACTTAATGAAATTAAGGACGACTTAAAACCTCGTAGAAGATTGACCGCTGTTCCAAACGTTATTAAATTGGCAGCTACCCTACGATTTTTGGCAGAAGGTGGATACCAACATGGTACTGGAGAAGAAGTACGAATATCTGTCGCTCAACAAACTATTTCAGACATCATAAGCGAAGTTTGCAGTGCAATTGAAAATAAGATTTGTCCAAATGCCATTAGTTTCATGTCGCAATTAGAAAAACGGGAAGAGAAACAATTTTTTTTTAATAAATTCGGTTTTCCTGGAGTAATAGGCGCAATTGATGGCACTCATATACAAATTATCAGACCGCATAAAGACGAACATTTATATTTCAATAGAAAACAAAAACACAGCGTAAATGCAATGGTGGTAAGAAATAATGAATAAATTTCTTAGAAGTAATTTGTGTCTAACCCATATCTTATTTGTAAACTTTCAGATTTGTGACCACAATATGAGAATAAGATCTGCTGATGCAAGGTTTGGTGGATCATCGCATGATTCTCATGTTTGGAGTTTAAGTGCAGAACGTAAGCTTTTAGAAAACACTTATAGGAATGGAGACAAATCATCTTGGTTGTTAGGTAAATTTTCATAATTAGCAATATTTTAACAAAACATACTATTATGACAAGTACTTTTAATTTAACCTAGGAGATTCAGGCTATCCCCTTGAGCCGTGGTTACTCACTCCTTACCGTGTGGCGTTAGAAGGCACTCCTGAAGCAAAATTCAACATTGTATTCTCAAAATTACGAAACATAATTGAACGAGTTTTTGGAATTTTAAAAGGACGTTTCCGCTGTTTATTGTCAGCAAGAGAACTCCACTACTCACCTCAAAAAGCCATACATATATTTAATGTTTGTTGTGCTTTGCATAACATCTGCTTAGACTTTAAAATTCCATTTGAAATTAACGAAGAGCTTCATGAAGATTATGAAAATATAGGTGTAGTTGATCAACTGGAAAATGCATCTCTTTTGACGATTGGAAAAAAGATTCGAGATAATATTAAAGAATTACTAGTTTAAGTTTTTAGAGTGTTTTTATTAAAAATAATTAATTATAAAAACTCAATTTCAATTTCAGCCTTGCATATAATTTCATTTAAAATAAAAATTAAAGAAATTCATAAAAATTAAACAAAAATAATTCATTTGCTTTATCACGATACATAATTAAAAAACAGTCCATTTTCTTTGTGATCGGTAGATTACCGGGTATTATTCGAATTTTCTAAAATTTCTAGTTTAAGCTTCTTTACCTCAAGGTTTGTCGCATGTCGTTTAGTTTTCTCGAGTTCGTATTTGGCTTTATTATTCATTTTGATTTTAAGCAAATCTGTTTGCTTTTCTTGTTGCCTTGCAATTCTTTTCAAAGATTTATTCATTTCTACTATATTTATGTTTATTTCACTGAGCATTTTTCCATTCTTCTCGTGGAAAACTTTTTGACTCGCAATTTGCTCCTCTAGTAACCGGTGTTTTGTATTGGATGATTGACGCGAAGAATATCGAGAAGTTGTAGGTCGCGGCGTTGGTGGAATGTCAATTGATTCCGCTGTATCCTCTTCATAATTTAAATCTACAGTGTTTGTGTAAGTTGTACTGAGCAATATTGGATTGGTAATAACTTCTTCGATTTCAACAACACCAAAATGCTTTGTATTTATGGTACCGGTTACCGATTTTCGCAGTTGAAGTACTTCAATAATTTTTTCCTCCAAAGGGGTGAAAACAATTTTCGGCTGTTTACCACCACCAGTCCCTCCAATACTTTGCTGCTCCTTTCGTAATTTCGCTTTAATATGGGTTTTGAAATCTGCCCAAACCTACACCAACAAATTTTGTAAACTAATTTTGTAAATAATTTATATTTTAAATAGTTCTTACCTTTTTCCAAGCATGGACGTCCTTAACAGGAGGCCCTTCTGCATTTAATTTCTCTACCAACCGCTCCCATAAATTATTGCTTTTTTGACGCGCATCGGCAGTTTTAATGTACCCCTGTGCCAATTGGGGATGCTCTACCATAAAATCAACTATTGATTCGAATTGATTTGGTGTTGTTTGTTTGTTCCTTAAAAAAAAAATAATTAACTAATGTTAATTTAAAATAATTTAATGTACACAATTATGTCTATTGTTACAAATAAATTAGTTGAATGTGTATGTTAATTAATTTTATTATATTTTATAATTTATTAAGTTTATTAAGTGTATTAACTTACATTTTCAAGATTTTATGTATATAAATAAATCATCCGCAAGCAAAATGGTTGTCGAATGATATTTTTTGTTTTTCACCGAAATTTCAATTCATATTCGCATTAGACGGTACCGCAAACGAACATGAAGTTAGTTGTGATTTAATTTTTTTAAATTCGGAATGATCGAATCCGAAAATAAATCCGAAATTAGAATAACGCGGTACTAAATTTCCGAATACGAATGAAATATTAGTAAAAACGGATTACCCGGTAACCCCCCAGTACGATGATAGATCTGACCGTGAACGCGAAAAACATAAGGGCCTCGTCCTTGAAACTGATGAATTTGCGCACCCATTGAAGCAAATGCAAGCATAGAGTTGTACGATCGAATGTTATCATGAAAGGCTCGAAAATGTGGGTGATGAGGATTACTGAGAAGCTCATGAAGAAGAAACGGAAATTGTCGCATTTGCTGGCAGCTAGTTTCAAGCAATACAGTTCCTTTGTGGCAACAAAATTTGAAGTTTCCATCCGACGATTTTTCAGCACTAAAATTGAGAGAATGGCAATGTCGACATTCAACATTCATCACACCACAACTGTGAGCATTAATTTCATTGTCTCGGAAGGTTTCATGATCAAAAATCGATGAATTCCCAGCGGCTCTCGATCTTCGCATCCGATTTGCATTTTGAGCTCTGCGAATTATGCCTTCTCCCGGCATTTTATTTAAAAGCCGTTGGCGTTTTTGCTCATTATTGCGTTGACGACCTTCTTGCGACTGTCGATTTCTCCACCTTAGTTGTCGTTCACAATTCAAACGCAATTTCCGTCCTTCCGGAGTTTCTGTTCCATTCTAGTTAAAAAATTTAAAATTTTGATTTCTCATGTAAAGTAAAATTTAAATAATTTAATATTTTTCGGGAACATTGACATTTCAAAAGTTTTAATATTGCTTACATTTATTAAGGTCTATATAACAAATCTATTTACACAACGTCTGTGTAAATTCGTTAAAAATTGAGCGAAAGTTTCGCTCTAATTTTTCACAGGTTAGTGCATTTATAAAAAACTATCTTTAAATTCAATAAAATGACACAATTTTAACACTTTATTCACACGAAAAACATAAGAACTAAACAAAACAATTGAAGAAATAAAATAAATTTCAGTTTCTTATTTTTATAAACACACCCGATACCTATATGAGTATTTGAAACTAATTTTACAATGGTTCCTATGGTCACGATTGCATCGAAAGGGCTCCACGAATTAAAAAAGGCTCACTTAGCTGAAATTTACAGCGGGCCGTATTATACGCGAAATATTGATACAATGAGGTGTTGGTGCATTTAGTTTGTACTAGTGTTAGTGGGTGGGGTGTATAATTATACATATAGCGTCTCGCCCCACACTGGGTATATTATTTAATAATAAATAAAGAGGATATAGTTTTCAATTCGTTATGTTGTAATGAAATGCCGTTATAAAATGAAAAAAAAGAATAATGCAAAACGTTTTTGGTGAGGATCGAACCCGAAAGCTTATTGGAAAAAATTGAATATCGAAAAATAATTTTCGGTACCAGCCTAAATGTACATTACAGTTTTAAAAAATGTATTATTACATATTACAATATAATCATTGTCTTACAATATAAAATTTTATGTTTTTCAATTCGTATTGAAAAAATGAAATACCGTTATAGGCAAAAAAATTATTAAAATTAATAAGTACTTCGACGAGCATCGAACCCGAAACATTTTCTATTCGAAGCTCCTTGTTAAAAAGTCACCACCTATATCACTCGGACTACTCAGTTATAAAATTCAAGCATCTAAATTGGAAATATAAGAAAAGCGTTACGGCAGCACACTGTGAATTATATATTAGTAGATTCTTGGAACGAATTAAAGCTTAACTAGGGTAGCTACACATCCTACAATCTTGATAGTTCGCAAAGTGCGGTGCAGTACACAATTTTTCTTTATTTTAGTAGCAATAGAAAATAAATCAAAATAGGCAAGGAAAACAGAATGCACTACACCGCAATGTGCGAATTATCAAACAGGCCCTATAAGTGGGTAGCGATGAAAAATTTCACCGTTACAAGCAATACCCGATATTAAGTTAGTTGGATTATTGATTAACAAAAAAAATCAACAAAAAAATTATAAAAAATCAATTCCAGTGCAAATGGTATTATATCATAAATTGAAAAAGAAAAACTTATAATTTATGTCTATAACTTTTTTTTTTATTATTCATCTAAGGCCGTGCCCAAATACTGTGATAATCTATTCAACAAGGTAATTAATCTATTTTAGGGAAAGTGGGGACCTATTGGTCTGTAATTTTGGTCTTTTAGGCACAATTTTTGCCAGTTTTATTGCTTCGAGGAATTTTGCATCTGCTAATCTTTTATTCATAAGATAGCACATAAGAGTAATAATGTTTTGAACAATATTTTTCACAGTAATTATGTTAATACCATTGCGCCCTGCAGATGCCTTATTTTTAAAACCATTCACCAGAACCATGAACATATTATTTTCATTATAGTGACCCCCAAGGTATATACTATAACCTTTTAGCAGAATAAAATTGCGTTCAGAAATAAGGATAGGTACGATGTTTGTATATTTACTGAATTAATTTGCAATATCGGTAGGATTTGATATAAGTATATTTATAAGTATCCATGGTTTTGTAATGATCATCTACTAACGGTTGTTACGTAGTGGTTGGAATGACCTTATTTAAAATTACATAAAGCATTTTTCTTTCTTTTTCTAAATTTACTGTATTCAATGATAATTAACCTGACAAATGTTGATTTCAGCATTTGTGAGCATTGAACCTTACAAATGTATGATCTTAAGCATTTGAACCCTACAAATGTGTTTTTTGGTTTTGCCCCCTGCCACTTAGTATTTTTTTTTTTTTTTGTATAGTTACTACTATACCGGTGGTTGACATATCAGTACGTAGATTCCGGTTTTGTGAAATGAATTGGATTGGAACGGAATTTTTATTTTTCTCACATTTCGTTTTCTCGCTGAATTGTACAAAATTGTATTCTAGATCTCTTTGCGGGATTGGTTTTTGGTACTAGTTCTAAATCTAGTAAACATGTCAAAAATGGAAATAATTTGTCATGCTCATGCATTTGAAGCGATGATTTTGCTTGCGCTTTGTAGAATAATAAACGAGTTTTACTTTAACAGGTAAGATTTCATCAAAGCTTCTTGCTGCATAATACCGTACAGTAATTTCATTTCGATGAGCAAAGAACAATCAGGAAAGGGTTGGCGGACTAAAATTCCTATACCCATACTGCCTTACAATAGATGTTTGGAAATTTTATTAAATGAAATTAAAATGTTACTAATAAATATTATTAGTTTATTCTACATATTGATGTTGTTATTACATTCAATGGGTGCATTTCTCCCCTATTATTCCACTTTTTGTATGACCAAAGTTTACGAATGTGCTTTAAAATCTGTGCAAAAATTAAATGAATAATAAAAAATTTATATAAATCATTCTTTACCTTCCTCGAGTTAAACCTACACATTGCTCTAAACAACTTAAAGCTAAATTCGTGGCACTGATAATTGTATTTCACCGTCAAATTAATTTATTTATCCGATAATTGTACTTCATCGTGGGTCATATTCATGTTGAAGAACCTTTTTCCAATTTATGGATACAGTCGCTGGATTACTCGTTTTGTTTGAGGCATATCCCAACCCACAATCTGGGGAACAAACCAATGGTCATGGTAGCGATGGTAACATGAATTGTCCCTAATTAGCCAAAACCATAGCTCATAATCCCAGCTTATGGTGTACTGCTTTCGTCCAGTACAGCTTGGTTGCATTTCTCAAGAGGATCATTTTCGTTTTTAGTGTCAATTTGGTTGGAAGTGTTACAACAAATTGACCTAACTAAATTTATAGGATCATTTTTCTGACTTCGTAATAAGTTTGCGTATAATTTCACCTCGGTTTTTCAATTTTATCTTTCATCCCTCGGATGATGTGTTTGCAAGTCCGCCATAGTTTTAAGATCGTCCTGGGTGTTGTTCGGTAGCATGAATGCGGTTGTCTCCCTGATATGGGATCGAATCCGGTATTGTGGGAACGGGAGTGCAAGGGTATCATTCATGACCACCAGGTAAATTAAATCGAGATTTGGTTCGTGGCACCATAGCAATGAGGCTCATTTACTGCGTGCAAGTTTTGACTGTTCATTGCAAAATTGAGTCATGGGTCCAAAATTTCCTTTAATTCGTTTTTCAAATCCTTATCCCTTCCTTTTTGCTACTCAAACGGTGAGTCCACAATAATGAGATGGAGGTGAAAACAGTAAAATTCCTGCTTTTGTTTTAGAGAAAAACAATTTTGATTTGTGTTTGCGAATATTTGGTGAATATAATTATAATATATGTGTTTTACCGTAAAGTTGTGGTTTTTTAAGAATTGTTGTCTTGCCGCTGGAAGTCTAAGACTAGCCGACAAAATATTATTAAATTTTTTTTTTAAGTTTAAGTATTTATCCAGTTTGAAGAATGAATGTAGAGTTAATAGGAGAGGATGAGCTCTTGGTAAAATTGGAGGTGCGAGGTTTAATAAACTCGCGGAGGGGAGTGGTAACCCCTGAACTTAAGGAGGCTCTAATAAGAAAGCACAATATTTGTAGTACACTTCTGAAGCCTCATATAAGGAAGCAGTACTGCGACCAGAGCTAATGATAATGTGCAGGAACTAGTGTTGGTACAACTTTGGACCGGTAAGTCGATGGCGAATCCGTAGATAAAGACTAGACTAAAGCACGCGCAGGGAAGGGTTGACCGCAGTGCAGCATGTCCGGCATTAAGAACGCGGTACACAAGCGTGTATATAGGTTTAAGGATACTCTAAAGGATGATCAGGGATTTGGGTCGGTGGTCGTAAGAATCGAACATCTTATGGACGAAAGGAGGACTCAGAGGACTCTGCGAGTTAAAGTCGAGAAGCCGGAGGAACAGCGGGTATGTGTACCTTAAAGATCAAAAATTAGTACCCGATGAAACAAAAGGATGAGTGTGAAGTTTATGCTAGAAAAAAAATAACAAAAAATTACACTGTTAAATTAGCTATTTTCCAATTGGAATTTAAATTATATGAAAATTAAAATTTTTTGTAATTTTGGATTTTTCGTACCACCAAACAGATTCGTTTCATCAGAAAACAGGTTCTTTCATCCTTTTCAGATAGCTGGACCATCTGTTTATATCGTTAACCAAAAGTATCCAATTGTGTTGAACATTACTATATTTCAGATAATTTAAAAGTTGACTGAATTTTGATGGTTTAAATAATTATTTAGCGCCGATCCTGGACATGTCCCGAAGGCCCCGCACATTTCTTAGAATAGCTAAGCCATATAGTGGTCAATGTCACCAAGCCGATCCAATTATGATGAACTATAATATATTTCACAGAATTTAGAATTTTTAATTATTTTATTGTTTTTACAAATTGTTGTATATCCGATCACAGAGATGTCCACAAGGTCTTGCCCATATTTTCGGATAACTTGGCCATGTGCCAGTCTACGTGGTCAACCTTATCAAATTGTGATGGACTATACTATACTTCACCGAATTTAGAATTTTTAATAATTTTATTTTGTTTAAAAATTGTATCTCCAATCACAGAGATGTCCACAAGGTCTTGACTATATTTTCGGATAACTTGGCCATATGCCAGTTTACGTGGTCAATCTTATTCAATTGTGATGAACTATACTATACTTCACAGAATTTCGAATTTTTAATAATTTTATTAGTTTTAAAAATTGTTTTATCTCTGATCACAGAGATGTCCACAAGGTCTGGCCTATATTTTTGGATAACTTGACGATATGCCAGTCTACGTGGTCAATCTTATTTAATTGTGATGAACTATACTATACTTCACAGATTTCGAATTTTTAATAATTTTATTGGTTTTAAAAATTGTTGTATCTCCGATCACAGAGATGTCCACAAGGTCTTGTCTATATTTTTGGATAACTTGGCCATATGGTAGTCTACTTTACGTGGTCAACCTTATCCAATTTTGATGAACTATACTATACTTCACAGAATTTCGAATTTTTAATAATTTTATTTGGTTTTAAAAATTGTTGTATCTCCGTTCACAGAGATGTCCACAAGGTCTGGCCTATATTTTTGGATAACTTGACTACTTGGTCAATCTTATTCAATTGTGATGAACTATACTATACTTCACAGAATTTAGAATTTTTAATTATTTTATTGGTTTTTACAAATTGTTGTATCTCCGATCACAGAGATGTCCACAAGGTCTTGCCTATATTTTCGGATAACTTGGCCATATGGTAGTCACGTGGTCAACCTTATCCAATTGTGATGAACTATACTATACTTCACAGAATTTCGAATTTTTAATAATTTTATTTGGTTTAAAAATTGTATCTCCAATCACAGAGATGTCCACAAGGTCTTGTCTATATTTTTGGATAATTAGACCATATGCCAGTCTACGTGGTCAATCTTATTCAATTGTGATGAACTATACTATACTTCCCAGAATTTAGAATTTTTAATAATTTTATTTGGTCTTAAAAATTGTTTTATCTCCGATTACAAAGATGTCCACAAGGTCTGGCCTATATTTTTGGATAACTTGGCCATATGGTAGTCTACGTGGTCAACCTTATCCAATTGTGATGAACTATACTATTCTTCACAGAATTTAGAATTTTTAATAATTTTATTTTGTTTAAAAATTGTATCTCCAATCACAGAGATGTCCACAAGGTCTTGCCTATATTTTTGGATAACTTGACCATATGCCAGTCTACGTGGTCAATCTTATTCAATTATGATACGAGTAAACTATACTATACTTCCCAGAATTTAGAATTTGTAATAATTTTATTTGGTTTTAAAAATTGTTGTATCTCCGATTACAAAGATGTCCACAAGGTCTGGCCTATATTTTTGGATAACTTGGCCATATGGTAGTCTACGTAGTCAACCTTATCCAATTGTGATGAACTATACTATTCTTCACAGAATTTCGAATTTTTAATAATTTTATTGTTTTAAAAATTTTATCTCCGATCACAGAGATGTCCACAAGGTCTTGTCTATATTTTTAGATAACTTGACCATATGCCAGTCTACGAAGTTAATCTTATTCAATTGTGATGAACTATACTATACTTCCCAGAATTAAGAATATTTAATAATTTTATTGGTTAAAAGTATATGGTCTCGAGACCTTTTCTTTTCTCTGCATCAAGCAAATCAAAATTGTGGACATTTCTGTGATCGGAGATACAATTTTTAAACCAAATAAAATTATTAAAAATTCTAAATTCTGTGAAGTATAGTATAGTTCATCACAATTGAATAAGATTGACCACGTAGACTGACACATGGTCAAGTTATCCAAAAATATAGGCAAGACCTTGTGGACATCTCTGTGATCGGAGATACAACAATTTATATAACCAATAAAATTTTTAAAAATTCGAAATTCTGTGAAGTATAGTATAGTTCATCACAATTGAATAAGATTGGCCACGTCAACTGGAATATGGTCAAGTTATCCAAAAATATAGGCAAGACCTTGTGGACATCTCTGTGATCGGAGATCCAACAATTTTTAAAACCAATAAAATTATTAAAAATTCGAAATTCTGTGAAGTATAGTATAGTTCAACACAATTGGATAAGACTGACCACGGAAACTGGTGTATGGCCAAGTTATCCAAAAATATAGTCAAGACCTTGTGAACATTTCTGTGATCGGAGATACAAATATTTTTAAAACCAATAAAATTATTAAAAATTCGAAATTCTGTGAAGTATAGTATAGTTCATCACAATAGAATAAGATTGACCACGTCAACTGGAATATGGTCAAGTTATCCAAAAATATAGGCCAGACCTTGTGGACATCTCTGTGATCAGAGATACAACAATTTTTAAAACCAATAAAATTATTAAAAATTCTAAATTCTGTGAAGTATAGTATAGTTTATCACAATTGAATAATATTGACCACGTAGACTAGCATATGGTCAAGTTATCCAAAAATATAGGCTAGACCTTGTCGACATCTCTGCGATCAGAGATACAACAATTTTTAAAACCAATAAAATTATTAAAAATTCGAAATCTGTGAAGTATAGTATAGTTCATCACAATTGAATAAGATTGACCACGTAGACTGGCATATCGTCAAGTTATCCAAAAATATATGCCAGACCTTGTGGACATCTCTGTGATCAGAGATAAAACAATTTATAAAACTAATAAAATTATTAAAAATTCGAAATTCAGTGAAGTATAGTATAGTTCATCACAATTGAATAAGATTGACCACGTAAACTGGCATATGGCCAAGTTATCCGAAAATATAGTCAAGACCTTGTGGACATCTCTGTGATTGGAGATACAATTTTTAAACAAAATAAAATTATTAAAAATTCTAAATTCGGTGAAGTATAGTATAGTCCATCACAATTTGATAAGGTTGACCACGTAGACTGGCACATGGCCAAGTTATCCGAAAATATGGGCAAGACCTTGTGGACATCTCTGTGATCGGAGATACAACAATTTGTAAAAACAATAAAATAATTAAAAATTCTAAATTCTGTGAAATATATTATAGTTCATCATAATTGGATCGGCTTGGTGACATTGACCACTATATGGCTTAGCTATTCTAAGAAATGTGCGGGGCCTTCGGGACATGTCCAGGATCGGCGCTAAATAATTATTTAAACCATCAAAATTCAGTCAACTTTTAAATTATCTGAGTTATAGTAATGTTCAACAGAATTGGATGCTTTTAGTTAACGATATAAACAGATGGTCCAGCTATCTGAAAAGGATGAAAAGAACCTGTTTTCTGATGAAACGAATCTGTTTGGTGGTACGAAAAATCCAAAATTACAAAAAATTTGAATTTTCATATAATTTAAATTCCAATTGGAAAATAGCTAATTTAACAGTGTAATTTTTAGTTATTTTTTTTAGCATAAACTTCACACTCATAACAGAAGGTGGGGAAATTGAAATTGAGCAAGAGAAGTGGAAACCGGAACAAGTGCAAAAAGATCTGACACAACAGAATAAAGATATTCAGAAATTCCTAATAATTCCGAAGAGGAACCCACTGACAAGGATTCTGTGGCGCTGATGGGTCATTCGGTATCTGAGCCATCAGAGTGCATATGCTCTTCTGGAAAGAAAGATCGTGTTCTGGAACGTAAGGAGCCCAATAAGATCAAAGGCAGGTTTAGAACTAGGATTAGGGGCAAGTCCAGAGTCAGGTTTAGGAGTGAGCCGGGTAAGCCCGTGCGCAAATTACAGTTGCGGCGCAAATCAGAGGCGCGAGCCCGAGTGAGGCAACGTCGTGGCACCATTTGCATAATGACGCGAGCCAAAACACCGGTAGATCATCTATCTGGTGTTTTGGACTTTCGTTTGGAAGATGAAGTGCTTGCCAGGTCGAATTGGCGACTGGTTTTAGCAAAATATAGTTTCTTCGCGTTTACCATCTCCTCTTTACAATACCTATGAGATTGTAAACAGGTCATGTGAAGGTGATGAAGGTTTTTGTTAAAGCATTTGAAAGTAGAGAAGGAAATAGAAAAATTTAAGATCATCTGCTTTATTCCGCGTTAATGTCCAAGTTAGAAGAAATCTTTAAAGATTTGATCCGGGATTAACGTAGACCAAGCAGTTCTGATGTTCTCACAAAGGGGTTGCATAATTGTCGGAACATTTTATTTTCCAAACATCTAGTCAAAACCACAGGGGAGATAATGGAATTCTGGATGAAAGAAAATGCTACCAAAATTCAACGTTGAGAAATTTCCTCGATGTAACATCAAAGCCCGTCAACCAGAGGGAATTCCAGAGGAGAAACCCAGCCAAAGCAGTAGCAGCATCTTCCATGAACACTGTTATGATGTAAGAACTGGAGACATGAATAACACAACCAGATGTTTCTCAAAGGCCAAGGGCCCGATTATTCATGAAACCAGATCCTTATGAGAGGGAGATTTTAGTAGACCTGGGTCTATCCGTGGTCCAGTTAACGAGTAATATAACATCCGGAGAGCATACTCAACTCAGCCACACCAAATGTGAAACCAAATCTCCATAGGAGTGCCGACCCAAAGCGTCAGCTTATTAGGGAAATAGGCAAATAGTGAAAATGAAATTAAAATTTAAAACTTTTAGTTAAATTCTGGAAACTTAAAGTAAAATAATAAATAATAATAGCAATAATAAATTTCTCCTTTCAAAGCATAAAACAAATAATTGGAGTACAGTTAAAGACAATATGATAAAAAAAAATCTCTTTACAATAAAAACACAATAATATTAAAGAAAGCAAAAAAAAAGGTTGCCTTAGGATGGATGTGAAGTTTTCCACAAATCCACAGATTCTATATACATATGTATTAGTTTCACACTGCTAAAATAATTTCCAATTGGAAAAATTATGATTCATACTGAAATATTTAGTACTAAAAATGTAATTTCTTTACAAAATCTTTCGAATAAAAGTTATTCCCTGGAAAGGTAAGACCATTCAAGGGCAATATTAGTGGAATTTAGTCAAAATAATATATGGACCATAAGAAAATGAATCCAAATCTCTGGCAAGTGGCGTAAATGACATTTAAAAACTGTTTGTCTTAATCGCCAGAAAAAATATCCAGTATAAATTAATTCTTGGTTTAAGAAATAGTTAATCGGCATAATGGACAACAATTTTAACAGCTACTCCGTGTATTATCGGATCCCTAGTTCAAATATCTAGTAGTAGGTGTTAACGGTCATTGAACGATTTCAGACAAAATCTCAATTGGTATATCTGAAGTTTCCAGACTAATTTATTCCCCTGGATAGGGGATAGTTTTTATGCTCGATGGACGAAGTAGTAAGTCAGCTACTACATTTACTATCGGGAAGTGAATTCAAATCTCTGGCAAGGGATGCTAAGGCCTACTTTTCAGTTTCAGTTAAAATCTCAATTAGTATAAAAAGTTTCCAGACTAATTTATTCTGCTGGATAGGGGGTAGTTTTTGGGCTCGATGAATGGAGTAATAGGTCAGCTACTACATGTACTATCGGAAAGGGAATTCAAATCATTGCCAAGGAGTGCTAAGGTCAATTTATCAGTTTCATATCCATATTCATCAATACATTTTTTTATTTTCTAATTAGAATAAAATTGTATCACAGACACAAGCTAAGTAATGAACTTTAGTACAAGAAAATTGATAGAGATACATATTACTGTGGAAAAACTTCACATCCATAAAAAACTTATAAGAAAAAATTCATGATGCCCCGGTGCACCACGGCGCACAATGGACAAAAAATTACTTTTTGTGGAAAAAAATCCTCCTCAACTTCAATTTTTAAGGGATTTCAATAATTTTTTGAAATCACTCTGGAAAGGGTAGGCTACAACAAGCCAATGTTACTTTACCGTTAACCTGTAACATAACCTCAAAAAAGGCAAAGGATTACTCTATAAAAATTGTTAATGATAGAAAAATTAGAAACATAGATTTTTGTTCTTTATTATTTCAAAGATCTATTCAAAATATTTAAACATACCGAACGATGCCGAAATAAGAAATTAGATGTTTAGTATTATAACATGAGAAAAATAGACTCACCTAAATATATTTTCGCCCTCTAATTTGTGAATGTTTTATGGTGAATTTAATTCTGTAATTTTTAAATTCATTTGGAATTTGTTGCATATTTATGTTAGGATATTTTGAAATCCTGACGTGATGGAGAAATTCTGTCATTAGATTTGAATTCAGCACACAAAAGTAGGTCTGTAATTATTTACCAGTATCAAAACGAAAGAACTTGCGAGTCTTAGTTGGGCCTTAAACCGATAGAAATAAGTGTTTGGCTTTTAGAAGCCTCAGGAACAAGATCAAGGTTATCTTTCTTAATATTTTTTCGATGTACCATCAAAGGTTTAAATATTTCGAATAGATCTTTAAAATAATAAAGGACAAAAATCTATGGTTTTATTTACATTTCTACCATTAACAATTTTCATACAATAATCCTTTGCCTTTTTTGAGATTAGGTTACAGGTTAACGGAAAGTAGCAGTGGCGTGTTGTAGCCTACCCTTTCCAGAGTGATTTCAAAAAAAAATTATTGAAAACCCTTAAAAATTAAAGTTGAGGTTTTTTGTCCACAAAAAGTCATTTTTTGCCCACTGTGCGGTGTGTAGGGAGAGAAAAGTACCTGATGTGCTGGTCGTACAGTGACTTGTGCGGGTGAATATGCGGCAGCGAAAGTGTGGCAAAAATAGAAAATTGAAATTTGTATACGGCAAATTTTTCTTTCATTTCAAACAAAATTACGTAACCGAAACAATGAGGCCAATTATTTCAACCAATTAGCATGCTGATTTTTAAAGCCTTAAAGGGAAAAATTGTACATGCATCATTGCTCTAAATATTAATTTTTCTTTTTATTAATTACTCTTTTCGTTAAAAACAAAGTGAACTATTTTATTAAACTTATTAATTAAGAATGAGTGAAAAATAGATGAATAGAGAGTAATTTTCAATCACTGACAAGTCCACATCTTTAACCAGAACCCTATCATTAAAACTGTTCAAGCGAAATTTATGAAACATCCACCGCCGCACCACCCAAACATATCTACCAACCACCAACAATAATTCCCTTTCGCACCATCTAAATAATTAATTTTTCCACTTTTTGTACAATTTTCAGCCAAAATCTAGTGAATTTTTTTTCCCCATTTTGTAAGATTTTCCATTATAAAAATTGACTTTGTGATTGTGAAAATTTTATGAAAATCGACTTGTTAGAAAAACGTGAAAGCAAAAAAAAAAACACATTTTTTAATTAAACAGTGAAAATCATTAAAGGAATATTTTTATTTTATTTGTATTCCCATGACATTTCCAAAATGAATGGAACAATTTACCATTCCAGAATTCTTTCGCTTTTCATCATTCCATTTTCCTTTTTTGTACATTGTATAGTAAAAATTGTATATGTGTAAGTGTTTCGGATATAATATATAATGAGATAAAAAAAAACAGAATAAAAAGAAGAAGTAAAAAGTCGTAGGTTGAAAAATTTAATTTGATTGGTATTTTCCTGACCGGATAGTTGAATGATGTTTAGTTTTTCTTTGGTTCAATCGAACCCACCTCCAAATCCTCATCGCAATCATTTTGTATTATTATTATTATAAGGTCTTATGAGAAACATGACATTGATTTTCATTTTATTATTTTGTTGGTATATGGTATACAATTCTTGGAAAATTATAATTTTAAATACGTTCGCACAGGCTGCGTACATTCAAGCGAACCGGAAATTCGAATTATATAATGTAGTCGAATATAAAATTAGATATCTACAATACTTAGGTTGCCAGCTATAATGTTACGGTTTAGTCAATGCCGTCTAGAATATACAAGCCATACTGCTAAAAGCAAAAATTATTTTTTTTTATTTCATCGACATAACCTAGATGGCAATTAATATTCGAAAAATGAAAGAGTTGAGAGAAACAGAGAATAAAACATTTCAAAAATAAACAAATTATTTAGTATTATCTCATGCGTACGAAAGGAAGGTTGCACATATTTTTATCTCTGCTAATTTTCTGCATAATTTAAAACTAATAAAATTATTAATAAAATAATGATTTAAAAATAAATAAATATTAACTAGAAATGTAACATGAGTTGGAAAAATTTATATGAACTATTTTTTATTAATAATTTTAAATTATGAAAAAATATGCGACGTACAACCTCCCTTTATTGCGCTTGGATTAATACTAATTATTGTTTATATTTTTCACATGTTTTAATCTCTTCGTTTTAAAGTTTTGTTCTCTTTCATTTTTCTAGCGTTAATGCCATCTGCAGAAGATTAATGGAACTGTCGACATAAATCGAGTGACGTAGTTAGTAGTATGGCTTGTATATTCTAGACGGCATTGGTTTAGTAAACCACATATGTATATATTACATACCTATATATGTAATTCATAGGTAAATAACACCTGTTGAAAATTATTTATGTGTAATGAATCAATCGGCGAATATCGTTGCGTGCAGAAATCAAAATAATTTCCATCACTTCCGATTATTTGATTATATAGTATAACACTGATAAACAAAATTACCAGGTTATAAATGTTAATTTGAAATAATTATGTATTTACACATTTTTGTTGTTGTTTGGTTTAGTTTTGATTTCATAAATAAGTTAGATGAATAATTTTACATAATTAATTGGTTTAAGCGTGTCTATAGTTAATTGATATGCGATATTGTTTCTATATGCATTGCAAATAAACATAAAAAGAAATGGAAATATTTTATAATGATTCTCGGTTGAAATCTCTTTTTTAATCGACTTCCAAAAAGGAGGAGGTTATCAATTGGATTTTTTTTCCTGGGGGCTATTTGACTATTCGATTCGAACGTATTCGAGTCTTCGAAAAATTAGATTCTTATTTCAATTGAATCAGATTCGTCCATTTCTTATTAAAATCACCTACGAATCTTATACATTGATGAGTCGAACACGATCGAATCGAATTCACAAATAGCTCCCTGGATGTTTGCGCGTAGCTTTTGCTACGAGTATGTAGCATATATTCGGATGCGGTTTTTTGGCTATGGTATTGGGTGTTTGTTATGTTAAATAGTTTGTCTCATAAGTATTTCATGACGCATCGATAAGTGCAAAGGCGGCAGTATTGCCATTTGTTTTATCGATTGCTTAGATGTAATTTGATAATTGAAGATGATTACTTGTAATCGAAATAGAAAGTAAATATACCTTTAAAAAAATAAAATAAACGTTGGTTTTAATTTATAATTAATTATTTGTTTTATCTAGAAATTGAAAAATTAAAATTGAAAATTAATTCTATATATTTCAAGGAAAATCCCTCAATCTTCACATTTCTGCCATAGCTTTTTCGTCGTGTGGCTTACTTAATACTTTTCGTGAGTTTAAATCAGACAGGACTAAATCGTCTAAACTTTTTACACGACTTAGAGCCACATAAGCTTGTCCCCCCAAATACCTTTTATATATAAGGGGCAACATTCTGCGCTCAACATCTCCATATCACCTAGTGCCTTGGAATGTGGTAATCACTGGAGAAATCTCAACATAGATACTGGAGTAATCTCAACATTTTACCCGAAAAAGCCACATTTTAACCAAATAAACTAGTGTCACTACCGAATTTATCAAAAAATATATCGTCGATTTTATACCATCAAAAAATTATGGCATGACCGACATTTTTGTTTTACATTTGTCAATTTATACTCTTCTCTTCTTATCGAGTCTACCATTTGTCACTAATGTCAAGACAAGAATTGTCGTGTCAACAAAAAAATTGTTGGGAAAAATGTTGGTATGTCTAATTCGGACTTTATTTGTTATTTTTCAACAACAATGCTATACAATTTCATTCCGGTTTGAATAATTTCATTCCACCTACAAGTAGGAATAAAATAATTCTATTGTTCATGTACATAGTTGTAGTGTTTACCACCAGAGTCACAGACTAAAAAATCGTCTTATGTAAGACTTTTATTTTATTTTAGTACTCGGGTCTTAACTAAGACTTATTTCGTATTCTGCGCTTAGTCATAGCTGTCATTGCTCTTAAAACACGGTCTTATGTAGGATCGACACATTTGGTGGTCGTAAGAATTGAATTTATTGGAATTATTAATAAAAAATATTTTTTACATTAAATCAAATTGCAGTGTAATACACATATAAAAAAAAAATTTAATAACTTTGATGAAAATTTAATAAATTTGTTCTAGTTCAATAAATAAAAACGGTGTTTATGTAAAAACGAGCAAAAGCAAACACAAATAAATCTCAATAATTTTAGGAAAAAGAGAAAAAATACCATTTGACAGCTCTACACAATCAATGGAGAGGTTTTAGTACATAATATTAAGACTATTACCCCCAGAATATCGATTAAGACTTTCGTCTTAAAAAAAAAAATACAAATTAGGTCTTAGCTAAGAGTGTCTTAAGAGTCTTAATGTCAGAATTGGGCTGTAAATATATTTATTTTTGTGTGTTTTTAAATAATAATTCTCAATTTTAAATTTTGTAAATAATATAAATAAGTCAAAGAAGTCGACTTATTTCAAATAAGTCAAGTAATTTGAATGTATGTACGTCTATTGTTTTTTTTTTGTTTTTAAATATTGAACAAGAAAATAAAATTTTTATTGTTTGTTTGGAGAGTAAAGTTTGGAGTTTTAGCGAAGTCGGTCGAGGGTATAATTTGACTCTCCTCCGCTAAATAACAACCCAATATTTTTTTTTTGCCATTTTATATTAAAATTATGTAAATATAAATTATAAAGTATTATTTTTTTTTGATTAATGATTAATGAAAATCAAAATTTAATAAATAAATGAAATATTGTATGCTAATTATGGACAATAATCTAATTTATAATTTTGTATTTGTTATAGGCTAAAGCGACTAAAAAAAATTGTATTGTATGAATATTAAAGTGTATAGGCCGGTTTTTCGTATCTTCATGCATACAAAAAAAAAACAACAAATTATAAAATCGGAAATTTAAGTCTTGTTGCCTCAATGCTAATAAATTTGGTTACACCAAAGCATTCCTAAATAAACAAGCCGTCAGGTTCAGACCAATTTTAAAAGAAGCTTAAATTAAGAGGGATACATTTTACGCTTTCCAAAAATTTTTGAATATTTTTGATTAAAATTTTATGAATGAAAAATACTCGTACCAGAAAATATTTTTAGGTTTATATTTAAATCTAACCTTTGAGTATAATATATTTTACAACCAGTAACTTAAATTTAGTAATTTGATTAACATAATTAAAATAAAATTGTACAAATTTACTTTTTCCACCGTCTTCCACCGTAAAAAACGCCTAGGTGCTTTATACGGGAGTAGCTGAAAATACGAACATTTTGAAAATGAAGGGAAAAAATCAAATAAAACGCCCATTCGAATAAAACGCCTAACCGCTGTATTTGAAAGTTCGAATACCACTAAGAAAGTAAAAATAAATTTTTCAACGTAAATATCATGTTATTTTAGTAAAACAAAGAGTATAAGGCACGTTTATTTATTTGGCATTAATTTTAATTATACGTAGTCCACTCCGTTTTGAGCATATTGGCTCATTAATAACAGAGTATAAAACATAGAATCAATTTTTTTACAAAAAAAAACAAACTAAGTAAAGATTATGGCACCGCTCAACGGTCCAATAATACTGCACATTTTGGTAAAAATATCCCCATTATCCGTCCAATATTGCTGCACCTTTTGGTTAAAGTATCCTATTTCAGCCCATTTTATCCCATAGCTACCAGTTTGTTGTATTACTATTACATGTACTGATAGCCTTATATCAGCGATTACATCATCCGGGCCAATGGCACCACAATTTCGACATAAAATTTTATTTTGCCATATTTAGTGATAAATTACTAATAAAACTATAATAAAATAATAATTAAAATGATTATTTTTAATAAAAAAAAAATAAAATTTTCAAGGAAAATAAAAAATAAATGCAACTATTCGGCTCGAAAGTCAACACGTTTGAGCCAAAATTTCATTTTTTATAGAAAGGAACCCTTCAAGCAACTCGAAACAAAAACGAAACTGACGATTGAAAAATTTGGAAATGCGATACCTGCCGCCCGAAAGTAAAAATTCGTACCCATTAAAAAAACCTACATAGCTTTGATATATGGTACATACCATGTAATGACCATAAAAGCATTCTAATTGTTCTTTCTGTATTGGGGACAATGCGCAAAATATAAACCAAAATAGCTAATTGTGTCATTGCTATTCCTAGTTGCTTCCGTTATCAACTTGTAGGCACGGAAAGGGGTCAATTCTCTAATTCATACCATTAAAAATTAAATCAGTGTTCTGTAGGCCAATTCTTGATCCCTCGATTCTATTGACGGTAGAACTATTTTGAAACTTAAAAAATTTAGTGATTAAATAAATCGAATTTAGGATTTTGTCAACCTAAGCTAGCCTTGGAAAAATTTAGAATTTCACAAATGAAATTTCATTAAGAGAAATATGAATTTTTCGAGTTAATTTATATATTTTATAATGAAATACCTTACAGTGTTACGACGAATTATTCAAATTTCGAAAACAATTGTATTTAGTAACTTAAATCATTTAACTTGAATAAAACGCTCTGGGTGTTTTATTCGAATAAAACGCCCAGTATAGGCGCACTATTTGTTTAAAGCGGCTAGGCGTTTTTTACGGTGGAAGACAATAGGCACAACCACTCTTTTTAACAACAATAAAAACTAAATGGTTCGATTACATGCAAAAAAAAAGTTTGTTTCTCCTCCTTAGTTAAACGTATTTGCTATTTATCGACATTTTCTATTATAAAAAAAAAACATGAACCAATTACATGAGATGTAAAGATGTGTTTGCAAATAAAGGGGTTTTAGTAAAACATTAATTAAATATCAATAAACAAGATTTTATTAATTGATTTTCAAATCATATATTTATCAAATATTCTTCTTGATAACGTAGAAATCAAAATTTAGGGGCCTAATTATGCAATTCGACGACTATTTTCTACTGCTATTGTTTGGTATAATGAGGTGCAGGAAGAAAAAAGAAAGTAATAGTTATTGTTTTCCTTTTTCTTCCTGTACTTTCTACTACAAATCGATAGCTGACGAAAATTGCCATCGAATTGCATAGTTAAGTGCTTTACCCATTGAAAAACGAAAAGAAAAATCGGATTTAGTTTTTTCGATATAATTCCAAAATTATTGCTTTGTTTTCGCTAAAAACTTTTCGTTTTTGACCGAGTGTACCATACAATACTATTTTCAATTAAAAAATTTCAAAAAAATTTTAATTAGCTGAGAAAATGAAAATTTAATTTTTTTCGTCCGAAAAAAATTATTTAGAACCGAAAAAATTAAATTTTCATTTTCTCAGCCAATTAAAAATGTTTTTGAATTTTCTAAATTGAAAATGGTATTGTATGGTATACTCGATCAAAAACGAGAAGCGTTTAGCGAAAATAAAGCAATAATTTTGGAATTATATCGAAAAAACTAAATCCGATTTTTCTTTTCGTTTTTCAATGGGTAAAGCACTTAAGGCCCAGTTTTGTCAAATTTTTCATTTAAGAAAAACAAAATTATAAAACATAACTTTTCATATGATTTGTATGAAAGTTAGCCTGCATTCACAGTATTGTTTTCGCTCTGCGTTTCGATCTTGTTTTCAGATTTTAGTTTTTGTTGTTGTTTTTTCACGATATTAGCAAAGAAATGCTCCTATAACATATAAAAAAATTATCGTTCTGATGGAAAAAATCCAAGTTTTCTACCAATATTATTTAGTGGCACTAACAAAATATAGTGGCAATGGCAGTGAAAACAACATCGAATCCAAAAAAATTTGTCAACCATAGTAATTTTTGGTTGTTTTCGTAATATAAAATTTGAAACTTATCGACACATCGATATTTATTTTAAAAACGAGAACTGTCAATCAATTTTTTTATTGTTTTGTTTGACAAATTGAAAACATCGTATGGATCTAAATGATACATTGATACGTTCGAATATGAAATTCTGGAGGCATCTTATTTAGAAAATGATGAAACACAGATTTCAGAATGTAAGATGGATTGCTAGTGCCAAGTGTAGTTAAAACGTCGACAATATAGTAAAGAAACATAAAAATAAATTAAAAAAGACGGTCCGTAGTTTGCTGTTAAGTGCCGACCAAAAGGAAGCCTTTGACGAAGCTCTGCTTAATTTAGTTTTTGAGAGGCCTCCCCTATTTAATTACTGCTTCAGCCTTACTATAAATATGCTTAAGGAAGCTTACAGATATCATAGGGACTAATATATCCATTATTAAAGGAATTGTTGTTAGAATACCAAGCGGGGCTCCTGTAGCAAAAACTGTTATACCAATACCCAAACACATTAATGTATTGCGTCAATTGGATGACGTATTGGTTAAAAGAATGTAATTAAAATTAGATTAAGTTTATTAAGTGTTTTTAATTAATAATGTATGTTAGTTTTGTAGGTAAATAACCAACATAGAAGAGAAGGAACTAACAAGCCCACTGAGAACAAGTGCAGGTAAATACAACTTGTTAATTATAAGTCCGGATATAATTGTCCGGTGTTTTTTACTTTTAGAATACATTCCACCTCAAAGAGAAAAAAGGCCTAATTCGAGTTTGTCCAGTAGCAGACCAAGTTCGCGGTGTCTGAAGGCAATGGCAGCGTGAGTGGATGTATCGACAAGCTTGTGGGAGCGGTGCAATTTAGTGCTACCCACCAAAGCGATCGCAGACCAAACGACAGGGTGTAACATTTCGGAGACATTGTGGCTTGTTTCATGCGTGGCCTTGACGATGTCGAATTTTACGAGGCATCTTTATATATTAATAAGTCCTTTCAAGAACAAAGTTTAAAAAAAAATGAACGTAATACAACAAAAACCAAAAAAATATTTTCTTTAAATTCAACTATATCTACACCAATAGTTATTCGGACAATATTCCCCAAATAGCTGGTACCATGATAACACATTGGGTTGATTCTTTATTTAAAAAAAAGAAAAAAATTAACTCAACAAGAAAGCAATTTAAAATGTTTATTGCAATCTCGGCAGCCAGCTACAGCTGATTTTGGATTACTCTCACAGATTACTACAATCCATTGACAATCGAAGTTTGTTTACTATAGTTGAATTTAAGATTATAATAAAATACTTCGCGTCATATAAATAAATCAAAATAAATAAAATACTGCGAGTCATTGGATTATGGCCAGGGAAAACTATAGAAAACCCTGACCATGAGAGAATTACAATTTCAAATGCTAGCAAAATTTTGATATACTTAATCTAAACAAAAATTTAAAACTAGGATTAATATAAAATAATGTTGTTGGTGACGCCTGAAGTCACCGAAAATAAATAAAAATTTGAGATGTGGCTCTGAAAAATATTACATCTGTTATTACAAGAATTATACTGTTTCATTAATAAACTTATCTTTTATGGGCATTTAGTATGTCCTGAATATAATTACTGCTGCTAACTCCACCATCGACCATTGTCAGGGAATTGATCCATCCGTCATGAAATGTTCAGCTAAAGTTTCAATAGCTGAGGCAGTTGCATAATATCCTCCTAATTTCAAAAAAATAATAGGTTAATATTTAAATATACATAATTTAAATTAGAAATACCTTGTCTTGCAATTTGCGGTAAGCTATCCAAATTTGCTCACCGACTTCCGTCAATCACCTCCCCAGTATTGTTATCGCGGTCTACTTTGTAAATTTTCACAAAACACACTTTCACGGATTCGTATAAATAAACGTTCAGTTTTCAAAAAAATAAAAATAAAAAAAAAATTGTTTTTGTTGTATCACGATAAGTCCAAAACAAGATCGAAACGCAGAGCGAAAATAATACTGTGAATGCAAGGTTAGAATTTTCTCCTGACGGCTTATATATCTAGGAATGCTTTGGTTTTACTAACATTGTCGTGTCTATGGTGAATGCTTTCCCATTGTGAATATATGTATATAAAAAAGAGAAAAAAAAAAAATCTTTATTAGAAAATTGAAACGGTTAAATTTGAAATTTGGTGCCTTATTTTCCAGATGGAAGTTTCACCGCCAGTGCCTTGACTTTGAAGTAGTGCAATTAAATCAAAAGTGTTTCGGTTAGTGAGTGTATTAGCAGAGCGTAGTTGATGGTGGATACAGATAACAGATAATTAGATTAAACACGATTTATATTTATATTTAAGCATATTTATTTATACATGTAGTTAATACAAAGGTTAACGAGAGAGAGGAAATTACGTAATAAAATAAATGTCAATGAGCCATAAGGGCTCGTTCGCAAATCGCCAGAAGGGCACGTTTCTATTTATATGAATTACTACATAAATGTCCAACACTTCTCCTTAATTCATATAAATAAAAAATATTATTGATATTTCAAACTATACTCTAACTACTTCAAGAAAACTATTGATTGTGCAGTTCCCCTCCTTATAATTCATGCTGCTTTCAATTAAACCAAATTTAGATTTGAGATTGTTAAATTTGGAATTTGATTGTCCTCGTATATTATAGTTGGTTCTTTTATTTGTAAATAAAATTCATCGAAAATATTTCGAAGCCACATGCATTCCCGACAAACAATTTAAAACCGTAACAGGATTTATGGTTTGGTGACCGTAAAAAGTCGGTTATAAAATTAAAGCAAAAAAGTGAAATATATACACGAAGACTATCCCGAATCTGAAAATCAAATAAGTCGTGTTTTCCATGAGAACTGCACTAGAACTCGATAAATTTTAAATTCCTTTTATTCTATGTAAACAGAAAAAAAAATTAAATTCATAAAGTGATAATGTGTAGTGCATTTCACATAAATACATATTTTAAGTTGTTACAGCAATAAATAATGACAATTATAGCTTATTTTTTAGTTACACTGGATAAACCCATGAATTTATCGAGTGTAGTTGCGTGTAATGACGTCAGCAAGAAATAAGAAAATATTGATGAAATAACTGAAGGGGGAAATTTTTAAACTCAAAATATGTAATTATATCAAGTACACTACACATTCGCGCTTTATGAATTTATTTTTTTTCGTTTTACATAGAATAAAAGGAATTTAAAGTTTATCGAGTTCTAGTGCAGTTCTCATGGAAAACACGGCTATAATAAACTTACACGAACCGACTATCAGAAAAAAAATGAATGACGACAGCAACCGATTGTAACGAAACCTATCCGATTTTAAAAATGCAGAAAAAGAAAATAATAAGCGCACACGAATATTAGCCCGAAATAATTTGTACTTATATTTTACGGTTTAATGACTGCAAAAAGTCTGCCGAAAGAATCAAAATATGTGAACAAAATGTACGGTGATACATCAGTTTTTTGTCGGTTACTCAGTTACAAATTGTAAAACACGATGTAAAAAAACTAAAAACAAAAAAATCCGAAGATAGACGAATTCAACGAAATGAAATGAACTCATAAACATAAATTTCATTAGGATCAGTTACACAATAAGTAAAAGTAGTTTCATCTGAGGACGGAAGTGGTTTTTGTAGTGAAAAAAAGTTTGTGTTGTGAAAAATTTGATTTTTATTTACATAAGTGCAACAATATCTTATAAAGGTAAGACTTAATGCATTTCTTGCTTTCGCAATTAGAAAACAATATTATTTTAGAAAATACTAAAAATAATTAAAATTATATTTATTCCAATAAAACACAACGAATAAAAAAATATATGTGTATATGCTAACTGTTTGATGTATTTGGTGTGCACATGTACGAGTATATTGAGGGGAATCACCGATTTCTGTTTATTCTTTATGTTTTTGACAGTCCTAACCAAAAGTTCTATGATGAAATGTAATATGGATGTCTGAAAGTGTGTGTGTCCGTTTGTGTGGTTGAACTAATTATTAAATAATGTCAATAATGAAATATTTAATTTTTTGTCGATTTTTTAAATTTACAATTATAATTTTTTTTTTTTTTAGATTTTTTTATTAATTTTTAGAAAAATAAAGTATATTTAGTTAAGTACAGGGATATAGTTGTTTTATTGATTTTTCAATTTATGAATAATAATAATTAATTTGTTTCTAATTATTTATATGCAAATATTTTTTATTACTAGCATTATAATGCCTAAGTATAAAATGCTGCAACATCTATCAACACAATCCGTTAAAAGACGTCTTTGTGCTTTGAAACGAATTAATAATTCAAAGCCATGCAAAGACAATAATTCACATAATCGGATATCGATAGTTAATAGTACAGAATATGCTCACTCATCTCATAGCGAAATTATTCAGAAAAAAACAGAGTGCAATTTAGTTGAAAGCGGGTTTTCCAATAAAAACCATGAAGATTTTGAAAATGATCAAGCCACGTTATCGGATTTGGAAGAAGATGAAGATGTCACAAATAAGGTACCAACAATTTTAGAATTCTTACGAGCTTGGTCTGTGAAGTACAATATAAAAGCAAATGCTTTAAATGAGCTTTTAAACTTTTTAAAAAAATCAATGGGATTTTGCGTGTCAGTTGATAGCAGGACTCTTTTAAAAACTCCTTCAACTAGAGTTGTTTTAGATTGTCCCCCAGGCAAATATGTGCATATTGGATTTGCAAGTGCATTTGACACGCTTTTACGTACTGCTAATTCAACGGAAATTATTTTAGATATTAACATTGATGGGGTACCGATAACAAAAAGTAACCAAAGTTGCTTCTGGCCAATATTAGCAAAAGCTTGGAATTTTAAAACTAGTAAAATATTCGTAGTTGGTGTGTATCATGGCTATAATAAGCCAAATGATTTTAACCAATATCTGAGGCCAATGGTGAATGAACTCAAAACTCTTCTATCGGATGGGTATTTAAGTGACAACAGGAAAGTTAACGTAAAAATTAGATCTTTTATATGCGATGCTCCCGCGCATTCCAGCATTCTGGGAACCAAATCGCACACAGGTTATTTTGCATGTCTTAAATGTGAAGTCGAAGGGGAATTTATAAAAAATAGAGTGTCGTTTCCGGTCGATAGTCTTGCACAAATGAGAAGTGATGAATCCTTTCGAATAAGAAGAAATATAGAACACCACAAGACTGATTCAATACTAGAGGAACTTCCGATTAATATGATAAAACAGTTTCCACTTGAATATATGCATCTAGTTTGTTTAGGAACAATGAGGAAGTTGCTGCAAATGTGGGTTTCTGGCGATCCAAAAACTTTGTTAAACACCGCACGCGTCAATGCTATATCAAATAAAATGAGTAATATTTCGAAGACTCAACCATCTGATTTTCAAAGAAGAATAAGACCATTATCGGAGTTAGGGTATTTCAAAGCCACAGAGTTTAGGATTTTTTTATTATATGCGGGACCATTTGCACTAAAGGATATTTTGTCACCAGATAAATACAATAACTTCTTATTTTTACATGTCGGAGTTTTAATTTTATGCCATCCGGAACTCTATAAACATAAGGTGAACCTGGCGAATGAAATTTTCAAACATTTTATCCAAGGAGTGAGCCTGCTTTATGGAAAACACCATTTAACCTACAATATGCACTGTTTGTCGCACTTGTCGGAAGACGTTAAAGAATTTGGCCACTTGGACTGTTTTTCAGCTTTTCCTTTTGAAAGCTTTATGTATAAAATAAAATGCTTGCTAAGAAAACCGAATCAACCCCTTGAACAATTATGTAATAGAATTGCTGAACTAAACAATGTTGAATTCCATCAAAATGATAAATCAAATGAGATATACCCAATTTGTAAAAGTAGAAAAATAATAAACCGCAAAATAGTATATCACAAAATTATTTTAGAAGAAACTGAAATTGATAACAGTGAAAGAAATAGATGGCTTTTCACAAAATCGAATGAAATTGTCAGATTTGAATATGCAGAAAGATTTAATAGAACAACGTTTCTGTGCGGTAAATCAATTACGGAGCTACAGAATTTCTATGAGTTACCAGTTGCGTTCAGTAAATTTGATATATATAAAACTGTTACAACTACCGGAGAAGTAAAGAAAAGATGGAGAGTGGATGATATAAAAATTAAATTATTCGCAATGAAAAATGAGCAAGACAACTTTTACGTTTTCTTTCCAATATTACATTTTTTACAATAAAGTATAAGTATTATAAGGTTATTTGATTATTTTTTTAATTCTTTTCTTTTCTTTCATTTCTTTTAGCTAAATAATGTTTTCTGTCGTTGAAACTGTAAATGAAGAAGGGGTTAAAGAGGTTTCTGTCGTATGCTCAAAATGGATTGAGGGCGGTAAAGTTGCATGGCCGACAAATTACAGAAAGGCCATAAAAAACAATCAAATCAAAGCGAGGATTGGACGAAGTTTGCTTGCAAAATTTTAAAAGGAAATATTCCGAATTTTAGCGAAGCCAAAGCTAAAGAATTATATTTTTCTAATTTTTCCAACTCGGAATGCGAAGAGTATGCAGCATTTAATCCAAAAAAAAAATTTTTCGCAAAAAATTTTAATAATCAGTTCGACGAACCACCAACAGTTGGTGAAAACGCCAATAAGGAAAATAATTCCACAAACATAGAAATTTTAGCAATTGAAGAACTTCCACCTCTACTCCCACCTTTAACACCATTCAACCATGCGATACCCATAAAGGAAAACACTCATATAGCAGAACTCATTACGCATAATAGACAAGACACATTTTCATTAACAGCAGACCATAACATCCAAAACGAGGGCACTCCAGTCTTTAGGGCACACTGTTTCATTGAAGACGTAAATGATGCACACACTAATAATGAAAATATACACAATTCATTTCCTGCTGCAACAGTGTATGACAATTTCCAAAATGAATGTCTCAATGAAAATTATATATCAGCTGGCAATACGAAAATCTCAAATATCAACGTTAAATTGGAAAAAACAATAAAAAAAATTAAAGACTTACAGGAAAAAATAAGAAAAAATAGAAGTTCAATAAAAGAAATTCAATCGGATACTAATACATTGATCGATAATCAAAAAAAAATTATGCAAAATCAGGCGAGCATTATGGAATGCCTACAACTCATCGTTAAATCGTTGCCGAAACAAACCCAAACACCAATAATCCAAGACCAGAATTTTATTATACCACTTCTTCCAATAAATAATATAGAAAATTTAATAAAATTAAACGGCAAATTATCCGTGAAAAATTATATGGATCAAATGGTAATACGAAAAGTTTTGAATCTTTTACACATAATAATTAAAAATTTTATTTAATTTCAGACTGTTTATTTATAAAAGTTCAAATCAAAAACTTTAAATAAAACAATTAAAAGCGTTTTTGAACATCTTTTTTCATATGATTTGATCACAAAATACACATGGTCGGGGCAAACATCATTCTCAAAAGGTAAACATGCATTATACTTACAATTTTATTACAATCTTTGACAAATTTTTTTAATTTTTCACCAGATATAAACAAATTAGTGTTTGCAGAACAGTTGAATATTTTGGAGTTACTGAGAAATACGTTTAACTATTTAAATTATGAGAATGCTGTAGCATTTGACGCAGTCAAGTGCAGTGTGCAAGAATTTTTAAAAAGAGCCAATTTCAGGCAAAAAAAATTAAAGCAAATAAGATAAAATTATGTAATATGTTTAATATAATAGGCATACCTACTGCCCGAACTGAAAGACGTATGTGAATTTTGTCCTAAATCTGTCCTAAAAATAAAAAAAACATACTGTGTGTGCATGTATTAGTAAAAAATCAGAATGTCTCGTTATTACGAATTTTAGTTTTGGGTAATCAAAGTTGAAATTTTTTAAACTAAGTTTTAATAAGATGGCAAAGATTACAAGATAAAAAAAACTAATTAAAATATTTCGTACTTTCCGAGAAATATTTTTTAGGAATTTAGGGTGGTTAGGACAACAATGTTTGATACGATCTCAACCAATAATTATACCAAATATTATGAAAAAATGAATTTCCCAATTTTCTTGAGAAAATCCTAGGAAGCTGACACCAAAGTGACCTATATGCAAAGTTGGCGTAGGATCTAGGCTATCCGAAACCATTTTCAGTTTTGAAAAAAATAGGGGATTAGGGTATTTAGGACAACGATGTTTGATACCATCTCACCCAATAATTATACCAAATATTATGAAAAAATGATTTTCCCAATTTTCTTGAGAAAATCCTTGGAAGCTGACACCAAAGTGACCTATATCCAAAATTGGCATAGGATCTAGGCTATCCGAAACCAGTTTCAGTTTTGAAAAAAATAGGGGATTAGGGTATTTAGGACAACGATGTTTGATACCATCTCACCCAATAATTATACCAAATATTATGAAAAAATGAATTTCCCAATTTTCTTGAGAAAATCCTAGGAAGCTGACACCAAAGTGACCTATATGCAAAGTTGGCATAGGATCTAGGCTATCCGAAACTATTTTCACTTTGGTGTCAGCTTCCTAGGATTTTCTCAAGAAAATTGGGAATATCATTTTTTCATAATATTTGGTATAATTATTGGGTGAGATAGTATCAAACATCGTTGTCCTAAATACCCTAATCCCCTATTTTTTTCAAATTTGAAAATGGCATCGGATAGCCTAGATCCTATGCCAACTTTGCATATAGGTCACTTTGGTGTCAGCTTCCTAGGATTTTCTCAAGAAAATTGGGAATATCATTTTTTCATAATATTTGGTATAATTATTGTGTGAGATCGTATCAAACATCGTTGTCCTAAATACCCTAATCCCCTATATTTTTCAAAACTGAAACTGGTTTCGGATAGCCTAGATCCTATGCCAACTTTGCATATAGGTCACTTTGGTGTCAGCTTCCTAGGATTTTCTCAAGAAAATTGGGAAAATCATTTTTTCATAATATTTGGTATAATTATTGGGTGAGATCCTATCAAACATCGTTGTCCTAAATACCCTAATCCCCTATTTTTTTCAAAACTTAAACTGGTTTCGGATAGCCTACATCCTATGCCAACTTTGCATATAGGCCACTTTGGTCAAGAAAATTCGAAATTTCATTTATTCATATTATTCGCTACATTAATTTATAAAAAAATATAAGAGGTAATATCTTACTTCCATCGTTTTTATGTTTTACGTATAAAGGTGCTATTCCATGAGAAAATTTTACTGAACAGTAAAATTAAAGCAAGAAAAAAATATATATTTGCTAGATGGCGGAATGAAACAAAAAATCGAATCAGTAAAAAAATATTTGTGTCTGTAGTGGTAACACTCCTCTAAAAAGTATCAAATCGGGAACTTTTTATAGGAGTGTCACTAACACGCGTACATAAAATTTGTATATGATAGAAAATAATTCTCGCACACACTAAAAATTCTAATAGGAGTACGATTTTATGGTGAGATATTTTTTAATTTTTTATTCTGTGACGGAAATTGTTCGAAAAAATGAAATTCTGATATGAGTATTAATAATATTTAATTTTTTAGATAATTTAGAGACGAATAAAACATCGAATAATACTAAATACATAATTTTTTTAGCAATTATTGGTTATGTTTTGGTTTAATGTCAAGTTTCCCCTTAAAACTTTTGCTATAAAAAAATAAAAATAAAACACACCTTATCTCTGTCTAGTATATGGTGTTTGATTTTTATTTTCTCTTTTTGGCGTATTTTACTATTCAGTAAAATTTTCCCATGGAATAGCACCTTCATTCGTAAATAATTTTTATTATTCTTATTAAAGAAATTCCTTATAACGAGAGTTTCTGCTTTTACACTAATACATGTAAACAATAATTTTTATTGACGATTTTTAGGACAAATTTAGGACAAACTTCACTTATGTATTTAGATTCGTGAAGTTTGTCCTAAAAAAAATCCTAATTATTTTTTTTTTTTTTTTAGGACAGATTTAGGACAAAGTTCACGCGAATAACTGAAAGTTATTTTTCCTGAATTCAGAAATTCCTTATAGGTACATTATTATTTTAATTTTTGTTTTGTTCACATAAGTTGAAACTTTCAGATCGGAATACACAGTAGGCCCGGCCCACTGAATTTTATAATTTTACCAACAAAAATTCAATATGTAAAATAAATAATATTTCCAAAAGATATAGAAGTATATTTTTCATTTATGTGATACTTCAATACTTTTGAAGGTGGTTGGATGAAGTGAAATCACAGTCTAATAAATAATTGTAATTTCGGTTAATCTGTTGTGCATACATACCAATTTTACACTAGTTAAATTGTCCACCATCAACCGTTGATCGGAGAACACAATATCAGGGTAAGATCCTACTTTTTATACCATTATATTGGCTCCGAATATGGAACCTCTGTCGTGAATATGGCAAAATAACCGATCGGTCTCCCTCCAGTCAACAAATATCGCACAAAGTCTGAATTGTTCCTAGCATTTAACAGACAAGAAACCGCTAAACAACCAATCGGTCTTCGTACAGTCAACAAACATTGCAAAGAGTCTGAATTGTGTCTAACATTTGAGAGACAAAAAACCGCTAAATAACCGATCGATCTTAATGCAGTCAAAAAGCACCGGCCGATGACTGATTTGTGCCTAATATTTGACTGACATCGGTCTTCATATAGTCAACAAACATCGAACAGATTCTGAATTGTGTCTAGCATTTGACAGACAAAAAACCGCTAAATAATCGATCGGTCTTCGTAGAGTCAAAAAACACCGGCCGAGGTCCGACTTGTATTTATCATTAGATTGACAAAAAACCGCTAAGTAACTGATCGGTCTTCGTTCAGTCAATAAGCACCGCCCAAGGTCTGACAAATCGTGGTTATTCTATTGTACTTGAGGAAACGATTGTCCGACCAAACACCACATGGTCCTTCAGTCACAATCGGTAATTTTACATTACTAAAATTGTAAATTGTTTTCCGGGATTATTTTGAAGCTTCTGCAAGGGCGATAAATTCAGCTTTCATAGATGATTTTGTTAAACAAGTCTGTTTTCTACTTGTCCAACTTATCGGACCACCAAAAATAAAAACAAACGCTGTGTTCGAGTTTCTGGTTTTTCTGGCCATCAGGTTTTCATTTTCGTTTGAAAAACCAAGTTGTAATTTGACTGCTGCTGTTGTTTTTAAATACTTTATGACACTTTTGTCCTCGATCCAATCACATTGTGTAGGTTTCTCAACTCGTTGAGCCAATATTGATACGGCAGCCGAAATATCAAGATGTGTTTTTATAGCCACATACAAGAGGCTACCAATTGCTTTTCGGTAATTTTTGTTATTTGTTTTGCTTCGTTCAGACCGAATTCAAAAACAATGTTATTTATATATTTTTCTTGATTCAGCAAATATTTTTGATCATTTTTAATTATTCGAATTCCAAGGTAATTGTTTATTTCATCCAAATTGTATATGATAAAACGTTTTTCTCAGTTTAGTTTCGATGTGCGACGTCAGTTTTGGTGATGTGGATGCCTTCAAAATATCATCCACATAAACAATTAAGTACATAATATTACATTTATTTTTATAAGTGTACAAACATGGCATCAAACCGGCTTTGTTTGAGACCCAATGCGACTAACATAGTGTGAAGTGTTTGATTCCACACTCTGGCAGATTATTTAACACCATATAAATTCTTATTTAGTAAACAAACTTATTAGTTTACCATTAAGGAAAGCTGATTTCGGCAACTGATAATAAAATTCCTAAAGTTGATTGTCGAGCCACTAGCGCGAACACTTCGTCAAAATCAACACCAAATTTTTGATTGTAGCCTTTGGAACATCATTCCTAATATTTTCTTTTGATTCGCGTTATATCAATAACTGGTTCATTTATACTATAAGCTGGCTGATTTAATTCTTTCTCTTGAAAATTAAATTGGATAATGCCACTTATTTCATCTGATGGAATTTCAGTTTCAACTGCCAATTTTTTATTGGACTGTTCTTGAGCAGTTTTCTTTATATCAGCATTTGGAATTTGAAAATCATTGTAGAATTTCACGTCTCTTGATATGATAACTTTGCGTTGTTCGGGAATAAAACCTCTGCATGCTTTTGATTGCAAGTCAAAACCGAGGAAAATCGCGGATACGGCTTTTGCATCTAGTTTTTTACGCTGGCCATCTTGAATTCTAACACAATATTTGCAGCCAAAACGATGCAAATTTGTGTAAATTGGTTTTCTATTATTCCACAATTCAAATGGTGTACGATTTAGATGTTTCCATGGTAATAGATTTTGCAATAAATTAGCTGTGACAAGTGCCTCGCCCCAAAATTCATTTTGCATATCTGCATCAAACAGTAAGCATCTTTTCATCTCGATCAGTGTTCCATTATTTCTTTCAGCAAATCCGTTTTGTTTTGGTGTGTAGGTACTGTGCCTTGACTCTGTTTACCATGTGACTTAAAATAATTCTTAAATTCTTTTCCCATATATTCTCCTCCACGATCCGTTCTGATAATTTTATTCGTTTTATTGAATAAATTACAAGTAAGCTCATAATAGTGTTTCAATTTCTCGAACGTTTGTTTTTCCGTAAGTAAATAAACCGTAGTGTAACTGCTGAAATCATCAGTAAAAGTAAGTACAGACTTTTTACCACTAGGAGTTTTCGTTTGCATTGGTCCACATAAATCACTATGCACTAAATCAAAAACAGCTGATGTTTTACTATATGATTTTTTTGGAAATGACCACCTTTATTACATACGTATTTATATTGGGTTTCTTTAAATTTCCTTTACTTTTGGTTTATTGTGGGTATAGAATAGTTGGATTATTTTTTTTTAGTATTTTTTTCTTTTCCATTCCCTAACTTTCGTCAATTTATTTGTTATTGTTATTATCTTCTACTACTATTTTGTTTTAACATACGTTGATTATTTTGAATTTTGAAAATTAATATATCCGATCTGAAATCCGATGAAATTGAAGTTGAGTGCAAGCTACGTGATATCGCATCGAGTCTTCCAAATGCTATGGAGCTTTTAGGAGGCAGAACAAAAGTCGAACAAGATGGTACAGCTGTTGTTCCGGGTAAAACGCATGCCAAGGCCAGCAAAAGACCGGATGTAGAAATTGAGGCCTGTTGGACGAAATTACTGCGGCTTAAGCAGGATGTGGAAGATTGCAGACAATTGATATTTGAACAAAGAGTCCCTATAATCCATCAGATAGTTTCCCGCTTACTACATGTTCGAGGTAGATTGGAGTGAGCTTGTCTCTCAAACACTTATCAGACATCGGCACGCCAAGTACAAAACTCAGGTCAAGAATTACTGGACGCGATTGAAGTCGGGAATGAGGAGAAGCTAAATCAGGCGATGGACAAAGTGGCGTCAATTGAAATTAGTTCCATTACGGCAGCAGGGGAATCCGAGAACCTTAATGGAGCCAGTAAGACACCACCAGATACAACGAATTCAGTTTGTTTATTGACCACCACGACTAGCAAGCAACAAGCAGTAAATTCTCCCTTTTCCAAAATATATTTATAGAATTTTCTTACGTTTTTTCGGAATATGCGCCGGCTCTCTTCCAGAATATATTATTAGAAAGAGCAGTAAGTTCCCCCTTTTCCAAAATATTTTTAAAGAATTTTCTTCTATTTTTCCAGAATATGTCCCGGCCCTTTTCCAGAATATATTACTAGAAAGAGCAGTAAATTCCCTCTTTTCCAAAATATTTTTAAAGAATTTCTCTCAATTTTTTCCAAAATATGTCTCGACTCTTTTCCAGAGCAGTAAATTTCCCCTTTTCCAAAATTATTTATAGAATTTCCTTATGTTTTTTTCCAGAATATGTCTCGACTCTTTTCCAGAATATATTACTAGAAAGAGCAGTAAGTTCCCCCTTTTCCAAAATAATTTTAAAGAATTTCTCTCAATTTTTTCCAAAATATGTCTCGACTGTTTTCCAGAATATAATACTAGAAAGAGCAGTAAATTCTCCCTTTTCCAAAATATTTTTATAGAATTTTTTTCCGATTTCCCAGAATATATTACTAGAGAGAGCCCGCCATGAAGGATCAGTGACCGTTGGCAAGGTGCAAGTCATTTACCAATATTTTAGATAAAACTCAATATTATTATTCGTTATTGTCGTTATATATTATTGTCTTTAAGTTCCTCCTTTTCCAAAATATTTCAACACAAAATTCTTCAGATTTAATATTAAAATTAGAAAGGGAATGTCCATTTTCCAGAATATTTCAACACGGAATATTTTGTGTTCATAATTAGCATTACCTGCAAGCACCATTGATTTGATTTTTAATGATAATCCCACTTACGGTGCCGTTACGATAAACATAAATATTTTGGTGGCGGTCGTATTAAACGAAGAAATCAATTCGTTTGGCTCATAAACATACACTTTCATTATTTATAAACAAAGTATATTTTATACACAATATGTAAATTGTTAAAGTAGGCATTTGATTATAAATCAATATTTACACGAAAATGTCAAAATAGTTATTTTTATAAAAACAGACGGTTCTTATCTATCTAAGAAATAATATGCGTCAAATAAATTATAATAATCTATAAGGGACATCGCTATCAAAAAACGGCGATAGATGGTTTATTTCTAAAAATGACAGTAGTTGTTTTTTTTAAATATTTTTTTTTTGTATCGAAACAAAAATGTAAACAAAACCAACCAACACGAATCAAATTGACAACTAAACATGAATTATAGATAAAAATTAATTTTATTTTTTATTTATGTACCAAAAATTAAATATTGTTAAAGCTGACATCTTTAGAAATAATACCATACTAATGTTTTCACGTATTAAATAATACTGCATTATCGATATATCGGTCTATATCTCTGACCGTCGGTTTATTATGGAAAGGTATAGCGATGGCCCTTATTGATTATTATAATTTATTTGCTTCTGCACGATATTAGCAAAGAAATGCTCCTATAACATATAAAAAACTTATCGTTCCCATGCAAAAAAAATCCAAGTTTTCTACCAATATTATTTAGTGGCACTAACAAAATATAGTGGCAATGGCGGTGAAAACCACATAGAATCCAAAAACATTTGTCAACCATAGTAATTTTTGGTTGTTTTCGTAATATAAAATTTGAAACTTATCGACACATCGATATTTATTTTAAAAATGAGAACTGTCAATAATTTTTTTTTATTGTTTTGACAAATTGCCAACTTCAAAATGAATGATTAATACCTCAACAGATAACAGACTTCGCTTCTCTTCGCCTTTATGATTTTTTGCAACCACATAGACGCCGCTAATCAGACATTTACTTATATGAAAAATGTTTGGGTTTTGAGAACAAATATTTTCATAAAAAAATATTGTATGTAGAAGATGTATCAAGCATCACAACGGTAGTGTCATTGGGAAAAAAAAAATGTTCCATATGAAATATATGGACTTTGAATATCCTGGCGCTCCCGCTAAGGGTATATGGATATCCTGGCGCCCTTGCTAAGGGTATCCATATATTTCATACGGAACATTTGCCTGGTGCTAAACACAATAACCAAAAAATATTATTGAATTTTGAAAACCACGTACACAGCGGGTATTCACGAATACCAAAATGGTATTGGATTCATGGCATTGTTGTTGTAAATGGTCAAATAAAATGCGCCTAATATTCATTATTTTAAGCAAGGTATTTTCTGTCAAATAGTAAGGTTTTCTGAGCCAAGACTCAATCCAAAATGTAGTTTACACCCATCGCCCGATTTACACGGTTTGAAAAAAGAAAAAAATGTATTTAAAAATTTTTAAACATTGAAATTATTTTTTTATAGTTTTTATTTGATATTAGTAATTTACTATTTATATTTTACGTTGAAATAAATATATTATTAAAAAAACAACCGTAAACTAAGAATTTTGTTTAATTTTGCGATGTATACAAACACAAGTGGTTATCCCTTTGTGTTATTTTGTAGGCACCTGTAATATTTTATTTATATTTTATAATACTATATTAATTATAAATATAACGTATCTGTATATTTTTGGAAAAACATACGAGTACATATGCGGTACACCACTTATTGATTTTTTCGATTAACATTATTATCGATTATGTGACATTAATTATGTGTGTTGGGTAATATAATATGTTTGCTGAATTATAAACCATACATGTACCAAACTCTCTTCTTATATAGGTTATAGGTTAATTTACCGTATATTGTCTTTAACAAGAGGGTCTAGTTGCACACTATACACATATTTAACCTACATTATATTAAATATTTTAATTAATCAGCTATTCATATTTGGTGCGTTAGTTTTATGTATATTTCAAAGTAATCTATTGCTATTTATAGGTTTTAATAGTATCTAATAACCAGCAAAAATAATATTTTATAAAATTTTTCCCTCTATAAAATTATCTATTATCCAAACTTTGTAATGTTATCTATTTAATGTACAGAGATAGATTTTTGTCAAGATAAATCGGGACAAAGGATGCGCTAGAGCCTAGCGCAAAATAGATTTTACTGGAAAAAGATACATTAACATATTTATTTATGGTCAAATGAAGTGGAAAATTGATTGATAATGATAATGATTTTGACGATAGTTTTACTTGTGGGTGTTTTCGTAGGAAAATTAAGTTTGCATAATATACGCATATTAAAAATACTTGTAACCTTTTTGGGAGCATAAAGAAGTTAGGAGGCATATAAATAACTAGATGTAGTTGATAGCGAAAGCTTTTAAAGGTTAAAAGAAATATGGAGCGTTAATAAAACGGCATGGTTAATATAATACTGGTATAGATTACAACTTGTGTATTCTATAACCACAACATTTGTTGTAAACAATTCTGCCTACGCCGTTTGAGTATTATGAAATTATGAAATAAATTGTTTACGCACATACTCTAATTGTGATTGTAAATTGCTGAGTTTTTTCAAGTTTGGTATTTTTAACCTGTAATGTGTAGCGTTTGGCTGAAAGCCAGCTTCCACTCATTACATAGAATTTATCTTACTTGCTTGCGATACCGGGCGGCATGATTCCTGCAGCTGAGCCAGGTAGAGGAGTTTGGTGTGAGTAAGGTATCACAAGTAAGATCTAGTTTACCGCCTACGGAACATTGTGAGCATATTGCTCAATATTAGATAATTTTTGGTTGATGGAGCTAAAGCACCCCAAACGTGAGCTGAAAAATTGCAACTCGGAGAAGAAGAATGAAAACCGTAAAAAAAAATGTTGACTTAGGATAGCATGGCTACCCTAAGCTTGAAATTTACGAAATTAAAATTTGACCACTGGCCGTGGTTAGAATGGTCATTGGTACCTAACCGCATGTTAGTATGGAAGAGACTGGCGGACGTTGTCAAAAAAAAGAAAGGCGGGTATGGTGGTTAACAACATATGTTCCCTTGCCTGCCTCTTACGAGGCTATTGACAGACCTCCGACCAGTCGGTGCCCTTTTGTATTAGTAGATCTTTTTTTTTTATATATATATGTATATACTTACCAGTATATATAATTTAATCCCAATTTAAAAGATATAAAAACTTTAAATTAACAGACTTTTTTTATATATTTCGTTTTAAAGTAAAAGATGTACGCTCCACGCGGTGAATCAACTAAAAATCTCTAACTCAATGTAACAAAGAAAATTGAATGCCCCCTAATAAAATATTGGCAAGGTTTTTATACAATTTTTCTGCTGATTGACTAAAAAAGAAAAATTATTTTCCACATTGCCCAATCAACAGAAAAACGCATTCTTACCCCCTCCAATACTTCGTTGGTTATTAGCGATTATGCAAAAAAAAATTGCAAACATCCGGCACGTTTTCGTTCAATGCGTAAACACATTGTACTGCCTCAAATTGCCCACAAAACAACAAAAAAAAATTTAATTCAATTTGGTTTCAAATTGAAAATTATTGTACACACGCTTGACAAAAATCGCGTGTGCAACAAAAAAAAAAAGAAAAAATGTATTTCCGTTTATTTACTGAAACTTGAGCACACACTTTAGTGTGCAGAAATAAATTTATAAAGTAAACGTAAATGAAAATATGATTCGTATGGGCCCGCGCCACTAGAATAAATAGGATTTTACGTGAATTTACTACTCAACTAACGTAATTAGAATCATAACTGCATCCGGACATTGTCATGGGGATTTTTATTTGTTTTTTTAGAAGAAAAATATCTTCAAAGGTGGGATGCAGTTTTGTTGGTTTATTTTCTTGGGAATTAGGTATATTTTATAACGGGGATGACAAGCGCCCGTTACAAACCCTAAAGCTCTTAACAAGAGCCTGTGAGTTTCTAACTCTCTAAAAGAAAATTGTTATTTTTTTAGTTTAAGTTATGTTTTTTAATAAATGAATTCTTTTTATAAAATAATTAAATGTTTATTTTGCTAAGAAGATATGTTAAAAAATATGTTAAGAGCTTTAGGGTTAAATTAAAATGGAAATTATAATTCGAGTGTTAACGCTGTAAATGAAATGCGACGAATCTAATTCTATCTTGTGTAATTTATATTTCAATGAATTAATTATAAAGTTTTATTTCATTTCAACCAATATAATAATTTCTTAAAATTAAACAATTTCTGTTTTATTCGTTCCGTAACGATTCGTTCCGTAACGATTCGTTCCGTAACGATTTGTTCCAGAATGATATAGATTTATGCAATTGACTAACTACTTCCGCTGATGTGAAGCAGTATAAGCAATATAATTATATTATGTTTTTATAGTTAGCCAGGTTACTGCTTTTCGGGGCCAGACTAGTTAGTTGATGTAAGAAGACTATTTTGTGAGGTAATTTCCTGCATTTGTTCAGTCAGTTGTTGTATCAGAACCTCACATAACTCCAAGCGGTTATCTGCTAGCGATCCCTCTTGACAGGCCTCATCTAAATGCTTGATATAGTTAGTGTTCTAAAGATCTGATGTCTTCCCAATATCCGTTTAAATTATAATTTATGATGATTCTTCACTGTAATAACATTAAGTTGACAGTTCCGGAAGTGTGATTTTTAGCGCCAACAAAATTAGAGCTCTACGTGTAGTGAATCTTTTATAAGCTGCGATGAATGCCTCGATGGTTAGATCGCTGGCTGCCCCAATACAAGCTTTACATGCAAAAAGATTGCCAAATATCCTTTGTGAGCCTTATGACCTCTTCCCTTTGTTGTACGAATCACAAGTGGTCCCGCATAATCTACTCCGGTTTTTAAAAATGGTCTTCCAGGCGTGATACGTACTGCTGGTAAATTTAACATGATCTGTGTTCTAGTTTTAAAATTTAATCCATGATACCTTACACACTTTAATATAAAATATCGTGTTAGATTTCGACCGTGTATAATCCAGTATCTTGTGCGGAAATGAGCCAAAGTAGCTTGGCGATTAGATGGTCTTTTGGGATAATACCTGGATGTTTCTCATGGTAGGTCCAGGTTGTTCTGCTTTGAACTCGATCAATGACTCGTAAAACACCATCATGGAAACAAGGATTTAATCTTACTTGTATTTTCTATTCGCTTCTGTTTTATAAGATCACAAATTTCGTTTTTGAAATGTGGTCTCTTCGCTATTTCGAAAGAATTTGCGTGGAATGTATCGTGTTAGCCGCCGATACGATGTGGCACAAATAAATGTTCACTTTAAATTATATACTGGCCACACAATGTACAAATGAATATGTGGCCAAATTGTATTCACAATAGTTTACAGAAATGCGGGTAAAATCCACCACCATTAAACGCGATAATTTTAAATATTTTTTTATTTATTTTTATATTTATTTTTCGTATGAATAAAATATTTTGGAAATGGCGAGTATATCGCGTCAAAAAGTTTGGAACGAGAGTTTGTTTTTTTTTTTGTGTGTGTCAAATATATTTTTTGACAGCACGGCAAAGATATTAAATAATTGTATAGACTTTGAAAAAGATTTTTTTTGTAGAAGTAGAAAATGTCGAAAGAGCAGACGAAGAGATGTACTCTGTTGAGCAATTATATGAGTGAATTGCTACAGGACTCCCCCACCATTAATTATCCCTCCCTAAGGAATGATTGTGTGATTAGTTGCGATACGGACGATTTTGCGTGGTCGATGGGTTGATATTTGATCAGCCGAACTAAGAATTACGTATGCCGGTTTGAGTCGATAGATTGAAATATTTTGGTTTTTTTCATTAATCGATACAACGAAATGTTTGTGCAGTCGACGTACAGCCTTGGCCAAAAATATAAAGCACCCCTATCTATTAGCATTATTTATTAATATTATGTCTTTCTTAACAATGGGTGTTAACGAACGAGTCATCCCACCGAATGCGACCCTTAATTATTGAAAATCACCAATTTTTGTTTTGTTTTAGGTTCTTAACAAGAAGTTGTAGCGTCGTAAATTTTTTTTATTTTAGTTTTGTATTTGATCGTGTGCAGTCTTCACATAAAGTGTTTTAAATCAAAAAGAGTTTTCGTAAGTTTTTTGAGAAAAAAAGTGTGTTTGTGATAATTATGCCTAAAGCGTGCCAACTCAGTGAAAGAATAAGGGCACAAATTGTGTTGTTGGATTCCCAGGGTGTAAGCCAAATTAAAATATCCCAAAAATTAAAATGCTCTCGTGGAGCAGTTCAATCTACATTGAAAAGGGTTAAAGAGACCGGGGACTATGCCTATAAACTACGCTCAGGCAGAAATCGTATCACTTCGGTAAGAGACGATCGACAAATTGTACGAAAATCTCTCAAAAACCGAAGAAAAACATCTGCTGAGATAGCTGCAGAGCATTTAACAGAACAAGAAGTTCACATTTCGGCACGGACAGTTAGAAGAAGGCTCCTGCAAGCTGGATTGAAAGCTTGTAAAGCAAGAAAAAAACCTTTGCTCTCACTTACCAACATAAAAAGTCGCTTGAGATGGGCTCGAGAACACAAACATTGGAATGACGTGGATTGGGCGAGAGTTGTTTGGTCAGATGAATCTACTTTTGAGGTAAATATAAAAAATAAATATTAAAAAATAATTAGTCAAAAAAAAAATAAAAAATTGTGCTATGTATTTTAAAAGAATTAATAGAGAAATTTATGTTAAATTTGATGGAATTCTTATAGATTTTTGGAACTCTGGCGCAACCATCGTAAGAAGAAAAGTCGGGGAAGCATACAATCCTGATTGTATAGTGCCTACCGTAAAGCATGGAGGGGGTAAACTGATGGTGTGGGGTTGTATGGCATCATCAGGGGTGGGAAAACTGTTGTTTTGTGAGGGTCCGATGAACAGTACCAACTATGTTACCGTCCTCGAGGCTGCATTGAATGCCTCAATTCGGCAAATCTTTGGGGAAACGGATAGTTCTTCGATAATTTATCAACAGGATAATGCCCCCTGCCATACTTCCCGCGTTACGATGAGTTGGTTTCGAAAAAAACAAATTCGAGTCATGGACTGGCCCGCCCAGTCACCAGACCTAAATCCCATTGAAAATTTGTGGTCAATTTTAAAAAAAAAAAATCAAGGATCGCAGTATGACTTCAAAGGAAGACCTCAAACGTGCGCTGACAGGGGAATGGAAAAATATATCGAGAAATACCTGCGAAAAATTAGTACGGTCGATGAATAAAAGAGTCCTGGCTGTCATCAAAGCCAAAGGAGGACCTACAAAATACTAAAATTAATAAAATATAAAAAGTATTTCCTAAAAATATTGAGTTTTAATTTTTGTCTTCATTCGTTTTGTAGATACTGCAATTTGGGAGGGGTGCTTTATAATTTTGGCCAAGGCTGTATAACTTGATAAGGTCCTTCGTAGGGAGGAGATAACCCTGTTCGGACTTTGTCTATTCTTATGAAGACAAAATCGCAAGTGTTGAGTGATTTTGGTATAAAAACGTCGTCTTGGTTGGACTGACGAGTGGATTTTAGTTTGTTGTAGTTTTTGTAGTTTTTTAGTTGGTCGATGACTGTGTCGGTTTAGTTTGTTGTAGTGTTTTAGTTGCTCGATGATTGTGTCGGTGATTGGAATGGGTGAAAGAGGATTTTCGATAAAGAACTCACCAGGTAGTTTGATGGTTTGGCCGTAAACTAATTTTGTCGGTGATCACTTAAGATCCTCCTTCACTGTTGCTCGGATACCAAGTAAAATGATTGGAATTTCCGAGCTCCAATTTGTTGTGTTGCTTCTGGCCATTAACGCGGCTTTGAGTTGCCGGTGGAAGAGTTCGGCCATGCCATTCGCTTGTGGGTGGTAAGCCGTTGTTCGTATCCGATGTGAGCCAAGGAGTTTTGTTAACTCGGTAAAAAGTTTGGACTCAAATTGCGTATCTTGATCAGTTGTGATGTTTAGGGGTACGCCGAATCGTGATACGTAATTGTTGAAGAATGTTGTGGCTATCGTTGCAGCAGACATATTGGTCATACAGTACGCTTCAGGCCAGCGAGTGAAGCGATCGACACAGGTGAGTAAGTAAGAATATACATTAGACGGAGGAAGTGGTCCTACGATGTCTATGTGGATATGTTCGTCGAAAAGACCAAGTGGAATTTTGAATTTGCCATGGGGTGATTTTGTGTGGCGTTGCACTTTGGAACGTTGGCAAGATAAACAAGACTGAGCCCAATTTTCTACGTATTTGTTTATGTTAGGCCAAAAATAGCGAGCGGTAATTAATGTACGTGTTGCACGGACACCAGGATGCGAAATGTTGTGTAGAGTGTCGAAGATGGTTCGACGTAGTGGTAGTGCGATGTATGGGCGATTGTACCCAGTAAATGTTTCGCATATGATTTCGAGGCCAGGGCCCGTATTCTTGAAATTCACTGAAAAAAGTCTCCGATGACTTTAGTATAAAACAATTTAAATTTTCGACTGAAATGACGTATTTCACTAGAAAATAACGGGTGATTTTTTTCGGTTGAATTTCAAGAATATGGTCCCAGGTAGTTTAAATAGTAAACTCCGATAGTTCGGAAAACTTAAATCGGTTCACTCAGTCTTCATCGAACAAAGTTGGCGAGCCAAGATGCTATAATTGATTGTTCGATTATTTTCACTTGTATCTCAAATTGTTTAGTTTCTTTATTTTTTGTCTTATATTATTATGTAGAGATGAGTATAAAACTTTTAAGAAATGTAGATTATTCTTTGAAAGCAAACCTTTTTAATTTTTCTGCAATTTTCTAGATATTTTCTTTAGTTTGCCTTTCTATTTTTGATTCATTTCTCATTTTGTTGATTATTATAATATTATTACTCATCATGCTACATCAATGGAAAATATTCAAAACATTCGTTCCTAAAATCTTAAATTTTCGAAGTAAATTAGATTTGAATAATAATTTGTATACTATTTTATCCTCAAAAAATCTGGATATCAAACAGATCGAAAAGTGAATCTTCTCCTAGATACAGGTGCAAGTGTCAGTTTATTGAATTGCTATCCAAACGATAGATGCAAAATTAGTGGTATATCATCAGATACAATATGGACTTTAGCAAAATGTCACGGAGATATTTTGCTTGACAGTAAAAATAAAATTTCACATATTTTTCAAATTGTTGAAGAAAATTTTCCTTTTGCTTGTGATGGAATAATTGGGAAAGATTTTTTAAAAATGAATTCGTGTATAATAGATTATTCTGCTAATATTTTAAAAATACCCTATAACAACCAGAAATTTAAATATGAATTGGAGGCGGATAAAATGAAATCAAATATTGTTCCTAAAAGAACTGAAAAAATGGTCAAATTATGTTTTCCTAATATTACAGATGGACAGTATTTTTGTAGTGCAAACACTCTTCCAGACCAAGTTTATTTGGCAAATTCAATAATTAACATTAGAAATGAAATCGGTTTTACATTTATAATGAATTCAAACGAGAATGACATAACTTTAAACGATCTTGATGTTACTCTTGAACCATTAGAAGATTACTTTGTTTATAATTTCTCTTCTAATTGGACCAATGATGTGAACGGTAGAATGAAAATTATTGAATCAGAAATATTAAAAAAATGTATGAATGTGGAGGAATTTGATTCCGTTATAAAAATTTGCAAGGAATATAATGACATCTTTTATTTCAACGAGGATAACTTATCTGAAACTAATACCATATCCCATTCTATTCCACTTTCATCCGAGATAAAACCCATTTTTAGAAAACCATACAGGCTACCTGAACCGGCAAAAATACAAATTGGTAAACAAATAAATAAAATGCTCGATGATAGAATTATTGAACCATCTAAATCACCGTGGAATTTTCCCCTCTTGATAGTACCAAAAAAAATCGGATGATCCAAAAAATAAAAAATGGGGAATTGTCATTGATTTTCGAAAGTTAAACGAAGTAACTTTTGATGGCGTTTTCCCATTACCTAACATTGCAGTTTGCAGAGATATTAGATCAATTGGGTAATTCAGTATTTAGTATTTCTCTACATTGGATATGGCAAATGGTTACCACCAGATTCCACTTGTTGCAAGTCATAGAGAACAAACGGCTTTCACTACTCATAGAGGACATTACCATTTTTTAAGCATGCCGCAAGGTCTAAAAGGGGCAACCGCAAAATTCCAACGCCTCATGAATCAAATTTTAACTGGGCTTAATGGTATAAAGTGTTTAGTTTATTTAGACGATTTTATTGTTTATGGTCATAATTTAGTAGACCATAATACAAAATTGGTGGATGTTTTTAAAAGTCTTCGCAGACATAATTTAAAATTAAATTTAAATAAATGTTTTTACAAAAGGAGATTACGTTTTTGGGACACATTGTTTCTAATGCAGGTGTAAGACCGGATCCAAAAAAAATAGAGGCTATTTCAAATTATCCTGTTCCAAAATCTTCTAAAGACGCCTATTTTACAACACCCCGATTACAAAAAAGATTACAATAAAATCGCCTATTTTACAATACCCCGATTACAAAAAACAGTTTCATATAACGTGCGATGCCAGTGATTTAGCTCTAGGAGCGGTATTATCACAAACGCATGGTGACATAGACCTGCCCATTGCTTATGCTAGTCGCACTATTAACCAGGCTGAAAAGAACTATGCGACAGTTGAGAAAGAATTATTAGCAATCGTTTGGGGCATACAGCAATTTCGCCCGTATGTATATGGCCAACATTTTATAGTTCTTACAGACCATAAACCACTAAGTTGGTTATGGAACATTAAAATCCAACATCTCGTTTAACCCGATGGCGCTTGAAGCTGGAAAATTATAATTTTGAAATAAAACATACTCCGGGAAAATCCAATAAAGTTGCAGATGCATTGAGCAGAAATAATAATGGGAATAATATAAATATTGTTACTCGATCTAAATCAGTCATTTCTAATGAAAATAACATTCAAAATCATTTAACTTTTCAATTAAACATTGAATCTAACCAAAACTTAAATAGCACAAGTAATTCTTCAATTATAAAACTTTCTTCTGAAGATGATATAAAGTCGGCTATTTCTCAATTTCATGATAGGCCAATTGGCGGTCATCAAGGAGTCAATCGTACATATAACAGGATGAAAAATTACTTTGATTTTCTAACATTGACTTTCTAACATATCATAAAGTCGTGTAAAAGTTGTCAAATCAATAAACCCAGTAAGCAAACCAAAATGCCGATGGTTGTAACCAGTACGTCGTCGCAGCCTTTTGAGAGAGTCGCACTTGACATTGTAGGGTCCATTAATCCTGCTAGTTTAAGCGATAATAGTTACATTTTAACGCTGCAAGATGATCTGACAAAATATAGTGTTGCCATTCCTCTACCGAAGCAAGAAGCTGAAACCATTGCTCGTGAATTTGTCGAAAAATGTATTTGTATTTATGGATCACCTAGTAGCATATTGACAGATCAAGGAAGTAATTTTTTAAGTAGTCTTTTCAAAGATGTTTCTAAAATTTTTAAAATAATTAAATTAAGAACGTCGTCGTATCACCCACAAACAAATGGAGCGCTTGAAAAGAGTCATTTACTCGTACATTTAGCTAATTATCTTCGCAATTATGCGAGTTATGATATAAATAATTGGGTTTCCTGGATACCTTACGCGATGTTTTGTTATAATACCACACCACATACCGTGACAAATTTCATGCCATATGAACTTTTATTCGGACATAAACCCCTCATACCATCATCATTCATAAAGTCGGTACAACCTCTATATAATTATGACGATTACATAAAAGAATTAAATTATAGAATGCAAACATCAAATAAAATTGCAAAAGATGATATTATTAATGCTAAAGAAAATTCTAAAATGGTGTATGATAAAAATATAAATCCAACGAAATTTAAAGAAAGATAACTAGTCTTACTAAAAAACGAAAATAGAAGAGGGAAGCTTTCTCCCCTGTGGTTAAGGCCATATAACGTTGAAAAAATAATTTTCAGATGAAAATACGTTAATAAAAATTGGAAAATCTTTAAAAATCGTTCATAATAATCGACTAAAACACTATAATGGCCGATGAAAAAAAAAATGTAATACTAATATTAAGAAATAGGTTACTATTAAAATAAAATAAAGAATTTAGAATTTATTTAAAAATTATATTTTTTTTTTTTGGTGAGAACAATTTAAATAAAAATAATTTGTATGTAATCAAATTAGTATAAATATAAAACTGAATTAAAAATGAAAAAAAATCTATGTAAGGCAAAAAATTATAATAATAATTTTGATTGTTTAGAATAAACTTTTTTTGGGGGGAAAAGGGTGTTGTGGGACACTATTCATTTCACCTCAATTGGTATTAAATATGAAAGTGTAGTGTAACACAACCTTTAATATTTAAAACTAAGATAATTAAATCACAAATGATGTGATGAATGATAACAAAAATGTTTTTAAGTTAATCAGTAGAATTCGAGCGTGCAACTAGAACGCATTTTTATGTAAATGTGGCTAAGTCCATAAATAAAAATAAAAGAATATTTAATAAAACATTAAATAAAATAGTGAATTTATAATAGTTATAATAAAAATATAAATACAATAATAATAAAAATTGGTGGTTTTAATTCCTTAAAGAATAAATAAGGTTCATGTTTTGTTGGGCCGCTTTACTCGCCCACAACATTGGGCTTTTTGTGTAGTGTTGCCAAGTGACTGTGAATTGGTGCGAGTGTTTGCGCGAGTTTCGGTATAAATCGGTGGTAGTAATTTACCATACCGATAAATCGTTCAATACTTTTGATCGAAGTAGGAGCTGGGAATTCTTTGATTGCGCTGATTCGTTCTTCTGATGGCAGTAAACCATCAGGTGTAATCTTGTGGCTGAGGAAGTCTTGATTTAACACGCCAAAGATGCATTTTTAACTTTTAATGTGTACACCAAACTGTGCTAACCTATGGAAAAGCTGTTCTAGGTGTAGTTTGCGTTGTTCCTCAGATTGCGAAGCCACAAGAATGTCGTCAATGTAGACGAAAACGAAGTCTAAATCACGGACAACTTCGTTCAGACCGAATGGCATTCGGGTGAATTCGAAGAGGCCAAAGAGGGTCGTTATTGCCGTTTTGTGAACATCTTCATTCGCGACGGGAATTCAATCAATTTTGGAGAAAATCTTGCATCCATGTAAGTGCATGGAGAAATTTTGAATGTGCGGTATCGGGTAGCGGTCCGGTGTTGTAACCGAGTTTAGTCGCCGATAATCCCCACATGGTCTCCAATCTCTTTCTTTCCTTTTGATCATATGCAGTGGGCACGAAACGAGAGATGCCGATGGCCGGCAAATTCCTAATTCCACCATGTGTTGGAATTCCGTACTAGCGGCTTTGTGGCGGAGTGGATCTAGCCTGCGTGGTCTTGACACGGGCAGATGGCCTGCTGTGACAATGTGGTGAACCACGTTGTGTCGGACTGGATCGGAATTGTTGGAGCAGAGTGCCGTAACTATTGTTGACTAAAAAATGGATCAGTGTCAGTGTGTCGAAGTGAACCATGGTGGCATTGATTGACAGCTTAGTCGCTTAATCAACCAGCCGTTTGCTTTTTAGGTCAACAAGAAGTCCGAATTTGCATAGGAAATCGGCGCCAATGATCGGACGATTCACAGCAACTAACAGAAAAGCGTGCGTGAATGTTCGTTTGAGTCCGAGATCCACCTGGAGCAACTTTCTGCCGTAAGTGTGGATGGTTGTTCCATTGGCAGCCGATAAGACTAGATCTGGGTTTCTTTTAAACCATGTAAATGATTGTTTGTAATTATTAGCTGGAATAACCGAAAAGACAGCACCAGTGTCGATTAAATATGTGTATGCATTTATTTTGCCGAATATGTGTAGATGCGTTGGTGGTTTAATAGTTTTTTTTATTGTCAATGTCCATTGCGTTGTTTTGTGTGGACGTCGTTGTTTGTGAATTCCGGAATGTGCAAGGTGCAATACATTTCCGTGCAGCCATACCAAATTTGAAATGGTACCAGCATTTGCCTTGTTAGTTGTTGTTGCCGTGTGGGCTGAATGATCGTGGGCGTGATGAAGATCGCCCCCTTGATCTGCTTCAGCCGTCCTGAAATAAGGCGTCTAATTTCGCCTCGAGACGGGCCAAGCGATTCTCGACCGTGCCACTGTTAAATGGGGACGATCTCCATCTCGGCCACGATTAATTTGCACCGGTGATCTCGATTGCCTATTGATATATTGATTTGCACTTGACTGTACTGCGTGGACCTGGCGGGGTTGTTGCCCGATGTTAATTATGTCATGCATCCGATCGGCAGTTTTAGCCAGCGTGTCTGTTGGTATTGTGTCTGGCTGTGCGACAAGTGAAATTTTTATCACCTCCGGCATTTTCCTGGTCCAAATGGATCGGAAGAGAGTTTATGTTATGCCCGTGCCCGCGAGTGTTCGGATGTGCCGTAATGCCTCCGATGGTTTTCGGTCACCTAGATCTTGACCCGACAATAGAGATTCTAGCTGTCTTTCTGTGGAGGGTGCCAACCGGTCCAGCAATACGTGTTTTAGTGATTTGTAATGATTTTCACGTGGCGGATTTTGGAGGAAGTCCAAAATTGTTTCGCAGATGTTTGGCGTAAGTGCTGACAGTGTATAAAGGTACTTTGATTTATCCGTTTTTATACCCTGTAGGTCAAATTGAATTTCTGCCAATTGAAACCATGTGTTAGGTTTCTCTGGCCAGAATGCTTGTAAGTTGGGTTTAGATACCATGGCCGAGACCTCTGGGGATGGATGAACTATGATAAGTATTAATTGAGAGAGAAAAAAAAATTGTATGTCTTATTTTGAGGAATGGTTACCTTGTGTTTTGTAAAAATAAATAAATATACAAAAATAAAAATGTTGTATTTGATAGTCGCTGACGAGATGGCCCAAGTACGGTACGAGCCGTCACCTACGTCTTGGTTATCGACTTGTCACACGCCGATATATAATGAGAACGCTATGGATCGGAAGTATAAACGATAAAAATAAATAAATAAATGTGCGAAAAGGTAAAAGCAAAATATGATTAACAAAGCCCAGATTTTATGCGGTGTGGTGGTGAAGACTGTACAAAAGAAATTTTATAATGATGGTATTTATAAAGTTAGGGGTGTAGAAAAAAAATTTATATAATTTTAAAATTTTAAGTTTTATAATTTTACTAGGTAGCAGCCAGTCGATAACGACTGTAAATGAAATATTTTAAATTTTTTACAAAAAAAAAACAAAAAAATTTTTGGACTGTTGCTGCTGAATATTTTGAAAATTGAGAGAAAAAAACAAAAAAATTATTTTTTCTCCGATCGTAGGAAAAAATATATCTTTCCGTTGTTTTTTCGAAACGAAAAGCTCATGATTCCAATATGTTGTATTTGTTGCTAAGCAACAAGTAATAATAGTACGAGAATATTTTTTCTGGCCTAGGCCGGGAATATATTCCCGTATGGATTTTTAATTGTTTAGAAGAAATAAAAGTACATACAAAATAGGTACACAAACTTGACAACTTTTGAAAAAAAAAAACAAAATGTATTTATGTCTTATGATGTCATGGCTAACTAAGCAATAATTTTATGTTATTTTCAATTTTTTACTTTGTTTTGATTTCTTAATATGATAATTAATGAATAATGCTGTGTGCCTCAGAAGACTTTTCAAACTAAACTCATAGATGCTAGAGGAAAAGTCAATTTACGAGGTTACTTTTCGACGAATTTTGAATTTATATGATTTACTGTTTAAAACATGTAGTATGCGTAGTAAGTAACTGAAAAACAAAAAAAAAATCATTAAAAATAAATTACAAAAATATAAATTTAAAAAATAAAATAGCAAAGAGAACGTATTCTGTGCGCTGTAAGTTTAACAACATAATATACATAATTCGTGGTTTTTCCATTTTAATTAAATTTACTTTTTTTTAAATAGGAACTCAAGAAGAAACCGAAAAATTCATAAAGGCCAAAATAAAACTAGAAAACGTGTTCAATGGAAAGCTTTTCGACGTCCAATCCAGTTGGGAGTAAGATAAATTAATTAATTATTTTAAATAGCTATTTAAATAATTCTTTATTCATTTTTATACAGGAAAGTTGGAGAGGAAGCTCAAATCAACACAGATGACTGGTGAAAATTAAAAAAAAATGGAGCAACATAATGAATATATATATATATATATATATATATATATATATATATATATATATATATATATATATATATATATATAAGGTAGAGTGTGTAAATATGTAATATGTTAAGTGATATAGCTTTTTATTCTATTTTTAGACAATGCTTGAGCCACCTACAAGCAGAGGCACAGAAAATACAGGGTCGAAAGCTGCCAGTTGGCCATTTTTCGAGTTAATCCATGAGTATTCTTCAGAGCGGCATAATATAAATCCGCCTAACATCAACGACACCGAGGAAGACAGGGCACCATCGACCAGTCAAAATTCACAACCGTCCACTTCGAATCGGAAGAGAAAACCAGTACATTCGATGAAGATAAAGACAGGAAACTATTAAAGAAAGCCACCAAACTGTACATAAAGTATATGTCCAGTTTGGTGGAACTTTCTAGTTCCAGTGATGATGAATGATATTTTGAAAGGCTGAATTATTTCAAGAATTTTTATAAAAGCACAATTATTTTTCCTTTTATAATAATTTATATATATTGTTTTTAAATAAAAAACTGAATTAATATTTGAATTCAAATTGTTTTATTATATTATATTTATTTCTTTAGGAAGATTTTTTAATCTATGCCAATAATCCTTGTAACAACGTCCTACGAAAAGCTAGAGCTGTTTCATCATCTGCATCATTTTTAGAACTATCGAAATATTTATCTAGGACTTCTTCAAACGGTTCCAATTCAAAACTCTCATTAATGCAAATATTGTGCATTACACAACAGGCGGTTATAACATTTACGCAATTTGAAATTTTCAATTCTAGTGATTTTAAAAAAATCGCCCGTCATCATGTTTTCATTATTCCGAATGAATTTTCCACAATGCTTCTTGCTTTGCTATGCACAACGTTAAATTTTTTTTCTACTGCGGTTAAGTTGCCCTTTCTTACAAACGGTGTGATAATAGCTGCCGTTTGTTTGCGATATAGTTGACTATTCCGTAGGACCCTTTGGTCATGTACAGAACCCGGGTGTCCACAACAAATATAAATAAATTCACCAGAACTATCACATACAGCGATTAAATTAATGCTGTAATCAAGTTTACGATTTATATATTGACTGTGTAACGCAGTTGGTACAACAATTTTTATGTGGCATCCATCAATATCACCTAACGCTTTCGAAAATATTGAAGTACCTGATCGTTCATTAAATTGTTCGCCAATAACACTATATGAATCTAAACTTGGCAATTTTATTACCTTTGGTGCGAGCTCTACAAACATATCAAGAATTTTGTGTACAATTGTTCTCATAGAATATCTTGATATATTAAAACTTATACCTGTCACCCTATAGCTCGCTCCACTGGCCAGCCAATAAAGAAACACGGAATTTTATTGGAAATTTGAAACCGTTACAAGTTTGATGTTGGGCGAACAGACCGCATATTGGATTGACCGCATATTGCGAATCGGCAGATACTCGTTAAGTGTTTGCGGATATAAGCATTGTCATTAGCAAATATATGCTTGCAAATTTCAGTTTTGTTATAGTTTCGTGTTACCTACAAATAAAATAAAAATGTTACTGTAAAATACCCTCACAAATTAAATATACATATTTATATATATATATATATATATATATATATATATATATATATATATATATATATATATATATATATACATATATATATATATATATATATATATATATATATATATATATATATATATATATATATATATATATATATATATACATATATATATATATATATATATATATATATATATATATATATATATATATATATATATATATATATATATATATATATATATATATGTATATATATATATATATATATATATATATATATATATATATATATATATATATACATATATATATATATATATATATATATATATATATATTTATATATATATATATATATATATATATATATATATATATATATATATATATATATATGTATATATATATATATATATATATATATATATATATAAATATATATATATATATATATATATATATATATATATATATATATATATATAAATATATATATATATATATATATATATATATATATATATATATATATATATATATATATATATATATATATATATATATATATATATATATATATATATATATATATATATACATATGTATATCTTATTTTGAATTACTTTTAATAAACGTTTTCTTTTATTAAACGTCGTTAATTTCTACGACATTTGTAGTAGCACCATTGAGGAAGGACTTTAAAGTAGTAGTTATTCTATGGTAGCACGATGGAACATTTGTAAATAACATGTGTGGTAATATCATGGTTAATTTATAATTTTACAATATTTTGATTTGCTTATAAAATTTGAATGACGTTTAAAAAGTTTAGTTGGGTATTAGCAAAGCATATATGAGGCACAATACGCGAATGAAGTATTTACTAATTCTTACTAAATCAAAATAAATGTATGAGCTACTCAAATGCATACATTCAGGGGCAATTCATCATTAAAAGGAATTATTAAAATTAATCTTGCAAATTATATTTTGATAATTTAGAAAAACAACTGCACCAATTCCCTGCTTAACGAATTTATTCGTTGCATAAAAATACATTAAAATCAAAATTTCGATTACCTAATTTTTATTTTTATTTTGCGTAAAAAACGAAAAGTTAGAAATTCACGAATGAAATAAATGTAATAATTTTAATTTTTTAAGCAGTAGTAGTTTACTACTTGCTTATAAAATTAAAATATCTAAAAACCGCTTTGTTAAAAATAAACTACAAGTGATCCATATTTGCCTTCCGCAAATATGGATCACTTGTAATTTATTTTTAACATAACCGTATTCTGTAAAAAGATATACCGTAAATGTTTGTCTTTTCGACATGCATTTAATTAATTTACATAAACAACTCAATTCAATTTAATTGTATATTTGGTTTCGTACTAAACTGTATTGATGATATTGAAATGTATTGATTGACTACTATGACCGATATATAAAATTAAATGTTAATTAAAAAAATTTTACTGGCCCAAAATCACACGATAACTATCGGTTAAGCTATAGGCTCAGCTACATCTATGCCAAAAATTGGGAAGTTCTATTGAACTTTGCTACCCTTAGTATTAAAAACTAAAAATCTCAATTTACTACTAAGGCCGAAATATAAAATTAAATGTTTAATTAAAAAAAATTTTACTGGCCCAAAATCACACGATAACTATCGGAGAATGCAGTACTTTTCCTGCTAATTATACAATATACTATTTAAAATTTGCGGTTTTTAGATTGCTGAGATGTTGTACCATATGTGTTTGGCCTTCCTTCATATAGTTTGTTTAAATTGTAATTGTTCCGCTTCAATAAATTATTGTTCCACGTGCTTGCGGTGATTGTTTTGTTTTCGTTGCACCGTTGTATAATAGCGTATATAAGTATGTTGGTTTCGTGTACAATTTCTATGATTGTTTGTTGATTTTTCTGATATTTATTTAATGTTTGATCATTAATATTTTCACGTTTCCCTATTTTTTTTTTTTTTTTTGTTTAATTTGTAAACTGTATACAATTGTTGCACCGTTTGTGTAGTCCGTTAAAGCCTCGTTCGTCTTCTTTGTTTGTGTTAAACTGTTGTTAAATGTGTTGTTGTAGTTTATGATTTTATGATTTTTATAGCTGTATTACGGCGACGTAAGTCCTATTGGTTTTATTTTGTAACGTAAATAAAAGAGAGCTTTGTGTTAGGTTATGTTCGACACCATTGTTGAGAAATGCCCATGTGCCATTACACAACATTAATCTTTGAAGATAATAAAATAAGAGAAAATATGTAGACGTAATAAATAAAAATTTACAATAGCAAAGACAAAATCCATTCACACGATAAATTAGTAAGTATTAAGGTTAGTTTACAAATTTAATTCCAAGAAATGCATTCAGAGATATGAAATGGGTTAACAAAATCAATAAAACCTAATGGTAATAAAAAATCTGATGATAATAAAAAAATAAGGAAATACAAATTACCAGACACACATGCATACCAAACATAAATAAAAAATAAAATCAGCGTGTAATGCAATATTGAATAACCCAAATCAATTGTAAAATTAATTATTTCAAAATAAAACGACCCACATTTTATGACAGGGAAGTAAAATGCCGCATCAATAAAATTAGTAATTAGGTTTTAAGGTAGAAAATATTCATGTCAAAATCACTTGTAATCAACATCTTATACAGTAATCACTTGTAAATCGAAAGTTAAAGTAGTCACTTGCAATTCAAACGTATAGTTAATCGCTTGTAAACTATATTCATAATCGAACAATTGTAAACCATAATCAAAAGTTGTAAAGTAAATATTAAATCAGCAAATATCAAAGTGAAAATAAATCGCAATTTAAAGGAAAACAAACCAGCAGAAATATTTAAATTATTACACCATAAGCCAGATATTCATCATTCCACACAAATTTTCGGTAAGTATATACAACATACTAACACTAAAGTACCACATGCAGCGATCATAACTGCTGAATCCCTATATGGCAAAGTAGGGAAGTAATTGAAGCAGGGTGAAAACCCAGTAGGTTACTAAGTAAGCTGATCGTTGTGTACGCTTTCTCCAAAGTAACAACCCCTTTCTCCATGTCAAAACCACTCATCTACACTACTCGAAACTTCGATTAATTCGGACATAATATAACGACATCCTAAGTTTAACACACATATATTCAACATCTATTCAATGTAATTTAGACAATATATCAACATTTATCATTTGGCTTAATAGAACACAATATTGGCATTGTAGCCATTCCTATTACACAGTATATTACTCTCAACAACACGTAATATACACAATACCATAAAAAAATTTTATGAATGTGGTAATAATAATATTTTGCTTACCCAATGGCCGGTGCTATTCCTTCTGTTGATATTCCCTTTTTTCTTATTTTTGGCGTTACGCGCCCTTCAAATCACGTGCTCTGTGCCGTAAATACGGTCGTCGAAGGTCACCAATTATCGTGTTAGTCGCCGATATGATGGGGCACAAATAAATGTTCACTTTAAATTATATACTGGCCACACAATGTACAAATGAATATGTGGCCAAAATGTATTCACAATAATTTACAGAAATGCGGATAAAATCCACCACCATTAAACGCGATAATTTTAAATTTATTTTTTTATTTATTTTTATATTTATTTTTCGTATGAATAAAATATTTTGGAAATGGCGAGTATGTCGCATCAAAAAGTTTGGAACGAGAGGGTGATTTTTGTGTGTGTGTCAAATATATTTAGACATTAAATAATTGTATAAACTTTGAAAAAGGTTTTTTTTTTGTAAAAGTACAAAATGTCGAAAAAGCAGACGAAGAGATGTACTGCTGAAATTTTATTTGAAATTAAATTGTGGCGATGAACGAATTGTTGAGCGATTATAATTCTGTACTTAAAAGCAAAAGTCGCTTAAGTGACTTTAAGCGGTTTTTATGAATTTTGCATAAATAATTAAATTTGTCCACTATTTAGATTGTATCAAATTTTGGTGGAAATCGCTTAAAAAATAAAAAAGTTATGAGGTAATACATATAATACTCTCAATGTATTCCCATTTGAATTTAAAACTTTAATCTTCATTTTCTCAAAACTACCAAAATGCAGATAAGCGACTTTTGCTTTTTAGTACAGATATGAGTGAATCGCTAAAAATGCTTTATTTCTTCTGCCGCGGGAGTTTGTAGTGTTACAATATTTCGACATATTTCGACTCATATGGAAGAAGGGCTTAACTTTATTTTAATAACTTTTCTGGAGGAGGATTTTAAGTATAAATTGAATTTGTGAAAAAACATACAGACATTCAACTATTGACACTGGGTTAGAAATGTTCAGTATGATAACTGGATTTACAGGATATGGATGAGTATTAAGTTATGTTCTGGTTTACTGGAAAATTATTGATATTTTATAATCAAGCCCTTTTTCAAAATGTTGAATTTAGATTGAATCGGTTTAATATCGTTTAAGCCTCTATTTCAAATTTGTAATTGTACATTTTAGATTCTTATTTCGTGTTTAATCCATTTTAACAATATAAAAAAAAATAATTATTAATTATTCCAATTAAGTCATTCTTATAAACTAATAAATTTAATTGTTTTTAATTATTAATAATTAGTAAAATTCAAAAAAAATTATTTTTAAAATATTAACGAATGGTTAATAACGAATGGTAGAAGCTATGATATTGGGGTTCAATAAATGTTAACAAATCAAGCAAATTCTTTTTTTTGTTGTTGAAGTTATTAAATTTGGTTGTTTGACTCTTGGAATATCTTCTCTTTTCACCGCGTTGATACCTCGTTTTAATATAGACATTCCCATAAACGGTTCGTTGTCCTGTGGATTAAAACAAATTTAGGTAAATAAAGCTATGAAATATAATTTGTTTAAAATTTTACTTAAAAGTTCACAGATTTATACGATTCATTCAAGCCCTACCTGTAAGGAATTTTTAGTAAAACGCAACCATTTAATATTTCTCCAATTCAATTTTATTTTGGAGCAGTCAATTTTCCGAAATACGAATTTTTCATTGGAGAAACTTTTGAAATCTCTCATTTTAGCATCCATTTCAATTACTTCGAATCGCTTTTTTTTAGAACTGCAACTTCTTACAAACTGGTACCACTCACGAGGATGCTGGATCTGTATACCTGTATTTTTTTTGCGTCGTTCAATAATCGAGTGATCAGAGTCGCACTCCAGTCGCGTGTTGCCAACTTCCAGGAACTTGTGATCAGTATACTCAATCCCGTCTTTGATATTTGCCATTACCATTAACATCGAAGATACAATGGAATTTTTGTTTTGTTCAAAACAGTTGTCGCTATATAGTGTTAGGGATTTATACGATTCCGAAAGAGAAATAACATGTTCGTACAAGCATGATCCAATTTCATTTGATCCACGGCCAGCTGAACCACATATAGCAATATGCTGTTCCGGTGGTTCCATCATGAATGGTAAGATTATATACACTCAAAAATCTTTTATAATATGCTAAATTTGAATTAAGTTTTGGTGTAGGTAATACTTGTTGAAGGTCGAATATCAAAACTTTCTTTGAATTACTACTACTTCTCGCTTCAGCTATACCCTTTTTTTGGTTGAAAATTCTAAATCGGCCTTAATATGGTGTTGCTTTTGAATTTCTTGCAATTCGTTTACCTCATCACCACAAGCCAAACTTATTTGCATTTTTAACTTGTCACATGTGTTACATGTATCAACTTTTGGTGATTTGAATTTAATATTCATTGTTTTAAAAATTTCACTATATTTAGAGAGTGAAACCGGTATTTCGTGAGTATCGCAATAAAGTTGGTACATTTTGGCAATGTTTAGATCATATTCCAAATATACGAGTAATTGCGCACTTTTATTTTTGGAATAATGAGATTCGTATTTTGGAAAACTTTCGATATGATCTTTGACCTCATTAATTTTTTCATGTGTAAGTTGATTAGATGGTCCATTCTTTCCTCTTCCGTCCAAATTTACTGTAATTCCTGGTGAATTCAGTTTGTGTTTAATAACAGTTTTTAAAAATTTATCGGTTTCACCTAGGGTATGTTTAAACCACTTCTGACAAACTTGGTACATAAACTCGTTTACTTTTAAATTGTATTTATAAGAATATTCATGATTTCGTCGTTTTTTACCCAAATTTACAAGGCTCTGGGTTTTCTTGTTTTCAATAGAAATTAAACCGCAAACAGACAAACGCCTTAAATTGTATTCACAAAGCGCCCAATATTCCTCGAAAATAATTTTTTGTTGACTTTCGCTAATCTTTTCATTACATTTACGAATACAAGGTGTTAGTTAGCTTTGTCATTTTTCTTTCTTTCACTGGTTTCCCTGTTGCTGTTTTGTATGTTTTTCCTAAATTTCGTTGCCGTTGGCGAGTTTTTCTTGTTTGATAATTAGTTGGTGATTCCTCCATTATATTGTTTTCCAATGTTTAAGCCATTCTTTCAATGCTGCTATCATCTTCAATATCACTTCTAAGTAAATCTGGTGATTTAATCAAATGTGGTGGCTCAAATGTTGGATCAACGTCGCTATCATCAAAATCGGATTCGCTGACGCAACAGCCGCTCGTCTCACCTACTTCATATTTTTTGTGTGAAACTATGTCGATTAACACATATCTGCACAATAATTATATAATAATTAGTAAGTATTGATTAGTAAATTTTTTTATATAACATAGTTGCATTACCTGGTATATCGGATTGAGATGTGATCTCAGACTGCAATTCTGCAGCTGCACTATTAGATTTTTCCTTGACATGTAATTTGGTCTTGTATACATCGTCTAATCCTAAAAATGATGATGGTATGCCGGACGATGCTGAAGATTCTGTCTCGTTTGTTACTATTGGATGGAATACCTCTCCTTCAACGTTAATAACTTTTACTATTTTCTGTTTTGGAACAGGATCATTTTTAGCTAATCAAAAAATATAATATTTAAATAATTAAAGTAACTTATTAATTACACACGTAATACTACTTACCTGGGGTAATGACTTGGTTTTGGTTTTCGTTGACCTTCAAAGCCATTTGCAAAATTCGTTGTGATCTTGAAACATACATTATTTTCTAAAAAAATTATAATAATAAAAAATATAGGACCTTTTAACTTAAAAGTAATTTTTACTTTTTTATTTTTTAACACACTTAGTAAAACGGCTTACTACTTATTAAATTTTGAATTTTCCTAGAAATGATTTGGCATTTAGCCATATTTCAACTTAAACCGTTCCACCAAAACTTCTTATTAAAAATATTATTTCCAATAAAATGGCCTAAGTATATTTAATACGATATTTTTATTTATTAAAATTTGGAAAAAAGGCCTAAATACAAATAAAAAGTGTAGTTTGAAAACAAAGTTTTAGTAAAACGGCTTAATTGCGATTAGATCCACAATTAAAAATATTTTAAAATTACATACCTGATTTTAGTAAAACGGCTTAACTTAAATTAAGTACGAAATTTACACATAATTCACTTTGGTATATCAATTTTTATGAAATAAGCCCTTTCTCCAAAAGTAAATTATTATTTTAAACGAATAAGCCCTTTTTCGAGAGTAAATATTTTACGTAAAAATAACTGAAAAATGATGAGAGTAAGAGCAAAACGAAAAAATAATATCTATTCTACTAGAATTTGATTATATTTCGTTTTGGGTTTATTCTTATTTAGGCCATTATTCCATATCAGTCGAGATTTGTTGATAAACCTTACCGCAGTGGCTCCCAATAGGTGTTATTTATTTCCAAATAATCTGGTTTGTCTTCTAATATTATTGGTGCTAGCTGGATTGCTTCCTCAAGGACTTTCTGAGAACCGTCCCACAATAAATTGTGAGTGACAAGATCGACTAGCTTCGATACCTCTGGATGCATAATATGCGGGGTTGTCGGATTATTTGACATAAAACCACTGAGATGGAGTAATTAACTTCTGGATCCCCGAGATTCGATTTGCTACAAATGTTTTAAATTTCTGGTGTGCTGATTTCAATCATGGTTTTTGGAAAAAAAATTTGTTTGTCTCTTTCGAGCTGTTATGTAACATTGGTTAAAAAAACTAATAAAAATGAAAGCTGAATTTTATTAAAAGATAGATAAGAAGTAGTGCAGAAGAAATGGAGAATTGCAAGATAGCTACAAGTGAAGGGATTAATTCATAACTTGTTGCTAATCGATCGCGCTACAACGTATTGACCAATTAACGGTGCAGACAATTACGCTTTCGAATTTTCCCGAATTTTGGTACTATCAAATCGACACGTGACTTGGAGTTGTTTGAATGTCTTGACGGCCAGATATGGTTTCTGGTACTGTTGATCATCCGGATGTATTTTCATTTGTTGCTACATTTGTTCTATGTTCGCTTTATTTTCTCCATGGCACTAGAATTGACGTCAAATCCTCTTGTAAGCCCGTTTGGTACCCACGAGTTATTTTTGATTTAATCTGATTTTGTTGCTCGTTTTTGCTTATGCGTCAAATATCACTCTACGTTTGGTTATAGTACTAGTAATGAAGAATGTAATATTCGTAGTTGTTATGTTACTTACTCGCAGTCAAATGCCCCTGATTGCAATATTCTTCTATGTATTGTACTTCCGATAATCTTTAGTGAATTCGCTGGCCATTGACAATCGCCGTTCAAGTTGAATGAATTCAGCCAACACTCTCTGCTTGGGCGACCCGAATGATGGTATGGTTTCTTTAAACGGAAGTCGTACTATGTAGCGACCGTCTATATCTCGGCGGTAATTCTGCTGATAATATTCTTCACATAGCTTTTCTTCTTCTGTCATCCATTTTTTGGGTTGTATTTCTTCTATTTGCCAAAATTTCTTCAACTGGTTACCGATGTCTATCAACATGACCAGTGACCCGATCTCAGACGAGGTGTAGCATCTTAAGGTTGGTTAAGTCCATTTCGAGAATCTTTATAGTGGGATGTCCTATTAGAAAATGGGATGGCGTTATAGGATCAATTTCGGTTTCGTTGATGGCGACACAACGGTCTGGAGTTTAAAATAGCATCTACTTAAAATATGGTTGCCTATAACTCTCTTTAAACGAAACTTTGTTGATTTTATTGCTGCTTTCCAGATACCTCCAAAATGAGGTGAATTTGGAGGAATAAAATGCCATGTTATGCGGTTTCTGGAAAAAAAAAATCAGAAATATTATTAGAATGCTTGATTAATTCATCGAATTCTTTCCTCAGTTTAGCGTCGGCACCGATGAAATTTGTGCCGTTGTCACTAAGAAGCTCTAGGCAGACACCACGGCGTACCGTAAACTTTTTTAGTGCTCCCAGAAATGCGTCACTTGACAAGTCGCTAACCAACTCGAGGTGTACAGCATTGATACTTAAACATATAAATAAACATACGTAGGCTTTATGCGTTTTTTGACCTCGTCCTCTGGATTATTATACTTGACCACTTTTTAAAAATTCCATTGAGAATGAGTTTTAGCTCAAAATAGAATTTCCAAATTAATATAAATAAATAAAATAAATAAATAAGTGTATTGCGATCCGGCCAGCATAATCCACGCCAGTTTTCAGGAACGAACGAATTAACTCAACTCGCGATCTCGGCAGGTTACCCATTAGCTGCTGCTGACATTATGCCTTGAATTTGCGGCTTTCAACGAAATTGTTCACTATTTCCTTGGCTTTAGATTTGCCATTAGGTATCCAAAACTCCTGTCTGACGTTTGATAAGAGTAGCGATGGTCCAGCATGTTTGTTGTCTCGGTACACATCCAATGAAATTAATGTCGTTATTTTAGGAATGTAGGATTATTGGGTGCTTGGTGGAATACAGAGCAAGGCTATTTTACAATCTTCCTCCAACACGTATTATTCCAAATCCGTCCAAAAAAGGGTTTAGCAATTTGAGGTTGCTGTTTTTCCTGACTTCTCTGTTGGTTTGCAAAGTTTTTATAAAACATGAAAGAGTTCTCCTCGATGTAAATAGACGCCGTCAATTCGTGACCCCGGTGTTTTGTAGTATTGCCATCAAATCGGAAAATATAGCATATTAGTCGTTGTAGTTTGCGGAACGAGGAATACCTAGAAATTATTTATCATACCCTTCACCTGGTAGTTTTACCGAGGTCGTAAGGGCTAATGCTATATTACTAAACGTATATTACTAAACGTAAACGTTGTCAATATTTATTTGGGTTTCTCGCATAATAACGTTGATCAGCTGAGTTAACAAATCATAGCGCATAGTTCTAAGCCAAGAAGCATTTGTTGCTTGATGGGGGATACTTTAGTGCTTGCCGAGATCATATTGATGAAAGTATTTCCGTCTGGTTTGGTGGTTTTGATGTAAACAACAGCTGCGTATGCTAGTTCACTTGCATCACAGAAGCCGTGTATATCTGCTTTGCAAAACTTCGTTGTTTGAATAAATCTGGGGATTGTTAGGGTATGTGCTTCAAATTATTTCGTATTTTCTCCCAGAGAATTATTCTCTCTTCTTTTATCTTGTACTTATTACGAGAGGAGCTAGTCAACCCAGAGGATCAAAAATGCGACTCGCTTCAGATAAAACCGTCCTCTTCGTGTAGTTGGTCCTATCTGGTAGATCGGAAGTGAAAACAAACTGATCAGTTTTGGCGTTTCATATTACACCTAAAACTTTCGGATATTCTTCCTCATGCTCCCGAAATTCTTTGATTTGAGCTTCATGACTTTCTGTAGGAGCATTTGTTAGAATTTTGCTGCAATTGGCCCTTCATTTCCTGAGTTGGAATCCATAATTCGCCAGTAGACTTGTGATTTCCGCTTGAAGGTGCAACAATTCAACTTCATCATCAGCTCCGGCAGCGGGGAATATGATTGATTATTTTCGGCAACCTGCTTTATGGCACAGGTGGCCAGAAAAGATGAAGATGCCAAGCCAATGTGACAGTATTTAGTTTAAAGTGCCGGATTGAATTAGATGAATCTGTTCTCCAAAATATTTTTTGAACATTAGTATCTTCTGGACACAACAATTTGGCGGTACATGTTTAGTACGTCTGTGGAGAAAACGACTTTGTATTCCCGAAATCTTAATATAATGGAAAATAAGGTTGACTGTACTGTAGGGCCAACAGCCAAACAGTCGTTTAGAAATATTCCTGTGCTAGTTTTTGCGAATCCATCGAAGACAACTCTTACTTTATTTGTACAACCGGACCTTTTGAATAGGTCTTGATGAGGTATGTAAAATCCTTCATCGTTTATTTCTTCGGGCGGAATTTCAGTCATGTGTTTTAACTGATCATAATCCTGCAGGAAACTTTTGTGTAGTTTATAGACGCTAAACATTTATATTAATTAAAATATGATGTGCCAATTTGTTTAAATTAATTTTATTAAAATTATAAATTTTTATTTTTATTTTCCACCACCATTTTGGTAATACAAAAGTGTGGTTCGCGGCCAACACCAAGAGTGACGTGTGGTCGCGTTGAAATCCGAGACGAGACTGATTAATGTAATTTTATTTTGTATTGTCATTTTTTGTTGTGTTTTGTTTTGTGTCGTGCGATTGATATACGAAATAAAATGTAGAATGGGCGCGTTGTTTTGACGTGTGGCGGTGAACGCATGTACAAATACGTGTCCGCCACAAGTTGTGTGAAGTTTGGAACACGTTCAAAACATCGTTCTATTCCTCCTCAATCTTTGAATAGCCGAAGATAGGGACAATCATAAACACCTGAGTGATTCCTTGAACCGTACTCGCACAATAAATCGTCCTTCCGAATTTCGTTGTAAGTTCTCCTTGAAATAGTTTTCGCATAACATTTCCTCGGGAGACAGAATAACTTTCTGCTCGTTAACTGAATCGATTTCTTAGAATCGCCTTAGGCTTTTATCGATGTTGACAATTTCTTGTTTTTGATTGGCTCGCATTAACATAGAAACTATTCAGCCAAAAATGGTATTTTGCATAATCTGTTGATCTGGTGCAATTCTCTTCTGGTCATCTTGAATTATATCGAAAAAGTGATTCGCTATTTTGATTTGATTAAACTTTCGATTTTGATAATAATTTTTTTTAGTTTTTATATGTATTAGGTCTTCGAAATAGACTCTAACCCCTAGTGCAAGTAGAAGAAAACTTGTATAAAGTGCATCGAGAGCTCTTAGTAATATCTCCAACTTGCCGTAGGAGGATTCGAAAATTTGATTCGGGTGAATTTGAAAGGTGAACTCCTATCACATAACAACATTGTAAGAACAGGACCATATAATCCATTATAGCTAATAAAAATGAACGCAGCTCATTTATTTTGTTCTTTATGGCCCACTGAAATTGTTTGACTTGAACTAAAGGATTGAATCAAATGAACGGATAATGTGAAAGCCTTCATTTACATATATCATTCTTGCGATTCAATCCGCAGACATCTTGTTCGAACCTATATTTATTCCAAATAATGTATCGACATTCCTGTTAAACTTACAAGTGCATACATTTTTAACTTGACGAATTTTTTGTTCGTCTACGATGTTTTAATTTAAACTTACAATAACAAAACATTTGAAAATCGATCAAAAATCGATTTTCCCTAAACAAACTGACATAACGCGTACATATGTACATACGAGACGAAACACTATAATGTAGCACAGAAAATACACAAAAAGCATTAAAATCAATATTCATAACATGTTCATGCTTTGGAACTTTTAGTTGTATTTTTTTCTGTGTGTGATGCTGCTATATAGCTGTTTATATAGGTTGTATCTATATACGTATATGTACACACAAAAACGAACCGAATTAGAACATCAGATACACCAGATAGATCGATACCAGATATGTATAGTAAGTATGTTTATTGGAAAGTGAAGAACATTTTTTGGATAGGTAAAACACCGTTTTCGAATATTTCATTTTATTTCATTTGACCACGTGATTCCTTGATTACCGTAGAATACACGTAGCACGAATTGATGAACTTTTAAATTTGATACTAATAAAACCAAAATGATAACGTTAGTATTATTAGCAGTAGTAGTAAAGCAGCAGCAGCAGTACTAGTAATAACCATAATGTTCTATACGTTCAATCAAGAGGTCACGTTTATTGTAAGTGATTTTATTTTGTGTTATCAGCCATCAGCATTATTTATACCGTCAACATAAAACATTTTCAACAAATTTTCGTTTTGATTTTATGGAATTTATTTCATTTTAATGTATTCTTGGTAAAACTTTTAATACATTATTGTACGCAGATCAATACTTTATCAGGATTTGTATACAAAGATATATGTGTATGGTAACAAAGAGACGCGGGGACGGAAACGAGAAATTGAAAGAACAAACCAATTCCTTAGGTATACAAACAGATACTCCATAAGAACTTCATTATTTTATTTGAAGAGGTTGATTATGCTATAAATTGTAATAAATATGTACGTACATATATTGAACAAAGTACCATTAATGTTTGTTCATAAATTCGTGTCCTGGATGAAATTGCAAATTGAATTGAGAATACAATTTAATTTAGTTCATATTCACATATTAAATTGTACCCTGTGACAATACCTTATGGCAAGTTTATTTGGTTGTCGCTAATATCATACTACCTAAAAATAAAGAACATAATTTAGCCTCGCTGGGCTACAATTTTTGACGTTATTCCGATTCATACACTAATATTACATAAGTCGAAATAATCTCTCCTTAATCGCACGATATTTGCAGTTGAAACAACGCCTACACCTTCATACCAAATTGCTAATGCCACTTTGTGGAGTTGTGGGATCGGCAACTGATAATCTTGTGTGGAATAGTATGAACATTCAAAGATGAAAGAACAACCACAGTTTGCAAAATAGTTTGAATCTTGATCTGAAAGCTTTTCGGCATTTCGTATTTGTAAAAAGACTTTTTAGAATTGGCTTCGGTTACTTTATGGCGTTTGTATAAAGGCCGTGTGTGAATTAGTTAGGCCTTGTCTGAATATAGTATGTTAAAAACTAGTTAAAAAATTAAAATTTTGACATGAAAGTTTAAAAAAAAAATGTATTCACCACAAAAAAATAAAAAAATTATCAAAGTATATAAATTTTGACAACTGGGCTAAAAAAATAAACCGTTTTAAAAAAACAAATCGTTAGATTGTGAACGTATAAACGTATAAAAGAAAGAAATATTCGTGCAGAAAATGAATTCCCAGATAAATAAGAAAGCAAAAAGGACCATAACGCTGTGAATTTTATCCTAAAGTTTTACTAAAACAACAACACCAACTAATAAACATGTTTGTGTTAGTAAAATGCATAAATTTAGGCGATTGCATAGAGTATTGAATTTATTAATAAATAATTTTTAATAATGTTTACATTAATAATAGTAAATTATTAAATTTATAATTAACAAAATAAATATCTAATTTATATAAATGTTTCGATAAAAATTATTAACAAAAGTATAAATTAAAATTTGTAAATAGGATATTTTATGTGCTAACTCCGTATACCATAGAAGTATTACATTTGACATTATACTAAACAGGATTAGAGACCGTGATCATCGTATTCCCTTACAGGGTAGTAAGGTGCACCCCTAAGTCAACTAATCAGTGATTTTCAGAAATTTATCATTGACCTTGCATATTGAAACGGGATATTTTGTGTGTTAACTCCGTATACCACAGAAGTACTGACATATGACATAATACTAAACAGGGTTAGAGACCGTGATCATCGGATTCCCTTACAGGGTAGTAAGGTGGACCCCTAAGTCAAATAATTAGTGATTTTCAGAAATTTATCATTGACGTTGCATATTGAAACGGGATATTTTTTATGCTAACTTCGTATGCCATAGAAGTACTGACATATGACATAATACTAAACAGGGTTAGAGATCGTGATCATCGGATTCCCTTACAGGGTAGTAAGGTGGACCCCTAAGTAAACTAATCGGCGATTTTCAGAAATTTTTCATTGACCTTGCATATAGAAACATAACTTGACTTTTGTGAACATTCTGTGAGTCTTTCAATAGTCAAAAAGAGTTTAGAAGATTTCGGGATGGCAATTTTAAGCTTGAGGACGATCCATGTCCAGCTACAGTAAAAAACTTTGATGATGAAGAGCTTAAAGTTTTACTGGATGAAAATCCGTGTCAAACTCAAAAAGAGCTTGCAGAACAGTTAGAAGTTACTCACCAAGCAATATCACTTCGATTGCTTGCAATGGGAAAGATACAGAAGGAAGGAAAACGGGTTCCTCGTAAACTGACCGAAGAAAACCAAAATCAAACAGTTGACATTTGCATGAATTAGCTTTCTCGGTACAAAAGGAAGAATTTTTCGCCCGAAATCATTACGAATGCCATCAACATTAGTTGCAAAAATGAATATTCACGCCAAGAAAGTGTTACTGTGCGGGATTGGAAAGGAGGCATTTACTACGAGCTTCTGGAACCTGGTCAAACTATTACAGCTGAACGTTAACCCAATTGAACAAATTAAGTGATGCTCAGGAGGAAAAACACCATTTACGGCCCAAGAACGGCGGAAGGTGATAATGCTGCAAGACAACTCCACTTATAACAAAATCAACCAAAGAACTCATCTTCTTCTTAGGCTGGGAAGTTGTACAGCATGCGGCGTATTCTCCAAACTTGACTCCTTCTGATTACTGCTTATTCAGATCGATGTCGTCATATTTAAAAGACATGAAAGTTGAAGATGTGCGAAAACGGCTCGATGAATATTTGGCTTCGAAACCACCAAGTTTCTACCGAGGACACATTTATGACTCGATAAATGGCAAAATACCATAAATAATAATAATTAATTATATTTATGTTTATTGAGCCAATATTTAAATAATTAAACAAATTTTTTATTGGTTATGTGCTCTTTATTTAAATTTATTTTATAGGTTTAAATGATTTTGGCCAGCCTAAAAAATACAGAAGCTATATAACATTCTGTGTATTAAAATATACAGAAGCTATAAAATAAATTTAAATAAAGAGCCCAACAAAACCAATAAAAATTTGTTTCGATTATTAATCTTTGTAACAAGTATCTAAAGTTGGATTTCACCAAAAAAAAACCGGGTTTCTACTGGCACGCCTAATTGATTGTACAAATAATTAGATTTTTTTGCCTAAAATATTAACTTTGTAGTGTCTTGATGATTTTATGCCCTAAATTATAATGAATATCTGTACGAAGTTACCTATCACAAATTATAATATATTGAACAATACCCACATAAACCAAATAAAACCTGAAAGCAAAAAATTCATGAGACAATTCTTATTATAAATATAAATAAATAAATGAAAGAGAATGTAAAGAAAATTAAATAATCTTGGTTGTTGATTATAATTCGTAAATTGTTATTCGTATTAATATTAATAATTTTAGATAGTTAATTCCTACTACATTTTGGAAACTTGTGCATTTTGTAAACTTGTGTTGTGCGTATAACAGTCTCTTGATTTCTTAAATTATTTTGGTAAGACAATTTCAAAATTTATAAAAGAAAATGTCAGAAGCTTATTTTAAGTTGAGCCCACATAAGGCGAATGTACCTAAATACTACAAGTGTCGCGAAAAATTAAAAAAATTAAACCCAGTTTCTTTAAAAACTGATTTAATTGCTATTTTTGGTAAGGTTTTAGGGAGCATTAAGATTCCGCGCTCAAATTCGAATATAATGAACAATATTTGTTCAGTTTTAAATATTTCGAATAATACATCAAATCGTATAAAAATTTATAATATTTGGAACAGAAAAATAAAACCGTTTCTTATGGGTGGCAGTATTACTTCCGATAATCGTGGAGAAACTTTCAAAAATCGCGAAAATAACGTACATAATTTTCATCAAAATAATAATACTAGTCCACACCAAAAAACTAGCATCATTGAACCAGGTTATTTAATTTCCAATAAAAAAATATTTCACTTACTTCCCTCCCGTGGTTTTGACTTATTTTAATGAAACTCAAAGAGTTTCTAACGCCATTGTAGAAAACTGGTTTAACATTGTTAAACATAACCTAATAAAGTGGCGTAATAAGAAATTAGGAAGATTAATGGATAAACTGAGTTACTCTTTAATGCCGTAGAATTAGCTCCTCACCTAAACACTCGAAAACGAAAGTTAGTAGTAGCGGACTCAATAAAAAAAACACCAAAAACTGAATATGTAACCAATCAGGGTGAAAGTACTCCACGGTCCACATTAAAGTTTGTAACTAGTGATGAACTTGATCCAACGAATACAAACTTAAGTGAACATTGGAAAAAGAAACGGGCGCGGCAAAATAAGTATTCCGGAAGAGTAGCCGATATATGACACCAAAATTATTGAAATTCACCGATCAAGCTTACTTACAAAACATTATGGAAAAAAAGTTTCATATTAAAATATTTAAATTTAATTTTCATTAACTATGGGAAACAAGTCTCTCTAGCGACTGCTACGCAACCCTAAATAGCTCAACGTTTTTGACTGCTGAACTAGCTTACGTGGCAGCAAATGTTTTATTGTTGGGAACAAATGGCATGTGCTTAGATCCATTCCAAGCCTTAAAAAATTTTGGGCAGTGCTAGTGTTTATAAAATAGCCGACATCACTAAACATCCCGAAATTGTGATTTGTAGGAATAAGAGGCGAATCTATATTCCTACTATAGTAAACGTTTGTCATTTCAATTTAATTATAATCAATTTTAAAGAAAGGACAATAATTGTTTTCTATGATCCATTGGCACCAGAAAAAAAAATTTCAAGTTTGGAAAAAAAAGCATAGAACTTTGTTGGACAGATACAACAAGCTTGGGGAGTAGTTTCTGAAGAAAAATTTAAAACATTAGCTTAGACCTATAATTAAGCCACTGTTTTCTGTAAAATTAAAGACCAGATCAAAATAAATCTAATAAATATTCATATAATTAAATAAATAATAAAAGCAATTAATAATTAATTTTAGAAATGTAGGCTTAGAATTGTAAACACAAGGGCACAATTTATTTATTTTAACTAAATTTTACTTAATTTATAATTAATTTTAATCATACGTTATTTAAGCAATCACAGGTTATTTTTTTTAACCCTTAAGTTAAATTTAATGATCCTTAATTTATTTATATTTAATTTTTTTACTGCACTCACTTTCTGAACTTTGGTCTATCATGCGTTCCTGAATGAAATGTTTTTCCGAAAATGAATTTTGCTTATTCATTTGTTAAAGAGAAAAACATTGTACGTGCGTTAGTTACCACCAAAAAAAGTGTGGAAACACATTTTTGAGAAAAAAAAGCACAGAAAAACACAGTAAATCACTTTTATAGTGTAAAATACGACTAAATTACGGATAATTCACACAATTTGTTAGTAAGTTTTTTTTTGTTTTTGTTTTACTTTATTTGTTTGGCTAGAGTGTCACCACTCACATCACCAAAAAATTGAGATTTACTGATTCTATTGAACACTTGAGTTTTGTATATATTTAATTGATAAAACTTTTATTTTTTATTTGTTTTCACTATTATTTCTATTATTTGTTACTAAGTTGCGCGTCTAATAATGCAAACTGTGACAATTGATTGATTTATGTCACTTTTGAATAAATCAAAATTCGTTAGTTTATTATTACATGCCGTTGTGTATTTTACAACAATTTTTGGTAGTAAACATCCATTTTTCGTGAAATTTCACAATCACTTTTTAGAGTCTCGTACATGTAAATTGTAACCAAGACAATGTTATTTTTCGAACACTTGTTTTCATTTTTTGTCAATTTCATTAAATTTTTTAAAATAATTAGTAAATAATAACAACAAAAAAACAAAAAAAAGCAAAAAAAAACAAAAAAAAATGGTTTACATTCTGCCACTGAATTCAACAAAACGGCGATTCAACATCAACGAAGATCGAGAAATCTCTTCAAATAATCGGCCACATCATCAGAAATCTCTTGTTGCGGAGTAACCGGTCGATTATTTAGATTCGAAATATCCTTTTAGATAGTCAGCAACATCATCAGAAATCTACAACTCGCGTTGATGGCTTCAAAAGCCATATGAAAGATCCAAAAGCTGCGGAAAAGGGTTCCGCATAAACTGAATGCAAGACAACAGGAAAATCGAAAAACCACTTGCGAAATGTTGTTCGCCATATACAAAAGAAAGTCATTTCTCATTTTATTTTGTGAATAAAAGCGCAAAATATCTTGGGTTGATCCAGGACAACCATCGACATTGACACCGGTGTGAAGTTTTCCACAGAATTCAGAAGTGTAGCTACACAAATTAACAGATTTCAAAAATGTAGCTACACAAATTTAGCAAATAGTGTAGTTGTACAGAAGAAATGTAGCAGGATTAAAAATTACACAGAGTATGAAATTAAAAATTAATTTTAATGGACTATAGACTTGCCACACTAATTTAGTTTTTATATTTGCAGGCTACAGGCCTTGTCACACTAATTTAGTTTTTATATTTTTGCAGAGTTTTTTTAAAATAAACACAGGCGACGCTGCCGGAGGTGAAGCTCCTGAAGGAAAAAAATATGGAGGATTGGCCTTATTTTGAGGTTGTCCATTAATTTGCCAATCAAAAAAATAATTACCATCCTTCCTATTTACTGTCAAATAGTCCGGGGGGGGTGGTGTTAGACGGCCAATCGATGACCGAACGAACAGTACAAGTCCGATGCCTTCTTCATCTAGTGTCAGTGGTAAGAAAAAGCAAAATTTAAACAGCCTGGAAAGATATTTTATAAAGCGAGGTCGTCGTCTCGAAAAAAAAATAATGCGCTGTTGGGGGTGTTTGGGCAGCTAGTTAAAATACGGCATCCAAACATTAATGTAGATACTTAACTAATTTCATCAGAATCCGAGGATTCCGATGAATAAAAACAGTATTGGCCGTTTTGACTTTTTGATATTAAACATTTTTTTTATTTAATTTAAATTAACCAAATAATATTTCCAAATATGTATAATTTAAAATATGAATTAAAAATTATATTATGCTTTAAACTAACTGTTTCGAAAGCGTATTGCGTAAAATAATTGCTTCTGATGAATTTCTTTCGTCGGTAAAATTTCGTTAATCGGCTTCTTTATTGTTTGGCCCCAGAAGTTCATTTACTTCAGTTATTGGTCCCATATCACCACCGGTCACACATATATTATTCAGTATACATGCCACAAATAACGTCTTTATACTGTTTTCGATTTTTAATTCAAGCGACCGATTAAAAATGTTTTTTAATATAGGATAAAACATCCCTGAATGTTGTTACCGCAGCCCCCACTTTAGAATAACTTTCGACGCAGTGTTTACTGGTGCCGAACGGAAGGCTTCCGCCTCGCAGAAATTCAGAGCAGAAAATTTCCGTTTTTATTTTATGTTAAATTTTGGTGTTTGTTTCTATTGATATACTCCATTGTAAATGAGGTTTTGCTCAAAATAGAGTTTACCAAAAGCTGTTTAAATTAATATTAATCAGTAACTAAATAAATAAATAGAAACATAAACATTAAGGAAATACAAAAACAATGAAACCAAAATGTTCATAAAAGCAAGAAAGAAGTCAAAAAAGTAAACTCGCAGTTCGCCATTCAAGAAAGAGAGAATTTGAGTCTAAAAATTGTTGATTCTTGTCTGACGACTTGATTTATGTTTGCACTAGTGATTATAAATACTGCTAATGTTCTCCCTTAAACGAACGATTCCTCTTCACAATCAAAATTTTGCTTTGTCTTCTAACTCAAAACGAACAAGTTTTGATTGCTGGTTTAAAAAAAAATAAAAAATCGACTAAATTTTTACCGAGTGTAATGGAAAATAGCAGCCCCAATAATAATAATTAAGTGTTAAAATAGCATTATTAAATCGTTTAAATTTAAATTAGCGAATTTTACAATTCTTGAAGTTGAGAAATTCTCATGTAACATGATACACTTCAAATAGTTCTATATTGTTACATAGTAGCATAGTGATGAGGAAATATCAAAAAATTTGAAATGAATATTAAAGGGAATAAGAAAACACACGAAACCTCTTATTTTAAATATTGCGTATTAAACCGTTCGTTCGGCTGGCCGCCTACAAATTGTGCCGCCAAATATGGATGCACATTACATATAAAATAAAAATAGTAGCTATGGCGGTTAGACTCGATTTCGCACTTCTTCATAAATCGAGCCTCGCCGCATATTTAGTCAAATCTTTCGAAACTTACTTATGATAAATTGTGAAAGTTGGAGGTGGTCAGTATAACGAACGATTCACACCGAGTCGTTTTTGCGATTTTCGAAGCATATTGTTACCAATTAATCGAAATTTTCGCCAGCGGTGGGAGCCGAGCCCGCAGCAACCGCGATAACCATTGCGCTGCTCTTGTTTTATTATACAAATCAATGAAATCATATACATATAAACATTGGAATGTGCATTAAGAACATTTCTTCTTACCAATTTGGTTCGCACGGTGCGGTGCAGTGCATACTATTTTCGTTGTCTTCTTTAATTTATTTTCTAGAGGTGAAATAAAGAAAAAATTGAAAACTGCACCGCACCGTGCGAATTATCAGACAGACTCAATGTGTCTTATAAATCTTTTTTAGAAGAAGGTTTGGTTTGATGATTGTAATGATTTTTCCTGACTACTTGATCGATCTTGACTCATTCGTTGTGTTCGATTGGAAACAATTTGCTACTGCCAAATACTTATGAATAGATGTTCAATGGAATGCAAATTTTTGTGACAGTAGTAAAACATAACCTCAATTTAAATAAAACTGCTAGATTTTAATAAAAAATACGTTGATCTATTAATAATAATAAGTAATAGAACATTAAACAACAAAATAATTAAAATCTTTTTACGATTTAACAATTGCGCGTCGTATCACAAACATAAACAAATTTTTTTGTTTTTAACCCTAATCGAACCAACATATTTTTGTTACGTCAGTAAATTCAAATTCTAATCAAATAATTTACGAAAATTTTTTCAGAGAATGTACGTTGTATGGAAATGTTTCAAAATAAAATACATACAAGTTTATAACTAAATTAACATTATTTTAAAAATCGATGTATTTATCAAACGAGCCAAAAAAGCACACCTTGGTTGGATTAGGGTTAAAAAATGGCGTTTCGCACAACCAAAATTGGTATAGAGCCATCTATTAGAATTTTTTAAACTCAAATCCCTCTTTCGTTAATTATATGCGTACCTACTTATAGCAACTACACCATCACTTGAGCATGAGTAGTTGTGAGTAGATACTAGTACTTGTGAGTAGTTTGCTAACGTCAATGGAACATGCGTAATATTGACCCGATTCTGACTTCTAAAATTTCTTGTTATTCTTGTAATATTACAAAAATAAAGGGTTAAGAAGATAGGTTATTCTTTGCCAAAAGGCAGTGTGTAACAAATGCATGTTACTGGCACCGCAGAACAAATCTACAGTAGGTTGAATTAGGGAACGGTTCAGGGAAAGTTCTGATGCAAAAAAGGAAAAAAAAATTAAACTTAAGTAGTTCAGGTTGGAAAATTTTAATCAGAGCAATATTGGAAATTTTTTGGAAAAAATTATTGTTTTGGAAAAAAAGAAAAAAGGAGTTTGGAAAAAAAAATTCTGTGAAGCAAGAACACAAAAAAAAACATTATTAGAATTTATACAATAAAAAAAAGGAAAAAATTTTAATCATAACTTGTGCTTACCGTGAAAGTCGGGTATATAGTGATTTTTGGTAATTGAATATCTAAAATTAAACCAATTACTCTAAACCCATTTGGGACTGTGAATAGTTTGCCCGTGTGTATAGGCTATAAATTAAATATTGTAAAATAACTATACCCATTAATTATTGGAAATATTATATATGTATATAATAAATATATTGTAAATAATAAAACACAAAAAATAAAAAAATCTGTAAATAAAAGTTAAATAAAAATAAAAAAAAAATAAACTGTTCCGGTGTTAACGTTTCATAATTTAGATGAGGAAGTGAATTTGGTTTGCTGAGTGGAGGATATCAATCAGGATATTCTCATAAGTTTGGAGGGCTGGTGGATCGTATCGTGCTGTGTCCTGGGTATGCAGAATTATCATTAAATAACAGGTATTCCTGTAAACTATAATTTTTGCTTTATATATTTTTTTTTGTCATATCATATTGTTTATCTCAAAATTTTGTTGTATCTGGCGGCTACACGCTTTCCTATTTCGACTAATCGGTATGTACACAGAATCATCGGTTAAAAGGGGTAATTTCAAGTCGTTGTGAAGTAAGAGGGAGTGGCCGTGATTCTCCAAAAATATAATGTTAGCTTACCGAGAGAAAATGACCCACGACCACAAAAATGACCTCACCGAACAGAGCTAACAGGTGACGTGTCCCTCCGAAGTGGTAAGGTAACAAGTGGCGAATAACCTTAACAATAAAATAAATTTTAAATAGTTTTAAATATTTAGATATAAACTGTTAAAAAACACAAAATGAAAATTTTATTTTATTTTATAAACATAAAGCCAATCCTTAATTAAGTTCATAATTTTTCTATTATTTAACTGCGCACCTAATACTTAAGGTAAGCGATTAAAAAATGTGTGGGCCGAAACTAAGAAGTACCTGCGATAAGCTTCACTAATAAATCCAGCGACAGAAGAGTTCTTTCTATAATTATTACGAATGTCGTAAAACAGTACTTATATTGCGGATAGTTATATGCTTAGTATTTATTTACCCACGCCACAGTAAAAATATTTTTTATTTCCAGGTGAACCTAGTCTACGAAGTATTGCCGTTATTCTTACAATTATTGAATAATTATAATACAAATCATTTTTTATATTTTTTAATTAATTATATTTTTATTTTTATAATATACCACGTTGTAAATGTCGAATGATTTTATTTAATTTAATTGTATGACAAATAATTCACAGTTGATAACTGGCATCATTGAATTTTCTTTAACGACTTTTTTATTCTTCAAATATGTTTCTAAGTCGCATTTCCATGAGAATTTTACAACAACAATTGCTCGCGACACGAATTAAATAATTCAAACAAAAAAGTTTGAATTATTTAATTCATTCCTAATTTTAGTTATACCACCTGACACCAGATGCCAAATTGTTCTTTCTCTGTGTTGTTTTATTTCAATTCGAAAAAATAATTCGCGACTTGTTTTCATGAGAAAAAATAATTCGAATTACATTTTTCTCATGGAAATACAGCTAGTAGGTATTTGTTTTCCTGGACACTACGATTTCTCTATCGTCCAAACTTATAAATTCACCCCACTACGCAGTTCCGATATCGTGCAAAGGATGTCGCTCAAAGTTTACGTGAGGAAAATTTCGAATACGTTTCGACAGGCGCCAAAACGTCATATAATTTTGACAATTGTAATTGAGCGCGTACATTTGCTGGGCAAAGCTACTAGAAGGGGAATTTAGAATTTAGAATTAAAACGATTAGAGTAATTTTGTAGTTATTTTTATTTTTCCGTTGGTTAACAATTGTATCAACTAAGTGATTTGTGTTGCGTCGACTTTGTCGCCGCCTTACTTAATCTCAGAATTCGGTGCCCACTTCTAGAGAAAAATAATTTTAAAACTTTAAATACATATAGATGTTGCTATGGCAAATTTTTACGACGTTACAATGTATTCAGATAAACGCCACTCTAACAGGGTAAACCATAGGAAAGGCTAGATTCGACACATGTATGATAAACATTTAATAAAACTGCGGATGGACATAACTGACTCAACAAATACATGGCACGTAAACAAAAATTTAATTGCTCTCTGCTCTTCTGAAAATGAATTTTCCAATTTAAATCAGCATCCAGATGCAAACTTAGACTCTCAAGTGAAGAAAACGAAAGTGAAAATTGCAGCCTGAGCGAAAGCTCATACTTGAGAATTGCAATTAAACGTTTTCTGTACAGCTTTTGTAATTACAAAACTAATAACTGAAACATTCACAATATAATTGAAACATTTGGGTTTTCATCACAAATCGTGTGGCAATTTCACAATTTCACAAATCGTGTGCAGTAAAATTGCAACACGATTTGTGTAAAGCATCCCTTTCTTATATAATTTAAATTCAAAAATCATCATCGAAAGCATAGGTTACTGCACTATTGTAGAAAAAATTATAAACAAGTTCAATGCAAAGGTTAGTACAATTTAATAAATTAAAATTTCAGACATGGCAAATAATACCTGGAACTTAACACGAATATGGTTCACTAGATAGTCTAAAAAACAAAATTTTAGTTTTTCATTTAAAATCGTGGAATGATCATCAAACCAAGATCGCAATGTAATCATGTCAGAATTAATATGTGTGGATATTTCCGAACCACTTGAACCATATTACCTCAATGGGATACCATCAGCAAAAGCAATAATTCTGCCCTTCAACTTAAATATAGAATTGATATAAACTAAAAATAACACAGGAGCACCTAAGCTTGTGGAACTCCAAAACCTGTCTTAAACGGCATGCTAAACGAATTATCAATTTTTTCGTTAAAAAGCCTGTTACGAGGTGTATGATTCAAACCATTCAGCATTCTTAAAAAACGGGGAGTAAACCAGTTAATTACTTTCGTGGTTGTTATTGCTGACTGAAACCGTTTATTATCTTTATTTTATTGCAAATTCATTTAGGAAGCAGCAGGGAAATAAAATAACATAAACTTTATCATTCCAGAATCGAGCTCAGTATATCGAGCATTATAACAAAAATATAAAAATTATAATGTGATCATGGATTTGAAATAAATTATGTAACTAAAGAAGTAATATGTGGATACATATTTTTGATTCTAACAAAAATATGTATCGCCAACGGAAGGGCATCACAAATATTTACCGCCCAGGCTGCACATTTCCTCTGAAAAGCCTTGTTTGAATGTAAATAATTTTAAATTTGCACCGGCATTAACCCCATCTGGGGCCTTATTATTTATTGCTTCTTTTTCTATTCTAAGCGAATAAGCGAGCAAACTTCATTTTCATTTTTTATTAAATTTTTACCCTGTTCAATAAGCCCAGGTTTCAAAAATTGTATGTCATGTTATTTTAGTTTTGTTTTTTCAATACAAATTCATATAGGAAGCGGGGAAACAAAATAACATAACATGAATTTTATCGTTCCAGAATCGGGCCCATTGAATCGCAGTGCCCACACTAATAATCATTTTAGACGCAAAAAATTTTTTTGGTATAGGGCTCTTTATTTTTGCAGATTTAATCTTGAGCTTTATTTTTGCAGATTTAAGCTTGAGCTTTCAATCCCAATTCGGGATCATTATCAAAAGCATAATGAAAATGCTTTTCATTATGCTTTTGATAATGTATGATGCTTTTCATTATGCTTTTGATAATTAGCCCTATACCAAAAAAATTATTTGTTTAAATATAAAGAATTGGCTCATTATAAATAAAAATAATTTTAGACGCGTTCAAACATTATATGTTATGTTATGTTATTTTTGTATTTTCAGTGCAAATTCTTATAGGAATCAGTGAAATACAATAACATAACGTGGATTTTATCATTTCAGAATCATGCCCAATAATTGTAAGTGACATTAAAACGATTGTATATATTTAAAAATAACGAAGGGCTAATGACAATAATATTGATCGTGTAAAGTTTGCTTATTAACTTTACATGATATAAAGGGTTGATGTAAATACTTAGCATTATATTGTCGAGTCCCACCCTGTTTATTTTAAATCACCAATAATCAACCGTTCCACAAATACATTCAGAAAAAACATGTACTTACCGTAAATAAAGTAGGAACACACTCATCCAAAAATAAAAATATTCATTTTCGTGCGATAGTTAGAACCAATAAAAGAAGAAATTTGCATTTCAAAAGATTGTGTTTTTATTTAAGAAAATCCCACATATATACATTTAGGGGGGGGGGGTGGGGGGGGGGTGATAATACGCATTCTCCAAACAAATAATAATAAATAAATAATTCAATCATAAACCATAAACCGATCGTACAAAAAATGCCAAATCAGTCATATTATACGGCATGGCTTTGTTTTATTGTCAACTGTACAAATAATTTGATTTCTGATTTTTTTTTTAACTTCTTTAATGTACTTTTATAAATTTAACACACAAAGTATAGTAATCATGAAAATTGTGAACCTTGAGATTATTGGATATTTATCTGTTTTGAGGTTCCATGAGTCCGAAAAAGTGGATTTCGAAATGGTGTCTGTCTGTAAATCTGTCTGTCAGTCCATATGTCACTCTGTCTGGTCCTCTCTACATCCCAGATGGTTTAACCAAACGAACTAACGAACGACTTCCGGCCAACCGGAAGTGGCCACTTCCTTAGCCCAGAAAATTAAAATTATCTTAAAAGTTTACAGAAAAACTATTATTCACAAAATGTTTCCAAAAATAAAAATTCCAAAAAAAAAAAATCTAAATTTTTTTTTTTTATAAATTGAGCCTAGTAAGTTTTTGTGAAAATCCCCCTGTTTACTAACGTAAAAGAAATTAAAAAATATAAAGAATTTCGGTCTTGAAAATGAATTCAACTCCCAAATCAATTCCTAACTGAACCTCTTAAGTCAATCTTCAGCTCAATTCCCAACTCTATTTACAACTCAATCACCAAATCAAGTCCAAATTAACATTCAAATCATTTAACCAAACCCCTTAACTTATGACCTAAATCAACCCTTAAATAATTCCTCAAACAAACAACTCACTTAACCACAATGCAAGCTAACTAAACCCTAACTCAACTTCAACTCAACTTAGCTCGAACCAAATCACAACCCTCTGCTCAACTCTACACTTAATGGCCAACCCAATCTCAAAATCAACTAGATTGAAAATACAACGCACAATTATAGCAGCATTCATACCGTCGTACCTTCATAACCTTAAAGAACAGTTCTATCACACCATTATTCAGTAGCAACGTCGAACCATCAAACCATCATACCATGATATAGATGGTACATCTTACCATTAAACCACCATATCTTTATATCTTAATATCATCGTAACATCGTACCGTCATATAATCATACCATCATACTAACAGGCGATGATATAATCATACCATCCAACCGTCATATCATTATACCATAACCATCATAACATCACACCACCATACCATCATACAACCGTATCATCATACCATTATAGCATCATATCATCCAAACATCATACATCATACCACCATCAATATCAATATCATCATCACTATTACCATTACCATCATGGTCGCCACACCATCACCATCACCGCTACAAGAATTATGTGATTAATTGGTGAAGTTTTAGAAAATCCTAGTGAGTTTTTACCTGATTATCATCCCTCAAGAAGGAGATGGAGCTTTGAGGTATTAACAGTGACCCTCCTTAAATCTTAAACAATATTTGTGTAAAGTTTGGTTTTAATCGGTCAAGGCATGTGGTTTTGCTTAAATATCATACACATACACTGTATATACATCAACATTAGTCATATCACTCAATTCATTTGGCAGGTACCTGACCCTCTCGACGTACAGATTCCAAAAGCTTTTCAATTCTTGGCCTTAACCATAAAACTAGATTCAGACAAACGGACGGATAATTTTTTGTTTTGCTTTTTCTGACTCAGGGACTTTTAGAACGTCTTGTAAATTGGTTTTGGAGCAACCAAATTTTTGGTAATTTTTGACTGGATTTCAATACTTTGGTCTTTTTAGAACGAAGTAATTGACTCGAGAATTGATATCTGTCCGTCAACCTGTCTGTGCCCTCTCTAAAGGCTAGATGGTTTAACCAATCGAACTGAACTTCATATATAAGCTTTTTTCATAAATTGGAGGGTTCCAGTAAATTTTAGTTAAAATCGGCCAACCGGAAGTGGCCACTCCAATAAAAAAATTTAAAAAAATAAGAAATAGAAAAGAATAAATTTGTAAGAAATTTGCATAATAAGTTTCTCAAAATTCATTGTTCTTAAAAGAAAGTCGTCCGTTGGCCACACCTCCATTTTTTTTTATTACAATACAATTAACTATAGAAAAAAATACAACAAAACATTTACTTTGAATTTAAACGATTTGCTAAACTTTCCGCCATCACCTTAGTAAGAGAAACAACAGTTTCTTCTCCTCATTTTCCTACTGTTCTGCTTCAGTGGTGCTCCTAAATTGCACTTCCTCTTCTCGATCATATAATCCTGCCATGTCACCGAAATGGCCCATCTTCATAGAGAAACAGTTCCCACTAGCTTCTGTTTATATATGTATGCATGTCTTGTGTTACCTGGCGGACAATAGCGTCGCTCATATCATTTCATTCATGAAAAATAATTGTAAAATACATTTAATAATAATTTGTATATTTTTGGTTTTATTGTTTTTAATGCATCAATAAAATCGGCCGAAATAACAAAACAAACGGTGACATATACAACAAAACAGATGGAGTCTTGTGCGAGGGACTTCATAGGCGCAAAAACAGTGTGGAAGACTAATTAAACGGTATGGATCAGTAATTATACATTAAATCCTTAACCGTAATCAAAAAATTGCCGTATGGAACGCTACATCAATTAATAACAATAATAACATTTTTTCAATAACGGTGCGTGAAGTTATGCAAATAATTATTTTCCCATTTAATTAAAAACACCCTCGCTAATTATTATATTTCAATTATATTTTGTTTTTTTTTTTGTCTTCTTCAGAAAACTCAAATTTAATTATTATAAAGAAAATGCAAATAACAGTTTTCATAAAAAAATTGTAAATTTTCTTACTTTACTTTTTAATTTAAATTTTTTATCATTTTGAAAATCCTTCTTAAATGTGCGAGATAAACAAAGGTCAATATAATTATTATTAAAGGAATAATGATCGTAGTAATGCTCATAATAATAATAATGTTAATAATAAATAAGATTATGTTAATTTTCATTTCACCTGTTTTTTGTTCGTTTTGCACTTTAAGTAACTTTATTAAATATTCATCATCATAACACTTGAGAGGTTAGGGCTTAACAAAATTATCCAGATACGATGACAAAAAATATGTTTGTCTCACAGTGTCTTTCAGATTATATACATACATATGCACATACATATTGTGTATGGTGAAAATGAGGGAAAGCATTAATACACACATTTGGAATTAAATTGTTCTGCTTTTCAATTTATTTTTAATCTTAATAATGGCAATTTTATCGTGAAGATAATGGAAATCAATTATAGTGTTTCGCTTAGCAGGATAAAAATAAATTAATCAGTTTATTAAATTTTTGGCATGAAAATTACATGAAATTAATGAAATTTTTAATTAATTAGGTTTATGAACTAGTAAATTAGAAAAAAAAGACATAATTCCCAGGACTCCGATTCGGTGTCACATAATGTCTCACCGATCGGATACAATTTTTGTTTACCCAACCGATACATTTATGTTAGACGTATCTTTTACTTTTATCGGATATAAATATTTACATTACAAATATTAAAGGACATATTTTTTTACACTCGACGAACACATAAAATCAATCCTGATTAATTATTGTTTAATGCAGTTTATAGGATAGAATAGGAAGTTTCATTAAAAGTTAAACCTCAGCACCATAATGAGTGTTTATCTCACGGCAAGTGAACGCGTTTAATAATATTGTTCTTAATTTCGGAGGATGGATACGAAGGCTGCGGTTACATTGGATGAGAATTCGTTCTATAGTTTGTTCCTACACATAAAAAACAAATGATTACATTTAAATCAAATACGATTTCGATAATCCCTCAAGAAGTTTTCACAATACTAAATTTCAAACGTTATCTTAATTAATATGAAACTTTAATATTGAACGAATGCACGATTGATTCAAAAACGCATAAGATTTGGTCTGGAAATTATAGATGTTTAATAAGAAATCTATATGTTTTGATTAAAAATGTCAAAGTTTTGTCTGTAGTCATAAGACTAACAATTTCTAACCATATTAAATTTAATCCAAACCATCGTTGTTTGATTATGAAATCAACAAATTTTGAGGTTAACCAATATTTAATTGTATATTATTCAACGAGCCGATAGGCAAGTGTCGTAAATCATCTGAGTGAATAATAGCCATTATAAGCGAGTAGAATACGATACATTGTCCACGGCCGATAAAAAATTGTATTTTATTATTGAATCCTTTAAATAAACCTAAAATAATTTACGTCGATATTTTGACGTCTCAATGTAATAATACATAATGAAAATAGCAAGAGACTACTAGATAAAATTTCAAAAATTAAATTTTCATTTGATAGTAGTGAATAATGGAAGAAGGGACTACTAGACAAACTAGCAGTGAATAATGGATATATTATACTTTAGTCGTGGACAAATTTATTTATTTGAATTAAAATAGAAATTATTTCAGGGTAAGGGGAATATTTGGATGCATTAATAAAACAAAATTATTTTATTTAATTCGAGTTTATTTTCTCCCAATGAGGATTATATCGTGAATGATGTATACACATAGAGTTTCTGGTCGAGAAATCTCGTCTCGATAATCTCGAGAAATCGTCATAATTTTACGCTCTCGAAATCTCGAGAAAATTTATTTTGTAATTTTCGAGATTCTTATTTCTCGAGAAAATTTGGTCGAAATTTTCGAGAAATTGAGGTATAATGTTTGAAAGTAGATGTCACCGCTAAAATGATATTCTGCATAAATTCTAAGAAAAATTAACCTAACATTTTATAATAATCTAGCAGCTGTCAGTGAATAAGAAAAAATAACCTAACATTTTATAATAATCTAGCAGCCGTCAGTGATGTTGTATTATTTGAATTGAAGATTTATAGTGAAGAACTAAACCGAAATACAACAAAATAAGACATTTAGTACATATATGTATATATATTACATACAACAGCAACATATAAATAAAAATTTTATTAGTTTGTTTACTACAATAAAGGAGATAATTATTTACGTGACGTCAAACAACTTCGAGAAAGTAAAGCTTATTCCATGCGCGACAAAAGCGTAAATTTTAAAGAATTGGGAACAAGTTTAATCGAATATTATACTATTTAATTTATGTATTGTAAATAATTTTGTTTTTAGCCGTTGCGAAAAATGACTGAATATGAAAGTAACAAGGTGTGGAATTATTTCAAAAGAATAGAGAAAAATAGAGATCAAGCCAAATGTAGTCTCTGTGCAAAAATTCTTGCTTGTAAAGCGTCGTCAACCAGTGACCTGCATCGTCATCTCACCAGCTTACATAATATGATTATGAAGCGAAAACATGCAAATGATTCTTCCACAAGTGGATCGGCAATGCATGGAAGTAAAACAATTAAACAAATTGACTGTTATTTCAAAAATCCCAAACAAGACCGCAATTTTGAACGAATTATTTCGAAACTCGCAGCATTCGATGGAATTTTAATAAACGCTATTTGTAAATGTTCGTTTATTAGACATAGTGTCGAAATGCAAGGTTTTATGTTACCGAAAAATGCCTCAAATATAATAAACTTAATTTATAAATTCTACGACAGTGTCAAAAGCGAGGTAATTGCGAAGATTATTAATATGAAGGCAGAAAATCAAAAATTTGCGCTGTCTATAGATGAGTGGACTAGCTATCGAAATCGCAGGTACTTAAATATTAATTTATATTACTCAAATGGAGAAACCGAAAATCTAGTTTTGATGTGCATCGAAGGCTCCTGTCTGATATTGTTTCCACAATAAGTGACGGGGCCAGCGTTATGCTAAGATACGCAAAATTATCTCCAGCTCATCAGCAATTATGCTACAATCACGCGATACACTTAGCTATCTGTGCCATTTTCTACGAGAAAAAGGGAAGTTCTATAACTATACATAGCAGCGAGATCTGCGACAGTTACTCAAACAGTGACTCTAACACTGTCTCAGATTCAGATGATAGTAGCGAGTTTTTTGCTGACACCACCATTGAAATAAATTCAAACATGAGAATACATGAAACGATCTCAAAGATAAGAACAATTGTTAAGTTGTTTAAAAATTCGCCTGTTCGGAATAATGTTCTACAATTAAATATAAAAGAAATGGAAGGCGAATGTGGTGAGCTGCAATTACTATTAAAATGTAAGACAAGTTGGAATACCATTGAAACCATGATAGACCGTTTTGTTAGAGTAAAACCAGCAATTTTAAAAACGTTACATAATTTAAACCTCAGCAACTTATGGAATCCGCAGCTTGACGTAGTTGCTTCTAATATAATGCGCGCTTTACAACCAATTAAAAAATCAATGGAAGCTCTAAGCCGCCAAGATGCTTCATTGTTAACTGCAGAAGGCATTCTAAAATTTTTATTTAAAAATCTTCGGGCTAATAATTCGAAAATAAGCACCGATCCTATAGTAAAAGCCGAAGAAGATTATTTTGTTTCTATAGCTGTTATAAAATAGAAATAATTAAAACCGCAAAAACCATCTCGAAGCGATTATTTAAAGCCTCTGATAGTGATAAGGATGCTATGAATGTATGTCTTACATTAACAACAGTATCAATATCAGAACCAGAAGTAGAAGAGAATGTGTGTAATTTTGTTGATGAGGAACTGGAAAGCTCCATAAGCGATAGCTTAAAATATATACAATATATACGAAGCGACTGGCAGAATTACCAGTAATCTTGCGATACTCAAAATGGCATTTTTAATGATAAAACCGACATCTACTGAAAACTAGAGGAACTTCTTAACGATTAAACGATAAATCGCTAGACTCCTTATCGTTTTTAAAACAGTATTTTTTAAACTGCAAAAATTAAAATTTAAAAATTTGAATTGAATTATTATTTAATATTTTCTTTTTTATGTGATATATAGTTTAATGAAAATGTCTAATTATATTATGTATTTTTTGAATAGTGATGATGAATGGCTGATTTTTTGTAATATGTACTTTATTGAATTTAATTTATGTTGTTGAACTAAAAATGAAATAAATAAATATAGATAGCTACGTGTGTAAGTACAGACAAATGGAATTTTTAGAAATGTTTGGTTGTATGAATGTTGTAAATTTTCTACTATCGCATAAAGGTTTTTACGTATTTTAAATTTGATACCTATTCATAAATAATATGATGTCAAAATACATCTTGAAAAATTTTCGGGAATCTCGAGATTCTCGAGAAAATTTACTAGAATTCTTGTGTTCTCGGGAGTAAAAATTTGAGACGAATTCGAGATTCTCGGATCTCGAGAACTGGAAAACCTCTTGAAAACAGAAACTTTAATACACATATGTTACGGCTAATGTACAAAATAGGAGAATGTACCAATTTACCGGTAAATGTACACATTTTCCAAAGTGAGTGGTAAATGTGCGTATAAATTGAACAAAATACTCATATTTCGTACATCTTCCGGTGAATGTGGACATTTTCAATAGGTCATTGGTGAATGTAATTTTCCTCTAGATATGAAAATTTGTACACTAAATTTATGCTAGTATACCGTTATAAGAATAAGGGTTCGTTGGAAATTGGCTGTTTCTTAACAGATTATGGTGAAATTTGACATGGGCGGTGGAGATTTATGTGGTAGAGATGGTATTCTAAAATGATGTTTGGATAAAGTTCTGGAATGTGGCCAGTTAAGATGGAAATTCGCTGTTTCTTGACCGATTATGATGAAGTTTGATATGAGCGGTGGAGATGGGATTAATAAGTATCGTATAATAAGTTTATTAATGATGTGATTGAGGCTAAATCAAAAATGCATTTTAAATGGCGGTCGTAACAGATTAATAAAAGAATTAAATCTAAAATATAAAAATATAACGGGGGAATGTATGGTAATATATTGTAGTTAACCTTGTGCACAGCTTGTGAACAAAAAAGCAAAAAGACACGAAAACGCTTGGTGGTAAAACCAATTGTGGCAAACGAATTAAATTCCAGGTGTCAAGATGACTTGATAGATCTACAGACGCAACCAGATAATGGTTATAATTTCATATAGAACTACCAGGACCATTTAACCAAATTCGTGATCTTGAAATCTTTAAAAACCAAAACGGCTACAGAAGTTTCCGAACAATTATTTGACATATTCGCTTTCATTGGAGCACCATCAATTCTTCAAAGCGACAACGGGCGTGAATTTGTGAACAGCATAATTTTAAAACTAACAGAAATGTGGGTTGGAATAAAAATCGTTCATGGCAAACCCAGACATTCTTAAAGTCAGTGGTCAGTTGAACGGACAAACCAGGACGTTCAAAATAAGCTGTCCACGTGGATGGCTACAAATAAATGTAGCAATTGGTCGCAGGGCCTAAAAATTGTTCAGTTGATGAAGAACCGTGCTCACCCCATTCAGGAATTAATCAAACTCCATATGAAGCTATGTTCGGAACGATAATGAAACTAAGTAGGCCTAAAAACCAGTAGTTCAGCTAACAGTGTAACCAAACACATTCAGTCAGAAGAAGAACTACAAGACGTTATTGAAACAATTGCAGCACTCAGTGAAGCATCGCCACATCTATCTCCAGAACGATCATCAGAAACAAAGCTTTAAGAACTACATGAACCATCAGATACGCACACGCCAGCCTGTTCTGGCGACAAACCTACAAGGATTAGTTTTGGGGAATTTTCTGACTCTAACGATGATATTTTAGAGCATATTGACATTGATGCGGAAATGTCAAAAGGTTTGAAAATATTAGAAGAAAAAAAACCCAAACACAAAAAAACCGGTTAATAGCAAACCAAAATTTGGAAATTCAAGCCAATAAAATGCTTGCACTATCAACTTCAAAATATGTGCCCGCATCCGTAGGAGACATTGTTAAAGTACCTATATCCGAATTTGATCGAGGCAAAACAGATCCTCAAAATTTGCTTTGCACCATTTTAAGCGTAGATCAAGCAACACAATTATACAAGTTAGGAACAAATGTCGGAAAATTAAAACAACTATATACGAGGAATGAGTTCCAAGTGTGTAAAGAAAAGTTGCTGACTATTGGTGACATTCCTGAAGTTGAGGTGTCCGTTAGAGAGGTGGTTAGAAAACAGTCGCTTACCGGAGGACAAGGATTTACGAAGTGCAATTGCAAACAAAGTTGCAAAACAAAAACTTGCCTATGCAAAGCTGTTGGAATACTTTGTAACTCAAAATCACAAAACAGCAACCCGTGTAGCAATAAGAGATGAATTAAAATTAGTTAAATTATTTTTACATTTTAATAAATTATTGTCTAATTAATTGCCATTAATATTAGATTTAGTTTTATTATATTATTTTTACACAAAATATTTACCTTTATATTTCTTAATAAATTAAATTGAAATTAAGACAATTTCACATTTTAATTTGAGGTTCGGTCAAGAAGACCGGCACTGCGCAGTTTCTGCTGCATAAAAAGCAACTGATAATTGCTTGATTTGAAATTAACCATTTTTTTAGGCTTTAATTAGTGGAAGTCGTTATAAAACGAGATTAGATAGCAGTAAATTTTTCGTTTCTACGTTTTACTATACATTTCTCACCCTGAAGCCCAGATAGTATGTGTCACGTACCGGGAGTCAGTATTATCAGGTTCATTAAGAATCTGAATATTGACGGATAATTAAGCAGGGTCCAGCACAATAGATCTTTGGGGTCGCAGTGCGAGGTGGCTAATCGCCCGCATGGCCCTCCAATAATAATAATAATAATAATCATACCGGAATTTGCGTTACATTTTGCAATGAATTTACAAATGGAAATTATATTGTTTACACATACGACTTATTCACTCACGATTGTATACAACTTATTTTTCAAATGTGCTGGCTACATTTAAGGAATACATACTAATTATATCAAAATTATGCCATATATCTTCTCCTAAATGGTCAATACCGTAAACCGTAAAATGGTATTTGACTGTCGATAAATTGTGACCGTACTAAAAAGCTAGAAAATCAATAATTTCAATTGCAGCTAAACAAACGCGTTGCAATATTTTGACATTAAAATAAATTTACATAAATAAAGTGCCGGACATTTGTATAAAGCTAAGTATTACGTGTATATAAATTGTACTCTAAATATTTAATTTTTCGATTTCAGATTCTTCTTGCTACTGGAACAAGTGAGTATATAAATGGCCTCCATATGAACAACACATTTTTTGCATTTTTTGAGCAAACATGTTAATAAGAACTTTCGGATTCGTCTGATATTTATAATTAGGTAATATGTTTTGTACATTGTTGAGTCGTATTTTTAACGCCTCAAACTACAATTCTTGCGTAATAAGATACCCGATATGTTTAATTTATTCTCCTGTACTATGAGGTTGTTGTGAATTTGAACTTTGATTTCATTATTTTTTGCTGAATCGAATATCATGTATCTAGTGTAATTTGAATTTAATTGCAAGTTCAACTGTGCAAGTTGTGTGCTACAATTGTTTAAGGCCTTGTTCAATTGAATAATTTTTTTATTGTTATTTGAATTCAATTTATGCAGATTTATTGTTTAGATAGTAAATAAAATAGAACTTAGTGTACTTTTCTTTGGAAGTTCTTGACTCATCACTATACTTGCTTTTATGTTATCACAATTAAACCGTAGTAACGTTAGTATATACATATAGTAACGTTAATGCCGGAGTAGTAATTTTTTGTAATGATCTAAAAGTTGGTTCAATTTATTCTCGTTGTAGGTGAAATGATCGCTACAGCAGCTGGTAATATTCCGGTTCCGTATTGGATGCCGAATGTGAGGAAGAGGTTCCGAATGTTTGCTTCTCTTCCTCTTGAATTTTCTGAACGGAATCGTTGGCAATTTTGACAATCAAGCAAACAGATATTCACAGAGGAACATCCAAAACAAAACAAATTTTGGGGCTGCGTAGAACGCGAATTGTTCATTAACAAATCTAAAATTTCTGGATCGGAAATAGGGTTTTATGTTTGAATCCAACAAGCAACGAGCACATGAATTCAAATCTATGCTTACTTAGACATTTGATCGAAGCGTGAGACGAACCAGTTTATCGGAGATTCCACCAGGCAGTATAACTCTAGAAGAATTGAAAACATTGATTTTGGGAATGGCCTTTCACGGAGGAACTTTAATACAAGGGCGTGTTAAAAATGTTTCGAGGCGCCGAACAATATTACCTTTATATATTATTACTAGTCGCGGTCTTAGAGGTTTCAATCAATGGTTCACCAGAACATCACTTAATGTCATTTTGATCACCCTTAATACTTTTCTGCGAGGATGGAACGGTAAGTCCAAATTCCGACTTAAGAAATCATCAAAAAATCCCCTTGAATTTGAGATCTTCCAGACTTTTATGTAGCTCTTTGCATTCCTGGAGTAACTTAATGCCACGTATACTGCTTCCAAACCTTGCCTAAGTAATCGACTGAGCCTAGCCTTGATATAAAGTAACCAAGCCGATAACCTAAACATGTCTTTAATTTTGAAGGAAGGATCACAAGCTTGGCATTTACGAATACGGCTTAGTTTGAGGTACAGGTAGGTGAATTTCTTCAAAATACTTTTACAGGTAGATGCATCCGTACACAAAATTATTTATTTAGTCCGCTGTCACGTCTGTAAAATCAACAAAAATCAACCAAATTTTAAAATTTTAGAAACAGAAATTTTTGGATTCTGTGTACAATAAACTGGACAACCTTAAGTATATTGGACATCTGCACAATATGCTGGCATAACTGGAAATAAGATCAAGTAAACCCTACAACAGTAATAGATAATATCATCATAGAATAATATAAATATTATATAGACGTTATAATATAGACGGTCCTTAGTCTCATTGCGGGTCTCGTATCATTCCAAACGCCAAATAAACATGGTTTTTGCATACCTACGTACTACGATCTAATATACCGTAGGGTGTAAGCAAGTCCATGTTCATTTGTCGTCTGAAGCCTTGACAGCTATTTTGGTCGCAAAATGCGAGTGAGTTTAGATGTACCGGAAGGCAATATCATTGGTAAATCGTATTGATGTCGAATGTGCGCTCTTTTTAGTTTTTCATTTAACCCGATGCAAATAAGAGAGATAACTTGAAGAGGGATACCATCATACAAATAAGAGAAATAAGCTCAGAAGAAAACGAACGATCGAGAGAATATATTAAAATAGTGACTGCACTTTATTATTTTCTTGTATACTCGCACACATAGCTCAGAAAGAAACAACAAATTCCAAAATAAAATTAAAAATTAAAAACGTTACGAATGTGGCCGCTAGAGAAATCAAACTAAATGAGTGGCTTCGGTTACAACAAGATACATAAAGACGAATTACTCATGTTACAACAAAAGGAAAAATTATTCAAGGCGAGCATGAAAAAATACACTAATACAATACAAATATTTGACGGCACACAATACCAAAATGTATATTTTCAGAACCTTTTAGAGTATAGTAGCCATAATCAAACGTCATAATTTTTTAGAATCCAGTGTAGTGGTATAACTTCCCATACGAATTTTTAGTCAAAATGATGTTTTTTTCTTCAAGTTTTTCAATGAAAAAACCAAAAATCTTATAAAAAGTTTAAATAAGAGTTTTCTAAATTTTCTTAACAACAACATACAAAAAGACTATATTGGTATAAAATAAATATTAATTGTAGAAATACTGCCTTGATCAACAAGTTCCCGGAATAACCACCGTGTGGCGCTCCCATCGTTCCGATTTGAGTTCTGTTTTTTTGTTAAGTTGGTACATCTGTTGTTGATATTCCCTCTAAATCTTAGCGTCATAGCTTGACATTTGCAAAAGTTACGTAGTCAAGAGTACATCTATCTCTGTGTGTTGGCGATTTTTCCATTATTTGCTCTCGGCTGCTGAAACGCGTTCCCCGTAATGGTTTTTTAACTTGATTGAACAGAAAGAAGTCACAGGGAGCCAAATCAGGTGAATTCGGTGGCTGTTGGATGGTATTTGTTGCATTTTTCGTCAAAAAATTACGAATAATGATGGCACTGTGCGACAGTGCGTTATCATGGTGCGAAATCCACGAGTTTTCTGCCCACAATTCTGGTCTCTTTCGGCGAATTGCTTCACGCAAACGTCTCATAACGCCCAAATAATACTCTTTGTTTACGGTCTGGCCTTCTGGCAAAAATTCATGATGCACTACACCGTTGTAATCCATGAAAACCGTGAGCATTACCTTCTTTTTTGACTGAAAACGACGTGGTTTTTTTTTTGGTGAACGCCATTCACTTGCCTGATGTCTGGATTGCGTGTCGTACTCATAAACCCACGTCTCGTCACCAGTAATGATCCTATTGATGAATGTGGGAGCGGATTCAGCCTCGCAAATCATGTCTAAAATTGTAAATAATTTCTAAAATTGTAAATAATCGCCAACACACACAGAGATAGATGTACTCTTGACTATGTAACTTTTGCAAATGTCAAGCTATGATGCTAAGATTTAGAGGGAATATCAACAACACATGTACCAACTTAACAAAAAAACAGAACTCAAATCGGAACGATGGGAGCGCCACACGGTGGTTATTCCGGGAACTTATTGATCAAGGTAGTATGTAAATTAAATTATGCCTAAAATATTTGTTTTGAGCTTTTATTTTGAAAAATACATCAAAGTTGGCTCTGACGATGTAAAATAGTACTTGCAAAATGTATCTTTAGTTTTACTAGTGTACGTCAGATGTCTTTATTTGTTTACAGAAAAATAATGTTACGTTTTTGCCTTGTCAATTAAAGTTCGTATCACTGGATTGTGAATAAAACAAAATCAATTCAATTTATCAGCAACTAATTTATTTATTTCATACAAAAAATATTACAACACAATTTTTTAATGATAATTCACAAAATCACTTTATATAAATTATTCGCACAATTTTACTGATCATTTTTACTTTTTATTTTGCACTAAAACACTTTTTAAATCACTTTTTAATTCCTTTTTAATCTTCACACTGTCGCTTACCAAATACTAATCATCCAATTCGACTTCGTTCGCCTTTTTATATACACAAACCAAACTTATAGAAAGTTCACGACTTTTCCATTAAGAATAGTGTGCCATTATTAGCTGCCATTAAAGCGCTTCAATTACACCTCCTCACGTCGAAAGTAGTCCAGAACTGTCTCTCATCTCTTAACGAGATGGCAGATCAGTTCAACATCCACATTTTATGGGTGCCAGAATATTTCACAACGAACCACTTCTCAGAAAGCAGAAAGGATATTGAAATGCCTCTTGCGGTATGCAAACTGCTGCTTCAGGAAGAAGCTAAAACACTTTTTAAATCACTTTTTAATTCCTTTTTAATCTTCACACTGTCGCTTACCAAATACTAATCATCCAATTCGACTTCGTTCCCCTTTTTATATACACAAACCAAACTTATAGAAAGTTCACGACTTTTCCATTAAGAATAGTGTGCCATTATTAGCTGCCATTAAAGCGCTTCAATCACACCTCCTCACGTCGAAAGTAGTCCAGAACTGTCTCTCATCTCTTAACGAGATGGCAGATCAGTTCAACGTCCACATTTTATGGGTGCTAGAACATTTCACAACGAACCACTTGTCAGAAAGCAGAAAGGATATTGAAATGCTTCTTGCGGTATGCAAACTGCTGCTTCAGGAAGAAGCTAAAACACTTTTTAAATCACTTTTTAATTCCTTTTTAATCTTCACACTGTCGCTTACCAAATACTAATCATCCAATTCGACTTCGTTTGCCTTTTTATATACACAAACCAAACTTATAGAAAGTTCACGACTTTTCCATTAAGAATAGTGTGCCATTATTAGCTGCCATTAAAGCGCTTCAATCACACAATCACACCTCCTCACGTCGAAAGTAGTCCAGAACTGTCTCTCATCTCTTAACGAGATGGCAGATCAGTTCAACATCCACATTTTATGGGTGCCAGAACATTTCACAACGGACCACTTCTCAGAAAGCAGAAAGGATATTGAAATGCCTCTTGCGGTATGCAAACTGCTGCTTCAGGAAGAAGCTAACAAGCGGACGAATGACAGATGGTCAAGTATCACCTCTTGCGTAATAACTCGGCAGGTCTGGCCAAAGTTGGACTCGGCGAGATCCAAACAGCTGATCTCACTTCAGCGAAGTCAAATCAGTGTGGTTGTTGGAGTGATTACGGGGCACTGTCTCATAGGGAGGCATACGAGTAGACTTGGTGTCTTCTCACATGACTACTGTCGTAGTTGCGAGGACGAAGAGGAGGAAGCGACAGTAATTCATCTTCTTTGCACCTGCTCTCGTCTGGCACGAAACAGACTAAAGTTTTTGGGGGCACCTCTCTTCAAGGACCTGACGGACCTCTGTAGAATGGACGTCAGGAGTATCCAGCGCTTTGTGAACAGCTCGAAATGGTTCCAATGAGTTGGAGGAAACAATTATACGTAGTATGGCTACGGACCATTTTTGTGTCTATGCCTGGTCCTAGTGGAACGCCACCCAAACCTAACCTAACCTATAGTGTAGAAACATTTAGAACAATTTTATCATGGAAAATTTCATTTTAGTACAGTAAAACATTGAGCTATTAATTTAACTTGTTCTATTACAATCTAGGTGTCACCGTCACAATACTCTTACGTTTTTGCCTTGTCAATTAAGGTTCGAATCACTGGATTGTGAATAAAACAAAACAATTTAATTTATTAACAACGAATTTATTTATGTCACACAAAAATTATTACAACACAATTTACTAACGATAATTCAGTAAATCACTTTACTTTAATATTCGCACAATTTTACTGATCACTTATAATTTTTATTTCGCACTTAAACACTTTTTAAATCACTTTCCAATTCCTTTTTAATCCTTATACGTTCGTTTACCAAAAACTAATAATCCAATTTGATCTTGTTCGCCTTTTTATATACTCAAACCAAAACTTCTAGAAAGTTCATTTCGAGTAAGAATAGTATAGACTTTTCGAGTAAGAATAGTGTAGAAACATTTAGAACAGTTTTACCATGGAAACTTCCATTTTAGTACAGTAAAACTTTGAGCTATTAATTTCACTTATTCTATTAAACCCTAGGTGTGAATCACAAAATGTTCGCACCCGTTCTTAATATTTTGTGAATTTGTTTTGCTTTTTACTAATTTTTGAATTTGAACTTTCTTTTCCAGTGGCACTACATATTCTGGTTTTCCGAGAGAATTGGAAATTTGATTATTTTGATTTTTTTTGTGTATTTTGGTATTATTTTTTCCAAAGCATACTGTGACGATTGGTATTTTATCAAATTTTGGGAAAAAATAATTCTATTTCATGGCAATTTTATTGTTTATTTGTCCCTAAAAATTTTGTTGGGAATTATTTAGTAGGCAGTAATATTAGAAATAGAATTATTTTTTCCCAAAATTTGAAAAAATACCAATCGCCACAATATGCTTTGGAAAAAATAATACCAAAATTTGGACTGAGTATGCTGTTGTAATAAAAATTTTATAAATATTGGTTTAAATAAATCAAATATTACAAGAAAATGGAAACGATTTTCTAACCCGATGTTCTTATATGTTGAAATTCTAACATTTGTGCAAATATATCAGAGCTCACAATTAAGAATTTATAACATTTTCATTTAAAAATTTGTTTTAGAAAAAAAAGTCATTTCCCATACGTTTTATATAAAAAGTTTGGTTTTTTCCTCGTTCAAATTTCTTTATAAAACCTTCGTTTTTTAGACTACGGCTTTGTATAATCACTTAGGTTGCTTTGATGTAATGCGCCGTGTACATATACAAAATTTTCAATACTCAAGATTTAGAACTATCTCATAGTTATACATACGTATTAAGCACTCTACGAAAAAAATGGTGAAGATCAAAATTTAATTATTCCGTAGGGGAAATACATCAGTGTTAAAATTAGTACGCCCCCTCCCCTCCTCCTTGTAGGTGGGGCGGGGGTAACTTTGAAACCCTATTTTTTATTGCAGATTTGACTGAAACAAATTTTTCGATTCATGATAGATGGCGCTGTATCTGACGATATTCAATTTTTTTCGATTTCTCCTACTGAGAATCTACGCAAACGATTCTGCAATTAATGTGCTGAAATTCAAGCAGACACACTTCTCAGTTGTGTACAGTGATTTGAAATGCGGATTAATAAGTGCATTGAAGTCGAAGGCCATCATTTTGAGCACTTAATTTAATTGAAAGATGATAAGGCGAGGGGACTCATGTAAATCAAGCACCCTTTTCATAGTTATTCGAAATTTTCAAAATGAATAAATTTTTTGACGACCAATTTCGAGTATTTACAATGAAACCGTGGTATTTTTGTTGCAGACTTATTGCAGAATCGTTTGCGTAGGTTCTTAGTAGGAGAAATCGAAAAAAATTGAATATCGCCAATTACAGCGCTATCTATCATGAATCGAAAAAAATGTTTCAGTCAAACCCTACGTATTTTTAGCCGTAGAATCCGAATCTGCAATAAAAAGTAGAGGTTCATATTTTAGTTTCAAAGTTACCCCCGCACCACCTACAAGGTGGGGCGAGGAGGAATTTGGATTTCCCCCACGGAAAAATTAAATTTTGATCTTCACCATTTTTTTCGTAGAGTGCTAATTTTCCGAGATATTTGAGTGTATCAGGTTAAAAAAATCACCCTATATATATATATACTATATATATATATATATATATATATATATATATATATATATATATATATATATATGTATACATATATATATATATATATATATATATATATATATATATATATATATATATATATATATATATATATATATATATATATATATATATATATATATATATATATATATATATATATATATACAATATATATATATATATATATATATATATATATATATATATATATATATATATATATATATATATATATATATATATAATATCCAGAGCTCGTTCTCCGAGTAGTAATTCTCACTGCATGGAAGAGAGCGACATGCTGATTATGTTGGTAGTATCGCAACTACTCAACTATGGATCGAATTAATTACAGTGGAGCATTAAAAGGTTTCGCCATATACATATCTATGTATGTACAGTTTACGGGCTGGTAGCAGCATTCATGCCGCATTCTCAAAAACTGTCGTCAGTAGCTTTTATGGTAATTTCACAATACAATAACTTGACGGAATTAATTTTTCCTTATCTTTTATCAAAAATTACTAAAAACTGTTAAAATAAAAACAATTCTTAAGTTGCTTTTATTGAGTTTATCTATGAACCATACATGGCTTGGCAACTTATGTGCAGTAGTTTTTACAATTGACCTGAATATCGAATGTAAAATATATTGCAGATAAGACGTGAAATTTCAAGATGAAATTTCTGATTGGACTCCTAGGTTTTCATTTTAGAAAAAAAGGCGAGGTATAACGGTTTCCATCCAATACAAAAAGAGTCGTAATTCTTGAAAAGTAGTCGTAATATGTGGATTTAGCTTTTATAAAGGGCTAGACCACGTGTAACAAGCTTAGCGCATAAAAACACGAATATACCTCTAGGTCTATAAAACCAAACCAAAAATTCAAAAACAACATAGTTAATCTATTTGAATTAAAATTTTATTTATTTATGATTATATTCAAGTGCAGAAATAGAAAAAAAAATGTAAATAAAGTTTCATTCAGTTATAATTAAATCGGCCAACAATAAAGATTACCAAATAAAACAATACAACGCATTGTACTGCGACATGTATCCAGTACCAACTGCAATGAAAATGAACATAGTGTGAATACCACATACAACAAACCTGCAAACAGCTTACATTAAAACATTTCTCCTGGCTCTTGGCAAATCTTCATCTTTCTCCTTGGCTAAAAATTTGCGTATACCTCGTGCATTAATATGGCTAAATTCGGTCGGTGTTAGATGATCCGCATTAGCATTAAAAATGTCACTGTCAGTTTTGTTCAGATATTTCGGAATATTTCGAAATTTATGCGTTTCGAATTTCATCGTTTGCAAATATGGATTTACGAGGCTCAGGCCGTAATATATTTTCCGTTGAATTTTTAACATACTGTGAATAAGGTTTGTTTATCTCATATTATTCAGTTGTGTATTTAATAATACTTACATTGGTTTGTAACGTAACATCCATATCAATAGATCAAGAAGGGCCGATGGCAAAATTTGGTAGAACGTTAGTCGAATATAGTAGTAATAAACACAATTAGTGAGTTTGTTATTTGGGAACCAAATTGAATAGTTTAATGGATATTCAAATCGGGTAGGTTTCACTAATTTAAAATTAATATCAATTATGATTCAAACAATAACAAAACGAACTGTCAACATACCCAATTTAAAGAATTCCAATAAGTTCATCTGATTTGCTTGTGATATGTTTGCGTTGTAGTATTCGGTGTAATTCACCCTTTGTTTCAAATATTTTAAAAAAAAAACTCACAAGTATTACGTATCAAAATTATTTAAAATCAACTCACCTCTTAGTACCATGGATCCAAGATGTAGCTATTATTGCATTAGCCACAATGTCAACAGGTATGGTTTGACAGGTAGCGGAAGTATCACAATGTACCGTTCGCGAAACACCACGCAACGAAGCATAAGCCCATCCATTAAAACCATTAAAACTCTCTGTATAGTCAGGAATAGGATCCTGAATAGCCGGTGCGACTATAATTAAATAAAATAAAGCCTAACAGTAAATTGGAAAAATAAGTACTTACCAATCGACGGCCGCACAATACAAATTGGAATTTCGTTACGATAACGATACACAATATCCTCCGATAAATGTTTAGAAAACGAATAACAATTAGGAAATTCTTTTAAAATTCTAAAAATAAAAAATCTCATATCAAAAATTGAACCTAAATATTAAAGCGCATATCTAATTTTACTTTGGCTGAAGAGCTGTCATAAGTTGATCATCAAATCTTTCGAATGCTTTCATCAAACCGAATACTTCCATTTCAGCGTCATAATGTCTTTCTTCAATCACTTTATGGTGTGATTGCGAATACGTTGTTGACACGAAAACGAAAACATGCAATTTTTTCATTCGTTTGGCTAATTCCATTAATCTATATGTTCCCAATGTGTTGGTAGTAAAAGACTCGCGTAATGTTAAATCAAACCGCACATCAGCACCTGAATGTAATACTATATCGATATTATTAACAATTTCCGATAAATTATCGTTATTCAAGCCAATATTTTCTTGGGTGAGATCCCCTTCGAAAATTTTAATTTTCTTAATTTGTTCCGGTTTGAATTTACGCAGATGATCGAAAACCTAATAAATATTACATACTTAGTAATTCGAACAGGTAAAAACATACTTATCACAGTTAACTTACAATATGATTTAAAAATTCGTTACATCGTGCATTAAAATTGTTTTTGCTACGCACTATCAAATAAATATAATTCACTTCATCACATTCACGCAATAATTTTTCCACGAGCACTTTTCCAATAAAACCGGTCGCCCCCGTGACTAGCACATTTTTATTTTTATACCAATTTCTAATTTCTGACATTGTTCAATAAAAAAATGCAAGTCAAGTTTTTTACGCAAACAACTTTCGGTTACTCAATAATTTTCTTGAAAATGAGTTCAATTTATAGCAAAAAAAATTCAAATTTGTAATTCGAACCCAGGTCAAGCCGATTAATTTATTACTAATAATTAAAAGCTTACGGGAGTATTTATTGGCGCTGATGCAATGTTGTACATTGCTATAATAATAAAAAATAGTAAAGCATAAATGTTAATCGTTGAGAACCTTTTGGAAACAGAAAGTTTGTCTGACATTTACAACATTTTCGACTTATTAATCAGAAAAAATGAAGAGTCCAATCATGTGTAAATATATCTACCAAAAAAAAAAAAAAAAAAAAGAAATATCAAAAGCCCCCCATACTTTAACCCGAGGTCAATACAAAGTGTATCAACTCCAAAAAATGAATTGTTCGTGCGAGCTTGTCAGTACGAAACCAAACTACCACAGAGAAAACTCAGGGAAGGTTTTCATTTTTTGGAGTCGATACACTTTGTATTGACCTCTAGATGTATTTACACATGATTGGACTCTTCGTTTTTTCTGATTAACAAGTCGAAAATGTTGTGAATGTCATTGGTGAATGCCATTTTGGTTATTAATCCCATTCCCAATGAAAGCAATTTAATCTTTAGTCTTGTTTTGTATTCAAAAGTTAAATTAATCGGCTATCCTATAAGACAGTTTTGATAAAGAAAAATTTATACAACGTGATTTTTCCAAAAAATGTGTTCATTTATTGTATATATGTATACATATACGTGTATATGAACAAACATGTTGTATAAAAAACATGATCTACAACTAAAGCATTTGCACCTAAACGTTGACGAATAATTTACGAATGAAATTTTATTGTGAGCACATCAACAATGTTTTAGAGCAGGCCAGGCTTAATATCACCCGATTTAATTAATACATAGAAAAAATTGTTATTACACCTTTCATAGTTGTATATTCTGAAGAACACTAAATTTATGAATTTACGTCAGTTCAAACGGTTCAAATGAAACTTCTGTAGCAGATGAAGTCAGCCATGCAAACATTTTAATTTTTCTTTTTCAATATCACTAGTAACCCCTCGACTAATGGTCCAAGGGACTAATGTGGTTCTACAGAGCAATATCTGTTATATGCGATTGTCCGTTATAAGAAAAAGTTTTATTTTTGAAGACCTATTTGAACGTATTATATGTAATATTGGTATGTATATTAGTTAGAATACTAAGTTCGCAAACATTGTTATTTGTTTGATTGAGTCTAACCTTCTCGGCCTCTACATTAACAAGTATAAGAGTAGATCGTTACATCGAAAAGTTAAGCCTGTTTTCCAACAATACCAAATAAATGTCATACTTTTATGTTCACCGATCTCGCGGGCGTTGTGGCCTAGTGGGCTTCTCTCTAAATCTGGAGGAATACTTCTCATTTTGTACTTATTTTCTATTTGAGTTTATTTAAAAGTTGTCAAACGTTTTTGTTCACTTTTTGAAAGGTGGGGTTCAAATTAGTCTGGATAATTTTTTTTTCTGTTTATATAATTTATCTCAAACGCTGTTTTCAATGTTGGTTTTTTAAGTAGTTAATGGACATAATATAAACATAAACAGAATTTACCAATAACGTCTAACTTTTCCATTATTTCAAATAAATCAGACGCACTGGGCCGATACAAACTACAATTGCGCTAATATAATCCTTGCGCCTTAACGAACATGACATCCTTAAATAATGTCGTTCAACCGTTTTTGGGAAACAAAAAGTTGATAACTACGAACGGATAATACAACATTTACTATACGTAGTTATAAAAAAAGGGAATGTACCATGTCATTCAAAATACACTTCCTGCATTCGCATTTGGACTTGCTATCAAGTTCTTGGATGGGTGATTTTTGCGGTTTCTTAAGAAGGAAGTTAAGAAAGACGCATAAAGGTTAAGGCAACATAATTTAAAACTGCGATCTGAAAAAGACATTTTAATTTGATTTTCAGAATCCGTGTATCAAAATTAATTAAAATCAAATAATTAATGCCATATCCCTTCCTAAAGGTACAAAATTAAAAAATGTCGGCCAGTGAAGCGATTTATCAAATTTATTTTTGATGTTACAGTTCCGAAATTGCGAATGTTTTCAAAACAAAATTAAATACCGAAACAGAAATGAAGAAAATTTAAAAACGCAATAGAAATAATTCCCATTCAGTACCGTCTTAATCAGTTGTGACAATCAGAATTTGCGAATAAAATACAACTGCCTAACACAATTGTGTAAGAAAATTATATCCTCCATAGCAACCAGAAATGAAAAACTTTATTTATAAATTGCCAACCGAATACTACATTTCGTCACGTGAATACTATAGTCTCCTATAAGCCATTTGGAAAATTTTTGAATTTGGAAGAGATAGGACAGTTTGAATTAAAAAATCTGAAAGAGCATGGCCGATTATATGAGTCATTAATTAGTCATTTATGGGAAAAATGGTTTATAGGACACTCACGTGACGATTTGTGTAGATAAATTTTAAGGGGTTCTTGGAACCAGCCGAATTAAAATCCAAATTGTTACTTTTATATGATTGAAATCCGGTAAATTAACAAAAGAAACCGGTATTGCCGTGGGAGCACCCACACAAATGTGTGAGTTGATTTCAGAATAAGTTTTTCAAAATTTCTAAATTAATAGACACAACATTAAGACAAAAATGTTCACAAACAATCCATTCAAAACATAAAATTTTAAAAATTAACAAATCAAGAGGAAAAATTATTATACAAATATTGAAGTGTAAGTATGTACACATACACATGCATTTAGCAAGATTCAAGGAGTGCCGACGTTTTTAATCAAACAATTAATTAAACGATTCAAACTAAACGTGTTAATAACATATTTTATAAAACATGATTATAAAGATACGTACCACATATAGTTTTGCAATTTAATATAAACATATGTGAATATTAGTGAATGTGCTAATTTTATAACCCCAGCGCAAGATTCTTTTGAGGTTATGCGATTATACATTATTGTGTTATTCCATTCAAATTCTTTGTGCAAGCCAAATTTTCAGTGCTACCTGTTTAAAAATATGTAGTAATAAAAAAATGTAGGGTGCTAATAAAAAAGTGTAGGGTAAGATTCCAGTGAATCATAAATTTAAATACCACTGATATTAATTCACAGAAAAGCAATAAAAACTGGATGAGCATTCAAAATATAAGTGACTCACCATTGTTTAATTAACCAAATATAACTTTAAATTTAATAATTTGTTTTTCTCCTAAATTTTTAATTTGAATAATTTCTAGTGTGCCCAAACAATTTTGAATTAATTATTCTACTTTGAGTGGTAATTTTCAGCAGTAATATCTCAAGGGCATTAATAATTTCCCGAAATAATTTTATTATATTTTTCGAAAGCACGTTGTCTGGTAATAGCCCGAAACCGTAGGCCGAGGGCTATTACCTAAAAGCAACGTGATTGAGTCAGTACTCTCTACTTGAGTCAGTAGTATTCTCTATTTGAGTCAGTACGTTCTGGCCAGATACTTAATGTAAGTGGCGAGAGTTGTATTTGTTGTAGTTTGAGCTACCTGATGAGTAGACCAACTTTTCAGTACGAAACCAAACTACCAACATAAAGAACTCATGGAGGGTTCTCATTTTTGAAGAGTAATGGTATAACTCTTGGCCCTTGGGCTAAAATTACGGGGAGGGAGGAATGATATTTCTACTTTTTTCAGTAGATATGTTATGAGGGATTGGCCTCTTTATTTTTCTGATTTACCAAATCGAAAATCAATTGATTTACAGACAGACAAATTAAATTCTTATCAAATAAATGGAATTTACTTCATCACATTCACGTAATATTCTTTCCACTAAAACTTTTCCAATAAAACCGGTGGCTCCCGTGATTAGCACATTTTTTCCTGCATACCAATTTTTAATTTCTGACATTGTTCAAAATATGTAAATAAGTCTTAATTTTACATAAACAATTTCCGACTAATCGATGTGAATTAAAATTCGTTTAATTTATAGTAAAAATTACGAATTTATAATGACACAGGTTAAAAGCGTAACTAATTTATTAATGATAAGACGTAAACATATGAATTTTTTGTAATTTTTGTTTTACAAAGTAATACATAGTTCTGATTTTAAAATAGTTGTGGTGTGCCCGCAAAACGAATTTTGTTTACCAACGAAGCCAGAATAATCCACACATCGAATTAATCAAAACTGATTAATTAGACGGGTGAAGCAGGCGCATCCCAAACTAGTACTGGTAAGCAATATTGTCCTGCTGTAGACGGAAATTATGGACTTAAGTAAAGGTAAAATGGTTATGCTTAATATAATTCAAATTAACTTTCACTATTCTAAGGCTGCTTCAGCAGGTCTCCCACTCAGGCTGAAAAGTTCGGGTGAGGAAGTGGTATTAATCCAATAATCGTGAAATAACTAAAATGGGTTCTGTGGCCTGTATAAGTCTGAGAAGATCAGACATTATATTTTTGGGAAAAATAATTTAAATTTTTTTCTATTTTCTCAATTCAGCAATAGTGACATAACTGCGGTCTGCCTGGAGGTAGATACTTGGGGATTCGGCTTGTTTCAGCTTGAGGAAAAGGAGGGTCCATCGGTTAATCTGGAAGACCTGATCCTAGAAGCGGAACAAACGAAGATCGATGTGATATTAGGATTTGATACTAATAATTTATTTATTTATTTATAGTATTTTATTACACAATTAAGGTAATGCCTTTTTACAATATTACAAAAATATCTTCTCATGTACAATTTGTGTAGCAAGTGATATTGAATATAAAATATTCGATATAAAATATAAAAATTAAATTATAAAGGGCTGAAACCTCATAAGGTGGTCAGAACTTCGGTCTTGATAATCAAACTTCCAAATCAATCCCGAAATGAACCTCTTAAGTCAATCTTTAGCCTTACCTCCAACTCATTTTACACCTCAACCTCTACATCAATCGCAACACAATCCTAAATATAATCACAAGATGAACGGCCAACCCAGCCATCAATTAAATCACTAAATCAACCCTTAATAAACTTTCAAATCAACCCTTAACCTAACTCTAAATCAACTCTTAAATAATTCCCCAACCGAACAACTCACACCCCAATGCAAGCTACGTCAACTCAACTTAGCTCGACCCAAATCTCAATCCTCTGCTCAACTCTACACTTATTTTCCAACCCAACCCCAAAATTAACTCGATTCGAAAGCTAATTGCGTGTATGAACTCAACTCAATCTCACTTCCCACTAAACTCTAAACTCGACCTCAAATTAATCCCTAACCGAACTTCTCTTTCAAATCCAACTCAATTTCAACTCAAACCCTATTCACCATCACTCCGGTATACGTACCTTCGTACCATCATAACCTTAAACAATTATTCCATTATACCATTATTCCATTATATCATCATACCATCATTTCATCATGACATTATACCATTAAACCATCATACAATCGTACCATTGTACCATAGTGATGCCGAACCACCCCACATCTTACCATCAATACACCACACCTTCATACCATCATATAGTCATACCATCACATTGTCAGGCCATGATATCATCATACCATCCACTCGTCATACCATTATGTCGTACCATCATACCCTCATCATTCTACAATAAATACCGTATACCATCGTACGTTGTATCATATATAAAATCATACCATCACTTTTACATTCCAAATTGAAGCTTTTACATTTCAAATTGAACTCTTAACCAATTTTATGAATGGCTAATTAGAATAGAGCTGGGCTATTCCTTAACCGATTATGATGAAAATTGACATGTGCGTTGGAAATGGGATTCCAAAATGATTTTTGAATAAAGTTCTGTAACATGTTCAGTAAGAATTTTTAGCTATTAACCGATTATGATGAATTTTAAAACGAATAGAAGGAAATGTGACCCAAAAATTATTTTTAGGCAAGATTGTGAGAAATATGTCAATAAAGCTTCTATAATGTTATCTATTTAGGTTTCTGTGAATCATGCAGCTATTCAGGTTTCTTTAAGGCAGCCTAAACATACTATTTGGGTTATGTTTTCTTAGTATTTGCTGTCAGAGCGGTAAGTTTGGCCTTGTTTAGAAAAATATACTGTGTAGCGGACACGCGCCTCAATATTGAAACTAATAATGGTAGTGCAGAGTTTCGGAATTATAAATATTATTTTAAATCCTCATTCCCAATCTTAAATTTCATTATAATCGGTTAAGGAATAGCAAAGTTCCGTCCTACTTGACCATATTCCAGAACTATATCTAAAAATTATTTTAAAATCCCATTACCATCGCACATGTAAAATTCCGTTAAAATCCGTTAAAAAATGGACAAGTTCTATCCTATCTGGCCATATTCCAGAATTTCATCTAAAAATAATTTTACAATCCCAATACTAGTCGAAACTTCATCATAATCGATCAGAAATTGACTTAAAATCATTTTATAATCCCAATGCAGTGCATTTGCAAAACCAAACCGAATTTCAACATAATTAGTTGAGAAATAGGTAAGTTCCATCATACTTGGCCAAATTCCAGAACTTCATCCACAAATCATTTTAGAATTCCATTTCCAATGCACAAGTCGAATTTCATCATATTTGGTTGAGAAATAGGCAAGCTCCATCGTACTTGGCCATATTCCAGAACTTTATCCAAAAATCATGTTAGAATCCAATTTCCAGCGCACATATCAAATTTGATCATAATTGGTTGAAGAATAGGCAAGTTCCATCATATACTTGACCATATTCCAGAACTCCATCTAAAAATCATTTTGAAAGCCCATTTCCAATGCACAAGCCGAATTTCATCATAATTGGTTGAGAAATAGATAGTTCCATCTTACTTGGCCATATTGCAGAACTTCATCCAAAAATAATTTTAGAATCCCATTTCCAAAGCTGATTCAAATTTGACTAAAATCCTTTAAGAAATAGATAAGTTACATCCTAATTGACCATTCATATAATTTGCTAAATGTAAAAGGTTTAATTTGAGGTTTGAGATATTAATAGTGACCTTTCTTAAATCTTAAACTCTATTTGTGTATAGTTTGGTTCAAATCGGTCAAGGCGTGTGGATTTGTTTAAATATCATACACATATGATGTACATACAAACAAACACTCACTTATATAGATTGCTCAACAGCTCACTAAACAATTCAACCCGCAAACGTCCCCCAACTCAACCCTCATCCCCCTCAAACGTAAACTCCCTTTCAATTCAATCCTCAAATCACCATATATAAAATATTGACCAACTGCTCACTATATCTTAATCCAATCCCAACTCAACTCCAACTCAACTACAAGTCAACCCGCAAATTGACCTCTAACTTAACCTTCAACTCAACTCCAAACTCAATGCCCAACTCAATATTCAAACCAGCATATATAACAAATTGGTAAATATTTCTATAACCAGGTGTTTTGGGTCAATTCGTATGGCAGGTACCCGACCCTCCTGACGTTCTGGTTCCAAAAACTTTTTAAATCAGACAAGCCGTTCTGGAGATACCATGGGTATAGATATCCAGACAGACGGTCGGACATTTTTTTTTTGTTGCTTTTTTAGACTCAGGGACTTTCAAAACGTCGAGAAAAGTGGTTTTGGACCCAACAAATTTTTGGTCATTTTTGACAGGATTTCAATACTTTGGTCTTTTTATACCGAAGTAAAATAAAACTAAGAATACAAACAAAAAAAGCAAATAAAAATAAGGGTAAAATATTAGAGGAATTTTTGTCATCGAGGGACACCCCAGCGACAGCGCTTCCATAGTGCTGCTTCGCCGTTGGCTAAATCTAGGGGAAAGCAAAAACCAATATGGTAGTGCAGCGAACTGGGGACCTATCATAACTTCTGACCTTCGGACGATTCTTTCCAAAAGTACAACCAGCCCCTGTTTTTTGATTAAAACGGACGGGTCTTGGACAGTGGCGTAACTACAAATTCCGGGCCCCCCCCCCCTCCCCCCACAAAAAATTTTTCTTGGACCCCTAAAAATACTTGTTGTACCTATCAACACGTAAAGCTTTTAGTTAAAAATCTTATTTTTTCCTATTATCAAGCCTCGTATTAATTAAGTATCTGATTTCGAGAGTAGACGAAACAGAACGTGATTCATTTCAATAACCTCAAACAAAACGAAACATCTTGCAACTCAGTGTTATGTTATGACGTTTTCTAAATATATTGATATAATTTGAATATAATCTGAGAAATATCAATAATTTCGAAATAATCTCAAAAATGTCGAATTTTCTAAGTGTATATCTTGAATATTCTTGAAAGTTCTCAAATATCGAATTATCCGTAAGTATGTAAAACCAAAGGGAATCCTATATGGGCTAATCACCGCCATGTAAAACGAAAATAAACTAGAAAATCGGGAAAATATCGAAATTTTGGCATATTCTCGAAAAATTTACTAAACATTACTTATTAAGTTCTCAAAGCTAAGCGCAGAACATTGCAATTCAAAATTCGAATAAATTTGAAAATCTTTAACATAATTTCGATACCGCGGAACTATCTCGATTATCCCAGAAAAATTCGAATAATCTCTATATTATGTGAATCTCGATTGATCTCGAACAATTTCAATAATACCGAAAAATCTGGATATTAATAAATAATTTCAGAAAGCCTGTAAAAATTTAGAAAACCGACGAAAATCTCGAAAGTTCCGAAAATTCTGCTTAATGTTACTAATACTACTAAGCAAAATGTTACTAAGCAACTTAGAGTTAAGCTCAACAAAATGATATCCAATAAGAATGAAACTCGAAAAGCTCGAATAACCATCGTTTCGAAACACCGAATCACCAATTAAGGCTCGAACATCTCACGCATCTCATTTCCATGCTAAACTCCAAAAATCTCGAGAAATTTTAAAAAAGATCAAAAGTAAAAGCTAAAAGGATATTAAATCGGAAAGCGACGGGAATTTCTAAAATCGGGAGAACCCCGCTAAAAACAACCGATAAAACACATTCACTAATTTCAAAATTGATTTGGCATTTGCATTTGCCTTATATAGTATGTATTTAAAATAGTTTTTCTAACTGAACCGACTTTACCGGGTTTATTTTTATTTACAGTTTACCGGTAATCAAAAGATCCGGTTAATGAGAAACTATAAGTCGAACAACCGCTAATTGATTATGGAGACTGACTGGTTTAGCTCAAGTATACGTTGATTCGCTTCTTAAAGACAAGGGCGCACTTAATGAAGGAAACAAGAAATGGTTTTCAGTTGCATTTAGATATTTTTCTAAGAAGAAAGGTTTAACAATTTCTTCTTGATTTTTATGATCTTCAAAATGATAGTTCGCCAGATGCTTAGTAGCAAAGCAGATGAGTAATTGATCCCTTTTTCAAATTAAATTAACCTTATGCAAAAGAAATTTAATTTGTTGTCAATCACAATCAAACTTTTGCAATCAAACACAACCTTTTCTAATCAAAATTTGATCTATAAAAGGTTGAATTTGTTTGGCTAAATGCTCAATTTGATTTATAAAAGGGGTAAACTTGGAGTGCAAAATGTATTTTACAAATAAATGAACCCAGCAAATACTAAAATCTTTATCCTTTGATGTCGAAAGCTTTGATTTCGAACGAGTTTAGCAAAATTTTCTTCTAACTCTAAATATCTGTTTGAATCTAAATGCGTTTGTATTTCTATGTCGGAGTCAGATTACGAGTAATTACTCGGAACTTTTTCACTTTCAGCAACCGAGAATAAATTGTTAGGTCTATCTTATTAAAATATTTAATAGCAACAGGAACGATTTTTCTTTTCTCTAAGAATTAGACCATCGCCTTTTCTTAATTTCCTAGAAATTTAAGAAACTTTAAGCTTAATTTGAACACCATCTAACTAACCTTGACTTTGAACTAATATTCCAACGCTTGACACCCGCCCCAATAACCGTGGGGGCCCCCGCGGCTGCGGGTGCTGCGGGTACCTAGTTACGCCACTGGTCTTGGACCCGTCGCATAGTAATCATCAAGAAACATTTTTAGAGTGCACAGAGGACATCGTAACAAGGAGACGGATCCTGTGGGCACTGAAAGGTTTTAGACCGTATAAATCGACTAGTCCGGATCAGATTATACCAGCGGATCTTCAAAACAATTCAGCAATTATCCTTCCTTATTTGGAGGCTATATACAAAGGGTGTTTAAAGCTAGTTTGTATCCCTAGGAACTGGACGGAGGTTAATGTGGTATATAATCTGAAAGCGGGGTAAAGCTCATATGTCTATCCTAAAGACCTAAGACCAGTAACTCTATCAACCTTTCTTTTGAAAACCTTGGACAGGCTGTTGGATGTCCAGCAAGTGGGCACTGTCTCAGGGAAGGATTGTCATCTCTAGAGGTGGACTGTGTTACGGTTGGCAAGGAAAAAAAAATTTCGCCGCAACCGCAAACATAAAACACTTGCGTGTTTTGAATGGTTCGGAACAACACAACAAAAAAATGGTCTTAGCCTGAGCTCAGTCTAGAGAGGTCGTTAGTCGTGGGTGTATTGCTCTGAACCACTCGATACGGAAATAAAATAAAAAAACTGAAACTAAAATATCACATTTGCCTTCGACCTACCTACATTCTCACGAACTATCCTCCTTGGAGTTCACTCATCTATTCATGATTAATTGCAATCTAAACGAAAATTAAAAAGAAATATCCCGACCCTAATGTACATAACTGTGAATAGCAGAAAGAAAATGGAAAGAGAGAGAGAGAGAAAGAGAAAGAGTGAGAGAGATAGAGAGAGAGAAGCTGCAATCAAATTTATTAGCTAAAAAAAAATAATATAAATAGAAAAAAAAAATATATAAGCATGCACTTTAATTGATAACGTTAAATCTAACGCACTGTAAGAAAAACTGCGAAAAACCACGAACAGTGGGAGCAGAAGAAAAAAAAATTCGACCATGAAAAAAAAAATTTAGCAGAATAAGAAAATGTAAGATAATTTAAAGGAATCACAAAATTAATATGAATTTGATTTGAAAACTACGTTATATAAACAAACTAAAAAGAAACACTATGGGGATATACAAATTGAACATGAAAATCAATGAACTCAAAAGGAAAATACTAAATATAAAAAAAATGAAAATAAAAATAAATATATTACTAACGGATTTGTTTTCTCCCGGCTGCCAACTGCTGACTTCCCCTTCACTGACTGCAACCGATCTTCGAAACGTAATCAATATCCACGCCCAACTCTGCACAGTTATTTTATATGTTTAAATCTCATATATGTACACTCGTTTGTTTAGATCAAATACTGCAAATGTTTCACTGTATGCAGATTTAAATTGGCATGGCAATAATTGAGCCGTAAACTTTTAATTTTAGTACATTTACTGCTAAATTCACTTGAGCCGCAGATAATATAACGGGTGAAGGCCTTTGATAATTCACTTGACCAGCAAACACAACAGGAACAGATAGACAAATAAAATGCACTACGTCTATATAACAATGTCTAATCTTTTATTATTACAAAATTTTCACAATTTTCTTTTAATATTTTATTCTAGTTTTAGTTGCTTTTTTTTGTGTTTATTTATGTAATTAATTTGATTTTTTATAACAATAATACAGTTTTTAGTTAACGCAAATATTCGTAATTATTATTTTTTTATTTTAACACAAAATCAAATACAATTTCATTTTCATTAACAACAATACATTTTAATGGTTTTATTTTATTTTTCATGGACGGTCCTTTCTTCTTATATTGCACTCGCACGTTTTGAGAAACAAACACGAATCGAGCTGCACGCCTATGCCCGTGTATAACAAAAAAAAATTCAACAACAAAAAAACTAAATAAATCGATAAAACTCAACGGATGAGTTATCTTGTCTCATCGAGACCAAAAATTTGACTGCTCTTTTAAAAAACTTTTCCGATCGCACCGCGTTAACAATTTTAAATTTTATTTCCAATGCTTCTCCTCTCTCACACCTCCAATGACTACCTTCCCCTCCCTTCCAATAGCAAACAAAATTATTCCCTCAATATCATGGGTAAATGAGTGCACCATCATTCCACGCGCATATAATTAACAAAAAAAACCCGAGGATAACCCATTGGTGGGCATGGTCAGTTGGCCACAAAAATAACAATTAATTTAATGATTGTTACAACTGCCCAGTAAGTGAGTTAATTAATCATGTGTTTGTAAGTAAGTAGGATTATTGACTCAAAGCCGGGGAAATCCACCATTAAGAGGTGGGGAGGGGTCTTGTCTCATCTTCTCTGGAACATAGTGGTAAACGCTGTGTTTTACAGATGGTGGCAACATTTTGAGATAAAGATAAATGCATGATGCTATTTCATTACCATCTTTTTTCGCTAGTGCTTGTAATTAAATGGCTGGTTCGTAGCACCAACATGTATCGTCAAGATGTAGGTCCATAGGAGCCTTTTATAAAATGACTGAGATGTCTCCAAATTTGGCGTTGGCAAGCATTTTTGAAGATTAACTGTATAAAAACGGCTGGAATCATCTAATTTTACAGCATGTTTGTCCTTTTCTTTTAATTTATAAGAACCATCTGCAAGTTTGTGATGTAGTTTTTGTTCCGAAATGTGTAGTTTCCTTTTTCAGACCCATCAGATAATTCAATTTTTTGTGTGGCATATATCTGTTTTGGAGTTTTTAAGTTTGAAAATCATTTCGTTAAATATTTGAGTATATTTGCAAATAGATATTTGATTTTCGTAATTCTCACGATACAGATAATACATGAAAGAAATGTTTAAGTCCACATGTAAATATTTTTTGTGGGTATCACATTGAGTAAATTGTGACTCGTACGCTGGAAAGCTTTTAATGTGTGCTTTAACAGCAGCAATATTAGTTTCCGGAAGCCTTCAGTCTCCACCAAAATGTTTTCCACGCAAATCTTTTAATGAAATAGAACCTGGTGAGTTAAACAGTTTTTGTGCTACCACCCAAAGAAATTTTTCTGTTTCTCCTAAGGTTAACCGAAACATTTTTGGCACACTCCAATCCTTTGTCCGTCTTTCTTTAAAAAATATTTACAAGAGAATCTTCGGTGGTTTTTGTAACAGTTGTACTCTTTTAGTACTCAGTACTCTTTAAATATTATCTTTTGATAAACAATTTTGGAGCGATTTACATTATCTATATATTTTTGAAGTTGTGTCCTGCATTTCGTTTAAGTTCCCTAAATATTTGGTTTTGTTTTTCGGTGTTTACCGAATTTTCCATTTCAGATTCTAACAAATTTTGTTCAATGTGCGCACTCATTTGATTAAGCAATAGTTTGTTGTCAGAATTAGGTGACGACTCCTGAATTTCGTTTTCATTCTCATATGTTGGATCTAAATCACTATCATCAAAACAGTCAACATTGTCACTATCATTGAGATAATCCATTTGATTCTTACCAACTAAGTTTTCAGCGGATATTTGATTATTTTGAGTACTACAACTTAGTTGAATATTACGATCCAATTCTAATTTTGTTTGCTTTGATCCAACCGTAGAAAAATCCATTATGTTCCATTAAGATTCGTTATATATAAAGGATAACACAAAATTAGAATAAGATGACCAATCAATTAAAAATTCTTAAAATACTCATATTCTGAAAATCAATTAGCGCTTGATTTTGTAAAACTGGCAACCCTTCTACTTTCTTTTACGTAAGTAAAACCCTGTTAAAGATAAGCTTGGAGAAGTTGGAGAAGGAAGGGAAGGTTGATAATATTTTACGGAAATTTCTGATTTGCTACCGAAATACGCCTTTGTATACACTAGGAATGAAGTCGCCGTACAAACTGATGGCAGGACATGATATGAAGACGAAGTTGGATCTGATCAAGCCATCCGTAGAATGTGGCCGTATGTGTAACTCAAAAATGAAAGAACATTTCAACGATAATCACGAGGCCAAGTGGAAGTAGTTCAATGTAGCAGACGCCATTTACTTCAAATCCGAGATTTACAACAATAGGTTTGATGTTTGAATGGCTGTTGGGGAAAATTGAGAGCCGTGTAGGAGCTGTTAACTGCGTTGTATTAGTCGAACAGCAAAACAATCGCCTTGTTCGAGCTCTCGCAAATCAGCTGTTGCCGTTATGGCAAGTCAGTTGGTGAAAACTTGTTGATGGACATGTTCGAGCTAGCAGGAACAGCTTGCTGGTCTGCATGGATCATCGAAGCCGAAAAGGTCAATGAAGTCATTCATGAAGCCTGTCGCGATTTAGACATCAATCGTCATTAGATAAAGCAAATATTTTATCTGGGGAAGAATGTGGTAACGCCAACAACGGTGTCCGAAGGTATTAAAAGTAGAGTTCAAGGGTTAAAAGAGTAGGTTTAATTTATCACAGTTTATCATTGTTTTATTTGGATATATGATGTAGAATTCATTGTTTTAAGGGATAGCTAATGGATTTGTGTGAATAAATAAAGATCACATTATTCTTTAACACGTTCCCAAGAATAGGAGTTTTAATTACTACAGAATACAACAATAAGCACTGTTTTTTTAATAAATTTAAAGAATTATTTTTGCTTCTAAGAGACTTACTGTATAGGCCAAATTTCATAAAATAATCTGCATATCAAATCCCGAATATTTAAGTTTTCAAGTTTTATTAAGGAAAATGTGAAATTTGCTTACTTCAGCCCAATCCCGCTACGAATTGCTTGAACACCCACCGTATTCGCCAGAGCTGGCCCCTCCAGTGACATCTATCTGCTCCGAAACTTATAACATTTCCTACGTGGAAAGCGCTTCTCGCCGGTCGAAGAAGCTATAGCAGTCGTAAGCGGATATTTTGCAGATCTTTCGGAATCGCATTTTCGGGATGGCATAAATTTATTGGGGAGCCGTTGGATAAAGTGTGTTGATAATAAAAATAATTCATGATTCACCACAAATAGTTTATCATTTTCTAGGCTACAAACTTTTCACGTAACCTGTAGATATTATAACGTAATTATATAATAACACAACATTTCAAATCATTAGCTATTTACTAAAACAATTTTCAGCGAACAAACGACAGTCAAATTTTAAAATTTCACAAACCTAAAGCTTTCTTGATGTGGCTGCCATCTTCATTTTAGTGAGACAACTATTTACTACCGAAATTTTATTTTTTTAACACTTAAATAAATATAATTAATAAATAAGTATTAATCAATTATTAACAATAACTTTACTATTTAATTAAATTAAAATAATATTATTTGTGAAATTAGAATATACCTACAACTTTTTTCGTGAAAGCTTTACTTTGTGGTTTTTATGTTCGGCGGTAGATGTCACCTCTAATAAACAAAAATAAAAACATTGCAATTTTCGATTTCATAACACAACACAACCATCCCACAACAAAAATAGTTTATTCTTTTCATTTACTCACTACTCATCTCGTTCTTTCTAATCGGCCAAATGGAATATTTGAAACGAGATAACTGTATAATTTCAATTTATTGTGACGCGACAGCTGTCATAAAATTTATATAGAGAAGGTTAAGTTCACAAACAGAAAATAAAACATAACACAACAAAACAAAAATCTCAATAGTTTGTTGCTTTTTTCTACTTTTATTTGTGTAATTACATTTCATTTGTGTTGTTTTTGTTGTTTGCGATTATTAATGCTGTTTAATAATTTATAATAGCGGTGACGCTTTTTTCTATTTAGATTTGTTTAGTTATAAAACCACAATTGAATGAAAACATTACAATTCGTTTGCTTATTATTATAGACATCCGTATTAAAAAATAATAATATTAATCTTAAAGTATCATACAAAAAAATAATTAGTAATTAAGAACCGTGATTGCTTGTGTTGTTTTCATTTCTTCTGTTTATATGCCGTGATTTTTTGTGAAATAAAATATTTTAGCACATTTGTGTAATAAAATCTAAATTAAATTTAATAGACTCCGTATGTTGTTGCTTTTTTGTGTAAGTGCATTTTTTATGTTTCTAAAAATTTAATTTATTGAACATGATCGCTTATAATCTAGGTTAGATTCATTTAAATATTAAAAAAATCGTTTTTTGCTTTATTTAGACTAATTAAATTATGTGACTTTAATAAGACAAACGGAATATTATATAGGTAGTTAAAGGCAGAGTAAGAAATGATATAGAAATATTCAACTTCGTCTGTTGCAACAATATTGTTGTGCAACAAGGAGAAAAGCAGTTTGTTGTCAACAACTCAACATCTCCGTAATCTTGGTTTTACTTTTTGACAATCGATATAATGTCGATAATGTAGAATTTATCTTGTTGCTTTAGGTAACTGCTTTATATTTACGTGTTTTATATATTTACGACATAGTCTAGGTACAAATCGTATAATATTCTATTTATTTTGTGTTTGTGATTGCAAATAAGGATTCATTTTATTGACCCAGCCAGACGGAAATATTTTCGTCGTGAAAAGTGTATTTTTCTGTTAAAAATCGTTCATTTATTTTCAAGTTTCTATTAAAGGGGGATAAATTTGTAAATTGGGGGAATAACGATGGTAACGCATATGGGGTTATTTTAAGTAGATTGTGAGTATTTAAGTACATATTACACTTAAATTTATTTATACGAGAGAATTATAGGGGCTCCAAATTTTACTTCCAAATATATTAACAAAACTGGCTCTATTCTGATAATTCCTGATGAAACCGAATTAGAAACCTTACATATATTATTTCTAATTGACAATGGTCTGATTTGCAGTGGTCCTATTACAGAAATTAGAAATAAAAAAAAAATTGGAATAGCTATTTCAATAAAAATTGTTTCTTCAACTAAATGTAAACATCGAAACACATATACTAAAGATACATGTTATACCGAAAGTGGTCTGACTGAAAACGTCCGAGATAAATTCAACATGTATAGGGCGGCTTGACTGAAGGCAAAGATTATTAACAAGAAGATCTTCTTGTTAATAATCTTTGCTTTCAGTCAAGCCGCCGTTTACATGTTGAATTTATCTCGGACATTTTCAGTCAGACCACTTTCGGTTTAACATGTATCTTTAGTAATAGTTAGATTTGCAAAATATTTATGCCTACCCGAGACAGACAGCGGTTTAATAAAATCGATTTAGTGAATTTTTCGTGTTTAGTCGCAGTATGTCAACCCCAATTTTAGTTTTGCTGAGTTCTGCTAAATCGGATTAATTAAACCGCTGTCTGTCTAGGGTTACGTAAAACCATACAGAAAATGTACATTTTTTCGTTTTCACCGACACCACTTACAGTTGTTATCACACACTACTTAACACACTATAGTCACATCCGTATATATTCTCACTAATTCAACCAGCACTAATATAATACAGAGAGAACCGAATCCAACCGCTAACGGACACGGGTGCGAGATTCATGATTCACATGTGGAAAGTGCAGTCATTACGGAAACCAGGCGCGTTCTAAGGCCTTATCACAAACATGAAAGAGTATCGGCTAGAACTCATTGCTCTTCAAGAAACTCAATGGACTGAAAGTGTGGGTTTTATTGATGTGTGCCAGGTTATACGTTGCTTTACAGTGGAGTTGATGTGGGCAATCAGTCGATAAAAAATGTGTAAGCTTCACTTATGCATGAAACTAGCCAACCTATCGTTAATCTGCACAAACGCGCCCATTGAAATTACCCAACCCAAGGATAAAGACTCATTTTACAATAATTTGAAAGGTTTGATTTGATTCATACCTGAGCTCGACATGAGACTAGAGCTGGCAAAAATCAGACAGACTTGTGTGCAAAATTGATCCGTACTTACGGCACGGAATAGCTTAGAAACCACTCACACCAAACGCGTATCGCGAGTAACGAATAAATTCCAAACGCGAATTCGCAAATTGAAAGTGAATCGAAGTGAATCTTTTATAGCCGCGTATACAGTGTTTTAGAATGGGTAGTGAAACAGATGTAATGAAAATTTGTCCGTCGCCTCTAAAAAAAAATGTGTGCGCACGCGGTTGTTCGTATTTCGTTTGTGTGTTGCATACTTTAACCCTAATCAAAATAGGTTGAGTCTCGCAGATTCATTTTAGCTTTATTAGCTAAAAATAACCGAAAAATAAATTTGATCGATTGATTCAGCTTTATGTATTGTATTAACTAATAATTTTGTACTTGTGCCGAATATATTTGGGTATAACCGGACATATTTTATTTTTAAAATGATACAACTATAAAAATAAGTATCTTAGACTGAATAGGTAATTTAAATATAAATGTAGAAAATAATTGCTAGGGCATGGTCAATTAATCCACTTGGCCAAATTTCGATGAACGATTAATCGTTTAATCGATTAAAGCAAATTTGATTGATTTAAAGAAATTGTAAGAAACATTCTTAGTTTAATTTCATTATTTTGTTCAAAAATCCAATTGCTCCCAAATAAAGTTAGTTTTTGCGTTAATTTTCTAATTTTCACTGTAATTTTAAATGAATTTATAAAATATTTGGATACATCACTAACAAAATCAAAGGATGCCAGTATTTGAGATTTGACGATTCAGAAGACTGATCAGTCAGAACTAGTTAGGAAATTCGTTTACTATTGATGATGTGCGGATTTAACAATTTCGTGAAAGATTTTTTTCCAACACTACATATCATCTACACTTGACGAAATGGAATGAAAATTTAGTAGATTTACGGTAGTTCAACAACCAAAGTTAATTCAACACGGTATAACAATCCGAAGATTTTCTTATTTTGGAAATAATCGAACGGATAGTGCTGAATACAGAATTTCACATGTTTTAGTAGATTTCGACAAATTAAAATGTCCTAAGGATTCACTTTCCAAGCGTGAAAGCCTAATGAATGAATTGATTTTGATTCTGAAAAGTTGAACTTTCCTCAAGAACAAAATCGATGCATGGTCAATGCACCATGACATCAACAAAGATTTTGGAAACCGCCACTACTTTAATACGGGGAGTATAAAGGATGATTGATACTCTGCCTAATCCGTGACACGTATTTTATTCAAAAAACGAAACGGAACCAATAAATAATTCCTTACTGTGAATTTTAATGCTACAGCAAGCCAATTAGCAAAATATTTCTTCTAAATTTAGAAAACGTGACTAACGTAACAGAACTGTACATAGCTCGAAAATAGAATAGCTTGTTGAATTTTTAAACCAAAAAGCAAACAATAGTCGTCTTTCTGCAGGGGTTTCTCAGCATCACCGAATAGGCTTGAAATGATTGAATAGATACATTCTGTCAAAAAAGTACCGGTAAACACAAATTTTAAGTTCAATCATAAAAATTTATTTTGTCGCCCTCAAAGTATTCCCCATTCGAGGATAAACACATATGCCAGCGTTTTTTCAATCATCGAAACATTTTTTATAGGCACTTTCCTGGAGGGCCTTCAGTTAGCGCGCCGAATTTTGTTTTATGGCTTCAATGGAGTCAAAACGGGTTACACAGAGTAGCAATTTGAGTCTGGGGAAACAGGAAAAAGTCACCTGGTGCTAAATCAGGTGAATATGGTGGTTGATCGATGGTATTTATTGAGTTGTTGGCCTTATATTTGTTCACAATCGTAGCTCGGTATGATGGCGCGTTATCGTCATGTAAAATCCAGCAGTTTTTTCCCATAATTCCGGTCACTTTTTTCGTATCAGCACAAGAAATTTCGTTTGCAACACAAAATTTAAGGTAAACATACAATCTAACACTTGCAAGAGTAATTTATAAGTTACTTCGTGGTATAATACTGAAATGATATTGAACCTCTATACAAAATTGAATTGATGCATCAAGATGTTAAACAAACTAAACGTAAAGTAAATAAAAACATCAGCTGATTTTGAACATCAGCAAATTTTTATGATTTGTTGATCTTGATATTCTGTACCTTTTGAGTCTGTTGTGAACGTTTTGATTTATTTATGTTTCATTGTGTTATATATTGTATATATTTAATTTATCCTATTCAGAAGCGGTCTCTTAGAAACTAGCTCGGTCGATTCGATTTTAAAATCTTGGTTTGATAGGCCAATGAACTTAAAAAAATCGTTTCAGAACAACAACAAAAGTAAATAAGCACAAAAATTAGAAGGACTTAATTAAGTCCGAGGAAACCAATTCCGCCGAAAGTATGACGAAACTAATTCATCCTTAAAATGTACAAGTCCACGACATCAATCTTATTTAAAATTAATAACTTCTGGTCAGGTTTAATTCAGTTTTCAAAAGCTTGCCGTATCGTGCCCAATTCATACTGAAAACGCCCAATTCATATTGAAATTCATGTACATCGGTGAAGTATAATTCAGGGCAATATAGGCCAACAATTAAAATTTCGCAACGAGATATATGCGTTCGGTTACACACCACTTTAAGTTTCACATCTGTCGGGGGTCCCGAGACCCACACTATCTAGTTTTTACATTATTCGTTTTAACAAAGTTTCTAATACATTTAACTCTTTAAAAATCATTTTGATCTCATTTGAAAATTATTTTAAATATTAAGACGAATATTTCATCTGTGTATTTTCGTAATTATATTATAAATGACAAACCCCATTGTATTAAGTGTATTTTTTGCCAACATTTCCTGAAATCGATTTACTCGCAATTCGCTCTTGGTGTGAATACTCTCTTAGAGTCGCTAGCAAATTCTTTCAATACAAAAAGATTCGTTTAGAAACATGAACTCATCCACGCAAGACTTAAAAAATAGAAACTGCCCAAAGCACCAAAGCCAAATTGGACACGGGTTCATTTCAAGAGGGGGGACTCTGGTCGTTCTGATGTAAGATATTGTTGGTCGGGCACCCAATTCGTAGAAAGTAGTGATTATCATTTGGTCGCTGCAAAGCCACGATGACAATTTTCGTACAGGTCGGGGAACACAAGAGAGCACACAGAACGTTTCAACTATAAAGTTCTGATAAATAAAGACACAACAAAAATTTGAAGATGTCGTCAGCATTGTGGAAACACATTAACCGCTGTGATGAAGTGAATACTGTTTGGAAGGTTCTGAAAACTTTGTGTGGTTTTTTTCAAAGGAATTACAGGATCGCACCGTACTCAGATCTAGGTCAACTGTCATTCGGGACCGACGTGGAAACTTCTGTGTTATTATCGATGTGGTACTCGATACATAGAATGAACATTTTTCCGAACTACTTAATGTTCCTTGGGTGGAAAAGTTGAGCCGAGACATTTGAGAGAAGACTATTTTAAAAAATTTTAAAGTTTTAATTTTTTATTTTGTTTACGTTAATAAAGTTTACCAACCATGAAAATTTTCAACCTCGGCATTTTTTGGGATTTATCCGATTTAGGATCCCCTGAGTCCGTAAAATGGTGTCCTCTCTTTAGCCCAGATAGTTTAACCAATCGAACACTGAAATATTTAAGGTTTTTCATAAATTGGGATATCCCAATGAATTTTAGTGGAAATCGGCCAACCGGAAGTGGCAACTTCCGTGGACCAGAAAATGTATTTTGCAAATACCTCAACAAATATAAGATTTACTGAAAAACTATTAAGTAGTACAAAATGTTCAAAAAATTAAAAAGTTTAAAAATTTGAAAGGTCCAAGTGGCGGCCGTTAATTAAAAAGATCTTTTAAAAATATTTACTTGGTTTTTATAATATTTGTTGTATTATTATTATTCACCCTTATTATGATTGTCGAGTCGGTCGACAATCGACACGACTCTATGTTGCCTTTTTCTTTTTCGTATTGTTTTTATCAAATGAAAAAACGAAAACGCAATACAGAGTCCTGGGATAAATAAACGTCAAAACCTACATAAAATGGAATAATTTTTTCCCTATATTAAAAATTCCCAATCGGCAGAATACACTTTTAGAAAAAATAATTCCAAACTGCTAGAATACTAGCTATATTTTGTTGAGAAATTTACAACAACAATTGCACGTGACAGGAATTAAATAATTCGAACAAAAAATTTGAGTTATTTAATTCTTGCTCGAACAAATCAAATACGTAACTGCTTGAATGAAAAACAGAAGAAATACTCGTACCAACATAGAATATAAAAATTAAATCGAAAAAATATTTCGCTGCTTATTCTGTTGAGAAAAAAATAATTCGAATTAATTTTTTTTTCAACAAAATACAGCTACTATCAAAATAGTTCAATTCCCAATTCCCAGGGAATAGCCAGAATAGGGCCACAGGAGAGTTTATCTCTTTTTTTAAAAGAATAAATTTTTACTCCATTTCATTCGGTCTATGTCGCTTTTTGTATTGCGATCTCAGTCAATTATATTATGTATGAAAGCTATCTCCGCTTCGACCACGTACCTTCGTTGGTGAGAGACACAAACGAATGATAGTTGAAATAGAATATCATTTTATTTTAGCTAGTTGAGATCGCATTAATAAAATATATTCTTACTAAGCGAAATAGTGTTCATATTCAGTTTATGTAAAAGAGACACACACTCTGCTTCTCGCTTTTTGTGCAAAATCCCAGTCCAGGACAAAACTGTTCACGTTCAGTTACATATACAGTGCTGGTAAAAAAAATTTGGGCAAACAAATTTATTGCAAATTGGAGTCTTTTTTTGCTAAAATTACAAAACTTTTGAAATCAATTGGTTTATTGTTTCATTTTAAATACATGTATGACGTAATTTTTTGAAAAAAAAAATTGACCTGCAATTTAGGGGCAAAACACCGAAAAATGCCAAAATATTCAAAATACGTTTGATTGGAGTTAAAGTAATGTAATAAATTAAACACTTATTTTTTATTTTTTTTTTGTTTTTTATTGATTTATAGAAGTTCAATCTTTAATATTAATGTTTTGTTGGACCGCCTTTTGCTTTTATTACAGCGATACACCTCCGATTCACTGAATTTGATAAATTTTTCAAAGTCGCAGGAGGTATGGATTCCCAAATCAACATTAACAAACTTTTTAAAGCTTCAATCGATTCTGGGCGCTTCCTTGCTACTTCTAGCTTCATTATATACCAAATATTTTCAATTGGATTTAAGTCTGGACTATACGGAGGCCAGCTCAACACATCGATACTTTGTGCTTTTCTCACTAAGCCGGCTGAAATTTTTTTTCCCGTTGCTCGCTCAAGATCCTGTCTTATGTCCGATTAAGTTTTAAAACGGTTCCGACGACTTTGTAATAGTATAAAACGATCTTCCACTGGCGTTGTCTTTCTGGGCATTCCAGAGCCTTTCTTTCTTTGTGTACCGCTCATCTCTCGATTTTTTTTAATATTCCACGCGACAGTACTTTTAGGAATGTTTAATCTTTCACCTATTTCACGCGTGGTTAAATTTTCTCGCGCCAAAATCAACATATTGCTTTTACACTGGTCTCTAACTTTTCCCATTTTTTTTAACTAAAATTGCACTTTATTCTTTATTTGTCTAGGATCACTTACAGAATAACTTAATCTTACAAAATATGCACTATTTTATACTCAAAAAATAAATTACAGGCAATAAAACATCTGCACCCTAATGACGGCCAAGAACGGTAGGCGTAAAAAAAAATAATTGCTTGCCCAATTTTTATGCACATCAGTTGCGGGGTTGTACCGGTGTAATAAAAGCAAAAGGCGGTCCAACAAAATATTAATATGAAAGATTGAACTTCTATAAATCAATAAAGAACAAACAAAAAAATAAAAAATAAGTGTTTAATTTATTACATTACTTTAACACCAATCAACGTATTTTGAATATTTTGGCATTTTTCGGTGTTTTGCCCCTAAATTGCAGGTCAATTTTTTTTTTCAAAACATTACGTCATACATGTATTTAAAATGAAACAATAAACCAATTGCTTTCAAAAGTTTTGTAATTTTAGCAAAAAAAGACTCCAATTTGCAATAAATTTGTTTGCCCAAATTTTTTTTACCAGCACTGTATGTTTATTTATTACCACATTTTAAGCAGTACACAATTCTGATTAAAAAAAATTAATTTTTAGTCTATCTTTAGACTAATTGTTAACAGAATTAAAATCAATTATGTATATAATTATTTTCATCTTATAGAAATGGTATTAAAAAATTGATATTTCTTAAAACTTATTCACTGTATTTCATTAAAACCGGCCACTTGGACCGACCTTCATACACAAATGGGTAAGCTCCTTTGCTTAGTAAGATTCTCAAAATTCCCAGTTCATATAAAAATGTGGAGCGCCGGCCACACCTTAATTTTCTGATGAAATCATATCCGTATTTACTAAAGCAATTTCCTTTTTCAAATAAATAAATCCAAATAATAGTTTCTGGAGCAAAACATGACTTCTTGTTTGGGCAATTTGTTACCTGGAAACAGTATAAGCAATGCTGACTCGTTTTGTAAATGAATTTTTTACAAAATATTAAATAAAGCAATAAATAACTCACGCGTAGGTATTGCAATACGGAATTTGATAAATCCGGAATTCCGAGCGATTTTACAAATTCGAAAGTCGGAATTTATAAGCCCCCAAATATTCAATTCTGTTTTTCTATTTTATTCAATCATGGCGATTGAACGAATAAATAAAAAACCGGAAGTCCGAATTTGCGACCTTTTAAATCTCGATTTTCAAATTTGTAAAATCGCTCGCAATTCCGTGTGTTTTTAGAAATACGTATATCACAAGGTGCATACTAGGGGCGTTTCTGCTGAAAAAAATTTACACCACAAAGTTAGCCACAAGAGTTGCATACGTACTATGTAGGTAACCCTGCGGGTCAAATGTTTGTCCTGTGAACCATTTTGGTTACATTATGTTGGTAACCTTGGTTAAATGTTTGTACGAGTTGATAATAATTCAACTCATTTAGTTAACTTCGTGGGGTACATCTTTCACCAGAAATGTACCATGTACTTAACTTCGTGGATGCGACTCTGAAAACCCAAACAATTCTTCAAGAAACAGTGATCGCTTTATATACTTTATGCAAAAAATATGCTTATCAAAAATAATTTATTGGATGCTGTATTGGAGTTGGAAATAATAATTGTGAATTTCATACGCAATTCATACTACAGTAGCAAATCTCACCTAATTTGTGAATATGCCATAACCATGTGATTTATTTATCGAAAATTTCATTGAACGTCACGCCAACCTAAAAGAATATTTTTATATTTATAACCACCATTGAATTCTAAAAATATAAATTGTAATTTCTTATGAAATACTTTTCTAGAAATTCCATCAAACAGAAGAAATTAATTATTATATTAAATCTAAAAAATTTTAAAACTGAGATCATTGCTAATTTTTTTTTCTGGAATCACTTTATTTATATAGAACAGTTCAATATTTTTTATGAAGCTTCAATTTATAATGAAACCTAGTTTCATACTAAAATGTGCAACGCCCTACGAATAGTATTAACCGTTGATACTTTTTTTATCACAAAGAAATTAAGTTGACAAAGAATAAATATTTTTAATCGTCATTATCCCAAATACGGTCATTTAAGCTTAAACATGCATCATTCACGGATATGACCACAAAAAGTGTAATGATTGGATTTCTAACTCATCAAGAAACTTCAATTCGCCAAAATTTTAAAAGTTACGTGAAACAAACGCTTATTTCTATGAAGATAATTACTGTATCTCTAAAATTTCGAACAATTGTTTGTTATGAATGTAAATATTGATAAGGTGTGAACTATTTTTTACGCACACTACACCCATATACTATATAAGTTTATGACTAATTCCAGTTTAAGTAAATATTATGATTTAGTTTGTATGCAAATAAAAATAGTTGAACGACTATCTTTACTTCAATGTTATACATAAGTACTTTTCGCCTTTTGATAATGATAATTACTGGATTTAATATTCACAACTTTAAAAATTCCAAGCTGATTACAAATTACACCTCCTATATCTCCATTTATGAACAGTGAGCAATTACAATCAAAATATTATGTATTTGATTATTTTGGTAATATGTGTGTACATATGTAAATGTATATTGCGCATGTGTATGCATATCAATTATTTGACTGAAATATGTCGTGAATGTCACTTGTTATCAATCACTTGTTAAATAAAATACGAACAAGTAATATGTATGTTCTTCTTGTTATTGACACAAAACTCATTTTATTATTGATAAAGATGAACATTGATTAAATAATGTAATTAGATGATATGCAAACAGATTCTAATATGTTGTATTTATGCGCCTAGTTCTAGATCTTACATATATAGTGCAATTAAATTAACAGTCATCTTGAAATAAACCACGGACATTGATCTAGTTAAATACAAACAGATGATTTATTGTTGTTGATCAAATTTTTGGCAACAGGTGAAATCTCAACACAATAACTGGTCGCGACGAGTTAATTAAAGTGAATTTAAAAGTTTTTGCGGTTAGTACCAAACACATATTAAGTGATGTAATCTGCCAAAAAAATTTGCGAATGTGTTTTTATATGAATTGTTATTTTCATAAAAATATTTGCTTTTATTTTTACGATTTTTATAAATGACAGTAAGTGACTTTGTAAAGATACGAGACGAGTATATTCGGAGACAGTAATTTTAAATTTACTGAAACTGACCAAATTCTTGAAGTGAGTAATCCTTATAAACTAACTTTTACAAAGATTCATGCATGCGCATATCGAATCGATCACAAAAAAAAAAAAAAATGATTCACGAAGTGGTTAATATTTTGTAGCACTAAGTATAGATAAACAAACATCCGGATTTTGAAAATTTATCATTTCCTAGTGTGCTATTGGAACAATGTAGGTGTGCGAGTAAGATAATTATTTTACCTCGAATTTATTTTTGTTTAATAAAAAAAACAATCGTATAGTATTTTACAAAATATTGTAATATGTTTCCCATCACCCCCAACATTACCAAATTTTCTGTGTCTTTTGAAATGATAACCATGCCACGCCGCCGATGATGTTTTATTTGTTAGTTATTTTCTAAACAAACATCAAAAAGGATATAAAATAAATATATCGAGAGCATATGTATGTTTCTTGCACATCTGCTCCCTTTTAAGTGAAAATATGACCTTATTACATTAGATATGTAAACAAATAAATTCTAAATATTAATGAATATTGTTCTTTGAGAAGTATGTAGCTATATTTTTAAATCCCATAATGTTCAGTATCAGTTATCAGGCTTACCGTAACACTCGAGGTTATCGGACTTAATTAGTCATTTAAATTTTTTTAAATAGACAATTAATAATAATTTAAAACCTAAAAATATTTAAATTTTTGATAATCGTTATCACCAGACCAGACAATTAATTCTTGTTTAAAATAACAATTTTAATTATTTTCAGAATTTTCCCAAAATCTTTTATCAACAAACATTTATCAGTTCTTTATCAATTTGGATAATTTTGTGTTTATTTTGACAGTCGCCCGTATCATCATGGAAATACGGCTTTTATTTTTCCAAGCTAAATCGAAAATTTTAATAAAATTTAGTTTGTATGAGTAAGAGTCATTTTTAAACGTATTTAATCTTTTATTAGGCTTATTATATAATTTTGATGCGTTATATATATTTCAAGGGCCGCAACCCCAAGTATAGTTTTTGTTTCTCTCAACATATCTTCCAAACATTTCGAAATTATTAGGAAGCAATTAAATTAGAGCCGACTTTAAACTCAATTTCATTTACACAGTTAATTAAATATCTTGCTTGATTACAATGCAGTCCACCGCCGTTACCGTAACTTTAGAATACTTTTACCGCTGTTATCACAACTCTACTGTTATTATACCGGGTTGTAAATTAGGCATTGTATAGTGTATTACTTCGATACGCACAATTCAAACTTCGAAAAATTTCCAAATCAAATCTCAAATTGAAATTAATTCTTTGAGCGATGTTGATACGGTTTAAATCGATAACGGCTAAAATTAGGCTTATGCATAATCAAACTGATTTGCACCAAAACAAATTATTGTTATATTATTGGTGGGATTGTAAAAGTATTGTTTACTTCAAATAATTAAAGCTGGAGAAACGATAAATGCTGATATGTAATGTGACCAACTAGAATTTATAAACTTAAAATGTGTGTTAGTGACTATTTTCAATCAAAGCCTGAAGAGTTTCGCAAAAATTATATATTTAAGCTTCCTGAAGTTTGATAAATCTGTGGTTAACTAAATTATTATAATTTTTATACTACCGTTGGTGTATCAATGAGTTATTTTTGAAAAATGTCAGTTTAACTTTAATTAAATACTTAACAACTGCAAAATGGCTGGTTAAATTAATCTTAGCTTAAGCAAATTTATTTTTATTGAAAAGCCGAAATTGAAAATTAAAGAGTTAATTCTTTGCTTATAAAGATCACTGAAATCCACCCAAAAGCAGCCATGAATGTGAATCACTTTTAGACAGACGGGTGATGACAAATGGATTGCACCCGTGTAACGGGTGATGAAAAATTGACTCTCTGATAATTAGGTTCGAAAAATACTTTAGGCATCTGAAGGAGACCGCCTTTGACTTGCTCAAACTGATTTGCACCAAAACAAATTAATGTTATATTATTGGTGGGATTGTAAAAGTATTGTTTACTTCAAATAATTAAAGCTGGAGAAACGATAAATGCTGATATGTAATGTGACCAACTAGAATTTATAAACTTAAAATGTGTGTTAGTGACTATTTTCAATCAAAGCCTGAAGAGTTTCGCAAAAATTATATATTTAAGCTTCCTGACAGATGCAGAAAGGTTCTAATTGTAAATGGAAACTACATTATATAATAAAAAAGGCAGAGGCATTATGAATAACCAAATATTATAAGTCATAATGAAGGGGAGAAATTGCTTCGATCTGTCCTTTCTATATATAGAAAAAAATCGGGGTAATTAGTTAGCAGTTCAGTCGCTATAGAAAAATGACTAATCCTCGTCAGATCGAAACTGAATTTGCAGAACTCTTAACAAATTCTCCCCTTCGTAAAGTAAAAATGTATAATGCATAACGAACCCCAAGATTTAGATCTCTGTCAGATTCCTTCTTCAAATTCCTCTTCCTTGCTGACATTCTAATTATATTAAAAGAAAACAAACAAACATTTATTTTTTTTTTTTTTTTTGATTAACGCCCTTTTAGTGAAATTATTTATTATTTTAGTATTACTAGTGACAACTTCATACGTTTTGGTATGACGTTTTTATTTGAACATGGCCTGTTACCTTTATTATTTATATAGAGAATCACGTTGCGTTTATTATTTATACACATCGTCACTCGATGACGATATCATACACGTGAGCATATATTATTAATTTCCTATGTCGTGATTTTATTTAGCAGGTTAATATTGTTGTGCTGCATAAGTGTTATAGTGCGAATAATCGTCTAAAAATCAAAAATAAAGCATAGTCCCAAAAGTTGTTGTTTTTGGGCGATTGCGTATTATTTTTATGCCGAATCGTTCCATAAAATACACCAAAACAAGAAACACAAAATTACCCAAAAATCTAAAATGAAGCTCTATAACAATATCTCGATAGTTTACTTGTCATCCCAGAAAGTATATGTCTGACATGACATTAAGTGGAAGTTACATGTTGAACCGAAACATGATCGACTGAAATTGTGACTGAACGAAATTTTCAGTCAGAGGTTAATTTTTAGGCTGAAATGACGTTTTAATAAATGTCAAATTAAATATATAAATAAATTATCCAACATTACTCCGATGACTTTATCCGACCAACATTTCTTCGACTTATTATTAATTTAAAATTGATTTAAATTAGTTTTAATAAAGTATGTAGGTTTACTTTTAAATTAAGGATCAAAAATAACAAAAAATATGTGTCTGTATTAATTGCCTAACGTAATTTCGGTTGCGTTGCAGTTTGATGTTCGACTTTTCGTTATGTTTTTATTCAGTCAAAAAACACTGAACCGATATTGAACGACTTCTGACATCGAAATAAGATCAACTGGCTTTACAACGAAACTAGAAACAAAATCGTATTAGCCAAAGTGTGACTATAGTGTCTGCCATACAAAGGGTCAATTAATGAGCACCGCTCGGTAAACGTTTTGTAGAGTCGGACTGTTTTAGTGGAGTCGGAATCGGAAAAATACTGACCGACTCTGACTCGAAAAAAAATGCGGAAATTTTTAAATCCAGAATAATTGAAAAGATAAAATCCAGAAAAAAATCCCGAAATCCCGAAAATACTATAAAAAATATTTTGTTTAAAATAAATGAAAAAAATTCAAATTTTAGGCATTTTTGGACCTTTGTCGTACTTGAAACATTTGTGGTACATCTATCTGTAGAAGCGATACAAGAGGCAAACCGGCGCTATGTAATTTGGTAATCGCTTAAAATGATTTTTAGATATTACCGAAAAGCTCACAGGCATAGTGACCAGCCGTCGTCTTCATCTATTAATAACAAGAAAATCCTGTTGAAGACGTAGAAGAAAAACATGAATTCGAAAAATTTCTAGATGACCAAGAGAAATCGAAACGACTTCGGGATATCAAAAGGATTTAATTTTTTGATGGCTTGGAGAAAGTGGAAAAATCAACAGAAGTGCGAGTCTTAATTTTCCTGAGGCCATACTAATTTTAAGAACAATGTCGAAATTTTTTCTTTTTCTTTTATTTATTTATTTGATTTTTTGTTATATTCAAATTATGTTTTTATGATGAAAGAATTTCAATACGAGCAGTATTATGAATTTTTTAATATTTTGATTATAGAAGTTGGAGTCGGAGTCGGATAGTCAATTTTTAATATATCGGAGTCGGAGTCGAATAATTATTTTACCGACTCCGCAGCCTTGGTTGATATATTCAAGATATGAGTCATTCAGTAAAAATTAAAAAACTTGGAAGACCCCCCCCCCCCCCCCCCCCCCCGACCAGGTTAAAACAAAATTAACAACCCAAAATTTGTAACTACCAACACAGGCGCAAAAATCAGTTTTTAACATTGTAACGCTTGATTGATTAATTTGATTGATTTAGTGTGTATGACCAAGCATAAGGCAAGTTTCCCGGATACGCCGGGTCCACCGTACACCCTTTTACACACAACAAAACTGAGGGAGAGGAAAAAGGATGTTAACAACAAAGAATCTACCCGGTTCCAAACACCTAAGTAGTTGATAATTAGTAAATAAGACAGCACAAGTCAACAGAATTTTAAACTGCATGATTGTAAACTGCTTCTTCCTGTTGGAGCGTTGAGTCAGGCTATGACTTTGTTCTGAAATTATGCTTAAATTTAATCTCTTCAAGAATGAATTTTCTGGACCTATCTTAGTCACTGAAACAGAATGAATTATTTATCAGTATTTAAGTAACCCCTTCATATCCTCTAAACATCCTTGTTTTTATTGAACTACTTATACTAAAAGATTAACATTCACATCATTCCTGGTCTACCTAAAAAAATCAATAAACGATTAGAAATCCTCTATAGGTGACACTTCTAAACATTTAACCATTAATTAACTAATTTATCCATTTATAATTATCCAGTTAATATCCAGAGAGACCGCTAATAAAGAAACCAAAAATACAAGAAATATAACAGACCTAATAAAAAAATAAACAAATAAGTAATAATGTAGTAAAAATAAGTTGGCACAGGACACACAATTTATAACTACAGGCTCAATTTCTGCTTCTCTGTATCTTTTGATGCCAGTTCCAACTAAACAAACAATTTGAATTGAAATTAAAATTTCTTGATTAACCCTTCCGCGTGGGAGTTAAAAGTTTCAATTACTATGTGAGTTGCGGGAGGAGGAAATTAAACGAAAACTTCTAAATGTGTGTCTTATTGTTTTTAATTTATTAAATTAATAGTTTGTTTTAATAAAACAAACATTTTGAAATATCAGTTTCATTGTTTTTTATTTAAAAATTTTTTTTTGGATGTACTTTATACAAATAGCATCTAAAATAGTTCACGGTGTCTTGTTAAAGTTCGTATTTTCTAATGATATACACGTGTATGGCACTCCGCAGTAGAGATGATTTTACGCATGACGTACACGTGTACGGCACTCCACGCGGAAGGGTTAATAATGAACCACCACCTCCCTTCTTTTAAGCTGATTAAATATTTAAGTTAAATTAGAATTTAAATCTATATTTACTTCCTGAAATAAATATAAATTAGTATTTAAGTAATATAATTTAATTAAATATATGAATCTCTAACTATTATCCCCACAAACAAGCGATTTTAAATTAAAAATCTAAAGTTAATGATTTAAACCTACAATGATAACAATGAATTAAATAACATTAAATTACTTTAAAATTACCATATATCATTCAAAATTATTTAACGAAATTTAAGAAAATTTCTTTTTTATTAATGAGGAACATTATCACCCAAATAGAACTTATCAATCTTCAAGTAACAAAGAAATTAATAGTAATTTCTCTGATCTCAATCTTCAAATTCTCAATCCCCATACATAAAACTATCACATATCATCCACTTGAATCAAAAATACCGAAACCAACCCATTTTTATCACCACATCAAAACTAAATCTATTTTTATATTTATATTTATATTTATACCTACATATCACACATGACAAGATATAATAACAAATTAAATAAATAAATAAAAAACAATAAGATAAGATTAATCATCTTAAATTAACCTAACATAATATAACCCCATATAATTATATGATGTAACAATGTAATTTGGTACAAAATAATAATCCTATAAAGCTAACATCAATTTCCATCCGAGCCGCAGCTAAATTTAAAATATGGAGAGACACCTTATGATTTGAAGTTGTGATGCATATAAACAAAACCAACACTAATGTAATACTACAAGCCTGATTCAGTGATGAAGCACGCAGATACCCTCTTACATTTAATACCTTATAGTTGAAAGTGTTAGTGCGAAAATATAATAAAAATACTCTCATCTAACCAATCCCAATTAATTTTTTCCATTATTAACATACCCAATTCTCCGTCCACAATTCGTTTGTTTTGTTTTATCTACAATTTGTATGTTTTTCTCAAATTTCTTGATTTTCACCAATATTGACCATTTTTTTTTAAATATTCATATTTATTGACAGTACAACTGACAACTTTAAGATTTTGTTGGCTCGTCTTGATTTTTGATTACTTCTGCTATTCATCATATTAAATTTAAAAGGAAGGTCCCATTAAATTTTTGTTAACTACAATATGAAAACAAAAGAAATCTACATAATTTCCTGTCATCCTTGCGTAGAAAGGACCAATGCTAAGCGGTTTTGGGTATTTTTTTTATTTTAGTATGTGAAATACAAACGTAAATATTATTAATGTTGATATTTTTGAAATTTTTCTGACGTTAGTACAGTAAATTTAGGTTTTTTTGCATATCATTTTGTTTTTTTTTATTTTTATATGATGAAAATTAATTGAGATAGGCTTTTGAGTACGAGGACCACCTTCCCCGAGTCCTTTAAACTCAAAAATCTCAAAAACGAAGGGTTCAAGGAAGTTCAAGCTTGAATTTCAGAAACTTCATCCTTGTAGCCCTTGAAATTCCCTGCAAAATGGTTCGAGCTTCGAGACGATTAAAGCGAACAGATATCTTAAAATTCGCCGAAGAATTTTTGAGCATTTTTACTCTCTATTCTTTTTTCTAATTTACTCGTCCATACAAAATTATTGTTTTTTGATTTTCAGTTGCGTTTGCGTACATTTGTATTGTTTTTTACGACACATTTAAGGCGGCTGCACGAGTCCGTCTCGTGCGCGTCGCATTTTGCGACGCGCTTTAAAATTAAACATTTTTCAACTCAGGAGGGGAAATTTTTTTTAGATTAGGGTGCTTTGATTGGTTTAAAAAGCTCGTCGGAACATGCGACGCGCACGAGACGAACTCGTGCAGCCGCCTTTACTCTCTTTTAGTTCTTTATTTTAATTCTCTATAAATGTACCATTAAAAAATTTCAAGCTGTTGATAACTAATTTTTTTATTAATTTCGTCATGAGGGGTGGTTTTTAAGGGTTGAAATATTGCAATAAATCATAAATTATATTCCAGAGCATGAAAGAATGTTTATTTTACATATTTAAACATGATTTCAATCTAAGTAGCGCTTAAATCTGTGGTTATTAATTTTTTTTCGGAACGGGTATAGTTTTCACCTTCTGAAAACAAACAACACATCAGGAACATATAACTTTTGAAGAGGAGGGTGAGAAAAGCTTAATTATAAATTTCTATCAAAATCGGTGTTATCCGAAAGAATTCTGAAAGTGTTCTGAGGTAATAACATATTTTTACCAGCAAACACTAGACTAACCATTGTAAACATTTATTATAAATTTTAAAAATGCAATAATAAAATCGTGTCAAAATATTGACGTAACCTTTAGTGTACCGACGAGCGCGATCATATGCGAAAAATACCAAAAGCGCTGTCACACTGTTTCAAGTTATTTCCAATACAAAAACGAATAAAAAATACTGGTATTTTTCACATATTTATAACCAAAATTAAGAGATTTCAAAGAAGTTTTCAATGAAAAGCAAAGTTTCGCAAGCCACACACCGCGCAGTCGAACCTATTTATTTCTCTAGCAAAATATTTATTTTAAATTAGTTATATTTCCAAACCCTAATTTGAAAATTGTGCGCAGTTCCAAAATGGCCCAACTAGAGGGAGCAGTTCTGGCCTCCTAAAAATTGCTCAGAGGTTCCCTTCAAATATCTCGATTTGGCAGGAATGGAGATTGCCGTGTTTGATACTACACCCAAGAACATACTTAAATAGCACATATGATATATACATAAATAAAATTTGCAATGGAAATTGTTGGAAAGTGTTACATGTAATTGAATCATATTTGGATTAGTTATAAAGCAATAATTTAAATGAAATTATAGGGCGTGGGCTTGGAAAAATCTTTGAAATTATAAAATTGTTATATGTCGCCTCCATCCTGTACCCTTTTAGATTAGATGAAAATTTCGTTAAAAAACGACGCTGTATTTTTTTTTATTTCATAGATTTATCTGTTTGTAAACTTAAGCAAAAGGATGATATTTTTCTAATCCAATCGCAGCCGCCTAATAAATTAATAAATTATGCAATTAATTACAGTAGTAATATTTGTCTGGCTGTCAAGTAACAACCTTCAACATTAGCAAAATACGTCACATTTAAGAAGCACAAAAAGTTTGTGGGAAGAAAATTATTTTTTTGGGTTTTTAATTTTAAACTGGAGGATTGCTGTTGCTGTTCATATAGTTTTCCGTTGTATCAATGATATTCTATCTTGACTATTTATAAAAATCACAAAATATTTTTTATTTTGTGGGCCGGACAAGCTGAGTAGCTATTGCAATAATATGGGAGATATTCATATTCGTAGCCGAATGCAGGCTAATAAAATTATTTTGATTAATTTGTATTAAAGTAGTCAAACTACCAAGTGTGGTTTGTTTTTAGTTTTTATAAATTCTGTTATATCCTAAATTTTAAATGATCAATCCTTTCACCATATTATAAAAAAAAAAAAAAATATTATTTATGTATAAATCTAATAAAGATGTTCATTTTTTTATTAAATAATCTGGAATTAGAAAATACACGAGAAAATCATTTTTTTGATAAATAAAGTATGTGTTTGCTCGTTATCTCATCATCTCATCCTACACACGCAGCACCGTATTCGAAGAAGTAAAATTATGATATTCTTTGTCGTGATAATTAAAAATAAATATTGTATGAATGTAACGCATACTTATAATTTATTTTTAGGTTTTAAACTATTGATTTATATATCTGCCGCTTACTTAACGAAACCGAAATATCGTGTCCTTAAACTTCAAGGTGGTAAAAAGTCATTTTTTTAAAAATTGGCCTTCGACCGTATATTCTAAACGCATTATATCGATAAAAGATTTTTATGTCTTAACGCATAAAACTTTCACTAAACTATTTTATAACAGAACAATGAACTTAAGTGATCATTTATTAAAGTCACGTGGGTGGGTGGAAGTTCTATTATATTATAGTTTTGTGTCTTTTTTTTTTTTTTGTTGCATTACTGTTGTTAAAATTAATCTCGGCTATATCAATATTTAATGAATCAAAAATTGAATTTCATTTTAGGAAATTAATAAGGATTGTGTTATATATTATACTGTTTGATAAAATTTATTTGTTTTTTAAATTAAACTGTTTTCTTATTCATTTATTTTCATTTTTTTATTTCATTTACATTTTTTTTCGCCTTTCAATGCTGAAAAAAAATAAAATAAATTATTTTTAGAATCTAAAATAGAAAAATTTAATATTTTAATATATTTACTGACACATATACGAGTATGTACATGGTTCAGCAACATAAGAAGAAATATTTTTGTAATAAAAAAAAAAATCAGAGCCGAAAATTTTTCTGTCATTCAATGTATTTTATCTATACACCAAAAATAGTTCATTGTTTATTAAACTTAATTGTACGTAACAATATTTTGCTAAACAGTCTGTTTTATTCATTGTATCCATTGAAGGTATAATACATATACATTTTTCTAATGTCATTTATTTATGTTTATGTTGCGTCAATGATTTTGCGTTTTATTTTGTGTTGCCCTTTACCAGACGTTTATAGTGTTATTACTACAAGTAAAATTGTAATAAATTTTAAAAAGTTGACAATTTTATATACGAGTGCATACCACTAGTTCTATTTGTTATAGTTATGAACTGACTACTTATGCGCCATTGATCGTGAGCCGAGGTCACGTTTATTAATGCAATTGACTTCATTAACATACTGTACGAAACGAGAATAAAGTGTAAATTATTATAGTAATCAATCCGTTCACCGCAAGAAATTTTCAATTTCGCCAGCCATATTGACTTTTAATATTTTTTATAGAATGAATTTAATCGGTTAGTTGGCAAGGTAAAATGTTGATAAAATTATAAATTTGACTAGAGCTACGATTTATGGTTATCTTGCAAAATATCAGCTGCTTCTGAATCTCTATAGATTTAATTGTTGTCTTCGGGTCATTTAGTTTAGTCAGTTTTCAGACGCCACGTCATAATGTGAAATTCTGACGCCATATAATGTGAAATGATTCCACAATTTATAAGGTAATTTAATATTTTTATTTCATATACCCTACTAAACAGGAGCTAAATCGCTAAGCAAGTCCACTCTTTGATGGTAAACATAGGTTATTACCTCAGAATTCTTACGGACAAAATCGATTCACGTGAAATTTCGCCCAAGGAACGAAACTTATATAGTGCCGATGTGTGTTTTTAGCTTGGGGTGGATGCCACTTCTCATCGGGGGCGGAAATTAGTACACTCTAAATAACCGCAGAAATCGATAGAGGGATGAATTCTAAGCAAAAAAATGTTCTATAAACTTTTTTCGATAAATCAATATTTTTCGAGTTACAGTGGGTGATCAAATTATTGGAACCGCTTTGAATAATGATAATTTATTTAATTTACTAAACATTTTAAACACGTGGTCACATTAAAATATTATGTTTACATTTGTTGCTATAAATATTAAGTGTTTTAAAAAAACAGATGATGTACTAAATTGTTTATAAACACTGTGTATAAGTACAAAAGATATAAATTACCAATATTTAGTTATATTTGTATTAAAAAAAACATTTTCTAGCAGAGCTAGCCCAAAATTCTGAAAAGATAAATTGTTCTCTAGGACAAGTCCTACATTTCATTTGGTGTTTTGATCTAACTAGGCTAGAAACAGCTCTGAGAGTAGAGAAAAATGATTTAGCACTTATAATATTTAGTACACAAGTAACCATAATAAATTGCTTACTTAAAAATAATTTTTACTTGTGTACTAAATATCTTTATTGGTGCTAATTTTCTACAAAGCGGTTCTAATGGTTGTTATTATTGAAGGGCCAGGTGGGCGTTCAGCCACCTCGCAGTGCGACCTAAAAGATCTTTTGTGCTGGACTGGACCCTGCTTACCTGATAATACTGCCAGCCGGTACGTGATACATACTATCTGGGCTTATTGCTCTCCTAGATGTTTACTACAGCAATTAGTTCTGCTAGAAAGATGATAGCATTGGAATCCAAGGGCTTACAATAATTAATTAAGTATTTTCTCATTAATGAAAACGAGATATTTTAATACATTTTTAATAATTAATAATCAATAATTAATAATTCTTTTTTCATTAATGAAAACGAGATATTTAATTTACATACATTTTTTAAATTAATTATTACTAATCAATAATTAATAATTAATAAAACGAGATATTTTAATACAATTTTAATAATTAATAATTGCTAATTAATAATTAATATAGAGATATTTTAATACATTTTTAATAGTTAATAATTAATAATCAATAATTAATTATTAATTATTAATAATTATTTTTTCATTAATGAAAACGAGATATTTTAATACATTTTTAATAATTACTAATTAATAATCAATAATTAATAATTAACAATTAATAATTAATAAGTATTTTTTTCATTAATATAAACGAGATATTTTAATACATTTTTAAAAATTAAAAATTAATAATTAATATAGAGATATTTTAATACATTTTTAATAATTAATAATTAATTAGTAATTATGAATAATATTTTTTTAATTAATGAAATTAATAATAATTAATTAATAATTAACAATTTATAATTAATAAGTATTTTTTCCTTAATGAAAACGAGACATTTTAATACATTTAAATATATATGTATATATAGAATTCAATTTTTATTATTCGCGCTTTCCTTAATGAAAATATATATATATATATATATATATATATATATATATATATATATATATATATATATATATATATATATATATATATATATATATATATATATATATATATATATATATATATATATATATATATATATATATATATATATATATATATATATATATATATATATATATATATATATATATATATATATATATATATATATATATATATATATATATATATATATATATATATATATATATATATATATATATATATATATATATATATATATATATATATATATATATATATATATATATATATATATATATATATATATATATATATATATATATATATATATATATATATATATATATATATATATATATATATATATATATATATATATATATATATATATATATATATATATATATATATATATATATATATATATATATATATATATATATATATATATATATATATATATATATATATATATATATATATATATATATATTTCTGTTCGAGTAGTTGTTGTATGATATTACAATATTGGCAAGGTAAGCTGGTAGGTTAATTTTATATAATTTATGGAGTAGACCTTCGTGCCACACACTGTCAAACACTTTCCCGATATCCAGAAGTATAATTCCTGAAGACACATTTTGATTATGATTTTCGCGAATATCTTTGACTAGACGTAATACTAAAAACTAAAACTATAAACTTGATGCCATAGGCGTCTTCTAAAACCAAACAGTTGACAGAGCACGCCCTGAGCTATTAACAAAACCGTATAGTAAACTACTTTTCTGTTGTGTTTTTTCTATACTAAATATCAATAGAAACTTTATTTATATTAGCAGTCACAATAATTTATTTTATTTTCTATTTTATTTTTTTTCGTAAACTTTTTACACATATAGGGTCCGTCAGGTATTTGAGGACACTCACACTGTTATCGTCGCTGGCGAATCACAGCGATCTTGAAATCTCCCAATTTTTCATTGTAGCCCGATCGTTTGTTCCCAAAGTCCGTCGAGAGATAAAAGTATCTGAATGTGAAAAGTGTTACTAAGCGCAAAAAATATGAAACACGTTCAGAGACAGTTAGAAGTTAGAACTGTATAGTGCAGCACGTCCTGCGCATTATTGATGAAGACATAAAAAATCTCGGATATGCTCTGGTTTTATTCTGACGAAGATTTTGGTTGACCAGGGTCAAAAAATAAACCAACGAAATGATAGGTGGCTGTGTGTAGATCCTTCAGATGTTCCTCATGTTACGTAGGCAAAGTTTCCGGCAACTGTGATGGATTTGGGAGTGGTGAGCAATGAAGGACATGTGATGCCACCCGCACTACTTTCCTCAAGCAATGCGGGTGAATGCTGCTGTCTACATTGAGGTTTTGGAAGCAGTTGTGAAACCCTGGACAGATAGTGTGCTTGGTGAGAGGCGGTACGTATTTCAAAAGGACTCTGCTCCTTCACATAAAGCCACGACGACGCAAGATTGGATGTCCAATAATCTGCATGACCATGTAAGAACAAACATGTGTCCGCCTAGCTCGTCGTATCTTAATCCTTTAGATTATTATGTATGTGGTATTGTTGAACGAGAAACCAACAAACATCCCGATAAAACGTTTGATTACCTCAGAGCAGATATTACCAGAGTAATGACGCATATGAATGAGGATCATTTGATTCGGGCATGAAAGCGTTTTCGGAAGAGAATTGAAACTGTTATTGCCAATGAAGGCGACTTTATCGAATAACTGTTTAACCTGCGACTCACTTAGTTTGCTGTACAAATTTCATTAAAATACAATAAGTTTTCTAAGAAATATACATATTTTAGTTTTAAAGTTAGTATGTCCTCAAATATCTGATGCACGCAATGTAAATATCTCAAACTTCATATATTGTCTAAAAGCGCTCTTGTACTCCTATAATACATATACAATATATGTTTTCACATACCCCCTTTGAATATTGAGCTTGAACTAGATTAAATCTACTAAGTATGTGGCCGCGCTAAAAGGGCAGCAAAGTGATAGTGCACAAGGCAGCAAAGTGATAGTGCAAATTTTCTTTTACAAGTGGTTAAATTTGTGCGCTTGATACACAATATCCATAGAGTGGCCCTTAATTAAATGAACGATTTATTTGCTGAATAACTTAGTAACAAAAAAATCTTCTTTATTGGCACCTCAGCGTCTGCATTTCACAAAAAATTAAACCGCACTGAGAAGTTGGATTCTTTTTTTTTTTTTGTAAAAACTTTGAATTTATCTTTACATTTGAATTGGAATCTATTCCTTAAGGTCAAAAAGAGATATGATTTTTGGTATGATGTTGCTAGAAAAGTATTTGCCATCGTTCTTGTCCCATAATCATTTAGAAATAAATCCATAAAAATACATAGCATTAAAAATTCATTCTATTTCCAAAATCCAAGTTACCGTTTATGTTTAGTTTGTATCGTGAAGTTTTACAAAGATTTGTTTTTGTTTTTTTTTTTGTTTTTACTTTTTCTCAGTTCTGACTCAACAATCACTGAGATGCATGAGTCAATCTTTTGTATATTTTAATTTGTAGTATGCATACATTTACAGATTAAAATTTTTGAGGTAAATGATCGGACATACCAAGAAATTAAAGCAAATTCTTTATTTATAAAAAATGCTATAATTGGTTACTCGAATTGGTCGACTGTTCCAAAGCGTTGATGATTTCAATGTTCCAAAAATCATGAATTACATACTTGAAAGCGAAAATATATATATTTAATCTAATGTCCTAAATTCTTATGTCATTCTCAATGAAAATAGTTGAAATCATTTGCCAAGTAATTTTTCAACTATGTATAATGCAAATTTATCAAACAGCCGGTTTTAATTGAGATAATTTCTGTTTGTTTACAATGATTAAACCTCTGACTTTACCTATACCTAATATCGTTATAAGATTTAACAAACAAAATAGTAATAATCACCCATAAAGCACATACATAAGTCAGTGTACAAATAAATTTAATTCTGAAAATTTAATTCGAATTTACTGGTATTTTAAGAATGTAAACGCGTTAGAATCCAAGCCTGTATAAACGACAAAAAAATTTGATTTTTGACAAATTTATTATGTTTTATAACCGTTTTAAATGTTATTATGTATGTATATGTGTATTCAGTATCATATTTAAGTATTTAAGAATTTCTTATATGCGCATTTTAAATATTTCGAGCGATAAAAAAATTAAAATCTTTAAGATGATGAAGTAGTTTTTATTTCATATTAATTAATTTGCATTAAAATGTATTACAGGTGGTTGCTTCTGATCTACATATTTACATATTTTTCTAATTTTTGTTTACAGTGTATGTTGTGGTACCAAAATTAAAATTATGTTTAGTACATATTTTATGTTTATTCGTAGCAAAATATAAAATTGAATTGAATATGTAAATTAAATTTCAATTAGTTATTAATTTATAACAGTGTATTTCGTGAGTTATTTTGAAAAATTGGAAAATTTAATGAATTGAAAATTGGTTTATTTTTAATTTCTTTTACGGGCCTCATGTGCCGTATTTTTGTTAACTTCCCCCACACTTGCAAAAAAAAAAAACTAATGTAAAATTGCTAACAATTTTTTGAGTCCGCATGGGCAAGTTGTAAGACAATGAATGCTATCGAAAATTGCTTGCTTGCTAAACAATTGAATATCTGCTGCATTATCAGCATAATTTAACATTTAATAATTAACTCATAAGAATATAAATGATTCACAGAATTGTGGTAAAAAATTGTCACATACCTTAGGAAGCGTATTATAGAAGTAATTAAAATCTAACGTTTCATATATAAAAAATAATTAAACTATAACTGGAAATGACCGAGTTTCCTACATTCCCAATGAGAACACATTTTTATCAAACAAAAACTGTCCATCCAGTATACTAATAACTTCCTTGTTCGAATTTTTTATTAATTTATTAATAAAAAAGTATTTTTCTTTTTATGTAAATTCTACTAAAGAGAATTTAGTCACCTGACTTGTACTGCACCCTCGTAATATTAAATTCGGTATATGTATAATCTACTTCTATTATATAATGAGCAAAATGAGAATATTGAATTAACGAAAGGAGGTAACCATATTTCAATCAATCATTAAAAACCACAAATAGTTTGTTTATGAATCTAACCAATAACCATAATTATTGTTTATTGAACTTTCAAATTCTATCTATTTTGATATTAACCATATAAGCTAAATAGTCACCAAGTTTTTTTTCCAGTTTTTCATTATACGATAATCTACAAAAAGAAACTTGTTTTCCATTGGTCTTGTATGTATGTATGTATTTAGTGCTGCGGTAACATCTTTATTTAATATTTAATGACTTATACATTTTAATTTTTTTTAATTATAAACCACATAATAGTGTTATTTGTATTGTGTTAAGATATCGGTACAATTTTATCTGTTTTCAAGATATTTCAAAAAGCGTTTAAATTACACAACCCAATAGATGATATTCGCATTCCACCCACTGCCCTGTTTTTATTTTTAATTTATCAAAATTACCTAATAAAAATGTGTTGCTATTTTATAAATTTGGCAATCTTTGATAAATATCCACAAGCTAATTACTGTTGTAGACGTCTAGTTTAACCAAGACATAAAGTAATTATGGTTTGTGAATTTCAATTGCGAGACAATTATAATAATTTCTTAATATAAATATTTTTAGAACATTCAAATTAAATGTCCAGTAAAAATAACTTGGTATTTTCATTTTATTTTTATTTACGACCGAAAAAAAAATTGAAACTTATTTATTTACTGTGGTACTCGTATATTTTGGATTAACACATTAATTGACAATGGCATGTATCTAAATCGATTTTACAATCTATCTGTTTAGTAAGTGATCTGTGTCGGATAAATATAGAGCAAGAATTAAATAGAAATGAATTTAATTAAAATTGAATAAACTAGGTGGAATTTCCGCTTGTTTTATTGATTCTTCTGTTACAGCACATGACCTTTTGTTATACTTTTTCAAATACCCAATAAAATTCCCAATTTGTGATATGAGTAAAATATGTATATACATATAGAAATAAAATACTGGAACAAGCCAAAACGCAATACTCATAAAGAAAATTACAATTTTTTTTTATCGATAGCATCAATGTTCACGCAATTTCAACATGTTAACAAAACCAAATTCAATATACATACATATGAAACAAAGTATAATTGGTGAAAAATTATGTGAAAATGGATGAGTTATTTTCGTCATATAGTCACATCATCGAACATTGTTGGAATTACATAAATAAATACAAGCGCATGTATATCGGATAAATTTTCTTTTATTTTTCATTTTGACTTAATTTTAATTTTAGAAAATTTAATTTTTCTATTTGCTATTCAAAAATAATTTCTACAAATTAAATGGCAAAATCACAGCTATTTATTTGAATTATTTAAAAAATATTTGATTTAGTATTTGTATGTAAAACGATTTTGTTTACCAATTTATCATAAAAAATTATTTAATTTTTTTATAAAAATGTAAAATATTTTTTTTTTTTTTTTTTTTGTAAATATTTAGATCAAATTGAAAAACAAAACTTATGTAATCACTTTTTTAATTGATTTATATTATCTGAGTTTTAATTTTTGGCAAATAAATTACATACATACAATAATCCAGTAAAGATCACGAATTTATATCTACTTCCATTCCAATTGGGCAATTTTCATGCTTTATTAAAACGCACATACTCGTAACATAGAAGATAGAATAGTGATACAACTCAAAAAATTTGCTAAAAAGTTGCTTATTCTATGTATTGTGTACTATTCTGTGTCATGTGTGATATGACATTTGCTTATTCAGAGATATCGCCAAATGGGTTAGTTTGTCTTTTATTTGAATTTACTGGTATTCCCTGAGCAACTTATTTAACAATTGTCATTTTCCAACTTATTTATTTTTCAAATATCCGATTAGTTCTTTAAAGGGATTGGCCAAGACTTTGGAGTCAAACAGTTGTGATTTTTTTTTTTTAATTTTGTAATTTTCCTTAAGAATTTATTTTACTGAATTTAATTTTAATTTTGGATTAAATATTGGATTTTTTGTAAAAAAGGTTTTTTAAAGTATAGTTTTTAATCTATAGTAAATCATTGTGTAGTATTTTAACCCAATTGAAAATATTCATTGATTTTATATAGTATGGATGGAGTTCAGTTTATTGGATGTAATTTGAATTTGTGAGTATGTTGCAGTTTGTTTCAAGTCAGTCGAACGTGTTTATTTTACTTTTAAAATATTTATTCTAATTATATCTTTAAAATATGATGGCGTTAATATAATATTATACCAATATGATTTTCAGAATTATGCATATTTAAATTTAGTAATGCAAATATTGTTTAAATCACAAGGAGAGGAGAAAGGCAAAGAAGAATATAGAATAAAAATTAAAATAAAAATAAAACTTTAATTAATAAATAAAAACATATGTAGAGAAATTCCTTAGTATTTTAGTTAACTAAGCGACGTACCGAAACAAGATACGGGAACCAAGAACCATACAACCAAAGTAACGATGTTTTTTTATCCCCTTGTAGAAAATGTGTAAATAAAACTCCGGTAAATTTACAAAGAAAAGCGTCTTTCCAAAATCAAAGCGAAACTCAGTTAAGAAAGAGACGAAGGAAGAAAGGGAGGCGGCACAACGTAGGAGTCAAGAGGAGTCAGACAGGAAGTGGAAGTTATTTGTAGGGGAATTCAGCAAAATTGAGAGAATATACGATTACGACTATGTGCGGAGCAGAACGAAGGAACAGAAGAAGAAAGGTGAAGAAGTAGCGGCGGTAACACCTGTTTTCGTTACTAAAATAGAACCAACAAATACAAATTATATGTAAAAAAAATGACTGATAATAAATACAATAACCAAACAACAGAGCCTAATCTTAAACAAGATGGGTGAATCTTAAGTTAGTCTTGAGATGAATAATTCTAGAAAAAAAAAGTTAGTTTTTCTTTTCATTTCGTTTCACACATACATATTTTACCAAATAAGTCATCATAACCCTTTTTAAAGTCAATAGCAAGGCGAAGTTTTCATTCCTATTCATTAGTCTTATTAATGTAATTCCCAGAACTGATGCCAGGTGTTTCACATGACAGTTTTTTTTTCTTCTTACTAGGTAAAAAAAACTAAAAGGGAAATATATTCAATCAAGTATACTTTGGCAATAGTAGTCCTGTTAGCTAATAGATTGTGGAAACTGAATCGAGCGTTGAGGTAAAGAAATTAAGGAACGTTGGAATTTTCTTCGAAGAAATTGAAGAGATAATACTATATAGAAGAACATTCACACTTTTAACTTCGCGCCCGATAAATACCGATAAATTAATCTTTTTTCACCGGTAATTCGGTAAAATTGAAATAGTTTAATTTTAGTAGTTATTTAAGATAAATTAATAAATTAACCAAAAAATATGTTGAAAACGTAATAATATACTACGTCTCTGGAACAAATGTAAAATATCTATGTGTACGCATTCAACCAGAACCAGAACCTGAATTAACAGAATATGCTACTTCGTCTTCAAATTATGATCAAACTACATCAACGGCTATATCTCCGTTTCAGCTTACGTCAATGAAGGAAAAGCTCCAGCGAACAATTGATGATAAAATTAACAATTCTTCTTTAGAAACACATACTCCAGATATTCCTAGAGGGTTGGCGTCTATAATAAAAAGAGAGATGGACTTCTTTCAAGAACAGAGGATTAGAGGTAAATATTTAAACATGCCATTTACCCAAATTATAACCATTCATCCGAATCGGAGCATGCTTGTTCAGCGGCTGGTATAATCTGTACGAAATTCAGATCAAATTTAAATGATGACAGCATGGATACAATGTGTTTTTTAAGAGCCTATTTTAATAGCCAAAAGAAATATCTACACACTTAAGAAAACTGATAAAGTTGGATTTTATATTTTATTTTTATTAAATGAATGTTTATTAATTAATAATAATTATTTAAATTAATTTTATTGAATTGCTAGAATTGAATTAAATCTTTGTAAATACATATATTTTGGAATAAAATATTATTGATTGCGTTATCCACTAGTTTCAGCTGTTTTTCTTCTGTTATATTAGAAATAAAATTAGATTTAGATTTGCCGGTAAAAAACCGATTAACCGGGATTTTAAGGAACGTTTACCGAATTACCAGTAATACCTAAATCCGGTAATTTTGCAAACTATAGTCGTAAGTTCCATTCTGCAATATTCTGTATGTTCGCTGGTAATGTTCTTCACATTTCTCTTCGGCATTTAGTCGGCTACTCGTAGTCGTTGTCTTAATTAATGAGTTGCCTGTGATTGTTGTTTAGTTTGTTGAGAGGTTTCATATAGTCTTCTGGTTTGACTGTCTAACTTTTTGCAGAATCATTAAGATAATAATTGAGTTCAATAATTCCATTTGGTATATCCCACAACATGGCTTATTATTAATAGTTTCTTGTTGCTGGGCCTATTTAATAATATTCCCCAGGAGGTTTCATATCTCTCTCCTGTTGATTCTAATTAATTGATACACTTTGCTGCTGGACCTCCGATGTGAATTTTCAAATCTTTGATTTTATGTATAATATTTCGGCTTCTTTTCGTGTATGAGTTTTGTAAACGTTTCTTTAAATCTTCCTGTTTTGCATAACCCCTTTAAAACAGTTACAACCTTGTTGTCATACTACTCTACGATATTCTCCTAATAAGCTTTCTGGCATTGTATCCATCATTTTCTCCTTGTGCCTGAGTGCTAGGTATACGTCTTGCTTAAGTTTGTTGTTTTCCACCAATGCCTTCGCTGACCCTATTTATTTATAGAGATCTCGCACCTTTATATCTTCAAGCTTTGCTAACAGAGGTAGTTTTTCCGAAATCACTTGTATATTGTTGAATTCTGAGCGGGCCTTGATTATTTCACTCCTGCTAGGTTCAGGTTCGGACTCGCTGAGGCTTTGAATATAAACACAAATTTAGAAAATATTGCATAGTTGACAAATAAAGTGTGTGTAGATTTTCTTTTATTAATTTTTTACAACCTTTCGCAACCTTTGCGTTACAACTACGCCCTGTTCACACGTGAAGTGAACAGGGGGTTTTGTGTATTTCTTCAAGTTGTTTCATAATCTATTCTTTTATTTGTAAAAAATTTATTGTATGGCAAATTAAAATTGTATGTCGAAATTGTGGTGGCATTGGCCTGGATTTAACAGTAAAACAACAAAGCGGTAGCTATGGGATAAAATGGGATACTTTAACCAAAAGGTGCAGTAATATCGGACGGATAATGTGGATCTTTTACCAAAATGTGCAGTATTATTGGACCAAGAAAGAAATCAAGTAATTAAAACAATAACAGATAGGCACTCAGTTAATGTGACGAATAGATAACAAGATGAATGTTTGCAAATTTGTGCATCAACATGGTAATAAAATGTAGGTGTACGGAAATTTGGGGAAATACAAACAAAACATTAAATTATAAAATTATTCTTAGTCAGTTATATAATTTGTTGATGTGCGCTTAATTTATGTGTTATTTAGTAAATCTTAAATAATTGTGTTATCTTTATCTTACTGAATTAAACATTTTAATTAATACGTAAACTGAATCGTAAAAGACCTATTACAAACGAGTGGAGAGCAGCAAGAGCCCTATATGATCATAACCACAGACAAAGCAGAACAATGGAACAAATCGAAATTCAGAGCCCAAAAAAGACCCGAAGAAATAAAATGACTGATGAGTAGAGAAAAGCTGTTAACAAAAGACAGCGGGAAAGAAAGAAAGACAAATTGAATATCAGAGGCAATTGCTCAATGTAATTGATGAAATAGCTGAACATTCATACATACATTTCAAAACAATTTCAGTTGACTAGATGTCCCTGAGTTTCTGGAAATGGCTTTGAATTAAGAGTTAATCATTCGTACGTTTTTGCCACTCGTTCTGTAAATACAAATTTACTTTTCTGCCAGTTAGAAAATTATGTTTCAGAATTTTCTAAACATATGAAAATATGGGGGAATTCAACGGTTTTCTTATAGGAATAGAGAAGTTGCTGCTATTCGTATTCATGTTAACTTTTGAACGGTAATTAATCACGAACTTACCAAAACGTCCAAACATATATTCTGTTGGATTAACGACCACAAGCAAATTTATAGTTTGACTTAAATTTTCATAATCGTTAAGAAATATCCAAGTTCCTTTGTCATATTCCAGAACTCCATCTACAAAATTTTTTAGAATCTCTTTTCCGTGAAACGTGTTGTATCGGTTAAAAAATAACCAAGCTTCATACTAACCAGCCATATTCCCGAATTTCATCTGAAAATCGTTTTAGAATCCAATTTCTATCGTAATGGTCTAGTTTTGTCAAAATCAGTTAAAATAGCCAACCTCCATTCTACTTGGCCACGTTCCAGAACTTCATCCTTTAATCATTTTAGAATCCCATTTCCGTGGAAAATGTTGAATTTCATCAAAATCTGTTAAGAAATAGCCAATTTCTATCCTAAAATGCCATATTTCAGAACTTCATCTAAAAATCATTTAAGAATCCCATTTCAACGCACATATCGAATTTCATCAAACTCGGTTAAGGAATAGGGAAGTTCGATCCTACTTACCATTTTATAATCACATTTCCAACGCACATGTTAAATTTCAATAAAATCGTTTAAGAAATAGCCAAGTATTCTACTTTTCCAAATTCCAGAACTTCATTTTAAAATCATTTTTCAATCCAATTTCCATATTATATGTGGAATTTCATCATAATCGGTTAGCCAAATTCCTTTCTAATTAGCCGTATTCCAGAAATTCATTGTTATTTGTATGTTTTGGTGTTCGAAATTTTTTGCTTGTTTCCGATCTCTGTTACCCACGCTCCAGAACATCATCTTATAAACATATTAGAATCCCATTTCTGTGGAACAAAAAATCATTTTCATCAAAATCGATTAAGAAATAGCAACGTTTCATCCTAATTGGCCAAAAATCATTTTAGAATCCCACTTCCATTTTATTTCGATTTTTTAGAGGGTGCATCATTATAAAAAAATTTTAAAGTTTAAAATCAAAAACGTGTATAATTTAAAGTTAAAGATACAAACTAATCCAATCACTAAACATTTATAAACATACATTGAACGTGTTCTATATGCGTGTGCCTACCATTCCCTTTTAAAACATCTGTATTCTATGGTTAAACATCTGGGCTGTAGAGAGGACACAGACTGACAGACAGACACCATTGCGAAAACCACTTTTTCGGACTCAGGGGACCTGAAAACAGATACATACATATATTACATATTTTACTTACGTAAAAGAAAGTAATAAAAACCTATCTCTATAATAATATCGTTTATTCTGGCAAAATATTAACACTTCGAAACTATTTGAACATAATTCAAACATAACAAAAATTAAAAATCAAATTAAAGGATATTTAAAGAAATGAAAGAAGAAAAAAACAAATTTCGACAGTTTGAATTTATTACGAATTTGTTCTTAAAATTAGTATGGCCTCAAGAATATTAAGAATCGTACTTCTGTTGATTTTTTCCACTTTCTTCAAGCCACACAATAAATTAAATCGTTTCGATTTCTCACGATCATCTAGAAATTTTTCGAATTCATGTTTTTCTTGTACTTCTTCAACAGGATTTTGATAGTGGTTAATAGATGAAGATGATGGCTGATCACTATGACTGTGGGATTTTCGGTAATACCTAAAATCATTTTAAACGATTGCCAAATTATAATTTGGCTAAGTATACTTAGCGCCGGTTTACCTCTATTATATTGATCATCACTTAATAATACTCTAACCTTGGGGTCGACATAAATTCCCGCCAATAATATCTCGTTATTAAGCAGAACAATTTCTCTTTGTGCTAACGATGATTTTATTTCTGTTGCGGGTATATTTGAGATTTTTCTAAGTGAAATGTTACGCTAAGCCACTCTTTATAAAATTGACCAAGGTTCAAATATGCTGAACGAAAAAGAAATATAAAATGCTGAATCGGTCAGTATTCTTCCGACTCCAGCTAAAATAGTCCTACTCCGACTCCGCAACCTTGCTTATTTCATTTAGAGAACATTTCAACCGACTTTGGTTATGACCACCGAACACTGACAGTTTTCATATATGGAATCGCGGCTGTACTGTATAGTTTGGCATGACACCCAGACAACGGACTAATCTATGTGCAGATAGCCAAACAAAAATTTTAAAAAAGTTTGATAATGTTATACATCCTATAAATAAATTAAAAAACTTAAAAAGAGACATTTATTTCGAAAATAAAGGCAGACACTTCAATTTTATTTATATATTTTACTCAAGCATATGTGTTCTCACAAAGTTTTACCATTTAACGGGCGTAGGTAAAGAAAGGTTAAACACCTCTGATCTATATTTTTAATGCAGTCATTAAATAAATTCAGCTTCATTATAAGTTGCCGTTAGGTCCATAAATATAAGGTAAGTAATATGCAAATAAGGAGAGACAAAAAACATCGAATCGCTACTAAATAAATGTCCAAGTAAATTTTATTGTTTATTTATTATTTACATTTACTTCTGTAACCGCTTATAACTTATTTGACGGAACATATTCCAATATTTCTTATCAATCTGAGAATAATCTGAAAAAAAAACAAGTCTAACGAAATTTACATTCAGTTCTTTCGGCTATCGAACATCCCAATCAATTTATGTTTACACAATTTGATAAAATTTTACAACTTCTACTGCGCACGCGTTAATAAGTTTAATACAATGATAATTATATATGTTTTATCTTTTAATAATAGCTATTACCAATCAAATTATTTATAGTTAACCAACACTGTTCTATTCGATTTTAAAATAAAATCTATTTTTATCCAATAGAAAAAATATTTTTAAACAAAAAAAAAAAGAAAAGCATAACTAACATTAAAAGAAACAGAAATTATTAAAGTTCGCGATCGTAAAATAAAATAGTAATTTTGACATTTTTTCAAGTATTTTAAAATTCTTTCGAAATTAAATTTATTTTAGATATTTTACTTAAATAATTTAGATTAACTAACTAACAGGTATATAAAAACACGGCTAGGTATGTATATATGTTGGACAAATGAATTCGTATTGACGTACAACCTTATCGGCAGACTTGTAACGTCAAACGAAATATGTATATAACTTATGTTAAAATGCGTGTGTGATATCTAAATTTGTTTGAACGACAATATACATATGAGTGATGTACCAAAGTAACAATATATTAAATAAATAACAGGAGCATAATTAGGTTTTTACGAGTGAAAACAGCTGCAAGCTATCTAATCAAACACATCGCGGCATAATGTCTCTTTTCCTATTGAGCATGCTTTCGTTACGGAATGATTAAGAAAAATAATTAAGAGGTACACCCGATAAGAATAATAAATAACACTATAATGGCAAACCAAATCTATTTTAGAATTATTTTAGGTAGTTGCTCATATGTTAAAATATAATTTGGGTAATGTTGTAACAAAAGTATTTCAAACTGTTTTTATCCCATAAACAACTTGATATTTTTTAAATTTACTACCTTTGATAAGGAATTTATTGATACAAGAAATTTGTATACTGTTATCTTAATAAAATTTATCTTTTAATCGAAATCAAATTAAATTATTAAAATACTGTCAAAACAAAAAAAAATTGCTGATAAAAATTAATAAACATATAAAATTCATTCCCGCTTACAAAATATCGTTATGTGTGTATTGTTCATAATCGATTTTTAAATCTATCATAATCCGATAGGATATTGGAAAGCGTATATGTATTTTGGTAAATAAGCACACAAATGAAATGAAAATTGTGCTAACGTCTTAATATACATTTCTACAATCAACATGTATTAAATACAAATACAAAAATATCAAAACTTTTACTAACGAATTTATTTTATGTATATTTTATACATAGAAGTTTAGAATTTTACTATGTTTATAATTTTTATGTAAATATTTAGTTTTTTCGTAATGACAAGTGAGAAGCAAATACATAAAAATTAAACAACAAACAAAAGTTAGCTTAGTCATTTTTTTCCGTTAAAAAAACTGTAACATTAAGCTTTATAGAACCTCTAAATTAAACGTATTTCTTTCTTTTTTCTTCGAGATGTTGCGAAGAAGAAATAAAAAAAAAATTATTTATTCATAATACTACAGTGGTGGGTAAAATAATGTGAGGGATATTGCGCGAACTTTATTTGTAGCGTAACAACAGATTAATCCGGATTATTAGATTAATTCGATGCGCTCGTAAAATAAACTTTAAGAATACTAGTATTTTACGAAAGTGTTCAAATCATCGTTTTTTATTTTTTTTATTTTATTTTTTTTTAGTTTACCTAACACCACTACTCTCGTAATCTGTTGTTTAATTAGCCTCTACTCTCGAAATCTGTTGTTATTTCACCCTCGGAAGCGGGTCCTACTTGGTTCTTGTTTTATAAGTTTGCTGTGTTTATTTAGAAGGCCAGCCACCCTGGTTGTTATTTTTGTTAGTTATGTTTGTGTCCACATTCTACACGAAAAAAAAATCAAGTTTTGACGTAAAAGTGAATCAACACGCAGCAGAGCCTCTTACTTCTGTGGCAAGGCTAATCGGAGATCGTCAGGTATCCGTAGTTCCTTACTAACAACTATGTTATATTCTGCTAGTCGGGGTCACCTCACCAGGTGACGCTTCACCAAGTATAACGGTCTTGACGGGGGAGGCTATTGCGCATCCTTGATCCTATATTCAGATCGGTCAATGAAAGTACTTACTGTAGAATGCACCATTCAAGGTCCCTAACCGTTTATTCATTTAAATCATGATATGACTGTTTTTTTCTCGCACTCTCTTCTAAAGCTTTTCTTATGAAAAAATTTAGTTGTGTTTTGCATCAACTGAATAGGCACAACTCCTTTGATTAGATTAAAATCGTTAAAACACAAAAAAAATTGTTTATGGGCTTCAACAGCCTCCTCTATTCATAATAACTTCACAAAATCTGTTCGGCGTGGAACCATAAAATGCTTTTAAATAATTGAGTGGAATTTTATTCCAATTTGTTTTAATTGCTGAAATAAGAGTTTCTCGGTCTTCAAATTGTTGACCGAACTCATAAATATTTCGGGCTAACCAACCTTGTATGTTTTCCACTAGGTTTATTTCGGGTGGGTACAGCTTCCACTGAAGCAATGATTGCTCCTGTATTCAATTTTTAACTACCCACGCTATATAAGAGGAGGCGATATCCTGCTGGAAACTCCAATTTATGGATGTTGCAGTCATTTTTGTTGTTTGAAACTACTAGTTCAATAGTTCCATAATACGAAACTGCAAAATATGACCGTCGGCACATACTTTGCAAATTCTAATCGCTTGCACTTTCTTTGTTGGTTTAACAGTGTTTTTTTTTAAATTTTTAGTTTTTTCAAATGCTTGGCGTCGTTATTACCCTTTTTATTCTTTGAAACTCTAGCATTATTGCACCTGATTTTTGTTTTATTTTTACCGCTGAGTCACACGAATTGAAAGCAAGTCGCACTATTGCTCTTCTATCAGTGGCTGTTTTTTAAAAAATCTTGTACCTATTCAGTTGAAGCGAGGTATATAATAGCAATTTGGTTGCTGGTGACATTTAAATTCGCATTCAAAAATTTGAATTAGAGTTTAACTTAAAACATTTCTTTTTTTCCATTTGATGCTACATCTCATTAAGTGATTTAACCACTTTAACGATGTTCCACCAAACAGTTCGATCCACGACAAGAGAACGTTCGCCAACACAGCGACTGAGTGTAATCAGACGTTTTTCAACGCCTGCCACTCATCGAGTAGGCGGTCTTCCTCGAGAACGACTTTCGTCTGAGAACTCGACAAGGTTTGTTTGGTGCATATTGTGTGCAAGGGTCCAAGCATTATAAAAATCTAGTTGAACTTAAATTGCATTTGAGAATTTAAATTATAGAGTGGGAGCCATATTAGAATATCTAACGAAGAGGTACACGGCTAAATTATGGTTTCTCAAAATCAACCTCTCAGTCTCGGCACGCTTGAATTTTGATTTATTAGTTAAATTCAAGGTAACTAAATTCTTTCAAAAATTTTCAAATTTTCCTCAAAATGGCTATCAATAATTAAATTTCCATTCAAATAAGCTTTATGCCCGATTTAGATGAAGAAAAATGTTTGCCTTGCAAAAAATGTTTGCCTTGCATAGAGCTGCACGCAATAAAAAAATATCCATAGTTAAAATGAGAAAGGACTATGTAAACCAAAATGGCGATGCTATAATTTTTTGGCGGCTTATACATAATTGGATGTTATATTTTTTAACATTTATCAGTAGTGTGACAAAAATAAAATTTATAACAATAAATAAAATTATTAGTGATAAAAATAAAACTTAATAAATAAAATTGGGAAAACTGCTTTTGATTTGATTTTTTCTGCTATAACATTTGATTTCTGGTCATCGTATAGGTTTTCATAATATACTTTTATTGTGTTTGTGTTTGTTTGTTACTATAATATATCAAAAAATATAGTCGGGTCGAGTATATTTTATAGTATCATATTTATTTTTAATGTTTTTATAGTAACAATTGGTAAAAAAAAACAAAAAAAAAACGCTAACATAATTTTGAATGTTTATGTTTTGTTCTTGTCATTCAAACGAAAATTGTAATATACTAATCTCTTCTTTTTTTGCAAGGCAAACATTTTTCTTCATCTAAATCGGGCATTAAGCCTGAATTCCATTGCGAATAAAAGTTTGTCAGTCAAAATAAAGGGAGATAAAAATATAAAATCGGTGGTTGTGTGAAAGAAACACAAAACGAAGTCAGTCAAGATTTTACTTACATCAAATGTGTGTTTGTATTAGTGGATCGCCATAATTATGGTCAAAAATTATCAAAATCGATGTCATTTTATGGTTATCCAACTAATATACGCACACAAATTTTGTGTACGAACGCAAATTTTTTTCCGCACACTAAGTTAATTAAAAGTTTGTTATTTTTATGGTAATTGTCATAATTTTTTTTGGTGGTTGCTTCTAAAATAGCTGTGATAATACAAAAATATAAAGTTTGTATACAGTTAAATTGTGATAAATTGGGATCAATTGAGATAATATCGCTAAATACTATTATTGGCAATTTAATAAAGTAATCGTTTTTTTTTTAAATAATTTATTGGTGGTGAAAAAGCCAAATTAAAACTCCAAGTGATAACCAAAATTTTTTTTTTTTATTTTTTTTTTTTGCTGTCGCTGTCAAAATTTATCAAGATATTTGTGCTATAAAAAAAATAAAAAAAACATGCTTTATCTTTGTCACTCCAATGGATTTTTTTTTTTTTGTTGTCTTCTTTCGACTTGAAGTCAGTTCAGTCAATTATTCACAGTGGAATTCAGGCTTTATTCAACTTTATTGTTTTCAACAATTTAGCAGCTTACTATAATTTTCAAAGAAATTCATTTTTTTTTTTAATTTTTTCGGTTTTAATGTACAAATACGGCTTTGACTTTCGTGTCAGTAGGACGTTTTTCCTGTTTTTTCTTTCATAATTTTTTTTTTTTTCTAAATTATTAATTTAAAACGATTAAATTAAGTTCAAATAGCTTGCCCAAACATTATATGGAATAGAAATTAGCAGCACCCCAAATATCGTTTGCATTCGACTTTGATGTAATTAAACATGATTGAGTGAAGCAAACATTAAAATTGTTGGCTTCGACGATTCAACGACCCTGGCGAAATAGCAGAATTGTACGGGTGAGACGGAATCCTGGCGCTATTTAACTGCAGTTTTTTTTACAATGATGAGAACCAGCTCTTTTGGCACGGATGAAACTCTCCTCTTAATTGTTCGACCAATAACTTGACGTATTTTAAATGAGTCAAATGACGCTCTCCCCTTTCTCTTTTAACTTCTTTGTATAAAATGTAGGAATTCATTACACAAATTTCCAATCCACAGAAAAAGAGTTTACGCCACCACTTGAGAGATTTTCTCAGAAAACAATACATTGATGTACAGTGTGATGCATAACTGTATAACCACCTGTTTTTTAAATTTTCTAAAATACATAACGGATTAAATAATTTCAAAACTTTTAATGCAAAAATTTGAATAAGGACGTAATACAGCAAAATATATAAAATCGTTACAAAATTCAATTGTTTTAAACAAAAAAAAACAATTTTTTTAAAAATGCCTTGTGACATAAAAAAAATCAATAAAATAAATTAAAATAAAATAATTAATATACCGTTGGACTACCTTTGTTTTCTGCTTTAGCCAAAATCCTGTTCGGCATACTTCTAACCAACGAATTGATAATTTGGGGTGATATTTCCTCCCAGGCATGTTGAATGGCTAATTTTAGTTCTTCTCTATTGTGTCAAATTGGCGGTTATTTTCGTAAATTTTTCGAACCGATAGTCCCCAAAGATTTTGGATTGGGTTTTGGTCTGGCGCACAAGCGGTCCAATCTAATACTGGTATGCAATGTTCTACAAACCATGATTTTGTACTCCAGCTCTTATGTACGGGAGCATTATCTTGCTGGAAAATCAAGCTTTCGATTTGGTATATGTACAAAAAAGGTAACAGATGGTTTTCTAAGACGGCAATGTACTCCACGCTATTCATTTTAGTGGATGGAAATGCTAAGGTAAGCGTTCCCGCTGAACAGAAAGTCCCCATACCATTAAGCTACGAGGGTGAATCAAAATGTCTTGCAATATCATATGAAAAAAAAAGAGTGAGTGAGACAACAATATATTTTTTTAAAAAAATTTTTGTCGCGGTGAAACTTATAGATACAAAATTCGATGTAAATTTTACAGTTCGTTTGTTTTCTTCAATTTAGTAGCCCGTGTTTTGAAAAAAATTCTAAAATGAATGAAATTGAATATCGTGCCGTTATTAAATTTTTCTGTAAAGATGGACGCAATGCAATTTATATATTCAATTACATATCAAAAGTTTACGGCGAATTTGCACCATATTCCACAGTAACAAGGTGGGTAAAATTATTCAAAAGTGGTCGGGAGTCATTAGAAGACGACAATCGCCCGGGTCGTCCCGCAGATGCTATTAGCCATGAAAACATACTTTGGGCAGAATCAATTGTATTAGACGACCGCCGTATTTCTGTTTCGCGGTTAGCGTGGAGACTTTCCCTTTCATATGGTACCACTTATACCATATTACATGACCACCTTCACATGTCAAAAGTAAGTGCGCGATGGGTTCCCCGTTTGTTGACTGCACAACAAAAGAAAATTCGTGTTCAAACTTCATTAGAAGACGACAACCGCCCGGGTCGTCCCGCAGATGCTATTAGCCATGAAAACATACTTTGGGCAGAATCAATTGTATTAGAGGACCGCCGTATTTCTGTTTCGCGGTTAGCGTGGAGACTTTCCCTTTCATATGGTACCACTTATAACATATTACATGACCACCTTCACAAGTCAAAAGTAAGTGCGCGATGGGTTCCCCGTTTGTTGTGTGCACAACAAAAGAAAATTCGTGTTCAAACTTCAAAGGCGATTTTAGAAATGTATGAAGAAGATCCAGAAAACTTCTTGGATAACATAATAACAGGCGATGAAACATGGATTCATCATTGGGATCCGGAATCCAAACAAGAATCGATGCAATGGATTAAACGTGGTGAACCACCACCAAAGAATTCAAAACTCAACCGTCTGCTGGTAAGGTTTTGGTAACAATTTTTTGGGATGCTGAAGGGATATTGATGATTGATTATATGCTACCGAAAACCACAATCACAGGCATCTATTACGCAGACTTTTGCGGAAATTGAAAAAAGCGATCCGGGAAAAACGGCCAAAGAAAGATAGAAAAAAAACCTTACTTCTTCACGACAATGCACCAGCACACAAGGCTAAAGTTGCTCAAGCTGCATTAAAGGACTGCGGCTTCGTGGAAATTCCGCATCCACCATACAGTCCAGACTTGGCACCCAGTGACTACTTTCTGTTTCCCAATTTGAAAAACAAATTAAGGGGCTGGAAATTTTCCAGTGATTCTGAAGTACAGTCTGTTGTAAATGAATATTTTATGGAGCAAAAGAAAACTATTTTTTTAGAGGGCTTAGACAAGTTAATTGATCGATGTAACAAATGTATAAACCTTAAAGGAGATTACGTCGAAAAATAAAAATATTGCTGTCTCACTCACTCTTTTTTTTCATATGATATTGCAAGATATTTTGATTCGCCCTCGTACCACCATCAAAATTCCGTTTAGAAAAGTACTTTGGCTCTTTTCTAAGATCCCACCAATAGTACTCAGCGCAATCTGGTCCATCAAGGTTAACTGTGGTTATACAGGGTGGCTGAGACCAAGTGTTACCAAATGAAAACGCTGTAATTTTTTTAATTTTGATTATTTTTTATTGAAATTTCGTGGAATATGTTGAAAACATATTACATTTTATGAAAAACATGTTACTGCTCGATATGACCTCCTTTGGCTTTGATTATTTGATTCAGTCTTCCATAGAAAGCATTGCATGCTGACCGAACGTGGGCTTGCGGAATTTTATTCCATTCTCGAACAAGAGCTGACTTCAATGCATCAACACTTTCGTATTTTTTAGTGGACACCTTACTCTCCAAAATGGACCATATGGAGAAATCCATGGGATTCAAGTCTGGTGAATATGGTGGCCATTCTTTCGACGAAATCAGCCGCGGAACGCAATTTTGTAAAAATTGCTGTGTCGCTCGAGCTTTGTGTGACGGTGCCGAGTCCTGTTGGAATGTCCAACGGTTCGTACCAAAGTGTTTACGTGCCCAAGGTAGCAAAGCATCGTTTAGGATCTTTTGGCGGTACATCTCTTGGTTTACCTTGACTCCATGTTCGATGAAAACCAGAGGAGTGCGTCCATCTGCAGTAACTGCAGCCCAAACCATAACATAAGCTGGTGATTGCTTGCGCATGGCAACTCTTGTGTCCAAATTATCGTTGGACTTGTCCTCTAACCAAACACGATCATTTTGTTTATTCACATGCTGTTGAATGGTGAAAATTTTCTCATCAGAAAAGACAATTTTTGGAATCTCATCACGTTCGGCCAAGGCCTTCAATGCTCGTGTTCTTTCAAGCCTAACTTTTTTTTGTGCCTCCGTAAGATCTTGAACTTTTTGTATCTTGTAGGGCTTCAAGTGTAGTTCATTTTTCAATATGGTTTGAATGCTGTATCGTGAAACATGTAGACGTGCGGCTAATTGATTGGCACTTTGACGAGGATTTCGTTGGATTCGTTTCTTCACCTTTCGTATCATTTCTTTTGATGTTGCTGTCTTTTTAGGACCGCCTCTGTTGCGTTTAGCGATGCTACCAGTTTCGTTGTATCGAGTTATGGTTCGATACACAAACATTTTATTCACATTCAAATGCTGGAGCTGACGAACTATTGCTGTTTGTGAATTTCCACCCAAATACAGTGCAATTACACTATTACGTTTGAATTCCATTACGATTTTTTTATTAAGATATTAATTTAGAACAATTATTTATTGACCACATATAAACAACTAACCAAACTTCAATCTGTCAAAAAATTAATGCGCGAAAATGACAACTACACAAATGACAGCAGAGTGAAGTTAGTAACATTTGGTCTCAGCCACCCTGTATAGTTATGCAAAAAGGCAATTTTAAAAAAATTGTTTTTTTGTTTAAAACAATTGAATTTTGAAACGGATTTTCTATATTTTGCTGTATTACATCCGTTTTCAACTTTTTCATTAAGAGTTTTGAAATTTTTTAATCCGTTATTTTAGAAAATTAAAAAAACGGGTGGTTATATAGTTATGCAACACACTGTATATTGATCGGCTATATCGACGCCTCCCATGAATTTGTTGTAATTTATAACAGCGTTTGGCTTTTGTATTATAACTTCAGCACCACTACGTTGAAACCTTTTTACAGAAGTGAATCTAGCATTGTTCCAGTTTGTTAATAACGTAATAATACGCTTATCCTTCCAGGCTATGATCAGGCTGTGATTTTTTCAATGAGCAACTGAGCTTTTTGATTTAAATTTCGGTTGTTTTTTGCCAAATGGTAATCCCTTTCCACTTGACATTATACATGGCTAGAACAATACTTGTGCAGTATCTATCTGTAAACATATGATACCCTTGGGCATCGGTAATTTTATCTAACAACATTTGATACAGATGCAGTGGAATTCTTGCTATCACAGAAAGATCAGGTCTGGCCAATTTCTCTCTTGTAATACTACCATAATTTGGTAGGATACCGCAAATGAATCCAATCGCAAATGAAAAGAAATTTTACCTTTAAATTTTACCACTGATTCGTCAACGCTGATATTCTCTCCCGGTACATAGAAGTTCAAAAATTTTGAATTTAAATTCAAAATGAATTTTCCTATATTTTCGGAATGAACTTACTCCTTCACTTGAAAACATTTTAAAATAATAAATCTTCCTTGAAGGGTGCAATTATACTGATCAAAATAAAAGCGTTTGCTAAATCTACTTTTCATACATGTGCACAGAAAAAAAATAACGGTAATCCATTGTTTTTTGTTCTCTCTTGTTCCATGGTGAATGAGAGGCACCACTCGTGTGATTACATTAATATTGCATGGTAACTGAGAGTCACCACTCGTGTTGTTTCATTACTTTTGCATGGTGATTGAGGGGCACCACTCGTGTCCAAAGGGTTAAAACTCATTTTAGAAGAAAACAAATAATCTCTTTTAAATATTTATTTAGTTTAAAAGAAACGTATTTTTTTGTCACGATTTATGGTAGATTAGAAGAAAGATTTATAGAAAATATATTTTATTACTAATGAAATAGTCATAAATTGAAAATGGTTGAGTTGAATGGCGAATTACAATTTCTCATATTAATTCCTGGTCTTAAACGTTCATAAAATGGTTTAATTGAATAACGCTTATTTTAATAGATAAATATTGAACAGAATCTGAGAAAATTCATTGTATCAAAAAAGAAAATTCTTCTTACTCCACAAAATATGTAATTTAGAAGTCCACCTACGACAGTCAATGAAATTTGTTCTCTATCTATCTAAAACCTTGTAGTGCTTAATATAAGTAAAAGTATTTAGGGTCAACTGATAAATTGCAAAAGTTATTACTGTTGGAGTTATTTCTAACTAAATATAGGTTATTAAGATAATACGTTATGCGGGTGGGTATATTTTGGTTTTGATTGTTTATGCATTTAATTACTTAGGTTAAATGTTTAGTTTATTTAAAAACATAACCTGTATTAGAGTTGTACATTGTTTTTGTTATTGATACGATAAGGTAGTTTTTCAATGTTTAAGGGTTGTCATCCATATTCCAATTGAGGGGGTTATCTTGGTTCATTGTAAAATATTCGTATGATCAATTTTATTTTGATTGATTATAGTTTGAATTGTACTTGCTACTTAATTTTTTATTTAATCAACCAACCGCGCTCACACATAATAAAGCTTCGACTGTACGTCAATATCATTTCTTACTCTACTGAAAAACCGAAATTGAATAAAATGAAATAAAAACAAAGCTAACAAACATGAAAATATAACGACAACGATCAACTTACGAGACGATCACATACAACTTTTTCGAATAAAATATACTAAATGAATTTAACGTTTTAGTTTTGAGTTGGCTGCTAACGCGAGCGGTCTTTGAGACATTACCAAAGAGAGAAAGAGATAAAGTACTATTATTTTTAATAATTTTTTTTTTTTTTTGAATGAATGAATATTAATAAAAAAAAAAAAAGTTAAATAAATAATTAAATTATCGAGATTGTAGCCCGCGATTTTTTTAGTTTAAAGTTTTTAATAAACATATAAAAGAAAAAAACAAGTTTTGTTCAATATGGAATAATATATACCTATATAATAAAAATAATAATAAGACAGTTTTTGTGTGATTTTATCAGAATTTAAAAAAATTAATATTTTTCTTTTATTTTGTCAAAATTTTCATTCTAATCTAATTTAATATTTTTTTTGGTTCTCTTGTTTAATTTTAAAGGTGTTGCTGGAGAAAAGTTAACATAATTTTTTTTTTAAATTGAACGAACGAACTTTATTTAAAATATATATATTTTATTTAAATAAAAGAAATAAGAACAATTCTTAATATTTAATTGATAAAAAAGTAAATAAAATAACGTATACAAAATGATGGAGATGAATGGAATCTCCATGGCCGATTATCCAGACGGTTACATGGAACAAGAAGAGGAATGGGAACGTGAAGGACTTCTTGATCCTGCTTGGGAAAAACAACAAAAAAAGGTAATATACAAATTAACAAAGTAACAAAAAGTTAAGTGAATTAAAAGGCAAAGTGAAAAATTTTATAATTTCAAAGTGAACATTTATATTTTATTCTTGCCTTGTTAACGTGCGAGATTACGAACTTAAGAAAAAAAAATTATTTTCCCGTTCTATTTTCTACCGTTTAAAAATAAACTTGTTTTTCATTAAACAAAAAAAAAATATTTTAAGAAATAAAATTGCATGTGTGTTGTGTGATAATATACGAGTTTAAACATATAATTCTATTTTAAAGAAGCGAGAAAATACCAACGTTATATAAAAAAAAATAATATTATTTAATATTATATTTATTGTATATAGGCTCTATAAATACTTTGGAGATATAGTCAAAAAATGCTCAGGAACTAAAGAAAATTGAACGTTTAATATTTAGTTCAAGGTTAAAATAATAGTTGGCAAACGCGAATATTTCAAAATTGCAACATAGAAACATAACCTTTAAACAAGATATAGAATTTGGCACAAATGCTGCTACTCTATTTCATAAATATTATACTATTTTTAAAAAATTATAGTTTTTCCTAAATATCGTACACGTAAAAAAGAGCATAATATATGTACATTGTAGGTGGTAGTATGTATATATAAAAAGATTATATTTTAGGTAGAAAGCTATATAGTATATCAGTACATATTATACTCTATTTTTGAAAAAAAAAAATTAAATTTCGAATTTTAACCCACACGCAAAATAACAAAAATAAAACTAACCGACGACACGAAATGAAAATTTTCGATCTTATATCCATATGTACATACATTGAAAACTACTTTATATTTATCAATTTTTCTCGGTTAATTTTCTCATTTTTTTTTTTTTTTACATAATCTAAGAAGTAAAAAAATTGTATTTTTCATGATGATCTTATCCACAAAAAATTCGTTGTTTCACAATATCATTCGTTTTCTTTTCTCCAAAAAAATTGTTTTTTATTTAATTCTATTTTTATCCTCTTAAGTAAAAATCCGCGACTAAAGACGCGACTCTTTTATTTTTATTTATTGAGTATTATATTATTAATTTTTGATTAACGATTTTTAACGCAAATTTCCATAACTGATTAGATAAATGGCATTGAGTAAAATTAATTACTAAGTTTATTTATAGTACAAGACTAAAAGACACTCGAAATGCAATTCATAATGAAAATTATTTGGGGCAAGTTATGTTATTTCCACACCTGTTTGACGATAAAATAAAATTTGCATATATTCAAACAAACAATTTTCTAAACTACCCAACCTATTTAAAAAAAATAATAATAATAATAATAAAATACGAACTGTCCCACCCACTTATGACGAAAGAAAATAATTTGAGATACTAAACCTGTCATCCAACGTTTATTTTTCTTTCTAATACCTTTTTGTATTATTTTTATTGGAAAATTTTTACAAAATGATTTTCCGAAGTATTTTTATGTTTGACCCACGCACGCAAATTCAAAAAAAAAAAAAAATATATAACTTCTAAAACCTCAATATTTCTTTCTTTTATACATGAAATATAAGTAATAGAGGGAACCATGATCTATTAAAAGAAAATATTCGTTATTTTCTCTCATGCTTTTTCTTTTAAAAATAATAATTTTTCATCTCTTGCGCTCGACTTATACATACGCATATAATTAAAAATAAAAATGTGTATATAAAATATGTATTTTTATTTTTATGTATTAATTTTTTTTTTTTTTTATTTGTGAAAATCTATGTGCTACCCGCGAAACAAAGTTTTTCTCGCGTCAAATTTCATGCGTCCAAAAAAGGTTTGAAGTAGAATGTCTTAACATTAAAAGAGAAAATATATATGTATGTATACACTTATATTTATTTAGTTATGTGTGTAGTATATTTTCTTACGAATTTTCATTTTTTTATTTTCATTCAGCCGCCGAACTAATGTAATCGAATAAATTTTCAGTATTTATACTATAATTTGCTTACCAAAAAAAACAAACGAGTACGATTGCCTTAGTTTTTTTCACATAATTATGCAACAAATCGTTAATACGGTCTCAATTATTTTAGTATCCTCTGAAATTCAGCCAGATATCAAATGTAATTGACCGCGAAAATATTCATGACGTCTTTATAACGATTTGAGTAAAAGGAAATGACATTTTTCATTGAACTATGATTTCTTAACCTCTCTAAATGTGTAGTCATTTTTGTGTGACGTATGTGACGTAGGGGAAATCAAATTCAATATACGGGTTGAACCTGTGTTGTTAGTTAGTAAATGAATAGTGTAAAAGTGAAAGAAACCCTGTACACCACAGAGAGATAGTAAATCAACTTTCTACTTAAGTTGGACATAAACCACAATTACCTAAAAAGACAAAAAAAGCGAAATAAATTGTTGCAGTTTTTATTCCAACAATGACCTTTTTTGTTTGTTTTTCACTTTATCTTGCGCTTCTTACATTTTTGCTTTCTTTAAAAAAGTTTTAAGTGAATCAAAAGGGAGAGAACAACAATACACACGTACATTACATATCCACTATTAAGCTCAATCTGTTTTTAAGTCGTTTAATAATAAAAAAAAAAATTACCGTTAAATTTCTTATTTCATTTTGATTGTTATTTCGACCTTGACAAGTATTTAACTTTAAGAAGAAAAATTAAAAAAGAATCATATGACATGCATAATTGGTAAATGTTTACTCATACATATAAACACAAAGAATACATTGTCGTCTATAAAACGATTCTTAACTAACTATAAAACATAGTTTTCTTATAAAAGAATACAGTTATCATCGTCTTGAAAAAGTTTCACTGTTATATTAATTTCAATAAAATGCAAAAAAAAATCGAAAAGACGCGCACGCGTATATAATATTGAGTTTGTTATCTGATCACATATTTCAGCCAGAGGTTCTTACCGAATATTCCGCGAAACATAAACGTCCCGTCACTTTTACTCAGTGTAATTGAAACTATTGATTTTGGAGAAATTGGTCGGAAACCGAATTGGAACATTTTGACATGTTTGTGGTATGATGTCAATTTCCAGTCAGTCGTTTTTTTAAACCTTTTTTACTTACGACACAATCACGTCGCTTAAGGGGGGACAATTATTTAGAACGCCGAAATTGAGCAGATTTTTAGGAATTTTTTTGAAGGTGAAGAAATAAATGGATCTTTTTGAAATTTTGGCAGTTTATTATAAATATTTTGTCGCGGAGGCATTTTTCTTACGGTGCCAGTTGTAGGGCCATGAAACTGTGGTCACTTGATAAACCTAATCTTTTAATAATAAGTTAAAAATTGGAGAAATGGCAGGAATAAAATCAAAAAAATCGATATTTTCGATAGTTTTTTTCTTCTTCGCTGATCAAAAAAACTAGTTTATTTTGATAAATTTAAAATGTGTTTAGGTTCACCAAGTGGCTATATATGTTACTTAAACATGTGCAATATTTTAGCCCAGTTAATTCAATAGTCTCTAAACAATCTTTGGCACCGAAAAAACACCCCGTTGCTCTTTAGGTCGTATATACCTGTGCTCGACTCTCGGAGTAGAATGAAACGAAGTCTCGGAAATTGGCTGTATTTACAAGAGCTTTGGGTTTTGGCCTAAGTCATGAAGTTTTTCATATTCTACACATATTAAAGTAACTTTTAAAAGTAACGACCCCCCCTGCAAGAAAAGTTAACCAAACAAAGAATTTATTTTGCGCATGTCACAAATTATGGTAGGGATTGACTAAGAAAATTTGGGTTTGTTTTAGTACCTTCGTACTACAAAATATTTATTACAGATTTCGGACACATACACACATATAGAATAATGAATAATATATAAATTGCTTGCTTTGGAAAATTCATTTAATTCAAAGGAGCTTTAGTTTGTTATAGTCTTAAACGAACCGTCTTTACAAAAAATTCATTTGGCCAGATAAAACAGTAATGATAGTTATAGGAAGAAATTCCTAAGCAAACCGCCCGAGGAGAATTTTCGATAATCGAGTGTGACCTATTTAACCAATCTTACAATGTTATAATGAACTACACCTAAATTATTAACTCTTACCCGGGTAACCTTTTCGACTTTAATCGATAAAATTTCTATTTAATTTTGACGAATTTTGACTTTAGGGCCTAGAAATGGCAAAATCATTAAATTGTAAAGCTTACATTTTAAATGATATTCGAATAAATCTGATAAGGTTACCCGGGTAACCCTTAATTGATAACCGTAAATAATTGTAAATTTGTCAGTTAAATGTAAAAGTAAGTTTCGGGTTGGACAGACACCGATGGTGATCAAAAACTTAATTTAGACTTCAAACGAATAGTCTACATTCATTCGAAAGGATCGATAAGCTAGGCCAAATTGTTACAGTGGTTCTGTCTAAGAATCTCTTGTAATTAATTTGCTAGAATAACGTTTATTACATGTTTTCCTATAGCTGCGGACCAATAGTCGGGGTAAATGGGAATAAAAAACAGTAAATATTTTTCGTTTAGATTTGGTCCGCAGACCAGTACCACATTGTGTGGCATTGTACTACATTTTGAACTAACGTACCACATTGCAAACTGTACTACATTTTGTACCACAAATTTTCCATAGAATTATGTTTAAACTTAAATACTTGCATATGTAAATAAAACGCTAAAAGTTATGGAAAGAGATTATATAGGAATTATCTGACCCGTATTATACACTGCAGCGGTTGTTTCGAAATCAATAATAAGTAGTTTTATGTGGTTATTCCTAAAGATATACCATTCGAGTATTACGCGTGTATTCGATTGTACTCGTACGTTCGAGTATACTCGTACCTCAAGAATTTCTTGATAAAACTAATGTTGAAAATTAAATAGTTTTAGATTTCTGCAAAACTCGTTGGTTTTTGCTAATGCCGATATGGAATCTTAAAACTTTAGCAAAATTAAGATTGAAGTAGACTGTAAAACGGGACATGAAGTTTTTAACAGTACTGATGCGTTAAAATTTCAATACTAACGGAAAAGAAACACTCTTCTGCAGTCAAAATGTAGTTTATTAATTGGCTGAATGATGGATCCATAAATGAAACTTGGTACGGGTCTCGTGTTCAACAATATTAACAAACGTGTTTTGTTTAAAGCATTTGAAAAACCAATGTGTAAATTGTCGTTTAGTCTAAACAAACGGGTAAACGGGACCAATAGTCGGGGTAAATGGGAATAAAAAACAGTAAATATTTTTCGTTTAGATTTGGTCCGCAGACCAGTACCACATTGTGTGGCATTGTACTACATTTTGAACTAACGTACCACATTGCAAACTGTACTACATTTTGTACCACAAATTTTCCATAGAATTATGTTTAAACTTAAATACTTGCATATGTAAATAAAACGCTAAAAGTTATGGAAAGAGATTATATAGGAATTATCTGACCCGTATTATACACTGCAGCGGTTGTTTCGAAATCAATAATAAGTAGTTTTATGTGGTTATTCCTAAAGATATACCATTCGAGTATTACGCGTGTATTCGATTGTACTCGTACGTTCGAGTATACTCGTACCTCAAGAATTTCTTGATAAAACTAATGTTGAAAATTAAATAGTTTTAGATTTCTGCAAAACTCGTTGGTTTTTGCTAATGCCGATATGGAATCTTAAAACTTTAGCAAAATTAAGATTGAAGTAGACTGTAAAACGGGACATGAAGTTTTTAACAGTACTGATGCGTTAAAATTTCAATACTAACGGAAAAGAAACACTCTTCTGCAGTCAAAATGTAGTTTATTAATTGGCTGAATGATGGATCCATAAATGAAACTTGGTACGGGTCTCGTGTTCAACAATATTAACAAACGTGTTTTGTTTAAAGCATTTGAAAAACCAATGTGTAAATTGTCGTTTAGTCTAAACAAACGGGTAAATTAAATAGAACGATTTAAACTAGTTTTAGAAGTATCTCTATGGTTTTTTATAATTTATTTTTTCCCGAGGGGCTGGTTAAATAGTAAACTTCCAATTTTTTCAATTCCTGTTTGGTCAATCCATGTCAAAAAGACAATAATTTGCACATCTTAAAATTTAAAATCTTGAAAAATATTTATTAAAAATTCAAAAAAAAAAAAAATACAAGACACATATTAAGGCTTTAGTCAAACTAAATAATCGTTTTGTTTCGTTCACGATATCATTTTCAATAGCTGTATTATAATAACAAAATTTATTTTGGGACAATTTTCCGAATATTTGTAAAATTCCCTGAAAGCTGTTTCAAACCATAGCAATTTACGTAACGAATAGCATTCGGTTCTTTTTGCTCGTTAACCTCAAACATTTTAGAATAAAATAAATGTAGCTATGTACCTGAAATTCATAATAATTGTTATAATACCTACTTATTATAAAACATTATTTAATATTCCAAGAATGTAATCTTATTACAACTCAACTACAACAAAGAACTACATAAATTTAATTTTAATCACAATCAATTAACCATAATTGATTCTTTTTGTTTTGTGTTGAATTGATTAACATTTTTCGATATTTCCGATCGGTTATATTATAGTTACGTTAAACGATGTAATTTAATGTTTAAATGTACGTGCATTTTTTTAACTGTAAAACTATAAAAAAGATATTATAAAGTTTAATGTGGATACGAAGAAATACAAGAAATTACTGATCATCATCATCAGCTTTGATTTTATCATTATATTAAATTTGAAAGAATACTCGAAATACATAATATAAATTGATCATAGAATACATATTTTTAATAATAAAAAATTAAAAACTATTTCTGATGTACGAGTATGTACATATGTATAATATAATAAAAGAATCATCTTCAATAACTGTTACAGTTCCATGTAAATGTTTAGTGTTAGAATAATGATGTTGAACTTTTAGCAATGAAGATGCCAATATCTTACTACTAATTGTATTATTCTGTTATTAATCTTGGTTTTAAAACCGCAAACTTATGTGTTGTATTAAGCACGTACAATATCATTTCAGCCTCATTCAATTATTATTTGCTTATTGAGTTGACTAAATATGTTCCTATTTCTCGGAAATAAGTTCCTCCCATTCCATACCTTATTATTATTTATTCAATCATATTGCCCACTAAACGTTTTTTTTTTTTTGTCTAAACAAAACTAAAACTAGGAAAATGCATTAAATTTATTTTATGCAACAAAACAAAGCATAATTTTACTCGCTTAATTAAATTTTCTGATATAAATCAAATCATATTTTTTTTATTGAATAATAAGTGACCTAATTTTCCGATGAAACAATGAAATTTGTTGCAAGTCTAAGAACAATGACGTAAATATGTATTTATGATAAATATTACTTCCAACCTGACCTTGCCCCTAATATCAACGCACTTAATGTAATTTAATCTCATTAAATTTTCAGTAATTTTGTTAAATTATGTTTCCAATTGATAAATTCGTCTAAATGGATGACTTATTGTATCTATGCAAATTTTTATTGATTTTTTAGTCGTTCAAACAAAAATTAACGAAACGAAACAAAACAAGTATGTTAATAAATTGTATGTTATAAAATTGAAAATATATTGTTTTGTTTTCCGTCTAAAATAACGTATAATCCATTTTGAATATTTTGGAAACCGACCTATGTTAATATAACAATAGGTAAACAAATATCTATATTTCAATTTTAATTTCTTATTTGTAGCCGAGGAGAAAGTTATTTTCATATGTTTTCTTTACTAAAATTTAAATAAATTTTGGGCAGATTTTCCAATTATTAATATTTGTTTTTAATTAAGTTCGTTACTTGTACAACTGTATCAAAATTTTGTAAAGTTGTAGATATTAGAAGCACAGTTAAATTTATGAACAAGTCTTTGAGAGGTCTGAGACCGCGTAGTTTAATACATAAACCAAACACAAAAAGAAAAAAAAAACGTTAAAAATAACAAATCACACTATAAAGTCACGGTGAAGGTCACCAAATATTTTATTTAAACTTGTTTCCGATGATACTCTCTTATATGTATATATTATAACCACACTTAGAAAATGAAGTCTTATGTAAACCGGCAACAAATAAAGACTCAATTTGAATGAATGACGCACCTACCTTTCGATAATACTTTTAATTCAAATTGGTTTTTGCTATAAAAGCCAAACCAGTTTGGAAACTGTAGTTGACAAATTTATACATACTTTAATCAATCTAATTATGTGATCTAATTTAAAACTGACAAAGACTTATCTGAAATTCTAAAAAAATCGAAAGAAACTTTCACAATTTCGATTCTTTGTTGTTCATTCGTTTTTAAAAGTGCTTGTAGTAGGGAATGTTTCCTCTTTGTTTACGTCACGTCACATAAACGATTACAAATTAAGTATTTAATGTATTGAACCTGAAGACCTTTAATTTAATCTTAAATGCTATTTTTATTTCAATAAATTAAATCAATTGGTTCGTTACTATCAATCAATATTATACATTTTTAGATATTGCTCGAAACCATTAATTTTCTATCACCCTAGCGCGGAGCAATCCATAAATTGTTGGCTGACGTAATAACAATAATATGCTCAAAATAGGGTGTATCAAAATATATGTAAATTAATAAGTTAATATAAATAAATGAATAAATACTTTATACCACAGAATTATTTACATTTTTAAATTTTCTAAACAATTTGTTAATACTTAAGCTAAGTATGTATGTATGTGTATTCTTTAAAATCACAACAAAGTCCAACATTCAAGATTAGCAAAGTTGTAAGTTTAGCGGATTAATGTTTACAAACTTCAACAAATTTCTAAGGAGCCTATAAATCATTAATTTTGTGCAATTCAGATAACAAAGACACGTATTCTTAATTGATAATAAAAATCTATGAGTTTATGTTGTAACCAACAGATTGATGTTTTCTAACCGACATCTATTTAATTCAGTTTTAGTATGAATGCAATAATAACAAGTCCAAGGCAGCACATAAATTCTTGCCTCAATCTATTATTGCATTGAAACAAATCGGAAATTTATGGTAAAGTAAATATAAAGATAATCACCCCTATTATGACTGTCGAGTCGATCGACAATCGACACGACTCTGTATTGCATTTTCCTTTTTTGTTACTAAAACGTAATAGAGAGTCGTGTCGATTGTCGATCGACTCTTGAATCATAATAGGGGTGACTATTATAATATTATTCGGAAAGAAAATTGATCAGATCCCGCAAATACGCTAGTGCTACGCTTTATTTGAATTGGATTGCTGTATAATTAATACCAGTATATATTGTAATACAAATGCCAAATTATTTAATATCCCAAAATTAATGTCATTTCACAAGATGAAGTATAGCAATTAAATTCAAATTAAAAAATACCTATCACTGAAAATTAATTTAAAAAAATCGTTGTTGACATCTGCTTCCTGAGCGCATTTTCATTTAATGACTAATTTGGGCTATGTTCCAATAGCCCAAGAATTATACAAAATTTATTAATAATTTTATATGCTATGTGTGATCCTAAAATTTTCGGGCTTGAAATGCATAATATGTCAATGTTAATAAAATAAATAATTTAGCGCTTAAGTATGAATGGTTTTTAATATCTAAATTTAATTTATTTATTGAAACACTATTAATTACTCCCACAGCTGTTTTATTTTTATATTTATAAAACATGCCACTTAATATTTTAAACAATGTTTAACGTGCTAAGTTGTCATGAGAAATTAAAATTACACACAAAATGATTCATTTCTGATTTGAGTATACAGTGAAATAGAAATTGACCCTTTTAATTTAGTCATCTTATTATTGAGTCAAGCACATTATAGTATTTACACATTCACTGTTTTATGTAGACTTTTCTCAAAAATAATATATTTTACTATACACATTACAATTACAATTCTTTATCAATTAAGTTGTGTTACAAATAATTTATCTCTCAATCGAGTCTTCTAGCATAGAATTGTGTACCATTATTTTGAAGTGCAGGCCGGGATTATTGAGAAGGTCAGGGCCTTCATTTACCTCTAATAGCAGAGAATCAACAATAAAATAAAAAAAGTGTGCTAATTGTCATCATAAATTCATCTATACATAATCATTATGAATAATAAATCAATATAAGCTTGTTTTGGTTGTAACTGGAATGCATCAATATATTATTTTAAGAAAAAAATTCAAAAGTAAAATTTTTCTTTTTTTTACAATATAATGTAAATGGATCCGGTTTACTCAGAGTCAATCTTATTTACACACAAAATATTTTCTTTTTGTATTTACAGTTTTCTTATTGGAATTTCTTCTCTGTCATATATTATTACTTCCTATTCGCAGATACAAGATTGATTAAATAAAATAAAAAATACAAAAATTCGTGTAATTAATTAAAAGGGTTAATACCAAACGAATGTTTAAATATTATTTATCTTCTTTAGCTTTAATTGTAACTGTCTACACATTAGAAAATTATCTTTGGTACAGAAAATTTATAATTAATGATCTACTTCGAAACTACTTTTTTTTTTTAGTTTGCCTAAGACTTGATTAAACAGTTGCATTTTTGTTCTTAATATCAAATAGAATCTAGATTATTTGCAACATGATAATAATCATAATAGAATTTAATTAAATCCAATTAATCGAAACTAATTATTTACGACAACAATTACATAAAAAACTGAGACAAGACCAAATGAAATAATGTCAGTCGGACATTAAACTAGAAAATTGTATAAATGTACAAGTTTTATTTTGCCAAATTATTTTTGTTTTGTTTGATTTTTGTGATTTACTAATTAGACGTGAACGAATAAAGAATTTAATTAAAATTCAAATACATACCCTTTAAATTATTTTGTTTTAAACAGGATTATAAGATTTATTTCAATTTTTATGTTCAAAATAAACATTTGGTTTTTTAAAATAAAATAAAATCATTTGAAGGTTATTTTATTTCGGTCTTAATTTCTTGCCGACCAATATGGGAACATATTTATTTATCCTATTTTGTTAATTATGTATAACAATAATATTTACTTAGATGACGCTGATTAGAATTAGATCATAAAGTAATTTAATAGGGGAATGTTTGTTTAATACAAGTAGATTTTTTTTTGTGGGTTGAAGGTTATTGTTATTGTTGTTATATTTTAATTATGTATATTCTAATCATGAGTGTAAAATTTATAGCTCTCATGTCATGTGTGGTTGTTAAAATTGTGTTATTATTTGACATGGCAAAACGAGATCATATGCAACAAGGATTTAATTCGTCTGAAGGTTTTACTCTTTATTATAATGACATTTGTCATAAATTCTCTATTTTATTCGGTGGTAGCCGTAAAACACAGTAAAGGTTATCAAGTAAACTAAATATTTCGAATGCCATTCAAATGGAGCTACAATTATGTTAAGTGAAATTTTGATGCCGTTTTGGAATTAATTTTAATACCATCCAAATATTTAAAGTTACTCTAATTCTAATCAAAAATTAAGAGAAAGAATCCTATAAAAATTCTAATTTAAAACATTTTTTTATTGACAGTCTAACGTTTAATAAAATTTGATTCGTTAAATTCAATAATTATTACCTTACTGGGAAATTGATTATTGAGAATAAATCAGAAAAACTAATATCAATTAAAGTAAAATAAATATGGATTATTCAGCAGAATTTAGAATAAAATAAATAAACTTCAAGTTCAAATTTTATCTAAATTTCGATATAGAATAAGACAAATATTTAAATGCATACTCTGTAGATAAGAAAGAATTTGAACTAATATGAGAGCACTTCTTTAAAAGGAGTATCCAAAAAAGGGGGCAATTCACGAACTTTCATTCGTGAAACATTAGTTAAGTTTTTTCAGATTTTCAATATTTGTGTTATTAGTCATTATCATGTGACCGAAATTAAATTACCTACGGAAAATTAATGTTCCGAAATTTTAACAAAAACACAATTTTATGTGAGATTTATTATTCATGAAATAAATTTTAATATAAAATAAACAATTAGATATGTAATTACTGTTTTGGATACCGTTTCGGATATAACAAATTTTTTGAATAAATATACTATACTCTAGAAAATTTGTTAAACAGATATTTTTAGAATTCTGTTGTTCGTTAATATGAAAAACTTTTTTTTTTTATTATAAGCAATCGCTCTTTCCGACTTAAATTGCAAATTTAAGCAATAAATTTCTGAAAGATGATAAATGATTCATTTGGCAAAATAAAAAAAATAATTTATAGAATTTCAATAAGGAAATATAATGCAGCTTGTTTATATATAGATGAAACAAATATTTAAACTATTACACACTACAAACTATTTTTTTCGAATGAGTCAATATAATTATAAAATGTAATATATTCCATTTTACGTGATTAGTTATTCTCAACACAGCCGAATAACCGAGAAGTTCATTTTCCTATTATAACATCAATTATTCTGCATATGTATAACATGTGTTAGATTAAATATTTAAGTAAAATGGAAATAATATACGAGTAAGTTACTAAGAATGTATTTGTTTGAATTGAGTTTTAAAAAAATCTATTTTTAAAAATAGCTAAATTAAAAGTGAATTTTATTGTTTGGTTTTTAAGTAACAACGAGAATAAAAAACTTTTAGCTAATCGCACATACATATATGAATAGTCTAGCCCCATTTTATTCTAAAAATCTAAAGCGACATAAACAACAAGGTATGAAAAATTTAACCAATATGTTGTATTGTTGATGTATATTATTGCTTTCATAAATTATGTGGTTAATTACGTAAGACCCTAGTATAATATATTCTATATTTATTACATCAAATGAGAATATTTATGTAGATAACAGTTAAACAAAAAATATTGTGTGTAATATTATGCCAAGTGTTATTTGCCTATTTTTTATTCTAGTCATGAAAATTCTTTTTTTTTGGCTAAAAAATCTTAGGCTTTTACGTAAATAGATTTATTGTTTTTATCAATTCACTATTGCAATTGAAAGAGGAACTTAGATTGATGGCATTAAGTGCCGCACCAAATTTAGAATTTTTTATATTTAATTATTATGCCATAACATGAAAATTATTGTCCTATTTGACATCTATTTGAAAATCAATACTAGACCACCCAACTAACAAAAAAAAATTGTTTAATTTAATTTAATTTGAGGTGTGAAAATTTAAAAATTCTGAATCATTACACAATACATATCAAACCCGCCTTTCAACAAAACTATTAACCAAATTAATTAGCTTTTTTAAGGTTATTTTTCAACAATACTCAACATCACAATTGATTTAGCAGTTTGAAATTTTACTTTTATTTTCGTTGATTTATTTTATATCTACATATCTATATAATTGTTGTTATTTTGACAACAACAAATTCAACAAAAATTTTGTTTGGTATCACTGGATTATTATACGGCTAACCCTTTTCCTTAATACGTTCAATATACGGCAAATATCCGGAAAAACAAAAATTGGTAAACATTTTGAATATTGCCTGGGGGGATGGAACTAAAATTTGTGTGAGTTCAATAAATAACTACTCAGCAACTGAAAAGACTGCAAAATTAATTGTTGGACAATCTATGCCGTTCACGGAATTTATGAATGCACTATATTTTAACGTTACTTAATAGAGCAATAAACATTTTCATTTAAAAAAAAAATCTAATAATATTACACACGTATAAATAATACATATTATATACAAAAGAAACCTTGAAACTATCAACAAATAGAGAGTAAAATAACTAAAATATTACAAAAAAATGTTAGATAATACTTGAGTATATATTTGTAACATGTAACCAGCAAATTTGATAGGGTTCGGCTTAATAATTTTTAAAATTCGATCGTGATTTGACATCATAAACACCTTTATTAGCAAATTCACAAAAAAAAATTGCCGATCTTTATTATACGTATTCGGAAACTATTCTACAATAGAAAATATGACACTATTTGGATGGTGGCTTTTAAAATAAACATTTTATTTTAAAAGCCATCATCCATTTTTTTTTTTGATATTATTTATTTATGTTATTGATTACTTCTTCGATAACAATAACAACAATAATATTTTTTATTCCACATCAGTGCATTTTTATGGAAATCTAAGAATTACCTTAAATATTTTAATTTAAATTAGATACGGCTGTAATTATGTATACTTGAAAGTAAAAGTAAACAAAAAAATTATAAAATAACAACGTAACAAGGCAAGGAAAAAATTTTAAATTTTTTACATTATTTAGAGGAAAATGTTAATTTGTTTTATTTCCTAATCTTCCTAAATTATTTAGACATTCACAGCCTGGTGTAACAGTCATCTTCGTAAAGCAGGCACTGGAATCGACAATATTGAAGATGATTTTCGTAATGGACTCAAACTCATGCTCTTGTTGGAGGTGATCTCTGGTGAAACACTCCCAAGACCAGACCGCGGTAAAATGCGTTTCCACAAAGTAAACATAAGTTTTTTTTTCTTTATTCTTAATTATATACAATATAAATTAATTATATGCTCCTCTTATTAAAATAAACAAATTATTACTTTAAATACGCAATAGATTGCTAATGTCAATAAAGCATTAGATTTTATTGCATCAAAAGGTGTTAAATTAGTATCAATTGGTGCTGAAGAAATCGTTGATGGCAATCTCAAAATGACATTAGGTATGATTTGGACAATTATCTTACGTTTTGCCATCCAAGATATTTCCGTTGAAGAAATGACAGCTAAGGAAGGTTTACTTCTATGGTGTCAACGTAAGACAGCACCATACAAAAATGTTAATGTTCAAAATTTCCATCTCAGTTTCAAGGTAAATAAAAAAATACTATAAATACTACTGACACCTGATTTATTATCTATAAAATATTTTACTAAACAGGACGGTCTAGCCTTCTGTGCTTTGATCCATCGTCACAGACCAGATTTGATCGACTACGCTAAATTATCAAAGGACAATCCATTGGAGAACTTGAATACAGCTTTCGATGTTGCTGAGAAGTATCTTGATATTCCAAGAATGTTGGATCCAGATGGTAAGTTGAATTATATTCCAATACTTACTTAATTTTAGTTTAATCAATAATATTAAGCCGACCAACAAACACAACTAACCCGTACATCTAAACCGGTGATGGGATCAAGAAAATAAAATATTTTTTATTTTTCTAATTAAAATTTAGATTTGATCAACACGCCCAAGCCAGATGAGAGGGCTATCATGACATACGTATCATGTTATTATCATGCCTTCCAAGGAGCTCAGCAGGTTGGACACCCAAATTATCAACCCCAAACCCAGTATCCCTCTTACAGCTATAGACAAGTGACTAAAACGTTCCCTAAGCGTAGAAGTTTTCCAATTTTTATGTTTTTTTTAGTTTATGGATTGATCGTTTTAAAAAAAGAAATAATCGCAAACGCAGAAAATCCTACAAATCTTTATCTAACCAATCAGAAATAATGGCAGAAATACGAAAATTAAACGATTTTTCGACCGGCCTACCCTTTTAGAAAACGAAAAAAATTCTAAAAATCAAAATCATTTAATTTTCGTTTTCAAGTTTCGTGCGACTTTTTTTTACAAAAATTATTTCTGATTTTTATTAACAAAACTCTTCTAAGATACCTTGATCCACTCTGAAACAAACAGTCAAAAATAAGTCTAACTCTTGCTATGTGCCAACATTTTTTTTTTTTTAATTATTTATTTTGAGCCTGAGAGAAAAATTGCAAATAACAAATTTTCAGATTTCCATTTATATTATGTGTATTGTGGAGCGGCAGCCGTTATAGCAGTGCAGATAGGAAAAATTGCATGAATGTTTAGTTGTTTAAGTTAAATAATAAATTCTAATCTATAAATATATTTTGTTTATTTTTGTTTGTCGAGATTTGCGATCATATTCACATTTTAAATATTAAATCGGTTATATAATATTGATCGCTATTCTCTAAAACTAACATATGTGTTTAAAGTTTTGATTGAGTGTGGCTTTTCTTTTTGCTTTTGACATATTTTATAGACCTGCAGAATACAGCAATGCCAGATGAGAGAGCTGTTATGACTTACGTTTCATCTTACTACCATTGCTTCAGTGGCGCTCAAAAGGTCGGTTAATGTAAATTCTCAAAACTATCATACAAGATCGTGTAGCAACGTTTACTACAAAATTCGGTTAAACACTTTTCATTATTATACACATTTTATATAATTTTTTACAATTTTACACAAAATTTGCCATCATTGATTTTTTTATTATACATATTTTTGAATCCATTGAATTTTTTATTTTTTATCAAAGATGGCGTTTACTCCAAGTTTTCGTAATTTAAAGAAAACTCCGCTTACCGCCAATTTATTATTATTATTTTTTTTTTTTTTTTTTGCTTAATGTTGAACGTCTCAATGGTTTTTTTTTTGTGATTTGTCGCTTCATTACGGTTCAATTGTATCTAATTTGAATTTTTTCTTTCGTTTATTTTTTATTTTTATTAAGGCTGAAACAGCAGCTAACCGTATCTGTAAAGTATTAAAAGTCAATCAAGAAAATGAAAGACTTATGGAAGAGTATGAACGTCTTGCAAGTGATTTACTCGAATGGATCCGTCGCACTATGCCATGGTTGAATTCACGTCAAACGGATAATTCTCTTGCTGGTGTACAAAAGAAATTAGAAGAATACCGCACATATCGTCGTAAACATAAGCCACCACGTGTTGAACAAAAAGCCAAACTTGAAACTAATTTCAATACATTGCAAACCAAGCTCCGTTTATCAAATCGCCCAGCTTATATGCCAACTGAAGGTAAAATGGTTTCAGATATTTCTAATTCATGGAAGGGCTTGGAATTGGCTGAGAAAGCATTTGAAGAATGGTTATTGGCCGAGACCATGCGTTTGGAACGTCTTGACCATTTGGCACAAAAATTCAAGCACAAAGCCGATACACATGAAGATTGGACCCGTGGCAAGGAGGAAATGCTCCAATCACAAGATTTCCGTCAGTGTAAATTGAACGAATTAAAGGCATTGAAAAAGAAACACGAAGCCTTCGAATCTGATTTGGCCGCACACCAAGATCGTGTTGAACAAATTGCCGCCATTGCACAAGAATTGAAGTAATTTTACCAGAATTTAGGAACGTTAAATTGAAGGTTTTAATAGTGTTATTTGTTTTTTATCTTTCACAGCACACTTGAATATCACGATTGTGTTTCAGTTAATGCCCGTTGCCAACGTATCTGTGACCAATGGGACCGTTTGGGTGCTCTCACTCAAAGACGTCGTCAAGCTCTTGATGAGGCTGAACGCATCTTAGAAAAGATTGACATCCTTCATTTAGAATTTGCCAAGCGTGCCGCACCATTCAATAACTGGTTGGATGGAACTCGTGAAGATTTGGTAGATATGTTCATTGTTCACACAATGGAAGAAATTCAAGGACTCATTAGGGCCCACGATGAATTCAAAGCCACATTGGGAGATGCTGACAAAGAATACTCTGTCATTGTTGGTCTTGTACGTGAAGTTGAAAGCATTGTAAAACAACATCAAATCCCTGGTGGATTAGAAAACCCCTACACCACTCTAACAGCCAATGACCTAACAAGAAAATGGTCAGATGTGCGTAACTTGGTGCCTCAACGTGATTCTACACTTGCCGGTGAATTACGTAAACAACAAAATAACGAAATGTTGCGTCGTCAATTCGCTGAAAAAGCTAACGGTGTCGGACCATGGATCGAAAGACAAATGGATTCAGTAACCGCTATTGGAATGGGTCTCCAAGGAACACTCGAAGATCAATTACACCGTCTCCGTGAATATGAACAAGCAGTCTACGCATATAAACCACATATCGAAGAATTAGAAAAGATTCATCAAGCAGTCCAAGAATCAATGATCTTCGAAAATCGTTATACTCATTACACAATGGAAACACTCCGTGTTGGTTGGGAACAATTACTAACATCCATCAATAGAAATATCAATGAAGTTGAAAATCAAATTTTAACTCGTGACTCAAAGGGAATCAGTCAAGAACAATTGAATGAATTCAGAGCTAGTTTCAATCATTTCGACAAAAATCGTACAGGCCGTCTTGCCCCAGATGAGTTCAAATCATGTCTAGTATCGTTAGGCTATTCAATTGGCAAGGATAGACAAGGTGAAATGGACTTCCAACGTATATTAGCTGCTGTTGATCCAAATTCAACTGGTTATGTTCATTTCGATGCTTTCTTAGACTTTATGACACGAGAAAGTACCGATACTGATACAGCTGAACAAGTTATCGATTCATTTAGAATTTTGGCTTCAGATAAGGTAAAATTTTATTTTTTAAATATTTATAATAAATTAAATTTTATTTCTAGTTTTTAATTTGTTTTTACCAATTTCTTTTATTTTTGTTTATTTTGTCTTTTCACAAACAAAACAAAAAACACAAACCAGTTTCTTAGAGCTGAAAGTTGTTTTGAATTTAGTTAGGTAGTATTAGTTTCCATGTCGATTTATATAATAAGCAAAAGGAGAATTAAGTTAAGAAAATATTGAAATGTCGTTGATCGTATGTAACTGATAAAATTCGACGGTTTGATTAGAATTTCTATATATGAACTTAAATACTCCGTAGGTTAAGAGAATATTTTTATCGATTGCACAAATTTAGGGAATTTATGGGTGAACAAACTTGAAATTGATTAGGTAGGTACTTTGAATTACGATTTGTTGAGTATTATGACTTGGCTAATTATTAATAGTTTTTTTTCGATTATCTCTATGTAGATAGAAAAATTTATGATTATTTTAATTAAAGTAAAAATTATCTGTCTATAATTAAATTTTTATGAGTAGAACTTTGAAAAAAAAAAAAAAAATATTGTGAAAATGGGTCAAACCATTTTTAAATTGATTTTAATTGTTTTTCGTCGAAGTTTCGTGAAATAAAAATGTAAATTTTCCCACAAAACAACAAGAGTATTTTTTACATACAGATAACAATTTTGTTGTATGTGAAATTTTTACGTAAATATAAAAGACGGAACAATGAAGGGCAATATTGTATTTCAAACAACCCATTTACAAAATAGGTCGGGTGAGTGTAAGGGCCATTGCACATTTCAACTAAGCTGAGCTAAGCGATGTGAGCTATATGCATAGCTCTCGGTTGTAAATAAAGAGTTTTAATGGAACGTTACACACTTGAGCTAAAAGATGCGCCTATGTTTTTTCTTTTGAGTGATGCAAACTAACTTACCTCGAGTTATCTTCGTCTTGTTATGTCAGCTGACATCGCTCACATATACATTAATATTTTTCTATATTTTATTGTTAACTTGTAGATTACCTAGTTGTATTAAGGTATTATGTCATAAATCACACAAAAACATCAATGTTTGGGTAAAAAAATTGTTAGTTAAAATGTGCAGCGAGCTGAGCTAAGCAAGCTAAGCGAAGCTATGTTCTCTCGCTTAGCTTATCTACGCGATGTACACAGCCCTCGGTTGTAAATAAACGGTTTTAATATGCATATATGTACGCGAACTAGGTATATTTTTTTGTTTATAGCGATGCAAACTATCTTAGCTCCGGTTGTTTTCACCATGCTGTGCCAGCTCTTATTGCTCATATAACGATAGCTTAGTGAACATCGGCCCTTACCCACATTTTTACAAAAATGACATTTTGATACCAAAATGTAAAATACAACACGTCGCATCTTTCTGTGCGAACCTAAAAACCAATAAAACACGTTTCAATTTTGTTCGGCCCTATGGTATATCTTTCTTTGTGGTGTATCTTTCGTTTTTTGAATTTCTTGAAAAATATTAGAAATGTGGGTTAGGGCCGACGTTCACTAATCGATAAACAATAATATATTTCTATATTTGATTGCTAAATCGTGGATTATTATATTAGGATATTTTGTTAAAATAAATAAATTAAACAAAAATATCAATGATTGTGTCTGTGAGCGAAGTTATTAGCTGAAATGTGCAACGAGTTAGGCTAAGCGAGTTGAAGTAGCTAAGCGAAGCTATGTTCTCTCGCTTAGCCTAGCTGAAATGTGTAACGGGCCTAAAGCTGGAAAGAGGTTTTAATAGCTCGTTGCTTGAGCTAAACTACGCGAGCTACATTTTTGTTTTGAGCGATGCGAATTGTCTTACCTCAAGTTGTCTTCGCTTTGCTATAATCGTATTTGCTTGGTAGTCTAAAAGCTCAGCTAACCTCGCTCGCATGCATATACACCGATATTTTTCTATATTTTATTGCTATCATGTTGTTAACATATAAACTTGTTGTTTTCTGAATAGCCATGGCGGTATTCACGTAAGCCAACTGTTGGCAACATGCTGGGTAAAATCAAACCAGAGGATTGAGACCTGAACGCACATGATACATTTAAAATTTCATGGCAATGTGGTAATTTAAATGTTATTTATTCCATCGGTAGATTTTTGATGCCAACATGTTGAGACATATATCCACCAGTAAATTTCCAAAGCCAACATGTTGCGAGACCTGAAAGCGCTCAATGCCCTGTTGGAAATAACTACCCTTGCTATATCAATGAAAATATTCTCTGCTAATCTCATTTGGATTATTTGTTACATACCGAGATTATTTAAATTTTTCGAAATTTTCTAAATTGTTCAATAATGGTTTTGTGTTGGGATACTTAGTAACTCAACACTGCTTGATGTTGGGTGATTCCATTTTTTTACAAATTTATCAAGCTTTTTTAGGAATATTCTAAGACTTCTTAGGGATTTCGAAAAACCTCGGATTATTCAAATTAATTCATGAGTATTAAAGGTTGATACCAAATATGGGTTTAATTTCCTTTTTTTAAGGTTAAGTTAGAAAAAATTGGTTTTGTAGGCTAATGACAAAGAATAGTAGAGATTTAATAGAATAGGTTCGTGTGACCTTCAGAAAATGGGTTCTCAATTTTACAAAACTTGGGTTTCGCGAAGTTATTCTTTTTTAAATTAAATTATGGAGAGTTTCGCGAACCTTTACTAAATTTGAATTGTACAATTGATTGAAAAATAAAGTTGACAAGAATATCAATGATTTTGATTATTACAATGTTATATTTAATTGGTCGCAGGCACCTTACATACACATTTATTTTAAGAGCTCAAATAAAATGTAAATTTAAAGTACTTTTGAAAGCTACAACTGACGTCCCAATTTTTTTTTTAAGAAATAAAAGTTATTTAGGAAAGTCAATTATTTTGGTATGTTTTCGAATATTTTTAATGTATTTGTTTTTGAGAATTGAATTTAATTCGAGTAAAACTACATACTTCTCAATGTATACATGCTTTTAGAAATGTTCTAATAAATGCCAAAGCCGCACATTTTTTATTATTATTTTTGAAAATTTTAAAACTATTTTCACAAACTAAAATCTTAAAAACTGTATATTCGGTCGATTTTGGTCGTACAAAAATGAAAAAAAAACATTATTTTTGTTTTTTTATAAACTTTAATTTCAAACATGTTTTTCTTAAAAAATTTTACTTTTTAAGTTATTCAAGAAATAGTACATTGTGTCATTAGGATTAAGAATTACACTTTGTTTGACGGGGTATTTATGTTTCCATGCGAGGCGAATAGTCACTTTTAATCTAAATAATGGGGAACCAGCGACAACTTTAAGTAAGAATCCGATATACAGAAAGTGCATGTTACTGACTAGCGAATCTTTAAGAACGTTCTGAACGTTTCGTTCAGTTCAGCCGTCATTTAACAGAGCGAAAATTAACGGGCAAACTGAAGGATATGTCAGAACACATCAAAATTTCTACAGCACACTTTTCTTAAAAATAATAAATTTTCCTATTCACATTACAATTTTAATACTATGTATATTTGTCAGTTGTTACGGATTCGGTTACCGATATGTCAAATATTCTGTAAGGAAATAATTTCGTCAAATTCTTTAAGGATTCTTACTGATTCGCTGGTTAGCCCTTAACACGTACTATTTTTTCTCCAACGAAGAAATTTTCACTATAAGCTAATTATAAGTACAAATTTTGTGAAGCCAAGTATTTTGCTTTTGTTCAAGCTTTAACGTGTCAATTACTTTTATTTCATACTACACAGAAATTCAATGTTTACGTGACTGATTTCAGTTCAGAAAACGAATCATTATGGTACAGAAAAATACAATCCGGAAAACGAGCCATACCAAGGTTTAGAAAAATACCAGGCCACTTGATAAACAAAATAAACTAGAGTAACTTGATAATTTGAAATTCATTTGGATTGATTTTCCTTGTTTTACACTCATCTTTTTTACTTTAAAATTTAACTTTAAATGAAAAAATCGAATTAATGTTCCATGTAGTATGAAATAAAATGTTGTACATTATAGGTACGTTAAATGATCGTCACAGAACTCGTTCAAAATTCTGGATAAACATCGAACTCGTACTGTAACAACTCATTTACCGTCCTTGTGACGTAATAACTATTAATAATGGAAATAATATTAATAGTATATTATTCAACAAGCATATAATGAGAGCTGTTATTCACGAAGATGAAGGCAACAGGTAAATTTTTATAATTGAAATAAAAACGCCATCTTTAGTTGTATTGCTTTCACCAAAAAAAATAAATTACAACAACAATCGTGCTAGATAGACCAAAAAATAGTTTAGCGAACCCAAAAAAAAACATTAGTGGTTAAACCATATAACTAAAAGAAGAAGTTCTTTTAGTTATATGTAATTTCTTTAAAAAAACAACTATTTAATTTTCTGCCACCCGTCAAGCTGAAATCCGTCTGCAAAATTCTAAAATTAGATTTTTTTTATGAAATGGAAATATTTCTAACAAAATTTTCTTAGAATATAATAGTTTTCGTACATGCGCGCTATTTTTTAATAACTTTGATACCGTATTTCTTCAATTTTATTACCCTTGAAACACTCCGACTTAATAAAAAGAATTTAGTGAATTTTTCTAGTTTGGACCCAGTATGTCAACGAGTTTAGCTAAATCGGATTTATTAAACCACAGTCCGTATAGGACGCACTTTCTATCTAATATCCTTAAATTCTGAGGACTGGCTGCGTCTTAAAATCGAGGGCGTTTTAAGAAAATCTGTTAGAGTGGTACTTAAACTAAGGTGTGTGGTCATGGAATCGAAGAAATAAGGTATTGCAAAAGAAACTCTTTTATCAAAAACTTAATTTGACTCGCTCTTGTATGCAAAATATAATGGAAATATTGTAGATTAACGGTCACAAATCAGCTTTTCCATCAAATTTGCTTTGCCTTAAATCGTTTCTTGTTGGGTTGCCGTCTCAAAATTCAACTAAAGCTCCACAGTTTGTTTCACTGATTGATTTGGACATTCAATTTATGGTATTTCCATATACATATGGATATCGCCTCAATTTTGAATTTCATAAATTGGTAAGCGGTTTCGTTATTCTCAAAATTTCCGTGTATCATAAAGAAGGCAAATACTCGATAAACGGAACTCGGTAAATATGATTATTCGATCGGTTTGACCAAGGTCTATCCCAGAAAGGAAAACAAAAATTCAAATATGAGAAGTTGCTATCTTATAACTCATTTTGTAGGAAAAATCCTACAAATTGGAATAAATATGCCTAAATTGCTATAAATATCCCCCCTAATTTTATAATTAATTTTAAAGCAGTATTTCAAATATTTTTATTTTATTTTGAATTTAGGACTTCAAAAAAATATTTACCACAAATATACACCTTAGCAAATTTAAATTTATTGAAAATTAGTTTGGTTTCAGATCGAGCATACCTTATCAAATTTTGTATGCTTTTTATTTGACAGCTACTGAATAGTTATAATCATAATTAATTTGATTTGCTACAGTAGGACTTTGATTTCATTCGCTTACATTTTTTATTCTTTCGTGCCGTGAAACTAGTATCAGTAAATTGTCGAGATAGTCTTTATTTTTACTAAATTGCATGCAGGCTGAGTAGACCCGTACAGGCCACGTAATTATATCCGTAGTTTCAAGTACACTTCTACGTGTATACGCCGCAACAGTAAAAAATGGTTTGTAAATATCTGTTTTTCCTTATGAAAATCCCCTGCTTGCTAGAGAGCCGAGTATTCCAGTGGCACCATCCATTAACAAACAAAAAAAAATTTTACAAAAATATATATTTGAAAATTAATTTTAAAATATTCCATTATATGTAGTTTAGCTTATCGGATTTGATACGATTACTTTTTAGTTTTTAATTCTACATTCGTCAACATAATTTTCGGAACAGTTTGCTTTTGATGACGTAGATTATACTTTATAATTACCGTTTACCAAATTCCCCTCGGTCCTATAAGAATTTTCTTTTTTAACTAAATAAGTAAAAACATTAAACATAGAAAAACATGTTTCCATTTCCTTTCTACTGCCAAGTTTGAAATCGAACCTTAAAATATTTTCTAACTAATTAAATTTGCTTAATTTAATTTAGCTATACTACATAATACCTTTATTCGTCGATATAAAGAATTTAATTTTTCAGTAATTACCATTATTACATCATGTCTGTCTCAATAAGTATGTACTTGGCCATTATGTTATTTCTGTGTTCACGTGCTAATTGATATGCGTTTAAAATTAAAAAAAATACTTGTTCTTTGTAATTTTCGAAATATTTGAATAATATTATGAGTAAAATAACGGTAATGAAAGAAAACTAGCTAATTACTATTTATATTCAAAACCACAAGCACATAACATATTTTCAAGTTCAAATATTTTTTCTTTTTTGATGTGTCAAATCTGTGTGGTTGTCACATGTGGCGCTAATTTCCAGTTTGCAAGACTAGTAGATTACTGTTGATTCGCTTTTCAACGATTAAATGCCAAGAAAAATAATTATGAAATTATTATACTCCTGAGCCGCCGTGGTTTCCATTGTAGATATGTATAACAAATATTTTGTCACGAAATTATAAACACTTTCTTGAAACCACACAAAAATAAAGATTTAAAAGAAAAGGAACGAATTTTTTTACTTTTTTTATTTAAAAAATATTTGTTTTACTAACCATTGACGGTCGAAAGTTTTTTTTGGTAATACTCACCTATAAGACGACACAAAATTGGGTAAATACTTAACACCTTTAAACTGTTTTTTAAGATGAACATTCAAGGCTTTTCATAATTTATAATTTTTCAATTATTGTATTTGAGAGTATGATATTTTTCAAAGCAGTTGCCAATGTGTAGGGATTTATTGTGGGACATGTTGAACAATGTACAAACGGATAACATGAAGAGAAAAAGAATAAAGGAAACCCCCAAAAATGCTGAATTGCGAGGTATCACAGACATTAAAAAGGCGTTTCTTTACTAAGAATTGTTGTATGTGACCTACACAAATGTTTATGTGGGAATTTAAAGAGATACAACTGTAAATATTTCTTTTTAGTGCCTGATGAAATAATTATCTAATTTAATAAGATTAAGTGCAATATTTGATAAAATAACTGTAGCAATTATAAATAAATGAAATAAAAATTTAATTCTTTACAGGTCCCCGTAGCGGGGTCTCTCGACCGCTACAAATTTCGATTTACATAATACTCCACTGAGCTAAATAAAAGAAAAACTAAATACTTTGCTTTTCAAATAATTTTATTGAATTTATTAACAAAAATATACTTTTTCATACTCCAAAATGTATATTGATTGTCTCTTGACAACGTTCGGATTAATAATCATAAATTATATTGCAAGTCCATAATTTTGACAAAATACAAATACACCACCACTGCCGCATCTTTAATACCGAAAATATATTCATTAATAAAATAAAGATAACAATTTATTAGGCGCATCAAGTGCAGAGACATTATTTGTATTAGGCGCGGATATCGATTTCAAACCATTTTGTCACGGAATGTTTGAGTATCGCAATGAGTGCAAATTGGAAATGAATTTTGAATAGAAAGTAGAGGACTGTGGGAGGAAATATAAATGTATTAAAGATTAGATTTATTGACTGCCACAGACCGTCCTTTACTAAAATTAAATTGGTTTTCGAACGTAGCCTAAAAAATTAATTTACTATGACCACCTTCACATTTTTATCTATACCAAGTTGGTGGTATTATCAACCCTCCATCGTATATTACAGGCGTGTGGAGTCGGAGCCGACGTTTATGAGCTGGAGTCTGAGCCGGAGCTATGTGGAATTATTAACCGGCTCCGGCTCCGGATTTTTGTTTGCTTTTATTCCTATATTCCTTTTCTCCTTCGTAGTTCAATTATTTATACTTGTTTATGCATTAGCGCAGTTTAAATTGAAATTCCAAATCGGATTAGCCGAAGTTAGGCGTCATTCTTGCGTTCAAACTACATGCAACTTAGCAACCCTGCTCCTGGGCCCTCCAAGTTCCAACCCCGACCTAAGCCACCTTATCATCGACTATTGTTCACCTATCATTGGTTTATTTAGGTATTCGTTGCGCCAAAATGTGAGCAAGCACTTCCACAACTTATGTATATAGAAAAAAAATTGTAAAAGTTGTAGGAGGTATGTCATGAGAAAATTATCAATTGCTGTGTTTTTTTATTCGCTCCGGATAGCTGCTATCGGGAGCCGCATTTTATATGACGGCTCTCGAAAGCAGCTATCCGGAGCGAATAAAAAAACGCAGCTAATATTAAGGCCGGTACACATTGAGAACAAGTAACGAGAACGATATTCCCTTTTTTACCAAATTATGTAAGAAAATTATTAAAATAATGAAAACCGTACTATTTTAATGAACAATAGCTAAAATCGTGCATTTACTAAAAATAAAATTTAAAATTTTACCAGTTCTAATACAAAATTTCAATTTATTGTCGTTAATTAAAAATTATCGACGATAAATTGAAATTTGGTATTAAAACTATTAAATTTTAAATTTCATTTTTAGTAAAGTTTGAATTATTTTAATAATGTTGTTACATAATTTGGTAAAAAACGGAATATCGTTCTCGTTACTCATTCACAATGTGTACCGGCCTTAAGTATTTTTCAATAAAAAAAAATTAAAAAATACCACTTCCTGCGATCTAACCGATGACCTTTGCAAATTAACGCCAACACGCTATCGTCCAGTTACTGCCTGCTTGCCAAACGGCAATAGTTTTTGAGCACATCAGCGTTTCACGGAAATATTTGCTTTAAGGATAGAAAGATATATATTTGGTGTCGTAGTAGGAGCTGGAGTCGGAACGGAAGCCAGAGTCGTTAATAAATCTATAAAGTTCCGGAGTCGGAACCTGTGTCGAACATTTTTTCTCGAACTTCCAACCCTGGTATATTATATAATTAGTATATGTGTACCAAGCGACAAATGACGATCTATCGGTAATTTACTGAACTTATTTTCACGAAAAAATTTGCTTTTTATGCGTTAATTGTTTTTATTTTAATTTTTTCTATAATATAAAAGTAAAATGTTTACAAAAGAACAAAACTAGATACGAGATTATAGATTTAACTTTATTATTGTGAAAAAATTTTGCGTCTATTGTTGTTGTGTATTCGCATCGAACTTGCACAACTTATCCAAGTTTGAAAGCTAATAACAAAATATTTAAAAAAAATTTAGTGAAAAAAACAAACTAAGCACGAGTTTTATACATTATCTATTGAAAATAAAACAACTCTAGAAGAAAATATTCACACAGATGCTTATCGAACCTGCACAATATACGCTTGCCTTAGTACATTACTCTCTTAATCGACTAAACTAACTAACTAAACTAAAGTAGGATGGTTAATATAATTTAGATGAAGGTGACACTCGTATAAAAGTCATTAAGTGGGCCTCAAAAGGAACTAAACTGAACTAAAATAAATGTTTAAAATGTTCGAAAAACTACAACACATAAACCTATACATTTGTTTGTTTAATAATTGATAATGGCGCTTTTATTATTTACCGATGCAACTTTAAGATATTTTAAATTTATTTTAAATAAAAAAGTATTTCAAAAAATAAACAGAAATGTCGAACAAAAGTAATTTACAATACATGAAAAGTTATAGAAGAAGTCACAGAATAATAAACAACCAGAAGGGGCATTATGTGAACCAAGAAATTTTTGCTCTTGCCTTATATTTTACATGTTAATTTTAAATTTTCAGCCACTGAACGACAACTTAACACAGAAAATCTTACCTTTGCTTACCAAGATGAAAAACTGAGTCCACGTTTCTCCATATAAAAAACGCGCTATGTCGCGTTTAGTCGGTTAAGGCACACAAAAATTTTAAAATGAAGTTACTCTACTCTAAAACACACATAAATAAGGAGTATCTGATCAAAATTCGCTATTTACATCTTACTTTTTGATACTTACTTTTGATCACTTTTTTTTTTTTTTTTTTTTTTTTTTAGTAAATAGCTTGTTTTGGATTGACTCAGTTTGGTTAGATGGCCTTATATATACATTAGAACAAATGAACTTTAACGATAACTTAATCCTGATTTTAATTGAAATATTATACCAAAGAAAATTTTGTGTCTCAAATAGCAGAATAGTAACGGATGATTTATTTTTGCTTCATAATGGATTACAACAAGGTACAATTTTAGCACCGATACTATTTAATTTATATATTACGAAATTATTAGGGACTCCTAGCTTAAATTCTTCGGAATGTCAAACCATAGCATATGCGGATGATCTCATAATTTACTCGGCAGATAATAATATTTTACGGATTAGACATAGGTTACAAACAGGACTAGATTATATAAATAATTATTTAACAAAATGGAAAATAAAAACAAACATTGCAAAATGTGAAGCAATCCTATTTCGTCAACCGTTAAATAAAGTAAATAAAAATATTCGAAAAAACTGGCGAAATCTAAATTTAAAAATAAATGGTATTGAACTAAAGCAAAATTTAATGGTCAAATATTTAGGAGTCAACTTGGATCAATATTTATATTTTAACAAACATATAACAATACAGATCAACAAAACGCACGCTGCTTTTAAAATTCTCCAGCGATTATTTTTCTCTAAATATCTGGATAAAAGAGTAAAAATAATGGCTTACAAGGTGCTAATTCGTCCACTGATAACGTATGCCGCTCCAATATGGTATAATATAAGCAGTTCTTATATGGAAAAATTAAGAAGATTAGAACGTAGATGTTTAAGAGCTTGTACGTCTAGGTACAGAAAGTTGCATAATTTAAAAGAGTATATTTCAAATCAAAATTTATATAATTACGCGGACATAATACGTATAGATTCATTTATTATCAAATTAATTAGACAACATATCAACAGATGCTGTTTGAACGATGAAAACTCGTTAATATATGGACCGTACCTGATGGATATGACGGCGTTTATGTATTATATTGAACAAGGATATCCTCCTCCAGAGGCCTTTATATATTTGGATGCCAACAATTACATTCAAAATGAATCAGGCATTCCAATAATTTACCATGTACTTAGACGTACTAGTGACAAATATTTTAAAAGTAGGCAATTTAACAACGCTAATTTACAAAGATTTAGTACTAGTATATCGGTTAGAGATATTAAAGAGCACCAAAAAGCAAAGGCAAAATATTGGTGGTTACAAAAGTAAAAATAAAAGAGATTGTCAATGTGGTATAATATAATCATTAATGTAATTTAGTGAGTTTAGCAATAATAAATCGTGTCTCCCTTAGTAATTTAAGCCTTCTAGTCATATGATACACAAATGTATACATACAAATAAGGATCGATAAATTTTTATAATTTTTATTTATCAAGAAGAGAATGTAAAACTGGTAGAAATATTTTCTATTATATATTAGTGGAAAAAAGAACCTGGTAGCGCAGGTATTAATCCAGATGGGTGTATTATTAAATAAATAAATGAATGATAATGTCTTGAGAGCTAGAAACCTAGCCATGGAAGACAATATAAAAAAAAAAAAAAAAAAAATATGTGGATTTGTAGTTTTAAGAAATTTTCCTACATAAATGTAAAAAAAAAAAAAAAAAAAAAAATTATAATGTTTCAATAAAAAAAAAAAAAATAAAAATTTCAAAAAAAAAAAAAAAAAAAAAATAGCTTGTTTTGGAAAAAATCAAGAATTTTAGGGATATTTTTCCAATTTTTGGTCCATTCTGAAAATAGCCACTTTTGCTCTATTGACGATTGGAGGGTCGAGATTTTTACGTAGCTACCTAATTTTTTCTATTTTCCGCGGGAGCACTGATAACACATTTACTGTGGTTACAATATATGTTTTCTATTTCCCGCGAGAGGTGCTTTAACTGCTTGTTCTGCCCAAATAGAAAAAAAAAAATCATTTTGGAAAATGTAACTAGCGACTTTTGATCAGACACTCCTCAAATATGATTTTACGTCTAATAGACCTTTTTCCTCCAACAATTTTGACACGAAAGCCGTAGGACAAGCAAATAAGAATTTAACATCAAATTAATATAAAAACGGTTCTAATGTTAAATCTACCGTAATAATTTAATTTGTTTACCTAAAACACACAAAACAAGATATCAGCATGATGCCTTCAGTTGTCAATTTAATCCTTTGACGTTTGAGGAAAAGGGTTAATTGTGAGAAACAAAATTTGTATAATGTAGACAAATGTTAAGTGTTTACAAATTTTCAAGGAAAATTAATAAAATTGACTAATAAGTGAATGAAATGGAAAATTGCCTAACTTATATTTTATTTTATCATTACAGCCATATATCCTTCCCGATGAGCTCCGCCGTGAATTGCCTCCAGATCAAGCTGAATACTGTATCCAAAGAATGCCACCATACAGAGGACCAAACGGTGTTCCTGGCGCACTTGATTATATGTCATTTAGTACAGCCCTTTATGGCGAAAGTGATTTGTAAAAACATACTAATAAAAAAAACAATTTTTTGTTTTTTATAATTTAATTTTTAATTTATTACTGAAGTCTATTTTTTCTGTTACACAAAAAAATTGAAAAACTTTACAAAAAAAAAATGAAAATTGAAAAATTGAGAAAACCAGCTAATTTATTTTTATCACTGCTCAGTATAGCAAATCTTAATATGAAAAAACAGACAAATTGATGAATACGCAACTTCGCCAAATTGAATATTTAATTTTAAACGTTATATTAAAAACACCTCAAATAAAACATGAAAGGGAGTTATAAATTATTATTTTTTTTTAATTATTTTTTCTCGTAAAAATAATCGAATATTATAATTATTAAGAATTATTAATATCATAATTATTATTTTATTTATATTTTATTTTATCATCCATTTGTAAATTATTGCCATCAAATTATATTTTAATTTAAAATAAAACAAAAAATACAATTTATTTTTATATTATATTATAATTATAATATAATAAATATTTAAAAAAAGAACTAAACATTAAAACTACATTTTTTTTTCTTTTAACCAATTCATTTAACATTTAAATTTAAATCAAACAGCACATTTCACTAAAACTTCGAAACAAATACATACATAATAAATACATCATTACCATATCTTATTTTTTGGATTACTTAATTTAATTAATCAGTTATGTTCTTTGACGATGGTACAATAAATATAATAAAATAAACATTTTATTATATTCCGGAACATCAAAAAAACTCAAAAAAAGAATACTAAAACTAATATTTTTCCAAAAACCACTCGAGCGATTCTATTTAAAATCGATTTAAAAAAATAAAAACCACTCAAAACAAGCAACACAATTTAAACAAGAAAATCAATTTTATCTTGATTTTAAATAAGGGCCATATTAATTTTAATATTATTTAATTATTTTTCTCTTTTTTGTTCTTTGTGATTTTTAATTTTAGTTTTAAACAAAAAAAAAAATGTTTTACTAAATTACTACTTTTCTTTTTATTTTTTTTTTAGTTTACGCTTTTATTTATTTTATTATTATTTAAAAAATATAAAACAAAAACATAATATATATATTTAGAAATAAAAAAAGTGTCCGACAAAGTTTTTAATTTATATAATATTTTATTATGATTTTAAATTAATAAATATGCTAATAAACTTGATAATAATAATAATAGTAATAAATAATAATAATAATAATAATGTAATAAGAACATCATAATTATAAATCAAGAAACAACAACAAAATGAAATGTACAGTAAATAAAGATATAATTTATTTATAATATTATTGTGTTTTTAATAGTTATGTGTTGTGAAATAATGTAAATTTGTAAATGATGTAACCGGTAAGTTTAAAGAATGTTTTTTATTGGGCAAACTTATTTTGAAAAATTAATTAAGGCGCGCTTTAATGCTAATTTTTTAGTTTGAGATAATGTAAGTATAGATAGGCAAATAAGTAAAATACTAATCTTAATTTGTAACATAAATCGGATCTGCTAAGTTGCCAATTCTCTAAAAATAACACACCGCCGATAACGGCGGTTAAGCTTAGACAATTAACAATTATCGTTAAGGAAAGCTAGGATACAACAAAGATTTCCGGAATTAAAAAAGTGATTTTCAGTTTCCAGAAATCAACAGACAAAATTACATGAAAGTTCCATTTCAGTTAAACAACTGAAATGTTATAATACAAACAAACGAGACGCTAACATCAAAAAAGTACTAGAATGTACTTAAATATTTCAAATCACTTTTTGAAATCATTAAACCTTCATCAACAATAGCTCTATTTCTTGACGCATAGTGAGTGATCCGGATCAGATTAAAATTTATATGTGAAGCAACAACAATATTTCACCCAACATTGATTTTGGATCCCAAATAGTGTTAAGTATATATGTACTTCTCATACCAGACGCCTCGCCTCAAAATTTTTAGATACCACAAATCCGAAGCTGAGACCCTTTCACACCGGTGGCGTTGTCTTTGAACATTCGGTTGCTATGAAATATTTGGTTTAGGTCTACTATATTTTACTCATGAATTATAACAAGAACTGAGATATTCTGAATGTAACGTACAAATGAGCTAGATGTTTCGGTAAATATAAACGAATTGTGCAAAAAATGCGATTTTTAGGTTATGTCGACAAAGAACTTCACTTTGTACTACTTTAAAATGTTGCAGTCGAGTGTGGAACGTATTGCCTTGGCTTTATAGATAACTTCATTGCAGTATATTTTGATTTTTCTTAAATTATCACTTAAATTATTTTTCAACAAATTGAATTTGTTTCTATAAAATTAAACGTTGTCAATCAAATAAAACTAATTTGCATAATTCAAAAATGAAATAAAGAATTTTTATTTTTGAAGCTCAAAGACGAGGCGCCTGGTACGAAAAGTACTTTGTCCATGACTACATTCACTGCTAGTTTATCTAGTAGTCTCTTCTTTCATTAAGTACTTTTCATAACAGGCGCCTCGCCAAGAAATATTTAAGTACTTTTCACACCAGGCTCCTCGGCTTTGAGTTTCGTGAATAAACATTTTTTATTTCGGTTTTTAATTATGTAAATTAGTTTTATTCGATTGATACCGTTTAATTTTATATAAATAAATTCAATTTGTTGAAAAATAATTTATTTTTAAATGAAAATTAAAAAAAATCAAAATATATTGCAATGAAGTTATCCACAAAGCCAAGGCAATGCGTTCCACACTCGACTGCGAGATTTTAAAGTAGTACAAAGCCAAGTGCTTTCTTAACATAACCTACAAATCGAATTATTCCCAAAAACATTTCATACTTACCAAAAAATCTAGCTCATATGTACGTTACAAATTTAGAATATCTCAGTTTTTGCTATAATTCACGTGTAAAATAGACCTAAATAAAATATTTGATAGCAACCGAATGTTCAAAGCCACCGGTATGAAAGGGTCTCTGCTTCGCATTTGTGGTAACTAAATATTTCGAGGCGAGGCGCTTGGTATGAAAAGTACTTAAGTTTCCACAAATGCGCAGCTGAGACCCTTTCATACCGGTGGCGTTGGCTTTGAACATTCGGTTGCTGTGAAATATTTTATTTAGGTCTATTTTACACGTGAATTATAGCAAAAACTGAGATATTCTAAATTTGTAACGTACATATGAGCTAGATTTTTTGGTAAGTATGAAATATTTGTTCATAAAATGTGATTTGTAGATTATGTTGAGAAAGCACTTCGCTTTGTACTACATACTTTAAAATCTCGCAGTCGAGTGTGGAACGCATTGCCTTGGCTTTGTAGATAACTTCATTGTAATATATTTTGTTTTTTTTTAAAATTATCAATTAAAAATAAATTATTTTTCAACCAATTGAATTTATTACTATAAAATTAAACGGTATCAATCGAATAAAACTAATTTACATAATTAAAAAACGAAATAAAAAAATTTTGTTTACGAAGATCAAAGCCGGCCTGGTATGAAAAGTACTTTATTCGCTACTACCAAATAAAAATTTCATTTTTGAAATTTTATCTAGTAGTATCTTGCCATTTTCATTATTATTAAATTGAGACGTCAAAATGTCGACGTAAATTATTGTAGGTTTATTTAAAGGATTTGATAATAAAATACAATTTTTTATCGGTCGTCGACAAAGTATCGTATTCTACTCGCATATAATGGCTGTTATTCACTCAGATCAATGCCACTACATAAAAAGCCATGACACAAAAATGTGTGGTAGTATGTGTTAAGGGTATAAAGATTTTTATTTTTCTATGAAACGTAAAAAAATCATATGAAATTTTCACACACATTTTTTTATATCGTCTCTATTTTCAATTTAAATCAACATTTTTATTTACAAATATAAATAATTTGATAACAAATACATATATCGAAACGTAAATTGTGAACAATTTTGATTGAAATTAATAATCATTTATTAAGTAATTTTGCATTTTTATAAAAATATTTTTTTCTCAAAACATCGTCGTGCTTCGTGTTCCTCTAAACATTTGATTTTCATAATAAATTTATTATGATTAGAGGAATGCGAAGCATCACGATGTTTTGAGAAAAAAATATTTTTATATAAATGCAAAATTACTTAATAAATGATTTTTAATTTCAATCAAAATTGTTCACAATTTACATTTCAATATATTTGATATCAAATTATTTATATTTGTAAATAAAAATGTTCATTTAAATTGAAAATAAAGACGATATAAAAAAATGTATTTAAAAATCCCATATGATTTTGTTTACGTTTCATAGGAAAATAAAAATCATTATTCCCCTTTTTATATTAGTGATTTGACTTTTTAGACTGATGTTACGGCTATTTGTGTAGTGGCATTGCTCAGATGATTAATGATTTACGACACTCCCCTATCGGATCGGCTCGTGTCGGTAAACTTCATATTCGTGAATAACAGCTATCATTATAATATGCTCTTCGAATAATATACTATTAGTGATCTAAAAATTAGTTCAGGTATTAAAATGTAGTTGAATAATAATTTTGTATTAACTCAGTAGGAAACTTGTCGCATATGAATTAAATTTTTACAGAAATACGGACGTACGTTTTTTCTTTTCTTTTCAATGTGTGTGAAGGAGAAAAAAAATATTGTATTTCCTAGATTGGAAGCATGTTGACTAAGGCTGGAAACACACCGAATTAGTCAAAACGATTTTGCTTCGAGTAGGCAAGACGATTTCTCTAAACATAGTGCACATACAATCAAACAAATTGTTTTTAGTCAAATTGTCTCGTGTTGCTTTATAGGTTGGTGTGAATTGATTTCATAGAATACAAAATGTCGTCGGAGTTAGAGGATGATTTTGTATTATGTGCATATTATTTTATATATAAATATGATAAATATGTATATGAGGGGGCGAGTAGAAGAGACAGCAGAGACGCAACGATTTCAACAACGACGTCAAGCAACACTACCTACAGTTAGTACAAATTTGAGTGACTGCATGGGAACATGATGATGGAACGAAATCTCGCCCCCCTCACAACCGCCGATGGAACAAATGGTGGAGGGAATAATAATAATAGTTGTTTACAGCTTTTCAGAAAAAATAGTTTGCGGCACCAGGAAATTTGTGTTGTCATTGGTGTCTCTTCTCTTACAGGTTGGAGCAGTAGAAGGAACTTTAAACATGTATTGTCTTGTGCTAAATTACTAAAAAAATATATTACTAACAAATTTACTAACTATCAACTACTTAGGTGTCTGGAACCGGGTTGAGTCTTGGTTGCTAACATTCCTTTCCCATCCCTCGATCTTGTTATATGTAAAAAGGTGTACGACGGCGGCCTGGCCAGGGGCGGATATCATACTTATTAGACTTATGTGGTTATCGACGTGAAGCCTTTCTTTACTGGGTTTGGCTTCATGAAGAATGGTGTCGCGACATGGGTAATAGTGGTGTGGTATTCGCATTTATAATACGGGAGACTTACTTGCTTAATGCTTGATCGTACATCGCAATCAATCAATCAATCAATCAAATATGATAAATATGTATATTGTTATATGTATATTGTAATTTAATACAATTTTTTTTGGACCATAAAAATCCTTATTAATTTGATTTATAAAACGGCGACCACGAAACGACTTCAAACACTTTTTTTTTTATTCAATCAGTTTTGTCTTGTGTTGCTTTGATTTGTGTCAGTGTGAATTAACACATTGATTTATGGAGTATGAACACCTTCAATCATGTTTTATTAGTCAAATTTGACTTAACACAATTTTGCTTTATTATGTGTGAATGGACTCATAAAGCACAATACAATGTTTACCGTTCTATGTTTTATGCAACAAAATGTTTGACGTAAAATTGTTTCGCCTGATTCAGTGTGCATAGCGCTATACAATCGTATGCATTTTGGCCGCAAGTCGCTTTAAGACAAGAAAAAAACGTTTTGTCTAATTCGGTGTGTTTCCAGCCTAAGAGCCTTCAAACATCGCCTTAATATAATAAACAGAACAATTTCTTCGCACATCTAAATCTACCTATCATCAATGTAATATGAACCCACAATCACGAGGATTTTGGACGGTAGGCAAGTTGTTATTCTACAATAAACATAAACTGGAATTTTACACCGCAGACTTTGATCTGCAGAGCAAAAGAATCATGGTTAAAATTAAGGCTTTTTATGAAGTAGCAACATTTTTAAATCAGAAATTTAGAAGCTAAATTTAAAGTAAAAACTATAGGAACTTTGCAATTAAGGAAAAAGTATAGGCACCAGCACCCGAATTCCGGTTCAATGACAAATGAGAATGAGAAACGACTTTATTTTTTATTTCGCCTACTCTAAATAAAAATGCAACCGACTAGTTGAAATAAAAAATCAAGTCATTTCTCATTATCATTTGTCATCGAACCGGAATTCGGGCACTGGTTTGGGGAATAAAACCCTTTACTATTCAACGCAGCACACTTGACTAGAGTTATAAAATGAGTAGCAGTTTCGTTTCAAGCAAACAATTACGAGCAATTTGTTTTAGTTAGCCTGTCAACACATTTTAACTATAAAACTAACTTCAGTGGAATTGAAAGTGCCTTTTCGGCTGTAGAGCAGTTTGTACAAAATATAAATTTCGCAACAATAAAATTAAGAACAATAATTAATGAACAATAAAGTACTTTTCATAACAGGCGCCTCGCCTCGACATATTTAGTTACCACAAATGCGAAGCTGAGACCCTTTCATACCGGTGGCGTTGGCTTTGAACATTCGGTTGCTGTGAAATATTTTATTTAGGTCTATTTTACACGTGAATTATAGCAAAAACTGAGATATTCTTAATTTGTAACGTACATATGAGCTAGATTTTCTGGCAAGTATGAAACAATTGTGCAAAAAATATGATTTGTAGGTTATATTGACAAAGCACTTGGCTTTGTACTACTTTAAAATCTCGCAGTCGAGTGTGGAACGCATTGCCTTGGCTTTATAGATAACTTCATTGCAATATATTTTGATTTTTTTAAAAGTATCACTTAAAAATAAATTATTTTTCAACAAATTGAATTTATTTATATAAAATTAAACGTTGTCAATCAAATAAAACTAATTTACATGATTCAAAAATGAAATAAAGAATTTTTTCGGCCTGTTCACACGAGTATTGTATTCATCATATTCTTGGTCAAATAAATTATAATTCTATAAGGGAAGCTAGGTTAGAATTCGCGCACCAACATCTGAGATTTCGTTTTGTATCACCAGAGCGGCAGTACCAGCTACTTAACGAAAATTCGGATTTTTTGTTTTTATATTTAACGAATTGTTTATTTTATTTTAACGAAATATCTGTTACAAAATGTATACAATGTACTTATGGTTTTGTTAAATTTTATTATTATTGCTTTATGTAATTATTAGTAAATATCTTAATTTGATTACGTATAACAAAGTTGTTTTATTTGTTATTTGTGTTGTGTTGTGATTACTACCCTGACCAATTTAATTCTTTGGGCCATGGATTTATTCAATTCAAGAAACAAAGATGCAGAAAAGGTTCTTCGACGGATTCCCTATGTAAACACTATCGGGAATAAAGTAGAATTGAATCGAATTCTAAATATGCACGGTGGTAGTACATCGACGAGAAGAAACGTGGGGAATACCGAACAAACGGCTTTTCAATTTAACCATAGATTTGCCACCGCCCACATCCACATCATCGAGTTTCTCTTCTTCGCATTCTTTCTCGGTCTGCCGGTTTGCCTATTCTTCTTCGCGTTTCTGCTTGCCTTCTCGCCGAGCTTTTAATAGTGTCATAGCATTACTTAGTTTATCATCAGTTTTATTCGGTTCAACATTTTTCTTTCTTTTTTTCGAACATTCTTTAATATCAAAATATTCAACGGAAGCAGATTCAGCTAGTGAATCTAAAGGTTGTGATTTATAAATAATGGGAACACCTTTAAAATTTAATTAAACACAAATAACTTCTTCAATTTTTTCTGTGGAAGATAAAGAAGACTGCACAGGATAAAGTATATGTGGTACTTCTTTTGGTGGCGGCTTTGGCGTAACACCATTTCAATGTCACTAAAATTACACTTAAGTATTATTTATACCGGTTGCGTTGAGTTTGAACTTTAAAAATGAAAATTCGTTTTGTAACTTTTAAGTTTTGTTTGATTAACAGTGTCACGTTTTAAAGAAATATTCAAAATATTTCACTGTGACACTGTTAATCAAACAAAACTGATTATAACACATAAAAGTTAGAAAAAAAATTTACATTCATAACAATATGACTCTTTGCCATTTAATTGAAAACAACAACAACAAAATGTTTCGTTAAAACTAATGGCGCGACGCCTGACGAGAGAATCCCAAATATTTTTTAACGAAAAGATGTGGGCAGGCAACTTTACTATGGAAACATAACCTCATTTCCCTTATAGTTAATATAATTTATTTGTTCTTGGTAGAGGAAAGAAGCGATAAAGAACATGAATACAATACGCATATGAAGAGGCATATTCAAAACGAACGAGATAGAAAATTGAAAGTTGTTTTTTGTTTGTTTGGGTGACAATAATATACGGAGACTGATTAAATTTCAAATTTTTCTAAAATAACATCAATAGTTAGATTCCGTTCAAACAATAGTCTGGTTCAATGTTCCCGAGGCCCCAGACGAGGCTAGGGTAAAGTGCGGTGTTCCCGGATTAACATATCGTATTTTAAAGATTGACATTGATAAAAATCGATTATAATTACTGCCTTTTTTGATAATTGATTCTTTCAAAATTAGAACATTACAATTTACTTTCATGTTTTATTTACTTTCAGAAGTTGATTCCATTTTGTCCGACAATAATTGGCTGTGCTTTCGATTTTCTATATTACCTTCAACAAGCGCGTTGATTACAATTCCACAACAATGTTGAGGCTACTCGAACAAAAGTAGCATTGTGACTAATATTCTAGAGCGGGTAGAATGAAATCTAGTCTTCTAAGAGTGATTCCTGAACGTTAGACATGTACTTTAGCCAACCCAATGGAAAATAAAACCCATCTAGAAACATTTTTTCTGGACTTTTGGCCAGATCTTTTCGATTTGGTCGTACTGTGCGACGCTTAGGATTAAGTATTAACTTCTCAGACTTATATCGATGTTTATTGCTCTTTTACCATTGATTAATTACCATATTTTGGGATCACCAAAATTATATTTTTTCTATTTCATCTATAACGAGATGAATATGTAACTATTTTGGCCAAGTCTATTTACACCAATCCGTTAACCGTTTAATGTATCTTAATTAAATTTTTAAATTTCTACGAAACACACAAAACAATTAAAATTTTTAGGATGATCTGCCAAAACACATAAAATATTTTTATCTCATTATAGTTACATCCCACGGAATTCAACAACCTCTAACATTTATATACTCTTAAATATACATACCGACAAATATACAAATTTCGTATTACTTTACTTTTAGAGAAAGATCAAAAGTAAAAATGACGAGAGGTCTGTGTAAAAACAAATGCATGCATTATACTATAGGAAAGTAGTTCAAAATTTTTTTTTGTTGTTTGCGCACGGGGCAATGAAAATCCTTATTTAAGAGTACAAACATAAAAATGAAAATTTTATTTGTGATTTTGAACTTGACATAAACGTTGTTTGTTTGCTAAGAATTTCATTTATTTTTATTTTTATCTCTTAAATGACTAATCTTAAATAATTGAATTTTTTTTAAATTTTAAGATTGGATATTAAATTTATAATTCGTTCTAATACATTTTAGTACAACTCAAAGATGCCCTGCGCACACGGTACACGCATTACAATTAATATAGGTACTTTTAATTATGTACTACTAATAACAATAGGAGATCCCTCAGTTTTAACAAATGCAGTTGATTTCCGCTATTACAGTTGTGCCAAATACGCTGTGCTTAATTTTCACAAAATCCGATAAACGGCAATTAACTAACAATTCAAAATTTCCTGATTCAATTAAAGTCCTGGCTATTCATGTGGCTCAAGGCATAATATCCGCTAGTGTGATTTGTGTCGGATTGTCTGAGAAGGACCCAGAAAAATGAAATGCCTATACTTTGCGTAATATGTTCCGCCTGGCTCACCGATATTAACTTTCACTTCTGGAGCTGCAGATTACGGGAGACCAGCCCCAAATCTCAAGGTTCCGTGAGGAACTGGCGACAGCGATTGGTGAGGATACATCGATAAAATGTTTGACTCAGGAGACATTATTGGTAATTAAAGATATTGACGAGGTTACCACTTCTGAAGAGGTGAGAGTAGCTCTAGAGGCAAAGTTTGACGACATGAAAAGTGTTTGCACTGATAAGTCATTGACAAGGGCCTACAGAGGAACGCAGATAGCCGTTATTAGCGTACCAAATACTATAGCTGAAAAAGTGCTAGAAGTAGGAAAAGTCAGAATCGGTTGGATATCATGTCGAATTAGAGAAAAAATACAGCTAACTAGATGCTTCAAGTGCCACGGGTATGGACATCGGTCCTGGAATTGTAGAAGTGGCAACGATCGATCAAAACTCTGCCGGAGATGCGGTGAAGAAGCCCACTTCGCGAAGTCATGCCAGAAAGACTTAAGATGCCTCCTATGTGACGGAACGGCCTAAGACTGCAGGACCTGCTGCAGCAATTGGGTTTCAGATATATCAAATCGAGCTGCTATCTGGGTTTGCGGTAGCCATTCACTGCAAGAAATTGGTGGGACTTCTGTATCCGGGTTTGTCAGAGTCAAAGTGAACGGCATTCATATTTATAGCGGCTACGCACCTCCTAGTACATCGATTGGAGAGTTTCAAACATTTCCCGATCGGTTAACGGATGACGCACAAGGCCACAGCCCATTGTTGATAGCCGGTGACTTCAATGCGTGGGAATTCGAGTGGGGAAGCACAGAAACCAACAGCAGAGTTTCCGCGCTGTTAGAAGCGTTTGCATGTTTACCGGTCGTGTTAGTAAATACGGGAAATGCGCCTATCTTCTCTAGAGGTAACGCGAGCTCGATTAGTGACCGGATGTTCATGAGCAACTGTCTTGTCGATGGACTAATAGTATGGAGGGTGAGCGACATATGTATACATAGTGACCATCAAGCCATTGTATATGAGCTGACAGAGAGGACGACCTCGAACGACTTTAGCTAGGTACCATAAGGAAGCAATGGGTTGGAAGTCGAAAAAGTTTGACGAGAACATATTCCATCTCATGATGGAGGATCTTACCTTATCTGGAACCGCAAATGATAAAACCGTTAATCTTATGAGACATATTACAAAAGCTTGTGATGCAGTAATGCTCAGAAGAGTAGTGGTTAACCGTAGAAAACCAGTCTTTTTGTGGAATGAAGAGATTTCGGAATTGCGTAACAAATTTCTCAAGGCAAGGAGGCAATACCAGCGAGCCAGATCTCAAGGAAACTCTACTCTGCGACAACGATATTGTGAAGCTAGATCGAAGCTTAAACATGCCATCAAATTTATTTTTTTTTTTTTTAAATGTTGCCAATGGCTTTATTCTTGAATCTTTCAACATAAGAAACTAACAAGAAGTAATCAAATCTTAAGCTAAAAATTATTACATATTTTAAGTCTTAACCAATGTTAATACTTATTGTTAGGGCTCACAATTTAATTAATTTAGACTACACTTATATGTGTATATCGAATTAAATTTACAGGTTCACAGGTTCATTAGTTCGAGTGGATCTGTTCTTCTCAGACGTCTAAATCGCGGCTGTTTTAGTATCTCCCTGGCCAATTCGTTGGGATGTGCTTCTAGTTTTGAATAATATTTCGAACTGAATTCTTTAATTGTTTCTTTAACGGTTTTAATCCCAAGGTCGTGATGTATATTACTATTTCGAATGTACCAAGGAGCATTGGTGATACTGCGAAGTATTTTCGCTTGGGTCCGTTGCAGGAGTTCTCTGTTTGAAGCGCTGGTGGATCCCCATAACTGAATACCATAAGTCCATATGGGTTTGATTATTGATTTGTACAGTAAAACTTTATTGGCTAATGACAACTGAGATTTTCTTCCCATCAGCCAATACATTTTGGAAAATGTAATTTTTATTTGGTTGCGCTTTGTTTCAATATGATTTTTCCACGTTAACCTTCTATCCAGATGCAAACCTAAGTATTTTACCTTCGTTTGTTGAGGAATATTTTTATCGTTTAATTTCACTGGTGGGCAGGTGCGTTTGTTTAGCGTGAATGTGACGTGAGTTGATTTGTTTTCGTTCACTTTTATTCGCCATGCCTTTAGCCAGTCCGCGACCTTGTTTAAATGATTCTGTAACTCCTTTGTGGCAATTTCAGGATTAGTGTGAGACACCAGGATGGCAGTGTCATCGGCAAATGTTGATATTATCACTTTGTTGGTTACAGGTATATCAGCTGTGTACAATAAGTATAATATTGGTCCTAGAACGCTACCTTGCGGGACACCTGCATTAATATCATTTAAGCAAGTAGTTGCACTGTTTTGTTTGACCATGTATTGCCTTTGAAGAAGATAGTTTCCCAGAACTGAGTGAAATTTTTTCGGTAGAAGCTCCTTAATTTTGTAAATTAGTCCATCGTGCCAAACTTTATCAAAAGCTTGGGCGATATCCAAAAAGGCAGCAGCACAATATTTCTTTTCCTCGAAGGTGATTTTGATTGCATTTACAATCCTGTGTACTTGCTCTGTAGTACCATGTTGGTTTCGGAACCCAAATTGATGGTCTGGAATAACGCGCCGTTCTTCTAATATTGGTTTCAATTTCATTAGTAACATTTTTTCAAATAGCTTTGAGATTGTGGGCAGCATGCTTATGGGACGATATGATGAGATTTGCGTTTCTTTTTTCCCTGGCTTATGTATCATTGTGATCAAAGATATCTTCCATTTTTGAGGAATATAACTGGTTCGCATGACCGCGTTGAATACAAATGTTATTAGTTTTATGCATTTATCCGGCAATTCCCTTATCATTTTTCCAGTAATAAGATCATGTCCTGGTGCCTTTTTCGGGCTTATGCAAGTTTTAATTGTATTCTTAACTTTCTTCCAGTTATACTTTATAGGTTTGTAGGATAAACCATCATCCGTTGGCTGGGGTAGCACAAAATAATTATCTTCTTCGTGTGGGACGAATACTGTTGCTAGATGAGCAGCAAAAGCATTGGCTTTTTCTTCATCACTTCTCGCCCAATTTCCAGTTGGTAGTCTAATCGGTGGATTCGAATTTGTTGGCCTTTTTAAATTTTTTGTTGCCTTCCACAAGGAATAATCTGTCCTCTCGGTTGCCGAGAGATCACTTAAGTAGTTCTTTATGCGCTGGTTTTCTTCTTCGCTCAAAGCAAATCTTAGGGCCTTAATAGCTCGATTTAATTTCCACTTCAATAACGGTGATTTTGTTTGCTGCCATTGACGGCGAATCTTTCGCTTTTCCTGGATTAGTTCCTGTATATTATGTGACAGTTTATTAACTTTTTCCGAACTACTTATGCCGGGTGTAGCCCTTTTAGCAGATAATGTCATGACATCTTTTAGATTTTCTGCCGCCGCATCAATATCAGCTGGTGTGATCAGAGGAATATTAAGTATACACTTTTGTTCGACTAACCTCCTATATTGATCCCAATTAGTTTTTTTGTTTGTAAGACGGTTCGGTATTTCGTTCCTTAGGACATCAGTACTCAATGTTACTATTACCGGTGAGTGATCAGAAGACAGATCATAGCAATCAGTGGCCTTAGCATATGTACGTGGAATGCCCTTAGTTACACAAAAGTCAATTAGATCAGGAGTTTTCTTTTTATCCGTGGGCCAGTAAGTTGGGTTACCGGCAGATAAATAATCCAGGGACTGTTCCTCTATGGCATCATAAAGTTGTTTACCTTTCGGCGAAGTTAATCTGGAACCCCAATGAGTATGTTTAGCGTTGTAATCACCGCCCGCAAGAAATTTATTACCCAGCTGGCTGAAATAATCCAAGAACTGGAGTTTTTTTATAGCATGTTTTGGAGGGCAGTACACTGCTGATATGACGCAGTTTCCAGACCACTCCTGCAGACAAATGCTCGTTGATTGTATATGTTCTTTCTCATATTTTGTATGTTCGTAATGTTTTAGTCTTCGCTTAATCAATACAGCAGTGCCTCCATGTGCTTTACCATCTGGGTGCTTGGTGTCATAAATAGAGTACCCATTAATTTTGAAATAGCTATTTTTGGTGAAGCGTGTTTCTGATATTAACATTATGTCAATATTGTGTTCAGTGAGGAATGCATGTACCTCCGATTTATGTTGTGTTAGGCCGTTTGCATTCCATATGGCTATTTTGATGATGGTCATTTTTGGCTTTTTACGACTATCTGCATCAGCGTGCTCATGTTCTGCATCATTAGATCCATGGTTCTCTCCATCATCGCCATGAAGCTTTGCATCATATTGGTCAATTTGTTTAAAGCTGTTGTGATGTTTCCCTCTTCACTTGCTTGCACCTTAGGAGCGGTACCTTTGAGAACACTTGCGTATGAAACCCCTTGGTGCACGCTGCCGTTTTCAGTTGCGCACTGATTTTCATTTCGAGCGTTTCTGTTTACAATTTCTGGCCGTGCTTCTTTTCTAACTGAAGAATGAAGATTAAGGATTCGCTGCTCTGCTCGCTGCTTTGGATTTATTCTCCTTTTCAATTCCAGATAAATTGGACACCCTCTATAATTAGCTGTGTGACTTCCATCGCAGTTGCTGCATTTTCTCACTGATGCTTCATTTTTTGCTTTATTGCAAACCTTTGAATTATGGAGTTCACCACATATAACACAAACATCGTTCAAAGTGCAATAGGCTCTAGTGTGGCCATATTCTTGGCACTTAACGCATTGTACCGGCCCATTTCTTTTCCTGGGTTCCTCAATGGTAACCCTTCTGTGCAATAGATATTTTAGGTCAAATATTGCATGGTTGCCTTTAACCTTTTTATTGTCTGGTTCTAATTCCAGACGAAACAATGGCTGAGGAACCTTCTCCCGATTAAAAATATTGGTAATAGTTTTGCACTGGAAACCTTTTTCAGTGAGAGCAGCTTGAATTTCGTTTGCATCCACGTAACTCTCTATTCCTTTTAACACAACAACCAATCCTTTTTGGCTCTTTAATTGATACGTGTAGTAATGTTTACCAACTTGGTCGAAATGTTTAATTAAAGCTCTGTAAGCATCAGTATTGAGCGGTTGAATTTTTGTTTCTTTTATATTTCCTCTTTTGATCCCGGAAATATAAAATGCACCTTCAGTGATAAACTCGATCGTTTTAGCAAGTTCTCTATTTGATTCTGCCCTCAAATATATTGGTGGTGGCTTCTCAGCTTTTGAAGTTTCTTCGGGCGGCGGCTCGTCAACAACCAAGCAAGAATACCTATTACCATGCGTTAATTCAACGCTAGCTAGCTTAGTGAATTTATTCGCGCTTGCACTGGCTGCTGATCTAGGGCTTCTTCTTCGTTTTGATGTGACAGTAATATACCGGTCTATTCCCGTTTGCACTAAACACTGACCTACATCACTGTTTATTTTATTGTCATCTGATGTCGATGCACTCTCATTGTTTTTTTTATTGTCAATATTTGGCGACGATGCAATTTTATTTTCGTTATGGTTCAACACACCAATGTTATTTAAATTAATAATTTCACTTTGATTAAAATTGCCTGGTAAGGTAATTTTTTGAACATTTAAAGTTTGTTGTCGCTTTGGACTATGCTGCACTTTTGTATTTTTATTAAAAATATCTGAGGTCGTGACGTTCGGTGGCAAATCGCTTGCGGACATCGCTGTCTGCTGATTTTGCCCAGCCTTTTTTACTTGAGGCGGAGATGAGAACATCACGATTTCACTTATTTTTCACATCACAAAATTTAAAAAAAAAAATAAAAAAAAATGATTTAAACTGCTGATTCAACTTTTCACATAAGTAATAAGTAAATTATTTAAATGTTTACTCGGTGGTAGCAAAATTGCAACTGCCATCAAATTAAGTAAGCAAATGTGCTTTCGTGAATTGTGTGAGGAAGTTGACAGTAATCCTTATAGTAAGTCATCTGTTCCCGCAACAACCCTATTGTGTACTGGAAACAGAAAATGAGGTGAAAGATGTGCCACCAGTCATGAAGGAAGAGGGGTTGAAAGCATGTTCCAGAGTGAGTAACAAAAAAGCCCCTGGTCCGGATAACGTTCCAAATATTGCGTTGAAGTCAGCAGTTAAAGCATATCCAAACATTTTTTATATACCGCTCAATTTGTCTTGAATAGTATGTGACCGGTTGCAAGAAGCTATAGTCAGAGCAGAAAACCTGGCAGAATACCAGTATGGCTTTCGGAAGGCGCGCTCAACAGTGGATGCGATAAAGTACGTTGTAGATACGGCGCAAGAGGCGATATCCGGTTGACGTATAACACCGATGAGGGAAAGTGTCACCATCGTGATGTACGATGGTGTTCTTCGACTCGCCTTACCATGTTAAGCACGGATAGTTGGCTTTGCGGACGACATTGTGATTGTGGTTGTCGCAAAACATAGAGAGGAGATAGGGGAAATTTGTAATAGGACCGTCAGACTGATTCAGCGGTGGTTATCGTCTGCTGGTCGGCAACTGGCAGAACATAAAACGGAAGCTGTCCTTATTAGTGGCAGGAAAATAATCGAAAGCATAACTTTGGAGACTGGTGCTCAACAAATAGTGAGTCAACCATACATCAGGTACCTAGGAGTAATGATTGATTCCAGATTGTCATATAAGACACATCTCATTACCTCAAGCGAAAAAGCAAGTAGAGTTAACGCGGCGCTATCACGAATAATTCCGAATTCAAGAGGGGCGCGGATGAGTAGCAGGGTTCTGCTCGCCAACGTTGTTAATTCCGTAATGATATATGGAGCACTTGGGCCAGTTCGTTAGAAATGAAGACTTTTAAACAAAGAGTTGCAGCAGTTCAAAGGTTAAGTGCTTTGAGGGTATTGTGCGCGTTTCGAACGGTGTTCGATGATGCTGCATGTGTCCTTGCAGGTCTGCCACCAATAGATCTACTGGCTAAGGAGCGCCAAGCAATATACTTGCGTTGAAATCAGTCAACTAAAATGGTGAACTACAGAGTAGCGCGGGCTGAGACCATGAATCTACGGCAGAGACGATGGAATGAGTCGACTAAAGGCAGATGGACACATCGCATAATTCCCTCGATAGAGACGTGGTTGAACAGGCAACACGGAGAGTTGGACTATCACCTGACGCAGTTTTTAACCGGTCACGGATGCTTCAAAGTATATCTGTATAGATTTAAGCATGAAGAATCACCCGACTGCCCGTTATGCATCAGAATACCGGAAAACGCAGAGCTCGTGGTATTCGAGGGCCCACGACTTCCGGAGGAAAGGAACAATATCTGTGCAGCTGGAGTTTTAATTCCAGAAAACATATTGGAGATTATGCTTGCGTCCGAAGTTCGGTGGAACGCCGTAAGGTCAAATATTTGTAGCATAATGAGAAAGCTGGGACGCTTCGGGAGAGACAGAAATGCGGGAAGAAGCTAATTCTAGCCGATTAGTTGGCAGCCTAGGCTGAGCCTGCCTCGTGAAGTAATACTTAACGGTAGTTCCACGGGGCCGTACGGCATAGATTATCGGGGGTGGGGTTTGGTCGGTAAGAATCCGACACTCTCACGTGTTTGATACATGAGTTCACATGTGAAGCCTATTGAAGGTTCCCCTCCTCCATCTTAAAAAAAAAAAAAAATACACAAACACACACACACACACACACACACACACACACACACACACACACACACACACACACACACACACACACACACACACACACACACACACACACACACACAACACAGACACAAACACACACAGACACACACACACACACACAGACACACACACACACACACACAAACAAACAAACACACACATACACACACACACACACACAAACAAACAAACACACACATACACACCTCTCACACACGGAAACCTCTAATTTTAGCGGAATTTTACATCCAAATGGGCATATGAGAAAGACAATTGTAAAAAAATCTAAATTTGAACTTAAATTTGTTCGTTTAAGTCATTAAACAAATAGTTTTTTATGAAAATGTTTTTGTTGTAGAAACCCAAACAATATTTTTCATATAATTAAATGTCAAATTAGCGGCGCCTATGTGGTTGCAAAAAATCATTCAGACGAAGAGAAGCGAAGCCAGGCGTAGAGCGCCGCTTATGTGTTTGAGGTACAGTGGAACTTCTTTTATCCGGAACCTTCGAGGGGTCAAATTTCCGAATAATCGAATTTGCCCGACATTCGAGATCTCTTATAAAAAGCAATATTACAGTATAATATTTTTAGAAATAATGTTTTTTATACAAAAATGATGAGAGAGAGTAAAATCCAAAAAAAAAAAATTAAAAAAAAATGTTTTTTTTTTATAGATTTTTCTGATTTTTTTGTTCTTTTGTTTCGTCCGGATAATAGAAGTTCCGAATAACAGAAGTCCGGATAAACGAAGTTTCACTGTATTAATGTTTGCACATAATCTTGAAATCTACAGCGTTCGATCATAAAGAAAATGGAATTAATATTCCCATAATTTTTGGTTCGATGTTGAAAGGCCGAATGTCGGAAGGCCGAATGTCGAATGGCCGAATGTCGTATGGTCGAATGTGTCGAAACGCCGAATATCTAATGGCCGATTGGGTTAAAAGGCCGAAAGCGTTGGAAGGCCGAATTGGTCGAATGGCCATACGTGTGGAAATGCCGATTGGGTCGAAAGGCCGAATTTTCATTAAATTTTCCTTCAATTAATTGATTGAAATCAATATTTAAAACCATTGAATTTATTTTTTAATGTAAAATGATTTAAATAAATGGAAAATGCTTGCTAATAAATCCTGTGTATGTAGCAAATTAAATGTGATCAAATTTTGCCGGAATAAACATTTATTAATTTTCTTTTTTTATTATAATTAATTAATTTTTAATTATATGACAAAAAACGTGAGCAGATTTTAATATTTAAGGCGATTTACTATTAAACATTTTTATACAAAAAATTTGATAACAATATAAATTTTGGTTTTCATAAAAATATAAATTTTGAAAATTTTCATTCATAAAAAGATGATAATAAAATCAATTTCGACATAAACGGCCTTTCGACACAACCGGCCTTTCGACATTCGGCTTTTCGACCTGTAAGAGTAGATCATTTCATCAAAAAGTTAACCGTGTTTTACAACAATACCAATTAAATGGCATACTTTTACAAAAACTATTCGAGATGAAAGAGCTAAAGGTTACTCTCGATAAGACATGTGCTTTACTAGAGCTATATGCTTGGTTTTATTAAGCAGTGGCCTATGTCAGATCTCAGTCTGATGTCCTTTTAACGGCGAACCTTTCGGAAACATCGACAGAATTCAAAACATGGTGTATACGCTTTATAACGCGATAAGTAGAGATTACGACACCATTTTCAAATAGGCGAGGGCTTTTAAAGTGTTCTACTCAATTAAAATAAAGGCACTGTGTGGGAATTTAAGAGATCATGAGTTCGTTTATCTGAAAGAACACAGAACAAATGGTGACAATGAATCGATAAATATAATGCCACCGACCAAACCGCGCAGTGGTATAAGCTGCGGCGGTTGGATCGGGAGATACCAGGTTCGAATTCCTTTAGGGGCGGGATGGAAAAGGGATTTTTCATCATCTGATTACGATCGGTGATGAAGATGAACACATCTATGACCCCCTACACACATCTATGGCCGACCCACCTTTCATGTCAGCACTATAGGTTGGCATGAAGCAAATCAATGTGCAGGTAGTACAAGTAAACTGCTAAAGAGTTGGGAGTGCATTGAGCCCCTAAACAGATTGCATAGATTAAAACATAACAAAAACAAAAAAATATAATGTCAAACAGTTTTAATAAAATTGACCATCTGTTCGACTTTTACTTAAGCAAATACTTCGCTTTCAATTGCTTCTATTGCATCTTATATTAATGTACTCAAGTCAAATTTATACATTTTTCTCTTCTAAAACAAGAGGCTTCATTGGCTGTTCGGTACGTGCGCAAATTTTTTATAATTTCGAATGTAAAATAATTTTTAGGTTTTTCCAACACGTGTACCTACCACTAAAATATTATAATTTGGAAAAAAACATTATTTCCTCAAGCTATAAAATACCACCCCGGGTGTCTGTTTGTAAATTTTGGAAAGAATATGAAAACATCCTTTTTTTATGGTTTGTGTCTGCGAACGTTTTAATCTTCTATAATGATATTACAAATATAACTAGCGATTCCTCTAGATCTTATTGTACTTGTTTTTGAGAGGATAAGGGACTAAAAAGTCAACATTGAAATCGTTTCTTTATGGTTTATTCACTTCCTCTCCGTCTCCGGTGTGTAATTGCAGACGAAAATAATAAACAGATAAATGTTTTTTTTTGTGTTTTTAATGTGAATCAAATTATGCGTTTTGTGCTTTTACAATTTTCAAAATCTTTTCAGATGGAGCCCTTCATATCTAGATAAGTATTCAAATAAAAGAAAGGCAGGACCTAAGTTTGGTACGTTTGTCAGGATATACACGCGAGCATATTTAAGGATGACTTTTAGGTAATATATCAGGGTTTTCCCTGAAAAGCCTTGTGTATAAGATGAGCTGATTTTTATTTCATACTAGCTGAGTACCCGGTATTTCCCGGGCAAATAGTACGTCATATTTGTGGAATAACAGCCATGGGCGAAGAAATTTTATAAACTTCCTGTAACTTCACTGTAAATTTATTTTAATCTATTTATTTATTACTTGTCGTTAAAGAATATTTTCTCTTTTTGGGTCCCTGAGATTTGATTACTATCATCGCATAAGCCATTTTTAAGGGGAACTGTAAACGTTTGAACTGAAATGGTAAGTGGTTCGGTATGATTGATATGCGTAGAATGAGAACCCTCTCTCCGTTAGCTGCCCCGGTCATAATAATGACTCTTACAACATTCCTGCCAAGTTGAGTTATATGTAATCTTGTACCATTACACAGCCTTGGCGCATCGATATTGTGCATCAAACCAACCGGCACACCCACCTTTAAATGAATTCATTATGTCATGAATTGAGAAACTCTACAGGATATAAGGTGCTTTCGTCGGCATTCATTACTGTATCCACGGAAGCGCAACCGTTTCATTTTTGTTTCCAATATTACTCTTTCACATAACCAATTCTAAGAGCGCATAATTTGCTTCAAAATTTTCAAAAAATTTTTGCAATGAGTTCCTCCTCTGAATTAACAACATTGCAAAAGTCATTCGTGAAATGAATTTTACTACTTGACCGATTTTTAGTAATTTGACCGCATATTCTCTCGATTCCGTGTCATTGTAGAGTTGTACTCGCATGTTGGTGGTTAAGTGTAATTTCTGTACACTTTGCCAGAGTGGAGATGCCTTCAAGCAAACGTTTCATTTCGTCCGCGGGGTTCCTCTAGGAATGACAGGTAATATTGTTCGAAGTGGCGCGGTCATTCCGTATTCGCTTAATTTTTTGATGGCGATAGAAATCACTTTGTCTTCAATCATAATGAAAGCCTTATTATAAAATATACGTTAAATCCTGAAGTAACCCTTGAAGTCTGTGCAATATATCCTCTGACAGAGCATCTTTATATTTTTCCCATAGTTCTATTGGGTTTGACAGATTCATGTGCTTAGGTAATATTTGCCGGAAGTCGGCTGCGAACAGGACCACCTTACCACCCATAAAGCTTGAATTGCCGTGTAAGCCTCTATTCATCCCACACTAACAGCTTACGCTGTCGCAGCATTATACATCGACTGCTGCTTTTGCTGATGTTACACATTGGCGTTTCTTCGCTTGCCAAATTGAGTGTTAGTTTTAGGACCGAGTGCGCAGTTCGTCCACGGCAATGGCTATATTTTTGGCCTTACGAACTTGAGCCAGCAGCAAATTGAGTAACAAAACCTTCTCAGTTCCCCCCAGCGCGTCTAAGAAAAAGAGTGCACCTTCTCCTCCGTCAATCAAAGCAGTCACGGTTTCATTGCGGTTACTTGGCCCTGAAGTGTTGTGGTGTCATAGTCGAGTTCTCTGGTAGCTTCGTCAGATGTTTCCCTTGTTCGAAGTGGCGCGGTCATTCCGTATTCGCTTAATTTTTTGATGGCGATAGAAATCACTTTGTCTTCAATCATAATGAAAACCTTATTATAAAATATACGTTAAATCCGGAAGTAACCCTTGAAGTCTGTGCAATATATCCTCTGACAGAGCATCTTTATATTTTTCCCATAGTTCTATTGGGTTTGACAGATTCATGTGCTTATCAAAATTGCAAACAGTCCGCACACATTTGCTGGTGAGCGATATTGAGCAGCTTCTTCCATCATAGAATCCCAATGGTTGTCATCTTACAGAAAGCCCAACACTTCAGACGCCTCTCTGTAGGTTACCCGTTCCTGTCCATTCACACAGTGTACACACGTCCAAGTGCGTTTCCTGCTTTGACGTTTGGCCAGTTTTCAACTGGTTTTCGATGTACACATCGTTTCCGCTGTTTTCTCGTTACATTCCCCTTGAAGTAACGTGGAACTTCAGGATTAAAGTTCTTCTTTGTAAAATAAATCCGTTCACCATTTTCTAAATGGACGGCCAGATGAATTACGGCTGGATGCCTTTCGTGTAATGGCAGCTGCAGAATCCCCTAAGCTACTGCATTTCATCTCGAGGGTCGATGTTTACATTTTCTTGTTCCACGTTAAATATTGCCTGGTACCTACATTTATTTATGTACTTGCAAATATACTTTATCGCCTGTACTGAAATACTCGCTTCAACGTTTATATGTGCATCGAATATTTTTACCAATATTGGTGAATAAGGTAAAACCCAACTGTTATCTACGACCACTTGCCGTCGTTCACCTCTTCCGTTTGTGGTAGTTGTTCGCCCACCGGTCCTCTGGTGCTCTGCATCGATACTGAGCATAGCCCTTGTCGTTGTGTTGAGTTTTGTTAAGCATTACTCGTGGAAACATTTTGTGCAATTTCCATCTTTCATACATGGCGATGATGTATTGTAGGGACCGCAGGGGCCGTCGATCATGTTTCTAACGATAGTGTCGAATAACTCTTTATCGATACAAACGTCCAGTATCTCAGCTCTTATGACATCTTCGATCTGATCTGGGCCCAGTTCTTTCTTGAACCAAAGTATAAGGTGCATATGAGGTAGCCCGCGCCTCTGCCATTCGATCGAATACGTAAAACATCTGGTTTCACCAAAAGGTTTGCCTTTCGTGATTATAGCCACCAATTTTTAATTTTGAAACGCGGGCACTGAGTTCGTGCCTACCGGTCGCCCTTTTTCCAGGCAACAATTCAGTGATGATCTCTTTCCAACGGGGATTGCACGTAAACGTTATATTTTATAGGCTATAAACCGAACGAAACCGAAACCGCATGTATCGTTTTTATAATATTAAACAGAATATTTTCTGTCATTTTTTGACAGATCGGTTGTTTCCAGTTACCAACTAATCCCCGAACCATTGCCACTTGCACGTATTTTGCAGCGCTCAAAGTTGTATGTTTCGATTTATCGTTTACTATCTTTTCTTTGACTTTCATTTCGTCAAAGGAGACTACGCAAATTTTGTCATTAGTCTTCATGTCAACTTTTTCCATAATGTTTAAAACACGTCGTAATATTCCCGGATAAACTCCGATTTTTGCGCACCATTTTTTAAGTGTACTGTCCATTTGCTACATTTTTCAGGACATTTCAATGCTTTAAGGAAACCATCTCTGAATTAGAAGGGATCATTTCTACGGTCTTCTAAACATCTAGCTTGTTCGGTACACTGGATAATTGATGAACCATTGTACGAATTGGAAATGGTTTATGTCGTTGGCAATGGTTCATTAAACATTGTTTCAGCCTCCATATTAATTACTACAGAATGGCTAGATAAGCTGTTTCTTACATCAGTAAGTTTGACAAGGTTTTGCTCTGTTGATGTATCGTTAACAGAACCATCCTGTGTTGTTTTGGTTACACTTGCGCTTTTTAAGGAAATGCACAAATAAAATATTTATTGACAATGATTGAGTTCTATTTAAACTTATCTTGGCTGCAAAGTTGGTTTTAGCATTCTTGCATTTCGTGGCGTTGGCAAGCCAACTTGTTTTTCTAAGTTTATTAAACGCGATGGAACGGCATTTCGTTTTAGCTGTGCTTTTAATTTTAGCCCGAACTGTTAAATTTGTCGCTTCTTCGTCTGACACACAAATATCCACTGTTTGCATAAATTGTTTTCTTTTGGGAAAGCATGAAAAGAGGTTCCTTTATCATAATTCTTTCCTTTATTGTTTGTATTTATAAACAATTTATTTCAGGAAACACAAAAAACACTTCTTTAGTCGTCACAAAGTTCCGCCATATTGGCAATTTTTGCCACATGCGTGAGAATGAACAAAAATGAATCCTCTATGTATATTACCTTAGTAAGTATATCGTGCGTCGGGTTTACTAACAGATATGCTCACAAGACGATTTGGCAAAATTTTTGCCATGAAATATCTTTTGCGTTTATCTCAACACAATTGAAGTAAAACAAAAAAAATAGAATGAAAGAAACTTCTCAGGCCATGACTATATTTCTGCCGCTTGCAATTTTCATTACCCTCATCTGGTATCTTCATCTCAAAAATACGTATCACTATAATCCAAGAAAGTTTTGTGTTCTAGCAAACCACACCAATAGTTTTTTGCTTCGATTTTAAATCTTAAATTAAATTTACTTAATTTCGGCATTTAATTTTATTAGGGTTGCCCGGATCACATCATTTTAAAAAAAAAACGCGACAAATTTGCATACCGGTTTCTCTACAACTTAATCGAATTAACGTTTTATCTGTGAAGTCTAAAATGAATCATTCGACGACTAACTAAACACTAATAATATTAAAATCAATTTTCTATTAAATCAATATAATCTTTTTTTTTTTTTTTATTTATTTGCACTAGCCCCAAAAATAGGAGCCATATGGCCCGATTTCAAAATTTACAATTTATATACAAAATTCTATTTTATTTATTTATTTATTTTTTATTTTTCCTCTTATTCAACTTTCATTCAACGATCCTCTTTCATACTATTATCTCATTCATTTTAATAAATTCATACACCTCCTTATACCCATTTGTTGCCATTCGTAATAAATCATTCAAATTCCTTGCACTCATAAGGACATCGAACATTCTTCTACTCTGAGTAAAATTAGGACAGTGCAGAATTAAATGTTTAATGTCCTCCACAATCAAACATCTTTCACATAAATCATCCTCAATCAAATGACGTTTCTTTAGACTTTCTTTCCAATTTCCATGATTCAATCTCACTCGTTCCATCGTTCGCATCATTGTAGTGTTCCCTTTGAGTTCCTTAAAGAAAGGTTTACTCAAAGGAGTTTTGCACAATTCAAAGTACTTCTTGCATTTCACACGACTCTTTTGAACAAATTCCCCCATTCATTATCTCCACAGATTCACCTGAAATACACGAAGTACATCTCTTGCATCCATAAATTCATATTCAGTTTCTTCCTCAAGCATACAACCCCTTTTCGCAAGCATATCAGCTCTTTCATTACCCTCAATCTGTAGATGCGAAGGTATCCATTGAATGATCACCTCGCTCCCACAAGACTGAAGGTATTCATATATCATTTCAACATACACATTGCCTTGAGTACCCCCACCCCTGTTAATTAAATCCAATCCACTCTGAGAGTCGGAGAATAGAACTACTCTCCTCCACCCTTCTGTCATTGCCAAATTTATTCCTTCCATAATCCCAATCAACTCTGCAATTATTATACAGATGTTACCATTAATTCTCAGCATTTTCTCTTTTTTCATAGTTGGAATAAATATTCCCACATCTACCCGATCCTCATTTACACTAGCATCTGTATACACTTCCACATGTGCAAAAAAATTCAATTGCATTTTTCTAAATTCTCTCTTAACCGATAACTCATTCATCATCGCTTTTGTTGTGTCTCCAAAATTCAAACGCACCGTATAAGACCGTTCGGAGGAACTCTCGGACACACTTGTCGGATCTTGGAAAATAAGTGAATATTTTCCAAAATTATCTTCGCCCTTTGTGCCTTCCGGAAAATCGTTCCTCCTTGCAACCTTACTTTCATCTCATTCACTAACACGTTGTCTTTGGTCAACATTCGCACAGTCTCTTGCACGGTGATCCATTCTCTCTTATAATTGAGAGGTGAATCACCCAATTTAGGCCATAGAGTTTGTATTGGGGTTGAATTAATCGCCCCCAATACCACTCTAGCACATGCATTCTCAACTTTCATTAGCTTTTCAAACCCGACCTTGGACCCGTCACCATACTCGCTTATCCCATATGCAATCTTGGAAGACACTAGCGCCTTTCGCAACATGTCAGTCTAGGATGAGCTCCACATTTCGGTTTACTCACCCTTTTGATCACATTCAATCTGCTCTTGCAATTATCGGTCAACTTTTCCATTTGCACCTTAAAACTCAATCGCTTATCAATCCAGATTCCCAAATACCTAGTCAAAGTCACATATTCAATAGTCTCGTTATATATTTTCACATCAATTCTTCGTTTGGAACGAAAAGCCATACTGTAACATTTTTTCGTATTTACACGCAAATTCAATTCCGTTAAACATTGTGTTACCTGATTCACACATTCCTGAGCCCGATTCAGTGCCTCGTCGATGTTTCTTCCCTTGCCTATCAAGACAAAGTCATCTGCAAATTGCAGAATTACCTTGTCCGCGGAATTAAGTGCATGAATCGAGCTCGTATACAGATGGAAGAGAGTCAGAGAGATCTTACTCCCTTGTGGAAGGCCGATATTCACGGCTCCCTCCAACCTGTACCCCCTTCCACACAAAACTAACTTACGCTCACTCATAAACTCATATACCCACTTACAAATTTTCCAAGGGAAACCCAAGTTTAAAAGAACCTGATATAGTTTCCTTGGAACCACATAATCATACGCCCTCTCGATATCCAGAAAAACCGCTACAACATTCTTATTTTCCTTTCGTACTCCCACACAAACTTTTCCACGCATTCATTAGCAGAGGGATTGCGCCCGAATCCAAAGGTGGTTTCTGGCAACAAATTACCCTCATTCACGAATTTATCCAATCTTCGTTTCATCATTCCATTCACCATCTTAAAAAAAACATTCAACATACATACTCCTCTGAAATTTGTTGCCAGATTCCTATCCTTATCCTTCTTAGGAATTGGAACCACTCTGCTCTCCTTCCATTTTTCCGGTATCTGAATACTCATCCAGACCTTATTTAGAATTTGCAACAACGTTCCCTTTCCCTCAAATTCCAAATCAACAATCATTCTATAACTCACTCTATTAGTTCCAGGGGTAGTGGATTTTGATGACTGAATGATTTTGAACTCGTCCCATTCAAATTCAACCCACATTTCATTTACAGATTCACTGTTATTTTCAGGTAACACGCATTCATTACTTTCACCTAAATTATTCCGTACATCCGTCATCATTTGTAGGAATTGGTTTCCATTCTCTCTGTCATCTAACACGGCATTTCTGCCTTGTGTTTTATGACCTCTCACTCTATTAAATTTATCCCATACATCCTTCGTTGTAGTTCTATGTGTCATATGAGACACATACTCCCGCCAACTTTTCCTTTTCGCTCTGCGGATAGATTTTTTTAGCCTTGCATTCGCCCGTCCAAAACTTATATCCTACACTGGTGGCATATACACCTATTAAATTCACTCTAGCTTATCCGTTTCCGTTCATACCAATACTGGATTTCATTGTTCCACCAACCATGTACCTTAATTTCATTCACTCTTATTTGCGTACTGCACATATCATTCACTCTCTGTATTTCATCCTCAAGTTGGTTGACCTCATTTATTTCATTCATCATGAGAATTTCATTCATACATTCTGACCCATTTTTTGCTATTTATAATGCTCTTTTGCTCAATGTCTACATTTACACCACCTATACCAGCGTGAATCAAATAATGATCACTACCCAAATTCTCATCAGTAACATTCCAAGTGACTTGGGCCGCCAGCCCGCTAGACACTAAGGTAATGTCTATCGCGCTGGCTGTGGCCCCAACATACGGCCATCCTTGTTGGTCTTCCATCATTCAGTATTACAAGATCGGAATCCAGAATGAGGTCTGCCAACAAGTTTCCCCATGCATTATTCCTTTTACACCCCCATACCCCCGAATGTGCATTCATACCACCCCCCCCCCCCCCAATTATGTCACTTTCTCCACGCACCCAGTCAAAAAATTTCTTAATATCCCTCAGGCCTTTTTCTCTATCACCCGCAGATTCAATTGTGGTTGAATATACACTTACAATTAACAAATCTCTATCCAGATTCCGAGTTTTGGCAGCGACCACTTCAATGTGTTCAAAATCAGGGACCTGCACTGTTTGCAGCGTGATATTGGATCGCGCTAATATCGCTACTCCCCCGTAACCATCGGCCCTCGGTCTGGATAGAAAATTGTAACCATTCACTCGAAACGTCTTATTCTCACGTTCCCATGTCTCACTTAATAGCATTACATTCACATAATTATTGGCCAGATAAGTCCGCATCATATCGCCGTTGGCATACATGCTGCGGATGTTAATCTGACCAATACACATACATTCATTGGATCTTACCATTCGCTCAAAACCAACAAAAATGTTTATACAAGCCGTCTCGTTCGCTCCTTACACAGATCCTATCAAAAAAATGTACACTATATTTATTATGAATTTATCACCTATACTTATTTGTTTTGTGTATATATACTTTCTGATTTATTTATATGCATCACTAATACTACGCCTTAACGTACTTTTTTATATCTTAAGTGTTTATACTGTTTGGCTTGTATAAACATTTTTGTTGGTTTTGATTCGCTCCGTCATGCGGTTTTATTCATTCATCCTTTCATCCTCTTCTACATCTATTATGACATTGAGCTCGTTTGGACTCAAAAATGTATATTTATTTTGGGATGCTGCTGCTCTTTCATCTGTAGTTTTAATTGTTGTTTCCTTTGTTGTTTGTTTTTGTATTTCAGCTGCTGCTGAAAAACTGCTTGTTGTCTCTTGTCTTATTGTTATTGGTTTGATTTCGTTGTGTTTTGCTTTATTAGTTTCTGTTTGTTGACTTGTGTTGTTATTATTTGTATTATTGTTTATTTTACTTTGATTATTGTTGTTTTGATTTCGATTATTGTTGATATCTTTACTTTTGTTGCTATTAGTGTTATTTGTATTAATATTATTATTGTTAATTTGATTATTATTGTTTGTTTCTTTTGCCTTTTGATTTGTGCTTTCGGTATTTGTTAGCCTCGTTTTTAATATATCACTGAATAGAGGTTTCGTATGTGCTGCCGTAAATGCTGGTGTTGTGTTTGCGTATTCGTGGTAATAAATTTCCTTAGCTCTGAAATACGTTATTTTGTCCATAGTTTTAATTTTCATTATTTCATTTTCCATGATGAAAGTAGGACAGTACATCAAAAGTTGTGTGTTCATTTTGACAATTGGCACATTTGATGGGTTCACATTCAATCGTCTCATGTCTCTTTGGAATTTGCTTTGCGCATTTGGGACAAACCGGCACTCGGGTACATTTGATTTTTGTGTGTCCGTATTTCTGGCAATTATGACATCTCATTGGATTTATAATGTATATCCTTACATTTAATTTCAAAAACCCTGCTTTGACATCATTTGGTAGCTCTGTCGTGTTAAATGTGAGTATATGCAAGGGCGTGTCTTTAAGCTCCCCGTTGATTTTCCTCTTGATCCTCTCGACTTTGGTAACCTTCTGACTCTGTAACTCTTTCACAATTTCATCAGGGTCTACATACATTAGGTCGTGGCTATATATCACTCCTTTGCTGGTATTCAAAAATGTATGCTCTTCCACTGACACTGTCATCTCTGCGATCTTGGTTGCTTTCATCAAAGCTAAATAACCTTCCTCTTTGCTGGTAAGCACTAGTAGGTCCCCACTACGCAATCTTTGTGTTTCATGTATGTGGCATGTTACCATTGCTAGCGCTTTTTCGATTAAAAACGGTGAAATGCCTTTAAAACTGTGTTCCCCATCTGTTTTTTTTATTACCACATATTCCTGACTGCCTTTGTCATCAAAAAATAATCTCCTTCTTTTTGATTATTTGTATCCGGTAATAAAGGATTAGCATGTCCCTTTATTTTCATTAGGGTGCTAAACCTATTTTTTGTAGGTATCGGCATCCTGCCCGTAGGCAGATACCGTTAAAGATTCACGGAAACTTGTTTTTTTTTCGTCACTCGCTAAATGAAATTTGCACTTTTTCACTCTGTTTGTATTAAGTTGTTTGTAATAAAACTGTTTATATGCTTGCTGTATCAGCTGTGTACTCACAAATCACCAATTCAAAACACTAAATTAATTAATAATTACAATAAATATAACTAAAAACAAAATATTTTTATTTCTAAATTGATGAGCTGTCAAAATTTGTGTTTCTCGCATGAAATCGCAAACAAGACTGAAATCAATATAATCTTTCCAATACGTACTCTTATTTAACTGAAAATTTGAAGTTTCAAATTTTTCACAAACTTGCCGATATAGGACGCAGAGGTTCTATGGTGTAATGGTTAGCACTCTGGACTTTGAATCCAGCGATCCGAGTTCAAATCTCGGTAGAACCTTAAGAAGGTATTATTTTATTTCATAAATCGTTGAATCCTGTGTTGCGATATAAAAGTTATATTTCCTCACTTTTATCTGACCCCAAGCACTTGGTGTTATGAAGTGCGATTATAATTAATATTAAGAAATTTTTACTAATTAATGTAAAAAATAAAAAAATATTTTTGTCAGAAGTGGGATTTGAACCCACGCCCTCAGAGAAGACCAGAACGCCCAAATATCACTTATAGGATAAGCATGATTAATTCTTGAGTCTGGCGCCTTAGACCGCTCGGCCATCCTGACATGTGATTTGTAATATCATAAATATGTTTCTATAAACTAAACATGATAAATGTTAAAGATAAGTTTTTATGATCATATTAATAAAGATAATTTATTTAAAAATAACTATAATCTTAGGTAATAAAGCTATTATTCAAGAGTTTATCGGTTTAGCTCTAATTCTAATTTATATGTACGTATGTGTTATAAATGTGTATACGAAAATAAATATTTATATTTAAATATTTAATACCACCCTAAATGTATGCAACAGCTTATACAAATGGACTTCATCAGTTCTTCAGTTAGATTTATCGAAGTTTCAGATTAACAAGTGTGACATGTTATAACATCACATTCGATGCGTTTTGATGGGCGACCGATTATCTCAAGTGGGTTATCATTTTAAAGGTGATCAATAAATTTCAGGCAAATGAACATAAAATGGAGTACCATTTAAGGACGTGATTATTATATTTTAGACATATGAACATTTTTTAAATTTTGGGGACTTAAAAATTGAAAGTACACTTTTTAAAAGAATTATAAGGCAACCGGGGAACATTTGATGAATAGGTACATTCCTGATAGAGAAATGATGATTTTTAATACCACTCAAGTCAAGGTTAGAAAAATCCACTTAAACAAATCACTCTATGTCGAAGATATTTTTATAATTTATATTGGCCCGATACCTTTACTGACATTTATAAACGTTGCTGAAGTCAATATGTGCAAGACTTGCAAGGTCAGTATTAGAAAAGGCAATATTCCGTCTTTGGCAACCTTTAGCGGCTTCAAATATCCAAAGAGACCATCGAATTTGCCAGAATTAGTCATCATTGCTGAGAGACTCATTTCGCCAAGGCCCCCGTGCTTGCAGATACGTAAATTGCGACATTTTAACGGTCAATTCGCTTTTACTGGGGAAAATGTACCTATCTGATGGACAAGAAGAAGAATTTTTTATAAATTTACACATCAGGAAGAAGCTTATTCATCAAACGTCTTATCTTCTTGGGCTGGTTGAAAGGTCTATGTCATCAAAAAATGGTTGACATATCTAGTTCAGACACCTTTATATAAACATTTCCAAATCAAACTAGATGATGTTCACAACTAATATTGACTACACATTTGTAGAGGACTCGTCATGTGATGATAATACACAAGCGGATATCTCCCTTGAAACATCAGATCACACGCCCCTTGTCAACCTTGACTCGTTACAGAAGCAAATACATAGTGATAACTTAAGTGAACATATTGCAATTGATAAAAGTCTTACAGCGCAACAGCAAACTCTATATTTTGACGATCAGTGCTATCGTGATAGGGTGGCCGAATCTTCTGAGGATTCTATATAATTTAGTCCTTTTGGAAAATATAGAGTTCTTAATTACTTCAAACGTATTGAATTCCAACAAAGGGGTAGTCCACACGCCCATATACTATTACGGTTGGATAATGTATCAAAGAATGCATTGGGGATCGATTATGAAGAAGCGATTCCATTGATTAATGCTCTCACCTCAGTGGGTTCATCAGAAGCTTCTGGATATATAAAACTTCAAAGACATAAACACACATTCACATGCTAAAAAAATATTCATGCGAATGTTCGGCAATGTAGGTTCGAGGTGCCTTTCATGCCTAGTCGTAAAACTGTCATTCTCGTACCACTAGAGAAGGAAAATCCAGAGTTGAAATCATTCAAATCATTAAAATAATATAGTAAAGCAATAAAATAATATCGGATGACGATTATATCAACATTTTACGAGCTGGGATAAATCGACCTCAAGTATTTATAAAAAGGCAACCTTCAGAGAAATGGCACAATTTTTTCAATCCTTTTATATTAACCGTGATGGGGTCCAACATGTATTTCCAATTCAACATTGAAGAATAATCATGCGCCCGAAGAGGAATCAGCAATTTACTACAGAAACTCGTCGAGGTTATGAATGAGAATTCAGGCTTCGATATTGTCGCTGCTACAAAGAAACTTAGTGTCAACGTACTCAATACGGTTGAAACATCAAGTCAATAAGCTGCTTGATTTCTATTACGCGAACCCATGTCCAAGGCATCAGTGATTGTTGATTATATACTTACTGGCCACAATAGCGAGAACGAATCAGAAAAACATTAAAAGAACTGGCACAACTTGATGATGATGATACACACATATGGAAGGAGAATTGGTTCGACAAGTATGAAAAAAGACCCGTTGAACTTGTTGACGTGACTCTAGCCCAGTTTGTTTCTCGATATAATGTCACTGCTAAAGTAGAAAGGGGGAAGGTGAAAGAACGGAAAATTCCAAAAATTATAAGGTACAGAATTTATGATCTGGGAAAAGAGTTAACAGAATACAAGAAGGAAATGGTTACTTTACACATCCCCTTTTAGCATTGAAGAAACTGATGTTCTGACATATTATAAATTTTTGCGTATTTTCGATGAAAATGAGGGCCTTATAATGGAGCGGAGAAAAGAATTCGAATCCAATTTAGATATCGCTGAAACGATAGAAATTTGCACGCGGTTATATCGGGAAGAAATGGAGATCAACGATTCACAGGCAGATAATACTGACCGAAATCAGGTTAATGTTCAGGAAATTCCTGATCCGTATCAACTGCTTCTTCAAGATCCGAATTCAGGAATCAACGATGAACTAGTAGCGGCGACGATGAATAAACTCAGCGCAATATGGAAAAAGAAAGATAACTTGATGGAGACTCCAGAGTTTCTCGAGAAAGGCAAACGCAAGGCAATTTGAGCTGGTAAAACATATTATATGGTTGTTAACCTCAAAAAACCCACTCCCGTAAAACTGTTCTTGACTGGTCCTGCTTGATGTGGGAAGACTTTTCAGATCAAACTAAGGATAGTTATTGTATATACGGATGGTTATTGTAATGCCTATCTTGCATGTGCATCCACAGAGAAAGCTGCGTTTAAAATCACTCTTTCGAGTTTCCAAACGGCATTATCAAACGAGCTCGTCAAGATGATATTCATCGATGAAGTCAGCATGATTGGGGCAGAAATGTAAGAACGCGTAGTTTTAAGACTAAAAGAAATAACGGCATATTACGATGCGACTTTTGGTGGATTGCACAACATTTTTATTGGTGATTTGAGGCAACACGGTTAGAGCCACTCGCATTTGGAAGCAAAAAATACAGCGGATCGATGGTCAGCAGTTATGGTAGCGAGTTGTCTTTTATGAATCGACCGAAGCTATGTCGGCAGGAGAATACTGAATTATCATAATATTAACAAAAATTGAATTGAATCAAGATTCTGCTCAGAGACAGAAGCTGAGGAACGCTGTCCTAATGGAATTCGATTATTCAATGATAACCATTCAGTCGATGAGTATAATTTGACAATCTTGAGCTCGTCAGTTGCTGATGATGAAATATTATCGCTAGAAAGAAGCTTCTCAAACTCAGCACGATTGACACAGGAGGGTTACCATATGAATGCATGATAACCACTAACATCGACGTTGCTGGCAGGTTAGCCAATGGAGCAGTAGGCAAATTGGCACACGTCGAATTGAGTGATTAAAATAGAGTTCTACGGGTTTGGCTTCTTTTTGCTGACGGCGTCGGCGGCAAAACACGTGGAAAAATGGCTGGCTATGCAAATGCAAAAGGAATTAATAGAGCAGTGGTTCCTATCAATCGTAGATCCATAAGAGTTCCTCTCAATCTAAATAAATCAATTGGTGTTAAAAAAAACCATTTTCCACTAAAACCAGCCTGCTCGTGACAATTCACAAATCGCAAGGAGGGACTTTTGATGAAATTGTTTACAAACACAGTACGACATATTCGCAACCTATGGTCTACGTAGCCTTATCCAGGGTCACGGTTCAAGAAGGACTTCATATTGTACGATGTTTCCATTACGAAACGAGTTTACCCAGCTTTCTAATGTCCATATTCATACAATTGATCGGATTATACTCTAAAAAATCAGTAGAGGGAATATGACAATCTTTTCTCCCAATTGCCAAAGTCTCCGGGCACATGCGTGTGACCTCCATGGTAATATAATACAGAAACGGCTTCGTAACGAGGAACGTGTCGAAATTGAAAATTTCAATCGCATAACACAATACAGACGACCAAGCATTAATCGGGGGGGGGGGAGGGATGGGGGCGGGGGCGTTGGCATCTATCAAAATGTTGGCGAGTCGCTGCACAACTTTAGTGTCTGTGATGATGCTTACTTGTAAAGAAATTCCCAGCACGTTAGTCAAATCAAATATCCTTTTGGAGACATATGCACTTTGCCTAACGATAAACAAATTTGTATGGTCAAAGTTTAAATTTCAGTCAATTAGAACATTAAAACATAATAAATTTTTTCCACAAGTCATTGTTAGCATATACAGAAGAGGGTTCAAAACTGTTGAAGAAACGTTATCATGAACTTTTGCTCATACTTGGTGGCGATTTCAATATTCACTTCGATAAAGGTGACGGATTGTGCTTAGTACAATTTTTGAAAAAAGAACTTAATTTAGATTTAGTTTCTGCTAGAACACTGCGGACGACTAGATATGGTACAACCATTGATGCAACATTTTCGCGATTCGTAACTCATGTAATTTCTGACATTCACATATCGCATTTTAGTTACCACAAACCTATTGTCGCAATATTTAATAATGACAAGATGATGTTAATGGTGAAGGAAATCAATGTTCCTAACAATGTATTTATATGTAATATAAGTAATTCATTTTGATGTAATATAATTTATGTAATATGTATATTTTATCAAATCAATATAAATAAATTGAAAAATATGAATAAAAGTATATACATGCTTTCAGTATTATAAGAGATTCATTTATTTACTCCCTTTGCCTATTGTATATATTCTAAGTCAATCGTTCTTAAGGAGTAAACTGCAGTCGCGCGTCGAAGCTGACACACACCTTTTTTTCCAATTGAGACTGTATTAAGCCGTGTTTTCCATGAGAACTGCACTAGAACTCGATAAACTTTAAATTCCTTTTATTCCATGTAAAACGAAAAAAAAATAAATTCTTAAAGCGCGAATGTGTAGTGTAGTTGATATAATTACATATTTTAAGTTTAAAAATTTCCCCCTACAGTTATTTCATCAATATTTTCTAATTTCTTGCTGACGTCATTACACGCAACTACACTCGATAAATTCATGGGTTTATCCAGTGTAACTAAAAAATAAGCTATAATTATCATTATTTATTGCTGTAACAACTTAAAATGTGTATTGATGTGAAATGCACTACACATTATCACTTTATGAATTTAATTTTTTTTCTGTTTACTTAGAATAAAAGGAATTAAAAATTTATCGAGTTCTAGTGCAGTTCTCATGGAAAACACGACTTTAATGTCAAATTAGTACAAAAAATTTAAGAAATAACAGTTTTTACTTTAATTCATATTTATAAATTATTTTTATTTATAATGAGCCAATTCTTTATATTTAAACAAATTTTTTTTTTGGTATAGCTTAAATCTGCAAAATAAAGAGCCCTATACAATTCATTTTTAATTCATTACGAAACAAGAAAAGTTGTCAGTTTATTTGTGTATTTGTACGAATTCGATTGAACAATACACCAATCTCCTCCTTATTCGTAGTAAATGGATCTTGTTTAGCAGGTAAGTAATAAAATTTTATATTTTTATAATTTAAAGTGCGGTATACCACTTGAAGTGGTTACGGTCTTCAAAAAATATTTTTCCTATTTACTACAAATCATAAAACATTTTACGTATAAAAGATGTCTGGAGAATAAACTCATAATGGATATAGGAAGATTTGATTGCTGGCGCTCCTAACTGACGGAAGTTGAGATTAAATCGCGACGCGAAATATTCTTTTATGGTTTGGTAAATACAGGTGTTTAATTTTTAAGGGTTGCCTATCAAAATAGCATTGAGCGCAGTTTCTTCAAACGCATCTGGGTTGTAATATTGTAATATAAATTTGGCGTACATAATTCCAGTTTTCATCATTACATTTGATTTTTAATATACTCAACATATGTTACTCGAAAAAAATTTTATTCATAAATATGTATTGTAAATGTATACCGGAAATTCTGAAAATTAATTAAATACAGTGAGAGAAGTTATAGTAAATTATTTTATTGAATTTCACCTTAGAAACATTATTTATGTAAATTAATAAATTACATACAATATTTTTCTTCAACATTGTTCTTACTGATTAAACGTGATAAATCCAAAAATGTATGATTATCCTTCATCTCTCTATGATGCTAGATTTGTTATTTTATGTTGCCGAGAGTAACCGTTTTAGCAGATTTTATGTTAATCAATAATTGGTAAAGGTTAGATTTTGACTTAATTAATTCGTGGGTAAATGATTTGACCATCAGGAGTGCGCCGGTAGTATGCCGCGACTGGGTGCAAAAACATTAGGACATCCCGCTAACTACAGAGGATGCGAAGAGGATGTAAAGTAGCAAGGGAGCTGCAAAATCTGAGAAAAATCGACAAGGGATGCCAAGTAATAGGACAACCCAACAGACATTTCGCACGGAAATCCGTGTGAAAATCAGTACGAATAAAGCACACGGAACGCAGATTCCACATCGATTTTCATATAGAAAGCCGTGCGTTGTGCCCAAGAGAATGGACAATTTTTTCCGAGTGTTTCAATGTTTTAGTGAGAGAATAATCGGAATTTGGAGGATAATTTCCGTGTAAATATAGTACTTCTTTCTGTGAACATAATATACTCATTTTAAATTAAGTTTCTGTGAGATAACCTTACTTCTTTGAGTATAAAAGTCCTACTCAGTTCTGTAAGATATTTCTACTCCTTTTTGTAGGAAAACCTTAATCCGTACTGTAAGAATATTTGTCAACTTTTTTCAAAGATAACCCAACTACTTTCTGGAAGAAAACAGTATTTTTTTCTCTTGCAACTTTATTTAATTTTTATTGCGCATAATTCAATTCAAATAATAATAAGAAAGTATTTTAATTAAAAATTGTTTTTTAATAAAATATAATAAACTATCTTATAATGATATTTTTTATTATTTTATATCTGATCGTTTACATTCTGCCTTTGACCGTTTCCTTTGCCGATCTTTCGCAAGTTGGAACCACTTTTTGACAAAGGTTACCACTTCATCACGCGATGTGCTCGGAAATTTTTTTTGTGTTGAGTCTGTAAAACAAAAATACAAGTTAGTTTGAATGTTAAGGTACTAGGTTTTCTGGTACTCGTACCTATTAAAAGTTTTAAAATTAAATAGTCCTTAACTGCAATATTCCCATGCTGACCAAACCACGAGAACTTTGTAGCGACTTCGTCTATTAAGAGGTTTTGTAGGTTCGTCTTTAAAAACTTGCTCATATCGTGATTCTTTTGGGAGTCAAATATGCTGACCTATAATTATTATGAAATAATTATAATCTATAATTTTAGCTAAGCTTGTCAATAGTTTTTACTAATTGTTTTTCTATTGCCTCACTCTCTTTGGATTTCGATTCTAAATCTTGGAATTGCAAGACTGTTTTGCAGGGAATGTCGATAGGGAGATTTTTAATTTCGCTTGTTTTACTTTTATCACGAGTTCGATGTTTCAACATAACTAGCTCCCTCAATATTGTTCGTTGCGTGATTTTTATTTCCTTGCGCATATCCTTCACGGTTTTGACATCATTTTCAATGTTTTGGATTCTTTCCTCTACATTGAGTTCTTTTGCTAAAAAGAAACAACATTAAAAAACTTAACGGTAATTATATACTTTTAAAATTAAAATACTTTCTGGGCATATGTTTTCCGTATTTGAACAATCTAGTAGCTGTTCAGGAGATTGTTCAAATTTATTATTTGTTTCGGTAGAAGTAATAGGCATAATCTTCTTTATTTTTAAAAATTTTGGTATCCGAATTCTTCGTCTGACGAGCAAAATGTATCATTGATTGTAGAGTTGATTCTTTGTGAAGGGCCATCAGCTAAAAAATAAAGAAAATTTCAAAGTATTTTTTTAAACCAACCATATCTAAAATCATACTTGTATTTTTATCGTCTTCTGGTGCTGATCTCTTAAATGTACCGCTCTTTTCTGGAATAATTGTTTTGTAAAAATGAACTTATAAAAATAAAACAAAAACATATAAGTACCTGTTCTTATAAATTTGAAGATACATTCGGAATCTGAATTTGTTGCCATATTGCTGTCGGGATAAAAAAAAGAGAATTTAATGCAATAAGGGTAAATAAATCACATACGAATTATTATTTAGTGAAATAATTTTATATTGAATTAGATTGACTTCAAATTCCTCTATTGCTTCATCAAAAATTTCATCGGTAAATGATAGCAAATGATAATAGACTATTCACTTCCTTATTAATTTTTTTATACATATTTGGGTTTATTTATTACCAAAAATCGTAAATCCGAACTAAAAATAAAAATTAAAAGTAAGAGAAGGGATATTCATATATTTATTCGTACTGATTTTCACACAGATTTCCGTGCGAAATGTCTGTTGGGTATGTACAATAACATAAGTTCAAACACTAGATAAATGGGTAATTCCCATAGAAAATAAAATACATATTCGAAAATCGTAATGAAATTCGATCGTAATTCTAATTTTAATTACAAATGTAATTGCAAAAAATATTTAATTGGAATGTAATTATAAGTATAATTACAAAAAATTGTTTTATTATAGGATAACTTAATATCTTAAATATTTTATTTTCTATGGGAATCACTTCCATTTTGTAAAATAACAAATCAAAATTATTACACTACACTATTATATTTTACTATTTATATATAATTCAACTTAAAACTAAGTGTACATTTACTTGGAAATTAATCAATTAAATTATGATAATCACACAATAAAAACAATTGACACTATGAGTTGTTTTATTAGTTACGTGTATATCACCGAAACGTAGTTTTGAAAATGATACTAAATCCTCTTAGTTATCCTATATGCATGTATATAGACATGTATTTGTGTATATACTGAAGTTCGGATTTTAATTATTTTTTTCCAAGCGAAAATCGCACCGAAAATTTCAACTCGGAGTAAAATGTTGATTGGGAATGTCCAAAAACACAGTGGTAGAACTATCACAAGCAAGTGCAATAGTAGGCCGAAAGACATACTCATAGATTGTACAACAGCGGGAAACAGTAAGTAACAAGGAAAACTGCCAAAGCTCATTTCTTGAAAAAATTCCAAAGAATACAGATGTCTTAAACTTTAGGCAACTAAAACAAGAAGGAAGTCTGGACGTTTTAAAGAAGCGGTTAAATAAGCAAGAAACAGTGAATAAATCACTTACATGATGTACTAATCTATGAAGATGAATAACACATTCAGAATCGCCAATTGGAATGCCAATGAACAGTCCATTCCAAACAAAACAAATTCCAGAGTTAAAAATTTTCCTAAATATAGATATATGCCTAATTTCGGAATCTCATTCTTTATTCACGCCACCCACACAGCAGGAAAAGCGAGAGGGAGTCATCAAACGTTACGAAGGAGTAACAATTAAAAAAAAAATAAAAATTATGCAAATAGCCACCAATAATGTTTGATTAAATAATCTAAAGGCAATCAACATATCTTCAACATATTGCCCACTTCGTTGTAATCTGACTAAAGAAAACTATGTCGTGTTATTCAAATCGCACGGTTTTAACTTCATAATCAGAGACGATTTTAATGCTATGTATTTTTAGGGAGATCAAAACTAACAGCCGATAATAGTACGGAGCTGTTTACAGCTGGACGGGCCCTTAAACTACGAGTTCCTGTCTGTGGGCAAACCAACATAATGATCAGCGGATACAAATGAAATAAGATACCAGATTTAATAGATTTCTTCGTAACAAAAGGGATATCTAAAAACTACACGCTACTCGAAAACAGTGAAGGAATTTCGTCTAACCATACGCCCATCATCATGACACTCAGTGACACCATTATCAAAAAAGAAAATTTGCCTACACTGAAAAAAATGTTCATTCTTATTGATTTAAATCAATATCAATCTAATAATTTCATTATTTATATAGCGCCGATAGAGAATATCTATCAATATGATAGAAAACCAATATTTTTTGTATTTTTTAATTATAAAATGAATAATATTTTATTAAAATTAACTATCAAATTATATTATTAATTATATAATGTTATAATCAAACTTATAATTAATTTTCATAATAATAATGCTTTCATTAATTTTTCAAAAACATTATCCTTTCATAGTGAAAATTTTATATCATTTTGATATTTTATTAAATAATATTATTATTATTCTGATAAAAGGTTTGAAAGTAATATTTTCAAATAGAAAATAAATTTCAATGATATATCTTCCATTTTATAATATCCCATCAGAAATGTTTATTGAGTTGATAATTTTTATTACGCATTAATTATCAATTAGAAATTATATTTTAATAATAAATCTTCTGTGTGATAATACGGATTTTGCTGTATTATTTTGGTAAATCCAAAAAAGATTTCAAATAAATTATAACAACTATTGCATTGTAAACATCTAAAAATAATTTAGTAAAATCATTTCTGGATTTATCCAATGCAATTGTTGTTGTATTTCTAAATTTACTAAAGCAATACAACGTTTAATTATTTATTAATTTTATATTTCTTTAAATAATAAAGTCGACCTTACTTTCAGATGTGCAACTATTTTTGGTAATGTTTTCCAATATCTTTTTGTTGTGGCTATCTTTTATTTTGTTGAGCAAAATCGGTAAAATTTTATGACTAAATGCTTCAAAACAATCCGACAAATCTCCGGCATTTGGATACAGATTTTTAAAATCGATATCTATCTAAAATGTTAAAAATGTATTTCATTAGCAATAACAAAATCCGATTAATTATAATTCAAAACCGCGTTTGAAAAATCTTACCAATTTATATCCTAAGGGCTTTTTATAATGAGGCCATTTCTTTATTACTTCATTACAATTTGTCTCAATGCTGGCAACATCCGAGGCCCTATAATTTTTGGTGGCAACCCAATGAAATTCCAATTCAGCGAAACTGCAGTTGTCATTCATTATTTCTCGTAAACTTTCTTGATGATTTACTTCTGGTTCTGATATTTAAGAAAATGGTTTTGTATTCGGTACGAGTTAATGACATAGTATGTATAAATATAATTTTTGAAAAATTACCTAAACATAAATTTAATTCGTTTCTTATCTTCTTTTCTTTCGAGGAACGCGACTCATAAACCCGCTTTCCCAAAATTCCACAACTTTTAAGATTTCTTTGGGCGTTGTAATATTTGGCTGAGGGCTGACACTTTAGAGATTGCTGGTTTTCCAGGTTGTTTAATGTAATACATGTTCTGCAATATAATTACATAGAATTAAACTTTATTTATATTTATATTTAACATTTTATTCAACTTACTAAGTCTTCTTTAGGAAATTCATCAATTATTTGCTGGGAAATGTTTTTCGCTAAGTCGCTTGACATTTTTATTTCATTTTGAATTAAAAAATTGTTTATAATATCTAATATAGATGCCCTACAAGGATCATTTAATTTATCATTAGTATTGTAATATTTCAAAATCAAACGGCCCTTAGGAGAATCCCGCAAAATGAAGGGCAAGGAAACATCTTTTCTCGAAACTTCATCACCCGTCATTGTAAATTCAGTAGAGATGGTTGAACATTGCGTTATCTGCCACTTTTTCAAGTGTGTTTCAAATTTAATTGCTATTCCCAATTGTATTTTACCACGGGAACACAAATTTAATAAATGTTCTGTAGTTAATATTTTAAGAGCCTCGATATCTATTCGTTCAGCTAAATAGAGAAAGGTAGATAAATAAAAAACAGTTTAAAGGATGAACAGTGTTAATAAGAAGATTGTTTGATAAATAAGAAAATATAATTTACCTAAAAATAGTTGATGTAAAAACCTAAATCCCCAGTTTTCTAGAAGTTGTAAAACTTGATTTGCGGCTTCTTCAGTTATTTCAGGACTAGCTTCATATTTAGTCGAAGAATCGTGTATTATTGAATTTTTGTTTACTGGCTGCATTTCATGATAACTTATTGGTGAAGGAATTAATATTTCGTTAATTTGAAAATCGTCGTCATTAGATATGTTAAAATTATCCATGTTTTATTTTTAGTTTAGTAATGCTGTTTATATGAGTATGTAAAATCAGCTAATTTAATAATTTTAAAAATGTTGTTTTATTCTGAAAAATAATCTTCCATCTGTTAATTTATTGGGCATTATTGGAGGAGACTGAAAGTTAGATAATTTAACTACAATATCTTCAGAAATTTTTATTTTATTGCGATCTATTTCATAACTCAACATGTGTCTATCGAAGCTTTTAATTAGAATTTCGTTAAGACGTAATATAACTTCAGATTTTTTTTTTATTACGTATATTTCTGAAATTTCGAAAAGACTATTATTTGGTTCATGCTTGAACAGAAAATAGCCTACACTATATACCGTTCCTTTAAACTGGACTGTTTTGTAAGATATTATATCATGTTCATTCAGGCCAAAAACTGTTTCTAACTTTGAACAAAAATTAGTGGCGATTTTATGTTTTTCGTCTAAATGAAGATCAATATCTTTTTCTTTTAATAAAATATATGCAAATTTAAATTGGTACTTTTTAGCTAATGTTAATATAATATTTTTTCTGGATGTAATTGATCGAGCGTACGTCTTAAAATCTTTATGTTTCGCTTCATATCTAAAAGACCAGAAATATTTTGGTGGACCAGACTGGTTGATAATAGATGGATAGTGAGTTAACAAATGAAATTTAGGTTTCAGGGTGTCATTAAAAAGTGAAATATATTTTGAGTTATGTTCTTGTATTAAATTGCGAAGTAGAGATAATGACTCCTCAGTAAAATAACTTGAAAGAAGAAGATCGACCATTTGAACTAAACATAGTAAGAATTTCCAAACTTTGTTTGTCTTCGGAAATAAATCTCCGATTAATAAAGGCAGAAAGTGAATGAAACATTTCATTTCGCTTGCTGTCATTTTTAAACGATTACTTTTCAAATGATCTAATTTAATGGGCTTTGATTTATTGCCTATAAGTTAACAAATAATAATACAAACTGGGATCTCTTCCGGAACTTAATCAAAGACAATACTGAATTACAACTTGATGACCACTACTCCTCCAGCTCGAAACCAAACGGAAAATTACATCACGTATCCAGTAGAAGTGAGAGACCTAGTTAGAGAATAACGGAAAGCGCAGCATATCTAGCAGAGGAACCGAGCACGACAAAGCAAATCACGACTCAACCAGAGAAAAAAATTGTTTGTATGTGATGCCCAGCCTTGACTCAATTTACTCATCAATCAGATTCAAATATTTTTATTAGGATAAGTATATAGAAATGAATATAAATGAAGTAAACGTTTTTATTTCTAAATACATATAAGAAAGAACTTACTATGCAACCGCAATATTTCGATTATATTTTATTTGAATTGTTAGCGTTTTTCTTTTTGTAAATTTAGTCATACATATTACATTTTTGAAGGCAAAAGCATCGCGGTTAAAAAATCTTGAAAAACTTTCCAAAATAAACAATTTTCAGACCTGCATAAATACATTATCATAATATTTTAATATGAAGCGAATGGGCTCTGCACTAGACTGGGAGTCAGAATATTTTTGTATTTTAAATGGCCAAACATTTGAATGTCTGATTTTTGGGTTTGCTAGTGGCCACGAAAATTTAACTACGAAAGAAATTATCACACAAAACATAGCGAAGATTTTACATAACATATTGAGAAGAAGACTACGTTCGACCAAATGATCTATCGAAATTCATCATTTATCGAAATTGACATTCGGAAATTCTTTTTAAAAGCATCCTAAATACATCGTTTCATATAATATTGGCAAATCAAAAAAAACATTAAATAAAGGCGAATTCCTTAAAACAAATTTTGAAGATGTTTTAAAATGCGTTGGCCCTATTGCCGTCTCGGTCGCTCTTTAAACAGATTCTATCAAGAAAATGTACACTATATTTGTTTATGTATTGTTTTTTTTCGTGTAATTTTTAAACAACAACAAAAACAGGTTTGTTCGGATTGTGTATATATACAAATGTAGTGTACTTTTTTATATCTTAAGTGTTAGTACTGTTTGGCTTGTACACTGAGGGAAAAAATTATGTAAATTCAACAAAAACAACGTTGAATGAAAGTAAAATGTATATGAAAACTCGTTAAAGTGGTTTTTCTTAGTTTCAATTCCGAAAAAATTCAAAACATAATTAAAACTAAACAATGTAGTTTTTAAATTTAACTATTTTAATTTGATTGTGCAACCTTTTACTTTTAACTGTTGACCAACCTTGATTTGACGATTACAAATTATTGAATTCCATGTCAATTCAATATTTCCCAATTTTGATTTAATGTCATTAAAAGAAATATTCGTTGGTTCAATGTCCGACCAATTTTAATTTGAAATTGGCAATGATTTATTTCAAAGGAGGTATTTCTTTGAAACGTCATTAAGTAATTGTTTCAATGTGAAAACAATCTTAATTTAAATTATTAACATTTTTGGTTTAAAATGGGGTAACGTTGATTTAACGAAAATCGAATTCGAAATGAAAGGAAAATGCTCTTGATTTATATTAATTGTTGAACATATAAATCGTTATTTATTCGCATTACAAAAAAATCTTATATACAATAAATTTAATTAAAATAAGCTTATTTAGAGTACAAGTAGTAGAGTAAGTAGTAGTTAATAAGAGTACAAGTGTAGCGGTGGGCTTGGAAAATAATTTATATTTTTAATATATAATTGATCAGTATAAATATTTCCCACTTCATAAGATTGAAAATGATCATCGAATTTTATTAAATTGCACAAGTAGCAAAGTATTAACAGCTCCACTTCATACGTAATTAATTTGATTTTATATAACTCAAAGTTGTCTTTAAAACTTCTGACTTAATAATAATTAGGTTTATATTCAGTTCCTTTATATGTAGGTTACTGATGTTACATTCATTTTTATACGTTTCTAATCAATTTGTTCAATGTCAATTATTTTGGAATAATATTCTTCTATTGATAGATCTTTAATTTCAAACTGATCGATGTCACAAGAATAGACTTCGAACCCATGTGCATATTTAATTAAAATTTGAGAAAACTTTAAACCTGAATTGACAGCTAGTGAATAAGACGGATTCAGTCTTGAAGTTATATTAGCAAATACATTTTCGATTCCTTGTGTTTGGCTTCAAACCGCATTGCCCAAAGATATTTGAAGGACTACATTGTTTAATGGCCATCGCATAGTGGCCTAAAAAGTGATGCATTGGTTTAAGTGTCTGGCCATAAAGTTGAATATATAATGCATAATGATTTTCAATTAATAGTTTCAAATTGTTTATTTTATTTAAGGAGTATTGTGATTATTGTAATAAATCAATAATTTGTTTTAAAAACATCAAAAGTTTGCAATAACTGTTTTGCTGGGGATTTAAATCACCTATCATTAAAGGCAAAAAGTGCACAAAGCGCATCATTTCACTTGCAGACATTTTTAAATTACAGAGTTTTAATTTGTTCATTTCAATATCTGATGACATATTGCCGATTTCCGTTTCTCCAAATTGGAATAATTTTTTCCTTCTATTTACAACATTTATCGATATTATATCATCATTTATCAACGCTGATAATATGTTGCTTATATCATACCGACATACCCCTTCAAAAATATCGTGTATGATATCAAAAATCTTCTAATCTCGTCTAATTGATTGAAAATACAACTAGTTTTTAGGCCGGTTTCTTTAAAATTATTAATTGCTAAGTCTTTCATATAATTATCTTTATTTTTTAAAAATGATTCTATTTCACATAATTATATCAGATTTGGTATCCTCTCGAGTCCTAGTACACACACGACCAAATCTTTTAGAATTAAATGATTGAACGAAGCCTAGAATCAAAAACTATAGTAGATTTCATAGAGACGTCTCGTGTCGAATAAATAAAAAATCAAATTAGTTGGGTGTAGAAAATACCTATTTGGGTGTAGAAATTATATTTCGAACAATACAGTGAGCCGCTACGCAATATACTTAAAACCACAAAAACATAATTCTCTCTTTGAGTAAATTTACTTTTTAACTAATGCGAGATTGTTTGGAGCGAGGTCAAAAATATGTATTCAGAAAAAAATTCGTATGTTAAACTAGTTGTATGCGCTGGTACACCGGTGAGCATGATTCAAGCAAGGTTAGCTCGATGTTTCGAGTCACGTGTTCGTGACGTCACACAATTCTGCCACGTGTTTGTAAATGAATAGAGAAAAAGCGAATGAAATATTTTTGTGTTTGTTTTTATTTTTCGTTTTGTTACTTGTTGTTGGAATTTAAAGGTCTCCTTTAATACTAGAGTTGAGTGTCATTATAAAACAAAAAATGATCATTTGTTTACATATTTAGAGCTAAACTGGTATTAATTGAATCACGACCGGTGAATAAAGGCCAACCAGCAATATACATACATATATACAATACGATACTGACTAAATGTGGGATTCTAAACTGATTTTTAGATTTCTATATACTATATATAGTATTTCTCACCCGATTGTGATGAAATTCGACTTACATGATGGAAATGGGATCTTCAAATGAATTTTATATGTAGTTCTGGAACATGGCCAAGTAGGATAGAACATGGCTATTTTTTAACCGATTATGTTGAAATTCGAAGGAAGAAAGAAGGAACTTGGCTATTTCTTGAACGATTATGATGAAATTCGACACGTGCGATAGAAATGGGATTCTAAAATGATATTTAGAAGAAGTTCTGGAATATGGCCTATTAGAAGGATCTCGGTTAGTTCTCAACCGACTATGATGAAATTCGACTGGTACGATGAAAATGGAATCATCAAATGATTTTTAGATGAAGTTCTGGAATAAGGACAACTAGGATGGAAATTGGCTATTTCTTAACCAATTATGATAAAATTCGACTTGCATGATGGAAATGGGATCTTCAAATGATTTTTAGATGAAGTTCTGGAATATGGCCAAGTAGGATGGAACTTGGCCATTTCTTGAACAATTATGATGAAATTCGACACGTGCGATAGAAATGCGATTCTAAAATGATATTTAGAAGAAGTTCTGTAATATGGCCTATTAGGAGGATCTCGGTTAGTTCTTAACCGATTATGATGAAATTCGACTTGTACCATCAAAATGGAATCATGAAATGATTTTTAGATGAAGTTCTGGAATATGGCCAAGTAGGATGGAACTTGGCCATTTCTTAACCGATTATCATGAAATTCGACTTGTATAATGGAAATGGGATCTTCAAATGATTTTTAGGTGAAGTTCTGGAATATGGTCAAGTAGGATGGAAATTGGCCATTTCTTAATCGATTACGATGAAATTCGAATTGTATGATGAAAATAGGATCTTAAAATGATTTTTAGATGAAGTTCTGGAATATGACCAAGTAGGATGGAACTTGGCCTTTTCTTGAACAATTATGATGAAATTCGACACGTGCGATAGAAATGCGATTCTAAAATGATATTTAGAAGAAGTTCTGTAATATGGCCTATTAGGAGGATCTCGGTTAGTTCTTAACCGATTATGATGAAATTCGACTTGTACCATCAAAATGGAATCATGAAATGATTTTTAGATGAAGTTCTGGAATATGGCCAAGTAGGATGGAACTTGGCCATTTCTTAACCGATTATCATGAAATTCGACTTGTATAATGGAAATGGGATCTTCAAATGATTTTTAGGTGAAGTTCTGGAATATGGTCAAGTAGGATGGAAATTGGCCATTTCTTAATCGATTACGATGAAATTCGAATTGTATGATGAAAATAGGATCTTAAAATGATTTTTAGATGAAGTTCTGGAATATGACCAAGTAGGATGGAACTTGGCCATTTCTTAACCGATTATCATGAAATTCGACTTGTATAATGGAAATGGGATCTTCAAATGATTTTTATATGAAGTTCTGGAATATGGTCAAGTAGGATGGAACTTGGCCATTTCTTAATCGATTACGATGAAATTCGAATTGTATGATGAAAATGGGATCTTAAAATGATTTTTAGATGAAGTTCTGGAATATGACAAAGTAGGATGGAACTTGGCTGTTTCTTAGTCGATTATGATGAAATTCGAGTTGTACGATGGAAAATGGATCCTAAAATAATTTTTAGATGAAGTTCTAGAATATGGCTTATTGGGATCTATCTAACTTGGATATTCCCTTCGACACGTTAACCAATATTCGTTCTATGGAAAAAACTAATGTAAAAAATGTTTCCATTTGGCTTCCATCAAGTCTATTTCATTTATAACATTTCACACAACATTTCACGATAAGCGATTCTTGATGTCCAAATGAAAAAGAATCGTGGAAAAAACGCTGAATAAGTGGTTTTCATAGTAAGCTACACTGTACACAGACATTTTATCGAGTATATAAATTTCCGTTAGATGATACAGCAATTGGTTTAAATATTAGCTAAATAAATGATAAAGTAGATTTAGTTAATCAATTTTCATCATTGCCTGTCAAAATATAAAATAAATTATAAAAATGACCAAACTATTTTTAAAACTTAACTAAATTAAATATTTAGAGGCTTTTCTTAAATACGTGGAATAGTTTTTAATAGAATTACTTATTAGTTAAGTTTAAAGTGAATCATATTATAGTTTCAATGCACATTTAATGCTCAAAATACAAATTTAGTTTTTATAGAATTTTATTTCTTTATTTATGATGTTCTCACCGCCAAAATGGTCAAAGAAAGTTTTATTCATATGAAAAAATGTTGACGTCACTATTTCCTTCTCAAGGAAGATGAATCGGAAATGTGTATTTCTCACTGAAAATAGTTTTCATTATACTTCTCACGGAACGAGAATTGACCCCTAGCATACTCGTATGTATACGATGGAAATGGCATTCTAAAATATTTTTTAGAAGAAATTCTGGAATGCGGCTAATTCGAAAGGGAGTCCACAAACCCAATTAGAGAAGAATTTAGCCACATTTTAATCGATTATGAGTAAATTCAGCATATAAGATTATAAAATAGTTTGTTGATGTCCTTTGAGGACAATTTACTGCGTAAAAGTAAACTGCGAAAGAGTTGGGAGTGCCTTGAGCCCCAGAACAGATTGCATAGATTAAAACTAATTAAAAAAGAAAGAAAAAAATTTACAATCCCATTTCCTTAGTTCATGCTGAATTTCAATTAAACAGTTAAAAAGTGGTCAAGTTCCTTCCGAATTAGCTGTGTTCCAGAACTTCATCTAAAAATCATTTTAAAACCCCATATAAATCATACATGATTAATTTCATCAAAATCATCATACTAGGTTAAAAAATAACCGAGTTCCTTCCTAGTTGACCATATTTCGGAACTTCATCTAAAAATAATTTTGAAATCCCATTTCCATCGTACAAATCGAATTTCATCACAATCAGTTCAGAAATGGCCAAGTTCCATCCTACTTGGCCATATTCCACAACTTCACCTAAAAATAATTTGATGATCCCATTTTCATCGTACAAGTCGAATTTCATCATAATCGGTTAAGAAATAGCCAAGTTTCATCCTACTTGGCCATATTACAGAACTTCTTCCAAAAACCATTTTAGAATCCAATTCCCAAAGCACAAACCGAATTTCATCATAATTGTTAGAGATAAAGAAGTGTTCCATCATGCTTGGCCGTATACCAGAACTTTGAAATGTTTATCTATATTTTATAAAGTCCGTTTTAAAATAAATGGAAGTTCAAAAATATACTAGAATTGGAAAACTAAAGGCATTATGTAAATATTTGAAGTTTTAGATGCTAATGTCAAAGGACAAAGGGTAATCAAATAATTTTCTTTCCTTTAACATTTTAAGGATGCGGTGTTCGGAGTTTATTTCCTTAAAAGGATCATTGCAAAAATCCAATATGTTTTCAAAGTTTGTTAGATCATTTATGATTCTATCTTGTATTTTACTCTGTACAGTACCTGATACTAATGATAATAATTTTTTTATTAAATTTTGAATTTCCAAAACTTGCTTTCCATAAAGTTGTACAGATAAGCTTGAATTATTATTTTTTAATTTGGGATCAACTGTTCTATTCCATAGAAGGTTTTATTAACAGGTTTTGGAATATGATTTGTAGCTATATTTGTTTTATCCAAATTTACTTTTAGGAGAGGTGTAGAGTCTTGTATTTCCAAGTATTTAGTTTTGTTGTATTTATGCAACCTATCTAAGTGGGCTCCGAAGTGTAGGAAAATTTGAGAATACTTGTTTACACTCATTTTGTTTATATCTAATTACAATTGATTTTCCAGAAATTACATGGTCGACCTTATAACGGCGTATTAGAACTGCTGAGTTTGGAAAGCGTTTGAAACATTTATAACAAATAAACATAGCAAATTCAAAAAATTCAAATATAATTTTTAAAAAAATAAGTAATTATAAAAGATTTCAATAGTTGATAATTGTAAAGAAATATGATTTCAAATTAAGTTTAATATTTAAAGTAATAGTTTAGCTTAATATTTTTGTTTTGCTTGAAGATGTGATGTGATTGATAAGATAAAGCAAGCTGGCTGATTTTACATCATATATTGGGTTAATATGATAAAAAAACTGTTGAACAAAATTCCAGGGAATTTCACAAGCTTTTGGATATTTTAAATTAAAAATTTGAATTATTTTAAAACAGATCTCCAAACTGGCAATAAATGAAGGAAATTTAAATAGCGACCCGTTGAAATACATATAAAAAATTTTTAGTTGTGAGTTAAGCGAACCTTCTACCACAAGCAAGGGATGTATAGTCAATCCGCTTGGTAATCGTTAATGCACTCTATTTGCAAAATGAATGATTCCCAGCCATCCGCAATGGTAGCTTTTCTTTAGTTGCGGTCATCTTTGTCTTTGAATCTGGCCGTTGGAAGTAAAACGAAATTAAGCAATGTTATAATGCAAAAATATAATTAAACTAAAATTCATTTTAAAATTAATTAAGTCTGTTATACCGCAATTCGTGGCAATTTTCGACAACTTGAATAATTCATGCCATGCTAAATTGTTGACGTTGGCTTCATAATAAAGTATAATTTTCTCTTTAAATAATTCCCATTTTGAAAAAAGGTTTAAATTTTTCCGGGGTACAAAAATTAAAGTCAATCTCAACCTGAAATAAAAAGGAAAAATTATATTAGTTTGCTTTTATTTTAATGAACGTTTATTTCTTTTACCAAGTCTGGGGATCTACTATCAACAAATTTTGGCCAAACTTTTAAAAATTCCATAATTGACAAATTTTTTAGATCTCTTTGACGAATAGGATATGAGTATTGCTATATGTGGAACGAGAGTCAATCAAAACGAGGTGGAAATGAGATTGCCTCTTGCCTTTATGAACATCTCAAACAGTTACCACAAAATATAAATAATATCATACTTTATAGTGATAATGTAACGATTCGATGGTAGGCGAGGGGGCCACCAAAAAAATATAATTTATTTGATGCCATGATTTGCCCACATCGTTATCAGAATTGTTTGTTTATTTAAATAACTAGAGGCTTCAAAGGCGGACTATTTTAGCTTGGCTAAAGCTCATCGGATGGGTGGGTGGAGAATGAAGCATAGTTACATCTTGCATAGCCGCCAAAGGAATAATAAGGATAGAAAAATAAAAATTCAGCACACACAGATACCCCTACTTACCCAACACTCAACTATCCATCATGGTCACATCCTATCTTGACAAACACCTGTTCTTAGGAAAAAAAAAAAATAATAATAATAAAAAAAATTACAGAAATAAAGAAAATTTACAATCAGAGAAAATAAGAATATAATGATTAGCCTAAGTTATTTTGGTGCACCGAAATAAATTTGAATTTAAAATTAAAAGCTTAACTACCACCACCATTCGAACCTTAAGGGTTAATTAATTAAAGTAATAATAAAAATTTAATAATACTAATAATAACCATTTATGATAATAATTAAGAGAAAACCTGGTTTGATTGTTGGTGATGTGTCTATAATGATGATGATGATTATTGTTTTATAAGCTGAGATTTATTGATGTTACTGCATACTACTATGCCATTATATTTCATTTTATTGCATAATATTTAACCGCATACATAATTGTAAACAGTACGATCGATGGTAATGATGATATGGATTGTGTATACAGTTCGGAACACAATCTAGATTAACTGCGTGGATTACAGTATCAGTTGATCTCAAAAATAATTTTGGACAATACTATACATAACAATGAAGAATGAATATCATGACTTATTCACAAATGGTTTTTATTTTTATTTAGGAATTTGCGTATGGATTAACACTTGAATGAAAAATTATTATGTACATAGAGAGTTTATTCTTTCATTAAATGAGGCACTTATTAACATAAATTAATCCATTTATTGTTATGATTATTTTCTTATTGTTTTTATTAACTGGTAACTTATTATTAAACTTAGTATTATTATAAAATTAGGTAATTTTAATTAACGACACCGTTATTTAAATTTAGAAAAAAAAACATCAAAAAAACTATGCACTGACATTCGTTATTTTCAAGCACATTGAACTCAACCTCCTTGAGGTCGAAAACAAAAAATCGTTCGATCACACGGTTATCACTCACTAATAACGTAACAGTTTATTTATTGTTCATGTCTAAATAATTCTAGGATAATCTTAAAACTTAAATTTAAAATTTATTAATCTACAGTTAATTGTTAAAATTGTACATATTACTAACTTAACTTTTCCTAAAACTTTATTTTTTTTTTTTTTATCCACTAAGATTATCGATAGCTTATTATTACCAAAATTTTATTTTATATTTACACAAAACAATTCTTTTAATTTTTATTCTTATGTATATTATTTTTAACTATCCATAGGACCTCACCATTTCAAAATCTTTCATCGACTCCCCGTTTTTCCATACCATCGTCAATTCAAACAAACCGATTCTATTTTAAATCAGGGGTGGCCACCTTGCGCGTCATTGTAGCGATTTAATCGTTACAATAATTTTGTGGGACAAAATAAAAATGCAATGGTAGCTACTATGTTAATGTTATTTGTTTGTTCATCTAACTCATTACCGCAAATTGAATATACATTTTTAGAAACCGGACATCACACATGGAGTGTGATGTTGATCGCTCCACTATCGAAAGAAAGAAAAAGCAAATTGATTTTAAAATTGAAAACCCAAGAGATTGTAGTCAATTTATTAGAGGAATAAGCAAATGCACAAAAATTCGTCTGGCGGAAGATTCAGCAAGAAGGCAATAAGATTATTTGGAATAAAGTCAAATGGTTAAAGTTCTCAAAAGAATTCGGGAATATTCAATATAAGAATTCACTTGAGGAAAACTTATCATTTTAAACCTTAAAAATAAAAAAAACGTGGAGTGAATCATTTACAAATAAATCAACTTTCTAAATGCTACAATGAAGCAATAAAAATTAGCGATTTTCCTGAATAATCGGAAAAATTGACTTAGCACTTTTAACTTGTGACCACAGAATTATATTTTCCCGCCTAAACATTAAAAAAAATTGTTTGAACTACGAATAGTAGTATTTTGAGTTGATGTTACATATGTCAAGGACAACTGAACAAAAAATCTTCGTTTTTATTTTGAAAAATACTTTCCTTCAAAATCATTCATTGTTTTGGTCATGTTACCATCCTGTTAAGTAAAGAAGTTCATTCCTTTTTCGAAAATTTGGAAACTGATGGTTATGCCGAATGTGTCGAAAGGCCAAATAGGTCGAAAGGCGAACTGTCGTAAGGCCGATTGTGTGAAATTGATTTTAATTTTTCATCTTTTTATGAATGAAAATTTTCAAAATTTATATTTTCATCAACGTTTTTGTATAAAAATCTTTAATAGTAAATCGCAAAAATATTTCGGTATATGTATGTTCGATCAGCGAACTAGGCAAACCTAATAAATTTCCAAAATTGAATAAAATTCCACCACGGGTGAATACTCTTTAATTTTTTTTTTTTTTTTAATAGAAACATTATAATAAAGTATAAATAGAATTTATTCCAAATAATAACCGTCAATTACCTAGTATTTACAAATAAATAATTAAAAATATATATTCAACTATTAATTCCTTGTCATGAAAATGTCCATGAAATTTTTTGATAAAATTTACACGCATGTTTGCATCCATCAAACTATCAAATAAAAAAATAAAAATGTTTAATATTTATATGAAATATAAAAAATATTTAAATTAAATTAGCTACTTACACAAATTTTGTCACTGCACATTATTTTTTTGATAATTCTCTTTTCTTTCAGCAATATTCTGCAATAATCCCAACACATGAAACAATTAGGCCGGATACCACATTCATCGATTATATTTGCAAAAGTTTTATGTTTTCCAAAATCAACAAATTTCGCAAGGCACGAATCACGACAAATTGTTAGTTTATTTGTAAATTTATGTGAATCAACTGAATTCGATTCGACATCATAACTGGTGTTTTGAATACTGTCACCACTTCGCGAATTTACTAAATTAATTAAAGCTATTACAATAATTAGATGACAACGACACATTTTTAAAAACATGTTTTTTTTGGTTTTTTTTTTATATTAGTACACTGTGGTGTTTCCCTACGACTATCTCAAATTCAACTGTCTCGAATGAACCGTATTTTGCTAAAAATATAGTGTCGCTAGGTCGTAATTGTTTCCCCCTCCAAAAATAATGTACCTGTTTATTTCCTCTTTAATTTCATTCATAAACAAATTTTTTTTTTTTTTTTATGGAAATATGTTGTTGCTTTATAACTCGTTTACTTTCTTGTTCATTCATAAATAAGTCCTGTTTCTATATTCAAGACAATAGAGAGTACATCCTCTATTTGTTGAAATAGGTGTAAACGTTTTTATTTATTTTATTTTTTTAATTTAAAGTGTCAACAGACGTAGTTTTAGGTTTGAATCCGAAAGCAATATAAAAATAATGTCTGGATGATAAACTGATAATGGATACAGGACGATTTGGTTATTATCGACTCACTGGCGGAAATATGATTAAATCGTAAGTGTCGTCAATTGTCATTGTAAAATATACAGGTGTTCAATTTTTAGGAGTTTAATAATAATAATTGTAAATATTATGGGTACAATGTATGCGGGCGCATCGGGAGTGTAAACCATATTTTGTAATTGAAAGTTGTAGTTTGTTAATTACTATAGTGTTAAGTTCATTGTTAATATATTCAATATGCAAACAATTTTTCATTCATAAATACAGTGGAATTTCCAAAAACTGTCTACAATTTTGTGAAATGATTGGTAGAAACGAAGCAGACGGATAATAAAATGTACTGGGGAAATTTAAATAATGTTACGTTTTTGCTGGCTCCACGAATTAAGAAAGGCTGAAATAAAAAATGTGATCAAAAATGAATTAAAAAAAGCGATTTTGAGAAACATGGAGGAACATATCAAAATGCAAAATGAATTAAAAAACGCAATTTTTATTTCATTTTTTGAACAGAATATAGTAGATAAGACTGCATAATAGAATATACTAGAAGAAGAAGACCCTTAAAACAAAACGGTAAATTGTATATTATGTATTATAAAATTCATTATTTTTTTTTTGTTTTTTAATTTTTTTTTCATTATGTATTTTTTCATACGAAATTGTGAAATGCAGTTAATAAATTATTTTTGTAATTTATTGTGGCTATAGGGATATAGGGATTAATTTTGCTTCTATTTTCTTATTTTAAAATGAGGAAATATAAATAATAAATTTTTGATATTAATTAAATCAACAATTTTGAAATTAATCGATTTTTTATTGTTTTGATTTAAAACTTTCACAAATCAGAAGCTTAAAAAAGTTAATTTTGTGTTTATATTTTCATTAATGAAAATTTCATTGAACAATTAGAAAAGTTAAATTTACTTTAAATTGATTAAACAACTATTGTACTGTAGAACGATAAACTAAACCAAAATCGTTTTTGCATTTTCCAATTCTCTAGATCAGTTTCTTAATTTTCTGTTTGTCTCCTCATTTATATATAAACATTTTAAAATTACTATCTCATTTTAGTTTTTAACAGTATTCTAATTTCTAGTCCCGTTATTGTCCCAAAACTAATGAAAAATGCACATTTTATTTCATTTTTTGAAGTTTAAAAATGAACTAAAAAATGCCTTTTTAAATTCAACCTTTTTTATTTCAGGTTTTGCACATTTCTAAATTCATTTTTAAAATGAATTAAGAAACGCATTTTTAATTCATAAAAATCACCTTTTTTATTTCAGCCTTTCTTAATTCTTGGAGCCGTTTTTGCTTTATCAATCAAGGTTCGTATCACTGGATTGTGAATAAAACAAAACGCTTCAGTTTAACACAAATGAATTTATTTATTTAACACCAAAAATTAATTCAATCCAATTATAATAATAATTCACAAAAATCACTTTATATAAATTTTCGCAAAATTTTACTGTTCACATTTACTTTTTATATCTCACTAATTCACTTTTTAATTCCTTTTTAATTTTCACTCTATCGCTTACCAAATACTAATAATCCAATTCGACTTCTTTCGCCTTTTTATATACACAAACCAAACTTCTAGAAATTTCATGACTTTTCCAGTAAGAATGGTCTAGAAAAAATTCAGAACAGTTTTATCATGGAAAATTCCATTTTAGTACAGTAAAACATTGAGCTATTAATTTAACTTATTCTATTACATCCTAGGTGTCACCGTAACACTACCCCTCACCTAAGCCTGTTCCACCCGAACAGGGCCCAATTCACCTCCTATCGAGCTTTCAAAGCCATACAAATTAAGGAAGCTCATTAAGTTCTTCTTTCATCCGGTCTACCCGGTCTACGTAGTCTTATCTACATAAAGCTGCTGATGAAACAGCCCCAAACTTTAAATCTACCGACAATCGTAAATTATCTCCAAATAACATTTTAGCTGGTGTCATTCCGATTGTGTCATGTATTGCTGATCGATAGGCCATCAGAAACATCGCTATATGCTGATTTTAGTTGCATTGGTCTTTCTCAACGACCTTTGCTAGATATTCCTCCAATATACCATTGAATCTTTCCACTATACCATCAGACTGTGGATGCAAAGGCGTTGTTCTCGTTTTATTTAAACCGAGCATCTGGCATATTTCTTGAAATACCACCGATTCAAAATTCCTTCATTGATCGGTATGAATCTCCATCGGCACTCCAAATCTGCTAATCCAGTTGTTGACCACTGCATCAGCTGTGGTGGTCGTCTCCTGATTGGGAATGGGGTACACCTCCGGCCATTTGCTGAAATAATCCATTATTACTAGCAAATATTTATTACTGCTCTCGGTGGTGGGGAATGGCCCCGCTACATCCATTGCAATTCTTTCGAATGGTGCTCCGACGTTGTATTGTTTCATGGTTCCACGACTTTTACCTGCGGATCCCTTCACCGCCGCATATTGGTCACATTTCTGGCACCATTCAGCTTAAAGGGGCAGAAGCTGACTAAAACAACCGATTGCCATTGCCCCATAACCTCCGCCCGCATTTCAGGATTAGCAAGAGGCGGTGACAGCTTAACAATCAAAGGCGACATTGATAGCACAGACTGTATCATCACCTGGATAAGGTAGCAAATCGCATAATTGTCTGTAAAGATCTGACCTGTGGCGGTTGCAACCACCTAACGGGTTGAAGTTGCAAACAACAAAGGGAGACCGTGCAATAATAAAAAGGAAAAAGATCGTGAATATCAGGGTTGGGAGAACTCTTTTCCAATACGAAGTGCTGATTGCAGATATTGTGGATGAAGTCATTTTGGGAATGGACTTCATGAGGGCAATGGCTTCGTAGTGGATGTTGGAAGAGGAATATTAACTTACGATAACATCGAGTTGCCACTTCAATCTAGCAGTGCAGGAGCTACTACCAGGCGAATATTGTTGATTATCGTGTGGCGGAAAAGTCCGACTGGAAAAGCCGACTTGCAAGGGCAGAAAGAAATGGTAGAACAACTCATGCAGGAATGGACCGAAGATCTTACCAATCCATATTCTGCTGTACATCGGATAATAACGGAAGGACCTCAATGGTAAAGCACCGAATTGATAAAGGAACAGAGACGCCGATTCGTCGACCACCCAGGAGGTTATCATTGGTCAAAACAAAAACAAGTCGATCAGACGGTGACAGATATGTAGGCTGCGGGTGTAATCGAACCATCTATCAGCTCATGCTGCTCACCAGTAGTGTTGGTCGAAAAGTCAATGCTGTGGCTAAAATGATAGATACCTACTACCGCAAGGACCGACGACACATTAGTCATGTTATCGGGTACTCGAATATTTTCGACATTAGATCAACAAAGCTACTATTGGCAGGTGGAAATCCATGAGAAAGATCGCGAGAAAACGGCTTTTAGTGTGGGTAACGGGCTTTGGCAATTTAATGTTATGCCGTTTGGATTACATGGGAAGACATGCCTAATATATTTGAACAACATCATCATTACGGCCAAGAATTTTGACGAGCATCTAAGGAGGCAGAGATTTTGGATCGAATACAGGCTGCCGGATTAAAGCTAAGTCCAAACAAGTGTAAACTGTTCAGAACGGAAGTAAAATATTTCGGTCATCTGGTAACGACCAATGGAATTCACACCGACGAAGAAAAGATCGCAGCGCTAAAGGACTGGCCAATCGCAGCACTCGCCAAGATCGCGGACAAAACTCCCATCCGATTGTCAAAGGTTATTGGGCTCAATGGGCGGATAGCCTTCGAATAGAGAATGGGTGTTTAAAACGAATGTGGGAAAGCACGGATGGCAAAGTGAAACAATTGTTGCTAGTGGTAATGAATTATTTCAGCAAATGGCCGGAGGTGTACCCCATTCCCATTCCCAATCAACAGACAACAACAGTAGCTGATGCAGTGGTCAACAACTGGATTAGTAGATTTGGAGTGCCGATGGAGATACAAATCGATCAAGGGAGGAATTTTTAATCGGTGGTAGGCACATTGGAGGAATATCTAGCAAAGGTTGTGGAGAAAACCCAACGCAGCTGGGATCGGCATATAGCGATGTTTCTGATGGCCTATCGATCAGCAATACATGACACAACCTGAATGACGCCAGCTAAACCATATTTGGAAATAGTCTTCAATTATAAGTAGATTTAAAGTTTGGGGCTGTTCCATCAGCAGTTATATGGGGACAAGATTACGTAGACCGGATGAAAGAGGAACTTAACGAGATTCGTCAATTTGTACGGGGGAAAATACGGATTTCAAGTGACCGGATGAAAGCTCGATATGACATACGAGCAAATAACCAAGGCTTCCATGAAGGACAATTGGTATGGCTTCACAACCCGCAACGAAAGAAAGGATTACTACCGAAGCTGCCACTAGAAAGGACCCTGTGAAGGACTTGCGTGTAAATTCTAGCGTTGTCGACTTTGGTATAGTTATGTATGACAAAATGGACTACAAATTACATATCCAAGAAACTGTCAAAAAGCCTACAGAATGCTAGGGTATTCTACGAGAGTGATGGCGAAATTTAACGACTACACATCTCATATTATTATTTACAGGCCATATGTAAGAAGTTTAGTATTTAACACCTATTTGAAATCCCAACTATTCCATTCATAATGATACATCAGAACGGGTACAACGAAAGTTCACCAGATTCTTAAACTACATATTACACTGCTGAACGACATAATTGACAGTGACCTTAAAACTTCAATTCAATTTAATAACAACTCACATATTACGAGGCAGCCTTTGACATTTAAATTACCGAAATAACGTTTCTCTAATACATATGCAGATACTTTATTATTAAAATTTATCCACTTAGTATTGAGTTTGAATTTCTGTAAAAAAATCATATGCCGAAGAGAAAGCATCATCCTCCACCTTATTCTACAAAAGTGTACTTTTGATAAAAAATAAGCTTTGGAACTTATTAGTCTTTGCAAATTTTAGTGTAAGATTACATAGATACATCTATAAACTCAGATAAAAGTTCATAAAGCTTATTTGAATACTTATTTGGAAATATTTGTCGAACACACATAAAGCTCTCACATTTCATCTGGGGTAATGGGAATATAGGGTTTCTGCTAGGAATATAGACCCCACTAACCTTGTTTTATAGAGTTTTATTTTTTTATTTTAATACATGTTGAATTTTTCAGTATGAAAACCCGAATTCTCGTGTTACTATTCTGTTGAAACTTCTTTGCCCTCATCTTCGTTTTTTGGTGAATACTTGTCACGCCATTTATCTAAACGTCCAAATTACTCTAGATTTATTGCCAACCGGATGAATTTTCTCTTACTCTGTCTTACTACTTTTTGATCACGGTGGTATACTTTATACAAAAAGAAATTCAACGAAGATTTATGAGGAATATTATAACTGTGTCTGACCTCTCTTGCTGTTGGTGGTATCTGTTATGAGAAGCTTACAGAATATCATAACTGTTAAGCAGGTTTTGATGAGATGTTCCCATAATGCTGCAACACAAATCGCCTACACTACATTAAATTCGAAAAGAACAATGGTTCCAAGGCGAGCAGCTTTTTTTGGTTCCAGCATCCTCGGGATTGGACCTTCCGCAATATCATAGTTAGTTCAAGAAGACTCAAAAGTGGATATTCGTCTTTTATTATTTTGTGCATTCTTCTTGTCCGAGGAAACTTCAATTAATACCGCAGAATATATAGGGACGGATGAAAAACATGTTTAAATTCAATAAAAACGGCCTGACATAATCGAGTCCCCTTCGTCCCCTTCTTAGTTTAATTTAAAAGCACCAAAAATTATTGTCGTTATAAAATTTCGTTGTGGTTCCAAATTCAGAAAGCGATAATTTACTGGGCGCTTCTTACCATTTAATGCTGATGGTTCCTTCGGCAGACTTCAAAGTGAACTTCTCCAAATCCGCAACAAAAGAACTTATTGGCTTTTAGAAGCAAATAATTATATATCATATAATTATTCTATCAATTATGAAAAGGCTAATAGTTTTATTTTCTCAAACTTCAGTTTGCACAAATTGTTTAAATCCTGTCTAGAAATATTCTCGGACTTTTATATACCATACACAGGTTTATGTTTTCACATAAATCTTTTGCAAGTTGAGCGTGGATTGGCTCGTTAGTATTTTTTACTGGGTTTATGCGTTCAGCGCTTTTACATATTTTCGGTATCTTTCGGCACTCTACGTGCACTGGGTGCTATGATTTAGAACGATTCTTGTTTTATATGTCGTTTTCGATTCGCACCTTCGGATTTTATAATCGAGCTGAATAACTGCATTATTTAGGCTAAACTCTGCTACCGATATGGATTGTCTTGCCAATATCCTTAGTTCTGCAACGTTTCTAAACATACGAATATGTCGTACGTTATGTTGTATCCATATTAATAAATAATAAATTGAAACTATTGATATTAAACAATACAAACAAAAATAAAAATTTTCAATTTCTTCTTAATTTTTTTTATTTCAAGAAATAAAATAGAATTTTTTTTTTGATTCATTTTTTCATAAAAACAAAATTAATATTAATTAATAATCATATAATATAATAATAATAAAAATTATTATTCATTTTTTTATTTATTTATTTAATAATAATATTTTTATGTTTAAAATATGCTCTTTTAATTATTAGTGTTGTTTAATTTTTTATTTTTAAAATTATAATTCCTCTTAACTTCATAATTTTTTTCCTTTTTTATTAGTATTAATAATTTTTTTTTACAAGAGATTATTTTTTTAAATAACATTATTTAATTATTAATGATAATTTATGATTTATTAATTAAAATGATTATTCTTTTTTTTTTTTTTGTTTTTTTTGGTTGGTATATAAATATATATTATATATTTTTTTTTTGTATAAAATTATTTTTTGTGTTTTGTTGTAAAATTAGATTGATATATATTTATATACGTTTTTTTAAATTTTTTTTATAATAATTATAATTAATATTTAAAATAATTTGAATATAATTTTATTGGTTTTCTATGTTTTATTTTTATTCATTATTAATATTAAAGTAGTTTGGTCTAAATATCTATAACATTTATAATTTAATATTACTTACTTCTTTTATATTTCTATATATAATTAATTTTGGTTTTATATACATTTATTGTTAATTTACACAAAAAATTTCATAAAATTTAAATAAAATAATATAAAGTACGGCTGCCATATTACGTCTAGGATTAAAAAAATATTAATCCCCAATATGGAAGTTATTTATTATTTGTGGGCACATATTTATAAAATAAAATTCGGGACGAAAAATGTATTGGAAATAATAGTTGGTATTTAAGCAATAGAAATTAAAACTTATTTGTTATGTAATGTCATGCAGACTTGAAAATATTGCCTTCAGATGGACCAGAATTAAAGCTCGGGGTAATTTAAGGATTCGATTATGGAAGGTAAATAAAATAAAATGTGTTTGAAAAATTATCTGGAAGATGGACATTTTGGATTAAGTTTAATTGTTAGAATACAATGCAAAAAAGTTATTATTTAAAATTATTATTGTGTAACAGTCAAAAATTATAAAATAAAAAATAAATATTAATTTTTAAGATTATTTTTTGCACAGGATTTTTTTAAATTATAATTTGTTTGATTTGTATAAAACTGGTTAACCGGAAAGAAAAAAAAAATACGGTCAAATACAATCGCATAATGTCTAAATAAAAATTAAATTTTACCTTGTTTTTAATAAAAAGAATATGATATTAGAATTTTTTTTATATAATACGTTTTTGTTTGTCAGTCTTTTTATTATGTTTTTATTTATTATCAAATTATAAATTCATAATCGAAAAAAATCCTGTTTTTATTTCAATAAATATATTTTTGTTTAATTGAATGATATAAAATTAATATAAATTAAACGTAATTAAAAATAAATTTATTAAATATTGTACTATTTTCTTCTAATTATTAAAAAAAAATTATTAACTGTAACATAAACAATTAAAAGTAAAACTTTATATATCCCAAAACACCATTTTAATTAAATATATATTTATATGCGTTTCTTAGAATAGTAGTAATACAAAAAAACTAAACATAATTTTTATTTACATAAATACTAAAAATATAAAATTAATTTTTAAAAATAGATTTTGTTTTTAAATTTGTTTATTTCAAGCTATTTATTTTAACTTTTAAATTTTATTTCTTATTAAAATACATATTTACAGGTGATTTAAAATTATTCTATTTAATTAATATTTTTGTTTATTTTTCCGGACGTTTAATTATGTAAAAGTAAATAAAAAATTCTATATATTAGAGAAAATAGTAATAATTACGAGAGATTCAATTTTTTGTTTCTTTTCTTATTGGAATGCGCGTCTATTATTTGTTTTTATCTATACAGTTTCAATAAATCTGATTATTTGTTTTTAAAAGCACTTTCATTATTATTTTTTTTGTCATAAATAACTTTTATAAAATTAGAATAAAAAATTATGTAAACGCAATTGTATCATTATTATGTTATATCATTTGTGCAATAAACAAAAAAAAATAATAATGTTTGTAATAATTACATAATATTTATTTTTAAACTATGCACAATAATATTTTAACATACATATAATTTTTTTTTGCTTGCTTTGTTTTAATTACAAGTGGTTCTCTTAATTAATAAGTAAAATCTATATATATATGTATATATATTTATATATGTATAAACTAAAAAAAATTAATAATTCTATTTGTAATACATAGCTAATAAAATTTTCAATTTTTTCAAAGAGTCTTTTCTCAATAAAATTAGTTTTTAAATTAAAAGAATTAATAATAAATCAAAATTTAATATAATTTGCATAATAAGTATAATAAAATAGCACAACAAGTTTTTATTTTTTTTTTAAATTAAGTTTTGTTCATTATTAATTTTTTAATCCTGTACTACTACTTTCTCTTAACCTAGCACATGGCATACACAACATAGCACTGTGTTCTCGTAATTGTGTTGTATTATTTACATTATAAATATGACTCCATTGTATGATGGCCACTTGATGTTTTAAGTAGGTAGCTGGTATATTGCCCTCGGGATTCTTTGTGCCACAATTTGTACATATAGAACATACAGAACAGTGCCACCGGCCTAATAAAAAGAACAATACGTAAACGTAATGTATTAATATTGTTATTAATAAATAATTAACATTAATTTAATAATTAATAAAAAAAAAATGGAAATAATTTTGCGATTGTCCATCTGTTCAATGATCACATCGAAATTTGTGAAATGTAATATTTTTGTAATTTTTTAAATCACTAAAGTAGTAAAAATGATTAATCTCAATAGTAGCGCAATTGATCAGCTAAAGTTCGTTTTAGTTTACGCAAAATTAAAACATTCAAACCCAATTAGCGATGAATTTCGGTAATTCTTTAATTTTATAATTGGTTAGTGAAAACTAGTAAACTACGGCACTAAATCCCGGACCCAGAGATGAAAACGGCTATCTCGAGGTGTTTAAGTAGTAGTCGATCGATGCCGAAATGGACAGTTTCGAGGTATTTTCGATTGCAATTTTTTTACTGGAAGGACATGACAAAAAAACAGTTATAACTGGTCGTTGTGAGCTTAGAGAAACATTCAAACAGCAGGATAATTTGTAAATGGGTAAATTAGACTAGAACAAATTACAAAATGATGCGCTGCATTACGACAAATTTTCGAATTTCTGTAAATCTCGCAGTTGGTTTTTTTTTTTTTTTTGCTCAACCTAAGGCCGCATAATTTGGTTTAAAATTAATTAATAATTTTAATTAAATTTGACTAATTATTCTACTTTACATTTGAACTAACATTTTTTTTTAACTTTCATTCTAGGAAACGTTTCAGTTAATTTAATTGAATACAAAATTATTTGTGCACGTACATTGATTCATAATTATTTATACAATATGGAAAAATTAAAGGAAAAATAATAAATCAATTAAATTTAAAATTGTTCTTGCCTAATTAAACAGTGATTTGGTCGCTTATGTTTCGTATGCCTATTGTCACTTTTTATTACGCCTCTAAAACATCTCGCAAGTGGCCAAAAAATTTGTTGATAAAATCACTTAGATCTTATCAGCACATGGTTTTATTAGCAAACCATTAAGTAATTGATTAGCCTTGCTACAACGCGAATATCTTCCGCTTTCTATTGAACCCTCGCAAGTTTAAATTGAAACTCTGACCTGGCTAAGGCTACTGAAGAGCAAATAGAGGGCCGACTAACATTTTATCAACTAAGAATCTTATTTCATTTAATATACCAAAATAGAAAGTTGAACAATTGTAATTTATAGAGCGTATACTCAAACAGAATATGGTTTACCGCCACGAAACAAAATATGAATGTAAGTGTGTAAGTCCATTGAATTCTAGACTATTTTATATCCAAATTAGTGTATTTTTTAATTAATTTGATAATATGGAAGACATTTTTAATTGATGTTGATTGCAAGTATCAAATGGGGTAATCATTGTCCTTGTTAATCCCTTGCCGAAGAAATAAATGATTATGTCCCTTTATAAACTGCAATTTTAAAGTTAGTTGTTCAATTTCGGTTTATTAAATGAGGTACCTTCCTAGATGACAACAAATTATACTGCCGTGCTAAGAAAAAAAGTCACAAATGCCAAAAGTCGAAAAATTTGTTAGGGCATATTTGGATTCTGCAAACAAATACCTATTTTTCAGATTTTTAAAAATCCAAATATACTTCATCAAATGTCCTAACATCACGTTGTTTAATATTCAAGTTTCTTATTAAGACATGGCAAACAAAAATATAAAAATTGAAATTTGTCAAAACTACAAAAAGGCAAATGTGACTTTTTTTTAGCATGGTAGTATAGTCCGTCCTCAATCTGCTGTGCAGCGCTATAATTTTCCAATACATAAGAAGAATCATTTTCACGAAATTTTATAAAAATCTTAAATATATTTAGTTGTTTCCGCCAGGACTGTGTTTCGATTTAAAAATGCCGGGGTTTAAATGAAAGTGGAAGATATTCTTATACCACTTTCGAAATGTCATAGAGAGGTATAAATACCGCCCTTGGTCAGTAGTCAGTAGGAAACATAAGTGACCAAATCACTGTTTAATTAGCCAAAAATAATTTTAAATTTAATAGATTTACTGTTTCCCCTTTGTATAATTTTTTCACAGTGAACAAATAATTTGGGTAAAATTAAATCATAATAACTGTAATTTTTCCTAGAATGAAAATTTAAAAAAAAATTGAAAGTAGAATTAGTTAATTTAAATAAAATTATTAATTTTTAAAAGTTTATTATTTATATTATTGTAATTAACATTAAGTTATTAGTTCGAAATTGGATTAAGTTCTCTTAAAGCATTTATAGTTCAATTTATTTTTAAATATAAATTCTATTAACGATATTTTTTATTTTTTTTTTGTTACGTTTTATTCTAAGCAATTTCTTCTATTAACGATTAATTAATGTTTTTTAAATTGTTTAAATTCTGAGTGATGATTCATGTATGTGAAGATAGCCCGAAAACCAGCCCGAAAAATATTTTTTCTATAAATTGGTTTGTGTCATAACTAAATACAATAAAAAAGCCTCTTATCCCGAAAAATATTACAAATTAACCTCCAAATCATACTCTATCCCGAAAAATAAAATAAAAATATTTAAAATTAAAAAATACCATTTGGCAAAATTGCAGAACGTTAATTGTATCTTTGTACTAGTATGTACGAGTATACTGTTTAAATATACTATATTAGAAAGTATCGTAAATAAATTTTAGTACCTAGCTAAAATTTATCTTTTCTTTAGAGATTGAAAATGAATTATAATAAACTCAAAAACGCAATTTCTCAAAGAAAATGATGCTTAAGCTTATTAAAGTGTCTAAGTGGAACATCTAATGACAAAAAACACCCAAAACTAAGAAATAGCATTAGTACGAACATATGTACAATGAAAAGTTCACCACAAAAAAACTCATTACATCAAATCATGAATCTCTGTTCACAGAGATTGCACCCTATAATGATATATACAGTTCGATTGGTGGGCCAATTCTTGATATACAACCAAACACTTGTTGCCATACGATGGGGATTAGGCATATTTCTGGGGCCAAATTCAATCAACTAACCATACTCACAAAAAAACTCATTACTTCAAATCATGAATCTCTGTTCACAGAGATTGCACCCTATAATGACATATACAGTTCGATTGGTGGGACCATTCTTGATATACAACCAAACACTTGTTGCCATACGATGGGCATTAGGCATATTTCTGGGGCCAAATTCAATCAACTAACTATATTCACAAAAAAACTCATTACATCAAATCATGAATCTCTGTTCACAGAGATTGCACCCTATAATGACATATACAGTTCGATTGGTGGGACAATTCTTGATATACAACCAAACACTTGTTGCCATACGATGGGGATTAGGCATATTTCTGGGGCCAAATTCAATCAACTAACTATATTCACAAAAAAACTCATTACATCAAATCATGAATCTCTGTTCACAGAGATTGCACCCTATAATGACATATACAGTTCGATTGGCGGGACCATTCTTGATATACAACCAAACACTTGTTGCCATACGATGGGGATTAGGCATATTTCTGGGGCCAAATTCAATCAACTAACCATATTCACAAAAAAACTCATTACATCAAATCATGAATCTCTGTTCACAGAGATTGCACCCTATAATGACATATACAGTTCGATTGGTGGGACCATTCTTGATATACAACCAAACACTTGTTGCCATACGATGGGGATTAGGCATATTTCTGGGGCCAAATTCAATTAACTAACCATATTCACAAAAAAACTCATTAAATCAAATCATGAATCTCTGTTCACAGAGATTGCACCCTATAATGACATATACAGTTCGATTGGCGGGACCATTCTTGATATACAACCAAACACTTGTTGCCATACGATGGGGATTAGGCATATTTCTGGGGCCAAATTCAATCAACTAACCATATTCACAAAAAAACTCATTACATCAAATCATGAATCTCTGTTCACAGAGATTGCACCCTATAATGACATATACAGTTCGATTGGTGGGACCATTCTTGATATACAACCAAACACTTGTTGCCATACGATGGGGATTAGGCATATTTCTGGGGCCAAATTCAATCAACTAACCATATTCACAAAAAAACTCATTACATCAAATCATGAATCTCTGTTCACAGAGATTGCACCCTATAATGACATATACAATTCGATTGGCGGGACCATTCTTGATATACAACCAAACACTTGTTGCCATACGATGGGGATTAGGCATATTTCTGGGGCCAAATTCAATCAACTAACCATATTCACAAAAAAACTCATTACATCAAATCATGAATCTCTGTTCACAGAGATTGCACCCTATAATGACATATACAGTTCGATTGGCGGGACCATTCTTGATATACAACCAAACACTTGTTGCCATACGATGGGGATTAGGCATATTTCTGGGGCCAAATTCAATCAACTAACCATATTCACAAAAAAACTCATTACATCAAATCATGAATCTCTGTTCACAGAGATTGCACCCTATAATGACATATACAGTTCGATTGGCGGGACCATTCTTGATATACAACCAAACACTTGTTGCCATACGATGGGGATTAGGCATATTTCTGGGGTCAAATTCAATCAACTAATCATATTCACAAAAAAACTCATTACATCAAATCATGAATCTCTGTTCACAGAGATTGCACCCTATAATGACATATACAGTTCGATTGGTGGGACCATTCTTGATATACAACCAAACACTTGTTGCCATACGATGGGGATTAGGCATATTTCTGGGGCCAAATTCAATCAACTAACCATATTCACAAAAAAACTCATTACATCAAATCATGAATCTCTGTTCACAGAGATTGCACCCTATAATGACATATACAGTTCGATTGGCGGGACCATTCTTGATATACAACCAAACACTTGTTGCCATACGATGGGGATTAGGCATATTTCTGGGGCCAAATTCAATCAACTAACCATATTCACAAAAAAACTCATTACATCAAATCATGAATCTCTGTTCACAGAGATTGCACCCTATAATGACATATACAGTTCGATTGGTGGGACCATTCTTGATATACAACCAAACACTTGTTGCCATACGATGGGGATTAGGCATATTTCTGGGGCCAAATTCAATCAACTAACCATATTCACAAAAAAACTCATTACATCAAATCATGAATCTCTGTTCACAGAGATTGCACCCTATAATGACATATACAGTTCGATTGGTGGGACCATTCTTGATATACAACCAAACACTTGTTGCCATACGATGGGGATTAGGCATATTTCTGGGGCCAAATTCAATCAACTAACCATATTCACAAAAAAACTCATTACATCAAATCATGAATCTCTGTTCACAGAGATTGCACCCTATAATGACATATACAGTTCGATTGGCGGGACCATTCTTGATATACAACCAAACACTTGTTGCCATACGATGGGGATTAGGCATATTTCTGGGGCCAAATTCAATCAACTAACCATATTCACAAAAAAACTCATTACATCAAATCATGAATCTCTGTTCACAGAGATTGCACCCTATAATGACATATACAGTTCGATTGGCGGGACCATTCTTGATATACAACCAAACACTTGTTGCCATACGATGGGGATTAGGCATATTTCTGGGGCCAAATTCAATCAACTAACCATATTCACAAAAAAACTCATTACATCAAATCATGAATCTCTGTTCACAGAGATTGCACCCTATAATGACATATACAGTTCGATTGGCGGGACCATTCTTGATATACAACCAAACACTTGTTGCCATACGATGGGGATTAGGCATATTTCTGGGGCCAAATTCAATCAACTAACCATATTCACAAAAAAACTCATTACATCAAATCATGAATCTCTGTTCACAGAGATTGCACCCTATAATGACATATACAGTTCGATTGGCGGGACCATTCTTGATATACAACCAAACACTTGTTGCCATACGATGGGGATTAGGCATATTTCTGGGGCCAAATTCAATCAACTAACCATATTCACAAAAAAACTCATTACATCAAATCATGAATCTCTGTTCACAGAGATTGCACCCTATAATGACATATACAGTTCGATTGGCGGGACCATTCTTGATATACAACCAAACACTTGTTGCCATACGATGGGGATTAGGCATATTTCTGGGGTCAAATTCAATCAACTAATCATATTCACAAAAAAACTCATTACATCAAATCATGAATCTCTGTTCACAGAGATTGCACCCTATAATGACATATACAGTTCGATTGGTGGGACCATTCTTGATATACAACCAAACACTTGTTGCCATACGATGGGGATTAGGCATATTTCTGGGGCCAAATTCAATCAACTAACCATATTCACAAAAAAACTCATTACATCAAATCATGAATCTCTGTTCACAGAGATTGCACCCTATAATGACATATACAGTTCGATTGGCGGGACCATTCTTGATATACAACCAAACACTTGTTGCCATACGATGGGGATTAGGCATATTTCTGGGGCCAAATTCAATCAACTAACCATATTCACAAAAAAACTCATTACATTAAATCATGAATCTCTGTTCACAGAGATTGCACCCTATAATGACATATACAGTTCGATTGGTGGGACCATTCTTGATATACAACCAAACACTTGTTGCCATACGATGGGGATTAGGCATATTTCTGGGGCCAAATTCAATCAACTAACCATATTCACAAAAAAACTCATTACATCAAATCATGAATCTCTGTTCACAGAGATTGCACCCTATAATGACATATACAGTTCGATTGGTGGGACCATTCTTGATATACAACCAAACACTTGTTGCCATACGATGGGGATTAGGCATATTTCTGGGGCCAAATTCAATCAACTAACCATATTCACAAAAAAACTCATTACATCAAATCATGAATCTCTGTTCACAGAGATTGCACCCTATAATGACATATACAGTTCGATTGGCGGGACCATTCTTGATATACAACCAAACACTTGTTGCCATACGATGGGGATTAGGCATATTTCTGGGGCCAAATTCAATCAACTAACCATATTCACAAAAAAACTCATTACATCAAATCATGAATCTCTGTTCACAGAGATTGCACCCTATAATGACATATACAGTTCGATTGGCGGGACCATTCTTGATATACAACCAAACACTTGTTGCCATACGATGGGGATTAGGCATATTTCTGGGGCCAAATTCAATCAACTAACCATATTCACAAAAAAACTCATTACATCAAATCATGAATCTCTGTTCACAGAGATTGCACCCTATAATGACATATACAGTTCGATTGGCGGGACCATTCTTGATATACAACCAAACACTTGTTGCCATACGATGGGGATTAGGCATATTTCTGGGGCCAAATTCAATCAACTAACCATATTCACAAAAAAACTCATTACATCAAATCATGAATCTCTGTTCACAGAGATTGCACCCTATAATGACATATACAGTTCGATTGGCGGGACCATTCTTGATATACAACCAAACACTTGTTGCCATACGATGGGGATTAGGCATATTTCTGGGGCCAAATTCAATCAACTAACCATATTCACAAAAAAACTCATTACATCAAATCATGAATCTCTGTTCACAGAGATTGCACCCTATAATGACATATACAGTTCGATTGGCGGGACCATTCTTGATATACAACCAAACACTTGTTGCCATACGATGGGGATTAGGCATATTTCTGGGGTCAAATTCAATCAACTAATCATATTCACAAAAAAACTCATTACATCAAATCATGAATCTCTGTTCACAGAGATTGCACCCTATAATGACATATACAGTTCGATTGGTGGGACCATTCTTGATATACAACCAAACACTTGTTGCCATACGATGGGGATTAGGCATATTTCTGGGGCCAAATTCAATCAACTAACCATATTCACAAAAAAACTCATTACATCAAATCATGAATCTCTGTTCACAGAGATTGCACCCTATAATGACATATACAGTTCGATTGGCGGGACCATTCTTGATATACAACCAAACACTTGTTGCCATACGATGGGGATTAGGCATATTTCTGGGGCCAAATTCAATCAACTAACCATATTCACAAAAAAACTCATTACATTAAATCATGAATCTCTGTTCACAGAGATTGCACCCTATAATGACATATACAGTTCGATTGGTGGGACCATTCTTGATATACAACCAAACACTTGTTGCCATACGATGGGGATTAGGCATATTTCTGGGGCCAAATTCAATCAACTAACCATATTCACAAAAAAACTCATTACATCAAATCATGAATCTCTGTTCACAGAGATTGCACCCTATAATGACATATACAGTTCGATTGGTGGGACCATTCTTGATATACAACCAAACACTTGTTGCCATACGATGGGGATTAGGCATATTTCTGGGGCCAAATTCAATCAACTAACCATATTCACAAAAAAACTCATTACATCAAATCATGAATCTCTGTTCACAGAGATTGCACCCTATAATGACATATACTGTTCGATTGGCGGGACCATTCTTGATATACAACCAAACACTTGTTGCCATACGATGGGGATTAGGCATATTTCTGGGGCCAAATTCAATCAACTAACCATATTCACAAAAAACTCATTACATCAAATCATGAATCTCTGTTCACAGAGATTGCACCCTATAATGACATATACAGTTCGATTGGCGGGACCATTCTTGATATACAACCAAACACTTGTTGCCATACGATGGGGATTAGGCATATTTCTGGGGCCAAATTCAATCAACTAACCATATTCACAAAAAAACTCATTACATCAAATCATGAATCTTTGTTCACAGAGATTGCACCCTATAATGACATATACAGTTCGATTGGTGGGACAATTCTTGACATACAACGATACACTTTTAGGGATTAGGCATATTTCTTGACGAAGGTTTAAATTTCCGCTAAGTTTCAATATCCAAACAATAAATCTATGTTTTCAGAAATGGCACCTATGACTGACAATAACAACTTATATAATTGGCTTGGTGATGCTATTCTGTACTACAAACATACTTCTAATATTTAATAAAATTTAAAATTTAGTTTACTTATGCATTTATATGATAGAAACAAATTCCAAGTGGAATAAAATCGTTACAGATTAAAATTCGTTTTACTATGGGAAAAAACGTTTTTTTTTTTTTTATTTTTTTTTTTTTTTTGAGTTTAGTATAAAAGGAAATTTCTTCGTATTTTATTTTAATGCGTTTTTCGACTTCGGATTGGCTACATCGTGTTATTTTTGTTATTTATTTTATTGTGCTCAACATAAAAACAGTTTTTTTAAAAACTTTACTACTTTTCGCTTGATTTTGGACATTCTCATTTTACTGGTTATAGTTTGCTTGCTTTTATAAATTACGACCACTGCTTTCATTTAGGAAATTCTTTAAAACAGATTATATTGTTTGCTAAGCCTTTGGCTTCTTAGCAATTTTATTTTATATTGTCTTCAATATATTTATTGACCTCGGCTTTATTGATTTCGGACATCCCTTAACAACGATTCAATTATTTTGAAAACTTTGGCTTTATAAAGATCGACTCGGCTTTTACCAGGACAACTCTACATATATTTCTTACATATATACATACGTGTACTGTTTAAGAATTAAAATGAAAAATCAAGTTAAAAGTGTCATTCGATATAATTACAAAAGGAAAAGAAGCACAATAAGCGTGCAGGCTTTAAAGAATGCAATAAATAATTTACAATTTTGTAATGTAGACTTGACCAAACGTGATACTAGAGAAATGAATTTAATTTGTCAATCAGTTAAAATTAAAAATAATATTTCAAATCGCTGCCAATTGTATCTTATTTGGCACAGACATATTAGATATAGTAGAGCTGATAACGTTTTAGCTGTACCATCAAACATGGTAAGCCAATCCGATGATAATATTTATGAAAGTGATGGTTGCCCAAACAATGAAGAAGAAAATACCTGTTTTCAAACTCCAGCAATCAATATGATTCTTGAAAATGAATTTAATTCAATCCAAGATACTGAATTATATGAACATCACACTTTATCAAACTCCAAGTTAGGTGAATTATATTCACCTATGTGTGCAGAAAAAGCTGTCGAATGTCTTGAGGTTGATAACACAATGCCGGATTGTAGCGAAATATCGTGCAACCGAAGATTAATTGATAATCCAATAAGTAAAAATACAAATAAGGTCACTTATAGAAAATGTGATTTTACTGTAAGTGTCTCTGACAACACTTGGAGTAAAATTTACATACCGCAAGAAAACAAATTAGACTCGTATTTGTACAATTTCATAATTTCTGAAACCCTAATGAAACAAACTGGATGTCTGATAAAAACAAAGGGTTATGATATTTCTAAGAATCATATATCAATAAGAACTTACTGTGGCCATAGAAATTTAGAACAAACTTGCCGGAAATATAAGTTAATAAATCGTAATTTAAGCTCCGGGACATTTGAGGTTCATGCTACACTTGGTCCTATCATACATCCATTAAAAAAATTTAACTGGACTAAGGGTTATAATCGAGACATTTATAAAAAGAAATTGTCAGAAAAATCTGTAGAGAAAGTGTCTGAAAATTTAATTGAAGAAGAAGATGCTGATTTTGTTCAAAAACATAATACAATTCAAAAATCGAAGTCTCACGATGTATTGAGAAAAATAAGATCCGAGGCGCTAAAAACAAATGATAATAATTCTGATGATTTTCTCGATTTAGACGAAGAATGGAAAATTGGTGTAAAAAGTGATGGAAAGTACATACAAAAAATTATGCGACGTCCATTTATAGTAATGACATATAGTGCAACGCAGAATCATGTTCTAAAAATAATGAAAGATTTATTTAAGAACAAAGATCTACCGGTATATTTGGACGCTACGGGAAGCTTAGTTCGACGTCCATTTAAACCATGCGGAACAATTTTATATTATGCATTAGTAATAGCTGCAACAACCAGTACCTCCGACATCGCTTCACCGTTTCCATTAACCGATATGGTTAGTTCGAGTCACACATTTGACTCTATTAGCGGGTGGCTCAGATCATTTAAATTATTTGTCGAAGCAAGTTTCAAAAATTGGCCTGTGTTTAATTCAGTAGTCATAGATTTTTCTTTCGCTGAATTAAATTCAGTATTAAGTGCATTTAATAATATGGATATCATAGAATATCTAACGGCAACCCATAACTGGGTTAATAAATCTTGGAGTTACAAGTCAAAAGATTCGACAGTAAAGGTTTATTTATGTTGTTGTCATTTAGCACACACATTAGCTGAAGATATACAGAAATATTTTACTAAGTGTCCATCAAACCATAAAATATTGAAAGAGATTTTTGCATCGATATTCATGATACCTAATTATGAAAATATTAAAGATATTTGGAAGAATCTTGTTATAATTTTAAAATCAAAATATTTAAGCGATATAGTTCAAGATTCGCTTGATTCATTAACACATATAATCATTGAAAGCGATATGAATATCTATGAAGCGACCACAGCGAGCCAAAGAAAATCGGATCAACTTAGAGATAATATGAAACCTCTTTATTTGCAAAGCCCATATTATCGAGATATGAAAGCAATTATGGATGAAGTTGATTTAGGTGCAACTAAGGAATATGGCTATGAAGTTGGGGGATTAAATAGCTTATATAATCCTACTTTTCTAAATTTAATATTAAAAAAATATATCACGTATTGGCCTTTATGGAGTGGCATTTTAAAGGATGGTGTCAGACACAGTAACAGCCACGTCGAAAATTATTTTGCCATAATTAAACGGAGATTCAAAACTTCAGGTAATGTCGGCAAATTACCTACTAAAATAGGGCGTTTCGTAAGAAATATTCACGGTCGAAATTTAGTTGTCCATAAACAAATTTTAGCGGGTATACCTAAAAAACCAATAAAAGAGAAATCTTTAAACACCACCGCTCCAAGTAAAGTTGAATTATCGGTTAACGACACGCAGTTGTGTCAATCGGTGTGGAAGCGAAAAAATATAGAGTTGCTAACCCCTAAAAATTCCAAAACTTCTTTTAATTTGACAACTTTGAAACAAATTAGTAGCCAGCCATTTAAAGAGCGCTCTGTTACTTTGTTCACAGTACTGAGTCAAAATTCAAAAACAAATGACGATTTATGCACTCCAAAACGCCCGCATAAGGTAGTGAAAAAAAGAATCTTTCCCTTAGTAAAAACCAAAACAATAAACAAATCACTACCAGTTCTGCAAAATGCAACTCAAACATGCGACTATTACTCAAACACTTGCGCGTTTGATTCCTTGGTACAAGCTTTGGCTGCAGCAGTTTGGGTGTTGGGAGAAAATAACAGTACTATTATGGAAGGAAGAATTAAGCAAATTATTGAGTGCATTATTAACAATGAATTAAAATCGGCTGTTAAAATCCGCAAAGAAATTCTTTTAGAGATATTTGGCGTTCAAACGAACTGTGACTGTAATATTCAGGATGTTGCAGCTTATGTGCTTAAGTCACTTCCTAGCTTAACCGTTGAGCTAACTTGCCAAAATTGCGAAACGGTAGTCCAGGAAGAAAGAAATATCCTCCTCGTAAATTTATTAAAACTAATGGATGTAGGATATACAAATTTAGGTGAATGCGTAGAGGAAGTTCCACCTCAGGGTTGCCCAACTTGTTCAAATAAAATGATTATTACAAATAAAAAGTACAATCAAATTCTATCAATATATACCGAGTATCCAACGGAAAATAGACCGAAATTAACATTGGATCATATTGAACCAACACTTAGTTATAATAACACTGCTTATTACGTGACAAGCGTCATCAGTTACGAACCCAATGGTCCACAGGGACATTTTGTAAGTTACTGCAAATATAACGGAAAATGGGGTCGTTATGATGATTTAAAACGCTATGTAGCTATCGCAAGAAACACAAAAACTGTCGCTGTTAATCCGCATATGGTTCTCTATACCAGGTCTTAAATCTAATTATTCTTGTGGTAATGTTACATTTCCATTTTGAGTGTATAATAATCGTCATAACAGCACAAAGCAAATGACTAAGTTCTTCAATCAAACAATTCATGAACATTTTATCTGCGCAAATTAAGCGACTTAATAAGATATGAGCTTCCATAACCTAGAATTTTGTTAAATTCTTACAATACCTTATTGTCAATAATTAAAAGTTTAATTTTTCTCTTTTCAAAATTCTGAATTAAATAAATATAAATTGTATACCAGCAATTAATTTCATCAAATTAAGAAAATTAGGTTTTCCAAAATACTAGATGTATGCCTAATCCCTATCGCATGCAATCCCTATTCGCATGGATTGTACCCTATAATGACATGTCATTATAGGGTACAATCTCTGTGAACAGAGATTCATGATTTGATGTAATGAGTTTTTTGTGAATATGGTTAGTTGATTGAATTTGGCCCCAGAAATATGCCTAATCCCCATCGTATGGCAACAAGTGTTTGGTTGTATACCAAACACTTGTTGCCATACGATGGGGATTAGGCATATTTCTGGGGCCAAATTCAATCAACTAACCATATTCACAAAAAACTCATTACATCAAATCATGAATCTCTGTTCACAGGGATTGTACCCTATAATGACATGTCATTATAGGGTACAATCTCTGTGAACAGAGATTCATGATTTGATGTAATGAGTTTTTTGTGAATATGGTTAGTTGATTGAATTTGGCCCCAGAAATATGCCTAATCCCCATCGTATGGCAACAAGTGTTTGGTTGTATGTCAAGAATGGTCCCGCCAATCGAACTGTATATGTCATTATAGGGTGCAATCTCTGTGAACAGAGATTCATGATTTGATGTAATGAGTTTTTTTGTGAATATGGTTAGTTGATTGAATCTGGCCCCAGAAATATGCCTAATCCCCATCGTATGGCAACAAGTGTTTGGTTGTATGTCAAGAATGGTCCCGCCAATCGAACTGTATATGTCATTATAGGGTGCAATCTCTGTGAACAGAGATTCATGATTTGATGTAATGAGTTTTTTGTGAATATGGTTAGTTGATTGAATTTGGCCCCAGAAATATACCTAATCCCCATCATATGGCAACAAGTGTTTAGTTGTATATCAAGAATTGTCCCACCAATCGAACTGTATATGTCATTATAGGGTGCAATCTCTGTGAACAAAGATTCATGATTTGATGTAATGAGTTTTTTTGTGAATATGGTTAGTTGATTGAATTTGGCCCCAGAAATATGCCTAATCCCCATCGTATGGCAACAAGTGTTTGGTTGTATGTCAAGAATTGTCCCACCAATCGAACTGTATATGTCATTACAGGGTGCAATCTCTGTGAACAAAGATTCATGATTTGATGTAATGAGTTTTTTTGTGAATATGGTTAGTTGATTGAATTTGGCCCCAGAAATATGCCTAATCCCCATCGTATGGCAACAAGTGTTTGGTTGTATGTCAAGAATGGTCCCGCCAATCGAACTGTATATGTCATTATAGGGTGCAATCTCTGTGAACAGAGATTCATGATTTGATGTAATGAGTTTTTTGTGAATATGGTTAGTTGATTGAATTTGGCCTCAGAAATATGCCTAATCCCCATCGTATGGCAACAACTGTTTGGTTGTATATCAAGAATTGGCCCACCAATCGAACTGTATATGTCATTATAGGGTGCAATCTCTGTGAACAAAGATTCATGATTTGATGTAATGAGTTTTTTTGTGGTGAACTTTTCATTGTACATATGTTCGTACTAATGCTATTTCTTAGTTTTGGGTGTTTTTTGTCATTAGATGTTCCACTTAGACACTTTAATAAGCTTAAGCATCATTTTCTTTGAGAAATTGCGTTTTTGAGTTTATTATAATTCATTTTCAATCTCTAAAGAAAAGATAAATTTTAGCTAGGTACTAAAATTTATTTACGATACTTTCTAATATAGTATATTTAAACAGTATACTCGTACATACTAGTACAAAGATACAATTAACGTTCTGCAATTTTGCCAAATGGTATTTTTTAATTTTAAATATTTTTATTTTATTTTTCGGGATAGAGTATGATTTGGAGGTTAATTTGTAATATTTTTCGGGATAAGAGGCTTTTTTATTGTATTTAGTTATGACACAAACCAATTTTTAGAAAAAATATTTTTCGGGCTGGTTTTCGGGCTATCTTCACATACATTGATGATTCGATTACAAAAACATCGTTGCCATACGGGTTTTGCGCCACTATCCCTAGTCTATGTCCGCAATTTAGAATAAGTCGTGGATTAGCCAAAATTGTTGAGATAAAGCCTGATTTCCATTACGAAAGTATTTTTATCAGTAAAAATAAAGTGAGATAAAAATACAGATTTACTTGAAAGTGTGAGGGAAATTTTTTTTTTCAGTACTGATAAAAATTGTTTTTACTGTGTACTATGTAACCATAACTTACTGGCGTATAACCATAATTTACTGAAGAAAAATATGAAGCGAAGTATAGATAGTGTAGAAAAATATGAATCTACATACAGATTGTGTAAGGATAGACAATTTTTCTCGCACACTGAAGCAAATACTACAAAAAAAATTAAGTTAACCCCACTTCGATATTTTTATGGTATAAAGTGCCGTTTGGATAAAAACACTCCAATTAAATTTAATATTTGTACATAAAGTTTTGTGACATACATATATATTAAGTAAATTATTAATTATTAAACATTAAATTATTATTTATATTAAATACCTACTTAGCTATATTGTAATTGAACACAATTTTACAAAATTTATTGGTTATGTTAACAAAAATCAGTCAAAATATAACCATACAATTTTGCTATAAAAAAAATTACTATCTTTGTCGCTCTAATGGAATTTTTGATTGTCTTAATTCCTCTGTCTTTTTCAGTAAAATATACAAGTCAGTAAGATTTTCTCATGGAAATCAAACTTTACCTAAGAAACTTTCAAACAGACCTGATTTATTTCTGGACTTTCGAAAAACCATTTAATAGCCGCATTTCTTGACGTTTGATCTGATCCGGATCAGATCATGTCTCATGAAACAACACAAAAATGCGTAAAACAAACGAACACCAAATTTCAATTTTTTTGTCTCGTTTCGTTTTGAATGCCTCTTCATACTCGTACTATATTCATTATATTCTTTTACCGATTTTCCATCGTCAATAGTATAATAGCATAATAGTATAATACTATTATACTATTATTCCTTGTCGGTTTTCCATCGCATGCGACGAAGTTAGCACCAATTATATTTTTTTTTTATGTGAACGTAGGTATAATTCCTATTTTGAAAATTTTAACGTGTATTCATAATAAAAAAACAATTAAAAATAACCAAGCATACGCATTAGTTGTGTTTTTAAAAAATTAATAAAATGTGTGCACTATGCAGATACCACAAAAAAAAAAAAAACAAAAAAAATCGAATGAATTTAGTGAATTGTCAAAATAATACACTGTCAGATAAATTTACAATGTTAAAAACACAATTTGCTACCTATTATATTTTTGATAGCTAGTATAACAAAATATTATAATTATACTATTATACTATCAACTTCGGTTTTCCATCATCGTAGTATAATAGTATAATAGTATAATACTATTATACTATTATACTATGACGATGGAAAATCGGTATTTGTCTTTACAAAATATTGTTCAACTACAAAATGTTCAACTATTTTTAGATCACCATTTCTGATCCAAAACGAATGTTGAATCAAATGTTGTTGTTGCTTCACATGTAAATTTTGATCTGATCCGGATCACTATGCGTCAAGAAATGCAGCTATTGTTAGCTTATTGTCATATCTAAAACTAATTTATAGAACTTTACTTTCTGTAATTCATCTTTTATGTCCCCGAATTCAGATCGAATTTAATTGTTAAGAGAATAATAAACATTACAAACGGAGAAAGAAGGAAAATAGAGGGAAGTACCACTAAATGACATATGGTGCAAATTTTTCACATAATTGAGGAATGATAAATTTGATAAAGTGCCTTAAGCGGACAATATTGAATAAATAAATGCTGTAATAAAAATTTGCTATATGTAGTTATATGGAAAGAGAGCCTAATTCATTTTATTTTTATTTATTAAAATTGTAATGATTGAAAAATCTAATTAATCCGATATGTAGTTTAAAGTGTGATTTTTAGATATTTGATTAATTTGGATAGTTTTATCATTTTAAATACCAGTAAATTTGTGCTTAAAAATTTCAGAAAATTGGTATTAATCTAATGTTACTTATACTTACTAAAAACATAAATGTTTAAAAAATATTGAATTTCGGCTTGTATTTATAATTTTAAATATGGTAAATATGGTTTAATATACAATAATTTCAAAAATGTTTAGTGGCCCAAATATATGTATATTTATGCTGCACTTAACATTAAATTTCTGCAATTTTCTGGACAGTTTTCTAACCTTTTTAATGATAAAACTGTTCTAAATTAATGAAATACATATACAAAATATGGTACACACGTTAAACAACATAATGGATTGATTAGATTTTCCAAACATTACAATTTTAATAAATAAAAATTACAGTGAAATAGACGATATTTCCATATAACTTCATATAACAAATTTTTGTTACAGCGTTTGCTTACTTCAATGTTGTCCGCTAGAGCACACCATACCAGGCGTCAATTTTCTAAGCAGCCCTCAGAACAATTTGCTGTGGAAAGGGAAATTTTAAATTGAAATCCAAACACAACACGGTCTGGCGGCGACCAGCATTTTTCGTATTTTTTTGGATTCTTGTATTAAAATCGAAGATGGGTTTCAACATTCAACAAACAAATTTTTTTTAAAACCCGACTGATTTTAACAAAGATGGATAATGGGGAATCCCAAGTCAATGTATTACGGCAAGTTTTGAGATGGTATTCAATTAGATCATAAATTAATCGTATTGCGATAAAATTGTATAATTTGTTTAATTTGAAAAGGTGGTAAGGAATGATGCGAAGAATAATAACAACTGTAATTTAGTACAGTTTAGTGCTTTGTGAAGTGCGGATGATTAAATAAAATATTAATTTAGATTAAAAATATTTTATTTTTCAATTTGAGAGCTTATAATTTTTATTGTTCTGGGTGAGTAACAATTCTAATTATTTTATGTATAAATCAGCCTGGTAAAAATTACAAATAAATACTAGTTTTCATTTTATTTGTCGGAAAAAGCTGTAAATAAAAATTTATGCTCCGTCTAATGTGTATTATCTACAAAACCGCCATCTACAATTTTAGTCAATATACTCCAACATCACCTCAAATACAGTAGTTACATAGCAGTGTTCATCAAAATATTATGTAGTTTAATTATCAACAACCGCATTTAATCAAAAATTTTATTTAATTGAAATGTGATGAACTATAAAAAAGCAGTTGTAAAAATTCCGTCGAAATTATTTATTACCAAATTAGAACAAAAATTTATATAAATTAATAATTTGTCCAAAATCCTTCATTTTCTATAACTGTGGCTAAGCCTTCTAAGTATTGAATTTTTTAATCCGGAGACACAATTTGCAGTACTTCCCACTTCTCAAAAATTTGTCACAATAAATTGTCTTTGTTACGATGAGCTAGTGGTTCCCAATTTCTTAATATTTTAGCGGCGGCCATTTCAAGAGTTCAATTCCGGGATGATCAGCGAACCAATTCATTGTATACGCAGACGTTTGTTGGCGATAGAACATCTGGATAAAGTATTCTTGCCCTCGGTAACATCACATCATCGAGAATTGTTGTTTATTGTATCCTATTTAATCGGCCAGTTATCTGCTATAATTCGCCAATACCTCCTCCACTAATCCGTCCCACACTCCACAACGGCCTCGGCCATTTTTTTTGAACCGTTTACAAATTTTTTTCGTTAAACCTTGAGTTTTTGGGTCGGTATAAATGGACATTTTGGTCAAGGTTCAACTGAAATACTTTACCGTCTTAGAATAAAACGTTGCTGAAATTTTTATCTCGATGAGTCCATGTAAACGCCAAACCTGTGTGCTCATCGGTCAATTTTACTTTCAAAGATACAAATATACTTTTTTTCCAGATCCTGCTAAAGGTTTTATTACTAATTTCGTAACTTCGCGCAGTCTGTTGCTTTGCTAAATGGGTGCTGCTGGATTATGTTTTCAGTACTATTTTGGTCGGAATGCTATAATTTTTGAGGGGCGAATTCGATTGCTCAAGTAATTTGAAAACTTCAGTTAAATGACAAACTTCTGCTGTTAGTTCTGCAACAGTAAAGTTTATAAACCAATTAATTTTATTTTATTTATGAACATTTTGGCTGTGGCCAGAGTGTACGCGATAAGCAAGGCGATGCGTTTATAAACTCTTGCATTTATAAGGAGCCGTCCATAGTAGTGTCTAAGCTAAGTGACTTTTAACGATTTTAACAGACTACTGCTGGCCCGTGTTAATCTGATTCCATCGGTTTCGACCGCGAGATAGATTCAATCGAAAAACCTTTCACTCGTATTTTTTTGTATACAATTATTGCCGTTTGATAGTTGGGCAAAATTCGCCAACCGCGATAATCGCGGGAAGTAATTATAATCGACGATCAAACATAAAAATGTGGTAAACAATATGTCGCTGAACGCGGTTGAAGCCCCCCGGTAAAATGCAGGTTTCTGTTATAAATGAGCTTTTGACCAAGCTATAAGCAAGACTTCCCGAAGGTGGTCTGGCCTCACCGAACACTCTGTCATACACAACATAAAGAGGATTTGGATAGGTTTAATTAGTAATGATAGAAATTGACCCAGTTACATACACCTAAGTATAGCTAATAGTAATCCAAGGACTGAATACATTTCTAATCTAATTTTATGGCTTATTAAAAATTAAAACTGCATTCTGAAATAACATTTATTTGTTTTCTGAATAAGACTTCTATCCACTTCTGAAAATTGTAATCATAATTAAATTAAATTTAACTTAAAGCTTATAAAACAGTAGCTCAGAGGCGACCTAACATAATAAATCTAATTAGTATCAGCGTTCAAATTATTTCCACCATACTGTTCACAGTCGCAACTTAAAATTACAATTTAGCTCAAATTATTATGATAAATGTAGAATTACCACAAACCTGTCTCTATCAGATTAAACAAGTTTGATCTGCGATGGACGCTGTACTGTAATGACTTATAGTTAGTGTTACCAGTAATCAAAATTAAAATGATACGACGCTAATTACTTTCTAAAGTTTGATGTTCAAGCTGTTGTGCTTGTAACTTAAGTAGACAAAAGAATCAAGACAAAATAATTTCTAAACTCCATATTCCTTGGATATTTGAAATTTCTGTAAGCTGAATAAAATTTCTCAGCTAGTTCTGAAAAACAAAATTTAAATTAACCCAATTTATTACTTAATATGTACTAATTATTTAACAGAGTTTCACTTATTAAAATCTAAATCACTGCAATCGATTACAACTTAATATTTCAGTAATCTCTCTATCGCTAAACAATTTCTAAACTATGCGTCGTTGGGTGATTGGAGTTTCTAGAATTCTGAGAAGTTTTCTCAGGTATTTCTAAACTAAAACAAATTAATCAATTATTTTATGGCTAAATACTCCCAAATAACCAACTGGTTCGCTCTCTGCACAAAGATACCTAATTACGAATTTACTTCAAAATTAATTAATTATTGAAAAATCAACCACCTTAACGGTCAAAATAAATAAAATTAGGCATCCAAATTGTAAGGACAGCCGAATCAAATTCTTGTAGAAAGATCTGTCTATCTAAATTAATTACTAAATTGAACAAGCCTTTAAATAATAAATCTGCACAGATTATATAATTGTATCTTAGGTATCTCAGCATAACAATAAAAGCAAAACAGCTTTAATCTTGTACGCGTCCTCGGTAAACGGAATAAACTACATTAATTAATTAACAAATTACAATACTTTAAGCGACACCCACTTCATCCGAAATCTGAAATCACGATCGCCTCGGATGTCACTCCTCCGTTAAACTTCCAATAAACACACAAACAGTGTGTTTGTTAGAAACCCGACAAAGGAGCAACATCTGAAACGATCGCCACCTCAACCCCCAAAGAAAACAAGTATCACAACAAAGAAGTTGCAAAACAAAAACAACCGCATAAAACCTTTAAAGTGAGATAAGTACACGAATAAATAACAAAAATGTTAAGTGTAAACCACAACAGATTTATAATGTAACAAAATAACATCAAAATAATAAAATTTAGTAAAATCTATTGTAAAATCAAATTTGTATTTCATGTTATGTTTAACGTTCACATGAGTTCAAATATGAGCATCTACAACCCCAAAAATGCAGAATTATTTATACAGAAAAAAAGAAGAAATTAAACCATTTAACCCAGCTATTGGGGGCTTTTGGCTTACAAATAAGTTTTGAGTTGTTTTTACAACTCGAACCTTTTATTCTGAGAAATTGGTACAATGTATTTTATTGAAAGTATTGTCCATCGCTAAGACTTTTTCCCATCTTTCAGGCAGCATACGGATTCGGCGTCGAAAAAATGTCTCGTCTTTTGAGGCGATCCAAGAATCGACCCAATTTTTGGCTTCTTCGTAAGCAGCGAATGGGTGGTGAATATGGCGGGTGAGCAACATGTGGCCGAGTGGTGTCGTGCTAAAAGATCACTTTGTCATGTCTTTGGCATATTGTCGGCGTTTGAGCTTCAATGCTCGGCTTAATTGCATCAATTGTTGGTGATAACGTCCTCCAGAGATGGTTTCGTTAGGCTGCTGCAGCTCATAGTAGATCAAACCGAATTGATCTCACCACATGCACAGCACAAGGCACAGCATTAGCTTCTTGCCATGAATATCCGGTTTGGCCTAGAAGTTGATACATGACCGGGCTTACCACACGATTTTCTGCGCTTTAGGTTGCCGTAGTGGATCCAGTTTTCCTCCCAAGTCACGATTCGATGCAAAAAACCTTTCCGATTTTGTCTCTGGATCAGTTGTTCGCACGTGAATAACCGGGTTCGATGTCTCTTGGCTTGAGTTCATACGGAGCCCAATTTCCTTGTTTTTGCACCATACACATGACCTTGAGACGGGTTTGGATCGCTTGCTGAGTCACTCCCAAAGTTTCAGCAAACTACTCTCGAGTTTGGCATGAATCTTGGTCCAATAACGCCTCCAACAAAACGTCTTCAAACTTTACTGGCCTCCCCTTCGCGTTTTTTCTCACTGGTTTCACAATCGCCACTATTAAAACGCCGGAACCAGTACTCACATGTTTTTATTGATGGAGCATGTTCCCCATATGCTTCACACAGCAATCTATGTCAATCAGCCCTACTTTTTTTCAAATTAAATTAAAATAGCAAAGCTTCCCGCAAATTGTGTTTGTTGGCAACAAGGTTGACATGGTTAAGGCACAAAAAAATATGTTGTTTACACTTCAGCGAAATGACACGTACTGATTTTTAGAGGGAAATTATGACGCTTTAACATGAATATATGTATTTGCAAGATGGTCCGATGCGATTTAATACTAGTTACGCCATCTTTTGTAAATCCGTCAAAACTTATTTGTCCACCCAATAAATTGAACAAATTTAGATTTACGTAAATTCAATGAGCGCCGACCAATCGGCCTAAAATTTTGTAATCACCATTTTTGGTTACTTGGATTGGATACAAATTTCCAACATCAGTAAATTAAAGATACGTTTTCATTACATGTAACATTCACACATTGACAGAAAACACGCGAATTTAATCAATAGTTAAGTATAAGTAATTACAGCTGGTTATTATTTAAAATCGCACATGTATTATTTATCATCCGCGACACACTCAACCAATTATTTTTCTAAAAACAATTTAATCATGCAAGAGCACAAAAATAAGATTTATTTCCGTTTACTATTTGAACACCTCTTAAATTTAACATCTTGTCAAAATGAAATGAAATCAATTTGCCTTAAACAAAATATATGTTTATTCCCAAATTGATTTCAATTCTGTTATCCGACAATTAGACATCAATACCAAATACCTTAATACCAATACCACATACCTTAATAGACACAAAACCAAACTTAAATTAATTTAATCGCGCAATAAAACCTTTAATTTTTATTTGTCCACTAAAAATATATAGAGCGGGCAGAAAAACACGACTGCCTTCACCAATTGTACAGGGTGCCTCCCTACTGTTATAAATGAGCTCTTACTCAAAATAGGGTGTACGGAATTTATATTTTAATTTTTTGTGGATAAATAAATATAAATAAAAAAATAAATCATAGCTCTTCTTATTGTCTGAAGATGCTAAATCCTGATCAACACCCTGTGCAACTTCAGCCTACCGTCATTTGTAAGATATTTGTACTTTAGCAGTGGAAGCAAAAGCTACAAAGTACGACTGCCAGCGCCAAGACACTCCTTCATATCCTCCCCACACTTTTATCATGCGTGTCAAAAAATCCCAAGATCTTTTCACTCCCTTAAATATGTAGTTACTACTGCCAAAGTCAAATGGGTCAGTCTCTCAAACATCGAGTTAATCCAATAATTCTGTTAATTCACCACAAACACGATATTGTGGCAATATTATCAGAGCCCTAATATTAATATAAAAAGGGGTGGATATAAATGAATGTTTATGAATACAGTACCTGTAAACTGGAAATTGCGAAATAAGAAAATCATTATGAAGAGTACATCATATGAAATTTGTGCAATATACATTTGTACAATAAAATTTTTCCGAAGATGGACATTTTAAGCTTTACATAAAATTCTAATTTCCATGAAAGTCGATGTACTCGTATAATAAATAAGCAAATGCCCATCTCAGAACAAAAGAGCCAACCTCAAATAATATTTCCTCTCTTCGCAAGCTGACTATTTCTTTTGTACATGAACACTGTAAAGGGAGAATTAAATATTTATTTGAAGGAAATTGAATTAATTCTTTCTGTATAATGTTCATGCAAAAAAGAAGTATAATATGCATTGAATTTCCATTACGAAACAAATCGCAAAAAGAAAGAGGGAAACATTATTTAACTGGAAATTGGATCTTTTTTTTTTTTTTTGTAAACTCGGGTATAAATCAGTCTTATTCACACGGTCAAGTTGTATGTTAACTTTAAATAGTTTCGCAGATGATTTAACGAACAAAATTTTGATTTATTTTTGACTGAATTTTGGTACTTTCATTGGCGCGCGTACACCACCGCGAGTGTGCACTAAAACTAATGGTTGTTTTAACTAGAGTCAACATGTGTTTCAATGTTTAACAAGCAATTTAGAATTTTGAGTAAGAAAGTGAACAATATCATTTTTTATTAATTAACATTAATATAATATAAGTGAAACAAAAAATAATTGATCAGTGAATAAATAAATAGAAAGATATAAAAAATAATAAGAGGATGAAAAGTGAGCGGAAGTCGAGGAGGGCAAAGACGATTTATCGGAGGAATTTATTAGATTTTCCGAAGACGACATAAACAGTAAAAATAATAAATTAAGTGAAATAATCAGAGAACAAAGAAGAACAAATAAAATGGCACAGCTGGAAAAAACGTAATATGTAATATAAAACAAGTTTTAAATCAAAAATAACAGTGAAGTGATAAAATTAGAAGAAATGGGAGATAATAACTGTGAACTATAGCTTAACAATAAAAAAGTAAAAACAAACCTATGGATGGCACAAAATAATAAAAATAAGTCAGAGGCTACAAATACGACGGAAACGATTGCAAATGATATGCATAGACGATTACAGGTTACAAGCACTCACTCAACAATAGGGAAAGGATTGTAGTCTGTAATTTTGGAAAAATACAAAAAAGAGAACTCTAAATTGGTTGTAGCAAAATTACTGAGATTCTCGTTCAGTACCAGGATCTACTGGGAAAAACTTCTACCACAGTCCAGGACTTTTTTCCGAATTAAGTGACACCAATTGGATTAAACATTACGTATTCACGCGATTCAACGTGTTTTTATGAATTGGCCAAAGCGACCGACACATTATGTGACCATGAGCTATGAAAACAAAAGAAGTGGCACACATATGTAATGGCTGGTATTCAACGAGTTAAATAATCGACAATATGGTGTTGGTATCGCTTCAACTCAACAATCATCTTTATTGAGTTATTTCCAGAAAAAGAACGACAGAATGAAAACTCTAAAAATAGCTGTGATTGTTTATGATTATTATCCTTATTACATGAAATAAAAAAATGTCAAACTACTCTCCAGAAAAATAAACTTTTATGAGTTGTGTCACTCTTCTTGTGCACCGAAGATATCTTAATAATTACCGATTACGATAATATAATTCAAACGGTAAAAAAATTCCGATATATTGTAATCTAAAAACTTGGATCAAGGGCGAATAGACTAGTAAAAAACGAATTTCTATAAGAAAAAGGATTCAACAATTTTATATCAAAAAACTTTAGCCATACATACGGGTTGACCCGAAGAATTCCAATTGATGTTTGCATGGATGGAATAATGGGAAACTATAAGAACTGGTGAAGTAAAAAGAACTGAAGAAGAAAGGCTTATTTAAAGCATAGAATTAGTAAAAATAACGTCCAGAACAAACTACAAACTGGATATAACAAAATTTGGCGACAACAGTTGAAAATATTGAAATCCTAAAATTAATAGTAAAATAATAACAGGAGAAATTATACTTTTAAATCGAAATCAAACAAAAAATATTGAAGAATATGAAGAAAGAATATCATCGATAGATAATAAACGAAAATAGTTATACGATATCAGGATTAAGACAAAAAATAGAAATAAAATTGGTGAAACAACGAAATCGACAAACTGTGGAATTTGAAGAAAAAAAGCACAAACTAATCCGAGAGCTTTCTCTTGGTTATTTATAGGCAAAATGATTGTTTTGAATTTGTTTGTTTCTATAAGTCGTCGGATGTATAGCCAGGTTAAGAGAGTTGCTTACCATGCTACGGTCATGAGTTGGGTTCTCGCAACTACATTCTTCGAAAGACATAAAAACGATCGTGTAAAATCGCCCGTTCGGCACCAATAACTTATATTCCTTGCTTAAATGGGAAAATCGTAGTAGAAGGATTTTTAACCGAGAAAATATTATAAACAAACTTTGGCAATAAGCATTTACATAAAGAAATATTGTCCAAATTATTTTAATTTTTATTACATAATTAAAATAATAGCAATAAATCCAACCAATGCAGAATATAAAGTATCGTGTTCCAATATTTTTTTTCATTACCAATTTTACTTATTTAAAATACATATGGACAACATAATATATTTAATTGGTAAGACAAATGCACTTTTAGTCCAACAAAATTGTTGTTTTTGACAATCATTATTAAACATTTAATATTAATTGATTGATTTGATTCAATTTTAATATTAAAGTGTCAAAAAACAATGTTCAAAATTGTTGTATATAAGGTTAGCGTTAGCGCCTTACCCTTTCATGGTTATTATATTTTTGTTTCACTAACACCGCATCTCCAATGAAAAACTTTTTAATTTTGCCTTACAGGATTGTATGAATTTCCAACATAACGAACAAAAAATTTTGTTCGTTATTGTTGGAAATTCATACAATCCTGTAAGGCAAAAGTCAAAAATATTTCATTGGGGATGCGGTGTTAGACTGCAATAGTCCAGTTAACTACACTAAATTCGGTAAAGGCATTTATTTACCTTTACAGGGTAAACAGATTAAAAAACTCTCCATGTTTTCTGTTTAGAATTTAGATTAATAATTTTTTATTTGCGAATTGAGTAGGTGAAAAATTGAAGAAACGTGTGTTCAAAAATAATAAGGATGTTTAAGGTCGACTTTTACCGTAGTAATTGATTTACCCGAGAATTGGTCCCCAGCCCAAATATATTTACAATTACATTCGCCACTCGAAGTGTTACCAAATTCACGCTACTGCAACTGCTAAACGCTAAACACCTGATGGCAGAGTGCTCTTGTTTTAACAAGAGTTGTTTATCAAGTTGTCTTGTTAGGCTACCATAGGCTTGTACTACGATAGCATATCGTTCTACGTCGTAATTGAAAAGAAATATCCAAATAGAATTCAAATATAATAGTGAAATTGTCTATTGTTCGTGAGCTCCGAACGACGTGTGAATAATATGTTTGTGTACCGAACCATTAAGCATTACATACAATGATACAGACAGCATCGCAAAATCCATGGATGTCGTTCTACAAAAACTACAACATCACTCGAAATGTTTCAAAATTGGTTAAATGAATAAATTTGCATATTTAAAAAAAACAATATTTTCAAAACCAGGCTTTTTAAAAAACCGATTTTAAAAACCAGAATTTCGATACGATCCCTTTAACAGGTAAACAAACCAAACGGTATTGTGTGGTTGAAGAGCAACTCCAGCGACAATTTGAACAAACGAGGTGGGCTACATGAATTAAAAAAGGCTGAATTAAAAAAGGTATTTTTTCTGAATTTAAATAAGCGCTTTTAATTTATTTTAAAAATGAATTAAAATCAGAATTGAAAAAGAAATAAAAAAGTTTGACAAAATGAATTTAAAAAGGCATTTCTTAATTCATTTTCAAAATGAATTAATATATATTGTTTATAAAATAAAATAATATAAGCCTTTTTTATTTCGTTTTGCAAATGAATTTAGATATATGAAATTTTGATTTCGTATTTTCATTAATGAAAATGATACCGTTGCCTTAGTACATTACGCTCATAAGGTAAAGCAGCAAGTGTATTAACAAAAGGTGTAAATGCTGCGTTGACCTCTTGAGCACAATTTGGTGCCAACCACTGGACATTCCAACAGGGCTTGGTATTACTAAATAACGTTGCATTATTCATTTCTTCGCAACAATGCCCTCCATACTCGAAAGATGGATTCAATCCGATGGACAAAAAAATATGGAAGTGTGGAAACATTGAAGTCAACACTTCGTTGGGAATTCCACAGGCTCAAATTCGTGCAGCGTGCAATACCTTCCTACTTTCATTGGAAGACTTGACGCCACTATCTGTGCAAGAGGTAGCAATACCAAACAGTTACAAGTTTTTCATGAAATTTAAAGTATCTTCAACATTGCCTTAACATATTCAATAAAAAGATTCATAATGAAGAAACTACAGCATTTTCAATTGGTACCATCTCGAGTGATGGACCCTATAATTACACCATATTTATTGCAAGATAAAAACAAACTAGACTGAAAAATGTTATATTTCTATTCAATGCGCCTACATTTCTATTTTTATTTTATATTGTATTCTACTCAATGCCTGTATTCCAACCCAGGGAGAGTCTATCGAAAATATGTAGAATCTACATTTCTAAATCCGTTGAACGTAAATCAAATCAGTAAAAAATGTAGGGTGTACGTGTTGTAGGGAGACTAAAAATTCTAAGCTTTATTTATGTATGTAGATATTTTTTCGTTTGAGTGAAATATTCTACTTTTAGAAATCTTCACCCAGCAACACTAACTGAACATCAAATTTATGCAATTTTATACAAGGTTTTTTGACTCTTTTAATAATACAACTGAACCAAATCAATCAATCAAATATTTAAAACAACAATTTTTTGTTGGATTCATTGAAGTTGGTTTGAAAATTGTTTCCATTTTAACAGTTTAAGTTAGAAGAGTTTTTTTAGAATATTATGCCCGATTTAGATGAAGAAAAATGTTTGCCTTGCAAAAAATGTTTGCCTTGCATAGAGCTGCACGCATTAAAAAAATATTCATTAGTTAAAATGAGAAAGGACTATGTAAACCAAAATGGCGATGCTATAATTTTTTGGCGGCTTACAATTGGATGTTATATTTTTTGACATTTATCAGTAGTCACAAAAATAAAATTGGTAGTGACAAAAATAAAATTGAGAAAACGGCTTTTGATTTGATTTTTTCTGCTATAGTCGGGTCGGGTATATTTTATAGTATAATATTTATTTTTAATATTTTTATAGTAACAATTGGTAAAAAAACAAACAAAAAAACGCTAACATAATTTTGCATGTTAATGTTTTGTTCTTGTCATTCAAACGAAAATTATAATATATTAATCTCTTCTTTTTTTGCAAGGCAACCATTTTTCTTCATCTAAATCGGGCATAACTTCCAAATTTATAAACCCGTAGTAGGGGTAGTTTCTGATGAAATAACAATTTTTCGTGACATTTTTTATTAGTACAAAAAAATGGCACTCAAACTTTGTAATTCTGATAAAATGAGCTTGACATTTGTAGCAGTTTCTAAAAGTTATATTTTTAGTTTACAGCAGCTATATTATTATAATAAATGCCATTTTGCGTTTAACAATGTAATTATTTTCAAATGGTTCTAATGAGTTTTTAGTGATTTGTGACTTTGAGGCCGCCATATTGAATTTTAAAAAGCTCACCGGCTTCGAAAACTAAAAAAATGGAGGTGTGGCCAACACACGACTTTCTTTTACGAACAGAGAATTTTGAGAAATTTTATTTTTTTCTTAATTTTTTTTTTAATTTTTATTTGTTTTTAATTTTTGGAAACATTTTGTGTTCAGTAGTTTTTTGTAAACCTTATACTTTTTAAGATATTTGCAAAATAAATTTTCTGGACCAAGGGAGTGGCCACTTCCGGTTAGCCAATTTGGAGTAAAATTCACTGGGACCTCCCAATTTATCAAAAAAGCTTAAATCTGAAGTTTCAGTTCGATTGGTTAAACCATCTGGGCTGTAGAGAGGACACAGACAGACTGACAGACAGACAGACAGACACCATTTCGAAACCCACTTTTTCGGACTCAGGGGACCTCAAAACAAATAAATCTCTAAAAATCTCAAGATCCAAAATTTTCATGATTACTATACTTTATTTTACTAGAATAAAAGAAAGTAAAAATATCCTTTGTCGTTTGTCACTTGATCAAAATCTAGGCCCGGGAAGCAAAATGCTTAATGCTATGTTCAGACTAGGAGTTAGTAATCTCGATTAACCGATTAAATAATTTTAATTGATATATCATCGCCAAGCTCTATTTAAAACTATTATCGTCGATTTTTATTATTTTACGCCTTAAACAATTAATTATATCATAATAATTTCATTTTCCATAATATGTACGATTTAATTTAATTTAATCATATATATTGTAAGCATCGCATATAATCACAAAACGTCAAACGAAATCTTCATTTTATTCCACCTTTCGAAGTAGTACAAAAAGAATACATTCCGAATAAATAAAAGAATTAATTAAAAAAGGAATGGAATGAATAAAAGAACGATTTACGTCATTTTCGGAATATCCCGAATGAATAAAAGAAAACACCCACGGAGATTTAATCCCATTTGAATTTAGGTTAAAGTAACCGTCAAAAAATTTATGGATTTTATCTGTAATCTCGATTAAGGTATTGCAGCGCTTAAAATATTGCGATATTAGAGCGAAATAATTTTTTATTCGAGACGTTAATAATTTCAATGATTGTTTAGTTTGTGATTTAGCTAACATTACCAGACCTATTTAATAAGGTATTTAATAAAGGAAAGGATTTTGAACAGTTTTCGGTAAAGTCACAATGTGCCGCGCCGTTTTTAATCGTGATTTTCTCTTGCAGTCTAAATGCCAAAAACCATATTCCAATTACAAGTAAATTTGTTTAGACAAATCTGTATTACTAATTCCTAGTTAGAACATGCTATTAAGCTAAAACAAAAAACAAGATACATCGACAAAATACAGCGACCAAATACAATTGTACAAGCAATGTCACCGTCATCGACAATATTGTTCTGTGAGCATCTTTTGATTTATATTTAGTCTAATTTTGCTAGCATCGGCTTTTGTCGATGTATTTTTTTTCTGTTTAGGCCTTTACGATCTAAAATTATAGTAAAATTAGCGCACCCAGCGCAGTAAGGCCTCACTGAAAAACAAACAGGGCTCACAAATGTTACGTACTAAAAACATTATTTTTTTTAGAAGTGGATGGTAATGGACTGATGATATTCGTTCGGTAATCTTCGGTTAGAGACACCTCGTCTATACGTTGACAGTTGACTTCGTTTCGTTTAAAAATCAATTTCAAAACTAACAGTCTTTTTTGCACCCGTTGAGCTTTCTCTGCCATCTCTCATACTCTAGTTTGATTGTTCTTGGATATTTTTTTTTGTTGTTTACTCGTAGCTCGTCTTGCCTTTTACACTCTTCGTCTATTGAATTTCGCGGTATTTTAAAAGTTTACGTTTAGGTTAAGATCTCATTACTACTACATTATCTACGTTTACATACATCTCACGTTTCTAATGAAGCACTTTTTTTAACTTTCCTGATTTCTCCATCTGCCATGTCTTGTATCCCGCAGCGAGGGTTTGTACTTATTTGTCTTGCCTTGATATGCCCTTTTGATCGGTTGTGCCTGTCTCAACTTTCGAATTAGAACCTTTGAATATCGAAGCAACCAAAAAGTTGAAAAATGTTACGTCTATTTTAGGAAGGTCCACTTTCCACTTTGTCCAGTTTCCACCAGAGGGTCATTATTTTTACTTACATTCAGTAGATATCATAGACAAACATCTTTGTTCGAACTGTTTGAGATCCGACGGAATTGTAGCCTGGCCGACTTCGACCGGAGCTAATTGGACTTATTTGCCTACAGGATTGTATACTTTTCCTTGCGATGTGTTGATTTATTCAAAGGTCACAAGCGATTTTCGAGCAATTGGCATCCCGTAGAATTCAAATTCAGACTTAGCTCTACTTCAAAAATTAAATGATTGACATTTGATTTAGGATTTTTTTTGTCTTTTTGAAGCAGTCTTTCCGTTAATTTTAACTTGCCAAAGACGTTTTCTGTTAAGTCAAATCTGGACTAATTTTACCATGGTGTGCATTTTCTTCAACCAGTTTAATCATCATATTTAAACACTAATTTGCTTTGTTGATATTTGAATCGGCGTTTAATTTGAAATACACTCTACCAAAGAAATTTAATACATTATTCTATTTCGTTATGTCTAAATAGAAACTCCCTTTTATATTAGGTTATTATTTTAAGTCTTTTTTGTGATACATACATGTACATCCCCCAGTTTACAGATTTTTTTAAAAATATGTATGTAATACTTATGTATGCCTATATAAAATTCTAAATCTAAACATATTCACCAATCAAAACTAATTTATCATAAATTTATGTTGTCTATGCAACCATTTCCAAATTTAGATTACCCCTTATGAGTATTTCATCATCACTCATCATTTGGATACATACATACTGATTTGTTATTGATTATCTGTCTCAACATTTCTCTAATCTCACTAAACAAACAAAAAAATATTTATGCTTGTCTAAAACAAGAGTATATTTACCTTGGGGCACCATCCTCAGGCCAATGCAGTAAATGTGATATCCTCGATCACACTGATCGCAGTACAGCATTTTATCATCATCGGCTTTTCGATTACATTTCGTACATGTTTTGCATTCAGAACACTGCCATTTATATTCAGCCGTTCTCTTAGCCATGCGCGGCGACATCTCTATACAACTAGGATGAGCTGTAAAATGTAACAATTTTTTATTTATAATTATTTTTGTAATTCTTTATTATTTGAAAAGATAAAGAAGTCATCAAGGTTAATGAACTTTAATCTACGCTATTCAAAAAGCAAAATATTAAAAAGAAAATAATGAAAGAAGAAAATGAAGTAGAAGGGGAACGAAATGAGAATAATTTTTTCTGTTTTTTTTTTGTGGTACATCTACATTACTACATATAGATATTATGTGCTCCTCGCGCTCTCTCAAAAACTTTCAAATTTTATTTTTCCCGTTCTCTATTTTTTCTTTTTTTTTTTTTTTTTGAAGTTTTGTTTGTCCCATTGTAGTTAAATTATTGTGTTTTTCTTTTTATCAATCAGCTGTTACGCGCAGAACGAGCCAGGTGGAATGGGCAAGCATAGCGAACGAATAAACGAAAATAACAATAAAAAAAAACGAAAAAGCGAAAGAGAAAATAAACAAAAATGCAATCGCGCCAAAAATTGTGTATAAAACAGAATACAGTGAGCTTAGATCCGTCGTCACTTCACAAATTGAATGAATTGTACACAAACAGTTTATATAGAAAACATACCTTTTCGATGACAGGTGGAACATTGAATGAAACACTCTGGCTTATTATCACGATTACAGTTTTGTGATTTGTTACAAACCCTGCATTTTCCAGCGTCTTCATCGTCGTCTGATGAATCCGAGGAATCCGACGAACTCTGTAATAAAAAAAAAAACGAAATAATTTAGCAAACCAGCTAATCTAAATCAAATGTTAAAAGTCTTACGTCTGCGTCAGAAGTATCTGAACTAGATCCTGAACCAGAACTAGATGAATCGCTATCGCTACTTTCCTCATCTCGTTTAACCAATATTTTTGTATCAATATTCGATGGGTCCAGCAGCACAGTGTTAATGGGATAACAACTAAAACGGAATAAATTTCAAATTCATATTTAATTTACAGCCCACAAAATGTTTCAGCCATGTATTCCTTACAATAGTTCTTGGGACGTGTATTCCCTGTAGTACTCCGAAAATTGGCCAGGAACTAACGCAATAGGATAATCAGACTTTTTCTTAGATATTTCAGTTTCATTTTTATTCCGGTTTAAAGGGCTAGGTACTTGTATAATAAAATTTTGTAAATCCATACAGGAACGTCGACAATCCTTCCGTCTGAAACAAAGTTAGTAAAATGATTAAAATTAGCTTATTAATTTCCCGAATTCGTTTGTATTAATGATAAATCACAGTTAAACTCACTCTTTGTTAAATCGTGAATTCCAGTCGGATGCTGATTTAAGAGATTTATCTCGAGCTATTTGACTTCTGTCGACAGGCTCGCAACGATATCCACTTCTCTGCCGCAGTTGAAAATCTCTCGTTTGCTTTTCTCGGAAATATTTTCGATATTCCTCGTATTTATAATGGAAATCCGTAAACGTTATATCAAGTATATCTTGAGCTACGACCGCTGTTAAACCTGGAACGACAAAAATAAGATTAACATTTGATCTAATAATTGTCGGACGGGAGGTTTCTTATACATACCTAAATCACACATTTTCTCCGATACTAATCCATTTTCTCTTAAATAATTACGTTCTTCCATGTCTACAGGACGACGAAATAAATCGGGATACTTCCGTTTAAAACTTTTTACACCTAAATATTCTGCTATTTGTTCCTGTATCATGTAGGTCTCACGGCCTGATTCACATTCGACCGTAAGAGGTGGCCATTCGTATTCCGCAATCATTTCTACTGTAAAATCCGTTTTCCTGAAACAAAGCTAAATGTAATTCACACATTTCAAGAATAATTAGAGGACACACGAGCTTACCCATCTCCAACTTCATTTCGTTTACGAACCCTAGTTCGTTCACCATCCACAGTTTGACTACCGCTACTTAAAAATGAATTTTGTGACTCGTCATTGTTCCATGTTTCATAATTTCGCCCATAATTTTGGCTCATATCGCCACTCATTTGTGTGTCTTCTTCAAATAGTTGAAGTGGTGTGGATGCAAGTCGGTTCATTGAACCACGATACTTTCGATTTACAGCCGGTGTAGTCCATACTACATTATCGCTCGACTTTGAATCATTAGAATAAGGAGGTGCCCGTTTATTGCCGCGAGCGCTACCTCTACCTCGCCCTCGACCACGTCCACGACCCCGGGCACGGATTGGTGTCATACGATAAATAGGGTGAAATGTAGGAGAATTATCATCATCATTCAGATCGATTCGGGAATACCTGGATTTTAAGTCATTCTTATCTTTTTCCGATAGTTGTGGAGTGCTTTCAATGTTAACCGGAACTGGAATTGCACTATTTGAATTTTCTGGCGTTTTTTCCTCCGGCGTAGTAGTAACACCATTTTCATCTGCTACATCAGTTGTAACTTTCCGCGGCCGACCTCTTCCCCTCTTTACCGGTGTGCCAGCATCATCCGTATCAATCGATCGTGCATCGACATCCGATTTTTCTTCTACATCCATTATCTCATTACAATTCGTATTCATTACGTCTGTGTTTTCGTCCGGTGGTACTGTATATTGATTATCATCTTCAATAATAATAATGTCGTCATTCGATGCATCATCAACACAGACAATATTCCCTGTAACGCTACTTTTACCATTACTACCTGTTTCTAAATTACTCCGTTGATCACTCTTTATCGATTTTGATAGTTCTGTTAAAATACCTTTTAAACGCGATTTGGTTTGTTCTAATTTTGTCGACGATTTTCTTAACTTTTCTGGTACCTTACAATTCGATAGTTCATCATCGTCATCCAATATAATGATATCGTTATCAATTTTGCATTTTTCCTCGGGTATGCTACGCTGAGGCGATGATACCGTTGATGAAGATGATGACACAGATGTCGATGATATTGTCATGATATCACTTTTACTAGATTTTTCCTCCAGCAATATTAGCTTTGGCCTTTTCGATTCAATTTCTTTTTCATTCAAGTCGTTTGGAATATTTCGTTGTGCAATCGTTCGCTTAAGATCATTTTTATTAACGTTTACTACTGTGAGATTCGATGAATTTTGGTTATTAAATTGTTGCGACTGTGGAGACATAGATTTTAAATTATTATTTGTGGACGGCTTTGTTGATTGTGATGGCATCTCAATGCATTTCTGATTTTCATCGATAAGTGAATAAATTTTTTCATTCGTATCTACTTGTTGAATATACTGTGGTTGAAATTGTTGATCATCTTTCTTTATTTTTAGTACAATTCGTGGCGAATCTATACCCTTTTCGAGAGCATTCAAATTTGTAACAACTTCTAGAGGCTGTGATGGATCAATAGGTTTTGGGATTGGTTTTATTGTCACCTTGGGCGAAACTAAAATATCCTGGCTAATTGGGTCATCCGAATGATTATTCGAATTAATTATAGATTTAATTGTAACTTTCGGTATAACAATAGGTTGTTCTGGTTCATCCGATTTTATTGAACGTATTGTTAATTTCGGTACAATTGGATCGGTCAGTATGGTCTCCGACGTCAAATTCACTTCTTTACGATGTTTTATATCGTTCAATATTGTTTTACTACTAGTAGAATCCGTTGATGAAATTATTTGCGTTTGAATTTTATGGGAGTCGTCATTACTATTTGTTACTTTTACTATTAGTTTTGGAACAAGTTCATGTGATGATGTTGACGATGAGAATGACGAAGAGGATGATGTTGATGCAATATCACTTTGGACAATACTCACATCGTTGATCTGATTATCGTTCCAGTTAGTTTTTATTGTTAATTTTGGTACAATTTGTGGTTCAGGCGGCTTAACAATAGATTTTATAGTAAGTTTAGGTATGGGTGTTGGTGATCCTGGTTCTGATTGCTTGCAATAAGCATTACATGTACTAGTAGAGACAATCATTACCTCAGAATCGATAGAATTTGTTTTTATTGTTAACTTCGGTAAAGGAGGTGGTTCTGGATTAACAATTGTAAATTTATTACCATCCTCGGATTTTTTAATTGATACTTTTGGGGTAGCCGCATCAGTACTATAATTTTGTGTATTATCCTTTTTAATTGTTAATTTTGGTACAATTTCCGTTGAATTTGCAACTATAACACTATTTAATGGAATACTACTACAACTACTCGATGGGATACCTCTAATTGTCAATTTAGGCACTACATGGATATCATTTGTTAATTTTTTTTGTTGTTGCTCATCAACACAATTTTCTTTTGGTTGTATCACCGGTCGAATTGTTATTTTTGGAATTGGTTCAGGGATTGCATCCGGCCGCATAATTGGCTTAATTATTATTTTAGGTGACCCTTGATTTAGTACTGTGGACGATTGTATCGCCGCTAAATTTTGATCTTGATGTGGTACCTTAATTATTGTTTTAATTGGTTCACGATGATTTTGTAAGTTGATTTTAATTGGTTCTACTTTTAAATGTTTACTACTACCGTTGTTACCAGAAGTAGCAGCCCCACTATCAGTTGACGATGTTGATGATGATGGAATTTCCATTTTATTATCGTTTTGAGATTCGATTTTTGTCATATTCAAATTATTTTCAGCATAAACATACTTTGGCTCATCTGCAACAAAACAAAATCAAAAGCTTTGCTATTAGTTGCACAAACTAAAATTTACCAAACATACAATAGGCAGTACAAAACATGCAAAAGCACAATTCTAAATAACAAGTAATAGGTTTAAAATATTTTTAATAAGACTAGAAATAATCATAATCTTCATTTGGATGCGAAATATTGGAACAGTAAGCAGCAAACTCTCACTTCCTAAAATCCACTTGTTAAAAATATCAAATCAGAATCACTTTTAGCTGTTTTGTAAAGATATTCTTGTGTCGTTTTGCGATTTACCAAAAAAGTGATCTAGAGCAAAAAACCGAACTAGATTATTTTCTACTAAGTAGGGTTCAGTTTTTTGCTTATCTAGCTCAGTATTTTGGTCAATCGAAAAATTAGATGGCAAATTCGTAATAGATACTAATGTAATACAAATTTAAATTTAATATCATCACAATTATTGATAGTCTCCAAAGTTCACCAAATTGGGGTATTTATTATGCTTGTCGACTTTCAAAAACGACTAGGGCGGTTGAGAAATCTTTTTTCTTTCAGCTTGCGATTCCAAACAGGCTAGGAACATTTAAAGCCAAGTACTACATACATGTACCTATTATAAATTACTCTATTTTTGGCAGAATTCTTAAGAAATGGGACTTCTATCAATCATTGCCCTAATATTGGTTTTCGTCTGGCATTGCAGAGGTAAACAATCTTTAATTCCCAAAAAACGTGTGGCTTTAAAAATTAACTCTTTCTTATGTTCTCTCTCAAATTCTTTTCTCTACAATAAGATAGCGATTAGCGGAAAATATTTTTTTTTCCACGTGTATGTGCAATGCAAATAGCAATTTTCTAAGGTGCGAGCAAACGAAAATCCAGGTCGTTTGGTCCGAATCATTATCAAGGTCACTCGGGGCACAAGATATATAAGTATATGTATTTGTTTGTGACAAATATGGGAAAAGAAAACCAATATTACAAAAAAATTACTACAGGTGTACTACAAACACAAAAAATACTCACAACAAAAAGCATGATTCAATTACCTCCAATAAATGTTCCTTTGATTAATTTCGTATTATTTTCTGAGCAATTTGATAAACCACTGTGACTGTTTATACTACATTCAACATTGCTATTAGCCTCTTCACAATGATTTTTATTATTACTATTACTATTTGTATTATTATTATTTATATTTTGTTCACTTGTAATTACACTCTGTTGTTGTTGTGTTGATGGACTACCCATTATTATTGTAGAATCACAATTTTGTTGTTCTTGTTGTTGATTGTTAATTATTAATTTAGTATTACTTTCTTTTTCTTCATTATTATTATCTTGAGTTGATTCTGTACTATTATTACTATATAAATTACTATTATTTATTTCTATTAATTGATCGTCAACATTCATTTTTTCCACAATATCACCATTATTCATAAAAGGCATATGCCTAATACCACCATTTTTATTATTAATTTCATTATTATTTATAATATTTGCTTTTAGATTATTTTGTTGGAATAGAAGAACATCAAACATTATTTAATTTTCATACAAAATAAATGGAAAATTGTTTTTTTGTTAGGTAAATTATTAGTTTTTAAAAATATTTTTTTTTACACAAAATTATGACATTTCTGACAATTTCCTGTTGTAATAAAAATTCATTGATTTTATAAAACACAAACTTTCATATAGAAGATTTGTATCCATTATATAAAAGTGTTTTGTATCGATACACGATAATTAATGTAAAAACTTTTGTGTAATATCTGCTTGATGAATGATTTAATAATTGTGTATTGAAATTATACAAAATAATTTTTTCGTACAGAACTTTTCAAGTGACAGCTTCCTAGGCTGCAGACAATTTTTTTTTTACTACACTTTAATTATACACATAGCTATTACTCTCGCATAAAATTCGACTCTCTCTCGTTATGTATGTTTTTTCTTACTGTATGTACTGTTTTCTCTCTGGGTTTCCGTTTTCAAACAATATACATTTTTTTGTTGCTTTTTTAATATTTTAATTTTCATTTGATCAAGAAAAAAAATCTACATCAAAAGAAGCACGAAAAAATAATGTAAACAAAAACACACGAAAAATAATTAGAAAACAATCTTTCTTGTAAAAAAAATGTACTACACATAAATTAATTAACTAAAAACTTTGTAAACCAAAAAAATGTACGCAAGTTATGGGATGAATGACTGACTGTATTTTCACTTTATACAGCCAAATAGCTCTCACAAAAATTCCAAAAAAAAAAAAAAAATAAAAAATAAAAAGAATTTTTTTTTAATCACATTTATCTTGGCGCAATTTTTTCTTTACGTTTTTCTATTATATTTCAATATTTTCACTACAAAATTCACATTTCTATTTTGTTATTAAAATTTGTGGCGAGAAAAACCTAAAAATTCTAACCTAAACTTTAGCACAGCACCACCACCACAGAACACAATTTTTTTTTTTTTTTTTTCGTTTTATTAACCAAACGACATGAAGTGAATTCATAAAATGAGAAATGAAAAATTAGGCCACATTTTATACTTTTTTTTCGTATTTAAGTATTTTATATTCTTGTTTAAAATACAAATCGGTATTTGAAATAAAAAAAAAGTATACACACAATTGTAATTACTATTACTATTTATATTTGTTTGATAAAACACAAGTTTTTTTAAAGAAATTTCACAATTCGACTTTATATTTTTTATACACACACTGTAATTTTTTCTACTTGGTTCACTTGTGTAATTTATGTTTGTTTGTTATTTTGTAGGGTATGTAAAAAATTTGTTTGAATGTTTTAATACAAAAAAAAAAAATTTGTATTTTTAATTATTTTTAGACGAATTTTAATTCCTTTTTATTATAGCCAGCCGGCTAACAAAAGGCTTGTATACGCCATTTTTCAAGCTTGTAGAAAACAGAAAGCAAAAAAAAACTACAAAAAATATGAGAATTGAAAAATTTCCATAGAATGTGGCGACATCTTGAATTAGAGATGTAAACGATAATAGGTCTACTAGATGTTGTTATATCATAGTAAAATACGATTGTTTATATGAAAACATGCCTTATGATTATTTTTAATCATAAATTACAACTTATTTTAATAAATTATTTAATAAATTATCGTTGAAAGATGTTCTTTCAATAAGATAAATCGATTAGATATTTAATAGGTTGATAAACTCTGTTGCTCAAATTTGGATGTGGTTTTGACAGTTTGGTTTTGCACTACCTATTTCATACACATATATGTAATTGTATAGTTTTGATCTTTTCCCGTGACCCGTATTGTTTTGGAGAGAGCCGAGAATTTTAAGAAAATTTCGAGGTATGTGAAATTGTGAATGGAAGAAATCTAAATTTTTATTTAAAGTTGTCCTAATTGTAATTGGCAATTTTGATTATTGAAAATTGGTAAAATTGATCTTGTTTGTAAGAAATTTGAAAAAGCAAAAGCAGAGAAATGAGTGCTCCCATATTCTCGAATCAGAAACCAACATGGTTGCCACTTGATTAGTTTAGAAAAGTGAGTATAAATATAAGAGGAACTTGCAAATGGTGTATTTGATTTAAATGGCCAACATAAAACTTCTTCTTTTAAAAATGTTTTTAATAAACCAGGCCAGCTTTTTACTAGCAATAATTTATTGAACCCTTCTTCGGACCATGGCAAAGGTTCAATTTATGGGATTTGAACAAGATAATTTATATTATAAAAAGCGATTAATCTAAGGGGAATGTTCAATCAAAACTGGCCAAGTTTATCATAAAATTAGTTACGTACTTTTATTTTGTACTTTCAGTTTACAAGAACGACAATAAGGGGATTATCACACTAAAATAAGTTTAGCAAATAGTTATCTCAATGATATAATTGTGCAATTCCAGATTGCCAATGCATCACTCACTCGACTATAGCGCCTTTTCTTGTATATAGTGGTGATTGGATAACAAGAGAGTAAATTCGCCCTTTTACAAAATATTTACTAAAGAATTTTCTCTTTTCCAGACTATTTTTAAAGCCTTTATTCGTTAATACACTTCAGATAACAAGCTATTTCAGTAGAGATTCAAACGGTTAATTTCTTTTTTCCGTAAACAATTAGGTAATGGAATTATTCAAAAATTTGAGTTTTAAGTGCCAACTCTATTTGGGGGATCACTAAACATTCCTTGGTTTAATTTGATATTTTCTACATAAAATGAAGACAAAAATAATCTGAATACTAAAGATTACTAAACGTATCCAAGCACAAAGTATCTCCCAAAGAAGAAGCATGCAGCATTGAATAGGTTGTTGTGATCCGGTGGCTAAAACATTTTTTTTAAAAATGTTGTCCACCCGTTTCTGCCGCCCATTCTAAAAGGAATCAGCTTGCGCTAAAATTAGAGTGGGTAAGCAAGAGGTTGGTCAAAATTTTTGTGAATTAACAAATAAACCAGTTTTTTAGCCAAGACTTCGCTTCCTGAAATTTACTTCTGAATTTTATACTTATTCAAAATTTGTGAATTTCGTATTGAAAGGACAAAAGTGCGTTCATATTTTTGAATTAGAATGTTTTACAAGATTCTTGTGATGTATAAGTAAGTAGTTGTACCCTAAGAAAAAAATGTGTCCCCTTATTTTCGAAATGTATCATAATTGGCGATAACTAAAATTTTACAATGCATAGCAATATAAAAGTCAATTAATAATCTCTCGATCAATAAACTTATCAATTTCATATATTCAGACCTTATCACCTTTAGAAATCAACTTGTTCCTTCCAAATTAGTCGACTGGCAAAAAATTCAAAATCCTAGTTTTAAGGTACCATTCGCCTCGTTAACTTAATCCCAATCGGTAATTTACAAGATGGGTCTGGGTAGGTCCCCTTAGATGGAAGAAATAATTTATTAGTTACATAAACTTTGAACAAATTGCTAATGTTTTCTTGGTCCTATGGAATCTTCGTTGCGACTAAAATGTTTACCTATTTATAAAAATCATTTTTTTAATTCCAGATTTCAACAAAATGGCCACCTTACGTCCATTCACCTGCAATGATATGTTAAAATTTAATAATGTGTAAATATTTTGTTAGATAAACTTGCTTATTATTACATATAACTTGCCTAAGTGGTCTGTAAATTCAAAGCTCGCCTAATTTTTTTCAGCAAAAATGCCCGACCCAATGGGTTTTGATGAAGAAAATTGTTATGTGTTCTTGTTTTTAAGAACTTCCGATGTAATAAATTGGGGCTTAGCCAGTCCCCATTCGTATAAACGGTGTGTAACATCGCAAAAAAAAGAAGGATGATTTTTGGCTTTCGAGAAGTACCTGCTTGAAAACACAAACGAATAAAAAGCAATTACTTCATCAAAATTCATTGGGTCGGGCATTTTTGTGAACCTAAAACCATTTACATAATAGTATATAACCAATTTTTCAGGAATCTTGATCCTCTAACCGAAACATATGGCCTTTCATTTTACATGCAATATTTAGCTCATTGGCCAGAATATTTTCAAGTAGCCGAATCTCCAAATGGAGAAATAATGGGATATAGTTAGTATTGGTGCAAAATAAATTTTTAAATTTGATTTGACATAACTATAATTTAATTTTAGTAATGGGAAAAGCTGAAGGGCATGGAGAAAATTGGCATGGACATGTTACCGCTCTTACAGTATCGTCCGATTATCGACGTTTGGGATTAGCCGCAACATTAATGAATTTTTTGGAAAATGTTTCCGAAAAGTAATTTAACCAGTAGCAAACACATTTCACGAAAAATTATAAATCGCTCTAATTTCAGGAAAAAATGTTACTTTGTAGACCTGTTCGTGCGTGTTAGCAATAAAATTGGGATTAATATGTACACAAATCTAGGATACATTGTGTACAGGACGGTACTAGAATATTACATAGGGAATCCGGATGAAGATGCTTATGACATGAGGAAATCGTTATCTAGAGATGAGTTTAAAAAATCAATGATCCCGTTGACGCATCCTGTTAGGCCAGAGGATGTAGACTGATAGAAGCTAGCATTATTTCAATAAATAAAATCATTGACATTACAAAAATAAATTTATTCCTCGTCTATTTGAATTTTTTCACTGTGCTCAACAAGCGGCGGTGGTAACGCTGGCCGGGCAAATGTAATGTCCATATTTGAATCTGTGACCTCTTTTGGATTGGTGTTGTTGGTCTCTTTCCGTTTTTCCTTCCAGTTTTTCGCGGCAGCAAGAAGTTTAAGATTCGGACGGGCCATTTCATCCTCTGGGAATATGTAATCGAAAACTTCCTCCCATCCTTCCTCGTGGCCCGTATCTGATAAAATTTTTTGGCGTTTCTTAACTTTTCTGGGCATTTTATCTATCACATTTTGCAGAGAATCTTGATCACCATGCTCCTTTTCAAAATCACGCCAAGCTTCGAGGAGTAAAACTCGAGCTTCACGTTCGGGAAAAGCACGCAAACAATCGTTAGCACGACGATAAATACTTCGGGCAAGTGAAACATTTAAATCTTCCTCTTCATTTTCTGCGTTCAATTCAAATTTGGCATATGAAATCCATACTTTTACGTGTACTGTCCTTTCTAACAATCTTTCATACAATTGGCGAGCACGCTCGGTTTCAGTTTGCGCGACTTCGAAATCGATATATGCTTTCCACAATAATTCAGGCATATCAAGTCTTGGTTGTCCTATTGCCAATTCAAATATGGCCCGTGCACGATCGACGTCACCTAGCAAACTTTCAAGTTCGGCAAATTTCATCCAAGTAACACAATTTTCAGCGCCAAACTCCAAAAATTTCTGATACAAAATGCGACATCGATCAAATTCACGCAGTTGGATTTCTAAATCAATATAACCGCGAAATAATTTATCTTTCGGACACATTCCAATGGCCATTCCAAGTGTTTTTCGGGCTATGCCTAGATTTTTACACCGAATCTCAAACTGTGCATATAACAACCAGATTTTACTGAATGTGAATATTTTATGCGGGATCAATTCGAGACATGTTTTGTAAATTTGCCGCGTTCTCTCCAAATCGTTTGTTTCAAGTTCTTCGTACAGCGCATAGTTTATCCATAAATAAATGTAACGTCTCCAGAAATTTTTATTTTTTAACGGTGGTACATTCGCGATAGCCCTTTCATAAACTTCACGAATTATGTCCGCATCTCGTTCGTTTTCGACGAGTCGTAAATAATCAAACCAAGCATCATAATTAGTGGGATTCTCCGCAACTTCTTGTTCATATTGAAATTTTCGTTTTGAAACAATTACATCCTCGATTCCGGAACGATCTCCGAATTTTTTCTCGTGATATGTGTACGCTTTATAAATGTCACGTGTTTTCTCTTTTGGTAGATGGTCGAGGGCATACTTGTAAATACATCTAGCTCGATCGTGCTCCTTTTGATTCTCTTCGAAATTGGCGAAAGCAATAAAAAGTCGTTCATCCATATTATCATCTCCGAAAAATTCGATCGCACGTTCAAACACTCTTCGCGATCCATTGATAAAACCATGATTTTCCTCAAATTTTGCATATTTAATCCAATTTTTAACGTCTGGATGAACAATAACAAATCGTTCGTAAATATTGCGTCCCCGCTCTATTTCCTTGTATCGCAATTCGAAGTTAATATAGGTTTTCCAAGCTTGTTCTTCGGGCTGCCATTCCATCCAACGTTCGAATACACCACGAGCACCGGCGATATTTTCCAACATTTCTTCCATATACGTATACTTGTACCAGAATTGGTTGACTCTTGGCAGAATTGTCACGGCCCGATCCCATAAATTACGAGCATGATTAATTTGTCGATTCTTCATTTCCATTTCAGCGTACTTCAACCAAATTGTAATATTTCGATGATCGTTATCCAATGCCCGTTCCCAAATTGATCGAGCCCGTTGGATTTCCTTCTGTGATTCCTCCCATTGAGCATACTTTATCCAGTTGCTAACAACCATGCGATTCTTGCGTAAGTTATCTTCGAACGCTTTACGTTTACGTTGCTGATAATCGGCAAGCTCGGCTGGATCGGAAATTTTTTGCTTTGGTGGCGGTGGAAGAATTTCCAAATCACGTTCTTTTGCCTCACGTAGAAGTTGTTCAGCTGTGATTTGGATTTCGGCTGGCGCTTTATTTTTAACCTACAAATAAACGTATAAATGATATTATAAAGATTATTCGACCGTCATGTACTGCAATTACCTTTGCCACTTTGGGCATTTTCTGTGGCTTTTCCATTTTTATTTATATTTTTTATTGTAACTTGCAAGAATCGTCCACAAACAAAAAATAAAACTTTTTGACATTGACAGATCATAAAGAATGAAAATGGCTGTGCTGTGAAGTTAGCTGCAATGTAAAGGGCGAATTTTAAAATGTAGTAGATTAATGACGATGGTTCTGAAATAAGTGCCTCTCGTGGCGGGAAATAAAAACTAATAGATGTGCTGAACAGTAAACGGCACTAGTTTAAATTTTTGTTTGTTATGTTGGAAATTCAATTACAAACCTGTAAGTAAAAGGTAAAAGGTTTTTGCATTGTGAATACTCTGGACGTGTTCAATCGGGCAAAAATGATAAAAAATATCATGATATTTTATCCCACCCTAACTTCATTTCGTAATACTGTACGTCAAACCCGATTGAACAACCAAAATTGATAAAAAATGATAAATTGATTTTAAATGTTACATTTTGTTTTAAATTGCTTTGTAAAATTCAATAAACTCATTTTGTCGTCAGGTTTTCAATTAAATGTATATATTTTTTAATTATTTTTTTATTATAAATTATTTTGATATTGAAACTATGTATTTGGTTTTTATCCAAATATTGAAGACACAAATAATTTTAGTTTGAGTTTTGATGTGATTGTGTTCTCAGACAAAACTTCGAAATATAAATTATTATTTATGTTTAAATAAATAGGTGACTGTGTAAATACCATATGAATATCTTAAAAAATCAAATTCAATTTAATTTAAATACCGAAAATATCATAAAGAAATAAATTAAAAATTGACAGCTGGAACCAAGAAAAAAGTTGGTTTTTTTGTGTGATAAATGAGTGCGTTTAATGCCAAAAGTGATAAAAAATATCATGATATTTTTTATCATTTTTGCCCGATTGAACACAAGGTCTGTTACTTTTACTTTGGTAAAACTTATTCTTATTCATAGGAATGAAATTTTGCCCAAGAATTATTTATTTTTTTACATTCAACAGTTGGCACCAAGCTCTAAAAATATAATTTATTGTTTAGAATTTTAACAAATATAAAATAGTGATAACAAATTATTGAATAAATTATAACAATTTCAAATGATAATTAACAAAATTAAAAATTTTGATTTATCGAAAAGTAAAGAATTGTCTATTAAATGCAATCAACTCATAAAACTAACGTTGAATTCTTTTCACCCAAAAACATAAAAAAAAAATTGATTTATGTACATCGAAAACCATATTCTTTTCGTTTTTTCGATGTATGTATATACATCAATTTTACGAAATGTACATTTTTTCATAAATTTCACCTTGGATACTAGCACCATGAAAAATAGAAACGTCAATTTTTAGTTCTCAAAGTTGTCAATATATAGAGTTTTTTTGCCTCGATTTTTAATCATTTTAATTGTTGTGTTTAATTATTTTAATTGAATTAAATAAAGTTGTCAATATGTAGTTTCATGCGCCTCGATTTTGAATCATTTTAATTGTTGTGCTTAATCTTAATTGTTGAATAAAGCACTCGACTAAACACTACAAAAACGATTCGAAATTTTTTAAACGATTCGATATAAATAAATATCACCCCAAAACATCAAATAAAATTGATGTACATCGAAAATCATATTCGATTCGTCAAAAAACCATTAATGTTTTTTCGATGTACATCAATTTTACGAAATGTGCATTTTTTCATAAATTTACTAACACCAACAAATTAGAAACATCAATTTTAGTTGTCAAAGTTGTCAATATATAGAGACACAAGTCTCGATTTTTAATCATTTTAATTGTTGTGTTTGCTTATCAAACTGGTAAATCCACTGTGATGGCCCTTAGCGGTCTAGTCACGAGGATTGAAAAGCGGTGACATAAAGAAATTGCCCTTTGTGCCTTTGTGGACATTGAGGGGGCGTTTGATAATACCTCCTATGGATCGATAGAGAGAGAAACAAAACTGTCATTGTTCCTTTTACGAGGAGGAAAAAGCTCGTGCTTACAGCTCCCTCGTTAAACGGTACTACTGTTCCTTTTTTCAGCGAGGTTAAATATCTAGGGCTTATCCTAGATTAAAAACTGAATTGGAAGCAACATTTGTTGAAAATTCAAGATAGAGCCACCAAGGCTTTCTAGGCCTATCAAAGACTCCATGCGCGTACTTGGGGACTACAACCAAAAATGATCTACTGGTCATTTCTTACAATCATTAGACCTATGGTCACCTACGCATCGGTTGTATGGTGGCCTAAAACTGAGCAGAAGGGAACGCAAACTTTATTGAATAAGGTTCAGCGTATAGCCTGCATCGGTGTTACGGGCTCAATGAAAACATCCAATGAGTCACTTCTAGGACTGACACCGTTACACCTGCATGTTAACCAATACAGACACAAAACTGCATCACTTTTGGTTTCATGTACGTTTCGCACCACAAAATTTACATTGATTTAAAAAAACGAAAAGAATTCGACAGTAGTATATTTACTCTAGTGGTAAACACTACAACTACGTGAAGAAGAGAATTTTTCTGAGGAATTTTTATTTCAAGTATTTGCTGTATGGTGCGTCGTTGTCCTGGGACAAAATCTCAAATGTTATTAGGAATTCCTATGTATCACAAGTGTAAACAAAATGTTATTTTTGAATGATATTTCATAATTTATTTGTATTTTGTGAGAGTTTTTCGTTTATAAAGTGTTAATAAATACATTTTAACTTGAATTGAAATTTTTTTTTTCCATTTTATTTAAAATAAATTTGGAGTTATATTCTAAATGAAACATGTCAAGAATTGTTGTTTTATAAAGATAATTTATTGTTTTTTTTTGAAGAAACGTGCGTGTCTGCATTTTTTGAAGCTAATTCTATATGTTTTTTAATTTTTTTTTTACTAAATCCCAGACACACTATCTATTGGCGAACTTTCTTACTACATAAAAATTCCTCCTATATCTACTTCTCAGTGGAATGAAATTATTGACTGCGTTTTTTTATTTGCTCCGGATAGCTGCTATCGAGAGCCATCATTTTTCTACGCCTAAATTTAAATTTGATACGTTATTTATTGGTAAACTAAACTTATTTAACATCAAACTATCATTTTTAATTCAATTGTTTAGCCAAAACTTCATATAAAAAATATTTGGCTCTACCTATTTATTCGGAGCGCTATCGGGAGCCACTTTTTATATGACGGCTCTCGATAGCAGCTATCCGGAGCGAGTAAAAAAACGCAGCTATTGATTCCGGAATGAAAATATACGGCCTTGTTGTTGTAAAAATACGCCTTGCGCTAACCAAGTGACTGCAGCGCGTTAATTTTCAAATGGTACAAATATTTTCAACTGGAAAATAGCTACATATTTTTAAAGTACTAATTTTTTAAACTAAAAAATTGTAATAATTTAGAAAGTAGCAATATTAAGAAATAATGCCATATTCTTTCGATTTCTAAGAATATCAAAATATATTGATCTCCATTTATAGCTGTATATTGCTGCTTATTGGTGAAAAAATAACAAATATAAAAGCGAGGTTAGTTTTACACATTTTACAGCATTTTACATATTGTAGAATGAAATCTGAAGTTACCGAAAAAACGGCTTCGTGAATGTGTGTGTTTCTCTCAAATTATTTCAACTTAGATAAACATGACTATTCGCATCAAAATATAACCGCATATGATTTATGAAAATGTAGTTTTGTTCTCGTATCATACCTTATTGTAATGTTTACATTTAGATGTGTTTGTGAAATCTACAAAAAAGTGAGATTTTTGAAAATTATCCGGGATTAAAAAAAAAATCAATTTTTTTTCGAGAAAATATGCAAATGTCATTTTCTTGATCCAAATAAAGTTTTTTTGATCCTGATCAAATTTTTTATTTCCAAAGAATTCGACATAAATAAAATTCTTTTCCAAAAAAATGATTGTGGCTGTTTTATAAACTGCAGATAATGTATTATTTAGTAATTACGTTTGGTTTAAGATTTTTTAAAAACCACTATAGGGAGAATACTTTTAATTCAAGATTTTATTTAATAAAACATACTTGTTTTGGTTTTGTCACTTTCTAAATGTGATATTTATTTTTATTTGAAATCGAAATTACGATCGTTTCGGATGTTACTCCTTTATCCCTATTTCTAACAAACACTAACTATATTTATATTAAAAAACTGCATTTATACCATATTTTTTGTGCCTAAGTGACTTGTGATTCTCCATTCCCCTGTATTTTATTTTTTCTTATCATTTATATAAGGCCTCAACTTCGATTTGATCTTTCAAGTCTTGAATAGTCTCTCAGTTTGATCGACAAATTGCCTTGTAAGCATTTCATTTCTACTGAATTTTCCACGTAAATTTCTTACAGTTTGGGTAGAAGACTCACCAGTTTGAAAGTTAGTTTTCAATATTTCCCAATTTTGTTCAAGCGTAAAGCGACCCATTTCGTAAATGTCAAACATTAAACTAATTTTCTGTTATAACACGAATGACGTAAGTGTTGCCATGGACCACCCTTTATTCTTGTTGATGTTGTTATTATAACCGACTTCCATCCTTTGAGGCGTCTCGCATCTGCTTGTTTTGTGAAGGGCTTATTTGTTTCCTATATTTATCCGTTTTAAATTAGATAATTCGTGACTTTTCTTAGGCTCCCATTTCCATTCTACGCCATTTTTCGTTAGTTCACGAAGATTCGTTGATTTTTTGATAAATTAGGAATGAATCATGATAGAAATTTTGTTATACCAAGTAAATGCATGAGGAGGCGCTTTGATGCCAAAACTAGCATCAACTTGTTTATTAGTTTGACTGGCCCATTTTCCGAAATTATGATACCCATAAACTCAACTTCTTTCACACAGAGGTTTAGATTTTTTGAGTTAAAAATGACATTATATTGCTCTGCTTTCTCAAAAACATTTGGTAGTATGATATCATGATCCTTTATACTCATGCTACTATTAGACCATCGAAATATATTTCAACACCCGATATTGAACCGAAAATTTCAACTAATTATTTTCTTTTGAAATACCTCGGGGCAGAGTTTATGCCGAATGGCAGCCTTTTGAATTGGTAACGTCCAAAGGGAGTTTTTGAAATACAGAGGTGGGAACATTTCTGATCTAACTGCACCTGCGTAAATCCGTCCTTGCAAGTCGATTTCCGTAAATACGCTTTTCCCGGATAGTTTCGAAATGATTTATTCTTATGTCGGTATCATGTAATGCTCCCGTTTAAAAAATTTGTCTAAAATGTTTTTCATCCATTCAGTTGTGTGATTAACTTTTGAGATAATACTTATCTTTTCAAACAAATCTAGTTGTTGAAGTAATCTATCGTGTAAATGAATTGGAAAAACTTTTTTTTTTCAGGTTTTTTTTTCTTTTTGAATACCGTATTGTCCATGAATTTTTGTTTCGATCTAAAAGCTCAATTGTATTTTGTGGCAAGACATTAAATTATGTAACATTATCTATTCTTTTAATTAAATTTACTTGAATACAACCATCTAACCCTAGTAATGGCTGCAAATCTTTATTAATTATGAGAAAATGGAGACAGCAATTACTATAATTTACAGAAACACAAAAGTTTTGGCTGCTCTACTGTATTAATTTTGTAGTTACCATATCGATGGCAAAAGTGCATTATTATTATTATTATTAATATTGGAGGGCCATGCGGGCGATCAGCCACCTCGCACTGCGACCTAAAAGATCTATTATGCTGGACCCTGCTTAATTATCCGTCCAGTCAATATTCAGGTTCTTAATGAACCTGACAATACTGCCTTACGGTACGTGATACATACTATCTGGGCTTATTGCTCTCCCTCCTAGATGTTTACTACAGCATGCAGTTCCACTAGAAAGACGGTAGCATTGGAGCCCAAGGACTTCGAGACGGCTGTCCCACTCCCGTATATTCCTACTCCTGCCCCGTATTCCGTTTGATTTTACTCTTACGAGTTGCTGGGAATTGTAAATCGCCAGTAGGTCACCCAGCTTTACTACAGGAAGGCTAAATAAAACTGGAGGGTGCCTGGTATCCAGAGTCCGCATATTTTGTACTGATTAACCTATCAGCCATTCATCCATCGGCATATGCTGTTCCACCTTAGATTAGGGTTTTTTGTCAAGGTTTTCTCCTTGTCGTACACTGTTATGCACTTTTGCCATCGAACTGACATAATATTAACTTTTTCGTTGTCTTTTTCTAGATTAAATTCATTTTATTTAGAATTTCTTTCGAAATTACATTACAATCCGCCCCCCGTGTCAAGCTTAAAGTATTTTCCATACCGGACACCTCGCCTCAAAATTTTTAGTTAATACAAATGCGAAGCTGAGACCCTTTCATACCGATGGCGTCGGCTTGGAACATTTGGTTGCTATAAAATATTTTATTTAGGTCTATTGTACACGTGAATTATAGCAAGAACTGGGATATTCTGTATTTGTAACGTACAAATGAGCTAGATTTTTCGGTAAATATAAAACAATTGTGCCAAAAATGTGATTTGTAGGTTATATTGACAAAGCACTTCGCTTTGTACTACTTTAAAATGTTGTAGTCGAGTGTGGAACGCATTCCCTTGGCTTTATAGATAACTTCATTGGAATATATTTTAATTTTTTTAAAATAATCACTTAAAAATGAATTATTTATTTATGTCAATCAAACAAAACTAATTTGCATAATTCAAAAATGAAATAAAGAATTTTTATTTTTGAAGCTCAAAGCCTGTAGTAATATTTTCATTATGGACGTAAATATTCTTGTACTACCCTTTACAATTCAAACTACTAATGTTAAACTGTCCACAATCTATAAATTTATGGTATATAAATTTATGGTTGTTGTATTTTCTTGTTGTTCTTCTGAAAAGCGAAAAGAAAAATCGAATTTAGTTTTTTCGATATAATTCCAAAATTAATGCTTTGCTTTCATTAAAATCTTTTGGTTCTTGACCGAATGTATCGTACATTATTATTTTCAATTTAATGAAATTAAATTTTTTCGGTATTGAATAATTTTTTTCGAACGAAAAAAATAAATTTTCATTTTCTCAGCCAATTAAATATATTTTTGATTTTTTTTGAATTGATAATAGTATTGTACGGTTATACGGTATATTCGGTCAAGAACCAGAAGATTTTAACGAAAACAAAGCATTAATTTTGGAATTATATCGAAAAAAATAAATTCGATTTTTCCGTGGGTAAAGCGCTCTAGTACGACAAGTTGAGGCAAAATGATTCTTTAGTTGATATTTCGCGCATGTTTTCCCTTTAGCTGGGCACTTGGTGTTTTTATGTTGATTAAATCCGCATCGTGTGCATATTTTTGGAAGATTTATACCTTGTTGTTGTTGTTATGAAGTGGAAGTTTTGGTATACCAATTGTAATTACGTTCACTATGGTAGGTTTGATTATTACCGCTTCCGATGTTCGCTTTAATGACATCAACTTTTTCAGTCTTGATGGGGTCATCAATATTTAATATTTTGAATTTTTGACAATTTCAATCGCTTTTTCGTAATTTAACTGCTTTTCAGCGAATAACTGCTTTTATCTCTTACCGCTGTGACCAACCTGCCTGCCCCTTATCATTCTATCTGTGTATGATTTGCCACAGTCACATTTGAATTCATGTACCATTCTTTGATTTTTCATTTCGATTATGAAATTGTTGACTCACTGGGATGGTTTTTGTCTCATTTCGTAGAATTTGTATGCTTCAATAATCGGGTTCTTCTTGGGTGTAAAATGATCATTAAGTTTTTCCAATACCTTGATTATTTATTAATTCGGATGCCATTAGATTAAATGTGTTATAGATCTCGAATTCTTCACTTCCTAAAACGAATAATAAATTCCCAATTTTCTTTTTCCTGTTTCGTCTTTCGGGTTGAATTTCTCAATGAACTATTCAAATTTACTTTTGAAAACAGAAGAGAATTTTGAGAAGATACTTTTATGATAGAACGTATTTCAATTATTATAATACTTTAATATACTATATTACAGGTAATGCATTACGTTTCGTGTATTATGGAAATCGAAAATATCGCCAACATGTAAAATGATTTTTGGATACTTTTGTGGAATATGGCCAATTAGCCTGTAACTTGGCTATTTCTTCTTCTTTGATTCTTAAATAGATTTTACATGAAGTTTGGTAATACTACCAAATCAGTTGTGTGATGGGGATTGATGATGGTGGTGATTGCAATGGTGATTGTGATATGGGTGGTGATGGTGAAGATAATGGTAATGGTCATGTTAATTGTATTGGTGAGAATAGAACATACGTAGTTTACGTGAGAATTTTGATAAATTTATTTCTAATTTATATGATTTTAATGACCTTCCATTGATTATGTTTTTATCTCAGGTATGCATTTATTATATCTCTAATTATACTAATTTTGGATGTTGCAGTAATAATTATAGAGTGTGTGGTGCATGTTTCATTACTTTGGGCAGACGTAATTAAATTATCGTTAATTAGTAACAAAGTGAACTATACTTTTATTTGTGTATATCGCTTGCAATTCGTTCCAGTTTCAATTTTTTGTAGTGAATTTTATGATTTTATTAAGATATTAGAAACAAGGATGTTATTATTATGAGAGATTTTAATTTTGATACTCTAAATTTCCCTCCTTTGAATGATGAATATACGTTTTTAATGTCATCAAATTTCCTACAGTCATTAATTAATAAATATAAAAACTTTCTTAATGTGGAATTAAAAACTTTTGTTAATATTTTTAACAAGTATCGATTTCGATAATTACCATTATCATCATCAGCTTGTTTCTACTTAAATAGGATTTAAGTAGAAACAAGCTGATGATGATAATGGTAATTATCGAAATCGATACTTGTTAAAAATATTAACAAAAGTTTTTAATTCCACATTAAGAAAGTTTTTATACTTATATATATATATATATATATATATATATATATATATATATATATATATGTAACTTTTTTTTAATGTAACTTTGTTTTAATAATAAATTGTTTTTATTGTTTTAATTTTATAATTAATAAACCTCCTAGAATAACAGTCCATTCTTGCACATGTATTGATCATTGTTTTGCTCGTACTGATTATTCTTGTAAAATTTCTGCCTCCTTACATACGTGATTGAAATGATTGTTTTTCCGTATGAAGTGTGACAGTTTTATCCGTAAATTTCCGTAGAATACCTTAAAACGTCATCGAAGATTATTGAAGGTCTCTGTCTTGGCACATGTTCAAAAAAAAAATTATTTTATCCCTTTTAGAGGCATCTTTGAAGTCGAGTCTGATTTTTTTTCAAAAATGTATTATTTTTGTTGTTTAATTACCAAATATCTATTTATTTTTATTATAAGAATATGGATAGACCTGCTTCCTTACCGTAAGCAAAGGATTTAATAAGCCACACGACGAAAAAGCTGTGACCGTAATGCAAAGTTTGAGAGATCTTCTTCGAAGTAAAAGCCAGAATTAGTTTTCAATTTCTCATTGCGGCAGAGACGCACAGATGGGGAATGCACATTTTCACCTTGATTGTCCAATGTGGATTGGTTGATAGAAATATTTTTTAATTGCAAAATTTCAAGTTTCCCAATATTCACAAAATGTACATAATTTCTGAAGTACGGAAAATCAGAGACACACATGCGGATTCGAACCCAAACTTTCTGAGTCAGAAGGGATATTGTTTAACCATCAAGGACAACATCACAAATTATGTGGTATGAATATAATATTAACAAAAACACGATATTTGAGCTGTCATTTGTTTTAAGAGACAATCTCAAAAATGTAATCTTCCGCAATATTTCTTCAAAACCGCTTCTACATAGAAATCTAGTTTTTAAAGTTTCTGCCTACCCTGAAACTTCATAGCCTCTACTATAAGGCAAAACCGCATTCAGATGTTTGAAAAATTATGCGAACAAATACATACATTAAAAAAAAAAAATTGTCGAATTGAGGACCTCCTCTTCTTTTGAAGTCGATTAAAAGGATAACTCTATAGTAACATAGAGTTAAAATAAAATTAAGATAATCAGAATTTGGTTGCCCAACAAACCGTTTGCAAATCTGCTGGGAGATGGGATTTGTATTCTATTACAATTTTAATGAAACATCTTTGGAGTTCTAAAAATGTTATGATGATAAGTGAGAAATGTGTGTGAACTATTACATTAAAGTTTCAAGTAAACTGACCCTATCATAATACATACTATAATACTGACCACGACTGAGGCAATTATCCTTTTTTCGTATATAGGCAAAACATTAAAGATTAAGGGAACTCAAAGAATACATTTTTACGAAATTCTGTTTTGATTAATTTATTGTTTTGAAAATATTTTGAGTTCCGTTATATACCGACTTATTTAAAATATGCAAAATAGAAGAAAAAATAAGTTATAATTGGATTATAACCATTAACCCCTTTTCTTAGGTAAAATTTGCTAAGTATTTTCCAAGAAAATTTTACCTAAAATTGCATATAAATATAATCGTAAATCGGTTGTAATGTCGAAGATATTTTGGAACACAGTAAGTAACTAAAAAACTATTGACCCATTTCTTTTATCTTTTTTATCAAAATATGCAAATTTTCGTTGGTTATTTGCCAAATGACTGGATCTACATAAAAGCAGACTCGTTTACGCATTTGCTTATTGTGCATTCGATAAGTCATATTATCTAACGATTCTATCATAATATTTGACTGACCCTATTCAACCAAATTTGATATTATTTTTGTTGTCTTACTATTTTTATTATTGTAATAGCGTTGTAGTTTGTACACGATCTAACGTTTAAATAATGACAAAAATTAGATAACTGACCTTAGAGCAACAAACACAAAAAACAATAAACACAATATATGTACATATATACGAGTATACGAGTCAATTCATACTAAGTGGATTACTGGAAAACTGGATTTTCTGTGTTGATTTCAAGTTTCGGAAATTGTTATAAACGAAATGCTATTAATTAATATTTGTATTTATTGCAGAATTTATACTTTAATTTTTTCTTGTTATTTGTAACTCGTTATATATGAATTATATAATACATTCAATAGGCACGTACATTATTTGTCGACGAACAGCCTATCCTAAAAAATTGCGTTGAGGTTATCACGATAGCATAGAGCAAGGGGAATAAAGAAGTTACTATGAGTTATATATTTGTAGAATGCGAAACAGTCTAATCAACTGTATGAGCTCATCAAAATGCCATTCTTGTTTGTAATAAACGGTATTTTGAAGTAGTGAATCGAACCATATCAAAAACCACAAAAACAGATATTCTTGACGGTATAAAACTGAATCAAAAAGAAAGATTTAAAATAAAAATGGTCCAAAATTGAAACACGTTATTTATTTTAGTTCCGTAATTTTGGTTTATTAATATAATAATATAAATCCCTAGATTTATATTAGTTTCTATTAATTTAAAATCTTTATTAACGTCCAATTTTAGTATTAGGAGTAAAATAAACGCGCAAAACAAACCTATTTTAAATCGAGTTATTTTCCATACCAATAATTCATAGAATCTCCCACATTCTATTATAAACTCCAACTTTTTATTACACCACATGCAAAAATTAATATTGTTGTTTGAATGAAGGAAAGAAGGAATTTCAATTGATATAGTTTTTTCAAGCCAAATTAACTAAATTCCAAAAATAATGATTCAAAACAAATAATTTTTTATTTTATTTTAATATAACTTAATTTCAAACCAAATTTACAATTTTAAAAAATTGATTAACTTATTTTCAAACCAGTTTGATTTATTTTCAATTCAATTGAACTATTTTCAAAACAATTTAACTTTTAATTTGATTCAAATTAACTCAATTTCACATAAAATTAAATAAAACAGGTGTTGGATTTCCTTTGTGTAAACTTTCATTTAGCCCGAAATGGACCTAACCATTGAAATGATTTGCTTTACAAGTGACATCATCTTATAAACAGACAGCGTAGAATCGATACGCTGGAGAACGCTAAATGTGGTCGGATACTACATGTTAATCATAAGGTTAACTCTTTAAACTTTTCCACAATTCGACAAATTTGCTGTTTGAATAGATTTAGTGGAGGTATTTACCCCCTCCAAAGCTTGATGCGTACTACTAAAATGTATCAATACGTCAATAGCAACGCGTTTTTTTTTTCCAAAATTGAGTTATAGTAATGTAATTGGAAATGAAGATATGAGAGTTTTAGCACAGAATACCCAGAAGCATAACGCGGTTTTTATATGGAGAAACGTGAACTTATTTTTTTGACCTTGTTTTGGAGAAGGTAAAATTTTCAGTGTTAATTTGTCGTTCAGTGGCTGAAAATTTAAAATTAACATGTAAATTAATATAAGGTAAGAGCAATAATTTCTTGATCCACGCAATGCCCCTTCTACTTGTTTATTATTCTGTGATTTTAGAATCGAAGTTCTCGTTAAATGAAACCAACCGGATAATGTTCTATTTAATAGAAAGTCGACGCACACACTTCGTTAGTAATTGAAAAATAGTAATTTTAAAAATGTTTACTTTTTGAACTCATCTAAATTTTTCGATTTTCTGAACGAACTAATAACCCAGCTGTTCGATAGAGGATTGGTGGATATCTAGTTTTAGATAAACTAGCTTTGTGTAGGAACACAAAATATCAAAGTGAAAGAATTGATTAGCAGAACACTGCTGGTTTTTGTTTCACCTTAGTCGCATGCCCGGTTAAAAATGTAAATTTCATTAATTTGAATTGAACAAATTTGCTAATTTCATTTGAATATTTGTTCAATTTCTTAAAAATTGTTTAATTGTATTGAAAATATGTCAAACTCGTTAGAAAAATTGTTAATCAATTTTGTAAAATTATTAATATGGCTTGAAATCAAATTACTTATTTTAAGTTGAAAAACAAAATTGTAAATTTGGGTTGAAAAATAATTAATTTGTTAAATAGTTTAAATTTATTTGGAAAAATGTTTATTTCATTTGAAAATGTGTTAATACTATTTCAATAATTGTCAATTTGGTTTGGAATTTAGTTAATTTGGCTTGAAAAAGGTATAAGAGGAAATGCTGTTGCTTGTGTCTCTTCGACCAAAACTTTGTTGTAGTAAACTGATTTTATTCGTAATTTAAAAAGAAAATACAAATATTACAACAACAATTGTACTGGATAATTAACACGTTCGCCCCTCAAAGACACATATATGTGTCGCGCAAGTTTCCCAAAAAACTCATGTTACATACTATATGTGTCACAAATTACTGAAACTTTACATAGGTATAACTTTGGAATGGTTTGTGTTATGATTATTTTGTTTTCGCCGTAGTCTTTATGAGTATATGACACACATTTGTGTCACATGGTTTCAATGAGAAAGTTTTATTTATTGAAATATTTTCATATTTCAGGAAACCCCCGAGGTATTTTGTTTGCATTATAATATTTATACTTAGAATTTTTGGTATTATAGTGAAAAATTAACGATTTTTGATTCAAAACTAAATTTTTGAAGTGTAATAAAAATTATTCAAAGTTATTTGTGTAGCGTATATAGTTGTAAGGTATAGTAATTTTATTATTTACTCTCCGAGTTTCTGATTTGGGTGAGTTTCAAGTTAATTGCAGTTTTTTTTGTTGTACTGTTATAATAGGTTCTTGGTTTTAAAGGAATTTGTGCATAATGGAAAGTCGAGGAAAGCGCATGCAGCATGCGCGTAAATCTGACGAATCTGAATTGAACTCCAGCAACAGTGAAATAGACTTTGAAGATTCGGGTAGCAGCTTTTGCATCTATGACACTGACAGCATGTCATCTAAATGCTCAGTAGAAATTGACTTGCAAGAGGTACCAGTTCAAGAATAGTTGCTGAAAATAACAATGATGAGTGGACTGATGTTGGGCCTGAAACAAATAACATAGTTTTTACTGGAGCAGAATTGATATCCATAGATCTACCACCAACCGCCGAACCAGTAGAATATTTCAGGAAAATATTTGACGATGTATTGCTCGAGAAAATAGTTACTTGGACTAACGCACGTGCTAAATTCATTATTGAGCATAAGCCATTATCAGCAAATTCAAACCTTCGCAGATGGAGAGATGTGACCAGTAGCGAATTGAAACAAATGCTTGGCTTATTTATGTTTATTAATGCCTCTAAATAGAAAACTAAGCCTAAAACACTATTGGACCACAACTGGGCTTTATGTTCAAAATGTGTTCGGCCAGACAATGAGTCGAATAAGGTTTGAAAACATCCTTAGGTGTATGTGTTTCTATGGCGAGCAACACGACGTCATAACTAATAGATTGTACAAAATACAAAATGTCACAAATCACGTTCTGGCTAACATAAAAAAATTGTATAGCCCACCTCAAAACCTTTCATTAGATGAAGCTCTCCTGTTATGGCGAGGAAGACTGTCATTCCGGAAGTATATACCGAATAACAGGCACAAGTACGGAATCAAATTCTATGAATTATGCAATCCCGAAGGTTTTTTAATAAATATGATTATATATACCGGAAGAGACACGGTGTCTATTGAACTAATGAAGGAATATTTGGGTAAAGATCATACGTTGTATATGGATAATTACTACTGCAGTATTGACCTGGCAGAGCACTTGGTGAATCATCAAAATAATATATGTGGAACATTACGTTCGAACAGGAAACGCAATCCCTCTCAAGTTATAAAGAGCAAATTAAAGCCAGGACAAATTTCATGGCGGCGAAACCGCAAGAACATTATGGTGTTAAAATGGAAAGACAAGCGAGACGTTTTGATGATTTCTACCAAACATAATGCCGAGTTATTAATTTAATAACAAAAAGAAACAAGGACATAATAAAGCCAAAAATAGTGGTAGACTACAACGCTAATATGCCGGGGATCGATAGGACGGATCAAATGATTTCATATTATGCTTGCCCAAGGCGTTCAGTGCGATGGTACATGAAAGTGGTTTTTCACATACTGGACATAGCAATATGGAGTTCGTGTTGGATATATAACAAACAAACCAAGCAGCGACAATTGCCACATCTAGAATTTAGAGAACAAATTATAACCTCGTACTTAGGGGAGATTTTAGCGCGACAAAAGAGCCCAAGAACCGCAGGAACTTCAACTTCAAATACAGCACATTTCCCTAGCCCGGCCAACAGCCGCAGGAGGTGCCGCATGTGTTACAAAACTGGTAAAAGGGCTGCGAGTAAATACGTTTGTGACACATGCAAAGATGCCCATATCCATGCTTTCGGCTATGTCATACCCAATAAAAAATTTTAATTTTTTTTTTTATAAACTGTAACTGATTTACACTTATGGGGTTGGCGAGAGTTCGTCGAAGAGGATAGTCATGTTTTTTCTATCCTCTTGAAAAATTTAATTTTATTTTTGTGTTTTATTTATATAGTAATATGTATATACTTTATATACATAAGTAGGTATATACAGATTATTTTTAAATTTTAAATTAAATTCTAATTAAATTAAATTTTAGTGTAATAATAATCAAAGTGTAGTGAATAATTAAAGTGTAATTTTGGAAAATGCAATCCACCGGGATGCATTTGTCAGGCAATGGTTTTATTTTTGTAGATAGAAAAATTAAAAGTGTCTTGTAGATAAAAAAATTAAAATAAGTCGCAGTAAATTTGGTATTAGATTTTATTTTTACGCACACTTATTTGTATTCTTATGTGTGATTTTGTGTACATTGTACCAATGCCACTACATAAATAGCCGTGACATAAGTCTAAAAAAGTCAAATCACTAATATAAAGAGGGGAATAAAGATTTTTATTTTCCTACGAAACGTAAACAAAATCATATGAGATTTTCAAATACATTTTTTTATATCGTCTTTATTTTCAATTTAAATCAACATTTTTATTCACAAATATAAATAATTTGATATCAAATATATCGAAATGTAAATTGTGAACAAATTTGATTGAAATTAATAATCATTTATTAAGTAATTTTGCATTTTTATAAAAATATTTTTATCTCAAAACACGATGAAATGTTTAAAGGAACACGAAGCACGACGATGTTTTGAGAAAAAAATATTTTTATAAAAATGCAAAATTACTTAATAAATGATTATTAATTTCAATCAAAATTGTTCACAATTTACAATTCGATATATTTGATATCAAATTAATTATATTTGTAAATAAAAATGTTGATTTAAATTGAAAATAAAGACGATATAAAAAAATGTATTTGAAAATCCCATATGATTTTTTTACGTTTCATAGAAAAATAAAAATCTTTATACCCTTAACACATACTAGCAACACATTTTTGTGTCATGGCTTTTTATGTAGTGGCATTGATTGTACAATCGGCACTAATACATACTTTTAATTTGGTATAAAAAAGGGCCAACAATATGTTTGTGTAGCTGTCTCGTTTACCCTTTGCACGGTTTCTGTCAAGGAAGTGTGCGTGGTTTTGTTGGTTTTTGTATTATAAAGTACAAACAACAACGAGAAAGAGAATCTTTGCGTTGGTTTTGATACAGTTGTCACAAATATTTTACTATTGTGTATAATGGGCACTAATACATGCATACAACTTGATTTATATATGGCAGGATCAACAATATGGTTGTACAGCTGTCTCGTTCGCTCTTTACACGGATTCTGTTAAGGAAATGTAGTATATTTAGTTGGTTTTTGTATTATAATACACAAACAACAACAAAAAAGAGAATTTTTTCGTTGGTGTTGATACAGTTGTCACAATATTTTACTGTATTATCTTGATACATAGTTTAGGTGTGTTTATATGTACTATAAGGCCTACTGCTACGCACATGAAAGATGGTAGAAAATATTTACCGTCAATGTGTGTTGGTGGTTTTAGTATGTAAGATTTTGTTACTTGTATGCTGGTGTTGTTAATCACTTTGTGTTTCTGTGTATTCACGAAACAACTATGATATTATTGAAATCATGCATTATGTGAACACAATGGCATTTTGTATATTATACTCAATTAGGATTTTTATACTTTGTATAATCGAATTGGTTTGAGTCGAATTGGAATTGGGAGCTGTCTTATACAATTCATTTGAATGGTTTATTTAGGTAGGATTAATAAATTTTGTTTACAGGGTATTACATACTGAATCAAAATGTTTTCTAATTAATTTAATTAATATTATAAATTGACTAAATAAATAAATAAATAGATAAATAAAACGCGAATTTAGAAATGTTGGTTTACGTTAAATTAAGATTTGATTTTTAACACAAAATTATGAGTTCATTTATGTGAACAAAGTGGAATAATGTTAAAACATTTTGGAAGGCTAAATGTTTTTGAGTTTAATGGTTGTCTTAATGGATTTATTGGAATTTAGATGGTAGGATGCACACACAATCGTCATAATTACGTATATGACACATCGATACATTTTTAAGAAAGTAAGGTTTCATTTTCATTGCATTTATTTATTGTTTTATTTACTTTGCATGCTTGATTTGGCAGGGAATGAGGTCCGTGAACTGAGTTAAAATTTTGAATATATTTATATTTATTTATTAATAAAGAGATCAAATTTCTGAATTATTGATTAGGTGCAGGTTTTTGGTGGGATCTCTTCAATAGGTGAATGATGCTAATTGGATTTTTATTTAGGTAGTCTAATATTTTATAAGTTTTATTTTTGAGTTGCGAAAATGACTAAGGTGAAGGAAATCATTTGAATATGTACACTATCAGACATAAATATTTGAACGACGTCCGGGATTAATCACTGGAGCTGATTTTGGGGTAGCTGATTTTGCTACTCGTGCAAATTTCCGCTCAGTCGGCTTAGTTAAAAGTCGTGGGCGTCCACAACGATGCTTATTTTACCTTTTGATATTACATATTGTAGGGATTTATTTTGATAAGTTTCTTATCGTTGCAATGCTTTTATTATCAATTTTTTAACGCTTTCATCTATTTCTTTGGAGAGGCTCATTTTTCAATCCCTAAATTAAATTTTTGAATACATAGTTAAAATTTTTTGTTGTAAAATATCAAAACTATCTGCTGCTAAAATTAATCACTTTATTGGTATTAAATTGTAATTTATATTAATGTTGCTGTTTCTTTTAAATATTTATGTATTTAGATTGAAATATTATACTAATTAAATAAATAGCATCGTACGTTATCTAGGATAAGGGAAATTCCCTTTTATATGATATTGTAAACTACATTGCATTGCAAAAATATTTGAGGTATTGATGAAAATGTTTCAACACTTTTTGTCAGTTTAATTTAATTTTGTTCGGGTATTTTTGTCTGATGGTGTAGTTGATATAAAGTATATTTAATTATATATAATTGTTAGATCGTCTCCAAGCTACAAAAATATTGGTGAATTCTCGCTCAACATCCAGAAACTCCAAGCATCCAGCAGTTATGTAGCGTAGAAAATGTATTGTTCTTGTGATATCTATTTTATTTTATTTATCACTAACTAATTTATATAAGTAAATTTCGTAGTAAAGCAATTGAGTTTTCACTGATACCTGGGAATTGGGAAACTCTCTTTGAGTTTTATTAGTAAATATCACATATAGGTACATGTAGTACTTAACTAAATTATTGATATTCTAGACTTTTTTGCGTAGTATTATGATCAATGTTTAAATTATATTATATACTTTTACAAATAAATAATTAATTTCAACATTATTAATTTCCTTTTTTCTAGATCTGTAGGAAATCGCCGATTAGTTTAAATTTAATAGTATGGTTAAATATATATTTTCAACTTTTTATTTTTAAATCTAGTTGCAGTAGGTAAACAATTAATTAACTATTTACAGGAGAACGGTAACTAATGGAACAAGCGCTGTGAATTTAAATCATAACTTAACAATTTAAATTTTTTAAACATTCTTTTATAATTTTAGCTTAGAAGTGGGAGAGTTTACATAGGCAATTTCATAAAATGTTAATTTTTGTAATTCTTGTATGTAATATATTGTGTTTTGTTCATTAATATATGTATATTAATTAATTTAGTTTAAAAATATTTAAAGGTTTCTCTTCCTTAATTTGCTAATAAATAATTCAATTTTCAGAATATAACATAGTTCCAGAATCAATCATTAATATGGAGATTAAATTAATCCTGAATTTCAGAATTAGATTTTACTTTGATATTATGGTGATTTATTAATTAAAATTTGTTTTCAGAGTTGCCTGGGAAATTATATATTGATTTTATTTGTTGATTCTTGATATACTTATAGTACCTAAATGTATTATTGATGATTCTAGGCCGTTGTGGTACTGTAACATTATCATTTTTATATTATTTATTATACATTTTATAAAAGAATTGAATTTTTAATTATTTATCGTCTTTTCTTGATCGGTAGGAAATTTATGATTAGGTTAAATAAAATTGTATGTTTAAATGGTTTTAATGTTATTTTAATTCTTGTTGCCTTATGTAATAATTATTTAATTAGATATAGAAGGACCATGAAAAATGAAATAAGCGCTGTTTTTGTAATCTTATACCATTGACACACTGCACATTAGTTGCAGTGTGTCAACTTTCGATTTAAGCTAATCCCTTCGGTTTTGCATAGATTACTTAAACTACAATTTTATATGTTCCAAAGATTGTAAGAGAATTCAATCCAGTTTCGAACTGATGAGCTTATGATTATGAAAAAATCAATCTTCTCATCAGGCCGCGGCGATTAGACTGATTATACCACAATTTACATTCTATATATACAGAATGTACTGTGCGTTCAAGTTCTAGCGAATCATACTAATACAGATGAATTCTCTTACAATTTTTCTTCTTCGTGTGAATATCGACACAGCTCTATTTCTGTGTAAGCTAATTTTACTAGTTTTAATATTTTGTTGGATGTTATTCATGTAATTTCTAATATGCTACCGGTGATAAAATGTGTGAAAAAATTACCTAATTTTCCTTTGGACAATGCAATTGTTGTTGTAATACCTATATTTTTTTTTAAATTACCAAGAAAATACGCTTAGTACGAGTAATTCAGAAACTAATTTTTTAAAAATTTTTGTTACTTTGCTTTCCAATTTTTTTTTTGTAACTAATCGATCAACCCGATACCTGATTAGCCCAGCTTTAACAGTGTATCACTAATGTCACTAAATAAATTCTAAACTAGAGGTTTTGAAGATTTATCATCAATTTTCATTAAGCATTTCATTAAATATTGATTATTACTAAACAAGTTCTGCTCTTTCCGAATATGTAATCAAAATTGGTGTATCTCCTTTCGTTTTCGAGATACTAAATGGTAATTTTGGTGTATGTTGGGGCAAGTTACCTAATACCACGTTTACATTAGTAGAATAAAAGTATGTAGCAAAAAAGTATCGTCATGTGAACTCAAATTTAAATATTTAAATATTTTATCACATACTTTATTGATATTTCTGTAAAGTATGTATCAAAAAAGTATTAGTATATTACGTTATAATGTGAACCCTAACTAATAACTATATGTTAATGTCTTTCGTATATTTGTTGTCAAACCCAAAATTGATTACGTTTTTTTGTTTCTAACTGCAATTTCGGGTGTTAATCGAATAATTTGCCGACAAATTTAATAGAGTTTGAGAATAAATTCACAACACATAAACTGAATTGAACACAAAAGCCTATCTGTCAAAACAACAAACTTTTATAGTATGCGTTCACACTACAAATCGCAATACTAGTGTGAACTGCAGCGGAAAAATAATTAAATAGCAAAAAAGTACATACTTATTAGGTACGTATAATGTAAACGTTTTATAAGTCTATCCTTCTTAAATCGTACCTCAATGATTTCAAAAGTACTTTTACTGCCATACAAATGGCACACTGTATAATTATAGTGCTCGACAGTGCGCATCTGCGTTTCAATGAATTTAGAATGTTTCTGGTAATACATTCATTTATAGTCGTTTGAGTGTAATTTTCATGGTGTGTGGAAGCTCCTTAGGTAAGAAAACACTAGTTAAATACAATTTGGGTTTTTAGTATAAGTTATATATCTATTAGTGATTTGTTTGCCTCTAGCAGTTTTGTGAAATATTTTTTCAAAATAGTTTTGAGGTTTAGGAGATTTTTTCAAAATAGTTTTAAAAGATAGTACGACTTAAGGTACTGGCTTCCTTAGTCGTACCGATTTCAATTTTTTTAATTTTATAAGGTTAAAGAAAATGTGTGCTGACTATTTAATTTTTTGCAATAAATAAACGTAGGGTTTACTAAGGTTTCCAATGATATTCATGTGTTTGTGTTTACCAACATATTCTCTGATTTCTGATAATAGTTTTTAAGGGGTAAGACTTGAGCAACCTTACTCTATCAACCAAAAGAAGTGTAATGGTCAACAAAACTTGTGAAGTATTTTATTTCAAATTATTTTGCAAATTTATTCAATCTCCAAAAACTAATATATATTTTTGTGTAATAAATGAAACCATTTTGTTTTATTTTGTCTCCATTGTATCTCGAATAAGAATCGATGATTTTTGCAAACTCATTCAGCTAAAACCAACCGACTTTTAGAATTATAATGCAGCTTTTATTTCATTGAACTACCCACAATTTTTATCTGTAAAATAATTCCTATACGTACTACGAAACAAAAAACTTAAGTTAAGATATCCGAAAAACTTACCGCAGAATTCGTTTCTATAAACCTATTACTGATAAAAACCAAGAAGAAGAAGAACACAAATTTAGCCGAATTACCTACAATACCAACAATAATTATACATTGGCCAAGTTGCTTACAGGATCTTTATTCTTTTATCCACTTTTGATAAATAATAGATACTCCATAACTATGCTGATTTCAAATAAAGAAAATTTAAAATAACAAATTCTTATTTTATAACTCACGCTGCTAGGCGCAACATAAGCATAACCGAATGAAAAAAATCAAAACAACAAAAAATGCGTGAAAAACCGAAAAATACAACATTTAATGATGAATGATGATACATATACTCGTATATTGTAAAATGCTAAATAACGCTCACACACAAACACAATCTATTTCATTCTATAGATTGATTATTTGACAGCTAAAATATAGTATGTCACATTTTGTTGAGTGTTAAGGAAAACAACCAGCAGTTTATCAAATGTTTCAAAATAAATTCACTCTGCTTGAATCGCTGAGTTCTACCCAGGAGGTAAACCTAATTCGAGTACGCTGTGGTGGTATTATGCTTAGATTGTAACGCTAAGCGTTTGCTTGATTAGCTTTATTATCTAACTAAATTACCGCTGGTGGGGTTTAATTAGATGGAGAGTAAAAAACTGCACTTTTGGTGGTTAAGTTTTCTGATTCATTCTTAATAAATTTCGAGTTTAAATACAAATTTAGAAAATGCTTACTAATAAGTTTTTATAATGTTGTTTATACTAAAACATTTTACATAGTTGACAAATAACGTGCATGCATACTTCCATTATTAATATTTCACATTCTGCAACCTATGCGTTTTGGCAAGAACCAAATTTGTTATTTATTAATTAAAATTAAAATGATGACTTAACAAATAAGCCACGTTCACACGTGAAGTGAACATACTTCCGGGCTACTTTTAAGCCTTTATCAGGTTGTTTAGTTCGAATACTCTGTAAGTGAGTGGTTCCAGGGGTTAAACCGGTTGTAGATGTGCTAGAATATTCTTTCTTCTGAATATATAGCATGTGATCATAAAGAGAATCGCTGGTATTATTAAATAAATTGCCAAATAGTGGTGGTAATCGTATATGTTAACGTTGGCTTCAGATGTCTCTAAATAACACTGTAAATGTGGCACCTTTGACGATGCAGTTTGCATGCACTCCAGGATTTCCTAACCATGAATGGATGTAGTTGTGGTTTCAAATGTTTCATCGATTTGGTGCTCGCAAATTACATTACAAGTTGTTATTGAGCTACTTATTAAGATCCATGAGTTGTATCTGTGCAATGGAGTTGTATGCACTATTTGTTCACTAAATTATTTACTCACGTAATGTTCCTTTTCTCAATTAATAGTTATTTATGGTACTAGTGAGCTAAACGAGATATTATCCATGAGGGATAAGTTTGTCCCACGAGGCGATAGCCGAGTGGGACATTATCCCGAGTGGATAATATCTCTTTGCTCACGAGTGGCATACAACGTTTTATCCACTTTTGTTGAAATAAATTTCGTAAATTAATAAAAAATAGTTCCATTTTGTGTTTTCAGAGTGGAGCATTGAATTTTGAAATAAATTTTATCATAGTGACCGTTCTTTAAATTGTCATGGTGTACTTTAATTTAACTAATTTTTGGAATATGTACAGTTTTTCATTCAATTTGACTACGAATAATTTTCCAATGACTACTCAACATTTTGGTATACCAAATATAACTCACGTTGCCCCTAGCAGCGTGGGTTATACAATAACAATGGGTTATTTTACATTTTCTTTATTTGAAATCAGCATAGTTATCGGGCTATTATATATCAAAAGTGGATAATAGTTATTTATGGTACTAGTGAGCAAAACGAGATATTATCCATGAGGGATAAGTTTCTGATAGTGGTGCAACATTATCAAACAACGGCAATAGTTAACAGTGTCTCATACGTGTTAACAGTACAAATCTGATTGATCAATTTCGTGTGTAATTACTGAATTCGTGCACTTGAATTAATCATGGATAAGGAAATTCAAGCGTTAAGGAAGCAAAAGTCATGCGTTAAAGGAAAACTTACTAAAATCGCTAATTACGTGAAAGCTGTTACTGGAGAAACAACATTAGCGGAAATTCAATCACGCATAACTTCTTGTCATGCGTTGTTGACACAGTTTAATGACTACGATGAAAAAATTATCATGCTGAATCCAGAAGAAGACGGTGATTTAACCTTTGAGGATGACTACCATACGACGGTAGCAATGTTAATGACAAGGGCTCGCAAGAAATCTGTAGCAGAACAAGCTGCTCCAGCGCCAGAAGCAGATAACACACTAAGCCTTAATACCACTCAATTTAACCTCAGTACTGAATCAGATTTGAAGTTACCCAAGCTCAATATTCCAAAATTTTCGGGTAATTATACTGAGTGGCCTTCATTTTTTGATTTATACTCAAAAACCATTCATGAATCTCGAAGACTAAGTGCCGCTCAAAAGTTCCAGTACTTGAAGAGTTTGCTGGATGGAGAAGCTGCATCACTACTGCGACATCTTCTGGTAATCGAAAACAATTATAAGATTGCCTTAACCAAATTACAAGATCGTTACGACCGCAAGCGACATATTATAACAGCATTCATCCGTAAATTCATTGATCAACCAAACATCCATCACTCAAACGCAAACGCTTTAAAGAAATTGATGGATACCTCCGAAGAAGTTGTTCGCGGGTTGGAAGCGTTAGGAAGCTGCGCAGAAGCCAGGGATCCATGGCTAATTTACCTTCTTCTAGAAAAATTGGACGATAAAACTAGAGCTGCATGGGCAAATCACTCTACGGATTCAGAAGATCCAAAATTTGTTGATTTCATAAAATTCCTATCGCGTCGTATTGATGCATTTGAAACTATTACAAGTACAAGTAAGCGTTATTCGTCAAGAAATGATGCAAAGGGTCACGTTACAACTCAAAATGATGAATCGTCTTTATCGTCGGCTACATTAAGTTGCAAGTGTGCGTATTATTCTATAGGGACGAGGACAACGAACGTACCACGGCTATTCGTTTACTTAACAACAAAGTCGGTGAATATCGAGTTTGCTACTAATCAACGAGTGTTTTGTCGCAGGTCTTAAACGCTTTGTGGCACGTCGCGGTGTGCCACAGAATATGTTCAGCGATAACGGTCGAAACTTTATTGGAGCTGAAGCAAAGCTGAAACAACATTTTCATAAACTAGCTGCTAATTCGGAAGATGTCCTCAGGTTTTGAACTACGTCCTATATTAAGTGGCACTTTAACCCACCCCAAGCTCCGCACTTTGGTGGAATATGGGAGTCCGTGGTGAAGGCAACGAAATTTCACCTAAAGAGGGTACTTGGAAACAGCATCCTCACAATGGAGGAAATGGTAACATTGCTGACTGAAGTGGAGGGAATATTGAATAGAAGACCACTGTGTAGTACAACTGATCCAGATATAGAAATGCTCACACCATCGCACTTCCTCATTGGTCATAGCGGGGTAAAGATACCCGAAAAGGATTTATCCGAACACAAATTATCTCATTTAACCCGATGGCAAATGATTCAAAAAATGACTCAACATTTTTGGAACCGGTGGCACCTAGAGTATTTAAGCACTCTTCAAACTAGAAACAAATGGTGCAATATTAAAGAACCAGTTCGAGTTAACGACATTGTCATAATCCACGAGAAACACGTTCCATCCCGTAGGTGGCCATTGGGGAGAGTAATGAAAGTGCATCCTGGACCAGATGGGTATATTCGGGTTGTCACACTCAAAACAGCTGGTGGCATGCTACAACGTCCAATTCACAAGATATGTGTTTTACCTGTATCCGACCGGAACCTGATAATTCGTTCGGAATAGATCAACCGATCGATTCCAGAAAAAATCAACATCAATAGTGAGCGATTTACCAAAGGAAAAACACATCACAATTAACTAAGTCAAACAGAAGAAAAACTATATTAAACCAGGAGGTTCAAGGTGGGGGGAATATTAAGGACTCACCATCATATTTCAATGATAAAAACACTACATTTAGTTTATATGCACTTTATTTTTATAAGTTTGTTTTCCAATTTATTCTTGTTGTTGTTGACCATTTGGGTTTAACCTAAAAAGAAATAATATTAGACAATTAGTTATTATACCTTTTGTATCCCGTTTTGAATCAAAGAATACGTTCTCCCTGGATGAGTTTGCTGGAAACTATTAACTCCAAAACTAGTTCACTATAATGATCACTATATATATCTACTTGCACTAAATAAATGAACATACCAACGTTTAACTGTCATATAAACTGACAGTAGTTGTCAAACTCATGCACGGAAAGCAAAATAAACATTTATATTGTTCTAATTCGAATACTTCCATCTGCCATAAAATTAGTTTACTAATACCAAATAATGCCAACATAATTATGTAAACGCCACGTCATCCCAAAAAAAACACACAACAAAAAAATAATAATAATTTCTCGATTTGTGAGAAATTGTCGGTCGCGTTTTGGTTCTTTCTTTTTGGTTTTGATTCTCGATGGTGGCGGACTTATTTCAAGCCAACACACAAGTTAATTATAACTCACAATAAAACAATTACAAAATAGAAACTCGGGTGTTTATTTATTTGTACACAATACAAAACTTAACATTTTAATTGCTGCAATATATCCAAGGTCATTCAAAATTTTCGTAAACATTACATTCTTGATGTAAAAGGCAAGAATTTAAATGTTTCTATCGACAGACTAAAGCCGGCTTACGGTATCCTAGCTGAGTCAAGCTTAGTATTCAACCAGGCAACTCCTAAAAAGTCAGTCCAATTCCAGAATAGTCCATCTTAACTACCTGCACTTTTATTCAACTTTCCTAACTAGATCCTCCAACCTTACAATCGATTCGGGAGGGATTTTACTTGCAGGAGGGTGATGTAGCGGTTGCAACAATACAATTGCTGTTTACTTGGAGACTGCACTACAAAATAATTCGCGCGCAATCGTTATGTACAATTGGCATTTATGTACCTTTTTTATATGAAAACAATAATAAAAAAAACGGAAAATACCATCTATATCAACGAGTTTAGGAAGAAAAAAGAAGAGTTACATAGAAACGGGATGATCATGAAGTTTTGCGAATCGGTCGAGCAATCATCAATATATTCAAAGCAAATATAAGTAGTTATAACATATTAAATTCTCAAATGTAACAAATACATAATTACAGTGAAATAAATATAAAAACATTATGAAATAAATATACTGTGTGACAAATAAATTATAAAGCACTTGTTGTTCTTATTAAAATTCTTTTATCCACTTTTGATATATAATAGCCCGATAACTATGCTGATTTCAAATAAAGAAAATGTAAAATAACCCATTGTTATTGTATAACCCACGCTGCTAGGGGCAACGTGAGTTATATTTGATATAACAAAATGTTGAGTAGTCATTGGAAAATTATTCGTAGTCAAATTGAATGAAAAACTGTATTCCAAAAATTAGTTAAATTAAAGTACACCATGACAATTTAAAGAACGGTAACTATGATAAAATGTATTTCAAAATTCAATGCTCCAGTGTGAAAACACAAAATGAAACTATTTCTTATTAATTTACGAAATTTATTTCAACAAAAGTGGATAAAACGTTGTATGCCACTCGTGAGCAAAGAGATATTATCCACTCGGGATAAATATGCTCGTTTTTTACAACACAAAATATCACGTACACTTTGAATTGGCTGGTTTACACTATTATGCTATTGCTATGTGTATACAATATAACTGATCGTATATTATTTGAGTTGAGCCGAGATTACTGTAACACCGGTTGCAATGTGACACTACGCTGTTTTATTGTACACGTCCTCCAATTACCGCAATTTCGAATGAGTTCGCCGATTTTACAAATCCGGCTCGAAGGACCAGTTTTGGATATATTGCAGCAATTAAAATGTTAAGTTTTGTATTGTGTACAAATAAATAAACACCCGAGTTTCTATTTTGTAATTGTTTTATTGTGAGTTATAATTAACTTGTGTGTTGGCTTGCAATACGTCCGTCACCATCGAGAATCAAAACCATAAAGAAAGAACCAAAACGCGACCGACAATTTCTCACAAATCGAGAAATTATTATTATTTTTTTGTTGTGTGTTTTTTTTGGGATGACGTGGCGTTTACATAATTATGTTGGCATTATTTGGTATTAGTAAACTAATTTTATCACAGATGGAAGTATTCGAATTAGAACATTATAAATGTTTATTTTGCTTTCCGTGCATGAGTTTGACAACTACTGTCAGTTTATATGACAGTTAAACGTTGGTATGTTCATTTATTTAGTGCAAGTAGATATATATAGTGATCATTATAGTGAACTAGTTTTGGAGTTAATAGTTTCCAGCAAACTCATCCAGGGAGAACGTATTCTTTGATTCAAAACGGGATACAAAAGGTATAATAACTAATTGTCTAATATTATTTCTTTTTAGGTTAAACCCAAATGGTCAACAACAACAAGAATAAATTGGAAAACAAACTTATAAAAATAAAGTGCATATAAACTAAATGTAGTGTTTTTCTCATTGAAATATGATGGTGAGTCCTTAACAGACCTTATAAGGTCCTTCGTACGGAGCTGTTGGCCCGTTCGTACTCTGTCAATACGAACGAAAACATACTCGCAATTGTTTAGGGACTTGAAAAGAAAAATAGGCGGATTATTTGACTTATGAGTGTCAACAGGAATTATTTTACTCATTGCTGCGCGAAGCCTTTCTACATAGTCATGTGAATCGGAACTATCTTTGGAGGTGCACTTTCTGCCTATCTTGAAAGTATTGGTGGGTCGTCTCTAAGGCTGGTGTAACGTTCCGAATTTTTTGTATACTCGGTGTACAATGCTTTGTTGGATAAATGGCTCCATTACTTCTTTGTTGTTATGTATAGCTGTTGATTCTTTTGCCAGTTTTTAATGGCTCGAAGGACCAGTGTTACTCTCACAAATATTATGTTTATTAAGATTTATTTTTTCTAAATTTCGAGTTTAAATACAAATTTAGAAAATACTTAATAATAAGTTTTTATAATGTTGTTTATAATAAAATATTTTGCATAGTTGACAAATAACGTGTATGCATACTTCCTTTACTAATATTTCACATTCTGCAACCTATGCGTTTTGGCTAGAATCAAACTATTTAGTTATTACTTAAAATTAAAATGATGACTTAACAAATAAGATCTGTTCATACGTGAAGTGAACACCATGAAGCTATTAATAAATAAATTGATTTTAACAAAAAACTATACAGTTTATCATTTCTCTCACTGCGAATAAACGTTGCCACGCAAAACATCTACGGCTGGCACAGTTGACCCCAATTTTTTTTTATTTATTTCCACAGATATACTCTGTAATAAAAATCTGTTAGGTGTTGTTAACACTAGAACTACCGACCGGTCAAAATGACCGATTTACATTTATTGAATTCATTTTTTTAATTATTATGTTAGAATTGTTTTGAAAAATTTTGATGATTTTGAGTATAATTACTTTATTGCCATATTAAAAATCATCATAAATTTCTAAAATAGTTCTAACATAATAATAAAACAAAATAAATTCAATAAATGTAAATCTGTCATTTTGACGGGTCGGTAGTTCTAGTGATAACAAATGCGGGTTAAAGATGGTGGTATTTAAATACGATCAAATTCGAATCTTAATTTGAATTTTGAAAGCATCGAATTCTTATAATATTTTCTCCTGTACAAACAGGAGATAAAAGTAGTGAGATAAAAACCAATTTGAATAATAATTTAACACTTCTCGTCATATATTGACCAACATTTCTCAAAAAGAGCACGTGCAAGAAGGTTTATTTAATCCTTTTATACAATAAACCAGAATCAATACATTTTTAAATTAGGAAAATAATTAGCATTCTATTCATAAGCAAAGTTGTCCATTTTTCACACCATCTTATATGATTCCAGTGATCATACATAGAAATAATTGATTTTCTATTTTCTTTGTAAAGTTCATTTTAGTGTGCACAATCCTTTTTGAATTAGCTTTTTTCTATTATAAATGTTTACATTTGATCTTACCTGTTGCATTTAATTTGAATAACAAAAGCCGGAAACATAATAAGAAACATATTTTCTGTATGGGATTATAATTAACAATAAAAAAATTGAAATAAGAATATTGTACAAGATTCCAACCAATTTTTAAATTTCTTTTAAGAAAATTGAATGTAATTCGTTCGCGCTTTGTTAAAGAAATAGTTTCCATTTAAAATAAATATTGTTCTTGTACATTATGTGTACTTAGGGATTGTAAGATGAATACAATAAGAATATAACAGAGGTGGAAAAAATAGCACCTTTTTGATAAAGATTGGTGATATGGGATCTATTATTTTCAAAAGGATTCCTATTTGTTATTTTTTAATTGCGTTGTCCATTTAGTGGTGGTCTAAAATTTCTTAGAAATGCAGTGAAATTTCCTTAAGCCGATCATCGTTCGTATAGGAGAAAATGTTCTTTTGAAGAGGTGGACACGTTAAAGAGAAAAACAGAAAATGCATATACAAATATGTTATTCATTGATATTTATGTATACATAATTTGTATTTATGTAAGTAAGAAAGAAAGATGTAACACGTATTGTTTGATCTGGTCGGTTTAGATGGTAGAATTTCTTCACCAATGTACGAACTCATAATGGTCGCGGTCAGATCGGGGAGGTGGTCATTTAAGAGAGAAATTTTAGTGTAAAGTTGTTTTACAATAAAATGGTCTTTTAGAGAGGTGGTCTTCTTCGAAGGGCGGTCGTTTGTGTGGTAGTTTCACTGTAGTAGAATGTTTGAGCAATAGGAAACTTTACTATACTTTAATTTCTTTATTTTTAACATTATTAGAGTAAAACGTATTATGTTCTATATAAATTCTTTGAATTTAAAATATCACTAAACAAATTGTAATCATTACACACATGAATTTTATACAAACGATACATACATATGTCAATTAATAATAATGCCAATATAAGAAATTCTTCTAAACGCGGGAAACGCTAAAATTGATAATAGAACTTAATTATAGTTAACAAATTTTGTAGTATGTACAAACAGCGCGGCGGTAGTCAAAATATAAAACGAAACACGAAAATTAATTGGAAACACTTTCAATAATATGGGCAAAGCGGAACATGAAAGCGGAAGAAATTATCAACGCTTGCATAGAGGAATAGAAAAAAGAAATGGATGCATTCATCGAAGAGCGTAAGAGAAATATTGCAGGCAACAAATTTCCTGGCACGCCTATTAAGGATGGTATTCCTGAAGATCAACATCCGGATGCAGTTTTCCATCCGAAAAGAAGCTTTATACTTTATTATTGGATCATACAATACAATGCTTTGGCTGTTTTATAACCATAATAAAAATTGGCACCATTTTAGTGTACCACAAATTGAATGGGCGTACAAATTTATCGGCGGAATTGCATCTGAATAGGGAGATACTTTTACCGATATGGAAATTAATATATTCAGAAACTGATGTGAGACTGCTTGATGACTTACCGACAATGTATTGTCCCGAACGTATGAGATCTTGTACACCAATACCCTAGTTGATTAAGGAGTTGTTAAATTGAGCACCTGATATGGTGGAATATTTTTCATTGGCACAGGGAGATCATCAATGTGGTTTACAAATTGAAGATCGTGAGATAAATCGAGCGAACATGATGCAATCGGCTTATGTGAAATTAAATAATTTTGAGAGGAAACATTTGGGTCGGATCACACAAGAAATCGAATTGTTTGAGACGATAAAAGCATTGAAACAGGAATTAGGATATAATAACGGGAATGTCAATCCTATAGAAATTACGAATCTACGACTAAAAATCGAAGAATTAGAACAGAAGCTACTTGAGCAAGTGGAGCAACATTGATTGCCACCTAAAATTATGTTTTTATTTTATTTTCTCTCTTATCTAAATAAATCCCACTTCTTCAAACATCATATGTCACTTTTTCCTACAGATAAGAGGGCCCATTGAATTATTTTCATTTTTGATGCGACAAATAAAGGATGGCTGGCATTTCCCAACATGAATCATGACACGAATATAAACGATCGCAACTTTTGGAGGAGAAAATTAAATAAAACTAAATTTAAAGGGTGGCCCATCTAGCGTTTGCAATTTCAACAACCGCTTATTTCGAGTGTGGCAACACTTGCGTCATTTGTGTTATGACAGAAAATTAGTTTAATGTTTGACATTTACGAAAAGGGTCGCTTTAAACTTGAACAAAATTGGGAAATATTGAAAACTTACCAAAAATCTTGTATCACGGGTAGGGGTTTGGGATAAAAATACATAAAAGATTTTAACGAAAGACAGAATTTATGGAAAGGCACAAAAATTACTGAGAAATGATAAATAAATTATTAAGCTTAAAGCTCATTGAAAACAAATACTCTAAATTAATCCCAAAATACCATCCTCCTTTACAATATCAAATTTGAAAGTCACATGGTTTGATTTGAAAAGCTCTTAAAACTTAAAGCTCTTAATAGTTTACATTGAGCAATATCAAATTTCGAAGTAAAATGGTTTGTTTAAAAAGCTTCGGTAAGTGAAAACTCTGAAAACTAAAGCTCCTCACAATTTTTTCAAATACATAATTTATGCTCATCACACATTTGATTAAAAACCTGAAATTATTAAAAAGTTAAAAAATGATAAGTTAAAACCCCAAAAGGTAGAAGTTAATTGTCAAGCTTAAAGCTTAATGAAAACAAATATTCTAAATTTATTCCAAAATCCCACCTTCTATTAAAATATCAAATTTCAGAATAAAAATTAAATGATTTAGGCTAAAAAGCTTCGAAACGTGAAAGCTCCGAAAACCAAAGGTTCGACATTTTTTGCAAATATCCCTAATTTATGTTCATAAAACATTTTAACACAAACCTCAAAATATAAAAATGCTCAAAAATGTTAAGTTCAAACCCAAAAAGCTCATTGGAAACAAACATTCTAAATTGTTTAAAGGTTCGATCAGTGAAAGCTCTTAAAACCAAAAGCTCTTGAAAGTTTTTGCAAATATACATATATTGCGCATAAAACATTGTAACAAAAACCAGAAATTATTAAAACGCTCAGAAATGTTAAGTTTAAACTCAAATACATAGTATAAATTAAATATCAAGCCTGAAGCTCATTGTTAACAAATATTCTAAATTTATTCCAAATTTCGTCGCCCATTTTAATATCAAATTTCGGAGTGAAATGGTTTGATTCAAAAAGGTTCGATAAACGAAGTTTCCTAGTAAAATGGTTTGGTTTGACTAAAAGCTCTTGAAAATTTACATTGTTTAGAAAGCTGTTCTAATTGAAAGCTCTTAAAACTAATAGTTTTTGACATTTATTGCAAAACATAATTTTTGCTCATAAAAAATTTGAACAAGAACCTGAAATTATGAAAAGGCTCACAAATATTAAGTTCACACCCAAAAGGTATAATTTAATTATCAATTGATTTGAAAACCTCTTAAAGCTAAAAGCTTTTGATGGTTGATGATTAACTTTGAGAACAAATATTCTAAATTTTAGCCAAAATTCCGTCACCTTTTGTAAAATCATATTTCGGAGTAAAATGGTTTGGTTAAAAAACCTTTGAAAATTGAAAGCTTATAAAATTAAAAGTTCATGACTTTTTTGCAAATATATAAAATATTTTAACAAAAAAGTATGAAAAAGGTTCAGCGTTAAAAGTTAGGTTAAAACCCAAACTTGTTTAAATTAATTATCGAAGTTAATACTAAATGACAATTTTTGTAAATACATACATATTTTATGCTTATACAATTTTTTAACAAAACTTACGGATAATTCGATATTTGAGAATTTTTAAGAGTATTCAAGATACTTTGAAAATTCGATATTTTTGAGATTATTTCGGAATTCTTGATATTTTTCAAATAATATTCGAAATTGGTGATGCTTTACCGATATACTTAGAAATCATCAGAGCATTGAGTTGCAAGATGCTTGTCGTCATCTACTCTCAAAATCAGATACTTTTAATTAATGCGAGACTAGACGATAGGAAGAAGTAAGTTTTTCACTAAAAGCTTTACTTGTTCATAGGTAACACGAAGCATTTTTAGGGGCCCAAAAAAATGTTGCGGGGACCTGAAATTTGTGGTTACGCCACTGTCAGTAGTATTGAAAGAAGTAGGAAAGTAAACTAAAATGGGCTAAAAAATTAATAATTTTTTATAATATTTCAATTATAAGAATTAAAGCAAAGATCACAAATTATATGAATATTTATTTAGACACATTTCTAACAAAAGATATTAATTTATGTAGGTATATTGCATTTACTAATATTGTGAATATATTTTTTGCGCAATTTTAAATTTTTTCAAAAAATAACGTCTGGAAGAAACGCATGATCAAAGTCCTTCAATAGTTAGTGTTGTTAAATCAATAGAGAATGCGACAAATAATAATAATAAATTAGCTTCAGACATGCAGAAAGCAGACTTCAAAAATACAAGTACGGTAACTATTATATTTTCGATATAGGAAATTTTTTGGGAACGGATACCATTTTATCTAGCGAAACTCGATTCAAAGTCTTTACTTTGACTTGGATGCCAAATAAAGATTACGATTTTAAGGCGGAATCGTCAGGGATACGGCCTTTTCATTATCAGTGGTTAAGTGAGTAACCGATTATTTCTTATTCACAAAAGGAAAAAGGAATATTATTAAAGCAATCTTGATTATACAAAGCCATAGTCTAAAAAACTCAGTTTTTATAAGGGAATTAGAAACGAGGAAAAAACCAACGTTTTTATAGTAAAACACACAAAACATATGGGAAATCACTTTTTTTCCTAAGACAAATTTTTAAATGAAAACGTTACAAATTCTTAATTATGATTTCTGAAATACTTTCATAAATGTTTGAATTTCAACATATATGCATGTCGTTTAAGTAAATCGTTTTCTTTTTCTTTTATTAATTGATTTATTTAAACCAAAATATAAAAAAAAAATTCAGAACAACAGCGTTCAGCAGCTGTATTCTGAAAAAACGTAACTAGCTGATTTATGTTTTTTTTGACAGTTAAAAACGTGAATCGCAAAATTAACGTTATTTCCTATTCTGATTGAAGAAAAACGTACACGTTTTCGACGTTAAAAAAACCCACGTTTTTTGGTTGGGGTTTTGAAACGTTTTTCGTTTTTTGTAATATTAAAACTAAAATAATTTGGTTAGCGTTAAGTGTTGAAGCTTAATAATAATAATAATTCAGTACACAGGACATGCAAGATAATAAGCGGAGCACTCCAGTGACAAGCAAACAGCGGGATATAGGATATGCTAAGATGACTTGAAGTAAACAAAACTAACAGTCATATCTTATTACCAAATATTTTAATTTTAATTTTTGTTAATTAACCTTATGTTAGATTTCATTTAAAAGATTCAAAAGAAATTCGAGCACGGTTTGGCCAATCCGACAATGTTATTAATTATTATGAATATATTGATGTTATATATTAAGAGTCCACTGGAAGCATTACTATATTATATAGTGTATATGTATGTCTTTAATTTAAAATTAATAAACGTTTCAGTTCGGTGGCTTCCTTGTTGTCGCCTATTCATCAAAACATACATTTTATTGCTGTTATATTCGCAAACAGACTTGTGTCAAATGGCATAATTTGACAGACCATTTTTATGTTTTCCAGTATTCTATGTTTTTTCGATGTTCGTAAACGTTTTTTTTTATCGGAATAGGAATTTGACAAAAAAGAAACGTTCACGTTAAGGAACATCACGTTACCCATCACGTTTTTTTACTTTTTTCAGAATACAGCTGCTGGTCAAATTGAAATAAAAGCTTACTACAATTCAATATACATTACATAGATGGCAGTGATGGCCGTAAAAATTTGGTAAAATCGTACCAAAAATTACCACCTGGGGAAATTTCAAGTTCTAAAATTGTAGGAAAAGCAAACCAAATTCACAAAATATAGATCGTGTGATTAGTATATTTTTTTCCATGAGAGGTCTCGTCGTTACGGGGCCAAAATTTTTGGTTACATTTTTTTTATATGGAGTTTAGCCCAAAACAGCTCTAATAAAAATATAAAAAAATTAATGAAAATTACCATGATACAAAGTGCAAAATAAAAATAATTGATTAACAAAAGAATACTTATTATATTTTTAACATAAAATAAATATAAAAACCTTTGGCTTACTAGAATTTGTTGTTTAAAACTCCGACCAATATTTGAAACTTGTGAGGTTATGTCAGATGGTTTATGTTCGTTTTTTGTTTAAGAATTTCAATTTTTTTTGCCCATTATTATTAGGAGTTCCCTGTGGATCATTCTTTTTCGTGAAATTTGATATTCCAAGCAGCTAGAATGGTTAATTGAATGGTAATTTAATACACAAAACTTAAATAATTGTTGATTTTTATCTTTGGTTTTTCTAGCTATGTAACGGCGAACCATTTATTTTATGTTAAAAATTAACAAATGGTTCTTTTGTTAACAAATATCATTTAATTATTCTTCGTGTCAAGGTCGATTTCATTCAATTTTTAAAATTTTTGTTAGAGCTGTTTTTGGACAAACTCCATATAAAAAAAGTGTAAACAAAACTTATTGACTCCGTAACGACGAGACATCTCATGGAAAATGTTTGAAGCGATGTACTAAAACACGATCTATAGGAATGTGTGACAATTTTGTGATTAAATAATTTTTTTTTTCATATTTTTCTGTAAAGAGTTTAGAAATCTTACTTACGTATACTAGTAAAACTAAAAATAAATTTAGCAAGTGTTATTTTAATTAGTCAGAGCCAACTTTGATGCATTTTTCAAAATAAAAGTTCGGAAAATATATTTTAGAAATAATTTAGTTTTAATATTTCTGCAATTAATATTTATTTAATACCAATATAGCCTTCTTGTAAATTGTTGTTAAAGATATGTAGAAAACTTTTATATATAAATTTTATAATATTTTTGCTTTTTTGATTGAAAAACTTGCAGCTAAAAAACACCATTTGTACTATTCCTATGGAAATCAGTGAAAAGTTATATCACTAAAAAAGCTTCTAAAAAATATATTCTAGAAGGCTCTGATTATATTCTTCTACTCACATGCCAAGAAGTATCTCTAACTATTATTTTTGTTTTTGAATATAAAGTTGAATCCTGCTCTTCCCATTAAATTAAAAAAAAAAAAAAAAACAGTCTGTGGTTGCATTACCTCCCTATTATATATGAGTATTTGCGTATTCTTGGTGTAATTTAACCTAAGCGTCGTGAACTTATCATTATCTATCATTGTAAATGTGGATGCTACTGTATTAGAAATTGACGAATTTGAGGTGGAGTGTATGGTGCGCGGAATTCGTTTTGATGTCCCTGAGGCGCTCCAAATCCTTGAAAATGCAATCAAAGATGAAGAGGCCAGTAAAATGGAAATCCCGGCTAGAATGCACCCAAAAGGCCGTAAAAACCTAGACATTGAAAGTGATATTTGTCGCAATAAGCTACATGTTTTGAAATAAATGATTACTGTATTGAATCAAGAATCAGGGGATGATTTAATCCATTGCATGTGTCACGCTGATTACACAGATTAACGTCTTCCCCTACATACCAAAGCAGCGCACACGCAGAAAAAAAATATGATTACTACATGATCATTGCAACTAAACTATTTTCCTCTTAATAATAGTATAATTGCTGGGAAATTGTATAATAATCATAATACTATCATATTCTCTAAATGATTGTAATGAAAATAATTAAAACTGCAGGAACTATATTATTATTGAAAATCACTTGTTACTGTGATTCCTGCAACTATTAGCGGTGCCAAAATTATTATGATTGTGTAAATAATAGTTTCAATTGTTTTTTCTGGTTGAAGCAATTGTTTACTTTTTTGTTATGGTTGCGGTGAAAATAAGGTTATTACCGATAGCGGTATTTTGATGAGAAACATTTTAACAATTTAGTTTTGATTTAGTTTTTTTTCCTAGTCTTTCCTGTATTCTAATACGGTTTAAATAAAGAAACATTTTTTTGGCTTTATTTAACCTGCACTTTGTCGATAAAAAAAGTCCCTAATCTTGACAGCAAATATCCCGGTATATAGAAATGAAAATCATATATGTATATTTTGAATGAAAACGTTATAGGTGCGAACTAATTTTCGATGATTAGTGTTTCTTTTTCATTTTTTTACTAAAAAGTTACAGAAATATTCAAAAGTGAAAATTCAGATCTATAACCGGGTACAGTCAAAGTGAAGGTTAAAAAATCATGCGGCGCTTTATATGCAATGCAATTGTTGTTGTAATTTTGTCAACAAAATACACTTAATGATTTTAAATTCAAGTTCAAATTTATGTTACCAAAAAACACATGCTTTGCTGTAAAACAATAAGGTTTAGTATTTATTTCATCTTTCAAAAACGCCAACGAAATGGAAAGCCTCATATCAAAATTACGATCCACAAACAAAAATTAGCTAAATTTTTTATGCGGTTTTCAATGTAAATTTTGATTATCCGGATTACTCGGTCTCGAGAAAAGCGGCCAATATGTATTTCTTCCGTTATTACTTTATTACAATACGCACATGATAGTTCTAGAATGAATTTCAATAATCGTTTTATTATTGTACTAATCATGTTATGATTGTCTTAACTATATGATAAAATTTCGAGAACTATGTTAATGATTGTACCAATCATATTAATTGTTGTACCAATCATGTTTATGATTTTGGATTTTAGCTTCAATCATTTAATGATTGTAGAAATTGTGTCATAATCACTGCAATTATAATATGAAATGGATGATTGTATCAATCATATTAATGGTTGTACAAATCTTGTTTATGATTGCAGCAATTGAGTTATAATTGCAATAATTATAATATATTAACAGTGGTCTCATCATTTCATATTTAACCTTATTACTTGTATGATTTTTTTCAGTGTGTTTTCAAACATAGGAGTGCCAACATATTTATTTACACGTGGTGTACTGTTATTTTTTGTTTTAAGTTTGAAATATGTTTTATATCGAGTTAAGTTAAAGAAGTTTTATATCGAGTTATTGTGAGTAGAGAATTAAAATTTGTTTACTTACATAGTTGAAATAAATGGATGGGTTTAAATTAATTAAAACTACCTTCGAAGGTAAAAAATCAATAGTGAGCTGTGCATTTGATTCAATAAATGATTACAATTTATTTTTGGAAACAGGTAATTTTTGATTAGAAACATTATGTAATCTTATATACCTATATCATAAAACTAATTGCCTGTTAAAATTTTCAGTAAGGAAAGCATATTGTATTAATCAAGAAGATAGCATCGGAGTTTTTTCACAGGATGTTGAGATAAACTCAGAAATTTTTGGTGCTTATGTTGCGCAATTTATTGCGTCACCAGAATTCATTTTAGACATTAAATTGATAAGTAAGTTATTTTTATCTTTTACATTATGTATATTATAGATTAATTAATTAATTAACATACACAAATAAATGTATGTGTGAAGAGATTGATGTATTGCAGGTGTCAAAGTGAGTGTACGTGTTTAGTTTCAAGTGTTGATATTATAATATGCCCACAATCGATAGCTCTAGAAAGAGTTCCAATAATTATTTTGTTATTGTATCAATAATAGTATGATTGTGTTAACTATATCCTACAATTACGAGAACTATCTTGATTATGTAATATTTTAATTGTGGTCTCACTACTTGATTGATTCAGGGGTGTGACCGGGTCTGTGCGTGGTTCCAGTGTATTTTCGGTTTGAGTAAAGTGTGGCTGAGTAAATGCATTGGTGTGTTAGCGAATGTAATGTAAAGAATATTGCTTTGTGTAACTGTAGATTTGGGAATAAAGTAATAATCGGAGCAGTGCAAATATGATTACTATGGTTTGGGTTTCGGTCATTACGCCATGTTTCCTTACGAAATATGACAAAACGGCATATTTCAATAAGGTACATGTATATAAATACAGCAAAACTTCCATAAGTCGAATCGCCATTTGCCAAATATTTCTGTTCGATTTCGAGAAAATTCGAAATGTAGAAGTTAGAAATAATTTACAGTCAAACGTCCATATCTCGAACTTCTATTACTAGAATATTTCTAACTTCTTCATTTCAAATTATCTCGAAATCGAACAGAAATGTTTGGCAAATAGCGATTCGACTTAAGTTTTGCTGTATATACAATATATATCGCATTTTATATCGCAACTCACACATAATACAATTGCAAAAAAAAATATTTCCCATTTAAAAAACGTTAACTCGAGTTAAACTTTTCACGAAAAAAAAATTCCCTCAAAAATACTGTAACTTACACTTGGAGTACTAAGTTTTCTCATCATAACATAACTAGTTACATTTTTTCAGTGAAAATGGTAAAATTAAGAATCTTTTTAAATAGTTTACGAAATATACAATAAATCTAAAGGTATCACAATTAATTTTATTGCTTTAGTTAATAATTTTTGTTCTTTTCAGTCGAAAAACCTTTAAATCGTTTTACTGAAAATCGCTCTTTTTGACTCAAAACTTAACTAACTTGGAGTTATTTTGTATGGATAGTGCGATATGTAATATATATATATATATATATATATATATATATATATATATATATATATATATATATATATATATATATATATAATACTATATTATATTTGCACATTTTTCAGATCAAGTACCGGTTGCTGCACTTACACCTTCATGTTCAACTACTACTACTGAATCAGTTAGGTCTCCATCGCCCGTTTTCCCAAATGTTAAGTTAAATAATGACTGTCTAGATGAATCACAGTTCATCAACTTTACTGGAATAACTATATTTTTACAATCAAACTATTCTCAAACGCTTCCTACAAATGAAGTAAGAATAGTTACTTAGAACTATTTAAATTAAATATTATTTAAATTCATAATATATATCTAAATTTTACATAAGGTTAACATTAGGTTACACACAATATGAATGTATATGGTTAATATATAATTAAATATAATATTCAATGAAGATTTGGGTATGTTTTATTTTAAAATTTTCAGATTGAGAATACATTTATGTTTCTTTGCAAGTATTTGCTTACAACTTAAGATTGTTTTGAAATAATATTACTGATAACAGCCAACATAAAATGGTATCGGCAATAATATTTGCTCAGTAAACCATAATTCTGACAAATATATAATTTTCTCCTCAACTATTAATATGATTGCAACTATCATGCTGTGATCTCCGCAACATAAAATACTCTAAATAATATTATGGTGGTCATCATTTAACTGTTCCTCCAATAATATTCCTGATAATAACGAACATAAATAAAATGGTATCTGCAATAATATTTACTCAGTAAACCATAATTCTGACAAATATATATTTTTCTCCTCAACTATTAATATGATTGCAACTATCATCCGATTATCTCCGCAATATTAAATACTCTTAATAACATTATGGTGATCATAATTTAATGTTCTTTCCAATTAAAATGTTGCACTGTAACAATTATAATATGTTAATTTACATAATTGCTACAATCAAAAATCCAATCATAACATGATAACTTTGAGAGATAATTGTAGTAACCATATTTTTTTTCTGCGTGCACCAAACTCTATTAAAATATACGAACAGCTGCAATCTAGTTTACAAATTTTTATTCAAGACCATGACAAATTGAATGAATCCATTGAAGCTGCAAAATTAGTGGAAATCTGGCTCTCAGAAGTGGATGAAAATAATGATCCTGATTTGCCTACATTAGAACAAAGTGAATCGGACTGTCCAACCCAAGGTTTAGGTCGAGAATATTTTTTGATGAGGGTGATCAGTCTGATGATATTTGCGAAAGGGGTCGATTGGAATTAATTCGGAAAGTTTAAAAAGAAAAAAAAATCAATCCAAAATTCGGGAGTAATATTGAGAAACGGTGCCATGTAAATTTAGTTTTTTTTACTAACCTTATCTAGAATAAATAAAAATGGAAAATTTTTGTGTTTACTAAATAAAATCATTAGGTATAAATGAGGGTTGCCATCTTTTAGAAATCCCTCACGAGGACACTACAAATAAAAAAATTAGAAATCGAAATTTAAAATAATTTTTAATAATCTTCTAATATACTTTTATTTCAAACATAAAAAAAATTATAAAACTTTAATAAAAATAAAATTATTTCAATTGCAAATTAAATTTACTACATTTTCTGACTTATATAACATCATTTTTGATTTTAAATATATATTTTTCATTTGATTTGGCACATTTTAAACCAGCATTGTCCTTTTTAATTTTATTATAAAATTCATGGCAAGTTAGTCTATTATTAAAATATATTATTAATTCTGATTTGATCAGATTTGGAAGAGCCCTATTCCTCTCATCACGCCATTTTATATTCATGACGCTAAATATCCTTTCAACATATGCGGAACTATTAGGTATACTCAAAAAGAATTAAATAAAATTAAACAAATTTGGGAAAGATCTAAATTTGAGCACATTAGACCATTTCTCAAAGCAGCAAAGTTTTTTAAAATCATCTGATAATTTTATGGTATCAACAATTTTTGTTGCTGAAGCACTTTCGTCAAACAATAAATTATTATTTACATTAACTGTTTCATCTATACGAAGTGTTTCAACTAATTCGACGGCACAATCAAAAGAAGGGAATTGTTCATTTAAAATGAAAACGTCCAACTTTTTTAGCAAATCCATTGGAATATTGAATTCAATTTTTTTTTTAATATAATTTAGTCCAGTATTTATAAAATCGTTAAATTCTGCTTCCAGTGTGTCTTTTAATTACTAAAATATCATTTATTTTAAGCAAACGCGTTCGAACTTCTTAGCCATAGAATTTTTTAGTTTTTCTTTCTTCCAATTGCAAAATAAAATTTGACAAAATTTCGAACAAATTTAAAATCGTGGTGTTTTCGGCTTCTAATTTTTTTGTAGCTTCTTTAAAAATATTGGTTAAGTGCTGTACAAAAAACATATATATTTCAAGTGATTCGTTAATTTTATTGTTTTTAATGTCTAAAATGTTGTAATATCGTTATAGTAATTCATTTTTTACTGCGAGATCTTCGAAATATATTTTTAGAGCCGGCGACGATTCTAGAATCCGATTTACTGCTGGAAGTAAGGCAACCCATCTAGTCGGGCAGTGTTTGATTAGCTCCCTAAACTCAAGATTACAATAATTATGAAAACTAATTAGATTTTCCCGTCTTTTTGCTGATTTAGTAAAAAAATGAAACAATTTTTGAATAAAATTATCGAAATCAAAGGACAGCACATTTAAACAAAACAACAATTATTGTTTTAAACAATTATGGATGACATGGCAATAACAATTCGCTTTTAAGACATACGGATTCAACGATTTCAATTTTTGTTACAGAGAATTTTGGTTTCCGAAATTAGAATTTGTGTTGTCTGCGCTGAAAGCTGAAATTTTCTCTAGAGATAAATCTAAGGAATTGAACGATTTTTGTATTGCACTAAACATACCAGCTGCGGTTTCATCAGCGTTTTCAAAAAAATCTACAAGTTTATTTTCAATTCCGTTCTCGATCGTGTAATATTGGATTACTATAGGAAAAAAAATTCTATTTTTGTGATTCGAAGTATCTATTTGTAATGAATAACAAATTTTGTTAGAGATTATTTTATTTATAACTTCTACCATTTCTTTAGGAGCCAATACTTCTGTCACAATCGCCTCGGCTTTGGTTCGGCCGCAATTCACTTTATTTCCAATTTTGGAATCGAAATTTGTAGCTTTAATTAATTTTAGGCAGCAATCCATCGAACTGTATGATTGGTTGTGTTTGATACAATGAAAAATATGGACAAGTTCTGCTAATTAGATCTTCATCGATTGTATCTTTTGTATTGAAAAATTTTGTGATTACATCACTGCAACCGGCAGCCGTTAATTTTGTCTGGTGATTATTTGTTCGTTCGTGGTCTTCTAGGGCCCGAAAACCTTTATTAGAAACTAATATTTCCATACTACATAAATTACCATACCCCTTATCACTTGAAATTATTTTTAAACAACTTTTTAACTGCAACCAAGAATCATTAAAGTTCGTTCCTCGTTTTATTTTATTTTTCCGGTTTCATTTGAATTTGATGGCATATCTCCTCTAAAACACAAATGAATTTATAAAAATTTTCTAAAAATCAAATATGCTTAACATTACTTACGGATAGCTTTGAACTTCAATAAAAAAAATGAATTCCTTAATTAGCAGCTGATCGGCTTTAAAACACAAGATAACAAAAAAAGAGTTATTCCCCGTTGTATATAAAAAAGAAGTTACTTTCTCATTTAAATAAGAATATTGTTGCTTATTCCAAACCAAGATGAATTCCATATAATTCGTGAAGTCAGTTACAATCGCGACCATTAGAGAAATTCGTGTCAAATTTTAAGTCGTCAGTAAACGAGGATAATTAATCCGCAAATTTTATTTAGAATTTTTATTTGCACAAATAGGCAAACAAAAATTGTTATGAGTAATTTATAGAACAATGCACTGGGTAATTGTAATTGTATTACAACTAGAAGAGAAATTTACATTTAAAAATCGTTTTGTTGCGTTTTTGTTATTTGATTAACTGAATTTACGGGTAACATTTTCATCTGCCTGTGTGAAGGCAGAATATAAAATATATTACAGGTGTTATACAAAATCACGCCCATTTGTCTTTTTTAATAGTATTGGTTTTGTTTTCATCATAAAAGCAAGAAAAATAAACTACATAATTTGTTACTTTTTTATACCCAAATGAGTAATATTAACGGAATTTGATATATATCTATTTTATTAAATAAATAAATAACAAATATTATTGTCCGCTTAAATCTATAATATTAATATTGCCATTTTGGTGGTTTTAATTGATGAGAAATCAATTTTTTAAATCACGAGGACTTTTCAGTATCGACGAGGACACGAGGACAAAATAGACAAACGAGGACAATCCTCGCCAAACGTGGACGGGTGGCAACCCTGGTATAAATAAATCTTTTTAATACATGCTAAGTAAATCTGGTGAATATTCTTCTGTGAATTAAATGCTAGACGGTATTATTAACAATGCATTGTGGAAATTTAAAAGTGAAAAAAAAACTAAAACCAAAGTTCTAAAATGGTAGACTAATACCTAAATCGTAAGGTGTAAAATTCAGTGCTGTAAGACAAAAGCTCATGTAGGCAAATATAAGTTAAATCCGAAATTATAACTATAAGTCTATAAGTTTCTTGGGCATTATAATAATTATAAGGAACATTAACCGTACGTTGAAAGAATCAAATTTTCTTTGAGTGAATTGTCTTTGAGTGTTAAAATACCCATGTGATTAAAAAAAAAAAATAAAAGAAGACCGAGCTAGAGTTTGGGAAAAATTAGTAAGTGCAACTGTGATTTTTTTTTTGGTTGAAAAAAAATGCTTTATTGAGTACAGGTGTATGACCAGTTAAAACGGCCAGAATTTGTCGCAATCATAACCATATTAACATTACGAAAAACAAAAACATAAAACAATCGAAAACATAAAAACCGACAAATTTCATTCAGGAAAAAAAAAGGAATCATTAATACCTCATATTTTTTTTTTTTATGATTTATCTTGTCTTTAAAAATATATTTATATTTGAATAATAAACAGTAAATATCTAATCAATGAAATATCAACGTAATTCAAAAATCATAAAATAACGTAAAAAAATTAATAAAACAAATGTGTATATGTAATTACAAAGCCATTAGAACGGCTACTTCAACATTCAACATAACATCTGGAATCATTGTGAAACATGCAACAACAAAAGCCATGCAACAGTTAAGATTTTCTTTTATTTTCTTATTTCTTTTATTTACATGTATACATACTTATAATACATTTATCCTATATTTTTTTTTTCTTATCATTAATTTAACATTGAATTAGTTGAACTTATTCCATTTTCATAATACTAATCTCTTAGGTTAAGATTTGGTGTAGCTTAGTATTAGAGAAGGTGTAGGTACCGGTCCTGAGTAACGATTTTTTTTTTCTTGTAGTTTTTTTTTTGTTCGCTTTGGATACTTTTATTTTTGGATACCTTGAATTTATATCAACTGATTTTGTTAATAAATATTTTTTTTTGTAGTCTAAAATAATAGCAATCTGGGGCCCTATTCTCGAATTCCACAACTATTTTCCACATGCGGACATCCGTCAAAATTCATCAAAACGGGGAAATTTCTTCCACCTGCTTTTACCCATTCGGAAATATTCCCTTAGTACCGAACAGAACAAAATCAATTTTTATGAATTTTGACAGATGTCCACATGTGGAAAATGCGGGAATTCGGGTTTTGGTGTTCTCTTTTAATCATCTCATCGCCTTTCGAGTTGTGTCAGCAATTTTGGTGGTGGATTAGTGAATGTTAATGATAGGATGAGTTCAAGAGTAAGTTTGTACGAGGGCGGATTGAAAATGAAGCTACCTAAGTAGGAAAACAAAATTTTTTTTTGCCAAAAACCATTTATTTCTCAACATAGTCTCCATTTAATTCGACACACTTAGTAAGACGATATTCCAACTTTTTTATACCATCTGAATAATACGATTTCGGGAACCCCTCAAAATACGCGTTAGTTTCGATAATCACTTCTTCGTTTGAGATGAATCTTTGTCCTGCGAGCTATTTTTTCAAGTTTGGAAACAGGAAAAAGTCACTAGGAGCTAAATCTGGACTATAAGGTGGATGATCAACCAATTCGAGGTGTATTTCACGTAATTTTAGCATCGTATCTAATGCTGTGTGAACCGGTGCGTTGTCTTGAAGAAAGAGCACTTTTTTCTTCTTTAAATGTGGTCGTTTTTCCTTGATTGCATCAACCAATTGTTCCAATAATGCACGATAATACTTTCCTGTGATTGTGGATCCTTTTTCAAGATAATGGATGAGCAATATTCCGTGTGCATCCCAAAATATAATGGCCATAACCTTGCCAGCCGATTTCACTGCCTTTGCCTTCTTCGGAGCACTTCCACCAGCTTCCACCCATTGTTTCGATTGTTTCATCAACAGTAATTAATCGTCGCCAAAAATCAACAGGATTACGCTTTATCAGGTCCAAACACCGCTGTGAAGTGGTCTGTCGAACTCGTTTTTGTTCGACACTGAGCAAACGCGGCACCCATCTTGCCGATAGCTTTTTCATATGCAAATGTTCATGCAAAATGTTGAACACACGTTCATATGATATGTTTACCATTTCAACAATCTCACGCAACTTGACTCGGCGATCATTCATAACGATATCGAGGATTTTCTTGATATTTTCTTCAGTAACCACCTCTTTTGGCCTTCCTGTTGATGGTATTGTTGCAGTGCTTCTTCGGCCGCGTTTAAATTCAGCAATCCAATATTTTACCATGTAATCTGACGGAGCAGACTCACCGTAATGTTTATCGAGCTTTTCTTTTGTCTCTTTAGCCGTTTTCCCTTTCAAATAATAGTGTTTAATCACTGCACGAAATTCGTTTTTTTCCATTTTTCAAGAAACACAAAAGTTGCTTACTTCAAACGACTACAACAAATAAACTAATCGATGAATTTGGGTGAAATTTTAACAGCTGACGTTTGACAGATCGCAATTTCTAAAAACAAAAAAAAATTGTGTTTGTGCTGCCATCTAGCGCTAGGTAGCTTCATTTTCAATCCGCCCTCGTAGGTGAGTATAAGGAAGCTGTTGTCTCCTACCCGGTCTATTTCCTCTCCTGCGGTCTAACAAGTTCCACATCATGTTTCTGGAAGTATCCATGCATTTCCCTGAGCTTAAGCCGGCAAAACGACCGCCCAGAAACATTAAAATGATGTGGATATTTTGATAAATGATATACATTGGGGTTTGGTTTTCCTGAATTGGATTTTTTTTTATTTTTATTTTATTTTAATGACCAAACTCCATTGCACTTCGTTACCCATGCTGTGGTAATAACCCTGCAATTTCTCGTTCCGAAGGTGCAACCTTCTTGCTGTGTTGTTTCAATACTGGATCCGCACCAACAAAGTTGGTCCCACTATAACAAACAATTTTGAAGAGTCGGACAATAATAGACGTTTTGTTGGTTCCTCCTTTAAAAGATTTAGCCTGGTCATGTCAAATCCAAATGTGTCATCTTCAGGATTGTAGAGAATGCCTGGTGTACTATTTGGTTGATTTTTAAATTAATCATTCCTTTACCCGGTAAACCACAAGTCGATTATTCGCCTATAAATTCGGATTGAGAAAATATCTATTGTCGCCGAAGGAAGTGAGGTAAGTGTATCATTAGGTGAGCCACATGAATATATAGAAAGCAAGCCAAATCCCATCCTATAATTGACTTTGACCGTAACAATTGTCACTTTCTCATCAGAGTATTGGTCAACAATACTTGAACTTCAAAGCCCGATTTACCAACGGCTTCAAATCTGTATACAAATTTGACATTAAATTCAGCATATAGTGTGCAAAACTCTGACTTAAGTGTACAACGAAACTCTGACTTCAGTATACAATAAGACTCTCACTTCAGTGTATAACAAAACTTTGGTTTCGGCGTTCGACAAATTTCTTTAAAATAATACGAGAAACGTACATTTTATAAATATTTATTTTAAACTGTAAAATCTTAACAATTCATCAAACCAATAAGAATTCAATTCAGTAGAATCAAAATTATCAAATAACCCTTATATTACAATAAAAACCCTTTTTATTTTTTCTTATGAGGCTTTCGCTTAAAACAATCTTGCACTGCATGGCATATATTGATTGTCTCTATTACAAAACGAGCGTCCTTCCTATTTTTATTGCCCATTTTGACAATAAAATCTAAAATATTTATATATTTAAAAAAAAATATGTATTCTGAAACAGAAACAATTATTAGTTTTGAATTACGCTTTCAATTTAAAGTGTTCCTTACCATCTTCTTCAGCTGGAAAAGTTCCTTCACGTTTTTTGATTCGATCCCATTTTATTTGTTCTGCAAATTTTCTGTGATCAATTTGCTTAGAATGGATTTTGCAAAGTCGTTGACTTCTTTCTTGGCATCTCCTTTCGATGTAAATTGAGTGTAAGCTTGAAAGAAAAATATAAATAAAACGAGAATTAGAATAAATGTGAATAGAATAATTTACAAGTAAGCAAGACAAAACAAAACCTCACGCGTAAATTGGCATGTAACTGCATGTACAGTGATTTTATATTACAGATACATGAAGACTTTTGTCAATGAGTGAAAGTGATGACAAGACAGAAAGCACGAGATTTGAACTAGCAGGTTAATAAAAAGGCTATAGAAATGCTTACCATATTTTCTTTATAATCTTTTTCACACAGTTTATGTTCGAGCTCATCCAATTTTCCTTTGTCGTTTATATCTGTTATTGCAACAAATGACAATTCGGCTGGCGATTTCTTACACAGGTTATCATCCTCATCATAATTTCGTTTTGGGCAGCTATTTTCTCTAAATTTGAATTGATATTATCCATTTTTAAAGATAAAATGTCAGACTGTAATTGAGAGGACTGTTTCAGATATGTCTTGCAAGATAGTTTGGTATGATTCGTACTGAATGCATACAAAATTGCTGACTGGACCTTGATCTGTCGGTATTTCTGTCGGTTTATCCGATAATACGGATTCTGGTAGCTCGCTTTTTTTGCATAAATTCGATTGATTGCACCTCGGAATTTGAAGTGATTTCAATGGCTTCGATCACACATTCGTGAAACAACTTTGCGTAAACATTCGAGGTCCCTTCAAAATTATAAGCACGTTTATTCTGCTGATCCTCGTTTTCTTCTATATCAGAAGTAGTATAATTTAATCGAAGACTACACTCGACATTGGCAGCTTTAATAGTTTCTAAAAAAATAGAGAAAAAAAAATATTGAAGCCAGCTTGAAATAATTTTTTTTTAAATTAAATACGTACCAATATTATATTTTAATACTCTGCAATTATGATTTGTCCAGTTATTCCTCGGTATACCGCGGTTTTTAAATTCCGAACTCCAGGTTTTAGATGGTGGACAGAACCATTGGTTGGTATTTTCCGTAATCCACGCATATTGGATAACTTCAATTAATCTCTTGTGTGATCCACTTTGACTCTATTTTCTCTATACATAAAAGCACGTGTGTTTAAAGTAAAATAAAATAAAAACTTCTTATCTGTAAAACCTGATACCTTGCGCTCGAATAACGGAACATACTGCACACTACTAAAACACTTGCTTATTATCATTTGTTAACAACAAAACTACTTACTTGCTTACAAATAACTAACACACTAGTCATTTGTCGGTCTGACTTTAAAGTCAAACTTCTATATCCAGCGTTTACGCTCATCGAGTAATAGAAGTATAAGTCAGTTTTCTGTAATTGACTTCAAGGTTCGTCATATAACAGGTATCAAAGTCAATAATAAGTAACTCGTGTTTTAGGCTGTCGCAAAATTGGCATCAAAGCTGGATTAAGATAACAGTTATTTAAGCTTGATATTCTACTGACTTTTAAGTTGGACTTCTATAAAAAGAGCTTTGGGCCTACCGCATCACTAACATGAAAGCTAAATATATACACTTAACCTTCATGTTAGTTAAACGTAAACATATAAATGGCACAGAAGTCAAATGAATAATTTTAACATCAGTGTCAGACATAAGACTTACATTCCCATTATTTTCGGACTTGTGGTTTACCGAGTTTGCTCGTAGGTTCTTCGGAACGTCGCAGTTCAGATTTCAGCAGAATTTGACGTCCACTTGCGCAATGGAAATCCTCGGCTCTCCGCAAGTTTTGTCATCTGTTGTTGAATGGTTACAATCTCTTCAACAACGGTGTCACCCCCCAGTAAGTAGATCATCCAAGTAAAAATCTCTTTCTATGATAAGGTAAGGTAAAGTAAAGTTCTCTCAGTTTCGTGGTCGATCCCTCCATGATGTGGTATGTCTTATGTTGGACTATCACCTGGCTCATCTCTCACTAGCTGCATATGGCCTTGCATTAGATAATCTTCCATAAATCCGTGACAGTGTTTGGCGGATAGCTTACCCCTCAGAAATTTCCTCTCGATTTGCAGTAACCGTGCTACGGTCTTCTTTCTGAATTCTCCAAGTAAAGATGGTTGTACCTTTAAAGGTATGTGTACCATGTAATTTCCATCTGTTAGTCGCTCTATTGTCTCTGTAAATAGTTTTTCTGCGTCTGCTTCCTCCTGAGTAGGTGTTTGTTCTGGCGAGTATGACACCATTTTCTATTAATAAATGTAATTGTTGCCCAGTTGCGGTGATCATTGACAAACTTTAGACCTCCTGGCTGCAGCCTGTGCTTCCCGTTATGATCCAACCAAGTTCAGTTTCTTGGGCAATTGGATCTTGTGGGCATCCTCTAAAGATGTGACTGTTTAGAATTAAGGGATAGAAGTCAACGCCGATTATAACGTCGGTGCTAATGGACTTGTTGTATTGTGGATCTGCAAGTGGTAAATGCTGCAAATGTGCCCATTTGTTGGTATCAAATTCAACGTCTGGAATGCTGTCGGTTAATTTCTTAAACACCATTGCCTCAAAAAGGAACTTTGAAACCTCGCGGATAAAGTTAATTCGACTTTGTGATACCTTACCTGTTGCTTGTATGCCTTGTAACCGATGTCCAGTCCTGTGTTATTTTATATTACATACGGTTCATGTTCCGCTGCTTAACAAATTTCTGCATAACTTATGTAGCATCACTACTTGCAATCGCCCGCTGTAATTTAGTTTGCTCAATTCTCCGCATTCATTAATCTTATGTCCATCTCCACAGTATACACATATGCTTGTTGTTGAAAAAAAGGTTCGTTTAACCGTTTGACCTTTATTTTCTCGTATTGTTGTGGATGTGGTTGGTGTCATTATTGACCTTTGGTTGCCATTGGCTTCTAATGACATAAATCTTAATTCGAAAAATTTTAAAAATTCCGTTGTTGGCTGGTTGTCCAGTTTTTTAGACAAGGTAAACATTATTATTGAGTTCCACGATTCAGTATTTACCCCTGCGTTCCGGATTTCGTACAAACATTAAGTTGTCGTGTCGTGAACATTTCTCAACACTACGGCTGATTATTTGTTTATATTTTTGGCTGGCCGAACAACGTATTTGAATATGTTGAAATCAGCAGCCTCCTGTTATTATATCTACTGCTCAAAATTTCTCAAGCAGCTTGGTAATTTTCTACTGTTGCAGCACCTTCCAACTGATCCTTTAGATAGTTGATTTTATGGGTGTCGCTGATCTGTGTGTTTTAATGGATCAGAGATCAGATTGCTGAATGTGAATTCGTAGTGTGCTGAATTCGTGGTGGCCGATTGCCCGTATTTGGTTTGTAGGTTTGCTTTTTTCCGTTCCATCTATTATCAACTGTTCTTTTAAATAGTTCATGTGTTGTTATTGTTCACAACTAACTAGCATGTAAATTTCCTCATGGAGTTCGCTATTTGATCCATGAGTTTCTGTATTGTTGCTAGTGAAAGTTTCATTGCCGGTTTTGTCCCAGTCTCGACAAAATCTGCGGCGTCGTTAATTTTTTTGTATTTGACGATTTGACGACCACTAGCGGTATTCTTCGCGACATATACATATTTCATTTGGTAGTGGGGTATTCTTGGCGGCATATATTATATATTTTGGCGGTACGGGATTTCTTAGAATATATGCGCCATTGTAATAGTGCGATTTTTCCATTGTTTGGATATACAAAGTACAACAACACAGCAGTTTTTAAAACACGGTTTTTTGGATTGGAGAAAATCCAATTAAACAAAATAAAAACCAGCACCTACTCGTGGAAAAATAAAGTGAACTCCGACAAAAGTGGCCCTTCGAGCCGGATTCTCGACAAATTCGATTATATCCGTAATAATTAATCTATAACGGTAAAGGTGTAGTTCAAGTGAAATTATCCAGTGAAAATAAAGTGGTAAATTCTACACGTGGAAAATTTTCAACTAGCGTGACAAAAGATGGCGGATCAAAAGGTTTCAGGTTTAAGGAGAAAAACAACGCTGAATAAAAATAAATTGATACGAATTAATGAATTTGCAAAGAAGGTGGCTGAAACTACAACACTGGAAGAATTAAATGTGTGTCTCGAACAGGTCGTGAAAATGCATGAAACTTTGAGCAATATAGAAGCACAAATAGCGGAAATTAGTGAAACTAATTCTGTGCCTCTTCAGATCCGACCATAGAAGAAAATTACTATGAGGCAGCAGCGTTATTGAAGGGCAGCATTCAAAATAATTATTTACGAGAACCACAACAAAATAATGCATTCAATTTCACAACGAATGCATCGAACATTGTGCACCAATCTGAGATTAAGTTGCCAAAATTGTATATTCCATCATTTTCTGGCGACTACGCAGATAGGCCATCAGGGGGTGGAGAAATTCCAATATCTTAAGGGATTTTGCGAGGCGAATCGGCATCATTATTAAGGTATATTCGAGTTACGGAGAGTAATTATCTGGGCACATTCAATAAGTTAAAGGAGAGGTACGATAATGGAAAATACATCATACATTCATACATCAAAACGTTTATGGATTAGCCGATTGTTCAGAGTGATAATTTAACAAGTTTGCGAAAATTGCGCGATGTGTCAGACGAGGTAAATCATGGACTAAGCGCGCCTTGGGAAATCAAGCTGAAGCACGTGATACGTGGGTTATTTACTTGTTGTTGAAAAAAGTTGACGATAAAACTGGATTAGCCCCGGCAAATTTTTCCAATGATAATTAATAATATGTATTACAAGAAATAGTGTCCGAGGTCATTTGGTTACAAACGAGCAACAGTCACAATCAAATAGTCACAGTCAAGGTGCCAGTGTTAATTTCAAGTGCGCCTTGTGTTCTGGTGAGTTGCATTTTTTGCTGCAATTCGAAAAATTTCATGTCATGGATGCGGTTAAAAGAAAGGAATTTATTCAAACCTCAAATCGCTGTTACAATTGCCTAAGTGCCAAGCATCCGGTTTCAAAATGTACATCAAGGCGACGATGCCAACAGTGCGGTCGGAAGCATCATAGGCTAATCCATTTTGAAGAAACGAAGGTTCAAAGTTACCCAACAGTAAACATTATAGCACCTTATTTTCAGCACCTTATGTCACATTCCCAAACATGCAATCTTACCAACAACATTAGTGGTGTATTCAATCGGGATGGCAAAATAATTTACTGTAGAGCCTTATTGGATTCAGGCTCTCAAGTGAGCCTTGTCACCGAAGATTGTGCGTCACGGCTTAAATTGCAAAGATTCAACTCAAGAATCTCTGTGAGCGGAATCGGAGATATGAGTGTTGGGGAGACTAAAGGTAAAATTAAACTAGCTCTTAAAGCAAAGCAGATAAAGTCTACGAAATAAGCGCGTTAGTTTGACGGAAAATTACATGTTCATTGCCAGTCTAGAATCCACCAGAATGTATTCGGTCAAATAAATGAATCTACCAGTCAAGAGTATGTATCAATGTTGGCAACTAATAAAGATTTAACTAAAATAATAGATATTCACCAAACTTTAGAACGGTTTTGGGAAGTTGAGGAGGTGATAGCTTTAAACCCACAATTTAGTGAAGAAATAGCCCTTTGCGAGGAAAAGTGTATTGCTACAACAACATTAGATGAAGACGGACGCTTTGTGGTTCAAAGGCCCTTTAAACAGTCACCGAAAAAATTGAGCGGAACTCTTTCGGTTGCCATAAGAAGGTTACAAGGGGTGGAAAAACGATTTAACCGGGATCCAGAATTCAAAAAGATTATATCACGAATTCATGAGCGAGTATGAAGCAATTGGCCATTTGGTAGAAATTTCCAAAAATCAAATGTCGCAACATCCAACCAAGTTTTTATCTACCACATCACGGGGTCCTAGGTATGGAGAATACTACGACAAAAATGCGAGTCGTTTTTGATGGTTCGGCGAAGTCAACTACAGGCATATCGTTAAATGATTACTGAGCGGCCGGTCCAGTAGTACAACCAAGCTTATTCGCAATTATACTGAGGTTTCGAGAGTATCCGGTTGCTTTTTCAGCAGACGCCGAAAAGATGTATCGCATGGTTAAATTGGATGCACCAGATACTGAATACTAACGAATAGTATGGCAAAGTAATGTGAGTGATCCCCTTAAGCATTTTCGGCTCTTAACTGTCACTTACGGGTTAATATCGGCATCTTATTTAGCAACTCGAACATTACACAAGATCTCAGAAATGTATACCGATTCTCACCCACAAGGTTCTAACATAATTGCGAAATATTTTTATGTCGACGACTTAATGGGCGGTGCTCAAACTGTTGAAGAGGCAAGTCAAATTATTAGAAGTATATGTGAGCTACTTGATAAACATGGCCTTAAATTAAAGAAATAGAAAACGAACTGTCCCGCGGCACTAAGTGGAAGAAATGAAAGTCTGCTGGACACTTCGGCAAAAATATTTGGTGAGCAAAATGTTGCAGATTATGCAGTTAAGGATCTCGGGATAAGCTGGAATCCAGGAAAAGATCAATTTATAATTAATTTTAAATTAGACGTTTTACAAAACTGTTACACAAAAAGGGGCATACTATCTGCGGCTGGCAAACATTTTAATCCGATGGGCTGGTTGTCACCTGCAACAGTAATGGTTACAATGTTCATGCAACACCTTTGGTGGCAATTGCCACAGGAGTTAAATCGACAATGCTTATCAATTCTGAGTACCCTTGGCCAAGTGGGATGTATTAATGTATCTCGTCATATTGGAACAATTACGTCATCGAAGGTGGATATTTACGGGCTCTGCGATGCTAGTGCAAAAGCATACACCAATGAAACAGCTATCGTTGCCAAGACTTGAGTTATGTGGTACGCTTTTGCTGTCAAATTTAATCAGTATCACTCACGAAGCGGGTGTCCAAATTGTGAATTGCACATATTGGGCCGATTCAAAAATCGTGCAGGATTGGTTGCAGAGTTATCCTCGTCGGTAGAGCACGTTCGTCGGAAATCGAAGTTCCGAAATCAAATCACATATAGTTAACGCGAGCAATGGAAGCATGTCCCATCTACTTCTAATCGAGCAGATTGTGCGTCGCGTAGCATGGCTCCAATTGATCTAGCATCCCATGATCTTTGGTGGCGTGGGCCAACCTGGTTGTACGAAGCGCAGCATATGTGCCCAGTCCAGAGCAAAACTTATAATAAAACAGAAGAGGAAAATCACAAAATGTTCACATTCAGTGCAATTAGTGAAAACAAATGTGTGGACAAATTTTTATGCAGATATTCGTCATTTCAAAGTGCTCAACGCGTACTGTGTTACATTTTACGATTTATTAACGCTTGTATATATCCCAGAACGGTTAGCTGTACTGATAAATCACTTTTGCGCGAAGAACTAGCGCAAGTCGAAGTAATGCTATGTAAACATGCGCAGGAGAAATTTTATTCGAGGGCGTTTAAGTCCATTTCTGGATAAGTGTGGTGTTCTACAAGTGGGCGGAAGATTACAGCTCAGTTTAGCACCTTGCGCAACAAAACATCCTTTAATACTGCTTCGTAAATCACGATTGAGTTGGATGCTTCTTCAAGACGAACACATTTATAGTAAACATGCTGGGCCTTCTTTAATGATAAGTCCCACAAAGCAGAGGTATTGGATTCCGAGGGGCAAATCAAAAGCCAAATCGGCCGTCGATAAGTGTGTCATTTTCGCCAGATTTAATGACAAACTCCAACAGCAACTAATGGGGAGTTTACCAAGATCACGGTTAGATCTGATTCGTCCATTCAGCGGGTCCATTTAGCATTCAATTAACCAAAGGGAGAGGACAAAAGGTTTATAAAGCATATATTTGCGAGTGATCTAACTAGCGACGCATTCCTGGGGCATTAAAGCGCTTTGTATCAAGACGTCGAGGTTGCGATAATTTACGCAGCGACAACGTCACTAATTTTGTTGGTGCCAAGGCAAAACTAAGCACAACTTTTAATTCATTCATCGAGCAATCCAGTAATATTAATCATTTTTTGTCTAGAAACAAAATTAAGTGGAACTTCAATCCGCTTCTAATTGTTGGCATCTATAAGAGTTTTTAGTTACACCTGTAAAATTATTAAATTCAACAGTGTACCTAACAAAAATCATGATTGGTTTTGCGTTCTTTATGCGATAAATTCGAAGTGCTACTAAAATCGTAATAATTCAAGTGAAAATATGCCTCTATCTATAAAAAAGAAAATATTTACAATAATTGTTAGATATTGAAGACGAAAATAAACAATCACAATCAGCTTATTAGTTCTGTCTTACAACGACTTAAAATACTAGAAGATATAGTAAACATTTTGAAAGATGATTATGAAAAGAAAGTTAAAGAGTTGACAAACCTGCAAAATAAATTAGACAATTTTTCGTCTGTTGTTACAAAGGGCGCTGATTGTAAATAACAATATATCGATAACATCGAACTAAAGTTACAGTTTCTGGTTTGCCTATATTATTGAAAAAGAGAGCAACTGTGACTACCGTTGAAACAGACATTGTTTGATGTAAATTGTTTACGTCGATGAGCGTAGATTCCGATAAATGGACATCTATAATTACATTAATGTTTATTCATCTAAATTGCAAGTAAATAATCATGGATATAGATTTTAATTTGAATGACAGCCTAACCAAGCTGAGACGAGAAATTCTATGAAATGCAAAAAGGATCAAGAATCAATGTCAATTTAAATATCTGTGGTGTCATGTTGAGAAACTGAAACGGCCCATATACAATACAATAGATTGAAGGAAAGTTGTATTGTGTGAGGGCTGTAGTATAACCTACAGAACGACGCGGTAGTCTCGTACGATAGTACGGCATGCTAAAAATCTGCTGTACAACTTGCCATATATCCCAGAAAGCTTTGGTCGGTTACGTTGATTTACGTTCGTATGATTTCCATTTAGTAAAATCAGTAATCGAGTCAACCGATGCTTGGTACAGAACAAGGTCAGAATGACTCTGTACGAACTTCGAATGATGCCAAACGCCTAATGCGTGTTGCGCTTTATAAAAGCGAGCATCTTAACGTGTAGTTAGTACCCAAAACTATAACTGTTCTGCCTCAGGCCGCCCAATTTTCAAAATGCTTTCAAGATATTTACGATCGAATTTGAGGTAAAAGGGTCAAATTGACTCTGTGTGTTCTCTGAGAGTTAATCTATCCAATTATCTGGACAAGTTGCTGTACAACTTATAATACGCTAAACCGTATCGTATATGGGTCGTTTAATGCTACGTAGAAAACAAAACGATTTTTTTTTGTATACATAGATTAACTGACCTTAACGAAATCATACAAAATTTAAAATAATATGAGTAATAATAATATCCCTCATAGCATTACTATTTCCTACCAAAACATCCGACGTATTCGAAAAAATTTTGATTTGTACTTAACTAATATTTCTGGTCGATGTGATAATATTGACTAAAACTCATACAATTCATAATGAATTTAATAGTTATAGTATTCAAAACTGCAACCACTGACCTTATTGTAATAACAACTTTAGTGTAAGTTTATGACAAATTGACAAAAAACCTTACAACAGCAAAACAACTATAAAACCAAGTATTAGACACTAATAAACTGCGGATCTCAAATAGTTTTTAGTAACAGTACCAATCACCATTATACTACCAACTTCCTATTATACTACATAAAATTTAAATTTAAGACTACAAATTTGTTTGAGGCAGTTTTATAAGTTCTTCTTAAAAAGCATAGGCTAAGATTGGGTGGCCCATGACAGACCATCGTTCAGACTCAAAAATATTTGAGTCCCGGCTTCAACAACAATGCACTTATGAAAATAAAAGAAAAACTTAGCGTTATGAGTAGCGATTCAAAACAAGCTGTATTATTATTCGACGAAATTCATATAAGAAGCGATCTTTATGATAAGAGGCTTATCAGCGAATTGGAAATATGTATTAAGTTATTATGTTTCCCAAAATAGTATTTCCACTGTAGGTTGTTTTTACTTCTTCAAGAAAATTTGAGCATATGTTTTGAATTGGGAGTAAAAATAAGAGGCGTGGTCTGTGATCAAGGGCCAAATAACAGAAAATGTTTGAATATGTTTGGTATTTCAATTGACCTCATTTTTTGTATAATGATGCTGAAGTAGCATGTATATATGACGTACCGCATTTAATAAAATCAGTCAGGAACACTTTAATGAAATCTGCTATAAAAACCCCTGACGATTTGGTAAGTTGGAATATACCATAATACTAGAACTCTACAACTTAGAAGTGAATTCAATTACCAAATGTTGCCCTAAATTCACAGCTAAACACATTTACCCAAATAATTTTGAGAAAATGAGAGTGAAACTAGCCACCCAGATTTTTAGTAGAATTGTTGTGGCAGGTATTAAAACAGCGATTCAATTGAATAAAATATCACCTCATAATAAAGAAGTTGCATGTTCGACATATAAGTTTATTGAGAAAATTGATAAACTCTTTGATTGCCTCAACTCTAAAACAAAATATGAAAAAAATCCATTTAGATGTGCCTTTATTACGAATAATCAAGTTGATACATTTCTGAAATTCATGGTAAATTATATTTCAAATACTACGTTAGTAAACAAAACAACAGTTTATTGTTTTAAGGGTTTAATTCAGAGCATACGAGCCATTCAAACAGTTTCTAAAAATATATTTTGTCGGAAAATATTGGAATTGAGTAAATTTTAACGTCAAGATCCGATGTGGAAGATCCGATGAACGATGGAAAATCTACCATATAAATCAAATGAAGAAGACAATATAAATTCCATTGAAATTAACCATGTTGATGACATATCAGATATATCCGAAATTTTTTTTAATCTGGATATACCTTTACAAGAAGCTTCAATGCGGTATTTTGTGGGCTACGTAGCATGCAAAATTTTGAGAAAAATTAAATGTTCCCGTTGCGAAAACATCTTTATCAAAACTGATGAAAATAACTTCTGCAAGCTTAAGGCACTGACTGATTATTACTTCAAAATTTCCAAAGAACAAATTTATTTATTCTCCAGAATGTTTTCAGAACGCGCAAAAATGAAAGATTTGAACAAGAACATTGTCAAACTTTGTATTGTTAATACCAGCATTACCTTTACCTGCAAAGATATGTATGTCGAACAAAATCCGTGTCATGATCATAATAAGGCAGCTTTAAATTTCATGATTTTAGTATTAATTAGGAAACATTGTACATGGTTAGCTGAAAAACACATACAAAAAAATTATAAAAACGTGCGAAATCCGAATTGGTGAATACTATTGCAAGGCAAATAAGTGTAATAAAATTAGTTTTCGAACTTCAGTTTCTTTGAATAAGTATACTATATAGTATGTTAAGTTTTTAAAATTTGTTTGAATTTGAATTTTATTTTTATAAATTAATATGTTTGGGAACAGTACTCTATAATTATAAAACTTAAAATGTTAATATATAAAACTTCAAAATTAGACGACTATGTAAATACAAAGTAAAAACACATAACAACGGTATTTTGAATTTGATTTTAAAACGAACTTGATCCAATAAATCTTATTTGATGCGTTTTACTTTTGTATATCTGATGCGTTTTACTTTTGTATACGTACATATGTATGTATGTATGTAATATTTGATGTTTTCGACGACATTGATGATAATGCCATCTACTAGTAAGTAGAAGTCAAATATATCGAAATAGCTAATTGGGTTCCTCGATTGAAGTATACATTTTTCTCACTACAATTGGCGCAATTATCAGTCAATTTGATGAAAACCACGTCTTTATTCGTTAATAATTCGTCTGGATATATTACGTCTGTGGTTAAACTCTTTAGTCAATGTATGGTTCTTCCCCACCAACGCATTTATCATCCTCAACCTCAACATTATCCATAACCGAATTATTCTTACTTTCCTCCAAGTCATCGTTTTATTCAGGCAAATATGATTATTCAGCTTCATCCATTAATAATAATTTGTAATTGATTCAGCAGGCAAATACTTCATCTTCGTTATCCACACTTCCTACGTTCGATCTCGACAGTTAGTTTTCCTGCACGATCAACAGTCAATGGATTACGTGTTGAGCTGTGTGTATAAAACCATATATACTGAATGTGCTTTCTATTGCAGATCTCGATGCAGGCATGCTCAAAATATCAACCGTCAAGCACTTAAAGGTGAAGGAGAACACAATCCCTTTTGAGATGCTCAGTTGCAACCACAAACAGTTGTGAAAAAAGTTCACTTCGAACATTGTAATGCACCAAAGACTCATATATTTTGTTGCCCTTATATTTTTGGTCCTTATATTTTGGGCGAAGTTCTGCGACATTAAAAATAAATTCAGACGCTTCAAGTTTCTGTGATTCCGAAAGACTCTTTCCTCGAATAGCTGGTTCAAGCAAATTTGCGGTAAAATGTAGCGGTTGTAAGCATTTCTCGGCCCGTGATTTGAGAATACTTAGAAGTTCTTCGTAATTGGCGCATTTATTATGTTCAAAAGTTTGTTTTATGTTAACAAAACAGTACACCACCTTAGACAAAACAGAAAACTCTCAAAAAAATATGGCCAAAACAAATACAAAACCTGCTAAAATTCTCTCTTTAGAAATCCTGATTATGTTGTATAGCTGACTTATTGATGATTGATTGATTGTGAGTGTACGGCCAAGCATTATAGCAAGTCTCCCGGACTCCCGGGCACACACCGTACACCCGTTTACACACAACAAAACCGAAGGATAGGATAGGATTATTAGTTGGGACAGACTCGACCCGGTTACAGACAGCAATGCGATCGATAGTTAGTAAATTAACGGCACAAAAGACAACACAATCTAACTACATTTTTAGATGGTCATTTCTCTGGAATCCAGGGCCGGATACTCAGGTCTCCCTAAACCTAAATTAAAAATTATTAATGTTGTAATTTCCCCCTGTTCGCCTTTCAATAATTTACCTGATAAAATATTTAAGAAAATCTAAAATTACTCAGCTAAAATTATAATTATAATTACAGTAGAATTCGCTTATAGCAAACACTCAAGGGACATAATTTTGTTCACTATAGCCGGCTGTTCATTTTAATCAAATATTCGTTTACGTTTATAAACGTAGTTCATTGTTTGTAGTGTATAAGAAAAAATAAGTGTTCGTGCAAATTCAAGGCACAAAACTTTATGACAAAACCATATGATCATTATAAGCGTTTGTTCGTTATACATGGTTTGGTATAAACGGATTCTACTGTATTATAAAAAACATCATTATAACAAAATAAAGATAAAATTAAATAAAATAAAGTTGAAATTAAACTTTTATGATTGATTATGAGTGTACGACCAAGCATAATAGCAGGATCTCCCGGACTCCCGGGCCCAGTTATGTAAACCCACAACAGGTAACATAACAATAGGCAACAACATAAATAACGCACACGATTCGGCCCACGATAACATACAACAACAAACATGCAGTCACATTTTTTAACATGCATAATAAATCTAATATTACGAATTATGCTGTAAATATATATTTTGCCTTTTATGCAAAATATAATGTAATTGACCTAAAATAAAACGTGTGAACATAAAAAATGTAAAGATGATAACGCTGCATTTTTTATGTATATAAACTCAAATCAAACCATTGCTCGGTGAGATTTATAATTGTATTCCAACCTAAATTGTACTCTTTATGTAAGATCAAAATAGAATAATAACATTTTAAGTATTTTTGAAGCAATAAATATAACTGGCGCAGTTGATAGTGGATATTTTTTAATATCTGTTCACTACAAAAACACACACTGCATAGCAAATAATAATAGTGTTCTAAGTGTCATAAAAAGTGAAATACTGACGGTTCATCAGTAAGTAGTGCTTGAACCAAGTTTTATTTGCGAGCATATACAAAACCAAAGTATATGTTGTTTGACGGTTGATCAAACATAATTAAGAAAAATAAAGAGAATAAAAAAAAAATTTTTTTTTAACAAACCGAAATAATAATACAAAAAAATTTTTTTTTTCGAGATATCTATTTGCCCCCACCAGTGGTAAGCGAATAGAAATATTTAAAACAAATATAATAAAACGATTGGGCGTTTGTACCCAAAAAGTGAAAAAAAATAAGGAAGAAACCGGTATCAACAGACACAGGAATCAAGGAATGACGGCTTATCAACAATTGATTTTTGTAACAATTATAATTTTTTGGTGAGTACCATACTGATTTAAATCTCCCTGATTGATATCCAAAAATTCCTTAGTTTTTTATATATATATATTTTAAAGTCAAATAAAAAAAATTTATCTTAGAAAATTTTGATTAAAATTTAAAGTTAAACATTAAAGTTAATCATTTATCGTGATCAATAAAATAAATTATAAAATAAAATGGTAGAAGAACAAACCTTTAAGCAAATGGAGCGAACTCTTCGTCTCCTTCAAATCCCAGATGCCATTAAAGACATTCCACCATATAGTGGAAGTCGAACAGAACTTAGTAAGTTCATAACACAAGTTGAGGACATCCTCACAATTTTAAAACCTGTATTCACGGATCCTTCGTACCAAATTATTCTATTACGTGCGATAAGAAACAAAATTATTGGCAACGCCAACCATGCCTTAGAAATGTACAATACTACAAACAAGTGGGACAGTATAAAAGAAAGCCTGATAGCTCATTTCGCAGATAAACGCGATGAAAACAGTCTCATTCGAGATCTCCATTCTATTTCCCAAAGAAAAGACAGCGTAGAAGTCTACTTCACAAGAATTTTAGAAATTTGTAACACCCTAAAAACTTGGGCAAAACTGAATACACCTAACGAATATGAACACAAAGCCAAATGGTATGATTCAATGTGTCTTTCAGTGTTCACAACTAATCTTAACGATACATTAGGAGTTATGGTAAGAGCCATGCAACCAGCAGACTTACCAACAGCTAGGCTTTACTGCCTAAAAGAACAAAATACCGTTTACATGAAAACAAAAACCTTCGGTCAACCACCACAAATCGATTATAGACCAAATATACACCAATTACCACCTAAACCTCAATATAATCATTATAATCAACAAGCACAAATCCATTATAGACCAAATATACCCCCATTACCACCTAAACCTCAATATAATCGTTATAATCATTATAATAATAATGGAGTACCATTCAAAAAGAATATGCAGTACTTTAACCATCGACCATTAACAACCCAACAATTCGCTAATACTCGCGGTTTACCACCAAAACCTGACCATCGAAAAATGGAACCCATGGACGTTACTTCAAACATGGATAAATATAAACAACCTTCATTTCAACGTCAAAGCCCACAGTTTGACAATCAAAGATACAATTTCCATTCTAATGGTCCACCCAAATTCCAAGTCGAAGAAATACATAATATAGATTCAAACCCGTACAACCATGAACAAGACAATTATTTCGTTGAAGATCCGAACGAAGAACATTGCATGGCGCAGGAAATAAACTTTGACAATAATATGAATGAATACGGTACTCAAAATGATATTCCTCAAATAGAAATAGAAGACCAGGATTTTCATCAAATAGCCTCGACCGAACCAATTTCGGATACCTAAGCCTAAATTCCAACCATAAAAGGGGATATCAATTACCCTATATTAATATATTCCTACACGGAAAACACCATAAATTCTTAATAGATACGGGATCAACAAAGTCGTTCATTGACCCTGTAATCATAAACCTCAACTATGTTCGAGAAATCAAACCTATAACAATTTCAACTCTTTTCAACCAAACAACAGTTAACAAAGCTGTAAATCTTAAAGGTCTCAAAGAATTTAAAACAGAAGAATGCTTAGAATTTATTCTCTTCAAATTTCACGACTATTTTAGTGGCTTGATAGGCATGGAAATCATGCAATTATTAGAAATTACCCTAGATTTGGGAAAATCAATACTTAAAACACCCAAGGTCGAAATTCCACTCTCTTTCAAATTAAATTTTATGTCAGCTAAGTACAACATTCCACCGCGTAATAAAATTATTGCAAACATTCCCGTTACTGTAGAAAACGGTGAAATTTACTTAAAACCACAAGTTCTTAACGGCAATTTAATTATTCCGGAAGGGATATACACAAGTACAAAGAATTATGCCAATGTGGAAGTAATAAATTATAGTCCGAAATTCAAACAATTTGTTATAGAACATCCAATTGAATGTGAAAACTTCAACAACAATTACGTTGAAAATAATAATATTGAATCCCTCAAGACTATTCGAGACACTCAATATTACAACAAAAATATAACAAATTTAATTAGAACTGATCATTTAAATATCGAAGAAAAAAGAAGCATTGAAAAATTATGTCTTCAATTCGAGGAAATATTTAAAAAAGAAAATGATCAACTAACATTCAGTAATGTGGTCAAACACAAAATTGAACTTAGTGATGAAAAACCTGTTTTTACGAAGAGTTATCGTTATCCTTTCATACACAAAAACGAAGTTGAAAAACAAATTAACGATATGCTCAACCAAGGGATCATACGACCAAGTTATTCACCTTGGTCTTCACCCATTTGGATTGTCCCAAAAAAGCAAGACGCTTCAGGACAAACAAAATGGAGGATGGTAATCGATTATCGTAAGTTAAACGATAAAACCATCTCAGATAGATATCCATTACCAAACATAACGGATATTCTAGACAAATTAGGGAAATGCATTTACTTTACGACCCTAGATTTAGCATCAGGATTCCATCAAATAGAAGTGAATCCTAATGACATACAACAAACGGCCTTTAGCGTTGAGTTTGGCCACTACGAATACGTTCGCATGCCATTCGGGCTAAAGAATGCTCCTAGCACGTTCCAACGTGTCATGGACAACGTTTTAGGGGAACTCCAAGGAAAGATATGCTTGTGTTATATGGATGACATAATTATATTCAGTACATCCTTGCAAGAACATATCAACAGCCTAAGATTAGTTTTCCAAAAATTAAAAGATGCTAACCTTAAGGTGCAACTAGATAAAAGTGAATTCCTTCATAAGGAAATCGCTTTTCTGGGTCATCTTGTCACAGCAAATGGAGTTAAACCAAATCCCGACAAAATTCGGGCCATCCAGAAATTTCCTTTACCAAAAAGCGAAAAACAAATTAAAAGTTTTTTGGGTCTCTTAGGATATTATCGGAAATTCATACCCAATTTCGCTAAGATCACGAAACCAATGACAGAGTGTCTACGCAAAGACTCTAGTATTAACTTGAGCAAAGAATATGTAGAATGTTTTGAGAACTGCAAAAAATTGCTTTGCCATGAGCCAATTTTGCAATATCCCGATTTTAACCATCCCTTCATTGTGACCACCGATGCGAGCAATGTTGCCATCGGAGCAGTATTGTCACAGGGAAATATAGGAAAACATCTTCCTGTATGTTACGCTTCCAGGACTTTGACTAAAACTGAGCAAAACTACTCTACTATAGAGAAGGAGCTCTTAGCCATAGTTTGGGCTACGAAGTATTTCCGCCCTTATCTTTTTGGAAATAAATTTACTATAGTTACGGACCATAAACCGTTAACATGGTTATTCTCGTTGAAAGAACCAAATAGTAAATTAGTGCGTTGGAGATTAAAATTAGAAGAGTTTGACTACAGTATTGTTTATAAAAAAGGTATACAAAATGCCAATCCCGACGCATTATCACGCGTACAAATCAATAACGTAGAAATAAACACTACTGATACATCATCATCTGTCGAAGAAACAGCTAGCATGCTATCTACTAGCGAAAACCTAATACCAACCACCAAAAACAGCGTAAACATGTTCGAAAAACAACTTGTAATTTACCTTTCTGACACATTAAAAGAGCCTCTCAGAAAAGATGAAACAATCTTTAACACAAGGAATAGAACCACAATACATTTACCTAGGAAATTAGGCATTAAAAATAGGATCACAGAAGAATTACGGAAAATGTTTGGAAGAACAAGGAATTTAACTTGTGTCTTTACCACGGACGAATGTTTTCAATATGTAATGGAAGCCTACAAACAAATGACATCTACAAAACCAAGAACAAGTAACCCCAAGGTAAATTTAGTTCGATCTAACTCCCTTCTAATAGACATAGAGGATAAAACAAAACAGCTGGAATTAGTCAAATTTACACACGATCAAAACGAACATCGTGGAATAATCGAAAATTACGAACAGCTAAAACGTAAGTACTATTTTCCCAACCTGAAAGAATCTATCAGGGAATATATTAACAAATGCGACATTTGTCAAAAAGTCAAATGACCTTAACGGAAACACCCAAAGCCCCTATGGAAATTATCCATACTGATATTTTTCAATTAGAATCTATAAAATTTTTAACCGTCATAGACAAATTTAGTAAATTTGCTTCAGCATACAAACTTCAAGAAAAATCCGACAAAACTGTAGCAAGTAAAATAATTCAATTCCTCAGCCTACACGGAATTCCAAGAAAAATCATAGCCGACACAGAGGTAGGTACAGGCAAAAGTGTTAAAGCCTTAGCAGAAAAACATCAAATAGAGTTACATATAACCACACCATATAACTCAACAGGAAATTCACCGGTTGAACGCCTTCATTCTACTCTGAAGGAACTCTGTAGCATTATTCGTATTAAAGACGACAAGGAAAATCTAGAAGACATCATGAACCTTGCTATATTATCATATAATAACGCTATACACAGCTCAACAAAACTTACTCCATTTGAACTTTTAAAAGGGCATTACGTAAAAACACCATTAGACTTTAATAACGAACAAGACTATCTCACCCAACACAAACAAAGATTTGAACAACTTTGTAATGAAATTCATGAAAATGACGTGACTAAGAAAACTAAATTGATTAATAAAATAAACACCAAAAAGAAAACCATCCCTATACTAACTAACGTACACATATTCTCAAAGAAAACTAAAAGAGGAAAATTGCGAGCCAATTATAAAAAAGCTCAAGTTCTCAAAGATAACGGAGTTACTGTAGAAACTGACAAAGGTAGAGTTCACAAAGCTAAAATAAAACGTCTCTTCCAGGTTTCAAAGGACAACCCCACAGGAAATCAAGTTGACGTCCTTACAGACCAATAAAGGTATTATTCCTATCAAACTAGGAGATGTAAAACTGTATAAAAACTTCAGGAAAATTGTACACATAATTGAACTGAAACCATACGAAACCTTAATAAAAGACATGGACAATCAAATAGATCATATCACTAAAGACTTCCCAGATAAAATCGATTACGCAACCATACTTAACAACAAAAAAATAATTATGGAATACAAACTGGAAGAACTCAGGAAATTATATAAAGAAATACTACCTAGGCGATATAAAAGAGGACTAAGTAACGGTATGGGTACTCTAATTAAAGACCTAACTGGAAACCTAGATAACCAAGACCTAATAGACATTCAAACAGCCCTTCAGGAAATTAACACTAATCAAGACACACTTAACAGACAAATTAATAAACAAATCCAAGTTAACGAGCAAATAATAACAAGGTTACAGGAAATCCAAAACTTCGTAAACACAAACTTAAACAAACTTCAATCCGAATATAACAAAACCTCAGACAAATTAAACCACATATCCTTACTACTACTATATGACCAACACTTCTATAAAATCAATCATTTAATAGATATACTACATAACCACCTCGAAAACCTTCTAGATATAATTACCTTCTCAAAACAACGATTATTTTCGAGACATTTATTAACTGAAAACGAAACACAGTACATAGTCGATTTATTTAAACAAGACAATGTTGTTTTCCAAAATGACAATTTTATATACGACTTATTAGAACTTAAAGGTTTTTTCGACAATCAAAATCGATTAATTTACATTATCAAAATACCAATATTTAAACGCGAAAACTTTGAAATATATCAGATAAAATCCATACCCCAAATTAACAAAATTCTTTATCCAAAACCACCAAACATGATTATCCTAAATACCTACTCATATCAGTATGATACAATAAAATGTAGAGAAATCTACAACACACATTATTGCCAAGAAAATCAACTAGAGCCGGTAGAAAATTCCTGCACACCAGCCATTATAATGCAGCAATAAGCTACATGCATGTTCCAGAATATATCAAACTTTGAAGAAATTGATTACATGAATTACGGGAAAATTTATGTCCAGCCTGACAAAACACCAATTACATATACATCAACATGTGATCAGACCTCATATAAAATTCAGGAACCCACACTGATCGAATTTAAAAATTGTGAAATAATCATCAAAAATCAAACATTTTCCACAAAAGAAAATGAGTTTCATGACCACTTCGAAATAAAATTACCATATAATGACGTCAAAATTTCAAATATTAAACCAGAATTAACATTAGATATTCTACATAATAAAACAATTACCAATTTGGAACATACTCAGATGATACATACACACTCGATTCTACATGGCACCTCAGGACACATCGCTCTAATAATAATTATCTTAACCATTTTTACAATTCTTATAGTTAAATACAGATATCTACACAGAATTAGAGAGATCACTTCAGGACCACCAAAGCAGCCTGTCGTTCATCTTAGGGGGGAAGAGTTATGTAAACCCACAACAGGTAACATAACAATAGGCAACAACATAAATAACGCACACGATTCGGCCCACGATAACATACAACAACAAACATGCAGTCACATTTTTTAACATGCATAATAAATCTAATATTACGAATTATGCTGTAAATATATATTTTGCCTTTTATGCAAAATATAATGTAATTGACCTAAAATAAAACGTGTGAACATAAAAAATGTAAAGATGATAACGCTGCATTTTTTATGTATATAAACTCAAATCAAACCATTGCTTGGTGAGATTTATAATTGTATTCCAACCTAAATTGTACTCTTTATGTAAGATCAAAATAGAATAATAAAATTTTAAGTATTTTTGAAGCAATAAATATAACTGGGCCCATGCCGTACACCCGTTCACATATAACAAAACCGAAGGATTGGATAGGATTATTAGTTGGGACAGACTCGACCCGGTTACAGACACCAATGCGATTGATAGTTAGTAAATTATTAGTACAATATATAATAAATAGGTTAGCATAAGACAGCACAATCTAACTAAATTATTAGATGATCATTTCTCTGGAATCCAGGGCCGGATACTCAGGACTCCCTAAATCCTAAATCTAAAACAGGGCTTAAAAATTATTAATGTTGTAATTTCACCCTTGTCCGTCTTTTTTAATTTACCTGATAAAATAATTAATAAAAATTTAAAATAGCAGCGCTTATTTCCTTATTAATGGCCCTTTTATATCCAATTAAAAATTATTACTTACTGCAACAAGAATTAACATAAACATTAAACCGTTAAGCATAAAATTTTACTTAAAACTAATCATCAATTTCCTACCGATCCAGAAAAGAAAATATATAATTATGAATTCAATTATTTTATAAAATTTATATAAAATGATTTAAATGATAATATTACAGCACCGCAATACCTAGATTTATTAAAAATTCAATAATTCAATTAGGTACTATAAGTATATTAAGAATCAACAAATAAAATCAATATATAATTTCCCAGCAACTATGAAAACTAATTTTAATTAATAAATCACCATAATATCAAATTTTATTACTTAAATGAATAATTATTATAACCGGGTCTTCAGTATTCCCGAGCACACATCGTACACCCATTTATCCATCCCCAGCCGAAGGATAAGAGTAAATTGTTAGTAATTATATAGTAAAAATAGTTAGCACAGGACAACACAATATCTAAACTACAGCTTATTCACTACTTGTTAATCCTGGAGGGTTGATTCAAACTAAAATTTAAATTTGAAATTCGGGATTAATTTTGATCCCTATAATAATGATTAATTCTAGAACTATGTTTATTATGAAAATTGGATCATTTATTAGTAAATTAAAAAACAGATCCCTTTAAGTATTTTAAAACTAAATTAATTAAAATATATTAATGGACAAAACAGAATATACTCGTATTACACATTACAAAATTTAACATTTTATTGATAATGTTACAACAGCCTAAAATCATCAATAATTCAGTTAGGTACTTACTATAAGTATATCAAGAATCAACAAATAAAATCAATATATAATTTCCCAGGCAACTCTGAAAACTAATTTTAATTAATAAATCACCATAATCCATAATATCAAAGTCAAATCTAATTCTGAAATTCAGGATTAATTTAATCCCCATATTAAAGATTGATTCTGGAACTATGTTATATTCTGAAAATTGAATTATTTATTAGCAAATTAAGGAAGAGAAACCTTTAAATATTTGTAAACTAAATTAATTAATATATATTAATGAACAAAACACAATACTATATATTACATACAAATATTACAAAAATTAACATTTTATGAAATTGCCTATGTAAACTCTCCCACTTCTAAGCTAAAATTATAAAAGAATGTTTAAAAATTTTAAATTGTTAAGTTATAATTTAAATTCACAGCACTTGTTCCATTAGTTATCATTCTCCTGTAAATAGTTAATTAATTGTTTACCTACTGCAACTAGATTTAAAAATAAAAAGTTGAAAATATATATTTAACCATACTATTAAATTTAAACTAATCGGCAATTTCCTACAAATCAAGAAAAAAGGAAATTAATAATGTTCAAATTAATTATTTATTTATAAAAGTATATAATATAATTTAAATGTCAGAACTCAGGATTTTATAAATCTAAATTAGAACATCAAAAAATTATTATTAATATTGATGTTTTAATTTACTAATCTAGTTGACATAATTAAAATAAAACAAAAAATCAAAAACTACGAAATTTATTATTTATTATAAAACTTTTACACCGTTTATGGACATATTACCCTGCGAAATAAAGCCTGCAAAGTAAGTAAAATAATAAATCCATGAAATAAAATTGAATCATTATTCTCCTACAAAACTAGTCGGTGTACTATACAAGCAAAATTGACATTTACATACGTGTGAAAAACTGCAACCTAAAACTTCAATCATATTCTATTAAGTTAATAATTAAGTTCAATACATTTAGCCTTTCGAAAATGTTTTCACATAATTCCACCTCGTTCACCATCTTTTAATCGAAATTTGGCATGCATAAATGAATACGTCATTATGTGATGCAAACCAAAATCACAACTCAACAAAAATCAACACTTCCAACTTAGCATTTTATTTATATGGTTTAGTTAATTTATAGCCTTTTCACATTAATTAAATAAATTTAATCATTTAATGCATTTTATAATGCCCTGTAAAAAATAAAATAACTCATATCTAAAATAAATTCATCCTATATGAATTATATAAGGCGGAATCCAATTCGACTCAAAACTTATTTGATTATACAAAAATAAAAAACCTATTTGAGTCGAATACCCTAAAATTTCGTTGAGTTTGTACAGTCAATGCCGTCTAGAATATACCGTCAATACCGTCTAGAATATTCTAGACGGCATTGGTACAGTCCATGTTTTATTATGAACATTATAGTTGTAACATGTATAAAAAAAACAAAAAGAGGGGAAATAACAAAATAAAATAAAAACAACAGATTCTTATATACTAAACCACCAACACACATTAAAAGCAAATATCTCTACAATCTTCCATGTGCGTAGCAAAAGGCGTATCATGTTTTCATTATTTTATACTATATATAGAGCTAATACCATTACAGCGCACATACAAAACAATCCTGATCTATGTATATATCAAGATATAGAAAAATATTGGGAACAACTATACTAACACCCACAAAAAGTCTCTCTGTTTTTGTTGTTGTTGCTTAGCTAATACATAGCAAAAACCAATAATAAATAGTACATTTCCCTAATAGGATCCGCGTAAAGAGCGAACGAGGCGGCCCGTAAAAACATTTCGTTGGCTTTGTCATGTATCAATTTTCAAGAATGTATTTCTGTCTATTATACTTTGTATATAACATAAAAACCAAGAACTAAAACCATACCGAAACCCAAAAAAATGTTTATACGTATGTATGCATAAACACCTTTGTTTGGCTTGCAAGAACGCATTCAATCATGCGTAAATATAAAATCGAATATGAAATTAACTACGACGTATGTTAATTTACGTTAAAAACTATTTTGATACGATCCAATTATTAGGTTTTAGTAATAAAATCAATCACACATACGTTAAAACATGCACCGAATAGAAATCAATAATTTTGATTTCTTTATCTATAAATATAAAACATTGCCTGATAAATGCATCCCGGTGGATTGCATTTTCCAAAATTACACTTTAAATTATTTCACTTCCACTTTAATTATTATTTCACTAAAAACTGAATTAAATAGAATTAAAATTATAATTATAATTAAACTTTATATACTACATAAACTACATAAATAAAACAAAATAAGAAATGGAGGTGTGGCCAACACGCGACTTTTCTTTTACGAACAGAGAATTTTGAGAAATTTTATTTTTTTCTTAATTTTTTTTTTAAATTTTTTATTTTTTATTTTTATTTGTTTATAATTTTTGGAAACATTTTGTATTAAGTAGTTTTTTGTAAACCCTATACTTTTTAAGATATTTGCAAAATTAATTTTCTGGACCAATGGAGTGGCAACTTCCGGTTAGCCGATTTGGAGTAAAATTCACTGGGACCTCCCAATTTATCAAAAAAGCTTAAATCTGAAGTTTCAGTTCGATTGGTTAAACCATCTGGGCTGTAGAGAGGACACAGACAGACTGACAGACTGACAGACTGACAGACAGACAGACAGACACCATTTCGAAACCCACTTTTTCGGACTCAGGGGACCTCAAAACAAATAAATCTCTAAAAATCTCAAGGTCCAAAATTTTCATGATTACTATACTTTATTTTACTAGAGTAAAAGAAAGTAAAATTAAATTAAATTAAATTTTTGAAGAGGATAGAAAAAACACGTCTATCCTCTTTGACGAACATTCGCTCACCCTGATTGTGTTGTATAGCTGACTTATACACATTTAATCTGCCTGTTCAGACCTATAGTTACTAAAACAGCATCATTACACACATTTCGCGTTCACACATAAAATTTTGAACGTTGCACCAATGCCACTACATAAAAAGTCATGACACAAAAATGTGTAGTAGGATTTGTTAAGGGAATAAAGATTTTTATTTTCCTATGAAACGTAAAAAAAATCATATGGGATTTTCAAATATATTTTTTTATATTGTCTTTATTTTCAATTTATATGAACATTTTTATTTACAAATATAAATAATTTGATGTTAAATATATCGAAATGCAATTTGTGAACAATTTTGATTGAAATTAATAAACATTTAATAAGTAATTTTGCATTTTTATAAAGATGTTTTTTTCTCGAGACATCGTCGTGCTTCGTGTTCCTTTAAACATTTCATTTTCATATTAAAACTAATCTATAGATTGACAACCCTAATAAAAACCAACCGACGCACGGTTCGATAATAAATATCGTCATTCTTGAGCACTTTCGTTAACATAAATCCTTCAGAATGACGAAACATACCGCTAAAGCGTCGGGTTGTTTCTGTTAAAATTAGTAAATACATTTATCTCGTATATGTACAATATATTACATCTAAGGACGTGTCCGATTTCTGGGCGAAATAATTTTTTTGTGTGAAATTATCACAGCACCGGTTTGTTATAATTTTGATATGTCCGTAATAATTCTTGTTTCTGTGCCGGTGAAGTAAACAAAATAAGTTTTATATAATTTAATTTAATTTAATTTAATTTATATAAAATAAGTTCCAGCATTTTTTAGTGTTCAGCATTTTGTGAACAATGTCACAAACTGTGGATCTTGACATGTTCATTGCTGCACCTAAAATTCTATAACTAGTCCCACTTGCCAGCCACAGCAAAAATATCATTAGTCTTTTATAGTAGATTTTTGTCAAACTTATATTTATTGAGAGCAAAATCCGATGCGTCCAAAACTCCAAGTATGTGTTTAAAATTGTTTAATAAATCGTTAATTATAGAAGGAGAGTACAAAATGAGATAGCGGAGTACAGCACAGCAGTACGAATTACACGAAAGTAGTACAAATACTCCGATCGTACTCACTTCGACAGCAGTAGCTACGACCAAATTATAAAAAATACATCTCTTGCCACTTACATTAAGTATCTGGCCAGAACGTACTGACATAGCGAATTACATTCACTACATCAAATATCAAAAACCCATCCATGTGTGTGTTATGTCCACACGAATATTTATTAAGAATTTAATTTGCCTGTCTGTAATTTTTGATTTTTCGGCTTTTTTTTAGACAAATATATTAACTGTTCTTGGCAAACCCAATATTTTTGATTTGGTAAATCAGAAAAATAAAGAGGCCAATCCCTCATAACATATCTACTAAACAAGTAGAAATACCATTCCCCCTCCCCTCCCCGATGTATAAACATTTTTGTTGGTTTTGGCTTCATTGTCAAAGCTAACACAAATGTGTGTATATAAAGGAAGTGTCTATTCGGACAGGGAGTACGTGTAAGAGTACGTCGAGTACGTGTAAGAGTACGTCGAGTACGTCTAAGAGTACGTCGAGTATGTCTAAGAGCACGTCGAATATGTCTAAGAGTACGGATAGTATATCGTAAAAGTATATATAGCTGGATAGATAGATTTTATACAAACTAAATAGAGGGAGGGGTATTATGTTTAAAAATACGTGTAGTATTTCTAATATGTCTAAACGTACGTAAAGTAATATGTATAGTATTTCGTTTAATGAACTGTGAAATTCAAGCAATACGTTTTATGGGTACTTTTAGTGTGGGGTGAGTAATTCCTTCAAAATCGAAACGTGAGGTTTGACGACTCATGTCGGATGGTTCGGAATCTTTTTTTCATTATGCGTAAGTATAATAATATTAAGGAAGCTTCGTGGTTACGATGCACAAATTTATCACTCATTCGATTGTAGCGCCTTTTCTTGTATGTACATATATACATACCTAGTAAAGATTTGAATAAGAAAATAAAATAAATTCTCTCTTTTTCAAAATATTTATTAAATAATTTTCCCCCCTTTTCCAGAATATTTTCCCTTTTCCATAATATTTCGCTCTTTTTCAGAATATTTTTAATTCCATTTTCCATATATGTACATCATTTTACAAGCATAGATTCAAACCAGTTTTCTAGCCAAGACAAAATTATGACATAAATTGTGCATCGCCTCCCTCATCAATAATCAAATTCAAACAATTAATACACTCTTCAAAAGTATGTGTCTTCGATGGGAGCGGCTGGAAGTCTTCTTTTCCAAAATCTTGTTTTTTATTTATACTTTATAAAAGTGAATAGATTCTAAGTGCGACATGTTTGCTGATGCCGGCTCCTACTGCGTTAGCCTCTACAATTCTATTTATATTTTTGGTTATTTTCGTTTCGTAACCGAAATCCCCATTTTCCAGAATTGATAAAAAACAAGATTTTGACGAACAAGATTCCGTACCCAACCCGTCTTCGATAAACAAAACCCTGCTTTTGTAATGTTTCAGAATTAAATTTGTTGTATCCAGTCAATATTCAGGTTATTAATAAACTTGATAATACTGCCAGCCGGTACGCGATACATACAATCAGGGCTTATTGCTCTCCCTCTTAGATGTTTACTACAGCATGTAGTTCCGCTAGAAAGACGGTAGCATTGTAACCAAAGCACTTCGAGAGGTCTGTCCCAGTCCCGTACATTCCTACCCCTGCCCCGTCTTCCGTTTGATTTTACTCTTACGAGTTGCTGGAAATTGTAAATCGCCTGTAGGCCTTTGGACTGTTGGGCTTTGGACTAATTAACCTATCAGCCATTCATCCATCGGCATATGCTTTTCCACCTTAGATTAGAGTTTTTGTGAAGATTTTCTCTTTTAGCGCCGTACTTTAGCCTGTGCCAAATGGCCAAAAAAATGCCAAATGGCCTTAGTTACCAGTGGTGGCCAGGAGGAGACAGCACGTACACTTGAGAATTGTGAACAGGTTATCCCTTACACAATTATACCCATCACGCAACTGCCTAATACATGACCAGAACAGCTCACGTGATGCGTAATCTACTCAACTTTGGTCCTCCCTAAAACAAACTTAAATTTACATAAACTAATTAAAAATATAAGTAAATGTTTTATACAGAAAGTATGAAAATAAGACATTTTGAAAAATTCAGTATGTTTCCAAGTATAGGATTAAAATATTTGTAATTTCTTTTGGAAAAAGTAATCTGATTGATAAAACAAGAATCCACTCTTAGTGCGGGCCAATAGTCAATCATTCGAATGTAAAGTCGATTTTTACCGTAATAATTAATTTATCCTAGAATTAGTCCCACAGCCTAGCTTAAGCAGTGTAAAATTTTAGTTCTCAGATTAATTTTTTTTTTAAACGGTGTCAATTCGTGCATCGTAACCACTAAACTTCCTTAATATTATTATGCTTAAGCATATTGAAAAAAAAAAAAAGATTCCGAACCATCCGACATGCGATGGCAAACCTCACGTTTCGATTTTGAAGGAATTACTCACCCCACACTAAAAGTACCTTTAAAACTTATTGCTTGAATTTTACAGTAAAAGCTATTAAACGAAATATTATACATATTTACTTTACTTACGTTTAGACACATATTAGGCGAAATGGAAATACACTTCCTCCTCTTAGAAATACTACACGTGTTTTTAAACATAACACCCCTCCTCCCCCCCTCCCTCCCTCCCTCCCGAGTTTGTGCAAAATCTATTCAATTATAGTTTCTATAAAAACTATCCAACTATATATACTTTTACGATATACTATCCATACTCTTAGTCATACTCGACGTACTTTTACTCTCCTAGACATACTCGACATACTCTTAGAAATACTCGACCTGCTCTTACACGTACTCGACGTACTCTTACACATACTCGGCGTACTCTTACACGTACTCCTTGTCCGGGGAGACACGCCCGTATATAAAAGCAGCGCTAATCATTTATGACAGATATATTACTTTGAAAAAAAGGTACACTGACTTGCGTCAGTGTGTTAGTGATTTTTATGTTATATATGTATTTTGAACATGAAATATGAATATTTGTTTTATGTAGTTTTTTATTCGGCGACGGGGGATTTACCGGTGTATTTGTTTTGGTTTTGAGCGATGTAAATAATAATACTCTGTCTCGTTTTGGTGTAAGTTGTACATTAGAATAGTCAAGTCATTAAGTAATTCATTTAAATCGTGTGGAACTGGTTGTGTTTTTTTAATTTGGATTTTAGCTATTGGAATAAAACCATAATGTCTGTTTCGATTATTTTGTCTGATAAATGTAAAGTTTATGAAAATTTTTGCAAGTGATTTGTTCGTAATTTAGAATTGAAAGATATACCATATTTGTCATAATATTGGATTTAAAAGATTATGAATTGAGGTTCTTGGTTAAAGAAATATAAATTTTTGTAAATTCGTGTGATTTTAGCCATTTATTGGACATCTGCCGTGTTTTACACAATTAGAAGTTGTTGATGTTCGTGCATAATTGAGAGTTTATTTGAAAGATCGTTTTTTTCGAGGTGATTTGAAGAAAAGCTCAAACTTATATATAATGGAAAACCAACACCGAAATTAAATATAGTAACTCAAATTAAAAATTGTAAACGATATTTTTCACCAGAGTTTTATAAAACAACAGAATGGTTAACTGGTTGCGTTGCAACGTCCAAACTTTGTTTGTTATTCAACAAAGAATATACTGTATGGAATAGGCAAGGCTTTTCCGATTGAAATAATTTTAGCAAGTCCATTAAGCGACACGGAATACAATCGAATCCCCATCTTTGTTCTATTATAGAATTTGGAAAAGTTTGGAAGTCAAAGTCGAATAGAAAATACTCTAGATGTATCACGAAAACTTTCAATTCAACAACACAATGCAAAAGTTAAACATAATAGAGAACTTTTAAAAAATTTAATAGATGTGGTTTGTTTTTTAGGCATGCATGCAGGAACTGGCTTTCCGAGGGCACAATGAGATGGAAACTTCTTTGAATAAGGGAAACTACATCGAATAAGTCAATTTATTAAGCGAGCACAACGCGTCTCTAAAATCACATTTAGACAGTGCTACAACAGTTGCTGCCAACAGTTATAAAGAAATATATTTTTATGGAAGGAGAAAAAAACAGTTACGTATCGCTAATCTTGGATGAGTCTACCGATATTGCGACCAAGTCACAACTTTGTACGGTTTTAAGGTTTATCGATAAAAATGCAATATTTTTAAGAGATTCGTTTCATTTGTTGCCGTTTTTGATGGCCGTACAGCTTCCGATTTAGCTGAATATGTTTTCAATTTTATAAATTCGAAAATAGTCAGCCAAAGCTATGACGGGGCGCCTGTAATGGAAAGTGAAATCAATGGTTTACAAGCAAAAGTGAGACAACCAATTCCGAATACTACAGACTTGGCCAAAATTATAAAGCACCCCTCCCAAATTGCAGTATCTACAAAACGAATGAAGACAAAAATTAAAACTCAATATTTTTAGGAAATACTTTTTATATTTTATTAATTTTAGTATTTTGTAGGTCCTCCTTTGGCTTTGATGACAGCCAGGACTCTTTTATTCATCGACCGTACTAATTTTTCGCAGGTATTTCTCGATATATTTTTCCATTCCTCTGTCAGCGCACGTTTGAGGTCTTCCTTTGAAGTCATACTGCGATCCTTGATTTTTTTTTTAAAATTGACCACAAATTTTCAATGGGATTTAGGTCTGGTGACTGGGCGGGCCAGTCCATGACTCGAATTTGTTTTTTTCGAAACCAACTCATCGTAACGCGGGAAGTATGGCAGGGGACATTATCCTGTTGATAAATTATCGAAGAACTATCCGTTTCCCCAAAGATTTGCCGAATTGAGGCATTCAATGCAGCCTCGAGGACGGTAACATAGTTGGTACTGTTCATCGGACCCTAATAAAACAACAGTTTTCCCACTCCTGATGATGCCATACAACCCCACACCATCAGTTTACCCCCTCCATTCTTTACGGTAGGCACTATACAATCAGGATTGTATGCTTCCCCGACTCTTCTTCTTACGATGGTTGCGCCAGGAGTTCCAAAAATCTATAAGAATTCCATCAAATTTAACATAAATTTCTCTATTAATTCTTTTAAAATACATAGCACAATTTTTTATTTTTTTTTTGACTAATTATTTTTGAATATTTATTTTTTATATTTAACTCAAAAGTAGATTCATCTGACCAAACAACTCTCGCCCAATCCACGTCATTCCAATGTTTGTGTTCTCGAGCCCATCTCAAGCGACTTTTTATGTTGGTAAGTGAGAGCAAAGGTTTTTTTCTTGCTTTACAACCTTTCAATCCAGCTTGCAGGAGCCTTCTTCTAACTGTCCGTGCCGAAATGTAAACTTCTTGTTCTGTTAAATGCTCTGCTGAGATAGCAGCAGATTTTTTTCTTCGGTTTTTGAGAGATTTTCGCACAATTTGTCGATCGTCTCTTACCGAATTGATACGATTTCTGCCTGAGCGTAGTTTATAGGCATAGTCCCCGGTCTCTTTAACCCTTTTCAATGTAGATTGAACTGCTCCACGAGAGCATTTTAATTTTTGGGATATTTTAATTTGGCTTACACCCTGGGAATCCAACAGCACAATTTGTGCCCTTATTCCTTCACTGTGTTGGCACGCTTTAGGCATAATTATCACAAACACACTTTTTTTCTCAAAAAACTTACGAAAACTCTTTTTGATTTAAAACACTTTATGTGAAGACTGCACACGATCAAATACAAAACTAAAATAAAAAAATTTTACGACGCTACAACTTCTTGTTAAGAACCTAAAACAAAACAAAAATTGGTGATTTTGAATAATTAAGGGTCGCATTCGGTGGGATGACTCGTTCGTTAACACCCATTGTTTAGAAAGACATAATATTAATATATAATGCTAATAGATAGGGGTGCTTTATATTTTTGGCCAAGGCTGTATTTTTATTTATTGTTTTGCGCATAAATTGAATATTATTCTCACACATTCATGTAAAAAAATTAAGGCGTGCCAATCTTTCTTCGGAGACTTATCGGCGATCGTTAGTTTTTTTAGCCATTCTTCAAAACGAATGCCAGCCCTTGATAAACTCGTTGAATGATTGCCAATTAATTGAGTTATTTTCATTAATTTTAAATGACGAATTTAATATGTGGGACGGAAATACCAAAAATTCTGCTCGTGGATTTTTATCCTTATTTTCCAATGGGAAATTTTTAATTTTACTCAATTTATTTAATAAAATTTTTGCGGAAACTGATATTCTTCTTCTTTTTGCGGAAACTGATGTTACATACTGCACACACAAATAGTTTTATTGATAATTCAGAAACATGTAAAAAACAATTTACTGAATTTTGGAAATTTATTTTAGAAAATATTGGAATAGATAACATAACCGGTCAATATTAAAGTTTTTAGTGTGAAATATTCACCAATGTTATATCAGAAATTAAAGCACGGTTTGAAGGGTTAAATAAATTTAAATTTTTTAGTTTGATGCAGTGCGATCGATTCAAAGAATTTTCAAAGATATTTCCGATGGAATATTTTGAAAATTTAAAAGATACGTACTCCGAATTATTCGATTTTCCAACATTAAAATCTGAGCTAACGGTAATATATCGCGATTCCGACGTACAAAATTGTTCCGATTTAAGAGAAATTTTACAATTTTTAATCGATAAAGTTTTAGAAAACACATTTGTCGGATTTTCTAGCTGATTTTGCAGCTTCTGAACGACGCTTAGAATTAGAATATAAAACATAATGTAATTTTCAGCTTTTTTTAAATTTTCATTTTCCCATTTTTTATTGAAAGTTATGTTGAATAATATTATAAAAATTAATAAAAAGTATGAATGAAACTACACAAAAGAGTTTTAATCCGGTCTTCACGTCTTATGGTGTTGCAGAACGTCAAGTGCTTCCCTACCTCTAAAACCCAGACTACGCCACGGATATATATATATATATATATATATATATATATATATATATATATATATATATATATATTTATATATATATATATATATATATATATATATATATATATATATATATATATTATATATATATACATTTATATATAAATATATAAATATATATATATATATATATATATATATATATATATATATATATATATATATATATATATATATATATATATATATATATATATATATATATATATACATTTATATATAAATATATAAATATATATATATATATATATATATATATATATATATATATATATATATATATATATATATATATATATATATATAAAAATATATATATATATATATATATATATATATATATATATATATATATATACCCAGTCAACAATTTTTAGTTTCAAGTTAGTTTTGTACTGTATTTGAAACTATGGTTTCAAAACCACCTGGTTTCAATATTTGGAACAGTTCCGATCTAAACTCGTTTTAGAAACATCCTAGCACCCAAGTTTGTCCAGGTTCAAAAAAACTATTCAATAATTTTAAAAAACATTTTAAAACGGTTTTGAAATGTTTAACTGCAGCTGGTTCATTTTACGTTTTCTAGTTACGTTCTTTTGAAACGGTTTTAAAGAAATATATAAACCAAAGACTTTTTAATGCAGGTTTTATTGGTGCGTTTTATAGAGCGATAAAAAGAGAATTTTAATAACCGTTGTTATTTTTAAAACGTTTAAAACACTGCTTTGACTGGTTCTGATTTAACGAGAAACGGTTTGCTTGAATCGTTTCAATAAGGATTTTGAATATGCAATATATTTCTTTAAATCGCGTGTTCCTTGGAAACGTTGTGAAAACGTTTTATGAAAAAATGTATTGAATATAAGATAATTCACAGAAAGTAGGAATATCGTGAGCATAATGGAATAAAAATAAACTCGAAACCTGTTATTTTTAGAATTTTATTAATTAATTTCTTAAAGAAAGTAATTATATATATGTATATATATATATATATATATATATATATATATATATATATATATATATATATAAATAATTCATTAGTATAACAAGCAATAAAAATGATTTTTAACTTAAAAAGTTTATGACGCTTGTTTTTCGCGCTCTGCTACTCTTAGTAATCGAGTATTCGACGATTTTAAATAATCCTTTAAAAATTTTGTATTTTCATGGTCCGTATAAGTTGGATATTTGTCGCGTACAGCCAGTAGAATAACATTTTGCAATTCCTTGTATTGCAAAAATGTTTTTTTGTGGCTAATACCCGTCCCTGTCCATGAAAATTGATTAAGGAGTTTATCCTTAATTAAAATTTTTAAAATATTCATTGCGCATCCAGTAGCTGAGGTCCACCAAACGTGCTTATATGAAATCTGAAAATATTTAAAATTAAAGAATTAACTAGTGTTCAAACATACTTTCATTAGATAGATATGAATTATATTCTTCTTCTATTGATATGTATTATATATATATATATATATATATATATATATATATATATATATATATATATATATATATATCCATGTATATATATATATATAGGAAAAAGAAAAGCGCAAGTGTAATACATTACAAATTTTATCGATTTGGATCGAAATATCGGAATTTAGTTAGAACAATAGTATTTGATTAGGTCTTCAAAATGAATTTTGTCAAAACTAAAAGGTTGGCGCTTACACTAAGATAGAACTACGGTGACGATATTATAGAGCGGTGCATATATTTTTAATATTAAAATTAATTTTTGCTTTGTGTCATCACATCATGTCTTCACATATATACATACATATTTCGGTAAGTATAGTGTGAATTTATTTAAAAATAATAATTTAAGCCTTCGTTAGGCTGACATAATTTGTACATACACAATATGTACAAATTGGCCAAAGAGAGATCTCGCAAGGGTTGCGGTATGGACCACTACCCTCTATGCCATAGATTATATATATATATATATATATATATATATATATATATATATATATATATATATATATATATATATACTCGTATATATATATATATATATATATATATATATACTCGTATATATATATATATATATATATATATATATATATATATATATATATATATATATATATATATATATGGTAAAAAATACGTTAAATCACAAATTTGGTATACCATATAGGACCGGAAGTCGTGTTTTTAAATTTTTTATTTTATCAATTGGTAGTACTAGTTAAAAAAAACATTTTGTAGAAAATGATTTGTTGTTGTTGTTGTTGTTTAAAATACAGGGTGACAAATTTTGAGAAAAATGATAAACGTTATGTTGTGTTTATGGCTATAAAAGGAAAAACAAATATCCGATATTTATGATATAGGGCTCGTTTTAATGGTAAGTTAATACGGATTAATAATAAAATATAAAAATGGTTAGTTCTTTAATTTCTTCATTTTCAAATTTCCCGCTAAAATTTTATTTTTGAATTTTCTCAATCCAAGTTTTTTTTTTTTTTTTTTTAAATTTTACGTCCTTTAATTCTATTGAACATACTAAAAACTTGCGCTAGCAAAATTTTAGTTTTCGTGCAAAATACGTTTATGTATGACGATTTACCCGTTTTTGGAATACAAAATCAAATTGTTATATGTTATTTTCAATTTTTAACTAATTTACGCTCGACCTGATAATGTAATTGTTTAAAATTATTTCGACGATCTTTAGTATATTCTTACTTCTAATAGAAAATTAAAAAAGAAAGAGGAAACAATTTGTAACAGTCCATTCATAAATTACATCAAGTTATTTTGGGCCATTCCTAACTCCGACTCTCTCACTCCTTCATCACAAGTTGTCACAAAACTGAATATGTGAGTAATCATTTAATCATTTAAGAACATAAAGTAAGTGGTATATAAAGAAATACGCCTCTAATGATATACCTGCAAATTATTGTATTATGTCATATGTAATATCCCATAACAGTAACTTCTTATAATTACATGACGTCATCTTTTATAAAATTCTCCCTGCCCCAGCCTAAACGTGACGACAATCAATACTTCTTCCCCAAACAAAGGCGTAACGTAGTTTAGGGACAGCCCATACAATTTTGGTATGAGCCATTTATTTTGTTAGTTCTAACCCTAAAAATGCGTCACAAAATATTACGTTCAGGTACATAAACCGTAACGTAATCTTTGGAACAAAATTACGCATATTTAAAAATTTAATTATAAAAGAAGGGGTAGGTAGGCCTGTAAAACAACATCAAATATAAGCAGTGGTTTTTGTTAATATTTTTTGGTATAAATTAGTGTTTAAATTAATATTTCAGTTAGTTTAACTTGTGAAGTTCTATTTAAATCATTTGCGCATTTAAATAACATCAAAAATATTTCAAATAATAAGTGTAAAAATGGTTGGGTACAAAAAGTGTTGTAAGCCGTTTCCTGAGTTGAAATGTTCTAAAAGTTTAAGAAATGTTAATGATTATATTAAAATTCGTTTACCGCGCTCGATTCATGTAACTGAAAATTCATCGATTTGTACATCATGTTATTACCGGATGACTAATAAACTTCAAAAAGTTGAAAACGAGGTATCACCGGTTAATAATTCATTAAATTCACCTGTTACTCCGGAGACATCATCAATAGTCAATGACGAGAATATTTCGAGTATGAGTAAAAGTGAGGAATGCCAAATAAAAAGTGCTCTCGTTCGTTTGTAAAAAATATTCAAATAGTGAAGATTAAATAACATGTAAATTTTAACCGTATAAATATCTTTAAATTTCTATCCTTGTTTTGTAATAAATTTTTTACTGTCAATAGTTTTTGTTTTAAATTTAATATTGAATCACAAAAAGGAGTGAAAAAATTAACCTGGAAAATTAAATAAAATCAAGTTTTTGTAAGAGGACCAAAAATCTACCATTCGATTTTTGAAATTTTCAAAATAGGTAGAGTCATACTTAAACGTATTTTGCACGAAAACGAAAAATTTTGCTAGCGCAAGTTTCTAGTATGTTCAATAGAATTAAAGGACGTAAAATTTAAAAATAAAAAAAAAAAAAAAAAAATTGGACGATCATTGAGAAAATTCAAAAATAAAATTTTGGCGGGAAATTTGAAAATGAAGAAATTAAAGAACTTACCATTTTAATATTTTTTTATTAATCCGTATTAACTTACCTTTAAAACGAGCTCTATATCATAAATATCGGATATTTATTTTTCCTTTTATAGCCATAAACACAACATCATGTTCATCATTTTTCTCAAAATTTGACACCCTGTATTTTAAACAACAACAACAACAAAAAATCACGTTCTACAATATTTTTTTAATCAAGACTACAAATTCAAAACATAAAAATCATAAAATTAAAACATGACTTCCAAAAATTTGTGACGTATTTTTCACCGTATACATATGGTATATAATTTTGGCACGTTCTTGATTTTGGGGTTTTTGTTGTATCGTAAATATGTATATTCCTTAAGTGTTGTATTGTATCCCTTAAGATTGTTGAGTTCGGTGTAGTCCTAGTGATAGCAGGAAGGTTAAAGATGATTTTTTGTTGGTTTTACGGCTTTCAATTTTCGATGGTTGTTAGTTTTTTGTTTTTTTCATATTATAGATTGCAATAATTTATCGCGCTTATGTTAATCTCTTATACATGCTTGGAAATCCCTTTTTCATTTTACACTGGAGGATATCTCTTCTGATTACGCCTCGTGATACCCACCCCCTCCCCCCCTCCTCCCCCGCCCCTCATCCCCAAAAGCTCGTGACTAGGAATTTCGTGAGAAACAATAGAAAATTATTTAAATTGAGGAATTTTTTTATTATAAAGTATTTTTCCAGATGAGTTGAGTTACTGTCCAATTCAACTTGAAAATAAAAATGTGTATGTATGTATAAACATCAAACTGTATTATTACATATAACGTTGATCGTAAAATAGTATTAGCAATTTTTCGATAATTTATTATTAATATGTAAGTGAGTTTTCTTTCATTTTACGAAAAGTAATAAATAAGGTAAACAAGTAATAAGTAGGAATAATACTTATCTAAAGGCGCCCAGCTTAGATTCTCATTGCCATATCTGTAAGATATTTGGTTCAATCTCCGAATTAGGCAATAATTAAAATTTCAAAATGTTTTTTTCTGGACCCAATTTAACCCAAATTCATTTTGATTTATTAAAATTAAATTTAAAATTTATTTCTGAATCCTGAATTGTGAAGAATGTTGCGATAAATCACAAATGGCTAAATACTGTCCGAAAATATTCAGAAGGGATTAAAATGCTGGCTTGGGGGTATGTTCTTCAAAAATTGTATCGTTCAACAAGCCTTGGAGTTATCACCAAAGAAAGTAGGACCCCGCTTGAGACCGCCTATCTGATGGAACGGGGACGTATAAATCTAATTGGTGGATTAACATTCGGAACATGAAAAATAAAAAAGAAATTATGTTTCTTATTATAAAAAATTATACAACTTTATTATAAAATATTAATCAAATAATATTATAAATTTATATCACACATTTTTTTAATTCAAATTTTAACCTAAATAAATCTAAATTCTAATTTATACAAAATTACTAGAAACCTAAACCTATTTGAGATCAGTCTTGCTTATAATTATGTTATAATTAAAAAATAAACTATAAATAAATAATTAATAATTTCGTTTTGATTTCTGGTGTAAATTTTGAAATAATAAATTTAATTTAATTCTTACGCCATCGTTTGGACACCATATAACTGCAATTGCTTCCGGGCAGCTGCCAATTCAAATTTTAATTCAATATTTTCACGTTCCAAAAACGCTGCTCGTATTGCTATCTCATCCTCTTTGATGCGACGACGATCGCGTGATTTTTTCGCTGCCGCATTATTTTTCTTCCGCCGCTCGTAATACGATTGATCTTTAATTCCGCCATGCACTGAACCGGTGCTATTATTATTGCTATCACTATCTTCATTACTATTACAATGCTTATTAATGTTGTTGTTGTTATTATTAATAAGACTGAACTTTTTGATATTATTATTTGTTGTTGTGATATCATTATTATTATTGTTATTGTTGTTAAAATGGACTTTAGATAAAATTTCACTGCTACTATTATTGTTATCACCGCCGGCGCATGTTTTTGAGGGTGTTCGCCTCATTTTAGGATTTGAAACGGTCGGATATCCACCGTTCGCCGCGTGAATCTGTTCTAGCATACGCTTCCGGAATGTTGTATACTTTTCGGCTGATTGTGAATCGAGTAGTGTGTCGGTGGCGGTGAACGATGCTGCAATACTTAATGGATCGTGCGGATACGCTTTAAAAGGCCGTGCTAATTTTCCGTCACGTCCAACAATCATTGGATAACCATTATTCGATGATGGCGATGTCAAACTGGTCGAAATATTTAAATTAGTCGACGTGATATTAGTTTCCGTATGATCGATGTGTACATTTTTACATAAATGTGGATTGCCCATTAAATTTGGTGATGGTGTACTACGAAAATTATTTTGTAACGCTAGCGAATGTTGATGATGCTTTGGAAAATTTGGTGAAAATTGGGCAGATAAAATTTTGATCGGTTGTCCCGGATCGATTTCCGATGTTGCGGGCGAATATGACTGTTCATAGTTATTCGATAGTGAATGCAAACTCTTTGGTGAGTATTGAGAAATGTTTATACAATTATTATTAATTGGTGAACATTCCTGATGGCTTAATGCACCCGGTGATCCTTCGTTGCTGCTGAAACTCGAGGTATTCGATGGCGATGGGGTTTTTCGCGTTTCAATCGAGTCACGATGATGTGCTGGGCGCGATAAATCCAATACACCACCATTATTATACGTATCCGTTGGTGTAAACGCTGATTGTGGGGACGAATGAAATAGTTTCGAATCAAGGATTCGCTCTGGAAAAATAAAAAAAAAAAATAAAAATTTTATCACAAATTCACTTTCGGTTAATTATATTAAATCACTGTGATATATTAAATCACTTACGACACACACACACCTCTTTTAAAATCCAATAGAAACTGGCTCATTTTATATAAATTATGTTTACCATAAATTCACTTTCACGAATATTATTATATTTAAAAATTATTTTTATTTGTTTTTATTTAGTGTTAACACTACAGCAGTGCGACAGGTATTAAATTATTCTAATAACTAACCAAAAATTTGACCATCAAATATTATTTATAGGTTCGGTTTGTCGTCAAAAAAAAAAATAAAAATAAAAATAAATAAATAGTTAAATAGTTTTTAGTGGTGTTGGACATGTAATTGTGTTTTTGGCAAAACTTTGCTTACACACACAGTGAATAGTATAAAATAGATAACAAAATTTAGTTTAACAATAGCCAAATAAAACCCTTTTTGGGACCCTTTAACCAATCACATTCAAATTTTTTGGTGTGCAAAATATTTTTTGTCCCTTTTTATTGTATCTACTAGAATTTAGTGTAGGAGAGATAATGTTTTAGTGTAAGATGCAGAAAAAATCTTTAATAAGATTTTGGACAAAAAGGGTGAAAAAAATTTTTTGGATGTGTATTTGTGGGGGTGGATAATATATACATAATATTTTTGTCTTTTAAGTTTTGTAGATGATGGACAGGTCAAAAAATGATTAATATTTCATAAAAATTTATGAAACTGCAAGATTAAGGATTATTGTAGTTATTTGAGATTTTATTTGTTTGTTTAACATTTTTTTTTTTTTTTGTATACGTACAAAATATATTTTTATGATTGTTTAACGGGACAAACAAGGAAGTACACTGTTGACTGTTGTCATGTTGAATTTCACAATTGTGTCAAACATTGCAAAAGTGTGTGAATAGTTTTCGTATGGATGATATTAGCTCTAAGTTTTAATACAAACTTTAAATATTTGTTACGCCATCCACTTTTATGAATTAATTTTTAATTCTTAATATTAATCTCTTTTGTATGGTTTGGGTTGACGTTCTCGGAACTACATATTATTATCAATTTAATATTAATTTTCTATTGACAGCAGAAAAGACGAACAGTTCATTTAAGCATCAAAAAACCGTCTCATTTTCATATTTAAAAATCAAGTAATGTATAGTCAAAATGATTAGTTTTTCTTCATTTTCAACTGGTACATATGTAAGTTGCTCGTCAAATTTTCACGCAGTCAGTATTCTTGGGCGGGCATGTTTTTCTGCTTTCTAATGTACTGTAACGCTTAAAGTCTGTGTGGGCTTGCCAGAATTGTAGGAGAGTGGGATTGTAGGCCCGTTATTGAGTACTGTTCTTTCCTCGCTTAATCGTAAATGGTACATTCTGTCAATTGTCTCCTAAATCAACCGCAGAGATTCCATTCCAGTGGATGTATTAAATTGCAAGGGGTTTTTCCCCAAAGCAACCCGCCAAAATTTCGTCTTTTGTTATAATAATACGTTTCGTGAACCAACAATAATAAACCGGTTTGAATTTACGAAAGTAACAAAACCGTCGAATTTCGTAATTTATATAATTCTATTTTAAACATAATAAAATTTTTGTATTTAAAAATTTTCCGACATTTCAAATTTTATTTTTATCAAAATTCAACAGGATTAGGATTATGAAAGCTTTCGGTTCCAAAAGTTAAAATTAATCAATTTTCTAATTATGGATTTCAAAATTAGGAATTCCTAAAATCTATGTCTGCCTTTCAGCACCATAGTAAAATATTGCAGTTTTTCCATTTTTGCTAGCGATCGCATTTAAATCTCGCTAGGAGGATACATAATAATTAGTAGAACTAAATAAGAAATAAGTTATACTATATTTTCAAATGTTTATTGCTTCAAGACAATCATAATTATTTATTTATATATTTACTGATAAGCCCGCTGGAAAAAATATTTTTAGTATACTTTTCGAAGAACGAACAACTGAATGGCCTGAAGCAATGTACATGGTAAAATTTTCTACGGTACGAAGTTAGCTGTATTGGTTAAAATATACTGATCTCTTAAAATTTCGTTAACTTCATGGTGCGTAAAATTACATCAGCATTTAATTTTAAACTAAATGATTTGTAAATTTTCATAAAATATGAAATCATTGGAAGTTGTTTTAAGACTATCGGAACGAGTTCTGAATAAATGTGAATAACTGAATATATGTCAGGGTCCAACATGCCAGACATATTTGGTGCATACTTAACCGCCAATATTGGCCAATTTAATTCGCAGCTCCGCGTAAATTGTTTGAAATCAATTTTATAATTTCAAATTTAATTTTCGGTTTCGATTTTTTAAGGTTGCCCTCTTTTCGCAAATTTTGGGAAATAATGGATATAACTCAATCTGGGAATCTCGGATTATTTTCTTACTATTACTCAAAAAACATTCAAAGTTATTTTTCTCTTAATCCTTCCGATTTTTAGGTGTGATAAAATAAACGATGTCACAAGTCACCCGGGAATTGCTATTTCCTCGGTTATACATCTAGTGTTGCATTTTTTCTGTATTAAAAAAGGTATTGCCATCTGTGCATCTGAGGGTTGCCAAATTTTCTGACCTTTTTAGTAAATTCCTGACATCAACACATTCAATTGGTCATTCAATTTTGATGATGTTATACGAGCCTATTTCAACAAGTATGTTAACGCCAATTGATAGAAGAACCAATATGATGATCGTTCTTGTAATTGTTAATTTTATTCGGAAGATTTGATCATTTTGCCGCATAAGTTGCCTCTCAATGCAGCTTCCATAATCACTTGCAGCTATTTTATAAAACAATGCACCGTATTGCGAAATGTTACTCTTATCAAAGATGAGCTAACGCATTGAACATACCATCTGATCAAATTTGACCCGGATTGGTCCGTTTAAACCGTTCGCGTAAACCGAATCGGTAAAATTGTTTTTTCTAGGTTGTTTTGAGCAGAATACGTCCATTAGTGGGAGGCGATTTTTACTATAGAAAAAGATTGAACAACGAGTTTGCTTGAAATTTTGTGTTTCCAATGGACTTACGACTACGGAATCATTGAAAATGTTGCAGAAGTGTTTTGAGGAGTCTACTCTATCGAAAATGCAAGTATTTGAGTGGCATAACGCATTCAGTGAGGGTCGTGAGGTCGTAGAAAACTTGCCTCATGCGAGTCATCCATCCACCTCTGTTAACGACGAAAACATTGAAAAAGTGAAGAAAATTGTGCTGGAAAATCGTAGTTCACCATGAATTTGTTCCAGAGGGTTAAAAGGTCAATAAAGCATACTACTTGGCCGTTGAAGCTATTCGTCGTAAACGGCCGGATTTGTGGGCAAACAATTCATGAATTTTTCACCACAATAATGCGCCGTCACATTACAGCCTGATTGTGGCTAAATTTTTGACCAAACACGAAACAAAAGACATGACTCAGCAACCGTACTCACCAGGTTTGGCTCCCTGTGACTCTTTCCTGTTTCCGAAACTCAAATATCCGCTCCCGGGAATGCGCCATGAGTCGATTGAAGCCATAAAAAGATATTCACTAAAGGAACTAAAGTTCATCCCGGCTGAGGCCTATAAGATGTGTATGGAAAAATAGATTAACCGTTGGCATGCTTGTATTGCCTCAAAAAGAACCTATTTTGAAGGCGATATTAAATATTTGTATTAAAATATATAAAAATATTTTTTTTTTTTACCAGTCTGAGTCAAATTTGATCAGATGGTATTTGCGGTAAATATGCGCGAATCAGCAAGTGATAGACGTTTTCGCCTTTTGAAAATATGACAGAATGACAGAAGATATTGAGACCTTAATATGAGTTGAGAGTAACAGAAGAAGAAAAGTCAAACTTCTGCTCTAATAATGTAGCATCTAGCAGCTTTTGTTATGTTGCTTTAGAGAAACTTTAACTGCGGATAAATGAAGATTTTCCGATTATTAAAAAAATTATGGAAAACCAGATAGATTTTTTTCGATTTAACAATTTCTCGGCCGTCAGAAATCAAAACTTGCTGAAACCGGATCCAAATTATTATGTTTCAGAAAATATGGATTTTCGAGTCAAATCTTCAGGTGATTTTTGGCTTCAAATACCAATCAATGTTGACTGGTTGAACTAGATTTACTAATAGGCTTTTGTGATGTGTTTTAAGGCTGGATGGTACATTTTCTGCAGTCTAATAAAAAAAAATGTACTGGAAGGGCCATGTCAAACATAATCAGATAGCGTATAGCTGGTTTGGCCTTGCCAAACAATGCACAACTTTTATAGAGCCTATCTTGGCCGGTATTTCCTACAAATTATCTTTCAAAGTTGGTTCAACGGTATCCGCTATGTACATATAGTATTTTTTGGGAATCCCAACCAAAGTATTCATCGCCTTTCTAACCAACAAAACTATCTGGCTGTTCTTTGGCGCACTTTCACCAGACGTAATTCGTATTTTTGAAATCCGGTGATTCTTTTTCCCATAAAAATTTCTCCAATGAACTTATTCACAAAAGCAATTCATTGGGCTGGAAATAGCATCCAGCAAATTGGTAGTAAAATTGAAAGAGGTTGCACGGTTGGCTAGAATTATCTCAGAAACATTGGAAACTACTTGGAAAATTATAAACATCTTACAACTATGGATACAACATCCCAAAACAGCTAGTAAAATCAGACTAAAACCTACTTTGCAGCTAGCCGAGCGATCGTTCATCTTGTAATACAGCGGGACACACATGTAAATAAATTAAAATTAAAAACATACAGCATTAAATTAAGACCTTTAGAGCCAGCGTTTTGTCTTTGCAAAGGAATACAACAAGTGAGAAACACAGTGGTATTCGATTCTTATTCCTAACAAAAAACAAATTAATTTAGACGTAAAATGAACATAAAGTGAATGGCGAAAAATACCTTCTCAATTTATGTTACTTCGCAAATATCATAATCTGGCCCTAATGTGCCTCATTTAATGACTTGGTAAGTTCTGTTAGACGATGAACTGTCCCTCGGCTAATTATATATTAGGTTTTAGAGCCTAGTTACTAACTGAAGGCCAAAACTGGAAGCTTCTACAAGAAACGCATCTCTATTTTGGAATGTTTTTACCGTTTATCAGATAATCATGCCCTAATTATGCCTACAATTTCAACACCATTTTGGCAGATTTGTCCTGATAGACCATTTTCAAAATAAAAACGTTCACGATGAGTCTGATAGAGTCATTATCTATATTATCTATACATGTGCATTTATCAAATATTATTAAGTATTTTAGCGTTGTTTGGTACTCGTTCATTTATCTTGTAGTTCTATTTTACATACATATAAAGTGAACGGCAATTGAACAAGTGAAGGATAAGGTAAGTTTGCGTGTAAATTGTTCAAATAAAGTGTAGCGTTTTGTAATGTTCTACAGTATGTCAAACAGAAAGCGTGTGTGTTGACGGAAGAAGAAGTTCGAGCTGCGTTGGAAGAAAGTGATGATGAGAGTCAGGATACAAATTTGGATTGTGTTGACCCATCTGACAACGAAAAATATGTGTTGAAAAGCGACTCTTACTGCGATGAATGACTAACAAGCAGAATCTGAATACGAAGATGCTTAGAAGGTTATTGAACCATCTATCGACGAAACATACTACACTGCGAAGGATGCGACACCCGCTCGTAACCTTAATAGAGGTGGTATCAACAAGGTAAAACTTTCTCCAAGAAAATACGTAGATTCACAGGTAGATACTTTTTCGCTATTCATAAGCGATCCAGTTTTTCAACTTATCGTAAGCCCTACCAACTAATAAGCTTAGCAACATGTGCAAAAACCTGGCAGCCAACAGATGAAGTTGTGGTTCGCTGTTTCATCGTGTTGCTGAACAGCACTGATCTAAATGAACAGGGTAAATCATATCGTGCCACAGATTTAAGTTAAGAAAAAACCTTGAAAAATTTGCTCCTTTTTGATAAATTTGGGATGTAGTAAATGTCTATTTTATAAAATATTATATCGCCGGAGAAAACCTAATAATCGATGAGTAATTGGTACCCTATTGGGGAACAATATTTTTTCGACAATAAGTCAAAGCCCGACAAAAACCTAATGAAGGCTAGGTGCATCTGCGACATCTCCATAAGCTATCTACTTAAAAAACCATCAACCTAAGATCCACTATAGTTCAACAATTGTGCACTCCATTTCGTAATTCAAATAGGAATAAAAGATTTGATAATTTTTTTACCAACACGGAGCTGGTACAACATTTGCTAAGTGTGGGGTTGACATGTGTTGAGACCCTATGTGTAAAAATAAGCCGCATACCAAATAATGTTCTTCCAAAGTCGTGGGCAAAGTGAAGAAACAGTTTCTTGTTTCCCAAAAAACGTGAGTTTTGTGAGCTATGTTTCAAAAAACCTGGAGAAGAGACAGTGCTTCAGCTTCTTTGCACCTGTCCTCGTCTGGCCCCGAAACCGACTTAAGTTTCTAGAGGCACCTCTTTTAAATGACCTGACTGGCCTCTGAAGGATGGACGTCAGGAGTATCCAGCGCTTTGTTTACAGCTCAAAATGGTTTCAATGAGTAGGTGGATAAATAAATTAATTTGTCGTTTTACTACGAACGATTGTTGTGTCTATGCCTGGTCCCAGTGGACCGCATCGATTCTACTTCGGCTTGTAGTACATTAATGTTGGTTTTGTTTTGATGATAACTTTCAGTGCTACAGCAGCTAATGAGCCGATTGAAAACAAAAAAAAACGTTTCAAAAAATGGGAGGAGAAAAATACGACCATTTGGACAGCGGCAATTAGTAATTTATCATTACACGAAAGGAAAGCACACGTATAGAGAAATTGCAGATTTACTAAACCTTAGAAAAAGAACCGTAGGAGGCATTATTAAATGATAGAAAAAGGAAGATCGGTTAAATTAACACCACAACAGAAATGCTTAATGACTACGACAAAAGGGAAATTTTAAGACTGCTAATGCGAACTTCAAAAGAAAAATTTAAAGCCATCTGCAAGAAAAATATCATCATTTATAAATAAAATTAATAAATGAAAACGAAAGCTTTAGACGTTATATTTGCCGATAAAAGCAAACACAACATTTTAGGGTCTGATGGTAGGGTCACGTTATGTTATGGCGTTTAAATCTAAAAAATTTACAGCCAACGATCAAACATGATGGTGGATCGGTGTTCATCGATGGAAAATTTAAAAAAGTGTGGGGTAAAAAAAAACTCGGTTTTAATTAGAAATTTGCTAAATAAGTTTTTCAAAATTTCCACGTCGTCCACGTCATAGTCTTTGAGCGTCTTTAGTATTTGAGTTGGTTCAAATCAAATTATTTATTATTAGCAGAGGGTTTTAGAAGTGATTTCAGCAGAGGGTTTCAGAAGTGTCTAGGTTGAAGGTGTGTTTGATGAAGCCCACGAATTGTGATTTAGCGATGACTTAGATGTTATGTATGGTATATATGGGACGAGAGCCTGGTATCGAGCATTAAAGTGAAGTTGATCCCGTCAGTGGTCTTCGAACCTGCAGCGAGACAAATCTCTACAAATGGGCGGGTGTTCATGCCCGGTTGCTGAAGTTGACGCCGCGGCCTGCAAGTGACTTAGGCAGGGAAGTGCCTGTGCGAACCACCTACCACGACTTTGAGGCGTCTGTGCCACGCTTCTACGTTATTTTGTGTGCGAGGCATTTTATCTATTAACATTTATTCTACGTCGAAGGTAAAATTTTTCAAGTTTCTAAAATTATATTATACACTCATATTTTAGGTGAATTATTTATATTATCACAAAAGGATTTCGGTACCAATAAAATAATTTTAATTGTAACAATCAAAAGTTTACACCACCTCGTATGTATCGACAACTAAAATTTGGCTTATGGATGGTACATTTAAGGTTGTTCCAGGAATAATGACACATCTGTTTAGTATCAATGGCTTAATCTTTTTATAATAGTCAATAATATTATTTATAGGTAAAATGCTAAACATTTCAGCATTCTCATATCGGTACAAAATCTGCTCAAAGTGAAAATAACAGGCTTGGTGATGAGCATTTGTAAAAAAACTTTTCGATGCATTGATCATAGCTATCTCAAAGTCTGTTATCATAAATTTTGGATCGAGTTGAACATTATTGTCACAGCCTATTCGTAAAATATCATAAAACACTTCGCTATAGCGCTCCTGTGGTTTGAAACTCGTGAGATAAAATATTAGGGGTGCAATAAGGTCTCTGATTCAGCCATTGATACTAAACAGATGTGTCATTATTCCTGGAACATCCTTAAATGTACCATCCATAAGCCAAATTTTAGTTGTCGATACATAGGTGGTGTAAACTTTTGATTGTTCCCATTAAAATTATTTTATTGGTACCGAAATCCTTTTGTGATAATATAAACAATTCACCTAAAATATGAGTGTATAATATAATTTTAGAAACTTGAAAAATTTTGCCTTCGACGTAGAATAAATGTGTCGGAATATCAATAGCATCTAAAGATGTAGGCTCCTTTATAATGCTTCGCCTAGCATATTGAATTTTATTTTTCAATGAGTCCATGCATGGCAAATAAATCCGACAATTAGATTTACAACTGATTAATCCATTATTTATTATTTGTGATGGTGGTCGAGCTGTTTCACGAACCATCTGTTTGATTTTTTGATTGATTTTGAGTACCTCCAATCGGCTTGCAATGGGCTAATGACAGTTTCCTGTTGGTATTTTAATAATTTGGTATTTACCACCTTTCACATTTTTTTTTATTTTCACAAGACCATCGAAAAATCTCGCAGGTTTTTTTCCAAATTGTATGAAAACCCACTCAACACCGATTTGTCGTAATTTTTGTTAGTTTTTGTTATTTTGATTTAATTACTAAGCGCCGCTTTTTTCATTTTAAGACTAATTCCCTTTTTGATATTTTTAAATATTTGAGTTATGGTGTCCAATGGTTTATTGAATAATGCTCAGTAAAATCGAATTATTGTACAAATATCAAGTCATAAATAACCGCAATGCCTAAATAAACTGCTATATAAACAATTTATACTTACTGTTTCGGTTTCAGACAATAAGTTAAATAAATTTGATAATATTATTACTCACATAGAATACAAATAATAGCAACAGTAAGCAGATGATCGATTTTGGATCAGATTTGATATTTATAATCGGGCCGGCTTGATAATTCGATAAATTTTCAATTCGAGGAATTGAAACAGCCCAACAGAAAACACAAAACAGGGTCACTTTATCATGAAAAAAATTCCGAGAACGCTTGTTTTGTAAATATAACAAAATTTGAAAGGTTATTTTAATTCGTTTTATACCTTAACCCTTTAATACATATTGTAGCGGGTCCTATTTGAAACGCGATATTTTAAAACGCGATACGCTATAAAACGCAATATGGTAAAAAACGCGATTTATGACAAAACGCGATAATTCAAAACGCGATTTTTCAAAACGCATATCCTAGTTCCATCGTATATTATTTCATCATAAAGGTGAAGGAAAATTTTATATGTGAAATGAAGGAAGATTAATAATATTAAAATATCGCATTTTGTACGATATCGCGTTTTGAAATATCGCGTTTTGTACCATATCGCGTTTTGAAATATTGCTTTTTGTACTTTATCTCGTTTCGTCATATCGCGTTTTGAAACATCGCGTTTCGAGCGGACCCTTATTGTAGCATATGTGCATCAGATTATTCTAATTTGAACTGCATCTACATTCAAGCATATTTTTCTGTTTTGTTTCGTACATCTGTTGTTGTTTCGTACATCATCTGTTGATTTATTTTTCTCTCTCGTTTCACACATTTTTTTGTGCGTTGAAGGCCGGTACTCTGCTGAAGTGAAATGAAATTTCTCAAATAAAAATGACACAAGCGAAAACGAAAATTAAATTTTCACCGCTAAATTTGACTAGCGTTTAGCTAGCGAAATGGGGGTTTTCGTATTGGGATACAGATATCTCTATGTTATCTCTACACATTTTTCACTTCATTTTTATCTTCCCGGACGATAAATGTGAATATTAATTGTGACGTTTTATCATTTCAGTTTCTTGTTTTTTAACCACCTATGCGGCATGCTTTTAGTAAAAATACCTGTAAAATAAATTTTTTTACATTTATTAGTAAATGTTTTTAAAATTTTTTGACGTTTCCTGTCGTCCTTACGCAAGCGTCTAATGCTAATTTGTGGGAGTTCTCTATTTTAATATGTAAATAATGTATTAAAAAAACACAAATTTTTCAACAATGTTCTAATTTTTATGAACATTAGAATTTAAAAAAAATAGTCAAAGAGAGGGTTTGGGGCGGCAGCCCCATCCTCTAAGATTGACAACGAATTAAAAAAATATTTAAAAAGCTTGATTTGAATTTGAGTTTTTTAATAATTATTCATATACTAAAATAAACAACTCCCCAAAGTCGCTTAGCAAGAATGGCAAGAAATTATATACCATCTTTTTTGATATCAAATTATAGTTGTTCGTATTTAATAAAATTCTAATAGGGTCTTCACGCGATTTTCACGGGATTTTCTTGGGGATTTTGCTTTCGGGAGAAATAACGAAATTACTTCTATTCTTTTTTTTTTACAAATTACAATTGTGACCATTTAAAAACAAAAAACCGTGCAAAAAAGACCTGTAAAAAGAGAATTGGGTGTACAACTAGTTTTATTAGATACTTAAGCTTAAAATATTTTATTATTTTTATGTCATTATCAAAATCTCCTTTCTTCCACAGAAATACGAATTTATATCAAAGGAGTAATGAGCCTAATGATATTTTGTCTTTCGATACTTTTTAATTTCGAGATTTTGTCTTTTTCGATATTTTTTCTGTAGTGAAAACGGGGTGAAGCGGAGAACTAACTCCTCGTGAGAGAATTTACTTGAACTAAATAAACCAATTGGTTTTATGAACAGGGTTGCCAATTGTGGAATTTCCTCATTTTGCATGTTTACCAATTCAATTTTTTTTTACATACATATATTAGATTTGAAGAATAAAAAAAAATTACACGATAAACGCATGCAAGTTTCACTTAGTGCTAGGTGGTCTTCCCACGTTATAACTGAGAATCTATATTAATGTTGCTCGCGTAAGCCCTGAGACTACACATTAAGATTAAGTAAGAGAACGGTGAATGAAAAAATGCAAAATAAAAACACAAGACAAAATTTGATCTCATTAATATGCTACATAGGATTTTTATCAATTATTTTCAATTTATTTAAATCATTTAATGTTAGGAAATAATTTCAATGGTTTCAAATATTGATTTCAATCAATTAAGTGAAGGACAATTGAATGAAAATTCGGCCTTTCGACCCAATCGGCCTTTCCACACGTTCGGCCATTCGACCCACTCGGCCTTTCGACCCACTCGGCCTTTCGACATTCCGGCTTTCGACACATTCGGCCTTTCAACATCGAACGACGATTCCAACCCAAAACAAAATCGTTTCCAAGATTTTCTCGCAAATAAAATCCAGAAAAAATGAAATCTCGACAAAAGCTCGAAAAATTAAATCTCGAAAACAAAAATCTCGAATACCAAAAAAAACTCGAAAAAAACTCGAATACAAAAATCTCTAATTACGATGACTTGGTCCCAAAAGTTCATAGTAATTCAAAACGTTGATTTTTTTTGCACCAAATCTCAAAGGTGTGGTTTTTTGACCCTGAGAGCCAATATAAGTATGTCTGAGCATTGTTCGCCTTCTGTCATGTGGTAGTAATATTATAATAAATTGATTATTAGGATAGATTCTTAGGCCCGTATTATCCATCGTTTGATCACAGTAATCGCTGGATAAATACCCTCGCTTTTGGATTATTCTCCGTTCAAGCTTTCGGACCTTAGTGCCGAATATTCGAAGCTTGGTCTTTAGGTTTGGTCTTTACAGTCTTTATTAATAACCTTGGAAGGTGCGACGAAATGTCCAGTAAAAATCACAATTTACCTTCTTGTTTTATAATATGCAATTAAACGTAAACTATTCATAGTTATCCTTTTCGGTCAAACGCCATAACGTTATGAAAACTAATAAAAATTCCCACAATAAACGAAAAAAAAAAATCACAGTGCAAAAAAAAAAAAAAAAATCTTCGACTATAAAGACCAACACAATAAAACTATAACTAAAACTAATTTTGACCGCCCATTTCCATATTCAAACCGGCAATAAAATTGTTAACTTATGCTAACACATCTTCATATAACAATAATAATTTTAAATCATTAAGCAATTTATTACCGTATCATAAATATTTTATATACGACAATTCAATACTTTCTTGTAACGGTTAAGGTTAACATTTTGTCACAGCGCTTATAAAAGAAATGGGTTAATTGTTTAAAAGTTAAATTCTTTTGTTCATTATTTATGTAAGACCGAAGAGGTACGGGATCTCAAATCATATCTTTGCTGAGCGGCTTCATAGAAATTTTATTTGGCCATGTATACGTTTTGTATGTATGTATGAGATGAGTTTTGGAATGGTCAAGAATTTTTGCCTTTTGTTTGTTGCAATTTTATTAATGGTAGTTCTTACCTAATTTTTAATTTATGAGGTAAAAAAAAAAAAATTCTGTTTGAAGGGTTTGTTTTATTTATATTTTTATTGGATAGGATTAAGTAAAATTATTTCAATTTATTTTTGGCGAGTTACCCGATTTATCAAGGTCTCTAAAAATTCCATGAATCAGTTTATAGTTAAATATTTATTTTTAAAGGATTGTACTGCTGTTATGATAACATGAATACTGATATAAAAACTTGTAATATTGTTTGTTTTGTATCAATTATTTCGTACATAACAAATCGAGAAATGTACAAACTAGTTAAATTACGCATTCAAGTCATTGGAAAATTTTGCATATGACAAACAAAACCACATAACATTATATAATTGATTGTATATGATATAAACGTATATTTGATCATGGCTAAATACAGTTTAAGGCAATACATTTATAATAATTGATGTTATACTAGAATACGTATAAAATTACAACTTTTGTTAATTACCAAACATACTTATATCTAATGTATGATTTATGTCCATACACAGACATATACCCACTAATTATTATTACACGATGAAGGTTAAAACTATTCCATAACTCCATAAATTAGATTAAATTGTCAAACTACAGCTGCAAAGCAATTGGATGCATTTTCATAATTAAAATTAAACATGAACAGAATTCATTTCCGCATTTTCAAAATATGTATTAACCCTTTTTTTTTTTGTTTAATTTCAGAAATGGCATTGAAATAGCCCAAATAAGAATAAGATCTAATCCCGCATAATATATTAAAACCGCACACACAACATACAATAATCAAAACTAATCAAAATCTATTCGTCATCGTCATCATATCTCGTAGTATATACATAAATATATGCATGTATTGTAGAGTAATATCGCACATCGCATCATCGTGAACATCATCTAATTCAATCTAACTTCCTTATATGTACTATTTACCAATGTGTACACATATACGAGTAGTTTAGTAGTATTTACTTTACTTGCTGTTGCACACGTACATACGTACATTATATGTACATAGCCGAAATTGCAATAAATGAATGCGGAAGGGTTAAACATTTTATTGATTTAATTGGTAAAAGCTTGATGAAATGGATTGTTTGTTAATCCATATGGTAGAATTATTAGAAAAAAATATTTAGGCGCGTCATTTAAACCCGGTTTGGGGGGAGATACATCTTTCTTAATAGAATGGCGATAAACATTATTATGCTTATCGTGATCACCACGGTTATCACGCAACGACAGCCAAAGCTAGAAAACATGTTCTACAACGTAATACCTAGAAATAAAATCTAAAAAAATATTGTGTGGTTCCCAGAGAAATTATATGGTGGAAAACCCTCCAAGCCTAATTATTTAGCACACTTAAAACTAATATCCTGTAGTCAAAATTCCTAAGGCGTATGAGAAGCATTGTGTGAATGTGTTGAAGATCTTTGGGCAAGGTTTTGCCATGTAAAGGGCTTTACATTAAGGTAGCTCGGAGGAATCAGATGAAGGACCTCATGACCTCTTAGATTCCTACTCGGTCTCTTTATTTTAATTGATTACACAATTCGTGTTTAAAACAAATTTTTCATAAAAATGGGGCGTGGTAAAAAATTAACCGACCTCGAAAAACGTAGTCAAGAGAAAGGGTTGAGCTTGAGATGGATTCGACGTGAAATACTCCGAAGTCGTAAGGTCATATTGAGTTATTTGAATAATACTGATAGTTAAGGATTAAGAAAATCTACTGGTAGCGTAACGTATCGTTCTGTGTAGTTGTGGGTTATGACTTATTTCACCCTTAGGCATATATCGATAAACACACATATTATTTACAGTACATCCACAAAAATCGAAAAGTCGAAAATTTCACCATTGATGGGTCCTGTGTAGAAAAAAAAAATTCGAGTACGCTAAATCCAACACCATCCAACGGCCGGTTTTGCAAAGTTGAATCTAGTTTTCGAGATACTCACGTGTAAAGATTTTACACGAAAAGACCCAAAAAACATTTTTTTTTTTTCTCTATTTTAACCATTTATTCAACAGATACCCAGTAGAAAACTTGTCAACATGCATTTGAATCAAATTTAAACGAAAAAATTCGTTTCCATGTACTTGTGTCCATGTACGTATCACCTATTTTTACAGTTTCTGAGACAAAAACGAGATATGTCTAATAATGTTCATATTTCAACGACCGGGTCATACAAGAAACATGTTAGACTTTTTGATATGACTTAATTGAAAACAACAATAAACATAAAGGAAACTAAAAAACCATTCAATGTTCGTCTTTTCTCGTGTGATACTCCTGCCAGGTCAATTTTGATGGTTATGATAGGACATACATCTTTTGATGGATGCAGCAAGTGTTGCCAAAAATGAATGAAACTTGCCGGACGCGTTAGTTTTTCAACTGTAGTCTTCGACAGAAGAACTGACAAATCTTTTATTAAAAAGCAACACCTAGAGAGTACATCCCGAAAGAATTCCAAAGAAAAGCGAGGTCATTGAAAGAACTGCCCAGATGGAAAGCAACGAAACTTCGACCGTTTGAACTATATACTGACATAGTGATATTAAAGGATTTGATTGATTCTCAACAGTATGAGTATTTTATATATTTGTTTTGCGCATACCGACTATTATCCGACAATGATTGCAAAGAAAATACAGTTTCAACACAAAACTTACTTGAACTTTTTGTCGCCGATTTTGCAGAAATTTATGGAGAAAGTCTAGTGTCTAGTTTGTTCTACAGTTTGTCTGCATGCTTAACTTCATTTTCGGCATATAAGCCAACACACATTTTACAACCAATTTTCAATAGAACTGCTGAATTGAATTCATTTTCAGAATTTCAAAACCGGGAAACCTTTCCTAAATTTGATATTCGAAGCGCCCTAGCCAAACCTTATTAAAGTTAGCCAAAAGTTTCCAGCCGAAAGTAAAAAGTCGATAATGCAGATTATGTTATTAATATTCCAGCCGAAAATAAACAATTTGGTGGTTATCAGCCGAAAGTAAATATGATACATGGATAAAATATGAAATATGATGAAATAAAATTTTTTGTAAATAGTCTTCCGTGGAAAATTTTGTTTAACCTAAGTAGTCGTGGAAAATATCGGAAAATCAGAAGAAACCACAAAATTCGAATAAAATCAGCCTCTAGAGTGTATGTACTATATATCTGAAGTTGAATCGTTTTTATGTGATTTTTCCCGGGGGAAATCTCTGAAAATTTGAAAAAGTTTCCAGCCGAAAGTAAGAAATGAATGTATAAAATCAGCCTCTATAGTGTTATGTCTGGAGATGGATTGCATTGATATGACTTATCAATAGCTATTGTAGGAAAAAAAAATCAGTTCAAGTTTCCCGTGGAAAATTTCGGAAAATTCGATTTTGTAAAAATCATTAGAAGATTTGTATAAAATCAGCGTCTAGAGTGTTATGTCTAGAGATGTATTTTATTATTGTGACTTGTCGATAGCTATTGCAGGAAAAAAATTCATTTCAAGTCAATAGAGGCTGACTTTATACAAATTTTCTATTGATTTTTGGAAAATCGAATTTTCCGAGTTTACCCACGGGAAAATTTGAACTGAATTTGACTATTGAAAAGTCACATCAATGCAATCCATCTGATTTAATACATTCAATTCTTACTTTCGGCTGGAAACTTTTTCAAATTTTGCCGAGATTTCCCACGTGAAACTGGAACTGATTTTTTTTTCTGCGATAGTTATCGACAAGTTACATCAATGAAATACATCTCCAGACATTATACTCTAGACGCTGATTTTATACAAATTTTCTAATGATTTTTGGAAAATCGAATTTTCTGAGATTTCCCACGGGAAACTTGAACTGGATTTTTTTCCTGCGATAAATATCGACAAGTCACATCTATGCAATCCATCTCTACACATAACACTCTAGAGGCTGATTTAATACATTCATTTCTTGCTTTCGGCTGGAAACTTTTCCAAATTTTCCGAGATTTCCCACAGGAAACTGGAACTGAATTTTTTTTCTGCGATAGCTATTGACAAGTCACATCTATTCAATCCATCCCACTCTAGTGGCTCATTTGATATAAATTTTCAAAAGATTTTTGGAAAATCGAATTTTCCGAGATATCCCACAAAAAACTTGATCTGAAATTTTTTCCTGCGACAGCTATTGACAAGTCACATAAATAAAATATATCTCCAGACATAACACTCTAGAGTCTGATTTTATACAAATTTTTGAAAAATCAAATTTTCCGAGGGAAACTAGCTATTGACAAGTCACATCAATAAAATAGATCTCCAACTTTCGGCTAACTTTAACAGGGTCCGATTGATATTGACTCTATTTTTTATTTTCGGCTGGAAACTTTCGGCTAACTTTAACAGTATCCTAGCCAACAAATTTTGCGTTATAAAATCTGTAACATTGCTGAAATGTTCCAGTCAGGCTATATATATATATATATATATATATATATATATATATATATATATATATATATATATATATATATATATATATATATATATATATATATATATATGGCGTAAGGCAGAAATCGGTTTGTTGAATAGATAAAATGATAAAGATAAAATGATGTCGAGAAGGAAAACAATTTGGAACCAATGATATTATGTTCTGTACATACCTAAAGTTATGCGGTAAAAAGATTGTGGCTACGATTGTGATGAGAATTGTTAAGAATTAAATGTAAATTTTTAAGCTTTTTATGCACAGATAGATGTCACTAGTAAATAATTTTGTTCATGTGGCAATTCTCGTTAATAATGAAAATTTAGTTAGTTGGGTTTGTGCTGCTGTCACACATGGTTGTGTTTTATTGGCATTGTGCTCGAAATTTAGTATAAAATAAAAATGTGCAACAAAAACAAAATTTAAATTGTTTCTCTATACAGTCCAATCGGAGCACAATTTCATTGTGTACGTGCGCTATTGGACAATGGATCTATGAAGAATTTTATTACCAATGACGTGGCTGAAAAATTGAATTTGGTTAAGCTACAAACTAACGCTGCGGTAAGCGGATTGAATAATATGAAGGCGAATATTAAACATCGGGTAAAAACGATTGTTAAATCACGTATTACAGGATTCCAAAGACATATTGATTGTATGGTTATACCTACAATTGCACACAATTTACCAATGAAATATTTCAATGTTGATGATTGGGCATTTTTGGACAAAAGAGAATTGGCGGATCCTGAATTTAATGTACCCGATTCGGTAGGATTACTACTTGGAGCAGAAATATTTCACCGAATAATGCTCAATGAAAAATTACGTGTAGAGGCTACTATGCCTGAAGTAAGAAATACGATGTTTGGATGGGTAATTGGTGGAAGGATTGGTATGCAAGAAAGTGCTTCCTTTTTCTCAAACAATAATAACGAATATTCAGAAGGCGAAAATTTAAATCAACTGGTGCAACGTTTTTGGCAAGCTGATTCATTTGAATCAACTTGACGTTTATCACGTGATGAAAAATACTGTGAGCAACATTTTCGAAAATCTCACTCACGAGATAGTAATGGTCGCTACTGCGTTGAGTTGCCGATTAAGGACAAGGTAACTGAATTAGGGGATTCATTACATACAGCAATGTGGAGGTTTCTATATCTAGAAACCATGTTGTGCCCGAAATGAAATCACAGTACATACATTTTATGACGGAGTATCGTGAAATGGGGCACATGAAGGTGTCAACACGAAGGGCTGAAACAAGGTCAAATGAGGAATATTTCATGCCACATCACGCGGTGTTCAAACCTGATTCGTCAAGCACCAAACTTCGTGTCGTGTTTGACGCTTCGGCAAAAACTTCATCGGGGATATCGTTGAATGACGTGTTATGTGCAGGACCAGTGGTGCAGCCTGGTCTTTGTATGGTTATGTTGCGATTCAGGTCATTTGTTTATGCCATGACAACTGATATACAAAAATGTATAGGCAGTTGAATGTCTGTAATCAGCACACTAAATATTAAAAAATCTTGTGGCGCGAAAATCCAACAGATCCCTTGCAAGAATTTGCCTTGCAAACGGTGACTTACGGAACTACATCGGCTCCATATTTAGCAACAAAGGTACTACAACAATTGGCGGACGATGAAGGTGAACATTATCCTTTGGCAAGATAGGCTTTAAATGAAAATGTATATGTTGACGATTTGCTGGTGGGTGCACAGAATGTAAATGATGCACTGAAGTTGCAAACGCAGTTGATTGCAATATTGGCGAGTTGTGGAATGAAATTAAGAAAATGGGCGGCAAACGATAATAATTTATTAGCAAATATAGCTGAGGAAGATATGGAAAAATGTTCTGATACAAGTGAATCTGTTAAGACACTGGGCCTTCATCTGGATACTACAAAAGATCAGTTTCGTTTTTTGAATACAGTCAACCTGGACAACATAGTAACAACAAAACGATGTGTTAGCTGCGATTGCGAGATTATTCGATCCATTATAGGATTCATAACACCTTGCATTGTACGCGCAAAAATTTTGATTCAAAAGTTATGGATTTTAAAGTTGAGTTAGGATGAACAGCTGCCAGAAGAATTACAGAAATTATGGAACCAGTTTTGTGATGAATTGCCGACTCTAAATAGGCTGAGCTTTGATAGATGTATTCTAATACCCTGTTTTATAAAAATGGAAATCCATGGATTCGCTGATGCATCTAAGGCCGCTTTTGGTGCTTGCATTTATTTGAGATGCATTGATGAGTCAGGAAATATTAGTACAAAATTAATTTGCAGTAAATCGAGAGTTGCACCACTAAAATTGCAAACAATAGCACGATTAGAGTTGAATGCAGCATTGGTATTGGCCCAAATAGTCAGTAAGGTTATCGAAGCGTTGAAATTAAATCAGAACAGTGTGACGTTGTGGTCTGATTCTACAATTGTCTTACAATGGCTTAAAATCCAGCCTTGTATGTTGAAGGATTATGTTGCTTATCGAGTATCCGAAATTCAGAATACAACATCACAAATGGAGTGGCGATATGTAGAAAGTGATCGCAACCCTGCATCTTAAATAGAGGTGCGACGCCTTTAGAGTTGATGGATGACAACAATTGGTTCAATGGTCCGAATTTTCTGAGAAATGATGGAGAATCTTGGCCAAAATATATAATCGGGAAAATTGAGGTACCTGAAATTAATCATAAGACTACATCGATGGTGCACGCTCTTCAGACCAGGGATGTTTCGAAATAACTCTTTTTAGTTCATATACAAAATTAATTAATGTGGTTTCTTATTGCAGGCGATTTGTTCACAATTGCCGCACATCCAGTGAGAAGCGCATTGATGGTTCAATTACTGTCGATGAAACAAACCATGCTTTGAAGCGGTTGATCAGAGTGGTACATTATGAGGAATTATATAACGAGATTCGCCATATTGAATGTTATGATGTAGTTGATCGTAAAAGTAATTTATTGAGTTTAACCCCATTTTTAGACGAGGATTTATTAATACGTGTTGGTGGTCGTCTAAGTAAATCATCATTCTCGTTTGACAAGAAGCATCAATATATTTTACCATACCATCATTTTACAACTCTGATGGTAAGACATGTACTAGTATTATCATTCTGGTGTGGACTTTTGTGGACCTTTTTCCATAAGATATAAAAACCAACGAAAGGACACCTACCATGGCAATTTATACCACCTCGAACTAACCATAGCGGGTAATAGGGTGTTAACCTTGGAATCAATGTATACGATGGTGGTTGAGATAGAGGGTATAATGAACTCCAGACCTCTATCACCTGTTTCATCTGATCCTGACGATTTAGAACCATTGACTCCAGGTCATTTCTTGATCGGAACAGTTGTAAATTCAGTGGTGGAACCTGGGGTGCAATTCTTGAACCAATACGAAAACTTTCGTGTCAAAGTATTACGAAAACCCTAAAATCGTATTCTTGAAATCGGATTACGAAAATTTTCGCAACGGAACGTTACTTTATATTTTTTCGTAATTGACAATTGGCTATAGCGGACAAAAATGGAACATGTGATTCAATACAACAAAAATATGTTATTTAAAGCCATATTGCCTATTTAACTTTTATATTTATTTGTTAAAATTGTAATGATTGGAAATTAATGAATGCAATGTGTAATTTAAAGTGTGATTTTTATCATTCATTAAGTTCATTTGGAATAATTTTGTTTTATCATTTTAAATGCCTTGTCTTCAAACATTACGAAAATTTTGGTAAGGCACAATATTTTCGTAATCGTAATGGTGAAATCATAAATTAGTATTCTTGAAGCCATGACGAAAATTACGAAGAGAGGAATAAAAAACTAAGAAGATTTCGAAATAGATGATTAAAAATGTTAGTATAACTCAGAATATTAAGCGAAGCGGACGCTTTCTTTACTTAAAATTATAAATTGTTGTGAATTTTTGTCAATAATGGCTTATTTATTTAATATTAACCTTCACCTTGACTATACACCCGGGTATAGATCTTATTTTTCACGTTTGAATATTTTTGCTGTTTTTTGCTGGATTTTAATTTCGTTTGGACTCAGTTACTAAATTTTTGAGTTCTTTTTGAAAATGTAAAAATTAAAATTAAAAAAAAAACTTAATTAATTTTTTTTTTAATTTTCACTTTTTTTCTATCACACCCGGGTGTAGATTTTTTTCTTTATATATTCTCTATGGAAAAAATTAAAAAAACTTTTAAAATTCTAAATATCTTTTAAATTCAGCCTTTACAAGGTTATTACAAGGCTGGATATTTTATTCTCTTTTGCATGGGTCAATAACCTTTACGGGCTTTGTAATTTATTGAACTAATAAAACGAAAAGTGGTATAGTTTTATGTTATACTTCACTACCAATTCATTTATACAAGAAACAATTATGAAAAATTATAGAAATAAAAAAAAAAATACAAAAAAAAACTATGCCATGTGGCATTCCTCACATTTCGTTTGCGTAGGGCTGTGCGTCTGACAAACTGGCTTTTTACACTGACCGCATGATTTTCGTGTAGGTCTTTTCTGGTTTTCCTCTCTATAACACATATGACATTGACCTTTTCGTGAGAGCCGACCGTCTGCACCTCTATCCATGGTATTGTCTGGAATAAAAGGAACATTCTGCGGCTGTTGTAGTTCTTCAATAGATTTTCCAAGAATGCACTCTACAGCACTTTTCGTTGGAAAATAGCTCATCACTAGTGATTGGTTTTCCTTTTTGTTGTATACTTACCCAGTATTTTCGTATCGACAGCCTCCTCCTTTGTTTTTTTGTAATAATGAATTATGTCCTGCTTGTGTTTTGGCCCAGAGATTTTATCGTCATTGTGTTGAGTAGAGATTAAAACTACTGCTTTATTGTTCTTAGGAACATATGAATATAATACCATTTTCTCTCCAAAACCAAAATTTGTTGATAAAACCTCCCGAGTTTTTGAGGCTTTCAATTCAGCAGGGATACAACGTTTTTTTTCCATGGTACCGACCATTTAGAGATTCCAACTGAGAAGTTCTTTCGCTAGAGAAATCGACGTAAAAAAATTGTCCATGGTTACGTTTCTGCCCGTATTTTTGTATGGTTTGACTAGCTCCTTCACCACTCGTTCGCCTTGGTTTATATCCCGAGTATTTCCGATTTTACCGGTATAAATCTGTCCGTTCAACGGATACGATGTGTCCGAATCGCATGCCCACCATATTTGTATGCCATATTTTGCTGGCTTGGACGGAATATACTGCGTAAACTTAGTACGCCCTCTAAATGGGAACAATTGCTCATCAACTGTTATGCTGGTGTTCGGTCGAAAATTAGCTTTTAGGTTGGCGTTTATCATATAAAAAATTTCAGTGATAGGCGCCGCTTTGTCGGTTTCCATTCTAGCTGCTCTAGTTGCATCAAAATCAAACCGAACAAATCTCAATATACGAGTATTATAAAAGCGTCGCACAGACATAGTTGCTCGGTACAAAGGAAAAGATTTTTTTTCCAGAGTTGATCTACAGGTTCATAGTTGGATCTGTAACTTCCGATGGCAATTAGCAGTCCTATATAAGCCAATAATTCTTCTTAGTGTAACGGTTCCCAGACCATTGCCTTTTTATCGGAATTAAATTCGTTCCATTTTTGATATATTCTGTCAGCTTTTCTATTGGTGTGTCGACAAATTAAATTTTGCATTGATGTGTCGAAAAAAACGCAAAATGTATCCACATCATTTAACATTTTTGTACTTGGTTTTGGACCTACAAACAATGATTCCTTAAGAATATTATGGGCTTGCGATCGCTGCATATTTGGCCGAGTTTTCCCCCTATTGGTCCCATCCATACCGATATTCTTCTGAATCTTCACTACCTTCTTCATTGTTCTGAGCATGTTCACCAATATCGGCATCTGTATTTAATTCTATGTCATCGTTTTTTTTTGCATTTCTCTTTCTCTCGTACAGTACAGTAAAGTACCGTTTTTTAACAAATAAATGAAAGAGAAACACAAACTATCGAAAATTAACTTGTAACTAAATCATTTCCATATAAAATATATAAAATTTCCATATCTACACCGGGGTATTTCCTGTCAAGATTAAGGATTTTTTTTTGACGACAAAGTGAAGGTTAAATTAAATATATTAAAAATGATTGTGTATGCTACTTTTCCTTTTAAAGGGAAAATTACTTCGGTCTAAAAAGACCAATGTATTGAAATCTTGTCAAAAATGGCCAAAAATTTGTTTGATCCAAAATCATTTATCTCGACGTTTTGAAAGTCCTTGAGTCCGAAAAAGAAAAAAAAAAATATATCTGTCCGTCTTTCTGGACCCATGATATCTCGAAAATCCCTTATCCGATTTAGAATTTTTTTTTCCAAAAATCTGTTTTTATGGTACGGCGGTACATATGATTGTATGATGGTACGATTGAACGATGATATAATGTTATGTCGTGTATGATGGCATGATGGTTTGATGGTATGGTAGTACGTATGATCCTATACAATGCCACTACATAAAAAGCCATTAAAAAAAAACTTGTAGTGGTGTTAAGCCAATAAAGATTTTTATTTTCCAATGGAACGTAAACACAATCATATGGGATTTTGTGTTGCCTTTATTTTCAATTTAAATGAAAATTTTTATTGATAAATAGAAATAATTTTAAATTAAATACAATCTGTTTCGTCAGTAAGTGACCCCTTGTGTGTTGGTGATACCTTTTCACATTTTTCATCATATCTCCCAAGTTATGGGCTCGATTTTAATTCTGTTTGCGATTTTTTAAAGCTTATGAGTCACTTTATTGATTAATTTGCACACTAAGCCAGGTTTTTGTAAAGAATGTAACAAATTATGGGAAAATCACATTTTTTTACTTAAACGATTTTTTTATTTAAAAAAACCTCTACTTTTTAAAAAAAATGAACTGTAATTCGAAAAAATGTCCCATGACATGATTATTTTATTTATAATTATTAAAACATTATTACTACCTAACTCATAAAATATTCGAACACCAATTTGTCGAAAAAATGGCGTTTGTAGCCGTTTAGGTATAGTGATGTTATCTAACCAAATCTTTTAAATGATCGAAAACTCAAATTGGTAAGTAATAATAAATAGTTCAGTTGTTCGCTAACCGATCGTGTGACAATATGTACTCTCAGTGTTCTGTGTTTTAACAATTTTAAGTTTGTGTGATAATTAAAAGGACAGTTTATGTTAAGTAAACGCTTAATCATTACAATGACACATTTGCGTGATCTACCACCTTCTCATGTAGCCGATATGCATTTTGTAAACCTGTTCTGTAATGGAAATGCACGCGTTGCTGTCGAAAAATACAGGCGTCGATATCCAACAGGCCAGTACTTGGGTATAGGACATTCATTGCAATAAATCGACGTTTTTCCGAACAAAGATTATTCCAACAACAACACGAGTCCAGCGTGAATATTAACATACACGTTGGAAGAGGATTTATTACGATTAATACGCGCTGACCCTACGGCAAGTATCAGCTGCCTGTCTATTAGATTAGGCATATCGAGGTCAAGAAGGCCTTAATCCTTATCACTTCCGTCGTGCTCAACATCTAGGAGATGTTGACCATCGTGCCAGATCAGTTTTATGTAACTGGATAATTTCACAGCAAAGAAGTGTTGTCAATTTTATAAGGAGAATATTGTGGACAGATAAAGCTACTTTCACCAGGGTGGGTATAACAAATTATAGAAACCTCCATGTTTGCGCCGTCGAAAACCCAAACGTCGTAAGGGAGACAGCTTTCCAGAGCCAATTTGCTATAAATGTATGGGCGGGAATGATCCACGATTAACTTATCGGACCTTACGTGGTAATAAACAAGCTTGATCAACACGTATTATTAGAATTTTTAGGAATCACGTTGTCATGGAAAAGTGTCATTGTTGAGGAGAAGGGGAATGCAGCTGCAATTAGATGGAGCTCCAGCACATTTTGCAAAGATAATACGTGATAATTTGAATGAAAATTATCCACGGTGGATCGGTAGAGGAGGTCCTGTAGCCTGGTCACCAAGGTCCCCTGATCTTACGCCCCTAGATTTTTATTTCTGACAACAAGAATTTTCGCTACTGCAGCAGCAACAAGAGGCAACCCTTAACAATTGCGTTGGACAACAACTAGTGTGATCAGGAGAGCCCTTGTTTGTTTACAAGAGGGTGGAGAGCATTTTGAACATGTCATTTAATTAAAAATGTTTAATAATTTGTAATAAAAATTGTTTTTATTGATTATTAATGAAATAGTATTATTTTATTTCTTTGACTTTAATTTAAACATCTTTTTTGTTTAATTTCCCTACTTTCTCTAGGTGATTTTTGCACGGTATTTTTAAGAGTTAGCTAGTAACAAAGTTTTGTCAATTTGTAGATATTATGCGGTAGATTAATAATAATAATTAAAATAATTATCTTAATGGGACATTTTCTCGATATACAGTTCAGTTTTTTAAAAAGTAGAGGTTTTCTTAAGTAAAAAAAGTGTTATTTTCCCGTAATTGCTTACATTCTTTAAAAAAGCTGCCTGGCTAAGTGCGCAAACTATCAAATAAAGTGACTCATAAACTTTCAAAAACCACAAACAGAGACACCCACTTTAAAGGATATTTTGCGATAATTTTACTTAAATATTCCGAATTTTCCGGCCGGTCACTTGGCGACGAAACACATTGTATATCTTGCAGCTTGTACAGAATTTTAACTGAAATTAATAAAATTTTAATTAACAATTTTGCATTTTAGTAAATTTAGTTTTAGGGAAATCGTTAGGATTCGTGTTTTTTTCTAAATTTCTTTTCGTAGATTACTAGATTAGTTTTATTATAAATCATGGCTGTTTATGTAGTAGCATTGGTAAAGTAATAAAACTAATCTAGTAATCTACGAAATGAAATTTTTAAAAAAAGCACGGAGCCTGACGATATTTGAGAATAAAAATCAGTTTACTAAAACGCAAAATTGTGAATTAAAATTTTATTAATTTTAATTAAATTTGTGGACAAGCTGCAATTCGATATATTTAATTTAAAATTATTTATATTTATCAATAAAAATGTTCATTTAAATTGAAAATAAAGACAACACAAAATAATTCCCAAATGATTCTGTTTACGTTTCATAGGAAAATAAAAATCTTTATTCCCCTCTTTATATTGGGGATTTGACTTTTGTAGACTGATGTCACGGCTATTTATGTAGTGGCATTGTCCTATGATTCTATGACGATATGATTTTAGATCGTATTGTCGTACGATACTATTTTGTTATGATGGTATGATTGTATGACTTTACGTACCATTAGTATTAGCCGCCTGTGACGGTATATCAATCCAATTCCAATTACAACACGCGATATTTAAAAATACATCCCAAATTGTCCATTAGTATTACCTACAATTACCCTTATTTTTAAGAAAATAATAAACATACCACGAGCAAATAGGTACCCTTTTTTTGTGGTAATAAAATAATAAATATTTATCGAAATGTAAATACATATTATTTTTAACCATCAACAGAAATTATTGAGTTTTATGAACGTCTTTGTATGAATATAATTAAACCAAAAATCTAAATGATTTCATTACGAAATGCAATAAGAAACACAAAAACCATCCGAAAATTTTAGTAACGTTCCGTTGCGAAAATTTTCGTAATCCGGATTTCAAGAATACCATTTTAGTAACTTACATTTTCATCTTCTCTCTCGAAATTTTATTATTTCTTTTTGCCTCTCTTCGTTATATTCGTAATGGTTTCAAGAATACTAAATTATGATTTCACCATTACTATTACGAAATAGCATTGCGAAAATTTTCGGTTACGAAAATTTTCGTAATGTTTCAAGAATAGCACCCCTGATGTGACGACAGTATCAAGTAATCGATTAACGCAGTGGAAACTGATGACACAATGTGTACAACATTTTTGAAAAAGATTTAACCAGGAATACATATTGGGTTTACAGCAAAGAAACAAAAGTAAGTTGCCAAGACAGAATTTGCGGGTTGATGATATGGTGCTTTGGATGATAACTTACCAAGTACACACTGGATGATCGGAAGAGTAACAGATCTTAGCGTTGGATTTGATGGGCTCGTGAGGTGTGCTACAATTCGGACAAGATCCGGAGAATTAAAAAGGCGCATTAAAAAACTGGCTTTGTTGCTTTGTTAGACAAGGAAGATAATCAACAATGAATTTAATACATAAATGATAGTTTGTGTTTTGTTTAACGTTTAATTACTCAATTTATTTGTTACTAGAATCATTGTAATACTGTTTTTATTTTGAATTATTATAATTGGAATGCTTGTGACATTCCAAGTCGGTGAGGATGTTAAGAATTAAATGTAAATTTTTGAGTTTTATATGCACAGATAGATGTCACTAGTAAATAATTTTTTTCATGTGGCAATTTTCGTTAATAATGAAAATTTAGTTAGTTGGGTTTGTGTTGCTGTCACACATGGGTTGTGTTTTATTGGCATTGTGCTCGAAATTTAGTATAAAATAAAATGTACAACAAAAACAAAATTTAAGTTGTTTCTCTATACAGTCCACATTAGTCAAAACCTTAACAAGAATATTAGCTAATTGGTTATTATTGGTATAATTGGCTAGGTTAGCTATGTTGTGACAAATGGTGATGATTATTAGCTTTTGCTATTGACGATTGGAGGGTCTCGATTTTTATGTAGGTACTTCATTTTTTCTATTTTCCGCAGGAGTGCTGATAACACATTTACTATGGTTACGACGCAATTTGTGCATAGCCGGTATGTGTTTTCTATTTCTCGCGGAAAGCGCTTTACCTACTTGTACAATCGTCAATATTCTTAATTGTTTTGCTCTATTACTTCTTCTCCAACAACAACAACTTCAATTAAAATATAACAATAATTGCAATGATCTGGTCCATCTTGGCCACAATAGTGCTGCATTAGTGCTAATTTTACTTCTGACAGGGAGATAAATTAGCAGATTCTCCCATATTGTTGATTATTTTTATTTTATTTTATTTAGTTTAATATTTATTAGTGGTTTAGAGTCTCCGCGTTGTTTTCCGTGTTAACGTTTTGACTGCAATACTTGGATGTGATTCAGAACAACTTCAAATTTCATATGAGCGCTAATTTCCAATTTTTTAGTAAAGAAAATGTTGGTGCTGTAGGCACCGATAATTTTAGCGTTTTATATACATCAAAGTAGTTTTAGAGCTAATTAAAGTGTTTGATTAATTAGCAATGTATTCACCCTAGAAAGGTTAGATTGCATGGCGTGATATGTCCTACTAAGTATGTGAGTTTTAACCCCTTGGAGGGTATACATTCCGCAGATAGGTGTTGATGAATAGTACATTCATGTTGATTTTATACTCTCATGCAATGGGATTTATTTCCATAATTTTGAATAAATATGGAACGATTTTTATATTATATAGTTTCTGTTCATCTGTTTTATATTGTTACAGCCTAATTTTTATATTTAATGAAGTGCTGCCCTGGCCTCCGATCATCTATAGTCAACAAATTATATTATATTCATTTCGATCTTATTGTTATCATAACACCAATTATTGTTTGTGAAGAAAGTAGAATTTGGCCAAATATTGTCGAAGTATATTTCAATTAGAGTTCAATTTAAGTGTAATAATGAATGTGCAGTTTTTAGATTGTGATGAACTTTCCGTTGAATGCCAGATAAGAAATCTTACCTGAAGCATTATGACCATAATGGTGAAGCTAAAAGACTTATATGAGAAATAAGTCGCGTTGGAGATATAAATTCACCACTAAACGCTCACCCAGCTACTATGAAAAATCCAAAGCGGGAAATTGGGGTGTGTAGTGCGAAACTAAAATATTTAGAAAACAAGTTTTTGAGGAAATAGAAGAAAATTCAGGAAATAAGGGTAACGAATGAATTGAAGCAGCCACGGAGATCAACCGAGGTAACGAACCTAAATAACCTCCAATCGCGCTATCGATTGTTGACAGGTTATACCGAAAGCTGAGCCTTACTGGCATACCTCCACCGAGTGACCAACGTAAATCTGAGCTAGAAACTACTTACGAAACTAAAAACGTAGATATTTAAAATATAAATATACATATGGCAATGAATTTTAACCTAGCACTATCACCTCCACGTTTCACTTTAGCATCAGAGACATCTATGTGAAGTTATCCAAGGCAACCTTTGTAAAATTTTATACATCAAACATTCTTTTGTGAAGTTAGCCCAGCCTAGAATTTAATTGTTTTTAAATTTAAAACTTAACAACAGAAAAAGCTAAAAATATCTAAATTAAATAATTAAACAATAATTCCAACAAAAAAATTAACGTAAAAAATATGGATCACTTTCAAGACATTTGTACATAATATTAGAATATTTATTCGCTTTCTAAAATAATATAGATTTATCGTCTGTAATAAAAAAAATTATAATTTGTCGAATTGAGGCTCAATGGTTTTGAGATGGACCGTAATTTGGCCATTTACCATAGAGTTTTGGCCCAGAGCCAAATTACGCAAGTTTCAACGGTACGATTTTCTTTAAATTTGGCCAAAAGTAAGCTGAATGTATGTCCATCTTAAAACCATTAAGCCTCAATCCGACAAATTATAACTTTTATTATTACAGACGAAAAATCCAATTTTACTTCAAAAATGATGTCTAAGGTACATAGCAAAAAAAAAAAATCTCGGGTAGGTATACGTATTTATACGTAGTGTTAAAACAAATTATACGCCTGTATGTAGACAAAGAAAGCAATTACGTAAGAGAATATAATACAATTCAGTGACGATTTTTATTCAATAAAGAAAACCAATCAAGATTTTCTGCGAATGTCCGTAGTATGGACTTGATGTAAAAATTATCAAATGGCCGGTCCCTGGGGTATTTTCCAACGAAATTTTTTCAACAAAAATCAAAAGTCCTAAAGTCAAAGTTGATTTTATCGAATGTCCGAAGTATGCACTTGATGCCAAATTATCAAGGGGCCAGCCCCTGGGGTCGGGCTTAGAAATAACAAGCATTATTTGTATCAAGGTTAGGTTAGGTTAGGTTTATTTGGCGATCCACCAGAACCAGGCATAGACACAAAATGTTCCGTAGCCATACTACGATTTACTTATTAGTCCTCAAACTCATTGAAATCATTTTGAGCAGCTAACGAAACGCTGACAGTAATCATGTGAGAAGAAACCAAGTCTACCCGGAGTCCCGCCTTTGAGACAGTGTCCCGTAATTACTCCAGCCAACTTAATTACCACACTGATCTGAAGTGAGATCAACTGTTTGGATTTCGACAAGTCCAACATTGGCCAGACCTGCCGAGTTATTACGCTTGAGGTGCTACTTAACCATCTGCCGTTCGTCAACTTACTAGCTTCTTCCTGAAGCAGCAGTATGCATGATGCCAGAGGTATTTCAATGTCGTTTCTGCTTTTTGAAATGTGGTCCGTTGTACCATGTCGAGCTAATTAGTCGGCTTTTATATTCCCTGTACTAATGAAATGTCCTGCCACCCATACGATATGGATGTTGATTTGATCTGTCATCTCATTAAGATATAAGAGACAGTTCTGGACAACTTTCGACTTGAGGAGGTGCGATTTAAATGCTTTATTGGCAGCCTGACCGTCCTTATATATGCGAATATCAAGTCGATATTACATTTTACCTCAACCAGTGCACGCCTTACTTCCTCCATGATGCAGTATTTCATCCATGATGCATCATCCAGTCCTCTATGTATGGATCCTAGTCTGGAACTTTGTGTCAAAAGATAGTGACGGGACAGTATAGTGATCTGGGGAATCTCTTTAACACACAGTATAGATGAATGCCCTGTATTGTTGGTCGTTTTCAGTCATATAGCAGTATAAGCTACCAACGGTTTCCCCAAGATATCTAGAGGAGTCAAAAATAGCAGAGTCTCTGGGGCCTGAGTGGATGTGCTCCTCCGTGCACCAGTGATCCACAGAGAGATTGTTCTCTGAACTTTCGTCAACAACTTTTGTTTAACAGTTTGTCCAGAGTAGGCCACCAGACTGTTACCCCGTACAAAAGAATGGGTCTGACTGCTGCTATTTGACTTTGGGACTTTTGATTTTTTTTGAACAAATTTCGTCGGCGGAAAATCGTACAACATTTGATGCAAATATCGCTTGTTATTTATAAGGTCGACCCCAGGGACCAGCAATTTGATAATTTTTACATCAAGTTCATACTATGGATATTCCAACTGGCAAATTAATATTCGGAAAAGAAACTGTCAGGCTGGTCAACAATACACAAATGTTAGACGAAAAACAAAGTGACCGACAAATAACGGCAGGATCAGTTTAACTCTTTTTACACTGTAAACTAGATGCCCAACGAAAAGCATGATTTTATCTTAAAAATACTTTTCGGAGTCTTACGGCTAGAAAAACAACTCGCCGAACGTTTAGTTTCTCGTATTTTATTCACGTTGCTGATTACCAACATATGGTGTGCAAAAATTTCGTTTTGGGATCATATAATATTTCCCAATCAGCTGTGTGCACATCTTACATCGATATGCGAGGACGAAGAGGAAACACTACAACCAAGGAAACACCAAAAGAGAACATTTGGGACGTTATGGCTCACATAAATTCGTTTCCATAGGTTGAGTCCCACTATTGTAAGGCTAAAACCATTCGGTATTATCTGGAACCAAACTTGAACATAACCAAAATGTATGAGCTGTATCGAGATTACACCAACGATCCGAAGCCTGTTAAGGAAAGTTTATAGCGCCACATATTTTTCATCGCCTAAAATCGAAGAGATGTAGGGTATGTTAACGGTTTAACAGATGACCGGTTAACAGATGAAATGTGCTTAGAAAATAAGACCAGTACAAACTTAAGACAGAAATGAGGTAACAAAAAGCTCACTACAAAAAAGGGAATATTCCAGTCCCTTGTTTCGACCTCCAAAATAGTATCAACTGACCGAAAGCAGAAATAGGCCCAATATTTTATTTCTCAAAATTAAATATTAACAATTTAACGGCGTATTTAAGCAGTGGAAAGAAAACCTATTGCTCTATGTGGACAGAGTGCACATCAGGCAGAAGTGGGAACGATGTGGCTTCGGCATTGGTGACAATTACAAATAGTGTGTTACAGCGAGCGTTAGCACAATTTTACCCTTATAAGACCGTCTCTTTGAATTTCTTAAAAGGGTAAAATTATGCAAACGCTCGCTGTAACATTGGTCCTTCGAGCCGGATTAATTTGTGAATAGTGCGTTTGATTATTTTCCCGGTATTCGCAGACTTGATGCTGACCACTCGAACTTTACTATCATTACCATCATGAACATTTATAACTCGGCCTAATGGCCATTGGGCTGGAGCTACATTATCATCCCGCAAAAGTACTACATCGCCAATTTGAATATTTTCTGTCTTTCTGCTTCATTTGTTTCTCCTTTGAAGTGAAGTTAAATAGTCACGATGCCATCGTTGTCAAAAGTGACGTCGAATTTGTTTGATGATATGCCATCGTGTGTTTGGAGTAATGTTATCACCTTCCTCACCTCCATCAGCAATGTCCGTAAATGTTCGGCCTATTTAAAAATTCGCGGGTGTTAACACATCGATATCTTCACACATACTTACGCAAATTGGCCTTGAGTTGAGTATTACCTCAATTTGGATAATCATTGTGTTAAATTCTTCCAAGGTAAGTAAAACGTCTCCAACTACTCGCTTGAGATGTATCTTTGCCTGTTTGACTGCCGCTTCCCATATACCTCCCGTGTGCGGTGAACCTGGAGGACTGAATTGCCAATCAATTTTTTTCAAACTTAGGAAAGATGATATTTCACTCTCGTTGCTGAGTATAAATTTATAAAGTTCGATCAGTTGGTTGCTGGCACCAACGAAGTTAGTACCGTTGTCACTCACAATTGTTTTGCAAATTCCTCTTCTTGCCACAAACCTCTTAAAAGCACCAAGAAAACTTTCTGTTGTTAGATTTCCCGTAACTTCCGTATGGACGCATTTAGTACTCATACATACAAATACATATACATATATAAGCCTTCATCTTGATTTGGCCTCCTCTTCTTCGGATCGGGGTAATGTGAAACGGGCCGCCACACCAACCTTGTTAAATGGATGAATGAGGTTCACAGGAGATGCTGGTAGGTTACCCATAATTTGTTTTTCTTTGAGTGGACTATATCTTATACAGGTAACACGGCTGCGTACTATTCGTCGGACAATTAGTCGTGCTTTGACAATCCAATATTTTCGTTTGACAAGGCTTGTTAGTATAGTGACTCCAGCATGATAATAGGTGACGTGCGTATGTTCGACAATTACTCTGGACAACTTGGAATGGTAGGGTCGAATGGAGCGAGAGACTTCTGGATCCTTCCACCTACTCGAATTATACCATCATCATCTAAAAACGCATTTAGACTGAGAATGGAGCTAGAATTTGGAATCGGATTGTCTGCCTTGAGTTGTTTGATCTCGGCTTTAAATTCTGCATTTTGAACAGCTTTAATGAGGAGTCGTTCCGCCATCAGCAACTGTTCTCGCATATTGCTGTTGATAATGTTTCCTTGCTTCCTTGCTTTAACGTTATCTACAAATGTTAGTATAAGTGCCAAAACCTTCGTCATTCTGAAAAAGCAAGAAAACTTATTAATATATATAATGACATCAAATAACGTTTCGGTTGTCATTGTAGCTTTAAAAATTGAGGATTTTATTTCAAACTCAGTAACGGTGTCTGTTTCCGATGGTATTGGCCATAGATCTGGATTAATAATTAGGGTAGGACCACTCCACCACAATGTACTATTTGCCAGCTCTTCTACCGGAATACCGCGGGAAGCTAGATCAGCTGGATTAAGTTTTGGCGGTATGTACCGCCAATGTTTTCGTGGATAAGCATCGATGATTTCACTTGTGCGATTTCCGATAAATGTTGACCATCTTCCTGAATGTGCCGAAATCCAATCTAACACAATTTGTGAATCCGTCCATAGAACCTTTTGCGATATTCCCATTGTGCTAGCCCTTTCAATCAGTGTCATTAATTTGCTTAGCAACAATGCTCCTAATAACTCTAAGCGAGGGATACTTAATTGTTTCACTGGAGCGACCTTCGATTTCACCGCAATCAAAGTAGAATATCCCTCAGCAACACAATATACTGCAACTACATACGCATTTTCGCTAGCGTCACTGAATCCATGAAGCGTGAATTTGGTTGTTGTCTTGATCCACCTTTGAACCTTAATTTGTGCAATCATCGAATATTCGTGCCTTATTTTGAGCCATTCTTCTAATATATCCTCCGGAAGCTCGTCATCCCATTCTATGTTTCTGACCCAAAGAGCTTGAAACAAGATTTTGACTCTAATTGTTAATGGAGATAACCACCCTAGTGGATCAAAGTTTTTGCTGGCTTCGGATAATAAGGTTCGCTTTGTATGGCGGCTGCTCTCTGGTAAGCTGGAAGTAAACCCGAATGTATCTTCAACTTGATTCTAAGAAAGACTTAAAATTTTTGTATCTTCTTTATTATTTATAGGTTTCGACATTAAATTACATTGTTCTCCTAAACATCTTAGAATTTCCACACCATTGGATAAAAACTTTCGAAGGTGAAACCCGTGCTCTTCTAGACAGTTTCGGATGGCGATAATTAAATCCTGCAATTTTTCGATAGTATTTGCTCCCGTTATTAGATCGTCAACATAGGTGTCCTCTTCGATTGATTTAGCAGCTTTTGGAAATTCTGATTGGATGTTTCTGGCAACTTCCACTAAACTTCGAGTAGCTAAATAAGCAGCTGACGCCGTACCATAAGTAACGGTCTTTAAACAATATCTACGCACTGGTGCATTGGAGTGTGGACGCCATAAGATGTTTTGCAGTTCACTATCCTTTTCAGAGACCCACACTTGTCTATACATTTTTTCCACATCACCCGTGACCACGAAAGCGTGTTGCCTGAAGCGTATAAGGATTTCCACTAGAGCTGATTGTACTGAAGGCCCAGTCATGAGCACAACGTTTATGGATACTCCGCTTTGCGATTTCGTTGACCCATCAAAAACTACTCGTAATTTTGTAGTTGAACTGGAAGCTTTCTCCACACCGTGATGTGGTAGGTAGTACAACTTCTGATCGGGAGGACCTGATATATATTTCGTGTGCCCTAGCCGTTCATATTCCTCCATGAATTGAACGTACAGTGCCTGAAACTCTGCATTGCGTTTAAACTTGCGTTCCATTGAATGTAACCTACTGAGTGCCTGACGATATGAAGAACCTAACAGCACGGCTGGTGTTCGAAATGGCAGTCTCACTGTGAACTTCATGTCGGTTCTACGAAAGGTTGTGGCCTTGAATAATTCTTCACATCTGTTGTCATCAGTAGTTTCCCTTGGTTTCTTAAGGATTTCCTCTATTTCCCAGAACATACGCATGTGGTGTTCCCGCAAGAATCCAACTAAAATCAGTTTCTACTACCACTAGTTTGTTTGGCAAATTAATTTTGCCACTCTTGAGACATTTCTTCATTCTTGCTTTCTTTTGAAGAGATTGTAATCTCAGTTATCCCCTTTGACTGCCCAACTTTTTCTCGACCAAGTCCTTCAATCAACACTCGCCCATTTCTTTTGGGTAGCTTTAATTTCTGGACTAGTGCTTCGGAAATAAATGAAGCTTGCGAACATGTATCCAACAACGCTCTACTCTTGATAAACGAGTTATCCTGGCCCTTGATTAGCACAACAGCAGTTGGTAAAATAGTAGTTAACGACTCACAATCCGTTTTATAATTTTGTGATATGCTTGCCACCTTTGTATTTGAAGCTTCTTGACCATTTTGCATATCTGGAGTGATTTTAAGCTCTTTATCGGAATGAATCAAGGTGCTGTGTTTTCGATGGCAAATTTGACATCGGGTTTTAACTCTGCAATCCGTCACTCGATAAGTACCACTTATACAATTGAACCATCTACATGATATTTTGAGATACTCTAATCTTTCGCTAATATTCATTTCCTTTAGCCGAGCACACATAAATATCTTATGATCTTCCTGGCATAATGGACAACTAAACTGGTTTGACATGGGTTTCTTGTTGGTTGCGAATACCATTTTAGTCGAATTTTTGTGCGGGGCCTTCCTCATATGTGAGCCAAGTGATTCTAACGCATCAGTGTGTTTCGCCGAAAGTTTATCAGCTCATCAAATGTGGGGAACTCAGTTTCGGTTGTACTTAAAGCCCATTGGTTTCTGGTTTCCTCATCTAGTTTATTCAAAACAATGTAAAGAAGGCATGGATCGCGCTTCTCTGCCTCTGGCCCAAGTGCCTTTAGTCCTCTTATTACTTCGTCGGAAGTATCCATAAGCTTACGAATGTTTGATGCGGTAGCATGATTAATACTCGCCTTTTCCATGAAGGTTTTAATAAAAGCTGAAACCGTATGTGGTTTCCGATCATATCTGTTACACAATCGTTGGAAAGCTTCATAATAGTTGGCCTCGGTAATACTAAAATTCCTTATTAATGATTCCGCTTCCCCCTTTAGCAAGCTCTTAAGGTACTGGAATTTCTGAGTTGCTGTAAGACCTTCCTTCTCATGTATAGTAATCGAATATACATCAAAGAATGATTGCCACTGCATGTAGTCACCGGAGAATGTTGGAATGCAAATCTTTGGTAGTCGTATATCCCCAAATTGCTGTTGTGAAGCATTTAGTTTATTATTATGAGCCAGGTTATCCGTGGTCTCTTTAACAGACAGTTTACGTATTCGTGCATTCAAGAATGATACAGCGCTATAATAATCTTCCTCGAATTCAGCGATCTCTGAAGCCTCATTTTCTTCTAGTTTGAACATTTTGTTTTCTACACTTGTAAACTGCTCAAGAAGATCTTGCGCATGCGATAGTCTGACCTGGAATAATTCATTGGCATCGGGATTAATGGTAATAAAAGCAAGAATTCTCTACATACAATCTTTAATGTTCTCTCGAGTCTTTTTTAATGCCTCCATTTCACTTCATTTAGCCTCTCGTTGGTACCACGTGAAATTCTGTTTTTTGATTCGAATAGTTTTACTGTTTTACAATACGCACCAAATTCTCAGTGAAACAAATTTATTACTTTACGACGTATTGGGTTATCACAATGCACATTCAAATTTCAATCAATTATTATATATTATCTCTTTATTAAAAATGTGGTACTTATCTGATGTGTGGCTCCTCGATCGATACTAATATCATCCGTCTTAATCTTCGAATCACAAATATATTGTTGTAATATTGGTTGATTTTTCCACAGATCCGGCTCGAAGGACCAATGTTACAGCGAGCGTTTGCACAATTTTACCCTTTTAAGACCGTCTTTTTGAATTTCTTAAAAGGGAACCTATTTCAATTACACTCGCGATATATTTCTTGAAAAAATCAACGAACTTGTCTAGCCTCAATTGTAAACCACTTAAAAAAAATTTTATTTCCAAAATGGCGAGATAAATTAATTAGACAATGTCGATTATTCTAGACAAGTTTCTTTATTTTTAATGTTTAATTTAGTTTTGATCTTTTCTTTACAATGTTTCTATGCGAACTGTCCTTATTGCCTTAATAACTTAACTTTTTTCAAAGCTTATATATTTTTTTTATACAACATCAACTTGCTCTTATTAATGACATCTATTACAAAAATTGACAATTACCGCTAAGCTTTGACTATAAATAATTTATAACACAATAGAGTTCAATGACCAACTAAATACAACAAAAAATAACAATAATGACATTTGTTATCATTTATGGTAATTAAATTAATTGGGGGGCGAGTAACAGGGACAGCAGGGACGCAACGATTTTCAACAACAACGTCAAGCAACACTAGCTACAGTTAGTACAAATTTGGATTACCGCATGGGAACATAATGATGGAACGAAATCTCGCCCCCCCCTCACAACCGCCGATGGATAAAATGGTGGAGGGAATAATAATAGTTGTTTTCAGCCTTTCAGAAAAAGAACTTGCGGCACCAGAAAATTGTGTTGTGATTGTGCTGTCATAAAAAAACACTAACTATCGATCGCTTTGGTGTCTGCAACCGGGTCGAGTCTGTCCCTACTAATAAGCCTATCCCATCCCTCGATGTTGTTATATGGAAAAAGGGTGTACGATGGCTGCCTGGCCAGGGGCGGATATCACACTATTTAGACTTATGTGATTATCGATGATGTGGCGCCTTTTTTTACGGGGTTTGGCTTCATGAAGAATGGTGTCGTGTTGTAACATGGGTAGTGGTGTTGTGGTATTCGCATTTATAATACGGGAGACTTGCGTAGCGCGTGATCGTACATTTGAAATCAAATCAATCAATTTATGGTAATTAAATTAATTGATGTATAAACTAAAGATAGAATAATTAAACATACATACGAAAGAATAATAAAACATATAATTTATACAGAATGTAGACGAATGGATTAGCTGGTGTTGAATACACCCCAGCTGGATAAAACACGGATTGGCAGTTGTCACAAATTTAGGATATGTATTTCCGATTTTAACCCCTTTGTTGTTGAAAGCTGACTTGTTTTTATTTTTCAGCACAGTTGTCTGCATGTAACATAGTGTATTTGAGGATTACAGCGGCATGTGGGATCTAATAACTTGGAGTGATTCGTCTATACTAAAATACAAATTCTTTCTTATCCACTGCCATTCTACATGTTAGAAAAACTAATCATCACATCAATTCAATCGGCATGAAGTAGTCAGTTGCCAGCCATGGAATAATACAGGAAGGTTGATAACATTCACAGCAGCATATAAAAAGTGTTAAATGTAACTGAGTTCTTCGCTTCAATGGGGCTCTTTCGCTTACTAAAATTAGTAAATCGACGAAACCTACTAATTATCATATCATATTAATGGAACTGTCTACATAAATTGAGTGACGTAACCAGTAGTAAGGCTTGCATATTCTAAAAGGCATTACTGTTTCTTAACTAAGCTATCCGAAAAGGTTTTTCGGATACAACAATTTTTAAAACCATTCAACGTTATTAAAAATTCCAAATTCTGTGAAATATATGGATCAGCTTGGTGAGAGAGACAGCTATATAGTCTACCTATTCTAAAAAATGTGCGGAACCTTCGGGATATCTCCAGGATTGTCGCAAATTTTTTTTTTAAATCATCGAAAATCAGTCGAATTTAATATTCTTTGAAATATGGTAAGGTTCCCCACAAATGAATGCCATTGATTAACGAGATAAACAGATGGTTCAGCTATCTGAAAATGATGAAAACAACCTGTTTCATACGCAGGGTTAAAAAATCCAGAGGTACAAAAATTTGAACTTTTTTCATCTAATCTAAATTCCAATTGGAGGAAAAAAAGCTAATTTAACAGTGTAACTTTTTGTTATTTTTTTAGTATAAACTTCACACTAATAATTGTGGGGTCTACTTACCCCATTTCACTTTATCAGCTTTAATTTAGCTGATCTTATTAAACTCGATCGATAGAAATCGGAGTTGATAGCCTAAAATAGCGATCGGAATGCAGAAAACTGGCGTCATAGTGAGAGCGCTTTATAACGATTTTAGCTGTATCTTAAAAATATTTTAAAATTTCATTTTAAAATATTTCGGAAAATGGAAATTTAGGATGGAAGAAATTTTCATTGTGAAGTGAAAGTGAAATAAGTTCTCAAATAATTTTTGGGGTGCCGATATTTAGGGAATACTTTCATAATGAAATATATTCCCAACTCAGCATATAAACTAAATCTTCAAATGTAGCAAAATAATTTCCCAAACGTTGTGGATTAATTTCATTTTAATAGTACATACTATTCGAGACATAGTTCATTTATGGTTTGGGGAGTTATTTCAATGGGGTTTTATTTCCTGCAGCCTTAAAATTCTTCTACAAAATATCAAAAAATTGAATAGACAATTTCAAAATTCTTAGAATTGCATAATTAATTTCCATAAACATATGTCAGAATTTAATATTCAAAAAACATTTCGATTTCAAAAAACAATTAAAATCTCAAACTTAGAATTAACATAAAGTAACTCAAAATTTGTTCCTAAAGTTTGTTCCTTTTCTCATTCTCATAATTAATTATAGCTAGTAAAGGCTGGCATTCTTGTAGAAGGACAAATTTGAGTAAGAATTGTTTAGTACATAAATGATGTTAATATAGGAAACATTTAAATCGCCTTGAAAGCAATTCATTTTAATTTTTTTTAAGAGCTTATATTAAACTTTTTGTACAAAATGTCACATGCATTCCGCAATCAGCGTTAAACGAGGTATACATGTAAATATTTAAATATTAGTCTTACAATTATTACAAATTTAATACGTTTTAGGATCGTGCAAGCTTAAGCAACCAAACATAATCTTTTAGATCAACGATTGCAAATTAACCGCTCATTACTACACATTTGCGGAAGTTTTAAGAAGACAATTCTCTTTTCATGTTGCTTTTAGTTAAATATTCTCAGGCAAACAAATTTAAACCACCAAAATGTAAATGGTTGGGTCAAATTATTAAGAGTTTGGAACAAAAACATAAATAAATATTTTATATTTTTTAATATTATAATACGTCTTTATACCATACTATAAGAAAGATAAGTACTTTTACATATTAGATATTTACAGGGTGATGCTTTTATTTTTTAAACAACTAAATTTCGAAAGTTTCATCAAATACAATGCCCATGATCGAACAATACCTCAGACAATCATTTATTTATTATTCTATGGGCTTGTAGTGGCAAAATGTGTATAAATATAAATTTATTTATTTTTATATCCTTATATACTTGACTGTATATCCTTTTCCTAAATTTACGAATTTTTCTATCATAACCATTCCCCTTTTATTATCATTATTGCACAGTGTATGTATGTAAGGCATATTTACTCAAACAACATACAACTTCATCAAATTCAATAGATACAGTTGTATTGTAGAATGGACACGCGTTCAAGTTCCTTTTTTTCCTTTTAATTCTCTTTATCCTTCAAGATTTGGGTTATGTTATTACTATTTTTTTCATAATATTTTTTAGTTAATTTTTGGTAAAGGATTAAAATTGGGATTTGGTTTATGTACTTGCAATAGGGTAGAGTATAGACGTAAACTCCTACATACCATATATACATATGCATGTTTGTAGATTCGTAATTATTTTGGGACGGAGTAATTTGTTAAAAACTAAATGATTAACTATAAGTCGTATGGTACAAGATTGTTATATCCTGATAAGCGTTTAGTATAAAGTTATATGTGGTCAGAATATTGCGATTTTACGATACGATATCGTTTTAATTTTATGCGATTAACAAATGAAGTATGAACATAAAATGACCAAAATAAATTATGATTTTATCGGGAATAAATTAGTTTGTTTGCTAAAGTGGTTCTCTTAAAAGCCTTGCTTCATCGTTACTCTTCGTTTGTAACAAATTAAAAATATTAAAATGAATATAGTGAATGAAAAACTAATAATCAGGTTACCACTGGCCATTGGAAATCATTACAAATTTGAATAATTTCTAGAAAGATTTTGCTAGCCTATGAGAATTTTTTAAATTTAATTTTAGTTTTTACATTTTCTAGATTAATGGGCTAGCATTTTTGAAACTTATTTTTCGCGCGCTATTCCCGAGTAATCTTTTGGGTGTGATTATGAAGTTTGTGACTGTTAAACTGAATATCTAGTAATTTATCTGTATTAATTGTTGTTAACTATTTGTGAAGTATAGCCCATTGGTTAGCTCCAAGTTGTTTACTTTATTAATTCAGCTGCTCTAGTTCTAAGGGCTTCGTTCCGTGAAGCTGTCTTGGTCCGCAGTTTCCTCCAACTCATTGGAACTATTTTGAGCTGTTAACAAATCGCTGGATACTCCTGACGTTCATCCTACAGAGGTCCATCAGGTCCTTGAAGAGGAGTGCCCCTAGAAACTTTAGTCTGTTTCGTGCCAGACGAGGGCAGGTGCAAAGAAGATCAAGTACTGTCTCTTCCTCCCCTTCGTCCTCGCAACTACGGCAGTAGTCATGTGAGAAGACACCAAGTCTACTCGCATGCCTCCCTGTGAGACAGTGCTTCGTTACTGCTTTTGTTAGGTACTGCTTTTGTTAGACCTATTTTGGAATACGCTGTAGTTATCTGGAGTTCTGGTTATAAAATCTTTAGTGATCGTATTGAGCGGATTCAAAAAAAGTTCTTAAAATTTGCCCTCCGAAGACTTCCAAGGTCAACTTCAGGATTTAGTTTACCTTCTTATGCCGGTCGTTGTACACTTTTGAAATTCGTAGTCTTGAATTCAGAAGAGAGATGATTCATGCTGTATTTGCTCGGGATATAATTTTTTCTAAGGTTGATTGCCCGGTATTGCTTGACTTATATTCATTTTACGTTCCTAAGAGAATTCTTCGTCCACGCCAGTTAAGACTGAGTATTGCTTTTTATCGTACGAATTATGGAATTGATGAACCGGTCGCGCGTACGTCAAAATATTTTGACCAATATTCAGAACTTTTCGATTTTAACATTTCAAGGGATCTTTTTAAGAGTCGTATTCGAAATAATAATTTGTAACACTTTTTTATATACAAAATTATTGGTATTGTAACCTATGCTATTTGTTAGTGCTGGTAATAAATAAATAAATAAATAAATAATCACTCCGACAACCACACTGATCTGACTCCGCTGAAGTGAGATCAACTGTATGGATCTCGCCAAGTCCAACTTTGGCCAGCTTCTTCCTGAAGCAGCAGTTTGCGTACCGCAAGACGCATTTCTTATCCTTTCTGCTTTCTGAGAAGTGGTCCGTTGTACCACGTTGAGCCAGTTCATCGGCGTTAATATTCCCTATACTTATGAAATTTCCTCGCACCCATAAAATGTGGATGTTGAACTGATCTGCCATCTCGTTAAGAGATGAGAGACAGTTCTGGACTACTTTCGACGTTAGAAGGTGTGACTGAAGCGCTCTAATCGTAGCCTGACTGTCCGTATATATGCGAATATCACAAACCGATATTACATTATACCTCAACCAGTTTACGACTTCCTTTATGGCAGTTACTTCAGCTTGAAAAATGCTACAGTAGTCGGAGAGACAGAAGGAGAGATTTAACAGAAGTTCCTCGCAGAACACTGCAGCCCCGACTTTTCCGTCCCGTTTTGAACTATCAGTGAAGAAGTTTATAACCCCAGTCCTCCCTGGATGGGATCCTAGTCCGGAACTTTGTGTCAAAAGATAGTGACGGGACAGTATAGTCGGTGATCTCGGGAATTTGTTTGTTGCACAAAATAGATGAGTGCCCTGTATTGTTGTACGTCCACATTAAGATGGATTTCAGCCGTATGATAGTACAAGCTGCCAACTGTTTCCCTAAGATATCTGGAGGAGTCAAAAATAGCTCTAGTGAGTCTCTAGTGCCTGAGTGGATGTGCTCCTCAGTGCACCATTCAGTGAGATTGTTCTCTGAACTTTCGTCAACAGCTTTTGGTTGATAGTTTTGTCCAGAGCAGGCCACCAGACTATTACCCCATACAAGAGTATGGGTGTGACTACCGCGGTATAAAGGCAATATACGATGCGGGGCTCCAGCCCTATTCCTTTCCCAATGGCAATTTTGCAAGAGTATATCGCTACCGTAGCTTTGTTTATCCTTTCCAAAATGTTAGGTTTCCAATTTAATTTGCTATCCAAAACGAGACCCAGAAACGTCGTTTCAACTGTAAAAGTCAAGCTGAACCTATTTAAGGTGGGAGGATCGATATGAGAAAGTCTATATTTCCTAGAGAAGAGAACCAATTTGGTTTTGTGTAGGTTCACACAACCGATAGCCATTGGCCCATAATGAAAGAGTGCCCAGGGCATTTTGCATAAGCTCACTAAAGGTGCCGGGATATTTACCACAGATACCAATAGCAACATCATCCGCATAGGCAACCACCTTGAAGCCACCGTCCTCCATTCTCAGCAACAGGTAATTTATGACCAAGTTCCAAAGTAGGGAGAACAGTATGCCACCTTGTGGCGTACCTCTGCTTGCAAATATTCTGACGGAGGATTCCCCAAAACTAGCATTTATGATCCTGCCTCTTAGCATTTGATCTATCCAGTGCTTGAGTGATTCATCCACTCCCAGATCTGAAAGTGCCTGAGTTATAGCCCCTGGAAGCACATTGTTAAGGGCCCCCTCAATATTTAAGAAGGTTACCATTGCGTAGTCTCTATATTAGAAAGATTTTTTAATGAAATATACAAGAAAATGAAGAGCAGTGTCTACAGATCTCCCCTTGCAATAGGCATGTTGAGATTTAGACAGCTTTTCCGACACAATCGTGCCTCTAATTTCTATTTGTCTTTCCAGTGTTTTAAAAAGGAAGGAAGACAAGCTGATCGGTCTAATGCCTTTGGGATTACAGTGTGAACGTTTTCCCGCCTTAGGTATGAAAACAACCTTCACTTCTATCCATTTCCTAGGAATGTGACATAGTTCTAGGCTGCCTTGAAAATTACCTCTAACCAGGAAATTGTTAGATCCATAGTTTTTTGAATTTCCGCAGGGATGATACCATCGAGTCCAGGCGACTTATATGGTTTAAAACTGTTTATCGTCCACAGGAGCTTTTTCTGCTAATAATTTGGCCTATGAGGCTACTTGCCCTTTTACCTACTGATGTGCTAGGTACAGATTCGGAACAACCAGAAAAATGAGTCTCCATCCGGCCGTTGAAGATAACTTGGGATGGAAGGACCACTTGCTAGTATTTTGCGTAGCCTAGACATCTCCGAAGACTCCTGAATTTTGCCACAGTATAGTATATTTTCTTTAGTAGAGTAAAAATGGCCCAATCTATTGTTTGTGTTTTCTTGTATGTAGCTTTTGGTTTACTCCTTCCAGGGAACTTGAATATTCTTCACTAGAGAAACGCTTTTCTGGGGACAACGGAATATTTCTTCAGGTGAGGTTAAGCAATATTTCGTCGTTTGAGAAATATTTACTCAATTTATATAGTGAAATGGTTATTTAAAATAATACAATTACATATATGAAAATTTATTTTAATGTTTTTTTATTTCACAATCAGATGTAAACATATGTACATACATATATGAAAGGGTGGTCGGTCTCTTGGTTTGTTTTTAAACATCGGCTAATGGCAACACGTCAGTCTGATATTCTGCGTCACGAAACAATCATATTTTCGTTTGAGGAGTGTTTCGAAATATTGAAAACTTATTTTCAAATTCATTGTTGTGTAGCCGAAACGACTTTTGAAAATAAATATGGGTCTTGAAAGAGCGCCAAGCGGAACCACCGAGTTCGTCAGAAAGGCTTGCTGTTGGATAACAGAAGTGGTCCCCGCGCTCGTATAGTGTGCACGCCCGAGAATATTGCGGCTGTGGCCCATAGTGTAGGAGAGAATCGATCGATCTCAACTCGACGACGGTCGAAGCAACTGGCCATTATTCGCACCAGCCTGGGGAGAATACTGCACAATGAACTCGGATTATTTGAGCTGCGATTTTGCGCCCTTGGACTTTTTTCTATGGGATTTCATTAAGGGTAGATGTTATGCGACTATTATTCGCGAGATGGGCGCCGAAACCATCGAAACAAATCTTGAAAACTGGACTCACACGATGGCTTACTGTAAGGCTAACAGAAGGCGCCACATGAACGAAATTGTCTTCAACCTACATAATAAAAAAAAAATTCTACAAAATATAGATGCATACTCATTTTAAAAACAAACTTTTTAATGACCCATCCTTTATACATTCTGTCAGAAAGGTACCAGTAATTGTTAAATAAAACACAAATATTAAGTTCAATCAAAAAAATTTATTTTGTTGCCCAGAAAGTATTCCCCATTCGAGGATACACACATATAGTATGCCAGCGTTTTTCCAATCATCGAAACATTTTTTATAGGTACTTTCCTGGAGGGCTTTCAGTTAGCGCGCCGAATTTTGTTTCATGGCTACAATGGAGTCAGAGTGGGTTCCACAGAGTAGCAATTTGAGTCTGGGAAACAGGAAAAAGTCACCTGGTGCTAAGTCATGCGAATGTGGTGGTTGATCGATGGTATTTATTGAGTTGTTGACCTTATAGTAAAATCCATGAGATTTTTTCGCAATTTTCCGGCCACCCTTTTCGCATCAGTACAAAAATTTTCATTTGCAACACACAATTTAAGGCAAACTCTTTGTTCAATAATTTCATTCATCGTAAAAAACGCCGTGCACTAATGAAGTAGAAATAACCAACTGCTGTAAATAAACTTGTTGATATAGATCGCGCTCAAAGTTGGTATCATAATGAAAGACAGTCCTACCAATCTAGGAAAAAGGGACTTCCGAGACATCCCGAAAGTTCTGGACAGATACTTAATGTGAGCGCGAGAGTTGTATTTTTGTAGTTTGGTCGTAGCTACCTAATGAGTAGACCAACTTTTCAGTACGAAACCAAACTAACAACATAGAAACTCAAACATAGAGACTCAAGAAGGGTTCTCATGTTTGAAGAGTAATACATTTGTATCTTGGCCGTTGGGTTAAAGTACGGGAAGAGGAGAATGATATTTATGTTTTTTTCAGTAGATACATGTGTTATGAGCGATTGGCCTCTTTATTTTTCTGATTTACCAAATCGAAAATATTGGGAATGTCATGTACAATTAATATATTTCTCTATAAAAAATTACAGACAAACAATTTAAATATTGTTATTAAATATTCGTGTGGGCAGAATACACACACAAATGAGGTTTCTTCTTTAGTGAATATTCACTATGTCATTACGTTCTGGCCAGATACTTAATGTGCATGACGAGAGTTATATTTTTGTAGTTTGGTCGTAACTACCTGATGAGTAGACCAACTTTTCAATACAAAACTAAACTACCAACATAGAAAGCCGTTCGAGATAACAGCACCACTCAGCTCGATCCCCGATCAGTCTGCTAATAAGGGTCCCTTATAATCGGTCCATCTACCGGAGTCCCTCTCTGGTCGCGACGGTCACCGATGCCTATAAGATATGGAAGGGTTCATTCCCAAGAGACCACTCGGCGACCTCAAGGGGCGGAAACCGTCATCTCTAAGAAACAATTAACGCAGATGTTGTGCTGCTTACTCCGACAGCCTGTCGAAGTGAGAACGAGACGGCTTGTATGAACATTTTTGTTGGTTTTGCTCTCGCAATCGCGGAATCACGCACACACCAATCCAGATATTAAAAAACAGAAGAAATATGCTCACGAACAAAATATTCCAGAATACCGCTTGGCAATAGTACAACAATCATCATCTCTTCTTCTACACTATACAGCCAAATCTCTTCTTCTACACTATACAACCAGATAAACACCAATATACCATTCAAACACAAAACGAATGCTAGGATGGTTACGCAACCAGGCCGGCGTAATAAGGTGAAAGATCATTTGTTTATTAATTTCAACCAATTCAAAGAGATCTCCGGTGACGTGAGTTCATTAAAGCTAATAACAGATGTTTCAATTGTTTGAATTCTTTACATTCATCGTATAATTGCAAGAGTAAAGGAAGATGTGCTGAATGTCATAAGAAACTTCATGCTTTTCTGCACATTGATCAGTCTGAAGTCAATAACACCTAGTCAGTTGCTAGAGTAAAGAATACAAACACGTCAGTTACCGATGTGAATAGTTCAGCATATGACTATAGTTGCCCCAAAGGCCAAGTTAAAGTTTCATAGCAGCTACTACGAGCAATTCAAACAACAACCAGTGTAATTCGTTTCTTGTATCTATTTCTGTTCCTGCTTTTATTCCACAAACTGCAGTAGTAAACGCTAAAACCAACATCGGTTGTACATATGTTAAAGTATCGCATTCATTTAGATTCCGTGTCTGCGTCTTTATTTGTCACTGAAAGCTCTCAATACTAGTTTTGGATGGACTGCTGCTGGTGGTACCGAAGGAAAAAACGATGTCCGTTCTTATCAAGTATCTATCTCTTATCAATTCGGAGAAGATATCGACTTGTCCTTGCGAAAACTATGGGAACTGGAAGAGCTACCATTGCAGAAATAGTTTACGCTATAGAGGAAGAAGAATGTGAGTGGCACTTCGTGCATACTATACTAATACGAATAGCGATGAAAGACACGTCGTCTGATTGCCATTTAAAGCATCACCAGTTCTGCTTAGGAAATCCTACACAATAGTATTGCAGCGATTTATGGCAATGGAAGGGATAGGTATCAAAAATCTTTTGTTTTACCAACCCTACCGCAATTATTTGAACGAGTTTTAAGCCTTAATAAGAATGTGCCTAACCTCTGCTTTCTTCCTCAGCATGTTGTGATCAAGGTCTCAAGTTCAGCGTCGAACCTGGTAGTAGTGTTCGACGCCTCCACTAAGACCAGCAGTGGTTACTCGCTCAACGATATTCTGTTTGTTGGTCATATTATACAAAATAGGTTACACCAGATATCAGGTATAGTGTTTGCTGGAGACATTGAAAATAAGTTAAGGCAAGTGCTGGTTGCACAAGAATATCAAAGATATCAGGGGATTTCAATCAAATTAAAGCCTACAAGTTAAGAACAGTAACCTTTGGAATGGGTTCAGCATCATTTTTAGCAACCGGGGCATTAAAACAATTAGCAGAAGAGAATAGTGTCCAATGTGGACTTTTATGTGGAAGATATCACGACTGGTGTAGACTCGAAAACAAGCAAAAATTCTCAGATCAATAATTATACAGCTTTTAGCAGACGTTGGTTTTCCTTTACGCAAATGGACTTCCAACAATCAATAACAGCGCTTGAAGATGTACCAGAAGAACAGCGATAGGTAACGTTTAAAGAGAAAGAAGAGATCACCAAATTGGTTAAGTTATTAGGTCTTCTGTGGAATCCATTCACTAATCACTTTAATTTTCAAGTAACATTGAAAAGTTAATGAATAGCAACCAAGCGAGAGATATTATTTGAAGCTTCGCGAATTTTCGACCCATTGGGATGAACAACTTCCAAATGAGCTCAAGAATGGACGAAATATTAAAATACCCCGCTGGCTGTCAACCAAACAAGCCAAATCAATCGAGTTCCATGGGTTTTCAGACGCGTCTGAAAAGGCATACGTTGTAGATGTGAAACCAAGGTTGCACCACTTAGCAAAACTACTATAGCATACATAACTGGAGTTGTGCGCACCAACCCTGCTAACAAACCTTATAAAATCAGTTGCATACGCAATGGAGATGAACATAAGTGGAATAAATGCTTGGTCCGACTCGAAAATCTTGCTAGATTGGCATTCATTGCATCCATCTCGTTGGTCGAAGTTTGTGGCAAATAGAACTACTAAAATTCTCAGAACCATCGATAGAGAGCATTGGTTTCATGTCACTTCACAAGAATATTCCGCCGATTGTGATTCGCGCGGAGTATCATCAAGGAACTTAGCGGATATTACGATTTGGTGGAATAGACCAAGCTGGTTGTCGCAAACCTGTAATTATTTCACGAAATCTATATGTCTTTAACCATGTATTGCTATCTACGTTTATTGAGAAACTGGGTACAAGATTTTCTAGCTGATTCAAGTTTCTGAAGACATTCGCCATTATAAAACGTTAAGCCAAAAATAACCCAAATGTCCCAAGCAAGTACATTAGCGATATACAACAAAGTCATTTTGCAGATGAATTATGTAGTTTGGAACACCGTGAGCCAGTTTCTGCATCCAGTAAGCTAAAGTTTCTGACCCCATTTCGCGACAACGAACTTACATGTTACATAAGAGTTGGAGGTAGAATAAAACACTCTTTGGCGTCGTTTGGAAGTAAGCATCCAATTATCCTACCTAAGTGTTACATATCTAACATCTTAATATGGCATATGCCTCTTCAATACCTTCATGGTGGGCAGTCATTTCTCATTAGCATAGTACGTCAAACTTATTAGATATTAAGCTGTCGTGGCTTGGTCAGGAAGGTGGTTCCAATGTGCAACATGCGTCAGAAATAAGGCATTAGTTGAGCAGACCAGACTGTTTCTGAAAGTTGGGATCCATTATGCCGGGCCGATTGAGGTCTATATGAAAAGAGGTCGTAGACAGCGACCAATTAAAGCTTACATATGTATTTTAGATTGCCTTAGCATAAAGGCGATACATATTGAACTGGTGGGCGACTTAAGCACTAATGAGCGTCTTAGGTACTAATTTCGTAGCACTATATCTAATCACCTATGATAAAGCACGGTAAATTGGTATTTAAACCACCCTAGTGCTCCGCATTCCGGTGGAATATGGAAATCTGCCGTGAAATCCACCAAGTTCCTTTGAGTTCATTTAAGAAGAGATATTGGACAGAATATTCTTGACCACTATAACTGACTACGCTACTGGTCGATTATCACAAATATAATAACGCTGGATTATAGTTAATAATGTTGAGAAAATAAAAGCGATTTTAGTACACATGCACTAAAATGGTTTCCTTCGGTGGATTTCCTAGTAAAATGCTATAGTCACTTTAAAGTGACCAAACGTACTTTGTGGTTATATGTTTACATATTTGTTATTTAATTTGATTTATGTACAACAAATTCTGAAGGTGAAACTAATTGAGTTAGAAATATTACGGCGGTTTGGAGAAAGCGAAAAACTTACCCAAATTGCTGAAATATTGGGTCTTGCTACAATTGCTGAAACAACGATTCATGATAGTAGAACCAAATTGAGGAACATTCCCAATCAGCGGGACCTCTAAGGCTTAAAAAATTAACAAAGCACAGAAGTGGCGTAATGAAAAGGATGGAAAAACCCTTAGAATTATCGATAGAGAACAATAACCAGCTAAATATTCCAATGAGCATAATGAAAGTTCAAAAATCGAACCATTCTGTAAAAGTAAGGAATGGTTCGATACATTTAAAAAATGTTACGGCCCCCATAGCATAAAACTGAAGGACGAGGCGGTAAGTGTCGACATCGAACTAACTCGTGCATATCCTGAAACGTTAAAAAAAATTGTCGACGAAGGTGGGAACCTTCCGCCAAGTTATAGACGCCACGGATGGAAAAGATTTTCAGTCAACCGGGACATTCTCGAAAAATTTTAATATTAAGGACGCAATAAATAATATCAAAAAATATTGTAGAGAACTAAAAATGAGCTCTCTGAGCAATGTTTGGCATAAGATTTAGGCAGCCTTCAAAAAGTTCAACATAATATCTGACGTGGCTTATTTATTAGAGAAGAAGAAAAATCCATTTCTCAACAATTGACAACAAAGCATTTATCCGAGTCTTTAAACTAAATTGAGGAAGGACTACATATCCTAATTGAAAATGATTTTATCGAAGAACGTAATGGAAAAGTATCGCGAGAGGTAAACAACGCTAAGGAACTATACACTGAAAAAAGAAGGAATGCAAAACAACAAACATTGCATTCCTTTTTTCATCCAATATTTTCATTCACATCTGAAGAAGCTGAACGTAACAACAAGGATGAAGGAGATAATATATGAAGGATTTTAATGCTATCCGATTAGTTTATGTAATTACTTTCTTATGCTTTGAGTTCTTTTTTAATTTGTCGTTTGTATGATAATTAAACGTAATCTTCATATAAATTCAGGTAGAACGGATCATTGATTATTAATATACATTGGCGTACACAGAAAACCTTATGGGATTTCGATTTACGTACAAGTTCTAGAGAACGTAACTATTCCGTAAATCGAGGGAAAGGTGTATTGTAAATCAGATTCCAATTTTCATTGCCTCGTCAACAACCTAAAGACTACCTAAGATTTCAGTTCCTTATTTTATATTGCAGTTCTACACCTAAACACACCCTAAAAATTAATTCCTGTTCCGCATCAATTCAAATACCGTTATCAATAATTCACACAAGTTAAATTAACAAATAAAATTCCCACTACTTGTAGTGGGTTCACAATACACAATTCCTATTTATAACAAAAAAAAAACCGTCTCACGGATCTTCGTCAATAAAATACAAAAATTCCCAACCATTCTTCTTATCCGAAAAAAGGGTTAAATAACCTAATTGATATATGCGTCATTCTTCCTCCTTTTTTTTTGGATGTGTATTTGCCAATATATTCATCCCGTTATACATATGCACATGTGATCTATTCATATTTGAAAACATTTCTGTACAAAAAATACCGCAAAATTGAACAAATATTATCCCAAATCATCCATTCTCTAGTCCTTTATGTAAAGGATATATAATAATTTTATTTCACATAAGGACCAGAGAATATGATGTCCATATCCACATAACACAACACAATAGCAAAATGAAAATTGTGAAAAACTGATTTAATTGACGAACGCGAGTATAAAAGGATACAGAGCAGATGTTGTATGTGTGATTGTGTATAATATTCTCGAATTATATTGTACAAGGAAGAAGAGTATTTTGCGGACACCAAAAAGGAGTAAACTTGTATATGAGGTAGGTAACAAAATATTATCCTTGTTGTTAATAATTTTGCAAAAAAAATTATGATTTATCGATAAATAATGAATGTAATGGAAAAAGGACGAATTCAAGGAAGTGAAATAATTTTTTATGGTCTTTGATATCTACAATAGTCGCATAATAATTTTCATAAATTGCTTAAGTAATTTTGAAGATTTTAAATAAGAAAATAAAGAGATTATCACGGAAGTATGGGTAATTAGAGGAAGGACATCAATTTTAATAAGAGATGACAAGTGAGTTATGTATGTACGAATATATAATTGTATTCACTTAGGGATTTGAAAGGACGCGGTGGTCTTATTGTGCCGAAATTTAGCAACTATTTTTTTTTTATGTAGAGTATGTGTGGGAAATCACAATTACCATTTTCTTGATTATGTACACCTTATAATACACACATCTGCTAAATTTATATAAATATGTATATGTACAATCGAATCCCGTTACCGATCATCACTCAAACTCGGCCACCTGTATTACCCCGTTGAGATAATTTACAGTATATCTAAAATAATCCTCTAATCCAGATGTTAATTATCTTACTAGATTATGGACCCATTTCTACAGCTAAATGTCATTTATGTGATATTTGAATCATGAAATGTCAACGTAATAGAAAGTTTTCAATTTTATAAATGATTTTCTAACCGGATTTCCAAATTATCGAAACACTTTCGTTTTAAAAAATTGCAAAGTACTGTACACAATACCGTATACAAAAATGGTCATATTTCTACAACATATTTATCAAGACAGCATATTGCCAGATTAGCTTATTAGATAATTTTCCAAAACAAAAAAATAAAAATTTGGTTTTGTTATAATTTCTTTTAAATTACTTCGTGATTTTGTAATCGCGATAAGTGAAATAAATAAAATTTGGCCGCAAGTTCTGCGAATAGAAAATTTTGGTTTAACGGTTATTTTTTTATTTTTTTTTATGCAAACTAAATCATAAAAATTGCATTACATTTAATTACATTTTAGACCTCATATAATGTGTACCTAAGGTTAAAAATTCATTCATTACCAAAATACTGTATTGAGAAATAGGTTAATTGATTTAGGAAAACGTATAGACATTAATTTTATAATACTGGTTAATTGTATGGACTGTGTGTATGTGCAATTCTTATCGGATTGATAATAGTTTTTAGACCGTTTCGTAGGAATGCCCAAATTAGCCATTATTCATAAAAGGGATATTAATTGAAAAGACAAATAAATTAGCTATTGTCCAAAGTCATCAATGGCGTACATTTTCTCCGAAAGATAAAACTACGAATCTATCATCATTTTGCCTAAGCAGTGGGGACTGAAAATGTTCTTCTAAAAAACAATAACTGAATCATTTTATTCAGAAGATTACTTTAAATTAAAACGTATCTTAAAATGTTTTATTATAACGTATTTTTATCTTTAATTAAAAGCAATCAAAAGTCTCATATAGAGCTCTAAATATTTCTGAGTAAGATGAGAGTATGCACATTCTTTTACCTATGGGTATAATTAGTAGAAATTACATTTTGTTCAGTACTTAGTACACCGTCCAGCTACAATAATACCAATTTATTGCACTTGAAGAAGTTATGCTATATTCACTTTCATACATTAGGTAAAACCAAGGTTTAATTAGTTCGCTCAAAAAGTTCCAAATATCGAGCTAGTTTTTCGGTTTGCAAGCTAATGGTATTATTGGCTGCTCATTACGTTACTATTTTTCAGTAAGATACTTTTTTAAGAATAACTTTAACAACGGCCAACTTCCTAGTAACATTTCAGCCTACTTTTGATGTACATAAATACTTTTCTGTAAATAAACATGACACATCTAATAGGGTCTACAAATATAGTGATAAATATTCAAAAATCAAAATGGCAGATACAATATGGAGGGGCGTAATTCCAAAAAATGAATCTATGAAAAGGCAAGATATCACATCGGATTCTACATTCAATTTAAAGTAAAAGCTAAACATTTTTCAGTGGAAAATTGATATCGATAATTTGTTGGTTTCAGATTTATGAAATACAAACCGGATCCAATATGTCACAAAAGTTGCCATAGAGATATTTTGTCCAAGCTATCCTGCCAAAAAATAGAAAATGTGTAGAAATTCAAATATTTTTTAATTTTTAAACCTTCAAAGCTCAAATTCTTTTATGCTGTCTGTTTTCAATAGTCCTTCCCTTAGCTTTACCCAAAAACAACGACGTGTAAGTTCTAGAAACTATTTTTATATTTTATAAATTGAGTTTCTTTATTTAATTAATTTTAGTTATTATAAATTATTTGTTTAAATAATTTTAAGATTTAATTAATTAAGGTTAATTTATTTTATACAATTATTATTTATTGATCACCATTTTGTTGAATTTATTATTAATTTTCAACACCGCGCGAGTTGAGCGGCATGTCACCATAATGAAATTTGAGAGCAGACTGAAGTGGAAACGGAAAGCAAGAATTAATTTTATTTTGTTTTGTTGTCTCTTCGTGTGGAAGAGACAGTAGTTCACTGGTTGAATGCGGATGTTCGCAAATAGTAATGTAAACGTTGAGCGGCGGTAAAACTCAGACGCCACTGTATGTGAGTGATACATTGTGGCGAAGCACGCATGAGTGAGCCGCTACAAAGTAATGAGTTTCTTTGTGTGCGCTTGATTATAGTGAGGACCCTCACCTCTCACTTTTTGATGTGGTTGATTAGCGTGAGTCCTCTTACCTCTCACGTTTCGGGGTGACTGATTATAGTGAGTCTCCTTGTCCTCACGTTTCGACGTCACTATTTATTGGGAGACCCTCGCCTCTCATGTTTCGGGTTGTTTGATTAATGTGAGTCCCCCTGACTCTCACGTTTAGTGGTGCTTGATTTTCTGCAAAAAAAAATCTTCTTCCATTGCAGAATTTGAATATCGCTTGATAGTTGCTGCTTTTGCTTGTTGAATTATAAATTAGTGGTTCTTTAAAAATGTTTGGTACTGTTAAAGCTGATTGAAATCTTCAATTAGAGTTTTTTGTTATCTGTCGTGATCTATCTAAGAGTAATAAAGTATTTTCTGGTGTTAAGATAGCGTCAGATCGTCTCTCACTTAAATATAGCTCCTAAGCCATCATAACGAATTTTACCGTTTGCAGTTACACAGTAATTCCATTCCGTATCTATTCCAAAATCTTCTTTATGGTGTGCAGTAGATTAGCGATTTGAAATCGGGTTTTAAAATGTTGCTTTGCACCATCTGTCAATCTGTCAGGTATATAATTTTATAACTTCTTTAATATTTTACTTAACTTCTGGAATCAATTGTTATTTATTTGTCTACATTTTTAAATTTATATCACTCTATTTTGAGTCACAGCTCATTCATAATAGAAGTGTATACCAAATATAAAAAATAATCTGCATCAGCCATTTATTTTTTTACTGCAAAACCAGCCGCATTCGATGTTATTTTCAATTGCATGATTTTGTATATTAATTTGATCGTCTGTTGGAATGTGTTGACTCCCACGATTAGTGTATTTTGGCTAACTATTCTGGCTTTACATCAAAAATTAATTTATATAAAATTAAATAATTTTTTTTAAATTAAAAACATTTGAAAACATGACCGACAAGTCAAAGGTTTCTTGATTTTTTTTTTTTTTTTTTTTTTTTTTAACGGCAAAAACGGCAGAAGTATCATGCTTCAGAGTTTCAAGCTATTTGATCAAAAAATTAAACTTTTATATTTCAATTCATTATTTTCTTCATAATAATATATAACAGGTGGTCAGGTGTGAAGTTGTTCGGGGGATTCAAGTTGGCACTTGTTGTCAGCTCCGTAACTTACAGCTTCCACAGGTGCTCCTGTTACCTTCACGAAGTGATCGCTGGTAAACTAGATTGCTGATTCTTTGGCTTCTACGATAAAACACCGCGCTGAAGAAGTTAACCTTAAACAAATCACTGGGCTGGGTTAAGGTGTTACTCGTATCTTGCCGATAATCGACCAGATTGGGGGCCCAGCTAGTTTTTAAACTAGCTCAGTCGCTAACGGTGGATCCGGATACCTGGCGCCCTCCGGATTAAGTAGCCTTATCTCTGTACTGCGGATCTCTGCACAGACGGACATCCATTTCTCCACTACTCGTGGTACCTATTATGAATCACAAAATAAGGAGTCCGGCTCTCTAACAAATCCGGGAAATGTAGCCAAGGAGACTCGGGCCTGCAGTCCTGCCTTTAAGTCTACAACCAAATTGCGGGACATAAGCGCAAATGAGGCTGGTCACTATACTCGGATCACCAAACCTGAGTTAACAAAGTGGAATCAAAGCACGAAAGAAATCGTTTCATCAAGACCAACCTACAATACTAGGAGAAAGGCCTGGAGGGCTCTAGATAATATAAACAACATCTCGCCGGAAGGCAGGACAGAGAAAGATAAAGCCACGCTTGTGTGGGCAAAGAAAGTCACCGAACAAAATTAGGAAGGCCCTTCAGCTGGCCCACAGCTAATAAGAATGAAATGCGCTGAGGACCTCATATACTCAGGCACTCGAGACTGCTATTTTTGACTCCTCCAGATATCTTGGGGAAACAGTTGGCACCTTGTACTGCCATACGACTGAAATCACCTCAATGTGGACTGCAACAATACAGGGCCAGTCATCTATATTGTCTAATAAACAAATTCCCAAGACCACCGACTATACTGGCCCGTTACTATCTTTCGACACCAAGTTCCGGACTAGGATCCCATCCAGGGAAGGCTGGATGATGGGTGCAGTTTTGGAACCAGGAGTTATAAACTTCTTCACTGATGGTTCAAAATGGAACGGGAGAGTCGGGGCGGGGGTGTTCTGTGAGGAATTTTTGTTAAATCTCTCCTTTCGTATCCCCGACTAATGTAGCATTTTTCAAGCTGAAGTAACTGCCATAAACGAAGTCGTAGACTGGTTGAGGAATAATGTAATATCGGATTGTGATATTCACATATATACGGACAGTCAGGCTGGCATTAAAGCGCTTCAATCACACCTCCTCACGTAGAAAGTAGCCCAGAACTGTCTCTCATCTCTTAATGAGACGACTGATCTGTTCAAAATGGGAATTTAAAAGCCGAGGAACTGGCTCGACCTCATACAACGGACCACTTTTCAGAAAGCAGAAAGGGTATTGAAATGCCTCTTGCGGTATGCAAGTTGCTGCTTTTGGAAGAGGCTAGTAAATTGATGAATGACAGATGATCAATTGGAGGCACACCTCTTCAGTGACCTGACGGACATCAGAAGGATGGAGACGTCAGGAATAACCAACAGCTCAAAATGATTCCAATGAGTTGGAGGATAAAAAACAATTTGTGGTATGACTACGGAGCATTTTTGTCTCTATGCCTGGTTCTAGTGAACCCTCACCTAAACCTAACCTAACCTAACTTATTTCTCCGGAGACGGTAAGGGTTTTTTTTTGATGACTAAATTATAGAAGTTTAGTGAATTTTTTTTGTGGTTAAATCAGAAGTTTATTCGGATACACAAGACCTACTAAAAATATAAAGATGGATTTTCCGAAAGTAATTCGGTGGCTGATCCGATATTAGCGGTGGCTGTCGGGCCTCACTTTAAGGAAATATTTATGGTTATATTAAAAGAGATCCTACAACATTATTATGATTTTTCACATATCTTGGCAAATAGTATCGCTCAATTGTTAACTAAACGAGGATTTTCTACGTATTCTACCATATATGAACGAGAGCAGCCATTCATTACTCGTAGTCGTGGATTAGTGATTTAATTAGTGTTCATTTTACAAAAGTAGTTTTTCCATACCGAATAGAATCAGTGTTGTGGCTTAAAATGAGTTGTGGAAAGCATATTTTTATTTCAGAAACAAATAGTTCCAGCCATAAAGATAGCCAAAGAGTACTCATTGGACACTTTGTGGGTGAGTTTTATTCAATTTTTTTTTATATATAATTATTTCCTGCTCATCACATACTAGGACACAAAATTTATTTAGTTTTACTGCAACTTTAAACATTTTTTTTTTGCTGTTAAGCCAATGAAGCTTTTAAATAGACAGAGTTAAAAAAAAAACTAATTGTATTATGAATTATTGTGGTTTGTAGTTTGTGGATCAAGTGGGCATGGATATGTAAATCAAAACACTTTTTGTTGTGTCTCACAGGTATTATGTCGGCAAAGAACCTCCGCAATATACAAATCGTGTTAGCCGAGCTAAGAGGCAGGGAATAGTATCTATGTAACTGCATGACAACCGTGATTGTGCTTTCTCGGAAAGAAATACGAGCAAATCATTCTTACGGATAAACATTTAAAAGCGGCCTACCTAACGGTCTTGCTGTTCTTATGAAATAAAAAATTACTAAAGGCGGATTCATGGTTTCGTTCTATCGTTCCTTCATTCATTCGTTCGTTCAGATTATTTAATGTTGTGAATTCATGGTTTTGAAAAATCTCAGAACGAATTTGTCGCCATCTTTATTTTTAAAATAGTCAAGTCTTTGACATTGTGTTATTTCAAGTATAAAATAAGAATTTTTGTATTTTGGTGTGGTCAAACAATATATTAAACACCTGAACACTTCATTGGGCAATTTAATGGATATGGACAATATCCAATTACTTCAATCCGATCTAATGATTGCGAGCACCTATATAATATGGTATTTATTAAAACTGAAGTTGAATAAAAGAAGATGCTATTCTGCTAAAAAAATCTTGTTGCAACGGCCTACACACGGATATTATAAAAATTTAATAGCCGAAATGAGACTGACCGATACAGACGCGTTCAGAAATTTTCATCGTATGACGCCTGAAATGTTCGACAAGCTGCTTAGCTTATATGGCCCGCCAATTCAAAAACAGGAGGCGTTTGCAATAAATCCAATAACGCCGGATGAGAGGCTTTCATTAACACTACGGTAAGTAAATCGGATAAGAATTTTATTAAATGTATATTTTCAGAAAGTATAAGTTGTGTGAATTTAGTTATTTGGCAAGCGGTGACAGTATGGTGTCGATCAGGCGATATGGAACATCGGCTGTAATCTGGGATAAATTGAAACAGTCCTTTTTTCCAAACCTATCCACTGAGTCATGGGAACAAATAGCATCCGAATACAATACAAAATTGCATTTTCCCAATTGCTTAGGCGCTATTGACGGAAAACATGTTGTTGTTCAAGTAAGTCATACATATTGTCTATATCATAACATACTTTATTATTATGTGTATACATTTCAGGAATTCCCAAACTCTAATAGCTCGTGTTACAACTATAAAAATTCACACAGCATAGTATTAATGGCAGTGTCCGATGCGGACTATAAATTTGTTTTTGTAGACATTGGTTCATCAGGGAGGAACAACGACAGTGGGATATTTAGGCGAAGTTCATTCGGTGAACGTATTATCGCAATATGAGCTTCAAGCTGTTTTTCATCTGACAAACTATCTACATGTTTTGCCAATGACAAGTAAAATTTGTCGATATTATTACAATCGCATGGTGGTGTCTTCTTTTGATTAATAGTGTTCTGATGTCCTTTCATTGAATTTATTAGGTCATTCAGCACCGCAGGTACTCGCGGTCCTACGAGCATTTTCTTTTTTCGCACCGGCTGATGATGATGACGGTGCAGGCGTTGAAGTGGTAAAATCATGATGCTCAAAATCCGAGTGATCGAAATTGGGAGGTTCGGTATCTTGATCGTTAATAATCACTGCGGTTTCATCGAACAAATCCTGAAACACTTAACTCGAACTGGTCTCAATTACTTCAACTTTAAAGGTGGAAACCGTTGGCCTTTGAACGAAATAAAACAAAAATAAATCTATTGAATATAATATATGTTTACAAATTATTACGCATCATCAATCAAAAATGTCCGGAAGAAATCCATCTCCGTTATCAAAAACAGTTGTTTTTTGCTTAACATTTTCGGGGATCCCCCACTTCGGGATTCGTTTTGTTTAAGGGCGATACCGTACCTGATCTTTATACTACGCTATTTCGCTTGGCACTCTTTACCTTGAAAACAGAGCACGAGATAATTTCATTACGATTAAAAATTATTTTCTATATTTTATGAAGTGAAATACTTACTTGACCAACCCTTAGTGGATGCTATGTGCTCCCACACCATTTTTTTAACAAAATTATTTTTGTAATAACGATTTTGAAGATCGTAACTAGCCGGTTGTTCTTTCACTAGGCCTATTAATCTGCTTTCCATAGCGAACTCTAAATTATAAAAGGGACAGTTATTTTAATAGCAAAGAAACAACAAATTGCAAACTTTTTAATTAAACAAAAGTGTACTAAATTATTTTCACATGCCTGTATTCGAAGAAGACATTTATGATGTACGATATTGTACTTATAATAAATAATTATTATTTACAATATAAAAAAAATTAAATTTTATGTTTCAACACCACAAAATTTGCGCTCAATGACAGTAAAACACCAAAACATAACCTACAAATCTACAATCCAATTTCTGTCCCTTTTTTATTTGTATCGATTTTTCTCTTTTCCACCATCTTCGTTCAGTTAAAAAGTTGGAGATAAACCAACTTGATGAAAAAAATTCAGAAGAAAAAAAAACGTCATTTTTAACCAATGAAATTGGTTTTAAAAAAATCAGAATGAATATCTGAATGAATGAAGGAAACCATGAATCCGCCTTAGGGATTGTTCTTTTAGTGTTTCTTATTTTGTCCGCGTTGTTTTAAATTACTCAAAATATAAGCACAGAATATATACAAACAGAACAATGGGTCTATTTTTTAATTCAACCCGAGCGAGCAGTGCGCTGTCAAAAATGTGCACTGTGATTTTTAATTCAACCTGTATAATTTTACTCCATACACTGTATTTTTTAATATGAACTGAGCCGACCCGGTGCACCCACCGAATGAACATTTTTACTCTGAAATGAATGTAAGTGTCAAGAATAAGCAAAACATAACCTTAGTTGTAAAGTAAAAGTTGTAAAAGTTAGTTGTAAAATTTATTTATTGTTATTTTTGTATTTTGATTTTGAAAAAATAAAGAAATGGAAAATAAGGAAAAATTTGATAGTAAATATTTCGTTATAATAGTCTATAATTTTTGCTGTATATTTCTTGTTTATATGTTTTTGATTGCCTTGTATTTCAGATTTTAAATGGACTCATGAATTGACCAACATTATTTTAAATTTAATTACTCAAAACTATGAGCAGTTGTCGTCAGGAGTTAAACGACTTACTTTTCAAAAAATGGCAGTTCAACTTAACAAAGAAAGGCATTTGAACCTCACTTGGGACCAAATCGAAGACAAGTGGAAGAGCTTGATCCGGCAATATAAAATAGTAAAGCTGCATAATGACGTTCTTATTTCTTCATGTGTGGGCCAATCAATGATTCCTGCTGCTACATTTAAACGTAGAAGCTTGCGGGAAAAATTTTTAATTACAATCCACGCCGTGGAGTTTGCGCAGCCAAACCGTCCTGCTATCGATCTGTAAAAGAAATCTGATTAAGTAACTTTAATTAATATATCCAGTAATAAGTAATCTACTTTATGGTTTCCTTATTTCCCAGGTACCACAGTCCTACCATCACTTGTTTTTCCACATTCATCTCGTTTCGACCGGGTTGACAAATTCTAATTGTGAGATCGTGAATATCTTTGCATAACAACAGCTGGAATATTGAAATCGACATTCTAAAATTTGCCTTAAATTGAGCATCCGTAAATGTCGGCACAATTTCCTCACAAAACCCTTCGATTTTCTGCAATTCTTCGGCAATATCTCCGTCATCGTCCAAATCCGACTCAAACATAGCATTTGGGTTGTTTATCAAAACATTTAATATATTTTCATCCATTACAATTACAACTGAACTTTATTAAAAACACAACCACAAGAAACTATTTTTCACTTCGAACTTATTAAATGTCAAAACAAATATTTTTATAAAAACAGATTACAACAAATTGATTTTTAAAAAAACATTTTATTTATCCACGCTGTTTTTACTATGAGTACGCCGACCAATTTGACGCTGTACTGAATTAAAAAATAGACCCACTATCTTCTATTGCGCTTTAATCCTAAGTTTGTGAACAAATATTTAAATTAAGATTTAGAAAAGATAGAAAAACAATTTTGTATGAAATCAATGAAACAAAACAAAAATACAAAAATGTTTGTACCCACCTCCTTGTTTTGATCAATAAAAATCAGTACAATTTAAAAAAAAGGGAAATCTTTACACTTTGTAATGTGTTTAAAAGATATAGACGTTCATAAATAAGTTTTGATTTTGATCTAGTTAGCTTTGCGAAACTTTAAAATCAAATAAAAAAATAAACAAAGGACCTCTTATTGTTTTCGATAACGCGATACCAAATCATATCAAACAAATAATAAAGACAAAAACAAAACTTGAATAAGGTTGTGTATGTGTTTATGTATCATTTCACTTTTAATTGTATAATTTTGTATCTCGTCATCAAAAACAATAAGTGGTCTAAAGTATGAATTCCGACCGGGAGTTCCTGTGAATTAAGGTGACAAAAATCAAGACAACACAATTTTTAAATTACCTCTCCGCTGGGTGCTTAAAATTTCTGGAAATTTACATTAGGTTCCTCCGATATTCTGAAAATCCAGATACTTTAAAATAAACTAAAAATTATTAAACTCTGAAATCCTCATGTTTTAGTTTGTTTTAAATCATCTACATATAATACATACAACAAAAATAAATTATAAATAAACAAAATAAAAGAAATGAAATCAAATAACAAAATAAATAAATTTTACTAATATTATTCCAATTTATCTTACATTTGTTCTAGAATAACCTCACAATGAAATTAGAAATGACGGCCAACTTCGTTTATAGCTAAATTGACATTTTGCGAAGCAATCACCCATCATGTCAAAGTAAGCAAAATTGTATCCAAACAAAGTCAAATTAATAAAAACACCAGCATAAGCAACATTATTCCGCTTTAGACTCGACCAGCACCAATCTATATTGTAGCAACCCGCCACTGGGACAAATCAAAATCCACTAAGCCACTCTTATAACATTTAACCAAAATACACATCACACATGCATATAAAACATCCTGTTCATGACATATTCCTCACTAAATCCATTCGAAGACTTTAAACAACATTGTTTTAATCCGACCACAAATTATAAACTACTATTAGGTGATTCTTATTATAAATATAAATAAAGAAACGACACAACATTTACTCAGACTAACTCGTCTTCGGTACCCGATCCACAATTTGTTCGAAAACCATTGGAAATTTTGTTTTTTCCTTTTTTGACCAGGTGTAGGTATTTCGAAAAATCCCACGAAAAGTTGAACCAAAATGAATTTCAGAGCTCCAAAAACAAACTACAAAAAAATCTAGGTTTCGTCCACCACACCTTAAAGTGAAGAATCGAGACCGAATCAATCGAAACATTTTATGGTCTACACTCGGTACAAGTAAAAAAAATATTAGAATATATAAAGCTCAATTTTCATACAAATTGATTTTTAGATTATTTTTTAGGTAATAAAATTAAAATGAGTCTGCGAGACTCACCCCATGCTGATTAGGGTTGAAAACGGAATTTTACAATAAAAATAAACAAAAAAATTAACTTTGTAAAATAATTTTAACTCAATCAACAATTAATTATGGATTTTCATGACATGTTCTGCCACAACCTATTCTGGAAAGTTCTGCATTCAATTTGAAACCAATCATACCTATAGTAATAAGTAATGATATTTTCGGATTTGTATCTATAATCCGGGAACTTTGAAAGACTAGAACTTCTAGTAATTTTATTGCTATTCTCTTCATCGATAAATGTTATCATAAAAAAGCAAAACATACAGTATATAAAAATGGGTGTGGCTACAAACCAGGATAACGAGGAATAAATTTGCCAATCAAAATAGTTTTCGTCTTACTTAATCCCAAAATTATTATCCTGGGCTATGCATAGGCAAGAAGGAATAGCAAAGGAGAATGTTGTATTTTTTTATCAATGAAATTTATAAGTAGAATTAATACCTCACTTACATACGTACCTCAATTCTTAATTTGTTACAAATACATTTTAATCTCGGAACCATTATACGTTATACTTAAGTATCATCTGGTTTATTTTTATTTTTTTACTTCTTAAATCTTTTTGTAAGGTTACACAGAATACCGCAAATGCACACGAGCGGAGAAAAAGCAGACGATTATTAAAATTTTGCAAAAGAACATTGGTTTTGTTTCAATAAAAAAAAAAAAAAAAGGATTTTGTCCATGAGATGTCTAGCTATATAAATGTTCATATGCGTCTTAACATCTCAATTGTTTCGGGGTGACTTGCCATTATTGATACAAATCAAACATTTTGGACATAATACAATGTGTATATTCAAATGGCATATGTATATAGATTAATTATCGAGAATTATATGTGGACGACCAGAACAAAAAGGACATCGTCTACTTGAATAAAAAGATTACAATTGTTCGGTATTTGATGATTTACATCAAACGATTATCCGTATTGTACGGGCACAATATGTGGCTTGATTTGCTCATTTAATGTAAATTTGTGTAAAATTGACATTTTATTGAATTTTCTATTGATTTTTGTTTAATTTTAGACTTAACATGAGCAATGCAGTATGTATAGGCTTAACAAAAATTTCTATAATACAATATTAGTTAACATTTCCAACCTCTGTGACGTTAGCCTGAAAAATCTTCCTTCTTAATATGGCAATACTATGGAAACAATAGCGATAGTGAAATCAGTCAGAAAATAATTTTATGCAATCGTCCAGGGTGTTCCAACGCTGCAATTATGTAGAAGCCACAAAATGTGTCTACTAAACCTCCACGTGGTAACACGCGGGCAAGGATGTGATGTATCGGCTCAATACTAGAGAAGAGTGCAGTACACAATAAATTGACACTCATCCAGGTCCTGACAACTGAATTCGTGTAGTTGCCATAAAAACTTCGAAATCTACCACTTGAAACATAAAATTCTAAACTGAAGTTTACTGAACTTGGGACTCGTTGTAAAGTTTAGTTTGATGAATTTTGTGCAAATTAATATTTTAAAGGTCTTGAATTAAATTTACACGGAAACAAATGTTCTAAATTTAAGAGTGGTAGGTTCCTGTTTTAAGAAAACCCTTTTTTAAGAACTTAGAATTTGAGTCAGTTAGAAAATTCTCAAAGTTCACTTAAATAATTCGATTTAAGTACGTAATTATTAAATAGAGAATAAATTAAAAATAAATTAATAATAATAATTAATATCGTACACTATTAAACACTTGTTATTTTTGAGGAAAAATTTAGTAAATATTTGTTATAAAATAATTTTTTTTTATAGCATTAGGCGACCAGCAGAAACATTTTTATTTGCTCGGCTAAATGTTAAATTCAAAACTGAAATCGTTGCCATTGAGACCTAGGTATGTATGTAAAGCAAAAAGAATACATATATGTAAGTTAATTTTAAAATAAGCGACCCAACAAGACAAAAAAGAAACTTACCGTTATAATTCACAAGATCGATTTTAACGCATTAATTTTGAATAAAAAGCGCGATGAATTAAAAATTTGATTATGTGTACATTTTGTGTTTCAGATATTTGTATACTTTTCTAAAATGACCAAAACAAATTAAACTCAGTGCAAAAAAAACTAAACTCGATCACTTTCTACTATTGTCGTGTTTTCCATGAGAACTGCACTAGAACTCGATAAATTTGAAATTCCTTTTATTCTATGTAGACACAGAAAAAAATTTAATTGATATAGTGCTAATGTGTAGTGAATTTCATATAAATACACATTTTAAGTTCTTACAGCAATAAATAATTACAATTGTAGATTATTTTTTAGTTACACTTGATAAACCTATGAATTTATCGAGTGTAGTTCCGTGTAATGACGTCAGCAAGAAATAAGAAAATATTGATGAAATAACTGATGGGGGAAATTTTTAAAATTAAAATACTATATGTATTTATGTCAAAATACACTAGACATTTGCGCTTTATGAATTTATTTTTATTCGGTTTACAAAGAATAAAAGGAATTTAAAGTTTATTCTAGTGCAGTTCTCATGGAAAACACGGCTTATGTCGAGTTTAATTTTATTTTGCACTGAGTTTTATAAATTATTCCAAAACTGCAGTTCATTATTTTTCCTGGTTGATGCTACTCTAAAGTACAATATGTTTTCAACTACATGTAAGTGTGTATTTCAAATTATTAAATACAATTATAATCGCTATTGATTTTGTTAATTTACCAAAATAAAATTAAAATGATAAAAAGATGGTTACTTCTGAAGTTTAGCAAAAAGCCTAGATGTTTTAAATTAAAAAGTATAATTTTTTGTTCAAATCTATATAATTTGATTAAATTTTTTAAATAGCTCCACGATTTTTTAAGAGGATAATACCTATACCAATTAAATTAAGCAATAGTTTAAAACATTAATAACCATATCAAGTTAAAAACTCAATACAAAAACGGCAAAATTATTGTAAAATACCATAAAAAATTCAATTTGTAACGACTTTTTCTTTAAATAACAGGAAAGAGTTCAATTGGCGAAATTGGATTGATAACTAATCCAATGTTATCAAAAAAGTTGCAAAATATAAATTACGAAGCGGGTTATACTTTATATAAGAAATTATTTAAAATAGTTAAGTTTTATAATTAGTTAGTTCTATTCAAGGTTCTATTCATACTCATTACAGTTAACAGTTCAAAATATTTGAAACATTTGTTGTTGTGGTATATGTTAAAATGTTTTATCCACTTTTGATATAGTATAATAGGCCGATAACCACGTTGATTTCAAATTTATTGTTATTGTATAACCCACGCCTACATTATTATTGTGCAACCCATGCTGCTAGGGAGAACGCGAGTTATATTTTGTATAACAAAATAGTTGAATTGCTTTCACCAAAAATAAAAAAAATTAAAACAAAAATCGTACTAGATAGACCAAAAAATAGTTTAGCTAACCCAAAAAAGATTAGTGGTTAAGCAAATCTTAACCAAATTTTTAGTTTCAATATACGAAACACAAGAAAATATACGAAAAAAAATTAGACCAAAATTTGGTTAGTTTTTGCTGTTGCTTTCACCAGCCGTTAACCAAATAAAATACCTAACTCATTTTGGTTGAAAGCAATACACTTTATGTTGAGTAGTCATTGGAAAATTATGAGTAGTCAAATTGAAGGTGCCTTCACAGAGTGAGATTACTAATCTGAGATTTTTTTTTTTTGATTGAAGTTAGTCATGCAATGAGGTTTTGCTCAAAAATTGGTCTATTTTAGATGTCAATTTCACTTGGTATTTTTTCATTTCTATTTGTGATTGCGTTTTTGGTTTTTTTTTATATTAACGTAAATTCTTTATATTTCCATTTTACTCAATTTATTTTTTGAAAATGTCTTTTTCGAACAAGACGCTGTAAATATTTTATCTCGGGATCTTGATCTTCTGAGTGGCGTCCTTAGTTTATTCAGTATGAAAATCGACATACTCGGCGTTTTGTGGTAGATCCTGTGAATCGTAATAGAAACCGTCAAGGATTCTATAACAACCTTGTAACGGAAATGCGGTTGAACGATCGAGACATTTTTATAAATTTTCATCGAATGAGCCCCGAAGTTTTCAATGAGCTGCTTGCTCTTGTTGGGCCATCAATTCAAAGAATGGATGTAGGGGAAAGAACTATTACCGCTGGTCAACCACTCTCATTAACAATAAGGTAAATAATTTTAGGTATATCGACAGTGGAGATGGTATGGTATCAATTGGGAGATATGGATATCGTGTGGGACAAAGTACCACTTCTTTAATTATTAGAGAAACATGCTTTAAGTTATGGGATGTTTTAAAGGAGACTGTATTTCCGAAGCCCACCCATGATATGTAAAAGAAAATCGCCAGCGAGTTTGAAGAGCAGTGGCATTTCCCGCATTGCTTAGTAGTAATGGACGGAAAACATGTGGTTATACAAGTAAGTAATACAACCAAACCTAAATAATTCAATTTTAGAATACATATTTTATAAAATTATGTTTATTTATTCTAAGGTATTTGGAAAATCCGGTTCGATTTACCGAAACTATAATAAGCACAGCCATAGTGTGGTATTATTTGCAATATCAGATGAAAACTATAAGTTCATTATGGTAGAGATAGGAGCTCCTGAACATATAGAGGGCAGTACCATATTTCGGTCTTCTAACTTTGGACGAGCAGTAATAAATGGTGGTAAAGATTTAAACCTGCCGCCACCCGATTTTCTTCGCGATAATCATAAATATCCATATGTTTTCATTGGGGATGAATCATTTCCCTTGCTCCCCAAGCTAATGCGACCATATCCTGAACGGAATACAACATTATTGCCTTTAGACAAATTCGCGTTTAATTATAGATTATCCCGTGCAAGGCGAGTGGTTGAAAATGCCTTCGGGATATTATCTAATAGATGGATAATCTACAGGAGGCCTATTTTAGCCAGTAAACCGATCGCACTAGGTATAATAAAAGCGACGGTTGTTTTGCATAATTCGTTAAAAAGTAAAAATGTTCGAGAGTACATAAGTGGCGATTTGGTGGATCGTAATATTGATGGAACCCAGCGACTTGAAAGATGGCGTACAGAGGAAACCAACGGTATGCAAGATATTAGGAGAGTAGGCTCAAATAATCCAAACCCAAATGCGGTTGAAATTAGGGATAAATTCAAACAATATCTAAATGAAGTTGATGTACTTTCCTGGCAGTACACAACAACACATTAAATTAAAATATCAGAAATGTAAATTGTTTAAACTTTTTTTATTGTATAAAAACTTCAAATCATATTTCACTAAATACATGAAAATAAAACGAAAATAATTAATTAATAAATATTCAGTCTAGTTCATTATTGATATTAAATAAAATAAAATATATTTTTAAATTAAATTATTATCTTTTAAAAAACTTTCCCTTTCTTCTATGAGTTGACTAATTTTAAATATTATCCGGGTTTGCTCTATTTTAGGCCAAGTGCTTAATTTCACCTTTAGCGAATCCATGTAAGAGCCCACAACACAAGATTCTTTTTTTGCAATTTCGCTTAGTGATTTGCGATGTTCATTCATATTATGGAGTACCTCAGTTAGAATTTACTGGAACGGGTTTTTGCTTTTGTTTATGTCGTTTATTGATTGATGAGAGGATGATGGCCGTTCGTGATTTGGATGTGCGATGGAAGTACTAATATTACTCTCTACAGCTATCTCAGTGTGGTTGCATACTTCAGGTGCGACATTTGTAGCAACGTCATTTGTAGCTACATCTATTGTGCTCAAAAACTGCTATGAACCTACATCTTGTAAAATATCGTCGGCTATTTGATCCAAAAAATCCTGAAAATTAGTTGTTGAATTATTTACAGAAGTATGACTAGTGGTGTCAAAGAAAAGCTGCTTTCCGTTGGTCTGAAAAGAAAACAAACAATTAACAAAATAGGTATATTAGCTTTAATATAAAAAGTAAAATTATATACTAGGATCATAAACTCAACATACTCGTCTATAAACTCTCCTTTCAAATCGAGCATCCTCAGGATTGGGGCATCTTTTTTATTTGATTTATGGGCACTGCCACTTTTAGGGGATCTTTGCAATCGGCTATATTTAGCTCTGATTAACTTCCACCTTCTCTTACACTGAATGACTGGAATACACAAACTATTTTCAATTTCAATCCATACTTTTTTTTTAAGGCCAAATTTTTGTAATCTTGATGTCCTAGCTGGTAAATCAGTTTTCGGCCTTCTTTTCTTACCTCATCAATTATTTGCTCGTCAATATCCATTCCTAAAATAATTATATAGAATTATATTATGGGATACATTACAATACATTACAAACATACTGAAAATCTAAAGAATATAACTAACATAATTGTTTTCATTACTATACAATATGTACCTTAACATTACCCAAGCGCAAATACCAATTACGTGTAAATTTTGTTTAGAAAAGTAAGACAGTAATATTTTAATGAAATTTAATTAAATTTAACTGTAAAATTACAAAAAAAATTCAAATTCGTTTATAACATGAATTTTGCTTGCGAATTGTCATATTACAAAACAAATTCCAGTCTTTCTTGTAATAAAGTAATGGTTTTGTTTTTTAGGGGACTTACCGTTTTTGTATTTTATTGCTAAATTGAACTTTTTGATTTTCTTTTTATATTAAATGAACTAAAATTTATTATTATATCTATATAATATTATTAAACAATAACTAATACATTATATCACACTATTTAAGAGTATAATCTTTAAGATACATCACTTTAATGTTACTATTTAATTTTAATTTTTATTTGATAATTCGGATGATGAAACCGCTTGTCAAAATTTAAAATAAAACATGGCGTAAATAGAGCTAAAAAAATTACTCAATCATTATTCGATATTTTTTTTTTTTTTTGTTATGTTGGCATGTATTGGATTATTTGCTCATAAGATAAAAAAATTTTAACTTGAGTTGGACAAAAAAGAGCTTTTACATTTGAAAATTAAGCAATTTAATTGGTAGAAAAGTGGGATAAGAAATCTCTGATTATAATCTCGCGCTGTGAAGGCATATTGAATGAAAAACTATATTCAATTGTCTAAAAAGTAGTTAAATTAAAGTACACCATGAAAATTTAAAGAACGGTCACTATGATAAAATATATTTCAAAATTCATTGCTACGGTAAGAAAACACAAAATGGAACTATTTCTTATTAATTTACTAAATTTATTTTAACAAATGTGGATAAAACGTTATATGCCACTCGTGAGCAAAGAGATATTATCCACTCGGGATAATGTCCCACTCGGCTATCGCCTGACGGGAAAAAATTATCCCTCGTGGATAATATCTCATTTTGCTCACTAGTATCATAAATAATTATCATTATTTGTTCAGTGAATAAAATTCAGTTGCAGTTGAATGCAGTTTATTTTACCAAAGTTAAATTCGATCTATCCGTTCTTTCTAAATACACGCCCCTCAAATCATACTTCAAAAATATATAAATTCCTGCATATAGTATATCTCTTTCTTCTCAAATCTTAAATATAAACGAGATGATACCGTTTTGTCGTTTGCAGTTTGTTTTAGCTACTCCCGCTTTACTCCAAGTTGCTCATCATCACGTCGTTTGTAAGTATGATTTGTTGTTATTTTCCCCTTGTAGTTAATTTTTCATTGTTTCACTTTCATTGTTTATAGGACTTAAATAGTTACTTACTACAATCAAATACTGGGAAACTCATGTGGAATGCTTACATTAAGAACATTAATTGTCTGCCTATGCTAATGCGCAACAAGCTAATAAGCGATATTGCTCAACACTTTGTAGATTCAAAGCAATTTACGCATCGGTCGAACTTCGAGCAGATTTCCGCTGATAGAACAGAACGAACGAAAAGTAATAACAAACAAATTCATTCTTAATTTGATTTGAAAAATTTGAAAATTATAATTTATAAACCTGCAAATTCCGAATACCGATATTTTATTTATTCAAGTTGTGGTGATCGATTAAATAAATAAGTAAACGGAATTCCGGATTTTCATGCTTATAAATCCTGATTTTCGTTTACCAAAAAAGTTTAGGGTTTACCAAATTCGGTATTGCAATCTCTAATTCCTATTTAAAGCTAAACTAAAATCATTTGTTTTAGGAAACCTACTTCTCTGTACACGGGACACACAACGCCGGTCGGTTGTTTAATGCATATAAAAATACAGCGAGTCGACTAAGAAAATTAAATCTTTTTCCAACAGAGAAGAATTCCACCGCAAAACGAAAACATGCAAATTTTGAAGATTTACCGCAATCACAATCTTCGGTACCCCTTAAAGGTGGATTTATATTATCAGTTCCTTTCAGTTCTACTCGTATCGTGTCAGACATCATCAATTTATACTATCCGTACCTTTCAATTCAGGCATTTTCTTCGTATGATTATCATTATATATTCGTATCTTTGGGTTACGTATAGAGTAAAGATAACACAAAAATGCAAAAAATGTTTTAGTAGCAATTTACAATTTTTGTTTGTTTCGCTATTCTTTCGTATTTTTTCGCCTCCAGGTATCAGACAAAACATTCTTTTCAACAATATGTGTCTGTGTCGGTACGAGTAGGAACGGATAGGAAAGGATAATATAAATACTCCTATAGAAAATATATGTAACAATGTTTTTTTTGTCTGACACGATACGAGTAGGAACTGAAAGGAACTGATAATATAAATCCACCTTAATACAGACGATCCAACCCAGGTCTGGTTACAAGTGTACTTGGAATAGTGGGAGGAAATTATTTCTGATCGGAACGATTCTGATTGCTTGGCCTAGATACACACATTCTAAAGGATCACAGCTTGTAAGATTAAAATATTTACATTTATTTCCTAATAAAATTGTATTTTTACAGGTGGACACTGATTTCTATTTTTTGTATCCAAATAAAGGCCATCTATTGGTATCAAAATGGGGCGATTTCAAAGCTAAAATAATTCCTGTATTTCAGAATAGGATTAAACCGGATAAGTAAAATTTGGAAGTTTTGAATAATTTACTTGAACAGTACCGCAATCATCTAAAAAGTAAGCAGTTATTCAAATTTAATGTGCTGTTGACTAATTTTATGATTTATTTAATAGATCCTAGATAGTTTACTAGTCCCAAATGATTTTACGAAAAATATAAATACAAAGAAGGTATGTAGTATTTTAGATGGACAAAATGCATTCATTAAAGAGATTAACTGGTATAAATAAAACATATTTAGAGAACAACATTACGTTGTAATTATATTTAAGATTTTTGAATAATTTCGTGGCAATAATTCTTCTTATGTATGGTATCATTATTGCGCTGAAGAGCAAATTGATCCCCGATTAGTTTATCGTCAACTAGGAATGTTACCTCCTTCAATTCAAAAATTTTAAAAAAATGTTTACACAATTAATTGATTTCATTAAACAAATGGAATTACCATACAAACCGGGAATGGTCCGGAAACCCTTTATCTCATATTAGGCTTAGTGGTTGTAGATAACAAAGCTATTAATGATTTATTTCTATTTGCAAAAAGTTTCAGTCATAATTTTTTTTGTCGATTTTGTACAATGTCGAAACACGAAACTTGTAATTCAACGTTAGAAAACGCGGCGTTATTTTACTTTACGTATACATCGGGAAAATCAGGTAAGAAGTATAAATTTTGAAAAGTTTTGAATGTAGGATTGTGCATCTGTAGTTTTTGGAGGGGGAAGCCAAATTTCCCCGGAAAATTATCTTTTTTGGCGTTAGAATTTGTGAATCTATAAATTTCAGAAGGTACAAACCAAATTTTCCGAGAAAATGTATCTCATTTTCCACGAGAATTTTTTATTTTCTAAAAATATTTTTTTTTATAGTTAATCATAACGTTTACTCAATTTTACTTTAAACTGTTTTTTTTTAAATATGCATGTGTGCACTGTCTCGATTTGTCAATCCTGTTTATAATAAAACCATTTATCTCCGAAATATTTGCACAAATGCCTTGGTATGCCTTGTTATTGGATTTATTTTATTCCGATATTAAAAATGCCACCATTTGTTTCAATCATTTGAATGTACATAAAACTAATAGAGTGATCAAAATAGTAAAATAGTTTGAAAAAAGACAATATACTTATATAATTAATAACAAATGGCTGAAAATAGAATCACGGTTTTCAAACTCCATGATCTTGCCAAAGCGAATGATGGGCGAGACCTAATTATTGCTCTAATGGAGCTGGGAGCTATCCCAAAAATCGGGCAATTAATATGCCCAAACGAATCTTGCCGAAAACCATCAAATTTGGGAAAAGCAGGAAATAGGAAATGGAAATGGATTTTTTTCTGTCCTTACCGGCACATTTTTTGCTAAAAGCCATCTACCGATGGATCAAATTTGCAAATTTGTGGCATTCTGGTGCAGCAACGTTAATTTAACACAAATTAGCGAACATCTAGTGGTCTCTCCATAAACATTGGTAGATTTTGCTTGTTTTTGTCGTGAAGTGGTTATCGATGCATTCATTCACCAATCAAGACCCATTGGTGGTATTGGGAAAACAGTTGAAATTGATAAATCAAAATTTGGTAGGCGAAAATATAATCGTGTTGGAATGGTAATTTTTTATATTCTAACACCAAATAAAATTCATCAACAAAATAATTTTTACAGATCGAAAGAGAGTCAAAAGCCGTGATTTTAGTGCCGGTAGGGAAGCGAGACAGACCCACTTTGCTTCCAATCATTAAAAAATGGATACTGCCCAACACCATAGTCATTTCAGATTCTTGGAGAGCGTATGATTGTCTAGGCGAAGAGGGTTACATTCAACTCAAAGTAAACCATTCCATTAATTTCGTAGATCGTGAGACGGGTGCGCTCACAAATAGAATTGAGGCATCTTGCTAAACGATGCTACGAATCTTCGTCGAGGCGGAAAATTTTTTATGGAGGGTATTTGGCCAAGTACATGTTTCTAAAATCATGTAATATGGACAAAACAGATCCTTTTAAAGTTTTGATAAAATATGTAGGGATTCTATATCAAGGAAACCTACAAGAAACTCCTGACGAAGCTCATAATGATACAAATGAAAATGAAGATGCAGAACAAATTGAAGACGAATTCGATTTTGAATAAATAAATATAATTTAACAAAATAATTTTTATTTTATTTATTTTTATTAATTATAATTGCTTCGTCAACCTTGCAGACACAGATACACAATTTTTTCAACTAAAAAATGAAAATTTTCCCGGAAAATGAGATAATTTTTCGGTAAACTTTGGCTTCCCCTTAAAATATTTACTCCTTACCTGATTTTCCCGATGTATACGTAACGTAAACTTTAGCCGAAAACGCCAATCTAATGAGAAATATTAATTCCTATAACGATCAATTATCTCTGAATAATTATGAACTTACTGGCATTTTAGGTGATTGTGTTTTTAGTAAAATGCCATCATTTCAAGTCACTAAAAATTATTTAGTAGTTATTATGCATGATGCTCCCTTGATTATTTTATAAACGTTACACGAACGTTTGATTTAGAAACATTTAACTATCGAATGCGGAATTTTAGTTTTGATGAAATCGAGTATCAAAATAGATGTGAAGCAATGAAACCAGGTCACTTAAAGCACAACAATGCTTCATTTCTTCACGTGTTTTGTTGGCGATTTGGTCAAACGAGATGACAAAATTTGGAAATATGTTTGTTTTATTATGCTGTCTCAATTAATTCAAAAACATCAGTCAATGTATGTGACGTATTTAAAAAAAAAGCTTAAATCAAAACACCATCTCATAACTCATTATCCTCAGGTTGTAGTACAGTCGGGCTCTATAAGACATCTTTTTGTGTGCTTTTTGAGTCGAAAAATAGGGATATGAAACTATATACAAACGCTACGAGTAGCAGAAGAAACTTGTCTTTCTCTATTGCAAAAAAAAAAAAATGCGGTGAAATTTTCATATTTGATATTAATGCTGTGTGCCTCAGAAGACTTTTCAAACTAAACTTTTGTGAGACCCAGTAATTCATGCAATATTTAAATAGATGTCACTAGGTTAAAAGTATTCAACTGTGCCTTATACCAAACTAAACTTTTTATATGTATATTTAATTTGTGAAGGTTTGTTGCAGTATTATTTTTATTTTATTTGTAGGTAACAAGAAACTATAACAAAACTGAAATTTACAAGCATATGTTTGCTAATGATAATGCTTACATCCGCAAACACTTCAGTGTCTGCTAATTCGCTTAATAAAATTTGCGGTCTCTTCGCTCAACATCAAACTTTTAAAGGTTTCAAATTTTAAATAAAATTCCGTGTTTCTGTGTTTCTATATTGGCTGGCCAGTGAAGAGCGGGCTATATGGTCACTGGTATAATTTTCAATTTATCAAGATATTCTGTGAGAACAATTGTTCCCAAAATTCTTGATGTTTGTAAAGCTCGCACTAAAGTTAGTCAAATTTCCAAGTTAGTTTTTCCATATAGTCTTATCGGCGAACAATTTAATCGACGATCGGCCATTTCATTATTTTCGAAAGCGTTAAGTGCTATCGATGTATACCACATAAAAATTGTTGTACCGACTGCAATACACAGTCAATATATGAATCCTAAACTTGATTAGAACATTAATTTAATGGCAGTATGCGATAGTTCTGGTAAATTTATTAGTATTTGTTGTGTATACTCGGGTTCTGTACATGACCAAAGAGTCCTACGGAATAGTCAATTATATCGCAAACAAACATTCCCACCTCATGGATTTTTTCTATTAGGTAACAGTGAATATATACAAATGTTCATTAGACCCGGTAGCTATTATCACACCGTTAGTAAGAAAAGGCAACTTAACCGTAGTAGAAAGAAACTTTAACGTTAATGCATAGCAAAGCGCGAAGCATTGTGGGAAATCCATTTGGAATAATCAAAATCGATGACGGGCGATTTTTTTAAAATCACTGGGGGTGGGATTTCTGGAAATCGCCCGTATAACCTCTTCGAAAAAACGCGATTTTGATCAATTGTGGATGATCTATGGCCGATTCTGGCCAATATAAACTATTTTCAAGGTAAGTTTAGTGACGCACAATTTTGCACAATCATAATACACCGAAAAATATGTTTTATTATGTAAACGGTATATAAGGGATTTCTGGTGTGATAATCCCGTGAGAAATCCCATCCTATTTCCTAAAGTACGCTATACACAAATTTTCTAATTACAGGCACAAAATTGCACAATCCTAATGGTGCGAATTATATATAGAAAACTTGGGTTTTCTAAAATGGGATTTCTGGTGTAATGTACACAAAAACTAATAAACTACAATAAATAAATATTAATCTTCGACCTAGTTTTATTAAACAATTTTTTTTTTATTTAAATGAGATAGTTCTATTCAGCTTGTTAGCAGAACTATCTTTTAAGAACGATTGCCCCGTTTCATAAACCCGTATAGAATTTCATAACATTTGTCAATGGCTTGCTCGACATTACAATTTATAAACGTACAATTCCAAATAAGTGACTCAAGTTCGTGCAATATTGCGCGATAGTCAAGTAATTTCAAATTGGATCAATTTAGCTGTTTGTATCGCAAGCATTTCAATAAGCATTTTTTAACTCATATTAAGAGTAGCGGATGGTAAAGAACGACTTTAGTTAGCTGATACAAATTCCGATTAACCAAAATCGTTTTAACATCGAGACTAGACAAGAATCGTCTCTTTTCGTCGAGAATCACTGTGAAAGCATTAACAGCCATACTAATAATTCTGAGGTGAAACACACCAATATCTAATTTCACAATAAAAAAAAAAAATAAATAATTTTCGACCGGTTTCATTCACTTATACGTGATCATCATCATGTACACTTCGTTTGCAACTGAAAGTAACTAGAGTAAACAAAATGACATTCGAATTCCTTACAGATACGTGAAATAATAATATGTAATTGCAAAGAGAGTAACTAAACTTGTATTATTATACTTGTATGATAAACACCTGACTCGAATATAGTGCGTCAATAAAGATAAAATAAACATCCAAACACCTATTTGATTAAATCACATTTTTTAAAAATTTTGTTTATGGAATCGATGATCTCGGTCGGAGAACCGGTCGAAAATTAGATATTGATTTGTTTCAACTCAGAATTATCAGTGACTGAAACACGAAATTCGAAAAAATATTGAAATTATCTGATTTTATCCGGGTCGGTTTATTCCAAATGTTTGGGCAGATTTATGTAGTCTAAAGATTTATCTAACAATAAGGCTTTTTAGAGCTAGAATGATTTCGCTTAGGGTTTTCTTCCATCAGTTGGTTGTTTCTTCATCGGTCATTCGATTTTTTTTTTTAAATGTTCCTTTAACGTTAGTCATTTTCTTACCGGCATTTAAAAATATTAATGTATGGTTATAGGTCTTGACGGGAACTATTTTTATCAGGCTTAAAATGTCCTCTCAAAATATCGCCTTGTTCGGCATTATTTAATTGTTGAACCTAATAATTCTTTATGTTTGTTCTAATGATCATCATCCCATTTGTAATACCCAATTGGCTAATCATAATCATGCAAAATATGTGTTTCAAATGCGCCCCATTTTTTAAATTATTTTTTATTAGTTTATTTTCAATAGAACAAAAACGAGTTTTAAGAAATTGAAATATTTTAGTGACCTCCATACTTAAAAAAATGGCTTGGAGGCACGATTTAATTTAAATAACTAATAATAATCTATTCAAATAGTATATAAATAAACTATTATAATATTACGTAATATATTTATCTATTATTGTATTTTAAATAAACATAAATAAAAATCGAAATTTCTTGAAGTACTAGAATTAAAAAAAAAAAAATAAAATTTATAAAATTGAAATTTAAAATGTTCAGTACAAAAACTAACAGCTGGAACTATGCCGAATAACGTAGCACTACGTAAATTGATAATATTTAATGACCTACCATTAGGTTGTACAATATAATTAAGTGTTCAGCGAAGAAAATTAATGCAGATTTTTGTTATAGGTTAAACTAGTTCTGATGTAAAATTAATAAAAGGAATAAAATTTCAAAAGCCTTATTTGGGCAAGGATTATTATTCTATATAAAGCTAGATTGAGGTTTATTTTGACCAGCCTATATTCATTTTGTAGATTAGAGACCTAGATTGGCACTTCGTGCTCGGTGTGGAAATTAAGAAGTATGGTCATTGATTTGCAGTTATTAGGTATATGTAAAAGTAAGTAACGAACTAGTGGTGAATCAGCGAATACCAATAGGTAATCGGTTCTGGAATAGTGCAGTTCATCACTGAAATTATTAATCATTTATTCAGAGCTTTGACGTGGTCATAATTGTTTGCCGGCTAAGGCTCAGGGAGTGGGGTGGGGTTTGTCAAAGAACAATAAATGCTAGTGGACCACATGAGTTGGGATTCGAGATAGGACATACATGGACAGAAACACCTAGGAATGAGAATCAAGGCATGGATCTACCTACCAGAACCGACTTACCAAATAATCCTTAAGTGACTACTTTTAGCTTCTCATCCTGAAAAGCGATAATTTGTAAGCGAACGAGAAACGAAAATTTAAACCCGTTATTCTTAGTGAAAATAAATCCAAAATCAATTAATAGGTTTATTATTACTTGATTTTGGATTTATTTTCACTAAGAATAACGGTTTAAATTTTCGTTTCTCGTTCGCTTACATATTATCGCTTTTTAGGATGAGAGGCTAAAAGTAGTCACTTAAGGATTATTTGGTAAGTGTGGTGCAGTCGGTTCTGTTAGGTAGATCCTTGATTCTCATTCCTAGATGTTTCTGTCCGTGTATGTCCTATCTCGAATCCCAATTCATGTGGTCTACTAGCATTTATTAATCTTTGATAAACCCCACCCCACTCCCTGAGCCTTAGGCGGCAAAAAATTATGACCACATCAAAGCTCTGAATAAATGATTAATATAATTAATTTTTTGTATCGTTATTTGAATTACATAAAAGCATCCAAATTTATTAAGGTTTATTATTTTCTTTATTTAGATATTTCTTTTATCTTCGTTGCAATACATAATTGCATATTAATTTTTTCCCCATTTTCTTAAAAATCAATAATGATGAACCCGATCTTCTGGCTCATGACGAGTTTACTTTAAAATGTGAGGTTCGTGACATTAACGGGGATAGTCCCCTTAGTAATTTAAATGAACTATACTGAAGCGCTAGCTTGTGTTAGCTCCCAATATACCATTGACCTCTGCCCGAAAAAATCCGAGACCAGACAACTTTATTCGGAAATCGAAAACACTCTAGAAATCAAAAAAGTTAACGTAAAAGAAAATATATCGAATATTCCACAGTAGTAACACTTGAGGTCAAGGAGCTCCAAGAAACATGCACTCAACTGATTGAGTTCATTAATAAGTACAACAAAGGAAACAATGAAAGTAATTTAGATGAGTTAATACACAATTAGTAAGCCCTAATTTGCAAACTAACGAATGTACGCCTACTAGTGAAATTAGCTCTCAGTCCTAGAGCGAATCAGACAGATAATCCGAAATATCATAAATTACGTCGCAAATGGAACAAAACTGTAGCGACTCACTCACTCACGCAATTCATTTATTCAAATATTCATCACTCGTTCATAGCCACAATATACCAATCAAGGTGCGTACATGCTCCAATTCTGGTGAAAAAATGTACACCACGAAGTTAGCAAAATAGAAAAATTTTTAGTTAAAATTGGTTACCCTGGTGAACTTTTTGTTCTAGTTGGAAATAATTCAACTCATAAAGCTAACTTCGTGGTGTACATTTTTTCACCAGAAAAGTATAGCATGTACGCAGCTTCACGTATATTGGTGCGCATACATAACATTCAATCTTATCTACATAAGCACACCGGCATTCATTTATGTTGGCATCACTGATGTCAACGTCAGAAAACAAAATAACTGTCAAAAAATTCCGCGCGTAAAATAACATATTATTTTTTTTCTCGTTCGATTTGTCAGACACAAAAAAACCGCATCGTCCATTACTCAGCGTTCCCTAAAAATTATAAAATAATAAATTAACAAAAGTGATAAAATAAATTATATACTAATTAAAAATCATTTTTTTTCTCGTGACTTATCGTGGTGGTGGATTTTATTCCTAATAGTGTAATAATTAAAGTGTTAAAAAACTATAATAAATTTCCGACCACATATAAATAGAATTGGGTGGTCGTACCATAATCATAGTTGTTGTTCGTTTATGTACATCGTATAAATATTTTTGGCCACAACCAGTGCCATAGAACAAACCACCGGACACCCAGAACATGCCTAATGGACCAGTTCCTTTTCACAGTAGAACAGATGAACGTCGGAATGTTGTGAACTATAAATCATCAGCTAGGCGTTCATCCAAATTAGTAAATGAAACTAGCGATAGACCAACTCTGCACATCTTCTCCAGAAAATTACCCATATGGGACCAAACAAAACCTAAACCACCTGTAAGTTCTTCCGATTATTTTGTTCCTAATCAAAATTTATATAACCAAGAATCATTTCACCCTTTTCAACGAGATCCTACAAATTGGCCAATTTAATTTAGTTAGTAAAGAAATTAGTAAAGAAATTTATACGCATGGCTGAGCATCAAGCGATGGCTAATTGCATTCATTTGCAACAGCTTGCCATGATATGAGCTACTTCCTTAAAGGAACCGCTGTTGACTGGTATTGGGATTTCATCCAGAAGCACGGGAATGCTGATTGGCCATTGCTTAAATCTGAACTAATTAAAAGATTTGCTGATAGACGAACAGATCTTGAGATAAGACGAAGTATAAAATCAATAAAGCAACGACCAAACGAAAAATTTATTGATTTCTATCACACTATTTTATCCTTATCGTTACAAATGGAAAATCCTGTTCCAGATTCGGAACTAATTTTCATACTTACACAAAATATGCGACCAGGAGAACAAGACCGACTGGCAGTTACAAAGTTCACTTCACCGGATGAACTGGTGAGCCTGGACCCGAAATCATATAGTTCCAGAAGCTCTGTATGAATCACGTAAATACGCTCATGAAGTTTAAGTAACACAACGTCGGCCCAGGACTATAGACCGCTAAGCGCCAAAACCATAGTTTTGAGAAAAACGAAAATGGAAATTTAACCGATTATATCTTTCTTATTTGGTATGCTAGCTTAACGATTTTACATTTGCCGGATTCCCGAACTAATCAGTAACACATAACAATTTATTAAATTTTTATCCTGTCATTAATAAGGTAGATAAATAAAAAAATGTCATTTATGATATTTTCAGTAAACACTATATCCAATTATTAATATGTAATATAGCGGGAAATTGGATATAGCTTAAATTAAAATTGTATAACTTGGCATAAAATTGCTATTAAAAAATTTTAAATTTTACTCTAATTCACTATGTTTTTTTAAACGTTTGATACGTTCCAAATATTTTTTGTTCGTTGAAGACCGGCAATAGTGAGAATCCATAGTAGCAAAACTGTTGATATGAGTCGCAACCTCCTCTAGTTTGCTACCTGGTAATGCATTTTTTGCATGTTTTCCTTTTGATGGTGATTTTGAGGTTTTTGTTTGGTTATCAACTAAATGGTCAAAATAATAGTGAACTCGTGACTTATTGATGTTTAATGTAATAGTAAAGAATACTTGACATACTCTCTTCAGTTTGTCGGATTTGAGAAAATTAAAATGGTAAGTATTTTTTCTACGCGAGTTTAAGTTTTTGGTTCGTTTCCGCTGCACGGCAACTCTATACACTATTTTTCCAAAAAATTCACCTTTTGATTTGAAATTTAAACTCCAAAAACTATCAAACAGAATCTTCCTCTCTGTCGAATTGAATTCTTTAATGCAACTATAAGGGCAATTTTCCCCGCAACCGACTTTTATTTGACGCGGTTTACGAGTCACTTCGAAATTATTGGTGAACTGCTCTCCCTTTTGGTATTTGGCTTTCCTCAAATTTTTTTTCCAGTTTTCTGGATGTCTTAACCGTTTTTTGGTTAAGGTTTTTGAACAACGCGGAGAATCTAAAAAAGATTTTAACAAAATTAATAATTATTATTATACCACGTTAACGTTTGTTATAAAGTTTTTACCATCGCGTAATAAATCAACCATTCTTCCATTGCCCTCTGGTGGAATATATTCAGGATCAAGATCTGAATCGAAAACTGATGATTCTAAAAGATTTTGAAATTAGCTTTAATAGTAAATTATTTCAAGCGCAAAAACCTTACCACTCATGTCAACATCAACGTCGTCATCTAATTTTAAAGTTAAATCTTTAGATTTATTTTGGATTTCGCAATCAGGGTGTGACTGACAACTCTGATTGTCATTTGATAGCGTGAGGACAAATAGGCGTTCATTTAACGGGGTTCGCGGGATTATAGTGCTTGGAGAATTATTTGGATCACCAGATTGTTCATCAATTAAATTTTCCAGTGAATGGTATGCCCTGTGTAAACATATTTATTAATTTTAATTTTAATTAATTCATTTAAACCTTAGAAAAATGTGATATCAAACATACCTGTTGTTCATCTGTAAAAACTGGCACAGGCGAACTATTTCGTTCAATTGGTTGCATTTTAAACTATTTGGCTTTAATTTCTAATTATTTTTAATAACTTTATCACTTATACGACACGAGTAGTTCATGTTTTCACGAAGAATTTTAAATATCAACTAATTTGACTACTAAATGTACAAAATATACAACAGACAAAAATATGAAGCTACTAAAAAAAGGCATCAAACTGTACATAAAGTATATGTCCAGTTTTATGGTATTTGTATTTCATATAAATACATAACAATAAAACTGGGGATATGGTGAAATATATTGAATTTTAAAAGGCAAGAATTACTTTTAAATAAAAGACTGATTTCATATTGTTTTATTATATTACATTTATTTCTATGGGAAGGTTCCTTAATCTATGTAAGCTGTTTCATCATCTGCATCATTATTAAAATTATCGAATTATTCAGCTAAGACTACTTCAAACGGTTTCACCTCAAAACTCTTATTAATGCAAATATTGTGCATTACACAACAGGCGGTTATCGCAATTTTTTATTTTCAATTCCTGTATTTTTAAAAATGGCTCACCATCGTGCTTTCTTTAATCCAAATGCATTTTCCATAATGCTTCATGCTTTATAGTGCACAACGTTAAATTTTTTATAATATTACAACATCATAATAAAAAATTTACAATTTTACAATATTTTGAGTTGTTTATAAAATTTGAATGACGTTTAAAAAGTTTAGTTGAGTATAAGCAGAACCTTCTAGAGTATAGAGCCATAATCATAATGACGTATTTTTTAGAAGCTTTTTTAGTGGTATAACTTTTCACTGATTTCCATAGGAATCCATAGTAAAAATGGTGTTTTTTAGCTTCAAGTTTTTCAATGAAAAAAGCAAAAATATTATAAAATGTTTATATAAAAGTTTTCTACATATCTTTAAGAACAATATACAAGAAGGCCATATTGGTATTAAGTAAATATTAATTGCAGAAATATTAAAATTAAATTATTTCTGAAATATATTTTTTCGAACCTTTATTTTGAAAAATACATCAAAGTTGGCTTGGAAGAATTAAAATAATACTTGCTAAATTTATCTTTAGTTTTACTAGTGTACGTAAGATGTCTAAAATGGTTACAGAAAAATACGAAAATAAATTATTTAATCGCAAAATTATCACACGTTCCTATATTTTGTGAATTTGTTTTGCTTTTCCTACAATTTTTGAACTTGAAATTTCCCCAGGTGGTAATTTTTGGTACGATTTTTCCAAATTTTTACGGCCATCACTGCCATCTATGTAATGTATATTGACTTAATGACCAAACGAATCGCAGTAAGCTTTTATTTCAATTTGACAAGAAAATTACAAGAAAATGAAAACGATTTACTTAAACGATATTCATATATGTTAAAATTCAAACATTAATTTCTCATCTTTCAGAAAGTATCTCAGAAATCATAATTAAGAATTTGTAAAGTTTTCATTTAAAAATTTGTCTTAGGAAAAAAAGTGATTTCCCATATGTTTTGTGTGTTTTACTATAAAAAGTTTCGTTTTTTCGTCGTTTCTAATTCCCTTATACTAGCTCAGATTTTTTGGTTATGGCTCTATAAAATACAGGGTGCTCTGGTATAAGCCACAATTGAATACTTTTAACCTAGAGGCATCTATTGAAATATAGCATGAACTACTGGGTTTTACAAAAGTTTAGTTTGAAAAGTCTTCTGAGGCACACAGCATAAGTCAAAATACTTTACATAAATGGCAGTGATGGCACGTGATATTTTTGTGATTAAATAATTTTTTTTCGTATTTTTCTGTAAACATTTTAGACATCTTACGTACACTAGAAAAACTAAAGATAAATTTAGCAAGTATTATTTTAATTCGTCAGAACCAACTTTGATGTAATTTTTAAAATGAAAGTTCGAAAAATATATTTTAGAAATAATTTAATTTTAATATTTCTGCAATTAATATTTATTTAATACCAATACAGCCATCTTGTATATTGCTGTTAAAGGTATGTAGAAAACTTTTATATAAAAATTTTATAATATTTTTGCTTTTTTATGCTTTAAAAAACACCATTTTTACTTTCTTTTACGTAAGTTAAATAAAGTATAATAATCATGAAAATTTTGAACCTTGAGATTCTTAGAGATTTATCTGTTTTGCGTGTCAGTCTGTCAGTATTTCAGTCTGTGTCCTCTCTACAAAATAAAAACAAAATAAAAAAAAAGAAAATTAAAAATGTATAACAAAAAAATTAAATTTCTCAAAATTTGCTGTTCCTAATAGAAAGTCGTGTGTTGGCCGCACCTTCGTTTTTACTATGGATTCCTATGGAAATCAGTGAAACGTTATATCACTTTTGAGTGGCTTCTAAAAAGTACGTCATGCTGATCTCTATACTGTAGAAGGCTCTGCTTCCAGCAGCGCTTTTCTTTGTAGTAAAAATTTCAACAAAACTTCGGGAGATTGTGACTTAACGGTACTAAGTTATCTTAAGTTTATCGTAAGTTAGAACTAAACCAACAAAAACAATAGAATATGCAATTATATTAGTTATTAGTTCAATAAATAATTTTAGAACTTAGCGGGCGACAAATTTAAATACACGTTTTTTGCTTAGGTAGTGATAGGAAATCATAGTTTGTGGAAAAATATAAACTAGCGATGAACGACGATATTTTTTTGCCGCGGGGTTGCCGCATTTTCTTAAAATTGTAATTTTTCTACTAAAAATATAAAGTTTGTAAATAGTTTTATGAATAATAATTTTATTCTTTTTCAAGCTATGATTTCCTATCACTACTTCCTACACTATAAGTAAGAAAACGTGTATTTAAATTTGACGCTTGCCGCCGACTCTTAGTATGATAGGTCTTTTAATTATTTTTTTAATTAAATTATGTTTTATTATATTTAAGTAGAAATGTCGTAATTAACGGAATGAAGAATAGGAACCTATACAAAAATACTTACTTATAAAACAAATTATTTAAAAAAGTGTGTATATGTATCGGTTAAACCATTTGAAAATCTAATTCATATGGTCAAATTGCTAAATTTTTAAACATATGTACAGTTTAGAGAATAATTATTCAACACCCCATAGATAGACAGGTTTTAATATTTATAATTTATTTGAAGTTAATATTTCTTTGTTAATCTGTAAAACACATTAAAATGATCTTTAGGATCGGTTGCATATTTGGTGATTACACGAATTAAATAATTAATTCAAATTAGAGTAAAAAGAAAAATTAATGTGACGAAGAAAAAATTTATAAGAGAATTTGGCTGTATTAGTATAATTCGCTAATACAACCTGCACAGTATATTCTGTATATATAGAATGAAAATTGTGGTAGTAATTATAAGCTCATCAGTTCGAAACTGGATTAAATTCTCTTACAATTTTTCGGAAATATTAACTTCAAATAAGAAAGTCCAGTTCTTAAGATTTTAGATATTTATCAACAAAGTCATTATGATTTATTTATAATCGATATCATTTATGCAGAATTATCTCAAAATAGTACAAATTATTACTCGGCTTACGATTCTTAGGTAAACAATTTTTTTTTTTTGGGAAATCCAAACCAAAAATTTATTGGATTCAATTTAGAACAAATAAAGGCAAATGGGCCCAGTATTTAAATATTTTTGCATAATCACATATTTGTACATATTTCAACTTATTTTATGTTCTATTGAAATATTCTTAATTTGTCTTCGAGTAATTCGTAATTCAATTTAATTACCTTAACATTTGATAAAGCAAAGACATTTACGCAAAAAAATATTTTTTAGAAGCTAAAAAGTTTTACTTTTGCATAAACTACTTAGGTTTCAACAATAAAAAAATTAAGAACAAATCAAACGTAGAATTAAAATAGCTCAATAGTTTACTGTACATTCTTCGAAGAGCCGGAGTTCTTCTAGAAAAGCAATTTTTGTGATTGCTGTCTTTATGCGTGGGCCCACTAGTGTAGCGGGCTGAAAAGGACCAGTTTCATTCTCTTTACCAAATAATTTGTTTTGCTTTGGGTTTCAAATCACTGATTTGAAATGTGTACTTATCGGGTAATACGTGAATTTTTTTTGTTGAGTAATTGCATACGATTGCTGCAGAAATGAAAATTTTTATCGTTTCCCTATTTCCATTATATACCTCTCGCGAACCCAAATTATCTATTTGTATTGCGATCGAGAAGAAAGAAGAATTGATAAATTGTATTGGAGGGGCAACACGAATCATGAAGAGAAGATGGATGGAGAAGAAGTTGAAAATTGGTTAATTAAATTTTTTGATGATGGATTATTTGGTCTCTTGGATTTGGACTTTTGAACGAGACACATCTCGAATTTTGGACCAGCGCTATTTGGATGAGATACATATTTTTATATTTGGATTGGCGTTTACATCTAGTTGCTGTGTTGGACAACATTTTGAGTTTTTTTGGACCAACGTGATTTTGATCGATACGTACACCGGACAAGTCAACGGAGTGGTTTTATTTAAAGCAACAAAGCCATTATTATATAGCCGGACGTACAACAATTTTTTCTCGAGCTAAGTATATATTTTTTTCTGATTATTTGTTGTGACAAAAGACAAAATTTATAACTTTGTTATAAATTAATTCGTGGCGATCATATCAGTACTCTCCATTTTTTTGTTCTTTATACCACTAGTAATTTCCAGGTTTAGCGGTTCTTTTCCCCTATTTTAACATTACGTTAATTAAACATTCCAAATTTGTATGTTTACCTTCCAAACTTGTTCTTAATTATAGTACACGAAGCACATATAGCAATTTTTCTTTCTCTTCGTATCTACAACTACAAGGCAGGCAATAAAGTGAGAAAAGTGCGATTCGTTACAAGTTGCCAAGCAACGTGGTCGATACCATTCTTAGGCTAAAAAAATAACTTTTCAAAAATTTTCAGCCGATATAAACTACACTCCCGGGCAACTAAATCAAATCAACGTACAAAAAGGCATTTTTTTTTAAAATGGCTTAACCGATTTTCGCAAAACAACTTTTTTTAACAGCATAGAATTTTATCTTTACAATTTTATCTTTTTAAACAATTAGCGTGCTGCAATCTCCTGTGCAGCACGTTGACCGATATTTGCCATCAGCCACTTATTAGACGTTGACCTGAACAAATCTCTACCAGTTTTATTCGTTGTTTCCTCAAAATCATAGATACTACTCCAGAAAAAGCCGCACAAGTTATTGCTCTATTGCAAGAAGGACAGAATCAACGAGAAGTCGCTCCTCAGTTAAACATGAGCCAATCTGCTGTCTTAAGAGTATACAGAAGGTTTCAGGAAACTGGTACCTTCAATCGGAGACCACATACCAGCCGGTATCGGTGTACATCTGAGAGGGACGATCGATTTATCGACCTAACTTCACTGCGAAATCGAAATCACACGGCCGTCGATGTGCAGCAGGTGCTAAAACAAGTTCGACATATATCTGTTAGTCCATGGGCAGTAAGAAGACGCTTGAAAGAAGCCAACCTCACTCCAAGATGGCCCGCTAGAGGCGCAAAATTTAGAGCACGCCACCGCAAGCAGCTCCTCGAATTTGCTCGCCAATACATCAATTGGAGCATCGAGCAATGGAGGTATGTTCTATTCACTGACGAGTGCAAAATATGTTTCCATGGAAGTGATAGGAGAGATCGGTTCTACCGGCGTCCAGGAGAGTGATTTTGCAGTGCTGTTTTGCTGAAACAGTCTCGTATGGCGGCGGTTCGTGAATGGTGTGTCATATCGCTTGAGCGAAAAACAGATCTTGTTTTCATATCTTGTGGAGGCCGTAGAGGAGGTCTGACCGCTAAACGATACATCGAGGACATTCTCTTGGACATGTGGTGCCCTACGCACTTTATATATAGTATATAGGGGAAATTCCATATCACACAGTCTGAACTACTCGGCAGTTCATGGATGAGGTTGGACTCGAGACGATAAGGTGGCCAACCCTCCGGGCAGACATGAATCCAATTGAGCATTTATGGGACGATCTAAAACGGAGGGTCCGAGCCAGAAATCCGGTACCACCTAACCTCAGTGATCTCAAGATTGCGTTGGATGAGGAGTGGGGTGCGATACCCCAAGTCTTTGTCAAAACCTTAATAAGGTCAATGGGGAGCGGCATGCGAACTGCTGTAGACGAAAGGGGGCCAATACTAAGTATTAATCAATAAAATGGCTTTTGTTTTGCTTGAATTGTTTGTTGTAATTTAAATTTAAATATCACCAAAATTTTTTGTCATAATCATCAATTTTGGTTGCGTTTTCATTCAAAATTCATTATAAAAAAATAGTGTCATTTTAAAGTAAAAATATCAGGTTTTCAAAAAAATATTGTCTTGTGAAAATCGGGTAAGCTTTTTTAAAAAAAATCGCCAACGAAGAGCGAATTTATTCGATCTGAATGAGAATTATGAAAAATTGATTTTCAATCAATCTCATCAGGCTACCGCGACGGAATTGCTAATAACACCTCTGATTACTTTCAACACTGTCTCAAATAATTTTCGTTACACACAAAGAAGTTAAAGGAATTTGGTAAAAAAAATTAGATCTCATATTTGGTGTTGTAACCTTTGCATGCAATGACACTTTGCAACCTTCTTATCATTGAGACCCGTTTTAATTGTTCCTTACCGCTAATTTGGTGTTACCGGACCTTTCGCTCCAAATAATACCATAAATTATCAATGGGCTTGAGATCTTGCCCATGTCCGATTTTCTCAGCACTGGTAAACAAATTATCCTTCAAAATATCCAAATAACCAAACCGGTTCATTATGGTTTCAATAAAAGGCCCCCAAACCATTATACTTCCGCCATGATGTTTTACTAAAAACGCTAAATTTACTTTCGTTCGTTGAAGTAACATTTCCCCAGAACTCTTCGAGCTCACTCGGATATTCCAAATATTTTTCTTGCGTGCCCGCACATCCACGATACTTCTGTTTATGCAAACTATTGCGTATTGTCTGAGGTTTTATTGCTATTTTTTCGCGTTGGTAATCTTCTCTTCGTTGGTATCTCTATTAGTCGTATTTGACGTTCATTCAGATTTCATTTGCGATCACGCCAAGGAACCATCTCTAGGAATGTAGTTTTTTGGAAGTTCTAGATGACGTATTGAATTGAAGATCACTGACGATTAATTATTTTGGAAATTTCCGATAAACTTTTTCCTTCACTCGTTTTAGGCTGTTAAACGTAAAAGTAATTTAATTTATATCATGATTATTATTATATTCAGGTTCTTAAATGTAATTTGAGTTAAAAAAAAATAAAAACTTAATTTTTTAATTGATTTGTAATTTTTTTTTATCAATGTTTTGTAATCGAGTGAGACAGTGTACATTGTTACGCCCTGGGCTTATGATTTTGAGTTCGTTTCGATTTTGCAATTAAAAACACTGTGTACTTTAATGTCACTTGACTTGAGACTCTATTTCATTTTACTTTTATACACTTTAATATTTGCTTGTACTTTACTTATTTAAATTCGCCCGCTTGTCACAGGTGGTGTGACAACAGATTTATTTCACTTGTTATACGATTTAAAGTAAATCAAAAACTGTTCCCGCTTGTCATCGGTCGTGTTTATATACCAGTTTAATACTGCTCCCGAAATTTCCTTTATTACATGTCATAAATCATCTTCATTCTTGGGTATTCAGTTTATGACACATCATCTAAAAATATCGTTTACAGCTTGTTGTTATGATGGCCATAATCGTCACAATATATAGAAAATATTTTTAACTCTTAATAATTTCAATTTTATTTTATTTCTATTTGAAATATTAGCTTCTTCTGGAACACAGGAAAATAGTTATGATCCGGAAGATACATACATATGTCTGGCGAATAATTTATAATACTTGGAGGAGATGGTGGCTTTCTATATGTAGAAAGTAATTCAGTCGCTATAACCTGATGATATTGACTGAAAAATGAATTTTTGATAATCCTCATTCAGATCGAAATTGAAGTTGCAAAACTCTTGATAATTTTGCTCTTTTTTATTGAAATTTGTTTATTAAAGTTTAAATTGATAATTATTTAAAAAAATTATAGAAATTTTTATTGTGCTTTGTTTCAATATTAAAACCAAAATGTAAAAAACTGAGCTTCAAATTTATAAGGATGATTTTCTGGTTCTAGCAAATACAACCTTGAATACAACCAACCGAATATACAGCAATTGACGGTTATCATAAAATTTTTCAACAATAAATAAATAAAATCCATGAGTCGGTTGCTAAATTAAGCCAAAAAGTGAAATTTTGTCAAAAAATGTGGCTAACATTAACACAAATGTATAACGGCATTAAATAATGATGTCAAACAATTACAGTGTGAAATATATCACCTAAAGCAAGTTAAGCTAATAAAAGATATAATTGTAACGGCGCCCCTACGGGCGCTGCTAAATGTGATAACAGCATTATTGCAGCGCTAAATTAAATTTTGGGTCGATTTATGACATATTCACCAAAAATATCAAATTCAGAAGAAGTGGTAAAAGTGGCAATGGAACTTCTTTACAATAATACGCGTTAAAATAGTCGCGGCACAACACCAATTTTTGACTAAAATTAAACAAATCGGACCACTGTAATAAACGGAACTTTACATACCGAACAAAGTAACGACAAGGCGTCATAAATCATCGGTTGACGAAAATTAACAGTGATCTTAAAATATGCAAATATTAAATATTGCTGGTTTACGCGAATAAAAACTTTTCGTACGAATGCAGGCGTCAATTTCAAGATTTGGTGCAAAATCTAAATATATGGAAAGAGTGGAAACTTTGGCCACGCGGTCAGACATAAACTTGCGCTACGCAATAAAAATCATTCAATTCTTCAATCTGTCGTCAAATTTATCACTTCCTTGTTTAAAATTTTCCTCGTAACCATTTATGATGTGATGAGTAAGTAAATAAAAATAGACAAAATTTCTAAAATTGTATGCAAATGTTGTCATAAGCTTGCAAACATAACATAAAAGGAGGCTGACGTCCTATATTTTGTACCGTTCTACGGATTTATTTATTTTTGCATCTTTCGCCATAAAATTGACAATTGTTGTGTTATATCTCTATATGTATATACGAGTATGTTTATGAAAAGGGTTGACATTTGAAATTGATTTCTAATGATCAAAAATTTCTCTTCTTTCCTTTTTCCTGCATAATGCATTGTACAAGCTGTAGTTGTTGTTGTAAAACTGTCTCCATTGTTATGTATAAAGAGGGCTTACACATATTTAGTTTCCGGATCAAATTGAAAACTGTATATTGTTTTTAAGAAACTATATAACAGTTATTTAATTTTTTTTTTCCAGTTAAATACCAACAGTGGCATCGATCATTTATCATTTTGGCAATATTGGGTTATGCTACATGTATATTCACGTGAATTTGGCAATCATTTTATATTCTGTGTTCTAATTTTCGTTTGTACGAGATTTTTTTTTTTTATGAAAGATGAGACCTCATGCATGTTTCTCACAGTCGCCCAATTAATTCACCGGGGAATATCAATGTGTTCATGTAGGTTTCACAATTTTTTGTTTTTTGTCCAACATCATTACGCCTTAGCTAATTTTAGATGAGTGTTTTTGAGTAACCCTGTTTTGCGATATTTGGTAGATATTTTGTCCTTATAGCTGGACTATCAAATTATTTCAGCTGTTTTATGATTTGCAATATTTCTGAGCACACGACATACTAAAACAAAAATTCGCAAATGATTTTGTTCGCTTTGAAGGGGTTATTTAAAAGTTTGTTGTTAAACAAAAAGGCAATATGGTTTAACTTTAAGATACCGATCATCTTGTATCAGAGGCATCCTAAAATATGTTATCATCAATCTTTGTGTTTTTTTTGCTTGGTACTTTCTTATTATAAAAAAAAACAGAATACGGTTAGAAAAAGAAAGACTTTTTTTTAGTACAACAATACTGTACAATTTGTGTGACAGATTGTTAGCTGTGGTCAGTCATACAACAGATATATGATATAAATTCAATCCTTTATTTCACAACAATAGAATTTGTATTAAGATTAAAAAATTGAAAGCAGATGGTAAATGTTAATATCATTTGAATAAAATATGGATTTGATTTCCAAGATGACCATGACCAGCAGGATAAGTGCAAAAATCTGTTGTTGTTGCTGTTGGCATTTATAAGCGGTATGCATTGTATTTTTATTACAAATGCAGTTGGTCACAATGATGCGAACGCACGTTCTTATAAAAATATTATTTTTTGCGAATCCATGTAAAGTTGAAGGGAGTGCCCCAATTAACTGTTTCGTTCGTTATTTGAAATTAGAACATACCCATTATATCATTTCATAGGGTTTGTCAACTTAAATATTTTTTTATTTAGCTGTGTCCATTTATGGTTTCCAATGCTCTAACAGTCCCTAACAAGGTACCACTGTATAATTGTATATATTTGATTAATCATAAGGGATTCGGTGTTACTTACTTAAAGATGAGGACATTAAAGATGATGATCTCGTTGGGCGTTGAGCGTTGTACAAGTTTTACTGATTACACTTTTTTAGGTTTTATAGCATAACCCTAAGTTCGATGTGGATCGATGGACGCTCACCTTCAACATGTTTTATCATTTGTCCCAGTTAGCCCCATGGTACCCTTGGGTGTTACGAAACGATAAATGATTCGAAATGGAAATAAAATCCGAAGTAATTTAAATTGGTAGACATTCTTAGTATACTATATTTATAAAACCAAATAAATTAATTTTTCGTTTCTTACTTTTACTTTATTTGTATAATGCTTTAGTTTGTTTTAGTCATTTTATTTATATTTTTAATTACTGAAATTCTCTATTTATTTACTAAGAATTAAAACTCACTCGATACGTACACCCAGCGCCATAAAAATGTACTGCGAAAGCCGGAATCTGAAAGGACCGATTCAATTTTCCGCCATTTGCAATTTTTCTATTCATTATTAAGTAATAATTAAGCGCGTTTATTATTATTATTATTGTTGAAGGGCCATGTGGGCATTCAGCCACCTCGCACTGCGACGTAAAAGCTCTTTTGTGCTTGGACCCGGCTTAATTATCCGTCCGTAAGGCTAAATAAAACTGAAGGTTGGCTGGTATCGAGAGTCAGCATACTTTGGTCTGATTAGCCTATCAACCATTCATCCATCGGCATATGCTGTTCCGTGAGGGAGACAAAATCCCGCAGATACAAAATCCGCAGGATACAAGCCGGGTTGGGTATAATATCTCGACAAACGTCATATCGAAATCATAATCTCGAAATCGAAATCTCGAATTTAAAAATCTCGAATTTCGAAATATCGAATTTTTAAAATTTCGAAATCAAAATCCCAAATTATCTCGAATCCCGAATAAATAATATGATTTTGTAAAATTCTTTGCGGCGCCACAAATAATTTTACAAAATTATATTAATTATTCGGGGTTCGAGGATGCAATTTTTAATTGTTTGTAGTTTGATTGTTTATTAAATAATACGATTATTAAATATTAAAATATTAAAACAAATAATTTTATAAATTTTTATAATTCTATTTATATGACTTTATGCAAAATCATAACTGTTTACGTATACCTGTCTCCCGAAAAAACACAAAAAAAAAAAAATCAGAACATAAAATTCAGGAAAGAAATCCGAAAAACGAAAATCCAAGAACACAATTGTCAAAGTGGGTGCACACACGCTTCTACAGATAGATACACCACAAATGTTTCAAGTTGTGTTTTGGTTGGCTTAATTCGTTGGGTTAGTATAGAATCGGCGAATGTATTGGAGCAGATCGCGAATTTTTGTTAAATTGGTAAATGCTTCGTCAACCTTGTAGACACAGATCAAAGGAATTGTATCATTCGTATCGCTTCTGCTGATAGATGTACCACAACTGTTTCATGTTATGTAAGTGCTTAAAATTGATTTTTTTCATTTACATTGATAAAACATTTTTCCGCATTTTTTTTTTTTGAAATTTCTGAAATGTAATGATTTCAATAAAATATTTTCTAGTTAAATTAAAAAAAAGGTTAATTTGAATTTTTTGCGTTTCGAGATAAAAAAATTCGAAAAATTTTATAGCAATATTCTATAATTCGAAATTGTGGAAAAATTGTATTCGATATTTTGTTTATTCGATATTTTGATTTTGCGAGGTTCTGTGCGAGGGCACTATCCCGTACAAGCCTATGAAAATTCCTAAAACCTAGTTGTTGCATGATTGGTGCAATTTTCCCTTGATTTAAAGATGTATACAGACAAAAATCGAACATCGAAAATAGTGAAGGTTACAACGGGATCGTAACGACGATGTCCCGCATTTTAAAATCCCACTTAATTAAAATCGTGCCCAAAAAAATCCCGCTTTTTAAATTTCATTTGTTTATAATCCTGCTTTCAAAACCCCGGTTCTGGAAAAATGAAAATCCCAGTTTTGATTTTTATTTTACTTTAAATTAAAGTTTTCCTTCACCAGAAGTGGCGCTCTTCGGGATTTCCTCGAAATTACGGGATTTTTTGTCTTCGGGATTTTGTCCCTTCGGGATTTTGTACTGTCAGCATTTTGTACCCTTGGGATTATGTATCCTCGGGATTTGGTACCCTCGGGATCTTGTACCTTCGGGATTTGATCCCTCGGGATTATGTTCCGCGGGATTTTGTCCCTCGGGAATCCTACTTTTCCATCTTAGATTAAGATTTTTTGTCAAAGATTTGTCCTTTTTGTCAACGAATAGCTCACATGATGTGCCACCCTACTGGAAGGTTACTTGCCCCCTCCCCCCCCCCCCAATAGAAGCCAAACTACCATTTCATCCTTAAGAAATTGATCTATTTGCTTCTCCACTTCTTGCCTCATTCTGAATGGATATGGATAGGATTTCGTGTAGATTGGCTTACCTGTTGTTGTTTTTATTTTTGTGTTTAGATTAGTATTGATTGATTCAATATTGTTGACTGGTTTAAATAGTGTTTTAAATTTTGTGATAATTTCTTGAAAGTTTCGTTTAGCTCCTGAAGATAGGTGACTGTCTGTCTGTCTAACTTCAACGTTGTTTATTTGAACTGAGTGTTTTTGCTTGAGTGGGTTTTCCTTGAGTGATATTTGGAGTTATAAACCAAATATTACTTTTTCGGTCTTTAATTGATCCAAGTTCCTTAGAGCGTCGTCTCCGATTATTCTGTCGAATGTTTTTAGACCAAGTAGCACAAAAAACTCTGTTATTGTGTTGATGCCCATGTATTTGAAAAATTGTTCAGATCTTTTTTTATTGATCTAGATGTCAGGCTCCGCTGATTTTATTTTGAACGGGACATTAGTGGGAATTGCTCCTTCAGCTAGTTCCGGTTTGATGAAATTCTTATTGGATCCCGTGTCGATTAAAAATTTCAGGGTGTTGTATTTTGTTATTTTGCAGTCTAAGTATGGTACGCTAGAGAGGCTTTCCTCTTAAAATTCACCGCTGAGTTTATTTAGCTGATGATATTCTTCTTCCTCCTGTGTCTCCAAATGACCAAATAATTCGTTGTTGCTTCTGGGGTCCATCGTAGCTAAAGTGTTCTCTTTTTGGTGTCTTGTTATTCTGAAACGCTGGTCTATTCATGTAATTTACTCGTTTGGTTTGAATAGACGGGTTAATCTCCGCTGCTACTGCAGGTTTCGGATAAGTTGGCCTAGGTGGTATTTAGTAACTCGAGTTTTGATTGTTTTATGGTGTCTGGTTGTTATAGTGTTGATTAATGTAGACTATATTTCTCCGTTGCGATGGTATTGAATTGTGATTTATTCGTGGATTTTGTGAAGAAAATTGGTTGATTGAAGCTGTTACCGAGTTATTAACGTTTATTTTATGAATCGCCAAATTTCTGAAATTCATGTTTTGAATTTCAAGGCACGATCCTTAGGCTTCTGGAAGTGTGGCCGGCTTATCGAATTATTTCAGTTTTTTAAAAATTTGACGTAAAAAGACACTCCAAATGTGGCAGCTGCTTAACTGTAGTAGCTAAACAAAGCACGTCGAAAATAATTGTTATGAATTCGGTTTATCATATTATTTTAGTTTTCAGGTAGCGAAAATAAAAATTCAGCAGGTAAGCTGCATTTACTTGCGTAGAACAACGGCTAGATGGTGTATCAATAAAAGTTGGTCAGGTCTAGGTAAAAGCAATGTACTATTTTCTGAAAGAGATTGAACACCGCTTAATTCTAGATTTTGTTTGAAGCTCCTGGCTTTTATTTTTTAATGTACTCCAATTCACCAACAATATTTTAGTAGTGATTTTGAAAAACTAAGAGTCCTCTCAGCATAATAAATTAATGAATGACTTTAAACCTCGCTGTTCAAAAGATCTACAAACATTTATCTAATATTTTGTGGTTGAAACATTTATTTTATCATAATCAATCCTTTCATGCTGCATGATTGTGGCAATGATTTAATTTAATTTAATCATTTAGATTCTCAACGTCGCACATTATATTACAAAACATCAAATGAACGAATATTCTGCCTTTCGCTGTAGTTTAAAAAGAATACGTTGAATAAATTTACGAAAAAACTTTAAGTTTGCACATATCCGTTGCTCTCAACAGTTTATAGCGAAACTGACGGTGTTGCTCGACTAATATTACCTAAGGCTACTTAAGTTTAACCGAAATTTAAATGTCGTGTGCGGAATTCCTTTACCTTCAGCAGATAGGATTCTTTAGATTAAGTCACCCCACGGGCGCCCCTATCAAATGAAAAAGATTTTGATTCTGCAAAACTGATCCTAAAAAGGAAATGCATAATTTATTCAAAATATTTGCGCTTTTGTTGCTTTAAGTGTCTTTATATGCAATAAAATAGAGCATTACGAAAGGAATAATGGCAGCAAGGAAGGAATGATAAGGGATGTGGAGTTTAATCTTCAAGGATTCTATTTTTAATATTTGTTTTGTACTTCTGGAACAGATCAGGCATAAGTTCGGAAGGCTCCACCGACAACAAACCTATAAAATATTAGAAGAAGATTAGTAAGATACCACATTCCGTTTGTAGAAAAGATAATCAAGGTTAGCAAAATGATTTGGCATGGTCGGTTCTGAACTCGGTTGAGTGCAGTTACTTATGTTCCGTTTCTATCTGATCGTATGTGTATGATTCATAAATTTGTAAGAATCCCAAACTACGGGGACTTGTTTATTTGATCAGCCCACGAAAAAGTTTAGACATCCTCACACTAACGCTTGTTTATTTCTAATGTTTCCACTAGTTGATGGTTGCCTATAATCAATTTCAGGCGAGGATTCGGCTTTCCTTTTTTTCAGGCGCATTGTCCGGTTTCTCTTTCGAGTTTTTCTTCATCGGTATGGTACTCTTGTTCTTCAGAGTTGTTTATAAAAGCCTGAGGCCTCTCCGGAACCTTTGTTTGAAAAGCCTTTTTCAGCTCTTCGTTTTCCATCTTGGTTTCATAACTTCGTCGCGTAGCTGGGTAGTAAAACTCTGGATTTCGTTCAATTTATTTCTAAGATCATCAATTTCTTTTTCTTTATCTGCTTGGGAGGAGTAGCCAACTAGGGGTGATGGTGAGTTAGAAAGTTTAGGCTTCCTTCCAAATACGATTTCTGGTAGCAATGAGTGGCCCACCCCAGAATCCATTGAGCCTACCTCCGTAGGGCTTGGATTTACCGCATAATTCAGCGTACCACCTGGAGTATTTTTCTCATTATGGTTGTGCTGCATTGCTAGTTGTTTGGTCTTGTTACATCTACCACTCCGACCAGAATGAGTTGATAGTGGGTCCTGGATGAGAACATCATTTGCTAAGTTCTCGGCAGTCGGTTATCTTGCCGTTACTCGTAGGTGAGGTTGACATTTGGACTGGCTTAGCGTGACCTATTTAACCTGTGCCTCTTAACGCCACCTCTGCCCCAATCTCTATCATAAATATTTCTGAAGGGAAAGTTACTCTAACCGATTACGAAAACGGAATGTTGTCATTGATAATAGACTACACTTAGTGAGAAGAAACAAAGTCTACTCGGGTTCCTCCCTTTGCTATCCAAAACGAGACCCATTTGCTATCCAAAACGAGACCCGGAAACGTCCCTTTATCTTTAAAAGTCAAGCTGAACCCATTTAAAGTAGGAGAATCGATATTAGGAAGTTTATATTTTCTAGAGAACAGAATCAATTCGGTTTTGTGTGGGTTCACACTCAACCCACAGCCGTTGGCCCATAATAATAGAATGCTCAGGGCATTTTGCATAAGTTCACTAAGAGTACTTGAGTGCAGATTTGGAAGTGTCCGAGTTGTAGCCCCTCGAAGTACGTTGTTAAAGCCCGCTTAGTATCCAATGGAAGTCTCTATACTCGAAAGATTTCACAATGAAATATATAAGAGAATGAAGAGCAGTCTCTACAGATTTACTCTTGCAATAAGCATGTTGAGATTTAGACAGCTTTTCCGGCACAATTCTCTAATACCAGCTTCTATTTGTCTTTCCAGTGTTTTTAAAAAGAAGGGAAGACAAGCTAATTGGTCTTAGGTCTTTGGGATTGCAGTGTGAGCGTTTTCCTGCCTTAGGTAGAAATACAACTTCACTTCCGTCCATTTGCTGATGGAATGTGACATATGGTATGTCTAGGCTGTCTTTGAAAATTACCTCTAACCAGGAAATGGTTAGATCCGTAGTTTCGAGTCCAGGCGACTTATACGATTTAAAACTATCTATCGCCCACAGGATCTTTTTCTGTTAATAATTTGACCTACAAGGCCACCACCCCTATTACCTACTGATGTGGTAGGTACAGATTCGGAACAACCAGCAAAATGATTTTCCAGCAGAAGTTCCAACGATTCCGTACTATTAGTGGTTCATACTTTGTATAGCCCAGACATCTACGAAGATTCCCGAATTTTGCCAGAGTAAAGTCTCCAAGATCTGTTCTTGGCACTTTTCAATTGATATTTGTAAATTTTGGGGACTTCCTTATAGGAGTCCCAGTCTACAGCGGCTTTAGTTTTTCTTGCTGTTCTGAAGAGTCTCTTGCATTTTTAACGTATTTGTTGAATCTCCTTGGACTACCAGGGTTTATGAGATTTATCCTTAGGCCTGTTAAGAAGATTAGAGGCCAGTATCGCTTCATTATAAGCGCCGGACAACTCGTCCACTAAGCCATCGAGCTTTTTCGCAGTTTTTGGAGGTTTTGGCACCGGAACTGGTCGTTAATTACCTATAATTGTTCTAAAGGTATCCCAGTTGGTTTTCCTCCTATTTCTGTGATTGGACTTTTTGGAGAAGCCAAGTCCATTTAAAATTGAAGATAACAATAATCCGAAAAGGAGTGGTCTTCGGAAACTTTCCAGTTTAATAGACTATCAAAAAGTTCGAGATAAGTGTAATATGCAATACCTCCTGTCTATTTCTAGTTATAAAAGTCGGCTTATTGCCTAAATTATATATATGAAGGGAGTATTATATATATGAATCAAGGAGTAACTCACCTCGTTCATTTGTCTCCGTACTTCCCCAGACGTGTGATGAAAATTTGCATTACTCCCTAGGATTACTCCAACCTTGCGCTTCTGAGCCTCCTGGATTAGCTCACCTAGAATGATTGGTGGAATATCCACTTCATCATAAGCTAAGGTTTCATTTATCAACTTCAATGCTAACCGCTGCTACGTCTTCATTGCTGAAATTTGATAGCAAAAAACAACTTATATTATTTTTAATGAGAATGCATGACCGAACCCTACCTTCTTTTTTTGCGTGCATTAATCTATAATCGGGAGTCTTGAGCCCAAGCACCCGGTCTTCCGTGACCCAAGGTTCCTGGATCAAGACGACATATGTCCCTTTTTAACCAATTTTTATGATGAGAGCAGCATAATCAGAGTCCTCCCCTGATGTGAAGTCTTCTGAGAGCCTCTTCAATGACTCCAAGTACATTGACATTTCCATGTCTGTGGATAGAGTTGCCGCCTGGCTATCCACTACTTCAAAGCTCCTAGATGGCAAGCACAATTTCCTCGGACTTCGGTGCCACCGGCTTGTCCACGTCCTTCTTGTATATTTTGAGTGTCACTGCACTGAAACCATAGTTTACGGTACCATTAGTTTTCTCCAGTGCAGTCAGTGACTCTGTTTAAAATTAAGATGGCTGAACTGTAGTCAATCTTTGGCTCCTCGAGTTTGGCAACTTTCCAGGTGTCCATTGGCAATTCTGAGTTACCAACTTGCAACAACTAGAATATCACCTTCATATTGCTAAGCTCCGAAGGGATCCTCACCCTAGCTCTCTACCTACAGAGGAAACTATAACATCAAGGCTGGCTCCTGGACATACCTAGTCAAGTTCCCCCACTGCCTTAGTGTAAAGCAGCATATACCTTTAATTTGCACAAGCAGGTAGTTTTACCTGATTCCTGTACCAGGCCCCATCCCGACAAGTCGGAACAGGTCCTGGGTTATCAGACAGGACTTTCAGGCAGGTGGTGGCTAAGGCCCCTTCCTCCAATTGACAGCAATAATACTGTCATCTTTTTGGAACTGGTCATTGCACGGTAGCATAAAGCTTCGTTCTTATAGCGACTTTCCTCCTGAGATCGTATTCTTTTTAGCTGTGGGCCAGCTGAAGGGCCTTCCGGCTTTTGTTCGGTGACTTTGTTTGCCCACACAAGCGTCGCTTTGTCTTTCTGTTGTTTATTTTATGTAGAGCCCTCCAGGCCTTTCTCCTAGTGTTGTAGGTTGGTCTTGGGGGAAATAGCTTCCTTCGTGCTTTAATTCCGCTTTGTTAACTCAGGTTTGGTGACCCAAGTGGAGTGATCAGCCTCATTTCTGCTTCTGTCCCGCGATTTGATTGTAGACTTAGAGGCAGGCCTACAGACCCGAGTCTCCTTCTCTGTCGATTATCGGCACGGTACGAGTTCCATCGTATTTGGAACGCGAAAAATGATGCACCACAACTAAGAAACATGCAATTTTTTACAACATTTTATGGAGCGATGAGACACGCTTTAGAAAGGTAAGGATATTCAACATCCATAATTTGCATTATTATGTCCGTAAAAATTCGAAAACTGTGCAGCTTAGTCATTTCCAACACCTATTTAGAATGAATATGAGGGCGGGAATAGCTGATGAACTACCACGTCGGATCAGTGGGGCAGTTTATCTCAGTTTCCTACATAATGTCTTAGCTGGATTACTTGATGACGTGTCTCAAACACGTCGAAATTAGACCAGAAAAGGAGGTACTATTCCATAGCCACCGCGATCTACTAATCTAAATCCTTTAAATGAAAGAATTTTGTTTTATTACATTTTCAGTGTTAGGCACGCAATAATTATTGTTTTTTTACACTTTTATTGCCTAAATTAAGGGTAAAAATCATGCTTCAGAAAATGATCCAAAATGCAGTCGGAATCGCTATCGGTATAAGTCATTCGTGTTACATACGTTTTTGGTTGATAAACTGTGAACACTTTGGATAATATCAAACAAATTCACAAACTTTGGAAATTCAGCCAAATTTTATTTTGTGAGTGAGGTTCAGTGGAAGCCATTTTATTACAGAAATTCACTGATTTATAACAAAGAATTGCACACAAGTCAATTTTGTTTCGCATTTCGATCATGGTTTGTTTGAATAATGGTCCACTCCATGCTTCAATAACTGCTGTAAAATTTTTTTCTTACAAAAGTTATTTTTTACAAATTTTACGTATTCCATTGTCCATTTACACAAATTTAAATATTTTTGTGTGCATGCTTCATGTTTTCCTTCTTATTAATGTTACAACGATTACATGGCAGAAAATCGCTTCCTGAAAATTGCATTGTACTATTCGGTCATAATGCATATAATATACAGTAAGCACATTCACTGCAAAATTCGCAAGTCATATCTCTGTGGAATTGTAGCCTTTGTACGTACACATTGACCGTACATAATATACAGTGTTAAACAATCTCGACCACAAAATTCGCATCTAATGATATGTGTATGTACAAAATAATTCTTAAAAATTGTATTTAGTGCGGGGGTAATTATGCGATTTAAATTTATGATAAAAACAATTATTAAAAACATATTTTGTGGTGGTTTTTGTTGTTGCTCTGTTATAATCTTAAATCATTAAATCCTCTTAAACGATTTTGTATCAAACAAAATTACAAAGAATACGATCCTTATATTTCATATTTCTATTATCAAAAATCTTCGTTTTTTGCAAATATTTAAAATCTTTTCTTGTCTTTAAGAAGCATATAATAAGAAAGGGTATACAAGGATGAGACAAAATATGAAAAAAAAAAACAGCAGGTGCTTTAATCCTATATGCAATACGGGAATATTAAATTTGCGATATCCTTCGGGAATTTGTTTATATCATTTTATGCAGAAAAATTTGGCACACAATGGCCAAAAATCAAATTTCCCACAACATAAGCTAATTTCAAAAGAAAACATCAGATATTAAATTTTTAAGTATGCTATTTATGTGAATTTAATACCAACGCATACATACAAAAAAAAAAAAAAACATAAACATTTCCCACGTTGACCCTTTTCGTAAACATCTCAATCGAATCAAATCAGAAAAAAAATTTACAAACAGTATCTTATTGTCCTGTCTATTATCCTTCTTATTATTAGGATATTTGAAAATATAGAACACATATCACTTGTACTTTATGAATATTCAATTGTTCTGTTTGCAGGTACTTACTATATGCAGTGGGAAAATGGCATTAAAGATGTTTGCTTCCGTTTTCTTTTCTTAAATAAATTGACACTGATCATTCGGATTGTCAACTTTGTTATTTTTTTTATATTTGTTTAATAAATGTTCTGGAAAAATTTAGACATTTTTAAAAAACGTTTGTAAATTTGATTTTATAGAGTTCATATTGTTCCTATGTCACATACATTTATAAGACCTCTACAAATTGCTGAAACGTGAAAAACCTAGAAAATATCGAAGCAAACGCTAAAGTTACAATATAAAGGGTTGAAACCTCACGAGGTAATCAGAGCTTCGGTCTGTATTACATGCATTCGTGAGATTATATCAAGTTAACTCAAACTAACTCCCGAATCAATCAATCCCTAGTGTTGAGTTACCTTTAATAACATCATTCTCAAAAAGCATTCATCTCAAAAATTATTTTAGAATCCCATTTCCAATGTGCGAATTTCATCACAATTGATTAAAAAATAGGCAAGTTCCATAGAATGGAAGAGTAGAATCCCATTTCCAACGCACATATCACATTTCACCATAATCGGTTGAGAAAGATACAAGTTCCCTCATATTGGCCATATTCCAGAACTTCATCCAAAAATCATTTTAGAATCTCATTTCCAACGCACCTGTCTAATGTCATAATAATTGGTTGAGAAATAGCCAAGTTCCACCATATTCCAGAATTTCATCCAAAACTCATTTTAGAATCCCATTTCCATCGCCGAAGTTAAATTTCACTAAGAAATAGATCAGTTAAGAAATAGATAAGTTCCATCCTAATTGGCCATTCATTTAATTTGCTAAAGGTTTAATTTGAAATGTAAAAGGTTCAATTTGAGGTTTGAGATATAACAGTGACCTTTCTTAAGTCTTAAACAACATTTGTGTAAGGTTTGGTTTAAATCGGTCAAGTCGTGCTGTACATATATACAAATACTCAATTTATTTTATAGATTGCTCACTAAACAATGGCTCAACACCATCTCAACCCCAATTCAACCTGCAAAAGGCCCCAACTCAACCATCAACCCAACCGCAAACTCTCTTTCAATTCAATCCTCAAACCATTATATATAAAAAATTGGTCAACTGCTCACTGTATCATAATCCAACCTTATTTAAACTCCAACTCAACTTTAACTCAACCTGGAAATTGAGTTCTAACTTAACCTTCAACTCAACCCCAAACTCTATGCCCAATTCCATATTCAAACCAGCATACATCAAAAATTGGTAAATATTTCTATAATCAGCTGTTTTGGGTCACTTCATATGGCAGATACCCGACCCTCTTGACACACAGGTTCCAAAAGCTTTTCAAATCTCGGCCTTGACCATAGAAATAGATGTTCAAAAAAAAAAAATTCTTCAACAAGCCGTTCGCGAGATACCATTGGTACGGACATACAGACATCCAGACAGACGGACTTATATTTTTTTTTTTTGTTTTTTTTGACTCAGGGATTTTCAAAACGTCGAGAAAAGTAGTTTTGGACCAACAGAATTTTTGATCATTTTTGACAGGATTTCAATACTCTGGACTTTTTAGACCGAAGTGAATTTAAAAGTTTTAAAGTTCAATAGTCCATTAGGGTATACTTTCAAGTTCAGAAGGACCGAGCAAACGGCGCAGTGGTTAAAGCTGCGGCGGTTGGATCGGGAGGTACCGGGTTCGATTCCCTATAGGGGCGGGATGCAAAGGCATTTTTCGTCATACGATTACGATCGGTGATGAAGATGAACCCATCTATGACCCCCTGTTGAGAGCGCAGAATCCATGGGCCGACCCATCTTTCATGTCAACAGTATAGGTTGGCATGAAGCTAATGCAATGTGCAGGTAGTATATACAAAACGTGTGAATAGCCGTACGTCCTCGATTTGGCTACTACTGCGTAAAGTAGGATGGTAAAAGTAAACTGCGAAAGAGTTGGGAGTGCCTTGATCCCAGAACAGATTGCATAGATTAAAACCAAAAAAAAAAAAAAGTTCAGAAGGAGTAAAATGTAAATGTTTAGGAATTTCCAATAAAACCTTTTGAGTATTTTCTATTATGGGCAAAATAACAATCACTCCCATAGATTTGAGCAAGGTTTCAGTTATATAGGTCATATAAGCCCAAGGTATGGGGCACATTATCCAGAAGAAGTTTTTTGGAAACGGAGGATTTGGAATCTTGTTAATGGTCGTATTGCACTTACAATGTTGAATATTTTCAATTAGGGGCAAGTTGTGGGAAATTTTTTCAATTTTGACCAATTTTCTATTAGGGGTTTGTTTACCATTGTGAAAATGTTTGATGTAATTAGTAATTTCGTCTTTTTCAAAAAATTCTTTTACGATGGTGGTTCGATTGAAATTGGTAAATACTTGTTCGGTTATGATAGTATCGAGTTTAGATATTTTGAAAATCAATTGATTTTTATAGTAGTTTATTTGGCGGTCTGCAAACTGTAAATAATAATCGTTGGAATTATCGGCTGCGTGGATTGTTTCTGAATCGCTTGGAGCTTGTCTTAAATTTGAATCGTTTTCTGATTCATTTGCTTCATGTGAATTTAATTCTTTAAATTCATTATTTGTCATTCTGCTGACCGCATTCGTTTTACCCTGTTTATAAACAACGTCTTAATCGAAGTTCTCGAGTTCTAGACGCCAATGTAGGATTTTAGAATTTTGTGGGGGGGTTTATGGTATGTAAGAAGCTTGAATTTCCTACCGTAGAGGTACGGTTGATATTTTTTAACAGCCCAGATTATGGCTAACGCTTCTCTTTCGTTTGTCGCATACCTGGTTTTATTCATGTTTAGCGGTCTGGACGCGAAAGCGATTGGTCTTTCAACGTTATCGTGCATTTGGGAAAGGACAGCACCTTGTGCAAATTCGGATGCATCTGTGGTTAAGATGGGGGTTTTGAAAAGTCAGCATAGGCAAGAATTTGATCCGTGGAGATAATCGTTTATATGGTTTCAAATGATTTAACATAGTAACATTATAACATAGTGACATTAATAACTGTGCCTTTCTATAGGAATTTTGTCATATAGGTTTGGTTATTTGAGAATAATTCTGAATGAACCTGTAGCCTGATAACCCAAGAAATTGCTTAATTTGTTTCTGGGTGGTTGGAACCGACCATTGAAGTATTTTTTCGATCTTATCCGGGTTTGGTCTTACTCCTTCCTGGGTAATAATATGATCAAGAAATTCTGTTTCCTTCTTTAGGAATTCGCATTTATCTAGCTGAATTTTTAAGTTGTAGTGGGATAACCGTTTAAGTACATCACACAGATTTTTTATATGGTTCTCTAGATTATAACCTACGATAATAATGTCATCAGGTATACGTAACAAATTCTCCCGATTAAGCCGTGCAGGACATTATTCATAGCTCGCTGAAATGTAGCTGGACCGTTTATAAGTCCGAATGGCATGCGAGTGAATTCGAAATGACCTTTTTCAATCGAAAATGCAGTTTTCGATTGGGAATTTTGATCCATTGGGATCTGGTGAAGTCCTGACTTCAAGTCTAATGTGGTAAAATAAGTATACTTGCCTAAACTATCCAGAATTTCTTCAATTTGAGGTATTGGAAATTTATCATTTACGGTTTTATCATTCAACTTTCGATAATCTATCACCACTCTGATCTTGCGGAGACCTGAAGCATCAGGATCTTTTGGTACTACTCAAATTGGTGATGAATAGGGACTGCTGGAGTTCAACATCTTTTGTATGTGTTCCTCCTCGTCACGTTTAAAATGATAGGGATAACTATACATTTTGGTGTAAACAGGAGTTTCATCGTCTGTAATAATTTTATGTTTAATCACCGTTGTTGCAGAGAGTTTTTCATTCTGCTTCAACACTACAGTTTGGTGATTATAAATTGTACTTATGAGAATTTGTTTTTCATTCTCGCATAAGTGGTTTTTCCTGGTTAGGCTGAAAGCCTATTGTTTGTTTAACTATGGGCATATTCCCATAAGCTTGGAAGTCTAGTTTTGGTAAGTTTTCGAAAGCGAATCTGGATCATTAATTAAGACTTTTATAGTAGATTGAAAGTTTTTGGATTTGTATAATCCTGGATTTATAACAATATTGTCAATTAATTTTTTTATATTCTGTTGTTACCCGCAGTCACCATTTTTGTATTGAAGGTCACTATATGGTTGTAAAAATATTCATTAGGGTAATATCTATAAAATTTCCGATGGTTATTGTTCAAAAAAATTGTGCTAGATTTGAAATCAATGTTAGCATTCATTTGAGCCAATGATTGTGACCCTAGTATCCCGTCAAAATATTCATGAAATTTTAATTCATAGTATGGTATTGAGGGTAAATTATGACCAAAAAAATTTATTTTTCCTACTTTAGTTACTTTTTGGGTTCCTAACAGGTTTTTTACGGATAAACCTTTTAAAAATAAAAGGTGTTTAGGGATTATATTTGATTTGATAATGTTTTTGTTTGCGCCTGTGTCAATGAGAATTTTAATGATTTGGCTTGTCATTTTGTTATGACATTTCAGGTAAGGTAGGAAGTTTAATCCTCTGATTCTGAATTTTGATCTTCCCAAAAATTTTCTGTATTAACGTTTTATACAGTTATATTTTCCTCTGTATCCGGTTCTTTCTCTACATAATTTGGGATTTCAATGTTGTTAACTACATTTTTATTGAATATTCTCCTTGAACGCATTGATGGATCGATTTCCATCGGAGTGAGTTCATTCTTTTCTTGCGTTGGCCAAGGAGTTTTCGTTATATTTGGTTGTTTCTAATTTCTTGGTTGAAAATTGATCTTTGATTGTTCCTGATATCTAGGTTGAGAATTAGGTTTTGGTTGTTAGAATTATTTGAAATAAGTGCGTTGCTCGTTCTATATTACGTGGTTTAGCCGCTTGGGCATAACCAAAATAGGGTTTACTTAGCCCGGATATAAAGGCGGCATGCGCATCCTCTTCGATGAAAGCGCAAATTGCCTGCCACGATCCGCTATACAGTTGATTTTGTCTAGCTAGTGACTTAGGCTGGAAACACACCGAATTAGGTAAAACGTTTTTGGTTCGAGTAGGCAAGACGATTTCTCTAAACATAGTGCACATACAATCAAACAAATTGTTTTTAGTCAAATTGTCTCGTGTTGCTTTATAGGTTGGTGTGAATTGATTTCATAGAATATAAAATGTCGTCGGAATCAGAGGATGATTTAGTATTATGTGCATATTATTTTAGAAAGTGTAGTAAACAGCGAAATAAAAGAAATTTTGGGTTCATACCATCAATACAATACGATCAGCGGATGAAACCAACCACGTTTGATTTGTTATTGAATATTGTTGGGGCAAGTTTGCAGAAATTCGACACTAATTATAGAAAAAGTATTACTCCTAAGGAAAGACTGTTTGTAACTTTAAGGTAAAAATTTATTTTAGTTAATTATAATTAAAGAAAGTAATGAATGTTACCTAATCGATTAGGTAATATTCACTACTTTCCGTTTTCATTTCGTCAAGAAATTCATTCAACGAATTCAATGTTTGAGCTTTGAATTTCCTTTTCTTGTGCTCGCTTAATTTTGCCGAATTCGGCAATCGAGATTTAAAAAAAATGAGCATTGCATCCTCCGGCTCATTTTTTCTTGCACATTTGCTTTTTAAGTAGTCGATCATTGGCTCTACTAATTTGTCTGAAGCGCTACTATTTTTTCTCTGCTTTTCCAGTGGAGGGCGCAGCTCATTTGACAATGAATCATCGTCTTCGAAGGGCAAATCATTTAAATTTGGATACTCTATAGATGAACATGGTTCTTCGATGGTTGATAAATCCATATTGCTGGTTGAATTTCTGTGCTGGTGTATATAGTCTTTTAAAAAGCCCATCGATTCCTTGAGATACCACTTTTTGCGCTTTTTGCTGGCCGATCCCGAAGCAATATCTTTATTCTCCCTTACCACTCTAGCGTAGCTTTTCCGCAAACCGGTTCACTTTGATTTGCAATCTGAAACTAAATAGAAACATAAAAATTATAACAAATAAAGAAAATAGAGATAAATGACAACAAGTATTTTAATTAATTATATTAACTAATATATAATTTATAGGTTTCTTGCAACTGGGCATCACTACAGTACACTGCACTATCAATTTAGATTGGGAGCTTCAATAGAGCAATTGTTATAGAGACACGCTCAATCGTATGGAAACTCGTTTCGCCAATATATATGCAAAAACCAGATTTGCAAAACTGGAAAGCAATAAGTAAAGGATTTGAAAAACATTGGAACTTTCCCAACTGCGTCGGAGCTGTCGATGGAAAGCATATTCGTATGCAGCGTCCCACCTTTGCTGGCTCCGAATTTTACAACTATAAAAGTTTCCATTCAATCTTACTTCAAGCGGTTGTTAATGCAGAAGGAAATTTTGTATGTGTTGATGTAGGGGATTACGGACATAGCAGCGATGGAGGATTTTTCCAGCATTCCACATTTGGAAAGGCGTTAATGAATGATACATTAAATTTACTTCGTGATAATAACTCAATAGCCGAAGTCTATAATTGCTTAAACTCAGCCGAAATTTATGAGATAGAGCAATTAATGAGATAGAGCAATTAAGCCACAAATACTGCTCTCGCAGTCCGAAATAATTTTACGACTTATTTCAATTCGCCTGCCGGCTCTGTGCCATGGCAAAATAATTATGTTTAATTTTTATGTATTATGCATTTTTTTTTCAAATAAAGTTAATTAAAAATACTTAATACTTACCACTACAATTCATTTCCTAGGCCACATCTTCCCACATCTTTGAAATTATGTTGCGAATGCCATGTTCTTCAATTTTGTAATTGTACATTGCCGGCCTGGATTGGACTAAAAGTATTAATTTCTCACCTTCACATTCCGCCATCGGGGCTATAATAATAATAATTATATAATATTATAATTGAATAATCACAAAGCAAATTATATTAAAAATATGATAAACCAACCTAAAGATTCGGCAGTAGGTATATTGTAGGTATATGTATATATTGTAAGTAGGTATATTGTTGTAGGTATATTGTATTTTAATACAATTTTTTTTGGACTTTAATTTATAAAACATCGACCACGAAACGACTTCAGACAGTTTTTTTTTGATTCAATCAGTTTTGTCTTGTGTTGCTTTGATTTGTGTCAGTGTGAATTAACACATTGATTTACGGAGTATGATCACCTTCAATCATGTTTCATTAGTCAAATTTGACTTAATGCAATTTTGCTTTATTATGTGTGAATGGACTCATAAAGCACAGTACAATGTTTGCCGTTCTATGTTTTATGAAACAAAATGTTTGACGTAAAATTGTTTTGCCTGATTCAGTGTGCATAGCACTATACAATCGTATGCATTTTGGCCGCAAGTCGCTTTAAGACAAGAAAAAAACGTTTTGTCTAATTCGGTGTGTTTCCAGCCTTAATATTTAATAAGATTTCTTTTGTTTTTTGGTAAAAGAGGTGAATTGACATATTTTCGTTTTGTTTATTTGCCCATAATTGGGACTTATAGAAGGGAATTTCTTGTTCATCCCCTAAAGCTTCTAACAGAATTCCCTTTACTTCTTGGAAACTTCCGGGACTACCAGCAAGACATAAAATGTCTTTAGCTTTGCCTCTATTTTATTTACAATAGCTTGGACATACACCCGAAATTGTTGTTCCGTACCTAAGGGTATAAAAAGATTTCGGGTATCCTCGGCTGTTTTTAACCAGGATGAAACCGGTTTTCTATTTCCATCAAACGATGGAATTGATTTTATTGGATCAGGGATCCTGAACAAATCTAAAGTTATGCGGTTTTCCTTGATTTGTTCAAAAGGTGCAGGTTGCACAATTTTATTATTGAGGTACGTTAATACCTCGTCATGCTCCGTTTGTTTCTGACTTAACTTTGTCAGTTGTTCAGCAATCAAATTTAATTGTTGACTGATCTGGTCCATTTCAAGGTTTTCGTCTACAATATTTTCCTCCGTATCAATGTTACGATTAGCGAGTAATAACTTTTTTTTTTACTGTGCCTATCTTATAGTGCACAGATCGACAGGTTTATCTCTATCTTGTAGTGGATAATTTTGCCCAAAATGGGTTAACAAATAACACAAAAAAAATTTTATAAATGAAATTTGTTACCTGTTTGAGTCCGATATTATGCTGTCGTGTGCTGGTTCGGTTGGATTTATTTGTGAAATAAGGCGGAACTTCAACTCCTCTTCGCAGTTTCCTTTCAGCTAGAGATGACACAGAAAAAACACTTTTATTTCCTTTACGACGGGTTCACTTATGACACAGTTTTTATTCACTTAGTCTTTCCACTTTATATATTTTCACTAAACCGCACGGCTGCGCCAATTATAAATTCATTCGGAGAATGATAAAAAAATTATTTTTAATTTAATTTTTTTCTTTTATTTATAATAAATTTATTATACATATTTTTGGTTTAAAAACTAATATCGAATTAACGTAATATTATACTTTTTTAAAATAGACAAAATGTGTTGATCGTTGTAACCTTTTTAAGATATTGCAAAATAAATTTTCTGGACCAAGGGAGTGGCCACTTGCTGTTAGTTAATTTGGAGTAAATTTCACTGGGACCTCCCAATTTATCAAAAAACCTTAAAGCTTATGGTTAAACCATATGGGCTGTAGAGAGGACACAGACTGACAGACAGACACCACTTCGAAACCGACCTTTTCGGACTCAGGGGACCTCAAAACAGATAAACCTCTAAAAATCTCAAGGTCCAAAATTTTCATGATTACTATACTTTATTTCACTAACGTAAACGAAAGTAAAATGTGATTTAATTGCTTTGCTTTAATCTTTTATTTTATTTTTGTTTCTTTTTATGTTTCTGGTCGTTTTGAAAGTTTTATAAGTTATATCCTTGATTTGGGTTTTGACCCCTCTTGCCTGCGTTTTCGTTCTTTTATTCGGTTTTAAAAATACCGACTAATTTACCACCAAATTCGGTGGTTCCTCCTTCTTAATACATATTTTTCCATTTTTTGAATAGTTTCTTCTACTTTTAAGTTTACGCTGTTAAATATCTCATTCACTTGTTTTTGGATTTCTCTTGGGTCAACCATGTTATTTTGGTTGAAAATAATTTCGTTTGGCGTGAAGCAAGTAGATGAGTGAACTGTGTTGTTGTATAATGCTACTGACAATTCTATTGCAGTTGGGGTGTGCGAGTTAGGGAGTTTGTACTTGTTAGTATTAAGGATTTCGATTATTGTTGAATGTCCGTTTGATTCGGACGATGACGCGTATTCTAATTTAACGTTAAGTTTCCTAGATACTCCTTAAATTGGAGAGATTGAAATGTAGTCTCGTGATCTGAGACAATTGTGTTAGGGATTTCCGAACATTGTGAAATATTTGGTTAGTGCATTAGTCGTATCTGTTAAATTTTTTCTAAACTGATTTCCTTTCCATAATAGGTATGGAATCTATTATCGAAAGGAAGTTAGTGTGATTGATATTCAATATATCAATGTGTACTCTGTAAAGTGGCTTTCTCGTGCTAGGCCTTGGAGTGATTTTAATGTTGTACGGTCTCCGTTCGTATTTATGTATATTACATTTATGATGCTCTTTATCTTTTTCACCATATTCGGAAAGAAGTATGCTCGCTTAATTTGTTTTTATACTTCCTGTATTCCTCTATGGGCTCTCTCATGTTCTTTACTGATAATAGCACTCTACCTATTTTTACTCGTTACGTCTTCGACCATTTTTGTAACGAAAACAAAATGGCCTTTCCATGAAAAGTTTTCTCTATGGGCTTCTTGAATCCTTTGGTATAGTATCTCCGGAGCTAACATCGCTGATTGTTCGCCGTTATGAAAGCTTTTCATATAATTGACTATTTCGCCTTTCAAGAAAGTTGTTTGGATATGATAACTCTTTTAAAATTTTGAAATACGTTTTCTGAAATTATTGTGTCTAATCTATATATTTTGAAGATAATCTGATTTCTGTAGTAATTTATTGGTTGCTCGGAGAAATGGATGAAATAATAATCCGAAGTATCATTCAGCATGTTTTCCTTATATCTCTCGGATTCACTTAAAGTGTTATCCATTCCTTCGTTTAGGTTTACTTCGGTAGGTATTCTGCTAAGTGCGTCTGCCACGACATTAGCTCTACCTTCTTTGTATACAACACCGAGTTTTAATCGCCACCTTCAGATTTTTGAAATTTTTTTCAGAAGTTTTTATGAAAGTTAGAGGTTTATGGTCTGTGACCAGGGGGAACTTGTTACCGTAAAGGATTGGTTGGTATTTTTTCACCGCCCAAATGATGGCTAGTTAGTGGGATATCTCGATTCAGTCGTAGGTAATGTTCTAGAAGCAAAGGCAATTGGTCTTTCGACACCATCCTGAATTTGTGATAGGACTGCACCTAGAGCAAAATCTGATGCGTCCTTAGTTAATATAAATTGTTTGGAAAAATCGGGATACGCGAGAATTTAGTCCGTTGCAATGATGCTTTTGAGTGTTTTAAATGATTTTAAGTAATCCGGATCTGTGATGTTGACGGAGATGTCCCTTTTTAGGTATTTCGTCATGTGTTTGGTGCTCATACAACAAAGGAACGCAACTCGAAAATTCGGATTTTTCAGGAAATTGGTTTTGAAGAAACTAAGAATCATTGAAAATCGTATGAGTTTTTTGAATTTTAGTATTTGTAAACAGTAATTAAGGAATACTATATTACAAAAAATCCATTCTATATGAAATCGAATATGGAGAACTCGAATTTTAAATAATATGAGAAAAGGTACAACTCGACTTGTGCCCCTTTGATTTGTGACCACAGATATATATATATATATATATATATATATATATATATATATATATATATATATATATATATATATATATATATACATATATATATAGTTAAAGGCGTTGTGCACCGTTAACTTATTTATTTATCGTTGGGTTGGGAACGAGTGACCAAAAATAAAGACAAAAAGTATTTTTACTGATTTTATTGAAACTAGCGTGATAAAGTTATAATGAATAATGAACGTGGGTTACACATTTGTTCGTCTTTATAAACTATTTCTTTAAACAGAGATGTTATTGTTTTATTTATTATAGTAGACACAAAAAAGGGTCTATGCATATATTTTATTATTTATTACTTTTTTACTGATACGAGATCGTACGAGTAACTTGAGATTTTATTTATTATTGATTTTACATTTTTAGTTGATATGAAATCTTAATTACGGTTTGTACATTAATTTTATATTTAATTTTATATTTTAATTTTAAGTGCTTAACTAAGATGAATACGGCTTTCTTTGTTTGCGCTTGTTGTTGTTGTACGTTATCTTGCATCATACCACTATGTCGTTCGTTGAACTGGCCTTGAAGTTTGGTGTACGTGACTTATGTAATGTTTACTATATACATATATGTTGATATATTATATACAAGTATATGTAGGTAGTTAATATATGTTCGTAAACTGAACCTGTATTTCACTCCGCCAAGCCCAGTTTTTGACAAAATCGGGAGCACTCCAGAATCTTGCATTACAAAATCTTGTATTACATTATCTCGCATTTTAAAAAAATCTAGCATTACAAAATCCCGCATTATAAAATCTCGCATTATAAAATCTCACATTACAAAATCTTGCAAATCCAAAAATATTATTGAAAAATAACAATGACGGAAAATTAATATTAAATCATTTTATTATAAGCAATTATCTTTAAAAATTCAAAAGTAACATTTAAAAACTAAAAGTGACAAAAAATTAAAATAATTAATTAATTATTATATGTATTATACGCAATATTTTTTAAAAATTCTATTGGAGTGAGTCTAGCCTTTTTCTTTAATATTTTTTGTATTTTTTTATTTTTGTTAATTTGCTTTCGCTTTTTTGGGAAACTGGACACCAGATTTAAGTTGTTCAATTCTAAGCTTTGCTAAAATCGCTTCCTTTGCTAGATTCTCTATTATTTTATAAACACCCCCGTGTCGTTGACAAACCACAACTTTTAAAGGACGGTGCCAGGCCTCTAAACTATTTTGCGTTCGAGGGAAGCATTCAGTAGCATTTCCTGGAAGAATTCAGGTTTATATCTTGGTGCTCGGTTGCCATTTCCGATGTAATTTGTACGAAATGAACCATGATCCAATTCTTTTGACATCTGTGTCATTGAACTCATTGGACAAACTGGCATAATACGCAGCAACTTCATAGTCTGGCACAAAAGCTAGGCTTTTTATCATTCTGATTTGCATTGAAAAAGATTCGATGTTTTCATACTTGTGTACCAAGCTTTCTTTTTGGATCTTCCGCTAAATAATTTGGCCGAAATGAAAGAAACATCCCTTAAAACAGGTTTCCGGAAAAAAATGATGCCGACGGTGCCATTGTTTTTTCGAAATCGCAAATTATTCTCGTTGGATTTAAATTAATTTCATTTTTCAAGCAAATTGTTTTTAAATTGAAAAACAATTGGTCATATACTTTTCTACTTTTTTTGCTCATCAAGCAAAATACCAATGGTAATATTTCTCCATCAATACGTACGTGTATTGAAAATAGCTGTCGCATTATGGATGGTACAACGTCGAAAGTACCATCCATAATCCAACAACTGGATTCAGCGAGGAGCTTTAGCGAAGAAATCGTTCCCAACAAAATAATTTTTTCGCCATCGAACTCTTCTTCGGTTAAAACAAATAATTCTCCTTCAACATATCGAATGTGGTCGGGAAGGTTAATATCTGCAAAGTTTTCAGGCTCTTTCATTTTGTTATGGCGGGCGCGTTGAATTTTAATTCTTTGAGCTTTTGCTGTTGGAAGATAAATGCGGGAGTCGCAGGAAGTGTTGATTTTAGAGAAAGTGGTGGTTTTAAAATTTCGTGTTTATTCTGCACAACGTGAGTTACAACGCGACCTTTACACATATAACTTTTTTGCTTGGCGCAAACCCAATTGAATGTGAATTTTGTTTTTTACTTAAATGATAACAATATCCGTTAATAAATAATTTATTATTGCCTTTGTTAGACTTGACCGTGTCAATATTCATGATAACATATGTACGAGTATGTATTATTCGAGATCTGTTTTAATTATAAGAAATTATATTATTATATTATAGCGAGATTTTGTAATGCGAGATTTTTTAATGCGAGATTTTTTAAAATAGATTTTGTATTGCGAGATAATGTGGCCAACCCGACAAAATCGTCCCGCCTTATTCCAGAAAGTTTTATTAAAATTGATGTAATTTCATTCAATTCAGTTTTTTTATTTTATTTTATTGTTTAGTTTCAAGAAGATGATCGTTTAAACGTGGAAAAATATGAACACTTACAACAAAGCTTAATTCCGAAAACAATAATAAAACATAACATAACATGTAATGTCCATTGCATGCATTCGTAACAATGAGTAAACAGCCACTGCAAATTCGGATGTTTGGTTTAGGTTAAATCGTTACTTTTTATAAATGTTCGTATCCCCATTGTGTCCTCCGCAATGAAAGAACATAATAAACGTAATATAACATGAAAAGATTACTAAAATGCAGTAATATTTTTATGAACACGAATTCAATAGAAATATGAATACAATATTTTGGTATTTTAAGCTGAAAAATTTTCATAAATTTCATAGAATTATACATCGAAGTAAACAATGGTAATTATTTGAGATCTTAAAAAGTAGATTATGTAAATATATATTTATATATATATCCACTCATATTTGTGTACGAAACATTTTCTAGATAAAACGTCAAGAATTATAAGATACAACAGCAATAACATGTATGCAATACAGGATTTTTATAAAAATTTGACATCATGACAATGTACAATTTTGAGTTGAATACAATGGAGTTCGTAATTTTTCTTTTATGTAAAAACGGCTTGACGTCTTGATCTATATGTGATATATATTTACACACTAGAAGAAAGTGTACCTGTGCCTAAAAACCACTTATTATCTTATCTATCAATCATACGAATGTTTGATTTTGGGCAAAAATGTGATAAGGGGTTACGACACTTAAATGTTAGATATCTGGATTATATTATAAATGGTTAAATATTAGATATTCCAAAAGCATATAAGTTACGCCTCCGAGAAAGAATAAAGATAATAATGATATCCTGGTATTAATTTAACCGTTTGCTTTATTGAATTTATTGGTCCGATACTTCTCCATGAAATTTTCAATCAAATTCAACTTGGGCTGAAAATGTTTGCCTTGGCAGATGAGTAAAGTTTAAACACACTGAGAACAAAAATATGTTTATCGTATGATTAAATTTATCATAATATGATTGCAAATATCAACACAACATTTGATATGATGGTAGTTAAAAGATTTATAACAAAATTATGTTATATATCATTGTTGTTATCAAAATATGATTAAATATAACATAAAATTAATAAACCCAATCACTTCAGCAATATGATTGGAATAATCATATGTAACTATAATAATTTTAATCATATTGTGATCTTCTTAACCATATTATGATATTGACTTTAAAACAAATATAATAACTGCATAAGTAATATGATCTATCCTAATATAATAGTATGTTAATCGAAACAAAAAATTTGTTAAAATTTTTTTTTCATTTTTAACAGACACAATTGACACCGAGATAGAAGATGATATTGAATATGTGAAACTCAATGTTCCAAATAGTTCGGATGAATTTGCTGAGAAATGGCGAAAAACCCACATATTTCGACAAAATCTACATATTAAGAAGCTCTATGCCGACAATTGAATATATTGAACTGCTTCCCGACTTAAAAACTTCTGAAATTAAAAATTTGGTAAGAACTGAGTGCAACTAAAAATAACCTGAAATGTTTACAAATTTTTATTTTACAGATTAAAATAGATTTAAAAATAAAGTACACTGACTTTGATCCAGACGCCATACGGAATTGGCATAATATTTACCCAAATATCATTCAACGGGCGAATAAAATTAATCGAGACAGCGTTGTTAAAAGTTTATGCCAACGTATAGCAGCAGAGCACCCTGCATTTTATAGAGCCATAATAAAAAAATCTGAGCTTTTTTAAGGGAATTAGAAACGAGGAAAGAACGAAACTTTTCATAGTAAAACACACAAAACATATGGGAAATCACTTTTTTTCCTAAGACAAATTTTTAAATGAAAACGTTACAAATTCTTAATTATGATTTCTGAAATACTTTTATAAATGTTTGTATTTCAACATATATGAATATCGTTTAAGTAAATCGTTTCCATTTTCTTGTAATAATTGATTTATTTAAACCAAATTATTAAAAAAAAATCATAACAACAGCATTCTGGTCAAATTGAAATAAAAGCTTACTACGATTCGTTTGGTCATTAAGTCAATATACATTACATAGATGGCACTGATGGCCGTAAAAATTTGGAAAAATCGTAACAAAAATTACCACCTGGGGAAATTTCAAGTTCAAAAATTGTAGGAAAAGCGAAACCAATTCACAAAATATAGGAACGTGTGATAATATTGCGATTAAATAATTTTTTTTCGTATTTTTCTTTGACCATTTTAAACATTTTACGTACACTAGTAAAACTAAAGATAAATTTAGCAAGTATTATTTTAATTTGTCAGAGCCAACTTAGATGTATTTTTCAAAATGAAAGTTCGAAAAAATATATTTTAGAAATAATTTAATTTTAATATTTCTGCAATTAATATTTACTTAAACCAATAAGGCCTTCTTGTATATTGTTCTTAAAGATATGTAGAAAAATTTTATATAAACATTTTATAATATTTTTGCTTTTTTCATTGAAAAACTTGAAGCTAAAAAACACCATTTTTACTATGGATTCCTATGGAAATCAGTGAAAAGTTATACCACTAAAAAAGCTTCTCAAAAATACGTCATTAAGATTATGGCTCTATACTCTAGAAGGCTCTGATAGCAGCCGCGGAAGAAGGTATTTATTGTCACATCAAAGTATGTACATTTCAATTAGGGCGCTTTAAAGCTTATTTTCAAAACTTAATTTTATTTTTTTAACCTACCATATATTTTCCCAGCGAATGGAAAACGAACATACGGCAACGGGAGAGTATCAAAAATTGAGATTCAGCAATCATTAATTTCATTATATAAGGTATAAACTTGTATAATACTGAAAATTTTGAAAAATTATTCTTTAAAATTAAATTTTTTTACAGACTGCAGTTGAAGCATTCGAGGCAGAGGCTAATCCAATTAGCATTGCGTATGTTTTAGTTGCGGGAGAGAGGTACATATATTGTAATCCCGTGGAAGCTGTTGAATGCTGTTTTTATTTGTATATGGGCCTAAATATCAAATACCCAATTGCATGCAAGTCCATTTGGCATTTCATTCATAAAGGAATTTTCAAAATCAAAACGTTTATGCATAACTAATTAACGATATGCAGAGTAATAATTAATTTTAGTTACACGTTTTTATATTATAGTTTTATCTATATAATTGAATTTTGAATTTTACTAAATATATATTTTCGATCTTATAAAATATGACAACAATTATCTGTAAAATTTATAATGTCTTTTTCGCAGATAAAGCCGATTGTATACGGCATATTACGATACTGCATTACGATACTGCATAAACACATTAGTCAGAATTGCCGTACAAACTTAACTGCTACGTCAAAATTAAATGATGTTCCTGCTTCAACGTTTGCAAATTCTGTCAATCCAATCTCCATAGCTGAGTTAAATGACAAATTTGTTTATTCTCATGACAATTCTACAATGCCTTCCAATTCACTCACTCCAGTAGATGTAATTAATCAAATGTCTGATGACTATCTAAGATTGATTTTAAAAATTTACAGTGATGATAAAATTTTCAGGAAGAAAGCGTTTCAAATTTTACAGATAACGTGCAACTTTTATTCTAGTTTCATAATAAAATCTTTGTCGTTAACAAATAATGATGGTCCAGCTCTTTCTGCCTTAACTCTTTTGAATTCCAAAATTCTTAGATCAGAATATTTGTTAATGGAGGAACTTAAACGATAAACGATTAGTTTTTTTCATTGCAAATAAACCACACGTAATTCATTTAGAAAATCAAGAATTTTTAGACAATGTGAACAAATTGTTAGTAAAAAAATATTGATTACACAATGCAAATTATTCCTCTAACCAGTCTATTTACAGTTTTATTTAATAAAACATTATATTTAAATCATATTTTGGCATATATTCCAAATTAAAAATTTTCTAATAAATCTACGATGCATAATTATGTTGAAAGTGAGGATTGGAGAGCAATTGTTGATTCCCTTCCCCATTATGATAATGTGCAATACCTACCTATATTTCTATACTATGACGATTATGAACCAAATAATGTTTTGGGATCTAGGTCTGGTGATAAAAAAATTGGCGCTTTTTACGTAAAGATACCTTATTACCAACACATCGTAATTTAAAGTTCTCGTCAATATTTCTTGCCGGGTTGGTTCACGTAGAAGATAAAAAAATTAGGGAATCAGAGAATATTGAAACCAATTATTGACGAGTTAAAAGAACTCGAAAATACCGGTATTTATGTAGAACATAGAAATATTACAATAAAATTCGTAGTTTGTGGTATATTAAGGCGATAATTTAGGTCTCAATTCCATATTAGGATTTAATGAAAGCTTTAACTCAAGGTACTTTTGCAGAATTTGCAAAACTCCTTCTGAACTTACTCAACAACTTTGCAATGACAATTTGTGTGAAATTAGATCTAGAGAAAATTATGTATTAGACTTACTAATTGGAAATGCATCTGAAACAGGCATTAAAGAAAATTGTGCATTCAATTCGTTAAAACCGTTAACCGTTGACGTGATACATGACTTGTTGGAAGGAATTTGTCATTACGATTTATTATTAATACTAAAATATTATGTTAAAGACATAAAGTATTTTTCTATAGAACAATTAAATTTTAGGATTCAAAATTGTAACTTTGGGGTACAAAGTATAAACAAACCGCCATTGCTAAGTTATGATATCTTAAATAATTCCAGATTTAAAATGAACGCTTTTGAAATGTATACTTTTTATAACATATTTCGAAGTATTAATCGGTGATTTGGTATCGAAAAGCTGTAATTTTTGGAAATTATATTTAGTTCTTCGTGAGATTATAAATTTAGCATTTTCACATATACTACTCAAGAATGACTATAAATATTTAAATATTCTAGTAGAAGAACATAATATGTTATATTTGAAATTATCATGTTCACACTTAAAGTCCATTTTTCATATTCTTACACACTATTGACGAATAATGCAAAAAATTGGACCCTTAGTTCAACTTAGTTCAAGCAGGTTTGAATCTTATCACCAAAAATTAAAAAAAATTATTAATATATCTAAAAACAAAATAAATATTTTGTACACTACAGCACTTGAATCGGTAATTTCAGAAACCTCACATACACTAGTCTTTTTTTTTTCAAAAAATTTAAAATACTGTTTTGCAAATATATGTGCAATTTTATTAAATTTTTTATGATTCGTTTAGATTATAGAGATTAAAACTTATGTTTTGAGGTATATTTTAGACAGCGTACTTTAAAGCATAACTAGTAAACAAAAAAAAACTGTACATGTGGGGTTTTAGAAAGTATTTATCTTATTTGAAGGTATTTGAACCAATAATAATAATAAATAAAAATTAAATATGATGTTCCATTATTTTTTATGTAAATCAAGGATGACCTGTAATAATGACTCAAACTTGTGGCGACTCACTCACATTTCAATTCAAATATTTAATCATACAATACAATTCAATCATTCACATACATATTCATCACTCGTTCTTCGCCACAATTCGCGCATCCATATTCATACGCATGTACATGAACGCACCTTGTTCACTAACGCAACACACTTTATTCTTTAAAAATATACAGATGTCAAAAATCTCGCGCGAAAAAGGAAATAAAAATTACACAATCGTTTTGCTATCGTAGAAAACAACATTGGGGACGTTTTTCCAGTTTCATTAAATTTTAGTATTTTGCTCGCGATTTATTTTACCAAACAATTAATAAACAATACGGAAATAGTGTGTGCTACAGTAGTGAAGAGTACATATATTCTTTCTCAGTTTACCTAAGTGTAATTAGTGAAGTAATATGTAATTTATGTGGATTAAAATTTTTCTAAAAAAATATGGCGTTTTATTTGAACAATAAAGTGTAAGCGTCATAAACTCAAATAAATTCCACATGTGTAACACTTGTGGGAGTTTTGCAGGGACAATTCACTTCTGGGGCGGTGTATTTGCTATTTGAAACTAGTTACATCTAGGTTTTCAGCAGGGATCGATAAGTCGATATGTTAAGACTACGAAACGATAGCTAACTAAAAACCGCCAAAATTGTAACAGGCGGGGTTTCTAAAATTAAAACTATTGCAATAAATTTTAAATTTATTTGTAACGGGCCCTGTTTTTTTGACAAAATATATAAAACTTGACAATTATCTAACAAGGAATGAATCAGTGATTCAAATTGGATTGAATGATAATGGGGATCCCAAATTCGCAATTATAAAACGAATTGTTTGTTATGAAAGACGTTATTTTATTTGCGTCGAAGATTTAGATGTTTTCGGTTTCAACACACATTACTTTAGTTATGAAATTGAATTTACAGAGTATATTCATACTTTGCCGCTAACGAAAAATTTAGTAAAAAATTCTCACAGTTTACACGTGAGTGTTATATCTAATAAACATATTTTTGTTATTAATTATTTCAAGAACCATATTTGAATTAATTGTTATTATTTGTAACTTTATGTAAAATAAAAACTAAATATTTTATGCATATATTTTTAATAAAATGAAATTTAATTTCTAATTTATGAATTTTATTTTATTATATCATTTGATAAAATGCGTATACTATGCATGATAATTCCCTAACAAAATTTTATTAAATTAACCATATTATCATAAAAGCACTACTATTTATATTATATTTAAGTAAACATTTCTTTGATATCGTCAAACTATAAGTGTGGTAAATGTCAATTCAAATATGATAGAAATTATCATGAATTTATTCAAATAAAAATTGAAATATGCGATTGGGATTATTCAATTTGCTTTAGAGCATTCATTTTAAATTTAGTAAATTGCACCATATTCCCGATCATGTGCCAATTATTTATATGATAAAATTAATCATATTCCTAGGCATTTATCATATTCGTTCATTATAAATGTGATGGTCACCACATATGATAAAATTAATCATATTTTTTTTCTGAGTGGCACAGTTTGTACATCATGGAGACCTGCACGCACATGATGCATTCAAAATTTCTTAATAATGCCATAATTTAAATGTCATTTTTCGGGAGTTGAGATCTCTGAAGATTATCTTGACACTCTTAGAAATAGCTCTACAGAGATCTGTGCTAATATAACAAACAATAGAAAGTTTAACCTTAATTTTTACTTTCTTTTACTCTAGTAAAATAAAGTATAGTAATCATGAAAATGTTGGACCTTGAGTTTTTTAGAGATTTATTTGTTTTGAGGTCCCCTGAGTCCGAAAAAGTGGATTTCAAAATGGTGTCTGTCTGTCTGTCTGTCAGTCTGTCAGTCTGTCAGTCTGTCAGTCTGTCAGTCTGTCAGTTTGTCAGTCTGTCAGTCTGTCAGTCTGTCAGTCTGTCAGTCTGTCAGTCTGTCAGTCTGTCAGTCTGTCAGTCTGTCAGTCTGTCAGTCTGTCAGTCTGTCAGTCTGTCAGTCTGTCAGTCTGTCAGTCTGTCAGTCTGTCAGTCTGTCAGTCTGTCAGTCTGTCAGTCTGTCAGTCTGTCAGTCTGTCTGTGTCCTCCCCACAGCCCAGATGGCTTAACCAATCGAACTGAAACTTCAGATTTAAGCTTTTTTGATAAATTGGGAGGTCCCAGTGAATTTTACTCAAAATCGGCTAACCGGAAGTGGCCATTCCCTTGGGCCAGAAAATTTATTTTGCAAATATCTTAAAAAGTATAAGGTTTACAAAAAACTACTTGATACAAAATGTTTCCAAAAATTATAAACAAATAAAAATAAAAAATTAAAAAAATTAAAAAAAAAAATTTAAAAATTTGAAAATTAAAAAAAAAAAAAATTTTAAAAAAAAAGTTATAAAAAAAATAAAATTTCTCAAAATTCTTTGTTCGTAAAAGAAAGTCGTGTGTTGGCCACACCTCCATTTTTTTAATAAATCTAAAAATATTTTTATATTTTTACCTTGTAAACCAAGTTGTTCGAATCACTGGATTTTAAATAAAATAACCACTAAAAATTATTAACTCAAACTAATTTATTTAAACAATACAAAAATTAATACAACAAAAATTCTACAATAACCACTTTTATAAACATAGGTACAATTAACACAGTACAATTATTCCAAAATAATTCACAAATTCACTAAAATTCAATCTAAACACTTTCCCACTGATCACACTGATGATCAATGATCACACTACTACTGCTATCACTTTATAATCTGTTCCAAATGTTGATATATGCAACATTTAACGAATGAGTTGAATGGAGTTGAAATGAAAAAGCGTTTATGATTGTAAACGCGGTAACTAATAAAATATATCTCGTGGAGTGCGCACATGCTGAGTGTTGTATTATTATTTTATTTCCAATTTAAGTTAGTATTGTTGAATGACAAAAGAAAATAATCTGAAATCATCTGGTCATCTAACAGGTTATGGGCCCAGATACGATAATAATCTGAAACAGTAAAACAAGATTATTAAGTTTAAACCATTATTTTCAACCGGCATTATGATGAACTCAACTAAAATACAGATTAACAAACTGAATAATAATAATTATCAAGTGTCAAGGAGGATTTATGGGATATTGTTGAGTCAAAACCACCAGATCAAGTAACAACAGCATGGTCTACAAAAGATGCTAAAGCACGTGCACACATTGGTCTTCTTGTCGAAGATAACCAATTAATTCACATAAAGAAAGAGAAATCCGCAAAAACCATGTGGAATGCCTTATGAAAATACCACGAAAAATCGCCATTGTCAATTAGAGTGCGACTACTAAGACGGCTGTGTAAAATGACGATATCAGAGGGCGACGATCTTGAAAGTCATTTGATAGCAATGGAGGAATTAATGGATGAACTAGCAACTTTAGGTAATGCTTGTTACAGCACTTGAATCGCGTCCCGAAAAGGATTTAACCTTAAATTTAGTGAAGGGACAATTGCGGGAGGAATATGTTAGAAGAAAGGAAATGGAAAATTCGACTAGTAATGACGAAAGAGCACTCAATACATACAATAAGGCGACTTTATCAAAGTTTAAGCCAAAGTCAGTGTTATGTTATTTTTGCAAAAGTGCTGGACATATCAAAGCAGATTGCAGACAATTTTTGGCACGGAAATGTAAAAAGGAAACTGGTAGTACAAAATTAATAAATAAAGTCGCAAATGAAGAATCGGAAAATCAAGAAGCATATGTTTGTTTGATGGTGTAGATTCGGGCGCATCAGCATATATGAGCAATGACAAAAATTGTTTCATTGAAATCGACGAATCACAAACAAGTTCAGTGACTTTGGCCGATGGTATAAAACTACAAATTAAAGGAAAAGGATCAGTCAGGTTCAAAACTGCAACAAGTCAATTACAATTAGAAGATACATTATTAGTCCCTGAGTTACGTGTAATTTGTTGTCAGTAAGTAAACTCGCTAGAAGGGGTTGCAACATTGCTTATTTGAGAATGCAACATAAGTCTAAATGGAAAAATATTGTTTCCTGTAGATTCCAGAAATGATGTCTATAAAACACCATCAAATCAAGTTTTTAGTGTAAAAGCAAGTGCAGGGAAATGTGTACCTGAATGACATAAAGTACTCGGCCATCGAAATTTATCAGACATTAGAAAATTGAGTGAAGTGGCAGTAAACGTCAAAGTAGAAAATTGTCAACATTCGGATGAATGTGAAACTGGTCTACAAAGCAAATCTAAGAGGGATTCATTCTCGAAAGAATCCACGTTGAAAACGTCAGAAAAAAAAATCTGATGTAACCGACCCTGTCTAATTCGTGGAATTGATGAAGATGCAGTTTCAAAAGGTACCAAAAGCATTTCGCTCAGACAGAGGAGGAGAGTATACGGATCAAAGACTACACAGTTTTTTGAGAAAAAGTGGAATCAAGGTTCAACTGACAGTACCGAAGATACCACAACAAAACGATGTTGCTGAACGCAAAAATCGAACACTAGTCGAGATGACTATATGTATGCTTCTAGGTTCTGGTTTACAGAAGCAGTTCTAGGGAGAAGTCATAAATACAGCGAATCACATTTTAAAAAGATTCCTAGAAGAGAACCAGATCTAGTTTATTTTCGCGAGTTTGGAGCACCTGTTGTAGCGCATATTCCAAAAGATAAGCGCAGAAAATTAGACAATATAGGGGAAAATTAGTATTTGTTGGATATGAATTTGGAACAAAAGGGTATTGCCTTCTAGATGTTGAACTAAATAAAATCAAACTTAGTCGGGATGTAAAATTTATCGCCAGAAACATGACAGATGAACAAGTTGTGAGTGATTTTAATAATAATACAAGTCCAGTGGTTAAAGAGTTTGATCAACAACCTGAAATCATCGTAAATTTACAAGATGGGTCATCTTTAAGTGAATTTGGACAATCATCAAATGAGTCTCATGAACAAGTGAGACGCACAAATAGAGCAAATTTTTGTATACCACCCGTTCGATTGATACAAAAAATTAATAAAGTATCAGTCGAGGCAGTAAATAAGGATCCATTTACGTATAAAGCAGCAATAAATGGACCAGATGCTGCAAAATGGAAATATGCGATGGATGAAGAGATAGAATCATTATGTTTTTACGGTACGTGGATAATAACTACTTTACCACCTGGCAGTAAAGCAATTGGGTCAAAATGGATGTACGAAACAAAAACCAGAAGGAAATGTCACAAAATTTAAAGAAACGTTAGTGGCTCAAGGATTCACGCAAAATTATGGTCAAGATTTCGACGAGGTGTTTGCTCCCGTGGCGAATCCTATTACATTAAAGATACTTCTGACATTAGCAGGAAAGAACAAAAAGATAGTTAATCATTTTGATATTCAGATGGCTTACCTTAATGGAAATTTTTCACACGATGTCTACATGAGACAACCTGAAGGCTACGTCAAAGGGAATCAAAACGAAGTTTGTAAGCTTGTTAGGAACCTTTATGGTTTGAAACACGGTGCATATGAATGGAATCGGTGTTTTGATGGAGTAATGAAATATTATTGTGAAGATGTCATTTATATTTCAAATCATGTGGATGATATTATTGGTGCATCAACGAAACAGAAAATGTTGGATGATTTCCAGAAAGATATTAACGCAGGTTTTGCAATAAAAAATCTCGGAAGTTTAAAGTTCTACTTAAGTATTCATTTCAATCGAGATGAAGAAGGCGTATTCTATATGCATCCACAAAAGTACATTCAAAATAAATTACATGAATTTAGTCTAATGAATGCGAAGGGATCTTCAACACCAATGAATACGGGATATAATAATCAGGATATAAGTTCAGAATTTTTTAATCCACAAGAGGTTTATAGAAGTGCAATATTGGTCAACTATTGTACCTGTCTACAAACACAAGGCCGGACATAGCAATTGCGACATCAATTTTAGCAAGGCGTGTAAGTGAACCGAGAAAGTGTGATTTGGTTGAAGTAAAAAGTGTTTTCAGATATTTAAGTGCCACGAAAGATTTGAAACTAAAATTAGGAGGCGGAAAAAGTAATAATGATTTAAAGTGTTATGTTGATCGACTTCCGAGTATTGTTTTATTTTTGAAGGAGCGTTAATTGGTTGGTCCAGTAAAAATCAGACGTTAGTTTTATTATCCACAACAGAAGCTGAATTTGTTGCATTTGCAGCAGCACGAGAACTTATTTGGATCGGCAGAGTGTTACAGGATTTTGATCAGTCAATTCAAAGGCCTATATAAATATTTGAAGACAATCAAGGTTGTATCAAAATGCTACAGAATGATGGTGGACACCAGCGTACAAAACACGAATTTTTGAATTTTATTTATTGTACGACAGAAAACATGATTGCTGATTTATTGACTAAACCGTTGTATGGTCAGCGATTAGCAAAGTTAGCAAATAAAGTTGGTTTGGTGAATCAATTCGTTAAGCGTTGAGAAGGGGTGTTGACATATGGAACATTTAACGAATCAGTTGAATGGATTTGAAATGAGAAAGCGTTTATGATTGTAAACGCGGTTATTCATGATTTCTTTGACATTTTTTTTTTGTTTCTACTAATGAAATATATCTCGTGGAGTGCACTTGCTGAGTGTTGTTAAATCATCATGTCAAACGACTGCATTTATATACCAAAATAATCATTTGAGAATAATTCAGAATATTCTAATTGGAAATATTCTAGTACACCAATATTCGCCTAAATGTTGTTACATGTAATTATAGTTCATCATATTTGTTCATTTTAGTACCGCAATTGTCGCTAGGATGAGTTATCGTTTCCCGAGAGAAATCTCGAAAAGTTTCATGTAAAAAGTATGAAGTTATGATACTAAACTTGTGCTAAACACGATCTACAGACGTGACAAGCACTAAGATATTAGTAAAGTAATTATAATATCCTAACATAGGTTCCATGTAAATACTAATAATTATTGGTTATGGTGTCACCTCTATCATAATGATGCTATTACTAACATTACACTTTTTACTAAACGTTTGTCAATCATAAACGGTTAAACTAAACAACATTTAGAGGCCATTATTTTACTCGATTATTTAATAATTATGGATTATTCTCGAATGATGTTTTAGTACATCAAAATCAAAAGGCGGCTGAAGTTGAATTGGGCAATTAAAAATTGGAACGCGATAGGCTGACAATAAATATTGTGACTTATAAAGTGATTGTGAATAGTATTAAAGTGTTTGAATGAATTATAGTGATTTTGTAATAGTTGTGTTGTGTGTGCAATTAGCGGAGTAGTTATGGGATTTTTCTGTTTCAATAAATCTTATGTTTTGTGATTTTAAATGGTTGTTCTATTTATAATCCAGTGATTCGAACCTTACATCACAAAGGAAAAACGTAGCAACTGTTTTAGACAACTATGAATTAAGTCACTTCTTAGTGTTAAAATACAATTATTGTATGTACTGGAAATCATTTATTAAATTTGAAATTTTAAAATTCTCAATAATCCAAACTAACCACTTCAATTTATCATAAACTAATTAACAATAATTCATAAAATTAATTATTACAATATTCGCACTATTTTACTAACACTTATAACTTTTATTTGGTACTTTCACTTTTTTATTCACAAATTCTAGGGTTATCATGATTCTTACAGTTAGATTAGTCTAGCACAATTTAAAACAGCTATACAATAGACAATTTCTATTTTAGTACGATAAATTAAAATACTAGTCTAACCTAGGTGCCACGACCGGTAGAAAACTTTACGCTATTATTTGACTTATTATATCCTAATATTGATGTCACCGTAACACCGTCCCTAAACTAAGCCCGAACAAGACCTAAATCACCTCTTCTGCAGAGAGCCAGTCGCTCCAAATGCACCACCAAATGCGATCCGACCAACGACGTCGCTTATCCTAAAGTAAGGACCTTCCCATGCTGCTTGTAGCTTCGGCGATAATTCCTTCTTTCGTTGCGAGTTGTGAAGCCATACCTAATTTTTGGTCCTTCCTGGAAGCCTTGATTATATACTCGTATACCATATCGAGCTTCATTCCAGCCACTTGACATATGTATTTTCTCCGCACAAATTGATGTATCTTGTTAAGGTCCTTCTTCTCGACCAACACTTACAGTGACCTGCATATCTGTTACCATCTGGTTCACTTCTTCTTGTTTTGCTGATGGTAATCTGGGTTTTATCATTTTGGTCCTTCCGTTAGAATCCGATGTACTGCAGAATATTGACATGTATTCACGATTCTGCATGAGTTGTTCTACAATTTCTTTCTGTCTTTGCATGTCGGTTTTCGCCATCAGACTTTTCTGTTCACATTTCATTATTGTCTGTACTTTACTTGATAGTTTTCGTCTTTTCCTCTAATTGGTACTCTTCAGTCGCTGTCGTTGACTTCCACAACCTGGGTGAGCCAGAACCTCTCGCCTGATGGTTACACCTTTACCGCTAATTTGAAATGGCAACTCGATTTTATCATAAGTTAATAATCGTCGTGCAACATGCTCCATGAAGTGATTTTCCCTCATCAAATCCTTTCTCAAAATGATCTCATCCACAACGATCCAAAGAGTTGTCCCGATCCTTGTATTCGCGATCTTTTTCCTTTATCAGTGTAGTGTGTCCTGTTGCCTTTTGTAACTTCAACCCGTTAGCTGGTTGTACACCTCCATATATCTGATCTTTACGGACAATCGTTTGATATGCTCCGATTTGCAAGGTGATGATTAAGTATGTACCATCAATGTTGTTGTAGGTACGTCATAGCAATCTTTGAAAATAGTACCATACCAATTTTGTCAAATCATGTGGCTGAGTTTTTTACTTTTTCCACAACACGGCTTATAACTAAATTTTCAAATATGAAAAAAAAAAAAAAATTCAAGGTCATTGAAAACAATTTTGCGAGGCCTACTCTTGCTAAATATTTGATTGAAGTTTCTCGAATTTTTAAACAAAAACCCAGGATAGACAAATTTTAAAAAATTTATTTAAATTTTCACAAACATAAACACAACAACAATCATAATTAACCGATAAAAAATGTTTAGTAGCTTGTATTGCCCTCACCTCCCCCCTCCCTACTCCCGCCCGTCCGAAGCTTGAATTAAGCGCTGTTATCCTCCGTCCCATACTTTTCATAATCTGTTGGATATCGCGCTGCGAGATATTTTCCCATTCCTCCAAATGAGATCGAATTTTTCTCCCAAAAATGTCCCACCTCCCAAAAATGTCCTACCTCTGCCAAGTATTCATTTACGACTCTGGCAACATGAGGTCTGGCGTTATCGTGCATTAGCATGAAATTACCTACTATAAATGGTGCGTAGGGATTTAGGAAATAACATATTCTTCCAATATTTCGCTAATATAGCGAATGGCTGTTATATATCCGGTTACTAACAGGTGAACCTCGGTGCGTGCGTCCATCGAAATTCTCACCAGTACAATGACTGATCCGCCTCGAAATCTTTCTCTAAAGGTATGTAGCGGTTCATCCAATGCACCACTACAACCAATCCGGCGCCAACACGAGTTCGCCGGTCGTCACCATACTCATTCTCGCCTATCACGAGACCGCAAACAAATTCTCGATTAATTGGTAAATAAGACAGTTCAATCCAATTTTTTTGTTCCCTGCCAAATCGTAGCCGAAGAAACTCATGTTGTGGTAGAAGTTCTGGACTCGTGGCTGGCCTTCGTCCATCAAGATCTGCTTCTTCCAACCTTCGCCGTATTGTTCTTTCGCTTACATTTATATTACGTACATGAAACAATTCATTCCAGGTCTCAACAGCGGTTGCATGACGATTTGTAAGAGCTGATGAAACTATAAAATGGTCATCTCGAACGTTTGTTGCTCATTGTCACCTGGTATACAACCCTGTCCCGAAGAGTCGCGACGAAACACGTTTTACGGTACTATGGGAAATCTGGAACTTTTTAATGCCACGATTGCCGCTACACTTTCTAACTTTAGCGACCTAACAAAAATTTAACACACTGACATAGCAAAAATGGAAACTCGACAATAAAAACGATTGAATGTCGCAAAAACTATTTCACAAATTTTCGATTTTGCCGATACTGATCAACATTTTCCATGGCATCCTACGTTTTCTAAGATTATTTTCAATGAATTTAGTTTTTGTTTCATGTTTCCAGCAAGTATGGTTCAAGAGGTATTCACATTTAAAAATTTAGTTATAAGCAATGTTGTGAGATATAAGTAAAAAAATTCAGCCACATGATTACAAAAAGTTAGGTTAGGTTAGGTTAGGTTGGAGAGGCTGCTTACGCACACTTAGACCGGTGACGGTCCATTGTGATACCACAAGATGTATCCCCTTTTACCCCTATTGGAACCATTTCAAGCTACTTATGTAGCGTAAGACGTCCCGCACTTTACTGTTTTCGAGATCCGAGAGGCAGTCCATCCTGAACTTACCTAAGTGATTGTGCCTTCTGAGAGCCAATGCTGGACACGAGCAAAGGAAGTGGACCAACGTCTCTCCTCCTCTTCGTCCAAGCAGCTTCTGCAGAAGTCATTAGCCTCCAGACTCAGCCTTCTTAATTCACGTCTGCGTAAGGATATTAATGCCCTAGTGCGCCCCAAGTCCAGCTTTGGCCAAACTTGTCTTGCAACTCTACAGGTGAGGGTGTTAGACCACCTTTCCCCCGTACAAAAAGTTGGTATGGTAATATTTTCTAAGATTGTTTTGAATGACCATGAATTTGGTTTTGGTTTCATGTTATTAAATGATCAACTCGCCATCCTGCTCAAGAATTGAACATTTCACGCAGTTCTGTGATGAGAATTTTGCATAAAGACCTCGGTATGAAGGTGTACAAAATTCAATTAGTGCAGGAGCCGAAGTAAAATGACCATCCGCAACGTTTTCGGTTCGCTAATTGGGCTGTAGAACACTTGGAAGAAAATAAATGAGGCTATGTCAACAAGCAAAATTGTCGCATTTGGGGCTCAGAAAATCCACACGTAACTATGGAGAAGTCGATGCATTCGCAACGAGTGACTGTTTGGTGTGGATTTTGGATCGGCGGGATCATTGATAAACGAGTTTTTGTAACTCAGAATTTAAGAGGAGGACACTGTCTTCGGGGATCGAATAATCAGCCGTAACAGAGAAGTCAGTTTGACTCCGTTGGACATTTTTTGTGGGGAGCCGCCAAGGATAAGTGTTACGCTAACCATCCAGAGACTATCCAAGACTTGAAAGATCAAATCGAAGTTGCCATGAGATAGGAGCCCATACAATCGAAAATGTTCTGAAGAATTGGGTTGACAGAATGGTGTACTGTAAAGCCAGCCGTGGGAGTATTATAGAATGAAATTTTATTTCATACTTAATGGCCATGTATACTCTTTCTAATAACATAATTTAGAGCCAAATTAAATTGTTAGATGGATTATGGTGTAGAATATATTCCCCAAACCGTTTGACCGTTTGGTATGCTTGGCTACAGCGATGATGTAACAGGACGTAACTCTACTTTATTTTCGTCTATTTGAGTTTTGTTGATTTACTGCTGTTTGACGTGTATGAAATTCTCTACAACCAGATTGTTGATCCAAAAATATATTGTTATTAGCAATATGATCAACCAACTGTTTTTTAATTACTCGTTCCAGTGCAGCTTCATAATAAATTGGGAGCATATTTATGTGGCGAATCTCTTCAGTTGTGGTTGGCTACGTGGTTTTTGGAATTGGGACAACTGCTGATATTTTCCATGAAGCCGGTACTACTCCTTCCTTCAGACTTCGATTAACTAAATCTGTAAAATGTTCAGAGAATAAGTGATCCTTCATTGCATCCAGCATGACCATTCTGTTTATGTCATCAATTTCATATTGAGATTTTATTTTACTTATAACTTTTGAGATCACCTGGTGAGTTATTTCTTAACATGTGAGTTTTCCAAAATTATTATCATTATGTGGAAAATTCCAATCCTTTATCTAAGGGATGTTCTGGTGATTATCAATCACGCTGGACACAAATGTCTCAGTTAGCGCTTCTGCTAACTCTTGTTTATCGGTGAGTGTTTTGCTAAATTGGATACACCATTGCGTATTGATTTTCAATGAACTTGTTTCTGAAGTATTCATCCGAGGATTTACTCATTTCATCTTGTGTCAATTGCATATTTCATGAAAGGAAGACACTAGAGGAAATATGCACTGTACGAGCACATATTTGACCGTTTGATTATGAATTCTGCTGATGTGCGAAAAATTATAAGGATCTACTAGAAAATAAAATATCACCTTATACGTGTCCTGACTCGGAAATAGTACGCAATCTGCGGAGCTGTGTTGAAAGCAATTTGAATATATTAGAAAGGACAAACGAAATAGGGAACTGTAGCTTCAATATTTTGAGCAAGTTATGCTTGTTTTTGGTATCTGCGTATGAAATTTATATGTAAGAGTCGTTCATTAATCATAATTTATATGTATTAACATAATTTATATGTAAGAGTCGTTCATTAATCTGTGCAAGAAATGATAGTCTTAGCAACAAAACTAACCCGATGAAGATTTCAAAAAATATCCAAACAAATATTTTTCAATTAGAAGAAAATTAGAGCAATGTTTGGATGAACAAGTGCCTAGAGCAATCACTTATTGGGTTGATGAAGACCCCAGGAAGCTTATATCGAGTGGGAGAATTCAATGCCAAAGTGCATCCTTGTGTTTTCCACTAAGGAAAGTTTTGCTGGACAATCATTCACTAATCTCTTGAGCTTCGAGACAGTATAGTAAAGTAAAGTAAGATATAACCCGATTGGGCCAGTGGTCTCTTTAGTTTACCGACAGGGCTTGTTGCAGGAAATGCTGATGCAGAATACGCTGTGAGAAAATTTTGCAGTCATTAAGTTATCCTATTGCAGCTAATGTTCAAGGAGTTAAAATACAAACCGAAACTTTTGCGATAAATTCGATGCAGTTATTATATCAAATTGTTTGCGGCGTCAAAAGTTCATATTTTAAGAATGGAATCCCTCCACAACATCTTCAACGGAAAGGAAAAAATCAAGCATCAATTCCATATTTAAAATACAAATATCACCAGGGATGAGTTTCCAACAAATTCCAGATGCGTAACATTTTTTAGGAACTCGATACAAAGGGAAAAACAACAACAAAATATTATATTTCCATTGTCTACGAATTATCCACCAATTTTCTATCATGGACGTTTGTGGTCGGTTGCTGCCTTTAATTGATCGAGTTCTGAGCAATATTTGCGCAAATTAATGGTTATGGTTCTTCGGCCGTTCCTCATATTAAACGATTCCTTTCCAATCCAACAATTCGTCTCCGGTAACCGATCCATCGTTGAATCTGTCCACACTCGTCTAAAATATCAATCAGAAAAAAATTAAACCACAAACAATTTTTATATCAAAAAACTTTATTTTCCTTTTAAAAAGAGTTCGATGACCTTCAATACATTATAATATCGCAACTTAATATATTTACAACTCCACAATTAACCTAGAAACAATGATCGAGTGAAGGCAGTTCCCGATCATTGCACTCTTGTTCCCACCCCACCCAAGCGTTGAATCCGTGTACTTTAAAAATTGCAAGCGCACATTTAACTGATCTTCCAATACTATCGGACAGTAATTCTTTACACCGAAGGCCACAAACATTTTTCCCTCCTTTATAACCATCATCACACCAGTAACGTGAATTAATCTGAAATATGCCATAATCACTTGATCCATCAGAGTTCTCTCGATTTAAAGCGTGCGTGTTATATGTACTCTCCGATTCGACGAGACATATCCAATCTGGAAGGTAGCTGCGGTGAAATCCATAATTATTGTGAAGTTCACGTGCCAAATCACATTGATCGTATGTTTTAGCGTTAACCGGTAGCACAACAATTCTGGACACCAATCCAAATAATGTTAATGAAGAAATTGAAAAATACATTCTATCGGAAGATTTGTGCTTTCTTGATCAAACGAAATTCTAAATTAGACTGAATTATACTTTAAGCGAATTTGTCCTTTTATATTATTTCAGTCGAATACATAATGTTACCGGTTTTCTACACCAATATTAGCAAACTGGTTCAAACATTTTATGATTCAGGTTATTGTACTAATTTTCAGTTTGTCGATTATGTAAATTGATTCTGACAAAAAATATAGAATGTGCGATGAGAATTTTGTTTCGCCAAGTATTGTTTGTTCGTAGCCAAAATTTCCGTCGGTCCCCGCTGTGCTAAAGGAGAAAGATAATGTAAAATACGATCCATTCCAATTCTCAGTTTGACTCGACCCAGTTCCTATAATTATGAATAATTTTAGGCTAGCAACTCACTCAATTACCGTGAAATTCAAAGTGAGGCCTTATGACTGATTTCCTTATTTTAGATAAGCCATATTTTTTGGGGGCGACACGTTACGGGGAGCTTCTGAAACTTTAGGTTTGATTTATCGAAGAAATTCACAGAACGTGCAAGTTGTGAAAACCATATGGCTCACAACCAAGATTGTGCCTTGACGCCAATTAAATAACGCCACAATCGAAGCTTGTATAATTTAAGCTTTATTTATAGAATCCGTGTGTTAAAAGCAGATGGGAAATAATTTATGACGGCTGTGCTTTCGCAGTGGTGCGAAAAAATTATTTAAATTTTTTTGTAATCTGTGATTTTTTAATTTTTGAAATAGGGAATGTTTTATTTACAAAATCAATAACATTTCGAAAAAAAAAAAAAAAAACAATTAAGACATCAGAATACCGTAACTTAGTAATTGCTTAGTCATCGAAAATTTGCATACATGTTTTCTCAGTATCACATCATAAATTTGTTCTTTTTATTGTTATTGCTTGCTCATGTCTTCGCAAGTCTTTAGGTGCGTCTGAAAAACTATTTTACATTTTAAAATTTAAATTTAGCACATACTCCTGCGAAAATACGGGCCTGCCAATAATTCGAATTTAAATGTAAAAAAGTTGAATTGATTTTAGTTTTTAATTTTTGACATTTAAATTCGAACAACAAATAAATTAAAACGTATGTTAGGTTAGTAGTGTAAATCTAGTTTCTGTACGAAAAATGTTAAACAATAATGGTTTTTATGAGCATTTCGGACGCACCCTTTATTTTTTATTATGCTGTATTTAGTGCTAAAAACGTAAAGTAGACATTTTTGAATTTATTCGTTGCTTCTTTTAACTGATCTTTTATGCAAACACAATGCGGAAGCAGAATAATTTCTCATTTTCTTTCTTATTCTCCGGGGCTAGGATACCCGGACAGAAAGAAATCTGAAGTTGCCTTCAAGATTCTATTACGCATCAAACGAATGTAGTTTATTAAATTTATTGGTAAAGAAATGGGGCTAAATAGTTGAATGGTACCGATGTGTATCCAGCTGTAGTTAATCAACTGGCCGTACGAAATTCAAAAATGATTTATTAGTGTGTTTAATGAGTTGGGTTTGGGTTTTTTAATATTAGTAATAATAGGCGAAAAGAGGACAAATGAAACTAATATATTTTGATGCATTTAAGCATAAGTTAAGCGTGAAGTAGTGAGGACGCTTTCGCCGCTTTAAAACTGAGTCGCGCATACAAATTATCAATTTTTGACAACATATGGTTGGGATCCGCGACTATTCCAACTAATAATTATTGACCCGAAAAGTGATTCAGCGTCGATACCATACCCGAAGAATAAGAGCCGAATCATTTTTTCTCTTGCATATAATACAAAGGGATAGTAAGTCAAGTAACATTTTTCCCGGCGTGCTAAAAGAAGAGCCGATGAGGTAACAACATCTCACGTTACATTCATAAGAAGAGGCGTGATACATCAATCGCTACTTAAGGCAAATATCGAACAGATCGCTATGAAATCATCAATAAGCCTACTGGTGAAACATTCCTCGATTTTCCACGGCTTGCTAAAGGAAGAGCTGGTGATGCAGTTTTAAGCAGCGTAACTAACAAGCGGTAACCAGTTAAGTCTTTTTCTAACACTTTCCCTTGATGTACTAAATGACAAAATCATTAATGTATGCATAAATGATGTAAGCGATTTAATTATCAGTCCTAAATCGAACACGCTCTATTCCAACCTGTAAATGGAATATTAGCTCGCTTATGTGATTTTAAGCGACACAAAACCATCGACTATACTTCAAGGTATCGAACAGGGCAATTCAAAACCGTCTCAGTTACTATGAACACTAAAAACAAATGGCGGGTTTAAGGTAAATGAAGACTTTATAAATACAATATGCTTCGAACGCTTACCTGTTCGGGCTCAAGAAGTACTGGCGACTACGGCCGGTTCAATTTCAGTAACTCAGCTAACAGAATTGACAGTTCGAGTTATAAAGACAATGACTCAAGCTCATGTAATGTCCGAAGCGCCAATTCAAACAAATGATTACACATTGCCCATGCAAATTAACGAAATTATACAACGTCGTACTCCAATGAAAGAGGCAACTTCGTCATCCAACTCACAAAATAATAAACCTCGTTCGTCGACGAATACTTACAATTTTTCAGAAAAAATTGTTGATTTTTAGAAAAATGTCAGTTTGTAATATCAACCATTAACTTCTTGTGACATGAAGTCACGGCGGAGAGTATCAAACCATTATCAGAACGAGTTGAGTTTATTCCCAAATTTACCCTACCCAAAACAGTTAACGAGTTAAAATAAGTTTTGGCCAATCGATTGGAGTAGAGAAACCGAGGAAGGCGTGTTAGTTAAAAATCAGTTAAGTGAAGCTACATTACTAGCATTTCCATTATCGACAGCGGAGCTCGCCTTGATGGTGGACGCTTCGCATATTTCAATTGGAGCAGTTATACAGCAGAACATCAACAATCCTTGGCGACTAGCTACAATTTTTCTCTACTATAAACTAACTTTCGCAAGCTGAGCAACGTTACAGTGGGTACGATCGCGTATTGCTGGTTGCTTGGAAGGTTGAAGTTTCGTACTTTATACAGGTCACAAACCGTTAGTTTTCGCTTTCCAACAAAACCCCGCAAAAGCATCAAAACAATAATTTCGGCATTTAGACTTTAAAGGACAATTCACAACAAGCATCAGATATATTTCAGGAAACAACAAGGCAGTGGCGTAGATACATTATCATGAGTTGACAGTATATTACTTTCAGAATCTGTTAACTATGAAGACCTAGCAGACGCACTGTAAAATGACGAAGAACTGAGAGCATTACGGGACCCGACCAACGAACTTCAACTCGTAGAAATTCCTGTATCATTCAACTCAACCAATTTATTGTGTTCCGATAAATCTAATGGGAAAACACAACCATATATTCTGCTAGGTTTCCGAAAGGATTAAAAGTAGTTAAATTAACTATGTAACAACTGTATGAAAAGACACTTGGAAATTATAAACCAGGGAATAAACGTTTTGCTGAAATACCACGAATTGTTTGCCGAGTTCTCGAAATTATTAAGATTTGCGCACAGTAGAACCATGAGCTGCTAATGACATGAACCAAAAGTGCAATGGAATCATAAAGAGAAGGCACGCAATTTTGAAGTCAGCAATCAGTGCCATGGGTGAAATGACTGAACTCGCATATTACCAGCTATATACTATCTGGAATGCGTTGAACAAACCGAGAAGATTTTAAGGCAACATCAACAGAACTAGTTTTTGGCAAACAAATTAGATTCCCAAGCCGATTAATCATCGAGCAAATACCATACCGACTCAACGGTAACCCGATTCACTTTGATCAAAAGATGCGAGAAATTATTTACATTGCACATTAGTGGGTTCATATTAGAAGCAAATCAAGAAAGTTATCCTTAACGGCTTTCCACAAAAAAAAAGTCCAACGGAGTCAAATACACAAATTGTCTTGTAGGCAATTCATTTCTACTGAATTTTCCACGTAAATTTCTTATAGTTTGGGTAGAAGACTCACCACTTTGAAAGTAAGTTTTCAATATTTCCCAATTGTGTTCAAGCGTAAAGCGACCCATTTCGTAAGTGCTAAACATTAAACTAATTTTCTGTAATAACACGAATGACGTAAGTGTTGCCATACTCGAAATAACTGGTAGTTGAAATTGCAAACGCTAGATGAACCACCCGTTATATATATTTTGAACATTCTCGTAATTCTAAGGCCGGTCCCAGATGTAGCAGTTTATTACTCAAGACTTATACAAATCATAGGCTAGACAATAAAAACTATTGTTGCAGTTTTAGCACAGTTTTGTGAATATGTATGTCATTGGTGAAACATTTTTCCCATTTTCATACTTCATTCATAATTTTTCACGCCATCATTAATACTTTTATATACATGCTAGAAAACTATAGCTAACATCTAGAAATCAAAACTGAATTAAAATTTACAACAACAACTGTACAAACTTCCCCTCCACGCAAAGATGTGTCGATGGAGTTGCGCTAAAGACGATTGACTAATATAAGACTAATTGGCAATGACATCGATGATTACAGAAGCTATACGGACTAACTCTCTGTCACAGCAGTAACATGGATAAACACAATTTGGCGTCGGTTTCTTGATAAAAAGATTATTATTAGTTTTCATGAACGTCACTTTAACATCACATTTTTGAACGTTCATGCCCCACTGAGGTGAAGCCTGATCAAATCAAAGAAGCTTTCTACGACCAACTCGAAACCGCCTTGCGCATAATTCTGGAACATGACGTTAAAATCATTTTGGCCGACTTTAACACTCAAATTGACTGTGCTAGTAACATATTATAGCACCATTGGCCGAAACTCCTTGCACTCTACCGCTAACAATAACGGGGCGCGCCACCGAGCTGAACCTCTACAAGCACAACATTCTTCCCATATAAACATATTCATAAAGCCACATTGAAATCAAACGACGGGACAACCATCACATCTTCTTGTCCAAAATACATTTTCAAAGTCTCTAAGCCATCAGAACGAAAGGTGGAGCTAACATCGATTAGTAGCATTTTCTGGTAGTTTCTGTTTGGAGCCAAGTTATCCGGATCACGTTCGAGGAAAATAAACCACTTCCTGACTCCGCTCAAGAAAAACGGGATATCATCAAGTCTGATTTTTCCAAAAAAATACCACGCAGTCAATTACGACATAGGCTTTTATACTGAGTTCGTTAACATCGAAATTATCATTAACGGTATAAGACGTATCATCCTAGGATTGTGGTGTATCAAATTAGCCGATCCTAGGTTTAATGTTCCAGGGAAAGTTGACATGTGAAGGTAACAATCAATTGCTGCAAGAAATGATGGCACAATATTCCATGTTTTGTTGGATAGTACGTGGGAAACACACATTAGAGGGCAAACCATCTAATCTAATGATGATGTCAAATCTTATGGAATGTATTACGTGTTAGATAAATTTCAGGAAAGAACGTGGTAAGTGTTTAAGAACGTGATATAAAGATTGTTGTAATTCAAAGTTAACAGTAAGTTATATTCGTTTCTAAAGTTCATCGAGTTTATAAATTAGTACATAGTACTCGGCCATATGGAACAAATTACTCTCTTAGCCATATATAAGCCAAGCCATCAAACATGTTGTTTGACGTATTATGCAGTTTCAAAATTAACTAGTCCTGCAACATAAATACGCCTTCTGATGCGTCGTACAACCGTTTCACTGAATGACAATTTAAAGGTTGGTCCTAAACTCCAAAATGATTTGTACGACATTTTAGTGCGGTTTCGTAAGAACAAGTAGTGGACATCACCCTGAGCTATCAGTTTCATTTAGTTTAAAAGCGCTCAGGGTGTCGCTAAAGTCTGGAATGAGCCTATTTCGATGTATTTTTTATCGCTAAACAGGAATATATCCTCACTTTTGGCTAAAATCTCCGCAGTTTATACCCTCCAAATATAAATTTAACTCAAAAAACAGGTTTTACGAGTACGTAGTTAGGGATCATTGAAGGCTTCGCAAAAGTTTGGAATGAGCATATTCGCATGTTTTTTTTATCGCTAAACTCCAATTAAAGTTTCATAGAGTAAAATAATCAAAATTAATCAATATCAATGATTAGATCTCATCTTAATGTATCTCTATTTGGCAAGTGTGAATGTAGAACACTTTATGTATGCATGTTATATCGCTTAGAGCTTTTAATAGGGACATAGATGTAGTAGGCTTTTGTTTCCTTTGGGGTGCTTGCTTACAATAGTTGTATTGCTTTCATCAAAAATAAAAAAATTACAACCACAATCGTACTAGATAGACCAACAAATAGTGCAGCCCAAAAAAAATCAGTGGTTAAACAAATCTTAACCAAATTTTTAGTTTCAATACCTGCCACAAGAGTCGAATTGAGAAGAAAATACACGAAAACAAATTAGACCAAAATTTGGTTAATTTTTGCTATTGCTTTGACCAGCCGTCAACCAAATAAAATACCTAACTCATTTTAGTTGAAAGCAATACACTTAATAAGTGTATTTAACGATGAATGCGTGTGCTTTAGAGTTTACGGTAGTCCTTAGAGTAGTCCTAATTTACATCTGTCAATTGCCGTCGAAGAGCTTTACTCTACTTGAGAGTAATTTTCTCTTTCCAGTGAATCTAACAACATAGAACCGAGCGCTTCAAAGCCAGAACGATCATCGCATTCATCAAGGTGACTTTGGACTTGGATTACTGCATGTGGCTTTTTCCAAACATTCTTTATGTCCAAAGTTAGTTGTTTGATATTTATTGCATCTAACATGAGCATGCAATTTTGATGAATAGTTTCTATGCACACACTACGGGTTCCACTAGCTCCAGCAAGAACACAGTGTTTAGAACGTAATTTAGCAAAAGTCCAGGCATAATTCTGCTATTGGAATCGCTGTTATAAAATTCTTCAACTTTATCGATAGCGATTAATAATAATGTTTTACCTACCTTAGCGGTAGTATTAGCTAGAATGCCTTTCTCAGCTTTAAGTACCTTAGGTTTCTTCGCTAAACGTCGTGATGTATTAAATTCTTTCGATATTTTGTTTACACTATAACTTGACGGAGCTATAGTCAAAATTTTTAGTTTCAGAAGGTCGCTGTTTTCCAAACTTACAAATTTGACTTTGAACTCTGTTAACATTTCCTCCAAGTCACTTTCTCTGACAGATTTAGAGTTGTTTTTACTGACGTTTTCATCAGAATTGTGTCCTTCAAATAAACATTCATCCACTTGCAAATTTTCACAAATTTCATTTTTATTCCTAGATACATTGATTGATTTAGAATCAAATTTGAATTTTTTTATTCAATCGCAACATACTTTAGCGTCGGAACGGAAATTTTAGCGTTAATCGATTCGATATGTTTCGTAAGTCCTTTTACCCACATGTACTACTTTATCAGGATATCTGAAAGGATTACAGCATCTGTTCTGAAAAAAGGCTTTTCAATCAAAAGTAATGAATTAAAAATTACGTTTGATGAATTTTGTATCAGTGAGCGTTTTGACTCAAAATTATTTCTTTAGTAAAACAAAATTAAACTAAATGACATTCATCTTGTGATGTATGGTGTTAAAAATATGAATAAGCCTACTATGTCTACGTCGCTATTTATGGATAACGCTAAAAGTAGGTCACAGTTTAAGCGATATAAGATGCATACATAAAGTGTTTTGATTATTTTACTCTAGTAAACTTTAATTGGATTTTAGCGATGAAACAAAAAATGCGAATAGGCTTATTTCAGATTTTTGCGATGCTTTCAACGATCGAAAACTACATAAAACTTCCGCCATTTTGAATTTTTGTAAAACGCCGGACTTTACTACTGTTTTTACACTTTTAAAAAAAACCTAGCTAAGTGTGCAAATTAACCAATAAAGTGACTCTTAAGATTTCAGAAACCGCAAACAGAATTCAAATCGAGCCAATAACTTGGGAGATTTGATGAAAAAATATAAAAAGGGGTTACCAACACTACTCAAAAAATTGAAAACGTAATAACTTGCAAAGTTTTAAAGCTAGACCCTCCCCTCCCCCTCACTGCCTTTAAAGGTCGGTCACTTGCTATATTGTATATCTCATCACAGTTTATTAAACTCACTTTTCTCGACGTTTTGAAAGTCCCTGAGTCTAAAAACGAAAAAAAAAATGTCCGTCCGTCTGTTTAGATGCCTGGATGTCTGTACCCATGGTATCTCGAAGGATTTGGAACCTATGCGTCAAGAGGGTCGAGTACCTGCCATACGAATTGAGCCAAAATACCTGGTTAAAGAAATATTTACCAATATTTTATATATGCTGGTTTGAATATTGAGTAGGGTATTGAGTTTGGGATGGAGTTGAAGGTTAAATTAGGGTCAATTTGCAGGTTGAGTTCAAGTTAAGTTGGAGTTGAGTTGGGGTTGGGTTAAGAATATAGTGAGCAGTTGACCAATTTTTTATATACATATGCTGGGAGGCTATCATGAATTTTCGACGCGCGCTTTGTTTTCGATAAAGTCGAACAATGTGCGACTGCTCTTGAGGTGACGAATGCATACGCGTGTTCAATAATAAATCGTGAGATATATAAATTTCAGTTATTCAGTTCGTAACGTATATTTTAATTTTTATTTTTTTTTTATTTTCCGCCTAATTAATAAATTAATAATATTAATTTATTTTTTTAAATTTTTTTTTCGATATTGTCGAAAATTTCATAATAGACTCCCTGGTTTGAGGATTGAGTTGAAAGAGTTTGCGGTTGGGTTGAGGGTTGAGTTGGGGCTGTTTGCGGGTTGAATTGGGGTTGAGATAGTGTTGGACCAGTGTTCAGTAAGCAGTTGAGTAATCTATAAAATAAAGTGGTATGTGTGTTCAGCATATTATGTATATGATATTTAAGCAAATCCACACGACTTGACCGATTTGAACCAAACGTTACACAAATATTGTTTAAGACTTAAGAAAGGTCACTGTCAAATTGAACCTTTCACATTTCAAATTAAACCTTTAACAAATTAAATGAATGGCCAATTAGGATGGAGCTTATCTATTTGTTAACTGATTTTAGTGAAATTTGACTTCTGCAATGAAAATGGGATTCTAAAACGAGTTTTGGATGAAATTCTGCATATTTTCTTGCATATTTATCAACCGATTATGATGAAATTCGGCTTGCACATTGGAAATGGGATTCTAAAATGATTTTTGGATTAAGTTCTGGAATATGGAAAAGTATGAGGGAACTTGTCTATTTATCAACCGATTATGATGAAATTTGATATGTGCGTTAGAAATGTAGAACATCCAATTTTCTTATATTCTTTTATTCTAAACAAATATAAAGGGCTGAAATCTCATAAGGTGTTCAGAACTTCGGTCTTGATTAATTCAACTCCCAAATCAATCCCGAAATGAACTTCTTCAGCCAATCTTCAGCTTAACCTCCAACTCAATTTACAACTCAACCTCTATCTCAATCGTAATAAAATCATAAACGCAATCACCAAATTAACGGCCAACCCAGCCATCATTTAAATCACTAAATCAACTCTTAAACCAACCGTTAACCTAACTCCAAATCCACCCTTAAATAATTTTCCAACCGAACAACTCACACTCCAATGCAAGCTAACTAAATTTTAATTCTACGTCAACTCAACTTAGCTCGACCCAAAATCGCAACTCTCTGCTCAACTCTACACTTATTTTCCAACCCAATCTCAAAATTAACTCGATTCGAAAGCTAAATGCATGTATAAACTCAACTCAATCTAACCTTTAACTAAACCCTAAACTAGACATCAAATTAATCTCCAATCGAACTTCTCTTTCGAATCCAACTCAATTTCAAGTCAAACCCTACTCACCATCATACCGGTATACGCACCATCGTACCATTATAACCTTAAACAAACATTCCATCATATCATCAATTATTCCATTATATCATCATACCATCATACCATCCTGACACTCTACTATTAAACCATCATACAATCGTACCATTGTACCATATAGTGACGTCGAATCATCCTACCATCACACCATGTTGTATATCTTACTATCATTCCACCACACCTTCATACCATCATACCATCATATCATCATAAAATCGTTCCATCGTACCACCACACAATCATATAATCATACCAACATACCATCATAACACTATACCATCGTACCATCATACCATCATATATCTAATATAAAGTCGTTCAACAAATCAATTATACATTTTAATTTTTTATTTAACAAATAATGTTGGTAAGCTCCGTCCTCCAAACCCAACATAGAATAAATAGAATAACCTATTGACTTTTTAAATCAAAAATGTAACGCAATTTAAATACTGACCGAACGGCAGCTGTCTATCTGCATTGGTTTCTCAGGTCCATCGAAGAGGCTTGAAATGATTCAATGGACACTTATATATAAAGGTTTTCACATAATATTTTGCGAGTTGAGCATGAACTAGCCTGTGGTTTTTTTTTGCGTGCCGGACCAATTTTTAATCGTGCCAAGTTTATCACGTGTGCCACGTATTTGTGATCAGTTGATCACTGATATATTTGACTGTTCCTGTCATATGTTAGACTATTTATTTCCATAAGCTGTTGACCATTGACTGATGTAGAAGGTGAGATGAATTTTATGCCATCTATTGAAATGCATTTGTGCCCGTTGGAATTCGGGCAAAATTTGATGAAATTTCCAGCCGAAAAAAAAACTATAATGCAGATTGTGTTGTCCCAGCCCTAAAAAAAATTTAAAATTGGTATAAAATCAGCCAGTACAGTGTTCTGTCTGGATAGGTATTGCTTTGATGAGATTTGTTAATATCTATCGCAAGAAAAAATTTCAATTCGTTTCCAGTGGGAAATCTGGTAAAATTCGATTTTCTAAAAATCATTTAAATATTTAAATAAAATCAGCCTCTAGAGTGGTATGTCTGGAGAAGGATGACATTTTTGTTACTTGTCAATTCCTATCGCTAAAAAACAAAATTAGGGCAGGTTGTTTGTGGGAATTCTACCAAAAATTTGATAAAGCTTCCAGCCAGAAATAGGAACAAAAAATATTTAAAATTGGTATTAAATCAAACAATATTTACGTCTTGAGATCGATTGCTTTGATGAGACTTTTTTAATACTTATCGCAGGGAAAAAAAATCATTCGAAGTTTCTAGTGGAAAATCTGTGTAAATTCAATTTTTAAAAAATCATTGGAAAATTCGTGTAAAATCAGCCTATAAGTGTTATGTCTGGAAATGGATTGTATTAATGTGACTTGTATGTCACTGGAAAATATGTGTTTAAAGTTTATTTAAAGAAAGTCACACCGGTTATCATGGTGAATTTTTGCGCACAAAGTAAAGCTGCACAATATAAATATTAAGGGAAAAGTAAGTGTAGTGGAATAGTGTAATTATACATAAAAAAAGTGTAATTAAGGTGTTCATCTATCATGCAGCAACGCTGTATATTTCAGTAAAATAAATAGTTTCGAGAGCCTGACATGTTCACGTTCGATAAGTGAAAATAAAGAATGATACTTGGTTACATATTTGAAATATTTGGAAATCTCCAAAGTGTAGCTTGTAAAGATAGATATTAGATAGCATTGGGAAAATGACTAAACATGATTAAGCTGCAATCATGCTTGGTCATTTTCACAATTCAGAAAAATCCGTCAAACATGCCCAATCCTCTTTATTTTAACAAAATGAATAGTTTTGTAAATCTTGAAGTGTCCATTTCGTACAAAATAGGCTGACACAAATTTTAGTCATTTTCAACACTTCGTTTTTATCGTTATCACATAAATTGGTTTGGAAAACTGCGGGCCATAGTGTAACAGAACGGGCCATAATAGTGTAACAGAAATTTTTAACATTTTCTGTCATTTGTTGAACATGCCGTACTGTTTCTTATTATCCTAATAACCGAAATTATTTTGGCAAGATGATACATACCCTGTTCATGTTAAGTCAATTTGACAATTTTCCAAAAATTTAAAAATTGTTCAACAACCCCAACGTTTTATATTGTAACAGCAAAAATGGTTTTGGGAAATGTGAGTTGCAATAATAATAACTCTAACATTATGCGAAATGGCCATATTACGACTGACTGGACTTGCCTCTAGGACCCCCAACATCCTCCATCATATAATAAGAAAAATTCTTTCATCAAGCTTAACTTATCCGCTTTATGAAAATATAGGCCGACACTCTTTATACATAAACTTTACACTGATAATAGCTTAGAGTAAATCGAAACGTAAATCAAATTCACTGTTTACGTTAAAGATAATAAACTGTGCTAATAATTATTTTCTTCTATAATAATAACGGCAGACTAGTAGTAACCACATCTTGTTCGCTGCTATAGAATATATTGATATTAAATACCTTGATCTTGTCAGCCGTTGTATCATTTTTATCATTATTCTAATTTTTCTTCTTTAAAAATTTTTCATCTAATGATCTTACCTTTTAACGTAAAAATTTGACTAAATTTACATTTCTCGTTAACCGAATTCCAAAATCTAAGTAACAAATTTCTAAATGTTTGCTTTATTCGATATTTATTCCAAACTTAAGTTTAAAATAAGAATTAGATTAGAATTTAATGGGAATTCGGTTGCAATTTAAAATAAATTTTGAAATAGAAATGCATCATTTGAATATAATTTTTCTATTATTGGAATATGTTCCAATCTATCGGAATATGTTCAAGGGTTAAACGTTCAAATACCGGGTTCACTGCATACTGCCGAGCTATAGGTGTTATTTGTAAGCTCTCGGACCAATCAAATACAACCTCAGTATGGTATTCCGGCAACTCATTTAAGATTGGTGGTTGGTTTATTCTTAAAATTACAAAATCGCCCAATGTTACGATAGTTTCCACATTTTTTATTATTATCGATGATTGTATTGATAATTAAATCTTGAAAATTATCGATTTTCTCGGATATGACATTGAAAAAGATAATTTCTAATTTTCTAATTATTTTTTGGTGCACTGTGGCTTTTGTGGAGTCATCACGTCAACCCGTAATACACTTGTCATCATATCAACCTGCAGCGCATACGTATGGTAAACCTGCAATAAACTGTTGATCTCGCAATTATTATTTTTTATAGATAGAACGAAAATTCATTTGATTAACGTAGTTAGTATTCGTTTTGGCTTCTCGGTATTGTAATCAAAAAAAGTGGAACAAATATAAAAAGAAATTAAAAACGCGTTGTTTATTAAAAGTACATAAATAGTTTTATTTAATTAACGCAAAATCCCTAGAATTGGTGACCCCGACGCGATTGAACGTGAACAAAATAAATAATTAAAAACGTTAACATTATCTAATTAAAATCGGTGATCCTAAAAAAAAAAACTCACGTATAGGCATTTTATTGGTTAAGTTATAAGCCCATTGAATAACGTGGAAGAAAAAAAAGTTCAAAAAATTGTTTTTAAAATGACGCACGAAGACGAAGGTAATAAATCGATAGTGGTAAATAAAGTCGCGGTGAAATTATCACCATTTTGGCAAGCGAATGCGGAAATATGGTTTCAGCAAGTCGAAGCACAATTCCAATTAGCACACTGTGGACACCAAAATATTGTCCCAGGTAACAAATGCTGTAATTAATCCGCCAGCTGAAGATAAATATTCAGCATTAAAACAAACCATACTGGAACAATATGCCGTGTCGGATCAAAATAAAATAAAAACTGTGCTGGAATAAAAACTTTGCTGCGGCGGATCAAAAGTGGGAGACGAAATGCTGAAACAAATTTGGCTGCAACCATTTCCGAATCAGATTCGGATGATTATTTCAATAAACAACGACAATTTATCGAAGTTGGCACAAATGGCGAACAAATTAATCGACTGGGTGATTTTTCCCAAATTAATTTAGTTGAAAAATCAATAGCGTCAACCTCCATAATAGCATCACTAACAGCTAAAATGAACGCATTAGCTTCAATCACGTGGATCATCCACAACACATGATTCATCAAGAAAATAACCGAAGTATGATCAGTGTTGGTGGCATTTCAAATTTAGCGAAAAAGCACGGAAATGTAAGAAACCGTGTAACTTTTATACAAAAAACTAGGTGTTCAGTCGGATGAAGGGGGACATTCGATTGAAAATTATAATTTGGAACATAATATTAATCGTTTGTATGTTTCGGATTTAAAGTCGAATCAGCAATTCTTAATCGACACAGGAGCCGACATTTCTGTTTTGCTCCAAGTAGAAAAGAAAAACAAAAACACTCAAATCGAACAAAACTCTTCGCTGCAAACGGCACGTCTATATTACCACGTAGGGTGAAAAGAGAATGTCAATAAATTTTGGATTGCGACGAGAATTTCCGTGGACATTTATTATGGCCGATGTAAACCAACATATCATCGGGGCAGATTTTATTTAACACCACGGCATGATAATCGCCATGAAAGAAAATCGCACAACTAAATTATCAGCAAAAAGTACACCTTCAGCGGAAAAGTCATTAGGTATTACGACTTTCGACGTCACAGATTCAATAGCAGATTTTTTACGAGAATATAAAGACATCACAGTGACGCATTATCATAGGAGTCCATCAAAAGTGAATATCATTCATCACATAATTACGACAGGCCATCCGGTGTTTGCACGGCCTCGTCGACTCGCACCGGATAAATTGGAAATCGTCCGTACCGAATTTGAATATTTGTTGAAAATGGGAGTTCGCCGGCCATCCAAAAGTAACTGGGTGTCTCCGCTGCATATTTTTGAAAAGGCGAATGGAGAATGGCGCCCATGTGGCGATTACCGCCGCCTGAGTGCAATTACTGTTCCGGATCGTTACCCGATTCCGTTCATTCAAGATTTTTCAAACATATTGCATGGTTGTACAATATTTTCTACCATCTGGTGGAACCAGCAGATATATCAAAAACCGCGATCACAACGCCGTTTGGTTTATATGAATTCCTTTTTACTCCGGTTGGACTCTGTAACGCGGCGCAGACATAGCAACGCTTAATAAACGAGGTATTAAAATAATTACTGTTCGTGTTCCCTTACATCGACGATATTGCTGTTGCGTCGAAAAACATCGAGGAACATCGACAGCATCTTACCATCGTATTTGAACGTTTATGACAATAAGGCATCAGTATAAACGTTGCAAAGTGTGTATTCAGTAAGGCAGAGTTGAAATTTTTTGGATATATAATTACTCCAGTTGGCTTAAAACCACTGCCAGAAAAAACCAGAGCAATAGAGGAATATGAACGACCGTCATCTGCTGCGGAATTGAAACGTTTTCTGGCCATGATAAATTTTTACCAGAGATTTATACGTCGGGCCGTCAACAATCAATCAGTTTTGCAAAAATTAATAAATGGTAATAAGAAGAACGACCAAACTCCAATCAACTAGACGGAAGAGGCAGAATCCGCTTTCGTTTTGGTCAATACCATCTTATATTGGGTCATCACGCAAGCAACGAAAATTTGTTCTTGTGCACAGATGCATCAAACAAAGCAGTCGGCGCGGTCCTAAATCAATCAGTCAACGGTAATAAATTCCAACCATTAGGATTTTATTAAAAAATTACCTGAAACTAAGCAAATGCGTCATACTTATGACAGGGAAGGAGGCGAGTGTAATAACACTATAAAAACAAAACGCAATGGATAAAACAAACAAGGAAACTAATACCCTAGGTGGCAGACCTGATGTTCAGGAAAATCCACTCTCTACGGAGGTCGGTCCCATGGATTCTAGGGGGGACCAAACATAGCTACATAATTCTAATGATACCAAAAATAAGCTAAGCGATATCAACGCTCAAAAGAGTAACGAGGAAAAACTGTCATTCCTCCACTGAAAAAGTAACTTCATTATCAGCACAAATGCCGAGTGCATCAACAAATATTATAAACAGCGAGGAGCTGTTAAATAAATTTCAAAAAATGGAGAAACTAATCGCGCAGCTGAGCAATGAAGTTGCTGAACTTAAGAGAGAAAACTCTACACTAAACGAAAAGGTTAAAAATAGCATAGCAAAGGATTCAGCACGAGTTAACAATCTTTCTTCCAACCATATTCAGCCATCATCCAGTCAACATGAACATTCAAATAATTCCAACTGGTTGCTGCGGCAATTTCCAGTTTTTCAACAGAATAATAGATGCAGTGCTCTGAGTCAAGAGGATTATTGCACAGATGAGGAAGAACTGGAAAAAGAAGTTTCCGGTGCTGATAACAGAAATGCTAGGAAACGCAGGCGCACATAAAACGAAAACTCCTCCAAAAAATACTACACAAATTGTGATGAATAACACTGAACAGAAAAATCCAAAAATACCACTGCCTCCACCCATTAACGTGAGCAATATCAAAAATTTCGAACTTTTTCGACAAAAAGTAATAAAAATCACTAGTGAATCAACTAATTTTAAGGCGCTTTCAAATAGTGACATTAAAATTACCTTTCAAAATAAAAATGATTACAGAAATGTCAAAAAATTACTGGAAGAATTAAAAAAAGAACCCAGCAACCAATCAGAAAATATAGAATATCACACCTATCAGCTGAAGAGCGAAAAGGCTTATAGAGTAGTTATCAGAGGCTTACCATCTTCCATTAGTCACGATGTAATTAAAGCAGACTTAGAAAAAATGGGACATGAAGTCGCAGGTATTACTAACATATACAAAATGTGCTGGAGATCATCACACGACAAAATTCAAAAAACAACCAGATATCGCGCCTTCATGTGCTCTTTGTCAACAACAAGGACATACTGCAAATTATAAAGGATGCTGTGTATATCAGAACAAAATTAAAAGTCAACAGAATAATAGAACAAGAGTAGTACAGCGATTACAAACCAAAGCTGCTAAACCACAAACAACAATCACACCATCCACAGTTGGATTATCCTATGCGCAAATCACCAAATTATCTGCTGATGAATCAAACCAAAACAACAAGAAGAGGTAGAAGTTACACATAGAAGTTAATAACGAGTCTAATAACTTTGAAATTATTAAAAAGCTTAGTCAAATCCAACAGACACTTGGTCACTTAACAGAAAGGGTGGCAAAACTAGAAATTAATTTCTATCCGCCTAGCAAAAAAAGTCAGCGTACACACAAATGATTAACTCGTTCCTACGCATTGTAACTTGGAAAGCTAATGGGCTCAACCAACGAGCCCAAGAACTGGAAATATTTCTCCATACAAACAATATAGATATTGCACTTATTTCAGAAACGCACTTCTCCAACAAAAGCTTTTTCAGAATAAAGGGATTTAATTCCTACTGGACAACCCATCCTAGTGAAAGAGCCAGAGGTGGTTCAGCTGTACTAATTAAACATAATATCAAACATAATCAACAAGAGGATATTCGAGAAAGCTACATGCAAGCAACTGTTATCTCAATCCAATATAATGGCGCAGATCTAAATATTGCGGCAGCATACTGTCCTCCACGGCATACACCAACGAAGTTACAATTTAATAACGTCCTTAATAAGCTCGGTCCAAGATTTATTATTGGAGGGGACTATAATATAAAACATACAGCTTGGGGTTAGGCTAATTTCTCCTGGGAAAGGAAATGCTTTGTTCAATGCCATTCATGAAAACAAATGTGAATATCTGTCTCCAAGGGGGCCAACGTATTGGCCAACAGATGCAGGAAAAATACCAGATCTGCTTGATTTCTTCATCATAAAAGGTATTTCATCCAGTTACACTAGAGTCGAAGGAATTAACGACTTAACATCTGATCACATTCCTGTACTGTTGTCAGTAAGCGCTATAGTTATCAAGAATAATAAAAAGCAAAACCTTACTAATAGATTCACGGATTGGGATCTCTTCAGAGAAAAACTGGAAGAGCTAGCTGAATTAAAAGTTAGTATTAAAAGTAATAAAGAATTGGAACAACAAACAAACAATTTCATTGAATACACTCGTATGGCCGCCAGTCTAGCTACTCCAGAATTAAAGGACAAAGCGGAGATTGAAGTCAAATACCCGGCTGAAATCAGGGAACAAATCAAGGAAAGGAGTAAGGCAAGGAGAATATGGCATCTCACCAGAAATCCCGCTGACAGAACCACCTTCAATCGAATAAGTAACAAAGTCAATAGGCTAATCAAAAGCTTCAAACAGGATTGCTTCAACAACTACTTAAGCGGGCTAGTTCCAGACCTGTAGTTCGAGTACCACCTATAAGAAATGCTCAAGGCAATTGGGTTCGACATGACAAAGAAAAAGCGGAACTCTTTGCTCAACACCTGGCAACAGTGTTTCAACCCCATGACATTCAATCCAACATTGACGTAACACCTGTCTGTCAACCAAATCAGGATTTTAAAAGGGTCACGCCAATGGGAATTGCTGAAGAAATCGACAAAAGTATTAACCAAAAAAGGCACCAGGAATTGGTGAAATATCACCGGGTCTATTCAAGGAACTTCCACGCAAAGTAATCATCATGATCAATGGGTGCAAGTGCCGCAGGCTGAATCGGCAAAATACCTTGGTCTGCATTTAGATTCAAGGCTCAACTGGAAACATCATGTGAGACAAAAAGCTGAACAGATACGATTAAAACAACGTCAAATGTACTGGTTAATTGAGCATCATTCCAAAATGAACCTGTATTGCAAAAGACTAGTCTACCAGACTATCTTCAAACCAATTTGGATGTATGGTGCGCATCTATGGGGTTGTACTCATAAATCCAATAGAGACATTATACAACGTAGCCAAAATAAATTTCTTCGAATGGTCACCAACGCTTACAGATTTGTGACTAACAGGGAAATACACAATGATCTAAAAATAAAATTGATAAACGACGTCATCCGCGAATGTGCCATTAAATATGAAAAGAGGGTTCTTAACCACACCAACATTGAGGCCGTACAACTACTGAACAGTACAAACGAAGTAAGGTGGATCAAACGAATCAATCCACATGAGCTAACCGTAGGAATATTATATCTTAGGGGAACTGGATACTGGTCCAGCAGACCAACACAAGTTTATGCTTATCTCATAAGTACTAATGTCAACCTTACTAATGAATTAATAATGTTTAAGATTGTAGTAGCCATATCAATAAAGGTGTTTAAAAAAAAAATTACGTCTGTTAGCCATGCCAAATTTGGAAACAAAAATATATTGTGATATTTCACAAAATCGAGTTCGGCCATTCGTTCCTTCGGAGTACCGACAGCCAATCATCCGTAAAGTGCACGAACTGACACCATGGCGTTCGCTGCACACAGAAATTAATTTGCGATCGATTTGTGTGGCCATCGATCAACAAAGATTGCCAAATTTTCGTAAAGGAATGTATGCAATGTCAACGATCAATGATATTACGGCACAAGAAATCCCCGATTTCGAATTATATCCACCCAAATTCGCGATTTGAACACATCAACATCGATATTATTGGACCAATGCCACCTGTCAGCTGGAAATAGATACTGTTTAACAGTAATCGATAGGTTCACTAGATGGCCCACTGCAATTCCGATGAAGGATATTACAGCAGAATCTGTCGCTATCGTTCGAATCACAGGTGTTCAGAGAACTGAGCGAAATTCTAGGCGTAAAATATTTGAGAACCACACCAAACCAACCGCAGGCCAACGAAATAATCGAACGTTGGCACAGGACCTTAAAAACTGCCATTAAATGCCAACCGAAACCAGGTTTTCCATAAATTTTTTAAAATAAAATAATTATCACTATAAGAGAACGTTCTTCTTACATTATATTTTAAGTTGTTTATTTTTTTCGTATGTGAATGTGAAAAATTATAATTTGTAATCTAATTAATCTCGTGAGATTTCAGCCCTTTATATTTTTCTCAGTACTTTCCCATACGCTAATTCTCAATCTTTCTGTCAATAACCTCGATTTGATATATTTCGAATAATGTGGTGTTAGCCAAAATGTTGTAAATATTACGTTTGGATATTAATAAAACTGAAACAGTAGCCATTTTCTTTATCAATTTATTTGTAAAATTTGTTTTCAATTGTGAAATTCATAATATACAATAAAATATTTTAAGCAAAAAAAAAAATCATTTTTAAATTATATAACAAAATTTACAAGTAAAATACTAAAATCAAAAAACTTAATTTTTTTGTTTCTATTAAAATTTACAACCCTATCTCAAATATCAGCTAAACTCGTACACTTCTGTTCTATAATCCATAATAATAAATTCCTAACTACATTTTATTGTTGTTGCTCACAACTTTTTTTTTTTTGGTTCTTATTAATTACAAATGAAGTAAATAAATAAATTTTCTATATGTAAATATATTATATAAGTTTTGTTTTATTCTTATGACTAGATAATTAAATTTAAATTATTTTTTTTTTTTTAAATTTTTTAATTAAAATTATTCTATACACAATAATTGTTCATTATTTCCATCAGGCACAAAATTTTCTTTTTTTTTATGTTTTTATTATTTTTTATAATTTTTTACAAAATATTTTTTATTCAAATGTATTTTTTTCTTAATTTTAAATTAACAGCAAACTTATTTGTTAATATTAATATTTAAGAATTAACGTTTTATAAAGAAAAAAAGTACTGATTTATATCAAAGATTCAAACCTTTAAAATTTGAGCTACTTTTGTGAGTTTTGCGGAACTATTATTTTTATTCAGGTTTTCACTGTCGGGGGAAATTTGTGTAAAATAAAAATTTTTAAATTGTAGTCAATTTAATCCAAACTGAATATAAACAAACAATTTCGATTGTGAAATACATTTTAGGAAGCTTTAGTTTAGAGTTAACTGTTAATTATACTTTCTGATGTAATGGATTTAATGAGATACACCATTCCAAAAATAGCTTAGCGAGTAGCCACATTATGGTATCCTAGATTTTTGTAATTTTCTACTTGAAATCTAGTTTGTAACAAAAAATTATAACCGGAAACATTCCCATTTACTACGCAAACCGACCTGGAAAGTATTTGCCTTTAGAAGACAATGAATTTAGGAATTGGTTAACTCCATTTTAATTTGCTTCAAGTGATTAATCTGATATTAGGCAACCCTCAAATCGAGAATGGGCTTACCAGTTTGTATCTATCTGTGGGAGCTCTTTGAATTTTAAACTCTCGATCGTAACTAATTGATGGAAATTTCACGTTGATACTAATTTCATGTTGTATATAAATTTAAAATCAAAATAGGAATTAAAAAATTCGTTAGCATGGGATATATGGCAACATTTTCAAAATATTAGCTATTTAGGATTTAATTAAAAAAGTTAACGAATTTCGTAAAATTTAAAATTTAGGAATTGACAATTTTCTCAAATAAAACATTAAAATTTTAAAAATTTATAATTTCCAAAATTTAATCAGAAGAATTTTTTTTAATTTAGGAATTTTTTGTGCAAAAGAGATAAATTGGCCAGAACGAGAGCAAAAAATTTAGTAACAAAGAGTTTCATGAAATATATTAAATTTGCAATTTAAAATACTTAAAATTTGCGGTCTGGGGTTAGACTAGAAGTATGAAAATTTATAAATTAATATTGTATTAGTTTTTGAATTTGAATTTTCTTTTTGTATTCATCTGTTTTCAAAATTTCCAAATTTTATAGAATATTGAACAAATTCTACACAATAATTGTACTAACTGCTACTAAATTATTAAATCAACTGTGTAATTAATTAGAAAACGTTTTAAACGTTTCAAATTTTAAAATTCTTGCGTTTCATTACAAAATGCTTTTCTGGTGGAAATTTAAAATTTTAAAAATGAAGTACGTGAATTTTGGATCTAGAATATATTTAACATTTTAACATAAGAAATTCCTATATCCAAAATTAATTCTGAATTTTAATTTTAAGAGAGTAGCGGTTGAACTTGCCTAGAGTGAACTACTACCCAAAATCATTAAATAATTAATTGGAATCATGCCTAAACTGGGTTTTGGCAAAAATTTGATTTTCCAAAAAGTGGTGACTAATTTATACGCGTAGTTTGTTCGCAGTACCAATCCAAGTGGATATTTTTATTTTTATACAAGTGTTCCTCGTCGTTATTTCTGCATTAATTTTTAAAAAAAAATTTTAATAATATTTAATTTAATTGAAAAATCAAGCGATGATATAGTTATGAAACGGACAGTATGTCCTCATTTATTTAACGTTTAAGAGGATACTTCTAAATTGAAACATTCAATTAAAATTTTGGATTTAAAAAACATTTTAAGTAAATTCTTACAATTCCGTAAAAAATTCTCTAATAAATTTTAAATTATTTTCAATATTAAATACAGTTAAGGTTACAGAGTTTTAAAATGGTTTATCCAATAAAGCTGGGTAGGTCCTAAGTTTAGTTAAAATGGCGATTGTTATTATTGTCAATCAGTTTCGAAACCATTTTCTCGTTTAAGTTCTTATTTAAGAACGAACAATTTGAGTTCTAAATATTCCAATTTTCACTCAATAAATTTTTACTGACATTTTTGAAAACTAAAACTTTTCAATATACACTCATACAGTTCGTTATGCCATAAAGCTAAAAAAAATTTCAAAAAAGAAACCAGAACATTAATTGGAAAAATGTAAGTAAATTTTATTAATTAATGTTGCCTGTGTATCTTAATTCGTATAAGGGTCGCACCGAACTGACCGAAATCGGTTTGAGATTTCCAATTCTGGAAAATTCTTTGAGCGACTGTAAAAATTCTCTAAGTTTTCATATATTGCAGTTTATCTCTATAACGGATCGCATCAAATAGGACCGAGTGGTTTTGAATGCTCAGAGTGATTCAGAGAAACCACCGTTTTCAATGCTATGTAAATACATAGTCAAAACTAATTCGATCAGATCAATCCGACCCGCACGAACAAAAGTACAGCACTTTATAGTAAATTTCACTCAAGATTTTTCCATACATTTGGTAGTGTCGTTTTGTAATTTGATTAGTGAAAAATGGAGTTTTACTGCTGATGGAGTTCTGATTGACTACAAAAGTGATTTAAATTAATTAAAAAATAAGATTGCTTTAGGTAGAAGGTATAAAGGTACTAAAACTCCGTGTGTATATCCCAATCGAAGCCAAGCACGATATGCAACTTTGATATAATTATTCTACGTATATAGTAAGACGAATGGCAGCGCTGACAAAAAATCACGCGATTTCATTACGCAATTATATGATAAACTAATTAATAATTAACTGATGAACTGAATTAATTTAGGCGTTAATTTATCTGTTTTTTTGGTACATATTATCAAAGTCTTTGTCTTTCTTATCTTAAAAAAAAAAATCGTCGTAGCTAAAGAAGAGATCATCATGACATTATTTGTTTAATCTTAATAATCTTATAATCTGTATAATTTTATTATAATTAATAAAAAAAAAAACGAAAATTAAAAATTATAGATATTTATATATTACGCACACACATACATATACACATTAAAATTATATTTAAATACCATATAACACGGTACTAACACTGTAGGGGCTAAACGATTATTTTTTCGATTTCTTATTTTTTTCTTTTTTCTTCTTCTTGTCACCTTCACCCGACGATGCATAATTACTGTTACTATTATTATTAAAATTAAAATTGGGCGCAAATTCTACGTGAAGTGGTGGTGTATGTATGGGCGACGAAATATATGGATGAATGTACATTTGTTGCGGTGGACTAAATTCAAAACGTAAGTGACCCGGTTCAGCAGCTTTTGGCGATTGTGAATGAACTGAGGCCAATTCGGCCGGTGTATGGGTTAGTGAATTGAGTGCTGCCGCCTCTTCCTCAGCCATTTTTAAACCAATGGTAGCACCAATTTTTGAACTTGCCTGCCGAAAATGATCGCTCAATTTGAGCTGGACTACATTAATGCACATCGATGTTAGGGCCAATCCAAATACTAGATATAAAATACTGGCCATCATGTAAATCGGATGCTGTGGTACATAATCACCGAAACCAATTGTTGACATTGATATGAATACAAAGTAGAATGATTCAAAAAATGACCATGTCTCCCACGTTGAATAGATGGTGGCGCCTATAATGATATAAGCGAGTAAAATAAACAGGGCCAATGAAATTGGTAAATTAAATTCGTCATCAATTTCGAAAACTTCGGGCGCTGGTGTTGTGGGCGATTCATGACCGGATGGTGGTGCTAATGTTGATGCTTGTGATAGGGGTGTTGCTGTGGACGAAGTTATTGGAGATGCTATTGGAGATGCTATCGGAGCCCGCTTCGGTGGTAATTTTGGTTTATCTGGGTCCGGTGGATTTTCCTCATCCTCGTCGAGAACTGATGCGGCCGCCGCTGCCTCCTCTCGTGCTATCATACTGGGGCGGCGAAATGTTGCTATATCGTATACCATATTGATGCCTCGCATTACTTCCTAAAAAATTCAAAACAGATTTAGTTTCGAGTTGTGAATTAAAAATATATTTAATGCGCGTTTACCTGAACTTGTGCAGTTTTCCGTACTTTTCGGCATGATCTCGTGTAGTATACTCGTCTAACGAAACCCCACAAAAATTTAATTCCTCGCGTAAACAGTTTACCAAAATCAGCTAGTAAAATTAAAAATAGTGGAATACCAAAGACAGCATAAACGATTGTAATAGCACGGCCAGTATTTGTTGACGGTGATATGTGGCCATAACCTAGACGATGGGAAGATAAAATAAAAAAATAAAAAAATGTATTAGTTAAAGGAATTAGAATGTTTAACGGAATTCTACCAATTGTTGTAACAACTGTCATGCAATAAACAACGCCATTCATAAAAGTCCACGCTTTTTGTCCACTGTACGATGTAACCCCGGCTTCGAGCGCAACCTGTAACTCTTCTTCGAATTTTCGTAAACGCGTTCGAGCTAATGACTTCCAATCATCTTCCCTAATCAAATATATAAAGAACAAAATAAATTCCTGGCCACAATATCTAATTATAACAATGGTGAACAGATCGAACCTCATACTATGACTGGAGATCCAAAGTTGATCAACAAAATCACGTTTAACCCGTTTGACGCCACACTTATACATATTTTCGAACGAGCCTTCGGTGAACCGAAAAATCATACCACCGATGCCACAATAAATTACTAGAATTATAAAATCTGCAATGCATTTGTTCTTGTCCATAATAAATCGTTCAATCTCTTTTGGATGCTCGGCTTTTAATTCCCGCCAGATTCGCCGGGAGTCGCTAAACATGGATCGAACTAATGGTTTTGTATCTTTTGCATCTATTTTGGTCTTCTTTCCGTCTTTTATTTTGTCTTTACTGGCCTTACCGTTCATTTTATCATTTTTATCGCCATTTGCAACCAACAATGGTACCTCTTTAGTCACCACCTCAGGTTCTGCCGCCAATTTTGCAGCCATATCAATTTTTTCTAGGTCAACGTTGTTGATCACTTCGTTCGACATGGTAGCATCAATATCTTCGGTACCATTCGCAATAATTTTAGGCTTACCATCATCATCGAGCGTCATCGAAAGTGATTCTTCCACCCATTCCTTGACTATTACTTCTTTCATCATTTTTTTCGTTGTGTCCGGCAGAGATTTAACCAATTCCTCAATGTCCGATTCATCGGTTACTTCATCTGATGAACACGATTCCGTCGACGATTCATAATCACTTGGACGTTCGTTTCGCTTCGGCACACAGTCACTACTTTTGCTCATCACTAATTTTTGGGCGCCATTAAACTCTTTAACTAATTTGATACGTTCCTCGGATGTATCACTCGGTTTTCGATCGGTTAATCGTTGTAAATTGCTCGGAAGTGCAGCATTTTTATCGAATTCTGCGGTCCGTCTCACTCGCATCATGTCCAATTCTCGTTTCTCGTGCTCGAAACGCTTCTTCTCTTGTGTAAATCGTCGACGCTCTTCCTCGAATCGCATAATATTTATTTCGAATTGTGAGAGTTGCTCCTCTTTGGTTGTACGTGCCGTTTGACTGGTTGGGGATGTTGGTTTTTTTCGTACCACTACGGGCGATGGTGACCGCGCACCACTATCACTTGATTCATCTTTATGTCGCGGTTGGGATAGTGAGCGACGTGCCTTACGCATCAAATTAAATATTTCACTTGGCTTCGTATCGACCAATTCATCTCGTGGTATTGATGTACTACGCCCTACTGTTGGTGCAGTTTTTCGATCACGCCTTTGTAATATTTTGCTCAAATGGCCGCTAGCTTGTCGCGTCGCCGCGTTTGGTTCAACACGTCGTTCCGGAACTTCGGGTGGATTACTACTAATCTTTAGAACAGGGATATGTGAAGGTAGACGATGATCTGTTGCACTACTACTCTCCTCGTCGGAATATTTGATTTTGGCTAATTTTGAAGCCTCCGGTGTTTGCTCTCGTTGCTGGCGGGCTATTTTGCGTCGTCGTCGTACCACAGCTGGTGCATCCATACTTCCGCGTATTATACACTTATATGTTAGAATCACAATAAATGAAAATAAACTTCACCACCAAATTTTCTAATTTTATAATTAATTCGCCATCTTGAAAAACAAGAGAACACAAAAATTTCACTTTTCCCAACAAAAATCAGAAAATCGTAGAAAAAAAATTTCTATTTTAGTCTATACATAATATAAATATAATTTCCAACCAAAACAATGCTATAGATACACAACTGTCGTGTCAATGTTATATATGAATAAAATCAAATCGGAAAAATCACTAACAAAATAAAAATTCTTCTTTTCAATTTTCAACAATAAATTAATCAAAAAAAAAAAAAAAAAAAAAAAATTTCAAAACAAAAAACTACAAATCAAAAATTTTCCGAATGATGTTGAAATCACTAAACATTCGCGGCTTTCGATCTGGATCGCTAGAAATTTTCTACAAAACTAATTTTCTTTTTGACTTTTCGTTCGGAACAGAGGAGAAAAATCATATAAAAGCCGACAAGAAAATTTTCTTTACACAATGATGAAATCATATGATTTTGGGAGTTAATTCAAACTAAATCCATTAGTATTCCCAAATAACTGTCGTTGTATACAGACTAGCTGTCTTTGTATACAGACAACAACAAATTTTCAAGTTTCTGTTATGCGGTATTTCCCATTAGGCTATTTTTAGAATTATGGTTTAAGCAACAAAAACAAACCGTGAAAAATTTCAACAATCAAATTTTACGAATTATTTTTTTTTAGTTGGGGGACAAACCGTATGTAATTAGTAGAGTGACAAACCATGATTTGTGTAGAGAATAGTGTACACAAAGTTTTGTAAGGGAACAGTGAGTTGCGTTTGCAATTTTTGGTGTCTACCTGACTTACTTGATAATAAAAATCGTTCGAAATTATTGAGATTATCGAGATTAATCCGGATTAATCGCAATTATTCAAAGTTTTTTGAAATTTAATTTGCTTCAGTGTGGGAAACTTTCAAGTGGTTTTGAGATTATTTTTAACATATGACATTTTTTGGAAATTTTCAAATGTAGTAAGGGAAGGTGTGTTATTTAAGATTAATGATGAGTTTCTTGGTGTTTACGTGATTTTAAAGGCCTACATTTACTCCAAAAATGCGTCCATAGATACTTGTGATTGGCTTAGAGATAGAGATTATCAAGTTTTTGGGAAATTTGCGACGATTAGCTCAAGAAATTGCAGGAACATTGAATAATTTATAGATATTACCGTCGCTAGAATTTATAGTTGTTAATACAACTATAACTACTGTTACAGTAACTTCCGTTTTTATAAACCTCACTATAAGATTTGTTAGCTTATAAAGATAAAAATCCATCTCTATAGAGATTGCAAGAAAATATCCAAAACAAGAGAGTTAATCCGAAATTCGTATCGAATTTTAGACATGATTTTGAAAGATTTACTAGAGAAAAAGTACTAACAATAATCAATCATTGTGCTTTATTTATTTCATTAAATTTTGTTGTGAAATTTCATAAAGAATACATCAGCCGCTAACAAATATAAATTCTTGGTCCTTCGAGCCGGATCTTATCCAAATTTCGCCATTTTGCTAGCCGGCTACTTAAAAAATAAAAAATAAAACCGCATGTTGGCGATTCGATCCGGGAATATCGGAGAAGGAAGAATTTTGCGAGAGTCATTTTAGAACAACAGTTCGATGCAATTAATTTGGAAGATTCGTAGTACAGCTTCCGTTTAAGCAAATAAAACCGAAGCTCGGAGACACGTTCCACATGGCAAAACGGCGATTGATCACAATGGTACGTAAGATGAATTCTAATGAGAATTTGAGCAATTGTATCGCATATTCATGAAGGAGTACATCGATCTAAATCACATAATTAGAATATGACACCACAGTGTTTGGAAGACAAGTAGTGATACTACTAAACTACTTGTGGTATTTGACTGTTCATGCGTGTCATCAAGTGGCATCTCCTTAAATAACAAGCTCCAGGTTGGACTAACTGTGCCATCTACACTCTCCACAATTTTATTAAAGTTTGGAATGTATCGACAAATATTGCTCGAGCCTACACAAACCCAGTATCAACGAATACTGTGGCGTTTTTTTAAAAATAAAAAATTAAATCGATTTCGTATTGAAACAAGGGGGTTTGTGTTGAGAAAATGGAAGTCGAATTTAGCGTCGTTAACGGATTTAAGTAAGTAGATCAATTAAAATCTCACATGATAGTGTTATTTCTCAAGTACTTCAAGTATGCAATCAAAACTCAATTTGAAACTATCAAGGAAGTAAAGGTTCCAAGATTTATATGCCACCTGAATTCACCGCTAGAGATTCTGCGATGCTAGTGAAAATGCATATGCAGCGGCCGTTTAAGAAGACATGTAAGAACTAATTTGCTATAAGTAAATCCAAAATAGCACCAATCCAACAAATAAGTATTCCGCGTTTGGAACTATGCGGATCGCATTTATTGGCGAAGCTGGTGGTAAGCGTATATGAATCATATGGGCTAGAAACCGCTTCATTAAATCTCTGGACCGACTCAACTGTAGTTTTGTCATGGTTGCATGAACCGCCGCGAAAATGGAAAACATACGTTAGAAATATTTGGAGGCATATAAAGAATGCGGATAATCCAGCAGACTTACCATCCAGGAGGATCTCCGTCAAAATCGACTAAAGTGGCTAAACGAGAGTAAAAATCATTGGCCGCAACCGATAAAGGTTATAGATACACACGAGGAAGAGCGTCATAACGTGCTCGGCTTGGTCACAACATTGAACGTCCATTGTGTTCAAGTATTACTTGATAAGTTATCAGAGTGGTCACGAATCATCCACATTATGGCACGAATAAAACAATTCATGTATACTATGAAGAATCCAAGGTCGAAATTTTCTGGTTGGCTTACCAGGGCTGAAATGTCTATATATATTCAAGGAAATTCAACGAAATCTCAGATGATATTGCTCATCTACATCGTTACAAAATGGTAAAATCAAACTCGCGTTTAGTATTTCTCGTACCATTCATTGATAAAAATGGAGTACCGAGAGTTGGTGGTTGTCAATTGCTTAGTCACAAAAGCATTACGTATCGAAGTGGCTTCGGAATCATTTTTAGCAGTTTTGAAACGTTTTACTGCACGAAGGTTACTAAACTCAGAGGCATGCGAATAATAAGTTATGACATATGCGGTTAATATTGGTATTAAGCGGTCATTCATCCCTCCAGCAGCTCCAAATTTCGGTGGTATATAGGAGCGTGCCGTTCGATAGCTCAAAACATACTTGGTTAAAGTAATTAGTAGTTCATACTTAACCTTTGAGGAGATGAGCACCGCCCTAGCTTAGATAGAAAAGATGCTGAATTCACGACCACTATATGCTGTAATAAATGAAGACACGGATAACATCGACTCACTTACTCCGGCTCATTTTTTGATTTTGGAAACAGCTGCAATGATTCCGGATAATGATTACAGTAATACTAAAAAATCTCATTTAACGAGATGGCAACGAAAAGATAGTTCAATCATTTTGGAAGCGGTATTCTCGAGATTATTTAAATAACCTGCAGCAAAGGTTTAAGTGGCAACAACGGAACCGGAAGTTGGGAATAACGAAACCGGAAGACAATTGAATGACATTTTGTTGATAAAAGGATCAAAGACAACAAAGTTGCTCCATGCAATTGGCCATTTGGGCGTGTCATCGAAGTGCACATTGGCAATGATGGAGTTGTACGCGTAGCAACTGTCAAAACTAACCAATCGATTATCAAACTTCCACCTTCGAACCTTTGTCGTCTGCCAATTGGTGATGATGACTAGTTAAAATTTGTGAATCTTTTACGAAGGGGAGTATATTTGGTAGCACGAAACCCTGCACAGTATATCGGTTGACGTTTTATATCTGTAAGAAAAGTTTTATTAAAACCAAAATTATTCATATTATTTAATACAGTCCTCTGCGCTCATATTGGTCGGGTCAACTTAAGATATACAATTTTTGTCAATAAAATATTTTTGTGTAATTATTGTGCAAAATTTATTTCATTAAATTTTGTTGTGAGTTTTCTTAACGAATACATCAGCCGCTAACAAATAGTTACGACTATAAATTCGACCCTAGATGATTTTCGGGACGAAGGAAATTTTTTTGAGGTTTATTGATCGAAATGTTTCAGTATTATGTAGGTGTCCAAAATTATTCTTAACAAAGTTATCAAGAATAACTTTGCATTTTGTATTTTTTTTGTTTGTTTTGCAAACAATCACGATTCATGCGGTTTTGCATAGCGTTAAGCCCCAATTCCACTGTGAAAAATTGACTGAGCTGACTTGAAGTTGGAAGAAGACAAAACAAAGTAATCCATCAGAGAGACAAAGATAAAGTATTTTGTTATTGTTTTTTTTATAGCAAATTTTATGGATACATCTTGACAGCAAAGAAAAACATAACCAAGAATTATTAAAAAAAATTATGAATTAGTGTTAATTCGAGTATTTTTACGATTCAAAATAATCTAAAAAATTGATTATTATTAATACTCTTATCAGAATTATTTTATTCCAATTATTTCCGTCATAAAATACAAAATTAAAAAAAATCTTTCCCATAAAAAGGCCATACAATTAAAATTATCAGCGTGTGCGAGAAATATTTTTCATCGGTACACAATATTTATGTACATGTATTAGTTGGACTGCCATAAAATGTTCTCGATTTGACACATTTTTTTATTTTCGACCTCAGTGCACTAACACAGATACACATTTTTTGTAAGTAAAAACTTGACTGACTAAGTTGTGTGTCTCGTTCACACAACCACCGATTTTATATTTTTATCTCAAGTTATTTTTACTGACAAACTTTGATTCACAGTGGAATTGAGGCAATAAGCTGACCGAGATTCAAAATTATTTGAGATCCTTATTCGATATTATTCGGAAATACATATTTTAGATTATTCGAGACTATCTGACATTTTTTGTGTTTATACAAAATTTTGAAATTTGTTTGAAGTTAAGTAATGATACGTATATCATATTTGAGCAATAAGCTATACCAAATATCCACACTTGATGAACTGCGTCGGGACCGCGAGCTGCCAACAGCAACCGTTTTCGTCATCCAATATACGAAATTTCAAGCAGCACCTATATTTATTTCTGTTAAACAGCAACTTCCACTCGACGCTTGAAAGTTGGGCCCTTGTGTTGTAGCGACTTCGATTCAAATCACAACTCATATTAAGCGTGTTCCATTGGCGTTAGCAAACTACTCACAAGTACTTGTATCTACTCGCAATTACTCATGCTCAAGTGATGGTGTAGTTGTTAGAAGTAGTTACGCATATAATTAACGAAAGAGAAATTTTAGTTTAAAAAATTCTAATAGATGGCTCTATACCAATTTTGGTTGTGTGAAACGTCATTTTTTAACCCTGATCTAACCAAGGTGTGCCTTTTTGGCTCGTTTGATAAATGGATCGATTTTTAAAATAATGTTAATTTAGTTATAAACTTGTATGTATTTTATTTTGAAACATTTCCATACAACATACTTGACATCTAATCATTCTCTGAACAAAATTTCGTAAATTATTTGATTAGAATTTGAATTTACTGACATAACAAAAATATATTGGTTCGATTAGGGTTAAAAACAAAAAAAATTTGTTTATGTTTATGATACGACGTGCAATTGTTATATCGTAAAAATATTTTAATTATTTTGTTGTTTAATGTTTTATTTCTTATTATTATTAATAGATCAACGTATTTTTTTATTAAAATCTAGCAGTTTTATTAAAATTGAGGTTATGTTTTACTAATGTCACAAAAATTTGCGTTCCATTGAACATCTACTCACAAGTACTTGGCAGTAGCAAATTGTTTCCAATGGAACACAGTGATTGTGAATTTTAATTTTTTTGTATGAATGAGAGGAATATATGTTTCATGTTTATTATCATTTTGCACAACCGTGTGCGAACCCTTATTGCTTTGTTTACTAAATTAGTGCGAAAATTTTTTTTATTGTATTATAGGTATTTATATTATATTTAGATTTCCCCTTTTTGTATCGTCGTGAATTTGTACAATTACGACGACACACACACGTATATGCTATTATATTGGAAAAATATATAGCGCAGTTCAATTTCATTTTTCGATCGAATTGGTGATTTAGTAAAAAATAATTAATGGCGTGGGATAGTATTTTTAAAAAATGTATTTACTAAGAAAATAAATAATGATGTTATAATAAAATAATACATTTGTATTTTATAAATAAATAAATAATAATTATAATAAATAAATAAAAACGTTATAGTGTCATCTATATGAACTATTAATAGGGCATTGAAGTAATCAACAATTTAAGGTGCTCGATGATTTAGATGATGAAATCAATTTACGAACTACTTCAAAAATCTGTAGGGGAATTCTTTTAGGAGGTGACTGTATCACTAACCATGCGGTAAGAACACCTTCATATCGAGAAAATAGATCACTCATAAGCAGATTATCGAACCTATTAACGAACCGATTGACAGAATTCAAAATAAAAATGGGGCCTTATTGATGAACGACCCTGTTTAAGTTAGCCAGATGTAAAAGTCGATAATGCAGATGGCTATTATCATCCCAGCTGACAATAAAAAATGTAGTCGGTAGCAGGCGATAATGCTCAGTTAAAAGTTAGCAGGATGCATTGACTATAGATTTCATTGAACACTTTTAACAATAATTAAATTGTGGAAAATTTGAAAGCATTCAAAAGTTTGGGTCGAAGTTGTAAATAGAACTTTTATCTCATTTATTGTATTCTTCGTTTTTGTAGAATAATTGCGTGTTAAATTAGTTAATAATTTTAATTTTTTAAAGGCACCAAACCAATCCATCTCTACAGACACAAAACTCTTGTGGCTGATTTTATTTGAACATGAAAAGGTAGTGGTAGTGGTGCAGATAAAGGTAGTGGTGCAGATAAAGCATAAACATATTTGCTGAACATGTAAGTCAAGTATTCACAACTAAGGAGGAAATTGGGCGCCCAGAATTGGCACTTGATTTAGCAGAAACTTCATAGAACTACAATCAATTAATTACAAACGGCCTGATGAAAACAAATGATTAAGGCGCAGATTTCGAGTAATCCTAAAAAAATTCTCTTGGGTTTGACTAAACAAGTAGCAAAACACTTAAATAACTGCGGGAGAACTGGTTCAAATTAACAATATGCATATTTTTTGTTAATAATCAGATAAATATGAAATAAAAGTAAGCTCATACAAGTCATTCTTATTATTACCAACCGTTTCTCTAAAGAATTATCGACGAGGAAAGCAATATTCCAGATCATCAATTTGTATTTAGAGAAACAACAGAACTTAAATACCTAGGTTTACATACGATGAAAGTTTTAGGTAAAATAATGCGAAAGGAGACTACCAAGTTTGGGCTGTAAAATGAAAATGAGGCGGAAAGTTCACGAATGTGTATTAAGGGTTCGCGAAAAGTTAGTGCATGTGTTCACGTCTCTTCAGTGATATTGTAACTTGTGTTTGTTAACATTGTTATGTTAACATGTCAGTGCAATCTGAGTTCCTGAACAATCACTTTCTGGATGATCTGCCTTGCTTGTTTTTCAGAAAATCGTACAATAAAAAGTTAAAAAGACATTCACGCAAAAACTTCTTTGACTGGGATTCTTTTTCGATTTTTGACTTAAATTCTTTTTGAAAACGTGATTCAGTCAAACAAAGAGAAAGGAATTAAGATTGTTGTAAAAAGTGAAATAATTGTTATGCTTTGTGGCGAATATCGGAGTGTCCGAAATGGAAAATTACAAGCACATTTTTTTAGGATTGCATTTTTTGGTTAAACTAAATTTTATTATAATCAATAAATTAATTAAAATTTGACAACAACAAATTAGTAAATCGATAAATTTGTTTAATTAAAATACAAACTTTTAAGTTGTTCTGCAGCTCTCAAATCCTCATGGACATTATCCCCTTTTTCTGTGGGTTATGTCTTTTTTAAAGGTACATAATACCCAGCAAATTTTTAGGGAAGTCAATGACGATTTTGCTCTTATTTATGTCCAATGTAACCCAAAAAAATTTTCAAAGTTTACGATTTACTCGTATTTAAGAATAATTTTAAAACTAAATCTACATATTCAAACAGGAAAATTTTATTTAATTTATTTTTAGTTAAGTTGGTTCATCTGTTGTTGATATTCCCTCTAAATCTTAGCGTCATAGCTTGACATTTGCAAAAGTTACATAGTCAAGAGTACATCTACTCTGTGTGTGTTGGCGATTTTTCCATTATTTCCTCTCGGCTGCTGAAACGCGTTCCCCGTCATGGTTTTTTAACTCCATTGAACAGAAAGAAGTCATAGGGAGCCAAATCAGGTGAATTCGGTGGCTGTTGGATGGTATTTGTTGCATTTTTCGTCAAAAAATTACGAATAATGATGGCACTGTGCGACAGTGCGTTATCATGGTGCAAAATCCACGAGTTTTCTGCCCACAATTCTGGTCTCTTTCGGCGAATTGCTTCACACAAACGTCTCATAACGCCCAAATAATACTCTTTGTTTACGGTCTGGCCTTCTGGCAATAATTCATGATGCACTACACCGTTGTAATCCATGAAAACCGTGAGCATTGCCTTCTTTTTTGACTGAAAACGACGTGGTTTTTTTTGGTGAAAACCCACGTCTCGTCTCCAGTAATGATCCTTTTGATGAATGTTGGATCGGATTCAGCCTCGCAAATCATGTCTAAAATTGTAAATAATTTCTAAAATTGTAAATAATCGCCAACACACACAGAGATAGATGTACTCTTGACTACGTAACTTTTGCAAATGTCAAGCTATGACGCTAAGATTTAGAGGGAATATCAACAACAGATGTACCAACTTAACAAAAAAACAGAACTCAAATCGGAACGATGGGAGCGTCACACAGTGGTTATTCCGGGAACTTGTTGATCAAGGTAGTATGTCACGGCATCGCGCATGAACTGAACAAAAAATATACAGCTGTACCAAGGCATTTCAATCTAAAAAAGAAGTCAAACAAAAGGTATTCCAGCCCCAAAATTTGTAACTAGAATTACCTTTCAAGAATGCTATTCAGGCTACACAAAATACACAAAACGTATGTCAGTCAAACCATTTTCTGACCGAAAACCTTGTATTTTTTTTACTGAAGTTCCTTTTTATAAGGAGTTTTAGCAGAGCACCCTGTATTTTATAGAGCCATAATCAAAAAAATCTGAGCTTTTTAAAGGGAATTAGAAACGAGGAAAACATGAAACTTTTAATATTAAAACACACAAAACATATGAGAAATCACTTTTTTTCCTAAGACAAATTTTTAAATGAAAACGTTACAAATTCTTAATTATGATTTCGGAAATACTTTCATAAATGTTTGAATTTCAACATACCAATGAATATCGTTTAAGTAAATCGTTTTCATTTTCTTGTAATATTGATTTATTTAAACCAAAATATTACAAAAAAATTCATAACAACAGCTTTCTGGTCAAATTAAAATAAAAGCTTACTACGATTCGTTTGGTCATTAAGTCAATATACATTACATAGATGGCAGTGATGGCCGTAAAAATTTGATAAAATCGTATCAAAAATTACCACCTGGGGAAATTTCAAGTTCACAAATTGTAGGAAAAGCAAAACAAATTCACAAAATATAGAAACGTGTGATAATTTGGCGATTAAATAATTTATTTTCGTATTTTTCTGTAACCATTTTAGACATCTTACGTACACTAGTAAAACTAAAGATAAATTTAGCAAGTATTATTTTAATTTGTCAGAGCCAACTTTGATGTATTTTTCAAAATGAAAGTTCGAAAAAATATATTTTAGAAATAATTTAATTTTAAAATTTCTGCAATTAATATTTACTTAATACCAATATGGCCTTCGTGTATATTGTTCTTAAAGATATGTATAAAACTTTTATATTAACATTTTATAATATTTTTGCTTTTTTCATTGAAAAACTTGAAGCTAAAAAACATCATTTTTACTATGGATTCCTAAGGAAATCAGTGAAAAGTTATACCACTAAAAAAGCTTCTAAAAATACGTCATTAAGATTATGGCTCTATACTCTAGAAGGTTCTGGTTTTAGTCAAAAAAAATGTGTACGGGAAATTTTTGACCGAAGCTCCTTTCCGTTTTTGAGTGACATGTTTTTGACTGGTATTTCTCGAGCCCAATTTGCTTAATATTATTATTATTTATTTTTTATTTACCAGGTAACATGTGGACCATAACACCCAGTGTCGAAATAACTTGAAAGTGCAACAGATCATTTATACACGAGAAATGAAGAAGAAATTCTCTCCGACATGAACTGAATTTGTTGTAGTTCATACATGCCTTCAATTTATCTGGCAATCCATTGATTCTTTTAGGAGCCAAAATTAAATAAAAATATTTAAATTTAGTGGTTGTAAATTATTGAAAATGTGTAATATTCAACTTTCTCAAGTTATAATTTACTCCGACATTAACCTTCATCGAATAAAATTGATGCAATCTCTGCTACACTGGAAAAAATAAATCTAACGCAAAATCGAATGTTTGAACAGCTGCTTCAATTACAGGAAGACAACAAACAATTACAGCTAGAAAACAAAAAACTCAAAACAGAACTAACTAGTTACTCAACCGGGCAAAACCAATTTAGAAGGGAATTAAACCAACTAAAAGCTGAGGTTGATTTGCCTTTACAATTAAATAACCAGTGTAATCTTATAATTGCTGTACTCCCTCAGCTTGAAAATAATGAAAATAATGCCAAATACGAAAACACCGTCCATAATATTTGTGAAAAACTCGGGGTTGTCGAGTTTATCAATCAAGTTAATGAAATCAAGCAATTAAATCCAAAAAGAAAATATCCAGCTAAACAAAATAACACAGCAAACATTCTGTCAAATGAACAATCAAATCGTGCGCATTAAAACACCCCACCAATACTCATAAAATTTAAATCACTGGACACAAAAATACAATTCTTGGAAAAAAAACATTTTGGCCACTCTTCTACAATAAAACCACACATCAACTTAACAATATAGAAGATCACGAACAACAACAAATTTTCTTCAGAGATCATCTAACATCTTATCAACATAGTCTTTACAAAGCATCATCCATATTTAAGGCATCACATAACTTTAAATATCTTTGGGTTAAAAACAATAACATATATGTTAGAAGAGCAGATCAATCTAAAATTTACACAATAAAATCACTCAACAGTTTTCTTGACATCCAGAAAGACATCAACAAAACACAGATATAATTTGTTTGTTTATTTTTTAATTTTTTTTATTATCACATTGAATTGATTTTTTGTTTATCTTTTATAACTTGAATTATTTTTTATTTTTTTAATCAGCTGATAATGCATTCTGTTGAGGACAGTTATATTGGAGCAAATATTACATACAGTAGAAGCCTACAAAAAATTCATACCGATAAGGAATCTTTTAATATTCTATATTTAAATATGCGAAGCTTACACAATAAATTTGATGATGTCCAGTTTCTCTTAACTACATTTCAACATGATATTCATGCTCTCATTTTGACGGAAACATGGCTTAACAAAAATGATGAACAATTTGTTGGCATACCGAAATATGAATTATTTTTCTCTCACCGAACTAGTGGTATGGCGGGTGGAACGTGCAAATAGTATATTTACACTCCAAATATTCCGGAAATTTAATATTTGATGAAGAATTCGAGGGAAGTAGTTATTTAGTTATAAGCATACTAAAATATAATTTTCAGTTGATCTCAATTTACAGATGGCAAAAGTCTAGTACACATAACTTTATTGCTAAGCTCAAACCTTTACTCAATTCTTATCCAAAAAATATAATAATTGGAGACTTTAATCTAAATTTAGCAGACAGTACAAATATCATAAAAAAATATCATGATTCAGTGTGATCCTCCGGGTTTACTTTTCTAAATAGCTTGGACCCACGGTATCCGACTAGAGTGTCAAATACGATTTCTACTTATATTGATCATATAATAACTGACATTCTGGATCACGAATACGAAATGGTATATCTGGATTCTTCTCTATCATACCATAAGATGATTCTAGTAAAACAATTTACCAAAATTTCTAAAAAAAAAACAAATTCACCAAATTGATATCCTAAATTATGATGAAATAGATAGAAGCAGTACATGGCCCAATCTAAATAATTTTGATTGTTTCGATGATTTGTCACATTCTATCTCTGATCTCATAGTGAGCAATAAAACAACAAAAAAGTTTGTTCTTAAAAATCAAAATAATACCCTTTAATATTAACCTTATAAAAAAAAGAGAGAAGTTCTTTAAGTTAAAAATTAAACATCCACTTAACGAAGCACAATATAAATATTTTAAATTTAAAGTTTCCGAAAACATTAAATCTAAAAAGAAAAACTACTACAGCGCGAAACTAGAACAGTCTCTGTCGCAACCAAAGGTTTTCTGGGGTCATATCCGCGAAATTTTATTCAACCGAAAGACTAAAAGCACTCAAAGTGACTGGACTTTAGACATCGATGGGCATAAAATAACAGGAAACTATACGATAGCTAACCGTTTTAATACCTATTTTACACCAATTTCTCCGTATATTTTAGACCTTAACTAGATTGTCGAATCTCCACTTGAATTCTTCGAAGTAACGGAAATAGAAATTAAAATTTATATAGGTGAATTAAACAGTAATTCTGCTGTTGGAATAGACTTGATATCTGCAAACTGACAAACAATGTATTGGCTACCGGAATATTTCCTTCCTCATTGAAGCATGCTAAAGTTACACCAGTATTTAAGGAAGGAAGCAAACTAGCAATAAGTAATTATAGACCCATCTCGGTCTTGAACTCACTATCCAAAATTGTAGAAAAGGCAATCCTGAAACGAATAATACAATTCTTGGATTCCAATAATATCATCGACAATTTGGGTTTACAAAGAAGTCTAATATTACTGCATCCTGTATAGAATTTACAGATTTTGTCAGCAGATCTATAGATAAAAAATGTTACGTAGCCTGTGTATTTCTTGATATTCGTAAAGCATTTGATATGGTTAATCATTCAATACGTCTGCTAAAACTTAAAAAACTTGATTTATCACCTATTCAATTAGCTCTATTTGAATCTTATTTAATTGGTAGAACCCAAAGGGTAGAAAAAAGATATTATCTAATTCAAGCGGTATAGCTCAAATTACATGAAGTGGAGTACCTCAGGGATCCATCTTAGGGCCCTTACTTTTTATTATTTTCATCAACGATATAGCAAAACTAAACCTAAATGGTGTAATTCAGTTATACGCTGACGATACTGTTATCAAATATGCAAGCATCTCTCTTAATCAGATGTTTTTAGATATTCAGCATGATATGGACATTATTTACAATTGGTTCTAAAAAAATCGGTTAGTTCTCAACGTAGACAAAACTAAATATATATTATTCCAAAACAAACAAGTAGGGGAAAACGTGTTAGAGAACCTACACATAATCTACGACGGAAAATATATCGAGAGAGTAAAAAAATACAAATATTTAGGATTGATCATTGATTCCAAATTAAAATGGGATAGCCACATCGACCTTGTTGCTTCAAAAATAGTTCCATATGTATTTACACTCAGGAAAATAAAAAATATCTGTCACACAAAAACCTTGATGTTGATTTATTACTCGTATATACATTCACACTTCACGTATCTGAACACAATTTGGAGTGGTTGCTCGAATAGTGGAAAAATTAATCAACTCTTTGTTCTACAAAAACGAGCCATCAAATACATAAATAATTTGCCAATACTGTATCCCACAATTCTCCTATTTAGAAATTATAAATCATTTATCAGTATTTCTGCTCTTGGAAATATTGAACTGATGTTAACTATCCACAAAATCATAAATAACACTATAAAACATAATTTTGAGCTAAGCCATGTTTCTGATAGACATCATTATCCTACTAGCAGAAGATCTCATCTCCAAGTTGACTTTTTTGCTACCGGAATGGGATCGAGTAATATTTTATACATAGTTATTACAATATTCAATGACCTACCAAAAACTATAAAATATCAAACGAACTTCCTTAAATTCAAAAAAGAAATTATAGAATTTTTTCGTGAGTGAATTTTGGACTGGCTGTTATTATAAATGTAATATAATGTTCAATCTGCTGATCCTATAATTGTTAATTTATTATATTATTGTAATTTATCAATTTAATATTTCTTAGTTAGTAATACATATGCATTCGAACTTAAGAAAACAACATTTTCTGAAATAAATTTGAATTAAAAAAAAAAAAAAAATACCTTCATAACTTTTAAAATAAATCAATGTTTAAGGGGAAGAATTTACGATGGCTGAAATAGCGACCAAGATTTTTTTACTTTCGGTTTATTATTCATAATCCTTATGACATGTTTCTGGGCAATTACCACTGGTAAAATTTTAGCGAAATAAGTACCTCCCCAACAAACCAAACCATAAGACAACCTAGACTCCGTAAGCGCAAAATAAACATTCTTCAAAACACCAATAGGACAGACAAGCCTCAGAATATAAATTTTATGAATTACCGATATCATATATTTACGAAGATTTTCCATATGACACTTCCAATTTATGATGCAATCTATAGTAAGACCAAGATATTAAAACTTTGAACACATTCAATTAGGAAACAATTTTTCATACAAATAGCTTGGTTACGATTTAAACCATTGATGCATTATGATAAAGTTAGATTTCGAACTCAACCACATGTAATACACTATTTTCTCAATAAAATTAAATCGCATTGTAATAGTTCAATGTTACTGGTTCTATCAAAACGCAACTACCTGGGAATTAAAGTTAGCATAAAATATAGTATAGAACTAAATAAATTAAAAACAGCAAAGGCCCAAGGACGGAGCCCTGCGGAACTCCATCATTAATTAATTTGATTTGGCTCTTACAGTTTTCCATTATTACACACTGCGGTCTATCCATTATGATTCACCATATCAAATGCCCTTTTCAGGTCTACAAAAACTGATACAACAGAATTTCTTTGGCCAAGATTTTCATATAAAAAGTTGGTTAATTTCAGTAATGGATTTTCCGTAATTTTGAATTTTATAAACCCAAATGTATCTTATGGAAGAAGTTCAATTTGCTCAAGAACTCAGTAATTTTTGAATGAGCCAGTTTTTCAATTATCTTGGCAATTTGATAGGAATATAGGAATTAGAGGAAGAAAAAGTAAAACTAAAATTTATGTGTCGTGTGTAGATTAGACGCGGCTTTGGCAGATGGGTGGATATTATTCCAAAGATTTACTCTATAAACAAGGAATGAAGGTTTAATGTCCGCTGCTGCGACTTGCTGAAATTCAGTTTTTCAAATAAATTTAAGAGTACTTTCTAATGTAACAAATTGAATAGAAAAGTTAAAGCCACTAGTTCAAGAAATTTTCTCAAACTCGAATTAAAAATTTATCTAGATAATAGAGAAATGGGATCACCTCTCCTTTTCGAGAATTTATATCTAGTACAGGAGCTGAACGCAAGATTTAGCTTTTTAAATGATTTTTTGGAACATTCTAAAAAAACAGGTGCGCAATATGATATAAAAGGTCCTACCAAAATGCTAATAATATGACATTTAACATTAATAGATAGGAATCTCGCTGTATCCCGGAGTTTACTTAGAATGCCATAAATTTTACTATATAAATTATTTTTGTGTTCTGACCAATTCAGTTTACTGTCTATGACCAAACCTAAACTTTTTACATGTTCATAGAAATCAATTTTGTGACTATCAATCATTAGGTAATTAGGTGTTCTAGTGACTTATTTGGATTCATTTGGAGTTTATGTAAATTAGACCAATCTAATTTGCCTACTAAGACCAATCTAATATGCCTACTAATCTCAATAGAATCAAGATCACCAAATGAATATATTTGTAAATCGCCTGAAAAACCTGTGCATGTGCAGGATCTCGCATGCATGTGATACAGGATATTGGTTTATATAGAGCAAGAATAAGATAAGCATCGACATAGAGCCTTGGGGAATACCAGATGTGATTAAAATCGAGTCAATTATATTTTCAGAATGTTTACGACGATTGACGCCGCAAATGGAAATAGGAAAATATAAGTTGAAAAATTAAATTCATAGCTTAATATAGATATCAACATTGAATTATCAACCTTGTCAAATGCTTTAGAAAAGTCTAAAAGAACTAGAATGGTTACTCCTTTCATCTTCAATATTAGAGATAATACCATCGACAACTTTTAGCAGTTCTGTAACAGTGCTGTGGTTTGCTGAAAACTCCGACTGGTGAGTATTTAGTAAGTTATCACTTGTCACATAAGCGTTAATCTGTTTTCAAAAATTTTAGACAAAGTTGGTAATCTACTAATTGGACGAAAATCAGTTGCAGTAACCGGGGAACATATTTTAGGAATCGGTATGATTAAGGGAATTTTTCATGCATTAGGGAATAAAGATTTAGTTAAACCAGAGTTCACTAAATATGTTATGTGAGGTCGTAAGATCGGAAGTATTAGCTTAATAAACCTTAGCGCTATGCCGTCGGCTCCAACAGCAAGTGATTTTAAACTGCGCAATTGGATGAGAATTTCCTCTTCAGAAACATTACGAAAGTAAAAAGTTGACGAAAACCGAACCGAAATATGCATTCAACTCTTATAATAAGGTAAGCCTTATAATTTATCCAGAATAATTTAGTTGGAACCTGCCTATTAAATTTACCATTGAAAAATTTATGTTTAGCAGACTTAGTCATTACCCATTCCCGAAAGAATTTAAAACTGAAAGTTGCTCATTTATATTAGACAAACAATATAAGCGTGACCAGCATAAGGACTTAGCAACTTGGATTAATGATTCGCTATCAACATTCCTAAATTATCTTACGTAATTGTATTGTTAAATATTGCTGGTACCTTAAATAGGAAACGCATATGAACTGTAGATCATGTCATGGGTAGTAGCAATACCCAGAGTTGAAATTTGTCTGAAGGTTTTGAAGTTACTAGGTTGATTGGCAAACGCTAAGTCAATTAAGATAGCGGAATTGCCTGTGAAGTTAGAGGGCTCCTTAGAGTTTAAGTTAAAGCAAAAGGATGACATCAGTGGTTTTATTTTTTTAGCCACCACGATAATCACTGCGCTTAACCATAATATCGCCTAAAACAATATCCAGTTCATCAATTTGGTCCCTTTGAAGTGGACGGATTGGATTGTAAATCACGTCTATAGCAAGTTTTTTATTATTATGATTAGCCATTTCAATGAAAAAGATGTCAAATGGGGTATTACTTGAAATGGTATAAATTATTTTAGGGCTCAGAAGCTTTTTGACATAAATTGCAACCCCACCATCACGCCGACCCTTGCGGTCTTTATGGAATAGTGTAAAGTAATCAAACTGAAAATGTATGCTAGAATGTTTGGACTTCAGAGACGACTCAGATGTAGCAATTACATGGAGAGGAATATTTTTCACAATTAACATTATTTCATCAAAGTTTGCCACTAAGCTACCGGGATTTAGATTGCAAAACTACATTTCTCAAGTCATCTTTACATTAACTTACTTACTATAGTTACTTTTTGTGGGTATAGTATAAGATATTTAAATATATGTGCACGTTGAAAAGGTGTCCATTGCACTACCTTCACACTAGCCGTATTCTGCCCGGACACGGAGGGCGGTAATTATCACACCCGTGGTTCACTATGAGGACTTTTTATCGATGCTTTCTTTTTTATTCCAAGAGTTCGCTATAACTTTTGCTGACATACATTTTATTCACATTTTTTTTTTCTTTATATACAAAGAAATCAATAAGTTTCATTTACATTTATTTTATATAATATATTTTTATGTACACCGCTTTACAGTTTAGGTTGCATATTATAATACATCTGTTACTTTATACAATATATTCCTTTACGTTTTTGAGCCTTTTTAATTTGAAAAAGGGTGGTACACGGTTGTGTCCTTCACGATATTCGCACCCTTTGTGATATTTTTATGACTTCTACTTTACGACTTGTCTTCTTCAACTAATAGCTGATTTACATTCAATGACATTCGACGTTCGCAAAAAAACTTGAAACACAACCCGAGAAACAAACCCAAAAGTCGACGTCTACTAATTTTGCAGATGTCGAGTTTCATCTTTCTCCTATAAAATCGTCGATGCTTGAATAAATAAATATAATAAGGTTACATAAATAAGAAAACCTATCATTTGTATCGCTTTATGACATTTTCAGTTTAAATTTATTTTTTATGTGTAAAGAAAATGAATTTTTTGAATGTAAATCAGCCTTAACTCTATTCTTTTCAACAACGCTAACGTTTTATTTCATATCATGCCAATTTGTTTTTCGTGTGAATAGTGTGTTTAGGGAAAAATAATACGCCCCTCCACAATTCTTACTGAGCTTACTAGTAACTAGACAATAATAAGGTAGGCAAAATCTACTACTTTTTATGTTCATTTGCTCAACGTAATGATTGATGTTTCCCCAAAATTTACAACTGCCACAATACTCCCCTTCCAGTGAAATGCGTGAGGATTTTTTCCTAAACCTTTCCTAAAAAGCAAAAACAAATACTTAGGAATCATTTAACAAATAATTCACGAGCCTTTTTTAAAACGTGAAATTTTTCCTAAATCTAAAATTGTAAATATGTATGTGTTAGTAACGTATGTTGTTTCACAAAAGCCAATCAAATTTAAATTGAAAAGATACCATTCAATTTTGAATGTACACTCCCCGACAATGAAATACGTTCATTTTAAATTATCACTGTATTTGATAGTGCCTACTGTAAAAATATTTTGTCTGTGTAAAAACGGTACTTTAACAAAACATAATTATGTGTAGCATAATTATGTTATATTTGAAAGCGAAATTGGAAGGAAAACAGAAACAGACAAAAAATATTTCAAATAGAGCGCGACAAAAGAATACGTTCATTATTATTTTGTTGTTTTAACTATTGAAATTTACTTTTTTATTAAAAAGTTGTTCTACTATAATTTCAAGTAAGTATTTTAAAAACGTTTCTATTAACTGCAATAACAAACATTAATTCAATCTTAGGAAATGAGTCGTGGAAAAAAAGTTGAGCGTCATGAAGTTCAGACAGTATTGGCTTTACATAGAAATGGGCTTAGCAATAGAAAAATTGCTTCAGAAGTCAATCGAAGCTTAGATGTGATCAACAAAATTGTAAAAAACCCCAACTATGGAGTAAAATCTAATTATAAAGGTCGAAAATCCGCATTAACTGAACGAGAAAAACGTAAAATTACTCGAATTGCTAGAAATTCCAGCAAAACCGCGCGTCAGATAGCAGCTTCAGCCAATGTTACATCATCGGTACGAACCGTACAACGATTTTTAAAACAAAATACATTCCTGAAACGACAAAAAATGCAGCGTAAACCTTCATTAAGTAAAAGCAACATTCAAGCCAGAATGGTATTTGCTGAGAAACACATGAGCTGGACAAATGAATGGAATAATGTTTTATTCTCTGATGAAAAACGGTTTTGCCTCGATGGCCCGGATTGTTATAATTATTATTTTCATGATATTAGAACTCCTGAACTAACACAAATAAGACGGCAACAAGGTGGGGGTGGTATCATGGTGTGGGGTATTATATCTTCATTCGGCAAATGGAAATTTGAATTTATTGCGGGATCGCTTACTAGTGAAAAATATAAAGAATTATTAAACAATAAGTTTTTACCATTTTATCGACAACTTCGACGAAAAAATTGATTTTTCAACAGGATAATGCACCAGCGCATAGTTCCAGAAATGTACAAAATTTGTTTGAAGCAAACAAAATCAAAATTATGGAATGGCCAACAAAGTCGCCGGATCTTAATATCATAGAAAATTGTTGGGCAGAATTATCGAGAACAGTTTATGGCCAAGGAAGGCAATATTTTTCATTGAACGAGCTACAAATAGCAATAGAACAAGCAAGTCTCCAACTTAACAAGAATTATATCAAAAAGTTGTATAAGTCATTACCAAAACGAATTTTGGAAATTATCAAAAATAAAGGCAAGAGTATTCATTACTAAAATATGCAAAAGTAGTTTTATTTGTTATTATTCTTAAATGAACGTATTTCATTGACGCACCACGAAAACCATTTTCTGTTGTTACACGAGATTACGAAAGAGAAGGACACCAATATATATCTCTAATCATTTAGCAATTCGAATATGTAAATAACCGTTGTAGAAATTTTTTCGATAATTGTTTGATTTCAGTAAAATCTAAAAAAAATTGGTGAACGTATTTCATTGTCGGGGAGTGTAAAAGATCACTACAGGTTTGTAATCAAAGGTTAATGTTCAATAATTATATTACTAAACCATCTTCAGTACTTTGTCCGGAAATAAAACTAATTACTAAACGTAGACATGGTCCATAGTTGACTTATGTAAATACTGGAGAAATTTTCTTGGAGCTAAAATGGTCATGAGGGAAATCAGCCCAAGATTAAATTGAACGACTAACCTTCAATGTTTGAATTAACTAAACCATCTTGAGTCCCTTGTTTGGTAATGAAACTACTAATAAATTGTCGACCATGGTCCATTCTTAAATTATGCAAAAATTACAGACATTCTCTAGGAGCTATGAGGGTTAGATATGACAAAAATCACCCAAAGTTTACATTAAACGGCAACACTTAAATATTTAAATTTACTAAACCATCTTCGGTAGTTTGTCCGGAAATGAAACTAAAAATAAAATATAGACCATGGTCCATTCTTGACTTATGCCAATATTGGGGACATTCTCTTGGAGCTATGAGGGTTAGATATAACAAAAATCACCCAAAGTTTAAATTGAACGGCTAACGTTCCATATTAAAATTTACTAAACCATCTTCGGTAGTTTGTCCGGAAATAAAACTAAAAATAAAATATAGACCATGGTCCATTCTTAACTTATTCAAATATTGGGGACATTCTCTTAGAACTATGAGGGTTTGATATGACAAAAATCACCCAAAGTTTAAATTGAATGACTAACGTTCAATATTTGAATTTACTAAACCATCTACGGTAGTTTGTCCGGAAATGAAACTACTAATAAAATGTAGACCATGGTCCATTTTAAACTTATGCAAATATTGGGGCCATTCTCTTCGAGCTATGAGGGTTAGATATAACAAAAATCAACCAAAGTTTAAATTGAACTGCTAACGTTCAATATTTGAATTTACTAAACCATTTTCAGTAACTTATCCAGAAATTAAACTAAGAACAAATATAGAGCGTGGTTCATTCTTGACTGGTGCACATATTGGGGACATTCTCTTGGAGCTATGACGGTTAGAAATGACTGAAATCTCCCAAACTTTAAATTGAACGATTAACGTTCAATATTTGAATTTAGTAAACCATCTTCGGTAGTTTGTCCGGAAATAAACCTAATTACGAAATATAGACCATGGTCCATTATTAACTTATGCTAATATTGGGGACATTCTTGTGAAGATATGATGGTTAGATATGACGATAATCACTGCAAGTTTAAATTGAACGACTAACGTTCCATATTTAAATTTACTAAACCATCTTTGGTAGTTTGTCCGGAAATGAAACTGCCAATAAAATATAGACCATGGTCCATTCTTAACTTATGCAAATATTGAGCCATTCTCTTGGAGGTATGATGGTTAGATATGACGATAATCACTGGAAGTTTAAATTGAACGGCTAACGTTCAATATTTGAATTTACTAAACCATCTTCGGTAATTTGTCCGGAAATAAACCTAATTACGAAATATAGACCATGGTCCATTCTAAACTTATGCTAATATTGGGGACATTCTTGTGAAGATATGATGGTTAGATATGACGATAATCACTGCAAGTTTAAATTGAACGACTAACGTTCCATATTTAAATTTACTAAACCATCTTCGGTAGTTTGTCCGGAAATAAAACTATGAATATAATGTAAAAGCCAACACCTCTGAAATGATCAAATTTTGAATTTAGATGAAAGTTGTGAATCTTTAGACAAGGGTCTAACTTTTTTAAAACTGACATGAAAAATGTCAGTTGGCAACTTGGAGCTAAGAGGTTATTTAGTTAGTTTGCCAAAAAGAATTCCCAAAAAAACAAAAATTTCGAAATAATTTTTTTTTAATGAAACAAATTTTTAAAAAATAATTTTGAATCGTTTTATACCTTAGAGGATGGGGATTGCTGACTTCAAACTACTGCATTGGCGATTAATTAAAATTCCAACATTCTTACAAATAAAAATATTTTCAAAATTGTGTACTTCTAATAATTATTTACATATTAAAATAGAGAACTCCCCAAAGCCGTTTAGCGTTCGTTCTGTCTGCGCAAGGATGTCAAGAAATTATGTAGCAGGCTTTTGTTTTCATATGTTAGTTAATAAAAATTTAGTGGGTCTACCTTTTTAATGGATACTTTATTTTGTATTTTTTGGGCGACTTTTATTATCGAGAAGATAATGGCATTCCGAAAAATCTATTCTCTTATAAAGGAAATTTGGTTTTTGGCATCAACAGAAAATCGATAGTTCATTTGTGTTTTTTAAATTCGTCGATAAGTGTGAATAATTTCAATTACAATTGCTTACCACTAAGGGGTGGTAGTATTATCTTACGGGGTTAGGTGGGTTTGATAATTTCAAAAAATCGTTTTTTTTTTGTCTTATTAAATAGTACAATATGCTCATTGCTCCAAGAGAATGTCCCCAATATTTGCATAAATCAAGAATGGACCATGGTCTATATTTTATTAGCAGTTTTATTTCCGGACAAACTACCGAAGATGGTTTAGTAAATTCAAACATTGGGCGTTAGCCATTCAATTTAAACTTGCGGTAATTTTTGTCATATCTAACCCTCATAGCTCCAAGAGAATGTCCCCAATATTTGCATAAGTCAAAAATCGGCCATGGTCTATATTTTATTAGTAGTTTCATTTCCGGACAAGGTACTGAAAATGGTTTAGTAAATTCAAATATTGAACGTTAGTCATTCAATTTAAACTTTGGGTGATTTCTGTCATATCTAACCCTCATAGCTCCAAGAGAATTGTAACAATTTGGCTGATAGCATTGGCAGTCATTGGAATGATTACTCAATAAATTTGTTTATTGATTAATTACCCAGACCAAAAATAACAAAAAAAAAAAATTAATAAAAAATCGCCGTTATTTTTTTTTTGGGATGATTGGAAAAAGACAAGAGTTAGTTTTTTTTGGTGTCGAGAGATTGGAGATTAAGATCGAATGATTGCAATCAATATTTAGAGTGGCAATAAAATCTAAAATTAAAAATATTGAATTATATAAAGTAAAGTTTACATTAAAAAATTACATATATTAAAAGAAAATAAGTTTTAGTTTAATAGTCTAAGTGAAAGAAAAAAAAAAGTTTATTAAATAACTGAAGTACATAAATTGTAAAACTGTATTGTATGTACTGTATTTATAAAAGTTTGTGAGAGACACATACATTTTTGGTGAGGACATGGTCAAAACAAAAAAATAATAATTTTTGGGACCGGACAAACAAAAAAAAAAAATAAAAACAATATAAAACTAATCAAATCAACCAAAAAATGATAAAATGTGTAACAATGTACTGAGATTTGATTGAATTCTTTAAAAATAATAAAAAAAAAAAATTTTAAATAAATAAATTAATAAACAAGAAAAGCTGATTGTCTAAAGTTAATTACTGCGTGATTAAAATAACAAAGAATAAAAGTTCGAATCAATTTAATTTGGAAAAAATTCCAATAAATACACGTAAACTACATATCAGCATAATTAACAGTTCCAGTATATACCGCCGTTACCATCGGAATTAATTATTGGTAACTTTCCTGCAACAGATGATCATCATTACGGTATAAGGGTATTACATATCTAGTTAGTATAGTATAGTAATTTAAAGTTAAGTTTTTTTGATAATACGAAAATAAAGTAGTTTCTGAGTTGTTTCAATTTTATATTCTTAAATTAAAAGTAAAGTGTAAAAAGAAGGATTGGTGATGGTAAAAATGTTTGTAGTTTAAATTCATGATGATGAGTATCAATTAAATCCTCAAATTTCTGATGATGTGAGAAACCATATGATCGGCCGTGTGTATAGTTTTTTTTTGTACTTGGGAATGGATGTGGTGAAAAAAGAATCCTGCAACCGGAACATGCTACCCAACCATAGAAGTGCATCACCACAGGTTGGTTTAGCAAACGATAACCCTTACAGAATGTCCCCACTATTTGCATAAGTCAAGAATGGACCATGGTCTATATTTTATTAGCAGTTTCATTTCCGGACAAGGTACTGAAAATGGTTTAGTAAATTCAAATATTGAAGGTTAGTCGTTCAATTTAAACTTTGGGTGATTTTTGTCATATCTAACCCTCATAGCTCTAAGAGAATGTCCCCAATATTTGCATAAGTCAAGAATGGACCATGGTCTATTTTTTATTAGCAGTTTCATTTCCGGACAAGGTACTGAAAATGGTTTAGTAAATTCAAATATTGAACGTTAGTCGTTCAATTTAAACTTTGGATGATTTTTGTCATATCTAACCCTCATAGCTCCAAGAAAATGTCCCCAATATTCGCATAAGTCAAGAATGGACCATGGTCTATATTTTATTAGCAGTTTCATTTCCGGACAAGGTACTGAAAATGGTTTAGTGAATTTAAATCTGGAACGTTAGCCGTTCAATTTAAACTTTGGGTGATTTTTGTCATATCTAACCCTCATAGCTCCCAGAGAAAGTCGCCAATATTGGCATAAGCTAAGAATAGACCATGGTCTATATTCTATTAGCAGTTTCATTTCCGGACAAGGTACTGAAAATGGTTTAGTAAATTCAAATATTGAACGTTAGCCGTTCAATTTAAACTTTGGGTGATTTTTGTCATATCTAACCGTCATAGCTCCAAGAGAATGTCCCCAATATTTGCATAAGTTAGGAATGGACCATGGTCTATATTTTATTAGCAGTTTCATTTCCGGACAAACTACCGAAGATGGTTTAGTAAATTCAAATATTGAACGTTAGTCGTTCAATTTAAACTTTGGGTGATTTTTGTCATATCAAACCCTCATAGCTCCAAGAGAATGTCCCCAATATTGGCATAAGTTAAGAATGGACCATGGTCTATATTCTATTAGCAGTTTCATTACCGGACAAGGTACTGAAAATGGTTTAGTAAATTCAAATATTGAACGTTACTCGTTCAACTTAAACCTTGGGTGATTTTTGTCATATCTAACACTCGTAGCTCCAAGAGAATGTCCCCAATATTTGCATGAGTCAAGAATGGACCATGGTCTATATTTTATTAGCAGTTTCATTTCCGTTCAAAGTACTGAAAATGGTTTAGTAAATTCAAATATTGAACGCCAGTCGTTCAATTTAAACTTTGGGTGATTTCCGTCATATCTAACCCTCATAGCTCCAAGAGAATGTCCCCAATATTTGCATAAGTCAAGAATGGACCATGGTCTATATTTTATTCTTAGTTTCATTACCGGACAAGGCTCTGAAGATGGTTTAGTAAATTTAAATATTGAACGTTAACCGCTCAATTAAAACTTGGGCTGATTAGCGTCAGATCTAACCCTCTTAGCTCCAAGAGAATGTCCCCAATATTTGCATCAGTCAAGAATGGCGCATGATCTATATTTTGTTATTAGTTTCATTTCCGGACAAACTACCGAATATCGTTTCGTAAATTCAAATATTGAACGTTAGCCGTTCAATGTAGGCTTTGGGTGATTTTCTTCATATGTAACCCTTTTAGCTCCAAAAGAAGGTCTCCACTAATTGCAATGTCAAGAATGGACCATGGTTTACATTTTGTTCATAGTTTTATTTCCAGACATGGTTTTGCAGTTAATACGGTGTGTAATTTAACAGAGTATTATTATTTCTGATTTATATTCAATTTTTCATTTGTGTGTTTCAATAAACCATTATTGATTACAATTAATTGATTGGTTTACTAATACACTAAAATGTTTTTAAAATTTAGGAATGTTTTAGGAAATAATTCACTATCGTGTGGTTATATGTGTTATATATGTGCTCTACTCTGTGTATGAGATTGTGATTTTCTGTATTGATCCGTATTTTAATGTTCATTTGAACTGTGATGGTATTATGTTGTTAAATTATCTAAATCTGACTGGCGTCTTTATGATTCTTCCCGTTCTAATTACTGTTGTTTGTCCTAAAGGAGGAATTTTAATGTCGAAATTCAAAGAGACTTTTTGAGTTGAATCTGTTTTGTGTCAATCCTGAGTCCGTACTCCTGAATGTCCGTTGAAGAATCATCTATGTCGATTGTTTTCGCATCTCTTTTGATTACCTTTAAAGGACCTGTGTAAGGGGGTTCCAACGCTTTTCTTAATGCATCTGCTGTTCTCAAAAATACATGTGTGTTGGAATTACATCTTTAGACACAAAAATTTTATTAGTTGTATGCCTTCAAGCTGGTGTTGGTCGAATTAAGTCAAAATGTTTTTTTAAATTTTGAACGAAATCATTTTGCTAAGAATTGTTATCGAGAGTTTGGTTTACGAAATGTCCCGGTACATGTAGTGCTCCTCCATATACTCATATACTAGTTCTTCTGGGGTGCGATTCTGGCTCAGTGATAATTTGAAATGATAAAAAAACTTTTCATTACCATCTAGTCATCCGTTTTAATTTTTTTCATTGCTCAAAACAAAATTTTGCATGTCTTATTGCACCAGGATGCGATTCTGGTTCGATGCAATGAAATCTGATAAAAGTATAACACTTAAAGACGGTGTTTTGCGATTTCAAGTAAGCGACGAATGATAAATTTATGACGAATTTGAAAGAGATTCAATAAATTTTTTTGTCGCCGATGGTAAAATTTGTACGTATACAATAATGATTACTGAAATATGTAGAATATATTTAATTACGTTTACAAATAAATTAGTTCTTAAGAAAAGTGATGTACCAAATTTTTGTATGCACTGGGATATATGTATGTATGCATGTAAACGTTTATTTTTAAAATTTTAAATTTTAACCCGTTTGATTCGATAACCTGATGTTTCACGGAATATCTCTCAGTTTCTTTTTCTAGAATCTGAATAATTTGCATAATTGGGCAACTGCAAATTCAAAATCAACGGAAAATCTACTCTAGGAAATTTAAAAAGCCTTAAAATATTCTAATTATTTGAAATAAATAAGTGAAAAGTGACCCTGAAATACCTTCTATAAAGAAAGATTTTGCAAAATGAAAATAATAAAACCTGGTATAGGTTTATTGGCCTTAGTTCACAATGAGGTTTTTGTTTGAAAAAATGTCGACATAATTTTTTCACGTCGGGTTGGCGAAGGTAAGATTCGTCAATGTTAAATTGTCGTTAAGTGGACGCAAATTCCAGAAATAAGACTCGTTCGGCACGTAAAATGAAAGGTAAGAGCAAAAATGTATTTGGCTGATTAATTGTATTTGTGCTTTATTCTGTGGTATTATCATCTTTATCTTCTGAAATGCTTTTTGAAAAATTGGAAGAATATCGGGACAAAAACAATTTAGTCACTAAAATAAAGTCACAAAAACTACTCAGTTCGTTATAACATTTCGACATTGAATTCAAAGGTTCGTCACTTACATAATTGGTTCTATGAGAATCTATTTTCAAGGGTGTGCGAGTTCGAAGATTTCTACATTACATGTCATTTCTACGTGTTTACGACGAATTTCAAGACGAAAGGCAAAATTTGTAAGGAATTACATATTTCAACATATGGAGAGTAGATATCTAATTTTTTCCCACCGCGGTAATCGGTTGTCAAACCCACTAAATTAGGAAAGATTTTTCTACTGGCTCAATCCTAATTATGTGATCCCTGTAACGGGAACACCATAAGCATAATGCATATTCGAGCTGTGAGCGAAAAAAATTGATGCAGGCAAACAAAAATTCTGGGATCACTAAACTCTTTCATGGTACGTTTTAGGAATTCTAACGTAGATTTGGCTTTAGAACAGATCAAGTCGAAATGACGATTAAATTATAAGGTAGACGATTAAATGATAAGATACAAATATAACTCTAAGGTTCTTTATTTCATTTACTCGGGCCAAATTATTTTTCGCAATATTGTAATCATAAATAAGATGCGATGTTAAAAGTGTAAAACTCATCATTTTGCACTTTGTTACATTTAAATATAACAAATTATTCTTACACCAAACATTAACCGCATCTAATTCCTTTTGTAACTTCTCTTTTGTTAGATTTCGAATAGAGTAAAATATTTTACTCTATTAATCGAGATCCGAGCCCTGAGGTATCCCAGAATGCACATAAATTGTATCAGACAAACTATTGTTAATTTTTACACATTATATCCGCCCAGGAAGATATGACTCAAGCCATTTGATCAAATTATCATTAATACCAAGTAATTTTATTTTTCCGGAAGTCAAACGCCTTAACGAAGTCGGTATAAATAACATCAAGTTGAGCTTTGCCTTCAATCACCTCTGCTGCACGTTTCTACTAAATTCTACTAAGTTTAATAAAGAAGAACCTCCTCGGGGAAAAAAAACCTTGCTGTTCATCTACTATAAGCGACTTAAGACCGAAAAACATATAATCACAAACAATCGACTCAAACAATTTAGGAATTCCCGACAATAATGAACTACCTCTGTAGTTAGATACTTCACTTCTATTTCCTGATTTAAACACCGGTAGAATATGAGACGATTTCCAGGTGAGAGAAAGCCGAGCCATTTCATTACAGTATTGTTTAAGAAAATTTGAAAAAATACCGTCTGGGCCACATCCATCCTTAAAAAGATGAAGGGATTTAATGATATCATCTGGAGAGGGATATACAAGCGTGTTGGTACAATTGTCTTCATCTTCAACAATATCAGTACGTTTATAAATATTTTCATTATTTACCCATATTATTTTGAACCGTAGCAATAAAATTCTTGTATGCAGTACAATGTAAACAATCAAACTGTTTCAGTAAACATAAAAATGATAGTCTATTATCAGCACCCTTGGAGAACTTCCACCTTCGATATAACTTTTTTTTTACGATTTCGAAGATTTATTAGGTCGTTGTTAAACCGCAGAGGATTGTTAAGATTAACCTTTCCAACAGAAATTAGGACATACCTGTTGAAGCCATTGAATAAAATGTCATAGAATATTTGCACATCACGGTTAATGTTCATGTCCGCCAACGAAAAGCCCGAATCCCAGTAAGCCGATTTAAAATAAGACCTAAATTTGTTGGATCACTGTCAACAGCTACACTTACAATAGACAAATGAACAGCGATCAGCATACCTCCCCACTTGTTTTGACACTGGTTAGTGGCGACCGATCACACCTGTTCACAATGTAATCTGCCGGGAAATACTCAGAACAATATATGTATATCAGAACTTAAATTGGTTTCGACAATTACGTATACTGACTGATACAGATTTTGAGGCAATGTCTTTGTAAATATATAAAATTGCTGTTTAGATCAACAGTTTTACGCATTGATCAAGAATTTGAATAAGAAATTCCAAAGTATCGGGTTGCGTAATTTAGATCGAATTTAGTGTCCACTACCAATAATCGAACAACACAAGAAAAAATATGATTATGATTATTGAATTTACGCATAGTTCTGAAAAGAGAACATACTGCGTGTTTGCACTAGCACAGTACTGCCGTGCTAAGAAAAAAAGTGACAAACGCCAAAAGTCGATATTTGGATTCTGTAAACAAATACCACTTTTTCTACTTTTTAAAACAACCGAATATCTTTCTTCAAATGCTATAAAATCACGTTATTTAATAGTTAAGTTTCATATTAAGACATATGGTAAACAAAAATAAAAAAATTGAAATTACTCAAAACTTCAAAAACGAAAATGTGACTTTTTTTCTTAGCACGGCAGAATAAGTGGGTATCAGTATAAATAACTCTAATAAGATTTTATCAACTATTTTTCACTGATGCGTTGTATGTCTCTATATGTATCATTTTTGGTATAACATTAGTATGGAGATAAGGTGTCGTAAATCGATTTCTAAAAACAATGTCTAAAATTACCGATCAAATATTGAATGGTGTAAGTATAGCAAATACAGCTTTTATTACTCTTGTAAACCTAGCAACCTTTGCTTTACTTCTTGATAAAATTCAAACATTTAAATTTCAAAGTAGGCATAATACGAAAAATAATGAATTTTCCTTTTTGCTTTGTTTACACCGATTCAAATTTATCATTTCATTTTATCTCTGAACCAGAATCGCACCCCTGGTGTGGCGTGTAGCTAATCGCTGAATGACGTCCGCAGCCCGATAATCAATGGTAACATGTTGACCCAGTCTGGGTGGTTATGACTAATGATGGCAGCTTTGATGGTGCAATGCCATCTTTCGGTCATGCTATTGCTTTTCGGGTTATAACTCGTAGTGCGTCGGTGCTGGAAACCAAGTAATTTAGTTAATTCCAAAAATAATTGAGTTTCAAACTGAGCTCTCTGGTCCGTAACAATAAACTCTAGTACGCCGAATCTAGCTATCTACGTTGATTAAACTGGCAAATGCGACTGTGGCCGCAGTCATATCAGGCACCGGAACTGCATCAGCCCATCGCGAAAATCGATCAATTAACGTCACACAATAATGGTTGTTACCGGAAATTGGAAGTAGAGCAATAATGTCAAGATGTATTTTTGTGAACCTTGGATTTCTTGGATGGTAAATCTTGGATTTTTGACATGGTATACAATTTTGAGCCATTATTCTTAAATCTTTAGAAATAGAAGGCTTTATGCCTAGTAGCTCGAAGATCGAAGGGTATAATGTTAGCTTAAAAGGATACATTGAACGACATGGTTCAGGAGTACGGAAGGAAGGATGTAAGAGATTGTACCTCGAATGCTAAAATGAGAAAATGGGAGAGTGAATTTAACGAGAAAAGCCTAACGAAAGAAATGATGTACAGAGTGCTCCGTGGTACTTCTTTGAGAATTCCTCTCTTTAAGGAGCTCATAAGAGTTACGCGAATATTGAACGAATGGTTGAGAGAATCAGGTTGAACCACGAAAACTGGAAGGAATGCTTCTGGAAATGCTATTTGAGTGAGGGCAAAGATTGTGAGTTGTATGGATGTGTGGAGGATGTTGAACGTCTCATATTGGCATGTCCCAGATACAGCCAATGTAGATCTAAGTTCAACATCCTACGGAATGCAAGAAATCTAAGTGATTTAATGAATGAGGGTGGTTCTTTCCTTTATAAGTGATAAGTCGGATCGGATGTTACAGCACGACTGCCAAACTTTTATTCAAATACAATTTACATAAACAATATATGTATATTTATATATATATATATATATATATATATATATATATATATATATATATATATATATATATATATATATATATATATATATTGACAGAATATGTAATTTGTCGGTTACCCAATAAGCAATATGAATGCGACCATATTATAATTCTTCTTTAATTGTTTTGTGGTTAGTTGTAAACGATCCTTCATACTGAGAACATTAAAAAGAAATATTTTAATCTTGCATAAACGTATTTTATTTTCTTTAAACATTTTAATACCACGTGTTTTATTTCTTTAACCATTTTAATAGGTTATGGGCCCAGTAGTGATTAAATAATAGTTTTAAATAGTTTTTTTTAATTCTAAAAATCGTACGCATAAACTAAAACGTTGAAGGTTAAGCGCGTGGTTTTTCGTGTATTGTGAAATAGTTTTTGTTTGGTTCATCGGTTGCCTCGTGTTTTGAACATTTTATTTTTTTTTAAATTAATTTCATAATATTGGGCAAGTTGAAGAAGTATGGAATCAAACATGCAAAAAGTAAAACCATTTGATGGTTCGAATTTCTCGAATTGGAAATTTCGAGTCAAAACATTACTAGAAGAAAAGAGTCTAGAAAAGTTTTTAACGAGTTCATTGGACACGTTATTAAGAGATGTTCCAGTTGATGCGAAAGATGAGGTTAAAAGTGAGAGGATCAGAGACACGTTGATATGTGATGAGAAAAAGTGCAAATCAATTTTGGTGCAATGTATTGGTGATTCTCAACTGGAGTATATTAAAGACAAACAGTTCGCGAAGGAAATATACGATACATTAATTGGTGTGTTTGAGCGCAAAAGTGTTGCCGGTCAGTTGTTGTTGCGAAAACAGCTATTGACAATGTGATACAAAGATGGTGACGACATCAACGAATATTTTTTGCAATTCGATCATCCTGTGCGTGAACTGAAGTCAATTGGCGCCACATTGGAAGAACTTGACGTTGTCTGTCATCTGATTTTAACATTGCCAAAAAGTTTCGATGGCTTGGTTACAGCGCTGGAAACAATGGATACAACAAAGATAACAATCGAATTTGTTAAAAGTCGTCTATTGGACGAGTGTGGAAAGCGTGCTGCGTGTGGAAATGGACGTAGCGGTAGATCAAGTGATTCGATGGCAATGCAAGCAGATCGTTCAAAGGTTATTTGTCACAGATGTAAAAAGCCAGGGCATATAAAAGTAAATTGCAGGGTAAAATTGTCAAAGAAAAATGTTGTGTACAATAAGAAAAGTGTCGGTGCAAATTGTGCTGAGAAAGATGACAATCCAGAGTTTTTGCTTTGTGAACAACAGGATGTCATTAGTGAGTCAGTTGGGAATAACGATGATGTTGCGTCATGTTGCATAGGTGCCAAAACATCAAAGAATGGCAGTGATGGCTTTGAAGAGATAAACTTTGTTCTTGATTCGGGCGCAACACATCATATCATTAACAATGGCGCATCATTAGTGGCAAAGCAAAAAGGTGATATTTCTATAAAGACATTTTTCAATGATGATAATTTAACGAAAACGATTCAAAACGTTTTATTTGTTGAGAATCTTAAATGCAATTTGCTGTCAATTCGTCAATTGACTGACAAAGGTTACAAAATCACATTTAATGGTGATGTTGCATTTATTTCGAAGAATGGTAAAAATATGTTCGCTGCCCGCCTTAATGGTCAGCTATACCAGACAATTTTTTATGTTGAACGAAGTGTGTTTGCGGGGATTGCTGGAGTGGAACAATTAAATAAGACATCGCAGAATTTGTGGCATTTTCGTCTGGCACATTTAAATGTCAGCGACATGAAAAATATGGTGAATCAAAACATGGCGATTGGATGGGACAAACTTAAGGTGAACATCGATGACAAGTTTTGTGAACCTTGTGTAATATATATATATATATATATATATATATATATATATATATATATATTACACAATATATATATATATATATATATATATATATATATATATATATATATATACGAGTATATATATATGTGTGTTAGTACAATGATAATTTTAACAAGCGTTACATTACTTAACGAATACATACATATCAATAAGGAAATGTTTCAATTTATTAGGATGAGTGGGATAACAATTTGATACAAAAGTACAGTAGTCGACAGAATCTGTGTAGGGTGTAATCCGGATCAATTTCAAAGATTAAAAGTTGTTGTGTTAAAAATTAATTTAAAAAAAAAATTAAGATAACAAAAGGGAAATTCTGTCATTAGATTCGGATTCAGCACACAAAAGTACGGTTTTTGGCTTTTAGAAGCCTCAGGAAAACTAGATCAAGGTTATCATTCTTAATAATTTTTCGATGAATGATCAAATGTTTAAGTATTTCGAACGTTTGTTTTCAAAAAATGTCCTAAAGCCCTGATTTGTCCTTTATATTGTAATAGATGGTAAATGAAGTTTCGTGGAGTTTAGTTTTCCTTTTACAACCTTCCGGAATCAGACTTTTTCTACATAACGTAGAAAAGCAATTAATGTTAGAGGCATAATTGGTGTTAGGCTAGAAAGATAAATATTCGGGTCATCAATTTATAAACAAAAAAATTGTAAAATCATAACCACTGTAATGAACTTGCTTTAATTGTTCGCATCGAATTGAAAATCCAGACACACAAATTGAATATTAATTGAACAATGTTTTATAAATCAGAAAATATTGTAGTTTTCAAGTACCATAAAGAAATAAAAGAAAATTAATCAACTCGGCACTGCTTGAAGACTTCATGTCTGGGATATCCACATATCTATCAACACATTCATGTACGCTTATTCACCTTTATTGTTTATTCGAACGATAACATGACTTCATCGAATTTAATTGAACACCAAGAATATTTTCACACCTACGCATGAAACTAAAATATGTAAATTTTAATTATAAATTTTTTTGTTTTAAATTTTTTTCTTTAATTTGTTAATTATTTATTTTCTAAATAGAATCGTAGGTATACTTTAATTACTCTTTAATTCTAGATCGATATGAAATTTTTAGATTTGTTTGCATCTGACATCGTTGCGGCTAAGATAAAATATTTAATGTTTCACCTACAATGTTGTACTTCCAACTGTTCTTTTACAAAAAAAAAAAATGTTAAAAAAATTTCTCCGATTTTACGACCAAGGTGAGTATAAAAGAAGATAACATAAAGTCGTCAAAAATGCCGATTTAAATATAGTCCAATTTCTAATGTGTAACGTATGTGCGTGTGTATGATGTTTAAGAATAGAATTGTCGAAAATAAAAATTTTGTTGTATTTTTGGATTTGTTGAAAATGAAAATACACTTTTAAAAAAAAAAAAAAAAAATTCAAAATGCTATTTTAAAATCAATTTGAAAAACTGTAGTTATGCATACAATTTGCAGTTTTAGTTGAAATGAATATTTTTTGAATGAGTTTACTGAATATACAGATGGGCCATTTTTAGAAATGCAAATAGGTAAATATAGAATATTATAGAAATAAACTATTTTTAATTTGTGACAGTTTTCGAACACTAGTAGCTCTGGTGTAGTTTTGAAATAAGAAATTGTTGGAGTGAGAACATTTTTTATATCCGTGTAAAAGAGATAGATATGTTATGTATATATATCTGCGCTGTGCTTTTATTATTGTCATGAAGTTTATGCTTAACCTAAAAAATATAATCTTTGATTTTGTAACATGTACAGTCGTGTTTTATTCTAATTGTATTCTCTCCGAACTAATTATATCCCAACAGGTTATGGGCCCAGAGAAACACGTTTTAATATATAATTAGTTAAGCAGATATTTTGTTAAACCATGGCAAACAATTATATTCCTTCAATAGAAAAATTTAAGGCAGAGAAAATTATAACACGTGGCAATTCGCAGTCAAAACGTACTTGGAACATAAGGACCTATGGCAGTACGTCCTGAAAGTAGATGATACTAAAGTACAAAAAGATATTTTAGCAAAATCAAAAATTATTTTGCTTGTTGACCCGGTGAACTATGTTCATATTACTGAAGCAAAAAATGCAAAAGAAGTTTGGGATAAACTTAAACAAACTTTCGAAGATTCTGGATTAACACGCAAGGTTGGTCTTCTACGTGATTTAATTACAACAAAATTGGAAAAATCAATATGTTAACAAAATTATAATAACCGCTCATAAACTCACAAGTATTGGATTTGTGATTTCCGATGAATGGATTGGCACATTTTTATTGGCAGGATTGTCGGACGAGTATAGACCGATGATAAAGGGGCTTGAGAGCTCTGGTATCTCTATTACTGATGATTCGATCAAAACCAAATTGCTGCAAGATGTGAAAGTTGAAAAAGAGAATTCTAATAACGCCGCTTTATATGGAAAATTCAATAAATATACGAATTCAAAAAACCGAAACAATACCTCAAAGGGGCCGAGATGTTACGGTTGCAATAATTTTGGACATATATCCAAAAACTGTCCCAACAAGAAGGATGATAAAACTCAACATCAGTATCGACATCAGTATAATAAATCATCATCTAGCCAAAACAAGAAAAATTTAACCTCACTTTTTGCTAGTCTAAAATCTGGATCAATAGTTGAAGCAGATGAATGGTACATTGATTCCGGTGCCTCATCACACATGACAGTACATGGCGAATGGTTGCAGAACATCAAAGTTCCTCCAGATAGCCGCTGTAGGTGATGTAAGATTTAATATGTTTTCGGAAAACACTAATGATGTGGAACCTGTTTATGTTAAAACCGTTCTACATGTTCCAAATTTATCGACGAATGTACTTTCTGTGAGCCAGATGTGTTCTAATAACAAAAGAGTAGTGTTTGATGTAGACGGTTGTAAAATTTATAATGAAGACAGTGTGTTGGTCGCGACTGCTAAACTAGAGGATAATATGTATAAACTAAATCGTGCTCCGGATCAACTTGAAAAAAAAAAAATAAGTGTATGACAGCTAATAATGTTTATAATGAATGGATGTTATGGCATCGCCGTTTAGGCCATATGAATTTTGATTACACGAGACAATTGCAGAACATTTCCCGTCCATTCTGTGATAAACAACTATCTGTTTATACTAAAAAGCCATGTGTAGTATATTTAAAGGGTAAACAATTAAACAACCTTTTAAAAATACTGGAACTCGTGCAACAAAAGTGCTACAAATTGTACACTCCGATGTTTGTGGCCCGATGGAGATAGATTCTCTAAGTGGTTCCAGATACTTTGTAACAATGATCGATGATTATACCAGAAAAACTTTTGTTTACTTTTTAAAATCAAAGAATGAAGTAAAAGAATCATTTTTGTATTTTACGAATGCCGTTGAAAACGAAACAGGACAACGAATACAAATTCTACGAACTGATGGTGGCATTGAATATCAACCACTTGATAAATTACTGAACTTGATTCATTAGCTGAACGACAAAACAGATCTATTGTGGAAAGAGCTCGTTGTTTGTTGTTTGATGCAAAGTTACAGAAACAGTTTTGGACTGAAGCGGTTTCAACAGCTGTGTTTATCGTGAATAGATCACCAACCAAGGCATTATCCGATAAATTAGTTCCTGAAGAAGTTTGGTCTAATAAAAACCAGATATGAAATTTCTAAGAATTTTTGGTTGCAAAGCTCATGTACCCAGTCAAAAACGTAAGAAATGGGATGCCAAATCAACAGAATGTATTTTTGTTGGTTATCCTTCTGGAACAAAAGTATACCGGTTATATGTGCCTGAAACACAAAAAATAATTCTTAGCCGAAATGTTGTTTTTATTGAGACTGATAATGACATTTTAACTCTCAATGGATGTAACGATGAAGCTGATCTCGATGCTAAAAAAGAATCAGAAATGGAATTCTTTATAAAGACTTGTTAAGACTTAAGTGGGAGTTAATGAACTTAAAGATGACAATTCTCAGATTTGTTTAAATGATAATCTGAGTCAGATTATCAATGAGATGATTGTTGTGAACCATCTCAAGCCGAAAGTGATTTCTATGGTTTTTCAGATGAAGAAGAACAGAATATGAATGTCCAAGCTGTCGTAAAGAATCAAAACAACGACATTCATCAAGAAAAACTGAGTTACCAAAGAAATTTGATAATTTTGTTATGAAGGCAAATACAAGTGAATTTTCTGATCCTTTGACCGTACAAGAAGCATTAAGTCGATCAGACGAAAAATTCTGAAGAGAAGCCACGAAAAGTGAATATGACTCTCTAATCGAAAATGAAACATGGACATTAATGAATCTACTTTCAGATCGAAAAGCAATTGATTACAAGTGGGTTTTTAAAAGCAAAATAGACGCTTCTGGTAAACTACGTTACAAAGCACGGCTTGTAATCAAAGGATGTGCTCAAACAAAGGGGATAGATTACAGTGAAACATTTTCCCCAGTGGTTCGATACACATCCATACGTTATCTAATGGCATTGGCTTCTAAATTCGATCTTGACATTGATCACATGGATGAAGTCACTGCATTTTTACAAGGAGATTTAAATGAAGATATTTACATGTTACATGTTGGCTATGGTAATGGCACAAAAGTTTGTAAATTAAAAAAGACTCTACGGATTGAAGCAAGCCAGCAGAGTATTGAATATTAAATTGGACAAAGTTTTAACCAATATCGGGTTTAAACGATCAAAAGTAGAACCATGTATTTATTATAATATAGAAAAATCAAAAATGATATTTTTAGCAGTTTATGTGGATGATTTGCTGCTATTTAGTAATTGTGCCGAAATTAAAGATAAAGTTAAAATGGAACTTAATAATCATTTCAAGATAAAAGATTTCGGTGAAGCTAAATCCTGTTTAGGAATAAATATCACACGTGATCGTGAAAAGCATAAAATTTGGATAGATCAAGAAAAATACATTAATGAAGTTTTAATCAGATTCAACTTGAACTTGTCCAATTAATTGTAATCTTGTATCTACTCCTTGTGATATAAATTTGAAACTGCCGAAAGAAATGTGTCCGAAAAACACAATTGAAATCAATGAAATGGAGTGTGTGCCATATCAACAAGCTGTTGGGAGTATTTTGTATGCTGCTCAAGGTACCAGACCTGATATTGCGTATGCAGTTAGTATAGTGAGCCGCTTTAACAATAATCCTGGTAGACAACATTGGAATGGTGTTAAGAGAATTCTGCGGTATTTGAAGGGAACGTCCAGCATGAAACTTGAATTCTCAAAATATGGAAATTCAGATCTCATGGGATATTGTGATGCTGATTGGGCTGGTGATATTGATGAAAGGCGGGGTCAGTTACTGGTTACGTATTCATGATGCAAGGTGGCCCACTTTCATGGAATAGTAAAAAAACAATCAACTGTAGCCCTATCCACAACCGAAGCCGAATACATGGCCCTCTATGCTGCAACACAGGAAGCTATGTGGCTTAAAAATTTTGAAAATGAATTTCAATTTGGTAAACCGAAATCGGTGAAGATTCTATGTGACAATAAGAGTGCCCTCGATCTTGCTGCAAATAATGGTTATCATGCACGGACTATAGATATTAGACATCATTACGTATGAAAATGTGTTGAAGATCAGAAAATAAAGATTGCATCAATCTCAACGGACCAGATGGTTGCAGATATATTAACCAAAGGATTAAGTAAGGACAAACATACATCCTGCTGTAGTGGACTTGATTTACTGAATTGAATGTATGTTCTAGTGGGAGTGTTGGAGTGAGAACATTTTTTATATCCGTGTAAAAGAGATAGATATGTTATGTATATATATCTGCGCTGTGCTTCTATTATTGTCATGAAGTTTATGCTTAACCTAAAAATATAATCTATGATTTTGTAACGTGTACAGTAGTGTTTTATTCTAATTGTATTCTCTCCAAACTAATTATATGCCAACAGAAATTATGTTAGTATTCAGAATTGATTGCTGAATAAGATGTGGAGGTATTAATTTAAATGAAAATCATATTTCTCCTTGACAGACATTCATTTCAACTATATTTGACTCATTCGTTTAGTTTCGTCCCCTATTAACACATTGTTGACCAGCAATTTTACATAGAAACTATGTCATGTCACCGGCTATTATTTTGTAATTGAATGTTAAGCTTGGTTTAAAGGCATTGAATGGTAAAGACTCCGTCTAGACACGATTTAAAATCTCTTTTTCTATTACAAATAGAAATGTTAAATTATTTTTTGGTTTTCTTAAATGGGAAAGTTGATCTGCCTGAATGTTCAACTCGAGTTCTCAACAAAAGAATTGGAAAATTCCCAACTTGTCCACATTCAGGAAATTATCCGGGCCCGATTACTCAAAATCGATTAATTATTGTAATTAGTGAGATTCTAACATGGCAATAAAAATAAATTTTAGTTTAGTTTGATCACTCTATTTTCCATCTACTTAAGCTACTTTTATTGAGGTGGTTAGGTGTGAAGTTGGCACTTGTGGCCAGCTCCGTAACTTTCAACTTCCACAAGTGCTCATGTTACATCCACGTGGTGACAACCGGTAACTAGATTGCCGATTCTTTGGCTTCCAGGCTAAAATACGGCGCTAAAGGAGTTAACATTAAACAAATCACTGGGCTGGGTTAAGGTGTTACTCGAGCTCAGTCGCTAACGGTGGATCTGGATACCTGGTGCCCTCCGGATTAAGTAGCCTTATCAGATGGACACATTAGCAAATCCGGGATATGTAGACAAGAAGACTCGGGTCTGTAGGCCTGCCTCTAATTTTACAACAAAAGCGTGGGACATAAGCTCTTGCTAGGTTGATCCCTCAATCCGAGTCACCAAACCTGGACCAACAAAGCGGAAGCAAAGTACGAAGGAATCTGGTTCCTCAAGACCAACATACAATAGTAGGAGAAAAGCCTGGAGGGCTCTAGTCAAAATAAATAATATTTCGCCGGAAGACAGGACGGAGAAAGACAGTGCCACGCTTGCGTGGGCAGTGAAAGTCACCGAACAGAAGTCGGAAGGCCCTTCAGCTGGCCAACAACTAAAAAGAGTAAGATCGCTGGAGTACAGTCCTAAGATTGCCAATAGGGCGAAGCTCCATGCTACCGGTATGAGGCCTTTCAGTGAGGAACTCAACGATCAGCTGGCAGGATGGCCGTATCACGCCCGCCAATTGGAGGAAGGTGGAAGGGGTCTTAGCCACCACCTACTTGAAAGTAAGTTTTTCTAGGGGGAAGATTCCCTGCAGAGCAAGAGCTAGGATATACATCCCGTCGGAGCGTAGTGAACCGAACGTGATACTCCAGTTGTTGCAGGTTGGCAACCCGGATTTGCCAACGCACAACTAGAAAGTTGCCAAGCTCCAACAGACAAAGGCTGACTATAGGTCAGCTTTTATTATTTTAAACAGGGAGTCACTGACTGCAGTGGAAAAACCAACGGTTCAATCAACTAGAGTTTCACTGCGGTCCCAGTCAAGGTGTACAAAAAAGACGCGTACAAGCCTGAGGCTCCAAAGTCAGGTTCAGACACAAATAGCGGACAGCCAAGCGGAAACGCTCTCCACGGAAACTCTCTCCCCGTGAAGTCTTTAAATAGGCTCTCAGAGGACTTCTCATTAGGGGAAGAATCTGATGTTACTATGGTGGAGAACTGCATGTCTGCAAGTCAACCTTCACCACGCTAAGGCAGCATCAGCTGCTCTTATTTTAAAAATTGCGAAAGAAGCGACAGATGTTGTGTTGATCTAGGAACCTTGGGTCACCAAAGACCGGGTAAGGTTCGGTCGTGCATTCCCATTAAAAATAACATAAGTGGTTTTCTGCTATCAAATTTAGCAATGTAGACGTAGCAGCGGTCAGCATTGAAGTCGATAGCTTATGATGAAATGGATGTTTCCCCAATCATTCTAGGTGGGCTATTCTTGGAGGCTCAGAAGCGCAAGGTTGGAATCATACTGGGGAGTGAATCAAAGTACGGATGCAAATGAACGAGGTGAGTTACTCCTTGGTTACATTTTAAGTACTAACCTTCATTTATGTAACATAGGCAATAAGCCGACTTTTATAACTAGGAATAGAGAGGAGGTATTCGATAATACACATGTGTCGAACTTTTGATGATTAGTCTATTAAATGATAATTATTATCTTCAATTTGAAATGGGCTTGGCTGCTCCAAAAATTCCAATCTACAGAAAAAGGAGAAAAACCAATTGGGATACCTTCAGAACAATTCTAGCTAATTCACTACCGGTTCCGGTGCCAAAACCTACAAAAACTTCGCAAGAGCTCGATGGCTTGCTGGACGAGCTGTCTGGCGCTTTTAATGAAGCGATACTGGGCTCTAGTCCTTTTAGTAGGCCTAGGGGTTGAATCTCGGCCACCTTGGTGATCTAAGGAGATTCAAAAAGCACGTGAAAAATGTAAAAGACTCTTCAAAACAGCAAGGAAAACAAGAGCCTCTGTAGACTGGGACTCCTATAAGGAAGTCCTCAGAATTTACAAATATCAATTGAGAAGCGCCAAGAACAGATCTTGGAGACTATACTGTGGCAAAATTCAGGAGTCTTCGGAGATGTCTAGGCTACGCAAAGTACTATCAACTTGTCCTTCCATCCCAAATTGTCTTCAATGGCCGGATGGGATATGGACCAATAATAGTGCGGAATCGCTGAAACTTCTGTTGGAGACTCATTTTCCTGGTTGTTCCAAATATGTACCTACCATATCAGTAGGTAAATGGACAAGTAGCCTAATAGGTCAAATTATTAGCAGGAAAAAGATCCTGTGGGCGATAAATAGTTTTAAATCGTATAAGTCACCTGGACTCGATGGTATTATCCCTGCGGATATTCAACCAACTACGGATCTAACCATTTCCTGATTAGAGGTCATTTTCAAAGGCAGCCTGGTATGTCACATTCCTAGCAAGTGGGCGCAAGTGAAGTTTTATTTATACCTTAGACCGATTAGCTTGTCTTCCTGACTTTTAAAAACACTGAAAAGACAAATAGAAGCTTATATTAGAGGCGCATAGAAGCTCATATTAGAGATCTGCAGAGACTGCCCTTCATTCTCTTATATATTTCATTGAGAAATCTGTCGAGTATAGAGACTAAGCAATGGTAACATTCTTTGATATTGAGGGAGCCTTTAACAACGTGCTTCCAGGGGCTATAACTCGGGCACTTTCAGATCTGGGAGTGGATTAATCATTCAAGGACTGGATAGATCAAATGCTAAGAGGCAGGATCATAAATGCGAATTTGGGGAATCCTCTGCCAGAAGATTTGCAAGCAGAGGTAAGCTGCAGGGTGGGGTACTATCCCCTACTTTGAAACTTGGTCAAAAATGACCTGTTGCTAAGACTGGAGGACGGTAGCTTCAAGGTGGTTGCCTATGCGGATCATGTTGCTATTGGTGTCTATGGCAAATATCTCGGCCCTGGGCATTCTTTCATTATGGGCAAACGAGCTACGACTGAAATCTACCTCAAGGTGTACCTGCAACAATACAGGACACTCATCCATTTTGTGTAACGAATAAATTCCCAAGAACCCCGACTAAACTGTCCCGTCACTATCTTTTGACATAAAGTTCCGGACTAGGATCCCATCCAGGGGCTTATGATGAAGTGGATATAAACCCTAGCTTATGATGAAGTGGATATTCCACCAATCATTCTAGGTGGGCTAATCTTGGAGGCTCAGAGGCTCAAGGTTGGAGTCATCCTAGGGAGTAATGCAAATTCTCATCACACGATCTGGGTAAGTACGAAGACAAATGAACGAGGTGAGTTAATCCTTGATTACTTTTTAGGTACTAACCTTCATATATATAATATAGGCACTAAGGCGACTTTTATAACTAGAAATTGACAGAAGGCATTGCATATTACACTTATCTCGAACTTTTTGACGATTAGTCTATTAAACTGGAAAGTTTCGGAAGACCACTTTTTTCTGATTATTGTTATCTTCAATTTTAAATGAACTTGGCTTTTTCAAAAAGTCCAATCTACAGAAATAGAAGGAAAACCAACTGGGATACCTTTAGAACAATTCTAGGTAATTCACGACCAGTTCCGGTGCCAAAACCTCCAAAAACTACGCAAAAGCTCGATGGCTTAGTGGACGAGCTGTCCGGCGCTTGTAATGAAGCGATACCGGGCTCTAGTCCCCTTAGCAGGCCTAGGGATAAATCTCGGCCCGGGGTGGGGTCCAAGGAGATTCAACAAACACGTTCAAAATGCGAAAGACTCTTCAAAACTGCAAGCAAAATTAGAGACGTTGTAAACTGAGACTACTATAAGGAAGTCCTCAAAATTTACAAATATCAATTGAGAAGTTCCAAGAACAGATCTTGGAGACTCTACAGTGGTAAAATTCAGGAGCCTTCGTAGATGTCTGGGCTAAGCAAAGTACTGTTAACTGGTCTTTCCATCCCAATTTATCTTCATCGGCCGGATGGGATATGAACCAATAATAGTGCGGAATCGTTGAAACTTCTGCTGGAAAATCATTTTGCTGGTTGTTCCGAATCTGTACCTACCACATCCGTAGGTAATAGGAGTAGTGGCCTTGTAGGTCAAATTATTAGCAGAAAAAGATCCTGTGGGCGTTTTTTAAAAACACTGAAAGACAAATAGTAGCTGATATTAGAGGAATAATTGTGGCGGAAAAGCTGTCTAAATCCAACATGCCTATTGCAAGAGGTAATCTGTAGAGACTGCTCTTCATTCCCTTATATAGAGTATAGAGACTCCAATTGTAACCTTTTTGGATATTAAGGAGGCTTTACCAACGTACTTCCAGGGACTACAACTCGGACAATTCCAAATCTGGAAGTGGATGAAGCACTAAAGTACTGGATAGATCAAATGCTAAGAGGTATTATAATAAATGCCAGTTTGGTGGAATCCCCTGCCAGAAAATTGCAGAAGTTCACCGCGGGGAGGCGTACTGTCCTCCCTGTTTTGGAACTTGGTCATTAATTACCTGTTGCTAAGACTGGAGGACAGTGACTTCAAGGTGGTTGCCTATGCGGATGAAGTTGCTATTGGTGTCTGTGGCAAATATCTCGGCACCCTTACTGAACTTATGCGAAATGCCCTGGGCATTCTATCATTATGGGCCAATGGCTGTGGGTTGAATATGAACCCACACAAAACCGAATTGATTCTGTTCTCTAGGAAATATAAACTTCCTTATATCGATCCTCCCACTTTAAATGGGTTCAGCTTGACTTTTACAGATGAAGCGAAGTTTCTGGGTCTCGTTTTGGATAGCAAATTAAATTGGAAACCTAATATTCTGGAAAGAGTAAAGAAACTTACGGTAGCGCTATACTCTTGCAAAATGCCATTGGGGAAGGATGGGGGCTTCAGCCCCGCATCGTACATTGGCTTTATACCGCAGTAGTGAGACCCATTCCTTTGTAGGGGGTAACAGTCTGGTGGCCTACTCTGGACAAAACTGTCAACCAAAAGCTGTTGACAAAAGTTCAGAGAACAGTCTCACTGTGCATCAGTGGTACACTGAAGAGCACATGCACTCACGCACTGGAGACTCTGCTATTTCTGACCCTCTAAATATCTTTTGGAAACAGTTGGCAGCTTGTACTGCCATACGACTGAAATTCACTTCAATGTGGACCTGCAATAATAAAGGGCACTCGTCTATATTGTGTAACAAACAAATTCATAAGACCGCTGAATATACTGTCCCGTTACTATCTTTTGACACAAAGGGGCACCCTTCGTCAAGGATCTGACGGACCTCTGTAGGATGGGCGTAAGGATTATCCAGCGCTTTTTTAACAACTCAAAATGGTTCCAATGAGTTGGAGGACAACAATTATTCGTGGTATGGCTACGGACCATTTTTATGTATATGCCTGGTTCTATTGCACCGCCACCTAAACCTGAACCTAAACCTAAGCTACCTACTTATATCGTAATCCAAATATTTCATGCCACAAAATTATATCATTTGCTCGTTAATTACTGTGTAAATGGCAAAGAATAAAAAATTAAGCATTTTAAAGTACCGTATACATTAAATTCCTTCTTTGTATAATAAAGACAAAAACAAATGTTAAAATAAGGAGAAAGGCACTTACCACAAATATATGCGGTGAAAAATGCTCATTCCACTCAACAATGTAGGTCAAATAATTTTTCATATTGTCTGAGTGAACAAGAAAATTATCAAGATATAAAAAAACGAAAAAAACTAAGTTGCGGTTATGTGTACGTTGTGTATGTTGTACTTTTATGTAGGTACCAAACAATAGAAATAAGAAAATTGTTCAAAGCAGCAGTGCTTTACTTTTGTTTAGTTCTACAGCATCACGTGTGCTATAGCGTTTTTTTGGTTTTTCACAATTTAAAACGTGATTTGAAAATTTAATTCGTAACACCATTAGTTGTAGTTATGTAATTAAATAATTAGTATGACGTAACCAAAAGATTTAACAATAAAATCAATTTTCTTAAAGACACGAAATTATATTGATGAAATATTTCCGAATATAAGAGGAGACTCAATGTCTCATTGTTATGTGCTTTTATATTATTGATCTGTTTAAGTCTTTATTGTGAGATTTAAAAAAAAACATAAATATTTACAAATCTTTACACAAGTACCTATAATTGTGCCACACGCATACCCCCTTCAACTTTTATCTAAAAAACCAACTGCAGTAAAGTTAACAAATTGTATTTTTATGCAAATGTGACAGGATTACATTTACTGTGTGCTACAATGTACATAAATGAAAATTAATTTTTCCACTTGTTATTGTTCCGATTACATAACCCTAGAAAATATTATTGAAATGTGTTTTCTAGTTAAACGATATAACTCTGTAGAGTATACAAATATTAAAACTTCAAAGTTGTAATCTGAAACACTTAAATTAAAAAAAACAAAAACTGAAACATTTCAACAGTGATAAAATATTAATTCGGAAAAATATAATAATAAACATATTGAAGCAATGTTTTAATGGTATTTGAGTTTTAATTACAGTAAGGCCTTGAACTTTGACTTACTTTAACTTAACCTTCCGTCGGTGTACGTGTTTTATACACACGGTCTGTCCATGGGGGTAACATGTTACCTCACTAGTTTATTATACAATACAAGGGAAAAAGTTATATTTGGTTAATTTATTTAAATAAAACTGAACATAATATATCAATAAAATTTATTTTAATTAATTGGAATACATTGAAAATATTTAATATTTAATCAAAGTCGTCATCAAGATTTTCACAGCTGGCGATAACTTCTACGTCTTGGATTTCTATGGCACAGCCAGGCATTGCAAACTATTTTATGATGACGCTTGCATGCGGGCATGGTACAGATGTGGTAATTAATATTTGTTTTTAAGTCAGCAGACCGATCGCAGAAGTTACAATGACGAGACCGATTTTTGGTAATGTGCGAACTAGTTCCAGCATCTGGTTGCTGTCTTAGAATATCGACGTTAAAACCCATCAACTGCATCGTAACTTTTATGTTTTTTATTCCATGCGTTTGGATTTGATAGCCGCTTTCGAATATGTTGATCAACAAGCTGTTTTGCAAGGATCTCCGGAAAAAGTGTGTTTCTTTTCTTTTGTACATATGCATCTGGGCGAGCTAGTTTATGTATGTTAAAGGCAGCAATAGCAAAGTCTTGGCCAACTTATCCATAGTATCTACTCCTCCCTTACTGGAATTGTAGTCTAAAATTATATTCGACATGCCGGAAGTTGCATCGGTGTCATCGTTATTATGGAGAGTCGATAATAATAGCACATTTTTATCTGGTTTTGGTATGTAACTCACTAAAGTGAGATAGCCATCAAAACAAAAGCGTGATGAACCAACTTCTCGATTTTTGATATACATTTTTTTTGTCTTGTGCCTTATGTGCTGCCAATTCGACTGGTAAATCGGGTTTATTATTTCGATATCTTCGTCAAGAGCACAACTGGTAAAAAAGTTGTCCATTGTTATAGTACGTCCTTTGTTGACGTAAGGACGAGCTACCTAGTCTATTCACTAGGTTGAATGCGTAGTCTTTTGCGCTCTTCACTCCAGGTTGATAACCAATATAAATTTCTCCATTCGATTACCTAAAATATTTTGATTCCATACTTTCCTGGTTTGGAAGGGATGTACTCTCTTTATGCCACAATTCGACTAGTCGCTCATCCCAATTCTGCCACATTCCGGCATATAAAATAATCACAATGAGGGCGTAGAGCTCGTCAATTTCCACGTCATACCATATTCGTGGTTGTTTATGTTGGCTTGGATTACGGTAACGATCAAAATAATCCTTCGCCTTACGATTCATCTCACTCGCGATAATGCACATCATCGTAGGTGGCAAAATACTTTTAAAACATTCTTCTTCCTTATTGAAATGTCTAGCACTTCCAATCAATCCTGGTGTCTCACGATCTATTTCAAATTCTGGAACTTTATGAATGCTCGGTGGTTGAACGCTCCATTTTTGAGAATAATTCTTATTCTGCGAGTTATAAAAGAATTCTTGTTCATCAGTCTCGTTTTCATCATCATTGGATGAACATTCTTGTAATGAATATCTGGAATATTATATTCATCATCATAATCTAAATCCGAAAAATCACCATCTAACTCATCTTGTTCCTGAGGAATTTCGTTATATTCTTGTAAATCATCACAAGAATTAATTATTAGTAAATTATCCGATGAAATGGATATCTCATCGAACAAATCTCTTAGTTCTTGACTGCTCTGTCGCTTTGTCATTATATAACAAAAAAGATAAATTGGCAAACATCTAAAATGAAAATTACTTCGAACACTATTGTGTAATACTCACATAACTCTAAGTCAATAAAAATACTTGTAGGGAACAGTAATAAACGGTATGCAGAAACTAAATCACAAATTAACCTTATACAAAAAGTATACACTTACACAAAATAAAATAGTTACACTCCTTGCAGTAATGACGAACAATTCCTTTATAGGTTCAAACACAAACTACGATGTAGATCTATCAAACACATTTGTCGATAAATTTTGAACGGTAAAAGTACCGTTATAAATATAATATCTATATTCAAGCTGAGTTCATAAATTTTGAAGTCGAGTTTATGTTGAAAGGCTGTGAATTGTGAAACGCACGTAAACGAAAAGAAACAAACAGAACAAGGATTCCCATAATGATTTTGGTTTTATCTGGCCCAAATGGTTTGAAATAAAGATAACCCTGTCCTAAAAGTAAGATAATTATGATTTTCTTTCATGAATTCGTATTTCCTGTATACTTTTTTAACTATCCGATTTCAATTGTGTTCTTTGTTAGTCTGGGGTAACTTATTACCCCCATGCACAGACCATGGTATATTTTTCATTACTGTGCCACAGTTTCTTTGAAATGATCAGATTTCACCGTTTTTTGATATTTTGTTGTGCTAAACATGTAAGAGAGAGCATTCCTAAGTGATTTCGGATTAATTCGCATTAATTCACTTTTTATTTCATTTTTTTAAAGCCTGGGGTAACTTTTTACTCCAGTGCACAGACGGAGGAGGATTAATATACCTCATTAAACCACAATACATTTTAATTTATGTCATGGACATTTTTGGTAATTTCTGCTCAACAAAATTATTGGAGAGCAAGGTGACTTTTTAATCAATATTATGGCTATCGTTCTAAAGATGATAAAAAATCCACATATTGTGAACACCCTCAAAGAAACAAAACACCAAACACACACAAATGTGCCATATTTAACCCACACAGTAAAAAATATTTACATAAACTCTGTAAAATTCCATATAAATCGTAGCAAAAATATTACATATATTTATGTAAACCAAAAAAGTCAGTAACTGATTATGTAAAATTCAGTAAAATGTTCTGTATAATCTTAAATTACATATAATTACAAGAATAATCCATAATTTTATTGAAAAATTCATCCCAAGTTATGGAATTCTCCATACGATATGTAGTGCTCCGTATTTAACATGTAATTTTACATAAAATTTCTGTAAAATAAGAGAAGCGAGAAGAGAAAATTAGAGAGAGGATAATACTCGTAAACGAACCAAGAAAAAAGAAGAACGCGTGTATTTTAAGTGTGGTTATCAAACAAGTGGTTTATTCAATTTTTTGTAGTGTTACAGTGAAATTTATATATAACACCTATAACTAAGAATTTAATTAGTATTACTACATTATATTTTAACTATAAGGTGCTAATTCGTATACAAAATTAAATAGAGTATTCTTTGAAATAAAAGTGTTTTAGAGCTTCAATAATATGTAGATATTGGATAAAATTATTGGTTTTAGTTTTTATGTGGAAATGTTATGTGTAAGTGTGTAGTGTAATGGTAACCTAAAAGTTTACTATTACTTGATGCATGTTAGATTATTTATTTAAATAATGTCATAATCACAAATAATTCAGCTTGTAAATTGTTGATTCTCGAATCGTAGGTATGAGTGTTTTGCCCACACAAGAACGAAAAATCAGCTGGTTGTTGATATCAATGGGAGCGTCTACATGTCGTATCGTAACCATGTATACATTGTTGTTAGCTCATAGGCGTGTTTGAGACAAGAACGTCGGAATATCTTATTGTATATAATGTGTGCGGTAAATACTTGTATAACATTCTTTGGGGCTCTGACATAAAATTTGTATTAAAACCCCCAAAATAAAACTTACAGCCCATATTATAAAAAATAAGATATTCCTCGAACGAATATCAACAATTGACAAGCCGAATTATTTGCGATTATGGTATTATTTAAATAAATAATCCAATATACGCTAGGTAACAGTAAACTTTAGGAAACTAAACCAATAATTTTATCCCATATCAACATGTTATTAAAGCCCTAAAACTTATATTTAATATATCACATAAATTAATGTTAAAATCACATTTCAAGATGTCGTTCAACTGCCAGCAATGCAGTTATGTGTCTGAAATTTTAACGGATTATGAAAGGCATATTCGGATACACAAAAATACTGAAAATGCTAGATTTAGGTGCTATCGAAACTGTTCTGCTATATTTAATAATTTTAATTCATATCTTTCGCATTTATTTCGAAAACATAATGAGAAAAATTGTAACCGAGTCATATTTAGAAAAAATTGTATAATAAATAATTGTAGAACAATTTTAAACTCAAACAAAGAAATAATAAGTCATTACTGTCAACATATTTTGAACAATGACAAAGTTAACTGCCCGTTCTACTGTAATACATTTTTTAAAAATTGTAGTACTTTTCGTTCTCATATGTTTCAAAAGCACAAAGCTGTAGAACAAGTCGATTCCTCCTTGATGCTAGATGTTAATTCTGAACAAGTCGATTCCTCATTGATGCTAGATGCTAATTCTGATAAGTATGGGCAACCGTTACTTTCACAAATAGTACAAAATCTAGAACCGCAAGATGCTATAAATACCGAAACTATTGGCAACTTTGCATTAGAATTAAAAACTAAATATATAGTACCTGATTCTACCATTAATTACATTTTCGACAAATTTTCCTCTATTGCGAACTACCAGCAAGAACAATTTAATTTACAATTGGAAAATGCGTGTAATCAGTTGAACGTGTCGCATCTATCAAGCAAAATTAAATTGCATATCCCAAAATTTAGCGTATTCGAACCATTTAAGACTGCTCATCTTAGGTCAAAATATTTTAAAAATAACCTAAATTTAGTTGAACCTATTGAAATATCGCTAGGTGTAAGCAATGAACATAAATTGTGTAATTACTTTTACGTTCCAATTTGTCAGACAATTCGAAAATTATTTGAGGATGACAGTTTTATCTCAACGACAATACCGATTTCAAATGCAATAAACGATTATGATAAAGGTGATAATTACAAAAATAACAATTTTTTATGTGGCACTGAGAAAAGAATTGAAGTTATTCTTTATCAAGACGCTTTTGAAATATGTAACCCACTTGGTTCTGCAAAAAAGATTCATAAATTGGTGGGTGTATAAATGATAATTGGAAATGTAAAATATGAAGTTAGGTCTAAAAGGGTATCCAATTAGTGCTCCTATAATATCCAATTAGTGCTCCTCTGCAAGGAAACATATTTTAAATCTTTTGGAATCAACAAGGTTTTTGAAGAATTGATTAATGATTTCAAGAGTTTGGAAACTAAAGGTTTGCAGGTGACTGCAAATAGTAAATCAATTAAAGCATGTATTATTGCATTTACCGGAGACAATTTAGGCTCCCATCAATTATTTGGATTATGCGAAAATTTTAGTACTGTCTCTCATTTTTGCAGATTTTGTTACATTTCAAGATCTGATTTAAATAATTTTGATATTTCCCCGAAAGAAAGTAGAAGTGTTGAAACATATAGTCATGATTTACTTAGTTTAAGTTCCAATAGTATTCATTATCGTGGGCTCAAATTTGATTCTATTATGAATGAATTAAAACATTTTCACGTCGCTAATCCCGGGCTCCCACCATGCATTGCGCACGATATTTTTGAAGGTATAGCGTGCCGTGATTTGTATTTGATATTTAATTATTTATTTAACCATGAAATTGTAACGGAAAGCTGGTTAATGTCTTCATTTAAAATAATAGCTAAAAAATTGCAACTTTCAATTCTGATGAATATTGATCATAATAAAAAATGTGTTACGGGCAAAGCATATGATTTATGGATTTCAATAATAATCATACCATATTGTTTTTTAAATAGTAAATTTCAAAATAGTGGCCTTTTTGAAAATCCAATTTGGAAAATGTTTTCTTCACTTGTAGAATTATGTCGTATTACAACAAGTTCGAGTTTTGATGAATCTCTTCTTACAACTCTTCATTTTTCTATACAGCAATATTTATCATTACGCATTTTAAATTTTCCAAATCACAAATTTACTCCCAAACACCATTACATGACACACTATCCAGATCTTATCAAACAATTTGGTCCACTTTCTAAAATGTGGACATTTCGTACTGAAAATAAACATCAATATTTCAAAAATGCTGTGCGAAATTTAAAAAATTTCGTACATGTTGAAAAGTCACTGTCATACCTTCACCAAGTATATCAATCGAATTTAATGGGTTATCGTGTGAATCAGTCAATAGTACCAATCAAACCTGTAGTATTAGATCAAGAAATGTATAATGTATTTATTCCGGATAATTATAACTTGGTTGCCAAAAAAGTATTTTTTGGGGATTTAGTATTTGCAGACGGTGAATGTATTGTTACATCAGTAACTGAATCAAATGAGATCTCTATAATGAAAATCCATTCTATTTTCTTATGTAAAGAAAAATCCGATATTTTATTTTACGGTAAACTTTGTCGAATGATGTATAATTACAAAACACTAGTTTATGAAATGTTGACCAATTTCTCAACTTACAGTTTAATTCCTATAAGTCAATTAAAATATAGCACAACGGTTAAAGTGTACACCTACAATAATAAGCATTTTCTCTCTTTGCCATCACTCCCATTAGGAATCTAAAAAAACAATTAAATTTGAATACTCAATTAATAATTTTTAATAAATATTTAATTATCTTAGATGGACCAAGCACTCTATAGAGTTACGAATTCGTTTCGCACAATAAGAAAACTGATTTGCTGCGAACCAACTATAGCAGATATTATTAAAACAGGTGAGTAATTCTTTTATAAGTATGTTCGTTTTTTTAAATTGTTTTAATTTTTATTTTCAGCTAATGAAAACGGTATTGGTGGTACTACCATTGTAACCAATTCGGATGGTTATGAAATATCCTCAAATATTGTTCTAAATATACTTAAGGATAATTCGTTAATGATTTTAAATGAAAATGAAGTATGGTTACCCGAAACAATTACTCTAAATCCTATAAATATCGGATCCGGAAATGAAAACTTTGACGGAGCACAAATTCACGAAATGGACACTACAATATTACCAGCAGATACGACTAATGCATTCATCACCGCTGCCAGTGCTACGAGTGCAAGTTCTATATCAACCGTTAATTTCGAATTTGAGGAGATCATTTTAACATTTAATAAAACGGATTATTTAAAAATATTAGCTCCATATATATGCACATTATTAGAAACACAGCAGCAATTGGGTAACCATATTAATTTTTTTGTGAGATCTATAGTTCTCGAACTACGGAAATCATCTGAAATAATATCTGTTTCAAAATTTAAAAGAGTATGTGAGGAACTTGGTTCATTTTATCCTCACTCCTTTTATCGAAAATCATCTGATGGTAAAAATTTTGTTTCCACTGACACAAATTGGTTAGCCAATATGATGGTGAACCACAATAATTATTTGAATAAATTATCGAATAAGGACAACGTATTAAAGCCAAATATCCCACCAACAAGAAAAAGAACTTCATCTTCTTTAAGTGCATCTTCAAATCCAGTACCAACGATTGAACAAACCGTAGATGAGTGACCTTTTCTTTTTAAACAAATATGTTTATTTGACCATTTCAAAGAATTGATGGGGAAACCGATAACAGTGTTATCGGATAATTTTAAAATTATGAAACCAAAAATTTTTAATTGGGGCAGACATCAACTAAAAGACAGAGAACTTAAAAAAAAATTTCCCTGATAATTTCACCGATTTTGATTGCATAAAAGCTCTGGCAGCTTATTTTCATGAAGACGTGAACCAAATTATTTCGTTTTTTGAAGTAAGGCAGTGTAAAATATTTAAAACAAATAACTTACTAACTTTTGTTTTATTTTAGATTGATCGCGATTAAAATTCAATATGCTCACCAATAAATACTCCTTGGATTGCTGTGATAGGTTTGTGTTATTTACTTGGAATAATTATTAATGCTTTTGGTTTCGGGCACACAAATAGTCTAGAAATGATAATCAAATAAAGTCAAGAAGTATTCACATTAATATTTTATTTATTTGATTAAATATTGGAATATTTTGTGTCGAAATCCTCTAATACATGTTTCTATAAAACTATGCATATACGACCATAATCGGCTCATACCGCATCTCTTAAATGTTCTTATTCTAATTTCAGCGCTAAGTGAGGATACCAGCAATAACCACATTTATCACTGCTTTGTAGAAAAAAAGTTAGTTAATTCGGAAGCTACAAGCATAATTGAAGCAATAAATATTTTGGTATCGTTGTACTACGTTTTAAACATCAAATATGAAAAAACGGTGTCATTGACGATGGAGTTCATTCAAAGGTGTTTTTTAAATTTATACCATAAAAGTGTTAGAGGAGGAAAGCGGCACATGAATCAGATCAGCAAAGTGGATAAGTTAATCAAAAAAATTGAAAAAAGAAATGATTAACTAGATCGTAGTAACTGTATATGATTCTGACTTTTTTTATTTAAGACTTTTTTAAATTTTTCTAAAATTTTTATTATTTTCAATTTTCATTTAATTGGAATGTATTGTTATTATTTTTATTGCTTTATGAAATAAAGTGTTCTTTAACTTAAATCGGTTTATTTTTAATTAAAATGGAAGAATACGTAAATTTACATAAATTTATACTAAAATTTCTCATACGTAATTATGTAATTTTACATACAAATGTGTAATTTTACATAAAAATGTGTAAAATTTATAACATATACGATATGTATTTTTACATACAATTATGTAAAAACATATATTATATATGTAATGAATTCTACATATTTTATGTAAAATTACATATAGGATAGGGTACATTTACATATTCCCGATATTTAAAATTGCGTACAGTTATGTAGTGTACATACGTTATGTAAAAATTACATACAGATCGGGGGCATTTTGTTTCCTATGATCTATATGTATTTTTTTTTTTTTACTGTGCAGGTTTTACACCAAATTTTAGTTAAGATTATCAAAATATTGTAAAAAGTAATTACCGAACACTACGAGTAGATATTGCGATTTCCCGAGAAATTTTATTTCTCGAGAAACCGAGAAATTTGTTTCCCGATGAATTTCATTTCTGGAGAATTTGTCAGTTACTAAAATTTTATGAAAAACTCTTGTCTAATTTTAGGCATATTTTTCAGAACGAAGTTAAGAAGTTAAGAAATGCAGAATATTTCAAAACTGACGAAATATTCATTTCAACATCAGTTTAGCCTACTTGATTTACAAAAAAATCTTGCATACAACACGTTAGGAAATATCATCTAGTGTAACTTGTGTGATTTTGCGCAACTCGCCTCGCTCGCTTTACAAATGTTCCACTCGTTACACAAATTGTAGCAAAAATATTGATTATATTGATTTACTTGAAGTTTCCTAACGAAGAAATATTTATTTTATTTTGGCCTGAAGTAAAGGCCGAAGAGTAAACTCTTGAAAAATTCACGACACGATATTCTGGGGTCCATAAAAGTTACAAGATTAAGATCCTCTATTTTTTTGTAAACAAAACCTTTTCTGTATCCGGGCCTATCACAAGAGGGTGTGGCGGTTGCAAGATGCCTGAGCCCCCTAATTGGTGAAGCCTCGAATAATTTGACAAGTCCAGAAAAGCCGAGAAAAGAAGAAAATTATGTTTGTTGTTACTGCCTGGCGGACATACAAATAAATAGATTGGAAAACAAATGGAAGGTTCAAGGTCTATAAGGGTATACAATAACTGTGGTATATAGCAGCATTTCTCGACACATAAAATCACCGTTTTAAGTAATAATTGAGTTTTTGGTAACCGTTGGGATAACTGCGATCAATCTTCACAATTGCTTTGAAAATAAATGAATCCATCAATTTTATCATTGATTTTTAACCCAAAACATTATTGCACTAAGGCCTCTTGTTGGAGAAGATGCGATCGTCTAAACAGGATTAGTGAAAAAATCGGCAACTACCCTTTCAAGTTCAAATATTTTTATATTTTAGTTGTGATTGAAGTCCGATATGCACAAGCGTGTGGGTAAATATCTGTATTTAAAACTGCCAATTTTATCATAAATTTCTGTTAAAATAAAGTTCAACCCACACAATTGTGTAATACACCAACTGGCGCTAGTGTTTTGCAATATGTAAATTAATGTAGGTTCGACATACACGTTTGTGTATGCATGAAAAGGGTTATCGAAAACGTTTCGTATTGGGTTAACAATTTTTTATTTTACTAATTATGCTACCATCTATTAAACAAATGTGGTATTATGTATAAACCATGAACTGTTTTATGGGAAATATTTTCCTGTCAATAAAAAATTTAACCTAAAAATTGATCATTTCACAATGAGTGCGTCACACAAAGGTAAGTGCGAATATTGTACATAAAAATGCAATTATTTAATTAATTTTCCTATTAATAATACTTGTTTAATTACAAATATTATTATAATATCACGAAATAATTAACTGGAAGGTGAATACACACAAATGTGTATGCTGAACGCCAAATGATTAATTCAATTTACTTTTTTATTTTTGTACAAGAATGGTGAATGGCTAGTTGAAAATGATGAACTTCGTAAACTATTAGAAGAATCGGCACTCGATTCAGAAGATGAAGATGATCCTTGTGTTCTACATGAAATTGAATCTGAATCCTCGTCAGTGGAAAATGATCACATAGGCAACATGTGTGAAGCAGTTGAAATTGAGCAGATGATGGAAGCTGATAAGCTAAAAAACGTGTGGTATTCGGGTATATTCGCAGAAAAATTGCTACCAATTGATGATTCGCCCCCTCAACCAATTACTGTTAAGTCTGCTTATAAATATTTCCAATCGTACTTTAATGAACAACATTTCGTTAATGCTGCAACGTATTCAAATATGTATTATTTATCAACCAAGGGTGCTGACCTAAAAACAACTGCTCATGAGCTAAAAAAGTTATATGGTGTGTTTATGTTGATGGGATGTATTTCATTTCCACGTCTCGATTTGTATTGGCGGAAGGGGTTTCGAATCGAACTAGTTAGCAATGCCGTAGCGAAAACTCGATTTAAAAAATTACAGTCAGCTCTACATTTTGTGGATGCAAACCAAACGCCTGATCCGACGAATGTATTTTGCAAAATCCAACCAGTGATACACGCAGTACGTAACAGATGTCGAGCATTGCCCAGAGTAGCCGGGTCCTACTCAGTTGATGAACAAATGGTACCATATACGGGCCGATGCCCAGCCCGACAATACGTAAAAAAAAGCCGCGGCCGGTAGGCTTAAAAAATTTTGTAATTACGACATCATCAGGTATGATTATGGACTTCGAACTTTATCAAGGGATAAAAACTTATCTTGGAAATCGATAATTGGGTTTGGGCCCGGCTGATGTATTGCGGCTTGTAAATACTATACCCAAAGGAAGGTTTATTTATTTTGACCGATATTTTACAACCATACCATTATTATTTGAATTACTTCAATTGGGATACCGCGCCACAGCTAAAACTGGTTGAATTATTAGTTTTAAATTTTATATTAGTAACAAACATTTTTATAAATATATTATAGGGACAGTGATGAACAACCGATTGAAAAATCCTAAATTCAAAGCCGATCGCAATATGGAGGGGATGAGCTAACATGCGTAAAGTGGAAAGACACAAAATGTGTAACAGCTCTCTCAACTATTGCCGGCATTTATCCAACTACAACTGTCACCCGTTGGAATAAGGCAACTAAATCACGTCACACAGTTTCATGTCCAAAAATAATTTCATCCGATAATAGTCATATGGGTGGGGTCGACATCGTTGACCAAATGATGGAATATTATCGGATCTTTATAAAAACTAAAAAATGGACTCTGAAAACCATCCATCATTTAATTGATTTAGGCGTAGTAAATGCATGGATGGAGTATCGTCAGGACTGCTTGGCATGTGGTGTACCGAAAAATCCTCGTATGGATCTCTTAGATTTTAAATTGGAAATAGGTGGGTCTTTGATTTCAAACGTTAATCGCAACCGGCGTGATAGCAGTAGTGAAGACGAAATATTATGAACCGCACCATCAAATTTGTGTTCGCCGTTGCCATGTTCCGGTAAAAGGTTTGATGGGTACGACCATTGGCCGGTATTTGATCCTCTGAAATTAGCTAAACACTGTCGGTTGGAATCATGTAAATCGCGTACTCGTTGCCGTTGCGAGAAATGCAAAATGTACTTATGCCTTGTAGCGGAACGAAATTGTTTTAAACGATTTCACGATGTAAAAAAGTGATATTTATTTATTTTATATACACCTGCCCCTCGATTAACACGGTAATTACGTTCCGCCAAATTACCGTGTAACTCAAAACCGTGTTAATCGCGACTAATACAGTCGTCCCTCGATTAACGCGGTACTTGATTAACGCGGCGAAACTTCTGTGCGTGTTAATCAAGACTTCGTCTCAATTCGTTGACCCTGTTAAATCAAATCCGTGTTAATCAAGTACCGTGTTAATCGAGGGACAGGTGTATCTATTATTTGTAAATCAAGAAATAGTTGTATTTCATTTTGTTGTTGCAATATACCATTGCAGTTGCATGCAAGAATTTTTAAATTATTTGCCATGTTTTTCGAGTAGGGTGAGCCTTTGTAGGATTAATATAAGGGCTTTTTCCTGCTTTTCTTCTTGTGTACTAAGTCTGTCAAGATTATCTTGTAGTATTTTATTAGTTTGGTTATTATTTGAATCATTAACAAAAAGAGGTCTATGTTGTCTTCTCGAACTTCCAATAGATAGTACATCAGAAAATGTTACATTTGGATTAGTTCTTGATGACTGGCTTAATGTTTGGTGTGGCCTTAAATTTGAATATATTCTTGTTGAGGCTGAGTTAATTTCTGACCTGGTACTTATTGAAGTTTCCCTTGTTTTGTTCCGAATTTTTTGCAGCTCTTTTATAACAACGCAGCCTCTGTAGTTGGCTGGGTGTGCCTCTCCACAATTGACACATTTTGGTGGGGTGTCTTTTGGTTTCGTACATTCAGCCGTACGGTGTTTTCCTACACATTTCACGCATCTGGGCTCCTTATAACAAAAGTTTTGCGTGTGTCCGTAGACTTGGCACTTTTTGCACTGGGGGATCAGTTGCTTCTATTTGCACTTTCATATGGAGTATTTCGCTGATTGCATGAATATTTTTAATGTCTTCTGTTCTTTCAAAAGACAACATATATAATGGAAGAGGTGTTTTGTCACCTCTTTTTAGCAGCTGTGTAACTTCTTTAATTTTGTATTTTTTCTCTAACAGATACTCTTTTATCTCTTCTACCGGTGTGAAGTTTTTGAACACTTTTTTGGACAAAAATTTATGCGAGTGTACATACTTCTTTTAACACTGTATTTAACAAAAATAAAGTTATTCAAATAAAACAAGCCTCAAATAAATTCTAACATTCATTTCCAATATGCTTTTCAACAAATCAAAGAACTTAGCACCACTTTGATATTTTGATATGAGTTGTAGGGCTTTTGCAAAAAATTTTGAGCCCTACGGCTCATATGATGATTTCAAAATGGCGCTTAATTCGTTGATTTGTTAAAAAGAAAATTAGAAATGAATGTTAGAAATTACTTGAGGCCTATTTTATTTGCATAACTTTATTTTTGTTAAATACACTGTTATAGGATGTACACCCACCCGCATAAATATAGTATATGTCCAAAAACTTAATTTTTCTAAAATCTTAATTTTGTCCAAAAACTCACAGTATACTTGCTTAAATTTTTGTCCCAAAAAAAAGTGTTCAAAAACTTCACACCGGTATCTCTTCTGGTTTGCACGAAGCGTGTAGCTTCTTAGCAATGACTTTGGTTTGCCTTGTCTGCTTATCTTCATAGGAATACCATGTTGTCTTTTCTTCATTAAGAGCTCCTGTTAGCTTTCTATAGCTATCACCGTCTGTGACATTTATTTTGATATCACCACTACTTAACGCTGTAGCTTGAAATTTTATATGATTGTTGTCCATGAATCCATGATGTTTCTAATACTCTGATAATTATTGCAATTAGATATTATTACTGGAGGTGGCCGTGGCACTTTTCTCTCCAGTTGTACATTCTCGTTCGTAATAAAAATATGCATTAAAAACTTCACTTCTATTCGTTTACAGTACGTTTGCAGTATAGGACTTTGTAATTTTCGATTCTATCATAAAATAGAAATGGTTCTATGTCTGGTAATGTCATATATTTGACTTAATATTACAAAGTTAAGAACGGAAAACCTGAAAAAATTAATTAATTTACGAAACAAAGTTCTATCATAAAATTAGAAACCTAATATGAATAGAATATCAGTAAAAAGCAACTATTCTGCTTTGAAATCGTTTGTGTTTAAAATTAACCAACCTAAAATCTTGAAATATCGATATCTCAAAACAACTCACATGCCACCTGGAATCTTATAATCCTTAGACGACGATATGTTAAATGAATAAGTTCTGAAGATAAATTACCGGTTGAACGATACATGGTCACGGAATTTATGAGGATGCCCCAAAATAAAGTCCTTATCACGTTTTCAATATATCATCCTCAGTGCCTCAGTGCTCTATAAAGTTTGTATTTCAATTTTTTTTTTTTTTTTTTGTAGAAAAATGTTTTTTGCAATTCAAATAGAATTAGTTTAGTGTTTCCAAATTCCCGAGATAAAGACATTATTTCTCGAGAATGAAAAATTCTCAAAATTAGTGAAATAAAATTTCTCGAGAAACCAGATTTAAAAATTCTTATAAAGCGTCGAGAATTCTCGAGTCAGTCGTTTACGTCAGTTGAGAACGGCTAAACCGATTTGGCTCAATCTTATTTTGTTGTGTTTGCAATTGCCAGGAGATGGTTCTTGCGAAAGAAAATTTTGGGAAAATAAATGTCGGAAAATTCGAAAAATCGAAAAATGATGTTTTTGTACGGGATTTCGCGCTTATCCGATCCAGATGGTTTTTTAGAAGAGAAAAATTGGAAAATCTGAGTGGAAAACCCGGAAACTTCCGGAAAAACCCGCAGAAAATTGATTTTTTTTTCTATGAAATTTGGAATTTTTTCCATGTTTTGATGATTTTGGACGCTGTAAAGCGTGAAAAGTCGATGCAAAGCTTGAAAAATCTCAATCACAAAGCTTAAAAAATGCAATCCGAAATGACCTGAAATTACTGGTAATCTACTGACAGGATAAACTTCCCGCGATCGCCACGACATCACCGCACGTGTGTTCAAATAACAACTCAACGGGGACGCTATGGACTTCATCGTTAAGCAGATGGTTTTCGGACAGCCATGTTGTTGGATGTACTCAGTACATCCGTATCACACATTCTGCTGTGGGTAATTGATAAAATCAAACCAGATCAATTCGAGTCAATCATCAGAGCAGAAATATCAGATCCAGAAGCCGACCCGGAGTTGTTCGCGTTAGTCGCAACAAACATGATGCACAGTTCGTGCAGAGATCACAATCCAGATTCATCGTGTATGGCCGATGGGAAATGCACAAAATAATATCCGCGTTCGTCGATGTCATACACGTGGAATCGACGGTTATCCACTATATCGGCGTCGTTCACCACGGTGGAAGATGGTGGCAGAACAGTCACGATGACGGTGGAAAAAAAAATTGTCGTGGTCGATAATCGCTGGATCGTTCCGTATTGCAACTCATTGAACGCATTGGAATGGGCGATGGCCAATGTATTGCAAGAATGGAAAATCATCATCTGGGACGAGTGCACAATGGCATACAAACGATCTTTGGAAGCGTTCAATCGAACGATGAAGGAGTTTGTGGCGCTACGTGAAGAAGTTACAGTTGACCACGAACATGAGAGTCGCGTTACAGAACAACTCATCAACTGCTGATTTTTCCAAACATCTGTTGGCGCATGGCAATGGTCAAATTCCTGTTGATGTTTCGACAGGATACATTTTGTTTCCCTCGAATTTTTGCATGTTCACGAAAGTATTTCCGGATATCCGCCGAAATTATATGAATCACGATTGGCTCAGCGAACGAGCGATTTTGGTAGCAAAGAACAAGGAAATAGACAGTCTGAATTACTTGATTCAAAACCAACTCGCTGGGGAAATGCCTTGTTACACATCCGTTGACTGCGTGACCAATCAAGACGAGGCAACCAACTATCCGACCGAGTTTTTGAATACGCTTGATTTCCCGGGAATACCACCGCATAACTTGATGGTCAAGCTCGGGTCTGTGATAATCATGTTGTGCAATCTGAATCATCCGAGATTGTGTAATGGAACGCGATTGGCTGGTGAAGAAACTAGTGATTCAACCGATGATCATCAAGGGCTAATTCAAAGGAGAGGATGTTCTAATTCCGAGAATTCCTCTGATTCCAACTGACATTCCGTTCGACTTCAAGCGTATTCAGTTCTCCGTTCGTTTGGTGATCGCTAATTCTTTTGAATTCCAACTGCCTCCATAATTCATTTCCACACTGAGAGAAAAAATCCAAAAAACAACTCCATTTGATGAAAATGTGAATGGAATGTCCACTCAATTCAATCGTCTATTGAGAATTGGGTTGAGTTGCTTGATTTTTTTTCTCATTAAAATCAATTTTCGTGAAGGACAAAAGTATTTGCTCGGAACAAAATAATTTGGGGCGGAACGAAGTTCGGTAAGCTAGTTTATATTAAAGAAATCAATGAAAATTTATCCGTTTTGAATTTCTGATTTCGTTCATTTTTTTTTTCGAAACATATTGTTTGTAAAAAAAACTGGGTCCCCATTTCTTACACCATATATTAATAAATATGAAATCATCAAGTTCTTTGTTGGTCCTGACACATATTTGAACACACCATAAGCTGCTAAGTACAACGACCTAAACCTTCTTCTAGTGTTTTTCATAAATTTCCATCAACAGATCTTTCGACCGAATTGTCTTCATTATTACAGGTATCAGTAGCTTATATGCCATTTTTGCTCTTAAGATCTGAAAAAATACGCCTCCCTTTTCTTTACGCCATACATATATTACGAAGACTTTCATCATCACTGTCATCTGAATCTTCAGTTTCGCTGTTAATTTCGCTCATAAGTATATTAATCGCTTCTGCATATTTCGGTAAAAGTTTCATCAGAATCCGACCCAGATAGAACCCCATCTATCTTGGATATTTTTCGTAACAATTCAATATGTTTTCGAGACTTGTCCATAACAGTCCAGAAGATAAATGAAAAAAAAAATTATTTCTTGCAAATTGTAATTACTTGCTTTGCTCTAATTGTATTGGTTGCGTAAACATGACTCCGCCCTTTACGGATTCACGAGACATATATAGCTCCTTTCAATTACTGCTTATTCCATTCGAGGCAGTCGTCTCTTTCTGAGCAGCGGTTCAGTTTTCGCGCAGAAATCGAAAATTGGCTTAATGATTGAATCTTCAGAGGTGGAATCCGCATATTGCCTGAAAGATGGCCGAAAGTTGTAGTTGCAATAATTTTTTTAATTTTCTAACCAAGCAAATGTATTTTATTTTAATAAAAATGGGCGGAGTCATAATCACACACCCAATGTGCCGTGTTTAGTGGAGACATGTTTATGAGAAGGAGTGATACAGATTTATTGTTTAAGCCATATTATGAAATATGAATGAAATAAAACGGGTTCTTCAAACGGGTTCTACAAAATCATTCAATTTGCCTTGTTATTATTTGTAAACTGGTCTTTCAGAATGGCTAGCCGACATGTCAGATTTTCAGAAGGGCTTGTTCCGAGACTTCTGGTTTGTGTGGAGGAGATAAGAGGGCAAACATTTGCAAGGGAAAGATACGGTTCCTGAATTAATCGAAATTGTATGGTCAAACCTAAAAGAACGGCAGGGACTATCAGCAAGTTTGATTTGTGTGTCGAATTATTTTGATATTAAACGGTTTGCTCAATTTTTTATAAGACATAAATACCGGAATGAGTGAAACTGCAGTGAGCCACAATTTACACCACAAATATTTGATATCTAATGTTTTTTAATAAATTCCTAGACAGGTTAAGCCACCAACCACGAATTATTAATTTATAAATAAACAAAACAAAAAATTTCAATATTTTCTCTAAAAATATATTGAGTTTTCTTTGTAAATATGAAAAATCAACACTGTCACTCTCATTGAAAATATTATCATCGTCAGATCGCAAGTTCAAATAGCACAAAAAAATAATGATTTCATTCAACATAACATCTGTTTTTAACAATCATCCAACCTCATTAAATATTTTTTTGTTTTATTATTTTTAGCATAGATTTCTAGTATGTTGTATGTAGTGTTTATACGTTACCTCCCGCCCACATGTTTACCACATATCTTAAATATAATATATAATCTTTAATCAGCTGTACAGCCGACCGACCAAACACAAAATCAACACAAACAGACAACCTCATTTTTCAAGATGAAAATGGGTGACGTCTTGATGATGTTAATGATGAGACGCAATGATGTGTGCGCTGTTTGTATTCTCTGTGATACGTAAAGTAAATATTCAATGAGATGAAAATAAACGGCGGAAAATCGACCATCATCATCCGCACAAAGTGAAAATGAAATTGCAAATGTTAACAACAAATGGTTTTTCTATATATTTTCTGCGTTTAAACATAAATAAATAAATAATAAAACAAAAAAAAATGATTTTAAAAATAATTTCTTTTTGTATTTTCTTATTTTGTGACAAACAAACACAAACCTCGTAAATTTTTCATGAAAATTTAATCCGTGCGCTAAACATAAACTATTCAGTTTTCATTAAAATTACGGTATGTTTCATATACATAATTATAAATCGTTAATTGTTTCTGTTGTGATTCATGATATTTGTATTTTTGTCTGCGTGGTCAGTTAATTCACCGGTGCTATTTATAAACAGGCGCCAAATGAATCAATTTTAGTGTTCATCGGTCGGAACATTTTCAGTGCCAATTTATCTAATTTGCACAATGTTGGCCAAAGATGACATAAGTTTACCTCTCATTGAACAAAAAGATTTGCTTTTGTTTTTCATAATTGCACGCGCTCTGTAGGTGTGAGTGTAGAGTAATATGACGCGAATTTGATAAGTGCGGCATCGGCATTTTACAGCATGTGGCTTTAGGAATGTTAGGAATTTCAATAATGCTAATGTTATAGTGGCGTGTATATGCTAAGTGATTTACTGGAATAAATCCAAGTCGTGATGATTTTGTTTTTTGTTTTTAGTTTTTTTTGTTTTTAATATCATTTTTTAACGATGGATCGTGCAAAATTTCATTTTACTGTGTGAATAGACAAAAATCCCATTAAATGTAGGGCAATAAAATTCAGATTGTGTGGAGGTGCTTTTGTGCATTTTTTTATGTAATTTTTTCAGTCTGCTTCATTTTTATTATGTAACGAAGACATGCACGTTTTAAAATTTTGCTGTTACATTGAACGAAGAAGACCGACAAGACAATCTGATAACTGCAACATTTTAAACAGCCAGTTTCAGTTTTTAGCAATTAAAAGAAGGAAAGAGAATGGAAGTTTCGAATTTGCCTACTACATTAATAATTGTATATTGTAGTTGTTTAGTCTTCATAAACATAAAAATAAAATGCTAACACCATACTAATTTACTTAGGTTAAATAGTATAAGCAGTAGATCATAAATATATATACAGTTGATATAATTGTAAAATATAAAGGGCTGAAACCTCATGAGGTGATCAGACCTTCGGTCCTGATTAATTTAGCTCCCAAATCAATCCCTAAATGAGCCTCTTAAGTCAATCTTCACCTTAACCTCTAACTCATTTTACAACTCAAGCTTTATCTCAATCGCAACACAACCCTTAACGCAATCACCAAATTAACGGCTAACCCAGCCATCAATGAAATCACCAAATCAACCCTTATCAAGTTTCAAATCAATCCTTAACCTAACTCCAAATCAAACGTTAAATACCGCACAACTCACACGGCGTAATTCTACGTTAACTCAACTTTGCTCGGCCCAAATCCCCAACCCTCCGCTCAACTCCACACTTATTTTCCAACCCAATCCCAAAATTAAGTCGATTCGAAAGCTATTTGCGTGTATGAACTCAACTGAAGTTAACCTCCCACTAAACCATAAACTCGACCTCAAATTAATCCCTAAAAGAGCTTCTCTCTCAAATCCAACTCAATTCCAACTCAAACCCTACTCAAGATCATTCCGGCATATGTACCATCGTACCATCATAACTTTAAACAAACATCCCATCATACCATTATTCCATTAAACCATCATAACACTATACCATTACACCATCATACAATCGTACCATTGTACCATAGCGACGTCAAACCATCGCACCATCACACCATGATGTATATCCTACCATCAAGCCACTACACTTTCATACTATCATAACAAGATATCATCATAAAATAGTACCATCATACCATCATACCATCACATAATGAAACCATCATACTGTCAGGCCATGATATCATCATACCATCCAACCGTCGTACCATTATACCGTCATACCATCATACCCTCATACCATCATGCCATCATTCTAGAATAAATACCGTCTTACCATCATACGTTGTATCATATATAAAATCGTACATCATACCACTGTATCATCATAACATCACACAATCAAACTACCATATATACCATCTTACCATGATACCATCGTACCGTCATTCCATCATACAATTATACCATCGTACCAACATAACATCATACGATCATACCATCATACAATCATATCAACATACCATCATACCATTATACATACCATCATACAGGTTCTACACTTCAAATTGATCCTTTTATACTTCAAACTGAACCTTTTACATTTCAAATAGAGCCCTTAATAAATTATATGAATGGCCTTATGATGAAAATTGACATGTGCGTTGGAAATGAGATTCTAAAACGATTTTTGGATAAAGTTAAAGTTATTAACCGATTATGATGAATTTTGACGTTTCCAACGAATAGAAGGAAATGCGACCCAAAATTATTTTTAGACGAGGTTGTGAAAAATATGCCAATATGGCTTCTATAATGTTATCTATTTAGGTTTCTGTGAATCATGCAGCTGTTGAGGTTTCTTTAAGACAGCCTAAAGACACTATTTCAATTGCTTAACGATCAAGATTACCTCCGTAATAATATCCAAGTTCCATTAGAAACTTTTCTTGCCAATCCTTCGCTTTAAACTTTGGGTTATTTTTCTGAGTATTTGCAGTCAGAGCGGTAAGTTTGGCCTTGTTTAGAAAAATATAGTGCGTAGCGGATACGCGCTGCAGTATTGAAACTAATAACGGTAGTGCAGAGTTTCGGAAATATTATTTTAAATCCTCATTCCCAAATGCACATAACAAATTTCATCATAATCGGTTGGGAAATGTACAAGTCGAATTTCATCATAATTGGTTGGGAAATAGGCAAGTTCCATCATACTTGGCCGTATTCCAGAAGTTCATCCAAAAATCGTTTTAAAATCCCATTTCCAAATAATAATTCCATAATTGGTTGAGAAATAGGCAAACTCTATCGTACTTTGCCATATTCCAGAACTTAATCTAAAAATCTCACACGTATGCAGTACACACATAAAAACACTCACCTATATAGATTGCTCAACTGCTTACTAAACACTAATCCAACTCCAATTTAACTCCAATTCAACCCGTAAACGGCTCCCAGCTCAACCCTCAACCCAAACGCAACTTCTTTTTCAACTCAATCCACAAACCAGCATATATAAAACATTGGCCAACTACTCACTATATCTTAATACAAGCCCAACTCAACTCTAACTCAACTTCAACTCAACCCGCAAAATTGATCCCTAACTTAACCTTCAACTCAACCACAAACTTAATGCCCAACTCAATATTTAAATCAGCATACTTAACAAATTGGTAAATATTTCTATAACCAGGTGTTTGTGTCAATTCGTTTGGCAGGTACCCGACCCTCTTGACGTACAGATTCCAAAAGCTTTTCAAATCTTCGCCTTGACCATAGAAACAGATTGGTAAAAAAAATTCTAAATCGAACAAGTCGTTGTCAAGATACTATGGGTCGAGACATCCAGACATCCAGCCATCCACACAACCGGAAATCGAGACATCCAGACGTCCAGACAGAAGGACGGACAATTTAATTTTTTTTTTGCTTTTGTACATAGACTCAGGGACTTTCAAAACGTCGAGAAAAATGGTTTTGAACCAATCAAATTTTTGCTCATTTTTGACAAGATTTCAATACTTTGGTCTTTGTATCCGAGCAGGACCACCAAGGAAACTGTTCGATACGGCAAGCGAAACTTCGCAATGTATTGCAAATTTAGGGGTCAACACAAAATGTTGCTACCGAAATTAGAAAATTATTTGAGCAGAAATTGTACGATCGAAAAAAGTTCCGCCGTTAAATGAATTTTTGTCTTTTCTGGAATCATGATCCCAATCGCTCGAAATGATTGGCAGCAACAATAGTAAATTCAAACAAGAGAGTGGTGCTTAACCAACAGGCCAATTCACATACCAAGAAATCCCAATTGTACATAAAACACTTTCCACAATACCGTTAAACATTTTTTTAGCTATTGTAAGGCAGATCATTTGATTACTAATTGCATCAACTTTAAAAATCTCAGCCCAAAATGGAGGAAATGGACTTTTTAAGAAATTACAAATTTTGGATTGATGCCAACTGCACTAGTAAAAATAAAATTGAACAAAGGGAGAGAAGAATTTGCTAGAGTTTTTACCGCCAGCGGTTCTCAGGCAACACACATTGATGAAACACTTTGAGGACCAACAGCTCAGCGAACTAAACTGGGTTGGTTTATATTTGGAGCAATTAAACCAAGCACTAGTGAATGCCAAATATAAACAATGGTCTCGACTGTAGACAGCGACCTATACAAATTTTGGGAAATTTAAGAAGAAGAAGCATCCAAACATCTAACATTAGAACAAGCACAGTGTGAAGAAATTTAAACAGAATTGTAAGCGATTACCAGATGGTTCTTATGAAGTGATGTTACCACTAAAGGAACACAACTGAAAAAATAACTTTAATTTTTAATGCAAGCCTTGCATTACGACTTATGTAATGTAAGTTATTATTAAATTGAAAAGTATGATTGCGTTAAAATGAATTTTAATGCAATTATGAGGATTTCTAAAGCGTATTTGCATTAAAAAACATTTTTAATACAACTATTAAACATTTTAAAGCAACCTGCTCAAATTGAAAAATTATACCAACATAAAATTCGCTAAAACAATATGAATATATGAATAATAAGATCATGCACGAGTTTTGCATTACTGATATAAAATTCACTAAATCAAACCGACTACATGACATATAAGCAGCTTAATAAATCTTTAATAATTTAGTTTTAGGATTCGAAAATATCTATTATGTTTTAATGTAAGCTTTTCAGTTCTTAATTTATAAGTTATTAATTTGGGCAACCATAAAGTGAACTAGGCTAGCCCGCCCATTGAAAGATGACATCTCAACATGAAATTTTTATTTTTTATTTTATTTTTTTAAGTAAACTACTCTCTGAGATTTCGAACCTCAACCTCAAGGTACCAAAAACAAAGAACAACCCCGGAAAAACAAAAAAAATTGCTATAATTACGGAGCTTTTAATGCAGCGTGCTTTAAAATTTAATACTTCTAAAATATTTTATTAATGCAGTCTTTGATAAATTTTAATGCAGTTGATTGACGGTTCTCCTATAATTTGCTTTAGATTCTAATGTATGTTGCACTAAAATTTAATCTAATTGATGTGTTACAAATCAATGCAAATTGTATCAAACTAATTTTTAATGCAAGCTTTGTATCATTTTGTAATACAGCCTTGCACTGGACCTATATGTAATGAAATTTGCATTAGATAAGCAATATTTTTTCAACTGTGAAGGAGTAGAATTAGTTAAATCAAAAAAACCAATCCATTGCGAGATTTCGCCAAGTATAAAAACGTTTCAAAAACAGTCCTACATTCAAGCAGGACTATCTTAAATTTATGAACGAATATTTGAAGCTAGGACACATGGTTCTCGCAGAACAATCAACTAATACGATATATTACTTAACACACCATGCTGTTAAGAAAGAGGCCAGTTCATCATAACCGGTTGAGAAATAGGCAAGTTCCATCATACTTGGCCGTATTCCAGAACTTCATTCAAAAATCATTTGAGAATCCCATTTTCAAGACACCTTAACCCCTGACCTTTCTTAAGTCTTAAACAATATTTGTGTATAGTTTGGTTCAAATCGGTCAAGACGTTTGAATTTTCAAATCTTCGCCTTGAAATCGAACAAGCCGTTCTTGAGATACCATGGGTACAGATACCCAGACATCCGTAGACGTCCAGACAGACGGACGGACATTTTTTTATTTTTTGCTTTTTTAGACTCAGGGACTTTCAAAACGTCGAGAAAAGTGGATTTGGACCCATCAAATTTTTGGTCATTTTTGACAGGATTTCGTGCCAGTGTGCCAGATTTTATTTTTTAAATAGTCCTCTTATTTTTCATTATTTTGTCGTACAATTTGTTATGTTTCGTGTTGGTTTTATCGTTTTAAATAGTTTTTAATGTAAAGTAAACACTTCTTTTATCTCTAATCAGCATAGGTTGAGTGTCGAAGACTCATGTCAAATTTATCTGCTAAAAAAGCATCTAAAAAACTATTTTTATGTAAATTATGCGATATGTATAATTCTGACATCAATTATTTTAGATTTAGACAACCTAATAATATGTTGTTAATTTTTCTAATAAGAGAACCTTTTGAACTGTCAAATTCAAAAAATTATGAAAATTATTCTATCGAAACCATATTTTTTATGGGCAACTAAACCCTTTTTGGGGGAAAATCACCCCTTAATTTGAGAAAAATGGGTATTTTCATCCCCCTCCAAAAATAGAGATGCAAACCTCATAATCTGATTCACTATGGATTACTTGTACTTTTTATGAGGAATAATTACTAATTTGTTTTATCAAAAAAAGTGGAGTAGAAATCGAGATACTTATATCGAAAACAGCATTTATTGAGGTTAAATTAAGGTGTGGATTTAACCCTAAAAAGGGTTTGGTAGGTAGCCGATACCATAAATAGTTTCGTTAGGCTCGCTGCACGAGAAGGATTATTTTTCCAAAGATTATCTTTCAATAAATTTTAACTCGTGAAGGGAAATCTTGAAGGGGAATTTTTTTCTTTTTTTTTATCAATACAGTGATTTCATTGGAAGGAAAATGTTGGGATAAAAATAATCTCAGAAATAATCTCGCCCGTGCAGTCGACTTAAATTTCTGTCTCACATAGTGCTACAACTTAGCATAGTTTTTCTGATTTTTTGAATTTGACAGTTTAAAAGGTTCCGTTGTAAGTATAAGCCTAATTGAAACATTTTCAAAAAACCAACACAAAAGCATGGGATGAGTATTTTCCATTTTGTTTTTTTTTAATATTTCTGATGGGTATACGCAGAGCCTTCTAGAGTATAGAGCCATAATCATAATGACGTATATTTTAGAAGCTTTGTTAGTGGTATAACTTTTCACTGATTTCCATAGGAATCCATAATAAAAATGGTGTTTTTTAGCTTTAAGTTTTTCAATGAAAAAAGCAAAACTATTATAAAATGTTTGTATAAAAGTGTTCTACATATCTTTAAGAATAATATATAAGAAGGCTATATTGGTATTAAGTAAATATTAATAGCAGAAATATTAAAATTAAATTATTTCTAAAATATATTTTTTCGAACTTTCATTTTGAAAAATACATCAAAGTTGGCTCTAACAAATTAAAATAATACTTGCTAAATTTATCTTTAGTTTTACTAGTGTACGTAAGATGTCTAAAATGGTCAAAGAAAAATACGAAAAAAAATTATTTAATCGCAAAATTATCACACGTTCCTATATTTTGTGAATTTGTTTTGCTTTTCCTACAATTTTTGAGCTTGAAATTCCCCAGGTGGTAATTTTTGGACGATTTTTCCAAATTTTGACGGCCAACACTGCCATCTATGTAATGTGTATTGACTTAAATGACCAAACGAATCGTAGTAAGCTTTTATTTTAATTTGACCAGAATGCTGTTGTTATGAATTTTTTTTAATATTTTGGTTTAAATAATTCAATTATTACAAGAAAATGAAAACGATTTACTTAAACGATATTCATATATGTTGAAATTCAAACATTTATGAAAATATTTGAAAAATCATAATTAAGAATTTGTAAAGTTTTCATTTAAAAATTTGTCTTAGAAAAAAAAGTGATTTTCCATATGTTTTGTGTATTTTACTATGAAAAGTTTGGTTTTTTCCTCGTTTCTAATTCCCTTATAAAACCTCAGATTTTTTGATTATGGCTCTATAAAATACAGGGTGCTCTGGTATACGTCATAATTTGGTTTTTACAGTTTATCGAATATATGCAAATCAAATTATTTTCCTTTTTTTGCTAAAACGAATTACATAGTTAGATAGAGTCAGGCTGTAACTCAGTGAAAAACTCATGCAAGTAGTTTGATTAGAGTCACTATTAGCAAAGTGAAACTTCCACCAGGAAATTAGATCGATTCGACGCTCGACGCTTTTTGCCTTTTTATAATCGACCAAGTGATTCAAATAACAGTGGAAAGCACCAATTTGTAAGGTTTTGAAAGAACTTGGAGAATTTTGGAAATCAGTAGATGAAACTGAGATACGCTGTTTTACCGGTTTATTAATTAATGCTGGTTTAAATAAGAGGGAATATCAGAAATCTCAGAATTTTGGCATCCTTTGATAGGAAATGTTTTGTTTCGAGCAAGCATGTCTTGCATGGCAAATCAACAAGACCAAACAGAAGAAGTCGCGATAAACTTGCACCTTTTTTAGAAATTTGGAATATTATAAATACCAACTTATTAAAACTTTATATACCGGGGAAAAATCTCAATATTGATGAGCAGAGAGTCTGTCGTTCCGAGATGAGTGTCCTTCCAATAATACATTGTAATTCAAAAAATATGGTGGTTCCGCGATAGTTCGAATAACGATCATTTAAGAGGAATTCCATATTTAGGAAATTAGGGACAAATGTTGTAGATGAACTATGCAGTCCATTTTTCTGCAGCAATTGAAAAATTTGACAATAATCAGTTATGATTTTACGTGATTTTACTGTCTCCCATGCACTACGATGATAAAATAGATGTAGAAAACCACAAAAAATCGGATATTCATTTTTATGATAATTCAACAAAAAGGGGAGTTGATGCTTTGGACCAGCTGTTTCACGCATTTACGACAAAAAGAAAAACTAACCGGAGCCTCTCGCCTAATTTTTTAATGCAACAGACATAACTGGTGTTGCAACAGAAATAATATGGCTGCATATTTTTCCAGACTGGAATGGTAACAAGCAAAATACTCGCCGCAAATTCTTTTTACAAAACTTCACTTTTTGCATCCTAAGACATAGTACAACACGTCTTTCTACCGTAAGAGAGGAATCAATGAAACAAGTCCTTTCAATTTGTGCTTCAGAGCAGCAACCTGCTCAAGCAGAACAAACAACCACTAATTTAAAAGAGCTGATTTGTAGTCCAGCCCTTGGACGAATGAACCGCCTGTAGTAATATAAAAATAAAAACGTGGTGGATAGTATTATTTGCATAAATTCATTCGTCATTTTCTGCTGCTAACTGGATTTTTTTTTCGCTCAAAACACATTTTAAACCACAAACAAATATAATTGCGGAAAGTTTCAAGTTTCTAAAAAGAAATCAATTACCGCGATGAAACTACTACCTTTCAAAAAGCTAGTGATCATACACTTGGAATTGACCATGAAAGAGCAACGCAAAGTACGGGAAGATATGACGATGGGAGTTGGATGAAACACGTCACCAAAGTTCCAGGCCACGCGGACGATCAAAATTTCGCAATTCAAGTCGAAGAAGAAATTCATCCAAATATAGTATATGTACCTATCGTACAAATTCGTCCATATAATCATTCGTCAAGTAATTGTCCTGCCGTACGTATGAGATGCTTTAACTGTGGAATTTTTGGCCATCATGCGAAGAGATGCTCTAAAAGGGACGTAAATACTTACTTTAAATTTTAATAATTTAAGCATAAATTCATTTAATTTGGAAATGTTTACAAAATTGCCTGTTTATGTTAATTTAAAAGTAGAAAATTTTAAAATTGAATTTGAATCTGATTCCGATGCATGCGTCTCCGTGATAGATATATTTTCCTGATTATCCTATTATGCAATATACTAATATTAATTTTGTAAAACTACTTTCAGGAGGTAATGTTGAGGTCGTTGGTGGTTTACCAGTGATGGTAAAAGTAGAATATAATAGAGTTTTAAACCGTGTCATCCAATAATGGGTCGAAACTGGATGGATATGAGATATCCTAATTGGGGAGAATTTTTTGAAATAAGTGATGATGATGAAGATGTTAAAAATGATACATTTCTTAATACAGTTATTTCCAGCTTGAATTGATGGTATCTAAATATATTTTAAAACCGATTACATCTAGTGATTGGGCTTCACCCATAGTTGTAGTGGCCAAACCAAATGGAAAAATTAGAATTTGTTGCGATTTTAAAGCTACAATAAATAGATATTTAACCACTGAACACTATCCCCTTCCCATTATTGATGAAGTTTTAGCTTCATTAGCAAATTATTCTTATTTTTGTGGACTTGATCTGAAGGGAGCCTATCAACAACTTTCGATTTCGGAAAGATCAAAACCTTTGTTAACTATTAATACCCATAAGGGATTATTTCAATTCCAGCGTCTTCCATTCGGGGTTAGTTCAGCCCCCTCTATATTCCAGAGAACTATGGAGTCGGTATTTTGAGATGTTGATGGTGTAGAGATCTATCTTGATGATATTTTAATGGGTGCTAAGAACCAAGAAGAACTTTTTTAAATTTTTTAAAAATAGGGTTAAATATTTAGGTCATATTATTTCTGCTGAGGGTCCATGTCCTAATCCAGAAAAATTGGAAGCCATTGCAAAAGCACGTAGTCCTAGAAATGTCGCTGAACTTAGTTCATTTTTGGGATTGATTACTTAAAATTTATTCCAAACTTGTCATTTGCAATTACACCCTTTATATGAACTTTTGCGGAAAGATGCAATTTTTTCGTGGAGTGCACTAGAAAAAGCATTTAATAATCGTAAATCATTTTTGCTTTATTGTGATAATATTTTAACCCATTATGATCCGAATAAACCAATTGTAATTGCATGTGATGCAAGCCCATATGTAGTTGGTGCACGTAATTGATGGTAAAGAACGCCCAGTTTTATTTGCGTCTTTCACATTAAGTGCATCCGAAAAGAACTATAGCGAACTCCATAGAGAAGCTCTTGCTACACTTTCGCTGTTTGGCAAAAAATGTATTATTTATAATGGTCATCAGCCCTTAAAACACATTTTTAGCAATAGAAAAATTGTATCTGCTGTTGCAGCAGCGAGACTGCAAAGTTGGGCTATAATTCTATCGATGTTTCAATATGATATTCGATATCGAAAGAGCTCGCTCATGTGTAATGCCGATGCTCTAACTCGTTTACCACTCGAAAAGCCTACACAAGTCGATGAGTTTTCTATTATTTCTTGTAATAATTTAGATATCAATTTTTTTTAACACTGAATCTGAAACACCCTTATCTAAAACTCAAGTTGCTGAAGCAACAAAGTCTGATCAGGTTTATCCAAAGTTCATGAGTATATTATAAATGGTTGGCATAATGTTGGTATCCCATTAGAACTCAAACCGTATTATAGAGTTTCGGATTCGTTATCATGTGAGGACAACTGAGGACTCATTCCGTCGATTTATCATAGGAATATATTGGAACTGATTCATCGATAATATCCTGGAATTGTTAGATCAAAACTTTTAGCTAGATCTTCTGTGTGGTGGCTTGGTCTAGATAAAGATATTGCCGAATTTGTAACGATTTGTAAAAGTTGTAATACGAATAGAAAAATGGTTCCGGATTGTCAAAATAATAGTTGTGAACCGAGTAAAATACCTTTTGATAGAATTCATTTAGATTTATTTCAGTTTGGAAATAGTATATTGTATAATTAGGAGAAAAAGTACTGCATTCCCGGACGATAGTGGAAATTGGCGGACGAGGCGATAGCCGAGTCCGGCAACCACGGGAGTCCGGAAATGCACTTTTCCTCCGAATTGTACATACTATTTTTTCTCCGATCGGACTTTAAAACGAATATAAACCCAACTTGTTGCTTAGCAACAAATACAACATACTGGAATTATGAACTTTTCGTTTCGAAAAAACAACAAGGTTCAATAGTAGAAAGCCTTATAAAAACAATTTTGATTTGCATATTGGACAAGAAATTTTATATTACAATAAATTTGTCTATTTAATAACAGTTAATGGGAACACTAGGAATGCCCATAGAAAAAGACGAAATTTTATACGACATTTACCAAATAGTCCAATATCAAAGGATCTACTTCCAAAACCGCTTGAGGAGGTAAATCATAATAAAAGAAGATGCGAGGAAATTTATGCGTGGCATTTAATTTTTATTTTATAGTTGTGTTAAAGTTTAGTAATAAGTTATTGATTTATATAATACTTAAGTAATTAATTTTAATAAACAAATTTTTTAAAGAGGGGAAGAGTGCTATGTATGTAAAGTTACTGTTGCACTTCCCTGTATAAAATAGTTACAAATGTTAAAGTCAGATCATGTTTAACTGTTATCTAGTTTCTATTGTTATATCATCGAAAGTACAACACTTATGAGTCCGAGAGACTCATCGCATGCTTTTACGTAAGTAAAATGATCCATGCTGATTAGGGTTAAATCATTTTGTTAATAATTTATTATATGTTTATAGGCTTCTAGTAATTGATACTTTATTATTCTAATATATATTTAAGTTTTTTCTAAGAATATTGTATTGATTTTTAAAATTTAATGTTATGAAATGGTTGCATGAATAAAATAAAGCAATAGAAGTGAAAACTAATTTTTACAAAATTTTGATGAAAATAAGTTATAAAAAACAGTAAGATATTCTCAATCACTTTCCCACTAGAAACCATTTTACTGAATTTACGATCGAGCAACTGAACCATTTTAAATCAAATAAATTTTCTGCGTCATTCTAAACAAAATTCTATTAATTTTCTAAACTAATATCTATTGTGATAGGTTGTCATTGTTTAATTATCGAACCATCGGCAACAGACTTTTTTTTTAAAGTCGGGGTGATTTATCGCATATTAAACTACTTAAAATATAGATTATTGTGCTGGTAACATTTTGATAAATGTTTTGGAAAACGTGTGATAAATTTTCTTTTTGCGCATCTTTTACAACAGTTATCATAAAAAAGAAAATAGATTGTATATTTTAACTGTGTTGAAATTTCAACAATATCTCGTACGAGTATGTTGTACTGGCTGCAGAGCGTTATTTACTAGTAAGTATCTGTCTAAATTGCAAATAAAGTGATATAAATCATAACATTTTCGTATATGTGCCTGGCTAAAAATAAAAATTAGATTAATTTTCCTTGACCTGTTGTTGTTTTTGTGCTTATGAATTTTATGAAAAAAATAAAATAAAATTAATAACAAATAAATAAAAATTCGAGAAATAAATTTTCTTCTCGTTGTACTAAGATGACAAAGGAAAGAAACAATATTTAGTTGTGGGTTGTATGACGATGTTCAATATATGTAAGTAAAGTATAAATTCCTTTCACTTTCGGAATCTTTTGATAACATGATCTTAATTAGTCTATGATTACAAAGAAAGACAAACATCAACATACAAAACAGAACAGTTTTCATACATATAAGCAAAGTATAGGCGATTGCTATTTGATTTAATTTGTGACAATTTGAAATATTACGAACAAGTGGTGTGGGAAAATTCAATGATATAATTTGGAGTTTTCTTAGTTTTATTTTTGTAATCAAGGAAAGCAGTGCGTGATCTTGAAATATAAATATTTTTTTTTTTTTTTGAAATTAAAGATTGAAACAGAATTCACAAACCTTGACACATTTGCCTTACATTTTTGTATTATTCCGTATCTTTAAAATACCGATACATAACAAGAATCAGAACTAGGTGTTTCAGTCATTGGCTTTCTAATATTCGTCTATAGTCAAGAGATTTGGCAATCTAATTGAACAAGCATGACCAACAATCAATTTTGATATGAAATCAATAAATTGTAAGAAAAATCGAGAATCACGCGCTATGCCATAATAAGCAGCTTAAACCACTATGCCACTTAGTCCGTTTCTGCTATATTTGCCAAGATCTAAAGTAAAATACTAATTCTTTAGCAAATCCTCTATTTTATCACGTAGGTTTATGTAACTGAATTCAGGTATTTCAGTTTAACAGTAGATTGGCCTACTTGGCGGTTTCACCTCAACAACATTAGAAAGAACATAATCTGGTTTATAACACAATATAATTTACCGTAAGTGTAATACTCTACAACCTTTTATTTCATACTGCTACTATTTTATGCGTAATTCGATTTTCTGATTTAACCTTTCTGTTCATATCAGTTAAGTAAAATCGAAACAAAAACGATTCCTTACACGTACTAGAAAAAGTCTGCGTTGACCTGCCATCATTTAGTTTGTATCGGTAAAAAGTCAAAAACAAACAAATATTTTCAAGATTTTGTTTCATCTATTTATTCCCGTGGAAGTTGCAAGTCTCCTATCGTACACGTCCCCAGATGGTAGATAGGGGGAAGCCCGCACCGGTTCACCGGAAGGTAAGTGGGAAATAAAATACGGGGATGTGCGGCTTCAGACCGTAACTGGTCCTCGTGCAAGTGGGCTCTTAGTCGCCGAAAAAAACGACCGCAATCTATCCGTAGTGGTCAACTTTGCAACTGGGAGAAATAACACTTCAAGCATTGCTACTGCTGTGGCAAACTTGGCTGCAGAAGCAGTAAACATAACAAGAGAAAATGAGAATCCGTTTCAAAAGAGTAACCGAATCATGAGACAGCTTAAATCACAAAAACAAGTTCTATGGGAGATATTACTTAACTGGTGCATACTTTATATGCAGTTAAAGATCTAGGCTTTTAGGAGGTAGTAGTTTTAGACAGTAGTTTTAAAGCTGAGTAAAGAAATTACCTTACTAAATAGAGAGAATGAAGACCTGAAATGGAGCATCTAATCAGGCCATGGAAGTAATAAAGTCTGCAGTGAATATCAAATAGACGAAGAAGAACTCGGGTACGAAGGAAGGAAAGGATTATGAGAAAAGCAATGAAACCACAACATCGAGTAACATACCAACCCAGCACAAGAGAGGAAAAAACAGCCCCACTTAATAGCATAATTAATATCAAAGACTATCCCACTGTCAAAACGCTGATGACATCAATCACGGACAACGACTTCAAGCTGATAGCACTAAATAACAATGTCTGCAAGATAAATGTCCCAGACTCAGATACTTAAATAAATCAACTGTGAATCTTATCGCTGAGAAAGTTCAATGGAATACGTTTGAAGATAAACTCGAAAGACCAACTAAGGTTATGGCTACTCAACATGCGAGAGTAACGACATAATTGTAGAGTTGCAGAGTAAAGGTCCAGATATTAAGGATGCTGTAAACATCATCAAGAATGTGATAACTATAAATGATAAAGGCGACAGCGTTCTAACAAAAAAAGGGTTACCGCTTTTCATGCTAACGTTAGGCAATGGGGAAAATATCCAAAAAATCTATGAAGCTCAGAATTGAATCAGTGAGAAAATTGTCACAGGGCTTTAATCATACTCAAAGATACTGTGGGCGTGCACGTTAGATATGTGGATGTGAAGTGGCTAAGAAACTGTAAAGTATTAAAGACCACGAATTAAATATTTTACTACTATAACGTCCTGCAAGGAATGCGTCGAGTTACCAGTAACCCTGCATAATAAAAACATTTATATTTGTAATATTTTAATACATATGTTCTAACTGAAAACCAAAACGATTAACACTGTCTTAGAAAGTTGAATTTTTAAAACTCAAAATTATCATAAATTTTCTTTCGATACTTCTAAGAGGTTACTACGGCTGGAATGGGCATTTTCACATTAAACTAGATCCATTCTATCCAAAACAGAACACTTCTCTGGAAAATGTTGGGAAGAGTAGGTAGGATTTCATATTTAGTTGCTTATGGCCGTATGATACTCACTTTTTTTCAAGTGCAATAAAGTGCTGCAAAACTAGTAAATCGAAACAGAGAAGGGTAGTGTAGACAATACTATAGGCAAATATTTTGAAGTTTCGGATAAACAAAATATGTAAATAGAATCAAAAATTTTTTATGCGATGAAGTAGCCATTTTCAAGAACATTTATTTTTTGGATCTTAATTGATTTTTTACGTAAGAAATTTGAGGCCCGCGCATAATAAATTTGCATTAGCTGCCGCAATTAATTGTAGCGATATAATTTATACGTAAAGTTAATTTTTATATTTACAAAAAAATGCACCTTTTAAATATTTTGGCAAACAATTAACAATGCAAACCCAAAATTGTGTTTCAGTACCAAAAGAAAAATCAAAAAAAGAGAAAAAAAAAATCATAACAATAATGGCGAACAAAAATGGATAAATTGTATATTAAATTTATTTTAAAAATAAACAAATAAATTCTCTTTGGTCCACAAAATACAAATATTTTCTCTATTATTTCGGAAATGTCAGAAAAAAGTATGTAATGCCAAAAAAAAAGAATCAAATCCAATTCTTTTTTTGCTATATTTGCTCGATTAACTGCTATAAAAATTGAGCTACTACTTTTTTTTGATGTTTCTATATTTTTTCCAAATCTATGGTGTATGCACTCACTCTCACAAATATTTTGTATATATATTTTTTATCTCACTCCGTTTGTCTTTCCTAGTCACTGAAAAAGTAGGAAAAAGTGAGTACAGCCATTAGTATGTTTATGTAAATCATTTTCCGAAAAAGTGATATATTTTGAATAGAATGAATCGAGTTAAATTTGAAAAAGGCCATTCCAGCCGTAGCAACCTTTTAGAAATATCGAAAGAAAATTCATGAAAATTTTGATTTTTAGCGTTACATTTATTTAGTAACTTCAATGCAAAAAACGCCTACTGCACTGAAAAAAATTTTGTGCATTTTATTTACGAACGGTTTTCGTTAACCACAATTCGTACTATTAATGTAAAAATTACTATATTTATGAAACAAAACAAATTTAGAAAAAAATTCATAAACATTTGTGCGTTAATAGTACGAATCATTGTTCATAAACTAAAAAATTGTATAGTTTATTGTGCTATATACATAATACATTCACATTATGTTTGCGTATTAGTGCAACTTTCATGATTTTATTAAAAATATATGAATAAGACGAGTGGGAAAATATTTTTTAAATATTTATTGTTCGTTATATTAACGAATGTGGCACTACAATATATGAATATTATAATTCAAACTTTAAATGTATCAGTGGGTGGCTGTGTATGTTTGAAGATATCCTAATTTTATGACATCTATTGAATACAAATTTTCTTTTTTCATTTCGTGCTTGAAAGGAACAAAATTTTTAAATTTTTAAATTTTACTTTTGTATGCTGAAAAACAGGTAAATATCATATTTTATGCCAGTGTTGTACAAATGTTTTTTTTGGTTTTGCACGTGTTCTTATTAAAATAGAGTCAATTTTCATTCGGTAAAATTAAAATAAGAACACTTTCCTGTGAAACAAAAAAATATGTTTTAGTTTATAAATAATGTGTAAATAAATTAATTATGTGATCTACAGGACTAAAAATTTAATATGTTAATAATACCACAGCATTATTACATATAGTTGCTGGCAAGAAAATATCGTCCCTATATCGATTGAAATATGATCATGGTTGACGATTCGAGATTAGATCTACCTTATACGGTATAAACCATTCGAAATTTTGCCGCTCCTGTAAATCAAAGTGAACCAGCAGGACAAGAAGAAGGCCATAGATTAAAATCGTTTTTGCACTAGTGGGATCAAACGGATTTATTTCATGTTTTAAAAGGTAAGAAAATATGCAATTAAAAGTATTGTGTGATTGTAATTCTAAATTTGTTCTTAAAATGTTATCAATTTAATCTTCTACAAATAAATAGGAATAGTAAGCGTTGACTAATAAAATAAACAAATAATAAAATTACAAAATTTTATTTTTATTTCTCTATAATTGGGTGTATAGATTTTATGAATTTATTCATCAATCGACCCAAAAATTTACATTCTTGTTATGAACCATACATAAATATTATGTAATTTGGTGTATTAATTATCGTTGTTACACATTATAAATTATTTTCAGTATATTTATGAAAATAATCATCATATTTGTGAATTATTCATAACTACTGAGTATTCCATTCTTCCTACATACGAATAATTTCGTAAATGCAAATAATGAATTTCTAAACCTATATGTATGAATTTATTTGTTAATGTGATTTTCACATTTCATTAGTATTATGAAATATTTCATGGTATATTTAATTTCTTACGTGAATAATAAGAATTTGTTCATCCAAAATGCTTTTAATTGCTTTAAAATAATAACATTTTTCGTATCTTATATGAATCAATTCATAAATACTACAACGTAAGTAGTTAAGATTAAAATAAAAAAATTTATATGTTTCACTATATTAACGTAAGATTTTCGTACTATTAACGGAAAGGTCGTATTGGCTCAGTTTTAACGAATTGTTCTTACTATTAATGTAGTTTTTGTCTACATTGATGTAGGATTTTTTTCAGTGTGGGGTTTCCAAAGTTACAACACCAAAAGGAAGAGATTCTGGTGGCTTACCAACTTACTGGATAACAGATTTAAACAAAACACCAGATTTTATAGATTTTTATATAACAAAAAGTATAGCTGATAACTGTATTTCTATGAAACAATGAAGAGATTACTTCGGATCACTCTCCTGTTATTATGACGGTTAGTAAAACAATAATTAAAAAAGAAATCCCTGCAATACTCTCTAATAAGAATACAGATTGGAACCTTTTTCGTGAACTGTTAGAGCAAAACATCCATCTTCAAGTACCAATAAGAAACACCATACACGTCGAAGAGGCAGTAGAAAGGATAATAGAAAATATACAATAAGGTGCGTGCCAAAGAACTCCATTCAGTTATGTAAATAGCATCAGTAGTAAAAATTATCCACTTGCAGTAAGAGAGCTTATGGGAAAGAAAAGAAAAGCACGAAAGTATTGCCAAAAAAATATGTAAAAACTGAAATCTCTCATCAGAACAGTTAAGAATGAAATATTCGTATTTGTCTTCACTCACTGGCCAAAAAGACTCTGAATACTCTTTATGGAAAGCAATGAAAGTACTTAAGAGATGAAAATGTCAATCCAATGGACAGATCTAGTGAAATTGAAATACAAACTGTAACCCTACATGAGTTAAAAGAGGAAATTAAAAATCTAAACCTGAGAAAAGCTCCTGGATAAGACTTAATAACTGAAAAAATCATTAAAGAACTAACAAATAAAGCGATAGTCAAGCTTTTACATATAATCAATGCTGCTTAGACTAAGCTACGTTCCAAGGTAGAGGAAGGCGGCAGAGCTAATCATGATCTTAAATCCAAACAAAAAATGTAACAATAAAAAGTTATTTAGTCCTATATCTATACTCCCAACCATTTCGAAAATATTTGAAAAACTGCTTCTGAAGAGAATGAAGCCCTTACTGGTGGATAGAAATCTTATTCCTGTGCACCAGTTTGGTTTCAGAGAAAACCACTCGACTGTAGACCAAGTTCATAGAATAAAAGAATCGTTTTTCTGGATATAGTGCAAGCATTTGATCATGTTTCGCATAAAGGATTGAGGTACAAGCTAAAGCGGGACCTTCGCAAATAATATTATGAAACTCTGAGATCCTAATTAACTGTCAGATGCTCCTGTATATTCGGGATATAATTTCGGGAAAATTGGGACGATACTTCAATTTTGGCTTTAGGGAACCATGTAGTAGAAGCTACAAATAAACTTCAAACGTCGATTAATACAGTCAGCAACTGGACGAAAAAATGGCGAATCCAACTGAAAGAAGACAAATCTGTGCATGAGAATTTTACTAATAAAACCACTTCTGACAAAATCCAATCATAATTAACACTAAACAAGTTACTTATGCGAATACAGCGAAATATCTAGGTATGACGCTAGATGCCAAGTTAAAATGGAAAGAACATGTAAATAAAAGGAGTAGCTGAACATGAAGTATGTAGGTAAACACTCTAAAATATCCATATATAACCTATGGTATTCAGCTTTGGGGCTGTACTAAGAAAACCAATGTCAAGATTATACAGACATTCCCAAACAAAGTACTGCGGAACATTGTAAATGTCCCGTGGAATATTAGAAATAAAGAGCTCCACCGAGACTTTCAGATGGAATACATCGATGAGGTTATTGCGAATTACACTCTCAAGCATGATTCACGTCTCTGACAGCGGATAGTCTGTTGACAGTAAGACGTTTGCAAACAATCAATATAGGAGGGACTCTGCCAGTTGTCAGAATCCTAATTCTAAAAGTATCAAAAATTCTCAAGCTTGATTAACGGCTCAGCATATTACGATGGAGTATGAACATTTCGATGGTACCGTATGACGCATGCCAGGTCTAGTGTGACAGTAGTTTGTGTTACAGAGCGAATTGAACAATCGAAGCAACAAGAGGCAATACGCGCTATCGTTTTTTAATTTTTTTTTGTAGTTATCCGTTAACTGACAATTCAAACAACATTGGGAATGCATACAAATTTTAGAAAATACAGATGCAAAGTGCAGTTTAGAGTAAATACCGTTTAAAATTCATCACAATGTAAGAGTGGATCTCCTCAGGCACAAATTATCATGGATAAAAACTCACCTTATTAACATTCTCCTTCCTTAGATCTAAGCCATCTTATGAATAAGCTAATGACAACAAGGAAATACCCAATATAGGCTCGTCGTCCCTCAAAATTTCTCTCACTGATTTTCAAGCTAACCTTTAATCAGCACGTCATCATTCCAAAATTAACATTGTACATCCCATTACGTAACCACACACCAGAAATCACACACATTATGTCATATTCTAAAAGATAAAAATAATCCGCATTGAATCTTAAAAAAATAAATTATCCAACAACAAAATTATAAAATCAAATTAAATCCATTTCCTCACTGATTGATTTATAAACTATTTAGCTTCGCGCTACTAATTTTCTTCTTGAAAACGATATAGACGTTTTAACATCAAGCCAAATTTCACATAAATTACTTTATTGAATTACAATCTAAGAAATATAAAAAAAAAAAAATCAAACACAGTTTGTAAATATTTATATTGTACATTCGCTAATATCAACAATAAAAACTCAATAAATGAAAACGTTTTCCCATAGGCAAAAAGCCGTATTGTGTACATAAGAATGACGTACTGATGAAACGCTAGATGACTTTTCCAATATAAATAAATTCATAACAAACGAGATCTCGTATTTCATGACGTTCAATTTCTTAGAAGTTAACTAATTAAAATTTAATTTTAATTATTAATTGAGTTAAGTGTTTTTTATGAGATTATTAAAATGGATGATTACGACATTAGTCCTAATAATTAATCCCAAAAACCTAATTATTTCCTATATAATGTCAACAGGACATTGATTTCATGGTAATCACCATCAATATGACACGATGTGTGTTTTTCTATTGTCATAAATTATCAATGCTAATAATCACTTTATATAAATGTCGGGAAATATCACCATGGCACAAAGAAAATTGTTTATATTTAAAATAAATAACCTTCAGAAAATATAAAATTTTCCCCCCGCCCCGGGTATGATTTTATATCATCACGAAACAAAGACCAGTGTGTACACAATAGATTGGTATACGCAGATTACTTAAATTATGATTTATTTTGGTTGAACGAAAGCCAACATTCAGTCACACATGGTATACTTACCAATCGTTGTATAAATAGTGCCACAATAGAACATTGAATTCCAAAATGACCAAATCTTTTTCGGTGAATCACGTATACCATTTTTAAATGAATCGTACAGTACACCTTCAAAGTCACGTATGATTGCAATTGCGTTACCCTCCCATTTTTCGGAGTTCTAAAAGGGTAATATAAGGGAAATGTAAAATAGAAAAATAACAAAATTTTCATTCCGATTAATTTCTTACCAGCATTAATTCTTTATTGGCTGCCATTTCCCTAAGTTCTTTAACTAATTCATAACGTTCTCGTCTAATATCAGCTACCCGCGTTTCTTCATATGTTCCTGGAAAATAGAAAAAATAAGAATTAAAGTATGTAGTTGACATAAGTCACAATTAAATATCTTTTTTCTTGTTATTTATTACAATGTATGGAGACAGAAAAACCCCAAAGTGACCGCTTGCGTATCTTAACATTTTCTGATCCAAATGGTACTTCATAAAAGAAAGATATGTCAATTCTGCCATTTGGTTTTGAACATCAAAACCCAGTAAAAATAGTTCTACTCAAATTAAAACTCACTTTTAATGAAAACAAACGCCCCACGGTTGTATTAAGAATTTTACAGATAATTGAAGTGGACTCCATGAGACAATGTTAAAACAAATCCTATATAAAATTAACATATTTACTTAGTTGTATTCATCGTACAATTTTGCCCATACCACGTAACGATGTTTGAACTATGCAGTTGTGGTAAAAAAAAGGGATAGTTTTAAAATGAAATACACAAATCTGTAAACAATTCGTACCTAAATCCAGCCACTCATTTATAAATCGTTTAATTTTACGCAAAACTGTATTGTAGGCTCTAGGCTATACGACAGAAGCGGTTAAATCGTTTGTTGTATTATAACCCCACACTCGTTCAGATCATCGATTCAAGCAAATTCGCTAGATTTATTGTAAAATAAATGGTATCATCTGTGGCGAAACGGTTGGGTTTTTCACAATTAATCTACTTGACCAAAGCCTACAAAAAATCTAAGCAGCTTTCATCCTTCAGCCTTTGGTGTTCCCCAGAAAATCATAATTAAGCACTGGGTCTCTTTGATAATTCGCACGGTGCGGTAAAGTGCACTGTCAAAATTAAACACTGGGTTTTATTATTCAACCAGTGCATATTCACCTTACACACTATGTGTTATATTAAATCGGTTCAAATTTACACTATCATACGGCATTTTGTATTTCGCCCAGGTATACATTTTTTTATAGACGGTGTCAAGGAATGTACACTAGATGACGAGTAAGAGAAAGCAGTGCAAATTATGAAAAACGTTTTTGGAATACGACAAATGAGGATGGAACTTGGCTATTTCTCAACCGATTACGATGAAACTCGACAGATACAATGGAAGTGGGATACTAAAATGATATTGAGATGAAGTTCTGGAATTTGATCAATTTGAATGAAACTTGGCTGTTTCTTAACCGATATTAGTGAAATTTTCCATATGTGTGCGAAATGGGATTAAAAAACGGTTTTTAATGGTTTTGAAATTTGCCATATGTGTTAGAAATGGTATTCTAAAATGAGTTTTGTATAAAGTCCTGGAATATGCCCAATGCCATGTGACTTGACTATTTATTCTTTAACAGATTTTAGTAAAATTTTGCATGTGTGTTGGAAATAGAATTCTAAAATAATTTTTAGATAAAGTTCTGGAATATGGCCAATTATAATGGAACGTCGCTATTCGGCATGTGAGTTAGAGCTGGGATTCTAGAATTATTTTTATATGAAGTTCTAGCCGGCGATATTCCACGACTACATCTAAAATAAATGTAAGATCCCATTTCAATCTCAAATGTCCTATTTCACTAAATTCGGTTTAAAAATTGAGAAGTTCCATCCTAATAGGTGATATCTTAGGCTGTAACTTAGCAATTTTTAAACGGATTTTAGCGAAATTTGACAATTAATATTGAAATGGGATCATCAATTTATTTTAGATATAGCCCTGGAATATCGCCGGTTAGGATAGAATTTGGCTATTCTTTAACTGATTATGATAAAATTCGACATAGAATGAAATTCTAAAATGATTTTTCTAATCCAGGACCCTACACTACCTACCCAAATAACATTGTGCCAGCTATTGGTTCTGACATTGCTATAGAAAAGAAGCCAAATCACCATAGTACAGCATGAATGCATTTGAAGTGTGATGAAAAGAACACAGTACAGTTAATTAAATTTTGTTAAAACCGCAGTCATTTTCTTAACATTAAATTGATATTATCCGACTTAAGTAAAGAATTTAAAGATTTTACTTCATTAAACGTTGAAAGTTTTTGAAAAATTTTCATAGAAAATTGGTTATCGTCAGTGGTTTCTGCAACGCTGCCTTTCACCAAATTTCCAATTTGTGTGAAAATTTTGTGAAAACTATTATTCGATTCGTCCTTGATGCCGTATTCTTTTTTAAAATCTGTCGTTGGTTTTCTAGAGCATCCTAGAGAAAATTTAAATGCCACATGCTCGTAAATAAAGCTTTAAATGGCGCTGTTGTGTAGAAGAGCAGGAAATATTACTTGGGTACCCCTGTTGTCACACACTTGTTTTTATATTCCTTTAATTGTGATTAAGTTTCCCGACAGATGTACATATAAGAAATATTCCAATTTGAGAAATTGTAACAGCTACCAGATTCACAAAAACCTTAACAGCCAAGACAATAGGTATCATAAAAGCTATTGTCTCTTGCGGTTTCTGTGAACCAAGCAGTGGTCGAGGTTTATCTGCTGAGGCCAGTTCAAAAATCAGTTAAGCCAAGTTCCATCCTAATTGGTCATATTCCAGAAATTAGTTTATCACATTTCCAACGCATATATCGAATTTCATTTTAATCGATAAGGAATAGTCAAATTCCACCCTACTTCGCCATATTCTAGAACTTTTTATAAAAATCATTTAAGAATCCTATTTCCAACACACAAGCCAAATTTCACTAAAATTGGTTAAAGAATAGTTAAGTTCCATCCTTCTGGACCATATTTCGGAACTTAATCAAAAATTCATTTTAGAATCCCATTTCTAACGCACGTATCAAATTTCACTAAAATCGGTTAAGGAATAGTCAAGTTCCATTCTATTTGGCCATATTCCAGAAGTTTATGTAAAAATCATGCCAGTTAGTGCCAATTATCAAACAGACCTACTGACTACATTCCCATAGGAATCACTTTATTCGGTAAACGAACACACATTGAGTCAGTATGATGCCTAGCTTTGCGATATTACTAGCCCAGTTGTTGCTAAAGTGAAATAAGAATACAATGTCTTTGGGCGAAATTTTAATTGGAAGCTACTACTTCCTAGAAAGAAGAGCTACTTTTTAACAAAGAATAACAAGTGATTATTAAAAAAGTATCTGTAAGGGAATCGCAATCTGATGTATGTTAACCACAATCTGGAAGATCAAAAGATTCATCACATATGCAAAAGGAAGATCATCGAAATGTGTTGATGATTCCTTGACAGCAAAACGTAGAAAGTTAAGTAAACTATACAGTAAATTCCGCGTTAGCTCATCAACTCAACAAAGAACATGAAATGTGAAAGGCTACTATTGTCATAGCGGTTTCGTTATCGAGCCCCAAAAGAATTCAAAGAATAAAAGACAGTATTCCCACACTCTGGGACTATCCAAGGAAAATTATAATACTCTTGGTGCATCACTGAAAGACCACAACATCAATGTCCTACCAAGCTGTAATAAAATAATAATGATTAAGAATGAGTATGTTCCAGAGGATTTACCGTTACAGAAACTTAGTCCGAGGAAAAATTACAAATGTCTTTAGATCACACAGCAAAGCGTACCTTAAGAGAAACAGCCGACCAAATTCGTTTCAGTTTGTAGACTAACGAAATTTAATTATGTGAAAGAAACAAAAAATGTTATTAATCAAACAGTGGAAGAAATAAGAGATCAAATTGAAACATTGGTACCGACTAAATGTAGCCTTAACGCTGTTATGGAAACAAGCTGTACGAAATCGGGTCCTTTGTGCAAAGCAACCCAAAAACAATTTAAAGGTACATAAATTGTACTAGAAGAAGAATTTTGACAATATGCGTTTTCACCACTAAACTCTCTAATTCGTTTTATGGAGTTTATATTAAAGCTTGCGTATGATCTCGATTACATAAAAAACCCACTAAAGATGAGAATAAAATCAAATGGAAAGAAGAAAGCAACGAAGATTTGAAATAAAAAAAAATTAGAGAAGAAACTCAATTGATAATAGATAAACCAAAACAACATTGTGGCAATAGCAATTGCTCTGCAAGGAGGTTTTTTGATGATCCAGAAATAAGGGGAAACATTGTCGGAATTAATCGTGATGTAATAACTAAATTTAAAATAATTTTAAATCTTCTATCATGTAGTCATTTAATAAACGCAGACAAATTTGGACAACTTACAGAAGAAACAATGGAGCTTTTACAAACAGAATATAAAAAATAGAGGACTGAATCGAACCGTACACAAGGTTAATTGGAAAATTATCTGAAGAAGCCTAGGAATCTAAAAAAATAAAGGCTATAAAATGTATGCAAGTCAAAAATAGCTGCCAAACCTCGCGTGAACGATCAAATAGGAATCTTTATAGAATGCTTGCGGTGTCATCCGATCCATTTATCTCTTCTCTTCGACACAATACCTCCACGAAAAAATATTCAGAGGGTTCACCTGAATTTCTGGAATTTTTTAGATTTTGGACCACCCACAGTTAGATGACGAAATATGCACAAAAGATCTTTTAGGTCGCAGTACGGCTTGAATGCCCGCATGACCCATCAGTAGATGACGAAATCCAAAGATTGTAATACACAAGTCCAATTTCATGTACCCACTAAAATACATACAATACATCAATAGTTGCAGAATAATAATAATTCTATGATAATATCATGGTTACAATAACATCAATAATAATAATAATACATACTAATATTAATACAAGACGTAATAAATTCAAAATATGCCAAAAGTTTATAAGAAACCATTAAATTATGATATTAACAAACAGGCAACACCAGCAACTACAAAATCAGTCACTTCACACTCAAAATGAAATTGAGTGTTCTAAAAAAACAAATAACGTTTGGTCATGTGCAGAGTGTTTTGCAAAACCAAAAATGCTAAAAACCAATCTGCTAATCAAAATGCTTCCGCTCAACAAATGAATATATCTAATCAAATTCCAAGCAACTGTGGTATTGATTTCAGCGATAATGTAACTTCTTTTAAGTTTATTTATGATCAATTGAAAAAGAATGTATTGGTCTTCTTCTAAATAAATTGGACAAGTTACAGTTGGATAATATCAATTTAAAAAATAAAGCAGCTGAATTAGAATGGTGTATTGATAGTTTTGAACAATCAACCAGAAATAATTCGCTAGAGATATTTGGTATGCCTGATACAATCACAGCTGTCAAAATCAAGGTAACGGATATTACAGTTAACTTGCTCAACAACGCGTATGAAAAAAACTAAGTAAATTCATTTGACCATCATGTTCGAGACACCATTTTGTCAGCTAAGAGGAAGCAACAGCTATTTACTGATTGCATTGGGTTGTTACCATCAGTGGAAATCTTTATAAATGAAAATTTAAATAAATACAGAAATCATCTTTATGCTGAAGCCAGGAAGAGGAAAAAATTGAACAAATTTAAATATTTGTGAATCCGCAATGGAAATATTTTGGCAAGGAAAGCTGAAGGTTGTGAAACAAAATTAATTAAATCAGTATCTGACCTTGACATAATTTAAAAAAAAAAAAAAACATTACAGTCTGTACTTGAGCCTTGAAGTGACCGTTCCACTTAACAATAATACTAACAGTTACTATTAAAAGTCCCGTAAGACAAAAAATGAACAAAAGTCGATTTCATACTTGTATTAATTATGATGCCTTCAATATTCAGTTGTAGCAACCGATTTGGAAAGAATATATTTGTGATTTTATTATAAATAATATACTTTATATTTAATGTTTGTAATATTATTATTTATTTTAATACATTAAAATATTCCACTTTTATAATTATTATTCTTATTATATATATATCCATGAGTTCACGTCACTCTACGTATGTTTTACTTCTCCGTTGTCTATCCATCTATTGTTTTTAGGTCATCCCTATCAACCGCATAAACCGCGTTTACACCATAAACATATTCTATGTTTAGGTGATACATACAATACATATATGACATCTCCTTTTTTTTTTTTTTTTTTTTTAATTTATGTTTGCATTCAAATATAATTAATTTAGAATAATATTTATCGTTCTTAAATTCAACTTTATAATAAATTTCAATACAATTTTTATTTGGAAATGAAAACATTAATCATTTTATTCCACTAGGAATATTTATAAGTTTACCTTATTCTGTTATATGTATAGTCTTTTAAATAAGACAGTTTTTTAACTATTCTTATTGGTCTTTGATTAGTATTTTCGCTTCTTACAATCATTTAATTTCTATCATTGTTTGTAATATTTCGTTCTTCTTCTTCATTATCAATATTACTATTATTTAAATTAATATTTGCTTTAATCATATTTTCATTAATATTTCTTTCGTCCTTTCCTTCTTCTGGTAACATTTCAAATTTTTTACCGCTACTGTCCTTTATCATGTGACTTCTATTTCTATTAACTACTCTACCATTTTCTTTCATGATTTGGTATCGTCTAGGTTCAATATTTTTGTTTAATACTATTGCTGATTCCCATTCCTTATTGTTCCCTTATATTGTCTCCTATTTTAAATTCAGTTAAATTTTTAGCCTTTAAATCATAATATGATTTATCTATTTTTTGTTTTTCTTTGATTTTTTCGTGTTTGTCATTGTCAATGTCATTATTGATAAATGGAAGTAACCTCGACTCGTCCATATAATAGCTTGTTTGGTGATCCTATATTATGTGATATAGGTGTATTACGATATTCCATCAGAGCTAAGTATGGATCTCTATTGTCATACTCTGCTTTTTTTAGTATTCTTTTTAAAGTCTGTATGTGTCGTTCAGCCATTCCGTTACTTTTCGGGTAACGAGGACTTGACATTTTATGTTCAAATTGATACATTTTTGAAAAATCTCTAAATATTTTGCAATTATATTGTGTGTATGTATAGTATTGCTCGACATATCTGGCAATATGGCCATTTCAATATACTTTGTAAAATAATCGACTACCATTAGATAATTGTTATTTTTAAAATGAAAAATATCAGTTCGTACTATTTGCCATTTTCCTGCTGGAATTTCAGAATTTATCAGTTCTTCTTTTTGATTTGATTTTTGAAATCTTAGACACGTTTCACAATTCAATATTATATTTTCAATTTGGGCAGTTATGTTTGGCCAAAATACAATCTCACGAGCTCTTAATTTTGTCTTTTCTATTCCTAAATGATTACAATGTGACTTTTTTAATATATCATTTCTAAAATTTGTTGGTATTACTATGCAATTATTTTCCCATACTAAACCATTATGTTCAAAAATATTTTCTCTATAAGTAAAATACTGTTTAATACTGTCTGGAATTAATTGTTTGCTATTCGACCATCCAGATCTAATGAAGTTTTTTAATGTTTTTATTTCTTCATCTATGTTCGATTCAATTATTAGATCTTTTATTCTTTTGTCTGACTTGTTTTCTTGCATATGAACGACTAAAATTGACATATCTGATATTTCTTTATCGTCTTCTACTTCATCTATATGAGCTCTGGATAACATATCGGCGATTATTAATTCTTTGCCTGGCCTAAATTTTACGTCAATATCATATGGTTGTAATCTCATCCTCATTTTTTGTAGTCGTACGGGTATCTCGTTCAATGGTTTTTTAAATATTGATATCAGTGGTTTATGATCTGTATCTACTACTATCTTTCTACCTGCGATTAATTGATGATTTCTAACACACCCGAATACTATAGCATCTAGTTCTTTTTCAATTTGTGCCCAATTACGTTGACTTTCTGTAAAAGCTTTTGAGCTGTATACTATGGGTCTATTTTCTTGTTGTAAAACTGCTCCTACGCCTGTGCTACTAGAATCTACACTAAGTTTACACTCTTTTTACAGTCATAATATGCTAAAACTGGATCTTTAGTTATGATATCTGATAATTTTGCAAAATCTTTAATCTGTTGTTCACCCCATATAAATGTTTCATTCTTTTTAATTAATTTTCGTAAAGATTCTGTTAGGTTAGATACATTAGGTATAAATTTGGAAACATATGTTATCATACCCAAAAATCTTTCTATATCTTTTTATTTTTTGGAATTTTCATATTTTTAATGGCTTTAATTTTATTCTCATCAATCTTGATACCTTTTTCATCGAATATATGTCCTAAAAATTTTATTGATTTTTGTCTAAATTTACATTTGTCTTTATTAAATTTAATATTATTAGTCCTTGCTAAATCTAAAACTTTTGTTAATGTTCGATTGTGTTCTTCATTATTTTCAGACCATACTATAATCTCATCTACGTATATCTCTAAATTTTTTATTTTTGCAAAAATTTCTTTAAATTTGTTGTGGTAAATCTCTGTAGCAGTTTTTATACCATAAGGCATTCTCCTAAAACCGTATCTTCCGTAAGGTGTTAAAAAAGTTGTGCATAATGAGCTGTCCTCTGATAATTTTATTTGGTAAAATACCTTGCTACAGTCTAAAGTACTGAACACTTTTGCTTTTTGCATTCTACATGCTATTTCCTCAAATGTTGGTATGGGGTAGTATTCTCTTAACAAATTAGAATTTAAATTTTATGGATCTGAACATATTCTTAATGAGCCATCTCTTTTGTTTATTATAACAACCTGACTTACAAATTCTGTTGGTTCTTTTACTTTCCTGATAATACCCTGATTTTCCATATTATCTAATTCTATTTTGAATTGTTCTTGTATTTTGAATGGTATTCCTCGGCATCGTTGTTCTATTTTCGGTTCATAGTTGTTTTTTACTGTAAAATGGTATATAAAGTTTGGAATTTCACCAATACCGTCAAAAATGTCTCTATATTCATAAAAAATATCTTCCTCTATTAAATTAGTTTTCTGTACTAAACCTACTTTTTGTATTGTTGGTAATCCTAATATTGGAATTGACTTATCTTTTACAATGTGGTATTTAATGTTATAAATCTTGTCTTTTATCTTTGATCTTAAATAACTTATAATATTGATTTTTGCTCCATTATAAGCTATTAAATTAGAACTATTTTCAATTAATCTTACATTAAAATGTTTTATCGAATTATAGTCTATTACGTTACAATCAGTTCCAGTATCAATTTTAAAATTAATTTTTAAATTTATCAATTTTTTCGTACCACCCTGTACTATTTTCAGTTTTATTTTCTATACATCCTAAGAATTTACTATCTTTATCATAATTGCTTACATGATCTTCAACATTTTCTAAATAATTTACTTTGTTTGATCTTTTATTTTCCGACGTTCTACACATATTATAAAAATGTCCTACCTTCTTTAACTTTTTACAAGTTTTATTGAATGCTGGACATCGCCTATATTGATGTTGATATCCGCATTTTCCACACTGGTTTTGATGTTGATCCCTTTTGTTGCTGATTTGTCTTTGTTTTTGATTATAATTATTATGTTGACTATATTTTTGATGTTGATTATAATACTGCTTCTTCTGGTCCACTAGTTTATTTTATTTTCCATAATTATTACTTGTTTACGGTACGATTAGGCTGTATTTGTCCATTTGGTATGTATTACTTCTCCGTTGTCTATCCATCTATTGTTTTTAGGTTATCCCTATCAACCGCATAAACCGCGTTTACACCATAAACATATTCTATGTTTATGTGATACATACAATACATATATGACAGTTTTCTCAACAACTTCTGTTAACGATTCCTTAGATAGTTTCTTGGAAATATTTCATAGTAGCCTTGAGAGTTGTTAATTCCAAAAGCAAAGCAGCATAACTAAAAATAAATTGGCTCCGTGGATGTCTCTCGATCTTTATAGGCTGGTTAATCTGAAAAATAGTTTATCAAGGAAGCTCACTAAACAGCCAACGAGTAAAACGAGTTTGTTCAAGAAAGATAATAGGTTACTCAAGACGAATTATCGCCCTATTTCAAAATTATCAGTGCTTCCTTAATTATTTGAGAAAATTATTAAAACCCGAATGTTCTAGTATTTGGTTTCAGAAGTGGTCGGAGTACCGGCTTTGGGCTTAGAGGGTTCATGTATGACTGGTTAAAATCGTATCTCTTAAACAGACTGCAACAAGCAGAAATAAATGGTAATTTCTGTGATTTCGATGAAATTCTCTCCGGTGTCCTACAGGACTCTGTTCTTGGACCGCTATTATTTCTAGTTTATATAAATTCCGTTTTTAGTTAAAGCTGTACGGTAAAATTATAGCGTTTGCTTTACTGCGTTGACAGCATAGACAAACGCATTCGCGAATTTGGTTTATAAATCACCACATGCGCTTAAGTAATAAATTTGGAGGTATGGTATTTAACGTCAGCTTCAAAAACTTGACGGATTTGAATGTATTTTATCATAACGGTAAAGTGTACCTCATTAATAAACTCAAGTAATTCCTTGCAGTGTATCGATGAATTTAAATATCTGGGAATAACCTTTGATAATAAGCTAAATTTTAAACCCCATATCACTAACGTAACAGAATTTTTTTAAATCATGCCCTAAAGAAGTTGAATTTACTTCGACCGATTTGTCCGATCGATGTTATTTTAAAAGTATACTATAGTATTTTCAATTTAAAGCTTGAGTAGGGCTTAGCATTATATGGTGGAATATGTTTCTCAAATATTAAACATTTAATATATATATATATATATATATATATATATATATATATATATATATATATATATATATATATATATATATATATATATATATATATATATATATATGTATTGTACAGTTGGGGCCAAAAATATAAAGCACCCCTATCTATTAGCATTATATATTAATATTATGTCTTTCTAAACAATGGGTGTTAACGAACGAGTCATCCCACCGAATGCGACCCTTAATTATTGAAAATCACCAATTTTTGTTTTGTTTTAGGTTCTTAACAAGAAGTTGTAGCGTCGTAAAATTTTTTTATTTTAGTTTTGTATTTGATCGTGTGCAGTCTTCACATAAAGTGTTTTAAATCAAAAAGAGTTTTCGTAAGTTTTTTGAGAAAAAAAGTGTGTTTATGATAATTATGCCTAAAGCGTGCCAACTCAGTGAAGGAATAAGGGCACAAATTGTGTTGTTGGATTCCCAGGGTGTAAGCCAAATTAAAATATCCCAAAAATTAAAATGCTCTCGTGGAGCAGTTCAATCTACATTGAAAAGGGTTAAAGAGACCGGGGACTATGCCTATAAACTACGCTCAGGCAGAAATCGTATCACTTCGGTAAGAGACGATCGACAAATTGTGCGAAAATCTCTCAAAAACCGAAGAAAAACATCGGCTGAGATAGCTGCAGAGCATTTAACAGAACAAGAAGTTCACATTTCGGCACGGACAGTTAGAAGAAGGCTCCTGCAAGCTGGATTGAAAGGTTGTAAAGCAAGAAAAAAACCTTTGCTCTCACTTACCAACATAAAAAGTCGCTTGAGATGGGCTCGAGAACACAAACATTGGAATGACGTGGATTGGGCGAGAGTTGTTTGGTCAGATGAATCTACTTTTGAGGTAAATATAAAAAATAAATATTAAAAAATAATTAGTCAAAAAAAAAATAAAAAATTGTGCTATGTATTTTAAAAGAATTAATAGAGAAATTTATGTTCAATTTGATGGAATTCTTATAGATTTTTGGAACTCCTGGCGCAACCATCGTAAGAAGAAGAGTCGGGGAAGCATACAATCCTGATTGTATAGTGCCTACCGTAAAGCATGGAGGGGGTAAACTGATGGTGTGGGGTTGTATGGCATCATCAGGGGTGGGAAAACTGTTGTTTTGTGAGGGTCCGATGAACAGTACCAACTATGTTACCGTCCTCGAGGCTGCATTGAATGCCTCAATTCGGCAAATCTTTGGGGAAACGGATAGTTCTTCGATAATTTATCAACAGGATAATGCCCCCTGCCATACTTCCCGCGTTACGATGAGTTGGTTTCGAAAAAAACAAATTCGAGTCATGGACTGGCCCGCCCAGTCACCAGACCTAAATCCCATTGAAAATTTGTGGTCAATTTTAAAAAAAAAAATCAAGGATCGCAGTATGACTTCAAAGGAAGACCTCAAACGTGCGCTGACAGAGGAATGGAAAAATATATCGAGAAATACCTGCGAAAAATTAGTACGGTCGATGAATAAAAGAGTCCTGGCTGTCATCAAAGCCAAAGGAGGACCTACAAAATACTAAAATTAATAAAATATAAAAAGTATTTCCTAAAAATATTGAGGTTTAATTTTTGTCTTCATTCGTCTTGTAGATACTGCAATTTGGGAGGGGTGCTTTATAATTTTGGCCAAGTCTGTATATATAATGTACAATAATAAGTCACGAAAACTATTTAATGTTCATATAAAAACATTATGTGTATTTTGTTTCATTTTCGGCAAGAACTTATGAATCACCCTGTAAATCCATCATGACCTGATGAAGCTGTTTCAAAACAGTTCTTCGCCAAGATTTAGTTGCTTTAATGCGGAACTTAGATTTCTGGAGAAAATTGAACACGCCCAACGAGTCAAAAGAGTGTTGGAGATAAAAGGATGATAAGAACAAAAGGCTGACATGGTCACCGGCCTAGATAAAAGGCCGATTTGTTATTTTTATGAAGTAAGTTGTCTGAACAAAATCCTGAAAAAGGAAGGATTATTTTTTTATATTTTGAAAATTAAGATTTCCAAAATACTGAAGCATAGATGTAATAATTCTGCGTTCATAAATAAATTAGAAATGTTTTCGTTCTGCGAATTGTGTTACTTTAAATAACTATGTTTACAAAAACAGAAAATTCAAAAATAGAAAATTCTACCGATATTTTGGAATTCAATCGTACCTCGCTTAACGAGGTTCCACTGTATTCGGAAACCAGAAATCATCTTGAAAAAATTATTTTAGATGCATCAAGTCAGGCGGAGGATTGATCGCATTTCTCCAGCTTTAAAGTTGACTATTAGTTGAATTTTTATACTTAACCGGTTTCTGTACCGAACTAAAAAGGGGGATTACAGAAAAAAGGAGGGTTGCAGAAGGTAATGTTTCTCAATCTATTATATTTATTGAATAATAGTTTGTATAATCTTAAATAGTCGGAGATATAAACAAAGCAAAACTGATAAGAGATGGGGATATAAGCAAAGCAAGCTGATCAGTGTGGGCTTTAATAAATTAACAAGGATGATGGATTGTGTTAGGTACTATTTGATCAGGATGAGGTTTTATAATTGGTAGCAAAAGTGTAGATTTAATTAATGAACATGAAAATTATTTAGTAAAATCAAATTGTGGGTTTTGAAATTAATAAAGGCACACGGATTTCACCTTAAGTGTCGCAAAGACGTTACATGTTCCCAGCAGTACCAGCTAGAGAAAACGAATTTCTTCAAGAATTTTATTGAATGAAACAGTTAACATCTATCAGAAACGTTTTGGCTGTTTGTTATACGTTTCAGTAAGCAGAGACCTGATATCCGGCTATGTTCTTGTATTTTTTTCATTAACAACCCATGTCGATTAGGTAGAGAATATGATTGATAGGTAGTCAAATAGTGACTATAACCTTTTAAGGTATTCGATGGAGTTATCAGCCGGGCAAGTCATATGAGCTAATTGAGGAGAAAAAATTAGCTAATAGATCCAAGCATATTGATATATTCATTATTATCTTGAAGAGGATTATGTAAAGAACAATATTTTTATTTCACAATACGTATCGGCAAATTCGGTATCTGGATCCAAAGATTTTAGAAACAACACTGTAAACCTTATGCAAACGAGGATGAACATTTACATGATTTAAGTCAATTTAAATTTTGTAACTGGAAATATTTTTTCTATTTTTGTCTTGCAATTATTTTCCATTAAATCTCGAATGCCCCAAGAACATTTTTATAAAGTAATGTTTATGAGAACATCGACATCATATTAGACGATATGATTTGTACGCTGCATTATTAATCAATCAAAAACAACCATTAAAGATAAATATTAAAAATACTTGTTTTGGATTGCTCAAGGGGTTAATATTCTCAAAAATTAATTAATGTTGAAAACAAATCAAAAACATCGGACATTAATATGGAAATTAAAAAATTTTTAATTTAAGAAAGTTTAAAAACAAGATTCGGAACAACGCTATTTGTAAATATTGCGCCGATTATATAATTTTAGACTTTCCTTTATAAGATCGTAAAAAAACGAAATGTCATTGAAAACTTCTACTAGCTTTTTGTAAAAAGAAACACCTATTGCGTTCGCCACCCATTGATATTCAACATATTAATAATGACTTGTTTTACAGTCGAAAAGATCAAAACTCTTCCGTTATGTGTAACTGTATTATGTTACGAACTCTGTTACCATCAGATTTCTAAAACAGTTTCTCATCACAAAGCTTTGTCATGTTTAAAATTTTGAATGGTAAATCTCTAAATTAATTCTTTTATTTCGCTCATTAATTATTAAGGTTAAGCCCTTACTCTTTAATTTTTTTTTTCATCTTACAAAGCTGCGTACTGTATTAATGGAATACGCCTACATAAAGCTTCAAAAGCTTTCTGTTTTTGGAAACGTTGTTTGGTGAACGTGAATTAATTTGTACAAACAAATTTTTTTGTCCAAAAGCTAACTATTCAAAGAACATGAAATATACGCGACTATACAGAAAATACCGAATTTTCCTTTTTGTTTTCCATTTTGATGTTGTTTTATCGTATATGCATGGAAAACGGAAGAAAACTTACATGTCTAAAAATATCCGATTTTTCTTTTACGAAAGAAACCAACGTTTTCATTTGGAGATGGAGAAGAAATAGACTTTAAATGATTTAAATGAAATTTAAGAGATATACACATGTGAAACTAAGAAAGAAACGGGAGAATAGAAGAAGAAACCCAATTAAATTAATTTTCACGCTACATGAAAAAAACTAATGTTCAAACCGACGAAGAATTTTCATTGCCCATACCATGAGGAGAATTAATTTACATTTCAAATTATAAGCAACATTTTTTTAATTAAGAAATTATTTAATTAATTAATTATAATTCTATATAAATTATATATGGGTATAGGACTGGTGTGAGTGGAACAATTTATTAGGTATGCTGCGAGAGTGATGTAATATAAATGATTGATTGATATTTACCCGACAACAGACCTAATTGGCATACAGTGTATTGCATTTTTCATTATCGAAAATAATAACAAATTATAATTCTTTAAATAACATATAAATTAATAACAAAGGTAAACATCGATATCTTGTTTCATAAATTTCTAAGAAATATGATATAGAAAATATAAACCAATATACTCCTCTTATTACGCGTGGGTAGTCAATTTAACATATGTATTTTCGGAAAATATCTAGACAAATTGGCATCTTTCGGAAAATTTTTGTTATTTCATAATATAAATATACTCAATATTTACATGACTGATTTTAGCCAGGAAAACAAATCATTACGGTTTAGAAAACACCAGGCCGATTTTCTTTCACGGATTTTTTTTTAACCATGCAAAAAATATGATTTCGAATGAAAATAAAACCAATGCAAATGATTTAAACATTTTTAATTTACCCTAGCTTCTTTTTGTTTATGAATTTATTTTGTCAAAAGAAAATAAATTGATTAACAATATAAACTTTGGTAACTTGCTAATTTATAAATCATTTGCGTTGATTTTCTTTAAATTTCAAGCTCCTGTGAGAAATGAGGTATATCCTTGGATTTTTGATATAGTGAATATAATTCACTATGTCAATACGTTCTTCAGTTTGGTCGTAGATACCTGATGAGTAGACCAACTTTTCAGTACGAAAGCAAACTACCAACATAGAAACTCAAGGAGGGTTCTCATTTTTGAAGAGTAATACATTTGTATAACTCTTGGCCCTTGAGCTAAAGTACTGGGAGGGGGGAATGATGTTTCTACTTTTTTCAGTAGATATGTTATGAGAGATTGTCCTCTTTATTTTTCTGATTTACCAAATAAAAAATTTCTAATCTTTATCAACTGCGAATGCTAAATTTTGCCTCAATAATCCAAACATTAACTTTGTTTGTGATGATTGTCTAAAAAACTATAACAATCAGCAACAACCTAACCCAAGCATTGATGTCTCAATTGAGTGAGATTAGCAAATTGCTGACTAATATCACAGAATATAAAACAGAACAATATCTTCTATTGCGGTTTAGTCCTAAATTTGTGAACAAATATTTAGATTAGGATTTAGAAAAGATAGAAAAACAATTTTGTATGCAATCAATGAAACAAAATAAATTACAAAAACTTTTGTACTCACCTCTTTGGTTTAGCCAATAAAATTCAGTACAATTTTTAAAGAAAAGAGAAATCTTTACACTTTGCTTGTGATGTGTTTTAAAGAGATAGACGTTCATAAACAATTTTTCATTTTGGTCTTGTTAGCTTTGCGAAACTTTAAAATCAAATCGCCAATCGCGACCATTTATTGTTTTTTATGACGGGATACAAAATTATACAAATAAAAGTGAAATGATCCACAAACACAAATACAACCTTATCCAAGTTTTCTTTTGTCTTTATTATTTATTTGATATGATTTTGTACCTCGTCACCGAAAACAATAAGTGGTCCTTTGGTTATTTTTTGATTTGATTTTAAAGTTTCGCAAAGCTAACAAGACCAAAATCAAAAATTATTTATGAATGTCTTTGTTTCCCAAGATTCAATTGGCGCAATCAATCAACAACAACGTCGACAACATCAATAGCGTTAAAAAATTATGCTCGCAAAATATCCTAACTGGAGCTGAAGTCAACACCGAATTGGAAATGGTGAATACAAAATATTACCTGCACGTCTCAAATTTTAAACCAACCACTACTAGAGAGGATATTAAAAATTATCTTAGTCATAGGCTGAGTATTTCAGTGGCTGAAATCGATTGTCACGAACTTGTTCCAAAAAATACTGATAGAAGTTTGCTAAACTTTATTGAGATGGGTTGGAGTCTACAATATACAACAAGGCTTTTGATGGTAGTATTTGGCCACTGCAGTGTGCCATTACACCGTTCATTAATGTAAGACGTCAAAAGAAATTTCCTGTCACAGCATCACTGCAGTAATAACTTTATTAATAGGGGTAACTCATCAGGAGCATCTTTGTTGTAAAAATTAGGTACTTTTTTCTAGATTTTATGATTTTTTTAAATTGATTTTTAACATTTTTTTGTATTTTATGTTTTTATACTCCAGTCTCTATTGGAATACACTACACAATACCTCTGACGTAAACTTGAAAGATGGTAATAGTTCGTGCGTAAACTTTGGATTTCTTAATGCTCGCAGTCGATTTTGCCATATACATATATCAAATTCTAATTTTTATTAGTTTTAATAACATTGATATTTTGTGCGTAGCGGAAACCTAGCTTTCTTCTAAGATCAGTGATCAATCTGTTGCCATAAATGGCTATAATGTTCTACGGTATGACAGAACAGACAAAAGTGTTGGTGGGCTCTGTGTATACTACAGAAAATGTTACAAATTCAAGAGAATTCGTAATGGCTGAAATGAAACTTCCTTCCATCACAATTCTAATAGTAGTATGTACAATCCCACACCTGCTATAATAACTGACATGGATGATTTCCAGAAAATAATATCTTCGTTTGTATTGTGATATAGTAATTTCGTAATAAGTGGTGACTTCAATTTTAATATCCTTTACAGGTCGCATAAATTCCATGATCTTTTAAAAGCAAGATAGCTAGATTAGTTCCTAATCCGGAGCAGGCTAAAATTTTGGGGTTCAAACAATATACTATGCTACATATATCTGATCATAATTTTCTACTCATCTCCTGTAAAGTCAAATCTACAAGGTTCAAAATTCAGAACAAGCTTATTTACGACTATAGTAACATAGATAAGGCAGCAATCGCTTTTTGCCTTTTGGGCGCTGATTGGAGTCAAATGTATTCGACTTATATCATTAATTCTATGCTTCAATTATTTTTTTAGTGGTTTAATTTTAAAATTGCTAACAGAATGTTACTTCGGGACCAAGCCTTTACTAAATTTCAGAAAACTTCCGATAAGAAGTACCGCATAATATATCAGAACGAGAGAAAAATTATGTTACCGATTTGATTAGAGCCGCTAAAGAAAATTAATACTTTCGTAACCATAAGCTAACTATGGCAAGAATTTGGGGAAATATTAATACGATTAGCATAGGGAAAAGTAGGTCTGATGTTTTAATTAACATTGACCCTGCTGCAGTAAATTCCCATTTTTGCAACATCCCTAACAAGTCTGTTGCCTTTCATCTTCCGGATTTTAATGTCACACGTAGTTTCACTTCTAATTTGTTTTCAGTTAGCAGTGTAATGGAATTAGATGTTTTGAAAAGTATTTACAGCATAAAATCTAGCGCAGCTGGTCAGGATGCAATTAATCTAAAATTTTTAAAGAAGATATTACCTTTTGTTATGTCACCGTTAACGTAATTAATAAATAATTGTATCATGCCCTCCGAATTTGCTAATATACGGCAAACAAATTTAGTGATTCCGGTTAGAAAGAAACAAAATAATGACTCGCTGGATAATTTTTGGCCAATCAGTATGGTATCGGTATTATCTAAAGTTTTCGAGATTCCTATGCGTGATCAAATCAATGAACATATAGAAAAATATAAATATTTAACACAGTTTCCATCAGGTTTTCGTAACAATCATAGTACAAGCACCGTTCTTCTTCAAGTTATTGATGATATTGCATATCATCTTGATCGAAGTAACTCTTTTGTTGTATTAGTATTGCTCGATTTTTCTAAAGCTTTTGAATGTTTTAATCATAAGTTACTATTGCAAAAATTGATGCTTTATTTTAAATTTGAAAAAGCTGCGCTTAAGCTTTTGTATAGTTATTTATCGGACAGACATCAAAAAGTCATAATAAAAGATCAGTTGTCTGATCCGCAACGTATTCCTTCTGGTGCTTTCTAGGGAACTATCGTTGGGCCGTTATTATTCTCCCTATTTATCAATGATCTACCTCAGGTTTTGAAATACTGGAAATATTATTTGTATGCAGATGATAGTCAAATTTACCTCGGGGGCGACTGGTCTTTTTCTAATGGAATTTCATTGAATATTTCAAAGACGCGGGCAATCTTCATTTCAAAGCGTGATTTTTTAGTCATCCCACATATTTACATTGATAATAAGATAATTCCATTTCAAAATCGCGTTAATAATTTAGGCACATGCATTAACAATAGATTCACGTGGCATTCTCCGATTATCAATGTGTGTAGTAAAATCAACTCTGCATTATATGGATCGAAACTCCATAAGAACCTTTGTCCTAAAACCGTTAGAATTTTGCTAGCTAAAACGTTGGTAATCCCCCCTATGTTGTATTGTGAATTTCTTTACTCGAGGGAAATTTTACAAGTTACTTTGAACAACATAGCCAGATAGGTCAACGATTGAGAAAATATATCATATTTCTGCCAAGTTTAGAGGATTATTTGGTTGAAGAATGAATCAATTATTTTATTATAGATCATTACTTCTCTGTAAAATTATCAATAATCAAGTTGTTTATTTATACAATAAAATAAAAATTAGTTCAGCTCGAAATAGTAATATATAATACTAAGGATTTTAGTAGAATTTGACATCCGCCATGGAAACGGGATTCTATAATGATTTGTTCTAGAATATGGCCAAGTAGGACGGAACATGGTTACTTCTTGTCGGTTTTTAGTGGAATTTGACTTGTGCGATAGAAATGATTTCTAGATAAAGTTCTGAAATACGGCCAAGTAGGATGATACTTGGCTATTCCTTAATCGATTATAAGAAAATTTGAGATTTGCCATGGAAATGAGATTTTAAAATGAAATTTCTAATTCGGAGATTCTGCACTACCGTTATTACTCATTATTGTCCTTGGTTTTCCTTACCACCCTACTGATCACCTCCGTTTGCATTGCTCGTTGACTTCGAGTATAACTTTTGTAAGATGTTGTTTCGAGTAAATTCAATATTGTTTATATGTGCTCGTCGTCCTTTGCGCAGCCTTTACTCGGTTAAACGCCTCATTCTGAACAGCCATAATCAATGGTGCTCTGGACAGCGTGTCTACATGCTGAATTCGGTTCGAGGATCGGTGTTCTATTTTAAATTGCAGACCCAGGAAATAGACCCTGAACACGTATTTTGTTGTTTTGCGATTAAAGTAGAAAACCGGATGTACCTGTTTATCATCTACGTTTTCTCGCACCAATATTGCCCCCAGACTGTGCTTGCTGGCGTCCGTCTATAACTTTGCTTTCGCCGACATATAATACATCTGTAGAACTGGGCTGGTAGTCAGAACCGCTTTCAGCTTTTTTACCACCTCCTTCTCCAATGTACCAAATCGAAACGACACGTCCTTTTTTAGTAAATCTCAAATTAGCTTGGCTATGATTGCTTAGCCTTCGTCGAATCTTCGGAAGTATCCAGTCAGACCCAGAAATTGTTGGAATTGCCGAACATTACTAGGCTCCGGGAGAATCAAAATGGCAGTTTGTTTATCTCTACTGGGTCGTACGGTGCCGCTTGGATAGCTTCGATGTCCTCCAATTAATTTGTAATCCGTTATACTGTGCCACTCCTAGTAGGAGGTGGGGCAATTGTAAGCAGGGGGTAAAAATAAACATACTCAAAATCTATCAAAATAACGTAAATACTAACAAGTGTGCGCATGAGCATCACTTAATGGTAAAAAAAATGCACCCGGTTCTTCAGTCGATCTTTTGTTTTACCAGCAGAAGGTAGTTTTTTTAAATAAAAGTAAATTTTTATGTCATTCGAAAAGGATCGGTTGTGTTATTAAAACTGTAAAATATGGGTATGGTTGTTTTGCATTAAAATTATTATTGTGTGTCTTTTTTTTAAACCGAGTTTAATTTTCAATAATTTTATTAGTTTTGCATTTTTTTTTTTTTTTTATTAAAAAAAGCTATGTGGGGTTGTTTTAAGCATGCGATGTGGGGCAAAATTAAGCCGGCTTATTTTGACCCCAAATCATTTAGTTATTTAATATTTACTTCGATTTTAGAATGGTCCGAAATTATTAGAAAAAAAAGGGCTGCATTGACGAGGATTCTACGGCTGCTGCAATTAGTGAGGTTCTAAAAAAGAAAAAATCCATTGGAGAAATACCAACTTAACCACAACACTCTCTTTAAGAGAGTTAAATTTGTGAAAAATGCTAAGCCAGCTTTACGTGAAGAAGATTCTGGCAATGAGAGTGAGAATGAAATAAGAATGTGCGCGAATCTTATGCGACAAAAACATAAACAGGTTTTCTCTAACGAAGAAGAACTCGAATTAAAACATTAGTTGTTACGTTCTTCAAAAATAAATTACGGCCTAACTTATGTACAAACCAGAAATCTGGCGTATCAATATGCTAAATTGTTTCAAAAAAAGTATCCTGGAATATTAGACGAGATTGGAATAACCACTGTCATGCAAGCACCAAAGGTAACAATGAAAAATCCTTAACTAAAAATATTACATTTTAATTTTATCTACCTATAGGTAATTGCAGACAAGTCAAAGAGACAAGTGGGCCAAATCGTTTCAGCGGAACGTGGTGAACTCGTTACTTTCAGTGGAAATATTAATGCTGCTGGCCATTCGATTGCTCCTGTATTTGTGTTCCCTCGAGTTCACTACAAGGACCATTTTTTACATGGAGCACCAAGTGGAAGTTTAGGTCTCGCATCTAGAACAGGTTGGATGACAGTAGAACTTTTCCCAGAAGTTTTAAAGCATATTCAGCTGCAGACACGTTGTTCCAAAGAAAACCGTATTTTGTTGCTAATGGACAACCACAATAGCCATTGTTCTTTGCCTGCAATAGAATTTGCTCGAAAATGCGGAATAGTTCTTCTGTCATTCCCACCTCATTGCTCCCACAAATTACAACCTCTAGACATAGAAGTTTTTGGCCCATTTAAAAGTGCACTAAAAATCGCATTTAATAATTTTATGCTAACTAATCCGGGGAAGTTAATTGCAATCTATGATATACCGGAACTTGCAAATCGCGCCTATGAAACATCCTTTACATCACGAAATATAACATCATCATTTCAAAAGCCTGGAATTTGGCCGATTAATCAACTTGCATTTACAGAAGTGGATTTTGCTGCGGCATTTGTAACCGATCGACCGTTCATTGAAAATGGTTCAAACAATGACGCACTGGCACATTTTCCAAATAACGACAATCAGCCACAAATACCATCCACTTCGAGTCAAGCTGCTTATTCTGTTACTCCTGAACAAGTAAGGCCATTTCCAAAGGCTGCTTCACGAAATAAAAAATCAAACGGTCGTGAACGGGGGAAATCCCGAATCTTTACCGATACGCCGGAAAAAAATAGAATCACTTCTTTGGATCAAGCCAAAAAAGATAAACATACTATATAAATAAAAAGAAACGTGCTAAACCTAAGCAGCCTGAACAGGTACCTAATTGATTTCGCATCACTGTTGTATTAAAAATTAATATCATTTTTTCTTTTAGATTAACGAAACATCTGAATCTGAAGTTTCGTTTGACAAATTGCCCGAATCAGACGATTGTTCTATCATATCGCAAGAAAATGAAAATTTGCCAAATCTTTTAGTGGATGATGACAATCTAAACCAAGGTGACTTCGTTTTAGTAAGATTTGACCAAATTAACGGGAAACAAGTGTTCTTCATCGGCCAAATCCAAACAGTTTTTGAAAAAACTGATTTCGACATAAAATTTTTAAGAAAACATAACTAATATTTTATATTTCCCATAATTGATGATATAGCCCAAACAACAGAACCGACATTTTATCGAAATTGCCTGAGCCTATTGAAATTCCAGGAACTTTGTGCGCACTAAGGGTTATTATAGATTTGAAGTTGATTTAATTGATTATAATATGAAATGAATTAATTAAATAATAAGAGAGAAGAATAATATTATTTATTATTTTACAAACTGACTGAAATTGCCAAAGTTTACGCAGCTTTTTATTTGAAAACTTGTTTTATTTTTATTTTTGGAATAAATAAATATGTTTAAATTGAAATTTCTCTTAATTTTGTTAAGTTTATATTTACCCCTAAAAAATTTTGATTTGCTTACTTTTACCCCAACATAGGGGTAAAAGTAAGCGGAAACTCATTTTTTTCTTTGATGTTTGTAGAGATATTAAGTGGAATTTTCTTAAATGAAAGTCGCTTATTTAAAAAATAAGATAATTGAAATTAGTATACAAATCAAAATACTTCAAATGATCGATTTTTAAATGTTTTATAAAAAAAATTAAAAAATGCTTGCGTTTGCCCCACCTCCCCCTACTCTTTTTAGCCTACCTTCCTCTTCTAATGTGGCCGGGATAATATCTTCTATATATACATATGATTTTCTTACTACTTAGTTTACGAAAAATATTTTTGACGGACCTCTGAAACGTTGCCGGAGAATTACACAGTCCGAAGGATGCTTTCAAAAACTCATACTGTGACAAACGAAGCATATTTGATTAAATCGGGAACTATCGGTACGTGAAAGAATCAGTTGCGCAGCTATAGTGTGCTGAAATACTTTGCTCCCTGTAACCGATCTAGTTGATCGTCGATCAATGTTAGAGGATAACGATCTCTGACTGCTACTGCATTCAATTTTAGATAATCGACGCATAATCTTTTTGAGAAATGTTTCTTGTTTGTTAGTACGACTGGGCTTGCATACTCCGACATGCTAACTCGAATTATTCCTTCCCTCAGCCACTCATCAATCTGCTACCTGACTATCTCCAACTCCAAAGGCCCCAGTCTTTTTGGGCTAGAGTATATAGGGTTGTTGTTTGCCAGAATGATTTCCATCTTGACTACGTCACTTACCACGACCTTTCTTGGGTAACAATTTTTCACCAAATGGCTACCTCATGTATCAGCTGCTTATTTTCGAGGGCACATATTGGTTAAGTGTACTTCGCTATAGATGTAAAGCTTTACCCTCTTCTCCTCGGCTCTCCGACTTCCCGTTGTCCTACTTATCGGCTGGGTATTCTGACTCATCGGTAATATTGTTTTGGTTACGGTTTTCTTGTTTTATTCTCGTAGCAAATTCATTTTTTCCTGAACGGGTCAATTGTGACAGCACCATACAGAGCGGCTTTATTAGGTTCATAATCTGCAATCCTCCCAATGCAATACTCAATAATTGTCCCCTCTTCCATCTCGACTGCTCTACCTAACTCCATCATTGATATGAGGTAGCTTAGATACGAGTAGCTTTCCTCCGTTCTGTTTTTCCGTGCTGCCATTTGCCTGTGGATTGTTGCGCTCGTATAAGTTAGTTTAACTTGCGTCGCCTCTTTACATATAATGTCATCTGGACATCCGACCAACTGTAAAATTTTGCCGCGTCCTCCATGTCCTAAATCCATTTTTCTAGGAAGTATCCCTACTTTCCGCAAAATTTTGTCATTGACCCTTCTATGTCTTGGCATGAAAATATGTATCGGCTTGCTTCTATCGTATTTGAGTTCGATGAAGCTTCCACTAGATCGAGGAATAGGGATGGTGTTTCAAAAGCTAAGTTTCTGCTCTCTCTGTTCAGAAACGCAGCTTCGTCGATCTTCGGTGTCCCATCTGCTGTGGCTTTTATAGTTGAGCTGAAATTTACCATCTTCTGGCCTAATAACTTTGAGAAGCTACCAAATATTAGTTTCATCCCTTCGTCAGATTGTATTTCTTTGTTACCATGAGAATGTTTGTTCTGGTTTTCTCTATCATCTTTGGTACCCGGGGAAGTTGGTGCAGATGTACTTGGTTCTGCCATTTTCTAGATTGCGAAATTCACCCTTCGCCCTAGATTCTTTTGTTTTATCTTTATAGATTATTTTGTACAACGGATTTATTTTAATAATACCGAATTGCTTCGCCTTTGATTATTGGTGGACCACGAACTCTGAATTTATTTAAATCGAAGAGAATTGGTTTCGGCTTCACTTCTGTGTTCTTCTTGCGCACTGAATTTCCGCTTACACTGAATTTAACCAAATCGGAGAAAAAATTCTTAAAACGATCAATAAAATTTCGAAACCAGTTTCGACTTCACTTGTTTACAGGCCAGGCCACATACACCGAATTTATTTGTTTTCGAGCACAAGCGAAATATACTGTAACCAACAACCGTTATGCGCACACGATGATGCCAACTTTAATTTCGATCTCTGCGACGCCACTTCAAAAACACGTAATTCCTCCAGAACGCTTTGTAACATTCCACACACAGGAACTGTTGTTTGCCGCCAATTTTTACACATATCTGCTTTTTACACTATCTGCTATGACGCCACTTCAAAAAAACGCGGTTGTTCTAAAATTTATGTAATATTTTACACACAGGAACCGATTTCATGTCGCCAACAGGCCTATGTGTGTACTTTAATCATGCCAACTCGCTTAAAAAGTTATTTAGGATTACCTAGTTAATCTTAGATTATTCGAAAATGCGAAAAAATGTTAAGACTTAACAGCATGTCTAAGAAAATCTATATCTCGAGATTTTCACCGATCAGCAAGCATCTCACTATGATATTTCGGTAGGCCTACTTAGACTTGCTGTTAAGATAACAATTTTCGAATATTCTAAGATTAACTAGGTAAACCCCAATAACATTTTAAACGGGTTGGCCTAATCAAAACATACACATAGGCCAACCGACAACACGTTTGCCGTTAAATAAATATATTTGTTTCGAATATTGGGCCCAATTCTGGAACAATAAAATTCATGTTATGTTATTTTATTTCGCCGCTTCCTATTTGAATTTGTATTGAAATAATCGGACCTAATAGGTCCTATAATAGGCCCAATTCTGCCTTCGAAACTTTTATGTTGTGTTATGTTATTTTGGTTTTTTCAATACAAATTCATATAGGAAGCGGAAAAATAAAATAACATAACATGAATTTTATCATTCCAGAATCGGGCCCATTATATTAAAATATTATAGAAAAATATTTTATATTAATTCGCCCGAATGTATACTTTTTAACATACATACATATGCAATTTTGTTATTTTGTTAAATCTAGTATTTGGATAATATTACAACTTGATGGACTGAAGCGAGAACCATAGTTAGAATAAGAAAAATAAAAAAATTAACGTAAGAGAGCGAGAAAGGGGATTTATGTGTATTCGACCATACTTAAAATAAGAAACTTAAAATTTTTTTGGAGGGGAAATGAAAACTTCAGCTGTCACTTAAAAAACTTAAAAGGAGCGAAATTTGTCGTGTATGCTTAAGAAACTTAAAAAAGGTTGCACAAATTTTTAACGCGGGAAATGAAAAACTAGTTTGTAAATAGAAATTATAACATTTTCATTAATTATTAATAAATAAATTAAAATGAGAGTATTTGAACATTAAATTAGACTATAATAATTGAGTATATATAATGTATATACATTTAAAACATCAAACAAAAACTTAAACATAATCTAAAAATATTTTATTGAGATATTACATTTTTTTAAAACAATAGTACATTGTGTCATTAGGATTAAAAGTGATACTTTGTTTGACGAGCAATTATATTTGCATGCGAGGCGAAGCGCAGCGTAGCCGAGCAAAAGCAAATATTTGCGAGTCAAACAAAGTCACTTTTAATCCGAATAACACATACTATTTTTTCTTCAACGAAGAAATGCTTATTATAAACTAATTATACAAGTAAGTACAAATTATGTAATTAAAATTTCAAAATTGAAAGTAATTTTGTTGAAATATTTTGTGAAACTAAGGAGATCATGACTTTTGTTTGGTTTGACTATTGTAAGTGTCAAACTGCCAAGCTATAATTATAATATTTTTCTTGCGAACAAAATGTTTGAATCAGAAGATTTATCAAATTTACCTCCGGATGTGGTTCAAACAGCAAAGGAAATTGTATTAAACCTATTGCCATCAAAATCAAGATTGAACATTTTATTGAAATATTTTGTATAGTTAAGGAGGCCTTGACTTTTTTTTTTGTTTGTGTATCTTACCAAGTTATGACGTCTCATTTACTTTTAATATTGAAAACAGTGTTAAAAGAGCATTTACACCTAGGATTAAAAGTTCAGCCTAGCAACACTCACATTTTTTTAATCGTAACAAAAAGGCCAACTTTAATGCCCAATAATAGTATTAAAACAAGCTACTTTTAAGACGTTTGGAGAAAAAAAACATTGCATAGTGCTTCTGTATCACTAATTAGAAACAGTTAATGTAAATTAATTCATTTTTTATGATATAAATGAATTTAATATGATTTTTCAGCTTATAAAAAAGGTTGCACAACTTTGAAAAAGTTGTGCAACCTTTGAAAAAGGTTGAAAAAGGTTGCACAACTTTTTACTGTAAAAAGTAGTACCCTATTTGAAAAAGGTTGCACAACTTTTTACTGTAGAAAGTAAACAACTGGTTTGGTAAAAATTATAATATTTCGATTAATTATTAATAAATAAATCAGAACGGGAATATTTGAGCATTAAATTAGACAATAAATAATTGAGCAATTTTATTGTACATACATTTAAAACACAAACAAAAATTGAAACATAACCTAAAAAAACTAAATTGAGATATACAATTTTTTTAAAACAAAAAATGTTGTATAGTGTTTCTGAATCACTAATTAGAACTAGTAAATGTAAATTAATAATTTTTTACGATATAAATGAATTTAGTATAATTTTTCCTAAAATAACTGAAAAATCAAACAAAAATATTTCGCTTTGAACTTAAAAATTTTTAAGTTATCTATAGCCGAAATGTCAAAGTGAAATAAGAAAAGCTCAAATTCTTATTTTTTTTATTTTTCTTATTCCAAGTATGGTTACACCTTAACGTCCATCAAGTTGTAATATTATCCAAATACTAGATTAAACAAAATAACAAAATTGCATATGTATTGTTTACTAGGGATGTAATAATTATTGCCGTAACACTCTCAACGAAGAAAAAAGGTTTGCGTTTTGGTTCTTGTATCAAGGTGAAAATCTTATGTACAAATGATGTCATGAATGATGGATGAAATCATCATTTTCAGCGAAACTTTCATGAAAATGTGTGTTTCGAAACAATCGATAATCGTCTGGTTGGATGAAATTTGTTTACCAAATCGGCTTCCTTGAAGGAGCCACACAATTTATCATTGACACGTGTCAAATCTATCAATCAACATTTTTTTTTTTAAATAAAGTACCGACATTTCAATAAACTTTTATTACATGAATAATAATGATTTGAATTTCTCAAACCTTTTATGTTATGTCATTTTTTTATGTTAGATATGGTTTTTTGCTGTTTATTTGTAAACAAAACGAAAATAAATCTCATCTTTTAAATTTGCGTGGGACATAGAACTTCCATTTTAAGGCGTCACTTTGCAATGATGTTTGAAGAAAACTGTATTGAAGAAATTCTAAACTTTAAATAAGAATATTATAATCTGCTTCGATTTGAAACACCAGTTCATTTTGGAGACTTACGTATGTATACTTCGCACTGTCAATTTAACTTTTTTTATCAAATCTGAATTACTTTATGGAAAAAATCTTGACAACAAGTGAACATAATAGCTAAGTACTTTATACTCAACATTTCATCCTAGAACAAACAAATCGCGTTAAGTGAAGTATTTCTGTACATTTTGTTTATAAACCATGTAATTTACAAATAAACTATTAAATTTAGACGATATATGAATCTGAAAATATTTAAAGGAAAATATTTTGCTATTTTTAATATGAAGAACTAAAGAAAAACCACTGAGGGGAATGCGTACTCGTATAAACTTTAGAAAAATAAAATTAAATTAAAATATCAAATAAATTTGGTTAATCGATTTTTTCTTTTTAAACAAGTACTGCGGTTTAATTATTATTGTTATTATCTAAATTGTTGGGTTTACTTAAGCTTACCACTAAGAAATTATTATATTCCCGCGGTGTATTTACTGATTAAAACAAATTTAGGTCAATTAGATTGTGTTCAATGTCTAATCAATTAGACTTATACGTACATATAAATTCCCAAATATTTTGGTTGAGCAAAACAGGTCATTAAGCGTGGATAGCAAACATTGTTTATTTATTGACTTCAACTTCATAAAACAGCTGGATAATATCGTATTAAATTAACTAATCAACCAGTATGCGATATATTTATTTTCATTACACTGGATTTGAACAAGCTGTCAAAATATATACTCAAATTGCAGTGTATTTATGTTGCGGCTATATTTCTGCTTATTTAAGTTAAAAGTTAATGGCCTTCGGATTTTGCCATTATTGTTTTAATAATTTACATATATATTTGAAATAAAAAATAATATTTATAAAAATCTATCCATCTAGATCCAAATAAAATTTGCAAAATCACAGGGATAGATTCGCACATAACCTCTGGAATATTGTCTATAATAAACAGGTTTTGTGGCAGAAAGCAATGATAAGTGTGGAAAATTTATGAAAAAACACTGATTACCTACACGATCTTATTGAAAAGTCGGAATATTTAAGGAAAGCATCAATCGACTTCCCCGATAAAATACAGTTAATTATTGGCAAACGTGGCCAAGAAATCAGTAATCGGTGTTCTTATTTGTGTCGACTCTCATTTCAATATTGCAGAATAAATCATTTTTTTATTAGATTCCGACGAATTGAGTCTTGAAGCTCAGTAGAATCAAACAAAACTTAGTACAGAATGATTTATAGAATATTTTGTTGGATCATTGATCTTTAAAATAGAAATTTTTCTGGGAAAAGTGCTATACCATGGAAGCCAAAAATATTAATTTGGTTTGAGCGAAAATCACGTTACTTTATCCATTTATAGCAGAATATTATTGCGGTAACGTTATAAAAGAATATTGAATATTGTACAAATCTTATTATAAGATTCAGGATAATGTTAAAATTCAAACCATATAAAATAGAAATCTGTCGATTTACCTGAAGACATCAATTCAAAATTGTATCTGATCAAAATTCAGACATGTTGAATAGTTGGATTTGAGCCGGCTAAAAATAATGGCTAAAAACTAAATTATATACCGAGTATTTTATAGAGAGTTCGAAAAATTAACCGAAGTATCATAAGACAAAACAAAATATTAACAAAACACACAACTAACAATTACGCAAATTGACACTACCTTCAGTTAAGAAATAGTCTCAGAAGTACTCAACCTGACGACTAGATGGTTGTTATTGACATTGTATAAAAATTAAATTTCAAGTTTAAAACGCTGCGTTGTTTAGTATTTGTTTGACAGCCATAATGAACACTCTCAGTGAATTTATAAATATGGAAAAATTGGTCATCGTTATGTGATACAATACTTTCATTTGAAAGGTTTCCGTTCAACCAATATCAAAGCCAATCTAGTTTCTACTCCGGGGTAGTTTGTTCCTTCGTTTACAATACTAAAATATTGGGTTCCTGAGTTTAAACGAGGCCGTACGAGCTACCAAGACCAACGTCGCAAATAGATTGCCAATTTCGACATGAGAGAGCTGTGCAAAAAATTGGGCGCGTTTGCTTGCACATAATGGAACAAAAACAGCGAAGTGAGGATGTTTAAATCGAGTGTTCAACGATGTTTCATGAGACGACGGAACAGTCAAAATAAAGGACTGCGAAGACATTTCCATCTGCTGGAAAGTTCGTGTCGTCAGTTTTTTGGCATACGCTTAGGATAATATTCATTGATTATCTTTAAAAAGGAAAAACAATCAACAGCGAATATTATGCGAATTTATTCCACCGTTTGAGTGATGAATTCAAGAAAAACAGCCGTATTTAGCGGAAAAGCAAATACTGTTTCTTTAAGACAATGAACCAGTTCACACATCCGTTAACGCGATGGCCAAAATCAAAGAGTTAAAGTTCGAATTGCTTCCTCCCGCACCCTATTTACCAAATTGAGCCTCCTCTCGGATTATTTTCTCTTTTCAAACATGGAAAAATAGCTTGGTGGTAAAGTATTTGCCAACAATGAAGAGGTGGAGTCTGCGGTTGATGGTTATTTTGAGGAGTTCGATGGTTCTCGCTATAAACAAGGTATCGAAGCTCTTGAACATCGCTGGGAAAAGTGTATCAAGCTAAAAGGAGACTATGTTGGGAAATAAAGATATTTTTGCCAAATTTTTAGTATTTACTTAGTCAGATCGGGTACTTCTGGAACTATCCTTATATCTATGTATATAGGAAATTTTGTTTACAAGCAATAGTCAGCTATTTTCTCGTTTAAGGCGTTGAAGATATTAAGGGAAGATGTAATTTGGCAATTATTCACAGAAAATCTAAAGTTCAGAATCTCTAAAGCTCAATTTGAATAGATCACTAGCCTAATAGATGTTTTTGCTTTTATTTCAATGTCTTAAACTTTTTGCTTTGAAATTACTGATTTCTTGATATTCTGAAAGTTATTTATTCCAAACTAAGTAGAATTTAAATTACAATATGATTTGCTGTTTGGGGTACAGAATCAATACTCGTTTACTCAATTTCCCTCAAAAACTGAATAAGTTCTGAACAACTATTCTTCAAAAATGTTTTGCAGTTGCTTATGTTATAATTAAGTTTCATTATCTTTACAAGCAAAACATAAATTTAAGCCAGAACAATGTCACATACAGAATTTCAATTATTAAATTTGCAATATGTATAATGAGTACCTACTTATCACTTTTCACTTATCAAGTTATCAAAAATGTATTTTATTATTATAATAACTGAAAAGTATTTCTTCAAAAAAAAAATGTTAACTTACAGTACATATCTCCAAAATAAATTATGCATTTGGCTAAGTCGTTACTTCACTGTTTTATTCAAAAAAATGGAGGTGTGGCCAACACACGACTTTCTTTTACGAACAGAGAATTTTGAGAAATTTTAATTTTTTTTTATAATTTTTTAAATTTTTTTTTTTAATTTTTAAATTTTTAAATTTTTTTTTAATTTTTTTTTTTTTTTAATTTTATTTGTTTTTAATTTTTGGAAACATTTTGTTTTTGGTAGTTTTTTGTAAACCTTATACTTTTTAAGTTATTTGCAAAATAAATTTTCTGGACCAAGGGAGTGGCCACTTCCGGTTAGCCGATTTGGAGTAAAATTCACTGGGACCTCCCAATTTATCAAAAAAGCTAAAATCTGAAGTTTCAGTTCGATTGGTTAAACCATCTGGGCTGTAGAGAGGACACAGACAGACTGACAGACTGACAGACGGACAGACTGACAGACTGACAGACTGACAGACTGACAGACAGACACCATTTCGAAACCCACTTTTTCGGACTCAGGGGACCTCAAAACAGATAAATCACTAAAAATATCAAGGTCCAAAATTTTCATGATTACTATACTTTATTTTACTAGAGTAAAAGAAAGTAATAGTACGTGCGGAATTCCAAGAAAAGAAATTAGCGGTTTTGGAATTTTTTAAAGAAGAAAAGCTAAGCTTAATTTCGTTATAATAATATGTAATTGATTATGAGGTAATCTACATGTCTTAATATTAAAATACAGTTTAACTAACACACGTATAATCTAAACGTACATCTAAAATTGTATTAAATGTTAAAATTACATTTTCTTTTTAGTATGATCAAAATACGATCAATCCAGAATAACCCAATAGGAAAATAGACAAAATCGAAGCAGTGAAAGCCACTAACAGTTAGCCCCAATTAACAGTGATTGGAGGTAAGCTCGTTCTCACATTTCCAGACTTTGGAAAAGTAGAACATTAGTATATGGGAAAAACATGATGCTGCATTCTGTAGATAGAAGCAATCTTAAACATTTGGGGAACACCTTCTCCAGTTGTGATAGGGCTAGGATTGCCGAAAGCAGATGGATCTCACAAGATCTCGGGCGTTAAAACTAATAATAAATCAGGTTCAAATAACAAGAAGAGAAATAAACGTGAAATTGGAAATTTTAAAATTGGAGAACGAGTTGAGAAACATTCAAAGTTTCAAAATTTATGAGTGAAATTAAAATTAACGATAGTAATAATGTAATACCGTTAGAGGATTGATCCGATAACACTTTATTAACCCAATATATTTTAACTTCATTAAATTTAAATAATTTCTGAATTTTTGTGTTGATTTTCCTAATTAAAAATATTTTAATATTTAATAAATTTATTAAAAATTGTTGCTAAATAAATTGTTCTAATTAAAAACATTTAAAAATCTGGCTGAAGAAAGAACAATGATCGTGTTTATATTAGATTCTTCATCTCCAACTTCACCAGAATTTTCACCATAATCATAATGCGCTGTCACCAAGAATAACTGTTCCGGATTTCCGGACTCAAATTAAAATAATTTGGAATTTCCAAGTACTCTAGAATCATGAAAGGACCACGCCAATTTGCACAGATTTCAAAGAAACTATGATCTGAATCACACACACCATCATGACATTGAGTAGTGCATTATTATAGTGCCATAGCTTAAAAATTAAAAAAAAAATGGAGGTGTGGCCAACACACGACTTTCTTTTAGGAACAGAAAATTTTGAGAATTTTTTTTTTTCTTAATTTTTACTTTCTTTTACTCTAGTAAAATAAAGTATAGTAATCATGAAAATTTTGGACCTTGAGATTTTTAGTGATTTATCTGTTTTGAGGTCCCCTGAGTCCAAAAAAGTGGGTTTCGAAATGGTGTCTGCCTGTCAGTCTGTCAGTCTGTCAGTCTGTCAGTCTGTCTGTGTCCTCTCTACAGCCCAGATGGTTTAACCAATCGAACTGAAACTTCAGATTTAAGCTTTTTTGATAAATTGGGAGGTCCCAGTGAATTTTACTCCAAATCGGCTAACCGGAAGTGGCCACTCCTTTGGTCCAGAAAATTTGTTTTGCAAATATTTTAAAAAGTATAAGGTTTACAAAAAACTACTTTAAACAAAATGTTTCCAAAAATTAAAAACAAATAAAAATAAAAAATAAAAATATAAAAAAAAAATTTAAAAATTTAAAAATTAAAAAAAAAAATTAAAAAAAAAATTATAAAAAAAATAAAATTTCTCAAAATTTTCTGTTCGTAAAAGAAAGTCGTGTGTTGGCCACACCTCCATTTTTTAAGTTATGTTTATAATTCATTTTAAGCTATGGCCGGCACATCTATATTAATCATCGTTCCATCGATGCATCAGCTACTTGACGAAAACTTCCAAAATTCATGAATTGCAATGGTAAGTATTCTGAATTTTCTGGCAATCTGATGGTGTCACTCATCATCTCATTCACCAAGCGTTCGTCACCCGTTTAATCGTTCTGCAAACCATTAATTTGTGAATGCCGTGCATCGTTGAACTTCCAAGATATAGTCGCCCACTTAACGCATTGCTTTTTACACTGTTAAGATTCAAACTTGCACCAACTTTCCCTAGTATATGGGTAATTTGAACACGCATTAACCAAAAATTTTCTAGGGTGTTTTCTGATGCTGATAAATAATTTATTCGCGGTTTAACGATTCGGTTACTTTCGACCTTCTCATTTCCGAATATTTTTTCGAACCGAATCACATTACTTTCTTTTACGTTAGTAAAATAAAGTATAGTAATCATGAAAATTTTGGATCTTGAGACCGGAAGTGGCCAACCCCTTGGTTTACAGAAAAACTGTTAATTACAAAAATTTGAATAAAAAAAAAATTAAAAATACGAAAGAATAAATTTGTAAGAAATTTGCATAGTAAGTTTCTTAAAATTCACTGTTAGTAAAAGAAAGTCGTGTATTGGCCACACCTCCATTTTTACTTTCTTTTACTATAGTAAAATAAAGTATAGTAATCATGAAAATTTTGGACCTTGAGATTTTTAGATATTTATCTGTTTTGAGGTCCCCTGAGTTCGAAAAAGTGGGTTTCGAAATGGTGTCTGTCTGTCAGTCTGTCTGTCAGTTTGTCAGTATGTCAGTCTGTGTCCTCTCTACAGCCCATATGGTTAACTAATCGAACTGAAACTTCAGATTTAAACATTTTTGATAAATGGCGAGGTCCCAGTGAATTCTACTCCAAATCGGCTCACCGGAAGTGGCCACTCCCTTGGTCCAGAAAATTTATTTTGCAAATATCTTAAAAAGTATAAGGTTTACATAAAATCTATTAAATTCAAACTGGTTCCAAAAAAAACAAAAGAAAATAGAGTTGCGGCTAACACACTTTCTTTTACAAACGGTTAAAGGGGTTTGTCGGATGGCGCGAGTCCACATTCTTTGTTTCAAATTCTTAAATAAACTGTATCTCGTCAGTGGCCAAGGAATCTTCAGCGAGATATATATCACCAAATACGCGGCTGTAACGCTCTGATGACGTTGACTTCCACTTGCCTGGTCATACCGCGAGATATGGTTATTTATTCTTGTAGGGTACTAGAAATTGCGAGTGAGAATAGAACCCTCGCCGTCACGCAAAGAAGTTTTGCTTAGTGCAAGGTAGTCTCGTCGCTGTATAACTGACTCTGTTGCCTGCGTGAACCTTGAGACCCTGCACATTGAGATTGAATACAAGTGTCTGACTTGCGGACCGTTTCAATGTGAAAAATTATATGTATTGTACTATCTTTTTCATAAGAATTTTCTTCGTATAGTTAGAATTTTGTAGTAAAAGTAAATTTTGTAGTAACAAGTGTTTTGTTATAATTTGAATTTAAATGTATGTAGAAATTAATTATTTTAATTCAAAGTAAATTAACCGTCACGTCCGTTTCTTTAGGTTAATAAAAATTGACATCACAATTGTCTGATCATATGAGGCGTTCTCTTAGGTAGGTTCGCAGTGCGGCTTTCCCTGCCGTCTTAATTGTCAGCGACCAAAAGCTAAATTTCGAGTCGCTCACTTTCTAAAAACAAGGTACTAATTTGTAAGACGTTTTCACTTGTCACGTCAAAAGTTAAAACAAGTAAACATTACGTACTTAAATATGTATTAGGTGAGTCTAAGTCTGACGTGGTTTTCTACCAAAAGTTTGAAGTTAAACCTTAGAAAGCGACGTTTTATAATATTTTTTTCTAATAAAATGATTTTGTTGGTTTTACTTTCTTTTACTCAAGTAAAATAAAGTATACTAATCTTGAAAAATTGGGACCTTGAAATTTTTAGAGATTTATCTGTTTTGAGGTCCCCTGAGTTCGAAAAAGTGGGTTTCGAAATGGTGTCTGTCTGTCAGTCTGTCTGTCAGTTTGTGTCCTCTCTACAGTCCAGATGGTTTAACCAATCAAACTGAAACTTCCGATTTAAGCTTTTTTGATAAATTGGGAGGTCCCAGTGAATTTTACTCCAAATCGGCTAACCTGAAGTGGCCACTCCTTTGGTCGAGAAAATGTATTTTGCAAATATCTTAAAAAGTATAAGGTTTACAAAAAACTACTAACAATAAAATGTTTCCAAAAATTAAAAATAAAAAAAATAAAAAATTAAAAAAAAATTAAAAAATTTAAAAATTAAAAAAAAAAATTAAAAAAAAAATATAATAATTATAAAAAACAATAAAATTTCTCAAAGTTCTCTGTTCGTAAAAGAAAGTCGTGTATTGGCTACACCTCCATTTTTTTTGTTGTAGTCACGTCAAATATTCGAATTATTATGAGAAAAAAATCACAAAAATTTTGAAAAGATTTTTTTTATCGAAGTCTTGATTAATTTATCAATTCTATTGTAATTTAGTGATATTTGAAAAATTGGTGCAACATACAACATGAAAATAATTAATTAATTATCACTTTTCAAAAAATTACTTATCACTTATAGTTTTACTGTCTGAACAACAGAAAATTGATAAGTGAGTCAATTGAATTAATTTATCAAAAAAGTAATAAGTAGAAAAGTGATTAGTGGTTGGTGCAATAGAGCTCAGTGCTCTTACCTTGGCAAGTTTAATTGAATCTGTCAAAGCCGTATCAAATATTTTTCTAATCCATTTTAAGGGTTCTCCCTCCCCTATGTAAAAACGCAACAGAATTCGGCCGCCAGATTCTAATATTAGTGACCAAGGCTTGTTTTATAGCATCCAGCCAAACAATTTTCTTGACAAAATCATGTAGGTTTTGACGTTATTAAATATTCACTGCGAAATGATTTCACAGTTTTTTATAATTTATTAACAGACATCATCAAAAGATATCAAAAAATCAACAAGAAATGCTAAATTGTTCAATTGTTCTGTTCCAGTTAGTTTTCATTCAATTCTTAAAAATGATCGTTCGCATAGTAATACCCTAGAACAGACGATGGTAAATTAAATCCGATTTAGCTAAACTAGTTTAAGTATTCTATGCAAAAACAAAGGGATTAGTTAAAATCGAGGTTGACACACTGCGACTAATCACGAAAAACTTACTAAATCGGTTTTATTAAATCGCAGTGTGTCTAGGGTATAAGACCATATAAGAGACATAATTCATCGAATTATTGCAAGATATGCTAGGTATCAACGTAAGACACGTAGTGGGAAGGCTTCGCTAGTTTTTTCTCGAAAATACTAGTTGATTGCGGTCATCTGACTCCGGCTTGGCGAGAAATCCACAAGTCAACCACTCTGGCAAAAAAAGGATTTATTTAATACTTTGCTCCGATTTTACGGTATCAATATGTTTTTAGTTCTTGCAGATCTAAGAAACTCATACAACACTCAAATTGCAGCCTAGTACGCAGGTAGATGTATTTAATAAAAGTCCATTAGTTGCGGCCCAAACGGTGATAGGTTCAATGTCACTATTGAAATGTATCAGATTACTCAAATTGTGAAAGTCGCCAAATGCATTTAATTGGAAGTCATCAGCCTATAGACGATATTTGGAAGTCTTTAAAATTATAAGAAGATCATTAATATGGGTCGTAACACCGATCCGAGTGGCACTCCGGAAACAATAAGCTGGAAACAATAGGTAGCTTGTACGATATTGCAGTGTTGTGAACGACTTGTAACCGATTATATACATGATTTCAAAATTAAAAAACGACTTTATTTTGTGAAGCAATAATGTATCGATACTATTGAATGCCTTACTGAAATCAAAATATAATACACTATTGAAGCATTTTTTTTGTTCAAATTCATATTCAAACCATCAATAACGTTAAGGTTAGCCATTGACCGTTCAGTTATGTCTCAACTTGAATATTAGCAATATACCCAAAGATTTTAGACCTAGATACAGCAGATAAAATACCGAAACTAGGTCGAAACTCAGGTACAGAAGAAGGATGCAACACTGTACCCGAAGTCGTACGGATTGGGCTGAAACAGTAATATTTCTAAATGCAAAATGATTTCGAGAAGAACATAAATTAATAATATCTAGGCATGAGTAAGATATCAAATTGGGGTTAGAGCCATTTGCAACACTACAAAAATAATTGTTTATCTCGCACGGTTCAAAGAAAACTTAGACTTATCACTTTTATTGTCACTACTAAACCTCAATTTGGATAATTCTATCCACATAGAAGGTCCCTAATATGATTTAAGTCATTTCATTTGCCCGATGGATACATTTAGTAACTTGATTGCTTAAAGTTTCATATTAGTTAAATAAAAGGATGTTATTATTGTCTTGTTTAAACTGTTTGGACGTAAAACCTCGAAGATTAATGAGATATTTTATGTTATTATTAAACAAAGGTTGGATAGTTATTCGGTGTATCTTACTAAAATTCCCTAACGGAAATTCGGAGATAATTCAAGCACTTTATTTTATCATCGGCATATTTTGAGCATCTTAAAATTCTTAAAATAAGTTAATATAATCAATATTTCGATACTCTTAATGCGTCTTCGATCTTTTCGTCTTCCTAAATGATCATTATCAAGATCACAATTAAAAAAAATAAAGTCATGATCTCAAAAACTTGCATTATTGCAAATTATAAGATCTAATAACGATTGGTTTTTGCAACTGACAAAATGAATAGGTTCGGCGTTTACAACCCTGCAATTATGACAGTCTAAAACAGAACGAAAATTATTAACCTAGGAAGAATTAGAAACCCAGCTATAATTAAAATCTTCAGTATTACTTCACCATATTTTCTAGCCTATTCAGACCAAACTTCTACTAGAATTCGACAACAATTACATCTAGAGCATTTGTAAAACGTTCCAAGGAGAATTTTAGGTTTCTCAATAACAATTTCTAAGTAAATAACCTCCAACGTATTCTGGAATTACTGGAATATACCTTTATTTTGAAGGTAATTTCTTACATAAATAATGAGGTCACCCTACTGATAGGAAGTTCTATCTAATCTAAAAATTTTAAAACTGAAATATTCGAACACGGAGGTTCAGGTATGTTTTGGTTAGACAAATTATATTCATTTTCATATTACGTAGTTGATTTTATAGTTGGTCAAATTTGCGAACAATATTATTGATATTAAATGGCATATATTAATACCATAAATATATATTATTTAAACACAAAGGTGTGTCACAAAGTAACGTTAGAATTCGGAAGAGATTTAGTAAACCAAATATTCCAATTTTCAGCCAATGAGCTTTGCCTTTTTGAAAATGGTTCTTTCAACCGAATACTTTATACTTAAATGGAAATTAAATGGAAAGACCAGTAAATCTGTGCAAGTTTTTAGCAATTATGCTTCCCAGTCCGCTGGTTTCTTCGATTGTGAATTATTTTTCTGTCACAGCATTTAATTGGGCTCTCCCACCCTCTTTCTAATTTTCATAAATGATCTTTTATCCGCGACTCTCAGTCCGATTCGTTCTTATACTGGGCTCAATTTCTTCCTCGTTTGCTTTTTCATCTTCCATGGAAAGTTGCCATGAGAGCTCGGCTTGATCATGATCTTATTGCAATCCTCAAATGGGGTGAGGCAAACAGGGCTGAATTTAACCCGAAGAAATTTCATTCGTGTGCTTTCACCGGTAGAAATGAAAAATATGCATCATCTTTAGAGACTGATGATTTTAGTGTTAGCAACTCTGAGTCTGTTGTCCTGGACGGTTCAACAATTCTAATAAGGTTTCTTGGGCCGATCAAATAAATCAGGAAGCGTTTAGTACAGAAAGGTGCCTTTGGTATTTAGGGCGATGCAAATTTTATTTTAATTCATCGGAACTAGTGAAAATTTGCAAGGCATATGTATGTTAGATCCAGATTGGAATATAATTGACAAATCCGGGCGGACACTCCGAAGACCCAGCTGGCTCGATTTCGATACTATCATCTCCTCTACCCTTGATACTAAACCGATAAATAAGGCTGGTGATGGCCTTGCCCGTAAGGGTTCTGTATCTCCGTTCATTAGACCAAAGCCCTTCTGTTTCGTAAGTAAGGGGCACCTTAAGGCAGCGGTAAAATGCTGGGAGGACGTGCAAAAGTTCTCCTACTGGCGCAGAATTCCAGTTCTATGACAGGCGAAGAGATTTATATCAGCTTCATCAGTCAGGGTAAAAGAGTGTCTTGGACTTCGGAAGAAAATAGGCCTAAGTACATCAGTGCGTCCCAGTGCGAAGTAGCTTGAACGCCTATATGGCCCTAATACCCTTGATACTCTTTCTCCTAGACGGAACGTGGTAGCCTTATGTGTATTCCACAAATATTTTCATGGCTAGTCTTCGATGGAAATCTTTACTAAGTTATATCTAATCTGTCTGTTGAATATGCGTGTGAGACAAAGTTGCTCTGCTCAAGAATTGATGAGCGTTCGAACCCGCAAATTTTTCAAATAAATGTAAATAAGTTTATTGGAAACAGGATTCCAGGAATATCTTTTTCATTCATAATTTTTCTGACAGTGAAGGTGATTCCACAAATAATAATATTTACCCAGAAATACCAGGCACTCCTAAGGTATAGGAACAATTTTTGTTCAATCCACTCAATTATTTGAAAATAAATCATAATAAATTGCACAGTATTAACGTCACCCAAAAGTATATTGTGCGACGAGCCAGATGCGAATTTAAGAGAACCTATATAAAACTGGTCAAAAGTGTTCAGATTGGGTTATAGACCTTTGGGATCTGTACCTTATTTTCGAAAATAAAATATCGCAACAAGAACATCGCAGTAAAAATGTAGCAGACAAGATAAACGCTTGATAGAAATCTCGAAAGCGTTTTCTTCGAAGGAACATTAAATCGCAAGGATTAATAAAGCAAAAAAAAAAAATGTTGCGTACATACCGCAAGCCAAAAATTCATCGTCAACCTTACAAACACAGATCAAAGGTTTTTCTCGTTCTTATCGCTTCTTCTGATAGTATCACAAATGTTAAAAGAAGCAACTTTTGTAAATATAACAATTTTCTTAATACATTTTTAATTCGTTGTGTACCTTAGAGGATGGCGGCTGCCGACCTCAAACACTACTTTTAAAGAATTTATACAATTCTTCCTGTTGTGTCCCAATTACACAAGTCAAATTATTCCTCACAACATACAGCGATTAAATTTGTGGCGAAACATTTGTATGTGATATTTTTTGCCGTGCGAATTTTTGTTTGCGATGATAGTTACATGTGAGAAACATGTGACTATACCAGCCGTGCTAGTGGAAACTTATTACTTAATGAAGAACCAGAATTGAAAAACAGTCAAAACGCCCAGATTTATGATTAATACTTTCGATCTCAATCAATTCAGGTAAAACCACTCCAATTTGTGAATGCAATAGATCCCAATTACTTCAGGTTAAAGTATACCTGAAATTCTCCAAGAAGGTCAAGGGGACTATGAATTAGTCTAAAATTAACAAAATGGCCATCGATACGAACTATGATTTACCATATTCCAGCACAACTGCAGATCACTAGTAGAATGAATTTAAGAGAATTATGAAATAATCTAAAACATGGTTCATTAAAGTTTAAAATATTTTAAATAACGTTACAACCAAGAATATCTCGCAATTTGTGTTTATATCACCATGTAATTCCGCGCATGTTAGAGTTGCGCCACAAATTTTCCAGAATAGAACTGAGAGTCCATATAATACAGCAAATTATTCAAGAAGTAGCACGGCTGCGGACTAAAGATTAAGTGGACTAATTTTACAAAAACTAAAGATTCCTACAGCGTCAACTTCACGGACTAACGGTTTGAGGGATCACTCCAACATTACATTTATCCCAATGGACAGAAGCTGGCAAAATGATTTTTTATAATACGCATTGAGAATAGAAGGCATGGAGGTTCAACCTAGCAGAATCGCTAACCACCATTGTCTTCGACATAATAATTCTAAAGGATGGTTTGAAATGAAAGCAAACTTAAAATGTGTAGGCGTAAATCATAATTAACCGGTCTCTGTTATTCGAGGTGTACCTATATTTGAACCGCATTTTATAAGCATAATTTGAGTAGAATTTTACTTTGTACTATGTATACATGAGATCTACACCTCAATTATTTTTAATTATTTATTTATTATTTCACAAAAAAATATTTATATGTTCTTTTATAAATATCTAATAAAATGTGTGTATTTATTTAGAGAAGTGTATATAATTAGAAATTAGATGAAGAATAGACTGGTGATTTTCTATAGTGATTAGTGATTGAAAGCGTAGAAGTTAAATTAGGTGAACTAATTGTGTAATTGCCGTAAAATAGTCGCTTACGCAATGCATTAATGTTGCATATGTTTAAATTAGGGGCAAGACCAAATATTACATATTAATAAATAAAATGTTGTAATCTACAAGCTCAGAATTAACTAAGACGGTTAATTGCAACACAATCATATTTATCTAGGGTATAGCAATAAATAAAAATTATAAGAATTTTTACGTTAAACCGAGAAAACAACGTAATATTTATGTATGAAAATGTATTTTGGTACTTAGTATCGTAATGTAATTTGCATGCTATATCCAACAAATTTCGAATCATGCATGCTTATGAGATCGAAATATTTTTTTTAGTAAAGCAAAATTTTGATATATGTATGTAAGCGGAATTAGATCTAACTATATTCTACATAAATAGTAAAATTAGAAATGCACAAGATGACGATAAGGATGTAGCATAATCACATTTAAAAGGAACTCATGATGTATTTGAAATTAAATTTCCTCTCATTTTTGTATAGATATGGTGGCCAGGAGCTATGGAAATTATTTGTTGTGAATTTGGTTTTTCATTTAAATTTTGTAAAACGGGAAATATTCATGTTTGAATTTTGTGTAAATTCGTTAAATATGTACATGCAACAAAATGATAAGGTTTTCTTTTTGGGTTATGATCTAAATGTCGGCAAAAGGAGACATCTTAGTTATGCTGTTCATTTACATCTAAATATATATCAATATAATATATTAAATGTAAAGAGTTTGGATAATGGAGACAAACAACCGTTTGTTTGGTGTTCAAGAGTAGTTTAATTAATTTGGACAAATATGGAAAATCAAAAATTTCTTTAAAATATGGTTTGATAACCAATTTTCGATTGATTTGAATCCCAGTTCCATCTGGGTTTGATCGATGTCTAAAGTAACAATTAAATGAAGGCACCTATTGCATAATATCTGTGGCAACAACTAAAAACCACTTAAGTCAACTTACGTCTAAATCGAGTTTGTATTAGATTTGAAATGATTATTGTTGAATTCTTATTCTGTCAAAATTTCATACATCTGAGGCCCTATTCTCGAATTCCACATCTATTTTCCATAAGCGGACATCTGTCAAAATTAATCAAAACGTTCGGAAATTGTAATTCACACATTTTCCTATATGGAGAATTTCTTCCACCTGCTTATACCCATTCGGAAATATTCCCTTAGTACCGAAAAAATTCAATTTGTATGAATTTTGACAGATGTCCACACGTGGAAAATGGATGTGGAATTCGAGAATAGGGCCCCTGGAGTTACTAACAACAAGGACATAACCAAATGAAAAATCACTTTAGTATGATCTTAGAAATAATGAAAACCGAAAAAGCAGTTAAGTCAAATTTTGAAAAATTAAATTAAAGATAATTTTACAAAGTTGACCTAAGCGATTGAACAAAAATAAAAATTAGTAGTTTGTGAATTTTAAAATTTGGAAATAAAATCTTAAGTTGTTCTAAGTGCTTTTCAAAAAACCAAATTTGTGTTTTTGTCATTCGTACGTGTACTTATGTTATTGTTCTAAATTTGTTTCATACATTTGAAAATTAAATTAAGTGATTATTCATTACATAAGTAGTTTTTTTTAAAATTGGCAATTTGATGAAGTTTAACGGTAAGTTGAAATAAGTGCATTTTCTAAAAACATTATGATGTGTCCTGATTTACTTAAGTTACTTCTCATCTAAATTGTTAGTGTTTTTATGTAATAAGAATGTCTTTTCGTACAAAATTAATGCTGTCTATGTACCATCAAATCAAAAAATCTCAGAAGTACGTGTAAAGAGAAACAAGTTGTTAATACTACTGAGTCAAACTCATCACTTCCGTATGGAAAGCAAAAACCAGAACAAGACTCTAATACAGGTTAGAAATTTTATTTAAAATAGCAGTGTAGTTAAAATAAAATAAATACATACATAACTGTTCAACAGATACTGCAAAACCTGATTCAATGGGCACTTCAGAAGTATTTCTATCGCCTGTTCTAAACGAAACATGGTCCTCATATGTCAATAAAGTACCTTTTGCATTGGAAAAATATATAATCTATAATAATCAAAAGAGAGAAACAATTGATGATAGCGAAGTTGAAGATAATGACGATAGTGACATTGATCTAAATTATTCACCCGAGTTATCAGTTAATGAATGTGGGTCTGACGAGGAGAATCTAATTGTAATGGGAGCGTAATTGGAAAGAAATTTAATGCCGCCAATTATACATGATCATTCATCACTTGATATGTCAAAAGCAAAGCTTATAAAACTGAGACAAAAAAAATCGAAACACGGGAAAGGAATATAAAACTGGTAAAGATCGAGTCATCAGAGAGAGAATGTGTCAGCCTCTCGAGAAATGAAGAAAAAATTTTGCTGGTCGTATTTCCTATGAAACTAAAAACAATTGTTTGACACATACTGGAATTTAGGATCCTATACATCCAGAATTATATACTTGGCAGGATTAATTTCTATTGAAGAACCAAAAACGCGAAGACAAGTTAAAAGTACCTTTTGTCCAAAAACAAGAAAACAGTCATGTATTTATCATCTTAAGATAGGCGTTGAAAATATCGATGAATGCCAAAAATGCTTTCGAACAACATTTGATGAAACGGATAATGTTCTAAAAACTATATTAAAATGAAAACTAGATCTCTATCTGATTTACGAGGTACCTATTCGCCACATTTAAAGCTTTCTGATGAAATAATTAATGAAGTAAAATGTCATATAAACAGTTTTCCTACCTACGAAAGTCATTATTCCAGACCTCACACCAAAAAAAAAAGTTTCAAACTGATTTAAGCATTGCAAAAATGTACAAAATGTATAGAGAACAATATAGTAACCCAGTTTCATTGGCAAAGTACTCTCAAATATTTAAAGGTTTGTACCTTGCTCCAATTCTGAACTACTACAGAAATAAATAAATATTTCTATTTAACATACTTAAATCAAACTTCAAGCAATTTTACTCTAAAATACAAATATAAATAAAATTAAAGTAAAAATTGAGGTGTGGCCAACATACGACTTTCTTTTACGAACAGCGAATTTTGAGAAAATGATTATTTCTTGCAAACTTTAGATTCTGACTTGGGACCTCAAAATTTATGAAAAAGGTTTAAACATGAAGTGCAGTTTGATTGGTTAAACATTTGGACAACAAACTGGCAGACTTATAAGACCAACCGACACCACTTCGAAACCCAATTTTTCGGAGTTAAGGACTCTGGGATCATTTCAGGATTTTCGGAGTGCTTTGTTTGCAACTTCCCCTGTATATGTTTTGCAAAATGATTTAAAGATGCTGTCAGTTGAAAGATTAATATTCTTAGAACTAGAAAAAATCATCAATCAGATTTGAATAGATCAAAGGTCAGAACTATCTCTTTTGGAATAAAAACCAAATGGATCTGGAATGGTATAGACTATTTTCATATTACTGACAACAATGGTGTAGATATAATGTACGATATCGTAGAAGGAGTCGCCCATGATGATATTTGTAGAGCATTTAAGATTTTTATCAGTAGGAAGCATTTATTTTTTTTGTGTTTTTTTTTTGTATATTGAATTTGTAAATAAAATTAATTATGTTCATCCTAAAAATGGTGTTGAGATTTAATTAAGAAAGTTTTATTTACTGAGGAATGAGCTGAGGAATGAGGTATGGTCAACTGGTTTTGTGATACGTATGGAGCGGAGCGGAGGTAGGGGAACAGGCCATTCTGCCATGGTGCGTTCGATATGATTCCCTGGCCTCCCTTTCTGATATTATTGTTAAATTTATATTGTGTTTTCTTTTTTTTGTTCTAGTTTTTGTTCGCTTCGTCCTCGTGGCTTCGGCCAAAAATGTGTCTTATAATTTCTTGTCCGGCTACATCAGGGAGGGATGCTCCAGCGGATTCCGGCGCTAGAGTCGTGACTGTGCTGGGCCGTTCCTCATCGTTGTCCCTTGCACGTTGAGCGGGGGGACGAGGATACCAGCCATTTCCACCCGGTGGTGTTGATTGTGGCGGTTTCTCTTTCCGGCTCTCGGTGGGGCATCACTTAGCCTCTTAATTCCTCCCCCATAGTTGGCAGGAAATTAATATTAAATTGTTTTTTCTGCCAATACATGGGCGGTACACTCTTTGTCCTTTTCTAGTGGTAAACGTTGAGTATAGACTATTTTCATATTACTGACAATAATGGCGTAGATATAATGTACGATATCGTAGAAGGAGTCGCCCATGATGATATTTGTATTTAAGATTTTTATCAGTAGGAAGCATTTATCCTTAGACCTAAATCATTTTCGCGTTTAAAAACTTTGACTACGGCCCAACACCTTCCAATAAACCAGATTATCCAGATTACATGACACAACTCAAAGTATGCTTGATAACTTAAATTTAAAATTTACTGCTTCGGAAATGTTGACCTTTTTAAAGAATTTGCCACTTATTTTTGGAGACTTAATTCCTAGAAAATTAGACAAATAGGAAATTATTCTTTACATTAAAAAAATAATAGATTTAACACTACAGAATGAGTGATGGAAGATGAGATTGTAATCAAAAGTCAGCCTTTAAAAAAAATTTCACAATCTTCTTGTAATAGAAAAAATATTCTTAAAATATCTTATCTAACAACAAAGTTAGAAAGGAGCCAAAAGAGAAACTGTTTAGGACAAAACAAAGGACACACACACATTTCTCGAATTTGGAGAACTTGAAAAAAAATAAAGGAACAATTGGAGGAAAGACTATAGAGTAACCAATAATAGACACAAATAGAAGGATGAAATTATTGCAGCAGATAGTCTTGAGTTCCTTAAGAAACAAATAAAAGTGAAGGATACCCTCCTAGAGAACATTGAGGAGAAATTGAACACCCCAAATAAGAGTTCAGCCAACCCAGTAACTAAACAACAATGTAATTATCACACCAGAAATTCGGTGTTTGATGATTGTGCAAAATTGTGCGTTACTAAAATTATCTTGACAATAGTTTATATTGGCCAGAATCGGCCATAGAACATTCACAATTGATCAAAATCTCGGTTTATCAAAGAGGTTATACGGGCGATTTCCAGAAATCCCCACTGAAAAAAAGGAGTGTTTGGAAACTATTTGTGGCTAAATATCGAATGTTTGGGATGAACACAAATAATTTATAATAAATTATTCTTATTGGATACAATTAATTATTGTTAGTAACAATCATTTAATTATTAACGTAAACAATTTACTTCAAATAGTAGTGGTGTCAAATAATTCAAAGTGCCTTGCAAACTGTTTGAGTGTTTCCAAAGCACACTTTAATAAAAAATTTAAATATGGAAGCCATAAACAGTCAAAACGTTGTCCTCAAACACTTAAAATGTTTGTGATAAACACATTGTCAATGTATTGTTTGGTGCTTATTTCCTATAAACCATTCATGTTTGTGTGCAACAGAAAGAACCGTTTTATAAAAAATTTAACAAGTTAAAATATATTTTTGCAGAGTTCGTGGTAAATGGATGTGTGTGATAAAAGAAATTCTCTAAAATATAATTTAATTATAAAAATTTAAAGTGTGTGTAGTGAAAAGTATATAATTATATTATTTACGTGAGTTTAGTGCGGGTATACATAACATTGTATAAGAAAATTAGTACGTGAATTTGTATTCACAGGTCTCATTCGAGAAACGAAACGTGTTTTATTGGAAGTTGGAGGTGAAAAATTAGCCAACTAAAATAAGATATAGTGAGTATTTTACTGCACATATTAGGTTATTACCTCGAAAATTATATTTCAAAAGTATGTTAGTTAATTTTTTTTTTATATATATTTACGGTGCCAAATGTTAATTCTCGGGATCAGTAAAATTATAATTATAGTAAAATATATATAAGTGTTTCATAAAATGGAGTATTTCGAGGCGATACAGGTCTTACACAACCAAAAACTAGAAATAATATCGGTTTCCGAAGTAGGTACATTTACTTATGAAATATTTCAAATAATGCGGGTATTTTAAATAACTTAAATTTTATAGAATGGTTTCTAAATTAAATAAATAAATTATTTTCTCTAGTTCGGTCTCACTTTAATATCACAAATGAATTTAAATTTACACTCGAAAGTGGTGCTGAAATAAAACCTGTATCTTTCGTTCCGTATGTACCAACAGAATTTAATATTAGCAGTTTCTGAAAATCACATTATAGAAGAAAAAAGAAGTATTTCTGAAATTGCTGCTCAAGAAATTACACAGAATGTTGTTTCAGAAACAACTGCAAGTTCGGATAATTTCGGTGCAATTGTCATATGCGAAGAAAATCAAATTACAAGATTCCCTTGTTTTAGATTTAGGCAATGAAGGCCTTGCATCAAAAATTCAAAGAACTATATCTTGCTTAGGTGAAATTTAATTTTTAGATTTTCACGAAAATAATATAAATATATCAAAAACCCAGCTTCTTTGGATAATAGTGACAGAATCAAGGTCTCCAAAATCATCATACACAATATTTTGGATAATAACCCTCAAACTGTGTAAGTGTATATAAATTATAATTTATAGATCTAGTATTATTATTTTTTATTAATTATTGAACTATACGTTTAAGGTTGAGTAGAGCTGATTTCAACAACTTAACTGATAACTTGTTGCATATTTTCAATAAATGCACTGAATGCCCAGCTGAAAATGGACGTGCGGCAAGAGGAAAGTTATTCGACGCATATTATAACAAGAAAAATTTGTTATCTCGAGCTGGTGTAATAACTAGGAGGAAGTTATCTATCAAAAATAAAGCTGAATTACCACAAGAATCGGAAAGTGAGCAAACAGAAGACGAAAGCAACAGTACTGAATTTTTAGAAAATAATGTCAGTCCGTGGAATGAAGTGGTACAACATTGGAAAAATATGTACACACACAAAACGCGAATTTTAATACTAAACTCAAAAATTAGCACAGTGGAATATTTAAATAAATTTTTATGTTTGCTTGAACCTAAAGGATTGGAATTGGTATACTTAAGTATAACAAACTAACAATAAATATTTATGCAAATTTTTTTTTTGTTTTAAATTCAATGATAGTTTGAGATTGATACGAAGCTAAGATATCCCGAAATAAAGTTCAACGCAGATGAGTTTGGGGAAATAGCGGACAAAATTATAAGAAAGGCTAAAGGTTTCAAAAGTCCAACTGTTAAAAAATATCTGGGCATATTGACAAAAAGTATGTAAAACATTTTACTAACTTTTTAAGTTATTTCGAGTTTATATCAACAATTTTTTAATTTTTTTTTTATTTACTGAATAGATTTACAAGCAAAAAGAGCAATTTCTTTATTACTGTTACCACACGTTACTCCAACTTATTTTATTGCCGGAAAGAAAAAACCCAGCAAATTAGAGGCACAAGAGAGTTTTGTTCAAAATTTTCAGGTACAATTACAAATCCATGAAATTTATCATTTATTATTTTAAACAAATTTTCTTATTACAGTCTGAAGCCAAAGTTGAAAAAACTGGGAAAATTCAAGCAACCGCAAGGATTTTATTATTGGGTGATCTTATAAATCCCACGGCAACAATCTCACTTGCTGGTAAAACGATTTACACAGAGGGTACGTTAGCCGCATTTAAGACATGTTTTAATATTTTTTTGCGGTTTAAACATTTCTTACCCCGAAGAATCACAACATATTTGGATACTTGTTGAACAACTCTTTTTTAATTTGAATATTTCCAAAACAGTTTTTCCTAACATCGATTTACTAATCAAATTGAAAGAAATTGGCAGAGTAAGCAAATGCCGAAAAAATTTGCTGTACACTTTAGCTTTGAGGAATCAATTAAAAATTTGTTATATATTATTTAATTATAACGAAATTAGTACTAAATATCAGACGCCTAACGTTCAAAATAAAGGGATTCAAAGAGATGGAAAGTTGTTAGAAAAATATAAATTATTGTCTAATTCATTCACAATGATTGATTGGACTGAGATGACCAGAGTTGTTGAAAAAGAGTTGTGTTTGACAAACACTAAGTATGACACACAAACATTAAAAGAAACATTTTGGGTTTTGTTACAAACGTTCAAATGTTAGTAAGTAAAATATTTTTAGTTTGCCTCAAATGATCACTACATAATTTACCACAAACACTTTATCCCAAACACTTAGTTGTTTGTTGCTTAAAGTGTTTGTCACAAATGAATTTGTTTTTTGAGTGCATCTTTTATTAACATTCAGATGATATTTCAGTAGCTAGTTGTAATGAAATTGCACATAAACACTATCTATGACTGTTATTCGAGTGCTTACAGACTTTCAGAATAAACATTAAGGCTTTCACATAGGGTACCTTGTTTGGATTATCTGAACCTTTTTAAACCTTCAGAAGACCGAGTAAAAGATTTTTTGGATTTTCCAACTCCGACATCGATTAAAAGTGTCGAAAGATCTCTGGACATGCATAAGTTTATTGAAACCTATAATAATAATTGATCGGTTTGTTGTCAAGATGCATTCCAAAAAGTTAATGTTGCCTTATTGGCCCAATGAATGCCTTTTGCCCAAATATATGGCTGTTGAGCACTTCAGGTATTTTCTAGGGGGTCAACAATTCCTAATATACTCAGACCACAACCCATTAACAAGGGCGATCTCTACGAAAAATGAACGAAGCTTTATTCGGCATATTAAAACATCGGAAAACATTGTGACTGACGTATTATCGTGAATTAGCGAGGTGAGTGAAATAGCAACTCCGCTTTGGAACATAAAATTATTGGTAAAAGCCCAGAAATCCGAGGAAGAACTGCACAATATTTTATCTAATTCTAATAAAATAAAATCGAAACAGAAATTTGAGCTTATAAAATTTTGCGGTATTTGTGTTGGGTGGATTGGAGATATTTCTGGCCAAAAATGAATAAGAACTGTAATAATTGGACCAATCAATATGTGGAGTGTCAGAAATCAAAAGTTACTCGACACAAAAGAAACAATTTTTGGATAATTTTGACTGAAAATTTTCAGTACGCTTTTGAAAATGAACCCAGATAGGGTTCAAAAGATAAAGCTTTAATTAAAAATTAAATGTTTAAAATTTAGTTAAATGTTTAAATTATAATAATGTAGATTTGGATTTAAAAATTACAAATTATAGGTGCTAAGTTCGAATTTTGATAGCCTTTCTCAAACGAATCTAAATATAACAAGGCTAAAAAATTTGGCTGCAATATTTATAAATGCCTCGTCTAACAGTGTAATAAATTATTCCTTTTAGTGCTGTCCAAAAACCCAGAAGCGATTACTTCCCAAATTTATGTCTATTTTTATCCTAATCCGTTCATTATTATTGGCGAATCTTTATGTCTATGTTCAATTCCCATTTCCAAGTTTATTACAAAATACCATAAAAATACGTTACCACACAGCTTCTATCGTTAACAGTTTATTGTTATTGTTTAGTCTATTTTAGGTTTATTGTTAAATATTAGTTCTATTTTCCATTGGGATAGTCAATGTTGGCCGAGTTTCTAAGATAACAAAATATGGGTTTGTGCCAATAAAGTGACACCTTTAATTAATTAATCATGATAAATAGATCAATTTAAATATTGTTCTTGAATACCGAAAAATAGGCATTAAATCAAATTTATACGATTGCTTCGTATCGATTTCAAACATTATATAAATTTGCGTGTCCTATAATACTATATATAAGATAATCATAATGTTACAAAAACCACTCCGGTCGAATACTACATGATATGTTTTTGGGTGAAATCGATTTATTCGTTTTGCTTATCAATTTTTGGTATAATATAGCTTTTGTAGTGACTGGATGGGTTTGTTCGTTTATACTCGTATGCCAATAAAACATATTTCATTTTATATTGTAGAATTGTTTGGTATGTGTGTAAATGAAAACCTTAAATTAGTATTCAACCAGCGTCGTTTTAATTTGTTCATCGTTATTTTGTTTATTTCCAAAAGATCGATACCTTTAACAAAAACAGTCATCCTCAGAAATAGTTCGTGAAAATTTAACACATTTGGTAAAATATTCATGTAATACTTGTTGTTAAAATAAATTATACGAATTGGGTTACATTCACCAAATTTGGAATTATTAAACTGAATTAATATAAGTAACTATTTAGAATTCATACATCGCAAAAGCGATATTTTCTATGTATAGAATCTCGATGGAAATCAAAGTTCATTCAAAGTTCAGTATACGGGAAGACACACCTTCCATAGTATTTATTCGGGACGACAAACTCTATTTTATTGTTTGCATATCATAAATTTAATAGAATGATTGTCTTGAAGAAGTCGTCTCATTGTCGGAAAAATAGTTCTTTATGTAATGTAACATTATTATTTTTTTATGAACTCAAATAATATCTATGAATAAAGAAATTGAATTTATGTTGAATTGGAATTGTGCAAAAGACATAATAATTCAATTTATGAATTGGCAAATCACCATGTTTAAGATGAATATCTTTTATTACTGTGTCAAGTATTTGTTTTAATTCGGTTCAATATTCAGTATAAAAACAAAGGGCATATCCATTTTACTCCTCTGGCGGGGATGGGGTTTATTAAAAGCCAATATCATTTTAGTTGTGTATAAACGGTAAAGGGTATTATATACAATAAAAATAGTTTCATTTAATTTGGATTATGTTAATTAGAAGATTTACATATTAAATAATATTTAGAATTCTTAGAAAATTTGGCAGTGTTTGCAAACTTCACCAACTTATATCGGCAGAAATCGGCACCTTTGAGGAGTTCTCTAATTTGCATGGTAGAAAATTAAGATTTCTTTAATAAATCAAAATAATTAATTCTATTCCGTATTTAAAAGTTATATAAAGGGTCACGTAAAAGGTCACCAATTCTAAAGCCTAACTTTCTTGGCAGTTTCTTTAAAAAAATATTAGTATTAAATTAAACTAGGAGCTTCTCTTAAGTTTACTAAATTTTAAAAATGCTATGGCGTCCTGTTCAAATAAACTTTTAAATTTCAATGCCTTAAAGCAAGATTTTCATATATCCATCAATTTTAAAGAGACTTTGATAAATTCATTTCGCTTTGTTTTAAAAAATGAAAACTTAAAAATTTTCAAAGAATTTAAAAATCCTAATCAGTTCATATAACCTAAAATTTAAAGCAATAGGGAAGTCACAGTAATGTAACATTTTTTTTTTTAACATTTTGCTGCGAGTTTCTAGATGCCAAAATTTAAATAGTGTTGTTTTACAGAGGTTATTTTGCAAAGCAAAACCAATAGCCCTAATTCTGCCTAAGAACTGCCAAAGTAGAGGTAGTGCAGACACAGCGGACTTTCAGGAACAAGTTCTTCAATTAAACAGTGCTTCAATATCCCAACACGACATTAGATCAAATGCAAATTTAAATCTTTACAACAAATAATCATATGTAAAGCTTAGTATGTACTATTGAACTGAAATACAAAATGTTTTGTATGTTATACATTCGACTGCACTCGAACAAATTAACGGTTTATTGAATGTAACACAAATGAAATTTTTGAATGGCGTATTTTTCCACTAATCTTTACACAGAATAGAAGAACTCAGGAAAACGCGACTATAGAGACAAAGTTGATTTTTCGGCATTTTTATAGACAAATATATTAATTGTTCATGGCAATCCCAATATTTTCGATTTGGTAAATCAGAAAAATATAGAGGCCAATCGCTCTCAATATATCTACTGAAAAAAGTAGAAATATCTTCCCCCCTCCCCGTAATTTTACTTTTGGCTGAAGGCCCAGAGTTATACCAATGTATAACTCTGCAAAAATGAGACCCTCCATGAGTTCTGTTGGTAGTTTGGTTTCGTACTGAAAAGTATGGTCTACTCTTCAGGCAGCTACGACCAAACTACAAAAATTTCCACTCTAACCACATACATTAAGTATCTGGCCAGAACGTATTGACATAGCGAATTATTATTCAACTACATCAAATATAAAAACCCATGGAGAAACCTCATTTGTGTGTGTATTATGCCCACACCAATGCCACTACATAAATAGCCGTGACATCAGTCTAAAAAAGTCAAATCACTAATATAAAGAGGGGAATAAAGATTTTTATTTTCCTATGAAACGTAAACAAAATACTATGGGATTTTCAAACACATTTTTTTATATCGTCTCTATTTTCAATTTAAATAAATATTTTTATTTACAAATGTAAATAATTTGATATCAAATATATCGAAATGTAAATTGTGAACAATTTTGATTGAAATTAATAATCATTTATTAAGTAATTTTGCATTTTTATAAAAATATTTGTTGCTCAAAACATCGGCATGCTTCGTGTTCCTCTAATCATAATAAATTTATTATGAAAATAAAATGTTTAGAGGAACACGAAGCACGACGATGTTTTGAGAAACAAATATTTTTATAAAAATGCAAAATTACTTAATAAATGATTATTAATTTCAATCAAAATTGTTCACAATTTACATTTCAATATATTTGATATTAAATTATTTATATTTGCAAATAAAAATATTTATTTAAATTGAAAATAGAGACGATATAAAAAAATGTGTTTGAAAATCCCATAGTATTTTGTTTACGTTTCATAGGAAAATAAAAATCTTTATCCCCTTAACACATACTACCACACATTTTTGTGTCATGGCTTTTTATGTAGTGGCGTTGCCCACACGTATATTTGTTAAGAATTTAATTTGTCTGTCTGTAATAAAGTTGATTTTTCGGCATTTTTATAGACAAATATATTAATTGTTCATGGCAATCCCAATATTTTCGATTTGGTAAATCAGAAAAATATAGAGGCCAATCGCTCTCAATATATCTACTGAAAAAAGTAGAAATATCTTCCCCCCTCCCCGTAATTTTACTTTTGGCTGAAGGCCCAGAGTTATACCAATGTATAACTCTGCAAAAATGAGAACCCTCCATGAGTTCTGTTGGTAGTTTGGTTTCGTACTGAAAAGTATGGTCTACTCATCAGGCAGCTACGACCAAACTACAAAAATTTCCACTCTAACCACATACATTAAGTATCTGGCCAGAACGTATTGACATAGCGAATTATTATTCAACTACATCAAATATAAAAACCCATGGAGAAACCTCATTTGTGTGTGTATTATGCCCACACGTATATTTGTTAAGAATTTAATTTGTCTGTCTGTAATAAAGTTGATTTTTCGGCATTTTTATAGACAAATATATTAATTGTTCATGGCAATCCCAATATTTTCGATTTGGTAAATCAGAAAAATATAGAGGCCAATCGCTCTCAATATATCTACTGAAAAAAGTAGAAATATCTTCCCCCCTCCCCGTAATTTTACTTTTGGCTGAAGGCCCAGAGTTATACCAATGTATAACTCTGCAAAAATGAGAACCCTCCATGAGTTCTGTTGGTAGTTTGGTTTCGTACTGAAAAGTATGGTCTACTCATCAGGCAGCTACGACCAAACTACAAAAATTTCCACTCTAACCACATACATTAAGTATCTGGCCAGAACGTATTGACATAGCGAATTATTATTCAACTACATCAAATATAAAAACCCATGGAGAAACCTCATTTGTGTGTGTATTATGCCCACACGTATATTTGTTAAGAATTTAATTTGTCTGTCTGTAATAAAGTTGATTTTTCGGCATTTTTATAGACAAAAATAGTTTGGTCGTAGCTGCCTGATGAGTAGACCATACTTTTCAGTACGAAACCAAACTACCAACAGAACTCATGGAGGGTTCTCATTTTTGCAGAGTTATACATTGGTATAACTCTGGGCCTTCAGCCAAAAGTAAAATTACGGGGAGGGGGGAAGATATTTCTACTTTTTTCAGTAGATATATTGAGAGCGATTGGCCTCTATATTTTTCTGATTTACCAAATCGAAAATATTGGGATTGCCATGAACAATTAATATATTTGTCTATAAAAATGCCGAAAAATCAACTTTATTACAGACAGACAAATTAAATTCTTAACAAATATACGTGTGGGCATAATACCAGAGCACCCTGTATTTTATAGAGCCATAATCAAAAAATCTGAGCTTTTATAAGGGAATTAGAAACGAGGAAAAAACGAAACTTTTCATAGTAAAACACACAAAACATATGGGAAATCACTTTTTTTCTTAAGACAAATTTGTAAATGAAAACGTTACAAATTCTTAATTATGATTTCTGAAATACTTTCATAAATGTTTGAATTTCAACATATATAAATATCGTTTAAGTAAATCGTTTTCATTTTCTTGTAATAATTGGTTTATTTAAACCAAAATATTAAAAAAAAATTCATAACAACAGCATTCTGGTCAAATTAAAATAAAAGCTTACTACGATTCGTTTGGTCATTAAGTCAATCTACATTACATAGATGGCAGTGATGGCCGTAAAAATTTGGAAAAATCGTACCAAAAATTACCACCTGGGGAAATTTCAAGTTCAAAAATTGTAGGAAAAGCAAAACAAATTCACAAAACATAGGAACGTGTGATAATTTTGCGATTAAATAATTTTTTTTCGTATTTTTCTGAAACCATTTTAGACATCTTACGTACACTAGTAAAACTAAAGATAAATTTAGCAAGTATTATTTTAATTTGTCAGAGCCAACTTTGATGTATTTTTCAAAATGAAAGTTCGAAAAAATATATTTTAGAAATAATTTAATTTTAATATTTCTGCAATTAATATTTACTTAATACCAATATGGCCTTCTTGTATATTGTTCTTAAAGATATGTGGAAAACTTTTATATAAACATTTTATAATATTTTTGCTTTTTTCATTGAAAAACTTGAAGCTAAAAAACACCATTTTTACTATGGATTCCTATGGAAATCAGTGAAAAGTTATACCACTAAAAAAGCTTCTAAAAAATACGTCATTAAGATTATGGCTCTATACTCTAGAAGGCTCTGATAATACACACACAAATGAGGTTTCTCCATGGGTTTTTATATTTGATGTAGTTGAATAATAATTCGCTATGTCAATACGTTCTGGCCAGATACTTAATGTATGTGGTTAGAGTGGAAATTTTTGTAGTTTGGTCGTAGCTGCCTGATGAGTAGACCATACTTTTCAGTACGAAACCAAACTACCAACAGAACTCATGGAGGGTTCTCATTTTTGCAGAGTTATACATTGGTATAACTCTGGGCCTTCAGCCAAAAGTAAAATTACGGGGAGGGGGGAAGATATTTCTACTTTTTTCAGTAGATATATTGAGAGCGATTGGCCTCTATATTTTTCTGATTTACCAAATCGAAAATATTGGGATTGCCATGAACAATTAATATATTTGTCTATAAAAATGCCGAAAAATCAACTTTATTACAGACAGACAAATTAAATTCTTAACGACTATAGAGACATATAGCATGAAATCAGACTAATGCCCCTCGAAATTGGAACCACATCTCTATGAAGTAGCAATGCAATTTAGCTAAGGTATCCGAAAGATTGTTGCCCTCTTCAACTTGGGGGTCCCGGGTTCCAACCCGGTGATATCAAGTAGAAATTGGTCACGATTTGATGTTGTATAGATGAATATAGTATTACTAGCTATTTTTGGAAGGACGTTAAATTCATTGGAAAAGAAGAAGCGCACATTACATTTAAACAACTAAAAAAATGGAGGTGTGGCCAATACACGACTTTCTTTTACGAACAGAGAATTTTGAGAATTTTTCTTTTTTTCTTTTATTTTTTTGGTTTTAATTTTTGGAAACATTTTGTATTAATTAGTTTTTTGTAAACCTTATACTTTTTAAGATATTTGCAAAATAAATTTTCTGGACTAAGGGAGTGGCCACTTCCGGTTAGCCGATTTAGAGTAAAATTCACTGGGACCTCCCAATTTATCAAAAAAGCTTAAATCTGAAGTTTCAGTTCGATTGGTTAAACCATCTGGGCTGTAGAGAAGGCACAGACTGACAGACAGACACCATTTCGAAACCCACTTTTTCGGACTCAGGGGACCTCAAAACGACAGACGATTTTAGGTTTCCAGAATCCCAAATTCTTGTCCACATGTTCCGAATTTGATACTTTGATAATCATTATTAAATAAATTAATCGAACATGTTCTTCATACCTCGGTACCTCGAATACGACAATTTTTTCAGAAATCTAGTTTTCGCGATTTTTTATTAGATTTAGCCGTCATAGAAAAGTGGCTCCCGATGGCGCTCCGTATAAATAGGTAGAGCGAAATATTTTGTATATCAAGTTTTTGCAAAACAAATTTAGTTTACCAATAAATAGCGCATCAAATTTAAATTTATAGGTATAGAAAAATGACGGCTCACGATAGCAGCTATCGGGACGGGAGCAAATAAAAAAACACAGCTATTACTATGGGTCATCCCATTTTCGTTTATTTAAGTCCCGACAATTAGGAGACTAACATATTTTAAATCAAAGAGTTTTCGAAATGCTACTCAAATTTAGAATCTTCGACGTGCTCGTAAAATATGAATGCGTATTGGCTTCTACCTCTGGATCATAACTCCGTTAAATTATTCGATTCCTGAGATTTTAACGGGTGTGAAGTTTGTCCTAAAATTAAACATTTGTCCTATAAATTGATTTTCCTTTGAATGTATTACTAAGAATAATAAATCTCTCATGATTATGAATTTTTAAGTAAAAAAATTTGTTTACTTATGCAATTTAAATTTACAAAAACTTCTAAATAAACTTAAGTCTTAATTTAAATTGTGCAAAAAAACAATTTAACAGAATCAAAGTTCATTAGAAAAGTGATATATAAAAATTACTCAATCTGGCCCAAAAGATAGTAACTAAGTGGACACAAGTTTTACAGACAGTCGGAGAACCACTCTAACCTAAAACAATGGTAAAGATGTCACTAAGGATAATGGGCGATCGCCCTACCTAAAAAAATAACACTTTGAAAAATCAAGAAGATAAATGACTTAGGCAGACGTTTTGCTTCCCTATATGTAAGTTCGTATAAAGAAACTAATTAGTATGTAAGTTAGCATAAAGTTGGTTATTAAAAAATGTCTCCGTCTGGCCCAAAGATCGTACCCAAGTGGATATATAAGTTTAAGGTTAGGCGGAGGTCTCCTCTAACGAAAAAAATAACAACTTTCAAAAATCTAGAAGATAAGTGACTTAGGAGAGACGTGTTGCGTCCCTGTAAGTAGGTTCGTATAAAGTTGGATATTAAAAAAATTCTCAATGTAGCCCAAAGATCGTACCTAAGCGGATATACTTCACTAAGGGTAGAGGGAAATTCCCACTGTCTCAAAAATATTACGACTTTCAAAAATCTAGAAGATAAGTAACAGGACAGACGTGTTCCGTTCCTATATAGGTATTAGTTTGTATAAAGTTGGATATTAAAAAAATTCTCAATCTGGCCCAAAGATCGTACCCAAGTGGACATACATCATTAAGGGTAGATAGCAATCCCCTCTATCTCAGAAACATAACAACTTTCCAAAATCTAGGAGATAAGTGACTTAGCACAGACGTATTGCGCGCCTGTAAGTAAGATTGTATAAAGTCGGATATTAAAAAAATTCTCAATCTGGCCCAAAAGGTTGTACCCAAGTTGATATATATTTTTAAGGGTAGTGGGCGACTCCCTTTACCTATAAAATGTTACAACTTTCAAAAATCTAGAAGATAAGCCACTTAGGACAGACGTATTTTATCCATATATGTAAGTTCGCGTAAAGTTGGATATTAAAAAAACAACGGGTGAGTTGACGCTCAACTCGTAATAGAATTATGTAAAAACCATTATGTAAAATTATCTATTGAATCATTGCAAGCCTCTTTTATGGGCCGCTCAGTATTTAAATTTTACATTTTTGGTTTAAAAAGTCAATAAGTTATTCTATTTTGGGTTTTGAAGACGAACCTTAACGACATAAATTGTTTAATAATTAAAAACTGAAATTCAAAAGACTACATTTTAGTAAAGTCATGTCTTGGTGAGGTTGAGCAAACAACAGTTCTGTAAGTAAATCATCTTAACCTGTCCTGTATGCTTTAAAATGCAACATTACACATAAACGGCAATCTTGTTGAAGATTCCATATTTAGCCTATTTTAGAACCAACATCGATCTACATACACACGTAAAATTCATATTAAGTTTAGGAAATACATTTTGCCCACCTACCAAGACACCGCAGTCGTTTGTTCAAAATTATTTCAGACGGACGAACGGACGGATTATTACGGACGAACTACACTGAAAAAATGTACGACTTACTCCAAGACACCTCGACGTACGTACAAATTTTCAAAGATAACTCTACGCCGATACAGACCAAAATATAAAAGAATGGGAGGAATTTCAGAGATTCCAAAATTATATGGGTTACCAAATATTCATAAGCGCAATGTACCAAACAGACCAATTTTAAGTTGAATAAATAGCCCGACATACTCGTTTCATCATTTTTAATCAATATTATTAAACCAAGTTTAGGAAAAACAAATTCATTTATTCTAAATTCTGAAGATTTCAAATAACGTTACGACCCCGCCAAATACCATGCTAATTTCTCTAGATGTTAAATCTTTATTTACAAATGTTGATAGCCAAATTGTACGAAATATTATCAGTCAAAATTGGAGAAATATAAAGAAAAATTCTAAATCTAAATTAACAAAAATTCAATTTTTTACTTCTTTAGACATTGTTTTGAACAATTCAGAATGTGTTAAACTCTTTGGACTTTCAACCTTTATTCTACTTTAGATATATGGACGACATATTTACTGCGGTACCGATAAATAAAATCGATTAGTTTTTAGAAGCATTTAGTTCAGCAAATAATAGAATAAAATTTACTTTAGAAACATGTGGATAACAAAATTGTTTTTTTTTTGGAGATTTTGTTAATTCACGAACCATACAAAATTTCTTGTGATTGGTATCATAAAGTTACCCGGTCAGGCAGATATATAAATTTTTATTCTTGGCTCCTTATCACTTATAAATTAACACTATACAAATTTTAACCCAAAAAATTATAAAGCTTTCCGATACTAAATTTTATTAACAAAATTTAAAAATTCTAAAAGAAACATTAGTGCTTAACCCGAAAAATTAATAAAAAAGGTAATTTGGAAAACAAGAAATTTTGAAAAGAAAATGAAATCACAAACTTTTTGGCCATTCCATAAATAAAACACCTGTATGAAAAAATGAAACGTCTCTAAAGACAAGGTATCGGGTTTTCCCATAGGGACAACAATTATGTATTTAAATAAAATACAGAATAGCTAAGATATTCTGCTGAAATTGGTTTCAGGTGCAGTACACATGTTACATTTAACTATGGAATTCGATCTCGTTTATATGCCAATTTTCCACCTCCTCCACATGGTCACTTTTTGTGGTTGTAATGGAGTCTTCATCGCAGTCGATGATTTTTCGATGAAATTCAATTTCTCCAAACTTTAGCAGGGTCCAATCGGAGAAGCTTCGGCGCTTGAAATGATCCAGAGACTTCAGTTCTTGAGTTAATTAGATCTGGTAAGGGTGTAAGCTAAGATCTTTACGCAAAATTCGCCACAATATGGTTTGAGAGATTCCCAATTCTTGTGAACGGTATGGAATCGATTGATTTGGCTCATTTTGAACTGAAGCACTTAAGGCTGCGATATTATCAGTACTTCAACCTCTTACTGGCACAAAATCATCCAATATTGAATATTTTGACTCGAATTTATCCACTATGCCATGCAGAGCCCGTCTGGTGAGACGATTATTACGACCGCAAATCGGAGTAAGTGCTCTTAAAGTTGCGACCACGGACTCAGAAATACGGTAGCAATTTTAAAAAATTTCCAAACGTTGCCCGTACGTGAACTTTACCGTGATAAAAATGTTTACCTTGACTGACGTTTTGACGTTGACGGGTGTTCGAAACGTTCAACGGTGCGTTCGTTTTACAATTCAAAATTGTTATGTCGCTATGGGAGTACCCTTTACCTTTAAAAAAACAATCAAATGTCGTTTACCATCTGTCTGTTGTAGTTGCAACGCTACGTATACTGGATAGAAAAAACAATTTTTGGAAAAAAGAATTTATCAAGACAGATAAATGATACCAACAAAGATCTAAATTGAAAAAGGCATCTGAAGAATTCAAATCATTCAACCAATTTAGATAATGTCAAAATTCTCGATAAACCAACCAATTTTAGGAAAAGATCGATTTTGGAAATGATACATATTAAATCAAGTACAAACTCGATTAATATTGTAGAAGGTTATGCTTATATTGGCAAATGGCAACTCGTTTATTCAATTGTACAACCTTTCTACATGAAATCGCTTTAGCCAGGAAAATTTTTTTTTCCAAAAATTGTCTAAGTAGGCTGTGCGTTTCAATGAATAATAACTGTTTGATTGTTTTATGTGGAATTTTTATATAAAAAGGAATCATTTTGGAGATAATTTTCATTATGCTTTTGATCATGACCCCGAATTGGGATTGAAAGCTCAAGCTTAAATATGCAAAAATAAAGAGCCCTGTACCAATAAAATAATTTTGTTTAAATTTATAATAGTAGGAGTTTTAAGTCAAGAAGGGGGAAAGTTGTTATATATTTTGGAAACCCCTAAATTTTAAATATTTTGTATACGAATTACTAATTGCAATTCCAAATTATTATACCATATTACGTATAAAATTGATTAGTATAAGAGAATATTGTAATTTGTTTCCTATGTACATACATAATGTATGTTATTATACATATTCATAGAAACAACATAAAAACGACGATAGGTAAACGAGGGGCATGGAGAATAAGGCCGTCAGTTCTTATGATATATTCCAAAAACTAAATGTGTTATGTTTTATTGAATAAGAAAAGACATAAAAGGGAATTAATGAATTTTCCTTCAAAATGTTTGACATTTTTTTGTGATTTTTATTCTTAATTAATTCTCTCAATACTTTCCCTTCACAAGAGGGGAAACTTTCGACAATTTCGGAGAAATATTAGTTAAAATTCAGAAGGAAAATCTTTGAGAATTCTAAAAGTTTTTCATGTTTTTTAGTTAGGATTTTATGCCGGTGTTTTTAAACATCGGAAAACATTCGGAAAATTCGCTTATGATATTGAACATTAGTATTTTTATCACATAAAGAAAACTATACTAAAATATTGGGAAAATAGTACATGTTACGTTTCGATAGAATAGTTTCACTCATAAATTCGTACAATTTGTTATTTTTGGTAGTTTAGGAAGAAATTCGCATTCATTCACACAACTAATAATTTTATACACAGTTTGGAGTAAATAACGCAAGTCACGATACGCTTCATGAATACATATGGTATGTATGTATTACGTAAAGAAATTTTTGACCTTCACAAAAATTTAAAAATATAATTATCTCTAAATTCTTCACAAACACTACTACAAATTGCGTTTGTACGAATATTCAGCTGCCATAACTACGGCGCTAAACAACAAAAAAAATTTGATAAAGTATCATACACTGACGACTGATTGGGTTAAAAAAAAATAAAAATAAATAAATATTGTTATTTGGAATCACACTAATTTAGTCTGGTTTTGAAATTGAATTTGTGAACAATTGAAACAAGCGCGCTAAATAAAACATTAATTGCAAGTGAAACGCGAAATAATTAAAATGATTAATATTTTGTTTGGTGATCTCACATCCACACTACTTACATTGTTTGCAACAATTGTCGGCGCGGTCTACATCTATTTGCGTTACTGTAACATGTATTGGGAGCGACACGGAATCGATTACGTAAAACCAAAATTATTTTTTGGTCATCTCCTCGACTTTATCCTACAACGGAAAAGTTTAAACGAAGTATTGGCCGACGTGTATCACAAAATCAATGGGCCATTTGGTGGAATGTTTTCGTTTTTGATGCCCGTCCTAATCGTCAAAGATCCGGCGCTATTGAAAGGAATTTTCGTAAAGGATTTTGATCATTTCACCGATCGTAAATTTTATAATAATCATGAACGTGAACCACTCTCTGGCCATTTAATAGCATTGCGAGGTGACAAATGGCGATTCATGCGGAATAAGATTTCACCAACGTTCACAAGTGGCAAACTGAAAGTAATGAGTCACCTTATTTTGGAAAAAACAGAAAGTTTGGCTAAATATATTGCAGGTAAAGTGGACAGTGGTGATAATGTACTCGAAGTGCGCGATTTAATGGCGCGATTCACAACCGATATTATTACGAGTGTGGCGTTTGGGGTGCAAACCGACAGCATTAATAACCCGGATGACATGTTCCGTGAAATGGGACGGATTATAATGTCAAATGGAGCGACACTAAAAGTGTTTATGGGAATATCGGCACCAAAACTTTTAGAACTGCTGAATCTTCGTACGATCGATAATAAAGTCGATGAATTTATTCGACGAGTTACGACTCAAACAGTTGAATTACGCGAGTCGAAAAAAGAAGCGCGTCAAGATTTTATGCAACTTTTGATACAATTGCGTAACGGAAATAAATTGTCGGATGACGGTAGCTGGGAGGTTACTGAAGGTACATATATTTTGTACTACTGTAATCCAATTCATTCATACTATTTTTTTATATTTACAGAAAAATCAAAATTGCTTACGCTAAATGAAGTCGCTGCCCAAGTATTTGTATTTTTCCTCGGTGGCTTTGAAACCTCATCTGCGGCCACATCATTTACATTGTACGAACTAGCCAAAAATCCGGACATTCAAAAACGTCTCCAACGCGAGGTTGATGAAGTGATCAAAAAGAATGGCGGCAAATTGAATTATGATTGTTTGCCTGATTTCAAGTATTTGGGACAAGTTTTCGATGAAACCCTACGGAAATATCCACCCGTACCAATAATACAGCGCACGGTTACCATAGACTATAAACTTCCCAACACCAATATTGTATTGAAAAAAGGTGAAGAAATATGGATTCCAACATTTGCAATGCATCGGGATCCAAAATTTTTCAAGGATCCGATGAAATTTGATCCTGAACGCTTTTCGCCGGAACGCAAAGCCGAAATTATTCCGTATACATATTTGCCATTTGGCGAGGGCCCACGCAATTGTATCGGTATGCGACAAGGATTAATGCAAGGTAAATTTGGTATTGCGGCTGTAATGGCCGATTTTGATATTGGATTTTCGACAAAAGGGGAACCATCGACGAAATTAAATCCGGCCGCCCTTTTTGAATTCGAGAATGGTCTCAATTTGAGATTTACCAAACGTAACAAGTGATGTGAACTTTATGACAATATTCTTAAATAATGATAAAACACCAGCGATAAGAGTATGTATTTTGATTTCAATTATTGTGTGGTTTAAGAGGCTGGACTAATTACCGCGAGTTTAATAAATAATAAATGACAAGCTGAAAAATGACAGTCGCATATCGCATATGTTTTTAATTTAGCACTGGCAAAACCGAAATTTTAATCAGTATATAAAATAAGAATGATTGTTAATTTAATTTGTAGTTTTATTTGTTGACGGACGAACGCGAATTATACAGACCCTTAAGTTGCTGCACTTTTTTCACAATTATATAAATGTTGAATCACGCTCCAACAAACAGTACCATCTGGACAATAATATTTCGTACCATTCAATAAATTATTGCCTAAAGACTTTATTAATGCCCCTATTATGGTTCTCATTCTCACATAAGAGTCACTTGGCGATTTCAATTCACCCAAATCAAATGTTGATATAAAAGTTCTCGCCGTGAGTGAGAGTAATGTCAAAATTACTCGCCTAATATTTCTCGGTGACTCGTGCGATTTTTTGTAAAAATAAAGAAATAATGGAATAAAAAACTCTACAGTTTTTTTACAGGCAAAATAGTTATTTGTGTATCAAGAGCGCAAAGTGCCAGTTTGTCACGCGAGAAAGGAAATTGCTGGCCGACGGGACGGAGACCAGCAACCTTTCGAGCGTGACAAACAACTTTGCGGACGTGTTTCACACTTTATTTTTCCTACAATCATTTTAAAAAATATAATAAAAAGATAATTTTGTAGTAAAATTTACTATACTGACAATACGATTTTATTTTAGGACCGACATTTTGTTCAATCGAGTAGTCAAAGATTTTTTTTATTTTTCATAAAGAAAAACAAAAATTTGGTTTACTCTTACTCTTCTTTTCATATGTTCAAATTTAGCGTGCGGTTTCAAGTTTTGTCACACGTTTCTAAGAGAAACGTGTGACAAAGTAATTTGTTTATTAACTGTCAAAAAAACAGACACTTTGGGCTTTGAAAACAGAGAAAAAAAGCCTGCTTTTCACGGCGATTGTAGGAAATACATATTTTAATTAATATTTCCTCATTAAATATTGAATAAAAATCAATTTTTTTGTTTTTTTGTTTTTAATCGTAAAATATTTTTGTTTCCTCCAGTTTCATTCACCACAGAAAAATAATCCACATTGTATTTTGCTGTTTACACTGTTTATTAACAATTTTAAACGATAAAATATCTAATTAAATCTCATAAAATTACAAAATTAATCACAAAAATGTAAATGTGTACAAAAACCGCTAACTATACGTCAAAAAGTATAAAATTACTGTGCTGGTAAACTTCAAAACGAATGGAAATGGTCATAATTAACAAAACCAAAAATATCAGCCACGCAAAACTCTCGCCAAAATAAATGAGATAACCATAATACCAAAATTGAACTCACGCGACTTTTCGAGTCACGGCGACTTGTCGGTGTGAGGTGAGAACCATAACAGAGGTATAAATGACATACATCATAAAGGCGAAATATTTCTTGTGAAATATAAAATTGCTACCCTGATCACAAACTATCGCAGAAACTGTTAAACCAACTGTATCACAAATTTTCAAATTTTTGTAGATCATTTTTTGAAGGTTCCCCCCACAAATATTTGTTTTCGTTGCATAGTAATTTAAGATAAACTTCCATTGCGAGAATATACCGCGAACCATAAAAACACAAACAGTTTCTGCTGTAGAACGAGTTCTGAAAGAATCAAAATCCTGAACGCCTTAAACTTCATCGTGGACTGTATTATATGTCAGATTTCATCTGATTTTAATTTCATCGAAAATTAACGTAACTAACTTATCTCTATCATCTAGAGTATCTACTGCATTTTTGAGTCCTTTTAATAAGATCTCATTTGTACTAGGTCTTAAATTTTTTATGGGCCTCCATCTATTGATAGATGATTTTGAGGGTAAATTGAATTTGAAGCAATTTTTCATAAAAAAATAAGTAACAGGAGATTTAAAATAAAGTGTCTGTGCAATTTGCTTTTGGAAATTTGTATACACATGTTTGGTGTTAGTTGCAGCAACCAACATTTCCACAAATAATTTAGTAGTAGGCTCAAGGTGACTTCTTTTAATTTGTCATTACCAAATTCCTAATTTTGTGTTTTAGCATAATCATTTTAGAAATAAGAGATTTAATTTTGATACACTTTTGTTTTAAATTGGCTTTTAGTTTTTCTCCTTCGATCACGAATTTGTTATTTAGTTTTCTGTATTGATCAACGTTTTTGACAGCTCGTTCACATGAATTACATAACTCACTTGTAGTTGTCGAAGTTTGGTTAGAGGATACAGGGTAATTTTCTATCTCATGAAACGTTATATCGGATGATTGCGGGGGTGTATGTACTTTATTGTGATAAGTTTTATTTGTGAGTCTTTTTTTTCCTATAAACTTGGGATAAAATTGGGCACTACAAATAGGTTTTTTTGTCAATGTATCCATTAATAGCGGATGCGGCTATTTGATACGCTGTTGGCCATTCCCGAGTTTTAAAGAAGAATTTCCTCTAGTATTACCACAAATATTTATTATGCAACTCAATCCAGATGTTAATTTATTTTTATTCATCTTTATTTAAAAATTACACACTTTATTAATAAAGAAATATCCTTCCACGTAAAAGTATCGTAGAAACGAAGAAATAACGTTCATATTTTGTTTTGTGCTGTGTAATTGTGTCTGTGTGATATTTTTATATAAAGCAGGGGCCCTATTCTCGAATTCCACATCCATTTTCCACATGTGGACAGCTGTCAAAATTCATAAAAATTGAATTTTTCGGTACTAAGGGAATATTTCCGAATGGGTATAAGCATGTGGAAAAAATTCCCCATATAGGAAAATGTCCTTGCCGCGTGGTTTTATATACGAATTACAATTTTCAAACATTTTTGTGTGAACTTTGACAGATGTCCACATGTGGAAAATGGATGTGGAATTCGAGAATAGGCCCCCAGAAGTACCTTTCTAACGCCAATATGCTTTAAATAGAGAAATATGAGCAAAAACCAATCGTGTAGACAGAAAAATATAACAAATACATATGAAAGGTAAATTGGCCCAACATTGGTATCAATTAGCACAATAGGCGGTTTTTATAAAAAGATCAAAGGAAACTACCAACTTTGGGGTGTATATTGGTACATCGTCTACACGATTGGTGAGAAATGTATTTTTGAATACTTAACGGCAGATGTCACTAAATACAACTGTAAATGTCATTATATTTTATTATTTATAAACAAATAAATCCAAAATGGAATCTGACTGGTAGGCTGAGTTAGTGCTAGAATTTATAAATTTATATCAAAAGTATCCTGAAATTTGGGATTTAAAACACTGTAAACATAAAAATAAGTTCGAAGTGCATGAAATGCAGTTTATGAAATGTCAAAAACAAATCTGAGAATTTAAAACAATATGTTTGCATTGGGTATGACTAGTAGTGACAACTAGTGATAAATATCAATATATAAACCACCAAAATTGGTTATACATACATTGGAAGCCATTCGAAAAATAAATATTGGGCACATCGTGTAGACAGTCAAATTTTATTGCACTAACATTTGATAAATCACATTGGGCCAATGTTGGTCGACATTTTCCATTCGTGTAGCCACGGCTTAAACAAAAAACAATGTTTTTTTTTTTATTTTTCCATTCGTTATCATTATTTCTGCATAGAACATTTATTTTGTTGATTGTACATAGTTCTTCTCTATATATTTTGATCTATGCTAGTAGTGCTTGATTCAAATTTGATAATATTGCCGCTAAACACAAATATAATTTCGGCAACAGATTATTAAGATTATAATAAGAATCTTCGATTATTTTGGATCTTTCTACAAAATTATATCGGCAACCATTAAAGAAGTTTACCTTAATCTAGAGGCATTGAGTTGCAATAATTCCAATTCAAATTTTATTATTGTGAATTTGATAGCAATAATCCAGCACGGGCAGCAGTTTTCAATATTTGATGTGTTTAACAAAAAAAATAATAAGTTGTTTCGTAATAAATGTATTTTGCTTAATAGATTGTTTCGCCTTTTTTATTTTTTCAAAATGTTGTTCGCTTTTTTTAATAATTATTTTCTTCGCTAATCTTTACTTGCTGAAGGTTGGTTTTGAACATATAATTAATTCTTAATTCTAAATTCTTTTTTTTGTTTTGCAGTTGCTGAGCTAAATAGTATCGCTGAGTTTTGATGATGTGACTAATTGTGTTCATTCTCCCGGCCTTAAGGAGCTTGTCTCCTTAATAATTTTTCATCGGATACAGGAATTGAAACAATTTTGGGCAATGGTCGCTTGAATGTACTGCTGGATGTTTTTACCGTGACCACATGGACTTGCTGATCATCCCCAGGATGCACATCGATTATTTTACCTAACGCCCATTTGCAAGGCGGTTGGTAATCTTCCATGAGTACGACTATATCGCCTATCTTGATATTGAGCTTACTTTCTTGCCATTTGTGACGCTGCTGTAAGTTGTTTAAGTATTCGACCCGAAATTTTCGCCAGAACGATAATGTGCGCTGTTGAATGGCAGACCATAATTTTGATAAGCAAATACCTCCAGATTCATCAAACGGCTCGGGTATTAATGTGAGTGTTGAGCCTATCAGAAAATGAGCCGGACACAATACTTCAATATTGATGTCATCGGAAGATGTTACAGTAAGCGGTCGTTAATTAACTATTGCCTCTATGTTACACAGGAGGGTCGTCATTTCTTCGTAGGTTAAATTTTTGCCGTGTATTGCTTTGTTGAGATGCTTCTTCAAAATTTTGACTTCAGATACCCAAATACTGCCAAAATGTGGAGTTAACGGAGGGATGTAATGCCACTTAATAGAATTCGTTGCTAAATAACTGCCATTTTCTCGTTGAAATTCAATTGACGTATTAAGTCGCTGGATGTCACTGGTGTATTTCCGAGCCAACACTGTTAACTCTCTCAATTTCCTGTCTGCCCCGACGAAATTGGACCCGTTGTCGCTGTACATTTTGGCCGGTAAGCCTCGTATTGCTATAAATCACCGTAACGCTGCTATAACCGCATCTGCCGTATAGTCCGACACAACCTCTAAATGAATAGCTTTCGTTGATAGGCATACAAATACAGCAAAGTACCCCTTGAATGTTTTTGCACCTCGTCCTCGCCTGGTTAAAAGTAAAATGGCTCCCGTGAAATCAAGGCCTGTTTTGGTAAATGGCCTGACTGGTTGAACTCTGTATTCTGGTAGCTAACCCATGATTTGTTGCGGTGTCTTCCCATTGAATCTGGCACATGTAACACACTCTCCTACCAATTTGTTCACTAAACTTTTACCCTAAATAATCCAAAATCTTTGCCTACAAAGAAAAAAAATTAGCAAAGCCCCTGAATGGATATATTTTAAGTGTATATGTCTTATGATTAATTGACTTAAGAGGCTCCTTTTCGGAAGAATAAAGAAGTGTCTCGCATCAAACGGTATACTCGCGTTTTCTAATCTTTCCCCTACTCGTAGGATATTCTTTTCGTCGAGAAATGGGTTCAGAGATTTAATTATGCATTTTCGCGGAAGTTCTCTGGATTGTTTAAGAATTGTGATTTCTTCACCCAATTCTCCACAGCTTTTCAGGTAGTATAACTCGACTCGCGACATCTGCAGGATTATCTTTAGATTTTACGTGATTCCACTGCTCTCTGGGACATATACTTAATATTTCACTTGTCCTGTTGCCTACATACTGCTGCCACCTTCTGGGATGATCATTAAGCCAGGCAAGCACAATTTGAGAATGTGTCCATACATGTTTGGTGTGCGGAATGTCTTTTATTAGGTCAGACACTTTTTTTAGGAGTTTTGTAGCTAAAACACAAGCGCAAAGTTCCAGTCGTGGAAGAGAAATGGTTTTTATTGGGCTCACTTTAGTTTTCGACGTGACCAGAGTTACATTCACTACTCCATCCGTTGACTCGCTTCGGCAGTAAACTACAGCTGCATATGCCCTTTCGCTTGCATCAGCAAATGCATGTAATTGTACTTTCTCATCCATTATCATCTGTCTTTGAATTCGTAAATTTTCGAACTGTTTAAATTGATGTCTGATTGTAATCCATTCTTCTTGTATATTTTTAGGTATCGAATCATCCCAATTCAACTTTGTCAACCATCACTGTTGAAATTGAATTTTTATCAATATAATAGAAGGAGACAACCATCCCAGTGGATCATATACTTTAGAAGATTCAGATAACATGATTCGTTTTGTTATATGATTTGTATTTAATTCCACAGATTTGAAGGTAAAGAAATCCTCTTCGTTTATTTGGATTTGGCGACACATTTTTGCTATATCTGCACTGTTCTCAAATTTATGGGTCCTGAATCGCAAAAGTATCTCCCATAGTGATTGTTGAATGGTTGGACCAACTAACAACGTATCGTTCAGTGAAACGCCGGTTGAAGTCTTAAACGACCCATCGAAGACTACTCTCACTTTCGTAGTCAGGCTATCTCGTTTTATCACCGCATGATGTGGCAGATAAAAACTCTTGTCATCGTTTACTTCGTATTCATCTATCACGCATTCATGTATGTGGCTCATTTGTAAATATTCTGCCATGAATTGGCTATATTCATGATTAAGTTCCTTATTGTTTTCCAAATATTTCTCTAAATTATAAAATCGCATCTTTGCCACATACGAAGAATTCCCAAGTTCCAATGCAATGTTCTTAAATGGCATGCTGACCACAAATCGCCCATCTTGACCTCGCTTAGTGTGCTTTCTGTAATGCCTTTCAATCTCGTAGTCATCCGGATTACTAGCCTTGTCACACAGTTCCTCCTGTTCCCAAAATCGCCTTAATAAATGATCAACGTTTAGCTCGAGGTTAAGATTGAGGATGGTAGATGTTACTTGTGTACCTCCCGAAATTGTATAGCCTATCACTGTATTTTGTGCAATTAATAATGTCCTACATTTTCTGCCATCTCTTAGCAATCTGAAGAACAAATCCGCTCCTATTATCATGTCGATTTTCCCAGCCTTGTTAAAATTAGGATCAGCTAACTCGATTTCGTCGAATGCTTCTATGTTTCTGATGTTAACGACTGACACCTCCAATGGTAAACATTTTAAAATCAAGAAATCTGCCTTTATTATTTCATTTGACTGCCTTGGCATAAATTCAATTGATGCAAGTCCTTCAGTTACTAAATTTGATGTTGCCAAGCCTGATATTGCAATTCGCACATTTCCTTTGGGAATATTTAGATTCTTGAAAAATGTTGAATCAATTAATGAGGCTTGTGATTCACTGTCCAATAGAGCTCTGCATAATCGAATTCTTCCCAAAACATCTTTGACTCTTATCACGGCCGTAGGGAGAATTGTATGATCGTCGGAATTGATATTTCCCAATTGAAGCGTCTTCATACCTTGACGGTTCGCGTTTGTTTCCGATACTGCTTCTTGTTTGGGTTTGTTCTCAAGAGATTCATCTTCAGTATGCAGTAGATGATGATGTCGCCGTTTGCATTTAAAACACCTCATTCGTAATCTGCAATTCGACGATAAATGCCGCGATCCTATGCAATTAAAACATAGGCCCTTTTCTGCTATGAAACCCCTCCTGGGCGTCACCTCCATACTATTAAACTTCGCGCACTTGTGTAAACCGTGATTGTCGCTGCACATTGGACATGATTTTACTTGTTCTATACTTACATTCGCATTGGTGATTGGTGGTTTATCTGTTCTTCTCGTTGTCGGTTCACACTTCTCTAATGCATCGCATCGTTTATTGAGAAACTTAATGAATTCCGTCAACTTGGGGAATGATTTCTTGTGCGATTCCAATGCCCAGGCTGTTTTCGTTTCGATGTCACATTTCTCAATTAGTAAATATATCAACCATGTGTCTCTAGACTCAGCATCAGGGTCTAACGCGGTTATGCCTCTAATAATTTCAGCGCTTTTATCAGACATTTGGCCAATATCCTTTGATTTTCCATGTAATCTTGGTTGATCAAGGAATTGTTTAATTAACGTGTTCATTATATGGTCCTTATGATCGTAGCGTTGCACAATTTTCTCCCACGTGCTACTATAGTTAATCTCTGTGATTTGAATAAGCTTTACTAAATTAGCCGCTTCACCAACGAGTAAACTTTTTAAATATTTAAATTTATGGACCTTGGAAATATTTACGTTTTTGTGAATAGAAGACTCGTACATATCCTTAAATGACGGAAAATCAGAGTAGTTGCCATTGAATGGTTGTATATCAAAGTGCGATTAAATTTGTGACTTAAACTTTGCGATTAAATTTGTGATTGAAAGCCTTGCGATTAAATTTGTGATAGTTTTGCGAGTAATGAGTTTACTATAATGACGGCCGACAACCAGAAGGAAATAGAAAGTTTGCGTGGCATAACGCGTGTTGAAAATTTTTGTTCTCTGAACTTAAAGGAAGCGAACAATGAAGATATCAATCTTCGCCTTGAATTATTGGAAGTCTCGTACAGTGAATTTAAGGAATTAGATGAATGGTTATTAATGTATAGTCAACCATCGGAAATCGACGAGCAAGAAGGGCGATATTGCAGACTGAAGGCACTATTAAAAACGGAATCGACAAAGAAAAATGTTATGTACCAAGATCTGCATAAACAATTCAATGATACGATGCGCACATTTGTTATGAAATGTACGCAAAGTTTTAAGTTACAATTTTAATCACAAGGTCACAGATTAATTCACTACTTGGTGACACTTTATAATGTTCAAATTAATTCCCGTTTTATGATCGCAATGTTACCGTTTATCACAAATTAAGTAAGCAATAAATAACTAACTTACGGTTTTTTCTTGATTTCAGGCCGATGGCTCACCTTATCCAACTTCACGTGCTAGATGTAATGTCTTCCAAATCCACATCCGGCTCGAAGGACCATGAGTTGCAATAATTCCAATTCAAATTTTATTATTGTGAATTTGATAGCAATAATCCAGCACGGGTAGCAGTTTTCAATATTTGATGTGTTTAACAAAAAAAATAATAAGTTGTTTCGTAATAAATGTATTTTGCTTAATAGATTGTTTCGCCTTTTTTATTTTTTCAAAATGGTGTTCGCTTTTTTTAATAATTATTTTCTTCGCTAATCTTTACTTGCTGAAGGTTGGTTTTGAACATATAATTAATTCTTAATTCTAAATTCTTTTTTTTGTTTTTGCAGTTGCTGAGCTAAATAGTACCGCTGAGTTTTGATGATGTGACTAATTGTGTTCAGACATTAATAAGGGGTTTAATTCTTAAAAATATGATTTGGTAATATTTTTATAGTTTTCAAATAAAAAAATGAATTAATTTTGTTTAGTATTTAAAAAGTCAAAATAAAATTTGTCAAAGTTATTTGAACATTTTAAGCTTATTCATAGTCTGCAAGAATCAAAAGATTTACAATTGAAATGTGTGTTTACTGAAAATTGCCCATATAAATTCCAAATATATACTGGCCTGAGAAAACATGTGTCAAGTTGTTTCAAATCCAAAAGCATCAAAACAAATACACAAAATGTAGAGAATATGGATTTAACCGATCATTTTCCCAAACCAGTGTCCCACCTGATACAACTATCATTAAAATATTAAACCATGCTTCCGCTCTTCTAGACGATTTTTCTTTAAATATAAGGGATCGTTTTAATTGTTCCGAACAATATACCCAAAATCAATTTAAAAGTGTTTGCACGAAATTTAAAAGAACAAAGACATTTGCAACATCTAACTATTTTGTTCAACCATTAGAGAAAGTATTAAGTACCAGATGGGATAAAAAATACTGTATTAAAACTTGTGGCGAATTCCAATTATTATCTTATATAATGAGAAAAAAAAAAATTAACAATAATATGAGGATTTTTGGTGTCGTTTTATAATTTAAATTTTATTGTATTGTATTGAGCCACTGTATTTAACTTTAATAATGTATACTCGTAATTGTACAAATTAGATTTAAGAATATAATGTAAAATAAATTGGTGGGAACAAAAAAATTTGGGGTGGTATTGGTGAACGATGGAACTTGTTTTTGGTGGTCGGATGGAAAAAGAAAAAAGGGCAGAATGTGATAAGCCGGTGAACGAGGCAGTAAAAATAAAAATCAGAAAATAAATCTTTAGAGATATAATTAATAAATAATATAAAATAATATAATAAATTCTATATAAGATAATAAATTACATAATATAATAATAATAATTTAAATCCATAAATATTAATTAAAGTGTGATAGTAGAACTAAAATTAAAAACAAATTAATAAACATTTTTTTTTGTTAAATCGAGGTGATATTTTCTGAAAAATAATCGTCATAACGATCATCCGTAACCGAACCGGATATACTGTAAAATACATAAGTACACATGGTATATACAAAATACCTACGGTAGAACTTGTGATAACCGGGATTGCATGGCAAATTATTCATTGATGATGATTCATTGATGATAGCTTGATAATACAAATAATAATAATAATCGGTACCAACGCAAATTTAATCAGCCTTGATAATAATTTATCGAGATAATAAAAATATATATTGCATCTGATTGACAACAATTTTGCAACGGAAAAATTGGATTTTCTTTACCGACCAGATCTGCAACGCTTCGGGATGGGTAAATTATAAGAACAAATTATATTTAATATTTAGTCTTAAGTTTGGTTTTTTTTGTGAAATCTTTAAATTTTTTTTTAAATATAATTTAAGGTTCGGTAATTGGATTTTCTTTATTTTTGTGTTGAGATGAGACATTAATTGATCGATAGTGATTCCATTGGTTGGTAATAACAGTGACAAGCATACAGTGCCCCAAATTAACGCAAATTTTCAATTTTTTTTCCTCTTTTTTTTCCGTTTATTTTTTTTCTTGAAAAAATTTCATCAGCAAAATCAAGCTCTCTTGAGGTTCCCGAAAAGAACTCCCCCACGACTGTTACCTAGCCTGCTCAAAAATGCTGTCGGGGTCAATCGCAAGAGAGTCTGCAACAGGCTTCGCGTACATTGTGAGCAATGTAGTACGGGACTTGTTACAAACTAAGTTGTACAAAAAACAATTAATACAAAACACTTATCACTATCAATATATTCCTATTACTGAAACCCTGAAAAAGCTTTTCAAAAACATAAATTTTCAAAAAAATTTTATAATGTCATCATAATCGTACAGACCCAAGATTAACAGTTTTTGTTGTGGCGAAATTTTAAAAAATATAATAATTTGTTTTCAGAAATATAATAATGGAGTACAGGTTCGGTTATTTTACGACGATTTCTAATTCACAAATCCTCTAGGTAGTCATAAAACTATTCATAAGATTGGAGGAGTCTATTTTACAGTGCGAAATCTCCCGCATCAGTTTTGATCGCAATTAGAAAATACCCACCTTATGACATTGTTTATTTCAAATGATTTAAGAAAACCAGATAATTATTACATAATTTTGGCTTCCATCCAAGATTTGAAAGATTTGGAATCAAACGGTATTAGTACCGATATTAGTACCGATTTAGGTATACTACATAGCACTTTGGCGAGTAGTGCTAAAGCAACCTTGATTATACAAAGCCATAGTCTAAAAAACGAAGCTTTTATAAGGGAATTGACGAATGGAAAAGTTTAATAAGCGCCTTAAGCGGACAAAAGTAAAATATGTGATAGGCTGTAGCAAAAATTTCCTATATGAAGTTATATGGAAATAGTGTCTATTTCAATTACATTTTCATTTCTGAAAATTGTAATGGTTGGAAAATTGATTTCGGACATTCTTTTCTTTTTAAATATTAGAAACGTGTACTTAAATATTGCAAAAATTTCAAAATAAGTTACTAAAAACATAAATGTTTTAAAAATATTAAATTTTAGATTGTATTAATAAATCAAAGCGTGGTAACTGTGGTCTAATAAAGCTCCAAAATCGTTTAGTGACCCACATATATATTTATAGTCAGCTTAACAATAAATGTCTGCAATTTTTAAACACAATTTTTTGATATTTAAAATGATAAGAATGTTAAAAACGAATCAGATTTACAAAAATCACACTTCCAACTACATATTGGATTAATTCAATTGTGCAATCATTACTATTTTCATAAATAAAAATGTAATTTAAATAGACACTATTTCCATATAACTTCATGTAGCAAATTTTTGTTATAGCCTATCACATATTTCACTATTGTCCGCTGGAGCACACCGTTCAATTCATCATTTAGAAACCAGGAAAAATAGTATATTGTATAATTAGGGGGAAAAGTACTGCATTCCCGGACGATAGTGGAAATTGGCGGACGAGGCGATAGCCGAGTCCGGCAACCACGGGAGTCCGGGAATGCACTTTTCCTCCGAATTGTACATACTATTTTTTCTCCGATCGGACTTTAAAAAGAATATAAACCCAAAATAATTTTTAGTATTATTCATTAATTATTATATTGAGAAATCAAAACAAAGTAAAAAATCGAAAATAACATAAAAATATTGCTTAGTTAGCCACGACATCATAAGACATAAATACATTTTGTTTTTTTTTTCAAAAGTTGTCAAGTTTGTGTACCTATTTGATTTATAAAAAACGTTTGAACGATATTTAAGGGATATGGACAGTGAAAGCGAATTATCCTTATCTTGTACCCCGCCGGATATAGTGGAAGCAGCTAATTCAGCTACATGTGATTTACTCCCGCAAAAATCGAAGGAAAAATACGAAAATGCATATAAACGCTTTATGGATTAACGTCAATCTAAACACATTAAATCATTTTCGGAAAACATTCTGGCGTATTTCGCTGATTTATCTACAAAATTGAAATCATCCACATTATGGTCAAACTACTCAATGATCAGGTCGATGCTAGTGGTTAAAAATAATGTGGATATTGCAAAATACCAAAAATTACGTGTCTTCTTGAAACGCAAATCCGACGGATATAAAGCGAAGAAATTTAAATATTAACTATGGAATATGTTCAACAATTCATTTTGGAAGCTTCAGATGATTCATTCCTAGTTACTAAAGTAAGCATGCAGGTATTTAAAACAATTATTATTTGTATTTACACATTAAATCCAAATATGTTTTCGGATAAAATACAATTCACACTACAATATTTTTTTGTATGTAATATTATGATTGTTTTTTGTAGGTTGCGTTAATTTTTGGAATCGCTGGTGCTTGTCGACGGGATGAACTAGCCCGCATGGAAATTACTGACATTAGTGATTTGGAATCTAAACTTTTAGTTAAAATCCCGAATAACAAGACAAATAAACCACGATCATTTATCGTAAACGAAACTTATTTAGAATATTACAGAAAATATATAGCTTCGCGTCCAAAAGATTTCAATTCTTTGCGTTTTTTTTTTAAATACACAAATGGTAAAGGTTTCAAACAAGCAGTTGGCATACATCAGTTTGGTAAAATGCCACAAATTGTTGCTACTTTTTTAAAATTGCCAGACGCAAAACAATACACAGGGCACTGTTTCCGCCGTTCATCTGCGACAATTTTAGTTGATAATGGCGCAGATTTAACATGCTTGAAAAGATTTGGAGGATGGAAGTCATCGACTGTTGCTGAAGGGTACATCGATGAATCCATTATCAATAAAATTGAAGTTGCTCATAAGATTTTCGATACAACGGATAATGAAACAGCCGATGCAAATAATGTTAATGATTTTAATAGCAATATATCAACAACAATGCTGGGATGCGATACTACTAATCCACCAATGTTCAATAATTGTACTAATTGTACGATAACCGTTAATATTACAAATAAGTAAAATTAAACTCCTATACCTAACACATAATTAGCTTGGCATAGATTTATCAAATAAAAATTGATTATTATGTATACTGTTAAATTAAAATAAATAAATGCGTTTGACCTTATAAGTGTACTTTTATTTCTTCTAAACAATTAAAAATCCATACGGGAATATATTCCCGGCCTAGGCCAGAAAAAATATTCTCGTACTATTATTACTTGTTGCTTAGCAACAAATACAACAAACTGGAATCATGAGCTTTTCGTTTCGAAAAAACAACGGAAAGACATATTTTTTCCTACGATCGGAGAAAAACCAAATTTTTCATAGTAAAACACACAAAACATATTGGAAATCACTTTTTTTCCTAAGACAAATTCTTAAATGAAAAGGTTACCAATTCTTAATTATGATTTTTAAAATACTTTCATAAATCTTTGAGTTTCAACATTAAACGTCGATTAGGTAAATCATTTTCGTTTTCTTGTAATATTTGATTTATTTATACCAAAATATAGTATAAAAAAAAAATTCATAACAACAGCGTTCTGCCAGAGCCTTCTAGAGTATAGAGCCATAATCTTAATGACGTATTTTTTAGAAGCTTTTTTAGTGGTATAAATTTTCACTGATTTCCATAGGAATCCATAGTAAAACTGATGTTTTTTAGCTTCAAGTTTTTCAATGAAAAAAGCAAAAATATTATAAAATGTTTATATAAAAGTTTTCTACATATCTTTAAGAACAATATACAAGAAGGCCATATTGGTATTAAGTAAATATTAATTTCAGAAATATTAAAATTAAATTATTTCTAAAATATATTTTTTCGAACTTTCATTTTGAAAAATACATCAAAGTTGGCCCTGATAAATTAAAATAATACTTGCTAAATTTATCTTTAGTTTTACTAGTGTACGTAAGATGTCTAAAATGGTAAAAGAAAAATACGAAAAAAAATTATTTAATCGCAAAATTATCACACGTTCCTATATTTTGTGAATTTGTTTTGCTTTTCCTACAATTCTTGAACTTGAAATTTCCCCAGGTGGTAATTTTTGGTATGATTTTTCCAAATTTTTACGGCCATCACTGCCATCTATGTAATGTATATTGACTTAATGACCAAACGAATCGTAGTAAGCTTTCATTTCAATTTGACCAGAATGCTGTTGTTATGAATTTTTTTTAATATTTTGGTTTAAATAAATCAATTATTGCAAGAAAATGAAAACGATTTACTTAAACGAAATTTATATATGTTGAAATTCAAACATTTATGAAAGTATTTCAGAAATCATAATTAATAATTTGTAACGTTTTCATTTACAAATTTGTCTTAGGAAAAAAAGTGATTTCCCATATGTTTTGTGTGTTTTACTATGAAAAGTTTCATTTTTTCCTCGTTTCTAATTCACTTATAAAAGCTCAGATTTTTTGATTATGGCTCTGTAAAATACAGGGTGCTCTGGTTCTGCTCAAATTGAAATAAAAGCTTACTACAATTCAATATACATTACATAGATTGCAGTGATAGCCGTGAAAATTTGGTAAAATCGTACCTAAAATTACCACCTGGGGAAATTTCAAGTTCAAAAATTGTAGGAAAAGCAAAACTAATTTACAAAATATAGGAACGTGTGATAATTTTCTGATGAAATAATTTTTTTTCGTATTTTTCTGTAAACATTTTAGACATCTTACGTACACTAGTAAAACTAAAGATAAATTTAGCAAGTATTATTTTAATTCGTCAGAGCCAACTTTGATGTATTTTTCAAAATGAAAGTTCGAAAAATATATTTTAGAAATAATTTAATTTTAATATTTCTGCAATTAATATTTGTTTAATACCAATATAGCCTTCTTGTATATTAATGTTAAAGATATGTAGAAAACTTTTATATAAACATTTTATAATAGTTTTGCTTTTTGCATTGAAAAACTTAAAGCTAAACAACATCATCATTTTTACTATGAATTCCTACGGAAATCAGTAAAAATTTATACCACTAAAAAAGCTTCTAAAAAATACGTCATTATGATTATGGCTCTATACTCTAGAAGGTTCTGTTATTGCTCATGATAATTCAGGAGCCAATCAAATTTTGGGATATGCTGGAGGGTTTAATGCTATTTTTTTTTTGTAGATTTTGTTAGATCGCTAGAAATCATCCGTACTGCCCAAAGTATTAAAAATAGTGCAGATCTTAAAGGTACAGATTTGATTTCAAGAAAAGGTGTTAGGTTTCCATCAGTTTTATCAGAAATTCAGAACTTACATATTATGATATTGTTGAGAATTGCACGGTTGATCCCATGCATGATATTCCAGAAGGTGTTGTATCCTTAATTATTTTACCATTTTTCAATGTTCTTTCAAGCAGCAAAGTTATTAGTTTTACCCAGATTAACGAGAGAATTCACTGTTTTAGTTATGGATATATCTCTGCCTGTCAGCATCGCAAACTTGGTGTCTGACATTTCATTTACTATACATACAAGAGCTACAAATTAAATGGCAGGGAATCGTAACGTTGTTAAAAATCATAGATATCATTTTTAATAGAGTGGTTTACAGAACCGAAATTAATAAATTAAAATTGCTTATAAAACAACACTTAAGTATTATTATAAATCAATACAAAGCTAAATTAATTCCAAAACACCATATATTAACACACTATCCAAACGTCTTAAAAAAGATCGGCTCGCTATGGCAATATTCCACCATAGCAATCTACGAAATTATTTTTATTTATTTATTTGTCTATTTACATAAATTTGGTTCAGGAACCAACCCCATACTTAAATAATCTATTTTGAGCAGGAGCTCAATCATAACAGATTGTGTAAGATGAGATGGCTTAACATATTGAAAATAAAAAAATTATCTAATCTGCATATAATCTGCAACTTCACCGTTCATGATCACAGTTTCACACAAACTCCGGCCAGTGGTAACACTTTGCATTGTAAGGCTTCGGGGCTCTCCGTCGCAGTTTGTATTCAGACACAAACTAGATCATTATTCACTTTATCTTACAAGCATCATTCAGTGACAATTTACTCAAATTCATCTTTCTATATACGCCAGTGTACATTTTTTTAACTGTTCTATAAAGTCAACAAGCGCAACTCATTTTACGATATCTGCTGAGAATTACTTCACGGAGTCGCTTCCGATTGCATCACATGTCCCCGCAGTGAAGAGATTTCGCCATAAAGCACGATTTGCACAATATCATTTTAATAAAAGGAAATGTACCAACAATTATTTTTCGATAAAGTAAAAATATAAAATAAAAATAAAAATTACGTCTGCCTGACTCTAAAGTCAAAGCCTTCCCCCCTATAAATTTGCCTAAAACATTATATAACTATAACTACAGTCCCTTACTAAATGATAGCCGCACCCCTAATTTAAGATTTATTTCATTTCAAATAAATTCATTGAGACTTCTACCTATGCAGAAATAATACTCTTCACTTTACCAATGCGTAAATAAATAGAAATCATTATTTTCTGCGGCGTCATGGAAAATTTAAGGAAAATCCTCATTTGGTATGGTAATAAAAGGTAGCCGCAGGTATACTTTCAAATTCTTTTGAACACTGTCAAAGCTTACCTAAATATAAAAGCTGTCAGGTTAAAATTCGAACCTTATATAAGGGGGATAGAAAGACAAAAAAAATTAATTTTGATTTCTACGCTATCAAGAAGAATGATTAGTAAATATACGATTTAAAGATCAATTAATAAAATCTTGTTTATAGATATTTAATTAATGTTTTACTAAAACCCCTTTATTTACAAACACATCTTTACACCTCATGACGTCATACCTTTCGTTCATGTTTGTTTTTGTAATAAGTCATTAGTGACACCTACTTATAAACTCGACTAATTAAATAAGTTTTAAAAAAAACAAAATGGCCGTGTAGTTTTCGTGTTTGAAGTCAGATGGCGGTAATAAGAAATTGAAATAAATTCACATTTAAGAAAAACAATTCAAAATAATGTTTTAGCAAGTTAGGAGTATAATTTAGTACATAAAAAGTTTAACGAGCATGCGGATCTATGTCATCCGGACATTATTGATTTGAAGTCGAAAAATTCGGACGATGCGTTTGTTTTCAACATTCAAAAATTGCAATAATGATTTGAATGATTTATAACACTTACCAATTTAGTACTTTTCAAATTGGGGTAGTAATCCAACACTTTCACAAAAGATTTTCAAGTTTTGATTGGCTCTGATAAATTGTTTATTCTTTATAAACTAAAAAATATTAATAAAATTGTTGTTTTTTTTTTCAAATAATTAATATTAAGGCACATAAATTTCGCACATTAAAACCACTCTGACATTTGATTGCTCTATTAAGCATAATAAGTCCGGGGAAAACAAAATAAAACGGATTATTAATTTTTATAACTCATTCGAACAAAAATAGTAACCGAAATATATATTTTTTGTGGTAAACTACAGATGTCACTAATTCGTCACTACACTTGACAGTGTACAAAATGGGAAAGCTAATTTTTTGACATATTCTCAACGAATTTCATACTTCTCATTGGAGAAAAGTAGTAAGTTGAAATTTTTTATTTTTTTATATTATTTAAATTAATTTATTTATTTAATTCTTCAGGATTATGGTATTCTTGAATTCGGAATGAAAGATCCCGGAGTTTATTCATCCGTACTAATGTTTTTAATAAATTTAGTACACGATAATGCTGATTCCAAATTTAGGCGATTCAGTCCAAACGACCAACTCGTGCAAACTGTTAAAGAAACTTATGTATGACTGTATTTTGGAGCGGAAAATTTTAAAAATGTTGATCCCATTACCGCATCCGTATTTGATTTGATTTATCAAGTATCACAATCACCAGATAAAGTAACTGAGGAAATATTATATGAAATTTTACAAAAGATCGAGAAAAAATCGATTGAATGGTTTCCCATTTAACAGAATTATTGCACTGTTAAAAATATTTTCAAAATTTAAAAAAACGTTTTGTAGCCAACTTCATAATATCATAAAAAAAAATTTTTGTTTTTACAAAACAAGATCTTACGTCATTGATTTCGTTTTTATATTTTTATACTGTATTTTTCCAAATTTTTCACATAGCCATACAAAGAAAAAATAAATTTGTACAATTTTATTTTAATTATATTAATCCAATTACTAAATTTAAGTTATCGGTTTTAAAAAATGTTATACTCAAAGGTTTGATTTAAATATAAACCTAAAAATATTTTCTGTTACGAGTATTTTTCATTCATAAAATTTTAATCAAAAATGTTCAATTTTACATGGGTTCTTATGGGAAATCGTAAAATGTATCCCCCTTAAATTAAGCTTCTTTTAAAATTGGTCTGAACCTGACGGCTTGTATATTTAGGTAAGCTTTGACACTGTTATCATTATCTATTCGAGCTTGTTGGCGTGCAATCATCTTCTTGTGTATTAAAATATTATTGTGTTAAATATTATTCTGATTTCTGTTGTTGCTTTAAATATGGGTAGAAAAAGTAGCTTGAACGAGTTTGAAAAAGGACAAGTTGACGCTTTTAAGAAAAATAATATGAGTAACCGTTTAATAGCAAAAAATATTAGTCGGAGTGAGAAGGTAGTGCGAAATTATTTCAAAAACCCGCAATTATACGGTTCGCGTAAAAGTACGGCCGGCCGGCGGCGCTTACTGATAGAGAAAAATGGTCAGTTTTACGAAGCGCCTCTAATTTTATTGGCACCACGCGACAAATTGCATTAAAAGCTGGTGTTAATACAAATATTTGTAATGTGCGGAAAGTGTTAAGAGAGTCAGGTAACATACAAATCAAAAAACTACAGAGAAAACCACAACTGTTACAAAATCATAAAGACGCCAGATTGCGTTTCGCGAAGGAACATATGTCGTGGAAGAAAAAGTGGCAGCGCGTTATATTTAGTGAGGAAAAAAAAAATTAATATGGATGGCCCTGACAGTTGGCAATACTATTTTCACGACCTTCGAAAAGAACCTCTTGTACTATCGAAGCGTCAACAAGGTGAAAGATCACTGATGGTTTGGGGTGCAATTGGTTGTAGAGGAAGAACGGAACTGAAGTTTATTTCCGGTCGTATTAACAGCAACCGGTATAAATCCATGCTAGCTGAAACATTACCAGTTGTTGGTGTACAAATTGGCGGCCCAAACTTTATTTTCCAGCAGGATAATGCAGCCGTACACACAGTCAGGATAGTAAATGACTGGTTTACGGAGGTTCAGATACCAGTTTTGAAATGGCCAGCAAGGTCACCCGACCTTAACATCATCGAAAACATGTGGGGTGAACTTAGCAGAGTTGTGTATGCTAAAGGAAGGCAGTACAGTAGCGTTCATGAACTAAAGGCATCAGTACAACGTGAATGAGCTAATATTTCAAATGGATATGTCCAAAACTTGTACAAAGTATGCCAAATCGAATTTTTGAAATAATAAAAAACAATGGTGGAAACACAAAATATTAATTGGAATAAAAAATCATTTTTATAACCGTGCGTTTTATATTTATTTTCTATTAATGAGGGTTCTCCATAAATTTTCCATGACGCCGCAGAAAATAATGATTTCTATTTATGTACGCATTGGTAAAGTGAAGAGTATTATTTCAGCATAGGAAGAAGATTCAATGAATTTATTTGGAATGAAATAAATCTTAACCTTTGTGTCAACACGAGTATCGAACTACTTTTTATTAACACGAGTATCCCCTGGTGTGTATTAATTTTTACAGTGCATTTTATACGAAAATCTTAAAGATTGACCCAATTTGATTGGCGACTACTGAAAAACTCAGTATACTACACCCGGGTGTGTCGTGTTGACACAAGGGTTAAATTAAAGGTGAGGCTATCATTTAGTAAGGTACTGTAACTATAACATAGAACAAACAAATCTTTCAATTCTTTCGGAGAAATACCAAATGGAACATGAAGTAAAGTGTGGAAAGTATAATCAACCATGAAACATTTTTTTCCAAACTTATGAAAATATTTTGTTAAATGTTGGCTATCAAATTGGTGAGCCCTTGTATATGCTATCGTTTATTGAACAATTTTTCCATTATAGGCCGTCACTCTTTATCTCATTACAAAACTGTTCTGAATCCAATCATATATTTCAACGTTTCTCGAGATAAAGTACATTTTAAGTTTTCAAACAAATTTTATGTTATTATGCGAAAAGTATAGTGTAAAAGAATTTTTTTAGTTTCATAATTGTTATGAAATAGAAAAAGGTAGTTACGAAGAACGTTTAGTTTGTATTAAATTGTTAAATAATTCTGATTAAAGCACATATGAGGCTGTCAGGTCGCGCAGGACGACTAAACTTTATATGATTTAAAACTAGAGTCTAAAACAGTAGATTCTTAACTAGAATCTCGTAACTAGAATCTAAAAAATTAATGTAATATTGAATTTTTCAAAGATGTTAAATAAAATAAATGGTAAAATATTAAAAATTATTTTTTGTGTTTTATTTTTGACGAGGCAAATTGTCTTATTATATTTATAAATATGAAGAAATATTATACATTTCTAATCACCAATTCTAATTACTTGCGCCTAAAAAATTGGTGTTTTGGTAATCCGAAAATCGATTAAATTCGCTAGTCAGTTTATCAGCAAAGTTGATAAAAACAGTGTTTTAACCCGAGTTCTAGAATGTTTGGTTTTATTATAGTTAAATTCTTAGAGTCAAGATCATTTTTATTACTAACTACACTAGCAATTGCAATGAAAACTGTATTTCGAAATATTCCTATGCATCTAAATAACTTGCAACAAGGGTACAAAAAATGAAACGTGACCACTAGTGCAATACTATCAGGTCAGTCCATAAATCCGTGCGCATTTTTGTGATATTTTAAAACAATGATATATTTTCCTTGATTATCTAAAATTTCTCGCCATCTTACAGGTTAATTGTGACTCTGAATCCACAAGATTTTTAATAGCGTCATTTTTAAAAATTATAGCTTCCACGATCTTTAAATATTTTAAACCATTTCTGGGCAGTCCTTACACCTATAATATTTTCACAATGTACACTGTTAATTTTTATTGCCGCAGATCTGGCACTTTCACCGCATGAAAATAAAAAATATAAAACGGCATGTTTGTACTGAATATGGATATTCATTTTCTAAGAGTATTTATTTGCGTTATATGTTCACAAAAATTGGTGATAAACTAACTAATTTAACTTGAATTTGAAAACACGATTCGATTTGTTAGAAATTTTATTGTTCTGCTTATTGAGTTTTAGTGAATCGCATATTATATGCTATGAATGAGCACGAATTTATAGACTGACCTGATACTTTCTTTCAATAATTGTACGCTAAATAATGCAAGTCATGAGATACATGCATAAATAAAAATTACACATCTCGAAATTCTTCACCAACACCCATATTTAGTAAATTACATTTGTGTGAACGGCAAGAAGATGATAACTGCGGCGCTTAATAATAAAAAAACTGTTGATAAAAATATCGTAAATTGACGATTCATTGTGTATAAAAAATAAATAAACATTGTTATTTGGAATCACACTAATTTAGTCTGAGTTTGAAATTGAATTTGTGAACAACTGAAACAAGCGCGCGCTAAATAAAACATTAATTGCAAGTGAAACGCGAAATAATTAAAATGTTTAATATTTTGTTTGGTGATCTCACATCCACACTACTTACATTATTTGCAACAATTGTAGGTGCGGCCTACATCTATTTGCGTTATTGTAACACGTATTGGGAGCGACGCGGAATCGATTACGTAAAGCCAAAATTATTTTTTGGTCATCTCCTCGACTTTATTCTACAACGAAAAAGTTTAAACGAAGTGTTGGCCGATGTGTATCATAAAATCAATGGTCCGTTTGGTGGAATGTTTTCGTTTTTGATGCCCGTCCTAATCGTTAAAGATCCGGCACTGTTGAAAGGAATTTTCGTAAAGGATTTTGATCACTTTACCGATCGTAAATTTTATAATAATCATGAACGTGAACCACTATCGGGGCATTTACTAGCGTTGAGGGGCGCTAAGTGGCGATTCATGCGGAATAAGCTTTCACCAACGTTTACAACTGGGAAATTGAAAGTAATGAGTCACCTTATTTTGGAAAAAGCGGAAAGTTTGGCTAAACATATTGCGGACAAAGTGGACAGTGGTGATAATGTACTCGAAGTACGCGATTTGATGGCGCGATACACAACCGATATTATTACGAGTGTAGCGTTTGGGGTACAAACTAACAGCATTAATGATCCAAAAGACATGTTCCGTGAAATAGGACGACTTATAAATTCACCGGGTAATGGAGCTACACTTAAAGTGTTGATGGGTATATCGGCACCAAAACTTTTAGAATTGCTGAATCTTCGTACGATCGACAGTAAAGTTGATGAATTTATTCGACGTGTTACGACTCAAACAGTTGAATTGCGTGAATCGAAAAAAGAAGCGCGACAAGATTTTATGCAACTTTTGATACAATTGCGTAACGGAAATAAATTGTCGGATGATGGCAGCTGGGAGATTACTGATGGTAATGACTTTTCAACTTTTGTAGTCAAATTCAATTATACTAATTTTTTATATTTACAGAAAAATCAAAATTACTTTCGCTAAATGAAATCGCCGCGCAAGTATTCGTATTTTTTCTCGGTGGTTTTGAAACCTCGTCCGTAGCCACGTCCTTTACATTGTACGAATTGGCTAAAAATCCGGACATTCAAAAACGTCTTCAACGCGAGGTTGATGAAGTGATCAAGAAGAATGGTGGCAAATTGAACTATGATTGTTTGGAAGATTTCAAGTATTTGGGACAAGTTTTCGATGAAGCCCTACGGAAATATCCACCCGTACCGATACTACAGCGCACCGTGACCATAGACTATAAATTGCCAAACACCAACATTGTATTAAGAAAAGGTGAAGAATTATGGATTCCAACGTTTGCAATGCATCGGGATCCAAAATTGTTCAAGGATCCGATGAAATTTGATCCTGATCGCTTTTCACCGCAACGCAAAGCCGAAATTATTCCATATACATATTTGCCATTTGGTGAGGGGCCACGCAATTGTATCGGTATGCGACAAGGATTAATGCAAGGTAAATTGGGTATTGCGGCTGTGATGGCCGATTTTGAGGTAGGATTTTCACCAAAAGGCGAACCATCGTCGAAATTAAATCCGGCCGCACTTTTTGAATTCGAGGATGGTGTCAATTTGAGATTTACCAAACGTAACAAGTGATGTGAACTTTATGAAAAAAAATTTTAAATAATAATAAAATGCTAGCGATAAGAGAATTTTCGTAATCTTTTTATTTTGGACGGGCCGAAAGTGTTATCAATCGAGTAACAAAAACCAAAGTAAGTATGTGTTATAGATAACACATTTATAATATAATATTCATGTCCATTGTTGTGAAGAAGTTTTATTATGTTTATTAGTATATGGTTTACAGTTTAAATAAACAACGTTGCATTATTATCAGATTGACGGTAGAAAGTTCAAGTAGGAAACCACCTCAACTTAAATTAATTAAAGATTAGAGGTTCTGAACAGTGTTAAAAATATAATAATAATAAATTAATAAGTCAGAAGAACCACGTTCAAAAAATCACTAAAACAAAAATTGGTGATTACTAGGCTTAGGATTTTTAGGTTCTAAAAAATCAAAAATATGTTCCTAAAACATATAATTAAAATTGCCAAATATGTGGTAAAATGTGTGATTAAAATGAAAAATATGTGGTCATATTTTGAAAAGAAAACCAAAACTAGACCTTATCTTAAGAGGATTTCAATTCACTCATTAACAAAAAAAAATTATCAAGTTTTTGGCTACAAAGTTGGATAAACTAGATATCCTGGACTACAAATGGCTGGAAAAGTAGTCTAAAAGTGATTCCACATCCATATACTTAAAAATTTGGACTGGTAAGCGATACTTACTTGAAAAGATCACCGTGACGGTAAAGGCTAATAGATTCACACTATTAAAGCAAGTTTTAAACTAAGAAAAACTAAATTACGATCATATATTTGCTCAAATCAAATTGTAATGTTTCGTATTGCAATTTTTACTAATTGCAATTAAAATTTAGTTTGGAATATCAAATTTACACTTCAGCAGCCTTATTCTATAAAAAATAAGATAATGTTTACACGTGAAAAACAGTGAACGAAAAGAGAATCGAAAAACAATTTAATGTAATTTCAGTAAAAAATCACAAAGTTTACCCGTTTTCACGTTTACACATTATCTTATTTTTTACAGAATAAGGGTGCTGGAATCATTTTAAAATGAAATTTTAAATTTCAATCAAAATTGTAAATCAATTCCTGCTTGTTTTTTTCAAATCGAGTTTGGAACTTAGTCTACTTGTATTCAAAATATCACAGAATTTCTATCAAATTGTAACCAAAATTTTCGAATTCAAAAACAACTTTTTCTCATAATTTTGCTCTCACTAAACATAAAATTTTGGTCAAATCGATTTTATAACTCTAACTCAATCTCTAATTTTCCTCTTACCAGTCCAATTCGAAATACAAACTCAACTTTAAACTAAAAAACATATTACAATTATATTTTTAAAATTCAAATATTTCGATACTTACTCTCTTTTGATTTAAACTAGAATTTGAAATGTGACTTTAACTCAGCATTTCTAGTAACACACAATTCTCAAGAAATTTCTTAAATGCACTTACAACTATAGCTGAAGTTGTATTCTAAATTTCTAATCAAGCACATTTAGACAAATCTAGGTTGGCATTTTTACTTAATTTGTAAACCAAATATCACAAAATTTCCAGCTTAATTGCACCCATAATTTTGCGTTTAAATTAAATTTGAAAATCAAGCTCGTTTTTTAAATATTTTTTAATTAAATTGCATCTAAAGTTTTGCTCAAACTCTCGATTTTATTGAAATTGAATTTTTAGTCCAAACTTTGTTCAAATATTGTTTTATCCCGTTCTAAATAAAAATATTGCTGGAATAATTAACTAAATTTTTTAAATTGACTCAAACTGTTATTAAAGGCAGTCAGTTAAACTCTATTTCTAATGTAAATTCCTACGCAAGATTTTATTCAATTACGGGTTAAAATTGAAATGCTTCTGTTATTAAACAAAATTCTTTCAGATTTTTGATGGATTTCTGATTTTCTAGTTGAACTAAAAAATTTGTTGAAATCTTGTTAAGAATTTAAGCTCAGTCACATAAACGCCATTAAATATTTTACTAAATTGTTTTTGAAAATATGTTTCCCAAATGTAAAATTAAGCAGACAATTTCTTCTTTCTTAAAATCTCACTCAAATTCCTTACATCTAGTTTAGAATTCTAGCTAGTTTTCTCTCTTTAATCTCTTAATAAATGTTCACTCTGTCGAATGCAGTTGATCAATTTAGACTAGATTTATGTTCAAAATTCCATTTATCATGTTGGTCAAGTTTTTAAGTTAATTAAGTTACTAGAGTGAATACTATTCACATATTAAAACGAAAATTACAATAATCTAGCAGAATACCTAAATATTTGTTAAAACTTTGTTAAAACTATAAATTTCACTCGAATTTTCATTTCAATTTAATTCAATGAGCGTAATCAAAAATTACCACTAACAAACATTCAAGTACAGTTTGGAAGTTAAACTCAATTTCGGATTAAAATGTCCCTCACAGTTGATAAAAACTATTTTCTTTTCCAGTCTAATTTTTTGATTCAATTCAAATTGATTTCAAAATATGTATTTTGGTTTTCCCTTGACATATCTATTTTTTGCTCCACCTAATTTGCCATCATCTTTTGTTTACTAAGGGAAAATCCACTCAGCAAATCTATTGTGCAATGTAAGCTTACAAAATATTTCTCTCAAAATTTTGTGAAATCAAAATTCGAGTTGTAACTCAATTCCTATACATAATTTTACCAAAGATTTTATTTAGTTTGGAATGCCAAAACCATTTTTTTAAATTTGAATTCCTAATTAAAATTTCTCTCAAAATTTTCAATACAAATTTCTAAACTAAATTCTAAGGAAATTTTGTTGGTTGTTTGAGACCAAATCTCGTATGGGAACTCAATTCTTACCTGATTGCAATTAAAATTATGTTTGAATCTAGTTTAGAACACCAAAATTTACACTCAAATTTTTGCTCAAAACCAAGTAGAATGTCCTAATCAATTTCTAGTCTAAATTTCCAAATCAATTTTTAAGCCAAGTAACACTGTACAATGATTTGTACTATTTAAATTCAATGCAAACTATAGCTAGTTTAATCCATAAACATTTTCAATTTCTATTTTAAATTTAACTCAAAATATTGAAGGATGTCGTGGTTCGAATTGTACGAGTAACTCAATTAAAATTGTATCTGTTTAATTTCAAACCGAAAATTTATGGATTTAAAACCGGAGGTTTTTTTTGAATCCACTCAATATTTAGTCATGCCCTGGTTGGAATTTTTATTTAAAGATTGCAATTCAAACTCTATTTATAGCAAAGTTCTGCTGAAAACTACGATTAGATTTTGATTCGTATTAAACACAAGATGTTCAAATCTAGTTTGTAATTCTAATTCAGTTATTAAATTTTTAAATCCAATTTGAGTTCCTAGTCAAGATTTTATTCAATTACCTTTGGAAATTCAAATTCTCATTCAGATTTGTGCTCGAAATTCTGATTTTATATACGATATGTTGAAATTCACAAACGTATGTTGATAAACAATATGTTAACTTTCCTCACGTAAATGGCACTCAATATTTTACTAAAATTCATGTTTGAATTGTGAGTTAATTTCATTTCTAACTTAACTTTAAAATTTTGCCTAATTATTCTACTTAAAATTTCATTCACAATCATTACGTCCAATTTCGAACTGAAGCTAATTTTGTTACCTTTAGATTTTAATTAATTTTCTTTGTCATCAAATCTACATTCAATATTTCACTCAAACATCTAATAACTTGGATCTTTTCGGATTAAAAATTGGCTTTCGTCAAAGCAACCTTGATTATACAAAGCCGTAGTCTAAAAACACAGCTTTTATAAAGGAATTATAAACGAGGAAAAACCCAAACTTCTCATAGTAAAATACACAAAACATATGAGAAATCACCTTTTTCCTAAGACAAATTCTTAAATGAAAACGTTACAAATTCTTAATTATGATTTCTGAAATACTTTCATAAATATTTGAATTTCAACATATATGAATGTCGTTTAAGTAAATCGTTTTCATTTTCTTGTAATAATTGATTTATTTAAACCAAAATATAAAAAAAAATTCATAACAACAGCATTCTGGTCAAATTGAAATAAAAGCTTACTACAATTCGTTTGGTCATTAAGCCAATATACATTACATAGATGGCAGTGATGGTCGTAAAAATTTGGTAAAATTGTACCACAAATTACCACCTGGGGAAAATTCAAGTTCAAAAATTGTAGGAAAAGCAAAACCAAATTCACAAAATATAGGAACGTTTGTTAATTTTATGATTAAATAACTTTTTTTCGTATTTTTCTGTAAAAATTTAAGACATCTTACGTACACTAGTAAAACTAAAGATAAATTTAGCAAGTATTATTTTAATTCCTCAGAGCCAACTTTGATTTATTTTTCAAAATGGAAATTGGAAAAATATATTTTAGGCATAGTTTAATTTTAATATTTCTGCAACTAATATTTATTCAATAACAATACAGTCTTCTTGAATGTTGTTGTTTAAGGTATGTAGAAAACATTTATTTAAACGTTTTATAATATATTTACTTTTTTCATTGGAAAACTTGAAGCTAAAAAACACCATTTTTACTATGGATTCCTATGGAAATCAATGAAAAGTAATACCACTAAAAGAGCTTCTAAAAAATACGTAACTTTCATTATGGCTCTATACTCTAGAAGGCTCTGCTTTCGTTTGAGCCCATTTTGAATATGAATAACATTAAAACTGTTCCTACGTTCTTAAAGTTTAAGGAATTTTAACGCTTGTTTGATTCATTTAAATTCCAATGAATTCTGTTACATACATTTCCACATTTATTGTAAATATCACAACGTGGATTATTTCATCAAAAATTTAAACTCTGAAAATGTGACAGATTCTAAAAATCTAAAAATTGAAGTTTTGAATTTATTAAAATAAGTGCCTATCCTTTAACAGTAGCAAAACTGAACTAATTCTCAATCTGGCCTTCTCGGCTAAATTCTCAATGTGTCGTTTATTTTAGTACTAAGCAAAAATAATGCTATTAGCCAATTGTGATATGTCGAAACAACTTTCTGAAATTGAAGAGAACGTTACTGGACTTTACTGGACATAACTATAAATATTGCAAATAAAACAATGAATAAGTTTTTCATTATAATTATAATCTCATCTTTACAAGTATTTAAAATAGATCTTGATAAAATTCGACTACATATCACTTGTTACGTTTGGTAAATTTCAAATGAAACTCACCCTCGACTTCAATGAGTGCGGTGGGCATTAACTTCGTCGAAGGTTCTCCTTTTGGAGAGAATTCAACATCAAAATCGGCCATCACAGCCACGATAGCCAATTTACCTTACATAAACCCTTATCGCACACCGATACAATTGCGTGGGCCCTCGCCAAATGGTAAATATGTGTACGGAATAATTTCGGCTTTACGTTCCGGAGAGAAACAAATAATTTTGGATCTCGAATTTCAATGGATTATTAAATAATTTTGGATCTCGATGCATGGCAAATGTCGGAAACCATAATTCTTCAACTTTCTTCAATATAATATCTGTGTTTGGAAGTTTATAGTCTATGGCAACGGTGCGCTGTAATTGGTACGGGTGGATATTTGCGTAGGGCTTCATCGAAAACTTGTCCTAAATACTTGAAATCTGCCAAACAATCTTAGTTTAATTTGCCACCTTTCTTCTCGATCACTTCATCGACCTCGCTTTGGAGACGTTTTTGGATGTCCGAGTTTTTTGGCCAATTCGTACAGTGTGAATGATGTCGCCACGGATGAAGTTTCAAGACCACCGAGGAAAAATAAGAATATTTGGGCGGACACTTCATTTAGCGAAAGTAATTTTGATTTCTCTGCAAACATACTATATATACACATTGATGTTGCTGGTTACGACAAAATAAAAAATACTCACCATCCGTTACCTCACAACTACCATCATCCGATAGTTGATTTCCATTATACGTAATTGTCGCGCTTCAAATCGCGCACTTCGAAGAAATTCATCGACTCTGACATTGATGGTGCAAAGATTCAGGAACTATAAAAGGGGTCGGTTTGCACCCAAAATGCCACACTCGTCATAATATCGGTTCTTTATCGCGCCATTAAGCCTTGTACCTCGAGTATATTATCATTGCAATCAACTTGGCCTGCAATATAATTAGCCAAACTTTGCGTTTTCTCCAAAATAAGGTTGCTCATTATTTTCAATTTTGCAGTGGTGAACATTAATGTAATCCTATTTCACATGAATCGCCATTTTTCACCACGCATTGTTAGTAAATTTCCTGTTAGTGCTTCGCATTCATCCGATTGTAACACAGATCGGCCAACACATCTATCAAACTCTTCCGCTGTAGAATAAAGTCTTAGGAATGACCAAAAATATTTCTGGTTTCACTTACTCGATTCCTCGACACTCTCAATACAAATTACCGTACCGCAAATACAAATAAACTGCGAGCAAAGTGAAGCAAGCAGTGAAGTTCCTTAGTATTATACGATCTGACATTCCATACCTTTAGTTGATTTTAATAAGGGTCTAAAATATATATTCCTTAGCGAGACCTGTACGAAACTCGATTCCTTGAATAGCACTTTTGTAAACGACGTGACTTCTAACAATATATGCATTCGATTTTTCTTGTTGCTAACTGTGTTTGTCTCCGGAAATTTCTGAATTTTTTAGATTACAATTTTATATTAAGCATCACATCTTCAATCACACTGAATGTAAATCTCTTTGCAGTTTAGTTCCTTTTAAGTTTAGAGTTTAGAGATCACGGGATTGGGGGGAGAGGGTTGAGCTGAGGTTCCGTAAACTTGATGAAGCCTGCTGAATATTTGGCTGTCTAAAAAACCTTATAGTTGTTGTATTAACGAGAGTTTGTGCTTTATTGTACATTACTGGCGCCGGTAATTACGAGATAGCTTGTTAAGTTGAGCCGCTCTTCCTCATTGCTGAACACGCAGGTGGCCTTTAATAGGTTTTAAAGGATAAACATTATGAAAATTCGCCGTCGAAAGGCGGAATGCTAAAAGTCTCGGTAGTTTTACTTCAAAATTTAGAGAAACCCGCTGACATTTATATACTTATGGACAAAAAAATCGCATAATTCTTTTTGCTTGATTTATAAGGGGAATTCTCAACGAAATATCTATTATTAAATAAAATTTAATCGAAAACAAATATTTTTATTAGTTGGAAGCCTAATTTATTTCAATATTTTGTGAATTATTGGACAAATTTAACGAAACCGTTAAAGTAAAGAAAATCAGCTAAATTTGACTCGTATTTCAAAATCATTTGAATGAGTACTAAAAGTTATCTTTTAAATTATTGATTAATCCTAAAAATTAGTAACGTGTGCTACCTCCTCTTGCATTTATAACACATTTTACCCTCTCTGGCATTGAATTTATCAAATTGGCCACAGTATCTTGAGGAATTTGTTGCCAAGCTAGAATAACGGCGTTGATCAGTTCGTGTGGCGAAGAAAATGATACATTAACTTCATAAATTCGTCTCCCGATTATGTCCCACATATGCTCGATGGGATCAAGGTCTGGGCTGCAAGCGGGCCAACGCATTACTGGAACATCCACAGCCTCAAGGTATTCCTTTACGACATTTGCGACGTGTGGACGAACATTATCATGCATAAACATGAATTCATCTCCGATAAATGGTGCAAATGGCATCACATGAGGTTCCAAACACTCGTCGATGTATCTAACTGCAGTCATGGTACCGGTAGAAATCGGTACCAACTCTGTTCTTGCAGTAAGCGATATTACACCCCAAACCATAATAGAACCTCCGCCGAAAGCACGTTTAGAAATAATGCATGCCGATGCAAAACGCTCACCTGGCCGACGATAAACTCTTATCCGACGGTCTGATGATCCAAGGCAAAATCTAGACTCGTCGGAGAACAAAACATTGGCCCATTGTTCCATTGTCCAGTTTTCATGTTCGAGACCAAATGTTAAACGAGCTCTGCGGTGTGCTGTAGACAACTCTGGACATAAGGCTGGCTTTCTTGCACTCAAATTGGATTTCTTGATTCGTCGACGCACTGTCCTTTCACTAATGGGTGTATCTCGGGATCCGATTAGGTCTGATTTGATGCTACGTCCAGTTACGAACCGTTTTCTCAAACAAATTAATTTAATATACCTATCCTCAGCTAGTGTTGTACAAATAAAAAAATCGAAGAGTTAATACTCAATAGTGTTCCTTTAAACACGGAACGAAATAAGTTATTACAAATATAATCTTTCATGTTGTGAATTTAAGTTTTATCTTTCACACCAATTCATTATATTCTCCACCCAAATATAACTCGTGGTCCTCTTAAGAATCAATAATTTTTTCCAAATGTCACTCATGCGTATCCCAAGCTTTAGAAAATGCAACTCGTGCTGCGCACTCGTTGCATTTTCGTCGCTGGGATACGCATTCGTGACATTTGAAAAAAATTATCGATAATAAGCGGACCACTAGTTATATTACGTCTGAGAACTAGATACTATATAGATTTTATCATGATAATTATAAAAACAATAATTAAGCTACTCGTAATTTCAAAAATACAGATTATGCGTTTTTTTTGTCCATAAGTGTATAAACATAATCAGAGTAAGTCACACTACCAAAAGCTGTAAATGAGTTGGTTTGGCTAAGGTTTCGTGCCACGCCTTGGCGCAGCCAAATATCAACCAAAGCTATATCGAACGTTTGAATACAACGATGTCTACCAGTTTTTACAGATCAAAAGAGAGTTAGGAATCGTCATTTTGAAGCCGATCGAAAACCGTGATACAGTTATTTGACATACTATTTTAAAATGTCGATTCTTTCGAATACCACAATTATATCTAATTTTTGGAAAACACATGATTGCCTCAAACACAAAATTTCTCGTATTCACTTAAAAGTATAATTTATTCAATAAATTTTTTAAAATGACGAGATTCTCCATATATGTATACCAATAAAATAGAGCCAAACTGGTGCGCGGTCAAACGATGCTAAAATTGGTCACCTCGCCATAAAAAATTGTACCAGTCGTATTACATTTCCTTAACACATGCTAAACGAGAACTGAAGACTTCTACGAAATATTTATGTCACATGTCGGCATTCTCTATTCTGGGAACCTACAGAAAACTTCTGAAAATCATGTAAACGAAGGTGATAAAAATGAAAATGACGAAAATTAAGAACTCTACAAAGGCACCCAGAGTTGCTCAGCATTGACCTTTTTACGCTAGTATGGTTCTCCGGAAAATCAGCTCGTTTTGATATAATAAAAATCTTAAAATCATTTTAAGCAAGACCAAAGTTTTATATCAAATATGTACAACACAAAAAAAATTTTTTGCTAATTCATCGTAAAATTCGAATTTGGCAAAAACTATCGTTAAAAGTTAATACATCCTATTTTATAGCATGCGGTGCCGAATTTCATCAAATAGTCAATAAACAAACCCAACCATTAGGATTCTTCTCAAAAAAATTTGATGAAGTACCTTTGCAGTAAGCATGCGACCATAAATTGTGCTTTAAGCCCTTAGCAATTTTATTCTATTGTGTAGGAGCCTAAACTCGAAACGGTTACCGGAAAAGAAAACCCAAGTAAACCATCTCTATCAAATATAATTCTTATGGTCATGCTTCAAAGGGAGCTTTAACTTTGACGTGTTTGTATGGGTTTGTCATATCGAATCCGAGAAAAAATCGAAATTTTTCAATTGCTCCAAAGGAAGTTTTTTCTTCATAAGAACATAACTTGATATTTTCAGGTTTAACTTATTGCTTTGGCAGCGATTCCGAGCAAAATTTATGCCGACAAACTTAACATAAGTAAACCACTAAAGAATTTTAAACCACTTAATAGTAAAAAATAAACCTATACTAGCAACATTTTGAAGTTTGGGAACGGTTAGAACAAGTTAGAATTTGGTTCATAATTTTTTCGTTATTCAATTGTTCAGTCAATCGTCGAAATTCTGAAATTTGCACTGGTATTTAATAACCTCAATTATTTATCCGTTGAGTTGTGATGGTAAATAACCGGTCCCAACTAACTTGGTTGTAACTTATTAATATAAATATGGCCATTCCTTAACAGTTTGGCTTGAAGTGACATAGGGTTGGTATACTAAACTTTGGTTTTGGTTTTTACCCATATAAGTACTATAAACTAATATAAACAAAAATTAGATTCATAATCGGTTACAAAGTGGTTTTGAGAATGTTTGCAAATAAATACAAAAGTAATTTTCTTAACTTCAACTTTGCTCAAAAATTATTTCATAGTTATTAGATTTAAGGTTCAATAGAGATTTAAATGGCCCTAAGGAAAGAACACGTCAACTAAATAAGTGCTACGACTTTTAAAAAACTTAAAAGTTTGGGAATAAATCTAATAAGCCAGCTTTTTTCACGTGAATTTGAAGGTTGAAGTATATGTTGATTTAAGAAAAACCCAAATATAACTAAAAGTTGATAATTTCCGTTATTTTCCAACTTTGGTTAGGAAGTGTTACTCTTTTAGTTACTGAGATCCTTCAAGCGGAGGAACAACTTAAAACTCCGTCTGAAGAACGTTCTGTATATTCAAAAAAAAAAAACTCAACTGAACCGCTTACTATAGAGCACGGCTCTAATTAAATACCACATATCATCTTCAACTGCTGCTCTTTGCTTTTCTTGAGAACAGCTAAACCAATAAAACCCTTCTACCGATTGTGACAGCTGGAAATTAAAATGTTTAAAAGAAATAGATACATTAAGTAAAACTTCATTAAAACTTAAGAAGAACAGCAAAGAAACGTTCAGTGAATGAACGACCAATCGAACCTTATTTATTTATTATACTATCATAAATTTAAGATAAAAATCAAAACCACCGTACCGAGAAGAAGAAACGTACATGTCCTAGAATATATTCAAGATATCTTAAGTTAATCATGCTGAAAAAATTTGAAAACCATCTGCTGTGAAAAGTTATCAGTATCAATTTGTTTCTCTACATTTAAATTTCCGAAATAAATTAGGAAAAATCGTTAACGCGATTATACAACGACAATTGATGAAAAATCTTAATGATCATGATTATCGATTTAGTCAATGTTTCAGCAGCACAAATTTCTATTTCAATAATAAAATTGAATGTTGAAAATGCATAAATGGCAGAGAACAGAAGAAAAATTCGATTTTAGCTTATATAACAAGATTAACAAAATTTATTTCATCGTTTACGAGAGTGGGCGTCTCTGGTATATATTGAAAGTAAAATAACGAAATTTGGCAAATATCATCCGGTTGTACACCACCATATGTTTCACTTTATATAATTACAAATATTTATATGTACGATCTTATATACTCGTATACATGTGGAAACAATAAATATTTTAAGTATGTATATCGAAGAGTTAATTAATATAAGTAAACACTTTGCCATTTATTTGCTTGACGCGATAATTATTTACCAGTAATTACTAGAATCACAAACAAGTCATACACGTTTATCAAATTTTTATATGATTAAAAACGAATAATTTCATTTTCTGCAATTAACTCAATGACTGATCAATTTTCAAATATGAAAATATGAGTCTTTAAAAATCACATTGTCACCCAGATTATTGTAAATTTTTTGTTTTGAATTAGATAAGAAATAAAAATTGAAAATCACTGTAGAATTTGGGTTTATAGTCTCAATGATTTTTAATTTTTAACTTGTTTTTTTAGGTCACATGTCAAATGTAGTATTTCTTTAAAAAGCACATCTGTAATCAGAACTTCAGTCCTGAAAACCAACTCCCAAATCAATACTGTACTTCTTAACTGAACCTGCAGCTCAATCCCCAAAGCAACCTTCAACCAACCCTCAATTCAATCGCCAACTTCAAATTAATTTTGAAATAAACCATTAGCCGAAGCCCAAACACCTAACTAAATCCAAGAAATAACAACTCAACTTTATTCCAACTTAGCCCGAACCAAATCTCAACCCTCTACTCAACTCCACTGTCAATGGCCAACTCAATCCCGTAGTCAACATGAATCGAGAGGTACGAGCATGTATGAACTTTACTCAAATGAACTCAATCTAGCCTCCAACTAATTCCTTCAATTCAACTCCAAATTAATCCTCAACCGAACATCTCAATATTGTTTAGGCAAATTCTGAGTATAAATTTTTCAGTAATCAAATTTTGTTGAAAGCTGAGACGAAATTCGAATTTGAAACTTCAAAAATTAGAGTTTGAACCATCCTTATCAAATATCTTTCCAGGAAGAATTATTTGTATTTATCCGCTCCTGGTGTTCCATTCCTTTCAGACTTTAAAATCTTTTACACAATAGCGTCAAGCCAAATGGAGAGCTTAGCCAATTATGACAAACAATAATGTTACTCAATCATTCAGCACCCATTTTGGCTAATCATCATCTGGGACTAGAGAACTAAGGTTGAATTTAATTATAATTTGTAAAGAAATAGCCAAGTTATATTAAATTGACCATTTTCCAGGAAATAGCCAACAAAAATTAAATTTTAGCGGGACCTATGACTCAAAAACTCCTGTCAATTAAAAACTTATGTAAATTCGGTAACTTTTATACTAATCTATTGCCAGGTTATTCGCCATTACCAGGTTAGGAAACGGAACTTTCGAATCGCGGCTAACATTTAAGTCGATATTTTTTTTTTTTTTTTCGAACAATTCAGAATCGGTCAAACGACCCAAACCCTTCAATAAAATTCGCCATATGTCTGTCTTAAATAAATTGAGAAACAAGTCCAATAGAGGAAATGAAACCGAATAAATTCTACAGGTGCAGAATTTAATCTTTACTGTGTTGAGAAAGAAACATTTTACCAAATTATAATAGATAGTTAACATAAGAGAGCTGTTAGATAGTTTTAGGGAATTAATCACTAACTTCTTCTTCTGAATGAGTACCTATGCGTACAAAATATTTTGTTAATTGTAAATCATTTAAAATCTCTTTCCTTGCAAAGCAATACTAATTTATATCACAGCCCTACTCCTTTTAAGGATTACTTTTAATGCTCTATTTCATAAAAAATAATATACAAGTGAGGAAACCGTCATTTTATAAAATCTTGAAACCATTTGATTTATGTCTTTCGAGATTTTTTATTTTCGGGATTTTGACCCATTCGAGATTTTTTCTTTCGAGGTTTTGAAAAATGATTTTTAAGATTTTTTTGAAATTGTGGTGTTTTTACAAATTAGAAAAAACGACATTTTATAAAATCTCGAAAACATTTAATGTGTCGAGATTACGTCTTTCGAGATTTTTTATTTTCGAGATTTTGTCCCATCCTAGATTTTTTTCTTTCTAGATTTTTAAAAACGATTTTCGAGACCTTCTTCAATCCAGATATTGTTCTTTCTAGAAATTGTGGTGTTTTTCCAAGTCAGAATAAACGACGGATTGGGCAGAAGATGGCGGCCGAAAAGGATATGCTCGAAAAAAATTCTCGAAATAAAAAAGATCGAAAATAAAATCCCTTTTTGAAAATCTCGAGAATAGAAATTATCGATTAGTAGTTTAATTAGATTTGTTACTTAAATATCCAATCTACGAGTATTTATCATCTGCATGATAACACTAAGTGTAATTGTTAGTACAGTATGGCAAGCAATGGTAACACATAACATATCATGTGCCGCGAACATAAAATATCGTTGAGGAATGGTATACGTTTTAAAATTATTGTAGGCGTTTATAGATTAATCAAAGATTTGCAGGTGGAACATGTTATTAGTCCGACCATGATAGAAAAAATCATTGCTGGTAATATTAAAAAATTAAACCGAGAATTGGTTTCGAAAAGTAACAGTATAAAACATATTTTGGAAAAGCGGTTTTCATTAAACCCTTTCAATTTTTTGAAAGGTTTAGCTTATAACGTTAATCTAAATTAAATATTTACTTATGTATGTTGAAATAATATTTATAAAATATTAGAAAATCTCATTCATTAAAGAAAATCTTGAATTCGACATTTTGTCAAATCGGAAGAACGATATTTTTTCTCGAGTTAATTTTCTTTCGATATTTGTAAATCAAGATTTTATTAAGTCGATATATTTTTTCGTTCATATGATGTTTTCCCAAAACGACATTTTCAAAAATCTCGAAATCAGTTAATGTGTCGAGATTTTTTATTTTCGAGATTTTGTCTCATTCAAGATTTTCAAAATTTTGTCCAATCCAAATTTTGTTCTTTCTAGAAATTGTGGTGTCCTCAGTGAAATAACATTACTGAAGAATGGTTATTTTTGACTATTTTATTATTATTATTAAAAAATTGGTTGGAGCCAACCGAGGTTCCGCACTCAATGCCACGAAGGGTAATGCCCATGGTGCAAACCAGTGATTCTAACCTAAATCGCGACAGCGCGCTGCAGCCTTTTTAAACTTAAGCAGTTTAGGCCAAGGCAAGGAAGACAGCTAATCTTCAGCAATAGACCTATAGTCAAATAATTGTAACCTAACTCCGGTGAAAGCAGGACAACACCACATGAAGTGAATGTAGTTATCACCGTCTTCAAGGCAATCCTTGCATTGAGCATCATGTGTTAGCTCCATGCGCTGAAGAATACTTCAAAATGTCCGTCACCAGTAAAAGTCGCAATAAGACTCCCAACTGGTTCTTGTTGAGAGATAAAGCGAACCTAGTGGCCCTCAAGTTAGGTCCACTAATAAAAAGTTTCGCAATGCGGCAGCTACCAATAGCAAGCCATTGCTGTTTTAATTCACTTATAGCGCAATTTTTGATCGCCTTCTTAACAAAGTTAAATGGTAAGGAAGCAATTGGTTCGGGACCGATAAATTTAAACCCAGCCCCGGGTTTTGCTAGAGAATCAGCAATATTATTGCCCTCAATGCCACAATGGGCTAGAACCCACATGATCGTCACTCTATTACTTGAACAGAGAACATGTATAAAGTATTTACAGTCCTTAACAAATTTTGACACAGAAAACAAAGTTTTTATCTGTAACAGAGAGATTTAATGCCTCAATTACACAGATCGTGAGAGCAATTGCTCCCGCTTGAAAAACTGTGCAGTACCTACGCAGACAGCATGACACGCTTTGAAAAGGTGGAGCAGGTTGTACTTAATAATAAAACCATGCTGTAATTCAGCCGGAAAAATCCTATCAGGACCACCTGATTTGTACGGTTTAAAGGAGAAAATACTCCAACGCAGAACTTCGAACGTAATTAACCAATCCGCTAATTCCCAGTCGGGAGCTTCATTGCAATTCTTATTCGTTAGAAAGAGAGCAGAATCAGAGTTAACGATGGTACACTCCGGAAAATGGACCGAAAGAAGCAATTCGTACGCTTCTTTTTTCGAAGAAGTAAATTTGCCATTCGATAGACGTAGAGCATCAAGTCTACAGATATCATTTTTAGCCAACGCTCTATTAAGTCTAGCGACAGCAGAGAAACAATACTCATTTCCTGCCAGAAGTTTGTCCATACGGTTCAGTGAGCGGATCTTAAGATTAGTATTTTTTGCTTTATTCTTCAGGTTTCTAGTATGTTTTCTTTGCTTTTTAAAAGCAGAGCACCAAAAAAGTAGATTCCCAATCTTTTGTTTAGTAATAACGGGACACGAATTTTCAAAAGTCGTCGAAAATACTTTTGTTAGCTTGGAAGCTTGTAACTCAATGTCCTTAACCGAGCGAATATCCGTAGCAGGATGAATTAATGAAATAAGTTCGAAAGAGAATAGATCCCAATTGAGGTGGTATTTTAATGTTGATGTTAAAAGAGATGCACGTCGTTTGTCACCCTCCAATTTAAAATTAAGTCAGCAATAGTCAACGAATACAGACTTATATCAATAACTTCCTGCCGGGTAACGCACATTTTAGAGAAAAAAAATCGATATAACCGACAAAACGGTGCAGTGGTTTAAGCTGCGGCGGTTGGATCGGAAGGTATCGGGTTCGAATACGTATAGGGCGGGATGCAAATGGTATCTTTCATCATCTGATTACGATCGGTGATCTGTTGAGAGTGCGGAATCCATTCGCCGACCCACCTTTCATGTCAGCACTACCGGCTAGCATGAAGCAATGCAATGTGCAGGTGGTTTAAACAAAAACGGGTCTAAAGCCTTAATGGAACCAAAACTCCTGTAAAATAATCTCGTCCATGAAACCAAATTAAAAAACACGATACATTAGAGAAAATCTTATTAGTACGTATTGAGGGTACTTATAAAATTTTAAAAAGTCGTTTATATAGTTTTAAACCAAAATAAATTATTCTTTATATTTTTTAACAAATATACCATTTGTAAGTTAGTTTTAATTAAACTAACTACAATAAAAAACAGAAAATTGAATTTTCTTTATTTTTTTATTCTAATGGCTTTTAAAGCTGTCGGAAATTCCCAAAAAACAATCCACACGGAAACCGGAATGTTTTCAACTTCAAAATCGAACGATGTATGCCCTAAACAGATAAGCGGCGCTAACTATTACATTCACAAGTTTTTATTGTGCTGCCCGAATATGTTTAGTAATGTTTTGGCGTATTTCCCCACCTCATATATTTATTTAGTGGACGCATGCCAAAATACTTCGGGTTTTTCGACACACATTCTACACTAAAAAGATACATTTTTTCCATCTCTCTTGTGTTATATTCTAAAAAATTACTAAACATAATCCAACAACAAAAAAAAAAAATTAGTAACTTTTTAGAATATAAACACACAATATAAATAATATAAATTTATCTTTTTAGGCTGTTTCCAAACGATACTTAGTTACTTACTTATCTGTAGAACCTAACTTAACAGAATAAGTTAGGTTCCACAAATAAGTAAGTAACTAAGTATCGTTTGGAAAACAACCCTAGTGTAGAATGCGTGTCGAAAAACCTGAAGTCTTTTGGAATGCGCCTATCTTCACATGCACCATAATCCACTACCGAAGTGGATTTACTAATTAGCTTTCTTATGTATGTCTTTCCACACGTATCGAAGATTGCTAATTTGACTGAAGCGCAACTAGTTTCCAAAATCCCGTATTCCAAAATCCCGTATCCCAAAATCCCGTATTCCAAAATCCCGTATGCCAAAATCACGTATTCTATAATAATTCATCGGCTTAGGTTAGATTACAAATCGCGCGATTTTTAACCTAACCTAAGCCGATGAATTTTTATAGAATACGTGTGTGTGTGTGTGTGTGTGTGTGTGTGTGTGTGTGTGTGTGTGTGTGTGTGTGTGTGTGTGTGTGTGTGTGTGTGTGTGTGTGTGTGTGTGTGTGTGTGTGTGTGTGTGTGTGGGTGTGTGTGTGTTTATCTGTATGTGTTTGGCTGCGTGTGTGTGGCTTTGTGTATGTTGTGTGTGTGTTTGTGTGTGTGTATGTGTGTGTGTGTGTGTGTGTGTGTGTGTGTGTGTGTTTGTGTGTTTGTGTGTGTGTGTGTGTGTGTGTGTGTGTGTGTGTGTGTGTGTGTGTGTGTGTGTGTGTGTGTGTGTGTGTGTGTGTGTGTGTGTGTGTGTGTGTGTGTGTGTGTGTGTGTGTGTGGTTTAGTTCCTTTTTAATGCAATGTGCCCCTAACTTCTTCATTAACCTTCGAGCGGGCGCGCGCCGTAAAATTTACTGCGAACTTATTAATTTTCTAATATGCAAATAAAATATTTTTTAAGCTTAAATACTATTTTTCTTTAATTATTAGTAATTACCAAGCTCTATGTTATCATAAAATAGTGAATATTTGTTATAAACTGTATGATGTAAAATTTACGGAGCGCGCTCGCTCGAAGGTTAAACCATTAAAATAGGGGATCTTACATACCTCTTGAAGCATTTATTGTATTTAAAACCCAAGTGAAGTTCTTAGCAAATAACAAAAAATGTAGTAGTGTGAGTAATCCAAATAGTATAAATTTAGATGATTTTTGTGTCATTGAACAAACTATTGAAGTGACTAAATTTATTCACCAAAAATCAAAAGTCTAAAGGTCAAATGATTTTTCTCGATTGTTCGTAGTATGCACTTGATGTAAAAATTATCAAATGGTCGGTCCCTGCGGTCGGCCATATAAATAACAAGCAATATTTGCATCAAATGTTGTACGATATTCCGACGACGAAATTTGTTCAACAAAAATCAAAAGCCAAAGGTCAAAAGATTTTTCTCGAATGTTCGTAGTACGCACTTGATGTAAATACTATATTATCAAATGGTTGGTCCCTGGGGTCGGCCATATAAATAACAAGCAATATTTGCATCAAATGTCGTACGTATTCCGACGACGAAATTTGTTCAACAAAAATCAAAATGCCCAAGTTCAAAGGATTTTTCTCGAATGTTCGTAGTATGCAAAATTAGTATATAAAAATTAGTATGTAAAAATTATCAAATGGTCGGTCCCTGGGGTCGGCCATTTGATTTTTGTTGAACAAATTTCGTCGTCGGAATATCGTACAACATTTGATGCAAATATTGCTTGTTATTTATATGGCTGACCCCAGGGGCCGACCATTTGATAATATTTACATCAAGTGCATACTAAGGACAAGTCTTGTTTGGTTTCTTTATTGAACAAAAATCGTCACTGAATTGGATTATAATGTTAGGTTATTTCTTGCTTAATCCACATTTAGGCGTATAATTTGTATTAGCACTACATATAAATACGTATACGTATACGAGGAATTTGTTATATTTTTTTGATATGTTCTTCACAGGCATTATTTACATGGGATTTTGTCCAATCGGTATTTTGTAATACGAGCATAAGTACCGATCCCCAGTTACACATTTTTAAAATATGAATTTAATTAAACAAAAATAAATAATTTTCGATAAATTTATCAAATTTAACTAAAAAAAAAATTATTAATATTAAATTAATATTAAAAAATATTAATTAAGATTAATATCTGCCATTCTTTTCGCACGGTAATTCAGTACCGCAGTGGATTACATAATACCGAATTATAAAGTATATTTGATACCCACTTCGGCGTTAGATTTGCACATCTCACACGACCATTTTTCGGATTAAGTAATCCAGTTCGGAATTGGAAGAGAAGCGAAGTCAGGCGTAGAGCGCCGCTAATCTGTTTGGGGTGTGAGCTAAATCTATTGGAATAACTTTATTTACTTAATTAAAATGGCGGCAAATAAGTCAATTAGTATCAAATAAGTCACGCTTGGGAAACAGCCTCAATGTTATATCTTAGGCGTTTTCGAAAATAGATAGACATAGCAATTCGATTTTATTTCGATTTACACAGCAGTAGAGAGTGATCTTTCAAAGATTTGGTAGAAGCCGAATCGAAATCGCCCTAAGTATCACATAAGTATGGGTTCCATAAATAAGTTTGAAATAAGTAAGTAATTGGAAAAGAACCTTAGTCATAATTTTTATATACATAATTATATTATAATTATTTTTAACGTAACTGTCAAAACAAGTAAGCAAAATGTATTGGCATGGTTTCACTTACTTATTTAAGATGGCAGCAAATAAGTCAATAAGTTTGAAATAAGTAAGTAATTGGAAAAGGGCCTTACACCACGTTTACATTAGTAGAATAAAAGTATGAAGCAAAAAAAGTATCGTCATGTGAACTCAAATTTAAATATTTAAATATTTTATCACATACTTTTTTGAAATTTCGATAGAGTATGTATCAAAAAAGTATTAGTATAAAGTATATAGTTGTCAAAATAAAAATTTATTACATTAAACTACAATTTCGGGTGTTAATCAAATAATCTAGAAAGAAAATCAAAGATCAATTTTAAAAATTTGCTTAAAAATTTAAATATCGTAAAACTTAAACTGAATTTAATACAGAAATCTATATCTAACAAAACAACAAACTTTTATAGTATGCGTTCACACTACAAATCGCAAAGCTAGTGTGAACCGCAGCGGAAAAATAATTAAATAGCAAAAAAGTACATACTTATACGTGTAATGTAAACGTGGTATTAGGCTGTTTTCGAAACCGATAGTTATTTCATACTTATTGACTTATTCGACACCATCTTAAATAAGTAACTAAAATCATTCGAATTGATTTCACTTACTTATTTTGACAGCAACAACCAAAATTCAGTTGTTGTCCATTTTTTTGAGTTAAGGATACTGCTATTTGCAACATAATTTGCTTATAACACTAACGCTTGATAAAACAATGAGAGTATTGAATTTTGATGACCTCTAAATAATTAATTATCTAAAAGAATTCATTTTTCACTTCAGTGTTCGTAAAAAGCAAATTTTAAATTTTTCGGTATCACGCTACCTTAGAAAAATATTCATAAGGAAAATGACAAGCAATTTAGATTTTTTTGTAAGAAAGGGATAGAAAATAAAGGCAGTGATATATGCAAAAAAAATCCTTTAAGATAAAAAATTACAGCGCACTGATTGGTCAATAAACGGCCTTCTTGAAAACATTTAAGGCAAAAATAAAACATCGTACGTTGTTCAATTTTGTATACGGCGTGTTTTTTGTCATATGGTATATTTACATAACCTTAAAAAAGTTGCTTTCACTTTTTTTAAGCGTGTCGAGAAACCTGAAGTCTTTTGGCTATGAAAATCATTGTTTGTTTACTTTTATCAGTTGACATTAAAAATTAAATAAAAAAAAACAAAAAAAAAAATCAAAATTATTTCTAGAATAATTCTATACCAAAAAAAAGTTGGTTTGAAACTATTCATTCCGGAATGAAAATACACGGCATTGTTGTTGTAAAATTCTCAAGTATGACCATTTCACAGCTAAAGACTTTTAAATGTATGTTTAATGTAATCAACTTTTAAGAATAAAATTAATTGGATGCTAATCATTTGCCGAACAAAATGATTCAAATGTTATTTTCACTGTAAAATGAAAATGAAAGTAGGAATTACTTCACTCTAAAAAATAAAGCAAACCTAAAATTTCGTAGCATATTTAGAGAAGTGTCATTTCAGTAACAAATTGAAGAGATTCGAAAATTTAAAATACCCAATTTGATATAACGCAAAAGGAGATTTTATTGCTTAATTTTTCCGAAAACCTCATAAAATTTTCTTTATAAAAAATAAAAAAATATACACCCTGACTGACACGAAGTGTTACCAAAACAAAACGCCACAAAATTTTTATTTTTTCATGAATTTTATTGAATCAAAGTAAAAAATGTTCACAAATATTTAAATTTTCGAATTGCGTTAGCAGTTTTCGATTTGGCCGCTCTTAGCCGCGATTATGGCCTTCAAACGGCCGACAAAGCTATTGCATGCAGCACGAAAGTGGCTCTGCGGTATTTTGGACCATTCCCGGCGAAGCGCTTTCTTGAGATGATTGACACTTTGGTATTTTTTTGTCCCAACCTTGCTCTTCAAAATACCCCAAACCGAAAAATCTAGCGGATTTGCATCCGGTGAATTTGGTGGCCATTGGGCAGTGGAAATGAACCGCGGAACGTTGTTTCTCAGCCAATCTTGATTGACGCGCGCTTTAAGACTCGGCGCCGAGTCCTGTTGAAATGTCCAGGCTCTGCGGCCGAAATGTTTTTGTGCCCAAGGCTTCAACGCTCCCTCCCCCCGGCCCTTGATGCCATGGTCCAAAAAAACGAGCGTTAAACGTCTTTCGGCAGTTACGGCGGCCCAAACCATCACCATCGGCGGCGCTTGGTTTCGAGTGGTAATCCGTTGGTCCAAATTTTCAGTAGAACGGCCGGGCAAGTAAATCCGGTCGTTTTGCTTGTTCACATATTGCTCAATAATGAACGGTGACTTATCGAAGAAAACCAAATTCGGCAAATCGCCACTTTCGTGAAAGCGTAACAACTCCTTTGCTCTTTCCATTCTAAATTTTTTTTGAGCATCGGTGAAACCATACGTTTTATGGAATTTCAAGGCCTTTAGTCCAAGATGATCTTTCACTATGTGCTGCATCCGTTCGAGCGAAATGTTCGCCTCACGAGACAATTTTCTGCCGCTACGGCGCGGATTCCGAGCCAATTTGGCCTTCACCTTCCGAATGATATACGGCGATGTTGCAGTGCGTTTCGGTCCACCACCATGGCGTTTTGCAATGCTGCCAGTATCGTTATAACGATTTATGGTGCGATACACAAACATTTTATTCACATGCAGATGTTTTAACTGGTTAACAATCTGCGGCTGTGATTTTCCAGCCAAATATAGAGAAATCATTATATATATATGTATATTTCCCACTAAAATGCTTCTGTACGCTTGTAAACAATGGAATGAACTGTCATTAGTGTAAATTTGAGCGCTCTGTCATCACTGGTTTGACAGCAATAACAGTCTGAAGTTGGTAACACTTCGTGTCAGTCACCCTGTATATTCTCATAAATTTGCCCCATATACTAATTTGTTGGCAATAAATTAATTATGATGATAATTTTTGTCCTCACTATATTATATTTGGTTCCTTAAAGAACATTTTTTGTATAGACATTTGGAATCAGCCAAATATTTTATTTGATACCTATTTATTATTTTTGTTTCTAATAAATGACTCTCAAAACCTTTAATTCAATACCCAAAAATAATTTTTTGTGTTCCCTTCCAATAGTGCCAAAAAATAATAAATGTTGCCAAATTATTATATTTTGTTCTAAAAAATTAATTTTATGATGCTAAGAAATTTTTTTTTTTGTTGCTCATAAATTTGTGCCGCTTTATTAATTTTTTGTATCTCAAATATTAATTATTTGTGTGCCGCTTTATTGCCAGCCAAAACAAAAATAGTAGTGGATCTGCTGAGACAAACGCTCATTTCAAACACTATGAAACTTTAAATGAGTCAAAATTAAAGTCAAACGACGTTTTGCTGGCACTGGGACGTAAAGATAAAATTTCAGTTACAATTTCTGTTATTTCATCGGAAAATTGGACTCCACTTCAAATATTCCCGAAAATGATTTCGATACATGATTGCATCTCCTTTTACATATGCTTTTATACTTTATTTCCCCTTTTTATCATGGTTCTCCTCCTGATTTATATCTAAATTGAATCTTACTGTTTTCTTTGGATTTTCTAATTTTTGTTTCTGCCTCTCACAGTTTTCCATCGATATCTTCGGATTGAGTGAATTAATCAACGTTCTCGGTTTAAACGCAAATAATAAATCGTTTGGTGATGTATTAGTGGCAGTGGATGGTGTATTGTTGTATGCAAGTAATAGTTGATTTAATAGATTTACTGTTAACATAACATTCTGAAAACTAGTATCTACAAGATATTTTTTAAGATAGGTTTTTATGGTTTGTATACCTCGTTCTGCTAAACCATTAGACTGTGGGTGGTAAGGAGGAGATTTTAAAATTTTAATATCATTTGTTTCACCAAATTGGCGAAAAGCATACCAATTGAAAGGCGGTCCATTATCAGTGCAAATAGATTTCGGCAGACCGAAATATTTAAAGATTGATTTCATCTGGCTAATAACTTCTGAAGAATCATATTTTTACACAAATTTTACATCGATAAATTTACTGTAAGAATCTACTAAGATTAAAAAATTTTCATTTTGCCAATGGAACAAATCTAAATGAATTCTTTCAAAAGGATAGTACGAAACAGGCCATTTAGACGTCACTACTTCTTTCTTCACATTTAGTGTACTGTTACATACTAAACAATTTCTAATTTTATTTTCGATATCACCGTTCATAGTTCTCCACCAGAAAACGCTTCTACCCAACATTTTCATTCTCACAATCCCTTCATGGTTACTGTGCAGTAAATTCAAAATATGCGATATCGCTTCGTTTGGGACCACTAATCTATTTCCGTAAAACAAACATCCATCCTGAATACTTAAAGAGTTCCTTAATTTAAAATAATTCTCGAAGTTTATTTCACTATTATTTGGCCAACCATCGTTGACGTGAACCTAGCAAAATTTTCCGTACGGAACCCTATATTCTCTGAAATATTTTCTGTTGTCAGAAAATTAATGGTATCTGTATCAACAGTAGTATCTACAGCTATTGGAAGCCTTGATAAAGCATCAGCGTTTGCATTACTTTTTCCCGGTCGATGATGCAACCGCCCATCTTTGTAATCGGGACGCCGCTACGTTTGATGTTTCTTTTTTAGGACTAAACAATTCCTTTAGTGCTTGTGAGTCAGTAACCAAAATAAACTTATGACCGTAAATATATTTATTAAATTTCTTCACTGCGAAAATCACAGCCAGAGCTTCTCGGTGAAGCTGAGAATAATTTTTTTCTGCTGGAGAAAGAGTGCTAGAAGTAAATAAAACTGGTTTTTCTACCCCATCGATTAAATGTGATAATACCGCGCCAACGCCATACGGATTGGCATCAGTTGCAACTGTAATCGGTTTTGAGGGTTCATACAATTCTAGCAATTTATTGCTTAATAACCAACTTTTACATCTCTGAAACGTATTTTCACAGGCATCAGTCCATATATATTTTGTTTCTTTTCTCAACGGTTTGTATAAATCATGTAGTTCTGCAGATAAATTTGGAATGAATCTGCCATAATAGTTTAGACGACCCAAAAATGATTGCAATTCGTGAAGATTTTTGGGTGCTGGAGCTTTAACGATTGCTGTTAATTTATCAACATTGGGGCTTATACCCTCAGCCGATATGTTGTGACCTAAAAAAATTACGGAATTCTTGAAAAATTTACACTTTTCGACATTAATTTTTACGTTGTATTTACTCAACCGTTCCAAAACTAAATTCAACGTATGCCTGCATTGTTCAATGTTATTTTCTCCAATCATAATATCATCTAAATAACAAACGGCATGATCTATACCTACTAAAATTTGATCCATAATGGACTGGAAAATTGCGGGAGCACTCTTAACACCAAATGGTAATCGAGTAAATTGAAATATTTCCTCGAATTTTCTGTTACGACTAATTGTTGGTATGCCCCACTCAAATCAATCACACAAAAAATAGTTGATTTCGACAAACTTGCTAATATATCATCTATCCTAGGTAGCGGGTAGTGTTCGGTTTCAACAATCCTATTAATGGTAACCTCTTACAATCAATAAAAAGTTTAATGGATTTATCTGGATTTGGTACAACTACAATAGGGGATGCCCATTCGCTAAATCGAACTGGAATTAATATCTCCTCTACACAAAAAGAAAGGAAAGTGAAAAGGAAACGTGTAAGCTTTATGGAAAATTGATGTCGCACCAGCCTTCAGACACATTTCTCCACTAAAATGTCTAATGGTTCCACCCGAACCAGGACATACGTTGGGAAACCTTTTCTTGATATCTTGTATATACACCATATTTTCAGAAAAATTTTGACTCACCCGATCAATTTGTTGAATATAATTAAATTTAAAAGTAGTCCTCCAAGCTGGAAATAAAATATCCAACCAAATACGACCCTTGAGCGGCCCACTGGCTTTCTGCGGTTCTATAATAATTAGATCCAACCACTGAACTTTACCATCACCAATTTCAACTTGCATTCTTCTCTTTCCAACAACATTGATTATTTCACCTGTAACAGAAGAAAATCTGTGAGTTAGTTTGTTTTAAACTTATCTACAGGCAGCGGTGTCCACCTCCATTTGTATAAGCTGCCCTTCCATTTTGATTGTAACCCATAACGGATTATTTGTTGAGCTGGCAATTGGTTGCAATGCATTTATATTATTTCCATCCACATAATTTATTTTTTTCAAACTTAAATTATTCAGCTCCTCGTTGAATTCCTTAACAGCTTCATGTGTTGAATTACGTTGCAAATTCGAATTGCGTGGTGACATATTCTTTCCGCATGACGACCTTGATGATGATCTCGATCTTTCATTCCGTTGAAAACACATGTTTACTGTATGGTCAATTTTACCACAAGAAAAACATTCCCACGTCCTAACAGGACCATTTTGTGGATTATGCTGACGATTGCATCGAAAACAGCGACTTTGGACGTTCCTATTTCCACCTCTTTGTTGACCTCTACCATGCGACCAACTTCGACTTCCACCTCTTCTGTTTTGTTGGTTACCGCGTTTTTGTTTTCAATAACCGCTAATTGTTGTAACGGTTTTTCACGTTACGCCATTTCCCAACTTATGGCTATTTCAGCAGCTTTTTTCAAAAGTTGGACCCTTTTCTTTAAGTAGATGGGCCCTTAAATAATTATCTCTCAACCCAAAAACAAAACGATCTCGCAAAGCTTCATTTAAAAATGCACCAAACTTGCACGTTTGCGCCAAGGCTTTTAACTGTACAATGTATTCCTGTATGGATTGACCTTGTTTTTGATCTTCTTTGTGGTAACGGTACCTTTCCGGAATCTCGTTTACTTCCGGTGAAAAATGATTCCTCAAAATATTAATAAATTCTTTATAACTTTTTTTCGACGGTTCATCAGGAACAATGAGCTTTTTAAGCAGTGAATAAGTTTCGGCACCGATAAATGTAAGAACAAATGCCACTTTTTTTTCTTCGATAATATCGTTCAATAAGAAAAAATGTTCCATACGTTCAACATATTCGTTGAAATCATCTCCGAGCATATACGGATTTAGGTTACCTAACATGATTATTTTCAATTACTTATTTGCACTGGACACTTCACAACAGACTTGACCTAATCCTATGCTTTTTCCCACTCACTTTAGATAGTTACTTTCTACCGTTCACTTAACTTTTTCTACTCAATGTTTAAGTACTTTGATTTATTTTCCTCGTTCGATCTTATCATCTCTCTTTAATCATGGCTTGTTCAACACTAACTCTAAATACAATATTTATTTATTACATAATTTATACTATAACTCTTAACCATAATAGAAATAAAGGTAATTTCATTTATACGAGGATCAAACCTAAAAATAATTCTATTTATTTTTAATTGCAAAAAAATTAAAATCGCCCAAACTAAAAATATCAGCGTCTAATCTTTATGCCACAAAAATTTTGTCAAAGTATTTTGTAAACATAGCAAAATGAATAAGAATTGCACACGCAATGTAAAAACTGCTGTAAAAAACAAAATTAAAAATTGAACGTACGTTTTTCTATCCAACTACAACAAATTTATATCGAGTTTTTTTTTCGCAAAAAATTTGCACTTGGTTCCTAAGCTAATCTCCTTAATTTCGAGAACCAAATTAAAAATTAGACGACCCAATTTTGGGTCGCGACCCATGATTTAAGAATAGCCGAATTGCAGAGGTCCGTTTAAATTATTTTATTTCCAGAATAGGTAAGTCATACAAAATTTTGTTTCATTTAAAATAAGATATTAAAAATGACCGATTTGGCTAGCAGTCACACGAATTTTGTGTTATTCATTTCGAAGAATTCACTTTGCACTTATAAACAAAGCTGATGATATATTTATTCATTTTAACAAGATAGATTGTCAGTTATTTCTGTTTATTTTAGTAATTAAATATCATAAGTAGACATTTGCTCAGAAACACAGTTATGAAACTCACAATGTCTCAACCCAATTAATTTACAAATAGACATCTGCCAAAATATTTTATGTTGGTGCACCATAAGCAAACAACGTTTAATGTCATAAACAAATTGTCGCAATAATAATATAATTCCTATTTGACAGTTGAGTGCATTATTATGCGGCGTTTAAATGTTTACTTTCTTCTCGTTTTGAATGGAAAGACCACAAAAATACTTTCAAAAAGTAAACAAAGCCACATTTAAAAAGGCGACCAACACGATTTTCTTTTGTATGTACTCGTACATTATTTGGCACAGTGTTTCAATTGAAGCTGCATTACTAATAATTACTATTATAAGTATTTATGAATGTAGGTGATTGTACGAATTAACAAGCAAAATCGATATGGTCGTCTGCAGAAAATTAGGCCAAACGACACAGACGTCGTTTTTAACCGAATTATTTTATTTTATTTGTATTTTGAAAAATCAATACACAGTCAAAGAGGCGCCAAGATTTTTTTTTTACCACATATAAAATCTTCTATAGTTATTTAATTTGTTCAATTTGGTTAATTGAGACTAATCCGATATATGGTATGTACATATCGAATATTATATTATGTTTGAGTGTTTTAAGACTTCCACCTGCTAACTAATATTTTTTTTTTTTTTAATTATTTCTATATTTATATAGCATCGCAATTTTGAAATTTTAATAAATAAATAAATAAAAGTACATTATATTGTGATAATATTATGCTATTTTGTTTATGAGATTAGAAAATACAAATATACATATATTACACCAATCCATCTCATCTTCGAATTATTATTTTTTCTTCTTTTTTAAATATATACAAAAATATTATTATTAAATCAAATCATCCTATGAAATATAAATAAAAAAAAAATAAACAAACTCAAAAGAATTTTCGGTGCAGATGAAAATGTGAAACCACATGTGAAACGAAACATGACTCACGCATTTCCATACCGAATTATTTTTTATCAATGAGAAAATCGTACGAGAATGGTTGAATTTTATGTGTTTTGTACTATCAATTGTTGAAAATTTATTTCGTGCAACGACTACCATTAATATCTATAATTTTGATTTAAATGTACTGTGCAGATATATAAGTTTATCGTGTGACAAAGTTTAAAATTTGTTTAAGCAGTTTGTCACACCGACTCCAATCAAAATGATACTTTCAAAGAGTTGCTTTATTTAAAAAAAAAAAAAAAAATTAAACAAATTAAAAAAAGACTTATCCCTTTTTACAATTGATAAGAAAATATAATCGTCGCCTAAAAATAGCAAGTAACACGCAATAAAATAAATTAAATAAATCAGTTTCTTTGAAACGGGAAATTAGGAGAAAAATTAATTAAAAAAGCATTTATCGTCCAATATTTTAATACCGACATAATCCATAAGAAAATTAGAATATAAGGCCAATCAAATTAATACATTGATGAATAGAACTAAGCGAACCCTAAATTTTTCATTGTGGCCAAATGCGATGCTCGAATTATAATTTTTGCCGTAAGATTTGGTTAGTATTTAAATGGGTGGAAATTGGGTGAGGCCAACAAAATGGCTCAAGCATTAAATCAAGAAGAAAACATAATCAATATCTACATGTGCATCTATTATGATAGTTTATTGTTGTAGAGATTGAATATTTTCGGTTTCCGTTCGGATGTTTCTAGGTAACGTTCAGTAAATCAATATACGGACCGTCAAGAAGCTTAATCGTAAATCAATGTTCGTTTAAGCTGCAGTATCCAGGCAGGAGTAACACTTGATCCCAAAGCATAATGTTCTTATGGAAAACTCAATCAGCATCACCGTCCATAGCGTGCTACCGTTTTAGCGGAACCGATTTTCAATTGAAAACTTGTAAATATGTTCAAGCGACAATTTTATATTCTAAACACTTTATATTCTGAACTTTCTAAAGATGAAAAGAAACATTTTAAAAACCATTATTGATTCGCAAATTGAATCCACTTTTCACAATGCTTTACGAATTTTCTTAAATATTGCGTGCATATATCGCAGTGGTGAATGATCATGTTCCACCCTTAGAATAAAAATTACCTGACATCATCATTAGGACAAAGTACGTGTAAATTGAATAATATTTGAGTATATGTGCTATCCATAATTCAATTTCTTGGAAACTATTGATCACACGAAAATATTGCCGAATTCGTATCCACCAAGTCCTGCTAAAAGTACATCAATTTGGTACTTTCAAATTTTTTTCCGGGTGCTCAAATCTGATAAGGTGGCACTGAAATTACGTATTCCTGCTACATCGACATCGGTATTTTAATCATACCAAGTCAGGTTGTCATCAATAAACACATCTAAAAGTTATCTAGAATTTCATCGTCTAAACTTAAATTTACAATATTGAGTATTTTGTTGATACACAATATCAACAAACTAGAGCAACAGAAAATAATGATATAAGAGAAAACCATTTTGAACAACAACTAAATTTTTACCGACTAAACATTATATAAACTCAAGAAAAATTAAATAAAGGGTTAGTTATTATTATACTGTTAAATTACTGTTAAAATTGTACTCAAATAAAAATAAAAAAAACAAACTGTGGAAATAATTTCCACAGCATAAAATATTTTTTTATATTTTTCTTACAATAGAAAAGTTAACTGGCGCAGTTGGTAGTGGATATTTTCAAATATCTGTCCCTACACAAATAACCTGCATAGTGAATAGTGAACAGTGTTCTTACTGTCACGAAAGAAAAAACGTGAAAGTTAACGGTTTATTAACTGTAGTACTATCAACCGAATTACTATTCGCGAGTATATAAAATCGTACTGTTTAGCGGCATACTAAACATTAAAAGAATTAAAGCGTATACAACTGGTGTAAAGTGAATTAAAACAAAAATAACCACATTTTTCCCCTGCAATAGCCATTGCAACTTGCCAGTGGTACACAAATAGGCAAACTAATACAAAAATATAATAAAATAGACAACCGAGCGTCAGTACTCGAACAGTAAAAAAAAATAATAAAAATCAACAAACAACTTATTGGACGGAAGAAACCGATTTGCGGTTATCGATAGAAAAAAAGCATGAGGGCATATCATTTCTTTTTATTGGTCATATTAAATTGGTAAGTACAATTGATACAATAATAATTCCCCGTCAATATCAAAAAAATTCCTTCTATAAGTTGATAAATAACATACTTAGAAAATATAGAAACCTTAAAAGAAATTAACAATTAAAAGTTGTTTACTTTAATTTAAATTAACTAATCAACTCGCGTTTTCGGAAATATTAACTTCAAATAAATTAAAATCATCGATCAAATAATCGATAAATACGTGGCGAAATATAACGCGGTGCGAAATATTTCAGAAGATTCTATTAGTGATTGTGAAAGTGAAGAAATAAAAATTGTAAAAATGACGGACGAACAATTTAAACAAATGGAGCGTACACTCAGACTTCTACAGATTCCGGACGCAATAAAAGACATCTCTCCATATAATGGCAGTAGAACAGAATTAAGCAAATTTATTATCCAAGTAGAAAAATTCTCAAACCAGCTTTTACCGATCCATCATATCAAGTAATACTTCTTCGAGTAATAAGAAACAAAATCATCACACCACCAACTCTTATAGCTCACTTCGCTGACAAGCGAGTCGAAAATAGCCTAATTCGTGACCTGCACGCAATAACATAGAGGAACGATAGTGTAAAAGTATATTCCACGTGAATACTTGAGATATGTAATACTCTCAAAACCTGGGCTAACCTCAATACCCCAACCGAAGCTATACGGAAAGCCAAATGGTACGATTCCATGTCTCTTTCCGTATTTACAGCTAATTTAAGAGACTCACTTGGCGAGCCATGCAACCACCAGATCTCCCTACAGTTCGATTATACTGTTTGAAAGAACAGAATATAGTTTACATGAAAAATTAAAGCTCTACACCACCAATACCCCCTAAGAACAAATACCCGCAGTATACACCTCAAAACTTTAATCAACCACATTACAATAATAATAGATCACAATACTTCAACCATCGCCCATTCACTCAACAACAGAACCAACAATTCGGAAATCCAAGAGGATTACCACTTAAGCCAATAAAATACAATAAGCCAGAACCTATGGACACCACCCCCAATATTGACAAATACAAACAACCGACTTTCCAACGGCCATTTAATCCAACAAAACAGCCATATCAATTCAATACAAATGGCTAATCAGGAGACTAAGTAAAAGAACTATATAACATTTCATCTAACCCATATAACTACGAAAGTGATAATTACTATCCAAATGAACATTACCAATAGCCAGAATGGAATAATTCATACGAAGAACAGCAATCTGGAATGAATGAATATTACGAAGAAAATTTACAAAATAATCAGCAAGAAGAAACACCAATTATCGAAATTCAGGACGAGGATTTTTGCCAACCAGCGTCGGAGAATCTACATACGGATATCTCAGCCTGAATAGCCATCGACAAAAAGGCTTACAGCTACCTTACATAAACCTAATAATCAACGGACAATCTTTTATAAACCCAATCTTGATACCAGGGAAATTAATCCAAAAGATAGAATCAGTAACTATATCTACTTTATTCAACAATACAACGGTTGATAAAATGGTTAAATTAAAAGGGCATTAAAGAGTTTAAAACCAAAGAAGAACTCGACTTTATTCTCTTAAAATTCCTTAGTTACTTTATTTAATGTCTGCTATATCTACAATATGGCTCCACGAAGCAAAATAATTACAAGTGTACCCGTCACTAAAGAAAACGGCGAGGTATACATTAAACCTCAACTCCTTAACGGAAACTTAATCATTCCAGAAAATTAAATATGGAAGTCGTCAACTATAGTCCACAAAATAAAAAATTCGTAATTGAACACCCCATAGAGTGTGAAGAAATTAGTGAATTCCATATAGAAACCAACAAATTTATTAATTAAAAATTAAACGAAATTTTTTTATTAAAAATTAAACGAAAAAACTATTTCTGACAGATATCCATTACCGAACATAACAGATATGTATATTAGACAAGTTGGGTAAATGCATATATTTTAACAACTGTAGAACTCGCATCTGGACTACACCAGATCGAAGTAAACCAGCATTTAGTGTCGAATTTGGACATTACGAATTCGTTCGTATGCCTTTCGGACTAAAAAACGCGTCAAGTACGTTCCAACGTGTTATGGAACATTTCCTAGGAGAGTTATAAGGTAAAATATGCCTATGCTATAGGGACAACATCATAATATTTTCTACGTCGCTCCAAGAGCATATAGTTAGCCTGAACAAAGTATTTACTAAATTGAGAGACGCAAACTTAAAAGTACAAAATGATAAGAGCGAGTTTTTTCATAAAGAAATCGCATTCTTGGGTTACATCGTCACTTCCGAAGGAGTTAAACCTAACCACGAAAAGATCAGGGCAATACAGCATTTCCCCATACCGAAAAATGAAAAAAAATCAAAAGATTTTTGGGATTACTAGGATATTACAGAAAATTCATAAAGAACTTCGCTCTGCTAACCAAACCACCTGCCAACCCAATGAAACATTGCAATACCTCGATCTCGAACAACCATTCTTGGTGCCAACCGATGCAAGCAACGTTGCCATAGGTGCTATTTTGTGCCAAGGAATAATCGGACAGGATTTACCAATATGCTACGAAAATCGAGCAGAACTATTCCACAGAAAAAGAGCTCTTGGCAATAGTTTGGGCAACAAAGTATTTCCGGTCATATTTATTTGGTCGAAAATTCACCATTATAACAGACCATAAACATCTCACTTGATTATTTTCACTGAAAGAACCAAACTCAAAACTCGTGAGATGCAGATTAAAATTGGAGGAGTTCGACTACGATATCATTTACAAAAAGGCATTCAGAACGCGAACGCAGAAGCTCTATCTCGAATTCAAATCAATTCTAACAATATTGAAGCTAACCATACTGAAAGTTCATCTTCAGTAGAAGATACAGCAAGCATGGTATCGACTCCAGACGATCTAATCCCGACAACAAAGAACTCCACTAATATGTTCGAAAGACAATTAGTGATGTATTTGCTAATACCCTAAAAGAACCTCTGATCAAAACCGAAATGTTCTTCAAATCTCGAAAAAGAGTAACCAGGAATTTAACGTGTATATTCGCATCAGAAGAGAACATAAAACAATGATATGAATATTATGAATCATAATAAACTCCAAAGTCAATGCAGTCTATGTCACTCCTAATCGATATCGAAGACGAGAACAAACAAAATGAGCATCGCGGTATCATAGAAAATTACGAGCATCTCAAAAAGAACTACTACTTTCCAAGAATGAAAGAAATATTTCGAGAATACATCAACCAATGCGACGTTTGCCACTAAGTTAAGTATGATTGACAATCCCCACAATTACAATTATCTTTAACCGAAACTCCAAAGAAAACTATGGAGATTATACACACTGACATATTCCAACTAGAATCAGTCAAATTCAGTAAATTGCAGCAGCCTACCTGTAGGAAGAAAAAACGACCAAAATAATCTCCGAAGCATTAATACATTAATTAATATTTCAGTCAGCACGGATTACCAGGAAAAATCATAACTGATTCCGAAATAGGAAATGGAGGAGAAGTAAAAACATTAGTAAACAAATTTCAAATTGAATTGCACGTGACCACTCACCACACCATACAATCCCACCGGCAACTCTCCAGTCGAGAGGCTGCATTATAAAAATTTAGGAGATGTAATGAATCTCGCCATACTATCGTATAATAATTCAGCTCATTCAACAACTAAACTTACGCCATTTAATTTGTTAAGAGGTCATTACGTCGAAACAATTCGATTTTGCAAATGAGATCGATTATTTACAACAACACAAAGAAAGCTACGAACAATTATGTAGTGATGACCATAAACAATCAACAGAAGTAAAAAATAAAATTATTACGAAAATCAATAAGAAAATAAAACCCGCTTGCCGCTTCCCCGAAATTATTCATTTATACAAAAAGAAAGAAAAGAGGAAAATTAAGAGCTAACTATAAGAAACGACAAGTACTAAAGGATAATGGAATAGTAAACGAAACCCCAGAAGGCAAAGCACATAAAACTAAAATCAAACGATTATTTCAGGTCTCTAAGGATCACATGCCAGGAAATCAAGCTGACATCACTGAAAGACAACAAAGGAACAATACCTACAGATGCAAAATCTACAAAGGATGTCATACAACTCTAGAACCATACGGGTAAATCATAGACAACATCAAGCAACAAGTAAATAAATTAATTGAAAAATTCCCAAGCGAAAATGGATACTTAAACATATTAAACAAGAAAGATATCATTCATTATACAATAGACCAAGTTGAAAAATTATATGCAGAATTTCTACCTAAACGACATAAACGTGGACTTATTAACAGTTTTGGAACACCTAAAAAAGAAATAACAAGAATCTTGGACAACCAAGACTTAGTCGATGTACAGAGAGTCAGAGAGCCATAAACGAAATAAACCAAAATCAAAATAAACTTAACCAACAAATTAACAACCAAATACAGGTCAATGATCAAATAATAAATAGACTAGAAGAAATTCAAACCACTATAAATATCAACCTCAATGGATTACAATACGAATTTAGCAAGATCATAGAAAAGATTAATCACATATCTCTTTTAATTCTATATGACCAACACTTTTACAAAATCAAACATGTACTAGAAATTCTACAAGAACACCTAGGAGACCTTCTGGACATTATAGCATTTTCAAAACAACAATTAGTATCCCGACATTTACTGACAAATAATAAAACTGAATACATAATAAAATTACTTGAACAAGAATAAGATAACATAAAAGTACAGAACCACATCTTTCTCTACGATTTATTAGAACTAAAAGGTTAGAACCTTGATACCAAATTAATATACATAGTTAAGGTTCCTATGTTTTCAAAAGCAAAATATGGAAACTAGCAACTTAAACTCATTCCATTTCATACAACAAAATTATAAATCCTATTCCATACAACCAAATTATGCTAAATATCCAATCGTATCAATTTGTAACCAATCAATGCAAGAAAATATACAAAACATTATACTGCAAAGAAGAGAACCTAAGACCAACATCAGGGGCATGCATGATGCATACCACCTGTAATAATCCAACAACAAGCCGAATGCGGAACACAAAATTATTGTGTTTTAATCGACGAAGATATCGATTAAATGTAACCGAATTCAAAAATTGTAACGTTAACATTAAGGATCAACAATTCACGACAGAAGAAATTGTATTCTCCGACAATATCGAGATTCGAATACCATACAACGAGGTAGACATCATACAAGTTATGCCTGAAATAACGTTCGACTTACTTCATAATAGAACAATATTTGACTATAATCAAAAAGCGACACTACACAGTTCTACGAGGCACATATCATTAACCATCATCATAATAATCATAATATTAGTATTTGTCTATAAATTCTGGCCAAATAAACAATGCACCGCTTCAGGACTACTCAAGCAGCCTGCCTGCTCATCTTAGAGGGAGGAATTACGTATTCCTGCTACATCGACATCAGTAGCCACATCGACATCGGTATTTTCATCATAGCAAGTCACATTGACAACAGTAACAACACAAGTCACGTTGTCATCAATAAGCACATCTAAAAGTCATCTAGAATTTCATCGTCTAAACTAAAATTTACAAACAACGGAAGTTCCCAGTATTTTGTTGATATACAATATCAACAAACTAGAGCAACAGATAGTAATGATATATGATGAGGAAACCATTTTGAACAACTAGATTTTTACCCACTAAACATATATTTCATTATATAAACTCAAGAAACATTAAATAAAGAGTTAGTTATTATTGTATCTTTTCAACCTGTTAAAATTGTACTTAAATAAAAATAAAGAAAACAAAGTGTGGAAATAATTTCCACAGCATAAAAATTTTTTTTATAATTTTCTTACAATAGAAAAGTTGAATGGAACAAATAAAAACGAAATCATATAATTAGGCTTTAAATCCGTTGATCGTAAAGAAAACTATAATAACATGAGCGTTCATCAAATTTCATGTTTTATGACGGGTTCTCTTTCTCACAAAGAATCCATAAGACGGATATTTTATTAACGCAACCTATACATCACCGGGGACCAGTTTACACTCTTTGATAATGACATCAATCTTCATCAATGATGATGGTACTCGTACATCTTTATTATCATCAGCTAATCAAATTTATTACAGGAGAGAAACACAACTCTAAATCTTGTCAGTTAGCAGAACATCAGCATCATCTTTGTATCTCGGGGAGGTCATTTTTACCGACTAATGCTTAGTGGAATGCGTGAGTATTACCAGAGACAATTAAATTAATTTACTCACTATTGGTGATAACCTATATGATTATGGTACCAATACATACCCCGACTTCATCCCGCCAAACACAGTCTAATTAGAAATTATTTCAAGTTAAGTTTGGTATTTACAAACATGTTTTATTTGTGTAAAGAATACAAAATCAGAAGGCAATTACCTTTTGTGACCGATATCCCACCTCCTTTTCGCATAGTATTAAATTTTCTTTATATTCTGCCGCCTCTCTCCCCAAGTCCCATAGTAATTTGCTATTAAGACTTAGATACGACCAAGAGAATTTATTACTCAGAAATAATGCCTTTAAAGACGATTTTATTAAAGCAATTCACAAAAAATGTGTCGATCAACATGTCGTTCTAATTTCAATCAATAAAATGTCAAAAAATTGGAATAACATGCAACAGGCGTTTTTAAAACAGGCGACATTTAAAAGCTTACTAAGTAAAAGTATTTTAGGTACACGGTAACCTATTCATTTCGTCTTCTAAAGACACCTACAGAACATTTGTTGGAATTTGCAAGGTATATTAGCAGTAGAAAAATATTTCTTCGAAAAGTTTAATATTACCTCGGGAAACATTCAACAATTTTTTTAAATATTTTATATTAAAATCCCCACGCAATACTTCAATTGACTTCAAATTTTGTTATCATGAACATAAAAAAATAAATCCTCGGTCCCGTTTTAGAGAAAATCTCTTTGGCAGTTTTCTCTTCCACTACAACCCCTTCTATGACTCGGATTGACCCAAAAGTAAACACAAAGTACTTTTTATTAAAACCTATCTTTGTACAAAATTTCGACCAAAATTATCAATATTTGTGGGAATGGGAGGCAAAACAAAAATAGTACTAACAGAGTGGAAAAACCGAAGATGGGCACGACATTTTTTGAACCGATGTTTAGGAATTCTGGCTGGTCACCGTCGATAAATGTGAAAATCTGGAACAGAGCTTTTTTCGCGTTTATTGTATAAAAGATGTCTTAATCAAAATGCGACTTTATGTCCCCCATTTTCATTATTGATATTATCCAGAAACAACCAAAAAAAAAATACCTCCACCACCCCTAAATAGTAATAGATGAAGTCAAAGACTACGATTTACTCTATGAGAAAATTAAAACAATAACTACTACTGATAAGTTTAATGCAAAGGTGATCAATGGAAACACCCTCAAAATAAAGTTGGAAGATGGTGAAACTTACAGAAAAATTACAAAAATGTTAAACGTAGAACAACGTGCTTGGCACATGTTTGAAGACAAACAAACCATACCAATAAGGGTTATGACTAAAAACCAACACTCTACGTGTAAACCTGAAAAAATAATTGATGACCTGAAAGCAAAGGGATTTAATGAAACTGAAGCATCAATTAAGCTAAAATGGAGTGGCAAAATACTTCTCAACATGTCCATGTTGACCTTTGATACTGATAAAGACATCGAAAAAATTTATCAAATTAAGTACATGTTGTGGTGCAAGGTGGTTATGCAGCCTCTAGGAAGATCTAAGCTTTTATCCTGCAACAGGGAACCCAGGTGTGTTAAATGTTTAGGTAAACCTCATACCAAAAGTTGTGTAAAAAATTAAAATGTTCAACCTAAATGCGTTCACTATGGAGAAAATCATCCGGCTGCAAAACATCAAAAATAAAAATGTGACTGCTAAAAATCGAAGTTTATAGCAAGAATTTAAGACAAAATAACCAAAAGTAAATTGTAGAGGGTAAAAATGATTTATGCTCAAGTAACGATGAGTAACGGAAATACAGGAAAAACTGGTCAAAATGAAGATATAAGTCAAACACTTAAATTAATTTTATGCAGACTGCATACGTTTGGTGAGCGGGGAAGGGAGCCATCCCTAAACAAAAAATGGCCAATGATCTTAGAATCTTATATTGGAATGCCAAATGCCAATGGACTGATATAACATCAACAAGAATTGCAGGTGCTCCTGGACAGAAAAAAATAGATGTATGTCTTACCACGGAAACACACTTCACTAGATAATCAATCTTTAAATTTAAAAATTATCAAATATATCACACTATCACCCTGAAAACACTGCTAAAGGAGGCAGTGCTGTTATAATTAGAGATTGTAAAGAACTGCTAAAAGCTATCAACTAATGCAGTTGTGAAGCCCTCTTAACTGGAAAATCAACCTACTGGCCGACTAATCCAAACAAAGTACCAGATCAGATTGATTTCTTCATAACAGTCCACATATCTACCGTATAAATTATGTACAAGTAGGAAAGCCAAGATTTAAATTCTGATCATTCACGAATACTTCTAACGTTACGTGAAAAAATCATTCATTCAGAAAGAAACCCATTTCTAGTAAAAAATCACGCTAATTGGGAATGCTTTAAACAATCGCTAGAAGAAAAAATTATCTTAATGGTTTCATTAAAGACCAAGCACCAATTAGGCAAAAAGTTCACAAATTTCTAAACGATATACAGCAATCAGCTCGGGAAAACACCCCTGAAATTATAAAGGAAATCAAGGGAAACAACTACCCTATGGAAATTAGGGGACTCCTAGCAAAAAAAAAGAAACAAGATCAAACTGATTTGAATAACTTCACTCAACAATTAAGAAGAGAGATCAAAGAATTGAAAGATAAATCAATCAGCAACTATTTAAGAAAACTAACTAATGATAGCAGTACTGATTATTCTCTTTGGAAAGCAACCAAAAGAATTAAAAGCCCAATAATGCAGATTCCTTCAAAAAGAATAGCAGGTGAGAAATGGGCTATGAATTAAGAAGACAAAGTCCGAGAATTGGCTGAATACCTCAAAAAAATGTTTCAGCCACATGAAGACCAACGTTGGAAGCCGAGATAATAACTGAACAAGCTGTGCAAGAAAAGAAAGTAAAGAAATCCTACTGACAACACTAAAAGAAGTCATGTGTGAGATAAAAGCTAATATGAATACGAAAAAAGCTCCTGGTTACGATTTTGTTACTGCAGAAAACTTAAATGTACCAAACTTGCGAAAAATTGCAAAAGAAATTATGGATCTCAAAACCTGGGAAACCACCACACATAACATCGCCTTATAGGCCAATTTTGCTATTGTCAGACATAAATCCTATAATTGAGAGTAAAAACTGGATCCCAAATTATCAGTTCGGCTTTCATAGCTAACACTCAACAATTGGTCAAGTAGAGAGCACAACCAGTTTAATTGAGAAAGCACTAGAGGAGAAAAAAGTATGTTCAACGATATTTCTAGACGTTGCACAAGCGTTTGATAGAGAGTGTACCAATGCAATTTGCTAAAATACTGGAATCTTACTTGAAAGATAGATTCTTCAGGATTAAGTTAGGTGACACCTTTTTTGAAATAAAATTTATTAGGGTAGCTTTTATAAATACTGTACACTTATGATCTTCCTACATTAGAAGCCGTGTTGGAAAAAGCAACGAAGAATCAACACAGAAGTTACAATGAGTTATAACTCAAATATGTAAATGGCCAAAAAGATGGCGAATAAAACTAAATGAAACTAAATCAGTTCACATTAACTTCCGATTACCATAAATTGAGAAATAGTATCGTATGCGAACACAGCTAAGTATCTCGGCAGGATATGATACTTTTAAGGATTTGATTATAATATTAATTACAAATATGGTATACCACAAAACTGAATGCAATGCTTCACTGTTTGACGTTTCTTAGAATTCTTCCAGATATTGTGGTGATAAAACTGCATAACCTCAAACTTTTACCAACACACTACCGCGCCACGATGTGTGATTCATGAGAAATTTGAGAAATGGAAACAAACAATCTACCTATTGTTATTGTCTTATTGTTAACAAAGTACTTTTGGACACCGGATGATAAGCATCGAGAGCAGTTTCTTAATGCATAGAGAAGATTCACAGATCGATTAAACTTCATTTTATCATATGCGCCTTCAATATTTGCAAAAGTTGCAAGCTTGTATTCCTTAGCAGTAATATATTTTCTATTTTGGTAATCCTGTTATGCCGGGCAGTATTCCTTGTGTTAAGCGTGCTGGTTAACATAAAGACAACTATCCATTAAGCACACTTTACGTATAAAATTATCGATTATCCTTTAGGAGTTTTGAAAACACCATTGAAATCTAAATAGGTCTTAACGATTTTGTATTGTTAAGCAAATCTCTACCAGGTAGATTTTGTATAAAAACTACATGGAAGCCTAGTCTTGCTTTAGGAACGCAAAACAGTTCCTGAACAGTAACACAAGACAATCGAATAATTGTAATAAAGCTTTATAAAGCATTACTGCCGAAATATTAATTGCACATCTCACATGTGAGGGAATTTTTTCTTAACTTTTCCTAAAAACTTCAACAACAATGTTTTTGCATTAGGATTAGTGAAAAATAAGTCATTTAGGCGAATGGAACAGATAAACATTTTACTACAAAATACCTTAATTCATCATACAACATCAACAATTCCTAACTGTTTTATTAATCATCTAGTGCGGTAAATAAAATAAGATAAAATTCGAAAAGATTGAGATGTGCACATACTGCACAGAAGCATTTCTAAGTAATACTAAGCGTTAAGTAACAACTTCAGTGGTATGGCTGGAATTAGTGATGTAAACGGTAATATTCTCGGTGGTAATATTACTGGTAAAATCGGTAATTTTAGGTAATATTACCAAAAGTGGTGTTACCGTGGTTATATCGGTAACATAAATTAAAAATGTTTTTTCCAAACAACTTAACTAGTCTAAATGTATAAAGAGTTGTGACACCACTGTATTATACTTCCTTATGTATTATTAATCTACTACACCAAATTTTTGCTGTAAAATATGAAAATCTACACCTTTTTCCTGTTTCATTGACATGATATCTATTTGGCAAATACGTAATAGAGCAGGAATCTGACCCTGAATATGATCCATCGTTCTGTCTGGTGAAAACAACAATCACTATTTTAACTAGAAAAGTGGCTGCATCGTCTTAGTCGATGAAAACCTCTATTGTGCTGGAATTTCGTTGACAACATGAGACCAAAGTAGCACCAGATGGTCGATGAGCTATTACTCGAGCAATTTTCGTTTCTGGAGCTCCATTAGGCTCAACCACAAAGTCGGCTTGTATTGATTTGTTGAAGAAATTGCGACGGTTCTATAAACTTCCTCCGAGATACCAACTGTCCAATCAATTGTTAGGCCTTAAGTACCATTGTGTCGAAGCGTGAGCCTTACCAAAAATTGCCGGCGCATCTGACGTTGCAGACCGGTGGAACATACAGAGGGACTCCATAACAAATTATGTCATCAATACACCCAAAGCCTTTTTCTATAAATCTACTCACTAAGGAAAATCGACATTTGGCTTTTAAATTTGCTTTTCGAGAAAGTTAAAGCGGCTTTAAAAGGCATCGAGATTTATAAATTTAATGCACTTGTAACAGTTTCAGCTTGTTACAAGTCGAAAATTCAAAATTTAACAAAACACATGATTAATTGGGGCAAATTATTTGGTTGCTATATTTACTTACGCACTGTAAAAAAACTTAGGAAATTTCAGCAAACCACTTCATTTGATATAATAGAATTAAAGATAAAAATGATGATTATGTATGTTCATGTATATTAAAAAATATTGTATTTGGTAAAATGCGACAGTTAATTTGACTTCCGATTTATTTTATTGGTATTGTACGGGTTTGTGTTTTTTCGCTTCAAAATAAAAAATTATATGATCATAGGTCAGTTGCATAGTGATCGCCGTAGGGCATAATACGTATTGGCAATAAAGCAAGCCAAAAATAAATTTAACTTTAATTAGTCGTTGTGTGTTATTTAGCTTAGTAAAGTTGTGAGTGAGTGAAAATAAATCGGAATACGGGCTATATTCCGTAAAATACAACACAATTGATTCCTGCATTTTACCAACAAAACCAATTTGAAGATTTGTAATTAGCAGTGCACCACTTGTTGTTTTGCATTGACGAAAACCTTAAGGAAAATTTTTATTGTTATATGCATATTTTTTTTTTATTGGGCTGGTCGAGTACAAAACTATTGATGTGAACTTTAACTATGGTGTTTCGTTTGCTATTTAGAAATCGCGGAAAAGCAAGCGTTTGTGAAACAACACCATAGCTGCTTATATCACACCAGACGAATCTAAGTTCCACGGTAAACAAATTTGGCGAGAAGAAAATTATTTACCATAGGTTCATCTTAATCGAAAATGGACGCAATCCTATGCATATAGCAACATATACAGTAGATCCATCTAAATTATGAGAAATTGACTGTTTTTCAAAAGAATGAGGAGATTGTAAGCCCGTTATATTATTATTTTTTTTTATTTATTAATTATAAACTAGATTATATATATTTAATTAAATTTAGTAAATTAAAACCTATAATACTAGATACGTTTTTTTTTTTTGCTGGGCCATGGTTCTAAAGTAAAGCAATTAGAAACTTTTGTTTTGTATGCATGCACTTATTTTAGTTATGTAGTTTAATGTTAAGCATTTCTCTTTAGTACTATTTATGTTCACTATTTAATGATATTTAGTTATTTATTTCTAATTTATTAATAAAATTTGTGTGGAATGCTAACCGAAATTTCTTAATTTTTGTTCTTAATATTTCTGGTCGTTATCATGAATTTATTTTATTGTTAAATTTAGTTATTTAATAACATGAAATTGGTCGGTTAAACGCCTTGATGATGATTTAAGTTCCAGCTTCACATATGGGTACGCCGTTATCATGGTAGTACATTTACGGTTGGGTGGGTACAGCAAACAGTGATCATGACATCTGAGGTCACTGAGCTGTAGCGGTTTGATTTGTTTGTGATAAAAGTAGTGCTGTGATAATAATTAATGTGCAAGTATATTGTGATACCAAGCTAAGTTTTTTTTTGTTATAATAAATGCGAAAGTTGACTTTTTTCCATCTAATGAAATATCAATAACAAGAAGCAGCATTATCTAGCTCTTGTGTGGTTGGTGGAAAGATCCCCGCCCAACGGACTGCCACCTAGCCGGCAATGTGCTGCATCCACCACGATAGACCACCAGGAGAATTTCTGATAACGAACATGTTTTTTTTTAGATGACCTTGCCTTTTTTTCAGAAGAGTTAAATTTTGAAACAGTTCGTTACACACTTGTTACTGACAATGGAACACACAGTAAAGCGGCTCGAAAAATGGTTAACAAAAGCTACCCCTGTATTACCCAGTATGGGTGCATCGGCCATGGACTTAACTTGCTCATTGCCGATATCTTCAAGATTCAGTCTATCAACAGTTTGAAATTTTCAGTCAGTCGTACGGATGGTTTCCGAAATAAAAAATCTCGCTAATATTTCTTGCCACATTCGATCTACATTCATACTACATCAGGTATGCCGCGCAGGTGCTGGCTATCGAAGACGAAGTGAAGTCAGTTATGAAGGCATCTACAACCTCCTATTCGAAATAGTTCATTGTGTATTATCTCTGATTACTAAATGGCCATCTTTTTTCGAGAGTTTGCTGTTTTGTCTAAAGTGGTGTACTGTTTTGTTAATATAAAACAAACTTTTGAACCAAATAAATGCACCAATTACAAAGAACTTATAAGTATTCTCAAATCACGGGTCGGAAAATGCTTATAACCGCTACATTTTGCCGCAAATTTGCTTGAACCAGCTATTCGAGGAAGGAGTATTTCGAAATCACAGAAACTTGAAGCGACTGAATTTATTTTTAATGTCGCAGAATTTCACCCAAATATAAGGACAAAAAATATAAGAACAACAAAATATATGAGTCTTTGGCGCATTACAATGTTCGAAGTGAACTTTTTTCATGACCGTCTGTGGTTGCAAGTGAGCAGCTCTCTGGTAAAATTTGGTGGGCGGGATTGTGTTCTACTTCACCTTTAAGTGCTTGGCGGTACATATTTTAAGCATGCCTGCATCGAGAGTTGCAATTGAAAGCACATTCAGTACTTATGGTTTTATATACATAGCTTAACACGTAATCCATAACTGTTGATCGTGCAGGAAAACTAACGTACATTTTGCACAACTTAAACCTGTCGAGATCGAACATAGGAAGTGTGGATAACGAAGATGAAGTTATTCCTGCTGAATCAAATACAAATTATTATTAACGGATGAAGCTGCATAATCATATTCGCTTGAAGAAGAGGATGACTTGGAGAAAAGTAAGAATAATTCGGTTATCATCATCCATAACCGAATTATTGGAGGCTGAGGATGATAAATGCGTCGGCGGAGATGAACCATACATTGATTAAAGAGTTTTATTGATCATAAACTCATATTTATGTAAAATGTATTATTTACTGTAGGCGTTGAAAACGACCTTGCCATCCTTCGACGTCTATCGAGGAACATCACGTCAAAGAAGTCAAGGATTTGATGCTCAAAAATTGTCGATTGACAATTAGAGGTGACTATTTGGCCAAAAATTCGACCTATATTGTTTCGCAACTGCCCTTCGTTTGATTTAGCTCCGCTTGACTTCTGACTATTCCTGAAACTCAAGAGATGAAAGAGAAAGCGAAATCGAAGAAGTAGGTTTTGTAGGCTATTCCGGAAATAGACTTTATCAACTGTTTCGAAGACTGAAAAAAACGTTGGCATAAGTGTATTCTATCCGAAGGAGATTACTTTGAAGAGGATGAAATATATTTGAAAGAATAATAAGCCGTTTGTGTTTTATTTAAATATCTTACTACTTTTGTCCAGACGTCAAAATATTACTAGTGTTCTTTGGTACAAATTGGAATTAAAATATTGAATAAAATGTGTGTTACCTATTTTACCCGTGTCACCGGTAATATTACCAAATTTAAAAATATCGGAAATTTTACAACAATAGCTGGAATCCATAGATAAATAGTAATATTTGTGCCAAATTTCAGAAATATCTAATGGGCCTTGAAAGAAGTTTGAAAATTGAATTTTTTTATGGGGGGGGGGGGGGGGGGTGCTAATCTAAAATTAACACCAGAATCTCTTTGATCAAAGAAATAAGAATTTAGACCAAATTAGACAGACTTAATTTCTAGTTCAAATATTTGTTCAAATTTTTGCAGATAACTCTTTGCTATTCAAACTTAAAGACCTTGCACTCTTTAAGTAAAACTACAAAATGGTGCAGATGAGAAAGTAACTACTACTTCTGTGAAAATTTATATTTGTTTTTTTACATTTGAGACATCTAAGTTTCCATACAAATTATTAGCGAAAAAGTCTAAAGTCTATAATTTTTAACAGGGCGACTTGATGAAAAACCACTAAACCTGGGCGAAGTCTGAAAAAGTTTGAAAAGCAGAACATTTCGGCTTAAAAAAAAACCTAGGAAAGATTGCTGTATAAAATTGGTTTAGTGGCGACGATCATCCACTGCTCACAAAACAGTTGTGTGATGAAATCTCTTCTAGACAAATTCCAAACGAAGTACCCTGATTCAAATATGTTGGTTAGTCAGATACCAAATTTCAATGGAATTGGTGCATTATCGCAGAAGTTCCGTTTGGGGCATGAATGGAATTTGTTAAATAAAACATGGCCAGATTTCAACAAATATTGGGTACACTACTAATAATGCTTTGATCCATAAGTACGAACCATAAATCAAAAAATTAGATTTGTCAAAAAGAAATTGGTACAATCAATCCACTGCCTATACTACATACCTAGCATCAAATGAAACATGCACGTTTTTCAATGGATTTTAGCGAGATTTTAGTTTCATACCTTGGGTTATATCATTTGCGGTTAGATTTCTTAAATAAAATAAGAGCCAAATTCAAGAAATATTGCAGACCACCACTAATGATAGTATGGTTGCTACCGTTAATAAAAAAATTATTTCACCAATTTGCTTTTACATAAACCAAAAATCCAGACAGGTAGACACTACGTCTCCAGCTCCAAATAGAACTAGATAGCACGTTGTTCTTTGGATTTTAGTAAAATTGCACATGATTTGAGATGTGAAGTCGATTCTAGGAGAAGTTCCGTACAAAAAAAATTGACTAATTCCGGTTCTGGAGAATTACTTGAGTCACATCATCAGGGGTCGAATTTCTTAATTAAACCATATATATAGCTAATTCAGGATGACTTCTCAGTCTCCAGCATCAAATGGAACAAGAATATTTGTTGATGGATTTTAGGAAAATTTTATATCTGAAGTATTTTGCAGATCCTATAAATAGTTCCTAAAAGAAAACCTATTATTTCATGGCCTGAAGAATTTTTAAGCCATAAGGTTGGGCTGGAATCAGAAGTTTTAAAATAAAACATTGCCGTCCTAATAATATGATGGTCAAAACCTTGGTCAAAACTATAAATCAAAAGTTAGATTTGCCAACTTTGGTTTTCGGTATTGTTACGATTATGGCCATCATACAACAATTTCATGTTATGAACAGCGACAGCTCAGACGGTTGGTTCAAACACAAAGTTCGATGGTTCGATGCTCGTCGTAGCCTATGTTTTTATTACTATGTAGCCTATGTTTATACACCAACGTACAAATTCATAATGATCTAATAAAAACAAGAGCATCCGAGATGTAGCGTACAAAGGAAGGCGAGGTTTAATGATTGAAGAATAAATGAACAATGACACGGATACATACACACCACCCGTTGACGATGATGAATAATGATGATTATGACAAGCCAAAAACGATATTTCCAGATGATTATGGGTCATAAACAGAATAGGCAATATTATGGTATATACTATAAGTATGTACCATAAACACGACCGATGGCAAGCATAGGACAGTTTTTGATTTACTTTAAATCGTGCAACACATGAAATAAATCTGTTGTCATAGCCCCACCAATGGCAAGCGGACAGATTTAAATAGTAAATTTTAATTGCAAAATCCAGACGAACTCAGAAGCCCGGTTTGTAACAATATAAACAATATTCTCCACCTTCAGCACCAAATGGAACACACATTAATTGTCGATGAATGTTAGAGAAATTTTATGTCTGAGACGTTAAACTATTTCTATAAACAGTTCCTAATCTAAAATAGATTAAATCGCGTTTTGTACCATTTTTTGGGCATTATTATAGGTCTCGGAGTTCGATTTTTTAAATAAAATATTTAAATTGTGTTGAAATTTTGCTTATACTGTGTTAAGTGTATCGGGTTATGAATGTGTTCCATATCAATCGGATATTTGGATGTGATGAAACAGTAATTTTGCTTTGGGGTTGTTGGTGGTTAATTGAGCAGGCTTTCTGCTTTCACCGGACATGATCTGTTTTTTTCAAACCACTGCGGGTGTCCGGGTAAATGTCCTGGTTTTTAGATATTATTCATTCAGATCGCTAAATTTATTAGCGGCAATAACAAATTTTGGGATCTAAATGAATATTATCTAAAAACCAGGACAATGTAAGACATTTTCCTGGACGCCCGCAGACGTTAAAACATGTCCGGAGAAACCAGGACAAGAGTTTGGGCCAGAATTGGGCAAGAATTTTGTCGGTAAAGCGAGACACAAGACTGGAAAATATTGAATACTAGATGTACAATAGTATTATAATTTTTACCAAACAACAATAAAATTTAGGGTGGTAGTACATCTCTAAAATCGCAACTTACAAGTCTCGCTTTACGAACAAAATTCTTGCCCAGAGCACGGATTGGATTTTGGTCATAAAATGAAACTTGAGAATTGAGGGTGAAAATTGTATCTATGTACATCTCATTTTGCAACCAAAATTAATACTATGAACACAACAAAAATGGTATCTACAAATCGCGTTTATTCACGCGTTCAACCACATTAGGCTTTAAATATATCGTTGTTTTAAATTGTAAAAATGCTATCGATTACCGAAACCATTGCAAAACGAGCTATTCTGTAATGAAACCTCGATTTTCTGACAAATTTAGTGCAAGTGCTGACGTGCAATTGAAAAGGACACTGAAGGACATGAACACAACGATAAAAGTCTTAAGCGAACTAGAAGTTGGAACCCTGGAATAGAAAAGATTATATAAAATAAAATCAGATGCAGACAAAGTTGCCTAGATAACTTTAGAAACAAATATACACTGGACAAAAGTACTTTAAAAGTAAATCGATTCATCAAAAGATCGGATCTAATGAACAAAACTCTTACCTTTGCCTTACCACCATGTAATTAATGATTTCAGCGTATAACATTTACTTTGCAACAAATCATATCAAGCCTTCTAACGATACCAACAATATTCTGTTGCAAAGATTTAGTGGTCCATCAACTACTGACTAATTTAACAGACAAAATATTATACACAAATTAGTATTATTGTGCTGATATTTTGAGCCATTCCTCATTAACAATAGAGCATTCCAAAATAAGTATATATCTTCATAATAATAAAAAAACGGCTCAACTATTCAAATTAAATGAGATCTTCACTTGAATCTTTGCTAGAGGCTTGTGCCAATATTTTCAAAATTTTACTTTCGACCTTACTACAATTTTTGGAAAGTTAAGTTCCATTGGCCGGGCATCATGGCCGGGGTACCCAAATAATTTGTAGTTCTTGCTGACTTTTTTTATTCATTTTCGCGGTTAAAGAAATCAAATTTATTTAGAAGAAAAAAATTTTGCAGACTAAAAAACACGACCAACCGACCCGAAAGGCAAAGCCGACTCAAATGCTTATTTACCATCGATTGATGAAAGAAAATAAGCAAGCTGGGTTCTAAAAGTCATGTGCTTTTGTTTATAAATTTTATTATGTCGTTTTCCAGTTACAATAAAGAGTAACGAAAGAGTAGAAAACGAGTAGAAAGAGCTGTCAAAAAGACAGTTTTTTGACATTATAAGTGGAACATACAAAAAATATTTTTAAATGACTTTGCTTTTTTGTATAGTTAGAGTAGTTTGCTACTCCGTCAATTTAGACGGATTTCAAGATGGCGGATTGGAGTAGCTTTAGAGTAGAGTAGTTTGTAAGTGGGAAATGACATTAAAGTTGCGAAGTATTATTCAAAATTTTAAAACACGATGATGATGTCATTGTATTCCAATAATAAAATTTCTTGACAGAAGAGAGGAGAAATTTGTTTAACACTTTAGATGAGTAACGGTAAGTTATTCTGCGATTTTTATATGATTTTAAGAAAATGTGACCAATTGATTTATCAAAAACGATTACATAAAAATCCGCCAAAAACTGGATTATTCGAAATCGGCCATAAAAATAAACCTGATTCATTGCTCCCCGCACCATTGAATATATAGAAATATTTCTACCAAATATTATAAATAATAATCATTTTTTTATCTTTAAGTAATCCACCCACGCCTTTTTTGTCAACAGCTACCCATAACGTACGCGAACCAATAATTTTAGAAACAAAACAAAAAAATTTTGTTTCGCACATACGAGTATTATAAGATTTGCGCTTATTGTTTGCGTAAATACGTCAAGGGAGTGTAGTAGACATTTGAGACAATACAAATATTTTAGACATGCACGAACATAAGGATCAGACAAGATTATCACATTTAAATATAAAATGTTTTTAAAAAGAAAAATGTTGCTTCACTTACCTTCAACTGCCACAAATATCGATGCCCCGGCCAAACTATAACATAATACAACTAAGAATAAAAATATATGAGTAAACCACTTCCGCGACCATTTGCTAACTTTATTGTACAGCCAAAATGCTGATTTTTCACCAACACTTAATCCCGATTTGGCCGTGTTCATTGTAAAATCACGAAAACCGGAAAATTGTTTAAACATAAATTCGCCCGCTTTCTGTGGATACATACTGGCGAATGGATTGTATCCGGCCGCGTATCCACCACCCCCCGGTTGAACATATTGCGGTGGTATTCCGGCCGTTGTAATACCAGCGGTTTGTTGTGGTGCCATATAACCTCCATGTTGATTATATTGCGGTATTGTAAGCGTAATTTTTGGCCGATTATTATTTGAACGTTCCATTTGTTACTTTATTTATATAAAAAACACTGTGCACTAAAATATTTTACTACAAAATACAATTTCCACTATTTACAATTTATTTACTAATAAAAATAATTTTTTCACCACCTTACGTCAAGCTTGACTTCTTACGTTTATTTAAATTTTATCTTCATTTCGCCATTTACATAAGTAAGGGTAACGAACAACAACAACTGTAAAATTATAAAAAAAAAATTGGAAAAATGATTTTTCTTCACTCGAATTTCAAACATTAGAAACAAAAAAAAACGGTTTGAGATGAGTGAACGGCATGAAAATAGGCCTTTCCACTCCACATGACACATTTGTATTATGATTCACTAAAAATTCTGAATATATACCCAGTGCGGAAAATTAACGAATTTGCTTTGTTGTATTTATAGAAAATTTGCAGTTTAAAAATTATTTTTGAAGTTTTGACTTTTTTCCATTTTCACGATAATTTCGAGTTGACTAAAAATTTTTATAGGGAAATAAGGTTTAGTGTCGCACGCAGTCACTTAGTATAATGAGGTGTATGTGTATGTGTTTTGGCATGGTTATTTACATGAAAATTTTTATTTTTACTATTTAAATAGGTTTTATGTTGTTCTCAAAAATGTTATTATCCAAAGATGAATACTCCCTGTATACACATTTGTGTTTAATTATAGCAAATTTTAGTATACTGGAACAGAAACAGCCTATTGTGTGAAGGGACATTTTTAATATTTATTTTTTTTAATTTGAAATTATTCCTTGGGGATGCGGATAAATAAAAAATATTTACGGTAGTATTGTTATTGATTGTGCGCGCCATAAATTTTGCTGAGATGTTTCTACGAAAGTTGGAGTTAAATAATTTTCGAAAAAATTTAATTATTTAATTTTAATTAGCATGTTCTCATTTTTTGTTTTTAATAGATAAAATGGGGTAATTTTAGTTTGACCCCTTTCCTTTGAGCATATCGCTAAAAATACTGATAAACCCAAAAGTATAAATTTAACTGTACAAAACTGTTCAAATTATTTTTGTTCGTTAATCCAAACGTTCCTAATTAGAAATAATTTTGTTGATAATTCTCCTCCTCTAAAGATTTTACCTTTTTGTTTTGTATGTTTTTGAGTTCTAAAATTTTAAGACTATTTTTCAAAATAGTTGGTTATTTTGGATGCTTTCTGATGTTTCGGAGAATAAAATTTTGGTAATTTAATTACCAGAGATAATTCAATTCAAGCAAACAGAGCAACTTCCGCAGCTGTCGAACAAGTTCAGTTCTTTCAACAATGTTGAACAAATTTTTCTATAATTTCACAAATATATTCCAAAATTCAATTCGAAATCGAGATATTCCAAAATATTTTACAACAAAGGTCTATGAGTATCTTCGAATTGAGAAAATTTTAAGTTGGTTAAGTTGAAGAAAATTAATTAAAAACCGATGAAAAACCGAAACTTCCGAAATTTTCCGAAAAATTTATTTTATTTTAAATTAAATTTCAAGAAATTTGAAATTTTCTTTATTTGAGAACTTTACGAAACTTGAAATTCGAAAATGTAAAATGGGTTCGAAGATTATTTTACAAACTTAGCATTTGACCCATTCGTAAAACGACAAAATCATGAAAATTAGTTTTTGAGGCTGCTTGTTTCCGAGAGAATACATAATTGCTTGTGTGTTTATTGACCCAGAATATACAAATTTGAGAGAAATCTTTAAAAACATTCAGAATATAAAGAGTTATAAAAAGTTTCATAATAATATAGTTGAGAATTTAAAAAATAGGAATCAAAAGACAAATTTCAAAAGATCTCAGAATTTAATAATTTTATCATGTTTCTTCAACAATTTCAGTGCTGCGATTTGTTGTGATAAAATAAAAATGGTCAAAATTTGAAATTGTTTCAATGGTTCGATGATTTTCAAATTATGTCAATCCCTAGAGATAATAATAATAAAAAATAATTTGATGATTGTATTATTATCGATTGAACGAAAAAATAAAAATTATGCAAATTAGAAGATGAATATGGCAGGTTTCAACCGAATAAACATTTCTATGAAAAAGGAAATTAATTTATTTTTGAGAAGAATTTTATTTATAATTCTTTTTTAAATGGATTAAATTAATTCAAATTGTAAAAAAAATAAAGCAAGACACATCCGAAATAGCAGAAGTGAGATTTGTGATCGAGTCGTGATTGATACAATTCAAATTATTGAAATGAAATAATTTAAATCTGATTGTTAGTTGCGGGCTTAAGAATGTTGCATTCAGGGTCCCACCCATGTACAAAATTTTTCGCTTTTCAGAATTAAACTCAAAATGTGTTTCTTAACTGGTGTATAGAACTGAAATTCTGTAGGGTATTTTGCCATTTTGCCCCTTACGGACTAACTTAATTGCCATCGAAGATCATCGAATTCCAGAGAAAATTGAAATTATAAAACACTCCTCTCGATTTTACTATAATACTTTCCAAATTAAAGTCGTGTTTGATAGAAAATTTCCATATTTTCAGAATTCATTAAAAAATGCTGCTTTACAAACTGAGACTAACTTAAAATCAAACCTTCCTTACTCTTGATTGCCTCGGTGGTCTAAGTGTGAAGCTGCCTGGTGGAATCAAGTTGATACTAGTTATCAGTTCCGTAACTTGCAGATTCCACAGATGTTCGTGTTACCTCCGCGCGGTGACCACCGGGCAACTAACTCATCAATGCAATTGACTGGATGGGTTAGGCAAAAACATGGCACTAAACAACTGAGCTGGGTAAAGGTGCCAATCGTACCGTGCTGAAAACCAATCTGGCCGCATAACCTGGCTAACCAAAGACCTAAAATTCTTAGAGGTGCTTTAATGGATGCTCAAAAGCAAAAGTTGGAGTCACCCTGGGCAGTGAGGTGAACTCACACCACACAGTATGGGGTAGTGCTGGTATAAAGGAAAGAGGCAAGTTACTCCTTGGTTTTATTCTTAGTACTAACCGTCAAACCGTGTTAATCCACTTTTATAACTAGAAACAGACAAAAGGTGCTAGATATCACGCTTGTCTCATATTTTATTAAGGCTAGGTTGGTGAATTGGAAAGTGTCTAATGACCTTCAGAACCATTCTAGATAATTCATTGCCAGTACCGGTTCGAAAAACAATTTGATGCTTTCAATGAGCTATGTTGGGAGAATCTCCTTTGAGTAGAGCTTTGGGTAAACAAAGACCACCTTGGTGGTCGAAACAGCTCCAAAGCTCTCGTCAAAAATGCAAAACGCTTTTTAGAAAAGCCAAGAAAACAAGAACTGCTGCCGATTGGAATTACTGTAAGGAGTAGTAAGTGCCAAAACCAGTGCATGGAGGCTCTACTGTGATAAAATACAGGAGTCCTTAAGGGCTGCGAAATGGCTCAAAGTACTGGCTTCAAGTCCTATCATCCCGAGTCGTCTCTAGCGTACGAATGGTTCTTGGACAATAACTAGTGCTGAATCTTTGGGGTTACTACTGATAACCCGCACTTTCCGGATTGCTCCGAACTGGCGCCTGAAATGCCGAATGCTTTTATGGGTTCAGGCTTCGAAAGTCAAATAATAAGCAACAGGAAGTTAGTGTGGGCAATTAACAACTTTAAGCCATACCAGTCAGTTGGACCTGATGGCATTATTTCTGCGGATATTCAACAAGCTATTGACTTGGCTCTACCTTGGCTGGAAGTTTCTTCAGATGCAGTCTAGAATTTTGCCGCATTCCTAGGAAATGGACCGATGTAAACGAAACATTTATACTTAAGGCAGGAAAAAGCTCTCATTTCCATCCCAAAGACAGAAATCCCTAGAATTTAAGGAATACTCCTTGGTAACCTTTCTCGATATAGGAGGTGGCTTTAGCAACGTCAAACCCGTGGCAATAATTCGGGCCTTCTCGACTCTGTGTGTGGAAGAATCGCTCGTTGGCTGGATAGATCAAATTCACCACAGTTGTGGTCTAAATGTTAATCCACGTAATTTGAGGTGGTCCTCTTCTCTAGGAAATACAAACTTCCTCAGATTAATCCTCTTATTTTAAATGGAATTAGCTTGACCTTTACTAATAAAGCGAAATACCTGGGTATTGTTTTGGATAGGAAACATAGCTGGAAGGCTAACATTTTAGAAAGGGTAAAGAAAGCTACTACAGCGCTATATTCCTGTAAAAACGGTATTGGAAATAGATGGGGTGATGAACCGCACATCGTGCACTGCCTCTATACCTCAATTATAAGGCCCATACTTTTATAAGGGATCGTTATTTGGTGGCCAGCCCTAAACAGTATGGCTAACTAAAAGTCGCTGTTGAAAATTCAGAGAACTTCCACCTTGTGTATTAGTGGTGCACTCAGGAGTACTCCTACTCAGGCATTGGAGGTTCTTTTCCATCTCATACCGCTAAATATTCTGGGCATTCAAATGGCAGCGAGCATAGCTAGTATAGGAGACTTACCCATTTTGTGTATCAGAGATATCCCTGACACCACCGATTACATGATTCCATTACCATCTTTTGAGGAAAGGTTTCGTGCTGATATTCGCTCCAGAGAGGACTGGCTGAATGAAGAGATGTTGAATGCTGAAGATTTGAAGTTCTTCACGGATGGTTCAAAAATGGATGGTAGGGTAGGTTGTAGTGTTTTCTGTGAGAAACTAAATGTAAACCTCTCATTTCACCTCCCCGACTATTGCAGCGTTTTCCAGGCTGAATTAATTGCGATAATGGAGACCGTAGATTGGTTGAGATATAATGTAGTATCTGTAAAAGATATTCACGTTTTTACGGACAGTCAGGCTGCTATTAAAACGCTAGCCCATAGCTGTCTCTCATCTCTTAACGAGATGGCAGATCAGTTCACCATCCACTTAACAGCATTTCAGTATTGCGGGAAATGAAAAGGCAGATGAACTCGCTCGACAAGGTATAAATTGCCTCTGTTTACCAAGTAAAGCCCAAATTACCAAATTCCGTTCAATAATACCTCGAGTGTTATAATTAGGTAGATTTGGCCGAAAACAAGATCGCGTAAGAACTGGGAAGCTATTAACACTTCAGCGTCGCCATATTCGTATGGTCGTGGGGATTGTTGCCGGACACTCTCTAATAGGTGAGCATGCGCGGAGATTAGGAGTCTCCTCAAATGACTACTGTAGAAGTTGCGAAGATGTAGAGGAGGATGAGACTGTACTCCATCTACTCTGCAATTGCCCCCGTCTAGTGTTAAGCAGATGGACATCAGGAGTATTCAAAGCCCGTTGTAAGTTCCGGATGGTTCAATGAGTAGGGTTGAGAAATTTTTATGTGCTATGGCTATGGACCATTTTTGAGTCGATGCCGGTCCTTAGGACAGCCATCCTAATTTAACTAAACCTGCTCTTGACTGAGTTCACTTACAACTTTCAATGTTGCCGTTTAAGTTAAAACTTTGGAAAGTTAAAGTTTGGGAGATTCAGAGATTGCCTAGTTTAGGAAATAATTAATATCAAAAAATGGATTCAGAACCGATAACCTTTTAAGTGTTTTGTGATTCTAACTCAAATAATCGCCAATTTTCACTTGATTGAGTGCGGATGTAAAAGAAACGGTCGTAATTTTTACGACCGATATCATGCCTGCAAAAAGATTATACATTTAATGTTTAACGATATTTAGTGTTTATTGTGATTGTTAGAATTGACAGAATGCAATTTTTTATTTAGATTTATCAATAATTCTTTATTTAATTAGATAATACAATAAAAAAAAACACAATTGCAGTTCCCATCCTGATAGTGCGACTGCATAAACTGCGTAACCTAAGAATTTATATTCGGAATTTTCATCCGGCAGAACCAAGTGAACGAGTCCGCTGGGAGAGAAAGACTTCGAAAATCTGACATCTAAAAGATGCGCAGAGCAATGGGAATTTTGTTCAAACAAATTTTGATTCTCAGTGGAACACCAAAGCAACTGATGGCACAAATTTCAAGATAAGTCAACCCTGATGCCTGAGAACAAACTTAATACTAGATTTTTGGATCCGCCTCTAGGTTGCCGAAGTTAAGCGCACCAAACGTTCCTCATTTACCAGATTAATTTTATTACCGGTAAACCAGAAATAAAATCGAAATCTAGAGCTTGATATTTACTAAAGGATTATTGAATATCCGTGTGTTTCGAAACAGTCAGGTTATTCGATGTTTTTGAGGTTATTCGAGTATGTTTAAGATTGCAGAGTGTATTCGATTGCTCGATACTCTTCGGGAATCCTTGAGCCTATTCGAAGTAAACGATTATTCGGCTTAATGCTAGTAACATTAACCAAGTTAAGTTACTCACTTTCATAAACAAACAGCTTACAAACTATTCGAACAGATTTGCAGACTCCTCACAATTATCCATTAATATCAAGATTTTAGAAATTATTAGAGTTTTTCTGGAGTAATTCAAATTATTCCTGTTTATTCTAAATTTCCTAAGTTTTCGACATTTTCGAGATAATTCAAGATTTTCGAATTTTACATGGCATTATATTATGCTTAGATTTAAGTAGCGGTATGTTTCAGACTTGCACAAATAAATCTGAATCTTGAATTTAATAGATTTTGAAGAGTTTCCAAGAGCAATTACGATATTTAAAGTATATTCAGAAAATTTCGTAGCATCGAGTTGTTTGATTTGTTACATTTTATTCGAGGTATAACATTTCAGGATGCCTAATATGAAGCTTTGCGATTTCTTATTTTTACGATACTGGACTTTGTTATATCGAAATTATAATATACATAACTTCAATGTATATTAAAAAATTATTTAAAATTAAATTTGTCATTTAATTTAAAATGAATTTAATTTGAAAATACGCCAACTACATAACAGTTAAATTCATATGCGGATTTTTTCGATGTCGTAGTCGATGATTCAATATCTCTTAGAAAACCCTACTCAAGCATAGCTTAGAAAAATGTGCCTTCCAGGTCAATATTTCTCTGTGGCGTTTAATAACGAATTTAATCAAAATTCTGGACAATTGTAAAATTTTCCGGTAAATGGTAAAGATTTTCATCGTTGAGGACATACACATATAGACCAGCAAATATGCTTCCAAAATCGGCACTGTGCAGCTTGGATCAACCGTTACGTGCCATTTTTAATTCGGGTTTGTCCATTGGCCCGATCAAACACAAGTGAAATACAAATCAAAAATCGCTGCCCAATAATGAAACAGGATTCGTTTGAAATGGAATTACACCACTTTGAAAATAAATGGATCAAACATGGATGGACTGATCAAAAAACAATAATGGCCAGGCTCAAAACGCGGGCCTGTTGCCTAACTACATATTTGTGTGGTTTTATTTACGAACATTGGAAAATTTTTCAATGATATCAAAAAATTTCGAATAATCTAAAAAATTTGCTCAACGATTTTCAGTGATTTGTAAAATAATATGAGTAACATCAACGAGCGTACCTAACCTCGAAAATCTGCAATAATCTACAAGCACACCATAATATCGTTCAAATTCGCAATATCTAGTCTAAAACTATTTCGGCAATATAGCAAAATCTGATATATACTTGAAAAATGTCACTTTTGTCCAAACTTAACTTAACGGTAAAGTCTCGAATAATCCCCAAGTACTCGAATAATGTAGAATCTTAGAACAATCTTGAGAAATCAAAAATTCATTAAGAATCTCGAGTAATCTGAAAAATATGATGCACGCGTCGGAAATCTTCAAGTAATCTTAAAAATATCATATTTGCGATGCCTACCCTCGAATAATATCGAAAATGTCCAATAAATAACTTCGATGCCAAACGACTAACTCAATTTGTTATTTAATTCCGGAAATCTAGATAATTCCAAAATTATATCATGCAACTTCCACTCTACAGTGGAGTTCACATTATATTCGGAATTGTTTATTAAATATTCTTTAGGTGACTAACATTTATGTTACGACGTAATTTAAGAGAAATCAGTGAATAATTTTTACTCGTATGAGTAAAATCGCGATTCATGTGAATAGTCCATTAAATAGTTGGGGCGTGTTCATTCAAAGGCATTAATCTAAATTATTCGGTTTTGACGAGTGAATCAACTCAGTTTACAATTGCCATAAGTACTAAATTGCCATTAAACGCGGTTTTGTTTATTGATACCATCATAATCGCGGTTTCTTGCAATTAGGATTTGTGGATCGGGAGACTCTAACCTCACAACTCGAAATACGAGAGATACTCAACCGACATCCTGAGGTAACTCCACAGGTGAAATTGGATTGGAGATTTTTTTTCCACAAAATTTCAATAATTTAGCTGATGGAAGCAGGTGGAATGCGTAAAAATCTGTTTGCACAATCGCAGACATACAGCTCTACATTTGTTCATTTTGGTTGCGAATCAAGAGGGAAAGGAGATTTGTATGAGGTTCAAATTCACTTCATAACACCATTTACAGATAACACCCCCCATGGTGGTATTTCTACACCGGTAATCGAACCCGGGGCCGCTTTCGGATGATAAAGCAAGCGTTCTACTCACTCTACCATGGAGATAAATGTTTAATTCAAGTTTAATTCGAGATTTAATGTTTAATTCAAGTAAAGTGTTCGTGCTTTAAGTGTTTCATACCTTAACTAATCAGAGTTACAACTTAGACTTGAACTAATTCCATTCTTCCAGATCTTTTTCCATTCTTTCCACCTACAATTTTCTACAACAAAAATTTTACAAATTTCTTAGTTTTAGTCAAACTAGAGATTTTAAATGGTTTCTAAAACAATAAGGAACATAGACAAATTTTCACAAAAATTTTAGAAATTGATAAGTAACTCCAACTAAAGAATATTTCATTCTTCATTTACACAATAATTCTCAAATTCCATAATCATCCAATAAACCGACCTAATCAATCATTGAATTATGGTACAAAAACTTGTTATAAAATATCATAAACTGTTTCAATTTATAGATATTATAAATGCTGGTAGGTACTCGTAAACTACTAAAAAACCATTCAAGATAATCAAAGGTCTCAATCAAGTTTTAGTCAAACTACGTTTGAAAAATAATTAAAATGTGAATCATATATGTACAATGTTTATATATAATTTGTCACGTCACTCTTGATAAACACATGTATTTAACGAAAACTATTTAAAATTAACAGCGAGAGTGAAACAATCTTCTAAAGTCAAGTTTAACAAATGGCCTTGGTGGACCAAAGCAAGATTCACAAATAAAATAGAAATAAAGACGTAAAACATTCAACAAACTTGTATTTCAATTTTTATTTTCTGTTTTAACTAAACAAGACAGTCGTTGTTATATCATAATGTATCCCATAAGAATATAAGTAACTTCCATTTTAGCATTCAATTTCTTTCAGCATATAGTATTCAACAAGTACTTGATATTTCATAAAATATTTTGTGGAAAAATCAATTTTCAACATAACGGTTAATTAACTTTTGAACTTTTTTTTATTTTTTCCTTAACACAGCAAATATCTGAAACATAATTACGACTGCATAAACTGCGTAGCCCGCCTGTGGAGATCTTAAAAGGAAAGAAAGACTGCGAGAATCTGACATATAAACGATACCCAGAGCAATGAGAATTTCGTTCACACACATTCCAATTCTTCACGACAAATGCTGATAATAGATGAGTGCCCTAAAATATAAGCCTACAAGTGGAACACCGAGGCAACAGATGGCAGAAATTTTAATTTAGATCAACCAACGCTGGTGCCTGAAGGACAAACTTCTTACTAGATCTTTGCACCCGCCTCTCCAATGTCTCCTGACTTTAGCCACGGTCGGGCGCACTAATAGTTAGTCATTTACAAAATTGTTATCGGTTAGCGGGAAATAAAATCGAAATTTGCCGATGAACCCGGTTTATTTGGAAAACTTCTAAATGTAAGGAAAATGAAAATTCCTTCGCATTCTCTGATTTCATGTCTTGATGTACCAGATTTGATGTTTAAATGGACATTGAATAGCATGATATTTATTAGAGGTTACTGATTTAAGTCGAGTATGTTTTAGATTAACGAGTGTATTCTATTGTTTGATTCAGGAATTTTAGAACCTATTAGTTGCAACCGATTGTTCGGCTTATTGTTAGTAACATTAAGTAAGTCATGTTACCGACTTTCATAAATAATTCGATAATTACACGGCTTATTACTAACTTTTTGAACGGATTTACAGACTCCTCGAAATTATCCGTTAATATCAAGATTTTTAGCAGATGTTTCAGACTTGCACAAATAAATCTGAATCTTGAATTTAAAAGATTTTGAAGAGTTTCCGAGATTATTCGACAATTTCGATATTTGAAGTTTATCTACTACTTGTTTGAGATTATGTCGAAATTATTGAGACTTTTCAAATAATGTTTGAAGATTTTGATATTTTTTAAGATGTTCAAAAAGTTTCTTAGCATCGAGTTGTTTGCAAAATGTTACATTTTATTCGAGGTGTTCGGTGCATTTCGTATTACTTTCGTATAAACATAACTTCTACGTGTATTTAAAAATTATTTAATTTATAATCAAATGTATCATTTACAAAAAATTGTTTTCCTCAATCGGACCAATAGTTGAAATTCGGATTTTTTCGATATCGTAATTGATGATATAAATTTTTAAAAATTAATTCAGATTTTCACGGCGTTCAATTATGAATGCCTGATGAAAAATCCAGCTGCATTCATGTAAAAACAAACAAAGGCCAACATAAATATAAATCGCGTTATCAATTTCTGGTAAGACCAGCATTCATTATGCCCATGCACAAAGGCCAATGTCAAACCTTGCAGTTCGTTGGCATCGACCTGTACGAAATATTGCAGAAATAGAAAAAAATGAAATAAAATTTTAATTCGAAAAGAAGAATAAGATTTCAATTTTAAATTTTAAGTTTTCCAAACCCTTATAATTCAACTAATTAGATTTACAAGACACTTAGTTTCAGCTACAATTTTCTAGAACAAAATCTGACAAATTTCTAAGCTTTTAGAACATAATCTAACAAATTTCTAGGTTTTAAAACCAACCAAACCAAGGTGCAAAAGCAATATTCTTAAAAATGTTAAAAATTGATAAGCGGCTCCCTTAACCATCCCACATTTGACAATTTTGCACCCCACCGTGTGTCGCTTAGGCTATTTTCACTCTGGCTAGAGTAAGCCATTAAGAATCGTAAACATCACAATTAACTAGCCCTATTAAAACACATACGTAGTAGTTTATTCTTCATTTACTGAATAATCCTCAAATTCCATAATATCCAATAACCCGACCTAATAAATTATTGAATTACGTTATAATTAACTTGTTATAAAATATCATACACCGTTTCGATTTATAGATGAGCATTTGTCCAGAACTTCACTAATATTATAAAGGCTTGACATGGTAAACGCAGTTTTTTGTATAAAATATTCATATTTGGACTATATGGATAATTGTAGTAAAAGCAACAACAACAATTTCTCAAAAACTTATTTTTAATATCAGTAAACTTCAATAATAATATCATAAACGAAATTTTGCGAGTTAGGCCACTTTGCTTCTCAACGCCTCAATTGAAATGCGAATAACTTAACCTACTCGTATACCAATAAAATCGTCAGTTCCGAAAGTCTCAAACAACTTATATATATATATATATAGATTGTAACGTCACTCTTGACAAATACATGTATTTAACAAAAACTATTTAAAACTAACAGCGATAATGAAAAAATGAACTAAAGTCAAGATTAACAAATGACCTTGGTGGACCAAAGCAAGATTCACAAATAAAACAGTAATAAAGACGTCAAAAATTCAACAAACTTGTATTCCAATTTTTATTTTCTGTTTTAAACAAGACAGTGGTTATTATATAATAATGGCTCTCATAAGAATTTAAGTAACTACCATTTTAGCATTTAATTTCTTTCAGCATATATTCAACAAGTGCTTGAATAGAATATTATTTGACGGTTTCGATCAATACAAAAATTTTCTTATGGTTTTCCTTTTCTTCACTTTGTATTATATCGATTACTCCACTGCTGTATTTTTTAGTTTTTGTTTTTTGTGTTTTTTTTTTATTGGGACAACCAACCTTGAACCACTCTTTAAATATACAACAACAAAAACTCGTTATCTAAGTTGAAAACTATTTTTATCAGTAACAACCAAAAAAAAAACGTAAAAATAAAATCAAAACAATCAGAGCAGAGCGTTAAGTTCTGTTAAATTTGGTTTAAATTAAAATCACAACACACCGAGTGCGGCGTCATTCCACACAGAGAACCTTTTAATATAAAAAAAAAATCGCGAATTTTGTGAATCATATGTGACAAAACATTTGGTGGAAAAATCATTTTTCAATTTTCATCCAAATCACTTTTTTAATTATTCCTTATGTTGAACAATAAATTTTCACAAACGATTAATTAACTTTTCATTTACTTTTGAACTTTTTTTTCTTATTTTTTCCTTAACACAGTAAATATTTAAAACAAAATTACATTTAACACCAAAAACCACACACACAAACAAATTTAATTTTTTTATTTTTCTATTTTGTATAATTTCCTTTAAGAAATTTTAAAAATAAATATTTTAATTTATCGAATTTATGATCACACAACACTGAGAAAATTATTTTGATTCACAATTCACAAGCGACTAAACTTTTTTTTTTTTTTTTTTTTTAATAAATTTAATATTAAAAAATTATTATGAAAAGAAAATTAAAAAAATAAAAGATAATTTAAATTAAATTAAACGACAATAAAAACTAGTAAATTATAGTAGAATAGATTCGAATAATCTGAACCGTACAGCTCGGAGTCAGAATTAAAACTGATTTTTTTTTTTTTTTTTGTATATGTTGTGTAAGAAAATCTACTGAATGAAAATCTACTGAAGGAGAAAACTGTGAAAATTTTTTGTTTTTGTTTTTTTTTTGCTCGGTATATTTGTGAAGTGTTGTTGCTGCTGTATGTTTTTTATGTTGTTTAATTTTTATTTTGATAATACCAACAACAACAAGCGATTAATAACAATATATTTGTATCGTGTGTTGTTACGTCTTTTTTTAGAGTTCCGAATTAGATATAAATATTCGATGGATTGTTTATATAGATGAAATTCACGAAACGACACAGGCTGTACAAAATACGTATTTTAACAACAATTTATTATGTCTAGCCAAAACTCCATTTCTCACATTTAATAGACCTAAAATATCTATAGGGCGCAAGAGTTGCAATAATGAATAATGACTTAGTTCTAAAATACTTTAGTCTTTGACCACGCCAACAGATTTAGCAGAGAAACAATAGGATTAAGCAACATTAAGCCCTCTTAATTAAGAAAAGCCTGACATTAAATGTGAAATGACGCAACTAACGATTCATTTCAGGGTTATTTTTTAGATGTTACTACGTTATTTGAGACAACGACTGGCAAAGGTATTATCAATAATACTAATAAATAACTTGGAACTTGCTTTTCGACTTAGAAACTAATAGAATAGTTTGGATAAGGGCAGTTTTAATCTGTTCCTTCCCTTTTGAAGGAGTACGGGAACTGCTCCATCGCGTTCAAGTGACGTAGGATTTAAAAGACATAAGCGAATACTCCACTCTCTTCATGTCCTCTGTAAACTTCCTGCACATAAAAAATTAACAGGAACAACGTTTCCATAGGCTTTTCCGTTTGTCAGACCATACCACTCTATTGAATTCACTCTCCTTGTAGTCTTCCTTAACTTTCCGAAATCTCGGTTCCGTCAAGGCATCTTTTTAAGATTTTAAGACCCTTACAATAGCCTTCCCATTTAATTATTTAATACATTCTATAAGCTTTTTAACTCTCGGCAATCATAAACATATCTTGATTTAAAACTATATTTTTTCTAGTAGGTTTTCGATGACTTTTTAATTGCATGTCAAGGTCACATTCATTGTATGAAAAAAAAATAACATTGAACTTATTATCTAAAATAGTTTAAATACGTTTCCGTTAAGAACAAAGAACTTTCTTTCGAAAATTTTTATTCTAAAAACGTTTATTTACGAGATATGTAGATTCGAAATATTTAATTGGGTCAACTTAGGTGATTCGGCCGGCGTATTGTGGTCGGTTGCGTCACATTACATGATGTAGCAATACTCGATGAGATTCTTTAGTGTGTTGATGGTACCCAACTATTTACTCACCTACGTGATAGGTTGACACCATTAAAACTCCCTGGCTTCCTTCGCTGATATTCAGCTCTATAAGAGTTGCTCGTTTATCACCATTTGTGAACTCTAAACTACTTAATAATTTAATGAGACATATTATAATTAAAATGACAGCACATGGGGTTATGTTTTCCACTTAAAGTATGAAGAGATGTGGCCTTAGTGTCATTTAGGTTGATTTGTACTCTACCTGTTACTTTGCTGTTGCGGTGTAGATAGCTTACATTAATCCTGAGATTTAGGAATTTTATGCATAATGTGTGCTTAGAAAAGAAACAAGGGAGGGATCATAAAAGGAGATTTTAACCTTAATTAGAAAATGATAAAAATATCTTGTTGCAGATCATTTGGGGCCCATTTGGACCCTACATACTTTCGAACAAAATTAAATAAATTAGAAGTATTTGGTGATAAAATATATTTTTGGCTTTTTATAGATACAAATATATTAGTGAAAATGACATTGATAACATTTTCTACCCAAAAAAAAGCAAAAATACCATTCCCCCCATACTTTACCCCAAGAGTTATACAAAGTTCGTATAACCCTGAATAAAAAATGAGAACTTTTCTTGAGCTCATTGTATTGGTACCAAACTACAAAAATACATTTTCTACTTCATACAGAGTGTCAAGTACAAACGTACTGATTTAGCGAATTATATTCACTAAATCAAAAAACTTAATGAAAACCAACCCATAGACGCAAATATAATGAGACAAAAATAAAAACTATTTACAATGGTACTGTAAATAGTTTTCTTTTTTCGGATAGCCGGGATGTTTATGCTAAAAATGAGAAACATCTACGCAAAAATGCATTTAAAAATTTGAAAGTCTGCACTGACAGCGGTAAAATTTGCAAAAAAAAAATATAAATATTATAATTTCCATAAATTCTATAATAAATTACACAAATTCTCCAAAATTTACTGTTTCTAAAAATTTCATAATTTATACATATAACCAAATTCTGTGAATGCTATAAATTTTTACAAATTCTTTAAATTTTATAAATTCTATTAATTCAATCTTTCTGTAGAAATTTCTTAATTTTGTAAGTTCTACAAATTCTATATATTTTTATATTAATCAAATTCCAATTCGATTTAAAAACTCCTTAATTCCTATAAATTAAATTTCTAAAAATTCTATTAAATAATTCTAATAACTATAAATTCTATAAATTTGATCAATTCTGTCAGTCCTATAAATTGCATAAATTTTTAAATTGCCGAAATTTTACAAATTTTAATTATGTTACAAATTTCATAATTTCAATAAATCTTATAAATTATCTAAATTCTTAAAATTCTATAAATTTTACAAATTATCTAAATTCTGTAGTTTCTATAAACCGTAAATTCAATAAATTAAAAAATTTAAAGAATTTATTGAATTTAAAGAATTTAAGAAACTTACTGAATTTTTAGACTTATTAAAATTTGTAGAATTTACAGGATTTACAAAATTTATAAAATTTTAAAAATTTAGAGACTTTATAAAGTTTATAGAATTTGTCGATAAAATATAAATTCTTTAAATTCATGAATTTTTTAAACGATATAAATTCTTATAATCCTATAAATTCTGCAAATTCTACAAATTCTATAAAGTCTAAATAAAGATTAAATAAGTTTCTATTATTCTAAACATTCTGCTAATTCTATAAATTTTACAAATTTTATAAATTTTAATATATCTATAAACTCTATAAATTTTTTAAATTTTACGAATTTTATTAAACTTATAAATTCTCTAAATTTTATGAATATTACAAATTTTTAAATTTTGTAGATTTTATGAGTTCTATAAACTGTTTCAAGTCTGTTCTATAAATTATATAAATTTTTTGAATTGTACAAATCTTATAGGTTCCAAAATTTCGATAAATCCTGTAAACTTTAATAATCCTTTAAATTCTATAAGTCCTATAAATTTAACAGTAAGTTCTTTAAATTCTACAAATCCCATAAATTCTTTAGTTCTTATAAATTCTTTAATTCAATATATTCTATAAATTTAAAAAATTTCATAAATTTTATAAATTCTATCAATTCTATAAATTTTAAACTCTATAAACCTTACAAATTCTAAACGCTTTATTAATTCTATAAATTTTATGAATTTTATAAATTCTTTAAATTTTGTAGATTCTATGAGTTCTATAAATTGCTTGACTGATAGAGTTCTATAAATTTTAGAAATTCTACAAATTCATATTGTTTTTCAAAATTATCCTTTTTCTAAAAGTTACCCAATTCTATAAATATTAAAAATTTGTTAAATTCTTTGAATTCTGCTAATTTTATAAATTCAATAAATTCTATTAATTCTATAAGGCAAAAAATTCAGTAAATTCTTTAAATTGTATAAATCATTTAAATTCTGAAAACATTGCAAATTCCATAAATTTTCATTTCTTCAAACTCTATAAATTCCATGAATTTTGTAATTTCCATAAATTTTATAAATTCTGTAAATTGTTTAAATTATTTAAATTCTATAAACCTTACAAATTCTAAAAACTTTATAAATTCTATAAATTTTATAAATTCTTTACATTTTGTTGGTTCCGTGTGTTGTGGAACTGTTTTAACTGAAGCAGTGCTATAAATTCTACAAACTCAAATTGTTTTCCAAATTTTACCTTTTCTAAAAATTCCCTAATTATCATAAATTCTATAAATTGAGAAAAAATCGATTTGGGCCCTTACAAAAAGTTTACTTTCATTTTTAAACGTTTATAACGTTATGAAAAGGACTAGAAGTATGCGGAATTCATCTGTAATTAACTATAATTGACATAAACACTAAAAATCTGTACTCTGCGCATAAAGAATGCATAATTAACGGAAGACTAGTTGTTAAAATGACCAAGCCAATTTTTATAATTTTAAAACAACATCAACTCACTTAATAATGAAAAGCTAGCTGGGCTTCAACTGTAATGTTCCTACAAATTGTGCCAAATCCCTAAAACTACGGACCAGATTTTGATATACTATAACTTAAAACCTTCGGTAGCAGGAACCCCTTCTGCGATGAAAGTTTCACCAAGATCGGTTCCATAATTTTTAAGATTAAGCCGTACAAAATTTATGTATGTCGCGCTTTATAGAGAAAAAGATTTAGAAGACATTTACTTAGGGGAAATCGATACTTCGAGGTACATCATTTTCATTGAAAATGTCTTGTGAGAAAGTTCACCTCAAATATGTTTTAATAAGTTTCAGCAGTTTATTTGGGGACTAGCCAAATCGCCAAGTCACAAAATCAAATATGTTTCACCTTTCAAAATGTTACATTTTAAGTTTCATTACAAGACGGTTAATTCATAACAAGTTTTTTAGAACTCTTTCATGCATGTGTAATGTAAGCGTAACCTTTCAATTTAATTTCAAAACAGTGATTTAACTAGGTACCCACAGCCGCGAGGACCCACGGTTATTGGGGCCCACGAGATTTATCAGGTGTTCAAATATTAGTTCAAAGTCAAGATTAAATAAATGTTAGCTCAGATTAAGCTTAAAGTAGACCACCATTTCAAATTTGAAGAACAGAATATTCCTAGAAAATTTTTAAGAAAAGACGGTGGTCTGTAGTTTTTAGAGACAGAAGAAATCGTTCCTGTTGCCATTAGACATTTTCTTAAGAAAGATCCAACAATTTCTTCTCGGTTGCTGAAGGGCCCATACAAATAAAAATGGGTTTAGGTTTTGACAGATATTTAAATTTGCTAAACTCGTTTGAAATTAAAGCTTTCGACATCAATTGATAACGATTTTAGTGTTTTCTGTCGAGATCTTCCATCTCCAAACATTGGTTGAATTTAGTAGCCTTGATTTAGATGTATATACAATCGGACCTAATATTATCTCTAATAACCATTCATACTAATGAGTGTAAAATTACCATCAATACTTCACATTTGGTATATTAAAATCACTCATTATCGAATTCGCATTGAATCGCGAGGATGGCTAGAATCGCAAGGAGTATACTTATGGAACGCAAAAGGCAATGAAAAATGATTGGAATTTAATTCGAACAAAAATGATTTCCAAATCACAATCGGCAATTGTTATAGGAACCGATGCAAATTTGTCCGATATACCCGCTCCTGTGGATATTAGTCTTTCTGCAGATATTTGCGATGAACAATATAATTTGTTGAAAAAAACTCTTCGGTTTTGAAGTTTAGGTCAATAAATGTAGTATCGATAAGTTTATCGGTAAATATAAAGATTTTACTTTCGTTCTTATACCTCTAAAATTGTGATAGTAAATCATACTAGAAGACCAAATATTGGAGTTATTCAAGATATTGAAGTCTGTTATCTTCAGCCTTTAAATGAATTGAAAGTGATAGTATTGCGCCATTAAAATGGCAGGTTTAATGGCTTCAACTGGTTGTTCAGTGACAACTACACCACTAAATGTTGCTGAAGAAACGTCATGAATTGACATGCGATGGGTTTAGTTATTTGCGCATGTGATGCTTGTGGTCTAGCAATGGCATGGGTTAATCAATTGTCTGTTCTGTGAAACATCCATCCCAACATCCGCAGCTCTGTCAGCAATTATGTACAACAATTTCTTTAAAAAGCTCTGCTACCTTATTATTTTTAATGCAAGCTTTAAAGAAATTGCAGAAGTAATATAACATTGCTGGCATGTGCAGATGCCAATAAAAGCTGCACTTCTAGCCCTCGAAAATTGACTCGGATGGGTTACCGCACCTTTCATTTTCGAGCCTCCTAAGCTGATGCATTACTCTACAAATGCCTCCACTGACAGCGGTCTACGACAAGAAGTAATTACGGGGAATATGGTATCGCGTGAATGTAGGGTCTTACTTACCGAGAAAGCCAACAAAAAAACCTAACATTACACAGGGCATGAGCTTGGAACAGAAACAACTAAAAAGGAGACTACCAAGATTCTCCTTTAAAATGAAAATGAGGGAGAAACTTCACGAATTCAGTGTATTAAGGGTGGGCAAACAGGATGCTCATGTCTCTTCAGTGATATGGTACCTTAGATATTGTAACTAACTGGCCTGGATTTTGCCCGCACATGTGGTCGCACACTAGATTGGATAACTACCTGTCGGCCTGGTGGGTTCCATTATCCGCATGTGCAGTCGCCACTTTACACACAAAAAAAATAAAAAAAGACAAAAGAGAGTGAGAGCAACAAAAGGAACTGACTAATAAAAAAAACAATGGCCTACCGTGCGAAACGTCATTCCCACACCCATGCCCGTTCACTCATCACTAAACTTAACTTACCACATGGTTAGGGATTCCATAATTAAACACAATAAATAACCTTACACGCCATGTTTCCTTTTCGTTACTAACAAAAGAAAACTACATAAACTAAAAACTAAAACTTACTATTTATTTTCCGCTCTGGTACCGCTGATTTCCTTTTTTTGTACTCCGTTATCAATTTCGTAAAGTCGGAATCCACATTCGTTGCGCCACTTTCGCCAAGAAAAAAAAAGTTAAAGTTCGGTCTGACTTTCTCAATACACTGAGAAAACCGTTTATTTCACAATACTTTATTTTTGTATTTTATTACATAGCTATGTATATATGTATCTAAGTTTAAATTTTCATGTTTTTTCTTTGTTCTAATTTTCCAAACTTAACTTGTGCAATTTTTTTAACTTTAACTTGTACACTTTTCCCACTTAACTTGTAGCATTTTCAAACTTAACTTGTGCAATTTTTTAACTTTAACTTGTACAATTTTCAAACTTGTGCAATTTTTAACTTTAACTTGTACAATTTTCAAACTTAACTCGTACAATTTTCCCACTTAACTTGTACCATTTTCAAATTTAACTTGTGCAATTTTTAAACTTAACTTATACAATTTTCAACTTAACTTGTCCAATCCTCCAACTTTACTAACTCCATTCTCCTGAAAAGTAAATTGTCCACTTGGTTGGATCCGTCCGTCTCCATACACTGCGGTGGACAACGGGGTTGCGCCCAGTTCTTTGCGGATTCCTAGTGGAGGTGTCCCTAGCGGAATCGGAATCACTCCCGTTATTACTATCGGCTCTAGTATCCCGGCTCGGCTGCCTAACTTGAATGCCACTCGACGAATGAGGTAGTTCTCCTTTTTGTTCTGGCGCTGATTTGTCCCTGGAGGACATCTTCCTCAAAAAATCTTCCATGATTTTTTCTATTTTTCCGGAAAATCTGCTTTCAAAGGTGGCATCGAAGTCCGTTTCAATTAACGGCGAAGGGTCCAAAACACTAGTTTGGTGTACCTCAACATTTCGGGCGGCCACTGACGTGGAGGGTTGTGGACGGTCCCGTCGGGTATACTCCTGCCTGCCAGCATCGTACCGCTTCATGTCGCGTCCCACACTACGTATAGTTCTCTCCAAAGTTTTGATTAAGATTGGTAGAGATTCCACGTTCGGGAACGAATTTGCCAATCTTACCGCTCGGTCCTTTCAGTGAATCAATCTTATTAATACGCCCTGCTTGTACTCGACAGTAGGATTAGCATCAATATCATCTAATACCGCGTCTAATTGATCCATTTTGGCATTTATGAGCTCTAGTTCAACGTCGGCTGTTCCCACAACATGGGAATTTCTTTGTTTCAACTGGGGATCCACATTCTCAGCTTGCAACACCTCATGCAGCTTCCGCTCCGCATTCTCATCCCTGATGGTCAATCCTCGAACCAAATACTTCACCTCTAATTCATCCTTCGACAAACTTTTCACTAGCGTATCAAAATCCAACGTAGTAAGGATAAAACCGTAGAAAGCGAGAGCTGGGGGGGGGGCAAGAAAATTATATCAGGGGAACTCGCAATCAAATAGGTTTGAAAAGATAATGGAAGTTATACCCACTATTTAGACTAACCACTCTCAAAGATGCACGTTTTAAGAGCCCAGCAATTTACACAATTCACTATTACAATCCTTAATATATGTAGTTTAAAATTTAATACAATATAATATATATTAAATTCAATACCGTCAGTGGTATAACACTATTACAAATTTCTTAGTATTAAAAAAAAAACAGTAATGAGATGAACAGACATAAGTATAGGAAAAACGTTACTTTCAATAAGCTCGGAATATTTATTTACTTTTGCTACTATTTAGCTTAATGTATTTCCAGCGAACTTATTAATTAATTCGGTAGGTTAGGTTAGGATAGGTTGGAGTGGCTGCTTACGCACACTTAGACCGGTGACGGTCCATTGTGATACCACGGGATGTATCCCCTTTTACCCCTATTGGAACCATTTCGAGCTACTTATGTAGCGTAAGACGTCCCGCACTTTAATGTTTTCGGGATCCGAGAGGCAGTCCATCCTGAACTTACCTAAGTGTTTGTGCCTTCTGAGAGCCAATGCTGGACACGAGCAAAGGAAGTGGACCAACGTCTCTTCCTCCTCTTCGTCCAAGCAGCTTCTGCAGAAGTCATTAGCCTCCAGACCCAGCCTTCTTGCATGTTCTCCAAAAAGGCAGTGTCCCGTGAGAATTCCTACGACCGTTCTTAATTCACGTCTTCGTAAGGATATTAATGCCCTAGTGCGCCCCAAGTCCAGCTTTGACCAAACTTGTCTTGCAACTCTACAGGTGAGGGCGTTAGACCACCTTTGCCCCGCTGAGGATAGCGCCTGCTTCCCAAGTGCTTGTCTCAGCGCTGTGATAGGCCTCCCCAGACTTGCCCTTTCCGGTTGCAGCTGGAGAGTCGTACCATGCCTAGCAAGTTCATCTGCCCTGCAGTTCCCCATGACGCCCGAGTGACCTGGGACCCAGACTACCTGGATGTTGAAATGCTCACCCATCTCATTTAGAGATGAGTGACAACTCAACGCCACCCGTGACGCCAAAGACACCGATTCTAACGACCGGATCGCCGCTTGACTGTCCACATAGATTGTGATATCGTCTGAGGATAACACATTATGCTTCAACCACGTTATGACCTCCTCAATCGCTACGACTTCAGCTTGGTACACGCTGCAGTAATCAGGGAGACGAATAGAAATATTTACATTTAATTTGTCACAGAATACTCCAGCTCCTACTTTGCCGTCTAGCTTGGAGCCATCTGTGAAGAATTGCAACGCTTCGGTTTCCGATAACGGTATATCCCTCCAGGATTCCCTTGAAGGGAAGGAGGTCCGAAATCGCTTCTCGAAGCGTAGAGTAGGTTTAATGTAGTCAAGATTCGCCAGCTCATCCTTCAACGATCTGACGATAGTAGAGTGTCCTATACTAAGACACCTCCACTGAGAGACGGCTGCAAGTCGTACAGCCGTATTTGCCGCCATCTGTTTGCCAAAAATGTCGACCGGAAGAAGGTGCAACATAACCTCTAAGGCACTTGTCGGTGTCGACCCCAATGCCCCGCTAACAAGCATACATGCCGTTCTTTGCACTCTCTCAATCTCGAGAGATTTCGAACCATCAAACGTCTAGTCACTAGCAGTCTCATCAACTACTCGAACCGCATTTAAAATGCAGAGAAAGATGGGGAATCAACATTATGGTGCGCAAGTAAACCATATCATGGTCCATCTATTGCAGTGAAGCGAAATGCCAATCATCTACCATCCCCGGATTATAATATATTTACTGATAATGCATTGATTTAGTATACCCGTGAAGGAAACAAAAATAAAGGAACAAAAACCAACACCTACGTGTGTCATATGCAAAGCCTGAAGGGCGTAACAAAAACTACTTTTAATAAACCCGTTTCAGGTCCCTGTTTCGGCGACATTTGTAACTAACTGGCCTGGGTTTTGCTTGCACTTGCGGATAATGGAACCCCCCAGGCCGACAGGTAGTTATCCAATCTAGTGTGCGACCACATGTGCGGGCAAAACCCAGGCCAGTTAGTTACAATATGCTCGAACTCAGGATCACATACCAGTGCCGTCTGAGTTCCTGAACCATCACTTTCCGGATGGTCTGCCACTTGGCGAGTCGGATGATGATGTTGATGGAGAATATATGAAAGACGAGGTTACTGTCCTGCAAATACTAAAAGTGGAACACACGTGAGACTTCTATGAAGTGGTAGTATTTGCGTCGCATCTAAGCGTTTCCTCACTTCCAGAGACGATCTAAGTGGTTTTAACGACATAAATTATTTTCAATCGGTTTCAATTAAAAAACTCATCGCAGTGGCAGTTTCGAATATGTTCGCAAAATTAACAATTTTAACTGTGTAAAAAGAAATCAAATTGTGAATTTGCCATCTGATGAACAATTATCAATAAAATTGAATGAATTGGAAAAGTGACACTTGACGGTGAGCTTATCACACAATTAAAGATCCTTCTCAAATAACTTGACATTGTAGTACTTGCAATTTTTATTTTAATGTCAGTGTTTTTCCTGATTTATCTTTTTTGCTGTTACAACGCTATTTGTCGTGCTTGCTGTTATTTATTTACTGGAGGGCCATGTGGGCGATAAGCCACCTCGCACCGCGACCTCGAAGATCTATTGTGCTTGCTGTTCACAATATTCCTTTTTTATCACAATAAATAAAGTAAATAAATGCGTTTCAAACGTCCAAACGAGAGAAATTTGCAAAAAGTGATCTGAAAATTATAAGTGCTTCGAATTAAATTCAATTCAAGTTTTAAGTCTCTCCTGTAATTGAAAGAGACCGGCCGAGCTATCGCAAATTAGCTCTCATGTATTATACAATTCAAAACCAAAACTACTTAACATAAATAATATTTTCTTCTTAAGAAGAGCGAATAAACCGCTTTAACCATAACATTGAATTTAGATTTTCCACATTGACATTTGATAGAAACTATATTTAGACGGACTCTCCGTCTCGAAATCAATACACACGTGTCTTGTGAGTCACAATAGTCACTAGTACCTTCGCATACCCATCAATCAACAACTCTCTCATCTATATCACACCACCACACACAATAATATTTACAAAATTCTAGAATTGTGATTCGAAATATTTTAAAATAGAATTAAATTTTCACGCGTCATGTCCTATCATCTCAAGTATAAGAAAATTCATTTTTCCATTAATTTAAAATTATTATTTTTTGTTTGCTTATTTGTCGAGCGGTAAGTGACTAAGCATTAAAACAAAAACTAAATTGCTTGATTTGACGTCTCGTATATCCATATACAATGGAAATTCTCAACCCTTGACCAAACACATTCCGGACCCATACAATATTCACCAACGGGGGACATGTCATTTAACAACAGTAAATACTATACTTAATTAGCTTAATAATTCAATGAAACATCTATAAATAGTCGCGAGCATCTAAACATCTGGTTATCTCATGTAGTTTATCGTCCAAAAAAAATGTTGTCTCTTAAGCTCGTATGTGTTTATATGAAAAATGACAACGCCTCTGCTTATTTAAAAGTCTTAAACACAACGAAAATTTTCTTAAGACAATATGTTAGGTTTATGTATTGCAGTATTTTATGCGTATACCGGACTATGTAAATACAAAATAGCGCGCACACACAAATTGTGTTATCTAGTAATGATAAGCAAGCAATTAAATGAAAAATCGAAGAAAATTTCTCCAACACTAAAATGTTATTCTTGTAAATTATGCTCGTTCATTTGTTTGTATATGCGCGCAAACTAATGCCGATTGGGGAAGTTTTTATATAACCGCATATTGCAGTGATTTCACATGACTCGGTTTGGGTAAAAAACAAGTTTTGTTTTGTATTCATCTGTTGCTTCACGGTATTGTAATGTATAATTGAAGGCAGTGCATCGCCCGTTGCTAGAAATATTCATAAAACATGATTATTGTTTAAAGCATAATTAAATATTCTATGACGTGCAATTTACAATTTCAGGTAAATACATAAATTGTCCGCATTGTCGAAATCATGCGTGGTTTTTTTTAGGTTATAATTTATGTTTGTGAAAATTTGAAAATTGGGTGAATAAAGTTTTGGTTTGTATTAATTTAAGGGTTGCATGTTTATTCGGTTTCCATATTGTTGTCGCTTTGTGAAACCGTTTATACAAAAATTATACAATATAGATTTACAAGAATTTCGTTTTCTATACATAAAACTTAAGTATAACTTACATACATGCTTGGACAATCATATTTATGGTATATATACATAAATGTACATTTTACATACCCAGAAAGTGATTTATTGTTACATTATTTTTTACTTATCTATTCTTGAAGATTCAGTAAATTCAGCACCTGTTGATCATAACACTTTTAGTTGTGTGGGAGGTTTAATTTTTCTAACGATTCTAGAATTATTGTATAGCTGAACCTTCAATTTAATTTTATATAATCTTCGTTATTTTTTCGGAGCGTTGTGATTATATTTAAATGATGAATTGCACTTTCGAGAAAATCTGGTGCTTCATTGTTTTGGTACTTCTTCTCTAAATCATAGTTGAATGATGTTACAGCATAAAACATTTTTTTTTTTGGGTTAGCGAGTGTAAAAGTTTTTCAGTAAGCAGGTTGTACAAACAATTTCAGAAACTGTTACATTTACTCAGTATGCACAAGTCCATTTAAATTTAAAACTCTGAGAACTGGATAAACTTTGTTAAATTTTCTTTCAAATATTTTACAGGTCGAGACTGGTGCGAAACTGAGTTCTAGTTTATTTATCTAATATTCTGGTGAAGCAAATTTTACTTTCTGTTACCTTAATTAACTTATAAATAGTGAATAATGACTAAGTTTTACCGAAGGGTCAGATATTTTGTTTTGAATATTCACACAGGTAACATTTACATAAGCAAGAGTGCTTAAAACGATTTAAGATGTAGTCATTACTATTATTTTTTATTATTAAAAAATTGGTTGGAACCACCCGAGATTCCGCACTCAATACCACGAAGGGCCCGTGGTGCAAACCAGTAATTCTATCCTAAATCGCGACAGCGTGCTGCAGCCTTAGTAAACTGAAGCAGTTTAGACCAAGACAAGGAAGACAGCTGATCTTCAGCAATAGACCTAGAGTCAAATAATTGCAACCTAACTCCGTTGAAAGCAGGATAACTGCCCATTAAGTGAATGCGGTCATCATCGTCTTCTAGGCAATTCTCGCATAGAGACTCATGAGTTAGCCCCATGCGCTGAAAATGTACTTAAAGAGTCGCAATCAAGACTCTCAATTGGTTCTTGTTGAGAGATAAAACAAAACTAGTGGCCCTTTTGTTAGGTCCACTTATAAATAGTTTCGCAATTTCCCAGCCCCGGCTTTTGCTAGAGAATCAGCAATATCATTGCACTCAATGCCGCACAATGGACAGGAACCTACATGATCGTCACTCTATTACTTGAACAGAAAAGATGCATAAAGTATTTACAGTCCTTAACAAATTTTCATACGGTCAAGGGATTATCCTGCTAATTCAGCACAGAAAAGCTGTCTGTACAGAAAACAAAGTTTTTATCTGTAACAGCGAGATTCAATGCCTCAATTACACAGAGCGTAAGAGCAATTGTTTTCGCTTGAAAAACTGTGCAGTACCTACCCAGGCAGGACATCAGTGTATCATTAACCATATCAATTTCTGGTACTAATGATGCGTAATTATTTAAAATTGTTCTGAGAGAGATCATGAGGTTGAATAATTGTAGCCTTTAATTTAACCACAGACCACCAAACCACGGAAGCATAAGATAACATTGGTAGGACCAACGATTTATAGATGAAACACATCATTTTGACAGTTACACCGCAAGTTTTTGAAATCCTCGCCTATACTGCCAAAAGATGGCAGTAGATTTTTGAAGTTTATACTCAAGTGGAAAACTCCAGGAAAGTTTACTGTCGAAGAAAACACCTAAATGTTTAACGTGGTCGGATCTGTTAATCGGCCTCGATTGACAGAGTAAATCGTTTCCACCGCACCACGACTCCACAATACATAAGACATTCTGCTTTAAGTCGGATAACACATTCAGGTGTTTTCCAGTGACAGTAATAACAAGATCGTCAGCGTAGCTTTGAGCAACAAAGCCTGACTGCTGAAGTTTACAAGTAGATCGTCAATCACCAAAAGCCATAACAGGGGTGAGAGCACACCTCCCTGAGGCCAACGTTTGGCAACTTTGACCGAGATGAAGCATTATTCAAGTCAACCTCAACAATGCGAGATTTGAGCATAGAATTAATCCATCCTACGATGGTGGGATCAATACCGAAATTGGAGCAGGCGTTAGAATCGACGGAAACGATGTACTATCAAAGGCTCCAGCAATGTCCAGGAAAGTACCTACAAGAAACTCTTTATTATTGAGGGATCTTTCGATCCTAGTGACAAGTTCATGTAGAGCCGTTTCACAGGACTTACCTACTTTAAAAGCATGTTGCATGTTACTCAGTGGAGAATTAGATAAATAATTATCTCTAATAAATCTGTCGACAATCCTCTCTAACGCTTTAAGAAATGTTGGGGACAGACTTATGGGCCGAAATGTAATCTGATTTGCCAGCCTTCGGGAAACAAACAACGTTGCTCTGGCACCAAACATGAGGAACAATGCTTTGAAAAGGTGGAACAGGTGGTGCTTAATAATGGGAAACCATGCTGTAATTCAGCCGGAAAATCCTATCAGGACCACCTGCTTTGTACGGTTTAAAGGAGAAAATACTCCAACTCAGAACTTCGAACGTAATTAACCGATCCGCTAATTCCCAGTCGGGAGCTTCACTGCAATTCTTATTGGTTAGAAAGTGAGCAGAATCAGAGTTAACGATGGTACACTCCGGAAAGTAGACCGAAAGAAGCAACTCGTATGCTTCTTTTTTCGAAGAAGTAAATTTGCCATCCGATAGACGTATCAAGTCTACAGGTATCATTTTTAGCCAACGCTCTATTAAGTCTAGTGACAGCAGAGAGACTATTAATTTCCTCACAGAAGTTTGTCCATGTGGTTCAGTGAGCGGATCTTAAGCTTTTTTTATACTCCTTTTGAGCTATTAGGAAAAAATCTTTTTCACGTTTAAGATTAGTATTTTTTGCTTTATTTTTCAGTTTCCTAGTATGTTTCCTTTGTTTTTTAAGAGCAGAGCACCAAAAAGGTCTATTCCCATCTTTTGTTTAGTAATAAGTAAACACGAATTTTCAAAAGCTGTCGAGAATGTTTTAAGCACGATGAATTAAGTAAATAAGTTCGAAAGAGAATGGATCTCAATTGGTTAATTTGCGATTACGATACGATTTAAGAGGTGGTCTTTTAATGTTGATGTTAAAAGAGATGCATCTGTGGTTAGAAGTGAGAATATTATTGGTCACTCTCCAATTTGAAATTAAGTCAGCAATAGTCAACGAACACCGACTTATATCAATAACTTCCCGCCGCGTAGAACTGACAAAAGTTGGTTCACAACCTTTATTGAGTATTTCTAGCTCAGATGAGCTTATAAAATTTAATAGGTAAAATGAGCGTCGGCATCGCAATCAATTAAGAGGGGAATATTTATATCAATGCTCCACCTTAAGAGTTCAGTAAGTTCCTCCGAAGGGGGAGGATGAGAAGAACCGGGGGGACTTTTTTTGCGGCCAGCTCCGGTGTTCCACCAGAGGCAGGACGGGCGCGCTTAGAAGTGTTAGAGGGGCAGCTACTAGGAGCCTCAGTAATAGTGCCAATCGTAAGGTCAGACAATTTCCTTCTCATACGCTGGCGGTTACGGTTACCAAGACGTTTCGCCTTCCCTAAGTAGCTGGGTTCAGCAGCAAAACCTGCACCATCAGATCGGAGGAGAACACTCTCTGAACCAGAGAATGTGTCGGAAACGTGGTCCAAGACACTATCAAGGTCATGGTCACATATTTCCACATCGGACTCGGAGACTGACCCTTTCTAGTCCATAGATATCTAGAATCTAGAATGACATACGCTGGCGGTTACGGTTACCAAGACGTTTCGCCTTCCCTAAGTAGCTGGGTTCAGCAGCAAAACCTGCACCATCAGATCGGAGGAGAACACTCTCTGAACCAGAGAATGTGTCGGAAACGTGATCCAAGACACTATCAAGGTCATGGTCACATATTTCTGCGGAGATTTTCTGCGGATAAAGAGCGGCTCAATATTTATTAATTTACATCTACCTCGATACGGTGGGAGTATAAAAGCGGGTAGGTTCCCATCTCTGGGCAACATTCGCAGAAAAAACCTTAAAAAGCGCTTTTGAACACTTTCTATTCGGGCTGAACAGTTACCATAAAACGGATTCCAAATTGCAGCGCCATATTCCAACAACGATCGCACAAACGAGATATAAATATAATATTTTAATAGAATAAGGATTTTGAAAATCTCTCGAAAACCTTTTAATAAACCCAAGCATGGAATTCGCTTTAGAAATGCAAATATCTATGTGCTTATTGAACAATAAGTTCGACGTAAATGTTATACCTAGATCCATAAACGTATCAACATTATCAATAATACAGCCGTCCAGGAAAAGAGAAATATATACTTTTTACGTAAAACCTTAATTGAGTTGTAATTTACTGTATTCGGAGATAGTTTATAACGTTTATAAGCCTTATCCTTTCAATTTTTTAAATTTATCAATTCATTGTTATACCACGGTTCCTTCTTGGCGCCTGAAACTACCAATCTAGGAATGAATGTTTCAATGCCCATTTGAACAATTTTATAAAATTCGTTCAACATATCGTCTATATTATTACTATTATAAAATGAAGACCAATTATACCCATCAAGAAATGCACTTAAAGAAACATAATCACCCAATTTAAAGTTATAGATGACAGAGTCGGTATTATTTTCGATTAATTCACTGTATTCAAACAAGACTGAAATATTCAGCGGCAAATGATGAATACTTGAAGATCCAGCTAAATCATCACAGGTTGTGACGGTCATCTCATGATCAATTGGCACAAAGGCAAGGTCTAATACGTTGTTACTTCAATTCTTCACATTGATACATTGTTTCAGTCCCAACGAAAATATTTCAGATATGAACTTTTCCACATCATCGTTCATGTTTATGGGAGTTAAATTGTTATCCGTATACTCCCATACAATACCTGACAAGTTAAAACCACCAAAGATAAATAAGCGGTCCTCATGTTGAAGAAGTGCAGTAATATTAAGTTTCACGGTGTCCAAAAACATATCATAAACCGCGACGCTTGAATGACATGGTATATATGTGACACAAATGATCAGCGAGTATGAATGAAACCGTAAGCGCACAGCAACAACTTCAGTACCGCAGTTGGTTAACGTTATCGGCATAGATGAGTATTTGTTAGAGACGGCTATTATAACACCACCCCCCACGGCATAAGTGTCCTGCTGTAAATTTCTGCCTCTCCGATAAACTGCATAAGTTGGTGGAAAATACTCCTCGGTTCTGTAATGGGCAGTCAACCACGTTTCCGTGATGCAAATAACGTCGTAATTCTCCTCCAAAATTGACAGATATAGAGACTTAGATTTAGTTCGAATGCCGCTCGAATTATGGTAATATATATTTAAGAATGAATAAGGCTGGGGATTTGTTCCGCAGTTGAGAGGCTTAAAAGATGGTGTGATGGCAGGCGCAGATGTTATTGTTTGGTTGGGAACGTTACACCAGTCCGGTTTTTTGCCACACGTGGATAGCTGGTAAATGGCCGAATTATTACCCCAAGTGGCCAAGCCTCAGAATTATTGAGCATATTGTAATGGGTATCCTTCAATCCGATTTTAAATGAGATGAATGTTAGTGAGTTATCGATAACACGATCCTTGGATAGTAACAATTTACATTCAACGTCCTCTTATGAACAGTCCTGCAGTTTGTCATAAATGTACTCCACAATTCGATCAGAAGTGACAGATGGATCAAAACGACTAATATATAAAATTTTTTTGTTCGGCAGATGTACAGTTCTAATCGAGTTGATCTGTGTGCCAGTACCCATGACTTCCTGTGTTAGTCCTGGCGAAGTATAGCTAATAGGATTGGACACTGTCTCAGCTACTACTACAGATAATGGTTTATTAGCAAGCAGTGGGAAAGCAAGGAAAGCAATAAGCCCCGGTATTATGTATCACGTACCGGGAGGCAGTATTGTCAGGTTCATTAAGAACCTGAATATTGACTGGACGGATAATTAAGCAGGGTCCAGCACAATAGATCTTTTAGGTGGTCGCAGTGCGAAGTGGCTGATCGCCCACATGGCCCTCCAATAATAATACTACCGCAGTCGAAACAGAATACGTGTGACAAATTCTGTGGACAATCCTGATAGTAGTGCCGGATGTCCTTACAACTTCAACAAATTTCGAATTGTCCTCTGTTTGGTGTGGAATTGGGCAACGCATCTACCACATTATATTTGGAACAATCTTCGTTGTCGGTCTAATGGGTAAGAATGCATCGAGTTTGCATGTCATTAATGGAAAAATGACGCGTTTGAAAATCGGTACATGGGTCATAACTACTCTGATTCCATAAAATTTCATAGGACTCTATAAGTAAACGAAGCTGATTTGTAGACCTAATTCTTACATTCATAATTTTATCACGGTACACTAGTAACAAATTGTTTTTTTATAAAATCTAGTGATTCAGGCTCGCTTAATCTATTAACCGTCTCATGTCCGTTTGGTGCCTTTCGATATATGTATCCCCGGTTATCCCCGGGCATCCTGTGCATTATTTATAGGGGGAAATATTTTTATATCATTACCATAAATTAGACAATGAGCGGATTTGATACAATTGGTGATATCGTTTAAGAATAGAATGAAGATGAGGGAACCAAGATGAGAGCTCTGTGGAACACTCGAATGCACTTTAACCGGATTAGAAAAACTGTCATTAAATTTAACAAATTGCACGCGTTCAATAAGGTAAGAATAAATTTATTTTATCAAATTATGAGCAATGCCAAAAGATTTTAATTTTTCCAATACAATAACGTGGTTAATCGAGTCAAATGCTTTACTAAAGTCAGTATAAATAACGTTAAGTTGAGCCTTAACCTCAATCACCTCCAAAACACGTTTCGAAAATTCTATTAAGTTCGTCACAGTAGAACTACCACGAACAAATCCATGTTGTTCGTCAACTATAAATGACTTCAGTCCGACATACATGTGGTCACAAACAATTGATTATTTTGAATAAGTTAGGGATAGTTGACAGTATAGAAATAGCCCTATAATTAGAGAAAATCGTTCCTATTACTGGATTTGTGGTAGTTTGGCGTCTATTGCACATCACAATAAGGATTCCAGACGATTTTTGACAAAGCCAAACATTGAGCTTGCTTTAACAATACAGTTATCGATGTGCCTTAAAACTAACGTTTTCGACGAAGGTGACTCCTAGATCAGTAATCTGTTGTACTCTTTAAAGTACATTGTTATTGATGTTGTATGTCGTTATTATCGGATTCCTTTATCGATGAAAAGACATAATTTTGCACTTCTTGATCTTTAAGTGTAATGGGTTTTGGTCGAACCACTCACTAAGCCTATTGAGGTCCTCTTGCAGTTTTTTAGCATCACAAATTTGTTCAATCGTACGATAAGTTTTTACGTCATCAGCAAATATGAGAAGATTCGAGTTTTTTATGATCTTGGTTACATAAAAACATTGGAATACAATAAAAATCCAGGGTCCAATATGTGATCCTTGAGGAACACCCCATGTCAATTTGATAACGTTGGAGTTTTTATTACCAGTTATTACGTATTGTAGACGGTTTGTTAATAGTATGACTTGAACCAATTAATGTATTCTAATGAAAATCCAAATTCAAATAGACTTTGGAGTGCTTTATGATGACAGACATGAATTAAATGCCTTACTGAAATCCATATAAGCTACGTCTACTTGATGATGTTTTCTATCTCCGTTATTACTTGGCTGGTGAATTCAACCAGTCGATGTAGTTAATAAATCTAGACCTACCAGGCATAAACCCATGCTGATAGATATATGAGTATTAGTGTCGATTTAAAAGCGTTACATACAACTAGTTCAAATAATTTAGGAATTGATGATGAAGTTGAAATTCCTCTGTAACATGTGACGTCATCCCGTTTGCCTGATTTAGAGATTGCAGTTATTTTAGAGGTTTTTCATTTTTCGGGAAACACAGCAGTGGTTAAGGAATGATTGAACAGTTTGTACAACGGATTTACCAAATTACTCGCAAATATTTTTAAAAGCCTCCAAAACCCCTCAAAGCTGATAGAATGTCTTCATCAGATATGACTGGAGGAGTGATTGATATGTTGCTATCACTGGTTTTATCGATGTAATCAGTACTGGCTGTTGGTCGATAGACAGATTAAAAAATGCAGCAAACATGTCCGCATCTCTTTGGCGTTTGAGGTGCTGATATTGTTGAAGCTCATACTGGCAGGGTACCCCTCAATTTCACGTTTAGACCTAAAATATTTTCAAAACTGTTTTGGATTTGTTCTAATTGTTTCTTGGATACCAGCCAAATAACACTTGTACTTAAATTTGAAATAGACATCAACAATAGACTGATTGTCACTTAAAAAATTATGTTTAGCAAGGTATTTATCAATTCGTGGTTTCATGGCTTTTTCAATTATTTTTAGGATAATAGGTTGAAGAGCAATATCCGAGGAGTATTCCTAATTATAAACATTAATCGCTCGGAACGGTAATTGCAGCCACACACAACACCAACAGGGCAACACTTCCTTGGAATCTGCAAAGTTTTATTGAACAGAATTAGTTCGTGCGTTTATTTAGGCGTGAGCCGTTTGATCAGGTCGTTAACAAAACACTTGATTTCTACCAAAACACTGACTAAACATACCAAAAAAAAAATCACATAGAACTCCAAGGCGACGTTGGTTGTCGTACAATTGGCATACTGGACTTTTTCCATTTTTTTTTCTTTTGTTTGCTCACACAATATCCTGCAAGGTTTTAAATTAAGTATTATATGTGTACACAACTTAGGCGTATATAGACGTTGTGTATACTTATAGGAAACAAAAGTAATCACTACTTCACCACACGAATTTAATTTATAAGTTTTAGTAAGACAAATGATTATTGATTAAAATTTGAGGAGCATTCACGAAAAATAATGCAACCTTTTTTTACAAAAATTATTTATTTTTACAATAATATTCCCCTTCATCTCAATTGCGGTAATTAGAAGAACATTAATGCGTTGCCTCTTCGTGACATGTACAAAAACTCAAACAAATATTAATTGAAATGGATTTTCGTTTCAATTCACATCCTTTGCATTTAGAATCTCGTCATCCCAATTCACTGCTTTCAAGTAAACATGCAGACCAGTATGGTTTCTCCTCTTTTTATAGTTGTATTTGATTTGTTGCAGGTGTTCAGAATTTCCCATACAGTCAGTAGTATCAAATACAATATCGAAAGGTTTGTGGTTGACATCATTTACGACAAATGGATTGAGTGAATCTAAATACCTCCTCAGATTATTAAAAATGGAGTTAATTTGGTTTAAATTATAACCAAGCATTGCATACGAACAAAGATTCTGCATCTGACTTTATATTGTTTGGAAGAATGCAATTAAATTCACGGTCAAAATTCCAGATGATATTTGGAAGATTAAAGTCACCAAGTACAAGATTCAAATCGAATCGACGCATGCTGCATAATAATCACTGTTTGAATGATGTGATATATACGCTGTGTAAATAAGATTTTGATCTTCACACAAATCTGCTCAACTCTTGATGGTACTAATGTTACTGAAGAACTCACTAGTTTAGAACGCACGGCTATGATGACACTAGCAGTGCACCCAATTTCTTATAGCTTGTTTCAAGTTTGCGGTTACATCTATAAACAACATAGTTGTGCCCAAAATATTCAGAACTGTTAGTTCCCGGATTAAAGTTACTTTCGCTGATTACATAAATCAGGTAGTTTGTTTGAAGAACAAAACGATAAAATTTGGATGCCTTTGAAGCCATTGTGCTAACGTTCTGATAATAGATGGAATACAACCCTCTAATTGGTTTACTTTCTGACTTTTCCGAAGGTTTAGTTTTAGTTATCGGCAATAAAAGTTATACAACATTAGTACACATTAGGTGGCGCTCTTTCATCACTAGCGAGTAAAGCAAATTATCTTTAACGGGCGCGAAATATTGAAATGATCCCGTTGTCTCGATATCGCAAGGATTCCATTTAGTAAACTACTAAATATTCATTCGTTCTTACACATATAACATTTGGTAAAGTGAGACCTTGCGCCTCATGAATCGTTAAGACTTTACTTGTTGGTGGTAATGTGAGCTGGGCGATTAATAAATGCTTATCCGCTTTGGTGAAAGGTAGATAAAACGTATTATCTAGAATTGGTAGTGGAGCTATATTTGGTGGTAACTTGACGAATTCCATTGATACATCTATAATGTTTTTTTAGTGCTGATATCTGCAGCATCATAAAATTACATATTAACATGATGTAATCTGTCAATATGGAATTTGATTTTTATACCCAAGAAGATATATTTATGAACATTTATTGAGCATGACGACAATGTACCATCATATATTTACAATATACCATATCATAATTTCGGGTTCCATTAATTAGATAGGAAGCAGGTGGTTTGGCGTCTATTGGAGGGGGGGGGGGGGGGGCAAAGTTGAGTAGATTAATCTGCCAGCTCCGTAACCTTCCAGTAGGGACGCACGCATCACGTGAGCTGTTCTGGTCTTGTCATTAGGCAGCTGCGTGATGGGTACAATTGTGTAAGGGATAACATGTTCACAATTCGCAAGTGTACGTGCTGCCTCCTCGTGGCAACCACTGGTAACTAAGGCGATTTGGTACATTTTTTGCCATTTATCACAGGCTAAAGTACGGCGCTAAAGGAGAAATCTTGACAAAAACCCTAATCTAAGGTAGAACAGCATATGCCGATGGATGAATGGTTGATAGGTTAATCAGTCCAAAATATGCGGACCCTGGATACCAGGCACCCTCCAGTTTTATTTAGCCTTCCTGTAGTAAAGCTGGGTGACCTACAGGCGATTTGAAATTCCCAGTCTTCTCCTTAATGCAACGAGCAGTGATTTTAGATTTTAGATCAACTAGTCCTTCTTTAGTGGCACATAAGACGAGGTCAGTGCCTAAATTATTAAATAAACCTAACTTATTAAAAGGATTCACTTTTCCGTTGCTGCAAATATGTCTTTAAAGTATCCAAAACATAAATTAAATCTGTACAGTTTTGTTTTATCTTGTTGAGAAACAACAATAACATAGGTTTACCCTCAATTTCGTAGACATTTGTAACTGCGTTGATAGATTTAGTGTAGTAGTTTCTTACTTTCGTCCCCTTTTTAGCCAAATATTCCTTTAAAAGACATTTGTCTAGTTTGGCTTGCATAGCAACGCCAATCATGAGTGATTAAGTTGGTAAACAATTCCCATTTATCCAACAGGTGATTTGAGGTTCAGCATAATCAAATGGTTGAGAGAAATCCGCTTGATAAAGTTATATCCATTTGTAAAATCCTCAACGTAAACAGTTTTGCAACCTTTCTTTGCCAGTAACTTGGATTTTAAGGATTTCAGAAATGATTTATTCTCAGGTTGCGATGAATCAATCACCTCCTTAGTTTGAGTTGCCGCATGATTTATTTCATTATTGATATTGACTATTTGCACCCTATGAAATACTCTTTGCTGCATAAGAAGTGCATTAATTTCCCATTCACATTACACAATATAGTACTATAGGCTGGTATGAAGCGATGGAATATGCATGTGGTCTACGCAAAACGGTTCTATAGCCGTACGTCCTCGATTTGGCTACAGCCTAAGGTAGGGCATAAAAAGCGAACTGCGAAAGAGTTGGGAGTGCGTTGAGCCCCAGAAAAGATTGCAGAGATAGAAACAAACAAACAAAATTGTATGAAATATGGGAATTGTAATAAAGATGGAAATGCATCTGAAAAATGTGTGAGACGGGAAGTATTAAAGAAAAATTGTATCTCTAAAGTTCAATTTAGTTTAATTTGAAAGTCGTCTGCGGTTTAGTAGGAAAACCCGAATCACGATTAAAATCAGACTAATACCACAGTGAAGACTAAACAAACCGTACACATTAATCCCAATAAAAATTGTTTGATACATCATTATAAAGAATACTTTACTTAGGATAATGAAAGAAAAACGGACTCGCCATTAAAATCAAAATTTCAATTTTTGGTTTTTTCCTTTAGAGTAAACCTTGTACGCCTTAGCAGAATGGACAACTCTGAAACGATTTCAGGACATTCGCCATAATAAAATCTGGCACCCTATTCCCTGTCGGGTTTTAAGCTTTTTTAATTTATCAGCACAGTCCTGAACCGATCAACAGTTTTAGGATGGAAAAAGTTCGCACCTGCCCATATACAAGTTATACTTCCAAAGAGGTCGAAAAGAAATAGATTAAAAAAGCGTGCTATATCAAGCGACGGTAACGGGGTTTTCCCCCTTAAAATCCATCTAGCCGTTGTCGAGATATAACTAAAACTACAAAGTATTACCAACTGGCTCAAGTACAACTTACAATAACCACTCAAATATTTTAAGGTATATATGCATCATCTCTAAAGCTTTTTCCCATTTCCGACTAATAATAGTGGAACGGGGTGGCTTATATTAGGGTAACAAATACTGAAGTTATGGACGTGGTAGTTCTACATGAAAAGTGGGGGACTAATTAAATAGCTCCGTTTTAGAACTGGAAGCAAACGTGTTGCGAAAAATGTGTCGATTCAAGGGGCTTACGTCATATTTTCTTCACATAATTCCATGGTGATTATTGGTCAACTATGTTGTTTTTATTGTTATTTGGGCGGCCTCAAAAATAAAATCTAAAAATTGTCCCATCCAACATGAACGAATAAGGTTCGCAAAAGGGGTTTGGTTTTCGCGAGATAGGTCTAAAAATGTAAAATGTATAAATATTTTTTTATTAATGTATAATGATCTCACTTACTCGTACATCAATATAGTCGACACACATTTTTCATTAATTACTTCATTACCTTTCACCCAATGGCAGCGATCTTTGTGATTAATTAATAATTACATTATATACCGTTAAAATATGAAAATATGCATGACTGTTTTCTCGGAGTAATCAATAAAAATTGATAAAATTCTGTCGCGTTTTATATATACAAATCAAATCATCAATTTGCATAATATTACGATTTAATGGCGAATTCAAGAAATGTTGATAACAATTATTCGTAATATTTTAGAATTTTTGGTAAACTGATATGCGCTTTGATTAGAGCCGCATGAGTGTTTTGATATAAAATGAAATATTGTGACAAAAAAAAAACAATTGATTAACGCTTAATGTGCAATTAGCATATCATGGGAATGGCTTTCTATAAGTTAATATTAATATTTGTGTACTTGTGATAAGGCGCCTGGAGTAAATTAATGGAAGTATTCAATATGTCGTTTTCGTGGGAATTACCTTCCGATAGTGTTATTTATGAGTTACATACTCTGCTTATCAAAGTCTAATTTTTGATTATGGATTAGTGGGTAATGCATAAAAAATCGATTTTTATTCGGTTTTCTCATCAAAATGTCCATGCAGTGGTGGGATGGATAATAATAACTGACTGCATATTAGGTTTTTTGTTTTAATGTGACTAAAATTTAAGGGTCTGTAATCATTGCATTAGGTAATCTATGTACCTATTATAATAAACAATATTTTTAAGAGTTTTTTGTCAAAGTATTGGAAATTCAACCACATACTTTTGTAATAATCGGACATTTTAAACAGTATTTCCAGAACGTTTGTTCAATTTTTTTTTAATTGAAAAAACGTTTCTATCAACGTCAAAGTAGAGTACTTTTTCATCCCTCGCTCGGCTTTTTAAATTGTTTTAGATGGTTGCGTCTTAAACTCTGCATTATATTTTTTTGATAAGTAAAGGCACTTCAGGTAATAAGTTCTCGACTTAGCAAGTTAACTTAAATCTAACTGGAAAACGCGTCTATAGTACTTATTGCCCCTTTATATAAGTTCTATATTTTAAGATAGGTAAGATTAAGCTAAGGTGATGGTCCAAAGATGTGCGGCATAGACACAGACTGGTACATAGCCATAACACAAATTATTATTTGATACATACTTTTCGACAAAGCGCTGGATGCTCGCGACGTCCGCCCTAGTGAGGTCCATTAGGTCATACGGGTACGTCTAGAAACTTTCGCCTGTTTTGGGCCAGACAAAACAACATGTGCAAAAAAGATGGAGTACTGTTCCTTCCTCTTCTTCGTCTTCACAACTGCGACTATAGTCATGTGAAGAGAACCCAAGTCTACTCATATGTCTACCTATAAGACAGTGCCGAAAATCATTCTGACCTGAAACTGTTGAAGTGAGATCGGCTGCTTAGACTTCGCCAAATCTAACTTCTACCGGACTTGCCGGATATTATTACATATAAGGTACGATTTGACCACTTGTGGCTCATCAACTTACACGCTACTTCCTGAAGCAGTAGTTTACATGGTGCAATACGCATTTCAATATTCCTTCTACTTTTTGTGATATGGCCGTGGTGCCAAGTCGAGCAAGCATGTGGTTTTATATTAACTGTCCTATTGAAATGACCTGGCATCCTTATTAGATAGATAGTCCCAAATAACTTTTGACATGAGGTGGTGTGCTTTAAGCGCTTTAATGACAGTCTGACTGTCCATGAAAATGCGAATATCACTGACAGATATTATAATCTACGACTTCCATTATGGCAGTTATTTCAGCTTGAAAAACGCTACAAAAGCCGGGAACGCGAAAGGAGAAGTTTATCAGAACTTCTTCTGACTATTGTGTTGTAGAGCCTCCAGCCCCATATTTCCAAAATATTAGGCTTCCAATTTAATTTGCTATCCAAAACGAGACCCGGATACTGCGATTTACCTTTATTTTTAGAGGATCGTTATGAGGAAGTTTGTATTTCGTGGAGAAGAGGACCAATTCAGTTCTGTGTAGGTTTGCATTTAACCCACAACCAATGACCCAAATGGAGAGAATTCATAGGGCATTTTGCATGAGTTATATAGCAACATCATCCTCATAGGCAACCACCTTGTATACACTATGCTCCAGTTTTAGCAACAGGTCATTACCGACTAAATTCCAACGTAAGGGGACAATAAGCCACGTTCCGGTATGCCTATACTCAAAACTGATATTTAAGATCATGCATTCTACAATTTGATCTATCCAGTACCAGAGTAATCAATCCACTCATAAGTTCGAAAGTGCCCCCTCTATACCCAGAAAGGAATGTGACATAGTTCTAAGCTAATTTTGAAAATTACTTCTAACCAGGAAATGGTTAAGTCAATAGTCTGTTGGATATCCGCAGGGATAATACCCTCAGATCCTGGCGACTTATTTGGTTTACAATTATTTATCGCCCACATAATTTCCCTTTTAATAATTTGACCTAAGAGGCTACTTGCCCTGTTGAAATTGAGTCATCCATTTTTGAATCATCATTTTTCATTCTGGGTCTGTTTAATAATTCGCATGGCGCAGTGCTGCAGTGCGCTGCCAACGTAACGCTGTCTAAAAACTATGGATTAATCGTTTACGTTATACATTATTTTCAACGAATTTCTGAAATATGGCCATTTAAGATAGAACTTTGCTGTTTCTTAACAGATTATAATGAAATTTAAGATGAGCGTTGTAAAAGGTATCCTGAAATGATTTTTAGGTGAATTTTTGGAATATTCTCAACCGATTACGATGAAACTAGACAGATACAATGGAAGTAGGAATCTAAAATGATGTTGAGATGAAGTTCTTAAGTTCACTATGCGTCAAGGAATGGAGCTAATTTCATAAAAGCTATTAGCTGTTGAGGTTTCTGTAAACCAGGCAGCTGTTGAAGTTTATCTACTGAAGCCAGATCTAAAATCGGTTCAGAAATAGCTAAGTTCATGTCGTGATCATTTTGTTAACTTCAAATTAAACGCAATACTTCATCGAACATTAAATGTGTAATGGAATGTTTCATTAAGATTTGGTTAATTTTCAGGATTCCGGTATTGAACTTATTAATAATGAGAAATGGTATTATTATTATTATTATTGGAGGGCCATGTGGGCGATCAGCCACCTCGCACTGCGACCTAAAAGATATGTTGTGCTGTACCCTGCTTAATTATCCGTCCAGTCAATATTCAGGTTCTTAATGAATTAATATCACTCTTAATAATACTTAAATAGTACTTAATAATACTAGAACTCTTAATAATACTGCCAGCCGGTACGTGATACATACTATCTGGGCTTATTGCTCTCCCTCCTAGATATTTACTATAGAATGTAGTTCCTCTAGAAAGACGGAAGCATTAGGCCCAAGAACTTCGAGAGGGCTATCCCACTACCGTATATTCCTACCCCTGCCCCGTATTCCGTTTGATTTTACTCCTACTAGTTGCTGGGAATTTCAAATCGCCTGTAGGTCATCCAGCTTTAATACAGGAAGGCTAAATAAAACTGGAAGGTGCCTGGTACACAGAGCCCGCATATTTTGAACTGATTAACCTATCAGCCATTCATCCATCGGCATATGCTGTTCCACCTTACATAAGGGGTGGCGCACTACTTTAGCATGTGCCAAATGGCCAAAAATTTGCCAAATGGCCTTAGTTACCAGTGCTTGCCAGGAGGAGGCAGCACGTACACTTGCGAATTGTGAACAGGTTACCCCTTACACAATTGATGCGCACCCTACTGGAAGGTTACGGAGCTGGTAGATTAATCTACTCAACTTTGCCCCCCCCCTCCTCCAACAGACGCCAAACCACCACGAGAAAAGGTATGGAATTGCCCTGGAGTGCACACCGTCAAAGAACATGCCCTAGCAATGCCCTTGAAAAATTATTTGCTGAATTGTCTCAAATTAAATATAACTTTGAAGTCCACAACGCAAATATTGATATAAATCTTAATTCATTATAAAGCTCGGTTGACAAGTTTGACAATTTGATCGCTAAAAAGCTGAGAGAAACTGTGACGAGGACGACACACCACCAGCATTGAAAAAATCGAGCGTTGAGGGTAGCGTCCCAATGGCACATTTGGCTTCGGAAGTTAATTTCGGAAATACAATCATTTCCAGAAGTGGTCCTGACCGTGGATCAACTAAATGCTGCCCATGAGAGCGTTCTGTAGAAGGTGCTGCAGCAGTAGAACGAGGAGCTTAAACCAAAGTTCAAATGAAAAGTAGCACAGTTGAAGGCTGTCGAATAGAATTACCTGCCGCGAACTCAAATTGTGTTTGGTACCTTCCCTAACAACGCTGAATAACCAATTGACCGGCTTCTTGGGTTTATCAGGAGCCAAAACGAGAGTATCCAGACTAACGGTGGATCACTCATCGGCTGACAAGCTGAAACAGTTTGGATATCGGGTCAACTTTAAGTTTGGTATCCGTAGGCTACGGATAGGACCACAGTGGTTAAGCCTGTGAGGGCCCGGATGCAGCACCTGCAAACAAGACTCCTATGGTACAAGCCTTGAAGCCTTCAAGCCAAGACGCTTCAAAGGAGGCAAAGAAAAAATTGAGGAAGGCTTCGTTGGGTGAATCATCCTGGTTAAACCTGGTAAAAACTAGGCTTCGAAGGGTAGGGTCCAGGAGTTAAAGGACGCAAGTAAGCCACTTGCCACAACCAAATCTTTTTTTACTGCTGATGTTCGGAGAGAGCTACAGTCCGTAACGACAACAAATTTCAATACGAACGGCATGAATCTATCAACGGATTCTACAACCGACGAAGCTTCCAATTCAAAACTGTGATAATTTTTCTCCAGGCTCGAAGTTTGCCGACTGTAATATGCCACTGGATGCTACTCTTCATCCTTCTCCAACTGTAACGAGACTCCTCTCAACCCTACCATACTCGTATCCGTTTATATTTCATGATCAGCCTTGTTGTAGTACAACATCAAAACTCAACGTACGCAAAGCTTCTTTTTTAGAGTATCGGAAGAACTCTACTGCACCTCGGTGCATTCGAATGGTGCATCCTTCCGCGTAAGTCGGAGTCAATGGTTCGGCGATTCGTAAGAAACCAGCCACAAATTTCTGATTGTAAATACGCTGGAAATCTACCAACTGTCTCAATCTTGGCTAACCCGGGCCTCACACCTCTTTCCGAAATCTCATGATCTAAAAATTCCACAGTTTCCTGTAAAATTTTATATTTATCTAGCTTTAAAGTAAGACCATAGTCTTTAATTTCGATAACAACTTCTCAATTAATGATAATGTCGTCTAAATGGACTATTATATCATTGTGAACTCTCGCGATATGCAATTCAGCATTCGATGGAATAAAGCCGGTACATTGGTCAAACCAAACGGCATGCGGTTAAACTTATACTGACTATCCGGCGTAATGAACGACACAAACTTTTTCGATGGTTCCACGAATTGGATAATAGCTGGGAAGCGATCTTTTTCGATAATTTCGTTTAGCTTACAAAAATCAACATACATGCAATCTTCTTCGTTTTTCTTTTTCACGATCATAATTGGACTCGCGTACGGTGAGGTAGATCGACGATTGATTCTCAATCTTAGTAATTCATTTATAATCCCTGACACAATTTTCCGTTCAACCTTGTGGGTTTCACCTATCTCTTCCATACTACCGGCAAAACACTCTCAATTTGTTCTAATTAAATGTATAAGTCCCTGTTTTATATTATCGGCTAAATTATTATTGATACACTTATCAAAAACTTCGGTAACGATTTCAGGATAATACATTGTCGGGCTTGGGTGATTTACTATGTTCTTTTGAATATAATTATTGTCAGAAAAACTCTTCACGGTCTCTACAATATTCACATGCAATCCGGCATCATCACCACTTGCGGACAGGTTCACTTTAAATGTCATATTAATTCTCGTTCGATCAGTGGATTTATTTGTTTCGGACCCCTTCTCGGGATCAAATTCTTATTAATATTATTTTCTAACCTATCATTCTGGGCCGACGCAACGACTGGCTCAATTGAACTAGGGACAGTCTCGGTTTTCTGAATAGTTAATTTATTAAAAGATTTAATTAAAACTATATTTGATTGGTCGAGCGCGCTTCTTCCGTCCATCACATTCTGAACAGAATTCGGCACTACCAAAATGTCCACTTCAATCTCGACCTCATCGATCGTAATAGTAGCGCCGAAAACTCCCACCGCGATTACTCGACTATCACCAAATCCCCCTAATAGTTGATCAGACTCCCCAAACTCAATTTCCAATTCGTCTGCCAAGTCCAGTGCCATTGTGGCACAATCACTACCCAAATCGATAAAACCTAAGACGGGGACACTATTTGCTTTAATAATTTTATGATACTCATCACAAAGCACTTGTTGTTCAATCCGATTGACTTTCTTTATACTTTTCTTCTGACAATGAATTTCATAATGTCCTACCTCACGACAAAACCTACAAGCAATTTCGGAGATAGTAGGGGACAAGGAATCTATCTATCGGTGGTCTCGTATGAGTTCAATCTTTGAATCCAATCCAAGATTGTAGTGATCCCTAATAGTGCAAGTTGTTTTGACATATTCCTATTTCCTACATTTTTCATAGCATATTGGATCACGTCTGTTTCAGATATATTACCCGCACTAGCAATTAATTTTATGCCGTAAACATACTCCGCGAAGGCTCCATTATGTTTTTTAATTCGACTAAGAACTACGAATTTTATAGGTGAAGCTAAAATATTTGATATCAAATGGGTTTCACAACCCACCTGCACATCCATGATGAATATATGGCGTTGAGCTCCGTTCCTTGGTTTTCAACGATTTTGTCCAGGTTGGACGAATGTATTTTATCAATTTTCGATGATTATCTTCTTCGTTGTTTATAGATAAATCCTACTTCTGGTTTGTAAGAACTTCTTCGCGATGCTGGGCAGGCCAAATTAAAACGATTTTTATTTTATATGTTACTAAATTAATGTGGCTTCTAGTAGGGTGACCAAAAACGTACCACATTGTGTGGTACTGTACCATATTTTCAACTAACGTACCACATCCAACGTCAACTGCACCACATTTTGTACCACAAGAGGATTGAATGCACCAAATGTACCACATTTCATACATAAATTTTCGATAGAATTATATTTAAACTTACGTTTGTAAATACAAGGTTAAAAGTTATGAAAGCAGCTTTATTTGGTTATTCCTAAAGATATACAGTTTAAGTACCCGTACCTCAAGAATTTTTTAATAAAACTGATGTTGAATATCAAATAGTTTTAGATTCCTAAAAAACCCGTTGGATTTCGCTAATGCCGATGTTTGATCGATTACTAAAACTTTATCAAATGTTGAAAATTTAGTTTACATCGTTAGAAGTATGTCCAAAGTTAGTCGAATTTTTCTTAACGATGATACTTCAGAATTAAGATTGAAGGAGACTCTAAAATGACGCATGAAATGCCTGCACTGAGGCGCTAAAATTTCAATACTGATTGAAAAAGTAACACTCTTCTACCGTTAGCAGTCAAAATTCAGAATTCAATTCAGAGACAATTTTTTAGGGCTGTGAATTCTAAGGAAAGTCTAAGCAAAAATGTTCGGCTCCGGCTCCGACTCCGATAACTAATTTAATTACAGGGTTGGATATTCCTTATCTAGAAAAAAATACAGAAACCCAAAATATCGAAAGGAAAATCCACAAAACGCCAATCCCGAAACACAATTATCAAAGTGGATCCCAAGTTAAAATTAAAATTTATAAAATTTCTATAATATTCGATTTTTGCTTGAGTTCTAATTGTATCGTTCGAATCGCTTCTTAAATATTTATTTCAGAATTTAGAGGAATGGGAAAATAGATTCTTCAGGGGCACAATGCAAATTAATATTTTAACTTATTTGAATTTAGGAATAAAAAAAAACGGAAAATAGTTTTACATTCCCATTTTTATTTTTAAAATTCCCATTCTACCAGAACCACATTCACTTCAAAAAAATCTGGTCACCCTACTTATATTCCTTTATTTTTATTAGCTGTCTTCCATTCACTAGTAAAGTATTCGCAAGTACTTATAGCCCACAACTACTCATTTTCATACGATGGTGTAGAAAACAGGGGTGCGATTATGTAGGCATTACGAGTTTCTCGAAATTGCGACAAAACGCTTAAAAGTAATCTTTTTTCTTTTCTTTAAAAATAATCTTTTTAATCATTACGAATTGTCTGTCGTACTTAAAAAAGTGTACGAGTAAAACAACAACAATAACAATTCGCAATTGCGAGAACTTGTAAAGTTACACATAAATCGTGTTTTGTCGCAATTTTGAGAAACTCGAAACTCGTAATGCTTACATAATCCCACCCCTGAAGTATTTACGCATAAAATTTGGGCTACATGGATTTCAGTTGCGAAAATTTCAATAGATGGCTTTTAGAATTTTTTCGATATTTTTTTAATATGTTCGAGTTTTTTTAATTTTTGGTAATGTTAAATGTCAAATTTAATACAAAATTATTTTATTGTTGATGTTACATTTTTAAGAAAAATAGATTTAAATACCAATCCGGTAAATATCAATGTTTTCCCTTCATTATATGTCCAATTTTTTGTCATATTTTCAATCTAATCCTATTTATCGCCTTTACTACAGTATACAACTACAAAAGACAAACAAAACAACGAAACACAAGTACTTGCATCTACTCGCAATCGCAACTATATTCAAGCTCAAGTAATAGTGGTAGTTGTTAGAAGTAGTTACCCACATAATTAGTGGCAGAGGAATTTTAGTTTAAAAAATTCCAATAGATGGATATATACCAATTTTGGTTGTGCGAAATGTCACTTTTTAACCCTAATCCAACCAAGGTGTGACTTTTTGGCTCGTTTTCTAAATGCATCGATTTTCAAAATAATTTAATTTAGTTATAAACTTGTATATATTTTATTTTGTAACATTTCCACACAACTTACTTGAGATCTACTCATTCTCTGCAAAATTTAAGTAAATTATTTGATTAGAATTTGGGTTTACTGAAATAACAAAAATATATTGTTTCGTTTAGGGTTAAAACATATAATTTTTGTTTATGTTTGTGATACGACGTGCAATTGTTTAATCGTAAAAATATTTTAATTATTTTTTGTTTAATCTTTTATTACTTATTATTATTAATTATTATTAATAGAACAAAGTATTTTTTATTAAAAACTAGCAGTTTTATTTGAATTGAGGTTATGTTTTACTACTGTCACAAAATTTTGGTTGTTCAATCGGGTTTGACGTACAGGGGGCTTATTCTCGAATCCCACATCCATTTTCCACACGTGGACATCTGTCAAAGTTCACTCAAAAACGTTCGAAAATTGTAATTCGTATATAAAACACCTGCTTATACGCATTCGGAAATATTCCCTTATGTGGTTTCGACCCATTAGGCCCTTCGACCCATTCGGCCCTTCGACATTCGGCCCTTCGACACTTTCGGCCCTTCGACACATTCGGTCCTTCGACATTCGGCCCTTCGACATTCGGCCCTTCGACACATTCGGCCTTTTGAAATTCGGCCGTTCGACATTCGGCCTTTTGATATCATTCCGAAAAATGCACATTTTTTCTTCAATTCCAAAGTATTTTTTTTCCGAAAATTTTTGCATTTTCCTGACATCTTACAGATTTCATCACCGACTTTTGTCAGGAATAATGTCCGACTTATTATCAGATTTACTATGAAAGTTGTCGCAAAAACTCGGAAGATGATGACAAAAAAAGTTAGGTTATAGTACGACAAATTTGTGGGCGGGGTTTAAATAAATTTTGGCGGCAAAATTTCACTTTTGAATTTAAATCTAGCTATATTTTAATTAAAAATAAATTTTTTTTAAATTTTTTTTAAGAATACTTTTTATTTTTATTACATGTCTAAATTACAATATTACATTTATTACAATATATAAATTTTAACTCCACCTGAGTAAATACATTTTTCTATCTTCATTTACTGCGTGCATTGCATGTTCAACTTCCTGAGGTGTTTCACGTTGGAGAGCTGCAGTAATTTTAAACTTAGTCCTTTTATTTGAATAGTCAATAATTTCGGTTGAATCTTCTAATTTCTATAAAGAAAAAAAGCGTTACAATATTATATTATATTCAAGGTACAAGACCTAGTAAAACAAAAAAACCAACCTCTGTCCCACACAGCAACAATTTTGATTCAATTAAACTTTGAATATGCTTTTATAACGTTTCATTATTTGACTGTAGCGTTTCTTGTATATCCTTACGTCATCACATCACATGTCTGAAACAACAATACGATAGCCATTTGAAAAGTTTGCATCGTAATGATATAAGGTTTCTTGAGGTATGAGACTTTGAGTTCACCATGACAAAAATGGTGTAGCCACGTAAGTTTTCGACCACTAAAATTTATATGATAAAATTTCTCAAACAAAGTATTATCTTTTAAGGACGTGTTCGAAGTTTGTAATAATTATTCCAGCTGTAATAATTATGACACTATTTTGTATGCAACCAAATTATTACAGCCACTACGGGTTGTAATTTTGACACTTCTGTAATAATATTCATAAACAAAAGTGCACAATAACAATAATTAAGCAGTATTACGTTAATTTATTTCAAAAAAAAATTGTACAAATAAAACTTATTACAAAATTTGAAAGAGACAATTATTTCACTTCTGTCAAAATTATTACAAAAACAAAATTATTACAAACTTCGAACACGTCCTAACTAATTATTAAATTTATTATTTAAATCAGCCGATACCGAAATATCGGTACACTCAACACGCTCACCTTTTCGCTAACATTTTACCACAGAATACAACCAGAAGAGACATAACGCTGTTTTTGTATGGAAAAATTTGGACTCATTTTTTTGACCTTGATTTGCCGAAGGTAAGAGAAAGTTGGGTTATGTATTCTTTGGTTTACTGGTTTTTATTTGAAATAATAAAAATTGAGAATCCTTAACAGTATAGTTAGTGAAATTATTTGACAAGTTTTGTTTTGACAGCATAATTTGTATAAAATATTCAAAAAATTCATAATATTCGAAAATAATTATACTTCAATGTCCAAAAAAGAAGGTAAGATGAAAAAAAAATTTGATCCACGCAATGTCTATTCTGGTTAATCTTTCTTCTGTGATTTTACTGTAAAATTTTCAGCCGATTTCGTTTTTTTAAAATAAACAATCACAGTATTTTGCCACCAGCGATATTCTATTTACGTATAACGCAATCGTAATGGCGTCTACAGAAAACAAAAATACGATTCTACTCCAACGCTACATGTGTCGAAATTTGGAAACCAAATTTCATCATTTTCCGAGATTTTCGTCTGAAAACCGGACAAAAATTGATAACCGGTTAAAGTTTTCAGTTTTGTTATATGTACTTGGGTTTGCACTAATACCATACCTAATTTTGTCATTCTCTTAGTCGTTTATTGCGACTAAACTCACTTTATACGACATATGTATGTCACTTGATTTTTGCAAGTGACAAACAAATACCACAAAATGGAAAGACACAATTATTTTATTTTATATATTTTAAAATGTTGTCTTTTGAATAATTTTGTGCAATCTTTTAAATATGTTGTTGTTTAAAATAATAATATTGTTGTTTTAAAACGATTTTATTTCTTATTTGTCTAATATATTTCAAGTTGCTGTCACTTGGTTCGCCTTCAAGAATTTCAATTTTCAAGTGACGTGAGACGACTATAATCACGACACTTGAAATGACACGACTATGGGAATTGGGGTGTTAGATGAATTTATTATTCTCAGAAATATTTTCCTTAATAGAATAAACATTTTGTGCTGTGAGTGAAGACGTTAAACCAACCAAAAACATCTAAATTACATGATGGAGTCAAATAGTACCGTTTTATTATCACCATAAACATAAAAATCGTCAATTTTGGTTGAAACGTCAATTTGTTCTTTTTGGATCAAAAAATTCCAGTAAATTTGAAATGGAAAAAAGTAGTACCGAAAAATTCAATTTTTATGAATTTTGACAGATGTCCACATGTGGAAAATGAATGTGGAAGTCGAGAATATGGCCCCAGTATTACAAAATGAATGAGGAGCCCGATTGAACACGTCCATTGTAAAGATTCACGCACAAAAAAAAACGGCTGAAGTTTCAACAATTAGGCCCAAATCGATAAACGCAAATTAATTCGCAACTACGACTATAGTGTCTGTTTTTGGTATTTTTGAACCACATTAAAGTGTCGATTTTAATTTCTAGTTACGATTGTAGTCATGAATATCGGTGACTAAAACAGTTCTTACAACTGACGTATAATACCGAATTTTTTTCGGAACATAAATTGTTTGTTGTTGCTATTTATTATGTGGAATTGTATGGTACAAAAAAAATTGCTGTAAATCAATAAATAATTATTTACAGCAATTTTGTGCGTACCTATGGGAAAATTTTATTGATGTTTTTTTTTATGTAAATCAAAATTAGCCAAATTTTTTATGTCAATCGCAGTTTTGAGAAATTGAGATATTTTGATAAATTTACCCCCACCTCGCTTCCAGTAAAATTAAAAATGTCAATTGTGATAATAATAACAACAACAAACGAGACTCCAGATTTGTAATTTGCTATTCATGAATAAAAATTACAAAATTATTTATATTTTTTACGACTACGTAGCCACAAAAGTTCATAGTTTCCAGTTTCCAGAAAAGTTCAATATTCCTTATTAATAATATAAACAAAATTTCTCTTGACAGCTAATCTCACATCTGAAAAAACTATTGTTTGTACGTTCTATGGGACAACGGAAAATTATTTTTTTCATGTTGGCAGCTCATGTTCGAAAAACTATAGTTTTATTTACGTTTAAAAATTCCATTAAAATCCCAACTAAATTCGCTGTTTTAATGTCGTTTAAAAATACCAGTTTCGGAATTCAATTCCGAGAAAACTGTAACTACAACTAAAAGTTGTAGTTGCGTCTATCGATTTGGCCCTTAACCTTTTAACATAATTTTTCATTTTAAAATTTGTTTTTCTGATGTCATTAACAAATTCAAACTATTTTTTAATAGTTTTCTCATCGTGTAGAGATAACGGTTTTGTTAAAAATTGGAAATGTCTTTCTAAAAATTCGGTCGCAGGTTTTGCATGTAGCAATGCTTTTATACTTTAGCATAACGAGTTTCGAGTTACGAGAAATTGCGACAAAACGCGATTACGGACGTGTTCAATCGGGCAAAAATGATAAAAAATATCATGATATATCATGTTTCCACGATAGAGTTAACCTAGGTTCAACTCGGTTTATGTGCATGGAAACGCGTATTAGGGTAGAGTTTCGTTAAATCCAAATAAACTCGACGAATCTTGTTTGTTTGAGTTAGATTCTATCTGTCAAACATTTTTTAAAATTATAAATGGCGCATCGCATATTACTAAATATATTTCCCCAAAATAATTAAAAAAATACACAAAAATGTCGTTATCAACATTATGACGATTTATCAAAGCGAAATAAAAGTTTGGTTTTTGTTCAATACGCAATTTTATTTTTTTATTCTATCGAAATATTTTTCTTCAACTCTAAATCCTAACTCTGTTCATGGAAACGGTACGGGTTAGTGCCGCCATATTTTCAACTCAATGAAACCTAAACCTGTTTATACTCGGTACATGGAAACATGGTAATATTTTATCCCACCCTAACTTCATTTTGTAATACTGTACGTCAAACCCGATTGAACAACCAAAATTGATAAAAAATGATAAATTGATTTTAAATGTTACGTTTTGTTTTAAATCGCTTTGTAAACATATAACTAAAAGAACTATAAAGCAAATAGGGTCTAAAAATTTAACCAACATCGGGTAAATATGAAGATGTCAGCACTGGTATCTAAACGATATTTTTCTTTGTTGTTGTTATATTTCAACGAAATTTTTTTTAGTTAACGAAACGTCAAAATAAAATACGCGTGCTACATGATCGGAAGTAAACTATTGTTTTTATTTTTATTCATTTCAACTTAAAGTAATAACAATTTTGAAATGTTGACAATCGAAAATACTATGACTGTGTATAATGACAAATGGCGAACAAGTAAAAATACAAAAAACGTTTCGTTAACATTTAAAATTTGACGAATGGCGGATTGGTGCGACATCTATATAATTACCCAGTAACCTTAAAAATATGACAATATGTCGGTGCGCGATTTTACTATCGAAAGTATGAGCAATCGCCCGTATAGTTCTTTTAGTTATATGTTTGTAAAATTCAATAAACTCATTTTGTCGTCAGGTTTTTATTTAAATGTATAAATTTTTTAATTATTTTTTGTTTATAAATTATTTTGATATTGAAACTATTTGGTTTTTATCCAAATATTGGAGACACAAATAATTTTAGTTTGAGTTTTGATGTGTTTGTGTTCTCAGACAAATCTTTGAAATATAAATTATTATTTATGTTTAAATAAATAGGTGACTGTGTAAATACCATATGAATATCTTAAAAAAACAAATTTAATTTAATTTAAGTACCGAAAATATCATAAAGAAAATAAATTCAAAATTGACAGCTGGAACCAAGAAAATTTCATTTTATCATGATATTTTTTATCATTTTTGCCCGATTGAACACTAGGAATGATTCAAAAGATACTTTTTAAAGAAAATTTCACAACATATTTCGAGTACTCGAAATTCGTAACTCGTAATACGAGAGATACGTAATCGCACCCGTTTGGTAATTTGTCAGTACGACAAGGGAACCACAGAAGAAAGATTAACCAGAATAGACATTGCGTGGATCAATTTTTTTTTTATCTTACCTTCTTTTTTGGACATTGAAGTATACTTATATTTGAATAATAGTAGTTAATACAAATTATGCTGTCAAAACAAAACTTGTCAAATAATTTCACTAACTCCACTGTTAAGGATTCTCAATTTTTATTATTTTAAATCAAAACCAGTAAACCAAAGAATACCAAAGAATACATAACCCAACTTTTTCTTAAAAAAATGAGTCCAAATTTTTCCATACAAAAACAGCGTTATGTCTCTTCTGGTTGTATTCTGTGGTTCTATCATAAAAGTATCGTCTCAAAATTCTCCTCTGTTTTCAAAAGTAAATTTGAATAGTTCATTGTGAAGTGTCCGAACCATGATATAAACATGACACAAACCTTGTGTTCAATCGTGCAAAAATGATAAAAAATATCATGATATTTTTTATCACATTTGGCATTAAACGCACTCATTTATCACACAAAAAAAACAACTTTTTTCTTGGTTCCAGCTGTCAATTTTGAATTTATTTTCTTTGATATTTTCGGTATTTAATTAAATTAAATTTGATTTTTTAAGATATTTATATGGTATTTACACCGTCACCTATTTATTTAAATATAAATAATAATTTATATTTCGAAGTTTTGTCTGAGAACACAAACACAACGAAACTCAAACTAAAATTATTTGTGTCTCCAATATTTGGATAAAAACCAAATAGTTTCAATATCAAAATAATTTATAAAATAGAAATAATTAAAAAATATAACATTTAATTAAAAACCTGACGACAAAACGAGTTTATTGAATTTTACGAAGCGATTTAAAACCAAATGTAACATTTTTAATTTATTATTTTTTATCAATTTTGGTTGTTCAATCGGGTTTGACGTACAGTATTACGGAATGAAGTTAGGGTGGGATAAAATATCATTATATTTTTTATCATTTATGCCCGATTGAACACGATCCAGGAAACATGGCGAATTGGTCGATTGCTTGGAACATTCCTCTGTAAATATTTATATCATGGGTCAGAACTATTTATTTGGTACAAAACGAAACTCTGCTACCTTTTGTTTTCTTACCAAACTATAGATGACACTATGAAATCCTAGACTACAACCTTTATTGTTTTACTAACGACACCTTCATTTTATGATTCTCACTTTTCATAAAATCAATTAATGCAAGATAAATGTATAATTTGTTTCGGTTTAACTTTTTTAATAATATATATGGATCTACAAATAAATTTTGTTTCATTTTTTGTTAAGGAAAATTCAAATAAAAGTAAATATTAAATAAAAATAAAAAATTATAAATAAAGCAAAAACTCAAACCCCCCAAATAGACTAAACTCTAAATATGTAGATAAATTTCCCATTCTCGAAATATCTCGAGCCTGTCTATTATTTGCAATCACACCTAACTTCACATCACATCTGTGGGTTGTAACTTTTTTTTTAAACGACATATGGCTGCCATCATCGCGAAAAATAAAACTTCTTTTCGTTTCATTTTAAACTATTTAATAAATAATAATCCAAAAATAATAATAAATAAATTTAATTATAATTAAAAGTGCCCGATAACTAATAATCTAACGTTTTATAATAATTATAAAGTGAATTAGTACATAATTTTAATTTACAAAAAAAAAAATTGAATTCCGAATATTTTTTTTGTGTTGTATGTTGAATTGAATAAAAAAAAGAAGAGCGAGAGAAAACTACTACTAAACTGTCAATGCGTAGGCCCGTCGTCGTCGTTTTTTGTATATTTTTTTTTATTGTAGTGTGAAGTAGATTATTGTTTTTTTTTATTTTGAAATTAAAATTAAAGGATATCATTTAACGCTTTTTACGCTTATATCGCTAGCGAATTAAATAAAATAATTTTGATATACATTTTGGTGTGCGTGTTTTTTTCTGTGGTGTATATTTTGTATGGTTACGAAAATGATCAAATACCGTGATGTTAAATAAAAAAGAGAGCAAAATAGTTTTAAGTTTTTTGTTGTTATTGAATGTGGGGTGTAATTACGAAATTTTTTAATAAAAGTGATAAACCACCTGATTTGGATAATAATCGCCATCAACATCTATATAATCAACATCATTTAAATCAACAGCATTCGAAAAATCAAATAAATAATAATTTTGATAACATCATAATGGATATTGATACACTAGAAACAAGACAGGTAAGTGCGAAAGGGAAAGAGAATGGCAGTGGTGTGTCTGTAAAAAAAACATGACGTTCATTCATCCATATTTTTTTCGTCTCATTGCTAATATCTACTACACAAAACTAAATGCTATTCAATATTTTAAAATTAAATTCAATTCACCTACATAATAGCAATAATAAGAATAAATTTATAAATTTTTGTTTAAACAAAAAGAAATCCACCTACTTACTACTTAAAGTTTTGTGGTTATACAATTATTTCGTGCCTCTGTTTTCTATCTGTGCGTGTGTGTGTTTGGTTATTGTGTACGAAATTATTGCTGCCGCGGTGACGTAAGCTCTTATTTTGGAGGTTGACATCTTGACTTAAAATGAACGAACAAATTTCTAAAGACAACAACATCATCTCGTTATCAAATCTATTGCATGGACCCGGAGAATCTTGATTAATTTCATTTATTAATCATTTAATTTACATAAGTAATATGATTTTTTTTGAAATTAAAATTCGTGATTTGTGTGAAATAGTAAAAAAAAGTGGTGGAACTGTTTTTGGTCAAGGTCATCTGTGTGAGCTAAGATTTCGTATTTGGTTTGGTTGCTAAACCGGTCATTGATTTATGAAATAGGGTATGGTATTTATTTACTTAAATGTGTGTTTCTGCATAATCTGGTCAATATGGCACCTAATTTTATTAGCTTCATCTGCTAATTGTGCCGGGTCAGAGCAGATATTAGGCTCTGTTTAGTTCATTGCTTTCAGTGAATTTATGTAAAAATTTTCATATGAATGGGAAATTGTGTCTTAATCAAGTTAGTGGAAAAGTTTGAGCTGGAAATTATTATTTATCTCGAAAAATATCCTTCTGCTTGTAGTAAAAATATCCTGCATTTTAATTTAATTCCTCAGCGAAAATTTGACATAAAAAATATTTTGCTCTACCTAATTCACAAAATTATTACGCACCCCTATTTCTCCGCATTTTTCACCAATATTGACGATTTTTTTTTCTTTTCTTTAAAATATTCATATTTATTGACGGTAAAACTGACAATCTTAATATTTTATTGCCTTTGATTACTTCTGCAATTCATCCTACAGATCAGTGAACTTTAAGCTTTCCATTATTCTGGTAATTCTGCCTTCGAATAGGCAATCGATGTACATTTTCTTGACCTGCTCTTCCTCTTCAGAATATCCTATAAATTTTCAATTGCATTTAGGTGGGTGTTCTGGGACTTATTTTAACAGAAACCACTCTCGGCTACTTGGTGCTTTGTGACTCAGGAACGTTATCTTGCCGGTAGATTACTAGTTCACGACAGCCTAGAAATAATTTGTCAATAGAGAGCTCCAATATGTGCTCCATCATGGAGGTGTACGTTGTCTGTATTTGTTTGCCTAGAGCTTTTTAAAGGAATTCTGGTTCCTACTGATTACACATACACCCAAATCACGATGCTGCTGATGTCGTGCTTGAAAATATTAACTAAGTAGTTCAAACTGTGCGCTTCGCAAGTTGTTCGACGTACGTATTTAGTCCCACATGCCCCGAAAATCTGAACAAATTGTTTAGAACAAATTGGTTTCTATTCAATTAGCCAAATAAATGTAAGTAATGGTGATTTTTTATGGCTTATTATGTGCATTGTCAAATACTGTGTTTTTTATAATTTTTCAGCATATTTAGAACTGACCTCAACATTACTTTCACATCCGACCCTGCGTATTAGATCAATGTTGGCTCCTTTTTGTCCAGTTAAGTCAATTTTTCATGTTTGTCTCAGATAATAACTGGTCTTTCCTAGTTTTTCGGCTTTTTAGGCCAAACACGTCAGGCTCTTGGCCAACCGTTTTTGCATGAATTGGTTATTTTTTCCTGTTTTTAATAGCTTCCCGTTCATACCACCGATCCTCTCTAATGGTTGTCCGCCTTTCTGCTCCTTCCTAGTCTAGAAGTGGTATAATGAATCTCACTGTATCTAAGGATCGATGTTTGAATAGCGCAACGCGAATATTTAGTTTGGTTTGATATCTCCGATTGAAAAAATTAAATAAATTTCTTGGAATGGCCGGCCCAGAACTCCCACCGAAAATTTATGGGATATTCTGAAGAGGAAGACCAGCACAAGAAAATGTACATCGATTGCCTATTTGAAGGCAGAATTAAAAGAAAAATGGAAAGATTTAAGTCCATTAATCTCTAAGCGTTTTGTAGAAGATTTAAAAGGATGAATTGTAGAAGATTAAGGTTACCAATTGTACAATAAATACTTACGAATATTAAAGAAACAGAAAAAAAAACTTCAATAATTGATGCGTAATAATTTTGAGAGCTACCTTTATATGACGGCTCCTGATAACAAGTAAACTAACGAACTAAATTTTATACAAATATCGAAATTTAGTCACTTACCAAAATTTTAATAAGGGCTTATATTGTAATTGTAGGTTTAAACTAAGTGCTTAAGTGTAAGAACGCTGTTCCTTAGTTAACAGATTAAAGGTAAATTCTATTAAAAATTTAAAACAAACTGTAGTGGTTAAATTTATTTAATTCAATAAAATAAAAAAATAGCATTAAAATAAATTAATTTCAAACATCAGTCTTTTGAATTATACATTCCGTCAAGAAGTACCGGGAATTGTTAATTTAAAATGTCCGCGCTGAAGGGATTTACAATTTTTTTTTCTAGATTGGCAGGACTGTCTTTCATTATGATGCCAACTTTGGGCGCGATCTGTCAATTAGTTTGTTTGCAGCAGTTGGTTAAATCAGTCGACCTCATTAGTGTACGCCGGTTTTTAGAATGAACGAAATTATTGAACAATGCTTTGGGCATGCCGGATCGCGTGAATTTCGATCCCATGTTCAAGGAAAGCGTTTGAGTATGCCAGTCAACCGGCGTCTGAACTCATCGTTTTCTTCAATATTTGTGGTCTGATGCGTCATGAGTTCGTCCTAGAGGGACGGGCGATAAATAAGGAGCTTATTTGAGTGTACTCCGGTGTTTGCGTGAAAAAATTCGAAAAAAGCAACCGGAATTACGGGAAAACAACTCGCGGATTTTACATGACGATAACGCGCCATCAACCGAGCAATCGGCGCAGTGGTTAAAGCTGCGGCGTTTGGATCGGGAGGTACCGGGTTCGAATCCCGATAGGGGCGGGATGCAAAATGGATTTTTCATCATCTGATTACGATCGGTGATGAAGATGAACACAACTATGACCCCCTGTTGAGAATGCAGAATCCATGGGCCGACCTACCTTTCATGTCAGCACTATAGGTTGGCATGAAGCAATGCAATGTGCAGGTGGTTTATACAAAGCGGGTCTATAGCCGTACGTCCTCAATTTGGCTACTACTGCGTAAAGTAGGACGGTAAAATTAACTGCGAAAGAGTTGGAAGTGCCTTGAGCCCCAGAAAAAGATTGCATAGATTAAAAAAAAAAAACGCGCCATCACACCGAGCTGCGATTGTGAACGAATATAAGGTCAAAAACTCAACAAATACATCGATCAACAACCATATTCACCTGATTTAGCCCGTGTGACTTTTTCCTGTTTCCCAGACTCAAATTGCCACTCCGTGGAACCCATAACACAAAATTCGGCGCTCGAACTGAATGCCCTCTCAGAAAGTGCCTATACAATTTTTTGCGATGATTGGAAAAAACGCTAGCATATATACCATATAGCCTCGAATGGGGCATACTTTGAGGACGACAAAGTAAATTTTTATGATTTAACTTATAATTTGTGTTTTATATAAAACATTTATTTTATGAAACTTCTATTTGAATCTTACATTCAAATTAATTATTAATGTGTCATCATTGTAGTCGATAGACGATCTTAATGGAGACAAAATGAATTTTTAGGTTGAGAAACTTCTTTCAACCGAAAACTGCATAGCTGGCAAAGTCAAAAAACGAAATGCGTTTTAATCAAAAAATTGCCCATACAAATATTATGATTAAAACTCTGTTTAAAAACGAACTTCAATCAAAAGAAAAAGATGTTTCGTTTGGGTGTTTGAACTGAACAACGTTTTTGAAAGGCTTTTCAATTTTTTGTACTGAAATACCTTTTGCTTGATTGTTTTTTTTACTGAAATACCTTCTTATACATTTACGTTAGCACCGGGGCTCCAGTCAAAACCAGTTCAGACAACAACGGGAGACTGAAAAATTAAAAGGCAACTCAGTCAAAATAATTTAAGATGGAAATGCCTTTTCAGAAGGTAGTTTAATGAAACTACTAAAAAGGCATTCAAGTCAAAACTTTCATGAATGGAATTATTTTTGGATTTGTGACTGAAATACCTTTCGAAAAGAATATTCAGCAGTCAAACAACTAAAGAGGGATTCCAGGCAAAACCTTCTCCGGGAATATAGTCAAAAGCAATTCAGTCAAAAAACGAGAGGAGTTTCAGTTACATTTTTTTTTTAAATGTTCTTCGGTCAGAAAACAGTTTGACTGAAATGTTTATTTGGATTGAACAACCTTCTTGAGAAGTACTTCAGTCACAAATTTTTGGGATGGAATACTTTTTGGTAGGTTTGCTTCTATTTCCGGAAATTATGGAAAAGGAAGATTTAATTTTCAAATAAGTATCCTGGAAAATGAAGATTTATTTTAAACATAAGACTGGAAATTTGCATTTTCCAGAATATTTTAAAATGGTTTGGGACGTATATATAGTCTGGGCGAACCAGTTTTGCTAATACGTGAAGATATACGTTGTGATACGGATACCGGAGAAAGTTGTTTGAGGAAAATAGACCAGCCATCCACCATTATTTTAGTCCACCGTCGTTCAACATTAATTTTATTTCTTACAACAGTTTTGGCTAGAATTTCTTTTTAATTGTTTGACTGAATCTCCTTTTCAAAAAGAATTTTAACCAAAACCCCGAAAAGAATCCCAGTCAAAAAAGTTTTGACTTGATTATCTATTTAGTTTTTTGATTGATCTACCTTCTGAAAAGGTATTTCAGTCTAAAACCTTCTAATGTTTGACCAAAACTCCTTTGTTTTTTTTTAACTGGGGGGAGGGGGCATCAGAGGGGAAGGGCTCAGCGGAGGGAGGGCCCTCAGCCAACCAAAGGGTACTTATTCTAGTCCAAAAATTTGTGACCAAAATACCTTTCATGAAAGTTGTTCAGTCAAACACACAAAGGGCTTTTCAACTAAACTGTTTTCTGACCGAGGCACCTTTTTTGGCCAAAGATCCTTTTTAAACGGAGTTTTAGTCATAATATTTGTTTGGGAAATTTTATGACTGAAATTTCTTTCGTTTTTTGACTGAATTTTGATTGTATTCCCGGGAACAATTTTTGCCTGGAATTTGTTTTTTGAAAGGTATCTCACTCACAAATCCAACAAGAATTCCAGTCAAATAAGTTTTGACTATTAACTACTGACTACAATTAAACTACCTTCTGAAAAGGCATTCCAGTCTTAAATTATTTTGACTGAGTCGCCTTCTAATTTTTGGCTGAAACGCCTTTCTTTTTTGACTGAAATGTTTTTCTCTGGAATTCCCGGAGCCGGCTAAAACTAAAACTAAATGTTGCCAGTTGAAACAATTCTCTGTATCGGTTGGAAGAATTTTCATTTTGTTTCAATATCTTAAAACGTTTTCATCTTTCCAAAGCCGTTGAATTTCATAAAATGATTGCAAAACATTCCAAATATTAAGATTAACACTAGTGTCAGTAGTATTACTCTCAGTCACAACAGCATTGAAACTTTCTTTTTCAATTCACGAGTTGTATGTCTTCCTTTCTGTTATCTGTTAAAGTTTCATTTAATTATTCCGATGCTAGATCGTCGATGCGTGCTCTAGATTTTGCTCTAGGTTTTAGTACTGTACCTTTTCCCAAAGAGGTTAAATATCTAGGGATCAAAAATAGATCAAAAATTGAATGAAAAACAACACTGCTGTGCTAAGAAAAAAAGTCACATTTGTCTTTTTGTGGTTTTGAGTAATTTCATTTTTTCTGTTTTTTGTTTGCCATGTATTAATTTAAAACTTGACTACTAAATAACGTGATTTTATGGTATTTAATGAAGGATATTTGGCTTTTTGAAAAAAAAAACAAAAATGTGTATTTGCTTGCCAAATCCGAAAATGTCCCTAATGCATTTTGCGAATTTTGGCGTTTGTGACTTTTTCTTAGCACGGCAGAACATACATATCTTGAAATTTCAAAATAGAGCCACCAATTATTTCTGCCTGTCCGAGACTGTGGTCGATAGTGTAGTGCTATGGGTAGTACGGTATCTATCGATCTGGAGTCTTTTATCTGAAGTCTCAGCAGTTTGTCGACCGGGAGCAAGATCATCTTCAAGCTCATGTGATGCGCCAAGAGAATCATCTCGATCGAGAATTCGTTTCAATCCAAAATATGATCAGTGTTTTTATCATTATAAATTTCTAAATAAAGCTCGACATTGTTTTCCTGGATGTAAATTTTTTGGGGAGTTTTCCAAAAAAAATGATAAGTCAAATTTTTAAATGCTCATCAAAATTCGACGGCAGTTGTTGACGAGCACACTAATAGTCGTCTTTTAATTTTGGATTTAAATACAGAGAGTGAATTTTTGGTAGACACGGGAGCTGATGTTTCGGTTGTACCTTTAAAATTAGCAAATACATATTTCTAAAGCTGTTTCATATTGTAATCTATTTGCGGCGAACGGAACACCAATTCAGGCTTATGGTACCAAAATTTTAATTTTAGATATTGGATTACGTCGAAATTTTAAATGGGAATTCATTGTTGCGGATGTATCATTACCAATTGAGCCGTTCATTCATTGCGTCGTTCATTGCGGATGTATCATTACCAATTGATACATTCAATGTAAATTGTATGTAATATTATTCAATGGTCAAAACAATTTTGTCGTTTAATGGTGTTAATCTTTATTATTCAGGAAATTTATTATAAATATGAAAAGCTATGACTAAACCAAGTGCTTTGTCACTTAAATTTAAGATTTTTCAAAAAGTGGAGTTAATCGATTTGTGCACTGAACGGCTTAATTATTGGTGCAGATTTTTTGAAAAGTACTGGTCTGGTCGTTTATTTACGAAAGCATAGAATTTGCGATCCTGAAACATCGTTATATTCAGTCGGTGCTATTTCAATTACAGAAAATGTGGCATTATCACATTGGATAAGTCGCAAATGGATCCCCAAATTCAAAATTTATTTTCTAAATTTCCGAACATTTTAAATAGTGCGCTGAGTAATAAAGTTATTAAACATCAAATTACACATCGTTTAGAAACAAATGGACCTCCTGTTTCATGTAAGACAAGACATTTGGCGCCGGATAAATTTAAAATTGCAAAGCTAGAATTCGAACATCTAATGTCTCAAGGTATTTGCCGACCAAGTAACAGTCCATGGTCGAGCCTTTTGCACTTGGTTTTAAAGAAGAATGGTGATTGGAGACCATGTGGGGATTACCGAAGTTTAAATCGCATTACTATTCCTGATCGTTACCCAATTCCGCATCTTCAAGATTTTTCGTATCAACTTGAAGATTGCAACATTTTCTCTACTTTAGATTTAGTCCAAGCTTATCATCAAATTCCAATTGAACCATCTGATATTCCTAAAACCGCTATTTTAACTCCCTTTGGTTTATTCAAGTTTACTAAAATGACCTTCGGTCTCAGGAATGCGGCCCAAACTTTTCAAAGATTAATGCATTCCGTTTTATTGGGACTAAATTTTGCTTTCGTTTACTTAGACGATATTCTAATTGCGTCTAAATCTAATAAGGAACATCTAGAAACAGTACTTAGAAAACTATCAGATAATGGTTTAATTATCAATTCTAGTAAAAGTGTATTCGCCTCACACGAAATCAAATTTCTTGGATATACAGTTAATGCACAAGGCATTTTACCCGTTCAAAGCAGAGTCGACGTTATTAAAAATTTTGAACGTCCCTTAACAGTCAATCATCTCAAGCGATTTTTGATTTGATCGGATCAAATTTTACTTAACGACTTCTTTTAAAATTACAAGAAGAATAGTAAAACTCCTATTGAATGATCAACAGCAGCCATTGAAGCCTTCGATAATTATAAGAAGGAACTTTGTGAAGCAACACTTCTTGCACATCCATCTTCTACTGCGCGAATAGCAATTATGGTGGACGCTTCGGATTATGCGATTGGGGCAGTGGTTCAACAGTATGTTGCGGACGCATGGCAGCCGCTTAGCTTTTTCTCTGTTCGTCTGAATGAATCGCAGCAAAATTATAGTGCTTATGACAGAGAGTTGCTTGCAGCTTACTCTGGCATTAAACACTTTAAATATCTTCTTGAAGGAAGAGAGTTCACATTGTTCAGTGACCATAAACCACTCATCTACGCATTTTATCAGAAACCGGAAAAAGCATCTCCACGTCAATTTCGTCATTTGGATTTTATCGGACAATTCACTACCGATATCCAACATATTTCAGGCATTAATAATGTCGTGGCCGACACTTTATCGCGCATTAATCTAATTTCTATCCCCGAAAGTATAGATTATGCTCAAATAGCAGATGCTCAATCCAATTATGCAGAATTCCGAGAGATATTACGTGACGATACGTCACACAAATTCAAGCAATTCCCAATTAAATACAACTCTAATAAAATGATTTATTGCGACACTACAACAGATTTACCAAGACAAAGGCTTCTTCTAAGTTAGTGACTAAAAATGTCATTTGGCCTTCCATCGCTAAAGATTCAAGAACTATGGCTCATAGTTGTTTAGCATGTCAAAAATCAAAAGTTTCAAGGCATACCATCTCACCTCTCTGTTCTTATAAATTAACTTCGCAACGCTTCGCAGAAATTCACCTAGACATCATTGGTCCATTACCTAACGATACTGCGTGACATTAATAGATCGATACACGAGATGGGATGAAGCGGTTCCTGTCCCAGACATAACTGCGGCCCCTGTCGCATTTGCTGTATTCTCCACGTGGATTTCTCGTTTCGGCGTTCCAAATACTATTGTTACTGATCAGGGGTCTCAATTCGAATCAAATTTATTTTCCGAATTATCTGCGTTACTTGTTTTTCATCGAATCAGGACAACCAGTTCCAGTTACAACCCAAAAACCAACGGTATGATAGAAAGATGACACCGTACTTTAAAAGCTGCTATAATATGTCATGACCGACCAGATTGGAGTTCAATTCTGCCAACTGTACTGCTTGGGTTACGTTCTGCATTTAGCGAGGAATTAAAACCACTCCTGCGGAAATCGTTTTCGGGAGTCCTTTGCGCGTACCAGGACATCTTGTAGACTCGTCTTTAGATATCAAAATTCCTCAGTCTGAATTTGTTCAAAATTTAAAAAAACATTTTGATGAATTTAGACCGATTCCAGCATCTAATCATGCTAATATAAACATTTTTTTTAGTAAAAATTTAGAAACCTGTTCACACGTATTTTTACGAACCAACGCGTTAAAGATGGCACTTCACGCACCATATTCTGGACCATATTATGTAGTAAATCGAAATAAAAAATTCTTTACCATAATTAGTAACGGCAAAAACATCGTAGTTTCAACGTTCGTAGTTCACCGATTCAAACCATGTTATTCGGAAAGCAATGATAACATTAAGCCAATTCCATTGATACAACCGGATACTCTTGATGCCAACATTGTCGATAAATTACCTTTGGCCAATTCTAAATTAAATGTTTCGACTGATCCATCTAAAATTAAAGTCATGTTTGATACTTTAGCTAAATTTCATCATGATCCAGTGGTCACAAGAACTGGTCGTCAAGTAAAATTCCGCAAAAATTGTTAGATTGAATTGAAGAATGAGGAAGTTATGTCATCGTTGATTGTCGTTTCTCGTGAATATTCGAAATTTCTTTAAAATTATCTTCGTAAATTCTTTCAATTTACTGGGAGGGGAGTATTGTGGTGACATGTCATATCTAGCATTGTGTTGACACGTCATGTCCTCACTCTCTTTTAAAACACTGAATCTTAAATGATTAAATAGAGACACTGATATTAGTTTTAGTATTATATAAAGTAGACAACTTCTTTTTGTTTTTAAAAAAAGAAAAAAACAAAAAGAAAAAAGTTCGTAAAAGAATATAAAAATGTTCGCATGTAAAAATATTCTGTTCTTATTTAAAAAACTTTAAAATTAATTATTGTTAAAATAATTTATTTTGTTTTAATTAATTTGTTGCGAAAAATTTCGCTGGTTATTATTCAATATTAAATAAATATATAATAATATTACAATCAATTTTTTGAATAATTTTGTTCTTCATTGCGGCTCTAAGTTTCGCCATTTTTGTGTTATATAATTAATATTAAATAACGAAACTACTTAATAAATAAATAATAAATGTTAAATAAATAAATACGAAATACCTAAATAAATAATTCTTTAATATATAAAACGAATTTGTGAATGATTTACCAGAACATACAAATAATTCAGCCATATAATTATATTTAGTAAATAATAATTATGGATAGTGTTGTGAATCAAAACTAGTAATATCGTATGGAGTCAGATTATACAATTAATAATATATCAATTCAACGCTACATACCCACATACCACCACCAAAGAATTAATAAAATCTTGAACAAATTTTAGTAAAATAAAAAGTTTGATTATCTTTTTTAATATACCTTTCTTTAAATTAAATATATATTTTGTATTTATTTGTGAGTTTATATTTATACTGTGTAAATAAAAGATTATTTAAAATTGTTAAGAAGTTTTTTAATTAATTCAGGATTTGCAACAAAATCCACCGAGTGCATTTTTTTTGTTGAACACCACTCGAAGTACTTAAATAATCTAACAAATCATCATTGAATCTAAAGGATTTATCAATAAAAAAATTGTTAAGTAAATAATTTAAATTGCGTAATTCTAGTTTTGTTGAGTTAGGCTTAGGCCACTTTTAGTTTATTATTAATAATATAATACATGTCTAGCAATGATAAATCAAACACTAAAAATAACCAACCTGTTTGTATAAGTAAGAATGATGGCATAAAAATTGAGTCAGATTCATTATATATAAATATTATTTTTGTTTTCAATTAAAGTGGTACAGCAGTTACTTTCCAAGAACATCATATTACCTAAGAATAAAAGAATGTGGTACAAATACAGACCACCAGACCAAGATAGTTATTTAGTTGTGCATAGTCAGTCGATTGTAAGGTTCTAAATTCATGCTTAACCACAATTACCATTTCAATCATAAAAAATCACTTTGTTTATAAATACTTGGAAAAGGAAAAAAAAAAATTTTAGAAATTTTCAGTTTGTTACAGACAACTTTTAAAATCTTGCCGCACCATATGTTTATTGTTAAATAATTATAAATTTATAATTGGTATAAATCTACATAATACACTTTTGTAATTTCGCGTTATTTCCGAATTCATTACTAATTTATTTAAAAAAACAAATTGTATTTTTAACCAACAAAAAAAATAAAAAAGAATCGCAAACCGAATTGATAGGAAGGTCATTTACTCATGCTGGTATTTCTATTTTGTGAGATCAAATGATATAAGCTTAATAAAATAACAGAAAACACCATGAATCTGTGTGACTCAAAACGATGACGTAAAGGATGTGCGCTGCGCTACGATGATAATTTTCTATGAAATAATTGTTAAAAATTACTTCCGTTGTGGTTTGTGATAATTGTAACAACGTCTCTTTCATATGTTTTCACTTCACGAATGAATTTTTGTTATGTTAATCGACAATATTGTTATTCCTGGTGCAGCTATAGTTTCATGCGCGACAATAGTTTTGTGTGTTTTCTTTCAATAAATAGTTTTGCTATAAGTATGAAATTACCACGGCGACAATTTAATTTAATTATAGTTTTTGCTTAACAATGTTTTAATAACATTTATGTAATTACGTAAATAAAATATATGTGTGCGTTTCTAATTCAAGAAACAATCAGCTTACTTCTTTTTCGTATATTATTGATATTCTTTATCGCTATTCGCAAATAAAAAAAATAATTTAATAATGGATATAATGATTAGAAACAGATGAATTTAATAAGTACAGATGTTTATTTCATTTATGGCTGATTCATATTGTATGGAGTAAGAGTTCTTAGTTAAACCATAAGATGTGGGATATTTTGAAGTGTGAATACTCTTTAGAAGTGTTTAACACTTCTGGATACTTACATTCATATTATTAATGGGACGAAAGTAGTATAACTGGATGAAAGTCTACAATTGCTTTGAGGTGCTCTAAGCAACATAGAATAGATTGAATTGAAGAATATTTGGCCATAAATTAAATATTATTCAGGTGACGTATGGTTATTACACCCATGTACATAATTGACCCAAAAAATAATGTAAAATACCCCAAAAATTTGTTTAGGATTGGAGTATTTTAAGAATATGAGGGCATTTACCACAAAATGTGTGTATGTTCATTTTTGGGGTATTGTTTCATTCAATTTTTAGGTTATTTTTGAAATCGAGTTTAACTTCATTTTTCATACACTAAATGCTAAAACATGAAATTCGAATTCCGACATGAAAATTCTGGTAATCCAACATGAAAATGCCAAACCCATAGTTTTAAGCAACTCTTCACTCCACTTAGAAGATTGCCTCTTTTTATATGGTGATCTAGAACAAGACATTAGAATTAGAAACATCTTTTTACGACTATCAACCGACATCGAATTTTAAATTAAAAATCTTAAATAAGATCTGTACGAATTTATTCGTTACCGGGAGATTGACAAATACATATTCGCAGTCTGCACTGTGTAATTTTATTGATGTTTCATATTACGAATTTCATATTTATGCATATGTGTTCCCTATCTTTAAGAAGGAAAATCGTTCGAAGCGCGATAAATATGCGATATGGATTACCTTTGCAGTTCTTACATTTTATTGGGAAGAATCACTGCCCTAGCAGCGGAAACTATCGTTGACGACAAAGGAGGATTTCATCCGAATCTGTCGATCACTGATCAAGTTTTAGCGCTAAGTATGATCCTCTCTAAATACTTATTATGAGACATCTAGTAAAGTGAACACTAGAGCAAGGATTTTGGTCGTAAAATGCGATTTGAAAGTTGGGATATTCATGTGCGTACCACATGTACAACAGTAAGTTGGAACCGGGTTTGATTTTATTTTAATACTATTTTACATCTAGTACATACATAAGCACAAATCGGAACTCTCATTTTACTACTATCAAAACCCTAACGGTTGATTTTAAACAAGTATATGATTTGATAAAACGGGACAGTCTATGGTTTGCGTTTTGATAACTGGGAATAGCTAAAAAATAAGTGCACATCTAAATAAAACCAGATGATTTACCAGAATTCAATGGCGAGACAGCCCTCTGATATTTTCAATCTGTTCGTTAAACGATCCACAATCGGTACAACGATTCACATATATGGACGTTTACCTTAATATTCATATTTTTATATTGCATTATAATTCTTAATTACCGATTGTATTTTACTGTAGGTTTAATAAATACATAAATGCAGAATGGCAGTAATGCAGAGCAGACTCTCAATTACATCTATCGGCGATACTTTTTAATCTCAAGTTGGAATACGTCTTTCATAAAAGTGAAACAACTCCGGACAACATTTTATACCTACAGTCCAATCAGGTTCTTGTCTGTGCAGATGATTTTTGCGTGACTAAACTAATTGGGAATAGAATAAAAGCGTTTTTTGATACAATAATACAATTCAGATTCCGTTGACCTCAAAACCAATTAAATAGTCCAAAACAAAATATGTGACCCCTGATTTTAGAGATCACGATTCAATTTAGTATGGAGAGTCTTACCGCTGGCAGCCGTGATTTGTATCCCATAAGTGCACTAGTAAATACTGACAAGCTGAAGTTTGTCACTCACAGATGAGTGCGAAAGGTGACAGTCACGCGTATGTTATTAAGCCATATATTATTATGATGTATACATTTCAATGTATTAATATGTCTTTTAATAATTTTAAATATTTTTAGCGTAATATTACAAAATTTGCTGCTTCTGTCTAATTTTCATAAGATGAATTCTTTAGCTGGGTAAAGAAAAAAACATCATTTAAGTATATTTTGTTTTAATTTAAATCTTAAAATTTGAGAATTATCTGCAAAGTTCATATATTCCCGAATCTATGAAGTTTAAGAAATATTTGCATAAGTACATAACTAAAAATTTCAGAAATTCTCAAATTTAGCTAATTTCTTCTTGATTTTCTCAATTTTTAATGCCCTTTTACAAATTCTAAATTCAACAAAATTCTGTAAAATTTGTTACTTATATATTTAACAATTAACAAACAACAACCAGGTAATGTTCTGCTGCGACGGTCGATGTCGATTTATTGATCATAATAGAAAATATGTCTAATTACCACCTTAAGTTTAATTTTTCAATGTTACTTACTTACGTACTTAATAATAAAAAAAATGTTTAAATCATTTTGATATTTTCAACTTCTTAGAAGAAATCTTATAGAAGCAAAATATCACTTTAAGTAAATGTAAAGAATGTATTAAAACAAGCAAAATAAATAATTTTATTTTTAATTATAAAAATTAGATTTAGGTCGATTGAAATTAACCATGGATGGTGAAAATAAAAATTATAAGAATTAAAAATATATAAATAATGTGAATCGTACGTTGCTTCTTATTATGTAACAGAAGAAACTTACTGTTCTTATATATTTTCTAAATTTAATTATTTTTGTGCAATAAAACTTATTAAATAAGTGCACAAGTCTTCCGCATGCCAGACCTACATTAACTCATAACTCTTTAATTTTTCGATTTTGTTAGCAGACATAACAACATCTTAATAAATAAAGAAATACATTTTTACATAGTTTACATAGTTTTAACTACAAAACATTGTAAAAAAAAAATGTTTGGTTTAAATAATTTTTGGTCGATTGATTAAGTAGGCAATACCAGATACGGTTCACAAAATTTTTCTTTATGGAAAATCGGAATGTAAATTTAAAAATTGCTGGTTGTTTTTTTTTCTTCTACGGAATCGTTGGTTGTTGCAAATCTATAAAATTTAATAATTTATGTTTAATGTAAATATTTATGTTGGAAAGGTTATTAAAAAAAAAAAAAAAGTAAGCTTTACTTTCCTTCTTGCATATATGTAAGTATGAGAAGATCATCGATTTTTATAGATCTGGTTTACGTTGATTGCAGGTTATCTCTTAATGCCGCAAATAAGACATTGTTGTGCATATAAAATGAAAATGAATTCTAATGGGACTTTTTTGTTTACATGGACAGGATTTTATGGATTTTATTCAACATACTTAAGAACATAAAGCTATAAATTTCTAATGTAATAAATTATATCCGCAGACATGCTTTTTATGTTCATACTTATATAAGTTACTTACATATTTAAATTATTCACATGTGAATACCCGTGTATACGAGTAGTGTGGATTTCAATGAACTTATATTAATTTGTATACATATACAATTACTTATACAACTAAACAATTCGTTCGTCAAAATATGAGATAAGAACCTTGAATTTAAATATTTAAACTACATGGCAAATGATTATTGTTTATACTTACTGACCTAATTTTTCGATTACATTTTCAATGACTTGTAGCAATAGAAATGTGTCCAATACAAATATTTGCTACTCGTCCACAGATTAACAATGTTTTGAAGTAAAAATTGTCGTAAGGATTATTATTTATGAATAATTTTTAATTATAAAGCTGTAATTATTATTTGTGTTCTTATCTGTGTCAGCTCATGACGAATAAAAAAAAAAAATTGTGGGAATTTGTTATAAGTAACGTTTTATTGATAACATTGTGTATTTACCATAAATATGAAAATTTGTACTTGTACAAAAAAATGCAAACTATTTTAATGTTTCTCTTAAGTAAGTGGTCCTAAAGTTCGAACTCATTTAGATCTAAACAAATCACCTAGTTTTGCAGATCATTGCATTTCCACTGGCACAACTACCAAATCAAAAATATTCTTAAATTCAAATTTTTTTATTTTGAAAATTTATGATTTCTATCTAACTAAATTTCCGAAGCAATTATAAGCTACATCATTATAAGCCACGCTTTTCATTAGTGACTACTGAATTATTGTGATATCAAAATACTAAATTAATTGGTATTAAAAAATTTAGTTCAATTCTTTTTATTTTTTGAAGTGCGAATTTTTCGAAAAGTTAAACATTTTTATTGAATATCGCCATTTTTTTTTATTTGTACGCATTGTACGCATTATTTGTATGCAGTTGGAAACGAATTATTATGTGATTTAAAATATTTCAAATATTATAACAAAAGCCTTTCAAATTTTAATTTTAAATCCAACAAATTAAAAATAATGAGCAAAACTAATTTAAAACAAAAAGTTAGTTTAAATCAAAAACATCTGATTTAAATGAAAAAAACATTTGTTTTGTAGTTTTTTTTTAAATACATGTTTTTTCCCACCCTGCCTGTACCCACCCAAAAGGCGTAACACCTTAAGTAAAATTTGATAATTTTACAGCAGAGATAGAAAAATTGGAATATTAAATTCATTTGGTTCGCGGAAGTCGAACCTATAACCCCAAAGATGCAAAGCAAAGCTTTACTCACTGTATTACGAGGCCGACGAAACGCTCATTAAAACCCTTTAAGTATGTTTCCAATGATTGCCCGTTACTAGCAACCATTTTAACGGTATTTCTTTATATGCTGTGTACTGCAATAAGCTCATATTACAAAAGTTACCCATTTTAAGATAAAGAAAATACAGAAGTCTTACTGTTGCAATTCTATAAACATAAAATGACTTCAACATTTACAACAAAACAGATTTACATAATTGCTTATGTATTTTACATTACCTATTTTAAGACCGTATTTCAAATTATAAAAAATAAGTTCTATATTTAGGGTGTGGCAAGGTTGGCACAGATTCAGTTTTAGCTTCACATCTATTTTAACAACATTCTTTTGATGCTCTATGTTGAAATGTACATGTTTGTATACTTACACTACATAAATACAACTCTGGATTTTGCATTTTGTTGAAGTAGATTTGGTTTAATCTTAGAGGCTCCAATGTATTCTTGCTTGTATGACCTATAATAAAATATTGAATCATGATAAGTTTTTGGAACTCCCAAACAAATATTACATAGAAAATGTATAAATCAAAGATAAATATTTAATTTTATTTATAGTACAAGAACAATAAAATTTGCAATAATTATCAATGATTTAATAAATTCCACATTTGTTTGATTATCTTGTTTGAAATAAAAATGCGCTTTTGTTGTGAAATAAAAATACCGCTTTGGATTCGCGGTGCATTTTAAAGTTAAGAAAATCTTGATTTTTAAATGAAAGTCAATCGAAAAAGTGATTTTCAAATTTTACTTATACCTAACAGACACATACAAACAATATGGAAAAATTTGTTTGCCTTTCAGCTATACTATTTATTGTTTATTTTCTTTGGATGCAAAATTTTCATGTTCAAATTTTCAGTTTTCACCAAGCCATGATGTCATTTGGATTTTTGTTTTGTACATAAGTATGTAAATCGTATGGTTCTGGAAAATGTTTTATGATTATAAACAAGAGAAAATTTAAATAACTACTCTTTCGTGGGTTTAGAAGCGTCGATGTACATATTTATACATAACTTGTTAATTGTCATAAATATAATGAATAGATTTCCGCCATCTGTGTATAACCTAGGCTACGTTATTACGTATATCCTCGCTCTTATCAAATTTCTTTTAATTTTAAAGCGCAGTATCGATAACCGTACACAAATATTGATTTATTCATAATGCTTTTGAAATACAAATTTTATTCACGGAAACATAAATTATCGCTTATTTTTCTCTAAAGAGTGTGATGAAAAAAAAAAAGAAAAATTTGTTTTTCTTAATAGATTTGTTTTGACAGATTAACAGAAACCATTCTCATGCTACTTACAGGAAATAAATGTTTAAACGTGGAAAGAAAATACAAAATTGGAGAAAATTTTATTTATTTGATGCTGCTACTACTGCATCAGCAGCATGCATTGATATAACGCACGTCTCAAGTGGTTTTTAAATGTTATTTTGTTATATAATACAATGTTGTTTTAAAACTCTTCATGTTTTTGGATTGTTATATTAATGGACGGATAGAACTGTTAGATGGTTTCATCGCATATACTTAAGTAAATTGGTGATACGATGAAATTAGAAATGTGTTGAATTGTGTTATATACAAGTTGTTCAACCTTCACTCTGTGTATAGCTAGCTTACTATTACGTTATATGTTTATAGCGGTCAATCTAATCCCACGGCATCTTCATTCTTTTTTTAGGGAAAGTAAATAAAAATTGTTTATTTTTTATTACAAATTTATATTTTTATTGGACAAATAATAACATTCACTAGAAAATCATATTTTAATTAATCAAATTTATGTTTTAACCAGATGCGTCATCTGATACTACTTAATCTTCATCCGAAACCATTTCCTATTCTTTGATGCATTCTATGCATAGCATTTTGACAAGAAGGTTCATTACAAAAATGACATCTTGTTCTGGTTTTCATATCAGATGGAGGAAGAGAGAGGACGCAAGTAACATCTTGTTCGTTTGCTAACGGTCTTAGCCGTCACTTCTTCACCTGTTGATTCCCGTCTTATTTGTAACACTTTATAACCTATTAGGTCGAATGTTGTCCTTACATTTCTTTAAACTTTCGAGGTTTAGCCTACACCAGTTACATAACTAATTCTTTTAGAAACGATTTTCTCTAGGATGCTTTCCGATTTTCATATAATTGTATAATTGTGGGTTGGCTGTTTTATATAAAACGTAGGCTGCAACACCAGCGAGCATTTGTTTAACGATGCTGTCTCGCCCCCTCCCCCCTTCCCTCGTCATGGTCTATTCCGTTATCATTGTGTAAAGTTGGTAATAGCAAAACGGTTTTATTTAGTTTAAGAATAAAACTCACAAGTGTTAGGTTGTTACCCAAATAAAATTGAAGATTTTAGTTCTCGTTTTTGTAATTCCGTCTTCTTAGTAAACTTTTTGGGAAGATCGGGTTTATTTGATGAAAGAGCTGTTCATGGTAATTGTTCTTCCTTTGTGAATTGTTCTTCCGGTGTGGATATCCGATGGACTAAATTCAAGGCGTAATCAACCGAATGAGACCTCCTGGTTGCCCATCAACATACAATTCTGCGTTCAAAAGGTAAGAGTTCTTTCCGTTGCATAGCCAGAATATTTTAAATTTTAACTCCATACTTCCCTTGTTTTGATGGTATCTACTGTCGGGAATAACATCTCGCTCCATAGTTAGAACCAATCATCAATTGATTAAATTTGATGATGGTTTATAAGTTTCTCGAATGTTTGCCGAGAACATTTTCCATACATCTCGGAATGCTGCCAACACCAGCATGAGGACAATGCCAATGATATTTACAAAAACAGTTGGTTCTCAGACAAGCGTCAAAAAAATTGATAGCTCCTTGGTCTATAATAAAAATAAGTATTTCAGTTTGATGGTAAACTGAAAATCATGTATTATGTATGCACCTACATATGTTAACGGTTATTATCGTTTAGTTTCTTGCAAAAATATTATAGGTATGGCGAAAACCCATTTTATTAAAGCACGTTGAATAAATTTTGATTTTAGTTATAATCATCTTATCTCATAATTTTCTTTTCTTAAAATCTCATAGAATTTTTTCCATTCCCTGGTATAAACTTATACATATTTCCCACCAAAAATTTTAACTTTTGAGTAAATTATGGTAGAGAATAAACAAAAAAGTAATATTAACAAGAGTTTGCCTGGTTGGATGGGGGTAAAACATTCCCACCGTTTTGACATATCATTTTAAAGGTGACATTCTATTTCAAAAAAAGGAAGAAAGCAACGAAGCCTGCTAAAAAAATGTGTTCTGTTTATGTTGATGATGCCTTAACAGAATATACAGTCCGTGAAATTCCGATGTCAAAGATGCACCTCGCTCTGGCCGACCAATCATTGAAAAAGTCGATGAAATTATGCATAAAGTGGAGCAAAACAGGAACATAAAACCACCCATCGCATCGCTGAGGAGCTCAACGATCACCGTCAGACAGTTTTAAAACATTGTACAAAATATTTTGTCGTCTCGGTAATACAGTGGGTAGAATCTTACTTTGTAATTTGGGGATCCCGGGTTCTCGATTCCCGGTGGTGGCAAGAAGAATTTGTCACGAATGGGTGTGTTATGTGGATCTAGTGTTACTAGCTTTTCCTTCAAAGAACATTAAATCCTCATGAAAAGTAACATTACAATATATAAAAAAGGAAGCTAGATGTTTGGGTACCACACGATTTAACTGCGAACAATTTAATGGACTGAGTTTCCATCTGCGAAACACCGTTGAAAAGATACGAAGTCGAACCATTATTGAAATGTATAGTAGCAGGTGACGAAAAATCGATTGTGGGCGAAAAAGAACTAGATCAAAGCGTGGTGAGACCACACCACACGGGAGTAAAGTCAAATTTCACGCCAAGCAATGTGGTGCTCTCTCTATGTTTGGTGCGATTGGAAAGGAATTGTGTAAAATGAAGCTACAATAGGTTAAATGACTGACTCTGTTCTCTGCTGTCAATAATTAAGTAACCACAACAAGACATTAAAAGGAAGCGGACAAAATTAATCCAGAAGAAAAGGAGTTGTGTTCTATCATGACAATGCCAGACCATACACATTACACATCCTCCATGATTCGCCAAAAATTGAGAGAGCTTGGTTTGTTGTTGTTCACTGCAGAAAACTATCTTATAAAAAAATTAAATGCGACTGAAATTTGAGTAAAAAACGGCGGAAACTTTTTAGACCATCCAATATTTTCAACTTAATTACTAATCGATTGATTTTAATTCGACTTCCAAATATAACCATCATTATTCCGAACAATATTGATATACTATATGTTTCCAATTTTAAATGTAAATGCGAATGTTCTTGCAAATAATTTTTATAATTTATGACATTATGAAAGATTAACGAACCACTGATTTGTAAGGTGTACTTTAAAATTGAGTATTTGTGGGTTTGCTGCTGTCTATATTCATGGTAAACCGCAATATTCTAATAAATGAATTTGCATAAATAATTTTCTAGTATGTACTAATTCTTATTCAACAGTTTATTACCAAGCGAAAATAATTTTAGTCTGGTGTATTGTTGTTAAATTTTCAACCCTAATTTTTGTGAAATATGTGTATAATCCAAAAATAGCTGCAATTATTTCAAAATATAATATATAAAGGCGTACATGCTATATTGGAGATTCAATGGGATCCCTTATAAGTAAGGATTGCTTTTCTGATTAAATATTAAATCCAAATTGATTGTGATATATACTTAATATTATTATGTATTTTAACAGACGTTAGTTTTATTTTATTTAAGTACTTATAAAATATACCCTAGACATTCATCTGGTGAAATTCAATGTCGGACAGCGTAAAAAAGATTTTTTTTTTGTTAAATTTTTTATTAACATTAAAAATGAAATTTTTCATTATCCTTCAACGTGACATTGTACAAAATATTTTAGTCTTTTTTGTGTAATAAAATAATTTGTGCGGTTCATAAAAGTATTTATTTAAATGTTATTAGTGAATGACTTGCAAGAATTTTGAACTCATATTCACCTTGAAATTTTTCGATTTGGTATGATGTTTGTTTATTAAAAAAATTGATGTTGGCTTATATGCTGTAATTAGTGGCCCTTACCATATCTGTGGCGAGAGATCTTCCACATCAATTTCATATTTAAGTAAATATTTGATTTCCTCGATTCAATTTTGGTTTTAACCTAAATTAAATTAACAGCTTAATTAGATAATTTGATAAAATCTTTAGAAAATATTGAATATTTTAAAGATGTCTCAAAATATCAAAACTGTTCACAAGGTTAGGTCGAAAATTTTATTGAATTACTTAATTGTTTAGTTTCTTTTTTTAATTTAAGTGAACTTTCTTATCTAAAAATGCTTATATTACATCCACTTGACACAAATAATGACGAAACTTGAAAATTGAATATAGATCATATGTCCTTTCATCTTAAAGTATTCAATCAATGAATAAATATCAAAAAAAAATTTAGCATCTCAAGGTTGAGGTGTTGTTTTATTGTTTTATTAATTAAGACATACTAAAGAATTATATAAACATCTGGTTTTTCGCCCGATGAACATATTCCGCAATGTTAACAAGTAACCAGAACTTGTTATGTTTTTAATACACCCACTTGGTTCAATACACGAGTATCACGAAGCGGAAAAATTATATATGTAATGATTAATGAACAATTTTTTATATGAATATTATTCGCAGAGTTAGATATAAAAAAGAAGAATAAACTCATGCAAAACATTTCTTATAATTTACTTTACTCTGTATAGTAATATTGCAATGTAATCAAAAAATTAAAAGATTCTCAAGAGTCAATAATCATAAAAAAAAATTTACATGTAAGCAAAAATAGACAATCATGCTAGATTACAACTTCACAAAGAATTGGAGTTAGTGTAAATCGAATAAAAAAAAATTGTAGCTGTTTTTAATTTCTTATACATATTCGTTTTCTTTTAAACAAACCGCGAAGAAATATACAAAATGTAACGGTCACGCTAAAAAAAAATATTTCCACATTAGTTGTTATATATTAAGAATATATTGGAATTTTCTTGTCTATACTCAGGTTATAATAGTATAGCCGACTCATCTTAAAATAATTCAACTTTTAAATAAATTTATTACAGATCGAAGATATTTTTATGTATTATCTCGATTTATATTGCACAATAAAATTTTTAGAGAATTCAGGAAGCACGTAATAATAGATAATACACGCAATTTGTTATTTGTTTGAGAATAATTTTGGTGCATTATTGTTTTCGATGTTGTTTTAGACATAGCAAGAGTAACCGTATTTAATTAATTTATCATCAAATATTGTCAAATTTTTGAATTAAAAGAAATGTTCATACCAAAAAGACATTCATTTTTAGGTCCTGTATGTATAATCTGTCGAATTGGTGTTTCATTCATTATAAGAAATTTAACGATTTTTTTTTTCTAATTTTGAAATATTTAACGCCGAATACAAAAAGGAGCATAGTGCTTGCTAGAACTGAATGTGCTTTGCGTTAGATGAGTTTTGGATACTTCTCTATGCTTGTCAACTTATTCTAAATCTTATTTCTATGAAATGAAGCAACTGAGATGAATTACTAATTAGCGGTTTAATTATTGGGTATAGGTAAAAGTAAGTTCCGTTTTTCTAATAGATGGCGCAATGGTTCTTATATGTGAATCTGGTAATACTTGTTTTTAAAAGTCTCTTCATAACCTTCAAAACGAAAAAAAAAACAATACAGTTTTGTATTCGATTTAAAATGGAGAGGTTTGTGCGAAATAATCGTCATTTGCGTGGAGTTTTGTTGTATTTTTTACTATAAAGAAAAGCGCTGCTGATAGTGATCTTATGGGTATGGTGTGGAGAGTGAGAGAAGATAGATGTGCACACCAGATATTGGTCGAAGCCCCTACTCCCAACCTATCTGGTGTGTGCCTCGACGCTTCCTTTCACTACTGCCCTCCTGCCTAGTGGGACATAAACTGCACATTCACTCGTTTGCGTCACCAGACATCTTAAAACAACTCTGTCTGCAGCACATCACTTCAGTGGAGGAAGATAAGAGGTATCCACCGACATTTGGTCGACACATCTTGCTCCCATCCTATCCGGTGTGGGCCTCGACGAACATCCTCCTTCACAGCTACTGACGCAAGCATCGACCGAACATATTCTCCTCCCTTTCCCTCTGTCCCGGTCCATCGTCTCCGTTAATGCATCTTACGAGGTAAGACATTTCAATGGAGCGATCGGCATCTCTGTTCAGCTATTCTGAACACAAACAGACCGAAACCATTCATGTTTCGCAGGGAGGGGAAATGACTTGCGGCGAAGTCCTGTAGCGACTCACGCATGCGTGCTCCGCCACAATAGCTGCATTTCTTGACGCATAGTGATCCGGATCAGATCAAAATTTACATGTGAAGCAACAACAACATTTGATCCAACATTCGTTTTGGATCACAAATGGTGATCTAAAAATAGTTGAACAATATTTTGTAGTTGAACAATATTTTGTAAAGACAAAGAATATAATGAATATAGTACGAGTATGAAGAGGCATTCAAAACGAAACGAGACAAAAAAATTGAATTTTGGTGTTTGTTTGTTTTACGCATTTTTGTGTCGTTTCATGAGACATGATCTGATCCGGATCAGATCAAACGTCAAGAAATGCGGCTAATATATCACTCACATGCATTGCCGTCTGAGCACCCAACCACCAATGCAACGTCTTCACGCCGCTCAACGTTGACATTACCATTTGGGAACATGCGCATTCAACCAGTAAACTAATGTCTGTTTCAAATGAAGAGACACAAAACAAAATTAAATTAAATCTTTCTTTTCACCAGTCTGCTCTCAAATTTCAACACGGCGACATGCCGACCACCATCGCGCGGTGGGGTTAAAAAAAATAATTATAAAACGTAAAATGGTGGTGTGAAATATTAAAACAAAATTTGTAAAGATGTTAATTAATCAAATAAAAATGAATTTAATTAAAAATAAATATTACCGATTGAAGTAAATTGTGTTTATTTATTTTAAATGTGTATGAATTCCTGAAATGCTTTCTTCATTAGCCTGGGGTATCTTTTTACCTCATACACAGACCGCCGTATATTTTATTTTATTGAACTTTTGTTTTGAAATGGCCCCATTTCAATTGGGTTTTCGAGAATAAGTATGTATAAAACATTTCAGCGAAGGCATTCTTAAAAGATTTCGATTTAATTCAAATTAATTCGTTTTTTTATTTAATTTTTTTTGTAAGGCTGGGTAACTTTCTATCCTTAGATCGGAAGGTTAATCGCATTTAACAAATTTTCGAATCATTTTTACTTAGGGGAGGAACTAATTTTACAAAAAGTGTAAGGATTGCGGTTACCGACACTCCGCTGAGCACTAATCCAACAGTCCACATCTTCATTAACCTCGAATGAGGAACAAAGGCAATTTTTCTGAAGGTTGTTTTTTAAGCCTACTAAGGAACCTCGATGGATGAATTTTGGAAGGAGGAGTAGACTTTTTAACTCGGCGGATATTTTTAAGGATGTGCCTCTTGGGTTAGCTCCAAGTAGAGGTTGCATAGAGATGTATACTCTTTTCGCCGTTTTCCGGTCTCCCAGGCCTAGACAATATTTCCACTACACAAATTTTTTTTTTCCAGTATCACTAAACCTACTTTGACAATTTAAACTGAACTTTAATTGCTGGCTTATAGACGCCTCCTTTAAAGGCATCCATTAAACTATTTTTTAAGATTTGTAAACTTTTCCTTTGTTTTCAGCGTGGCTCCTTAAACCGGTGAAGACATTTAGCTAAATACTCTTATTTAATATAAACGACACCATCTTATTAATCAAAATAAATAAAAACCAAGAGTACAAATTTTTTTGAGCCCAAAGTTAAAGATCTTTGATGCATAATAATTCACAACCAATAATTATTAATAATTCCAATAGTGGAATAAGGCCTATCGGCCACGTTTTAATAAATACCAAAAAAAAAAAAAATTGAAATTATGTATCAAAAATTAAAAAGTAAAAAATTCTTATGTACTAAGCAAAATCAATTGCTATGTAGGCATTCAAAGGTCAAAATTGGTTTAGCCGTCCTTAAATATTTCTTAAGTTTACAAACTTATCTGGATTCAAACGCTCCAACAAAATCATCAGTAAATTAATTTATTTTTATTTAAGTTGTTTAGATAAACGTAATGGGTTCGTGTACCACATATTCCTGATAATTTAAATATAAGCCATCGTTACCAACACAATAAATAAACTTAACACTAGAACTACTAACACGTCAAAATGACGAATTGTACATTTATTGAATTCAATTTTTTTAATTATGATGTTAATATTTTTTTGGAAGTTGATGATGAATTTTAACATAATTTACTTTGCTGTCAAATTAAAAATCATCACAGATTCCCACAAACGTATTAACATAATAATTAAAAAAATTGAATTCAATAAATGTATAACCGGTCATTTTGACCGGTCGGTAGTTCTAGTGTTAATATAATCTTGAAAAATTTTTATAACTTTTTCTTTTTTATTTCTTTCAGGTAATTTTTGAACTTTAGTCGTTACTGAACCAACAACAAATTTGGAGTTTTAGAAGATAAAGTGTGAGCGTGTTTTGGTTTGGCAAATTGAATTTATAGTTCGGATTAAAAAATGTCATTGTAATTTCATTTAATCTATAGAATGTTCTAAACTAAAAGGTTAAATTAAATTACAATGACATTTTTTAGTTCTACGAGCACGAAAAATGCGAAAATGAAAAGTAACTTTCAAAAAATTAAAATGTCAGATAGAACCTTATTATTCTAAGGTCGCGCAATGTCATAATAACGGTATTGAAAAACGTAAGTATAATTTCTTCAATATTTCTAAAAAATTGTATGCTTGAAATTTTTCTTTTTATATTATATTATAACGTATTTATACCATATAATGTTTGTCGGTATTAAGCTTTTACAGACAAAGACAAGAATATTATATATAAACGATAAAATTCTTTATGTATGTATTTCCAAACTAAATGAGTTTATAACACAAGATAAGTGAATAAAATTCTTTAATTTTCTTACCTAAATAGTTATTTGTGAATTATTATAATTACACTTGCACATGTATTCCCCTTTTTTGTAGTGCTGTTGTTAGTTTGTTACACTCTTACCTTACAAGAAAAATAGTTACAAATTCCCCCCACTTAGTTAATTTTTTTTTTTTTAATTTTTTCCACAATTATTGTTTATATTTTTAGTTCGGTTTGATTCTTCGTTGATATAAGATTAACTTTTTGACAAGTTTAAAAATTTCTGTTTGCCCTGAACAGTTTTTGTGCATCGGGGTTTTTGTGTGGTGAATAAGAAAAATGATTTTTATCTTGTGAAAATAGGTTATTTATTTACAGTTATAGAAAGTGAAATTTATTTATTTTTTTTATTAATACAATCGCGATTTGTTGGTTACAGATTTTTTTGTTGTATTGTGTTGTGTTGTGTTGTATAAAGTGGATTATTATGTTTGATATTTGACCTTTGTTGTGAACTAATAATCGGTTGGATGTTGTTAAATATTATCAATATTCAATACGTATTATTTTTTATTGTTGTGGGGTGCGTTAAGTGAAAATTTTAAGAAATAAAAAAAAGGTCCTGATCTTTTTCTGTTTTAAATCAAACTTACTTTCTTCTTTCAAATTTGAAACAATGCGCTTGTACTCGTACATAATTTAATTTACAATTTACTTCAGTTTTCAATTATTTTTTTTTTGTTTTGTTTTTTTTTATAAATTATATTCATTCATTCTACAAACATAAATGTGGGAATTGTGTTTCATTCATGAAAAATTTAAACAAGCATAGTTTTATATGATAATTAATAAGGAAAAACACAAGAAATAGTGTGGTGTGTGGTTTTTATATTTTTAATTAAAACAAGTTTTGTTATATGAGCTGAAATGATGGTGTTGAATTTAAGTTCGGTACCATGCCCCCAATTCAATGGATACAATAATATTAAATCAATTGGATTAAATGCCAACAATCAAGTGAGTTTTTTATTACGATGGTTTTATAATTACGATAAAAGTAAAACAGAAAACCCCTCGGGGTGAAATTTTTATTTTATTTTTACTTTGCGTATGTATAAAATATCTTATAAGTTTACTTACATATGTATGTATAGAATAAGAAAAGTGAAATGGTTCAGTTTAAGTTCAATTTCTCTTAAATTCAATATATTTTATGGAAAGTACATACAATTTTTTTTTCTATTGCAATTCATTATTTTTTATGAACCAAAAATTAGATTAATTTAAAAAAGGTTTTTGATCGATAGTTGGTTGAAGTTTTTCTGAAATGTTTTAGTTGCGTTCATAATGTGTGAGTATGTCTATTTGTCTTACTGTTAGTCATGAAAGAAGGTATTTAAATAAACCTTAGTCCTATATGAATTTTTATTCAAGAAAATTTATTTTCGATGCGTTTGGCGAAGTCGGAAATTAGTAATAATAGTAAATTAATCATATTTTTTGTCAAATATTTCCATCCCACTGATTTTGACTATTTATTCATATTTAAATAATAATTCGTGGGTATTCCATTTATAATTTAATTTAATCAACTGGTTTGCAATTTTAGGAAAAATATTCCAATTCACTCAAATAAACTTATTTAATGTGTAAGTAGATCAATATTTTAGTATAAAACTCTACCATCTGTGCACCTGTGCTGTAATGAAATGAAAATTTTTTTTGTACTAAGTTGTTGTTTAAATAAAATGGGTAATAAACTGTTTAGTAAACTTCGGAATTACTTAATTTTTAAAGTAAAATAAATTTTCAATTACCTGTTAAGGCTCTTAGTTTGTTAGTTTCTGTGTTATGTTAAAAGTTCTTGAATTAAGTTTGCGACATTTTCGCAGCGAAACTAGTTTCATTTGAGTTATGAATTAATTCGCGACATCAATTTTAAAAAAACTGAGTTACTTAAATTCGCGCAGAATTAATTCATTCTTTTGTGCGAAATTGATTATTTAGAAATTTTTAATTTAGTACTTTTTCATGAAGGCATAACGTTACAAGCTACTTTCGTGAAGGTATAATTTAAAAAAAAACGATTTTAATTCATTAAAAACAATAATTTATATTGAAAAAAAATTAATAACACAAAAATTTTCGCGGGAATTAGTTCACGTGGAATTAATTCGGTCCTCCAAAAATATGTTAGTTAAAAATGTGTCGCATCGCAATGAATAACTATTCCGACATTTAGTAAATTAGTAATTGGGAAAAATATATGTCCGAAGACTATTTACCGCTGCTCTTTGAGTTTTTGTCATTCCACGGTTTAAGCAATTTATTTTAAAAGTGGGATAGCCTATGTTTTGTTATAGTGAGATAATAAAAGAATAGAAAATCAATATACATTTGTATATCTATCTAACTAACGCTATAGCGTGATGATTCTATTCATCGAAATCAAACATGTACTTACAGTATTAGCGAATTTTACAAAACCCCCAAAAAAAAATTTAATAATTTCAATTTTATTGCGGATTCTATTTCAAACATTAAGTTATTGCGGGATTGCCAAATAAATACATAAATATTTTAAGATGTGGAGAAATTATCAAGAGTTAATAATCTAATTTATGGCGCAGATATTAGTGATTTAACTATTTTTATTTTGACTGGCCTGGAATTATTTTTATTTTGACTATGTAATAGTCGGTCTATTGTTATCATTCGGTTATCATCGGTTTTATTAAATCGCAGTGTGTCTAGGGTATAATACCCTAGACAGACAGCGATTTAATAAATCCGGTTTAGCTTAGCTCATTCAATTTTTTTTTAAAAATACAGGTTGATTTAAATCTCCGAAACGAATTTAGTTAAATCGGATTTATTAAACCGCTGTCTGTCCAGGTACTATAGAGATAAAGTCAGATTTGAAATTATGAACGATGCGATCTATACGAAAAGAGGAAAACTCAATAAGGTGAACATTTTTATTGAATATCACCAATTTTTTTATTTGTAGGTACATACTTATGTGATTTAAAATATTATTAACACATGCCTTTTAAATTTTACTGCATAATTTATATTTCTTTGATCCAAAAATTAAAAATAATCGGCAGAACTAATTTAAAACAAAAAATTGATCTAAATCAAGAAATTCGGAATTAGATCAAAAAATCAAATGATTTGTAGTTTTTTAAAAAATGCAAGAGTTTTTCCCACCCTGCTGTACTGTAGTGGTGGTTAAACAGAAAGAATAAATTGAGAAACTTCTTGTGGAACAAACTGTAAATAATATTTCCTCTCTTTCTTTTTGAAATTGTTTTGTCCCTTAATACAAATTCAATTCAAATTCAAAGCAAGGTAATTTTATTTCTATTTACATGAACATTTTAACTGTAGAGCTAAATATATGGCTGGCCAATTTCATCCAGCTAAATATTTAGCCTATACTGCTTGATTTTTAATCAAGCAGAACTTAAACTACCTATGCATTTAATACAATATAAGTGTATCACGTTTTTTTGCTTAATTTTAATAGTAGCTTGGCTATGACAAAATGTGCTACTCAGCGATAGTTGCGCCTTTTTTGTATTAAAAATTCCGCATTTTATCATTTTATAGGCTATTTTAGCATATACAATACAAGTGCAAATTGTGCGTTGCTTCTGGTAGCTTTACTCAAAATGAATTTCCGCATTTTTCAATCGGTCTCAAATTTTCAGGAGTTGTTTTTTATTATTCAAAAGTATACATTTATTTTTTTACATTATTTTAGTTACATATTATGTGTATAGATGTAGCATTAATTAACGCCTTATCGACGAAAGAGCTTCACTGCAACCATTCTACAGCACCCAATAAAACAATTGTTTTATAAAAAGGAGAAGTATAATTTGTCGGTAAACCTAGAAAATTTAAAAATTTGGTGGGCAAAAATTAAAATAAAAACGTTTTTTCAATTTTTTTCTTCATTTTCTTGGTGAAATTAAAACTCAAAATCGATTTTTTTAAACTAATTAACTAGTATTTAGGTTTGCCGACAAGGTATGTCGATAACAAGAAAAACGCACTTTGAATGAAAGCGATTGATTGAATAGATTTTGAGCAATCTTGGTTGCAATTTCAAATAAAATCTTTCCGAGAAAAACGCGTTTAAAGATTTTGTTAGTAAAATTGTTGTTTCTCGAAACTTACATCAAGTTATATATTTATATCTAATCAGCGATTCCTGGCACGTACAGTATATCTTTCTAAAATATCGTATTTGCCGCATTTTCAAAAATGGACAATCCTTTGATTTTTAAATATATTTTCCCTCTTAATCTCGTTTGTTTTGAAAGTGGTGTAAGTATATATTTTGTTTCAAATGACAATTACGTAGTTTGGAGGTTCTAATATCCCTTTTCATAATTAATAATTTATATAGTTCGAAGGTTCTAACGGCCCTTTTATCTAAGGCGCATGTACCAATTGTGGTTAAAAATTGCTACGTTTATTAAGCACTACTATTATTTCGCACTTTTCGGTATATCTGTTGTTATCATTAACTTAATTTTTTTGAAAAATGTACTTACTTTCAAAATAAACGGCATTCCAAAGTGTAAAATGTTGGTTTTTCTAGTTATTATTTCATTGATTTCATTTTATCTCTTTCTGTAGACGAAGGCGCAATATTTAAATTTTTGAGAAGTGAGTTTTCCAGAACGCTATTTAAAAATTCAAAGGTTAAATGTATGTGCCATTCATATTTGTTTAACATACAGTCATTATAGAAATGAAATCAATCTGTTTGTTGAGTTTTGCAATTCGAAGCGATTAATTAACTTTTTTTTACTATTTTCGAACCTCTAAAGTGCTACTTAGACCAACACGTAAATGAAAAGAAATTGTTATTTGTGTACCAAGTGGCGGTAAGTAGTTTTTGCTTTTCAAGTTTGTAGTCCGAGGCGACGCTTAGGTTTAAATTCCTCCTAGAAAAACAAAAACCTACCCGCACGGTGCGCATAACATTTTTTTCACTACCAACAGGAAAAGCTTGTATGTAGAACATTCGTTCGTAGCATTTATATAAGTAAACAAAATTACGAAATGTTTTTCATTATCGACCATTTTTCAAAGACAAATTATATATACTACTGTATAAGTAAGAGAGATTCAAAAGAAAGATTAGGCACAAATCTAATTTCTACAAATCAAATTCATCTTTTGTAAAACAAATGGGTTATAAATTATGTTTCGATATACTTTTTTTTTAGCATGGGTGCAATGTAATTATGTGTATGTGATTGATTGATGATTTAGTGAACGTTTCGACAGAAAATTCGTTGTTATTTTTACACAAAAGCTTTTACACAATTCTGACCGCCTCAAACCCGCCTCAGATCGCCTAATCAAACCAGTTAGATTTAACAATCCTTACGATTAAAAAAAAAATAATAATTTTAATATTTAGTTCAAAATAAAATATTTGGGGGTATTTGTAACAGTAGTTTATAACCGTGACTGATAGCTAAAGGTATTTATGAACATTGTATTTCATATTGATGTTACTCATATTGATGGTCACACATACCATTTCTCCAAAGAAAAAAAAACGTTCACTTAGTTTAAAAATACGTCAATTTTGTTTTTAAAACATGTTTAAATAAAATTAAGAAATATCATCAATTCCTCTGGTGATTATCACAAATTAATTCAAAAATAAATAATAAATAAATTGGTTCTTGGCACAAATGAATTAAATTAAATAAAAAGAAAAATATGTTTCATATTTTTTAAAGTTTCCGGTAAATTTCTGCCGCTGATATTGAATAAATAACAAATATTGTAGCACAGAATGTTTTCCATTTCTAGTTGGATCCACTCATCGCCATAACCTTAAATCTGTATTCGTCAAGTTTTGCTTCTCTAACCATGCCTGGAAAATATTCTCCCTCATACGTTACAATTACAAACGAATTGACTTTGTTGAGCTTAATTTTTCTTTGTGACTTCTAAATCATTTCTGTTGTAACAGAACATCAACATCATTTCTGTTGTAGAAGCAACTGTTTCTTCTTTAATTTATTATTTGTCCATCAATTCCTTTTTTGCTGTTTTTTCGATTTCAGTTTAAGCCTTTTCTTTTCGCTCGTTATATTTCTTCATCCAAGGGCTATTGGTAGCAACTTTTGGTAACTTCCTCTTGGGTCGTTTACTTCTTTCGTCATCGGTAATTGCGTCCGATAGGTCAACAATACATGAAGTTCAAGAATTTAAAAATGATAATAGATAATTTCATACATAGATTATTTTTTTATAAGTAAATTTTAATGATTTTAAATGCAGAAAAGCTTAAATTTAACAAAAATCTATTCGTGACCTTAAACTTAAAGTACATAAACATTTTCGGTCCCAACTAACTATCCTCGTTCGGTTCGGAAATCTACATGGATTTTTATTTATTATCTGATAAATTACGAAACAACATACCGTAGAATTTTATTAATTAAGCAATATTTAATTAAACAAGGATTGATCTTTGCTGTTGTGATCTATCATTTGTTAAACAGATAAGTGGTAAATAGCCCAATTTGACGGTTAAGTCACAAACTAAATCTTGTTTGGATAGATTTTACTTTTAATCCAGATTCGACAAGCCATCAAATTGTAACGGATACATGTAATCCAGGTTTGGATAGACAAAATCAAATAGATTTTACGTTTACTCAACATCAACAAACCACCCAAGTGCAATCGAAACAAGTTCTCGCTATACCTCAAGTGTTAGTCACACAGTTATAGGTGTCACCCCTCCGTTGAAACTACATTTAAATATTCCTTGTTTTGGCCGCAAGACTTTAAAGACCGACATATAAGAAAAATGCTTGCTTGTAATAATGCGGGACCGTATTTAATTTTTATTTTTTAAGTTTAAATTTATATTAAATCACAATTTAACTTATTTTCACTTACATTTTAATTTTAAATTTTTTCGGTGACTTCACTTAGATTATCTAAGTTATGAAATTACAACAAATTTTTTGGCAGCTACACATTTACATGATTTGTTCACTTCAGAAAACAGTGTATTACCATTTATGAGAAGGCGAATGAAAAAGAAAATTACGCAATGCGTCTAAAAAACGCGTTACAAATGAATTAGATCACAAGTATCGAATAGGTCACGATTACTCCCCATAATTTACCAACACATCATTTACAACCTAAACAAATAAGAAACATTCAACATATTACAACCAAAAATTACTAAAGCCTGGAAATTTAGCCATTTACTCAGTCAATATTATAAATACAATTTGAATTTTCTTCCCCACAATAATCGTTAAATTTATTACAAACACACGAGGGGGTTGGCTTCAAATATACTTGTATAAAGATTAACAATATTTAAACGTATAGCGCATAATTTTAGTTTAAGATTGATTTTTGTTCAAAAACTATAAACATAACTTCAGAATTCGTAAATATTTACATATTAACAGTCTTTGTAAAACTTGTGATAACAATTAGTTTTCGTGTCTTCAATTGCATGTTTGTAAACTTACTGCCCAACCCAAGTATAGACTATTATTTATTTTTATTTTACCTATCACATTTCTATCTATATATTTTCTAATCTAATTGAAAATAATTTAAGATACAAAACACTATTTTTTTCGAATCTTGTATAAATTTAAGATACCAAAATCGTAATAAAAAAATGTCATTTGAAATCTTTTAAGTCATTAATTGCGTTTTCAGTATAACAAAAAACCGGTGAAGAGATTTCTCTTCGTATATATAAAATTTGTGTCGAAGTTCTGCTTGTATGCTTTTATGATTTTCCTACATTTTAGATGTTATGAATTTACGATTCTATTTGTATACATAAATCATCTTTGAAATATGTAGTGAAACAAAACATCTAAAACTATTTTTAATGTTTTAAATGCATTTAAATGCACGATCTGTCAAGAAATGTTTTTTTTTTCGAAATCCTATGAAAGTTATTGATTATGTTAAGAAAAAATATTTATCAATCGAAAGTGAATTTAGCAATTAGTCTTAATATTTACGTTAAATATCACAGTGTTTTTGAGGTCATATTAATAAACATAAAGTATAACTCGCACATAAATAACAAAATAAATTAACAATTTTTATTTTTCTGTTTGCGTGTGTCGATGTTTTAGTAATTCAGAGGTATTCGTACGAACAATTTAAAAACAAAATTATGTAATCTATCCTAATATTATGTTAGGTGATTTCATTTTTATACTTACAACCTAAAATCAATATCTTACTTAGTTAATTAACCAGACCTTGGTACTTACGAGTGTAGATCAGCAAAATTATTTAGTTATAATTTGTTATTCGTGATGGTACTAAATTTGTTAGGGTCATAACAACATAACAAATTTAGTTCAACCTTATTTTGACCTTATATGCTTGTTGTTTTAGAACTATCACAAAAAAAAAAAAAAAAAATTACCAAGAATAGAAGATGGTGTTGTTTAATGTGATTCTGTCTGCGCGCTGTATATCTAAATTAGGAATATGTAATTATGTATCATGAGGCATTACGGATGCATTTCATTCTTAAGGTTTTTTTTTATATAATAATTGATGTTATTTTAAGACGATTTATATACGCTTCATAGAGATTCCATGGAATTATTTTACAATAATAATAATAATAACAGAATATAATTTTTTGTAAAGTACAAGTGTATATTTACTATATATTGTATGTAAACTGTAGAAAGATATTAAGGGAATTTGTTCACAGTCGGATAAATTTAATAATAAATTTTATATTGAGAAAAACAGATATGTAAGTGTTACGTGATATATGCGTTTCGAACAGTTTGAATTGAGTTGAGATATGGAAAGGTGATGATTTATTGGACTTAAATTTCCGGTTTATATATTTAACTTTTAGAAAGATGTAACATTTGGCCTTAGTTGTTAATTTAGCTTATTCTAAATTTGCTTATAAACAAATTTAGAATGCATACGATATCAAATATAGGATGAAGCCACATACTCAAGATTCTAGACGATTGTACCACACACTGCGAAGCACTGGGATTTGGCCTAAAGATATTGTAATAGTTTTTAAAAATTTATTTAGAAAAACTTGCTTATTTCTTGTAATTTCACAATGAAATTTCGTTCATGGATATAAAGTAACATACGAGGGCGGATTGAAAATGAAGCTACCTAAGAAGGAAAACAAAATTTTTTTTTTGCCAAAAACCATTTATTTCTCAACATAGTCTCCATTTAATTCGACACACTTAGTAAGACGATATTCCAACTTTTTTATACCATCTGAATAATACGATTTCGGGAACCCCTCAAAATACGCGTTAGTTTCGATAATCACTTCTTCGTTTGAGATGAATCTTTGTCCTGCGAGCCATTTTTTCAAGTTTGGAAACAGGAAAAAGTCACTAGGAGCTAAATCTGGACTATAAGGTGGATGATCAACCAATTCGAAGTGTATTTCACGTAATTTTAGCATCGTATCTAATGCTGTGTTAAGGTTGATTTATATTATCAGTTCCTTTCAGTTCCTACTCGTATCGTGTCAGACATCATCAATTTATACTATCCGTACCTTTGAATTCAGGCATTTTATTCGTATGATTATCGTATACATATATTTGTATCTTTTGGTTATGTATAGAGTAAAACACACAAAAATACAAAAATTTTAGTAGCAGTTTACAATTTTTGTTTGTTTCGTTATTCTTTCGTATTATTTCGCCTTCAAATATCAGACAAAACATTCTTTTCAACAATATGTGTCTGTGTCGGTACGAGTAGGAACGGAAAGGAAAGGATAATATAAATACTCCTATAGAAAATATATGTAACAATGTTTTTTTTGTCTGACACGATACGAGTAGGAACTGAAAGGAACTGATAATATAAATCGACCTTTAACCGGTGCGTTGTCTTGAAGAAAGAGCACTTTTTTCTTTAAATGTGGTCATTTTTCCTTGATTGCATCAACCAATTGATCCAATAATGCACGATAATACTTTCCTGTGATTGTGGATCCTTTTTTCAAGATAATCGATGAGCAATATTCCGTGTGCATCCCAAAATATAGTGGCCATAACCTTGCCAGCCGATTTCACTGCCTTTGCCTTCTTCGGAGCACTTCCACAAGCTTCCACCCATTGTTTCGATTGATTTTTGGTTTCAGGTGTGTAGTGGTGGACCCACGTTTCATCAACAGTAATTAATCGATGCCAAAAATCAACAGGATTACGCTTTATCATGTCCAAACACCGCTGTAAAGTGGTCTGTCGAACTCGTTTTTGTTTGACACTGAGCAAACGCGGCACCCATCTTGCCGATAGCTTTTTCATATGCAAATGTTCATGCAAAATGTTGAACACACGTTCATATGATATGTTTACCATTTCAACAATCTCACGCAACTTGACTCGGCGATCATTCATAACGATATCGAGGATTTTCTTGATATTTCCTTCAGTAACCACCTCTTTTGGCCTTCCTGTTGATGGTATTGTTGCAGTGCTTCTTCGGCCGCGTTTAAATTCAACAATCCAATATTTTACCATGTAATCTGACGGAGCAGACTCACCGTAATGTTTATCGAGCTTTTCTTTTGTCTCTTTCGCCGTTTTCCCTTTCAAATAATAGTGTTTAATCACTGCACGAAATTCGTTTTTTTCCATTTTTCAAGAAACACAAAAGTTGCTTACTTCAAACGACTACAACAAATAAACTAATCGATGCATTTGTGTGAAATTTTAACAGCTGACGTTTGACAGATCGCAATTTCTAAAAAACAAAAATTTTTTGTGTTTGTGCTGCCATCTAGCGCTAGGTAGCTTCATTTTCAATCCGCCCTCGTAAGGTCAAAATCGAAATACTCAACATGGGGGAACTAATGTGACCGCCATATAATATACAAAACAACTTGGTTTTCAAAATTAAAGACGAGTCGTTGAACAAGAATCGTCTGCCAAAAATTAAAAATTCAAAATGATAGACCGCTAAGTGATTGTTTTATGAATTATTTTCAAAATCAACCACAAATCTTTGTTTTCAACATATGACTGCTATGGACCAAAACGTGATGCTATACCGTGTCCACTTCGTCCAAGATACATCCTGTAAAGGTAGACAACAGATATGAGTATTACATCCCAACAATATTGATTGTCGATCAACGTAAATTGTATAAAGTTACATACTGCCAGTTTTACGGAATGATCATCTGGTTTGTCCCATGTATGATTTTTTTGGGAAATTGAAAAAGATTACCTTATGTCAAAATGGATTGAACAATAATGCGAGGAACGAGAGTGGAGTTCGATTACATTTAAAAGCAAGTATAGAGTTATCAAGGGTGAGCTTTAAAACTTTTATATAAAATTAAGTATAAGAATCGTGATTAGTTTTAGTATAGCTAGAATATTGTTGGCGAGAGGTGGCAGGTCTACAAATATCGGGAATGTTTACATTGTTGCCTAACAATTTGTGTGTCAAATGCATCATTCTCATCTTCTTGCCATTTGATCACGTAACTAATAATCACACGCATAATAGAGCATTGATTGGCTGTCCGATAAAATTTATTAACATCTTCATCTACCGCGTCTACTTTCGCTATACGTGTAAATTATAAATCTAAATAGTTAGATTAGACAATAGACAGTTTTCTCAAGGCATTGTAATTAATTTCCCCTTTTTTTTATATATAAATTATGTATTTTTGATTACTTGCCGTAGAAGTAGATACACATACATAGCAACATAATTAGAATGGAAAAAATGTAACCTGACAAATTAATTGGTTAATTTATTTGTTTGTTTTTTACAATGTTTGTATGCTTTTGAAATTAAATTGGTATGTATCTGTTTCATTTCTTGTGAATTTTGTAAGATTATGTATATACCCATAAAAAATATAACAGTAAGTATGTATATCACAGTATAGCTAGTTATAAAAAAATATTTATATAAATTCTGGACTTTATGAAATTATAAGCTGTGATTAGCAATAATTTTGAACGCAGGTGTATTATTAAGAAGAATGAATAAATCATTTCGTCAAAAAGAAACTATAAAACAATACACAATTAAATTATTGTGTTAAACAGCCCATTCTATAAATCAACTTTTCCAATTAAAACTCGATAAAATGAAAATTATCGGTATGTGTTTTTACAAAGACGTTATGCCGGTTAACCTTGGGTTTTTATAATGCTACATACATACAAAACTAATTCATTTCCTTTCGTCTTAAACGTTCATAGAATTGAATTAAAAATAAATTCAGTGATACTCAACTAAGTTACATAGAGTAGAAATTTTCGAGTTTTATACCACTGGCAATCATTGTTTAATTCTTTTCATTTATCAAGTTAATTATTTTGTTGTAAATATTTAGTTGTAAATAAAATAAGAAAATATTAAGCATAATTTATTTGTTCATTGAAGTAAAAAATTGTTGAAACTTTGTTGTGATTCTTTAAGCCTGAAGATATTTTCTTTAGATTTTTGTTCTATCTTGTGATGATGACTAAACTAAAAGAAAAAATTGTCTATTTCTGAATCTATCTATGTATTTCTGTTATTATTGTTATACATAGTTTTTAAAGAATTTATAATGGTTTTATAAAGATCATGTGCTTTTATGGAAGAAGAAGGTAGGCATTCTCATCGAATTCCTGTATATGCATTTATAGTCATTACTTCAATGACACTTGATAATTAGTACAAATCAATTTGATATTCAAAACTTAAAGCTAAAACTATTTGATCAACCTTTGTTTGCATTAAAATAACATAAATTTAATTTTAAATGGGTAAATATGTACATACATATTAGGTAATACACTGTATATATATATATTATATATATATATATATATATATATATATATATATATATATATATATATATATATATATATATATATATATATATATATATATATATATATATATATATATATATATATATATATATATATATATATATATATATATATATATATATATATATATATATATATATATATATATCTAGATCCTTACTTTTAAGAATTTTGATTAGAAAATTTTCAACAGGAAAACGTTAATTGGCCAATAAGATTTAACAATGTCTTATATAGAAATAATTAAACAAATGCTTTAAATAATTGTTTTTATTGAAAATAACAATTATTATGGGCTTAATAACACCATCTCCAACCAGGGTTGACTTCTTCCTGTGTACTTCTGTAAAACTAATAACAAGATTTGGGTCTGTTCTTTGTTTTCACAAATTTTAACATCGACCGAATTTTTTTTAATATCGATCGATTTTGCTAAAATTTTCAGGATTTTTTTTCCATATCTTGCACCTAAATGACATGGTGAACCATTAAAAACCAGACTTTGTAAAATTAGAAAGTGCTTCTAAGGTGTACTATGTACAAACTCTACGATAATAATACATACTAAAATATCTCAAGGAATTTGAAAGAAAAAAAGTTACATCCATTCCAAACAGAAGTGCATTGTGATCAATTTTGTGCACCAATGACCTTATTCTGAGTTTCCCGAGGAATTTCGAATTGGAAATTGATTTATTGTGACTTTTTTCTAGTATAGTTTGGTATTATTTTATCCAAAGTTGACCATGGCGATTGGTATTTTTTCAAATATAGAAAACAAATAATTCCATTGTAAAGGTGCCGCCTTACTCACTATCTAATTGCCATCAAAATGTTTAATGAAAAATAAACAACATAATTGCTGTGATATGGAATAATTTTTTACTTATATTGTATATTTGAAAAACTCAATGCGTCCGCACACCGTCAACACTCCATAGCTACCCAACGTAATCAAATGTCGGATTCACCGAAATTAGGAAATCAAAAATGCGTCTTGTAGTCAGGAGTGTCCAAGTAAGCAGAAAATCCAGAAAATTTGTTTTTACAGATGAGAAGCTGTTCACAATTTAACAAAGCTACGTTCGCCAAAATGACCGTATTTTGTCAAAAACACACAGCTTGAATTATTGCCAGAAGCCAAAAACCTAAATCTGTTAAGGTTTGGGCTGGATTTACCGCTGTGGGAAAGCTCAAATTCATCAATAATCAACGTTATGCAATGGCCACCATGTTCTCCGAATTTAAATACTCTCGACTATTTTGTTTGGGCTTACTTAGAGACTAAAACCTGCGCTATACCAAAAACAAATTTGGAATCATTTTGTGCTGCCATTGCCAAGATCTGCGATGAAATGCCTCTAGAATTGTTTCGAACTTTTACTGATAATTTAAACGTAAACGTTTAAAGTTACGTATTGATGCTCATGGAGGCTATTTTGAAATTGTTTAATTTTTCTATTAAATAATCGTGTTATTTACAATTCTATAAAATTTTTAAATGATTTGGTTCAAATTCATTAGAAATATTTTGGTTTTATAATCATTCTCCGAATTTTATTGTCATCTGGTAACGTAAACGCGTAAAATTTATTTAAACATCTAATACCCTAGACAGACCGTGATTTAATAAATCCGATTTCTATGCAAAAACAAAGGGATTAGCTAAATCGAGGTTGACACACTGCAGCTAATCTCGAAAAATTCACTATATCGGTTTTATTAAATCGCAGTGTATCCTGGGTATAAATAACATCTAACAACAATCCTTTTACCAAAACCAATTTTGAAAAACATCTGAACCATCCATCGACTATAGTTTGATTTAATTATAAGTTACAGAGATACATGTAAACACAGCAATTTGATTGATTGATTGATTGATATGAATGCACGGCCAAGCTTATGAAGCAAGAAATCCCGTGTTAGTGATGTGGTCATTAAACTGTCACACCAACTTTATAACACAGGTGAATGCTTTCCTTACTGAAGATACCTAAGCACCATTACAACAAGGAGAGCACAACCACTCGCGATATCACATAAATGTGACAGCATCATGTCCACCCCTGGCCGGGTCCCACCGTGCACTCTTTCACACATAACAAAACCGAAGGATAGGATAGGATAGTTAGAAGTGACAGAATCGGCCCGGTTACAGACACCTAGGTATAGCCGATAGTTAGTAAATTGTTAGTAATTATATAGTAAAATAGTTAGCACAGGACAACACAATTTCTAAACTACAGCTAATTTACTACTTCTTGATCCTGGAGCGTTGATTCAAGCTAAAATTTAATTCTGAAACTCAGGATTAATTTAATCCCTATAATAATGATTAATTCTGGAACTATGTTATATTCTGAAAATTGGATTATTTATTATCATATTAAGGAAGAGATCCCTTTAAATATTCTCTTAACTAAATTAATTAATATACATTAATGAACAAAACACAACATAATAAAAAGATTAGCACAAGACAGCACAATCTAACTACATTATTAGATGATCATGTCTCTGGAATCCAGGGTCGGATACTCAGGACTTCCTAAATTTATAACAGGACTTACAAAAATTATTAATAATGTTGTAATTTCACCCCTGTCCGCTTATCATTCATTTACCTGCTAAAATATTTAAGAAAAATATAAAATAACAACACTTATTTCCTTATTCATAGTCCTTTTATATTTAATTAATTAATTATTACGTACTGCAACAAGGATTAACATTAACATTATAAACCATTTAAACATAAAATTTAACTTAAAACCAATCATCTATTTCCTACCGAATCAGAAAAAGAAAATACATAATAATAGATCCAATTATTCTATAAAATTTATATAAAATGATTTAAATGATAATGTTACAGTACCACAACACCTAGACTTATCAATAATTCAATTAGGTACTATAATTATATGAAGAATCAACAAATAAAATTAATATAAAAATTATTATAAAAATTTCCAGGCGACTCTGAAAACTAAATTTAATTAATAAAACACCGTAATATCAAATTTTATTACTTAAATGAATAATTATTATAACAGGATCTTCAGTATTCACGATCACACATCGTATACACTCATTTACACATACCAAAACCGATGAATAGAATATGATTATAAGTTGGGACTGCTAAGCGATTGATATATGTATAGCAAATTATTAGTACAATAAATGATAAACAGGTTAGTACAAGATAGCCATTTTAACTACATGATTAGATGCTCGTTTCTCTGTAAACCAATGCCAGAACTCAGGATTCTTTAAATCTAAATCAGGACATCAACAATTATTATTATAATTAATGTTTTAATTTACTAATTTTGTTGACATAATTAAGATAAACAAAAATCAAAATCTACGAAATTTATACTTATTATATACCCCCATAAAACTTCGGCTCCGTTTATGGACGTATTACCCTGCAAAATCAAGCATGCAATGTAAATAAAATAATAAATCAATGAAAGGAACCTGAAACGTTATTTTCTTAAAAATTTATCGGTGTACCATTTCAGTAAAATTGACGTTTGTATGTAAAAATTGCAACCTAAACTTCAAAAAATCCATTAAGTTAATTAATTAAGTTCAATACATTTAGCATAACAATTTGTCTTTACATAATTCCACGTTGTTCACATTCGTTTAATCAAAATTTGGCATGCATAAATAAATACGTCATTATGTGTTGCAAACCAAATCACAACTCAACTTAAAATTAATATTTCAAAATTAGTATTTAATTATCTAACTTAGTTAATTTATAAACTTATAATATTAATAAAAATCAATTAAATATAATTTAATGTAGTTTATAATACCCTGTAAAAAATAAATCATACCCAAATATACTCTTAAATAAATCTAAATATAGTATATCCATAAAACTTTATCTCATTTCTCGTACATATTACCCTGCCACTAAATTATGCACACATAAATCTTAAACTCAAATCATCATTTTCAAATTAGCATTTTATTTATATATTTAGTTACTTTATAATTTTATAATATTAAATTAAATTAATTTAAAATCAATTTGATGCAATTTGTAATACCCTGTAAAAAAAATTATTAATCATAAATAAATAAACTATTTTCAATGAATTGTATAAGTCGGATTCCAATTCGACTCAAACCAATTCGATTATACGAAGTATAAGAATCCTATTTTGTATAGTATCTACATTATAAATATAGCGTCACAATGCCTCGAACTAAAATTATATATAAAAGGAATACCAATCCATACATACGAACGATCACCACTGCCAGTATAGACACTATCATTTGTGCTACCATACATTTACACCGCTTTTATTCAATGGCACAAAATCTTCTATAATAAAAGTCATGAAACTCTCTTTTACAGACAAATACATTTATTGATTCCACTAGATTTGGCTGTATTAGTTACACAAACAATTCAACGTAAATTTGAATTTTTTTTACTTGTTTCTACACCAACACCTTTATACTTAGTTAACTAACACATATAAATTTAGTGATGCCAAAATAAACATCTGTCATCAATACACATAGAACCTGATTTTTTTTATTTCATATGTATGGAATTTTCATCACTTTTATTATAGAAGATTTTGAGTGGCAATAGTTATACATAATTTCATAAAACCAACAAAAATGTCCATACAAGACAATACATACAAAGAAAATATTTAAATTTATATTATCTTCCATGTGCGTAGCAGGGGACATAACAAAGCGTACGCGTATTATCTATAATACCTATAGACAATTCACTTATGAACAACAAAACCCAATTATATGCATACGTATAGATCCACTCAAAATACAAATTATATAAAATAAAAATCATACTAAATTCCTGCTCTATATAACAAACAATATTCAGGAACATATTTGTGTCGATTGTCAAAACCAACATTAATGTACCACAAACCTGATTGTCACCAATTTAGAAATTTATTTTGCGCTTGTACATGAAAGTATTGGTGATCGACAGATTATATAAACGAGTGAGAAAAACAAACAAATTGTAGATAAAACAAAACAAACGAATTGTGGAGGGAGAATTGGGTATGTTAATAATGAAAAGAAAAAACTAATTGGGATTGGTTAGATGAGAGTATTTTATTCTATTTTTGCACTTTCAACTATAAGCTATTAAACGTAAGAGTGCATCTGTGTGCTTCATCACCGAATTAGGCCTGTAGTATTACATAAGTGTTGGTTTTGCGATTGCACATACAATAAAACACAAGAACACTTATAAATATGCGTAAAAATAAAATAAGATATGAAAATTAACTACGTACATTATATCAAATTAAACTAAAATCAATTTTAATACAATCCAATTATTAGATTTTAGTAATTAAATTGTATGTACAACCACAAGAAAATTTAAAATCATGCACTTAATCAAAAAATCAAGAATTTTGATTTCTTTAGCTATAAATACAAAACATTGCCTGATAAATGCATCCCGGTGGATTGCATTTTCCAAAATTACACTTTAACTATTATTTCACTTTAAATAAATTGAATTAAATTAAATTAAATTAAATTAGAATTAAAATGTATGTCCATTTGTATATAAAGTATATACTTAACACTTCACACTAACACATAAATAAAAAATAAAAATTAAATTAAATTAAATTAAATTTTGAAGAGGAAAGACAAAATACGTCTATCCTCTTTGAATGTTCGCTCGATCATGTAAACACAGCAATTATAAATAAATTACATTATTGAAAATTACTGAAATGATGACTGATCGTTGCTAGTAACCATACCTATTTACAACTATGATCGTATGGTGAATGTCACAAAATTTGACAAGAGATCAACAAGTTGCATGTTTAGATGTTATGTTTACATAAATAGGTAATATGAAATTAATTGTATACAATTCAATTTTTAAATAATAAATAAACAAATGACTTCTATTTTAGGTTATTGAATGAAAATATCAACTAATAAGTTCAAGTAAATGGTACTTATAAGTTTTGATTAATGTTTGTTTACGTCTATTTAATTTTACGACCATTCGCGAAGGCCAGTGATTAACTGATGTTGTTTTCCTTAATGACGACAATATCACCAACTTCCACATGGGGTTTGTTTGTCTCTCCATTTAGATCTTGGCTGCAACAATGTCCACTATTCAATGTGCTATCATTGCCAAAAATGTTGAGTCAATTTTCGTATTATCTGCGGAACGTAATGCACAAAGCGGTCTCGAATAAGGAATAAAGTGCCATGAGATGTTCTGCCTGGAAGAATAATCAGAAATGAATTTCGAATCCTTAATTAATTTATTAAGATTGTCCTGTAAGTAATTGGTTATTTGCTCCAACAATATTTGTGATTCCTCTTCTGGCAACGAATCTTTTCAGTGCTGCCAAAAAAGGCTTCGCTTGTCGTGTCGCAGGCCAATTCCTCATGAATAGCCTTAGTACCTAGGCAAATAAACAAGCATACGTATGGCTTACAGGTTTTTTGATACTGACCTTTCCGTAGATGAATTGGTATTGCGCGTACATAAGCCACTCCAATCTTCAACAATGGGCGAACTAACCGCATTTCGCCTACTTGGAATCCAATAAGTAAGTATATGGCCAGGGTTAAAGATGGTGTGATTTTGAAGACAACATTTTGGGATCCTTAGTAGAAAATGATGTTTCCGAATTTGTAAGGCATTGCCAACTCGAATAAGACCATCTAGATCCCAGAAAGGATTTAATGGTTAAAGGCTGCTAGTTTTAGACCACTTTGTTGATTTGAAGTTGGTTTTTCTCGTTGCCGTATTATTTCATCTGTTTGTGATAACATAATTATTACAATGCATTAATTAGCTCTTCCTTCTTCAAATTGGTTCCACTGAGTGTTGAACCTTTTCTTAGTTTTAAGTTCGACCGGTAACGTAACACATACCTTTACCTAACATCTTTTGAAGTTAGGTCAAGAATGAGTCCATGTCATATCAAAGGTGGCGTTATCCTTTTATTTAATTTTCAATAAATCCATAATTATTTTGTTGTGAAGGCCAACATTCGTTCCATTCCGCCAATCAGGTCCATTCCGCCATAAGCCGTGACGTTGAAGTTCTTTTGGTAACAAGCCTCGAGACCCGGTAGGCATAATCTACCGGATGCTCAGATGATGAATTGATAAACTAAAGCTCCATAAGCATCTTGACTGGCGTTCAAAAACCATGTAAATGAATAGTATCATAGCTAGGAGAAACTTGTATGAATCGAGGAATATAGATCACCTTCACAACTTTTAATTGATTCTGGATCTGCCATTTGTTGGGAGGTTCATCAGGGACGGAGGGGTTCATGCCAGTCCAAATTGATAGCCGGCAGGATTTGTTTAAAGATTTTAATGGTGACGATGATTGGAGCTAGGCGAACCAGACGGTCAAAAAGGCGACTTGCTTCAGATACTACAGTCCGTTTTGTAAGTGTACTATTGTTTGGTAGATCTGAAGAATATATGAATTGTTTCCATTTAAGGCCCAGAAGCTTAACTGATTTTGAAAAGTCTTGATGGTTTTCTTCTACTGTACAATATCTTTCTTGAGTTAGACATCCATTTACGGACAAAACATCCATTTGCCGGAACCATGTTGTGATAGCAACATGTAGATAGTATCCTTTAGTTGTTTAAGACTTATTATTCGGTGTTGGACCCAGTCATCTTCATAAATATCGTAGTATATCGCGTGGAGTGTCGCTGGAGCCGATATTTAATGATCAGCGTTTTTTTCAACACTCTTATAGCTAAAAATCGAGCCGACGAAAGATTCTAAGTAATAGTAAAACGAAAACGTTGAATAGGCTCGGATGGTGGACTACGCCATGCCATATTTTGGAATTCTGTGTCATCTTTATTAATTTTTCGCTTGTCTATACATTTTTTCACGTCTGCAGTGGTAACGTATTTGCGCTCTCTAAACCTCAAAATGATGGCAAACATTGTTGATTGAACACTTGGTCCAATAGTGAAACAGTCTTTTAAAGGCATTCTTGATGTGGTCTTTGTCGACCCGTCAAATACCAACCTAAGCTTTGTCGTCGATAAAAGTTCAAAAATTCTGATTCTCAGGAAAAACAGGGTTCATTTCCTATTCATCTTTGAATTGAGGTGTTTAGTGATATCCATAAAGTTTGTGCTGATTACTAAAACCGTAAGCTCACAATCAATCCGCCTTTATTTGTTATTTTCACTTTATCATTGAAATATTCCTCCCAAAGGGTTTGTTCTGGAGACAGCATTTACTTGGCACTCCTAATTATTTCAATCTTCTAAAAGTTGCAGAGCTCTGTTTGTTTTTTTGTGAGGCTTCATCATGCTGGATGCGCCCAACATTTAGGTGTGTTTTGCAAAAATTAGTGAAATTGCAGTTATCGAGATTCAATTTCTACTAATCTTGGTAATTCTAAAGATTTTTAGAGCTGATGAAATCATCGCTATTATTACTAAATCGATTTATTTCGTTAAATAAATAACTAAATATTTGTTTGATACAGAATTCAGATAATTTCTTTAAATTTGTGTCGAATTTCGTGAAATTTAAAAAGTAAAAATACCAATCTTGGTTAGATAGCAAATTGATTGAAATGAATTCAAAATAATTTATTTTTTACACAAAGAGAATTAAAAATTAAAAGTAAAAATACTTATGAACAGTACGTCAAGCAATAATATCATGCAAATCCAAACAATTAGAATAATAAAAGGCGGAAAGTTCTAAGAAAATATCAATTGATCGTTTTATATTGTTGTTCTATATTTTATTTTGTCTAGGCACTCCACTCCTAAATTCTTCGGTTCGATTGAAGCGAATTAGCATTCAGAGACGGCTCTTAGGCAGGCGACGTTTAACACGCAGAAGTGGCCTAAAGGCACTTTTCTGTCTCACTTTGAAGGCGAAGAGAGACAGTCCACAATCGCGTAGTTTAGTATTATACTCAAAGATTATCTGAAAAAACTGGCGATGTGAATTTGCTCAAGCCTTCCTGAGGTTAATGAGTTCTTATGGTTTTGTACTTCAGGCAAACCGCACGATTTAGCCCATTATGTAAGCTCCAAAGCCACTGTTGATGTTTCGTAATAGACAATCAAATTCGTGTGGCGCAAAATCACACAATAATTTCTAAAATTCATCATGCGACATTTCACACTGTATTATAGATTGTAACATTCGAGTGAGAAAAGCGATCGTTACATCTCTTGGTATCTTTAATGCGACAAGGTGTAATAAATGTAATTAGTATGTTTGCCGAAAATTTTTCAGATTTAGAAAAAATAACGTGAACCTTCAGCAAGGTGTCGATACTGCATTATTATTTGTGGTCATCTCGTTACGGCCTGTTTGTTCATGAATTGTTGAAAGATTGGTGGTGCCAACAATAATTTCAAAACTGGATTTCGCTCAACTATAAACAATTGTAGGTCAAATATGAGTAATGAAATTCATATTAACAATACTTCTGAAGTTTGACGAATAAACTATTGAATTAAGTCTATAATTCAAATACAAATTTTATAACATTTCGGTGGGGCATACTACTTTTTAATGTAATGTATATATATATATGCTATATGTATCTCAGCAAGCCTGAGAATGAAAAATCCTTTAAAATACTCTATTAATCATAGCTCTTTTCTTTTCTAGTTTAATCACTGTTTTTACTAGGACATTTTTAATTTCAAAATGTAATTAATATTCAGCTGCTTTCTTAATATGTTTTAGATTCACTTCACCTCAAATTTGATGGTCAGATAATTTACACATAGTTTTCTGTGACACAACAGTGACACTATCTTTATGATGTTTAATTTAAATACAATGCTGACTGTATGCCAGAAGTTTAATAATTATTGAGCAATTCAAAATGTAAGTTGTTTTTGTATCAGTAATGATTTTATGACAAATAAAATTTAGCAATAAAGCGGCTACATTTTCACATTTAAAATTGTCGCAAATCAACTTCATACACAGATTTTGGCTTTATACTTTACTTATATCCTTTTATAGCCAAACATAAACTATTAACTATAAACTATTTATAACACATTTTTATGTGTGCTTTTGTTTTATTTTGATTGAGTTGAGCACCACCACCACACCACTCAATTTGCCATAATTGCTTTAGTAAAAAGCAAAATAATTTAACAACTTTTAATTTCGATTCAAGTATTTCGATTTCATGTAAATTGGTATTCATTCGTTCGTAGAATTGTTTTCTATTTTTTAGTCCTACACACAAAAATTAGTTTTTATGGAATATTATTACATGGCCAATCGGTTAATTAATAACTACATGTTTTTCTTAAAGACAAAACGCCGCAAGATTTTTTTACACAATGTCATAATATAACGTGAATTTTATTAGGTATTTTACGATTCATTTTTCTTTACTTACTTATATTATAGTATATCTTAATAATTTATAACTAAATAACAACACCAAAGAAAAAAATATTTCGAACAGTGACATAATTTTTAGTAATTTTATCATGTTTTTAAAGGCGTGTTTGTTTATACAGACAGGTACTGAAAAAAATAAAAGTTGTACCTAATTGCGACTATAGTAAATAATAGATCTTAGCGAGATAAATAACTAAATATATATTTCAAAACTGTTTTCAGAGTTACGCAATTTAATTTCGATATGCAAAAATTTCTAAGATCACAAAACTCAACATTAACAAATATTCCTGAAAAACAAGTTCAGATTATTCATAAGACGTTTTGTCGTCTTAACTTATGAAGCAATTTTAGTATTTTTTTTTGTTATATTTTTGGCATTCCAAATGAATTTAAAAAATTAAAGACTTAATTCTTTTTTATTAGTTCAGTTTGATAACACGTTATCTACAATGAAATTTGAAATTCTCTGAAAAACATTTTTGTGTGCAATTTCAAAAGCGCTACTGTGTTTGTTAATTATCATTCCCTGTTTAATCCAAGTCACGTATTTAACATTAAATATAAAGGGTGTTCCAACAAGAGGTGTTATATTAAATTATAAAAAAACCAAGTTTTACAAACTGCGATTAATAAAGAAAACATATACCTGCCAAGTTACCGCCTCGAGGGAATTTTCCATCGCTATTTCGCACCATATTTGACGAATAACAGCTCTTACATTGTCTTTTAGTGCTTGAATTTTTGCTTGTGCATTGGCGTAAACTGTATCTTTATCATAGATCGAAAGAAAAATTGGAATGATGCTAACTTTCACGACACTATCATGCAGACCGAACTTTAAGAATTGTCTCCGCAAAATGTTCACCATTTGTATAATGAATTTTCACAATTTCTATGCGTTGTGCAAGCGTGTATCGTTCCATTTTTACTAACTGCCTACTTTTTACTTGTAAAATGTTAAATCAAGAACTCTACTTGAAGCATTTTTTATATATGTAGATTAGATTTTTTGGATAAAATATGGCAGAAACTTAGAAGATTTTAACAAATTACAGACAGGAAACGAGAATTTTCATTTTATTAAAATATACGTTATTTACGGGAAACGAGTATTCTCGTTTTAAGAGAAGTGTGTGTTTTTCTAGCAATTTCTCCGATAACGGTAACATTTATGACAGTGATGCATTTTTACATTTATTCTACGCATCAAAACCTGCTAAAATAACCCGAAAAGAATATAAAATATCCAATCAGAATATGTTCAGTATGCAAATCACATGGGATGAGGAGCGAAACCGGATATATCTGTAAATTATGTGAAGTACTGTAACACAAAGGGAACTGTTTCACTAAGTAACAAACAAGAAAAAAATTCGATTATTATCCACATAACTCCTGAAAATTTCAATTAAATATATTAATTACAAAATTCACATTTTTAGTAAACAGTTGTTAAAGGAATTCTATATCATTAAAATCACACGTGGTATTGAAAGCTTTAATAAAAATTCCTCGTCGTTAATGTGTTAAGATAGTTTTGTATATAAACTTTTTTGATATGATTTAGATTTTCTTTCTCCATATTTAATTAAGAAATAGAAAGCTGTATTGCTGGCTAGGTATATAAAATCACTAAGAGAATTATTAATTATTTTATTTATAACCTTTTTTTAATTAGTTTTTCGTTCTGAAAGGCAATAGTTATAATTCATTTAATCTGACATACTACACGGGTTGAAAAGTTTCCTATATTAACACATAGATAGCAAGAGTTAGCATTATTAAATTTCGAAAATAGAACCTCACCACCATCCATTTTTATATCTGGGAATTTAAACGTGGTTGCTCAAGTGTTTTTGATGATGAACGCAGCGGAAGGACAAAAGGGACATGCTGTTATATTAAGTGATCATAAAGTGAAGTTGAGTGAGCCTGTTGACGTCGTAAACATTTCAAAAGAACGAATAGCAAATACCTTGCTTGGACATTTGCATATGAAAAAGCTTAAAGCAAGGTGGGTGCCGCGTTCGAGTAAGGAACGTGACTTACGTCGATTAATAACAGTTGATAAACAAGAATTCATCACAAAACACCAGAATCTGGATAACAGTCTGCACAATGGATGGAACCTGGTCAAAGCCAACAAAAAAAAACAAATAACTGGAAAGGTACTATTTTTAAAGACACACACGGAATATTGCTCATCACTATCTAGGGAAAACAATCACTGGCGAGAATTGCAATGCGTCATTGGACAAATTGAACGCATAATCAAGGCAAAATGAATACATTTGCGACGGAAAACAATTCTTTTTCTTCAACACAATTCACCCACTCACAAGTCAACAATGTGTGATGGCGAAATTGTATCAATTACACTTTAGATTGCTTCCATCTATTGTATTTTCCAGATTTGGCACCTAGCGACTATTTTATGTTTCGATAATTAGAAATATGGCTGAAGGGGAAGGATTTGCATCGAAAAAGAAGTAATCACCAAGTAAGTCTTATTTTGAAGTGCTTCAAAAATTTCTAGAAGTTATATTGAAGATTATCAATACAAAAAACTTTTCAGTCTAAATAGTATAACACAACATCATGACTAAATAATATTGGATGACTTTGAAACAACATATCATGTGGAACAACATCTTTCTAATACAGAGCTATCTCGGCAAGTAAAGGGCTGATAGAATTTAACATAATTTATTTAAACGCATGGCGTTAAGTTAGCAATATAACCTTATGGGTTCTAAAATAGTAAATAATATATTTCATCCTAAGCTTTTACACCTCTCAAATAGACTATGTTTCAGACAAAAGTTGTTTGCTATTTTGCTTAAAATAAGTAAGATACCGTTAGAAAAATATGGGTTTATTGTATTCATATGAATAGACTAGACTCATCTGTTACTTTCCGTGATTTTGACAATATTGATCATTTTGGTCTATTTGAGAGGTGTAAAAGCTTAGGATGAAATATATTATTTACTATTGTAGAACCCATAAGGTTATGCATATTGCTAACTTAACGCCATGTATTTAAATAAATTAAGTTAAACTTTACTGGCATTGATGGATTGTTGGCAAAATTTATCTTACCATATTGAGAGCAATAAGCAAGCGAGTCTAAAGTTTTTCTTCAGTTAGTCAATTCTTATGTTTTACTTAATTTTTTATGTGGAGGGTGAATAGTTATATTTAATCTTCAATTATTTACAAATGCCGGGTAATTCATGCATTAGATATGTCATTGGGTTGAGAAAAGTGAGATCATATCTCTCAATAAACTGATATATTATTTGGTTTCCCTCCTCCCCTCTCCCTAAGGAGTTTTACCGGTTTCGGAAGTATCTTACTGCGTATACATTTTTAAAATATAAATAACCAGAATATATTTTTAATAAAATAGAAAAATTAAAATCGTCTCGGGTTCAAATTATAAAAACCCTGAATAATATAACTGTACGAATTATTGAATTCTTCTTTCTTTGTAAGGGAAATCTGTATGTGCAATTCTCTATCTCGTTAATAAACAATTGTGGCACAGCAGCATCATTTCAGAAAAATTACTTCGAAAACTAAATAATCTGCAGAGACAAAACAAGATTTAAGGTTATCATTTATGTAGTATTATTATTTTTTTATTTTTTTTATTATTCTTTGAAATTCTTTATTACTATTAACGTTGTTTTTATTAATATCTATTGTTATTATTAGAAAATATTCTTAAGTTATAAAATTATAAAGATATTTATATAAATAACGAGTGGTCCATTTAAGTAGTGTTAGCAATTTCAACTACCGATTATTTCGAGTGTGGCGACACTTACGTCATCCGTGTTATTACAGAATATTAGTTTAATGTTTGACATTAACGAAATGAGTCCCTTTACGCTTGAACAAAATTGTGAAATATTGAAAACTTACTTTCAAAGTGGTGAGTCTTCTAACCAAACTGTAAGAAATTTACGTGGAAAATTCAGTAGAAATGAAATGCCTATAAGGCAATTTGTGGATCAATTTGTGAAGCGAGTTCGTGAAACGGGATTTTTGTGTGAATAGGTGTGCACGTACATTTGCAGCACGTACAGCCGAGAACATTGCAGCTGTTGCTCAGAATGTGTCTGAGCATCCGTTAACATCAACTCGCCATTTTGCTCAAGAATTGAACATTTCAGGCAGTTGTGTGATGAGCATTTTGCATAAAGACCTCGGTATGAAGGCGTACAAATTTCATTATTGCAGGGGCTGAAGCAAAACAGCCGTGGAAGTCATTTGAATGAAATTGTGTTCCATACTTAATGGCAATGTATACTCTTTCTAATAAACAAACCGCTTTGAAAAATATTCATTCTTCTTTGAATTTAGAACCAAATTAAATTGCAAATGTTAGATGGACCACCCTACATAATTTTTTTTTTTTTTAAGTTGTCAACAACTTGAAATATTGATGAAATAAATAAATATTCAAAAAATTAACTTAACCTTGATAAATAATTTCAACGTCATCAAAAATAAATTACAAAACCGTCCCCTTCAAGACCAGATAACTCTCTTCTGATTTTTTTTATATAAAACAAAAAAACAATAAATATAAAACAATCATCGAAAACAAAAATTTAAGCCTACATTTTTTTCTACTTCGATATTTAACAAAAACTATGGTTTTCAAAGTTATTCTTTCAAGTCACGCATTTTCATAATTATATTCTTTAAAAGCCGCTTGTCTAGGAGCTAATATTAATTACAAAAAAAAAACAAATTAAATTTGAGCAAAAAAAATTTTATTTTATGTAAAAACTGAATTTTCAATAGAATAAAACAAATTAATTTAAAAAATGTTTAGCTGTTTTTTTTGTTTCTCAGAATTTATAATTAAATGAAAAATTAAATCTCTAATGTAATAATATTGAAAATCACATATAATTGCGCATTTATTGAAACTCGATGTTTTCATTATCTAATTTCAAATAAATATTTTGAACTTAACACCACTTTTAAAATAAACGGCTCAACTTTTGCTAAACATAATTTCAAACATAATTTTATATTAATATTATGAATAATATGTTAAGTGTGTGACAGATTGGTAAGAGTTCACACACTACCTATACGTGTTGGTCGTATTCACATGTCACACAGCATAAAGGTTTCACATCACATTTAACAAAAATTGCTTTCCAAAAGTAATTTGCATTTCCACTTTTTGAAAGACAAAAGAAACAAGTTATAAAAAGTCTATGAATTGGAAAATTGCTTATATTCCATTCAAAATAAAATGTTAAATACAAATACTTACATATATATACTTACATTATTTAGTTCAACATGAATAACACTATTTTTAATTACTTCAAAAAAAATTCGCTTGAGAGTTTCTCGAGAATGTTATGAATAAACCTTTTAATTAAAATGCAAAAATACGTCTGCAAACAAAATCATCACAATTACATAATGAACATAATTTTTGAAATACAGTCCGATTTCTATATGCGATATAGAATTATCCTAACAAAATTTTATTATTATATTCACTGAATAATGAGACAATTGTCAAGAAAAAGTTATAATTTAATGTAATAATGATACTAATTAAACGACATACGTATGTACATAACTTAAAATCACTTTTCCGTACGGACAGACAGGTGAACACAAAATTTTATATAAAAATTGCATAAGTCCAAGCAAATCCAACATATAGCATACATATATCACAAAAATTAGCTTTTATTTTCCTAATGAATACTAATTCGAATTGGTCAATTGAATTTTTAATTTCTATTTTCGAGTAACAGCAATAAAACAATAATAGGAGAGTAGTAAATAAGACAAGCCGAATTATAAATTCACATTTTTTTTTTAAGTTTTATTTATTAAGGAAATCACGTGATTGAATTTATTTAAATATTATTATTCTTCCGGGAAATTATGTTTTTTATTTTGTTTTTTGTTTATTTTTTTTATTTAAGACCTAAGCAAAACAACCAAGCTTATTATTTTCATTGATTTTCTTTATACGGGCGTTAGAAGAATAACTACTTTTGAATAAGAAGTAGAAGACAAAAAATAGAAATTAATAAAATGTTGCCAATTCTTTGATCGCAATTGTTATTCAGAAAACAACTTTAGTCTCAAGCCAATAAAAAATTACATACCTTTAAACAGAGAAAGTTGAAATTAGAAGTGTGGCTTATCGTGCTTCTCTTAACAGACATAAAATCGACAATTAAAACAACTTTGATTAGAAATCTTTGAGCATTTATGGGTGGTATGATTTTTTTTTTGTTTTAGAAACGAGATTAGCTTAAATTAGGAATAATATTAGTAATTTGAATATAAAGTAGAAGAGAAAAGTGGTTTAAACGAATTTGTATTAATCTGGTGAGGAGATCATTCAACCTTATTATATTTGTCGAGTCGATCGACAATCGACACGACTCTGTGTTGCCTTTTCGTTTTTCTTACAGTACATGGCCATTGAATTAGCAACTTTTGATTTTCTGAAATTGCACTATTAATACAAGCAATTTCCGGGAAATGTTATCTTTATTTTATAGCACAAGTCTAGCGCCGTTTATGACGCACAAAATTATTTACCGTTATTTCTCTTGAATTTGTTATTGAATATTTTTCTAAATTTTGTACTTCGCCGAGCGAGCGATTGATGGACATTACGTAACGGTAGTATTTAAATAGTGTAATAAATGAGGTATTATTATTTTTTTATTAAGTATTGTGTTAGTGTTTCTTTATTGGTGCGATAGGTTATAATTGAGGAGTGTCTGATCAAAAGTCGCTATTTACATTTTCCAAAATGATATTTTTTTTTCTATCAGGGCAGAATTTTTTAAGTGAAATAGACCAAAAGTGGTTATTTCCAGCATGGACCAAAAATTGCCAATTTTTCTATGAAAAATATTCCTAAAATTCTTGATTTTGGTCAAAACAAGCTATTTACTACAAAAAAGTGATCAAAAGTAAGTAGCAAAAAGTAAGATGTAAATAGCGACTTTTGATCAGACACTCCTCAATTTTCAATTGTGTTTAGTAAGTGATTTTTGATAGTTTCGCGTTACTGTCGTAATGTGTCGAAAATCTGACATTACTTTGATAAAAAACCACGTATTAAGTACTGCCAAAATTGCCAAAACAGTTGGAACCAATAAACATGTTGTGTCTAGAATTAAGAAATCACTCCAAAATGGCGAGGTCGTGACTCCACCGCACAGGGAAAATTGCAGAAAACAAAATAAAACATTCGAAAGGGAAGACAGAATCATCTTAAAATTAACCTTACAAAATTGTAAATGATCAATGGCTTAAATAAATGACATTATAAAGAAATACGACATCAACATCTCGATTAGAACATTGCGACCCCGCTTTCAATAATTTGGATTATAGCTGTGTCGTCCGACTATTAAACAAAAATTAACGTCTAACATGATAATTAAACGAATTGCATGGGGACGGAAATACAAGCACTTCTCAGTGTCAGATTGGTTTAATGTAAGTAAAAATTCCTGTTTGCCGTTTCGTTTTTACGAATTTTCTTAAACGGCCAAATTTTCAGTTATAATGGTGTATATCCATTTTTCTTGTGTATATTTTGTCACTTATAAATTTATAATAAAACAACTTACGTTATTTTTAAATAATTTTAATTGAAAAAAAAAATTTTCCTTATAGTAACAATATTTTTTTAAAAATTTTTTTTTAGAAGATCGATTTCGGATTGACTCCTTCGGTTCTTTTTTAACAACTATTATTTATTCTTAAAATTACACTATTTATATATTGTTTAGATGCGGTGTTATTTAGCTCCTCCTATTTATGAACTATATACATTTAATTTAATTGTTTATTATTAATTCCCTTCTACTTTGTTAGTATTATATATGATGAGGTCATAGATTTTATTGGTTTTTGTGTTGATTTTATCATTCAACAAGTTGTTGTTGTCTTTGTTTTATATATTTCTAATTCCTCTAGCCTATTTAGTGTTTGTCCTTTTTTAATTCTATGTAATATTTTCAAGTTTGAATTGAAATCTGTATACGTATGTTTCTCTGATTTTATGTGTTGTGCGTAATTGGATTTGGGTTCTGTTTTTCTAATATCGCTAATGTGTTCTTTGAATCTCTTTTCGAATGATCGGCCAGTTTGACCAACGTAGAATTTGGGACAATTATTGCATTTAATTTTGTATACCCCAGTATCTGTTGGTTGTCCTTGTTTATAGTATTTTAGTTTTTGTTCTATTTTATTGTTGGTTTTGTAAGCAGTCTTGTATCCTAGCCTATTGAATGTTTTGTGTATTATGTTGCTTGTGATTTTGTTATATTCTACACTGACGTATTTTTTATTTTCGTTCCTGTCTAGTGGGGTTAGTGTGGTCATTGTTAGTTGGTTTAGTTTCATTTTAATTCTATTGTTAATTTTGTCTATTAAAGTTGATTTGTATCCGTTTCTATTTGCTATGTGTTTAATAATGTTTAGTTCGTTATCGTAGTCGTTTTTGCACATTGGTATATTGTTAAGTCTGTGTATCATGTGGTTGTAAGCTGATATTTTATGTTGGTAGGGATGGTGTGAATCGTAATGGATTGTATGGTCCGTTTGAGTCGGTTTCCTATAAACTCTGAAAGAGTGTTTGGAGTTATTGTTTTTTATTGTAAGATTTAAAAAGTTAATTTCTTTGTCCGTTTCAGTTTCTAAAGTGAACTTTATTGTTGGTTGTTTATTGTTTATGTGCTGATGTAGTTTGTCTAGTTGTCTTGATGAACCGTTAAATAATAAGATGGTATCGTCGACGTACCTGTACCAATAAATTATGTTATTACGGTATATGTTGTTTGCGTTTAAGACGTATTTATTTTCAAATTCGTTTAGGTATATATCAGCTATTGTTCCTGAAAGTGGGCTTCCCATCGGTAATCCTTCAGTTTGTATGTAAAATTCGTTATTGTTTGTGAAATAGTTTTGTTTTGTGATTTCAGTTAATAAATTGGTTATTTCGTTTGTATCTATTGTTTTCACCCCATTTTTTGTTAGTAATTTTCTTATTATTTCTATGGTTTCCTTAATTGGTATGTTAGTGTACATGTTGGTTATGTCAAACGAAGCTAGTTTGGCACTATTTGGAATATTAACTGATTTTATCTTATCTATTAATTCTAAGTTATTTTTTAGTGAATAATTATTTTCTAATTTGATGTATTCTTTTAACAATTTGTTGATATGTTTGGCTATTTTATAGGTCGGTGCTGTGGTGAAATTTATTAACGGTCTCATTGGTGTGTTTTCTTTATGTATTTTCGGCAATCCTTTGATGCTTGGTCATCCTGAGTGATAGAACCATCAGATCGTGTAAAGTAATAAAACCCATTGCACACAGTGGAGATTTTTAAGTTTTTTTAGTCACCTATGGCCGGCTCTATTCTGATATTTCCGTAAAAAATGGGGAATATTTTTTTACAGCAGTTGTTCGCCAGATAAATTTTTCCAACTTTGTATTTCCCAGTTTCCAAATGTGCGTTCTGTTATTTGGGGAATAAATATACAGGGGAAATCAATTTAGTTAAACGTGTTCGCCAAGGAATCACATTAAAATGAGTAAAGATCCGCGATGAATCTTTCATTATGTTGATGATGATAACGAAGGCCGAAGATATAATTAGTGGATTCATCGGCAACCATTGTCGGTGTTTAGAAGACTCCGTCCTTCTGTTTGTATGAAGATGAATTCATTAAACTGTAACGAATACCGCAAGAAAGGCATTAATTTAAAAAAAAAAATAGAAGAACAATATATGCAAGTCTCATCTTATACCGAATCCTTTACAAATGCTGGTCGCTCTGAAGTGTATAAGCACTTATTTTAATAAAAGTACAAGAAACATAACTATTAGGAACATTTCAAAAGAAACTTGGCTCTACGCGCGGCGCTACTTTTCACCATCTAAAGAATTCAATTGGGTTCTAAAATATTCTGAAAAATGGAGATTTCATTTTAAAATGAAAATGGAAATTTCCCTTTTCCAGAATATTTCAAAAGAATGTATTCATTTTCCAGAAAATAATTTTTTGGAGTACAGTCATTCGTATTCGAATTACGAATGACTGTACTCCAAAAAATTATTTTCTGGAAAATGAAGACATTCTTTTGAAATATTCTGGAAAAGGGAAATTTCCATTTTACTACTTGCCATCAATTTTTGTTCGATGGTAAATTCGAAATGAAGAAATTAAAATGAAAATATTTTTGGTGCTTTTGTCAAAATATAAATACGATTTATAGAGATATTCGAATAACAGAAGTTCGAATTATGTAAGTTTGACTGTATATGAAATTAAAAAAAAATGTTGGCCATTTATTTACACTTTTCTTTGGGAATTTATTTAATTTGTTTTTGGAAAGCTTTTTCATTTCTGAATTTGGGAGCTCATTTCATTATGAAAGACAGTCCCCAGATACGGATATTTTAAGAAAAACGCAAAAATAAAATCATTTAATAACTTTTCTTTAATTTATATAAAAATATATAAAAAAAACGAAATAATTTTTTAATTTTGTGAATAATCCGATAAATCGGTTCGAAGTTTACCACAACATTCTTGAGGTCCCGCGGATAACATCATTTCGACTGTTTTACTTTAGTTAACACTTCAAATAATCTTTGAAATGCTTGATTTTTTGGCCTCTATGCTGCAGTGCATCCCAAAAAACGTTGTCCGTATCCTTGCAAGTTGATGGAACCACTTTTACCTTCTTTGGTCCGCATCCACCAGCTTCAATCCATTGTTTTAACAGTTCTATAGTATCTGGTATGTATGCGGTGCATCCTTGTTTCATCCGACAGTTATGAATCATCCCGAAAATTATTTTGAATTTTCCTGATAGATATACAAAGAATGTTTTGAGGTAGCAAACGGCAAATCTTGATAACTTCTTTATATTTAACTATTTTTTTATTATGTTGTTTACACGTTCACATGAGATATTTACGGTTTCAGCAATCTCACGTAACTCCACTGTACGGTTTTCTAAGGTGACATCATGGGGCTCAGCGACCACAATGAAAATCGCTAAACCATTTAAAAGAATCGTTTTAATTGTTGGAGCAGAAACCAGGTGATTCTGAAAAGTTTGGTTTTTGTTTCGTTGGTCGTTTTTACTCGGAAAAAATGGTGTTTAATTAACACATTTTTTTCCATTTTGTCGAGATGAATCTCATTTTCGAATTCGGTTAAATAAAAATGGTAAAAGGTTAAATAAAAAAGCAAAATGTATCATTTGACAGGCATTTAAGTACGTTTACATTATTTTTGATTTAATCATTTTATTTAGTGTCATCTCAAAAAAAAAAAAAAAGAAAAGAAGATCGAAAAGATTTGGGCTCGAACTCCATAAGCATTTTTGTTGATTTATTTCGTCACACAATTTCTCATTCTTAATTTCGTTTCATGTTTTTTCCTGTTTCGCATTAAATTTTTTATTTCCTACCAATTTTTAGAGATGTTGGTCAATTATCCTGCATGTATTCGAACACCCTCAACAGAAAAATATCTAAATCAATAGGGTTCTTCCCCTTAATCAAGGGACCTCGAACTGTTAGCTTATAAATTAGGTTGGTTCCGTTCTTAAGTTATTGTGGATACGAACGAACGGCAATCCGAAACCATAAAGTATTTTTTTCTTACAAAAATGCTTAGAAAATGAGAAGCGAAGTGATTTCTGTTCCCCAAGAATAAATTTTGACTCTGTTTCACACATTTCATATCACTTTCAATGCTATCTCACTAAGCTAAAATAAAATGACTTCCTATTATTTTGAACCGTCTATGCCACTCCCAGCTAAGATACATGGTCGAAATGGAGGAAAGAGAGTTCATACTTGTGGCCTACTAACGGGGCGGCCCAGAAAAGACCCGAGAGCAGATTTGTATTCCTCTCATTTCTCTCGGAAATAATTTATTCGAAAATTTTTAGTAAGTAGTAAATTTTAGCAGTACATATTATTAAAACCGCCCTAAAATAAACCAACAACCTAAGTATAAAGACAAAATTATTTTCTTAAAGTTCATTCCATATTTTATATTATTTGCTTGTTTTCTCTTGTCTACCTGAAAAAACGAGGATAAATTAATATAGTCGCGTAATTAATATGGGGCAGGTAGAGAAGCAGTCAATTTTGTTCATTATAATTATTTTTCTCTATATCTAAATAATAATATTTTGAACGCAAATATGACCCCTTCTAGCGTTTTGTGAGAATCTATATTTCGCAACAGTACTGATGGCTAGCACGAAGCTAGGTAGGCGAAAATTTCATTGGTTGTCAACATTAAAAATTTTTAAAATCGTATTTTATTCCGAATTCGGGCACAAATTCAAATGTATTGAGAAATATTACGATATAAATTTTTTTCTCATCTGGTATATTACTCAAACATTTAATAATTTACTACGATTAATCATTTTCGATTAGCAAATTTTCCAAAAATCGACTTCTTTGAAAAAAAAGAATTATAACGATTAATTTTGAAAATTCGTGGAAATCATCTTGTAAATATTTGAATATTTGTAGATATTGTAGTTCGATCTAATTTTTCGATTTATGTAAAATAATTAAAATAATATATCATAGGTTTAAGAATCAATAACTTTTTAGTGATTTCTTATAAAAAATAAAATAAAAATTGATAATTTAAATTATAAAATTGAAAAAATCATTACCTACGGGTATAGGTCAAGGTTGGGGATGAAATTCTTTTACGTAACGGCTATAGGACACGGTTGTGAGTTTATTATACAATTATGGAAATTTGCCAAATTAATGTTGCGAAAAATTAAATTTGTTTGGAAAAAAATAAATGTTTTATTGTCACTTTGGAAGCAGTTTTTTGTCTCACCTTTTTGTAATTAAACTTCTACGCAAGTATTTTATGTATCGTGTAGGCCGAAATAACCATATTCATAAATTTTCCAATTAAATTACAAACATTATTCATTGTTGCCATTCAAACTGTGCAGTGCGATACACACCAAGATTATTAATTATGAATTACATAAAAATTCTGATTTTTTTTATATGTAACTATTTGGAAAAACGTCAAAGAAAATTGTCTTCCTTGTGACTTTTCATTAAAAATGTGTTTCACACCAGATTGAATTATACAGAGAATCGGTTTTTCTATATTTTGATTCGAATGATGTGTACAAAACTATACGCAATATTAGAAAGTTTATTTTTTCAGTTCTTGAATTTTCTATGGTTTGTTATGTATGGTTTAAAGAAAATTAAACTTCATGTAGGCTTTACCTTTTATGTAAAAACATAATATGTTTACCTTAAGGTGATAAATAAAAAGTAATAATACAAAAATGAAAAAGTATACAACAATTAAGAAAATAACGTTAATTGCATGATAAGTAGTAATTTAAATAAGTATATAGGTATTAGGTACATACATATAACAAAAATCGTTATACGAAATTAAGTAGTTGAAGGTGTGTTCGTTTCAGTATTGTGTTATTTTTAATTTCAGTTAATTTGGCATAAAGATGGGTCGAATATAATTATTAATTACTGTTAGTCTTTGGGGATATTTTTATCTGGAAATAATAATAATAAGTATTTGAGTTTAAAATTAACAACCCCTTTTTTCTTATTTTTTTCAGGTAAGCCAAATTTGTATTCTGACACATGATTTACAGCGTGTGCGACATAATCGTAAGTATGTAGGAACTAGGAAACAAGAATATCCATAGTATAGTATGTTAGTTAAATATGTATAGTAATGTGATGAAACTTTCGAATTACATGTTTGAATTCTAAAATTCGGAATTAACAAACTTTCATTTAAGACCGAAATATATTGTTATTAATTGGTTTGTTACTCGATTATGTGTTTTTTCGCGACTATAGTGTTAACCGGTCGACGAACATTGAATGCTAAGCTATCGCATGAGAACGAGGAAATGTTATAAGGGCATCTACATAATACCGATCTAAGCACGCTTCTCGCAAGAGACTTCCATTAAATATAAAATAAATTACCAAAATTATCAGTACAGAAGTAAATCAATGTTGCGTTTATGCTGCAAAAAAGAAACGAATATGACCAAATTAGTTTATACGTTTAAAGAATAATCAATATATTTAATTAAGTTTTCGTTGTTACAAATACAACGAATTTGGTAGGCTTAATGTTTTCTTAAAATTATCTGAAAATTTTGGAGTAACGAAAGTCACACTAATTTTCCTAGTAAAAGTAGAATTTCTAAACTACACCAAATTTTACAGGCCGTACACTTAAAATTTGCTTTGAAAGGGCAAAGTGTTAATAGACGAATGTCCATCTAAATAACATTTCCTTCTTTGTTTATGAAAATGCGATTTGTTTAAGAATGCAACGCCAACAAACATAGACTTAAAAGTGATGCTCGAAAGGAAATAATTCCAATATTCTTCAAACTTTGAAGGCATATTCATTACAGTATTCGGAACTTAGTGTGGTAATGGTATTTTACAAATTTCTACAAAATTACAATATAAAACATATCAAAAAAGTTTCAAGTAAGAGTTAGATTTAGCAAAATTACCTTAAATTTGGTTTAGCTTTTATTTTTAAGCAATAAATATTGAACGAGATACGTATATTTCATGTGATAAATTTCAAATTTCATAAAAAAGTGAGGAAATGAAAATTTTCTTGTTTATCTGCCTTTTACGAATTTCGCGTTTGTCCTTTTATTTTTAAACTCCTCAAAACAGCCAAAACATCCTTTTTATCTTTGTAGGAAGTTGCAGTTTAGTAGAACCAAATATTCTTCCATCTGGAATTCAATTCCTTTGCAAATTAAGAGATTAGGTTCGGCAAAATTTTTGGAGTGACGTGTTTGATAGGCAATACATAGTAGTTTTTTAATCTATTTTTATTAATACTATTATTTTAATTTAAATGTTATTTCGCCTCTTGATCTAAATTCTATTGGAGATGAGCTACTTGCTCAAAATAGAATGTGGAAACATGAGACGGATATGTTTTGAATAATGTAAGAGGTGTCTATGCCTATTGGAAGGAACTTTCTTTTTTTTCCGATTATTTTGCTTCCATGTGTGCTTTTCCTTTTCTTATAACACTAAATCTGTAATAAATAATAAATAACGCTTTTACTTCAGGCGATAAGGTCAGTATCGAAGGCAACAAGTTATTTTTAAGAATTGCCTGGTATTTTTGAGCATTGACGGTACCTTCAATGAAATGTAAGTTTCCTACACCATATGCAGACATATTCCCCTAAACCATTACACCTGCTGGAAACTTAATTGTTCGTTTTAGGCAGTCTTTGTGAGATGCTCCGTTTTTTGTTCTGATAACTCTTTTTAAATGATCACCTACATTAACATCTTATTTTGGTTCAACGTTAAATATTTTTTTTCCAGTCTTCAGTAGCCCATAATACGAGTATTGACAGAAGATGGAGCATCATGCCATTCGGCAAAAACTACTAAAAAATGGCTGCAAGATCATAATATTCCTCTTCATAATTGGCCCGCATGCAGTCCTAATTTGAATATCATCGAAACAGTATGGCAAAAAATGAAGCAAGAACTGAGGAATCACCCACAGAGAAACATTGCTGATTTGCGGCAAAATTTACAGGCTATTTGGGATTGTTTTATCGTTGAACAATGCGAACTTGTATTTTCGAGTGAGAATAGAGACAATAAACTGATTTTGCAGCATGACAACGCAAAACCACATACTGGAAGAGTCGTTAAAACCTACCTAGAAGAGCAGGACTGGGAAGTTCTATCCCACCCGCCATATTCGCCAGACATTGCTCCTTCGGATTACTATTTATTATGATCGGTTCAGTCAGCTCTTCAAGACGTACGATTCACATCTTTTGAAAGTATCAAAAATTGGCTTGATGAATGGATCGCTTCAAAAGATGACGACTTTTGCAGAAGGGGAATCCGCGAATTATCTAAAAGATTGGCGAAGGTTGTGGCTTCCGTTGGAGCATACTTTGAATAATGTACCACTTTTATATACTTGCTAAATAAACATGTAATTTTAACCAAAAAACGGAACATACTTTACTATTGCCGAATAATTAATTTTGCTGTTGAGTTAGTTAAAATGTTAGATCTGAAAGTGGTGCGGCTGAATAGATAAATGACTGCTGTTGTAGTGCAGAATTCAATAAAGTCAATAATTTAGGTTGGCTTACATACATGTATAATACAAAAAGAATTAAACACCAGGCAATATTTCACTGTTGCCGTACGGAAATAAGTTGAATTTAGGAGAAACATATCATATTCCCGGACGGAGACAAGTCGAGTTGCGGAGCATCGTGCATATCTCCTTACAGGGACATGGCGAGTGTAGAATAATTTTTATTGTATTATGAAGCTTTAGTTCGAAAATTCAGAATGGAAATAATTTTTTATCGCGCATGACTTCGCTGACCGTGAGTCTTTTCGCTTACCGATACTAAAATGGAAGTTAGTCATAAATTAGTATGAATTTGATCAGATTCAAAATTTAAAAACAAATAAATAGGTTAGATTAGGTTGGAGTGTCTGCTTAGGCACACTTAGACCAGCGACCGGTTTACCATTACTGGAACTATTTAGAGCTACCTATGTAGCGTGAAACTTTCCGCACTTTACTGTTTTCGAGAAGGTTTTGTGCCTTTTGAGTGCCAATACAGAAGCTGCTTCTACAGAAGTCAATTGCCTTCAGACCCAGCCTTTTTGCATGTTCTCACTGTTGTTAAATCACGTCTACGTAGAGATATTAATGTTCTAGTCCACTCTAAGGCTAGCTTTGACCAAACTACACTGCAAGTGAGTGTGTTAGTCCACCTTCCCTCTGCTAAGGCTAGCGCTTGTTTCCTAAATGCTAGTTTAAGTGCTGAGATAGGCCCCCCTCATTTGGCTTTTTCGGTTGGAGCTGGAGAGTCGTATCGTGTCCAGCGAGCTCAACCGCCCCTCGACGTCCGAGTGACCAGAGGCCCAGATTAACTGACTGTTGAAATGTTCACCCATTTCATTGAGGGATGAGTGACAACTCAACGCCACCCGTGACGCCAAGGACACTGATTTCAGCGACCTGATTGTTGCTTGACTGTTCAAATATGTAGATTGTGCTATCCTCTGAGGATATCACATTAAGCTTCAACCTGGTGAAGACCTATTCAATCGTTATCACCTCAGCCTGGTTCACGCTGCATTAATGCGGGAGACGAATTGAAATGTTCACATTTAATTTATTACATAATACTCCATCCCCCCACTCGACGTCCGAGTGACCAGAGACCCAGATTAAGTTACTGTTTAAATGTTCACCCATTTCATTGATAGATGAATGACAACTTAACGTCACCCGTGACGCCAAGGACACTGATTCCAGCGACCTCATTGTTGCTTGACTCTGAGGTAACGAGGGAGACGAATTGAAATGTTCACATTTAATTTATCATATAATACTCCAGCTCACATTATGCTATCTAGCTTGCATCCGTCCGTGAAGAATTGCAAAGATTCGATTTCCGTTATTGACCTGTCCTTCTATGATTCCCTTGAAGGGAACTTGGTTCGAAAGACATTCTCCAAGCGTAGAATAGGTATAATGTAGTCAAGGAACTACCTATAGTTGAGTATCCCGTATCAAGAACTTCCACTGAGAGGTGGCAGAAAGTCGCACAGCCGTATTAGCCGCCATCTGTTGGCCAAAAATGTCGACCCGGAGAAGGTGGAACATAACCTTAAGCCACGTCTCGGTCCACCTCAATGCCTCCGAGCTGGCCCGCATACACCCATCCCATCCATACATGAGTACAGATCTCACTGCGGCGGTGTATAGCCAGTATACCAGCTCCAGCTTCAGATCGCATCTATTACCAATGGCATTGCTACAGTAGTACATAGCTATGGTATCTTTGTTTACTCTCTCCAAAATGTTGGGCGACCAACTAAGCTTACTATCCAAGGTAACGCCCAGATATCTTGCTCTGTCAGTTAAAGCAAGTCTTGTGCCGTTTAATGTAGGAGGGACAACTATCAAATTTTTGTAGTAAAAAGTGCCAGCTCTGTCTTGGACAGGTTAATTCCCAATCCACATTTGCTGGCCCATTTCGTAACGATTACGAGCGCATTCAGAATTACATCCACAATGGTGCCCAGATATTTCGCGGAAATAGCTACCGCCGCATCGTCTACGTAGGCGATAACTTCAATACCTACAATCTCGCCGGCTCCAGTAGTAACCCATTTATCATTGTGTTCCAGAGAAGAGGGGACCAGACCCCACCCTGTGGGGTCCCCATAATCACTCGCCTCTTCTAAATTGAAGTTACTAATAAATGAATTTTTACACCATTTCATTTTCTTTTTCTTATACATTTTTAACCAATCGACTGATCCAAGGGTGTTTCAATTGTAAGGGTAAAAACTTAAATGTTTAGCTATGAAAATTTTTCTAAACAAAATTAATAAAATTAAAAAGGAAAATAATAAAATCAATATTGATTTAAAAAAAAAAAAAAAAATCAAGTAAAAGTATAAGCTTATTGATCAATTCTATTTATAAATTTCGACATATATAACATTTCACTTTAAGAAAAAGGAAAGAAAGAAACCAAATTGAGTCTAAAACCTTTCTACAATCTAAATCTTGTGAAGGCACACTAGCCATGACCACCATTTGCTTTGTAATTTGTACCTCTTTCTATAGTTCCTATACATTCCGCTATTGTGAATTTTCAAAAACTTTATTTTGATAAGCTATTCATGAGACAGATAAACCGAGATAAAATAGTTGACATTTTTATTCACTCTTGGTTATTTCCGTGCTGCTTCTTAACCAATCAATCACTAAAATAACCAAAAAAATGTGATTTGACTGATTTAGAAGCTCAGAAGGTTATTGAAATGTTGGAAAATCGTTGGATGAAGTGTGTTGAGTTAAAAGCAGATTATATTGAAGATTAAACAAAAACATTACCAGAAAATTGCATTTTGTTATCAATACAGGAAATTTTTCAGTCCATGCTAGTATTTTGAGATATGTATACATATTTGAGGTTCAAAATTTATAATTTAGTCATAATTTTGTTGTTGTTAACACTTATTGCCGTCGGCACTTGACGAAACACATTTAATAACATTTTAAATAAAACACTTGTTTAATATTTCGCAAATTTGAGATTACATCAGTTTAACTCCTGATGATGACCTAGCAAGTCGAAATCGATTGAGAATAAATTGTATCTCAAATTTGCGAAATATTAAACAAGTGTTTTATTTAAAATGTTAATAATTTTGTTGGCCCGAATTATTGTTAGGTTTCATTTACAAAATAAGTTTACCCTTGATGAGAACGATCGCTTTATGATAATTTTACAGATTGTGAAAAATGCTTTTCCAAATTTGTGTTTATAATAATTGTCTCCTTAAGAAATTTAATAACATGAATTATTTTGATCCTTTTTTAAATAATATGACGAATCATGCATGCTCTACATATATTTCACAGCCACGATACAAATGCTACTACATCAATTAACCTCCTTATATGAAAATAATTCAATTCATATAATCATGGTGTGACGAAATGTATATATTGTTTATTTTATTATCTATCTGCCTAAACACCATTTTCAATATACCATCTAAATAGTAATACATATGTACATTATAATATTTGATCAACCATACGGTGGCCTAATTTTCATTTGAAATGATTAAGTAAGGAAAACTAATTTAAGAGAAATCTTCACGATCCAAACTATATAGTTTAATAAATTAAGGTCAACATTACAAGCTGATTAACTCTATTTCGGATAGTATGCACTATACACCGATTAAACTCGTGACATTAGGCTTTTTAAATTAATAAAAGTTTACTTCCAATAAATATCAGAAGCTAATCCGCGTTTTGACTGTGTTACGTCAATTATTACATATGTGTACGTATACACATAAATACAATAATAACTATCGATTATTGTAGTTTTCGTATGTACATGTAGTTTATTCTATTCGTTTTATCATAATTAATAATCTTTTAATAGAATATGAATCATATAAAAATGTAAAAAAAAAACTATAAAAAATAATTCAATCATTATCAAGATAGTATTTTTTACTTTATTATGATTAGAGTTTGTTGGTTTTTAGTTCATTGAACCTAGAGACTTTAAGAATTTAATTATTTCGTAATTATTTTATACATAAACATTATTTTCCTCTCTATTACATATAGTTTAGGTTAGGAATTTTTAATCAAAAGTTTGTAAACAATTAATATTTGATGATACAGTGGAGTTATTTTGCAATATGTAATTTTAATTTATGATGAATATAAATTGTACGATATTAAGAAATTAACTTCGTGAGATATTTAGTTTTCGAGGAAATAATTTATATAATGGCACGTGTATAAAATGTTTCGACGTTCTCAGAGTTCGTTTACCTCTTATATTTTATATGACACGTAATAAAGTAAGTTTTAGTACTCACATCTACAAGTTCACGTTCAGTTATAAATTATCTTATTATTATGTACGTATTTTTCCAAATTGGCTCATGCTTTGCGTGTTTCATTACAAATTTTATTAATATTATTTTAATCTACTGAATTTCCTATCGATATAATACGAGGGAAGTTCATTAACTCCATGATAAATGTAATAGATGGAATCTCAATGGCAATTGTCATACGACATTTGGAAAGTATTATCTTTAGGTAACACATGGAAAAATATTCACATAGATCTGTCAGTTAGTTCAGTCTTTACAACATTTGAAAGCATATAAACCCGTGAATTTTCAAAAAAAAAAAAAAAAAAGTGAATTTCGTGTGTTGATAAAACATCATTTTTTGCGAGGAATAAATATTACGCAAACCAATTATGGGGAGAGGACTCTTCACCATTGTTTGGAATGATACACAAGTGGTTTACTGAATTTCGTTGTGGCCGTACAAGTACTAATGATGCAGAACGTTCGGGCATTCAATTGAGGTCACCACATTAGAAATGGTCGATAAAACCCATGACATGATATTGGATGATCGGAGAGTTAACTTACGTGGGGAATACTTGAACAAAAAAAAGCTATCCGAGCGTTTGGTGGCGTATATATCTGTGGCCACAAATGAAAGGGACATAAGTCGTAAAATTGAATTTTTCAGGAGACCAATTTGAAACATTTAATAGTGAAAAAAACGAAACATTAAATTCTATTTATTCTAACGGCTCTCGGTACGTACTTTAGACAAATTTATTGTCATCTGAACTGAACATTAGCCAATTTTTATTTTGTAGCAGGAAAATTTCAGAATTTGCGTTTGGTGCCCTTTTGAAAAATTTAACATTATTGCATTTTAATTTTGACTTATACAAAAATGGCATGTATCATAAATTATGCTCTTTTAATAAAAGCATAGAATAAAAAACCTTTTGATTAACTCAACTTAAATCTTTTATTAAAAATTCATTTTATTATAATTATCACTTGTGTCTTTCATTTCTTGTTTTATTTATTGCACAGTAACAGCTTCAAGAAAACATTTTATTCTGCATCACTGGGACCGACATCAGGATCGTAGTTAGGTTCCCTGTTAGTAGGCAAATTTTTGTAAAATTCATAATCAAGAAGATCTTTTTTCTTCTCGTGATTTATTGACAAAGTGTCAGTATAGCATTTGCCAAGGCTGTTTAAATTAAAAGAATTAATTCCTCGGCGAGAAATTTTCAGAATTCTAAAAATGGTTCCTCCAAGTCGAGTGACGTTTTAAATTTAATCACACCAATTTTTTTTCAAATCGCATCTATCGAACCAGTTTCCAAGAAAACGGATTTCCATCAGTGTCAGTTTTTCGCCAGTTTATCTTAGTTTTCGAAAATTCAGAGCAATTGTAAAATTCTTCTTGGGTCATTTCAATGACATTAAACGTATTTTTGTTCCCGACACCGCGAACAAAATTGTACCAATCTCTTGGATGATGAATTTTCATTGTTGTTTTTTTTGCGCTTTCTTTCAATAACCGAGTGGTCAACATCACATTCCATGTGCGTATGCCCTACAGTTAAGAACTTATTATCAATTGATTCAACTAAACCGATTTGCAAAAATAAAGTAAACATAGTTGCTATAAAAGAATTTTTATTCTGACCTGGACAAGAATCGCTGTAGAAAACTATGTTTGTTGTATTTTGTGGAATAAAATTCAAAAATGCAAATAAGCAGGACGCTATATCATTCCCGCCTCGTATTGGAATGGTTTCATCCCACATATAGCAATATGGACTATTCGAAATACAATCGTGTACTGTAAGATTATAAGCCCATAGTTTTCTTTTGTAAAACGACAAAGACGTTTTCAAATATGGTGTTGGAAGACACTTTCAAGTCAAATGTGCAAACTATTTTATTTTTATCGTCTTTAGCCAATGATTTGTCCAACTCTTTCATTTTATACGATCTACCAGCATCATTGTGGTGCTTCTTTTGCTCGTCTATCAACTTTCCAAGTTCGGCGCCAGTAGCTACGTCAATCTTACAAATTTTAAATTCATTTCTTTAAATACCGATGAATATTTTGATAAAGAAACCGGTTTGTTGTGGGATTCCGTGTAAAGTTTATACATCAGTGTTATAGTTAAGTCAGCATTTAAATATTTTTTTGAACTATCTCGCCGCGTGTAGTGACTTTCATACGCTGGAAACTGATTTATGCGGTTCTTAATTTCATTAATCATTTCTTCGCAACATGTACGAGTATTCAAATGCCTCCCGCGTAGATCTGTGTTAATTATTGCTCCATCAATATTAATATTTAATATTTCGAATAAATTTTGGCGCCTCTCCCAATGTTGCAATTAAACATGACTTACAAATATTGATGTCGTGCCGATTAATTTTGACGAAGTATTTACATGAAAACCGACGTTCTTTTCCTGATGTACAATCCACATTGTTTTTTTGGGATTATTTGAATAAAACCTGCAACAATTGCAACTCTTTATTTAGTCACCCAGAGCCCAATATTTTGTGATTCTTGATTCGCACTTGTTTCGACAGGAAGTTAATTCAGTGAAGCGACGATCTGGCACTGGCACTCCTTTCGAGCTTATATAAGCTTTCCCAATATTTTGATTGTGTTGAATTTTTCGAGAGATACATAGATGGTTATTTGGATGTTACATTTTCTAGATTGTTTAAATTAGCCTTTAGCTGCTCTGCGATAACTTCTATGTTGGGCTAACTATTCTCGGATAATCGACCCGGATTAAATTCAGGATCCTTATCGGAATCGTATCCGTCAAAATCAGCTTCCAAATTATTATTTTCCTCTGCATCTGCTGTCACATCATCATGTGGTATATCGTAATTTTTTTCATTTGGGATTGTTTTTTGCAAAAACTGCAGGGCTATTTGGGAATTCGATTCGAACAATGATTTAAATAAGAAAATAATGAATCTGATTCAATTCAAATAGGAATCTAATTCATCGAAACTCGATCACGTTCGAATCGAATTCCCAAATAGCCCCCTTAGTAATTTACAATAATCTCTTCGCCTAAATCTATATTAAAATAACATTAAAATTCATTAACCCATTAGTGACAAAGGTTTTTTTTGCTTATTTTACAACTATTTTTGGGGTTTTCTTGTTTATTTTATCCAAAATAATAAGAAAGTTAAAAAGAAAAAATTACGTATTCGGTGGGAGTGGAGTTATGGGGTGGTGCACAAATGCACCTCTGGACATTTAGAAACAATTTTTATGTTTTTCAAAATTTTTAATTTATTTATTTAAATTATAAAATCCATAACATAATTCAACAAATTAGAAATTAATAGTATTTGTACATGCAATAAATAAAAACTTAGTAATTCACAGCCTAATTAAAGGAACAATTTCTTTAATAGGCCCTTTATTTCAAATTTTTATGGAAAGTTGATGAACATTTGGTGTGTAATGCGATATTGCATACATCACATCTGTAGTAAGTATGTGAATGGCATTGCTTACAGCGTAGCCGAGATTGTCCCTTTACAGAAGTATGTGCTCCTTTTGACAAATATTCTGGCTGTTTGGTTGATTTGCCTTTTGTTTGTAATTTACCATGACGAATTAGTAAACCCCTCGCTAACCGTCGGCGAAACTCCAATTGGTCCATTTGGCAGTTGTATGTTTTAGCCAAGGACCATGCGTTGGAAACAGCTAAATCTAGCATCCATAAAATTATCGGCATGTAAAATTTTTTCCCTTGTATGCTCATGCGATAGTTCGAGATATGTCGATCTAATAGATCTACGCCTCCCATAAATTTGTTGTAATGGGCGACAACTTGTGGCTGAGGAATATCAGTTTTTTTCCGCTCTGAATGTACATATCGGCGTGCTGTCGCTAATGGATGTGTCCCAAAGGCATTCGATAGGAGAGAAACAATTTTATTGTCCTTCCATTTTATTAAAATTAATTCATTCCGTTGATCTACGTGGCTTTCGTAGAATCCCCGTGCCTTTTTATTCATCTGTTTTTTATCTATCATTTGGATATTTTTTAAGCGATTTACTCGGAGCGTACCGGTTCCGGCGCATTGCATTCCAGTAAGTGTATTTATTAGATTCGGGCCAGTAAAAAAATTATCGAAGAAAAATGAAAATGAAAGATCTGGAAAACGATCTTTAATTTTTTTTGCAAAATCCACTACAATAGATTCTCCTAAGCCCAATGTCATATCACGTTCCTGATTGCGGCCCTGGTAGATATCGAACAAGTAGCAATATCCTGAAGGACTAGCGGCTACCCATGCTTTATAGCCGAAGCGGACGGGTTTGTTTCTTATGAACTGCTTGCATGGATGCTTGCCGTAGTATGGAACCATAGCTTCGTCTATAGAAATGTTCATTCCAATTGGTGCATATTTCAAAAACAATTCATTAAAATGGTTGATGCATGGTCGTATTTTTGCAAATCGGTCCCTTGTGCTCTTGTCGATTAAATCGTTGTCGCAGAAATGAATATTGACAAATATGTCTTCAAATGTATTACGTCGCATCCATTTCGTTATAAGTACATTGCGCACGTCATCATCGGTTGCCCAATAAAGACGTCTGCGCGGAACTGTGTTGTATCCGGACAAAATCATTACCCCGTAAAATGCATAAAAATCATCGGGTTCGATGTTTATAATTTTGTTTCGTTTTGTTGCAGCGTAATTTACTGTATTGTTTACGATTGATTCTACGAAAGTTGGCGGAACAAACAATTTGAAAAAATCAATTGGATCACTCTCTGCACTTAGAATAAGTGGGTAGCTTTTTGTGCCTTCCCACTTTTTATGTTTGTAAAAAAATGCCGCCAATCGAAGATCATCTTCATTCCCTTCTTTCCACTTTTGCGTGATTCTTTTTTGTGCCAAATTCGTTGATACGTCCACAATCAGTTCATGGCAATTTTCTTCGTCGGGTTCATTATCATCAAAGTTTAGTTCCACTTCTGCCATAAGCTGATTTTTGGTAAAGGAATTGGGATCGCTTTCTTCTTCTTCGCCAGAATCTTCATCCGTGTCAGAGTGAAAGTCCGGCGGTTCTAAATAAACATCGCTTGGTAAAGGGATATCATCTGGAAGGTTCTCCAGAGCATCCAATATCTCCGCAAGACTTAAAGGCTTTTTCCTAACAAAATAAAATAAAAATGTCGTTACATGTCCAATGGTGCATTTTCGCGCCACCTTCGAAAATCGGTTCGGAATAAGATATCACAAAAATAAAATTATTTTTTTTATATTACGTTACGAACTTCAGAATCTTTTAAAGATAAACAATGCACAAAACAGTTTGTAAGACGTTTACAATAAACTTACCAATATCTTCTTGCATCAGGGTCCATGTTTCACAACACTAAATTTTGAGACACCTTTTCAAAACTCTATAACTATAATACTAAATCAAAAAATAAATTTGTTTCACTTTATATATACTCGCTAACATAACGGGAAAATATCCCGTTTTTGAATTCCAGGAAAATGATTATAATTTTTTTATAAAACAAAAAAAAGGAGTAGCACGTGCATTGGTGCGTAAATGAACCAAATGTCACAAATGGGTTAATGCTGGCCCCTTTATTTGTTCACAATAAAGAAAAATTTATACATCTTACCATTATCATTTAGCATAAGATTTTTGAATGGGTATTTAATTTAAGTATTCCTGTTAAATAAAATTAATCAATACTGATATTCCTAACGTTAAATAACATTAAATAATATTAATTAATTTATTCAGTTACTTGAAATTTTGTAATATACATACCAGAAGATCCTACTACATTAAATTTGTTTTTATCTGTTGATGAAGACGCAGCCATTTCCAGCATTTTTTTGGTACGGTTAGAAGACATGTTTGTACTGAACTTGACATGCACACTTACTATAATTCACTAACTGGAGTTACATTTTTGAAACTGAAACAAAAAAAGGAGATTCACTAAACTTAATCACCTATAAAACTTATTTAACATTTCACAAAACGGACTAACTCGATTGAAAATTAAATATAAAATATGAAAACATTTCATAAAAGGGCATAACTTTTGAAATTCCCAGTTGTGCCCTTTTGTAAACTTTAAAACTTACCGTTTACACAATTTTTTTGTTTTTCTAAATTGACATATATTGAGTTATGACATCTAAGTTATTTAAATTCAAATATTTAATTTTTGTAAAACGAACTATTTTTAAATAATTTTAAGAAATACATAATTCGAGAAATGATGCCCCTTTGATTTGTGACCACAGATATAATAATAATATATACATATATTATTAGGATTGTTTCTGATAAATTTGAAAAAATACCAAAATTAGATCAATTGCCTGGTAATGTATGGTATATCGAACTTGAAACAAATACAACTTCTATATACAAGTATTTAAGAAATATTTAATTGTCTTCAATTAAATGTTTAAATTTAATATTTCCAAAAAAATTGTTTTCGCCAAACACACAAAATACAATCAATCTTCGCAAATCCGCCAAGCCAACAAAGCAGTCGGTAGAAAAAATTCCTTTTAAGCCTGATTTCCATTACAAAAGTAAGCGAAGTAAAAATATAGATTTACTTGAGGTGTGAGAGAGAAAAATTTTTTTCAGTACTGAAAAAAATTGTTTTTACTGTATTATGTAACCATAATTTACTGGTGTATAACCATAATTTACTGAAGAAAAAGATGAAGCGAAGTATATTTTTTCAGTATTTTACAATACATCTACATACAAATTGTGTAGGGATAGAACATTTTTCTCGCACACTGAAGCAAATACTATAAAAAAAATTAAGTTTACCCCACTTCCATATTTTTTATGGTGTAAAGTGACGTTTGGATAAAAACGCTCCAAATAAATTTAATATATGTACAGAAAATTTTGTGACATACATATATGTATATTAAGTAAATTATTAATTATTAAATATTAAATAGTAAATTATTAATTATTAAATATTTATATTAAATACCTACTTAGCTATGTTGTAATTGAAAAAAAATTTACAAAATTTATTGGTTATGTTAACAAAAATCTGTCAAAATATAACCATACAATTTTGCTATAAAAAAAATTACTATCTTTGTCACTGTAATGGAATTTTTGATTGTCTTAACTCCTCTGTCTTTTTCAGTAAAATATACAAGTCAGTAAGATTTTCTCATGGAAATCAAGCTTTACCTTGTACAAAAATTATATCATGATTGGATGCGTCGTAGTTTTCAAAAAAATGATTTGGTTTTGCTCACGAAACAAAATTAATTTTCAATAATGTACGCAGTTATTGCCCTTTTTAGGAGCCCAAGAAACAACCTGTTCATTTCATGTGTGAACAGGGCATATTTGTTAAGTCATAGTTTAAGTTTTAAGGTAAAATATGCTTTTATACTACTCATACAAAATTGTGAAAATAATGTAAAATAACTAATTTGTCTAAATTATATAAATCCCACTAATAACGGATCAATATTGGTTCTTCGAGCCGGATCAACAGGCGATAACACATTCGAGATGAAAATTTCGAGCCACCAAAACAATTCGAGCGACCAAAACAAAACAAACTGGTGTCAAACAAAGCTGTAGATTAACCAGCACTTTATGTGTATCTCAAAAAACGTACACAATCGGCGATAGGGGAAACAAAAACAACTCGAGGCTAAATAACAACAAAGTCACGCTTAGTATATCAACGGTGGATTTGCACAACTCAAAAACAAACAGTCCAGATACTCGTAAGAGTCCGACTCGCAATTTTAATCATAACATTTTTAAAACAGTAAAAGAATTATATCATTTATTAAACTGTATCCTTAAAAAATTGAAGCGTTTACAAGCCTTTGTTTAATCAACCACAAAAAATGTTTGGTATAGAGGCTGGTCAAATAAAGCGCTTTGAATTTTTAATACCGCACTCAAAACACATAAATCCCAGCTAATTAATGAACTTTATATTAAAAGTTGGCAGATATCCATAAACGGCTAGATATTATTGAATATTTGTGGTAGAATGCGATTTGTATCTATACAAACAAAATTAGAGTTCCTATTTTTAGTTAAACACAGAATAAAATAGAATAATTAAATATTTAGTGACCTATGGTTAATTAAAATGGCGAATAATATGTAAATATTTTTTTCCCAGTATATAATTTCCGGAGGTCAACAATTTATTAACCGGAAATTATATGAACTTTATTTTGACCTAATCAGCATTCTTATTTTACAGGGTAATTGACAAAAATGTAAGATACTACCATATCAATCGCCTTTAGGTTATTGCTTCCGATTTTTATAATCTTTTGCGAGTGGATTCGTGTCGGAGTTGTACCCTGGCATTTTTTTCGAACTCCTAAATCACTAAAATTAAATTTTTTTAGTTATCTAAGTGATTGGTTGACACGGAAATAAATAAAATAAATAGCTAGGGTACAAAATCAATCTCGTGAATCAACTTGGTGGTTTAATTGGTTAAGAAGCTCGAAAAAATACTCTAGAGTAACAAATCGACCTCGTACTCCCATCATGAAATTATGGCCTGATAAAGCTTAACACGAATAAGATGTAAACTACTTAGGGCGTTATTCTGACTAAATATATTCTTAAAAATCCAGCGTTTTATATTCTTACTCTTAACTTTGTTAAAAATCCTTCTCTTTTTTAATGAGTTTTTAGGTTTGGTGGCTATAATGTAAAAAAAAATCCGCCAAAAAAAATCTCAAGACATAAAGTTCTTTAAATATAACAAATAATAATATTACATATTTTAATTCATTTTATGCCTTAGGGAATGGGGGCTGCCGCTCCCAAAACCCCGCTTTGACGATTTTTTGGAATTCTAACATTCATAGAAATTAAAACTTTTTGCAAAAATGTTTGATTTTTAATAATTAATCACATACTAAAATAGACAACTCCAAAAAGTCACGCAGTACAGGATCCTTTGCGCAAGGATCACCGGAAATCTTAAAAACATTTAGTAAAATATTTATATTAATATTTACTTTTGTATTTTTCTTCCTAAAATAAAATACTCCTCAAAGCTGCCATTGATCTGCAAGGATGATAAAAAATTATGTGGCACCCTTTTGCTTTCATATCTTAAAAAAATGTAATGTGGTCTTTTTTTTAACGGGATACTTTACTTTGTATTTTTTTGAAATTTTTGTTTTTGCCATATGCTCGACTCCCGTTCGAATGCCATTTGTATATTATTGCTCATTATGGTAAAAACAATTAGTAATCAAAAACGAAACCTTTATACTTTAACCTTTAAGACTGCAAACAGTATTTAATTCTTTAGAATAATTTAAAAGATCGTTTCCAAAAAATTTAGCCAGCCTACCATAATCTTATTTTGCCATTTTTTAACATTTTGAACTGAAGGTCCTCTGTGAACCGAATGTATTTACGAATTAACGAAAAGATGTGGATCATAAACTGTATAAAATCACACAGTTGCTTTTTTTTCACTAGTTCGCGGACTGATATACCATAGCATTTTTTCAGTAGAATAAAAGTAGTAATTTTTTAAGAAATTTACAATTCATATTTTGTGGTTAATATTGGGCTTGAAAAAGATGTCGGTATTAATTTGACTAGTGTTCAGAACCCAGAGGACGGTATCTTTTCGCTTTTTACAAATACTGGCTTGATAAAAACTATAAGTCTGCACTCTACATGCACTTATGCTCAATAGAAATCTGCTGATGTTTCTTTCTCTGAATAAAACATGCATCAGCTTAGATAATAGAAGCTGCATGTTTCTTATGTCGTTTAAATGTTAATAACAAAAAGGCCAAGATATTTGTGATTAATAAGTAAGTTCATATATTACAAACATAAACATGGTATTCAAATGGTAATGCACAAACAAAAAAAGTAGAAACAAATATTCCTAACCTATATACACGAAAAAGAGCAACACGAAACGAGTTTATACTTGTGGGTCAGAGAGTCATGCCTAACTTTATTTCGTCTATAAAGTAAAAAAATGACTGAAAGAAACATAATCGCAAAACTCATCGTACTCGTTAAGTTCTCAACCTACTCATTAAGTTATGTGCATTTACGTTTTTTAGAAAACAGAAATAAAGCGAGTTTTCTGCTTAATTTGTTTGTGTTCTATTCATTGTGAATTCAGCCTAAGATGTTGAGTACACAAATATAGCTCTGGAATTCAGCATAAAGTATAATCTAAGACAACTCTGCTGTCTGTAGTAAATAAACTGACAGATTCTAGAGAGTAGAGTCTTTAGAAATAAAGCTTTAAATGTATTTGTATTGTAGGTTGAAGCTATGTCAATTTTAGTTATTTTTTATTCTTATTTTTAATTTTTTTTTCAAAAGTTGTTGGTTTAGTTTTAAATATCATTGTTCATATTTATACTACGTCAAGTCAAATTTCTAGACTTTTTCAAAAAAAAAAAAAAATATCTGGTAAACACTGAACGTAAATAAAAACAGCTTGCTGAAATGCTAAACAAAGTATTTGAAAGCAATAAATTTGAAGCAAAGTAATCTTCTGGCGATGCAGACCACATTATCTCCAATTATGTCACTGCAGAAAATCAATTATTTATACGAAATAACAGCAGAGTCAATATTACACTGAGTAGCAGCAAACTGGGACGATTATCGGTATTGACGTGCATTTCTTCATAAACCCTGATACTTTGTGAAGTGATAATTGGAAATGAAATTTCTAATTAATTTGAAGAAATCATTTTCTTAATATTATTATTATTCTCAACAAAATACGAATATGTATGTACTCGTATGTTCACTTAAAATAAACAGGAACACAACTTCTCTCCAATGAGTACATCTTTTGTTATATAAAACTAAGAATAGATAAATATTTCTATAGTTTTTCACACTATTCATAAAATTAAGTTTAGTGGTTAAGACTAGATAATGATTTATTGATTCATAAAACTATACAGTTAGAAGTGTTAATTGATGGTAATTTTAACATACATCTAATTTTATTTGTCATTGCACTACGCTATTAAAATAAAACTTTAGCTATTGGTGCAATGTGACAAGGAATTTATAAAAACAACATCAAGTATACTTGACGTGTGTTAATACAAAACACACTAATTGTTTAGATATAGGTGTTTGGTATGCGATGATGGATTTAAGATTTACAGCGAATCATACCGCATTATTTGCAATAACAAATAAAACCGCATATACAATCCACCTCTTCATTACGAATAATTAATTTTGTTGTAAGATGATTTTTTTACTTCAAACAGACAAAAAAATAGCAAATATTTTATGAATGAATTTTTTTTTATCGTTATTTAGTAGAGTATAATTTATGTAAAAATGGAATTTAAAACATGGTTTGAATATACATACAATATATACCAAGGTTTTATAATATTATTTGCAAGACATTTAAATGTCGCGTTGATTAACGAGTTTAACTCTAGGTGTTTTATTCATGAGTTTGATGTAAGCGGGTGGATAATTTATTGCTCATTATATTTAAGTAGTTGATCTACATTTGTGTTGTGCAAATGGTGTAATTTAAGCTATTGCTATTCAAATACGCCAAAGATTATTTTGAGCGTGAACTGCTTGTGTTTAGAATAATAATTTTTCTTGTTTTATATTTGGAAATTTGTTAATGCTAATGGGCTGAAAAGTTTCCTGTATTAATAATAAAATGCATATTTTTTGGCAATGTTTTTCCAACATGTCAATATCTGTCTGGTAAAGAGATTTTGTAAACGCTTCAAAATATGCGTTTGTTTAGACTATTACTCAGCGCAAATCTCTTCCCTGTAGCCATCTTTTTAATTTTGGAGGCAGAAAATAGCCGTATCAATTGTAACTGATACAATTTTGCTATCACTATTATTGACTTGTGAGCGGGTGCATTTTCTTGAAGAAAGAGAATTTCTTTCCTGGCCAATGTGTTCGTTTTGCCTTGAATGCGTATTTCAATTTGTCCAATAAAGCCCTGTAATACTCGCCAGTGTTGTTTTTAATTTTTCTAGATTGTCGATGAGGAATATTCCACGTATGTCCCAAAAAATAGTGCTCATTACCTTTCCAGCTGATTGCGATGTTTTTGGTCGCTTTGATTGACTTTGACCAGGTTCCATCCACTGTACAGCCTGTTGTGCAGACTCTGGTATGTAATAAAATAATGAATCCATATATCAATTGTTTTTAATTGACGCAAAAGTCATCCTTATTATTATTATGCTTTAACATGTCCAAACATTACTGTGAAGTGGTAACTCATTTGCGTTTTTGATCGATGGTTAACGAACACGGCACCCATCTTGCTTTAAGTTTCTTCATAAGCAAATGCCCATGCACATATTACATTGTCTATACTTTCTTTTGAATGGATTTTTAAAATCATTTCTGGTGTTGGTTTTGGCCTTGTGCTGCGTTCATCATTAAAAACACTTGTGCGACCTTGTTTAAATTCGCCGATCCAAGGGTGGTGTAGACTCGCCCAGAGTTATATCCATACCATTTTTGATATCGGTTTTAAAAATAATGTATTGCACTACGATTTTGAAATTTATCCATTCTTCACAAAATGTATTAGAATATGTCAATTTTGTTGCTTATGACAGATCCACCTGAAACTGTAAATGGCGCCTAATAAGAGATTCTATTTTCGAAATTTAATAATGATAACCCATTACAGCATCCTCTATGTGTCAATACAGGGAACTTTTCAGCCCAAGTAGAATAAAAAGAGACTAGAGAGATTTAACTCACACATTGTTTGGGCCAACTAAGCCAGTACCGATTATTATTATGGTTTTACAAAAAATTGTCGATGACCGCGTCGGAAAAGTAAATCAGAAAAAGCGTGTGAAATTGCAAAAGCACTTTGCTCGATTGATAAATTTTTTGTACCTATTGTTTCAATAATTGTAATTTCTAATTCAAATTGATCAAAAACAAGAGAATGTACGGAAAGAAATTTGCTTCGGCGGTGTAGAACTGTGACAATTTGCTGGAATTAAATAACTCAGGTATCGGAAATCCTACAGATTTATTAACACTGAAATTGGTTTTTATTAACACTCAAATGATGTATATGTCTTTCACCATTTTTGTATATCAACGAAGTGAAGAAAAACGAGAAGATCCTTACAAGATTCTTATGACTGGTTGAAATCGCAATAGAAAAAGCAATTTCTAATTTACAAAATAGTGTTGAAATTCAGTGTTAGTAAAAGATGCCTAAACCCACTTTTCGCCTTGTATACAACATCCCAGTCCAGGGATGGTAAATGGCGTATGCGTTGTTCTTGGTACTCTCTATCTCATGTTCCCAAAGCATGCATGATACTATAATGTTGTATGGCAATAAGTAAATTTGGTCGTTATATGTAAACTGTGTGGTCCAACATTTGTAAGGTGATTTTTGACGAATTTCCCCTTAAATTTGAAATTTGTATCACAACTTTATCTCGTGGTACATTGTCAACTAACAAAATTTTCAGGATTCTAGATTATCATTCCTCGTTCGGTTTCACCGTATGAGGTGCTTGATTTGGTGATATGCGATGGTGTCCAAACAGTTCAAAAGTACTTAAACATGCTGAAAATACAAAAAGTAATGTTTCGAGAGGTTATGCCAAAATTTCATTTTTCAGCATGATAATGCACCCATCCATACAGTTAAAATAGTAAAAGAATGATTAGAAAGGAAAAATATTTATGTTCTAAAGTGGCCAGCATTATCACCAGATTTGAACATAATGGAAAATGCTTGGGGATGGTTATCATGGCGAGCGGCGCCAATATCACAATAAAGGAAATGCCTTTTAAGCTATATTCAATCTTTGTATAATTCAATGCCTGAAAGAATTTACGGTGTTAATGACGGGGGAGTTACAAAACATTAAAAATAAATGAATATTTGTTTTGTGATATTTTATTGAAGTTTTTTTTTATCTGAGGCTAATCAAATGCACGCTAAAAAATATGCCATTTCAAATAAAAACCTTTCGGAGGACTGCCGTTAGAGGAAATATCTAGTTTTATGTCTGTTTCAGAAACATTTATTGGAATGGGATATATAATGATAGTTTTATTTTATTTTTCCTCATTTCTTGGCTTGAGTTTCAATACATATATTGAGGCTAATCATGTGCATGTCATCTTTGATTAAAAATCTTATCTTGGAATTTTTCAGCTCATTTCTCTTGATTTTTTATTCTCACGATGACATAAATAAGAGGGGGTGGGCGATACTTAAAAAATTTGGTTTTTTTATTTGCTTGGTATAAAAATAACCAAAGGCAGATAATTTTAATTTTAAAAATAACACTCGCATATTTCGACATTTCGCTTATAACGTCGGGAATTTAAACTAAAGATTGATTTGTTATGTTTCTTTATATTACTATGTAATCTTATATTAATATTAGATTATTATCTCTCAGAAATATAAAAATTTCGAAACTAAAACGCTTTTATTTTAAATTATAAATCCGCATATAGTATTATGGCATTTGGTTATTATAGTTTATTTGAATGGTTTAAAATAAATCTGAAAAATTCTAGCCCAATTTTTGTTTATATCACTACCTTTTTAAATTAACCGCGCTGCCGTTTAAATTAATCATTCTACCTTTTAAATTAATCATGCTGCCTTTTAAATTTACAAAACTAGAAATACCTATGTAAGGAGAAATATAACTTTGGCCCTTTTTACAGTTTTATTTTGAAATAAACAAATAAAATTGTTTAAAATAAATAAAATATTTTACATATTCTAAAATTCTAGTGAAGGTTTAATAAAATTCTGAATTTTAAAGCTTTGAAATTGTGTTCTATTCAAAAATTGAATGTTTTCTTTTTGAGAAATATCGAATCAAGAAGTAGATCGTCGCAAAACGATCAGTAAATGGAAAATCTGACCAAAAAAACAAATTTATCACTATTTTAAAGATCTTTCATCTGTAAGGCAATTATTCTGATCCAGAATAAAGAAGCCTGGAAGGAAAAGGTGGCACCGGTAAAAAATGTTAACTGCAAGACAGCAAAGTTCGAAGTTGAAAACTGAAACGCCGGGTAGGCAGAAATTTCAAGTGGTCCAAATAAAGTAAAGAGGTATTTGCAAAAATTGATAAACAAAAAGCTGCAATCAGATAAAGCGATCCTAAAAACTTTTCGCCATTAGGTACTTCTATTTATAAATATGTAATTGGCGGCGAACCTTTTATTATCATAGAAGGAGCGAATAGCAACAAACACATCATTAGGAGTCTCTAATCACGAAACATCATCAATAAACCGATCTTGAGTTGATTTTTGTTGTAAATTTTGAAAGGATTGGAGTATACATGAGCAAATTTAATTTGGCACAATGATTAAAGTAGCATATTTGAAGTAACAAGTTTTTTTTACTTCGAGTTATACCAGAGCCTTCTAGGGTATAGAGCCATAATCATAATGACGTATTTTTTAGAAGCTTGCTTTTTAGTGGTATAACTTTTCACTGATTTTCATAGGAATCCGTAGTAAAAATGGTGTATTTAGCTAGCTTCAGGTTTTTCAATGAAAAAATCAAAAATATTATAAAACGTTTATATAAAAGTTTTCTACATATCTTTAACAACAATATACTAAAAGTCTACATTGGTATTAAGTAAATATAATTGCAGAAATATTAAAATTAAATTATTTCTAAAATATTTTTATCGAACTTTCATTTTGCAAAATACATCAAAGTTGGCTTGGACGAATTAAAATAATACATACTTGCTAAATTTATCTTTAGTTTAATCACAAAATTGTCACACGTTCTTAATATTTTGTGAATTTATTTTTCTTTTCCTACAATTTTTGAACTTTAAATTTCCTCAGGTGGTAACTTTTGTTACGATTTTACCAAATTTTTACGGCCATCACTGCCATCTATGTAATGTGTATTGACTTAATGACCAAACGAATTGTAGTAACCTTTTATTTCAATTTGACCAGAATGCTGTTGTTATGAAATTGTTTTATATTTTGGTTTAAATAAATCAATTATTACAAAAAAAATGGAAACGATTTACTTAAACGACCTTCATATATGTTGAAATTCAAACATTTATGATAGTATTTCAGAAATCATAATTAAGAATTTGTAACGTTTTCATTTAAGAATTTATCTTAGGAAAAAAAGTGATTTCCTATATGTTTTGTGTGTTTTACTATGAAAAGTTTGGTTTTTTCCTCGTTTCGAATTCCCTTATAAAAGCTTCGTTTTTTAGACTATGGCTTTATAAAATCAAGGTTGCTTCGGTTAAACATCAAACGCTTTTGATTTTTACTTGTTTTAACTATGCTTTGGAAAAAAGAAACAAATTATGTATTTAAAAAATAGTTTACAATTTGAAACATTTTAAACTTGTTTTATTTAAATAATAAAATTATGATATAAAACTTTTTAAATTATAAATTATTTTCTTTAAGATTTGTTTATTTTTTCAAGAATATTTTTACCATACCAAGCAAAAATATTATTTACGTTTACTGTCTTGTGAGCCTTTACCAAATGTATTTTATTTAAACTAAATACATATTTTGAATACTGTTTTAGCAGTTTATTTCTGATATATAGTAAAAATTACTCCGATAAAATAAACAGATAAATATTTTTTTTTCAGCATTCTAACATGAAATTACTGCTTAGTAAAGTGCTCAAAATTATTTTGATGGTAAAATTAAATTTGGAGTTTGGTTTTCTTACATCAAATAGGTCATTGCATTATTGTTCTATTCAACTTGCATACATATGTAACCGCTGAAAATAACTGTAAACTCATCTAAGTAGCCCAATTTTTGTTTATTCAGTCATTTTGGGAGAACCCTATTTAGATGGAACTGTTTTCCCCCATAAATAGTGAGCTAATCGGCTCGATTCCAAACTAAATTAGAACATTTTTATAAATAATGAAAGTAATGATTCTTTAAAATAAATTAGATATGTACTAGAAATTGGGACCACACAGGTAGACTTTTTACATCCACCCTTTTTTTTTTTTTTTGCAAAAAAAATCTAAATTCATATTTATAACCATGAATCCCCACACACAATAAACAAATTATTTTTCTGTTCGTGATAAGGCGTCACCATACAATTTATATTTGAATGATATCATGTTATTTGTATTTATATGAAATATTTACGCAAGAGAATTTTACACACAAAAGATTTACATACTTTTTTTCTTTTATTTGCAGGCAAAACAGAGGGCATCTATGAAATGGATTTTATCTAAAGCATTCAATAATCGCGTACCAGAAAATTTAAAAGAACCGTTTTATCGTGATCATGAAGGTCAAGAACATTTAAAACCGCAAATAACTGTTGGCCTTGGCAATGCATCGCTCTATTGTCAAACCCTGTCGAATTTATATTCGGATCCAAATTACCAGCGGCTAAATCATTGGTCCATACTACAAACGTTAACGCGTAAAGGAGTACCAATGCCTGAATCCGATGGCACGCCATTGACTGAAACCGTTTTAATACAAACAAATCCGTTACGTATAAATGCCCATATGTCTGTGATAGAAGCACTTATGATTTTATATGCAAAAGAAGTGGCATCCGGCGATCGGGTTGGGGCAGCAATTAGTCGAATATCAGGTGGTACATTACCATCGGGTACACAAAATTATGAAACAGCATTATTATGTTGGGTATCTCATGTTTGTGCTGCGCTCAAACGGCGAATCGATCAAGAAATTGATACGGGCGCAATACAGGATGAGAATGGGGGACGAATACAATCGCCGGATATGCCACCAATTCGAGATTATCGTGATTTATGTGATGGTGTTTGTTTAGCATATTTAATGTCATATTATTGCCCAAAAGTTGTTCCTTGGCCTAGTGTTAGAGTAAATTATTTGCCAACTGTAGAAGATTCCATACACAATGTACTACTAGTTAGTAACTTTTCACAAAAACATTTGCCATATTCCGTGTTCCATATGACACCTGAAGATATAACATATATGAGAGGGTAACACGCACATATGACATATACCTACAAATTAGATTACTAAATAATAATGATTATTTTTTTTTTTCCAAAACTATTTTCCACAGATCTATGAAACAAAATTTAGTTGTATTGTTAGGTGACCTATTTAATTTATTCGAACTTCATCCAGCTAAATGTGTTTGTTACCCTGGAATGGATTCACATCTAGGTAAGATAATTTCATACAATAAATACAAATGTGGTTTAGGGATAAAATTTATATACTTTTGAAAGGAATATTAATAATTCGGAATAATGTATAATTGATAATATTATCATAGATACCGTCATACTAAAGATTCGCGGTCAATTACCATAATTTATAATTTATTTGATCATTTTATGTAGTAAGTGTTTTATTTATGGTAATATTATCAATAAAAATAAATTATAATATTTAAATATTTTAATTTACCATTGGTGATTGTGGTGGGATGGGCGAATTAAATTATAATATTGTTAAAATCAAATTTAAAAAAAAATTCTAAAGTAATTGATTTTAATTTTTTGTATATAAATACTTTATACTGTTTAGTTATCACTATTATTCTGAATAAACATTTCTTTTTTTATTTATTTATAAGTTACACTATATACAATATTAAGTTAGCTTTATACTATACGTATTTTGAGAGTTTTTTATTTTTTACTTATAGACAGAATATGTTTGAATGTTATTTTTGGTTGCATACATATTTTAAACATTATTGTGAAAAAGTTTATTTTTTAATTTTATCAGTTTATGTTATAAACATATAAAATATGGTATTTTTAGTTATTTGATGAAGATTTGTTTATGGTTTACATTTTATTTCAAAATATTTGACAATGCTGATTATAAAAAATTGGATCGCAATTTACTATTTTGATTCGCTAGATATCACGTTTCATAAAAATAAAAGCACAAATCACCAAAATTAAACAACGCTTATCCTAGTAGTTGTTGCCGTTGAGTTGTCCAATTTTTCACTCAAATTAAGTTCAAATGTTGTTGGGTTAGTATCGTTATCCAAAATAAAAAACCTCAACAATTAACAGTTTTTTACTCTAATTTGAATTAATTAATTAATTCATGTAATCTCTAACATGCAACCGATCCTAAGATCATTCTAATATATTTTACAGATAACACGTTGAAGTATATGAATATTTCTGTACTTAAAAGCAAAAGTCGCTTAAGTGACTTTAAAAGGTTTTTATGAATTTCGCATAAATAATTAAATTTGCCCACTATTTAGATTGTATCAAATTTTGGTGAAAATCGCTTAAAAAATAAAAAAGTTATGAGGTAATACATATAATACTCTCAATGTATTCCCATTTGATTTTAAAACTTTAACCTTCATTTTCTCAAAACTACTAAAATGCAGATAAGCGACTTTTGCTTTTTAGTACAGATTTGCACAAATAATTATGCCCATAAATAGACAGATTTTCAATATTTTTAATTTTTAATTTATTTGAATTTTGATTAAACTGATCTTAGGATCGGTTGCATATTAGAGATTACACGAATTAATTAATTAATTCAAATTAGGGTAAAAAATTGTTAATTGTTAAAATTGGCTTTCACAGAAATGGAGCTGTGTGACAAAGAAAAAAATTGTAAGGGAATTTGGCTATATTAGTATATATCGCTAACACAACCTGCACCCCTACATTCTATATACATACATATATAGAACGTAAATTGTGGTACAATCAGTTCAGTCGCCGCACCCTCTTGAGAAGATTTATTTTTTCGTAATCATAAGCCCTTCAGTTCGAAACTGGATTAAATTCTCTTACAAGTTTCGGAAATATTAACTTCAAATAAATTCAAATAAAAAACAACTCGCCAAAGCCTCTTGGTCCTTTCTGCGCAAGGATGACATGAAATTATGTAGCTTCATTTTGTTTTCATATTGCACTTAACAAACATGGCCTTCGTTTTGAATGGCCTTCCTTTCCCCTTTAGGGAATCTGATGGTATACCATCGTTATTACAATTACCTATGTAAATAGTGTTAAATGATCCTCTGAACCAAACTTGTAATTTAATTTTTTGAGATATTTTTAAATCAAGAAAGCAAGTTTGGTAATATTTTTTTACGTTTATCAAATTAATTGAATTTGTGAATCATTTCTTCGATTTTTTTACTTAAAATTACAAAATCTCGTTGCCGAATTTTTGTAAAACTGATAAATTTCAAATAGAGTTACAACAATGTTTAAAATATCGAAAACTTTATGGTAGCCTAGCAGGTCGCTGTTGTGTAATGTTTGACAATTTTGGTGGTGCATGGAACAAAACGCGTTTCTGTTAGTCGACTCCCTGTAATTATTAACAGTGACTAAACTTCGCACCTACTTTTAAAAGTGAATGCTATACTACAACTACAATTTTATACAAATTTCCCATTCCTAAAACACAAATTAAAATTTAAATTATTCCACCTAATTAGAAACCTTCTATAAAATTCGCTCAAAATCGGCAAACATAGAATAAAATGTGCAATCGATAAAAGACATAATTACAAACCAACAAAACATAATCTTCACTGGTTCCATATCTCATTTTTTGTTTCTCTTTACATTTCGTACTTTTTGGTTTAAGCCAAACTATACTAAAGTTTGTCCGTACAAAATTTCCTTATAAAAAATTTTGTTCAAATTATTGTCAAAACGGAAAGTTTATAAATTTAAATATTTTAACGCAAATAATTATTCAAACTTCATTCAATTTTGCGTTTCCAAAACTAAATCGATTATAAAATGTCATTTCGCTTAGTAAAAATAGTGAAAGGCATGCTAAATCTTTAATGCAATCCGTTTCAAAACGAATCGAGTTCAATTGCAGTTAAAATGTTCTTCTTGTCCTTGCGCTGGAATTAGAGTACTTTTTTAAAATATACTCTGGTCACTTTTTAAAATAATGTACAAGATCGATTGGATTCCATATTACCTGTACTTTCCGTTATGAAGGTTGTGTAATGCTTGGCCTAAAAAAAGATTTTTTTAAATAACCCAATATTAAATTAAATGCTCTATTATTAAACGCTAATTTGAAAAAGTTCCATCCAAAAATCAAATAAATAATTCAAATTACAATAGGATTTTTAACCCTTATTCGGCACACTTCTGTGGAGTGACGTACTCGGCAGATAGGTATCATATGCACCCGCCGGACAAAACCTTCTTGAAAGTGTACTTTTTAATGTAGTATATGTTATATAGTCAAAAAATTAAACTAAGGACGTGTTCGAAGTTTGTGATAATTTTTTTTTTTTTGTAATAATTTTGACATGAGTGAAATAATTTTCTCTTCCATATTTTGTAATAAGTTCGTTTGCGTCCGAATACTGATATAATTTTGACATCATAATTTTGACATTTCAAAATAAATAAGCGTAAACATTTTGATCGAGTTTTATTAAAATTAACAGAAAATCTGATTGAATATTTGGGTGGATATTTTTTTTTTAAATGATTGAAGTGGAATTTGATCTAAATATTGTGATATGTATTTTAATTTTACTATACACTTAGGTGCAAAAAATTCGCACATTGATAAATTTTCACCAAAATTTCAAAAATATCAAAAAATCCAATGTTTGTTTAATTTTCTTGAATGCAGATTCAAAGTCTATTTCAAAACCTATCCAGTGGTACCATGGTATATGCGATCGCATGTTGCAGCTCCTGGAGACTCATTGAAACAACATCTCTGGCTCGAACCCTTTTTGTCAGCTCGTCCCATAAATGTTCGATGGGATTGAGCTCCGGGCTTTGAGCTGGCCACTCCATAACAGGCACATTCACCTCTTGAAGGTACTGGTAAACTATACCAGCCGTATGTGGTCTCGCATTATCCTGCATTAACACGAAGTTTTCACCAATAAAACCGGCAAAAGGTACAACGTAGTCCTCGAGTACTTCATCAATGTACCGTTGCGAAGTAAATCCTCTTGATCGACGGCCAGTATTCGCTTCGGAGATGAACACAAGATCTAATCTTCGCCTACAATGACATGCCTCCCTAGAACATGCATGATCCACCGCCATATAAGACTCGTTCTTCAATGCAACATTGTGCAAATCGCTCTCCTGGTCTTCTATACACTCTTCCTCGCCCATCGTTGCCATGTAAACACATCCTGCCCTCGCCAGAGAACATGACTGTTCTCCATTGTTCTTCTGTCCAATCCAAATGCTCTCGAGCGAACTGAAGGCGGGTTAGCCGGTGGGCTGGGGGGCAATTTCGGCCCGTTTGCTGGTCTGTGTGCAGTCAGATTACCTTCTTGAAGTCGTCTTCTAACTGTCCACTGATAGACTTCGGATTCACGAACTTCTTGGAGCCGCTGTCCCAATTGAACCGCATTCAAACGACGATTTATTATTTGTAAGTACTTTTAAGAGATAGATGTGCCTGTTATGGAGTGGCCAGCTCGAAGCCCAGACCTCAATCCCATCGAACATTTATGGAACGAGCTGAAAAAAAGGGTTCGAGCCAGAGATCTTGTTTCAGCGAGTCTCCAGGAGCTGCAACAGGCGATCGCAGAGGAGTAGGAGGCGATACCTCAAAATTTGGTGAAAACTTTGGTGAAGTCGATGAAACATCGAATGGAAGCTATCATTCGGGCTAGGGGAGGGAATACTTCTTATTAATAAAAATGATTTTTTGCTGATTTCCATATTTTAATTCGATTTTTACCACTAATTTTCATGCAGATAAATTCACAAAACACGTGTACTTCAGATGATGACCCCAAAAATCACTTTGTTGACACGCTATAAGTACAAAAATGGTACCACTGGATAGGTGTTGAAATATACATACTTTGAATCTGCATTCCAGAAAATTAAACAAACATTGGATTTTTTGATATTTTTGAAATTTTGGTGAAAATTTTTCAATGTGCGAATTTTTTGCACCCAAATTTATATGAATTTATTGCGAAGAGACCGGAACCAGGCACGTCCTATATTAATGGATCTTAGCGACCAATAATGTACACCGTGCCTTCCACCAATAGCATTGTTCGATCAATATTGACCTACGATGATGCATTGACGAGGGTGCATCTAAGAATTTCGTCGAAAACCTTCGTTGAAATCAGCAAGTTTTTGCCAAACAAAAATGTCGGTTGAGGGCTAGAAATGGAATTATAATTATGTTTGCTCTGGTTGGCAAGTGGCACAAGCTACAGAATGGTAGGTGCAACAACAGCTGTACCAAGATCCACTGTTTGTGATATTGTCCATAAATTGTTGGACTTTACGGCAATTAATATAATGTCGAAGGTCATAGCGTTGTCCAGCGAAGACAAATTACCAAGTATTGGTCGTAAGTTCAATCGACGAGCACGAACAACAATTTTTGAGAAGGCAGCTGGTGCTATTGATGGAACGCATGTCGAAATAGTATGTCCAGTACATCTACACGACCAATACATAAATCGAAAGTTGAAATATTCTATTCAATGTCAAGCCATTTGTGACTCTAATTTTAAGTTTGTAGATGTTTTCATTGGGTATCCGGGTTCAGTACACGATTCCCGTGTTTTGTACTGCAGTCCAGTTTTCAAAGAAAAATTGTATCCACCGCCTGGTTATTTCTTGTTGGGAGATAGTGGTTACCCATGTAGAGTACAACCAATTGGCATTGTAATTCCGTTTAAAAAACGCAACTTAAACAATGATAAAAAAATGTTTAGTAAAGTGTTTAGCGCTGCACGCAATATTGTAGAGTGCGCCTTTGGAAAAATAAAAGTACGCTGGAGATCAATTTTCCGGGCGTGCGTTACAACTTAAAATCGAAAATATCGTTAAGACAGTTGCTGCTTGCTTTACGTTCCATAATATCTGCATAATGACAAATGATAATTTGCCTTTATTATTAGATGCAGATCTTGAAGCATTCAGTGAACCTAGTGAAGAAATTGCCTATACTTTAGATAGAGATCAGCAATCGGGTATTGATTTAAGAGATCAATTTTTCCAAATGTTTTTACAGTCGAGATAAAATACAGGCATTTTTAGTAAAAAAAAATGTATTTCAAATCCATAAATAAAAATGTTTGAAAAATAATAATTATGTTTTAATTATATATTTAAAAAAAAATCCATTATTTATTTCAAATTCAATAAAAATTCATTGCACAGATTAGGTGGCTTATAAGCCATTCCAATAAAATTAGAAAAGCCTTCTAAAAAATTAAAGAAATGTTTTGTTTCTTTTTTATGCTTCCTGCATTCTTTCTTGTATTTCTTGAAAATGGATTCTTGAAGGCATCTTTTTCTTGATTTCGTTTGTGACGACTGCTCCCGATTATAGTTTCGGGCTAGCTGTCGACTACTGCCCGGTTCCCTTGCTCCTAAAATTTTAAAAACAACTCGTTAAATATTTATACATATTATAATTAGAATATGTTTCTTACTTTATATTGTTTGTATAAATTGTTCCATTTCATCCTGAGATGTTCGGCTGTGAAATCTTTTAAATTTGCCTTGTCTCTAATAATTCTGAAATATTTAAGAAAACACATTTTTAAACGGTTTTTTTAACGGAACTTACGTCCAGTTTTCGTTCCTTCTATAAAATTTTTGTTTGAAAGATGATCGTTTTCGATACGTGCTTTTATAAGCCTTGTTGTTTCGTCCTAGCTCACTGTAACACAAATTTACATTATATAGAACCTATTTACATACGAGGATGGATTGAAAATGAAGCTACCTAGCGCTAGATGGCAGCACAAACACAAAAAATTTTTGTTTTTTAGAAATTGCGATCTGTCAAACGTCAGCTGTTAAAATTTCACCCAAATTCATCGATTAGTTTATTTGTTGTAGTCGTTTGAAGTAAGCAACTTTTGTGTGTGTGCAGAATCCATGGGCCGACCCACCTTTCATGTCAGCACTACAGGTTGGCATGAAGCAATGCAATGTGCAGGTGGTTTTCAAAAGACGGACTGTAGCCGCCCGTCCTCGATTTGGCTACTCCAGGCGTAAAGTAGGACGGTAAAATATAAATCAATAATTCAAACAAACAAACAAACAAAACTTTTGTGTTTCTTGAAAAATGGAAAAAAACGAATTTCGTGCAGTGATTAAACACTATTATTTGAAAGGGAAAACGGCGAAAGAGACAAAAGAAAAGCTCGATAAACATTACGGTGAGTCTGCTCCGTCAGATTACATGGTAAAATATTGGATTGCTGAATTTACACGCGGCCGAAGAAGCACTGCAACAATACCATCAACAGGAAGGCCAAAAGAGGTGGTTACTGAAGAAAATATCAAGAAAATCCTCGATATCGTTATGAATGATCGCCGAGTCAAGTTGCGTGAGATTGTTGAAATGGTAAACATATCATATGAATGTGTGTTCAACATTTTGCATGAACATTTGCATATGAAAAAGCTATCGGCAAGATGGGTGCCGCGTTTGCTCAGTGTCGAACAAAAACGAGTTCGACAGACCACTTCACAGCGGTGTTTGGATATGATAAAGCGTAATCCTGTTGATTTTTGGCGTCGATTAATTACTGTTGATGAAACGTGGGTCCACCACTACACAGCTGAAACCAAAAATCAATCGAAACAATTGGTGGAAGCTAGTGGAAGTGCTCCGAAGAAGGCAAAGGCAGTGAAATCGGCTGGCAAGGTTATGGCCACTATATTTTGGGATGCACACGGAATATTGCTCATCGATTATCTTGAAAAAAGGATCCACAATCACAGGAAAGTATTATCGTGCATTATTGGATCAATTGGTTGATGCAATCAAGGAAAAACGACCACATTTAAAGAAGAAAAAAGTGCTCTTTCTTCAAGACAAAGCACCGGTTCACACAGCATTAGATACGATGCTAAAATTACGTGAAATACACTTCAAATTGGTTGATCATCCACCTTATAGTCCAGATTTAGCTCCTAGTGACTTTTTCCTGTTTCCAAACTTGAAAAAATGGCTCGCAGGACAAAGATTCATCTCAAACGAAGAAGTGATTATCGAAACTAACGCGTATTTTGAGGGGTTCCCGAAATCGTATTATTCAGATGGTATAAAAAAGTTGGAATATCGTCTTACTAAGTGTGTCGAATTAAATGGAGACTATGTTGAGAAATAAATGGTTTTTGGCAAAAAAAAATTTTGTTTTCCTACTTAGGTAGCTTCATTTTCAATCCGCCCTCGTAAATACGTACAAATATTTTTATTTGCTTACTCCGTCGATACCTCGATTAGTCCGTCATTTTCCTTTAATTAATTAAATCTTCTTTGTTTTTGGAAAAGAATTATTAGATTACGGCAAAAAAAAAAAAATATATTGCACTACGGTTATTTACGAAATTATTACAGAAACGTCAAAATTATAACATGTAGTCGCTGTAATAATTTGGTTGCATACAAAATAATGTCATAATTATTACAGCTGGAATAATTATCACAAACTTCGAACACGTCCTAAGTTTGTTTGGTCTTGCGTTTGTTTTTTTTACCTTTAGCTATTTAAAATTTATGATATAAGAGCGTGGGATGCATATGATCCCAGTGTCCCGAACCAGATTAAATTTCACCCTACATTTGGAAGAATCGATTCTTCATTTATTTATTGAAACTCGGATTTTTAAAATGTACCTTAAATCGCGAACATTAAGTTGTGTTTTATAAAGCCAAATTCATTATAATGGCATTCTGTTTAAAATTTGGAATTAATATTTATGCAAAGTACAAATTAAATTAAATTTAAAATAACTTTTCAAAATAATTAATTTAAGAAACTATTTACTATATAAAATTCACTGATCTTATTTTACGTTGAATGTGAAACGGCGGATTCATTGAACGCAATTTGGGGTAGGCAATACAAAAAAATGTTCAACATAAAACACGCGCTTATCCACCACACAATTTAAAAAGTTAATTTTTTGATTATGATTTTACGTACCGTAAACTTCGAGCGCCTATATTTACTTAATTGGTTATGCACCAAATATGTAGTGTATTATGTATTTATTAACTCACTTAACTTTGAATACATAGATAACACAAAACACTAATTCCTAATTATTTATTTTTAATGTCTAGGTCTCTAAAGTATTATAAACCTAGATTTTTGTATGAATATTAAATACAATCAACTATCGATGATTAAAGACGGTTTATATTAAGCTCTCTATTTTTGGATGTAATTTAAATGAAAGTTGGGAATTACCTTACAAAATTGTTTGTTTTGGTAAAATAAATTTTGGATAACCCGATTTTTGAATCGACTAGACAGAAATCAATAAATATTAAATATTACGAGAAAAACTGAATTTAAATAATAATGGTGAGTTCGTAAATCAGCCAGATGTGTTTGCAAGCATTAAATTTATGTTCAAAGTGTCCTAAAGTATCGAAATAAAAATGTAATTGAGAAATACTTGAACTCCCACTCACGAAAGGTTATTATAATTGAGATTAGCTTAGGTTCGATGTGAAATCGATGGAATATCTTATATAGGAAATAAGGATTCTGCTCGTTAACTGTGTATGTACATTGTTCGATTAAGGTCAAATTTCTAATAAATATTTGAATCGATTTTCGATGAAAGTTTTTACTTTTTATTGGGTTTTTGTAATATTTTATTTAGTTCATTTCGAGTTACAAATATAATTTCGATTTACAGTATATTCCCCAAGAAAGTATCTCAATTTATTGTTTCTGTTTAACCCCTGCCACAATGTAACAGGTAAAATGACTCTTCACTTATTACCTTTTACGCGTTGACTTCTTTCTTCGGTTCAGTTTGAGCATTTGAATAGTAATAAACAACATTATTATAACGAGTGGTGCGTATAACAAGCGTTTTGAAGTAGTGTTCTTAGTTACCCATCCCAAAGTACCGAAAATAAGTGTGAAGCAGGTTGCAAATACACCAAAACATCTGTGTGATTAGAAAAGAAGCGAATTCAACGGTATAGAGACTGTGGAAATGTGGAAGACTTATCTCGAAGAGTTTTAGGTAGAGTCACTTCAGAGAAGGATGATAAGGTCATTTTTTCTACAACAATCATAACAAAAACTATGTGAACGGTGTTGAAGGGTTAATCAACACAATTCGACGAAGGCTTTCAGAAGTCGACATTAAAAATAGGAGCACACAATAGTATAAACATTTGTTGATAGAGCGGCACATGGAAAGGCTGACTTGGGTAAACGAATCTTGCGTCTTTTGAAGACAAAGCTTAAAGGAAAAAGAATAACAACCACACAGCAGGTGGTTCGCGTTCTCAAAAACATATGGGAAGACTTTACTCCAGAATATGTGGCCAAATTATGTGAAAGTTGTTCTAGGAGCTGTTAAACCAACACCAACATGGCCGAGGTCATCTCCACTGTAAAGCAAGGAATAGCCTTGCGATACGTTAATTCCACTTTAGGCCATCGAGTTTCTTGGTGGACAACGAGCTTTGACCGATACTCTTTCATACTGATAAGGTTCTCAAATATGTCTGCAATTGCAGTACCATCATACATCTTGAATTCCTTCAAAATATGATAAGAAATAGCCAAGTTGTTAATTGAGTTAATTGGTCAGTCCAGAACTTTATTTAAATACCATTTTAGGATCCCATTTCCATTGTACATGCCGAATTTCTTCAAGATCGATTTAGAAATTGTCAAGATGCATCCTAATTGGATATATTCTAAGAGATATCCTAGTTCAATTTCAATTATCCTTATTCTGGAATATTTTCTAAAAGTAATATAATAAATTTTTTCTTAAGGAACGAATTCATTTAACGATATAAAAAAGATACGCCTTAATGCCGCATAATCGAAAACTGTTAACAGTAACTTTTTGGTAATTTCGCAACAGGAGAACTTGACGGCGAGAAATTGTTTAGAAATTTGTCTGTTGCGAAATTACAAAAAAACTTACTCTCAACTGTTTTGGAGTATGCGGCATTAAAGCTAATTTTTATACTGTTTGTTTATTTTTTCGATTTAAGAAGGGGAAGTATGAAGTTGGGTACAAAACAAAAAGAGTGCGCACAAAATAATGAGGAGCATCAAGAGCGAAATTATAAATTAAAATTTTAAACACTATTTTTTACGGCACTCTTATTTTTATATTGTTGCAGAACGATATACCAAGTTACTAGCATATCTTTAAGAATTTATTTGTACATATTTCGTGTGTCCAAAACTAAAATTCAACTTTTCATTGGCTGTCTCTTTCAGCATTCTAGTTTACATTTTGTAGATAGAGCATTTTGATTACAATTACATACGTGTTTTGCTACTATTTTCTCACTGATAAGGAAGACAAAAATGTTCCTCTTTCTGTTCGAATTACGTTTAAATTTAAAATCTGGCTCAGAATCTCGCGGCCGCATTCAAAAGAACTTCATCCTTATAACAACTTGACACGTCTGCCTCCTGCCCAGCACCGCGGTAAACGTCTGCCAATCAGACTCATGCTTCACGGTATTAAGTGTAACGTGTCCAAGAAATTGTAGGCTGACACTAATTAGTCACCTGAGATTCATAATATTACCGGTTTGACTCGTCTGTTTTCGGTCATGAACCGGGGAAACTCTACCGGTCAGATTTTAGAATTTCATTGATGTCAAGCAACGCTAACAATAATTTTCAGTCTGACACGACCTTCGAAAATCCATACTTTCGTTAGCAAAAAACAAAAAAAAAGTGAGCCTAATTATTTATCTCAATGTGATGTGTAAAATGGCGTATGAAGAAGAAATAATATTTCATAATCGTAATATGTAACACACATTCGGCAGATTGAACGACATTATTAGCATATGGTAGCTAAAATAAGTTACAAATATATTCCCTAAACTTTAACTTTTCTAATTTCCTTTGGAAGACCGCATCATTGTCGCCCCATATTTCGAGGTCTCAAAACTAATATTTAAATTCCAAGTAGCTGATTTTCTTTAGAAACCTGAAATTTGGTCGTACATTTATCAGCGAAGGATTTTATTATTGTTCCGTTCTTACCAGTTATTTGCCGGTCGATGATTTTTATTTGGCGAGTAATTGTGTGAGCATTACTTCAATTTTTATATATTGCTGCCCCAGCTGCTCGCTGGTCATCTCTTTTGAACCGAGCATTGGAAATAAGGATTATTAACATTCTTGTTATTGAGAGCCAAGTCTCGGAAAGCACGAGAATTGAGCATTCTTGTGTCACCGATTTTGTTACTTGAATATTAATAATTGAGATTTTATTGTTATCACAGAGGAAGTATGTCATTACATGAACTGTACATAGCAGGCTTGAGGGAGGAGAAACAAAACTAAGAAACTGAGTAGATATTCAAATGAAAAGCGAAAATTTTGAAAATCAAGTATTCATAGTCTACAGAAACACATTATGGGTGTTTTCTTTTATTCATTCCACAGAAGGAATAGAATTGCCTTCTTTTTTATTGTATTGGAGAGAGCAGATAGAGAAAAAACAAAATAAAACAATATTATTGTGTTGTTGTTACAACACAGCGATCAACTCATGGCTGGTCTCCACTTGTATATTTTTCTTTTGACAAAAATAAATGACAAACGGCTCGTGACATTTTTTGTACAACTACTAACATAAAGAATATAACTAATTTCTCTCTTTGAGAATAAGAAAAAAAATTGAATTTGGTTCGTTTTTCGAATAATACAATTTTTTCGCATATTACTTTTGTATTCCACGATTTATTATTTATGTCTTATTTTAATAACACAAATTTTATTATACTTTGACCTAAAATTCATTAAAAGGACAAAATTTTGTGAAAAAAGAATGAAAATTTCATTTTATTTGTCAAAATATTCAACATGAAATGACATTAAATTGAGCATAAAATACAATTTATGCTCAAATGGCACACCGTCACGACAAAAATATTGAATATTCTGATCTTTTCCTCTCTTGACAAAATTTCAATGCGCATGCTCAGTGCGAGTTTACGACCATTTTCTGATGCCGAGTTTACGACCATTTTCTGAAGAAAAATTTTCAACAGGCAACCAATCGACGTAGTCTATTTTGTAAACAAATTTCCCCTTCCGTACATAATTCTTTTGTTTTCCATTTAAAACATATTGAATCTGCTGAAAATTTTTCTTCAGAAAATGGTCGTAAACTCGCACTGAAGAAAAATTTTCAACAGGCAACCAATCAACGTAGTCTATTTTGTAAACAAATTTCCCCTTCCGTACATAATTCTTTTGTTTTCCATTTAAAATGTATTAAATCTGCTGAAAATTTTTCTTCAGAAAATGGTCGTAAACTCGCACTCAAGCTGCGTACATGCTATACTTTTCTGGTGAAAAAATGTACACCACGAAGTTAGCTATATGAGTTGAATTATTTCCAACTAGAATAAAAAGTTCACCAGGGTAACCAATTTTAACAAAAAATTTTACTATTTTGCTAACTTCGTGGTGTACATTTTTTCACCAGAATTGGATCATGTATGCACTGTCAAATCCATTTTTGTGTATGTATTTTGGAAAATGTACTAAAAATTGTCATGAGGAAAAAAATGAACTAGATTTTTTTTTGTCAAGAGAAAAATACGAAAGTGGAGATCAGCCAACAAGCTGCAACCGACCTGACACCACTCATACACCTTCGAATTAAATTATGGTTCAGATCAGGAGTCTATAATATTGCTGGCTAGCTCAGGAGCGTAGTTCAAAGTTCGCGTAGAGTGCGTTTGGACAGTCATGAATTTTAAGGTTAAACTATTATCGTCTAATGACACTAAAAATATTTTCGAAAATTTTATTATTTTACGCCTTAAACAATTGAACATAATTAATAATTTCATTTTCCATAATATGTACGATTTAATTAAATTTAATCATTTAATTTGTAAGCATTGATTGAACGTAATTACAAAACGTCAAATGAAACATTCTTTTTATTCCATCTTTCGATGTAGTACAAAAAGAAGACATTCTGAATATTCCGAATAAATAAAAGAATTGACTAAAAAAGGAATAGAAGCAATGGAATGAATAAAAGAACGATGTACGTAACTTTCGGAATGTCCGAAATATCCAGAATGAATAAAAGAAAACACCCAATAATATATCAAAAATTATTAAAAACATCAAAAGTATGTATTTTACGTTGTTTCCAAAGCTTCTATGACAGTCGTTCACTAGAAATGTAGAAATCGTACAACAATATGATATTGTAAATTATGATGAACTACCTCATTTCCGTACATTCGATTTATGAGATTACTCCAATATTACATTTCGAAAAAATTCATATTTTATTTTTTGATTCCATTGGGTTTTGGAATATGCCGACTTTCCATTTCATTATTGGAACAAGTTGAAAATGTTGTTTTAAATGGTACTGGTACAGATCATCGTAAAATTTGTCTCTTATTCTTATTTTACTAAATATTAAACCTCATTTTCCAGAAATTAGTTGATTTTAAAATGTTCTACTGTTGAATTGGATGATCGATATTCTCGATTATTTTCAATTTAAATAATTCAAAAAAAAATGTAATTGACTGAGAAAATGGAAGTTTCGTTTTTTCGGTTCTAAATCATTTTTTTCGGGTGAAACAATTAAAATACCATCTTCTAGGCCAACTTAATCTTTTTTGGGATTTTTTAAATTGAAAATAGTATGGAATGGCACTTTTAATCATATTCCAGAAGATTTTAGTGAAAATTCAGCAATAATTTTGGAATTATTTCGAAAAAAACTGAATGCCTTTTCGTTTTCCAGTGGGTAAAGTTTAAAGTTTTTTTTTTTAATCAAACTCAATTCGAATTTAGTTTTCTTATTATTGAAGTTTTGATTTCCCTTTATGTTGTACTAATGGTTAGTGGAAGTGTTAAAGATTTTGGCATATCTCATTATTTCATTTTAAAAGAGTCTGATGTTTGACGCCTCAATACCAAATAATAAAATAGCAATACGTATCTTGAAACAGTCCAGCTGATTTACCAGCTGCAACTAATTCCTAGTCTGCCAACTCAATTCGATGTGTGGTAGATTATTAGTCTATCTGCGGTATTAGACTTTTATTATTGGGGGTACAAATAAGTTTTGAGTTTTTTTTACAACTTCGAAGCTTTATTCAGAGGAATCGGTACAATGTATTTTATTCAAAATATTGTCCATCGTTAGCTACTACTTTTTCCCATGTTTCAGTCAGGATACGGATTCCGCGCCGAAATAGTTTCTCGTGTTTTCAGGCGATCCAAGAATCGACCCAATTTTTGGCTTTCGTAAGCAGTGAAGTGCTGCTCGGCCAGGCCATGAGTCATCGACCAGAACAAGTGTTAGTCGGAAGGAGCAATGTCTATTGAATATGGCGGGTGGGGTAGGAATGCCATTGAAGCGCCTCCAATGTCATGTCTTTTGGCATATTGTGCGTGTTTGAGTTCAAGCTTGTTAAGCTGGAGTAGCTCATAGTAGATCACTCCGAACTGATCCGACCAGATCAGATACACGGCATTTGCTTCAGCGAAATGACACACTGATTTTTAGAGGGAAATGATGACGTTTTAACGTGAAATATAATTACAAGATGGTTCGATGCGGTTTAATATTAGTTACCCAATAAATCGAAAATGAAAGAATAAGAAAAATTTTACAATTTTACCGTAGTTTATGTGGTTACGAAACACGGAAAAAAATAAATAACTAATCAATCACTAAGTAAGTAGGAAATATATGTCTGTTTAAAATCCATCCAAACCATAGCTATTATCAGCATTGTCACAATACTCCTGCCACACCAAAAACGGAATATTTACAAAACTGCTATCTAAAATTAATGCAACAAAATTAGTTTTGTTTTGAAAATTTCTCTTAATTAAATTTTATACAAATTGTTCAAAATACACACATATTCGTTTAAATTCCATTGCATTAATTAAAGTAAAAAACGTATAATTAAATAATTAATTAATATATTACTTTTTGGTACATAAGTATAGATATGTATGTGCAATTCAGAGTTGATTGAATTATAATTCAAAAATCGCTTTAACATACAAAAGAAAATACTCACAAACATATTCTATTTATGATTTTTCATTTATGTTGTTTTTTATTTTTTTTTTAATTTAGAAATTAAATTTTTAGTATGATTTTCGAAAACAAGTGCGTTTTTCCGTCTTGTTTTGGTTGGATGGTATTGGTATGCGGTATAAGGCGCGCGACGCGCGTTAACTTTATTTTGTATCAGAAATTTTTCCGATGAGTTAATTTTTTGTTTCGTTTTCAAATATGCTTTGATGATTAATTTTCATAGATTTTTCAAAAATATAATATATAATATTTTTTTTTACATAAGTCATCGATATTAGCTATTACGGCAAATTTTATTATATTTTAATTTTATTAAGTGGGGCCAATCATTTACTACTATCTACATTTTATTTTAGTTGGTTTTTATGTCTTTTTGTTTATTTTAATTCAGATAATAGTCTTTAAAGGGTGATAGACAGTAATAAGAAATTATGAAACATGTGTTAGTGTAAATCAACCACTCTGTATCTTTAAATATATTCTTGGTAGAAAGGTTTTGGTTTTCGTAAATTATACTAGAAATTAATTTTTTATAATTTGTTTTATTATTATTTCAGGTGAGTTTTGTTTTCAATTTATGTTTTATGTTGTTTTTTTTTGCACAAAAAATGTTTATTTAAAATTAATTAATTTGAAATTGTGAAGCAAAATAATAAATAAATTAGCTAATATTGATAGTTTAAGAAAACAAAAGAAAAAACTAAAAGACTCTTCGTATTTTAAGAAATTGACCGAAGTGGATTAAACGAACATGGAATAGGACATCGACGGGGACTTACATGTAAACCAGTTACCCCAATACCAGACCTAAGATGTGGACTGGATTCACCAACAAATTCTGGTGGTCGTCCACCATTTCAAGGTCCTTAAATACAATGTTTAATAATTTTCAAAAAAAAAAATATATATATTTTTTATTTGTTTTATAGTTTTTAAAATTATGTTTTAGTTCAGTTATTTTTTTTAAATTACGTGTCAATCGTTGGCGTTTTTCATTATTATTTTTGTATTATACATCATTAAATGTTTATTTTATATTTTACAGTAGTGATCTGTGATACCTTTAAATAACCTAGCCAGTAATTTTTGATCAATTTTTTGTGTGTGCGACTGCGATAATTTTCCTTCATTAGTTCGCGAAAAAACGTAACTTTGCATGAAATAAGTATTATGTTGTGTACCTAAATAATTAAAAGTATATAGGACCAACCTTAGTATTGAAAAATCGATATTACATCATATATATATATATATATATATATATATATATATATATATATATATATATATATATATATATATATATATATATATATATATATATATATATATATATTCATATTTTGGTATATTAAATTAACTTAGTTTTTTTGGTTGGTTTTATCCAAAATGAATGATATGACATGTCAAGATGATGAATAATTTATTTTTGGAAATAATATTATGTCTTTTAAAATATTATCTTATTTCAGTCGAGAAAATTTATTTCACTTACACTTTTTGTTTATTTGGTTCTGATGTTATTTTTGGTGTTTAGGTTTGTATATACCGGAAGTAGGGGTTATTGGTATGACGATGAAAATTGTAAACAAACATTAAATTTACTTATTTTTGTCACAACAACATGCGGGGAAATTGTAACTAACACGTTATAAAAGAAATTGTTGTAACAACCACTCTGGTTTGTAATGTAAGAAGTTTAAAAAAAAATCAATTTAATCAGTTATTTCACCTAGTTTGGCAAGAGCAATATTGTCAGGGCGACTATTCACAGTTCCAAGTGAATTTGTTCAAAATTGTTTTTTTTTGCGGACTTACATTTTGAGATTGAACATTTAATTGGGAGATAATTTTGGAAAATGTTACCTCTGCTTATAAACGAAACTGTTTGTTGAGTTGCATCTGCGATTCACTGTTGTTCATAAAATTGGCCATAAGCTTAGAATAGTATTACTAAGTAATTCAATTTTGATGAAACGCGAAAAAGACGAATTTGAATGAAAAGCGATTTAAAAAATCTATCCAAGCTTCTATTTCTCCTCTGATAATGGAATTCTATTAATGTTTAATTAAATTTGGAAGGTTCGTCTGACTGTTGTCTAACTTCTCTGTGGAATTGATATTGAGGGCTTCAACTCGAAATGTACAAAACCCATTAAATTGTTATTTTACTGTTCCCAAAATCTTTCCAAACTCATAACAAAACGCCATCGGTAGTCAGTCATCTTCATTAGATAATATTTAAATTAGAGTGCTGAGCTGTCGTATTGTTTAAATAGTATAACAATTCGTTTAAAGAATTACATTTTTTTCATCTGGTATAGAATAAAGTCACAACCGTTCATCATTTTTTGGACGCCTATAGAGAATAGTGTAGTAAAAGCGGAATTGCCGTTTTTCTTTTGATCCTTAAAAATTTGAGTTTTTCACTTGTGTTACTGTTCTATATGATGCCACGTAGTGAATGAAACTTAAAACAAATTGCAGTACACATTGAAAAAATAGTTGGCTTTGGTGAATATTGGGAAGGGATGATGTAATTCTTATTTTTACTTCCAATTTCAACATCGATTGATTGACCCCAATTCTATGAAAATTTCAGTCAAACGTCAAAAGTCGGTTTGTTGACCTCGAAAACAAAAAATTGATCAAAAAATTCCGTTTTCTTATTTATGCTACTGTACCGCTATATTTTAATAATTTAAATTTTTTTTTTATCAACTGCTAACAAAAACATTTATTAAATTCAATAAAAACTTATCAAAACTATGCTCAAATCAAAAAACTTTCAATTCATGGAACCGAGAATTTTTTTTATATTCTAAATAAATCAAGCGCGCAAAAGAAACCAGAATATGCAGAACATTTGTTTTTTAAATTGGAAATTTCCATTTTGATTCAATTTTTAGTTTTATTTAATTAATTTATTCGTTAACCTTTTTTGAAACATTTAATACCGAGCATTAGTATTTCGCGTGAACTATAATGTCCAAAACTCAAAAAGGGTTATCAGAAATTTTATATTCGTATAAAAAAAAAATTGTATGATTATTGTGTTGTTGTCGTTCTCGTCGTTGTACGAAATTTTTGAAAATAATCAAAAAGATGGAGGCGGCTGTTTGTCTGTTTATGGGAAATCTATTTAAAGATTTACGATAGTTTTTTATGGATAAAGACACTTGGATTTATTGATTCATTTAAATTTAATTTAGGTAAAATGCGATCAAACATAATTTCAAGTGCGGGTTTTTGTTTTAGTTTTGCACTACAATTTGAGAACTGATCATACCAATAATTAATTAATTTATTATTTTAGTACCAATCCTTAAATCCAAATCCATACATATACACACACACATACACACACTTTACTAACAAATATATTATTTTTTAGTTTTTTTTTTATAATTTTAATTTGGCCACGTAAATAATAGCATGCGTTATTTATTTTATTGTTTAATTAATTTTTAGTTGCGCTTTACAATTATTTTAGTTTTATTAATCTTAGTTAGTTTTGTGTTTAATTAAATTGGATTTCTAAAAATCAAGTGAAAATATATTTAAAATAATTAATTTGTTTTTTTTTTGTTTTGTTTTTTCTTTGCCATTTGCATTTTTAGTAATGAGATCTCCGTCTGCGACTACAGTACGAAAACATACACCACCACGTGACGAGCGGGAGAATAATAATTATGGTGGTCCTGGGGATGAAGGTAACGAATATATTAATTTTATTTACATAATTTATTTTAATTGGCTTTAATTTTGATTTATTTCAATGTGTCAAAATTTGTGTATGCTTCTTACGATTTTTTTAAACTGGGGATTATGTTTTTGTCTGTGGCACAAACCAATTCATAAAATATTTTAAACAACCTCAACTAAATAAAATAAACTGAGATTTTTGTTATTACAAAAAATTTTCTACATTAGAAATTCGTTGGGCGTGATAATTTAATTTTTTAAAACTAGACTCAGAATTTAATAACTGTCTTCTGAAGAGAATCCAAAGGTTTTAGCATATTTAAATTGAAGAAGATAGATTAATTTACGAATTGGTTTGGATTCTGTAGAAAGTTGGTGGGCCCATTTTATAAAGATTTATACTTACCTGTTATTTGACAGAAGAATAGCTTACACTCTTTATCAATTTAAGTAAATTTTTGCTAGATGACATTTTGTTTATTTTCAAAAGTACAAATTAGAACTATGTATATAATTCTTATCAAATAAATGCTAATGCGCGTACTGTTATTTTTTATTCGGCGATCTTGTGCTTGTTGCACAACAAATTCATCCATCTACTTGTTATAATGGTGCAAAATTGTTGTGTATTTCCTTGATTGTTAAATGGTATACACATAATGTCTTCGGAACAATGCCGCCCCATATTTGCTAAGTCCTTAAAAAGGTTTGTTGGTAGAACCGTGTCATAAAGAAGACGTATCAGTGGCAAACCAAGTCTACAGGTATATTTTCTAGGTTAAGAATAAGTTAAGAAACTTTGAAATCTTAGGTGTACTAACAATGTTTTTATTTAATCTTCAATCCCTGTGTTTTTTTATTATATCGGAGAGATCAGACAGAACAAAAACAAAAAAAACAATACGTGTAAAATAAAAACGCAGCAGCTTTTTTTTTCTTTTTTTTCTGTCTGATCTCTCCGATACAATAAAAAAACACAGGGAATATAGTCGCATTTTAACTAAATAGACTTCATCCAATGATTTCCAACATTTTTTTCCAAACATTGCTGTGAAGTGGTTACCCGAATGCGTCACCCATCTTGCTTTAAGCTTTTTCATATGCACATTTCCATGCCAGATATTTCACTATCTATAAGTTCTTTTGAAATGTCAACAATCTCACACAATTTCACTTTACTTTCTGAGTCCAATATCATGGATTTCTTCAACCTTTCCTGGTGTTGTCACCTCTTTTGGGTTCATAATCAAAAACACTTGTGCAACCACGTTTAAATTCACCGACCCAAAAACGTACCATTTCTCTTCTCGATATTCTTTTTGATATAGGTGACTGGTAAGCCTTTCAAATAAAGATAAAGAATTCCACTATGAATTTGAAATTTATCGATTCTTGCGAAATGCAAAGTAATCGGCACATCGACTTCAAAATGGAATTGGCGCCTAATAAAAGATTATATTTTCGAAATTTAATAATGATAACTCATTATAGCACCATCTATGTTTCAGTATAGGAAACTTTTCAGCCCACGTCGTATTATCGGAATATGGCTGTTTAGCCGATCAGACGTTTTTTTAGTATATTTACAACATTACGCACACATTAAGTAAACAAATTTAATTTTAAATCTACTTTAAATATTTATATTCTTATACATAATATTTAACCATAGCATATTGTGTAACTTTTATTATGTATTGAAATTTGACATTTTTATTATCGCTGAGACTATTAAGATAAAAATATTACCAAACCAATTATTATTAAATCACTTTCCAATTTGAAATATTGGAGCGCTATGATTTTTTTAAAGATTCTAAGTGGTTCTTCCTTCGTCTTTAAAATTAATCTTAGAATGCAAATATTTCCCTTAGAAGATAAATGAAAACTACTTAGTTTCGATTTCTACCGATTAAGATTGTTTGCGGACAAACAATTTTAAATCTTCAAATTGCTAATTGGATTGTAAAATTTTTTAAATTTTTTAACACAATTAAAACATTGTAAAATTGACAATTTCCATAGTTTAGCTTCATCAAAAATCATCCAAAATATTTGAGCGTAATAAATAATTAAACTTCACTCTCTATTTATCCATAATATCGGTTTTATATTTTTACTACTACTCTGGTGAAAATCGCCCGAAAGAGAATGGAGGTATCAAACGATTTTCAGAATCGAACTCTGTATAGTAGAATTATTTTGTTTTGAGTTTTGGGAGCTAGGAACACAGAAACTTCAGAAAATTCTAGTAACAAATAAATACTAGAAACGTAGAATTAGAGAAAAAAGAATTTTACTAGTTAGATTTGGCAGAAACTTTTAAATTTAAATATTGATCTTTTTCAATTTCTCGTAGGTTTATCGGTAGGTTTCACAACAGTAAATATTGTTTTAAAAATAATAAGACCAACATTTTTTATAATTGTGCCGCATTATTAATTTACCTAATAACTCGAATCATTTACGTCTTTAGTTTGTCTTTAAGTAAAGTGGGAAAATTAGCCCCTGGCCCCTGTATGAACAAACAATTTTTAAATTCAATATTAATACAAATTGTTTTAAAAACTACATTGATGTAAATGGCGTAAAGTAAATTGGTGTAATCTTTTAGGAGATTGACAGGAATGGGGACGATTGACAGAATTATACATTTCGCACCGCACACCTAATTCAACAGAATTTACTTTCTCGCTTTTGAGTGTTTTTTATTATTTTAAATAAAATTGTATCGCTTCTTAGGTTTTGTCGTGCATAAAGGTCGCGGTGTAACAACACTTTCATCGATGCAGGAACCTTTAGTTCCCGCCCGTTTACGCCAAGCAAAAGAAAAGACGAATACCGACACAAAAGCAGATGAAAGAGGTTTGATATAATTTCGTGTTATACTTAACCAACAAATCTTTAGTAATTTATTGAGTTTTGTAATTTTTTGAGAATTTTAATTTTTAATTAAATTTTGTCTGAATATTTATTTATTTATATTATAGTTTTTATTTAATTACTTATACATTTATATTTATAACCCAAAATAACACTATAATACAATTAAAATATTTAATAAACAAAATGTTTGCTATCAAAATAACACACTACCACTAGTCACACCTATGCATTTTTCATTTAGTAATTAATTACTAAAGTTATTTACGTAATTTTACAACAAAAAAAAAACATAATTTAATTAGAATAAATTACTAATGCCTTAATTTAATTATTTTTTAGTTGTTTTTAAATATTGTATTGTTCTATTTGTATTTGTAAAATTTATTATTTTATCTATTTTCAATTATTATTATTATTTGACAAAAAACCAAAAACAAAAACTTAAATGCTTATTTTAGGCGATACAAGTACAATAGCGGCTGGTCGTCCTAGTAATTGGGAAGATACAAGACGACCTAGCTATGCAGGTAAATTTTGATTTGCATGTTCAAAATTATTTTTACAAAAGTAATGTTTGAGATTTTATTTTAGAATCTTTTATAAATAAATTATGAACGCCCTAGTATCTTAGAATAAATTATTAATCCAATATTTAATTCCTTTAAAAATAATATAGGTCGACGATCGCGTCGTAACTCAACCAGCGACGATTCACAGCTAACAATTGAAAATTTTGGCGGATCACAAGACCACTTAAATTTAATTGGACGATCTGGTGGTGGTGGCGGTACTCTGGAACGTGAACGAAAAACCTCGAATAGCCATCAACCGGTAATGATGAATATTGAACCGGTTGTCCCTGTACGATCAACACTAGCCGATGCACGTGGTTCAATACAAATTGGTTATGAGACGGATTCAGGATCAGAGAAACAAGATCGGGAAACGGAAAAAATGCATTCGACAAATTTAAAAAGGCAAACGAGTATGAATAATGTTTCGATACGTAATAATACAAATAGTCAGCAGCATTCCAAAGAAGAAGATTCGGTCGACGGTGATGGTAGCCGCAGTATTCAGAGTAGTCCGCCAATTACGTACCCTGATGATGATGTGGCGAAACGGAAAACTTCGTTTGCTACATTACCGTCAAATCAGACGACATGGCAACAGCAATCGGCCAATTTACAACAACTTGACAATAATGGTAGGCAATCTAATCCATACATTTAAATATACATAATTAAAAATGGTATAAATTATATTTCTAGATTTTAATAATGATGAATCACGTCCAAATATAGATGCAACAAAACTATCCACAATCCGTTTAAAATTGGAGGAAAAACGACGGCACATTGAACAGGAGAAACGAAAAATTGAGGTAGCATTGTCTCGACAACAACAAAAAGTTGGCAAAGCAGCATTTCTTCAAGCCATTAATAAGGTAGGCGAATGAATACATTTTCCTCGATATTAGAGTTAAATAAAAAAAAAAATGAAATAGGGATTTTTTTATGTTTTGTTTCTTCTTTAAGTTTTTGTTGTATGATTTTTAATTTTATTATGTATGGTATTATGCATAAGTTGCAGGGTATTATTTCTAAATATATGTTGAACATTTAATTTATGTAAAAATCAATAAAAACGCGCTACAAGATTTTTATATTATTATCGGAAGCGGTTTTAATTGATTTTTGTATATTGTCATTATAAAAGGACCTTATTAACTCCATTTTCACATTTATGTTGCATATTTAAAAAACAATTATCCAAGCAATTGGAGAATTTAAAATTGGAATCAATTTTGGTAAGAAGTTCCACACATCATTTCAAGTATCACGTCATGTCAACGCGCTTTAACAATCATTAAATCATCGAAATACAGCGCGCCCATTATGCTGAGATGCACGCTCTATGTATTTCAGAAGCATTTTGAAACACTCCCTGATAAAAATTGTTTTTTTTTTGACATAAATCGAGGCTACCAGTGGATTTTTTAATTTGTTTTTTTTTTTAATTTTTAGTACATTTTTGATAATTATACGCAGGTAAATTTGGCAATTAGCTAATGTTCCACTGACTATCGAAACGACGATTCGATTAAGATAGAAGTAGATATTTTTGAAAAATTAGAAACGTCTTTTATGTTAAACTGATAAATATTATCTAAAACTATGTGTTGAACAATTATTCAATTACTGAATTTTTGATTTTATTATTTGATACCTATTGGATAAAGTACTAATTTTTCTCAAATAACTATAACCGTTCGAAGGGTTTACAGTGTTTAAAGTGTTTAAATTCAAAATCAAAAATCTGCTAATCCTTGATCTATATCAAATTTGGGGTCCTTTTTCAAAATTGCATGAACCATTTGGAAATGCATGAAGATGACAACGTGAAAAACATATTTGTATCACTGAGTGTCTGCATTTTGTAGCGTAAAAAAATATATACCGCAACGCTCGCATCTTTAGTTTCTAGTAATAAGTAAACTCATAAACACAAACAATGTTAAAGAACTTTTAATGGTGACGGATTTTTTCTATTTTTTGTGGCGTTTTTGTTTCATTTTTATTACAGGGCAAGGTACACGGTCAAAGTGATAGCGATACGGTTGTATCATCCGACAGTACTACTACTCAAAGTAATAATAGTATGAAAAAGGATGATAAACCTGAAAGACCTTGTAGTTTACAGGTACAAAAAATATTAGTTTTCAACAAAATATGTTGACGCAAAATATACTTTTGGCGCTTAATTATTTACTTGGCTTATTAATGACCTATAATTTTTATGTTTAAATCTTTGTTCTTTCGCTTAAAATATTTAAAATTGGCTTATTTTTTAATTCCAATCCCCTCAAAAATGTATTCAATCATTTTTTAAATCTCATTTTTATTCAGGATATTACATCGGGTGATACGATAGGTATGGATTCAAAATGGGAGCCACAAATCGAGTCGAAACGTACTCCAGATTTGGATCATGTCGACTTGGAGACTTATCAGCAGAGTATCGCCATGATGAATACAAGCTTGTTTGATATTCAGGCCGACATCCAACGACTAGCACAGCAGCAAAATCAAATTCAAGCTCAGCACATACAAGCACAGCAAATTTTACAGGCACAGCAGTATGCTAATGTTATGCAACAGCAATATGGGTCACAACATAACATCGGTGGTTACCGCCCAATTCAGCAAAACTTCGGTTCCACACCACATATTGCAAATCAACCAACATACATGTTGAATCGGCCACCGAGTCGTGATCCCCATCAAAATATTCAATTTATTAATGAACAAGGACAGTATGTGAATCCAATTTATGGTCGTGAGGGTAGTCCTGGGCAGTATTCTAATGACAATGGTTTCGGTGGTTACGGCGGAAGCCGTAATGATCTACATTATAATAATCAGTATATTGAATCGAATCAATTTCGCCATGATCCAAGTCCTCCAATACAGTATCGGCAAGAAACTCCCCCTCAACAGTATCAAGATATTTATGCGGCTCGGGAGCCCCAGCAAGCGCCACCACCTAACAATCAATTTTATTTGCACGATTCACCAACACCTCCCCCTCGGCGAACTTGGGCCCAATCGGCAGCTGCAAATCAGCAACAACAACCACCGCCACAAACAACTAACCAAATACCACTAGACATAACAGCATGGGCACAAAATCAACCGCAAAAAATTGACACGCGTACTTGGAAATCACCGCATAGTCATCAAAGTAGCGCGAGTAGCGGCAGTGGTGGTAGTGGCAGCGGTGGTTTCATGCTGCATCAAAACGGAAACGATTATGACAATCAAGAGCAAACGTATCAAAATTTATTCCCCGTACATTCGAGTCCACAGCACAATCCGCGGGTACAAAAGCAAATCTCACAAATTATTAGCGGGCCAAATCAACCCACCAACAATATTGATATTGGTAAAAATCTAATCAATAATAACGATTTCAGAGTAAGTTAACTCAATCATTAAGCAAGTTTACTCGTTTTATAATTTTATTTTATTACAGGATAATCGAATGCCAAAATCACCGCCCATGGATGAAATGGCACCACAAAGTATTTCATTTATAGGTGATGAAGATGATTCCGTTGACCCTTTAGTTCATCAAACAACATCAAATCTATCAAAATTAAATATTTCCAGCGGCAGCCGCACGTATCGCATACCATCACCAACACGTCCTCATTTGAGTTCGAAAAGTTTCCAAAATCCCCAAGATGACGATATCAATAATGAGAAAGGTTTTTATATTTCGTTTGATGATGAACAACCGAAACGTCCAAAACCTCCATTACGTACTAAAAAATCACCAAAGAAAGAGCGAACCGAAAGTGAGGGTAGCGGGGATAAACGGGAACAAATTAGTCAGTTAGAGAAGGAATTGAATGGTAAGTATCTCGAATATAGAGTGTGAGCCCCAATTTTGTGTGAAATTTGAAATCGAAACAACTTTTCAGAAGAGCGAAACAATCGATTTAGTGAAAATAATTATAATATAGAAGAACCAATGATCGTAAAACGTTCATCTCTAGTCGATAGCCAAACGGTTGACCGTAGACAAAGTCATCTTCAACAACAACCACAGCCACAACAACAACAACCTCACCACCATCTTCATCAAAATGATGTTAACAATATTTTTAGTCATACACCACACGATCAACGAAATCATTACGATGATAGGATTAATAATATAAATTTAAATAACAATAATAATAACAATAGTAGCCATAATAATAATTTAAGCGATAAATCAAAAGAAAGTAAAGCTTTAGTCATAGGTGAACTATCAAATTTGGATCCCAATTCGGTCGACGAAATGGAACGTAAAAAAGAGAAAATAATGTTGCTTTCGCTGCAGCGACGCCAGCAGCAGGAGGAGGCTAAGGCACGCAAAGAAATTGAAGCAATGCAACGGCGTGAGCGCGAACAAGAAAAAGAGGATGAGAGGTCACGACGCAAAGAAGAGCAAGCAGCTAGAAGGCAAGCTATATTGGAGGCACATAAATTAAAGAAAGCTATTGATGAGGCGGAGCGAGAAGGTAAAACTATCGATAAAAATGACCTAATGCTGCTAAAACAGCATACTGCAAATTTGCAACAATCGAGTAGCAATAGTAATGCGGGGACGGCTAAACTTCGTCAAACGAAAAATACCCGGCCTCGGCCGAAAACAATACACGTGGAAAGTGGTTCGGTCGATTTAAGTGATTCATCTAGTCTTGCTAGTCGAGGAAAGAAGGGCTCGAGCACTAATCTAACAGGTTTGATTTTCCACCATTTTTGTAGTTTTCTTTTATATATAAAATATTTAAACAATAATTAGCATGCTGAGTGTTGAGTTTTTTTTAAATGTTTTTATGATTTTGCTTTATGATTTAAAATTTTTGAACGTTCAGGTCACGGCAGTTTAAGTTCAAACTCTATGAGACGAGATTATTATCGTGGATCACAAGATTCGTTAGCGATTCGAGGTAAGAGATTTTTATGCTTAAGTTTTATGTTTAAATTTTATGCTTCCAATTTTTTTCTATTTGTGTTTAATTTTTTATTTGACATTCTTTTAAAATGGTCACTTGTCAGGATACAGTGCATTTAATGTAGAATTGAAAAGAGAGAAAATTCGTTATTTATTTATCCCGTATTTTGAATTGAATTTAGGTGGTTTAAGTTTATTTAATATTCACTTAACTCCCTTGAACGGTTCGATTGTTCTCAAGTAGCGGCAATAAGGTCGTCTGGCTTAAAACAAGCGTGCTTTACATGATCTGTATTTTTACGAAACCTTGTATCCTTTTGGGCATTTATTCATATATGTAAACTTTAAGTAAATATTTTTTATTCTTTTAAATTTCACCTAATTTCTTTTCTGTGGTCAAGCTTGGATAATTTTCTCTTTGTCGAAACAGAAGTCTCTAACTCCTTCATAAGTTGTTTCTTTGAGAAACTTCTCATCCGAAATTATTTTTTAATTTCTAATTTGAATAATAAGTTTCATTAAAGTTCAAGAATAATTATCTCGCGGGGATCTAAAATTAAAGTTTTAAACTAATTTCGATTAAATTTTCTGAATATAATTTTCTTAAAATTCGAAACCTTAAGCCTTTGTTGTAATTCAATTTTAATTTAACCGTTTCACACCACTGTATGCTGCAAGTAACTGACCGTGAAAGTTTTATAAAAAAAGAAAAAATATTTCAGCCAATACTAAAGATAAGTAAATGAATCCAGAGTTTTAGCTTCTTAGAAAATATTGCAAACACCTAAGCGAAATTAAATTAATATTTTTAGTCGAGAACAGTAACATAATTTAATATTCGAGAATAAACGATTAATATTCGAGAATAAATCTGTTACTTTTATTATTTCACTATTCTAATTTCATTTATTTTATTTTTTGTTCTTCCTAATCAACCAAACTATTAACAGAATCACCGGACGAATATCCAAGCACAACTTCAACACCTTTAGGAAGAAGGGGATCTTATAAAACGGCTAGAGGTTGGTGATGGGTTTTATTAATCAATTTTTTTAATTAATATTTTTAAAGTATTAACAATTGGTTTATTTATTTATTATTAACAAAATTAACTATTTATTAAATTATAATTATTTGTTTCTATTATAATTTATTCTAAAAAAAATTAAGCACCTCATTAAAAGTTAATATATTGATTTGAATATTACCCAAAAAATATAATATATATTTTTGACTAACAATGAAGTGTTTTAGGATTAATGGGCGAAACAAATCAAGATAATTTAGCCCATCATTGCTAAATACTAATATCGTTAATTTGCCTAATGCATGCTTCTCTATATTTTCTATTATTAATTTTGCTTCATACAACAAACAACTATTTTTATTATATCTTTCTATTGAAGATAAACTATTAAAACAATTACCTGTTGAAAAACCTAATTTTATGATTTGCATGATTTCACGTAATTAAAAAAAGATTTTACGAATAAATTATTATAAGTAAAATATGAAAACTCTTGATGGTAAATGGGGAAAAATTAGGATACTAGAAATAATAATAATTAATGAAAAAAAATAAGAAATTTTACACAACACAATCAATTACTGTTTTTTTTATTATAAGAGGTGGTTTTCTTTTAGAAAATATAACAATTATAATATGTAACAATGTAACAATTATAATATGTTCTCGATTAAGTTTTATTTACTTTTTTTGTGTTTGTATTAAATTTTTAGGTTTGCATTTTTTTTTTTTTGGTTTCGATTGAAATAGTCGAGCTGAGACTATGGCAGTCGCGATTTAATATTTTTGGATATTTTATTGGATGATAATGTAACTATATTTTTCGCCGTTGTCGAAATTTACCAGTATGTATATAGTTTTTTGAGTTAGAATAATCAAAGAACCAAGTTGCAATTACTGAAAAGCTAATAAAAAATAAAATCAAAATATAGAAAAGTTTCTAACAAATGCCCAAAATTGAGCCAAAATTGGTTTCTTACGAGTAAATCAGATATAAAAATTTCCGTTATTTTAAGCAAAGCATTTTCCATAATATATAAAATTACAATAATTCCTGTGTTTTTTTTATTATATCGGAGAGATCAGACAGACAGAATAAAAACAAAAAAAAAACAATACGTGTAAAATAAAAACGCAAAAAAAACACAGGGAATGTTTGTCTGTGAATTTGGCAGTTTCAAATCATAACCATAGTTAATTTTTAGACACCTTCAAAGTTACCGAATTAATAAATTTATTTTAAACTTTCGATTAATGGTTTAGAAGGTACCTTGTGCCTACATAAAAAAATGTAAGTTAAAGAATTAAAATGGTTTTAGTTAAGAATTTCAATTTCAACAGTCATCGCACTAATTTGTCCTATTAAGGAAATTTGTAGAATTATCAGAATATGAAATTTACTTTACAACGTGGGAAATAATCCACCAAATTGTAAATTTTCAGAAAATTTTAAATAATTTCGATTATAAAAATAATGATCAATTACTGAGATAAACGTAATTAAAAATGGCGTTAAATTGCAAAGGAAACTCCAAGATCATCTATCAATTTTATTTTATTATTTTATTAGATTTATTTTAGAATTGCATTTCTCACACTTAATGTTTTGAATTAACAAAGTGATTATTACAAATGATTTGAGATTTGCCAATTACCTCCTAATCGCATCGCATCAATCATACCAATTAGATACATTTTCCAACAAGCTATAATGCACAAAAATATTCGGATCGCGACTGTATTTTTTTTTTATATATATATATTCTATTTTATATATATTATCTACAATTATGTTTTTAAATTATACTTTGCCATTTTCTTTTTATTGCAAATTATATAAATATTTTTATTTTTACAACTATATAAAACTATCATTTTTAAAAACTTTAAAAAAAATATAAAAAGTTCAAAGCATAAAAAAAATTATATTAGAAATATACAAAACAAAACCAAACAAACAATCCTCCGGGTTATTTTTACAGAACCAACAATCGAGAGAGGTCGTACATTATCACGAATTTCAGTCGCCAAAGGTGCCAATTTTAGAGGCAGAAAGTCAAATTCGCTAATGAATTTATGTGGTAAGGCCCCAAAATACAAAAAAAAGCAATAGCAAAAAAATCAGTTTTATTTTCTCTATTAAGAAAATCAGTATATAATAATGGGGCTTTTCCTTGTAAAGGAAATTTATTTTTTTTATATAAAATTTATTTATGTAATATATTCAAGAAAATGGTAAAATTATTTGATTATCACGAATTTTTATTTGGCTTATTTTTATATTTAGAATATTAATCATGCCACACGACACTTAAGTAATTGGTTTTTGGCAAGCCTGCAAAGCTTTTTTTTTAGTTTTTGTGTGGAAAGTGTAAAACCATTTTGTTTTATATTCAGTCTATCCAAGTTTTTATGGTGTTTGGATTTATATATATTTTTTTTTACTGGATAGATTGAATGGATGTTTTCTTGAATATAATACGTAAAAAAACATTTACATTTTTAAAACGAGTAAATATATAATTTTATTAATTTTTACATACATTTTTGGTGTGCTTAGTTATATTTGACATTGTTTTACATAATTTTTCGGTATTGGTTTCTATTTAAGTTTTGTTAGACGGACAACATAAAATATTTTTGGAAAGAGTATTATGCATAATTGTATGTACAATTGGGGTGGTAATGAAACTATGAGAGAAAATGTTTGTGCTTGTGGCAATTGTATTGGGCATTGTGCCTAAAAAAGTGTTTATCTATAAATTTTGCACATACCGAATTTGTAAAATTTTTTCAGTTTCTTATGTAATTATGGAAATAGTAGCGAGAAATATTCACACCTTGAATGTAAATTACACAAGTTTCTTGTCACGTAAAACGTATCTAAATGCCAAATTATTCCATTTTCCCCCTTCCCAGGCGATACTTTTCTCTCAGCAGAACTGCAAAGCAGTTGTTTGAACAGAAATGTTCATTTAATTTATCCCATTTTTTCGGATGCATTTTTATACGACCGTCATCTCAGCAAGCTGATAAGTATTTGTCATTTAAACAACGTTTATAATTTGTTTTGATTAGGAGTTGACAATACTCTTGCTTTTTTAATTTAGTAAAAAAAATTACGTTTGCCATTCCATCCATTTTGATGAGGCTGCACAAACTGCGTTGCCTGACTATCTGCTACACATCAGCTGAATTCTTCACCGCATCATTATTATTGAGATTTAGTTGGAATTTTATCAATTTTTAAATTTAGAGAAATGGAGTGTGATAAGTTATGTTTAAAATTGCTTCTTAAAATCTTGAAGCATAGAGGGAGAGGAATAAAGTTTAGAAAATTGACGAAAATTTCTTGAATAAATCAATTTAATTTAGGGATTTTAAAAAGTTAACATAACCAATTAAATCATTTAGAAGAATATCTATTAATCATTTTAAATGTTTACGGATAAGAAATCACTCTTATTTAAAAAAAAAAAATAGAAAAACATGCTGCATTTCGTTAATATTTTTGACTACCTTCGTTCTAGCTTGATTGATAGAATTTGAACTTAAACAATTCTTTGATTTTCATTACCACCCATTGCACTATAGAATTTACAAATGTCTCCCTTTTAAATCAAATGAATTAATTGAAGCGTTAGAATAAAAATTCAAATCTCGATTTATAAACATTGTGTAAATGCCTATTTATTTATTTAAGAAAAAAATTATCTGCTTCATGGAAAACCGTTAAATTTAATTACCTACATATATTATAAAAACAAGCATAATCATATTTCACTAATCATCTTATCGTTTCACTTGAATTAGATCATTATTATCTAGTAAAAAACTCGTGTTATAATAATTGCTTTTCCGTTTAATTTGTTTCTCTTTCTCTCTCTCTCTGTCTCTGTGTGAGATTCATTTTCATTTATAATGTTTTTTTTTTATTTATCGAAAAAATTACATACATTTTTAACCACACGAAAAACATGTGACTCATCAAATTCATTATTAATTAAATAATTAAAAGACTAACTATTTATGATTATTTTTATTATTTTATAATATTGGATGTTGACTAAATATTTATTTATATATAATTTATATGTTTATTTAAAAAATAATAATTACGTCATAAATCATAGACTATTTAGCGTTTTTATGCCGTTCTGTTGATTTATTTGTTTAATTTATTTTTTTTAGATCTCTTGACTATCGTATTTCAGATAAAACCTTGTCTAATGCAAATGTAAAAATATTAGCTCGCTACAAATTTCGAAATTAATCCAAATATTCCAATAGATCCAATAAAAAATTTTAGTTGATGACAGTCGCAGACAAAATTTACAATTTATTCGTTTTCCAAATATCGGCGCAATGAAACAGAATATGAAAATTTTGAAAATGATATATTTGCAAGAATTTTGCTGTAGACATTTAAAATATTAAAATTTGAATATCTATATCGAATTTCTAAAATTTGCTTAAATGAGCAACTCCAGCAAATTCTGATTTCCATCTTAATTCAATATGTTTAAGAATTTGGGATTTCAAATTTATTTCTACATGATTATTTTTGCTGTTTCTCCTGAAGTTTTCTAAAACCTAGGAATCAATATTGTTTCATTTCGAGTTCATCAATATTGTTTCATTCAAGTTCTTTCCCTTCAAATTTCACCTAATAGGTTTTATCTGAGCTATCTAATGATCAAAACTGTGTTTAGTTGTACTTAATCATAAATCATTCACGATCTCATTGATTATAATATTATAATCGATTAGTGTAATAGTTTATTAGAAAAACAAACCAATCTAGATGCAATAAAAAACATAAAATCGCTATCATAGTTATGATTTAGTGCATTTTTTTTATTATTCGAAATTTTTAATACTCAATCATTGATAAAACAATGCCAATTTTTGTAGTTTTGTTTTTTTTGATATTCACAAGCATAAATAAGCGCTTACAGCAAAAATGTTCCTCGACACGCAGATCAAAAAATTAGAAAAACGGCTAGAAGTTGTTACAGTTTGTAATTCATTCTCGTTTTTATTTACATTTTGATTACTTACAGCCAATAATAGTAGTAGTATCGGATTTAGAAAAAAACAAACGACATTTTCGCAGTTGCCAAACTGTATGTATTTAATTGTCATTTATAAAACTTCTTTTTTCTTTATGAAACTATAAATATTGGTATTGTTTTAACAATCAAATTATACAAAAATATTATTAAAAAAAAAATTCCAAAGCCATCTTACTAACGTAAACACATCTATTTTCTTAACCAAACCAAAACTCTGCGACACACAAATAAATGAAAAAAACAGACACGGATTCGGGATTGGGACGCGCCACACCTCCAAGACGTGCACCTTCACCCGGTATGGGTCCATCGTCACGACATTTACCATCACCATCTGGTCCAGGTTCACTTCCACCGGGTTTAATGACAAAACGTCGTATGTTTGATGATGGATCAAGTGATATTTCATCAACTCCAAGTTCTATGATGGAGTATACAGGTATGTACAGACGTTTTTTTACTAGGCAGTGATTTTTTATATCAATGTTATTTGAATGGGAATGATAACGAAGTAATAATTTCTTCTCAAACTACTAATAGTTTTTTAAAAAAAATGTATATCTTCTACTTCTACTTATACAACCATTTTATCAAATAATTTTTTTTCTTTTAGGTCCAAAACTATACAAACAACCAGCAACCAAATCGAATCGTGGTATTATATTGAATGCCGTCGAATACTGTGTGTTCCCCGGAGCTGTAAATAGAGATGCAAAACAAAAAGTTTTAGAGAAAATTGCAAGGGCAGAGGCGAAACATTTTCTTATATTATTCCGTGATGCTGGTTGTCAATTTCGTGCCCTATATAGTTATTGGCCGGAAAATGAAACCATATTGAAGTTATATGGAACGGGGCCAAGCCAAGTCGATGATGTTATGTTTGATAAATTTTTCAAGTAAGTTTTTATTTATTTTATTTTATTAAGATAAAGAATATTTTTATAATCGGTCGAAGGTTTAAAAAATATTTATTTTGGGAAATTTTTCGAATTCATCAGTTTTTATTCCTTCGTCCTTTATAAGCAAAAATCATTCTGCTTTAGAGTTGCATTTGTGGTTTTTCCATGCGTGTCATTAAAACTACTACTTAGAGGTTCTCTTTATCCTATTTTTGTGTTGTGCTCAGTTGACTATTTGACCTATGTAGTAAAACCTCTATTGTTTTTCTACATTTTCATTCATATCAGTTTACTGTTCGAATTTTACTATTCTTAATTAATTCAGTCATTTTATGGCTTATTAAAGTCATAGAATAATCGTTGCGTGAAATAAATAAAAATTAAAAAACGCTTTTATTTAAATACACATTTTAACAAAATTTATGTTAGAAGATCAATTAAATCAAATCTTTATTTGTAAGATTATTATGTAGATTCTTTTCTTATACATCAACTAAATATTTGATGAGATTTATTACCACCAACGTATTCTTCCATCAAAAAGTCCATACCTATTTTTAATTTAGGCATTAACTTTTAGATTGTACCAAAACGACATCCTCTTGGTTTGAAATTGATTTTAAGGACGTTCTCTTTCTCTTTAAGTACTTTCATTTAGCCCATTTTTGAGGAAAATTGGATTAGAGCAACACCAGATATGCCTTACGTTTTGTTCCATCATTTACAAAAAGCTAATTATTTTTATGTTACCTACACAAGGATAACTGTTTAGAATTTAACGGGGAAAATGTGGTTTTTTGTAAGTGAAAAAAAACGTAAAGCATATCTGGTGTTGTGCTAACGCAATTTTCGCCAAAAATGGGTAAGTTATCGATTTTGGCTTGTAGCAACAGTGTGGACAATTAAACCATGCCCAAATACTAGTCCAATTTCACCCAAATCATTATCAAACTAGATAATCAAAACTTTTTCAATTGATCTGCGGAGTTTTCAATCTAATTTTTTTCGTATTGCGACCAAAACCAATTGTTTATAGTTTTTGATCAATTAAAATTAAACGAATTGTAAAAACCTTCAAATGAGACTGGGTTTTGTTATTAGTAGGCATAGGATTTTTAGGTTTTAAAAAATCAAAAATATGTTCCTAAAATATGTAACTAAAATTGCAAAATATGTGGTAAAATGGTGATTAAAATGAAAAATATGTGGTCAAAACTAGACCTTATCTTAAGAGGATTTCAATTCACTTATTAACAAAAAAATTATCAAGTTTTTGGCTACAAAGTTGGATAAACTAGCTCTCCTGGACTATACAAAGTGCTGGAAAAGTAGTACAAAAATAATTCCACATCCATACACTTAAAAATTTGAACTGGTAAGCGATACTTACTTCAAAAGAACACCGTGACGGTTGAGGCTAAAAGATTCACGCTAATAAAGCAAGTTTTAAACTAAGAAAAACTAAATTATGCTCATATTTTTTGCTCAAATCAAATTGTAATTCAAACACAATTTTTAATTTAAGTTACCATCAAGATTATATTCAATTACAGTTTTGAATTCATTTTCTTTTATTCAACGTGCTGATACTAAATAATTTTATTGTTTTATTCCAATCATGTTTCGTATTGCAATTTTTACTAATTGCAATTAAAATTTAGTTTGGAATATCAAACTTACACTTCTCGAATCATTTTAAAATGAAAGCTGAAATTGTAAATTTTGTATTATAAATTTCACTCAAAATTATAAATCAATTCCTCCTTCAAGTTTTTTCAAATCAAGTTTGAAACTTAGCCTACTTGTATTCAAAATATCACAAAATTTCTATCTAATTGCAATCAAATTTTTGGAATTCAAAAACAACTTTTTCTCAGAATTTTGCCCTCACTAAACATAAAATTTTACTGAAATCGATTTTATAGTTCTAACTTAAGGGGACATTACACCTTCAAATTTTAAAAAATGAAATTTTTTCAAACATTTTTTTTAATGGAATAAAAAGAGATATCTTAATGAAACTTTCCATGGACATTTTATTTAAGTCAAAGCATACACAAAAAAATTTTTTAGATTTTTTTCCGCCCCTTGTCGTCTGCTACGGTCATTTTCCAAAAAGACCGAAAATTCGCGGCGTGCATCAGAACTGCTCTCAGAAACGCCTGAAAAAAAAACGGGGTTTTATTCAGCATTAAATCGCCCTTGGAATGAACTAAAAGGAAGAAAATGGTCTAAAAAATAACAAAATGGCGGCATTTTTTCGAAAATGGAGCTTTTTTGTCCCCTGCAATTTGTTGTAACTCAAAAAATTGAAAGCCGATTTTCCCTTCCGTAGTTCATTCTCAGCAGAAATATGTGTAGATCAACGTGTTAAAATTTTAGAACGATTGGAAAAGTAGTTTTTTCTCAATCTTGCACGCCAACTTGAAAAACGTCATTTCGAGATAATCGAGTTTAAAGTACAGCGAAGTAGACCAAAACCGTAGAAAAAAGACTTTGACGCGCTCCGTAATAAATACAATAAACATTTTTTTGTTGACATTTTCATGTTTATATTGTTAAAATCCTGTTCTAAAACGTTCATTCTAACATATTCGATCATAAAAAAAATTTCGATTTTTTAAAAATCTGAAGGTGTAATGTCCCCTTAATCTTTAATTTTTCTCTTGGCAGTTCAATTAGAAATACAAATTCAACTTTAAACTAAACACAAAATTACAGTTATGTTTTTGCTCAAGTCCAAATTATTATTCAGTTTCAATTTCTACTCAACATTTTTCTAAATTACGGGTTAAAATTCAAATATTTCGATACTTACTCAGATTTCTGTTCAAAATTCTGATACAAATTTAACAAACCTTTTGATTCAAACTAGAATTTTAAATTCGACTTTATGTAACTCAGCATTTCTAATAACACTCAAATAAATTCTCAAGAAATTTCTTAAATGCACTTTGAACTATAGCTGTTGTTGTATTCCAAATTTCTAATCAAGAACATTTAGACAAATCTAGGTTGGAACTTTTACTTAATTTGTAAACAAAATATCACAAAATTTCTAGCTTTATGCTCATCGAACTAATCGTGGCTATTATAGAACTCATTTCTACAGGAAATAATTCCGATAGGAGAATTTGGTATCACAGAACTCATTTTGTAGGAAAAAATGCTACGCGTAAGAATTTTAGCTCCGAAATGCAATTCCTACAGAATTTGCTATCACTAAGAATGGAGGAAAGGAAGATATGTAGGAATTTGACACAAAATTCTCCGACAAAAACATGTGGCGGAATTGTAAAGAAAAACCGTTTTTGGACAAATAAATTAACTTTTATTGTAGCCAAAATAATTATCTATTTATTATTTTGTTGAATAGGATGGTTGATTTCCTATTGATAATAAAATAATCTACTTACATACGATATGAAAGATAATGGTGGTTCAACTTCTTTATTGTATACTCAAAAATTTTTATTAGTTTTTAAGTCTCTTAAATTTTTATTTTTTTAGTATATTTTTATTTGGCTTTTAGACTCAATTCAAGTCCATTTACAAAAGCATATTGAATATAGGATTTTGGTTTTTACGAAAAAACATTTTATAGTTTTGTTTTTATTTTGTATATAAAAAGAAAATTTCTGTTTGTAAATACAATACGCTTGTGACACTCTCACATGCTCTCCAGAAGGAGGATCAGAAAAGACGAATGCAAAAGGATTTTTTTGAAAATCTTTCAAACGTTTTCAAAAAATAAGAGCACAGCACTTGGTAATGGTATCAAACCTCAAAGGGTTTATCCTTTAGTCTATAGCACTTATCTATAGCCGTTTATGACCCACAAAATTATTTACCGTTATTTCTCTGGAATTTATTATTGAATATTTTCCTAATTTTTGTACTTAGCAGTGCGAGCAATTGATAAAAAATATGTAACGGTACTACTTAAATAGTGTAATAAATCAAGTGTCGTTATTTTTTATTAGGTATTGTGTTAGTGGTTCTGTATTGATGCGATAACTTATAATTTTCAATTGTGTTTAGTAAGTGATTTTTGCGAGTTTCGCGTTACTGTCATAATGGGACGAAAAGCTGACATTACATTGATAAAAAAAAACCGCGTATTACTAATTTATTGGAACATTCATCATTAAAACAATATAAAATTGCCAAAATAGTTGAAGCCAGTAAACATTTGTGCATAGAATTAAGAAATCACTCCAAAATGGCGAGGTCGTGACTCCATTGCACAGGGAAAATTGCAGAAAATAAAATAAAACATCTGAAAGAGAAGACAGAATCAACTTAAAATTAACCTTACAGAATCGTAAACGATCAACTGCTTCAATAAATGACGTTATAAAGAAATACGACATCAACATCTCGAACAGAACATTGCGACGTCGCTTTAAGCAATTTGGACTAAAACAGTCGCCCGACTATTAAAGAAAAATTAACGCCCAACATGACACTTAAACGAATTGCATCGGGACGGAAATATAAGCACTTCACAGTGTCAGATTGGTCTAAAGCAAGTAAAAATTCATGTTTGCCTTTTCATTTTTACAAATTCTCTCAAACTACCAAATTTTCATAAGCGTTTCAACGAAGACTGTGTTGTACAAAAGGTTAAACATTCAAAATCTGTCATGGTTTGGGGGTGTATCACCATTCACCACTTCATACTTTAGGCAACCAGCGAAAAATTATAAACTTTAAAATGTTAGTGGAACCATTATTTTATGGGATTTCATTTCTAACCAAAGTTTCTTTAAAATTTTTAAGTGTTTCATGTATTTTCGAAATATTAAATTAGAATTATTTAAATATCACACATGGCAGAGAATAGTGACACAACTTAAAAACTGAAATTTTTCAGCACAGTAAAAGAATAAATGTCAATTTCGTTTTACTACTCTATTCTCAATACGCGTCCAAAAATGAAAGAACGACATAATAAGCCCTTTCGCGCTTTGAAAATAAATATGAAAACGCCACTATTTCAGGTCATGAAATCGATTATAGTGCATCTTTCTGGCGAATTCATTCATGGGCAACACAAAATAGGGTTATGTTTTTCCTAAATACAAAATGTTCACATTTTTTACTTTTAAGAAAAAATTTCACTAGAAAAATGAAGTTGAATCAATAAATTTAACATTTAAATCTACAGAAATATACTTTGTATCTACCGCGTCAAAAATTTATTTAGATTTGATATTTATTTCTTAAGTTTGGACCCAGAAATTCGCATTTCTATTTTTTTTTTTAAGTAACGATCATTTAACGAAGTTTCGTTAAATTACTCGATGGGCCAGAATACAGAATTTTTCGATGGGCCAGAATACAGAAATAGTATCTACAGCCTTTTTAAGTTTTGATAATTCTTAATTTTTCAAACATATTTGTGGTGTTAAATAAAAATGGTTAAATTTTTTGAATTACATATTGCATAAGTTTAAGTTTGAACAACTCAGTTGAAAATACATTGTGACAAGAATTTAAACTCATTTGAAATCACTTCAGACAGGTGTATTTTCCTTTAACACTCTGGTAATATGGGATGTATCGAAGTTTATGAAGGAGTCGAATTACCGACTTTTTTTGACTCCGACTTTCTCACCTCTTGAGGAGACTTATTGTAGACTTTCTTGACTTATTAGGTAGAGTTTCCACAAAAATGACAGCCGTGTTTCTGGCGTTATTTTAATAAATTTCATAATTAATATATCGATAATAGGTAGGTATTTATAGCACGGCAACGTAATTTATACAAGAAAATAAAATTAAAATTATTAAACTTCGTATTTTATCATTATTATATTTCTGATAAGATAGGATATCTAATAAAAACACCTAACGCTGATGTTTTTTTATTTTAATATTTATTTTAGTCTCGATTTAAATTGGCCCACTAAATGATTTATTCCACACCGCCATATTGAATAAGTCAAAAAAGTCGACTTATTTGAAATAAGTCGCATATTGGACCTCAGCCTAAGATCACGTTCGTTATAATTGAAAACTTAAATGTGCACTTCGTAGTAAAATTTTAAATTTCATTTAATATTATTTCTATTCCCACAATTTCATCGTTATCGCAACTAATAACTACTTGAAAGAGAGCTTTGAGGGTAAGGTAAATTAGCTAGGTGGAAACAAACATAGACACCAACTATTTTGGCAAGTTCTGATACTTAACATCACCTTTTTATAACATTTTATTCCAAATTTAACAGGTTTTATGAGGAAAATGTTTATGCTGCACAGACATAAAAATTTTCATTAAATTTACGTTCAAAATTTTCACAATATTCCGACCTAACTCAATTTTTGACAGAAAATCGATATGGGCAGCTTTGATAATTTGGTCCTCTGATAATGAGTGATTTTCCACAGAATACTTTTTTTGCCATTATTGACTTTTAAGTTAAAAACATAACACGTGAGTTAGTTGGGAGACAATTTCACTCGATATGATTCCAACCAACAAATGTGAGATATCACCAAACTTTGAAAGCGTTAAAATTATCAGTCTGGCACTTCAGATCTGTGGTGAAATATGCAGTAGCTCTGTATAAAAATAAATATCAAAGTTTAATCATGAATTATTTCAATTTTTAGTCAAATTTAGAAACTTTGGCACACCCCTATTATTATGATTGTCGTTTTCGCTTCGACATTAAACCGACCGGCAAAATTGGTGTTAAGCGTCTTACTTTGGTAACTGAAAGAGGAATAGAAATAGAAATACTTTGTGCTCAAAGTAACAACCAAGAATAATTTTAATTTTTTTAATTTTATCAATTAGCACGTTGCAACAAAAATGAAACAAAATGAAATTTCAAAATTGCTAGAATAACTCTATACCACGATATAGAAATTAATAAGATATGCTCAAACGCATGATGTCCTCATCAAGTGACAAAAAGATAATTATTCTCTGAATAAATGATAAATGAAGCAAGCCATGTATAAAAACACCATACTAAAATGTATGAGGTTTTGAACAGACCCAAATTTTAAAAGCAATTTAATTTAATTCAATTGCTATATCGTGATTCTATGCCAACAAAAAATTGGTTAAAAGCTATTAGATATCGGAACTAAATACATGACATTGTTGTTGTAAAATTCTTAAAGTGAGACACTTATTATGAATTTCGTTTGTAAATCGTGGTTTGTCGTAAAATCGCAATTTTCTTCCGATTGATGTGGTAATAATAATTTGTCGAGGTTCATACATACCAAATGAAAAGCTATGGTGGCAGGACAAATTGCTGCGGGACCCATTGAAAACGGTGGTATTTTGAGTTGAAGCTATCAAGATCAATTTTTTTATTGTTTTGTTTTATTTTATTCTAATTTTACTCGTATATTTATTCACGATTTGATGGAAGTTTACACAAAGCACACCATTGCTAAATATGTATTGCTCATAATAGGACCTCTTAAGCTGCGGTTTTTTATTCGCTCCGGATAGCTGCTATCGAGAGCCGTCATAAAATGTGGCTCCCGATAGCGCTCCGTATAAATAGGTAGAGCCAAATATTTTTTATACCAAGTTTTCGCTAAACAATTGAATTAAAAATGATAGTTTGATGTTAAATAAATTTAGTTTACCAATAAATAGCTCGCAAAATTTAAATTTAGGCGTATAAAAATGACGGCTCTAGATAGCAGCTATCGGAAGCGAATAAAAAAACATCATTAGTTAATCATAATAGGGCCTCTTACTTTAAAATGAAGAGAGGATTTTGGATCGAAGAATAAAAGGAACATTTGCCTTTTGATACACTTGCAACTCATTTAGGTTTGTTGGCGTTTTTAAAAAGAATTACGTAAAACATCAAAGGCCTCACAAACGCCTAATTGTATTGCAAATCATTTAGATAATTGAACATATTCGTCTTGTTTAAGAAGATTTGCGAATTTGATATTTTTTTTTTAACACACTTCTTGTGTAGCGTTTCACGGACATTTGGAAAATGTTTTGCCTAAATGGGTAGACCAATTAATTTGCCATTAATACTTACATGTGTGACAAATTTCTCATGAACTAATGGGGAGGCAGGGGGTCGTAAACGAAAGTTTGAGTGAGAACTGATTCTCCTATTATTCATGGAGGCTCGAAAGCGAAAGTTTGCCTAGGGCCCAGATTTTTCTTAATTCGCCATTGATAGTATTGTACAACGTAAGATAATTTCAAATTGCAGCACGAAAAATTTGACGCTGATAATAAATTAATAAGAATTATAACTCTGGTTTTTTGGAAATTTTCGACTCGACAGCTTGGTTTCGATTTGATCCCCTCGAAATATTTTCTATCAGAATGATTAATACATTTTGTTAGTTTCATCGTATCATTTTCTGTAATCCTACATAAAAGAGTCACATCGGAAGATTCGAACTAACCATTAAGATAACCCCAATATATATAAAATAAATCAACATATAAAATAAATAACTCCTCCCCCCTCAAATCCAAACAAAATTGTATGGAACACATTTTCCATAAATGCCTGGTTTTTGCGATAATTCAGCTGGAAACTTTTCAAATGAACACACGGTAAGCTATTTCTAATGATAAGATTTGTAAAACGAACCAAACCTTATGTAAAGGCATGTACGAGTATAACTGAACTTCTTTTATGAATTATTAAAACATACTATTCGATAACATTGATTTCCTTATCGAATAACTGCGTTACGCTATTTTTACAATTTCCTAAAATTTCGTTTATCAATTTATCATATTTTGAGAACGTATATAATTATAAATTATAACACAAAGTGCTTTTAGTTCAACAAAGAATTTAGTTGGCACTTGAATACTTAAAAACTGTTAACGCCTGTTGAGAAAATACAGGAAAACATGGAATCGAAACTAAATAATTCACCTGAACATACGATGGCCCAGATTACGAGAAAATTATTCAATCGAAAATTTCTCTCCGACATTGAATTCAGAGTAGACGAAAAGATTATCTACGCTCATTCCTTGGAGTTGATGAAACGAAGTATTATTTTCGAGAAGCTGCTGGAGACGACGCAAGGCGATAAAAAAGTTATTCCAATAACTGGATACAGTTATGAAAGTGTTTATCAGTTTGTTCGTTTTCTATATACCGACGAGTGTGAACTAAATAATGAAGTCGCATTTGAACTATACAAATTGGCCAATATGTATAAAGTAATAAAATTGGTGAATAAGGTGTTTGATTTTGCACGGGATGTTGAAGTGTGTCTTGCTATATTCGAGTATGGTGTAGTTCAAAAAGATATGATGTCATACACCCGACTAGCTGATAATATATCTTGCAATCTAATGTCTTATCTAAATTCTAAACATTTTGTGTCCTTAGATCCGGACGCAGTTGGTGAAATACTAAAACTTGATCGTGTCCAAACTAATGTGAAAGAAGTACAAATTTTTGATGCGCTTGTCCGTTGGATGACCCACTATGGTGACGTAAATATAATGACACTTGCCGAATGTCGCACACGATTCGATCGATTATTTCGCTTTATACGTTTCCCGAATATGACGGCCGAACAGTTACGTGAGTGTGCAGACAAATTTGGTGAACTTTTCACTGAAAGTGATTTTGTAACCATTTCAAAACAAATGATATTTGGTTCGAAGCAATCAAGTGCCATATGGAATTCAAAAGTGCGTGATACTTATTTAGAAGGAACAGAATGGCGCAACGTGTCGGTAAATGAGGTTTTTGAAACTAAATTTTCGGTTTTGGGTGACACAATGCTAAATGGGCTACGATTTGGACATGAATTTGGAAAGGGCGAGGTTATAATTGATATTACGATGCATGATGGTAAATCGGGGAATAGTGAAACGCTTAAATATACGGTGAATGATTTAAAGGGATGGGATGTTATGGCCGTCAATTTGGGTGATTCTTTAATATTGAAACCGAACTTTGAGTATAAGATTCAAATAAAATATGCTGGACTAAAAGTGATGTGTCGACGACAACAGCAAGCGGCCATCATTCATAATGTGGGAAATGTGGTCAATGTGCTGAAAACGAGTGATAATATGGTGGAAATGTTTTTTCAACCACTTAGCGCATCTTTTTCCTCCGTATAATTTATAAATAAATTTGATTTTTGATTTTTTGTAAAAATTGTTTTATTCACTGGAATGGAGAAAAATAAATGTATTCTGGCCACGCCGCACAAACTACTTTAATATTGATATTAATAATACATTTTTCAGATTAGATTAGATTATATATTCTGCTTTACATTCCAATCAACACATTTTTTATGTTTTAGTTCGTGGAAAAGTTACAGTTTTGTGCAAGGTGAAAAAATTAAAAAGAAAAGTAAACCAGTTTTTGTTTCTTCTTTATGACATTTTGCAAATGGTCAACAAATTTGTTGATAAAACCACTTTATTAGTACCCCGCTAAATATTTTTGGCACTACTAGATTGCAAATATCTTCCGGTTTCTGTTGAATATTCGAAGTTTAAATCGGCTCTTCTCGCTGGACGAGGCAACTAAATACGTTCATGATTTTGATACATTTTCAAAGAACAATACATAAAAATTTCACTTTATTGATTTTTTCAATAGTGGGTTGACTCCCATCTTTACTAACACATTGTTGTCCCGGCAATTTTACACAGAAACTATGTCATGTTACCAACTATTATTTTGTAATTGAATATGGAAGTAAAGTAAAACATTCTAAATAAACTCCAATAAATTTTATTTATACTGAATGAAATTAAACTTTGGACATATTTTTTAGTTATTAGTTTTTGCCCTGCGTTTCATAAATTGAAATAGATAATGCAAGTGCAATGCCGAGTTAACACGTCATCGGTCAACAACGTTTGGGCATGAAATGACGAGTTAACTAGTCACCGGTCAACAATGTTTGGGCATGGAATTATGAGTTAACTCGTTACCGGTCAACAATGTTAGTAATCTCAAAAATTCGACTGCAAAGTGAATTAAACAATGATTTTAAATAAGTTAAACTTATTTCATTCCACGCTCCTTTACGGTCTCAAACTGCCGTCCTCATTCTTATACTTTTCGTGACAGCCACCCCCAAGCATTTTCAATTATGTTGAGGTCAGGAGAGTACGGCGGCCAAGTCAAATATCAATATATTTTTGAGACCTACCCAGTTTTTAACAATCCTGGCGTTGTGAATTGGTGCATTAACTTGCTGCAAGATTTCATTAATTTGAGGAAAAGTTTGTTGGATCATGTTTTTATATCCCTCGCCATTAAGAGACCATAACACCACTTGTTCTGCTAAGATGTCGCGACAAAATTACTTCATCTTTCCTAAAATCATGGTAGTAAAACTTCTAGCCATTGAGGCCATCTATGTTGAATTTCTTCTCGTCCGTGAACACTATCCTTTTCCACTCATGTTTCCATTGCATTACTTCACGAGCAAAGATTTTTCTTTTTTCTTTGTGAATTGTTTTTAAAACTGGGTGTTGCTTCAATTTTCGACAAACTAGATTTTTGCTATATAGGACAACCCTTTGCACTGTCGAAATTCTGGCTTTAACTGCGCTTTTTCCCTTAATTTACGCAATAGAAAACGCTGAATTTGATGCGTTTCTTAATATGAGTCTTTGATAGTTGTGGCAGAATACGTGCATCCTCGATTTTGGAAGCTTGACCAGCAGAGTCAGAGAGGTAGTTGTTTATTGCAGTTTTACTATGGCCAAGTTTTTGTGCTATTGAACGACTGGTAAAGCCCATTGCTTTAAACACTTCAATTTTACTAAGTTCTTCAAGTGTTAACTGTTTTCCTTTGGCCATTTTTATATTTGTTTTTAAATATTTCACTTTTATTTAATACAAAAAGATTAAAGAAAATGTATTTTAATATTGGAATTTAAATGTATTATTCCAACTGGCCTTAAGCTAATGAACTATTTTACAAAAAACAAAAACATGACCTAACGGTATTTGAATTAAAAACAAAATGTTTACGCGATTTATTATACCTCAATGTGAACTAGATTGTATAAAAAATCAGATATGGCATTAAAAGCGGTAATATACTTCAAAAATACTTGGCCTTAAGCTGGTGAATTAGGAGTGTACATACTATGTAATCGTTAATATGTTACTGCTATAAAACATAACAGGAAAAGTTTGTTAAAGCCTTTTATAAATTTTCGAAAATAACTATCCAGGCCAATGAAATGTTGTAATGCTCTTGCATCTCTAGGAACGTGATATTTCGTTATACTTTCTATGTGTTTATCGCTCAAAGTAATCCCCTCCGAACTCACATTGTATTCCAAGTACTCGACCTTTGTTTTGACAAAATGGCATTTACTAATATGTAATTTAACATCATTTCCCGCCAAGATACTAAGTAATTGCTTCAATATGGTTAAGTGCTTCTTCATATTTTTTTGTCGCGATGAGAATATCGTCTTTAAAAACTATTTATTAACGGTTTGACAACAAGCTGTAAATATTTTACAAAATGGGCCGGTGAGTTGGTATAACCAAATATTAAGCCCAACAACGAAGAGAAATATCTCTTTCCGCTCAGTCGTTGGATAACGTCTTCTATTACCGGCATAATAAATAATAAATTCTTTCAACAATCCTATTCAACGGTCTAAAGTTGATACACAGATGATAGCTATTAACTTTTTCCTATTCACTAGGTCTAATAATCTCCGATTCTAGCAACTTATCTGTAAGTCTCTTTAACTCCACACTCTCATGTTAACTAAAACGTTTTGGAGTTGCTGTTATTATTTTATTCTCCCGAATTCTTATTTCTGCCTGATATTTAATCCTATCAATGACACCTGTGCCGTTGATCACGTCACTATATGTCCAGCTCTTTCATAAGTGTCGCCTATGTCTAATACCACTTCATTCATAACAACAGTTCCCTATCTGTGTTAGCCAACTTCTTCATTATGTTCATGTCGAAGCTTCTTTTCGCATTCTCGTGTATTGGGTGTGTGAATATGACTCCGCCCTTTTTTGTTAAAATAAAACACATTTGCTTGTTTAGAAAACGAAAGAATTATTTATTGAACGTATGCTCCATTTGCAGCTACAACTTTCCCTCAGTTTTAAGGCAGTTTACGGATTCCCTCTCTGAAAAAATCTTGGTCTTTGGAGGCGATCCAATCATTAAGCCAATTTTCGATCTCTGCGCGAGAACTGAACCGCTGTTCAGAAAGAGACGACTACATCGACCGGAATAAGTAGTAATCTGAAGGAACTATGTCTGGTGAATACGGCGCGTGGGGTAGAACTTCCCAGTCCTGTCCTTGTAAATAATTTTTCACAACGTTTGCAACACGTGGTTTTGCATTGTCATGTTGAAAAATTAATTTGTTGTGTCTATTCACCCATTCTGGTCGTTTTTCCTCTACAGCTCGCTTCAAACGTGTTAGTTGTCGTCGGTACACATCGCAATTGATAGTTTCACCTGATTCCAGCAATTCATAATATACCACACCTTTCTGATCCCACCAGATACAGAGCATAACCTTATTGCAATGGATATCTTGCTTTGGTTACGATGGACCAGCTTCACCACGCTTCACCCAAGATTTTTGGCGTTTAGGATTCTCATAATAAATCCAATTTTTCATCTCCAGTAACTATCCGATGCAGAAAACCTTTTCTTTGTTGTCTTTGAATCAGTATTTCACAAATAGTTTTCAGATGTTCGAGTCTCTTTCTTTTAATTCATGTGGAACCCAGTTATTAGCTTTTTGAACCATTCCGATTGTTTGTAAACGTTTTGCAACAGTTGATCTATCAACATTTAATACTACAGCCAATTCTGATCGTGTTTGAGAAGAATCTTCAGCCAACAACGTTTCCAATTCAGCATCTTCAAATTTTTTGGGTGGTTTTCCATGCTCTTTATCTTCAATGCCAAAATCATCATTTTTAAATCGTCGAAACCATTCTTTGCACGTTGTATTCGATGGAGCATGCTCATCGTAAATTTCCACAAGCAAACGATAAGTTTCCGCTGCACTTTTCTTTGCAATAAAATAATGTAATAAAACTTCCCGCAAATGATGTTTATTTGGAATTAAATTCGACATTTTGAAAGAGTTAAAAATACTATTTGTTTACACTTCAACCAAATATCGTACACTGCGTTTGATAGCCGACATCAAGTACTATAGAATACAAGTATTGCGCACTTATAGTTTACGTAAGCAGTAAAAATAAAGACACCAACTGAGAAAGGGCGGAGTCATATTCACACACCCAATACAAAATTAGGGTCGACTATCGAGTCATCACCAAACAAACTTAACGCAGAATTATCACTGCTGCTTTTTCAATCAACATCGTTTAGATCCAGCGCAATTTCAGCAAATACACTAAAATTACTGAAAAGTCAGATGTTTTACCTCACACAAAACTCAAACGTTTTCAAATTCTTTACCATTTAATTATTTAATCCATAGAACGAACTGGCGAAGAGGTTTCTTGTGGTCGTTCTTCTTCGTTAAAATGTTAATTATTCATTATTAAAAAATATAATTGATAGTAATAAATTAAAAATAAAGATTTTCTTACCTCAAAAACTCAGTTACATTCATTTGAACGATGTTAACGTGTACGTTGAGCAATTATTTATAATATCCTTTATGGATTTCTTTGAATAAAATTTTAACGTTTCCTGAATATGTACTTTCACTATTTATATATTATTTTATGTAGATACATTAACAATTTTTATAGTTATAATTGTCCCATTTCCATATTTTTAGGATAAGCAGCACAAGTATAATTCGTATTAAAGTTTGTTGATTTTGTCCTATATCAGTATAAAGTCGATATGGGACACTTAAAACAAAATCAAAGTTATCAGTTAATTTCATATTAAAATGTCGTATTTCAGAGAACAATTAAGAACTGAAAAAATATTTTAGAAACACGTTTTGAAAAAGTATTGAAGTTACGAGGAAGGAATCCATTCATAACTCATTTTCGCAAAAAGTGGACTATGTGACACTTAAGAAGTCGCGTGTTGTTTTATAAGTTAAAAGACAATTTTTTCGAATTTACCAGTTTAGTCAAAAGTTTTACAAAGTGTTTATAAACCCAATAACTTGTTGAGCGGATCGGGTGGTTAAAGTTCACACATAGATAGATATGTGGAGGTAATTTTTGGTTTGATGATAATTACTACTCTCTATTTTTGGATGTGCATCATAATCCAAAAAACCAAATTCCAAACGACAAAATCCAAAAACCAAAATCCAAATTACCAAAAACCAAAAGTGACAAAATCCAAATTGACAAAATCCAAAAGTGACAAAATCCAAATGTGACAAAATCCAAAAAAAAAAATCCAAAAAAAAAATCCAAAAAAAAAAATCTAAATTTTTTGGATTTATTGTTTGGAACCTTTCTTAATGGGGAATAGTTCAAGAAATAAAAATATCAGAATTTTAAATATTTTTAATAGAATTTTTATTTTTTTGTTTTGTTTTTTTATATTATGGGTTATGCGCTAGTTTATCTTACTTAATTAATAATAAATTTTAAATTAATGACTAAAGTATAATTAATGGTGAAAAATTTAAACTTAATTTATTAACACAGTGAAATGTTATATGAAATTGCTTTCAAGTATTCAATGATGTCCATGTTTTGCCTTTTTTGAAGCAATTCTCTAATATGTTCGCTCTGTTGAATTATTTTTTTACGTTTGTTTACAATTTCACCGGATTTGATTTTTTCAATTTTATTGAAAATTACCACCATTTCATCTTTAATTCCATTTATAATGGCGTACAACCCACAATTTTTTTTCCAATTATTATTTTTATTCTATTGTGCCACCTTTCAACAGAATTTTGGGTACGTGGAAAATTTTGCGATACTTTGTCTCCAATACTCCAAAATTCTGGTGAGTAGCGCGGTTTCATATTTTTAATTCCATTAACATAGGTTTTGTTAAACCAACGCGCTATAGTTTTCCAATCTGGATCTTCCACATAATCGTTTAATAAACTGAAGTAGGGTCCTACTTCGTTTGTGGGTACAAAAGCCAGACTTTTCAGCATTCGTACTTTTAAGTTAAACTCCTCATTATTTCCGTATTTGGTAGCAAGTCCTTGTTTTTGTACCCGCCGCCAAATAATTTGCCCAAAATGGAAAAAGCAGCCTTTAAAGTTTACCGCTGGGAAGAACATTTTTGCTGCTGATGGAATAGATATTTCGAAATCCGAAATTATTCTTTCCGGATTCAATGAAATTCCTCTTTCACATGCTAACAGGCACAGCTCGTTAAAAAACTCTTCATACGCCAATTTTGATTTTTGGCTCATCAAGCAAAATATTAAAGGGACAATCTGGGGGCCTATTCTCGAATTCCACATCCATTTTCCACATGTGGACATCTGTCAAAACTCATAAAAATTGAATTTTTTCGGTACTAAGGGAATATTTCCGAATGGGTATAAGCATGTGGAAAAATTCCCCATATAGGAAAATGTCAATGCCGCATGTGTTTTATATACGAATTACAATTTTCGAACCAACTTTTGACAACTTTGACAGATGTACACATGTGGAAAGTGGATGTGAAATTCGAGAATAGGCCCCCTGACCATCAATTCTGCCGTGGACACTAAATAGTTGCCGCATTATGGACGGAACAACGTAAAAGGTCCCATCCATGAGCCAGCAATTCGACTCACCCAATAAACTAAGAGACCTCTTCGTGCCTAACATAATGTTTCGCTGTCCTTGGAATTGTTTGTCGCTTAGTACAAATAATTCACCTTCCAAATATTTTAAATGATCGGGGATCCATATTTCGTCTAAACTTCGAGGCTCCTTTATATAATTCATCCTGATACGCTGGATTTTTCTTCTTTGTGTCTGACTGGAAGGCAAGTATCTGCGACCATTTGGTTTAGTTTCGACGATGGAATTGGTAATTATTCTGGCAGAACACAAGGAACTCGTTCTTGCTGTACTTTTTAATTTGTTGGTTGTTTCGTCTATTGTTTTTTTCGATGCCGGGGGATCGTGTTGATGTTGACTTGTTTGCCTTTTTACTGCATGATCACCATCTATTAAGGCCGTATCTACTCGACATTTACAATTTTTTTGTTTCCATTGCGAACAACTCCATCTGTAAATATATCCCTTTTAGATATCTAGATGGTAATCAAAACCGTCAACAAACAGTTTCTCTTTCTTTTTATTGGATTTCACTATCGAAACATTCATTTTTATAAAGCTTAAAAATTTTAAATAAAACAACTTAGCACACATGAGATAAATTGTTCACTTTTTTTTAAACTGAATAATAGAAGGACATGTTTCAAGTTTTATACCATAATTTTTCACAAAATTTCAATCTGGAACAGAAGGTAAAATTGGAGTAAACTAGCGTATTTTTTGACCCTTTGTTTATGAAAAGATTTAAGGTTTATCAAAGGGTAATGATATATTGATCTTGGAAAATCCCAGATTCCTTTCTTTCATCCCCCGAATAACTCGTTTTTTTTTTTTTTTTTAATAAAAACAAAGTGCCAAGAAAGTACTCAGAGTACAAACTTTATATTACATTATCGCACAAACAAAGAACAAATTTCATTCATTTTTTTTATTGGCTGTTCCGCCTACTTAGGCACTGGTTACAATTTATCAAATAGGGAAGTATCAAAATTATATTAGTATTGGAAAAAATTATGGAAATCCCTAATGACTTTATTACGTTGATCCTTAAATATCTATTTCGACCGATCACAAATATAAAAATTCTTCTTCTACATTAAAGGGCGTTATTTAAATAGACACAATGGTTGTTCGTTTAAATATTAATTACAAAAAAGAAAAACTGTTGAAATTACCTGAAATATCAATCAACTCATAAATTCATTCATATTTAACAATTTTTAAAACATTTATTGCCGAAATAAAACAAAAGAAAACTTAAAAATGTACCATTCTGATATTCTTTATAAAACGAATTTTTTTTTCCGAAAGAAAAAAATTAGAAAAGTAAAAAAAATATTTAGAAGAGACAAAGAGAATAATGTAACATTTGGATTTTGTCTCATTTGGATTTTGTCACATTTGGATTTTTTTTGTTTGGATTTTGTCTTATTTGGATTTTTGTTTTTGGATTCTTAAAAAAAATTTGGATTTTGTACCTTTTGGATTTTTTTTTTGGATTTAGTCGGTATACCTCTATTTTTATTTGTTATGAGGGGTAACTTTGAAGCCCTTTATAACTCATTTACTCACTATATTCTGAATTGTGGTTTGAAGGCGATTGTGAATTTTTAAACGCACCACGTAGTTCCGAAATCATGATTGTCAATTTATTAATATTTTGCTCCATCTCTGTTTTTTCGTTGGTTGGTAGAGTTTTTATGTCAACATTCGTTGGTACAGTCTATGCTGTAATTTTATTGATTTGTGCTGAGTTTGCTTGTGCCAAAGTTTCTACGAGGTTATCCACTCGTATTGCGAGCGTGTTTAGCTCTATGTCATTTTCGAAAGTTGTTAGAATCCGCTATACCTGAGGCAGAAGTCTCTTCATCCACAACTGTTTGAGCGTTCGCTCGTCAAAAGCTGTTCCAGCGTTGATACGGAACTTGCTCAAGAGTTGTGATGGCTTCTGATCTCCCAAGGTAAGTCCATGTAACAAATTATTTAACTTTGATCGCTCAGATTCGCCTAAGGATCGTATGATTTCGTTCTTAAATGTTGTATAAGGAGTTTGTCCTTTGTCACATAATATGGGACCGGCAAACGTTTCATGGTGCCTCGAATCTAAAGCTGCGCGGCGTGGCTATACCTGGTCTTTTTCGATTTGATTCCCAACAACTCGAAAGTTTGATCAAGTATATTAAATCACACGGCTGGATTTTGTGTATATAATACCTGAGGCGGCTTAAAAGTGATATGTCCAATGTGATTAGTTAGTATTCTGGTGGCTTGTGGTGTGCTTTCCAACGAAATTGCTGCCGCTGAGCTATTTGGAGCAGGTGGTCTAAGTCGTAGGTGTTTGCTGACGTATCGTTGCAGTTGGTCGGCCGTCCAGGTTACTGTTGGAGGTGAACCCTCAGTCGGACCCCCAGAACTCATTTTTCACAATATTGTTACAATGTAGAGTTTATGAACGTAGTCTGGCACACCAAGTCCGTGAAAGTTTTTTGCTCTTCCATATCTCTTTGAGCTTTGAGTAAAAATAATTTACCGCGAACAAACCATCTACCATTTAACCATGACGCCACAGATAGGCCTACCAAAAATCATTTTTTTTTATTTAAGTGTAAATTCAGTCGCATCGAAATTCCAAACCTTATAAAATATCCTGAAGACTACTAACCTTTTAATCTTCGACTTTCGTACGGATTTCCCCGGGGATAATTGTATTCACCCCTATAATTATTATAGCGCTTTCGATAGTTCAATAAGATATTAATTTTGTAAATTGAGAACAAATGATTTGTTAAAATGAACAAATGATTGGACGATTTTACAATCGACATTTCAAGATCAAAATCTAATTATTTCTATCTAACTATGTATTGTTTTTCTTTTGGGGGAAAATCTGTGAACAAACTTGCTTTATAAAATCTAATTTAACTCATTGCCAAAATTAAAAAAAATATTTTAAAATTTCAACGCTCAGATTTTAAAATTTATGTAAACTTTCAGCAAAATCAGATTCATTTTCAATCATTCGTATTTCAAAAATGTATTTTCTTTCCACAGATATAATTCCGGTGGAAAATGTTTTTCACAAATCCACACAAAACATTTAACGGTAACAATTGATGCATTTACGATTCACAATTCGTTATGGCAAGGTAAAAAAGTGAATTTACCTAATAAAAAAGACATGACACTTGTTATTTAATAGAACAATAAAACGGCAAATTCCACTAGAAGAAAAATAAAAATTAATAACATGTCGAACAAAGTATCAAAAAATATTACAATTAATTAATTTATATAATTAAATAAAAAAAAACAAAAAAATGTATTTTTTTTTTTGTAATTTTTATTTTTTTTTAAATTTTGTATAGAAAAATTATAAGATAAAAAAAGATTTTTTGAAAAAATTGATGAATGTGTGATTTTGTCCCTTTATATTAAATATATGAACAAAATTAATTATTATTAAAATATATACTTTTTATCTAATTTTTTTTATTATTTTATAATTTTTCTTTATTATTATTATTATAATTAAAATCTTCCTTAAAATTATTAAGATATAAAACAAAAAAAACAAAATAATTAAATTTTTTTACATAAATAAAAATTAATATAATTAATTAATAAACAGAAAAAATATAATAACATAAATTTCAGTCATTAATTAAAAAAACGATAATTATTTTTTTTTATAATTTTTTTTTTATATTTATATATAATATGTTTAAAATAATAGTCATTATATTTGTTAAAAAATTAAACAAAATGAATAATAATATAATTTAATTTAATTTATATGTAAATGAATAATTAAACATAATGTTAATAATAATAATAGAATTGCTTATAATTTTTTATTTTATAATTAAAAATATTATTAATTAATTAATTATTTAACTTTATAAGCTTACGTACTCTTTTTAGTTTTGTTTTTTAATTTTTATTTTAATGCGAGTTGTTTAATTTATTTGAATTTTTTTAAAAGAAATCATAAATATGTAATCGGCCCCTTTCTGAAAATTAAATAATATTTATATATTTTATATAAATAAAAAAAAAGCTTTCTGCTAATATTAGATGTTAATTATATAATTATATTTAGAAGAAATAAGCAAAAAAAAAAGGTAAAAATAATATAATAAGTGAAATAATACAAAAAACATAAAAAAAAATGTTAAAGCAAACAGCATAATATAAATTAATGAACAGAAAAGTTGGCAAAAAATCAACAAAAATCGAATTAAAAAAAAAACTATGGGAATTGATATATTTTGTTTATAAATTTTTCTTTTTTTATTAATTTAATTTTTAATTACTAAAACATAATAATGTATCAAACATTCCGCGCAATTTTTTCTTTTGGTTATCGAACAAAAATAATACTCTCTAATTGGCGTGCTCCCTTCGCGGTGTCAGCCATTTTAATGTTAAATTGAATATTTTTAACAAATAATTTAAACAATATAATTAATTTTGCTGCTTATTTTAGTTTTCATTAATGTTTTCTGTTAATCGCAAAAATTATTATTTTTTTGACTGATGTGTAATAGAAACAAAATTAGTAATTGATCACAAAAATATGAATTAATGAATGCATAAAAAACGTTAATTAACAGAAAAAACAACAACTAAAGAATAATATAATAACAAAAATATAATAAAACAATATGCTTTATATAAATTGATTTTTGTTACACTAAACAAAATAATAAAAACAAACAAAACAAAAAAAAAATAAATAAATAATTTCTCGTATAAATATATAATTTAATTAATTAATTACTGAACATATATAAATATATTTTTTAACTTATATAATTTTTTTTAACTTTGATACTGAATTGTTTTTTTTTTTTTTTATTATTATTACTTTATCAAATTAATTAATATTATTTTATATGTATAAATTAATAAACAGGAACAATCATTATTGTTTTGTTAGAAAAAATTTTAAAATAAATTTTTCAATTTATTTTAATAAATAAATTGATAAATTTGTTTGGGAGGAAATTAAACAAACACCCTGTAAGTCATTCATTCATGGATAAAAAACCTTACAAACAAATAAGAATATTATAAATTATTATTATATAATATTATATTACATAAAATATTATTATAAATGAAACCAGAATCAAATGAATGGAGTAAATTAAAAAAAAAAAATATTTTTTGTTATTTAATTGTTTAATTAAAATGAAAATTAAAAAAATGAAACTAATAAAATTAATATAAATTAAAAATTAAATTGTTTCAGTGGCTTTTATTTTTATATGTTTTTCTGCGATTTGACTGTTCAATTAAACGATTTATCCTAGCAAATTTAGATCGTTAAGCAATAGCAAAAATGGTTGCAGAAAAAGGTACAGCTATGTTTGTACTCTTTCAGATTGTCAAGAAACAAAAACCCACTTATAGGAACAAGACACCAACAAACAAAACGTTAACGAAAAACTAGTACATTTATTAGTCACAAACAAATTCTTCGAATCTACCAAATCTCAATGTTGAATCGTTTGTTGGGAGTTTGTCAATTTACCACAGTAAAAATTGGATTTTTATTACAAAATAATGACCAGTCTGAAACTTTGCTTAGGTGTTTATTTGCTAAGTATTGTTGTAAAAAATCAATGCAACGGGATATTTTTCATAGCCGTATAGGCAGGTTTATAGAAGGAATAGGACCCAATTCTCTTAGTCGTATCGTTTGTCAATCAAAAAATAGTCAAATCAATATTCCTTCTATAAAGCCTAGACGGAGTACTATGAAAAACATCATATCGATTTCCAATTGTGAATAGGGCGTAACATCGATTTTTTAATTTTTTAGAAAAATAGCTTTTTTGTATATTAAGGGATCTCTGGTTGATTTACACAATTTTAACAAAACGATAGGATCGGAAACCGTAGTTTTTCCGCTTTTTTTAAAAGTTGTAACATCAGGATTGGTAAACGTCAAAATAATAAGCCGTAACAAACAATGTGATAGAGTGTTAATGGAGAAAGTTGTATTCTAGTGCAATAGGTTATTAAATTGTGTTAAAATGCCGAAAAAGTGGTAAGTTTTAGCAAAGTATTATTTTTATTATAAGCAGTAGATTAGACATTACTTGTAAGAATATATCATAAAATTAATAATGGAATACGCTTCTTACTTCCTTTTTTCCTTATAATTATTGTTTGTTACGTCCTATTATTTCTATACCAGTTATTACTAAAGGTAAATTCAATTTAATTTTAGTTGTAAAACTCGCAATCAAATTATGATTGATCTAGCCAAAAAGTGTATTGCCGAAAGTAGTTCAAGATCTGTAAATACCGAATATACTGAACCTTCAGCAAAGAAATTTGAAAATGGCGAAAACATTTACTCAACTCCAACGGAAATTGTGACTGCAAACAAAATGACTGACGTAGAGTATGAAATTCAAATGTCAGAAACAAACGTCCATGCCACCGTGTACTACAAAAAAAACATCTACGGAAATTATAAATGTTAACGAAATTCTAGAAAATATAGTATACCTGATTGAGGTTCCATAAACCAACATCCAAGCTCACGAACATATTCCAATATCTGCGGAAATTAAGAGTGGGAGCGACATGACAGAAAATGTGGAGTACGAGATTCAACTCTCAGAATCCAACCTGCAATCCGATTTAAAATATGAAATGGAGATTGAGATAGAAAACGAAGCAGACAATAACAATATTAATATCAATAACAATGACTATAATAACTCGAAAATAAAAAACATTATCGAAACAAAATCGTATGAATGGGTCTGCCTATTAAGCCTATGAGCGGTCAAGAACTAACCAAGTAACTTTTGGTATTGAAAGACCAAATCGAAAACTTGCGGAAATGTCCATATACAAATATTGCCTAAAAAGTAAAATGAGGGAATGTTCCCAGTTTAGCAAAACAATTCGAGAGAACATTTTCACAGAGTTTTGGAAAATGAATTGGCAACAAAAACAAATGTATGTATGTAATGCTTTGGTTTACTTCGTCCTGAATCAGGGCGCCTGATGGTGTTCACTGAATACCACAATTTGATGGCGAGCAATAGAATTTTTATGAAGAAGCACGAAATAATGGACACAAAACGAACAATATTGCCTTAAATAATCTGATGCAAATTTGTTGTTCAAACATATGGATAATATATTTTATTTGTAACAGTGAGAAGATCAGTTAATATAAAATTCTAAACCGCATACTAATTGATTTTATGTTCGAGTAAAACCGGCTTCTGTTTGTTAACGAATAAAGAACTACTGAATTTTTGATTGATATCGGGTAATTTCATGTATAAAAAAGATACATACATCTCATGTGATTGGATTAGGAAAATCTAGTTTTACAATCTCGAAAAAACTTGAGATTCAATATTGGTAGCAGAGCTTAGTTGCTCCACCTTCAGCGTATTCTTCACCGGCCAATCGGGCCGGGACTTTGTTTGGCTATTTTCACCGTTGCAGCAGTCTACAATCGACATACGCAATATTAATTATATACTTTACAATTCTGCATTAAGCTATCATCTATAAAATTCAGCAATCAGCTATAAAATCTAAATACTGTATATTACCACCGTGTCTAACCAAGGAATTTATTGTAAGAACAGTTTTGATAGTGAGGAATTCTTCATTCTAGTAAGCGACTTTAATTAATACAACTGATCGATTAGATCAATGGGATCTTCAATTTAATCGGTTATGACACGAGATTTGTAGACACGAGAAAAGTGACACGAGATTTGTAGAAAGTCCTTGTTTCGTGTCTTAAAAAAATTCAAACCATGAGTAATGAAACGAATCTCGCAAAAGCAGTTGTCGGATGGAAAAAAGTTAAGAAACAGATTCAGCGCGTCAAGGCTTTCATAGAAAAGGGCTGAAATACAATTGCGTTTAAGTAGTCTTGACGATTATTTTGCACAATTCAATAAAATTCAGAGCGGAATTGAGCAGTTAGATGAAACCGAAAGCAATCAAGATACACGTACAAATATTGAAGAAATATATTTTCAATTATGTACTAATAATCATCTGCAACCAGTTTCGATCAGAATTCCAAAAATTGAGTTAAGAGCATTTTCGGGTGACGTCACGAAATTCTTGGAATTTTATGAAAGTTTTCAATCCGTGGTTCATAAAAGTACTGCTCTGGAGGAATTAGCCAAATTCCATTATTTAAAAACCTCGTTTCATAAGTAGGCTGCAAGATCAATTGAATCTTTAGAGAGCACTCCTGCAAATTACTTTGAACCAAAAAAATGTCTAACTAATCGATATGCAAACAAAAGGATTATTTGCAAAGATCATCTTCGTAAGCTGTTCAACTTTAGGTCGCTTGAAAACCCGAATAATTGACTGATACTTTTAACGCACAAACACTTAGTCAACCAACCAAAGAGTGGGATGAGTTTATAGTTCATTTACTTTGATCAAAGTTAGACTCTGATAAGCTCGATAAATGGAACAATGCACTGCGTTTACTGCAATGCAACAGGGTCACAGCATTTTGCATTGCAATAGGTTTTTAACATTGCCAACAACAGATCGGCAAACGGAAGTAGGTCACATTAAATGTTTAAAGCCAAAGATCAAGTTAAGGACTATTCTATAACCGACAAATGTCGCAAATTCAATTTAAACCATCACATATTTATTCGTCAAAAACCTTCGTCTCCAGCTTCAAAGAGTTTTGTATTACTCTCCACTGCCATTGTTTGCGTGTTGAATGATAAAGGTATGTCAATTCCATGCAGAGATTTACTCGACCCTGGCTGCAAACTACACTTCTTAACAGAGGCTTTTGTCACATAATTAGGTGGTGGGAAGGGTCAAATTGTATTTTCTAATTGGTATAATAGGAGACGGGTCTAGTATTAGCCATACTTCCAGCATAATAACACTACAAGTTAGAATCAATGGTTCAATGGACATATTCGACTACCATAATGGATCATATTTTGTCCAAAGTAACGGAATGACAGCCACTAAAAAAACTAAAGGGTGATCCAGCAAAGATACTACAACCTCTACAACTGGCGGACCCTCAATTTCATATTCCCCAAAAAATTGACATGCTCATGTGCTGAACTATTTCTGGAATTAAAAAATTGTTTATTGGTTTTAGGCCCGATGTCTTTCTTTTTTATTTTTTGGTTGAGCTTTCGGACTTAATTCAAGTCAATTTTCAAAAGCGTTTTACAATTGGAATTTTCTTTTTATATAAGAAAGCAAACAAACTATAAAAATTTTTAGTTTTTTTATGTATCTAAACGAATTGTATCTAAACATATAAACGAGATGATCAAGGCCGATTTGTAGTCAAACTACCAGTTAAAGAGTCATCGTGGCCACAAATCGATTTTTAAGTTTGGAGAGAAGATTAACTCGGAATGCTGATATTCATGCTGGGCGACATGGAACCGTTCGAGGCTAAGACCAAGGATACCAATAATAATTACTACTACCTGCCATACCGTTGCTAGATGAAGCGTGAGAGCTTAACTACTAGACTGCGGATGGTATTTGATGGCTCTGCAAGGACTTATTCGGGCAAATCATTGAAAGATATACTGCCGGTAGGACCGATTGTGCAAAACATTATGCTCAGTATGCTTGTAAAATTCCGAGCACATACGTATGTATGCTTTTAGTGCTGATGTATCTAAGATGTATCGTCGGATCAGGGTAGCACCGGAGGACACAAAATATCAATACATATATCAAAATATATATGGCGAAGTAAAATATATATGGCTTTTAGGCTCAAAACTGTGACATATGGAACGAGTTCAGTACCTTTTTTGGTCACCAGGTGCCTCAAACAGCTATCGATCGATGAAGCGTCGAACTTTGCACTTGGAAGCAAAGCTGTTGCTTTAGATATGTATGTCGATGATTTATTATTAGGATCGAACTCAAAAGAGGAGCTTATGAAGTTGCAATTAGAAGCTATAAAAATGGCTGGTATAACATTTAAAAAATGGTGCTCGAACGAGCCTGATATTCTTCATAAGGTACTAGACACCGATCGTGAACAGTTTCTTCATCTAGATAGTTCTAATTTCGTTAAAACTCTGGGCATGTATCGGCAACCAGACGTGGATAGAATTCATTTCCGCGTCAATCTACAAGGCCGACCAAAAGATATGATTACAAAAAGATGATATCTGAAATTGCCAGAATTATTGATCCTCTTAGCCCCAGTTATCACGGTGGGTAGGATCTTTATGCAAAAACTTTGGGAATTAAGGCAAGAAGGAGATGTCTGTATGCCTCAGGAGCTTTACAGCAAATGAACCACTTACCGAGCTGAGCTTCCAGAATTAAAATTGCTTCAATTGAAACGCCACCTATTTCCCCGAGATCCATCAGAAGAAATAGAATTGCTTGGTTTCGCCGATGCTAGCGAATCTGCTTATGGTGCGGTTATCTACACTCTCAGTGTCAATAAGAATGGTAACATTCTAAGTGTCGAGTAGCTCCTCTACGAAAGACTCTCATTCCCCGCCTGGAACTTTGTGTCGCGCATATTTTAGCGATTCTAGTAAGTCGAGTCCTTCCAATCCTGAACTTAAAGGTTAGTCGCTCAGTATATTGGACCGATTCCACAGTTGTACTGCACTGGATCAATTCTTCACCCTTTCCTTCCAAAACATTTGTATCGAATCGTGAAGCAGGAATTTAGCAGCTTTCAGTTGTTGATAATTGGAATCACGTTCTGGTGGTCTCATGTCTACATTTTCATCGTCGCTTGAGAAACATAAATCACCAGCACAAGTCACTTCAGATGATGAAATACCTGAAAGCAAGAAAAACAAAGTTGAACTAAGTATCAAATATTTTAACAATATTAGATCGTTGTGTAACGTGATTGCTTATATTTGTCGATTTCTTGACATTGCGAGGCTCGTGAGAAATACTATCGAACGCAAGACTGGGCACTCATCAACTAATGAACTCAAAAACGCAAGGGCTATGATTGCAGGAATAGTTCAACGAAAATCATTCAGAAATTAAATCGGTGATTTGAAAAGTAGACCCCGCATCTCACGAAAAGTCATCTTATTATCCTATCGCCATTCCTTTAGAATCAAATATATTTTCATGTTTGTGGTCGCCTTGATAAATCTAATTGTCCTATACATCCTGTTCTTCTCCCGTCCAATCATCTATACTTATAACCTTCCCGTGTTTTATCAATATTTGGATATCTAAGCATTTGGGCCCACAAGCATTATTAGCTGCCATATGTGAAGAATATTGGCCACTCAATGGTAGACGCCTCGCTTCAAAAAGTGTATACGCTGTTTCCGATGTTTTCGATTAAAGGCAAAATTAGGAGAACAAATTATGGGTGACTTGCCTACTCTACGAACCGTTGTTGCCTCTCCATTTACTTCAACAGTGGCCCTATTCTGGTAATTCCCGGGGAATAGAAATTTTAAATTTTATTGCAGTATTATTCCCTTTTCCCCAAAGTGTATTCTGGTGTTCGGGAAAGATTTTTTATTGGGAAAAAATTATTCCCCATTACAGCAGTTTTGACGTTTGTTTTTCCACACCGATTTTATGAATGAATTGATGGGGAATAGAGTTATTATAATAATTTTGATACAACTAAATTTATTTCCCCTGTATATTTATTCCCCAATTGACAGAATGCACTTTAAGAAAATAGGGAATAAAAAGTTGGAAATATGTATCTGGGAATATCTGCTGTAAAAAAAAATTATTCCCCGTTCCCCGGGAATTACCAGAATAGGGCCACAGGAGTGGATTACTGTGGGCCAATTTCCCTCCACTACAAACTTCCAGCTAAACGACTGGCCAAAGCATATATCGCAGTGTTTGTCTGTTTTTCAACAAGGGCCATACACTTAGAAGTCGCTTCAGAGTTGATGACTGAGGCTTTCATTGGCGTTCTGAAAAAATTTATTACTACACGAAGAATCCCTCATTTTGTTGGTGCCAATTTGCAATTGAAATCATCAAATACTGCCAACAAAATCGAATCACATAGCATTTTTATCCACCAGCTGCCCCTCATTTTGGTGGGCTCGATGAGATATCGGTAAAATCAGCTAAATTGCTATGATAAAGGACAATTGGTGATGCTTCCTTGACGTTTGAGGGCATAAACGCGATAATAAAGCAGATTGAAGCGATCTTAAACTCGTGACCATTATCACCACCCCCATCACGTTCAGATGATCTGCTGCCACTTCCACCTGGTAACTTTCTGATTGGATGTCCTCTCACCATCATACTCGAGCCTGATATTCAGAATGAAATGGTTTCATCTATCTATTGATGGCGTCTTGTCCAGCAAATCCAGCAGCAACTTTAGTCCAGGTGAACTAACGAATATCTTGTCGAATTAAAAAATCGTCGCAAAAATCGTAACAAAAGTACAGCTGCCCAAAGTCGAACTACCAACATTTCATGGGGATTATGAGCAATGAACCTCTTTCAACGATATCTTCACAGAGCTCATCCATGGAAACAACCAGCTATCAGATACGGTAAAAGTGACGTATTTAAAATCGCATATCCAGAAAGAGGCAGCTCAGCTAATCATTAACCTAGCAACAACGGCTGACAACTATGAGAAAGTTTGGGAAATATTACAAGCCAGATACAACAACCCTAAACTCCTGGCAAAGAAATATTTCAATTCATTACTATCAATATCATCGGAGCATATAGAATCGGCTGGAGTAATCCGAGCCCTGCACGATACAGCAAGGGAAATGCTCCACAAGATCAACCGCCTCAATATAACCTCTCCATTTGATACATTCATAGCTTTCAAGCAACATTATCAAGTAACATTATCAAATCCTAGGAAAATTCCACAAATAAAGGAAATATTTAGTATTTTGAAAAGGAGATTCCGACCCTTAGAGGCGATAGGCTCCACTAAGGTAAACAACGCTCGGCTACAATGTATATCGCTCCTAAACGTGTACATATGCTACAAGAATCAGTATCTGGTAAAGGGATGTCAAGGTAGTCATAAGTTGGAGGAGTGCGAATTATTCAAGGAGATGATAACATTGGCTAGGAAAAATTTGGTGAGCGGAGCAACTATCTGTGTGCGCTGTTTAAACAAACATTTCAATAATGACGTCACTTCCTACTCCTGCCCATCAATTACACGCTAATTGGTATATAAAAGAGCTAGAACTAACGACGAACTAGCTGAAATCATATATTACGTACCTCATCATGGTGTCATCAAAGAAGACAGCACAACAACCAAGCTCGGAGCAGTGTTTGAAGCATCTTCAAAAACAACGAGTGGAGTATCCTTTCATGATATCATGATGACCGGTCCCAAACTACAAGAACAGCTGGCCGATATATTACTGCGTTGGCGCAAACATAAAGTTGTGATGATCGCCGACATAGAAAAAATGTATCGCCAAGTACGGATTAATAAAAAAGACAGGTACTACCAACGAATATTATGGACAAGTAATCCTGCTCAGCCAATAAAAGCTTATAGATTAAACACGGTAACATATGGAACTACCGCAGGCAGCTACCTAGCAGTAAGAGCTTTAATACAACTAGCCCAGAAATGAACCGGAACGCATCCCACAGCAGGTAACATTATTATGACAGACTTCTACGTGGATGACCTGCTCACTGGGGCAGGCAGTGTCGAGGAAACACTAACAGCGCTACAAGAACGTAGAGAGCTCACAGCCCAAGGTTTCAGTTAAGAAAATGGGCATCCAAGACGCCCGAAATAACAAGTCAAATCCCCCCAGAGAAACGAGCCGACGGGAACATTCAAATCAAACTAAACGATTGCATTAAAATTCTGGGGATTTTATACAACCCCGAAACAGAATTTTTTTTACTGTAGGATGACTAAATTCAAGAATGAACTAAGCGAAGATGGGCGAACACAAGAACAATAGGACAAAAGGAACTGCACGGATTTGTTAATGCCTCAGATTACGCTTACGCTGCTCCATGTATTGCCGCATCATAGATGCCTCCGGCGAAGTAACAACTCAGCTGCTAATATCCAAAATACGAGTTGCTCCAATCAAAATAAAGCTATCAATCTCCACTTCGAACTAAATGCAGCTGTATTATTAGCAAAATTAATAAAACATGTACAAAATATCATGCAACTTCAGAACATTAAAACATACGCATGGTCCGATTCAACTATCACATTAGGCTGGATCAAGGGCAACCCAAGCGGATTTAAAACATTCCACATTACCATCAACAACATGGCAACACGTGAAATCTTGAGACAACCCGGCGGACATTGCTTCACGTGGCATAACACCTAAGGATGGTAAAGGGATGTCAACTCATCAACAACAAATTATGGTGGTACGGACCACAGTTCCTGGGAACAGAAACATCGCAATGGGAGGCAGCCCTGGCCAACAATTCGAAAGACAACCTACCAGAAGTACAGCAGAAGCTGCAACCAGAACTGGAAGAGAAAGTAGCAGTATAGTGACCGTGACAAAGGAAACACACTCTCTCTCAGAAGTATTTAACAAGGTCTCAGAGTACAACAAAATACGGCGCATTGTCTCATATTGTTTGCGATTTATCGACAACAGCAGGCACAAAAATATCAAGAAAGGTTCGCTAACAGTGCAAGAACTGCAGGCAGCGGAGGCATTAATTTTAAAATTAAGCCAAGAGCAAGATTTTGCCCAATATATTGCATACATAAAAAAATCAAGAAAGCTACACAAGAGTTTACTAACTATTATCACTAAGCCCAGTATATGATGACACAGGACTATTACGCGCAATGGGGCGTTTGCAAAACTCCATCGATAGTAAACAACCAATAATTCTAAGGAAAAACAATATAATCACACTAAGGATCATCGAAAAGGGCCACAAAAAAACAATGCATGGCGGCACACAATTGACGCTAGCCCTCCTGAGAAATAAGTACTGAATCCTTGACGGTAGGTGCGCCGTGAGACAAGTAATTAAAAATGTAACAGAGTGAGGCCGGGAAGACCGTTCGCAAAAACGGGAATTGACTACGTGGGGCCAATCCAACTAAGAACTACCTAGGGCCAAGTCCATAAGGAATATAAGGGATTGTACATATTTTGGATGGGACATATTTTATTGGAGCTAACGCCAAGGTCAAAAAATGTTACTATACGGCCCTGACGTCACTACCAGGCGACATAGCAGACATTCTGGCCAGTTAGGGAACAAACTGGTACTTTATATCACCTCATACCCCTCACTTCGGAGGGCTATGGTAAGCCGGGATAAAATCGGTGAAATTTCACCTCAAAAGAGTGATAGGGGAAACAACCCTCACGTTTAAAAAACTATACACCGTCGTAACTCAAATTGAAACAGTGCTCAGTTCTCGACCTTCTGTTCCTCTTACAAACGACGCCTCGGACAGCATTGACCAGAAGGTACCAGCAAGCGCCGACATCGATGAAATAACACTAAGAACAAGATGGCACATTGTAGCAAAAATGGTACAAGATTTCTGGAAACGGTGGTCATCAGAATATCTACACCAACTGCACCAACGGAACAAGTGGACAACCATTCAACCTAATTTAATGACAAATGATCTAGTTCTATTAAAAGATGAGCAACAAACTGCCACGCGATGGAAGTTGGTACAGGTTATCCACACTCACGCCGGAAAAGATGATTTAGCGCGAGGAGCCATGGTTAAATGTAAGGACGAGATACACAAGCTGCCAATAACGAAACTATGCAAACTACCAATTGAAGATTAATCTGAAGAAACACCGCCGATACAACCAACTCAACTGGCGACAGATGTAACACTCAAGAATAATACTCACTAGTGAAAAATCAAACAACTTGGTGTTCAAATTGTCGGAAGATATCGGAAAATGTGTTGTTGTTGTTAGTTAAAATTGAAGGAGAGCTTAAAAAATTTCAACTTGCGGTTTGAAAGGGCTGGAAATTGCTTCTTGTAAGATAAATGGAATGTTCTGGTTTGCGCTTACATAGAAGATGTGACATTCAATTGCCATTTACTTATGCCAATATTTACGAACGACGTTATGTCGAGAACACTCAAAGAGTGCTACGTAGATTTATTCGGAGAGGCCCGAAACCTCAGAATGCAGAATGTTACCACTAGCTGGAGTTTGGCTGGATGGGTGACCATGAACGGTGAATTTGTAGACTTATTTTTAATTTTTAACATTTTAAACCGTATGGGGTGGTCTTTAAAAAAAAATTTAAACATTAGAGGCCCAAAAAGACTACCCTGAGGAACACCAGAAACCACAGCCCTATAGTCAGATAATGAGCCATTAGAATTGAAGTATAATTTGCTTCGGTCGGACGGCGAGGTTTACGAAGGTCGGAACGTTATGGTTTGAAGAGTACTTTCCTGGTGCGGCTTCCTATCAGTATTTAGAATTAATAAGCGAATGGACCAAAACGTTTACAAATATCTGTTTCATGAAAAACATGTTAGACTCTTATTCCTTTCGAAAAATTCCGGATTCGAAGTTTTAGTTTACGGATCAAAAAATAAATGCGTTGAACAGGCCACCGCAAATCCCTGAACCTTAACCCTTTTGACAAAACTTGGGGCCAAAAATTAAGCAAGGATTAAAAGAAAAGTTTCAAGTTAAGAAAAAAGAATGGCTACCCCCTCACAAATGAAGCACCTGGCTATACCTAGTGTGCCTAGGCGTTAGTGCGCCCCTGATTTTCAACCGATCTCGATTCGGTCAATATTGGAATTGTTTCATTATTATTCACATCGCCGGTTATTTCGCCTATATCACAAAGTTTTTGACTCAAACTATTTTCTTCTCAAATCTTTAATCTGAAAAATATTACCCCGGGACTAGGTATCATTACATAAAGTAGAAGGTGAAGATTTGTAAATAAAAAAAAAAGTAAATGTTAAATGTGGTTTAAAATCAAAATGTTTGAATATAAAAGTATTTGAAAAAATAGAAGAAGATGTCGAAGAGATGTCATCACTATTTGTGGAAGTTTGTCGATATATTCATTTTTCGTTGTACAAACAATGGGAACGTGGGAATTTTACACAAATTAAATTTTTAGATTTGTATTATCATCTTTTGAATGGGTCAAAATCAAAATATGAATTAGATTCAGAATATAGAGATCTTAGAAATGCATTTATCTTAAAGCTTTATGATAAATCTTATAAATCCAATTTATTTGTTTCCAAAGTCAATAAATATGAAACCATATTTCATAATAATATTTCGATTCTAGAATTGGTAAATTTTTGAGACATTTTAATTAAAAATTATATGATACTCTTACAATGGGATGGAACTAAATTTCATGAATTTGCCAATAAACTAAAATGACTGGCTTCTTTTAAAAACGGACACAAACAACATCAAATTACCAATTCTCGAGAATACATAAATTATCAATTGTCCATTTTCAAGTCAAGGCAAAAAGAAATGGTTCAAACGAAAGTGGCTAGATTAAAATTAAAAAAATTTATTTGTGTAGAACGTGCAAGTCATACCATTGCAAAGGAAATAATAGGACCCGTTTCAAATAAAGCACTTGCAGTTATTGGATCAACAAAAATTTCTTCAAACTCTCTCCAATCAAACTCTCCAAAAATATTGTCAGCTTTAAAAAAATATGCAGATGTTTTGAAAATTGGAGAGTTTAGAACCACTAAACTTTGTGCTGGATTTTCATAATGAACACTTTACATCAAAATCTCCATCAGATGGAATCGAGATGTAAATGCTGGGAAGAATATACTATATTTGGGCTTATGTTTGATAGAACAAAGAAAAAAATATTTAAATTTTTGTAACAAAGTAAAATACTGTAATACATACTTTGGTTTGATTTTCTTATTTTCAAAATAAAAAAATTTAACCTTTTTTTGGCTGAACAATAAGGTCGATTTTCTAAATCAGATATTATTTTTCGGTCACTAAAGGGTTAAATGACCTAAATAATATATCACAAAACTAATATTCATAAATATAAAACAACAGCTCGAGCTCAACCTCAACCCAAGCAAAAGAGCAATCGAATTTATAAAACACAGTCAAAAAACTATCAATAAAATTCAAATTGGAAACCTATCCTAATGTCTACTATTTTATACACATTACACACAGCTGTTGTTGATTGTTTTTGTTTTTGTGCCTATTTCGTGATTATTCAATGAATTGTGTATTTAATATTTATGCCAGTGTACATGCTTTATTTTTATTTTGTTTATTTTTTTGTGCACGCACACTAAACAATAGCTGAATATAAAAAATCAGAAGATGGCAACCTAATTTATTTAATCCATCAGCAGCTGTTTGTATTTTACAACTACAAAATAGCAATGAAATTCGAACACAGATCATTAAACTGTTGATTTACGAGCCTCTGATTGGATTGTGAAAACAAAATACAATGTCGTCAACTTCAAATAAATTATATACATTCATAAAATTGTCGTGTCGTAAATATTCGTTTTCGTGTACTTATTTTGTTTTGTTTTCTATTCTATTTTTCTTTGTAGTTATCACGGATTTTGATTTTGAAATCTCCAACACGTAAACAAAAACCAGTTGATTGTTAAATTTCATTGTGAATAGTTGTGTAAGCATAAATAGTAAAATTATAATTTTCCATTTTTATCAATGAAAATTGTATTGTGATTTGATTCAACATTGAGAATTTTTGTTTCATCCTTTCTTCTAATAATTTTGCTTGCAAGAGTGAAAGTTTTAGTAATAAATAATTAAAATGAGATGTGTTATGATGGCAAAGTTTCATGAAAAGTGATTTTTCGTTTGTTTATTTATATTTTGTACGTGTGTGTATTTGTGTGCACTGTGTACGGTGGAAATTAATTGAATATTATATTGAAAGTTAAACAAAAGAATTCTCTTTTGATTTGATTACTCATAATCGAATTTACATAAACAAGACGGTATTATTGTTGTTTGTGTTGAATTGAAAACTATAGTGTTGTGTCAACATTGGTGTTCAATCAATATCAATATTTTATAAACGGCAAGTCACATAAAAAGGGCATTACAATTAAGAAAAAAGGAAAATAATTACAGGATTAAGAAAAGCGTTGTAATTGAATTATAATTAATTCATTTACACTCTGGACATATTATAAAGCAAACAGTAAGTAAATTCAGAATATTATATGTTATTACACAGGGTTTTAAATTTTCTTATCAAACGAATTAAAATATTTGTGATGATAACAGTATGAACTCAAATGTGTTAAAGACTGGCAATTTTTTGTTTTTGATTCACGCGGGGATTTAAAGATCATGTAAGGTCTTTAAATTTACTTTACAATCAAACCAAGGAAATAATTACCTCCTACTTACTTTGGTAATTGATAAGTGTACGTGAGTTTTAAAGAATGTATTGTTGCTATGTTTTAAGGCATAATGGATGCACTCTGGGTATTCGAGAGGACCCATTTTAATTTTTTCTAACCGAATAAATTAGAATGTTCTCTAGTTGTTTAGTCTGGTCGCATTTTATTAGTATATTTTCTTGGTGTTCGTTGTGTGAGAAGAATAACTATAGGTTATTAACCAGTCAAGACTGAATTTTAGTTTATTTTAAGAATATTTATTATTTTTATGATTCAAGTTTAAACAGCTGGGTTTTGTTTTATTATGTGGTGAAATCTACTCGTAATCATAATACAGAGGTTGAAATGTTTTATCTATGTGTTCAATGATCGGAATAAGGTAATTCTCAAAGCGTTGTAAATTTCCCAGAAAGAATTTTGGCTGAGTTTAATTAATTTTCTAATGAAAATTAGAACCTAAAGAATAATAAAACCGAGCAATTTTATAATTATTAAATATCGATCACAAAACAGTTTTAAACCATTTACTAAGGATGGATAGACAATGAAGCTCTATGTTTGATTGACCGAATTTCCATCAGCGAAACGCTAATGAAACGCAACTAAATCGACCCATTTTTGAAGCAAATCGTTACTTGCTATGAAAGATGGGTAAAATACAAGAATGTCGTTCGAGAAAGGTCTGAGGTAAACGTACCAATTACCGTCAGATAAAGTGTGCCCAAAATCGTTTTATTGGTTTGTCGGTAAGAAAACTAGTATTTGCTTCCTTTTTAATTAAATTTGTGCATGCAGAACGTTCAAACATGAACAATTATTCATTTTGGTTAGTTTCTTCTGGTGTATCTATATGGCAAATTTTTCCGATTTTTTTCGCCTCCGGTAAAAATATTAAAAATGTAGATACACGGTTAGGCACTTTTGTCATCGTGTACACATTATTTTAAGATATTTTTTAGAGCTCAAACATGTTTTAAATAATTTACCTTCTAATTAAAGCTAATATTGTAAACAATAGTCTAAAAGATTAATTTAACGGTATTATCATAATTTTATTGAAAATGAAAAGATTTTGTAACTTCGCTCTTATTACCAGCATATGCGATTTATTTTTGTTCTAATTTTCGGCGACTGAGGTTCGTATTATTGGCATATTTAGATTCATGTAGAAAATATTGAAAAAAAACAGCAAAATAATAGTTTTAGAAAATAAATTATTTATTTCGGTTCAATTTTCTAAATAATGAATAACACAAACAAGTACTTTTAATTCACAGCAACATTATCACATTAAAATTATTTAAATAATAACAAACAAATTAACAAAAACCCTTAATTCACATCTGTTCTCAGGTACTCAAATAAAATAATTAATATTTAATTGAAATTAATAAAAAACTACAAATTTTTTGTTAAAAAGGGATGGTGGGCTTAAGCAAGATATCTCTTCTTCTTTATACCAAATAACATCGTCTTTATTTGGCTATCTCCAGTTTTGGTCACTCCTTTGCATGGTTTTTATAAATACTTCTCCAGTTCTTACCTCCATTACAACTCCAGGAAAAAAACCTCCTTCGTACGCAACTATCACGAAATCACCAGGACATGATGTTTTCTTAATTTTTTTTTACAACTGAGTTTTCTGTTATGGAATCCTCATTGTTATTTTGATTTGATGGTGTTTTAATAATTGGTTTCTGTCCTTTTTCTCTTCCTTCTTTAAGTTTTTTTCGCTCATATCTCTTTACCCCCGATTAACAACGACTAAGGGTATAGAACTCCTAAAAGCTATCAGGAAATGCTGTTGTGAAGCCCTCTCAACTGAAAAATCAACCTACTGGCCAACTGATCCAAGCAAAGTACCAGATCTGATTGATTTCTTCATAATAAAGAACATATCTGTAAATAATGTACAAGTAGATGAAAGCCATGTCCTAAACTCTGACCATTCACCAATATTTCTAACGTTAAGTGAAAAAATCATTCAGAAAGAAAGAAAACCATTCCTAGTAAATAATGACACCAATTGGGCAAGCTTTAGACTATCGCTAGAAGAAAAAATTAACTTAATGGTCCCATTAAAGACTGAAGAACAATTAGACAAAGAAGTTCATAAATTTGTAAACGATATACAGCAATCAGCTTGGGAAAATACTCCTGAAACTAAAACGAAAATCAAGGGAAACAACTACCCTATGGAAATTAGGGAACTCCTCGCAGAAAAAAGAAGAGCGAAAAGAGTATGGCAACAAACAAGGGCCCTCCAAGATAAAACTCATTTGAACAATCTAACTCAACAATTACGAAGAGAGATCAAAGAATTGAAAGATGAATCAATCAGCAACAATTTAAGAAAATGAACATCACACTCTTTGGAAAGCAACCAAAAAAATTAAAAGACCCATAATGCAGAATCTCCCAATAAGAATAGCAGGTGAGAAATGTTCTAGAAATAATGAAGACAAAGCTCGAGAATTTGCTGAACACTTCGAAAAAATATTCCAGCCACATGAAGACCAAACGCTAGAAGCCGAAATAATAACTGAACAAGCTGTGCAAGAAAGTAAAGAAATCCTGCCCACAACACCAAAAGAAGTCATGCATGAGATAAAAGCTAATATGAATATGAAAAAAGCTCCTGGGTACGATCTTATTACTGCCGAAATCTTAAAAGAACTGCCAAGGAAAGCTCTGGTAAAGCTCACCAATCTTATAAATGCAGCATTTAGAATCAATTATTACCAAACTTATGGAAAATTGCAGAAGTAATTATGATTCCCAAACCTGGGAAACCACCATACATAACATCGTCTTATATGCCAATTTCGCTATTGCTAGTCATGTCCAAACTCTTTGAGAAACTTCTGGTAAAAAGATTAAATCCAATAATCGAGAGTAAAAACTTGATCCCAAATCATCAGTTCGGTTTTCGCAACCAACACTCAACAATTGATCAAGTAGACAGAATAACCAGTATAATTGAGAAAGCATTAGAGGAGAAAAAAGTCTGTTCAAGAGTATTTCTAGACGTTGCACAAGCGTTTGATAGAGTGTGTCAGAGAAGAGAATAAAACTAAATGAAGCTAAATCAGTTCACATTAACTTTACAAACAGACGATTCGAACATATTCTGATGACCATAAATCGGGAAATAATAACGCATGCGAACACAGCTAAGTATCTCGGCTTGACCCTGGATGCTAAACTACGATGGAAAGCACACGTCAAGAAGAAAAGTGAAGAATTAAGACTTAAATACAGAAAAATGTATTGGGTGATGGGAAGGAACTCTTCTTTATCAACATACAGCAAGCTTCTATTTTATAAGCAAATATTCAAACCGATTTAGACTTATGGTGTTCAGCTTTGGATTTGTACTAATCAGAGCAACATAAATATCATCCAAAGATTTCAGAATATGGTATTAAGGAACATCGTTGATGCACCTTGGTATGTCAGGAACAATACCTTCATAGTGACCGTAAAGTGCACCTCATCTTAAACGAAATCCAGGAAAAAGCACGGAGACATGAAGAAAGGCTCCGCCAACATGTGAACATTGAGGCAACTCAACTCCTAAGCATCACGAATTTAATACGCAGACTTAAAAGGACCAAACCTTTTGAGCTGGTCTGATTATCAGCTTAAACAGCATTGTGCTGATCTAAAATCCACTACAAAGATGTGGTTTACCTACTTCAATTTATCAGACACTATGGAACGCCAATGGGAAGAAGCCATAGATTAATTTAAGTTAGTAAATTAAGTCAGAAATAAATGGCTCATTAGTCCAGGAGGCTCTTTCCAATTTTTGCAGCCAGTGCTCTTTCTTTTTCCATTTCCAAATTTTTGAGATATTCAAAATATTTATTTGATGTGATTGCGTCAGGTGTTATTTTCCTTCTTACATTTTTCTTCTTCTTTTCAGTAGAACAGTGAAAAGATTTCTTAAACGGTGTGGGGCTGCGGAGTTGTACCGATAAGAAGTAGATCTTGTTCATCTTTGCTTTTATCTGGCGTACTCATTACGAGTGCATTTGTTGCATTCTGCGGTTCTGAGGTGAATGGTGATATTCCGGAATTGGCGTTAACCAAAATTGCTGAACCAACAAGCCAATTTTTTAATTATTTCAAATATCCACCACTATTGGTACACTTTATTGTGAATGAGCTCATATGCTCAAAATAGGGTGTGCCAAAATATACATATCAAATTAATAAGTCAATATAAGTTCTTGTTGAACATCAATACTCAAGTTTAAATCATCAAAATCAACGGTACAATTTAACTCCTGATTTCCTAGCCATATTTGGTCGTCTAACACAAGATCGAATGATTTACATACACGTCTTTGCTTGTCCAATTAACATCGTCTTTCAAATCTTTCCAGAAAAGAAAAAGATTTTCATCTTTTAACTAACCATTCAAGACTTCAGCACTTTTCTGGAACATTAAAAGCTTTTCTAATGGGAGCCTTTTTCCATAATTGGTAAAAAAAGGCTGGTTGGTTTGATCCTTATTGTCATCATTCTGAGCGGGAATTTGAATGTTTTCAAAAGATGATGGTGCTCTTGCATTTTCCAAAAGCTTGTTGTAGTCGATAGTTTCAGAATTAAAGGGAGAACCTCGACGTTCTGAATCCGTTTTTAATAATTTATCTTTTAAGTGCACGGTCGAAGCAAGTTTTTAATAAAGGCGCAAAATCTTCCCTGTTTAATTTTACACTTTTGCTTTCAATTTTCCAGGACCGCAATATATTCTTCCATTCAGTTTTAACTGGGTGAAAACATGCTACATCTAGTGGTTGCAGTAAATGTGTAGCGTTTGGGAGCAGTACAATCAATATAATTCTGTGATCTCTACAGAATTCTGCAAACGGAAGTGACAAGTGAGAGCTGTGACCATCCAGAAATAGGCAGACGGAAATTTTTTCTCTAATTTGATCAGCCATGGGTAAAAAACATTTGCCACATATTCAAAAACTGTTTGGCAAGTGATCCATTCACTTTCCGACTTGCCAACTCCCCAATCGACTGTAATTTTTTTTGATTGTATTGACAGGTATTCTTTGGTATGTATAAACTACCATAGGTGGAGCTAATTCTCCATCAGCTCAAACAGTAACCAACACTGTTAGGCATTCCTTCTCGTCATTGGCAATCCTGTTGTAAGCCTGCTTTGAACCTTTATGTACTAAGACAGCTTTTTTTTGTGTGGATAGGAGAAATGCTGTTTCATCTGCATAAGAAATCCGAGATGGATCGGTTAACACATCTTGGAAGTTTTCTTCGTCAATAAATGACGTGATTTTATTGAACCAAGCCCGTATTTGTGGTTCAGTAATAGACGTGCGACTTGCCGTTAAATTTTGCGATACTCGCTCCGTAATAATTGGATGCCTTTTAAGGAACAATTCATACAAATGTCTACCAAGTATTCCATTTTTAAATTTTTTTTACTTAAACTTTAGTTTACTTAAACTTAGTTTTTTTTTTACTTAAACTGACATTACAAAAATTTATTTCGGTAAATGAAAATTTAGTGTGCCGGAAATTAGTCAAATGTTTAATTTGTGTAAAAGTAAAGAAATGATATTATTAAATTTTAAATACATTTAGTAGTATTAACGTATTATTAATGCAACCGCTTGAACCTATTATCGGTTTTATGCCAAAAATACAAACATGCCAAATTATTTCCTAACTTATTTTCGGCAGGTTAATTATTTTGATGTTTATTTAAACTTACCGAAATTCACAAATATTTTTTTGATTTTAGGCACAACAATGAGTTGAACAAGGCAACAAAACTACACAATAAATAAAAATGAGTAAAAAACGCTTTAAATCACTTAAGAGGAAAATTAAAGCACTTGTACTAAATAGTCAACGATGCACGACCAATTCCACTATACTACTAAAATTAAAGAATGCGTTGCAATGAAACAAAATAACGGTAAATTAACGACCCCGATCGAAATGTTCGTCTCTGTCTATTATGAAGGGAATATCGATTTTTCGAAATATAGTTGTCTCTGATCGAGAGAAGTGAATATTTTCTTATTATTTTTCGTTTTTCGTAAAACTGCCGATAATTGGACTATTGACGAAAATTGGTACTTTTACTGATCAAAGAAAGGTGAACAAAGGGGTTTTAAAGGGAATTTTTATGACGTACTAGAACTTGGTCAAACGTTTCATTCTAATCTCTACTTCAGCAAATAACCAGATTGTAGCAAGCAATTCGAAAAAATCGACCAGAATTGATCAATAGAAAGGGTGTTGTCTTCCATCATGACAACAGGATAACCCTGACCCGGAAAAAATTGAGAGATATTGGCTGGGAAGTTGTGATGCATCCACTGTATAGCCCGGACGTTGCATCCTCTGACTACCATTTGTTATGACCTCTGTAAAACTCCTTGTAGTCTAAAGTTGGCTCCAAAAAAGGAATGTGAAAATCACTTGGCCAAGTTTTTCGCAGATAAACCACAGAAGTTCTACACCGATGGAATTATGAAACTTCTTGAAAAATACCAAAAGGTCATAATAATGGCCAATATATATAGGTTAAAGAGATCTGCATTTTTTAACATGGCCGTTTCACATCTATAGGATAGGGATGATTTTTTAAATTAATTTCACCCTGATCCCACCAAAAATATGTCCTGAAGTTTTGTGTGTTATTTCTCTAGAATTGCCCTAATCCAAATTCATACCCCACTAATATGACAAATGACAAATTACACTAATCTATACTTTTGAATATGGACATTTCGTGTAGAGAGGAGAAGAATGAGGCTTTCAAATTAGTTTTGACATATATTTTATTGCACAATTATTACTTTATTTCTAAAAATGACAATAATATAAAAAAAATATTCATTTGTAAAGTTATTTTTATTTAAAGGATTAATCCAAGAAATATGACATATAAAACATCTCGGTAATGTAGAATATTTTTGCTGCTGAAATTTGTCTGTTATCTTCAATAAGGTGTAAAAATAACGGAAATAAAGTTAATTTATAAATTATTTCAAAAGAAGCACAGATGTTGTAAAAGTACAACACTTTAACACATCCGATAAACAAAAATTGGGTTAATAATTCAAAGATGTAAGTCACAATTTAAGTATTTGCCTAAAACTTTTAAAAGTGTTAAAATACTTAAATTGTGACTTACACATTTCAATTATTAACCCAATTTTTATGTATCTCAGTGTTAATCAAGTTCCAAAATATAGTTTTGGTTAAAATTTATAAAACTTTAGTAAAATTATATATCTTTCTCGGTTTGATTAAGCTTAACAGTTCCAAAGTTACATTTTCCAATTTTTATTTTATTTTAAAATTTTAAAATAAAACTTAAACCAAATCACTCAGCAATGCACATTTTGGGTTAGGTTATCAAAGTTAAAGTAGTTAATTTAAAGTTACTTGTATAGCGCAGAACATCTCGAACTTTACTGTTTTCGAGATCCAACAGGTTGTCCATATTGAACTTACACCTAATGCCGAACATGAGTTAAGGAAGTGAATCAACATCTCTTCCTCCTTCTCGTCCAAACAGCTTCTACAGAAGTCGCATTTGCCTCCAGATTCAGCCTTCTTGCATGTTTTCTTCTGGCTAGTTTTGGCCAAACCGACAGGTGAGGGTGTAAGTCCATCTTTCCTCTGTTAAGGCTGGCGCCTGTTTCCTAGTTTAAGCGCAGTGAAAGGCCAATTCAGACTTGGCCCTTACCGGTTGTGACTGGAAACGAGCTCATCCGCCGAATGCTGAAATGCTCACGACTAATTCCAGCGACTTTATTACCGCTTGACTGTTCATGTCAGATTGCGATATAACCTGAGGATACCACATTATGCTTCAACCAAGTCGAAACCTCTTCAATTAGGGAGCAAGGTTAGAATAATTTTCTTTTATAGCGTCTTATGTGATCTAAGACATATTTGACGATATTATTTATTTTAGCAATTGAAAGCAATTTAACATGGTATTTAGTGTCCTCGTTTTATAGAAAGATTGGTTCGACTAGAATAATCGGAATGAAATGTTTAATTTTCTCATTGAATGAGATAGTCTGAATCAAAAAATTTAGACCTTAAAACCCGCCGGACTAATTCGAGGAGGCAAAAACAACGAAAATAAAATTATCTGTATCATAAGAAAAATAAAATGACCTTGAATGTCTCTCTGAGAAATGTGAATACTCTAATTTAAGGTTAGCCTGTATTTAAACAAGTTTTTGTCAAAATTTCCAATGGTTTATTCGGTTTTGTTGAAATTTATTATATTTATTAAGCGTTTTTCAAGTTTCTGTCAAAATTATGTAAAATTTCAAATATGGCTAACAGTCCTAAAGCGAAATACGCATAACAATCTGTAACAGTTGAATTCCAAAAAGTTAAATGTATTTTTTTGGTTTGAAACGTAAATCTCTGTACTATTTAGGTCTTAACATTTTCTCTATTCTGAGCATCCATACTTCGATACAATGAATATATAAACGAAATGAATCATCTGGAAATTTTCCAAAAAAGGTTTAAATAATTTAACACGAATTCATGTCATTATCACAATTTTATATGGAGGTGTTGTAGGTTTCTTACAATCAACTTAGAAAAATAAGATTTGAGTTTGTTAAACTCTGTACCAGCCATTTAAGCAAGATAAATTCGTCATACTAACTTATCGCACCATATTTGCGCCAAAACCACTTTGGTTTTAAATTCCTAGAGACTACTCCTTATTTGGAGCACTGTATATTCTAAACAACAGGTATGTAAATTCATTGTGTTTCATTGGGAAATATGAAAAATTGATAATTGGCCTTATACCTTGGACGGCTCATATAAATGAGCTTGAACAGGTTCATGTTTCATTGCCAAACTAAAGATTCCACAGATTAGCAATTATGTAATCATTCCACTAGAGACTTAAAAATCTGATGACCCAATTTTGAGTTTTGTATCAACCATGCAGAGTCGAGTGGTCCACCAAAATACCGGAAAATTTCCCGGTAAACCGCAGCTCAGAGATCGAATTTTTAATTTAAATTTGAAAAAAGATTTTTAAAAAATACCATCTACGAAATACTGGGTTTCTTCGTGTTCAATCTAACTGATCTCACCCCATACCTGAAAAATGTTCTCTTTATTCTAATCAATAGTGTCCGATGTTCGATAGGATTCCGGTGGATGTGCTGCCAGTTTAGTTCCGGTTCTTTACAGTTTTCGATAAATTCACTACCACGTGTTTCTTCACCATTTTGATCTTAGAGATAGTTTAACAGCTTTTCGAGGTAAATCGCAATTAATCGAGCTAATATTACAAGCTTTCATCAAAATAATGATTATTCCTTCAAATTCTGCAGTTCTTCCCTAACTTGTGGTACTTCATCTCCCTCTTTCATTTAGTGTTACTCTTTTTTTGGCAGTTATCCAACTTTTGAAAGGCTCCAGCTCCAAGTTTTCAACGGGTTGGTGATATATTCCCGAGGGACAAAATCTAGCGGGACATAATTCCGATGTACAAAATCCCGAGGGTATAAAATCCCGAAGGTACAAAATCCCAAAGATACATAATCCAGAGGGTACCAAATCTCTACGGTACAAAATCCCGAGGGGACAAAATCCCGAGGGTACAAGATCCCGTAATCCCGAGGAAATCCCGAGGACCGCCCCTTCTGGTGAAGGAAAATTTAAATTTAAAGTAAAATAAAAATCAAAACCGGGATTTTTATTTTTACGGAACTGGGGTTTTTAAAGCAGGATTATGAAAGCGGGATTTTTTTGAGCGCAATTTTAACTAATTTTAATTAGAAAATATCAATCGTAATTTTGAAAATTTTTCGTTTAGTTAAACAAATCGTTCATTTAAATATGGCCAATCTTTTATTTGAGCTCAATCGTTCTTCCATTACCGAAATACTCGTTTTATGACATGCAGTTTTCTCTCTATGTTACCTACTCTTCGATAGGTGGCCCGTTCTTGAAACTAACTAAATTGTACCTTTATCGTTCTTTTCGACCTCCTGCAATATCATAAACATAAAGAAGCGGAGTTTTAACTTGCAGAACAAAATTACCACCTTGTTTTGTTGTGTATCGGTACAATCTCCTCTGAGGTTCTGCAGCATCAACTTGAATGACCGGACGGATTGGATCCTCTGTTGGATTTGAATTCAGTTCGTAACGCTCCAAATGCCACAGTCTTATCCGCATTGATATTTATTTGGTAATTCTCAATGGTTTGAGTAATATTGGCCATTTTCCCATTATGAATAATAATCTTAAACCCGATAGACCACTTAAATAACTCGAAAATTAAGCATTATAACAAAAAATGTTCCAGGGTAAAGTTGTTTTGGTTCGAAATTGAAACCTGATTAGATTGCTTTTAATGCCCTTGACTTAACTAGGTGAATTTCACTTTTAGAATACAAACCAAAATTTTTACTGGAATTATTTATTTTACGCAAAACAGCAAGAAACTTTAACCTGAAACATTTTTTGAGCCCCATTTTCTTTCCAAAATAAGTTTATATAAAAAAAACGAAAAGATCATAAAATTATTTGCATTTAAATCTGTTTGCAATATTCTAGACTATATTTTCTTGGTTTAACAACATTTCTTTATGTATTTGATTTTCGAAGTGATTAACATTCGTTTGATTATTTGTACCAATTTCTTTGTTCCATTATAAAACACATCAATGACACTTAGAATGGATGCACCAAAAAATAAACCAGCTATTCCACCGATCGAGACTAAGGATAATTACAAAACACAGTATGTAGTAACACCAAATTCTAAGAGGCCATATACTTACTAACTAAATCCAATGGGGATCGAACTACTGTCCGTATATAACGTACATTGGGTAAGTTCACCAAATTTATTTTCACCTCGCTTCCTGATTCATCCCGGTACTCTCTGAAAATGACGAACATACGTATAACTAATCATTGCATTTTTCATTTAAGGTTAGCTATGCGCTAAACTTACTCATTCGAATTAAAAATAATATTATAATCAGGCTCCTCACACGAATCGATACATTCACAATCCAATCGTTCATCAACAATATTCGCATAGTTTTCGGTCAAGCAAACCAAACCACGGTAATCACAAATATTAATCGAACCATTTCGATTGATTGGTGCCAAATGATTTGTACAGTTACAAAATTTCAATTGGATTTTCGAGTGACACTTTACAATGCAAGTTGAATAGCTAAAATGTTTGTACAATTGCAAATCGGGATGCTCGTGTGGATCCAATTCAAACGGAAATTGACATCGACGTTGAGAAATTGGAACGTGTTTTACATCATCACTATTTACAATTTCGGTTATGCTCAATATGATTTCCTTAACCGTACCCCAGAGTATGGTTTCTTTAAGATTTTTTTCCTCATTTATGTATGGTGTATCGTACGATGAGTGTATATGAATTTGACCATCTTCAAATAGTTCAAATTTTAATCGACCTGGCCCACTAATTCGATTACTGATTAGCTGCTTTGCAAACGGTGGATTAGTAAACGCAGAATTTATCGTGTAGCATACGCCAAATTCGGTTTGTAATGGTAGGAAGGCGTCACAACACTCAAATTCCTCTTCGTTCCAGAAGCAATTCTCTAACATTGAGGTACAGTTTGAACGATACTGTGGAAATAAAAAGATTTTTTGAGTTTTTCAATAAATATTATGTCGATAGTAGATAATTTACATTGACCAGTATGTCCGTAAAGTTATTTGGACATTGAATGTCGGCGAGGCATGCTTTGCAGTTATAACAGTTACCACTAAAAAATGAAATGGATGCCATCAAGTCATCTAGGTTTTTATCTCGTTCAGGGCCAAAGTATCTGCAAAATTTTCAAAATATACTCTACGTACTAAATAAATGGTTATGCCTAACCTTTCATTCAGATCATAATTTTTTTCACCATTAAAAATTTCACAAACTGTTATCGCTGGAAATGATGTATTCCAATCCAAACTAAAAAAATGATAGAATGATTGAATATACATAGTAGTTCGATTTACATGTGTATACCATTAAAAATACTTACCTTAATGTATCCACAGTAAATGTCAGCGAACTTGTCAAAAAAGCAAACCATATACTAAAATTTGTTTTGACACAGCCATATGTTAGCACAAATATTGTCAAAAACCAATAAGTTCTGGAAAATTAATGAAATAAAATGTGGTTAGTGCTAATAATTTCACTGTTAACTCTATCAGTTGATTACGATTTAAATAGAGAACGAGCGGTACGTTTCATTGTCAGCGGTGAAGTTTGTTAAATGGAAACATTAAATATTATAGTTTTAGAAGTCAGTCACTATATTTGATTTTAATTGTCTGATATGATTTACATTTTTATCTTAATGGATCTTAATTGGTTGGTATATTTTTCTTTGTTATTAAATTGTTTTATCTATAAATATTTATTAAATATGAAATGTAAATTAAAATGTATAGAAAATGGTTTTTTATAATATTTATGTTAGATTAGTGACTTGAAACTTGGTCGAATAAAATTTAGTAAATTTTAGTTTGTTTATTTTTAATAAACCTGGTTCAAAAATGAAATTAATGTTTGGTCTTTCAACACTTATCTAGCCGTTTATGAAATATGTAAATAAAATCTTCAAGTAGGTCTTTACTTGTATGGAGGTGCCAGAGACAATAAACGAATTTCGAATTTCATGAATATAATATAGTATATACTCGTATGGTTAAAAATACGTCAAATCACAAATTTGGTATATGGGACCGGAAGTCGTGTTTAAATTTTTTATTTTTTATGTTTTCAATTGGTAGTACTAGTTAAAAAAAACATTTTGTAGAAAATGATTTTTTGTTGTTGTTGTTGTTGTTATTTAAAATACAGGGTGTCAAATTTTGAGAAAAATGATAAACATGATGTTGTGTTTATGGCTATAAAAGGAAAAATAAATATCCGATATTTAAGAATCGGACTCGTTTTAAAGGTAAGTTAATACGGATTAATAAAAAGATATAAAAATGATTAGTTCTTTAATTTCTTCATTTTCAAATTTCCCGCCAAAATTTTATTTTTGAATTTTCTTAATGATCGTCCAATTTTTTTTTTTTTTTTTTTAAATTTTACGTCCTTTAATTCTATTGAACATACTAAAAACTTGCGCTAGCAAAATTTTTCGTTTTCGTGCAAAATACGTTTAAGTATGACGATTTATCCGGTTTTGGAATACAAAATCAAATTGTTAGATGTTATTTTCAATTTTTAACTTTTTACGCTCGACCTGATAATGTAATTGGTTAAAATTATTTCGTCGATCTTTAGTATATTCTTACTTCTAATAGAAAATTAAAAAAACGAAGAGGAAACAATTTAACTCCGACTCTCCCACTCCTTCATCGCAAGTCGTCACAAAACTGAATATGTAAGCATGAATTTAATCATTTAAGAACATGAAGTAAGTGGTATATTAAAGAAATACGTCTCTAATGATATACCTGCAAATTATTGTAATATGTCATTTGTAATATCCCATAACAGTAACTTCTTATAATTACATGACGTCATCTTTTATGAAATTCTCCCTGCCCCAGCCTGAACGTGACGACAATCAATACTCCTTCCCCAAACAAAGGCGTAATGTAGTTTAGGGATAGCCCATAAAGCTATTAGTAAAAAATAAATTTTGGTATGAGTCATTTATTTTGTTAGTTCCAAGGTACATAAACCGTAACATAATCTTTTGAAACAAAATGACGCATATTTAAAAATTTAATTATAAAAGAAGGGGTAGGTAGGCCTATAAGCAGTGGTTTTTGTTAACATTTTTTGGTATAAATTAGTGTTTAAATTAATATTTCAGTTAGTTTAACTTGTGAAGTTCTATTTAAATCTTTTGCGCATTTAAATAACATCAAAAGTATTTCAAATAATAAGTGGAATAATGGTTGGGTACAAAAAGTGTTGTAAGCCGTTTCCTGAGTTGAAATGTTCTAAAACTTTAAGAAATGTTAATGATTATATTAAAATTTGTTTGCCGCGCTCGATTCATGTAACTGAAAATTCATCGATTTGTACATCATGTTATTACCGGGTGACTAATAAACGTCAAAAAGTTGAAAACAAGGTATCACCGGTTAATAATTCATTAAATTCACCTGTTACTCTGGAGACATCATCAACAGTCAATGACGAGAATATTTCGAGTATGAGTGAAAGTGAGTAATGCCAAATAAAAAGTACTCTCGTTCGTTTATAAAAAATATTCAAATAGTGAAGATTATATAACGTGTAAATTTTAACCGTATAAATATCTTTAAATTTCTATCCTTGTTTTGTAATAAATTTTTTTACTGTCAATATTTTTTGTTTGAAATTTAATTTTGAATCACAAAAACGAGTGAAAAATTAACCTGGAAAAATTAAATTAATTCGAGTTTTTGTAAGAGGACCAAAAATCTACCATTCGATTTTTGAAATTTTCAAAATAGGTAGAGTCATACTTAAACGTATTTTGCACGAAAACGAAAAATTTTGCTAGCGCAAGTTTTTAGTATGTTCAATAGAATTAAAGGACATAAAATTTAAAAAAAAAAATTGGACGATCATTGAGAAAATTCAAAAATAAAATTTTGGCGGGAAATTTGAAAATGAAGAAATTAAAGAACTTACCATTTTTTTATTTTTTTATTAATCCGTATTAACTTACATTTAAAACGGCCCTATATCATAAATATCGGATATTTATTTTTCCTTTTATAGCCATAAACACAACATCATGTTCATCATTTTTCTCAAAATTTGACACCCTGTATTTTAAACAACAACAACAACAACAAAAATCACGTTCTACAAAATTTTTTTTTTAATCAAGACTACAAATTCAAAACATAAAAATCATAAAATTAAAAATGACTTCCAAAAATTTGTGATTTGAAAATATTTATGGTGCTGGTACCTCGAACAACCAAAATATCCATAATAGTGTTCGTTAAAATTAATATTAATTTCAAAAGCTATTTTCTTTCAGTTAACCTTAAAATTCGTTACACAAAAATTAAGACTTTGGACTCGCCAAAAGTTTTTCCAAAGAATTTTCTTCAAACAACTATAACACTCATTTTTTGTTAACCGTAATCCTACCAAGGTGTGTCGGTTTGACACATTTGTGTTTTTAAGTGATAACAGTTTCAAAATAATATTAATTTAGTTATGAAATTACATGCATTTTATTTTGAAACATTCCTTTAAACGCAAACGAACTTGATGTTCAATTTACGGAAATTTAGTAATAAATATTATTTAATGAAAAATTTAAAGTGCAGGCGTAACCAACCAAGGTGTGCTAAAAAAACTCATATTCGAGAACATATTTTTAAATTCTCTTTGATGCGTTTTGTTTTGTTTTTCGTTGCTGACGGGAATTTAGATATTCATTTACATTCTCTCATTTTTTGTTTTACTCTTAGTAGTTTCTGTTTGTCTTTGATACTATTATCACAGAAGAAAGATTAACCAGAATAGACATTGCGTGAATCAAATTTTTTTTTCATCCCACCTTCTTTTTTGGACATTGAAGCATAATTATTTTCGAATATTATGAATTTTTTAAATATTTTATACAAATTATACTGTCAAAACAAAACTTTTCAAATAATTTCACTAACTATACTGTTAAGGATTCTCAATTTTTATTATTTCAAATAAAAACCAGTAAACCAAAGAATACATAACCCAACTTTCTCTTACCTTCGGCAAATCAAGATCAAAAAAATGAGTCCACATTTTTCCATACAAAAACAGCGTTATGTCTCTCCTGGTTGTATTCTGTGCTATTATCGTCGAATATCCTTCATTTGTTTCCTTTTTATATTTTATTGTGGTCACGTGTGTTTATTTTATTTTCGAATAAATCTGGTGAGTGCTCTAGCTTGATTTGATTCATTCGATATTAATTTAAATAACTTACATTGATAATGGCAAAAACAGTTTTTCACCTATGCTGATATAATGCAAGCAATCAACGATAGTTATCCTGGGGGCGATATATCATACATAAGCGATAAAGAAGAGGAACTAGATGTCACTTCTGATAGTGAATTTGATATGATGGAGGTAAATTCTGACCACGATGGCGGACAAAGCATTAGTGAAAATTGTGGAGGAGAGCATGATGCTGATATTAATACAAAGTTTATTGGAAAGTACGAGACAATTTGGAATTTGATTCCTAACCAATCGCGACTTGCTCCAAGTCGTAACAAAGCTAGAGGCGGCTTGTATAAAGTAATGTTTTCGCCAGGTATGAAAATTAATACCACAGACGACGCTTTTGAAATATTTTTTGACAACTCAAAAATTACCGAAATTAGTGCTTTATGGAAACCTATATACACATATCAATAAGCAGATCAAAAGACAAACTATTTGGGAAATAATAAATAAGAACTTATTAAAACATTACATACCTGATGAGAATCTTACTATTGAAGAACAGTTGGTCCGTTTCCTAGTACGAGTGTCATTCCGGCAGTAGTTACCTTGAGAGCCCGATAAATATGATATGAAACTATGGTGAATTTGCGATAGCGGCACAAGATATCCCTTGCGCGGTATATTTGTCTCAGAACGTAGTGGAAGAATTATATGAACTATTTATACGAACAAACTGAAATATAACTTGTGACAATTATTTTACCAGTTACGGATTAGCCAACAGTTTATTATCAAAAGGTTTGACTATCGTTGGAACACTATGTAAAAATAAAAGGTTCATACTAAAGGTTAGACAAATAAAAACAAATCTGAAATTAATTTATATTACAATAATACCAACGGTTTTAAAACGTAAAACGCAGCGTTGGCCACTTTTACTTTCGTTCAATCTCAATATTTCTGGAATTGCATCTTATATTATATATACTCATTTGTTTCCTGCAAAGGCGCAAAATATTTTTCAAAGATATAGCATGGAATATGGCCGAGGCTCAAATCAGACGTCGAAGTACCTATGGCTTATCTTAAATCTTTTGGTTCTTGACCAACAAATATTTAATTGGTTACAATTTTCTGGGCCATTTAAATATATTTTTTAATTGAAAATGGTATTGTTTGCGTACATTCGGTCAAGAATCAGATTAGATAAAATAAAACAAAATCTTTCTTTTTTATTCCAGTGAGTTTAGCGCTTAAGCAACAATTTGACGGCAGTTAAATCGTGAAGTTGTCCAATGTATTTCTCTAATAGGATGATATTAAGGCAATATGGCTAACCAATAGATCTCTGATGGGGGTATTGAAATAATTAGTATACGTACTTTAGTCAAATAATTTTGAACCTATCCCAAATGTTGCTGTTAATTGCTTCATTATTAAACAGTTTTTTTTTGTAATTTACGCCTCGATTCACAAAATGTAAATTGGCTCTGAAACTGCAAAATATCCGTTTACTTATTCATTTACATGTGTGCCCCAGGTTGATTTTTTTGACTAAACTTTCGGCTTTTAATTTCAAGGCAATACATTACGCTATTCATTAACAAAAAGTATTTGCACTTTTCCAAGTGTTTCTATTCTTTTAGAATAAAGAAAATATTGAATATAAATCAGCTATTAGTTATCATTTATAGAGATAGTGATTTGGTTAAGCATTATGTAAAATTTAATTTGCGCCTCGAGTCTTTTACGAAATACTCATACTAATGATAATGAGTAATGAGTAAATTCAGTTTCTTCATCATTATTATTGACAAATTTAGTTCTCAATATTTTCATTAAAGGTATAATATGCATTTTAACCATTGTGCAGAATACAGAACAACTCTTCTTTTCCCATTTTTTTTTTTTAGAAATTTTCAACTATATTCCTTTTCTTCCGGCCAAAAGAATAATTTAAGAATCGAGGCATTAAATTTATTCAACTACTATGTACATTTAAAGCGGGCGGTAAATTTTTTATGGCTTTAGTTACAATGACGAGATCTCATTACTTTACTGTATTAACTATGTTTTGTATAACTGAATTTTTCATTAAGAAATGTGAAGCTAAAAGACACCATTTTTAAGGAAAATAGTAAACATTTATACCATACTAAAAAAACTCTTCAGAAAAATAGTCCCCTCTTTAAGGCTCTGTTATTTGGTAGGCACTGGTTTACATAATTACAAACAAAGTGGAATTAAATCGGAAATATTAATATTTATTAATCGGAATATTTTTTAGTTTCTTGCTATTCTTTTTGAAATTAAGAATCAAAACAATAAAGGTATAAAGCGGTATATGTACGAGTACATGGTCTTCCATATTTGGGAGCTTTAAATGGCTCCAAAAGTGAATTATAAGATTCTTTTTAGCAGGCTCCTATTTAGAAAAATTGAATCATATTCCTTTCCAGCTGCGGAAGCGTTCCCATTACAGAAAATGTCAACGAATCTACAAGTATATCTAAATATTTATTCCATTTAGTAATCACGAATTTACGACTAATCATAAAACATGTTTTACATGTTAGTAGCTGCTTTATTTGACTCCGCGCGACCCGGACATGAATTTTGGTCGCCTCATGAGTAAGTGAGGCGAGAATTACCGGATCGTGATGGTATTAGTTATTGTGTGTTCGAATGCTCTTTTATGATTCATGCTCTTTTTAGTTTTTCGTTTCGTTATTTTGTGGTGTTTGTACAGATTAGCAGTGCTGTACAAATTGTTTTCTTCCGTTAGTAGTGTAAAGTGGATTGTCCTGGGCCAGCCGAAAAAGATTTTACACCAAACATTTTTTACATGTAAATTACAACAACATAAACGTTTACGTATTTTTTTTATATGCATACTACACAGTGCAACCACAGTAACTAAATCTCTGTACAGTGCAATCAAAGTAACTAAACTCTTTAATAATGATAAAACATGTATAAATTCAACAAGAAAAATTCTTGGTCATCGACGAGAATCGAACTCGAGACTTTTGCATGGTAAGAAACTGTCTTAACCATCATACTACGAGCGAGATTGTAAATCTTCAACTATTTATGGTTTAAAAAAAAAATTCCGCATGTTCAGCGAAATAAAAAAATTACAATAATATAATAATACCCCTAAATGTCGATTACAAACTCTACACGCTTTAAAAATATTTTGTATACGATAATAATTTTTTATTAATTGAAATTAGATAGTGTAAAGTTATAATAATATTTTTTTTTTTTAATTCAACCTTGACATTTCCGGAGAATGCATAACTGCATAGTTATAATAATATTTTATAATTTAACCTTGGCGTAAAATTTGCTGTAATGTACATAATGAAATTCTGTATATGTAAGAGAAAATATTTGAATTGAAGTGTATTTGTATAGTTATCAACCTGTTATATTACATCTGCATTTCGTGAAAAAAAAATCATTCTATTTAGAAGTTATAAAAGGGTACGCATTTATTGTATGATACATTAGAATAATGTATATGGTTAAACCGTTTACAATGATGGTTGCGGGACCCTCAGGGTGTGGAAAAACAACTTTCGTTTTAAATTTATTAAAACATTTAAATGATGGTAAAAAATTTAATAAAATTGTGTGGTGTAATGGAAACTCAAAAGCGATACCACAAGATATCTATGAAACAAATGAAATAGAAATTATAAAAAATATCCCAGATACTTTTGAGAATTGCGAAGACGGAAGTATCATAATATTAGATGATCTAATGACAGAAGCGTATAATAAAAATATTTGTGAACTTTTTACCAAAGGTTCACATCATAATAATTTATCTATTATTTTAGTAACTCAGAATGTGTTTCATCAGGCAAAATATTGTCGAGATATTTCTTTAAATTGTAAATATCTTGTAGTTTTTAAAAATCCACGAGACAGATCTCAGATTTGTTCTCTAGCCAGACAAATATACCCTGAAAACACAGCGGAACTTATGAGGGTATATAATGAAGCTACTTCGAGACCTCATGGTTATTTACTATTTGATTTAACACAATCAGTTAATGATTTATTTCGTTTCCGTACCGATATCTTAAAAAAAGGCTATTTCACATGCTATTGTCCATCAATTTTATTCGAAAATAAAAAAGTGTGTATAAAAAATGAAACGATTGAAGGCAAACAAACATATTCTACATGTGCTAAAAAAGTGTAACTCAAAAACAAGAAAAGCGCTACTTAAAGTCTGCACCCCTGAAGTTATAAAAACTTTATGTGAAATATCACTCAACACATTAAATGGAAACAACAGAATTTCTAAACAGTGTAAAACAAAATTAAAAAAGTATAAAAGAGAACTTCGCGACTTGGCTTGTTCAAAACTGTGTCTCTCTTCAAAGCGTAAAATTCTTGTACAAAAAGGTGGATTCTTACCCGTTTTAATCAGCACTATTTTATCAGGGTTGATAGGCCAAATAATTAATCAGACATCATGAGTAATTTACAACGGATGATTGTTATACAACCAGAAATTTTCGAAAAAATTAAAAAAATTTTAATTGATGATAGTAAACTATCGGAATTAGATAAAAATATGAAATCAATTCTACGTAACAACAAACTAACTGATTTGAATAAGTGGCATCTATATAGACAGAACTTATTAACATATTCATCAATGAAAAGAAAAAATGCGTATAAAGATAAATTTAATTTGTATCAACCAGCAATACGTCATGTTCATGAAGTGGGAGTTCAAACTAAAAGAATTATTTCTAAAAACAAAGATACAAATACAGATGCATCATCAAAAGGTTCTGATAAATATACACAAGCTGATATACCTAAAGCAAAAGAGGAGTACACAGATGCTGATGAAAAACCTAAGCCAGTGTTTACACAATTAGATGCAGAAGAAACATTTGAAAATAACAGCGATGTATTCGATGATAAAGATGATGATGATGATGATGATAATGATAGTATTGTTTCTGATGAGTTTATTAATCCAAAAGAAATTTTACGCGAAAGAATTTCTTCACATTCTAATATGTACAGAACATTTGAAATGAAGGACGGAACAACAATCTCTGTTCCAACAAAAAAACATATTTTTAAAAAACAAAAAGGTGTTTTTCAGGCTCCAAAACCAGGATCACTACAAACAACTTCAGACGTACCTCAGAGGAGAAGTGATCGTCCGTTAACAGTTCAAACAATAAAACGTAGTGAACAAGAACGCTTACGAAATCAACCTTGGTCAAGAATTAAATAAAAATTTTAAAAATAAAAAGTTATATAAAGGATAAAATCGGTGTTTTAATTTATTAATTTAATAGTTATTAATGAGAACAGTGATGGATAATTTCACATACGTAACTCTTTTAAGTAACAGTTCTTTGAAATATTACCCAAAAAATTCATTATCGAGGTTCACGGTTAAACTCCCAAACACTATAAATTTGGATTCTAATGAGAAATGGTATGTTGGTCTAACTAACGTCGCTCATACTTCTATAAGTGATGAAACAAAAATTACAATTAAATCGACATCAGAACAAATACTTCCTTTAGACATAGAATTAATAATATTTTTAAATGCAACTACCTCTAAATTTTATCAAAAAATTGAAGAACCTAATTTCTTTGATCGATATAACTCATCAGCTGAATTAGTTAAATTCAATTATAACAAGAATGAACCATATATTCAGCTACCAGTGTTAAAAGATGTTTATCCCTTAATAAAATGTAATCAAGAGTACACACTTGAGGAATTTTTTGATGTAATATTTTCTCAAATTAGAATAACGCGATGGCCAGAGTTTAAAGAATCTTTAAAAAAGGAAATTAAAAATTTCAAACCAACAAAACAGATTGAAGCTAAAATAAAAAATGTTAAAGATAGTTATATTGATGTGAATACAAATATCAACCCAATTCCATTTTACAAATGTTTTTATTGTAATATAATCAAACCGAGAACTATCGGAGATGCATCTGTACCATGTTTGTATATGCATCCTCTAGGAACAGACGCTGATAGAAGCATACCTCGATCGTATCAAATAGATAATGTTCAATATTGTCCCATTGAAAAGTATAATATATCAGAGATCAGTATTTTAATAACTGATGAAACTGGAGAACAAATCAATTTTAATGATGGACTATTTATGACCTACCTAGTACTTCACTTTCGTAAAGGTATATAAAGAGGTATCTTACAGATTACATTAATTACAAATGGATAACTATTACGCAAAGTACTATGCTAACCAATCAGGTGGTGGTGGGTATAACAATGAAGATTTTGGTCCATTATTACGATCTCAAAGAGTATATCAAAAGGGAAGAGGATTAGGAGGATTTTTCGCAGGAATATTTCGATACTTGAAACCAATATTAACATCAGCCCTTCAGGGCTTAAAAAGTGAAGCGCTTCAGGTTGGTTCAGACATTCTTCAAACGCAAAAGCCGATTAATGAAATACTTCGTGATAGATCAATACAAGTGGTTGATAAACTACGAGATAAAGCAGCAGAAAAAATTAAACAAATGTCTGGTACAGGAGCTAAAAATTCAATAAAAGGCTGTTTGAGAAGCCGTTGTAAACAGTTGAAAGTTGCTCGTGATAGAGTGAAAAAGAGGAAAAATATATTAAAAAATAAATCAAACAAGAAACGGATTATTGATATTTTTACATAATGACGTTTACAGAATGTATGAAATCAGAACTAGATTTATTTCAACCGCCTTCAATTCAGACAAGTATTTTAAAAAATGAAGAAGTAGCATACAAGCCTATAACCAGTTTAGAAAATCAGTCGGTTATTGAATTTGCTTGTTACAGTCATGGCGATTCGTATTTAGATTTATCATCCATAAATTTGTGCCTGAAATTTCAAGTAACTAAAAATGATGGCAAGGTATATATAGACACAGATAAAGATCAGCCTAGTTTGGTAAACAATATGCTGCATTCTCTGTTTCATCAAGTCAATATTTCTTTAAATGGGAAGAATATAAATTCAACAGATGGGAATTACAGTTATCGAGCATATTTGGAACAACTATTAAATTATGGTGATGATGCATACAAAACACATTTGCAATTGTCAGGATGGAGTTTGGAGACGAAAAATCTCGATAATCTTAATGAAAACGATGGGTTAAAATTAAGAGCAGCGTTAACTAAAAACAGTAGAATTGTAGAAGTATATGGAAAATTGCATGCTGACATGCTCAATCAACCTTTGTTATTATTAAACAATGTAGATTTACGAATTTCGTTAACATTGAACAAACCGGAGTTTTATTTACTCGGTGTTGATACAGATACTTCGATTGTTAAAATAACAGAAGCTACACTTTACTTGAGACATGCTCATATAAATCCAAATATTTTAATTGCTCATCACAAAATGCTTGAAAATACAACAGCAAAATACCACTACAAGCGTAATGAAATTAAATCATTTACAATTCCTACCGGAGGAAACTCAATTTCACTGGATAATATTGTGTTAGGACAGCTCCCAACAAATCTAATATTTACAATGATAGATAATGATGCGTATTCTGGGAAAAGATCTAAGAACCCATATAATTTTAAAAATAATAAAATAACTTCGTTCTCAATTTATATGAATGGGGTTCAAGTTCCTAGTGCACCGATTGAAATGAATTTCGCAGACGGGGTCAGTTACGCTAGAGCGTATTCAACAATATTTACATCAAGTGGAATTTTACACACACCTCAGGGAAATTTGATTACCAAAGAAATGTTTAAGAATGGTTATTTCCTATTAGCTTTTGATTTAACTTCAGACATGTCAAGTACTTTATCATGTAACTCTCTAATGAATCAAGGAAGTTTAAGATTAGAGGCAAGATTTGCAGAAGCTCTTAACTCAACTAAAACATGTCTAGTGTACTTGGAATATGATACTACTCTAGAAATCGATAAAAATCGTAATATTATAACGAACTATTAATAATATAAATAGCTCACAATTCTAAAATAAAGAGTTAGTTTGTAACAATACTGTACAAAATGATTGTCAATACAATGACTACTTTAGACATTCAAAAAGCATTGAAATCACATAAATTTACTAAGAAGTATTTTCAAGGTGTTTTTGCAATCAACACAATCCCAAAGAGGGTTAAATCAAAACCTGCTTTATATGTTATTAATACGGATAAATCAAATCAACCAGGGCAACATTGGTTAGCTGTTTATTTTCCATCAAATGGATGTGGAGAATTTTTTGATTCTTATGGAAGATCAGCAACGAAATATCCTGAGATTAAGAGGTTTCTAAAATGTAACAGTAAATGTATTATATACAATAATAAACAATTACAAAGTTTATTCACTGGAGTTTGCGGTCAATATTGTTGTATATTTTTGTTAAATAGATGTAAACGTAATTCAATGGAAAAATTTATAAAATTATTTAATATTAAAAACCAGATTGAAAATGATGTAAAAATAAAGAAACTTTTTAAAAAAGAATTCCCTAAGATTTTAACTACAAGAACAAAAACAAACATGATTCAGCACCTTTCAGAAATTGCTTAGCTGGTTATTTTAGTTCATCGACAAGAAGAACCAAGAGATGAGATGATTTGTATGTGTGAAAGAGATAGTGCAACTCTTGAAGGGTATAAATAGGAAAGCTGTTTTTTTATCAAAAGCTAGTTTACATTTGCCTTTAAACCCAAATAATATGTTTAAAGTAAAAAGCGTTAATAATATAATTAAAAAAAAGATGGTGACCATACCTAATTTATTGTTGTCTCATACATATTTTTTAAATGATCAACATACATGTTATCTCAACATTGGTTATGATGTTAACACTTTTAAAACTACTATAATCTTATTCAAAAATACAATGTTTCATACACTAAGTGCTGAAATGTGGACGACTACAATTTTCAATAATTTACAAACAATAAAAAATCACTTCAGTTGTGTAAATAACATTTCCTTTGCTGAATTACCAAAAACGAATGGAAATTGTGATGTAAAGCTAACCAGTAGAAATAATGAAAGACGCATTTTGTTTACGAGTGGTGGGAAGAAAATCGTTTTAAATTCCAAAGAATGGGAACGCTGCTCATCTTTATCATCATTTTTGCAATCAATTATTATCTGGAGCGAGGCAGTATGGACTGATGTCGCTAATTATTACTTTTTATACTTAGCAAAATGTGTCGATCGGAAAACACATTCTCTACAAATACAGGATTTTTTTATACCACCAGTAACAGGATATAACTATTTTAATTATTCAAGATTGTTCAATGAAATACCAGTTTTATGTAAGCAAAAAATAATAAATGATCTTTGTATTCGTACAAACAAAAATAAATGAATAAAAACAATTTATACTTTTTGAAATCTATTTTTTATTTCTTAAATATTATTTTTACAATGAATTACACCCTCTTGATTCCATTTGTTTTGGATGTTATCAATAAACACTTCACCCTTGATGTTTCTAACGTGTTGACATGTGGGAAACCAAAATGCATGTTCTGTCCATATTTCATAGGTGATATTCCAATCTTCGAGAACTCCTTTACAGCTGAAACACTTGATGCAGTCGTCTACACCTGTGTAATAAAATCCAGCTCGAGATAGTTGTAATGGATCAATGATCCATTTGTTCCACAACTTCTTGAATGATTTTAATCGATTCTGTATCTTGTTCATACCACCGTTTAAGCCATATAAACCACATGTATCTCCATGTTCCTCTCGATGTACTGAATCCATTTCGATAAGGTTTTCTCTTTCACATTCCATTTTTTTTTTTTTTTTTTTTGGACTTTTCACACCTGATTCATGTAATGTTCAAGTCTTTACTGAGTCTATATAAACTCTTGAATAGTTTTAAATGAGGCCATCCTAGAGGTCACGTGTTTACTTGTCTTTAAATTGTTTTTAAGATAGCAAATTTAATATGTATGATTAAACATGATTAAACATGATTAAACATGTTTCTTTATTGTCTCTTTTTTTTTTTTTTTTTTTTTTGCTGATGTGGTTGTTGAAATCATAGGATGCAACGTGATACGAGGGCAATTGTTTCTAAGAAAGCAAATTTAATCTGTGTGGTTAAACATGATTAAACATGTTTATGGTCTCTATTTTGCTGATATGGTTGTTGAAATCATTGAATGTTACTTGATACCACGCGCGTGTTTAAAAGTCATATTAAACCATAATTACTAATTAGTATAAATTATAGTGAGTTTCTTTGAAAATCATCAGTCTGAGAGTAAGCATAGGATTGTTAACAATCAACCAACCATGGATATTCGAAAACAACTTATAGAAAAACTCAATAACGTGGAAAGGTTTGCAGAGAAAACAATAATAAAATTTGAAGATCTGGAGGTGGCTAGAAACTATGTGGTGCAAGAAGTAAAATCAGTCAACACTAGATATGGGGTGAAAATCCTAATAGAGACAGAGGAGAACATTATATTTATGCCGGAGCGATTCAACGTTTTTAATGAAATGGAAGTTCAAAATTTAAGCAATTTATGTAAAGATCACTTAATTATGGTGAAATTAGATAAATATAATGTGCATTTTGTATAAATAAATAAATAAATAAATAAAACAATATTATATAAACTTATTTAGAAAACGTATTTAATTTCATTTCAAAACAATCTTAAAATGGTGTTTCGACTCCGCTTCTTCACTGTTATCAACGCTGTGAACAAACCAACTAGCATTTATGATGTTCTAGATTTAAATTATTAACTCATTCATTTTGTTGAATGTTGCAGTGATCATAATCTTAGATATCTTTCGCTTTAAATAAATCCCAAACATTATGTGGAAAAATTATTTTATATATAACAATCCAAAGTTCATAAGCTTTCATTAATACTTCGACCACATATATAAAATGAGTCGCTTTCAAATAGTCAATGAATTGCATAAGCCGGCACGTAAAAATTTTATACGCAGACATGTTAAAATTAAGGGTATTGATGACTTATGGCAGGCAGATCTTGTGGAAATGATTCCCTATGCAAAAGAAAATGCTGGTTTTAAATATCTTCTAACTGTAATCGATGCTTTTTCTAAATTTGCTTGGGTAGAACCTCTAAAGAACAAAACATCACAGGTGATTGTTGATGCTTTAACAAAAATTTTCAATGAGAGTAAAAGAATACCAAGGAATCTACAAACAGATATGGGAACTGAATTCTATAATAAAGATTTCAAACAGCTTGTGAAACAGAAAAGTATTAACCATTACTCAACATTTAGCCCAATAAAAGCATGTATAGTAGAAAGATTTAATAGAACTCTGAAGGAACATATGTGGAGGAAGTTTAGTCTTCAAGGATCTTACAAGTGGGTAAATATTTTAAAAAACTTAGTGAAAGATTACAACAACAAAAAACATAGGACAATTAAATTAGCACCTGCAGAGGTTACTGTGGCAAATGAACAACAACTTTTAAAACATGTTTATACATATCCTAAGTTAATGCAGAAAAATAAATTTAAAGTTGGCGATTTCGTTCGAGTTAGCAAATTTAAAACCGTTTTCGAAAAAGGTTATACACCAAATTGGACTACTGAAATATTTAAAGTTATCAGTATTAACAATAAGTTTCCTGTGACGTATTTACTTGAGGATTATAAGGGACAGCTAATATCTGGCAGGTTTTATGAAAAAGAGCTCCAAAAGACAAATCATCCTGATACTTACCTCGTAGAGAAAATCTTGAAGAAGAAAGGTAGCAAAGTTTATGTTAAATGGCTCGGTTTTGGATCATCTCATAACTCATGGATAAATAAAAACGATATTATTTAAAATATTCTAGTGTTTTTTATTTTAAAATTAATTATTATTATTATTATTATTAATTATTTATTTTAAAGAACTAATATATTGTTTTACATATAAATAAACAAATTTTCATATACTATACATACAATTATAATTATTTTAAAATATAAACCTATTAATTATTACTATTCTAAATTTAATTAAAATTGTAAGGCATTAAATGTATTACATATATATTTAAGAAATATAAAATATGTTATTTATAACTAAGTAAAATAGAAATTATCAATTTCATTATTACCCCATGCCAAAGTTTTGTATGAATTTGGAATTACAAATCGTTTATCATCGAAATTTGATAGCGCTAATTTGTTTGTCAATTGCGTGTATAGGTTGTGTCTAATACTTCTAAAATTTATTTGTGATCTAATTACATTAACATTTTTATTCAAACAATTTTTAAAATCATTTAATGATATAGAATCAGAAACAACATTTTTTTTTATTCCTTTGATTTTCTTGATAATTTCATTATCATCTTCAAGGTTCAAACTATATGATTTTGCCCTGATTCCAACAAACTCTGTTAAGATTTTTCCACAACATTCATCTTTAAACATACCTAAAACCTTTTTATTTACTAATGGGAAATTATATAAGTTGTTAGGAGAATAATCTGAAGTATCAAATTTCTCATTTAAATCAGGTTTTATATCTTTGTAAAAATCTATAGTTTGAATTTCATAAATTAATGAGTCTGTATCAGTATATAAAAGTGTTGCGTTATCATTGTATTTTGTCTTAATATAATCATAATGAAAATTATACATTAGAGTTTTAGATAATTCTAAAACACAGAAACCCACATAAATAGGTTTATTGTACGTAATAGATAATCGGCTCATTTGAATAGCAACCAAATTTTCATCAAATATCGAGGATGAATGAAAATTAGGTTTGCTAATTAAAGTATTAGCACCAAATTTGTTACCTAGATTTTCCCAATGTGTTGATAATCTTATATCGGTTCTTTTTTCAACATTTTCTATTGTTTTTCCGAAAACACTATTATTCTTTAATTTATACAAATCTTTTTCAAAAGAATTTTGAGCTTTTGTACGAAGATCTGTATTTAAATCAATATAAGATTTCAACCATGGTTTTTGGCTAAACTTTAAAACTCTATGTATTTTTTTTAATATTAATCCCTTATTAAGACAGTCTTTCAAATTTTTCTGATGAATAACATATTCCTGTTTAGGTTGTAGATTAGCAATTAATTTATTTTCTTTTGAGCTTTGGTATAAGGGTTTTATGTTTTCCATACAAAATGGTAAATCATTATGTTGTTTATGTAGATGGCTCGGATAATCTAAATCAACTTCAAGAATATAACCTATGTCTGATTCATTATCTGTCAGAGAATTAATATCAAATTTATCTAATTCCGATGAATCAAGAAATCTGAAATTAGCATACGGTAGTGATTGACTCATGGCCCATCCATATAGATTGTTGGCATCTAAATAAACAAGAAAATTAGAATCCATTTCCTTATTATAATTTTTCATATATTTGTGATTTGCTCTTGCATATCGTTTTGAACACTGAGCTAAACCACCTCGAATACCTTTCCTAATAAAATTTACCATGTCTATATCTTTAAGCAATTCTAATTTGATTTTTGTAAACTTAAGCATTGCATCCCAACTTAAACCAGGAGATGTAAAATAATGAGCCGGGTCAAGACCGTACGTTTTCATGCAAACATTTCGAAAATTTTCAAATATATCCGCCAAAATAAGAACATCTGATTTTAAATATAAGTCAGAATATTCACCTAAACTTTTACATTGAAATGTTTCCCAAACATTTAAAGCATGGTTATATTGATCGTCAGAAATATCACAATTTAGTAATTTATTATAAAAATTATTTTTAGGTGGTAATTGAGTTTCATCTAACTTTTTGAAACTATCTAGATAATCATAGGGGAAAACTCCTTTTTTCTTTATAAGGTTAAATTCAGTATGATTAGAAAAACTCTTTCTAACTTCTTTGAATTGAGAGTCATTAAGATTATTAGATAGTTTGTCAATGCTAGCTGCCATAAATTTAAATGAATCTACAAACCTTAATTTAATTTTTTTATGCTCACTAATTTTAAAATGTTTTGTGAATGATATATATCGTTCCTTATTCTGAGCGATTAAATCTATCTGTTCAGTATCAAACCCTAATTCTTTTATAATAAAATGAGAATCATAGCCACTTAAATTGTGACAAAATATTGGAACGAAATCAGCTATTTTATAATTTAAATTACATTTAACATGTGCAGCACCTCTAAATTTCCCTGTTAAATGGCAATGATCCCTAACTTTATAGTTTTCATCATCATCAAAATCACCATCACAAATATGACATTTATTTGAAAAATTATAATTTAATTGCTCCGTGTAGGAAAGTTTTTTCATTTTTCGATTTACGTGTAGCTCGTTGTATATAATTTCTAAATCTTGTTTTAATTTATCAATGAAAATTTTCCCACAATCATTACCTCTGTATGTAACAAATTTAGATTTAATGTCATTATATGAACATTTAATGTAATATGCAAAACTGTAGGGTTCATGTTTTAAAATATTTTCACTAAAAGATATCTCAGGATTTAGAGTACACGAATCAATTGGTTTTAATATTGCTTCAAAATCACAATATATCACATATGGGACTTGTAATTTATGACGATAATTACTAAATTCTAAAAAGTCATTTTCTTCATTAGGAAGAATACATTTAATTCTATTGCAACCATATTGCACATGATTATTTAAACCTTCCTCATTTCTAAAAAATATTAAACAACCATCACAAATAAATTTTTTATTAGTTCTTTTTGACAATTGTTTGCCTACTAAGGTATTTAATTTTTTTATATAGCAATAATGACTATTTCCACTATCTTCTATATACAATAGATTAACATGATGAGATTTTTTTGATTTTGTATAATATAAAGGTCCCACAATTTGATTACCTTCTAAACTATACACATTTACACTTATATTATTCTGGCTTTCAAATTGTGGGATATCTTTTAAAGGCATGGGGAAACTAATATTATCTAAATTTAAGATAGAACTATAGTGAGGAAATGAATTACACCGTTGAGGTTTTCTTACATTAGGATATTTGCTAGCCATGATTGACCAGGCGAAGCAGGCTTGATCTGCATTTTGTACATTGATTATAGCCTTTTTATCTTTAATACATTTTGGGAGAGGTATGTAAGAGGACCCTCTCATTGGACTATATTTGTTAAAATTTACTTCAATGAACAATACTTTTTCAATTGCCCATCCAGACTCTTTCTCCTGAAACTCCTCACTCAGAGTATTCAGGGTGCAGACAAGCTGAGAAAATATCTCATCCAAATCGCTAGCTTCCGTTAAAATTGCATTTTTAGTATTAAATGATTTTAATGAGCTAACATTTGCTTCATCTTTTAAATCAAATTTAGTGAATAAGCCAAACAATTCAAAATTTACTTTGCAAACTTTAAATAACTCTGTTTGAAGCTCTATTAATTTAATTATTTTATGTTTTATTGAACACATAAAATCATTTATACTAATATAGTTAATAGGTACATCTGAAACCCTATAACTAATTATTCGGGACTTGAATGCAGTGCTAATTATTTGGATGTTCTCATCATTCTCACTATAGTTCCTTAAACAATTGTTTTTATGAAGTAAGGATTTATAATGATTAAATAAAATTTTTTTTTGAAATACTTACATTGCAATTACTACATAAAACGTCATCAGTAGGTGCATCATCCATTTTGATTCTCTTGGCAGCTCCTACAACTGTCCTTGAGTTTGATGGAATATGTACCCTCTCGCGATTATTAACGGCTGATGTAACATGCATCCTCTTGCTATGATAATCAAGTTTTCGTTTATTGCCGAAAACGATGCCACACACTTCACACAGCATGTTATCTTGAGGGTGCTGCTCCTTTGAATGCCGAATTAAAACGTCTTTTGATGAAAACATTTTGTTGCATTCTTCACAGTTATTCATGATTTAACTGAAAATATATAAAGAGATAATATGTTAAAACGTTATATATAATTTAAATAAATGTATATTTGTAACTTACGTTAAAAAATTTTTCGCTTATGTATTTAAAATTTTATTTATTTTATTAATTGATTTACTTCTAATATTTAACACTTAGAAGTTGTAAATATAATTAGTTTATAGCTACTACACAAATAAATGTTCACTAACACAAAAAAAAAGATTATTGATTAAATTATAATATTTAACAATTAAAAGTTGTATAACAATTAGTTTATAATTTTCGGTACTACACAAATATTTTCACAAATAGGTACTTCTTAACTTTTATATTGTTTTTTTATTGATCAACATTGATTACGATCACTTCACTTTTAATTTTAAAATAATAGGTAAATCAAAAAAATATTAATTTATATTTTAAATTGTATTTAATTTTACACCACACAGTAATACGTTGTATAAGTTTATTAATTAAATGCATCAAAATAACATCAAAACTACCACTTATATATTCTATATTTCTAATTTTCATTATGTACATTACAGCAAATTTTACGCCAAGGTTAAATTATAAAATATTATTATAACTATGCAGTTATGCATTCTCCGGAAATGTCAAGGTTGAATTAAAAAAAAAAAATATTATTATAACTTTACACTATCTAATTTCAATTAATAAAAAATTATTATCGTATACAAAATATTTTTAAAGCGTGTAGAGTTTGTAATCGACATTTAGGGGTATTATTATATTATTGTAATTTTTTTATTTCGCTGAACATGCGGAATTTTTTTTTTTAAACCATAAATAGTTGATGATTTACAATCTCGCTCGTAGTATGATGGTTAAGGCAGTTTCTTACCATGCAAAAGTCTCGAGTTCGATTCTCGTCGATGACCATGAATTTTTCTTGTTGAATTTACACATGTTTTATCATTATTACAGAGTTTAGTTACTTTGATTGCACTGTACAGAGATTTAGTTACTGTGGTTGCACTGTGTAGTATGCATATAAAAAAAATACGTAAACGTTCATGTTGTTGTAATTTACATGTAAAAAATGTTTGGTGTAAAATCTTTTTCGGTTGGCCCAGGAACATCCACTTTACACTACTTCCGTTTATTTTTCTTTTTGTGAATAAATTAATAATTTAAAATTGTATGGAAATGCATTCGCATATCGCGTTTTTGTATTACGACCACAAACCGAAAAGAAAGCGGTATAATAAGTATTTGTGCGACACGTTAGATCCTTTTAATATATCCGACCGATTAAATATTAAAAATACGAATTATCGTTAATTTACGTTACATTCACAAAATAAAAAAATGATTTACTTTAATTTAACTTAATATCTTTGTTTATTAATTTTTTAATAATTTTATTTTTAATAAAACTGAAGAAATTCATTTTTTTATTATACAATAATAGAACTTTACTAAAAGTAGAATATTCAAAAAATACTTACCATAATGTTTGAACAATGAACAACGCAGTATTGTAAATTCTCTTGCTTCATAGCAAGTGAGATCTTCTCTCACGCGAGCATAAGCAGCAAAAATTTGTACCGATTTCAACCGATTGACTTACTTTTGATACTTACCGTCACGAAACGACAGCACACAATAATAAAATGTATGTTGTACGCCTTGTACGTATACAAAATTCTCAAGAGGCAGTGAGGAATTTTGCGACCAAAATTCATGTACCGGATTACATTGAAGGCAACAACAAAAATTGAACTAATTATTGCTTTGGATCAAAATGTTCATTTGAGCATTTCTTTGTTGTTTCACGAATCATGGTATTGTAAACCAAGAAGGGGTTATTTATAAAATTATATAAAATGTTTTTTTTTGGAGGAAATCGGGCAAACCTTATTAAGAGCTTTTTGTTGGGTTTGAAATTTCCTACCACACTGTATATTTTTTTTCTTTTCCATCTGTGATACACTTGCGGTAAGCTGTCGGTGTATTTTGCGGTTTTCTCAAAAACTAAGTCGAACAGAGAAAAAAATTACTTGAATTGGGATTTGGAGATTGGCTATCCTTTGATTGAATTAGCTAGAGTAAAATTCTTGAAATCTAAGATTTAAAATTGAACTTGTTCGTAATGCAACACGATTTGTGTATATGTAATTTTAAAAGCTCAGAAAGAGTTAACAATAGACTAGAACTAGTCAAAACAACCTCCCAACAAAGCCGGCCCAACAAAGGGCCTTTGTGAAAACTTGAACACAAAAAGGTTTTATGGAAATTGACTTAACGAATTTATATACCTTCAATTATTGAAATTTTCTAGTTTGAACCATTAAACTTAATTAATATTTGCTTAGTTAGAACTACTGTAACCGACTGGAACCTTGCTCCTACTAATAATAATGAAATAAATTGACTTATGACTGAACAAACTGAATAAATTGACTTATGACTTGAAATGGTTTATAGCAAAGTAACTCGAAAATATGGGACAAATAATCGAGACCAAAAGTCGTCACAAAAAAATCGAGTCAAAAATTCGTTACACAATACGAAGACAGAAGATTGCCACAGAATTAACAAAGAAAAAACGAAACTTAAAAACATAGTTTATGTACTCTGTCTTATTCGAGCTCTCTTAAGAAATTGATGCATAAAATCAAATAAAACAGACTACACATCAAAACAATTAATGCCTTTATAATATCGGTAATATATACTTACATATGTATATATAGACATTGGCGGCAACTAAGACCACATAGCGAATAACCATCTTTTCGACATACGCATGGTCGGCCACCACATGGCCGACACTCATGGTGGGTAAATTTCGGCGGCGTCGGCCATATGGTTATCGGCAATGTAGTTGTGCTGGATCTTGTCGGCGCGATGTCGTTGTTTCGGCCGTCTATCAGGTTGGCGATGTCATTAAGTTGGCTGTCTGCCTTGTTGGCGATGTGGTTGTTTCCTTTCCAACTTTCCAGTCGGTGAAGAAGTCGCCGGCCATATGGTTGTCGGCGATATGGGCGGATACCAAATAGTAATTTACGAGTCTAGACATTGGCTGGTATTGTGTTTTTGTTGCTTGGTCTATTGTTTTGAAAAAAATCCAATAAAACGTTATTTAAAAAATATAAGTACATATAATATTAAGTCTTAACATATTTTAAAACTTATGATAATTTTAAATAAATTCTATGCGTTTTGCTTTAAGAATAAAGCTATTGGTGTTTCAAACTGGCAGTCTATGTCTTATAATGATACAACAAAAAAAAACATTTTCAATGTTATATCCTACACCCTAGGCAGATTGCGAGTTAATAAAAACGATTTAGTGAATTTTTCGAATTTAGTTGCAGCGTATCAAACTAGATTTTAGCTAAACACGCCTTTTTTGCATAGAGTACTTAACGAGTTTAGCTAAATTGGATTTATTAAATCGCTGTCTGTCTAGGGTCAGTGGCATAAGCGTTCGAATATTAGTTCAAAGTTAATTACTCAGATTAAGCTTAAATTATACCACCCTTTTTCCTGTGACATGTATTTAATATACTTTAATTCATTTTAATAATGAATTAATTTAAACATTTTGAAATGTCATAATTTAAGTATGTAATTGTTTGTCATTTGATAGAAAAGTGTTAAGCTTTATATCAATCAAATTAATAAAACCAATTAGTAATATATTCAAGCAAAACAACTAAAATAATTATCCAAATGTTCTTACAAAAGTATTTTTTCCATCTTATTAATTTTTTGTATTTTGTACACATTAAATTTATTGTTAACATGTTTGGATGAAACTCCAGAAGCTTGTGGGCAATCTGGAGTCTTTAAATCAAAAACAATCACGAATACAAAATAGAACCGTTAAAGAAATTCTATTTTTATCTATCTACTGTTTGATCATTTTTGAGAAGCTTAGTCATCCTAAAATTTTGAAATTTACTTTTTCAATTCATAATGGAAAATTTCATTTAGTTTCACGATATTTCTTGGAAATGCACGTTTAAGTATTTTAAGTTTAAACTGTAATATGTTATTCACATAAATGTGTGCTGTTCAAAAGAATTCTATGGAAAATATTTATTCCTTTATTAGTCGGGAAATACCCTATTTCTCAAATTTAATATAATAAAGGATCAGAAGTCATTATTTGATTTTGTAATTTCTATGTTCTGAATGTATAGTTCTAAAATAAAATTTTATGTTAAATGAAATGTTTCTTTAAATTTTAAGAAAATACAAATTTATACATATTTGAAAAATAGATCGTCATACTTAAATGTTTAACCCCTACCTCAATGTAGCACGTAAAATTATTCTGTTCAAGCTATTACCTTTTTCGTGTTAATTTCTTCCTTCAGTTCAGTTTGAACATTTGAATGGTAAATAACAATATTAAAATGAGTTTTGTGAATAAAAAGCGGTTTGAAGTGGTGTTCCTAGTTACCCATCCAAAGACCGAAAATGAGTATGAAGCAGGAATCAAAATAAAAATGGAAATTTTTATGACTTACCTGGAATAGGTTTAGGTAGAGTCACTTAAGAAAAAGACGATAAGGTCATTTTGAAGTTTTTCGAGTAAAATCCAACAATACACCTGAAAATAAAAATTGTATTATATAAGACTCTACACTTCGAAGTCGCCTTTATACCTTTATACTGTAGAAAGAACACAATGTTATTCAAACACAGAATCCAGATGCTAATCTGATCGAGAATGTCTGGGATCTTATTAAGACAAAAACATTTGGAAAGACTTTACTCCAGAACAAGCGGCCAAATTAAGTGAAAGTTGCACTAGGAGATGTTTGTCTGTAATAGAAAACAATGGTGACTGGACTACGTACTAAGGTAATTGCGAAATTAGTTTTAATATCTATTATGAGAAATAAATATCAATTAGTTTATGTATTGTGTTATTATTGGTTTTCTTGATATACTGAGATACTTGTGGAAATACTGTAAATGGCAACAACATCAAAAATTCTCTTCCTCAAGATTATTTTACTCAGTACTCAGAATACATAAAAATCATAAAACTAAATGATGGCTTCTAAAAGTTTGTGCTGAACTTGTTTGAACTTTATTAACGATTAACACAATTTGGTTTATTCTGATGTAATATCAAATTAATATTTTGATATAATATGAGTGAAGTGAATAAGAAAAAGTAAATGCTTTTACTTGAATTTTTGTCAAAATAAAGTTTAAAACTAAAATAAATTTTCAAAGTTGTTTTGGGGTTCAAAAGTTTATATCGCCTTCTACCGAAATTGTGCCTGTAAATGAATAAACGGAAAATTATACGTCGGCAACGTAGGATGTGTAATTTCTTAATGCAGCCGCAACAATTTCGCTAAAACAGTGTTTAATAAGCTTGGGTAGAATTTCGGCAAACGAAATTTTCTTTGAAAATTGAAAATTAAACTTTGTTCCGCAGAATAATTACTTGATTGTCATTATTGATTGTTATTAAATTACATGAAATTTGTGTTAAATTACTCATCGATCAGAACACCTATGTCTCTGTTTTATTGTAAAATTCCGCTTATCTTGTTTATTTACAAGTGACATTATCATTTCAATGTTTTCAACAAAACATATTTTTTATAGATTCACTTTCTGTAGAATCACCAAAATTTATAAAAATAAACTTTCTTTATGTACCACTCAAAAAAGAGTCAAAACAACGATAAAGTCAAAGATAAATACGGTGGTATATCATACAGAAACAGATAAACATATGAGTAATTATATGCATATTTGGAAAATTTTGTGATGCCACTTTGTAATCTTCTTCTATTTTTTCTTATGTACTCTGTCTGGACAATCAGTTTAATATTCAATAATTACGCCAAATTAAATATTTAGCCTTCCAATTTCATCTGATGACTTTTTATATGGATTCTTTTTATTTCTATTGGCAAATATAGATTATATTTAATTATCGTTTAATACATAGTACAAATAAAAGAAAACTGGATACAGTCGGTCTAAAATTGGATTATTGTGGTAAACCATTACCAACAATATTTGCATACAAATTTGCTTTTATTGCCACATGGATTTAATCCAACATAAATTATAGGAGTATTTATTTTGTTTTTGTATCTTTGTCTTTGGTAATAAAATTGAAGATTGTGCAGTTTTCTTTGTGTGGAATTATTTCGATATGATTTATAATATCATTTATTTGTTTATTACTACCCGATTTTAAATAAAAATTTTAAGAAATTTATTTCTGTACTTATAGAACACTTACGCAAAATTCAAAATGGTTGTCCTTGAGCTAAATTTATACTAAGTATGTAATCCTAAACAGTTTCGCTCAGTGAATTTTAGTTTAGTCGATTTACGTAATCAAATATTTTGTTTTCTTTTTTCTATTTATATGTACATGCTTCGTTTATATCTTATTCTCACTTTTAATTTTAATAATGTTTGAATTAAATTAATTATCTGTGTATCTTTACCTCATTTAACTAATCTCGAAGTCCTACTAACCTTACCCAACCTTTTTGCGAAGTTCGCTCTCATTATTTCAATACTTTGTGATGTTGTTTAAAAGAGTATGTTACATTTATTTAAAAATTCCATTTGAATTGAAAATTAAAAGAGAAATGAAATTATTTTGATCAATCACTCTAACATGCCTATTCTGACGCACAGTCACAGACTACAAAATCGTCTTATGTAAGACATTTTTTTTATTTTATTACTCGGGTCTTAACTAAGACTTATTTCGTATTCTGCACATAGTCATAGCTGTTATTGATCTTAAAACACGGTCTTATGTAATTTATTGGAATTATTGGAATTATTAATAAAAAAAATATTTTTTATATCAAAGAAAATTGCAGTGTACAAACAGAATACACACGTACATAAAAAAACAAAATGGACTGATTACAAAATGAAAATTGGATTTATAAGAATACAGGATGAAAATTTGATAAATTTGTTCTAGTTAAATAAATAAAAATGGTATTTAAGTAAAGAAAAGCAAAAGTAAACGCAAATATATCTCAAAAATTTCAAAAAATTTTAGGAAAAAGAGAAAAAAAAACATTTGACAGCTCTACACAATCTTTGGAGAGTTTTTAGTACATAATATTAAGACTGTCACCGCCAGAATACCGATTAAGACTTTCGTCTTAAAAAAAATAATTTACAAACTGGGTCTTAGCTAAGAGGGTCTTAAGAGTCTTATAGTCAGAATTGGACTGTAAAGTTCCACTGAAATTATGTGCGCTTGTTTCAATGCTATACGAAATGTATATTTGGTCGAAATATTAAAAAATTAAGATCGATACTAGACCGTTTTATTTTAAATTCAATAAGGCTTAGACGTAATTTCGAATAGGGTTATCCAAATTTTAGTTTTTTTAGTTTGTACTTTAATTTATTTCAAATTAAATTTTAAATTCTTTTCGAGTTTTTATCATACATAATTTATACATAATTTATGAACTTTTTATTAACACAACTACACAGTATTTGCTGGTCTGAGAAGTAAAATATTCGGCGTAATTTGTGTTTTAATAAGACATTTTTCGACAAAATTTAAGGGAAAGTATTGACTTTTTTTAATCATTTCACCCATTAACTACTATGGGTGAAATTTCAATAGAATTAGAATTTGTGCCAAATTTTCAAAATAAATAGAGCAATAAAACTTCGATTAAAAGGGCCACAAATTTATCACTCTGGAATGAGTGTGAATGCTATCGCAAGAGTTAATCCAAGAGTTAACTTTTTTTTTGTGAATCGGAACTATGTATTTAATTTGAAAATTGGTGAAAAATACTCATTTTGTTTGGATGCGTCTGAATCAAAGAGATTCCTAATTCTATTGAAATTTCACCCATAGTAGTTAATGGGTGAAATGAATAAAAATAGTAAATACTTTTACTTGAATCTTGTCTGCTCTAATTCAAATATAAATTTTGAGTAATTCTCACAATATATTTTAATAAAAATGGAACAAAATTTGAATGGAAAATAAACTATTATCGAGTAGAATTAAATTAAACGAAAACTGAGTGAAATTTGAATAGTAATTTTGTGTCAATTGAATTGAATTTTAGGGTGAGATGAAATTTAGAACGATTTTCATAAAATTTGAGGAAAATGTGAATCGAAATTATAGAGTAAAATATTCAAACTATGTACATGCAAAAAAACTGAGAATGTATTTTAAAACACTTTTAAGCAGAATTTCAAGAAAATTGAGTGACATTTCTAAGAGAAATAAATCACGATTTATTAACAAAATTTTAGTATCACTTTAAATTGTAATAAAGTTTGAGGGTAATTTCAGAACAATTTTATTAAAATTTGAGTGAAATTTAAATTTAATGCCAACGTTTTAACAAAAATTGAAATTCTTGCACCTAAAACTTTTGATTCGAAACAAGTAAATGGACCCACCCAATGAACCCCAATTAATGTTATGTGGTAAATAATGTAGGAAAGAACCCTTAGGTATAGGAAAGAACTTACTCGTACTTCATAAATGTTCAAGTCGGTCAACACTATCAAGGAGGTACTATCCTTAGTTGGTATTGCTATTTTTTGGCATCACTATAAGCATCATGAGTCTTATTTGACCCACACCAGAAAATCAGGCATTACAAGCCAATTTTTATATTACACATTTGTATAAATACGGATGGGGGTGGACTAAAATAAGCATTTCTTACAAAACTATCTTAGTTTAATTTAAGAATCTCCAAAAATTAACTAACCTAGATTTTTGAGACTTTTTGGTTACTGTGAATTTAAAAAATAAAAAAAATGTTTTTATTGAAAAAACTCAAACAAAAAATAAACAAAGATAAGTATCTAAGATTAGTCCTCTAAATAACAAAACAAATAAATTTCTCATGAGAATAGCTTTTAACTAAAAAAATGACAACGAAGATCAAAACATCTTCTTAGGAACTGACAATATCACAAGTTTCAGTTTTTATGCTTTTTGTCAACCAGCACATATAATATTTTGGACGGAATCTGTCTTACAAATAAAATTGAAACATGCATTACATTTTAGAGACTGTTTTGGTCCTTTTTCGTCCAATCGCATAAGTAGCAACTGACCCTTTTAAGATTTGGAATAGCAACAACGACAGAAGACGATGCAACTGGTTCTTCATGCTGTGACTGATTTTCCGGCTGTCCATGTATTTGCTCCAAGATATTATCAATTTTTCTCATTACATCGGTGGAAAAATTTGCATTCTCTGTTTTACGTTGTAGTGTAAATGGTGTTACCAGTTGCAAACCTATTTTTCTAATATATTTGTTCCTTTGCATTCATTTTTCAGGGTTCGAGACTCTACAAAGTACAAGCCCATTAGCTGAACAAATATTCATTGTTGCTGAAAAAATTACACATGGTGACATGGCCATCCACATTACCACATGGCTGCGCATTTTTGATCCAAAGAATCAACTCCACCTTTAATACCATTATAAAAATGAATAATTTCTGGGTTACCGCTCTCCGTGTCCACAGATCCATCATGGTACATAGATGAAATCATCATTACAGTTTGGCTCTTTTTAAGGACAAACGAGCAAAGTGTCTTGTCATTGGTGAAACCAAATAAACTGGAACCTGCTGGACGTGTTTTGTATGGCAGGAATTCTAGAGGGATTTTACGTTTAGTTTTATGTAAGGTTCCGATGTACTTCATCGGAAGTCATCAGAAAGACATAAAATTGTTATCCCATATTTGGCTGGACACACCATCTCATCTATAATAATATATTCAGAGCAACTACAGTTTTTTGACAGCTATTTATAAATTTTTTAAATATTACAGATATAAGTGCAGCTCTATCATTTGCTTTTCTTTCGGTTCTCGTAGTCAATGTCGTCAAAATGTAAAGCTGATAAAATAAAAATGTATCTTTTAAAACACATAGTCACTATAAAAAGCTGTGCCTGCTCAGTCCGTGTTCCATAATCCTTCAAGATCTTCATGCCCAGACTTAAAAACTACAGCTAAAAGAATTAGACCTAAAATGGCGTTCATTTCAGTAATTTGTGTATAATTTGTATGAGCTCCGTTACTCGAGTTGGTTTCCTTGAATTCCATAATTTTTTTGTTTGTAAGTAAAATTATAATTTCAAGCATTTTATTTGTCACTAACAACGGCTATGGCTCCAACTCTGACATATTCATTTTTTCACGAGCTGGTCCTGCTAAGACAGGAAGGTGTTAATTATGTTATGCCTCCTCGCTCGGAACCTACTTGGAGCTTGTTTGTACCATTTATAACGATTTTTACGTAGGTAAGTATGTGTCATTCGCTCTTTCTCTTCGTCGCCTTCTCTGTTCTTTTATTCTGCATCTCCTTGTTCTTCACCTACATCTTTCGTCTCGTCGTTTTCACTATCAGAACTTGTTTCAATTCTACTAACAGGTTCTGGACTGTTTCGCTCGCCGATGTTTACTTCGTCACAAACTTGATTTAGATTTGGACTCCTTTCACCATCTTCCAATTCCAAATCATCACTTTGGTCATTTTACAAAAAATAAAATTACACAAAAAGTACGTGGTACGCGTTTATGATGCGCCTAAATGTATGCGAACACTACTACAAATTATTTCAAAACTGTTATGTTATGAGTTATAGTAAGCCATGAGAATTTTTCGGTAAAAAATGTTTTTCCTGTCATAAACTTCATAGCATACTATGTTTGAAGAAATAAAACAATATAACAATGAAAATTTAATAAAGTTCTGGCGTTTGCTATTGACGATTGGAACCGTGATTTTAGACAAAATATTTGTCGGCATTACAACTTCAAAAAATTTCCACTATACCATATTTCAGTCGTTCTGCGAGCGCTGATGCTAATTTTTGTATGGTGTTACAGCTTTATTTTATTCCGATAGGTAGTGCTTTCTCTCTATTTCCAATCGTCAATTGAACAGGATTTTATAAATTTGTATGGGATTCGTCATTTGATTCACAGAACTTCGACGTATGGACAATTTTCTGAGAACTAGTAAATTCAGTTAAAAGGTGTACATAGTGGTATAGACTAATTTCTAAAAAGTTTCCGGAACGTTTTAATAAAAATTGCAGTTAGTCGTCGTATTCACCGGATTTAAACCGACATGATTTTGTCCTAAATAATGGGCTATTTAAATGATCTAACGTACGTTGGTAATCGATGAGATTTGAACGATTTGGAAAACATCTTTGAATGAAAATTATTGAAATTTTAACAGATTTTCTTATCGGTGTTATCAGTTCTCCACCCAAAAAGCTATAAAAAATTATTAATGTAAATTTGTGGATGTATTGTTATCCTGTAGTATTTTACTTTATATCGCTTAATGCACTCCTTTTGATAAAATAAAAATGAATTTTCAAGTTTTAAATAGTTGGTTTTCGATTTACTAAAAATAGGTCTAGTCACGTTTTAAATGGAACACCTTGTATTATGAGTACAGTCGTTATTATCGAATATTGTTTTATACGAATTTAGTTAAAATTCAATAATTTTCGTATGTTGTTCCCTATAGCTGTGTTTAAAGATAAAATAAATTATTATATGTAAATAAAAGCATTTTTGTTGCGAAAATATGTTTTTCCCGAGAAGCAATAATCTAAAAATGATAATAGACTGCTTGTCGACCTAATATAAATCCAAAATTAAACATGACAAATCAATCTTTAGTTTAAATGTCCGACATTATAAGCGAAATGTCGTTCTAGCCAAGGGCATAATAAATAATTTCTCTGCCTGATATTTTTAAACTGCCAATTATTTTAAAAGAGAACATCTACTTAGAATAGGCAAAAAATTGAAACATTACTTGTTCAGCAGATCGCGGCTTGCTATTGCATATTTCTAAGAAATAATGTCATTAAGGTGAAGGTAAACATTTATTTAATTTTGCTTTGGAGCCTATTCGAAAAAAAATTATTAGCAGGCTCCCATGAAGCTTATTTTCGAAATGCAAGGATTGCAATTAACGCACTGTCTCAGTTATTGAATTCACGATTTTCCAATATACGTATGTGTAAGCAATAAAGTAACCAATCGTAAAATAACCAAAGGATACTGTCAATTCAATGACAAGCTTTTTAATCGGGCAATAATGATTTTTTTTTCAATTTACATATTGGACTTACCTAACAACACAATTTTACTTTGTACGTATTCTATTCGTTTGTGTACAACTATTAGAATTTAGTAATAGTAGATAGAAAAAAAAAATAGAAATTCCAAGGCGAAAGTAATTGTGGCGCCTTATGCAAATTAAATAACAGCACAACTAACAGAAATTTAGACATTAAATTCAAAACCAGATACAGAATTCATTGAATGCACTCTATCTCTTTGTTTCCTAAAATATAATGACGTTAAAAACTTGTTGACCATGACACCCACACTTTAATGTTATGTACATATAGTTTTGTAGTTTTTGTATTATGATTAATGGTTATATTACAATTGGCGGCTTTCAATCTAATATTTTTTTTACTACTTTGTTTATGTGCGATGATATTAGATGCGCAAGAATAAATTGAAATTTAAGATAATAAAATGGCATTTCCGTTTGTTAAAGTAGCCTTTCTGATTCTTCATTTATGGAAGTGTTTGATGAAAATGAACAAAAAGGGTTCGATATGTATGCGTATAATTTTAAATCTATCAAAAAATTCATGATATAAAAATAGTTTTGAAACTATTCCGTCTCTGATTGCATTCATATATAGATTTTAAAATAGAATTTAGTTTTTGTCGTTTTTCGAGTGTGTTTATAATAGACGGCGACTTTCTAATTCTTAAAAAACAAAAATTAAATACGATTAGGAAACAAAACGCTATAATTTAAAATGGTTAAATACCTTTTTTCCGGTTTATTGGTGATCTAAGAAGTTTATGTAATAGTTTATAAGAAGTTTATGTAAGTATAGTTATAAAACGTATAAGATGTAAATTCTCAAAAAGATGGTGATGAAACTGGGGAAGTTTGCTGTATCGGGGGATTACAATTTAATATTAGAAACAATGACGAACACCAAATAATTTTTTTTATAGTTTTGCTTGATTGAATTTTTGTTTTTTATTCGTATTAAAAAGGAGGCAATAAATAAGAAGAAAATTAAATGGCATTTTGACTTTGTGAGTATCTTACCATGTGTTATGATCGTATCTTAATTTGTATTGAATTCAATTGAACTTTTGTCTGCAATTTTGTAAAACATCAATTTATCACTTAAAATGTCGTTAATGATGTAATTTTCAAGTGTAAGGCCAGAAGCGATAAATATAGTGGATTTTTTATTTTCGAGTTAAATTTTATTACCCTGCGCTAACTTTTTGTTAGTATTTCAACTTTTGAGAAAACACTGAAATTATAAGGCGAATGAAATATTGGGAATTTTGATATGAAAAGACGTAAGGCACAAAAATTCTCTTCATTGATATTGTTTCCGAGAAGGCTAATGCAATTTCTTTTAATTGTAGAGCTATTTTTTTTGTTTTTTTTTTTCATTTTGGTTTTGAACTCGCGCCTCTCCCCCTTTCCGAGAAGCCAAATCGTGGTAATTTCGGCTATGTGTTCGTTTTACTTAGACTTCCTATTAGGCTAGCTTAGGCTAATCCAGCATAAAAAATGGCATGGAAGATGGATTAGTCCGTGAATTCTGTTCTCTAGCAAAGTCTATATTAGGATTAATTTCCATTGTCGATCGTACAATTTTATTTTACGTGAATTATGTTGCTAAATTACTGACTAAATGGCACGGATCAGTGATTTCGTTGAACATATTTATCTGGGCCAAACCCCTTTTCTGAGCGACCGACTTTTCATATTAGTGTTATATGTTGACATGAAGTTAAGCAATATGCCGATGGTCTTAGTACTGTTTAGTAAATCTAAACCTTCTAACGCTAAAGTAAAAAATTGAATCGAAAATAGTTCGGATTTTCATACGAAAATTGGTTGGTTGTTAGGCAGTCAATATTAATCAATATTAGTCGAATCTCTTCGAATTTCAAATAAGATTAACTAGCAAATCGCTATTGCAAGTCTGTAAATATGACTTAATGATGTGAAAAATAATAGGGACAGTAGTTAATAAATATCACATATGAAGTTAACTAACGTTACAATATAAAAAAAAAAGTTAAAAAAAAAAATTCCGTTAAAGTTAGTTAACGGAATTTAAAAGGTAGCACATAGCACAACACAAAATAAGATACCGTTATCCGTTTATGTTTTAATCAGTCTGTTCATGAAAAACTTTGTCAGTTTACCGTGAGCTTGTAGAGAGGTAGAATATAAAGGGTGGTTAAATTTTAAGGGCCGACGTTGAATGTGAACCACACCTAAACGTCAAGTTTTTTTCTGCATTTCATTTGACATTTCTCAATTTCAGACTATCTCAATTTGAACCATGGAAAAGATACACAATCGAGCAACGCGTTAAAGTTATTCAGGCATATTATGAAAATGGGCGTTCAAATCAAAATGCATATCGTGCACTTCGTGATTTTTTCGGTCAATTTAATCGTCCAAATGTGCGTACAATCGGAAAAATCGTGCAAAAATTTGAGCAAACCGGGCCTGTAGGAGATTTTAAAACACCAGTGCATGCTCGTACAGCTCGTACTGCAGAAAATATTGCTGCTGTTCGCGATAGTGTGGCTGAACAGCCGTCCACCTCAACTCGTCGTCGTGCCCAACAATTGCACCTCTCACGCTCGTCGTTGATGAACATTATGCATAAAGACTTGCATTTACACGCTTATAAGGTGCAATTGACTCAAGAACTAAAGCCTCTTGACCATTCCAAACGTCGTCAATGGTCAGAATGGTGGCAAGAAATGGCAACAGTGGATGATCAATTTTCGAAGAAAATCATCTTCAGTGATGAGGCACATTTTCACCTCAGTGGATTCGTCAATAAGCAGAATTGCCGCATTTAGGCGAATCATAATCCAAGAGTGATTGTCGAAAAACCAATGCACCCACAAAGAGTGACTGTTTGGTGCGGTTTATGGGCTGGCGGCATCATCGGGCCGTATTTTTTCCAAAATGAGGCCGGTCAGGCAGTTACTGTGAATGGTGTTCGCTATCGTGAGATGATAACGAACTTTTTATGGCCCGAATTGGAATATATGGATGTAGACGATATGTGGTTTCAACAGGACGGTGCCACTTGCCACACAGCTAACGAAACAATGGCTCTTTTACGCGACAAATTCAATGGCCGTGTTATCTCACTTGGTGGCGATGTCAATTGGCCGCCAAGGTCATGTGATTTGACACCGTTGGACTTCTTTCTTTGGGGTTATTTGAAAGAAAAGGTGTACGTCGATAAGCCAGCAACAATTCAAGAGCTAAAGGATGAGATAATTCGGCACATTAACGGCATAGAACCTCAATTATGCCTAAGCGTCATCGAAAATTTGGACCATCGGGTGGAGGTCGCGGCGGCCATTTGGCCGATATTTTGTTCCATACATAATTGAACCATACCATATTATCATAATAAAAAGAATTGACAATAATTTCCTAAATAATTTATGTTTTATTCAAAATCAACATCGGCCCTTAAAATTTAACCACCCTTTACAACTAATTGTGTTGGTAAATCAGAAGCAAGTCGATGAAAATCAAAAATCTACTCGAACACTAAAACAAGAATTTGGTATTATGTGAAAAATGAACCGTTTTCTTCATCCAGTGCAGTAGCCTGATTCTTTAAAAAATAAGATAATGTTTACACGTGATAAACAGTGAACGAAAAGAGAATCGAAAAACAATTTAATGTAATTTTAGTAAAAAATCACAAAGTTTACCCGTTTTCACGTTTACACATTATCTTATTTTTTACAGAATAAGGGTGCTGTAATGAAGGAGTTTAACCTTGATGTGGACACATCTAAAATCCGTAAGATGGTTATTCGCGAAAATCTAAGAGTTACAAATGCAAGAAAGGTCCCTTTTCTGTCAACGAAAAACGTTGAAAAAGATTGAATTTCGCTAAGCAACATCTGTGCTGGCCTCAAGACAAATGGCGCAATATTCGTTGGTCGGATGAGACAAAACTTAATTTATTTAACTCTGATCGTGGAATACCACTTGTGCGACGACCACCGAATGCCGCTCACCATGGTAAATAAACAATTAAAACAAGCACGGTGGAGGATGTATCATGTTACGGGGATATTTTTCCTACTGTGGTGTAGGTGCTTTAGTCAATGGGTGTGTAACGAAATCCCGGTTTTCAAAATCCCGATTTGTCAAAATCCTGTTTTTTTTTTGTTAATACTGATTTTCAAAATCCTGGTTTTCAAAATCCCGGTTTTGCAAAAATAATCCGGTTTTCAGAAAATCCCGATTTAGCGGTGTACTATGAAATCCCGTTTCAAAATTAAAATTTTCCTTCACCAGCGGGAGATCAAAGTTGCTCTAAGAGGTAAAAACACAACAAAAGGAATCAACGATGGTCATTTGTAAAGAATGCATGGTAGTCTAATTTGGATGAAGAACAGAAATGTATATCTGCATTTATTTATGCCGATGGAAACTAGATATTATTGTCAATGAAAATGAAATCTAGTTTACGTAGTTTTGACGTCATACACTCATTAACAATTCAAACACTTTTTACTATTAACTTAGGGTAAGGTTGCTCAAGTAAAAAAACGTTTTCAGAAATCAGAGAATAAATTAGTAAACACTTATGAGTATAAACAAATTAGATAAGCTACGCACATTTTTTCTAAACTCAAAAAATTAAAAAAATTGAAATCGGTACCACTAAAGAAACCAGTACCTTAAGTAGTACTACCTACTACTTAAGCCGTACCTCAAGCTAAAATTAAATTTAAATGGTTTAAACAAGTATATTTTACTAACACAATTATATTACAGTCAATACAAACACATTTTTTTTTATTGTAACTCCGCCGCATACATCAAAAATCCAAGGCTTGCATTTTAAACATTGACTCATGTGTTCTTCACAGATATCGTTACATTATTCTTCTTTCACTATTCTTCACCTTTTCCGTTTTACGTTCTTCTTTTTGTAATTTACGTTTAACAGAATTTTGCTTCATATCTTCTTTATTTTTGAGGTCAATCTTATACGGAGAACCGGTAGTACGACTTAGGAAGCGTAAGTGGGTACGAGATAAGACATAGCGTGCATTTCAGTTCATAAAACCCCAAAACTATTTTGAAAAAATCTTTCACAAAACTGCTAATAGACAATATTATATAACTTATACTAAAAACCCAAAATGTATTTAACTAGTGTTTTCTTACTTTAGGAGTTTACAAACACCAGATGAAAATTACATTAAAACGACCATAAATGAATTTGATTAGCAGAAACATTCTAAATTCATTGAAACGCAGATGCGCACTGTCTACGCACATCAGTACAGCTGAGGAGTATTACTATACTCTGTCCCATTTGTATGGTGGAAAAAGTACTTTTGAAATCATTGAGGTACGATTTAAGCCCCGGTACGACTTAAGCGACTTTCCCCTATAGGATTGTATGAATTTCCATCCTAATGAATAAAGATTTTTGTTAGTGATTATGTTGGAAATTCATACAATTTTGTAAGTTAAAAGTAAAAAGTGTTTACATTGTGAATGCCCTGAAAAAAGTTCGATTCCTCAAAATTATATTCTTTTTAACATATCCCGTTTTTATTTTCGATTAAATTAAAATTTATTCTAATGCCGATTGATTTATTATACGGCGTACTGTTTCGTTTCACATCAAATAAAGTCTGCTTATGAAATATAAACGACTACAATATGGAACTTTGGAACTTTCGGATATATTATTAGTATATTATTGTATACATTTGTAACTATGACCGATAAGCAAAACCAGTTCTAACTTGTTGGAAATAACTGATAACAAATATTTTTATCTGTATGTAATGTACACAAACTTTATCAATGGATTTAATTTGAAAATTCAAATCTGTCAGCGATCTCTCATTAGAATTGCATAAACATCTAAAATTTGGTACATTTGATGTATTAATTAACATCTAAAATTTAATACATTTAATGTATTTGTATTAATTTAATTAATTTATAATAAATACATTAATTTTGGTCTAAAAAATAAAAAAATAAACAGAACATAATTATAGTCAAGATCACAGCGAAGGCGTACTGTTTTGTTCCATAAAAAAGGTGTTTTCACTTGTTTACTACTGTGATCAAAAAGTAGTAAGATTTTTCCATTTAAAGCATAACAACATCCTCTACATAACCTCTTATTCATTCACACCCTTCAAGCTTTCTCAAAGCACTAAAACACCAAAGCTCAACACCTTATCAAAGTCCATCCCCCAAAAACACCTCCTTTATTACTAAATACTATTACTATTATTTTATCTATTAAATTTAAACTTATTTCAATTTAAATTCACTGGTACTTCCAAATTTATGAAAAATACTTAAATATGTAGTTTAAGTCCGATTGGTTCAACCAATCTGCCCTGAAGAGAGGACACATACAGGCTGACGTACTGACGTGCTGACGGACCGACAGACTGGCAGTCTTAAAGCCTAAATACCACTTAATAACCAATTAGTTCATTCCCTTTACAATAAAACGAAATTCCAATTCACTTCTAACGTGGCATTAGATATGGGTATTATGACAGCCGAATCAGGTTTCTGGCGAGAATCACCGATATCCCGCACCAGCATAAAAATAAAATATATATAAAGCAGCATCGCCGTCCTCTGCAAACAGAGAAAAAACTCTCGAACCAGAGGTAATTCAAATAGTTAGTCCTAAGTTTGTGAACAAATATTTTTTAATTTGATTTTTCCAACTAATTAGGGTTTAGAAAAAATAGAAAAACAATTTTGTATGCAATAATTGTTTTGATCTTTTGGTCAATAAAAATCAGTACAATTTTAAAAGGAAAGAGAAATCTTTACATTTTGTAATGTGTTTAAAAGAGATAGACGTTCATAAATAATTTTTGATTTTGGTCTTGTTAGCTTTGCGAAACTTTAACATCAAATCAAAAAATAAACAAAGGACCACTTATTGTTTTTGATGACGAGATACCAAAGCATATCAAACAAATAACAAAAGCAAAAACAAAACTTGCATAAGGTTGTGTATGTGCTTGTGTATCATTTTACTTTTATTTGTATAATTTTGTTATTTGTTTGATATGCTTTGGTATCTCGTCATCAAAAACCATAAGTGCTCCTTTGTTTATTTTTTGATTTAATTTTAAAGTTTCGCAAAGCTAACAAGATCAAAATCAAAAATTATTTATGAACGTCTGTCTCTTTTAAACACATTACAAAATGTAAAGATTTCTCTTTCCTTTTAAAATTTTACTGATTTTTATTGATCAAAACAAAGTGGTGGGTACAAATATTTTTGTACTTTTTTTTTGTTTCATTGATTGCATACAAACTTGTTTTTCTATCTTTTCTAAATCCTAATTAGTTGAAAAAATCAATTCAAAAATATTTGTTCAGAAACTTAGGACTAAAGCGCAATAGAAGATATTGTTATATTTATATAGGATTTTCAAGTCAACTTAACGTTTATTCAAACCAAAGTAACGTTTTTTCAGATCAAATTAACGTTTATTCAAGCCAAAGTAACGTTTTATAAAACCAAAATAAAGATTTTTCATTTCAACTTAAAGATTTTTCATTTCAACTTAAAACTATGCGTAAAAATTAATTTTTACTATCAATGAACATCAAAGCCACGAAAATTATAAGAGGCAATTAAAAATTAAAGTTTTGTATTTATTGTATGATTTATAGGAAAAAAAAAATTAACTTAAAGTTTACATTTTTGTATAAAAACCTTAAAGATTACATTAGACAGGTACAATGAAGCTTGATCGTTTTAATTTTATATCCACAATTGTTTTTATTCCATAAAATATGATACATTTATAACAAGTACATTTATAAAAAGTAAAATTGAATTTCAATAAATCAATACAATGGATGTCCTGCTACAGCCATTCGCAATTTCATTGTCATGTCAACGTAATAAGTATTACAATCGGCAGAGGTCACACTTGCCAAAGATTCTTTAATAACATCAAACCACATATTTTTGGAATCGGCCAACAAATTTCTTGCAGCCAATTTAGTTTTCGAGAAAGCTTTTTCTATTGGATTAAGCATCGGTGAGTATGGGGAAAGGAACAATACTTGGTGAGTGGTCTCTCTAACCTTATCTTATATTACTCGAGCCGAGTCTTGGAGCTTGGACGGTTGGAAGTATGGAGACATGAGCTGCAGTATTCATCTTTGAGCGAGCTTTAGCTCTATGAAAGTGACAGTTGAATCCAGATTCATCAATAAATACAATTTTCTCACGTAGTTATGGGGCGTTGTGCGAAAAGTAGATAGCATAATTTTTACGTTGTTCTATGGTACTTTCAGAGTTAAAACGATCAATGTTAAAAGTAGCTAGTTTTAGCGTTATCTTTAAACACTTCAATGCATTAAAGATGGTTGTTGTGCTTAGGTTTACATTTTTGGTTTCAAAAACTTTAATCTTAATATTTTTTATAGTAATAGCCGGATTATGTTCTATTATTTCTTCAATTAAATTTAAAATTTCCGTAGTCAACTTGAATTGCATTTTACCACCACGATTTCTGATCACAACCCCACACCCTTCATTTTTGTAACGTCTTAATGTAGATGTAGCTGTACTTTTATTAATACCAGCTAGTTCTGCTGATTCAACTACTGTCTTATCTTCTTCATAAAATTTTATTAATAATTCTTTTTTTCCAAGCTTATATTATTATTGGTTGCTAAATTACGATGTCTTCTCTGACGAACAACTAAATTCGGCATATTTTCATCGCCACTACTAACTGAATCATCTCTTATACAATAAAAGTAATCAAACTACTGAGTTGGTTCTTTATTTTAGTGTTCATCTATAGATGAAGAATGTATCTATAATTATAGACAAATTCTTGAAAAAACCAATTTGAATTTAAAAAATTTATGTTGAAATGAAAAATCTTTAAGTTGAAATGAAAAATCTTTATTTTGATTTTAAAAAAATGGAGGTGTGGCCAACACACGAGTTTCTTTTACGAACAGAGAATTTTGAGAAATTTTATTTTTTTTTATAATATTTTAATTTTTTGTTTTTAATTTTTTTTTTTAATTTTTAAATTTTAAAAATTTTTTTTTAATTTTTAATTTTTTATTTTTATTTTTTTTTATTTTTGGAAACGTTTTGTATTAAATGGTTTTTTGTGAACCTTATATTTTTTAAGATATGCCACTTCAAGTTAGCCGATTTGAAGTAAAAGTCACTGGGACCTCCCAATTTATCAAAAAAGCTTAAATCCGAAGTTTCAGGTCGATTGGTTAAACCATCTGGGCTGTAGGGAGGACAGAGACTGACAGACAGACAACATTTCGAAACCCACTTTTTCGGACTCAGGGGGCCTCAAAACAGATAATACTCTAAGAATCTCAAGGTCCAAAATTTTCATGATTATTATACTTTATTTTACTAGAATAAAAGATAAAACGTTATGTTGGTTTGAAAAAACGTTAAGTTGACCTGAAACTACTTTGGTTTGAGTAGAGGTTTCATTCTAACAAAAATATGGTCAATACAAGTAGCTGTCATTTTAGTTATTAGAGTAGCCTCATTTATTAGAGAATTTAAACCAAAGCTGGGCATCATTGATTAATATTGAATTCCATTAAATTCCGAAATAGACTTTAAAATGTTTATGTTAAAGTCGCCCAGTATAAATAAATTTTTTGAGTTAATAACGCTTAAATAGTTTGAGAACTCCATAATAAAATCACTGATTGAGTGGAAATTAAAACGGTATACGCAAACCACACAGATTACTTCAGAATTTAAACTAAAGTTTAATTGCAAAATATCAGTAATCAGCAAAATATCAACGTTAAGTTGACCTGAAACTACTTTGGTTTGAAAAAACGTTAAGTTGACCTGAAAAACCTATACATATATTCTGTATCGGCGATATTTATTTCCTTAATAATTCGCAATGAATATACTAACAAACACATAACACCTGATCTCTGTGGCACTACTCGGGCTGTGGCAATATTATAATAATAATGACCAAATATACGAGAGTTATCAAGACCTCTTGACCACTTTGTTAGAACCCCCGATATGGGCGTAGTAGAAAACGAATTTTTCATCATGCGAATTCATGATTCAAGTTATTTTCCTTATTAGACCTAAAGGCTCCTTCGAGTTAACCAATGTGGATCTGATGTACGCTAAACAAAGCTAATAATTATGCATCCTTAATTTGATTTCGATGTATTATGTGAAAACCTTCATGTAACAGTAATCCACTGTATCATTTGAAGCCTCTACGATGGGCCTGAGAAACCAATGCAGATAGACGGCTGTTGTTCGCTCAGTATTTAAATTGCGTTACATTTCTGGTTTAAAAGTCAATAAGTAATTCTATATTGGGTCTGGAGGACGAACCTTACAGACATTAATTGTTTAATTAAAAATTGAAATTTATAATTTATTTGTTGACAAAGAAAAGTACAAAAGACTAAATTTCAGTATAGCCATGTCTCGATGAGCTTGAGCAAAGTACAGTTCTGTTAAGTTAATCATCTATCACACACGACAATCTTGTTGAAGATTCCATATTTAAACTTTTGTGAATGGTCACGGCAAACCCGGTGAACAAAGCAAATTGGCATCGCTGATTTGATCAGTTTGAACTAAATGAAATAGGGCGGTTCTATTAGACATAGATGCTATTTTGAATGTAAAATCATAGCAGCTGTAAAGACGGTAATATGTCTTTCTGCGGGTTCTTCCTTGCGTGCACTTTCAGAGAATGTCATTCGAATCTGGGGCCCTATTTCTGAATACGATACGAATTTGTATGCGAAACGAAAATGCTATTCGATACGCAAATTAATTGGTATTTCTGAATACGAACGTATAACCTATTTTAATTTTTGTAGTGTAGACAAAGGGAAATTTTGTTTTACGTGAAACATCCTTCAAATGACAGTGTAAAACTGAAAATAAACGTAAATATGTCAAATTTTTGGCATCAATTTAGTTTTTAATTGGCTACGTGAAAAAAAACGAATCCGCGCCATATTGGATAAATATTATTTTATATCAAAATAAAATAATTTTATTTAATAAAAGCAAACACAAATCTGTACCTAGAAAAATCCATAGCTACATATTTTGTAAAACTTTAGTTTTATTTATTTAGTTTATTGTGATTGCGGCGTTGAGGGACCCGGTAATTAGTCAATAAATTGGTGTATATAGTACATAAAATATGTGAAATTTTGCTAAATAAAAAATATTTTCAGTTAAAAAAATTTTGCTTTTAGTTTTTAAAAATTTGTATTTCTTTTAAAAATTGAAAATATAAATTTCTTGTGTACATCTTGCATTTTATGCTTGTTTATTTTTGGTGTCGTTAACTATTATGTCATCGAACCAACATCCGTTCATGAATGAACAAAAACTGCTCGAATTTGTACTGTGAAATAAGGGAAATTTTGTCACGAATCATGCTTACACGAATTCGTACAAAAAATAAACTTACATATTCGTATTCAAAAATGATACGAATTCGTAGATTTTTTGTTCGTATTCGTATTCAGAAATAGGGGCTCTGGTTACCACTTTTATAGTTTTTGTTTCCTATACTCCCCGCATAACCAAACTCAGCAACAGCATGGGCATTGAGCAATACTAAACATACATAGCATACCGATTAAACAATTTCAAAATTTTTATATATGTAACAATGTATAAGTGTCATTTTCACAGCTCGCTATACATGCATAACATTCTTAATTGTAGTAAATTATAATGTACCGCACTTTTTTCGTTCTTTTTTTACGAATTATGGTATAAAGTGATGATCACGGTGAGGTATAAGAGAGCATCACCGTGATTAATCATTGATCGCTCTTAGAGCACTCAGTCGTACAACAGGGTACATATGAGAAAAACGAACACAAAATGCACCGAACTTGTACACTATATAATACGAATTACAGTTTCCGTCGGATTAAAATGGAAAGGCACCCTGTTGTACGTCTGAGCGCTCCAAGAGCGATCAATGATCAATCATGGTGATGCTCTCTTATACCTCACCGTGATCATCAATTTATACCATATTTCGTTAAAAAGCACGAGAAAAATGCGCACATTGTAATTTACTACATGAAAAACAAATTAAAGAAAGCCGAAGATTTCTTTTTTTTTGCATGATACTTCTGTTTCATATTTTTACGTGTCATCTCAAACAAAATTTCTCGATTGCTCACGCAAAGTACAACTGGGGGCCTATTCTTGAATTTCACATCCATTTTCCACATGTGGACATCTATCAAAGTTGTCAAAAATTGGTTCGAAAATTGTAATTCGTATATAAAACACATGCGGCATTGACATTTTCCTATATGGGGAATTTTTCCACATGCTTATACCCATTCGGAAATATTCCCTTAGTACCGAAAAAATTCAATTTTTATGAGTTTTGACAGATGTCCACATGTGGAAAATGGATGTGGAATTCGAGAATAGGCCCCCTGGGGTATATAATTTGCAATTTCGTCCGTACCGGATTTTCCGTTCCTTTTTTTATATGCGAAATTTTTGACTTACCCCCGCTAAAGAGGTTTTCACATCAAAAAAATACGAAAGACTGGGAGTTGCTCAAAAAACACTACTCCATTATTATTTTGATCTTGTCCTTCACATAAGTAATCTATTGTTATGTGGATGTTTGTACTATGTATAAGACAGCGTTACAACAAACAGTAGTACAGTAGTAGTAACAGTATTATCTACCATTAGCCTATCAAAAACACGTATTTTTACAGGTCCACAAACAAAGTGTTAATTCTCTGATCGCAATCGTCGTTTTAATGCCCAAGAATACTTGTGTTTAGATAGAATAATAAAACTTAAATGTGTTAAGGTTTTTTACATCCCACCGAAGTCATCATCTGAAGTTTATTCTTGACTCATGCAAAATATTGGTGATTTTTGCCTACATTTTGTTCTTAGTTTTTGGTTCCGGACAAGGTACCGAAGATGGTTTAGTAAATTCAAATATTGAAGGTTAGCCGTTTAATTTAAAGTTGGGGTGATTTTCCTCGTATGAAATCTCTTAGCTCCAAGAGAATGTCCCCAATATTTACATAAATCAAGAATGGACCATGTTCTACATTTTATTGTTAGTGTGATTTCCGGACACTGTACTGAAGATGGTTTAGTAAATGCAAATATTGAAGGTTAGCCATAGAATTTATTTCTCTTAGTTCCAAGAGAACATCCCTAATATTTGTACGAGTCAAGAATAAACTACGGTCTACATTCTTATAAGTTTTATTTCCAGACAGGTTTCCGAAGTAAATATCTGATTTATATTCAATTTTCCATTTGAGTGTTTCAATGACCAAAATTTAATTCGAATTATTTTGGATTTATTTTTTCCCCAAGAAAATAGCCAATTTGATTTAATGGACAAAAGCTAACCTTTCAAAATAAAATATAAATTTAATATGTATTGTGAATCTGGTGGCTGGTATGATAACCAAAAATTATGTCGAATTCTATTTTCTATTCATTTTTTTTTAAAAATCTAGATATGATGGTTCTAATAGAACACAAAAACATTTGATGTGTTTTTGTAGTTAAACTGGTATTCAAAGGTAGTTTGGGTTGTTATTTTAAAATTGGCGATTATTATTTACACTCATCACCTGTAGTTAAAATAAAATTGCTTCTATTGTTAAACTCACAAAACAATACAACATTCAATTCTTGAATGATGCCAACCAAAATGGAATATTTAGAGTTTTAGCTGTCGTTTAATAATAAAAAATGATATTTCTACTTATTAGTGAGTGTGGTCGAAAAGTGGGGGTAAATCTTTAAAAAAAAAAATGCGATTTCTGAAATTTGATCGAGTTGAAACAATCTATTGATTTTTTTGTACCAATTAAACACAAAATCTTGATCTGGCGCCATTTCTTTTGATTCGGATCAAACTTTTTGGGTGAATAGAACATCACATTAGAATTATAAAAGGTAAATTATTTGCCCAAAATGAAAGTTACAACCAGAGAAAATAACATTTGGAAATAATTTCTTAGCTGCGTTGACACTGTCTTTTTCGAAGTTGGACAATATGTAATAATTTTCGGTTTTCGCTGTTGTTAAACAGTAAATGACCGGGATTACTAGAGTACGAAGAAAAATTTGCAATTGGTCCGAACGTGTACCATAAGTATGTTAATCCGACCAACATTAAAATATTTTATCTGCTGTTAAAAAAATTCTTGTCTTCTACCTTTTGTAAAATGGATGGTATTTCCAATTCATGTAAATTATTAGCTTCCGAGGCCAGCCTATTTTTTACGAGCTTATTTAATTTTTTGATATTGAGCTTCATTTCAGGGTAAATAAGTTCGAGAAATTGGTGCACATATTATTGTTGCTGATTGTAATATTTTGGAAGGCTTTCTAATAGATTGTGCTGCAGTCTGTCTAATCGAGCTGTTTACTTGAATAAAATCGTTTTCACCGCTTATGGCTCATGTCATTTGCTGGAGATTTCATGATTATGTGTAAATTTGCTATCTTTTCTGTAGTTGAAATTCTAGCGGGATAAGAATGGCTTTTACTCTTTGTACAACGCCAACGATACACTTATGTAAGTTTCGTTAACCGAAGTCATCTTCTTACATCTACAACGTTCTCTCAGACAACATTTCCTCAGTCGACGTTTTCTCAGACAACATTTCCTCAGTCGACGTTTTCTCAGACAACATTTCTTGAGTTGACATTTTCTTAGACAACATTTCCTCAGTCGACATTTTCTCAGTCGGTATTTTTTTTACCCATTCGACCTTTTCTAAATCGACATTTTTACAACTTTATCGAGAAACACTCTATAGTAATGACCTATGTATGTATATTCATTAAACAAAACAGAGTGTAAAATTGGAAATTATTATCACATCGTAATCAAATTATACAACATGTTATAGATGAACTCCACAATCTTATAAATTTAATCTAATCAACACAAGAACTATTTTAAGAAGAAATTTGATAATAATGACAAGGTCACTAAAACAAATACAAAAACATTTTTTGTTTGTATTAAAGACTCTAACTATTTTATATGTATCAGGTTATTTTTATCTAAACAGCCAGCTATAGTGTTTCAAATAGTTACTGGGCAGCACGCTTATTGAAACTCCCACTCAAAAAAAAATGTGAATTAAAAAAAATTAAATTATTCATAAAGCTTATTAGATTACAAATAATAGTAAATAGTATACACGAGTATTACAAGACAAAAAGTTTTTTTTATTTTGTTAGTTAATCACGATCTAGTAATATAATTAATTGGCACAATTTTCCTTTCTAAAATGCAAACAATTTAATGAATAAGATTATTTGTATGCGAAACAATGCATTTTCTATTGATTTAAATCGAAAGTCAAGGTGAAGGAAGTATTAAAATTAATTACATAGTTTTACGTATACAAAGTTGTGATTTTGTTTTGGGAGTATCTTGAAAATGAAACTTCATGACTTTCGTTTTGTTTTGTATTCTCGCATTATCAGTGCTTTTTAATGATAACAATTTTTAAAAATTTTAACAGTCTAATGTTGATAATGCGGGAGAATTTTAGAATGTTATTTACGAGAAGTTTAACGATTAATGGAAATCATACTGTCATTATTTTGTAGAATTAATGTATTACATACTACTTAAATTATTGTATTTTGCCATTGTTCTCTCAGTGCTTCACGAGTCTAAGAAAAGCAATTAGTTCACTTTCATATAAAGCCTGCTTTATGGTTTCCCAAAATAGTTAATATTTTTTCCTATCAAACATATTTTAAGATCCGTCAAAAATTAAGCTTAACTATATCCTATCTATCTGTAACATTGCTTCGATTCTGTGTGCAAATTAATCTTCATATCTACTCAGTATCTTATAACCATTTAGACCTAAATTATTTCCTCGATCCTGGATAATCAGAGTTCAGCGAAATTTTTGACACAGAATAAAATTATGTACTTAAATTTAGAAATATATTTATTCTGGGCAAAAAATTCAACTTTTTTGTCAAAAGTAATACTGAGAATTAAAAACTTTTAAAGATATTGAATACTCTAATTTTTGGTTTTAAATTCTCAACTCAACTTCTGAATATATTTAGGAAAAAGTAATTGAAATTACTTTGTATTTTCCATCTGTAAACTTTTTTTTAATTTTATTTATTTATTTCTCATAACCTTACAAATACAAATTTATAAAATAATTAAAATAATAATACAAAAATTAAGGTTAAGAAGATAGGTTATTCTTTGCCAAAAGGCAGTGGCGAATAACCTTTACAATAAAGCTAATATCAAATAAAATATAAACTATCAAAAAAACACAAAATATATATTATTTTCAAACAACCAATCCTTAATTAAATTCATAATTTTTCTATTTTTTAACTGTGTGCGTAATAGTTGAGGCAAGCGATTAAAAAATGTGGGGGCCGAAACTAAGAAGTACCTGCGATAATCTTCACTGGTAAATCTAGGAACAGAAAGGAGGTTTCTGTAATTATTACGAATGTCGTAAACAGTACTTAATCTCAGAATTCTGTGCCCACTTCTAGAGAAAAATAATTTTAAAACTTTAAATACATATAGGTGTTGCAAAGGTAAAATTTTACAAGCCATAAAAATTGACCAAGAACGATCGCGACGACTCTTAAAAAACATAACCCGAATAATGTATTTTTGCAAAATGTATAAAGGTTCCAATGTATTCATAGAAACTCCACCCCAACAAGGTAATCCATAAGAAAGCCTAGATTCAAAACATGCATGATAAAAATTTAATAAAACGGCGGATGGACAAAACTGCCGCAGTAAATACATGGCACGTAAAGAAAAATTTAATTGCTCTTTAACGATTTGAAAATGAATTTTCCAATTTAAATTAGTATCCAGATGCAAACCTACTCGTAGATACTTAAAATTGTAAACAGGTTCAATTGGAATGCAAAGATTGCTACAATTCACTAAATTAAAATTCCGCATATGGCAAACAATCTCTGGAACATAACTCGAATATGGATTGCCAGCCAATCTAAAAAACATAATTTTAGTTTTCTCACTTAAAATCATGGAATGATTATCAAACCAAGATCGCAATGTATTCATATCAGAATTAATATGGTTGGATATTTTAGAAGTACTTGAACCATAATAACTCAATGCCGTTTCATCAGCAAAAGCAATAATTCTACCTTTCAAATCCAAATTAAATATAGAATTTATATAAACTAAAAATAACACAGGACCGAACCTTGTGGAACTCCAAAGTCTGTCTGCCTTGAACGGTATGCTAAACGAATTATCAATTTTTACTTTAAAAAACCTGTTACGAAGATATGATTTAAACCATAAAAACGGCACATCTCTAAAACCACACTTGTAAAGTTTCCGTAAAAGTAAATTGTGATCTACCATGTCAAAAGCCCTCTTAATATCAATAAAAACAGCACCAACACACTTTTTCCCATTTAAATTAATATGAACCCCATTCAAAAAATCAATTAAAGCTGACTCAGTATTTTTTCCAGACCTAAAACCATATTGACAATTATTTTAAATATTATATTTAGAAAAAAAGGCATCAACCCGAAATTTTAACGCCTTCTCCAGAATTTTCGTAATAATGGGCTGTAAAGATATAGGACGATAATTATCCTTAAGCAGTTTATCACCCTTTTTAAATAACGGAATTACAACTGCGGTTTTCAAACAATCAGGAACACTGCCATCCAAAAAACTTTGATTGATAAAATGTACCAAAATTGGCGATATAATTTCTGTGTTAGCTTTTAGCATATTGGAACTTATACCAAGAATATCTATACTAATTATATAACTCACTGTTATACTGCTTTATTTATTAATACAAATTTAAACTAAAAAATATTATTTAATAAAAATTTATTTTATAATATTTAATAACTCCGTCACCAATTAATTTTACATAAAATAATGAATTGCCTGATAACAGGATTACCTTGATAGGTTTAGAACGGAGAAAATTAAAATCATCCAAACATTCGTCGCCCTCGTCTCGGGGATATACTGAGTGGAACTTCGCTTTGCAACTTACGGGCCCAGGGTTTGATTCCCGATAGTGGGAAGAAGAAATGTGACAATTGAGTATTGAATATGTAAAAGACATTAATCTAATCAATCATGGATCATTTCACTTACTTAAAAGCATGCGATGAGTCCTCCGGACTATCCAAGGGTTGGATTACACATATAGCACCTCTGCTTTCATATTAGGGAATGTTTGTTCAGCTTGAGCCCATTGCTGCTCTGAAGTAGAATATGAAAGACTCGTATCATTAATTCCATTCGCTATTTTTTCCCCTAGTTCTATGTCTTTGAGTATTCGGCAGAACCAATTCCGGAATAAGATTTTGTAAAATCAATTTGCGGCGGGTATTTTATTTGTTACCATTCCAGACTGGATAAATATGCAACCATATTATTCCTGGTGCAACTCCAGTTACCTCTATTATATGAAAAAATGAACGAGTGGTCACCGGTTAGTTTTTCTTTTTGACGTAAATGTGTGACACAGCTTGTCCAAAGTATCAACTCCCCCTTTTGTTGAATTATAATATAAAATAATATCCGATGTATTGTGGTTTTAATATAAGTGACTATTATCAAATTTTTTCAGTATCCGAAAATATTTGATTCTACTAACTTAGACGATTTGAAAAAAAAATTTGGAAGAGTACATATTTTATTTTTACTAGTGCGCACTGTCAATCCAACGCTTAGTAGTCTTTCCATCAAATCGGAGCTTGTAAAATATTTAACAAATGTCACATTTGTATTGCTGTAGAAAAATGGAGTACATAGATTATCTGCAACATTCGACGCCAAGTTTGTTCCTCTTTGATGTCCCTCCCTTCCTAAATATGGAAATTCTCTTTATAGGATAGTATTCGAATTATCGCAGATAAGATAAGAAGGACACTCTCCTCGAAAAGGTAGCAAATTGACTCCTCGCCAATTGTGAGGTTATCCCCCGGAATATAAAGTTTTAATAAATTGTTATTTATTATATTCCAAATTTCGTAGAAACAGGCAAATTTAATGTGACTTCTTTGCTCTCTCTTTCTTTCCATTCCCGTTTCTTCCGCTGCACAGCCGATTGGAGATTTTCCTCGCTTTATGTAGGCTCTATGAAACCTAAGTATATAAATCCTATTTTGACAGGCATGAAATCAGTCACAAATTGACGACATTGGTTCTTAATCAAGAAGCTGATCCCAAATTCATATTTATCCATTTTATTGCTGTGACAGAGGGTTAGTCCGTAGCGAACATAATCGATGATGTTATTGCCGATTAGCCTTGTTTACTGCAGCGCTAAGAGGTCGAGTTTATACATAGATGCTATAGTTCGGTGGCGGTTTAGGCTGAGTACGTTCAATGCTCCAAATTTAAAAATCTTGTTAAAGTTCATTTTAAAAATAATTTTGTTTTTGATCTATATTTTAAAGCTATTATTGTAATACACTAGCTGGTTTGAGCCGCGTTTTTTTATTATAGCTCTGGATAGATTGCATCCGGAGCTGCTAATTTTCTGTGATAAAAGTAATGTTTGAGAAGCTATTTATGCCTTTAGTTAATTTATTTAAAACTAATATATAATTTTTGTATTCAACTTTTAACCTAAAAGTTTATGAAAAATATTTAGTTCTACCTCTTTATCTGGAGCTGCTATCAGGAGCAAAGGGAAATTTGAAAATTTTTTGTTTTTTATACAACCCTAAATGTGGCAAACTTCATTTTGGATTAAAAATGTTGATGGATGTCAAATTCAAATGTCATATGGACGTGAAATTGATGCAGTTGTAAGACATTTCTACAGAATGAAAATTCGGGAGAGTAAAAATATATAAAAATCATCGGGAGATTTTTGAGGAATACGTTAGAAGAGGCAAAAAGATTTTTAAGAGCTGGAAAGATAAAGGATAATCGAGATGCATCATTGCCGGAAGGCGACGATGATGAAGTGTATGTTGATGAAGTGGACATGGCTGGTACAAAATACGATTCAAAATAAAGAATTATATTGTACGTTTACGTAATCTACGTATACGTGAAGACATAGCTTAATATCTCAGAAATTTGAACCCCAATTCGGAATATTATGATCCAAAAACACGTTCTATAAGGGATAATCCTGATCCGAAATCACATCCTGAAGAGTATAGTGGTTTTTTGTTCACTAAGTTTAGAATTAAATAAATAAATTAATTTTATTATTTTAGAGTTGAATTGTGTACTGGAGTGGAGACACGCAAAAATATTCTAAAGCAGAACTATTTACTTGGGAAGCTTATAGTAAAGATGTGGTTGTACACTTGATAGCTGAGCCAACTAAATTGGAATTGATACAACAAGAATATACCAAAAAGGAAGAAAAATTTAAATCTCAAGTGAAAGACACAATTTTAGCAAATATGGTGGCGAGGGGCATTTCCAAGTTCCACCAAAATCTTTGTTGCTTGCACAAACCGAAAACCACACTGAATATTCTCGAAGTGAAAAAACATTAAAGGGAAAGGGAAACCAATCATTTGAAGCCGACGTGGAAAAGTGGTATATTTGAATAATCACTCAAGATGTATATTTGAAATTATTTAATATATTAAAACTTATCCAACTATGTATTTATGCTTCTTAAAAAATTTTTGTCTACCACAATTTCTAGTAAGGCTAATTTATTTTATTCAAAGATTTAGTTTCATTAAATCACATCATTTAACGGGTTTCAAACAAATAATTCCCGATTTTTTTTTTTTTTATAAATTGGGAATGCCATTCGTTGAACTTTTGTATCGAAATATTTGTATCTTTTTGCCCATAGTTCCAAACGTTGCCATGAATTAAAAGAATTTCAGGAATATTTTGCACTGAAATCGCATAAATTGAGAAAGCCATCTTTTTCGTAAGGACCCAAAATTTTGAGCGGTTTCAGTGCAAGATATTCCTGAAATTTTTTTAATTCATGGCAACGTTTGGAGCTATGGGGATAAAAATGGCGCGTAAGTGCAACGAATGGCATACGCAATTTGTAAAAAAAAGATCGGGAATTATTTATTTAAATCTTGGTTGAACCCCATTAAATTAGCCAGACATAACTGCGGCGTTACCTGATCCTAGGTAGGTCCATTCTGTACCGGGATTTGAAATAAATTCAATTGGTTTAAAATACTACTAAAAATTGAGCGAATCATATTTAGTTGGATTCAAAAGAATTAAATACCTATCTCTTGGTGAATATTTTCTCCGATTAAAAAGGCGAGCTACCACAGCCAATGATTTTGCCGCACACTTTGAATAAATTGTATCCATTTCAGCTGTTCTTTGAGTATCCAGTATCCATTTCTTAAATTATTAGTATTAAATGCCGTGCCGTGAAAAATATTAAAAAGGCTAGAGTTTGGGAAAGGAAAATAGGCTAAGATTGTTACCCGGATTGCCATAAACTGTTTACTAGCGGCAGCGGAATTACCTTGGACACAATTTTAACTTTCGGTCATGTAACATGTCGAGGTTGTTTAGCGAAAAGCAAACAAACAATTAAAGTTTGTACGTTATGTTCGAAAGAGTATACAAATTGTGATTTAATAAAACTGAATCTTTGAATAAAATAAATTTGCCTTACTGGAAATTGTGGTAGATAAACAATTTTTAAGAAGCATAAATACATAATTGGATAAGTTTTAAAAAATGAATGATGTTTCTCTTGTCCTTTAATCATTTTTTCACTTCGAGAATATTTTACCATAAGCTTCCCAAGCAAATAGTTCTGCTTTAGAATATTTTTGCGTGGCTCCAGTACACAACTCAACTCTAAAATAATAAAATTAATTTATTTATTTAATTCTAAACTTAGTGAACAAAAATCATTTACTCTTCAGGATGTGATTTTGGATCAGGATTATACCTCATAGAACGTGTTTTTGAATCATAATATTCCGAATTGGGGTCCAAATTTCTGAGATATTAAGCGGTGTCTTCACGTATACGTAGAATACGTACATTAATTCTTTGTTTTGAATCGACTTTTGTACCAGGCATGCCCACTTCATCACCATAATATTTATCTTCATCTTCGGCACCTTCCGACAATGATGCATCTCGGTTATCCTTTTGCTTTCCAGCTTTTAAAAATGTTTTTGCCGCTTCTACTTTAACGTATTCCTCGACAATCTCCCGATGATTTTTAGATATTTTTTTATTTGTTTTTTTTTTTAAATTTGTTAAGGTCAGATCTTTCAATCCATAAGACCAGTGAGTTATATTTTTCCAGACAAAACCCACAGAAACTTCTCGATGGAAGTCCTGGGTATTTTGTAGTTCTTGGTAATATTTAATAGTAATTTTTATATTTATTATAGTTATTTTTGTTAAAAGTGCGTTCACGTTCTAAAATGGCGTAGATTCATATCGTTAGTGCACGATAAATTATGGATCGCTCAAATAATATTGAGCAGATCCTGAATCTTAAATTGTGGAGCTAGCCACGTTTTTTATTAGCTCCGGATGACAAGCTATTGGGAGCACCTGGGAAATTTCTATTGAAAATTTTGCTATTATACCCATGTGTCGCTAGTAAACAAAAAACTAAAATTGTTCCTAACTTCACGCAGTTGTATGACATTTCAACTTGGAAAAATGTTGGATAATTAATTTCGTTAATGAATCAGTTCGAACATCATTAACACGTTCGCGGACAAGTCGGCATATGCCGTCTCTATGTATAGGGACAAGACGGGATATACCGTCCAAATTTGTTTCTTGTTGTGGAGGCAAGTCGGCGTTTGTCGTCAAATTTACATAGGAATTATATTTGTTTGTAGTTTACTGTCCCAGCAGAAGATATAAAATATTGTGAATTGTATCTTCATACTGTAAAAATATAACTGTAAAAATATGTTTGTAGAAAAAATTATATCCGTTTTTTATATTTTTTTTCTCTCTATGTTTTATTGTTTTTTGTTGTGAACGAACGAATTAGGTAGTATTTTTCAGTATTGTGTTGTAATCGTTTGATAAACCTTCTGGCGTATTTTTACGTGCTATTTGATGCTCTGTGTAGTGGTCCTTAGTAAATATAGTGTTTACAGTTGTTTTGTGCCGGTGTGAAAATAACAAGTAAGAAAAATTATGCAACGTCTCCGATACGGTTTGTATTTATAGAGTTTATTTACAATTTTTCCAGGATATTCCATGGACCCAAAGGAAGAAGAAAGACTTCTTAGACTTTTTGATGAAGTGAGTACTCCCGAATCTGAATTCTCAGGAAATGAGTCAGAACTATTCAGCGAAGATGACGACATAATCGACCCGACATATGAAGATGAGTTCAGCAGCGACACAACAGATAATAACATATCTGTAAGAAATGTAGATGAGTTGATAATTGATAATGATAATGGCATTTCTGAGGTTTCGATTGACAATGAATGGGAAGACGATACAGAAGAGATTCCAGACTTTGGATTTGATGTCGCTCAATCCGGTATTCAGGTTCACTTCGAACATACTCCAAATGCTGTACAATGTTTTGAGCAACTTTGGGACAATGATATAATGGATATGATAGTTACGTCTATGAATACATATGCAGAAATTTTGCAAAACACAGGCCGACCTCACACCAAACACAGCCGTTTTTCTTCAATCAAACCAACAAATATTACTGGGTTGAAACAATTTCTAGCGCTTTGTATTCTTCAGGGTCAATAGAAATGTCCCTCTATAAGAAAAATGTTCAGCATGGATCCGCTTTATTATTGCCCTGCATTCCATTATACTATATCTGGAAGGCGATTCGAACAGCTGCTAAGATGTTTCAGTTGCAGTTATGCTCAGCCTATTAATCTTAGGGATAAACTCTGCAAAATTAGTCCTCTGTTGAATAAGCTACTCATCAATTTTAGACTTGTTTTATACCCTACGGAAGATTTATCGTTGGACAAATCACTTATGCTTTTCCGCAGCCGTTTGAGTTTCCGGCAATATATAAAGGGAAAACGAGCTAGGTATGGAATAAAGTTTTACTCTGTATGTACAACTGATGTATATGTTTTAAATCTTCAAATTTATTCGGGACGCAGTGAAGAAGCTGCTGGACTTTCAAAACTCGAAACATTAGTAATTTCTCTAACAGAGCCCTATTTGGATCGCGGTCACCATATATTTATGGATAATTTTTACAATAGCGTGGGGCTGTCTAATAAACTTCTTACCAGAAAAACGCACTCTACCGGCACCTTGCGTTCAAACAGGCGAAAAAATCCAAGTGCATTGACAAAATTAAAACTGAGAAAGGGAGAACACAAGTGGCAGAGATGCGGAAAAATGTATGTGTCTAAATGGAAATACAGGCGAGAAGTTCTCTGCATTACAACAAAGTATCATCCCAAGCTTATTACCGTAAAAAACCGATTCGGACAAGAAAAAATTAAACCGGAAGAAGTCTCGAATTACAATAATAGTATGTCCGGAGTCGATCGAAATGACCAGATGGTCAGTTACTATTCTTCACCTCGAAAATGCATCAGATGGTACACAAAAGTAATGTTCCACCTGCTAGATATAGCGATATGGAATGCTTTTTATATAAACAGAAAATTCAACAGTAAGCTGACTTTGCTACAGTTTCGTGAAAATTTAGTCAAAGAATTTCTCGGCATATCCAACAGCATGAACGATGGCAGAAAATTGGTGAAATCAAGACCAATGCATGGAGGCAAGCGATCAAGAATTGACCCACCCAATCCAGCTGATACAGATAAAGATGATCAACAAGCCCAAAATATGCACTTCCCCAGCAGCATTCCTAACCCAAAGAAGCCGAACAACAGCTATTTTTTGAGATGTAAAGAATGCACGATTTTTGGTAAACGCAAAGAAACAAAATATTTGTGTAAATCATGTCCGGACCGACCACCACTATGTATCGAGCCATGCTTTGAAAACTACCACAAAAAATAGTTTTATTATTTAGTAATTTTTATATATATGTACCTATAAATTGTTTGGATTAGTATTTTTATTTTTTTTTATATATTTATGAATTCAATAAATAAGTTTTGCTGGATAATACATTGGTTTCCACTTGACGGCATTTCACGTCATTGTCCTGGTCCATCAAAAAAAAATTATTGCAGGGACAAGACGGCATTTGGCGTCGTGCCATTTTTTGGCCGTAAATGGTTCTAATGTTATAAGGCCTTTCATATTTTGTTTTATGGATGTTAAAAGCTTATGCTTTTACAAAAAACGTTAGTGTGTTTTTTTGAACCGTTCAATTTTGGCTACTGTCCGCGAACGTGTTAAGTAGTGTTTAAAAAGTTTTTGTATCGTTTTTGTATTTCCAGGCGTAAAAAATTGTTCAGCCGTAAATGTACAGGCGTAAAAATTAAAAATTAGGAACAAACGACACAAAATAATTTATTTTAAAATCGCCTTATTTACGTACGTTCGTAGAAAAATTAAATTCTTGATTCTTCGATTTATTCCATTAGATTATTACCAAAATTTTATTCCGTATTGTCATAAGTGAAACAAACTCAAAATGCTCAATAAGGGCAAACGATATTTGTGCTTCTGCAGCAATGCTTCATTCAATAAAGGCGCTATATCGTTGATAATTTCCATCTTGGTCTAACTGCGTCATCTCAAAATAATAATATGGATCATGCTACCATTTTTGACTTCAGCTACAAAGTAAAACAGACAAATACGTAAAAATGTAATATTTGGAATTGCATTACTCTCGATATAAAAAAATGTTGCAAAACATTGTGTAAAATTTAATGCTGCATTACTTAACATTTTACTGCAACAATTTTTAACTAAATCGAGCTAATTAAAAAAGATTAACACTCTATTATAATTATTATCAACTTGTCTCTGTATATTGGATAATAATGAAATCAATTATACAGTTTATTACGCAAAGCTATATAAAAGCACAGAATTTTATGACATATATCACGGTTATCACTAATTAGTAACATACATCTAATTATTTATTATTTTTATGTGACGTATTTCTTATCAGTAATGAACCAAAAAAAAATATTTCGATCACTGTACATGGTACTATGTATACACAAACAGAATTTTATATACCATATACAAAGCATTAAGTCTATTGTGGATAGATATTATTCGCTTTGTGATTATTTATAATAGATTTGAATTAAATTTCATCTAATATAAAAAATGCGAATGAAAAACTTGACCTGCTTTTACTACTTGAATATTATACTGTGTCAGGCGTTGTTGGGTAATTAACGCGCGAACGTGATCATATACGTATGTGATTTATTGAAAGTAAAATGTCTCTTATTGTTATTGAACGCGCTTAGTAAAATTGAATATATAGAGAGCGACGTTCATTGGTATCTATATTGAAACCGGTGTACAAATTCACAAGATCCACAAACAACACTACCGATAGCCAGAAATTACAGTACTACAAATTATTCAGAAAAAATTGTTACTTGTAATTATCGATAAATTATATTTTTATGGCCGATTTTTTTATCTGTTTTTCCTAGTTAGATGCCGATCAATCATTATGTATTGAATTCTAACTTAAACTGGAGATAATTTTCATATTATGAAATCCATAATTACGTTTTTTGCACGCAAATAGATTACCCATTATAATAAACATTACCGAATTAGCAAACAATGTATTCAATCGAAAGTTTAGTTTGATTTATAGATTTCAAAGTATTTTAAAATAATAAGTTTGTTTACTATAATTTAGAAATCGAAAGTAAGTAGCAGAGTACTATGGTGAAGTCATAAGCTTACTTGCTTTTTTAACCGATTACTTCGACTCAATAGAATATTGTAAAACAATAAAATGACATAAGCACATATACGCAGTGTTATCTAATCTTTGAAAATGATTTGCGAAAAATTGATTTCGGATCCATGTAATAAATACACGGTACGGTTTATGTACATAATAAACCTATTACTCCTATACTGGGAGTACATCTTTCGGTGGCGTATTTTATTTTAATCAAATTGCCTCAAGTGCAACCTCTAATACATTGTACCACTAATATATTGTACTGTGCAAATTAAAATATTTTTATGATTGAGCTAAACGACTAAATCGAATTCATTTCTTGACCCGTACGTGTGTCATTGTCACAGTGTTATATTAATGAATTTCTATTGTTTTAATTTGTCATTGACATTGATTTTTTGATGGCTTATAATTTATTCGTATAACTATCCTCGAGTAATAATTGTTACATTAATTTGCTTAACAAATAAGTATTATTTTTTATTATAAGAGAGCTTCAAGTCTTGCCAACCTGTATCTAACCCACAAGCATACACATGAACTAATTTTACGTTCAATCAAACCAAATCGAGAAAACCGTCCAACCAAATTAGATTTTGTGAAAATGGTTTATGGAAGTAGAATCCGATGTATTCCAAAAAATCTATGAAATTTATTGCGTAGGTTTTGGAAAGTTAAAATTAGTGATGATTTGCGAAAGGATTTAGAGTTAGAAATTAGAACCAAAATTCTAAATTAAGAGACTCTGTCATAAATGCTTTTAAATTTAGAGAAATAAAATGCTGAAGAATTTGTAAATATCCCCATCTATAGATTTCTATAAATTTGTATGGTTTTTAGCAGTGATAGGCTAAATCGATCTTTTTTGTTAAAAATCGTATGAGAAAATCAACAAAACAGAACAAAAAAGATCGATTTAGCACATCACTAGTTTTTTAGTATTCGCTGAGATTGGTTTCTCTATGTTTAACTTTGTTTTATTGACGCAGAATACCATAATATATAAATTCAGAGTTTGAGATATTGATGGGAGTATAAATACACAAATGTCTAAATTTTAAATTCTAAATCCTTACTTAGACCTTACTTAAACTTAGTGATAACTAGTATATTTTTCTTCATAAATGAGCCTGCTTCCAGCTAGAGAAAACTCGATAACCATCAGAGACGGAATGAATAATTGAGAATAAACATGGTTTATATTCTCTCAGTATGGCAGTCATGTTTCCGAAATCTAGACGAGACTTAGCCATAGCGAGTATAGTTTTTTCCATTAAAGAGTCCGCTTATAGCTAGATGGAGACAGTGCTACCGACGAAGATGTTCAACTATTATAGACGGAATGAATAATTGAGAATTAATATGGTTTATATTCTCTCATTATGGCAGTCATGTTTCCGAAACCTACTGAAACGAAATCACAAAAATATAAAGGGCTGAAACCTCATAACAACCTCAAATTAATTCAACTCCCAAATCAATCCCTAACTAAAAAGGCCTATGACAACCGTCTGCTCAACTCGACATTTAATGGTCAACCCAATCCCAAAATCAACTTGATTCGAGAGCTACTTGCGTGTATGCACTTAACTCAATCTGCAACTCAACTACCAATAAAACCCTAAACTTAACCCCAAATTAATCCCCAACCAAACTTCTCACTCAAATCCAACTCAATTTTAAATCAAACCCTATTCACCATCATAACATAATAGCAACGTACAGCCATACCGGCATACTTACAGTGGTACCATCATAACCTTAAACAATCATTCCATCATACCATTACTCTATTATACCATCATGCCATCATGACGGTATACTATTAAACCATCATACTCGTACAATCATACCAACGTACCATATTAACGTCGAACTGTCATACCATGATATTATCATACCATGTTTAAATGTTATATATTACCATCAATCCACCAAACCTTCATACCATCTTAACATAGTACCATCCTACCATCATACCATAATCCAGTCATATTTATTTTATTTATTTTTATTTATTTATTTATTTAATTGATCTATCCATCCTTATCTGCATACCCTATTTTGAGCATCAGCTCATTATAACAGAGTGTGCAGCAAGGGATAGGCAATATATGTAAAAAAATAACCAAAAGCATTCAAATAAAATATATTTTTAAGCATCTTAGGCCTTCCGGTCCCACACCATCAATATATCAGGTTCTTCGTTTAGGTGCATTTCATTTCCTTAATATTTTTTTTGACCTCTCCATTTTAATGTTCTTACTCGTGGCTCTTCAATGACACCATGGATCTAAGATTCAATAGATCTCGCTTAGCTTCGTTTTTAATTTGCAAATTAAAATTTTGAAGAAAAAAAAAAAAAAAAAAATGCAATTAATTTTTTATTGACAAAAAAATGTATGTATGTCTGACTAACCCAAAACTCAAAGCCTGCACTGTGATATTATCATAACACCCAACCGTTATACCATCATACGTTCTATCGTATATACAATCATACCATCACACCATCATACAATAATACCAATCTATCTTACCACTATATCATCATAATATAACACAATCGTAACATCATATGTATATACCATCCTATCATCAAACGATCATACCATTGTACCACTGTACTATCATAACATCATACAGGTTTTACACTTCATATTTATCCTTTTACACTACTAATTGAATTTTTTACACTTCAAATTGAACCATTAGCAAATTATGTATATGAATGGCCAATTAGGATGGAGCTTGGCTATTCCTTAACCGATTATGATGGATTTTGACATGTGCGTTGGAAATGGGATTCTAAAATGATTTTTAGACGAAGTTCTGGAATATGGCCAAGTATGATGGAACTTGCCTATTTCTCAACCGATTACGATGAAATTTGACATGTTTGTTGGAAATGGAATTCTAAAATGATTTTTGGATGAAGTTCTGTAATATGGTCAGTAAGTATATAACTTAGCTATTTTTAACCGATTATGATGAATTTTGACATTTTCAACGAACAGAAGGAAATGTGACCCAACATTTATTTTTAGACGAGGTCGTGAGAAATATGTTAATATGGCTTTTATAATGTTGTCTGTTTAGGTTTCTATGAATCACGCAGCTGTTGAGGCTTCTTTGAGATAACGTAAACGTACTATTTCAATTGTTAAACGATCAAGATTATCTCCGTAATTTAATATTCAAATTCGATTAAATAGTTTTCTTGCCAATCCTTTGCTTTAAATTTTGGATTATATGTTATGAGTATTTGCTATCAGAGCGGCAAGTTTGGCCATGTTTAGAAAAATATAGCATGTGGTAGACACGCACTGCAATATTAAAATTACTAACGGTAGAGTAGACAATTTCAATTTCATTGAAATAGGTTAAGGAATATCAATGTTTTATCCTACCTGGCCATATTCCAGAATTTAAAATCCTATTTCCATCGCGCATGTAAAATTTCATTGAAATCCGTTAAGAAATAGACAGGTTCAATACTAATTGGCCATATTCCAGAATTTCATTCAAAAGTCGTTTTAGAATCCTATTTCCAATGCACATGTCGAATTTCGTCATAATTGTTTGAGAATTAGACAAGTTCCCTCATATTTGGCCTTATTCAGGAATTTCATCCAAAAATCATTTTAGAATCATAATTCCAACACACATGTCGAATTTTATCATAATCGGTTGAGAAATAGGCAAGTTCCCTCATACTTGGCCACATGTCAAATTTCATCATAATCGGTTGAGAAATAGGCAAATTCCATCATACTTGGCCATATTGCAGAACTTCATCCAAAAATCATTTTAAAATTCTCCAACTCAAATTGAACTCAACCCGCAAAATGACGCAACCCCAAACTCAATGCGCAACTCAATATTCAAACCAGCATCTATAAAAAATTGGTAAATATTTCTATAAACAGGTGCTTTGGGCTAATTCATACGGCAGGTACTCGACCCTCTTGACATACAAGTTCTAAAAGCTTTTCAAATCTCTACCTTGACCATAGAAATAGATTAGCGAAAAAAATTCCTAATCAAATAAGCCGTTCTCGAGATAGCATGGGTACAGACATCCGGATTCCAGACATCCAAACGTCCAGACAGACGAACGGACATTTTTTTTTTGCTTTATTAGACTCCATTTCTGACCATTTTTGGTCATTTTTGACAGGCTTCAATACTTTGATCTTTTTAGACTAAAGTAATAACTTCTATTGGCGAACTCTTTACCCGCCGTTAAATTTTAGAGGCTTCTATCATTAGAAAGATTAATAAGATAACCAAACCCTACTCTAATTTATTCAATCTATTTGTTACGATTTGGTAACGTGTGGAAGAAAACTGCTCATTTATTTGTCCATTACACAAAGAAGTGTAGTACACCGCGACCTACGCGTAACTATCATCAGTTTTTTTTTTTAAAGAAATTAGTATTTAATACCCGTTTCGTTTCGTGCAATCTCACAAAACTGTGTCAAAAAACTCTTTTGCTTCTCTCTGATCTCTGAATAATTAATGTCGGAGGCAGACAATATCAAATTAGCGCTTTAGTAAAATTTTATCATTAAAAGTCTTAATAATGATGAGTGAGGGCTGTATGTGATATCAGGGATATCTTATACCTCTGGACTGGCATGTTAGCCGATATTTTTATTTTATTAATTAATGAAATATGAAATGAAAACAAAGGGCAGGACAACGTCTCGTGGATTTTTCAGAGCCACGTACGGAGCTGACGACTATCACCCACACAAATAGGCCCGATTCTTGCTAAATGTAGCATTACTTAGCTTATTTGAGCTTATTATTTACAATTTTTTTTTCGCCACAATACATTTTATTTTACATTTATTTTGTGTCTATATGTAACTGCAATTTTATTTAATTTTAGTAATAAGCAGTTTGTGCTAACTTGAAAGGGGTCGTAGTGGAAGAGAAAACCGCCAAACAGTGTTATATCCCAATTCAACTTTAGTACTTATTAGTACATGGTGTAAACATACCGTCTAGGCATGATATAATGTAAACCTAGACGTTATCTGTCATACCAGAAAACCTGAAATATAAGAGTTATTATCAAGACCAACACGAATAATACACGCATTTATAATAGTGGCGACGAGGATGAGATAATAAAAAGAAAAAAAAATTGAAAACGTAAAAAAAAATTAAATACAATAATAGTTACGTGTTAATAAGTGGTTTTGAAATACATATACCTAAACCCATTTACATTTATTGGTACAAATACAGGACTAGCAAAAAAAAAAAAAAATATTACGCACGTGTGTGTAATTACATACATAACCCCAAAATTTGATACGAGTAAATATTACAAAATGTCGGAGTATTCCATTTTCGAAAAATTCGAAAAAACCAAAACATTATGGTCACGTTGGGTGGAACGGTTTGAAGGTGCAATGGAAATAGTGAAACCAGGAAATAAAAAGAAAATTCATCTACTTCTGCACTATATGGGGCAAGAAGCATACGATATACTTGCGGATAAACTGGCACCGGAGAAACCTAAGGACAAAACATACAGTGAGGTTATCGAAATTCTCACGAGCGTTTTCGACCCAGCACCTCTGGAGATATTGGAAAATTATCGGTTTCACATGAGAAAACAAGCGAGCGATGAAACAATGGAAGAATTTTCTATTGCTCTTCGGAAAATGGCCATAAATTGTAATTTTGGCCAATATCTCAATACGGCGTTAAGGAACCAATTCGTTTTTGGTCTAAGCAGCTCAAGAATACAAAATCGTCTGCTGGAAACGTCAAATTTGACACTGGAAAATGCTTTGACTACAGCCAAAGCAATGGAGCTTTCTGCCATAGGGGGTGCAGAAATTCAGCAGCAAAAGGAGGCGAAACAGGTCGTGGACCATTTACAACAAAAGATGGTGACGTCAAATCAAAATCAAAATTCGAATAAAACTGATTTAAGCAGCAGTTGGAAACCAAAATACAATAAGCAGTTCGCCTGTTACCGCTGTGGAATTCAGGGGCATAGAGCAAATCAATGTGAACAAAAAAATTCGGTGTGTTCATTTTGCAACCTAAAGGGACATAAACAGTCGGCTTGTTTCAAAGCAAAGAAAGGGGGTAATCAGAAAGTACACTACATAAATGACACCAGTACCACAGATTGCATTGAAGAAATACTCAATGTTTCCACAGACTATGAGAAGCATGCAAAATTGGGCATTTACTTGAAAATAAATAATGCTATTGTGGGATTTGAAATCGATAGCGGGTCCCCAGTAACGATCATCAACAGGGACGATATGCAGAGATATTTCAAGGATGAAAAATTACAGTCTACGAATAAAAAACTAATTAGTTATTGTGGAACGGAAATTAAAGTGCTTGGTTGCTTGAGCGTACGAGTGGATGCAAGTATCGATTGTCAGGAATTAAACATGTATATGGTGGAATCAAAGCGTGGACCATTATTAGGACGAGAGTGGTTGCATAGTTTGAGATTGGACTGGAATAAAATTTTGGGCTCCAAGGGGTCAAATCAGGCCGTTTCTTGTGTAAAGATAGAACAAAGTGCTATGAACAAAGTAGAAGAGCTAAAACAAAAATATTCCATAGTTTTTAAAAGCTCGATGGGAAAAATTAAAAATATTCAGGCACGGATTTATCTACGTGAGGGAGCTAAACCAATGTTCGTGAAAGCAAGAAAGGCACCTTATGCGCTGCTAGATTCAATAGAACGAGAGCTTGATGAGTTAGAAAAAAATGGCGTAATACAGAAGGTGGATTCAGCGAGATGGGCTACACCTATTGTTCCGGTAAGAAAGCAGGGAGATAAAGTTCGACTATGCGGAGACTACAAAATCACAGTCAATCCAAGAATCATTGTCGAAGAACATCCATTACCTACGATAGAGGAACTATTCGCATCCATGGCTGGTGGAGAGAAATTTACAAAAATCGATCTCAGTAAAGCCTACTTGCAAATGGAAGTTCATCCGGACGACCGAGAAATACTGACCTTAAGCACACATCGTGGTCTCTATCAACCCACAAGGTTGATGTATGGAATTGCATCTGGTCCAGCGAAGTGGCAGCGAGAGATCGAACAAATCTTGAAAAATATTGATGGAGTTTCAGTTTTTTTAGACGATATCAAAATTACGGCACCAAACGACGAACAACATTTGCAGCGACTCGAAGAAGTTCTATCACGCCTAAGTAGATACAATATGAGAGCAAACCTTGAAAAATGCGAATTTATGGCAGCGGAAATAGAGTACTGCGGTTACAGAATCGATCGATTGGGAATACATAAAATGAAGACAAAAATCGATGCAGTTAGACAAATGCCGATGCCAACAAATAAGGACGAGATACGTGCGTTCATCGGATTGGTGAATTATTACGGCAGGTTTTTTGAAAATCTCAGCACTATATTATATCAGCTTAACAATTTATTAAAAGATAAAGTGGAATTTATTTGGGGGAAAGATTGTGAAAAGGCATTTCAAGCCGTTAAGACTCAGATTCAGAAAGAGATACATCTGGTATACTACGACCCCAAATTGCCGTTGGTATTGGCAACAGATGCAAGTCCAGTGGGAGTGGGAGCAGTGTTAAGCCACATATACCCTGATGGTAGTGAGAAACCCATACAATTTGCCTCGCAAACACTGTCCTCGGTACAACAGCGATATACCCAAATTGATCGAGAGGCGTATGCCATAATTTTCGGGATTCGCAAATTTTACCAATACGTTTATGCGCGAAATTTTATTTTAATAACGGATAACAAGCCACTTACGCAGATATTATCGCCAGAAAAAGGGTTGCCTACACTTTCAGCAACACGAATGCAGCACTACGCCATTTTTCTTCAATCATTCGATTATGAAATAAGGTATCGGAAGTCAGCTGATCACGCAAATGCAGATGCGTTGTCACGATTACCAGTGATGGAAAAAAATGAAAAAAATAGAAGAGGCAGAAATAATAGAAATTAACGCCATCGAAACATTACCGTTGACTGTCAAACAATTAGAAGAGGCAACATTGAGGGATGAAGTAGTGAGTGATTTAATAAATGGATTGAAATCAGGGAAAATGGTGAAACCTGATAAAAGATTTAATATAGACCAAAATGAATTCACACTACAAAAGGGTTGTTTATTGCGAGGATTTCGCGTCTACGTTCCAATGGTTCTACGGAAAAAAGTGTTGGAAGAGTTGCATATAGCACACTTCGGAATTACTCGCATGAAATCGCTGGCAAGAAGTTGTTGTTGGTGGCCAAAACTCGACACTGATATTGAAAATGTATCAAAAAACTGTCTACAATGTCAGATCACAAGAACTAATCCGTCAAAAGTTACAACGCATGTGTGGGAAGCAGCAAAATCACCTTTCGAACGGGTACATGTAGATTTCGCCGGGCCATTTATGGGAGAGTATTTTTTTATTCTCATTGACGTATATACGAAGTGGCCGGAAGTATGCATAATTCCAAATATTACGACGGCGATTACAATCGAGAAATGCCGGGAGATATTTGCCAGATTCGGAATCCCGAAAGTATTGGTAAGTGATAACGGACCTCAATTCACGTCAGATGAGTTTCAGCAATTCATGAATATGAATGGTGTACTGCACAAATTAATTGCTCCATATCATCCTGCAACAAATGGTCAAGCAGAACGAAATGTACAAACCATAAAGAATAAATTGAAGACAATGAGGTGCAGAACTATGTAAAATATTGTTAAATTATCGACGTACATCACATGCAACAACTGGAGAATCACCTTCATTTCGGATGTTCAACCGACAAATACGTTCAAGATTGGATATCATGCTACCTACAAAAAACGAAAGGAATGACAATGGAAGGACAATGCAAAAAAATGAAATAAAGATTCGGGAAATGTATGTCGGCGACCGAGTATCTGTTAGGAACTACAATAGTGATGGAAAATACAAACTGGGTACAATAATTAAAGTGTTAGGGCTATTGCACTACATAGTAAAATTGGACGACGGTCGAATATGGAAACGGCACATCGACCAAATACATCGAATCGGATTGGAAATACAACCACCAAAACCCGATACAATTCCATACCATTACGATGTGAGTGAAAATCGTAACATAATACCAGAAATCCAGAGGAGCACTAATCTCAGAGATCCAGTTCGGCCACCGACGCAAGAAGAAGAACTACAACAACAATCTACTGAAGCATCGAGAGCTATTGAGAGAGAAACCAGAATGATTTCAGAGCAATCGAGACCCAAAAGAGAAATAAAAGCAAAGACAATTTTAACTTACAACAAAAAATTTGAACAAGTTGCGAATTTTGAGGTTTCGAACATTAAACAAGGGAAAGGTGCACAAGAGTCACAACATGTGAAGGAAAATTAAGTTAAACTAGTTTTGCATTATATACAAGTTAGATTTAAATAATTTAATTTTATTTTATGTTAAATTGAAGTATGACATTGTATTAAATTAAATTAGAAGGGGAAGACTGTTATATCCCAATTCAACTTTAGAACATATTAGTACATGGTGTAAACATACCGTCTAGGCATGATATAATGTAAACCTAGACGTTATCTGTCATACCAGAAAACCTGAAATATAAGAGTTATTATCAAGACCAACACGAATAATACACGCATTTATAATAAACAGATTTTCTCAAAAACGGGACCGATGATTTTATTGTTATATTGATGATAAATGTGACAATCCATCATCTATCTTTTCACAAAATTTGAAGTCAATTGAAACATTACATGGGGGTCATTTTAAAAAAAAATAGTAAACAAAATTTGTTCAACTGTTTTCCTAGATAATATCAAACTTTTCGAAGAAACAGTTTTGTATGGTTCTTACACTTTACAAATTCCAACAATTGCTGCATAGGTGACCTTAAGACAAAATGAATGGGCTACCGTGTAAAAAGGGATTTAAATTTCTAAATTGCTTAAAATACTTTGCTGGTGGCAAATAATATCGTCAATATTTAAAAAAAAACGTATCTAGTAAGCTTTTAAATATATCAAGACATTCCCATTTTTGTCACATTGACATTTCATTGGTGGTTGGTGATTGTACACCCAATTTTGATAGAAACTCATTTAGATTATATGAACCACTTCATTTAGGCTTAAAATTAGATGTTTTTAACCTAGCTGAACAGAGCGAAATTCAACTAATCAATGATAATTTAAACGGGTCTGCGAATGGCTACGACTGCATACCTTCTTCGCCTGTGAAAAATACATCGCCTATGATTATTAACAGCATTGTCATTGAAATAAACAAAGTCGAAAGTCGATTTTCCGGGATCCTATTATCCGTAAACCTCTATTATCCGTGATTTTTTTTTACACAGTCGATTTTTTTGAGTCACTTGTTTATCCAGATTTCCAATTGATTAACCGGGATTTTTCATTTTTATTTTTTTCGTTAAATTTTGGCAAAAGTGTGGTTTTGTGTGTTAAGCATATATGTACATAATGTATACTGTGTTCGGAAAAATTCGATCAACCGGGATCTTTGATTATCCGGGAAACGTTTGGTCCCGAGCATCCCGGATAATCGAGTTTCGACTGTACGTCAAATATGGTATATTTCCTGGTTGTTTCAAAATTGCCAAAATTCTACCTCTCCTAAATCAGGTGACAACACTATCGATCGAAAACATTCGAATGAGTATTATTAAACATTAATCTACAAATAATAACCTAATTCACCAAAATCAATATCGCCGGTGACGACCCAAAAGTGTTTATCTACAAAATTCCTGAAAATCTTTTTATTGATTAATTGGTAAGAAAATTAGTGTTTGCTGACAGCAACACGTTCAAAAGTGAACAAATATTAAAATTTTGTTAATTCATTTTAGTGTATCTACTAAGGTAAATTCGCTCGTTTTTCTCGCTTCCTGAAAAATATCTAAACCGTAAATATACTCTTTTGTATCGTCACCAGACTAGTACAATTTCTGCAACTTTAAGCCTAACCGAATATATCTACTCCGCAATAAAAAAAAGGAAAAGACATCATGTCTCTTTCTAGATTTACGAAAAGCTTTCGACTGTGTCAACATTAAAGTTCTTGTCGCTAGCTAAATTACAAATATTCGGTATAGATGGAGAGGCATTGGAGTTGCTTCATTACTACCTACCTAACTCACCGAAAGCATTATGTTCAAATAAATCAGATTACGTCTACTAAACTAGAAAGCGGAAATGGTGTACTCCAAGGCTCCATATTAGGACCAACATTGTTTCTTATCTACATAAATAGTTTGTTACACCTTTCGCTTAATGGCACAATTCAATGTTTTTCTGACGATACAATAATTTTATACAATTGTCGCGATTATCAAACATTAAAAAAAGCGATGGAAGCAGATATGTGTTTAGTAAGAGATTGGCTATTACAACTTTTTAATATTTTCACTATTACCGATTGATAATTTAAATACTATTAATTTTATATATTTCAATAATAAAGTAATTCATCGATCGGAACAGACTCTTTATCTTGGTTTTCGTATCTCACAGCATATATCTTGGACATAAAATCAAAGATTGCACCATTTATTGGATTACTAAGACAATGTTCCCGATATTTAAACCCCATAGTTAAGGAAAATGTTCATTTTAGTTATATTCATTCGAACATTACCTACTTGCTTCCAGTTTGGGGGGCTTTTATCAAAGTTAAAACGTAAAAACTTGTGGCGTTTCGCAATCGTTTCGCTTTCACATCATACCTTTGAGCTTTTGCTGTTTGGGCATAATGATCGAAATAGGTACATTTTTTGTTTCGTTTTTTTTTATATAAAAATTTGGTAGAAGAGGGAACAAAAAACAACGTGTTTGAGAACACACGCATTTTTATAATTGTATTTGGTTAAAAATAAAAATCGTAAAAAAATATTATTTATATATATTACGTAAAAGTATTGTAGCCGAATCTTTTTAATTAATAAAGATAATCGGTCATCAACAAGCGAAATACATATTATTTCATTTCCTTGGAGTCAGATCGGAGATCGCCCCATTTAGTACAGTGTTAAAATAACCAAAGTGGTAACACCGACGTGATTTGGGGCGCAAATTAAAAACAAACAGCGTCCAGTTGCATCATCGCCAGCATACGCAACATAATCGACGAGCCATTACTCGTGTGTACGGATATTATTAGCCATATTGGTTTTCACACGACGCCATTTGGGGCGCAAAAAAGAACAAATATAGCGTCCAGTTGCATCATCGTCAGCATACGAAACATAATCGACGAGCCGTTATTGGAGTGTACAGAGTTTATTCGGCCAACTTTGTCGTTATCATTTTCATTTGGCGTATTCAAACTGTTATTGTCAAGCTAACGTGAGTTTTTTTTTTTTAAAAAATCGTTGTTCACACGGAGCGGATCGCTCTACGAATAGCAGTATTCAATTTTTGTAAGGATCAGCATTTTGAAGACATCGTGCAAACATAACCTACATTTATTCATCAATTATTAGTTGTCATATTTCCATTATTGCAGTAATTGTAAGTACCTTCTAATTTTGATCATTTTATTGTGTACATATTGTCAGAGGCTCAAAGAGGGGATGTTTGAAATCGCGTTCGCGTTTTTTGCGTTTGGGTTGGTTTTTCTAATCGTTTGTGCGTTTACGCGTTCTTTCGTGTTGTGTGTTGATGATAAGTCGGATAAAGAAGATTCCGCGAATGGTGATGACAGTGGCGTCGTGGTAGAAGAGACGGTTACGTTGGCACAGAAACAGCTGCGGGAATTGATTGACGAAAAATTCCAACAATTTAAAAAATCGTTAACGGCTCCTCTCGGTTCCGCCGGCGTTAAACCAGAGAATGTAGGGGAGAAGGCGGCACACCCACAGTCGGTAGACATGATTGCGCACGTGTCGTTTAATCCACCCCAACCTTTGTATAACCAAAACCCCAGCGTATGGTTCAATATCCTAGAACAGCAATTTATCATTGCCAAAATCAGGGCCGAGGCTACTATGTACTCGCATGCGGTTAGCGCATTAGACGCTCGCCTGCACAATACCTTTGCGGATCTAATTACGCGAGACAAGGGGGAATTTCCTTATTCAACATTTAAACAGGAGGTTTTACGCGTTCTGGGGGAATCGGAGAAGACGAAACTTTACAATATTACATACGGGTTATCGCTCGGGGACATGAAGCCTTCGCAGCTTTTGGCGAAATTCAAGCTAAATGCTGGAACGCTGTTCAATGAAAGTGCGATTAGGCAGATGTGGTTGAGCCGTTTGCCACAGCAAGTCCAAGTGGTACTTACGCTTTTTGCGAACGATGTGCCTCTTGCGGTTTTGGCTGAGCGAGCCGATAATGTTTTCGAGACAATGACACAAACGCAGATTAGTGCGATTGATAAATCTACTTCAGTGGTTTCACAGGCAAAGCATACAAGCGCTAGTTCGAGCCTTGATGAGAAGTTGGAAAAGTTTCGAGTACAAATATTGTCGGAAATTACCGCATTGATGGGTGACGATTCGCGTTCGCGATCGCGTGGTCGTTCGGGACCACATACGTTTCGTAGCGGCTCTGCGCGATCACATTCGCGGAACAGATCGATTCGTGATAACGGTGAATGTTTTTATCATCATCGTTTTGGCGATAAGGCATTCAGGTGTGTCAAGGGATGTAAGCACTATGCCGGTTCATCGATCGCTAGTAACTTAGAAAATGCAAAAAATAGTAGACCATCAGCTTTCGGCGACTAGTAGTGATGGTCGAGAGTCAAGTCGCCTATTGATTTATGAAATAAATACCAGGACCCATTTTTTAATCGACACAGGGGCTGATGTATCAGTTTACCCGGTCAAATTTACCAAATTATCATTAATTAACCCGGCTTTCAATCTGTTTGCGGCTAATGGTACACCCGTTAGGGCTTTTGGTTCACGTAGTTTTAGACTCAATATCGGCCTACGCCGTGACTTTGTTTGGGAGTTCATCATAGCTGATGTTTCCATGCCCATTATTGGGGCGGATTTTTTAAAAAAGACCGGTCTGTTAGTCGACATACAAAGGAAGAGACTTATTGACCCGTCGACTTCTTTGTACACTAATGGGGCATTATCTACTGATCTAAGTTCCGCATTATCGTTCATTGATAAATCCGTTTTGCATCCAGCAATTCAACAATTGATTGAGGAATTCTCCGAGATCACTAGGAGCGCAATCGACCCAGATTGTTTCAAACATAATGTTACCCATCGATTAATTACGAATGGTCCACCAGTAGTTTGTAAAGCACGCCGTCTAGCAGCAGATAAGCTTAAAATCGCGAAAATTGAATTCGAGCGTTTGATCTCAGAGGGTATTTGCAGACCCAGCAATAGTGAGTGGTCCAGTCCGCTGCATCTGGTTAGGAAGAAGAACGGAGAGTGGCGGCCTTGCGGGGATTACCGCGCGTTGAATAGGATTACTCTGCCGGATCGTTATCCCATTCCGTTATTACAAGATTTCGCATATCAGCTCGAAGGTTGTTGTATATTTTCTACCTTGGACTTAATTCAGGCGTATCACCAGATACCTATTGAACCGGAGGATATTCCGAAAACGGCAATAGCAACTCCTTTCGGGTTGTATGAGTTTTGTAGGATGACATTTGGGCTTAGGAATGCGGCCCAGTCCTTCCAGCGGCTGATGCATTCAGTTCTGTTTGGGTTAGAATTTTGCTTCGTATATTTGGATGACGTTTTGGTAGCGTCTAAATCATTTGAACAACACTTAGAGCATCTTAAGGTAATTTTTAGCAGATTTAAAGAACACGGGCTGGTAATGAACGTGGACAAGTGCATGTTTGCGAAACAGGAAATCAAGTTTTTTAGGTCACACAGTGACTAGTAGTGGCATTTTGCCAGCACAGGAACGTATACAGGTAATTCAAAATTTCGAGCGACCATCTAGAGTTAAACAACTCAAACGATTTCTCGGGATGATTAATTTCTACCGTCGGTTTATTCCTGGGGCAGCCGCTGATCAAATTTTGTTGAATAATTTCTTAAAGGGTTATAAGAAGAATGCCAACGTTTTGATTGAATGGACTTCCGATGCCATCGAAGCGTTCAATAATTGTAAATCAAAGTTGTGTAATGACACTTTATTGGCTCACCCTTCTTCGTCTGCTCGAGTGGCGATTTGGGTTGATGCTTCAGACGTGGCGATAGGTGCTGTGGTGCAACAGTTCGTTGCAGACACGTGGCAGCCCCTCAGTTTTTTTTCGATCAGGCTTACCGATACACAGCGTAAATATAGCGCTTATGACAGGGAGCTTCTGGCGTTATACTCGGGCATTAAACATTTCCGCTATCTTCTTGAAGGTCGGACTTTTACGGCATTTACGGATCATAAACCGTTGGTTTACGCGTTTCACCAAAACCCAAATAAGGCATCCCCACGTCAGTTCAGATATTTAGATTTTGTAAGTCAGTTTACAACTGACATTCGGCACGTTTCCGGAATTGACAACGTAGTGGCGGACGCTCTCTCGCGTATAGAGCAGATCGACTTGCCCGAAAAAATTGACTATGCATCAATTGCCGAAGCACAAATTGGGGATGATGAGCTATTTCAGATGTTAGGTAGTGACTCAAGTAAATTAAGGTTGGAAAAACGTCTGTTAGAATTTAGTTCGGATAAATTTATACATTGCGACATGTCGACCGGCAAAGCTAGGCCTTTTATCCCATTAGGTTTTAGAAAGCACGTTTTCGATTCGTTTCATGGACTATCACACCCTGGTGTCAAGGCGACGGTTAAATTATTGACACAAAATGTCGTTTGGCCGTCAATTAATCATGATGTTAGGGTTATGGCACAAAGTTGTTTGGAATTCCAAAAGTCCAAAATTACAAAACACACAAAATCACCGATTGGCACTTACACTTTGGTTTCACAAAGGTTGACCGAAATCCACCTAGATATCATAGGCCCACTGCCGGTATCCGAGAATCAACGCTATTGTGTTACCCTGATAGACAGGTACACTCGTTGGCCGGAGGCAATACCAGTGCCCGATATTTCTGCAGCTACTGTTGCATACGCGATTTATACCACATGGATTTCCAGATTTGGCGTGCCAGTATCGATTGTTACTGATCAGGGGACTCAGTTCGAGTCCCATTTATTTGCCGAGTTGGCTAGGTTGCTAGGGTTCGAGAGAAGACGCACCACAAGTTACAACCCAAAATGTAACGGGATGATCGAGAGATGGCATCGAACATTAAAGGCCGCAATCATGTGCCATGACCGTCCGGATTGGACAAGTATTTTGCCATCGATTCTACTCGGATTACGAACTTCATTTAGTGAGGAGTTGCAGACAACTCCTGCGGAGTTGATGTTTGGAACATGTCTGCGTATTCCTGGTGCATTCGTTGACAGGCCATCGTTTGAGAAAATAGCACAGTCTGAGTTTGTCGAGAATCTCAGAAGGCATTTCGAGGAAATCCGCCCTACACCTGCGTCGCATCATAATAATAATAATATTTTCATTAGTAAAAATCTGGAAACCTGCTCACACGTATTACTTCGTACGGATTCGTTGAGGAAATCTTTGCAACCGCCATACACCGGACCATATCTAGTCATCACTCGGGCGGATAAGTTCTTTACGTTGGAAATTAACAATAAACAGGTCAAAATTTCTATCGATCGTTTGAAGCCTTGCTTTATGGAAAACAACAACTTCCAAGAACCTCAGGCCCATTTAGCTAGTCCAGCTACACAAAGTTATCCGGCCAAGTCTGCATCTACTAAACAAGGCAAAAAAGTGACCTTTAACTTGCAGCCGGAGTTTGAGAGTGAGTCAAACAGCGCCACAACGCGAACAGGGAGGACCATAAGGGTTCCAGCTCGTTTTCTGGATTAGTGCTGTTGCCGGTTGGAATCAATGTCTGTTGGCACACCATTTGCGGTTTTGTTTCTTTTTTAATTTTGTATCGTAAAAACTGCGTTTTCACTGGTGGGGGAGTATTATGTGGCATTTCGCAATCGTTTCGCTTTCACATCATACCTTTGAGCTTTTGCTGTTTGGGCATAATGATCGAAATAGCTACATTTTTTGTTTCGTTTTTTTTTATATAAAAATTTGGTAGAAGAGGGAACAAAAAACAACGTGTTTGAGAACACACGCATTTTTATAATTGTATTTGGTTAAAAATAAAAATCGTAAAAAAATATTATTTATATATATTACGTAAAAGTATTGTAGCCGAATCTTTTTAATTAATAAAGATAATCGGTCATCAACAAGCGAAATACATATTATTTCATTTCCTTGGAGTCAGATCGGAGATCGCCCCATTTAGTACAGTGTTAAAATAACCAAAAACTTTTGTTTGTATGTACAGACCTATATTTCAAAATACAATGTATACAGACGTTATTGGAAATGAAACAAACTTTTCGATTCGCAACTTTACCAAAATGGCAAATTGATTATGATCTTGAAATACTTAAAGCAAACTGATTGTTATTCACGCTCGAATTTTATGGGTTGGCTTGATGATGATCGATTCGTGATTAATTTACGAACTTCAATATTAAACACTAAATAGTTACAGGCTATCTTTCTAATCCGCATGCTGATTCGTCCCACCATGAATCTAAAGATAAACATTGATGACTACACCCAGAAGAATGCGTCAATGTGAGCAAGAAGTAAATAAATGTGAATAAGAATAAAGTGAATAAAACGAAATGTTTACGTTTATAATTTTGTTTATTATTTAATTAAGTTTACTTTGTGAATACATACCTTTCCCAAATGAAGGGTAAACTATTTACTAATTTGCATAAAATGGAACATTAAATAGCATAAAAATTCTTATTTAAAATGCTACGAACACTAAAAGTCGACTTTAACCATAATTAGCGTTTTACATTGGTAAAGTGAATCGGAATTGGGACAAAAATAAAAATGCAATTTTTGCCCGAAATAAAAAACAAAAATAATTTTCTTTTTACTTTTATCAATTGACATTAAAAATTAAACAGAAAAACAAAAAAAAAAATTCAAAATTATTGGTAGAATAAATCTATACTATAAAACTATTCTAAACTACTATAAAATTCCCAAAGTAAGTCTACAAATAAATGATTGGCTGGAGAATTGGTCCGCACTCAATGACAATGACTTTAAAGTATTTTTTAAAGTCGTATTTTTAATTTTCCATGATATATCTAGGGAATGCCGTTCTAAACATCCTCACTTTTGTTTGTTTAAACCTCGTAAAACTGCAAATATATTCTATGCCTGAACCCTGCTAAACGAATCAGCAAAAAAAATTGTAAACAACCTGAATATTCAATTTGATAATGCTCCAATGTGTAGATAATTCATAAAGGCACGTAATCTCTTTAAGGAATTTATGACGTTCTGGATTATATTTTGTGTGTGTATGGACTAACAAACGCTTAAAATCGATTTTAGGTGGAAATAATTACATCATAAGAATGTTGCGAACTTATGAGGATTTTATTTTGCGGAAAGCTCTAAAACCAGTTTCTAATTCTAAAGTATTCTAAATAGTTGACATTTGTGTTGCTTTAAAAAAAATTTAGTGAAGACACATTCGCGTCACATATTCTCTAAGGAATTTGTAAAGCTCCGGATTAGATTTTGTGGGATGCACCTTCAAATACTTAAAATCGATTTTAGGCAATGAAGATAGAAAGGATACGAACTTATAAGGATTTTATTTTATCAAGAACATAAATAAAAGGAATATAGCAAGATACATTAAGAATATAACTGGCGCTTAAAATAATCAGCGGTAAAAAATGTAAAATCGTTGATCGTCGCATGACTTATACTACCATACATTTAAATTGTACAATATACCTAAATTTGAATTTGTGTGTATGTAGGTTTATGCATATAGAAACAAGAATGAAGACATAGCCAGTAAATGGATAAAGAAAAATGAAAAAAAAAAATACTTTATTGAAATGCCTTAGAAAAGAATAGAATCAAAACCAACAATCCATCCAATTTTTTTTTTATTTTTTATTTAATACGTCCACGTGCGCACACAAAGTGTTGTAGTTTTAATTATGTTCCTATCCTTGTTGTACATTATTGTGAAGGAAAACAAAGGAGATTCTTTCGTTTTTATACTATACAAGTATAGTAAACAAAACTTTATGAATGAACGAAACAATAAAAAACGCAACCATATGATTAAGTTTCACTAGTATGTGTATATATTAAGAAACGAACGATCGTTTCCATACCATACCATTCGCTTATAGATTTTTTTATTTTTTATTTATTTTGAGAATTTTGTCAGTGTATCCTATTCTTATTTTTTGAATTATATTTTATTTGTGTGTGTACGCATTTAAAAATGCACATTATTTTAAAAAACCCAAATCTCTAAAATAAAGAAGGGAATAAAGATTTTTATTTTCCTACGACACGAAAGCAAAATCATATGGAATTTTAAAATTCATGGTTTTGTGTTGTCTTTATTTTCAATTTTAATGAAAATTTTTATTTATGAATATAAATAATTTGAAATTAAATATATTGAATACAATTTTAATTGAAATTAATAAAATTTTAACTCACAATTTTGCATTTTAGTAAATTGATTTTTATTCTCAAACATGGTCAGGCTTCGTGTTTCTTTAAAATTTCATTTCGTACATAGATTACTATGTATACGATTAGTTTTATTACTTTACGCAAATGAACATAAATTGTTTAAAGGAGCACGAAGCATGATGATGTTTTGAGAACAAAATAACTTTATAAAAATGTAAAATTTTAAATAATTATTAATTTCAATCAAAATTGTTCGCAAATTACATTTCGATATATTTAATATCAAATTATTTATTTATTATTTGTAAATAAAAATGTTGGTTTTTTTTTGTGCTGGGGAATTGATTTTATTGAAAAGATGTGAACAAGATGAAGGGGAAGAAGAAAAAGAAAAATTGTTTGAGCTAGGTGAGATCGGGGAGTTGAAATTTTGAGTTGATGAAGGGCAGAAGCAGTGAATTAAATTAAGATTAAATTAAAAATATTATGTCGGAGTTTTTTTTTGTTGGTACATATTAAGACCATAATATAGTTTGTATCGAAGCTTTTAGTTGAAAAAGCTATTGTGATTTTTTTTTGTTGTTCGATAAAGTGAGAAGAAGTATTGAGAATCTAATTTTTTCTGTAATGAACAAATTCAAAGAGGTGTTTGACTGACTGACTGGTTGTACCTGATTGGCTGATAAACTATCGAAAATAGATCTACAGTTGAATTTATCAGTAATAAATAAGTTCAAAGACACGCTGATTCACTGGTAAACGATCGAAAGTAGATCTACAATTCAATTTATGTAATGAATAAATTCAAAGAGATGACTGACTTGTTGATTGTGACTGAATGGCTCGTAAACTATTGGAAATGAACCTACCGTTGAATTTATCAGTAATGAATTTATTCAAAGAAATGATTGACTGGCCCGTTATGAACGATTGGCTGGTAAACGATCTGAAGTAGATCTACAGTTGAGTTTATCAGTAATAATAAATTTTAAGAGATGACTGACTGATAAACGATCGAAAGTGGATCTGCAATTCAATTGTATCTTATCTGTAATGAATAAATTCAAAGAGATGACTCGGTGGTTCTGCTTGTTTGACTGGTAATGATCGAAAGCAAATCTGCAATTGAATTTATCAGTAATAAGTAAATCCAAAGAGGCGCTGATGGACTGATAAACGATCGAAAGTGGATCTACAAATGAAAATATGTAATGAATAAATTCAAAAAAATGACTGACTTGCTGATTGTGACTGAATGACTCGTAAACTATTGGAAATGAACCTACCGTTGAATTTATCAGTAATGAATTAATTCAAATAAATGATTGACTGGCCCGTTATGAACGATTGGCTGGTAAACGATCTGAAGTAGATCTACAGTTGAGTTTATCAGTAATAATAAATTTAAAGAGATGACTGACTGATAAACGATCGAAAGTGGATCTGCAATTCAATTGTATCTTGATCTGTAATGAATAAATTCAAAGAGATGACTCGGTGGTTCTGCTTGTTTGACTGGTAATGATCGAAAGCAAATCTGCAATTGAATTTATCAGTAATAAGTAAATCCAAAGAAGCGCTGATGGACTGATAAACGATCGAAAGTGGATCTACAAATGAAAATATGTAATGAATAAATTCAAAAAAATGACTGACTTGCTGATTGTGACTGAATGACTCGTAAACTATTGGAAGTGAACCTACTGTTGAATTTATCAGTAATGAATAAATTCAAAGAGATGACTGACATGCTCGTTTTGACTGGCTGACTGTTAAACGATCGGACTTATAACGTTCTTATTTAATATATTATAATTATTATTTATTTATTTATAAAATACAAACGTTTATTTTATTAGAACTTAATTATTTAAAGTAAAGTAAATACATTTCTTCTAAATACGCTCTCACGCCATTAATTATTTTTTAATAAAAACCAATTCGGTCGAAAAATTAAATTGAACTGGCTATATATTTTTTAAATATAATAGCATATACGTGTGTGTGTCTTCGTTGTACAAATTCACGACGATACCAAAAAGGGGAAATCTAAATATAATATAAATACCTATAATAAAATAAAAATCTTTTTCGCATTAATTTAGTAAACAAAGCTATAATAAGGGTTCGCACACGGTTGTGCAAAATGATAATAAACATGAAACATAGATTCCTCTCATTCAAACAAAAAAATTAAAATTCACAATATGAGTTGTGATTCTCAGTAGCGCGGTTCATATAATATTTAAATTCGAAATTATAAATTTATAATTGAATTTAAATTGATTGAATCGAAGTCGCTACAGGACTCCCCTCCAAGTTGATATTCAATTGAAAAGAGAATATTAAATGACAAAGTTTACTGCTTTGAAATCTTGGGACAAAAAAATTTGTTCCACTGAACTAACAATTCCGAAAGCAGGCTTTAATCTATCGATCGAGATATTATGATTTTTATCCTTGATCGAAATAATGAAATGTTTCCGAAGACGTCTGATAACTCTAAACGGCCCTTCGTACGGAGGAGAAAGTCTAACTCGAACCTTATCTGTCCTTATGTAAACAAAATCACAGTTGTCCAATGTTTTTGGTACAAATATGCCCTCTTGTTTCGCTTTACGCGTAGGAGACGGTATAAGATTCTTCATTGCATTCCGCAGTTGGTCGATGATCGTATTGTCAGGCAAGGGTGAAGGAGGATTATCGATAAAGAATTCACCAGGTAGCTTAATGGATTGACCATAAACCATCTCAGCTGGTGAGCACTTAAGCTCTTCCTTCACTGTGGCTCGAATACCTAATAAAATAATGGGTATTTCGGAGCTCCAATTAACAGTATTGCCTCTGGCCATAAGAGCAGCTTTAAGCTGTCGATGGAAGCGTTCCACCATGCCATTCGCTTTAGGATTGTACGCTGTAGTACGAATCCTATGAGATCCAAGAAGTATTGTAAGTTCAGTAAATAGCTTAGACTCAAATTGAGAACCCTGGTCAGTTGTTATTTCTGCCGGGACACCAAAACGCTAGATGTAATTATTGACAAAAGTCGTGGCAATGGTATTAGCTGACATATTGCTCATGCAATACGCTTCAGGCCAACGTGTGAATCTATCAACACACGTTAAAATATATGAACAATTGTTGGAAACCGGTAATGGACCAACAATATCCAAATGGATATGTTCAAATCGACCAGGTGGAATATCGAAATGTCCATGTGGTGAGACTGTGTGCCTTTGCACTTTGGATCTTTGGCAGGATAAACAAGAATTAGCCCATTGGGTCACGTCTTTGTTTATACTTGGCCAAAAATATCGAGCCGTGATCAGTTTGCGCGTTGCGCGGACTCCAAGATGTGACAAGTTGTGCATTGAGTCGAAAATAATTCGGCGCAATGGCTCTGGCATATACGGACGGTTTTTACCCGTCGATATCTCGCAGTAGACTTCTAGGCCAGGGAACGTAAATAATTCTAGTTTAAAACTGGAAGTAGAACGGCGATCTATAGACCCAGATAATAATTTTTTGAGTTCGTCGTCTTTTGATTGTGCCAATATTATATCTTTATAATCGAAAAAAATTTCGTTTGTGGCCGAGTCGATATTTAACGTACGTGATAGCGTATCTGCTACAACGTTTTCGATGCCAAGCACATGCTGAATGTCCGAAGTGAACTGACTTATGTAATCCAAATGTCGCGATTGGCGCGGATTCCTTTCAGTTTTGGATTGTATGGCTTTTGTTAGGGGTTTGTGGTCGGAGTAAATAGTGAAATCCCGACCTTCTATGAAGTATCTAAAATGTTTTACAGCAAGAAAAATTGCCAGAAGTTCCCGATCGAATGCTGAATACTTGATCTTGGCATTCGTTAATTTCTTTGAGAAAAATCCCAAAGGCTCCCATCTCTTCTTATTGAACTGTTGCAAGACCGCGCCAACGGCGACGTTCGATACATCAGTTGTTATGCTAATTTTCGCGTTCCCGATAGGGTGCGAGAGAAGAGTAATTTTACTTAATTCCGCAACTAAACCTGTGAATGCGATATTACACTCATCAGGCCAAGAAAAATTCTTGGGTGTTTTTGGTAACTTATTAATAAGGGGCTTTTATTTAAGTTAGTCGACGTTTCCGATAAAAGTTTCTGTTTTGAATTTGTAGGCTGGGGTAAACATAATTTTGGTACAGCTGTCCGTTTAAGCTTGCGTTTAAGAATACAGCTTGCCTCAAAATGGTTTGAACAAATAAATATTCTCTTTTTACTGAATGGTAATATGCCACAATTTTTTAGCCAAAGTTCGTGGTTCGAATAATGCTTTGAATATTTAAAAAGACGAGCAGCATCTTTTAATTTAGAAATACAGTGCAAAACTGCACATTTAACACCCGACAGTCTACTCATAATAACAACAATGATATTTCGATAATACGAGTTCAAATAATTACCTATAAATCGATTAAAATGCAAAATAAATATCGGCAATGAAAAATTATCTAAAAACAATAAGTTTAAGAATAATAAAAATAAATTCGGTAAAATCTAATAACGAAAATCAGATTGACGACAGCGAAATAAAAAAACAATATTCCTCTATTGTAAATATGTACATACTATATATACGGCTCAATAATCCAAAATTCAATAAATAGTAAAAATTTGGTATGCAACTACGAACTACGAACTTAAAATGCATACAGATGTATTATGTATTTATGTATATGCAATATTATGTAATTGAATTCAAAATATTTTTTTTTTGCACCTGTACTGCTAAATGTATCCTATTTGGTTATATAATTGTAATTTGTTTAAAATACGGATATTTCGTCAAACTGTCTAGGTATATTAAAAAAAAAAAAAACAACAAAAACACATTGAAAATTTCCTTAATGTTTTTTTTGTTATATACATATACATATGTATCTACAACCAGAACCTACTGTAAAAATATAGAAACGAAGTAAATAAATAGGGATATCTTCAATTTTATTATTTACATGATTTGGATTTGAAAACATTTGAATCCAATTCATTTTATAAAACAAAAACGGTTTTGTTTGCTACTCGTACATTAAAAACTAAAATAAAAAATTTTCTTTTACTCCTTTCTAGCTGCTTTTATTTAGTGTCTCGTTTTCGTGTGTAAGTTGAAACAAAAATAATTTCTATAAGTATACTAGTATGTGTTCAATATCAACACAATTTTACAATTGTTTATGTATTGTATTTTTTATGTTGTTAACTTGGTCGTCACTCGTCCGTATATAATAGCGACGATCATCGTAGTTCCAAAAATTGGAATATGTTGTGTGTCGCTACAAAAAAATTACCATTCAAGAAATACACCACTTGAATTATCTTATATATTCCTTTTATTTATGTCAAGAATCATTTTCGATTTGGAAACTAATCTGAATAATTGACTGTTGTCATGCTTTACAAAAAATAGTGAATACACATTTATGTGAAATAAAAATTGATTTTAGGAAATTATAGAGAGTTGATTCTATTCTATGCGCGGCAAATTTGTTGAAACATTATAAATGTTTTTTCAACTTGCTGATAAAAATTTAATGAAAAGTTGTTTTTAGATATTTTTGAGTAATTTTACCGCTTAAGAAATTTGTATGAACTTTTCTTAACCATTCAAATTGCAAATTGTTTATTGTTAACCAAAATTTGAATGCCAAATTCCCAATCACGTTATAATAGGTTCTTTATTTGGGTAAAAAAAACACTAATCGATTAAATAGCGCGAATAATGACGCAATCCAAACAGACACACCGGTAATAATAATTAATATTAATGACACACATTTATTTGGTAATAATTGACCACAATCTGATTTTATTTAAAACAAAACTTCCGCTTAAATTGCGAAATTGTTGCAATTAACACAACAAACGAGAACAAAATCAATTCCATTCAAGATTAAAATTGTTAATAACATATCCATTATACATGGTCAGACTAATACATACATGGTCAGACTAATACATGGTCAGACTAATTATTTGTTTTTTTCTTATTTTTTAATTGCAGATCTATAATGCGGATGGAACTGTATAGCTGATTCAGGAAAGTAGCGCATGGGAAATAAAATACGAGAAGACTGAAATTTTGTTCTCCACTTTTGGGGACTCTGTATTACATAGTATATTTCGTATCATCATACTCTTTAAGCAATGGATTGGCTGTGTAAAAAGCGTCGTCCAAAAAATGATGTGATTACCGATAATTTAGAAACGGAAGAGGAATACCAACAGCGATGGGCGTCCGTTAGAATAATATATTTTACGATGTTTTTGATATCGTTAGGATTTAGTATTGTATTGACTGGTGTGTGGCCGTATCTAGATAAAATGGATCCAACGGCGGGCAAAGAATTTATGGGATATATAGTGGGCGCTAATCCTCTTGGTCAAATGTTATTTAGCCCCGTATTCGGGTATTGGGGTAATAAAAAAGGTTCAATTAGAACACCACTGCTTCTCTCGCTTGCAGTGTTTAGTTTAGCTAGCTCGGTATATTCAATGCTGGAAGTATTTCCATCACACGCTAAGTGGTGGATGTTGGGCGCTCGATTTTTTGTCGGTGTGAGTTCAGCAAATATTGCTCTGTGCCGATCGTATTTGTCGGCTGCGACACGATTGAGTGAACGAACCGGAGCCGTTTCAATGGTATCACTCGCACAAGTATTAGGTTTTGTCGTTGGTCCAGGACTTCAGGCAGCTGTTACACCGCTTGGTGATCATGGTGTAACCTTAATTAAAGGAGTATTAACGTTAAATATGTACACGGCAGCCGGTTGGTTAAATGTTTTGCTCGGTGTCGGAAACTTTATTCTTTTCTTGCCGATGTTTTTCAAGGAAAAGCGGATTGCGGCGAAGGAGGCTATGTTGTTACAGGGCAAAGAAACGGAAAAAGAAACTTGGGCATCTTCCAAACCAGACTATATATCATCATGGACATTAATCGTCGCCTTCTTTGTGTTGGTGTTTAATTTTGTGCTGCTCGAAACACTTGGCACATCATTAACCATGGATCAATTTGCGTGGACGAAAACTGAGGCACTGTATTACATGGGCGTTTTGATGTCGGCGGGTGCGATAATTGCTTGCCTTACATTTGTTGGTATTGGGCCGCTATGTAGAAAATTCCAAGAACGTCATGTTTTATTATGGGGTGGATTCTTTTTAATGGTATTGGGACGAGCCATTTATATACCGTGGGGTGATGGTCCACCACAGCTTCTGGAAATGGGAAAGTCTGTTGCAAATGTCACTGAATTAAGTGCCTTTGATAACGGAAATTCTACGCTAGGTAATCAAACATTTTTCGCGAATCATACACAATTAGAAAATACGGACGAAGAAATTGAATTGGTTGGATGTCCAACGATACAAGCTTGGTGTGCAACAACCCCTGCTATGACTATAACGCAATTTATAATTGGTTACGTATTAACGTCGATAGGATATCCGATCGGTGTAACCTTAATTCAAACAATATTTTCGAAAATATTGGGACCACGACCGCAAGGTGTTTGGATGGGTATTATGACGGGGTCAGGATGTTTATCGCGTGTTATGGGCCCAGTATTTGTAAGCTACATATACACCCAGTTTGGTACAATATGGACATTTGGTATTACGACGGTGATGATGGCCGTCTCAATGGTTTGGCTGTGGTTTGTAAAGTAGGTTTTGCCAACGGGTAATTTTTAAGCGATTTACTAAAAATCAATTTTTTTATTTTTTATTGCAGAGACCGTTTAGTAGTACCGGATGTCGATAAAAATGGCGTTGAAATGCAACCGATGGTTCGAAATCAGAAGATCACAATCAAACCGAGTGAATCGTTAATAGCGACCAATGGCAAAGTTTGACGAACGTAGTCGTGGTGATCAGACCCGATGAACGCCACATAACTGTGTTACAACTATACAAAATAGTTTAAATCAGAATATAATTAAAATAGGATTAATTGTGCCTTTACATAATGTGTGTGTAGAAGGACGATTTTTATGTGCTTAAAACAAAATATGTATACACAAAAATTTCCAGACTCATCATCCATAATTAACACTTGATTGTTATTTTTTCTATGTTTCATGTATAATTATGTGTTTTACATAGTGGAGATATATGGTGATGGTGTGAGGATAACTTTATATATAAATATTGAAATATTTTTAAAGACTGTTATTAATTTTGTACACATGTATCGTAAATAAGTAAATAGAAAGTTTGTAAATATCGCATTGCATATAATATTATATATTTTATATAGAAATAAAGACTATAGCATAAATTAATAATCCTTTTGTGTTTTGATTTACATTACATATACATTTGATTGCAATAAACCATGCGGAACCAGATGTGGTAGAACGAAATTCGAGCCAAGGCATTGAATACTTATTTTAGTCTATTTGACCATATTTAGCCGTATTTAAGTGGTTGGATTTTATCCTTTATACCTATTCATCGGAATCATCCAATAAAATATATATTGCCTCCTAGTGGCGGCCACTAGAAACTACTCTGTTGAGAGGAGCAGGCTAAAGTGTGAGGACTGTGGTTCGCGTTGAGTTAACAGCCCAACCTGTAAAATCTTATTGTTACGAAACCTCAGCATGAACCTCGAATATTCTTGGGTTCACAACAACGAGCTTAGACCTTAAATTTGGAGCATGGAACGTACTTAGCCTAAACCGACCGGAGAGCGTCGATCAACACTTCGAACAAGCATCTACATATGTATAAACTCGACCTCAAATTGCTACAGGAAACAAGACTAATCGGCAATAACATAATCCATTATAGACGCTATGAACTAACTCTCTGTCACAGTAATAACATGGATAAACATGATTGTGGCAACAGACAGTTTTTTGATCAGCAATCGACGTCGCCAATTTGTGACTGACTATGACGTTACTTTAACATCACAGGGGTAAACGTTCAAGCCTTCACTGAGGAGAAGCCTGATCAAATCAAAGAAATTTTAGAAGTCAGAATCCGGTCAATAATGAATCAAGATCGACCAAATGGTCGGGCAATGATCATTTGATCGATCTTGAGTCATCATTGAACTTAAACGGCTCTATACTAACTAAACCTTCTGCTAAAAAAGATTTAGAAGACCGACACACGCATTCTTTGCATTGAGCCAGTCAATCAAAGTATCACTTTTAACCCTAATGACACAATGTACTACATATTTTCTAAACATAAATATAAGATCAAATTTTTGTTTTTTAAAATGTCAAAATAAGTATGTTTAGTTTACAGCAATTTACAGCACTTGAAAACTAGTCAGTGTCATAACACCATAAGTAAAATTGTTAATAATATCCTGCACCTACTGCCAAGGATACTGAACACATTTTCAATTACGCGACATGCTAGCGACAGACGTTTATTAAATATTTTATTTTTGGGGAATAACCCCGATCCAGGGTATGGCCTGACCAAGCTTTTTATTAAACTAAACACCGCAACGCATACGGTAAAACGAGGCATAATGTTATTGGTGTTTGGTACAAGTTTCAATCAAATTATAATAATTGGTGTAGTTTATGGTTACTGTATGGTTCAGAAGCACCTACGTCAATACTGATAAACTCGTACCTAGCATCACAGGTAGCCATTAAAGCAATACTAAAAAAACTTTTTTTAGACACTGTATAGCGACATGTTTGCCGTCGATCGCCTACAAACCTGAAGCCAAACCAGCCTCCAACTCCTTGAAAGTGGACCTACTAGGGCCGATATAGCCTCGCACGTCTCTAGAATAACGAGACGTGCCATCTCTATTTCAGGTACGCTGTATGGGTTTGTTAAATTTATTTATTTATTTGTAGCATCATGAAATGAGAATACAGCGGTGGTGCGCAAACGATTAAGTATAATGTTGGAAACGCAGTCTAAGGCAACAAAATGGCATTTACATTAAATGTAATAATGAAAACGTACTGGTCTACTTTATTCTCGGTGTAATCTTAGGAGATAGTTTAGGATTAAATGACAGCCTTGGATTTTCGATGGCGTTTAATTCAGATGGGTTTTGTCGTGCATGTAAAAGAAATAAAAAAGAGACCCAATCCGACTCCTGTGAAATTGCTGATGCAATGAGATCCAAATTGGAGTGCGACCAAAGTTTTATAGACAAAAACCTTACAGTCGGCGTTAAACAAAAATGCGTATTTAATGAAATTCCTTCTTTTCATGTTATCAATAATTTTGTTTTTGATATTAAGCATGATCTGTTTGAGGGAGTCTGTATATATGATATTTGTCATGTTATACTATTTTACATTAATACTAAAGTATTTACTCTTGAAACCCTAAATTATCGAAAAAGATGTTTCAATTATGGTGCAACTGAAACTGGAAATTTATCGGTACCAATAACATTAAATAGATTGAAAACTAATGATTTAAATATGTCTGCAAGAGAAAGCATGAATTTTATTCATTTTCTTTCTCTTCTGGTTGGTGACTTGGTACCGAGAAATTGCCAAGTATGGGTATTGTTCACTTATTTATTACAAATTATAGATATGTGCCTACTCCCTGTGATAAACGAAGTTGAAGTAAGAAATTTGGAATATAATATTAAAATGCATAACCAACTGTATATTGAACTCTTTAATGAACCACTTAAACCGAAACATCATTTCTTAGTTCACTATCCTACTGCGATAAAGAAATGTGGACCCTTAAAGTACCAAAGTTGTTTTCGTTTTCAATCTAAACATAAAGAATATAAGATCTATGTCGCAACCATAACTTCTCGAAAAAATATTTCATTAACACTTGCAACTAAAAGTTCTCTTAAATTTGCCAATTCATTATTACAAAATTTTAACTTCTCAGAAAATACTATCATTTCAGCACATTCTATAATTTATAAAAATACCAAGTATCAGAAAAATTTATATTTGACAAAATTAAACGATCCCATATTGCTGTATAGAATAATTTCATTTAAAAATCTTGATAAAGAAATTATCGTTATCTGTAATGAAATACAAATAGTACAATATGATTCTCATTATAATGCATACGAAGTGGGAAATAATAAAAATATTGTTGTTGAACATCCAATTCACTACTTTTAAAGTCCGCCATTGGATGTTTGTAAAGTAGCGAATGGAAAATATTACTTAAGGAATAAAAAAAACACACAACCCGTAAGACTCGGTCGATTGAAATTCAGTTTCGACATTCTTCACCATGACTAAAATTTAAAATTCAATGAGTAAGGGTCATTCAAAACACAAATTTGAATTTTAAACTTACTTGAAGAAACATTTGGAACACTACTAGATTGAATTTTTTAAATTGAAAATTAAAGAAAAAACTTAGTTATAGTATGTTGATCGAACTGAAATTTTGCCAAAAAGTATTGTTAGGTGACAAAAGTCGATGTGCAAAATTTCAGCGCGAGAGGATCAAGGGAAGTGGGTCAATTTTGAACTTGAAGATCTTAAGGGCACTCAAGCAAGCAATCAAGCAGGTGAAGTTATTATAAAGGATATAATTATAAATTTAGACTAGTAACCAACATGTGATGTATTATTACAAATGCAAATTACATATATTAGTTTTATTGTTTTATTGTATAATTTAATAACGGTCAGTTTTTAATAAATTTGAATTGAATAAAAAATAAAAAATAATGACTTTCATTTCATCAAGTTTCTCCCTTTAAATCAAAAATCCTAAGTTTTTGAATTAAAATATTTGTATTTTATTTCAAAAACATTTATTTTGATTTCAAAAATGTTTGATATTTGCTTTAAAATTCAACATCTTTTAAGCAACTATCAAAGCTTTTAAATCAAAAATTTACTTTTTAGTTCAAAACTAATTTCTCTTTTAAAACAAATGTATTTCAACATTTGAAATAAAAGTAATTTATTTACATTAAAAATTTCACGTTTTTAAAACAAAAATTTAAATTTTAGTTTCAAACGTCATTTTTTGAAAATGAAAATTTTAGATTTTTAATATAAAAAATTGAGATTCTTAATTCAAAAACCTTCTGATTTTTGAAATAAAAAAATTTTGTTTGATGCGAAAATCCAAATTTTTAAAAAACAATTTTTTAACTCTGAAATGATTTTTAAAACAAAAGGAAAAGAAAATGTTTTTTGAATTAAATAAAAATCCTTTTGGCGAAAAATCATGTCGCATTTCATTTGATTTTACAGAGTTTTTATTTAAATATAATGCGCTTTTTTTTTGCGTCAGCAGAGAACATTTACGACTTTAAGTGTAAAATTTACAGATTAAAAAGTTATTCTGTTACAGAAATGGTTTACATTTTCGACTTTAGGTTTAACTTTAAACACTCGCTGGTATTTGTTTACTCTTTAGATACGAATAATACACAAAACTGGGTAATTTTACTATTTTTACTGTATTTATTTTCTTATACACAGCCATCGGTTAATTTGTAAGCACCGGTTGTATATTTACACCAAAAATTTTCATTAATATCATGGCAATTTTACGAACTTCAATCTTCATTTTTTAGAGTGTAGTCATTCTAGTTTTGGGAAATCTTATTTCAATAACGTCTCCATTAACTCATTCATCTCAACAAATTCATGCATAGGTTTAATAATGTAGTGAACTCAGCAATTTACCTTGTAAACAAATCAGTTTATTTATTTGTAAGTTTTTTTTCCGGAGACCTAATTGATATTGACGCAATGGAGTGTAAAAAAACAGATTCAGTAACAAACTTCCCTTAGCACTACCCTAGTATATATGTACATATACAAGGCACATATTCAGCAGTATTCATTATATATCCATTCCTTAATGTTAATATTTTATTATCCTTCTGTTACACAGACCTATATCAAAAAATCTGACATGTTTTCTTCGTATTCCATATATACCTACATAGGTACATCCTTTCCTAACGACCCTTCGCAACATTTTGAACTTCAAACAATATCTATGCTGGTTTTAACTGTATATCTTATATATGTACATTCTTATAATATACATATTACCAAAAAAAAAAAGTTAACACTTATTAAAGGTGATATACCACCAGAGATTTAAAAATTTTGTGGTAAATATTTCTGGTGGTTAAGTAATTACGATAATAATTATGTACATACTTTAATTATTCGAAATTACATATGGGGAGCGGGTGAGAGTTTCATATGACATCCCTTGTTAAGAGTTTAATAATTTATCCGTATGTATATCTTTTAAAATACTAAAAATGTACCCTAAATATGTATTTTACGTTTATCTCTTTCCCTTCTCGTACCTCTAATATCTCAAATTACCATATTGCCAATAATATCTAACAGAATTTGAAAGAATTCCTAAGCACAAACTAACAATTTTCTCTAATGCAAAAGCTTTTTAATTTAAACAAACAAGCACACACACACAAAAAACAAACACATTTATTAATTTTGTGCTGAGGATAAACAGTTTCCACTTTTCCAATAAACATTTTTTTTTTTAAATTAAAAGGAAAATATCGAATTTTAATAATAAAAGGAAAAAATATAATTTTTCAAATCTATTAGAAAAGTTTGGTTTTTATTTATAATAATATTGTAATTCTGGCAATATGCCGATCCTTTTAGCATCATAGAATGGGGGAGTTTTTAGGTTAAACAAATAAAATATAGTTTATTAAATTTTAATTATTAAAAAGGAATAAAAAAGAAATTGTTTTGTTCCAAATTGATTTAGACCTGCTCAAGGGATATTTATACGTGTTCAGTGGGTTTGATTTTTAATAATCACGTTTTTGTTTTTGGATAAGCTTTTATAGTTTATTAATTAAAATTAAATAGTCTTTAATATGTAAGGGGTGTAACGTAATTCCCATAAAGAATGTAGATTGTTGATTTTAATTATATTTATCTAAATATAATTCCAATAGGGCGTACGGTTTCTTTCCAAACCAAAAAACAGCAGCAGATGGTTTGTTCATTTCTATTCCATCGTTATATGAACATTACAGCATGAACCAGTTATAATGAAAGGAATTTAAGACATTTCGCTGCCATTACGAAAGTGAACGGGTCACCGAAGTCATCTGGATTTGTCGAATTTACGACAGTATTGAGCACTTCTAATGTCAAAGAAGAATTTCCGACGACCCGTCTCAATTGAAACTTCGCAGATTTCACCGCTGCTTCGTATAACCCACCAAAGTGTAGTGGCGCAGGTGGAGCGCTTTCCCATGTTATTCTTTCCGCTTGACACATGCGAATGCGAAGAAAATAATTTAAATAATTCATTTAATTCAGAGTTGGCTTCAACAAAATTAGTCTCATTGTCGGACAGTATAATGGAGCACAATCCTCTCCTGACAGAAATCGCTTTAGTGCACCAATGAATGTGGTTGTTAATTTTGTCGCCAGCTCAAGCCTTCCCTCATATTTCGTAATGTACAGAAAATAGTGGTTCATTCAAATATTTTATATGAAGGTAATTTAGGAAGGTAACTGTAAAAAATGCTTGAATGGTATAAGCAATTGCGTTCGCCAACTCTAATTACATTTTGGTCATCTAGAAAAATGGATGGACTGTATATATATATCTGTATATATATATATATATATATATATATATATATATATATATATATATATACATATATATATATATATATATATATATATATATATATATATATATATATATATATATATATATATATATATATATATATATATATATATATATATATATATATATATATATATATATATATATATATATATATATATATATATATTAGGGTGGCCCTTATTTTCGAAAGTTCCAATATCTAACGGGGCACCCCCTAGATATGTGAGGTTATGCTAAAAACCGAAACAGAAAAAATATTGGGTCAATCGAAGATGGTTTAGAGGTCGCGACTTGAGCGCGAAGTTCGATAAAAACGGTATTTTTTTTAATTTTTCAATTTCAAACGAGCATAAAAAATATTTTAAAAATTTTCTAAGCCTAATTCAAAATTGTGGTGAATAGAGGAGATAATTACCTTTCCAAAACATCAAAGATATCAAAAATCGGTTCACAAATAGCGACTTTATGGCCAAATTTTAAAATACAAAAACTAGACAAATTATTACTATTTTTTTTGGTATGGGTTGGAAACTTCTGTGTGTATCCTTTACGACTTGTAGTAAATACTGCATTTCATCTTCAATATTTGTTAATTTCTTATTATAATCTTGTATTAACTTAACACGACGTTCTGTAATATTATTTACGACTTTTATTTGACTAATAATCTTCATTCCATTCTTGAAATTATCATCCTGAGGCCACATATCCGTATCTTTGTTTAAGAAATCTGTGGAAATCTTGAACCGTTTAAAAAAATCGCCAGTGTTTGGTGTAACAAAATCTGCCAGTTGTTTCGTAATGAATGTTTTCACATCATCAATTTTCAACTCGGCGCGCTTACTAGACTCGGCCTCTACATCCCTCATCATATATTCAACTGTTTCACCATTCTTCTTTTCTCTGCACTATACAGACGTTTTCATCGAAAAAGAGAATGCGATGCTTTCGTCGGACAAATACCACAAATGACCACACATTTTATTTAGTACAGCCATCGCCAACTTTTCATCATGTGTTTTGTAGAAATAAGTATCTCGTAAATTGTTCAAATCCAGCTTTGGTGCTTTAGCTGCTTTAGTGCAATGGAACCAAATTTTCACATAATATCGTACGACAAAAATGCAAATGTACCGTAAATTCTTCTGTTCTTGTACTGTTAACTTAAATTCTTCACGAAAGATAAATAATTTCAAGACATAAATGGCTTTGGACATCCAGCGAGCATGATGCATAGGCCCCGGCAGAGGGAAACGGACATTTTCATTTGGTATCATGCCCAAAAAAATTAGAGTGATTTCCAATAATTCTTTGTAATCATCCCGAGCATGTTCGTTTACCAATTCGATCTTACAAAAACCCGCTAATTCCCCTTTCACATCTTTTAATTGTATATGAACGTTGGGATCATCTATGCCTGCTTTGAAATTATCTTTATTCAAGGAATTCCATTGTCATTCTTGAATCTCACAAATAACGGAACATTTACTCCTGATGTATTGCCCATTTTTGATTCAATTGCCGAACGCAATGTAATTTGTAAAGGAAGATATAATAAACTTCGTTTCAGTTTCTGCTCTAAAATAATAACTGTTTCATTTAATCTTCCAGAATTTGAAAATGTGATATCGAAGCAAGCCGCCACGACATCGTCAGCTACTCTCCAATCGATTAAGCTTTGGAAAACTACCTCCGCCCAATAATTGTTCTCCATCTATATGAGAAATAATCACCTGCAAATGATCCACGGTCTCCGTTCCAGATAACTCCGGGAGTAATTTTCCATCCCAATGTACTACGCCTGTTGTAAACTTGAAATTCGAAATACCGTTTTTCTTGGTTTTTTTTGCTCCATACAAACAAGGACCACCCTAATATATATATGTATATGTATATGTATATATACACTGAAAGAAATGATTGCTCATATTGATTATAATAGGTATGAAATTGAGCAAAAAAGCTGCTTAAATATGCGCTAAGCAAAGTTTGTCTCATTTAGAGAATAATTTTAAAAAAACCTTGATAATTCATGGTTTACAAAAATGCTAAAATTGAGAAGTAAATGTATAATCGAAGTAAAGTAAGATTCTTCATTTAAATCTAATACTCTTAATATCAAAATTTTGTAGTTTATAAATTGTAAATGTGTTCAAAAAAGTAATCTCAATTCATGAAAGTGTAGCTTGTTTTTAAGAATAAAAAAATTAATTTAGGAATAATATGTTTGCAAATCATCAATAGTTTTTATTACGTTTGCTCAAAATATGAATAATTTTGTAATAATTGAGACTAAAGTGATCAAGATTTATTTTTTTTCTGCTTGACTGATGAAAAATTATATTCATGTTAATGTTAATACTCATAAATGATAAGAAAATTCTCTTGATAAGAAATCATTTGAGAACAACATTCATGTCATTTGAGCTTACTGTACATGACTTGAGACTAAAATTCACAAAATTTGAGCGAGTGAGTTTTCATTTGAGACGAAAAGCAGTAATATTAAGAAAAGTTTCCTCAAGTTGAGACTAAAAATCATAAAAATTTGACAGGATATGATATCATTTGAGATGAAGGGCGATTTTATTGAAACTACTATTCTCAATTTGACATGTTGGGTAAGGTTTGTTTTGAGAATACAATTCTCAATTTGAGATGTTGGTTGATTTTAGAATACAGTAGAAATTATTTGAGACTCCACTTCACATTTTGAGACTATGATTTCCATTCTCGTATTCTTGTATCAGAAATATTGACGATTATTATAAGGTTAGTAATTCTCCATTTAAGAATAAAATATTTCCATAGTGAGTGTTTAAATGTTAATAAAAATAAATAAAATATTTGATTTAATTAATTTTTTTACTATTTATTTATTAAAATAAAATAAATTATTTATTATTATAATCAAACATAACGTAATGTTCTTATTCTAATTTATTATTAAATAATAATAAGTTTATAATTTTTACATAAATTTTTGTATATTTTATGTAAATTTTGTGTATTACAATAAATTATATTTTGCATATGGTTTTCCATTCTTAGTTTTCCTCAATTTTTAACGATGGCGAACTTAATCTGTGTAGTTCCTCTCGTTTTCCCCCAAATGTTGACTGCCACTTCAACTCGACGGCTTCCCATGGTTCGTGAAAGCAACTTAGCCACTTCTTGTTCGCTAAATGCGTTTCGCTTACCTTAACTTCACTTGTAAATTTTGATGACTCGTCTGCCAAATAAATTCATTTTAATTAATTTTCATAAATTTTAAAATTTTTTAATTAGGTATTCAATATTCACCTGATGATTTAGAACTTCGGTGTTTACGGCTGGTAAATATACCTCACTTTAGATAGTTTTTTTGAGGTTAGAATATTTTTTCTTTTCTAAACCCCTAACGATATCAAAAACTAGACTTGTTGACGAATTTTTTCGTGTGCTCAAAAAATTTTTTCCCCCAAAATTGAAATGGGCAGAGAGGGGGCCGATTTGAAAAAGAATTCCCCATATATAAAAATAAAATATTTTTTAACACAAGTCTTCACTGATTGAATTCTTCAAACAAACTGAATGAAAACAAGAGATAAATGTAAATGATATGTTGTTCTAACGATAGTATGAATAGTATTCTCAAAAACATAAGATAATTCAGTTTCAAATTATTGATGTTATTCTCAATTTAAGGATAAGACAAGAAAAACCTGCACGAATGTACGTAGTTAGTTTCATATTGATATTAGTATACATCACTGGAGTATATAATGTATTTATATAATTCATTTCGTTGGATATGTATCATCTTAAACTGAGATTACTACAGTCAAATTTAGTAGTTGTAAACTGTTGATTAAATTAAAATTATGAATAATGCTAAGAAATGAAGAGTTAAATTCTTGATGTGATTCTAGTTATGCATACCTATATGAACACGTTTCTTTATACAGATTGAGCAATGCTGAATAACAACTATGAAAACCATCTGTACTTATTTATAATTTAATGATTAATTGGCGCATATGAAAATATATGGAATATGTTGTTCCTAAATCACTATGCGTATTATAATTTTAATCCATTTATGTGTTTTTTACCATTATCTATTTCACTACAAACGATATGAGTGCAGTTTCAAACAAAACATTTCAATGGCTTCCATTGCCGTTCTGCGGATTTCGATATTGAAACTATTAATGGAAATTGGCCAGTTGTAATGAATCACATCAGTTTCAATAGGTGGTGAATCTCAATGTGACAATTATAGTATCTAAACATCATTTCATTTATACCAGGACAGAGATTTTGTATAACATTTTTTCCGATATTCGACAAAAATCGATTTTTTCAACTTTACTTGTGAATTAGCTTATACAAAATGTATGCATAGTAGGCCGGAAATATACGTAAATATAGTTGAGCATTCAATAATTGGTCGAATATCGAAAAAAAAGTGATGTTACAAAATCCTAACGCTCAATTGCTCCTAAAACCTTCAATTCATTTCAGTAACCATACATCAAACTACTTTTCAAATCAATCTGACAGTGGTTAATAAAGAGTAAATGCATATACGGTGCTGCAGTATGAGGTATATACGCTATTTGGAACTTTATAATTTATTAAGAAGGAAAATATTGTTACTGCGTGGTATTTAATTAACAAAAATTCTAAATGAACCCTTATACACTATACAGTATCAACAAAAAACCCGTGATTATAGACTTAAATTTCTGGTCATTGTTTTGTTGAAGTAATAAATTGTCAAAGCGCATTCTGAGAAACTTATGATTATTAAGGAAAACTAAATAAATTAGGCCAGAAATGCCATATTATTCATTTGTGGCTAAACTGATGATGATTTAATCATAAAATAGAAATACGTTTTTAGGAAAACGTTCACAGTTGTGCTATGTACACTCAGCGAAATAGCTATAAAAACAGTTAGATTATAACTTAGTTCATACATAAATAATATTATTATATTATAATATGCAACGGATAATTCCAACTACGCATAAATATTCCACTGTGACTTCACAATATTTTGCAACTATAGCTTATACAGATACAATTACGCATCTCTTATTTACATATTATTAGTCAGTTGTGCTGCTACATCAGAGCGAAATAGATATAAAAACAGTGGAATTCGTGTTGTGTCTATTTTTTAAACTTCGGGTTTTTTTATTTCAAAGCAGGTAATTACTAAGAATAACTATCCTCAAATATATTTAGCTTATGCCGTATTTTTTTTTTTGGTTTATAGCTATGCCACGCGGAACAAAGCTGACTGAAAGTGAAAAAGGGGAAATAACAGCATATTATAACTGCGGAATGTCCTTGAGACAAATTGCTTCAAAAATAAACAGATCACTCACTTTAGTATACAATTACATTAAACTTGGCAATAAATATGGCTCGAAAGCGCGACCTGGTCCTGTGCCGAAAATTACTCAGAGGGATAAGCGCAACATTATTTCATGTGCAACAACGAAAAAGATGTCAGCATCAAATATAAAAGCCTTTTTACAATTATCTATAACTACACGTCGTATACAACAAATTTTAAGTAGTAGTAAAGCCGTGAAATGGACTAAACGCAAACCAAAACCTCTGCTGAAACAACACCATAAAAATGCTCGCTTAAAATTTGCGCATAATCATATGTCATGGACAACCGAATGGAGAAATGTAATTTTTAGCGACGAGAAAAAATTTAACCTGGATGGCCCCGATGGTTACCAATATTACTGGCATGATCTGCGCAAAGAAAAGGAGACAATGTATAGTCGTAATTTAGGTGGAGGGACTGTTATGGTATGGGCTGCCATCGGTTATTACGGAGCCTATCCAATATGCTTTATTTCAACGAAGATGAATGCTGTTAAATATTTAGAGCTCCTAGAAGATGTCCTACTTGAATATGGAGATCATTATGAATCGGAAAATTGGATCTTTCAGCAGGATAATGCTGCGGTACACACTGCCAGGGTAACAAAAGATTGTTTTTTTTCCAAAAACATAGAAATTTTGGATTGGCCTGCTATTAGTCCTGACTTAAACCCCATAGAGAACGTATGGGGTTTATTAGCTCGCAATGTATATGAAAATGGGCATCAATATTCTAGTGCATCTGAATTAAAACGAAAAATTCAACAGGCCTGGAATCAAATACCAACGTCAACACTTCAAACATTGATTAACTCAATGCCAGATAGATTATTTGAAGTAATTAAGAACAATGGCGGTAATACACATTATTAGTTTTATATAACATATTTTTTAGTTAAATATTTTAACAAAATATTACAGCTGTTTTTATAGCTATTTCGTATTACCAAATACAAAAAAGAGACCTAAATGAATATTTAATTCTGAAATGCACCATATATATATAACATTTAAGAGTTAATTATACTCTCAATAAAAAATGTCAATGAACTATACTGTTTCAATAAAATATTAATGAATTTATCTCGAAATTATGGGTGTTTTTATAGCTATTTCGTTGAGTGTAGCAATGCTGTAAACATGACTCGCCAAATATTGAAAGACATTAGTTTTCTTAACTTGATTCTAACAGTTTAGCAAAAACAAGAATAATGTTGCATAATTTCTAAAATTCGTGACGTTTTTTTAAAATTATTAATTGTCAATGGAATTTATTTGAGAATAAATGATTCAAACCAAAACTATATTAAAATGGCCAATCAAGAAAACCAATTTTCTCAATTTAATTTCAAATTTTTTACTTCAATCGTGACTAAATGCTGCATAATTTTATAAAATTGATAAAATTATCATTTGAAGCATACAAGTCTCCAATTCAAATCTATAATACTCTACTACGGCGTACTAGTCTTCAATTATGTATTTTTGCATCCTGTCAAATGGAGAATATAATAATCAATTTGTAAAAGCACGATTGTGCAGAAAAATTGGCATTTTGTCTTCATTTGTGCTTACAGATCTTGATATGATGCATTTTAGACTTGAAAATTGTTAAATTTTTATTTTGTGCATTTGAGTATGAGATATTTTTAATAATAGAATACGATTTCTCTCAGTGTATAGCTATATATATATATATAATATATATATATATATATATATATATATATATATATATATATATATATATATATACATATATATATATATATATATATATATATATATATATACATATATAATCACAAATATATATATATATATATATATATATATATATATATATATATATATATATATATATATATATATATATATATATATATATATATATATATATATATATATATATATATATATATATATATATATATATATATATATATATATATATATATATATATATATATATATATATATATATATATATATATATATATATATATATATATATATATATATATATATATATATATATATATATATATATATATATATATATATATATATATATATATATATATATATATATATATATATATATATATATATTAGAGTGCACAAAAAATGTATGGTGAATTTTAAAGTATTTGTTTTTGATGTTCGCCGGGCAAAATCTGAAAGTAGGTCCAAAATAATGAATCTAAGTGAAAAAAAAAATTAGAAAAGTTAAAAATTAGATGGTGCTCAACGCAGAAACGTACAAAAAATCAAAAATTGCCGAATTCTTGCCAATAAAATATAAATCTCACACACGTTTTCCAATAAAATGGAATATATTATTTCCTGAAGTAAAATTGTATGAACTATTGATTAAAACCACAAAAATTGGTGTTTTGTTATCATTCGAGGTAGTTCTGAGCAATTTTTTGTACTTTTTTTGTCTTTTTTCGCATTTTCTGTAAAACGCTTTGCAAATCTAGGATACGTTATTTTACAGCACTTAATAACCTTTCAAACGTGATATTATACTCTTTGATATCTTACGTGGATTAAAAACTATAAATAAACAAGAATTTTCGATTGAACGCAGTTTTTCGTAACTTTTCTGAAAGGAGTCTGAAGTTGGTGTATTTATTTTTTATTTTTTTGGAAATTTCACAATCAATAAATTTTTGATGCATTAAATAACCTTTTAAACGATATTACACAATGCATTGCAATATCTTTCAAATGGCTTAAAATATAAATCAAATATTAAAACTATCATTTTTATATATTTTTACATAGTTTATTAAAAAAGTTACATAATAATTTAAGTTTGTTTTATAATATTAGTTATAACAGTAATATTAATAATAATAGTGATAAATACAACTAATTATAGTTTCTCCTTGATTTGAGATTTTTTGAGGTTGATAGGAAACTCTTCTCGATATCGCTCAATTACTTGAAATAAAAGCTGTTTTTCATCCTCGTTCTTTGTTATTCTATCGTTGAAAGAACTAACTAACTATTTTATTAACTTTTATTTTCGCAGATAAATAGTTGTTGTTTTCATTCCACTTATCAGGGTACATTTCAAGGAATTTTGAGTCGAAGATTCACAAATTGCGTTGAAGAAATGTTTTGTATTATCCGTCACAAAATCTTATAAATATAGTTGATTTACTCTGTCTTTGTTTATAATGACTTTCTTTGGATTCTCATTATATCCAGGGTTTTCCAAAGCTGAAACAATTTATCTTTTTTGTTCTAACGGTACCAGAATATGAGCCACCTGAAAAATCTAAGAAATCTATTGAAAGAGCAAATTCAGAAAGTATGAAAAAAAGCAAAAAATTGTTACAAAAGAAGTTGCTGGAACTTAAGATAGACTTTATCATATTATCCTTAGTATCAAATGCTTTATGACATTCCTTGAATGATTTAAAGCTGTCTCCATCAACTGTTATAAACAGCAGGCGCTCGAAATATCGAGAAATGATTGTCACCGATATTCAAGAAAATTTTAACCCTGACACATTTCTGAATGTTCACTGGGATGGAAAAAAAATGAAAGATTTAACGAGTAGTACATAAATTTACATCAATTTTGACCGGCGAAATAGCATCATTCTCGACACAAAGTTTTTTTTGTGCACCCTAATATATATATGTATATATATATATATATATATATATATATATATATATATATATATATATATATATATATATATATATATATTGATATATATACCACCTTGATCAAAAAGTTGACCGGAATAACAACCGTGTGGCGCTTTCATCGTTCCGATTTGAGTTCTGCTTTTTTTTGTTAAGTTGGTACATCTGTTGTTGATATTCCCTCTAAATTGACATTTGCAAAAGTTACGTAGTCAAGAGTACATCTATCTCTGTGTGTGTTGGCGATTATTTACAATTTTAGAAATGGATTTAAATTTGCAACAACGAACTTGTATTAAATTTTGCGTAAAAAACGGATTTAATGGTGCGCAAACGTTGGAAATGTTGGAAAAGTGTTTCGGCAACGATTCTCTAAAGAAAACGGTCGTTTACCAGTGGCACGAGCGGTTTAAAAGTGGTCGTGAGTCAATCGAAGATGCATCGCAGTGGCAGACCATCGACATCGAAAACCGACGAAAACATTGATAAAGTAAAAGAAATGTTGGTCAATAATCGCAAATTAACCATCAGAGAGATAGCGGAGGACTTGAACATTTTTAATGATTTGGGTTTCCGTGGTGTAGCAGCAAAGTTGGTGCCAAAAGACCTCAATTTCATGCAAAAAGGAGACCGTGTTGACGTCGCAAAAGACATGATTTGCGAGGCTGAATCCGATCTCACATTTATCAAAAGGATCATTCATTACTGGAGACGAGACGTGGGTTTATGAGTACGACACGCAATCCAGACATCAGGCAAGTGAATGGCGTTCACCAAATGAGCCGAGACCAAAAAAACCACGTCGTTTTCAGTCAAAAAAGAAGGCAATGCTCACGGTTTTCATGGATTACAACGGTGTAGTGCATCATAAATTTTTGCCAGAAGGCCAGACCGTAAACAAAGAGTATTATTTGGGCGTTATGAGACGTTTGCGTGAAGCAATTCACCGAAAGAGACCAGAATGGTGGGCAGAAAACTCGTGGATTTTGCACCATGATAACGCACCGTCGCACAGTGCCATCATTATTCGTAATTTTTTGACGAAAAATGCAACAAATACCATCCAACAGCCACCGAATACACCTGATTTGGCTCCCTGTGACTTCTTTCTGTTCAATCGAGTTAAAAAACCATTACGGAGAACGCGTTTCAGCAGCCGAGAGGAAATAATGGAAAAATCGTAGGAAGCACTGATGGACACACCGAAAACCGAATATAAAAAATGTTTCGAGGATTGGGTCAAGCGCTGGCATAAGTGTGTTGTAGTCGATGGGGATTACTTTGAAGGGGACAATATAGATTTAGATTAATAAACTTGTATTTTTAATTTTCTGAATAAATTCCGGGACCTTTTTGATCAAGGTGGTATATAGTATATGAGCAGTTTCGAGTGGCTTATGGTAACTAAAATACGATATGAAGAGTTTTGTTCTCACGGCGTCAAGGTATCGCCATGTCATGTTGTTGAAATCATAGGATCATTACTGATAGTTAAATTTACATGTTTTTGAAGAAATTCAATAAGTGGACTGGCATCTTCTTGGGAAAAATTGACGATGAAGTCTCCACTTAGAACTATTGGTAACTTATCTTCTCCTCTGCCAAGAAATTCTCCTCCGGTTGTTGTCCATTTTTTGATTTGGAGTAATGCAAATTATTAGTAAAACAATTTTTTGGCCATCTTCCATTTTGCATTCCGCAACACAAAACTCACCAACTGCTAACATTGCGGAACCTGTAAATTCAGACTGTCTCACAGTCATATGATGTTGGTATTGTCGTTTGCAATTTGATATATGGCAACGCCTCCAGCTCGAACGTTTGATCGCTTATACTGAATTATACAATTGAAATTAGGGGTACTGATTGTCTCTTCATTGGGTAATAAAGTTTCATTTAGAAGTAAAACATTCGATTGTTGAATAATGGAATCAGTGAGATCAATGGAGTGAGCACGAAGACTTTGACAATTAAAACTATATACTATCAATCCTTTTCTGTGGTGAATAAAATCTAACAGATCTCTGCTGATAGTCTGTAAGCGATTAAGTGAAAGTCTACGAAATTCATCTTGAAGACTAGTTATAGCTGTGGACACCCTTCGACCATGATTGAAAGTTTTTCATTGTTTTTGTTGTTGTAATATATAAACTTTGAAGACTAGTCTCCCGTGTCAAAGCAACATACACAAGGGGATGTGCTTCCCTGAGATTTATGAATCATAGATGCATCAGCACAAACTAAGGGTAGATGGGATCGCTTAACATTTATTGTTTTGTTGTTGTTGTGTGGAATAGTTGCTGATCTTCTTCCTATCGGTACAGCAGTGTTACTAATTCGATTAGTTGCTACATGCCAGCCAATTTTTTTCGTCAAGCTATACAACGTTCACTTCTCCCAACTTCGCCATTTGCTAAGTCATCTGACACATCGATGTTTGTTGTAATCATGATAAGGCAAACCTCCAGTATCAATGAGTGACATTTTGTACAATTTTTTGCCGTACAAAAGCTGTTTGTTCCACCGAAGTACAACCAATAAATACGTTTTTGGCAATTGAAATAGTCTTATATTGTAAAGCACTTAAAATTTCGTTATTATATCTTGTGACAGCCTCATTTGTATTAAATAATCTGATCCCATGTGGACATTTTACTTTAGCCTCTTTAGTTGTTATAAACCGTGATTCCAATAAAATTAATTCACTATCTTCGAGTTGTTGTCTGTTTCCAATTTTTGTCCGTATTGAAGAAAACTGTTGATTTGCGCTTGCCTCATAACTTGATCCAGTTCATAAAATTTAAACTCGCGTCACAAAATAAGCCCAACAATTCTCTGCTTCTGCTGCTTATAAACTAGATTCGCCCAAACTGGCGGTAACTGGCGTAGATGTCCAATCAAAATAATATCTATATCACCAAAGTTAGTATTAAAATCTCCTGTGAGTCAATCTGAGTAAGTAATTTAGCACCAATCATACTTATTTCATCAACGATTAACACTTTGACATATTTATAAAGTGCTCTATACTGATGTGCTTAATGGGAGTAATCTCGACAAAGACATTTTTAAGGCGGTATGTACAGTAGTTCCATCAATAGCAACAGCAGCATTGCTTGTTGAAGCACAGGTAACGTACGAGTTACAGCATCGATCATTATCAGTGTATCGGTTATAAATTTCCATGATAAGTTTTATCACAAAAGTTTTACCACATCCAGCTGAACCCGTAAAAAATATTTCAAATGGAGAATGGTTTGTTTATCGTTTGCAATTCTCATCAACTCGTAAAACTTTGTATTTGGCATTAAATTGTCTCGTTTTTTGGCGATAGAACCAACTTTATTAAGTACAGCTAGGCGAAGATCAGCGTTCATATTAGACAGAGGATTATTATATAAATCTTGAAAAGGATTCGGTTCAGATGTAACATTAGCAGCCTATTGTACTTCATCCTCAAAACCATTTTCGCGACATAAGTTTCGAGTAATTTCAATCATTTTTTGAATATGCAATTAGATTCAAATTCTTTCCGTCTATTTAAAATTACATGTTCATTTTTATTATATATATGTATATTAATAAATTTCATTTCAGCAAATTTTTCACAAACTTCGTTCCGGAATGGAATGTGTAATGTAACTTTAGAGGCTCGGTGATGGTAACTCCCTATCGAGCACAATTATGCGAAGCCCTCTAGCGGCTCGGTGATGGTAACTCGGCACCAGTACTTTAGCTGTACACCTTTTATTATTATTTTTGTTACAAAAACAGAGAGGAGATACAATTGTACCAAGAAAAGACTACAGTCGTAAGTAATATTTTTTTTAGCAAAACCTTCCTCTTTTTCGAAAAAACAAAAACTTTGTTTTTTATTTTGTTGCTTGCTACGTTTTTTAGGAATCTTAAAATGGTGCGAATATTTTGTACTTAATTATTCTTAAAGGTGCATTTTTATAATTTGACAAGTTTAATTTCGATCGACGCCACATAACCATTTCACATTTATATTCATTGATATCTTGTCCAACATCATAATTTCGGTATCGAATAACACGAGGCTCTTTCCTTTTTGTATAATTACCATCTGTTTCAATTGTGTAATTAGCAGCAAATTGAACCAGTGTAATATTTTCTAGATTTTGGTGTCGGCGTTCGTATTTGTCAAATCAATTTTCCTTCCAATTATTAGTCGAATCTTCTCCGATGCCTATAGCGTCTAATTCTTTTTGCGTTTTTCTTATCCTTTGACAATCGACTGGCCACTTAGTTGAAATAGAGACGACAATAGTCGGACATTTTGACACCGGCTTCCGAATGAGATACCAAGCCGCCTCTTGACCTGTTATCTCGACACTGTTAAGCATATTTACACGTATTTTTCTCGTTATTTCAACAACATCAAACTCTGGATGTTCATACATAATTTCAATAATCAATCGTTGAAGAAGACTAATAAATCGGATAGTTTTATTAACATACTCTGCGACATAATTAGCACATGAATACTCTTCAGTTATGAATTGGATCTCCATTATGGATTTAAAAATATTAAATATAAACGGATTAAACGAATTGTGGCATTTTTCATTTGGTTGGCGTTTAACAAAAACTCGCGGCCTTTTAACCCAAGCTCGAAGTGTATGGTAATAATCGTCGTTTGAATTAATACTGTTGTTTTCATTCATCAAAAGAATCAATGTAAGGTAATCATTATTTTCGAGATTAATTCTGATATAAATTGAACCATTAATTTGTCAACCCCAATTGTAATTTCATTGTATAGGCCGACAATTTATCATGTTTCATGACAACATTCAGAAATTTCGTATGCCTCGTCCAAAAATTGTAACCACCGTGCATTTTAGTTAGTTGTTTTAAATTTTTCCTTATTAAAGCCGCTTGAGCCGCTGGATTGCTTTCTCTTGCTTTACTATTTTTAAATCAAAAATTCAGAAATTTATTATAAATAATTCAAATTCATAAGAATAAAATCAAAATTAAACAAAATAACACTAATAATAATAAACTTATTTCAACCCATCTCATTATCAAAACCTTCAAGTTCCACCAGTGTTTCTGAAAGAAAACACCGAAAGAATGCATCTCTCAATTTCTTCTAAAAAATTAAATGTGGTCTGACCATTTCAGTACTAATATTCCTTATACATTTAACTGTTGATTGAAGGTCATCATATTTCTCCCAATTTGAATTACGTCAATCAAAATTACTGTACCAAAAGGTATACTTAAGATACAAGCAGTTTTGGTTCGAATTTCTTCATTAGAACATTGGCTTAATTGTTTTATTTTCTCGAAGGTAAAATTTGGTTTTGGTTTTTCGTACTTGAGTGATAATTTTTTTTCCATAATTCTACCGCCTTATTAGACGCAATTAACGAATGGTTTTCAGAATGTAATGAATTCAGCTGGGTATTTTCGAGAATCGAAGTGCTTTTGTTGGTAGAGTTATTAAAGTGGCCTTTCTGCATCGTCTCTTAATAGTAGCAAAATCATTTTTCAAGCTCCATCAATCCGGAAAATAATGGTAGATATGTTTTTTATATTTTTTTTAAAAATCAAATTGCAAACATTTTAGATTATAATAATAATTTAATCCGTTTTAAAAATTTTTTCTTTGTGGATATCATTATAAATTTTATTAAAGTCTATGAAAAATGGACTTTGAGAGTAAATAGTTGAATTAAACTGAAACTCTGGTTTACCTTCTTTTTGATATACAATAAACAAATCAAATTCGTCATTACCTTTGCTACATATTATTTCTGATATTGACAGTAGGGGAGAAGTAGTTTCTTTACTTACAAATTTTGAATTAATTAAAACGCACAAGTATTTTTATTTTATGTTTAAATCCTTGAGGTTTTTTCCCATTCAAATAATCATACGACATTCCTAAATATTTTAATATTTTGATGGTTAAAGGCATCTAGAATTGAATTAAGTTCAGCAAAACTAAAGTCTATTACTACTGCGTTAAATACTGCCCACTTTTTTTATGTATTTTCGACGAATAACTTGTATAAACGGAGCCAGCCTTCTTTACTATCAATATTTTGATTTGACGATAACATATTCATTTAACAACCTTTTGATAATTCTGAAAATAACTTTATAACAATGTAAACAGATGTTCTGTTCACAGATTACCAATAGAAAATAAAAAAATACAGTTTTTAAGGAAGCATATTATTTGGTTCGGAACATTCTGTGTCATGAAATTTTTTTCAAAATTTAACAGTATTTTTCTGTTTTATTTTTCAAATATTTAGAATTATCTATTTAAAAATGTATTTGTATTATTCCTTTATTTCATATTAACTTTTACTATTTAGCAAATACTTAAACCATTTTCGTGCTCACTTGTACTAAAAGTAAAATATTAAAAATGTAAACCGTTTTTCGTGCTAACTTCACAGACATAGGCACCCTCCAGTTTTATTTAGCCTTCCTGTAGTAAAATTGGGTGACCAACATGCGACTTTCCATTCCCAGCAACTCGTAAGAGTAAAATCAAATGAAAGACGGAGCAGGAGTAGGAATATACGGGAGTGGGACAACCCTATCGAAGTCCTTGTGTATCAATGCTACCGTTTTTCTAATAGTATTACATGCTGAAAGAAACATCTAGGAGGGAGAGCAATAAGCCTAGATAGTAAGACCCATGCACCGCCCGGCAGTATTATCAGGTTCATTAAGAGCCTAAACATTGACTGGACGGATAATTAATCAGGAGATCTTTTAGGTTGCAGTGCAAACCTCCGGTTAGGTTTACGAATAATATAACTTTAGCTTGATCTTACACTTCATTATCAATTTGTTATTCAGGTCGAAAATACTCTCGAACACAAGTTGAATAAAAAGATGCTTTGGCCAGGGCAGAGCCCCGATTTAAACTTGATAAGTTTTAATTTAAAACTAACATGTAAGAGATCTGTTAAAAGGAAAAATTTAATGTGGGTGATCCTGAACATAGAACAGTCTGCTGTGTCTTTGAAAGGTGATAAAAGTCGGCGTATGGACTATTAGAAAGAAAAAAGTATTTTTTAGGTCGAAATAAAGGTTTCGAAAGGCCATCATTAGAAGCAAAAATATTAAATTGACAATAAATGAAATGTTTCGTGCAAATTTCCACTACTAATTACTTCGCGAACCTTGCAGACACAGATCAAAGGTTTTTTTATCTTTACATATTTGCTGTTTACTCGTGGACTAATATCACTAACTAAAAGATTTTATATAATAAAACACAATACTTTGGTTTTGCCACTTTCTTAATGTGATGTTAACTGCTAAAAACTGCTTTTATACCCTATTTTTTGTGCCCACATCACTTGTGAATCTTCTTTCCACCTTATTTTTAATTTTTCTTCTTAAAGGGGGTGGTACCGCCCTTCTTTTTTCTGTATACCATCTGGTGCGTGTTTATGATAAAAAACAGAGAATAATTTGTTGATCATCTGGTGTGTGTGGGTGTCTATGTGCAAAATGATATTAATTACGGATTTACAATGAGGTCGTACATTTTTTTTGCGGCCAATTTTTTTCGTTTAGTGAAAATGGGTTATATCATTCCTTGTATATTTCCAGTTCTTCCAATCTGTTCATTAGTAATCCTTTTGGTATTCTGTGTAGTACTTGTCGGTTTGTGTTGATGTCAGTGTAATTATGTTTTTCTGTAGTCAAGTGTCATTAGTGCATATTTCGAGTTGCTTTTTGCTGTTCCTTTTATATGTTCTGTAAACCTAACTTTAAAACTTCTGCCAGTTTGTCCGATGTAGAATTTGGGGCAATTATTACATGTATTCTTATAGATTCCGGTGTCTATTAGTGTATTTATGTTACGTTATTTGAGTCGATTTCATCGAGTCCTGATTATTAATCGGGATCGTGTTTAGTCTATTGGTATGTGTGATATGTGTCTATTATGTTGGTATGTGTGGTTAGATGATTTGTCAATGGCGTGATCCGTTTGCGTGTCTTTTCTGTATATTTTGAAGAATCAAAACAAAACATCCACACAACCGAACGAAAAACAATGAAAGACATTAATGTTAAGTTATTAGAGAATGACGCACTAATAACAAAAGCCGATAAAGGGAATACACTTGTTATAATGAAAACAGATGACCATCACTCGAAAACAATAAAATAGTTGAACTCCAAGAAGACCCAACAAACAAATTTCACGAGACGATTAATAAAATTAATTTAGCGTTTTACCGCTGCTCTAAGGTGTCCTTTAGTGACACCGCAGAAGGGTCCTGATCCAATAAATGGAGAGGCGGAACCCTCGCGGGCGAGGCTATCAGTATGACCTGGCACCCACAGAAGTGTTACCTTATTTGATAATGCCAGAGATTTAATAACCTTCAGACAATCCCATGGCTTTGACTCGACGGTACAAGACCTAAGTGCCTTTAAGGCCGATTGGCCATCTGATACGTTTTGCTATGCCTATCCTAGCTCAACGTTCTATAGCACGTGCTTCTGCTTGAAAAACGGTAGCATTGGTACCCAAGCACTTCGAGAGGGCAGTGCCACTCCCGTGTATTCCTATCCCCGCCCCATCTTCCGTTTTTGATCCATCTGTAAACCATACCATGGACCCTCTCTTCCCATGGAAATTCCTTAAGGATTTCCAGATGACCCACCATATTGCCTGGCTTGATATTTCCTTCCGCCTGCATTTTCAGGGCCCCGTGTAGTCCTAGAAGTGACTCCATCGCAGCGGTTGGACATGTTTTCATTGAGCCCGTAACACCGATCCAGGCTATACGCTGAACCTTATTCAATAAAGGCAATTTTTAGGCCACCATACAACCGATGCGTAGGTGACCATAGGACTAATGATTGTAAGAAATGGCCAATAGATCATTTTAGGTTGTAGTCCCCAAGGACGCCCATAGAGTCTTTGACAGGCCCAGAAAGCCTTGGTGGCTCTACCTTGGACTTTCAACAAATGTTGCTTCCAGTTCAGTTTTTGATCTAGGATAACCCCTAGATATTTAACCTTGTTGGAAAAAAACAGTAGTACCGTTTAGCGAGGGAGCTGTAAGCGCGAGCTTTTCCCTCCTCTTAAAAGGAACAATAGCAGTTTTGTTTGGATTGACACTGAGTCCTTCCTGGTAACACCACTGCCATATTATATTGAGTGCATTTTCACATAAATCTCTGTGCATGTTCTCATCAAACTTGCCTCTGATTATAATAGCCACATCATCCGCATAGCCCTGGACATCAAACCCATGGCTACTCAGAAGAACCAGTAGTCTGTCACCAATGACTACAAAAGAGGAGATAGTACGCCTCCTTGGCGACAGCCCTTTACGGCCCTGATGGTTACTCCTAGTGACTCGCTACCTAGTCTGGCAGTAATCTCACGATGTTCCAGCGTGGAACGGATCCACCTAGTTGTAGAAACCGGAACCCTTTTATCCATCTGCCCTCTCTATCGATCCATAGGAGGTATTATCAAACGCCCCCTCAATGTCCACAAAGGGACAGAGGGCAATTTCTTTATATATCACCGCTTTTTCAATCCTCGTGACTAGACTACCAAGGGCTATCACAGTGGATTTACCAGTTTGATAGGCTAACTGGTCCCGGTGCAGCAGAAATCCCTCCAGGTAGCCCTTTTGGATCTTCTCAATTCGAGATTATATTCACCGGTACATTTAGCCTTGTTGAAAAATCTTCTCCTATTTTTATAGCCTCCTATTTGCCTCATTACTGCAACCAAGTTCCTGGAGATGAACTCTGAAATGGGAATAAAATTAATTTGCGAGCTGGCCAAAATAGCCGCTCTTGGACTCTCAGCTCCGTTATGATAAATCAACTTACCCACTTGATTTGGTATATCTCTAATTTAGTTACCTGTCACCCATGGCTCCTGGATTAAAGCCATGCCAATGTTATGGCTGATAAACCTACGATAAAGGACGTCCGAAGACACATTTGCATGACGCAGGTTTATCTGCAGGCAGGCGATGTATGTCTTCATTTTTCCGAAGGTCTCTTCAGAAGGCCCTGCTCAGCCTCATCTTCCGCACCGCCACCACCCTTAGGGTTTTTTGACCGGCCGATGGCTGACCAATGTCCTCCATCTCCGTTCTACTGGCCTCCGCTGGCTGAGAGCCTCCAGGCCTCACCAGTGGCTTGCGCGGGGGACCCCTTGCGAGGCCTTCCGCCGTAGAACCCCTGACGCCTTCTTCTCTCTTTCCCGCCTTCTCCACACCTGTCTCCTGGAGAGGGCCGCCACCCCAGTGGCCTTGGCTACAAGTGCCACCACCGTAGCCTCCACAGGCTTGACCACTTGGGCCCCGTCCACAGAATCCGGTTTGGCACCACCCTGACCACTCTTGGGATACAGTTGGAATTATGTTACCTGGCAAGTTTGATGAGAACATGCACAGAGATTGATATTTTAAAAGTAATATTTTTAATTTGTACCTACCCAATAGGATTTTATGGCGGAATTTCGAAAAATATGGTCTTTCAAAAACCAAACGAACTGCCGTGTCGGATTTTTCAGTTACTGAGTTCTCAAATCATTTTGCAAAATGCTTCCAGATAGCTGTGCAAAATCAATTTCTTATGAATTCTGCTATTTCGTCAACTGATAATCAATGTTTTTATTTTAGGAATGCTTCCATTATGGAAGTATGTAATGCAATTGATGATATTCAATCTGAAGCACAAAGTTCTGATGGTATAGGTTTCATTCAACTTTTACTACCGTCAATAAGCACTGTTTTAACAAACATAATTAACACTGCATTGACTAAATCTGTTTTTCCGACGAGGTGGAAGATTGCACATATAACCCCTGTTGGGAAGGTACCTAAACCTGAAACTATACAAGACTTTCGACCAATCAGTATACTTCCTTGCTTATCTCAGGTAATTGAAAAAATTATGAAGTTTCAGATGATGAATCATATTTCTAGTTTTGGCTTAATTGATGATCTACAGTCCGGGTTTCGAGAAAGACATAGTACAGCTTCTGCATTAATCAAAATTATAGATGATTTGAGTTCATCTGTTGCAGAACGTAAAGTGCCTTTGCTTGTGCTTCTAGATTTTTCTAAAGCTTTTGACAGTGTTAACCATAAAGTTCTGCTCCATAAGTTGCGCTCAAACTTTAATTTTTCCCATTCTGCGATTAAGCTTTTGACTTCATACCTATCGGATAGGTATCAAATTGTCAAATTGAATGAAAAATTTTCCAACGAGAGTTTATCGACTTCTGGTGTTCCTCAGGGTTCAATCTTGGGCCCTTTCTTATTTATGATATTTATAAATGATATCAGAAACAGTGTAGCTCCGGTAAAGTTTCAAATTTTTGCAGATGATGTGCAAATCTATGACTCGGCAGTAGCAAGCGATACGGATGCTTGCTTGCTGAGAATAAACGATACACTTGAAAGAATTTTAATTTTGAGCAATAACAATCATATTAAAATCAACCCCTTAAAATCCAAAGCCATGTTCCTAACTAGTAATAAAGTAATGTTATCCAACCTTCGGCATTATAATATCAAAATTGACAATGCGAATATTGAGATTGTGGGTACGGTTAGGAATTTGGGTTATTGGTGAATAACAAACTTAGTTGGGATGATCATGTAACCCAATTATGTGGTAGACTATGGCCCCATGAAAGCTATACGCTGCGGGACGCTAAGCTGAAATTAATACGATCATTAATAATTCCGCATTTAACCTACTGTGCCCCTATTTATTCTGGTTGCTCTAAGTCTTCGTTCAGAAAATTAAATATCGCTTTTAATTCTTGTGCTCGGTATATATACAACAAAAAGAGAGCTGATTCAATTTCAAGTTATACTCGTTTAATATTTGGGTGTGGTTTATATCATTATTTAGAGTTCATAACGGTTATTTTCCTTTATAAAATAATTTATTATAGAAATCCCATGTATCTCTTCAATTTAATTAAATTTTTATATCGACTCGTACATCTACAACTAAAGCACGTGAGTCATCTTTTTTTGTGCGGGGTATTAAACTTTGGAACTCATTAAATCCTAATTTACAATCTAAGAAAAGTCTAAGTAATTTTAAAAACGATTGCTTCACATATTTCTCATCTCTAAGTTGATACTTGTTTCATTTTGGAATACTAGTTCATATTGTTTTGTGATAATTTTGTTCGGGTAGATGCAACCAGATTTATGATTTATGATTTATAAATTTTGTAAATTTGGTTTGTAAATTTGTTTATTTATTTCGTACTTTAGCATAAATGTTTTAGACAGCAAATGTTGTATTTGGTTTACCTTTTTGAAATTTTATTTAGTTCTATTGTTCGTCATATAAAATTATTTAATGTTCTAATTATAATCAAGAATGTGTAATTGAATATTTGAATTGAGTATACATAAGAAGGTTTTCTTGTATTTTAAGGAAATTGTAATAAGGCTAAGCCTTACTTGTATAATATTAATTAGAAATAAATAAATAAAATGTTACGTTGTATTTATGTTACACTAATAGACACCGGAATCTATAGGAATACATGTAATGATTGCTCCAGATTCTACATCGGACAAACTAGCAGAAGTTTTGATGTTAGGTTTACAGAACATATAAAAGAAATCGGAAAACCAAAAATCGACTCGAAATATGCACAACACTTGACTACAGAAAAACATAATTACACTGACATCAACCCAAAGTCGTGGTACTACACAGAATATGAAAAGGATTACTAATGAACAGATTAGAAGAACTGGAAATATACAAGAAACGATATAACCCATTTTCACTAAACGAAAAAAATTGGCCGCAAAAAAAAATTTACGACCTCATTGTAAATCCGTAATTAATATCATTTTGCACATACACACCCACACACACACACACCAGATGGTCAACAAATTCTTCTCTGTTTTTTTATCATAAACACGGACCAGATGGTATATACAAAAAATAAGGGCGGTACCACCCCTTTAAGAAGAAAAAATAAAATAAGGGGAAAAGAAGATTCACAAGGCATGTACTCGTATGTACAAAAAATAGGGTATAAACGCAGTTTTTAGCATAACTTTAGATAATGTTAATGTAATATCCGAAACGATAGTAATTTCAATTTCAATATCACATTAAGAAAGTGACAAAACCAAAATATTGTGTTTTATTATATAAAATCTTTTTGTTTTTCATCGTTCTTATCATTTAGAAGACGGGAACTGCCTAGACTTAGAAGAAGGGAGCTGCCACCCCTAAACCATCGCTTACTGACGGTTTATTGAATTCTTTCTGTTTCAATTACATATTTGATTATTTTGTACTATTTATGCATTGGGGTGTAGTACAACAAAAATGAAAGATACAAGAAAAATGAAGATACAAAACAATAATTTCAAGATCATATCAACAATAAATAGTGGAATCTAATGACCAGTGTGACGAAGACAAAATGACTTCTGTTTGGAAGGTTTAGAAAACTTCGATTGAAAAACAGCCCAAAAAGTGATTAAATAAAATATAGTGAAGCGCAAACCCGTTTTACAATCGCACCAAATGAAAAGCAGTTTTGGCTAGGAGAACTGCTAGCACAAGTTGCATAGTTTCTTCAATTCATTTTGGAGTTCTTGAATGTTATACAAAATTAGAATACAACCAACCAACAAAAGCTACTGCTGGCACGGCGGCATTTTGCATGCTGATCCGGAACGAATAGTACAGTGTTCTCTGAGAAGTGAGCCACTGTTTATTATTATTACAATATTTGTTCTTAGATATGTATCTCTCTTACCAATCTTCAAAGGATTAATCCTTATGAATACAACTTACCATAATCTCATTTTGTAATACTAATACATACTATATTAGCTTTGTTACTTGCATGTAGTATTTTTCAATTGTTGTTTAATTTACTACTTGTTGAATTAAAATCTACCATTTGAACTAAATTTGAAAAAAATTCAACTATAGAAAGTAATATTAAATTTATTTTGTTAGTAAGGAATACTGCCAACTGAAATATCATTCAATTCCTTGCCATTTACATATAAGCTATCCATATACTCTAAAGCTCTCAAATCATATAAAAGGATTAGAGTAATGGAGCATAAATATTAAGTACTATGGAATAGATAAATCGAGAAACAAAATAAAATAAATAAAAAACTTCAACAAATTAAATGTGTCTGAAGTGCTATATTTCTCCATACGTGTCCAATTCAACAATAGATTCTGGATAGGTAAAATTTATAGAGAGAAGATTACATGGGAAGCTATAAAATAAAAACAAAGAAAAAAGCTTTTCATGTTTTCCCATTACTGAACAAGAAAGAACAATACATGAAATATTTCTAATTTATTCATGAATGAATGGGAAACTTTAAATGTTAAACTATTGCATATGCATTGTACCTATCCATACCTAAAGTAATATCTAGGAATAATTATAGTTTGTCAATAGATAACAATTAAATATCCTCTTCACTCTTTGAACCTCATACACAAACTCGTATACATTTCTGCTTATGGGAAACTCTGTATAAATAATAGAATTATTATGTAAATGCATGTACACTAGAAAATATATTTAAAAAATTTTCGCATTGTCTATATTGTTAAAATGCATATAATCGTAAAAGTATGTTACCTTTTAAATAAATTGCAAACAATACACACAGCTTCCATTCAATATGGTATTACAGCCTTTTTCTTAAAAGGGTATATAATACTCGGATTTCTCAGAATTTTTGTTTTATGCCCCTTTTACTTTTTGCTCTTATATGCTATGTGCATACCTTTAGAATACCTAATAAAATATATACGTATCATGTATCTTAGCTGTACATTCAAAGATCGTTTACTTTTATGTTTACCCACAAAATTATTATGTAATTAAATTTTTTGCATAAAATAGGAAAATAAAAAAAAAAAAATCTTAAACGAAAATAGGAAAATGAACAATAAAAAAAAAATATTTTTTTTTTTAAATTAATGTTCTTCCACAAGATGAAGAGCAAAAAAATGTTTTCTTCTTTTGTTCTAACGTTAAAAGTAAAAAAAAATTCAGAAGAATACGACCAAAGTGTAATTTAAGATTATTCTCATGTATTAGATTACCAGAAGTTATACATACATAATTTTCCGATTCTCCTGTATAATACATAAAGGTGTTTCCGTCTTTTTTGTTTTTAAATTTTTTCTTTGGAATCAGGTATTATGTGTGTGTGTTTGTCGAACAGATAAGTAGGAAAAAAAAACAAGAAATATCGGAAATTAATGAGATATAATGAGTGAAATAGGTAATTAAATGAGTTTTTCTCATGTTTTATGGATTTTCGATCTTTATCGATTAAAGGTGATACAACGGTTTAAAAATAATTTTAATTATACCCAAACTGTAAGCAACATTTTTTTCAGTAGCATAACTTTCTGTTGCGGTAAAAATTTGTTAATATTTTTTTTTGTTGAGATGATGTTTGATAAGATTATATTTCTTACCGAAAATATTTTTTGGAAAAATTAAATTTTAAGCTAAATTAATCTTTATGAAATGAACTTTTAAAATTGTGTGGAAGGAAGCCAAAGAAACTTTCAAAATATAAAAGGAAAGTGCAACTTTTAAATTCTATCAAAAAAAATAATTTATTAACAGAAAATGTGTGGGAGGTTTATGGTGGGAATGCTCGCAGAAGATTAATCGACTATAGTCCCTTAAAGTTATAGCATGGATAGTAAGAATTCTTACACTAAAATTACGAGTTTAACAACAATGTACAAAAAAAAGTATTACTGATAAATTGGGATGGATTATATTTTCTTGATGTTGTAATGTTTCTTTCAGAGCTAAGAACTTACGTATGGTTCATTTCTCGCTTTCCCTTTATCATCAACATTTGTTTGTCTTACATGATGTGATACATGGTACGAAATTTGCACTCAATATCATTTTTGTCATTCGTTCATTCGTTCTGATTTTTTTTAATCAATCGCATTCCTTGAAATAGTCGTTATTTTTCGTTCTTGTTCCTTTGATTGAATAAAAAAAATTACCAGAACGAAAGAACGAAATTTCGTTCAACCATGAATCCGCCTTAAAGAATTTTTAATTTTAAAGCTCAAAGCCGAGGCGCCTGTTATGAAAAGTACTTTAAGTTATTTTTTGAAAGTTAATAAATCTTTCTTAAATTTTATTATTAGAACGTAGGTAAAAATTAATTATTCTCAGTAAAATATAAACCACAAATGAAATAAGAAAATGGAGTTTTTGTTATTGTTTATATACCATGCCATGGTAGTAATTGTTTCCACAGGCCATCGTAGTAATTGTTCCCTGGAGTATGCCATCACATTGGTATACATATAGTGGATAATATAAAGTAATCGCCATATTAACGCGTGTTATTGTAAAATCGACCACCGGTTTGTTGAGGGTCGCGTTAATATGGCGATTACTTTATAATATCCAATAAATGTATACCAATGTGATGGCATACTCAGATCCAGGAAACAATCTCTACGATGGCCTGTCATTGGCCTTCGAAAATACACTACACATAATTTTATTGTATGTCTTATTGAAAGATCGACCACCGGTTTGTTGAGGGTCGCGTTAATATGGCGATTACTTTATATTATCCACTAAATGTATACCAATGTGATGGCATATTCAGATCCAGGAAACATGTCTTTGGTTAATAAATGTTTACGTTTGTTATGAGCTAAAATATTTACAGTATTGTATTTTAATGCCTTATGAAAATTTTAAAACATACTTCTGGGTAACTATTTAGTATTTTACCTTCGAGCTTTAACACAACTCACCACATTTATTTAGTTTCCAAAATTTTGGAATGTAAATTTAATTTTTTTTCGAATTAGCCTGTGTAGCTACACAATTTTGTCAAAAAATGACAAAATATATGAAGCCATCTCCTTATAGATTCTGTAGAAAGTGTAATACTTGCTTTTACACTTTTTTTGCTGTTGTAAGGTTTTTTGTCAATTTGTCATAAACTTCACGCTAACTTTTTCGACAATTTTGTCAAAAATAAATCAAAAACCTTAAATTATCTGTCGAGACAAAATCTGTCGAAAAGGGTCCAAAATTGTCCAAAAGTGTTAAAAACTGCCGGAGAGTGTTAAAAGTTGCGACATTATGAAAAAGAGGAAACAAATTATTCTTATTGTTTCGTGAGCAAGTTTTTGAAATATTTTTTTTTTTTTTTTTTTTAATATTTTATTTATGATAACTAGGCTTAGGACTTTTAGGTTCTAAAAAATCAAAAATATGTTCCTAAAATATGTAACTAAAATTGCAAAATATGGTGTAAAATATGTGATTAAAATGAAAAATATGTGGTCAAATTTTGAAAAGAAAACCAAAACTAGCCCATATCTTAAGAGGATTTCAATTCACTCATTAACAAAGAAGTAGCTATTAAGTTTTTGGCTATAAAGTTGAAGAAACTAACTTTCCTAAGAATACCGTAACGGTTGAGACTAAAATATCCACGCTATTAAAGTAAGTTTTAGACTAAGAAAAACTAAATAACGCTCGTAGTTCTGGCTCAACTCAAAAGTGTGATTCAAACTCAGTTATTAATTTAAGTTGCCGTCAAGATTACATTCAACTACAGTTTAGAATTCATATTCTTTTATACATTGTGCTGTAACTAAATAATTTTGTTATTTTATTGAAATCATGTTTCGTATTAAAATTTTTTGCTAATTTCAGTTAAAATTTAGCTTGGAATATCAAACTTAAACTTCTCGTATCATTTTAAAATGAAAAACTGAACTTGAACTGTAAATTTTGTATTTTAAATTTTACTCAAAATTATAACTCAATTCCCTCTTCAATTTTATCAAAACGAGTTTGGAACTTAGCCTATCTAATTCCAACCACAATTTTGGAATTTAACTAAACATAAAATTTTGCTCAAACCGATTTTATAATTTTAACTGAATCTTTAATTTTTCTCCTGCCAGTCCAATTCGAAATACTAACTCAATTCTTCCAAAACTTAAAACTACATTACAGTTGTGTTTTTGCTCAAGTTTAAATTACTATTCAAATGAAATTTCTACTCAACATTTTTGTCAATTAAGGCTTAAAATTGAAATACTTCGAAACTTACTCAGATTTCTGCTCAAAATTCTAATATAAATTTATCAAACCTTTTGACGTAAACTAAAGTTTTAAATTCTACTCTAACTCAGCATTTCGAATAACACTCGAAACTAAAGCTGAAGTTCTACTCCAAATTTCTAATCAAGCATATACAGACAAATCTAGGTTGAAATTTTTACTTAATTTGTAAAAAAATATCATAAAATTTCTAGCTTAATTGCAACCAGAATTTTGTGTTAATTAAATTTGGAATTAAAACACCATTTTTAAATATTTTTTAATTAAATTGCATCGATATTTTTGCTCAAACTCTCGATTGGATTGAAATTGAATTTTTAGTCCAAAATTTGTTCAAATCTTGTATTTTTCAAATTCACTCAAATGGTTATTAAAGGCAGTCCGGATTCCAAACTTAAGTTTTAAGCTAATTTAAGCTCATGTATTTGCTTAAATCAAATTCTAATTTAGACTTAATTTTTATGGCTAATGTAAGTTCCTACTTAAGATTTTTTTTAATTACGGCTTTAAATTGAAATGCGTCTTTTATACAACAAAAAGCATTAAGATTTTTGCTCCATTCCTGATTTTATAGTTGACCTAAATAATTTGTTGAAATCGTGTTTAAAATTTAAACTCAGTCACATAAAGTGCATTAAATATTTTTCTAAACTTGTTTTCAAAATGTGTTTCTTAAATGCAATACCAAGAAGAAAATTTCTCCTTAAAATTTCACTCAGACTCGTCATATCGAGTTTAGAATCTTACTAAATTTCGTTATTTAAATCAATTTTCTCTTTGTCGAATGCAAGACTAGATGTATGTACAAAATTCCATTTATCATTTTGGTCAAATTCGAAAACAGCTTGGAACTAAATTTCTGACTAAAAATCTTAATTTTTTTGCGAATCCATTTTGATTTTAAACTAAGTTACTATTCTGAACACCACTCAAATATTAAAATAAAAATTTCAATAATCAATTAGTACAATACCTAAATATTTGTTAAAACTTTAAATATCATTCAAGTTTTTATTTCAATTTAATTCAATGAGCGTGATCAAAATTCAAGCACAGTTTGGGAGTTTAACTTAATTTCGGATTAAAATATCACTCAGAATTTATTCAAATCCAGATGGAATTGTAATCTAATTTTATTCTTTTATCAAATTGGTTTCAAAATATATACTTTGGTTTTCCCTTGACATATGTATATATCTATTCTTTGCGCCAACTAATTTATTCTCATTTTTGTGTTCTCTAATTGAAAACCCACTCTATTGTGCAATGTAACCTTATATTTCTCTCAAAATTTTGTGAAATCAAAATTCGAATTGTAACTAAATTCCTATGTATAATTTATATCAAAGATTTTATTTGGTTTGAAATGCCAAAATCATTTTTTTAAATTTAAATTCCTAATTCAAATTTCACTCAAAATTTCCGTTTCAAATTTCTAAACTAAATTCAAAGGAAATTTTGTTGGTTGTTTGATATCAGATCTCGTGTTGCAACACAATTCTTACCTAATTGCAATTAAAATTATGTTCAAACCTAATTTGGAACAGCCAATTTACACTCAAATTTTTGCTCAAAACCTAGTAGAATGTGCTAATCAATTTCTAATCTAAATTTCCAAATCAATTTTTAACCAAAGTAATACTGTACAATAATTTGTACTAGTTTAATCCAGAAACATTTTGTTACTTTAATTTTTTTTTAAATCCATTCAATATTTAGTCAAGCCCTAGTTGGAATTTTTATTTAAAGATTGGAATTCAAACTCTATTTATAACTAAATTTCTGCTGAAAAGTACGCTAGCTTTTAATTCATATAAAATACAAGATATTGCTCAAATCTAATTTGTAGTTTAATTCAATTTTTAATTTTTTAAATCCAATTTAAGTTCCTACTCAAGAATTTAACCAATTACATTGGATAGTTCAAATTCACATTCAGATTTTTGCTTGAAATTCTGATTTTATATTCGATATGTTGAAATTCACAATCGTATGTTTACCTTTTTCACGTAAATGGCACTCAATATTTTACCACAATTCATATTTGAACTCTTAATATTTTTATTTCTAAATTAAATTTAAAATTTTAGCTTATAATTCTACTTAAAATTTCATTTACAATCATTACGTCCAATTCAAAATTGAAGCTAATTTTGTTACCTTTAGATTTCCCTCTAATTTTGGTTAAATTCATCGTGTTTGAACTGTAATTGGAAATCGATCTCTATTGTACCATTTTGGTCAAATAATTCAGTTAGTCATTCACACTTAATAATCAAATTTACATTCAACATTTCCATCGAACATATAATAACTTGAAACTATTTGGAAGAAAAACTAGTTTTCGTTCGAGCCCATTTTAAATATGAATAGCATTAAAACTGTTGCTCAAGTGCATAAATATGGGGTAACAATCACAAAGTTTACTATTCTAGAAGAATTTCGCATCGTCAAATAATATGCAATCAACTATTAAGATATTTTAATTTGATGTTTATTTTGTTCTTAATTTATTGATCTAACTTAACAGAGTTTAGGCCAAAGTTAACCTTTTTTAACTTCTAAAAAAAATATTTGTTGACCTAAATTTAAAATTCAAATTTCAAACTATGAGTCGAATTACGTTATTCTTGAAGAAAAATTAAAAATATTTGGTATAAACCATAAAATATGTGGTAAAACGTAAAATAAGTGGAAATATGTAAAAATATGTGGTAGCATATATAGATCATTCGCTTTTATTTGTTCTAAAAAGAATAACTATTCAACAAATTTTTGGTTTGAATTCCCCAAAAAAAATATTTTTTTACCTAAGAATCCTAAGCCTAATGATAACAATAAAATTTTTTTACAAAGTAACTAGTCATTTTTGACTAACAGCGTTTGACTCTGACAATATAATAATAAAGCACTCATATGTGTTCTTTCCATAAAGTGTTGTTTTGGTTGATGTTGCATAGTGCCGACTATTCAGGTAACTCAAAAGGTTTTAGTCTTTTGAGTCTTCTTATTATACCCTCTTGATGAAGTAGTCTTGCAGCTTCGATATTAGGGTGATGATGGAGCCTCTCCTGGTGTTTTTGTGCACATTTCTTTATTTCACTTGCGACTGTGTCTATTCCGAGATCTCTGTGAAGGTCACTATTACGAGTGTACCACGGGGCATTTACAATTCCTCTGAGAACTTTATTTTGAAATTGTTGAACTATCTGTTGATTGCTGATTTTACCATATGTCCAGACCGGCATGAGTACTTGTTTATAAAGCACAAGTTTATTATGAATTGATAACTGAGAGTTTCTTCCAATTAACCAGTACATTTTTCAATATTTTAACTGAAGCTCTTCTGCTTTCTTTTTCACGTGTACTTTCCACTTTAACTTTCCATCAAGGTTCATACCAAGATATTTTGCTTGATTGGCATGTGGTACAGGGATATTATTGAGAGTCACAGGTAGTGGTTCTATTGATCTATTAGTGAAGTTAATGTGAGTAGACTTCGACTCATTTACTTTAATTCTCCACTTAGCTAGCCAATTTTGTATATTATTTACGGCTATTTGTAGTTTGAATGTGACTTCACCGATTGTGCCACCAACAGCTAGAATTGCAGTGTTATCTGCAAACGTGGCGATAGTTGTATTGCTCGTCTGCGGTATGTCGCTAGTAAACAGTACGGAAAGGAAAGGCCCTAAGACACTCCCCTGCGGGACTCTTGCTTTAGCTTCTTTAATGCTGGAGTAAACTCCTTCCTGTTTAACTCTAAAATATCTCCTTTTCAGGCATGACTTTAGCAGTTCGCAATACTCAAATGGCAGAGTTTTCTCCAATTTAAATATTAAACCATCTAGCCAGACTTTGTCAAATGCCTGCGCTATGTCAAGAAATATGACTGAACAAATCTTTTTTTCCTCTAAGGATTTTTCTATTATGTCTGTTATTCTATGGACTTGGTCGATTGTGGAGTGTTCCTCTCTAAATCCAAACTGATGGGACGGAACAGCTCCTAATTTTACAACTTCTGGTTTAATTCGTTTTAATAACAATCTCTCAAATAGTTTTGACATAGTTGGAAGAAGTGATATTGGCCTATACGAGGCCAGTTTACTTGGTGGCTTACCTGGCTAGAGGTATCATTATCACTTCCGCAAATTTCCAAAGATAGAGGGACATAACGGAGTCTGAAGGAAGCATTAATTATGTCCGATATTTTTTTAATAGCTTTATTAGGTAGTTGTTTTAGAATCTCTCCAGTTATCAGGTCATATCCTGGTGATTTTTTAAGTACTACATGGTTCTTTATTTCTTGTTTAACTTCTTTAGCATTAGTTAATGGAATTTCCTGTCTCAGGATAGTTGTTTGGTTTTCGAACAGTTTATCCTGTTGGTTAAGTGTTGTTAAATTTTGCTGAAAGGTACGCTCGAGATGATCCGCGAATTTTTCTGCTTTTTCTTCTTTGCTTTTAGCTAGGTGAATTATTTGTTCTTATTGGTGGTATATGCATAACTGGCCTTTTCAAATATTTGGTTGCTTTCCACAATGAATAATCACTACCTTTATCATAGGTGAGAGATTGTAGGTATGAATTTATTGATTTATTTTTGAATTCCCGTATTTCTCTACGTATTCGTTGTGTTAAATTATTTAACCTATTTTTGACGGTTGGGTCTCGTGTACGTTGCCATTCCCTTCAGGTACTTCTCTTCTCTATAACTAGTGATTTAATTTCCATTGGATAGCATTTGCCAGCTATTTTTTTGTTTGTTCTATTAGTACTTTTCCACGCCGCTAGCTGTATGTCCTTGACGAACTTCTCCACCTCCTGTTCTAATGTTTCGTCTGATGAAAGTTGCGCGTTTTAAATGATGCTATTGTTTAGTTCATTCCTGAACTTTTTCCAATCAGTATATTTATTTGTTAACAGTGGCTGTTTATCATTAGTAATTATTGTATCACTTATTATCATTAAAATAGAGGAGTGGTCAGATGCGGAGTCCAATCCTTCCTGCACTTGTATATAATCAACCGGGATTTTTCTTGTTATAAAGAAGTCAATTAGGTCTGGTGTTTTATTTTGATCACTGGGCCAATAAGTTGGTTTTCCAGTAGAATGCTTGATGAAGCTCTTTCCCTTTAGTTGTGGTTAGTCTTGATCCCCAGTCAGTATGTTTAGCGTTGAAGTCACTCCCGATTACGAATTTTTCACCGAGCTGCTTGAAGAATTGAGTATAAGCATTCTCTTTGATGTTATATCTAGGTGGGCAATATATTGCGGATGCCACTAACTTGTGGTTGCGGGTATTAATGCTAACGCAAATTGCTTGTATTTCATCTCTTTCGAGTTTTTGTTGCAGATGGTATTTAATATCTTTTTTTATAATCATGGAACTGCCCCCTCGTACATTACTATTAGGATGAACTGCTGTGTGAACTTCGTAGCCACGGATTTTTATATGACTTTGAGCAGTAAGGTGTGTTTCAGATAATAAACATAACTCTTTTTTTTTTCTACATCTACAAATAGTTGTATTTTATTTTGTCGTTGCAATATACCATTGCAGTTCCATGCAAGAATTTTTAAATTATTTACCATGTTTTTCGTGTAGGGTGAGCCTTTGTAGGATTTATATAAGGGCTTTTTCTTGCTTTTCTTCTTGTGAACTAAGTCTATCAAGAATATCTTGTAGTATTTTATTAGTTTGGTTATTATTTGAATCTTTAAATAAAAGAGGAATATGTTGTCTTCTCGAACTTCCAATAGATAGTACATCAGAAAATGTTACATTTGGATTAGTTCTTGATAACTGGTTTAATGTTTGGTGTGGTTTAAATTTGTAGATATTCATGTTGAGGCTGAGCTAATTTCTGGCCTGGTACTTATTGAAGTTTCCCTCGTTTTGTTGCGAATTTTTTGCAGCTCTTTTATAACAATGCAACCTCTGTAGTTGACTGGGTGTGCCTCTCCACAGTTGACACATTTTGGTGGGGTGCCTTTTGGTTTCGTACATTTAGCCGTACGGTGTTTTCCTACACATTTCACGCAACTTGGCTCCTTATTATAAAAGTTTTGCGTGTGTCCGTAGACTTGGCACTTTTTGCACTGGGGGATCAGTTTAGATTTCTTAACTGCTTCTATTTGCACTTTCATATGGAGTATTTCGCTGATTGCATAAATATTTTTAATGTCTTCAGTTCTTTCAAAAGACAACATATATAATGGAAGAGGTGTTTTGTCACCTATTTTAGCAGCTGTGTAGCTTCTTTAATTTTGTATTTTTTCTCCAACAGATACTCTTTTATCTCTTCTGGTTTGCAAGAAGCGTGTAGCTTCTTAGCATGACTTTGGTTTGCCTTGTCTGCTTATCTTCGTAGGAATACCATGTTGTCTTTTCTTCATTAAGAGCTCCTGTTAACTTTCTATAGCTATCACTGTCTGTGACATTTATTTTGATATCACCACTATCTAACGCTATAGCTTGAAATTTTATATGATTGTTGTCCATGATGTTTCTAATACTCTGATAATTATTGCAATTAGATTTTATTACTGGAGGTGGCCGTGGCACTTTTTTCTCCAGTTGTACATTCTTACTTCCGGTTGGGAGTTCATTACTTGATCGTTTCTGTTCCGGCGGAACCTGAGCTTTTCCTCCTGTTGCACGTGCCTACTTCCGGTTGGAAGCTGCTCAACTGTTTGTTTCGATTCGGGTGAAATCTGTGGTGATTTACTCATCTTATGTTTCTTATTTTTTTTTTGGTATGGTTCAGAATCCATCCCGTTTCTCTATTGAGTTCTTCCCCGTCTATTTCATACATAACCTCTATATGATCATTGGTATCGTTTATCTTAGTGGTTTCTTTCTCAGACATTACTGCATTTAGAGCATCTTTTAACTCCTTGTTTTCTCGCTGTAAGTTTTTGAGATCTTTGTTTAGATTTAACGTTAACTTTTCTATTTCTTAAATCTTATTACGCAGTTCGGCGTTATCCCTTTCTAAGGTATTCGCTATTGGTGGTGGTGATCTACCCACCCTGGATTGTTGTTTAAATGGGTTGGGTTGCCCAGAAGGGCTGTTAAACAATGATTAGCTCACCCCAGCATCCTTTGAGCCAGCCTCGTTAGAGTGTGAATTTGCCAGCTGATTAGCTGGGTTACCACCTGGGGTACAATTTTCTGAATTAGTTTTACTCATTGTTTATTTTACTGGTCATAAAGCATCTACAACTCTGACCAGTACGAGTTGATAGTGGGTCTGGTTTGAGAACATCATTTACGTAATTCTCGATAGTCGGTTATACCGCCGTGTCTCGGTCGCCAGAGCCTTGTTAGTTATCTATCAGAGAGCACCACGTGCAGGTGAGGATGACATTTGGGCTGTCATGTCTGGAAAGTATTTCAATTAATGTGCTTAGCCAACAATTATCGCTTGCAAAATTATCAGGGCAAGTTTCATGTGGGGAGCTTGCGAAAATTCGTTTGAATGAAAAGCCCATATAAAATTAAAAAATTTGTATAAATTCAACCTTTAAAGTGTCATGTCTGGAAAGTATTTCAATTAGTGTGCCTCACCAACAATTATCCCTTGAAAAATTATCAGGGCAAGTTTCATGTGGGGAGCTCGGGAAAATTCGTTTGAATGAAAAGCCCATATAAAATTAAAAAATTTATATAAATTCAACCTTTAAAGTGTCATGTTTGGAAAGTATTTCAATTAGTGTGCCTTACCAACAATTATCCCTTGAAAAATAATCAGGGAAAGTTTCATGTGGGGAGCTCGGGAAAACTCGTTTGAATGAAAAGCCCATTTAAAATTTAAAATTTTGTATTAATTCAACCTTTAAAGTGTCATGTCTGGAAAGTATTTCAATTAGTGTGCCTTACCAACAATTATCCCTTGAAAAATTATCAGGGAAAGTTTCATGTGGGGAGCTCGGGAAAATTCGTTTGAATGAAAAGCCCATATAAAATTAAAAAATTTATATAAATTCAACCTTTAAAGTGTCAAGTATTTCAATTAATGTGCCTACCCAACAATTATTCTTAGAAAAATTATCAGGGCAAGTTTCATGTGGGGAGCTCGGGAAAATTCGTTTGAATGAAAAGCCCATATAAAATTAAAAAATTTATATAATTTCAACCTTTAAAGTGTCAAGTATTTCAATTAATGTGCCTACCCAACAATTATTCTTAGAAAAATTATCAGGGCAAGTTTCATGTGGGGAGCTCGGGAAAATTCGTTTGAATGAAAAGCCCATATAAAATTAAGAAATTTGATTAAATTCAACCTTTAAAATGTCATGTCTTGAAAGTATTTCAATTAGTGTGCCTTACCAACAATTATCCCTTGAAAAATTATCAGGGCAAGTTTCATGTGGGGAGTTCGGAAAAATTCGTTTGAATGAAAAGCCCATATAAAATTAAAAATTTGTATAAATTCAACCTTTAAAGTGTCATGTCTGGTAAGTATTTCAATTAGTGTGCCTTACCAACAATTATCCCTTGAAAAATTATCAGGGCAAGTTTCATGTGGGGAGCTCGGGAAAATTCATTTGAATGAAAAGCCCATTTAAAATTAAAAAATTTGTATAAATTCAACCTTTAAAGTGTCATGTCTGGAAAGTATTTCAATTAGTGTGCCTTACCCACAATTATCCCTTGAAAAATTATCAGGGCAAGTTTCATGTGGGGAGCTCGGGAAAATTCGTTTGAATGAAAAGCCCATATAAAATTAAAAAATTTGTATAAATTCAACCTTTAAAGTGTCATGTCTGGAAAGTATTTCAATTAGTGTGCCTCACCAACAATTATCCCTTGAAAAATTATCAGGGCAAGTTTCATGTGGGGAGCTCGGGAAAATTCGTTTGAATGAAAAGCCCATTTAAAATTAAAAAATTTATATAAATTCAACCTTTAAAGTGTCATGTCTGGAAAGTATTTCAATTAGTGTGCCTTACCAACAATTATCCCTTGAAAAATTATCAGGGAAAGTTTCATGTGGGGAGCTCGGGAAAATTCGTTTGAATGAAAAGCCCATATAAAATTAAAAAATTTATATAAATTCAACCTTTAAAGTGTCAAGTATTTCAATTAATGTGCCTACCCAACAATTATTCTTAGAAAAATTATCAGGGCAAGTTTCATGTGGGGAGCTCGGGAAAATTCGTTTGAATGAAAAGCCCATATAAAATTAAAAAATTTATATAATTTCAACCTTTAAAGTGTCAAGTATTTCAATTAATGTGCCTACCCAACAATTATTCTTAGAAAAATTATCAGGGCAAGTTTCATGTGGGGAGCTCGGGAAAATTCGTTTGAATGAAAAGCCCATATAAAATTAAGAAATTTGATTAAATTCAACCTTTAAAATGTCATGTCTTGAAAGTATTTCAATTAGTGTGCCTTACCAACAATTATCCCTTGAAAAATTATCAGGGCAAGTTTCATGTGGGGAGTTCGGAAAAATTCGTTTGAATGAAAAGCCCATATAAAATTAAAAATTTGTATAAATTCAACCTTTAAAGTGTCATGTCTGGTAAGTATTTCAATTAGTGTGCCTTACCAACAATTATCCCTTGAAAAATTATCAGGGCAAGTTTCATGTGGGGAGCTCGGGAAAATTCATTTGAATGAAAAGCCCATTTAAAATTAAAAAATTTGTATAAATTCAACCTTTAAAGTGTCATGTCTGGAAAGTATTTCAATTAGTGTGCCTTACCAACAATTATCCCTTGAAAAATTATCAGGGCAAGTTTCATGTGGGGAGCTCGGGAAAATTCGTTTGAATGAAAAGCCCATATAAAATTAAAAAATTTGTATAAATTCAACCTTTAAAGTGTCATGTCTGGAAAGTATTTCAATTAGTGTGCCTCACCAACAATTATCCCTTGAAAAATTATCGGGGAAAGTTTCATGTGGGGAGCTCGGGAAAATTCGTTTGAATGAAAAGCCCATATAAAATTAAAAAATTTATATAAATTCAACCTTTAAAGTGTCAAGTATTTCAATTAATGTGCCTACCCAACAATTATTCTTAGAAAAATTATCAGGGCAAGTTTCATGTGGGGAGCTCGGGAAAATTCGTTTGAATGAAAAGCCCATATAAAATTAAAAAATTTATATAATTTCAACCTTTAAAGTGTCAAGTATTTCAATTAATGTGCCTACCCAACAATTATTCTTAGAAAAATTATCAGGGCAAGTTTCATGTGGGGAGCTCGGGAAAATTCGTTTGAATGAAAAGCCCATATAAAATTAAAAAATTTATATAATTTCAACCTTTAAAGTGTCAAGTATTTCAATTAATGTGCCTACCCAACAATTATTCTTAGAAAAATTATCAGGGCAAGTTTCATGTGGGGAGCTCGGGAAAATTCGTTTGAATGAAAAGCCCATATAAAATTAAAAAATTTATATAATTTCAACCTTTAAAGTGTCAAGTATTTCAATTAATGTGCCTACCCAACAATTATTCTTAGAAAAATTATCAGGGCAAGTTTCATGTGGGGAGCTCGGGAAAATTCGTTTGAATGAAAAGCCCATATAAAATTAAAAAATTTATATAATTTCAACCTTTAAAGTGTCAAGTATTTCAATTAATGTGCCTACCCAACAATTATTCTTAGAAAAATTATCAGGGCAAGTTTCATGTGGGGAGCTCGGGAAAATTCGTTTGAATGAAAAGCCCATATAAAATTAAGAAATTTGATTAAATTCAACCTTTAAAATGTCATGTCTTGAAAGTATTTCAATTAGTGTGCCTTACCAACAATTATCCCTTGAAAAATTATCAGGGCAAGTTTCATGTGGGGAGTTCGGAAAAATTCGTTTGAATGAAAAGCCCATATAAAATTAAAAATTTGTATAAATTCAACCTTTAAAGTGTCATGTCTGGTAAGTATTTCAATTAGTGTGCCTTACCAACAATTATCCCTTGAAAAATTATCAGGGCAAGTTTCATGTGGGGAGATCGGGAAAATTCATTTGAATGAAAAGCCCATTTAAAATTAAAAAATTTGTATCAATTCAACCTTTAAAGTGTCATGTCTGGAAAGTATTTCAATTAGTGTGCCTTACCAACAATTATCCCTTGAAAAATTATCAGGGCAAGTTTCATGTGGGGAGCTCGGGAAAATTCGTTTGAATGAAAAGCCCATATAAAATTAAAAAATTTGTATAAATTCAACCTTTAAAGTGTCATGTCTGGAAATTATTTCAATTAGTGTGCCTCACCAACAATTATCCCTTGAAAAATTATCAGGGCAAGTTTCATGTGGGGAGCTCGGGAAAATTCGTTTGAATGAAAAGCCCATATAAAATTAAAAAATTTATATAAATTCAACCTTTAAAGTGTCATGTCTGGAAAGTATTTCAATTAGTGTGCCTTACCAACAATTATCCCTAGAAAAATTATCAGGGAAAGTTTCATGTGGGGAGCTTGGGAACATTCGTTTGAATGAAAAGCCCATATAAAATTAAAAAAATTATATAAATTCAACCTTTAAAGTGTCAAGTATTTCAATTAATGTGCCTACCCAACAATTATTCTTAGAAAAATTATCAGGGCAAGTTTCATGTGGGGAGCCGGGAAAATTCGTTTGAATGAAAAGCCCATATAAAATTAAGAAATTTGATTAAATTCAACCTTTAAAATGTCATGTCTTGAAAGTATTTCAATAAGTGTGCCTTACCAACAATTATCCCTTGAAAAATTATCAGGGCAAGTTTCATGTGGGGAGTTCGGAAAAATTCGTTTGAATGAAAAGCCCATATAAAATTAAAAATTTGTATAAATTCAACCTTTAAAGTGTCATGTCTGGTAAGTATTTCAATTAGTGTGCCTTACCAACAATTATCCCTTGAAAAATAATCAGGGCAAGTTTCATGTGGGGAGCTCGGGAAAATTCATTTGAATGAAAAGCCCATTTAAAATTAAAAAATTTGTATAAATTCAACCTTTAAAGTGTCATGTCTGGAAAGTATTTCAATTAGTGTGACTTACCAACAATTATCCCTTGAAAAATTATCAGGGCAAGTTTCATGTGGGGAGCTCGGGAAAATTCGTTTGAATGAAAAGCCCATATACAATTAAAAAATTTATATAAATTCAACCTTTAAAGTGTCAAGTATTTCAATTAATGTGCCTACCCAACAATTATTCTTAGAAAAATTATCAGGGCAAGTTTCATGTGGGGAGCCGGGAAAATTCGTTTGAATGAAAAGCCCTTATAAAATTAAGAAATTTGATTAAATTCAACCTTTAAAGTGTCATGTCTTGAAAGTATTTCAATTAGTGTGCCTTACCAACAATTATCCCTTGAAAAATTATCAGGGCAAGTTTCATGTGGGGAGTTCGGAAAAATTCGTTTGAATGAAAAGCCCCTATAAAATTAAAAATTTGTATAAATTCAACCTTTAAAGTGTCATGTCTGGAAAGTATTTCAATTAGTTTGCCTAGCCAATAATTATTGCTTGCAAAATTATCAGGGCAAGTTTCATGTGGGGAGCTCGGGAAAATTCGTTTGAATGAAAAGCCCATATAACATTAAAAAATTTGTATAAATTCAACCTTTAAAGTGTCATGTCGGAAAGTATTTCAATTAGTGTGCCTTACCAACAATTATCCCTTGAAAAATTATCAGGGCAAGTTTCATGTGGGGAGCTCGGGAAAACTCGTTTGAATGAAAAGCCCATATAAAATTAAAAAATTTGTATAAATTCAACCTTTAAAGTGTCATATCTGGAAAGTATTTCAATTAGTGCGTCTTACCAACAATTATCCCTTGAAAAATTAGCAGGGCAAGTTTCATGTGGGGAGCTCGGGAAAATTCGTTTGAATGAAAAGCCCATATAACATTAAAAAATTTGTATAAATTCAACCTTTAAAGTGTCATGTTTGGAAAGTATTTCAATTAATGTGTCTAGCCAACAATTATCCCTTGAAAAATTATCAGGGCAAGTTTCATGTGGGGAGCTCGGGAAAATTCGTTTGAATGAAAAGCCCATATAAAATTAAAAATTTGTATAAATTCAACCTTTAAAGTATCATTTTGGAAAGTATTTCAATTAATGTGTCTAGCCAACAATTATCGCTTGCAAAATTATTGGGCAAGTTTCATGTGGGGAGCTCGGGAAAATTCGTTTGAATGAAAAGCCCATATAAAATTAAAAAATTTATATATATTCAACCTTTAAAGTGTCAAGTATTTCAATTAATGTGCCTACCCAACAATTATTATTAGAAAAATTATCAGGGCAAGTTTCATATGGGGAGCCCGGGAAAATTCGTTTGAATGAAAAGCCCTTATAAAATAAAGAAATTTGATTAAATTCAACCTTTAAAGTGTCATGTCTTGAAAGTATTTCAATTAGTGTGCCTTACCAGCAATTATCCCTTGAAAAATTATCAGGGCACGTTTCATGTGGGGAGTTCGGGAAAATTCGTTTGAATGAAAAGCCCATATAAAATTAAAAATTTGTATAAATTCAACCTTTAAAATGTCGTGTCTTGAAAGTATTTCAATTAGTGTGCCTTACCAACAATTATCCCTTGAAAAATTATCAGGGCAAGTTTCATGTGGGGAGCTCGGGAAAATTCATTTGAATGAAAAGCCCATTTAAAATTAAAAAATTTGTATAAATTCAACCTTTAAAGTGTCATGTCTGGAAAGTATTTCAATTAGTGTGCCTTACCAACAATTATCCCTTGAAAAATTATCAGGGCAAGTTTCATGTGGGGAGCTCGGGAAAATTCGTTTGAATGAAAAGCCCATATAAAATTAAAAAATTTGTATAAATTCAACCTTTAAAGTGTCATGTCTGGAAAGTATTTCAATTAGTGTGCCTCACCAACAATTATCCCTTGAAAAATTATCAGGGAAAGTTCCATGTGGGGAGCTCGGGAAAATTCGTTTGAATGAAAAGCCCATATAAAATTAAAAAATTTATATAAATTCAACCTTTAAAGTGTCAAGTATTTCAATTAATGTGCCTACCCAACAATTATTCTTAGAAAAATTATCAGGGCAAGTTTCATGTGGGGAGCTCGGGAAAATTCGTTTGAATGAAAAGCCCATATAAAATTAAAAAATTTATATAATTTCAACCTTTAAAGTGTCAAGTATTTCAATTAATGTGCCTACCCAACAATTATTCTTAGAAAAATTATCAGGGCAAGTTTCATGTGGGGAGCTCGGGAAAATTCGTTTGAATGAAAAGCCCATATAAAATTAAAAAATTTATATAATTTCAACCTTTAAAGTGTCAAGTATTTCAATTAATGTGCCTACCCAACAATTATTCTTAGAAAAATTATCAGGGCAAGTTTCATGTGGGGAGCTCGGGAAAATTCGTTTGAATGAAAAGCCCATATAAAATTAAAAAATTTATATAATTTCAACCTTTAAAGTGTCAAGTATTTCAATTAATGTGCCTACCCAACAATTATTCTTAGAAAAATTATCAGGGCAAGTTTCATGTGGGGAGCTCGGGAAAATTCGTTTGAATGAAAAGCCCATATAAAATTAAAAAATTTATATAATTTCAACCTTTAAAGTGTCAAGTATTTCAATTAATGTGCCTACCCAACAATTATTCTTAGAAAAATTATCAGGGCAAGTTTCATGTGGGGAGCTCGGGAAAATTCGTTTGAATGAAAAGCCCATATAAAATTAAGAAATTTGATTAAATTCAACCTTTAAAATGTCATGTCTTGAAAGTATTTCAATTAGTGTGCCTTACCAACAATTATCCCTTGAAAAATTATCAGGGCAAGTTTCATGTGGGGAGTTCGGAAAAATTCGTTTGAATGAAAAGCCCATATAAAATTAAAAATTTGTATAAATTCAACCTTTAAAGTGTCATGTCTGGTAAGTATTTCAATTAGTGTGCCTTACCAACAATTATCCCTTGAAAAATTATCAGGGCAAGTTTCATGTGGGGAGCTCGGGAAAATTCATTTGAATGAAAAGCCCATTTAAAATTAAAAAATTTGTATCAATTCAACCTTTAAAGTGTCATGTCTGGAAAGTATTTCAATTAGTGTGCCTTACCAACAATTATCCCTTGAAAAATTATCAGGGCAAGTTTCATGTGGGGAGCTCGGGAAAATTCGTTTGAATGAAAAGCCCGTATAAAATTAAAAAATTTGTATAAATTCAACCTTTAAAGTGTCATGTCTGGAAAGTATTTCAATTAGTGTGCCTCACCAACAATTATCCCTTGAAAAATTATCAGGGCAAGTTTCATGTGGGGAGCTCGGGAAAATTCGTTTGAATGAAAAGCCCATATAAAATTAAAAAATTTATATAAATTCAACCTTTAAAGTGTCATGTCTGGAAAGTATTTCAATTAGTGTGCCTTACCAACAATTATCCCTTGAAAAATTATCAGGGAAAGTTTCATGTGGGGAGCTTGGGAACATTCGTTTGAATGAAAAGCCCATATAAAATTAAAAAAAATATATAAATTCAACCTTTAAAGTGTCAAGTATTTCAATTAATGTGCCTACCCAACAATTATTCTTAGAAAAATTATCAGGGCAAGTTTCATGTGGGGAGCCGGGAAAATTCGTTTGAATGAAAAGCCCATATAAAATTAAGAAATTTGATTAAATTCAACCTTTAAAATGTCATGTCTTGAAAGTATTTCAATTAGTGTGCCTTACCAACAATTATCCCTTGAAAAATTATCAGGGCAAGTTTCATGTGGGGAGTTCGGAAAAATTCGTTTGAATGAAAAGCCCATATAAAATTAAAAATTTGTATAAATTCAACCTTTAAAGTGTCATGTCTGGTAAGTATTTCAATTAGTGTGCCTTACCAACAATTATCCCTTGAAAAATAATCAGGGCAAGTTTCATGTGGGGAGCTCGGGAAAATTCATTTGAATGAAAAGCCCATTTAAAATTAAAAAATTTGTATAAATTCAACCTTTAAAGTGTCATGTCTGGAAAGTATTTCAATTAGTGTGCCTTACCAACAATTATCCCTTGAAAAATAATCAGGGCAAGTTTCATGTGGGGAGCTCGGGAAAATTCATTCGAATGAAAAGCCCATTTAAAATTAAAAAATTTGTATAAATTCAACCTTTAAAGTGTCATGTCTGGAAAGTATTTCAATTAGTGTGCCTTACCAACAATTATCCCTTGAAAAATTATCAGGGAAAGTTTCATGTGGGGAGCTTGGGAACATTCGTTTGAATGAAAAGCCCATATAAAATTAAAAAAATTATATAAATTCAACCTTTAAAGTGTCAAGTATTTCAATTAATGTGCCTACCCAACAATTATTCTTAGAAAAATTATCAGGGCAAGTTTCATGTGGGGAGCCGGGAAAATTCGTTTGAATGAAAAGCCCTTATAAAATTAAGAAATTTGATTAAATTCAACCTTTAAAGTGTCATGTCTTGAAAGTATTTCAATTAGTGTGCCTTACCAACAATTATCCCTTGAAAAATTATCAGGGCAAGTTTCATGTGGGGAGTTCGGAAAAATTCGTTTGAATGAAAAGCCCCTATAAAATTAAAAATTTGTATAAATTCAACCTTTAAAGTGTCATGTCTGGAAAGTATTTCAATTAGTTTGCCTAGCCAATAATTATCGCTTGCAAAATTATCAGGGCAAGTTTCATGTGGGGAGCTCGGGAAAATTCGTTTGAATGAAAAGCCCATATAACATTAAAAAATTTGTATAAATTCAACCTTTAAAGTGTCATGTCGGAAAGTATTTCAATTAGTGTGCCTTACCAACAATTATCCCTTGAAAAATTATCAGGGCAAGTTTCATGTGGGGAGCTCGGGAAAACTCGTTTGAATGAAAAGCCCATATAAAATTAAAAAATTTGTATAAATTCAACCTTTAAAGTGTCATATCTGGAAAGTATTTCAATTAGTGCGTCTTACCAACAATTATCCCTTGAAAAATTAGCAGGGCAAGTTTCATGTGGGGAGCTCGGGAAAATTCGTTTGAATGAAAAGCCCATATAACATTAAAAAATTTGTATAAATTCAACCTTTAAAGTGTCATGTTTGGAAAGTATTTCAATTAATGTGTCTAGCCAACAATTATCCCTTGAAAAATTATCAGGGCAAGTTTCATGTGGGGAGCTCGGGAAAATTCGTTTGAATGAAAAGCCCATATAAAATTAAAAATTTGTATAAATTCAACCTTTAAAGTATCATTTTGGAAAGTATTTCAATTAATGTGTCTAGCCAACAATTATCGCTTGCAAAATTATTGGGCAAGTTTCATGTGGGGAGCTCGGGAAAATTCGTTTGAATGAAAAGCCCATATAAAATTAAAAAATTTATATATATTCAACCTTTAAAGTGTCAAGTATTTCAATTAATGTGCCTACCCAACAATTATTATTAGAAAAATTATCAGGGCAAGTTTCATATGGGGAGCCCGGGAAAATTCGTTTGAATGAAAAGCCCTTATAAAATAAAGAAATTTGATTAAATTCAACCTTTAAAGTGTCATGTCTTGAAAGTATTTCAATTAGTGTGCCTTACCAGCAATTATCCCTTGAAAAATTATCAGGGCACGTTTCATGTGGGGAGTTCGGGAAAATTCGTTTGAATGAAAAGCCCATATAAAATTAAAAATTTGTATAAATTCAACCTTTAAAGTGTCATGTCTGGTAAGTATTTCAATTAGTGTGCCTACCCAACACTAAACCTTGTTAAAGTTAGCCGAAAGTTTTCAGCCGAAAGATATAAAATGTCGGTAATGCAGTTAGTGTCTTGGCTATATCAGCCGAAAGTTACCAGCCGACATATTTCAGCCGAAACATATTTTAAATAACATGAAAAAATAACAAAACAACCTAGAAACTGGTATTTCCATGAAGTGAATTTACGACTGAAAAAAGGCTCGTTTTGGTTTGTCACAGTTTACCATAGGAATTATACTTAAAATTTCATCAGAAAAGCCCATATAAAATTAAAAATTTGTATAAATTCAACCTTTAAAGTGTCATGTCTGGAAAGTATTTCAATTAGTGTGCCATACCAACAATTATCCCTTGAAAAATTATCAGGGCAAGTTTCATGTGGGGAGCTCGGGAAAATTCGTTTGAATGAAAAGCCAATATAAAATTTAAAAATTTGTATAAATTCAACCTTTAAAGTGTCATGTTTGGAAAGTATTTGAATTAATGTGCCTTATCAACAGTTATCGCTTAAAAAATTACCAGGGCAAGTTTCATGTGGGGAGCTCGGGAAAATTCGTTTGAATAAAAAGCCCACATAACATTTAAAAATTTGTATAAATTCAACCTTTAAAGTGTCATATCTGGAAAGTATTTCAATTAATGTGCCTACCCAGTAATTATTCCTAAAAATTTATCAGGGCAAGTTTCATGTGGGGAGCTCGGAAAAATTCGTTTGAATGAAAATCCCATAAAAAATTAAAAAATTTGTATAAATTCAACCTTTAAAGTGTCATGTCTGGAAAGTATTTCAATTAGTGTGCCTTACCAACAGTTATCCCTTGAAAAATTATCAGGGCAAGTTTCATGTGGGGAGCTCGGGAAAATTCGTTTGAATGAAAATCCCATATAAAATTAAAAAATTTGTATAAATTCAACCTTTAAAGTGTCATGTCTGGAAAGTATTTCAATTAGTGTGCCTTACCAACAATTATCCCTAGAAAAATTATCAGGGCAAGTTTCATGTGGGGAGCTCGGGAAAATTCGTTTGAATGAAAATCCCACATAACATTTAAAAATTTGTATAAATTCAACCTTTAAAGTGTCATGTCTGGAAAGTATTTTAATTAATGTGCCTACCCAACAATTATTCCTAGAAAAATTATCAGGGCAAGTTTCATGTGGGGAGCTCGGGAAAATTCGTTTGAATGAAAATCCCATATAAAATTAAAAAATTTGTATAAATTCAACCTTTAAAGTGTCATGTCTGGAAAGTATTTTAATTAGTGTGCCTTACCAACAATTATCCCATGAAAAATTATCAGGGCAAGTTTCATGTGGGGAGCTCGGGAAAATTCGTTTGAATGAAAATCCCATATAAAATTAAAAAATTTGTATAAATTCAACCTTTAAAGTGTCATGTCTGGAAAGTATTTCAATTAGTACGCCTTACCAACAATTATCCCTTGAAAAATTATCAGGGCAAGTTTCATGTGGGGAGCTCGGGAAAATTTGTTTGAATGAAAATCCCACATAACATTTAAAAATTTGTATAAATTCAACCTTTAAAGTGTCATGTCTGGAAAGTATTTTAATTAATGTGCCTACCCAACAAATATTCCTAGAAAAATTATCAGGGCAAGTTTCATGTGGGGAGCTCGGAAAAATTCGTTTGAATGAAAATCCCATATAAAATTAAAAAATTTGTATAAATTCAACCTTTAAAGTGTCATATCTGGAAAGTATTTCAATTAGTGTGCCTTACCAACGGTTATCCCTTGAAAAATTATCAGGGCAAGTTTCATGTGGGGAGCTCGGGAAAATTCGTTTGAATGAAAAGACCATATAAAATTAAAAAATTTGTATAAATTCAACCTTTAAAGTGTCATGTCTGGAAAGTATTTCAATTAATGTGCCTACCCAACAATTATTCCTAGAAAAATTATCAGGGCAAGTTTCATGTGGGGAGCTCGGAAAAATTCGTTTGAATGAAAAGCCCATATAAAATTTAAAAATTTGTATAAATTCAACCTTTAAAGTGTCATGTCTGGAAAGTATTTCAATTAGTGTGCCATACCAACAATTATCCCTTGAAAAATTACCAGGGAAAGTTTCATGTGGGGAGCTCGGGAAAATTCGTTTGAATGAAAAGCCCACATAACATTTAAAAATTTGTATAAATTCAACCTTTAAAGTGTCATGTCTGGAAAGTATTTTAATTAATGTGCCTACTCAATAATTATTCCTAGAAAAATTATCAGGGCAAGTTTCGTGTGGGGAGCTCACGAAAATTCGTTTGAATTAAAATCCCATATAAAATTAAAAAATTTGTATAAATTCAACCTTTAAAGTGTCATGTCTGGAAAGTATTTCAATTAATGTGCCTTACCAACAATTATCCCATGAAAAATTATCAGGGCAAGTTTCATGTGGGGAGCTCGGGAAAATTCGTTTGAATGAAAAGCCTATATAAAATTAAAAAATTTGTATAAATTCAACCTTTAAAGTGTCATGTCTGGAAAGTATTTCAATTAGTACGCCTTACCAACAATTATCCCTTGAAAAATTATCAGAGCAAGTTTCATGTGGGGAGCTCGGGAAAATTCGTTTGAATGAAAAGCCCATATAAAATTAAAAAATTTGTATAAATTCAACCTTTAAAGTGTCATGTCTGGAAAGTATTTCAATTAGTGTGCCATTATCCCTTGAAAAATTATCAGGGCAAGTTTCATGTGGGGAGCTCGGGAAAATTCGTTTGAATGAAAAGCCAATATAAAATTTAAAAATTTGTATAAATTCAACCTTTAAAGTGTCATGTTTGGAAAGTATTTGAATTAATGTGCCTTATCAACAGTTATCGCTTAAAAAATTACCAGGGCAAGTTTCATGTGGGGAGCTCGGGAAAATTCGTTTGAATAAAAAGCCCACATAACATTTAAAAATTTGTATAAATTCAACCTTTAAAGTGTCATATCTGGAAAGTATTTCAATTAATGTGCCTACCCAGTAATTATTCCTAAAAATTTATCAGGGCAAGTTTCATGTGGGGAGCTCGGAAAAATTCGTTTGAATGAAAATCCCATAAAAAATTAAAAAATTTGTATAAATTCAACCTTTAAAGTGTCATGTCTGGAAAGTATTTCAATTAGTGTGCCTTACCAACAATTATTATTAGAAAAATTATCAGGGCAAGTTTCATGTGGGGAGCTCGGGAAAATTCGTTTGAATGAAAATCCCATATAAAATTAAAAAATTTGTATAAATTCAACCTTTAAAGTGTCATGTCTGGAAAGTATTTCAATTAGTGTGCCTTACCAACAATTATCCCTTGAAAAATTATCAGGGCAAGTTTCATGTGGGGAGCTCGGGAAAATTCGTTTGAATGAAAATCCCACATAACATTTAAAAATTTGTATAAATTCAACCTTTAAAGTGTCGTGTCTGGAAAGTATTTTAATTAATGTGCCTACCCAACAATTATTCCTAGAAAAATTATCAGGGCAAGTTTCATGTGGGGAGCTCGGAAAAATTCGTTTGAATGAAAATCCCATATAAAATTAAAAAATTTGTATAAATTCAACCTTTAAAGTGTCATGTCTGGAAAGTATTTTAATTAGTGTGCCTTACTAACAATTATCCCATGAAAAATTATCAGGGCAAGTTTCATGTGGGGAGCTCGGGAAAATTCGTTTGAATGAAAATCCCATATAAAATTAAAAAATTTGTATAAATTCAACCTTTAAAGTGTCATGTCTGGAAAGTATTTCAATTAGTACGCCTTACCAACAATTATCCCTTGAAAAATTATCAGGGCAAGTTTCATGTGGGGAGCTCGGGAAAATTTGTTTGAATGAAAATCCCACATAACATTTAAAAATTTGTATAAATTCAACCTTTAAAGTGTCATGTCTGGAAAGTATTTTAATTAATGTGCCTACCCAACAATTATTCCTAGAAAAATTATCAGGGCAAGTTTCATGTGGGGAGCTCGGAAAAATTCGTTTGAATGAAAATCCCATATAAAATTAAAAAATTTGTATAAATTCAACCTTTAAAGTGTCATGTCTGGAAAGTATTTCAATTAGTGTGCCTTACCAACAGTTATCCCTTGAAAAATTATCAGGGCAAGTTTCATGTGGGGAGCTCGGGAAAATTCGTTTGAATGAAAAGCCCATATAAAATTAAAAAATTTGTATAAATTCAACCTTTAAAGTGTCATGTCTGGAAAGTATTTCAATTAATGTGCCTACCCAACAATTATTCCTAGAAAAATTATCAGGGCAAGTTTCATGTGGGGAGCTCGGAAAAATTCGTTTGAATGAAAAGCCCATATAAAATTTAAAAATTTGTATAAATTCAACCTTTAAAGTGTCATGTCTGGAAAGTATTTCAATTAGTGTGCCATACCAACATTTATCCCTTGAAAAATTACCAGGGAAAGTTTCATGTGGGGAGCTCGGGAAAATTCGTTTGAATGAAAAGCCCACATAACATTTAAAAATTTGTATAAATTCAACCTTTAAAGTGTCATGTCTGGAAAGTATTTCAATTAATGTGCCTACCCAACAGTTATTCCTAGAAAAATTATCAGGGCAAGTTTCATGTGGGGAGCTCGGAAAAATTCGTTTGAATGAAAAGCCCATATAAAATTTAAAAATTTGTATAAATTCAACCTTTAAAGTGTCATGTCTGGAAAGTATTTTAATTAATGTGCCTACTCAATAATTATTCCTAGAAAAATTATCAGGGCAAGTTTCGTGTGGGGAGCTCACGAAAATTCGTTTGAATTAAAATCCCATATAAAATTAAAAAATTTGTATAAATTCAACCTTTAAAGTGTCATGTCTGGAAAGTATTTCAATTAATGTGCCTTACCAACAATTATCCCATGAAAAATTATCAGGGCAAGTTTCATGTGGGGAGCTCGGGAAAATTCGTTTGAATGAAAAGCCCATATAAAATTAAAAAATTTGTATAAATTCAACCTTTAAAGTGTCATGTCTGAAAAGTATTTCAATTAGTGTGCCTTACCAACAATTATCCCTTGAAAAATTATCAGAGCAAGTTTCATGTGGGGAGCTCGGGAAAATTCGTTTGAATGAAAATCCCATATAAAATTAAAAAATTTGTATAAATTCAACCTTTAAAGTGTCATGTCTGGAAAGTATTTCAATTAGTGTGCCATACCAATGTTTACTCCTTAAAAAATTACCAGGGAAAGTTTCATGTGGGGAGCTCGGGAAAATTCGTTTGAATGAAATGCCCATATAAAATTAAAAAATTTGTATAAATTCAACCTTTAAAGTGTCATGTCTGGAATGTATTTCAATTAGTGCGCCTTACCAACAATTATCCCTTGAAAAATTATCAGGGCAAGTTTCATGTGGGGAGCTCGGGAAAATTCGTTTGAATGAAAATCCCACATAACATTTAAAAATTTGTATAAATTCAACCTTTAAAGTGCATTTCTAGAAAGCATTTCAATTAATGTGCCTACCTAACAATTATTCCTAGAAAAATTATCAGGGCAAGTTTCATGTGGGGAGCTCGGGAAAATTCGTTTAAATGAAAATCCCATATAAAATTAAAAAATTTGTATAAATTCAACCTTTAAAGTGTCATGTCTGGAAAGTATTTCAATTAGTGTGCCTTACCAACATTTATCCCTTGAAAAATTACCAGGGAAAGTTTCATGTGGGGAGCTCGGGAAAATTCGTTTGAATGAAAAGCCCATATAAAATTAAAAAATTTGTATAAATTCAACCTTTAAAGTGTCATGTCTGGAAAGTATTTCAATTAGTGTGCTATACCAACAATTATCCCTTGAAAAATTACCAGGGCAAGTTTCATGTGGGGAGCTCGGGAAAATTCGTTTGAATGAAAAGCCCATATAAAATTAAAAAATTTGTATAAATTCAACCTTTTAAGTGTCATGTCTGGAAAGTATTTCAATTAGTGCGCCTTACCAACAATTATCCCTTGAAAAATTATCAGGGGAAGTTTCATGTGGGGAGCTCGGGAAAATTCGTTTGAATGAAAAGCCCATATAAAATTAAAAAATTTGTATAAATTCAACCTTTAAAGTGTCATGTCTGGAAAGTATTTCAATTAATGTGCCTACCCAACAATTACTCCTAGAAAAATTATCAGGGCAAGTTTCATGTGGGGAGCTCGGAAAAATTCGTTTGAATGAAAAGCCCATATAAAATTTAAAAATTTGTATAAATTCAACCTTTAAAGTGTCATGTCTGGAAAGTATTTCAATTAGTGTGCCATACCAACATTTATCCCTTGAAAAATTACCAGGGAAAGTTTCATGTGGGGAGCTCGGGAAAATTCGTTTGAATGAAAAGCCCACATAACATTTAAAAATTTGTATAAATTCAACCTTTAAAGTGTCATGTCTGGAAAGTATTTCAATTAATGTGCCTACCCAACAGTTATTCCTAGAAAAATTATCAGGGCAAGTTTCATGTGGGGAGCTCGGGAAAATTCGTTTGAATGAAAAGCCCATATAAAATTTAAAAATTTGTATAAATTCAACCTTTAAAGTGTCATGTCTGGAAAGTATTTTAATTAATGTGCCTACTCAATAATTATTCCTAGAAAAATTATCAGGGCAAGTTTCGTGTGGGGAGCTCACGAAAATTCGTTTGAATTAAAATCCCATATAAAATTAAAAAATTTGTATAAATTCAACCTTTAAAGTGTCATGTCTGGAAAGTATTTCAATTAATGTGCCTTACCAACAATTATCCCATGAAAAATTATCAGGGCAAGTTTCATGTGGGGAGCTCGGGAAAATTCGTTTGAATGAAAAGCCTATATAAAATTAAAAAATTTGTATAAATTCAACCTTTAAAGTGTCATGTCTGGAAAGTATTTCAATTAGTACGCCTTACCAACAATTATCCCTTGAAAAATTATCAGAGCAAGTTTCATGTGGGGAGCTCGGGAAAATTCGTTTGAATGAAAATCCCATATAAAATTAAAAAATTTGTATAAATTCAACCTTTAAAGTGTCATGTCTGGAAAGTATTTCAATTAGTGTGCCATACCAACATTTATCCCTTGAAAAATTACCAGGGCAAGTTTCATGTGGGGAGCTCGGGAAAATTCGTTTGAATGAAAATCCTATATAAAATTAAAAAATTTGTATAAATTCAACCTTTAAAGTGTCATGTCTGGAAAGTATTTCAATTAGTGCGCCTTACCAACAATTATCCCTTGAAAAATTATCAGGGCAAGTTTCATGTGGGGAGCTCGGGAAAATTTGTTTGAATGAAAAGCCCATATAAAATTTAAAAATTTGTATAAATTCAACCTTTAAAGTGTCATGTCTGGAAAGTATTTCAATTAGTGTGCCTTACCAACAATTATCCCTTGAAAAATTATCAGGGCAAGTTTCATGTGGGGAGCTCGGGAAAATTCGTTTGAATGAAAATCCCACATAACATTTAAAAATTTGTATAAATTCAACCTTTAAAGTGTCATGTCTGGAAAGTATTTTAATTAATGTGCCTACCCAACAATTATTCCTAGAAAAATTATCAGGGCAAGTTTCATGTGGGGAGCTCGGAAAAATTCGTTTGAATGAAAATCCCATATAAAATTAAAAAATTTGTATAAATTCAACCTTTAAAGTGTCATGTCTGGAAAGTATTTTAATTAGTGTGCCTTACCAACAATTATCCCATGAAAAATTATCAGGGCAAGTTTCATGTGGGGAGCTCGGGAAAATTCGTTTGAATGAAAATCCCATATAAAATTAAAAAATTTGTATAAATTCAACCTTTAAAGTGTCATGTCTGGAAAGTATTTCAATTAGTACGCCTTACCAACAATTATCCCTTGAAAAATTATCAGGGCAAGTTTCATGTGGGGAGCTCGGGAAAATTTGTTTGAATGAAAATCCCACATAACATTTAAAAATTTGTATAAATTCAACCTTTAAAGTGTCATGTCTGGAAAGTATTTTAATTAATGTGCCTACCCAACAATTATTCCTAGAAAAATTATCAGGGCAAGTTTCATGTGGGGAGCTCGGAAAAATTCGTTTGAATGAAAATCCCATATAAAATTAAAAAATTTGTATAAATTCAACCTTTAAAGTGTCATGTCTGGAAAGTATTTCAATTAGTGTGCCTTACCAACGGTTATCCCTTGAAAAATTATCAGGGCAAGTTTCATGTAGGGAGCTCGGGAAAATTCGTTTGAATGAAAAGCCCATATAAAATTAAAAAATTTGTATAAATTCAACCTTTAAAGTGTCATGTCTGGAAAGTATTTCAATTAATGTGCCTACCCAACAATTATTCCTAGAAAAATTATCAGGGCAAGTTTCATGTGGGGAGCTCGGAAAAATTCGTTTGAATGAAAAGCCCATATAAAATTTAAAAATTTGTATAAATTCAACCTTTAAAGTGTCATGTCTGGAAAGTATTTCAATTAGTGTGCCATACCAACATTTATCCCTTGAAAAATTACCAGGGAAAGTTTCATGTGGGGAGCTCGGGAAAATTCGTTTGAATGAAAAGCCCACATAACATTTAAAAATTTGTATAAATTCAACCTTTAAAGTGTCATGTCTGGAAAGTATTTCAATTAATGTGCCTACCCAACAGTTATTCCTAGAAAAATTATCAGGGCAAGTTTCATGTGGGGAGCTCGGAAAAATTCGTTTGAATGAAAAGCCCATATAAAATTTAAAAATTTGTATAAATTCAACCTTTAAAGTGTCATGTCTGGAAAGTATTTTAATTAATGTGCCTACTCAATAATTATTCCTAGAAAAATTATCAGGGCAAGTTTCGTGTGGGGAGCTCACGAAAATTCGTTTGAATTAAAATCCCATATAAAATTAAAAAATTTGTATAAATTCAACCTTTAAAGTGTCATGTCTGGAAAGTATTTCAATTAATGTGCCTTACCAACAATTATCCCATGAAAAATTATCAGGGCAAGTTTCATGTGGGGAGCTCGGGAAAATTCGTTTGAATGAAAAGCCCATATAAAATTAAAAAATTTGTATAAATTCAACCTTTAAAGTGTCATGTCTGGAAAGTATTTCAATTAGTACGCCTTACCAACAATTATCCCTTGAAAAATTAACAGAGCAAGTTTCATGTGGGGAGCTCGGGAAAATTCGTTTGAATGAAAATCCCATATAAAATTAAAAAATTTGTATAAATTCAACCTTTAAAGTGTCATGTCTGGAAAGTATTTCAATTAGTGTGCCATACCAACGTTTATTCCTTGAAAAATTACCAGGGCAAGTTTCATGTGGGGAGCTCGGGAAAATTCGTTTGAATGAAAAGCCCATATAAAATTAAAAAATTTGTATAAATTCAACCTTTAAAGTGTCATGTCTGGAATGTATTTCAATTAATGTGCCTACCTAACAATTATTCCTAGAAAAATTATCAGGGCAAGTTTCATGTGGGGAGCTCGGGAAAATTCGTTTAAATGAAAATCCCATATAAAATTAAAAAATTTGTATAAATTCAACCTTTAAAGTGTCATGTCTGGAAAGTATTTCAATTAGTGTGCCTTACCAACATTTATCCCTTGAAAAATTACCAGGGCAAGTTTCATGTGGTGAGCTCGGGAAAATTCGTTTGAATGAAAAGCCCATATAAAATTAAAAAATTTGTATAAATTCAACCTTTAAAGTGTCATGTCTGGAAAGTATTTCAATTAGTGTGCTATACCAACAATTATCCCTTGAAAAATTACCAGGGCAAGTTTCATGTGGGGAGCTCGGGAAAATTCGTTTGAATGAAAAGCCCATATAAAATTAAAAAATTTGTATAAATTCAACCTTTAAAGTGTCATGTCTGGAAAGTATTTCAATTAGTGCGCCTTACCAACAATTATCCCTTGAAAAATTATCAGGGCAAGTTTCATGTGGGGAGCTCGGGAAAATTCGTTTGAATGAAAAGCCCATATAAAATTTAAAAATTTGTATAAATTCAACCTTTAAAGTGTCATGTCTGGAAAGTATTTTAATTAATGTGCCTACCCAATAATTATTCCTAGAAAAATTATCAGGGCAAGTTTCATGTGGGGAGTTCGGGAAAATTCGTTTGAATGAAAAGCCCACATAACATTTAAAAATTTGTATAAATTCAACCTTTAAAGTGTCATGTCTGGAAAGTATTTCAATTAATGTGCCTACCCAACAATTATTCCTAGAAAAATTATCAGGGCAAGTTTCATGTGGGGAGCTCGGGAAAATTCGTTTGAATGAAAAGCCCATATAAAATTAAAAAATTTGTATAAATTCAACCTTTAAAGTGTCATGTCTGGAAAGTATTTCAATTAGTGTGCCATACCAACAATTATCCCTTGAAAAACTACCAGGGAAAGTTTCATGTGGGGAGCTCGGGAAAATTTGTTTGAATGAAAAGCCCATATAAAATTAAAAAATTTGTATAAATTCAACCTTTAAAGTGTCATGTCTGGAAAGTATTTCAATTAGTGCGCCTTACCAACAATTATCCCTTGAAAAATTATCAGGGCAAGTTTCATGTGGGGAGTTCGGGAAAATTCGTTTGATTGAAAAGCCCACATAACATTTAAAAATTTGTATAAATTCAACCTTTAAAGTGTCATGTCTGGAAAGTATTTTAATTAATGTGCCTACTCAATAATTATTCCTAGAAAAATTATCAGGGCAAGTTTCATGTGGGGAGCTCGGGAAAATTCGTTTGAATTAAAATCCCATATAAAATTAAAAAATTTGTATAAATTCAACCTTTAAAGTGTCATGTCTGGAAAGTATTTCAATTAATTGTTGGTAAGAAACACTAATTGAAATACTTTCCAGACATGACACTTTAAAGGTTGGATTTATACAAATTTTTTAATTTTATATTTAGCTTGTCTGATGAAATTTTAAGTATAATTCCTATGGTAAACTGTGACAAACCAAAATGAACCTTTTTTCAGCTGTAAGTTTACTTCATGAAAATACCAGTTTCTAGGTTGTTTTGTTAATTTTTCTTTTTATTTAAAATATGTTTCGGCTGAAATATGTCGGCTGGTAACTTTCGGCTGATATAGCCAAGACACTATCTGCATTACCGACATTTTATATCTTTCGGCTAACTTTAATAGTATTTCATATATGCAGTATAGATAGAAGAGTATAGGAAGGAAGGAATATATAGAAGTAGATTTAATAATATTTCAATGAATCGTAAATTAATACAAATTAACATTTACAGGCTAAAAAGCAATATAAATTTAAAAAGAAGTGGCCGAAATAAAAAATGTTAATTATAAATAACTTTAAATACATTTTTTGGAAAAAATAAGCAAACTTTTGAGATCATTTATCTCTAATTCAGAACTTATTCAGAGAAAAATTTAGTCAAATTTTTCTCTGATTTTTCTCTAATTCAGAAATTATGCAATTTATAGCAGTAGCAAACTAGTTTGCTGGAGCACTCATTTGCTGTTTTTCGGAAGCAATTCAGAAGAGTTATTACCTCCACTTAGTTCTGAATTCCTTGTGAATTGCTATACAAGAGTACTCTTACTATAGCAAACTATGCCTATTAGCAAACCATTCAGAGAAAAATCAGAGATTAATTGGCTTCGAAATGTTACTTGAGTTGTAAATTGAGTTAGAGGTTAAGGTGAAGATTGACTTAAGAGGTTTATTTCGGGATCGATTTGGGAGTTGAATTAATGAAGACCGAAGTTCAATAAGTTTTGACGTGATAACGTCTTACGCCGCATGTTCAGAAAGTGAGTGACACGAAATCTTGCCTTTGTTCGTGGGCAATTACTCATCAACAATAAGCATTACCTTCAATTTAACATGATTGCTTAAGTTGGTCATTAGGCCTAATATTAACACAATGACGTCATCAGGCGGCGCAGAAAGCGGTGCCGCGAATCTCCGATTTCGAGCAGAGCAAATCTGTTGCCAATTTTTGCATAAGGAAACAATGTTGGTTAATTTATTTTTAATTAAAATCATAAATCTCCTCATAAATTTTAATTATAATTACAAACTACAAAACAGCGATTTTTACAGTGCTTGAGAGCACTACAACGAGAGAAGGCTTCATTTGATCGGAGAAATTCTGGTGTCAACTTTTGTTTAAAAAACCTGTTGCAATTAATTTATTTTAAATTAAAATTATAAATTTCCATGAAGCTAATAATAAATAAATTGATTTTAACAAACATATACAATCTATCATTACTCTCACTATGCGTATAAACGTTATCTCCCAAAACACCTACTGCCGTGTAGACGACACAGCTCACCCTGATTTTTTTTACACTTTTTTTTTTTGTCAAAATGGCCCCCACGCAATGCTTCAATCGACTTCAAATTTTGAAAACAGTTAGATGATGGATTGTTAAATTTATCATCAACATAACAAAAAAATCGTCGGTCCCGTTTTGAGAAAATTACAAAATCTACTACAACACCCTCTATTCTAGACTGAAATGGACCCAAAAGTTTATACAAACTTCTTATTACTAAAATCTATCTTTGTAGAAAATTTTGACCAAAACTATCAATATTTATGTGAATGAGAGGCAAAATGGGAGGCAGGACGGACATGACATTTTTAGTTAATTCGTCAAGAAATGTGAATATCTGGAACAACATTTTTTTCGCGATTACAATACTTACCAAATAACTTCGTTATAGTGGGAAAAGTAAAAAAGGAGTGGAATAGCGAGTTCCAAAGTTGAGAAAATAAAAAATAAAAAAAAATTATTGTAAAATAAAATTAGAATTTGAACACGTGCAGTGCAAAACGACTTATTGAACAATAATTAAGAAAGTAGTTCACAAATTTAGTAGAAGAAGCCATTGGAAATGAAAAGAGCTACTATGAGAGCTGTTGAAATAGACAACGTAATTAATTTAAGTCAAATTAAAAACAATATGTCAACAGATAAGACAGTATTCACTAATTTCTTTGATTGGATTAAAAAAAGTAAAACTTTATCCCCCATCCAATCGCACGTACATAAGTTTAATTGCTTAGAAAACCGTGACTGCTGTTCCATCAATGTTTTTTTTTTTTTGGTTCACAACTAAATTATTATTGGTAAAACAATTTGTTTGGTTTCTTGATTTTACATCCTTGATAGGAGCGAAAACAAAATTTGGCAAAAAATCGAAATTGAAATCACAAAAAAAAATCGAAAAAACTTTTTCAATAAATTTTACATCAAACTTTGTCGAACATTATATCTTCATCAATACATATACATATATATGGCCATATGAATCATAAGGTACAACAAAGAGAGGGAGATAGAAAGAAAGAGAAAAAAAGTGTTCAGAACAAGAAAAACTTTTTCATTTTCGATAATTTTTTTTCCTGGTTGACGTTTTGTTGTTTTTGGGTGAAATAAAAAAAAAAAAAAAATGCTCACCTACCTACACCTTAAAGTTGAAATTAATTTTTATGTCGTTTGATTTATTTTATTTGATTTAAGATAATTAAGTTAAGGTAATTTTTGTCAAATAATTTTCATATTCTTCTGATTCATCTTCTTATCCTTATTTTTCCCGTGAACCTTATGATTTGATAAAAAGTAATAAAACATAAGAATAACGTTGAAAACGCACACAAAACGAGAGAAGGCGAAGAAAATTTTTAATCATAGAAAATTGTATTATATGAGATAAAAAGTGTTTCATTTAAGGATGTATAAGAGATTTATTTAAAGGCATATAACTTTATTATAATTTTTTTTTGTTATTTTCTAATTTTAATTTTAATTTTTTTTTGTGATATAAGTGATAAATTATCCGTTGAAGTTCTTGTTCTTTTGTGCCTGTTTGCTGGTATTAATTAAAATTTATTTTAAAGTAATTAGAACAACAAAGTAATAAAGTATACGAAAATTTATTTAATTAGCAACGAGGAAAACGAAAAATAAAACACAAAATCAATAATTTTGATTTGGGTCGCCCTCCTCACACCACCAGCTTGATGAACATTTATTTTAAGAAACCGTCATGTGGCGGATAATAAGCTTATTTCGTAAAAGAAATATTCTAGGTTCGAAATTGACCACGAAACCATGGTTTTGGACATAATAGATAAAAAAAATCTTGAAAAAAGGTGCGTACATAATTAGAGCTTGAAATATTTATTAGTAGGACTGTCGAGTTGGTTTTGTGGTGTTATGGGATTTCTTTCGTTGATTGATTAATTTATATCTTTCAGCGAATTCGGTCTCTAAGAATTAGATTCTGTGAAAGACCGACTTTTTCAAAGTAATTTTGAAAAGTTGCTAAAACATCGAAATAAATGGATGGACGAGTACATTTTATTGCTTCATTTTTGCTTTAATTGCTTCTGACAAGTAACCATACGAAAGAGTCACTCATCGATTTGAATGAAACTTTCCAGTGTCTCTTACACGTGTTTTTGTTTAGCGGCGGAATAACACGTTTAGGGGTGAACACTACCGTAAAGTGCACCCACCCTTAAATCACATTTTTTCAAATATCTTCTCTTATCTTATCATCCCTAAAGTTCACCCCTAAAGCTTATTTTTGCATCCCCTATTTTTTAAGGCATGAAATAGTATTTTTTTAAATAAATTATTTATCGATCGGAAAACATTCTCACTTAGAACTAAAAATCGAGAAAATTGTCTTCTGATCTTGTTGATCTTGGACCGGTCAAACGGAGAAAATATTCGAGATATTAACAAAGGTGATAAGGGAATACAAATTCTTACTATACCCACTGGAACGACTAGCCTCATACAACCACTTGATGTTCTCAGACGCTGGAAAAATTTATAAAGCATTTTTCAGACGTTATTCTATTGTAAAATTATAATATTAATATGCACTTAAGGAACAAGGTTCTGAAAATTCAGTCACTTATGCACAACTCTTCACCTCGATTTGTAAATATCTTTAAATATGCGTGGTGGAAGAGCGGATATATTTCAGATCAGCCCGATAAGTTTGAAACACCCGTTGGTTTTTGTTTTAACAACGATGCTACAGACTGTCAGTTGTGTAATCAAATCATAATGATAAATGTCCGTGGTGTACTATTTCGCTATGCATACAACACTTTATTTCAGTAGATGAAGGAGAAAATCTGCCTCATTACTATAATCAATATGAGGAATAGTAAACAATCATCATTACTGGTCAAATAAATATGACATTTTTCAACTGGTAGCAATCAAATATATTTTGTCTGCCCACCACTCACTTATTTTTTTATTTTTATTTTTTTTTATTTTTATTTTATTTTTATTCATCCAACCATTAATTACATAACATTAAATTACAAAAAAAATCAGTACACCATTTATAAAAACTAAAATATATTATACAATAGTAAATTAATAATTAATTTAATATATAAAAAAAAGTCAGAAACTATTGACAAAATAACTTAAAAAGTACTAATAATGTTAAATTAAAATGGATGGAGTTAGGTAGCTTCCATGATCATAAACGATCAGTATTGGAAACCCCCTATCATAAGCTTAGATAATAGTTAATGTTTGTTGTTGGGTACAACAAATAAAAAAGGGAAAAATAAAAAATAAATTTACAAAATAGCTAGCATATTCAATTTATCGTCATTCATCAAACTAAAACTGTAAACAAAGATTCAATGTCAGTAATATTAAACAACCAATTCTTCATTTCATTTTAAAATTTGGACGTAACGGTAATTTCTTTGATGTTTAGAGGCAACTTATTAAAAATAACTGGTGCTGCAGATATATAAAATTTTATGAAATGTTCTTTCTTGAGAATGGGATATTCACAATTATTCAAAGTCATTAAATTATATCTCGTAATTTTTACTCAACGATTACCGCTATGAAGAAAGAACATTTTTAATACCTTAAAAACATATAAATATCTTAACGGTAAAATCTTTAGTGATTTAAATAAAGGCAAAGCAGATGTTAAACGCGGTTTCTTTAAAATTATGCGAATGGATGCGTTTTGCACAGCTAGCAGCGGTTGAAGAGATGTCGAATAAACACCACCCCAAATAATTATAGCATATTGTAGTTTGGACTGAATTAGGCTGTAGTAAAATTGTAGTAGAACTGACACGGAACAAAGCATGCGAAGAATATATAATTTTCTATTGCAAGCGTAAACGTAATGTTGCAGATTTTCAATATGTTTTTTAAAACCAAGTCTTGTATCTAACGTAACTCCTAAATATTTAAAGTTTTCGACAATTTCAATGTTGCTACATTCATTAGAGCAACTGCATAACTCAGCTGAGACATTGTTAGTTTTATAGTTTATACATTTATTAGAATGGTAAATAATTCCAAAATTTATCTCTATAGGACCGTATAATTTAAAAAACATTACTTTTGATTTTGTGCTTAGAACCATAAAATGCAAATCCAACCATTTTCTTAAAATTAAAAGGTCGTAATTGATTTGATGGGCAATTAACTGGTTTGATGCTCCTCTATAAGTAAGTGCAATGTCATCGGCAAAACCAATCATATATCCTTTCAAGTCTAAAAAAAATAAGGAATTAATGTACACTAAAAATAATATGGGACCAAGAACAGAACCCTGAGGAACACCGCAGTGGATCATTCTAAAACTGCTATATTTTCCGCAAATTTTTACAGTTTGTTTTCTGTTCACAAGATAAGACCGGAACCAATCATTAGCTCAACCTCGAATACCAGCACAATTTAACTTATACAATAAAAGCTCATGATCAACCGTATCGAAAGCTTTCGTCAAATCAATCAAGTTAGCCGCCGAACTAAGGTTATCATTTAGTGAATCAATTGTAGTATGTACTCAGAAAATCATTTAAGGCAGTTTCAGCGCTACGTCCTTCTCTAAATCCATATTGTTTATTTGAGAAAAATGATCTCTCGTTTTGGAAAAGTAGTAGTATTGTTTTAATACATTTTTCAAATATTTTTGAAAAAACTGAGAGTAATGATATGGGCCTATAATTGGTTAATTCTGATTTGCTACCACTTTTGAACCACGGTACGACTGAAGCAATTTTTAAGCAATCTGGAAAAATGCTACGATCAAATCTTGGGGATATTGGTGAAAAGAAAAATGTCTTAGGCTCAAAATTATCTTTTAGCAAGTTACCATCTCTGTTGGGTACATATGATGTACTAGAGATTTTTGATTTGAGGTTGATGGAAACATCAACAAAATATTCATTGAAAGCGTTTGCTATGTCAAGTGACTCAGTTAGTACAATACCATTGGTGTTGTAATATTTCAGAAATTGGTTGAAATGATTTCTGCTTACCAACAATTTCATCCAATAAACGCCATTGACTTTTTAAATCTTTTTTAGAATGCTGAAATTTATTTTGATAGTATTGTTCTTTTGTGGTTGCTATATCTAACTTAATTTTCTTCTGAAGGAATTTTACTCTATTCTGAAGTTTAATATTATTTTTATGTTTATTAGCAATTAGAAGCAATCTATTTTTGACTTTTATACTTTTCAGAAGGCTATTAGACATCCAGCACTTAATTTTCCTATCTTTCAAAAGCATTTTGACAGCACAAGATGATTCTTCAATTTTAGCAGTGATATTATTCATAAATTTGTTTAAAATCTCATTAGGATCGTCTAGCAACATTAATAAATATTGGTCCTGCACTAACAAGGAATTTAATTTAATATAATTAATATTTTTAATTTGCAATTAAAAACCATACCTTGCCTTCATCGGCTGGATAATCTTTATGTTACTTTGAATGATCTGGCAAGTTCCCTGTATAATTTTTACTGATCAAATACATCCCTTATCATGCCATCTAGATTTGACTTTGACAACAGTATCAATCGGATCTTTTCAGAGTCTACTATAGTGAGGTACGTGTTGATATCCTGGATTGACTAAAAAACAATCGGTTCTTTTCAGGGCCAAGGGATCCACAGTGTCACCGCTTCCCCGTTCCGCAATTCCGCGGTAACTTTAGCTGTCGGCAGAAAGTGACACTTTGTAATTTATTTACGTACGTACACGTACTTTTTAACAATCTTTGTTTCTAATACTATTGTAGATAAATGCAACTCGTGTAATGTCTACAGAATCGATACCATGCGTCTCGATTTCCGGATTGGGAAGGTTTTACAGAGTTTTTGTTAAATACTGCTTATTTTCATACAACATAATCGTCTTAACAGGGATTATTAGAGATTCTCTGAATTTTCGGAATTTTGACGTTATGTTGCGTCACGTACCGAATAACAAGGTTTGATTTGTTTGACCTGTAGATATTATTCGATATTATTCAAGTTAAGATTTAAATATAAGCGTTAATATTAACATTGAGGTAGGCGAGATTTCCAAAATTCGAAGTTTGAGATTTTCGGAATAATCTAAATATCTCGATTTGAACAGCATTATAACTTACTTGGTATCTAATTTATTCGAAATTATCAACATTACTTAATATTTGCGAGATTATTCGAGGTTTCTTGTGCTTTTGAATTGCTTAGCATTCAGCAGAGTTTTAAAGGTTATTCTAGAAATTAAAGTTTATTCAAGATTATTGGGAATATTCGATTTTATTTTGAGAATGTCGCGATTATTGTAGAACTCTACAGAATTGTTCGAGTCTTGCTCGTAGACCTACACGTCGTAGAATTGAATGGTGTTACAGAATTCGTGTATTATTGAGATTTTCGAGTTTTTCTGGGATTTTTGATATTATTCGAGTTCGAATATTTAAGTTGAATTACGAGAAAGCATAGCAGAAGAGAAGAAATTCTCGAAATTCAAGATTTTTGGATTTATGTAGATTTCCAAATTTCAATGGGGGTGGATAGCTTAGCTTTAGCTTGACATAAAAGTTATTCCAAATTATCATATTTTCTACGTTATTTGAGATTTCGCGAAGACACCAAATTATTTTTCATATTATTCCAAAAATCTAAAATTATGCTAGCTTTTTGAGGTTACTCGTGTTTCTCAATAGTCCTCGAAATTTGCAAGGAGATTAGTTGCATCTTGTCACAGAATTAGTGATTAATGGAGAATTTGGTTTTAAGCTTGCCATGAATTAGCTAGCGTTTACTTACATATAGAGATTCAGTTAAGATAAGTTTGTAGGATATTGAGTTACATTGACGACATTTTTCTGCTTCTGCTTGGTTTCCAGATTATTCGATACTTTCCATATGCGTGATGTTACATATAATTCAAAATCAAGATTGTTTCAAATTTACAAGATTTATCGAGATTTTCCTTAATATTGAAAATTTTTCGCAGTTAATTGATAGTTGACTTGTTGATTTATATATATCATTACATTTAAACTTAGCCGAAAATTGTCAGTCAAAGTCAAAAAAAAAAATAAAAAATGGTAATGCAGAATGTGTGATCTCAACCGAAAGTAACAACAAATCGGTAATTCAGATTGTATGATCCCAGCCGAAAATAAAAAATGGAGTCGTTATCAATCGGACCTTGTTAAAGTAAGCCGAAAGCTTCCAGCCGAAAGTTTCCAGCCGAAATTTTCCAGTCGAAAGTATCCAGCCTAAAGTAAGAAGTCGATAATGCAGATTATGTTATTAACATTCCAGCCGAAAATAAAAAATTTAGTAGTTATCAGCCGAAAGTAAATATGGTACATGGATTGCAATAAAAATTTTTGTAAATAGTCTTACTTAGAAAACTTTGTTTAACCTAGTCGTGGAAAATATCGAAAATCGGATGAATCCACAAAATTATAATAAAATCAGACTCTAGAGTGTATATCTGAAGTTGAGTCGATTTTATGTTATTTGACAATAGCTATCTCAGAAAAAAATTCTGTTCAAGTTTCCCGTGGGAAATCTCGGAAAATTTGAAAATGTTTCCAGCCGAAAGTAAGAAATGAATGTATAAAATCAGCCTCTACACCGAGAGAAATTCTTACATGGTATTAACGAAGGCACATTCCTTAAAAAAATGTTAACTAAATTCATTATATTTAAGAATAAAGTTTTAAAATAAAGATTTTTCTTTAATATACTATAATTTTCTTTAAAATGTTGATCAGTTTTTTATGAACTTTACATTGACACAACACAATCAAATTAGTTAAATTTAGTTGATATCTTTAATGAACTATGACGTTGTATCTATGGTTATTCTTAAAATGTATTAATATTCATGAAAATTATTTTTAATATATAAGTATTTTTCGTTAATTGAATTAATATTTTACAAGCAATAAAATTAGAGCTTTAAGAATGAAAAATATTACATATCATCAATGAACTTGTTTTTATATAAATGAAATTTATTTGATACATTGAATTTATAACAACGAATAAAAAATATCGTCCATTGATTAAATTTCCTATAAAACACATTTTGAAATTCGTTCGTTCAAATTAAAAACAAAATAAAAAGAGAACGATCAGTTTTACGTTAAACATAAAATTATTATTGATTTTAATTTTTTGCGTTTCTAAACTAATTTTTTTTCGGTTTTATCGAAAAGTGATGTTTTTGTTTGCGATAGTAGACTGAAAAGTTAAATTTCTCGAACAGTATTAATATTGCAGCAATGCTGTTGCTTGACAGAAAAAAAGCAGGGCGACAACGATCCTATTCGTCTTAAGCGCTAAATACACTGAAAAACAAAAAGAAAAACTACATTTCAGTTGTTCGCAATGATTTATGAATTTTCGCATTTTAGCTAAAACCTTCTGGAACTTAGTCGTATGTATCATACAATACTATTTTTAATTTAAAAATTCCAAAAAAATGATTTTTTAAAGTAGACATTTTCAGTATTTTTCAGATCGAAAGTAGTAGTTTACATGCCCCTTCTATAAAATCTGTTTTATGCCGATGACATTAATTATTTTGCTAACTAAAAAAATAAGTTAGGCTGAAACTAGTATTTTACAATTTTCGTTGTGAGAAACTACGACCGGCAGTGGATCTAAGTTGTTTTTATTTCTTACAAAATATCGTATATACACCTTCCCCGTTAAGGCCTTCTCGTCTAGGAAAATGCCATTTTCCGGACTCAATATGTAATATACCATTAGTTGGTTAAAGAAATAGAATTTTATTTTTTGCAGTAAGAAAAACAATTTATAGTACATAAGAAATAAAATTCGAATTTTCAAAGCAATTAGAAGTTATTTGGAATTTTTTAAATTAAAAGCAGTATTTTATAATATACTATATACGATCCAGAAGGTTTTAGCTTAATGCAAACATTTAGGAATTGTGTAATAGGTTTCAAACTATTCAACTACCCAAACAATCCGTATCGCGGTGTCACACTATTATATCAATACGCTTTTCTATGCCAATAAAAATTAGTTTATGTAGACCCACTGTAATGTAATGTAGGTATATTCATTTTCCGGTTTTAAGAGTAGCTATCTGTTCAATTAATTTGTATATAATATTCCATATTATATGTATGTATTTCAAAATTAGTACAAGAATTATTTTACTCCATCTAAAAGGTTTCTCAGCGACCAGGAGGTATTAACTTACTGTACACTCAATATGTAAACAATAAAGCGCCGTTACAGTAATTGCGAACAAACAATTTAAAGATGCATTATGATGTTTAGAGCAAATGACGTTATTATTTTCATACTCATACGGTTTTGTTTTTTCTGGTTTTCTGTTTCGTTTATGACTTTAAAGTTATTAATATTGTTCTATTGTTGAAGAGATATGCTTAAACACCTAAAACACGTGCATATTTATTTTATAAATTTTGTTAATTGTGATTTAATTTTTTATTTAAGATAATAATATCGATCAAAAAGCTTTACTTCTATTAACAACAGAAGATATCATTAAAGTGCTTCCGGGAGAATCATTAGGGACACGTATAAAAATTGAAAAGAAAATATCGGACTGGAAATTAAAACAGGTATGTGTACATGCACATTTTTATTTTTGTTGTGCGTTATATTAGTTTTTAGTTTTCACGAGTACTACTACATAAATAACAATACAGTAGAATTCGCTTATAGCGAACACTCAAGGGACATCATTTTTTGTTCACTATAGCCGGTTGTTCGTTTTAATCAAATATTCGGTTATAATGAATCATGTTCGTTATAAGAAAGATTAACCAAAAACAAAACAAAAACGGTTTATTCAAAAATAAAATTAAAACATTTATTAATTATAAAAAACTTATACTTGTACATAAGCCTTAACAATTCATTCCAACTAAAACCGTGATCCGCTCCTTGCATAATTTCCCCCCAACGCAATCATTACTTCTAAACTCTATAGTTTTATTAGGAAGTATCCTATAGAAAAGGCCCGTTTCATCTAAATTGAATACATCGCTTTTGTTATATCCATCCAGAAGCAGAGGTAGTTTTTCATTGACCTATTCTTTAACAACTTTCGAAGATACGGCTGCCTTTTCTCCCACAATATTTTTGAATACATGGTCGTTTCGCTTCTTAAAGCGGTCGAGCCAACCGTTGCTTGGATTAAACTCAATATTCAATTTCTCTACAAATTGCCCTGCCCTTTCTTTTACAAGAATTCCACTTAGAGGAACTTTTGTTACTCGCATTTGTTTTATCCAAATAATTAATGTAGCCTCCATTGTTGGAAATTTTCCATCGCGAATTTTTTGACTTTAAAATTTTTTGTTTTAAAATTTACACTCAAATCCTCATACTTTTCCCGTTTTTTTACTATTTCAGTGAAAGTACCCTTCGCGCAATTAAATTTGCTTGCAATTTGTTACTAGGTAAATTGCTTTTCGTCGACCGTTTTCAAAATTTTCAATTTTGTTTCCACCGATATAGAATATCGTTTTCGGTACATAACCTAAAATTTGTTAATTAATTATAACAAAAACTATTAATTAGAAAATTATAATAATTTTTAACACCAAATTTACCACCAATCTTTTTAAAATATAACAAAAATTAAGAAAATTTTCTTTATTTTCGCTGTATATTCCTATTGTGTTAATTTACTTCAACTGACGAAAGTAATGGGGAATCCCGTAAAAACTAAGGAAAATGTTGAAAGGTATAATACAAATTTATGTATATGTGTGTATAAACCTGTACTAGTTTTATGTGTAAAGGGAAACAATCATAAAAGTGGTATAACCGAATCGACATTTGGTTTAAGCGTAGGGTTTTCTATGAAATTAAACTCTTTCGGACATTTTTCGTGTTCACTATACGCTTATAAACGTAGTTCGTTATTTGTAGTGTATAAGAAAAAAAAGTGTTCATGCAAATTCAAGGGACAAAAATATATGATCATTATAAGCGTTTGTTCGTTATATACATGGTTTGGTATAAACGGATTCTACTGTATTTTAATGGGTGTTGCTCAATGCGATGATACGTCAAAACAAATTGAGCGCTATTTTCCGAATGAAACTGCGGTAAAAAGAAAAATAAACTACATATTAATAAAAAATATAAAGGATATTTCCTACTCGGCTTGTGAATTTGTTATTTATTATGTATTACAAATGCGTTCTTAAGCCACTAAACCAATTTTAAATATTGAGACGAATTGACAATTTTATTAACTTCGCCAGTCTAAAAATATTTTATAAAATTTATAAAATATAACAAATTTAATACCACAAACCAGAACAACTTAGCGTTATAATTATACATGAATTTTTCATGTAACGTAAATTTTCCAAACTATCGACGAAAGGAAAGTTCAGAAACAGTACAGTGACGTTTTATATTTTGTACAGAAACAATTTTTCCTGATCAATAATTAATACTATAATAAAACAGCCCAAACAAATCGTTTATGTGTTACAACATGCTTGAATAAACATTTTTGTTGGGTTTACTGTGATATACAAAACAATATGAAATTGTATCGTTGAATTTCAGACATGATGATGAAAATTCTCTGAGACAAAGTATTTGGAAAAATTACATTACACGAAAAATTCATGTTTAATTATAACGGTAAGTTGTTCTAGTTTCTAGAATTAAAATTGCTATATTTCATAGATCCATTTATTTATAAATTTTATAAAATATTTTTAGACAGAGGAAGGCAATAAAATTGTTAAAACGTCTCAATCATTAAAATCGTTTTATTGGCTTGAAAACCTGTATATAAATATTTATTTTAGTTCTCCTATAACTTAATTTTAGATGGTGTACTTTCAAAGGCGGCCAAAAATGAAATCTAAAGGACAACTTTATGACAGGTACAACAATAAAATGTCAAAACTAAGAAATTCATCGCTTTTTCAAGTATTTGACTTAGAATACCCACCCCAATCAAAAGCAGTCTGGCAATTTATCCAATAATACTTCTATAATTTAGAGACCAGGTCGATTTAATAATAAATAAGTTAAGAAATAATATTAATTAACTATTTTTAATGGTGTTTACATTAATGTTAATTTTTTTAATTTAGTTTTATTTGAATTTAACATTTTATATATTGTTATGTATGTACAAATATATTTGTTATTTATTTTTTGCCAAGAAATATTATATACTTTTATAAAGTTATTTTTAAAAAAATTGTTATTGTTGAAATATAAAACTTTATTTTGAATTCTAAATAAGTATTTTATTTTTAAACATTAAATACTTTGAATAGTAAATCACAGATGGCACAGTGGACAGCTCAAATAAGCATAACAATAGGAAAATTCTTTAATTCAGATTTGTATGTTTAATTACTTTAGTTAATTAACTTTATTAAAATTAACTAACGTTAATTTTTATTCCCCAAGAAAAAATAATTACACTTATTAAATTTCGTTGAATAATTAATTCAAACTTAAGTAACTTTTCATTATTATAACGAACGCCCCTCAAGAATAATTCATTAATGGAACGTAAGTTAGTAAAGCACCAAAAAATGTGTTATAGAAACGTTTTAAATTAAATTAAATTTTATCAAACTATAATTTATGACCTTATTAACTTTGTTTTATTATAAAGAATATTAATCCTCTTTAATCAAATAATAAAATCCAATTTAAATAATATTCGTTAAAGTAAAACTAAGTTAATAAGTTCATAAATTAAAAATTGATGAAAATTAATTTTATTTAAAACATTTCTTTAACACTTTTTTGATGTTTTAGTAAGTTGATTACATTCCATTAATGAATTATTCGTGAGCTAAATACGAAATAATGTTTCTTTCCGTTAATGCAAGGATTCCTTAATAATATACAATTATTTTTCTCGGTGTAGAGTGTTATGTCTGGAGATGGATTGCATTGATGTTACTTGTCAATAGCTGTCGCAGGAAAAAAATTCTGTTCAATTTTTTAGTGGGAAATCTCAAACTGGTCAATAGCTATCGCAAAAAAAAATCAGTTCAAGTTTTTCGTGAGAAATCTCGGAAAATTTGATTTTCCAAAACTTATTAGAAAATTTGTATAAAATCAGCCTCTAGAGTGTAATGTCTAGAGACGAATTTTATTGATGTGACATGTCAATAGCTATCGCAGGAAAACAATCCACTTCAAGTTTCTTGTGGGAAATCTCGGAAAATTCGATTTTCTAAAAATTATTAGAAAGTTTGTGTAACAGCAGCCTCTAGAGTGTTATGTCTGGAGAGGTATTTTGCTGATGCGACTTGGCGACCGATATCGCAGGAAAAAAAACAGTTCAAGTTTCCCGTGTGAAATCTTGGAAAATTCGATTTTCCAAAAATCATTTGAAAATTTATATAACATCAGCCTCTGGAGTGTTATGTCTGGAGATGGATAGCATTGATGTAACTTGTCAGTAGCTATCACAGGAAAAAATTTACTTCAAGTTTCCCGTGGGAAATCTCGGAAAATCCGATTTCTAAAATTCATTAGAAAATTTGCATAAAATCAGCCTCTAGAGTGTTATGTCTGGAGATGGATTTTATTGATGTGAATTATCGATATCTATCGCAGGAAAATATTTAGTTCAAGTTTCTTGTGGGAAATCTCGGAAAATTTAATTTTCTTAAAATCATTAGAAAATTTCAATATAATCAGCCTCTGTCAATAGCTGTCACAGGTAAAAAATTTAGTTCTGGTTCAGTTTTGGAAAATTGAATTTTCCGAGATTTTCTACGGGAAACTTGAACTGAATTTTTTTCCTGCGGTAGCTATTGACAGGTCACATCAATGCAATCCATCTCCAGACATAACACTCCAGAGGCTGATTTTATACAAATTTTCTAATAATTTTTTGAAAATCGAATTTTCCAAGATTTCCCAAGGGAAACTTGAACTGATTTATTTCAAGTCACATCAATTGCCTATCCATGTATCCTATTTACTTTTGGCTGATAACCACCCAATTATATATTTTCGGCTGGAATGTTAATAACATGAAAGTTACAAAATTATTGTATACATATGTACATACATAATAGTAGGTCACAGTCCCAAATAGTACATAGGTAATAGTCCTAAAGTATTTGCTCCCAGGTAATATGGTTTTAATTTATGATGAATCTTCAAAATTTTTAACTAATTTAGAATAGAAGTTTTGTTGGAAGAAAAATTTTAAAAAAGTTTTTGAACTCTAGTTAACAGGTTTAAGTTATCGCAGAAAACAAACGACATTCAAAATAAATTATAGGATACGTAATTTCAATCGATGGTATGATGCTGCTGTGTTTGCAGGGGATAAACATAAGTTCGCTTCATTTACATCTTCGTGGCAGCCACTAGAAAGTACTCCGTTAAAGTAGTAGGTCAGATATTTTTGGATTTACATATACGACCTCGGTCACGATGTAAGGAAAACGATTTTGAATTTGGAACATGGAAAGTACTTACTCTAAATCACCAGAAAAGCCTCCATCAACTGTTCTATGAAGCATTTTATGAACTCGGCCACATATAGAAAACAAGACTCATCGGCAATGACATCAAAAAAAAAAAATATATATTTTTCAGAAAAAAAAGTTTTTGTCGGAAAGTTATTATTGCAAAAAATATAATTATTGAATTATTAAGTATAGTTAAAATATTATAAGAACGCCAAAAACTAGTGTACAATGTAACGCGTACACATCTGTAAAGATTTCGTTAGCAGGCGCGAATTCACAGGTCAGGTGTGGTATACGTAGCTGGCTAAGCTGATGGTACGGCGTGTAGGTTTCCAGACATGAATTCATGCTTGAATAACCGCATTGTAAAGGAAGAGAGCTAGGGAATTTCAGGATTTGCGATATTTCAGCATGAAGTGGATCTACCTCATCATAAGAGGCGGAACCCCTTTTTCATTGCTGCCCTATCTATTTATAAAGACCTCATTTACTCTCCTCCAGAGTTTCGGAATATAGTTAACAGCATAGCTTGCCCGAAACATCTGGACCAAGCTAGGGAGACGTTCCTCAATATTTTTTTGAAGTAATGCCGGAAAGAAACCATCTCCTTCTCTCTAAAATATCTCCTTCCCTCTCAACTATTATTAGGAATACATTTTTCAGAAGCGCTTGGTTACCTCGATTAGCTCGCAAGGTAATTTGAATGAAAATTTTTCAAATGAATACACAATATATAGAGTTTTACAACTTAAATTGAAACTATTAAATATCTCCTCAAATTTACTCATTTTCTCTCATTTGTTTTATACGAGTAAAAATATAACGATAATTACGTTAAATCGTTCTGTTTTGTCACTTTTTTGTGTTAATGCCACTTTTATGTTAATTTGTGTAGCTACACTTTTCTGTTTGACGTTCCCTTACAGTGGATCGAACTATTCGGAGAAGGATCGTGGTGGCGAAAAATTTCTTGATGGAAGGACCTCCAGCGGAAGGCAAGAAGGAAGGAATTTCAATCGAACTCTAACTATATAACTTTTGGTTGATAACTTTTTAACAGAGTCCGAAATATGCAAAATTTAAAGTTGCCAAAAATTTCTTGGTTCCCCTATAGTACCAATTTTGTATATCGTGTTTACAAGGTTATGAATAAGTATGAATAGTCAAGACTTGTTTATATTTTTATAGTTTATATTTGTTTATTTTATCAACGTTATCACTAAATTTATTGATAGCTGCATTCGATTAATCTATAAACGATAACACGTGCGTGCGCCTTTTGTGTTTATTATTCTATAAATACCAACTTTTATTTTCTAACTAACATTTTATTTGAACGTAAGGTAAAATTAAGTGTAACATAATATAATTTGTTAGATAAATGTTTATACTGGTGGCACTAATCATACCTTTATTTTTAGTATAATTTAACTTTAATAAGTCTTAATAAAACGTTCAGTCTATATAAATTGGTTATGCAAACATAAGCACGTGCTTAAACTATCGGAATGTTCTAGACTGCGCAAAACTATTCAAATTAATAACAAATGATTTGTTGAATTTAGTTCTAGTTAAACCCAAATCTCTATCTCAAATCATTCTGCTTCATATCGGGATTTAAAGTTGAAAATTACAAAAGCCTCTGAATTTAAGTGGTGATGTTTTGAGTAATTAGTACTGATATTTAACTAAACTTATTATACTAGAATACATTTTGATTCTGGGCGGTTCACAGTTTTAGATATTCCGCGGAGCATGTTTTAATCACATCTGAGTTTATTACTTGTGTTGTGTTTAAATAATATTTAAATAAATCGGTTCGGTATTAATACATCCAAAAAAATGGAATGTCAATTGCTAAATGAGAAGAATATTGTGAATTTGATTATGGAAAAAGAAGGTTTAAATTTAAAATATTCTGGAAAATGAAAATTTCCATTCTAATTTTAAAATTAAATATTTCAAAATAAAATTTTCGTTTTCCAATTTACAAAACTGGGGCTTATTTCATAATCTCAGCAAATTTGAGAGTAATTTAGTTTTTTCATTTGGACATATTTCATTAACATTGGGAGTTAAAAGTGTGAATTATTCTCAAAATGAAATAAATTCACGTTAAAACATAGTTGTTGAGGACTTGCGACTTATTTCTTGGAGCCCAGAAATTCATGTGAACTAAACAAAATAATTTAAACATACATATATTATTTTAAATTACAATACAAATAGTACTAAGTAGTAATAAACATCTTTTTTTTGGACACAAATATTTATAAACATTTTATTTGTTAGCAGTCGTTTTTCCCAGCTTCCAGGTTCATAAGATTTACCAGCATTGCCCATTCATAATACTTGTACTATTTGAGTAAACACAAATCTTGAAATATAAAAATATCAATCAATTTTGTGTGTATAAAACCAGTGTTGCGTATAATATTCTCGTAATAAATTATTATCATTTTAAATTATATATAGTTTATTACGTATAATAAATTAGCGGACGATTGTCCATAATAACAATTTGCTAAAAGCGATAAAACTAAATTGGTGTTTCAATCAAATAAAGCAAAAATTCGCCATAGTACTATTATGGGACTGGCAATTGTTATCTGTAATCTGCCGCTTTCACTGCGCCGGTTATATATCCATCTAGAGCAGGGTTTGTTTATTGTCGTTCCAAAAATGATTATTAAATTAAATTCGTAAAATATTTGTTTTTTGAAGGACCAGTCAGAATCGGGATCATAATGAGTTTTATTTTTGTTTTTTTTTTCTCAATACAAATTTAGACTTACATAAATTCTTCGAAATTAGAAGAAATTAACTATTTGATTGAAGATGTAGACCTTAATTTTTTGTGTTTTGTTGAAACGTGTTTAAATGATTGCATCCCGGATTCAGAATAGTACACCAACTTTGCATTCGAAATATTGAAATAATTCTAATTGAAATAAATCTTGGTGCGGTGGTCTATAAGCCGCCTGGGAAATAGTTCTGTAATCATTTAGAAGAAATACTTACCGTTTATTCTTTTGATTTTACCGACACCATTTTATGTAGACATTTTAACGGAGATTTTTACTTCTTGAAAAATGCAACATTGCTTTTAGAATTGATTATCATAAATATCGACAAAATTCAATTTTATGATTAAGCCTCACAAGGAAGGTACCCCAATACCTCATCGATTGTTTTGACGTTTTGCAATGTCAAAGAACACAAAAATATGAGTCATGCATTTTTTTTTAGTGCTAACTCGCTAATTTAAGGAGTAAAAACTACCCCCAATGTTCGAGCTCCTAAACACATTTTTATAAATATCTCGTATGGTATACGAAAAAATTATTTGATAAAACAAAATGGACAATTTTTGTTATAAAAAGTAGAAATAATACATGGTCAATCAGACCCTAAGGGTTCCATCCCCTATTTTGTAGGTGATAGAAATACATATTTTTGGGGTAGTTTTATCCGTTCTAGCGAGTTAGCACTAACTAAATACGTGACTCATATTTGTTTGTCTTCTTTAACAATGAAAAACTTCGAACCAATCGTTGAGGTACACATGGGGTACCTTCATTGTCAGTGATAAATTCTTATTTTCATTCTCTGCATCTCGTTTAACCTTTTCTTAGCTATAAAACCGCTACCAAACAGTATTGCTTTACTCGTCAGTTTCTAATATGTGCTAACTAAATACTGTTGTTCTACAAGACTTAATCTTGGGACCATTCTTTTTTTTTTTTGATATTTATTGATGGTTTAACTCTTATGATAAACGATTGTAAACATCAACTTTCTGGGCGGGTGTGAGACAAACAAGCTTAAGTGAGGGGTACTATTACCGAGACACCTTGGTTAGAATAAAATATGTTAATTAATAGCGTAAAGTTTACTGGCGATGCCACCTACACGCTCATTACAAAATCCGGTAATTGCCTACTTGATTATCTGGTTTTGCAAATTCTAGTGAAATTCCAGTGAATTTCTAGTTAAAAATCAAGAAAAATGAATTTTCTAGTTAAATTTAAAAATAGATTTAACCGATTTCCAATGAAATCTAGAACTAGAAAAATACTAGATGGTTAGTTTTACTCTATAAAATGGAATATCTAGTAAATTTAACGTAAATCTCGTAAATTTTATTACCAGAATTCTAGAAAAATAAAAATTACTTGAATTGCACTTGCATTTTTGCAACGGTTTATTTTTTAATGTAGTTACCTGAAATCCAGTAAAATTCTAGTTAAATTAAATTAAATACAAGATAATTTCTGTTCGCAAGTGCAAGGAATTTCCTGTAAATTAAACAGATTCTAGTAATATTCTGGTTAATTTAAAACTTCTATTAGAATTTACTAGAATTCTAGTAAATTTATACTTTCGCTCACATATTAATTTCAATTTCGTCGTCATAATCAGTATCAGTAATATGTTGAATTTCTTGCCGTGGTATAGTGAAATGAAGAACAGGTGAAAAAGTAAAAGTTTAAGTATATAAAGTGTGAGTGCTAATATAAAATAAGTATAGTGAAATATTACACATAAAACATAATTATTGATGAGATGCATTAAGCAAATGCGGATTTATCTACACGTGGTTTTAATATTTTATGCAATAGCTACTGCCGTCCATATTTTAACATTTGGTCAGCGGGAGATTTTGCGATTAAATTTGGCCTCCGCGAAGGAACTCATCCAAAATTTTCCCAATGTGAAGGATTTTGACGGTGAATGTGTAAGTTTTGACAGATATATACATTAAATGATTTTCAGATTAACTTTCAATTCGGTCTCTTGTAGAAACACGCGAATGAAATAAAGAACAATTTACGTATATGTATATACGAGTATGTAAATATTTATTCGCTCATTGATGCAACAAACGATAGGTCAAAATCGTCATTTTCGGGAGAAGGTTTGGAAATTTGAAATTTTGAAGGGAGTTGCCTTGTAGAAACGTTTCCTTAAAGTTCAATATCCTTTGCAGGAGTATATGAAGAAAAGATCAAAACACTAGACATCGAGTAACACTACACGTAGTGGATTTATATTATCAGTTCCTTTCAGTTCCTACTCGTATCGTATCAGACATCATCAATTTATACTATCCGTACCTTTCAATTCAGGCATTTTCTTCGTATGATTATCGTATATATTGAGTATCTTTTAGTTACGTATAGAGTACACACAAAAATACAAAAATGTTTTAGTAGCAATTTACAATTCTTGTTTGTTTCACTATTCTTTCGTATTTTTTCGCCTTCAGATATCATACAAAACATTCTTTTCAACAATACGTGTCTGTGTCGGTACGAGTAGGAACGGAAAAGAAAGGATAATATAAATACTCATATAGAAAGTACATGTAACAATGTTTTTTTGTCTGACACGATACGAGTAGGAACTGAAAGGAACTGATAATATAAATCCACCTTAAGCGACTGCTGCTTTGTCGGATAATCAATTTGTTTTAACCTGCATATCCGGCGAGTGCATTTGGGCTAAGGTACTTAATTATTTATTGATATGATTTTAATTATTATATGCTTTTTAATAGTCTTGTTACGTTTAAAAATTTCAACGTTGGCCTTCTTATAGAATATTTAACTAAATAAAATTAAACCATGTAGATCACATTCAACATTTTTATCCCGGCCACGGGCCCGCGTACAGGTTTAAAAAGGCATTTCAGTAAAAAAACTAACTAAATCCAAAAAGAATTCCAGTCAAAATATTTTGACTCGAATGCCTTTTCTAGTTTTTTGATTGAACTTCCTTCTAAAAAGGCATTTCGTCTAAAACTATTTTTCACTGAGTTGCCTTTTAATTTTTGACTGAAATGTTTTTGACTAGAATTCCCGGAGCCAACAATTTTAATATAAAATTACGTTATGTTAAATATGGAAGTTACAATAAAAAATACTTAGTACGTAACTTTCATTACCTATCAACTAATGAACATAGAAGTACATTTGAATTTTAAACCTTGTACATTATCGAACTCTATAATACTACTCTACAATACTAATAATACTCTATAAAATATAGATATCAATACATACAGAGTACGACAATGTAGAAGTTATAAAATTCAAATGTACTTTGATGTTCGTTAGTTGACAGATAACGAAAGTAACGTACTAAGTATTTATTGTAACGTCCGTATTTAACATAACGTAATTTTATAATAAAATTGTTACCCTGATGATCACCCGAAAACTCCAAAATTGGGGAAAATGATGAATAAAATCTACATGGTTATTTGTAAGAAAGCCCACGTTGAAATTTTGATATAATATAGTTCATACTCTTGTTATTAAACCAAAACTTTTAATTTTTGCAGGTAGATGAATCAATAAAAGATCTCACCCAAAAAAGTAAGCTGTCGCAGCCGTATCTGCTATGTTTGTCGGAGAATGGTTTAAGCCACGAAGAAATCTTCCACGTAATAATAGATGCACAATCAATTTCGTTGGGCTACAAAACTTTTCATGCATCTTCGACAAATTCTTTAAAAATTTTTATGTTTTGGATTGAAATTTCCCCAAAATTGTTTATATTTCTACAATTTCATGGAAGTTTTTTCCTTTTTAATTAAAGATGTGATTCCGACGCCTCTATCGAAATTATATTCTAAATTGTGTGCGAAATATTCAGAACAAATATTTTAAAGCTTTGTTATTTATGTAATTGTTGAAATAAAAAACATTTAATTACAACAAAATCCAAAAAGGTATTTTTATTATTTGAAATTTATTTAGACGGCCATCTACTGTAATCAAGGGATAATCTAGTAAAAAATAATGACGTAGGATTAACTGGAATTCTGCTAAAGAATATAGTTTTTTCCGGTTATTTTACTAGAACTTTAGTAGAATAAATGCAAGAAATCTAAAAGTTTTGCAAGAAAATCTAGTATTCTATTACTTTCTTTTACTATAGTAAAACAAAGTATAGTAATCATGAAAATTTTGGACCTTGAGATTTTTAGAAATTTATTTGTTTTGAGGTCTCCTGAGTCCGAAAAAGTGGGTTTCGAAATGGTGTCTGTCTGTCTGTCTGTCAGTCTGTCAGTCTGTCTGTGTCCTCTCTACAGCCCAGATGGTTTAACCAATCGAACTGAAACTTCAGATTTAAGCTTTTTTGATAAATTGGGAGGTCCCAGTGAATTTTACTCCAAATCGGCTAACCGGAAGTGGCCACTCCCTTGGCCCAGAAAATTTATTTTGCAAATATCTTAAAAAGTATAAGGTTTACAAAAAACTAAAAATAAATAAAATGTTTCCAAAAATTAAAAACAAATAAAAATAAAAAATTAAAAAAAAAAATTAAGAAAAAAATAAAATTTCTCAAAATTCTCTGTTCGTAAAAGAAAGTCGTGTGTTGGCCACACCTCAATTTTTTACTTGAAATCTAATTAAAAAATTGTATTTCTCATAATTTTACCAGAAGTCCAGTCGCAAAAACACATAGTATTGTTTACTTGATTTCCAGTAGTACATATTTGTATTTCAAGTAAAATTACCAGATTTTATTACAACCAGAAATCTAGTATTATTAATTTTACTTGAATCAACTAAATCGCCTAGTATGCTCACATCTAGTGAATTTTTATTTACCGTGTAGGTAGGGGTATTGTATATTTAGTTAATTTCGCGAAAATGAAAATTTTCCATGTTAAAGTATTTTTCGTCGTACTAGAATAATCTTACAGGAAAAATCATGATGGCTGTTCAGCCGTCTGAACAGTTTTTTTAAATTTACAATAAATATTTGTTCCATATCTGAGAATTTGATAAAAACAAATTATGCTGTGCAAGCAGGTCATTTGGCTTGCATGTGCTAGTAGTATGTTTCCGCAAGAAGGAAAAAGCAATTTGAGCATTTGTAAGCTCATCAATTTATATTTTTATATTTGCTATTGTAATCAATGTAATAATTTTGTAAATTAACCATAAAATTATTAAATAAAAGATAGTGAGAATACAGCTATCCAAATAACTACTTTCGATTAGCCACAACCAACGGTACGCAGAAAGTAAGTTTTCAACACAACAAAAAATTAAGTTCTCTGACTATAACCTCAGAGAAACATTAGTCCTTCGAAGCTACAAAGTGACCAGTCCTTTGGACGTATAAGGCGTGTATGTTCCAAAGAGCACACTCTAAAGCAGTGGTCGGCGAACAAAATTAATATTTTTGACAAATTTTGAAAATAAATAAAGCATTAAAATTTTGAAAAGATCAACTGAACAACGCTGTAATTATTTATGTATCCAGAGTCACAGAGTGTATTACCCGGAAATGGATGTGAGGATCACCGCAATAGTTATTCCAACTTGCACTACGCGGCTAGCGGGCCGCTGGGAGCTTGAAGAAGTGGATAATAAAAGGGATTTCACAAAAGAAGAAACTGAATATGAGGAGATCTACAATAAAGGGCATTCGCATCAAGTAAATGGAAGAAAGAAAGAATTCCATTTAGGTTGTTAGAAAAACGGCTATTGCTCGACTAGTGCAAGTTGAAAAACGTCTTGCCAAAAATACAGAACTGGCGTTACAATACTAACAGTTTATGGATGAATATGAACTTTTAGGTCACATGAAGCAAACAAAGGCAATAATTGGGGAAGCTGAGCATTATTATTTACACATAGAAAAAATATTTCGCCAAATCACAGTACATGAAGACGGCCAGGAATATCAATGGAACTTGTGGAGAAAACCACCAGAACAACAATTAAAGGAGGACAAACTCACCATCGTGACTCACGGCACAGTATCAGCAACACACCTAGCTGTGCGAACATTGCATCAATTATGATTTCTGTATCGTATTGTCAGTATAGTAAATTTTACTACAAAATTATCTTTTTATTATATTTTTTAAACTGATTGTAGGAAAAATAAAGTGTGAAACACGTCCGCAAAGTTGTTTGTCACGCTCGAAAGGTTGCTGGCCTCCGTCCCATCGGCCAGCAATTTCCTTTCTCGCGTGCCACCTGGCACTTTGCGCTCTTGATACACAAATAACTATTTCCTACAATCATTTTAAAAAATATAATAAAAAAGATAATTTTGTAGTAAAATTTACAATACGATTTTATTTTAGGACCGACATTTTGTTCAATCGAGTAGTCAAAGATTTTTTTTATTTTTCATAAAGAAAAACAAAAATTTGGTTTGATGTTTTATACAAACATTAGTCTTTCTTTAAACATGCGTGCGGTTTCAAGTTTTGTCACACGTTTCTAAGAGAAACGTGTGACAAAGTAATTTGTTTATTAACTGTCAAAAAAACAGACACTTTGGGCTTTGAAAACAGAGAAAAAAAGCCTGCTTTTCACGGCGATTGTAGGAACATTTTGTTTTTACACCGCTAAATACGTTTAGGGGACCACATACACTTTTTTGTATGTAATTTGCGCGCACAATTTTCACTATTGAATTGACTTTTTATTTGCAAACATATTAACATATCGGTGATATAATAAAGTCTATATATTACAATCATTTAATTTTAGGTATTTAATTCACTTTATTGTCTATATACCATATACATATTTTTTTGTTTTTCTGGTTGGTTCTAATATTTATTTTGGTTTGTTAAAGTTTTTACACATACACACACAGATTAGGTTATTAATAAAATAATTCATTTGGTTTAACCATAGTATTATAGTCTTAATGTTTAACTGAGGTGATTTTATTAGTTTTTTTTTCTCAATGTTTCTCTATCAAATCACTACAGCTTATCACTTAAAAATATATTTTCTGACCGTTTTCCAAGTCAAACGGAAAAGGTCACATTTTACCAACTACGTAATTTAATTAAAACTCAATTGTTATTAAATCGACTATTAATTAATTCATATTTGATTATATTCAACTAAATATTATGCACTTTTCAATTTTTTTATAATCAATTGAAATATTTTATTCTTATAATTTATTTATTTACTTATTTTAGTTTTTAATTTTAAATAAAGTAAAAACTCTCTGCACGAAAATAAAATGACCACCAAAACTAATTATATACCATCCGACTCAAAAGATAATTTTTTAAAACCAAAAAAACCTCTCGCATATCCAAATTTATTCCATTATATAGTCAAGCTCAACAATTGATCGCCCTACCTAAGTAATTTCAACGGGATCAACCCGTTAATTCCCTTAAATAAATTAAATATATTTTTTTTTCATCGTATGTATTGGTCATTAATAAAAAAATAATCAATAATTGATACGCACCGTGTAACACACCGGGCAACTTGGAGCGATTGATCAACGTCGATCGTTACACCGTGGTAACTTGAGGGGCAAATCAGGAAGCAAATCCACAAGAGCCAAGCGGAAAATGCTGAGTCATCGTTCACTTTCTTCTTTTTATTATTATTATTTAATCATTTTATTTCTTTTGTGTTCGCAATTTTGCTCCTTTTTTTTCCCCCATTTCGTTTCACCCAACTTAAATAAAGCGTGGTCATCCTAAGCGGTAGTTTATCACTGCAAGTAACCCCTCCCGAGTCCACCTGCTATTCGAGCTTAGTCCGGGAAAATTACGTGCCGGTAGGCTGGCGCCCAATTTGTGTTTTTTCTACATTTGTCTACCAACTACCGCTATAGTGTGTGTGGCACGTTACAAAAATCATTGGTGCATCAAATCCAACAAACTTTTTTTTACCGTTTATGAAATTCCAGAAATTCTTTGGGTTGAATGTTAATTCATCTTTGATTTGCAAAATGTATTTATTGTAGAGAAACCCGCTATGAGCAATGTTGAAGCTGGAGTAAAACAACACCGTGTAACTAGTATAAAGGATGTAACTTATTACGGGGATTTTCAAGACAAAGTGGTTGCTTTTTGTATCACGGCTCGTCGTTTCTTACTGATGGAACATGCTTTTTAACACTAGATGTGAGAAGCTCTTGAAAGAAAAGAACCAGTTAGAATCGACAGTAAATTTGTTTAAAGAAACGTAGTCAGCATGCCTAAAATCGGAATGAAAAGAATTACTAAAAGTACGCGTAGCATTGTAATTTTCTTGGAAAATGTGTATGATAAATGTTCGTACATCCACTAAGATCCTCACACGGAAGGTCAGTTGTACAATTCGCTAGTCGACTATTGCTTATTCGGTTCAACTGCATTAATGCTGTGTTAGCAAAGCAATTGGTGCATTCTAATCCCGTTTGGTCGAAAGAAGATTTCGTGAAAACTCCATCAACATCAACCCAAGTAATATCTGGAGGATTGAAGTCCCCAATAATCATGAGTGGTTTACCAACATTTCGACAGCAGGCAGGTTTCGACTTTTTCTTACCAGTAGAATACGGTGTTTCCGCATTATGCATGTTATTGCTATATTCAGTCTGCAAACTGAAACTTCGGAACCTGAACTGGAAACAATTTTTGAAGACTTGCTTTGCACTTCAATTGTATTTTATTAAATTTAGGTTTGTTTATGTTTTTATTTAGCTCAATGAACAATTTCCAATACATACATAATTAAATTGTGGAACATTTCGAAACCAAAAACATAAAACACGAAAAAATAAAAACAAAACAATGAAAACCGAAGATACACCCATTTACAACAATATTATTACAAATAATTAAGGAAAAAGCTGCTAGAGAAGAGCAAATATTGCTAACTTTCTCTCATATAATATTCTCGCTTGCATGCATAATTCAAATTGCTTTTTTATCCATTTAAACATCATAAAAGTTGTTAGAGTGGGAGGGGGAAGGCTGTTTATGGTTTGCGCAAAGGTTTGATGGGGGGAAACAAACGAAAAACGTATCGCGATTGAGTACAATGGTATTTGGCATACGATTAGTACAATTTAAATACAAATTGCGATAGTGAAAGAGTTCAAGATTAAATAGTGCGATAAATGAAAAAGTTACTTTAAATGATGCGATATATAAATAACTTAATAGGTGAGTGATTAATAAATGTGAGTATTTCCAAAGCGTTTTAAGTGAATTTTAGAAATGTTGTGAATTATTATGGAATAATTGTAGTTTGTTTTTTGTGTGTTAATTGTAGAGTAATTGTGTAGCGTGATAATTAGTTTTTGTGTTCTAAATAAATTAGTTTGTATTAATAAAATTAAGTGTTTGCTATTTTTAAAATCCAGTGATTCAAATTTGGCTGACAAGGCAAAAAACATAATAATACCCTGTTAATCATTTTCTAACCTAGATGGTAATAAGATAAAAAACACAAAAATCTCTACTTTAAAATCGGGTCAAATAGAAGTTCTCTAATTCGATTCTTTCAAAAGGAAATTTCTTTACCTCGGAGCTGCACTAGACTATATTCATCATATTTAATTGGCAAACAATGTAGTAAACTATTTCAACACTCATTTTGACCACAACCCCATTTTTTGAGATACACAAATTATTTATTACTAACACTTTAAAATTCATCACAGCAACCAACTAAAAATAGAAAAAACTCATTTTGAGGTTATAAGCTACACAACACTATATAAGAGTATGTATGTACTACATCAGATGTACAACTTTTTTTCATTTTGTTTGTGATTGTTGAGAATCATTAATTTTCCAGCATTCATAAATAAAAATTTTCTTTTTTTAAATTTTCGACACACCAAAAGGGAAAAGCACAAATACGACTAACATGAAAAACCACATACTCAAGCATACATATAAATATGAAAAAATATTTTTCCAACTCTATATATGCTTGTAGTAACTATCCTTTATAAAGCTGCTGTTAGATTATTTTAAATGTTAATGTTAATTTTTTAAAATCCTTATATGCTGTACCCTGTACGTAATGTGTATATGCATATACATATATGAAATTCTTTTGCATTGAGAGATTGTATTGTATATACTATACATATGTATAGTTTACACGTTGGTGGTTACATATTCATTTACATTTTTGAGAATAAAAAATTCCAAAATATAAACGGTATTATATTACGTGGAATGTGATGTTGTTGCTTGCCGACACGTTTATAAAAATTAAATTTACCATGAAGGCGAATATTTTTTTGCAGAAATTCTTCAATAAAACTCTCTGGTTTCAGTCTGAGCTGAATAACAAGAAAAAAATACAAAAACACGAATGTTATAAAATTTACAACGAACTTTAGTTTTATTTTGAATCACGATTGTTACGAACTTTTGATTTTTTACCAATATTTACCGCCTCCTCTAATGTATCGGGTAGTTTTCTATTTAATGTTTCGGGATATTGTAGTGCTAGGGCACCCGAAATAAGTGCAGTCGCTCCAAATATTAGTGATGGTAAGGATTTTGATATAGATTCTAGTAATGGTGTTTGTGGTGCCAACATAGCACCGAATCGGCCAAATGTTGAACACCATCCCAAAAGTGTATGCCGCAATGGAGTTGGAAATAGTTCGGCCGCAATAAGGTACATCACTTGAAATGAGATTGTAATAGCAAATTTACCAACTAAAAACAATATTAAAGTCCACGTTTCATTCGTCTCCAGTATACCGTTGCATATACTGGCGAAGCCACTCAAAAACAAAGCCCCCGCCAATGATTTCTTGCGACCTAATTTATTCGCCATAATATAACTGATTGCATAAGCGGGCAACTCAATTGCACATACTGCAATGAAATTTGTAAATTTATTTCCACCAAGTGCAATCGAATTTAAACTTAATCCGTAGTAAACGAGTGTGTGGGTGATCCACACAAATGAGATTGACATTACGCGCAATAATATCGTCGGATAGTTTAATAGTTGTTTGATATCTAATTTTTGTACAACTTGGTTTTGTATAAAAATAGTCTCATTTTCTTTGTCCGTTTCTGCAGTCTTCCAGTTCTCAATTTTTTCTAGAGTCGCACTTGTCAACTTCTTTTTATTCATTCGAGCTGCTCCCTTTATAATTAACTCGATTTTATCGTATTGATGTGATGAATGCAACCATCTTACGCTTTCGGGCAGCAGCCAGTGGTACGACAGGAATAAAAAGGCTGGAGCGTAAAGTGTGCGAATTAATAGTCTCCAGTCGAGTGTTATCATGGCTAAGCTACCTAGAAGAATTTCACCAACTGCGTATGCGGTAAATGTCATAACACTGGTGAGGGCACGATATTTAACGCCGATTAGCTCCATAGCTGAAATGTAAATGTTTAGTAATTTAACGGTTCATTAGGAAAATATTTCTTTGGCGGTGATTACCTAAAATATAGCAAGCGCTAAAAATCCCTGAACCGATAGCCGGATCCAACAATTCAAAAATGAAGAAAAACATATAAGAATTAGCAAACGATCGGATTAGTCCAAGTACACCCGATGTCATAAATCCAAAAATAAGCGCAAATTTTCTTCCAAACTTATCCGAAATTAGCCCGACTAGGGCTAGCGCGATGCACTGCCCCACCGAATTGATCGTTCCGAGCAATGTTAATTTCCATTTATTTTCACTACAATTTAGATTCCATTTCTCTCGCACAATTGTCACTTCATTCGTTTCATAAATAAACTCGTTACAAGACACTTTCACCGTTTTATCAAAATCATCTGTACTACACGTGTAATTGCCACTTGTGATATTCCCAACAAATTTATACATTTCACACTTCACTAAATCTCCTTTAGTATCAAACGTTGTAGAATGATTAAACCATTCTGTATGATAAGCGCCACTCATATCACACTGATCCACTTTACACCGATAATTTAAATCTGCCGCGGTAAACACGAAAGACATTGTGAATGGTGCCGATAACACGATTGCAATGTATATTAAAATATTATTATTGATTTGAAATAGCCCGAAACTTCCGATCTCGTCGAACAGATCGTCAACATCAAATTTGCTTGATTTTTCAGCCATTTTTGAACCGTGCGAACGAAATTAGACTGAGGTCGATACTAAAAATATTAATAAATAAATTACTTAAAAGTGAAAACAGTAAATAACCCATTAAGACGCTTTAAAGCTACGACAAATAATTCCAAATGATAGCTACAGTTGTTGACTTGGAATCAAGGGTTATTATAATAGTGAATGTAATTATCAACTAATCATAGTGTAGTGTGTGTTACGATAATTTAGTATCAACTTCAAATTGAAATTGTACTCATCATAACTAGCCGACTTTCGAGATTACTTATCGATAAGATTATAGCAATCGGTATACAACACTTATTCGACTTAAAACAGATGTGCCCATTCGCGTTTATCTAATCCGGTTATGATACGTCGAAAGAATGTGATTGGTATAACATCAAAAATATTGCTCACTAAAAATACTTATGTTGTTTTTCTATTATGTATTGTAAATAGTAGTTTACTTATGTATGTATTTGTATTTTGGTTTTGCTAGCTGTGTTGTAGACATTGTTGTGTAGTTTGCGTGTTGTGAATGATTGATCAATCATATATAGAACAGTTGACTTCTACGAATGTTTAAATTCAAATTATATATAATATTAGAAGTTATAATAGTTGAAACTGTACGTATTTGTTTATTTTAACCTTGTGAAAAATGTTAACATGAACAAATTGGAACAGCAACTGAGATAACCGAAAAAAATCTGCTCTCGCAGAACGATTGTTTGCTTACCGGTGACAATAAATGAGGTGAAATACACCAACAACGTGGAGACAAAATATTTTCAGCAACGTTTAATGTTGTACACTATAGGATTGTCCAGTAGTTTTGATTTTGAATGAATATCATGAACATCAACGAGAATAATTGTTTGAATAGTGACTTAATACTGTTAACATTATCCCATAGTAACCAACGTAGCACACTTTTGTGGTTCCTAAATGAGCATGTATATTGATACTATTGTGTATTAAATTATTGTGATGAAGTACCCTGTAATAATAAGTCTTTGTATTGTTTGATTGGTAATGGTAAATAACGAGAGGAGGGAATTGTTTAGAAGATCGAGTCGGTCGTAGTGATTAACAGTTATTGAATCATATGTAGAATAAAGCTAATACAATATCTTGTCAATGGTATTTAAATAAATATCTAAAGAAATAAACTCACTGCGAAACATACGATACAAACTACAGATTAAATTTTTTTAAAAGTAAACAAATTAGGCGGTATTAAGATAGGGCAAAGTAAAAAAAAGAGCGAAAAAATGTCTTTTGAAGGTCGATTAAGAATAAAAAATTGTGGTGAACGACGTTGAGGTCGAATTCGATTGAACGACGTTCAGTAGTAATTAGCTGGTTGTATGAATAGTGGAAAGGAACATAAAATTAAAAATGAACAAAAATCAATTTTTCTTGCAAATTTAAGTGCAAATAGTGAAAACATGTAATTAATTGGATCAATTGCCTCAGGTGATGACTTCATCTCGTTAAGCTTTTGCCTCTGGTGACGACTTCATCCAGAGCCTTCTAGAGTATAGAGCCATAATCATAATGACGTATTTTTTAGAAGTTTTTTTAGTGGTATAACTTTCCCTGATTTCCATAGGAATCCATAGTAAAAAGGGTGTTTTTCTGCTTCAAAGTTTTGAATGATAAACGCCCAAATTTTATAAAAAAGAAAAACAAAACTATTCTAAATATCTTGAACAAAAACAACTATGAATCCTGTGTGGTAGTAATAATTATTAATCGCCGAAATAATAAAATCTAAATATGTCTCAAGTTTACTTTCCAAATAGTAACATTATACCATAACAAATAGTGAGGGCGTTTTCTGTATTATTTATTTTGAATTGAAAGTTATTTTAGTTACTTTATAATTATACTTCAATGTCCAAAAAAGAAGGTAAGATGAAAAAAAAATTTGATCCACGCAATGTCTATTCTGGTTAATCTTTCTTCTGTGCTTTAACCTTTGTTGAGGCACTCGCCACACATACTCTTCATTGTAAACCATGCACTTAATATCAATATACATACATAACTCGTAATTGTAAACCATGTACAAATATAATTTACATAATTTTAGGCGTTAAGAAAAGCTTGATATGAAAATATTAAGTATTCAATTTACATAACTTTAGGCGTTAAAAGAAAAACGCGTGTGTATGATATATAAAATCATACATGATGTGAATGAACTATAAACTGAATTACAGTAACACACAATTTATGAAAAATACAATTTTTTGAAATAAACATAATTAATTGTTGCAAAATGCAAATATTACAAAATCAATAACCTATTTCAATAAGTAAACAATTGCAAATATAACAAAATTATTAGTAATTGTTTGTTGTTAGTATAAAACAATATACAAATTTTGTATAACCAAGAATTTATCGATTTTCATCGATTAATCACGTGATTAAAATTTATATCCATCCAGTTAAATAAATTCTTTTAGAAAAAAACAGAATATAAAACTTATAATCGATATATTGGCATAATTAATTTCTCAAATATTGTACAGCATATCTAAGTCATAATAGTAAAATTAAAAATATAATAAATTATTTGTTCAACCCAAATATCGAAGCGTTAATTCCTTGAAATCATCAGCAAGAAGAATTTCCAGTTTCCTGAAAAAGGAAACACCGGAGCAGATAAAAGTAAGTATATATATCAACTATTAATCCTGAGGCAAAACGAAGGTTCAAAAGACATTCAAGCGGAGGCTATGCACGGCAAAGCGGAGGGGTAATAAATACGTGCTTTAGTGCATATACTTGTCTAGCGACTTGCTTGTATCTTTGAATATCCGAATAGTTCATACTAACAATCGTGTCTTACGACACTACTCTCAAAACGATAGGGTTAAACTCTATACAATTACAATTGAAATTTTCAATAATAGCCCCCACCAGAAGTAAGCTAGAAATGATTAAGATTTAATTGTATTAATTAACTGACATTAAAATCATTCAGTTTTATTAATTGCATCGTGGTTTGTGTTTACAATCAACATTCATCGTTTTAATCTCTAAAATATATCTTCAAGATGTTACAACAGTATTTATACTTCTAATCAAATAAACGTTTCATAAATAAATCCTACAATACGAATTAGAATGTAGTACTAAACTAATATATAATCTATTACCTAACTTCAGCATGTGCAATATTGTAATATATATCATTCATCCTCTCCACACTTTAATTCTTTGCTCTTGATTCTTTCTTCGTTTCCTTCCTCTTCACCTACAAACTGCGGCGGGGAAATTTTGCGGCAGGGAAATCTTTAATTCTTTTTTCATCAAAAATATTTTTTGATTCTACTGATTTCTCGCACCACTACGAAGATAAAATATTTCAAGGCCATTTTGTTTATTCTTCAAGTTGTCAAATTTTTGTCATTATACAAAAATATTTTACGTGTACACATCGTATTATAACCTAAAAAACAACGCGAAAATTTTTTTTTTTAATAATTTTTAAAAATTCTTTATTAGTTTTCATTAATATTTTTTTTAAATATTATATACATAATGTCAGATTCATGTAAGAATTTGAGTCGGGAACAGACACTAAAATTAATTCAAGAGTTACAAAAATATCCGTGTTTGTTCGACCCGCTTAATGTTAATTTTTTAAATAAAGTATTTAAATATGAAAAATTAAATTTAATGTTAGTTGAAATTAAAAAAATCAAGCGACACGTAACAATTGATATTATAAAACGAAAAATTTGAACGCTAAAAGCGCAATTATGGAAAGAAAAGCGGAAGATAGACAATTCGAAGAAAAGCGGCTGCGGCATCGATGAGTAGTATGAGCCCACACTCTGGTGCTATAAGGAATTGAGTTTCCTTCTTCACTGCAACGATGCGGAATCGAGTTCTTCAAATATTTGTTTCAAATTTAATTTGTTTTAACTTGTAAAATTTAAGCTCTTGATATAGTAATTTAATTTTTTTTTAATTTATTCGTTTTCAGAAACCAAAAACAACAGCACAAACTAAATAATTAGAAGCAGAATGCCATAGTGCATTACAAATGTCAAGGGAGTACTTTCAAAATCGAGCGGCTATACAACCATTCGGCAGAGAGGGGGAAATCTGCCGATACCTATGCAGCCTCTTAAAAAAAAAAAAATCGGAGGATGTTTTTGACAATTTAACGTTCGAAATACTGGGGCTTGTCAACAAAAATACAAGAGAAGAGAAACAAAGACAACAATTATTTACCATACCACATCTAGAGCAAAATACCACTGTATCCTATCATTTACCCTCACCCATCATACCCATAGATAACCATTCCGTCTATCCTAATCCGTGTCCTACCTCAAAATTTGAAACAATTTATAAAATACTAACTCCAACCAGTGATCTGTCAAATGATTACTCCCCTATGTCAAAATATTCTAAACCATGCCGAGATTCGGAAACACCCTCCTCCAGTTCCGAACATTCATTTATTAAATTATATAGTACCCCACCACAGTTTAATCATTTACCACCCTCACCCTCTTTCATATTATCTGATAATACCGCAGCCCAATCCACAAGACAGTTACATTTTCCACAACCTTCCTCATCCTCACCCTTATTACCTGATCATGCCGCAACCCAATTTAAACCTTTTCCACAAACATCCTCGCCTTCTCCCATATTACCTGGCCCTTTTAAAGATTCCCTCGACACCACATATAAGAGACAAAAACCAATAATACTACAATATATTTTGCTAAAGCAGCCGTCAAAACATCCGTCCCTCACATTACAAAAAAAAATATCAAGGAAACAGAAATAGCGCAGCCAACCGATTTATTACATATAGCCATAGACCACGTATTTCATGAAAACATTATAGAAGACTATGAATTATCCGACGAAGAATACGCTTCAAAATAAAACTTAATAAATAAAAAAAAATTCGTTATATTGTTCTTATATTTATTTAAAATATTTAAATTATAGGGCTCCTTCGTTGTTGAAATACTCGGTTAGTTGTTGTCTAACTAATTCACCGGATTTCGAATTATGTATATTTAAACGGCCATCTGCCTTCTTCCGTTGCTGATCTGCAGAATTACCAAGTTCATAAACATGAGCTTCATCTCTGTACCACCTACTCCTTTCTATTAAGAAGTTAAGAAGTACGCAGCAACATTGAACAATAATCTCCACTTTATCTTGATGAAGATTAATTGGTCTCTGGAAAATTTGGAATCGATTACTCAAAATTCCAAACGCACGTTCAATATTTTAACGAGTCCGGCTTAATCTTCGGTTGAATATTTTTTTCCTTTCATCGGCATTGTCTCCAATAAACATATGCGGCAGTAATCTCGAATCTCCAATGTATTTTTTTGATGGGAAATATCTGTCGGGTTGCTGCAGCACATACATAAAATTGGAGCGTTGCAAAACACCACTATCGCTAATTCTGCCATTGCACCCAAAATCAATATAAATAAATTTCGCATATGCGTCTGCTACACCGAGTAGAACAATACTGTTAAACACTTTTTAAAATTGAATGATATAATTTATTTTATATTAAAGAATTTATATTATAACAAAATTAAAATTATATTCCACATTAAAATAAAAACTTAATAAAACAGTAAATAATTGAATTAATCTAAATAAATTTATATTAGATTAAACAACATTAAGTGTATAGATCATGTTTAAATGCCCAATTTTCTTAAACCGCAAGGGCTACCATCTTTCGAAAAACTCCGAAAGCATAAACAACTTGCACATAATGCCACTAGGTGTCACTAAATATTTGCTGTCAAAAATTGTATGAAATTTTTATGTGAGCATTTTGTAAACTAAAGCAAAAATATTTTCGTGTTATAAAAGTGATTATTATTAATACGTGATAATTAAATTGATTTTGAGAACTTTTTATAAACGTCCTTTTGAAAAACGTCAATAATATTTTTTTGATTTTGTAGTGACATCTAGTGGCAAGCGCTCTGTACTTGTTCTTTGATCATGCTGCCTCTTTCGGAAAACATGATCTATTGCTTTCAACTAAAATGAGTTACGTATTTTTTTTGGTTAACGGCTTGTCAAAGCAACAGCAAAAATTAATTTTTTTTCGTGTATTTTCTTGCCAGTTCGACTCTTATGGCAGGTATTGAAACTAAAAATTTGGTTAAGATTTGTTTAACTAAACTATTTTTTTGTCTATTTGGTACGATTTTTATTACATTTTTTATTTTTGGTGAAAGCAATACAACTAATAACAATAATGCGTATGTGGGTGTTTCAAAAATCATACATTCGTGCGAATACATATATTATACAAGGATATCCATTTTAATCAAATATTTGAACTTAAAGGTAAATTATAAAAAAAATCCTAACCAACAAAATTTAACAAGATGTACACTATTTGGGCTGTAGTGGTATATAGGTGCCGTGATTTGTTACTTGACCCTAATCCCGATAAACAGGATGCACTTTCACTTCACTGTTATATAAAACTGACTCCACTTGATTAACCACTAAATAAATAAAACAAATCCAATGGTTTAATTATAATTTATTTTATATCAAGTAAATACAATATTCTGATTTTTTTTTGTTGAGCAGCTTACTAATCCGTGGATCGATGTGTATTGATCAGGTCGGGTTTTTTTAATTTTTTTTTAATCATAACATTTTATTAAATATTATATACAAAAATATTTATAGACCTAATTACAAAGTGTAATATAAATATTTTTGATATTCTAAAATCTCGGAAGCAATAAGCGAGATCGGATTTTATGTACTATATATTGCATGCGTCTTATGTACTTGTATACAACCTTTCATAATTTATTATATAAATTTATTGGAAGCAGGTGGATACGGTGTGTTACTCCAAAGCTTACCTAAATATACAAGCCGTCAGGTTCAGACCAATTTTAAAAGAAGCTTAATTTAAGGGGGATACATTTTACGATTTTCCATAAGAACCCATGTAAAATTGAACATTTTTGATTAAAATTTTATGAATGAAAAATACTCGTAACAGAAAATATTTTTATGTTTATATTTAAATCAAACCTTTGAGTATAACATATTTTAAAACCAAGTAGTACGGATGAATAAACTCCAGGATCTTTCATTCCGAATTCAAGAAGACCATAATCCTGAAGAATTGGTACATTCGCCTGAGCGACTGAATTGATGCGCTGAAATTAAAGATGAATTCAGTTTTTTAAAAACTAGTCTTAATTAAATTTATATTTACCATGATGCTAATACGAGTATTTGTAAAGCTTTTCTTGCTTCATATTCCATTGTATCTTCAAACATCATATTTTCAATTACCCCACCTTTTGTTAAAAAATTAAATAAATTTGTCAAGTTGTCAACTACCTCAAGAGCATGAGATCTGCCATCCTTATCGGTCGAGAAAAATATTCTAAAATAGGCATTTGTGACAGAATCACGTTTTTCTTTATCACTCGACCAAACTAAATTCAATGATTTAATCATTCCGACCTCAGTTCCCTCGATGCCAAACCAATATCCGGTTGTGAAAAATGAAATAGCTTCAATCACATCACTATTTGTTTTCGACTGTATAATAAAATAATAAATAAAAATAAATTAATTAATTTAAATAATTTAAAAAAAAAAAATTTCAACTTACTACTTTTCTCCAATGACAAGTATGACATTTGTTGAGAATATGTCAAAAAATTAGCTTTTCCATTTTGTACACTGTCAAGTTTTCAAGCTAGTAATTAGTGACATCTGTAGTTTACCACAAAAAATATATATTTCGGTTACTATTTCTGTTCGAATGAGTTATAAAAATTAATAATCCGTTTTATTTTGTTTTCCCCGGACCTATTATGGTTAATAGAGCAATCAAATGTCAAAGTGGTTTTTATGTGCGAAATTTATGTGCATTAATATTAATTATTTGAAAAAAAACAACAATATTATTAATATATTTAAGAATAAATAATTTATCAGAGCTAATCAAAACTTGAAAATCTTTTGTGAAAGTGTTGGATTACGACCTCAATTTGAAAAGTACTTAATTGGTAAGTATTACAGTAACAATAAGTCCAAAAAATTTCAATTGTAATTTACCTGTCCGGTTAAATTAGTTAAATTAATTAAGCCAGTCTTTTAATTTTGCGTATATGTTTGAGTATAAATATTTGCATTTTTGTATTTTAAATTAATACATATTAAAAACATTATAATACACAAATTTTATATTTAAATTTAGCAAATAAATAATTATAATGCCTTCGGGATGCTGTGTTCCAAATTGCACCTCAACTTTTGAATCGCACCATTTATTTGGTTTTCCAACTGATGTTGAGTTAATGGAACAATGGGAAAAAAATATTCCCAGAAGAAATTGGAAATCGTCTAAATGGAGTAAAATATGTCACATCCATTTTGAGTCAGAGTACATTATAACACCTAATGATACTGATATCGGTAAATTTATTTTGGCTTATTTAAGATCATCTCATTTACAATTTTTTAATTTATTTAGCCAAGAAAAAATCCAAAGGTGGAGGTTGTCCAATAATGCGGTTCCAACATTATTCCCCGAGCTCCCTTCCTACTTTACTCGGAAAACAATTAAAAGAGCCGATCCAGGTTTGAGAAGAATGCACCAACCAAATTTGAAAAATCAACAACTCGAAGCTGCAATTGACGAACAAAAAATTCATCATTTGAAGGATATCTACCTCTCAGATAAGTATACCATCCGCGATTTTATAATCAAACCAGCGGATGAGAAAATATATTTTTGTAAAATTAGTTGTACGACTACCGTTTGGCGACATTAGTTTTAGTATTTCCAATTCTTTTAAAGTAGAAGTTTTTTTTAACAATATTAAACAAAAAAGCGCGGATTTTAAACATTTATTAGAGAACAATTTAAAATGTGATACTTTTCCAAAACTAAATAATTTAATTAGCTTTTTAAATAATATAATTTTGCCGGTAAAAAGTATCACCGACCACAAAATTTTAATTCAATCTAGGCTCGAATCTTTGAAAGCTGTAGAAGACGTTACTGAAGAAACAACAAAAAAATTAACGATCCTTCAAGAACAATGCGAACTTTTATTTTTAAATGCTATTCGTTATAGCCCGGAATTAATTGTTTTTTCTTCAATGATGTCTTATTCGTATCCAGCTGCGTATAGATACTTACGAGATAGTAATATTTTAACATTACCGAATCCCACGTATTTGAAATCATTTAATAAAGGTAATTTAGAATCGGGTGCAGCAAAAAACTATTTAATTAAAAAAATTTCAATATTAGAGCCACACGAGAAATACGTTAATTTGATGTTAGACGAAATCCATGTAAAGTCAGCTATGACATACAAAGGTAGCAAAATAGAAGATTTGGCTCATAATCTTCCTGAGATATCCGAAAATTCTTTTACGGTAGCTAAATCCATACAAGCGTTTATGATTTCTTCACTATTATCTAAAAACAAAGATATTGTCGGACCATACTCGGTTAAAAAAATGGATTCAGATTTTTTATTTTCTAAGATAAAAGAAATTTTGGATATTTTGCATGAGGTAGGATATGAGGTTGTTTCTGTTATATCTGATAACAACCAAGTCAACCGGAAAACGTTTAAAAAATTTTCTCCTACTGGTGAACTCCCTGTTTGCATAAACTCAAAATATTTATCGGCCAAAAATTTTTTTTTTTTATTTGATTCGGTTCATTTGATTAAATCGGTTAGAAACAATTGGTTAAATACAAAAACGCGTACGTTTACATTTCCCGATTTTAACGATCCTGATAATATCTTAACTTCTAGTCTTAAGGACTTGGAAGTTATTTTAAGAAAAGAAGAGAAAATGGCTGTGAAGAATGCCTTCGCGCTTGCTCCGAAAGTTCTTCACCCCAATTCGTTCGAACGGCAAAACGTATCCCTCGCGCTTCGGATTTTCGATGATAAAAATATAATAGCACTAAACCAATACAGAGACATTTTGGGACCAAATTCTACTGGTACGGCAGAATTTCTTAGTATCATAAGAAAATGGTGGACCACAGTTAATGTGAAAACACCACTCAAAGGTACTCACTTACGAGAACCTTTAGCTGTACCAATTACATCTACGAATCGTAGTGGGCTAAATTTTCTACAAAATTTCTGTCATTGGCTACAATACTGGGATGATTTAGACGTCGGTATTAAACTTACGAAAGAAACGCATACGGCATTATTACATACAACCGGTACCCTCTGTTATATCGCGGATTATTTAATTAAAATTTTAGATTTTAAATACGTTTTATTTGGAAAATTCCAGACTGACAAACTTGAGGCTAGATTTGGACAATACACACAAATGAGTGGATGTTGTTATAACGTCACAGTACAACAAATTTTACAATCTGAGAAAAAATTAAAATTACTTAGTTTGTTGAAATAAGAAATAAGTAAAAAGTAATTTTAATTTTTCGTATTCCATGCATGCAGAAATTAAATGTACAAATTTAGAAAATATTCTAGAATGCTCTGAACAGGTTTCAGTAAACCCTGAAATTTGTTCAGCTTTGACATATATATCCGGATACGTTGGTAAGAAGGTGACTGAAAAATTGAATTGTGTTTCTTGTAAAGATAAGCTAATAACTTCCGAAGATCTCGTTTTTGAATTAAACTCGGAAACTGCGCGTTATTTAAAAGATTTAGACCGCGGAGGATTGAAATACCCTACAGAGTTTTCAATTTTCATTAGTATTTGTGTTTATCAGGTTTTTGAAACATTAACTTCGGAAAAGTTCGTTAACATTTTTTTTGAATACAAATAATCATCTTAACTATTTGTACTTAGTAATAATTAAATATATCGATAATTATTTTTTATATGAGGTGTGTAACTCGTGTCACGAAACGGATTTTAATATTATAAAACGGTGCGTTAAAATTTGGTGCAATATTTTCCTAAACAATTATTGCAAAAATCAAAATAATGCAATCCAGTGTTCCAGTCATCTTCCAAAAAAGAGAAAATTAACAATACTTAAATAATTTTGTAGTTGTATTTTCTATTTCATGTTGTCTTTATAAAGATTTGAATTATTTTAGTACCTAAATTTTTTAGTCATATTATTTAAAAAATACATGTATGTATGTACATATGTATGTATCAAAAGTGCCGCATCTAACCTAGTCATTACAAAGATTTTAATTATTTTATTAACGCAATTCATTACTCCTATTATTTAAACGATACATATATAAAATATATATATATATATATATATATATATATATATATATATATATATATATATATATATATATATATATACATATAATCTAGTCATCTACACTACATCTAGTCAAGTCATTATAAAAATTTGCATTATTTTATTAACTAAATTCATTATTATTATTTAAAAAATACATATATATAAATAAGTATGTACATATGTAATAAATTTACATGAATTATGAATTATTTAAGCTAATTTAATTTACTCTGAAAAGTGATTCGATCAAAAAGTCCAAGATTTAACAAAATTATACCACATTAATAATACAGCTAATTTACATAATTTTTTATTATTAATTAGAGAAGAACCGCTTCACAATTTGAATATGTGTTGGAATTGCCTCCAAATTTCTTCAAGGTTGGATCGTGTATGCCGATAAGTAACGTTGGCAACATCATTCGTCGGCTTCAGTCAATAAGACTTTATTATGTGGATATTGTTTGAAACAATTTAAAAGGTTTTTATGCCTAATGGAAGCAACTTTCTTAATTTTTTGTCCTGTTTTTTTTTTGTTGCTTCCATGTGTGCTTTTCCTTTTAATAATAAATTATTGTTATTATACAAATAAATAAATAAATACAATGTTTTATTAAAATCTTAAAATTTTTTTTTGTAAATTAATTAATTTTTAATTTACGAATGGTACCAAGTACTTGAATTAATTTTAGTATTTTTAATTGAGCTGATGAATTCATTTTGTTAAACTCATTTCCACCGTTAGAGATAGGAATATCATTATTCAAATTTCATTCAAATCATTATTGCAATTTTTGAATGTTGAAAACAAACGCATCGTCCGAATTTTTCGACTTCAAATCAATAATGTCCGGATGAAATTGATTCGCATGCTCGTTAATCTTTTTATTTACTAAATTATACTCCTAACTTGCTAAAACATTATTTTGATTTGTTTTTCTGAAATATGAATTTATTTCAATTTCTTATTACCGCCATCTGATTTCAAACATGAAAACTACACGGCCATTTTGTTTTTTTTTAACTTTTTTAATTAGTCGAGTTTATAAGCAGGTGTCACTACTGGCTTATTACAAAAAAAAACATGAACGAAAGGTGTGACGTCATGAGGTGGTAAAGATGTGTTTGTAAATAAAGGGGTTTTACTAAAACATTAATTAAATATCTATAAACAAGATTTTATTAATTGATTTTCAAATCGTATATTTACCAATCATTCTTCTTGATAACGTAGAAATCAAAATTCATTTTTGTAAGATTTTTCATTTAAATAAAACGATATTAAAAAAACATAACTTTTCATATGATTTGTATGAAAAATTCATTTTTTTTTGTCTTTCTATCCCCCTTATATTAAGTTCGAATTTTAACCTGACGGCTTGTATATTTAGGTAAGCTTTGGTTACTCATTATTGCTTTATTATTTCAATATAGTGCTTTTTTGGAAAACCATATAGGCTTTCACAAAGCCAATCCCCTTAAACTTAATAATGGCTCAAAGCGATAACCTAATATTATCCATGTCTATTATGAGAAAATCGATATATGAAAATTTTCTTTTATTGGCCAACATCTGACCTTGATTTTCTATGAGTGTACTTTAATCATGCTCTTTCATTCATGCTTTTTCATGAAATATCGATTATTCGAAAACTTGAAAATGTGGATCTTATGCTTGTCTAAGAAAATTGATATTTTTTAACTTTCATTTATCGGCAAACATGTCACTATTATTTTATGATATGCCTAAAATAGAGTGGATATGCATTAAAGCAGATTAAAGTGCACGCTTAGGCCTATTCAAATCATAGTGAGATGTTTGCCGATAGAAGAAAGTTTTTAAATATTGATTTCCTTAGATATGCATAAATCCACTTTTTCAAGTTTTCGAATAATCGATATTTCAATAAGTAAACCTAATATGAAACATTAGCCAATGAGCGTGATTAAAGTACACTCAAAGAAAATCCAGGTCAGATGTTGGCCAATAAAAGAGAATTTTGATATATCAATTTTCTTATGGTAGGTCGACATGGATAATATTAGGTTATCGCTTTCAGCCATTATTATGTTTAAGGGGATTGGCTTTGTTAAAGCCCAAATAGTGTAAATCTTGATCAATTTTGTGTGTTTGGATTTTTTTTTTTAAATTTACCATTAAGTTCAAATATTTGATTTAAATGAATTTCCTTGTGTAATAAATTCGCCCGAATAATGCCCTCTCACATTCCAACTGCGTGATTTCATCTAATTTACTCCTCGGAATTTTATAAATTGACTTGAGTTCTCAAACATACTTGCGGATAGCTATTGTGCAACATCAGCCAACATGAAATCTCGGGTAGTATCACAGCCATATTCCTTTATCATATCGGCCGGATAGACCGCGTCTAATTTTCACTTGGACGTATTTTATTTATACTAACTTTATTGTATTTCTATTTTTGTTTTTAAAGTTTGTTTGTTTCTATCTCTGCAATCTTTTCTGGGGATCAACGCACTCCCAACTCTTTCGCAATTCGCCTTTTACGTCCTACCTTACGCAATAGCCAAATCGAGGACGTACGTCTATAGACCCGTTTTCGTTTAAACCACTTGCACATGGCATTGCTTCATTGCATTGCTTCATGCCAACCTATAGTGCTGACATGAAAGGTGGGTTGGCCTATGGGATCCGCACTCTCAACAGAGGGTCATAGATGTGTTCATCTGCATCACCGATCGTAATCAGATGATGAAAAATACCTTTTGCATCCCGCCCCTATAGGGATTCGAACCCGGTACTCGCCGATCCAACCGCCGCAGCTGTTTTTAAAGTTTTTGGCTTATTACCAAATTGAGTTAAATTTAATTGATTCCGTTTTGTCGGTTACAAAATGTTTAGCACTTGGGAATTGTGCAAATTGTTGCGGATTCGATGGTATTTGTATTTGTTGCCCTGGTAACGCATTCGGCACTGTAAAACGGAATATAATTATAATAATTTCCTCTCTCATTTTTTATTTTTTTTCGTTTTAGTTTATTTGTTTGGCTTAAGTGTCGCCACACACATTACCAATGATTAAATTATTTGGATATGTCCCTGAAGATTAGTATTCATATTAATATTCTTTATGTTTAAACCTTATGTTTTTTTTTTTTTTTTTATTTGATAAATTTTTATTCCATTTACTCTTATATATTTTATAAATATTAATAGTTTAATTTATTATAGTTACATATTGTTTTTAATTTTTTTATTTTTTTTACAAATTTAGATTTAAATCAACTTTAATATTCTCATAACTTATTATTCTTGTATCTTCATTAATTGCTTCCAGACACTTCTTTGAAGAAGGGCCGAAACGATGAAGTGTAAAACTTTATTACTAAAGATAATTAATTAGATGTACTATTATTTTATTATTATTACAAATTTAAGATTTTATTATTAATAAGTACAAAAGTAGTTATAAATCTGATTATTTAATTAAGAAATACATTATCAATATTAAACATAATTATGTCAACCTTATAATTATTTCTCTCAACCACACACTAATTTAAATATTTACTTGCGTTTCCTTCAAAAAATTTTTTTAGCTCTAATTTAGCTCTAATATTATTCTATTTAACACTCTCTTCAATTATGTGACTAATACCTTCTAATTTATTATACACTTCACATATATCACTGGTTTCCTTTTTAATTAGTTTTAAAAAATTTTTATCATAAGTATGATTGGTCCTCACTCTCCTGATTCTTCTCACCATTCCAGCATCTAAATTTTTTTTATGAAACCAGGGTTTATTAAAAATTATTCCTGCAACATTTTCTCTGTGTTTTATACCTTTTAATTGAGCATTTGTAGAAAATTTGTGCTCCACCTTTCGTACATTTTCTTTTTGAAATTTCAAATATTTTCTTTTAAAGTATTAGAATACTGTATGTAATCATATTACCATCTGCACAACCTTCCTTAGCCGCAGCATCCGCTTTATCATTTCCTCCTATATTGATATGACCAGGGATACAAATAATTTTCGTTTTCATTCCATTTACTGGGGAAAAGAAATTTTCCTTTTTTATTTCTATTTTCTATAGACTTACACGTACTTAAGGAATCCGTGAAAATTACAATATTTTCTAACTTTAATTCTAAAGCTTTCTTAACAGCTTCTATTGCAATTAATTCAACATTTTTAATAGCAATGTCCTCATCTATTTTATATGAGTAAGTAACATTATTAAATTCAAAATATATTTCAACTCCTCTCATATTATTAATCAACGCACCGTCAGTATAAATCTTGTTAACACAATATTGCGAGTTACTTAATTCCAAAGACCAAATTTTAATTATATCCAGATTATTATTATTAGTTTTTATTTTATTATGGAGACCCGAATCAACCTCTAAAAGATTTACTTGATTTTCTACCTTTTATAAATCAGGTAACATGGGTAATTTATCCAAATCCATTTTATATTTATTATAGAAGTCATTCAAAATTTTATTACCCTCACCATTTTTTATATTGTTGCCTATCAATTTTTTCTTCCATAGGAATTTCGCCAGCTTCTGCAATTATCGCTGAGATTGGAGTGCTGTTAGTCAATCTTAAACAAATCCTTAAAGAAGCGTTCAATTAAACTCTTATAGATATCTAAAAGAATTGTTGGATTCGCCTAACCGTTTTTCCAACCTTGACATGCACAAATTACATAAAAATTTAATATGTTTATTGAAATTCATTTTTTTATCCAAGAGGAAACCCAGTATTTTCATCTCTTTGACTTCCTTAATAATAGTACCATTTAATTTTATATTTATCACACCAGATTTACTAATATTATTCAAGTTTAAAAAATTGGTTTTATTAATATTTAAATTATTTAGTTCTTTATTGATTAAATTTAATTTTTTATTAGCCGTTCTATTAATATCTTTAGCATATCTTTCAGTGATGATTAGTAAAAAATCATTAACATGTTGTAATATTTGCAAATTGTCATCTTCCTGCTTATGCAAACCCGTAGTATAAATATTGAAAAGATCCGAACTTAAAAGATCCGCTTGAGGTATGCTATTACTTGTTATAAATTCTAATTTATTATCTCTATTTTCAAACCTTATTCGCCTATTTATTAATGAACGATAAATCCAATTAACATATTTAACTTCCAATTTCAATTCTAACATATGCTAAATTAAGATATTAATATTCAAGCTGTCTAAAACCTTTTCTATATCAGTTGATATAATTAATGATAATTTTCCTTTACCTTTGTTTTTCTCTATGATTTTTAATAATTTGTTAAAAAAATCGGTGGTAGAATAACCCTTCCTAAAACCAAAACTATTGTCAGGAATAATTGTATGTTGAGTATAAATGACTACCTCTAAAGTTATTTATATCATTAAGATTTTTATTAGGTTTGGGAACTGCTACGATTTTTATTCTCTTTCATATATCCGGATAATATTCATTCCTACAAGTAGCGTTAAGATGGTCCTTTATTTTTTCAATGTGTTTAATAGGGATGCTTTTAAGTAATTTATATGATATTTTTTTAAACCCGAACCCGAACTTTTACTTGTAATAAGTATATCCAAAATTTCTTCAATATCAAATTCATCATCTTCTATAACACAATTATGAATTTTCAATCTATCTTCCATTCCAACCACAGATTCCCTAATATTTTGAATCATAAAACTTTTCATGTTATCCAAATCCTTAAATATGTTAAATCCACTTGCCCTGGTTTTATTATTAAAAATTGTTATCCTACGCCAAATTTCTCTATAATATAAATTAGGATTTATTTCTTCTAAAAATGAACTCACTCCACCATCTTTTACTTTTATATTTATTATTATCAGGAGCTTCTTTAGTGTTTTTATAAATAATATTATTAATAATCTCTTCGTATTCCTCTATATCGTCTGAATGATTACGATTCATGTTATTAATTTCATTTATTATGTTTTTAGTATTAATAATAGTTTTTGTAATAGCTTTCGAACAATGATTAAAAACCTTAATTAAAATAGGGAAATGATCAGTTGTACCAATTTTGACTTTATCCACTTCACATAAAATATCTTTGAAAATGTCAGAAGTAGATAACGACACACCCAAAGTTGAAGTCCGCCTTCCTTCGTCTAATCTAGTAATTTCTGCTTTTTTGATAATTAATTTAGATCCTAAGATAATTTTTGATCCCAACCGCATAATGGATGATGCGCATTAAAATCACCCATTATAAAATTATTAGTATTTTGATTATCTTCTATTATTTTTTTTATCTTATTTTGAATTAATCAATTATTAATATTGGGCGGAATATAAACACCGGTTAATGAAATTTTTTTATTATTATTAATTCTTACAATAATTTTAATTAATTCAGCAGGAAAATAAGAAATACAATCAATTTTTTGAAGAATACATTTTTTTAAATTAAAAACCTTACACCCCCATAAACATCATCTCTATGAATACAGATATTATTGTAATTTTTAAATTTAATTTTATCAGATTTCACAGTCCAAGTTTCATTAATGAACACTATATCAATATTTTTATTGTTTATATAATATTCTTAATTCTTCTAAAATTTTGACATTTTCGATCATTAATTGAAATTTCATATCATCCATTTCTTTTTTCAATAATTCCATTTGTAACCTATCATTGGAAAATTTTCTTTAAAAATATTAAATTCAGGCTTTAAATCATGTTTTGCGCTTCGTTAAATGATAGTTTTTTTGAAACCATGACGAATTTTTTTTTTTTTTGTCTTTTAAATTCTTCACATTTAAAATTATTTGTAAGATGCTTAACACCACAGTAATAACATTTTAATTCATTAACACATACTTGCTTTTGATGATGTGACTGAGTACAGTTCAAACATTTTTTAGTACCTCCGGAAAATGTCTTAGAATGAGGATAGATCAAACAAGAATTACAGAATAACGGTTTCGGTACAAAATAAGAAACTTTCCGCCTAACCTCATAAATTTTTGACATCTTCCGGTAGAATATTACTTCTGAATATAATTTTAATAGCACTAGTCTTTTCCTCCTTTTTCCTCAGCATTCCATCTATTAATTCTTTCAATTCTTACGATTTTTTCTTTTAAAGTAATGTTGTCTAGAAGAAAATTCGGGACAAAACCATTACATTTATGTATCTTTTCTTAATTAACACTATTAATGATCTTACTTGCTGTCTCCATTTCTCTTGTTTGAACTTTTAATTTATTCTTCTCAAACTATCTTATTTCTAAAATTTTTCCATAATTCAAAGATCTAAGCACTTCCGCCATAACAATATCTTCAATACCTTTCTTCTCTATAATGACAAAAAACGAACCATTGTCCCCTAGTTTATATTTATTTTTATTAACTGAGTTAATGTTGTTAATTTCAAATGAATTCGTATTATTTATATTAGAATTTTCGTCTTTACCTCTTATCAAATTGCTACTTAATCCTTTACTGACATTAACCAAAGTATTCTTAATAGGATTAATCTCACACGTGTTTAAATCCATGTCAGACTCCATGTTATTTTCTTCTGATAAAAAGAAATTTCTCCTGTTACTTTTTGTCTTTTATCAGTATTAAAAAAATTGCTATTATTTCTCCATATTTGATTAGCTTTATTTTTCAATTTATCTTTTAACCTTTGTCGTAGCACTTTTTTGTTATTTATTAATTCATTTTTAATGGTATCTAAATTATTATTTTTATTTCTAAGATTATGATTACTTTTAGACGCAATGGCGTCGCTCATTAGAGCGTCACCACCCCTTTTTTCCCTCCTCACTTAGAAATTCAAATTAATCAAATATACCTACACTATTTAAATAACTTATATTATTAAACAATTATATCAATTCAAAAAAAAAAAAAAAACAAAAAAAGAAAAAAAATGAAAACTTATTCTTAATGAATAAAATCACAAAATTTACTTAGCACCGTTGCGAAAAATTCAAAATGTTGTTTGCTCTTAAAAACTTCTAGAAGGAATGTTTCCTCTCTCATTGTTTTGATTTTTTTCTGTAAACGAATAAACAATTTTGACAGCGGCTGAAAGATTTTCTGCCATCTATTGGCGAGCATTGAAGTAGTTAAATTTATTTTTACTTGTAAACAAGCTTTTGTTAAAGTTAGTGGAGAGTGTTTTTGTTGTAAAAATGTTTCTTTAAAAAAATCAAATATTAAACGAAAATGAAAATCATTTTTTTTAAGTGATATTCATACACTGTGAATTTCAAATATTTCTGCTAATTATTTCATAGTGAGTAATAATGAGTTTGTGAATTTTCATTTAAAAATCATTCTTTGTAAAAAAAGTGATTTCCCATATATTTTATGTGTTTTACTATGGAAAGTTTGTAATTTTCATCGTTTCTCATTTTTTATAAAAGCTCAGATTTTTAGATTATGTCTCTAATTGTCTCTAATATGTCTCTAATTATAAAATAATTCATTAAAATAAGAATAACATCATTACATCACAAATCCATTAACGATTATTCAGAAGAACCAAAAAGAATCAAAAAAGAAAAAAAATTAAATTAAATTAAAGTTTTAAATAATGATTCTATACAGAGCCTTCTAGAGTATAGAGCCATAATCTTAATGACGTATTTTTAGAAGCTTTTTTAGTGGTATAACTCAGAGCCTACTCTATAAATAAGAGCCTCCACATTGACTGTATTTTTTACTAAGCTTAAAATAAAGTACATACAATTTTTTCTTTACTATGAAACTATATGGGTAAACGATTGTTTTCATTTACATTTTTAGTCTATAAGAATTATGAGCTTTTACAATATTTTTATACGAAAATGTTCATAAAACATGTAATTTTAGTTGATTGAAAAATCGAATCATGAAAATGTTTATTTCTTTGTGAAAATCCTCTAGGAATATAAACTATTGCTAAAGTTTTATGGAATGTTGTTGTTGTAAAATACGTCATAACATAAAATTTATAAACAATTATAACCATCTCTTTTTAGTCTCCTTCTAAAAGCATTGCCACATGACAAAAATCTATCCGAATACAGATTCATATCATGTGGCAATGCTTTATTAACGACATTTTGTTTAAACCATAGATGTCGCATACAATGAAAAACTTATAAAAAGAATCAAATAGGTGATCGAACCGGTCGGATTCTAAAATCGGTCTGATTTTTCATTTGGTTAAACATATTTTTGGTGGCTTCCCTCTATAGTAATAATTAAATTGTAATAATAATTAATTAAATATAATTTTTTTATAAATTTACTAAAATTAAACCATTGCTATGAAAGAAATTATGGTAATTTTACGTAAAAAGTTTTCTTTCAAATCGTTTACTCAGCCCGAATCCCTGTTGTTTTTATTTGTATGTTAAGTGACATCTAGGAATGGGAATAATAAGTAAGAGCTATTTTATTTTAAATACCGCTCTCAAATGTTATGACAATTCAAATATTCTAAACAAAAACTTATTTTGAATGGGTCATTAATGTTTGGGAATAAAAATCGATGCCAAATTTTAATCATGTTGCATTTATTTTCAGCTGTGTCTTAATTTAAATACAATAATATTTTTAATACTTGAGAAATAAATAAGGCATTTATATTACAGTTAATGTTTGTTGGTTATGTCGTTTATTTGTGATGCATAACAATCTGGGTTGATTTGATTTTTTTGATTTCTTCGCGCTCAATGCATATTATTATAATTTTTTCTCTTTGACTCTTTGATTTATTTTAATTTTAGCTGTTCAACGTATTGTCTTTTTTTTACCATTGGTTTTAGTTGTGAATAAGTGATGACGACATTAAATAGAATATTCTCTTTTTAATACATATTGTTGTTGTTGTAGACCGTTTTTTAATTTAATCCCCTTATTTTCTTTTGATTATATCTGGAAAATGGGAAAGCTTGAGAATCTGTGCTTTAAATGAGTTAGTCATTGAGTAGTTTATTAGTAATTTCAGAAAAAATTATTTATCTAGGTTTAATTTTTAATTCATATTTTTTCGTCAATCGAAATCGCGTTTTTTCATACAAACTCTATGAAAATAAATTATTTTTTAGTGTTTCTATGTCCTTTATTTGAAGTTCATTTTTTACATGACGGCTCTATTCATATCAAGATGGTTCTGTCAGAGCCAACTTTGATGTGTTGTTCAAAATAAAAGTTCGAAAAAATGTATTTTAGAAATAATTTAATTTTAATATTTCTGCTAAAAATATTTCTGAAAGAAAGAATATTTCTGAAAAAAATATCTTATAAGTACTTTAAGTACGTAGTAAGTAGTTTTTATAAGTATAGAAATACCTTAATGGTAAAATCTTATTAAATCTGAAAAGCAGAAGTGTTGATGTTAAGCGACTTTTTTCAACATTATTCTTAATGAGGTGTTCTGCTCTACAATCAACGATTTGAGTAATGATTCATAAATACCACTCCATATTATAATACCATAACTTGACTTGAATTAAGCCATTGTAAACGCGCAGAAGAACAGAAACTGGACAACGCTTACCTAAAAGATATTGCTTTCGGAAACAACCGTACATAAAAAACGGCAAATTTTCGATATGTTTTTTGAAAATAAGTTTGGAATCTAAAGTAATTCATAAATATGTAAACTGTTAAACAGAATCAAGAGATACACAAGCGCTCAGACATCTAGAAACATTTGGTGTTACGTTCATGGTTTAAAAATTAATACTATTAATATATATAATTTTCAGATTTGTGGTAACATTACCAGACAACTTAAAAAACATAGCTTTAGTTTTCGTACTCATAAACATGAAATGAAGGTCTAACCATTTTCTGAAAACCACAAGGTCATAATTCATCTGATCAACAACCAATTTTAGGGAAGAACCCTATCTAATTAGATTATCTAATTAAGCTACCGCTGGTGGGGTTTAATTAGATGGAGAATTATAAACCACGCTTTAGGTGATTAAGTTTATTCTGCATTATTTTTAATAAATTTCGATTTTTGTAAGGGTATTGGCACTTTTTGTTTTTGATTAAAATGCACAGTTAAATGTTGATGATATTAATTATAAATGTAATTTATTCACTGTGTTTTATTAATAACTAAATTATTATTATTTTCCAGCATTACATTATCGAAAGGTAAATATCGATATCCAAAACAAAATATTTATTTTATAATGACGTGCACAACCGAAAAATTTAAAAGATGTCCACTGTAAAAAAAGCTTAAAACAGAAGAGGATGAATAATTTTTTTTTTAAAATGAATTGTTTTGCTTTTGTTTTCTTTGCGTGAATTGTTTCAGGGCAGCGACCAGTTGCAGATAGTCAAGCGGTTACGATTGTCTTATGAGAGTATAATATGAATTAGTGAGCGCTGCTTTATTTGGTGTTGTATCGGTGAATGAATGTATTTATTTGTTAAGTGTATTTTGATATGAGTGAGCTGCTACGGGACTCCGCCGCAAGTGATTTTCCCCTCCTTAGGGAATGATTGAGTCAATAGTTGCAATACGAACGGTTTTGTGTGTTCGAGTGCCTGTTATTTGATCAGCCGAACAGAGAATTTCACATGTTGGCTTGTGTCGATTGATTGAAATGTTGAAATTTTTTCCATAATCGATACGATGAAATGTTTTCGTAGTCGGTGTATGACTGTATACGGACCTTCATAGGGGATAGTTACATACCTGTAACGAACCAACATCAATACATACTCGCACTGAATCAACATCCGCATTCTAGCTGATGAAGAATAAAACACAAAACAACTGATGTCACGTTGCACGTACACTAAATCAACGACATCGGAATTATAGCTGACACAACCAAATAGATGTAACAAGATCACACATCACGTTGTGTCTACCAACGATTACATTTTACCGGGAAATTACCAGACATAACGTGACACAATACATTCTGTCTAGCTTGCTAAATTATGAGTAGAATTTATATTAAAATTATATTTTAAGATCATTATTATTATTGTACTCATCAAGTTAACAATGTAGTTTCTTTTAAAATCTAAAATAAATAAAATATCGCTCTGGATAACATCCAGAGTTTTACAAAAATAATAATTTCAAGTCGTGAAAACTATAATTGGCGCAGTTGATAGTACGAGAAACCACACATACTGCAAAGTGAATGAAAGCCCGTGTTTTAAGTGTCACAATAATTGTTTAAGTTAAAGTGAAATACTGACGGTATATCAGTAAATAGTGCTTAGAACCAAAATTTTATTCTCGAACACTGTACCAAATAAGTAAAAACCAAAATCGTGTGTATTGTTTGACGGTTAGTCAAACGTAATTAAGTGAAAGTGTAATAATTTTTTTTTTCTCGAGATATCTAAAGTAGATCTAAAATTGAACACATTTCTAAAGAAATAAAAATAAAAAATAAAATATTAAATTTTTTGTGTTGTTTGATGGTTAATCAAACGTAATTTAGTGAAATGATCAATTAATAAATTAACAAAATAAAAATAAAAAGACGACTAGGCGTCAGTACCTAAACAGTGAAAAAAAAACCGAAGCGGAATCAACCCAGAAAAGTCAGGAGAAGTATCGACATTGCCGCGAATAAATGATGCTTAATCAAATATTTTTGGCAATACTTGTAATAAAACTGTGTGAAGTGCAAACTATTTGATAATAATCCTTTATTTATCCCAAAATTCTGAGTATTCCCAAAACGTTTTCTTTTCGATAAATTGCGAAATTCCACTATTGAATACAGTTAAAGTTGAATAATAAAAAAAAAATCGATAAACTTCGTGAATATTGTATTAAATATAACCGGAACAGAGATTTTTCAAAAATGACGGAAAGAACAGATTACTAAAATGGAGAAAACTCTCCAGTTATTACGAATACCAGACGCAATAAAAGACATACCGCCATTCGACGGCAACCGAACAGACCTGAACAAATTTATTACGTACGTTGACGACATTGCGGTAATACTAAAACCTGCATTTGAGAAACCAGTTCTTGGAAACATACTGCTCCGTGCCATACGAAACAAAATTATAGGAAATGCTGATAACCCATTAGAAATGCACAATACAAAAAATGAATGGCTAGGAATTAGGCGAAACCTTATCTCACATTTCGCAGATAAAAGAGATGAAACAAGTCTCATCGCACAACATACATCAAAGAAACGACCCTGTAGAAATATATTTTTCGCGAGTATTAGAAATCATTAATGCTCTCAAAAATTGGGCATCGTTAAATACAAGCGATCAGAATGAAACAAAATTTAAATCAAAGTGGTATGACGAAATGGGATTGGCAGTATTTGTTTCAAATCTGAAAGATATACTAGGATCAATAGTTAGAGCCATGAAACCCGCCGATCTACTGACAGCCAGAATTTATTGTTTAAAGGAACAAAACACCGTTTACATGAGGAATCGGTACAGAGCAAATACAACTCACGAAACCAACGGTACAACCACGTGTACAGATGTATAAACCTAGTTATGTCACAAACTTCCCCAGACATGCAAATCACATTCAATTCTTTAATCCCAATAACAATTTATACCCGCCGCATAATGATCATCAATATTTTAATCATCGACCATTTACTAACCATAATCAATTCGCTAACAGTCGCGGGCTACCACCAAAAGCCGATCAAAGGAAATTCGAGCCCATGGATACAAGTTCAAATAGCAACAAATATAGGCAACCTAATCCACGTCAATATAATTTCAACACAAATGGACCGCCCATGATCCAATCAAAGGAATTGTACAATATTTCCACCAATCCACATGATCACGAAAGCGATCACTTTTACGAATCATACGATGGGAACGTACAAATTGAAAATTATGAAGAAACGTACGATCAACTTATAGAAAATACACCAGAAGAACCATCCCCCATAATTGAAATAGAAGATGAGGATTTTCACCTAACCCCATCGGCGGATACGGCTACTTGAGCCTACTAACTAATCAACATCAAACAGGCTATCAATAAAAAAAAATATTTATTTTAAATTTTATAATTGTATTTTCAAAATTTGTACCGAAACGCTGCAACCGAAACGACCCGTGGTCTAAAAAGTTCTTATCAAAGATTTAATATTATTAGATGAATTCGAACGTCTGTGCAGCAGTTAAAAGGTGGGCACCACCAGAGAAAGGTTGTTACTTTAAGAAAAGGCGAAATGGCGTACATATATTCGGTTTACAAGAGAATTAATCATCAATTTGTTTTTCATGTGTAATTTAACTCTTTTGATATGCACTATGTGAATGAGCATGCTGCTCAAAATAGCGCATACCTTAAGTTATGAAAATTGATAAATTGATAACCAAATAAATAAATAAAAAATAAAAAAAAATAAAAATTACCTTACGTAAACTTATAATTCAATCAAACAAATTACAAATTTTTAATAGACACTGCGCATCCAATAAATCTTTCATCAGTCCCGACATAATTAATAAAGAATGCATTCAAAAAATCAAACCCTTGACCATCGCTACTTTGTTCAACAGTACCACTGTCGACCAGTTGGTAGTATTAAAAGGCCTAAAAGAATTCGAAACAACTGAACCATTATAATTTATTTCATTCAAATTCCACGACTATTTTCAAGGTCTAATTGGAATGGAGATAATGCAAAAATTAAAAGTCACCCTGGATCTAGGTAATTCTAAAATAATTACACCTACCATAGAAATCCCAATAAAATACAAATTAAATTTTATCTCAGCAACGTATAGTATAGCACCAAGGAGTAAATTAGTTGCAAAAGTTCCAGTAACTGTAGCCAACGGAGAAATCTACCTTAAACCTCAAGTGCTGAGAAATAACCTCATAATACCAGAGGGAGTTTATACAAGTATTAATAAATTCGCCTATGTAGAAGTAGTAAACTGTGCACTTCAACAGAAACAATTCGCTGTAGAACATCCAATAGAATGCGAAGAATTGAAAGCAAATCACATAGAAGTCCATAACATTGAACCAATGTCTACAAAAAACGATAGCGAAGACATCACTCAATTAATACAGACGAGTCACCTTAATTACGAAGAGAAAAGAAGCATAGAAAAACTCTGTTCAAAATTCGAACACGTATTCCAAAGGGAAAACGATCCATTAACCTTCACCAACGAGATAAAACACAATATTGCTCTGAATGACGAGAAGCCCGTCTTCACTAAAAGCTACAGGTACCCATACGTTCATAAACAAGAAGTTGAATCACAAATTGAAAAAATGTTAGACCAAGGAATCATCCGACCAAGTTTTTCACCGTGATCGTCACCAATATGGATCGTGCCAAAAAAGAAAGATGCATCAGGTCAAACCAAATGGAGAATGGTTATAGACTTCAAGAAGCTTAATGAAAAAACCATTGAAGACAGATATCCACTCCCTAATATCACGGACATCTTGGACAAATGAAGGAAAAATGCATAAGAATAAAATTAAAAAACTCTTCCAGGTACCCCATGACGTACACACAGGAAATCAAACTGACATCACTCAACGATAATAAGGGAATCATACCTCTAAAAATAGGATATGCAAGATTTTACAAAAACTACCGGAAAATTATTCACATAATACAACTTCAGCCATACGAAAACCTAATCGATGAAATTGAAAAGCAAATCTCTCAGACAACCAACGAATCATCGAAAAACGAATATACGAACATATTAAATAATAAAAGGATAATAATTCAACACAAACTTGATAATCTGAAGAAACTATATAAGGAATTGTTACTAAAAAGGACCAAAAGGGGCTTAATAAATGGTTTAGGAACTCTCATCAAAGACCTCACAGGAAACCTTGATAACCAGGATTTTTAGATATACAAAAAGCTATAAACGAAATCAACGAAAACGAAGATTTACTCAATAATCAAATAAATAAACAAATTTACATAAACAACCAATTAATCACAAGGATGCGGGACGTTCAAGAATTCGTCATCACAACCCTCACACGACTACAATTTGAAAACAGACAAATAACTGACAAATTAGACCTAATAGAATTACTATTAATATATGGCCAACACTTCTACAAAATAATCTACATATTATAGACATCCTACATAAAAATATGGACGAAATTTTAGACATAACGTTTTCACAACAACAATTATTTTCAAAACATTTACTGACACAAAACGAAACAACGTACGTACTAAATTTACTCAGACAGGACGGCATACGCTTACAAAATGACAACCTCATTTACAGCCTATTACAGCTTAGGGTTCTATCATAGCAATAAAAACTAATTTTTATTATCAGAATACCAATTTTCAATAAAGGAAATTTTGAAATATATCAAATAAAAACTATACCATTTAACAACCAAACCCTAAACCCTAATCCTCCAAAATCCATTATCCTAAACTACCTTTATTATCAAGTATATGCCACAAACTGTAAAATAATATACAACACACACTACTGCGAAGAAACTAGAATGGAACAAATAAAAGGATCATGTGCCCCGGCAATTATTAAACAACAACCAGCTAATTGTGAAAGTCAATGTGTAACTCTCCAAGAAGAAATAGACTACTTCAGCTATGGGAAATTATACATTCATCCCAAATCAACGAGTATAGCATATAACTCCAACTGTAAACAGACAACAAATAAAATCACTGGACCAACTTTAATTGAATTCTCAAATTGTACAATAACAATCCGAAATCAGGAATTTTCAACACTGGAAAACGAATTCATACACCAGCTTGAGATTGAATTACCATACAACGATGTATTCATCAATCATACATCACCCGAAATTAGTCTTCAAATCTTACATGACAAAACCATAGCAAACATGGAACGTACAAATCTACTACATAAACATGCTAAACTACACACATCATCAGGACATGTCTCATTGATATTCATAATAATTATTATCTCCCTCATAATCATACTTTCTATTAGGAAATGTTATTTAACCACTACATGACCACTATTGCAGCCTGCCGTTATTCTTAGGGGGGAGGAGTTACATACCTGTAACGAACCAACATCAATACATACTCGCACCGAATCAACATCCGCATTCTAGCTGATGAAGCATAAAACACAAAACAATTGATGTCACGTTGCACGTACACCAAATCAACGACATCGAAAATATAGCTGACACAATCAAATAGATGTAACAAGATCACACTTCACGTTGTGTCTACCAACGATTGCATTTTACCGGGAAATTACCAGACATAACATGACACCATACATTCTGTCTAGTTTTCTAAATTATGAGTAGAATTTATATTAAAATTATATTTTAAGATCATTATTATTATTTATATCCTTTATATTAACTTCACCTGCTTGATTGCTTGCTTGAGTGTCCTTACGATCTTCAAGTTCAAAATTGACCCACTTCCTGTGATCCTCTCGCGCTGAACTTTTGCACATCGACTTTTGTCACCTAACAATACTTTTGGCAAAATTTCAGTTCGATCAACATACTATAACTAAGTATTTTCTTTAATTTTCAATTTAAAAAATTCAATCTAGTAGTGTTCCAAATGTTTCTTCAAGTAAGTTTGAAATTCAAATTTGTTTTTTGAATGACCCTTACCAGAGCACCCTGTATTTGATAGAGCCATAATCAAAAAATCTGAGCTTTTATAAGGGAATTAGAAACGAGGAAAAAACGGAACTTTTCATAGTAAAACTCACAAAACATAAGGGAAATCACTTTTTTTCCTAAGACAAAGTTTTAAATGAAAACGTTACAAATTCATAATTATGAATTCTGAAATACTTTCATAAATGTTTGAATTTCAACATATATGAATGTCGTTTAAGTAAATCGTTTTCATTTTCTTGTAATAATTGATTTAATTAAACCAAAATATAAAAACAATTTCATAACAACAGCATTCTGGTCAAATTAAAATAAAAGCTTACTACGATTCGTTTGGTCATTAAGTCAATATACATTACATAGATGGCAGTGATGGCCGTAAAAATTTGGAAAAATCGTACCAAAAATTACCACCTGGGGAAATTTCAAGTTCAAAAATTGTAGGAAAAGCAAAACAAATTCACAAAATATAGGGACGTGTGATAATTTTGCGATTAAATAATTTTTTTTCGTATTTTTCTATAACCATTTTAGACATCTTACGTACACTAGTAAAACTAAAGATAAATTTAGCAAGTATTATTTTAATTCATCAGAGCCAACTTTGATGTATTTTTCAAAATGAAAGTTCGAAAATAGTTATTTGTGTATCAAGAGCGCAAAGTGGAGGCCAGCAACCTTTCGAGCGTGACAAACAACTTTGCGGACGTGTTTCACACTTTATTTTTCCTACAATCATTTTAAAAAATATAATAAAAAGATAATTTTGTAGTAAAATTTACTATACTGACAATACGATTTTATTTTAGGACCGAAATTTTGTTCAATCGAGTAGTCAAAGATTTTTTTTATTTTTCATAAAGAAAAACAAAAATTTGGTTTGATGTTTTATACAAACATTAGTCTTTCTTAAAAATGCGTGCGGTTTCAAGTTTTGTCACACGTTTCTAAGAGAAACGTGTGACAAAGTAATTTGTTTATTAACTGTCAAAAAAACAGACACTTTGGGCTTTGAAAACAGAGAAAAAAAGCCTGCTTTTCACGGCGATTGTAGGAAAAATATATTTTAGAAATAATTTAATTTTAATATTTCTGCAATTAATATTTAATTAATACCAATATGTCTTTCTCATATATTGTTCTTAAAGATATGTAGAAAACTTTTATATGTATAAACATTTTATAATATTTTGGCTTTTTTCATTGAAAAACTTGAAGCTAAAAAAACCATTTTTACTATGGATTCCTATGGAAATCAGTGTAAAGTTATACCACTAAAAAAGCTTCTAAAAAATACGTCATTAAGATTATGGCTCTATACTCTAGAAGGCTCTGCCCTTACTTATTGAATTTTAAATTTTAGTCATGGTGAAGAAGGTCGAAACTGAATTGGAATCGACCGAGCCTTATATATAAAGGATATATAGTCAAAAACTTTGTTTTTACGGGTTGTGTGTTTTTTTATATAATGTTGTGTATATTCTTACATACTAAAATATTTTAAATAGTTCGCAAATAGTATGTTTGCATACTTCCGTTATTAATATTTCGCTTCAGGGACGGATAACGTTATATAACGTTACCCGAATAACGTTAAAAAACGCTAAAATTGCGAAGTTTTTCAAGAAAACGTAACCAAACCCATTACGTTACATAACAGATAACTTTATAAAATTTAGAAATAACCAAATAAAATGACGGTTTAAAAAATGTTTTTGTTACTTTCTCATGGGTCACGTATATCCACCTGACCAACACATGAATGAGATAAATATATATACATAGATTGGTAATAGCTAATTAAAAATAATAATAATAATTTCGGTGACACCAAATTACACAATTATCAACTATATTTTAACTGCTTATGCATTGTGAAAGAAAACAAAATAAAAAATGCACGAATAAATTAATAAATTTGAAACTATTAAATGTGGTCGAAAAATACACGAAATCAAATAATAAATTTTTATTCACTCTTATTTTGCTAAATTTCGACATATTTTTAATTCCTGGTAGCATTATTTAGCACTGGAACTGATTATTTAATGCTAACTAACGTTATATAACGTTGCGTTTCACGTGATTTAACGTTAAATAACGTTATAACGTAATCAAAAAAAATTTGGGAATTTTTTTAAATAAAGTAACGAAATCTTAAGGTTTTCCGATCTCTGCTCGCTTTATGCAACCTATGCGATTTTTCTAGAAACAATTTATTTGTTTATTACTTAAAATTAAAATGATTACTTGACAAATAAGCCCTGTTCAGATGTGATGTGAACAGAGGTGAACATAATGGAAGAGACATAAATAAATACTGACTGGAAATTTCCTAACTTACAGGTGTTTAAAAATACAGAAGTTTAAAAGTCATGCACATTATAATGTGCGCCAGTGGAGAAAGGGGTTATCCGTCTTATATCGCAAAAATGGGCCACAATTAACTTTGCCCAATTTAAGCAAAATCCAGAATATTTTGGGTTTCCCTGTACCAAGTTATTATAAATATTATCAAAGTATTTTCATTTTTTGTAAGCACGATAGAACTTTAGCATAAACTTCGTTAAGTTTTAAAATTTTTTTTAATTTTATTATCTGAAAGCTCAGAGACCAAAAAAGAAAATCTCTTATTTTTTACCTTTAAATATTAAAGTAATATTTTATTTAAGTGCTTCTTACCATTAAATTTATCCAAATCCAATCAGCATAGTATTTCTGACCCCTTTAAGTAACCTAAAACCAACATTACCCTTGAAGTAAAAAAAGAAGATCGTACCAAATAAAATTCTTCCACCAAAATGAAATTAATTCAGTCAATTTTAATTTTCAATAAAATAAAATCCAACTTTTTTGTTATCAGACTGATTATCTTTTATCAATCAATAAATTTTCTTTTTTCTATTCTTCTTTCTTCATATATTGTATGTTTGTGCGTATATGTATGTGTGTATATAAGAAAAAGCATAAAATTATGATTACGAACAAATGAATTTGGAAATCATTCAAAAATATTGGGTATACACACAACTACATAATAAAAAGACATCAAAATGAAATCAATCACTGTCACATTATGCCATTTGGTGTTACGTTTGGTGAGTATACAAAAAAATCAGTGTGATGATACCAACAATAACAGCAACAACAAAAACGAAGCTTCCTTGAACAGCTTATACATAAATTATTTACGGCGGTGTTGGTATAGATAGTTAGTTGTCTTTCAATGGAAATTATATTTGTAGGAGGATACGAAGCGACAAACGACATTCGACAACATAAAATTTATTTGTTAATTTTAAATTTTTTTAAATTTTATTGTTGAGATGTTTTTATGTTGATTTTGCTAATAAAAATTATGTGCTGGTTATAACAACAGGAATTTTGATGGTTGGAGTCTTCCGTATAATGGTGTGGTAAAAGGTGGATTGATTGTTTAAAGCTATTATGCTTATCTGGATATTTATGGGATGTATGCGGTGAGAGATGACAATTTTAAAATTTTATTGGTCAATATTTTGAATGATGATGAATTGTGAAGCGACATAAGTTTTAATTGTGTCCTAATGTGAATGATAATCATTTATAAGATTTATGTATTTATGGCATTTTTTTTTTTTTTTTGTTAAAAGGTTTCGTGTAGAATGTGGAGGAAATGCAATATTTTTGTTTTGTTATAATTGTTTATCACTATAAATAACTGAAATTTGCCCAATGTCTTTTTACAATTGTAGTTTTTACAATTTTAATTCGGCAAATTAAATATTTAATGGCAATTTATCGTCCATCATCCAATAATGTAGCTGCAATACCTGATGACGCAAGGGTCAAAGCAATTCCATTTTGGGAGCGAATGTGAGCTAATAGTAAACTGATGATTAACGTTTTTCGTGTGCTGCCGTGCGCATCAAGGAAAAACAGACCACCTCTGTGTGCCAATTTTTGATCTGCAACTAAGAGATGTTTAGTTGCGTCGACAAATTGCGCAAGTAATCGCTAGAGTAGCTCGTAAACGTTGTGCTTCGACTCTTAATGTTCGTTGCTCTTCTGATTGATCTCATAGACGTTCTGCATTGGCTCTTACTGTTCGTTGCTTTTCTGATTCCAATGCACGCGGCCGAGTAGCTCGTAAACGTTCTGCTTCGACTCTTACTATTCGTTGCTCTTCTGATTCCTGCAATGCACGCGATCTAGCAATTCGTAAACGATCTGCTTCGTTCCTTCGTTCCTCGCTGGTTTGAGAATCTCGTAACCGCTTTTTGTTTTGTGCTCCTCTGGTAGATCTATATGATCGATATGATTATTTTGACGAAGAAAGCAACAACTGCTAGCATGGCAATAATATTGTTAATGTTATGAATGTTATAGGAACGCATAGAAGACGAACGAACAAAGAAACATTTATAATAAAACAACTTAAGTTATTTTTAAAATAATTTTAATTGAAAAAATTTTTCCTTATAGTAACAATATTTAAATATTGTTACTATAAGGAAAATTTTTTTCAATTAAAACTATTTTAAAAATAACTTAAGTTGTTTTATTATAAATTTATAAGTGACAAAATATACACAAGCAAAATGGATATACACCATTATAACTCAAAGAAACATTGTCTTTTATAATTGTGAAATAATATACATATGTTTACAACCATCTACTTCCAGGACAGTGCTGTCGCTCAGAAAACTTTAAACGGAGTACGTTTCAAATTTTCAGGGGAGTATTTCAAGTCAGAAGGGAGTACAAATACCTTAGACATAAATAATTGTTGGTGTTTAAGAAAAATCACGATCCAGCAAATTACACTAAAATTGTTTTTAATTTTTGAGCCAAATTTGAATACTAAAAGAAAAGTGATTTATTTATTGGTTTAGAACTATTTATCTATTTTACTATTAAAGCGTTAAGCCCTGACGCTGCTCAAGCTAAATAGTTTTAAACGCGGCTACAACTCTCAGATTATCGTTTTGGGATTTTTAAGTTTTTGTAGTAGGGAAGAGTAACGGTCAGCGAAATCGAAAGTGGTTAATGGAAAATTTATTTTAAAGCAACTTTAGCTTCGAACCCTTTTCATTTTCAAAAGCGTAATTTTGGCAGATGTGTACCAATACGAACATGTCAAATACGCGAACATCTGGAACCTAAAACTTGGACGAAATCTAAAAAAATCGCCTTAAAAAACAGAACAATTGCTCGAAGTCTCATGTTTTTAATCAAAATAAAGTTTTTGTTTTATCTCAAAGTTTCCACTTTACTTTCTAATTTCGTTTTATTTTCAAAGAAACGTGCTTATGCTTTTGTATTTAATTTTAACGCAACTCTATGCGATCAGGATGGAACTTGACTATTCTTAACCAGTTATGAAGAAATTCGACGAATGCAATGGTAATGGGGCTCTAATATGATGTTTCTACTTCCGGGAGCCAGTACTACTATTAGAAGCTTCGCTTCAGCTTTACACACTTTGTTTTAGTGTGAGGAGACAAGACTGTCAATTATTTTGATCCTAAAAACCGTAAATTCAATCGCCAAATTTAATTGACTAACTTTAATTAATTATCGCTATATATTTTATAACGGTTAACATCGGTAGCAGCATCGGTATAATCGAACGAACAAGGTTTAGGATTTTTAGAAGAATTTATTGAGGGAAGTCAAACCTTAAACAAAAAAAATAAACAGCTTTTATTAAAGATGCCGACAATTTTAAGCTTGAAAGTGAAATACGCAAGGAATGACGTGTTAGCGGTAAATTAGGATACGTTAATTTGCTTATGTATTCACAGAAAACCGTATTTTGAGGAAAAAAATTTAAGAATTTTATATAAAAATATTTAAATATTTCTTCTATCACATTCACAAATGGATAAAGTCTCAGCCTGCTTATGTTGTCAATTTGCCGTCTTATTTAAAAAAAAGAAATCGACACGGCCAAAATTTTAAGAAAATAGTTTATAATTCACTAAATCGGTGTGCCCATGTGATATTTTTGTGTGAACTAAGATGTTGTGCAAGTAATCGGATAAACATAAATATTATGTTGTGGTTTGTGGAATTGGAGAATTACAGTTTTAGTGTTCGATTGAGGTTAGGGGCTTGCTCCACTTCGTTCGAGGATTAATCTGGGTTTTAACAGAGTCAGCAGGTTGTTTCTCTCCATTCAATTGATGTCAGTGTCAGTATCTCAGTCTCATGGTCGGTGTCGGTCAAGTGCTATCGCTCTGAATACTTTAAACGTTTTCAGGGCAATGTTTCTATCCAGAAGATAGTACATTCGAAATACAATAGTTAGACCTTAGAAATAAATAATTGTTGGTATTTTCTGATTAAAAAATCACGATCCAGCAATTTACTTTAAAATTGTTTTTAAGTAGTTTTTGAGCCAAATTTGAATATTAAAAGAAAACTATTTTATTTATTGCTTTAGAGCTCTTTATTTATTTTACTATTAAAGCGTTAAGCTTCTGTATGCTGCTCGAGCTAAATAGTTTTTTTAACATGGCCACAACTCGCCAGTACCGATCAGCGAAATTTTTAATTTCTAGCTATTTTAATCTAAATTTTACGTGGTAAATGGAAAATTTATCAAACCGAACCCCTTTCATTTTTCAAAAGCGTAATTTTGACAGATATGCGAATTCAGACCGAAGTAGGTACCTAGGGGGTGACCAGGTCAAAAATGACTAGTTCTGGACGAAGACTTAAAAAACAGGACAGTTATTAAGTCTTGAAATATTTTGTGTATTTGACTTAAAAAAATTGCTAATAATATTGGTTTGGTGGCGATGATTGGTCACAAAACATGCACTTCGTGAAATCTCTTCTAAAAAAGTTTTAAACTTGCTAACTTGATTCTTAATTTGGTGATGGTATTACAAATTCATTGATCACTAAATGTTTTGTCTAAGTCAGATAATAAATTTCAATGGAGTTTCTTAAATAAAACAAGGCCAGAATTCTACAAATATTGCAAGCCACTATAATGCCACATTGTTTATTAGAAAACATTTAAGGAAATTAGATTTACCAAAGAAAAATTTGTTTTTTACTTTTGTAACCATTCAAGGCCTTTACGAAATTTTCAAGTTCCAGCACCAAATGGAGCACGTTTGCCAATGGATTTTAGAGTAGTTTTATACCTGAGTTATAAAGCCGATTCTATCTGCAGTTCCTAATATAAAACAGAATTATTCACAAACTGAAAATTCCTTGGGTCACTTCAATTGTGGTCGGATTTGATAAATAAACTAAGAGCCAAATTCAAGAAATATTGCGGAACACCACTAATGATATTTTGGATGGTGCCATTTATTAAAAACATTGTTTCACCAATTTTTCTTTGTTTTTACGTAGACATACATATACTTAGCTAATTCAGACTATCTTCTCAGTCTCCAGTATCTAACCGAAGGAATAAGCACATCTGTTGTTGAATTTTTGTGATATTTATTATTTACAATATTTTGTAAATTCTATAAATTGTTCCTAATATGCAACATATTATTTCATGGCCTGAACACATTTTCTGCCATAAGGCAGGGCTGCAATTAGAGTTTTTAAAATAAAACAAGGCCCAACGGCAAGAACTATTTTGGAACACTATTCATGTTAATGGTATTATGATTGATACCATAAATGAAAAATTAGATTTGCCAATTTTTTTTTCCATACGCAGCTGACCCAGACAATTTTCTTCGCCTCCAGCACCGAACGGAACACACATATTTGTTCCTATATTCATAAATAGTAAACATTGGGCCAGTCATTTGGGTTGGAGTTCCAATTAAATTTTGTTGAAATTATTTTTTTTCTGGTTCCGATTCCTACCTATATCCTCTAGCCGAGAAGGAGAATGTCAAATTAAAACTGAAAGACAATTTCTGCTGTCAGCGTTTAATCTTGCTAGACAAGAAAAATGCAAGGAGGACTGGATTTTATTCAAATGTAAGTAAAGGATTTGAGAATATTGACATCAAGGCGTATTGGACGAATAACATTTCCCATATATATCACACTGCATAAATTCAAACTTTCATACAACTTTCTAGTCTGAAAGGTTAGATGACTGCAGAAAATATCTTATAGTTTTTTATATCCCTATAAAAGAGGGTCCTAGTCTAAGCTTATGGAAGCTTATGGAATTATGGCCGCATAAATTGTCTTGTAATTTTTCTATTCAGGAGGTGGTAATCTAAATATTTAGCCAAAGCAGACCAAAGTGTTTTGTTTTTGTCTTGTGTTGTTGTTTCAGTTTGAGGTTTTCTGGTGCCCCATATAGAGTGCCATGATGTTTTTATAAGTCGTGAAAAACCTTAAATTTTCTTTTTATAAGTTTTACCAAAAAATTTCAATCGCAAATTTGACATATTTGAATTGATATTGCCTGCTAAAGTGATTAGCACATTACTGCAAGAAAACCGTTTTATGGGCTTTTGCCTGAGAATGACAGAAACCATTTTAGCTTTGAAAAAATGCTTTATGAAAAAGCCAGCTCTCTCCCAGAATATTATAATTATTGCAAACAAAAGCCGATAAGTTAAAATATTGTATAAAAGTATTATGTATTAGTAGAGCAATTATTAGAACAGGTGAGTACAAAATGAAAGTGCGGAGTACAGGAGTAAGCACTAGGCGAAAGTAGTATAAATACTCCGATCGTACTCACTTCGACAGCACAGCCAGCACGTCAAAAACTTAAAATAAAACAAATCACAACGCAACAATTCGACGTGGCTGAACTACTTGGAAAGCAAAGTTACATCGAATCGAGAAACTGATGGATGAATTTACGGTGATTGAGAATAACATATTTTCTCTTGATCCAGCACAAGATCCTGATATGGAATATGAGGAAAATTACTATAAAGCTATTACCGAACTCAACAAGTTGATTCGCAAAATCTGAGTTGATACTGGTAACACGAGTTTTGATAGCCAGTTAAATACAACGCATTCAGGAGCAGAGGTCAGATTACCGAAATTGAATATTATCAGGCGACTATACGGAGTGGCAGTCATATTATTACTTGTATGTCTCATCCATACACGACTCGACGTCCCTCTCACCTGTTCAAAAATTTTAATATTTGAAGGAACTACTTCAAGGCGAAGCAGCGAGCCTATTGCAGCATTTCAGCATAACTGAAGCAAACTAAATCGAAGCGCTTCAGAAGCTTAGGCAGCGCTACGGCAGAAAGCGGTACACCATGAATGCTTTCATTCGAACATTCATCGAACAACCATCGATTAATACAGCTAACAACAGCAATATTAAGTGACTGCTTGATACTTCGATGAAGTTCTCCGAGAATTAAAGGCGATGGGGCCACATGGTGAAGACCGAGATCCATAACTCCTGTACATACTTGTGAATAAATTAGACGATGAATCCAATGATTTTCCAGCAATCAACCGATTTATTTGAATTTCTACTTCGCCGTAGTGATGCATAGAATCAATGCGGTGCTCAAATAAACGTAGTGTAAATTCTACAAATAAGCCACAACCCATCAAGGCTCATATATGTAGGTACACAGGATGTCAAATGCTCTATTTGTAAGTCAGATGTAAATTTTATTTATCAGAACCCAAAATTCAATGGAATGAATGTTCAAAAACGACGTCAACTGATTCAGAGCACCAAACGATGCTTCAACTGTTTGAGTGATAAACATGCCATTTTTAAATGCTTGTCCAGACGATGCTATCCATTATGCAAAAGGAAACACTACACCCTTCTCCATTTAGCAGAGGAAGAAGCGGCTTCATCAGAGAGCAAAGAAGGACTTGTCAAATTCTTGACAAATTCCTCCTCAAATTCTTCTCTTACGTATCAATTTGCCCAACCGCTCTTGTACTAGTTATTTGTTCCACAGGTCAAACTATGCCGTGCCGCACCCTATTAGATTCGGGGTCGCAAACTAGCTTCATGACAGAGTCATGCTTGCAACGTCTTGGAATTCCACGGAAAAATGGGCGAATTACCATCAAAGGGCTTAGACAAATTGAAGCAGGTATTACGAAATGGGCTGCCACCATTCAAGTCGAGACTCGGTCCGGTTCATGGTTATCTTGAAAACCATTACAAAACTGCCCCAAATGAGTATCAGCGCTTCAAACTTTAAGAATTGGGAAACATTATCTCTGGCAGAAGCTGATTTCTACAGATCAACGAAATAGACGTACTCATAGGAATTGATCACTTTTTTAATGTATTAATCGAAGGTCAGATTAAGAGTAATCAAAATGAACCGGTTCTGCAAAATACAATTCAACAAAATCCAAACAAATATTATTCCATATTCGGGTTCACAACCAATATTCAAGAAAACAACATAGACTCCATATTAAAACGATTTTCTGAGTTAGAGTCAATTCCAAATGATGTCTGACTTCTGTCACCAGATGAAGAATTGTGTGACGCAAGTTTCACGGAAAACCTACAAAGAACCGGGAGGTTCCAAGTTCGATTACCTTTCAAAAAATCCATTACCGAATTAGGCAAGTCGCTGACCATGGCAATCCAGAGATTAAAGAGAATGGAACGACGATTTCTTCGAGGCGACGAATTTTATGACCTCTATAAAGAATTTATGAATGAATATTTGGCTCTCGGCCATATGCAAGAAATCCCTCAACCATAAGTACAAGAAGCAAGCTTCTTTTTACCACAACATGGAGTTACCAAGAAAGATCGCTCAAGCACTAACGACCTCTGGCGTGTCACTGAATGATTGTTTAGCGGTGGGACCTACAGTATAATCTACCGTTTACGCAATAATTTTTCGTTTCCTGGAACATCACTACATATTTGCTGCCGATATTAAGAAAATGTATCGGCAAGTTCGCGTGCATGATGATGATACCAAATTTCAGCAAATCTTATGGAGAGAAGGTCCTACTCATCCCTTCAGGTATTTCAAATTAACCTCCGTCACCTATGGATTAGCCTCAGCTCCATATTTAACAACACGATGTGTCAAACAAATTGCTCAAACAATACTTATGTCTTATCCAGCACCAGCCAAAACCAACGACAGTGATATCTACGTAGACGACCTCATGACCTCGTGAAGTTTGTCCACTTATGGTTTCAATTTGCGAAAGTGGGTATCAAACTCTCGTGCAGTGTTGAACGGTATTCCGCCTGCGGATAGAGGACACCAAATTAAGCCAATTGATGAAGTATCCGATAAAACAGTGAAGATTTTGAGTCTGCAGTATGACCCATTCGAAGATTTGTTTAAATTCCACGTTGAGATGCCAAGGAAAAATTGTTGATCCAATAGGCTGGAGTGCACTGATCAATATAAAAATAAAAATGTTTGTCCAACAGCTTTGGCTTGGAATTGGGGTGATCCACTTCCAGAGAAAGAGATAGATGAATGGCGGCGAATCTTACCTACATTACCAGACATACAGGAAATCAAAATCCCTCGGTTCGTGCACACAAATAAAAATTCATCGACCGAATTGGCATACGCTGCAGTAATCTATTACAGGGTAACCACCGAGGATGGATATTCTTGCATTCATCTCATTACCGCTAAAACGAAAGTGGCACCCATAAAGCAGCAAAGTCTACCACGCTTGGAACTGTGTGGCGCAGTTCTATTAACAAATCTGATGAATCTTGTCAGAAAGGAAACTAATACAAATGTTCAAACAATATTCTTGTGGACGGATTCGACTATTGTGTTGGATTGGCTTACTTCACATCCGCGTCGCTGGCCTACTTTCATTGCCAATTGCACATCACAAATTATATCGTCGAACGGACCTGATTGGCTACACGGTCATCCCAGCGTTGGCCACCTCAGCTAACGATATTACGACAACCTTGAAGACGGCTGCCTCAACAGCATTTCGCATACAGCCGTGATGGAAATTGATATCCTCGACAGACTAATTACAATCTGCTCCACATTTCACAAGATACAAAGAGTAGTGGCGTATATTTTACTATTAATTAATAATTCCAAGAAAGAATCGTTCAGGAATGTTCATTTTTTCCTGTCCGGAAAAGAAATGTACGACGCGCAGTTCAAGCTTTGTGGTTACGATCAGAGGAAATACTTCCAGAACGGTTTACGCAATGCAAAACCAATCAGGATAACCAGCCCGTTAAAATCCCCCAATCCATTTGTTGATGAATTTGGATTGCTCAGAGTTGGTGGCAGATTGGAAAAATGTGACGTACCATTTAATGATACATGATGATACCATGCTAAATGACATGCATCGGGAACACAAACTTCCTTGCTGCTAGCAATTTTAAGGCAAAACTATTGGGTAACTGGCACTAGAAATTTGATACACGAAAGTAGTTCATCAATGAATCACGTGTACTCAACACAAGGCGACGTGTGAGAAGCAACTTATGGGCAATTTACCGAATTTTCGATAAGAATTGATTCGCCCGTTTCATAAGGCTGGCATTGATTACGCCGGGTCCTTAAACATTTATTTGGCTTGAGGGCCCGGCCAAAGAATACACAAGGCGTATATTTGCTTATTCATTTACCTCAGCACCAAGGCGGTGCACATTGAGCTGGCAAGTGACCTTAGCAGTGAAGTATTCCTTTCCGCTCTGAAACGTTTCGTGGCACGTCGGGGATATTGTCACGACATCTATAGTGACAACGGCTCTAATTTCGTGGGCGCAGATAATCAACTTTGAAAACGTTTAAAAATTGTATTGACCAATCTAACCGAAGTTTCCCATTTTATTTCTGGACACGCAATTAACTGGCACTTCATACCTCCAAGCGCGCCTTACTTTGGTAGCATATGGGAGTTCGCAAGCAAATCAACTAAATTTCATTTGCGGCGAGTTATCGGCGATTCCGTACTCACTATGGGGGAAATAAATAGTTTATTGACTGAGATAGAGAGAATATTAAATTGTCGGCCTTTATGTGTGCTCTCCTCAGAAGAAATAGATGGACTTACACCATCAGTCAGCCACTAAATTACCGGAGTATAATGTGATGGTTCTCAAAACATCTCATCTATCTCGATGGCAGATGGTTCAATATATGCACCAACATTTCTGGAAGCGATGGCATTTTGAATACCTAACATGATGATATTGTGATCATGAAGGAAGAAAATGTTCCTGACAATCAGTGACTTTTCGGAAAAATTATAAAGCTTCATAGCGAAGTATTCTCCGAGTTGTCACTGTAAAAACCAAAACTACCGAACTGAAGCGACCAATATCTAAACTTGTGCGACTTCCTATTGAACCCGACGGTTCAACCCCGGCGGAATGTTTACAACCACTGTAAGATCACCGAAGATGGTCGTATTTGTTTTTTTTTCGTTATTGTTTAGATTTTAATTCAATAAAATATTCTGTTCGAATTAAAAAAGTACATTTTGAGGTCGTTTCGGAAATCTTTTATCTGGCAGCTATAACAATCTTCGGCTAAATATCTTAGATTCAACAAAAATGAATTGAATAATTGAATTGAGAAAATAAATTAAGCAAAAAAGCCACGTATTTCGCAGACTATTAGCGTTCATTGACTTACAAACATTTTAGTTGCAGACTGAGAAACATTGTAGCAATTGTTTATCTAATTCCACATATAAAAGTACTAACAAAAGTTTCGCCAAAATAACATAAAAAGTTCTTAACTTTTTATTTTGACTCACAACATAACAACTTTGTACTTTTTAGTTGTTTATACATTTCTGCAATAAATTATGTATATTTAAAAGTACATACATACATATATAATATTGTTGAAAATGTTTTGCTTGAGATATTTAAAAGACACCTGAACAAATGGCGTAACAATTCGTTTCACGTGCGGGTTAATAAACTTTTTCGACAAATGCAAATTCATTACGCTTGCGCTATAACCAGCGCAACGAAATTCATTTAAACTTGACGACTCAAACCCAAGAAAGGTGGCGTGAAATTACAGTTAAACGCGGTTGACTATATACCATAATATAAACGTGCATTAGTATATAAAAGATATTACGATAACAAAACATTAGTCGACCTTTCCCCCATTTACAAGTTTGACAAAAAAAAATTTCGTGTATATTTATCAATACAGCAGCAACAACAAAAAAAAACATCACCAAGGGCATCTTATTTATGTTTTATTTATAATAGACTGTACCATAGTACATAAATTTATTTTATTATACTACATGGCCGATCCATAAATACAAACAATATGATTACAAAACGTCTTATCTCCTATCCAAATATTTCTTTAAGTTTGTTATTTGTTTTTATTGGATCCTTTTCGGGATTTACAATTTCTAATAAATATATAAATAAAAACTCGACCAAATCTATGCCATATTTCTTTACGAAAAACAAAAAAAATTTGTTAACCTTATATATTCTCCAACGATTTTGCTCTTCGAGTACATCCATCATGACCACGCACAGATAAAAATCGAATTCTTATGTTCGAATATATGTAGACATTTGAATATAAATTTAAAATTAATCCATTAGCTTCACAAATTGTTATAGACATTTTGCGGTTTGTTAATGTTTTCAACGAAACGAATTTATAAAAGCTTCACACACAAACACACGCATATAAAAAAAAAAGTTTCGTTTTAAAGTCAAAACAACATGTACTCGTATAATGGTAACAAAGTATAATGGTAAAATCTTTAAGATATTTTTGTTATGATAGGAATGTTCTGGGAACGGATTAAATTTTTGATGCAGATAATGTGGTAATTGATGGTTGGTTTTACGTTTTTTTTTTTTGGACTTAAGATTTTGATCAATGTAGGGTTTTATTTTTATTTAAGTTTCTACGATTTTAAAAGTGTAATAAATGATATCTGATTGATGATGACGACGTGCAAAATATTTCGTTATATACATATGCATATCAACAACTTACATACATGTTAGAATAAATGCACCCTGAAATGTGGTATATTCTAATTTTACAGAGGTTTGAAGATACCGAATAGACTGCGCAAAAAAAATAAACGTAATAGTAAAAAATACCTTGGTGAAATGCTGGATTAATTTTTTCGTTTTGGAATGTTCTAAATGAGAAATTCCTAAATTTTTATTAGCAAATTCTAATTAACGATTTTAGAGCGAATTTAAAACTTTGAATATGAGACTATTGGAATTTTTGTTCAACAAATTCTTGTCGTTCGATGTTGAAAAGCCGAATGTCGGAAGGCCGAATGTCGAAAGGCCGAATAATGTATGGCCCAATGTGTCGAAAGGCTGAATGTCTAATAGCCCATTGGGCCGAAAGGCCGAAAGTGTTGAAAGGCCGAATGTATAAAGTCGGAATGGGTCGAAAGACTGAATGTCGAAAGACCGAATGTCGAAAGCCTAATGGGTCGAATGGCCGAACTTGTGGGAAGGCCGATTGGGTCGAAGGGCCGAATTTTCATAAAATTTTTCTTATTGATTGAAATCAATATTTAAACCATTGAAATTATTTCTTAATGTAAAATGATTTAAATAAATTGAAAATACGTGTTAATAAATCCTGTGTATGAAGCATGAAAAAAAATTTATTTATTTTCTTTTTTTATTATAATTAATTAATTTTTAATTATAAGACAAAAAAAAAACGTGAGAAAATTATAATATTTAAGGCGATTTACTATTAAACATTTTTATAGAAAAAATTTTGATAAAATTATAACCGGCCTTTCGACATTCGGCCTTTCGACATTCGGCCTTTCGACATTCAGCCTTTCGACCTCGACTTATTCGGCCTGTCGACACATTCGGCCTTTCGAAATTGGGCTTTTCGATTTTTGGCGTTTCGACCCTTTCGGCCTTTCGACACATTCGACATTCGGCCCTTCGACATTCGGCCTTTCGGCCCTATTCCATTCTTGTCGAGCTATTGACGATTGGAAAAGTAGAGATTGTGATACTTATCGGAAATGTTTAAGGTTTCAAGCTTTTTTATTTAAAAAATACGTCCGACATGTTTATTTGATTTGAAACGCCAATAACTGGGCAAGGAGCTGCCTCAAAATTTGTAAATTATACAAAATGGCTAATTTGAATTTGTGAATAAAAAATTAGGAATGTGCGTTGGCAGTTCTAAAATTAATATTTTTCGTTTAAAAAACTTTTGTTTGACTCAAAAATAAAACTGAATGTGAGCTACCCATAGCTTGCTGACTCCAAAAATCACTCTCATATTGGTTAAGAACCAAATGGAGATCCGACTATATCAAAAGAACAGACAATCGAATGTCAGGGAGAGTCACCTCCTTAGAGTAAAGTCCCTTGTAACCAGAATGGCATCAATGTAAGTAACCTGCATCCATAACTGAATCCATTGGAGGCTTACAACCGTTCAGTGAATATTTCCATCCCTAAAGAAATACCCTGAGCGGTTCTGTCGTAATAAAATATGACCCGCTCGGATAGGATAACTTTCGATTCGATACTTATGTAGTTCCACTATCATTTAATTGTTTAGCCTCAGGTGACGATTCAGATTTTCTTTTCTTACTCTTCCTGGACTGTTTTTTCTTCTTTGGGACCCAGTCTGTTTCTCTCTCTAATTCATCCTCATCAGTGAAATAGTTGAATTTCTCTGGTGCAATACCCTCTATGTTGCTATGTTCTTTTGATTCCCGATTCATTTTTAGAAGTTCATTTTCTCGCTTTAGATACTCGATTTGTTCGCTTAACTTGGCAAATGATTGCTCCATTTTCTGCAGCCTCCACCAAAAAATAAACATTTCCTCTTCTAGGTCAATAGTACTTTCACTGGATCCAGCTGCCCGCAATGTAAAATTCCCGCTGGCATCACTATTTGCATGCAATGTCTGGCCCTTCCCAGAATCCATAGGGCCAACCTCTGAAGAGGATGAATTGTCCAGTCGGCTGACTGGAGTACCACCTGGGTAGGTATTTGTTTTCTCTCCTACCCACCAGTTTTAGATGATGAGCATTCCCCTTTTTGCATCCCCTTTTGTAGCTGGGTGGTACAAAACTCAGACGATTTACAAGCTAAATGATGAATAAGTTCAGGATTTTTCTATTTATTGTTTTATAAATTAATATTTTTATGTACAACAACCATCTCAATCGCAAATAATTCCAACCGCAATCACCAAATTAACCGCCAACCGAACCCTCAAATCAATCATCAAATCAACCCCAAATCAACTTTCAAATTAACCATTAACCTAACTCCAAATAAACTCTTAAATAATTCCCCAACCGAACAACTCGCTTAACCCTAATCCAGGCTAACTAAACCCTAACTCAACTTCAACTCAACTTAGCTCGAACGAAATCTCAACCCTCTGCTCAACTCATACCATCATACCAACATACCATATACCATCATACAATCACCATTATACCATCATAAAACCATACCATTATATCATCATACCATCATACCATCATATCATCATACCATCATACCATCATCATCATCATACAGCCATCACCATCACACAATTCTTATATACAAACCATCATACCATTATACCATCATAACATCATATCTTAAATTTTAGAAGTTTTAGAAATTCCTCTGTAGTAACTTTAGACTTGATTATCATCTCTCAAGGAGGAGATGAATGTTTGAGATATTAACATGGACCTATTTTGAGTCTTAAATATATGTGTAAAGTTTGGTTCAAATCGTTAAATGCGTGTGCATTTGTTTAACAATCACACATATATACTGTACATATATGTATATTTAAACACTCACTTTTAAATACACTGACACCTCATTTCAACAGTTACTCAATTTGGCGGAATCCTCACTTCAACGGACCAACTTTTAAGTCCCATGCAACTGAAGTTTTCCAATGAAAACCTCTCTTAGATAAGCTGATACTTTAATACAGCGGACACAGTATAACGAAATGAAATGGAGTTGCGGCTCAACATGCTTATTTATTTTAGGTTTGAACCACAACCCTGCATAAATCAGTTAACAGAATATCCACGTCATTTTAAGAGTCTCGGGGCGGTCATTTTGCTGGCTAAAGCTCAGGGAAGGGCGTGGATTTTCCCGAGACCTGACGTGGATCGAGTTGGACCGCAGGATAGGGAGAAGACTGGGTAGGAAGCAACAATTTATTTAATTTTTTTTTTCTCTCTTCACTCACCTTTCTGAGGGATATACTTACCCTGAACTCATCCTCGAAAACATAACTCACACAGTCATTTCAAACCGAAAGGAGGCAAAAACTGAAAACAAAGCGAAATTCAAAAGACAGGTCAGGTCGTACAATTCATTGAGAACAAAATTTATTAAAAAAAAAAAAAAATCATAAGAAACTATAAACAAAATATTTTTAACAATATCCCACAAATAATCGATTCCAATAATCAAAGAAAAAAAAATTAATAAATACGTAATCCGAAATCAAGAGATAAACAATATTGAAATAAACTATGATACTAAAATACGCACCCTGGACCCTAGCTAGCTATTCTTAAATATAAATTTATATAAACCAAACCGAAAAAAAATTTAGATAGATAAAAGTTAATAATTAGAACTTGTAATTATTAAAGTTAGATTCATTTAGTTAAGATAAAGGTAATACAATAAGAAAGAAAAAGAATTATGGATGAATTTTAATATTATAATACATAATAATAAATAAAAATTACTTGTTAATGTCCACGTTGATGGTTGGTTATGCTGCATGTTGATTATTGATAACAGGCATGTGGTTAACACACATAGTTTACTTTGGAGGGAAGCACTGCACTAACCACGCGTAACCTTTAAATGTCTTTTACGCTGGATTTACAAAACATAAATTATATTTTTTTGTGTGGTGTATGCTTCGATATGAAAATTTACGAGCACTCAAACACAAGATATTATCATTTTTAGTACATATATTTGAATCATTTATGACTCGTAAATCACCAATAACTGTGATAGTTATTTATAACCAATTTTACCGTGTCATAATATAGTTTTTTTTCTGCACTTGTGTCTATTAAGCACTATTAACTCACGCACTTAACTTAATGTGATACTTTTCACGTTTAATTTAGGTAGTATTATTATTGTGAACTGTTTAAGGTACTACTTATTTCGTAATTAGCAGTATTTTTGGGCTTAATTTACTAACACATATTTTAGCTTTCACCATTTCATTCACGGGTTATAAAATTGCAAAGCGAACTCAACGCTTATAGAAGAATTTTTTTGTAATGATTTTAATATGTTTCGAAGATTGTAAGAGAATCCAATCCAGTTTCGAACTGATGAGCTTATGATTATGAAAAAATCAATCTTCTCATCAGGCCGCGGCGACTGGACTGATTATACCACAATTTACATTGCAATTTACATTCTAACCACCGGTAGCATATTAGATATTACATGAATTAATTAACATTCAACAAAAACATTGATAATTTTTTTGTCTTAACAATAAAATGTTTATGGCGTATTTTTGCACCAAACGGGCACTGTTATTTTTTTTTGTTGTTAAGCGTTAATGTTTTAAACGTTCTTCAAATGTAACAAAACAGTTTTTTTTTATAATGCAATCACCAATAAATTTAAACCACTGTACATTAGTACTTTACGATACACTATTTTTAAATTTACCAAACTACTATACTACTGTACATAATATTTAATAATTAATTTAATATAATTACTATGAAAATTAAATTCTAAACTTTTTTTGTTTTAATTTTTAGTATTTGTTTACTTTAATACCCGAACGCTGATTGACTTCCCAAAAAAAAAATTATCATCCGACCAAAATTTTCAGTTTTATGGCCCCCGTCATAAAAAAAAATCGGACAAACCAGTACAAAATTTCGCGCCAATTCTGCCCCCTTTCTTATTTGTTTCTGATGCTTTCGACACATTATTGCAGTTGAAAAAAAACTCAACTTAAACCCTTGATTGGAACGGCGAAAGGAAAAAAAAACATTTGACGTCCTATTGCATTCGTCGTTACAACAGACAGATATTTCTGCGATGATACAGGTTTTACGAGTACAATTCAAATTGAAACTGTTCCACTTTAATTTGTTCCTTTTACACTTTAATTTGAACCTTTAACATTTCAAATTGACCTTTTTACATTTCGAATTGAACATTTAGTAAATTATATATATATGGCCAATTTGGGTGGAACTTGGCAATTTCTTAACCGGTTTTAGTGAAATTTGATATCCATGATTGAAATGCGATTCTTAAATGATTTTTGGAAAACATTCTAGGATATGGCCAAAAAAAAAATAAATAAATGAAATTTGACATGGGTGTTGGAAATGGAATTCTAAATTGATTTTTTTCACTGGTCGTATTCCAGAGCTTTATCCAAGAATCAATTTAGAATCCCATTTAAAACACATATGTCAAATTTCATCATAATCAATTAAGAAATAGCCAAAAGGCCATATTCCAGAACTTCGTCTAAAAATCATTTGAATATCCCATTTCCATTGGAAATGCTGGATTTCATCAAAATCGGATAAGATATCGAATCCTAATAACATTTATATAAAAAAAAATCACAAATCTTGAGTTTAACGGACAACGTTATTGGTCCCGTCGATTTCCGTTGTAGTGAGGTTTCCCTAAATATATAGATTGCTCAACTGCTCACTAAACTCTGATCCAACCCCAACTAAACCGCAACTCAACCCTAATTCAACTCAAATGGAACCCAACTAAACCCTCAACTAAACCGCAAACTTTACGCCAAACTCACTCCTTAAACCAGCATATATAAAAAATTGGTCAACAACTCACTACATCCTATCCAGCCCCAACTCAACTCCAACTCTACCCGCAAATTGATACCTAATTTAACCATCAACTCAACCCCAAACTCAATACCCAACTCAATGTTCAAACCAGCATATACTCGTATATAAAAAATTGGTAAATATTTCTATTACCAGGTATTTTGGGTCAATTCGTATGGCAGGTACCCGTCCTTCTTGACGCACAGGTTCCAAAAGCTTTTCGAATCTTGGCCTTGACCATAGAAATAGACTGGCAAAAAAAATTCTAAATCAAACAGGCCATTCTCGAGATACGATGTATACAGACATACAGACATCCAGACGTCCAGACAGACGGACGGACATTTTTTATTTTTTGCTTTTTTAGACCCAGCGATTTTCAAAACGTCGAGACAAGTGCTTTTGAACCAACCAAATGTTTGATCATTTTTGACAGGATTTCAATACTTTGGTCTTTTTAGACCGAAGTAAATTTAGCGAAGATTCCATGAGCCTGGTGCTAAACACCATAACTAAAAAATATTAATGTCTTTTAAATACGACGTAACCGGCGGGTATTCATAAATACCAAAATTGTTTTGGAAACATGGCATTGTTGTTGTAAATGGTCAAATAAAATGCGCCTATTGTTTAGTGTTAATTGGGTGTTTATTGTAGAATCTTTGTTGTGTTAATTTTGTGTAGTGTAAATACATTTTATAGCTAGTTTGGTTATAGTTATAGTCCAGTTACTGGAACAGTGTTTGAAAAGGCAAAAAACGTAACAATACCTACTATAACAAACTTGTATACATCCAAAAATAAAAAGAAATAAAAAATAATTTAATTTACTTTTCTGTGAAAAGTTTTGAATGAAATTTCCATAAACAAAAAATATTTTATTTTTCTATTTATCTTAAGTTAAAAATTAGTTTTCCTTTTACAAAAATAAAGGTTTGATACGATCATGTTTTTGTGAAGTGTATACAATTTCACCTAACTACCAGTTGTATTTATGTATATACGTATTTACTTACCTGAGTCTATCTTCATCGAAGAGAAATTCTTTCAAAAAATTCAAAACATCATGTATAATTTAATTTTAATTACCAAAAATGATTTTTCTAGTATGTTACAGAAATATGATTTTATGATTTAATGTTGTTGTGATAACGTAAACATAATTTTTAGAACTTTTTTGCAAAACAATCTCATACTCGTATGTACTACGGGTATGTCTTTAGTCTTTATACTGTAACAGTAGGTGTATGGTTTATTGTGCAAATTCAAATTGATTAATGCAAACACTTTACTCAGAAAAGATTTTCTTGATTGTGTTCAAAGTGTTCACTAAGTGGATACTATATATTCAATTCCACAATTGAGTTAATATGTATCATTTTGCGGCTAAAGGTAACATGGATGGTTTAACTAATCATTATTTGACTTTGATTGGCTTTAAGTCAAAATTAAAACAATAAATAATTGTAGTGCTAATGTTTGGCCATTTCGCAGATACTGCGAGAGAAAGACCAAAAGTGTATGCTCCACATTGGCATCCAGTATATTAGTTGTAATAGAAGCGGAAACAGACGTGGTTAATTCCGGAAGCCTTCAAAATACTCACAAACTAAGTCGGATGGAACAGGCAGATCATCAATACATGCTTACGAGAAATATTCGTTCCAAGAAGCTAAAATGGGGCAAATAGCCAGACATGCATCTGTAAAGGTATGCGGAATATATATTTATAGCTACTGTATCTCTCCAGTCTTGCACCATTTACTCTACAAGGCAATAAAATTATAAAAGATTTTGAGGATGGAGAACTACAATGGGATATTTAGGAGTCTAAGGAATAAAATATAACTGCCAAAATTCCAAAAGTTTCCGCGTCTCTATGTGGTGCATCACTGATTTTTATGAAATTGAAGTATATACCAGAATTATTGCCTTTTTCTAAAGATATCCATAGAATAAAATTGTGGATACCCTTCCACCTTAACAGTTTTCCCCAACATTTTTCATCCATTAAATATTCCTATGGTTGTTGATAGATTTCTTGGAACACAACAACAATGCTTCTCTGCTTAATATTTAATTAAGTGATGGCAATTAAACACAATTGATCCATTGCAAAATGATAAAATACATCAAATACGGGCGGATTGAAAATGAAGCTACCTAGCGCTAGATGGCAGCACAAACACAATTTTTTGTTTTTTAGAAACTGCGATCTGTCAAACGTCAGCTGTTAAAATTTCACCCAAATTCATCGATTAGTTTATTTGTTGTAGTCGTTTGAAGTAAGCAACTTTTGTGTTTCTTGAAAAATGGAAAAAAACGAATTTCGTGCAGTGATTAAACACTATTATTTGAAAGGGAAAACGGCGAAAGAGACAAAAGAAAAGCTCGATAAACATTACGGTGAGTCTGCTCCGTCAGATTACATGGTAAAATATTGGATTGCTGAATTTAAACGCGGCCGAAGAAGCACTGCAACAATACCATCAAGTTGCGAGTCAAGTTGCGTGAGATTGTTGAAATGGTAAACATATCATATGAACGTGTGTTCAACATTTTGCATGAACATTTGCATATGAAAAAGCTATCGGCAAGATGGGTGCCGCGTTTGCTCAGTGTCGAACAAAAACGAGTTCGACAGACCACTTCACAGCGGTGTTTGGACATGATAAAGCGTAATCCTGTTGATTTTTGGCCTCGATTAATTACTGTTGATGAAACGTGGGTCCACCACTACACACCTGAAACCAAAAATCAATCGAAACAATGGGTGGAAGCTGGTGGAAGTGCTCCGAAGAAGGCAAAGGCAGTGAAATCGGCTGGCAAGGTTATGGCCACTATATTTTGGGATGCACACGGAATATTGCTCATCGATTATCTTGAAAAAGGATCCACAATCACAGGAAAGTATTATCGTCCATTATTGGATCAATTGGTTGATGCAATCAAGGAAAAACGACCACATTTAAAGAAGAAAAAAGTGCTCTTTCTTCAAGACAACGCACCGGTTCACACAGCATTAGATACGATGCTAAAATTACGTGAAATACACTTCGAATTGGTTGATCATCCACCTTATAGTCCAGATTTAGCTCCTAGTGACTTTTTTCTGTTTCCAAACTTGAAAAAATGGCTCGCAGGACAAAGATTCATCTCAAACGAAGAAGTGATTATCGAAACTAACGCGTATTTTGAGGGGTTCCCGAAATCGTATTATTCAGATGGTATAAAAAAGTTGGAATATCGTCTTACTAGGTGTGTCGAATTAAATAGAGACTATGTTGAGAAATAAATGGTTTTTGGCAAAAAAAAATTTTGTTTTCCTACTTAGGTAGCTTCATTTTCAATCCGCCCTCGTAAGATGAATAGTATAGGGATTTTTACTTACAAATCTTTGACCTATGCTGTGTCGGAATTAAGTTGTAGTTTTCTCTCGCAGCCCATTTCTGATATACGCCACAGTATTATTACTAGTATTACTATTATAAATTACTTTGAGTTGTAGTAGGCCAAAATAATTTTTCGATCAAATATTTTTTTCCTGTCGTGCCTAGAATAAGTATAAAGCATGCTGTGTTTTTTATGAAATAAAATATAGACATAAATAACGCTCTTAAAAGACCAAACTATTGAAATCCTGTCAAAAATGATCAACCATTTGGTTGGTCCAAAACCACTTTTCTCGACGTTTTGTAAGTCCCTGAGTCTAAAAAAGCAAAAAAAAAACGTTCGTCCGTCTGTCTGGATGTCTGTATGTCTGTACCCCTGGTATCTCGAGAACGGACTGTTCGACTTAGAATTTTTTTTTCTCAATCTTTTTCTATAGTCAAGGCCGATATTTGAAAAGCTTTTGGAAGCTGAGCGTCAAGAGGGTCGGGTACCTGCCATATGAATTGACCCAAAATACCTAGACCAATTTTTTATATATGCTGGTTTGAATATTGATTTGGGTATTGAGTTTGGGGTTGAGTTGAAGGTTAAGTTAGGAGTTAATTTGCGGGTTGAGTTGAAGTTGAGTTGGAGTTGAGTTGGGTTTGGGTTAAGATATAGTGAGCAGTTGACCAATATTTGATATATGCTGGTTTGAGGATTGAGTTGAAAGAGAGTTTGCGGTTGAGTTGAGGTTTGAGTTGTGGGCCGTTTGCGGATTGAATTGGGGTTGAAATGGTGTTGGACCAGTGTTAAGTGACAGTTGAGCAATCTGTAAAATAAAGTGAGTGTTTGTATGCACTTATAGCGTATGTGTATGATATTTAACCAAATCCACACGACTTGACCGATTTGAACCAAACCTTACACAAATATGGTTTAAGACTTAAGAAAGGTCACTGTTTTTATCTCAAACCTCAAATTGAACCTTTTACATTTCAAATTAAATCTTTAGCAAATTAAATGAACGGCCAATTACAATGGAACCTATCTAATTCTTAACTGATTTTAGTGAAATTTAACTTCGCGATGGAAATCGGATTCTAAAATGAGTTTTGGATGAAATTCTGGAATATGGCCAATATGATGGAATTTGCCTATTTCTCAACCCATTTTAATAAAATTTGATATGTCCGTTGGAAATGAGATTCTAACATGATTTTTGGAAGAATTTCTAGAATATGGCCAAGTATAATGGAACTTGCCTATTTCTCAATTAATTATGATGACATTCTTCTTCTTCCTGATTGTGTTTCTATCTTTTGTTCTTCACATCTTGCGCTATATATTCAAATAGTCACACGAAAACGTATTATGACAGATTGATCTACTTAAGATTTGTTTTTTCAATCATTAAGCTTTACCGTCTGCAAATCGTTTTATAGCAAATTTTTCCTTCCAGAACTATAAATAAAGCGAAATTTATTTAAAAAGCAGGAATAGGAACGACAGTAACCGTGGGTGTCATTGCAAAGTTGGAGCTGGGGGGAAGTTGGAGGTAGGACACTGAACGAGGAAAATATAATTAGGGTTAAGTTGAGGAGCAAGTTTGGGGTTAAGTTGGAGATTGTGTTGAGTGTTGAGTTGAAGGTTGATTTGGGGTTGAATTGGTGACTTAATTGAGGGTAGGGTTAGCAGTTGATTTTGTGATTTCGTTGTAGATTATGCTGGTATTGGATTGGAGGTTAAGTTGGAGATTGAGTTGGATATTGAGGTTAGATTGAAAAGATATTATGGGGTTCAGTTGGAGATTGAGTTTAGATTGAGTAAGGGATTGAGGGGTTCAGTTAGTTGACTTGATATAATCTCGAAGGTCCTATGGTTTTAATTCCTTCACAAGTTGAATCTTTTAAGTATATAAACAAAGATCCTTACGCAAAATCCTCCATAAAAAAGTTGCATCATGTCCCAATTGTTGTGCACGAGGACGAATCGATTTATTTGGATCCTATTCAATACTACGCACTACAGCCGCCACCACCTGTCGTTGCGCGCCGTATGGGGCTTACGGGATGCGAATTATTATGTGGAGTAAATGTGGTGCGCAAGAGAGCCATAGTTAGTCAAATTAACTGCTGTGATATCGACCATTTTATCGACGTAGCGCGCTATGAATTTGAAGTAAATTTCAACAATGTGCAAACGTTGCTCTGGTGTGAGTCTATTCATTATGGAATGGCAAACCAAAATACTGGGTCACTGAAAAAAGTGTTGCCAACTTAAGGTTCTATACCTCGAAATAAAACACTTTCTATAATACAATTCACCATTTTCGTTATTTCACGAGTACTAGCAGAGCCTTCTAGAGTATAGAGCCATAATCTTAATGACGTATTTTTAAGAAGCTTTTTAGTGGTATAACTTTTCATTGATTTCCATAGGAATCCATAGTAAAAATGGTGTTTTTTAGCTTCAAGTTTTTCAATGAAAAAAGCAAAAATATTATAAAATGTTTATATAAAAGTTTTCTAAATATCTTTAAGAATAATATACAAGAAGGCTATTGGTATTAAGAAATATTAATTGCAGAAATATTAAAATTAAATTATTACTAAAATATATTTTTTCGAACTTTTATTTTGAAAAATACATCAAAGTTGGCTCTGACAAATTAAAATAATACTTGCTAAATTTATCTTTAGTCTTACTAGTGTACGTAAGATGTCTAAAATGATTACAGAAAAATACGAAAAAAAATTATTTAATCGCAAAATTATCACACGTTCCTATATTTTGTGAATTTATTTTGCTTTTCCTACAATTTTTGAACTTAAAATTTCCCCAGGTGGTAATTTTTGGTACGATTTTTCCAAATTTTTACGGCCATCACTGCCATCTATGTAATGTATATTGACTTAATAACCAAACGAATCATAGTAAGCTTTTATTTCAATTTGACCAGAATTCTGTTGTTATGAATTTTTTTTAATATTTTGGTTTAAATAAATCAATTATTACAAGAAAATGAAAACGATTTACTTAAACGATATTCATATATGTTGAAATTCAAACATTTATGAAAGTATTTCAGAAATCATAATTAAGAATTTGTAACGTTTTCATTTAAAAATTTGTCTTAGGAAAAAAAGTGATTTCCCATATGTTTTGTGTGTTTTACTATGAAAAGTTTCGTTTTTTCCTCGTTTCTAATTCCCTTATAAAAGCTCAGATTTTTTGATTATGGCTCTATAAAATATAGGGTGCTCTGGTACTAGACGACGATTTGGTTTACATTATTTTATTTTGTAATACCTCATTATACCATTTCGCGAGGAACTTTCTGACTCTATAGCCATTAGCAACAAGTCGTTTAGTCGGCCCGGCGCAATTTAACATTTTTTTTTGACACAGGATTACATTAAGAGGCCCTAGCTAGCTGCACTTCAGCCTTATCATCCATGCCTGAGTACAGATAGTCCTATTGACCTTATCTATAGTAAAATGTATTATTGATTACCGGCTAATTCTCAACGAGCTCTTGTTTATATATCAATAACGGCTGAACGGTCGTTAAAGAGGCAACCCCTTACACGCGTAAATAGTTTTATTTGTGGAAATTCCCGCAATTTTTTTAATGTTTTCTGCTCGTTCATTTAGACCAAATAGTTTCAAGGGAATTAGCGAAAAACTTAAATTAGCAATATTTTGCACTTAAATGTTGAATTTTCTATCTGCTTTGGTCCTGAATGAATCGATAACCTTTTGTAAGATAATTTTGTTTAATACTAATAAACCAATATCTAAAGCAAGTTTTTTTTTTGTTTTGCTCTTTTTCGATTTGGCACCAGTACGCAATCTTTAGTTTTACTGCAAAAATCTCTTATGGATCATTATAATTTCTTCATTTTCATTTGTTGATTGTAGGATTTCTTTTGGTAAAAATACTAAAAATTCACTTACTTATAATTGACGGCTTTTGATGTGGCTATCGGCATTTATTTTATCCCCGATAGCACCCTCTATTCATTTATTATGGACATTTCGAAGATTTATCATGGTTTATTTTGTTTAAGATAGGCACCGCAATCTCCCCTTTTACATTCGCAAATTGTAAAAAAATACTAACCATATTCGCTCGGCTGATTGACGACATCTAAAGTTAGTGTAGAATCATCTACCGGAGAAAATATTAATGAACCAGCCGCTATCGTAATTATAAACAAAACAATTTGTCTTGTTAATTTGTCGTTAAAAGAGTCAGAACGTTTCTGGTAGTTAAATTGAATGTTATAAGTTTAATTCCTTTACTTCCGCAGAAGCTCCTGCAAATATTCTAGTTCGATCCACTGCAAGAGGACGCCATAGACACGGTGTCCAAATAAGATTCTTTTTAACGTCATCCATACATTAGGTAGGAGGTGTCCCGCGAAGTAATAATTTCGTTCGTGCTGACTCCCAGGCCTATTTTGTGGTTAGATTTTGCGAATAAAGAACATGTCCAAGCCTTCTTAGCCTTGGTGCTCCTATAATTCTGATGATATCAACTTTATCGAGCTCATTTCTGATCTTGTAATTGATCAGCTTTCTGAACGTGGCTTTCTCTTTGCTGTCAGTGTCCCAAAACTCGAAACGAAAGGTGATAATTGGTCGTTTCTGCGCTTTCTAGATGTACGATTTGACTTTGTGCGACATGTGAGGCTACTTGAATATTTTGATGTTGGCGTAAAATGCTCGATAAAATGTCGATAGGTTAACAATAGATATCAATTTTGGCAGTTCAACAGTTTTTTGGATGACTCTTTTTTATAATAGACACATTTTCTCGAAAAATGTTGACAGCTAAATTCATCGAAGCCGATGGCCAAACAAATAATAATTATTTCTGAGAGGCAAATAAATAGGATTGCCATTATTTTAAGAGCGTTTCTAAAGTTAAGTAAAATTTACCTTAAACATACTAAATCATTTTATGCCTAAACCAAGACATCAATATTTATGTTAGGCGTGCGCCTTCGGTTGATAATTTATTTTGTTTGACTGTGATTATCTAACAAATATTGTGCTTAGGTTGTAAGGCTAAGCGTTTGTTTCTTAGATTAACATTGGTCCTTCGAGCCATTAAAACTGGCAACAAACAACTGCACCGTGAAACAGACACTCGTTGTCTCACTAACTAGGGCAACTTAGTCAATTACAGCTATAGGTAAGGAACCGCTATTGCAGAAACAAAAACAAAAGACAGAAGAAATAGAGCAGCTCATCTCAAACTATAAGAAAGATGAAGCAGTACGAAAACATATCTGGAAAAAATAGCAGCTTTGAGGAAGCTATACAACGAGTAAGTCGATGACGACAATTTAATAAGTGAATTTCAACCACCACTGAAGTCAACAGATCAGTACTACAAGGATAGGCAAAAGGTGGCAGATAATTACCAAAAAAACTATATATGAAATGTGACAATGCCTAAACGATCCGGGGCTGCCATCCCACTTCCATCAGCAGATGCAAAAAACGAGTTCAAAGAACTCAGCATCACTCTATCTGTAGAGATCAACAACACTGACACAGACAATCGCCAAAATTCAAACAACAATTAAAACAACAAGACATCAAAATGTGGAGCTTCTTCAAAGAGATAAGGTCCACAAAAAGCAAATTAGAACAAGGAGAACCTGAAGCATCATTGGATTTATCATTAACTCACATGGAGAGAATGATGAATCAAATATCAGACCTTCATGAGAACAAATGCCCGGAGGCGACTGAGGATAATGAAACAATAACAAAATACTTTATAGATGAATACTACGACGTAATACGAAAAGCGTATAATGAAATAGTAATAGAGGTCATCATTAAGAACAGACAATACAAAGCCGGCAGCAATCGACCGACAGAAATTAAGCTTCCCGAAATACAAATGCCCCACTTTAATGGAGAACACATGAAATGGATGGCATTTCGTGATGTCTTTCAAGCACTTAACAACACACACACACAAGCTTAATTATCTGAAGACCTACATTGGAGGTCCAGCAGCCAGGCTGATAAATCTGCTTTAATCCGCGGAAGAAAACTATGAACAAGCCAAATGTTTACTTGCGATCAAGCACCTAGTAATCAACACAGATTCTTGGGATCAAATAGTGATATACGTATTGGCCAAAAAACTGGATCACAAATTCCTGAGAGCATACGAAATTTCATTAGAGAATTCAAGGGAAATTCAAACTCTTGAAAATTTCATGAAGTTCCTTGAATCAAGTTTTACGGCATTAGAAGTAGTTTATCGAGAAAAGACTTAGAACTTTCGTAAACCAGCAACTACTACAAAAACATCTTTATTGACAACGAGTCCAACCAAGGCCTACATTGCCTGTAACCAAAACCATACTTGCAGATTGCTTTAAATTTAAAGCAACCACGCGTTAGCCGAATGTAAGGCAAACACACCATGTCAACAATGCCAAGGGCGGCATCACCAGGTACTATAAAATAAGAAGATTGAAACAATAACAACCAAACCCGGATTACAAGCTAGTACAAATGACGCGTACATTCTCTTACCAACCGCACTAGTAAGGGCAACAACTAAGACTGGGTAAAATTGTTATCTACGTGCCATTATAGATCCTTGCTTAGAAGCCACTTCACACGCAGTAAACAGACTACAAACAAAAACTTGTAGCACAGAATTGCACATCGCTGGCATTTGCGCAAACAACAAAGAAATAATCTAAAAGGCTGCTAAACTATCAAATATGCATCAATTTTAATCGAGGTATAACCTGGAAATAGAAGCTTACGTAGTAAATAAAATTACAGACAAGCAACAACGGAGGACAATAACAACCCAGCCTTGGGAAAAATCTGCCTCAGTTGGCCGATCCTAACTTCCATACGTCAACCATCCATTGCATGTAGGCAAATTTTCTTCTGGCCCATTTGCATGTACGCAAATTTTCTTCCTTTACTATCACTAGATCACCGATTTGAAGGTTTTCATTTGGAGTTTTCCATTTGCTACATTGCTGCAATGTGTTCAGGTATTCGTTCGAAAATCTTTTCCAAAAGTTTTGAATTCGATGTTGCAACTGTTGCCATATTTTTAATCTCGTTTCAGGAATACTCGTAATATCCTCTTCAGGCAACAAACCAATTGCTGATCCAATTAGAAAATGTGATGGTGTGCTGATGGAAATTGCTGGATAATCTGAGAGCCATTTAAGAACAATAGTTGAATCGGTCCAAGCATGAAATGTAGCTGGAGGCACATTCATTTTCACGGGTGTCCATAGTTTTGCCAACAAATGAGCTCCACACAGTTCTAATCTTGGAATTGAAACCTGCTTAATTGGAGCCACTTTCGGTTTTGCGGTAATCAAGCTCACTTTAATTCTACCATCATCTCCAATAGATCTGCAATATATCAATGCTGCATAGGCTCGTTCACTTGCATCGCAGAATCCATGATACTCTGATTGGTTATACTGAATGTATGTATCTTGAGATCTGAATTCTTTCAAGATGTTTTAATTCCTTTTATTTGGTTGTAATATAATGCGAGTTTATGAGGTAAAGTTTCATCCCAGTCAATCTTTAACATCCACATTTTTTGTAGAATGATTTTAAATGGTATAATAGCAGGCGATACCCACCCAAGTGGATCAAAAATTCGGGAAATTTCTGCCAATATTCGCCGTTTGCTTGGTATGGTATCTGCGTCTAACCTTACAATGTAAATGAATCTTTCGTTGGATTCCATTATAAGCCAAGTAGTTTTACAATATCTGTTTCGTCTCTAAAATCAACATGTTTAGATCTGATTTCCACATGATCTACTAGCTTAATGCAGTTAGAATTCCATTTTCTTTGAGCTGCATCGCGTTTTCGACTGTATCTGCTCCACTGATAAGATCATCAACATAAAAACCATTGAAGATTGTTGATCGAAGATTAGGGTCACTAGTACTGTTATCAATTGCTATTTGTTGAAGCACTCCGGTGGCTAAAACTGGCGAACTCGATAACCCAAAAGTGACTGTATTAAGCCGGTAATGTGTCAATTTGTCACTAGGATTTTTACGCCATAATATACGTTGGTAATCAGTATCCTTCTTATCAACTAATACTTGCCGGTACATTCTCTCAATGTCGGTAGTTAATGCAATACGATGTTGGCGAAATCGCATTAGAATGGACCAAAGTGTCGGTTGAATTGTTGGGCCTATCATCATTTTTTGATTAATGGAAATTGCGGTTGTAGTTTTGCGAGATCCATCGAAAACTACACGAACTTTTGTTGTTGAATTTCCTTCCTTTACAACTGCGTGGTGAGATAAGTAGTAACTGACGTTTTCTGGTACTGTAAGGAGAGTAAGGCTCACACTTATTTAGCTCTTCTAGTTCCCAAAAACTTCGAAGTACTTGATCGACATTTAAGTTGCAGCCGACAAAACTAGACTCTGAAGATAACTCTTTATGTTCGATTGGTAGTTCACCGCCAATAATCCATCCAAATATAGTTTTTTGTGCAACAACAGATCCATTGGGATTGAGCACTCGCTCATCTTCCAAAATATTGAAGAACTTATCTGCTCCGATTAGTACATCTATTCCTCTCGGTTGATGATAGTCAGGATCTGCAAGTTGTAACTTACTGAACAAGCTGTAATGTTGCTGATTTATAAATTGACTTGGTAATCGTGACGGTAGTTTTTGCATAATCAGAGCTTCAATATTTATTTGTATTTGGTGATCATGAACTGATGATAACTGTAGTTTGGTGACACCCTGAGTCATAACAGTAGATATGGCTAACCCTGTAATTACTATGTTTGTGTTTTCTCTAGGTAATCTAAGGGCATGTATACAAGCTTCGGAAACAAAAGTGGCCTGTGATCCGGAATCCAAAATAACTCTGCATCTTAACATGGTACCATCACATCGTTTCACGTTCACTATTGCTGCCGGTAGAATTGATTGATATCGACCACTGATGTGCGCGTTTGACTGAACTTCTGTACACAATGTACTGGAACTGTTTGAAGGTTGTTCAGGAATATTAGATGATATTATTTTGTCAGCAGTAACTTGTGTACTTGCTGCAGCATTCATTTTCATATATGTAGTAACGAATGATGTTTGCGATTACAAATGTTACAACGAAATTTCATTGGGCATAGCCCTGCTTGATGAGTCGCAGATACACAGTTCAAATAGAGCCTCTTGTTCGCTATTAAAGCGCTTCGATCGCTGATGTTCAATGCTAAAAATTCATTGCATTTTGATAGTGGATGATTGTTGGTACATTTAGAGTATGTCGTTGGTTTGATTTGAGCATGGTTGGCCCGAACTCTGGTAAAAGTTTGATTAGGTTTTGTTTGAGCGCCACAACCTTCAAGTTCATCACTTCTGCCATTTAAAAATTTAAAAAATTGTTCCATTGTTGGTGAATCGTTGTTGGAAATATAATGTGCCCATTCCTTTCTCGATTCTTGATCAAGTTTGTTTATTAAAATGTTTATGATCCATGGATCACGCTGCTTTGCATTACCGCCGATAACCTTCAGCTCACGAATTTCTTCGTCTGACACGTCATATATCTGATGAAGATTTTTTGCAGTTGAATGTGTGATGTTGGGTTCATCCATGAACTGTTTGATCAACTGATTTACAACTTGTTTCTTTTTATCATACCGTTCTCTTATTTTTGCCCAAGCTTCAACGTAGTTGGCTTCGGTAATTGGTATGTGACGAATTAGGGCAGCCGCATTATCTCGCAATAATCCTTTAAGATATTGAAGCTTGTAGACATTGGAATTTTTTTCGTTTTTATCAATAGACGCTTCGAATAAGTCGCGGAAGGATGGAAATTCTGAATACTTTTCGGAAAATGGCGGGATATTTATTTGAGGTAGTCGTATCTCTGTTTCGCGTTTGTTAAATAGAGATATGTCCTTTAGAAATGATTGTTGATTCGCTACCAAATCTTCCATAGTGTTAATGTGTAACGCGTCTTCCGTCCCAGTTTCACGGTCTTTTTCGCCTTGTATGAGAACACGTTTCAAATGAAAATATAATTCGTCGATTGCATCCAGATATTTTGAATTTTCATCCGTTTCCGTGATTTCCGTTTCTTGAGTTTTGTAGTCAGCCCATTCATCGTTCAATAATTGATAATTCGTGCGTACGACATTAAGCGTGGTTTCTATATCAAATTTTTGAATCGTAGCCTTGATTTCGTTCATACGTTTTAAAATACGTTTTAAAGCGCGCGTATATCGATCCGCCATTGTTCTACACCACTTTACAAAGTTATTCATTTTTTTTTTTTTTTTGTATACCGGAGTGGATTATGCAGGTCCCCAAAAACAACCAAAGGCAGAGGAGGTAAAACTTGGCAAGTAGTAACGGATCTTACGACAGAAACATTTATTACGGCCCTTAAAAGGTTCACATCTAGGCATGGATTATGTACTCACATACATAGTGACAACTGTAAGAATTTTGTTGGAGCTAATAATCAGTTAAAAAATGGAGGTGTGGCCAACAAACGACTTTCTTTTATGAACAGAGAATTTTGAAAAATTTTATTTTTTTTTTAAATTTTTGGAAACATCTTGTATTAAGTAGATTTTTGTAAACCTTAAACTTTTTAAGATATTTGCAAAATAAATTTTCTGGACCAAGTGAGTGGCCTCTTCCGGTTAGCCGACTTGGAGTAAAATCCACTGGGACCTCTCAATTTATTAAAAAACTTAAATCTGAAGTTTCAATTCGATTGGTTAAACCATCTGGGCCGTAGAGAGGGCATAGACTGACATATACATAAGATGCACTGTGGATTAATTTCATCCCAAATGCGGAACCTCTACATCGACTTAGAAGAGCAAAACGAAATACTGAATATGTTAGGAAGAAATTAAAGAGTCCGTCGAAAAAGATCACCTTTTGACTTCGTTGATTCTATAGCCAATGGGCTATTTGGCGTACTTGATCAACGTGCCGGAAACTTCATCATCAACGTGCCGACTAAACCAACAACATCACCAGAAAATTTTGCAGCAACAGATATCTTTAATAGAATCTGAACATCATCAAACACGACCACGAAATAACAAATCAGAGATTCGAAGGGGTTAAACAAATACATAATGACAGATCTCATTATTATCGAAGAGTTCACTGACATTTCTCTTATGAAACTCCGCACATTCCAATCAGCAGTAATCGATACCATAACGGAAGTACATCAAGGCAAACTTAGGCCGCTAATCTTGACACCACACCAACTTCAGGAGCCAACCAAACAGATAGTCGATAATCTCAAACCAAGCCAAGACATATCATATCGGAATATAGAGATATAGCTCATATTATATACTATATATGTAAAATCACCACCGTCAAAACCATAAAAATTCAGAAAATCATAATCTTCGAAGTAAAAATCCCGTTGATACAGAGAACCCGATACACTTTATATAACATAATACCGGTCCCCACGCTACATCAAGGGAAGTATGTATATATTCAGCCGTCCCTAGTTAAGCCGTCTCTGCAACATACATCAGCCGCTGTATGACCACTGCTCTAATAAAAACAGATGTGAAATGTAGTTACTCAAGCAGGATAGCGAAATACCAACAAGTTGCCAGTTACTTCAGAGGGCAATCACCACTATTTGGATTCCTTTACACAGATACAACTTGCAAGGTAATTTGCGAACATGAAATCGATGGCATATTTGAAACCACAACCACATCCATTCATGGTGAGGGAATCCTGAAGCTGCATGCAAACTACATCTTCAAAGATGATACATTTACAGTGTCAGTGTTACATAATAAACTAAAAATCAACTTCGAAATTCCCAGAAATCAAGGCAATTGAGGCCGTCATTCAATATCACAAAAGGTCACTAGAGACATCAGAAATCAAGGTTAACATACACGAATACCGTCACTACGTGGCAATTTATTTAGTAATACCAGCGGCTCTCTATATCATCGCTTGCTGTATATTTAGGAGAATGAATTTGCTAGCACATCAACATCCGGTTCAACCTCTAGAACTACTCCCTCAAGATTAATACCAAAAACTTGTACCAGCACCATATTCTGTCAAAATACATAGCGGACATCTAAAGAATAATGAGCGATATTTCCAGAAAAATCGCGTGGGTTGCATAAAGCGAAATGTAATTAATGAAAGTATGCATACATACTATTTGTCAACTATGCAAAATAGTTTAGTATGTAAAATATACACAATATTATAAAAAAAGCATTATAAAAACATACTCCTAAGCTATTTCTAAAAATGTATTTAAACTCGAAATTTATTAAAAATGATTCAGAGTAAACTTAATCACCAAAAGTGTAGTTTCTAATTCAACCCCACCAGCGGTAACTTAATTAGATAATTTCGCTAATCAAGCAAACGCTTAGCCTTACAACCAAACCACACTATTTATTTGATTAACAGACTGTGTCTTTTGTAAATATGATATTTTTGATGAACTGATCATGGCTCCTCAAACCAATGGAATAACAATTTTGGATATCGATTTGATTTAAGCAATTTACTTTTGTGAAGAGAAGCATGTATTAGTAAGTCAACATTAAAATCTTGGTTGAAATTTTGGAAAGTTTCAACATCAAATTTGTTGCCAATTAAATTTTAGCCATATTCCATCTTTATAACGTATCTTGTTATGATGAGAAAACTGTCACTTCCAGTTGATTTCGGTCAAAATTCAGCGATCTTCCCATTTATCAGACAGACACCATGTCGAAAACAACTTTTTTTGACTCCAAGAGACACCAATAATTTTCTTGATTATTGTTATACATTAATTTTAATGGGTAAGGGTTTAATTATAACGGGTTGTTTATTGCGGAAGTTATATTATATGTGGCATAGAAAAAAATATTGATCCCCATATAAAATGTAGTGGCTACTTATAAATTTATTTTCAAATAATTGCAAATAAAAACAAATTATTTCTTCTGCATTAAGTTGTAAATTATTATCTTATAATACCAGTAACTTACCTCCAGTGTTAATAAACAATAGAATATCGATAGATATTTAGCACACCTCCCAATAAATAATACAATAAATTTTCTTTAAACAAAAGCAACAACAAAATTTAATAAATTGGGGCATATACAATTTTATTATCAATCAATAAATTTCCCATCACTTAAGACGAAAAAACGTAATAACAATAATAATAATAACACAAGCAGATAGATAAAATAAAATTAATAATAGGAAAAACAAAGAATTTCCTATCTACCTGTATAGGTATGTATGTACGTAATACGTAAATATTCGAATTTATTATTGAATTTTATCACATATTTAAATAAATAATTTAATGTTAATTAAACGATAATCAATGATTTAAAAGTACGAGTATGTATTGAAATTTGTCCTTTACCTGTATAGAGAATCGGAAAATTGTGTGAAAACGTGTTTTTGTTTTGTGTTGGTGGTCGTTTTCGTTGTTGCTTACATATCCTCGATAAGTAAGTGTGTACACAGGAAAATCTCTCGAATATACATACATAGAGAGATGGATGATAAATTACACCTGTTTTGGTTGTGACACAAATTTTAAATTTATGATATCGGAAGTTTTGTAAAATTATTTTTATTCCGTTCAATATGCAATATTGGAAATCAATTCTCTGTTTTTATGTTAATAATACAACATAAATTTGTTATAATGTTTTATATTTATGGTTTATTTGCATATAGCTGTAGTGTTTATTGTTTTTATTTTTTATTTCATAGCTCAAAATACTGGATGGATATGATCATAAAATATTGTAAATAGCGAATTTAAAAGCAATTTTAGTGGATGGTTACATAGCTCTATGTATACATTGTGAAGTGATTTAAATTGTTATAAATGTTACGGAAAAATGGTTAATATGTATATTACATCGGGATGATAAATTGTGTTATGCTATAGATTTGAATTTTTATTGGTTCTGTTTAGCGAGTTATCAAGAAAATGCTCATCCAGAAAAACTGTTCTCCCCTTTAATGAATCATTCAACAATAACTAATTTTTCAATTTTTTTCACGTATTTCTAAATCTATGGATATCAAATTTTCAAAATATATTTGATTATAAAATTTATTTAACATTAATCTTATCAGCAGAGCTACAAATCTAGCTTGCCTTTGGATAAAGGGTGGAGGAAATAAGAACTATTAGCTTTAAATTAATCAAATCCCTGTAAAAAACTGCTCCATATGATTCCCTTTCCGTAAGGTCCAATAAGCTTTAACTTGATTTTCAATAAAGGCTTTAAATTTCGGTTTTTTTATTGTCTAATGCTTATTATATAACCGTTGTGAAGTTAGCCCAAAAGTATATCCCAAAAAATGAAGATATTCAACGTTGGCAACACCACTTCAAATCTTATGATACAAAGTAAACTATCATGACAGAAAAATAATAGACAATGTAATATCACGATATATTTTTATAATAAATAATTTATTTTCTTTACTATTAGTTGAGTAATATTATATCGTAATATTTAATATTGAAAGGCGAAAACTACATACGAATAATTAAAAATATTTTACAGAATGCTCCATATTCTGGCACCATAAAATCCATCAAAAATTATTTTATTTCACCGCTTCCTATTTGAATTTATATCGAAAAAAAGTAATCTAATTTATAATGTGAGTCCAAAAAAATTTCTATCATCATGATAGCAAAATTTATCACGACAGACTCTCAGCCCAAAAAATGAAACTATCATGGGAAAGGAAACATACTAGAATAACTAAGGAGAACTTTGTAAATTTTCGCAATTCAACTGAGCATTTTCTCAAATACTGTATTGTTTGTCGGAAAACCTTGCTGTATTATTTGGTCGGAAAGCCTTGTGAGTCGTATTTAATTTGATTTTCTCAATTCAACCGAGTATTTTCTCAAGTACTGTATTTTAATTAGGCCTGTCAATTGTGAGTACTCTGGAACTTTTTCAGAATTTTGTGATGGGGATAGATAGCATGGTCAAAGATGGCCGGAAAGCCTTGTGAGTCTTATTTATTTTGATTTTTGCGATTCAACTGAGTATTTTCACAAGTACTATATTGTTGGCACCAGTTTCCCGATGAATTTTTATTAGGCCTATCAATTGTGAGTACTCTGGAATTTTTCAGAATTTTGTGGTCAACTATGGTCAAATTTGGCGGGAAAGCCTTGTGAGTCGTATTTAATTTGATTTTCTCAATTCAACTGAGTATTTTCTCAAGTACTGTATTGTTGGCACAAACCTCCCGAAACATTTTTATTAGGTCTATCAACTGTGAGTACTCTGGAACTTTTTCAGAATTTTGTGATGGGGATAGCATGGTCAAATATGGCCGCAAAGCCTTTTGAATCGTATTTAATTTGATTTTGTCAATTCAACTGGGTATTGTCTCAAGTTCTGTATTGTTGATACCAATCTCCAACCAACATAATCAGATAGAATAATTTAATGCTTGAAGGGTCTATCTCGGTGCATCTTACACTTGCTGTTTGCAGTTTATATACATTTTGCAAGAGGTAATTTTTTGGCCCAAATTTAATGGCATACATTTTGTTTTCCAAAATCCTGTATTAATTACACTACACCATTTTTAATTGTAATTCAGAAAGCGTAATTCACATTAGTCAACTATAATTTAGAAAGCATCAATTGTATTTCAGAATAGTCAATTATAACGCAAAAAGAATCATTGTAATTCAGATGACATGAATTGTAATTCAGATTAATCAACTGTTTTTCAGATAACATCAATTGTAATTCAGAAGAAACATTATTTGTAATTCAGATTAGAATTAGATAACTTTAATTCAGAAAGTATCAATTGTAATTTAGATTAGTGAATGTAATTCAGAGAGGATCATTGTAATTCAGAAAGCGTTAACTGTAATTAAGAAAGGATTACTGTAACTCAGAATGTGTTAACTGCAATTCAGAAAGCGTTAATTGTAATTCAGATTAGGTAAATGCTTTTCAGATAACATCAGATGTAATTCAAAAAGTACTAATTGTAATTCAGATACAGATTGAGATAACAGACAAAATTTGAGTTTGACAAGTAGTTAATATATTTTACGTAATTAACCCAAATGTGCCTTGTTACATCAATCGGGTAATCTCAAGCTATTTTAAAAACCGCACTTTGCAGTACCGCACGAATGAAGGGTGCAAGGAGTACACAGTTGCATAGGGGTACAAATCGATGCAAGGTTATCATTCAAGGAGCACATAAAGTACGTCAATGAGAAATCAGCCGGAGCTAGCAAGGCTCTCTCTCATACAATGCCGAATGTCGGCGGACCAAGCCAAGGACGACGAAGATTATTAGTCGGTGTCGTAACATCTATAATGCTCTATGCGTCCCATATATGGGCGCAAGCGCTGCAGGTGCCATCCCATCGTCGTAGTTCTAACTCCGTATATCGCAGCTGCGCACTTAGAGTGATTAATGCGTTCAGAACTCTTTCGGACGAAGCAGCTTGCATCATTGCGGGAATGTGTCCAATTGATCTGCTGGCAGCGGAACGGCAAAAGTCATACAATAATAGCCATGGAGGAACACCGGATAGACCAATGGTGCGAGCGAACAACACAAGAATGTACAGGGGGGATATTCTTATCGATTGGCAACAGCGTTGGAACCGTTCGGAGAAGGGCCATTGGACTCAACGACTAATTCCTGAAATAGGCCCGTGGATAAATCGTAAACATGGCGAGGTTGATTTTTACCTAACACAGCTCTTAACAGGTCACGGATGCTTTCGATCATACCTTAATCGTTTTGGGCATGATGATTCACCGTATTGTCCATCCTGCAGAGATTCCGCAGAAGATGCTGAACACGTGTTTTTTGTATGCGCACGCTGGAACAGTAGAGATTTGCTTGCTAGAGCTATCGATCAATTTGATATTACCCCAGAGAACATAGTTGAAGTGATGCTCCCCAGAAGGATGGAGTGCTGTAGCTAATTTTGCAACAACAACGATTAAAGAGTTGCGACGGTTGGAAAGCCAACGTTGCCAAGCAAGGTAACTCGCACCCTTCAGTTGCGTGGGAGATGTGATCGTACAGTTAGTACAGACTCCTTCCTTTTCGAAGTAATACCTAGCGGTCGTTCCGGGGGGAAAGGATGCAGGAGGTGGTTTTAGTGAGTAGGAGTCTCACACCGTTGTGGTGGATAGCTACGTTATGTCCTACATCGTCCATGATGGATTTCCACCTTCCTTAAAAAAAAAAACACACACACACACACACATGTAGACAAAGAGAAATCGGACGCACGTCCCATATTCTATAATAATCCATTGGCTTATACCCTAGACACACTGCGATTTAGTGAATTTTTCGAAATTAGCCGCAGTGTGTCAACCTCGATTTAGCTAGTCCCTTTGTTTTTGCATAGAAACTTAAACTAGTTTAGCTAAATCGGATTTATTAAACCACATTCTGTCTTGGGTATTAGGTTAGGTTAAAAATCACACGATTTACTTTTGAATACGGGATTTTGGAAGCGGGATTCTATAATACGGGAAATTATTATACGGGATTTTGGAATACGGGATATTGGAAACGTGATTGTAAAAGCGGGATTTTGGATTGCGGGATTACGTAGTCAACCCATATTTTAAACATGCGTCGTACACAAATTATGGTTGTCAATCAATTGTAATCGTATGATAATAAAGTTAATAGATTAAAGTTAATAGATTCATTTTAATAAAATCTGTTTTTTTTTGGCTTGGGAATTGGTGTAGAGTTCTCATGATGCAGATTTTGTTGGTTTGTAGTTAAGGTTAAAGTTGTTTTTTGACCGGGCTCAAATTGCGAAAATTTCGAATTCTTTCACTAAGAGTCCAGGTGGACACTTTGCTGATTAACGCAGTTGTAAATTCACACGAAATGACACATACCTAGTCGTAGAGTTTCGTGCAGTTTCATTTTACTATTAATAAAATTCGTGAGGTAACGGCTTTAATTTTCTGGAAAGTCGACTGAATCGAATTATCTTTCTCAACGATATCCATTATTAGTGCTATGCTAAAACGGGTACTGTTGGTGCTAATAATGATGTATATACTGAAGATAATGATACTAACTGTGGTACCGATCATAATTTTGTACACTTGGTGATTAATTGTTTGTTCGTGCTTCTGTTTTTATAATAAAATGTTTACTTTAAATATTAAAATTCATGCAGTGTACTAATTTAGTCAATATGTTGGAAAAACCAATTATGTGAGAGGAGAGACGAAGTTAACGAATGATTGAGTTCAGGATCATGTGCTTACCCATATCAAGAAAACCCAGTGTTACTAAGTGCAAGTGTGTTATCCTGGATACTCATTGAGATATTTCTGCGGACGAGGGCAGTGATTCCAGTTATTGTTGTGTAGCCTAACCCCGCAATTTTTTTTTTTTTTCAACAATTTAATCTGACTTAATAATTTTTAACAAGCCTTGTGATTTTTGAGTGCATCTCACATCGTTAAGCATTTAAATAACAGTGAAATTGAAGCAAAGCATTTATATCTCAATTATATACTAATTAGATTCTACTAAAAATAGACTATCTAATGAATATTTGTATTTGGACTTATGTAAGGTCAAGAGTTTTTGTATATTAATGAGATAATTTTAAATCAATGTGATTACTTTTTATTGTAGCAAAGCTGTTTAGAATTTTGTATTAGTTAATAGAATTCCTATTGACAATTTTCACTCTATAATGTCCTCACACTCTTTTATTATGGTAATTATAATAACTAATTTTCAAAATTATATTGATAATCTATAAAATATAGAATCAATAAAAACAAATTAAAAAAAACTAATTAATATTTAATTGAAAATATTTTTGACATCAAAACAGAAAAACTCTCACTCCAACTTCCGACCCGTTATCACCTTTCAAGGCGTTAATTGTCCGATTTTTGCCGCATAAAATCGCATCGAATGCAAAATAAAAATACTTTTGTATGGTTATACACAAAAAAAAAAAAAAAAGGTTAATCCCATAATAAAAGCACCTGTTGGATGATTTACAAAAAAAAAAAAAAATCAAAAAATCGGAAAATCTATAACAAAAATAAATTTTCTCACTATTTTCCCGGTTACATAATCCAATATTTTCATCAATGTCATGCTGCTGCCATACAATACGCTGGTGTACAGAGAGAACAAAAATACTGTGCATATACGAGTACATACATACAAGATAGATTGTTCAAATATTTGGATAAATTATTATATGAGAAAATTTTTTATGTTGTTTTCAAACTCGATTTTCCCACGAGTACAACAGATATAAAACACAGCACTACCCAGCACCAGCAGCAACACAGACACATACAAATCCGAAAGATAAAACTTAAAATTATACATTTTTTTGTATTCGGTTTGGTATTTGTGATTCATGTCTCTAATCTAGCTTAAAAAAAAAAATAAAAAAAAAAACGGAATTTGTGTGTGATGTGTCTGTGTTTAGATATGTGTGTCGTGTACTTATACGCAAACAGCCGTTCAAGATCAATTTTGTGGAAAATTTATTTTCCATATATGTATGTATGTACGTACATTTATCCAATTTAGCAGAAAATTGTTTTGTAGATATGTACATTGCCTACAAACCATATGAATTCGAAGTGGTAATATGTCGTCTTCTTAAAATTTTCTACTTCTTCGTATTCGTCATCGCCTTGTTGTTACTGTTTTATTTATTTATTTTAATGAGATAATCATTTCGAATTTAAATAAGACATTTCGTATTCTCAAACCATCATACACAATACATTTTCTTGTAAAATATTCATTTTCAAGGTTAAAAACTCAATACATAATTTATTCATACTTAATGTACCCAATATTAAGGAGGTTTTGTTGTTATATTACTGCTCCTTCTTTTCTTCTCCACAAAATCCTTTTATGACATTACAAAAATTGTAAAATAAAAAAAAATCGCCACATTATCTAATTCTGAAATCATAAGAAGACTGAATTTATTTTTTATTTAACTGAATATGGGAAAATCGGAAAGAGGAATATTCCGGTAGCTGGAGCATGCGCTCAGCATACCGGTTTGAGGAGAATTGAAATGAATTGTTTACGGAAAAATGAATTTGGTGGGGTTTTATGTACGTTTTAAGGGGACGATTAAAATTTCGAAATTAATTTCTCCAGTCTTGCCTGTATTCAAAAAACAAAATTGCTCAATATAATTTTGGGCTACACTTTTATGAAAGTCGGTAAAATTATGTGTGTTCGAATAAATTATCTTTTATTTACATACATTTAAGGTATCGTCAATTCAAAAATATCTAGATATATTCACATTCACACGTATGATGTTTATTATGTTGTTTTAACCACAAATTTCATTTATTCCTTACCGCTTAGTGGCTGAGCAACATTTTAATTTACAACGTTAAAAATAATGTCAAGTTCTTAAGGGTAAGATAATCACAATTTATTTAAAATTCTACGCGTTGAGAAAACAACGATTTTGAATTTTGTGAGACGTCGTACACAGGATAAAGAATTTAATTTTAAATTAAGTACTTATGTACGTAGTACGAAGATACTTGAGTTGAACAAATTAGTTTATGCGCCAATAAATTTTTATCTGAAAGATTTTTGCTATGTTGAGAAAATGAAATTGTTGGTAGGTAGGCTCGAGTTTTACAGAAATTCAAATCTACATTGCTGTGCAAATTATGTAAACAAATACGACGGGGGGGCATTTATTAAGGTGATGGTCTTATTTTGCGTTAACTTGAGTAGGTACGAAATGTATTGTGAATTTTAGTTTCAAATTGTTCTTCAGGTTTACAGGGTGCACCAAGAAAAAAAATCTTGTAATTTTAAAAGGACTTTTAGGTAATTGAAAACGGTTCACTTTAGTAAAAATAAATTATTTTATTTTAAAAGGTTATTATCGTTTTACTTTTAAAATGATTTCATTTCGGCACCGAGTTTAACACCTTTAACTAAAACCTTGTTTCAAATTAAAAGGGGAGGAATTTTGGTTTTAATTGGAAAATCCTTTTAGTTTCAATGTGGAAACACTTATTCAATTATCATAACACGGTAACACGGTTAAATAATTATTAGATCTTACAACAACAAAATTGTGTTGGTATGTGTTTAAAAAGCATACATTCGGACGAATTTATTATAACAAAGAAAAATTCATTCAAATTAAATATTTGAACTTAATGCGAAATTAAAAAAATCCAAATACACTAAATTTATCAAGATTTAACCTTTATGTTTACAACCAATTATTTAACCTTCCTCTTTACAACCAACACACCCGGGTTAGTACCGAAAATTCCATACGTTTTTTAATATGGTATAACTGGCTTTACACCGTAGATAGTATAATAGCAAAATAGTATAATACTATTTTACTATCTGTCATAGTCGGTTTTACACCGCATAAAATATTCATAAAAAACAGAAAATTAAAACAAAATAATGAAAAATTATATTTTCCGAATACACATAAATATGTCTAGACCAATTTATGAACAAAACATTGTCCCAAATTTTCCTTCTACAATAAAATAAAATAAAATATAATAGGTATTAAAATTTGATAGCTATTAAATTAAAATATTATATTTTATTTTTGTTATTATACTATCAAAACATCGGTTTTACACCGGATAGCAAAATAGTATTATACTATTTTGCTAATATACTATTTACGGTGTAAAATCGGTATATATTAAACTGATAAATAAACTAAATTTAGTTTAGAGAATGGCTAACTATTCAACAACTGACAAGATTGTCTTATGAAGAAAAGGAAGCGTATACCCAAAATAAGTATTAGGACAGGTCAACCATTGTTGACCTACAGAACTTTTTAAACAATGCGGGTAATATAATGTTAATTTTATAAAGAAGAATTAATATAAAATATTAATATAGTATGTATCTTATTTCAGTTCACAAATGGTATTCATTGATTTTTTTATGTTAGTATTATTTTAGGAACAATATCCACTCACCATGTTTTCACGACGGCGTCCCAAACAAGAAGACCAAATAAATTTTTTTTTAAATTTATTTTATCTTTTGTTTTTGTTTGTTTTTTTTTTAATTTGGGGTTCGTTCGGTGACTTCATTATACCTTCCCCCTTAAGATAAAAGATTATCCTTTTTGGAGGATGATCTTTTATTGAAGTACCATACGTTTTCATAAAAGTGTTATGTTAATAAAGACTTATTTTTAATTTAATTAATTACATTTCTTAATTAATATTAAATTTCTTAACTATAATTTTAAATCGAGATAATTCAGATTATTTATTTATATATTTCATATTGTTTCTTTTTTTTTTGTAATATAATAATTGTAAAGTAATCATAAAAGTAGCTTAATACTAAAATACTAAATACTACGATATACGTATTCATTTTGCAACCTTTAATATTTCATGAACAAAATTTATTTAAATTTTTTTTTTGTGAATATGGTTATATCAACTTGATTTATATTTCGTTAAGTTGTTGGCAACTGTTTTTAATGACTTTCCTACACGAATTGTAGTGTTTTCGGTGGTTGGTTTGTCTATGACAGGGTAAGGTCCCAACCAGATACAAGAAAGTTCTCCATTCCTACCTGTAGATTCATTTTAAAGTTAAATCGCCAGCATTAAAACTAATTGGTTTAGATTTTCGATCGTAGAATTCCTTCGATTTATCCTTATACTGTAAAATATTTTGTCCAGCAATGCTATGGGACTGACGTAGCCTGTACTTCAGTTAGGAGAGATAGTCGTCGTATGAGTAAATACTATCTGTCGATTGCTGCAAAGAATGTGGAATTGAAGGTTTCATTCCGAATATTAATTCGAACGGCATAATTTTTGTAGTTGGATGAGGTGTAGTGTTGTAGGGAAACATACTATATGGTAATCACTGATCCCACTGGAGAGGGTCGTTTTGTGAGAAATTCCTGAGATATTCGCCTAAGGTTTTATGCGACCTTTCCAAATCCCCATTCGACTCCGGATGATAAGCCGTCGTATGGAGTTTTTTGATTTTGAGGAGCTTACAAGTGTTTGTGAACATCTGACTCGGGAAATTTGATCCTTGGTCAGTCAATATGGATTGATCTACTCCAAAAGTACATACAAACTGTTCCACAAAAACTTTTGCAAACTTCATTTGCCTCCTGTGTTTCTAACGGAATTGCTACGGAAAATTTGGACAAATCGTCTTGAATGGTCAAAATATAGTTATTTTGATTAAATGAAGGTAGTAAGGGTCCAACAATATCTAAAAATACCTTTTCAAATGGTTTGTTAGAAGTTGTCGTAAGTTTCATTGGGATTTTTGTCTTTCTTGCATGTTTGTTCTTTTGACCAAGCTAACATTGGTTAATGTAGTTCTCGATTCTTTGATACATTTTAGGGAACTTATAAAAATTTCGAAGACGTATGTACGTTCGTTGTATTCCTTGGTGTCCTCCGCAAGGTGAGTTATGAAATTCCTGAATGACTTGTGTTATTTCGTCATCGTTAGTTATTTCGGTTGGTTCCGTCTTGGGTATTTTCACAGGCGGTTGAGGATTTAAAGAAGTGGATAGATCTGAATTATCATTTGACTGCGCCTGATCGATGACTGCTGCGGCTTTTCAGCACTAGTTTCGCCTGATTTGTTGAGTTCGGAAGAAGTTTGAGAACGGGTTAGAACGTCAACGTCGACATAGTTGCTTCTATTAGGGATTATGATGCGGATGAGTGCATCAGCATTTGTGTTCGCTTTTCCCGGCTTGTACAAAATTTTGTATTCACACTCCTCTATTCGAATTCGCCAACGGATTAATCTGGAACAAGGATCGGTTTTGGTAAGCCACATTAATGGTCTATGATCGGTGTAAATAATGAATGGACAATTGCCAAACAATGGCCAACAATTCCTTCTCCATGGTCGCGTAATTTTTTTCAGCCTTGTTAAGGGTACGGCTACAGAAAGCAATAGGGCAATTTAGGTTATTTGAATTTTGCGATAAAACTGCACCAATTGCTGTATCACTGGCATCGCAGGTAACAAAAAATTCTTGGGTAAAATCAGGATAAATTAAAATGGGTGACTTTGTCAAAGCTTCCCTTAAGGTATGGAAAGATTCTTCACTGAATGCGATCCACAGAAACTTGACATCCTTTTTCAATAAGTCAGTCAGAAGTTTGGCTAATCTTGAGAAATCTTGAATGAATCGCCTGTAGTAACCCACTAGGCCCAAAAAAGATTTAATTTCCCGCGTATTTGTTGGAATCGGATAAACAATATGACCCAAGTAAACAATCTCTTTTGAAAGAAAATGACATTTTCTGGGATTAAGTTTCAAATTCGCTTCTCTAAAATTATCAAAAATGTTTTTTAATTTCTCGTTGTGATCCGATAGGTTTACGCCGTGCACAACCACATCATCCAGGTAGACGAAGCACTGAATTCCATTCAGGCCACTGAGTACTGTATTCATCAACCTCTGGAACGTTGAAGGTGCTCCCTTCAACCCAAAAGACATTCGTTTGAATTGGTAGTGTTCAGTGGAGGTACTGAATGCAGTCATCTCCCTATCCTGAGGATGTAGTGGCACCTGATGGTAACCATTCGCCAAGTCAAGTGTTGAAAAATAAGAAGCTTTCCCCAACTGGTCGAGTATTTCCGTAATATTCGGCAAGGGGAATACGTCAGACCTGGTTATTTCATTTAATCTGCGCAGATCAACTACTACTCGCCATTTTTTTTCGTTGTTGCTAGGTTTATTTGGCACGCACAATAAAGGGAAATTCCATGGACTGCCGCTATTCTCGATTATGTCGTCTTCTAACATCTTGGCAACTTGGTTAATTACCTCCTCTTTGGTAGACTGTGGAAGCCTATAAGGTTTAATGTGAATGGGAGGAGATTTCTGAATAAGTGGAATTTTATGTTCAATAACATTGGTGGTAGTGAGTTTATCTCCGTCTAGGTAAAAGATATCGTTATACTCGACGACATAATTTAAGAATGGAAGATTTCTCTTCATGGTTTAATTTTTCAGTATCAATTTCGGATTCAAGTTTTGTAAGACGATTGGATATTTCATTAGACCATGTGTTAAAATTATATATTTCATAATTATTAATCGAGTCCGTCTCGATTTTAATATCTGATAAAATTACTTCATTCTCGGTGGTATTAACAATTGTCACGAGAGAGACATTATTGATGATTTCCGTGACAGTATTGCCAATAAATACACCACGCTCAATTTCTTGTGACAAACATATTAGATCACTCGCATTTTCGAGTTCAGAGTACAATTGAACAATTCGATGTGAACGTGGTGGTATTTTAACGTTAGAATTTTCATAACACATTTTCAGGGTATGTAGAGTATCACCAATAGTTAATACAATAGTTTTAGAATGATAGTCAATATTCGATTTAAACTTGTGTAAGAAGTCATTCCCAATAATTCCGTCACATGAGATAGGGAATGAATCATTAACAATTTGGAATGAGTGAGGTTCACTTAGGGAATTAGAAAAATGAATTAACGCCTGACAACGGGCAAGTGTTTCCACTAAATTATTCGAAATGCCCTTGATTTGGCACTTATCGTTTTGGTAACATATAGCGTCACCTATTAGGCAATGTTTTTTCACTAAACTAATCTCAGCGCCAGTATCAATTAGAAATGTTAAAGTACCACGAGATGAAACATCTAGGTCCATCTGGGTAAAAAGTTTATAAGGGGTATCATTTATTAAGGATACTGTAGCGGTACGAAAATGATAAGGTTCCCGTTCACAAGCTGTAGGTTTATCGATCTCAGAATAGGTAGAACAATCCTTGGAAGATTCTGAGTTGGATAAAATAAATGAAGAACCTTTTGTTTGCAAAAGTGTAGCTTCTGAATGGATTGTAGAACAAGAGATGCATTTTGAAATATTTGAGTTATGGTTGTTACTTGTTACGACAAGTGAACACTCTCTAAATTTTGGACTCGAGTTGGAGTGTTCCGAGTTTTCTCGAGACCATTGAAGTTTTCCTCTTTATTTAGTCCAGAATTGGGAAGATTAGTGTCGTTGGTTGAATTTTTCCGATCGTCGGTCCTTTTCTTGGAAAAACAATCACGAATATGATGCTCACGTTTCTTACAATACGCACAAACACAATTGTAATTATTAACTGACCTATGGTTTGGTGTTTGTGGAGGAATTTTAGTATAGGAAATCGTATTATTTGATACTCTTTGGTAACAGACATTTGCCGAATGATTAGTCTTACCACATATTTGACAACTAACTGTAAGCTTAGAAGGAAGAGAAGATTGCGATTTCCTCCTTGAACTTGTTAGCGTCAATTCCTCTTTACATGCCTTGTTTATGGCATCAGTTAGGGTAGTGAACCGACAAGCCTTGACGATTATTTTGATTGGGTCGAGCAATCCTTCTTGGAATGCTTTTAAAGCAGTTTTTGCATTAAAACTGATGATGTATTCTTGGGATTTTTCGCCGTGTTCAAGAATTGAGGACTCATCTAATTGGGAGAGTAATTTCTCGATGCGATTTGCAAAATTCCTAACACTTTCGTTTTTATTTTGCTCTACAGTGACTAATTCAACTTGTAAGGTTTCAGGGGAGTTTAACATACCGAATTGCTTTATGAATTCCTTTTTTAGAGTATCCCAAGTTTTATATTTATCGAATTTAATTATATCATAAGCTTTACCGGACACCCTAGCTTTGAGAAGTTCGAGAGATTTTGTTTGTTCAGTCTCTGCTTTTAAAGGGTTGTGAAATATGTCACAACAAGCCAAAAACCGGTGGAGTTCTGCGGAATCGCCCTTAAATTAAAATCGTAAATCGTAATTAAATTAAAACACTGATTTTGTTCACTTTTGCTTTATATTTCTGTTTAGTTTTTTCAATTTTTCATAAGGCTTGCTTATAGCTTAACCCCGACTTACGCTTCCGTAAGTTATATTCTCGCGTCATGGAAGTGTACATACAATAATAATTCGTAAATTTCTACACGCACTTCACATATAATTTATAATTCAAAATAGTCGCGAATATATGAAAATTAACAAACATACCATAACTTTACCAACAGCTTAAATATGGATGGTTATACTTGTTTCGTTTTTTTTAAATTTTTATTTATTTGTTCATAAAAAATAAGAAAAGAATTGCAAAAAGAATACCTGTGTTTTGGTTTGCATCGATGTTGTTTTGGTTTGCATCGATAAACTTGCAGATGTTCTTGTTGTTTGTCATTCAAATGTTGGTTGTTTTTCTGTGTTGGTTGTTCATGTGTTTTTTTTGTGTTGATAATTTCCAGTTATTTGTTGGTGTAACCGAAGTGACGATGGTATTTATTACTGTGTTGTAATTGGATGGCAATCAAAAGTGTGATGAAGTTTGACTTCATTATGTTATTATATTGATGTATCCGAAATGATGAATATATATTGGTTTAGAATGTGGTCAATCAAAAGTGTGATGATTAATGAAAAGTGTGATAATGAAGTCACCATTTCATTATAAATAGCTGTTATTTGGTTTATTGGTTGAATTTATTTTCAGATTTGTTGTTTGTATTGATGTCACGAAGTGATGATGGTATTTATTGCTGTTTTATAATCAATACCAATCATGTGATGACTTCGGCTTCGTTCTAGCTATTCATTTTGTTTGATGGTATGTTTTCTCAACAACGTGGTAGTGGATATTGTTCACGTGGGGAAAAGGAAAATAATTTATGAATAAATAATTAAACTGTTGTATTTAATTTAATGTATTGAAATTTGAAATGAATTACTATATATGCAACTCCCGCTCGCAAACAAAATCTAGCAACTGGGACTTACTAGATTCTGTGATTAATCGATTTTTTAAACCACAATAAAAATTTTATTACTAACGATCAAACAACTATATCTCTACGTCTCTTTTAACAACTTTATGAATAAAAAATGGACCTAGTAACTTTTTTCAAAATTTTTGTTTACAAAAATACTTTCATACAAAACCTATCAACTATGTACTTTTACACTTTCTTGATAATAAAAATGAAAGAGATGAATATATACATTCCAATTACAGTTATAATTCCTCGCAAATGTGTAACCCATGTTTAGTAGTGTGATAACCGCCAGTAAGAGCAGTAATATCGAAAAAATGCAGTCGCGAGGAAAAATAATGGTAGAGCTGGCCCGAAAATTGTATGTATTTTTTAAATAGTTTTTACAGAACCTAGCAATTTTAAAAAGATACTTGGTTTAGTTGACAACAATTTGAGTTGCTTGCACCTAAAACATAGTATCTTTTAAAAATTGCTAGGTTATGTCAGAAATAAAATATTTTTTTTCTAATTTTGTAAACAGAATATTTCATGCAAAACATAGTAATTTTACATAAGTTGTGGGAAATTGCAGTTTTTTTATACGAACTTGCTAACTATTTAATTCAGTTCTACTTTAATTATAAAAGTAAACATTGAAATCGGGTGGAAGTTTTTCTATATTTTTATGGGAAAATTCTATTTAAGCTGGTAAAATAATTCAAAAACTTCGTTCTGTCTTTTGATTTTGTTTCTATATTCAAAGATTTATTGTTATTACAATTTCTTTTAGGAGTCAACATTCGGTAACCACGGCTTCGAAATCGGATATTACATACTATCCCAATGAACTTTCGATGAAATATGATACAACAACTACCGAATTGACAGAATTATTATGTGACAAACCTGGCTACACAACGCGAACCATCACCATTTGGTGCAGAATCGTCACACGCCACGGAAGATTTTAGTTCTGATGATTCGATAGCGGATATTACTTATAAATATCCCAAGGATCTTTCGATGGATGATTCAACATCCTCCGAATCGACAGGATTATATGCCAAACCTAGCAGCTGTCATAAACCATTGCCGTTGAAATCCAACGATAAAATACCACCACAAAATCACAGCGAATCATCACGACCGTTAGAAAATGAAAATCGTCAAACACCAATAACACCACCACTCGACCTGGTTCGCCAATCAGTTGCTGCAGCAGGTAACAAACAAAAAAAATCGGATGCAATATTGTTAGATGTTTGTAGTTGCAAAAAAAAATGTGGTTTGAAATTTACAGACAACAGACGGAACACCATTTTCGACCAATTCAAAAAAATGAATTTTGTTCATCGGCAATTATTTTTTGAGGCATATATTTTGCAACAGAAAAAACGATACCACTCGTCAACAAAACGTACATACTCCTACGTATATCATCTTCCAAATGATGATACGAAGCAAATTGTATGTAAGACAATGTTTCTACATACTATAGGTCGGAAAACAGACGGCCTTATAACCGAATTTTTTAAAAGAAAGAACGAAAATGCAGGATTGGTGTCATCGGTTGACCATCGAGGTGAAGCAATAAACAAAATAAAAGTAGAAAAATCTAATTTACTATATAATAATATTCGGGATCACATTTTATTATTTCATCCACAAGTCTCCCACTATAAGTTGGATCATGCGCCGAATCGCAGGTATCTACCACCGGAAGTCATAATAAAATTTATGTGGGATGATTTTGGTAAAAAATTTGGAAACGACGTGACCTCTTATACAACATATACGAAAATTTTCAAAAAGGAAAATATCGGGTTCGATAAGCCATCACAGGATGAATGTCCTGTGTGTGATAAATATAAGCAACATCAACAGGAATTAAAAGATTCTGATGATGGCAATTCTGCGTTAGCCATTCATTCCGATGGCCACTGCACAATATGCCAACAATTTAGTGATTATAAATTAAAGTATACGGAAGCCCGGAAATTTTACAAGATTGATAAGAATTATGAATAGCCGCAAACCGTAAATATATTTACGGTTGATATGCAAAAGGTCATTATCATATCGAAAATGAAATCGAAAAATTCGTATTTTGTCAGTAGATTAGTGGTGTTCAATGAAACGTTTGAGCCACTCCATAAACATGGCATGAGGCCATAACTGGGCGGTCCGTCTCAGATGTTGCATCTTCGTTTATACACTCAAAAAAATATGCGGTGTTAATTTGTTTTTTATCCGAAAAAGTATTTTATTTTTGCCCAACCGAATAAAATTAAGCACGCATCAACGGATAAATATTTTTAACTATCCGAAAAGATAAATTTTTAGAAAAACTTCTTTTGGATTTAATAAAATACACCTTTCGGTGTTTTCCTAATAAAATACACCTTTCGGTGTGTTCCTAAACATGAATATTTCTGTTTGGTTTTTATGCGGTGTAAAAGTTTTTATCCAAATGTATTTTATGTCATTTTTATTCAAATATCCGATTGGATTTAAATTTTAAATATCCGATCGGTGGGACACTATGTAACACAGATTCGGTTTTAGCACTGTGTGCTTTTCACAAAAACAATTTTTAATGTTTTTTAAAATTATTTATAATTTTTTATTTAATTGAATTTATTTAATTCTAATATATTTAATTTTAATTAATTAAATTTCATTTATTTAAATTTAGTTTTTATTAATTTTTAATTTATTAAATTTCACCACCACTGTACACGCGTACGTTTCGAGAATTTAAACAAGACCGTTTTATATCAACCAAAACTGGAAAAATCAATAAATAGAAATGAAAGAGACATCACGACGTTTTTCTTGTTGTTCTTGTTCTTGTGTTTTGAGTATGCATACTGTGAACGCTAGGTGTCTGGTTCCATTTCGCTTTCGGAAGATGTCGTTTGTGAATGTTGAGAATAACAACCATATGTGCGGTTTTTTATAATTGGGAAGCAAGCTTAATATTTAAATGAATGAGTTGAATTGCAGTTGCTTCGATCGATTTCACAAATAAATTTCAAAGTTGAATTTATGTTTTGTGTTGTAAATAATTTATTGTGGTGGATGAGACGCCACAGGACTCCCCTGCAAATGGATTCCCCCTCCCTAGGAAAATATTGTTGTATCGGCTGAAATACGAACGGATTTGTCTGTTCGGTGAGATGAGGTTTGTTCAGCTGAGCAAAGTATGCCATAAGCCGGTTTAAGTCGATCAATTGAAATGGTTTGGTTTTTACCATTAATTGAAACGACGAATTGTTTCCGAAGGCGTCGTATAACCTTGTATGGGCCTTCATAGGGAGGAGATAATCCTAAGCGAACCTTGTCTGTCCTAATGAAAACAAAATCACAATTTGAAAGTGCTTTTGGGACAAATATATCATCTTGTTTTATTTGACGAGTGGTTGTTGGTATAAGGTTCTGCATGGTTTGTCGCAGTCGGTCGATAACTGTGTCGCTAGTTGGTAAAGGTGAAAGAGGATTTTCGATAAAGAACTCACCAGGTAGTTTGATCGGTTGACCATAAACTAATTCCGCAGGTGAGCATTTCAGATCTTCTTTCACTGTAGCTCGGATTCCAAGAAGTATGATTGGTATTTCCGAACTCCAATGTATTGTGTTGCTTCGGGCCATTAAAGCAGCTTTGAGTTGTCGATGAAAACGTTCGACCATGCCATTGGCTTGTGGATGGTAAGCCGTCGTCCGTATCCGATGTGATCCAAGGAGTTGTGTTAACTCAGTAAATAATTTGGATTCGAATTGCGTTCCCTGATCGGTTGTAATGTGAAGGGGCACGCCGAATCGTGATACGTAGTTGTTGACGAATGTAGTGGCAATGGTTGCAGCTGACATATTAGTCATGCAGTATGCTTCGGGCCAGCGAGTGAAGCGATCGACACATGTTAACAAGTAAGTAAATCCATTAGATGGAGGAAGTGGTCCTACTATGTCTAAATGGATGTGTTCGAATCGACCAGGCGGAATCTCAAATTGTCCATGGGGTGATTTTGTGTGTCTTTGAACCTTGGCACGTTGGCAGGATAAGCAAGACTGGGCCCAATTGCCTACGTCTTTGTTTATATTAGGCCAAAAGTAGCGAGCAGTAATCAATTTACGAGTTGCACGGACTCCAGGATGTGAAATGTTGTGTAATGTGTCGAAGATGGTTCGACGTAGTGAATCTGCAATGTACGGGCGATTGTTACCAGTAGATGTTTCGCAGACGATTTCTAGGCCAGGTAGTTTGAAAAGCTCTAGTTTCATTGATGAACTAGTGTGACATTCGGAACCAGAAAATAAATTCTGAAGTTCTAGGTCGGCTTTTTGTGTGATTGCTATTTTGTGCAAGTCGATGTGAGTTTCGACTGTGGCCATTTCGTTGTCGATAGTGCGGGATAGTGTGTCCGCGACAACGTTGTCATGTCCGTGAACATGCTGAATATCCGTGGTAAATTGACTTATGTAATCCAAGTGGCGAGATTGCCTTGGATTATGTTCAGTTTTTGACTGAATTGCTCTAGTCAGAGGTTTGTGGTCGGTATAAATGGTGAAGTCCCGCCCCTCGACAAAATATCTGAAGTGTTTGACTGCCAGATATATTGCGAGTAATTCCCGATCGAATGCGGAATATTTCTTTTCGGCATCCGAGAGTTTCTTCGAAAAGAATCCCAGTGGCTCCCAACACTCGTTATTGTACTGTTGTAGTACAGCACCGACAGCAGTGTGTGACGCGTCAGTGGTTAAGCTGAGCTTTGAGTCGCTGAGTGGGTGTGCCAGAAGTGTTATCTGGGCCAATTCAGCCTTTAGTGACGTGAATGCCTGTTGACATTCGTCGGGCCAATAGAAGTTCTTGGCTGTTTTGGGCTTTTTGAGTAAAGCTACTAAGTGGCTGTGAATTGGTGCGAGTGTTTCAGCGAGCTTTGGTATAAATCGGTGGTAGTAATTTACCATACCGATGAATCGCTGAATACTTTTTATTGAGTTTGGAGCTGGGAAATCCCTAATGGCGTTAATTCGTTCTTCAGACGGTAGAATACCATTAGGGGTTATCTTGTGGCTGAGGAAATCAAGAGTGGATGCGCCAAAGACACATTTTGAACTCTTAATGTGCACGTCAAACTGCGTTAGTTTCTGGAATAACTGTTCCAGGTGCTTTTTGTGTTGTTCCTCAGTTTGTGAAGCTACAAGAATGTCGTCAATGTAGACGAAGACGAAGTCTAAATCACGTACGACTTCGTTCATAAAACGCTGAAACGTTTGTGCGGCATTGCGTAGACCGAATGGCATTCGGGTAAATTCGAAGAGGCCAAAGGGGGTCGTGATTGCCGTTTTGTGTACGTCTTCAGATGCGACGGGAATTAGGTGGTATGCTCTGACGAGATCTATTTTTGAAAAAATTTTGCATCCATGCAAGTGCATAGAGAAAATTTGGATGTGGGGTATCGGATAACGATCAGGTGTTGTCACCGTGTTTAATCGTCGATAATCCCCACATGGTCGCCAATCGTGATCTTTCTTTTTCACCATATGTAAAGGACTAGAGACGGGAGATGCAGATGGTCGGCAAATCCCTAATTCCACCATGTGTTGGAATTCTGCGAGTGCGGCTTTGTGGCGGACTGAATCTAGCCTGCGTGGTCTTGACACGGGCAGATGGCCTGCTGTGACAATATGATGAACCACATTGTGTCGGACTGGCAAATTGTAGTTAGGCTCTGCTGTGAGTAAAGGGAATTGTTTGAGCAGAATGCCATAGCCATTGTTGACCGTGAAATGAATCGGTGTCGGTGTGTCGACTTGAACCATTGTGGCATTGATTGACAGCTTAGTTGCTGAATCAACCAGCCGTTTGTTTTTCAGGTCAACAAGTAGTCCGAATTTACTAAGGAAGTCGGCGCCAATGATCGGACGATTCACTGCAGCTAAGGTAAAAGCGTGCGTGAAGGTTCTTTTAAGTCCGAGATCCACCTGAAGCAACTGTGTGCCGTAAGTGTGGATAGTAGTACCATTGGCAGCCGAAAGGATTAGATCGGAACTGCGTTTTAAAAGTGAATAAGAGAATTTCAATAAATGTGCTGGAATAACCGAAAGGTCAGCGCCAGTGTCGACTAAGTAAGTTAATTTGTTTATTCGGTCGTGAACGAACAAACGTGACGTATAGAGGGTTGAAATAGTGTTGGTCACGACCCGGTAGTTTACGAGTTTTTTGTTTCCGCATCAATTTTTTGAATTGACACAGTCGCTGGTTGCGACATATAGAAGTTACATGGTTTGTTGCACTTTTTAGCGGCCGCACCGAACTTATAGTGGTAGTAACATTTTCCCTGTTGGCGGTTGTTGTTATTACTATAACTTTGATACCGATTCTGTGATTGATTTCGGCGTCCGCACGACTGGCTCCGGCTTCGGAAGAAGTTATTAATTGTTTTTTCAAGCCGAGCTAATCGATCCTCAACTGAGCTGGTCCCAGGAGGAGATTGACGATTTTCATTATTCGTGTTGTTGTTGCGTGCTGCGGGTCGAGATTGTCTCCCAATTTGCGATACATTTGAGTGTTGTTGCTGGCCAATGTTGATGATGTCGTACATCCTGTCGGCGGTTTTGGCAAGAGTTTCGAGAGAAATGGACTCGGGCTGGGCCACGAGTGCTATTTTTATTATCTCTGGCATGTTCCTGATCCAGAGTGATCTTATGAGATTTTTCGGAAAGTTCTCGCCAGCAAGAGTAAGTATCCGTCGTAGCGCGTCTGATGGCTTACGGTCGCCTAATTGTTCTCCCGACATGAGGATTTCAAGTTGTTTCTCATTCGAGGGCGCTAATCGATCCAATAAAGTTGATTTTAAAATTTGGTAGTGGTTTTCCGTAGGTGGTTTTTGTAAGAAATCCGATATTATGTCGCATATTTCAGGCGACAAGGATGACAACGTGTGCATATATTTTTGTTTGTCTATCCTTATACCCTGTAGGTCAAACTGTATTTCCGCTAACTGAAACCAGCTGTTGGCTTTCTGTGGCCAGAACGGTTGTAAATTTGGCTTTGTTGTTGCAATCGCGACCTCAGGGTGTGGTTGATCGGCTGTATCCATGTTGGCTTCGTTTTCAGTCTTTGTATCAGCCACCGAACTGCCGTTAGGCATTATGAATTTATATAATGTAGGTTATAATAGATAAACACTGTGATAACCACCACAAATACCAAGAAAAATATGCAAATATGAAATACCCAGAGCACAAAAACAACAAATGCGAATAAAAGTAAAAACTTTTGCAATACCAGTGGATACGGAATAAAAGAACGGAATTATTATCGAGTGGAGCTAATTGTTTACGCGTCTGGTGGTGAAAAATAATTTACAATTGTACAAATGAATTGATCGAAATCGAGTAAAATAGAATATAATATGTTGTTTTGAATCCTTTATAAAATATAGTAATAAAACGCAAATTTATAAAAAAAACTTTATTGTCAAGAGAAAAAAAAAATTCTTTTGTGATTAACTTGCGGTTTTTTTGTTTCTCCGTTGTATGTCTGTGTGCGTTGCTCCCTCGGTGTGATGCTCCCACGTGGATCGCCCCTAACACTTCCGTGTTGCGGGTGATTCTGTTGACACGCCTATGTGCGTATATTGTTGCTCCGTATTTTGGTGTAGTTGAATGTGTATTTAGTTGCAATTGTTTTTGCAGATATACTGTGTATATCCCGTATTGTAATATTTTTTATTTTTATGTACGATATGATATATAAACCGTTTTTTAATTTTTTTTTTCAAAACTGTAGCACGTCTTTTTATTTTTTATTTTTTCCACTAAAAAGTATGTACCGGTGTTTAATTTTTGGTTTACACGAAACAAAATTTTCACGTTTGTTTTTTTATTTCACTACAAAAAAAATGATGTAGCTATGTACCGGGTTTTATTTTGTTTTTGAATTACCGTTTATTACGTTTTTTTGTTTTTTATTTTATTTTATGTATTTTATTTTTACTGTTATTTTATGTTTGAAAAATACATGAGTGTGTAAGTATGTGCGTATTAATTTTCCCGCACGATTTTTTTTAACGTTATATTCCTAAAAAGGAACGTCGAGGTCACCACTTTAGCACTGTGTGCTTTTCACAAAAACAATTTTTAATGTTTTTTAAAATTATTTATAATTTTTTATTTAATTGAATTTATTTAATTCTAATATATTTAATTTTAATTAATTAAATTTCATTTATTTAAATTTAGTTTTTATTAATTTTTAATTTATTAAATTTCACCACCACTGTACACGCGTACGTTTCGAGAATTTAAACAAGACCGTTTTATATCAACCAAAACTGGAAAAATCAATAAATAGAAATGAAAGAGACATCACGACGTTTTTCTTGTTGTTCTTGTTCTTGTGTTTTGGGTATGCATACTGTGAACGCTAGGTGTCTGGTTCCATTTCGCTTTCGGAAGATGTCGTTTGTGAATGTTGAGAATAACAACCATATGTGCGGTTTTTTATAATTGGGAAGCAAGCTTAATATTTAAATGAATGAGTTGAATTGCAGTTGCTTCGATCGATTTCACAAATAAATTTCAAAGTTGAATTTATGTTTTGTGTTGTAAATAATTTATTGTGGTGGATGAGACGCCACACGGTGTTGTGGTGACCCTTTATTTTTTTGTGTGTATACATTATTCAACATTCAAGACGTGATGTGTCGAAATTTGTGTTTTGGACTGACAACTGCTTCGCTCAAAATAAAAATTGGACACTGTATTCGGCATTACTGACAGTAATTAATCAAAACTGGAGCCCAGACACCATCACAATTAAATATTTTGAACCAGGGCACTCCTACATGCGAGCAGATTCGGTACATGGCAACATCGGGAAAAAATGGAAAAACACGCAAGAAGTTTTGGATATGGACGACTTGGTAAATTTAATTAAAAAAGTAAATGATGAAAAATAATTGCCGACTTCTTACTGAATCCGATTTCTATAGTTTTAAAAATATCTACCAGAAACGTTCAAAAAATGTTGAGCTACCTTTACTAAATAAAATAAAAGTTGTCGAGGATCAAAAAGTCTGTATTATAAGTATACACATGATAGTGATACATTCAATGAATTTGAAAACATAACAAAAATGCTGGACATTAATTTCCCTGAAAAGAGGACGGAACCAACAGGATTGAATGCCGCGAAAAAGAAAAAAATTTGCGAGCAACTGTTACCGCAAATGCCAGTTCATAAAACGAATTTTTTGGCAAGGATTAAAATCTAATGAAAACGCACCCGATTTGTGCCATTTTGTATGAATAGTTTTTTAAACTATATATTTTTTTTATGTTAACTAAGTTATAAATGTCATGAATTACCTGTAAAAAACTAAAAGTTCCATTATTTTATATTTTATTTTTTTTTAATTTTTTATTTGAATATAAATAAAATGTGATGAATTACTTTCTGCCAAAAAATGTATGTATATTAATGCTAAGTACATTAAATTTAATAAAATAAAAGACTTTCTAATTTTGTACAATTAATTTTTGTTTAAATATTAATTTTTATTTCGACAAGCCTGAGCTGCAGCAGCTCATAGACCATAATTTACATGGAAAAATTTACAGTTTTATACAAAACATAGGAATTTGGAGTTACTAGGTTTTTATTGAAACTACTTTATTTTTTTCAGTGTAAAATTTTCACCCAGTTTTAACAGAACCTAGTAGCTTTCAAAGATGCTAGGTTGTGTGTGAAATAGGTACAAATGTTTGTATGGGATTTTTTTTTTCATCAACTTTAACCACAAATAATTTTACTATTAGTAGGTTTTGTGGATAACTAATAACTACGTTTGAAAATATAATATTTTATGAATAAGAATACATAAAATAAATCTAACAAAATGAAATATTCCTCCCGTAAAAAAATTTAAACGTGAAACCTTAATTTCCCACGAACTTGAAAAAAGGAGTTGCTAGATTTTGTGTGAAAGTGGGAGCTGTGCAATAGCTATTTTGTTTTTTCTACTCTCAATTTTAAAGAATTTTAAACTTTATAGCTTTCGATTGTGAAAGATAAATAAAATGATTTTATTTAATTTTTTTTTTTTTTTTTTGATATAGCTCACCACGATTTAGAATCTTTTCGATCCCACCGCTGTCACCAAATTTGTAGCGATCTATATGTGTAGTTCACAATGGATGGCACTTTTGTTTGTTTTTAACACGTCACACACACAATCAACAAATACTTCGCGAAATTCTACTCTGTCGAATTCCTTATTACCCAAAATAAGTAATAGGACAGGTCAACCATTGTTGACCTACAGAACTTTTTAAACAATACGGGTAATATAATGTTAATCTAATAAAGAAGAATTAATATAAAATATTAATATGTATTTTGTTTCAGTTCACAAATGGTATTCATTGATTTTTTTATGTTAGTATTATTTTAGGAACAATATCTACTCACCATGTTTTCACGATGGCGTCCCAAACAAGAAGACCAAATAAATTTTTTTTATAATTTATTTTATCTTTTGTTTTTGTTTTTTTTTGTTTTTTAATTTGGGGTTCGTTCGGTGACTTCATTACAATATACGAGTAAATTTATTGTTATTATTAGAGTGAAGAGGTACCCCTTGTACCAGTTGAACAAGAAGCAAATGTAGAACTAGAACGAGATATAGATGACCTAGCTTCCAATGTAGAGGCACCGATTCTACCAGAATTCAACCCAGAAGATGACGATTCAGATGATGATGATGATCTAGCGGAAGAATTGACAAATGAAAATGTTGAACAACCTTAACCTGTTGAATATAAAGCAAGAGACGGAACAATATGGAATGAAGTTCCCCCACTACCTCGAAGAAATCTATTTCATAATATTTTAAAAACGGCCACTGCTGGACCAACAAAAAAAAACTTTGGGCTTAAATATTCTACAAACGTTTTAACTAATAATAACAAACGAAATTTGTGATATTATTATTCGTGAGACGAATCGGAAAGACGCTCAAAGTTATCAGGCATGGAATGCCGAAAATCCAAATGAAACGCAACGTATGTGGACGGCAATAACCGCCGCTGAGTTTGAGGCCTATCTCGGTATCATTTTATTTGCTGGTGTGACCAGGTCAAGGAATGAACATACACAAGATTTATGGAGTTCTTGTGCTCATCCTCTTTATCGTGCATCAATGGGTCTTCGGCGGTTTTATATAATAAATCGTTATATTCGATTTGACAACGGGAACACTCTTAGCCAGCGTTTACTAAGCGATAAAGCCGCTGCCATCTCAGACATCTGGCTTATGCTAAACAGAAATATCCAAGAGTATTTCGTAGCCGGGGCTACTTACTGTGTATGAACATTTGTTTCTCCAGATATGGAATCAAAGTGTGGTGGGTGTCTGATTCTAGTACTTCATATCCAATAAAATGTCAAATATATACTGGGATGGACGCATCAGGTCAACGGGAAACAATCAGGGCGAAAGAGTAGTGAAAGATTTATACTCCAACCTATTTCATGGAAGTAGTCGAAACATAACATGATTGATTTTAACCTATCAATGCTAGGTACGGTTAATAAAAGACATCGCTTTATACCTCCAAATTTCCTAATTGTGAAACGTCAACCTCGATCAGTTCAATCATCTGTGTTTGGATTCAGCAGTAATATCACAATGTGTTCTTACTTTCCAAACAATAACAAAACTGTAGTTCTTTTATCAGCTCAGCAAATAAACCAACTATGTTATTGGATTATAATAGGACTAAGGGCGGAGTCGACAATATGGATAAAATGCTTGGAGAATATTCATGTAGAAGAAGAACCAACCGATGGCCGCCAGCATTTTTTTACAACATATTGGATGAAGCAGCATTAGCGGCATTTATAATTTATAAAGAAAATAATACGTTTTTAAAAACTGCAACTAATTCCCGACGCAGATTTTTACAAAAACTTTGTGAACAGTTGGTTATGCCAGAAATAACCCAACGTTCCACAAGTATTCAAATTCTCATAATTTTTCCACAAAAAATGGAATAGAACCTCTGTTGGGCCACACATTGAATTTTGGATCTAGTTATTTTTTAGATAGTTCGTCTTCTGCTCTATAAGAACGTGATGCTACTGGAAGAATTACACATAAAGGAAACTGCTACCTATCTAAAAGAAGGTCGACACGTAAACTCTGTGCAAACTGTCAAAAACCTGTTTGTGTGCAGCATTCTTTGAATGTCACCAGTTGCGTTCAATGTCAGAATTAATTTAATTTTGTACTTTTCTCAAATGAATTTATTATATTTATTTTTATTTTTTAATAAATAACTACTGATGAAATGCTAAATTTTGTCTTGATTATTCCTTCTTTCTTGACATACATATTACTTTAAATTACTCGTATACCCGGGTATGATGGTTGTCAAAAGGAAGGATTATTTCTAAAAAAAAAAATCTAAACACATTTTCCGATCGATTTTTCCCCAAAAAAAATTAAAAACTGATTGAGGATAAATAATTAGAAAGCTACTGAAATTTTGAAGTCGGTATACGACCTCTAAATCGTAGAAATTTTTGATTTTTAAAATTAAAAACTTACCCGGGTATGTAGTTGTAAACATAAAGGTTAAACTAGTCCTCTTAAACTGGTGTAGTTTAATTATGCTAAAATTTAATATTGGGTTAGCCTATTGAAATAACGATTATTCCAAAGATTACCTAGACTAATTTTAAATTAAACTACACGCGTATGTTTGGTTTACAAACAACCAAAAAGCATACATTCAATATGAAATTTCAGCGGATATGCATGATTAAAGTACACACATAGACCTAGCAGAAAATTTTAATGAGATGTTTGCCGATAAAACAAAGTTTTGGGATCTCGATTTTCTTAGATATGCATAAGATCCAATTTTTCAAGTTTTCGAATAATCGATATTTCAACAGGTAAATTCAATATGAAATTTTAGCGGATATGTATGATTAAAGTACACACTCCGACAAACATTTTCAATTATGCGTCCACAAAGAACCTAGTTGTTCCCGAGGACTGAATCGATTCTAAGCCCGACAGAGTACTGAAATTTAACCGAATTTTGGTAGACTTTGGGTTGGAACATTTACCGATATTTGATTGCTGGTAAAATCGTGGAACTTGTTTCTATTTTGTAAGCGAAATTTTACATCATACTAGTTTTAGAAATATATTGTGATTGTGCAGGCAAACATTGTGAACAATAAATTTCCGTAACATAAATTGATAATATTTTCGATTACATTCCAGAATTTTTTTGCTTTATTGCTTCATGTATTTTTCTGTACAAGGAACGGTTAGCATGTCTTGGTTTTAAGTGACATTTTACGGTTAGTTTTAAGTAGAATTATTCGGAAACTCTATAGTTTTTTTTTTTAATTTGAAGTTACTTAAATTTTAGTCTAGAAAAATTAGTAATAAAAGTTATAATATTACAAACCAATTTAATGATGGTACATATATCGTTCATTAACTTTCTAACAAATGTAGGGTAAACTATAGTGAATTTTTTAACTATTTAAAATATAAAATTTCAATCTTTTTTATAAGTAATAAATCTTAAATTAAAACTCATATTTAAATAATCATACATAAGTTTTTAAAAGTATTTTTCGTAAATTCTGAGCCATCACAATTGATGATATCTTCAAAAACAGCTGAATCGGTTTTTTGGCTTCATCGGACATTATCGGAGCTTCTCAATTCAAATAATTATGGGTGTTCTCTATTAAATGTATCACCATCGCCAGATCGGAAAAAATTAGTTTATTTATTCCTGTGAAAAGAGTTAAACACGTTTAGTGGGGATAAGACAAAAATTTCATATAAAAAAAGGAACTGAATATCCGGTACGAACGAAATTGCAAATTATATACATACGAGAAAAACGAACACAAAATGCACCGAACTTGCACGCTATAGTATACGAATTACAATTTCCGTCGGATTAAAATTGAAAGGCAAGATTGTTATGCAGGTGTAGTTTACCCGGTGTCTACACTATGCAATTCCACTGATATTTTCTATCATGATATAAATTTTATCAATGTATGTGTGTGCATATTATACGCATTTTGACACTATTAGCAAATTATCAGGAGGCTATTTCACGAAATTATATTAGTAAAATATTAGGTGTCATAAAAAAGTTGTTTTGTTTTGCCATTTGGAATTGCTCTCAAGCTGACCAAATGTCTTTTAATACGGAAAGTACAATGCGATTAATCGATGAAAAATGAAATATTATGGAAAATAACCCATAAAAATTACAGACGAGTCGACATAAAAAATTCTATTTTACAAAATATAGCAGACGAAATGGCCGTAAATGTTGAAGACGTTAGAAGAAAAATAAGGAATCTTCGAAATCAATAAGGACAAAATAAAAAATTAAAGCAGAGTAAAAAAAAATCTTGAAGCGCTGTTGTTGACGATAGAAAACCTTGGTATTTGTACAAGGAAATTAAGTTTTTGGACGAGGTAGTAGTTCTCCATATTGTACAATTTTCTGAAAAAATTACTTTGACAAATTATTTTTAACCTAACCACAACTGGCAAGTGTTAAAAGACAACTAATTTTTTCATAGCATTGAAATAATTTTGTTTGACATTTGAAGATATTATTATGATAGTGAAATGCCCAGCTATGATATTTTTTGGATAGATATTTGTCAATACATTGAAAAAAACATATACAGACATAAAATTGCTGATGGAAAATGTCAATGGATTTGGATAGTGTAGACACTATGTTAAGTAATTGAAAAAAGTGCAATGGAAATACATTAGAAACAAACAGAATTACACGCATACTTTAAGTAATAATAATTTTGAAATTGCTTAATCGATATGCTATATGTATGGTTAGTATTGCTCATGCTGTTACTGACTAAACCCAGCGGGGAGTATAGGAAACAAAAACTATAAAAGTGGTAAACAGATTCGAAGAAGCCGCAGAAAGACATATTACCATCTTTCCAGTTGCTATGATTTTGCAGTGAAAATAGCGTCTATGTCATTTAATTTAGTTCAAACTGATCAAATCAGCGATGCAAATTTGCTTTGTTCACCGGGTTTGCCTGGACCATTCGCAAAAGTCTAAATATGGAATCTTCAACAAGATTGTTGTGTATGAGTGATGGTATACTGCATTTTAAAGCGTACAGGGCAGATTTAGATGATTAACTTAACAGAACTGTACTTTGCTCAAGCTCATCGATACGTGGTTGTACTGAAATTTAGTTGTTTGTATTTTTCTTTGTCAACAAATAAATTCTAAATTTCAATTTTTAATTTAACAATTAATGTCTGTAAGGTTCGTCCTCCAAACCCAATATAGAATAACTTATTGATTTTTTAAACCAAAAATGTACAAACCCCATCGCAGAGGCCTGAAATAATTCTGTGGAAATTTATACATGAAGGTTTTCACATAATACTGTTGCGAGTTGAGCGTGAACTCGCCCGTTGTTTTTTAATACAACACAGGCATGTTGAGTCCAATATAGTTCCGGATGCATAATTTTTTTAGGGCCTTGTAATAGTTGGTTGGCCAGCAAATATTTCCTTCTTTAATCCAAGTAGGAAAACGACACAAACTTTTTTCTGTCCTAAATCATAGACAGTCTTTACAACTGCATACATTTTAAATCTTATAAATATATATTTTTTTTTAATTATTTTAAGTAACTTGTTGGACTAAACATAAAGAGTTATGCATCACAAATTATATTTTTTTATAATATAATAAACATTTAGACATTTTTTCTATAACTAAAGTAAAATATTATAATATTTAAAGAAGAAGCTTCTAGTAAAGTGAGAAAATTACTTAACACAATTGGAAATATGTACAAATTAGCCTCCAGAGTGCATGACTGGAAAAAAATATGTGCTTCATCGCCATCTTTGATTTTCGATTTCATGCCAAACAGCTTGCTTTTAATTGCGTTGGAATTCCAGAAACAAACTTCCCCCTACTGGACTCTATTGGTGTTTCATAAAAATTGCGCGGATTTTTAAGTTTATAACCAAATATATACCGTATATCCCAGTATTTGTTAATACCGCGTATTCAAATTTAATAATTTCCTTATTTTGCATTAAAATGTAGCAATTTTTACTTCTATTATCAATTTTGAATTTTTTAAAGATTATTTTCTTGAATATTCTGTTGTATATTTGTGCAAGGGGCTGGTTCGGCTTTCTTAACATACATTTAATGTTATACATAAAGCTTTCAATTGCGAAGGCAGACCAATCATCTATCTTTCCATGCTTCTTTACGTCTTCCGCTAAATGTGTGGTACAATGCATGTTGTAGGTTAAATTATGGCTACCGTAGACTTTGGATACCCCCATGACAAACTGTTTTAAAATAGATTCTGCAACTTTAACTTTTGTGTTTGAATATATTGGATGGCAAAGGATCATTATTCTCACATGCAACAGTAAAAAGTTATTGTATTTCAACGATGATAAAATATTTTTCAAAACAAAAGGCCCTAAGGGCCCTGAATACAGCAGAAATACATGGAATTCAGACTCTTTAAAATTCGAAAGTTCTGTCAATGGCCTAATTGAAAGTAATACTAATCTTGATCTGATCACGACTTAGAATTAAAGGAGACGTTATCCCGCAAGTCCACATCTTCAAGAGTTTCTTCACAATTCCTAAACATATCAAATGAACAGTCCAAAGGGATATGGTGGTGTTTATTTATGGTGGTGTTTATTTGCTTTGGATTTGAATGACTGTGCATTATGAGATTTAATCCCTAAAATTGATGCTCTTGGTGGCGCATCACAAACAAATGCTCTGATGCTTAATGGATATATTGCGTTTTTATAATTAAACCCTGAGAACGTTAATGTGTTTAGCTCATCAATTACTGGTCGAAGGAAACTATTAGAATTATTTGGTTTATTGAAACTGTGATAAGTTCCTACAACAAAAATTCTGGGAAGGCTGATGTTACAAATATGAGATAAAATTAACCAGAAACAGCTTAAATTACTTCTTGTTATTGGAATAAGTCGTTCTGGCAATGTGTCTAAATTTGAAAAAATCGTTTCTATACCACTACTTACCAATCTATCCCAAATTTCCTGATTCACACATTTAATTTTACGTTATATTTTATAATCCACTGTTTTTTTTTTTTTTTAAAAGCAGAGTTTTTTATTTCATCATCGGTACTTTCATTTTCATCTGCATCCATATCAATCAAATAATTTTTTGAATTTTCATCATCATAGTCAGGGGTTTGAAATGTTTGATTATCAAGTTCATTCGTACATAATGGTGTTAAGGTATTGTTAATTAATGTAATATTTTCATTCAGAATAAAACGTTTCTCATTCTTCATTTGACAATTTGACAGGTTTAGACGGCGATGAATTTATTGGTTTGACTTGTACTTGTACTTTGTAATGGCTTGTACTTTGGCATTATAAATCTAATAATGAAAAAAACAGAGCAGAGAATTAATGTACGTTAAAATTATAAATTTCAAGATTTTCAAAATCCCTTCTTTTAAGTTTAATAACAAAATATTTCGAAAATATTTGTTACCTAAATCTATATATGAGCATGGTCAAGTGTTTAGCTGATATATTAAAGCATTACACCAGTATATTACCAATAACATCATCCGCCAATTAAGCTTAATTAATAATAAATTCTTTGATTTAAAAATAAATTAACGAAAGCTCCGTTCAATAAAATAATAATAGTTTTTATCAATGCTTTCGAAAATCGTCACTTTAGAAAGGAACTACATATTTACTTTTTTTTATACAAAGACTAGTTATTCAGATTTTCTTCAATTAATAGTAAAACTGTGTTTGTTTAGCCACAATTTTCAAAAATGTATTAAAAGTTTTTTCAAACCATGATATTTTTTTTATTAATTAAATTTTATTCAATATTTCGCTTGTCGCACAAAAACAGCTTTGAAAACGCTATAATTATTTCATATGGAATATTATAAAATATTTAATTTAAACATACAAATATTAGATGATACACAAAAATTTTAATTTGCTTTAAATTAACTTAAATAAATAAACAAAGATAATATGTATAGTAAAACAAATTTATGCTATCGCCTACAGGTTGTGTCTGTTGGATTATGTTCCATAGACAACCTGTAGGCGCTAGCACCAATTTTTTTTACTTTATTTTATTTATTTACATCAGTTAATTTAAAGTAAATTAAAACTATCGTTTAATATTTTTATGTTTTATGTTTATCCGGAATTCGGTTAACCAGAGTATCTAATCAGCGAAAATGTTGTCCCCAAAAATCTGTTAATTTATATAATTTCTAATTTATATAATTTGTATAGTTAAAATATAATTTCAATTTAATTACTAAAGCTAACAATGTTACTGGTAATTTACCGACACATATGTAATAGAAAAACAACTTTTAGCCTAGCTATACAAAACTAAATCCACTATTTCACATATAAAAATTAAGAAAATCATACTTACAGTTTGATTATTTTAATGCTCTTTTAAATTTTTATTGATTTTATAAAAATTAATAAAAATATTAGATAAAGTTTAAAATTTTAATTTACACTTTACTTGCAAAAACGAAATTACAAAAAAAAGCACAAATGCTAGGTAAAATTAAATTGAACAAAAACAAAGAAATTGTAATTTTCAAGGAATTTTTTGGTTGCATTTTGTTTTTTGTTTTTTTGGACGAAGAATCTAGAAAATAAGATGGTTTATCAATTCTTTTTTTATGTTTTTAGAATAATAATAAAATGAACAATAAAAACAATAAAAAAAAAATAATGGGACAAATATTTATAAAGAGAAGGATAACTCTAAAAAATTCGAAAGGGATACAAAAAATGTTTTGATCGTTTTTAAGTCCCCGTACTTAAGTAACAATGTTCCTGGGATGCTGTTTATGGTTACAAATTGTTTGTCGGGTAGAAAATCTTAGTGAGATGTTTGCCGATAAAACAAAGTTTCGAGATATCGATTTTCTTAGAGATGCATAAGATGCCATTTTTCAAATTTTCGAATAAACTATATTTCAATAGGTAAACCCAATGATTAAGCTACACCCGCAGGCCTATCGAAAAATCAGAGTGAGATGTTTGCCAATAGAAGAAAGTTTTGAGATGTAGATTTTCATAGACATGGATAAGATTAAATTTTTAAATTGTCAAACATTTGTTACGATACATCGTAACCGATTTTTTTTGTGTCCGGTTGTGTCGGTTTTGATTGTTCACCCGTGCGGAGTGCAGTTCCTTGGGAGTCCCCCGCTTGTATTTGACTTGTTTTAATGTGGCCTGAAGGACGATTATGTGTTTGGCGTGTTGTGTGTGGTGGCCGTTTCGGTTGATGGCGATGAGACGCTTTTTTTTGTGGTGAGTGTGGAGATTGTTTTTTTTTGGTGTAATGGCGAACGATTTTTGTTTTGGATGTTTTTTTTGTTTTTGTGACAGAAGAAAAAAGATATTTTTGTTTGGTTTTTTGGTCATTCGGTGAATTATTGTTGAGAGAAAAAGTTTGAAAGCAACAATAAAGAAACAAAAATAAAAGTACAAGTGATAATTGGAAAAATCCGGATAAAAATTAACACGGTGGATAGTATTGAATATTGGCTGGCCAAATCATCGAGTTTATACCACGCCAGTGCAATCGATTAGTACAGCATCATTAAAAGATAAAATTGAGGCAGCTGGTTTTTGTTTTTCGTGATAATTATTATCAAACCAAGCCAAAAATATTTTCAATCATATCCAATAAACGCTACAACTATAATCAATTGAAGTAATCAGGTAATTACATTGGTTGCGGCGAGCTGGCGATTTCGTTGTCTGTTTCGGGTTCCGGTTGGCGGTGACGGGTTGAGGTGTGGCTTGACTCGGTGGCGGTAACGCATGGTCAACGTTGGATCATATTCACATATTCATTTGTTGGTGGTACTGGAATTTTTTTTAATATTTGGATTATTTATTGATAGTTTTGTGTGAATATTGTTTCCATAACTAACTCCCTTTGGGAATTTTTTTTTTTTTTTTGTGGTTCGTTTTTTCGTTTTTTTATTTCTAGGAAATACCCGAGCTCGTGTATTGGTCCGATATTCACAAAAGAACAACCGGTATCGTCCTCTTGGCGAGGTCAGCATTTTTTTTTAAGTTTTTGTGTTTGCTTATGGAAAGAATCTTCATCCATTAATATTTGTATTAACGTAGCTTATTATTGTTTTTATATTAATATTCAATTTATTATGTTTTTTCCATTGATCTCTAATGAAATGGATACAGTATACAAGGAAATTAATGGGTTAAAATAAAACCTATCTAGTGTGTGACAGAGAAAGAGACCAATTTTGTCCTTGTCTTTAAATTCGAATTTTCGAAAATCAAATTCCAAATTTTGGTTAAGGTCAGTAGAATAATTTTATGGTATTACATTTATTTTCAGATCATCTAAATCATAAATTTTCACAAATATCGGTTGTTAAATAACTAATCCTTTTTAAATAAATGCTAGGTAGTACTGGAAAGGTATTCAGTTTGCAAAAATTTAGTATTAATTATTATTTTAGTGTATTGGATGTGTAATAAAAATATGTTGGTTGGAATAGGGTTAAAACTGTTAGAAATGTTATATAAACCATTCTAACGATTAAATCAGCTTCATTGTTGAAGAAAATCATAAAGCATATGTTTATTTTTAAATAGCCAAATTTCCAATCATTTGGAAATTCCCATAAGTATTTAAAAACAATATAGTCTATTGTCCGTCGTCCTTATTTTATTGGAAGTCATAAAGGTAATATTTTAGTTTAGGTTTTAATTACGGATTTAAATAAACGTTCTTCCAAATTTTGTATTGTAGCTAAGATAGTAGGTATATAAAGAATATACATATATATATTATATATACGAGTATTTTGTAATATTTAAGAAGTCGATGTCTTTGTTTTTAAATCATTCCTGTTTCCTGTATCGTTTGTAGTTCAGTGCCATTCGTGAAATTTATTATTGTGTTGAATTATTGTGTTTGTGAATTTTATTATTGTGAGTTGTTTTTAAGAATTTGATCTAATTGTTATTTAATATAATTAACAATTTAAAAATTGCAAAGATGGAAATTTTGGGAAATTTGAAAAATAAATTCAAATCAAAAGAGATCGTGTCGTGCCAAATTGTGAGACGAAGCGAAATAAAAAGAATTCTCAGGTCACCTTATTTTCGTAAGTACATAAAGTAAAATTTTATTCTTTAAATTGAAAAATTATAATTGCATAATTTCAGATTTCCTAAAAGTGAAGCGTTGAAAAAAATTTGGAGCGATAATTTGAGAATCACTGACTATTGGATGTTTGCAAAATATGATAAATTACGTGTTTGCTCTCTACATTTTCCATCAGATGCTATAATTTGGGCTGGCAATAGATTTATTTTGACTTCCAAGGATGTAGTTCCAAATAAAATTCCTAAAAAGGTAAAATTAAAATTTATTTAAAATAAAAATGTTCAGGTACTAATAACAAAAAAATTTAATTGGAACAGGAAATTTTTGAACCCTTGGCTGCGGTAGTGGCGCAACCTTTGACATCTTATGATTCACAAACTGTGCTGGATCAGCCTTATCCAATTTGTAATCCTGACGCTTCGACCGAAATGCATGATAACTCAGAAAGGCAGCTTTGCGATGTAAGTAATTGTTTATTCACGAAATTATCCATAGTTTTATTCGATTTAGTTAGATGACGAATTATTAAATGTCCTGAATGTATTAACTCACTGCATTCTGAATTTGGTGGGGCTCATCCAACAGCTCTAAAGTTATTGTTTTCTAAAACTAGAGGGGGACTGATAATTCCATCTAAAGATGTGACTGATTTGTGCTTAGTCACAAATAAATATTTTAAACACGCGAACATAAACTTTAAAAACAAACATCAAGATGAACGATTGGCGTTAAGAATCTTACAAGATTTTAATATTAATAAATTGTTTCCATCGTTACATGCCCACCAATATGACACGGAAATTGGAAATAATCACATATATAAGTTGGCAAAAACTATTATAAAATGTTACATTAAAATAAAATTTTCTCAAATTTCGAAACAAATAAACGAAGCCAACACAACACATATAAGGCAACAATTAAGCCGATTAATTATATTCAGACATGAATAGCTTTTAAAAAGAATTATTAAATTTAAATTAATTTTATTTTATTTTATTAATTTTAATCAAATGTTTTTATAAATGATGTATCAATAAATATGTAATATGCATGCATAAATAAAATGCACATACAATTTTTGACGTTCCACTCGAATTTTATTTTATTTTTCAGGGGTGCATTTCAAATTTCAAGGGAGAAATGGTAATTAATTTATCAAATTATTGAAAGAAAATAGGTAAAACCAAATTTTATTGATCAAAATTTGATATAACTAATTAAATACATTGATTTTAGTAATATATTATAAAATATTTTTGTAATTTAATTACAAAATTTTATTTCTCGAAATATAATTTGTGCGAGTACAGCACTTTTTCGGAAATAGGTTTTTAGAGCAAGAGGAGTATATAAAAAGACCGGTAAAACTATATAAAAAATTTGTTCCATTTCTTGTTGTTGTTTTCAATGTTATTTTCGTTGTATACTGTATCCATTTCATTAGAGATCAATGGTTTTTTCTTACAATACCATTAAAACCAAATGAATAAAATTTAATTGTTAAAATGCTCATTGTCAAAGAAAGTATGATTGTTTAGCTTTTTGGAGGATCAGGGAGGCGAGTGTTGGATATGCGTGGACGGTTATCTTGATTATTTTTTTTGCAGCCCCTAAGTCCCAGTAAGGCTCCACCTTCATCGATCCCCCCCCCCTCCCCCCCGTCCAGACTGTGCATTAGCCGGCATGTGCTGCCGATGGAGATTGCGGGATATCTGATTGCGGTAGGTGGTCGTACGATCACATAACGTTACTGTCTGATTGCGGTGTGTGGTCGTGCGGTCGGTTATCGTAACACATTGTCCATTAATACGCTTTGATCCGTTATTAAGTTTAAAGGGATTAGCTTTGTGAGATCCCAAGTAGTATAAATCTTGATAAATTTAGTGTATTTGGATTTTTTTTTAATTTAGCATTAAGTTCAAATATGCTGATTTTTATCACATTTTATTCATTAAGTAATATATTTAAATATACTGGTTGCCTATCTACGTTCTATAAATAATTCAATTCATATGGTGTGTTTGATTCTACCAAATATACATTTCTTTCATATAAATAAAGTCTACCTTTCATATCGGTTTATTTCGAGAATCTTAGGAACTTCATTGTTTTTCGAGGTTAAACTGACAAAGAACAAGGATTCATGATTTCCCAAGTTACATTTTTAACAACTAAATCTAAATGTAAATCAATTTTTTCTTAATTAAAATTTTAAATTAAATCAAATTAAACCATATTTTATTTCGCCTTGGAAAAATGAATTAAACATGAGTAAGTTAAAGAAACACAAAGCTGATTTAATCAGCTTAAGTTTTTGGGGCGCTGATTACGAAAAAGTAGATCTCTAAACCTAAGAGTTGAAAAAATCCTTTTTGGGGGCCCTCTTTTTTTAATCATATATTAAGTAAAAATGAAGAAAAATTTTATAACATTTTAGCGGTGTAAAAACAATCCTGAAGCAGCTCAACATAGTTAATAAATAGGATTTTGTTACTTTTTTGATCGAACATAGGTACAAAATGTTTTCTAAACATGTACTTAACACTTAAGAAGTGAAGTTTACTATTTCTGGACTAAAACCACCCCTAAATACCATGCCTGTGAAGTTAGCACGAAAATTCATACCGAAAAGTTTTTTTTTATTTATTGGTTTGTTTCCTTGCTAAATTAGATATCAGCCCGAAAATCAAGAGAAATATAGAAGAAAATTGCAATTCATCCCGAATTGTTTATTTTTTATTTAATGAAACACTTAACATTTTGTAATACAAATAATGCTTTAAAAACATGTTTTAATTAAAGGTGTTCGTTTGAAAAATATTATTAAGAAATCACGGGGTTCACTTAGTGAACGGACCGTTGTTCTCTAACAATTCCATTCATTTCAAATGAATAAAATTTGTACATTTTGGAAATCACATAGCGCCGTTCTCAGAGATGTCTACCTCAAAAGGGCTATGGCCAGATGTTTATTCATCCTTAGTTGTTATATGAAAAAAAATTCATTAAGAAATCACGGGGTTCACTTAGTGAACGGACCGTTATTCTCTAACAATTCCACACATTTCAAATGAATATAATTTGTTACCTTTTAAAATTTCATATATCGCTTTTCTCAGAGGGAATGATATCAAAGGGCCGAATGGGTCGAAGGGCCGAATGGTTAGAAGGGCCGAATGGGTAGAAGGGCCGAATGGGTCAAAGGGCCGGATGGGTCGAAGGGCCGAATGGGTCGAAGAGCCGAATGGTCAAAGGGCCGAATGTGTCGAAGGGCCGGCCATAGGCCTTTTGAGGTAGACATCTCTGAGAACGGCGCTATGTGATCTCCAAAACGTACAAATTTTATTCATTTGAAATGTATGGAATTGTTAGAGAATAATGGTCCGTTTACTAAGTGAACCCCGTGATTTCTTAACAATATTTTTTGAACGAACACCTTTAATTAAAACATGTTTTTAAAGCATTAGTTGTATTGCAAAATGTTAAGTGTTTCATTTAATAAAAAATAAAAAATTCGGGATGAATTGCAATTTTCTTCTATATTTCTCTTGATTTTCGGGCTGATATTTTATTTAGCAAGGAAACAAACCAATAAATAAAAAAAAAACTTTTCGGTGTGAATTTTCGTGCTAACTTCACAGACATAATTTTCTTCTATATTTCATAGATTTTCGGGCTGATATCTAATTTAGCAAGGAAACAAACCCATAAATAAAAAAAAAATCTTTTCGGTATGAATTTTCGTGCTAACTTCACAGACATCTAAATACATACCAATAAAATTAAAATAAATAATTTCTATCAGTTTTTTTTTAACGCATAAAACGCTGCGAACCAAAAATCGGGTAAATGCTTAATTTACCTTTTTGCAACTGTGTAAATGGTAAATGAAATTTCTTTACGAAAAAGGAGGGTAAATGGCAATTGAGTAAATAAGCATTAACGCAGAGTTTCATCAGTGCTCCACATTCGTCGATACCATACTAATCTAACGTATTAAGCCAACTACAAAATAACTTAAAACATTTGTAGTAGAATTATTAGTAGAAGCGATATGATCGATACAATTCCTTTGGTCTGTGTCTGAAAGGTTGGGGAAGTAATTTCCTTTATCATAAATGTTAAGAACTTTACGGAAAAACTCAAATTTTATAGACATTTTACAATTTGTAATTTTAACTTGGACCGTACTTTGATAATTGTGTTTCTGGATTTTAGTTTTTCGTAATTTTTAGTTTCAGTATTTTTTTTTTCTAGATAAGGTAGCGAACCCTCCTTTGATATCTGTCTGAAAATCCGGGTTGGCTACTAGAAAAAAATAATACAGAAACTGAAAATCCCGAAAATATCCAGGAAAAAAAAATTCAGAAACACAATTATTAAATTACGTCCATAAAATATCTATAAAATTTGAGTTTTCCCGTAAAGTTCTTAATATTTATGAAAATGGAAATTGCACCGTCAACCTTTCAAACACTTCTACCACAAATGTTTCAAGTTGTGTTGCGGTTGGCTTAATTCGTTGGGTTAGTATGGTATCGCTTTAACGATTATCGATTTAACGTTTTCAATTATTCTGGATTTTACAATTTCTGGATTTTTTTTTCAGCCAAATGTAGTGATCCCCTTGGGCCGCACTTTAATAATTGTGTTTCTTGATTTCTTTCTTCTAAGTTAGGTAGCTAACCCGTTGATTTTGCTGCCATTGAAAAGTATAGTTTTTCGGTCGAAATACATAACAAACATAATTTTGCATATGTGTATGTTAAAATTAAGGAAGAGTTAATTGGCTTCATACAACTTGCAGATTCTATCATCTTGTACTAAAATTACTTCGTGTGGATTGGCGATGACTTTGAAGATGTTTAGGTCATCAGCAAAGAGAAATACCAATGAGTTGACAATAACATTGATGACACTATCAATAAATATTAGGAAAATCCAAGGGACTATATGTGACTGTTGAGGAACTCCTGATGAAGCTTGTACTAGATTGCATTTGCGTCCAACAATAAAGGTACGAGTAAAACCAGACTACAAAGTCAGTTGAAAAGTCAAAGGAATGCAGGCTTTCCAGCGCTTTACAATAGCTGATGGAATCTTGCTTTGCTGAGTATACTGTGTTAACTTGCTGATGTTCTTCGATGGTTTTCACAATACTTCTCGTAAATTCAACTAAATTTATTGTGGTGGATCTATCCCGGCATAAACCCATACTGACAGTTAGAAAGATAACGCGGGATAATACTTTTAAAGCTTTTGTACACAAGCACTTCAAATAATTGTGGTATAATTGATGTGTTTGCAATACCTCTGTAACATGAGATATTATACCTTTTCCCTGATTTAAAGATGAAAGTAGTTCTAGGGATTTTCCATTTAGTAGGAAAAATTCCTGAAGTTAGTGGCATGTTAAAGAGTTTACAAAGAGGTGATCAAATTGGTATGCATAGTTTTTCAGTATATGTAGTTTAGTCGGTCTAAAATTCGTCTTCTCCAATAGTATCGTTTACAGTCAATGCGAAACTTATAATTTCCTAGTTGTCTTTTTTGAAGTTATGTGTATCTTCCTGCTTGTATGTCGATTGGGAAAATTTGTCAAACATATTGGCTATTTCTTGAGAGGAAGACGATTTAGATTCATTTCCATAGGAAGATTGTTGCCGGATATCCCTTCAACTTTACGTTTGATAGCAAAGTATTTCCAAAAGTATTTTGCATCAGATTTAAGATTTGTAATTTTAATGTCTGATATTAAAATATCTGTCGAATTTAGAGTTGATGTTGATGAATCCAACTTTATCTGTTTCCGAATTGCCGTTTTTATTTTTCGATAAGCCTTGGTTTTTAAATTTTTTAAATTATCTAGAACATCATCATATCACAAAGGATTATTGTTTATGATTTCATAAAAAAAATAATCCCCAATTATTAAAATTTAAAATTAATAAAACAAAAAGAAATTTAGAGAATAATAAAATTAGGTCAAAATTTAAAAAAAATTAAAATGATGTTCTTCAAAGTTGAAACTTAAAATTAAAAAATAAGTTTTCGATTTTTTTTAAAATTGTTTTTTGATAGATTAAAATCGAATTTATCCTCTTCTCTCTGCATTGTTATCGCCACATGTGCACATCGTTATAAGGATTCCAGACGATTACAGCATTTTACATTTGAGATATTACATAAGCGAAATATAGTGTAAATAAAGTTTGTGTATCTTTGAATTCCCCAGTTCATCGTTTGAAAAATCCAAACATAGAGTTTGTTTTAGCAATGCCCGTTAAAACTAACGTTTTCAACGAAGGTGATTCCTAGATCAGTAATCTCTTGTACTCTTTGAACTACATTGTTATTGAGGTAGCCTTTGACTTTCGTGTCAATTGGTTGTGTTTATTTTTTATTTTTCCGTAAAATTTATTTTTTTATTAAACTTATTTTTAATCATAATAAATCTCGCTCGGTTATAAAGTCGAATTGACCCGACCAGGACCGAGATTTTTGAGTAGTGGAACGGGAGCGACGTGCTTAACCCAACCGGCATATTTTCCAAAAGAAGTATAACGTGGTTGAAGCTGTGCAAGCTAAGGAATAACTCGCTGTAAAAATATGTTTTGGGGACTCTGGAGGATTTTTTGTGTAAATATATGTTTTCAAATTACTGCACACTATTGTAAATGAGCTTATGATGCTCAAAGTAGCATGTATCCAAAGCGTTGTAAATTATAAATAAATTATAATTATTATTATTATTGATGTTGTATGTCGTTATTATCGGATTCCTTTTTCGATGAAAAGGCATAATTTTGCACTTCTTGATGTTTAAGTGTAATGAGTTTTGGTCGCACCACTCAATAAGTCTATAAAGGTCATCTTGCAGTTTGCCAGCATCATCAGCAAATATGAGAAGATTGGAGTTTTTTATGATCTTGGTTATACAATCAATGAATACAATAAAAATCCAAGGTCCAATATGTGATCCTTGAGGAACACCCGATGTCACTTTGATAACTTTGGATTTTTTATTGCCAATTATTACATATTGTAGACGGTTTGTTAAATATGACTTGAACCAATTAATGTATTCCAATGAAAGTACTTTATGATGACATATAGAATCAAATGCCTTACTGAAATCCGTATAATCTACGTCTACTTGATGATATTTTTCTATCTCGCTTATCACTTGGCTGGTGAATTCAACCAGGTTAGTAGATGTAGACCTATCAGGCATAACCTAACTATTAGTGTCGATTTAAAAGCGTTGCATACAACTAGTTCAAATAATTTAGGAATTGATGATGAAGTTGATATTCCTCTGTAACATACGACGGCATCCCGTTTGCCTGATTTAAAGATTGGAGTTATTTTAGAGTTTTTCCATTTTTCACAGCAATTTGCACAACGGATTTACCAAATTACTCGTAAATGTATTTAATATAGATGAGCGTACATCATCCAGCCCATATCCGTCTCCTAAACCCCTTAAAGCTGATAGAATGTCCGCTTGCATAGAATGTCATGTTGCTATTGCTTGCTTTATTGATGTAATCAGTACTGGCGGTTGGTCGATAGACATATTGAAAAAATGCAGCAAACATACCCGCTATCTCTTTTTGAAGGTCGTATTGGCAGTAATTTTTTCTTGGATACCAGCCAAATAAGGTTTGCACTTAAATTTGAAATTGATATCAAATTCCTCGCTGTGACTCAGCTCGAAACTTGATTTCTTCATTTTAGCATAGGCCTTACATTAACGATTTATAAGCCGGTTATCGAACCATGGGGGTGAATACTTGGGGGTGTTTTGTTGGAAATAGCCATATGGATTTCAAAGCCTTGCAGTAAGATCTCATAAAATTTGCCGACATTTTCATTCACATTCTTTGCATTTAGAATCATGGAAAAAAAAAATATTTACGAAAATTAGGATTAATTTGCGAAAAAGATTTACCTTTAGCAGAACCGTTATTTATGTTTACACATGATTCTATAAAACTTATAAAGTAATTTAACAATTTAATACAGTATTACATACAGTTTAATAGTTTGTTATTGATTCGTACCGTTTGTGAACTTTACAGAAAAAATATGTTTTTACAAAATTGTTTGTAAAATCATAGAGAATCATCAACTGTGGGTTCAAATTTCTTTAAAATAGATTTAGTTTCAACTTGGCCATCAGGGATATAAGAGTAACTTTAAAATCAAAGTGCAAATGAGTGTATATATTGAAGTTAATATTCTTGTAGGTGTTGAATTTTTTTTTAATTGGTAAAGGTTATACAAAGCTCAAATCATCTACAGATAGACCAATCTATAATTTAGATAAACTCTAAATAAACAAAAACGTCTGTGACTTTTTTCACAAACAACAAAAATTAACCAAAAAATTTGCAAGTATTGGTAATACAATGGGTAAAATCAATATTATAAAAAAAAGTACACATAAGTATTATGTAAGTTGAAGTAAATAACCTAAAAAAATAAAATAATCCCCCTTTACTTGTTAATACAGATTTATATTTTATATTCGTATTTACTTTCATGAAATCACAGAGGTTTTCCGCGTACATGACATAAACGGATAGTTAGATAAATTAATGCATCCTCTTTGAAACAAAAATAGCCCCATAGCCATAAGGTGGGGTGGAACCTTTTGTCAGTGATAGTAAATTTTTCAAGATTAGCCGCGATGTGTCAAGTTCAGACTTAGCTAAACTCGTATTATTTTGGGTTTAATAATTAAATCAATTTAGGGAGAATATAAGTGGCGCCGCAGTACGGCAGTTAATACAACATCAGTTATGTTTTAATTATACACATACAATTTTATGTAATGATATAAAATAAAGTTAAATTTGCAGAAATACATTAAACATTTTTATTTTAAAAAATCAAAAAATTTTATTTTCGATTTTTTTTTTGTATAAAAAATATATTTACTGAGTAGGTAAGTGGTGACATCTCACGAACATAGTTAAACATTACATTATCGAAGGTATGTGTTGCCATCCTGTGATATACCGGCGATTTTAATGTTTTGTTTTTGACATTTAAAGTTTATTTGTGGTTTTTATTCAATTCATATTTTAAGAATTTCATTTTCAACCATTTCAGATAAGAGAAAGTTTATATTGGACGGTACAAGTGCCATCGTACAGCGAGCAAAAATTTAATGAGAACTTCAGAATAGGTCGACAAACTTTTAATGAACGTGTCTATTCCATAGAAATTGTATCGCAATCGATAAGAGGTTCGCAATTTCTTTATACTATTTGGCATTATTAGCTGAATGTCGGACGGTGGCTAGACTGTTTGGGGTAGGACAATCATGGTCTGGGAGATGCTGTTGGAATTTTATGAAGCCGTTTGCTTTACACAAGAAACAGATAGTTTCACACATATTATCCTCCAATGGATGAGACTATAATAGAGCTCACTGAATGTTTTGAGCGACAGTGGGGATTTCCTCAAGTTTACGGAGCAGTTGGTAGGTTTTTTACTGACGTGTTTAATATTATAAAATATTTATTACAATTTTTACTTTAGATGTTTGCCACATAGAAGTTTTCTAGAAGCAGAGGTTTTTCGCTTCGTGATAATAATTCCTTTTATGCATAAATGAGATTTTGACGTAAAAATACGGGAATGTAGCTTACGTAAGAATACATGTAAGTTTAATGAGCAGAAACAGAAAAAACTAAAAAAAATTGATAGATAAACCTTGGAGAAGTGCTTATCAAGAGTATGGTCTCGTTTTGAACAAGAAATTTTACAACGTTCTAATAATGTGGGGAACTCATCTGAAATTATTATTTTTGGTCTTGAAACAAATTACCGATATTTTAACTTATAGTGAATGCAAACTACCGGATGATGCTGTTAGTAACTTGTTTTAACTCTAAAAAGAAAAAAGAATGTGTCATCAAGCAATAAAATGGTAGTTGTTGATTTAAAGTTACCAAAACATGGTAAAAAGAATTTTAGCCAATTGTATAACAAAAGGAAACATTTTTGTATCCAATGGTGGTTTAAATTGTCCGGCAGATAAACAAATTTTTATTCGGGAGAACTTATCACTATATAAACGCGAATTATTAAACCGATGACAGCAGTTTAAGAATTTATATAATTTTATGTTCTGTTGGGTAAAAAATGGTATAATTCATCTAAGAAATTATTAATACGTATTCGGAAACAATATTTGTTGAGGAAGATTTGTCCAAAGGAGCGTCGTAGGTTTCCTTATTTCACTCCATATGTTTAATAATATTATGGAATAAGCTATTACTATTTGGGGTGGTACATATAAAACTTTTAATCTTCAAAATGCAAAAATTTCCATTAAGGGTGATTTGCTTTAAAAGAATAAAAAAGTTCTTGCTCCTAGAACTGGTCCTTATCTCATCCGGCCGTTGAATATAACTTGGAATGGAAGGACCAGTGGATAGTACTTTGCATAGCATTGACATCTCCGAAGACTCCTGGATTTTTCCACAGTATAGTCTCCAAGATCTGTTCTTGGTCCTTCTTAATCCATATTTGTAAGTTTTAAGGAGTTCCTTATAGGAGTTTCATACTACAGCAGCTCTTATTGTGGCCGATATTTACCGCTAGACCTGCTCAGAGGACTAGAGCTGAGTATCGCTTCCTTAAAAGCGTTTGAAAACTTGTCCACTAGGCCATTGAGTTCTTGCGTGGTTTTTGGAGATTTTGGCACCAGTACTGGTAGTGAATTCAGTCGGTTTTCCTCCTACTCCTGTACATTGAACTTTTAGGAAATGCCATATCCATTTCGAACTCAAGATAACTATGATCAGAAAAGAGAGGTCTTTCTACACCTTCCAATTTAATAGACTATTCATCAAAAATTTAGAGACAACTGTGATATCTAATACCTCCTGTCTATTTTTAATTACAAAAGTCAGCTTATTGCCTATGTTACATTTTTGAAAGTTAGTATTTATAATTACTAAGTCCTTATTTCCCCAGGTTGTGTCTTGCGCTTCTGACACTCCCTGATTAACGTACCTAGATTGACTGTTGCCCATTTCATTATATGCTAGGTAAACTGATATTAGGCCGAGATTTCGTTTCTCGACCTCAATGCTAACCGCTGAAAAAGCAGAAAACAATTTATATTATTTTCGAGAATGCACGACCGAACCCTACCTTCTTTTTCGTTTGCACTAATCTATAAGTCTTGAGTCCAAGTACCCGGTTTTCAGTGACCCTAGGGTCTTGGATCAAGACGATCTCCTTCCCTTCTTTCCCAAATTTTAAAAGGAGAGCAATTGATGCTGTCTTTGATTGATGTAGGCTTATTTGTAGAGTTGTTAACATTTCCACACTTAGTAAGAACAAAGGCAGCAGTCGGTCCCAGTCAAGTTGATTTTCGCGCACGAACTTAGATAGTTGAGTAAATTAGTTGATTCGCTCACGAACCCGTAGACTCAAAATTACGGCCCTGATCGGAGTGGAGTTCAAGCGGTACGCCGTACCGAGAATTCCCGTACCAAGGCTTCCGCTACAGTCTCAGCAGTTTGATCGGGAATACAAATTGCCTCTGGCCATTTGGTAAAATAATCCATTACGACCAAGGTATAAGGACTTCCATTTGCAGTGGTCTGTAATGGTCTTTGATGTCGTTCCAAAGGGGCGCTAACCAAGTATCGTTGCATTCGCCCACGTGTTCTTCAGTGAGGACTCTTTCGAGCTGCACAAATGTCATTCCGACAACAACACTCAACAGCTATCATCCAACCAAACCAATAGAGCTTTTCCCGACTGTGGTGTGTTGTTTTTGCCACTCCGAAGTGACCAGACGTTCTTCTGTCATGGGCATCAGGCAGCACTTGTTCGCAGCATTTGGTGACTCAAACTTACGCATCAGCAGACCGGCTTGACTTATAATCGAATCCCATTGCACCCAGTATCTTTTTATTGCCGCTGGTTTTGCTGAAATTTGCTTTCAAGTTGGATGGGGATTTCCCGAGGGATTTATATGATATAAGTTGTCCCAGCATGTCGTCCCTTTGTTGTGCTTTCGCAAAGCGATCTTCCTTGATATCAAACCTCGTTCCTAGAACCATTGTAGCCTCTTCTCGAGCCTCAGTTCGGCTGCATTCTTGGCCCCCCTTCGGGTACGACCGTCGTGAAAAAGAATTGGCATTCCCATTCAGCTGACCACGACGACATTAGATATCAAAATCGTACTGTTGTAGTGTCTCGATCCACCTGGCTACTTCCCCTTCTGGTTTTTTAAAATTTAACAGTCATGTCAACGAGGCGTGATCGGTGCTTACAATAAATCGCTGTCCGTATAGATATGAATAGAAGTGTTGGATTATCTTTACAACAGCTAGCAATGCTTGTCTTGTAGTGCAGTTATCGATCATTTTCATCTGCCCTTCAATTTCTTATACTATAAATGGTATTTCGATATGCGAGTATGATAAGACGGGAGTACGAACAAAGAACGAGGAAACTGCGCATCGGTGTTTTTCCATCAGGAAGCGGCCATTCTCGAATAGTAGCAACTTTTGCCGGAACAATTCGGATTCCCTCTTTGCTAACAATGTGACCTAGATATTTAACCTCTCGTTTGAACAGATGACACTTGTTTGGATTCAGGTTTAAGTTCGCCTTGGGTAACTCGCCTTTGATTTTTCCATATACGATGATATCGGCCAAGTATATATACGAGGCACGTTTCGCAAAGCAACACCACGAATACTAGTTGCATTAGTCGCGAGAATGTGGCGGGGATATTACATAAGCCAAAAGGCATGATTGTAAATAGCCTTCTCCTGTCGAAAACACCGTTTTGGCTCTATCTTTAGGTTCGAGGTCCACTTGCCAAGAACCTCAGCGAGCCATCCTTCTTTCGGACTAATGACCAAGGGCGTATAAATGGTTCGATGACGCCTTTCTCGGTGGCGCCAACACGAGTATTCTCAGGAAGTGTAGTTACATGTTCGGTCAGATTTACTGTCCGGATTTTCTTTGGAGTATTGCGACTTGCGTTGATGAGTCCTCCAGCTACCAACACTCCATTGGGCAATTTAGATACTGTCGGATGCTCTATTAACTGGGCGTGGACGGGATTTCTGGCAATGGTAAGTGATATTTTGTTCCTGTGAAGAATCAACCTTTCATGTTGTAAGTTGATTTGGCATCCAAATTTCTTGAGAAAATCTGTCCCAAGAATGGTGTCATCAGTGATATCTGCGATAATAAATCTGGAATACGCAGTGAATTCTCCCAGCCAGTGTCGATTAGATCAATGATGTCAGTGACAGGGCATGAATCACCTGTTACTGTTTTGACACGTAGGTGACAAGGCTGCGCAGTTATGGGATAGTCCCGTAGAAACTTACTATTGATTAAGCTTGCCATGACACCAGTATCTATAACAAATTGGCATTCTGTTTGTTTAGGAGCCCATCGGCGGTTAAAGATGAAGCATCCGTCGCCTGGATGGTGATTTATTTTGGGGCGTCACATCATTTGGAAGTCGCTGGCAGCCCGTAGCAAAGACTGTCGTTAGTTTCCAAGAACAATGCAAGTACCGGGCCCTGACTCGAGTGTAAACGCTTGCTTATCGACTTCCTCTTTATTTATTGGTTGGTTCTGGCACCTCAATCACAGTTTCGTGAATTTTTGTTTGATTCAATCTAGTAGCCTGCCATAATGCCGTTATCTCAATTGCCTTGGCCATTGCCTCTTGGATATTTGATGTGCTGGACATTCTGAAAAGATCTTGTACTTCGCTTTCCCAAATACTATCAATAAATCGCGTCATGGCGATCCGATCAAGTGCCATCTAGTCCGAATGCAGAAAGATTTTCCTTCGGCTGTTGCACTCGATAACGAAGGAGCGTGTGGCTAACCTTCTCCTGCTGGTGCGTCTCAAAACGTAAAGTTAACGCAACACACAACCTGCCAAAGTCCCGTCTCGCCGTTGGCTCCATATTGAACAGGAGGGCCAGGGCATCGCCCAGTAGCGCTCCACCAAATTGTAATGTCTTATGTTGCAGGTTCCAGGCATTTGTTTCAACGACTAAGTCGAAATGAGCCACGTACTAGTTTCAATCCGAGGAACCGTCGTGTGTTCCGAACCGTCGTATGTTGTTGTGTGTTTTCTCTATCCGCTTATTTTGGAAATTTATGATGACTTTTGACAACCTTTTGACAAACTTTGACAACTAATATTAAAACGAAATTAACCCAATAAATGTGCAATCCATCATTTTCAAGGGTAATTTAACGGAACTTGTATAACATTGCCAAAAAAGCTTAAATGCTTTGATTGAAGAGAATTGCACTTGGGTTGAACTGGAAACCACTGGCACAAAACTAACTTTCTCAGATTTAATTTTATTAAAACTGCAGCCAGAACTGAAGAATGGACTTTAAATCACTATACAAAGTGCATAGCATCGGGATCCTGTTTTAAGATTTTTTGAGTAAAATAATTCTCATATTGGATGAAAAAGTGAAAGGCCAAACTGTAAGAAATTTGCTGTCGGCCCTCAAATACAAAGATAGTCTTAATGGAAGTATGATTTTGAATTTAATTATATTTGTTTTTACTCCTAGACATTTAATATTTAAAATGCATAGTTTATTATACTTTGATACCCGTACGTAATGTGTATTGTGCCTAGTGCTGTGTTTACGATCTTGAGAAGATGGTCGTGTGGCTAGCTTATTATTTCACTTAATACATTATGTAATATTACCAGACTTCCAGAGAAGGGCGGCTTAAAAACAACCAAAATGTGCATGTTCGATTATACAAGACGCACAAAAAAGTTTTATTCTTGTGGGAGCAACTGTGGAAAAGTTGGAGGAAAACCTTCAATTCCATGATTGGACTTTATTTCATTTTATTGTAAGACCACAAAAACGAAATGAAATTCAGTGTAAATTTTCCGTACAAATGTTGGTGTTATACTTTGGTATCAATAAAGTAAAACACTACAAAAATTGTGCGAATAACTTTAGTGAAAACCGGTCTGGGGATAATACTATAATACCAAAGTACTCGTACACATAAAGTGCAAACATGGAAAAATTTAATTTTCTAAAGTTGTTTCTAAGAACGATTAGGTTGATGTGTACGACTTTAACCATAACATATGGTGTGGATTTTTTCGCAACGACTTAGTAAATGTATAATGGTGAAATTAATTAAAAACCAAAATAATAAATAATAAATGTAAAATACATAATACATATACATTAAGCATATTTAATGTATGTAGGGATTTCCGAGAAAAATCTGATGAAAAATATTTTTTTAAGAATATTCTAAGAACTGTTGGATCATTTTTAAATTACTTTTGATAAAATAATAATAAAATAACGTATCAGTATCAAATATAAAAATTTGATAATTTTGTTTCTCCATTCAATTTTAATGGACCAAATTCTGTGGAAATATTAAATCAAGCAAAATAAATATTTATAATTAAATATTTTATATTTATACATTGCAAATATTAATTAATGTTGGCGATGAGCGCCGAGAAATACTTGGAGTTCATTAAGTCTATGAAATCCATGTTGGAGACAAGAGCAGAGATGATCAAGAACAAATTTGCGAAAGCAGAATGTATTAGTGCTATCTAAGATGATATTTACAAATAAGAATCACAAATTTTCACCAGAAATATCTTCTCCAATGATTCTCCAAAAATCATGAGAAGGATTGCTATTTTTGTTTAACGAAAGTTTTTGGAACATCCGAAAAACAATATCTTCGATTTCTTATCTGTGTTGAATCTGTGACTTGTCCTATCATTATTGAAGCTGCAGAGAGTAACAAATGTAATACTACTAGCGACGAATATAAAAGGGCAATAGAATTGTCAGTTATCGAACCTGATGATGTCGCTGAGGATATGCAGATGAACGATGAAACATCAGAACAATCAGAAGACGAGACTTGTTCCGAAATGCTGGACTTTCAAATGAAATTTCTGAACTAATGGCGTCAAGATTAAAAGAGAAAAATTGCCTAGCTCCAGGAACTCGTATAACTTTTTATAGCGAAAGAGATATCCAATTTAGAAAGTCTTTTACAGACGTAGACAATTTAGTTTACTGTAACAATATTAAAGGACTGATAAATGAGTAAAACGTTTCTTATGCAGCTAATGACTGGCATTTATTCATCAACACGTACTTTAAAAACTGTATTGCTTCATATTCGTGTTCCGCTACCTGTTGGGCATTCGGTTGTGTTAAATGAGGAGTACCACAACCCTTGCTTCCTACTCAAAAAATTAGATTACGCTAAGCACAATTGGAAAATATGTGCATATTTTAAAATAATGACAATTTTATTAAGTCAACAAAGTCGTTTCACTAAACATACATGTTTTTCATGTGAATGGGACAGCCGAGCTCATGCCGAATATTATGTGGAAAAAGATTGGCCAACTAGAAAGAATTTAACTACAGGATTTAAAAATATCATGAAACAGAGTCTAATACCAACAGATAAATTAATCCTTCCACCATTACATATAAAACGGGAACTTGTGAAACAATTCGTCTAAGCAATGAAAACTACGGAGAGCAAAGCTTTTTAGTACATATTTGAAATGTTTGCTATACTGTCTGATGCGAAAACAAGAGATGGTGTTTTTAAAGAACCACAAATTAGAAAACTTTTAAAAGACAATGAATTCTAAAAAAGAATGACTAATGGTAAAAAAATTTAAACATATGGGATGCCTAATGGATCTAAAGCTGCACTTTCTTCATTCTTATATTGAGTACTTTCCTGAAAATTTAGGCGATTTTACTGAAGAGCAGGGCGAAAGATTCCAACAGGATTTAAAAGGTATTAAAAAGAGATATCAAGGTGTTTGGGATAGCAATATGTTGGCAGACTACTATTGGTCTTTGAAGAGAGACACGTCAAACCAACACAAAAGAAAAGCACTACAAAGGTTATTTACAAATAAACGAACGCGTTATCACTCTAAAACTGAAAACACATGAAAAGGCTACTTACAAAGTCGTAAAGCTCTTTGAGAATCGTGAGAGGCGAAAGGACTCACGTAAATCAAGCACCCCAAAAGGAACAGAAGCCTGCTACGTCCAAGTCGTTGTTCCTGGGTATCGCTAAATGTAGGTTATTACAACGCAGGAAATCTTGACCTTATTGAGTATTCGAATTACAGTTTTGGAGACCCAAAGTCTATGAGAAATAAGATTAAATATTTGATTCAAACTTTCTGCAAAACAAGAATTAAGTCTCGGGCATAAGTTTTAATTGTAGCTTTCTGAGATTACAGGCTCGTGAAGGCTCACTTGTAAGTCTTTTTGTTGTTACGGTTATGGGGCTATAAGGTTTGGGGATTTCTGGGTTATAGGGCTATGTGGTTATGGAATTATAGAATTATGAACTTTTGGGGCTATTGAGTTTTGAGGTATTAGGTTGTATGGAGTTATGGGGATGTGATTACGGAGTTATATTGTGACATGACATTTTCTTATGTTACTCTTCAGGATTGTGGGGTTTATGGGTTTTGAGCTTATGAAGTGATGGACGTATGGAAATATAAAGCTAAAACTCTCCGAGATTGAGGTTTCTGTTTTGCGTGTAAGTTTTTTTGTTTTATTGCTGCATTTTTGGTTTGTAGTTTATTGGGATTTGAAATTGATTATGCTACTATGCACTATGAGTTTTGATGTTATAGATTTTGAGGTTATGGGTTTTAGGGTTATAAGTTATCGATCTCAAGGTTATTGAGCTATCTTCATAGCTATCTTCATACCTTCGTATAGGGTTATAAGGTTTAAGGGTTGATATTGTTGGGTTTTATAGTTTCAAGCTGTTTTTTGAGGTTAGAAAAAAATGCTGACGTGATGGGGTAAAACAGGTTTTGGATTCGGTTTCCGCGACCCAAGAAACATATAATCCACTGGTCTAATTTAAGGAAGCCCCCACTCGTTTTTTTTGTGGTCCTGTGTTTTTAATATAATTAATATAATTGATGAAGCGGTTGAAGTGTAAGTCCATAAATTCTTCCATTATAGTATTAATTTTAATGTTAACGAGTGGTTGTAATAACGTAACTCTATGATATCGCTTCGTTTGGTCGTTCGAGTATTTTTTATCTCGAATGATGATTGAATAATTTCTGAAATGCAATAATTTAATTCCTATGATCGTTGCTTGATTAATGTTATATGTTGTCTTCATGTGTACGTACTCCTTCGGGTGATGAAATATATAAATACTCTTTTTTTAAAAATTTAATGTCTACTTCCGGATTTTGTTGAATTCTTTCGCAATTTGAACAATGAAATTTGGAGCGTGTTTAAAGATTTGGTTGTTTATTGGAATTGTTTTAACTTTTTGAAACGTGTACAATTCTTACCTTTTAGTTGCAGCATAGAATAAATTTGTTCTTCAAATATGATTTTAATGTCGTTAAATGTGTTCCATAAGTCTTCCTATATCCAATTTTGTTTGATTAACTAATTCTAAGTTTAAATTTATTTTATTTAATTCAATTATTTGAATAAGTTTAGAGTATCCTTTGATGACTCTTGCGGTTCCTAGCTGCAATCATATAACGCCTTTATTCTTATGATACATATATTTTGGTACGACTTTATCTCTTTTTCAAAAAAAATGTTCATTAGTTTTAAATTCCCTTCGTTTTTATCGATTAACGTTTAATTTATTTATTACGTTTCTTTTTGATTTTGTAAATTTAAGTCTGCTATACATATTTGCAATTTGTTGATATTTTGATTTAAAATCTTCTAAATATTCTTGAGATTGGTCAGCTATATTTGTTATGATATTTCTTATTAATATGTGTCCTTTGTGGAGTTCAAAAGGTGTTAGTTTTGTTGAAGCGAGAACGCTACTGTTGCAGATTAATACTGCTTATCTGCCATAACGCCTTGAATTGAAATATTTTTGTTCTGAGAATAAATAATTCGAGTTGACTCGGTTAACGTTGCATGGACACGCTCGATGGGAATATTGCCTGTCAAAGCTCTTGCTGTGGTAATATGTAAATTCCTTAGGGATTCCTTCTCTCGAAATGAATATTTTAAACATTTTAATCATGGTTTGAGATCTTGTGTTTGGAAGCTCGAAAATGGAGATAAATTTGGAAAATTTATCCATGATTGAGCGTGTCTTCGTTTTGACGATAAGGCAACGAGAGTCGAACAACGACAGGAGCATGGACGAGCACCTATAAAAGAAATTTGGAATATGTTTGTTTCGATCCACGTACTCCACAAAATGGCAAATTATAACCATGAACGATGTGCAAACTTTATATATCATAAGCATGTAGACCTACGTAGGACGGGTTCAAATTTCTGGAGGTGAATCTGTGCCATGCTATTAAATCAGAAAATTGTGATAATTCGTTCATGTCCGTCGATCTTATTCGAAAAATGATAACTAAGTACGACCAGACCATGGTTGGCACTTTACAAAACATATACGCAAAATACCACCACCGATCACGCGAACAGCGGCTGCTGATACTACACGCTACGCATACGCCGAAGGAAATGTCTTAGTTTTGTATAGTCCTAAATGAAACAATGTTTGCATAAAAGTGAACGCTAGGATAATGATGCAGGAAATAGTAGCTTTTTTCAACTGCACGAAAGGAAGTACCGATACATTTGAACAAATGTGCCACGCTTGCACCACTGCTCGCTTTACATTGAAATAGCCTCTGAGACTTTGGTATGATGGATCAGGTCAGAATCAATTCCATTATTATTATACAATACAATCTGCGAGCATCAAATATAGGGTTGCTTTATAAAGGAATTGACTTTTTCGCTAATTCAGCCGCACTTCCAAACTCATCTTCAATCGTCGACACTTCGAGCTTCTGTCCGTTCAATAATTCAAGAAATACTGGAAATTGCACTAAATGCAAAAAAGAAAACATTGTGCGGTCTGCACAAAGGAAAATCAAACAACTTATTCTTTAACCCAAGCTAATTTTGGCCAATGGTAAGTGTTTTTTTTCGTTTTCAAAATCGATGCCACTTATGTTGTAGATACTTTGGAAGCAAAGCCAGAACGCAGACCCAGGGCAAAATATTCCTGAAACATAACTGCGGCGTTATCCGATCTTAGGCCTATTCTATTACGTACCGTAAAAACTACTAAAAATTGAGAAAATCACTTTCGGTTGGATTCAAAAGGCCTAAAAATCTATCAATGATTTTGCTGCACTCACATCCGTAGTTTCATCGATTTCTGTCCCGCCGAATACGATTATATCGTCAATAAAGTTTAAAGTGCCTTCGCATGACACTAACATTCATCCCATAATATTTTAAAATAACTCAGAAGTACACGAAATTCCGAACATAAGTCGTTTGTAACGTAGTAATCCTAATTTGCTTATAAATGTAGTGATATATCGTGAAGACGGCGCAATTTATATCTGGTGAAATGCGTTTTTTATATCAAGTCGTGAGAAATATCTTGCTGTTCTTAATTGAGGAAGAATTTAGTGAAATTTGACATCCACGATTTAAATAGGATTCTAAAATTATTTTTAGATGAAGTTCTGGAAAATGGCCAAGTATGATGGAAATTGGCTATTTCTTAATCGATTATGATGAAATTTGACGTATTGGTTGGAAATGGGATTCTAAAACGATTTTTCGATGGAGTTCTGGAATATGGCCAAGGATGAAGAAACTTGCCTATTTCTCAACCGATTATGATGAAATTCGACGTGTGCATTGGAATGGAGATTGTAAAATGATTTTTAAATGAAGTTCTGGAATATGGCCAAGTTTGAAAGAACTTGCCTATTTCTCAACCTTTTTTGATGAAATGTATATGTGCTTTGGAAATGGGTCCGCCACACACTGTATTTTTCTAAACTTACCGCTCCAACAGCAAATACTCAGAAAACATAACGTTTAAAGCGAAGGATTGGCAAGAAAAATGTCTAATCGAAACTTTATTACAGAGATAATATTGATTGTTTAGCAATTGAAATAATACTTTTACGCTGCCTCTAAGAAACCTCACCAGCTGCTTGATTCACAGAAACCTAAACAAACAACTTTATAGAGGCCATATTGACATATTTCTCACAACCTTGTCTAAAAATAATTGTTGGGTCACATTTCGTTCGGTTCTTTGGAAACATCAAAATTCATCATAATCGGTTAAAAATAGTTAAGTTATATTCTTATTGACCATATTTAAGAACTTTATCTAAAAATCATTTTAGAATCCCATTTCCAACACACATCTCAAATTTCATCGTAATCGGTTAAGAAACAGGTTTAGCGGCTCGGTGATGGTAACTCCTTATCGAGCACAATTATGCGAAGCCCTCTAGCGGCTCGGTGATGGTAACTCCCTATCGAGCACAATTATGCGATGCCCTCTTTCGTTCTTCTTTAGTGTTTTTTATATTAATAACATATATGTTTTTAATTGATTTTTATATTAATCACAAGTACTTTAGCTGTACACCTTTTATTTTTATTTTTGTTACAAAAACAGAGAGGAGATACAATTGCACTAAGAAAAGACTAAAGTCGTGAGTAGTATCTTTTTAGCAAAAAACTTCTTTTTTTTTTTTGAAAAAACAAAAACCTTCTTTTTTTCTTATTTTGTTGCTTGCTACGTTTTTTAGGAATCTTAAAATGGTGCGAATATTTTGTACTTAATTATTCTTAAAGGTGCATTTTTATAATTTGACAAATTTAATTTCGATCGACGCCACACAGGCAATTCCCATCTTCCATCATACTTGATCATTTTCCAGAACTTCATCTAGAAACAATTTTAGAATCCCATTTTCATCGCTGATGTCAAATTTCACTAAAATCCGTTAAGAAATAGCCATGTTCCGTCCTAATTGGCCATATTTCAGATCTTCATCTATAAATCATTTTAGAAGCCTATTTCCAACGTACAGAGGAAATTTATTAATAATCAGTTTAGGAATAGCCAAGCTCCATCCTAGTTTTCCATTCATATAATTTGCTAAAGGTTCGATTTGCAATGTAAAATGTTCAATTTGAAGTGTAAAACCTGCATGCTGGTATAATGGTACAATGGTATAATGGTATGATGGTATGATTATATGATGGTATGATCGTATGATGGTAGGATGGTATGATGGAACGACAGTATGATGGTATATATGTGATGGTATGATTGTGTGATATTATGGTTATATAATGGTATGATTGTTTGGTATTATAATATAATGTATATAATGTGTTATATAATGTGTGGTATAATTGTATATATGATAGTACGTTTGATGGTATGGTGTAAGGGTGTAATGGTATGACGGTTGAATGGTATGATGATATCATGGCCTGACGGTATGATGGTATGATTAAATGGTGGAATGATGGGTCGGTGGTACGATGTTACGATGGTATGAAGATATACTATCTAACCATGGTAAGATGGTATGATGGTTTGTTATTATGATTGTATTATGGTTTAATAGTATAGATGATGTTTAAAGTTTAAAGTTATGATTGTACGTTGCTATTATGGTATGGTGGTGAATAGGGTTTGAATTAAATTAAAGTTGAATTTGGGTGAGAAGCTCGGTTAGGGATTAATTTGGGCTCGAGTTTACGGTTTAGTGGTAGGTTAAATTGAGTTCAGTTCTTACACACATGCAGGGGTTGAATTGGCGAATTGAGCAAACTGTTGAGATTTGGTTCGAGGTAAGTAAAACTAAAGTTGAGTTAGAGTTTAGTTAGCTTGCATTGGGGTTGAGTGAGTTGCTCGGTTGAGGAATTATTTAAGGGTTGATTTGGGATTAGATTAAAGGTTGATTTTAAAGTTGATTTGGGGTTGATTGGAGTTTAATTGTAAATTTGTAGGTTGAGCTAAAGTTTGACTTAAGAGGTTCAGTTAGGGATTGATTTGGATGATGAGTTGACCAAAGTTCTGATCACCTCATGATTTTTCAACCCTTTATATTTTTTATATTCTGTTTATCCTCGTCGCCATTATAACATACAATACATCTCTGGTTTTATATGTATTTATTTAATCTTATTTCATACGTATTATGACTGTTATCACTTGTGGTTTATTTACATTTATATGATCACCCGAGAAGTGGTAATGATATAAAGCAAGGGATATAAAAAATATCTTTCTCTCTCAATCTCTCAATGATATCAATGAGAGAATGAGAGTAACCCTATACAACAAAATCCCTACAGTGAGTATACTTATGTACATCAGGGAGCACTTCGTGGAAAATGGCGAGAATCTTTGGTTAATAAACCAAGAGATTAATTGAAATACAAATATGAACAATTGTAAAATTTGCCTAACTCAACCTAAACAAATAATTAAACTTACCACATGATGCAAATGCTCTATGCTTCGATTCGGTATTGTACACAATATATTAATTTAAAAAAAAAAATTTATACACTTTGACGTTTTGACATTTTTTGAGTATCTGGTATACAATTCTTAAATTTTAAAATAATTGTATCCAAATGGATAAAATTGTAACCAACTGACAACCCTGTTCCCAAATTTTATCTTATTTAGGTATGGTGATCCTTAGTCGCTGCTTACCTCATAATTAATCATAACAAAATTATTATATCGCTTCTAGAGCACAGTAATAGTAGTTATAGACCCAGTAGAGTTGTAAACAGTACTAATAATAAACATTTCTCCTTACGGAGCCTAATTTCCCCAAAACCTTAAATATATCCCACCATTAACACAGAATTTATCTTAGAGTAATTACGTTTCGATTTTGCACGAAAATCATATTATCGTACGTTTTTGGTCATTAAACATTAATTCCCTTGAAATTTAAATTAATTATTTCTTTTTATGATAATTAAAATAATCCGTATGATAGATTGATACATACTTTTGAATTACCTTATAAAACAGGAGTAAAGCAATATTTAGTCAATCAAATTTCATAAATGTACATTCATTTAAATTGTCAAATCAATTTAAATCGTATACTAAACTATCTATAACGATAGTACAATGGAATCGTAATATCGGATAGATAGATACACAAAAATGAATTAAATAAATAACAAAATCGAATGACTTCATTAAACCAATTCGAACAAAAAATAAATGTTCTCTTATACTTTAAAAATATTCCCTTAAGATTTAATCAATATTCAATACTACGGGTACATAGCAAAAGCTCTACAAAGCTGTACGGGTAAAAAAAAAAGAAAAAAAAAGTTGTATTGTTTCATATTTCAATAGCGACGTTATCGATATCCAATCCACAATGTACTCGTTTGTATATTTAAAAGTTTTCTTCGCTTCACTTCCCAACTAATAGATAAATGTATGTATGTACGTACATGTAATGTATGTATATGATTCAAAACTATGTATTTGTTTATCTCTAAACGATATCTCTGTGTATAATAGTTTTATGCAAAATTTCATAAAATAATTAAATTCCATAGAATCAATGTAAATGTATGTATTTGCTGAAGATAGTTCAGCTGCAGTACTACTAACCGAACATTTATACGGGTGTCACATAGAAGCAACAAATAACGAAAAATTCTCTAGTGACGATATGCAGGGAAAATGTAATTTTTGCTTGTGCGATGTTACATACAATAAAGTGTTGTTGCTATATTTTGAAAAATGTCAATTGAAATCCACTAAAGTGTATTCAATCAATTTTATATAATGGAAATATCAAAATTTTCACACAGCTTAAACAAAAAAAATTATGGATGGAAAATCTGCCATTTAGTTTCTTTCTTTTTGTATGATAAATTTTATCTCGAGCATATTCGAGCGCTCTCTGGTGTTTTTTTTTTATTATGTGTATCTGCATTTTCCTAACTGAACATTTACAGTATTATATATTTTATAAACTATCGTTTAATGACGATAGTAGAGAGATGATATCCGCAAAAGGTGTATCTATGTAAGACTAAAAGGAATTTTCATTTTTCATATTTTTATTATGATTCTTCTCCCAAGAAGAAATACTTGATAGTTTTTACGTGATCTGAATCTACCAATAATGGAATAATGCATAACTATACTATATACCGTACGTTTTCTCTCCCTGCTATACTTTTATTATTTGTTTGGCTTTTTAGCATAAGGAATTTTCTATTTTTTATTTTTTTTATGAATTTTTCATTCCCCTTGTATTTTAAAGAATCTAGAAGATTTTTACTTTCATCGTAAAGTACGTGAACAATGTATAACGAGTCTTTTTGGAAATTGAAAATGTTGAAATGGGATTTTCAGCGCAAAAGGACATAAAAGAAAAGTGATAGTATCAGATGTTAGATTTCGCTTTGGCTACTCTGTTTAATAAAATTATGCTTGGCAGTCAAAATGTTAGACATGTACATAGTTTGTTTTGCAACAAAGAAATGACTGCTGGAGAATTGTCCAAATTCGATGGAACAAATTTATTTTTGAAACTCATCAGTGGTCGCCAAATCACACTTCGGAAATTCTGAAACGTATACCGAATAAACACTGATCTAAATCTAAATATAATTTAGTCGAATTGGCATCTCACGGTTTAAATGCTAATGAATTAGTTAAAAGTAATTTATGGTGGAACGAGCCCGAATCATTGGCAAATTCTCTGGTAATTTATCATTAAAATCTTTCATCAGTCATTCATCAGTAAAATAAGACAAATCACCGATTTGGAGGAAAAATGTAATTTTACCACAAATCTTTGCATTATGGAATATGCAATACAGATGTAATCTCAGAATTGGCTTCAATAAGCTCTCATCACTTAAAATTATACATAGAACATACCCATTATGTTTGTCGATTTATAAGAAATTTTAAAACAAAATATTAACAATAACAGAGATGTCTCCGTGTAGACAATCTCAATTTTGAATCGGAAATGTCTACAGCAGCGTAGACAATAGTTTTCGACCTATACAATGTAGACAATATGTCGAAGTATCAGGGACAGCAGAGACGCAACGATTTCAACAACAACGTCAAGCAACACTACCTACAGTTAGTATAAATTAGGGTGACCGGGAACATGATGATGGAACGAAATCTCGCCCCCCTTCACAACCGCGGATGGAAAAAATGGTAGAAGGAATAATAATAGTTGTTTACAGCTTTTCAGAAATCAGAAAAAAGAGTTTGCGGCACCAGGAAATTTGTGTTGTCATTGTGTTTTCTTACAGGTTGGGAGCAGTAGGTGAGATGAACTTTAAAACTGTATTGCCTTATTAGCTAAATAAATTACTAAAAAAAAAAAAATATATCATATAGATATATATATACGAGTATATATATATTACTAACAAATTTACTAACTATTAACTATTTAGTTAGGTCTCTGGAACCGAGGAGTCTTTGTTGCTAACATTCCTTTCCCATCCCTATCTTGTTATATGTCAATATAACCTATGTATACATGGTATGGGGCGGATATCACAACTATTAGACTCATGTGATTATCGATCGATGTGGCGCCTTTCTTTACGGGGTGAATATTATTGCTATGTTTGGCTTCATGAAGAATGGTGTCGTGTTGTTGTAACATAAGTATAGTGAGTGATGTGGTATTCGCATTTTTAATACGGGAGACTTGCTTAATGCTTGATCGTACATCGCAATCAATCAATCAATCAATTTATTGTCTACAATATTTTGAAAATTCTAAAAATAGTTTAAAAAAAAAATTCTGACATAAAGCAGGGCTGCAATCCGAGTTTTTAAAATAAAACAAGGCCCAACGGCAAGAACTATTTTGGAACACTACTTGTGCTAATGGTATCATGATCGATACCACAAATCAAAAATTAAATTTGCCAAATTTTTTTTTCCATAAACAGCCAACCCAAACAATTTTGTTCGCCTCCAGCACTGAATGGAATACACATATTTGTTCCTATATATATATGTATATATTTTTATATCCTATATATATATATATGTATATATATATACATATATATATATATATATATATATATATATATATATATATATATATATATATATATATATATATATATATATATATATATATATATATATATATATATATATATATATACATATATATATTTATATATATATATATATATATATATATATATATATATATATATATAAATATATATATATATAATATATATATATATATATATATATATATATATATATATATATATATATATATATATATATATACAGTGCTGGTAAAAAAAAATTGGGCAAACAAATTTATTGCAAATTGGAGTCTTTTTTTGCTAAAATTACAAAACTTTTGAAAGCAATTGGTTTATTGTTTCATTTTAAATACATGTATGACGTAATTTTTTGAAAAAAAAAATTGACCTGCAATTTAGGGGCAAAACACCGAAAAATGCCAAAATATTCAAAATACGTTTGATTGGTGTTAAAGTAATGTAATAAATTAAACACTTATTTTTTTGTTTGTTTTTTATTGATTTATAGAAGTTCAGTCTTTCATATTAATATTTTGTTGTACCGCCTTTTGCTTTTATTACACCGGTACAACCCCGCAACTGATGTGCAAAAAAATTGGGCAAGCAATTATTTTTTTTTTACGCCTACCGTTCTTGGCCGTCATTCGGGTGCAGATGTTTTATTGCCTGTAATTTATTGTTTGAGTATAAATAGTGCATATTTTGTAAAATTAAGTTATTCTGTAAGTGACCCTAGACAAATAAAGAATAAAGTGCAATTTTAGTTAAAAAAATGGGAAAAGTTAGTGACGAGTGTAAAAGCAATATGTTGATTTTGGCGCGAGAAAATTTAACCACGCGTGAAATAGGTGGAAGATTAAACATTCCTAAAAGTACTGTCGCGTGGAATATTTAAAAAAATCGAGAGATGGGCGGTACACAAAGAAAGAAAGGCTCTGGAAGGCCCAGAAAGTCAACGCCAGTGGAAGATCGTTTTATACTATTAGAAAGTCGTCGGAACCGTTTTAAAACTTCATCGGACATAAGACAGGATTTAGAGCGAAACAAATTTCAGCCGGCTTAGTGAGAAAAAGACTTGTTAAAGCTGGTTTGAGAGCACTTAAACCAGTCCAGAAGCCTGAGTTCACATTACTAGTGAAAAAAAAACGTTTTCTATGGGCCCAGGAGCATGTTAATTGGACTCCAAAGATGTGGAATGATGTGATTTTCTCTGATGAATCAAAATTCAAGCTGCATGTTGGCGATGGAAGAATTCTCGTAAGGAGAAAACCTGGCGAGAGACTTAGCAACGAATGTCTTGTAAGACTTCCACCGAAAAAAGAAGGAGTTATGGTCTGGGGATGCTTTTCTGGAAATGAAACCGGTCGATTGTGGTTCCTTAGTTCCAGCGTTACAGCAGCTGTTTATCTGCAGGTCCTTCAGAACGAATTTGAGCCTTCTGCGTTAAAGCTTTCTGGTGAGACTTGCAAATTTATTTTTCAACAGGACAACGCTCCGTGCCATACCGCCAAAATTGTGAGTTAATAATTTTGAATTGTAGATAGACAAATTGGCTTTCAGAAAAACATAAATAATTTGTTAAAAACTTGTTTTTTTTCTTATCTCTTCATTTAAAGGTAAAAAAGTACTTCGAAGAAAAAAGTATCGATGTGTTGAGCTGGCCCCCGTATAGTCCAAAGTCCAGACTTAAATCCAATTGAAAATATTTGGTCTATAGTGAAGCTAGAAGTAGCAAGGAAGCGTCCAGAATCGATTGAAGCTTTAAAAAGTTTGTTGATGATGATTTGGGAATCCATATCTCCTGCGACTTTGAAATATTTATCAAATTCAATGAATCGGAAGTGTATCGCTGTAATAAAAGCAAAAGGCGGTCCAACAAAATATTAATATGAAAGATTGAACTTCTATAAATCAATAAAAGACAAACAAAAAAATAAAAAATAAGTGTTTAATTTATTACATTACTTTAACTCCAATCAAACGTATTTTGAATATTTTGGCATTTTTCGGTGTTTTGCCCCTAAATTGCAGGTCAATTTTTTTGTTTTCAAAAAATTACGTCATACATGTATTTAAAATGAAACAATAAACCAATTGCTTTCAAAAGTTTTGTAATTTTAGCAAAAAAAAACTCCAATTTGCAATAAATTTGTTTGCCCAATATTTTTTTACCAGCACTGTATTTATATATGTATATAAAGAGTAAGTATTGGGCCAGTCATTTCGGTTGGAGCTCAAATTAAATTTTGTTGAAATTATAATTTTTCTGGTTCCTCCTGAATTTTGCAGGAGGTATGGTCACCCTATATCCTACCTAAGTAGGCGAGAAGAAGAATGTCAAAATAAAACCGAAAGACAATTTCTGCTGTCGGCATTTAACCTTGCTAGACAAGAAAGATGCAAGGGGGACTAAATTTTATTCTAATGTAAGCAAAGGATTTGAGAATATTGATGTCAAGGCGAATTGGACCAATGAAATTTCCCATAGCACACTTCTTAAATCCAAACTTCCATACAACTTTCTATGCTATTTTTATATCCCTATAAAAATAGTATAGAAAGTTGTATGGAAGTTTGGAAGAAGTTGAAGTAATTTAGTTCGCGCAAATTTGACATGTTTGAATTGATATTGTCTGCTAAAGTGACTAGCACATTACTGCAAGAAAACCGTTTTGTGGGTTTTTGCCTGAGAATGACAGAAACCATTTTAAATTACTTTGAAAAAATGCTTTATGAAAAAGCCAGTTATCTTCCAGAATATTACAATTATTGCAAACAAATCCGATAAGTTAAAATATTGTGTAATTGTATTATTAGTACAGCAGTAATGTATGTAATAGCGGAGTACAGGAGTAACCACTAGGCGATAGTAGTACGAATACTCCGATTGTACTCACTGAGAAAACATTAGACGAATTCGGTTTTTAATGTTTTGAAAACTATTTCAAAAATTTTAAAATTTACTCGCGTACATGAAAACAAAATTTCGTATCTAAATAAAATAAATTGTTCGAAAAAAAATGATTTTTATTTTTTAGTATTATGAGGCATCTCTGAGATCGGCACAAGAAATTTCGAAATTGGCCGAGTAAGTATTATATTTCGCAATACATTTACGTTGCGGTTTATTTTCAACCCTAATCCTCGTGATTTTGTAATGAGGGAAGTTTTTCTAATTGCATAAGTTTTAAGAATAAGAATTGAAAAATTTAACGGATAGTTATGAATTTAGGTAAGTATTATGTAACTTAGAATATAAAATCAAAACAATAGCTAGCCATTTGGCACTTATTATACTTTCTTCTAGAAATAGAAAGTACCGAATTTTATATTCGTTTCTTTTTTGCACTACACCACCAAGGACGTACAGAACTCAGAAGTTGGTGCCGTTTCACATGTGCGTAGGTTTGTAAATTGTCCAGGTATTGCATCCGGATATTCCGCCATTTTAAAACTATTAATTTATATTCCTGTTGGTCCTTTGGTAGAATATTGAGGCCCCGATAATTCAATTTCGCCTTGTGGTTGAGTTATATTAATCGGCCAGTTTATGGTATTAGGTGATATCCTAATCAAAACTTCGTATACTTGTATTTGCTTTTTTTTAGTTTGGTTTTTTATCATAAAAACTTTTTACTTTCCAAATATTTACGTGTAATATGTAAATTTATATTCAGATATGAAAATCTAAGGTCCTTGATTAACTTGAATAAATCACTATCGCGCTGTGGTGTAATTGAATAAATATCAATTACAATTTATTATGATAATTTAATTCGTATTATAATGGCAGGCAGACTCACCAAAACTAAATATTAAATAGTTACACCTGCCTTGTATAAAGTTTAACGATCATTCTCAATCAGCTGCTTAAGCTTGGTGTTGTATCCCACTTATGTGTACTCCTCTACTACTAATACGAATCGCTTGGCATTCCCCGATATGTCTCTCTGATCGTGCGATTACAAATAATTAGGAATAATATAATTTATTAGATCAGGTATTTATGTAGATAATCTCTTTAAATATGTGTATGCATTCATCAGTGAACCCTTTCTTCTAAATGCTATTATATACATATAAAAAAATATTAGAGCGAGTTTGCCATTTTACTAATAAATTGCAACATCAAAGCCGCGCGTGTACAAGCTGTCTGTAATATCTTCACGTAAAAACCTAATTTTATTGGACTATATAGATAAAAGTTAATAATAATAATAATGTTGTATTTCGAGTGAATTTAGGCGAAATAGTAAGTAGCAAAGCTTAACATGAAAGCTTTTGTCTTATTTTGTAATCACCTCGAGATTAGCTGTCGCCCACAAGACATCAAAGACCATTCAGTAGGAAAAAATTGCAAAACGTAAATTAAATAATTTCTTTATAAATTAAATACTGCTTTTTAATTAATTTTTGAAAGATATCGTTGCTTATAATTTTGGAACGAAGAGATATGTTCCATTTAAGTAAAAAATTTTTAATGCACTAAATTTCGAGGTTTACAATTTTATCCAATTAATCAAATTCTATTCTGATTAATACTTGCAATTGTAATTCTTTTAATATGAATTGGTGCTTGCGTGACGCGTGTTCGATTATCAGAACCTGGATGTGTATTTATTATTCTGCCCAAGATCCAATTTATAGGTGGAATATTGTCTTCATATACAAGAATTAACGAACCTATTTTGTAAATATTATTTGAGGATTTTTGCCATTTTGCGACCTTAGAATAACAGGGTTCTAACTAACATTTTTTATGAAAATGAGTTAGGCATCGTGTCTTAATAAATCAACTACGCTCTTTCGATTAGTGATACTGCCGATAGTCTATCTCCTTTAGTTTTCGATAAAACCTCTGAAACAAGGTTCTATATTTACATTTTTAATTTGAGATATGGTTAAGAAGGTTCTAACTTCCAGTTAGAACTATGCGATCCAAATCAAAACTACTTAATATGTAGTTAAAACTTTGTGCGTTTTTTTAGTGTAAATAGAACTTTGTTGCTCAAAATTGTTGCATCATCCATTTTAAATAAGACTTTGTTGTTGTAGTTTTAGACAGATATGTAAGTAAGGTTTTAAGTTTCGTCGGTGTTAGAAGTGTTTTAAAATAATCCCAATAATTATAAACGTTGGGCATTGCGTAAGTAATCAATAATTACGTTTAAAAATGATTTTTGTGTAATATAATGAGCAAGTTTATTTCCAGAGAATAGAATCGGAAATAATTAACACCGCAGTATGCGAAAATGATATAATTGAATTGCAGTCATGTGTAATACTTGAGGACATAATTATTAATACAATCTGATCAAACAAATAATAGCCTTTATGAATTCAACCAAACTAATTTATGTAGTGATTCAATTGAAAACGGTAACGAAAACGCATTACAATGTAATGTTATTGGTGATATTATTGTGGAAGACGTAATTATTAATGATTCCCACCAAAGCACCGAACTAGAATATAACAGCAAAAGCGATTTAATGGCAGAAGAAGTTTCAAATCAACTCAATAAAACTCGAAAACGTAAGGTAAACGAAAATAATTGGAAAAAAAATATTCGAAAAAGAAAATATCAAAGTGGTGAGAGTTACACTAGTTCCAGGGGAAAAATAGTACCAGCTAAACAAATTATGTCTAAAAAGGACTGTTTTTCCAATTGTCGATTTAATTGTGCCAAAAAAATATCACAGGCCGAACGTGAAGAATTATTTCGAACTTTTTATACATTAAACCAGCAGGAAAAGGCTGACTATATTCTAAGAACGACTACTACAATTGAGACAAACCGCAAAACAAAAAAATCTGGTGATTCTCGTCGATTACATACATTTCAATTTTTCGCTGATATACTTGGAAATAAAATACAAGTTTGCAAACCATTTTGGCTAAGTACTTTTGCAATTTCGCAAAAACCGGTGTATAATGCCCACCAAAACAAAAATATTTTTACCGGTGTAGCTAAACGAAACGAGAAAGGCACAACATCAACAAGAAGAATTCCGGAATCTAAAGTGGCTGAGGTAAAAGCCCATATCGCGTCTTTCCCAGCTATAGAATCGAATTATTGTCGTGCCAGTACGTCAAAGACTTACCTTGACCCCAACCTAAATATCACGAAAATTTACGGTCGGTACAAGGATCAGGTGGAAGATCCTGTAAAAGAAAGCTTTTCCAGGTATGTGTTTAATGCAAACTTTAATTTAGACTTCCATCGTCCAAAATCCGACAGATGTGGAAAATGCGAGGCATTTTCTGTGGCAGAAAAAGGAAACATCTTGACAGACGAAATAATTCAAGAAAATGAAAAACATTGTGCACTGAAAAAAATGATGAGACAACAAAAGGCAATTGATAAAGAATCAGTAATTCCAATTCTTATATTCGATTTGGAAAATGTTTTATCGTGTCCGAGGTCAGAAATTGGTCCATTATTCTACCATTCTAAACTGAATGCATATTTATCGATCACAAAAAAAGTGTACTGCGCAATATGGACCGAGTATACAGGCGGAAGAAGTGGTAATGACATCGCATCTGCCTTGTATACAATTTTAGAGAAAGTGTTCGAGAATAACGATATAACGCAATTGATAACGCGCAATTGATATAACGCAATTGATTCTTGCGTTCCGCAGAATAAAAACTCGATTATGACACTGGCAATGCAACACTTTTTAAAAACGCATCCAGATTTGCAATATATCAACATGAAATACTCCCTTCCTGGTCACTCGGCACTACAAGAAGTAGACAATGCCCATAGTCAAATTGAAAAACATTTGTCTATTAACGAATATTTTTCACCGATGGGCCTAATACGACTTCTGAAAGGTGTCAATCATCGAAAACCATTCGTGATAGTCCAGATGCGGCCGATGGATTTTAAACATTTTAGTAAATATTCAAAATCATGTTTTGATTATAAAAGTGTCCCATTTTCAACATTAAAAATATTAAAATTAACCAAAACCGAATTTGAAATTCAATACTCACTGGATTATGACGTTCAAAATCTTCGAAGTGTTAGTATTAGACGAAGAGCAACTAAAAGACTCCGCAAACATTCAGCTGAAGCCTTAAAAGTCCCGATTTTGCGGGATGTCGAATCTATTTCTTCGAATATTGTGATATCTAAAGAGAAGGAAAACATTTGATCGCTATGTTCAAATATATGAGCTCGGCGGATATTAGTTATTACAAAGTTATCCTTAAATTAGGTAAATAATTTTATTACAAAATGTTATATTATACATTCTAAAACAATACTATATATTTTTTTATATTTTAGATAACAGTACGGCTACTGCCAAAAATTAATTTGTGTGATAAAATACAACAGGCGCTATGAATTTTAAGCCTTACTAGTTTCTAAGTATTTTTTTTTAAACAATTTATTAAAGTGGAACTATTTTTACTAATTATTATAATTTTTATTATATTATATAAAAAGGCGCTGTGAAATTATAGCCTTCTTAGATTTAAAATTTTTATTGTTTTTAAATAATTATTTCCCAATAAAAAACGAAATTCGATAAACAGATTTTAATTTAAAAGCATGTAACAAGGAAGAGATTAAAAAAAATCATATAGAACTACAAATTCCTATTTGGGACTTAGAACCTTATTACTCTTGTTTACTTAGTCTGATCGTTGAGCTTCAAAGTTCTATCTGTGAATTTTAAAATTATAAATTAATTAATAAAAGCAAAATGTAGAAACTGGATAACATACCACGTCTGAATAGGTTTGAAACTTGTGACCTCAAAATCTCGAAATGTAACAATGTGCTTAAAGAACCTTGTTATCCTAAGGTCGCGATTTATAGCGTTTTTGAAGTATTCACAGTTCCAACGTTTCCAAAACACTTGGAACATTGCTTGTATTATTTGGCATCTAGATGACCTATTAATATTCAAGTCAAGCATCGGTGGTTCTGGGAGAGCTAATAACGGACAACCAATTAAAAAATGGTACCAGGAGATAGAGCGGTAAAATCTGTAGGATCATTAGAAATTGCACTTAATGGCCTTAAGTTTTGGTACGCTTCAATTTGACAAATTAATGTGTAATAATCCTCGAGAGTCATTGAACGTAACCCAATTAATCTTTTTACCTCTATAGTTTGCCTCTTAAGCGTCGCCTCGCAACCCTATAGATTTTGAGCATATTAATCTTGTATGATGCTTGTTTTGTTGATCCGTGATTCGCAGATACAAAACACAACTGAAATCTTTCTCGGAAGCATATGAGAATCCATTAATCTGCGTTACTTCAAACTTTAGCACTAAAATACATCGTGGGACGGTAAATAGATTGAGTGTTATTAACTGTCTTTCGAATTCTATCCAGTCATCACGTACTTCATGTGTAATGACGTCATCCCAGTCTACATTATGAAGCGTCCAGATGGTTTGGCATTATAATTTTCGTAGTTAATATCATTGGGGAGTACAACCCTAACGGGTCAAATAACTAGCAAATCTCCGACAATATATTTCGTTTAATACAAATCGATTATAAAGAGAACTTAGAAAAATTCGTTTCGAACTCATCACGCACAGTATCCTAAGAGAAGAGACCAAGCACTAATGATATGTTCGGCGAAGATTCGGAAGGGGACGAAAGAATCGTAGTTGAAATCCACCCTGTCCTAGTAGTTCTAGTAACTTAATTGTGTCAGAGCCCGTCAGAACATCATCCTCGTTAAAATCATTCGTCAAAATTTTGGAAGCTGTTGGGAACGAATTAATTGCATCTAAATCTAATTGAAGTAATGTGCGTGTCGCTAGAAATGGAGCACTTTTAGTTCCGTACGTCACCGTAGATAGTTTATAACAGTTAAAATTGTCCAATGGATGATCTCTTCACCAAATAAGTTGCAAATCCTGTTGCTCGAGGGGGCGAGTAGAAGAGACAGCAGAGACGCAACGATTTCAACAACAACGTCAAGCAACACTACCTACAGTTAGTACAAATTTGGGTGACCGCATGGGAACATGATGATGGAACGAAATCTCGCCCCCCTCACAACCGCCGATGGAACAAATGGTGGAGGGAATAATAATAGTTGTTTACAGCTTTTCAGAAAAAAGAGTTTGCGGCACCAGGAAATTTGTGTTGTCATTGTGTCTCTTCTCTTACAGGTTGGAGCAGTAGAAGAACTTTAAAAAAAAATTGTATTGTCTTGCTAAATTACTAATACTAACAAATTTACTAACTATCAACTACTTAGGTGTCTGGAACCGGGTTGAGTCTTTGTTGCTAACATTCCTTTCCCATCCCTCGATCTTGTTATATGTAAAAAGGTGTACGACGGCAGCCTGGCCAGGGGGGGATATCATACTATTAGACTTATGTGGGTGGTTATTCGATGTGAAGCCTTTCTTTACGGGGTTTGGCTTCATGAAGAATGGTGTCGTGACATGGGTATTAGTGGTGTGGTATTCGCATTTATAATACGGGAGACTTGCTTAATGCTTGATCGTACATCGCAATCAATCAATCAATCAAGTACTGTTGGCTGATGATTTAAAGTTAATCGCTTCCCTTTGTTCATTTTCTTTTTTTATTTCGTTAAGCTTACGGCGCAGTGGTTAAAGCTGCGGCGTTTGGATCGGGAGGTACCGGGTTCGAATCCCGATAGGGGCGGGATGCAAAAGGGATTTTTCATCATCTGATTACGATCGGTGATGACGATGAACACAACTATGACCCCCTGTTGAGAGTGCAGAATCCATGGGCCGACCCACCTTTCATGTCAGCACTATAGGTTGGCATGAAGCAATGCAATGTGCAGGTGGTTTATACAAAAGCGGGTCTATAGCCGTACGTCCTCGATTTGGCTAATACTGCGTAAAGTAGGACGGTAAAATTAACTGCGAAAGAGTTGGGAGTGCCTTGAGCCCCAGAAAAGATTGCATAGTTTAAAAAAAAAAAAAAAAAAAAAAAAAAAAAAAAAAAAAAATTCGTTAAGCTTATTCAATAATGATGAGCTCTCAACCAGTTCGTAGTCTTCTTCGAAAGGCTAACGATCCATTGACGCACCCTCTTCTAGTATTTCTAGTTTCACTTGGACTTGGTGATATTTGTCGTACATTGTCGTTCTTGACTTGGAACCCGTATTACCTAAACCAGTATTCTCAGAATCAGACATATTTGGTTCTAATTAATAACACTCACTGTTCGGCTTCATCATCAACAAACATCGCTTAGTAGCTAAAATGAAGAGAAAATTTTAGTTAATCACAACACCATACACTGCATACACTGTAACTTATTTTAGTCGTTGATTCATTATTACTGGCCAGTGGCTATCATCAATGCTGAAAATTATATCAATAAACAAATTAATATTCCATTAAAAAAATCATCATTAAGAAAAAACAACATTGACATTTATTTTGGAAACGTCAAATTATAGTAGTTTGTTTATATAATCAATGGTACCAGTGGCCCTATTCTGGCTATTCCCTGGGAATTGGGAATTGAGAAAAATATTGCTATATTTCCAAACTTCAATAATTCCCAATTTTTTATTCCCCAATTCCCAAAAGTGCTGGCGTAATTGGGAATCATCCAATGGGAAAAACCACTATTTCAAATTTTGCAGCCGCCATTATTTAAAAATTTTATTTTCTACATATAAAATAAAAACTTTACCGATACTACGTTGTAAATAAAATTTTGAAAATACATAAAACAAACAGTTTCTTCTAATTCCCAAAAAAAAAATTTGAGAAAAATAAACGTCAAAACTTACATAAAATGGAATTATATTTTCCCTACAATAAAAATTCCCAATCGCCAGAATACACTTTTGGAAAAAATAATTCCAAACTGCTAGAATACTGTCAAAATAGTTCAACTCCCAATTCCCAGGGAATAGCCAGAATAGGGCCACAGATGTACATTTTTTAATTGTTGATCGATGCGCGACCTATCACAAAACTATGCAACTTTATTTTAGCACACTTTTTGTTCAGTGGAGAAAAAAGAGTACCAATTGAAAAGTCAGCGTGATAGCACACAAAAAAAACATCAAGTCGGAATAAAAAATTAAATTAATTAATTAAAACCAAAAATAAAATTGAAGTGTTTTATTTGCTAATTAAATCCAACATTTTCTGGTCCTTCGAGTCGGATTCGAAGCTTACCGGCAATATCATACCATAAGCTTCATAATATTAGTAATAAAAACCACAAAACCGCGTGTGTCAGATAGCTGCCATTAATTAAGTTTTTTTTTTTTGTTTCGTGTTTGAATAAAATGGAAAAGTTGAACAAAAGGAAAGGCATCATAAAGGGTCAGCTCACTCGCCTTAAAAATTATATTGATGCAAATGGTGCAAGTTTAGCTTATGATGACCTAAAAACTCGATGTGATAACGCGCATGAATTGTACACAGAATTTATTTCGACCGAAGACGCCATATTTGAGATCGATGCAACCGCACCATCTGAAATGGATACCGTTGATGATCACTATTAGGCGATCATTCCGCAATTACAGGCGCTAATTCGGGTGAAATCCGGAAGTCATCAGCCATCTAGTCATGAGCAGTCGTTCGATGCTACCAGTAATGTCAACCCAACGTCAGATTTTAAGTTGCCGTCCCTTACTATGCCAACATTTGATGGAGATCTAAAAAACTGGCAATCATTCTACGACATATTTTCATCTACCGTCCATGAAAATGTGTCATTGTCACCAGCACAAAAATTCAAGTACCTTCAGGGACTCCTGAAGGGCAACGCTTATAACCTAATCAGCCATCTACGGGTAGACGATGCTAGCTACATCAAAGTAGTTCAGCGGCTCACCAAACGTTACGACAAAAAGAAACCGATAGTCGAGGCTCACATCAATGCATTTTTGGACCAAGCAAGGATTACCAAGGCTACCGCTGTTCACCTTACGGCTTTTCATGACAATTTGGACGAAGTAGTACGAGGTCTTAAGGCGCTGGGCAAGGACGCAGAGTCACGCGACCCTTGGCTCATTTTCATGGCAATGGAGCGACTTGACGACGAAACAAGAAAGGCATGGAGATACAAATCTGCTGAAGAGGATTTCCCGACGCTGCAGAGCTTTCTAGATTTTTTATTAAATCGTGTCAACGCACTTACAGAAGTTAAGTCGTCTCAAAGGAAACCTGAAACCAAATCGCAACCAGTTAGTAAGATCTTCTACGCTGAATCATTACCAGTACCCTGCAAATTATGCAACGGTGATCGCCATCGTCTTTTCGAATGTACGCGTTTCAAATCTATGGCATTACTTGAGCGCAGGAATTTTCTAAAGGAAAACCAGAGATGCTTCAACTGTCTTGGAGGAAATCATGCCGTCTACCAATGTCGTTCAAGAAGAACATGTCAAATTTGCAGAAGAAGACATCACACTCTTGTTCATTCCGATCCTGATGACAGTAAAGGGCTCAACCAACAGAAGTCTACTGAAGGCGCTTCCGACAGTAATCCAAAAGCATCAACCAGCGAAACCTATACATCAGCTGTTATCAAGGATGCAAATATCGCTATCGAAAATGCGATGTTACCAACAGTGTTAGTCGAAGTGAAGGATAGTTTTAACAACTGGCATATTATTCGAGGATTACTAGATTCTGGTTCAACCAGATCATTTCTCAAGGAATCGTGTGCTAATAAACTGCACCTAACCAAGTCGAATGCCAGAGTTGTCGTAAGTGGTATCGGTGGAACCAAGGCAGGAACATCCAAGGGACTAACACACCTCATAATAAGATCGAGAGTTCATCGTGATGTTATTTACCAAATTGCAGCTCTAATCGTGCCCAAACTTACCTCACATCTACCAACTCACCCGGTAGATGTTGACATACCATCGAATGACAAAGTTAGTCTAGCCGACCCTACATTTAATAATCCGGGTCCAATTGATCTATTAATAGGCAGCGATTATTTCTTCGAGATGTTAAGCGAGGGTAAAGTACCAGTAGGCAATCCAACGTTGATGGCGCAGAACACTACACTGGGATGGATAATCGAAGGCAGATACCTTTCAGAGCCCAAGACTTCAAATGAAAGGGTATACCTAGCAGAACATCAGGAGGTTGATATCGATAAAACCCTTCGATCATTTTGGGAGACGGAAGCTATACCAGATACGCTACAGCATACGCCAGACGAATCCGCATGCATTGAACGCTTTGAAGCTACAGTTGAAGTGAGCAAAAAGGGAAGAATAATTGTTGGCTTACCGTTTAAACGAATCCCACCTTTATTAGGTCATTCATATTCGGCAGCTTTGCGCCAGTTTTACGCGTTAGAGAAACGGTTATGTACCAACGAAAGATTGCGTTTGGGATACATTAAGTTCATGCAGGATTATCAACGGTTTGGGCCACATGGCTGAAATTCCACAAATGAAATTTCCAGACCTGATCATCAGATGTTTTATTTGCCTCACCGTGGTGTATTCAAAAGAGCAGATACCTCAAAATTGCGGGTTGTATTCAATGGATCGCAGAAGACGTCAACAGGGCAGTCGTTGAATGATGAGTTGCTTATTGGACCAACTGTTCAACAAGGGCTGTTTGAAATTTTAGTGCGATACCGAAAACATGCTTGCGTATTCAGCGCCGACATTGAGAAAATGTATCGGCAGGTGAGGATCCGTGCAGAAGGCACCGATTACCAGCGGATACTATGGCGAGAATCTCCTGATCATCCATTAAACCACTACCGCTTGCTGACCGTCACGTATGGAACGTCGTCTGCACCGTTTTTGGCAACGAATTCGTTGAATTATATCGCCAACCAGTTTCAACATAAATACCCAATCACAGCTGAAATGGTAAAATCAGATATATATGTCGACGATGTGCTCACAGGGGCTTGCTCACTATCTGATGCACTAACGTTACGCGGCCAATTAATGACAATAATGAGCTCGGCAGGCTTTATTCTCAAAAAATGGTCAGCGAATCATCCCAAATTATTGGACAATATCGAGGAAGCAGATATACAAATTATCGACCGGGAATTTGCAACCAGTGAAGCAATAATATCAGTGCTAGGTTTATATTACCAACCATCACGAGATTCTTTCAAATTTCGAGTGTGCCTACCACAACATAGCACAACCACGAAGCGCGGACTACTTTCTGAGTCATCCAGGATATTCGACCCGATGGGGTGGTTGTCTCCAATCATGATAACCATCAAGGTACTTTTTCAAGCGTTATGGCTTGAAAAACTCGGATGGGACGATGAATTACCCGAGTCATGTCGAGAAAGTTGGGTTAAGGTACGAAACGAGTTTGCGTTAATTGAAGAAATAGAAATCAAGAGATGGCTATACACAACTGACGACACATTTGAAATACATGGGTTTGCTGATGCATCCAAAGACGCTTATGCTACTGTCCTGTATTCGCGGGTGACATCAACCTCGCAAGAGGCCAACATCAATATCATCGCCGCAAGACAAAGGTAGCACCCATAAAAACGCTATCTATTCCCAGATTAGAGCTTTGTGCAGCCACATTACTAGTGAAGTTGATGAGAAAGGTCACAACTGCACTAACTTGTAAAACCCAACCGAAGCAGTTTTTTTATACTGATTCCTCAATAGTGTTGGATTGGCTCTCCAAACCACCGAAATTATGGACAACCTACATTGCCAATCGTACTGGCCTAATATTATCGCACACCAACCGAAACCAATGGCACCACGTTCAATCAGAGCAGAACCCAGCTGATCGAGCCACTCGAGGAGTAACACCAAACGAATTCAAACATGATTTCTTGTGGTGGAAAGGTCCCCTTTGGCTTTCAACCAACCCACTAATCATTCCAGAAGCAAAGATGAACTTCTCGTGTGAACCCGAAGCAGAATCGCAGGCTTATTTCGTTCAAAGTTTCAATGAGTTTGAGTGTCAATTAGAGGCGATGATGTGTAGAGTCTCCAGTTATCCGATGGTAGTGAGAATTGTGGCCCGAATGCAAAGATTGTTCCGAAATGCGAAACAACCAAACTCTTCCACAACAACTGGAAATATTACCGTAGATGAATTCAACATTGCTGAGACCCACGTTATTAAACACATTCAGCGTCAATCGTACCAAACTGATATCGAATCCATCCAATCAGGTAAAACATCGAATAAACACAAATTAAAATTATATCCATTTCTTGACAGCCAAGGTATACTACGGGTTACCGGACGATTGTCAAATTCTTCACTACACTACGATACGCAGCACCCGATTATTCTTCCATCATCGCACATAGTAGTAAAGAGAATGATTCAATATTATCACCGCAAATTGTGTCATGCCGGCACGTTTCACATAATGGCTTTTGTCAGACAGAGGTTCCACATTGTGCGCGCAAAGCATCTCATAAAAGGCACAATTAATCAATGCTTAAAGTGCCACCGATTTAGAAAAAAGGTTCAACAGCAAATGATGGGGCAACTACCCGCACCACGGGTTAATCTCGTCAGACCATTCATTCAAAGTGGCATTGATTATGCGGGTCCATACTTAATCAAGGCCCACCAACTAAGGAATTCGAAAATCATAAAGGGTTATATTTGTATTTTTACGTGTATGTCGACAAAGGCAATACACATCGAGTTAGTGACGAATTTAAGCACTGATTCATTTATAGCTGCGCTAAAGAGGTTCCAATCGTCTAGAGGGATCTGTTCGGATCTGTTCTCAGATAACGCTACCAACTTCTTCGGCGCTATTAATCAACTTCAAGAGATGAGGGATCTACTACGGTCGGAAAGTTTCTCGAACAAGGTGATCGATTGGACAGTCGACCAGGGTACTAAGTGGCATCTTATACCACCAGCTGCTCCAAACTTTGGTGGCTTATGGGAAGCTGCCGTGAAGTCGACGAAATTCCACATTAAACGTGTCATAGGAGAGACCATACTAAATTACGAAGAATTCCTTACGTTCTTAAAGCAGGTAGAAGCAATTCTTAATTCAAGACCGTTGTGTCGGAACGATGATAGCGATGATCCATTGACCCCAGCACACTTTATATTGGGGCATCCACTTACACTTGCTCCAGAGTCGACATTGATCCACACCAGACTAAACACACTATCGAGGTGGCAGATGCTCCAAAAATTAATCCAGCATTTTTGGCGTCGTTGGCACGACGAATATCTCACAACGTTAAATCAACTAAACAAGCCATGTCATTCAGCCAAACAAATAAAAATTGTCGACGTAGTCATATTGAAGGATGAAAACATATCACCAGCGAGATGGCCACTAGCAAAAGTAGTCGAAGTACATCCAGAACGAGATAACTTGATACGAGTAGTTACCGTAAAAACAGCAACGAGCACCTTCAAAAGACCTATCACCAAAATTTGTCTGATTCCAACAATTGACTCATACGAGTCAAGGGCGGGGGAATGTTCGGCTTCATCATCAACAAACATCGCTTAGTAGCTAAAATGAAGAGAAAATTTTAGTTAATCACAACACCATACACTGCATACACTGTAACTTATTTTAGTCGTTGATTCATTATTACTGGCCAGTGGCTATCATCAATGCTGAAAATTATATCAATAAACAAATTAATATTCCATTAAAAAAATCATCATTAAGAAAAAACAACATTGACATTTATTTTGGAAACGTCAAATTATAGTAGTTTGTTTATATAATCAATGGTACCAGGGGTGAGATGTTGCAACCATCACGTTTTTCGCTTCGATGCATTTTCGATAGAATAACTGTACTGCTTTGTTAAAAATATAAAATTTTAAAACAATTTAGTTCTAAAATACCGTTATTCTATCGAAAATGCATCGAAGCGAAAAACGTGATGGTTACAACATCTCACCCCAGATGTACATTTTTTAATTGTTGATCGATGCGCGACCTATCACAAAACTATGCAACTTTATTTGGCCACACTTTTTGTTCAGTGGAGAAAAAAGAGTAGGTACCAATTGAAAAGTCAGCGTGATAGCACACAAAAAAAACATCAAGTCGGAATAAAAAATTAAATTAATTAATTAAAACCAAAAATAAAATTGAAGTGTTTTATTTGCTAATTACATCCAACACTCACAAACGATATAAGAACACGATATGCAATTGAGTTGATCGTGTTAGTATTGAAAAAGAATTCAACCTGTTGGATTTATTCCATAATTAATATCATTATTACAAAAAGGAATCTTTTTAGATATTGCTTGGCACAGGTTAATTTTCAGGCCTAAGATAGCTGTATAAAAGCCTCATCTTCCCGTTTTTCTTTTCCTATAATTGTTCCAAATTAATTTGTCTTAACATTTTAACATTATTAATGAACAAAAATCATTTGTTTTTGTGTGATGCCTCAACCATTAGGAATATTATCTGTATACAGAACGATAAAATTAGTTTGTACAACAAACCGATATTATAACCAAGAGCTCAACTTAAAAAAAAACTATTTACTTATAGTTAATGCTTTGTGTGCACATAGCATAAAACTTAATGCATACAAACATTTCTGAGAAAAAGCTTTTCAGATTTTCTTTCAAAACAAAAATAAAATCCTACAAATTTTCATAACAAATAAGAAATTTGCAGAAAATTTTATAATGTGAATTTAATCATTGGCAGAAAATTACATTTTCAAAACATAAACAAGGTTAATATAAATGTTACACCATAATTTGACGTTATTTTCGCTCGAATTGCGTTACATCGATGTGGCAGAACAAAATTCTGTTGAACTATTGAATCCTTCGAAATAAATCTTATCGTAAATAAAATACTTGTGATTTTTTTATTTTTGTGCCTGATAATTATTAGAAAAGCTTTTACCAAAAATTCTCTGTATAATGGCAATTTACTTAGGTACTGTGTATATACTACAACACTCCAATTTAATATCATCAAGCTATATCCCGTCGTGTTTGTCGTATCATAAACAAGAAAGTCTTTAACACGAAAAATGCTTAAATTTAATTTTTCCTTAGTCAAATCACTGAACACAAATGGTATTAAGAAAATTGAAATACAATATACACTATACAAAGAGTGGATGCGTGTTTTATAGCAATTTCCTAAATTAATTGGTATGAATATTTATGACATGTCGTTTTGCTTTTTCTTCACCATTTTCCATTTTCGTTAATTGTTCACATAATTTTGATTTTGTGCGTGATTATTCTTAATTATACAGGGCGTATTTTATTATTATACTAGATGGGTATTGTATACGAGTATAATGGAATTACGATAGTAAAACAAAGCAAAATCAATCTGTTTATTTACATATGCGCGTGTGATGTGATGCCGATGACTTCGAATTTATTGATTGATTGGAAACTCGTTTATAGATCCCAGATTAAATGTGATTTTCAAAATCGTATTTTATTAGGTGGGGACAAAACTTCAGAGTATAAAAAATATTTTCGTTTGAACTTTGATCTTTAAATTCTCCAATTTATTTTATCTGTTGGTTTTCAAGAGCTTAATTTTTTTTATGGTGTATTTTATCGATTTCTAAAATATTTTTTTTTCTTGGTTTAAAATAATAATATAAATGTTAGTGTTCGTTCCCTAGCCAATAATAATATTTAAACCATGTTAAAGGCGAGAGATCATTACACTGCTGCACATTATATTTAGGATTACTATCTACTGGTTAGTTTAGTTATTCTTATTAACATGCTAAATACTGTAAAGTTCATATATATTTGGATTAGTAAACAGGTTCATAGGTAAAATTTATAATAAAACTAGTAGTGCTGCCCGACCTAATACGCTATTATTTTCTAAGATAGCTAAAAGCAATGGACATTTTTTGATATTAAAAAAAGAATCTGCTTATATTAAAAGACTTCTTTATTAAATAACATTATTTGTAAACCTCCTGACAGAAAACGCCGGTGTAATTGGGAATTATCTTCGCTTTAATTTAAATGGTAAGTTACCATCGCTCGATACAATATCGATAAGTGAAATGAAAACTTTGTGTGATTCAGAGATGATTTCACAAATAATAAATCGTTGAATTATCATTCTGTTTAAATTCCGGATCAGAATAACAATTACACCTCGTTTTAGAACGAAGATGTGGGGTTGAAAGCCTGTTCACGTGAAAATTCAGCCGGGTAAATGTTTACACCATTAATGTATCATCTGAATTTTTTTTTTGATAATTTACTTATTCAGTTCAAGTGGTTTTCTAACTGCCGTTGAGAGTTTTGACACATCATCAATGGACAGCTGCTGAATATTGTCACCGAAAACCGTGCACGGCTCGTCTGAACGCGGCTCAACCCAAAACTGCTTGCTGTTTTTTTTATTGCATCATGTTCCCTACGGTCTAACAAATAAGATAAAAGTTTGTTTGAAATCATCCACCGACCAGTTTACATTTTCGCGCCAAAATTCGAAAATTGGAACCAAAAAAACGTTTTTTTTTGCGAGTTTTGGAGGATTCCAGCATACAAAGATCGAAAGAGGAAAGTCTCAGGAAGAGAATGCAGAAAAGTACAGGTTAAAATGTTGCTAATTTGCGAATTATTTCTCTCTTTCTCGACAGATGTCTTCTAAACACATACGTGGGGATATAATGTATTATTTCAAACAAATCAAAACTCATGAAAGCCGAGAAGAACAAAAACCTTTATTTCAGTAATATTAATTTAAGTTTGATTCAATTAATTATATGTGGTAACTATTATATTCAATTACAGCTCTCATTAATTTATCATTATAATCTGGGTGGTTTTCAGAAACTTGATATTTGTTCCACATTGTCTTGAAATCAGAATGCACTGTCTCCATGGCCTGTTCACTGTAAAAACCCAACCTTCTTCTATGGCCTTTACAAAAATCTTCTATATGATAAAATACTGCATGTACTTTTGGTGTGACTGACAGCCCTAGAGCCAAATAGCTAGTCTTGAATTGAGCGATAGATTCTTTGTAACAATAATTTAATTCGATTCCAAAACAATTGTGAACTACACGATCAAAATCCTTCAGTGTTTCCACATATTTCAAACAACCAATGGAGCAAAACGATCGGAGACTATCCCATTTTTTCAATAATATTCTACATGAATTGCCCTTGAATTTGGTACCTCCTTGAGTAAATTCTCGTTGAACATTGCATAGGTTGATCCATTCTGTTGTTTCAGTAACAAATTCATCTTGCATATATGGCTGACTATTTTATTAACCACATCAAGCATTAGATGTAGTTCTGGAGGAGGAATAATGTCAAGAATCTTTTTATCGTCATCAGCTGAAAAAAACTGGAGGATTGATACAGCTTTTGAAATTTTTCGCATTTTTCATTATCGATCCGCCAGCGTTTCCCCAAGCTTCAAAATATGAGGTTGAGTTTCCCACAGTTCGCCGAGGTCCGACGTGCTCCAAATTTGTGCTTTCACAAAGGCACCATGTACAAGGGTACATCGATGAATGAGATATAATCCCATATCAAATTGGCTAATTTGAAATCAGTCGCTATCCTACCAGAAAAATCCTCAATTCTCAATATTTTCCATATTGCTGACACGTTTTCATAATTCTCTTGAGCCGATTTCACAATAGCAAGAATAAAGATTTTCTTAACGCCTGAGTCAGCAAAAGCTTTAACAAACACGCCATCACCATACTTTTGACGTTTTTTCTCCTGTTGGCAAATTTCAGTTGAATCATCTTGAACAGACAGGCACACCTTCAAAAAACCACCGCTATACCGTCAGCTCCAAATTTTAAGTGCTGATTTCTAATATCCCGCTGTTTCTCGATATGAGAAAGAAAATCTTCAAGAGTGTGGTAAACTATGGGACATTGGATTAGTGTGCTCATTCGAGCTTTAATGGTTACAAAATCTATTGTCTTAGCACAAAAGAAACTTTTTACCTCGCCATTCTTCTGTTGCAGGCTTTTTTCAATCCTGGCTCAATTATCGCCCGGTTTTTGGTAGCAACTCTCAAAGCGGTCGCTATATCAAGAGTAGTGTTTGTACTAAGATTAAATTTTGTTTTGATTTTCAAGAAATCGGCTGTGGATATATTCGAAGCTGGTTCCTCTTCATTTTTCTCGTGGGGATTTATGAATAATTTCATGGAGTTTCCTCCACGTGGCTGAATAAGGGAGACCGTCGAATCTTTTTTGTTTACTTTGTCATCAATATCATGTCGTTGAATTGAAATTTTACTGATTAATTTTGACGCCACTTGTTCCATTACTTTTTCCCCCATTGTATTTATATAATTGCATACATTATCAACTTGGGCAGTTTTTGTGCATTTATGAGGTGTTCCTCGTTTGGGATCGATAAAACCTTTGGAACAACATTTGATGCATTTCCAGTCAGCCGATTTTTTTTTTGTTAAGAAGTTGCATGGATATCACATTACTTCGAGCAATCTGGCACAAATAGCACTGACAGGGATTTTGAGTCCTAGATCTCGTAGTTAAACTTACACTCAAAAACTTAGAATAATCAGGTAGCTCGACAGTCTTGGAGGGAACGATTCCTGGATCGGCACTGGGAAGTTGTCGGTAGACGTTCCGTTTGCATCCGGCACAAAGAACATTCGGCAGTCTTTCTTCACACAAGATATTGTCCACACGATGTTTCAGTAATTTTTCTAGTTTCGATTGCAGCGAGGCTTCTATCTTGAATATGACATTATTCTTTTTTAAGCACAACAAACAAATTTTACTCCGGTTCTCTTCGTGTGAAAGTGCGCGGACAACTTTTGGAGGATTAAAAATTTTCGACATTATGGAAAACTGAAATGAACTGATCGAGGAAGAAAAGTTTTCTGCTTTTTTTGTAACCTGCCTAATGCATTCTTTTCTTGTAACCTGTCTACTGCATTTGCTCCCTGAGACTTTTCATAAAACATAGGATATTTCACTTTTTCAGGCCAAAAAATCATTTTTTTGGTTCCAATTTTCGAATTTTGACGTGAAAATGAAAACTGTTCGGTGGATGATTTCAAAAAAACTTTTATCTTATTCATTAGACCTTAGGAAACATGATGCCATAAAAAAAACAGAAGTGCAAGCACTTTTGGGTTGAGCCGCGTTCAGACGAGCCGTGCGTGTGTACGATATCATTTTGCGTAATCATATATTGTCGAATTTGTGACGTATCTTCAGAAAGGTTATCAATTGGTGGCATTCTCCTACTTCCAATAACAAGTAACCAATTGTTAAATAGACTTTATCCTTCTCTTATGATATTTGAAATCGAGGTAAGTGGTCTGTAATTTTGCCATAATGGACTTGGTATCAAACTTGTTTCAATGACATGGGCATATGTTCCTTTCGGTATCACCCAAGGTATCACCAAACAGAGTTTGGCTAAAGCCACCTCTAATCACGACTGGTTTTCCTCCAAACAGTACATTATTCTTCATAATTTCACAAAATAATAAATCAATGCAGCGGAGGCCATCTTTTAATAACATTGTAACTTCATCAACGATTTTTAACTGAACGAGTTCTTCCTCCTTTCATTAAAGTCACAAAAATTCCTGCCGATGCAAATACAAGGACATTCTGCTCACGATCTCGAATAAGGCTCATCCAATTATTGTAGAGATAGGTCTTGTCAGAACCTCCTGGCCATTACTATAAAAGAGCTTGCGATAATCGGCAAAGTCGATTCCATTAATTATTGATGTCACCAACAGTTTTCAGAAAAGCATAATTTGCTGCACCCTGTTTACGCCCCTTTGTTGAACGACCTTGAATTTGGTTTTTGTTTCATGTTTCCAAAAAAAAATTTGTAGAGTGGTCCGTTTTCTCTGCAGGTGAGTGTTGTATACATAAGTACATTTCTAGATGTATTTGACTGCTTTATCTTAACTGGAAACCCCTATCTATTGTACTACGAATTAATTATCAATACGTAAAGATGAAGAACCTTCCAATGAAGATGGTAGCATAACCAGAAATTCAGCCTGTACTCCAGCGACGTTCGCAGCATTTACTAAAGAGAAAATTTAAATTGTTAGCCTCAACTTGGATGCATGTGTCAACTATCCACTATTGCGAGACCTTACCAGCTTGCTCTGTTTGTGTCACTTTGAATTATAACATACTGACATTGTTTCGAACATACTGGAAAACATTTTCAGTCATTCATTCATTCATTTTCATTTCATATTCAGATTGATAAACTGTTGATCGGTGTATCGGTGTAATACGGATATCACATTAAAATGGGCAGTGGCGGATTAAGGAAAATCTGAACAATAGGCATTCGTTTCCAGGCACTCTCGAAATAATAGGAAGATCCGGGCCCTTTGCAAGCTATTGTTTTTCGAAGCAAAATTCCGTTGCCCTACAGAAAGTGTAAAAATTAGGCCTTTTCTCTGTTTTCCATGTCAAAAGTGTATGGTTTTCCTCATTATTAACTACTTGGTCGAACGTTATATTTAATTTGAAAAACCGTCGACTGCAAAAATTGAAAAAAAATACTCGTATAGCCTTATATTCTGTTATAGCAAACCGATTTTGTGTTTTTATATAACATAAAATATTCCAGAGACTTTCGTTTGTACTAATAAACAATGTCACAAAAAATTGTCATTTCACCAGAATCTAGCCAATTGTGACTACAAAATTAGAAACAATGATAATACTAGATATTTTTCAACGGTAATTTTAGTTTTGTTGGCTCGGGCAATTATTTTATAATAAAAAATTATTAAAAGTTGATCGGTTGCATTGCCAGCAATTGCTAAAAAAGTGTGGCCATAACCAGCGCAATAAATAAAACTTAATTTTGAAAATTTTACGGTAAAATATTTTCAAATTTAAATAGTACAGTGCTACATTATTTAGTTGCAAAATAGGCATAGATAAGAACTAATAATATGTCAATATTGCAATCGAAATGTAACGATAAGCTACTTACGGCATTTTTAGGGTGCTCAAAGAAACTGGTTTTGGTGGCATTAAAACCAATAAAGATACTTGGAATTGTTGGGCCATGATTCAATTTAGATAAATAAAACAAACTACTAGAATTAATCCGACTATTTATTAATACATGTATTTCTGATTCCAAGCCACTACACATAAAATGCACTCAAAACGCACTGCACAGTATTTTAAACATTATACACAGAAGATTGGTTCCATTCAATGATGACAACGCAGATGTATCTACAATAAATATAATAATTAGATAATGATTGCATTAATTTTAAGATTTTGAAGTACATACTTTATTTAAATTTCTTATTGATTTCGGGAATTGTATGTTGTTATTATTTATTAGTCAAGCTGTCAGTGTCATTTGACATACACATAAGTTTAGTACATTTTGTATTACCAATTTTTGGAGCAAATTCACATGTATAGAAATTATTTAATAGCACAATTTTTATTCTGTTTAAGTCTCTTTTGTTATATTTTGTTATCGCTGTAATAAAAATAATTTGATCACGGATCAGTGTTCTTTAAAAGTTTGTGACAGCAACACATAAAAAATAAATGGAAATTCAATAAAAACCTATTTACTAAATAAAATCAACAACAGCCGACATTGTTTTAATTTCGCGTATTTATTTTTTGTGAGAAAGCGAACCAGCTTGAATTTCCTCAGTGTGTGCTGTACATAAAAAAATGGTCCTTCGAGCCGGATATATGATATATATATATATATAGTATTGGCGAAGTGAAAATAATTATAATTGTCATTAGTGTCGTATAGTAATTTAGTGTAATTTAATTCGATACCATATTGCGGTCGTATTGGTGAAAACGTGATCAGCACACCATTTTTTGAGAAGCGCATTTTTGAGGTGAAAATTAAATTCGACGCCATTTTGCACTAAGGAAGTGGCGTGGTCACGGCATCATCTTGATTACTGAGGTTTACCGGTACTTAAAAATATTATTTGAATATTAACAACACAATTGCTGAGGGCTACTTCAGCAATTGGTTGCAACGAGGGAGGGACACGTTTAGAGCAGAACAACGCAATTGCTGAGGGCTACTTCAGCAATTGGTTGCAACGAGGGAGTGACACGTTTAGAGCAGAACAACGCAATTGCTGAGGGCTACTTTAGCAATTGGTTGCAACGAGGGAGTGACACGTTCAGAGCAGAACAACGCAATTGCTGAGGGCTACTTCAATAATTAGTAGCAGCGAGGGGATCGGAACATATACTAAGAGTAACACATTTAAAGCTGAATTTCTAAGCGGCAAAGAACTGGAGCGGTTAGTTGCAATAAACTGGTAACAGGGCTTTTTTCTGTGTAAGTGCTGAGTTGTATAGCAAGGTAGGTGCGGGTGTCGTATTGATTACAGTAGAATCGTGATTGATTTTGAAAAGTCGGTTATTAGAAATCATGTGTGATCAGAAAGAGTACATGGCAAGAAGGGGTGTAGCAAAGGGTAGCATAACTAGGTTGGTAAAGTATGCTGATAGCATTTCCGAGAAAACATCGTATATGGACATTAAGTCCAGGCTAGAGTTGTTAGAGCGATCATTTATTGAATTCACAGAGTGCGAAATGAAGTTAGCAATTCTGGACGTTCCCTCTGAGATGGAAGAATACGAAACAAAGTATTTAAAGGTTAAGGCCAAATTATCACAATCTTTAGCAGTACCAACAGCTCGAGAGGAAACTAGTCAAGTCGAAAAAATGAAGTCTCGCATCTTAAAGGATCAAAATGAATTTTTAACCAGCTTGTCTTCCACCTTTACTAGTTCCCTAAATCAGACGATCAACCAATCATGTGAAGAACCTCATTGTTCTGCCAGGTTACCACGGCTAAACATCCCAACGTTTAGTGGGGATTACAAGGATTTTTCTTGCTTTAAGGATTTGTATACGGCATCTGTACACAGCAAATTGGCATTAACTGATGCGGAGAAATTCCAATACTTGAAGGGTTATCTGCGTGGCGAGGCAGCAGATTTAATCAAGCATATCACGGTTTCAGAAGCAAATTATATGCAAGCATGGACGAAATTATGTGAGCGTTACGATAAAAAACGGTACGTATTGAATAATTTAATTCAATTATTCCTGGAACAGCCGACTACTCAACACAGTTCAGCAAAAAGTTTACGTCAACTGTACAATGTATCGGATGAAGTCATCAGAGGACTAGAAGCATTAGGCGATGAAGCAAATAAAAGGGATGCGTGGCTCATTTATTTATTGTTGCGAAAAACAGACAGAGAAACTCAACAAGCATGGGCACACAAGACAGTGACGAAGGATTTTCCATCACTCGAAGAATTTCTAAAATTCATTAGTGAGAGAGCCGATGCGCTTGAAGCCTGTGAGCCAATTAACGCAGGGAACACCAAATCAAGTACAAGCAAGGTTCACCAAATAAAAATGGGCGAACCGTCAAGACCGATTATTTCTAAGTGTTTGGTTTGTGGGGATTCACACCGAGTCTATACATGTCCTCAGTTCAAGAGCTTAGACATAGCACAACGAAGAGAAAAGGCAGCAAAGGTTCGCATGTGTTTTAACTGTCTATCAGGAAACCATCGAGCCAACCAATGTCAAAGTCAGGCCAGTTGTATGAAGTGTGGACGACGACATCATACACTACTCCATGATGATGTAGCTACTCCACCAGCAAGTACATTGTCGAATACATCAACAGTAGTTGATGCGAATATTACACCACTTTCAGATAATGCGCAAATTCTAACAGAGTCCCAAACAACGCACGTACTAAATGAAGTAGCTCCTTGTGTAACAATAGCCGAACAAACTGTTAATTCAAACGTCTCAGGGGAAGGAAGCACATTGCTGCCGACTGCAGCCGTAGAGTTAAAAAATCAACATGGCCAGTTTATTTGCTGCAAGTTACTAATGGACTCGGGATCTCAAACATCGTTCATTTCTGAGAAATGTGTGCGTAAACTTGGAATTTTAAGACAGCAGGGAAAGGTGCGAGTGGAAGGACTCGCAACATCTAACGTGTCCACAACGGGACGTGCGGTATTCACGATTTATTCGAGATTGGATCCTACGAAATGCTTAACAGTAAACGCATATATTCTGCCAAAAATTACGACATTAAGTGGTGCCACGAACAGTTACTGTGATATTCAAGGATATAAGATTAGGGAGTTACCGTTAGCTGATCCATATTTCGACAAAAAACAGGAAATCGACATCCTTTTGGGTGCGGATTACTTTTTCTATGTACTAGCTGCTAATCAAGTTTCACTGTCATCTAACATAGTAGCTCAGGAAACCTTGTTCGGTTATGTTGTTGCCGGTAGGCCAGAGGATATAACGAATGAGGAAGGTAAGTGGAAGCCGTATCATAATTTCAACACCATTATTGTGGAAGATCAAAGTTTAGAGACATTACTTCGGAAATTTTGGGAGCAGGAAACGATTTTAGAAGAAACACCTAGAACAACGGAAGAAGAACTGTGTGAAACGATGTTTAAAACAACAACTACAAAAAACGCGGATGGGAGATTTGTTGTTCAACAGCCCTTAAAATCCACGGCAAGTCCATTAGGAGATTCGTACAAGGTAGCTTTACAGAGGTTATTATCAATGGAACGGAAAATGAGTCGAAATTCCGATTTCAAGAGAATGTACATCGACTTCATGAAGGAATATGAAAGTCTTGGGCACATGAGATTGTTGCAACCAGAAGAAATTAAGGTCAAGGATAAGGAAGTGTATTACTTACCCCATCATGGTGTTTTGCGAGAGAATAGCTTAACGACAAAATTGCGCGTCGTTTTCGACGGGTCGGCTAGTTCATCCAACGGTACGAGTTTAAACGACAACTTATTGATCGGTTCGAGGCTACAAGACACATTATGGGCCATTTTGTTAAGATTTAGATCGTTCAAGATTGCCATATGTGCCGATATTGCGAAAATGTATCGCCAGATATTGATAGATTCAAAGCAAACACCCTTACAACGTGTTCTGTGGCGCAATTCATCTTCTAAACCTATTGATCATTACGAATTATTAACCGTCACTTATGGAACATCTTCGGCCCCATTTTTAGCAGTGAGGGTGTTGTTTCAAATTGCCGATGACTGTGAATTAGAATATCCTCGAGTATCAAAAATCATTAGAAAAAACTTTTACGTCGACGATGTATTAACTGGCGCAGACGATGAGGAAGAAGCACTGAAGTTAAAAAATCAGTTGCTGACGGTGTTTGACGAATGTGGATTCTCGCTCACGAAGTGGCGGTCGAACATCGCAAAATTAAGAGATGATAACGGATTGACTCAAATAACTGAGGAAGGTCGAGTGTCACAAGTGTTAGGGTTGTATTGGGAACCTCAAAATGATTATTTCTCTTTCAAAAGTTTGAAGTTAGAAGATAGTATATATACAAAAAGGGGAGTGTTATCAGTTGCTTACCGAATTTTTGACCCTTTGGGGTGGTTGAGTTCTTTCACTGTATTGATCAAAGTTTTTATGCAAGGTCTTTGGCTAAAAAAGCTTTCATGGGATGAAAGGTTACCTCAAGAACTTCAAAATGCTTGGACAAACATTAAAATTCAATTTAAATTATTAAATAAAATAGAAATTCCCAGATATGTTTCCAATTTCCAGCCGAATTACCAAATCCACGGATTTAGCGATGCAAGTGAAGTGGCCTATTCTGCAGCCATTTATGTTCGTGTTCAAAAGGGTAATTATTTCTCAACAACATTACTGACATCGAAAAGCAAGGTCGCTCCTATCCAGCCTGTCAGCCTACCTAGATTAGAACTGTGCGGAGCACATCTGCTCGCAAAACTAGTAGATCGAGTAAAGAAGGCGCTTGAGGTTTCAAATATTAAGGTGTATATGTGGAGTGATTCGATGGTAGTCCTATCTTGGCTATCAAACCATCCTCGCAAATGGAAAACGTATGTAGCGAATCGTGTGGCTTCAATCCACCAACTTCTTCCTGAGTCGTTATGGAGACACGTGAAGGGCAGAGACAATCCTGCTGATTTAGCGACTCGAGGAATTTCCGTCGAAAAATTAGTTTCGAATGATTTGTGGTGGAATGGACCAAGTTGGCTGTCAAAGGCGGAAGATCAATGGCCAATAAACCCGACAATTGGAGAAACACTTCAAGAACTTCATTTGGGGAGCGGGACGAAGTTCCTTCACACGAATATAAAGACAGATGAACTTCATCCAATTTGTATGTTATTTGAAACAATGTCAAGTTGGACCAAAATAGTGCGTGTGATGGCTTATGTCCTGAGGTTTTTACAAATTGTGAAGAATAAAAATAAACACTCCAGATTCATTAGCGTAACAGAGTTAGAAAATGCGGAAATCAAAATAATTCAGTCTGTTCAGTATACAGAATTCGCAGCAGATATTCAGTCACTCACAAAATGGAGCCAATTACCATCAAATTCGAAACTAAAGGCATTAGTACCATTTATTGATGCATTCGGAACGCTACGAGTAGGTGGTCGGCTGCAAAATTTAAAATGTGCTTATAATATAAAACACCCAATCATCATACCAAAGAGACATGTGATCGGAAATCTGATCTTAAATTATTTACATAGGAAATATTTGCACCCAGGTCCATCTTTATTAACGGCATTGTCCCGTCAAAAATACTGGATATTGGGTGTTCGCACGGCTAGTCGCAGCATTTGTCAAAAATGTATCGTTTGTTTTCGTCACTCGACTTTGCGGTCGGCACAACAGATGGGTAGCTTACCAGAATCAAGAATTACAGTCGGTCGTCCGTTTTCTATAGTAGGAGTAGATTATGCTGGGCCACTACTGGCATCAAAAAAGGGTCGTGGGGCGAAATTAATAAAAGGTTTTTTAGTCATATTCGTGTGTTTTATTACAAAAGCATTACACATCGAAGTAGCTTCGGATCTGACTACTGACGCGTTTTTAGCAGCATTGGACCGATTTGTAGCGCGAAGGGAGCACCTGCAGATATATATTCTGATAATGGAACGAATTTCTTGGGAGCAAAACGGAAACTATATGATCATTACGAGCTAATTGCATCTAACGAGTTCAAATCAAATATAACCGAATACGCACCTTCTCACCATATTAAATGGCATTTTATTCCACCAATTTCACCTCATTTTGGCGGATTATGGGAGAGAGCAGTGAGGTCAGTGAAAACGCATTTAATTAAGGTAACTGGAGCGGCCCATGTGACATTCGAGGAAATGATCACCATTATGGCGAAAATTGAAGGGATTTTGAATTCAAGGCCGCTATGTGCTATTAGGAATGAAGACACATGCAACATTGATGCTATAACCCCAGCACACTTTCTTACTTTGGGCCCAATTACTGCTCTGCCTTGCCCAAACTACGAAGAGGTAAACATGTCAAGCATTAATCGATGGGAGCGAGTACAGAAACTAGTGCAAACGTTTTGGCGATGTTACTCTATCAGTTATTTAAATACACTACAACAAAGATCCAAGTGGCAAGTTACCAGTAATAATCTCGAACTGAACGATATTGTTTTATTGCATGATAGTAAATCACCCCCTTGCCATTGGCCATTAGGTCGCATTATCGAATTGCATAAGGGAAACGATGGACTAATCCGAGTTGCTACGGTGCAGACCAAATCATCATCGTTCAAACGACCAATAACAAAATTATATAGATTACCTATAAATGAATAACAAAAAAAAAATTTTGTTTTTTTTTGGAGGGAGTATGTTGGGCCATGATTCAATTTAGATAAATAAAACAAACTACTAGAATTAATCCGACTATTTATTAATACATGTATTTCTGATTCCAAGCCACTACACATAAAATGCACTCAAAACGCACTGCACAGTATTTTAAACATTATACACAGAAGATTGGTTCCATTCAATGATGACAACGCAGATGTATCTACAATAAATATAATAATTAGATAATGATTGCATTAATTTTAAGATTTTGAAGTACATACTTTATTTAAATTTCTTATTGATTTCGGGAATTGTATGTTGTTATTATTTATTAGTCAAGCTGTCAGTGTCATTTGACATACACATAAGTTTAGTACATTTTGTATTACCAATTTTTGGAGCAAATTCACATGTATAGAAATTATTTAATAGCACAATTTTTATTCTGTTTAAGTCTCTTTTGTTATATTTTGTTATCGCTGTAATAAAAATAATTTGATCACGGATCAGTGTTCTTTAAAAGTTTGTGACAGCAACACATAAAAAATAAATGGAAATTCAATAAAAACCTATTTACTAAATAAAATCAACAACAGCCGACATTGTTTTAATTTCGCGTATTTATTTTTTGTGAGAAAGCGAACCAGCTTGAATTTCCTCAGTGTGTGCTGTACAGGAATTTCGAAACCAAGGCCAGAAAAGAACGGTTTAAAGAACAACGGAAAGAGAAGTTAAAATCATTATCAAAATGATCAAGTGATCCTACTTTCACCACCAGGAAGATAAATGACGAATCGATGTTTAGTTTCTTTGGGTCGGACGGTAAGGTTTACGTTAAAGAAAAATAAAGAATTGGATCTCTGATGCAATTCAAGTATTAAGAACATAAAGCACGAAGGAGGGAAAGTTACCGTTTGGGAAGAATTTTGCTAGCGCGGTGTTGGCCCAATATTTTTAATTAATAAGTGTTTGGACCAACACATATATAAAGATATTAAGACAAATGTGATAAAGCCTTATACCTTCGACAACATGAAAGCTTCATTTAATTTCCAGCTGGGTAGCGTTTCTAAACACATTGCAAAGTTAGTGGTGTTGGTTTGTAGGAGGCTGTACAAAACTGGGTATCATCCTATTACCTTCCAAGGCTATTACTTCGGTCTAAAAAGAACCAACTATGGAACTCCTGTCAAAAATGATCAAACATTAGGTTGATCCAAAATCACTTTTCTCGACGTTTTGAAAGTCCCTGAGTCTAAAAAAGCAAAAACAAAAAAATGTCCGTCCGTCTGTCTGGATGTCTATTTGTCAGTGTTTATGGAATCTCGAGTACGACTTGTTCGATCTAGAAGGTCGGGTACCTGCCATGCGAATTTACCAATTTTTTATATATGCTGGTTTGAATATTGAGTTAGGTATTGGATTTGCGGTTGAGTTGTAGGTTATGTTAGGGGTTAATTGGGCTGCCATTAAAGCGCTTCAATCACACCTCCTCACGTCGAAAGTAGTCCAGAACTGTCTTTGATCTCTTAACGAGATGCCAGATCAGTTCAACATCCACATTTTATGAATGCCAGGACATTTCATAAGTACAGGGAATATAAACGCCGATGAACTGGCTCGACGTGGTACAACGGACCACTTCTCAGAAAGCAGAAAGGATATTGAAATGCCTCTTGCGCTTAGCAAACTGCTGCTTCAGGAAGAAGCTAGCAAGCTGACGAATAACAGATGATCAAGTATCACCTCTTGCGTAATAACTCGGCAGGTCTGGCCAAAGTTGTACTTGGCGAGATCCAAACAGCTGATCTCACTTCAGCGAAGTCAGATCAGTGTGGTTGTTGGAGTTATTAAGGGGCACTGTCTCATAGGGAGGCATGCGAGTAGACTTGGTGTCTTCTCACATGACTACTGTCGTAGTTGCGAGGACGAAGAGGAGGAAGAGACAGTACTTCATTTTCATTGCACCTGCCCTCATCTGGCACGAAACAGACGAAAGTTTCTAGGGGCACCCCTCTTCAAGGACCTAACGGACCTCTGTAGAATTGACGTCAGGAGTATCCAGCGCCTTGTTAACAGCTCAAAATGGTTCCAATGAGTTGGAGGAAACAATTATTCGTGGTATGGCTACGGACCATTTTTGTGTCTATGCCTGGTCCTTGCGGACCGCCACCCAAACCTAACCTAACCTAGGGGTCAATTTGCGGGTTGAGTTCAAATTGAGTTGGAGTTGAGTTGGGGTTGGGTTAAGATAGAGTGAGCAGTTAACCAATTTTTTAATTGAACCTTTTACATTTCAAATTAAATCTTTAGCAAACTAAATTAACGGCTAATTAGAATGGAACCTATCTCCTAACCTAACTATTAACTGATTTTAGTGAAATTTGACTTCCGCGATGGAAATGGGATTTTAAAATGAGTTTTGGATGAAATTCTGGAACATGACCAAGTAAGATGGAGCTTGCATATTTCTCAACCAATTATTATGAAATTTGATGATTGCATTGGAAATGGGATTCTAAAATGATTTTTGGATGAAGTTTTGGAATATGGCCAAGTACGATGGAACTTGCATATTTATCAACCGATTATGATGATATTCGACATGTGCGTTGGAAATGGGATTCTAAAATGATTTTTGGATGACGATCTGGAATATGGCCTAGTAACTTGCCTATTTCTCAACCGATTATGGTGAAATTTGGCACGTGCATTGGAAATGGGATTCTAGTCTTCCATTCTATGGAACTTGCCTATTTTTAATCAATTATGATGAAATTCGGCTTGCACATTGGAAATTGGATTCTAAATTGATTTTTGGATGAAGTTGTGGAATATGGAAAAGTATGAGGGAACTTGTCTATTTATTAACCGATTATGATGAAATTTCATATTTGCGTTGGAAATAGGATTCTAAAATGATATTTGGATGAAGGCCAATACGAAATGTATATTTCTCAACCGATTATTATGAAATTTGACATGTGCGTTGGAAATGGGATTCTAAAATGATTATATTCTCTCGGGGGAGCAAAATTTATTTAAAGAGCAGGGATAGGAACGAGAACAACCGTGGGCGTCATTACAAAGTTGGGACTGGGGGAAGTTGGGGCTGGGGGAAGTCGGAGGTAGGAGACTGAACGACGAAAATATGGTTAGGGTCAAGTTGAGGAGCAAGTTTTGGGTTAAGTTGGAGATTGTGTTGAGTGTTGGGTTGAAAGTTGATTTGGGATTGAATTGGTGACTAAATTGAGGGTAGGGTTAGGAGTTGATTTTGTGATTTCGTTGGAAATTACGCTGAGATTGAATTGGAAGTTGAGTTAGATGTTGAGGTTAGATTGTAAAGGGAAGAAGGTGTTCAGTTGGAGATTGAGTTTAGATTGAGTTACTGATTAAGGGGTTCAGTTAGGGATTTATTGATTTGGGTGTTAGTTTGAGTTGACGTGAAATAATCTCACGAACGCACGTAATACAGACCGTAGTTCTGATCACCTCGTGAGGTTTCACCCCTTTATATTTGCTATTTAATTTTCCTTATCTTCTCAAATCAATCGATATGATGCTGTGTAATGGTTGTGTGAACGGAAAAACGATCGATTTGATCCATAAAGGCCTACAGGCATTTCTCATTTTCTGGTAAAGAGACACTTTGTATAGGTAAGCCAAATTTTTTACTTCGCCTTCTTTATTATTCAAAGGAATTCATAGACAACTTGACAACTTGCATAAATATATTAATAACATAGAGCCGAACATTAAATTTACACTTGAAATAGACAACAACAAATCAATTAAATTTTTGAACTTAACCATGGAAAATATCAACCAAAAACACAGTTTCAAAATTTATCGAAAAACTACGCATACCGATCACAATATCCATAAATCTTCTAACCATCCTCCGCAACATAAAGTCTCTGCTTACAATCATATGTTGAACAGGCTCAACTGCATTCCTATGAATAAAGTTAATTACGACACTGAATATAACATAATAACACAAATAGCAATACAGAATGAATTCAATGAAAAAATGATATACGGGCTGAATAATAAAATAAAAAACAAACTACATCTAGAACAAACAACCACATTGCACACAGAATAAAGCAACGCCAAAAAGTACTTCAGACTTGAATACAACCAAGTTTCCAGTCACACAATAGAAAAATTTTATACAAATACGACAACCAACTTGCTCACACAATACCATAAATCACAAATTACAGAAACAATTCCTTGTACAACGAAATCATATCCAATATTACGGTATATATAAACTGGTATGTAATGAATGTCCTAAATATTATATCGGGCAAACTGGTCGTACATTCACGAAGAGATTTACTGAACACATACACGAAATAAAACACGCACATACAAAAATAAATTTCAAGGCAAATTACGCTTAACCAAAACCAACAAACTTGTTTATACAAGCCGTTCCTTACACAGATCCTATCATGAAAATGTACACTATATTATTGGTTTTGTCATATAATATTTAAACAACAAAAACAAAATTGTTCGGATAATGTACATAGAGCGGCGAATGTGTACATTCGCCGGTTAATGTGCATATTCTACTGGATTCTATTTGGAAAAGGAGAATATTCTCTTTGGGGAATATGTACATTTACTGGCGAATGAATGTACACATTCTCCTATTTTGTACATTAGCCGTAACATACTATATACATACAAATATAGTGTAGTTTTTTATATCTTAAGTGTTTGTACTGTGTATAGAAATTTTTGTTGGTTTTGGCTCAACACATAATCATCGAAAAACATTCATACACGGAGATAAACACAAACCTAAAGATTATAGGAAAAACAATGGACAGGCTTGAAGAATATCATATTTACGAACAATTCGATGTTGCTGAATGACAAAATCAACACAAAAACAAATAGTACCCAGTTGTACTTTGCGTGAGCAATCGAGAAATTTTGTTTGAGATGGCACGTTAAAAACATGAAGCAGAAGTATAAAGTAAAAAAAAGAAATCTTCGGCTTCCTTTAATTTGTTTTTCATGTAGTAAATTACAATGTTTGCATTTTTCCGTGCTTTTTTTATGAAATATGGTATAAAGTGATGATCACTGTGAGGTATAAAAGCGCATCACCGTGATTGATCATTGATCGCTCTTGGAGCGCTCAGTCATACAACAGGGTATTTACGAATTCATATTACGTAAGAAATAGACGAAATAACAATTTTTTACCGAAGGGAAAATGTATAAAAAGACGAAAAAAAATTTCAAATTTATAAACAGTGGAATTCACACAACAGTGGAATTCATTTTTAACACGAAACTCCCTTTTATTTGTCCCCAGTTCCACTGTTTCTTCATATTATTTTCGCTTAACACGAAATTCTGAAAACACGAAATATTTTGTAGTTCCCTTCGATTTCGTGTTATCCGATTTCTACTGTAGTTGTTAGAAGAAACTGATGATAGACGAATGTCCGAAAACTAGTTCTTTCAAAAAATAAAACTAATTATCATTAAAAGAAAGTTTTTAACTTATTTAAATAATTAATTTTTTTTTTTTTTTTTTTTGTGTACTTTACATAAAGAATGAAATACGATATATCCGCCTCCTACTTTTATTATTCTAGGTGTTAGTGGGTACCCCTGTAGATTACAACCAATTAGGATAATAACTTCGTTTAGGAGGAATCAGCGCATCACTTATTCAATAATAAGCACTCCAAAACAAGAAACACTGTTGAATTAAAGATCGTAAATTGTGTAAAAACTGTGGTCGCTTGCTGTACATTCCATAATATTTGCCTAAAAACAAAAGACAGCTCTTGAGGAGCTTACTTTAGTTGAAGATTACATTGAACGTTTAAAGGCTCAAGTTGGTGAAAATCAAGGTGGCAACGATTAAATTACTGCTCTTCAATTTTGAAATGAAATGGTGGATCAACTAGTTCGGCTGCATATCTAAAATTTAAAAATTTAAATTAATATGTGTGATTATGGTAGTAAATGGCTGAATTATAATATAAATAAAATAAATATGTATTTTTCAAAAATTTGATTTATTTTAACCATTTAAATGTTTTAAATGTATTTCAGCCTTTTTATCACAAACGAAAAGATTTAGAAAGAGAGTAAATGTACCCTCCTCAACATACCTCAAATGTTTAACATTTGTTTATTGTTCTGTGAAAAAGCAGAGTAATTTTTTCCAAGTCGAACTCTACTAATGGGCATGACTGTAGTAATTCTGATGAGTGCGTTTTATACCCTATTATATGCCAAAAACTACTACGAGAAAACAATTTTATACTACAGAATTCGACTAGGGGAACTGAGGTGAAAATAGTTGCTGTCCAATCGACCTACCGCAAGTACCCGCTAGCAAACCGCTAGTAGGAAGGTTTTTGTCTTCGCTCAATGAACTACTCGTAACTGCTCTTGTTATTTTTCACGAGCAATTAGAAGCAGTTACGCAAAATTTCGCCGCTAGACGGTTGAGTGTAGAACCGTTTGGTAAACTTCTTTTTTATGTCAAAAATATTTATTTTTTTTTGTGTCAAAAATAAACATTTTTCTATCGCATTTGTCAATACGTTGGTTAAGTTGTTAAACAAAAAATATTTTTATTTTTAATTGTTCGCTACACTAAAATTTTGACAGCAATTGCAAAACATATACGATTTATAGGGTATGTTTTACTAACATCATCCATTTTAATCGTTCCAATCGACCATAGCAAGGACAAAAACCTTTCTACTAGCGGTTTGCTAGCGGGTGCTTGCGGTTGGTCGATTGGAAAACAACTAATGAATAACTTAAATAAAACAAAATTATTTTAGTTTTCAAAAATTTTATTTAGGTACCCAAAATGTTGTGTTTCGAGGGTAAAAGCCGTATGGAAGTATTTGAAAAAAATTATTACAAATAAAAGTTATTGAAAGATGCAAAAATAAAAAAATTGGAAACACTTCCATTAGGCATAAAAACCTCTTAAATATTAATTATTACAGTATTATTACATAAAATAACCAATAATAATTTGAAATAAATAAATTCAGAATTTAAAACAAAATACTCTATTAATAACTAATCATCATGATTCAGCCTTCGGATTCAGTCTCCTTGGAATATTGCACAACTAAAAAGAAACATAAAAAAAAGCTAAAGTACCTAAAATACAAAAATAAACTGCCGGAACAATACTTATTTAATATAATTCAATATCCGTTCGCTTCCAGAATGGTGCCTCCGTAGAAGTTAATTATCTGGCTGAAAAAAAAATTAATAACACATTTAAACTAAAATAAAAATTAAACGTCTTTTATTACTTGAGTTAGCAAGGCATCACTGAGAATTTTTAGCATAATCATTAATCTGTTGCACTTCAAGCCATTTAGCCAAAAATAATCTTCTTTACTTCTTTACTTCTTATAATTTACCATTTTGCAGAAAGTATCAACCTCCACATTGGCAGCAGGTGGAGGTATAGGTACACAGCTGGTGGTGGTGCAGGCACTAACTGGAGGGGCGACCGACTTTGCCTGTATCATACTTAAGTACTCCTGTTTCAGCTTTAAATTTGCTTCCGTATAAGACTGGTAGCTTCCTTAATTTTTTTTAATATGTAAGTACATACATGTATTCAATTTGGAATTGAATTTTACTCATAACTTGATAGGAGCTAGACCAAAATTGTTCAAATAACGTTTAACTTATAATTAGTTAATTAATTTTTTAAATGAAACAATCATGAGCAGTTTTAGTTTGGCTGCTATTAAGTTATGAGTAAAATTCAAATCATAAATAGCGTTTTCAAGCTAAATACAAGCAATTTTAACACAAATTCAACTAAAATCATTTTCACAAATTTAAATAAAATAAATCGGGTAATAATATTCGGTAATTTGTATGAATCTGTTCTAAAATTAGTTGAATTTTACTTGAAAACGCTATAATGTATGTATATGTTTATATTAAAATATTATTAAAAAAATATATTTAAATATCGGTGGTGTATATGCTATGTAAATACTTATAGATATACCTATAAACATATTTTTACATTTTATGTAATTATGTTTATAAATACATCCTCGTATTTATAAAGCAATCCCTTATACACCCAAAAAAATATTCCTGTAACACGAACGATTTCTAGTGTAGCATTTACGATTGCAGCGTCTATATTGAGCCGAAAATTTTTCCGTACATGGGACATACTTTGAATAATTAAACATCAAAAAATGATTTAAGTATCGGTTTATTACCCCAACGACTATTACATAAAACCATTTTTCTTTTTTAACAAACCTTTTTTTAATTCTACTCATTATTAATATTTCACTTTTCTTAATAGTAACAAAGTTCCGTTAATACGACAATTTTGTATAGAAATATTGTTTTAAGAGTAACAACTTTTCCTTTTCACTATTATAGTTTATTTATTTCAACAAAAGATACGTAAAAACTAAAATTTAATTTATAAGAATAATTCGTCTATATTAAGAATTATTAATTTTATTAGAGGAATTTCTTGAGCACAAATTACCAATTATAAAGAAAATTTCTTAGATACAACGATATTTAGTTGACCAAAGATAACATCTTACTTTGCGAAATAAAGAAAATTCGTAGGATGTACGAAAATATTTGTTTCTAAATATTATGTATGACCCTGTTAAATAAAACTAGCACTTTATTTTAACAAAAGAAAACTTTATTTTTAAAATCATTAATAAGGCAAGAAATAATATAAATTCAAAATATTTTGAAGGTTCGTTCAATAAGTACTTGGTAACTTATACAAAAACTATGTACTTAAAAAAAAATAATATCTAAATATAAAATTCATAAAATTGTAAAAAATATTCACATGTGCGTATGATTAAATTCTAAATTGCATTCTTATTTTAGTTTTACTTTCTAATTTATAAAAAAATAAAACTGTATCAGATTTTGTTTATTTCAAATTAATTAATTATTTCTTTAGTCTTGAAACAAACAGATCCACAGAAGGAAATACTAGGTCATAAACAGTTTTCACATTATACAAATACTTTTGAATAAATAACCAAACAGCCACATTTTCTTCTGGATAGATATTTTATGTTGAAAACTTGAAATATTTTAAACACACAGTCAATTGCTGAAACAACGCTTGGTAATTTGTATTTAATTCCATCCATATATACATAAAAATTTGCTGGTGCAAATTCATTTGCACCTAAAACAAAAACGAATGGTTCAACCGTATTTTTTCCTGTTGTAGCGGTGCATTTTTTACATTCAATTATAGTTTCGCATTCTTGGGCTGTTTTGGCAAAAATCATTAACGAGTTTTGGGAGTCTCAAATTGTAAACTTTATCCATCCTTTTTTGTTATTGACTATGCGACACTTTTTAGTTGTTGGCCTAAGCAATCCATGCAGTAAATGAAATGCTATAGAATTTTTCGTATCTGAAAGAAAAAAATATTTCTTATTCTAAAAATTCATACTTTAGAAAATTTATTTCTAAAACTTACCAATTGTTGTATTTCTCTGTTGTTGGAACTCTTTAAACAACTTTTTGCATGAAGGATCGGATAATTTATCCTTGAATATATTGAATAATTCGTTGACAAATCTGTCAACATGAATAAAAATATTTGTTGCCTCGGGATACAAATAATCAAAATCTAAATTAATTAATTTCGGTCCATAGGCTTGGGTGTAAGCTGGCCATTCCTCTTAAATGTTTTGGATAGTTTTATCCTGATTTCCCCTAATGGTAGTTTTTCTATAAACGACCGTTTCTCCCCATTTATCCAATATCAATTTCTCGTCATTGTCGTCTCGATTATATTTCAAATACTGACAGACTTGTTCGGCATTCTCTTTCGGGGTACCTTCATCAGCTGTAGAAAAAGACATAATTGTAAAAATGATTATTTAAATCATCAAAAACTCACTACAAAATGTTTTTGATTACTATCCTAAACCAACAATGTTTCATTAATTGAGCCGTTCATTTTGAAAGTGGTACAAGTTCATTTTCAAAAAAAAGCCAAGCCGGCTTTTATAATGTTTACAATTTCACGTAACTTTTTCATTTTTAAACAATTTGCATCTAAAAATACTTAACAATGTTAACAATTAATATAGCTGCAATTTAAAAAAAAAAAATGAAAAGGTAACATGGAACTGCAAACATTAGAACATCCAACTTGACTTTTTTTTTTAGAATGGACTTATAAATTAAATACTACAAAAAAAATTTAATTTAATTCACATCAATTTGTCGAAGAGACGGTCGCATTAAAGTACTCGTGTCTAGGAAACCAAACGAAGAATTGAAAGACTACAATATTCAAAAGACCGACAAGTTTAGTGATAGCAACATTACGGTGTGACGTTGTACTTGTACGGCTAGAGTGAGAAAGCTAATTTTTACAGAAATAACAATAAATAGGTATTATATTGATCTAATTAACTAAAAAACAAATGTCCGTTTTGTTTTATTCTTAATTTTAGTTACTTCTTAAATATTTTTAGTTTTAGTTTTCATAAGATCGACTTCGATTTCAAGTAATCACCTTCAGTTATCGTGCTATACTTTGAGTACATTTCGATAAATGAAGATGAAAATAAAAATTCAGTGTAAAGAGTTAAATAAAATTGCTTTTTGGAGTGAGTGAATTTTCTGAAAATTGAAGTGTAAAATTCCTTACCGGTAAATAATTCTTCTGCCTTAAACCTTTTAACTTTAGGGAGGAAATCATTTTGTCTCAGCTTTGATATATAATTGTTGTATCGATCATACAACTGTCCTTTTGGTTTAAGTTTCGGCCTTCGTTGAAAATATACACCCTACAGAAATAAGGAAAAAATTAAGTTTTTCGTAATTTCTTTTAATTTTTAAAATATCACCTCACTCTCTTCGGAGAAAATATTTATAATTTGAAGCGATAATGTTTCACATTCTTTTACGCTCAAATGTAAATTTTTCTGAATGTAAAAATTTACTATTAAGTTTATTAATATCGATCGACTAGCGTCAGATAAAATTTGGCGCTCTTTTGATAATTTAATGAAATTTTCCCCTTCTACCGATAGATGAATAATCAATGTAGCCTGAAATTATATAAATAGAATAAATAAATGTATTAGTTCTCGTGAAACAATATACGTTTTATAAATCACAAATCAGTTTTATGTAGAAAGCAATCGTGCTCTAAATAGAACATGCAAATTACACCAGAAACATTCTTTTAAATACGTATATAAAGCAAAAATACACCAAATTAACTGAAAGTATAATGGAAATATTAAAAAACCAAGTTTGTACACACATTTTTACTTCCGCTTGATTTTCTTTTTGGTGGAGTTGATAATGATGAATCAGCTAATGTTGATTTTGCGATTAATTAGCCGGACGAGGTCGTTTCTATATAGGTTCCCTGAAAAAAAAAAAAAAATTATTTGATATCAGTTAGTATACGAGTATCATGAAACATTTATATTACCTGCTCTTTTTGCCACTCCATTAAATATCGTTCAAATTTTATTTTTATTCCCATCGTGTATGAGCTTAGAAGTTTCTCTATATGCCCTTTGTCCATATATTTTTAGAGCAGTAATATCAATATCATTTTCTAAATTTCACAGCAGAAAGAAATATATTTTCTATTAGCACGTCCGTTCCGGAAAATGAATAAGGATTTGCTAAATTACTTGTCTCGTCATTTGATACAGTTTTAATTTCTTCTGCGTTTACACACGATGGGGCCTTGTCCAATATTTCGAAGTGATTTCCATGTTTTTTTTTAACATGTCTTTTGAAAGTTGATAAATTTTGGAACGACTGGTTACAATATTTTTCTACACAGGAGTAAGTTAAATCTGTTTTAAAATTATGATAATATTTAAAGTGCGCAACTAATTTTGATAACTCATCTACGGACAAACTACATGCAAAACAAATCATAGTGATTCTAGATAATAAACTTCCTAAATTTACAATTAAATTAATTGTATAATTATCCCTTTAATACAATTATTCTATTAATTACTAATTAAATTAAAATAATAGGTAGAAATTCCTGAAAATAACACGATTTTTAACTAATACCCTATATTTAAGCACACAAGAAATAAACTTAGGGCATTAAACAATTTTTATATTACCGATAATTTGGTGTTTTTTCAATTCCATGTAGTTGTATAGTTTAGGTTCAAATCATTTTTTTTAATTCCACCAAATTATAAATCTTCTAATTAATAATGGTGTTATCGCCAATTTGATTTTCTGTAATATAGAAATTGTGCTAGTTATGAACTCTCAGTTTAAAAATGCGAAATAAAAAGTATACAGAATTGAGTTTTTAAATAGAGTATACAATTTTGTAAGCATCTGAGTAAGAATTTTGTTCGTTAAACGAGCGATTTTTATCTACGTACTTGAAGTACGTACGTGTAAATATTATCGTAGTTTTAGTTTAATTTTAATACTATTGAATATCTAGTATGTTGGTAAAAATCAACTCTCGTCTTGTTTAAGGAATAAAATACTTGCTCTGATTACACATGTGTGTACTTACGTCTCAATGTCGAAATAATTATAAGAGAAACCTTTTCACTCACTTTCTGTGTACAGATGTACACATATAATAATTATATGAATTTAATTTTAATATAATTAATCAAATATATTTGTAGTTAGTATATTAATTATAAATAACTAAATTTTGCTAGCACATCAAGTCACAAGACGCCTTCCAAGAATGAAATAATCACGCAAATTGTGAAAAGAAGCGTGTTTTAACAAAATTCTTTTAAATTTAGTAATATTTAATACAAACTACATAAAAGTGTTATATTAAATAAAGTTAGTTACATTTATTAAATATTAATTATCCTGTATAACATATGAGTTACGAAAAAATAATACAATTCACAAAATTTCGTATATCCGATTAAATTTAATTAATTTTACGAAAAGATAATATGATATGTAACGGTCAAATATTTGTAACCGTTTTTCTGTTCTATATATTTTTATTATATTTAATAATAAGTACAGCTTAATTATATTGTTAAGGACTGAACATTATTCATTTTCGTTTGATAAAATAGCTTGGGATTCCATACACAAGAATAGAGTTTTGTTTTATAGGTTTTGAGCCGGTTATCGTGATTTCTGAGGATGGTTGGATGAAAAATACTTGAACTAAACAATTTTTAGATTCAGATATTTCATTTTTTTCTATTACAATGACATCGGTAAATATTAAATCTTACATGCAACGATAATCCGTTAAAGTGTATTTATGTGCAGAACGAAAATCAATTTAAATTTAAAAAATCTTCTTTAACAAGTTTATTTTCGGCACGTAGATAACTGAAAATAAAATTGTTAAAGAAGATTTTTTAACTTAAAGTGATTTTCGTTCTTCACAAAAATTCATTTTAACGGATTATCATTACATTTAAGATACAGAAATACTCTGTACAACAAAATCATTACATATGAAATATTTTATTAACGAATTTAAATAGGTTAAATTAATAGAAGTTAGTTAAAAGAAATATTTTTCATTAATAAACTTAATGATTTTTTGTTAAGTCAAGTAAACTATAATTACAATTATTAACGATCATTATATGTACACCAAAATTACGTTAAAATTTAACGAAATTCATTCCGTTAATATTACCGGATTATTTTTTTGGGTGTAGATCTTACGTTTTCTATTTTTCGGGATTGCTTCCTTCTCCTCCATCCTGTTGGTGGCACAATTAGTGGTTTCCGCAAATAGCTCAATAGATCTGAAATATCAAATAAAAGGAAATAGGTAAATTTAAAAAAAATTATTAATTGTATATATCTTCTTGGCTCTGCGGTGTCATCGGTAAAGCTTTGAGCCACCTGGAGCGCCACTACTTGGTTTTTGTTAGCCCTGATATAGCTTGCCTTCAAACAGTCCCAGGGTTTGCGCACCCTAAAACTGAATAAATTTAAATTTTATTAAGCATTTATTAACAAGAAAAAATTAAAGGCTTTCCTAAAAACCTAATACTTACTCGATTCCTTCGCCACTTCTTCCCACAAGCTGTTCCTAATTAAAAATAAAATAATATCCCAATGGGCTGGTTTGGAGCGAACAGCTTCTATTATTGATTCTGAAATATAAAATAAATTAATTAAAATTTCTAAAAAACATTTTCTTATTCAAAATATTTATACCGGTATAATTTTCTAAACTTTGGTCGGGTCTCGATGTCTTGCTTTTTGTTTCGATATCCAATCGTAACGGTGGTGTTACCGGCTCGAAAGAGGAGTTAGGCTGTTCACGTATTTCATTTGCTATTTGAAATAAATTTTTATTAGTTAATATGTCTATAAATAAATATTGTATTTGTATATTGTATATATATAAATGTGTCTATGCAATATTTTGAATAAGATGAGTTCTTACATTTTTGACCATTGAATTCGTCACTGTTTATATATTCGTGATAATATTTGTCATTATATGACGAGAAATACCTCTGCAGTGTGGTTTCATTTTCAATTACACTAATCTAATATTTTTATTTTTCAAATAATTAAATTTTTGCACGATTTTACTACTTCAAAGATAAAATAGGTAATGATGAGATATTACCATACAAATATCAAAATTGTAAAGTCAAACTAGTGTGCGAGAAATATCTTACGTTCGTACACAATTTGTATGAAAATGTGTTAGAGCTTTGCTATAAAAAGTACTCCATTTGGTACTTTTTGTAAATAATTATGGCATCACACTAACACAGCCACAACTTTTTTGTAATAAAAATGTTTACTGACGAAGTCGGGTTTCTCATTCACACAACCACCGATTTTATATTTTTATCTCAATATATTTTTGCTGATAAACATTTTTTCGTAATGGAATACGTACTGGGTTAAGTGTTCTTTAGTAACATTTCATTTGCCAATTTACAACAACAATTCTATATAATGAATTCAAATTAGGAATTCGTCGAAAAAATTTCCGTTAACTGGATAGTTCAAATGCAACGCAAGTGACGTTATCGCAGAAATGTATCCCAGTAAATAAAAACACTTGGATCAGGTAACCCTAGTAAAATTAAAGCCATATTTAATGTTATGTGAAGTTAGAGCCCAGCTTATTTTATTATATTTTATTAAAATTAGATCAAATACCACAATTACATAATAGGCAGTAAAATAAAATCTACATTAAAAATTAATAAAATTTAAATCATCACTGATATTTTTATGAATCAAGCTGAATAAATAAAAATAATTACAAAATTTAACTACCTAGCACCTAAAAATTTATGGTTGTTATAACTTGCTGCGTTCCATTTGACGTGGCAAGGTACAAATAAGTACTTGGGGGTAAATGGAACGCAGAAAATTACTTGCGAAAATAAAATTTAATTTAAAAAAATTTACGTGCAACATGGAAAGTTGGAAAATTAATTATTAATTTGAAAACTGATCAGCCATTTCTTACCGATTAGTTGTACTAAATATTCTGGTAACGAAGTCGGAATAAACTCAAAAAGCAAACTACTCATAAAATTTAGCAAGAGTAGCTGCGTGCAGTCAGAAGTACTTGTGTGTACTTTGACAACGTTAAATGGAACGCAGCAAATATTGGTTTATTTTGCCGAAAATAAAAATGTCTCGGATTAATACTTACCGTTTTTGAGATGGGGAGTATGTTCAAAGTGACCGAAATATACATTTTTGTATTTCGATACAAGTATTCGTCTGGTTTGCCAAAACTAAAAAAGTATCGGATTAGTAATTCTTACAGTATTTTTTAGATGGGGATACCATTATGAATTGGGAATGAAAATCGCAACTTCATTCATTTTTATTTTATATTTTGATAATGGTATCCCCATCTCAAAAATACTAATCACTAATCCGAGACATTTTAATTTTCGGCAAAATAAACCAATAGTTATAACATCCATAAACTTTTAGGTGCTAGTTAAAATCTTGCGTTTACTTTATGTCTTATTCAGCTTGATTCATAAAAATATTAGTGTAATTTTGATATTTAATCTAATTTTAATAAAATCATGGGCTGGGCTAACTTCACATAATACTAAATATGGCCTTAATTTTACTAGGGTTGCCTGACTCAAATTTTTTTTAAATAAAATAAATTATTTAAACGAAAGACAATATGGCTTGACTTGTAACAAAAGCACGGAGGACGCTCTTCTTATGTTTTCCAATAAAATTTATTCTATCCTTAACAATAAAAAGACAACCGCAGTATTCATACATATAGCCAAAGCTTTCGATTGCGTTGATCATTCAATACTATTGCTAAAATTGGAACAAATTGGCATTAGAGGTGCCTCGTTAAACTGGTTTAAATCTTATTTGAAAGAAAGAAAACAAAGTGTAAAGATTAATAATGTCAACAGCAATCAATTAATCATAAATGCGGGAGTCCCACAAGCGTCAGTTTTAGGCCCTACTTTGCTTTTAATTTACATAAATTCGTTGTTTTCGCTAAACTTAAATGTATTTCCTCTAGCTTTTGCCGACGACATTGCAGATGGCACTAGTTTATTGTTGCGATACATAATATGGAGCTATCTACTAAAATGAACGATGACATGAGACTGCTTAGAAACTGGTTCGATTCGCACAAGCTAATACTGAGTTCCAAAACGAAGTATATGATATTTACTGTAGGTACCTTGCATACACCAGAATTAAATATCAATTATCCAGGTTCACTAAATAGTAACGTCGAACCTCAAACAATTGAAAAATTAACCGAATTCAAATACCTGGGAATTGTTCTGGACACACATTTCAATTGGAAACCTCATATTAATCAGTTGTGCAAAAGCTTGATCGTTTCCATTCGGAAAATGTACTAACCTTTCGATGTACTAAAAATTTACTATTTTGCAATGGTTGAGTCTAAAATTAAATGTGGCATTGTATCATGGGGCGGAGTGTACTTTGAAGATCTCAGATCACTTTTTATTTGCCAAAAACATGCAGTTAGATTACTTCATCGTAAGTTACGATTGTGATCGTCACTTCCTCTTTTCCGCATCTTAAATATTCTACCAGTACGGTATATTTTTATCTAAAAGGTACTAAGCAGTTTCTTTCGGCGTTGTGGTAATTTAAATGTCAAACTACTGAGTTATAGCTCTGAAAAACATTTCAGAGGATTGTTCACTAATATTGCATCAAAAATTCTCAATGGCATGCCTGAGCAAATTTCGTTATCAAACAAGTATAAAGAATTTTTAAGAGCTACCAAATTTTAGTTGCTAGGTCTTGAGTATCAAAATGCTGAAACACTCATTAGGGGAATATGATGAGTGGGGGTTTTTCCACACGTTTGTGTAGCCATTGTGTCTTTACATTCATAATTTTTATTTTAATTTTATTTTTTATTTATTACTTAATATTAATTTAATTTATGTTTATTTTATGTTTAAGTATTCCTAATTGTTAGTTATGTAAATGACTGTAAAGGTACCTGCTAGTAAAAAATTACTCCCGATACTGCTTTAATTAGCACAGGGAATAATTTTTTAATTTGTAATAAATTCGGTGCCAATAAAAGATTGATTGATAAAAAAATTAAAAAAAATCTGAGGCACACAGCATAAGAATCAATGACTGAAGTTTTTCTTGTATTGAGAATCAACGCCTTGTGTTCAACCATCTCCAAAAGAGTTGTTTATAAAAGAAACCTTTTTACAACTTCTTCGTTAGCTATGTTGGTTGTATGGGTTCTGTCATTAATTAACACGGTGGAATCTTGTGAATTGAAATTTCGTTCGTAAATAAAGGTTCGATTTGAAATACGGCTGATATAAAATTCGAAACTTGATATAGAAAACTTACACAGTTTCTATAAATCAGATATGAATGTTTAATTTTCGAAAGCCTGAAGGAACAATTTTAACTGAGTGACATATTCAAAGAAAAACTTAATTACATACCTGTATCTATTTCGTACCATATTTCGATGATGAATCCTAATTATAACTCTTTCCTTTATTCCTGTTCTGCAAGAGCAAATGCTGTGCATATCCAATTTCCTAAGCTTATGTGTTCATATTATTTAGGCATATGAGAACATATAAAAAGTTATACAAATATTGCATTTACAAAAAAAAAAAAACTGAAGAAAAGCAAAGCTTATTTTATTATTTATAATGACATGAAAAATTTAAATAAATACTTTATAATTTTTGTTATTTTTTTTAATAACTTATGTATATAAATAAATGGAAACGATTTTTATTTTTCCAGGTTATATTTTTATGCTGTTAAAAGCAGAATACAAATTTACATAAGGTTATAACTTTCAAATTCTCAAAGGAAAACCAAATTTGAGCAGAGCGCAAATAGCTACATTTTCAATTTAACGTAATAAAGTAATTTATTTTAATTAAAATGTTTTTTTATGACAGTTATAATTAAAGCAAGGGAAACTTTACCAATTGCCACTGTTCTTTCTTCTGTTTGAAGTATTATTTAATAAAATAAAACAAATACAATTTTAACTCGAGATGAGTACTTGTAATTGAAGTCGATCTTAATAAAATTAAAAGAAACAAACTATTATTAGTGGATTAAAACTAGTATTAGTGGTGCATTCAATTTTTAAATTCTATTTAAAACAATATAACGAAAAAAAAAATGATTAAATAAAAAAAATCATAAAACTATTACGATATTCGTGATTTACTTGTTGAGTTGTACTTGACCCTGCAGTAAATAAACAACAACATGTCTGGTATATTTTGTGAAAAGTGTAAGAATGAGTGGAACGGTAGAGAAGATATGCTGCCTGTGTTTCCATCCTTAATGGTAATTGTAATGACTTGTATAGAACTTCATTCAATTGTGAGATGTTCTCGATAAAGTTTTATTCTGCTGACGTTATGAAAATTGCGGCTCATCTTTGGGAACGTTAAATTTTCTTTTAGATTAGATTAAAGATTTCATTGTTAGTCATTTGATGTTTTTTTACAAGAATTAAACGACTGTTTAAATGTTGATAAGTCTGGACATACAATTTTTTTGGGATTTGAATTTGAATTTATTGACTGATTCACAGTTGAAAGATGATTATGTGTTATTATGCGCTTCATATGGTTTGGAGAACATTCTGAATAGTTTTATTCGACCTTGCTCGAATTCCTGTATATGCATGTACATATTTGCAGAAACTCTTTGCCAACAATATGAATTTGAGATTAATAATTTACCACTTTTCGTGACAGCTCCTAGTTCGATTCATTTAATGTTGAAATTTGCTTATAAAACAAAAGGGGAGTTTTGAACAATTATGTCAGACTAAAATTAATTATTCTGCTTTATCAGAAGCATTAACCACTGACTGGAACTTTGTATTAAGTTCGGCTGACCCTAGTATAGCTTATTTAAATTTTATTGATAAATCATCTATTAAAATTAAAAGGTGTAATATCAATCCCTAGACGACTGACTCCTTCCTAAAAATGATTAATCACCGCAACAATTAGCTAAAAAATTATGAATAGCAATAATGTAAAATTAAATAAATTGGTGCTTTCTCGGTATAACTACCGTAATTTTTTCTTTTTTCCAATTAGTGAAGCTGAAATACTAATAGTGTCAGTAGTTTTTGAATTAAAAAGCTTGTGGAATTGATGGGATTGGGAGCAAAACGTTCAAACAAATTTACAGTTTTATAAACATCAGTATTACACATATTTTAGGGTTTATTTTCAATTTGTGTCTTGCAAAAGGAGTATTCCCTAATAGGTGCACCTGATGTCCCCAACAATTTTCATCAAATAACCTTATCAAACACTTTTTCGACGATTTTCGAAAAAATTCTAAAATCTAGTTTGCTAGATTGAGAGACAGTTTGGGTTTATAAAAAATTCGTCGACAGAGAAAGCTCTCATTTCATTTTTAACGACCTTATATCAGAACCTAAGTGGTAACTTAAATGTATCTGCCCTTTCTATTGATATTACAAAAGCATTTGATACAGTTAATCATTAGCCATTGTTGGAAAAATTGTTGAATATCGGGATTAGAGGTATTGCGCCTTCTCTATTTAACACTAAACCTACCACGACCGGATCATTTGACCCGTTTTTAAAATTTCGATTAGAATTTGATGACGATAAATGATGTCTGGGATCTTTCTCCTTTTATTTGGCCAACAGGTCGGTTCACTGGTTGATACATGATGAAGATTATTTTTTGAATTGATTTTAATAATTATCATCCTGTCGTTGTCACCAACCTTGATCCCCACTGTTCATTAAATCTTTGAGTTTATGCGCATATGGCTTCTCCACTATTTTTTCTTTAAGTGGGCGAAAACTGCGAGTTTGAACTGCATTATACACACTGCAACCTGTATAGTTGGCTGGATGGGTACCATTACAGAGCACGCGTGTGACCAATGACTGTACCCTACGTTTTACATTTCACACATCTGGGTTTGCGATTGCAATAAGATTTGTTATGTCCATATCTTAATAAATAGTGCATTGAACCACTTCACGCTTGACAGGTGGCTTTTAAATATGTACAACTGAATGCATCAATTCTACTTGATTCAATCATTCGAAGGTCAATTTTAAAGAGTTGGAGTGGCTTTTTGGTACCACTTTGCCTCATGTTGCAAATATTAGCAACATCGTGACCCAAGTTAATTGACTCACTTTTCAAATCTTCAATGCTAATTAATGGATGCAAGTTTCGTGAACCACCTGGTAGGTTTTGTTCACTTTCTATTGGAACAAATGGAATTCGGTGTGTAGCTCCGGTAGGGCACTAATCACCAATAGGTATACCTCATCATCTTTTAAATGGATAATTTTTTCAAATTCCAATTATTTTTCAATCGAAGTTGCCTTCAGCCAACTCCTTTAACAAGACAGTTAAAGGATTCATTATTTCAATACCTCTCACAAATATTGGTGGTGCCATTATTTTTTTGGGTTGGGCGGTTCTCCAACTTTTTCGGGCAAACTATGAAATCGAGTAGATATAAAGGCAATGCAGGTTGCGCTAACCAGTAATCATTTTTATCTTCTAAACTAAAGCCAATTTGCACAAAATGGTTTAGTGAAATTTTGGTTGACAGTGCACTTTTGATTTTTATTATGTTTTATTGCACATTAGAATAAATTTGAGTGTTTACTGTTTAATGGTTGGAATTTAACAAAATTATATAAGAGAATGTTTCAATTTTCGTGTTCGTCCAAGGGCTTTCATATTTTATTATTGTTTTATTTCATAACGACCTTTCATTGAGTCATACGAATTGAAAAACATAAAATTTTGTGTTGTGAAACCTAAATATGTATAAATGTGTAACAATAAAATTTTTACAACTGGTAATCAACATTTATGTTGATATAGCAAATTATTCATTCGATATTCAATTATTTCAAATAAACTTTCCGGTTCGATTTTCACCGAGGACGTTTTGAATTATTTATTTATTTTTATTTTATAAGGGCATTTTATTGTGGCATAACGAATTAAAACATATAAATATAAAAAAAATTAAAAATTATATACAACGGGTAATTAACAGTAAGGCTGATAGAGCCTAAAGCATAAAGAAGGCAGCAGTAGACATTTGAAAACCAAAAGCAACCAACACGAATAAAAATGACTAGACATAATTTCTTTGAATTATTCACGTACCTACTTAAAGATTTTTCTGAAGTGATTGTGATATACAATAATAATAATAAACCAAAGAAAAGTCAAGACTCTGTTTGTTATTCTTCAATCTACTAATATAACAATGAAAATTAAATTTCATTTGTTATATGGTTTGGGTTTTAGTGGTAACGCATTGGACTAGTGGGGCAAAAGTGTTCGGTTTGATTCTCCTCAAACTTTTGTCTTTCCAAAAGTTTTATTGCTATGTTTTTTTATTACTCATGTGGTGACTAAATATTTTACTTTAAATTAAATATTGCGCTTAAAAAGAAAAATGAAATTACTTTGAATTAAATATTGTGCTTAAAAAAATACGTAATAACCGTTTATGATGCGCCTAAATGTATGCAAACAACACTACAAATTATTTAAAAATTATTATATTATGAGTTGTAGTAAGCCATGAAAATTTTTCGGTAAAACATTTTTTTCCTATCAGGCTAGGGTCTGAGGTTCGATTTCAATTTAATTTTGTTGTTTTAATCAAAACCAAGACTCTGCCTGTTTGCCGGTCTTTAAGGTTTTCTGTGTGTTGCTGCCCACACATGTAAAATTATCCTTATAAGCCGTTATTCTTTGGTGTAAGAGCTATTTAAGGTACAATAATCCTTAAAAGCCTTTAATCTCGAGCTACTTCTACTCGGCTACAAAACGTCTAAAAAATATGAAATATTCAAATTATGATTGTGGCAGCAGCTACTGGACATCACCATTAGGTGTAATATCTTTAGGAAAATATTACATAACTAAAGTTATTCACAAAATTGTATCCGTCCTAGGACCGGCTGTACTACCTAGTAAAAAATAATAAGAAATTAATAAAAAATAGAAAAATACAAAATCTAAAAGAATAAATTTATACATTTAATTGGGAGGTGAATGTAAAGTGTATTTTAGTCCGGCCAATCGGAAGTGGTAAACCTCGGGGGCCAGACATTTTATTTTGCAAAAAAAAAATAATGCAAAAGTGTTGGAATACTGTTCGTAAAATAAAATCTTGTTGTGTTGGTTATACTCCATTTTTTCGTTATTCTTTAACAATCCCATTTAATGCTTTGTGATGTCGGCAAGATTTACTAAGTGTCTAAATTTTTGCCATATTGGAGACTTAAAATAAGTTACCGTAATTCTAATTACCTGTTGGATGTTTATGGGGCACTAATGAATAGAATTGTTGTTTTAAAGCCACAATAAATACCCCATTTCACAGAAATCTATGGGTCAATTAAGGATAAAACAAATATTTTTTAAAATTGTTGTTTTTCTGGTCTAGAAGGCAAAGTCAAGTTCTATTCTAGTTGTTTAATATACATATATACAATATAATATATATATATATATATATATATATATATATATCACCTTGATCAAAAAGTTCCCGGAATTTATTCAGAAAATTAAAAATACAAGTTTATTAATCTAAATCTATATTGTCCCCTTCAAAGTAATCCCCATCGACTACAACACACTTATGCCAGCGCTTGATCCAATCCTCGAAACATTTTTTATATTCGGTTTTCGGTATGTCTATCAGTGCTTCCTGCAATTTTTCTATTATTTCCTCTCGGCTGCTGAAACGCGTTCCCCGTAATGGTTTTTTAACTCGATTGAACAGAAAGAAGTCACAGGGAGCCAAATCAGATGAATTCGGTGGCTGTTGGATGGTATTTGTTGCATTTTTCGTCAAAAAATTACGAATAATGATGGCACTGTGCGACGGTGCGTTATCATGGTGCAAAATCCACGAGTTTTCTGCCCACCATTCTGTTCTCTTTCGGTGAATTGCTTCACGCAAACGTCTCATAACGCCCAAATAATACTCTTTGTTTACGGTCTGGCCTTCTGGCAAAAATTCATGATGCACTACACCGTTGTAATCCATGAAAACCGTGAGCATTGCCTTCTTTTTTGACTGAAAACAACGTGTTTTTTTTGGTCTCGGCTCATTTGGTGAACGCCATTCACTTGCCTGATGTCTGGATTGCGTGTCGTACTTATAAACCCACGTCTCATCTCCAGTAATGATCCTTTTGATGAATGTGGGATCGGATTCAGCCTCGCAAATCATGTCTTTTGCTACGTCAACACGGTTTTTTTTTTGCATGAAATTGAGGTCTTCTGGCACCAACTTTGCTGCTACACGACGGAAACCCAAATCATTAACCAAAATGTCTTGGACGGATCCATAGGCAATGTTCAAGTTCTCCGCTATCTCTCTGATGGTTGCGGTTATTGACCAACATTTCTTTTACTTTATCAATGTTTTCGTCGGTTTTCGATGTCGATGGTCTGCCACTGCGTTCATCATCTTCGATTGACTCACGACCACTTTTAAACCGCTCGTGCCACTGGTAAACGACTGTTTTCTTTAGAGAATCGTCGCCGAAACACTTTTTAACATTTCCAACGGTCGCGCACCATTAAATCCGTTTTTTTGTAAAATTTAATACAAGTTCGTTGTTGCAAATTTAAATCCATTTCTAAAATTGTAAATAATCGCCAACACACACAGAGATAGATGTACTCTTGACTATGTAACTTTTGCAAATTTCAAGCTATGACGCTAAGATTTAGAGGGAATATCAACAACCGATGTACCAACTTAACAAAAAAAACAGAATTCTTACTATTTTATTTTGTTACGTGAGTCCGAGGTATTAGATCGATATTTAGTTCATGTGTTCTTCTTCTCATATTTTCGAAGTGACATACCTAATCTTGAGTAGCGTTTAATGCAGGTAAAGCTATGATGATTTAAAGCAAATAAAATATGGTGGGATGGCTGTACTATGGCAAGCAGTTTTTTTAGAACCTCCCTAGCCACTGATTGCTACCCGCAACAAGAAGTGTGCCATATAATGTTGGACAGACGTAAGGCCATTGATTACAATTGGCGCCGAAACAGGGACCTGATTTGGATTGATTATATTTGGTAGCCTTAATAAGGCATCCACATGGCTTCACTATGAAATTATGACAGAGTATTTTGTTGTACCGCTTAAATGTTACTTGCGGTTAATTACTCTTTTTTTTTTAATTATTTTTGTTTTAAGTTTTTTTGCGCTTAATGTTTTCATTTTGCTAATTCATTAAATTTAATTTTGATTTTTAAAATCTACTCTCGGTTTTTGGTTAGGCGGCACATGTTATACCAAACCACGATTGATAGTGGTCATGCGGAACTGTAATTGATGCTCCGTTACTCGGTTTTCTTACATTTCAGCATGCTCAATTTCTCGCGGATTTTCAAACTTAATTTTTTCTATTTTCTTCTCACATATTAAATTTCGAATTTTAGCTTTAAGTACTAGTCTGGTCGGTTTTATTTCGTTCTCGATGATAGATGGTGGATTTATTAATCAATCGATTGATGGCTTGGTGATTCCGAGTTCCTCGACGGAGATAAATTCAGTTGCTCATCGACAACTAAATATGCAATTTATTTTTCTTACTGAAGAGTAGATTCTGTTTAATTTTTTTAAAATTTTATTTCATTTTTTTTTTGTGCTAAATAGCTTTTTAAGGTTAAGTAAAACCAAGTTACACGAAAACGCGAAGAAGACAAAAAGCCCAAAATGTGTGAAATTCTTCATTTCTGGTAGCTTAAAAAAAAAATAATTTTCTTGCCATACTAAATGCAGTCATCCCATCATAGTTGTACTAAAAGAAACTATAATTTAAAGATTCAATAAATTCTAATTGTAATTTAAGTAATTATATTCAACATAAATATAGGTACATGTTATTTCATTTAAACGGTGTCGGTCGTAATTTAAAATTTCTATATTTTCATTTAATTTCCTTTATTAATTTTATTTATTCTGAATTAACCTGAATTTATCTTGCTTAAGAAAAACAAACAAAGAAAAAAATGATTACTTACTATATATAGAAGAAGTAACGTTTCTGAAGTACTTTCACACGATCCACTAACCCAGGTTTATTATTTTTATTCAGTTTTGAGTAATTGGAGCATGAGATCCGAAGGTATTGTCAATTTATTGAAGATTTTTCATTCAATTTTTTTTCCCCCGTTATTTCTTAAATAATATTTGGGATTTTCAATTAAAATGGACTACAAAATTATGCCTGAGACTCTGACTCCTGAGGAGTTAGAGGTAGAATACAAACTTAGGGAGTTCACCGGTGTTCAAGCTGGAATAGAACGAAAATTTCTGGATACAATTCAGAAAGAATACCAAAATCCTACTCTAAAACCAAAATTGTCCCATATAGAAAATGAACCAGAGCTAGAATTAAATACAATAGGTCAGAAATCGGTAGATCTGGATGATGTGTTGGATAAAGTCGATAATGAATCGGTATTAGAGAAAATTAAAGTTCTTGTAAAAATTGTACACTGGCGTAATAGAGAACAACGCTTAAGCAATTCTTTTCCAAATTTTGACAGGAATTTCAATTTTAAGTAACTCTCTTGATAGAATGGCGAGAACAATTGGTCAAGATATAAAGAAACAGAAAGCGGAAACGAACAACCAAAAAAACCATCTAAACCGAAAGCACCTGTTAGCATAGGCGAAGGTATTCCTGGCCCGAGTCAGGAAACTAGACGTACGGAGACAGATGATCAGAAATCTGAAACAGACATGGACACTACTCTAGAAAGGCGATTTTCCGCGAAAGTCGAAGAAATGTCGCAACTTTTCATGGACAAACTTTCCGCCTTACCAAAATCGCAGCCTGAAAATAGAAAACAGATAAATAAACCTAGACGGATGCCCTATCCTAGTAAGGAAACTTCGAGTGATGTGGATTCGGAGAAGGGTTCCACAGCGTCGTTAGGTCGAAACAAAACCTCTCGTCCACGACAGTCGAAACCAAGTCGGTGGAACATTTCCTTTTCCGGGCGGGAGAACAAAAGGAGAGACGAAAATGTATCAGACTTTGTAATGAGGTTAGAAGAATACGCGTACCAAGATGATGTGCCTAAGCATGAGCTTGTCACATTGATGCGAAATTTTGTGACAGACAAGGCTGACAAATGGTATTACAATTTTATACGAAAAATTAGACATACCACTTGATTGATTGTGAGTGTACGGCCAAGCATTATAGCAAGTCTCCCGGACTCCCGGGCACACACCGTACACCATTTTACACACAACAAAACCGAAGGATAGGATAGGATTATTAGCTGGGACAGACTCGACCCGGTTACAGACACCAATGCGATCGATAGTTAGTAAATTAACGGCACAAAAGACAACACAATCTAACTACATTTTTAGATGATCATTTCTCTGGAATCCAGGGCCACATACTCAGGTCTCCCTAAACCTAAATTAAAAATTATTAATGTTGTAATTTCCCCCTGTTCGCCTTTCAATAATTTACCTGATAAAATATTTAAGAAAATCTAAAATTACTAAGCTAAAATTATAATTACAATTACAGTAGAATTCGCTTATAGCAAACACTCAAGGGACATAATTTTGTTCACTGTAGCCGGCTGTTCATTTTAATCAAATATTCGTTTACGTTAATAAACATAGTTCTTTGTTTGTAGTGTATAAGAAAAAATAAGTGTTCACATCATTATAACAAAATAAAGATAAAATTAAATAAAATAAAATTGAAATTAAACTTTTATGATTGATTATGAGTGTACGACCAAGCATAATAGCAGGATCTCCCGGACCCCCGGGCCCATGCCGTACACCCGCACGCATATAACAAAACCGAAGGATAGGATAGGATTATTAGTTGGGCCAGACTCGGCCCGGTTACAGACACCAATGTGATCGATAGTTAGTAAATTATTAGTACAATATATAATAAATAGATTAGCACAAGACAACACAATCTAACTACATTATTATATGATCATTTCTCTGGAATCCAGGGCCGGATATTCCAGACTCCCTAAATTTAAATTAGGACATAAAAAATTATTAATGTTGTCATTTCCCCCTGTCCGCCTTTCATTAATTTACCTGATAAAATATTTAAGAAAAATTAAAATTACTAAGCTCAGATTACAAAAACAGCGCTTATTTCATTTTCCATGGTCCTTCTATATCTAATTAATTAATTATTACATACTGCAACATGAATTAGAATAAACGTTAAAAACTTAAAATGGTTGTGAAATGGACATAAAATTTTACTTAAAACTAATCAGAAATTTCTTACCGATCAGGAAAAAGAGAATAAATAATTAAAAATTCAATTATTTTATAAAATTTATAATAAATAAATTAAAAACGATAATGTTACAGCACCACAACAGCCTAAAATCATCAATAATTCAGTTAGGTACTTACTATAAGTATATCAAGAATCAACAAATAAAATCAATATATAATTTCCCAGGCAACTCTGAAAACTAATTTTAATTAATAAATCACCATAATATCAAAGTCAAATCTAATTCTAAAATTCAGGATTAATTTAATCCCCATATTAAAGATTGGTTCTGGAACTATGTTATATTCTGAAAATTGAATTATTTATTAGCAAATTAAGGAAGAGAAACCTTTAAATACTTTTAAACTAAATTAATTAATATTGGTATATTAATGAGCAAAACACAATATATTACATACAAATATTACAAAAATTAACATTTTATGAGATTGCCTATGTAAACTCTCCCACTTCTCAGCTAAAATTTCTTAAAGAATGTTTAAAAATTTTAAATTGTTAAGTTATAATTTAAATTCAAGTATATAATATAATTTAAATGCCAGAACTCAGGATTTTATAAATCTAAATAATTATTATTATTATTATTGATGTTTTAATTTACTAATCTCGTTAACATAATTAAAATAAAACAAAAAATCAAAAACTACGAAATTTATTATTTATTATAAAACTTTTACTCCGTTTATGGACATATTACCCTGCAAAATAAAGCCTGCAAAGTAAGTAAAATAATAAATCCATGAAATAAAATTGAAACATTATTCTCCTACAAAACTAATCGGTGTAGGTACTATACAAGCAAAATTGACGTTTACGTGTGAAAAACTGCAACCTAAAACTTCAATCATATTCTATTAAGTTAATAATTAAGTTCAATACATTTAAAAATGTTTTCACATAATTCCACCTCGTTCACCATCTTTTAATCGAAATTTGGCATGCATAAATGAATACGTCATTATGATGTGATGCAAACCAAAATCACAACTCAACTCATATCAACACTTCCAAGTTAGCATTTTATTTATATGGTTTAGTTAATTTATAGCCTTTTCACATTAACTAAATAAATTTAATAATTTAATGCATTTTAATGGTATTAACCCTGTAAAAAATAAAATAACTCATATCTAAAATAAATCCATCCTATATGAATTATATAAGAGGGATTCCAATTCGACTCAAAACCCATTTGATCATACAAAAATATAAGAAACCTATTTGAGTCGAATACCCTAAAAAATTTTGTTGTGCTTGTACAGTTCATGTTTTATTAAGAACATCATAGTTGTAACATGAATACAAAAACAAAACGAGGGGAAATAACAAAATAAAATAAAAACAACAGATTCTTATATACTAAACCACCAACACAAATTAAAAGCAAATATCTCTACAATCTTCCATGTGCGCAGCCCAAAAACATCTATAATTCCAATTATAGATGTTTTTGGCGTAGCCACTAACCATTTGGCGGCTTCCATGAATAAAAGAGTTGTAGCGCCTCACTCATATTTATATTTATAAATATTTACATTCGTTCATCGCTACAATATATCAATCACGTATATTGGAGCGCGTACACCACACTTACGTTCGTTCCATCACCGCACTATATATATATATATATATATATATATATATATATATATCAGCGCTCACGTATGCATATCATACTACTGACAGCGCAACGACCAACGAGCACGGCCGTACATCATGTTTATTCTATTTTACAGTGTATGTGCCTACAAACCCATAAACATAGAATAAAATAATTTCTATTTTTTTTATATACACCCTCTATCGATGACAGTCGTTTATCTTACTTCTTACTTTTTGCTCGCCATATTTAAAAAAAAGTGGAAAATTATAAATTTTATAAAAATTAATTTGTTAATAACCGTGTGGTGAGAGTTAATTAAAAACAATAAAATAATAACCATAATAATATATTGTGAATAAATATTACACACATATTGTGAATAAATCATATATATAAATTAAAAGGAACTTGTGTATCATTTAAAGTGATTTTCGAGTCGTCTGGACAGACGTATCAACGAATCAAAATATATGGTGTTACGTGAGAAGACACATAAATTGTGTAAATAATAACAACACGATAACCCCATAGAGTATCGCGAGTTCAAAATTATTGGAAAAGTAGAAAAGAATTCCAGCTTGCTTGTTCGATTTCATCAATATGTGATGTGGAAAATGACCCTCGGCCTTATGCCAAAATAAATGTAAATGGTCAGTATATTCTAGGGCTACTTGATAGGGGAGCAAGTGTCAGCATATTGGGAAAAAACTCCGAGCAGTTTTTACAATCTCAAGGCATAAAAATCAAAACCTTGAACTCGTGCATTCAAACGGCGGACGGATCAAATAATGCTGTTTTGGGTTATGTATATTTGCCTGTTAGTTTCCGTAATAAGACTGAAATGATAAAATTTAGTGTAGTGCCAACCTTACAGTCAGAGCTTGGGGTGGATAACTAATTGCGATATATGTAAGCAATCCAAAGCATCCAATCAATGCACTATACCTCCTTTAGGGAAACTGTCGATTTCCGAAAGATCATAGCAAAAGATTTATATTGTTACGTTTTTGCCTTGTCAATTAAGGTTCGTATCATTGGATTGTGAATAATACAAAATCAATTTAATTTATCACCAACGAATTTATTTATTTCATACAAAAATTATTACAACACAGTTTATCAATAAAATTTCACAAAATCACTTTAAATAATTTGTACACAATTTTACTATTCACTTATAATTTTTATTTCGAACTACAACACTTTTTAAATCTCTTTTTAATTACTTTTTAATATTCACACTGTCGCTTTCCAAATACTACTACTCCAATTCGACTTCGTTCTCCTTTTTATATACACAAACCAAACTTCTAGAAAGCTCATGACTTTTCCAGTTAGAATAGCGTAGAAACATTACGTAACAATTTTTATCATGGAAAATTCCATTTTAGTACTGTTTAACATTGTGCTGTTCAATTAACTTCTTCTATTATACACTAGGTGTAACCGTCACAATACTGATCTATTAGGCCCATACCCTCGATCGTCAAACGGGAAAACAACGATCTTTATAGTTCTAGACCACCTCACAAAATTTGTATATCTAAAAACATTGTCGAAAGCAACGGCAATGAACGTAATAATTTGTCTGTGGGATGAAGTATTCTCGTTGTTTAGCGTTCCCCAAATTGTTCATTCGTACAACGGAGTACAATTTGTAGGAGAAGAGTTCCAAAGCATGGTTAAGGAATACGGCATAACACACATAAAAACGGCATGCTACTCGCCTCAAAGTAATGCATCCGAACGAGTCAATAGGTCAATTGCTGCAGCAATCAGAGCTTATTTGACTGGAAAACATACGGCATGGGACAAATTCTTACCTCAAATATCTAGCGCCCAACGAAATTCGATACATGAATCTACTGGTTACTCTCCGCATTTTCTTTTATATGGATACCATAAACTAGAACATGCAGACGATTATAAACTCTTACAGGACTTAAATATGGTTGACGAAGGCGGATTAGATTTGATGCACATTAGTGATAGGCTCCAAATAGTACACGTTGAGGTCAAAATAAATCTCGCCCCAGCTTATAAAAAATATTCAGAACGATACAACCTCAGAACTCGAGAAAGATCCCTTACCATTGGGCAAATAGTATACATAAGGCAGTATCCCGTCAGTGATGCAAATAAAAAGTTTGTCAGCAAGTTTGCTTTTCCATTCTTAAAAGCAGTGGTAAAAGAAAATCGTGGAAATTCATTTTATGTTTTGGCTGATGAAAAGAATAAAATTCTGGGTACTTACCATCTAATAGATATAAAAGTGTAAATCTGGGTGGACTTCATGGACATGTTACTTCGTCTTATTCAGTTTCAAAATTGGCATTATTTAAAAGCATCAATTTTGAACCTGCCCTGTAACGTTGTTAAAAACATTAAAAAAAATAACAGGAGAAAAGGGTTGTACTGCTCTGTGCAGTATAGTCTGTTTGGCGAACAGGTTGTACAAAAAAAATATATATATATATTGTTGAAATTGGGAAGGGGAATTAAAAACGGGTAAAAGCGGGCAAAACAAGATAATAAAAAGGCACGGAAAAGATGGGCACAGAAAAAAAGAATGGTTCGAGATCAAACGTGGACAAGATCAAGAAAAAAAATATAATTAAATAAAAATAAATCGTGAGTGGAAAAATAAATGTGGATATCGCCACATAATCCTATAACTTGAGACGATTAATAAAAAATATTTGAAATAATGAAATAAATAAAGAAAATAGTATGTCTGAGTAGAAAAAAAAATGTATCAATCCATAGTAATAAACGTGATTAGTGATTGATTATGTACAAAATAAAGTTAAGTGATTATTAGATCATATGTTAAAAAAATAAACAAATAAATAAAAAAATATTGATAGAAAAACTGAATTATGATTGCAATTGTTACATATCTGTAGATTATAAAACATAAAATAAAATAAAATGATAAGAATAAATAAATTTTTTGAATAATGAAATTTTGTTCTATACAATTGTAACTGAAATTGTAAATTGTTTTATGATTCTATAATAATTATAGTGAAAATTTTAAAAATAAAAGTAAAATTGTTTTATTAAATTCGCTATTCCAATCACGGTGCAATTAAAGTGTGCCGCGGAAAAAAAGACACCAAGAACTATCTGTGGAACTGTTATAAAGTGAATTAAATACGAAGTAGTCTCAAAGTTTAATATAACTTCTCATATAATTAAGAAAAAAAAAAGAAGAAGATCTAAAAATAAGCGCCATCAAGAGGAATTCCCATTGTTAAATATTTTTTTTATGGGCTAACATCACATACCATAAAATAAAAATTAAAACAAATTATTCGAGAAAAAAAATAACATTTAATCAGGAAATCCAGTCATACATGTAACTGTCGATGTCGAGGAAATCCAGCAATGAAGGACACCATCATCAACAAAAACAATTTTTGGTGACGTATTACTTATGCAAATTATATATATATATATATTATTTTTATTATGTACAAAAATTCGTTAGAGTAAATATTAAGAGCGTTTTAGCCTAGCATTCTTACATAGTATTTGTGAATGGATTCGATTTCATTTTTTTTCCTTACTATTTTATTTTGTTACGTGAGTCCGAGGTATTAGATCGATATTAAGTTCATGTTTTCTTGCGTTCTTCTGCGTGTACATGTTTTCGAAACGACATACCTAATCTTGAGTAGCGTTTAATCCAGCTAAAGCTATGATGATTTAAAGCAAATAAAATATGGTGGGATGGCTGTATTATGGCAAGCAGATATATTTGCACACTTAACTGTATTAATATAAAAGATGGCGATCATCATCGTGTGTTTTTTTTAGAACCTTCCGAGCCACTGATTGCCACCCGCAACAAGAAGTGTGCCATATGATGTTGGACAGATGTAAGGTCATTGACTACATAACATATATTCTAGGGGCGTATATATATACAGATATTATATGCCGGACTGGCAAAAAGTTAATAACCGATTATGATGAAATTCAGCATGTACGATGGAAATGGGATTCTAAAATATCTTTTGGAAGAAATTCTGGAATGGGGCTAATACGAAAGGGAGTCGATAAACCCAATTAGAAATGAATTTGGCCACATCTTAACCGATTATGATGAAATTCAGGATATAAGATTATAAACTAATTTGTTGATGTCGTTTAAAGACTTCTTCTAAAAATCATTATAAAATCCTGTTTCCATCGAACTTCATCAAATACCAGAATTTAGTCTAAAATTCATTTTAGAATCCCATTTCTACCGCACGCGTCGAATTTCATCAAAATCGTTCAAGAATTATCCAATTTCCATCCTACTTGCTATATTCCAGAACTTCTTCTAAACATCATTTGAAGATACCATTTCCGTCGTACAAGTAGAATTTCATCATAATCGGTAGAGAAAAACCGAAATTCTTCCTAATTGACCATATTCCAGAACTTTTTCTAAATATAATTTTAGAATCCCATTTCTATCGCACGTGTCAAATTTCATCAAAATCGTTCAAGTTGGCTTTGACTTTCGTGCGAGTCAGAAATGCTTTTTTTCTCGCATTTTATTTAATTTTTACATTTTTTTTCTATTTTGTATTTATTATAAATATTTACATGACTTTTATATGCATAAACTGAAATGCTTATGTAGATGAAAAAACCGTTTAATGAAAAAAGAAAAATAGTAAATGTGGCTAACGTATTAACCCAATAAGGCAAACAATAAAGAATAACTAACGTATGACAATAATGCGAAAACTGTAATACGAGGAGTAGCTGAATTATCGAAGGGATGAAAAGCGGAGAAAAATGCAGAGGGCATCCAGATAAAATTGGGAGAAAAAGTTTAAAGTACCATATATTTTCCATATATACTCCATTATAATGAGCTCTTATGCTCAAAATGGACTGTACGGATGTATTTGGTACGGATCTTAAAAATTTTTTGTGTATAAAATAAATAAATAAGAAATATCCAAAGTTCATCCTACTTGGCCATATTCCAGAACTTCATCTATAAATCATTTGAAAATCCCATTTCCATGATACTTTGCCATATTCTAGAACTTCACCAAAAAATCATTTGAAGATCCTATTTCCATCATACAAGTAGAATTTCATCGTACTATGTTAAGAAATACCTGTATTTGTGTGATTTAGGGGCTTATTAAGCTTAACCTAACCCGCGAATATTAATAAATTTTTATGTTAATTGAAACTCACTTTTTATTTTTATTTTAATTACATGTATGTATTTCGTTTGAAGGTTTTACATAAAAACTGACTCGAATACACAAAAAAGAAAACGCACGTATTAATTTATTCACTTTTTACGTGACTTTAGAAATAGAGTCGATAACTCAGATTTTGTAGAACCTAAATGTGGACTGTATATAATTCAATTCAACAATAAAAACAGTATTGAAAATTAATTTTGGTTTTCATCGTAACATGCCGCGCCTCTTTGAAACATTTAAATTTGTTTCAACAGATATTATTTTGTGGATTTTCCTTGAAAAACGGACATATTTTGTGAATGCTACGTTTGAAAATACCAGAGTTCGTCTTCACCGTGACGACTCGGACAAACCCATCATTACCACAAGTGACATCTGTGATCAGCCCAAGAATCCATTTGGCTGGAAAACTTCGCTCAGGATGGATGAGAACGACTTGACCCACTTGCAGGTTTGGTATTTCTGACTTCCATTTTGTTCGTTTTTGTAATGATTGCAAATATTCAATGGACCATTTTTTCCAGAATGATTGAGTCATATGCTGAATCTGGTTCCATCTCTGGAGTCGATTGATACTTCTCGGTGTTATGTCTGGCTCGTGAATTGGTGTGAGTGCACTTCCGATTAAAAAATGTGAAGGCGTCAGCGGCTGCGGGTCATTGGGGTCATCAGAGAGAACGCTGAGTGGTCGACTGTTTAGGCATCCTTCTATACGAGCTGCTAAAGTTGAAAGTTCTTCAAATGACAGAGGATGCTCGTTCGTTACGCGTCGCAGGTGGTGCTTTACGGCTTTGACTCCTGCCTCCCATAAACCTCCATGATGAGGTGAGCGCGGTGGTATAAAATGCCATGCGATACTATGATCATCACTAAAATTCTCGATTGCCGTTCGGTGATCATCGGAATTGAAAAATAACTCGAGTGATTTTAAATAATTACAGGAACCAACAAAATTAGTCTCATTATCGCTATGTATCGATATTGGCTTCCGTCTTCTGGCAATAAACCGATGTAACGCTGCTATGAATCCCTCTGTTGTCAGGTCGCTGATGACCTCGAGGTGGATTGCCTTTGTGCTGAAACAAACAAAAACCCCAATGTAGGATTTCAACGTGGTCCTTGCGCGTGTACCTGGAACTCTAGTCATAAACGGACCACAGTAATCAACTCCGACTACCGTGAATGCTTTGTGAGGTGTCACTCGGTCTGCTGGTAGCTCGCCCATAATCTGTTGAGATGGCATTGGATTTTGCTGAGTGCATGTAACGCAATTTGCTATGGCTCGTTTCGCAGTTAATTTGCCTTTGATGGTCCAAAATGTTTGTCGCGTATGATATAGCAGTGATTGTGCTCCACAATGCAAGCCAATACTGTGATAATATCGAAACATGATGTCAGTGAATGGATGCGCATGCGGTAATAGTATTTGATGACACTGCTCATATGGTAAGTTACTCCGATTGATGCGACCGCCAACGCGTATGATCCCAAAGGAATCCATGAATGGTGTAAGCGATTTCAAACTACTCGATCGCAAAATTCGTTTTTTCGACCGTAACGCTTTAATTTCCTCGGCAAACGAATCTCTTTGAACAACGTGAACGAGTATGAAAAGAGCTGTACTCTTTTCGATGAATGATGAAATTTGCTTTTTGTCCGGAAACTTGATGTTGCGAGTTTTGATAATTTGATTAATAAACCTGACGCAATATCTAACAATTCGTATTAATTTTAGATATGAGCTATGCCGAAGTATTAATTCACCGATGGCATTGTATCTTGATTGCGTTGTGAGCACAATCTGTTGCTGTTTTCGTTCAATTACCTCGACATTCGATACGTTCGGTACATAATGGTTATAGTCGAATGATGTCATCAAAAAATTTGGTCCATGCCACCAGTTATTGTCGAATGCCAAACTCCGGAGTGAGCATCCACGTGAGATGATATCGGCAATATTTTCTTTAGTATCAACGTGGTACCAACTTATCCCCTTTGTGAGTTCTTGTATCTCGGATATACGTGACGCAACAAATTCCTTTAACTGATATGAAGGTGTCTTAATCCATGCCAACACTATAGTCGAATCTAACCACAAGCATATTTTGTCGAATTTGAGGTCCAGGACGTTGATTACTTTGTCGTAGAGTCGACTAAGCAACAGTGCTCCCCACACTTCAAGCCGTGGGATGGTATGATGCTTTAAAGGTGCAACTCGGCTTTTGGCACACAATAAATTGACTGTAATGTTATCGTTGTGATCGATGGCTCGAATATAAATGCAAGCACCGTAAGCTACTTGAGTTGCATCCGCGAAACCATGCAATTCGTGCGTTTGTGCTTGTTTCGATATGATACATCTGTCTATGCTGATTGAGTGAATCGATGAAACATCAATCAAAAATTCGTGAAATTGATCGAGTAAATCTGGCGTCAGCGTCTGATCCCATGAAACTTGCTGAAGCCATAGTTTTTGCAAGAATGTTTTTGCTCTGATAACGACTGGTGATGCGAGACCGAGTGGATCGAATATACCAGCAACAATGGAAAGTATTTCACGTTTTGTCGCAGGCTTATTGTCGCAAAAGTTATGGAACGAAAACATAAGCTTATCGTTTGACGGATCCCACTTGAGTTCCAAAGCTTGGATACATGTATTTGGATTCAATTGATCCAAATCGGATTCGATCTCTCTGTCTTCGGCCGAAATAGTACTCAAAAATCGTGACGAGTTTGATACAAACTTTCTTAGTCGCATTCCACCCTTGGCCAACAGCTAACATAGTTGATTTTTCGTTTCGATGAGAGACTCGATGTCCTCATTACCTGTCATAACGTCGTCCACGTAAAAATCGCGTAATGCTTTCGCCCCTAAAGGAAACTTATCTCCTTCATCAATGCCGATTTGCATGAGGACGACTGTTGCGAGATATGCTGCTGGTTTAACGCCGTATGTCACTGTAGCGAGTTCGTAGGTTGCGATTGGTGTGTGTGGTGAGTCTCGATAAAAAATTCTCTGAAATCTCCTTTCCTCGGTAGCAACTTCAACTTGCCTGTACATCTTCTCGATATCGCCCGCGAAGACGTACTTTGGAATCCGAAATCGTATAATGATGTTGAGTAAATCATCTTGCGTCCTAGGTCCATCGAGCAAAATGTCGTTGAGGGAAAGCCCCGATGTAGTCTTTGCAGACGCGTCAAAAACCACCCTCAACTTCGTGGTCGTGCTGCTTGGCTTGATAACGCAGTGGTGTGGCAAGTAGTACCCAAATGAATTATCCTCTGGCACCTTGTACATATGACCCAAAGACACATATTCTTCGATGAATTTAGCGTATTCACGTTTCATATCCTCATTCCGTTGTAATCTTCTTTCAACAGACAGAAATCTATTCAGTGCCATATTCTTCGAATCACCAAGTTCTTGGACGTTCTTGCGAAATGGCAGCTTTACGACGTATCTTCCATTACAATTGCGTATGTGCGTGTTAACAAAATGATTTTGACACTTGGCTTGTTCTTCGGATAAATGTGTTTTTGTAGTAACCTTGTCTAAACTCCAAAATTTTGAAACCAAACTATGAAGATCGTCGTCGGGGTTGTGCGTTGATGACATAAGCGCAAAATTCATACTATCACTGGACTCCTGATCGACTGTACCGGCAATTATGTACCCAAATTCAGTTGCGTGCAATGCTGGTAAATCTTCCGCTATTTTTATCCGCTGTTGCTTAAGAAGATTAAAGAAGTATTGAGCACCAATCAAAATATGAATTGGCGATGGTACATTAAATGTCGGGTCAGCGAGTTGTATATCATGCGGTATTTTAATCTTTTCTAGACGTATGCGATGTTTTGGCAACTGGTCGGTAATTTTTGGTATAACTAAAAGTTCCATATTGATACTATAGTTGTTGATTCGAGATTTAACTGTTGCCGCTACTTTATGCTTTGTTTTCACCAAAATTGTATCAATACCAGATACGTTATGATGATGTTGTTTTTTAACCAGCCCAAGTTTCCTCGATAGTTCGTCAGTAATAAAGTTGTTTTCTGACGCCGAATCGAGTAGTGCACGACACAAATGAACCTGGTTATCGGCAGCAGTGATGTAAATTTGTGCTGTTGAAAGCAATACTGTTTTATCGACAGAGGCAATGTGAAAATTTTGACTCAATGGATCTTTCGACTGTACTTGAATCGTGTTGCTTGTCGCTTCGGTGATTTGTGACTTTAAGAACGGTTGCATGGCGGTGTTTGTAACTGCTGAGGTTGTTGATTGCGTTTGGTAAAATTCGTGCAATGATGTATTATGCGTTCTTTGGCACCTTTTACACTTCATTGCTCGACACTCCTTAGCTATATGACCTTTGCGTAAACAGTTTAAGCATAAACGAAGAGCTTGTATCTTCGCAAATTTGTCGTTGTCGGATAGTGGAAGATAATCCGGACACGCTGATGAAAAGTGGTCGGTTTTGTTGCATATGTAACATTGAATTTTCGCGACTTGTGATGCGTTGGTAACAAAACTTCTGCTGGACATCCGACGTGACTCTTGCTTCATTGTGTTTGATTTAGAATTGTCTCTCCCTGCTGTATTATGAGAAACGGCTGCTTTGGAAATAAATTGACTCCAATACTCGACATCGCGAATTCAGGAAAGTCCTCATTTCCACCCATGTTGGTAATTATCCGCTAATTCTTTCACGCTTCCACAATTCACGAGTAACATCGTCTAACCGAGGCAGAACCATTCCAATAACAAGTAAATCCCAGTTTTGCGTAGAAATGTCGAGTGCGTTTAAGGACAGAATGTGATTGTTGCATTCATCTACCACTGTTTGTAATTCCTTACCAGACGTGACCTTATTATTTGCTTTCGATATTTTAAGCAATGACTCGATGTGATGTGATACGGTTCGCCGCTTGTTACCGTAACGATTGCACAGAGCTTCCCAAGCGAGTTCGTATCCCGCATCCGTGAATGCAATGTTTTTAATCAAATCAAATGCCTCGCCTTGCACATAACCTCTAAGATGGACGTATTTTTCTATATTTGGCATGAACGATTTAGTGTGTATATATGCCATATACACTTCCTTAAATGCGCTCTATTCCTCAAAATTTCCCAAAAAATGCTTGATTTTAGGATCAACTGGACGGGATGTGATTACCTTGATATCTTTAACCGCTCTCGACGCACTTTCCTCTGTTTCAGATTCAATAATAGAACACTTCGGTAGTGATTCTAACATCTCGTAGTATTTACCCAAACATGCGGTAGCCTCCTCTTCAAATTGAACAAATTCGTCCGCGTGTCCATCGTCGTACTCGGATAGTTCATATAACTCCTCAAATATCGCAGTGTATTGCGTAATACAATCCTGTACTTGCTTGATTCGGATATCAATTTCAGCACGGGTTTTCTTCTCATTGGCATTGAGAAATGTTTTGTGATGTGTTAGGCGTCCTTTTTGAACACCACGTCTTCTAATTAACGTTGCGATATCTTGTGGCATTGTATTGTCGATGTGTTATCTCAGCTTGTTGACAGTGTGTTTTGTGTAATCTGCGTTTGTGATTTTCACCAAACCTAACCTTAGTTTCGTAATTTTACACGTGATTGTAGGTTATCGCAAAGTTGTATGATAATATTATTTTATCCGGCTCGATGCGGCCAAAATGTATATGTGTGATTTAGGGGCTTATTAAGCTTAACCTAACCCGCGAATATTAATAAATTTTTATGTTAATTGAAACTCACTTTTTATTTTTATTTTAATTACATGTATGTATTTCGTTTGAAGGTTTTACATAAAAACTGACTCGAATACACAAAAAAGAAAACGCACGTATTAATTTATTCACTTTTTACGTGACTTTAGAAATAGAGTCGATAACTCAGATTTTGTAGAACCTAAATGTGGACTGTATATAATTCAATTCAACAATAAAAACAGTATTGAAAATTAATTTTGGTTTTCATCGTAACAATACCCAAGTTCCATCCTACTTACCCTTATTCCAGAACTTCATCTAAAATTCATTTGAATATCTCATTTCCATCGTACAAGTCGAATTTCATCTTAATCAGTTGAGAAATAACCGAGTTCCTTCCTAATTGAGCATATTCCAGAACTTCCTCTAAATATCATTTAAGAACCCCAATTCTATCGCACGTGTCAAATTTCATCAAAATCGGTTTAGAAATAGACAAGTTACATCATACTTAGCTATATTCCAGAACTTAATCTACAAATCATTTGAAGATCCCATTTCCATTCTGCAAGTCGAATTTCATCATAATCGGTTTAGAAATAGCCAAGTTCTATCCTACTTGGCCATATTCCCGAACTTCTTCGAAAAATCATTTCAGAATCTAATTTCCAACCCACAAACCGAATTTCATCATAATTGGTTGAGAAATAGGGAAGTTCCATCATACTTGGCCATATTACCGAACTTCATCCAAATATCTTTTTAGAATCCCATTTCCAATGCACACATCAAATTTCATCATAATCTGTTGAGAAATAGGGAAGTTCCATCGTACTTGGCCATATTCCAGCACTTCATCTAAAATTCAATTTAGATTGCCACATTTAGTACTCGTAAGTATCATAATCATATATTCGCTTTATTTTCATATAAAACATATGAACTCTAGCCGAAATATGCAGTTTTTTTTATTCAACCGGTAACAGGTTAAATAAAGGTTAACAAATTCAAAACCAATAACATAAACTTATTAGGAAACTATACGAGAAGCGTTTATTTTCTATTAATGTTTTTTATTTATTTGCTGCAAACAATCACAAATTTTGTTTGTATGGATGTACGTAATCACACATAAAAATTGTAAATACAAAAAATAAACAAAAGTAAAAATAGTGAGAAATACGAATTTTTGTTCGATTTATTTTTTGTATTTTTATACTCGTAGAGCAAACTCAATTCAAAGTCAAACGCAAATCAAAAACAAATTTATTGTATTGTAGTAAATAACGTAGTAACGTAGAAATTAACAACAGAGAGTCTGATTTGAAGAGTGTAAGAAGATAATGTTATTACAGTTCTACTGTATTTTCCATTTGTTGTTGTTGTTATTTTATTTTTTTGAAAATAAATGTTCACGAGACGTCTCGGTATTATATCGTTTTTGGTTTAACAGTTTCTGAGTTTAGAATTTAGTATTTAAAATTCATTATTTAGAATTAAATGTTTTATGTATCTCGAGTTTCAGGTTATTTACTGTCTTTTCAATATAGATGCCGAATTGAATTTAATTTATTCAATGGTGTTAAAGGCCGATTTTAAATAAAGAATTAATGGCGAAGTAAATTAGATTTTGAGTTACACTGAATTTAATGAAATTAAATTAATTTTTATTAAAATTAAATTGAATTAGATTTAGTGAAATTAATTTTTCGATGTAATCGAATTCGATATTGGTATCGATGTGGATATCGATGTGTATTAATGTTAATATCAGTTTTAGTATTAATATTGGTAATAAATTAAATTAATCGTTCAAATAGTTTTAGTTTAGAATCACATAAGAAACTTGACCAAGCTGGAAACTGGCACTGGCTGAGGGGATAGCGCGGCGGGCGAGGCGATAGTTAGTTTAATTGTTGTTATACAAACTATTAATTTTAATTTATTTGTAGTACGTAAAGTTTAATTTATAATTTATTTCAAAGAATTAAATTTAAACTTGATTAATTCTAGAATGCTAAAGGATTAATGCAGATTTTAAATTTAGGAAATTAGGAAGGAGCTGGAACAAATTTCCAGGAACATAGCTGTAAATGAATTATTGTGTTGTCTTGCACTAACAAATTTACTAACTATCAACTACTTAGGTGACAAATTTACTAACTATCAACTACTTAGGTGTCTGGAACCGGGTTGATTCTTTGTTACTAATATACCTTTCCTTTCGTTCGATTTTCTTTTATGTAAATGATGTACAGAGGACCCAGCGTCTTGCTTAGGCTTGGTCGTACATTCTGCTCAATCAATGATTATGTAAAATATTGCGTACATTTTTTTGAATTTTTATGCTGTATAGCCTATGCAATATATGGGACTTCAAAGTTTCTAATTGACCGGAAACTATGTAATTTGATTTAATACGTCATTAGAATCGTCAATATTTAAAAATAAATTACATCTAGTAAGATGATGGAAATTTCAACGATATATTAAACGATTATCGATACATTATTTGTGAATTGCTTAATCAAAATCGCGTTTAAAGGTATTATTTCTGAGCAATAAGTTCTCTTGGTATAAGGTCGTATACAAACCCTAATAGCAAATTATTATGGGACGCCTTTAAAATAATATTACGCCATTAGAATGTAGCAAGTTTAGGAGAAAGGCGCTGGGAGATTTAAAATGAAATAGTATGAGTCGCGGAGGTGGGGTTCTTGAATTATTTGTGTTTTATTATTTTGTATTCTCGAATGGTCCACAGTGACGTTGTCCTTTTTAGGGTTAAAACTACCCCTTAGTTTAACCTCAAAAAACGCTTTTTTTTCTATATATCCCGACTTCTAATCCACTTTTTTTGATAAAACAAATTTGTTATTATTCCTCATAAAAAGTACAAGTAAACATCAGTGGCATCTCTATTTTTTAGGGGGGATGAAATTACCTGTTTTCGCAAATTAAGGGGTTGCTTTAACCTCTAAAAAAGTATGTGGTTTGACGGCATGAGAGTGGAAGATTTATAGTATATTGTCGTGAACAATTGTGACATTGAGGAATAGGTCTCAAAATTTAAGAAAATACCTGCCCAAAATAACAGAAAATGTTTGTAAAATATAAATGGTTGGTTTGGTGATCTATAACCAACGCTTGGTGGAAAAAGTGTCGTCCGAGGAGCCGGATAGGCCATATTTTGGCATGCGGCAGCCTTTACGATTTAAATGGAAAAGCCGTATTTGTTTTTTTTTAATAAATTTAATCTTATATCCCTCCTCATTAAAATAACAAACATTATATTCTCGCCGAAATTAAATCTTGAAATGACAGAACGATTTAAAACGCTAATTATAGAACACCATAACAAATTTATTGCTAAATTTCCTGGGCACAACGTTATTCCTAAGCAGCATTTAGTTCTACACTATTACCAAATGCACTATTACTCTATTATTCACAAAATGGGTACAATGACAAATTTAGGGGATAGTGCTGTATGATGTGAATGAAGCACGCCAAATTGAAACAAATATTAAGGACAACTCGTAATATTAAAAATATCAATAGACTTTAGCTTCTAAGCACCAACAAATGAATTACAATTACCTTCGAAAGTAATAAAATCGACATCAATTTACAATTTAAAATTGAAAAGCGACCTATATTTAACATTTTAAATTTAAATTTAGAAAATATAAAAACTAACTTAAATTTTAATCAAATTGATTAAATTAATAGTCTAAAAGAGACCCAATGCATTCGGGTCATCCATTGTTTGGTTCTATGTATGCAACATGCAATATGTACATAATTGAAAACAAAGGTGAAATATATTTTTTTTATTTTTTACTGAAAACGATTTGATTTAATTATAATTTAAATGCTTACATAATGCTACAAAATTAGAAAGTTTAGAATATTGTGACGACTATGGCCATCATACAACAAGTTCACATGAACATAAAGGACTATGGTTCGATGCTCGTCGTAGCCCATGTTTTTATTACAGTAATTTATTGTGGACCTAGAAACATGTTTATACACCAACGCACAGATTCATAATTATCTAGTAAAAACAAGAACGTCCGAGATATAGCGTACAAAGGGAGGCGTGGTTTAGTGATTGACGAATAAAATGAACCACAACACAAATACAAATACACACAGCCCGTCGACAATAATCAATTATGATAAGCTATAATCGATATTTACAGATGATTATTGGTCGTAAACAGAAAACACAAGAATGAAGATGATTGATGACATGCAATAAAGGAAATTTCGGGATCAAACTGGTATATAAATACGACCGATGGCGCAAGCAGGAGTCAGTTTTTGGTTTACTTTAAATTATATTACAGATAGTCGTAAAAAGTCAGAAATGACCATCATCAAAATAGCCATATAGAATGCACACGTACATGCATTTCTCACTGAGCACAATATTGACATAATGTTAATATCAGAAACACGCTTCACCAAAAATAGCTATTTCAAAATTAATGGGTACTCTATTTATGACACCAAGCACCCAGATGGTAAAGCACATGGAGGCACTGCTGTATTGATTAAGCGAATATTAAAACACTACGAACTTTCGAAATATGAGAAAGAACATATACAATCAACGAGCATCTGTCTGCAGGAGTGGTCAGGAAACTGCGTCATATCGGCAGTGTACTGCCTTCCAAAACATGCCATAAAAATACTCCAGTTCTTGGATTGAATCAGCCAGCTGGGTAATCAATTTCTTGCGGGCGGTGATTACAACGCTAAACATACTCATTGGGGTTCCAACCAACTTTATGATGCTATAGAGGCACAATCCCTGGATTATTTATCTGCCGGTAACCAAACTTACTGGCCCACGGATAAAAAGAAAGATCCTGATTTAATTGACTTTTGTGTAACCAAGGGCATTCCACGTACAAATGCTTTGAAAATCGAAATGCCGAATCGTCTTACAAACAAGAAAATAAATTGGGATCAATATAGGAGGCTAGTCGAACAAAATTGTCTACTTAATATTCATCTGATCCCACCAGCTGATATTGATGCGGCGGCAGAAAATCTAAAAGATGTCATGACATTATCCGCTGAAAGGGCTACACCCGGCATAAGTAGTTCGGAAAAAGTTAATAAACTGTCACATAATATACAGTAACTAATCCAGGAAAAGCGAAAAATTCGCCGACAATGGCAGCAAACAAAATCACCGTTATTGAAATGGAAATTAAATCGAGCTATTAAGGCCCTAAGATTTGCTTTGAGGGAAGAAGAAAACCAGCGCATAAAGAACAATTTAAGTGATCTGTCGGCAACCGAGAGGACAGATTATTCTCTGTGGAAGGCGACAAACAATTTAAAAAGACCAACAAATTCGAATCCACCGATTAGACTACGAACTGGAAATTGGGCGAGAAGTGATGAAGAAAAAGCCAATGCTTTTGCTGCTTCGTCCCACACAATGAAGATAATTATTTCGTCCTACCCCCAGCCAATAGGTGATGGTTTATCCTACAAACCTATAAAGTATAACTGGAAGAAAGATAAATTACAATTAAAACTTGCATAAGCCCGAAAAAGGCACCAGGACATGATCTCATTACTGGTAAAATGATAAGGGAATTGCCAGATAAATGCACAAAACGAATAACATTTGTATTCAACGCGATCATGCGAACCAGTTATATTCCTCAAAAGTTTAAGATATCTTTGATCACAATGATACATAAGCCGGAAAAATGAAACGCAAATCTCATCATATCGTCTAATAAGCATGCTACCCACAGTCTCAAGGCTATTTGAAAAAATGTTACTAACGAAATTGAAACCAATATTAAAAGAAGGGCGCGTTATTCCAGACCATCAATTTGGGTTCCCAAACCAACATGGTACTACAGAGCAAGTACACAGAATTGTCAATGCAATCAAAATCACCTTCGAGGAAAAGAAATGTTGTTCTCGCGTTTGATAAAGTTTGGCACGATGGACTAATTTACAAAATTAAAGAGCTTCTACCGAAGAAATTTGACTCAATTTTAGGAAACTATCTTTTTCAAAGGCAATACATGGTCAAACAAAACAACACAACTACTTGCTTAAATGTATTAATGCAGGTGTCCCGCAAGGCAGCGTTCTAGGACTAATATTATACTTGTTGTACACAGCTGATACACATGTAACCAAAAACGTAATAATATCAACATTTGCTAATGACACGGTCATCCTGGTGCGTCTCACACTAATCCGGAAATTGCCTCAAAGGAATTATAGAATCATTTAAACAAAGTCGCGGACTGGCTGAAGGCATGACGAATAAAAGTAAATGAAAACAAATCAACTCATGTCACATTCACGCTGAACAAACGCACCTGCCCACCTGTAAAATTAAACGATGAAAATATTTCTCAACAAACGAAGGTAAAATATTTAGGTTTGCACCTGGATAGAAGATTAACGTGGAAAAATCATATTGAAACATAGCGCAACCAAATAAAAATTACATTTTCCAAAATGTATTGGCTGATGGGAAGAAAAATCTCAGTTGTAATTAGCTAATAAAGTTTTACTTTACAAAGCGATAATCAAACCCATATGGACATATGGTATTCAGTTACGGGGATCCACCAGCGCTTCAAACAGAGAACTCCTGCAACGAGCCAAAGCGGAAATACTTCGCAGTATTACTAATGTTCAGTGGTACATTCGAAATAGTAATATACATGACGACCTTGGGATTAAAACCGTTAAAGAAACAATTAAAGAATTCAGTTCGAAATATTACTCAAAAACTAGAAGCACATCCCAACGAATTGGCCAGGGAGATACTAAAACAGCTGCGATTTAGGCTTAGGCAAATTCATTTTTTTGTACTTTTTTCAAATTAGTGTTGAGGGTAAAAACATTTTTTTCTCAAATAACCATTCGACTTGTACGAAACAGTACTCAAGTTTTTAAAGCTGCTATAATATTTACTGTGCAATCATTGGTTGCTGAGATATCGATGTTAAAAAACAATAGGATCTTTCTTCATTCAAAGTCAGAAATATCAGCAAAAAATTAACGTAGACAGACCAAATAGGAATTAAATTGAAGCTTAATTAACAAGCTAACAGAACGATGTATTGGTTTAACTTAAAAAAAAATTCCCGAGCATGTAGACCCTTAAAATAATTGAAAACTTTTGTCTGCACGACCGTTTTTCACAAAGATTTTAATTTTAAAAAATCGAAAAAAATGTGTTCCTTTAATTTTTTGAAGTAAGTGTAGTTATCTCGAAAATAATAAGAGATAATACAATTCTGACTGGAAGTTCTGAAAAAGCGTAGTCAGAAACATAATAGTACATCAAAAACTGATCTTTGGAAAAGTAGTCTATAGGAAACCTAATTATTCACGTGACGAAATAACGATTAAGCGGTATAATTACATCAACGCACTTCGAACTTCTAATGATTTTCTCTGTTAAACTAGGCTATTACAACGTTCAACGGGGATGTTTTTATTTATGCATATCTTTTATTAAGAATGGCACAATATTTGTTTAATATGGTTAGTGTAGCCCAATAAAAAATCATTGTCCAGGAAAGCGTTTTGTGTTCCATATCCAACTTTCAACTACTATTTTATTTTTTTAATGCATAGAATTATTGGCAATGTCAAAATTGAACTAGACCGCTGAGCATTGAGGTAAACATTGTTTAGGAAAACTTTGGTTTCTATTTTCTCATTTTTAGTAAGAAGGCCCCATACAAGCATATTCACAAAATTATTAAGCACCCTTATTTTTCTCATTTTTCACAAATATTGACGATTTTTGTCTTTTATTTAAATATTCATATTTATTGACGGTACAACTGACAACCTTCATATTTGGTTTTCTCGCCTTGGTTTTTGATTACTTCTGCAACTCATCAAATTAAATTTTACACATACCGCTTAGGGATCAATCGACCTAAAGCTTTCCATTCTTCTGGTAATTCTGCTTTCGTATAGGCCATCGATGCACTTTTTCTTGTGCTGATCTTCCTCATCAGAATATTCTTTAAATATTCAATTGCGTTTAAGTGGAAGTTCGGGCGGTAACTCCAACAAATTATTTTTATTTTTCCTAGGGGAGATATCAAATCAAATGATATATTCGCGTTGTGCTATTCAAACACGATCCTTAGTTACAGTAGGATTCATTATACCTCTTCTAGACTAGGAAGGGGTAGACAACGAAAAACATCAGACTAGAAAAGATCGGTGATATAAACAGGAAGCTATTAAAACAAGAAGAAATTAGCATCACCACGCAGATTTCAGGTATTGCGAGAACAGTGGGCCAAGGACCTGGCATGTTTGGCCTCAAAAGCCGAAAGACCAGGAAAAACCCATTATTATCTGAGAATAACACGAAAAATTGACTTCACTGGTCAAATAGGTAACATCATTGACTACTTCGGAGTAGAGGCAAGTTTTTTGGTTGGTTGAAAGTAATTTTGAGGGCAGTTCTAAATATGCTAAGATATAAGAATCATTATTTTTTTTTATTTGTATAATTCTATTAAATTTGTTCAGGTTTTCGGGACATCTGGGTCTAAATATGTACGCTAAAGAACTAACGAAGCACATAGTTTGAAATGCTTAGCTAATATTGTCAAGCATGCCGTTAGCAGCATCGTGATTTGGGGGTGTGTGTCGTCGGTAGGAACCGCAATTCCTTTTAAATGCTCTATCGGCAAACGAACTCAGCTACGTACACTACCATGTTGTGAGCAGACATTGGAGCCGCCTCTTAAAAATTATTTCTAGGCTAGCGTGAACTAGTAATGGACATTGGTGAAAAATGCGAGAAAATAGCTGTGCCTGATAATTTTGTGAATATGTGATTGCCCCGGATACAACCTGAGGATAACCCTGGGTACAATTCCACGTTCAACGACAAATCTGTATTCAATATTAATTCTTAATATGAAGACCCCCACTATTAACTAAAAATGTAAAGTGACTTCCTGCAAATTATACATTATTTCTTTTATGACTTCTAAATTATTACAAATTTACAATATACATGTTATATGAGTAATAAATCTTTAATGTACTGTATGTACACAAATGTTAAACAATAACAAATTACGGATGTATTTGAGCGTCAACATTTTTATACTAACTTGCAAATTAATCAGAACATTAACAAACAATATTATGGTAATTTCATCAATATTTTAAAAAATAAAAGTTTACTGCTATATATACGAACATAACTCCAGTTTATCAAGATTGTTTTATTTTTATTTTGCATAAACCATAAAACTTTTTTATGCTACTTTGTACATCTTCCTAACACCACCGCCTAAAATAAAGAAAAATATTTTAAATTTTATCCAATGACGTATGAAGAATTGAAAGTATTAGGTATGTATGTATATATGTACACTGTACACATATATTATTAATACACCCTTGTCCGGATGTCTATAATACGTCAACGAGTATAATATATTTGTATTATAATTAGGCTGTCAAATTAACTGTTAATCTATGACTTTATTATAATATTCAAATAAACACTTTGAGCTCGTGACATGATTTATGTAAATAAACCTCAATCGATTAAAAAGTCATGTGCAGATCAGGATTATTTTCATACATTCATTGCCAAAAAAAAAAAAAATAAAAGTTGAAAAGATTTAATATTCATGAAAACGATTTTTTTTTTGTGAAAATGAATTTTTAATTTATGTTTCGCATGAAGTTAACGCGGATAAAAATGTTTTATAACGATGATAAAATAAAATTTTATAAAATAAGATTACAATTTTTCGCTGTAGCTTTTTTTCGATTTGTCAGTGAGATGCAAATTATACACAAAATAATTTGAAAATGTATACATTTAATTAAATCGGTACAAGGATTTTTACGAAATTTTCTTTTCTTATATTCAAGGGTAATTCTAGTTCGTATATCAGTGTTTCCTAATCTTCTGTCTAAAAGTGTGACGCAAAAAAATCATTTCCAAAGTTTGTAATTTATTTTTATTTATTCCACTCGAGCTATGCGAACAATCATTCAAAATATTTATTTTTCAAGATCAATGATGGAATGATGGTTTTTGGTGTCGGAGACGTATCATATCCCTATGTTGTTTTCAAAAATTCCTTGTATGTACTATTGCCTGCACAAGTTGGTTATATATGAAAACATAAAACTACTTAACATTTCCAATTATAATTATGATAAAAAATGGGGTGATGCTATGATCACATTCACAACAATTGTTTTTTTTTGTTTAAATGAATTTATTACAATTGATTTAAAATCATATAGTAATATATCTTTAATAAATGAGTTTAATGTTTAGAGGGGTGTAGCCAGAGCACCCTGTATTTTATAGAGCCATAATCAAAAAATCTGAGCTTTTATAAGGGAATTAGAAACGAGGAAAAAACCAAACTTTTCATAGTAAAACACACAAAACATATGGGAAATCACTTTTTTTCCTAAGACAAATTTCTAAATGAAAACGTTACAAATTCTTAATTATGATTTCTGAAATAATTTTATAAATGTTTGAATTTCAACATATATGAATATCGTTTAAGTAAATCGTTTTCATTTTCTTGTAATAATTGATTTATTTAAACCAAAATATTAAAAAAAATTCATAACAATAGCATTTTGGTCAAATTAAAATAAAAGCTTACTACGACTCGTTTGGTCATTAAGTCAATATACATTACATACATGGCAGTGCTGGCAGTAAACATTTGGAAAAATCGTACCAAAAATTACCACCTGGGGAAATTTCAAGTTCAAAAATTAACGTATGATAATTATGATAATTTTGCGATTAAATAATTTTTATTCGTATTTTTCTGCAAACATTTTAGACATCTTACGTACATTAGTAAAACTAAAGATAAGTTTAGCAAGTATTATTTTAATTTGTCAGAGCCAACTTTGATGTATTTTTCAAAATGAAAGTTCGAAAAATTATATTTTTGAAATAATTTAATTTTAATATTTATGCAATTAATATTTACTTAATACCAATAGGGCCTTCTTTTATATTGTTCTTAAAGATATGTAGAAAACATTTTATAATATTTTTGCTATTTTCATTGAAAAACTTGAAGCTAAAAAACACCATTTTTACTATGGATTCCTATAGAAATCAGTGAAAAGTTATACCACTAAAAAAGCTTCTAAAAAATACGTCATTAAGATTATGGCTCTATACTCTAGAAGGCTCTGGTGTAGCCCATCGGCTATTTACTAAATGTTTGAAATTTAATTTAATTTAGCGGTTCCAATTTGAGCTTAAATCTAAAAACTTAATCCTTCGAAGCCGTTTCACTAAATTGGTGTTTTCCAGCATACTATATGGAAGTCGTCATTTTGGTGTTGACTAAGACGTTCCAATTGTTGTTTCGCCTGTCTTTTGATTTCTTCGTTGACGTATTCCATCTTTAAATCCCTATGCAGGTTGTCATTTCTTATGTACCACGGTGCATTCACTATGTCACGTAGGCAGTGTTTAAAATTACTATTCAATTTGTTTTTATTCCCATTCTTCTAGTTTTAAATGAATTCTCCAATTCTCTTTTCTCTTCTTCGATCAAAATAGTTTACCAAAAATTCACGAATACTATCAAAGCAACCTTGATTATACAAAGCCATAGTCTAAAAAACACAGCTTTTATAAAGGAATTAGAAACGAGGAAAAAACCAAACTTTTCATAGTAAAATACACAAAACATATGGGAAATCACTTTTTTTCCTAAGACAAATTTCTAAATGAAAACGTTACAAATTCTTAATTATGATTTCTGAAATACTTTCATAAATATTTGAATTTCAACATATATGAATGTCGTTTAAGTAAATCGTTTTCATTTTCTTGTAATAATTGAATTTTTTAAAATAAAATATAAAAAAATTTCATAACAACAGCATTCTGGTCAAACTAAAATAAAAGCTTACTACAATTCGTTTGGTCATTAAGTCAATACACATTACATAGATGGCAGTGATGGCCGTAAAAATTTGGTTAAATCATACCAAAAATTACCACCTGAGGAAATTTAAAGTAAAAAAATTGTAGGAAAAGCAAAACAAATTCACAAAATATTAAGTACGAGTGATAATTTTGTGACTAAATAATTTTTATTCGTATTTTTCTGTAAATATTTTAGACATCTTACGTACACTAGTAAAACTAAAGATAAATTTAGCAAGTATTATTTTAATTCATCAGAGCCAACTTTGATTTATTTTTCAAAATGGAAATTCGAAAAATATATTTTAGGCATAGTTTAATTTTAATATTTCTGCAATTAATATTTATTTAATAACAATACAGTCTTCTTGAATGTTGTTGTTCAAGGTATGTAGAAAACATTTATATAAACGTTTTATAATATATTTGCTTTTTTCATTGAAAAACTTGAAGCTAAAAAAGACCATTTTTACTATGGATTCCTATGGAAATCGATGAAAAGTTATACCACTAAAAAAGCTTCTAAAAATTACGTCATTATGATTATGGCTCTATACTCTAGAAGGCTCTGATTCAGTAACAAATGATTAATGAGCGAAGAAAAGAAAAAAAAAATGATAGAATCGATCTACTGAATAGAATAGAAATATATTTTTCTTCTGTTTGATGAGAATTGAGTTCAAACAGTGATAATTTTGGTCAAAAATTCGAATATTTTATGATAATTTGGTGTAAAACCACAGAGAACATATATGCAGAGTACCCGAGTCATGTATGGTCTGATGTGTACTTTGTACTAACCAAATATCGAAAAAATTATAGGGGAAATTAATGTACATCCAACGGTGCAACCATACATATTCTGAAAATTGTATATTCTTCTCGCTTCTTCTTTCATATATTGAATCTGAGTTCAGGCAAGTGAATCAAAATATAATAATCATTTTGAATGTGTGCAATGTTCTTTACAAAACAGAAATAAATGTATAAGTAGAGCGTTAGCATTGGTTCCAAAATAGTTATACCATACAGTACCCAACAACATAGTGTAATGAAATGCATAGAGTTTCTATATAAAAATAAATTTTATTGACTGATGAATGTTTTTGGTTTTTTACTGTAAACAAAATATTATTCCTCATTTCAAAACAATATGGTGGGGATAAAAATTGAAAATAATCAACAACGAATGAGCCGATTTAGACGTGTTTTCTTGCATCAGCTTTCTCTGCTTTCAAAGTTTTCGTTTAGACGTGTTTGCTTGAATCAGTTTCACTGTTGTTATTTATCTATGTGTGTGTAAAAATCTTCTAGTTTAAAAAAATGAATAGTAGAGCATATATGTATTAGAAAGTGATGAAGAAAAAATTAAAAAGAATATTTTGGACTATACTCTGCCGGCGCAAAAATGTATACATAAAAAGTGAATCACTTACGAACAGTTTACGAACGGTTTCTTATATGCCGCACTACTACTATTTCACAATTTCAGATTTCATATATGAATTTACATAACCGTGTAGTTTTCTTCATTCCATTTCTAAACAGAATGTGATTTTTGATAAAGTAAAGCGTGGTCTGCCATTTTAATATTAAGTAAATTTTTAATTTGATATTAATTTTTGTTGTTGATAAATATATACAATTTAGTGAATGATAATGACGGCGACATTTATAATATATACAATACATTATTAGCTATTTCTATTTAAGTATTATGTTATTTTATTTTAATATTTTAATAAATTTGTTGAACTTTATACAGAATTCAAATGTGATATATCTAATGTTTTATTAAGAAACGTTAATCTTGTCACTTATGAGTATATATAAGTAAAAATAAATGTGATAAAATTTAGTATAGGTATAATTAATAATTAATTGATATAATATCAAATAAATAAAATCATATATTTGAAAAAAATAAAACAAAATACGTTGTTTTTATTATTAATTCAAAATTATTGGCGGAATAATACTCAAACCGTACGTAATATTCATTTTAGAAGGCTCATAATCGTTACGCCCATATGAGTTCATAAATGTTACGTAAAAGGTGTACACATTACGAATATTTTTTTATAAACCAATACATAAATAAGTCTTCGCCAATTTGTTTCACTTCTCATGTGACAAGAGTATCATTTATGTAACATATCTACTCAGTAGAAGAGACTATTCATAAAATGAACGTTTGCGTTACGCGTGGCCGGCAGGTTATAAGCACGGATACTTTTGGTATTCCTGAATTAATTCTAATGTTTGTCCCCGACTCGAATTGTCCGTTTGATATTCCAAATTTTCTGCCATCTTTACAAACTATCTAAAAAAAAAAATATGACCTTCGGAAATTTTATATAACTATTTTTTTTGTGTTAGTGCAAAGAAATAGAAGAATCAAACAAAATTTTTGTTGAAAAAAGAATCACAAAAATATGACCTTCGAAATCAATTTATAGAGAGAGAGGTAAAGAAAGGAGGAAAGAAACTGATGCAAGAAAACACGTCTAAAGGTGGATTTATATTATCAGTTCCTTTCAGTTCCTACTCGTATCGTGTCAGACATAATCAATTTATACTATCCGTACCTTTCAATTCAGGCATTTTCTTCGTATGATTATCATTATATATTCGTATCTTTGGGTTACGTATATAGTAAAGATAACACGCAAAAATACAAAAATGTTTTAGTATCAATTTACAATTTTTGTTTGTTTCGCTATTCTTTCGTATTTTTTCGCCTTCAGATATCAGACAAAACATTCTTTTCAACAATATGTGTCTGTGTCGGTATGAGTAGGAACGGATAGGAAAGGATAATATAAATACTCCTATAGAAAATATATGTAACGATGTTTTTTTTTGTCTGACACGATACGAGTAGGAACTGATAATATAAATCGACCTTAAATCGGCTGAATAAAATTTACGATCAAAAAGAATATAAAATACATATTTGTTCTTTGTTGGTACATTTCATCGTTCTATATACATATCTATGTCATAGCATTCAATACGTTAAAAAATTAATTTAGACAATCACAAATAAATGTACCAACTGGCTTCTCGATCATTGTTTTTTTTTCCAACCGCTATATCCCAGTAGGAAAGTTGTCAACATGCATGTGAATTTAATTTGAACACCAAATATACGTTCTTTCTCTCCCCTTTTTGTATAGCATGTGTTTGAAAGAGAAAAAAAAATATTGGCATGTCGTAAATTGGTATGATGTTGACTAAATGACCAATTGATGACATGTCTTACAATGTTCACATAAGACATGTCGAGGAAATATTCACCATCTAGGACAAACATTTGACATATCAAAAGCATTACTAATTTCGCGACGGCGTCATGCATGAATCATGTAAGTCAAATACAAACTAGTTCCTTTTTTTAATGCGATGTAAAGAAACAAACATATATATTTCGGTTCTTCCCTTGTTCATACATTGTTTTGTATAATTTGTTTTTTATGTTACATAATAGAGTATATCATAACACGTCTTAGAAAATATATTTTGTTATATTGTTCGCATTATTTTAAAAATTAAATTTTAATATTTGTTAGAATTTATAAAGGAAAATACATAATTTCACGTGCTTTTAAAATATAAATACATATTTTAAAATTTAATCCGGTAATTATTTTTTAGTAATAAATAACTAATAGTTATTAGTGGCTATCCCGAAGTTCCGCAGCCCCTTTTTTTTTAATTTGTGTTATTCTAAATTGAACCAAAGTGCAAGTTAGTTCGATCGATTTGTTATACAATTTAACTAAAATAGATTTATAATATTTTAATAATATGTAGTTCAAAATCAATATGTTTAATAACATAAAAGGATTTTCAAAAACCAATTATTACAGAAAAGTAAAAAACTCAGAAAGTGCAATACAAGAACAATGGCTGGAAAGTGTAAGTGAAATAACACAAAATCGCGACAGAAAATGTATTGAAAATAATCTGAAAAATTTTAAAACAATAGAAAGTGCACCTAATAATGATGAAGGTTATATTGTAGATAATCCGAATTATGATTTTATTAGCGATAGTGAAATTGACATTGTAATGGTTTCTAACTCACTCTCAGATACTGAACCTGAGAGTAAATTAAATTTAAATAAAAAGTTAGCTAGTTGGGCTGTTAAATATAACATAACCAGAATTGCTTTTAATGATCTAATTAGAATATTAAATCATTCAAGTAGGATCATCAAATCAAGTTCTGCGAAAACATTATTAAAATGTACAGGTGATATGCCAATTTTAAAGGAAATACCCGGCGGAAAATACATGCATTTTGGTGTTCAAAAGGCAATTATACATTTAAATTTAACGGATAAAATGTTAAATAACATTGATACAATTTTTATTGATGTGGGTATTGACGGTATTCCAATATTTCGAAGCAGTTTCGCCACATTATGGCCAATTTTAGGTTCAATAGTAAATTTTCCAAATTTACATCCATTTGTAATTGAATGTTTTGAAGGGCCTGGTAAACCGTTGTCGGTGAATAGTTTTTTGCAGGATTTTTTATCGGATATTACAAACTTGATTAAGCATGGGGTTTTAGTTAACAAACGTGGATTGAAAAAAAAACATTTATGTGCAACTTTTTACATGTGATGCATCCGCAAGATCATTTTTAACCGGTACAAGAGGGCACACATCTTTCGACGGATGTAGCAAATGCTGTCAAAAAGGAAAAAAAATCAATGGACGGGTATGCTATTCAACTTTAAAGTCAGATGATAGAACTGATGAAACATTTTCTAAAAGACTACATTTGGAACACCATTCCAGTGAGTTTTATCACAATAAAACGGTTTTGGAAAATATGATTGGAATGGTTTCCCAATTTCCAATCGAACCGATGCACTTATTGGATCTGGGAATAATGAAGAAATTATTACAAATTTTGACTGGTACCAACTTTGAATCGAAATTTAAGATGTCTACAACAAATTTACAAAAAATGTCGAACCAACTAATAAATTTCAATGATTTCATCCCGAAGGAGTTTCAGAAACAGATGGAAAGCCACCGAGTTGAGGCAATTTGCACTTTACACTGGTGTTGTTGTACTAAAAGATAATATTGATGTGAAACAGTACCAGCATTTTTTGAGTTTTTTCTGTGCTTATCGGCTATTATCCCATCCCAGTGATTGTATAAAAAATTCGTTTAGAGCCCATCAATTTATTCAAAATTTTGTGACTGACTTTGCAGCAATGTATGGAGAAAATCTTATCTGCTATAACATTCATAATCTACTTCACTTAAGCGATTGTGTTCGGCAGTATGGTTGTCTCGCATCTTTTTCTGCGTAAAAATTCGAAAACCATTATAACTATTAAAGAAAAGAATTAGAAAACCGACACATATCTTACAACAAATCTACAACAGAACTCGCGAATTAAATGGGTTTTCCGAAATTGAAACCCCGGAATCCTTCACCAAATTTTATATAGGAAGCACAAAATCCAACTGCTTTTGTATTATTAAAACCAATATTTTTTTTTTTCAATTTCGCGGGTCGATAATTTAACCATTGTTGGATATAGATTCCAAACGAAATTTTTTTTTTTTAAATATCTAGTATCATCATCATCGTTAGGAATTTTTGAAGTAAGCGATCTAAGTAATGAACTTGAAAGCTACAATATTATGGACATTAGTTATAAAAGTGTTGCGTTACCTTATAAAAATGTTCTAATTTTTATCCCGTTATTACACATACACAATTAATTTAATAATATTATTAGAAATAATCACCAACAATGGCAGAGCCATTAAATTTGTTTTCATCACGCCAATCTGATGATGTAATATATGAAGAGAGCCAAATACCACAATATACAATTCGTAAGTAACCTTTTTTTAGTAAGGCTTCTTTGTAGTTATTTGAGTGCATTGTATTAATATAATTTTAAATTATTATTACAGATTCAACAAATTCGACCTTCTGTCCTGAAATTGAAACACATCGCCACATAATTGCATCACCACTATTGCCAGTAATATCATCACATACCAAACCAACATCAGAGCATTATCGACCCTTAATCGACAATTTCCCTTTAATGGCAGAGTCACCAGATTTATTCAATTCGGTTGAATCAGATGATGCAGAAGTGGACGAGAATACCTTATCAAAGAATCCCATTCGTAAGTAAAAATTTTCGTAAATTTTGTGTGATATAAAAATAGATTTAAACAAAATCTATATTCTGCCACAAACAGGAAAATGCAATAAAATTTTTAATTCTCCGATATAATCACAACCACGGATATCATCAATACACCATCAAAAACAGCCAAATGAAACTTTTTCTTTAAATATGTTTAGTCAAATATAGTATATGCAAGAACGCCGTTAAAGAGCCACACAAACGGAATTCGACAATATAGAGAACACACACCATAATATTACAGGTATGAGTATATTATTAAAATTTCTATAAATGACATAAATTTTGTACATATTTTTACTATTTTTAAATTGTAACAAATATTTCTTATTTTTTTTTACAGACGTACTACAGGATTTTCTAATTAAGCAATTCTCAAGTATTAACACCCGACTTGATAGAATAGAAAACACGATCAAATCTAAAAAAAATATAGATTTAGAAATATTGTTACCAATAGGATTCATCGAATGACTAAAAGAATTTTAAAAATTATTAAATGAAAATTTTAAAATTAAATTTGTAATTTAATATTAACCAATCTTCTGTTATATTCTCGTATATATTCTTCAAATTATTTTTATTTTATGATAGATGGACTACGTAAAGAAAATTCAGGGGAACGAAGAAGATTATGCCCGATTATTAAGACATCTATTTTCTGACGAATTGTTGTTCGAGTATAACTGGAATGGGGAGAAAGGAAAACGGGGACTAAAATTTATAGCGATATTTGCTGAAGTTTTGTTTGGTAAGGTTATTAGTAATAATCATTTTACTTTTATTATTTTGTTTTATAGACGCAATTGGAGAGGAATCGTTGGCGTTATATGAAGGCAAAATTAAAACAATCATTAAGCGCACTCATCAGCGGCACTTAACACGCATTAGCCGAGAAAATAAAGAAAACATGAAATGAAATAATATTTTTTTAAATAATAAGTGCAGTCAGTATTCACCTATTTGTACGCAATTATATTTTTAAATTATGTCAAGCAACATTTAATTTATTATTATATACATAATAATACATACATACTATTTTTGAATTTTTTTGCACTATTTAAATAATTTTTTGATACTATTTAATTTATTTATTAATGTCGTATGAAATCCTTAAGACCTACTTTATATTGAATTTGATTATTGTGATTTCTGTTGAATTTCTAAAATAATTTTTAAACAGAAAATAAAAATATTAAAGAATTTTTAATTAGTTTAATATTAATATAATTTTATTATGAAATCAGAAGAACTTTATTTAATTACTTACTATTTTGGAATTTTATATGTTTAATAATATATATAAATGTAAGGATAAATAAATTTTTTATTAACTGTTTTATAAATATAATAGTTATCCATTAAAGTATAATACAATTGTATTATGTTTTGAAATTTCTTGGTGCAGGACTGTCGTCATTTACCATCCATGTTATGTCTCATACTATTACATTATGAACCTTCATATCACTGACAATCATGTTAAGTCACATAATATAAGCTTATGATGCATCGAAAACGATTCGTCTATGAACTGCCACATTATTGTCAATCAGGACAAGTCACATACTATTAGTTTATGAGGTATCTGAAGCGATTCTCTATTAACTGTCATGTTATTGTCAATTATGACTAGTCACAGATTAATCGTCTCAGCATGTCACGTATGAAAACGAGTTCCGCTTTTTGATAAAATTCTATATACGTGTCATGCATGAATGTCATTGACAAGTCACTAGTCTTTCTCAAATGATTTTCCTGCTGTGATGTGTTAGTGTGCTCCTTCGCATTTATATTATTTTATTTTTGCATGGTTTTGTTTATGTTATTTTTATTTTCAAATTTTTTCTGGCAGGATTTTTTTTTCTGTTTCCACATGACTGTAAAAGCATTTGTCACAAATAAGAAAAATTGAAGAAAGTGCTTTAATGGTATTTCGAGATTTTCGCTTTTTATTTTTCGAGAACTTTTTACTTTTAAAATTTTTAATCATTTACATGTTGTTGTATGTGCATTATATAAAAAATATTTAACATTGCGACACGTGCATTTATTTTTTTCAATGAATATGTTACCTTAGAATTATTTCTATTTCCTATTTAAAATAAAGTAGATATGCCTAAATTCAGAAATGTGAAATGAAAAGTAGACTATTTCGAGTTTATAAGTTTTGTTTCAATTTAGTTTTACAAATTTATGTTTAATAAATTGTTTCAGATATGCTTCTTAAATTAAAATTTGACCATTTTAACAGTTCAGTTAATGAAAAAAATATTTTTTTTTAAGTACATATTTAAAATTTTTAATTTTTTTGACCGCAGACGACAGCTGTTTGACATTTTTGGAACTCTTCTGTGGTTTTTGAAACATTTAGAAATTGGTGAATTAAACAGAATCTTCATACTAGTAACATTGGCAAAATGGATACCAATATCATGGCTAGTTGGTGTATAATTGTAACCACCCTTACCTCGAAGAACTGAAAAAAAAAATGTCCAGAGCATCTTGGTTTGTTTTACCCGTGAGAATATAATCGATTCCAAAATTTTCGTCTAAATACTCAATCAACATTAATTGGGAATTTATCGTTAATTCCAAGCCTTTTAAAAATTTAAAATAATTTTCATCAGGTGAAATCACTTTCAAATTTCTCAGGTAATCTAACGATTCTACCAAATACCATATTTATATGTACTACTGCCTTTTCGAAGGAAGGATTTAATACATAGAGGTATACAAAACGTTGAATTCACTATAATTGTGAAAATTAATTTGAATTGAAATTACCTTTAGCGTAGTTCGAATAGCACAAGCTACGGTCTTGCTTAGAAATTGAACTGCCAACTTTACGTTAATTTTTTGAAATGTCTTTGGATTAATGTGAGAATTAGTCCACTTCGGCATCAATTTAATTTTTTGATGTTTTTCGTTTTCGAAAATCCTGCGAATAACGTTGCTGTCGATTACTCTATGATCCGAGTGCTTAATCTGATTGCTTAGTAGAGCATTTTGAGCCGATTTTAATAGATGCGGAGTATCGAATTGCGCAAATACCTTCTTGTTATTACACGAAAAGAACGGTTTATCCGGCATAATTCAAAGATATTTGAAAGCTGCTAGGTTTGTTGCCGCCTGATCGCATGTAATCATATTAATTTTCAAATTTAGACTTTCTTCGCATATGCTGTATCCTTTATATATAAGACTCGGTCGATTGCAATTCAGTTTCAACCTTCTTCATCATGACTAAAATTTAAAATTCAATGAATAATGGTCACTCAAAAACCAAATTTGAATTTTAAACTTACTTGAAGAAACATTTGGAACACTACTAGATTGAATTTTTTAAATTGAAAATTAAAGAAAAAACTTAGTTATAGTATGTTGATCAAACTGAAATGTTGCCAAAAAGTATTGTTAGGTGACAAAAGTCGATGTGCAAAATTTCAGTGCGAGAGGATCACGGGAAGTGGGTCAATTCTGAACTTGAAGATCGTAAGGACACTCAAGCAAGCAATCAAGCAGGTGAAGTTAATATAAAGGATATAAAAATGAGCCGAACTTGCACATTCCTTTTTCCTTACGTTTCCGTCGTCACAAAATCCATCAATATTTCACGTTAATGTATTAAACGTTCAGTCTTTTTTTATTTTGATTTTATCAAAACTTAAAACGCATAGTCTAGATTCTTCCGGTATCGCTTTAAAAATATTTTTTATCTTCAAAACTAGAATTTCATTTACACCAGCAGGTATAAATTGAATGGGAGACCAGTTAAATAATGACGTGAGTGAAGGTAATTTCAGGGAAAGCGTATTTCTGAGATATTTGTATGTAGTAGCGGATTTGTAATAGAGGGACTGTGCAAATAATTTGTCATAATTATTATAGAAGAAGTCTTGCTTCAGAAGAAGTTTACAGATGTTTTTGTTGCAGTGTTTACCGTTGGCAAATTGTCAATGGTTTCATCAATGGTCGTTTTATGTTGTTATATTTTCTTTTTAAAATATCAAAATTACGTTGCATTCTACGTTTCTGGAGGTTTATTAATTTGAATTCAGTTTTAACTTTAATTAATTTGCTTTTGAACATCTTTACGTCTCTAACGTTCTTAATTCATACAGTTGAAATCTGAATTGCATTTTGATTCACAATGATGGCATACAATATTGTTAATGAGTTTTAAAAACTCATTTTTTTTGTCCACTTACATCAGGATCAGTTTGCGTACCATCGGTGTGAAGTTTCTGACAAAATTTGTCAAAGAAAATATTGAAGAAAGTGTACAATTTTTTAACAGTGTAATTCAATAAAAAAAATTGAAACGAAATATCACGTGGATAAAATAACAAATAAAATAAAAACAAACATCACAAGAATTTAGGTTGCACTTACAAATCTTAAATAAAATCAAATGGCAAGTTAAGAAGTTAAGATTAATTGTCAAAATTCAAACGTTTTTTTGGCGAAAATGTTGTTCAATTAATTTTGTCAGAGTGATCCTAGAGCTTTACGACATATCATGTCATATGCATTAAATAGCTCTTACTATAAGCTATCGATATGATACGGTCGAATTAATGGCTAGTGGGGAACACTATGAATTGACAAGCTCTGAAGTGCCAAGATAGTCGAAATTCACACGTGTTTTGGTGAAAATGTTGTTCAATTAATTTTGTCAGGGCGATCCTAGAGTTTTCCGACATATCACATGATATGCATTAAATAGCTCTTACTATAAGCTATCGATATGATACGATCGAATTAATGGCTAGTGGGGAACACTATGAATTGACAAGCTCTGAAGTGCCAAGATAGTCGAAATTCACACATTTTTTTGTCGAAAATGTTGTTCAATTAATTTTGTCAGAGTGATCCTAGAGCTTTACGACATATCACATGATATGCATTAAATAGCTCTTACTATAAGCTATCGATATGATACGGTCGAATTAATGGCTAGTGGGGAACACTATGAATTGACAAGCTCTGAAGTGCCAAGTTAGTCAAAATTCACACGTGTTTTGGTGAAAATGTTGTTCAATTAATTTTGTCAGGGCGATCCTAGAGTTTTCCGACATATCACATGATATGCATTAAATAGGTCTTACTATAAGCTATCGATATGATACGGTCGAATTAATGGCTAGTGGGGAACACTATGAATTGACAAGCTCTGAATTGCCAAGATAGTCAAATTTCACACGTGTTTTGGTGAAAATGTTGTTCAATTAATTTTGTCAGGGCGATCCTAGAGTTTTCCGATATTTCACATGATATGCATTAAATAGCTCTTACTATAAGCTATCGATATGATACGGTCGAATTAATGGCTAGTGGGGAACACTATGAATTGACAAGCTCTGAAGTGCCAAGATAGTCAAAATTCACACGTGTTTTGGTGAAAATGTTGTTCAATTAATTTTGTCAGGGCGATCCTAGAGTTTTCCGACATATCACATGATATGCATTAAATAGCTCTTACTATAAGCTATCGATATGATACGGTCGAATTAATGGCTAGTGGGGAACACTATGAATTGACAAGCTCTGAAGTGCCAAGATAGTCGAAATTCACACATTTTTTTGTCGAAAATGTTGTTCAATTAATTTTGTCAGAGTGATCCTAGAGCTTTACGACATATCACATGATATGCATTAAATAGCTCTTACTATAAGCTATCGATATGATACGGTCGAATTAATGGCTAGTGGGGAACACTATGAATTGACAAGCTCTGAAGTGCCAAGATAGTCAAAATTCACACGTGTTTTGGTGAAAATGTTGTTCAATTAATTTTGTCAGGGCGATCCTAGAGTTTTCCGACATATCACATGATATGCATTAAATAGGTCTTACTATAAGCTATCGATATGATACGGTCGAATTAATGGCTAGTGGGGAACACTATGAATTGACAAGCTCTGAATTGCCAAGATAGTCAAATTTCACACGTGTTTTGGTGAAAATGTTGTTCAATTAATTTTGTCAGGGCGATCCTAGAGTTTTCCGATATTTCACATGATATGCATTAAATAGCTCTTACTATAAGCTATCGATATGATACGGTCGAATTAATGGCTAGTGGGGAACACTATGAATTGACAAGCTCTGAAGTGCCAAGATAGTCGAAATTCACACATTTTTTTGTCGAAATTGCGAAGATTTGCTTTTTTTCATTGAAAAACTTGAAGCTAAAAAACACAATTTGTACTATGGATTCCTATGGAAATCAATGAAAAGTTATACCACTAAAAAAGCTTCTAAAAAATACGGCATTATGATTATGGCTCTATACTCTATAAGGATCTGTCCTAATTCCTTTATAAAGCTGTGTTTTTTATACTATGGCTTTGTATAATCAAGGTTGCTTTGACAAAATACAATATTTTAAGTGTTGAGAAGCTTTGAGATTTTTCTTTGTGTAACGGTTTATTGAATGTCGGTGGTTATAATTGTAAAGAAAAACTTTAAGTTATCTGTTTGGGAAAAAATATGCAAAACTGTATTAAAAATAAAGACAGAACGAATTAAAGAAATATGTAAATAAACGGAAAAACTGTTATGATCATTTTGTGTAATTTATAACGTAATGTGGCGTATTTCGAATTAATATACTTTGTCCACGATTAACGTATGTGCCGTGGACAAAGTATCGTATTCTACTCGCATATAATGGCTGTTATTCACTCAGATGATTTACGACACTCGCCTATCGGCTCGTGTCGGTAAACTTCATCTTCGTGAATAACAGCCATCATTATATGCTTGTTGAATAATATGCTATTGTTACTTTGTTTGTTCTATTTGGTTTTTTTCATTATTTTTTTTTTGTCTGCCCGTATAATTTTCTCACTGTGTGACAAAATGGTCAAATTCGAATTGTGATGAAGTGTATTGTAAGGGGAAATCAGCTACCCGTACAAAAAAACAGTATATTTGGGATTGTCGCTGTGGTACGTGTTAAGGTTGTGCCAGAAAATATTACAAACCATGCATACAATTAATCACATGATAAGATATTAAGTATTCTGAATAGCTGTATTCCAGTATATGAGTATCGCGATTGTGGAGTTAGGGAATAACGGATACCATCACATCATTGCATACTCGTATAAGGATAAGTATCGTCAAAATTAAAAAACTGTTTTCCTCTTTCGTTGCAAAATTGCATTAATATTGAAAATTATTTTTATTAATTTTTTTCTTCACCTAATGTAATTTCACATACTCAATTGAAAGTTTTTTGTCTTGCCAACGACATTCAGTAGTCATTTAGTATTAATTTGGTGTTTTGTATATGATGTATACATACATATGTAAGTGCGTCGGTATGATAAGTCTCAAATAATGTGTTCTTAGGCTATTATTATTATTATTTTTTTTTTTTCGGGAAGCATCGCGTGGTTGTTGATATGGGCATACGGTACGGTAAGATTATCGTTTTTTTGTAGCAGGCCGATTGTTCAAATAAATGGTGAATCAAGAACCTCCCAGCCCTTAGCATACTGGATGTAAGGGAGTTGCAAGCATGTGCACATCCTGGGGAATAATTGTAACGAAATGGAGATAGCATGATTGGGTCGCAAGAGAATCTTGGTTCCAGATAAATGCTTTTCGTTACGGAAAAATAAAATTCAACCTGTCAGAGTTTCGGTGTGGTCTTAGTTTTGCCGGCTAAGGCTCAAGGGATTGGGGTGGCGTTTCCGAAGATGACCGGAAGCTAGTTTGACAAAATTGGGACTTTAAAAAAAAAAAAAAAAAAGATTCAGACCGGGAATACTCACCCTGACAACGTCCGAAACTCACCTACATTTCACCCTAAACAATGAATAACTTTATCGGTACATGACGTTATTGAGCATCGCAAAGTTTCTCATTCTGCAAAAAAAAACACATTTCACGAATCGAAATAGCGGACGAAAGCGGAATTATTAGAATGGAAGACGGATTGCTTCAGTTAGTATACTTAATGACTAAAATTGTTTGACTTATCAAACTATTTTTAATAAATTAAGTATTATCCGACAATGGTGATAATAATAATGAAAATTGTAAATAAAGAAGAATTATAGAAAAAAAATCGAAAATATTAAAAATAATTTGCAATCAAAATATGTTTGTACTAAATTTTATGAATTTTCAAAAGAACAAAAAAAAAAAAAATGAAAGATTAACTTAATTAAATATAAGAAGAAATAATAAATAAATGTTTATTTTATTAATAATAATTGCGATGGTTTATATTATTAATTATTAATATTGATAAAGAATTGCACGTATTTCAATTCTTTATCAATATTAATAATTAATAATATAAACCATCGCAATTATTATTAATAAAATAAACATTTATTATTATACACAAAAAAAAAACAAAAACTTAGCTTGTATATCGGTTATGATGAATTGGATTCCTGATACTAAGTATCCACACAGATTAACGGTACCATAAATAGTAAGATGAAAGTACTGTGTAAGGTAATCGTTTTGCATTTACAGAAAGTTGGCCTATTCCAGATTATTGATGTTAATCTCAGACAACTTTTGGCTTATAAGAGCTTTAATTTGCCACACTTAATGTTTCGTAGCACAACACTGATCCACTATAACAATATTCTTTTGTTCTTACACTGCAATCGTTCATTCACAACTTCGTTTGTTTTTCTACGTTTTTATTTTGATTTCTGACCAATCCCATATTTATTATTTTGTTCGGTTTAATACCACGCGGTAATCACTTCACACCAGAAAATTTTTCTGATTTATAGGGTCAAAATCAGAAAATTTTTCTTTTTATTGTCCTTCTTGGTCCGTTATCAAATTCTCATTAGCAAAATATTTAGTTCATTCTCATTGATAATTTTATCGAAAAACAAAATAAAATGAGCAACTTTGCAATTGTGCTACAATTGGATTATTCAGAGCCGAATAACCATAGATTTTGAAATGTCATTGGAGCGAAGATTCGGCTGTGCAGATTGTCACGAAGATTCGTTACATAATCTCGAAGGCCATGCGCTACACATACAGTGCCTTATCCACTCCCAACTCCTCTTCCATGATTCTTCTTACTACTGACATATGATCATCCGTTGATCGAAGAAAGCCCCTTGATATGAACTCATTTCTGCCATATATCTGGTTAATATGTCTAACAACAATTTTGAATAAATTCGATAAACAACATCTATGATTGTAATCCTTCTGAAATCAGTGTTGTGTTTGGATTTGGAACTTCTTTTAATGGAATTTGGACTGTTTTCATCCAATCTTCCGGGTTGCAGTTCGTTTTCACTAAATGTAATTGTACCAGAATTTGGTACAAACCCGCTGCTGCCCCTCTTCTGATACCCATTACTACGCTCCTGACTTCTTCCATATTTGGAGGCTCTTGATTGGCCAATGGCCATTTTCCCTTATTAATGGTACTTGAGTTCCTTCAGATTTAGTGAGCTTCGATTTCCATCTTGTTAATAATATGTCAGCAGAAGGCTTTTGACTGTTGTGCAGTCGATATTGTTTAATAAAATGATAAGTTTTTTTTTATCCTTTCGTGTGGTTTATATTTTCCTAGTTCTGAAAAGAAATCGTAACAAGCCTCTTTTCTTGCTCGATTACACTTTTGATTATTAAAAATTGATTACCAAAATTTATGTAAATTAATTAGCTTGTTAATTTATTAATTATTTAAAATTGTGTGAATGTTTAGTGCAGTTTCCTTGGAAGACATTTGGCAGTGCAGTTTCACTGAAATACACCTCACATCTTCGACATTGAAAATTAAATTGACAACCACATAGTTTACAAACAACGTAATAAATAATTTGAAATATTTTTTTACAAAACGATTTCCGCAGAACCGAGAAAGAACCCAAGGGCAAACAAAAACTGATTACGGTTTTATATTTTCCAAGTAAGACAGAAATTGATTAAATTTTTATATCGCCGTAGACTAATACACACAATTGATGGAGATTACCAGTGAAACTCAGCATAACGCGATAAGCACAAAAAAAACTAATTAAATTCTAATTGATTCAAATGATGGTCGACAATGTAATTTACATAAAACAATTTTAAAAATTTTTTTTTTTTTTTTTATAACAACGTTTAGGGATTTTGACTTTCGTGTGTCATTACGAGTAAATCCAAATTAGTTAATTAAATTCAGTGGAATTTAATTTAGTTTTAATATATACATGACAAAATTAAATTACAGGCAAATTACCAAAACTAATGATTCAAACATTAAGTTATTCTGTTGTTTTCCAGATTGATAAACATTTTACGAGGAGAGATTGTTAAAACGTAAAATTCGTATAATAAATTCTTTACACGGAACCTTTACCATTTCCTCTGGGTTTATTGAACCGTATGTTTATTTAGTTTTTTTTAATATTTATTGTATTTTTAAATAAAGTGTGTATTTCCGTATTCATTTAGTTGGCTTATAACTTATGACAATATTTTTTTAAACCAATAAAATATTCAGCAAATTACAAAAATTAGTTACTAATAATCAAAGTTAGCCTAATTAAGACTGAGGCTAAATTCTAGTTAATTATAATCATTTAAATCAAATTTGCATTCAATTTTGGCCAGTCGGATTATGACGATGATCGAGAGTAGGAATGAGAAAGTTACTGTCCAGCAAATACTAAAAGTGGAACAACGTGAGACTACTATGAAATGGTAGCATATGTGATGGTACACGTAACTTACCTATGTTTTATATCCTATTTGCGCCACAATTAAGCGTTTCCTCGCAGATTGCTTTATGCTTCTTGAAAGCTCATGGGACGTTCTATCTAAAACCATCAGTGGTTTGAACATCGTAACTTATCTTCATCCTATTTCAATTAAAAATGTCGTTAGCACATAGGTTTTCATTGAAATTGGGACCAAGTTTTATCAATGTTTCCGTCATCCTACCAACCTCAAATGAAGTGTATGGTATACTCTAGTTCAATCCGCCACAAGGTAGCGCTTATTCTCGTTCTTCTTGCGCTGCCGCTATACATCCCGTGAAGGGATTTGGCCGCCTCAACGATGTTCCGCCACATAGTTTGATCCGTCACAAGAGAACGCCATACACGGTGACCGAGTGTGTTTAGTTCAATTTCAGCGTCGTCCATCCATCGGTTCGTTGGTGCCGAATCCAAGGTCTATTTAGTGCCCCGATTTAGTGAACGAAGCACGTGCCCAACCGATCCAAACCTTGACGATTTTATGAATCCAATGATGTCGACTTTATCAAGATCATTTCTGATCTCGTGATTCATTCGCAACCTGTATATGGCTTCCTGTTTAATGTGGCCGAGAATTATTCTTATGAGCAGTTACAGCAATTTTATGGATGTTTCGTGCTGTGGTGATAACTGGTCTATCAGCGCTTCGTAAATGCCCAGTCTTATCGTCGTCAGCGTATGCTAATAGCTGGGTATCCTCCTACAGGCCATTTCCAATAGGTATTTTGATAGTCTTCTTTGAACGTAAGGAAATCTGAGGGCATGAGTTTGGAAAACCCTGTGGCCACGCCTACGTAAGCAAGTATTCGTGTACAATTTTATATGAATCGTGCTTTATAGGATAATTCCAAAAGACATTGTAGCCAACTCATATTGCAATGAATGTATACAGATTGCAGTGATAGACAAAACTACTTTCTAGCATCAGCAGATTTGTTTGGAAATCCCTGTGGCCATGACCACGTACGGAAATATTCCCATTCGTATCTCATTACAAGGTGGTTTGGCGTCTATTGGAGGGGGGAATCAAAGTTGAGTAGATTAATCAACCAGCTGCCTCCTCGTGGCAACCACTGGTAACTAAGGCCATTTGGCACAGGCCAAAGTACGACGCTAAAGGATTAAACCTTGACAAAAAACCCTAATCTAAGGTGGAACAGCACATGCCGATAGATGAATGGCTGATAAGTTAATCAGTCCAAATATGCGGACTCTGGATACCAGGCACCCTCCAGTTTTATTTAGCCTTCCTGTAGTAAAGCTGGGTGACCTACATGCGATTTGCAATTCCCAGCAACTCGTAAGAGTCAATTCAAACGGAAGACGGGGCAGGAGTAGGAATATACGGGAGTGGGACAGCCCTCTCGAAGTCCTTGTTCTCCAATGCTACCGTCTTTCTAGCGAAACTAAATGCTGTAGTAAACATCTAGGAGGGAGAGCAATAAGCCCAGCTAGTATGTATCACGTACTGGCTGGCAGTATTATCAGGGTCATTAAGAACCTGAATATTGACTGGACAGATAACTAAGCAGGGTCCAGCACAATAGAACTTTTAGGTCGCAGTGCGAGGTGGCTGATCGCCCACATGGCGCTCCAATAATAATAATAATATTCTCATTACAAATTTATGCGAATCGTCCTTTCTAGGACAATTCCTAAGAACCTCTTAGCCAACTTATATTGCAACTGCGGTATATAGGTTGCACTTAAGATAGAGAAAACTACCTAACCTAATAATCCCTAAAGACCTCGTAGCCAACGCATATTCCAATGGTAGTATATAGGTTGCATTCAGAATTGACAGACCTACCTTTTGGCATCCGCAAATATGTACGGAGATCCCTGTGGGCACGGCTACGTAAGCAAATATTCGCATAACAGGATAACTCCTAAGGACCTTATAGCCAACTCATATTGCAATGACGGTGTATACGTTGTATAACGTTCAAAATTGCCTCGTCCGTTCCAAAATGATTGTAGTGGTGATTATACATACTTTTGATTTTGGCGAAATATTCATCAATGAGACCAACTCCTTTTTATCGAATCTCTGAGATTTGTGAGATATGGCATTGTAATACAGCGTTTGTCCTATTAAGAAATTCCTAGAATTTAAGGAATACTCCTTGGTAACCTTTCTAGATGTAGAAGGTGCCTTTAGCAACGTTAGACCTGTGGCAATAATTCGGGCTTTGTCAAGTCTTGGTGTGGATAGTTAAGATGCTGAGATGCAGGATCATGAAGGCTAAGCTGCGCGGATCCTCCGTTAGCAGATTTGTAGGTGTGGGTACACCGTAAGGTGGACTCTTGGCTCCCCTGTTTTGAAACTTGGCCATAAATGACCTGTTACTGAACTGGAGGGGCAAGGCTTTAGAGTGGTTGCTTATGCGGATGGCTTTGTTATTGACGTCTTTGGTAAGCATCCTTGTACCTTAAGAAAACGCATGCAAAGCGCGAGTTACGACATCCCGGATGTCCAACAACAACAACCCAAGCAAGGGTTCCTTACCGCATTTCGGTGAAAGACTTACCGAATTTCGACGGTAATAGTCGAACATTATTTGATTTTATAGAAAATGTTGAAGAAATTTGGCATTACTAAAAAATTTATATGGTACGCCAAACGGAAAGATTATTCTTAGGGCAGTTAGAAACAAAGTAATAGGAGAGGCCAATGAAGTGCTAAATATGTATGGCACTCCATTACAATGGGAAAACATAAAAACTAATTTAGTGAATCTGTAACGCTATAACCTTGTGGTCACGCGTTATCAGACATCCAGAAGTCACCACCCGCAGCATTTGACCGGCTCACGCTCATCGTGGGGGTGGGAGATTGGTGGTGCCCTTCCTGGATCGAGATAGCTGCCAAAAAAATATGATTAAAAGTTTAATACATTACCTTACACACACACAAACACGACATATGATGCCTCCCTCCTGACCTCAATGAATTTACTAGCCAGGCATTTTAAAATTTTTCATTGTTATAATCAAGGTTTGTATTTAACATAAAAAAAAAAATTAACATACAAGATTTAAGAATGCGATATTTACGAGTATGTTACATACTCTAACAATGCAAAAAATAAATAAAAAAAACAACATAACCAAACTGATTTTACTTCTTTTGTTCAAATACCAAATAACTGTATGCCGCTACTTAATTCCTGCTGACGAAAACCCAGAGCTCTGCGCACTCGACAACCTATATAAGAAACGGGAAAATACCACGTCTGCGTACTGCAGCCCGCAAAAAAAATTATAAAACATATACAAATAAGAATCAATTTGATTTTTTTTTTTTCGCTTTTAAACCGAAACAATGAAAAAACACAAACCAAAGACTATATAGATATAATTACAAGACCATACTTATTGCTTAGCTACCGCTAAAATCGTCGTACAGATTGCTGACCAAGATGAATTCCCGCTATACGTCTGCGACCGCGTTACTGCTACCAACAAAAACAAAAATTGTTGTCTTCTTTACAGCTGTAAATCGGTGTCGCCTTGTCCCGGTTCCAAAATATCTGATAAAGGCTGTTTTCCCTCGTTCACCGCGATATTATTCGCGCCTTCAATTTAATTTGGGGTTTTCTTCCTGTTCGTGTTATTTTTTTTTTGATTGTTTTCCTTTTTTTTTTGTTTTTTTGTATCTCACGTGATTTACGTGTAAACACACTATTTAATATTTTCTTTTCTTACACCCTGTTTATTAATGTTAGGGCTTATCACTTAAAAAACACAAAAAAATCCGTTTTGTTTAATTTATAATTGAGATTATTATTTTTTTTTATTTTTTTATATCAGACTGACTCAACAACAAGCACCTTCCGCTTGCTCGCTTAAACCCTCACTGCCTTCTTCACAAAAAAAAACTTTTTTTTCTCTGTTTCTTGTTTTTTTTTTCTTACCCAAACGACCACGGACCGATACTTTGACAAACTATCGAAGGAGCCATCTATGGTTTACCACACCAACCTAAATGACCATAATTATAATTTATTTGTAACCATAATTTATACCATAATTTATTTTTTTTTGTTTTTTTTTCTTGCCATTGGTACCGTTTGTTTTAATTGGGTGAAATCGGTAAACAACAAAAATGACAGAGCAGCCAAAAAAAAGAAATTCTCGAGAGCCAAATAATTAAAGACGATGTTTGGCGTGTGTGTATGTGTGTGGGTCAAGATTTCTCGCTGTATATATGACCCAGTCGTAACAAATCATTATAGTGATAAAAGGAACGAGAATAGTTTAGTGAAAGATCTCCATAGACTTAGCCAGGGAGTAGATTCAATTGAATTTTATTATTCAAAAATTATTGATATTTATTCAACAATCATGAATAACATCAAAGTAAACGAAAGAGATCAGAACGTACTAAGATCTAAACAAACATTATATGAAGAGATGTGCAGGAATATATTCGTTTCTGGCATTAGAGAACCTTTAGGGTCTGCAGTAAGAGCAATGCGACCCACATCACTGAGTGAAGCTTTTTCTTTCTGTTTAAAGGAACAGAACATTAGCTATCTGAAAACCCCAAATTATAGTAAAATTAACACCCCAATAAGGAAACCATTACATATTAAACCCCTAATCATATCACAACCTAATAACACATATTATTGATCCAATCCACCCATAAACTTACCCAGTTCTTTTCAACCTAGATTTAATCACAATCGATACATCAATTTACTCCTCAAAGACCTAATTTTCAACCGAATTTTAATACCTTCAGACCTAATTTCCAACCGAACTTTATTACCTTTAGACCCAATTTCAATAAATTAAGACCATATGTGCAAAAACCAGCACCAAATAACTATCCCCAGCCTATGGACACATCGAGTGGTCATTCTAAATTTAAAAACTCAATTAGAAATAATAATAATAATTATAGTAATAATAATAATTTCCTTCGACCAACGGGTCAACCAAGATTTCACGTAGATGAATTATTTACGTTAGAAAATAATTCACGAGATGATGGTAATCATCTTAATGAGCATAACTCTGAAAATTCATATTATATTAACTATCCAGTTGAAAATAATCCACAAATCGTTTTGCAGGGAGAACAATATTGCCCAGTAGAAAACGAAATAGACGATCAGGATTTTCCTTTACCTGCCTCGGTACACAACTTGGATATTTAGACATTAACAAACATCAATCATCTCTTCTACCTTACATATGTACATATAAAAGGGCCAAATAATCAACTTTTCAAATTTTTAATAGATACAGGAAGTAATAAATCTTTCATAAGACCTAATCTTGTAAATCCGGAACTTATTAAGACTATCGAACCCGTCAAAATTAAAACTGTATTTAATACTCATTCCTTAAATAAGCAGATAATTGTAGAAGGTCTAGATGAATTTAGAACAAAAGAAAAACTTCAATTCCTATTATTCAGTTTTCATTCGATGGGCTAATCGGTTTAGAGCTCATGCAACAATTACAAAAAAAACTTGATTTTCAAAATTCAACTTTAGAAACCAAAGATGGGATAAGAATTCCATTAATTTTTAAGCCAAATTTTATGTCAAAACCATATAAAATAGAATCTGAAAGCAAATTAATACCACACGTACCTGTCGATGTACAGAGTGGCGACATTTACATCAAACCAGTGAAAATTAAAAATCAGTTAATAATCCCCGAAGGTATATACCAGTGTAAGAATTGGTACGCATACGTTGAAGTAATCAATTTTTCCAACGTTCCACAAACTTTCATTATTGACCAACCCATAAAAGTCGAACTTCTTAAAAATAATAGCCGAGCTGAAATTCATAATTTCACAGTAAATAATTTCAATAATGACAATAACATTGAACCACCAGACAAAGATATTTTAGAGCTAATTCGAATAAATCACTTAAATAACGAAGAAAAAACGACAATAGCTAAATTATGTAAATATTTCGAAGATATATTCTATAAAGATGGACAAAATTTATCTTTCACCAATAAAATTAAACACTCCATTCAGACAATCGATAATATTCCTATCTATAGTAAATCGTACAGATACCCTTACGTACATAAAGAAGAAGTTCAAAAACAAATTTCGAAGATGCTAGAACAAGGTGTTATAAGGCCAAGTTTCTCGCCATGGTCATCACCGATTTAGATTGTTCCCAAAAAATCAGACGCTACTGGAAAACAAAAATGGAGACTCGTAATAGACTATAGGAAACTTAATGAGAAAACAGTAGACGACCGATATCCTCTTCCAAATATAAACGAAATCCTCGATAAACTAGGAAAGTGCATGTATTTTACTACATTAGATTTGGCATCGGGATTTCATCAAATTGAAATCAAATCCGAGGATATACCAAAAACAGCATTCAATGTAGAAAACGGTCATTACGAATTTGTTCGAATGCCGTTTGGTCTAAAGAATGCCCCGTCCACCTTTCAACGGGTCATGGACAATGTTTTGCAAGACCTACAAGGCAAAATTTGCCTGTGTTATATGGATGATATAATCATCTTTTCAACATCACTCCAAGAACATCGAGAAAGTCTTGTAAAAGTATTTACAAAGCTCAGAGAAGCTAATCTTAAAATCCAAACCGATAAATCCGAATTCCTCCATAAGGAGATGTCATTTTTAGGACATTTAGTAACAAGTGAAGGAGTTAAACCTAACCTAGATAAAATAAGAGCAGTAAACAATTTCCCTTTACCCCGTACGGAAAAACAAATCAAATCCTTCTTAGGGTTGTTGGGATACTACAGGAAATTTATTAAGGATTTCGCCAAAATTACAAAACCGCTGACTGAATGTTTGAGGAAAACAAACAAAATAACTCTAGATTCTAAATACATCGAATGTTTTGAAACATGTAAGCATTTATTGTGCAACGATCCCATACTACAATATTCAAACTTTTCTAAACCTTTTAATTTGACAACAGACGCTAGTAACTTTGCTCTAGGAGCCGTATTATCTCAAGGACCAATAAGATCCGATAAACCCTAACTCAAACAGAAACAAACTACAGCACCATAGAAAAGGAACTTCTAGCCATTGTATGGGCTACTAAATACTTCCGACCGTATTTGTATGGAAAGAAATTCAAAATCATAACGGATCACAAACCATTGACATGGTTAATGTCACTAAAAGAACCAAATTCGAAGCTAATCCGTTGGAGATTAAAACTCGAAGAATTCGATTACGAAATTGTCTATAAAAAAGGTGTTCAAAATACAAATGCAGATGCATTGTCACGAATAGAAATACATTTAAATGAAACCGATAATTCTACGCAGGAGAACAGTAACGATGAAACAGTATCATCAATGAGTTCATCTGAAGAAAATTTTCAACCAGAGGACTTCCGATATCAAGTAGACCTCTAAATGAATTTACACACCAACTAGTTTTAGAAAGAAATGATAATTTAAACTCAAATATAAAATTAAAAATATTATTTACAAATAAAAGAAGATACACAATAAAACATAATAATCTAGATAACGAGGACGTTATAACGGATATTATAAAAAATTATACCTTACCAAAAAAATAACAGGTATCTTTACTGATGATGAAACATTTAAGGTAGTTCAATTAGTATATAATAAATTTTTTAATAACGGTATTTTTAAATTAGTTAGATGTAAGATATTATTAGAAGATGAAAGCAATAGAGAAAAACAAGAAACCATTATTCGAGATTACCATAATAGATCAAATCATCGAGGAATAAACGAAACATGGTTACATTTGAAACGACAATATTTTTTTCCCAAAATGAAAACTCTGATAACAAAGATCATTAATAATTGCGATATTTGTGCTAGATTTAAATAGCTAAACCTCTGGAAATTTTACACATAGATATTTACTTGGTACATAACGAAACCTTCCTAACCATAATTGATTAATTTAGTAAATTTTCCAGTGCTTATTTACTAGACGGTAGAAATAGTATAAATATTATAAAATCACTAAAACATTTCTTTTCACACCATGGAATCCCCAAAAAAATAATTGTAGACAATGGGGCCGAATTCGTTTCAGTAATTTTCCAAGATTTCGTTAAATTATATAACATTCAATTACATTGCACCTCAGCCAAGAATTCAACCGGAAATTCTCCCGTAGAGAGATTTCACTCTACAATAACTGAAATCATTAGAACAATCTATAACCAGAATAAAACTAAATCGATAGGAGAAATAATGAATGAAGCCATCATAACATATAATAATTCCATACACTCTACGACTAAGTTGACTCCCTTTGAACTAATATCAGGTCATATTAACGAACTTAATCCAATAACTACACCAACCAATGTATTAAGTGGACAAGATTATCTTCAAAATCACATTAGAAATTACGAAAACCTAACCAAACTTGTTCATGATAGGAATTTGGAAATGAAACAGAAAATAATAAACAAATTAAATGAAAACCGTGTAGATCCCCCAGACTTTAAACCCGACGAAGAGATTTACGAATTAGAAAATAGAAGAAATAAGTTAGCCCCTAGATTCATGACACATAAGGTAGTAAAGAATAACAAAATTACATTAATTACAAATAGACGTAAGGTTCACAAACAGAAAATTAAGGGAAAGAGAAAATTTCAAAACAATTTATTAAGTAACAACAACAACTCAAACGAGCCTAACTCCAGTGAGTAGGTGAAAATTTTCCCAATATTAATATTGAGGAAGTGTGATAAGTCGTATTTTCAGCCTCAATAATAATACATAAACGTAATTTCAGGTTCAACCTCTTCAAAATAACGCAAGGACAGAAAATAGAGATACATGACTTAACAAATAACAGAGGACTGTTACCATTGAAATTAGGCGATGCCAGAGTCATCGAAACTTATTCAAAATTGGTACATATAATAAAATAAGTTACATGCGCAAGATAAAGCTGACTGCATTCCATTCCCACCATTCAAATGCAACATCAGCAAAAACAATCAAGTTGAAACCTTTGAACAAAAGATACCGGATGGAAAATATCGCATGATAATATTTTGATAACATAGCATTAATTGTTGTATAGAATAAAAATTAAATGTTAAAATAGTTAGTTCTAGTTTACTCGTGTTTAGTTTAACATCTTAATAAATAAATTGTAAGAAAATTATTAAATAAATATTTTTTTTATTTAAATCACGGTATTCTGACTCGTAATTGGCGCAGCCGTCCGGGCGAAAGTTTTTTTCTAAAATTGTAGTGAAAGTGCAAGTGGACAAACAAACATTCTGTGTAGTGAAAACAGTGCTAGAAGTAGCAAATAAAAACTACTTTGCAGTGATTCCGTCTGAATTAATTTTCTCTTGGTTGTGTGGAAATTCTGTAGTTGCTAGAAAGTTTTCTAAACGGAGTAGAATATACTCGCTTGATTAAGAATCGTTGAACACGGAGTACAATATACTCGCTCGATCAAGAATCGTTTTTAAAAAACCCACGTAAGTTACGATAGAAGTGACGCACACTCAGTGAAAATTTTCTTTTGACATCCTGGGCTAAAGGTATTACCACCCAAAGGACTTGTGTATCAAGCCGACCACACTACATAGCATACTTTCGGTACCCGCTGTCATCTCATCACCACGACTACACAAAAAAAAAAAAAATAAAAAAAAAAATTTTTTCAGGTAAGAATTCTTTAATATTTTTTTTTGTAAATTTGTATTGTGTCATGTACTACTAGATAGGCGTGCACAGAATCCAATGGGGCATGCATATAGTAAAAATACTTGCCGCTATTTTTGTGGCAGCACGTTCGTTTCCAGGATAGAATCAAAAGGTCATTTTGTGTTGTGACAGTTTTGTATTGAAAAAAAAAAAAAAATTAAGAATATTTTTAATCCTTGAAAACTGACCACAGACTTCCCAGTGATAGATCCAGCAGCATTTTTACAGCCGGCTAGGTTGCAGTGGTTGGGGGAGTTTTTTTTCTGGATCACTAGGAAGCTTGATTAATATGCTGTATGACAAATAAAAACTGTTTCACCACCAACAGAAATAGAACTAACTTAACGTATCATTTTGTTACACGCGACACTTAGCTGAAAAATGAAACATTAATTTTGAAAACAATTGAAAAACCGTTAATTACTGAATCAATTCATAAACAAATTAATTTATTAAATTCAAAAGAAAATTAATCACTTAAATGAAATATTCATTGATGAATCAAAAAAAAATAAAATACACAATCAAACCGTTACCCTAAAAAAATGCATTCTTACTCCTAATACCTAACTAGCTAATTAATTCTAAAATCTTAAATAATAATTAACAGTAACTAATGTCTAAAAATGAAAGATATCAATTAATATAAATAAAATAAAAAAAAACATATTCACAATTTGTGGATGTGGATTATTCCGTGTTGTAACTTTTTTTTTTTTTTTTTGTTGCGTGAAGGACATCCGAAGCGGCAACCCTTTTATTTTTCTGTTTGTTTGGTACACGTTTTGTTTATGTTATGTAACAGGAATCATCCTACCCAATTTTCACTTCGCAATTTAACATGTGATGTGGTTTTGTTATCACACGGTTATTAACGGATATTATAATTTATTATTATTTAGATATACTCGTACTTATTAGAACTTATCATACCATAGTTAATAAATAATTAATTTTATGTTTTTTTTTTTTTTTTTTACATATTATACTGAATAGTAACACTGATTAGTCTTTCACTGTTGTTTCGGTTTATTAGTGGGTACCATTATCCCATTATGCCACTATCAAACTTAGATGGTAAACTTATCACTTTAATGTTTGTTCAGTTTCCTTGTTTTTTTTTTACTTTTTATTTTTATTTTTATAATCGTCACGATAATCACGGTTGATCACAATTTAACGATATACGTATTATCACTATCGTTTATTCAAAAATCTTAATTATCAAAGTTTATTAAATAGTATATTATCTTAATTTAAACTTATAATTATATCAATTCAAGTATTCACTTATAGTAATTATTATCTATTTTGTTCTGGTTTTATTTTTAATTTTGTACTTTTTATATTGTTTTTATCCAACAAGTAAATCGAACCGTCTCTACCAAAAATAATTTTCCGACTCCTCGCATTTCATCTCGACCATCCCATCTTCAGCCCGTTTTTTTTTCTCTCTTCGTTCCGTTTCATTTTTTTTTTTCGTTTTATCATTCCCCAACACATTTGAACAATCCAACTGTTATCTCATAAATTTATATTATTGTAGCGCTAATCTATTAATCACCTGTACAATATTCATTATTAACCCTTGTGTTTACAACCGAATTTTTATCGTCGTCTTTACAACCAACATACCCGGGTAAGTATGTACGATTTCTATTCATTTTGCGTGAAATTTGGTTTTAAAATTGAATTTTACTTTAGTATAAAAAATGTTGATCATTTCAATTTTATTTATTAATACAACCTGCTATTGTATTTTCTGCTTTTGTCCAACCCTGTTTTATTTATGATAACTGAATATTTCGACACTACACTAATCAACAAATATAACGGGAAAAGTAAAAATATGAGTGAAATGAGTGAAGTTTGGAGTGAAATTCCACCAACATATCGCAGAAATCTGTCGCACAACATTTTTAAATCGGCCACTGCAGGCCCAACAAATAAAACAAACAGTTTAAGCATCATCCAAACATTTAAACTATTTATACGTGAAGACATTTGTGATATTATCATTCGTGAGACCAATCGTAAAGGAGCTCAAAATTACCAAACATGGAACCACAAAAATCCAAATAATATTCGGGTATGGAAGCCAATAAGTATCTCTGAATTTGATGAATATCTTGGCATTATAAATTTTCCGGTGTCAGCCGATCAAAGAATGAGTATACTAGATTTGTGGAGATCTAGTTCGCATCCCCTTTTACGCGCTACGATCGGTGTTCAGCGCTTTTTTACTATAAGCCGATATATCAAATTTGATAATGAGAATATCCGTACGCAACGGATACTTGCTGTCTTGTAGCTGGAGCAAACGTTACGATTGATGACGTTTCACACAGTACATTCCTTCAAAACCGGCCAGATATGGAATTAAAGTATGGTGGGTGTGCGACTCCACTACCTCGTATCCATTGAAAGAACAAATCTACACTGGAATCGCTGCAAACCCACAAAGGGAAAGTAACGAAGGAGAACATGTTGTTAAAGATTTATGCTGTACTATATTTCGTAGAAGTGGTCGATATATTACGTGTGACAATTTGTTTACCAGATACATTTTAGCTTCTAGTTGACCACAATTTATCAATTCTAGTATCAGTGGAATTCCTAGTTGTAAAAGGCAAACCTCGACCTGTCGAATCGTCTATTTTCGGATTTTCGAACAACATCACAATGTGTTCGTATATTTAAAAAAAAAACAAAGCTGTGGTGGTTTTATCCACTATGCATTATGATAAGGAGAAACAAGGATCGGCCAATAAACCAACAATGACCCTACTGAACTAAGGGCAGCGTGCAATATTCATGCAAAAGGAGGACGAATCTCTGGCCACTGGCATTTTTTTATAACATTTTGGATGTGGCGGCTTTAGCAACAAACAAAAAAACTCGAAAGTATTTTGGGCCATACTGTGGAAATTGAAGCAAGAGATGTACAAAGCACATCCATCGCAAAAAAAACGTGACTCAAGCGGTACAATTATACACAAAGAAAACTGCCATCTCTGTTCTAAGAGAAGATTGACCTGGAAAAATTGTGCGAATTGCAAAAAGCCAGTCTGCGCGCAGCGTACATTGACTGTAACAACTTGCTTGCGATGTACCACAAACACCGGGAATTAATTTTTATGTAATTTTGTATTATATGTAAAGTTTTATAAATAAATAATGGACTAAAACTAAATAAAATGAAACTTCCTAATTTTGAATTTTCATTTAGTGTACCCGGGTATGTTGGTTGTCAATTTGAGGGGTTATTCGAAACAAACTATACTAAAAACCAGTTATAATCGAGTTTTGGAAAATTTTTTCTTGAAATTCCATTCAGAACATATAATTGTTAAGCTACTGAAGGATTCATGTCGATAATATACCTAAATCAATAAAATTTTGGTCATTAAAATTGAAAAACATACCCAGGTATGCGGTTGTAAACATAAAGGTTAAAGCTCTATCAAGCAAGAATACATTTTTTTTTATAACGTGAGCATAGGTACAGTGCAGGAATCAATTTTTTTCCCTTGTATACTCCGACAATGTCAATACGGTGTATTGAACGAACTATGATATACCAATATTTTTTTTTTTATTTAAAATCTAAAAACCCATTATATCCCGCAATTCCATTCCCTGATTGCCACAGTGTTTACCATCAAAATCTATAGTAAAAATAAATAACATGAAACAATTTTTATATTTTAAAATATTTCTAAGTAGTGTCAATAAAAAAAATAGTTTTAAATAAGTGAAATGTTATATGGTTAACTGTTTTAAACAAAAAAACCATTCGGGTTTTTAATTAAATTCTATTTAATATAGTGAAATACCTTTAACCTCAAAAAGTTTTGTTTCCTCCGTTTCTATCGCACTACTTATAAATATTTAAAAATTGTTTCATGTTGGATTTTTGGTTGCATATTAATTGCTTGCTTAGTATTAAGTTTTATACATGTAGTTTAGTGTTGTTCATCATTTGAAATAGTTTCAGAATATTTGAGTACATATAGCAATGGCAAATGTTGTTAAATTAAAAAAAAAATTAAATCTCTTAGGAGCGAAAACCACAGGAAATAAAAAAGATTTATTAAACAGGTGATTTTTATTCTGTTATTACCTAATCATAAATCAAATTATAAACAAATACTTTCTAGATTAAACTTATGGCAAGGTCTTGACCTAAGTAGGAGCCGATGTCCAATAAAAGTTGTCCCTGCAGCCTGTCAGCAGCCATTCCCAGTTGATAAGGAGCCGTATCAAGACCTCTCACTGTTAAACTACAAAGAAGTGGAATGGTTGACTCCGACAGGTATTCAATTATATTTTAAGGAACGGGGGGCAGTTAAAGGTGACCAGCAAGGCAGAAGGCTATTCCACTCACGCTTCTGTAAGAAAATAACATTTTATCCAGTTGGTTTCGATATTTTTTTTAAAATTACTTGTAGCGCCGAGACCAAAAAATCGGTCGACTTTAACATTCACCTACATGTAAATAAAGCAGACAGAATTATTGTGAAGGCTTCATGCACTTGTCCTGCTGGCTCTGGCATAAGTTCAGCTTGTAAGCATGTAAGTGCTAGCTTATATGCTATAGAATTATATGGTTTAATTGGCGAGATTAAGTTAAATAAAGTTTGTACAGATCAACTCCAAACATGGCACCAACCTAAAGCTGGGCGAAGCTTGAAAAAAACAACCGTTGATGAAATGTTAAATTCAGAAATCATACTCGTACCTTCTTCTTCTACATCAAAAACGGATGATTTAGCTAATGGGCTGATCAATTTTGGGATTTCGTCGCCCGCATTACATTGCCGTAATGCCAGTTTAAAAAACATATTTCACGACCACGACTATACAGAACATTCAATGTTAACATATTTAAATAAAATTAATTATGTTGATGACCGAAGCCGGTTAAATATCGAGAGAAAAACCGTAAACCAAAGTGTGTTGTGGAAAAACGAGAGAAAAACCCGAATAACAGGCTCAATATGCCACAGCGTGCTCACTACGATGAGAACAAAAAAATACAGCACTTCATTTTTAAAAAATCATATCAAGGGATCGGAATTGTACTCCAAAGCTATTAAATGGGGCATAAACAATGAAGAGATTGCCAGAAGAGAGTATTGTAGAGTTATGGGTGAAAAAATATTTAAATGTGGTTTATTTATAGACTTAGATAACAATTTTTTGGCGGCCACGCCTAACGGGATTAATGCAGGTAAAACTATTATCTTAGAAATTAAATGTCCTTTTAGCTGCAGGAATGGTAAGCCTTCTGATGCTAAATACATCAAGGATGGGCGATTAAAAACAAACCATCAATATTACACTCAATGTCAGGTACAAATGCACTCACGAAGGTACATAAACTTGATTTTGTTGTATGGACTCCACAAGGAATTTTAATTGATAACATCACGTATAATGAAGATATTATGGCCCAAAATATTCTACAAATAAACAAATATTATAAAGAATATTTTGTTTCATACTATTTTGAGCATAGTACTCGTATGTATACTAACTTTGCATGCTTTCTTATTTTATTAATTCTTTTTTATTTATTTAGGTACCTGAACTAATAATTCCTTGCTTTTAAGCTTTTTTACAAATTAATTTGCTATTTCTTATCAAATAAAGCACTTAAATTAATGTACATTACATCTAACCTATCTAACTTAATCTAACCAAATATTTTTTTTAGTTAAATATTTTAAATTGTTTATTTAAATTGTTACTTTTTAAATTTGTTATTGTTTTGTAAATACTTGTGAATTTTGTAGTATTAAAACTTGGTATATATAGTACGTACTAACAATTTAATATTTTGTATATTGGTTTTATTTTAATTTTCGCTTGAAATGTATAATCTAGCATATCAAATTATATTTTAATTAACATATCTATTATTTTAATGTCAGCGCTGGAAAATCGATATTTATAAAATAAATAATTGAATAAAAAAAACAATAAATTTTAGTATTTTTTTTTTTATTGTCACAATTAAATATAATGGTAAGTTAAAAAGATGATATAATGGGAGAATGTAAATTGCACAAATAAAACACATTTTGAATTATTTGATTGGCAAAGGGCCACATACTTGTAGGCATTGGTGTTATTAATATTTGGTTAATTTTAGCCAATCCAATCACTCGTTCTACGATAATTCGTTTGTTGGCTATAACCCTTGTATGCGCGATTGCTTCCTCCGTTAATTGACTTTTACCTCTTAAAAACGGAGGTATATTTAAAACCACACCCTTATTTTCCAACAAATCAGAGATGTCAAAACCTCTATCAGCTAATAAAATGTCCCCTCGCTCTAATTTAGTTAAAATATGCGATTTTTGAAAGATTTCTCTGTCCGAAATCGCACCTCCAAAAGTTTCCGACACAAAAATTACCAATCCATTTTCATCAACGGCAATTAATATTTTGAAGGTGGTTCTATTTTTGTAATTGGAAAATGTTAATTGATGATAATTTGGATTTTCTGATTTCTCCACTGGCACCTCAGTGCAATCAATTATTGCGCGATATAAAGGATTAATTTTCGACAATTTCCAAAACTCAATTTGTCGCAACACCAAATAAATATTTTTCGTCATATTTTTAAATATATCAGATATCAGATTTCGGTTGATCATGAAAATATTTTGCATAAAAATAAAAACGTTATTGTGCCGATATTTCGTGATTAGTAGTTGGTCATTAAGACCTATTTCAGGATGAATCGTTTCATATTTCTCTTTCGCTATTAAGGTTGCTAAAAAATTGAAACGTTTTAAATCCAACCCAGTAAAATATTTCAATTGATCAATCAAGATATTTGAAAATCGGATAAATGAAGTGGTTGGACAGTAGAGGTTGGAGCAGTAGAGATGAACTTTAAAAAATTGTATTGTCTTGTGTTAAATAAATTACTAAAAAATTATTACTAACAAATTTTACTAACTATCAACTACTTAGGTGTCTGGAACAGGGTTGAGTCTTTGTTGCTAACATTCCTTTCCCATCCCTCGATCTTGTTATATGTAAAAAGGTGTACGACGGCGGCCTGGCCAGGGGCGGATTTCACAACTATATATTAGACTTATGTGGTTATCGATGTGGCGCCTTTCTTTACGGGGTTTGGCTTCATGAAGAATGGTGTCGTGTTGTGTAACATGGGTATAGTTGGTGTGTGGTATTCGCATTTATAATACGGGAGACTTGCTTAATGCTTGATCGTACATCGAAATCGAAATCAATCAATCAACGGTGGTTGTTTGTGTTGCCGCTTGTAATGTAATATTAGCAGCGTAATCGACAATTTCATTATTAAATAATAATGTGGCTTCCGGAGACGAGTTTGCCTATAATAATATTCCATAAACAATATTATAGCAATTATTATCTAATTTATTATTGTATTGTAATTACTATACCTGCAATGATGAGGTCAGTTGTTTTGATATTTGGTCTTGAACTGTTGTTGGATTTGTCGATAAAGAGGACATCCTCTGGCTGTGCCGTTTTTCGCGTTCCTTTGCACTATGTTTACCAGTCTTTCAAATTTCCTTAGCGGGCTATTTTTTGAAGGTATTGAACCACGTTTAAGCACTTTATTAACGCCTACAAATGAATCAAATATTTCCGTTGCAAAAATTATCATTAATATGTGAAATATGTCTTGTCTTGATGTAACCTACCAAAATTACTTATCTTGTAATCATTTTCATCAAAATGAGCACTACAAACTAGGAACCATTTTGAGGGATATTTTCCTAGCCGTAATTTTATAATCCACTTTTGTTTTAAAATATGTTGGTACGGAAACCGATGAAATTTTATGCCACAATTTTTTGAAAATTTGTTGTTGCATTTCGGCACACAACAGGTTGTAACCATTTTTGTAGTCTTCTTTGCAAATAAAATTAAACGAAAGAACAACAATTTTTTTAATTAACAGGGAAGTAACAAATATTTTGTATATTTTTCTCCTGTGCTGTTGTTAATTTAATGTTTAATAAAATAAAAATTAATAAATTTATTAGATCCACCTAAATTTAACCATATATTTCAGTGTAAAATCGAAACGTCAAATTTAAAGCTATCCTTTAAAATGATATGCTGCCACCTGGTGTCTGGTAAAAGTAATAATGTCGTTTTGCATGCCCCATTGTCAATTTGCATTTTGTTTTATTGTGTTTTGTTTAAAAAACAAACTTCTTATCGCCACGCTATTGCGCACTACTAGATAGACGCAACAGCCGGTGCTACTACCATCGCATACTACAAGATAGGTGCGAAAACAGGCAAAAACTGAATCACATATACCTTTACCCTAAGTGTACTAGATTAATAAATTAATTTTTCACACAAAGGAGTAGTAATTCGACAAAACGAATTCTATCAGGGAAAAGAAAAAGGCTATCAAGTTAATATTTGACGAAAATAGAGACTTACGGCAAATAGCGGAAGATACACGCCAAGAAATGGAGTGGGATCAAATTAACGCACAATTAGCCGCGATAGCTACTCAATTGACAAACTTAAGTCAAAAACAATCCGAGCAGGATCAAGTATTAACATATCTTGGCCAAAAACTCGAAACACCAGTTAAACCAGTTGTTCCACAGGAACCAACACACGACAACCAAAAGGTTGCCGACATATTAAGGATCCCCGATCCGATCAAGTCCATTCCCTCCTTTGATGGGAATAAAAAACAAGTAACTGCATGGCTGAAAACAGCCGAAGAAACGTTATCCTTGTTTGCGGAACTAGTTCCGCAAGCACAATTGAAGATGTACACACAAGCAGTTAAAAACAAAATTGAGAAACAATCCTGCTTGAAGCTTTGGGCGACAAGCAGGAGCTCTCATACTACAAGTCCCAACTGTGGGCAAATAAACAACAAGACACGATGAACATTCATAGCTTTTACAAAAAATCTAAGGAAATCGTGCAAAACATTAAATCCCTTGCGAAACAAAACGCAACTTATTATGCTTCCTGGAATGCGATTTCCACATTCATCGAGGAAGATGCGCTGGCGGCGTTTATCTCAGGCCTGAAAAAGCCTTACTTTGGATACGCGCAAGCCGCCAAACCCAAAAGCATAGAAGAAGAATATGCCTTCCAATGCAAATTTACTAGTAACGAAACAATTTCTGACACTTATAAAAAGAATCAAAGTCAGACTGTTCATTCGAAAGTAACCCAGTTGAATACCAATCATTCGAAATATAACCTGGTACAAAATAAACCCAAAGACATTCCGAATTTTCAAACTAAAAGGTTAGATAGACCTCCCACAGAGTATATGGACGTAGATCCCTCATCGAGGACCAGAAACTCCGGTAACAAAAAGTTTACTTATAATACCCACGAAGTCCTGCCAGACGATAATAATGGTGTGGAAATTTCTAACACAGAAACATTACACGACAATGAAAATTCCGATTTGGGAAATTTTCAGGAGGATCTCGACTCAGATACGGAAAGTTAAATTTCCTGCCGTATCTCAAATGTCATGCTGCCAATAACCAATACATTACCCTATTATTGGACACAGGTGCCAATAAAAACATAATCAAACCGAATATCATACCTAACCATCTCTTATAATCCCAAAATACATCGGTGAAGAATATTTTAGGTGTCCACAACCTAACAAAAAAAGGTACAGCAAATCTTATAAGTAAAAATTTACCTCCCCAAACCTATTATGAGTTCAACTTCCACAATTTTTTCGATGGTATCCTCGAATCTGAATCAATGGCGAAGATGAACGCTAACATCGATTACAGATCCAATACTATGTATATCTCTTAACAACCACAAGTTTCAATTTTACCGTTACTATCCAGCGGAAAATTTCTATCACCATACGGTCACCTTTCATACTTCAGAAAACGGCGACTGGGCACTACCCCAATATGCAGAACTCAACAGTCAAATTACTGTCCAACCCGGTCTTTATAAGGCCACTAATCTGAAAACGACCCTTAAAATTTTAACTAGTGAACCAATTCCACCGAAACACTTACCAAAACTCACATTCAAGATTAATAATTTCGAAACCATGAAACCAATACCGATTTCGAGTGATGTTGATATTGCTAAAGAAGATATAAAGAAAAAACTTCGCACAGACCACCTCAGTACACAAGAATTAACATTTCTCATTGACACAATTTATAGTAACCGCACAGTCCTCTTAAGACCCAATGAAAAATTGTCCGCTACAGTCGGAATCAAACACAACATTATCACACGTGATGAAGCCCCGGTCTACACCAAAACTTATAGATATCCCCACTACTTTAAAGCAGATGTAGAAGAACAGATCCAAGAAATGCTTAATAATGGGATAATTCGACATTCTCATAGCCCCTACTCAGCGCCTATTTGGGTGGTCCCCAAAAAAGCAGACGCTTCAGGCAAACGCAAAGTACGGGTTGTGATTGATTATAGGAAATTAAATGAAAAGACAATCGACGACAAGTATCCAATTCCTCAAATAGAGGAGATATTGGATAATCTGGGAAAGTCTACCTACTTTACCACACTGGATTTAAAATCAGGCTTTCACCAAATCCTAATGGATGAAAACTCGCAAGCTGCATTTTCCTCAGATAGAGGACACTTTGAGTTCTGCAGGATGCCGTTTGGATTAAAAAATGGTCCGGCGACGTTTCAACGCGTCATGAACAACGTACTCCAAGGACTTATTGGTAAAATTTGTCACGTTTATCTCGACGACATCGTCGTTGTCGGAGAAAACCTGAAATCACACTAGAATAACTTGAATACCATTTTACATAGGCTCTCAGAATTCAACCTTAAAATCCAACTCGATAAATGTGAATTTATGAAGAGAGGAACCGAGTTTTTGGGCCATCTCATAACGCCAGATGGTGTGAAACCTAACAGAGACAAAGTACAAAAGATCTTGGACTGGCCGTTACCAAAAAACCAGAAAGAAATTAAACATTTCCTCGGACTCTCCGGATATTACAGGAGATTCGTAAAGGATTATTCAAAAATCGCGAGGAACATGACGAAGTACTTAAAGAAGGAAACGCCCCTAAATCTGGCAGACCCAGATTATGTCAGATCCTTCGAAACACTCAAAAACACTATTGGAACCGATCAAATACTTACCTATCCAGATTTCTCTAAACCATTTATATTAACGACAGACGCTTCGGATTTCGTGCTTGGCGCCGTTTTTTCCCAAATCCAAAATAGTGTCGAGAAACCTATCGCGTTCGCATCCCGTACCCTAAATTCAACAGAAGCGAGATATGCAACCAATGAAAAAGAGGCTCTGGCCATAATTTGTGCGGTAAACAAGTATCAGCCTTACCTTTACGGGAACAAATTCACCCTGGTAACTGACCATAAGCCTCTCACATTCCTCAAGTCCTCTGAAAAGAATTCCAAGATCTTACGATGGAGATTGGAACTAGAAAACTACGACTACAATGTCGTATACAAGGAAGGCAAAGCCAACGTCGTTGCAGACGCGCTTAGCCGCATACCAAGCATTAACACTAAAGAAACACACACGAATGAATTACTAGATCGCAACTCTGTACGCGAATCCAGCGAACCTCCAATATATAACGCACAACCTACTGACGACATCGAAACGATTCATTCGGCAGATACCTCGGATGATTATTTCATCCACTTTTCTGACAGACCTATAAACTACTATAGAAACCAATTAATCTTTAAAATCTCAAATCTTGATACAGTTATCTCAGAAAACATCTTCCCAAACTTTAAAAGAATTTTTGTTTCTAAAAAAGTCTTCGAAACGGACGATGTTATGCGCTTTCTAAAAGAATACCACAATGGGAAACAGTCGGCAATTATGGCACCCGAGAGTTTATACAATACAATTCAAGAAACCTTTAGACAACATTTTTGTCAACCTGGCCACTTTGTCTTTGTGACAAAAATGGTTGAGGATGTTACCAATGAAGAAAGACAGAACGCACTAATCATCAAAGAACATCAAAGGGCCCACAGGGGCACTACCGAAGTGGAAAGGCAATTAAGGCGAGCATTTTTCTTCCCAAGAATGGGAAACAAAATTAGAATTCACATCAATGCTTGTAATATTTGCAACAAGCACAAATATGACCGCAAGCCCTATAACATCAAAATATCCCCGCGGCCAATCACGACGAAGCCGCTAGAGAGACTGCACATGGACATTTTTATTATAAACAAAAGCAAATTCTTGTCAATAATAGACTCCTTTTCCAAACATTTACAAATGTTACCAATAGAAACGAAAAATATCACCGATGTAACCTGTGCTCTCAATAAATACTTCAGCCTTTTCGGAATACCAAACAGTATTGTGTGCGACCACGAAACTACATTTCAATCCGTACAAATGAGAGAATTTCTGAATAACCTTCATATCCAATTAGAGTACGCATCGTCTTCAGAATCTAATGGGCAGATCGAAAAGACCCATACAACGGTTATCGAAATATACAATACTAATAAAAGTAAGTTGCCAAATCATACTACCCTAACTGCCATAGAATTGTCAGTTGCATTGTATAACAACAGCGTGCACTCTGCCACCGGCTTCACGCCGAATGAAGTGATTTTCAATCAAAACAACTCCACTTACCCCGCAGAAATTCAAGCACGAACACACGAAATATTCCAAACTGTTCACGATCATTTGCAAAAAGCATCCACAAGAATGGAAAGATACAACTCTGACAAGGAAAAACCACCCGACCTTACAGAAGGTCAAACGGTGTTTCTCAAACCCAACGTAAGAACGAAGTCTCAACCGAGAGGAATTGAGACAAAAATTCAGAATGTTGCGCTGAAAACATTCCACACAAGTAGAAACATCAAGCGGAATCACAGTAAAATAAAAAGATTGAAAAAACAAAATTAATTAAAACCAATTTTTCTAGTCATTTCAGATAAATCTTAGTAAAACTTTGCAATTTTTGATAAAATTAGATAGAAATACAATTATAGTTTAAGAATAATATTGTTAATTTAATATTCAATTGTATAAGCTTAAATTTACGCTTTTAATTTAAAAAAAAACAAAAATATAAACTAACATTTAAAATGCATTTCATGCATTTCATTATGAAACTACTTACAGTAACAATAACTTTACAAATCTGTTTTAGTGAAAAATTAGAAATAAAAAATTTACACGAAGACCCAATTTTATTGCTTAAATTTAAACCATGTAAAATACAAACAGGGGTCATAAAAATTATACATCCTATTAACCTAACAAATTTAGAAATTACCATAAACTCAATCAGCAGATTTGTTAAAAACAAACTAGATGATAAGTTAGAATTAAACAAGATCATACAACATAAATATACAGAATTAGTTAATAACTTCCATCAAATAGTACCGAAACAGAGGATACGACACAAACGTTGGGACACCTTAGGGTCCGCCTGGAAATGGATGGCAGGCACTCCCGATGCCGAAGATCTCCGGCTAATCAATGGCACGATGAACGAACTCATCAATGCAAATAACCAACAGTTTCACGTCAATGAGCAAATCAATCAAAGAATCGAAATTATCACAAGCACCGTAAACAGAGCAATGCGGAATACTACTATAGCCAATACCGTGATACTCACTGAAATCGATATGATCGCCACGATTATAAACATCGACACAGTAAATACGATACTTGAAGATATCCAAGAGACAATAGTCAGGACAAAGATCGAACTGCCAAGCAATCGGATCCTCACACTGGCAGAAATTTTAAAGATTAAGGATCTCCTAGTCAGCCAGGGCATCAATGTAACGCTACCAGACGAAGCGCTTAAATACGTAACACCCAAAATCGCCATTAAAAAAGACACGCTTCTATATGTCCTAGAAGTACCTAAAATGGAAGAGGAAGACTCCGTCATTTTGTCTATAATACCTTTAGTCGTTAACAACACAATTATACCCGATTACCCACGACACTTAATTAAATCTAAACATAAGGTATTCACGACATTAAATCATAACACCTTCATCCAAAAACACTCCGACATTAAGGAGTTTCGGAATAGATGCATCAGACCGTTAATAATGGGAGCTAGAAGTCAGTGCAATGTTACGTCAGAAACACAAACTACCGTTCAAAAAATCGCAGAAGATAAACTTCTCCTCATTAATGCCAAGAACGAAACGCTATACTCGAACTGCGGGCCCAACAATAGAGAATTAACAGGAAATTTTTTGGTAGACTTTTCCAATTGTACGCTGACTTTCCGTGACAAAAAGTTTCACTCGTATGAAGTAGAAACTGAGATGCAGGAAATTCAAGGAGCAATGCATAATGTACAAGCCACACGTCAATTAATCGCCTCCTTGAGCGTTGATGTTCTCAATCAAAAAAACATCGAGAATAGAAAACGGTTGACGCACGTGTATTTAAGACAAGCAGATCATCAAAACTGGATGTTGACCCTGTCAGGAGGAATCTCTGTCTCATCAATAGGTATAATCATATTGATCGTCTACATTCGTATTGCTCACCGCTCATCCACAATAAACATCAACGATTCGAGTAGAACATCATCGCCCACATCCACCACTTTGCCTAGCACATCCTACTCCGATGTACTCTTCAAATATGGCATCCTACCAAAGGCCGAGGACGCCCTTTCTCCATCCCCCGGAGGAGTTACATGCGCAAGATAAAGCTGACTGCATTCCATTCCCAACATTCAAATGCAACATCAGCAAAAACAATCAAGTTGAAACCTTTGAACAAAAGATACCGGATGGAAAATATCGTATGATAATATTTTGATAACATAGCATTAATTGTTGTATAGAATAACAATTAAATGTTAAAAAAGTTAGTTCTAGTTTACTCGTGTTTAGTTTAACATCTTAATAAATAAATTGTAAGAAAATTATTAAATAAATATTTTTTTTATTTAAATCACGGTATTCTGACTCGTAATTAAATATAACCAAAGCCTACTTAATAAATAAAGCCTCCATGATGAAAACAAGCTTTTTTTAAGGTATCAAAAAATCCAAAAGAAAATGTTTATTCCATAGTTTTTATATGGAGAGATATGACCTCAGTTTATTCAAAATATATTAATGAAAATTGACTCGAAATTAATTTTATTTTGATTCAATTGAAACTATAAACTTTATTTTCCACCTGACTTGGACGATTTTTTCGTGAGCTTTTCCAATTTACGGTAATAATGATAACAAAATAAGATATTTTATATCTGAAAAAGCTTAAAAATAGAGTACATGCATGTAAAAAAGAGATATAAATATAAAGGAAAAGGCGCGACGTTTACAATAATAAACAAGACAAACAATATAGAAACAAGGTAAACAAGAGAAATGAAGCAAATACATAATATGAAGCATATTATCAGATGACAGCTAATAAAAAGCAAAGCCTACTTTATTATATAATTTTTTTTAAGAATTTAATTTGTCTGTCTGTAATCAGTTGATTATCGGCATTTTTTATAGACAAATATATTAATTGTTCATGGCAATCCCAATATTTTCGATTTGGTAAATCAGAAAAATACAGAGGCCAATCGCTCAAATATATCTATTGAAAAAAAGTAGAAATATCTTGCCCCCTCCCCGTAATTTTGGCTGAAGGCCCAAAGAGTTATACCAATGTACCACTCTGCAAAAAATGAGAACCCTCCCAGTAGATATATTATGAGCGATTGGCCTCTGTATTTTTCTGATTTACCAAATCGAAAATATTGGGATTGCCATAAACAATTAATATATTTGTCTATAAAAAATGCCGAAAAATCAACTGATTACAGACAGACAAATTTAATTCTTAAAAAAAATTATTTATTAAGTACCCAAGCGGCAATTTTTGTATTCAAAACGACTTCAAAACTAGTTTAAAACTTTGGTATCAAAACTAAAATGTTTCAAAAATTGTTTTAGAACCTTCTTATATACCTCACTAAACCATACATATAACCTTGGTTTGATCGAGTTTGTTGAAACCTTTAAGTTTTACGGTTCCCGTTCTAAACTTATTTTAAACAATTTTAGAAAAAACCGATGTGAATTAATCGAAGCTGTCCGTAAACCTGTTTTAATCCGTTTCAGAAAATCCGAAACGGTTTTTTGTAAACATTTTGGTAAAGTAAAAATACTTTCACAAGAACAACGTTTCGGTTTATTTCTGCGCGAAGTGAATTTTATTTATTATAAAGGATATGAAAAAATATCCTTTATAATAAATAAAATATCTAGCACTTGACAACTCAATTCGACTTTCTTTAATAACAAAATCATAACACTCTTGAAGAAGCTAAAAATTCTTCTGACTTAGTCATATCATGTTTTCATTTCGCTACACCGAAACCAGATAAATCGAAAATGGGGAGTTCTACCAACTTTTTGAGGCAAGACACAATAAAAATACTATTTGATTTTAAATAATAAAAATGTAATTCTATAAAGTACAGAAACTTTAATAAATAAAATAAATTTGTAGTTTAATTTTGAAATTCAATTTAACGTGTGACAGCAAAACTCTTAAAAAATTATTTAATTAAATCTAACATTTAAAATCTAAATGCATGATTCGAATGTTTTATTCACTTTTATATTTTGAATTTGCCATCGCTGCATGACGACATTTTTTCTGAGGCTCAATTTAATCTTGTATTGGCAGATTTTAAATATTCTTTCAAAAACTTCTTGTTCTCGTGATCTGTAAACTCTACATATAGTATTTCTTTTTTACCGCTACCATAATTACGTTCCTTATTTCATTAAATGGCAGGAACGGTTTTTTACTGTTGTACCACCCCACGAGTATAAAACAAGTACACCATCTGCAATGAATTGTTTCATAATGATACGAGCACATCCACTCTCATTGGGCCCCCCGAACGTTGACATGTATGCAATCTAAGAATAACAAATATTTAAAATTAAAAACCATAAAATACCATTTGATTTTTAAATTCAGGATTTGATTTTAATTTCCACTCGCAATTCTCCAGTCCTTCAACTGTGCTAATAGGTAATTCTATATCATCAGGTTTGTCATGTGATAAGCTTCTTGGCTGCACAGCAAGAGTCTTTTGAATTAATACATCGATTGAAGCCTTTAAATCAGCTTGATTCTTTATGATTTGATTTGTTCGTTCTGTGAACATTTTGGCAATGTAGTCTAACTTGTTGTTTAGAGAATAATTTCCAGTGTCTCCAGAGTAACTATAATTTGCTAAAAAATATTAAAAAAATTTAATTAAAATATAAAGAAATAATTCAAATAATATGCATACATGTACTCGTATATTGTGTGGATTCATAATGACTATTCCGTGATGGCAAGTTACCATTAGGGTTGCTAATGATTTCCACAAACTGATTTTCTTTTTCATGTTCATTGTGTGTTGGATCATCATCTGCAATTATTTATAAACAATTATTACTACAAATTCCACTAAAATTTTTATCTTAATATTTCACGAATAGGTATGTGGTGCAGATAAATATGTAAGATCAACGGCAATAAAGTCAATAATTAGCTTTATTTCTTATTCAAATGGAAATTAAAGCCATTGACTTTATTTCAATTTCTTTTTAGATTCAAGATTCCATTCACTTAAACTGAAAATAAAGTCATTTTTGTAAAAAAACTGATTCCGAAATGAATTCAATTTGCATAATTTCCATTTACTATGGGAATAAACTCAATTCGCTAAATTAATATTCCAGTATTTAAGCTTCAAATTAATTGCTGTGAATGACTGCAGCGCCTTTTAAGAAATACATGAAATTCTGGAAAATGGATATTTAATTTTAATCCTGGCAAAGTTTGATCCCATCCTCTAAGGTACGAATTAAATTGAAAAAACTTACCGTTTTTAACATTTGTGCTGCTATCAGAAGAATCGATAAAAGCGATAAAAATTCTTTGATCTGTCTCTACAAGGTTGACGAAGCAATTATTATTAATTCCATTCTAAATAATTTTAATATTGGACCTCCATTTTCCAGAATATTTTAAAATTAAATCTTCCTTTTCCAGAATTTCTTCTCATCTTCTTTCAGTCACCGACAGCAATTAACTTAAAACTTAAATACTGAACTGTAAATTGGATATAAAGTCAATTGGCTTTATTTCCATTTAAAAAAGAATTAAAACCAATTGACTTTATTTCCATAGTAAATGGAAATAATTAATAAAGTCAATTGATTTACTTAAAAAATGGAAATGAATTAATGAAATGAAAAAAAATGAATTAATTTCGCCTAGATTTAGTTCAGTTATTAAAAAGTTCGTGTTGCAGAATGGATTTAAAATTTAAAGTTAATTAATTACGCTTCGGAGTCACGAAATTAGTTCATTTTTGCGGGCGGAATTATTCAACGGAGCTTATTATTATTTTGAAAATTTACTACTTTATAACTCTTTGCTTTTCCTACCAGTACATTGTTGTGATTCCGAAAAACAACGGTTATGTTCTTGTCGATTAATTTTATTTCCCGGATGGTTGACATTTTTAATTTTTCCGCAAGTTTCCACAGCAGCTTCTTTTATGTAAGATAAATACATAGATGGTGATGTTGAAATACTCCTGGAAGAGTTGCAACTGATATCGACTAATCTCCCGATTTCTGTTAGACATTCAGTATTGATTGGAGCAGATTCCGAATGACAATGATTATATTGTTGTTGATCAATTTTATTTGTTGTATGGTTAGCCTTTCCAATTTTCCCGGCAGTTTCTAAAGCTTCATTTGTGGAAGATGTATACGTACATGGTGAATAAGAAATGTTCCTGGTAGAGTTGCTACTGATTTCGACTAATCTTTCGATATCAGTTACACATTCAGTATTGGCTGGTGCTCCTTTCGAATGGCAATAATTTTTTGGTAGTTATAATATAGCTTTTTAAAACCCGTTGATTTATCTTTTAAATCTTCCAAATTAAAAGAATTTAAAACGGCTTCAAGAAAACCAGTTACAACAGCACGTTTATGAACCCATTTCTACGATTTTTTTGGAACTTTGAAACCATTTCAGTAAAACTTAACAGTTACAATAGAGTTTTGTAAAATTCGATTTGAAAAGTTTTAATTATACGATGTTGTAATCATTGCGGAACCGGTTCAAAAAAAATAGTTGCATAAAAACTGATCAGAAATCCTTACTTTCGATTTTTTGGAATTTCAGTTTCAAATTGTTACTTGGGTAGGCTTTGCTTTTTATTAGCTGTCATCTGATAATATGCTTCATATTATGTATTTGCTTCATTTCTCTTGTTTACCTTGTTTCTATATTGTTTGTCTTGTTTATTATTGTAAACGTCGCGCCTTTTCCTTTATATTTATATCTCTTTTTTACATGCATGTACTCTATTTTTAAGCTTTTTCAGATATAAAATATCTTATTTTGTTATCATTATTACCGTAAATTGGAAAAGCTCACGAAAAAATCGTCCAAGTCAGGTGGAAAATAAAGTTTATAGTTTCAATTGAATCAAAATAAAATTAATTTCGAGTCAATTTTCATTAATATATTTTGAATAAACTGAGGTCATATCTCTCCATATAAAAACTATGGAATAAACATTTTCTTTTGGATTTTTTGATACCTTAAAAAAAGCTTTTAAAAAAATATCGTCAACATGGAGGCTTTATTTATTAAGTTGGCTTTGATATAACTGACTACGAATTGAACATACAACTAATACAACGAAATATTGGAAGTATATGCAATAGAACGGAAAACAGAATACAATACAAGCAAAAGATAGTCATGCTAAAACGAAAATACAACATACTATTAAATAATTTGAATTTAATTAAACCAAAATATAGACTCAAACGTGGACTCATTAACGGACTAGGATCTGTAGTTAAAACGATAACTGGAAACATGGACCACGACGATTGATCAACAAAAACATATATATTCTTAAATCAAACCAGTATAATTTAGAACATCAGGTAAACAACCAAATAATTATTAATGAACGTATGATACAAAGGTTTAATCACATTTCTGAACATATTAACAACCAACAAAATACTTTAGAAGACCATATAAATAGATTTCAAAACGAAATAGTAGATAAACTAAACCACGTAGAACATATGTTAAAAGTCAATCAATACTTTGATGTATTATTCTTTGACATTCAAATGCTGAATAATCATTTGGAAGACATTCTAGAATCCGTAACTTTAGCCAAATTAAAAATAATTTCAAAACACATCCTACACCCACAAGAAATAGAATATATCCATGAAAAGCTCAAACAACAAAACATTAATGTTAAAGTCGACGAGAATGTATACGAGTTTTTAGAATTAAGCGCATATTTTAACCAATCTAATATAATCTTCATTGTCCAAATACCTACCTTTTATCCCGAATCATTCGAATTCTATAGATTGAAACAATTACCTATCAATAATACTTACACCCTAGAATTGAAATCCCAATTCCTTTTACTCAATAAATATTTTTATCAATATGTCGACAAACCATGCATGAAAATTGAGCAAACAAGATATTGCTTCAAAACAAAGTTATTGAAAAACACACCAGAGGGATGTATAGCAAACTTGATCAACAATAAACCAGCACATTGCAGTATGATTGAGGAGACAATTGAAGATACCGTTGAACTAATCGAATAAAACTATTTGTTCGTACTTACTCACACAGAAATCATGATGGAAACCACATGTAACAAGGACGCACAAAATAAAGTACTGAAGGGAATGGCGTTAATATACTTCGAAAACTGTACAATAAAGAAAAACAACATTCAATATTCCAGTAAATATGCAACATTCTGGGATTCTGTACAAATAATGTCAACATAATACAACGAAGTTAAATTTATGGACAACAAAAAACACAGAAGCCATTAACATAATAAATTTAAGAAATAATAATAACCATATTTCCATTATAGGAGCATTATGCGTTACAATCTCAATTGTAGTAGGAATTATCATCATGATACGACTGATGCAAAAGACAGCAATAATGGAACCAGGTCCAGATCCTCCAGCCTAACTTACCACAGCCAATTCAGCTCAGTTGGTCTTCGCTTCATTCTTAGGGGGGAGGAGTTACGACATCCCGGATGTCCAACAACAACAACCCAAGCAACATATATATAGGTTATTAGCATAGACAAACACATCAGTATTTAAGTTAAATTTAAGTAGATTAAGAAAACAATTAAATTATAAATTAAACTAAAAAAGGTTTACTAAATAAAATTATAAATAATAATAATAATAATAAATAAATGTAATAAAATTAACAAAAGTTTAAGTGTAAAAATATAATTCGCGCTTGGGTTTCTTTCTAATTGGGCCAATAATCGTGGACAAAAGTCAATCCACGTAAAACTGAGGTGGTCCTCTTCTCTAGAAAATGAACTCTTACTTTAAATGGTATTAGTTGAACCTTTAATGATAAAGCGAAATACCTGGGTGTTGTTTTGGCCAGCAACCTTAGTTGAAAGGTCAAGAAAGCTAGTATAGCGCTATACTCCTGTAAAACGATGGACATTTTTAGGAGCTCCTCTCCTCAGTGACCTGGCGGATCTCAATGGGATGGACGTCAGGTGTATTCAACGTTCATTGTAAGCTCTGGATGGTTCAATGGGTAGAGCCGAGAAAAATTGTACGTGGTATGGCTACGGACCATTTTTGTGTCTATGCCGATCCCTTAGGACAGCCCAGCCACCCTAACCTAACCTAACCTAACACAGGATTTTCATATACAATTTTGAACAATTTTGTAAATTTTGAAAAATCATCAACCGAGCCCAACTCTATTTATTGAATGAAACAAACATATTTACGAAGCCTAGTTAAAGCAGTTTGTATCATAGCGCCCCTTCCACATACATTTTTTGACAATATTAAATAATCGTCAAACGAGCCCAACACTTTTTTATCGAATGGGACAAACATATTTACGAAGCCTAGTTAAAGAACTTGCTATTGTATATAGTCAATATACGAGGAAATCTCACATAGAATTTTTCACAATTTTGGAAAAATCGTCAACCGAGTCCAACTCTTTTTTATAGAACGAGTCATACATATATAGAAAGCCTGATTCAACCCCTTTCTACTGCATATAATCAGTTCAAGAGAAAATCTCTGAGATTTGTTTGGTTTGACCAAGGGTTTGAGTTTATATCACAGCACTTCCATATAAAATGTTTGTACTTGATATTATATTTCTCACCGTGAGCGAACTAATATCAATATGGTTGGCGAAAAAACTTCGTAGACAACTGTGTAACATAGAAAAAATTACGTTGGAGTCAATTAACGAAGTAAAAACTCTTAAGATAGAAAATGAGAAACTGAAAAATTCTTTACAAGCAAAGGAATCTGAGGAACAGGACGCTTCAGAGTTCCGTAAGAAAAATGCTTTGGAAGCCATGACATCAGAGGAACAGTGTGCTACAGAGATCGACACTGACGAAGAAGAATTAAGAGAAGAAAGTGACTGGATCCTAAAACAGAATAGGACGAAAACACCTGGAAAAAGGGGCGGCAGAATCTTCTCCAAGGAAAAGGCACCGCCACAAATCAACATTATTGGCGGAACTGAATATGGTACTATCCAATCATTATTAAAATCGGTGACTCCAAAGGAACACAGAGTTGTTGAACTGAACAATAATATATGGAAAATCAATACAACAGATATTGAAACTTATAGAGCCTTGCCTGCAAAACTGACAGACGAAGGCAAGGAATGGAACACCCAACCTGTACAAAGCAGGATATAATCGAAGACCTTAAACAACAGGGCTTCAAAATAGAGGATGAGGTAAATGTCCTAAAAAAAGGAAAAACCGTACCTGATCAAGATATCAAAATTAATAAAAAGGGGGTTTCATTGTTTATGCTTACATTTAACACCAAAGAAAAAGTGGAAAATTTTTCAATATAAGGGCAGTCTTAACATGAGAAATCGTTAATCAGAAGCGTTAAGATAATCCACTGGCTTGATACCTCAGTGTAAGAAATGAAAAGGATACAATCACAAGCAGAAATATTACAAACGAGACCCTAGATGTTTGAAATGTTCAGGGAAACATCTCGCTCAAGCTTGTAATTTGACAAAAAATACGCCTCCAAAATGCGTAAACTGTAACGTAGAGCATCCCGCTAACTTTAGATAAGTGAAGTAGCCAGGAAACTCCAAAATTTGAGAAACAAAAAACGCTAGGGCCCACTAAACCGTTAAGTGTTCAGTAATAGGACAATGTCCAAAAATCCAGTGGTAGAACTACCACAAACAAGTGTTATAGTAGGCCGAAAAACATACTCACAGATTGTACAACAGCGGCAAACAGTACGTAACAAGGAAGACGACCAAAGCCTAATTCTTGATAAAATTCTAAAGAATATAGAAGCCCTAATCATAAGGCTACTAAAACAAGAAAGAAGCCTGGACGCTACAAAAAAGCGGTTAAATAAGCAAGAAATAGTGAATAAAATTACCTCCATGATGTAGTAATCTATGAATATGAATAACACCGCGATAAGAAAACTATGTTACGTTACTTAAATCGCCTGGAGGCGATTTTAATGCTAAAAATACATATTGGGGATCAAGACTAACAACCCACAAGGGTAAGGAGCTGTTTGCAGCTGGTTGCGCTTTAAACTGCGAGTTCCTGTCTGAAGGTAAACCAACATATTGGCCAGCGGTTACAAATAAGATACGACATATAATAGATTTCTTTGTAACGAAAGGGATATCTGAAAATTACGTATTACTCGAAAACACTGAAGGAATTTCGTCTGACCATATAGCTGTCATTATGGCACTCAGTGTTACAGTTATCAAAAAAGAAAATTTGCCTAGGTCTAGGTTAACAAGAGAATACTGAATTACAAGTACCAATTACAACTCCGACACAACTTGATATTCAATTAGAACTGCTAAACAACAGTACACAACAAGCAGCGTGGCACAGTACTCCTCCTACTCGTAACCAAATGGAAAAATACATCAACCATCCAGTAGAAGTGAGAGATGTGGTTAGAGAAAAACGGAAAGCACGAAAAATCTGGCAGAGGAATCGAGCACCACAAATCAAATCACGACTTAATTATTTAAGCAACGTACTGAAAATGCTTATCAAAGAAATTAAGAACAAATCATTTAGCCAATACCTGTCTGGCCTTTCTGGCAACAAAGACATTAATTATTCCCTTTGGAAAGCAACTAAAGGTCTTATAGCTCCTACCAAGAATGACCATGGAACTTGTGCCAGAAGTGCCAAAGAAAAGGCTGCATTGTTTGCAGCCTACCTTGAAGATCCATTTCAACCTCGTCCAAGGCAAACAGCTGAAGAAACTATTATTCCAGTAAATAAAGTAGATAACCAAATCATAAGACATGCAACACTTCAAGAACTAAAAGGTGAAATTAACAACAACTTAAGCTCAAAAAGTTCCCTGTTTGTGATTATGTCTGCGGGATAGCCTGGGGTAATTCGTCCGCTGTTCGTATTCGATAAATCCGATGACTTGTTGTCGCTCCGATTGGTTGCAAGCGGAATATTTTCTAGAGAGCTAGGGTCAATTCTAGAGAGCTGGGGTCAATTATTGAAGTAGGTATGTTCGGATGTCCAGGAAAAATGCAGGTAAAAAAATATAAAAATCATTTTTTCTCCAATTAATTCGCTTTATTTTCACACTTGTTGTTGACACTTGAAAGTATTTTTTTGAAGTGGTTTAATTTTTGCGTTCACAAAAATTGTACAATTTTTTAATAATTATAGTACAGTGACATCTACCTTCTGTAACTTAGATTAATACTTTTTCTATGTTTTAGTACGACTATGTTCATGATTGTTATTTACTCTATTGCAACGTAGATGTCTCTGTATCTTAGTATGAAGTAAGTTTTGTTATTTTTTAAATGTCAAAAAAATAAATAATTTGGTTGTCAAAATGGTTTTTATATAATGCAAATTGAATTAATTAAATAAATATTAAATAAGGATTTATACAATTACAATTTTAGATAATTAACAAGGATATACAGTTTAGATGTACAGCTGCGACATGGAAGACGGAACGGAAACTAATATCTTCCTTTACGGTGATGGCAATACAATGACCCGAGTATGCTGATCAGCTGTTGGCTCAGATAAGTACAGTGTAAATTTATGGTTATTTAAGTGATGATTCTTTGTGTTGTTCTCTTCTGTTTCTTTTAGGTATTGGATTTGACGATAATTGGCGAGACGTTTGGTGAAAAGTATGTGTTGTGAAAGTTAATGTGTGATGTGTATTGTGTGTCAAGAACTCTCACAAACATACTCCCGCACCTTAAGGAATTTTATTGCTTAATAGGCAACCTTACTAATTTGTTGACTGGACGTTTTACTTCGGTCTTTGATGTTTTTAATGTGACTACTCTTGTGATCCCGTCGCTTCCAGGGTGTACATTTATCACCCTCCCAAGTAGCCATTGACTTGGATATAAGTAGTCTTCTCTAATGAGGACTACGTCATCGACCTCAAGTTGTTCTGTTTTGTGCTTCCATTTAAAACGTTGCTGCAATGTTGTCAAATAATCTTGATGCCATCTTCGCCAAAACCCTTGAATACGATGTTGTATATTTTGCCACCTGGATAATTTGTTGGGTGGTACTTCGTCTAACCAGGGTTCAGGAATAATTGTTAATGATTCTCCCACTAGGAAATGTGCAGGCGTTAATATTTGTAAATCATCTGGATCATCGTTCATTCGGCATAATGGTCTCGAGTTAAGTAGTGATTCGATCTGTATTACTAATGTCGTCAGCTCCTCAAAGCTGAGATTCATATTGGTTACTCTTTTTAGGTGGTACTTAAATGACTTCACAGCTGATTCCTACAAACCTCCAAAATGAGGAGCGTGGGGAGGATTAAACCGGAAATGAATGCCCTTCTGATGCAACAGAAAATTAGAGATTAATGGATTGCTTGATTGTTGTATAATCTGTAATTTCAATTTTTGCAATTCTCTGTTAGCGCCAATAAAATTTGACCCGTTGTCACACCAAATCTCCTTGGGATTTCCTCGTCGGGACGTAAAGCGTCTGAGTGCTGCTAGAAATGACTCAGTGTCGAGAATGCTTACAACTTCCAAGTGTACCGCCTTGACAGCTAAACACACAAACACTGCTACTTACGGCTTTTCAGATGGAGAATTTTTTCTTTTATTGCGTTTGATGTACAATGGTCCAGCATAATCCAATCCAGTTTTAAAAAATGGGCGGAGTGTTGATAATTGATTCTTTAGCGGTAATGGTGACTTATGACGAAGTGTTGATATTTCTGATTTGAATGCAGTTTGTTGAACGCTGCACAGGATTACAGTTTCTGTATCATTCAAGTCAGCTGGGGTTATTGGTCCATGTAATTGTCCCGTTAGCTTGTTTCTCCGTGTTCGGCTGCCAAATCGTAAAACATACACCATTATTTTTCTTATTTTGAACCATGATGAAAACTTTTCTAGTAATGTTGACACTACATCATGTTCAATCGTCACCTCAGTTAATACGTTGATGAATTTGGACCTTTCTTCACTCGAAGCTACGTCGATGTCTCGTGGTACTGACGTTGACTTGGGCCAGTAACATTCTGCTTCCTTCAAACAATGTGGACCACACCACCAGAGGTTTGACTCTAATAATGCTCGCGGTTTTACCCCCCTTGTTATTCCATCAGCTGGTGTTGCCATTGGTGTCTGGGTATTGTCTCCAGTATTAATGCAGTGCGATTTCCAATACCTCTTCCAGCGCCGAGGCACGTCAGATAGCCAATGGAGTACTATCATTGAATCCGTTCAAGCGAAAACTTCTATTTCATTGTAGGATAGTGATTCAAGGCAAAATTGCACCAATTTACATAATATAACCGCTCCACTTAGCTCCAATCGAGGCAGTGATATTTGTTTAATTGGTGTAACTTTACTTTTCGCAGTTATAATGTTGATACTAATTTCGCCGACCACGTTCACGCTTCTTAAGTATATTACGCTGCCATATGCAGCCTCGGATGCGTCACAAAATGCATGTAGTTGAAATCGGGTTGCGTTTGGTAATGCTGTTAGGCGCCGCGGAATTTCAATTGCTTCTAATTCTGATAACGAGTTGTGAAGTTCGTGCCAAATAGTTATGATGTTCTTCGGTAGGGTACTGTTCCATTCAAATTTAAGTAATCATAATTTCTGCAACAACATTTTCGATAAAATTGTAATTGGTGCCAGCCATCCCAATGGACCGTAAATCTTGGCTACAGTTGACAATATTTTCCTTTTGGTCCACGTTAAATTGACTGGGCCTTTCTGCACTTTAAACGAGAAGGTGTCTGGTTTAGCTTTCCAGATAATTCCCAACGTTTTAATGGATGAATCATTTTCGATTAACTTTGACACATTTTCTATTTCTTCCTGAGCAAATGAGTTCAAAAATTCGTCTGCATTAGATTTCCACTTCCTTAAGTTGAATCCGCCCTTCCTCGTCGTTCAGTTCGGTTTTGAGTGTTACAGCTTCTGAAACACTACCACATCCCGTTAGCAAATCATCAAAACGTAGAAGCCGTGGTTGATTACGTGTGCTGCCACTGAGTTACATTCCTCAGACGATTCCGCTACCTTTTATAACGTTTTAATTGCTAAGTACGGTGCACATGCAGTCCCATAGATAACCGTATTCAATTTATACGTTTTGATTTCTTCGGTCGGAGTATCACGCCAAAGAATCATTTGATAATTGGTGTCGTTTGGGCTTACTAGAATCTGCCTGTACATTTTCTCGATATCTGCTACCAGGGCGATTGGATGTTTTCGAAACTTTAATAGTATTTTAGACAGATCTGTCTGAATATTAAAACCAATTTGCAGGACATCGTTGAGCGACCATCTCGTACTAGTTTTGCAAGAAGCGTCAAATACGACTCTCAGTTTAGTTGTACTGCTGTCGGATTTGAGAACTGCATGGTGCGGCAGGTAGTAGCCTTTGTCATTTTGGCTTGGAATTTCGTCTGCTGACATACATGTCATATGTTGAAGCGCAATGTATTCTTGCATGAAGGATTTGTACGAGTCAAAAAACGCAGGATCTCTCAGGAACTTCCTTTCCATTGCCATTAACCGCTGATATGCTACTTTGTACGAACTACCTAATGTAGGTCTTGGATTTTTAAAAGGTAGCTGAACTATGAATTGGCCATTGTCAGCTCTGGTTGTTGTTCGCTCGTAAAAGGTGTTGCATTCATGCGTAGTGAGAGCTGGATTGCTCTGCGATGGAATCTCTTCCATTTCCCAAAACCTTTTTAATTCTTGATTTAGGTTCTCATTAGTAATCTGGATAACGGGTTCTGTCGTGGCGTGCAGGTTGACTAGGTTAGAATGTGATTCACTTAATGATCCCGCTATTATCCAGCCTAGTTTTGACGATTGTAAAATTAGAGATCCGTCGACTGCATGTTGTTCTGGGTTCAATACTTTAAAAAACACCTCTGCGCCGAGAAGCACGTCAATTTTGCTTGGTTTCATAAAGTGAGGATCTGCTAGTTCTAACTGGACATTTAATTTATTAATATTGATTGGCTTTGATGGATCCAGACTAGAAATATTGTTTATAATATGAGCCATCACGTTGAGACTATAATTTTTGTCCGTACGTGAATACACGGTCATGTTGATTTTTCCCTTCGTTCGTCCAGCTGGTGTTGATGCTAGGCCGTACACTGATACAGTAGAGTGGGTTCGGTTTAGACCTAGGCTTTGTGCGCAAGATTCGGTGGCAAATGAGGTTTGTGACCCTGAGTCTAATTCTTATGCGACAACAATTTTGTCGAAACATCAAAATGTTTTCTAAACATAGCAAAATGAGTAAGGCGTGCACGTCTGCTGTAAAAAAAATTTTTTTTCGCTAAAATGTTTGCTTGAATTTTTTGTTAGTACAGTCTAATGTGCAAATGTAAAAAAATACTGAAATACCGCATAATCATCTAATGATAGTAATTGTTAATTATACATTTAAAACTAAACAGCTACTGAACTGGTTTAACCTATCGACAAAGTATTTACATAATTGCATGTAATTAAATCTAATAAAAATTAAATTACTTATAAAATGCTTGCATTCAAAGCAATGTTTGTCGACATTAAAATAGTTTAAAATTTTATTCAGTTTCAGTTGCTTAGATAAATTCGCCCGGGAAACATTAAATATTTCCAGCCCAATTTAAGGTAAAATGTCAGAAATACGAAAATGGTATGCAGGCAAAAATCTACTAATTACCGGTTCGACCGGATTTGTGGGTAAAGTGTTACTTGAAAAATTAGTGCGCGATTGTTATGATATAAATCGTATTTATTTAATTGTGCGTGGCTATGATAATTTTGAAAAACGTTGTGCAGATTTTCTTAATCATGTTGTATTTGAACGGCTTCATTCTGAATCGCCTGAATTGTTAAAAAAAATAAAAATATTCAATGGTGATTTATGTTTCGATCGTTTAGGATTAAAGGATGATGAATTACAAGAAATTTATGATAATGTTAATGTTGTAATACATAATGGGGCTAATGTCCGATTTGATTTAGGGATACGCGAGGCAATGAATTCGAATACAATAGGCACTTATCGTACATTGGAAATTTCGAAAAAAATAAAAAAATTGGATGTATATGTCCTGGTGTCAACAGCCTATTCGCAGTCACACGCTAAAGTGACGAAAGAAGACCATTACGAAACGCTTATAGATCCATTCGTCTTGATGAAAGCATTGACTCGGTTTGATGACAACATTTTGAATTGCCTGCAACAAAAGTTATTTAGAGACTACCAATGGTAATAAAGTGATTTAAAAACTTGATTTTTTATCTTTTCTAGAATACTTGAAGATTTTCCGAACACATATTCATTCTCAAAACATTTATCGGAAGATGTGGCCTATCGATACCGTCAAAATTTTCCAGTTTGTGTGGTACGACCATCTGTTGTAGCCTGTGCACTTCGTGATCCAATCAAAAATTATGCGGAAGGACTTAATGGCTATTTTGGGTTTGGTGTGGCTGTATTGCGGGGCGTATTTCGAGTAGTCAATGTGAATCGAAATACATTACAAAGTGTTATACCAGTCGACGTTGTGGCAAATACGATTATTATAGCATCATGGCTGCATGGTAATAAACGTATAGAAGAGATAAAATTCTACAATCCAACCGTACCATTTTATGAGTTAAAAACTTTCGAGGATTTAAACACTAAATGTAAACATTTTTGCATATTGTGTGCCCCATTTGATTCTATAAAATTTTACACAGATATTTTCCTCATATTTCAGTTCACAGTCATCGATTAACATCGCCGTTAAATTTTAGCCTTTGGTTTCCACGATTAACACTAACACACAGTAAATATCATTACTATTTCCACTTGGCAGTCTTTCAATTGGTACCGGCCGTATTTTTGGATTGTTTAATATTTCTGTTTCGCCAGCAACCATTGTAAGTGAGACAATTAATTTGTGAGGTGGAATTTTGAAACGATTTGTATTAACTGCCAATTATTTTCAATTTCAGCTTGATGAAAGTACAGAGAAAAATATTTTCAATGTTAATTGTATTGATGCCATATTTACAAACATTTTATTTTGATACAGATAATTTTCGTGGTATAAGGAAAATACTTAACGACGAAGATAACGAAATATTTAGTACGCATTATGAAGCCGTGAGTATTTTGTCAGTTTATCAATATTGCTATAACACAAGGTTGCTATTAATTTGTAATTTAATTAACGGCTTAAAATCACATTTTTGTTTCCGGTTTACAAATACAATATTTAATAGTGTGTGCTTTTATAATTCTATAATAAGATCGGTGCGAATCGTCATGAATGCCAACCTAATTTTAAGAAAATCTCGCGGGCCGTCTGGCGTATATAACCGTACAGTAAATTTGTGCTGTCTTTTTCTACAAAATATAATTCATTGATACTTATTACAATATTTTACAATAATAAATATAACGCCTAAAATGTGCTATGTGACACGACACAAATGTTATAAAAAATTAATTAATATTGCATAAATTTGTCATATGATGTATGGTTGTTCCAAATTACCTAATAAATTGGTCAACGCCCATAGCTTATGTATTGGGGCTGGAGGTTTAGCTGCTGCAACTGTACGTAGTTTATCTTTCTGCACACGTACCACGTAACAGTAACCAAAACTACAGGAATGAGTAAATATATTGTCAGGTAGTGGTTATTATCATTGTTGATGACTCTAGATCTTTCTTATGGCTGTTGAGATTGTTTTTACACCGCCTATCGGGTAGTGTCTATGTACTTTATTACCTAAATTTAATTGCGGCATAAAGGAAAGAACAAATCTACCGCTAGATGTCCTATATCCTCCCACTGCATACGTATCTCCTTTCGAATTTGGATGCAGTTCTAAAATACCTTCTCTCTCCTTCAATGAATTCAGTGGTGGTCTCGATAACTCCACTGCTGTAATCTTCGGATATCAAGTTACTGATAGTTTTTGATTTAATATCCATACAAATATCCACGCATTGTACCTACGTAAAGTAATCAGTATTGTATTAAGCCCATCTTGTAAATCTGACAGCTCTTCGGAATGTCACCATTTTGTTTGAGTAGTTCTATTTCACAACTAGTTGGGTATGCGTTGTATTCATATAGCAGCTGTAAGCATTGCCAACACGTTGGTCGAGCACACCAAATAACTCGTTAACAAATTCAAAAGGTAATCTTCTTATTCGGGTGACCTTGTTAGGGCATTTAGTATTTTATTTTAACTTCTTAGCTCAGCGTAGTTCTTATTTGCGAAACAATTGGTGTGCTAAATTTGAATGTGTCCGAGTGTGTCGCTGTTATTATTGTTGTATTAGTGAATAATCATAATTCGTCTAGCTGGCTCCGAGAGCCACTTCCGAGGTGGTCTAGTTCTGCTCAATATGATGGATATCAGCCTCCATTCTCCATTGAAAAAATTTCGTTGACCAGTTTTATCCAAATAAATGCCAGGATGGGAAGTAAAGCGTGTTATATTGATTTTCGCTGTTATTAGTGCTGTTGCAAGCGATCAAATTAGCAGGGTTAATTTGCTGTTTGCTCTCGTCTTGTTGCCTTTATTTCAAAGTATCTACTTCACAACCGTCTGCAGCCGGTGATGCCTGCCTAACTTCCGTGGTGTTGTCATTAGGTTGCGACTCTAACTAAGCCATCGTTTTCATAATGAATCTCTTGAACTCTTCCGAAAGGTCATTTTCCTGACGGTAGGTTATCACCCTTAACGAGGATTAGCTCCCACTTCGATATATTAGCTTGTCTGTTGGCTCACTTGCTTCGTTTTTGTAGCCAACCCAAATGTTCCGAAACTCTTAAGTAATTTATTGCAGGAGCTTCCAAAGTGTTAAATCTGGTTCTGGTATCAGTTAGTTCTGTGTTAATGTTAGGATCAGATGTTACTGAAAATAGCGGTCGTGAGTCCAGGCATGCTCTATTTGGCAAACCTCGGCGTGCTGTGAAGCGTTTGAATGATGCTATATGAAACCTCCTGATGACAAATCGCGTACTACTTCTATGTTAATAGCTTGTATATGAATACTGCTAGGTAAACTTTATAGCTTGCGCGACCTCGACCTGGTGAACACCGTAGGTGAAATTGTCCAGAGGACAAGTGGACAGTTACTATATTTATTGGAAGATCTCAGATAATTTGATTTAAAGTTTGTGCACGTTGTTTGTATCATATTATACATCTATTGATGTAAGTTTTTACTGCTTTAATTATCCAGTACCTTTGACGGATAAAAGCCAGTGTAATTGTCTTTCCTCCCGGTAAGGTCATCTTATGTGTCTAATCTAATAGGTGCAATATTAATCGACTCTTATAAGGTATTATTGAATGTTGAGAAATGAAAGCAATCGTGGCGTTAGACAGTCTTCCGCCTACTCACAGTAACCTACCCTCATCTATTTTTGGGTCAAGTGACCGAAGATGAGATTCACTTTGAGGTTCTAGTTGGTTCTTGACTATTTTAAATGCAAACTGTGATGTTAGTTTCAATGCTAACATTTGGCTATTATGGAGTTCTTTAGTTGTCAGGTATCTCTATGTCTAGGTTGCCCACAACGGTTGTTTAGTAACTTTGAAGCATTTAGGTCCCTTAATGCGTAATGTGCCGGACTGTCCCCTTATTTTACATATTTCCATTGTAGTGGAGATAATATAGATAGGATTTCGACGATTATGTTCGCAACAGTCGTTTTAAACGTATATGGCTTGGTCCAAGCAAATGTTTTAGTATCAGCCAGTTGTAACGCTTTGTTTTATTTGTCTTAGTGGTTTTGCTAACAGTACTGCGGCGCACGACTCCAATCTGTGAATTGTTAATTTTGCCTTGAATGGTGCCACTTTTGTTTTTGCAATTACTATCGTCACCTAGCTCTTCTTTGTCATACCTGATCCATTGTTGTAGATTTATTTCTTCTAGTAATTGGCCGACATATGAAATCTATTCGTTTCGGTGTCATTAGGTAATTGTGTATCGCAGTCTAAACCTAATGTCCATAGTTGGGCAAGCCATCCCATTGGATCAAACAATTTTAATGTTTCATATAACTTTTTCCTCTTAGTAACAGTTGCTTTAGTATATGTATAATGATTTGATTTCAAATTGAAGTATGTCTTCTATTGTATCGAGGATTCCAATGATACCTAAGGTTTTAATTGTTTCATGGTTTTGAGCCTTTCTTGGTTGTTGCTACACCATGTCCTTAGATTAAAACTGCCTTGTTAATTGTTGTTGTATTAATACCGCTTCTTCTATCGTGTTCGAATCTGATAATACGTCATCAATGTAAAAATCGTCAGTGAGCGCCTTTTTGCTGCTGGGTATAGTTCACATCTTCTATTATTGTCATCTTGTGCTAACTGATGAAGAACTGTAGAGGAGTAATATTTATGTAGCTGCTGCTGATTCGTATGTCACTTCATCTCATTTCATCTTACAAGTATTTATTTTGCCCTGTTGGTTTCTCCATAGCATTAATTGGTACGTATGATCTGTAATAACTTTTATTGTATTGGTGGACCAGTTTCTGTTTAACTTCCCTTCCATTTGAGATAGTTGAGCTGTGGCTTTCCTCTTTCATTCACCTAATGTTGCTTAAATGGTTATGCAACTTAATATGTTCCATCTTCTTACGTATTCGAAAGTGCTGCTCACACTTTTCTTCATCATTAGTAAATTAGCGCTCCTGCCGAACTTCTTCAGTTTACCAAAACTGTTTTAATTGGTTTTCTAGATCGACATAAGTAACCGTTGATTGTATTATGTAGTAGTTTTGACAACTAAGTGCAATATATAAATGTATTTGGAATACAAAGGCATTGAGGCGTACCTCATATTTGGAAGCTACAAATGGTTGAATTTTGAGGCGGTACTTCTTCAATGTCATGACTACCAACTGAAGGTTGCTTTGGAGCCTTGATCTATCAAGACTCTTCTTAATGTTGTTTGGTTCCCTTTATGTTTGACTGTGCTGATTAAAGCTGTTACTACAGCTGTTCTTTCTGACTATTTATTCTTGTCGCGAGCTTAAAACTTTTTACCTCTTGGCCATCTGATTTTGGTTGCTTAGAGTTTGGCGAATCAAGAATGATATGGTGTAGACCATTACAAATCGAGCATTTTATTGTGTTTTTACACTGTTGGGTTTGATATGTTATCGCTAGGCATTTTCTTCTACATAAATTATTTAGTAATATAATTTGACCTTTGTCGGACGATGACAGCTTTTTAATTTTTTTCACAGTTTTCTATTCTATGATTTATTGACAATAGACGTAAATGATTTGTACAGTTGTTGTGGTTAATATCAGTTTCACTGGTTGACTTAGGTGGTTGTGCATAACTCCTGTTACTGTACAATGTTTCTAAAGTTTTTACTTTATTAATTTTTTGTTGAATATTAATTAATTCATGTAATATCAAATATGCTACCGGTGGTTAGACCATTTTAATTGTGTTTCGATTAACACGAGAAGTATATTAGTATTTACGAACAATGTTAATCGAAACACAACTAAAATGGTCTAACCACCGGTAGCATATTAGATATTACAAGAATTAATTAATATTCAACAAAAAATTAATAAAGTAAAAATTAGCGTACACAGAAATAGAGCTGTGTGCATATTGTGAAGAAGAAAAATTGTAAGAGAATTCATCTGTATTAGTTATGATTCGCTAATACTTAACGCACAGCACATTCTGTATATATAGAATGTAAAATTGTGGTATAATCAGTCCAGTCGCCGCGGCCTGATGAGAAGATTGATTTTTTCATAATCATAAGCTCATCAGTTCGAAACTGGATTGAATTCTCTTACAATCTTCGAAACATACTCGTATTAAAATCGTTTCTAAAGTCTTAAATCTTTGTTCAAGGAACTTCAGGAATGGATAAAGGGTTTTTATGTGAACTTTCATACTTTCATACAGTCGTGTTTCATTGTGTAATTTTTTCAATAAAATTAGGAATGAATTACATGATTTGACGTTTATTCTAAAGTTCTTAACCACGTGTATGCACTCGGTGGTCTTATCCATCAGTGTGTTAAAGATTTCTGCGGAACTACCCCATTTCATACAAACTTCATAGAATACGGGTATTTCAATAGATTTTAATTTTATTTGCATCTCTGTGTCAATCTTTGTTGAATTCCCTACTATTGCAGTTGTTATCCTTTTTGCTGCCTTGGTGTACTCTTCTTGAGGTTTCATAATACTCCTTTGTGAAGTACTCCAACACGGCTTGGTGGTCATCTTATTCGGCGACGCATATTTTCTCTGTTTGTCGATGATCTGTGCCATTGTGCATTTCATATATCGTAGAGAGAATTGCGTTGCTTGTTTTTATTGTTAAATTTATCTGTACAATTTTAGCATTTTGACGTCTTGTCTTCTAAGCATTTGCTTCAATGAGCTGTTGTTAGTTTGCCAGGTTCCCTTTGATGATGCATCTAAAACTTCGGTTGTCTGATAAACATTCATTTTTTACATTAGTGGAGTGGTGAACGTTGTGAGGCATAAGTCGCATATCATCGATACATTTTTGTTAAGTAATTGAAATCGTTTTCCGATATTATATGCATGACTTTGATCGACTGGTGGATTACTGCTTCAAATTTCCTCAGCTCCTTGTACGTATTCAATTTAAAGTGCTTTTTTTAGCGATTCAGTTTTAACTTCCAAATATTTTTTTGGATTTTCGGCTCTCCCCATCTTTGTTGTAGTTTATTTGTAGGGTGATGTTTTCCCCCAAATTTGTTCTTGTTTTGAAGAAGCCCTTTCATTGCTTAGTTATGGATAGAATCCGGTGGCTTTCCTGGATATGGATGAAATTCGCTAGAATTTTATCTGCTGGTTGTTATTCAGCTATATCCACAGTTGAATATTTAGGTACAGTTGATTAATTACATGTTATATTTTCGCTTCGAAAGACCGTGTATAGGTACAGTTGATTAATTGCCAGTTGGTGTCCGGCTCGAAGGACCATGTATTCACTAGAAAAATATTTTTATATCATTTTCATTTTAATTAAGGTTCAGGTCGGTAGATAGCCCTGAGTTAGAGTTGACGTGTTTTTTCTTTAGTGATTTTAGTGATTAAATAAAAATTAATTTAAATTAAATAAATAGGTGTAGAATTACAAAAATATGTTAAATACAATTAAAAGTGATTAATGTTTGGTTTTATATGTAAAGGTAAAGGTTAAAAGTGGCTAAGTTGCAAATTTTTAAAAGAAATTATTTTGTGTAAAAAAAATGTAGAGAAATATAAAGATGGCATATAAAAATGGTGATGTGTGTTGTGAATTCTTTTTTTGGTTTTTAAAATTAATAAACATTGTGTAGTTATTTAGTTTTAATGAAAGTGAAAAGGCTATTGTTTCTTGTGTATCTGACTTTAAATGGTGGTTTCTTGTGTATCTGACTTTAAATATAAAAGTCATATTTTTTGCTGTGCTAATTAAAATTTAAAAAAAAAAAATAATAAGTGTTAATTTAATTTTAATTAATTGTTAAAAGTAATAATAAAGTGGTTTGTGATGCATTTAATGTAGGTTAGATGTGAAATTTTGAGTGCAACAGTGGTTTATAAATAAAATAAAATCTGAGCTTCTAAAGTGAAATGGCCTGTGTTAATTTTGCTTTGATTGATATAAAAAAAAAATCATTAAGCTACAAGTGGTGTGTTATCAAAAGTGAATTATTAATGTGATTTGACAATATTGTCACATTGAAATTGGTAAGAGAGTATCGAAAAAAAAAAAAAAGTGTTGTAGATTTGTTTTGTATTTTGTGTGTTGTTTCATATGGTATTTTTGTTTGTTTTTGGTTGAAACAAGTTTGTGTATATAAAGCATGTGGTATTGTGAGTGCTACGGTATTTTAAGTAATGGGGAGTGAATCGTATTTTGTTTAATATATAATGATGATCTACGAGTGTGAGGTTTTCCAGACATTCAAGAGATTTGTCAATGTATTAGTATTACACTGCTGAGACGGGTTCTTATGAGAGGATTGAGTGTCATTTCAAAAGTAGTATTTAGAAAAGTATTTTTAAAAAATTAAGCTCTAGCTAAATTACAACAAATCAAAATATATTACAAATTCTTGTTCGTTCGATATTAAAGTAATTTTAATTGATTTATTTTTTGAGTGTTCATTAAAAAACGGTATATGGCGTTCTAAAGGTGAAGTGTAATTTCAAAGAGGGAATTTTTGTAGACCTTTTATTAAATAAATGATTCGTAGGGATTAGGATTTTAAAACTAAGTAATTTACTTACGCCCTGGACAGTGTTAAACTTTTGAACTTTCAAACTTTTGAACTTTTAGATTTTTGTGCTTTTGAATTTTGAACTTTTAAACTTTTAGACATTTGAACTTTTGAACTTTTAAACTTTTAAAGTTTTATTAGACTTTTATTAAACTTTTGTTAAACTTTTATTAAACTTTTGTTAGACTTTTTGTTAAACTTTTATGAAACTTTTATTAAACTTCTGTTAAACTTTTGTCAAACTTTTAACTTTTATTAAACTTTTGTTAAACTTTTGTTAAACTTTTGTTAAACTTCTATTAAACTTTTATTAAACTTTTATTAAACTTTTAAATTTTCAACTTTTAAACTTTTAGACTTTTAAACTTTTAAACTTTTAAACTTCTAAACTTTTAAATTTTGAAATTTTTAACTTTTAAACTTTTAGACTTTTAAACTTTTAAACTTCTAAACTTTTAAATTTTGAAATTTTGGACTTTTAAACTTTTAAACTTTTACACTTTTACACTTTTAAACTTTTAAACTTTTAAACTTTTAAACTTTTAAACTTTTAAACTTTTAAACTTTTAAACTTTTAAACTTTTAAACTTTTAAACTTTTAAACTTTTAAACTTTTAAACTTTTAAACTTTTAAACTTTTAAACTTTTAAACTTTTAAACTTTTAAACTTTTAAACTTTTAAACTTTTAAACTTTTAAACTTTTAAACTTTTAAACTTTTAAACTTTTAAACTTTTAAACTTTTAAACTTTTAAACTTTTAAACTTTTAAACTTTTAAACTTTTAAACTTTTAAACTTTTAAACTTTTAAACTTTTAAACTTTTAAACTTTTAAACTTTTAAACTTTTAAACTTCTAAACTTTTAAACTTTTAAACTTTTAATCTTTTAAACTTTTAAACTTTTAAACTTTTAAACTTTTAAACTTTTAAACTTTTAAACTTTTAAACTTTTAAACTTTTAAACTTTTAAACTTTTAAACTTTTAAACTTTTAAACTTTTAAACTTTTAAACTTTTAAACTTTTAAACTTTTAAACTTTTAAACTTTTAAACTTTTAAACTTTTAAACTTTTAAACTTTTAAACTTTTAAACTTTTAAACTTTTAAACTTTTAAACTTTTAAACTTTTAAACTTTTAAACTTTTAAACTTTTAAACTTTTAAACTTTTAAACTTTTAAACTTTTAAACTTTTAAACTTTTAAACTTTTAAACTTTTAAACTTTTAAACTTTTAAACTTTTAAACTTTTAAACTTTTAAACTTTTAAACTTTTAAACTTTTAAACTTTTAAACTTTTAAACTTTTAAACTTTTAAACTTTTAAACTTTTAAACTTTTAAACTTTTAAACTTTTAAACTTTTAAACTTTTAAACTTTTAAACTTTTAAACTTTTAAACTTTTAAACTTTTAAACTTTTAAACTTTTAAACTTTTAAACTTTTAAACTTTTAAACTTTTAAACTTTTAAACTTTTAAACTTTTAAACTTTTAAACTTTTAAACTTTTAAACTTTTAAACTTTTAAACTTTTAAACTTTTAAACTTTTAAACTTTTAAACTTTTAAACTTTTAAACTTTTAAACTTTTAAACTTTTAAACTTTTAAACTTTTAAACTTTTAAACTTTTAAACTTTTAAACTTTTAAACTTTTAAACTTTTAAACTTTTAAACTTTTAAACTTTTAAACTTTTAAACTTTTAAACTTTTAAACTTTTAAACTTTTAAACTTTTAAACTTTTAAACTTTTAAACTTTTAAACTTTTAAACTTTTAAACTTTTAAACTTTTAAACTTTTAAACTTTTAAACTTTTAAACTTTTAAACTTTTAAACTTTTAAACTTTTAAACTTTTAAACTTTTAAACTTTTAAACTTTTAAACTTTTAAACTTTTAAACTTTATAACTTTATAACTTTTAAACTTTTAAACTTTATAACTTTATAACTTTTAAACTTTTAAACTTTTAAACTTTTAAACTTTTAAACTTTTAAACTTTTAAACTTTTAAACTTTTAAACTTTTAAACTTTTAAACTTTTAAACTTTTAAACTTTTAAACTTTTAAACTTTTAAACTTTTAAACTTTTAAACTTTTAAACTTTTAAACTTTTAAACTTTTAAACTTTTAAACTTTTAAACTTTTAAACTTTTAAACTTTTAAACTTTTAAACTGTTAAACTTTCAAACTTTTAAACTTTTAAACTTTTAAACTTTTAAACTTTTAAACTTTTAAACTTTTAAACTTTTAAACTTTTAAACTTTTAAACTTTTAAACTTTTAAACTTTTAAACTTTTAAACTTTTAAACTTTTAAACTTTTAAACTTTTAAACTTTTAAACTTTTAAACTTTTAAACTTTTAAACTTTTAAACTTTTAAACTTTTAAACTTTTAAACTTTTAAACTTTTAAACTTTTAAACTTTTAAACTTTTAAACTTTTAAACTTTTAAACTTTTAAACTTTTAAACTTTTAAACTTTTAAACTTTTAAACTTTTAAACTTTTAAACTTTTAAACTTTTAAACTTTTAAACTTTTACACTTTTAAACTTTTAAACTTTTAAACTTTTAAACTTTTAAACTTTTAAACTTTTAAACTTTTAAACTTTTAAACTTTTAAACTTTTAAACTTTTAAACTTTTAAACTTTAAAACTTTTAAACTTTTAAACTTTTAAACTTTTAAACTTTTAAACTTTTAAACTTTTAAACTTTTAAACTTTTAAACTTTTAAACTTTTAAACTTTTAAACTTTTAAACTTTTAAACTTTTAAACTTTTAAACTTTTAAACTTTTAAACTTTTAAACTTTTAAACTTTTAAACTTTTAAACTTTTAAACTTTTAAACTTTTAAACTTTTAAACTTTTAAACTTTTAAACTTTTAAACTTTTAAACTTTTAAACTTTTAAACTTTTAAACTTTTAAACTTTTAAACTTTTAAACTTTTGACCTTTTAAACTTTTTAACTTTCAAACTTTTACACTTTTAAACTTTTACACTTTTACACTTTTAAACTTTTAAACTTTTAAAATTTTAAAATTTTAAACTTTTAAAATTTTAAACTTTTAAACTTTTAAACTTTTAAACTTTTAAACTTTTAAACTTTTAAACTTTTAAACTTTTAAACTTTTAAACTTTTAAACTTTTAAACTTTTAAACTTTTAAACTTTTAAACTTTTAAACTTTTAAACTTTTAAACTTTTAAACTTTTAAACTTTTAAACTCTTAAACTTTTAAACTTTTAAACTTTTAAACTTTTAAACTTTTAAACTTTTAAACTTTTAAACTTTTAAACTTTTAAACTTTTAAACTTTTAAACTTTTAAACTTTTAAACTTTTAAACTTTTAAACTTTTAAACTTTTAAACTTTTAAACTTTTAAACTTTTAAACTTTTAAACTTTTAAACTTTTAAACTTTTAAACTTTTAAACTTTTAAACTTTTAAACTTTTAAACTTTTAAACTTTTAAACTTTTAAACTTTTAAACTTTTAAACTTTTAAACTTTTAAACTTTTAAACTTTTAAACTTTTAAACTTTTAAACTTTTAAACTTTTAAACTTTTAAACTTTTAAACTTTTAAACTTTTAAACTTTTAAACTTTTAAACTTTTAAACTTTTAAACTTTTAAACTTTTAAACTTTTAAACTTTTAAACTTTTAAACTTTTAAACTTTTAAACTTTTAAACTTTTAAACTTTTAAACTTTTAAACTTTAAAAATTTTAAACTTTTAGACTTTTAAACTTTTGAACTTTTAAACGTTTAAACTTTTAAACTTTCAGACTTTTGGCTTTTAAACTTTTAAACTTTTGGACTTTTAAAATTTTAAACTTTTGAACTTTTCAACTTTTAAACTTTTAAACTTTTGGACTTTTAGCTTTTGAACTTTTGGAATTTTAAACTTTTGGACTTTTAAACTTTTAGACTTTTAAACTTTTAAACTTTTGAACTTTTGAACTTTTAAACTTTTATTCAACTTTTATTTAATTTTTGTTAAACTTTTATTAAACTTTTGTTAAACTTTTATTAATTTTTTGTTTAACTTTTGTTAAACTTTTATCAAACTTTTGTCAAACTTTTGTTAAATATTTATTAAACTTTTGTTAAACTGTTATTAAACTTTTGTTAAACTTTTATTAAACTTTTATTAAACTTTTATTCTTTTATTAAACTTTTATTAATTTTTTATTAAACTTTTGTTAAACTTTTATTAAACTTTTGTTAAACTTTTGGTTAATTTTTGTTAAACTTTTATTAAACTTTTGTTAAACTTTTGTTAAACTTTTGTTAAACTTTTATTAAACTTTTGTTAAACTTTTATTAAACTTTTATTCTTTTATTAAACTTTCATTGTGTTCTTGATTATTTTTAATTATTGTGCAGTGGGATTTAAACGGAATAGATTAATTAGTAAGCAATTAATTAACTATCAATTTGATTTGATTTTAGAGGTATGTCTGGAATTAACTAATAAAGTTGTAAATCTGGAATTGAACTTATATGGTTTCAGGAATTAGATGATTTAAATTTGAATTTTAAATTTTTTTAAAAATAAGCAATTGCATTAAATTTTTGTGTTACAATTTAATTGATTATTAAGAATGGATTGGATGCAGTGAAATGTGCAGATGGGAAACCGGGCCCGGCTTCATTCTTTACCTATTATTGTTCATTATTTTAATTATTTATTATTGGACTTTTAGAGCGGAGTAATCGGGCGCGGCTTTTTATTTAATTATCGTTCATTATTTAATTGTTTATTTCATTTTTATAGTTGCTTTATTAATTTTAATTTAGGATGGAAAAGTTGAACTATTAGTATTTAAGCTATTTAAACAGAATGAAGTAATAAACAATTAATTGTTTAATTTTGATTTTAGTGGTATTCCTGGAATTAGTTAATTTATTTCTTTAATTTCTGGCAATAGCTGGTTAAGCAGCAGGAATTGGAAATACATTTTTTAGGGTTTCAGATTTTGATTTTTGATTTTATAATTTTAGTTTAAAAAAAGACAGTTAATGTTTAAAATTCATAATTTAGGATTACAATTTTTATGTATCTTGATTTTCAGGTTATATAGTTAGTAATTAATTTGCTGTCGTTTAATTTAGATGTTGAATTGAATTTATTTTATTTAATGGTGTTAAGGACTGATTTTAAATAAAAAATTTATAGTGAAGTAAATTAGGTTTTGGGTTGAAATTAAATTGATTTTTATTAAAATTAAGTTAAATTAAATTTAGTGAAATTAATTTTTCGGTGTAATCGAATCATATGTCATAATATTATTGTTGATGTTGGTATTGGTATTGATGTGGGTGTTGGTATTAGTGATCGTATTGGTGTTAATGTTCATACTTATTGATATTAATGTTAATGATAGTTTGGTATCAGTATTCATATTGGTTAGTTAAAACGGTTTTAGTTAACAAAACTCCTGAGAAACTCGACCAATATGACACTGGCTGAGGTGACAGCACGATGGCCTGATGGTAGTTGATTTAATTATTGTCAAACTATTAATGTTAATTTCTTTGTGGTACATAGGGATTGATCTATAATTTATTTCAGAGAATTAAATTTATACTTAATTAATTTAGGAATAGTTATTTAAGATGTTAATATTAGAATGGCTAATAAAATAATTGAATATAGGACACCAGAAGTTACTACCTACCGTTATAACGGTTCTCACTCGTACGTTTTCAATTGATTTTGTATTGTTTATTGTTACACTAGTATATTTATTTATTTATTTATTTTATTTATTTATTGTTTTATCACTGGCACTGCACTGTGTTTCCAATTTTATTGAATTCACTTCACTACTTTTGGATTCAAAGTTTATTTATCAGATGTCACGAGTAATTTGGTTTTTTCACAAACTTCGATTAAAGGCAAATGGTGAGCTTTTGGATGAACAAGGGCTTTATATAGTAAATATTTACTGTTTAAGATTTTTGATGATAGGTATAACAACTAACAAATTTCATCAATAATGAGCAGAGAGACATCTATTAGAACTAGTTGGAGTGTACTTATGGGTCAAAATTTTATTTCAGATGGGGTATGCTGGAGGAAGAAGAATTTAATATAATTGATCCTTAATGTAATTAATGCCTTAAGGCTTAAAATTGAATTATGATTAATAAATAGTAATGTTTATTTTAGGGATAGGAGCATCTTTACATTTGAATTTAGATTATATTATAAGTATTTATTGCTGTTTTAATATTTCTCTTAATTGTTGAAAGCTAATACTTAAATATTTGAAATTATAGAGCGATTGGACTAAGTGAGAGTAGAAATAAATAACTAAGTTGTTTTTTGATTTCAGAAGAACATCGAAATATATTTTATCATCAATTTTGGTAATCGGAAGCTTGGAGTATTATATAAATATAAATTCTAGTTTAAGATATTATTTCAGATCGATCAGGTTCCAACGTTTTATTATTAATATGTTAATTGTGTTGTCCTTGTGCTGTCATAAAACACTAACTATCGGCTTTATTAGGTGTCTGTAACCGGGCCGAGTCTGTGCTCACTAACATTCCTTTCCCATTCTTCGATTTTGTTATATGTAAAAAGGTGTACGATGGCTGCCTGGGCAGGGGGGCGGATATCACACTATTAGACTTATGTGGTTATTGATGTGGCGCCTTTCTTTACGGGGTGAATATTGTTATGTTTGGCTTCATGAAAAGCTGAGTATGATGGTACATATTTCCTTGGTGAGGGAAAGTTATGGTGTCGTGTTGTAACATGGGTATAGTGGTATGGTATTCGCATTTATAATACGGGAGACTTGCTTAATGCTTGATCGTCAAGCACGCAAATAAAACTCCCCACCATTTTAATTTGAGCAGTGTAACGGCAATATAACTGAACGCCCTACAATACATTGCCAATCGGGCCGGTGGTAATGGTACCACCGCTGATGGTCTAAGTACAGCTTTTCCATTTTTACACACCTGCTATTGTTTTACTATATTTCGAATCGCTGATCTCAGATGTTGGATGCAGTACAATTTTCGAACTTCGTTGACTATATTCTCATCGTTTTGATGATTATACTTCTCATGATACCATTGGATAATTAATTCCGTTGTACGAACATCACGAGGTAAAATTATTGAGCGCTTTATACTCATTGGGATATCAGCAGCGTTGTCTAAGCGCCCCTTAAATCGCATCGCATCATATTCATCTAAATATGGTGAATATTTGTATAGTCTTGTATATTGAACACTTTTAACAAGTTCATTCTTTGCTTGTTTAATTTCATCGAATGTTATAGGACCTTTACGTACTTCGCAATTCTTGATTGGTTTCAGGAAATTTGTTATAGCACTATTGAAATACACTTGAGCCCTTGCAGTGGTCCAAGACGAAATTTACGCTACGTTAACAACCAGTAATATTGGAATTAGCTCGGCGATGTGCCGGCCCAGCCACTCAGTTATTCTGAACGTCAGGAATTGTTTGTATTGTCGGGCGTCAGATTTGAGCCAGCTCAAAATCGTCTTTGAGTCTGACCAGATGAATCGTGATTCAAAGGTGATACTATCTCCCTTCTCGACTGTTTGGTCAAGACACGTTCTCAGAACTGCAGCAATCAACTCCATTCGAGGGATTGTCAGTGGTAGTTTGTTTGGCGCCATACCTGATTTTGATGCGATAAGCGATACTTCAACACCACCATTTTGCTCCGATCTGATATAAACTATGGCCGCATATGCATTCTCACCAGCATCTACGATCACATGCAACTGGAATCTTCCTGGTCATATACCACTATCGTAGCAGCGCGGTATGGAGACTTCAATAACCTGATTCAGTTTATTTAACCAAATTCATCACTTGTTACTGAATTCATCACTAATGGGTTCGTCCCATTCTGCACAATCTTCGCTTGTATCGTCAAATTTGACAACAACCCCAGTGGGTCAAATATGGACATAATCATACTCAAAAATGGTTTTTTGTGGTGATGGTTGGTTAAACCAATACTTTTCACCGATTGAATCTTTATCAAATATTGGTTTTTACAACCATCACCAATTTGTTCAATCATCTGCTTTGAGTTACTCGACCAACTTCTTATATGGAAGCCGGCTGTTGTTTGTATTGGTTTCACTTGATCTATCGTAGTAATTGCCGCTTTTTCCGACGTAATGAATTTCAATGATTGGCTTGCTGTTTTTGACGTATCGCGCAATTGCTGGCGAGCATGTTGCGCCGAATTTCATGACCTTCATGACGTATGTTTCTGGCTTCGCCATAACGTTTAAATCCCGCCATTGAAAACGCTGATATTCCTGATCGGTCTTATTAACCGCGATCTGGTGAAACATTTCTGCGATGTCCCCTGATGTCGCCACCCTCTCTTGTCTGAATTTAAATAAAACATCGACCAATAACGTCAAGTGGACCGGACCTTTCAGCAGCTCACTGCTTAGAGAAACGGCATTTACCTTTGCTGCTCCATCCCAAACATGTTGTATACTTTTCCAAGTTTTCTTCGGATTTGTCACCGTAAAAATTGCCCAGTACTATGATCTTGCTTTTGCTTTGGCATTTCTCCGTAGCAGACCAGTTTCATACCGATTCCCGTTGTACCTAACATTTTGTGTCAATATTTCGCGTGAACGTATTAATTAGTTAATTATTCTGATTCAAGTTCACGTACAATACACGAATCCAAAACGTAGTATGACTTCACCATTTCGTGTAGTTGATCATTTGTTAATTCGCGATCTGTTTCTATCTGTTGATGTATATTGATGCGCATCGGCCTTCTCGTAAATTCACTGTAAACAGCCCAGCCCAAGTTAGTTTTTGTAGGAATTAACGAACTCTGGTTCCGTTTGCACCATTGTACAGCACCACCGGTAAGATTCGATATAAAGCTTCTATATTTTTGGGGCGTATTTTGCTATTGGATTTTTCACTACATGCATTCATATTCGTCATGCCGCTTACCACAGTTGTCGATGCTATAAGTTTGCTTTTCTTTGCACCTTTTATAGTTATGGGAGGCAATGCATTTGCCGCACCATCTTTTTTCAAGTAATTTCTCCCACCGTTGCGGTACACTCATTGCTATGAATCTTGGGCATTTTATTATCTCGTGATTTTTCCATTCACATACCAAGCAGCTTAGGGTATTGTTAGCCGTAGTTTCCATATGATGATCACTAATACTAATATGCTCACTCCTTGAATGACACTTCGTATTTTTAAGATCTGGCAGGAATTTCGTTAGCTCAATTTGTGTAACATGTGCCGCACTTTCAGTGTTTTTCATCAATAGTTCTTAATATTTCTTATTACATCGCAGTTGTGGTAATTTACATGTGGTTTAATAAAATCCTAGTCATGACCTATAGATCGAGATGTTAGTCCTTAATACCATTGTAAATGGCCGTTTCAGTTTGAATTTCATTTCCATAGCAACTGAGGTAATTTCACGTATCGTAAATGTGGGCGAAGTTGATATTTAGTACAAGTGATAAATAAAAGGCCTAAATTTGCTCATCTCGTTCCAAATATACTTGTAGAGTAAGTAAATCATTAAAATTTTGTCTTTCACTAATTTAATAGAGGAGATAACAGCCAATAACTTTTTGAAATATTTTTGAAAGTCACTTTTCGATACAGTAGGAAAAGTAAAATTTTTAAAATTAATAAATTTTGTTCTTCTTTTTAATATTTCAGGCATTAGACTTCCAGTACGTCTTACTAAATATTCGTGGTGTTAAAAAATATGTCTTGCACGAAAAATATGAGGAGCTGCCTAGAGCACGAAAAATTGCCAAAACGTAAGATTCATTCTTTAGCCTTATGCAAATATTTTAAATTAAATTTAATAATTTCTTTTATTCAATTCTATATTTATAGACTTCTCGTTGCTGATATAATACTACAATCAATTTTTTATTATGTTATTGTAAAATTTTTATGGTACTGGCTCTTTGCTAGTACTTAGAATTCTAAATCGGCGCCGCTATTCATATTGGAGAGTAGACTATGAAAAAGAGGTTGTACAATGGTTATAAAGAAATATAATTTTCCGAAATATAATTTTTTTTAAATGCATAATACTTTTTCTTTTCAATTTTCTTTTGTTTCCTTGATAAAAGATAACAGATTTTTTATTTTTTTTTGTTTATAATCTTAATCTGATTTTTATTATAAAATAATTTTAGAAATTTATAAGCGACAATAGAATACTTTTTTTTTTGTTAGAAAAAAATACAGAATCTTCTTCTTGTAGGTATTGCTCGTTCTACCGTCAAAGAAACAAGATAAAAAGAGGAGAGAGGGAAACGAATTAGTTTTGTTTTTTAATATTGTCTTGCACACGGCTGTAACAAATATTAGAATTATTTTTGTGCTATAACAACGTAACCTTTTTTAAAAAGAAGGGCATTCTTAAAGTGATAATGATAAAATGAGGTGAATGTTCCATCTATTTACATATCTTAAATTTGCACAATTCTTTAAAAAAAATTTGAAGGTTCGATAGTTAGTACCTATGTCCCACGATTCTATGTCCAAACTTCAAAGAGAAAACATTTCTTTATTTGCACTTGTGATCATATTGATTTGAGGGTGTTGGGTGCGTCTCAATAGAGTAGGGGTTGACCGTCTATAGCCATGTATCTCGTGGTCTATATTCCAACGCTGCAACTATGTGGAAACCATCAAATGTGTCTAGTATACCTCCACGTGGTAACACCCGGGCAGTGATGTGAAGCATCGGCGAAATACTAGAGGCGAGTGCAGTACACTATAAATGAGCAATGAGCGGAACAAATATGGAAACTAATACCCCAAGTAGTGCACCTGTTGCTCAAGTAAATCCACCCTCTTCGGAGGTCGGTCTCATGGATTCTGGGGGAGACCAGCCATTGCTGTACTACAATTATTTTAGCCAATCTCAAGACATGTCGGTGAATAATCAAGCTCAGTTGAGTGAAAAAGGAAAGGATAATTCACATCCCTTCCAGAGGAGATGGAAAGTATCGTACTCTCCGATAAGAGGCGGTGGTCCCTTCATTGGGGCCAGCAGCTACAACACTCGTTCTACAAACGAAGAAAAGCTTCATAATAAATTGTATAAAGCTAATAATATATTAGTTGAAGCCAACAATATACACAAGCAACTGAATGTTACAATTGCATGGATGTAGGAGCGTATGAAGACTCTCGAAAACGAAGTTGAAGCTCTTTAGCAAAAGGAGGACATCGGTTTTACTCCTAACCAGAATACAACTCCATAAGAGTACCATATAGATGAAGAAGAACTAGCTCGAGAAACTGAGTGGATAAAAGTTAAAGGTGGGAGAAAAAAAGGAAACGGAATAATACGCCCTTCCCACCTAAATTAAAGGATGATGTTCCAAATATTATCCTGAAACAACCAAAAAAAATACCCCCACCACCACCAATAGTAATACATGAAGTCAAAGACTACGATTCACTCTATAAAAAAATAAAAACAATAACTACTACTGATAAGTTAAATGCAAAGGTGATGAATGGAAACACCATCGAAATAAACCTAGAAGATGCTGAAACTTACAGAAAAGTGTTAAACGAAGAAAAACGTGCTTGGCACACGTTTGAAGACAAACAAACTAGACTAATAAGGGTCATGGCTAAAAACTTGCACTCTACGTTTATACCAGAAAAAATAATTGATAATCTGAAAGCAAAACCATTTACTCCTAAAACAGAAAGGCAAAGTACCTCTCAACACGTTTATGTTGACATTCGACATTGATGAAGATATCGAAAAAATTTACCAAATTAAGTACATCTTGGAGTGGAAAGTGGTTATTTAGCCTATAAGAAGATCTAAGCTTATACCACAATGTAAACAATGTTAAGCGTATGGACATACACAAAAATATTGCAACAGGAACCTAGATGTGTCAAATGTTTAGGTAAACATCATACCAAAGATTGTGTAAAAGGCCAAAATGTTCAACCTAAATGCGTTCACTGTAGAGAAAACCATCCGGCTAACTACAGAGTATGTGATTGCTAAAAATCCAAATTTATTCAGGAAGCAAGCGGTTAAGATGAACCGACCCGTAAATCGTAGAGTGTCGGGAACTACTCAAGGACAATTTGGTAAAATATGACTTATGCTCACCAGCTCAAGTAATGATGAGCAATGAAAATCCAGGAAAAACTGCTCAAAATGACGATATAAGTCAAACACTTAAATTAATTTTAAGCAGACTAAATACATTCGATGAGCGATTACTGAAACTATAGTACAGCGCTAAGGGAGACATCCCTAAATATAAAAATGGCCAATGATCTTAGAATCTTATGTTGGAATGCCAATGGACTGATGCAACATCAACAAGAACTGCAAGTGGTCCTGGACACAGAAAAAATCGATGTATGTCTCATCACGGAAACACACTTCACTAGACCAATCAATCATTAAATTTAAAAATTATCAAATATATCACACTATTCACTCTGGAAACACTGACAAAGGAGGTAGTGCTGTTATAATTAAAAATAGTATTCATCACTATGAGGAGGTAAATGTGAAAAGGAAGAAATACAAGCAAATGATGTTATTGTCAAATCCAAAAGTAGTTCTATTTGTATTGCTAGTATTTATTGCTCACCGAAGCACTCAATGAAAGAAAAAGATTATCTCGAGTTCCTCAGTAAATTAGGAAAACGATTTGTACTTGGAGGAGACTTTAATGCAAAATATTTCCACTGGGGCTCCAGATTAACAACGACTAAGGGTAAAGAACTCCTAAAAGCTATCAGGAAATGCAGTTGTGAAACCCGCTCAACTGGAAACCCAACTTACTGGAAAACTGATCCAAATAAAGCAACAGATCGGATTGACTTCTTCATAATAAGGAACATATCTGTAAATTATGTACAAGTAGATGAAAGCTATAATAAAAGCTCTGATCATTCACCAATATTTCTAACGTTAAGTGAAAAAATCATTCAAAAAAAAAGAAACCCATGTTTAGTAAATTACTGGTTCCATTAAATACCGAAGAGCAATTAGACAAAGAAGTTAACAAATTAAAAAATACTCCTGAAATTAAAACGAAAATCAAGGGAAACAACTACCCTCTGGAAATTAGGGAAGTCCTCGCAGAAAAAAGAAGAGCGAGAAGAGTATGGCAACCAACAGGGGCCTACAAGATAAAACTAATTTGAACAATCTCACTCAACATTTAAGAAGAGAGATAAAAGAATTGAAAGATGAATCTAAGAAAAGTTAATTTAAGAAAATTAACTAATGATAACCGTACTGATTATTCTCTTTGGAAAGCAGCCAAAAGAATTAAAAAACCAATAATGCAGAATCCTCCAATAAGAATAGCAGGTGAGAAATGGGCTAGAAATAATGAAGACAAAGCTCGAAAATTTGCTGAACACCTCGAAAAAATATTCCACCCACATGAAGACCAAACATTTGAAGCCGAGATAATAACTGAACAAGCTGTGAAAGAAAGTTAGGAAATCCTGCCCACAACACCAAAAGAAGTCATGCGTGAGATAAAAGCTAATATGAATACGAAAAAAACTCCTGGGTACGATCTTATTACTGCAGAAATCTTAAAAGAACTGCCAAGGAAAGCTCTGGTGAAGGTCACCAATCTTATAAATGCAGCATTTAGAATCAAATGTTTACCAAACTTATGGAAAATTGCAGAAGTAATTATGATCTCAAAACCTGGGAAACCACCACACATAACATCGTCTTGCCAGTCATGTCCAAACTCTTTGAGAAGCTTCTGGTAAAAGGTTAAATACGATAATCGAGAGTAAAAACTTGATACCAAATCATCAGTTCGGTTTTCGCAACCAACACTCAACAATTGAACAAACACACATAATAACCAGTATAGCGTTTAGTAGAGTGTGGCATGAAGGATTTAACCACAAGTTAAGAAATCTTATACCAATGCAATTTGCTAAGATACTGGAATCTTGAATGATATGTTCTTCAGATACTTGAATGATATGTTCTTCAGGATTAAGTTAGATGATACCTTTTCTGGGGAGTTCCAAAGGGCAGTGTATTATTGCCGGTTTTATACCTACTATTATACACTTATGATCTTCCTACATTAGAAAACAACACAGTGGCAACTTTTGCAGATGATACGGCGATCTTAGCTGTTGGAAAAAGCAACGAAGAATCAACACAGAAGTTACAATCAGCTATAACTCAAATCTATAAATGAACAAAAACATGGAAAAAAACTAAATGAAGCTAAATCAATTCACATCAACTTTACAAACAGACGATTCGAACATATTCCGATTACCATAAATCGGGAAATAATACCATATGCGAACACAGCTAAGTATCTCGGCATGACCCTGGATGCTAAATTATGATGGAAAGCTCAATCCAGAAAAAAAATTAAGAATTAAGACTTAAATACAGAAAAATGTATTGGCTGAAGGGAAGGAACTCTTCTATATCAACATACAACAAGCTTCTACTGTATAAGCAAATATTGAAACTGATTTGGACTTATGGTATTCAGCTTTGGGATTGTACCAAACAGAGCAACGTACATAAATATCATCCAAAGATTTAAGAATATGGTATTAAGGAACATCGTTGATGCACCTTGGTATGTTAGGAACAATGACCTTCACCTTAAAGTGAACCCCATCTTAAACGAAATCCAGGAGACATGAAGCTCCGCCACCATGTGAACATTGATGCAACAGAATCAAACCTTTTGAGCTGATGTGATTGTCAGCTATAGATTAATTTAAGTTAATAATTTAAGTCAGAAACAAATTGCTCATTAGTCCAGGAGACTAGATTGTAATTACATAAAACAAATAAATAAAAAATAAAAAATATTGGTTGGAAACCAAAACAAAAAACTTAGATAACGTACAGTGCAGTGATACCAAACCCACTCCCTCGGGGAGCAGGATATCAAAAAGAACAATTAATAATGTTTCAACGAAAGAAAAAAGTGCTATGAGCAATATATATCTACTATTTCAGTGGATGTTGAACATGATAATGAACCTATTCTAAATGTGAATGTCCTAAGTAATGAAAAACATGTTGACACAGTGCTTAAAAATTTAAGTGATATTTCAACGCGGGTAAAACCAAAATTCCCACCTGTTATAATTAAAAATCAAACGTACCAAGTTATTAGAAACAAGTTAAGCCAACTTAATATAGTTAATTATTCCACAAAAATTAATCGACTAAATAATGTGGATGATCTAAAAATGTAACGTCAAATTTCAAACAAAATGCGATTAATTTTTTCTCTTAAGAATCGGCGGAAAAAAAAATTATTAAACCCTATATTGATTACCCAATTTGTTACCCAATATTGATAATAATGAATTAATGGATGAACTGAAAAATAAAAACATTCAACCAGTTCATATAATATCATTGACGTTGAAAAAGCCTAAATTTAACGAACAGAAGATATTTCTTCTTTATTATTGAAGTGGTGAACATAATTTAAATTTCATCGATGTCAATATTAAGGACTTGATTGTGCTGTATGCGAGGAAGAACATCTTACCGTAGCTTCTAAACATTACGTTTGCGGCAACTGTTCACAAGTCGGTTATGAATTGCAAAATAGGCAAATCTATTCATTCTACCTAGGGCTATCCACAACGTGATAATCCGAAGATAATTGGCACACTACATGCACATACGAAATGCAGCAATTGCGGAGGCAGTCATATGGCCAATGACGGTCAATGACCATCACACTTTATAGCACTCATAGTTCCGATTTATTTAATGCATCACAATTCATGAATATTATCAAAGAAGTATTTGTAAAATTGAAAAATTTTTATAGTAAGTTCGACCAAGTAGACACTATTTTGAAACAGTTAGAAAACTCTTGTATACCATGAACACACATCTTAAGTTAATTATATTGCATTGGAATGTTCGTAGCATATTTAAAAAATCAATCGAATTTTTGAACTTTAATCTAGATCACTCAATTGATGTTGCGCTTATCCGAAAATCCGAATTTTATAGGTTATCGTTTAGATCATGATAATGGATATGGAGGTGTGCCCATCGTGATTCGCAAAGGTATTATTCACCGACAGCTACCATAATATTAATATTGTTAGGTTTTTACATTGTCAATCAAGGTTTGAATCACTAGATTGTGAATCAAACAAATCACTTCAATTTAACACAAACAAATTTATTTATTGAATACAAAAATCAATATAACACAATTTATTAACTAATTCCAAAATCACTTTTTGTAATATATCACTTTTAATTTTGTTTAAATCGCACTACAACACTTTTTAAATCACTTTTTAATTTCTTTTTAATCTTCACACTGTCGCTTAATAAATTATTATCTTCCAATTTGATTTCGTTCGCCTTTTTATATACACAAACCAAATTTCTAGAAATTTCATGACTTTTCCCGTAAGAATAGTCTAGAAACATTTAGAACAGTTTTATAATGGAAAATTCCATTTTAGTATAGTAAAACTTTGAGCTATTAATTTAACATATTCTATTACACCTTAGGTGTTACCGTAATATAACAATATGTTATTGGTATGGTAACACCTAAGGTATAATAGAATAAGCTCAATTAATAGCGCAATGTTTTACTACCCTAAAATGGAATTTTCCATGATAAAAATGTTCTAAATGTTTCTACGCTATTCTAACTGGAAGAGATTTAAAAAGTGAATTAGTGAGATATAAAAAGTAAAAGTGATCAATAAAATTTGTGCGAAAATTAAATAATGTGATTTTATGAATTATTATCGTTAATAAATTGATAAATTTAATTGATTTTGTTTTATTCAGAATCTAGTGATTCGATTCGTGATTCGAACTTTGAATGACAAGGCAAAAACGCAACAATTGGTGACATCGGTGGGATTGTCAATAATAAAAACAAAGAAAATGATTCTCAACGAATTAAGAGTTCCAGAATTAAAAATGGAAATTGAGAAACGGGGTTTGGCTACTGATGGTGGTAAAGCAGCTTTACAAGTGCGACTACGTAACGCCATGGAGAATGAAGGGTTAAACCCTGACCATTGTGATTTTGGCGTGCAAGTTACGGATGCGGCAACCGTAGAAAAACAGGAGATGAAGAACCGTTGGTCGAAACAACACAACTACCATCTGGAAGTTTTGATTTCTCGCAGTTAGATGATGAGACAGATGAGTGTAATGAAACAACAAAACGAGCAGCCAAACCTAAAAATAGAACAACAAAATGAGCGACAGTTGGAGACTATAAACCAGTCAAACCAAAAAATAAAACACCAGATCGAACAACAAAATCAGTCTAACCGAGAAATTAAACACGAAATAAAACAACAGTTGGACGAAATTAAGCAGTCAAACCAAATGATAAAGCGTCAGATGGGGGAAATTGCCGAAGGTCAAAAGAAAATGGACAAGAAAATTCTAAAACTGTCTGCAAATGTACATGGCGAAATAGAGAAACTGCAAACGGAAGGTCAACTTGTCAGAACGTAGGTTCAATAGGTTGAATAAAATTACAAGCATAGGTTCAACGTCTCGAGAAAGAGTTAGCTGAAAAGAGTCTTAAAACGGATAAGAGAGAGCTTAAAACGGCAGAAGCTTAATCCCACAACCGATTGCCCCTTAACCTCCATCTGCGTTTCGAAAGTAGCAAGAGGCGATGAAAGCTTAACAATCAAAGGCGATATTGCGTCATCACCCCGGATACGGGAGCAAATCGCACGATTGTCCGTAAAGATCTGATCTGTGGAGGTATACAACCAGCTAGTTGATTGAAGTTACAAACGGCAACTGAAGATAGTTCAATAATAAAAGGCAAAAAGATTGTGAAAATAAAAATCGGGAGAACTCTTTTCCAACAAGAAGTGGTGATTGCAGATATTGTAGGTGAAGTCATTATGGGAATGGACTTCAATAGGGCGAATAGCTTCGTGGTGGATATTGGACGAGGAGTATTAACTTATGTTAACATCGAGTGGCCACTTCAAAGTACCAGTGCAAGTGCAACTAACATGCGAATAATTATTGATCATCGGGAGAAGCTGCCGCCAAACTGGGAGTCGATCGTGTAAGGAAGATTGGAGGGAGGTTCTGGGTCACTCAGGTTGTGGGTTATAGAAGCTAATGAAGAGGAGAGCGGAGCCAAAAAAATTATAATTGGAAAAGCGTTAGCTAAACCAGACAACGACTATAGAGTACCACTTAAAACTCTTAATCTATCGGGTAAGATGAAAACAATCAAGAAAGGAACAGAAATCGGTATCAACGATCGTATAATGTGAGCAAAAAAGTCCAATTGAGAAATCCGACATGGAAGGGCAGAAATAAATGGTAGAACAAAGGCACAGAAAAATTTTGCATATCAACTACTAAAACGGATGGTAAAGCACAGATTTGATACAAGAACAGAGGTGCCGATTCGTCAACCAGCCAGGAGGTTACCATTGGTAAACCAAGAAGAACTCAACCGGATCGTAACAGATATGCAGGCGGCAGGTGTCATCGAACCATCTAACAGTCCATGGAGCTCACTAGTAGTATTGGTCGAAAAGAAGGAAGGTAGCATGAGATTATGTGTTGATTACCGAAAACTCAATGCTGTGACGAAAAAAGATAGCTACCGACAGCCAAGGATCGATGACACGTTATCAGGTGCTCGAATATTTTCGACCTTGGATCTATAATGCGGCTATTGGCATGTGGAAGTCCATGAGGAAGATCGCGGTCAGTGTGGGTAACGGGCTTTGGCAATTTAATGTTATGCCGTTCGGATTATATAACGCCCCTGCAACTCTTCCGACGGTATGGTGGAAAGATTCAATGGCACATTGGAGGAATATCTAGCAAAGGTCATGGAAAAAAACCAACGCAACTCGGATCGGCATACAGCGATGTTTCTGATGGCCTATCGATCAGCAATACATAACATAACCGGAATGACACCAGCTGATACCGTATTTGGTGATAATCTACGATTACCTGGAGATTTAAAGTTTGTGGCAGACCGGATGAAAGAAAAACTGAATGATATACGCGAATTTGTACGGGGGAAAATATGGATGTCAAGTGACTGCGTGAAAGCTCGATATGACATACGAGCAAATAACCTAGGCTTCCAGGAAGGGCAATTCGTATGGCTACACAATCCGCATCGAAAGAAGGGATTATCACCGAAACTGCAACCATCATGGGAAGGACCTTATACTGTCATCACCAGGATGAACGACGTGGTTTATCGTATTCAGAAGGGACATCGAGGGAAACCGAAGGTAGCACATTTGGAGAGGCTGGCCCTGTACAGAAGAGCTGATTTGAATCCTGTTCGAGATGAACAGGCTTAGGTGACGGGTAGTGCTCCGGACACACTTAGACTAGAATAGAATAAGTTACCACCTGTGTAAATATGAAAACGGAATTTTTTAGTAAAACGTCTGGCGAGTAATCCGCATGTGAAAGTATTTTCCAATTAACTGCTTCCAACATTTCCTTCGCCGGTTTTGCTTTGTGTGTACATTATCATGAAGCAAAATCAATTTGTGTTGCCTTTTATCATATTCTAGTCGTTTCTCAGGCAAAGCTAGATTCAAATTGATCATTTTTTGTTGGTAGCATTTAGTATTTACGGTTTCACCAGGTTTTAGCAGCTCAAAATAAATCACACTCCTCTGGTCCCATCAAATACAGAGCATTGTCTTCCGTCCGAAGCGATTTGATCTTGCAGTCGATGTTGATGGTTATCCTGGATCAACCCAAGACTTTTCTCGCTTTAGATTTTCAAAATAGATTCATTTTTCATCGCCAGTCACAATTCGATGGAGAAATGACTTTCTTTTGTATCTGGCGAGCAACATTTCGCAAGTGGTTTTTCGATTTTCGTGTTGTCTTTTATTCAGTTTATGCGGGACTTCTTTTCCCAGCTTTTGGATCTTTTCCGTGGATTTTCAACGTATGGAAAGGGCTTCTCGTGACACATTTAATTGATCCACGAGCCATTTTTGCGTTTGAGCGTCATCCTCATTCACCAATTCTTGCAATTCACTGTCTTCAAACTTTTTTAGTGGTCTTGGTGATTCTCTAACAGTTTTCTTCAAATGATAATAAAAAATCAATGCTGTCCGCAAATCGTAATATATAGGCACAATAACTCGACAATTTTAATACGTAAAAGACATGCGTTATTGTATGAAACTTATATGGTTATGAATTGGATGTTGTATATTGACAGGTCAGGAGGCCATTTATTGTTAGATTCCGGTTTCATATATACACCCCTGGAATAGGCTCTTTTCAACTTTAAACATTCCTAATACATATGTTCGTGGTATTTATGTTATGCTCGTTTGTCGAGCTATTACGGCTGCCGTTATATTGTGAGTGTGGCAATTTCGTAAATGAGAGCGCTAATATATACAATATATATGTTTTGATATATCGCGGGGGACGAATGAAAATATGTTTTGTTGTCTGTGCGCCAATATATTTCTTTATATTGTAGTGGAAAACGAATGCAAGTATATTTAGAATGAGTGAGCCGCTACAATCCTTTTATTCATGGGAAGCCAACGGACGAATTACGAAAGCCTAGAATAATTCTAAAGAAAAAATGCTTACCCTCTTTATAGTGGAACGATGTGTGCTAAAAGATTTCGAGATATAATCCGGTTCATTCGGTTCGACCAGCAAAATGCTAAGCAATTCGAATGGCATCTGATAAGGTCCAAGCTGCATCGGAACTAACGGCCATACTTCAATATTACAGTTGATGAATAATTATATGGATTCCAAGGTCGAACAAAGTTCACCCAATATATACCATCAAAACATGCGAAGTACGGAATCCAATTGTGGTAGACTTGCGGCTCGAAAAACAGTTATCCGTTGACGGGTCGGATTTATACTGGCAAAGTTGGAAACACGAGGGACGTTAATCAGGAAGAAAGAGTCGTGAAAGATTTAGTCGGACACTACAAAAATACAGGAAGGAACATCATCATGGATAACTATTTCACCCCTATATCATTCATTAGCCGTTACGCTGCACGAAGACAAGAAATTTTGTCAATTATATGAGCCTAAAAAGAACAAGGCGATAGTTTTATTCTCTACTATATGCACTTCGACGAAAAGGTTACTGAAATAAAAGAAAAGCCCGAAATTATACTTTGTTATAATGCAACAAAAGGTGGTGTCGACACAATGGGTAAGATGTTAGGCCAGAATACAATAAAACGAATGATGAAACGTTGGTCACTAGCCGTTTTTTCAATTTATCAGATTTGGCGACTGTTGCGGCGTATATTATATATAACGAAAATAATCTGTCATAAAATAATATTTATAATATTTTTTACGATTGTCAGGTGGACTTCGAGAGTTTATACAATTATTAGGCCAGCATTTATGCATCCCAGTCATCAGAAAGAGGGCACAAAACTCCCGTACGACAGTCCACCTTGGAATAAAAACTGATATTAAATGTATGCTGGGTAGCAACATCGAAAGTATGATTGGTTCCAATGCAGTAAAGTGTGTGGCGGATGAAGATGAGCTGTCCCAACTACAAAATAAAAGGGAATTGCTTCATCTGCTATCGAGAAGCAGATACTCAAAAAAAATGTAAAGCGGATTTTACAGAATTTAGAAATTAAAAAAAAATTATATATTAAATGAGGTTATGGAATTTATAGAATTTACAAAATTTGCAGAATTAATACAATTTATTGGATTTTTAGAAATGATAGAATTTATGGATTTTATCGAAATGACAGAGAATTTGCAGGATTTATAGAATTTAAAGAAGTTAAAGATATTATAAAATTTATAGATTTTTTAGATTTAGAAATTTCATGGAATTTAAACCAATTTAAAGAACCTAATCAGAAATTTTTACTAATTTCAGGAGATTCACAGATTTTAAATTTATCTAGCTAGTTTTGCAGAATTTGTAAAATGTTTTGAATTTTTAGATTGTATAGCATTTAAATGAATTTATAGAGTTGATAGAATCTAAAGAACTTAGTTTATAGAATTTTTGAAATCATCGGAATTTATTGAATTTGCAGCATGAATATTATATAGAATAGTGTAAACATAATTCCAAAAAAATGAAAAACTCTTTTGCGATTTTCTTTTTAATCTTTACGGTTTAGATAACCATTAAGCTTTATGTCCAAAAATAAAACACAACATGAACATGAACTAATGCTGATAATTTGTAAACAATGGGTAGGTGGGCAAATGGAAATTTATATTTTTTTAGACAGAAGCATAATAAATTTATTATGTAAAAAATTCCAATTTAATCCCGCGTAGCTTGACTTCATCGTCCAAAAATTTACATTTTATATTATTTGTCATGTATTTTGCAGCCAATCAAATTTAAAACTTTATGATAACGGTAATGAATGTCAATTTTTATCTAAAAATTAAAAGGCACAACAACAACAAATGATAACAACAACAACAACACAGCCAAAATTTAATTTGGAATAACTTAAAATGAAAGGGTACATTTCGGCTAAATCTATGGCAACAACAACAACAACTACATCCGGATTACATTAAAAATAAAAAATTGAAAATTCGCTTGGTGGATAAAAAAAGGGGAACTTATTGTACCAAAATTAAATTTGTTTTGTTGATAAAATGATTGGTTTGACCTGATCAAATCTATTGTGCTGCGTTTGAATGAATATGCCTTTGTGTGTGTATTCAAATAGGTATTTTTTCGGATGAATAATTTGATTACATCTCGTATTTCAGCATTATGCTTTACTGTAGGCCATATTATGCGAATTTCAATTTTAAATTGGTGGCTTAGGTTAGTTCATGGTATATATAACGTATACACGCGCGTATATATATCGCAAATATATACGAAATGGAATATATTCAAGCATACATACACGCACGTACAGATGAAGTGGTGTAATATATCTTTTCTAATTTTTTTTTTCAAGTGGGTTGGAATTTAAATGAGATTTAGACGATTTTTTTTTTTTTTGGTACTGGTTGGTATCGGATATCACTTAATTTTGCCTCTGGTGCTGGCTGCTTTTTTTTGTTAGTTTCATTCGATGTTAACTTAGAAGAGAGATTGATTGATTTTATTCGAGAATGAATAATGGGCAAAGGTTAAGCGAATTAATTATTATAACTTGATTGTGTGGTGATTTATTTATTGAGTATTACGACGACGATTTAAGTTACCATGTTGTATGTAAGGTGGACACTATTTTTGGCATATGTGCTGGCATGAGCCATCGATAACAGAGGAAACTTTTGCTAAAACAAGGTTGGTTATAGGTAGTTTAAAACAGACCACTAATATTTTCTTTCTTTAAATTTTAAAATAAGTGTATTTCAACTAAAAAATAAAATTAGCAGCATCCACATTCGATTTATGATTATTCAATTTTGACAGGACAGTATTTGCGGTTTGCACCGCGTAGTCAGCCTTATAGCAACTTTTGTGGCATAAATATATTAAGTGGGCGATAATCAAGGCCGATCCGTATGTTGCCATTCTCCGTCTGATGTTAATTTATCTGAATTTTTATGAAGTATTTTTTCTCTAATCACCTGGAATAAAATCTTTTCGTATTGAGACCTGTAATTATCGGAACTTAAATCTACTATAGACGCATGAATTTCTGTCAGGCACATTAATGGTGGTTAAATTGGTTTTCTAAAGTTCCTTATTGTATAAACTGTGACGGTAGGTGCTGGCCAATCTTCTATGATATTTATTCTTTGCTCATTTTTTGGATTTCTTGAGCCAACACTGGCTCAGTAAGTTGTATCTCCCCTAAAGTAACACATTATTACTATCCACATTATTGATTAACAAGTTATTTAGTAGGTCATATACGGTGGTATCTGTTGCCAGAAGTCATTTGGTATTATGAATATCCGTAATTACTTCGATTGCTAGAGATTTTTGAGGAATTTCCGTTTTGGATTCCCCCGATTCCGAAAAGCTGAGTTTCGAGTGGTATCTCTCCGCCTGTCGAACTGTCCGTCTATCTGTCTCTCTGCATGCTCTCTATTGCCCAAAATCGCCCAACTACATCAGCTTCCGTAGACAAGAACAAAATGTTTCAAGTTATATTTCTAAAAATTTGCTTAGTAAGTTTTTCAAAGTCGTGTGTTGGCCACACCTCATTTTTTTTAGCGGAAGGCGTCAATACCATTCGTTTACCTAATTTTTGTAATTGATTATTCACTGCTGTCCAGTCTAGTGTTTTTTCGGTAACCTATTCCGCACAGCGTTCTTTCATGGTGCTCTCCATGAAAGCTCTCGCCTACTATTAATTGATTTTTAATTATATTACCGATAACATCTTAAATATTTGGTTATTTATCTAATATTTTATTCAGATGTATTCTAATTTCAACTGCCAGCAGTTGTTGACGTATGGCCCTCATGGATTATTAAGTGGACAGTTCGATGAGATTGTGGAAGTTTGATACGATGTATACATCAGATTGATATGATATTGCAGTTTCAAACCGTTCTTAAACCATCATTATAACGACAGACATGTGTGTTTTGGTATTCTTAAACTTCTTTGCCCTCCTTACTGCTGCAAACGAAATTCTCAAGTCTACTCGAGACTGGTTTTGTATTGTGGAGCAACTAAACACAAAAAAAAAATGTTTGTTTTAAAAAAATAACAACAAAATCAATAGTACAAATTAAATTTGGTACATAAATAATCAGTCAAAATAGTAAATTAAATATTATGTGTTGTTATATGTTTCAAAACATATATTTATTTTAAAAAAATCCTCAAAAATAACCTCAAAATTCTGGGGTTTTTCAATCTTCGCTTTTCAATCTTCGCTTTTCAATCAACGCTGCCTAAAACAACTCACAATCGACGAACGTAAAGAATATCCACTAGCAGCAGTTATTATTATGCGTGTGAAGTTGGAACTAGATTAGAACTAAAAAAAAAAAAAAAATTTAGTGCCAACTTAGGACAAACTTCACACGTCATATATGTTTTATGAAGTTTATACTAAATCTAAATATTTGTAATTGTATTAGTCAGAAGGTAGTACTAATAGTTAGTCGGTCGTCATTTAGGCAAATATAATTTAATATTCAGAATTAAAATAAAATAAAAACGTTACTTTATTTTGAAGAAGAAACTCAATATCTTAAGATTTTCGATTTTGGCAAGAACTTCACAATGGTTTTTTGATAGGTCCATAATATGACTACAAAACTGCTGAACCATTTAAAAAGCTAATGGCTTTCACATATTAAAAATTAAAAATTGCTGTACAGACATATTACAATTTTCTTAAGAAACTCAATATCTTAAGATTTTCGATATTTAGCAAGAACCCCACTATGGTTTTTTGATAGGTCCATAATATTTTTTTTTTTTTTTTTTTTATTTAATATTACAACTGATTTACAAATCATTTAGTAATTTATCTTTCTTAAATGAAGATTCATATTTGACGGGCAGTAGCCAATGGTTACTACCGTTTGAATTTACATAGTAATTATTTTTCTCTATCATAATTAAATACAACTGCCCAATTCCAAAGGTTTCTGCCTTTGAAGTCTTCTTACTGCATTGGTGGTATCCAACAAACTTCGTATGTCTGCATTTTAGTGCCGAGATATCCGCTGAATGTGTTTCTTCGCATGATTTTGTATTTCTTCACTTACATATTCCATGTTTAAGTCCCTATGTAGGTTATCATTTCTAATGTACCATGGTGCGTTTACAATGCCACGCAGTACTTTGTTTTGAAAACATTGAATCATTTGTACATTTGTCTTCTTGGTACAACCCCAAAGTTGAATACCGTAGGTCCATATTGGTTTAAGTATTTGCTGATATAATAGCAATTTGTTATGTATTGTAAGCTCAGAGTTTCTACCTATTAGCCAATACATTTTCCTATATTTAATGTTCAATTCTTCATTTTACTTTTTAACATGCTCTTTCCATCTAAGCTTGCAATCGAGAGTCATGCCGAGGTATTTGGCTGTATTTGCATTTGGAACCGGCCTTGAATTAAGTTTCACTGGAATCCAGTTAACTTTCTGGTTCGTGAAGTTTACGTGAACCGACTTTGCTTCGTTTAGGCTAATGCGCCATTTCTTTGTCCAACTACTCACTGTGTCGGTTGCTTTTTGAAGTTTGGTCGTTGCTTCTGATATACATTTTCCAGTCGCCAGAATAGCTGTATCGTCTGCAAATGTTGCTATGGTGGCATCTTCTGTATTTGGCATATCTCTGGTGTACAGGATGTACAATATAGGACCCAGTACACTACCCTGTGGTATTCCTGCTGATATTCTCTTTAGTTCAGAGTACTCTTGGTTATATTTTACACGGAAATGTCGGTCTGCGATATAAGATTTAAGAATTTGATAGAATTGCTTAGGTAGATCTCGATGCAATTTAAATTCAAGTCCTTGGTGCCAAACTTTGTCGGAAGCTTGTGCTACATCTAAGAAGATGCTGGAGCATATCTTCTTATTCTCAAGTGAGTCTTCGATTATATCCGTTATTCTGTGAACTTGTTCTATCGTAGAGTGATTTTCTCTAAATCCAAATTGGTGTGGTGGAATCAAATTTCTCTCTTCTATTATTGGCTTGAGTCTCTTGAGCAGTAATTTTTCAAATAATTTTGAAATTACAGGAAGTAGTGAAATCGGTCTGTACGACTTTTTATCATTCGCTGGTTTGCCTGGTTTGGGGATCATAATTACTTCAGCAACCTTCCATTGCCGTGGGACATATTTTAGTCTGAAGACAGCATTGATAATTTGAACCAATTTTCGTAGTCCCTTCTCGGGAATGGCTTTTACGACTTGTCCAGTAATTAAATCATATCCTGGAGCTTTTTTTGCGTTCAAATTACACTTGATCTCATTTTTTAATTCCTGTAATGTTACACATCGAATATTATATTCATCAATTTTGCTAACTGTTATTATGTTTTCATCTGCTGTTTGCCTAGGTAACGGTTGAAAGGTGTCTTCCAAGTGAGCTGCAAATAAAATAGCTTTTTGCTTGTCGCTTTTGGCCCAGGTTCCTTCCCCATTTTTAATAGGCGGCACATGCGTTTTGGTTCTTTTTAATCCTTTTGTTGCTTTCCAAAGAGAGTAATCAGTATCTTTATGTTCGGTGAGACCATTTAAGTACTTGTTAATAGTTTCATTCTTAATTTCTTTTATAAGTTGTTTTAGTTTATTGCATAGAAAATTGAGGATTTTTTTGTTTTCCGGGGCGCGTGTCCTTTGCCAGGTTTTTATTGCCTTCCGTTTCTCTCTAACTAACTCCCTGACCTCAATAGGATAATTTTGATTCCTACGGGATTCGGTGTGACTAGCAGGAGAACTTTCCCATGCTGCTTGTTGAATAGTACTGTTAAATACCTCTAGTTCGTCTTCCAACTGTACCGGTGTTTTAATCGGCACTCGTAGATTTATTTGCATTTCAATTAGATCTTGGAATAGGTCCCAGTTAGTTCTATTATTTGTTAATTTAGGCAGGTTATCCTTATTAATTATCATTGTGCTGAGTGTCATGATAACAGGTGTATGATCGGAATATATCCCTTCGCTGTTTTCGATGCACATGTAATCCTCGAGGGTCCCTTTCGTTACATAAAAATCAATGAGATCTGGTATTTTATTTATATCAGCAGGCCAGTATGTTGGTTTACCTCCAGAGTGGAACTCGCAGTTATTTATTCGTCCGGCTTCGAATAGCTCTTTTCCTTTATGGGTTGTAAGTCTTGATCCCCAATAGGTGTTTTTTGCATTAAAGTCACCACCAATAATAAAATTGGATCCTAGTGATCTAAAGAGTCTATTATAATCTTCTTTGTTTAGATTATAGCGTGGAGGGCAGTAGATAGAGGAAATACTGTATTCATTATTATTGTTAGTTTCAACTTTTATGGTTTTAACTTGCATACTTTCTTCTTCTATACTAGGTTCTTCATAGTGTTTGAGATTCTTTTTCACTATTACTGTTGATCCTCCTCTGGGTTTTCCTCCTGGGTGAACAGCATGGTAACATTCATAATCACGTATTTTAATAAATGATGTTTTTGTCAAATGGCTCTCCGATATAAGGCAGATATCAATTTTTTCTAAATTTAGAAAAATTTCTAGCTCTGGAACATGTTGCGCTAGTCCGTTCGCGTTCCAGGTGACAATTCTTAATGATCTGCTCATTTTAGTATATGAGGGCTGTTGCCTCGTTCAAGGTTTGATGCATATCTAGACGCTTATATAAAGCTTCTAGACCACGTTCTTGCTTTGCTAGCCTTATATTTATGGCTTCTATGCTTCGACAAATCCTTTCAAGGGGGTTATCATTCGTAGCATTAGATGATTGCTGTAAAATTTGTGAATAACTTTTTCGCTCTGTACCAATACCTGGTGGTTTTGGCTCCGCTTGGGTTTTAGTTGGTTTCTCTTCTCTGGTAACCCTAGGGTTTTGAGGAAACTGATGCGTTTTGTTTCTTAGTCTTTGAAGTTCTTTGGCTACTTCACAGCCTCTATAATTTGCAGGATGATGCCCTTTACAGTTTATACATTTTGCAGGGGTGTTTCTACTTTCTGTACACTCTTTCGCGTTGTGTTTTCCAGCACATTTTACGCATCTTGGCTCCCGTCTGCAATATTTTTGCGTGTGATTGAAACCTTGGCATTTTTTGCATTGAGGTATTAGCCTCGTGTTTTTCTTAAGCGGTTCTATTTTAACCCTCATGTTGAGAATTGCTTTGATGTTGAAGATGTTTTCAACTTTCTCCTTTTTGTTAAACGTAAGCATGATGAGTGGAAGCCCCCTTTTTTTGACTTGATTGTTCTCACCTCTCTCTCGTTTTAGGATGTTTACTGCATCTTCTATTTGCAGATCTCTTGCCTTTAGGTCCTCAATTATGTCCTCCTTCTTACACGTTGGATGAAGGCCTCAGGCCATAACCTTAATTGCGCGTTCGTTTTTATCTTCGTATGTGAACCATTCTTTACCTTCCGCATTGAGCTTTGTTGCTAGAGCTCTATATGTGTCGGAATCTGGTGTATTGATTTTCCACACGTTATTGTTTAGTGACACTACTCTATATTCCTTAGCTGTCACTGATTTCATTATAGATTGTATACTTGCAAATTCTGTTATGCCGATTACATTAATTGGCGGAGGAGCCTTTTCTTTCGGTACAACCTTTTGTTGCTGTTGCTGGTGAGTTGGTTTGGTATTAGTATCACCAGTTACTAATACATTAGCTTGCGAATGATCTCCAACTTCAGGCGAGAATTCTGCTTTTCGTTTTTTGGTAGGTCTTTTCTTCCTTTTCAGTACCCAATCTGTTTCTCTCATGAGATCCTCTTCATCAGTATGGAACTCATTGTTATAACTAGTGTGAGTACTTGTTTCATTATAACAAGTTAGCGGGTTTTCAGAAATCTCCATTGGTTTGGGCTTCTTCAATTCTTCATTTTCTTTTTTCAGCTTTTCAATTTCGCTTCTTAATTGGGTTAAAAGTACCTCTACTTCACTGAGTTTTCGACAGAGTTCAGCGTTTTCGTCTTTCTGCTGATTTGCAGAGTTAGTATGATTGTTTGGTGATCTTAACAACATTGAACTTCTTTCGAATAGGTTTAGCAATGATTGGCTCACCCCAGAATCCATTGAGCCAGCTTCGTAAGAGGGTGGATTAGCCAACTGGGTAGTTGGTTTACCACCTGGGGTATTGTTTCCTTTTTGCGTTGAACTCATTGCTTTAAAACTGGTTATGTATCAACTACCAACCTAACCAGTACAAGTTGGTAGTGGGTCATTGAAGAGAACATCATTTGCTATGTTCTCGGTAGTCGGTTATTCCGCCGTATCTCGGTCGCCAGAGCCTCGTTAGTTAATTAGCAGGAAGTACCACGTGCAGGTGAGGTTGGCATTTGGGCTAGTATAATAAGACCATCTAAACCGGCGCCCCTTACCCCCCAGGTCCATAATATGACTACAAAACTGCTGAACCATTTAAAAAGCTAATGGCTTTCACATATTAAAAATTAAAAATTTCTGTACAGACATATTACAATTTTCTTAAGAAACTCAATATCTTAAGATTTTCGATATTTAGCAAGAACCCCACTATGGTTTTTTGATAGGTCCATAATATGACTACAAAACTGCTGAACCATTTAAAAAGCTAATGGCTTTCACATATTAAAAATTAAAAATTTCTGTACAGACATATTACAATTTTCTTAAGAAACTCAATAACTTAAGATTTTCTTGAATAACTTGTAGTCTTAGATTAGACCTACCAAAAAATCATAGTGGCGTTGGTGATAAATATGGAAAATATTAAGATATCGACTTTCTTAAGAAAATTCGAACTAGTAAATTTACAAATACGACAATTTAACCATGAAAAACCATGTGAAAGGCACTAGCTTTTCAAATAGTTTGGCACGCTTACAGTCTTAGATTAGACCTACCAAAAAATCATAGTGGCGTTGGTAATAAATATGGAAGATCTTAAGATATCGACTTTCTTAAGAAAATCCTAAATAGTAAATTTACAAATACGACAATTTAACCATGTGTAAGGCATTAGCTTTTCAAATGGTTTGGTATGCTTGTAGTCTTAGATTAGACCTACCAAAAAATCATAGTGGCGTTGGTGATAAATATGGAAAATCTTAAGATATCGACTTTCTTAAGAAAATCCTAAATAGTAAATTTACAAATACGTTAATTTAACCATGTGAAAGGCATTAGCTTTTCTAATGGTTTGGCATGCTTGTAGTCTTAGATTAGACCTACCAAAAAATCATAGTGGCGTTGGTGATAAATATGGAAAATCTTAAGATATCGACTTTCTTAAGAAAATCCTAAATAGTAAATTTACAAATACGACAATTTAACCATGTGAAAGGCATTAGCTTTTCAAATGGTTTGGCACGCTTATAGTCTTAGATTAGACCTACCAAAAAATCATAGTGGCGTTGGTAATAAATATGGAAGATCTTAAGATATCGACTTTCTTAAGAAAATCTTAAATAGTAAATTTACAAATACGACAATTTAACCATGTGTAAGGCATTAGCTTTTCAAATGGTTTGGTATGCTTGTAGTCTTAGATTAGACCTACCAAAAAATCATAGTGGCGTTTGTGATAAATATGGAAAATCTTAAGATATCGACTTTCTTAAGAAAATCCTAAATAGTAAATTTACAAATACGTTAATTTAACCATGTGAAAGGCATTAGCTTTTCTAATGGTTTGGCATGCTTGTAGTCTTAGATTAGACCTACCAAAAAATCATAGTGGCGTTGGTGATAAATATGGAAAATCTTAAGATATCGACTTTCTTAAGAAAATCCTAAATAGTAAATTTACAAATACGACAATTTAACCATGTGAAAGGCATTAGCTTTTCAAATGGTTTGGCACGCTTATAGTCTTAGATTAGACCTACCAAAAAATCATAGTGGCGTTGGTGATAAATATGGAAAATCTTAAGATATCGACTTTCTTAAGAAAATCCTAAATAGTAAATTTACAAATACGACAATTTAACCATGTGTAAGGCATTAGCTTTTCAAATGGTTTGGTACGCTTGTAGTCTTAGATTAGACCTACCAAAAAATCATAGTGGCGTTGGTGATAAATATGGAAAATCTTAAAATATCGACTTTCTTAAGAAAATCCTAAATAGTAAATTTACAAATACGTTAATTTAACCATGTGAAAGGCATTAGCTTTTCTAATGGTTTGGCATGCTTGTAGTCTTAGATTAGACCTACCAAAAAATCATAGTGGCGTTGGTGATAAATATGGAAAATCTTAAGATATCGACTTTCTTAAGAAAATCCTAAATAGTAAATTTACAAATACGACAATTTAACCATGTGAAAGGCATTAGCTTTTCAAATGGTTTGGCATGCTTGTAGTCTTAGATTAGACCTTCCAAAAAATCATAGTGGCGTTGGTGATAAATATGGAAAATCTTAAGATATCGACTTTCTTAAGAAAATCCTAAATAGTAAATTTACAAATACGTTAATTTAACCATGTGAAAGGCATTAGCTTTTCAAATAGTTTGGCACGCTTATAGTCTTAAATTAGACCTACCAAAAAATCATAGTGGCGTTGGTGATAAATATGGAAAATCTTAAGATATCGACTTTCTTAAGAAAATCCTAAATAGTAAATTTACAAATACGACAATTTAACCATGTGTAAGGCATTAGCTTTTCAAATGGTTTGGTACGCTTGTAGTCTTAGATTAGACCTACCAAAAAATCATAGTGGCGTTGGTGATAAATATGGAAAATCTTAAAATATCGACTTTCTTAAGAAAATCCTAAATAGTAAATTTACAAATACGTTAATTTAACCATGTGAAAGGCATTAGCTTTTCTAATGGTTTGGCATGCTTGTAGTCTTAGATTAGACCTACCAAAAAATCATAGTGGCGTTGGTGATAAATATGGAAAATCTTAAGATATCGACTTTCTTAAGAAAATCCTAAATAGTAAATTTACAAATACGACAATTTAACCATGTGAAAGGCATTAGCTTTTCAAATGGTTTGGCATGCTTGTAGTCTTAGATTAGACCTTCCAAAAAATCATAGTGGCGTTGGTGATAAATATGGAAAATCTTAAGATATCGACTTTCTTAAGAAAATCCTAAATAGTAAATTTACAAATACGACAATTTAACCATGTGAAAGGCATTAGCTTTTCAAATAGTTTGGCACGCTTATAGTCTTAAATTAGACCTACCAAAAAATCATAGTGGCGTTGGTGATAAATATGGAAAATCTTAAGATATCGACTTTCTTAAGAAAATTGTAAAATGTATGTTCCAAATGTGGCAATTTGATTAAACGAAAAGCATACTTTTAAAGTGGTTGAACAGTCACACACTTTTCTAATTAATTTATTTTATAGATGTGTAGTTATGTAGGTTAATCTGCTTATTTTTTTGGTTAAATAAAATAATTCGATTTCAATATAATAAAACTTAATTTAAACTTTATTAAAAAAATAAATAAAAGTTTTCAAATTATTTATTGGGAAATGTTCGCCTAAATGTGATGATTTTCATTTTTACTAATACTTTTACATATTCTGTTGTTTTTGTTGGTTTAGTTCTAACTTAGGATAAACTTCACAAGCGTTTATTATTAACAATTCCATCTACATCGAGCATTGAACAGTTCCTTCTACATCTATCTACAACTCTTCAGGCAAAATCGCCATTTATAAATACGCTAGATACAGCTGAAATGAGACTCCACTACAGACAAGATCTTGTCCAATTAAATCAGCTGAAAGTTGCACGTCAATTATTCGATTCTACAGTTCCGAATGAAATACATCTACATCGATTCGCCGATGCGAGCGAACGAGCGCACGACACGTCCCTATACACCACGGAAACACCAATACTCTATTTTGCGCCAAATATAACGTTGCTCCTCTACACAAAACCACTATACCTCGATTGAAATTTGCGCCGCCATGCTATTGGTTCAATTAATTCAGAGAATACTTCCAATTCTGAAATCACAATGGAAACACGTAGATTCCGCTAATAACGCTTCAGATGAATTATCCAGAAGATTAGCATCTACCAATTTTCCAGTCCTTCATTTTTTACTGAAAAAGAAAAATTTTGGCCGAATAGTTTCACGGTGCAAGCAGATGCTGAAATACCAAAACCAGATGAACTTCAAACTACATTAAACTCCATTACAAAAGCAATCCCAGCGCATTCCTATTCCGATGATCTACAAATGCTGCAAACAAAGAACTAGACAACCTTTAAAAAAATCCGTTCCTTTAATCCCTTTATTGACAATGAACACAATTTCCTTTCAAATCAAATTTTCTTCAAATTCTCCTTCCAAAAAATAATCCTTTTACTTTAACTATGTTCCGATTTTTTTAATATAGACATTGCCACGCTGGCCTCCACGGAATACTTGCAGACCGACAGGAATTTTGGCCATTTAACGGACTCGCTGAAGCACGGAAAAATTATAAAGACAAATATTTGCACACGAAACATGATCACTTCCATGCGACAACGACGAGTTGAAAGCCAATGACTTTCAAGATCGGGAGTATGAAGACGCCACAACTCTATCCTGGCAGCGAATGTTGTAAATAATTATGAACATCATAACATAAAATTCTATTTCAGTTATTTAAAATATTTATATCTTAAATTTCTTCTTTTATATAATTTCTATGTATGCGCACTTATATTGATATTTTATAAAATAATTATAACCTACTGTATTAACCTGTTAAACCGTACTAATTTCATATTTATCTTCAATTAATATTTGTAATTTATTGTAGTATCACCATAGCTTCTGATAATAACGCACATAGTATTGCTTACACTTCTGATCGGTATTGCATTTAAATAAATTCATATTGCTTAACTGCTGTGTGGTGCTCCTCATATTAATGGAATTAGAACTAAATTTAAATAAAATGTATACCTTCAACTAAGTGTTTTAATGGTGCCTTCAATTAAGTGTTTCTACAATTCTTCAACCAAGTGTTTCTACAATTCTACAACTAGGCGTTCGTCTTCAAAAATAAGTATAAGTTGTACAAGCCACGCGATTGTCTACCGCCCAAAAAAGGTTGGGGCCGTATAATCCACTCGATTACCAACGCCATTTAGACAATCCTAATTTAATACGTGTCCACAGTGAATTAATTATTTATCGTTCAGTGCAATGTGCCGTAATAACAAACCGTAGTAACTTATATTCAAATAATATCACACCAGGACGATTATGGAAGCTGATTTACGCAGTCCAGCACTACTAAGTCCGCAATCTCCAACATCGATCCCACAAACACCACAAACCCATCCCATAAACCTGCTGAGGGTAACGGCTTCCAACGACTTGAAGATCTAATGCTCGAAGTAAAGCAAACTCTCCTTGAGCAACTTTCCGAGCTTCGCAACCAAATATCCAATTTGAACGTCGAAAATAAACAAATAAAAGAGGATCTACAGCTCACCCAGAAAGATAACATATCGTTACACTGTAAAATATTGGAACTGGAAACCGAAGTCGATTATCTGAAAGAAAAGGAAAATATCAACAATATTCCGGACAAATCAAATGATCCACTAACCGTGACATTAAATCTCTTAAAAACGATCAATTCAACCGTATCCAAGGAACAAATCTACAGCGCACAGTATATTGGTAAAGCGCCTCAGCTATCAGCTGCTAATACCTCATCCAGACCAGCAGACCTCAAAATTTTATTTTAGTGAAGCTCACATCCAACAGCACCAAACAAGAAATAATTAATATAAAGAAAATATTTAAGAATCTTTTCTCGGACCAACTTTAGCGGTGAAAATATAAAGCAGATATTCGTACGAGATCATCTTACCACAAACAAACTTCAGCTATTTCGCATTGCACGGGAATTTAAAATTGCGAATCAATTTCAATTCCTTTGGACAACCAACAATAGGATTTTACTACGTAAAACACAACAAAGTAAAATTTTTCGCATAACTAGAGTTAGCGATCTTGATAAATTTAAAACTTAAACTAATCACTATCACATTTGTATATTTTACACCTCACATCATCAAATTATAATATTCTTTTATTCTCTCATAATTTCATTTTACAGTATACATTATACATTAACTAACTTTAAAATTAATTAACTTAATCTGGTCAGTTTTTCTTTTGTTTAGATACACCAATCAGCTGTTTTTTGTTTACATAAACCGATCAGCTGTTTTTTGTTTTCTGTTTTTTGTTTTGTCCACATAAAACCGTTCACATTTATTTACATTTAACCGATCAGCTGTTTCTTTAATTTTTTTTATTTTTCTATTTATGACAGATGAAAATATAATGTTAAATTCTTTCGGAGAAAAAAAACATCCTTTTTTTTTTTTTTTTTTTTTTTTTTAATAATTTTATTTATGATAACAATAAAATTTTTTTACAAAGTAACTAGTCATTTTTGACTAGTTGCAACTTTGTACCTACCATGCACTTGGTACGAGATTTTTTTCGTACCTAGTTTTGTAATTTCCAACGTACATATATAAAGGCGTTTGTTGTCCAGGAAAGAAACTATTTTGTGTTCTATACTTCGATTGGATATTTTTTATTTTTTTTATAAAATCACAAAATGGCCCAAGATCGATCGAGCGAACATTCAAAGAGAATAGACGTATTTTGTCTTTCCTCTTCAAAATTTAATTTAATTTAATTTAATTTTTATTTTTTATTTATGTGTAGTGTGAAGTGTTATGTATATACTTTATATACATATGGACATACATTTTAATTCTAATTTAATTTAATTTAATTTAATTCAATTTATTTAAAGTGAAATAATAGTTAAAGTGTAATTTTGGAAAATGCAATCCACCGGGATGCATTTATCAGGCAATGTTTTGTATTTATAGCTAAAGAAATCAAAATTCTTGATTTTTTGATTAAGTGCATGATTTTAAATTTTCTTGTGGTTGTACATACAATTTAATTACTAAAATCTAATAATTGGATTGAATTAAAATTGATTTTAATTTAATTTGATATAATGTACGTAGTTAATTTTCATATCTTATTTTATTTTATTTTATTTTTACGCATATTTATAAGTGTTCTTGTGTTTTATTGTACCTATGTGCAATCGCAAAACCAACACTAATGTAATACTACAGGCCTGATTCAGTCATGAAGCACACAGATGCACTCTTACGTTTAATAGCTTATAGTTGAAAGTGTTGGTGCGAAAATAGAATAAAATACTCTCATCTAACCAATCCCAATTGGTTTTTTTTTTTTTTTTTTGCATTATTAACATACCCAATTTTCCCTCCACAATTCATTTGTTTTGTTTTATCTACAATTTGTATGTTTATCTCACTCATTTATATAATCTGTCGATCACCAATACTTTCATGTATAAGCGCAAAATAAATTTATAATATTGGTGACAATCAGGTTTGTGGTACATTAGTGTTGGTTTTGACAATCGACACAAATATGTTCCTGAATATTGTTATATAGAACAGGAATTTAGTATGATTTTTTGTTTATATAATTTGTATTTTGAGTGGATCTATCTATACGTATGCATATAATTGGGTTTTGTTATTCATAAGTGAATTGTCTATAGGTATTATAGATAATACGCGTACGCTTTGTTATGTCCCCTGCTACGCACATGGAAGATAATATAAATTTATACATTTTCTTTGTATGGATTGTCTTGTATGGACATTTTTGATGGTTTTTTGAAATTATGTATGTATAACTATTGCCACTGAATAAAAGCGGTGTAAATGTATGGTAGCACAAATAATAGTGTCTATACTGGCAGTGGTGATCGCTCCTATGTATGGATTGGTATTCCTTTTATATATAATTTTAGTTTCAATCCATGTATTATCTGTATTCTCGAGGCATTGTGACGCTATTTGTATGCATATCTTAGATTAACTATAGATAGAACAAAACAATTTTTGTTGTGAAGCCGTTTTTGTTTATTTATGTTTTGATTTTTCATGAAAAGAGAAAGAAGAAAATGAGATAACAATATTTAACGTATGACTGAATCGCGCATTGGCGGAGCAATTTTATATAATAAGAAGGGAACAAAAAAATATACAAATGCAAATTGTTTTCTATTGAATTTTTTTTTGTTTTAAAAATTAATTACATAATACCTAAAAATTTAAAAAAACATTAACGCATCACATTCCTTGAAAATTAATTATTCTTGTGTAGAAAGATCGCAGTGATGTTTTTTTATTTTCTAATTTTGCTATATAGTGAAATCGTATGTTTAAATATTTTTCTGCTATACACCTAATTAACAAATTTCTGTGGCATTCTGCTTCCAAGAAAACGGTATTGTTGCAAAATCTTTCTTGGGCCCTTAAGATTATTTTATTGTAAATGATTCTAGATATTGCAATATGACTTTTAATACTTATTCTGATTTCCTTTTCTATAAATTTACAAATTTTTATTACATCGAATGATGGCTTTTTTAATTTATTATTTCTATCTCTTATATCTATTAATAAATGTTTATCCTGATCTGAATGTAATAAATCCAAGCAAGAATCGCATTCAATTCTGGTGTATATATGCCTAACCACAAAACCTGAAACGTATTCTACAATGTCAGTCTGGTATTCTGTTAGTTCTATGTTAGGTTGATATATTAGGTCTACATTTACAATGCCATTTAAATTCTCAGGCTGATTTTGGTCGCAAATTACTGATGGCTGCGATATAAAGTGCAATCCTGATTGGTCCGTTACATCGCTATTTTCCTCGCTTTGGTCTAAATCTTGATCAGAAAAAAATGTCTGTCGCTGAGATAAGGTTTCATTTATGAGCTTTACTGATGATTTGAATATATTTACCTGTAGTATTGAAATGTCTAATTGTGGAAAACAGTTTCCGGTGGTATTTTGAATTTGAACGTGTAGCAAAAATCTTTTATAAGTAGCGGCAAACTGTCTAACTGTTGGGTTATTGTTATAGCCTAAACGACACCTAACTGACGAGAAGAACAACTCTAAATGGTCTTGGCTAATTTTATACATCGGTACATACTCCAGTAGTCCACTTTCAATAAATTTATCGTAAATAGTTTCAAGATTCTTCAAACACAAAATAATACCTAAAAATCCGGTATGCCGTTTAGATTCTAATACAGGTTCCATAGAATCTTTAAACTTTAATGATTCTATGTATAAAACAGCCTCTTTTGAAAATTTTTTGATTTCATCAATATTTGAAGAACAAATAGGTTTGTTGAGATTGTTGCATTTGATATTTCGACTATTCAAAATATCAAAAATATCATTAAATTTTTTAATAAATTTTATAGTAGCACCGCATTCTGCAAAATCAACATGTCCCTTTGTTTTCAAATATAACAATGCATCTGCCACAGAATTACTTAAGGTCTGCACGGCAAATTTCACTTTCATTTATTTATTAATTTATTACCAAAATGCAGCCCTTGTTCATTTTGTATTTCGTATAATTTTTTTAAATATTTCCAATCATAATTGCATAAATTGAACATAAAACTACCAACGTTTTCAATGTTAAAAGCCCGAACCTTTAGGGCTTTTCAAATTACACCCTAATAATTTTGCGGCCGTTAGGTTCGCAGGAAGACCGTCACAGGTAATGCCTACTACTTCAACCCCAGTATCTATTAGATTTTTTAAGCAAATTTCTATTACATTTTTCTTTGGTCTCCTGTAAAGAAAGTAATTGGAAAATATCCAACAGGTATTTTCCAATGTTTATTAATACACACTACCATAAATACTAAAATCTGCTGTGCGAGCATTTTATTACATTCAGGATCTGAACCAACTTCTACGTAACCCCATGTCCTTTTTTATGCTCATCCCATTCTCTTCGAGCTCTAATCGAAATTTGATCAAAAACTAAATTAGTGATAACTTTTTCGTTTTTAGTTTTTGCAATTTCAACTATTTTTCGAAGAGTGGTAAATGCTTCTTCTGTAAATCCAGGATTGCCATTTACCGACTGATACCAACGACTAATGGTTTTTAAATGAGGCAAACATAAATCTAAGTTTCTTCGAACATAATTATTCGCTTTCGGTGAGTAAAAATTCAAGTTCAAGGCAAATTTTTTAAGTTCCTCGCTATACACTATTGCTTTCATGCTCCTTCGCATCAATTTTTTTCTGTACACAGTGAATAATTCCTTTCCGATTCCTTTGGATTGGTTTAAAATTAAACTGTCATCTTCCGAAATTAAATTTTTAGATTTTAAGTCTCGAATAAGGGTAGTTAAGTTGTTTATCTTAACATTTCGACGTCGAAGAGTTTGGTGAAGTTTTCTAATTTTTTTTGGATTTTACTGCAGCTGCTACTCTTAATTTTCTTAATTTTTGCCTCTTAGTCGCTGATGAAAGAACATCATCGGAAGATTATTTCATTGCTCTTTTGTAGGTCGTTTTTGATTTCTTCGGGGTTGTTGGTAAATTTTCTTTACCACTAGAAGAAGCGTTCAAATCATCAGATGTTGTAGTATCTGCTAATGCCTAAGTAATATTAAATTATTTAAAAAAGTTGTTACAATTTAGTTTCGCAAAATTAATTTACTAACTTCTAAATTTTTATCAGCAACAATTTCATCTGCAGTTTCTGTTACAGTACCTTCATCAGTAGTTGAAGAGTAGTTGAAGGATTCATCTTTATTCACAGTATCTGGCATTTTTACATTCGATTCCGGTGATAGAATCCTAACCAGAGGGCGCCTACATTTTTTTACCTAAATAGATATATTTTAATTTAATCAGGGATATTTTGATTTATAATTTCAAAGTGGTTAATTAATTCAAGTTAAAATATTCGTCGTTTTCACTAAGCAAATTCGTTGATACTTTATATTCCGTAATTAAATTTATCAATGCATTTTATATAATCAACGTGCAAGTTTCACACTGGTGCATTAATAATTCAGACTAGTGCATTAATAATTATGATGAACATATTTTAAATGGTCAAAAGTTTATATAATCATTTAATGAAACTAACACAAAATGTATAACATAAAAAATGAGCGAATTTGCTTAGTAAAGGTTATGAGGCCTCAAAATAAACACATATTAATATATATGTATTAGCCGCATTTCATGAAACCGAGTGATCCGAATCCGATCGAAGTTTTCATTGAAAGCAACAATAAAAATTGTACTAAGAAATGCAACTATTATTAATGTTGACTGATCTACAATCGATGTTTTCTTTATACAATACTAAATAGTTACCTCTTTTTTATAAACAAAGATTGAAGGAACTGAATCGCTTTTTAATATCCTTCGGATATAACCAGGTTTAAAATCGATACTTTTGAAATGTTCTGAACATACAACATCACGATCCTTTGGGTAGCAATTCTTCCATTTTAATGCATATAGCCATTTCTTCCTAATATCCCTGTTTCTTGGAAACCTGTATTTGAATTAACAACATTGTTTAATTTTTTGATTAATAAATCTTTAGTCAATTCGTAATTTCATGCCCGTGAATCGCAGACAATATTTTAGCATTAGACGTTAGCTTAGATTCATTACTAAGTTAAACATAAACATCAAATCAAATATTCGTCAGCTAAATAACCGAATCGAATATTCGACTCGTTTTTTAGTTTTATGTTAACAAAAATATTCGATTAATCATATTATTCGATAATTGAGTTATTCGGCAAATTTCATGATAGACCCCCCCCCCCCCCCGGTTTTAAAAGAAATGGTTTTGTCATACGTCATACATTGAAATTATACCTGTCTTAATTCTACGCGATAGAATATCAGAAGTGACTAAAGTAACTAATTTTAATGTTTTTTAAATTACTAAAATATTACCTGCTACAAATACTTAATATACGTATACAATTACATATTACATATTATATAACAATATACAGATGTATAAAACTATAAAACCATAATTGATTTTGTTAACTTGCGATACAAATTATTTATATTTTTATGGGCATGAATTTTTATTAAAAACTGAACATCAAAAAAAATTTGAAATCAGCCAAAAAATTAATAATCGGCCAACGAAAATAATCACACCGCACATAATAAATAAAATAATTTTAACTACACCACTGGGTTTTCGAGCCGAATGAAACGTAAAATCCTTGTAAAAACACAGCTCTTACATTATACCTTAGATTATACTACATTATACTAACACAGCTGTACTATACTTGTATTGTTATTGTTTACAAATATAGCACGTGGATTTTTAAATTTTTTTTAGAAAAATTTTATTGTTTCCACTTATTTTTTTGAATTAAAATTAATATTAATTAAATTATTAATTAAATAGTATTAACTATGCACGTGTACACTATAAATTTGTGTAACGTTAATAAAATCAATCATGCCGTTATTAAGTAAATGCAAAAAAACGGTTTATTGACAATATCGAAAAACTTACCTATGGAAAGAAATTTCCTTTTTTTTATTACATCAGAGTTTTTACAACCATAAACATTACACTTTCTCATTTTTTATAAAAAATAAAACTTATTTTTGTTTTTTTAATTTAAAATCTGATATTTTTAAGTTATAACTTTAAGACACAAAATTGCACTTACGAATGACTAAAATATCCTATTTGTGGTCTTATATGCGCATCTCGTTTTATTTATTTGTTCATCTCGCTTTGGCATGCCACCTTTGCGGCTTCACTTTTTATTTTCGTTTTATATTGAAATTTTGATAGTTGTTCTATCTATAGTATAATCTAAGATGCATATAATGTAGATACTATACAAAATAGGATTCTTATACTTCGTATAATCGAATGGGTTTGAGTCGAATTGGAATCCGTCTTATACAATTCATTGAAAATAGTTTATTTATTTATGATTAATAATTTTTTTACAGGGTATTACAAATTGCATCAAATTGATTTTAAATTAATTTAATTTAATATTATAAAATTATAAAGTAACTAAATATATAAATAAAATGGTAATTTGAAAATGATGATTTGAGTTTAAGATTTGGTTTTCAACACATAATAAGCGCGTTTTTTTTATTCGCTCCGGATGGCTGCTATCGAGAGACGTCATTTTTCTACGCCTAAATTTAAATTTGACGCGCTATTTATTGGTAAACTAAACTTATTTAGCATCAAACTATCATTTTTAATTCAACTGTTTACCAAAAACTTCATATAAAAAATATTTGGCTCTACCTATTTATACGGAGCGCTATCCGGAGCCACTTTTCATATGACGGCTCTCGATAGCGGCTGTCCGGAGCGAATGAAAAAACACTACTAATGTCGTATTCATTTATGTGTGCATAATTTAGTGGCAGGGTAATATGTACGAGAAATGAGATGAAGTTTTATGGATATATTTAGATTTATTTAAGAGTATATTTGGGTATGATTGTTTTTTTACAGGGTATTATAAACTACATTAAATTATATTTAATTGATTTTTATTAATATTATAAGTTTATAAATTAACTAAGTTAGATAATTAAATACTAATTTTGAAATATTAATTTTAAGTTAAGTTGTGATTTGGTTTGCAACACATAATGACGTATTTATTTATGCATGCCAAATTTTGATTAAACGAATGTGAACAACGTGGAATTATGTAAAGGCAAATTGTTATGCTAAATATATTGAACTTAATTAACTAACTTAATGGATTTTTTGAAGTTTAGGTTGCAATTTTTTCATACAAACGTCAATTTTACTGAAATGGTACACCGATAAATTTTTAAGAAAATAACGTTTCAGGTTCCTTTCATTGATTTATTATTTTACTTACTTTGCATGCTTGATTTTGCAGGGTATAATATGTCTATAAACGGAGCCAAAGTTTTATGGGGTATATAAGTATAAATTTCGTAGATTTTGATTTTTGTTTATCTTAATTATGTCAACAAGATTAGTAAATTAAAACATTAATTATAATAATAATTGTTGATGTCCTGATTTAGATTTAAAGAATCCTGAGTTCTGGCATTGGTTTACAGAGAAACGAGCATCTAATCATGTAGTTAAAATGGCTATCTTGTACTAACCTGTTTATCATTTATTGTACTAATAATTTGCTATATATTAATCGCTTAGGAGTCCCAACTTATCATCATATTCTATTCATCGGTTTTGGTATGTGTAAATGAGTGTATACGATGTGTGATCGTGAATACTGAAGATCCTGTTACAATAATTATTCATTTAAGTAATAAAATTTGATATTACGGTGTTTTATTAATTAAATCTAGTTTTCAGAGTCGCCTGGAAATTTGTATATTAATTTTTATATTAATTTTATTTGTTGATTCTTCATATACTTATAGTACCTAATTGAATTATTGATAAGTCTAGGTGTTGTGGTACTGTAACATTATCATTTAAATCATTTTATATCAATTTTATAAAATAATTGGATCTATAATTATGTATTTTCTTTTTCTGATTCGGTAGGAAATAGATGATTGGTTTTAAGTTAAATTTTATGTTTAAATGGTTTATAATGTTTATGTTAATCCTTGTTGCAGTACGTAATAATTAATTAATTAAATATAAAAGGACTATGAATAAGGAAATAAGTGTTGTTATTTTATATTTTTCTTAAATATTTTAGCAGGTAAATTTAGGGAGTCCTGAGTATCCGACCCTGGATTCCAGAGACATGATCATCTAATAATGTAGTTAGATTGTGCTGTCTTGTGCTAATCTTTTTATTATGTTGTGTTTTGTTCATTAATGTATATTAATTAATTTAGTTAAGAGAATATTTAAAGGGATCTCTTCCTTAATAAGATAATAAATAATCCAATTTTCAGAATATAACATAGTTCCAGAATTAATCATTATTAAAGGGATTAAATTAATCCTGAGTTTCAGAATTAAATTTTAGCTTGAATCAACGCTCCAGGATCAAGAAGTAGTAAATTAGCTGTAGTTTAGAAATTGTGTTGTCCTGTGCTAACTATTTTACTATATAATTACTAACAATTTACTAACTATCGGCTATACCTAGGTGTCTGTAACCGGGCCGATTCTGTCACTTCTAACTATCCTATCCTATCCTTCGGTTTTGTTATGTGTGAAAGAGTGCACAGTGGGACCCGGCCAGGGGTGGACATGATGCTGTCACATTTATGTGATATCGCGAGTGGTTGTGCTCTCCTTGTTGTAATGGTGCTTAGGTAGCTTCAGTAAGGAAAGCATTCATGTGTCTATTCCGAGATCTCTATGAAGGTCACTATTACGAGTGTACCAAGGGGCATTTACAATTCCTCTGAGGACTTTATTTTGAAATCGTTGAACTATCTGTTGATTGCTGATTTTGGTGCATCCCCATAGTTGAATACCATATGTCCAAACCGGCTTGAGTACTTGTTTATAAAGCATAAGTTTATTATGAATGGATAACTGAGAGTTTCTTCCAATTAACCAGTACATTTTTCTATATTTTAACTGAAGCTCTTCTGCTTTCTTTTTCACGTGTACTTTCCACTTTAACTTTGCATCAAGGTTCATACCAAGGTATTTTGCTTGATTGGCATGTGGTACAGAGATATTATTGAGAGTCACAGGTAGTGGTTCTATTGATCTATTAGTGAAGTTAATGTGAGTAGACTTCGATTCATTCACTTTAATTCTCCACTTAGCTAGCCAATCTTGTATATTATTAACTTCTATTTGTAGTTTGAATGTGATTTCACCGATTGTGTCACTAACAGCTAGAATTGCAGTGTCATCTGCAAACGTGGCGATAGTTGTATTGCTCGTCTGCGGTATGTCGCTAGTAAACAGCACGAAAAGGAAAGGCCCTAAGACACTCCCCTGCGGGACTCCTGCTTTAGCTTCTTTAATACTGGAGTAAACTCCTTCCTGTTTAACTCTAAAATATCTCCTTTTCAGGTATGACTTTAGCAGTTCGCAATACTCAAATGGCAGAGTTTTCTCCAATTTAAATATTAAACCATCTAGCCAGACTTTGTCAAATGCCTGCGCTATGTCAAGAAATATGGCTGAACAAATCTTTTTTTCCTCTAAGGATTTTTCTATTATATCTGTTATTCTATGGACTTGGTCGATTGTGGAGTGTTCCTCTCTAAATCCAAACTGATGGGACGGAACAGCTCCTGATTTTACAAATTCTGGTTTAATTCGTTTTAATAACAATCTCTCAAATAGTTTTGACATAGTTGGAAGAAGTGATATTGGCCTGTACGAGGCCAGTTCACTTGGTGGCTTACCTGGCTTAGGTATCATTATCACTTCCGCAAATTTCCAAGATAGAGGGACATAACGGAGTCTGAAGGAAGCATTAATTATGTCCGATATTTTTTTAATAGCTTTACTAGGTAGTTGTTTTAGAATCTCTCCAATTATCAGGTCATATCCTGGTGATTTTTTAAGTACTACATGATTCTTTATTACTTGTTTTACTTCTTTAGCATCAGTTAATGGAATTTCCTGTCTCAGGATAGTTATTTGGTTTTCGAACAATGTATCCTGTTGGTTAAGTGTTGTTAAATTTGGCTGTAAGGTACGCTCGAGATGATCCGCGAATTTTTCTGCTTTTTCTTCTTTGCTTTTAGCCAGGTGACCATTATTTGTTCTTATTGGTGGTATATGCATAACTGGCCTTTTCAAATATTTGGTTGCTTTCCACAATGAATAATCACTACCTTTATCATAGGTGAGAGATTGTAGGTATGAATTTATTGATTTATTTTTAAATTCCCTTATTTCTCTACGTATTCGTTGTGTTAAATTATTTAATCTATTTTTGACGGTTGGGTCTCGTGTACGTTGCCACTCCCTACGGGTACTTCTCTTCTCTATAACTAGTGATTTAATTTCCATTGGATAGCATTTGCCAGCTATTTTTTTGTTTGTTGTGTTAGTACTTTTCCACGCCGCTACCTGTATGTCCTTGACGAGCTTCTCCACCTCCTGTTCTAATGTTTCTTCTGATGAAAGTTGTGTGTTTAAAATGATGCTATTGTTTAGTTCATTCCTGAACTTTTTCCAATCAGTATATTTATTTGTTAACAGTGGCTGTTTATCATTAGTAATTATTGTATCACTTATTATCATTAAAATAGAGGAGTGGTCAGATGTGGAGTCCAATCCTTCCTGCACTTGTATATAATCAACCGGGATTTTTCTTGTTATAAAGAAGTCAATTAGGTCTGGTATTTAATTTTGATCACTGGGCCAATAAGTTGGTTTTCCAGTAGAGTGCCAGTTGCAGTTGTATTTAATTATTGCTTGATGAAGCTCTTTCCCTTTAGTTGTGGTTAGTCTTGATCCCCAGTCAGTATGTTTAGCGTTGAAGTCACCCCCGACTACAAATTTTTCACCGAGCTGCTTGAAGAACTGAGTATAAGCATTCTCTTTGATGTTATATCTAGGTGGGCAATATATTGCGGATACCACTAACTTGTGGTTGCGGGTATTAATGCTAACGCTAATTACTTGTATTTCATCACTTTCAAGTTTTTGTTGCAGATGGTATTTAATATCTTTTTTTATAATCACGGCACTGCCCCCTCGTGCATTATTATTAGGATGAACTGAGTAGAAAGGTGTGTTTCAGATAATAAACATATATCTATTTTTTCTAAATCAAGAAATAGTTGTATTTCATTTTGTCGTTGCAATATACCATTGCAGTTCCATGCAAGAATTTTTAAATTATTTGCCATGTTTTTCGAGTAGAGTGAGCCTTTGTAGGATTGATATAAGGGCTTTTTCTTGCTTTTCTTCTTGTGAACTAAGTCTATCAAGAATATCTTGTAGTATTTTATTAGTTTGGTTATTATTTGAATCATTTAATAAAAGAGAACTATGTTGTCTTCTCGAACTTCCAGTAGATAGTACATCAGCAAATGTTACATTTGGATTAGTTCTTGATGGCTGGATTAATGTTTGGTGTGGCCTTAAATTTGTAGGTATTCTTGTTGAGGCTGAGTTAATTTCTGGCCTGGTAATTATTGAAGTTTCCCTTGTTTTGTTGCGAATTTTTTGCAGCTCTTTTATAACAATGCAACCTCTGTAGTTGGCTGGGTGTGTCTCTCCACAGTTAACACATTTTGGTGGGGTGTCTTTTAGTTTCGTACATTCAGCCGTACGGTGTTTTCCTACACATTTCACGCATCTGGGCTCTTTATTACAAAAGTTTTGCGTGTGTCCGTAGACTTGGCACTTTTTGCACTGGGGGATCAGCTTAGAATTTTTAACTGCTTCTATTTGCACTTTCATATGGAGTATTTCGCTGATTGCATAAATATTTTTAATGTCTTTTGTTCTTTCAAAAGACAACATATATAATGGAAGAGGTGTTTTGTCACCTCTTTTTAGCAGCTGTGTAACTTCTTTAATTTTGTATTTTTTCTCCAAAAGATACTCTTTTATCTCTTCTGGTTTGCATGAAGCGTGTAGCTTCCTAGCAATGACTTTGGTTTGCCTTGTCTGCTTATCTTCGTAGGAATACCACGCTGTCTTTTCTTCATTAAGAGCTCCTGTTAACTTTCTATAGCTATCACTGTCTGTGACATTTATTTTGATATCACCACTATTTAACGCTGTAGCTTGAAACTTTATATGATTGTTGTCCATGATGTTTCTAATACTCTGATAATTATTGCAATTAGATATTATTACTGGAGGTGGCCGTGGCATTTTTTTCTCTAGTTGTACATTCTTACTTCCGGTTGGGAGTTCATTACTTGATCGTTTCTGTTCCGACGGAACCTGAGCTTTATCCTCCTGTTGCACGTGCCTACTTCCGGTTGGAAGCTGCTCAACTGATTGTTTCGAATCGGGTGAAATCTGTGGTGATTTATTCATCTTACGTTTCTTATTTTTTTTGTTACGGTTCAGAATCCATCCCGTTTCTCTATTGAGTTCTTCCTCGTCTGTTTCATACATAACCTCTATATGATCATTGGTGTTGTTTATCTTAGTGGTTTCTTTCTCAGACATTACTGCATTTAGAGCATCTTTTAACTCCTTGTTTTCTCGCTGTAAGTTTTTGAGGTCTTTGTTTAGATTTAACGTTAAATTTTCTATTTCGTAAATCATATTGCGCAGTTCTGCGTTATCCCTTTCTAAGGTGTTCGCTATTGGTGGTGGTGATCTACCCACCCTAGATTGTTGTTTAAATGGGTTGGGTTGCCCAACAGGGCTGTTAAACAATGATTGGCTCACCCCAGAATCCTTTGAGCCAGCCTCGTTAGAGGGTGGATTTGCCAGCTGATTAGCTGGGTTACCACCTGGGGTACAATTTCCTGAATCCGTTGTACTCATTGTTTATTTTACTGGTCATAAAGCATCTACCACTCTGACCAGTACGAGTTGGTAGTGGGTCTGGTTTGAGAAGATCATTTACTAAATTCTCGATAGTCAGTTATACCGCCGTGTCTCGGTCGCCAGAGCCTCGTTAGTTATCTAGCAGGGTGCACCACGTGCAGGTGAGGATGACATTTGGACTATTTGTAGACCAATTACTTAGCCCCCTTTCCCACCCCAAAAAAAAAAAAAAACATCCTGAGGGGAAAAAAATTTTACTCGAATGGTAACAATTTGACATTACAAATTCTTTCTGGGAAAATAAAGCCCTTTATTTTTTGCTCTAGAGCATTTTGCTTTAAGTACTTTTCATACCAGGCACCTCGGCTTTGAGCTTCGTAAATAAAAATTTTTTATTTCGTTTTTTAACTATGTAAATTAGTTTTATTTGATTGATACCGTTTAATTTTATAGTAATAAATTCAATTTGTTGAAAAATAATTTATTTTTAAGTGCTAATTTAAAAAAAAAACAAAATATATTGCAATGAAGTTATCTAAAAAGCCAAGGCAATGCGTTCCACACTCGACTACGAGATTTTAAAGTAGTACAAAGCGAAGTGCTTTGTCAACATAACCTACAAATCATATTTTTTGAACAATTGTTTCATACTTACCAAAAAATCTAGCTCATATGTACGTTACAAATTTAGTATATCCCAGTTCTTGCTATAATTCACGTGTAAAATAGACCTAAATAAAATATTTGATAGCAACCGAATGTTCAAAGCCAATGCCACCTGTATGAAAGGGTCTCAGCTTCGCATTTGTGGTAACTAAATATTTCGAGGCGAGGCGCCTGGTATGAAAAGTACTTTACTCTAGATTTTTTCATAGATTTGCTTTACTCTTTACAAATACATAGAAATGTGAAATGTCAAAGTGAATTGGAAATAAAAATAAAACTCCATTTTTATATTTCATTTGTTGTTTATTGAATATTAATGCGCTAAAATTAATTGGTTCCATCTTTTTGTTATCAAAATAAAAAAAGTTTTACTGATCTGACTGACAGTAAAACATAACCTCACTTTATTTTGCTCTTTTTACACTAACACAACTACAAAAATATTTTCATATTCTTTAGGAGATAAAAAAGTTACTTTATTTCGAGTAACCCGAAAGAATTTGACATAAATTTAGAGGATCCCTGCCGGCCACGCGTAACGCAAACGTTCATTTTACGAAGAGTCTCTGCTACTAAAGTGTTCGTAAACGTTACGCTAAAAATGAGCAGAAATGTTACATAAATGATACTTTTGTCACATGAGAAGTGAAACAAATTTGCGAAGACTTATGTATGTGTTGGTTTATAAAAAAGTATTCGTAATGTGTACACATTTTACGTAACATTTTTGAACTCACATGGGCGTAACATTTATGAGCCTTCTAAAATAAACATTACGTACGGTTTGATTATTATTCCGCAAATAATTTTAAATAAATTTTTAATGAAAACAACGTATTTTGTTTTATTTTTAGCAAAATTATATGTCTTTATTTATTGATTTTATTCCATTTAATTATTAACTATAACTATACTAAATTTTATCACATTCATTTTAACTATATTCATAAGTGACAAGATCAGTTACTCTTAATTAGTGCTTCTTAATAAAACATTGAAATTTATTACTTAACAAAGATTTCAATTAATTCATTAAACTTTTAACTAATTCATTAAAGTTTCACTAATTCAATAAAATATTAAAATAAAATAACATAATATGAAAATAAAAATAAAATATATAGATAAATAATATAAAAATAGGTAGTATATATATATATATATATATATATATATATATATATATATATATATATATATATATATATATATATATATACACAATATGAGAGGTTTAGAACCATAGTGGCCTAAACCACATTTAAATTTTTAACTTTTTTTCATTTAATCGGCCATAAATATTCATTGAAATGGTAATTTATTATAAAGCAAACCTTGTAGTAAGCAACCTGAAAATAACTGTTTCTGGAATTGGAGGTCAGTGTAATTAGATTCCATTTCCAAGAAGATCTATGGCCGATTAAACAAAGATTTCAATTAATTCATTAAACTTTTAACTAATTCAATAAAGTTACACTAATTTAACAACATATTAAAATAAAATAACATAATATGAAAATAAAAATAAAATAGATAAATAATATAAAAAAAGATAATATATATAACACATTATTGTTGCCGTTGTTGTCGCCGCCGTCGATCTTTGGCGTATTGAAACCATTTCTTAATCAAATGCTCCACGTCAAAAGCCCGAACATTAGAAAATTTTTTTAATGCTTCCTCTGAAATTAATTGTAACTTAAGTTAATTTAATTTGTTTAAATACTACGAGTAACCACCAAATAACTACTAGTAATTAATTACCTTTTAGTATGTTAATAATGGTAAAGGATTTTACTGGTATGTTTTCATGTTGACCGTTCCATGAAAAACTGGACGCTGCCTCATCGGTAATAATTTTTTTTAAGCATGCGCGAACATACTTCTCATGGGTTGGATCAGAAACCGCTCTTAGGTGGTGTAACTAAAGAAATATAAATGAAATACAATAATAATCGAAATAAAATGTAAAAATCGTGTATTGATAAGCTTACAAATAATTTTTCTTTGGAACTGTCTTCTTTAATTAGTTTCTCCAACTCTTGAAATTGTTCGACCGTCTTAGCTGGTATATTTAATTTAACTTCATCGACAAAATCACGAGCCATAGTGCATTTGCATTTATTTGTTTTTACTTCGTGGCGAAGTAATTTTACTTCTCGTAGTATCGATTTTATATGAAGTACAACATCGACTTGTGAATTGGGCTCTGTCGTCTGTGTCTCAATATTTCTGAATTCGGGAATTGACATTAAAATATTGGATTCAGTAGTTGGCTGGAATTGCGATTCATCATTGTAATTACTATTATTTATTAAAATTGAACAAGGATCTATTGATATTTCTTCTGAGGTTTTAGATCGTATAGATGAGTTTTGCGGTACAAGATTGTTTGTTTGATGGCCGGAATTTAATTGAATGCTTCCTGAATATGACGGTAATTCTGTAATATGTGAACTCTTATATTCAAATTTTGGTTTGTTGCTTGACGTTGAAGGATATGGAACTTTGCTTGCTGGTGAATTTACAGACGATTTAGAAACCAACTTTACTTTTTTGTTTCCAACAACTATTTTTGAATTGACAGGCGTAGAAGCCGCTGGTTTTATGTTACTGTTGATTTTTAAAAAGTTTCGATAATTATCGTCAGTATTTGATCCAAATTCTTCGCTGTCTTAATGTAACTGCTGTATTTCATCTGGGGAACACGTGAATAAATCCTCAGAATACATGGTTTCTTTAAAAAAAAAAAAAAAAAAAAATTATAAGTGTTGCATATATACAAGGTAGGTATATATACAAAAGTATTGTCGGATATCAATTTTAATATTTTGGTGGACACCATTTGCAGAGATATTGTGTGCATTTCCGTGCTATACTCCTCGTTGTTAGTACAATAAATGCCTAAATTAGAGGATGATACCGGATATTCGAAAAAATTCCTGAGGTTTTGAATAAAGTTTCCTCTTAATTCAAAATTATTCATTTCGCTGATTTTGAAAATTTTTTCATTTACAAAACAATAATTATTTGGGTAGCAGGTGCTTAGAGAATAAATCGGTCGAAAATTATATTCCATAATATTTTCTTTAATATGACTTTTTTCACTCAGTCTATTACATATTTGTTCTAAAGGCTGTGATGGTTTGTGCACTAATTTTTTAATCTGCTGCATGTAGTTTTCAAATTTGAATGCACTGTAATTGTCTAAGTGACCAAACTTTTTCACATCATCACATAAGTGTATTAAATTATGAACATTATAAGAAATATGTTCATTTCCAAATAATTCTTTAAATAACTCATAAAATGATCTGATCATTTCTGAAGCACATTCATTGTTTTGAACACAATTATCAGGTTGTGCCAAAATTCTTATAGAGCAAACTAAAGTTAGAAAATGCTCATAATATTTCTTTTCTAAAATGTTATGGAAAGCGACCATTCCACTGTAGCAGAGAAAAGTTCTGTACTCGGTGGCTTTCCAATTTTCTATATCGTGAAATGTCCTTTGTTTCCTTTTAAATTCCACAGGAATGCACTTTCGAATTATTTCTAATTTTTTGTTAATGGCATCAATGGCATTTCTTTTTAAAGAGAATTTTTTTTTTCGGTCCTTGATAAACAGATTTAAAAGTTGCCGCATAACACCTAGACATACGCAGTGCATATAGTCTATAGGGAATTGTGTAACACAACCAATTGGTAGTGTATCTAAAATACTGTTTAATTTTATGTGGTGTTCGGGATATTTTTTTGTTCTGTAGTCTTGATCGGTCCTTAATTGCTCGTCAGCTTCTGGAAAGCAGACTTTATGTTCCATATAAACTCCTTTAGTCAGACATTTAGTACAACCATAATACCCGGAATGATTTTTAACACCTAAATCAAATAAAAAAAATAATTTTAAAACTTATTTCAATACAAACAATATAATTTGTCTTACCTAACAGGAAGGCTCGGGCCGGTGCATCGCATATAAAAGACCTAATCTTCACATTAAATATTCTATTATTGTGAATAATTTTATTATGAAGCAGACCGGTAAGTTCTACTACAAAAGCTTTCAAAAATTCATCAGCGCAGCTTGGCTTTTTATACCCGTGGTAAATTCCTATAATAAATACTTCACCATGGGTTACTATGTTACCAAGTATAGGCCATAATTGGCTTTTCGAGCTCTTAGTTAGTGGGATTCCATCAACTCCAATATCAACCAACAAATCACTATGATTGTATTCACATTTTTCGAGGAACATCAATATTTGCTTTTCCAATCCAATATGTAAATAAGACCCACTACCCATTGGTATAATATCTGTATTTTTTCGTGGTGTCTTTTTAAAGATCGACTATCTCTTGGTAAACTTGGATGGTATTTTTGCAAAATTTTTAGCAATGAATTTAAACATTCTCTTGGGATATTGTATGTGACACTCCACTTAGAAAGTTCATATTCCATATTGTCGATTAAAATTGTTTCACTAATGTCGCTATCACAATCACTTTCATTCAAAAAATTAATTTCACTGACACCATCACTATCATCTTCGCTAAAATTAAAATTTGGTATTTCCCCAATCCGGTTGTCAAGCAAAGTATTGGGGGATAAATTGTTCTTTTCTGATGAAATAATGGCACTCTCACAAATATTATTAATTTCATTTCTTACACACTGTTTTTTGTATACCAAAACGTTGTTAAATCAACGTATAATCTTATAATGAACAAATTAACTCAAGTTGGCTTTTTGGTTTTTTGGTAACAATTTTTTTTATTTAATTAAATTTTTCTTTTTACTTGTTAACACTTCAAGAGTTGGTGAGAGAAGAACATTTATTTCATTTTTTGGTACAACTTAAATTTTATATAATACTTATAACTATTTATTGTAGATGGCCATTCTTAAATTATTGAGCTAATGTAATAGAGTATCAAACGCACTCATTATTAATTTTAGGTCTATGTTTTTTTTCTCATTATCAGTTGGAATTCTATGTTTCGATCTGTCATTAATATAATGTCAACAAAGAGTTTTATTTAACCAAATACAATTTTAAGTGTTTCAAATACAAATGTACATAAAATAAATTGCTAAGATAAGTATTTTAATACATTTTAAATATTTTGTAATAATATAAATACTTTAAGAAGTTTTGTTTTGATTCAATTTTTAGGTTACAGCTCAAAGGAAATTAGAATTTACGTTATGATGTGCCAACTACAATTTCAAGGTTATGTATAAAATTATGTATATTACTATTGGAATTTATTTTAACTAAAGATTTTTATTTCAGATATCAGCATCTTCATCAATTTTAGAACATTCCGGGCCCCTTGGATCGGTTGATTCAACTGAGGAATTACCTTGATGTGGTAATTTGCAAATTTTGTGTATTGGACGTTTAATAATGTTGCCCGTTTTGCCTAATTTTACGGAAACAACACGCACCTTCCCGTCATGTCCTGGATGTGTGTCAATAATTTTGCCTAGTGCCCACCGAGTTGAAGGCAGGTTTTCATCAACTATGATAACTATATCACCAATTGAGACATTTGGTTTTTGGTGATGCCATTTTTGCCGAGTTTGTAACATCGTTAAATATTCATGATGCCAGCGCTTCCAAAAGTTTTGTTGCAACTGTTTGATTAAATGCCACCGTGCTGTCGGCGGTAAAGTTTTATTAGTGATGTCTACATCTGGTACGTCAGTTAGCGGTCTGCCAATCAGAAAATGCGCTGGTGTGAGTGCATCAATGTCAGCTGATGGGTTGATACAGATTGGCCTGGAATTCATCATACCTTCAATTTGGGTCATCAATGTGGAAAATTCTTCAAGTGTTGGAATTGCTTCTCCTAAAGTTTTTTTTAAACATACTTTAGCCACTTTGACGGCTGCTTCCCAAATACCGCCCATGTGCGATGCTGATGGAGGATTAAAACGCCATTCTATATTACTCGTTAATAAAAATGAAGAAATTTCATTAGAATGTTCTTTAATAAATGTATATATATCGTGTAATTCATTTCTTGCCCCAATGAAATTCGTGCCGTTGTCGCTATATATTGTGCTGCAGAGTCCTCTTCTTGAAATGAATCTTTTTAACGCTCCAAAGAAACTTTCAGTTGTAAGGCTCATAGCAACCTCGATATGCACTGCCTTTGTACTAAGGCAAATGAATATACAAACATAAGCCTTTGATGGAATTTGTCCTCGTCTTCTGATTGCATGAACCTTGAATGGCCCACAGTAGTCAACGCCTACTTTATCGAATGGATGGGAATAAACTACTCTCGCTTCAGGAAGGCTGCCCATGATTTGTGATTCTGCCTTGGGTTTTTGCTTAAAACATGAGATACACTTATGCACTATTAATTTAGCCAGTTGTCTCATTCTCAGTATCCAAAATCTTCGTCGAATTATGTTCATTAAAAACCCAATTCCTGCATGGTGATGTTTCTGGTGTAAATCGCGTGCTATTATCTTTGGTAAATTTCCCAGGTTAGATAGGATTATCGGATGTTTAACGGAGAATGAGGCAACAGACATTTCGATACGTCCTCCGACTCGTAGTATTCCATGCTCATCAACAAACGGATTTAAATTTTTCAGTTTACTGCTACGTGGAAGTGGTTTGCCCTTAGAAATGTGTTTGATGTCGTCTGAAAATTCTTTCATTTGTATATATTTGATGATGGTTTGCTCTGCTTTGAGCAATTCGGATCTTGTGATGTTGCCTTGTTTTCGTGAACTCGTCTTTAAATTGTATAAATACCGTTGAATCAGCGCAAGAATCTTGATTGATTTGTGATAGCTAGAATATCTGTCAATAAATTCATCGAACCACGTTTTATCCAGTGTTGTATGCATCGCCTTTACAGATGGCCTTATTTCTTCGGTAGTTAACTGATCGGGATTCTTTTTTTGATACTGTTTTGGCCAAGCGGTTTCATTAGTCAGCCAATGCGGTCCATTCCACCATAAATCATTTTGCAGTAACTCGACTAATGATACTCCTCTGGATGCCATATCCGCTGGATTTTCTTTACTCGGAACATGTTTCCATACACTATTGGGATGAACATCGATTATTTCACTGGTCCTATTTGCGATGAACGTTGACCATCGTCTTGGTTGGGCTGACAACCAATCCAGTACGATTCTGGAATCGGTCCATAAAATTGTGCGGTTTAAATTTAACTCTACGGAGGTTTCTATGACTTTTACCAATTTTGATAGTAGCAGCGCACCCATCAGTTCGAGGCGCGGTAAACTCTGCTGCTTTAACGGAGCTACTTTTGTTTTTGCAGCTATTAAAATAGGTTTAGTGTGAGCTTCATCATGTGTTACCGCATAAACAACCGCCGCGTATGCTTTTTCACTAGCATCACTAAAGCCGTGAAGGGATACTTGTTTTCTCGTGCCTAGCCACCGTGGAACTGTGATTGCGTCGATATTTCGTAAATCTGCTCGTATTGCTGCCCATGACCGAAGTATATTTACCGGCAATTCGTCATCCCATGTCAAATCTTGGAGCCAGAGGTTTTGAAAAATGATTTTTATTCGTATGGTCAAAGGTGAGATCCATCCTAGAGGATCGAAAATTTTTCCGGCCTCTGATAATAATGTTCGTTTTGAATATACAGTACGTTCATCCAGTTGGCAGCTGAACTTGAATATATCTTGTGTTGGTTCCCATGATAGCCCCAGTACCTTGATTGATGTTGGATAGTTGATGATTGATTTCTCGGTAGTAGTCCCATTATTTTGAATGTACGATTTTATTGAGCTGCTGTTCGACAGTAATTTTCTTAGATTGAAACCATGGCTGCTCAATATGTCGACGATATCCTTCATTACTGTCAATAGTTCTTCTTTGGTGTCCGCTCCAGACATTAGATCATCGACGTAAAAGTCGCGCATAATCCTTTTTGCTGCTTCTGGTGAGGTTTGAAGGCTCTTAATACCGACTTCGTGTAAGCTTCGAATTGCGAGAAATGGTGCAGAGGCAGTCCCGTATGTCAGGGTATTTAGTTGGTATCTTTGCACTGGCATGTTGGAATCATCTCTCCATAGTATGTTTTGATGATGGCGGTCATCTGGTGCCACCCATACCTGACGATACATTTTCTCTATATCTCCGGTGAGTGCAAATTTGTGTTGCCTGAAACGGATTAAAATTTGAATGAGGGTATCTTGGATGGTTGGTCCAACCAACAACACATCATTTAGCGACCGACCATTAACAGATTTGGCGGAACCGTCAAACACTACCCTTAATTTTGTAGTCGAGCTTGTCTCTCGTAGCACACCGTGATGAGGCAAATAATAACTTCCCTTTGAAACAGGTCCCTTGACTTTGGTCATGTGCCCTAGTTCGATATACTCTCTCATAAATTGCGTATACATTTCCTTGAAATCTTTATTTATGCGACATTTCCTCTCTATAGACTGCAATCTACTCATCGCCGAGTGAAAAGATGAGCCTAATGTACTCTGTACTTCGCGAAACGGCAATCTTACAATGAACTTATTGTCTGCCCCCTTGGACGTAGTAGTTTTATAAAGTTTCTCGCATGCTTCTTCTTCTTCAGTTGATTGCTTGTAAGTGGTTCGTAGTTCCTCAACTTCCCAAAATTGTCTCAGACTACGATCAATATCAATTAATATGTTGAAGTTCTTCGTTTCTGGTTGATTAATGTTAATGCTACTTCCGGCTATTACCCATCCAAATACTGTATTCATTGCAATGAGACCATTGTTTAGTTTACGAGTCTGACCTTGCATGGCCTTTGCAAAAATATCGACTCCAAGTAGTATGTCTACGGTGCTCGCTTCATTGAATGTAGGGTCGGCTAGTTGCATGTCGCTTAATTTTATCTCACCATCGTAAACACTGCCATAATGATTTAATTTGGTTGCAATTTTGGATACAATAAATGCTTCGGTTTTCCATACGGGCAGGTTGCTTATAGTGGGAGCTATCCATAATTCAGTTTTACCTCTGGTTTGACCAACAGTCGTTTCGCCGATTCCCTTTATCAATACTCGCCCTTGATGCCGTTGCAATGCCAGTTGTTGGACACATGATTCCGACACGAATGAGGATTGAGATGCTGAATCTAAAAGTGCTTTAAATGCATGAAATTCTCCGTGGCGATCTCTGATGTTTACCATGGCGGTTGGCAGAAGAGTTTTTGTAGTGTGTACTGATGTGTTGCCACACGTTGTCGAGTCGGTTGATCCCTGTGATTTCTTAACCTCTGCAGTCGCTCGAGTGTTGACATCTTGACTTGATTGATCTACCACTGATTCGTGTAGCATAGAGTGATGTTTTCGATGACACTTTTGACACCGCGCTTTTGACTTACATTCGTATACTCTATGGTTTTTACTCAGGCAGTTAAAACAACGAAACATCGTTTTTATCAGCGTTGATCGTTGATCAGCGGGCATACTTTTAAATGTTTCGCACTGATGAATTAGGTGTTCCCCTTGATTGCATACAGAACACTCAGGAAACGTCGTTGTTGCCAATGCTCGCAGTTTCGGTACTCGTGGTTGCATCTTCTGGCTGAAGCCTGTTTCTGTTTCTAACGTATCCGTTCGCTTATTGAGAAATTCCAGCAGCTCATCAAATGTTGGTAAATTTGCTCCGACAGTTTGTTGTGCCCATAGTCCTCTCGTCTCACTATCCATTTTGCTTAGGGCTATGTATATTAACCAATGATCTCGGTTCTCTGCCGTTTCGCCTAGTGCCTTGAGTCCCCTGATGACCTCATCGAACGCATCCGTCATTTTTCTGATATTGGTTGAGGTTGGCTGACTAATACTCGGTTGCTCAATGAACGATTTGATAAATGAGTTGATCGTGTAGTGTTTCCGATCGTAGCGCTGAATTAATTTTTTTAATGCTTCATGATAATTTGCGTCGGTCACGGGAAAATGACGGATCAAAGCAGCCGGCTCCCCTTTGATTAAACTTTTCAAATACTGAAATTTCTGGGCCGCTGTTAAACTCTCTTTATTATGGATAGTGGATGCATAGATATCGTAAAACGATTGCCACTCCATGTAACTTCCGTCAAACGTAGGGATTGTGATCTTTGGTAAGCGAATTTCGGTTCCATGCAACTGCGAACTATTCATGGTCGTATTATTTAATTGAGAAGACATCAATGGTGTGGTTAGACTGCGCTTTCGAATGTTAGCGTTTAGCGCTGCCAATACAGAATAGTATGTATCCTCAAATTCCGATAGATCGGATTCCACTGACGTATCTTCGGTAAACATCTGTTTCTCAATTTCCATAAATTCATTCATGAGTTGTTGCGCTCGATTAAGTTTTACATAAATTTCATCGACGTTGCCTTTTTCGAGATTGCCCTTTGTATATGCGAATAGTTTTGTCATGGAACCCTTAATCACACCACGTTGCCTTTTCAAAGATTCCATTTTTCATTCACGACAGTGCTTGCAATTGTTGATTATTTTTTATGATTATTCACTGAAATATTTATCACTTGTAACGATTTGTATGCACAACACAGGTAGATTTTCAATGTCCGATTGAAACATGCGGTTTAATTTGATCGACTTTCTTCGAATTGACGCACCACAAAAAAACGATTACTTCTCCGTATTCTTAATTTACGATTACTTTAATGTAAAAGGTAATGAAAAGTGGTTTACTCACAGTTCTTGGTGGTGGACGAGTTAGCTTCAGTAGTTTCACGAAAGTTCACTGGAACGTAATTAAAGTTGAGGTTATGATGTGATATCCCACGAGGTTTTTTATTCAATGCTTATCTTGCCACTATCCGGCTCGAAGGACCAATGTTTTTTGTATACCAAAACGTTGTTAAATCAACGTATAATCTTATAATGAACAAATTAACTCAAGTTGGCTTTTTGGTTTTTTGGTAACAATTTTTTTTATTTAATTAAATTTTTCTTTTTACTTGTTAACACTTCAAGAGTTGGTGAGAGAAGAACATTTATTTCATTTTTTGGTACAACTTAAATTTTATATAATACTTATAACTATTTATTGTAGATGGCCATTCTTAAATTATTGAGCTAATGTAATAGAGTATCAAACGCACTCATTATTAAATTTAGGTCTATGTTTTTTTTCTCATTATCAGTTGGAATTCTATGTTTCGATCTGTCATTAATATAATGTCAACAAAGAGTTTTATTTAACCAAATACAATTTTAAGTGTTTCAAATACAAATGTACATAAAATAAATTGCTAAGATAAGTATTTTAATACATTTTAAATATTTTGTAATAATATAAATACTTTAAGAAGTTTTGTTTTGATTCAATTTTTAGGTTACAGCTCAAAGGAAATTAGAATTTACGTTATGATGTGCCAACTACAATTTCAAGGTTATGTATAAAATTATGTATATTACTATTGGAATTTATTTTAACTAAAGATTTTTATTTCAGATATCAGCATCTTCATCAATTTTAGAACACACACCGATATTGTTTTTGTTTCTCCATTATTATATAAAAAAAAACTTATTTGTAAAGAAACAAAAATTAAAAACAAATTAAAAATTTACCAAAAATTAAATATGGCGGACCACGCTTTACTAAACCACGCTTTAGCACATTCACGTTTAAAAATGGAATGAGGAAAACTATACTGTTATGTATATATATACATAAGTATATAAAATTTGAAATTGTGAAGTAGTAGTAGTGCCGCATATAAAAAACCGTTCGTAAACTGTTCATAACCGGTTCACTTTTTATGTATACTTTTTTGCGCCGGCAGGGATATTGCTCAAGTGGCGGAATTACTATGTGATGTGAAATACGAAGTCGGATTCCAGTATTGTGATGAACGAGTGGAAGCGGATTGCGCAAGTGTTTTATATTTTAATATCAGGGGTTCAAAGACAAAAGTTCGTGAGTTGGAAAATTTTCTTTCATTTTTTAATTATGAGATCGAAATTATTGTTCTTGATGAATCTTGGGTGCAATCTAATGAGGTATTTTTAATAAATATACCAAATTATAATGTATTCCATAGCAGTCGTGATGGTAGGGGTGGTGGTATATGCATTTTGATTAAGAAAAATATTGAATGTTCAGTTGCTTTTGAGAAAGATGAAGATAAGAGTAATTACCTAGTTCTGAAATTATTTAAAACAAATATGCATTTAATTAGTGTATATAGAAGCGTAGGATCGCAAATTGACAAATTTCTAAACGAGTTTGAAGGGATTATGGGAAGGTTTCCGAGAGCAATGGTGTTAGGGGACTTTAACTTAAATATTTTGGAATCAACAAACTCTAAAATGGGTCAATATTTGGATATTTTATCTTCAAATGGTTTCTTACTAGTAAATAAAATGAATCCCAAATATGCCACTAGGATATGTAATACAACTTCAACCGTAATCGACCATGTTTTAACAGATCAAATTGGGATAATACGTAGCTTTCCATTGGAGGATGTAACATTTTCAGACCACAGAGCAATTCAGATCAAAATGAGCTTACACGTTGACAAAAATGAGCAAGTTCACAATTTAAAAATTTTTAATTATAATTTAGCTGAAATTAGTCACTTGTGGAAAAACATAGACAAGTGTCATAGTCTGGACGAACTCATCTACGATCTTGAGAGAATGGTTAAAGTGTACTATATAAGTAGACAAAACAAGCCAGTTACTCTTGGATGACTCAAGATTTGTACCAAGATATTAGGATGAGAGAGAAATTGTTTAGGTTTAAAATCAAGTATCCAGATTGCAAGCATCTGAGTGAAAGGTTTAATTATCTGAAAACCACTATTGTAACCAGAACTCGAAAAGCTAAACGAGAGTATTTTTCATATAAATTAATTGGTTGTAATGGAAACACTAAAGAATTTTGGAGCCTGGTAAAGCTAGCGATATGTAATAAGAAACGTGAACTGGTAACCAAAAAGATCTCCCTTAATATAGATGGTTTTATAGTTGATGAACCTGTGGCAGTGGCAAATGAGATGAATTCGTGTTTCATACATACGTGTGATTTTCCCTGGTCACCTGTTAATTTAGTTATTCCAGAACAGAATGTGGATGTTGAATTGAATCTGGGTAATGTGAGCGAAGAAGAGGTAACTCATATCATTAAACATCTGAAGACGGCAGCAGCTTCTGGACGGGATGGGATATCAAGTAAGTTCCTTCAATTTTTCCAAGAAAAGTTGAAGATAGCATTAACCCACTTGATCAATAATTCAATTGCACAAGGCTATTTCCAGATAAACTGAAAATGGCAAGGGTTGTACCAGTGTACAAAGATGGGGATGTATTGTTGCCGACTAATTATAGACCTACATATTTCTATTTTTAATTCCATATCCAAAGTATACGAAAAAATAGTGAAATTTCGCCTTACACATTTTCTAAATACTAATAACATTATTGCTAAAGAACAGTATGGTTTTACTATAGCATCTAGTACTCAAGCGGCATATCTCGAACTAACACATTTTATTTCGGAGAATATTGATAAAAAACAGATTGAAGCTTATCTTTTTCTAGTCCTAAGAATGGCGTTTGACTCGGTGGATCACGACATATTGCTCCTCAAGCTTCAGGCTTTGAAGCTTGAGCCGATACAGTTGTCTTGGTTCCGGTCTTATCTTACTTCCCGTCCTCAAGTTGTAGCTGTAAACCAGATAGAAAGTGATTTGTTGCATATCACAAAGGGTGTACCGCAAGGCTCCATACTTGGTCAGGTTCTTTTTAACATCTACATTAATGATATCTGTAAACTAAATTTCAAGCGAAAAAATCAGTTATATGCTGACGATGCGGTTCTCAAGTATAGTAACACAAATCTAGGAAATCTTTTTCATGAATTGCAAACGGATCTGAACTTGCTAAACCTGTGGCTCAACGAAAACAGACTTCAACTAAACGCTAAAAAGACTACGTATATGATTTTCACAAATAAAAAAATCTCAGAATCTGCTAATGAATACAATATCTTTTATGATGGTGTTGTAATACAACGTGTGAGGTTTTCAAATATTTGGGTTTAATCTTGGATACCAAACTAAAATGGAATCACCATATTGAGATGATCAAATCCAAGATTCGTCCGTATATATTTTCGATCAAAAAACTTAAGCAAATTTGGCCCAAAGCTTCTCTGTTACTTATCTATAACTCATTCATCTTAACTCAATTAACGTAGCTTAACCCTGCATGGGGTAGTTGCGCTGGATTCCAGGTAATGCAAAAAAAATCACTAAAACACATATACCACCTGCCACTAAGGCATCCAACAAACGAACTTTTCCAAAAAATACCACAACTAAGATTCACGAAGATGGTAGAATACGAACTCATAATAATAATATTTAAAATTCTTAAAGGGTTAATTAAGTTTAATCGACCTCTTTTTCACACCACTGATATACATTCATATGGGACAAGACGGCGATCGCATTTCCATCTCGACTTCTTCAATACGAATTCAAGAGAGAATAATATTCTATATAAAGGACTTAAAGCGTATAACGCGTTGCCTAGAGAAATAAAAGGAATTGAGAACATTAACTTATTTAAGAAATGTTTTAGAAACTACCTTAAAGGTTATTAAGAGTAACGTAATGATTTGCTGATGTGATTATGGTATTCCAAATATCTTCTTCTTTTTTAATGCACTATTTTACTATTGTCTTATAAATTTCAACTTAAACTTAGATTTTATTTTATTCGTTTTTCATTGTTCAGTGCAAAAAAACCGATAGTTACTTACAACACTATGTGTTATGTAACAAAGTATTTTGTAACCAACTAGTTGTTAAAATAAATAATAATAATAAAGTAAAAAAAAAAAAAAAAATTGCGAAACTAAAAACTCAATCCGTCGTAGTGTGTTATCAATTTACTCGTCTTCAGGCATTCGTTGATGTAAATGGCAGCATGTGACTAGCCAGGAATTATATGCATATTTTGGTATTTTATTGGGATGGTCAACAAAAAACGATTTAGTATTTCGAGCAACAATGTCAATCAACCACTTTTTGGCTATAGGGCGTTTTATAAGATTTGATGGGGCTAAATTACAACCTCGAGGGATCATATATCCCGCCAAAAGCAATAACAGTTGATGAACAGCTGTTTCCATATAGCGGAAATACAACATTTACGCAGTATGTACCCTCCAAGCCTGCCAATTATGGGATTAAAGTATGGTGAGCAAAGAGAGCGCAACCAAGGCGACAGCGAACGCCTCCAAAATGTTTTCGATTGTTTTCGTCAGCACAATTTGAAATTAAATGCAAAAAAATGCCAGTTTATGAGAAAAGAAATTATCTATTTTTTTCATGTGATTACGCAACACGGAATTAAATCATATTTTAATAAAGTAAACGCTGTTAATAATTGGCCCTAGGCCAAACAATAGAACCAAAATTAAATCATTCCTGGGCCTATGCGGTTACTCTCGATCTTTTATTCCCAATTTTGCAGAAATTGCTAAGCTATTGATCTTGATTGTGAAGAAAATTCAAAGTATATATGGAATGATCTATGCGACGAAGCCTTCAGTAAACTTAAAACCTATTTAGTAAAGCAACCAATATTAAAATATCCTGATCTTGAAAAAACATTTAAATTAACGTTGCAAGCGATGTTGCAACCGGATCAGCCAGTAGAACGCTAAGGAAACCGGAATTGAATTATTCCACTTTACAAAAGGAACTTCTTTCCGTAGTTTGGTCGGTTCAAAATTTTCGTCCTTATTTATACGGTCGAGAATTCGTTGCTGTTACTGCCAGGTGTAGAAAGCCTTTATTTTCAACATGACGGTGCCACACACTACACAGTCGGTCAAACTAAAAGCCAACATTCAACAAGAAATTCCCAACGTTTCGACCAAAACACTGCGCAATTTCATGACGAAAAGTGTTAAAAAAACTAGCCGAAGGTAACCCTTTACTGGACATAATGTTCCATAACTAAGCAACACGAATTGAAATAATGCCAATAAAAGAGGTCAATCGTAATTTTGAATAATTTTTGTTTAGTTACTGAGTTATTCAATAAACAAATCGTTCATTTAATTATGGTCCACCGTATAGTATTGGTGACACCTCGGAAACATAATATTAGTTTGTTCACGAGGTTAGGAATGTCGTCCATAATTATGAAACCAACAGATTCATACAAAATTTATATTTGTAAGATAGCTGACACTCAAGGGGCGCCCTTATTAGTCGGCCAGACCCCTTAATTGAAAACCACTTATATTAAATTGGGCAAATAATAGTATGGAAAAATCAATCCACACAAACAATTATCGAACAAGCATTACGGTTGAATGAATTTTCTTTTATGGTCTAGAGATAAAAAGCTAATATTAATAAACAAGAAAACTTACCGAAAATAACCATATTGACAAGAGTTTGGTGCGGTTTATCACACATTAAAAAAAAAATTGGCACTGAAAAACCTATTGGAGCAAAAAATTTTGGTAATATGCCAATAACTATATTTACACGTATAAATCCAATAAGGAAATCAATATCTGTTGGTTGGTTGTGGGTTGACTCTTAAACTAGGTTCTATAAATAAATTTTAGAAGATTTGTATCGTACTGAAGCAGAACTATTATTCATTTTAGATGCAATTTATTTACTTTATCGTCACCAACAAAGCAAATCAAACCATTTTTCAGTATAGCGGGGGTTAGAGGTTCCTTACAACGAAGTAAATAAAATTTTTGGTACGTCAAATATCTGGAATACACAAAAAAAAAATTAGATTTTAATTAATCAAATTATTATGAAGAAACTGACATCTTTTCAAGAATTTAATTTGATTTTGATTCTTTGGTAAATAAATTTTATTAGACATATACACTCTATTCGGGGACAAAAATTCATTTATTCATTTTTCCAAGAAACCCTCCTACTTGTATATTCTTGTGTACATATACCACCTGAATTTTATAGTATTTATTTAAAGCAAAAATCATTCAACAATAAATTTGTTTGCCCATTTTGTATATCCCGCATTCAGCTATGTGTAACTACTGGCAAGATCCAAAAGTATAAATAATAATTTATGGAAATAATTCTTTATTTCTCAAATATTTTATTCTCTATTGTATCCGGCAGTAAATATTGTAGATGTCCTTGGATGTGCAAAAAATTATATTTCCATTTTAAAGCTAAAAAATTAAAATCCTCAAGAAATTATTCTTTAATGGAAGACTATCAAGTACCATATGTAGGTTGTGCTTTCTATAAGTATGTAATATACGAATCATTCGTATAAGCTCAAGTGTATAGGAATATTTTAACATCGCCATATCTTTTTTTTTTTTGGAGGGGGGGGGGGGGGATTTTTATCTCGTTTATTGTATTTTATTAAAGGCGATGACATACAGACGTCAAGTGGCAAACGTCTCTATTTTTATAGACATAACGAAACAACTCCACAGCACACAATAAACAAAAATAGGAAAAAAGGACCAACAAATCAGAAAGCTTTAAGGGCATTTTTCAATTATAATTCTTTTTGTTGAGGTTGTATTTTTGTATATAAAACATACCTAGACCTACCCGTACCTAGTAAGGAAAAAATTTGATGTTACGTATTTGATGTCACACATGCTTGTATCTGTATAATGCATTATACGACTTACTGAATACACATTGAAGTCGTATAGTCGTTGAATACCCGTTTGTTAATCAAAGGCAGATTGAGTTGTCTATGCTGTTGCTTTATCATGAAATATATACTTGTATATAAACTGACTTATAACAAACCATCTAAATTAAAGCTTTCAGCATTGAGCTTTGTGGTATTATAAAAATCCGATGTACATTCCATTAATTAAACAATTCAACAGCTTTTGCAAAATGCGTTATGTTATGCGTTGTATATTAAATTCAGAACCCTATAATTTGGTTGGTCCAAAACAACTTTTCTCGACTTTTTCAAAAGTCCCTGAGTCTAAAAAAGCAAAAAAAAAGAAAATGTCCATCCGTCTGTCTGGATGTCTGTATGTCTGTATCCATGGTATCTCGAGAACGGCTTGCTCGATTTAGAATTTTTTTTTGCCAATCTATTTCTATGGTCAAGGGCGAGATTTGAAAAGTTCTTAGAACCTGTGCGTCACAAGGGTCGGGTACCTGCCATACGAATTGATCCAAAATATATGGTTATAGAAATATTAACCAATTTTTTATATATACTGGTTTGAATATTGAGCTGGGTATTGAGTTTGAGGTTGAGTTGAAGGTTAAGTTAGTACTCAATTTGCAGGTTGAGCTCAAGTTGAGTTGGAGTTGAGTTGGGGTTGGGTTAAGATATGATGATATGTGAGCAGCTGACCAATTTTTTATGTATGCTGGTTTGAGAATTGAGTTGAAAGAGAGTTTGCGGTTTGGTTGAGGGTTGAGTTGGGGGCCGTTTGCGGGTTGAATGGGGGTTGAGATGGTATTGGACCAGTGTTTAGTGAGCAGTTGAGCAATCTATAAAATAAAGTGAGCGTTTGTATGTATGTACAACATATGTGTATGATATTTAAACAAATCCACACAACTTGACCGATTTGAACCAAACCTTACACAAATATTGTTTAAGACTTAAGAAAGGTCACTGTTAATATCTCAAACCTCAAATTGAACTTTTTTACATTTCAAATTAAACCTTTAGCAAATTATATGAATGGTGAATTAGGATGAAATTTATCTATTTCTTAACGAATTTTAGTGAAATTTGACATCCGCAATGGAAATAGGATTCTAAAATTATTTTTGGATAAAGATCTAGAATATGACCAAGTATAGGGGAACTTGTCTATTTTTCAACCGATTATGATGAAATTTGGCATGTACGTTGGAAATGGGATTCTAAAATGATTTTGTAGATGAAATTCTGGAATATGGCCAATATAAGAGAACTTGGCTATTTCTTAAGCGATTATGATGAAATTCGACGTGTTAATTGGAAATGGGATTCTATATTCATTTTTGGATGAAGTTCTGGAATAAGGCCAATTAGGATGGAACTAGTCTAATTCTGGAATATGGCCAATTAGGATAGAACTTACCCATTTCTTCTAAAACAGATTCTAAAATATGAATGTGAAGATAGCCCGAAAACCAGCCCGAAAAATATTTTTTCTATAAATTGGTTTGTGTCATAACTAAATACAATAAAAAAGCCTCTTATCCCGAAAAATATTACAAATTAACCTCCAAATCATACTCTATCCCGAAAAATAAAATAAAAATATTTAAAATTAAAAAATACCATTTGGCAAAATTGCAGAACGTTAATTGTATCTTTGTACTAGTATGTACGAGTATACTGTTTAAATATATTAGAAAGTATCGTAAATAAATTTTAGTACCTAGCTAAAATTTATCTTTTCTTTAGAGATTGAAAATGAATTATAATAAACTCAAAAACGCAATTTCTCGAAGAAAATGATGCTTAAGCTTATTAAAGTGTCTAAGTGGAACATCTAATGACAAAAAACACCCAAAACTAAGAAATAGCATTAGTACGAACATATGTACAATGAAAAGTTCACCACAAAAAAACTCATTACATCAAATCATGAATCTTTGTTCACAGAGATTGCACCCTATAATGACATATACAGTTCGATTGGTGGGACCATTCTTGACATACAATTAAACACTTGTTGCCATATGATGGGGATTAGGCATATTTCTGGGGCCAAATTCAATCAACTAACCATATTCACAAAAAAAAACTCATTACATCAAATCATGAATCTTTGTTCACAGAGATTGCACCCTATAATGACATATACAGTTCGATTGGTGGGACTATTCTTGATATACAACCAAACAGTTGTTGCCATATGATGGGGATTAGGCATATTTCTGGGGCCAAATTCAATCAACTAACCATATTCACAAAAAAAACTCATTACATCAAATCATGAATCTTTGTTCACAGAGATTGCACCCTATAATGACATATACAGTTCGATTGGTGGGCCAATTCTTGATATACAACCAAACAGTTGTTGCCATACGATTTGGATTAGGCATATTTCTGGGGCCAAATTCAATCAACTAACCATATTCACAAAAAAAAACTCATTACATCAAATCATGAATCTTTGTTCACAGAGATTGCACCCTATAATGACATATACAGTTCGATTGGTGGGACCATTCTTGATATACAACCAAACACTTGTTGCCATACGATGGGGATTAGGCATATTTCTGGGGTCAAATTCAATCAACTAACCATATTCACAAAAAAAAACTCATTACATCAAATCATGAATCTTTGTTCACAGAGATTGCACCCTATAATGACATATACAGTTCGAATGGTGGGACAATTCTCGACATAAAACCAAACACTTGTTGCCATACGATGGGGATTAGGCATATTTCTGGGGCCAGATTCAATCAACTAACCATATTCACAAAAAACTCATTACTTCAAATCATCAATCTTTGTTCACAGAGATTGCACCCTATAATGGCATATACAGTTCGATTGGTGGGCCAATTCTTGATATACAACCAAACACTTGTTGCCATACGATGGGGATTAGGCATATTTCTGGGGCCAAATTCAATCAACTAACCATATTCACAAAAAACTCATTACATCAAATCATGAATCTCTGTTCACAGAGATTGCACCCTATAATGACATATACAGTTCGATTGGTGGGTCCATTCTTGATATACAACTAAACACTTGTTGCCATACGATGGGGATTAGGCATATTTCTGGGGCCAAATTCAATCAACTAACCATATTCTTAAAAAAACTCATTACATCAAATCATGAATCTCTGTTCACAGAGATTGCACCCTATAATGACATATACAGTTCGATTGGTGGGACCATTCTTGATATACAATGAAACACTTGTTGCCATACGATGGGGATTAGGCATATTTCTGGGGCCAAATTCAATCAACTAACCATATTCACAAAAAACTCATGACATCAAATCATGAATCTCTGTTCACAGAGATTGCACCCTATAATGACATATACAGTTCGATTGGTGGGACAATTCTCGACATTCGAGTACAACCAAACACTTGTTGCCATACGATGGGGATTAGGCATATTTCTGGGGTCAAATTCAATCAACTAACCATATTCACAAAAAAACTCATTACATCAAATCATGAATCTTTGTTCACAGAGATTGCACCCTATAATGACATATACAGTTCGATTGGTGGGACCATTCTTGATATACAACTAAACACTTGTTGCCATATGATGGGGATTAGGCATATTTCTGGGGCCAAATTCAATCAACTAACCATATTCACAAAAAACTCATTACATCAAATCATGAATCTCTGTTCACAGAGATTGCACCCTATAATGACATATACAGTTCGATTGGTGGGACAATTCTCGACATCCGAGTACAACCAAACACTTGTTGCCATACGATGGGGATTAGGCATATTTCTGGGGTCAAATTCAATCAACTAACCATATTCCAAAAAAAAAACTCATTACATCAAATCATGAATCTCTGTTCACAGAGATTGTACCCTATAATGACATGTCATTATAGGGTACAATCCATGCGAATTGGGATTGCATGCGATAGGGATTAGGCATACATCTAGAATTTTGGAAAACCAAATTTTCTTAATTTGATGAAATTAATTGCTGGTATACAATTTATATTTATTTAATTTAGAAATTTGAAAAGAGAAAAATTAAACTTTTAATTATTGACAATAAAGTATTGTAAGAATTTAACAAAATTATAGGTTATGGAAGCTCATATCTTATTAAGTCGCTTAATTTGCGCAGATAAAATGTTCATGAATTGTTTGATTGAAGAACTTAGTCATTTGCTTTGTGCTGTTATGACGATTATTATACACTCAAAATGGAATTGTAACATTACCACAAGAATAATTAGATTTAAGACCTGGTATAGAGAACCATATGCGGATTAACAGCGACAGTTTTTGTGTTTCTTGCGATAGCTACATAGCGTTTTAAATCATCATAACGACCCCATTTTCCGTTATATTTGCAGTAACTTACAAAATGTCCCTGTGGACCATTGGGTTCGTAACTGATGACGCTTGTCACGTAATAAGCAGTGTTATTATAACTAAGTGTTGGTTCAATATGATCCAATGTTAATTTCGGTCTATTTTCCGTTGGATACTCGGTATATATTGATAGAATTTGATTGTACTTTTTATTTGTAATAATCATTTTATTTGAACAAGTTGGGCAACCCTGAGGTGGAACTTCCTCTACGCATTCACCTAAATTTGTATATCCTACATCCATTAGTTTTAATAAATTTACGAGGAGGATATTTCTTTCTTCCTGGACTACCGTTTCGCAATTTTGGCAAGTTAGCTCAACGGTTAAGCTAGGAAGTGACTTAAGCACATAAGCTGCAACATCCTGAATATTACAGTCACAGTTCGTTTGAACGCCAAATATCTCTAAAAGAATTTCTTTGCGGATTTTAACAGCCGATTTTAATTCATTGTTAATAATGCACTCAACAATTTGCTTAATTCTTCCTTCCATAATAGTACTGTTATTTTCTCCCAACAAACAAACTGCTGCAGCCAAAGCTTGTACCAAGGAATCAAACGCGCAAGTGTTTGAGTAATAGTCGCATGTTTGAGTTGCATTTTGCAGAACTGGTAGTGATTTGTTTATTGTTTTGGTTTTTACTAAGGGAAAGATTCTTTTTTTCACTACCTTATGCGGGCGTTTTGGAGTGGATAAATCGTCATTTGTTTTTTAATTTTGACTCAGTACTGTGAACAAAGTAACAGAGCGCTCTTTAAATGGCTGGCTACTAATTTGTTTCAAAGTTGTCAAATTAAAAGAAGTTTTGGAATTTTTAGGGGTTAGCAACTCTATATTTTTTCGCTTCCACACCGATTGACACAACTGCGTGTCGTTAACCGATAATTCAACTTTACTTGGAGCGGTGGTGTTTAAAGATTTCTCTTTTATTGGTTTTTTAGGTATACCCGCTAAAATTTGTTTATGGACAACTAAATTTCGACCGTGAATATTTCTTACGAAACGCCCTATTTTAGTAGGTAATTTGCCGACATTACCTGAAGTTTTGAATCTCCGTTTAATTATCGCAAAATAATTTTCGACGTGGCTGTTACTGTGTCTGACACCATCCTTTAAAATGCCACTCCATAAAGGCAAATACGTGATATATTTTTTTAATATTAAATTTAGAAAAGTAGGATTATATAAGCTATTTAATCCCCCAACTTCATAGCCATATTCCTTAGTTGCACCTAAATCAACTTCATCCATAATTGCTTTCATATCTCGATAATATGGGCTTTGCAATTATAGAGGTTTCATATTATCTCTAAGTTGATCCGATTTTCTTTGGCTCGCTGTGGTCGCTTCATAGATATTCAATGATTATATGTGTTAATGAATCAAGCGAATCTTGAACTATATCGCTTAAATATTTTGATTTTAAAATTATAACAAGATTCTTCCAAATATCTTTAATAGTTTCATAATTAGGTATCATGAATATCGATGCAAAAATCTTTTTCAATATTTTATGGTTTGATGGACACTTAGTAAAATATTTCTGTATATCTTCAGCTAATGTGTGTGCTAAATGACAACAACATAAATAAACCTTTACTGTCGAATCTTTTGACTTGTAACTCCAAGATTTATTAACCCAGTTATGGGTTGCCGTTAGATATTCTATGATATCCATATTATTAAATGCACTTAATACTGAATTTAATTCAGCGAAAGAAAAATCTATGACTACTGAATTAAACACAGGCCAATTTTTGCAACTTGCTTCGACAAATAATTTAAATGATCTGAGCCACCCGCTAATAGAGTCAAATGTGTGACTCGAACTAACCATATCGGTTAATGGAAACGGTGAAGCGATGTCGGAGGTACTGGTTGTTGCAGCTATTACTAATGCATAATATAAAATTGTTCCGCATGGTTTAAATGGACGTCGAACTAAACTTTCCGTAGCGTCCAAATATACCGGTAGATATTTGTTCTTAAATAAATCTTTCATTATTTTTAGAACATGATTCTGCGTTGCACTATATGTCATTACTATAAATGGACGTCGCATAATTTTTTGTATGTACTTTCCATCACTTTTTACACCAATTTTCCATTCTTCGTCTAAATCGAGAAAATCATCAGAATTATTATCATTTGTTTTTAGCGCCTCGGATCTTATTTTTCTCAATACATCGTGAGACTTCGATTTTTGAATTGTATTATGTTTTTGAACAAAATCAGCATCTTCTTCTTCAATTAAATTTTCAGACACTTTCTCTACAGATTTTTCTGACAATTTCTTTTTATAAATGTCTCGATTATAACCCTTAGTCCAGTTAAATTTTTTTAATGGATGTATGATAGGACCAAGTGTAGCATGAACCTCAAATGTCCCGGAGCTTAAATTACGATTTATTAACTTATATTTCCGGCAAGTTTGTTCTAAATTTCTATGGCCACAGTAAGTTCTTATTGATATATGATTCTTAGAAATATCATAACCCTTTGTTTTTATCAGACATCCAGTTTGTTTCATTAGGGTTTCAGAAATTATGAAATTGTACAAATACGAGTCTAATTTGTTTTCTTGCGGTATGTAAAATTTACTCCAAGTGTTGTCAGAGACACTTACAGTAAAATCACATTTTCTATAAGTGACCTTATTTGTATTTTTACTTATTGGATTATCAATTAATCTTCGGTTGCACGATATTTCGCTACAATCCGGCATTGTGTTATCAACAGCAAGACATTCGACAGCTTTTTCTGCACACATAGGTGAATATAATTCACCTAACTTGGAGTTTGATAAAGTGTGATGTTCATATAATTCAGTATCTTGGATTGAATTAAATTCATTTTCAAGAATCATATTGATTGCTGGAGTTTGAAAACAGGTATTTTCTTCTTCATTGTTTGGGCAACCATCACTTTCATAAATATTATCATCGGATTGGCTTGCCATGTTTGATGGTACAGCTAAAACGTTATCAGCTCTACTATATCTAATATGTCTGTGCCAAATAAGATACAATTGGCAGCGATTTGAAATATTATTTTTAATTTTAACTGATTGACAAATTAAATTCATTTCTCTAGTATCACGTTTGGTCAAGTCTACATTACAAAATTGTAAATTATTTATTGCATTCTTTAAAGCCTGCACGCTTATTGTGCTTCTTTTCCTTTTGTAATTATATCGAATGACACTTTTAACTTGATTTTTCATTTTAATTCTTAAACAGTACACGTATGTATGTATGTAAGAAATATATGTAGAGTTGTCCTGGTAAAAGCCGAGTCGATCTTTATAAAGCCAAAGTTTTCAAAATAATTGAATCGTTGTTAAGGGATGTCCGAAATCAATAAAGCCGAGGTCAATAAATATATTGAAGACAATATAAAATAAAATTAAACAATATAATCTGTTTTAAAGAATTTCCTAAATGAAAGCAGTGGTCGTAATTTATGAAAGCAAGCAAACTATAACCAGTAAAATGAGAATGTCCAAAATCAAGCGAAAAGTAGTAAAGTTTTTAAAAAAACTGTTTTTATGTTGAGCACAATAAAATAAATAACAAAAATAACACGATGTAGCCAATACGAAGTCGAAAAACGCATTAAAATAAAATACGAAGAAATTTCCTTTTATACTAAACTCAAAAAAAATAAAAAAAAATAAAACGTTTTCTCCCATAGTAAAACGAATTTTAATCTGTAACGATTTTATTCCACTTGGAATTTGTTTCTATCATATAAATGCATAAGTAAAATAAATTTTAAATTTTATTAAATATTAGAAGTATGTTTGTAGTACAGAATAGCATCACCAAGCCAATTATATAAGTTGTTATTGTCATAGGTGCCATTTCTGAAAACATAGATTTATTGTTTGGATATTGAAACTTAGCGGAAATTTAAACCTTCGTCAAGAAATATGCCTAATCCCTAAAAGTGTATCGTTGTATGTGAAGAATTGTCCCACCAATCGAACTGTATATGTCATTATAGGGTGCAATCTCTGTGAACAGAGATTCATGATTTGATGTAATGAGTTTTTTGTGAATATGGTTAGTTGATTGAATCTGGCCCCAGAAATATGCCTAATCCCCATCGTATGGCAACAAGTGTTTGGTTTTATGTCAAGAATTGTCCCACCAATCGAACTGTATATGTCATTATAGGGTGCAATCTCTGTGAACAGAGATTCATGATTTGATGTAATGAGTTTTTTTGTGAATATGGTTAGTTGATTGAATTTGACCCCATAAATATGCCTAATCCCCATCGTATGGCAACAAGTGTTTGGTTGTATATCAAGAATTGGCCCACCAATCGAACTGTATATGTCATTATAGGGTGCAATCTCTGTGAACAGAGATTCATGATTTGATGTCATGAGTTTTTTTGTGAATATGGTTAGTTGATTGAATTTGGCCCCTGAAATATGCCTAATCCCCATCGTATGGCAACAAGTGTTTGGTTGTATATCAAGAATGGTCCCGCCAATCGAACTGTATATGTCATTATAGGGTGCAATCTCTGTGAACAGAGATTCATGATTTGATGTAATGAGTTTTTTTTTTGTGAATATGGTTAGTTGATTGAATTTGACCCCAGAAATATGCCTAATCCCCATCGTATGGCAACAAGTGTTTGGTTGTATATCAAGAATTGGCCCACCAATCGAACTGTATATGTCCTTATAGGGTGCAATCTCTGTGAACAGAGATTAATGATTTGATGTAATGAGTTTTTTTGTGAATATGGTTAGTTGATTGAATTTGGCCCCAGAAATATGCCTAATCCCCATCGTATGGCATCAACTGTTTGGTTGTATATCAAGAATGGTCCCACCAATCGAACTGTATATGTCATTATAGGGTGCAATCTCTGTGAACAAAGATTCATGATTTGATGTAATGAGTTTTTTTTTTGTGAATATGGTTAGTTGATTGAATTTGGCCCCAGAAATATGCCTAATCCCCATCATATGGCAACAAGTGTTTAATTGTATGTCAAGAATGGTCCCACCAATCGAACTGTATATGTCATTATAGGGTGCAATCTCTGTGAACAGAGATTCATGATTTGATGTAATGAGTTTTTTTGTGGTGAACTTTTCATTGTACATATGTTCGTACTAATGCTATTTCTTAGTTTTGGGTGTTTTTTGTCATTAGATGTTCCACTTAGACACTTTAATAAGCTTAAGCATCATTTTCTTCAAGAAATTGCGTTTTTGAGTTTATTATAATTCATTTTCAATCTCTAAAGAAAAGATAAATTTTAGCTAGGTACTAAAATTTATTTACGATACTTTCTAATATATTTAAACAGTATACTCGTACATACTAGTACAAAGATACAATTAACGTTCTGCAATTTTGCCAAATGGTATTTTTTAATTTTAAATATTTTTATTTTATTTTTCGGGATAGAGTATGATTTGGAGGTTAATTTGTAATATTTTTCGGGATAGGAGGCTTTTTTATTGTATTTAGTTATGACACAAACCAATTTATAGAAAAAATATTTTTCGGGCTGGTTTTCGGGCTATCTTCACATACATTTCTAAAATGAATTTTAGATAAAGTTCTGAAAAACGGCCCAGTATGTTCGAACTATGCTGTACCTTAACCGATTATAATGAAATTCGAGATTGCGAATTCATCCATTTCTTCGTCTTATGACCAGCTAATATTTGGAAAATTAAAATACCCCGTGATCAAGATGGTGTCAGTTGAATGGACACTTAACAAATGAGGCTAACTTCGTTTTATTAAATAAACACCTAACGACTGCTCCCTGCTAAACAGGTGTATTGTTAGTTGCCTGTTCGAGTAGGAAAAGTAAAAATAGGGATATTTTGATGCGAACCGCTACACAACTTTCTTAAACAAAAGTTGGTTCTACGAACATATTCACATTTTCAGATTCCCACCTTAAGTTTAAGAATCAATTTTAAAAGATGACCATCTTCACACAACATGTAACACCTAACAAACAAAGTTCGTAATTCTAGTTGTAATAATTTTTAAAGTGATGGTTCTTCAGTTAGATAGGATATACGGAAAAACGGCACATTCGGGGTATACTGAAATGCCGAATTCCATTAAAATAAAATGAAGTAAGAAATTCTCAATTTTCAATATCGTCTCATTTGGATTTGAATTCGGACACTGCAAAATAATACTGTCCCAATTTGATTTGTAAAAAATTGACAAGTTCCTATTAGCCTGGTGGCTCTATGCCTTTTCTATGGGGTTATAACAATTTTCTGTGACAGCTTTAAAGTAAATACATTCAGATAATTACTACCAAAATTCAATTTGACTTTCTTTTTTTTTTTTTTTTTAACTAAAAGTAAAGGTAAGCGATTTCAAAAGTTTAAGAGTTTTTAAAATTGGATGAAAAATTCCGGTTACTATCCGCTCCATAAATCATTATTTATTTTTAAAGTAAATTCTATATTTTAACAATAAATATTTAAATCAAAAATTAGAATACAAAATTATTCCAATATCGTCTTGATTGATTGGTTTGATTGATTTTGAATGTACGACCAAGCATTTAGCAAGATCTCCCGGTAATTCTAAGAATTTTTGATGCCGGGCCCACCGTACACCCTTTTTTACATTTACTTGGAAGGATTAGATATAGGATAGTTAGTATAAGATTGAGATCGACCCGGTTACAAACACCTTGGCGGTCAATTGTTAGTAGTTACAATACATTTTTTCTAAGGATTACTTTACTAAATTTTTTCTAAGAAATGCTTTCGATCCTTGGCAACCTGAAGTAAATATTAGTTAGTTATCAATTACCCCTTATATTTTCCCACCACCTTACTTCCTCTGGTCGTTTTTGATTGGTTGATTGGTTTTTAAATAACTAGTCCTACTCTCAATCATTTAAGTTTAAATTTAAGTTTAATTTAATTTCTATAAACCTGTTACAAATTAATCTTTATGTACTATACAACCTTAATGTTAATATTAGTGTTCGTTTCCCTTGGCTGCTTCTGCTTCCAGCGGCGGGGCTCCGAAAATTTTTTGTCGCAGTATCATTACGAGCATTTAAATTAAACTTTATGTACTTTGATTGATTGATTGATTTCAAATGTACGATCAAGCATTACGCAAGTCTCCCGTATTATAAATGCGAATACCACACTACTATACCCATGTTACAACACGACCATTCTTCATAAAGCCAAACCCCGTAAAGAAAGGCGCCACATCGATAACCACATAAGTCTAATAGTGTGATATCCGCCCCTGGCCAGGCAGCCATCGTACACCCTTTTTACATATAACAACATCGCGGGATGGGAAAGGAATGTTAGTGAGGATAGACTCGGCCCGGTTACAGACACCTAATAAAGCCGATAGTTAGTGTTTTTTATGACAGCACAATGACAACACAAATTTCCTGGTGCCGCAAGTTCTTTTTTTTTCTGAAAAGCTGTAAACAACTATTATTATTCCCTCCACCATTTTTTCCATCGGCGGTTGTGAGGGGGGCGAGATTTCGTTCCATCATCCCACCCAAATTTGTACTAACAGTAGCTAGCGTTGCTTGACGCTGTTGTTGAAGTGGTTGCGTCTCTGCTGTTTCTTCTACTCGCACCCCCCCCCCCCCCTTTAAATTAAACTTTATGTACTGCAATTAAATTAATATTAGTATTCTGCACCACCTGCCCAATAAATAAAGATAAAGCTTAAATAAGTTTCAATTTTATAAAAACATAAATCACTTTGCCGCTACAGCTTTCATCATCCATCTCTTTCCCAGCTCGCTCCGAGAAGTAAAACCTAAAATGCAAATTATGACGCGTCCCACCTTGATACACAAAAAATTCATTAAAGTAAATAAATAAATTAGATAAATTATATTACATTAGTAACAGAGAATCAATCCGGTTCCAGACACCCAAGCAGTTGACAGCTAGTGAGCCTGTTGCCAATAAATACAGTGAACAAGTTAGCACAAGGCAACGCAGTTTCTAACTGCAATCGGAATTGCTGCTTACGTTCCCCTTAAGCTGAATCAGGTTTTTTTATAGTCTAAACATTATAGTCATTATTACTTTAAATTTAAATTAAAACGTATAACAGCAGCTCCGGAAATAAATTTAATTAGATTAGAATTAGCCGCTTATTCAAATGATTTTCGCCATACTGGCCCCTGCCGCAACCTATAACTACAGTTTAGCTCAAGCTGCTATTTTAATAAAGTGTTTCCGCAACCCGCCACCAAGACCACAGAAGCCTTCTCCGCGATGAACGCTGTCCTGTAATGAATTACAATTAATGTTTCTTTCTTTCTAACCACAAACACAATAAACCGACATTTATTCAATTCAAACTCTTAAAGGTAACTTGTGTCAAAGTTTGTCGGTAGCAATTTCCCGAATAAGTTAAACTGCCTTACCGACCAGCTGTATATTTATTGATCTCCTGTTTGCTATGGAAAAACAACTCGATGTCTCTTATAGTGACACGGCTCATGTGTGCGTAATCGAGCGAACACCGTATTGTTACCTGTATCACCAAAATATTGCAAATTACAACCATAAAGTAATTGTTTTGGACATATAAACTATAGCACCACAAGGGACATCGCCGTCCAAAACGACCATAGATGTGAAATTTCTAGAGATGGCAAACAATAAAATGGATGCAAAAGCCTCCAAAACTAATAAACCGATAACCTGACACGAATTATATAACAATTCATTTATTATTATTTTTTTGAATTTTTTATCTATGTACCAAAAGTTCAAGCTGTTTTCAATGAAAGTATCTCAGTACTAACTTTCACTTATCTATGGTACTGCTTCATCGACAAATCCGCCTCCATCTTTAGTCGTCAAGTCAAATAAATTATAATAATACGAGAGGGACATGGCCGTCAAGAAATCAGCCATAGACGGACCATTTCCAAAGATGGCCGTAGTTGTCTTTTCCAAACATATCGAAACAAAATTGTAAACAAAGCAGGCCACTCAAACAAAACTGAGAGCTTGATTCGAATTATAGCAGAAAAAACCCAATTTCATTTATCATGCATGTACCAAAATCTAAAAATTGCTAAGGCTGACATCCCTAGAACGATTCCGCACCCCTCTTTTACGGCTCAAACCGTTCCGCATCATCGATTAGTCAGCCTGTATCCCCGATCGCCCAACCGCTATGGTAAAGTACAGCCATGTTCCCCACAATTACCACAACTTATGTGCGTTAAATGGTACCTGTGTTTTATTTACCACTTTTCACAAGTACTAAAACATAATTTGCTTTAAGGAAATTTTGGATCACCCTCTCTAAATATTGTTTGATATTTGTTTGTTTTTCAATTCTTCCTATATGATCTCACGTGCAATAAAGCCGGAGGAACGATGGCAAGGGATTTATGCGACCTAAAGGGCGGACCGTTCGAATTATGTGTTAAATTTTCAGTTCAAGAATGTGATTCATATTTCGCAATAGCTTTGCGCGTTAAATGGTATCGTTCTCCATCGCTGCACTATAAATCGCTACAAATGTAACGTCTGCAATAATATCTCACCTCTCCAGGAATATCGAATGATCTGTTCGTCAGTTCCATGCCTTTATATCGTCTGTATCCGACAGCACAAGAACCGGTTTGATTGAACCAGCACTAACCCTTCAATCCGTTATATCAAATTTCCTTAGGTTCAATCGTCGCCCTGTTATGGTATACTCGCATAGCGCACAGCTTCTGACAGTGTTAAGCACACAGTGTGACGTTGACATTGACGGACAGTCGACAGATCCGGCAGTTATTTCGGTGCGAAATCCTGGGTCGAGATCAAAACGGTTACTTTTTACATCCCTGCGTCACCTGAAACGTGCAACGAGCTCCACCTTTCCCATCTTTGAAAGACACTTCACTTTTCATTTAAATTTGTTTCATTTGCCTTCCACACTCTAAATCCTCTCGTTTTTATATTTTGTAGTTTATAATTTTTTCTTTTTTCTTTTATGTTATGAAGCTTTCCTTAATTGCAAAAATGTCCAATAATTCATCCCACTGTGAAAAAATTATTTCCATGGGTCCCGAATCAGACGCCGAGAATACTAGTTGTCTTTTTTGAATCAATTTAGGGCCAAAATACGAGAAAATTCGTGAAATGAAGGAGCCAAATGAAACACGTCACTACTGACTAAACCATATTCAATCCCCTTAAAATATATTATTTCACTTCTACAATTAAATATTGAATTAAAACTTTTCAATTTAAATTAAAATTTAAACTTTTCTCAATAAATAAATTAATTTTAATAAAATAAATTTTCAAGGAAAATTTGAAAAAAAAATTTAAAAAAAACAACCATTTGACTTGAAAGTCATGGCCAACCCACAAAATTATTCCAATATCGTCTGCATATAAATTTCAACACATAATAAATGGCTGCTCCATTTGCTGCCATACTGATACAATATAAACTAAAAAAAAAAAAATGTATTAGTAATCTAAACAATTAGTCCTTGAAACTTACATTTTTGAAGTGATAATCGCCCGTGGAATTTCTTCGTCTGTTTCTTTGCAAATAAATTTCCTGCCACCTTTTGCAGATCCTACAACAATAGAAACGATATCAACCTCTCGCATGTCCATGTCGAAAATTGTCTTATCCACCTCATTTTGTTCGTCCAGAATTCTTACATATCGATCAGTAGTGAAGCGAATTCCAGTTCGTATATACGGCCTCAATGTATCGCCAACGCTAATTATTTTTCGTTGAACTTTCATCATTCTGGAAATGTAATCAAAGAATTTAAATGGATTATTCGCTAAGTACTAACTAAATTTACAATGAAGATCCTTACATCGGTTGCTGGCGGAACAGTCTCAGAAGCATATCGATAAAGATCGAAGGTATTATTTGATATAAAAATAAGCGGAAATAGTGATAGTAGACACATTTTGTCGGGGAACCATTTGGACTCCAAATTGAATAATTTAGCGGTACCTTAAATCGAAGGTCTTCCACTAAAAATATAATTTATATTACAAATGATATTCTCTTCTTTGCTTTACTCTATTTAACTTACTAATTTCGCAAAAACAACTATAAAATGTTCCAGAATTTTCGTAAGTAATGCTTGCATTGTAGTATTCAATTTGATGTTTTCTAAAATAATAGTTCGCATCGGTGTGCAAGTATAATTAAAAAACCTATCTTACAACAAAACTCACTTTTTGGTTCCATGTACCCAAGACGTGGTTATAACTGCATTCGCAACCTTATCAACCGGTACGCATAATGCATTGCCATAAGATTCTGACCAAAAAGTTCGTATCACACCTCTCGCAACACCTATTCCAGCTCCAAAAACCCCATTGAAACCCTCACAATAATTAGGAAGGGGATCTTTAACAGCAGCTGTAACTATGGATGGCCGCACCACACATATTGGAAAATCATAGCGACACTTATAAACTAAATCTTCGGCCAGATGTTTAGACAATGAGTATGTGTTAGGGAAATGACCTAAAATCCTGGAATTTAAAGTAATCATAGTAACAATAATAAGCAATTACATACTATAAATAAATTACTTTGCTTGAAGCGCGTTTATCGTATTATCACCAAAATTCTCGCAAGCCTTAGCAAGCATAAACGTATCAATTTGTGATTTGTAATGATGCTCTTCGGTAACGTCGAGATATGATTGCGAATATGTGGTTGAAACATAAACAAATATTTCGAGATGTTTAATACGCTTCGATAATTCAAGCATACGATGCGTGCCAAGTGTATTCGAATTCAAAGCGTTCCAAATTGGTAGATCAAATCGAACGGAGGCACCACTATGCAATACGATATGCACACGATCGTAAATTTCTTGTAGCTCTTCGGTACTCAAGTTAAGCTCTGAATCTTCTAAATCACCATTAAAAATTTTCAGCTTTTCCAGTTGTTTAGGGTTATTGTTGCGAATGTTGTCAAATACCTGCGAATTATAATATTAGAAAACGTAAACGAGATAGAAAATATTAAAAGAAAATTGTGATTGGGACCTGCATTGTAAAGTCTTGATGTCGAAATAAACATTTAAATGGAAAGGATAAAAATATGAAGATCACCAAACCAACCACCACCAACTCAAATCAAGCCATGCAGTCAGGAAATCAACCTCTTATTCGACAGCGACACAACCCTCAACGCAACCATCTCTTAAAGACCAACTCAATCGTAAAATCATCATGGTCCGATAAGCCAACTAACATTCAACTCAACCCCAACCGAACCTAAAGGAACACAACCACAAACAAATTCCCAACTTAACCGCTGAATTTTACTCAACTCAATCCCAACTCAACTCCAACTCAACCCCAACTCAGCCCTAGTCTACATGAACCTAACTCAGACTAATTGTAACTCAACCGTCAATTCAACACACAAATAAATCCCCATCTAAACCGTTCACTAAACTTTAACCTAACCTCAACAACTCAACTTCAACTCAAACCCAATTCAACCCGTAAATGGAACCCAACTGCTCCTTTAACAAGAATATATACAAAATTGTCATAAATGTAGAGAATTTATTAGGAAAACTGTTGAAATCCTGCCAAAACATGTCCAACCGTCTATCTGGATGTCTCTCCATAACCATGCTATCTCGAGGACAGCTTATCCGATTTGGATTATTTTCGCCAATTTGTTTCTATGATCAACGTGAAAAATTGAAGAGCTTTTGGAAGTGAACGTCAAGAGGCTCGTGTATCTGCCATATGAATTAAGTTAAAACTACGTGGTGAAATTACTAGATTGAGCAATTACAATGTAAATATTTGAATAATATAAATGTTATATTTGCTAGTGTAAGGATTGAATTGGACGTAGAGTTTGCGGTTGAGTTGAGGATTGAGTTGGATTCCATTTACGAGTCCAACTACACTCAACTGAGTTGGGTTTGGGATAGGTTTTAAAATCAGTTCAGCTGGGGATTTATTTGTTTGCAGAATTGATGGTTGTATTTGAGTTAGCTTCCGTATAGAGTTCACGTACAAATGTAACTTTTAAGAATATGTTCTTTTGGGAGTTGAATTGGGTGTGAGTTTTAGGTTTATTTAAAGGCTGGGATGTCTAGGTCGAGATTAGGTCGAGTTGGGATTAGACTAGGGCTGAATTTTCAGGTGAAGTTGAATTGGTGTTGAATTAAGTGGGAGTGAGTCGTTAAGTTGGAATTTATTTATGTTTGTATTGAGGTTTGAGTTGGAAGTTAGCTTGAGTTGTTTTGAGTTGAGTTCATGTAAAAATTTAGTTTTTCAAGTCGCATTAATTTGAGGATTGAGTTGGTAATAGAGCATGAGGCTAAGTTGAGGGTTGAGTTGGAACTGAGATATAGTTGTCTTTAGGGTTGGATTAAGGGTTGAGTTGAGGTCGATTAAAAGTTGAAAAAGGCTTGAGTTGAAGTTGAGTAGGATTTGAGTTAGGGTTTCGATTGAGGATTAATTTGTGGTTGAGTTAAGGGTTTAGTGGCTGACTTGAGTTCATAAATGTATAAAGGAGTTTCTGGATGTGGCGTTGAGTAGAGGGTTGAGATTTGGTCCGAGCCAAGTTCAGATAAGTTGGCATTCAGTTAGCTTGCGTTTGAGTTATATGGGGAGTTCGGTTGGAGAATTATATGGGGGTTGCTTCATGGATTGAGTTATTCATTGAGTTTAGGGTTAAATTAAGGGTTGATTTGAAGAATGATTTATGGTTGAATTGGTGAAGTTAAAGGTTTGTTTGGAGGTTGATTTGGTGATTGCGTTGCGATTTAGTTGGAGTTTTCTAAATAGAGTTGGAAGTTGAGCTGAAGTTTGAGTTAAGAGTTTCAGTTAGGGATTGATTTGAGAGTTAATTTATTTTTAAGACCGAAGTTCTGATCACCTGGTTACGCTTCCGCCCTTTATATTTGATGAATTAAATTTATCAACAAAATTACGATTCCTAACAATTATTCTAATTTATTCGCGATCATTCGCATCGACAACGATAAAGCAAATCTTAAGATGATAATTGATTTAGCAAAATATGTAATTAAACGTTTTGAGCTGAAGGTTAGGATATAAAGTCTTTCTGAGCTTAAGTATTGTACATTAAGTAATTACTTATGAAAAAGGTAGACTGAAAATTTGGTCAATCCCACTTCAGTCAAAATATGGATCTTATTTTAATTAGAAAATTTTGTAAAACGAGTAAAACTTGGAGCACTCTGCGATGTCAATCTCTGGTACAAGGTACTTTGCTGGATGATTTTATGGTATTATACACACGGTCGATACATGCGCACTTTTTTAGTCTATTGTTCAACTACCAACGGCTCGCAACAGGAATTGTTAATTAAATAATTAAATTTGATATGTATTTAGAAGATTGGTAGATATAAAAACCCTAATAATCCCCAGCTATAGGTATCGAAAGAACCCAAATTATTTTAAAGAATTGGGCCAAGATCCGGCCACCGAAAACACATCCACACCCTCTAAGAGGTGTAGATTAGAGAGAACTAAAAGGGCACAACTTTCACCAAACTTATGACTATCTTTAAAAAAAAAGCGTGCACTGTACAGATGCAAACCAAATATGCATTTGATAAGGTTTGATGAAACATTCAGCAACATACAAAATACTCACCAAATGGTTTAAATAATCCTTACACCGCTGTTCAAAATTATTTTTCCCACGATTACGTATTAATAAATAAACACAATTTACTTCGTCACAATCACGTAAAATTTTCTCCACCAGGACTTTTCCAATAAAACCTGTTGCACCAGTAACTAAAACATTTTTCCCAGCATAGAATTGCTTAATCTCTGACATTTCTTTTTTTGCAATTAATCTCCACACAAAAGACGCAAAATTAAATTTAAACCACAAGTATCTAATACACAAAAATTCGTTAGCTGACAGAAACTAAAATCGTTTAGAAGTAGTACATCGCCCTTTATAGTAAAACTCGTAAAATTGTATTGTAAATAATTGAATTTGGTAATTTGATGTTAAAGGTTAAAACGCTATTTACCCTTTTAAATCTGAATTAATAAGTGTTGATGACAATGTGAATAATAAAATTACACCGCACACGTTAATTTTTAATTCACATTCAATTCTTGAACATAATGTTAACACTTAAATTTTTTTCAATTCAAAACACTTGGTTAAAGCTGCGGCGGGTCGATTCGGGAGTTATTGGAGTCAAATGTCGATAGGGGGAATGTTCAATAATCTTCATAGCTCAATTTGTATAAACTTTTATTTAATGTTTCAAAATCATTTTCTATTCTTACTACATTAAAAACTTTTTTGCCAAACTCATTTAAATATCATTATTTCTTGTTCAAATAAATAAAATGTTAATTTCCGAGTATACATATCAGGGTGGGCATTAATTAAATTAACGATTTGTTTGTTGAGTAACTAAAAGAAAATTCATTGGTAATTTATTGGAATCGTTACAATTCATATTGCTTAAATAATCACCTCCAGCACCTTGATGCTAGTTTTGGATCGATGTTGAGTAATCTCTTGTCGAATATTGGCTTTCAGATCCGCAAGATACTGACTAATGATGGTGATGTATACTTCACTTTTCAGGTAGCTGACACATTCAGGTGGCATTTCACGCAAAACGGCATGTGGCTTTACCCGCTTGAAAGTAAAGGGCTTTGTTTGTCGAGTTCTTGTACTAAAAAGTCGGACAGCTACGATTTATTTTCATTAAACAATTCAATCATTTCTGCTCGCTCTTTTGGCGTATATCGCTCCATAACAAATTGTTCACCTCTGCACCTAACAAAAAATCAAACTGGATTAAGAAATATCGAGAAATACGCAAATGGTGCCATATTATGATCGTTCAGTTAATTAAAGTCCACCTTATAGTTTGGTTTTGCATTCTATCGATGACGTAATTATTCAATTTGTTTTTGTTAATATTTTTAATTAAATCATTTGCAATTAGAATATTGGAGAGATTAATCTAAACACAGTGAAATTTCTTTATAACGAACAGCGATATTTTCGGTATAACGAAGTTGCATATGAAATTTTCTTTGTCTAAAGTGGAAATTTAGTTATACTGAAATATACCATGGCTATACCCAAATAAGTTATGTATAAGGAAATAAAATTAAATAATTAGGTCTATCCGACTTATCGAACAACACTTTTTTTACACGTATGTACTTTTATTTTCTTGAGCCAATATTAAATAATAAAAAATTTATTTTATGCAACTGATCGACTAGGAATTAGTTAAGCGCGATTAGCTAGGCTCGACTATCTAATCTACCACTAATCTATATAAATTGACAGAATAAGGTTTAGCTAGTAGCGCAATGATTTTGCGCTGTCGATATTAATACAAAAGGTATCAGTCTGGATTGACCTGATTTTTTTTTTTTTTTTTTTTTTGTTGTTTGTAGTAAATCAAAATATAAACAAATTTATTTCACAAATTTTACGATGATGCGTTCGAGTTTGGAAATTAGAACGAGAGTGTGTTTGTGCGTGTGTTAAATATATTTGTTTTGACAGCACGGCAAAGACATTAATTAATTGTATAGACGTTGAAACTTGTTTTTTTTGTAAAAGTACGAAAGGTCGAAAGAACAGACAAAAAGATGTACACCTGAAATTTTATTTGAAATTAAATTGTGGCGATGAACGAACGAATTGTCGAGCGATTATATGAGTGAATCGCTACACCCTTTTGGTAGCCGTTTTTCAATTCTAGGCGATAGATTTCCCACTTGTGGTCACTACCGCACTTCCGATTCAGTGCCTTTATAATTTCTAGATAACTGTTGCGCTCTTGCTCCGGAATGGTTTATAAAGCATCTGATGATTCAAGTTTAAAATCCACAATTACAGCCGCGATATGATGATCATCATTCCAATGATTTTTATTGGCCGCCGTTTCAAATTGAAATTTAAAAATGCCGAAAGATGTTGTCCCGTCGAAAGATGGTGGCTTTAACTTGATCGAGTGAACGGTCTAAACTACTTGTGACAGCGGCGGCATTGGGTTATACTTCTGTTAGTAGTATATTGTGAAAAACGAACTGCTACTTTAATTTGGTGAAGCGTTTGCATTTTTATGAGTCTATTGTTAAATTTAACCAGAAAATGTCGGAACACAGTTTTATTATCAGATATTTTATGATGGATTGGATATATACCAATAATATACTCCGTATTTATGCCTTGTATTTGCAAACCAGATTTAATTTCATCAGCAGTAAAATCGTTCGGTAAACCGTGAATACAAACATTTAGAGGTCGATCAATTCCACTTGCCTTGACTTCAGCAGCTCTGCCTCGAGACGTTTAACCTCAAAAGGAGCTTGAATTATTTCGAACAATCTTTGTGTTTCAGCTTCTGTCTTCTCTCCGCTTTCCGCAGCCGTTATATCCTTTCCAAAAATCAAATTGTCTCGCGTCTAACCCTTCGTTCTCCATGGCGTCACGCACTCGCACTTGTAAAGGACTTTTATTACCATCGATGGACAAACCCAGTTTCTTAAGTTCCTTCTTTAATTCTGGAACTTTTAATTCGAAGAGAATCATTTTCTTTGTTTCATTATCCACAATCCCACCGCTGTCACCAATTGTTACGATTTTACCTTGTCAATCAAGGTTCAAATTACTGGATTGTGAATGAAACAAAACACTTCAATTTAACACGAACGAATTTATTTATTGAACACCAAAAAAATTCAACATAATTATTACAATAATTGTAGCATGGAAAATTTCCATTTTAGTACAATAAACAAAGTATGAAATACCCTAACCTAGGTGTCACTAGCAGCCAACACCAGTAGTAAACTTTATATTTTTAGTCAACTTAGTCTATTCTACTCTGGGTGTTACCGTAACAATATATTAATGTACAACCTAGTTGTATCCTAGTTGGCCATATTCCAGAACTTGATCCAAAAATCATTTTAGAATGTCATTTCCATCCCGCGTGTCAAATTTCACTAAAATCGGTTCAGAAATAGCCATGTTCCAACCTCTTGTTTATAATCCCATTTCCATCTTCCATGTCCAATTTCGCTAAAATCAGTTGAGGAATAGCCAAGTTCCGTCCTAGTTGGCCATATTCCAGAGCTTCATCTAAAAATCATTTTATAATCGCTTTTCCATCTCGCATGTCGAATTGCATCCCAATCCGTTAAGAAATAGCTGAGTTCCATCATAGTTAGCCATATTATATAACTGTATCAATTCATCGAATGCCCAATTTCATCGAAAACCGGTTGAGGAATAGCTAAGTTCCATCCCAAACGGCCATATTCCAGAACGTCATCTAACAATCATTTTATAACCCCATTTTCATCTCGCATGCCCAATTTCACTAAAATCGGTTAAGGAACAGCCAAGTTCCATCTTAATTGGCCATATTCGAGAACCGCAGATAAAAATCATTTTAGAATCACATATCCAACGCACATGTTAAATTTTTTCGTTTAAGGAATAGCCAAGTTCCATCCTAATTGGCAATATAGTATTCCAAAAATTCACCTAAAAATCAATTCAGGATCCCTTTCCCAAGACGCATGTCAAATTGCATGCCCAGTTTGTTCGGAAACAGGCCTTTCGTTCGTTAAGATTTAAATGTAATGTTACGATGCCACCTAGGGTATAATAGAATAAGTTAAATTAATAGCGCAAAGTTTTACTTTACTAAAATGGAATTTTCTATGACAAAACTGTTCTAATTGTTTCTAGACTATTCTTTCTGGAAAAGTCATGAAATTTCTAGAAGTTTTGGTCTGAGTATATAAAAAGCTAACGAGATCGAATTGAATCGGGATAGTGTGAATATTAAACTCGACGCGTGGTTTTTTATTAAGCTATTTATACAATTTTTATTGATGATGGTGCATTTACGCTGTGAATGCACGATAAAATTAGCATGATGAAATTACATTATATTTTATTTAATAAAAATAGAATTTGATATTTTAATGAATAGATTTTTATAAATTCAGCGAATTCATTTAATGAGTTCAATGAATGTTTTTTAGAATTTGATATTTAGAGTTCTTGCCTTATTTCTTGGAATCGTGGGACATAACTCCTCCCCTCCTCGTTCGACGTCGTCCTCGGCGTCGTTCACGGAGATTGACAGCTGCAGGTTTTGTTGGTCCTGCGGTTCTCATTTTATCAGTCATCTGGGTGTAGTTTTTAAGCTTACGGTATATACAGATGATTGCTATTGAAACGCAAATGAGAAATATAATTGTTGTTCCTGAAATGATAGTATGATTATTTTGTTTCATTTCATTATAATTTTTAAGGTAATTTATAGATTCCAGGTTATTAATTGAAATGTTTGCCAAGCGTGTCAAATTTATCTTCTCAAACATATCCGTTGTTAGATTTATTACGTCGAAAGGCTGAATAACGAACGTTTTTAAAAATGTGATTTTATTTTCGTTATTATAGACTATGTTATTAATTGTTATAGAGCAGTTTTTAAAATGGAGCAGCTTTTTTCCTTTCAAGGTTGCTTTTTTTACTTTACAAGTTGATTCCATTTTTATTGATTTTGCTGAAGACACGTAGAGATATTCTGGTTCCAGATAGTCTATGTCTTCAATATCATCGATCGATATAGTGTTGCAATGTGCATGTTGGTTATTAATTATCCGAGGTATACAGCTGTTGTTTATACTGTATATTTGTTCTCGTTGGCAATAGTACGTTGATTCGATACTTAGGCATGGTTTGCTAATCAACATGTAAACTTTATTGTTTTGAATGATGGAATTAGTTGTGGTAACTATTATTTGGGAATTGTTTATCGGGATGGGTTTTATGTGATAATATGTTAGTATATCGGTATAAAATTTCGGTATTTGGACAGCTAATATAATGTTTGTTTGGTTATAATAAGCTTTAATTTCGAGTAACTCATATACTTCCTCGTATGAGGCCAAATTTACTCGGTTTTTAACTAATTGTTCATGGATGTATATTAACTCCTGTCTACTAATAATGTGACGTGAAATTACTTTAATTTTTGCAAATGTTAAAATTTCATGTACATTATTTATTTGACCCTTTAATGTTTCTATATTGTCGTCTATGCGATGGAAGTAATCATCGATTAACATGTCTTGCCAATGTGTTTGAGACAACAATCGTTGTGATTCTAATCCCTTTTCGATAATACTAGTTAAATTATTAGCATTTGATGGTTTAATTTGATTTGACTACTATGTTGAGAGTTAATTATGAAATTACCGTTTTCTAGTCGAGTGATTGCATCTTGAATTTGGATGTAATCTTCATTGTCTAGATTCCCTGTTATGCTTTTAATTATCGTTCCCAATGGGTTAATTAATCCTCTTTTGGTTCTAGCAAAAGGGTATATGTATGATAGTTCTAATTCTAATTTACTAATCTTTGTTTTTACCAAGTTTACTCGTCCTTGTTTATAAAATTTTTGATCTTTCTGTATTTTGGAGATTAAATCGATATTTTTATTAATAGCTGCTAGGTTAGTTTTTAAATCATCTAGTTTTATTATACCATATGTAAAAGCTTAGAATACCCTATTATTATTCTTGCTTTACCCATATCCAATCCAAGTATTCCTTTATTATTGTCCAGGTCGAAGATTTCTATTGACTGCTGGATTGAACATTGTGCGTACCTGAAATGGTATTTTTTATTGTTTTTTAATACGGCTTTTATGTACTGTCCGTTTATTTGTTATAACGTTTGTATTATTATCTTGAACTGTTGTATGTTTAATATATGGTACTTTGGTGTTATTTTATCCCTAGTATAGTGTTTAGTTCATCTTCTCTGTTTTGGTTGAGATTAATTATTACGTTATTTTTTTATTTTTAATTATGTTCTCGAACTATATTTTTAATAGTGTTATAATTTTCCCTAACATTTTCAATATAGTCTTGAGGATGGTTACTAGTTTGATATGGTAATGGTTTCAGATCTTTGAGATGACCCCTATATAACTCAAAAGGAGTTAAGTTAGTTGATGAATGGATAGAGATGTTATATGTTAATAGCGATTGATCCATTAATTCGGAAATTGCAGTTTGCCTTATTCTGTGAGTAAATAATACGAGCGATTTCAGTAATTGTGGAATGAAATCGTTCAATCGGGCTATTTTCCATACTGGCTTTAGGAGTTGTGAAATGTAACTCAATGTTATGCATTTCAATAAAATTTTTAAATAACTCGGAAGTGAATTCCGCACATTTTGTGCAAAATAGTTTTTAAATTTTGAAATTATGGTTATCGATTTTCTATCAGTGATTTCATAAGCAAGGGCAAATTTAGAAAATTTGTCAATTATGGTCAGCAAATTTTCCTTCCTTAAACTAAAGGTATCACAATGATTCATTTCCATTGGTGATGTTGGGTTTTCCGTGATTTGAAATTTTATTGTGTTGGGATTTCTTTCGTATTTGTTGAGGTTACAGACTTCGCATTGCCTAACATAGTCTGTTATTAACTCTCTCATTTTTGGGAGCTAATAGTTTCGTTTGAGAGTGGCATAATTCTCGTTAATTCCACGATGTTTGAAATTATGACATTTTATAATGAGTTCTGCTTGTTTGAGCGAATCTCCAATGTCTTCGCGTATTTTAGTTGCTCTTGCAACTATAATTCCTGATTCTTGGAAATTTTCCATGAAAATTGATTGAATTAAATTAAATACGTCATCTTCACAGTATAAAGCTGTAAAGTGTTTTTTATTGGGAAAGTTTGACAAGATGTTTATAATGTCGTTCCCATTAAACATAAATTTTTTTAAAAGAAATCTTTTATATTCTTGATGTTTTATAATTAAGGTTTCTTTCATTTTTTCATGTCTATTGTCGACTATAAACATGAGTTGTGTTTTAAATTCATTTAGCAATGAATTTAATTGATTGATTAATATTTCTTTTGGGTTCGATACATTTTCGTTTCCCAAAGATATATTATAAAATTGATGAATTGTTTCATCTGAATTTTTATTGGAATATTCCTTGATCTTTTCGAATGATAGAGAGCTCTGGTATATAGGTACTGAGGAGTGTCTTTGTGTCTCTTCACTATCTATATTATTAATAGCTTTATTGCCAATAATTTTGGACTTATCGCTATTTATTGCAACATCATTATTCGGTATAGTGCCGTTTAATGAGAGGTCGCTTGGTTTATTTAATAGATGTTTTTTCCTAATTGAGTCAATGGTATTAGGGTATGATAATTCTCCCTTGTCCAAGTACTCATTGAGCTCTAATCTCGATAGAGCGTCAGCATTGGTATTTGCTGAGAGTGCGAGAGGCATAACAGATTGGTAAATCTTTGTTAATTTTACCTTGGGACAAAATAGCCCCTAACGCGGTGTTGGATGCGTCAGTAGTGAGTCCGAAATTTCTATTGAAATCCGGGTATTGAAGAATTGGTTCGGAAGTCAATAGTTATTTACATTTTTCAAAACAATTTATGTAATCATCATTCAATGCTATCTTCGATGATTTTTGTAAACAATTAATCCAAGGAAACTTTTAATTTTTTTTGGTGTTTTAGGGATTTTGAAGTTCTATATAGCTTCGATTTTTAAAGGGTTGGGTTTGACTCCTTCTTTGGTTATTATATGGCCCAGGAACCCTATTTCTTTTTTCAGAAAGTGAGTTTTGTCGATTTGTAATTTTAGGTTTGCTTGGCTTAATTTTTTGAATACTTTATGGAGATCTTCGATGTGCTCTTGGAGGCTGGTGCTGAAGACTATGATATCGTCCATATAGCACAACACGTGATTTGCTTGAAGGTTACCAAGAATGTTGTCCATTACACGTTGAAATGTACTTGGAGCATTCTTTAGGCCAAAGAGCATCCGGACAAATTCATAATGCCCTCCTTCGATAGAGAATCAGGTTTTATTAATATCGGCTGAATTGACTTCTATCTGATGAAACCCAGCCGCCAAATCGATTGTAGTCAAAAAAACACTGATTTGCCAAGTTTATCCAGAATACTGTTTATATTGATTGGGCAATGGATACTTGTCGTCTATCGTCCACTTGTTCAGCTGGCGATAGTCTATTACAAGACGCCATTGTTTTTTCCCTTTCGAGTCTGGTTTTTTTGGCACCATCCAAAATTGGTGATGACCAAGGACTATAAGATGGTCGGATAATCCCCTGACTCAACAGTTTGTTAATTTCGTTTTTGATATCCTGTTTCTGGTTTTCAGGATGTCGATATTGCTTAATGTATACCGGTTTATTATCCGATAGATTAATCTCATGTTTATTATTGTTTGAAAAAGTAAGTTTATCTCCTTCTTTGAAGAAGATATGTTCATATTTAGAACATAATTTTAGTAATTTTGATCGTTCTTCTCTATTGAGATGGTTTGTATTGATTAGACTATTTATGTTTTCTAATCGTTGTGTTTCATTAGATGAAGTGTGTGTGAAATTAATTTCATTATTTGAGATATGAAATTGTTTAACCTGTAGTGGTTGAAATAAATAAACTTCCTTTTCTTTTTCAGAAAGGTTAATTATTTCCATAATAGAATGAAAACGTTCACAGGTTTTGTAGATTCCTTCTTGTATTTGAATACCGTAACGTAAAGTTATTGAAGGTGTGTAAAATTCACCTGTTTCTATGGAAATCGGGATTTTAATTAGTATTTTAGATAACGGTAAAATTTTTGTGCAGATTTAATTTAAAATCAGAATTTTCTAAAATTTGATCTTTTAGATTAACATTTTCTTCTAATGTGGATAACGTTTCGTATCCTATTAAACCGTCAAATGTTTTATGAAATTGAAATAGTAATATTTCAATTGGTTGAGGGATTTCCTCAAATTTTAGTGAGGTTTTTTCTATGTACAGTGGTTTGAAATAAACTAGTTATTCGCATATGTACATGTTTTAGTAATTTTGTTTTGATTTGAAACGAGTTTGGGGTTGATACATGATTTATCAGCTCCTGTATCTACAAGTAATTTAAGTTGTTGACTATTTAAAGTTAAAATTACATAAGGCAAATATGATTTTTGGAAGTTGTTTAGTTCTCCGAGGCATGCTGTAGAAAATCCTCATCGTTCACTTCGGATTCGATATTGTATGTTTGGGTTTTATTGAAAGTTTGTTTATACGTATGCTCTTTTGGTTCCGTATTTGGAATTGGTGGTGTAAAATTATTTGGTTTTTGATTAAGATTTTTGTTTATTTGGGAACCGGAAGGTGACTGATTATAGTTTTTATTAAAATTATTAAATGGTTTATAATTTGTTTTTGAAGATTTTTGATTTGGTGGTTCGGGTTTTTTTATTGGTCCCTTCATTTTTAGAATGTTATTTTCCTGGTTAACAAACTCTAAGGCTTCCGCTAGAGTTTTAGGTTGTCTGGCTCTTAACCAAGAACCCATAGGTTCTTGCACACCGCGGACAAATATCGTTAACCCCATTTGAACGTATAATTCTAGTTGTGCTTCTATCGCACATTGTTCTAATTTTTGCAATTTTAATTGGTTTGTTAACATGCTGATGATTTCATTTACTTTACAATACAAATAATTAGGTGACAAATCATTTTTAATTAAATTATATAACTCGAACATTAAAGTCGATTCGTCTCTTTGGTCGGCAAAGTTTAGTATTAAAATTGTTTTAATTTCTTCTCAATTGTTATCTATGACTGAGTGGGTCATTAAAACGTTACTTGCTTTACCGATAATTTTGCATCTTATCCCACTTTCCTTTATTTTGTCGCACAATTTCAAAACGTTATCTACATTTGATATAAAATAATAAATAGAGTTTTTATCTCCATCAAACGGTCTGATGTGTTTAATGATGTGGGGCCATTGGAATAATTTGATTGTTTTTTCGACTTCCAAATCCATGATTTGTTTGTCTCGAAGCAATTTGTATTCTTTAAGCCGTTTCCCTATTTGTATTGGACTGACGATTTATTTATGAATTTGTATATCGTCTTTTGACATTCACTTTAACATGCACTTCACTATGAACACGTTACAAAATAAACCAAAGAAGAATTATTGATAAATTTTTATTTTATTTTTGAAATACTACGTTGAGTCGTCTATTTCGCGAGAGTTACTTAAATTCGAATTTATCACTCGAAACTTATTTTTTAGAAGATAGCAAGATTTTATAGCGATATTGGATAAAGATAAATTTTAGTATATATGGGATGGTTTACAAATGAAAATTCACTTACCATGCCAGTATCACATAAATCCAGTATTGAATTTGTGTTAAATGTTGATTGAAGAGAATATTATAGTTGATCAGGCACTAATATTTGTTTAATCTCACTGTCTTTATATTGACTTATATACCAAGTTACACACACGGATTTTATTATATGTATTTCATTTTGAATGACACTTTTTAAATAAAATTTCCATTATCAATCGAAACTTTTTTCGTGCACCAGATAAGGTTTTTCCTTTACTTTTAGTTTATATTTATTTTTTTTTCACTGATAATTCGAAATTTATTTAGAGTTGCAACTGCGCCAGTTAAGGTGTGGACCGACCGCTTAACGATTTATACGGGAACGTGCCGAAAGTTTCAAAAGAAAAAATATATAAAACTCGTGATTCTTTATTTTTCGTTATAATCTTTATTTGCTAACGTTATTACAAGAATGAGTAAAGCAAAAATGAATCCAAGTAGAGCTCGACGCGTGGTTTTTTATTAAGCTATTTATACAATTTTTATTGATGACGGTGGATTTACTCTGTGAATGCACGATAAAATTAGCATGATGAAATTACATTATATTTTATTTAATAAAAATTGAATTTGATATTTTAATGAATAGATTTTTATAAATTCAGCGAATTCATTTAATGAGTTCAATGAATGATGGTTCAATGGTTGATGCGGTTCTCTCCTTATTTCTTGGAATCGTGGGACATAACTAATGTTCCAGAATTAAAAAAGAAACTTGATAAAGGGGTTTGTTAGCATAACTCTAACATAATATGATTTATAAATAATTTCCTTACAAGAGAGTTTATTAACATTACAACAACAGGTTTACAATGTAATTTATTATTTTAAATGTTGTAGATATATAATTGTTACTGCGGCTCACAATTCTGAGTGGCTGAGCATTTCTTTAAGGTTTTGTGCTGACTGCGTTTTACATTCCACACGTGGTCGTGTTTTATGCGGTTCATATGACGCCAGTTTTATTGTGGTTAGCTAAAATAATTAATACTTTATTTATTTATAGTATTTTATAAATAATTTAGTATTAAAAGGAAAAGCACACATGGAAACAAAGCAATCGAAAAAAAATGAAGTTGCTTCCATTAGGCATAAAAACCTCTTAAATTTTTTCAAACAATTTCCACCTCATGCTTACACATTCTATTTTGAGCAGTAGCTCATTCACAATAAAACGTACCCAGCACGAGGTGAAATAATATTAAAAATTAACAAAAATAACATAGTTAATAAAATAAATTAAAAAAACTACGTATTGCCCATTAATCACGCCATTCGAAAAATGTTGACCTAAATAATTTTGCCGATCCTAATCTCTTAATTTCCAATGGAATTGAATTCCAGAAGGAAACTCCCCTAACATAAAATGACGTGTTTAGCGACATACAACAATTTTTAGCCGGAATTAGGCGGAAGTTAGAGGAATGAAACCTACTAAACATTAATTTCCTATATAGATAACAAGGCTCCTTAGTTTTGAGAAGTTTAAAAATAAAAAGACAAACGCGAAATTCGTAAAAAATAGATAAACTACATTCTAAAACAAGGCTAGAGTAGGCCGAAATATGATCGAACTTCCTAATACCAAAAATAAACCTGGTACAAGCATTGAAACATCTTTGGAGAACATTCATATTTTCCTGAAGCATACCGAATAAAACTATGTCACCGTAAATAAAATGAGGAAGAAGATAAGACAAAAATAATTTTTTCCTAAACTGACTATCAGAAAATCCAACCAGTTTATACAAACAACTAAGCCTGCCAAAGACCCCCTTACTAATAGTAACTAAATGGTCACCCCAAGTAAGAGTTTTATTAATAACTAAGCCTAAATCCCTAACAGAATTTGAATATTCAATTAGCGAACCCTGCAGAAAAATACCAGGAAAGGACGATGTATCTAACTGTTTTTTATAAATTATAATATTTATTCGCGTTTAAAATGAGATTGTTAGAGACCGACCAGGTAACGATATTACTTAAATCTTCATTTATCAAAGAAATATTCCTAACAATAGAATCCTGATCTAAACGACTATTTCTATAAATTTGAACGGCATCAGCGAAAATATGAAATGAACAATATTGAATGGAGGATTCTATGTCATTTATGTACATACATAGAAAATAATAGAGGACCCAGCACTGAACCCTGAGGCACGCCGGAAATTACAGGAAGGAAATCAGACAAGGAATTGTCGAAAAAAACTGCCTGAGAACGATTAGAAAGATAGTTAAAAATCAATTTGGCAGCAGAAAGCGAAAATCTAAACTGAGATAAGAGTTTTTTAAAAAGGATTCTGTGATTAATAGAATCAAAGGCCTTAGAAAAATCTAACAAAGTTAAAGAATTTAATTCCCTATTATTCTTATTACGCCTAATATCATCACAACACAATTTTCTAAACCCAGATTGGAAGCAACTAATTAAACTATTGCTATGTAAATGCGATTGAATTTGATTTTTAACAACTATCTCGAAAGCCTTAGAGAGAGAACTTAAAATGCTAATTGGCCGAAAATGGGATAGCTCTAAAGGATTACTGATCTTTGGGATCGGGATTATTTTACTTAGCTTCCACTGATCTGGATAGGAAGAGGACGTGAGAATAAAATTGAAGATATGTAACAAGTATTTTGAGACGAAAGGGAAAACTACCTTAACGAATTTTAAATTGACGTTATCCAGACCAGAAGATTCCGATTTAACCTTCCAAATAGCAGATTGTAAATCCTCGAGAGAAATATTTGAAAAGGAAAACGAATTAGAGGACGCGTAGAGAACAAATCGACGGAACTACTGCCCGAGTTCAGACTAGAGCAAAAATAACTATTAATTTCATTGGGTTTGAAATCCCCACTTGAACTAATCTTGCATCTGCCTAGGCCTAAATTACGAACATTACGCCAGAAAACCTTGGGAGGAAGAGAGGAGTCTAACTTGTCCTTGAAAAAATTACGTTTAGCAATTCGAATTAACCCTACAACTCTGTTACGAGCCTGCTTGTAATCTAAATGAGACTGACTATTAGGACGCCTTTTACATACACGATATTTACTAACTCTAATATTTATGGCATTCGAAATTTCCTGAGACAACCAAGGCGGAGATTTTGCTTTGCAAGTAACCTTTTTAAGCGGAACGCAACTATTAAACACCAAACTAATATATGAGTTGAAAAATTCTATTTGGCTATTTGCAGAACTAAGGCAAAAAATATTCTCCCAAGGAACTGAGTTACAAACTAAATAAAGGCGGGAATTGTCTATACTAGAAAAATCTCTAAAGCTAAAACTCTTAGGTTTAGGTGGAGAGTAAGAGTTTACAGAAAAAACTAAAAGATCATGATGGGATCCCATACCGAGAGACAACTGATTGAAAAAACTAATAGAGTTATTAGTAAAAGATATGATATGATCAATAAGGGAATAAGATGCCCCGCTAGCGGTTGGACAAGAAAACGTTGGTGCCACAGTGTTGTGTACGGATAAATTAAGACTATTTAACAGATTCAAATAATCCCGAGGGAAGCCGGAATTTTGGAGTATATCGAAATTAAAGTCACCTGATATATACATTTCATCGAATCTACAAGAGAAATAACTAAATAAACTTTCTAAGTCTACAAGTGATTTTTTAAATTTGGCATACGATCTCTTACTAGTTTTTGGTGGGTTATAGATGGTACCGACTAAGATTTCACTACCGTTAATGAAAACATTGACAAATAAAAACTCTAAATCCGATACTAACAATTCTGAAATGGAAGAAGGTATGGTAACTAATCTAGCCTTAATGTGATCTCCTACAAACATACATAAACCACCATAATTAAGGGGAGGTACCGCTCTATCTTTCCTAAATATATTATAACCTTTGATGGCCAAAGCTGAATGAGGGATATTCGGATTTAAAAATGTCTCAGAGAAACAAAGAATGTCCACTACAGCACCATTAAAAATGTGACGAATCTCGTCAATATTTGGGACTAAACTTTGCACGTTGAAACTAGCTACATTTAACAAAGACTTATCGACTAACATAGATTTTAAAACTACATTTGGGTTGTTAAACGACATTACACTCAAGCGAAGACACGACGCGACGTGATTGAAGCGCAATACTTACAAATAAATATAAGGAACGCTTCATTCAAACCGAACCGGATTACTGGAAATCTAAAACGAAAAGAAACAAAAAAACAACCAAAGTAATAAATGCCAACTTAACGTAAACAAAGGAACAATACTTAACCGTTGAGCCCCAATTTATGCCCTAATTTATTTTAATATTTTTTTTCCCTATGGTGGAAAAAAACACAAAAAAAATGCTACACGTCTTTCTAAGGCTACTAATGCTATGTAAAAATTATGTGTTCGTATACATAAAAGTACCTTTCCAAAATTTTCACCATGTGATTTATTTTGATTTATTTAATGATATAACATAATCTACAGATTTCAATCTATAAAGGGTATTGTAAAATTCGCTAGTACTGTAAGTAAGTCGTTGATTTCTATAAGCCGGGTGACAATAAAATACAGTGACTGATTAAATTTCAAATATTTCTAAAGATTTTGAACCAAATCATTTGAAAATTTTATCGACACGTTAATTTAACATAAAAATTAACAAATTTCAAAATAGTCTCAATGAGTATCAATACTTATCTTTAAACGTTTACCAAAAATTATGAGCAGCATTTCAAAGCATTGCTAGAGACACTTCACCCAACACATTGACAATGACAGCACGTAATGGCTCCAAATTTGTATGTATGATGTAACGCAGGCTTTAGCTCCGTAACAGATTTAGGTTGTTGGCTTCTGGCAACAATTCGAACTTCTCCGGGAGGTCCTTTTTAGCAAATACTGTCATTTTGACGATTGTAGCATTGTTCAATTGTGAACAGCATACAAAACAAAAAAAATGAAAAAGCATTCTAGATGAGAAAAAAAAATTAAAAACAGTCCCCATATTTTAATGTCACCTGTGTGAAAAAATCACAATAAATCAATTCTCAATTCCCAATACCCCGGGAAAACCAGACAAATGCCCCAGGTACAGAAAAATAAATCAGAGTAGAAAGTTCGCAATTCATTTGCCATAGCCTGCTGAGATGATTGAAAATGATTAATTTTTCGTAATCCATTTTTCGTCAGATCGAAGCTGAATTGCCTAACTCTTAACAATTTCTCCTCTTCATAAAAAATGTATCTATCTAAAGACTTAGCTGAAATTAGTGTCGAACAAAAATAAATGTAATAGCTCAGTCGCTAGATATATTATGTATTGATGAATATTTTCGTAAGGAAATGAATTATTCCGGCAAATGTCCCAGTTTTTGCACAGCTCGGGTCAGTTCGGGAATTTCAGTATTTGTTTTGTTTAATTCATATGATGGATTAAAAGAATAAACTTTAAGGAAACTTAACGAATAAAGAACAGAAGCTTTTTTGTATTAAGTATCATCATCATTTTTGACCGGGGTTGGCCTGGAAGGTATATTGCCTAATTTTTAGAACCATCCATTTTTAAAAAAGTGGGAATAGCTATAATATGACATGGTCAAATTACCAGCATTTCGACAACGAATTGTATAAATACTACTGTAATATAATTCATTTAATTATCTTTCTGCACTTTCTGTGGACAAGAATACAGTTAACAAGCATATAGTGTTACAATCCAAATAATAATCAAATTCTTAACAGAGCCCGATATCGACACTTACCGCGTCTCTCAGAGTTCTTTTGGACCATAAATATAACGTATTGGTGCTCATTGTAGTTTACACGCAATGGTTTTGTCCAAGCAAGTTGCCTCTAATTAATGAAATTATTGGTCAACCACGAAAACCAAACTCGAGAACTCAGTGTGACAAGCAACTATCTTAACTACTGTTCTACATTCAACGACCAAATAGTTAGCATACGAGATTGCCAATTAGTTTGTCCCGTTATTGGAGCAATTAGGTTTGTTTTTTTATTACTGCCGATTTGGTAATGAATTAAATTCGGTAAAATACCAAAGAAAATCAAATCCAGGAAAAACAGATGTCACCAGGTCGATTTGAAACTGTGCAGTAATCCTGTATATAGCACAGATTGTTTTTTTTAAATTTCTTTTTATGTTAATCCACCGGAGGCTACACCATCTGTTGTGAATGAGCTACTGCTTAAAATAGAATGTGTTAGCTTATGGTGGAAAAAGTTTTAAAAATATGCAGGGATGCAACATATATGTCAATAATCTAAATAAATAAATTAATTAAAAAAACTCCAGAAAGAATATCAAACCTAGAAACCTTGGGCTATAAAAGTTCCGCCTTACTTCTTGTATAGATGATTTTTAATTTATAAACAAAACAAAGAAAATATAATTATTTATTATAATAGTGGTTGTTTATATGCTAATTTGTCCGACTTCGGGTTTAACCAGAGCCTTCTAGAGTATAGATCCATAATCAAAATGACGTATATTTTAGAAGCTTTTTTAGTGGTATAACTTTTCACTGATTTCTATAGGAATCCATAGTAAAAATGATGTTTTTTAGCATCAAGTTTTTGAATGAAAAAAGCAAAAATATTATAAAACGTTTATATAAAAGTTTTCTAGATATCTCTAACAACAACATACAACAAGGTTATATTTTTATTAAATAAATATTAATTGCAGAAATAATAAAATTAAATTATTTCTAAAATATATTTTTCGAACTTTCATTTTGAAAAATACATCAAAGTTGGCTCTGACGAATTAAAATAATACTTGCTAAATTTATCTATAGTTTTACTAGTGTACGTAAGATGTCCAAAATGTTAACAGAAAAATATGAAAATAAACTTGTTTAATCACAAAATTATCAAATGTTCCTATATTTTGTGAATTTGTTTTGCTTTTCCTACAATTTTTGAATTTGAAATTTCCCCAGGTGGTAATTTTTAGTACAATTTTACCAAATTTTTATGGCCATCACTGCCATCTATGTAATGTATATTGACTTAATGACCAAACGAATTGTACGTATCAACCAAACGATTTACTTAAACGACATTCATATGTGTTGAAATTTAAACATTTATGTAAGTATTTCGGAAATTATAATTAAGAATTTGTAACGTTTTCATTTAAAAATTTGTCTTAGAAAAAAAAAGTGATTTCCCATATGTTTTGTGTGTTTTACTATGCTAAGTTTGGTTTTTTCCTCGTTTCTAATTCCCTTATAAAAGCTTGGTTTTTTTAGACTATGGCTTTGTATAATCAAGGTTGCTTTGGCATAACCCGAATCAATCAGTCACTAATCAAGTATTCAGCTTTTAAATTGTTTGAAATCCAACCAAGTTTTTTTTATAAATATTTGTCGAATAAAAGTAAACAAAAAATTGGGTTGAATATTTGCTAAGTGTAATCTCGAATAATACAGAAAAAAATATCTTCATTTAGATACAGTCATTCGTTTCTAGGTATACATACTTAAATCTTAAATACATACTTAAATTATCCCTCTTTAAACACTAATTGGGTATCTGAAATAATAAAATCCTAAGGCTAAAGTAATAAAGATAAATCCTGCAGATGTTTTATAGCACTGTTGCCGGGTAAAAACGCATGTGTCATCAAATTTATCAAAATATACAATAAATTATCTGGTCATTGAAAAGTGGGGCGTGGTATATGAAAACGAATCAAATTAAGAGTCCGAACGAATAGCAATAATACCTTTAACTCCAGGATGGCATGTATATAAGTAACAGATGTACAAAACTCTTAAATCAAAACCACAGACAAATATATACAGATGTGGAAAGTTCATGCTACTCAAATGTATATGAATGATATTACTTACAATTTTTGAACAGTTGCCAGAAGTAACACCCGAGAACGAGAGGTTTGTATCGTTTACTTTATAATGTTTTCTCTTTTCAGTTTCGCACAGTTAAAATGCAATCGTGATTGTGTTAGCAATATCGTTTTTTTATATATACATATGTACATACATAAATGAAATATATTTGTTCTACTTTAACTAATGTTTTCATGTATATAACCATTTCAAAAATTTCTTTTTAAAATACAAGAACAATTTTATATTTGTTAATTGTTGGTACATTTAACGTTTCCATAAATTTCGAGGTATTTAATACGACATTAATTTAATTTAGACTATCACAAAATCATTTCCACAAGTTTATTTAAAAAATAATAATTATCCGAACAAATGGTAAATTCATTATTTGTAATACATTGATAATAAACTAATTTATTCATACGTACATATAAGCTTTAATTTATTTGAAGAAATGTACCAACTTTCTTCCCGATCTTTGTTTTTTATGATTTCCATATTCCATTTAAGAACATTGTGTGTGTATGCTTTGTAACAATTTTAATGGTTTATTTGGTTTTCATATGGATTTGCTCGTTTTATTTTTAGGTCATCAAAACCAAAACAAATTGTTGGAGTTTGAGAATCCATTTTTGTTGAGTTATATTATATTAGTATTAGTGTTATGTCGCCGTATGCAGACACGATATGAAATAAATATTCAAATTTTCTATTTTAATATTTATTATATAAAACTGACTTACACACTGACACAAGTCAATGTACATTTGTTTTATGATATCTGGCTTGAATGAGAACCGCAAGGCTTGTACCAGACATACATTATACATTTTTGTGTACACACATTTTTGTAGTAGGTATTTTTCATTCATTATGATTCGTTATGTAACTGTTTTCATATGATGTAACAAAAATCATTTCGGTTAAATTTTTTGAAGTCAACGTATTTTATTTTGGAATCTACCTTTTATTTTTGTTGATGTGTATATATTTAGAAAATTTAAATGCATTTAGCATTGCTTATACGTGCATACATCTAGACGTATATGTGACCTTGAAAAAATTAATATTTCTATTTTATAATTTTTATTTCGATTTTTATGAATTTATGCTTAATTGATGATGAGATTGGCTCTCAAAATTAAAATTTGTAGAGAAATTCTACAAAGGGACGTCGACGAGTAACTTTCTTACTTTTGGTTTTAGAGTAATAATGGACCTTTAAATTTGACGGCCAATCTAGAAGGACGGTTTCTGATTGCATTTACATACACTGTATCAAAAAATTATCCGTACAGCACTCGGTTAAGAAAACATTGATAAAAACAATTACAAATCAAACAAAAAATTCAGTTTTAATTTTTAGAATCAATGGTATAGAATCAATGGCGGCAATCCCCATTTTTTTCATTTTTGAGATATTTGATGAAAACTGTTTTGGATATTTAGAAATAAATTGAAGAAAATATTTAATGTTCAATATTTTTAATTTTTTGGCCGTCGGCGTTTTGTATCGCCTATTGTTCAATGGGTAGTGATGAATGAATCTTGGATTAGTTTATCTGGTGTTGCATAAAATTGTTTATTAAACATTTGAATGTCAAGCATTTTTAACAATCTGCACTGATATGTACCCGATATGTTCCCACACTGCGTATAGGTGGGCAAATCTTTCGAAGAATACTTAAAACATTAAAAATTAAAAAGATAATGAACACATTAAGTTCATTAATTGATAATAATCTACAAAATATATTTTGACTAACCTTAGTTATTTTGCAATATTACGTTGCCATTTCGATTCTTGCCTTATTCGTTTTCTTGCCTTTGACGGTGATACCGGTGACGCATTTTTTTCCATTATTTTCTTAACAATTTATTATATAAAATTAATTAAATATAAAAATTGTTTCACACTAAAATAATCTTTTTAGAACTACACGTGTGTTGACATTAAGAGAGAATGACAAGAATTTCGTTAAAAAAATTAATATTGCACAATTAACTGTTTTTCACCGAAATAATTCTCTACAATTGTTTCGATTTGTTAAAAAGGAGATTGCCGCATTTGATATTGAGTTGTAATAGGAGATTGTCGGTTTTAAATTTAACGCTACATTTCCAACTCAAATTTTAATGTGATTCTGCCGTTTTTGAAACAGAGTAATAAAAGGACATGATAGAGGATCGATTATTGAATAATATGACATGCCAAACTCATTTTTAAAAAAAATGGAGATTGCCGCCATTGTTTTTACAACCCTCAATTGTCCATACACTTGCACTTTTGTGAAAATTAAGATAAATTACGAAATTTTTTGTTGCGAAAATGTTAATTAGTCGTACTTTTTTCATGGCGAATAAAATTACTGCCCAATTAAAAAATGGAGGTGTGGCCAACACACGACTTTCTTTTACGAACAGAGAATTTTGAGAAATTTTATTGTTTTTTATAATTTTTATTTTTTTTTTTTTAATTTTTTTTTTTTATTTGTTTTTGATTTTTGGAAACATTTTATTTCAAGTAGTTTTTTGTAAACCTTATACTTGTTAAGATATTTGCAAAATAAATTTTCTGGACCAAGGGAGTGGCCACTTCCGGTTAGCCGACTTGGAGTAAAATTCATTGGGACCTCCCAATTTATCAAAAAAGCTTAAATCTGAAGTTTCAGTTTGATTGCTTAAACCATCTGGGCTGTAGAGAGGACACAGACAGACTGAGAGACAGACACCATTTCGAAACCCACTTTATCGGACTCAGGGGACCTCAAAACAAATAAATCTCTAATTATCTCAAGGTCCAAAATTTTCATGATTACTATACTTTATTTTACTAGAGTAAAAGAAAGTCAAATGTGTGATTCTTTTACCAAAAATAGTACAGAAATTTAAAAGTTGACCATTAAATTGGAAAGTGAAGGTAAAAGTTTATAGGAAATTTCCAAAATAACTAATCGCCCGTGATCTTTGATTCATTATAACACCCAGAACTCCCAAAAAATCAAATCGCTAGAGATTTTTGTTGGGCGTGATCGCAACCGAAAGCTGAACAGACATCAAATCAAATAGAATCGAAGGCATAGTGCTCCAATAATCGCTGCTAAAGTTTATCAAAGCAAAAAAGGAGCGATAAGACCTCAGACAATACGCAATATTTTGCATAAACAAGAGTATCGTCGATGTGCGACACGCAAGAAATGTATTTGCCGATAAATAAAATATTAAAACCACATGGAACATGCATTGGGAAATGTGAGTGAGCCCGAAGTGTTCTAGGAAAATGTTATTCCCTCGGACGAAAGTAAATTTAACGTTTTTGGTTGATGGGCGAGTTATGTTGTCGCGGAAATCCAACACTGAACTTGAGTAAAACATGGTGGCGGAAGTATAATGGTTTGGGAAGCTTTTAGCTGAAAGGGTTAGGGACATTTAACCTTCATTGAAACCATAATGAATCGGTTTAAATATTTGGATATTTTGAAGGATAATTTGTTAATAAGTGTTGAGAAGGACACGGAATAACTTTTCGTTCTTTATATGACAATGCCTTGAAGCATTCGTCAAAACTGATCAACGTATGGCTATTGTACAATGTAAAGTCAATACTTCCTCATCCTCCCCAGTCATCAGATCTCAACCCGATTGATAATTTGTGCCATTATTTGGAGCGAAAGATCCGTGAACAGCAAATTAATGGTAAGGAACAATTAAAAGGGTCGTTGTGAATGAATGGGCCAAAAATTCCACCGAAATAACCCGGAAGTTGGCTTTCTTATTGAAAAGAAAGTTGCAAAGTGTCATTGCATGAATAGGTTACAACACCAGACCTAACTTTTCTACCAAATTCCCTCATCTTCTTTGTGTGCATGGACAATTATTTGACATCGTTTTAGGCGGTTTAAATAGTAAATCATATCAAACGTATTAACTCGTATATCATGATTAATAATCATGATATAAATTAATTTACAAGAAAACTAAATTATTTGTGCATTCTATTAGTAACAAATACGACAACCTCCCTACTTGGTATCAAAACCGGAAATCTACATTTTTTATCCTTAACTTACAACACTAATAATCAGCTTTGAGCCTAATCGATATAATATAATGAAAATATATAAAATTATGTAAATGTTGAACATTAAATATTTTCTTCAATTTATTTCTAAATATCCAAAACAGTTTTCATCAAATATCTCAAAAATGAAAAAAATTGGGAATGCCGCCATTGATTCTATACCATTGATTCTAAAAATTAAAACTGAATTTTTTGTTTGATTTGTAATTGTTTTTATCAATGTTTTCTTAACCGAGTGCTGTACGGATAATTTTTTGATACAGTGTATGTAAATGCAATCAGAAACCGTCCCTCTAGATTGGCCGTCAAATTTAAAGGTCCATTATTACTCTAAAACCAAAAGTAAGAAAGTTACTCGTCGACGTCCCTTTGTAGAATTTCTCTACAAATTTTAATTTTGAGAGCCAATCTCATCATCAATTAAGCATAAATTCATAAAAATCGAAATAAAAATTATAAAATAGAAATATTAATTTTTTCAAGGTCACATATACGTCTAGATGTATGCACGTATAAGCAATGCTAAATGCATTTAAATTTTCTAAATATATACACATCAACAAAAATAAAAGGTAGATTCCAAAATAAAATACGTTGACTTCAAAAAATTTAACCGAAATGATTTTTGTTACATCATATGAAAACAATTACATAACGAATCATAATGAATGAAAAATCCCTACTACAAAAATGTATGTCTGGTACAAGCCTTGCGGTTCTCATTCAAGCCAGATATCATAAAACAAATGTACATTGACTTGTGTCAGTGTGTAAGTCAGTTTTATATAATAAATATTAAAATAGAAAATTTGAATATTTATTTCATATCGTGTCTGCATACGGCGACATAACACTAATACTAATATAATATAACTCAACAAAAATGGATTCTCAAACTCCACCATTTGTTTTGGTTTTGATGACCTAAAAATAAAACGAGCAAATCCATATGAAAACCAAATAAACCATTAAAATTGTTACAAAGCATACACACACAATGTTCTTAAATGGAATATGGAAATCATAAAAAACAAAGATCGGGAAGAAAGTTGGTACATTTCTTCAAATAAATTAAAGCTTATATGTACGTATGAATAAATTAGTTTATTATCAATGTATTACAAATAATGAATTTACCATTTGTTCGGATAATTATTATTTTTTAAATAAACTTGTGGAAATGATTTTGTGATAGTCTAAATTAAATTAATGTCGTATTAAATACCTCGAAATTTATGGAAACGTTAAATGTACCAACAATTAACAAATATAAAATTGTTCTTGTATTTTAAAAAGAAATTTTTGAAATGGTTATATACATGAAAACATTAGTTAAAGTAGAACAAATATATTTCATTTATGTATGTACATATGTATATATAAAAAAACGATATTGCTAACACAATCACGATTGCATTTTAACTGTGCGAAACTGAAAAGAGAAAACATTATAAAGTAAACGATACAAACCTCTCGTTCTCGGGTGTTACTTCTGGCAACTGTTCGAAAATTGTAAGTAATATCATTCATATACATTTGAGTAGCATGAACTTTCCACATCTGTATATATTTGTCTGTGTCAAAACCACAAAGGAGTATAACCAGAGACGTAAGTTGTATGGACGCTTGATACCTAATAGATAAAGTGTTATAATTTTTCGAACAGTATTGGATGAAAGGGAAATATGTGTTGTCCCTTTTGCACCATTCGCTATTATACTTGATCACGTGACTATTGCTTTTGTATTCATTTTCAAAACAATATATTCTATCTTTGGCTATATTAAAACGAACTATACAAAATTTAAAGGTACAAAGTGACAAATGGCCATAGTGTTAGTTGTGTACATATAAGCCTTCAATAAAAAAAACAACAAACAACACTAAAAAAAAATCAAAAAATACATAAGAAACAACGACAATTTACATACATTTACATACGAATAAAGATTGAAACGAATGAAACTGAAAATATGAATTTAGATACTTTTCTATATTGTTGTTTTTGTAAATTTTTACATTTCTTTATTATACGTTTTTTACAAGAAATTCGTACTTTCAAATACTTACAGATAATAGAAAGATTTAATGTTTTATATGGATATTTCTAATTTTTTGAATATCCATATTTCATCATGTGATGTCACGAAACCTAAATATGTATTTTTTCTTCTGTATAAATTAATATTGACTATTGACGATTGTTTTGGGTTTTATTTTCATGTTCTGAAAAAGTCATTTACCTTTTGGGTTTTGACGATCATCTGATTGCAATTGATATGTTGTCTCATCTACTTGAGTTAAAATGTATATTTGAATATTAAATAACTAGTAGGTATTCGTATCTGTAGATTCAGGAAAATAATAAGGAATGTATTAATTAGCTATGTATGTAGAATTAGATACAACATCGTATGTAGGTCGATGCAAGCAAATTCCATTTTGAAAATTCAATCAAAAACCAGAATGAACTTTTGATTAGTTATAGTAATATCTTTGATCGATGGATGGTGTCTTTCAATCGCTAAAATAAGAAAATTAAATGAACAATTTTGTATTAATTACCAAATAAATTTTTTGATATTTTGTACATATATGGAAATTCTCAACGAATTTTGATGAAATTCAAAGCCTACTATGATAATGAGATTCTAAGATTATTTTTAGAGGAACTAGGTCATTTCTGAATCGATTTTGATGAAATTCAAAATCAACGATGGGAATGGGATTCTAACGTGATTTTTAAAGGAACTATGCATGAAAACCAGCTGCGTATGATATTCAAAATCTACGACAGCAATGGAATTGTAAGATCATCTTTAGAGGAACTAGGCGAGGAAATTCAAAGTCTACTATGATAATAAGATTCTAAGATGATTTTTAGAGGAACTAGGCCATTTCTCAACCGATTTTGATGAAATTCAAGATTTTTGAATCAATTTCGTATCTGCAGTTTTAAAATGGTTAGCATATGGTTAGTTCAAGTCCTTTTAAAAATTTGAAGTAATTTTCATTTTTTGATAAAATTTTTAATTTTTTCAAAAACTCCAAACTCTGCTCCAAATAAATATAAATGTTATTATTAATCCTCAGCAATTTTTCAAATGGTTGATAAATTATTAAAATTCTAATTTTGCTGTGGATTTCATTTTAACAGGTAAAACAAATCAGGACGCACTAGAAAATTTCTTTTCGGCTCTGAGAGGAAAAGGGGGATTCAACTACATGCCTTCAAGTTACGATATAGTGGTACATTTCGCAAATATCGTTGTTATGAAGGTACTGTTTCACTCAATACATTCAAATTGTTTACCCGACGATAGTTTAAATTTAAAACTAGATTGGAAGGCATTTAAGGATGATTATAATTTAAGTATTAAATATCGAGAAACCGAGGAGACCAGCTCATCTGAAGAAATTGATTCATTGATAAATGAGGCAGCTTTCAGCGATTAAAGGTGCTATTCCACTTGACTGAATTGACTGATAGTAAAATTAAAGGAAGACCAAAATATACATTTGCTGGATGGGCGAATGAAACAAAAACCCTTCTCAGTCAAAAAATATTTGTGTCTGTAGTAGTGTGACTGCAATAAAAAGTATCAAATTGAGAACATTTTATAGCAGTCACACTAACACACATTCATAAAATTAGTATATGATGAAAAATATTTCTCGCACACTAATCGTTTTATGGTTATTCAATTTTTAAAGCGAAGTGTCATTTTGAAAAATCAAAATTGTAATTTCCAAACGAAAAATTTTCAAACGAAAAATTTCCAAACGAAATTTCAAAACGAACAAAAATAAATAAAATAAATATTAAAAGTAGTGTCAACAACTAAATTACGAATTTTAAGGTATGTTTAATAATTTTTTAAAGAATGAATAAATTGAATTGTTGTTGAATTTTTATAGATATTTTAACTTTTACAATTATTGTAAAAATATAAATGAAATAATGGTTTCTTCTATTTAATTTTAGATTACGTATAATACATACCTACATAATTATTAATTATACCTGTCTTTACGCCTATACGTAGTTACAATCGATTATTGTGAGTTTATTTAAATTTTTGTTATGTGTAATATTAATTTACACCATTTTTGTATTTAATAATAATTAATAATATATTATATAATTTTAGGTAACAAAAAAATTACGATTATTTCAGCGGGAGTTGTGGTGATGACAGTGTAAACAGTATACAACAATATTTCAACAATTTTAACGAAGATGCATTTGATGTGAGCTGCTCCTCAAATTCGTCAACACCTATTTTTACGTCAGCCGTTAATGAAGAGCCCATATACGGTATTATTACTACTTTAAATACGTTAATCTTTTATAGAATTAAAAAATTTTACATTTCAGAACTAATCATTGAATGTGTTAGGGTCAGACCGGCATTATGGAATATCCGGGATCACCAGTACAAAAATAAAATATTTAGAACACGATTGTGGTAAGAGGTTACAAGGGAATCTAGTAATATTTTTTTTAATTTAAAATATTATTTATTTTTAATTTTAAAATTAATTTTTTTTACTCTGTAAATTTATTTATATTTCAGATCTTGAAGTCAACTCGGCTAATATTGCCTTCGTAAGAAAGCAGTGGGACACCGTGAAGGCGACATATATCCGCTCAAAAAAAAGGGGAAAAGTGGTAAAGAGGGTGGTGTAAGGAAGGAGTATAAGTATAATAAAGTTCTCTCCTTTTTAGACGACACTTCGGAGCCACGAAGGTACGTAGACTAAAATTACACTAGCCTTACTATTTTAACGATTTTTTTTCTCGTATGTTAGATCAATAGAACTAGGTGGGCTAGTAGCAGGTGACGAAGGATCCAGCGACTCCCTAGATTACGGTGGTAATTTTGATGCACCACCAACCACAACCAGTAGAAAGAGTAAGTAGAAATTAATACATTTTATTTGTAAGATGATTCAGTTTCAAGCGCCAATAATTTATGAGATGATAGGGGACACTATCTTCAACAAAAAAAATGTCTACATTACTAGACTGACTAGGTCGAATAGTTTTTTCTTCAAGCTGGTGCTCTTTGCCACATCATAAATTATTTGAACTTGGTACCAAATTTCCCAAAAATTTATTAAATGAGATAAACACATGACGTATACTTGTCTATTATGTAAAATATTTAGATATTTATTTTATTTTTTATTAGGAACGGCGCCAGCACCACTAAACGTGTACCAGGAGGAATCCCTCAAATTAAAGCGGCGGTACGTCGAAGCGCTCGAAAAAATCGGCGGGTCGGAAATGCCGTCAACACATACCACAACATCGCCGAATTCTCGTCCAACAGATGCAGAAGTCGATGGGTTTTTGAAATCCATAAAACCACGTTTAAAAGGTTTAAGCGTGTTGCTGTGGATGGAAGCACAGCAAAACATTTTGAAAAGCGTCAGCGACGCATGGAAAATCCAAGTAAATAAACAATTTGTTTAAATTTATAATTATTTATTTATTTAGTATTTTTATTTTTGCAGGAAACCAAAACTTAAAGAACAATTTTTATTTTTTATTTATAATCTAGTTTTATTGAATTTTTATGTATGTACCTGGAAAACAGAAATATTAAAGACTAATAATAATTATTTATTTTATGTTTAATTCAACATCTATTTTTGATTAATATATATACAATATAATACTAAATTATTATTAATATTTATTAATTAAAATGTTTTTATTGAATTCGCAGTGTTATATGACAAAGAAATAAGATATTTACAATATATATAACATGCTTCACGTCTATAGCCGGTTTCAAATATTTTCTGAGATTCCTGTAATAGATTGATACTAAATTTTTTTTTGTTAAAATTATTCTAATATTAACTTATAAATAATCGTCTTACGGATTTTTATATTTTGCCCAGCTGCCACTCTACTTGCCCCTCTTCAGAAAAGTATTCGGCAAATCTCTCCCGAGTAAATTTAGCCGAATTAGTAGAGTTCCTGTTCATTGACTGAAGTGGCATGAAGCTCGTGGTATTATTCTTCGATGTGCCTTAAACCATATGTACAATGGAATTGTTTTTTAATAAATTTTGCGCTTATTATATTTGAATTTAAATATTTACCTGGAATGACAACTCCCCTTAGGTCATGATCTATAAGATCTGGAGTTATGAAACTTACGTTGCTTTGGTTTAGCCAATTGTGTAAGCATACGCAAGTTTGAATGATGTTCTCCACCAAAGTAACATCAGCTAATATCGTCGATCGAAATATTCTCCATTTGGCTGACAGAATGCCGAAACAATTTTCGATCATTCGGCGAGCCCGACTAAGCCGATAATTGAAAATGCGGTGTCTGTCATTCTGGATTGTTGTAAATGGCTTCGGCATGTTTTCGGTCATGGTAAAGGCATCGTCAGCTACGAAAACATAAGGTACATCGGTAAATTGGTCAGTCACATTGCTTGGTTCTGGTAATCAAATTCATAAAAAAATAACAAATAAATAAATAAAACATCAAAGTCGCAGAATTGTTGAATTCTGTGCAATTTCATATTCATATTTTTACTTACGGGAGGGTTTTAGCATAGAATCGTTTGCCGAAATTACTCTCCCTAAAAATACCTCCATCACTTTGGCGTCCTGCGGCCCCAATATCGCACCAAATAAAATTGTATTTGTGGTCACATATTGCCATTAATACAATGGATGAGGTTTTCTTATAATTATAGAACTCGGATCCAGATTTTTTGGGTGCCTAAAATACATTATAAAATATTATATATACCTAATTAAATTTTAAAACTTGTATTTGTCTTACTTGAATTATGCCGTGTTTTCCATCAATTGCTCAGACACAGTGAGGGAAATTCCACCTTTCCTCAAAACCACATGCGACTGTTTTAAAATATTCCGTTGATAATTTTGGCAATACTTTGCCTTGGAGTACAAATGTTATGCACTTGGTTGTTTCGCTTACGATACGATGAATGCTTGTTTGGGAGCACTTATAAGCCAGACCAATGCTGGTTTGGGATTCACCCGTGGCAAGATATCTAGAGCATTAAAACAAAACAAAAACAGTATTAAATTATTTATTTAACTCACTTTCAAATATTAATTCTAATAAATAACACGTACCGTAGCGTCACAGCCAATCTTAAACCAGGACTCAACGGTTCTCTCAACACACTTTTTTTCTGAATTAACGGCCCGACCATCGAGAGCAATTCATCAAATTCAGCCGTATTCATGCGAGTATAACCATGAAACAATTTTGGGTCTTGTCGCAGTTCATTTAAAATACTATTGAAAGCGCCAGAACGGTTTCGCTCCAAATAATATGGACGAACCCAAAATTTCCTTTTTTGGCGCTTGTTTTGTTGGCTTGAAATTTCTTCAACATTATTTTCGTCTTCACTACTAAAAATAATGTTCATTGGATTCAACAACACTTGTAGGTTAATGTTATCAACCATTTTCACTTTGATTTTTTTAATCCACCACAATTTAAACATTTCACAACAAACTCAGATAAAATTTCAGACAGGAAAAATTATGATGTTTTGTAGAAACATTTATGACAGAAAAATTTATGATGTTGCAATGTTGTCCTAGTTTCTCCTTAAAATTTTGCTATAAAAAAATAAAAATAAAATAACACATGGCGGTTTTTGGTATTGATTTTTTTAATTTTTTCGGAAAATATACCAAAAAATATAATTCTGATGTGAGTATTAATAATATTTAATTTTTTAGATAATTTTGAGATGTAAAATTAACCGAATTAATAGTAATATTTAGTTTTATTAATAATTATCGGTTATGTTTTGTGTGCTGTCAAAATTTCTCCTGAAAATTTTGCTATAAAAAAAAAACATTGTCTTTGTCTATTAAATAGAGTTTTGAATTTTTTTCTCGTTTCCTCTTTTTTTACTATCAGTCAATTTTTCTAGTGGAATAGCACCTTTAACATCCAATGCAATATCATATTATGCAGGCTACTGTGTATATAAAAAAATTGATTGTGATAAATGCAAGTCACAATTAATTAAATCTGACGCAGACATGAATGTCAATGATATATTTATACACGAGAAAAATTTCAAGAAGGATTGTTGCAATTTCGGGTCTTTAAAAGCACCATCGGATGAGTTGTTTCACATATCACAATTTCTAGTTGAAATGTTTCAAAGATATTTTAATCAAAAAAGTCATACTAATAATATATGTGAAGCAATGACCATATACAGTTTGGAAAAAATTAAATTAAAATATCCTTCATTTTTGCCGGAAGAAAAAGAACCGTGCTTTGGACATCTTAAGAAATTAATAAGCTTTTTCCTATTGATTTTGCTTCGAAAAAACTGTAAATGGTCAGTTGCTAATAAAGGTCAACATAAAAATATGAAAGAAAAAGAAAAACATTACACTACAACCAAAGCGTCAAAAAGATTAAAAATTTTAAGTAACTAAATACATTAATTATATTTTTGAATTATGTATATGTCTATATTTGTTTTATTAAATGATCTTTAGCTTAAATATAATAAATAAACTTTCCTGCTAAGTTTCGGGTCGCTTTAAAAAAACAAAATCGTATTTCAATCTTAAAAAAGATAGCCCATAAAAATTAAAATTTTAAATATTAATTCTCGATATGCTTCATCCAGCCTAAAGGTGCACTGTATTCAACAGATTTCAATTATTCATATTATGATATGCAGAGTTTGCAATGACTAAAAATATATGAAAACTTCAAAAATGACAAATGGATTTTCATTAAAATGCCAAAACTTTTAAATTTTGCGTCGATTTGCAGATGCGAAATTGATTCATAGATCTTGAATTTCATCAAAATCGGTTGAGAAATGGCCTAGTTCCTCTAAAAATCATCTTAGAATCTTATTATCATAGTAAACTTTGAATTTCCTCGCCTAGTTCCTCTAAAGATGATCTTACAATTCCATTGCTGTCGTAGATTTTGAATATCATACGCAGCTGGTTTTCATGCATAGTTCCTTTAAAAATCACGTTAGAATCCCATTCCCATCGTTGATTTGGATTTCATCAAAATCGATTCAGAAATGACCTAGTTCCTCTAAAAATAATCTTAGAATCTCATTATCATAGTAGGCTTTGAATTTCATCAAAATTCGTTGAGAATTTCCATATATGTACAAAATATCAAAAAATTTATTTGGTAATTAATACAAAATTGTTCATTTAATTTTCTTATTTTAGCGATTGAAAGACACCATCCATCGATCAAAGATATTACTATATAATTTTTTAATCAAAAGTTCATTCTGGTTTTTGATTGAATTTTCAAAATGGAATTTGCTTGCATCGACCTACATACGATGTTGTATCTAATTCTACATACATAATTAATACATTCCTTATTATTTTCCTGAATCTACAGATACGAATACTTACTAGTTATTTAATATTCAAATATACATTTTAACTCAAGTAGATGAGACAACATATCAATTGCAATCAGATGATCGTCAAAACCCAAAAGGTAAATGACTTTTTCAGAACATGAAAATAAAACCCAAAACAATCGTCAATAGTCAATATTAATTTATACAGAAGAAAAAATACATATTTAGGTTTCGTGACATCACATGATGAAATATGGATATTCAAAAAATTAGAAATATCCATATAAAACATTAAATCTTTCTATTATCTGTAAGTATTTGAAAGTACGAATTTCTTGTAAAAAACGTATAATAAAGAAATGTAAAAATTTACAAAAACAACAATATAGAAAAGTATCTAAATTCATATTTTCAGTTTCATTCGTTTCAATCTTTATTCGTATGTAAATGTATGTAAATTGTTGTTGTTTCTTATGTATTTTTTGATTTTTTTTAGTGTTGGTTGTTTTTTTTATTGAAGGCTTATATGTACACAACTAACACTATGGCCATTTGTCACTTTGTACCTTTAAATTTTGTATAGTTCGTTTTAATATAGACAAAGATAGAATATGTATGTTGTTTTGAAAATGAATACAAAAGCAATAGTCACGTGATCAAGTATAATAGCGAATGGTGCAAAAGGGACAACACATATTTCCCTTTCATCCAATACTGTTCGAAAAATTATAACACTTCATCTATTAGGTAATAGGTATCAAGCGTCCATACAACTTACGTCTCTGGTTATCGTTATACTCCTTTGTGTAAAAACTCTAATCTTTTAAATTCATTTAAGTGTCATAATTGAAGGTGTTGTGATGTCTAAAAATCAAGAAAAGGAATTCAAAATAAATTATTCACGACATCTCGAAATGTCCGATATAACAAAACTACTTTTTAATCGCGACTTTCATTCGGATGTCCAATTCAGTGTGCAGGACAAAATCATCTACGCTCATTCACTGGAGCTAATGAAGCGGAGCGTAGTTTTCGAGCAACAATTAGGAGATACAATGGGCGTTAAAAAGTTGATTACAATTACCGATTGCAAATATGAGAATTTCCTCGAATTTATTCGCTTCATCTATACAGATAAATGCGACATAAATGAAGATAATTTCATCGAGATTTTGAAGCTAGCTACTAGATATGAAGTCGTTAAATTGGAAAATGAAATAACCAATTTTAAGAAAATCATCTTACAATGGGGTTGGCAGCTTTTTAAGGATTGTATTTGTGTTATGTATGAACTAGCGCGGAACTTCATGAACTATATGTTTCCCATGGAGCCACGGAGGGATATCATTTTCTGAGCTTGTTGCTGCCACAATTTTACATCGATTTTATTATGCTAAAGTTAATACAAAATAAATTCATTTTTTATGTATTATTTCCATGTCTTATTTTCTGTATTATTACCATATTTTTATAGTATTGTTTGACAATTATATTATTGTGTGATATTGATTGGAGTGTACGTGTTCTTTATTATCGCATCATGGAGAACGGTGTTTCCTTGTTTTTGAAGTTTCCATCGATTGTTATTGAACAGTTACGTAATTTTATTAATGCTTAAGTAGTATAAGACTTAGATTTTTGAATACCGCATTCCGATGTGTAATATTTTTCTGTCTGCGTATTTATTGAAATGTATTGTTTCTGAATTATTTTTATTTCGTCTCGTGCAAGTGCTTGTATAATGTTTCATTCTGCCGGTACGCTGTTTGTGATGTTCGTAATGGAATTTTCTTCTATTGTTTGGAACTGGTCTGGATTGCAATAGTATGTATTTTATATTTCTTCACAAGGTTGGCTTTATTTGGTGCTGATTCCTGACAGGATGAAAAATGCTTGAGAATCGCAGTATGAAAGATGGTTCGTCAAGCACGTGATTTCCGATCGGGTGTGTAACGAAATGCTCATTTTTCAAAATCCCGATTTGTCAAAATCCTGCTTTTTTGTTAATCCTGATTTTCAAAATCACGGTTTTTAAAATCCCGATTCTGCAAAAATACAAATCCCTGTTTTCAGAAAATCCTGATTTTTATTTTTATTCTACGGTTGTACTATGAAATCCCGTTTCAAAATTAAAATTTTCCTTCACCAGAATTTTTGAAAAAATATATTTTTCAAAATCAGGATTTTGAAAACTGGGATTTTGGAAACCGGGATTTTATAAACCGGGATTTGAATTCGGGATTTTGAAAACCGGGATTTCGTTGTACACCCTTTCCTAATTTATTAATTCAAAATTTTCAAGGGAACTAATGGTTTTTAGAAGCTTCAAGATCTCTTACTTACTCTAAATTTAAAGATTTCATCAAAGACAATAAAATTCTGTTGGCAGCAACCGAAATGAAATGTGTTAATGTTGTTTCTTTCCATGCAACAATGACTTCGCAAGACTAACATGCGAAAGTATTGTACTTTAGTATAATACTAGTGCAGTGAAAATTGGATTTAACAAAGTAAAAATAGCATAGTTTTCACAATAACATCAACCGGGAGGTAAAGGTGGTACATTTTTTTGTTAAATATGTATAGCTAAAAATCTCACTGTTATAAACGCGCGCCTTGAATAAAAGTTCTGGCTCTGGAAATTAGAAACATTTAGTTGTTTTCTTGTTTCTTTACGATTAAAACTAACAGAGTTACGATTTTTTAAGTTAGAGATGCACACTCATTTACTAGAAAGTTAATTTTTCTGTTTTTTACGCAGGCTTGGGAAAGAAATCAACGTCAATGAACTTGTTTCTAGGACAAATAAAAAAAAAAAAAAAATTTAACAACACCATCTCTTATCAAATCTATTTATTGTAATTTCACGAGGTATTTATTTTATTTTTGACCGCTATACCACAGAAGAAAGATTAACCAGAATAGTCATAACGCTGTTTTTGTATGGAAAAATTTGGACTCATTTTTTTGACCTTGATTCGTCGAAGGTAAGAGAAAGTTGGGTTATGTATTCTTTGGTTTACTGATTTTTATTTGAAATAATAAAAATTGAGAATCCTTAACAGTATAGTTAGTGAAATTATATGACAAGTTTTGTTTTGACAGCATAATTTGTATTAAATATTCAAAAAATTCATAATATTCGAAAATAATTATACTTCAATGTCCAAAAAAGAAGGTAAGATGAAAAAAAAATTTGATCCACGCAATGTCTATTCTGGTTAATCTTTCTTCTGTGGCTATACTATATAACTCGTACATATGTATATACAATAAATATTCATAGAGTGGCAACATACAAGAGCCGTTACGAAAATCTACAGACGTATGAAACGAATTTGTGAATAACTTCGTTTTATTTTTATTTTTTTAGTTGTGTACCGTTACTAAGCGTGGTAGCCGGCGGGGCACACAACACTCAAGGTGTTAAATGAATTGAGAATTTGTTTAAATAAAAATAGTGACAGTTCGTGAGATACGACCTTTTAACGTAGAACAGAGTGTATCTATGCTTTAAGGTATGGGGTTTAGGGTAGTTTCATCATTTAATTGTAGTCAAGACTCACTCGCAATAATATTAAGAATAATCCGCAAAAAATTGTCAATTTAGGAATATTGAGATTTTGGGCTACAATTATGGAATTGGTAAAACTGCTGAAATATTAAAGTTTTTAATCAGTAAAGAATCGAAATTGTTTATCAGCAAGAGAAAGTATTTAATAATAACTGCAAACTTCGGAACGAAATTTACAACAAACGTTGCAAAGTAGTGTATGTATAACTTTTGAATTAATCGACATAATGAAAGTTTTCATTATGCTGAAATAATCATATTGTATATTACTGATTGAAAATGAAATATTGCTGTCAACTGAGAATTTTCATAAATAGCTTCAGCAATTGGGTTAGGCAATCTAGTAAAGAAATTACGCTAACTTAAATAATTGTACAAGGTGTTCCGTTTAAAACCAGAACTATTACTAAAAGAATCAAACTAGGGGGTACTATTTATACTGATAATTTTGTATATCCTTTTGGTGACAAATTTTGTATAAGTCTGATAATAAATCTGATTCTTATACCTTTACAACCCCATTCGCTTATAAAGCAAACGATTCGGTTTGCATGTGTAAAGAAATTCTAAATAATTTCATGGATTGCATGCGTAAATAAATTCTGAATAATTAGACTTCCAACTTTTTCAGTGAGCCATAAGCATAACCAATCGTTAATAAGAGTTCAAAAATTCAATATTCTTGACTAGTTCTTTATCTTCTAGGTGTTACATTCTATTATAACCACCAACTTTTGAGCAATTTAAATGTTTGATTTATTTTCATAGATCAAACTTCTCTTCAACCAATACCTTGTTACAGCAAAATATAAGCTAAAGCTGTCCTTTGCTTCTGTTACTTTCTAAATAACCAAGTTTGGTTTCCTGATTTATTTTTGTGGAGTGAGACAGAATCTAAAATCGATCAAATTGATACTTGATCAGCATAGTTTTAAAAGTGTTTCAGTTTTAAAAGTCTATCACATTATTTTAAAAAAACTGTTTTAAAGACCTATCATCAAGAGGCCTGTTACTTTGTTTATTTGAGTATAACTTTGACCAATATCAATATTATCAAAAAATCTACAGCCGTCTGAAAAATTTGCAATATCTCGAAGAATTTCAGAACATCTTCAACAATTTAGAATAATCTTTAACAACGTGCGAGTACCAGCAATATGTACACATAAACTCGAAAATCTCATAAAACTCGAGTAATCTTCGAGTATATAAAACATAGAAATACAAATAACGTCGAGAAGTTCGAATAATCTTACAAGTCTAGAGTAATCGATTGACTAAAAATTTGGAATATTCCCGAAAAACTCGAATAATCTCGAAATTTTGAATTTTCCCTAACAAAATTAGAAATCTCGAAAAATCAGGTGTCTCATCTCTTTTTGAAAACAATAAAATAAAAAATTGGGGATGTCGAATAATCTCGAACATTTGGTAATTCAATGCCTAGTAGCAACTAAACGCTTTTCAAACCCATAAATTTAATTTATTCCAAAAATCTCTAATTTTAAGAATTTCAGCTAACTCAAAACTCCGTTTTGTTCAATGCAAACTAAATTCGAATAATATCGAAAATCTTGAATAGCCTCGAAATATCACATATAATATCGAATATCATCGTCAAAATTTGCGAAACTCGCATAATCTCTGAAAACCGCGTTCCGAAGTTCGTAACTCGATACCCAGAGGTAATCCGAGCAGGTGAAATTGAATTATGGATTGCAGATTACAATAATTACCACTTGCTGTGAAATTGAAGATCAGAAGATTGTGAATTTCTTGTTGATTGTGAAGGCTTAAAAGAATTGGTGTACATTTCGTTAATTTTTTATCAGCTTCGTCTCAGTCTACTCCAAAATTTTAAGTGTTACATTCGTTTTATTCTCTTTTGTTCAAAGGAGTATAGTTCACACCATTATTATCCGTATAGTAGATACTATTTTGTTTCAACCTTTATTCTTTTGTGAAATAGTTCACAAAAGAAGGAAAACCCATTACAGGCATCTCACCGGCTTCTCAACAATGCCGTCTTTCAATACATACCATATACATACAAACAAAACCATTTTCATTCATTCATTTCATAAGCAAAATAAAATTTTGAAAGTATTTAGTATTCTAATAGCATTGCCAGACTGCGATTTAATAAATCCGATTTAGCTAAACTCGTTTTAAATAATGGTTAATACACTTAAACTGTTATTGTTTTCATAATATTTGTCAAACTAACACACTCCCATTACATCGTTTTAGTCATTAAACTCAAAATAATGCATAAATACCGTAAATCTAACAACGGCTAATTTCGAAAATTCAATAAATCGGATTTATTAAACCGCAGTCTGGCAATGCTATTAGACTATTATTGTTTTAGATTTTTACGTGAATATGTTATGAAGGGAATCTTTACGCATCTATAACTTTGGAATCCGACCACTTAGAGATCTTAGCCATACCTTGGATTTCTTATTTGATCAAGGTCTATTAGTCTGTCTTTGTTTCATGAAAATCGGATGAGTACTTTTCGAATTACTATTTGTTAACAAATATCAATAGCGAAGATATACATAATTCAACTCTCTCGCTTTAGTGCTTTGCTTGAGTTGAGATGCCTAAAAAGCACTCGTTAAAAAATTTACATATTCATTTGAAAATTCGATTTATTGTATGCGTGAAAATTTATGTCGACAGCGGCCACTAACTGTTTGAGAGGAATCTGCTTCATTAGACTATCTAGAAAATTCTGAATATTCATATTTTATGATTTAGAATTATTACACATGTCAATGAAAAATTAAAATAATTTTGTTACTAACTGTAATTTTCAACCGCTACACCTACTAGTTCATAATTTCATGTTTTAGGGATCACGAAATATGCTGCCATATTTCGGTCCGAAAGAGCCTAAAGAGATAATGTACTGGTGTATATAGAAGGAATAAAGATTTAGAAAATGAACATAAATGGTTCTGGTGAGTTGCTTCAGAGCTGTGAGCTGTAAAGTTCTCAAAAATGATCTAGATGTTGCAACAACTGTGACGATAATAGTAATATAATTTTTTTGGATAATGAAAATAAAAAACTTATGTTTTTACCTCTAACCGGTCGATCACAGAAAGTTGGCAACTCTATCAAACGGTCAACAAGACCTTTTCGTAAGCAGTGGATTGACGACTTTCAATGGCTAGGGTGCGGCAACTACTGTGCATTTTGTAAAGATTGCGATACTCAAGTTATCAACATCAAATCTCATCTGTTAGGGCATAACGTGAATGTCGCAGCAAGCTGACTCCTTAGTGAAGTTTATTACAAATAAAACAAGCCGAACTAATAATGGTAATGTTTTGTTTGATGCATCATTTACCTTTTAGTTTGATGGATTTTTTACCAAATTTGTTGCAAAAATGTTGTCTGGAATCAAAAATCATCCAAAATATATGTAAATTGTGGCAGGACAAAATCGCATTTTTTGCTAAAAAATATTCTAGGCGAAAAAGGGCGGCAAAATGTAGCTAGACAGCTGAAGACTGTCTAATTTTCAATAATTATTCATGAGACGACAGACTTCAGTTCAGAAAAGTCGAAAGAGGTTTTACGAGAGGTCGATTTTTAGGTTTGTTAAGACTGATGAAAATCGATGCTGCCTTAATTTTTACTGCCATCTTGAACCATAATAATTATTTGGAAATACCTGTGCAAAATATAATTGTACTTCAATCTGACAACGCGTCGGTTATTATAATCGGCTACTAAAATTATATACAGAAACATAGCTTTTTTTAAGGTATATCTTCTTGTAGAAGCGAGAAAATAAATGTGTGGCCCAGTATATTTTCCGTTCACCATCAGACTGGAAATTTTTTTGGGGAAGTTAGCTCCATATAGTAAAGGAGTCTAAAGTTATTGAAATTTGTAAGTAAATGTGGAAAATAATTGTTTTATAAAAATTGTTTTGTTATGTCGAGTTGGGGTTGGGTTAGCTTGCGTTTGGGTTGAGTTAAAGGTTCCTGGATTGAGTTAGGCGTTTAGTTTGGGGTTAGGTAAAGGGTTGATTTGAAACTTGATTTGAGGTTGAATTGATGATTTAGTTGAGTGGCTGACTTTATGATTACTGTTGAATTGATGATTTAGTTGAGCGGCTGACTTTATGATTACTTTTGCATATTTGTAAGGTCGAATATTGCATATCGAAGAGTCACTCAGAAGAGTAAACTATCGGTGGCTACCAAGGAGTATTTAGTCTCGGGAATCTTTAGAATTATTTCCCATGTTCGACAAGGAGGTGTCTGTCGTTTATAATCTTTAATCACAATATTGGAATGTATCTTTAGTGAAAGTGACACAATTCTTCTTCTATATCGGCATTCAAAACAAGTTCGGAATAAGTCCATTTTCCTATACAACTTCAGATTTTTATGTAAATTGGTACACTGAAATTCCTAATACGATTAGTTGTATATACAAATTTTTCACGGAAGTGATGCTGCTAAATATCTGATTTTAAAAATTTCAATTTATTACATGAAATGGTGTCTGTACTAACATTATTAATATGTTTTGAAATTTTGATTATTTTATTAATATTAGTGATATGTGGTAATTAGAAAATATTGCTTTCATTATAATTAAAATGGGAGGAAATTATTTAAAAATATTGTGGAAAAGGAGAATTCACTGGGCTTAAGTCCATTTTCCTACACAATAGATGTCACTAACGCAAATAAATGTGTGTACCAATCAAAAATGTATACCAAAATAATCACTAATAAGTCTAGTTTCCAATCCGAAGTTGTTTAGGAAGGTTAACTTAAGGCAAAGAAAATACATATCTATCTCTTCTATGGTTATAGAGACCTTATTGCAAGGACGTCAAAGTAAATAACGCCTAAACTACCAAAACACTAAAGTTCAGATTCACATAATATGGATTATTCAAAGTTCCGTGTTCTTTTTATTTAACCCCAAAGGGCAACGGTTGGTGCAGTAGGTTATTAATTTACACGCTTTTACACTAGCATTCCAAAGTTTGAATAATAAAATGTAGTTAACTCTGGTTTTTATGATTTATCTCTTTCTATAATCCAAAGATTGAGCCGAAAAATATTCTAGGAAAAAAAAATTCTATATTTTCATAATAATAATTTAAATCAAATTACAACAAAAATGTATTCAAATATCTTCTGCAAATAAATTTCAAAATAAAATACATGATTACTGCATTTGCCACCACATTGATAAAATGTAAACTAAAAATAAAATAATTTATTGAAAAATCGAAAATTCCTAAACAATTTTTTCTTTAAACTTACATTTTTGCAATTATAATCGCCCGTGGAATATCTTCCTCCGTTTCTTTGCAAATAAATTTTCTCACACCTTTAGCTGTTCCCAAAACTGTTGAATATTTCTCTACCTTACGCATATCAGTATCGAAAATTGTTCTATCCATGCTATTCTGTTGGTCATGAATAGTTGAAAATCGATCAGTACTGAACCGAATCCCAGATCGACAATATGGCACGAGTGTCTGGCTAGTACTAAATATTTTTCGTTGAACTTTCATCATTCTGGATTGAAAATTAAAGGATTTAAATGGATTATTTTGATATATTTTCAATAAAGTTCCTTACATTGGTTGCTGGTGGAATAGTCTAAGAAGCGAATCGATAATAATCGCGGGTATTATTTGGTATAAAACCACTCGTATAAAATGATAGTAGAAACATCTTGTGAATGAACCATTTGGAGCCCAAATTGAATAATTTAGAGGAATCTTAAATCGGATGTCCTTAACTAAAATAAAACTTAGATGAAAAATGTAAATCTTTTGTTTAATGTATTGGGTATATGTATAAGTAAGTCCCGTTTTTCTAATAGATGGCATAATTGTTCTTATATGTATTGTGTGAATCTGGTAATACATGTTTTTCAAAAGTCTCTTCATAACCATCAAAACGTTATACATAACATTTGATAAAAATATAAACAACACAGTTTTTTATTCGATTTAAATAATCATCATTGTGTTGTTTATATTTAAATCAAATGTCTTATACATACTATGTTTTAAAAGTTCTGAAGAGACTTTTCAAAAAGATGTACTATTACTAGGTTCACACAATACATGTGTACATACAATTACGCCATCTATTAGAAAAACGGAACTTACTTTTACGTATAGCCAATACATACTATGTATTTAACTCACGAAGCTCGCAGTAAAGCTTGAATGTTCCAGAATTTTCGTGAATAATGCTTGCGTTATAGTAACCAATTTGCCATTTCCTAAAATTGTAGATATATGTAGTTCGATATTCATTGTAGCATCGGGATACAAGAATAATTGAGAAATCTACGGCCACTACTCACTTTTTGGTTGCATGGAGCCAAGATGTGGTTATAACCGCATTTGCAACCTTATCAACTGGCACGAATAACACATAGCCATCTGACTCAATAAAAAAAGATCGTATCACACCTCTTGAAGCACCTATACCAAATCCAAAAAAACCATTCAATCCTTCACAATAATTTGGAAGGGGATTTTTAACAGCAGCAGTGACCACAGACGGTCGCACCACACATATGGGAAAATCATTACGATACTGATATACCAAATCTTCACCCAGATGTTTGGACAGCGAGTATGTATTTGGGAAATTACCTAAAATCCTGAAATTTAAAATAATCGTAATAGTAATTAATAGAATACAGCTACGAGCTCAATTACTTTGATTGAAGCGCATTCATCGTATTTTCATTAAAACGTTTGCAAGCTTTAGCAAGCGTAAATGTGTCAATTTGTGACCTATAGTGTCGCTCCTCGGTAACATCGACATGTGATTGCGAATATGCGGTCGAAACGTAAACAAAGATTTCGAGATGTTTAATACGCTTCGATAATTCGAGCATGCGATGCGTTCCAAGTGTATTCGGATTAAAAGCTTCCCAAATTGGTAGATCAAATCGAACGCAGGCCCCACTATGCAGTACGATTTGAACATGTTCATAGATTTGTTGTAGATCATCGTTACTCATGTTGAGATTAAGTTCTGTTAAATCGCCATTAAAAATTTTCACTTTTTCCAGTTGCTTAGGGTTATTGTTGCGTATGTTATCGAACACCTGCGAATTATAAAGAGATAGCCATAAACGAGACAGACAAAATAGAAAATTACGTTTGCATTCCATTTATTTTAATATTAATTAGTCGGCTGTAATACTTAATTGATTATTAGACTAGTAAGTAATTTGACCGACATTGTCAATTTGACCTGGATGGCATTAGTCCAGAAATTAAATCGAAAGTATATGCTAAATTCTTATTAAATTTGCGACCGTTCATTAGAATTTAAAATTTGGCTTATGATAATTATTTCTTAAAAAACGGAATTAACGATGAATATAAGTGCTAGAAAAATGTCGAATGAAGTGTGTAATTTACGCACATAAATTAACATGTATCATGTAAATAAATCGTTCAAAGTAAATCTAATATGAAACTAAAGAAATTGAAGAAATTTGATGTCGAAGATCGAACCGAAAGCTACGAAAATTAGAGTAATCGTAGTAAAGGCTAAAACAGGAGGGTCCGAATTTTGAGCTGCTTTAGAAATTGTAGGGCAAATCTTCTCGGGAGACTCAATAAATTGAAATGCTTTCCCATATAAAAAATACATATACAATAGGGTGGTCCTTATTTGCCTTTTTTTTTTGAAATTTTAATGGGTCACCCCCAATTTTGTTCTACCTGTAAAACAACTTTTTGCACCTATGCAATTTTTTAGGTCGTTTCGGCAATGTTTAAAGGTCACTAAAACAGCTTTACGTTTTAGCCTTGTCAATCAAGGTTCGGATCACTGGATTGTGAATAAAAACAAAATTTATATCTAAATTTATTTATTTCACACAAAAATTATTACAACACAATTTATTAATGATAATTTATAAAATCACTTTATATAAATTATTCGCACCCTTTTACCGATCACTTTTACTTTTTACTTTGTACTAAAACACTTTTTAAATCACTTTTTAATTCCGTTTTAATCTTCACACTATCGCTTAGCAAATACTAAAATCCAATTCAACTTCGCTCGCCTTTTTATACATATATATATATAGACCAAACTTCTAGAAAGTTCATGACTTTTTCTGTAAGAATAGTCTAGAAACATTTAAAATACATAGTTTTATCATGAAAAATTCCATTTTAGTACAGTAAAATATTGAGCTATTAATTTAACTTATTCTATTACACTCCAGGTGTCACCGTCACATTATTACTTTTTGAAGCTAAAAAACACCATTTTTACTATGGATTCCTATGGAAATTAGAGAAAAGTTATACCACTAAAAAGGATTCTAAAAAATACGTCCTGATGATTATGGCTCTATACTCTAAAAGGCTCTGGTAATATGGGTTTTGCACTTCAAATTTACCTTCTAGATTTATTTTCCCAATTTACCACCCTTTTACAAATCAAGTTTCGATTAGAAAAGGTTGAATTTGATTTGCAAAGATTGAATGTGATTATTATAGTTTCTCGTTTACCGAATATTTTTTATTACCGGAAAACTGTAAATGAAAACTTAATTTACCTATTAACCCGGTAAGCTCGGTTTATTTAGAAATAACTATTTTAAATATAAAGAAATTGCAAAATTCTCCTGTTTCATATCGCCTTGTCCAGGATTTCTTCTTTTGATCACTTTTAAAAATTTCTCGAGATTATTGGAGTATAGCATGGAAGTGGGATGAGTGAGGTTCGAGACTTAATTGGTGATCCGTTGTTTCAAAACAGTCAGATTGTTCAACATTTTCGAGATTATTCGAGTATGTTTGAGATTGTCGGGTGTATTTGGTAGTTCGATGTTACCCGAGAGTCTTAGAGCATATTCGAAGAATATGATTGTTCGATATTTTTCGAAACCATCCGATTCTCGTTGCGGGTTCCATTATTAATATTTACACGAATTTTCGGAATTTTTCGATGTTTTCGTGGGTTTTGTTGATTTTTACAGGCTTTCCGAAATTATTCTTTAATATCCAGATTTTGCGGTATTATTGAAATTATTCGAGATCAATGGTGATTCACATAATACATAGCTATATGTATTATTCGAATTTTTCAGGATTAATCGAGATTTTTCCTCGGTTTATTCTAGATTTCGTAAGTATTTCGACATTTCTAGGATTATTCGAGATTTTTAAAAATTTTCAAGTTTATTCGAATTTTGTATGGCTATGTTAAGCGCTTAGCTTTGAGTTGTGGGAACTTGCAGAGTTATACAAATAAGTTTGAACCGTGATATTTAGTTGATTTTACGAGATTTCGATATTTCTCCAATTTCCTAGGTTATTCGAAACTATTCAAGAGTGACCAGGTTATTTACATATTTAAGACTAATATTGCTGCTCTTGACACATTGTCTCAAATTTTTGTTCTGTCGGAGGTCTGGATCTAGGAATTGGAACTCAATAAATATAAAATTTCAGGGAATCAGGATATAATAATAAATAGCCAAGTTCCATTATAATTGGTCATATTCCAGAACTTCATCTAAAAATTATTTTAGTATCTAATTTTTAGTTCCATTTCCAACGCACATATCGGATTTCTTTATAATCTATTAAGGAATAGCCAAGTTATAGCATTTTCGTGTAAACAAGCAATATTATTTTTAGTTGCCAAACCTGTTAACTGCCTCAAAATTATACCAAATTAATATAAAATTGTCTAATGAACCATTTATAAAATAATTTGCTTGAAAATTTTTCATAATTAGTTTTTAAAAGAATTTCAATTTTCTCAATTTTTCTTTCTGACATCCAAAAGACGTTCAAACCCTATTATAAATATTTTGTCATCGCTCCAACGCCAATTACAAATATTTCAACAGTTGAAATGAATTGGAAAGTGGTGAGGATAAAACTATATCAGAAAAATCGTGTCAGTGAATTTTTCAAGGAATTTTTCGGTGTATTTATGAACGAAAAAATCACCGGTGAATTTTTCACCGAAATTCAAGAATAAGGACACTGGGCCCATATTCTAAAAATTCACCAACAAATGTCGCCGGTGACTTTAGTATATAGCAATATAAATTTTCAACTAAAATGACGTATTTTAGTATCATATAGAAAGTCATCAATGACTATTTTCGTATGAATTTGAAGAATACAAGGCCCAGTGGCCCTATTTTGGATTTTCCGAAGAGTTTCGAATTGGGAACTTATTGTATTTTTTTTTAGTATATTTTGGTATTATTTTTCCAACGCGTACTGTAATGAAGGGCCTACTTAAAATAACCGTACTGAGATAATAATGAATATTTGTAAATATGTATATGATATTAATAAAAATACGGGCCTTTTTAAGTTTTAATACATAAAAAGATTTTAAATACTTATGTTGGCACTGCATATGGCGTTATACAACGGTAATATTGAAAAGATCGAATCGATTGAAAAAATTAGCAAGAATATGACTAGAGTTACGTTCAATAGTTTCTGTGAAGCCAATTCAGTTATTTTGTTGACAAAATTGCAAGTAATATATCGGGGTAATTAGAAATGTACCCATTGAAATATTTATAAAAGAGATAGAAGAGAATTTCAAATCTAGTTATATTGGTAAGAAGTTACAAAAAACCATGAGCAATATAAAATTAGTCAACATTATATTTAAAGCAAACCCGGTCAGCTTTAAAGTACTCACCAAATGATTTAAATAATCCTTCCGCCGCTGTGCAAAATTATTTTTGTCACGATTACGTATTAACAAATACACACAATTTACGTCGTTACAATCACGCAAAATTTTTTCCACCAGCACTTTTCCAATAAAACCTGTTGCACCGGTAACTAAAACATTTTTGCCAGCATAGAATTGCTTAATTTCTGACATTTTTTGCAATTAATTCGCACACAAGCCTACGAAATTAAATATCTAAACGATCAGTATTAAATTCACAAAAGTCCGTTGACTGGAATAAACTAAAATCGTTTGGTAGAAGTACTGCTATTTATATTAAAAAGCCTACAATGTAATGGCAGCAGTACTACAATTACATTGTTATTGATGGAATTTTTTTTGTAAGTAACACTAATAAATATTACATTGTCAGCAATTGCATTTGGAAATTGGATAAAGGTTAAAGGCATAAACCAGTACAGCATTCAAGTTTTTCAAAATAAAATAGTGGCAGGTAAGTTTTTATTTTAATTTCAAAGGTTAATTAATTAATTGTTTGCAGTACTTAAAACGCAAACCGTGCAAAACTCATGGAAAATTATTACAGAATGATCAGATATACAAAGTGTAATGGAAATTAATTTTTGTATCGATGCCATTTAATAATTATTATTCAATATACAATAGGGCACAATGTTTAAAGCTTGTTTCAGAAATCGTAAAATACCAAGGTAGTTTTTCCAATGCCTCACCAAAATATACGTAGCTCTTTTGTTTGTTTAAATTAGCTATACACCGATCTCTAATGATCATATTTCAAACCTTTATCAAAAATACCGAATTTTATCACAATCGGTTACGAAATAGTTAACTGGAATATGCATTTTTTTAGAATATGGCCAATTATAGTGAAAATTGGCCATTTCTTAAATGATTATGGTGAGCTACGACACTTGCGATGGAAATGAGATTCTAAAATAATTATTTGATAAAGTTTTGAAACAGTTTTTGATTGAAAGGAAGCCAAATAGGGAATCGCTCTTCTTCCTCTGTTGCTAAGTGATGAACCACCTATTACGGTACACATGCTTAGAATTTGATTAGGATTATTTCGGTTACTATACATCATAAAACCGGTGGTTGCGACATATTAGAATAATCTCCACCGCAGAAAACAATGCATTGTGAACAACATAAGAACAATCAAAAGATTGGTGAGTGTGAAGAGCAAGGGTCTCCATATTCTTGATTTTTTTAATTATTTATAGTTTAGTTGTTACGACTGGCATACGCCTCCACTTCAAACAGAGGAATAAAATTTTTTGGCGAAGATTCCAAACGCTCAAATAATTTAAATTTTTTTGTAGTTATAAAATACCATGACCACCATGGTGTTATATTTACATATGCTCGATGATTTTATGATTTCCGAATTTAAATTTAATATTCCCTCCGATTGTTATGTAAACATATTTTAAATTTTTTTGCATTTACTTGTTTTCTATATTGTCATGTACAAGCATATATATCTCTTGCGAGTTGGTGTGTGTACATGTATTATGTAGTATGAGATGGAATATTTGCGTTATTAAAATGTTCAATCTGGAATATTCTATTTCTCTTTCTGGTATCATTGGCTTAAATTAACGCGTGATATTTGCTCTGAGTGGGGATACAACCGATCGGTGTATTAGACATGAATCCGATGCGGCCGTACAGATGAGTATGTACGTATGTTCGTCGTCGTTGTTCGTCTTATTCGTTGTATTTGTGTACATAAAAAAACATAAATATCAATAAAGATTTTACAATAATAAAAAATAAAAAAAAATTAAAATGATGAACGATGTGCACAAATACAACGAATGGGACGAACAGCGATGCGAAGTGCAAAATAGAGGGGGAAAAATTGACTGATTTCTATTTTTGAATAAAAGAAAATATTTAGTCTAGTTTTGGATTTTGATAAACAGCGGTCGAGTAAGATTGTTCTCGAGGGCAGACTATCAAAACTTCATGTGTTGTAAATTAATTTTTGAAATTAAATTAAAAATTTTAAATTTTTTTTTTTCGTTATCATTTTGATAATTATTTTGTTGCCGTGTGGCATACATATGTATATAGTTATAGTTTTCTATAAACTTTTTTTTGATTAAGTGCCGTGGTGCCGTATAGTTTATAATTGGGGTGTGATCATTTATTATTTAACATAAACTGTTTTCAATGAGCTGTATTATACAGTATATATTTTTTTTTTTTGATATATGTATTCACTTTAAAAGTCAGATGTTTTTTTTGATATACCATATTTTGTTAAATAAGTTTTAGTGATACAAATAATTCGTGAATAAGGGAATACATTTTTTTTTGTTAAAAGACATGTGTAAATAGGTTTTGAAAAAAAAAAAAAGTATTGATAATAAATATATAAAAGTTAAAAAAGAAGAAATTCACATTCTTAAATCTAAAAAGACAAAAATCGTTGTGATTGCGTTTTCTTAATCAGTGTACTTAAACCAAATTTGAAAAAAAACCCTAAAGGTACACGCCTCAAATATAAAATCTGGGAAAAAATTGATGGCTAATTGTTAATAAAGAATTCGTGAAGTATTTGGTCTTTTTGCTGTAACTGCGTCAATTAGACCGTGATATTGGAGCTGTGTTCCCGCCCGTGGGGGCAGGCAATCAATTGTGTAAGGGGGATCCTGCGTCGGCGCTGGTTGGTGTGTGGTCGGACGGGCCTTTAAAAATAAAAGGTAAAACAATCAAGGGACAAACAATCTGGCTAACTGTAAATTGTAGTTATACAAGTTATGTAACAGTTTGTTTCTCCCTCGCTATTTTCATTATATTGTACATATATTACTATTTTTACCGTTCGTTTTCGGCGTTTCGTGGTGGTGCACCGATTTGGTGAAAACCCCACTTAGAGCAAAGTATTGTCAGGTTATATTTTTTTTTCCGTCATTTTGATTAATTGCGTTTGGAATTTCCGTTTTTTCTCTCTTCGCTTCGGCTCGGTTGTCCGTTTTTTGGTGTGGTTCGACCCCATAACGGTACATTTCTTTCAGGTATTTTTGTGTTTTTCTTAATTTTCTTAAAACAGTGATAGTGGGGGTGAAATTTAACATTAACGTAGAATCAGTTTTAACGTAATTTATCTTGCTTAATTTTAAATTTTTTCTCTTTTACCGTAACCTAAAATTTTTTCTTTGAATTTCTAACTGTAGTGTGCTACGCCGCACCATGTGCGCGTAAACAAATAATTGATCGGATGATGTGAGGGGTGGTCATGTGAAGGATCGGCCTTTTTCCACCCTGTTCCGTGCGTGCCGTTCGTTCCTCCAGGACAGGCTGTGCTGGAGGGCGGCACGCCATATGAGTTGATCGCGTCGGGGTGACGGTCTCCGTTCCGGGGGATTGTCGCTGGGATTGTCATGCGGGCGTCCTTCCCTCATAGTGGCATCGGTGGCCGTCGCGACTGGGAAACAGAATCCCAGTAGGCGGGCCGATGAGGGGAGGCCCGTGTGGCAGTCACGGTGGTGATCGCCTGGGATTGAGACGGTCACTCCGGATCGATCACTCCCAGCTTATCATTTTCTTTTTGTCGTTGAGGCCGTGGCAATATAATTTTAATTTCCATTTGCCCCTCTAATTTTGTTCTTCATGCGGTTATTCAAGCATGAGAAATATGTCTGAAAACCCCCACGCCGCACCGTGAGCTCTAGCCAGCTACTATACCGCATCAGACCGCTATTCTCATGTCTGTTAACGTAATCCCTTGGGGATTGCGTTACATAGTAACAGGATACGTCTCGGCTTCCCAAAAATACTGCACCAGGTTTTGAAATATATCTAATTTATCCGCATGGGAAGAGAAGATGAATTCGTCAGTAGCATTTACGAAAAAGAAATCTTGTAGATCGACGCCGGAAACGAAGTGGCCTGCAGGTTATCATACCAAATTTGTTTTCTTTTAGGTTTTCACCCACTATTTTTTCCAGGAAGCATCAGCTTCCAAAATAATGCGGCTCCAAAAATCAGTTGTGAAATGCACGATATGATATCAGTAAACACAACTTGAAACAGCCCTGAAGGCTGAAGCGACAAGAGTTTTTTTGGCAAGAAATTGTCACTAATTAATTCTAGGTTAACAGAGATTAAATAGTTCCAACTTTGAGTACACTGGTCGATATTTTGTCGAAAAATATATTGCTTCACCCTTCAAGCTATTCACCTTTCAAGTCAAATTGACCAGCCATTGCTGTACAGCAAAAAAAATTGTCACCGCTGATTTTAAAAATACTCAATTAATTCGGTCTAAAGAGACCAAAGTATTGAAATCCTACCAAAAATGATCAAATATTTAGGTGGCCAAAACCAATTTTCTCGACGTTTTAAAAGTCCCAAAATCGGAAAAAGCAAACAAAATGTCCAGAAAAAAATGTCAGCTAAACCGTAAAAAATAAAAAGTAAAAAGTAAAAAGTAAAAAGTAAAAAGTAAAAAGTAAAAAGTAAAAAGTAAAAAGTAAAAAGTAAAAAGTAAAAAGTAAAAAGTAAAAAGTAAAAAGTAAAAAGTAAAAAGTAAAAAGTAAAAAGTAAAAAGTAAAAAGTAAAAAGTAAAAAGTAAAAAGTAAAAAGTAAAAAGTAAAAAGTAAAAAGTAAAAAGTAAAAAGTAAAAAGTAAAAAGTAAAAAGTAAAAAGTAAAAAGTAAAAAGTAAAAAGTAAAAAGTAAAAAGTAAAAAGTAAAAAGTAAAAAGTAAAAAGTAAAAAGTAAAAAGTAAAAAGTAAAAAGTAAAAAGTAAAAAGTAAAAAGTAAAAAGTAAAAAGTAAAAAGTAAAAAGTAAAAAGTAAAAAGTAAAAAGTAAAAAGTAAAAAGTAAAAAGTAAAAAGTAAAAAGTAAAAAGTAAAAAGTAAAAAGTAAAAAGTAAAAAGTAAAAAGTAAAAAGTAAAAAGTAAAAAGTAAAAAGTAAAAAGTAAAAAGTAAAAAGTAAAAAGTAAAAAGTAAAAAGTAAAAAGTAAAAAGTAAAAAGTAAAAAGTAAAAAGTAAAAAGTAAAAAGTAAAAAGTAAAAAGTAAAAAGTAAAAAGTAAAAAGTAAAAAGTAAAAAGTAAAAAGTAAAAAGTAAAAAGTAAAAAGTAAAAAGTAAAAAGTAAAAAGTAAAAAGTAAAAAGTAAAAAGTAAAAAGTAAAAAGTAAAAAGTAAAAAGTAAAAAGTAAAAAGTAAAAAGTAAAAAGTAAAAAGTAAAAAGTAAAAAGTAAAAAGTAAAAAGTAAAAAGTAAAAAGTAAAAAGTAAAAAGTAAAAAGTAAAAAGTAAAAAGTAAAAAGTAAAAAGTAAAAAGTAAAAAGTAAGTAAAAAGTAAAAAGTAAAAAGTAAAAAGTAAAAAGTAAAAAGTAAAAAGTAAAAAGTAAAAAGTAAAAAGTAAAAAGTAAAAAGTAAAAAGTAAAAAGTAAAAGTAAAAAGTAAAAAGTAAAAACAAGTAAAAAGTAAAAAGTAAAAACAAGTAAAAAGTAAAAAGTAAAAAGAAGTGAAAAGTAAAAAGTAAAAAGTAAAAAGTAAAAAGTAAAAAGTAAAAAGTAAAAAGTAAAAAGTAAAAAGTAAAAAGTAAAAAGTAAAAAGTAAAAAGTAAAAAGTAAAAAGTAAAAAGTAAAAAGTAAAAAGTAAAAAGTAAAAAGTAAAAAGTAAAAAGTAAAAGTAAGTAAAAAGTAAAAAGTAAAAAGTAAAAAGTAAAAAGTAAAAAGTAAAAAGTAAAAAGTAAAAAGTAAAAAGTAAAAAGTAAAAAGTAAAAAGTAAAAAGTAAAAAGTAAAAAGTAAAAAGTAAAAAGTAAAAAGTAAAAAGTAAAAAGTAAAAAGTAAAAAGTAAAAAGTAAAAAGTAAAAAGTAAAAAGTAAAAAGTAAAAAGTAAAAAGTAAAAAGTAAAAAGTAAAAAGTAAAAAGTAAAAAGTAAAAAGTAAAAAGTAAAAAGTAAAAAGTAAAAAGTAAAAAGTAAAAAGTAAAAAGTAAAAAGTAAAAAGTAAAAAGTAAAAAGTAAAAAGTAAAAAGTAAAAAGTAAAAAGTAAAAAGTAAAAAGTAAAAAGTAAAAAGTAAAAAGTAAAAAGTAAAAAGTAAAAAGTAAAAAGTAAAAAGTAAAAAGTAAAAAGTAAAAAGTAAAAAGTAAAAAGTAAAAAGTAAAAAGTAAAAAGTAAAAAGTAAAAAAGTAAAAAGTAAAAAGTAAAAAGTAAAAAGTAAAAAGTAAAAAGTAAAAAGTAAAAAGTAAAAAGTAAAAAGTAAAAAGTAAAAAGTAAAAAGTAAAAAGTAAAAAGTAAAAAGTAAAAAGTAAAAAGTAAAAAGTAAAAAGTAAAAAGTAAAAAGTAAAAAGTAAAAAGTAAAAAGTAAAAAGTAAAAAGTAAAAAGTAAAAAGTAAAAAGTAAAAAGTAAAAAGTAAAAAGTAAAAAGTAAAAAGTAAAAAGTAAAAAGTAAAAAGTAAAAAGTAAAAAGTAAAAAGTAAAAAGTAAAAAGTAAAAAGTAAAAAGTAAAAAGTAAAAAGTAAAAAGTAAAAAGTAAAAAGTAAAAAGTAAAAAGTAAAAAGTAAAAAGTAAAAAGTAAAAAGTAAAAAGTAAAAAGTAAAAAGTAAAAGTAAAAAGTAAAAAGTAAAAAGTAAAAAGTAAAAGTAAAAAGTAAAAAGTAAAAAGTAAAAAGTAAAAAGTAAAAAGTAAAAAGTAAAAAGTAAAAAGTAAAAAGTAAAAAGTAAAAAGTAAAAAGTAAAAGTAAAAAAGTAAAAAGTAAAAAGTAAAAAGTAAAAAGTAAAAAGTAAAAAGTAAAAAGTAAAAAGTAAAAAGTAAAAAGTAACAAGTAAAAGTAACAAGTAACAAGTAACAAGTAACAAGTAACAAGTAACAAAGTAAAAAGTAAAAAAGTAAAAAAGTAAAAAAGTAAAAAAGTAAAAAAGTAAAAAAGTAAAAAAGTAAAAAAGTAAAAAAGTAAAAAAGTAAAAAAGTAAAAAAGTAAAAAAGTAAAAAAGTAAAAAAGTAAAAAAGTAAAAAAGTAAAAAAGTAAAAAAAGTAAAAAAGTAAAAAAGTAAAAAAGTAAAAAAGTAAAAAAGTAAAAAAGTAAAAAGTAAAAAAGTAAAAAAGTAAAAAAGTAAAAAAGTAAAAAAGTAAAAAAGTAAAAAAGTAAAAAAGTAAAAAAGTAAAAAAGTAAAAAAGTAAAAAAGTAAAAAAGTAAAAAAGAGTAAAAAAGTAAAAAAGTAAAAAAGTAAAAAAGTAAAAAAGTAAAAAAGTAAAAAAGTAAAAAAGTAAAAAAGTAAAAAAGTAAAAAAGTAAAAAAGTAAAAAAGTAAAAAAGTAAAAAAGTAAAAAAGTAAAAAAGTAAAAAAGTAAAAAAGTAAAAAAGTAAAAAAGTAAAAAAGTAAAAAAGTAAAAAAGTAAAAAAGTAAAAAAGTAAAAAAGTAAAAAAGTAAAAAAGTAAAAAAGTAAAAAAGTAAAAAAGTAAAAAAGTAAAAAAGTAAAAAAGTAAAAAAGTAAAAAAGTAAAAAAGTAAAAAAGTAAAAAAGTAAAAAAGTAAAAAAGTAAAAAAGTAAAAAAGTAAAAAAGTAAAAAAGTAAAAAAGTAAAAAAGTAAAAAAGTAAAAAAGTAAAAAAGTAAAAAAGTAAAAAAGTAAAAAAGTAAAAAAGTAAAAAAGTAAAAAAGTAAAAAAGTAAAAAAGTAAAAAAGTAAAAAAGTAAAAAAGTAAAAAAGTAAAAAAGTAAAAAAGTAAAAAAGTAAAAAAGTAAAAAAGTAAAAAAGTAAAAAAGTAAAAAAGTAAAAAAGTAAAAAAGTAAAAAAGTAAAAAAGTAAAAAAGTAAAAAAGTAAAAAAGTAAAAAAGTAAAAAAGTAAAAAAGTAAAAAAGTAAAAAAGTAAAAAAGTAAAAAAGTAAAAAAGTAAAAAAGTAAAAAAGTAAAAAAGTAAAAAAGTAAAAAAGTAAAAAAGTAAAAAAGTAAAAAAGTAAAAAAGTAAAAAAGTAAAAAAGTAAAAAAGTAAAAAAGTAAAAAAGTAAAAAAGTAAAAAAGTAAAAAAGTAAAAAAGTAAAAAAGTAAAAAAGTAAAAAAGTAAAAAAGTAAAAAAGTAAAAAAGTAAAAAAGTAAAAAAGTAAAAAAGTAAAAAAGTAAAAAAGTAAAAAAGTAAAAAAGTAAAAAAGTAAAAAAGTAAAAAAGTAAAAAAGTAAAAAAGTAAAAAAGTAAAAAAGTAAAAAAGTAAAAAAGTAAAAAAGTAAAAATGTAAAATGTAAAATGTAAAAAGTAAAAAGTAAAAAATAATAAATTTTATTTACAGATTTATTTATTTATACTTTATATTTTATGCAATATATGTACAAACAAAATAAAAACATTAACTTACAAACTAAAAAAAGTAAAAGTAAAAAGTATTAAGCATAAAATATAAAGTAAAGTAAAAAACACATTGTGTTGTGAATTGAGTTCCATTTGCAGGTTTAATAAGGTTTCGTTGAGAATCGCGTTGTTGGCCAGAGGGTTGGATATTTATTTGAGAGTTAAGTCATTTATGTACGTGTTTAGTTTTCAAAACGTGTTGATTTTGAGTTTACGTTTGGGGTTGAATTGAGGGTTGAGTTTTATTAATTGAGTTAAGTAATGAGTTGGGGTTGAGTTATGGTTGAGTTAAGGGTTAGATTGAAGGTTGTATTAAGGTCGAATTAGGATAAAATAAGGCATGAGTTGAAGTTGATTTGGTTTTGAGTGAGGGTTCGGTTTTCGGTTGGAGTTTATTTTAGGGTCGAGTTGAGGTTATAGTTCGATGTATATTGAGTTGATTTGATTGAGTTCATACACGCTTGTAGCTTTCAAATCTAGTTGATTTCGTAATTGTGTTATCCTTGAGTGTGCAGTTGATTAGAGAGTTGAGATTTTGTTTGAGCTAATTAAAGTTGAGGTCGAGATAGGTTGCATGGAGTTGAGTGGCAGAAAAACAAGAGAAGCGTTTGTAAGGGTCTTTAAGCCGTAATTTTAAAATAATTTGGTACTATAAAAAACGAACTCGTTCATTTTCGATGACAAGCGATTTTATAAACGCTTTATATAGTATTTTATGTCGTTGTTGTTCGCCTGTACATAATTTGTGGTCTTAAAATGTAAGTACATAATTTTAATATACATTTATATATATAAAGCAAACAATTTGTTTACGTATTTAGAAAAGAATAGATAATTTTTGCTAAAAACTAACGTGTATATTTAATTATAAAATAGTGAAACTAAAATAATAGGTTATGTTATTAATTTTTTAATGAAATTTGTGGTTCAATATTAAATTTTGTAAAATAATTCTTAACATTTGTCATTATTTTCTAATGTTTTAGGTCATTAAAAAAGAAAAACTCAAACACAAACCAGGCGCAATACAGGGAACTTGCTGAGTTCCTAGAAGAAAACAAAGATTTGGCTCGAGGACTTCTAAATTCACCCGATGCAAAAAAAGCAAGTCGAAGCTCTATGGGGTGAAGCAATTAACAAATTTAATTTATGTGGGCCGCTAATATATGATGTGTTGGGATGAAAACGTGTAAGAACCTATTAGTTTGATGTTAAATAAGTTTAGTTTACCAATAAATAGCGCGTAAAATTTAAATTTAAGAGTAGAAAAATGACGGCTCTCGATAGCAGCTATCCGGAGCGAATAAAAAAACGCAGCTATTATTGTAATATTTAAATTTTTAGGTTTGGAAAGACTTGAAATACAAAATAAGAGAAAATCTCACAAAAAATAAAGCTGAGCGGGCAGGAACCGGTGGTGGTCCCTGCAAATTTTATTATTTCAGATTTAAACAAATGTAAAGGTGGGTCGGGCCAAGAGTATGGAGCACCAAAATCGCTGAATTTTATTCATACAAAGATAGATCAAGCGCAAATTGAAGATTACGTACTAGCCGAAGCGACTTGCATTGATATAGATATGCCGTCTTTACCAGAAGCTACAGAACGGCGCTCAACAAAAAAACCACGAGCAAAAGCCACACAACAAAGTTTCTATGAAGATTTATCGTCACAGTTTAAAATTGTAATCGGGGAGTTAAAGAAAATTTCAAGGTTTCAAAGAAAACGATTTTATCAGAGTGAGGAAAAGCTAAAATTAAAAAAAGAAGCCTTACAAAATAAAAAGTAGTATCGGCTAGAGAAACTCAAGTTGAGAAAAGACAAATTAGAACTTAAAAAAAATAAAATTAATTTGCCGCTGAGGAAGAATAACCGGTCATCGTACGACTCCGAAAATTAAAATTTTAGTTGTTAAAAGATGTAGATATTGGTTTTATTATTTTTTATTTTATTACTTTGCTTTATGCCATATCAACTGTGATGAATTAATTAATCTAATGAATTATGTGATTTTTATGAAGAACTTGTTTTTATTGACAAAATAAATATACAAAATAATATTATAAAATTGCATTTTTAATTCGTTCACGAACTTTTTTGGCTGCATTTGCTGTTGTAGTGTTATCGGAGGTATGTTCCATCATAAGGCTAACTGCGTCATTATCCAGTGGTATATCATCATTCCAATCAACGCCATAGTGGATGCATATATTGTGCAAAACACAACAAACATTCACGATTTGGCAAGCTTTTTCTGGAGTATAATGTAGCTGCCTTGCTGAGAGTAGGGCTCTAAATCTAGCTTTCAACAGCCCGATACATCTTTCAACTGGATTACGCGCTTTTGAATGCAAGGTATTAAACCTTGCTTCAGATGAACCGTCAGCAGCTGCTCTAAACGGAGTTATAATCCAGGGCTCTAATGGATATCCAGAATCCGCTATAATAAAAAATGTTATTTTTTATATAAAATATTACCTTTGAAAATCTTTACGTATCAGCCATGAATTTGTATCGCCAGCTCTCCATTGACGCTGTAAATATTCTCGGGCGCTGCTAAGACTCCAAATCATTGAGTCATGGCAGGAGCCACCATAACGGGCATTAACTGCTTTGATCCGCAGTTTATGGTCACAAATCTTGAAATTAAGTTAAGATATTGGTTCAAAAACAAACCAAATATGTATGTAATCAAAATTGAAGTATTAAATCTTACCAACATAATACTTAAGCTATGATATCCTTTCCGATTAAAGTAAATATGTTCTGAAATGGATGGTTTCAAGATACTAATATGGCTTCCATCAATGCACCCGATTACACCGGGGTACCCAATTTTTTCATAAAATCTTTTCTTAGTTTCTGTTTTTTTGTGCTCGGTTATGTCCAGTGCAATCCATTTAGAACATAATTTTTTTTCTATTATATCTAGGGTTTCACCGAAAAATTTGCTTACCGTTTGTTGCGCCAGCTCAATATTGTAGTCTTGCCCTACACCTCGTTGATAGGAACCTTCTGCAAGAAGACGAAGTGTTGCAGCCAATTTTGTAATTGGTGGAATGCAATTGCTGTTATGTGTTTTAAAATCTCCCGATATTTCTTCCATACATATGCGAAAGCTTCTTTTGATAGCCGAAATAATTGCCAAAAACTATTATAATAAAAGAATGTTTAGTATACTAACAAAATGTAAAATATCAGAAATTTTATACTAACGTTGTTTCTGGAAGAGGAAGAGGAGACGAAGTGGCTCTTACGCTTCTCCGATCAAGTTCATCTTTGCTATCGCTGTCCATAAAATAATGGGCAATTGAATTCATGTTGCGAATTTAAATGTTTACTTTTTTATAATAACCTTAAACTTCATATATTTGACAGGTAATGATAAGTTCAGTGCCCAAAAATTCGCTTATAGCGTTGCGTTGTTTGTAGTGTGGTAGCATTAGGCGAAGCGAAAATGAAAAAGCGAAGAACAACGAACCCCGGCGGAGTCGGTGGTAAGGCCCAAGATTATTTCTTCGTTTCATTATATTATTCATTCTACTCTATAAACATATCGATTGTCGCGCTCTACTCTTCGAGCGAGGTAATATTGTAACTTTTTTTTTGTTTTCGTGATCACTCTATATATAAATACAAGGTTATAGCAAAGCATTCCTAAAAATACAAGCCGTCAGGATAACATTCGAACTTAATATAAGGGGGATAGAAACATAAAAAAAAATTGATTTTTCATACAAATCATAATTTAAGTTTTTTTAATATCGTTTTTCGTAAATGAAAAATCTTACAAAAAATGAATTTTGATTTATATGTTATCAAGAAGAATAATTGATAAATATTTGATTTGAAAATTAATTATTAAAATTTTGTTTATAGATATTTAATTTATGATTTTTTTATAATAGAAAAATGTCAATAAATAGCAAAGACGTTAAACTAAAGAGGAGAAACAAACTTTTTTTTCTTTCATGCAAACAAACCATTTAGTTTTTATTGTTGTTAAAAAGTGGTTGTACGTAGTTTGTTTATTTCTAGTGTATTGTATTTTAAAGTCTTTAATAGATAGTAAGTAAGATCTTACGTCATTTATTTCGTTTTTATAATAATTTTATACTGTATTTTTCACATAGACATACAAACAAAAAGTAAATTTGTACAATTTTATTTTAATTATATTAATAAAATTACTAAATTTAAGTTATTGATTTTAAAATATGTTATACTCAAAGGTTTGATTTAAATATAAACCTAAAAATATTTTCTGTTAAGAGTATTTTTCATTCATAAAATTTTAATCAAAAATGTTTAGTTTTACATGGGTTCTTATGGGAAATCGTCAAATGTATCTCCCTTAAATTAAGCTTCTTTTAAAATTGGTCTAAACCTGACGGCTTGTATATTTAGGAATGCTTTGGTTAAAGAGACCATATTGCAAGGACGGCAAAGTAAATCACGCCTAAACTACCAAAACATTAAAGTTCAGATTCACATTTAGGATTATTCATGATATTTTACTTTCTTTTACTCTAGAAAGTATAGTAATCATGAAAATTTTGAACCTTGAGATTTTTAGAGATTTATTTGTTTTGAGGTCCCCTGAGTCCGAAAAAGTGGGTTTCGAAATGGTGTCTGTCTGTCTGTCTGTCAGTCTGTTAGTCTGTCAGTCTATCTGTGTCCTCTCTACAGCCCAGATGGTTTAACCAATCGAACTGAAATTTCAGATTTAAGCTTTTTTGATAAATTGGGAGGTCCCAGTGAATTTTACTCCAAATCGGCTAACCGGAAGTGGCCACTTCCTTGGTCCAGAAAATTTATTTTGCAAATATCTTAAAAAGTATAAGGTTTACAAAAAATTACTTTAAACAAAATGTTTCCAAAAATTAAAAACAAATAAAAATAAAAAATTAAAAAAAAAATTAAAAAAAAAATTAAGAAAAAAATAAAATTTCTCAAAATTCTCTGTTCGTAAAAGAAAGTCGTGTGTTGGCCACACCTCCATTTTTTTAATTCTTTTTAGAGTATTCTTTTTATTTAATCCCAAAGGACAACGCTTGGTGCAGGTTATTAATGTACACGCTTTTACAGTAGCATTCTAAAGTTTTAATAAAAAAATCTAGTTACTTACCCCTAGTTTTTAGGATTTATCTGTAATCCAAAGATTGAGCCAAAAAAGATTCTAAAAAAAAAAATTCTATATTTTCATAATAATAATTTAAATCAAATTACAACAAAAATGTATTCAAATATCGTCTGCAAATAAATTTCAAAATAAAATACATGATTACTGCATTTGCCACCACATTGATAAAATATAAACTAAAAATAAAATAATTTATTGAAAAATCGAAAATTCCTACACAATTTTTTCTTTAAACTTACATTTTTGCAATTATAATCGCCCGTGGAATGTCTTCCTCCGTTTCTTTGCAAATAAATTTTCTCACACCTTTACCTGTTCCTAAAATTGTTGAATATTTGTCTACCTTACGCATGTCAGTATCGAAAATTGTTCTATCCATGTTATTTTGTTGGTCATGAATAGTTGCAAATCGATCAGTACTGAACCGAATCTCAGATCGACAATATGGCACGAGTGTCTGGCTAGTACTAAATATTTTTCGTTGAACTTTCATCATTCTGGATTTAAAATTAAAGGATTTAAATGGATTATTGTGATATATTTACAATGAAGTTCCTTACATTGGTTGCTGGCAGAATAATCTAAGAAGTGTATCGATAAAAATTGCAGGTATTATTTGATATAAAACTAGTCGAATATAGTGATAGTAGATACATCTTGTGAACGAACCATTTGGAGTCCAAATTGAATAATTTAGAGGCATCTTAAATCGAAGTTCTTCAACTAAAATAAAACTTCGATGAAAAATGTAAATCTTTTGTTTGATGTATTGGGTATATGTAAAAATAAATGCCGTTTTCCTAATAGATGGCACAATTGTTTTTATATGTATTGGGTGAATCTGGTAATACATGTTTTTGAAAAGTCTCTTCATAACCATCAAAACGTAGTATATAACATTTGATTAAAATATAAACAACACAGTTTTTTATTCGAATTGAAATGGAGAGTTTTGTTCCGAATAAGCGTCATTTGCGGACAGTTTTGTTGTATTTCTCTACTATAAAGAAAAGCGCTGCTGAAAGAACCATAACTTTCAGCAGCGCTTTTCTTTATAGTAGAGAAGTCGTTTACTGCTATTAGAAGCTTACGGTGCATATGCTTTTTCTGATAGTATGTATAGAAGGTGGTTTAGGAAATTTGAAGAAGGTTTATTCGATATTGAAAACGCACAAAGTGAAGGTAGACTGAAAAAATTGGAAGATGAAAAATTGCAAGTATTGGATGGAATGTCGAAAAATCACTTCTGAAATGCTTCTTCAAAGACAACTAAGAAAGGTTTATCTGCATTGGCTTGCGACTGGAGATGAAAAATGGATTTACTACTAGATTCTTAAATCTAAAAAGCTTATGTAAAGCCTGGTGAAGCTGGTTCATCACAGCAAAGAAATACAACAAAATTTCCCGCAAATGACGATTATTTGGCAAAAAACTCTCCATTTTAAATCGAATAAAAAACTGTGTTGTTTATATTTTAATCAAATGTTATATACTATGTTTTGATGGTTATAAAGAGACTTTTCAAAAACGTGCATCACCAGGTTCATACAACACATGTAAGAACAATTGCGCCAACTATTAGAAAAACGGAACTTACTTTTAAATATACCCAATACGTACTATGTATTTAACTCACGAAGCTCGCAATAACGCTTGAATGTTCCAGAATTTTCGTAAATAATGCTTGCGTTATAGTATTCAATTTGCCATTTCCTAAAATTATACATGTATATAGTTCGATATCAATTGTAGCATCGGGATACAAGAATAATTGAGAAATCTGCGGATGCTACTCACTTTTTGGTTGCATGGAGCCAGGATGTAGTTATAACCGCATTCGCAACCTTATCAGCTGGCACGCATAACACATAGCCAGCTGACTTAATAAAAGCAGATCGTATCACACCTCTTGCAGCACCTATCCCAAATCCAAAAAGTCCATTCAATCCTTCACAATAATTTGGAATGGGATCTTTAACAGCAGCAGTGACTACAGACGGTCGCACCACACATATTGAAAAATCATTACGATACTGAAAAACCAAATCTTCACCCAGATGTTTCGACAGCGAGTATGTATTTGGGAAATTACCTAAAATCCTAGAATTTAAAATAATCGTAATAGTAATTAATAGAATACAGCTACTAGCTCAATTACTTTGCTTGAAGCGCATTCATCGTATTTTCATTAAAACGTTTGCAAGCTTTAGCAAGCCTAAATGTGTCAATTTGTGATTTATAGTGTCGCTCCTCGGTAACATCGACATATGATTGCGAATATGCGGTCGAAATGTAAACAAAGATTTCGAGATGTTTAATACGCTTCGATAATTCGAGCATGCGATGCGTTCCAAGTGTATTTGAATTAAAAGCTTCCCAAATTGGTAGATCAAATCGAACGCAGGCCCCACTATGCAATACGATTTGAACATGTTCATAGATTTGTTGTAGATCATCGTTACTCATGTTGAGATCGGGTTTTGTTAAATCGCCATTAAAAATGTTCACCTTTTCCAGTTGTTTAGGGTTATTGTTGCGTAAGTTATCGAACACCTGCAAATTATAAACGAGACAGACAAAATAGAAAATTACGCTTGAATTCGATTAATTTTAATATTAATTAGTCGGCTGTAATACTTAATTGATTATTGTACTAGAAAATAATTTGACCGGCATTGTCAATCTGACCTGGATGGCATAAGTCAAGAAATTAAATCGAAAGTATAAAATAAATTCTTATTGAATTTATAAGAAATTGCGACCAAGCAGTTCATATGGCTCATGACAATTATTTCGTAAAACACGAAATTAACGATGAATATAAGTGCTAGCAAAATATCAAATGAGGTGTTTAATTTACGCACATAAATTAACATGTCTCATGTAAATAAATGGTTCATAGTAAAACTAATATGGAACTAACGAAATTGAAGAAATTTAATATCGAACCGAAAGCTAACAAAATTAGAGCAATCATAGTAAAGGCTAAAATTGGGCAATCCGAATTTTGAGCTGCTTTAGACACTGTAGGGTAAATCTTCTCGGGCGACTCAATAAATTGAAATGCTTTCCCATATAAAAATACATATACAATAGGGTGTTCTTTATTTACCTTTTTTTTTGGTTTGTTTTTTAAATTTTAATGGGTCACCTCTAATTTTGTTCTACCTTTAAAAAAACTGATGTACCTACATAATTTTTTAGGTCGTTTCGGCAATGTTTCAAGGTCACTAAAATAGTTTTAAAATTAAAATTATAACCAGTAAGAGCTTAGAGAAAGTATGGAATCATCTGAATATCTGATATTTTTTTTAATAATGGGAATAAAGAATAACACATCCGTTCTACTTACTAATAATTTTGTCCAACTTCCTATTTAGCCGAAAATGCCTCTGTTGGAACTCTACATGGTTATAATATAAATTTTAAAACCATTTTAGCGACCTTTAAACATTGTCCAAATGAGCTAAAAAAACTGGATACATGAGTTTTTCTGTAGGAAGAACAAAATTGAGGCGTGACCGATAAGATTTAAAAAAAAAAATGGAAAATAAGGACCACCCTAAAACGAAAAGTTTAATCTAAAATTTTTCTAAATGACGTCATTTAAAATTAGGAACCTTTTAAAACAACTCCCCATTTTATTACTGTTGAACGCATCTGAGAGATTTATCAAGCGTTTGAATATTAGTTCAAAGTTAAGGTCACATATATGTAGGTGGTAACTCAGACTAAGTTTAAAGTGAACCACCCTTTTACATTTGCAAAACAGGACATTTTTAGGAAATTTTTAATAAAAGGCGGTGGTCTAGTTTATAGAGAAAGAAAAAGTTGTACTTGTTGCTATTAAATATTTTTTTAAAACAGGCCCAATAATTTCTTCTCGGTTGCTAAAGATGAATGTCAGAGCAATTACACGTAATCTGACTCCATTGCAAAAAAATGGATTTAATTTCTGACAGATATTTAGATTTAGAAGAAAATTGGCGAAACTCGTTCGAAATCAAAGCTTTCGACATCAAGCGATAACGATTTTAGTGTTGGCTGGGCTGATTTATGTGTAATATCAAAGCGACCTTGATTAAACAAAGCCATAGTGTAAGAAACAAAGTTATTATAAGGGAATTAGAAACTAGGAAAAAACCAAACTTTTCCAAACATATGGGAAATCACTTTTTTTATAAGATAAATTCTTAAATGAAAACGATACGAATTCTAATTTAGGTTTCTGAAATATTTTCGTAAATGTTTGAATTTCAACATACACTCCTGGACAAAATTAACGCATATTTTTTTTTTTTTTTTGTAATAAAAAAAAATTCCGCTAGTCAATTTCAGTGGTTCAATATTTTTCTCAAAAGAGCCACAAATGTGGCGTTATGGAATTATAGCGGCTATTTTTCATTGCAAAATGTTAAAATTTGTCGAACTATTTTTTTTTTTTAAATTTTCAAAAGCGGTTTATAAACATTAAAATTAGCTTTATTACAATTTAGTTTGAATGATTTAGTAATGAGTATTTTTCCCCCGTGCACTTATTACAGCTTCCATCCTTCTAGGCATACTAAGTAGAAATCTTTGTATCATTTCTTGCGGGATGAGATTCCACTCTTCTTCCGCTGCAACTTTCAGCTGTGCTAACGAATCTGGTGCGGGATTTCTAGCTCTAATGCGGCGTTTTAGAACATGTTCGGTCTGATTAAGATCGGGACACATTGGTGGCCACTTAATATCGATGTCTTGGAGATATTATCGTACCCTTGCAGCTACGTGGACTGGAGCGTTATCATACATTAACACAAAACTTTCATAACCTATGAAGCTCACATATGGCAAAACGTGATCGTCAAGAATGTTCCGAACATACCAGTCTGCATTCATCCTCAAACCAATCTCCACCAGCTCCGTACGGCCCTCCCAACAGATTCCACCTCAAAACATTATTGAACCTCCACCAAAGCTGACAGTTTGCACCATGTTACATGGCGCGTAGCATTCTCCAGGTCTCCTGTATAAAAGGTTACGTCTATCTGGTTTCCATAATTGGATTCTGGTCTCATCTGAAAATAGAACAGTGGCCCATTGATCAGTTCCCCAATTTGCATGAGTATGAGCAAATTCTAAACGGCTGGATTTGTGGCGGGGAAGAAGCCGTGGAAATTATACGGGCCGTTTTGGAGTTAGGTTCGCTTCTTTTAATCTTCGTTTAATTCTTCTGGCACTAACATTCACTTGGCGCGCACTAAGTAACTCATTTTTTAGTTGAGTAGAAGTACGCTTTCGATCACGTAAATGAATTAATTTTTAAAAATCGGTCGTCATGCTCGGTTACAACATGACGACTTTAACCGCCTCCAGCTCACGAAAGGATGCCATATTACAATGGATCTTATTTTAGGTGTTTGCTTTAGAACACATTTACAAGAACTAATGGTACTGCATTTACAAATAATTGATATGCAATAGAACAAAAGCCGATCAATCATTTCAAACAGAATGCACTTTTGATGAAGCATTTTTGAAAATTTTAATTGATTGGCTTGCAGTTGAATTTATTCAACTTTTCTGATAAAAATATAAATTTGCTTGACACTAGTTATATTAAAATTGACCAGCGGGATTTTTTTTACAAAAAAAAAAAAAAAAATATGCGTTAATTTTGTCCAGGAGTGTATGTATATGAGCAATGTTTAAGTAAATCGTTTTCATTTTCTTGGAGTAATTGATTTATTTAAACCAAAATATAAAAAAAAATTCAAAACAACAGCATTCTGGTCAAATTGAAATAAAAGCTTACTACAATTCGTTTGGCCATTAAGTTAATATATGGTATATTATATAGATGGCCGTAAAAAAATGGTAAAATCGTAACAAAAATTACCACTTGGGGAAATTTCAAGTTCAAAAATTAAAGGAAAAGCAAAATAAATATAAAGTCAATTTTGTACACAAGTAAAACTAAATATAACTTTAGCAAGTATTATTTTAATTCGTCAGAGCCAACTTTGATGAATTTTTCAAAATGAAAGCGGGATAAAAATATTTTAGAAATAATTTAATTTTAATATTTCTGCAATTAATATTTACTTAATACTTATATAGTACTCTTGTGTATACTGTTAAAGATATGTAGAAAACTTTTATATAAACATTTTATAATATTTTTGTTTTTTTTTCATTGAAAAACTTGAAGCTAAAAAACACCATTTTTACTATGGATCCCTATGGAAATTAGAGGAAAGTTTTACCACTAAATAAGCTCCTAAAAAATACGTCCTGATGATTATGACTCTATACTCCAGAAGGCTTTGGTTATATACGTTTTGCACTCCTAATTTACCTCTTTTGCACTTCAAAATAAACCTTTTACAAATCAAGTTTCGATTAAAAAAGGTTGAATTTGATTTGCAAAGATTGAATTTGATTATTATCGTCTCTCATTTACCGAATCTATTTTTTTACCGGTAAACTGTAAATAAAAAATGAATTTACCGATTAACCCGGTAAACTCGGTTTATTTAGAAATAACTATTTTAAATATAAGAAAATTTCAAATTCTCCTGTTTCATATCGCCTTGTCCAGGATTTCATCTTTTGATCACTTTGGAAAATTTCTCGAGAATATTGGAGTATGGGAATGGGACACGTGAGGTTCGAGACTTAATTGGTGATCCGGTGTTTCGAAACAGTCAAATTATTCAACATTTTCGAGATTAATCCAGTATGTTTGAGATTGTCGGGTGTGTTTGATAGTTCGATATTTACGAAACCATCCGATACTCTTTGTGGCTTCCATTATGATTGCATATCATTTTGTTGGGCTTATAACCTTAACTTGCTTAGTAGCATTTTGCTCAGTAGTATTAGTAACATTAAATTACATACTCGATAAATAACTCATATTTCGATATTTTCGTGGGTTTTTTAGGTTTCTACAGGCTTGCTGAAATTATTCCGAGATATTTCCGCGCTTTATTCTTGATATCTTAAGTTTTTCGACATTTCTAGGATTATTCGAAATTTTTAAAGATTTTCAAATTTATTCGAATTTTGTATGGCAATGTTATATGCTTAGCTTTGAGTTGTGGGAACTTGCAGAGTTACACATATAAGTCTGAATCGCGATATTTAGTTGATTTTTCGAGATTTTTTATTTTTATTTTTTATTTATTTGTTGTTAGTGTGAAATGTTATGTATATACTTTACATACACATGTATATACATTTTAATTTTAATTTTAATTCTAATTCAATTCAATTTTATTTAAGTGAAATAATAAATAATGTGTGATTTTGGAAAATGCAATCCACCGCGATGCATTTATCAGGCAATGTTTTATATTTATAGATAAAGAAATCAAAATTCTTGATATCTTGATGATTTTAACTTTTGTGTGGTTTTACAAGAAATTAATTTACTAAAATCTAATAATTGAATCGTATTAAAATTGATTTTAACTTAATTTGATATCCGTATTTAATTTCATATCTTATTTTATATTTACGTATACTTGAATGTGTTATTGTGTTTTATTTTATCTACAATCGACACAAATATAGTCTTGAATATTGTTACATAGAAAAGGGATATTGGTATTTATCAGGCAAAGTGTTGAATTTATAGTGAAAGAAATCAAATTTTTTGATTTCATGATTAATTGCATGATTTTCATTTTAATGTTTGTGTAATTGTACATAAAATCTAATTACAAATGTCTCATATTTTAGATTGAATTATAATTAAAACTAAAATTGACTCTGTCTTATTTTATTTTTACTAATAATTAAACATATTTTGGTATTTTATTTTATGTACAACTAACACAAATATATTCTTGAAGCTTGATACATAGCAAAACCATCAAAAATGTTTATACAGGCCATCTCGTTCGCTCTTTACACAGATCCTATTAAGAAAATATACTCTATATGATTGGTTTTTGTCATATAATATTTAAACAACAACAAAAGCAGAGATACATTTTTGTTGGTTTTTGTATAATCGTCACAAATATTTTCCTGTATCTTGATATATAGAACAGGAATGTTTCTATGTCGCTATAAGGGTATTATTTGTATGTAATATAATGAAAACATGATACGTCTCCTGCTGGAAGTTTGGTTGAAAATATTTACCATCTCTAGGTGTGTTGGTGGTTTAGTATATAAGATTCTGTTATTTTTATGTTGGTGTTGTTTTCTCTCTTTTCTTTGTGTTTTTTTTATTCATGAGACAACTATAGTGTTCTTGATAAAATATGAATTTTACGAAAATGTTCTTATACTTCGTATAATCGAGTAAGTTTGAGTCGAATCGGTAACTGCCATATAAATCCTTATAAAATAGTTTATTTAGGTATGATTAATTTTTTTACAGGTTATTATAAACTGCATTAAATTATATTAATTATATTAAATTAATTTAATTAATATTAAAAGATTATAAATTAACTAAATTATATGAATAAAATACTAATATGGAAATATTAATTTTGAGTTGAATTGAGATTTGGTTTGCAACACAAAATGACGTATTTATTTATGTAAGCTAAAATACCTTTAATATGGTACACCGACAAAATTTTTAAGAATATTATTTTTCTATTTCCTCTCATAGATTTATTATTTTACTGACTTGTATTTTTAAGTGGTGATGGTACATGGTGTGGTGAAGATCTCTTCAATAGGTGAATGATGCTAATTGGACTTTTTTAGTTTACTACTGTTTTATAAGTTTTAAATATAATTTTTGAAATATTGATGATCGCTATCTTACAAATAGCAAATAACCAATTAATTTGATATACATTCTCAGAGATATTAATGACCATGATACTCTTGGTAGTTTTAACTGTTGACTGGTACTTTTCTAAGTTTTGAAGGTTTTATAGTTTACATCTTTAAGGGTTGTGTTTGTGAGTACCAAATGGAGATAAATGGAAGGAATTGTTGGATTGTAGGATGTTATCAGTTAATTAACTAAGGTTGAGGGGTAGTGTGGTTGTGGAAAAATTGCGGAATTGCTTCAAATATAAAAGTAGTTTGAGCTTAACAGTAATTTTAAGTTGCGAAAATGACTAATGTGAAGGAAATCATTAGAATATGCAGCTGATATAAATTATACTTAATTATGTATAATTGTTAGATCGCCTCCGAGCTACAGAAATATTGGTGTATTCTCGCTCAGCATCCAGAAACTGCAAGCATCCAGCTGTTATGTAGCGTAGAAATTGTATTGTCTTGTGATAACTATTTTATTTAATTTATCACTAACTAATTTATATAAGTTAAATTCTATTAATTAAATAGTAAAGGTAAGGTATAATGGTGAATTATTAATTTAATTTAGTTTCCAGAGATACCTAGGAAATTCCATTTGAGCTTTATTCGGAAATATCCTATATACATGTAGTACCTAACTAAATTATTGGTGATTCTAGACTTTTTTGCGTCGTAACATAATCAATTTTTAAATTATATTAAATAATTTTATAAATAATTAACTTCAACATTATTAATTCCGTTTTTTCTAGATCTGTAGGAAATTACTGATTAGTTTAAGTTTAATTTTATGGTTAAATAAATATTTTCAACTTTTTATTTTTAAATCTAGTTGCAGTATGTAAACATTTAATTAACTAACTACATAATAACGGTAACTAGTCTATTCTATTATCGATAATTTTTTTTTTGTTTCGATTGCTTTGTTTCCATGTGTGCTTTTCCTTTTAATACTAAATTATTTATAAAATACTATAAATAAATAAAATAAATAAATAAATAAAATAACTAATGAATTTACGCTTTGTAGCTTAGTAATTTAATATTTTTAAACATTTAGAATATTATCTTAGAATTGGGATAGTATCCATATTCGATTTCATAAAATGTTAATTTTTGTAATACTATATACTATATAATATATTGTGTTTTGCTCATTAATATATATTAATTAATTTAGTTTAAAGAATATTTAAAGGTTTCTCTTCCAGAGTTTTCTAATAAATAATTCAATTTTCAGAATTTAACATATGTAGTTCCAGAATTAATCATTATTATAGGGATTAAAATTAAACCTGAGTTTCAGACTTAAATTTTAGCTTGAATCAACTCTCCAGGATCATTTAGTAGTGAATACGCTATAGTTTAGAAATTATGTTGTTCTATGCTAACTATTTTTACTATATATTTACTAACAATTTTTACTAACTATCGATCGCTTAGGTGTCTGTAACCGGGTCGAGTCTGTCCCAACCAATAATCCTATCCTATCCTTCGGTTTTGTTATATGTAAACGGGTGTACGGTGTTCCTGCTATAATGCTTGGTCGTACATCCTTATCAATCAATCAATCAAGTTTGTTTACTGGATATTTGTAACCCTCTAGAATATTTAAGACACTTTGAAAATTCGACATTTTTGAGATTATTTCGAAATTCTTCCTATTCATCATGTTATACTCGAAATTTGTGATGGTTTTTGCGATAAATTTAGAAATCGTCATAGCATTAAGTTGATTGCATGAAATTACGTTTTGTTTGAGGCCTTTGAATTGAATCACGTGTTGTTTTATACTCTGGAAAACGAGGCTAGACAATAGAAGAAATTAGATTTAACTAAAAGCTTTCCTTGTTCATAGGTTCATATTTTTAGGGGGCCCAAGAAAAATTTTGGAGGGGATGCCCGAAATTTGTAGTTACGCCACTGACTACAGCACCCTATCCTGGATATCTGATATTTAAAAATGTAAAAAACTTGTATGAAACCGATACCATGCGAATTGAGAAGTGCAGCAATGCTAAACAAAGGTAGCGCTCTTGAGCACACCTGGAACTACTTTTTATGCTAGGCCATTTATTTTTATGTATTCTAAAACAACTACAGACTCCTATCCTGGGTATTTAATATTCAAGAATGTAAAAAATCCAGAGATAAAGTGCTTTTTTTATTCACCATTCGCAGTTAGCTATCAAGGGCCAATAAAAAAGATGCTTCCGGTTCAATATAAATGGGATACCATCGTATTCCCGAAAATAAAAATTCAAAAAAAATCCCCAAAAAATACAAAATCATCCTTTTTAAGATGATCTTGTGGGATTTTTTTTTTGGGGATTTTTTCGTGCGTAGCACGAGTTGAATGCGTCCGTTTTAACCAGTAAACAATTATCGATCATTAATTTCAACAAGTGCTCTATTTAGTGAGAGGATATGTCCACCCGTTTGTTTTATGTTGTATGCAAATTATTTGACATGGTTTTGTTTACTTGGCTTTTTCATTTTTCCATGTATTAACTAATTCAATAATAATAAAGGGAAATTAAAATAGAATTGTATATTAAGGTAAGTATAACCATACATTGTATAATAAGAAAAAAAATATGATGTTTTTTATATTTAATTAAGGCATGTTATTAGCATACACATTTTATACATGAAAAGTGCAATTTTAATAAAAGACTTGTCGATGAGTTGTATTCCTTCATTCGCTAAAGTCGAATTGCAAGTTACTGTTTAACTCAGTACCAACTGCATCTGTTCCTCGCAGTGAACTAAAAATTTCCGCATGCCTGTTCTGTTGCATATGAAGATAAGGCTGAATTAATTTCATTAGTTGCTGCTCCGAGACATTAGCATTCGCTAGATGCGTACCGCTATGGTATGTAATTTTATTATTAAACCTATCAATCCCAATATTTTGAGCCGTTTCCTTGGTCCATTTTCTAATATTATTAATCACAATTGGACAATTTTAGTACCATGATGAACATCCTGTAAGCTACCAGTCAGGATTTGGGGTAAGAAATAAATGTTCGCTGGTAGCGCTTTTAAGCAGTTTCTCTTTCAGTTTTTGAAAAAGGCGAACTGGGCAAATATCGGCATTTTCTGACTTTGGAATCAACCATTTGCAGTCACAACATTGTTTACTATCTCCTTGGCTAGTTTTTCAAAAAATGAGATTATATTCAATCCTTCCTGTCGGTTTGCCAAAATTATTAAATTCTGGTTTAAAATAGAAAATATTCGCAAAAGCGATTCATTGCCTCTCCAAGCTAATTCTTTGGCAAAAATGTTAAACATTTTTTTTTGCAAACCGTCAGGTGTGTTTTCATACCAAAACTTTTGCATTTTTACACTTTCTTCTAAAATAAATGCTATTGTATTTTCCTACGATTTTTTTTTCCTCTACGATTTGAAGCTCTTTACGTTTTGGATCCCTAGCCTTTCGCGCTTCACTGAACTCAATGTCGTTAATTGGGTCGAATTAAAATTTCCTTGCAACATTTTTGCTATTCCATTCCATAGACTTTTCACTACTGCTTCTTTGTAATCGTTTTTCCGTTTCATGTTATATGCCCAGTCCTTCAAACAAGCAGCAATTTCGGAAATTGTTGTATTTTCGTCGAAATTATATTTTCTGCCAGCACAAAAATCTTGAAATTGGCGCCATTGAGAAATCTTGTTTACTTTTGTGTTCCGAGGTACGATGTTTAATATTGATTTTTCAATTTGAATAGAATTTATTTCGATGCAACGGATATTTGAATCGTCCGTTTCTAGTTTAAAATGTTAATGCGTTTTAATTATGTTAAATACTTTTAATTGTTTTGTTTATACTTTTAATATATACTTTTAATTGTTTTGTTTACTGAATGCAAATTATTCGACAAACTTTTGTTTGCATGGCTTTTCCTTTGGCGTGTCTATAAAAAATGCAATCATAATAAAGCCTGAATTCCACTGTGAATAATTGACTGAACTGACTTCAAGTCGAAAGAAGACAAAAAAAATCCATTGGAGTGACAAAGATAAAGCATGTTTTTGTTATTTTTTTTATAGCACAAATATCTTGATAAATTTTGACAGCGACAGCAAAAAAAAAAAATAAAAATAAAAATTTTTTGGTTATCACTTGGAGTTTTAATTTGGCTATTTCATCACCAATAAATTATTTTAAAAAAAAAACGATTACTTTATTAAATTGCCAATAATAGTATTTAGCGATATTATTACAATTGATCCCAATTTATCACAATTTAACTGTACACAAACTTTACATTTTTTTATTATCACAGCTAATTTAGAAACAACCACCAAAAAAAAATTATGACACTTACCATAAAAATAACAAACTTTTAATTATCTTATTGTGCGGAAAAAAATTTGCGTTCGTACACAAAATTTGTGTGCGTATATTAGTTGGATAACCATAAAATGACCTCGATTTTGATAATTTTTCACCATATTTATGGCGATCCACTAATACAAACACACATTTGATGTAAGTAAAATCTTGACTGGCTGTTTTGTGTTTCTTTCACACAACCACCGATTTTATATTTTTATTTCCCGTTATTTTGACTGACAAACTTTATTCGCAATGGAATTCAGGCTTCAAGCCTGATTTCTATTACAAAATATTTACTGAGAGTAGTTTTTTCTGAATAAAAACATAAAAATGGAAAATGTCATTAAAGTGACAGAGAAATGGTCTTTGTTTTTAATTTTTTTGAAAAATTGCATTGAAAAATTGACATATTTTTCCAGTACTGAAAAAATATACTTTGCTTCATTTATTTTTCAGTAAATTTTGTCAGTATACTATAAAAATGTCAGTATACTATAATAATTTGTTCAGTACTGTAAAACTGAAAAAGTGTTTTTTTTCTCTCACACAGCACGCGAATATATATTTTTATCCCATTTTGTTTATACTCAGTAAATATTTCATAATGGAAATCAGGCTTTAAAGGAAATTAAAATACAATTACATTTTCGAGATTACTATGGTAAAATTCGTAATATTATCAGCAGTAATATGCCACGGGCATTGATAATTTCCCGAAATAATTTTATTATATTCTTCGAAAGCACGTTGCTTGGTAACAACCCGAGGCCGTAGGCCGAGGGCTATTACCTAAAAGCAACGTGCTTGAGGAAATATAATAAAATTATGAGGTATTTATTTATCAATGCTCAAGGGGATTCGTAGAGAATTTTTTTTGCAATTTTATTTTATTCTGTTTTTTTTACATAAAATTGTGAAAGTGACATTTTGAACTAAAAGTGGATGTAATTAACAAATATTTCTTATCACAGAATTAGTTAAGGCTGCTAGATTGTAAATTGTACTATGAAAGTTTCATTTTGAAACAGTATTTCTTTTAAAATAAAACTATAAATTCATTTCATCTAGTAGCCAGAGTATGTTTTGCTAAAATAACAGGCCTATTAAATCGGTCAATTTCGAGTCACGTGTTCGAAATGTTCCAATGAAAACCATAATAATTGATAATTTCCCTAGGGAAGTTATCAGTTTAATGTTATTTTGATTAGTTTATTTCGTGTACGTGACTTAAAATAGACGGATTTAACGGCTTGCTATTTTAGCAAAAAAATGTCGCTGTAATAATGTGTTGTTATACGTATTTTGCATGGCAATCTAAATATTATTGCTGTAATAATTACTTTGCTATAAAATTTTGCATGCCACATTTTGTTAAAGTTGTATTCTCATTTTAATGCTTCGTTGTTTTTTTTTTTGTTATTCGTGGTTATTTTATTCTGTGTATTGTTATTGACGATTGTCAGAAGAGCATCTTACGGAAGATATTAAAAATGTGTCAGACACAGAAATTGCGACGCTACCAAAATAAATGTAGTATTGTATTGCTAAGGTGGCACCTATGATCGATAGCTGTTTCAAGCACCGAATGACGTGCTAAAAAACAAAACAAAATAGAGAAACGTAAAACAAAAGCTAAAAGACAAATTTTTGGCACCGGATGACGTAATTTTTCCATTTTAAGGTAGAATAGAATAACTTACAGTATTTAATAGCGCAAAATGCTCTACATTGTACTAGACTATTATTAATGGAAAAACCATGAAATTTCTAGAAGTTTGGTTTGTCTATATAATAAGGCGAATGAAATCGAATTGGATTATTTATGGTTGGAATGCGACAGTGTAAAGATTAAACTGAGTGATTTGAAAAGTAATTTAGTGCGATATAAAAGTTATAAGTGACAGTAAAATAGTGCAAATATTATAATAAATGGAGTACTTGATTACGGCACTTGGAGTCATCTGAAACAAAAAAAACCGTATTGATTATTGTTTTGCAGGTTTGTCGCTCTGTCCCGTAGCAGATTTAAATAATTTGATTAATAAATAACAAAATGATGGAAATCTAAAAAAAAGTTCAGAAATCGTCCTTTTTTATATAACTAATTCTGCTACCCGATGGAGCCATTGCTGTATAGAATAACGTGTGCAAAAATGAGCATTATAGGTGGGATAGAATTTTTGCGCGTTGAAAGAGAAAAGTGATTGTGCTTGTATGTTATGTGCTTGTATGTTATTTATTTGAGTGTGGCTCTGTGTGCGTTGGTGCGTATTTGTGTGTGTGTGTGTGTGTGTGTGTGTGTGTGTGTGTGTGTGTGCGTGTGCCTGTGGGTGTGTGTGTCTGTGCGTGGCTGTGGGTGGGTATGTGTGTCTGTGTGCGTATGTGTGTGTGTGTGTGTGTGTGTGTGTGTGTGTGTGTGTGTGTGTGTGTGTGTGTGTGTGTGTGTGTGTGTGTGTGTGTGTGTGTGTGTGTGCCTGTTCCCTCACAGAATGACAACTTACCACTACCGATTCACTTTGAAATACCTATTTAAGCTCCAATAACTTGTTTTCTCTTTTTCTTATTTATAACCGAAAATATTTCGAATTTCGGTGTAAATTGTTCACAGTATACTCTCAATATACTATACTTTCAAAATATGCCAAAAAAAAATCGATTTTTCGAAGTCCGAACACCAGAGTAGGTACATCCTTAAATCAATATATTAGTTTGTGAAAAATTGAAGTGGTTTGTTTTATTCACAAACCAGTGGAAAATAGAAAAAATGAGATAGATTTATGGAAATGGAGTCCTTCCAATCGTCAATTGTTAATTTAATTATATTTATGCTTGAGTAACGCGAACTTTTGGTCCTATCCATTATAATGGCATCCAACGTATCTTTTAAATGTGATAGTGTGGTTCAGGATAACAGAATACAGTGCGGTGGTCAATGCAATTTTATTGTGCAATATAAACGTGCAAGCTTGAAGAAGTCTGCTTTTGACTTAATATTCAATTTCATTAATGTGCAACATTTTTAAAGTATTGTACATAGTGATAAACTGTCAGAATTGACCCTGCTAAGTAAAAATATTAAAATGACAATAAAAAATTTTGATAAGTGCGCTTACAGTAATCCAAATCAGCAAGATGCTGCGCTAAGTTTTGTTATGTGTGCGAATGATTCGCTCTTTAGTCACGATAAACATTTTCAAGAAAAATTCAATTGGTCTTAAACGGTAGTTCATCGCTTTTCTATAAAGATAGAGGTAATTATAAACAGGATTACTCTTCGTTTAAAATAAGAGTTTCATATATTGTTTTTGAAAGATTGATGGCTTAAACTTGGCCCGCTGGAGTTCTTGTGAAATAATTCCAAAACAAAATTAAGAGTTATCCTTTTTTAGTGTTACGCCAACCCATTCAACAAATGTCAACATAGGTTTTCAAACATCTTCTACCAAACGTATTAAGAATAAACTAAACTTTTTCATAATCTACCAAAATATTAGAAGCTTAAGAAAAATATTTAATATATTTAAGACTAATATTGCTGCTCTTGACATATTGCCTCATATTTTTCTTCTGTCGGAGGTCTGGATCTAGGAATTGGAACTCAATAAATATAAAATTTCAGGGAATCAGGATATAATAATAAGGTAATGCAGAGCCTCTGAATATCATTTTAATATCTCATTTAAAACGTAATTTCGGTTAAGAAATAGCCAAGTTCCATTCTTACTGACCATCATATTCCAGAACTTCATCAAAAAAATATTTTAGTATCTAATTTTTAGTTCCATTTCCAGCGGACATATCGAATTTCGTCATAATCTATTAAGGAATAGCCAAGTTATAGCATTTTCGTGTAAACAAACAATATTATTTTTAGTTGTCAAACCTGTTAACTGCCTCAAAATTGTACCAAATTAATATAAAATTTTCTAATGAACCATTTATAAAACAATTTACTTGAAGATTTTTCAAAATTAGTTTTTAAAAGAATTTCAATTTTCTCAATTTTTTATTTGTTGGGTTATAATGAACCATATCATAAATAACTTGTCATCGCTCCAACGCCAATTACAAATATTTCAACAGTTGAAGTGAATTGGAAATTGGTGAAGATAAAACCAGATCAGAAAAATCAAGGAATTTTTCGGTGCATTTATGAACGAAAAAATCTTCGGTGAATTTTTCACCGAAATTCAAGAATATCTTGAAATTGACCGAAAAAAGTCGCCGGTGACTTTAGTGTATATCAATTTAAATTTTCAATTTTTTATTATAATTTGAAGAATACAGGCCCTATTCTGGATTTTCCGAAGAATTTCGAATTGGGAACATTGTCATTTTTTTAAATATATTTTGGTATTAATTTTCCAAAGTATACTGTAATTAAGGGCCTATTTAAAATGACCGCACTGAAATATGAATATGATATTAGTAAATGTAAGCGACCTTTTAAAGTTATAATAATAATGAGATTTTAAATACTTATGTTGGCACTGCGTATGGCGTTATGGAATATGATGGTACCCATTGAAATATTTATAAAAGAGATTGAAGAGAATATCAAATCTAATTATAATGGTATGAAGTTACAAAAACCATGAGCAATATAAATTAGTCAAAATTATGTTCAGAGCAAACTTGGTAAGCTTAAAAGCACTCACCAAATGATTTAAATAATCCTTCCGCCGCTGTGCAAAATTATTTTTGTCACGATTACGTATTAATAAATAGACACAATTTACGTCATTACAATCACGCAAAATTTTTTCCACCAGCACTTTTCCAATAAAACCTGTTGCACCGGTAACTAAAACATTTTTGCCAGCATAGAATTGCTTAATTTCTGACATTTTTTTCCAATTAATTCGCACACAAGCCAATGAATTTAAATATCTAAACGATCAGTATTAAATTCACAAAAATTCGTTGACTGGAATAAACTAAAATCGTTTGGTAAAAGTACTGCTATTTATATTAAAAAACCTACAATGTAATCGCAGTACTACAATTACATTGTTATTGATGGAATTTTTTTTTGTAAGTAGCACTAATAAATATTACATTGTCAATAATTTCATTTGGAAATTGGATAAAGGTTAAAGGCATAAACCAGTACAGCATTCAAGTTTTTCAAAATAAAATAATGGCAGGTAAGTTTTTATTTTATTTTCAAAGGTAAATTAATAAATTGTTTGCAGTACTTAAAACGCAAACCGTGCAAAACTCATGGAAAATTATTACAGAATGATCCGATATACAAAGTGTAATGGAAATTAATTTTTGTATCGATGTCATTTAATAATTATTATTCAATATATGTATATTAGGGCACAATGTTTAAAGCTTGTCTCAGATATCGTAAAATACCAAGGTAGTTTTTTCCAATGCCTCACCAAAATATACGTAACCCTTTTAATAAATCTTTATTATTGTTTCAATATAATTCTTTTATTGAATAATCGTATATATTTGTTTAAATTAACCATACACCGATCTCTATTGATCATATTCCAGATCTTTATCAAAAATACCGAATTTCATCACAATCGGTTAAGAAAGAGTTAACTGGAATATGCATTTTTTTGGAATATGGCCAATTATAATGAAACTTGGCAATTTATTGAATGATTGTGATGAGCTATGACACTTGCGATGGAAATGAAATTCTAAAATAATTATTTGATAAAGTTTTGGAACAGTTTTTGATTGATAGAAAGCCAAATCGGGAATCGCTCTTCTTCCTCTGTTGCTAAGTGATAAACCACCTATTAAGGTGCACATGCGTAGAATTTGAGTAGGATTATTTCATACGCATGCATAAGAACCACAAAGCAATCTTCTTGTTTCGTTACAGAATGCAGAAAAATATTCAAAGAAACAGATGACGATTGAAGAAGTCATCGAGAGACCCTCGATGTTGGATTCAAATGATTCAGCGTCTGTGACTGGGGAATGAACTTTGAATAGTTGGTTCTCTTCTCGAGCAAGCTATAAAGCCTACGATTCTCCAAGTTTAGAAAACAATGCATTGTGCACAACAGAGGAACCATCAATAGATTGGGTGGGTGTGAAGAGCATAATTGTCCCAATATTCTTGATTTTTTTCTATTTATTTCCAGTTTGGTAACAGGATGCGTCTCGATTTCCCAAAAACACTGCACTAGATTTTGAAAGATATCTGAATTCGTCAGCAGCATTTTCGAGAAAGAACGCCAGGAACGAAGTGGCCTGCTGGTTATCATACCAAATTTGGTTTCTTCTAGGTTTTCACCACTATTAATTTCTTTTACTCTAGTAAAATAAAGTATAGTAATCATGAAAATTTTGGACCTTGAGATTTTTAGAGATTTGTTTGTTTTGAGGTCCCCTGAGTCCGAAAAAGTGGGTTTCGAAATGGTGTCTGTCTGTCTGTCTGTCAGTCTGTCAGTCTGTCAGTCTGTCAGTCTGTCTGTGTCCTCTCTACAGCCTAGATGGTTTAACCAATCGAACTGAAACTTCAGATTTAAGCTTTTTTGATAAATTGGGAGTTCGCAGTGAATTTTACTCCAAATCGGCTAACCGGAAGTGGTCACTCCCTTGGTCCAGAAAATTTATTTTGAAAATATCTTAAAAAGTATAAGGTTTACAAAAAACTATTCAACACAAAATGTTTCCAAAAATTAAAAACAAAGAAATGATAAATAATAAAAAATTTAAAAAAAAAATTTAAAAATTTAAAAATTAAAAAAAAAAAAAATTTAAAAAAAAAGTTATATAAAATTTCTCAAAATTCTCTGTTCGTAAAAGAAATTCGTGTGTTGGCCACACCTCCATTTTCTTTTTCCAGGAAGCATCAGCTTCCAAAATGATGCAGCTCCAAAATCAGTTGTGAAGGGCACGATATGGTATCAGTGAACACAACTTGAAACAGCCCTGAACCGACAAGACCTTTTATGGCTAGAAACTGTCAATAATTAATTCTACGTTAACCGACATTAAATTGAATACACTGGTCGATATTCTATCGATATCATGCTTTAAGAATCACAATTAACCCTTTAAGTCAAATTAACAAGCCATTGCTGTACTGCAAAAAAAATTATCACCGCTGATTTCAAAAATACTCGATTACTCCGGTCTAAAAAGACCAAAGGATTGAAATCCTACAAAAAATGACCAAATATTTAGGTGGTCAAAACAAATTTTCTCGACTTTTTACAGGCCCCTGAATCGGAAAAAGTAACCAAAATGCCCTTAAACCAATGTTAGTGAAAAGTAAAAAAAAGTAAAAAAAAGTAAAAAAAGTAAAAAAAAGTAAAAAAAAGTAAAAAAAGTAAAAAAAAGTAAAAAGTAAAAAGTAAAAAGTAAAAAGTAAAAAGTAAAAAGTAAAAAGTAAAAAGTAAAAAGTAAAAAGTAAAAAGTAAAAAGTAAAAAGTAAAAAGTAAAAAGTAAAAAGTAAAAAGTAAAAAGTAAAAAGTAAAAAGTAAAAAGTAAAAAGTAAAAAGTAAAAAGTAAAAAGTAAAAAGTAAAAAGTAAAAAGTAAAAAGTAAAAAGTAAAAAGTAAAAAGTAAAAAGTAAAAAGTAAAAAGTAAAAAGTAAAAAGTAAAAAGTAAAAAGTAAAAAGTAAAAAGTAAAAAGTAAAAAGTAAAAAGTAAAAAGTAAAAAGTAAAAAGTAAAAAGTAAAAAGTAAAAAGTAAAAAGTAAAAAGTAAAAAGTAAAAAGTAAAAAGTAAAAAGTAAAAAGTAAAAAGTAAAAAGTAAAAAGTAAAAAGTAAAAAGTAAAAAGTAAAAAGTAAAAAGTAAAAAGTAAAAAGTAAAAAGTAAAAAGTAAAAAGTAAAAAGTTAAAAGTAAAAAGAAGTAAAAAGTAAAAAGTAAAAAGAAAAAAGTAAAAAGTAAAAAAAGTAAAAAGTAAAAAAAGTAAAAAGTACAAAGTAAAAAGTAAAATTTTATTTATTTATTTATTTATATTTTATGCAATATACTTACACTTATTTATTTATATTTTATGCAATATACATATAATATAACTTACAAACTAAAAAAAGTAAAAGTAAAAAGTATTAAGCACAAAGTATAAAGTAAAGATAAAAAAACATTGAGTTGTGAATTGAGTTCCATCCGCAGGTTTAATAAGGATTCGTTGAGAATTGCGTTGTTATGGGTTGAATTGAAATTTGTATTGAGGTTGAATTAGGGTTGAACAAGGTATGTGTTGAAGTTGACTTGGATTTGAGTGAAGGTTCGGTATAGTTCGTTATATATAGAGTCGATATGATTGAGTTCAAACATGCCACCAGTCCGTTAGTTTTCAGCCTACACAAATTTTCAAGGAGAACAATTATTCTGATCGTCTGTCCAGATGATTCAAGAAAAGTCTTCCTATGCACAACAATGATAGTGTTCATCTCAGAAAGAGGACAAACTGTGGTGTTATTCGTAACATTTCGGATTGCCAAAGCGTTACTGAAAAAGGATAGAACGTTTCACAGCAGATTTATACTACCCGCTTGGTAAGTAGCAAATTACAAATTGAAGCATAACTGGCAAATTAATCCGAAAGTTTTAGCGGCACCTTGTGGCCAAATATATTGGATTGCTTGTAGTTGTGTTGTGTGTTGTGTGTTCTTTTAATATAATTTAAGGTGATGTATATTTCTGTCGGTTTTGCCCTTTGATTTTAGAAAAGGGTTTCTGTGTTCAGACTTCATATCCTTTAGTAATCAGTTTTACTTCTTTCACGTAGTAAAAAAATTCATTGGTATCATAATTATTCCTTAAATCTTCTGGATTTCCAGACTACAAGAGCATTGAGCTCGTTAACGTCGAAGAAGCTTATACCTATATATTATACATTATTTTACCATATTTTCGAAATTTTTAGATCAGCCCCCTGATTAGCATAAATCAAAGAAGAAATATGTTTAATTTATGGATAATGTAGTAATAAAATTTTCTTGCCGGCAAAATACAGGAATGCTGTTGCGAAATTCGGTTTAATCCTTATTTTCTAGGCTATGAAGCATCTTAATAGATTGGCACACATTAAGCAATGAAGGTTTACCTCTCTTTCTTCTTCTGCGGCTCCTTATTCCATAATAAAAAAATGATGGCTGTTGATATTATATATTCATTTTATTAATAAAATTCTAATTCCAAAAAATTACAAAGAAAAATTACTCAAATATCGCCTGCACATATATTTTAATACATAATAAATCATTACAGTATTTGCCGCAATATTGATCCAACATAAACTAAATAAAAAAAAAAATTATTAGAAAATTCCTACATAATTATCCTTAAAACTTACATTCTAGAAATGGTTATTGCCCGCGGAATGTCTTCGTCTTTTTCTTTGCAAATAAATCTTCTTATTCCTTTAACTCCTTCAAAAATTAATGTATCCTTATCCACCTTTGGCATGTCCGTGTCGAAAATGGCTTTATCCACGTTATTTTGTTGATCACGAATAGTTTTAAATCGATCAGTATTGAACCGTAAACCACTGCGACAATATGGCACGAGTGTTTGGCTAACACCAAATATCATTCGTTGAACTTTCATCATTCTGGATTTAAAATAAAAGAATTTTAATCATTTTTCTACTAATATTACAACGAAGTTACTTACATTGGTTTCTGACGGAACAGTCTAAGAAGTGTATCGATAAAAATCGCGGGTATTATTTGATAAAAAACTACTCTTGCATAGTGATAGTAAATACATCTTGTGAACGAACCGTTGGGACTCCAAATTGAATAGTTCAGAGGCATCTTATATCGAAGGTCTTCAACTAAAAATACAACTTATATTACAAATCTTACCGCTTTATTTATTCTATTTAACTCACAAAGCTCACAATAAGCCTTAAATGTTGTAGTATTCTCGTGGTTTACGCTCGCATTATAGTATTCAATTTGACCAATCCTACAAGTATAAATAGAAACGAAATATAAACGAAGTATAAAATTATCGAAACATTATAAATTAAAGATTGAAACACTTATGCGAGTTAACTGACTTTTTGGTCCCATGAAGCCAAGATGTGGTTATAATCGCATTTGTAACCTTATCAACCGGTATGAATAAAGCGCAGCCATCTGTTTCTAAATTAAAAGTTCTCAAAACACCCCTTCCAACAGCTACACCAAATCCAAAAAATCCATTCAATCCTTCACAATAATTTGGAATGGGATCTGTAATCGCAGCTGTTACTACAGATGGACGGATCACACATATTGGAAAATCATTGCGATACTGATAAATTAAATCTTCACTCAGGTGTTTGGACAGCGAGTATGTATTAGGAAAGTCGCCTAAAATTCTGGAAAAGCAAGAATACTAATAATAACTTATACATTAAATTCATATTTACTTTGCCTGAAGTGCGGTCATCGTATTTTCATCAAAACGTTCGTAAGCTTTAACAAGGGTAAATGTATCAATTTGTGATTTGTAGTGATGTTCCTCGGTAACAGCCAAATACGGTTGTGAATATGATGTTGACACAAAAACAAACACTAGCAATTGTTTAATACGCTTCGCCATTTCTAGTGTGCGATAAACGCCAATCGTGTTCGAGTTTAAAGCATCACGGATTGTTTCATCGAATCGAACGCTTGCACCGCAGTGAAGTATAATATCAACGTTATTGTAAATATCGTGTAATTCATATTGGCTTAAGGCGAGCTCATCCTGTGCTAGATCACCGTTGAATATTTTTACCTTTTTCAGTTGTCCGGGTTGATTAGCTCGAACGTTATCAAATACCTATGTACATATTATGTATATTAATGAAAATAGAAATTGAAATTAGTGTTACTGGCAATAAATTTGTAATTAGCTAATCATATGCATTATAATTCAAAATAACCATTGAATATTTATAATTCTTTGATAAAAAATAAGTATATTCATTATAAGTACGAGGCAATATCAATCGAATATTTTGAGTTCATTTAGTAAATCTTTTGTTATATATTTGAAAGTGAATTTCGGTCTGTTAGGCAGTTTCTATTCCTTCCATTATTTTGATAAACTAATGTCATAAATACATGACAAATTGCTTAGCACGACCAGTCTAACGTAAACGTATTTCCGAACCATAAAGTTACATAAATACTTCTGTCCTGCAATATAATAATTCGGAAGATGGAATTAATCCCTTCCACACTAAAGAACTAAGAAGACAAAATCCTGGACCGCTCCTGAGAAACGCTATCGCAACTGCATTGAGAATTTTATGAGTAATAAAATTCAAAAGTAACAACCGTTTTGGAACAACTCGATTACATGTCAATAATGGTAACAAGATTATATAATTAATGTTAATATTTATACATTAAATACGTAATAATCTGCGTTTTGCATCGGATAATATTTTTCCTTGGTCCGTAAAACCAGAACTAATTATGTAAAACTTTACTTATAGGCGCAGGGCTGTGGGGCTCGACAAAAAATGTTCGACTGTACTACGCTTAAAGCAAATAGGATTTTTATTTCCGTGGAACGCTGTTACTTATGTGTTCAAAAACTAAAGATATTTCACAAGCAGGCAGTAGCTGGACGATAGCTTGTCGACGTTAATTTGCAAATAAGGTCAACGGTTCGACCCCAGGAAGCGATATAATTTTCATTTTTTGTTTTTCCTCATGACATATCTACTTCAACTTCTCCAATTTTTTTTCTATGTAATTTGCAAAAGTACTTGCTTATAATTTGGAACAACGAATATCTAAATAAACCTAGGACTGCGGGGTTGGAACTGCGAGCGCCCAGGTGCAGAGTTGCTAATGCTTCTATAGTTTGAACGCAAGAATGACGCCAAAGAAATATTCTGTACAAAATCTGAGCTACCCAAGCAAAGCAATTTTCCGAACACTCCGACTAAGCAGAAATACCTTATGTATTACCCTATTCTGTACAATAGTCGGCTATTTATTGGAGAAAGCTACTATGTGGTGCATTTCAGGGAAGCCACAATTTAATTCCAAGGATATCTTTCTGTAAAGTCAATAATCTGATCTGTGAAATGTTTACAAGTACCCAGAAATCCAGTCTCAAGCCGAGGTGGTAGCGTGTCGGAGCTGTTTACATATAATATGTAACGGTAACGTGGATTTTATTTCTATTGATTTTTTACCGATTTTAAAGCCCGCTTATAAGCCTATCTGAAATTTTTCAGATTCCTTAGGTACCTATTAATTCTTCTTGATGATTTTCGTTTTAATTTTTTGTTTGGTTTTAACATCAATTTTCCGTGAAAGGTGATGACAAAATTACGAAAAGCTAATCCGGAAGAAAACCAAAATCCGGAGCAGGAGTCGGTCAATTCCACATGGCTTCGGCTCCGACACCGGGTCCTTTAAAAATAGGAAAATAAACATAAATTCCTCGGCTCCGACTTTACAGCCTTGCTTGTAGGTTAATCAAAGATGCTTACTACAAATTTATGAAAATGTCAATTTATATCGGTCAAACGTACAACGTTTACAATGTTGGCCTTGTTTTGCTGATGCCGTACATCTTTTGTATCCCTCAGAAATACCTAGCTAATTGGTGAATTTTAAATTGAGTAGTTAGTTTTTTTGAATAAATTTGGTTTTGTCGATATTTTGTTGTTTTCATTGTTCATTCATACTATCCATCCATCACCCCTCACCCTCTCGATTTCTAGTTGCAAATAATAATACATTTTGTTCACAATGTGTATATCGTTGTTTTGTATTGTATCCCCTTCAAGGGATTATCAATGACAATGATTACAACAACAACAATGAAAAATTGATCAGACGCTTGGACAATTTTGCGAACTAGAAAAAGGGAAATTGAAAGATCATTTGACGGAGATCTCATAATTCTAAGAGCCGTCGCCACTGACGACAACCTCTGTGCCTACCGAAATACGGTTCACCTCTCAGACATCGCTGTACCATTCGTATGCGATCAGCACGCAGAATGCTGATCAGCATTGGTCAGTTTACTTACGTAAATGTATGCGATGAGTCTCTCGGACTCAAATGTAATTTTTAAATTAACATTAACGATATTTTAAAAAAAATTTATTTACAAACTATAATTACAAAAATAAAATTTGGCAATTACATAACTGACGGACTTGCCCAAATGCTGAAGGAGAAATGCAACAGAATCATCACATAAAATATTTACAAAATTCAGTATCGTTTGTCATCGTATTGTAATTCTTCCTTTTACTTTCTTTTACTCTAGTAAAATAAAGTTTAGAAATCATGAAAATTTTGGACCTTGAGATTTTTAGAGATTTATCTGTTTTGAGGTCCCCTGAGTCCGAAAAAGTGGGTTTCGAAATGGTGTCTGTCTGTCTGTCTGTCAGTCTATCAGTCTGTCAGTCTGTCAGTCTGTCTGTGTCCTCTCTATAGCCCAGATGGTTTAACCAATCGAAGTGAAACTTCAGATTTAAGCTTTTTTGATAAATTGGGAAGTCCCAGTGAATTTTACTCCCTTGCTCCAGAAAATTTATTTTGCAAATATTTAAAAAATATAAGGTTTACAAAAAACTACTTTAAATTTAAAACAAATAACAATAAAAAATAAAAAATTAAAAAAAAAATAAAAAATTTAAATATTAAAAAAAAAAAATTAAGAAAAAAATAAAATTTCTCATAATTCTCTGTTCGTAAAAGAAAGTCCTGTATTGGCCACACCTCCATTTTTGTTGGTTGGTTTGCTGTAACATTTCAATTGTATTGCTGGTACACTCTCATATATTTTATCATATCATAAAACGACAGTAGAGTTATTGGTTAGGTGTCTTCTTTTTTTGAAGAAAATACCGTGTCACCTCACGAATGGTGCAAAGTATCAATGATCCTTTCAACTCGCCGAATTATGGCATAAAATAATATTTTATTTATTGTGCTTTTCAAAATCATGCACCGACGGTAAAATATTACTGCTCGATTTTATTACTGAGGAAGGTTCAACTTTTGAAAACTAAAAACATTAAGCTTTCACACTTGGGAAGTAAATCCTCTACTTTTTTAACTTAACATAAATTTTTAATTAACTTAAAAAGCAAACTCGTCATTGATACATAAAAAAAAATTATTAAATTAAAAATGAGTCGCGTTTTGAATATGATACCCAGTGCATGTTTATTACATTAAAATTTAGGCACCTAAATTAATTGATCCACCATTTGGGGTACTGTATTGCAGAGATTGATTTTCACCAACTCGAGCCTCAGGACTTTCAATATAATCTTCAACTAAAGTCAGCTCAAGAGTACTGCTGCCTTTGTTTTTATGTAAATATTGTGGAATGTACAATAAGCAGCCATAGTTTTTACACAATTCATGATTACTTCGGTCTAAAAAGACCAAAGTATTGAAATCCTGCCAAAAATGATCAAAAATTTGGTTGGTCCAAAACCACTTTTCTCGACGTTTTGAAAGTCCCTGAGTCTAAAAAAGCAAAAAAAAAAATGTCCATCCGTCTGCCTAGATGTCTGGTTATCGGTAGTAAGAGAAACCAAACGCTGTGCCTACATCGTATGGACCACTGTGCCTGTTGGACAGTTTTGGAAAACTTTTTGAACACCTTATTACAGCTTATTTGCTATTCCAATTTTAAATAGCGTATAGCCATTGATTGACCATGCAACCCAATATAATAATAACGCGAGTTAAACACAATGATGATTGTCACAGACGTGAGTTGGTAATGGTAAGCTTTTGTTGGAGATAATTTGTTGATGTTTATTTGTATTGATGACCGAAGCTTGGTCGGGAGGAAAAAAAAAGAACGAAACGGTAGTCAGTTGTTGTAGGAAATACAAAGAGTGAACATCAAAAATAGAATACAAAAAAGTAAAGTTGGGCATGGCCAAGTGAAATTAGGAAATTGGATAAAGTAAAATCCTTGTTATACAAACTGACACCAGTTAGAAAATTAGTTAAAGGTGATGGTAGTGGTAGTTAAGGTTTGGTCTCCTTTTTATAAGTGCCATTCTGATAGAATTGAAAGCGTTCAGAAGCAATTTGTTTTATACGCACTTCGCAGTACACCATCAATGAATAATTATGCTATTCCACATTATCATGAGCGCTGCAACCTTTTGGGATTACAGCGTTTAGAACAGCGTCGGTTGGCGGCTTGCGTTTTATTTGTTCGCGACATGGTATTGATTGTGCTGAATTATTCGCACGACTCAATATTTATGCTCCCGAACGTGGTCTGCGTCGTCGTGATGGTTTTTTGCTAATCGACTCTGGCTCAACAAACTATCAACTTTCGGAGCCAGCCTTGACCACGCCTCAACTTTTCAATTATTCATACGATGTTTTTGATTTTAATTTGACTAGAGATTCGTTTAGACGTGAGCTTTTTAAGACCTTATAGGCATTTTATTGTTTTTATTTTGTTATGTACATACTTTCCATTTTTTGATTTAAATTATTGTTGCCGATTGTATACCACTGTAGATAATATATTAAATAAATAAATAAATTACTAAATATATTAAGTCAAAAGTAAATTAATTAATTCTAAATAAATAAGCTTAATTACAATGAAAGATACTGAAATATATATATATACTATAACATATATTCTAACATAATCACAGTGAAAATTATAATCATCCTCGTTTCATAAATCGAAGGTCAAAAGCACTAATATAAAACATAAATCAAATTGAAAACAACACAAGATTTCAAAATTTGTACATTAAATTATCTAGATAAGCATCTTCCATTGGCGTTAGCAAACTTCTCACAAGTACTTGTATCTACTCGCAACTGCTCATGCTCAAGTGATAGTGTAGTTGTTAGAAGTAGTTACGCATATAATTAACAACAGAGGGATTTTAGTTTAAAAAATTCTAATAACGTGTGAAACGTCATTTTTAACCCTAATCCAACCAAGCTGTGTCGTTTTGGCTCCTTTTTGGCCATTGATAAATGCTTCGATTTTCAAAATAATGTTAATTTAGTTATAAACTTGTATGTATTTTATTTTGAAACATTTCCATTTCTAAAAAAAAAAACAAAGTTTGGAAATTCTATCAAAAATGATCAAAAATTTGCTTGGTCCAAAACTACTTTTCTCGAAGTTTTGAAAGTCTCTGAGTCTAAAAAAGCAAAAAAAAATGTCCGTCTGTCTGTCTGGATGTCTGTTTGTCGGTACTCATGGTATCTCGAGAACGGCTTGCTCGATTTAGATTTTTTTTTGCCAATATGTTTCTATGGTTAAGGCCGAGATTTTAAAAGAGGATCGGGTACCTGCCATACGAATTGACCCAAAATACCTGGTTACATAAATATTTACCAATTTTTTATATATGCTGGTTTGAGGATTGAGTTGAAAGAGAGTTTGTGGTTGCATTGAGGGTTGACATGGAAGCGAAGATGTTTTATTATTTATTATTATTAATTATTATTAATAGAACAACTTATTTGTTATTAAAATCTAGCAGTTTTACTTAAATCATGGTTATGTTTTACTACTGTTACAAAAATTAACGTTCCATTGAACATCTACTCACAAGTACTTGGCAGTAGCAAATTGTTTCCAATGGAACACAGTAGTTGTAATACCAAAATATTTTGAGTACATTTATGGCGGATCTGCAATCAACACATAACAATCCATATATACAACAGCTAAGCGCCAGAAGTTTGATGTAAAAATGTTCTAAATGACGTCACTTAAGATTAGAACAATTTTAGTAAAAACTTCGCACTTCTATATAGAAGTAGAAAGTTTTTACTAAATTAGTTCTAATATTTGATTTATAGCCAATGTATTAGTGAAAATTATTAATTTACTTACATACATTCAGGCCTGCTAATTTAAAAATACCGTTTGAGTAATTTAATAAAGTTTTACATAAATACATTATATGATAAGTCAAAATAATTACAAATTAATCAGTAACTCTTAAAGTATAATGATTAATTTAGAAATGAACAAAAAAAAATTGTCAAATATAAGAGATGAATATTGTGTGACATAATAATAAACGTTGAGGACAATGAGAAATTGAAACATTACTAAATAAAGTTGTCGCTCCTACAAGCACCTGGAGCTATATTTTGCCATTAGTAAATTTGACTTTCCATATTCTGACACAACTACAATATGTAAAAAATCGCTTATAAAACCGATACCATACGGTACTATAAAATATAGTTCCAGGTGCGTACAGGATCGATAACTTGGTTTATTATTCCTGAACTTCTCAATTCTTATGGTATCGGTGTTATAAACGATTTTTCACATTTTTAAATATCAAATATCCAAGATAGAAAGCTGTGGTTGGCCCAGATTTTGTGAAACTAAATGGCCTAACAGAAACATATATTTCCAGGTGCGTCCAAAGGCTATAAATTTGTTAAGATTGCTGAACTTCTTTAGTTATAAACAGTTATACTCATACCTGTCCCATGTAGTATGAAATAAAACGTTGTACGTTAAATTATCTTCACAGCTCGATATTAGGTGCAAAGAAAAAACCTCAAATATTTTTATTGTTTTTCATTCGTTTATTACCTGTACGTACATTTAATACATATAATGAAAACACGGAAATTTTAACAAAAATTAGTGAAACATGAAAAAGTTAAAAAGAACGGGTTTTTCATATTTTACCCAACTTTCTAGTACAATATTTGAATTTACCCTGTACACTGTTAAAAATTAGGTAAAAGAACAATTAACCCTACTATTGGTCCGTAGCGCTAGAAAGAGATGTCGTGTATGTGTTGTATTTATATGTGAAAGTTTTCTTAAAAAATCACTGTTAAAGCCAGGTAACTTTCGATGGTCGATTGGTATGATCCAGAAGTTTAACCTGCGCGTTTGTTTCGAAGAAAAATAAAACTTTTGATAGTTCACTGTTTTAAAATTCATTCAATTTTTTCTGTTTTTTAACATCGCTCACTTGAGCGACTCAGTCACTTAAGTGCATTCCCGCAGTCGTCAGCGTTTTAGTTATATCATCTTTAAAAGTTATTGCTTCCCTCAAATCGTTGGTCACAGTCATTAGTTCTTCAAAATACATGTTAGCATTAAGTAAAGTTGCAGCCTGGTATGTATTTTGGTTTAGTCTGGCTAGTTCCTTCATAACCCTTGTTGCTAAGAACGGGGAAGAAGCGGTACCATTAGTGACCAGGTCCTGTACGTACATTAGTTTTCCTGATCTTCATCATTCAATAAAATTTGCCTGTACATCTTGACTCGTGAGAAAGGCATATTCCCGAAACCGTAAAATTATTTCGAAAATACTTGATTGAATGGTGCATGGCTGGTGCATCGAGTATTAATATTAACATTGTGCTGATGCTATCTTCTTCTAAAACATCGTGATGTGGTAAAAATACACAAGTATCTTGGGTCACCCTTTCTGTGCTAATTTTCATCAAATGTCCGAGTTCAATATCTTCCTTCCTAATTTTCTCTCCCTGGCGTGCAACCTGCTAATTGTTAAATTGAGCGATGTTCCTAGGGTCGGTTTGGGTTCCTCAAAAGGCAACCTCACAACGAATCTTCCGTTGACGGTATTAGCAACAAAATAGACTTCACTTTCCACCTCTTCATTTGACTATTTGGATGGCTCTGGAATCTCAGCTGAATATTTTGACATTGTAGACAATGAAAAGTGGTGGTTCGAATATCACCTTGGCGTCCAACCAAACCCAATTTTGTCATAGCCTAAAATTTGCAAAATTACATCCAACCCCAATAAAATGTCTATTGTTTTGATTTATTTGTTTCGGGATCTACTAATTCAATGCCAGTCAATAGACTTAGGTCGTTTTGGTGTGGTGTTGGTAGTGAAATTGCAGCAGTTACTTCGACGTGAAATTCTGAGATTTTGTTGTTTAGGCTGGTCATCTGGATTGATGTAATCCCCTTTGTGGAGTCTGTCCGACTTTCTCCGATACCAGACACTGAAATACGTCCATTTAAGTTTGGCAATTTTAAGCGATTCATACAGGTTTCCGAGATAAACAAGAGTTGGGATCCAGTATCCAACAGCACCTTGTCTGTAACGCTATTCCCACACCAATCCTTTACCTTAACCAAGGCCGTTATAGCACTAATAAATTTGTCTTCAGATTTCCTTGTTAACACGTCCGATGCCTGGTGCGGTTAACTTAGACTCTGTTGGATTTAAGTGTAATTCAATATATGATGCTTCTTTGTACATATTTCACCCATTTTTTTTAATTTATTGTGATATACTGAGCGAGTATCCAAGAGGAAATTATAGCAACGCTTTGATTCCTTTCTATCGTTTCTCCGCTAGTCAATTGATTTATTCGCGAACTTTTTACACTGATACAAAAAGTGTTCATAAGAATCGCAAACATCACATTTTACCGAAATGATTGCAAACGATCGTAAAAGTTTTCCATTAGAATTTGGACCAGTCCTTGCACGTCTTTTGTACATCGCATATAACTTTATTGAGTACCATAATAATGAGTTAAGAATCCCGTTGCTCAGTCTCCCCACCCAATGTTCGCAGCTCTCTATAATAATTTCGTCCAAACTATTTAGTAGTTTCCGAAGGTTAGTTCAGAAACCGTAGTAAACCGTTCAGATATTGAAACTTTTGGCGACGTATTTTCGTGGATAGTGCTATAAAGGTCATACAATGGGCGCATCTAGCACACGTAGAGTCTACCGAAAATACGTAGAGTCTACAGAAATACATGTGCTGGATGCAAAAAATCTCAGTAAAAATATGTAGACTTTACGAGTTTTAGTGAGACTAAAAATTTTAGTCTACATTTTTATGTAGATTATTTTGGTTTGAGACTTGGATTTTTTTTTTTTTTTTTTGACATTTGTATTACTAGTTCATATTTATAAACCAAAAACAAACATGGAGTCAATTTAATTGATTACGAAGTTTCAACAAGTTATCCAATACAAAAATCCAAAATAGATACGTAGATATTTACATCCAGCACATGTAGAGTCTACAAATAAGATACAGAACGTGTGCTAGATGAGCCCATTAACTGCCATTCCGTGTATTCTCACCTAAATGGAAGAACATTATTTTTTGTTAGTTTCACTTGTATTATTTCAGTATTCATTGTGGTATCAAATAATGATGAATCTGTATCATTCATGTTTCCCTTTCGACTTCGTTTATTTAAACTCATATTAAATGTCTTCGAATATATGAATTCCGGAAGCTTCATCATGGCTTATAAAAAACATTTCCCGTTCCACTTCACCAACATTTTTTTAACATTTTATTAATATGTTTTTGACGAACAGATATACCAAAAATGTCTGAACTAGGCTGTAACTGTCTAATATATTTTGCTAATCTAGATATTTGCTTATTAATGACGCTATATTCCGTCTGAAACGCCTCTAATTTTTGTTGACTGGTAGTCATTAATTTTCTATTTTATAAGATTTAGTTTTTGGATAGTCACAAATTTTAAAAAAACGGAGGCACTAGCAGAAGTTTCCAATGATAGATTTCCACAAGGTGCAGTAATGGTAATTTGACTAATTTCCAAGGTTGGCGTCGGATGGCTTCCAATTTTACATGCTCACTTGTGACCGCCCAAACTTATATATATATATATATATATATATATATATATATATATATATATATATATATATATATATATATATATATATATATATATATATATATATATATATATATATATATATATATATATATATATATATATATATATATATATATATATATATATATATATATATTATATATATATATATATATATATATATATATATATATATATATATATATATATATATATATATATATATATATATATATATATATATATATATATATATATATATATATATATATATATATATATATATATATATATATATATATATATATATATATATATATATATATATATATATATATATATATATATATATATATATATATATATATATATATATATATATATATATATATATATATATATATATATATATATATATATATATATATATATATATATATATATATATATATATATATATATATATATATATATATATATATATATATATATATATATATATAATATATATATATATATATATATATATATATATATATATATATATATATATATATATATATATATATATATATATATATATATATATATATATATATAATTATATATATATATATATATATAGATATATATATATATATATATATATATATATATATATATATATATATATATATATATATATATATATATATATATATATATATATATATATATATATATATATATATATATATATATATATATATATATATATATATATATATATATATATATATATATATATATATATATATATATATATATATATATATATATATATATATATATATATATATATATATATATATATATATATATATATATATATATATATATATATATATATATATATATATATATATATATATATATATATATATATATATATATATATATATATATATATGTATATATGTATACTCCTGCCGCTAGAGATGTTTTCACATCAAAAATTTTACAATTTAGTGTTTATTAAAACTAAATGGTGAAGAATTGTAATACATACATACAATAAATGGTATAAACTACTAAAAGGAAATAATTACCACACTATTCGAGCAGGCCCCAAGTTACCCATCGCGTGGTTTTATGTTTGTTTTTGAAAATTGGATATATCCAGAACAAGTAGAAACTTATTAGTAGGTAATTCTAGATCTTAAATAATAAATATTAGAATACATAAAGCTCAATATTCATAAGAATTTGTTTTTCGGTTATTTTGTAGCTAATAAAATTCAAATGAGTATTTGAAACTCAACTTATACTAATTAGGGCTAATTTCATACATATGATCAGGAATTCACATTAAATCCCTAGTCCCGCGATATATATACATAACTCGGCATATGCATTTCGGGCCAAATATCAGTCACTAGCATGATACTTCTCTCAAATGTCACCAATTCTCACTCCCGTACATGACAACGGGCCTGTATGTATTGGCAACAGAGTGTATCCTTGTACAGCGTTGGAGCTAATTACAAAAATTCTCGATAGTTTATTCTCAATTTTAACACAACATTCTGACTGCAATACATTACATAGACGTTCGCAGTTTTCGCCTATCTACCATAAGTCAATTATTATCGTATAAAAATAACATAAAAACCAAATTATAGATCGTGATCCAGATTTTAGGATCTATGAACAGTAAGGCGCAACACTTAGCCTCTCCCATTTCAAGACCGTTACACGTGGAGGAGAATCTCATCCTTCTGGAAGTGACTCCGCCTTACAGAATATAACGGATCCAGAGTTAAGGCAGTCTCGATAAAGTAATCCTCAATCCTAAGTGAGACCCGTGTGCTGAGTATATTTTGGTATTACCCCGGAACACAATAAGAATCAATCATCATTTTATCAAGAATCAGAACCTTCAGGTCAGAAGATATGGACTAAGTGGGGCCTAATTCTAAAAAAATAACAACAGATTACTAGTAGAGTGACCACTCAAATACAAATACAATTTTTGAGCACCAAGTACGAGCGGCTTACCTAGGTCGATGCAATTGTTGTCATTTTCGTTAGTAACTTGGCTACTTAATTAAAGGTCTGTTTACGAATTTAAGTACAATCTTGATTATTCATGAAATTAAGATTTAGCAAAGAACAAAACTCATTCACAAGACTGTGGCTAAAAACAACTACTAGATGTTAAAATATCCTTTGAAATATGATTTCAACGCTTTTAAGACCTTGACGATTTATTACAGAAGCTTTACGATTGATTTCATCGACTAGTTTAATTTATGGAGAGGATATACAATATATTTTAACCATGGTTTAACAAAATACAATACAATAATAGGAACTCAATACACTTCAACTACAAATCACTCAATACGAGTGATACTCACTCAACGCAATTTGTGTGTATCAGGTTCATTCTTTCTATCTTCCGTAAGAGGCGCTTTTCCTACTTTTACAATCGTCAACAATTTTAGCCTAGCGTTTATATTACTTTACAAGAAAAATTCTCGTTTCAATTACAATAATTGACTGATGATTTTTAGCCAGTTACCCCTCTTGGATCCTAGACAAAAGTTCATAAAATGTGTGGCATTTACTTTACCGCTTTAAATTTTCCCTTTGAATTAAACTCGCAACTCCCAAATATATGTTTAGCAGCATTATGCTACACTGGTGATACTAAGTCGATTTGGTTTGATGTGATACTACAGCCAATAGTAGATGATTTAAAGTTTCTGGAACATATTGGTACTATACTATAAAACTTACTATAAAAGGTTCTATTTTATCAGTCATTCATGATAATCTAGGAGCCAGCACTTTGTATGGCCTTCATGAATCATTCAATTCTAAATATTTTTGCAGATTTTATCGTTCTTCAAAAGATCGGACGCAACCTGTATTTTCGGAAAGTGATGTTATTCTGAGAGATCCAAAAAATGCTGCTCAGCATTTGGCCAATGATGAATTGAGATTTAAAGCTTACTTGCACCGCTGAGTGTATATGTCACACCACAAACTGAACCTACCTGTGATATGGAACACTAATGCCAAAATAAATTCGATATGTTTCTATCTTCCTGTTCAACATCTTTCTAACTCTTAAACATCGTCGAAGGGGTACTTTCGCCGACATTTAAAAGCTTGAAGCCTTTCACGAAAGTCTACTCAGTTTAATTTTAACGAGGGATTAGACAGCGGATAAGCTTTAATTAAGATTTTAAATTAAATTTCCTTCTTTCCAAGTAATTAAAGTACGCTTATATCAAGAAGTAACAGAATCTACAAGTCAAGATCAATAAAGGACAAATTTAAGTTAGTTTAAAATAAGGACAGTTAAAAATAAACTAGAGCTGGGAGGGTCTTAAGTGCAGAAAATACAGACTACACTGTTAAAAATGACAACGAACAAATAAAATTGAACCGACCTTTAATAGAACCATGCCAGCACTGACTTTAGACAATACAAACAATACAATTTAATGTAATCAAACCGCAAAAACGATTAGCAAACACAATTTGACTTCAATTAACCTCAGCAATAAATTATAATTTCTCGCTCCCACAACTATTAAATAATTATTGATTTTTATTTTTATTAATTTCGCTAATATTTTATTCATGCGGTTTTGTGGTTTCCGTTAAAAAGAAAACGGGTAGCAGCCAGGTAGATTACTTTTTAATTAAAAATTACTAATTTATTTGTGTGTAGAGGAACTTTTAATTATATTTTTATGGGGTGAACTGAGGTGGGTGTAAATATTTATACTTTAAAGTTATGTTTTCATTAATATTATGTGTTACTTCATAGTGTTTGCACTAAAAGAAAAAAAAACTCACCAAATGGTTTAAAAAATTCTTGCATCTCTGATCAAAATTTTGTTTGCCGCGCCGTATTATTAAATAGACACAATTTATGTCTTCACATTCACGCAATATTTTTTCCACAAGCACTTTTCCAATAAAACCAGTCGCACCAGTGATTAGAACATTTTTGCCAGCGTAAAAGTTTTTGATCTCTGACATTTTTAATTTTGTCTATAGTAATCCAGAGTAAACCACACACCCAAAATGACTTTATTCATCAAAACGTTGTCTACTAAAGAAATGGTGAAAATTACACCTGTATATATTATAAATTTTTGTGATTTTATATGTGCACATATTAAGTCGTTTATACAGACAGGTTAGGAGGCCGAGTTTATCATAATAATAAAAGAAACTTAATATTCATAAAGGTATATAAACGAACTTTATTCGGTATTGACACAAATTTCCAAAAACTATTAGGTTTTACACTTCTCGATAGATGTACCGACAAAAAAAACGGTTCGGGCATTCTAACAGCTTTAATTAAAAAGTAGGTACGAGCCGTTCCCACGATATGGGCAACTTTGTTATACATACATTTGTATATGTCAATTACCGTAGAAGTACAAAGTTTGCGCACGTTATCAATTTAATTAAACATAAATTTGCATATGGTATTATGGAATTTTTACTTTCAAACAGTTCCTACTTCCTATGTAAATAGCATTGGAAATTGGAACTGAATTTGACCTTATTTTTTCTTGCATTTTATATTATTACACTGACACAAATACATAATAATGACCAATAACAGTCAAAAAAAAAAAAAAATTCTGTCCTCGCGTAATACGACGAAATAGTTTTCTATTTTGTATTTTTGTTGTTCTAAAACCACTTTCGTTGTTTCATAAATTAAATTAAAACACTATCACTGTTGTTTTTTATCTCGCACCCCGTCTCTTATTTCTGTTGATTTTGTAACTATTAAATAAAAATTTAACGATATACGGAAAATACGTCAATAATTAGTCTTTCGATTACTCGAACAGCAAAAAAAAAATAAAAAAGTGAAAGTATTTTAACTAAATTTCGAATTGCCACAAATAATTACTATCGTCTTCGGACCCAGTCTCTTTCCAGTCTTTCTTCTGAATTGGACTAAATTACCTGAATTGCCAGAATATTTTAGTGAACCGCTTGTGGTCCATGTAGAAATAAATTGATATTTTATACTAACTAAACATTTTATATCCACTGATATATTACAGTCAGCTCCTGTAGAATATATGAATTTCTTATAAAGAATTTCAATGTTAGTATATTCGCCTCTTTAAAATTGTTTTGAGTCGAATTGATAAGAAGAGCAAATTAATTATGTTTATATTTTGCCGGCATCTCTTACTTGTACTTTAAACTTTTCACCTAACGATCTACCTGTTTGTCTAATAAACAGTGCATTCAAAATTCAACCCAAATTGGAAACGGAATTGAAACACAAAAAAGCCAACCTAACATTAGATTATGGGAAATAAATGTTGATTTGTTCAGATAATTTTGATTAATAATCTGTGGCGGATTAAGGAAAATATGGCCGCAAAGGCAAGCTGCCGCTTCAGCCACCTTATTTTAGACAACACAATACTACTTTTTTGAATAATAGATTGGATTTGCACCCCTATTTGTGCCAAAAAATTTAAATTTACCTAGAAATTCGTAAAGGGAACTTGAAAACAAAATAACATACTCTCGATTTACATTCACCGATGTATATTTAGGATAGGTTCTTCGTTGTTTATAAATTCCTTTTTTACGAAAAGGAGAAATTGTTAAAAGTTTTGCAATTCAGTTCCAATCTGCGACATAAGCTCAAGCAAGGCTGCTCCCTCTACTCGGGTCACCAAACCTGAGCTAATAAAGCGGAAACAAACCACGAAGAAAGCTGGTTCCTCAAGACCAACGTATATTACTAGAAGAAAGGCCTGGAACGCCCTAGTCACAATAAATAACATTTTGCCGGAAGACAGAACGGAGAAAGACAAAGCCACGCTTGCATGAGCAGAGAAAGTCACCGAATAAAAGTCGGAACGCTCTTCAGCTGGCCCACAGCTAAAAAGAGTAAGATCGCATTAGAAAAGTAGTAAGATCGCTAAGAGGACGAAGCTCCATGCTACCGCTATGAGGCCTTTTAGTGAGGTACTCAAGGATCAGCTGGTTGTGGCAGTTATTGACCAATCCCAAAAGGATAGCAGTATCACGCCCGCCAATTTGAGGAAGGTGGACCTGAAACCTGTCGGATAATCCAGGACCTGCTCCGACTTTTCGGGATGGAGAAGGATGGCACAGGAATCAGGTGAAACTGACTGCCTGTGCAGTTAGATGTCCCTGCTGATTTACCAGAAAGCAGTGAAGGAACTTGGCGAGGTGTGGCCTGGAGCCAGCCTTGCTGTTATTGATAGGGAAGAGATACCCTATAGACCAAGAGCTAGGATGTATATCCCTTCGGAGCCTAGTGATCCGAAGGTGATACTCTAGTTGTTACAGGTTGGCAACCAGGATTTGCAAACGCACAACTGGAAAGTTGCCAAGCTCGAAGAGACAAAGGCTGACTATAGGTCAGCAGTTATTATTTTAAACAGGGAGTCACTGACTGCACTGGAAAAAACCAACGGTTTAATTAACTATGGTTTCAGTGCAGTCACACTCAAGGTGTACAAGAAGGACGCAGACAAGCCGGAAGCTCCGAAGTCAGTTTCAGACACTACCACTGTGCTTGACAGCTAATCTGCGAGCGCAAAAGTAGTAGGAAACTGTCTTCACGGACACGGAAATATGAACGCCCATGGAGTCTTTAGAGAGTCTCTCAGAGGGCTTCACATCAAGAGAGGACTCTGATGTTTCTATGGTGGAGAAGAGGCTGTAGAGATGACACTGACATTTCTCCTTTGACCTTCACCACTCTAGGGCAGCATCAGCTGTTCGCATTTTAAAAATTGTGAAAGAAGGGACAGATGTCGTCCCAATCCAGGAACCTTAGGTCACTGAAGACCGGGTTACTGTAGCTCAAGGCTCCATATTATAGATTAATACACGTGAAGGTAGGCTTCGGTCGTGCATTCTTATTAAAAATAACATAAGTTATTTTCTGCTATCAAATTTCAGCAATAAAGATGTAGCAGCGGTCAGCATTGAGGTCGATAGACGAAACCTCTGGCTAATATCAGCTTATCTAGCTTATTATGAAGTGGATATTGCACCAATCAATGTAGGTGGGCTAATCTTGGAGGATCAGAAGCGCAAGGTTGGAGTCATTGTGGGGAGTGATGCAAATTCTCATCACACTATCTGGGGAAGTACGGACACAAATGAACGAGGTGAGTTACTCCTCTATTATATTTTAAGTACTAACCTTCATATATGTAACATAGGCAATAAGCCGACTTTTATAACTAGAAATAGACAGGAGGTATTGACTAATACACTTGTCCCAAACTTTTTGACGATTAGTCTATTAAACTGGAAAGTGTCGGAGAACCACTCAGGAGAAAAACCAATTGGGATACCTTTAGAACAATTCTGGGTAATTCACTACAAGTCACGGTGCAAAACCTCCATAAACTGCGCCAGAGATCGATGACTTAGTAGACGAGCTGTCCGGCGCTTTTAATGAAGCGATACTGGGCTCTAATCCTCTTCTAGGCAGGTCTAGGGGTAAATCTCGGCCACCCTGGTGGTCCAAGAAGATTCTAAAAGCACGACAAAACTGCAAAAGACTCTTCAAAACAGCAAGAAAAACAAAAGCCGCTGTAGACTGCGATTCCTTTATGCAAATCCTCAAAATTTACAAATAGCAATTGAGAAGTGCCAAAAACAGATCTTGGAGACCATACTGTGGCAAAATTCAGGAGTCTTCGGAAATGTCTTGGCTACGCAAAGTACTATCAACTGGTTCTTCCATTCAAAGTTATATTCAACGGCCGGATGGGATATGGACCACTAATAGTGCGGAATCGCTGGAACTTCTGATGGAAACTCATTTTCCTGGTTGTTCCGAATCTGTACCTAGCACATCAGTAGGTAAAAGGGCAAGTAGCCTCATAGGCCAAATTATTAGCAGAAAAAAGATCCTGTGAGCGATAAACAGTTTTAAACCATATAAGTCACCTGAACTCGATGGTATTATCCCTGCGGGTATTCAACAAACTACGGATCTAACCATTTCCTGGTTAGAGGTAATTTTCAAAGGCAGCCTAGAACTATGTCACATTCCCAGTAAATGGACGGAAGTGAAGGTTGTATTTATACCTAAGACGGGAAAATGCTCACATTGTAATCCCAAAGACCTTACACCGATTAGCTTGTCTTCTTTTTTTTGTAAAACACTGGAAAGACAAATAGAAGCCCATATTAGAGGCACGCACGGTTGTGCCAGGTAAGCTGTCTAAATCTCAACATGCTTATTGCAAGGGGAGACCTGTAGAGACTGCTCTTCATTCTCTTATATATTTTTTTGAAAAATCTTTCGAGTATAGAGACTACGCAACGCTAGCCTTTTGGGACATTGAGGGAGCCTTTAATAACGTGCTTCCAGGGGCTATAACATGGCACTTTCGAATCTAGGAGTGGATGACTAACTCAAGGGCAGGATAGGTCAAATGCTAAGAGGCAGGATCATAAATGCAAGTCTATGGGAATCCTCCGCTAAATGATTTGAACGTAGAGGTACGCCGCAGGGTGACATACTGTCCCCCCTGCTTTGTAACTTGGTCATAAATAACCTGTTGCTGAGACTGGAGGATAGTGGCTTCAAGGTGGTTGCCTATGCGGATGATGTTGCTATTGGTGTTGTTACGGTTGTCAAATAATGTAATTTACACGATTCGACGCCCGTGCAATAATTATAACATAATGTACATCCCAATCAATATTAATGTTTAATTATATAGGTCAGTAAACTTTTGTATACCAAAAGTTTGGTGCAATTGACCTGGTTATTTTTTTTTGTTGTTTTGATGATTTTATAATTTTTTTGCATTAGTCATTGGTATAATACATTAAATTTGCTTTATATAACTCAAACTTAGTATTGGTTTATATACTTTTATGTACATAATATATAGCTATCACACAATCGTTCGATTTGTTTTTTTTTATGAAAGATGATTCCTATGGGTAACTTGGAAGACAATAGGAATGTCCAATAAATCTGTATATTAACACTGAGGGGAAGGCATATAAAGTATATATTTCTGAATAATTGAACTGGTATTGTATATTGTATTTAGTTTTTTTTCGTTATGCAGAATTATTTTTAATAAGCTCATTTTACGTGAGGCAACCGTGGTTTATCATAGTTAGAAGTTCCGAAATTTAAAAAAAAAAAGTGAAAAATATTTTTAGTAGATGGTAGGTTTATCTGATTAGTGTTGTGTTGTGAGTTTTTGTTAATATAGTGTGCTATTATCACATTTATTTAGAGACATAACAATCGTATGTCCGAGGAATTGCTGTGTAAATTGCCAACACATTAAAGCAACAACAGCAAAATAAATCATTTTTCTGGTGAGTTATAAGCTCGCATATTAAATTTAGAAGTACCTGGCTAAAACAAGTGTTTCATTTAACAGCGGGGCCTCATCTTTTATTCAATTATTTATAAAGAAAAATATAATAAAACGCTAAAGATTGCGGGATATAAAAACTCGTATAACGGTACCACAATGAAGCGGTAGGCTATATTGTTGCTGCATTTATAGTGAAGCCGCTTAATTTCGGCCAGAGGAAACGGTCAACAATACAGACATCAGCCGATAGTTGTATCCTAGTGTAGTGAAACTATACATAAATATAAATATATATATATAAACATATATAGTAGATATATGTAGTGTTTTTTTATTGGCTCCGGATAGCTGCTATCGAGAGCCGTCATTTTTCTATGCCTAAATTTAAGTTTGACGCGCTATTTATTGGTAAACTAAACTTATTTAACATCAAACTATCATTTTTAATTCAATTGTTTACCAAAAACTTCATATAAAAAATATTTGGCTCTACCTATTTATACGGAGCGCTATCCGGAGCCATTTTTTATATGACGGCTCTCGATAGCAGCTATCCGGAGCGAATAAAAAAACACTACTATAGATATATTATTCATTTAGCTCAATCTTGCTTTAAAAAAAAAAAAAAAGGAGAAAAAAATATGGTGGAGGCATAACTTGGTGTTTAGTTTCAAATTTATTTAAAGTTAATAAAAAAAAAAAAATCTTGCTTTAAGTTAAGAACAGTGGAAAAAAAAATATCAAGTGAAAGTAGTAACCTTGGGCCTAGTGAAGTAATAAAATTTTTTTTCAGCCATACCGCACACAAATGAACCGAGAGTACTCTACGGCAGATTGTGGGTGAGTTTTTCATTAAAAATTTTTTTTTTTTTTTGCCCAAACATTTATTTGATTTTTTTTGTAACTGTTCAGTTTTTGTAAACAAATTTTTTTATGCTAGTATGTAAGAAACTTATTTATTGCTCCTGATGTATACCTTTCCAATATATTTGATTTTTTTTCTTAAATGTCAATAAATATTTTAATATGAATTAGTTGGCGACTTTTTAGTGGTTGATGATGATGTGGTGGTCAGCGAGTTCCGTTATGTTTTCTTTCAGTTTTTTTTTAAGTTTCTTTTTCTGGTAACACTCAATCAACATAATGGTTTGTGGTGTCTCATCAAAGATATAGCGATAAGTACCCCCCAATATCCACTGAAATATATCCAATTTCAACATGTTGGTCGCTAATAAAGAGACACGTAACAAAATGGCGCCGAAACAGGGACCTGAAAGGTCATGTGGTGAACTGTTGTTTAACCGTTAAACTGCATGGTTAGCATTTTTTTTTTTAGAAGTCTTTAGAGTAAATTTCTAGTAATTCCCTATAACCTAATATGGATGGTGCATAAGTGAACTATTGTCAAATAAGGTTTTCTAATTTTACAATTGTGTATTTATTTGGTAGACCTAATAAGCCATCCAAGTGGCCTCTCCACTCAACAGACGCTTCCAGAAGAACCGCTTGTTAATCTCAATAACTTTTGCTAATTTTCTTTGATCTCTCGAATTTTCGTGTTAATTTTATTATTAATAATTTATTTTCGCGATACAATAATATGGTTCATTAATATTATTAGCGGTTGGTTGCTAAAAAAAAACTCATTCTTATTACTTTTTTTTTAATTTTATTATTATTACTGTTTTTTTTTTTAAACCTTGTTTGATTTAACGTAACGAATGTTGCTTGCTTCCAGAGTCATCATTGGTTGATACACGATGATTTCGTGGCTTCCCTCTTATGGTTCTTTTAGCAAAAGTGGCGTTTGTTGTACTCCCCTTTCCAAAAATGTCTATCCTTTGCCCCGTCTGGAATAAATGTATTGATACAGAGTCTAATTATAACCTGTTGATACATGATTGAATTTCGTGAGTTCCTAGTGATGATAGCTGGACTACTGAGTTCTGCATAGAAATTTCCATTTCCCGTTTTCCATCAATTTTCCTAAAGTTTTAACCCTTTAATTTTCTGGTGAGTTGTGGGGGAATTGTATTGACAGTGTTCTAGAGCCAGTGATTGAGCGTCTAGCGAATCTGGATTAGTCTCACTGGTTAGGTTACAGTTGTTCATGCATTTGTTTCACAATTCATTAGAATTAATTCAGTTTACTTATGTACAGTATCCAAATATGATTTTTTTAATTCATTCTTTCTTCTGGCGTAACGCATCATCATCGACCATGATTTAATAAAAAAAAAAAAAAAAAAGATATAAATAATTAAACCGGAATTTTTGATATTAAGTGAAATTATTTTGTACATTCTTAGATTATTTGAGTTACAAGTATACATATACAATTAAATATTTAAATAATATTTTGGAATAATATCTTGTAATTGTACGAACCAAGTCATCTTGGATGCCTTATTATTTTTTTTTCTGAATTTAGACGTAACAAATTAATTGGGTTTTCGCATGTGCCATAAAATTTTGTTTCTTGTTGGACAACAATTTTAGTGTAATTGAGTTTAAATTAAATTTTGTTAACAAAGCACAATGGATCCTATTATTTACCTTCAATTACTAAGTCCCCCAGAACTTGATGTAGAATATCTCGTTAGGAATCTTTCTAGCAAAGCCAGTGACTCTAAGGAGATTTTAATTAATTCTTTGAGGGCTGAACAGATGGATAGGTCGTTATTACCAAGAAATACACACATAAGAAACCCAGAAATAGAGATGGAAATATGTAGTGTACGATATGACGAGCTGTTTAAATCAACAAAGGAACAGGGAAGCTCGCCACCGCTTGATTTCGTGAAATTAGCTTGTCAACATAGGTTTTCAAACATCTTCTACCAAACGTATTAAGAATAAACTAAACTTTTTCATAATCTACCAAAATATTAGAAGCTTAAGAAAAATATTTAATATATTTAAGACTAATATTGCTGCTCTTGACATATTGCCTCATATTTTTCTTCTGTCGGAGGTCTGGATCTAGGAATTGGAACTCAATTAATATAAAATTTCAGGGAATCAGGATATAATAATAAGGTAATGCAGAGCCTCTGAATATCATTTTAATATCTCATTTCCAATGTAATTTCGGTTAAGAAATAGCCAAGTTCCATTCTTACTGACCATCATATTCCAATCTTCATCAAAAAAATATTTTAGTATCTAATTTTTAGTTCCATTTCCAGCGGACATATCGAATTTCGTCATAATCTATTAAGGAATAGCCAAGTTATAGCATTTTCGTGTAAACAAACAATATTATTTTTAGTTGTCAAACCTGTTAACTGCCTCAAAATTGTACCAAATTAATATAAAATTTTCTAATGAACCATTTATAAAACAATTTACTTGAAGATTTTTCAAAATTAGTTTTTAAAAGAATTTCAATTTTCTCAATTTTTTATTTTTTGGGTTAGAATGAACCATATCATAAATAACTTGTCATCGCTCCAACGCCAATTACAAATATTTCAACAGTTGAAGTGAATTGGAAATTGGTGAAGATAAAACCAGATCAGAAAAATCAAGGAATTTTTCGGTGCATTTATGAACGAAAAAATCTTCGGTGAATTTTTCACCGAAATTCAAGAATATCTTGAAATTGACCGAAAAAGTCGCCGGTGACTTTAGTGTATATCAATTTAAATTTTCAATTTTTTATTATAATTTGAAGAATACAGGCCCTATTCTGGATTTTCCGAAGAATTTCGAATTGGGAACATTGTCATATTTTTAAATATATTTTGGTATTAATTTTCCAAAGTATACTGTAATTAAGGGCCTATTTAAATTACCGCACTGAAATATGAATATGATATTAATAAATGTAAGCGACCTTTTAAAGTTATAATAATAATGAGATTTTAAATACTTATGTTGGCACTGCGTATGGCGTTATAAAACCGTAATATTGAGTTACTTTCAATAGTTTCTGTGAAGCCAATTCAGGTGTTTTGTTCTAAAATTTGCAAGTAATAAATGGGGGTAATTAGAAATGTACCCATTGAAATATTTATAAAAGAGATTGAAGAGAATATCAAATCTAATTATAATGGTATGAAGTTACAAAAACCATGAGCAATATAAATTAGTCAAAATTATGTTCAGAGCAAACTTGGTAAGCTTAAAAGCACTCACCAAATGATTTAAATAATCCTTCCGCCGCTGTGCAAAATTATTTTTGTCACGATTACGTATTAATAAATAGACACAATTTACGTCGTTACAATCACGCAAAATTGTTTCCACCAGCACTTTTCCAATAAAACCTGTTGCACCGGTAACTAAAACATTTTTGCCAGCATAGAATTGCTTAATTTCTGACATTTTTTTCCAATTAATTCGCACACAAGCCAATGAATTTAAATATCTAAACGATCAGTATTAAATTCACAAAAATTCGTTGACTGGAATAAACTAAAATCGTTTGGTAAAAGTACTGCTATTTATATTAAAAAACCTACAATGTAATCGCAGTACTACAATTACATTGTTATTGATGGAATTTTTTTTTGTAAGTAGCACTAATAAATATTACATTGTCAATAATTTCATTTGGAAATTGGATAAAGGTTAAAGGCATAAACCAGTACAGCATTCAAGTTTTTCAAAATAAAATAATGGCAGGTAAGTTTTTATTTTATTTTCAAAGGTAAATTAATAAATTGTTTGCAGTACTTAAAACGCAAACCGTGCAAAACTCATGGAAAATTATTACAGAATGATCCGATATACAAAGTGTAATGGAAATTAATTTTTGTATCGATGTCATTTAATAATTATTATTCAATATATGTATATTAGGGCACAATGTTTAAAGCTTGTCTCAATATATCGTAAAATACCAAGGTAGTTTTTTCCAATGCCTCACCAAAATATACGTAACCCTTTTAATAAATCTTTATTATTGTTTCAATATAATTCTTTTATTGAATAATCGTATATATTTGTTTAAATTAACCATACACCGATCTCTATTGATCATATTCCAGATCTTTATCAAAAATACCGAATTTCATCACAATCGGTTAAGAAAGAGTTAACTGGAATATGCATTTTTTTGGAATATGGCCAATTATAATGAAACTTGGCAATTTATTGAATGATCGTGATGAGCTATGACACTTGCGATGGAAATGAAATTCTAAAATAATTATTTGATAAAGTTTTGGAACAGTTTTTGATTGATAGAAAGCCAAATCGGGAATCGCTCTTCTTCCTCTATTGCTAAGTGATAAACCACCTATTAAGGTGCACATGCGTAGAATTGGAGTAGGATTATTTCATACGCATGCATAAGAACCACAAAGCAATCTTCTTGTTTCGTTACAGAATGCAGAAAAATATTCAAAGAAACAGATGACGATTGAAGAAGTCATCGAGAGACCCTCGATGTTGGGTTCAAATGATTCAGCGTCTGTGACTCGGGAATGAACTTTGAATAGTTGGTTCTCTTCTCGAGCAAGCTATAAAGCCTACGATTCTCCAAGTTTAGAAAACAATGCATTGTGAACAACAGAGGAACCATCAATAGATTGGGTGGGTGTGAAGAGCATAATTGTCCCAATATTCTTGATTTTTTTCTATTTATTTCCAGTTTGGTAACAGGATGCGTCTCGATTTCCCAAAAACACTGCACTAGATTTTGAAAGATATCTGAATTCGTCAGCAGCATTTTCGAGAAAGATCTCTTGTAGATCGACGCCAGGAACGAAGTGGCCTGCTGGTTATCATACCAAATTTGGTTTCTTCTAGGTTTTCACCACTATTAATTTCTTTTACTCTAGTAAAATAAAGTATAGTAATCATGAAAATTTTGGACCTTGAGATTTTTAGAGATTTGTTTGTTTTGAGGTCCCCTGAGTCCGAAAAAGTGGGTTTCGAAATGGTGTCTGTCTGTCTGTCTGTCAGTCTGTCAGTCTGTCAGTCTGTCTGTGTCCTCTCTACAGCCTAGATGGTTTAACCAATCGAACTGAAACTTCAGATTTAAGCTTTTTTGATAAATTGGGAGTTCGCAGTGAATTTTACTCCAAATCGGCTAACCGGAAGTGGTCACTCCCTTGGTCCAGAAAATTTATTTTGAAAATATCTTATAAAGTATAAGGTTTACAAAAAACTATTCAACACAAAATGTTTCCAAAAATTAAAAACAAAAAAATGATAAATAATAAAAAATTTAAAAAAAAAATTTAAAAATTTAAAAATTAAAAAAAAAAAAAATTTAAAAAAAAAGTTATATAAAATTTCTCAAAATTCTCTGTTCGTAAAAGAAATTCGTGTGTTGGCCACACCTCCATTTTCTTTTTCCAGGAAGCATCAGCTTCCAAAATGATGCAGCTCCAAAATCAGTTGTGAAGGGCACGATATGGTATCAGTGAACACAACTTGAAACAGCCCTGAACCGACAAGACCTTTTATGGCTAGAAACTGTCAATAATTAATTCTAGGTTAACCGACATTAAATTGAATACACTGGTCGATATTCTATCGATATCATGCTTTAAGAATAACAATTAACCCTTTAAGTCAAATTAACAAGCCATTGCTGTACTGCAAAAAAAATTATCACCGCTGATTTCAAAAATACTCGATTACTCCGGTCTAAAAAGACCAAAGGATTGAAATCCTACAAAAAATGACCAAATATTTAGGTGGTCAAAACAAATTTTCTCGACTTTTTACAGGCCCCTGAATCGGAAAAAGTAACCAAAATGCCCTTAAACCAATGTTAGTGAAAAGTAAAAAAAAGTAAAAAAAAGTAAAAAAAGTAAAAAAAAGTAAAAAGTAAAAAGTAAAAAGTAAAAAGTAAAAAGTAAAAAGTAAAAAGTAAAAAGTAAAAAGTAAAAAGTAAAAAGTAAAAAGTAAAAAGTAAAAAGTAAAAAGTAAAAAGTAAAAAGTAAAAAGTAAAAAGTAAAAAGTAAAAAGTAAAAAGTAAAAAGTAAAAAGTAAAAAGTAAAAAGTAAAAAGTAAAAAGTAAAAAGTAAAAAGTAAAAAGTAAAAAGTAAAAAGTAAAAAGTAAAAAGTAAAAAGTAAAAAGTAAAAAGTAAAAAGTAAAAAGTAAAAAGTAAAAAGTAAAAAGTAAAAAGTAAAAAGTAAAAAGTAAAAAGTAAAAAGTAAAAAGTAAAAAGTAAAAAGTAAAAAGTAAAAAGTAAAAAGTAGAAAGTAAAAAGTAAAAAGTAAAAAGTAAAAAGTAAAAAGTAAAAAGTACAAAGTAAAAAGTAAAATTTTATTTATTTATTTATTTATATTTTATGCAATATACTTACACTTATTTATTTATATTTTATGCAATATACATATAATATAACTTACAAACTAAAAAAAGTAAAAGTAAAAAGTATTAAGCACAAAGTATAAAGTAAAGATAAAAAAACATTGAGTTGTGAATAGAGTTCCATCCGCAGGTTTAATAAGGATTCGTTGAGATTTGCGTTGTTATAGGTTGAATTGAAGTTTGTATTGAGGTTGAATTAGGGTTGAACAAGGTATGTGTTGAAGTTGACTTGGATTTGAGTGAAGGTTCGGTATAGTTCGTTATATATAGAGTCGATATGATTGAGTTCAAACATGCCACCAGTCCGTTAGTTTTAAGCCTAACCTAATACCTAACCGAAGCCGGACCAGTCCGTTAGTTTTCAGCCTACACTAATTTTCAAGGAGAACAATTATTCTGATCGTCTGTCCAGATGATTCAAGAAAAGTCTTCCTATGCACAACAATGTTCATCTCAGAAAGAGGACAAACTGTGGTGTTATTCGTAACATTTCGGATTGCCAAAGCGTTACTGAAAAAGGATAGAACGTTTCACAGCAGATTTATACTACCCGCTTGGTAAGTAGCAAATTACAAATTGAAGCATAACTGGCAAATTAATCCGAAAGTTTTAGCGGCACCTTGTGACCAAATATATTGGATTGCTTGTAGTTGTGTTGTGTGTTGTGTGTTCTTTTAATATAATTTAAGGTGATGTATATTTCTGTCGGTTTTGCCCTTTGATTTTAGAAAAGGGTTTCTGTGTTCAGACTTCATATCCTTAGTAATCAATTTTACTTCTTTCACGTAGTAAAAAAATTCATTGGTATCATGATTATTCCTTAAATCTTCTGGATTTCCAGACTACAAGAGCATTGAGCTCGTTAACGTCGAAGAAGCTTATACCTATATATTATACATTATTTTACCATATTTTCGAAATTTTTAGATCAGCCTCCTGATTAGCATAAATCAAAGAAGAAATATGTTTAATTTATGGATAATGTAGTAATAAAATTTTCTTGCCGGCAAAATACAGGAATGCTGTTGCGAAATTCGGTTTAATCCTTATTTTCTAGGCTATGAAGCATCTTAATAGATTGGCACACATTAAGCAATGAAGGTTTACCTCTCTTTCTTCTTCTGCGGCTCCTTATTCCATAATAAAAATGATGGCTGTTGATATTATATATTCATTTTATTAATAAAATTCTAATTCCAAAAAATTACAAAGAAAAATTACTCAAATATCGCCTGCACATATATTTTAATACATAATAAATCATTACAGTATTTGCCGCAATATTGATCCAACATAAACTAAATAAAAAAAAAAATTATTAGAAAATTCCTACATAATTATCCTTAAAACTTACATTCTAGAAATGGTTATTGCCCGCGGAATGTCTTCGTCTTTTTCTTTGCAAATAAATCTTCTTATTCCTTTAAATACTTCAAAAACTAATGTACCCTTATCCACCTTTGGCATGTCCGTGTCGAAAATGGCTTTATCCACGTTATTTTGTTGATCACGAATAGTTTCAAATCGATCAGTATTGAACCGAAAACCACTACGACAATATGGCACAAGTGTTTGGCTAACACCAAATATCATTCGTTGAACTTTCATCATTCTGGATTTAAAATAAAAGAATTTTAATCATTTTTCTACTAATATTACAACGAAGTTACTTACATTGGTTTCTGACGGAACAGTCTAAGAAGTGTATCGATAAAAATCGCGGGTATTATTTGATAAATAACTACTCTTGCATAGTGATAGTAAATACATCTTGTGAACGAACCGTTGGGACTCCAAATTGAATAGTTCAGAGGCATCTTATATCGAAGGTCTTCAACTAAAAATACAACTTATATTACAAATCTTACCGCTTTATTTATTCTATTTAACTCACAAAGCTCACAATAAGCCTTAAATGTTGTAGTATTCTCGTGGTTTACGCTCGCATTATAGTATTCAATTTGACCAATCCTACAAGTATAAATAGAAACGAAATATAAACGAAGTATAAAATTATCGAAACATTATAAATTAAAGATTGAAACACTTATGCGAGTTAACTGACTTTTTGGTCCCATGAAGCCAAGATGTGGTTATAATCGCATTTGTAACCTTATCAACCGGTATGAATAAAGCGCAGCCATCTGTTTCTAAATTAAAAGTTCTCAAAACACCCCTTCCAACAGCTACACCAAATCCAAAAAATCCATTCAATCCTTCACAATAATTTGGAATGGGATCTGTAATCGCAGCTGTTACTACAGATGGACGGATCACACATATTGGAAAATCATTGCGATACTGATAAATTAAATCTTCACTCAGGTGTTTGGACAGCGAGTATGTATTAGGAAAGTCGCCTAAAATTCTGGAAAAGCAAGAATACTAATAATAACTTATACATTAAATTCATATTTACTTTGCCTGAAGTGCGGTCATCGTATTTTCATCAAAACGTTCGTAAGCTTTAACAAGGGTAAATGTATCAATTTGTGATTTGTAGTGATGTTCCTCGGTAACAGCCAAATACGGTTGTGAATATGATGTTGACACAAAAACAAACACTAGCAATTGTTTAATACGCTTCGCCATTTCTAGTGTGCGATAAACGCCAATCGTGTTCGAGTTTAAAGCATCACGGATTGTTTCATCGAATCGAACACTTGCACCGCAGTGAAGTATAATATCAACGTTATTGTAAATATCGTGTAATTCATATTGGCTTAAGGCGAGCTCATCCTGTGCTAGATCACCGTTGAATATTTTTACCTTTTTCAGTTGTCCGGGTTGATTAGCTCGAACGTTATCAAATACCTATGTACATATTATGTATATTAATGAAAATAGAAATTGAAATTAGTGTTACTGGCAATAAATTTGTAATTAGCTAATCATATGCATTATAATTCAAAATAACCATTGAATATTTATAATTCTTTGATAAAAAATAAGTATATTCATTATAAGTACGAGGCAATATCAATCGAATATTTTGAGTTCATTTAGTAAATCTTTTGTTATTTATTTGAAAGTGAATTTCGGTCTGTTAGGCAGTTTCTATTCCTTCCATTATTTTGATAAACTAATGTCATAAATACATGACAAATTGCTTAGCACGACCAGTCTAACGTAAACGTATTTCCGAACCATAAAGTTACATAAATACTTCTGTCCTGCAATATAATAATTCGGAAGATGGAATTAATCCCTTCCACACTAAAGAAATAAGAAGACAAAATCCTGGACCGCTCCTGAGAAACGCTATCGCAACTGCATTGAGAATTTTATGAGTAAAGGTTTAAAAATTCAAAAGTAACAACCGTTTTGGAACAACTCGATTACATGTCAATAATGGTAACAAGATTATATAATTAATGTTAATATTTATACATTAAATACGTAATAATCTGCGTTTTGCATCGGATAATATTTTTCCTTGGTCCGTAAAACCAGAACTAATTATGTAAAACTTTACTTATAGGCGCAGGGCTGTGGGGCTCGACAAAAAATGTTCGACTGTACTACGCTTAAAGCAAATAGGATTTTCATTTCCGTGGAACGGTGTTACTTATGTGTTCAAAAACTAAAGATATTTCACAAGCAGGCAGTAGCTGGACGATAGCTTGTCGACGCTAATTTGCAAATAAGGTCAACGGTTCGACCCCAGGAAGCGATATAATTTTCATTTTTTGTTTTTCCTCATGACATATCTACTTCAACTTCTCCAATTTTTTTTCTATGTAATTTGCAAAAGTACTTGCTTATAATTTGGAACAACGAATATCTAAATAAACCTAGGACTGCGGGGTTGGAACTGCGAGCGCCCAGGTGCAGAGTTGCTAATGCTTCTATAGTTTGAACGCAAGAATGACGCCAAAGAAATATTCTGTACAAAATCTGAGCTACCCAAGCAAAGCAATTTTCCGAACACTCCGACTAAGCAGAAATACCTTATGTATTACCCTATTCTGTACAATAGTCGGCTATTTATTGGAGAAAGCTACTATGTGGTGCATTTCAGGGAAGCCACAATTTAATTCCAAGGATATCTTTCTGTAAAGTCAATAATCTGATCTGTGAAATGTTTACAAGTACCCAGAAATGCAGTCTCAAGCCGAGGTGGTAGCGTGTCGGAGCTGTTTACATATAATATGTAACGGTAACGTGGATTTTATTTCTATTGATTTTTTACCGATTTTAAAGCCCGCTTATAAGCCTATCTGAAATTTTTCAGATTCCTTAGGTACCTATTAATTCTTCTTGATGATTTTCGTTTTAATTTTTTGTTTGGTTTTAACATCAATTTTCCGTGAAAGGAGATGACAAAATTACGATTTCTCGAAAATCTCAACCGAAATTTCTCGCCGAAAATTTTAAAATTACATTTTTCGATATTTCCAAAATTGAAAAAGACGTAGATTTCTCGAGAAGAAAAGCTAATCCGGAAGAAAACCAAAATCCGGAGCAGGAGTCGGTCAATTCCACATGGCTCCGGCTCCGACACCGGGTCCTTTAAAAATAGGAAAATAAACATAAATTCCTCGGCTCCGACTTTACAGCCTTGCTTGTAGGTTAATCAAAGATGCTTACTACAAATTGATGAAAATGTCAATTTATATCGGTCAAACGTACAACGTTTACAATGTTGGCCTTGTTTTGCTGATGCCGTACATCTTTTGTATCCCTCAGAAATACCTAGCTAATTGGTGAATTTTAAATTGAGTAGTTAGTTTTTTTGAATAAATTTGGTTTTGTCGATATTTTGTTGTTTTCATTGTTCATTCATACTATCCCTCCATCACCCCTCGCCCTCTCGATTTCTAGTTGCAAATAATAATACATTTTGTTCACAATGTGTATATCGTTGTTTTGTATTGTATCCCCTTCAAGGGATTATCAATGACAATGATTACAACAACAACAATGAAAAATTGATCAGACGCTTGGACAATTTTGCGAACTAGAAAAAGGGAAATTGAAAGATCATTTGACGGAGATCTCATAATTCTAAGAGCCGTCGCCGCTGACGACAACCTCTGTGCCTACCGAAATACGGTTCACCTCTCAGACATCGCTGTACCATTCGTATGCGATCAGCACGCAGAATGCTGATCAGCATTGGTCAGTTTACTTACTTACGTAAACGTATGCGATGAGTCTCTCGGACTCAAATGTAATTTTTTAAAAATTAAACATTAACGATATTTTAAAAAAAATTTATTTACAAACTATAATTACAAAAATAAAATTTGGCAATTACATGACTGATGGACTTGCCCAAATGCTGAAGGAGAAATGCAACAGAATCATCACATAAAATATTTACAAAATTCAGTATCGTTTGTCATCGTATTGTAATTCTTCCTTTTACTTTCTTTTACTCTAGCAAAATAAAGTTTAGAAATCATGAAAATTTTGGACCTTGAGATTTTTCGAGATTTATTTGTTTTGAGGTCCCCTGAGTCCGAAAAAGTGGGTTTCGAAATGGTGTCTGTCTGTCTGTCAGTCTATCAGTCTGTCAGTCTGTCTGTGTCCTCTCTACAGCCCAGATGGTTTAACCAATCGAACTGAAACTTCAGATTTAAGCTTTTTTGATAAATTGGGAAGTCCCAGTGAATTTTACTCCAAATCGGCTAACCGGAAGTGGCCACTCCCTTGGTCCAGAAAATTTATTTTGCAAATATTTAAAAAATATAAGGTTTACAAAAAACTACTTTAAATTTAAAACAAATAACAATAAAAAATAAAAAATTAAAAAAAAATTAAAAATTTAAATATTAAAAAAAAAAAAAATTAGGAAAAAAATAAAATTTCTCAAAATTCTCTGTTCGTAAAAGAAAGTCGTGTATTGGCCACACCTCCATTTTTGTTGGTTGGTTTGCTGTAACATTACAATTGTATTGCTGGTACACTCTCATATATTTTATCATATCATAAAACGACGCTAGAGTTATTGGTTAGGTGTCTTCTTTTTTTGAAGAAAATACCGTGTCACCTCACGAATGGTGCAAAGTATCAATGATCCTTTCAACTCGCCGAATTATGGCATAAAATAATATTTTATTTATTGTGCTTTTCAAAATCATGCACCGACGGTAAAATATTACTGCTCGATTTTATTACTGAGGAAGGTTCAACTTTTGAAAACTAAAAACATTAAGCTTTCACACTTGGGAAGTAAATCCTCTACTTTTTTAACTTAACATAAATTTTTAATTAACTTAAAAAGCAAACTCGTCATTGATAAATAAAAAAAAAATTATTAAATTAAAAATGAGTCGCGGTTTGAATATGATACCCAGTGCATGTTTATTACATTAAAATTTAGGCACCTAAATTAATTGATCCACCATTTGGTTACTGTATTGCAGAGATTGATTTTCACCAACTCGAGCCTCAGGACTTTCAATATAATCTTCAACTAAAGTCAGCTCAAGAGTACTGCTGCCTTTGTTTTTATGTAAATATTGTGGAATGTACAATAAGCAGCCATAGTTTTTACACAATTCATGATTACTTCGGTCTAAAAAGACCAAAGTATTGAAATCCTGCCAAAAATGATCAAAAATTTGGTTGGTCCAAAACCACTTTTCTCGACGTTTTGAAAGTCCCTGAGTCTAAAAAAGCAAAAAAAAATGTCCATCCGTCTGCCTAGATGTCTGGTTATCGGTAGTAAGGGAAACCAAACGGTGTGCCTACATCGTATGGACCACTGTGCCTGTTGGACAGTTTTGGAAAACTTTTTGAACAAATTATTACAGCTTCTTTGCCATTCCAATTTTAAATAGCGTATAGCCATTGATTGACCATGCAACCCACTATAATAATAACGCGAGTTAAACACAATGATGATTGTCACAGACGTGAGTTGGTAATGGTAAGCTTTTGTTGGAGATAATTTGTTGATGTTTATTTGTATTGATAACCGAAGCTTGGTCGGGAGGAAAAAAAAAAGAACGAAACGGTAGTCAGTTGTTGTAGGAAATACAAAGAGTGAACATCAAAAATAGAATACAAAAAAGTAAAGTTGGGCATGGCCAAGTGAAATTAGGAAATTGGATAAAGTAAAATCCTTGTTATACAAACTGACACCAGTTAGAAAATTAGTTAAAGGTGATCGTAAAAACTTTAAAGTTTTACTTAAAGCCTCGTGTTTGAAGGCAGTGAAAGAAAAACACCGTATTAGAGCGGGTTTATTCTTATTGGTTGGTGCTGTTTTTCTTTGTTTATCAGTCGAGAAACTAAAATCGTTAAAATAATTTTGTGAAGCCCAGCCCATGTTTAAAAATGGGTATAAAACAGAATGAGTGCTAATATAGTGCAATAATTCAATCAGCACTGTAGCGTATTTATTAGACTTGAATTTAAGTAAGTGTAAAATAGTATCTTAGAATTATTACACATTAAAACTGTAACTGATACTGTTATCAGGAACAGAAAGGACTAAATGTTATAACAATATATTATAGTATATAATAACTGAAATAAAAAATAAATGTCTTAATTAAGTCATTACTAAGCTAAATAAGTGATACGTTATGACACGTTAAGTGATACGTTAATAAATAAATAAATTAAGTGAGGCACATTGATTCTGTTATAGCAAAGGCTTATATGATGTTGGGTTTCATAAAACGTAATTACAGGGACTTTTGTGACCCGCTTACATTAAAGTCTTTGTATGTTGCCTTTGTCCGTTCACCGCTAGAGTACGCCTCCCAGGTTTGGTCTCCGTTTTATAAGTGCCATTCTGATAGGATTGAAAGCGTTCAGAAGCAATTTGTTGTATACGCACTTCGCAGGTCACCATCAATGACTAATTATGCTATTCCACATTATCATGAGCGCTGCAACCTTTTGGGGTTACAGCGTTTAGAACAGCGTCGGTTGGCGGCTTGCGTTTTATTTGTTCGCGACATTTTTTTGTATCGTATTGATTGTGCTGAATTATTCGCACGACTCAATATTTATGCTCCCGAACGTTGTCTGCGTCGTCGTGATGGTTTTTTGCTAATCGACTCTGGCTCAACAAACTATCAACTTTCGGAGCCAGCCTTGACCACGCCTCAACTTTTCAATTATTCATACGATGTTTTTGATTTTAATTTGACTAGAGATTCGTTTAGACGTGAGCTTTTTAAGACCTTATAGGCATTTTATTGTTTTTATTTTGTTATGTACATACTTTCCATTTTTTGATTTAAATTATTGTTGCCGATTGTATACCACTATAGGTAATATATTAAATAAATAAATAAATTACTAAATATATTAAGTCAAAAGTAAATTAATTAATTCTAAATAAATAAGCTTAATTACAATGAAAGATACTGAAATATATATATACTATAACATATATTCTAACATAATCACAGTGAAAATTATAATCATCCTCGTTTCATAAATCGAAGGTCAAAAGCACTAATATAAAACATAAATCAAATTGAAAACAACACAAGATTTCAAAATCTGTACATTAAATTATCTAGATAAGCATCTTCCATTGGCGTTAGCAAACTTCTCACAAGTACTTGTATCTACTCGCAACTGCTCATGCTCAAGTGATAGTGTAGTTGTTAGAAGTAGTTACGCATATAATTAACAACAGAGGGATTTTAGTTTAAAAAATTCTAATAACGTGTGAAACGTCATTTTTAACCCTAATCCAACCAAGCTGTGTCGTTTTGGCTCCTTTTTGGCCATTTTCCTTTTTTAATTTAGTTATAAACTTGTATGTATTTTATTTTGAAACATTTCCATTTCTAAAAAAAAAACAAAGTTTGGAAATTCTATCAAAAATGATCAAAAATTTGCTTGGTCCAAAACTACTTTTCTCGAAGTTTTGAAAGTCTCTGAGTCTAAAAAAGCAAAAAAAAAATGTCCGTCTGTCTGTCTGGATGTCTGTTTGTCGGTACTCATGGTATCTCGAGAACGGCTTGCTCGATTTAGAATTTTTTTTTGCCAATATGTTTCTATGGTTAAGGCCGAGATTTTAAAAGAGGATCGGGTACCTGCCATACGAATTGACCCAAAATACCTGGTTACATAAATATTTACCAATTTTTTATATATGCTGGTTTGAGGATTGAGTTGAAAGAGAGTTTGTGGTTGCATTGAGGGTTGACATGGAAGCGAAGATGTTTTATTATTTATTATTATTAATTATTATTAATAGAACAACTTATTTGTTATTAAAATCTAGCAGTTTTACTTAAATCAAGGTTATGTTTTACTACTGTTACAAAAATTAACGTTCCATTGAACATCTACTCACAAGTACTTGGCAGTAGCAAATTGTTTCCAATGGAACACAGTAGTTGTAATACCAAAATATTTTGAGTACATTTATGGCGGATCTGCAATCAACACATAACAATCCATATATACAACAGCTAAGCGCCAGAAGTTTGATGTAAAAATGTTCTAAATGACGTCACTTAAGATTAGAACAGTTTTAGTAAAAACTTCGCACTTCTATATAGAAGTAGAAAGTTTTTACTAAATTAGTTCTAATATTTGATTTATAGCCAATGTATTAGTGAAAATTATTAATTTACTTACATACATTCAGGCCTGCTAATTTAAAAATACCGTTTGAGTAATTTAATAAAGTTTTACATAAATACATTATATGATAAGTCAAAATAATTACAAATTAATCAGTAACTCTTAAAGTATAATGATTAATTTAGAAATGAACAAAAAAAAATTGTCAAATATAAGAGATGAATATTGTGTGACATAATAACAAACGTTGAGGACAATGAGAAATTGAAACATTACTAAATAAAGTTGTCGCTCCTACAAGCACCTGGAGCTATATTTTGCCATTAGTAAATTTGACTTTCCATATTCTGACACAACTACAATATGTAAAAAATCGCTTATAAAACCGATACCATACGAATTGAGAAAGCAAGCTATCGCTGAAAAATATAGTTCCAGGTGCGTACAGGATCGATAACTTGGTTTATTATTCCTGAACTTCTCAATTCTTATGGTATCGGTGTTATAAGCGATTTTTCACATTTTTAAATATCAAATATCCAAGATAGAAAGCTGTGGTTAGCCCAGATTTTGTAAAACTAAATGGCCTAACAGAAACATATATTTCCAGGTGCGTCCAAAGGCTATAAATTTGTTAAGATTGCTGAACTTCTTTAGTTATAAACAGTTATGCTCATACCTGTCCCATGTAGTATGAAATAAAACGTTGTACGTTAAATTATCTTCACAGAACTCGTTCAAAATTCTAAAATAAACATCGAACTCGTACTGTAACAACTCATTTATCGTTCTTGTGACGTAAATAACTACTGTCGTATTAGTTTAATTGTACTTATATACAAAAGTGGTTTCCAATCGACCACCGCAAGTACTTAAGCATTTATGGTTTATGTCTTTGCTAAACCAACTACTCGTAACTGCTTTACCTGTTTTTTCATGAGTAGCTACAAGAAGTTATGTCAACATTCTCCCCTAGGTGATATGTGAATTAAAAATTTAGAGGTTATGTTTTGCGGTGGTCGATTGGAAAGCCACTATTTATCTTGAGGTAAAAGTTAATAATTTAGTTTCTTAGATTTATTTATTTGAAGTTTCTTTGGTTTTTTATGTTATTTTAATGAACTATTAATTTCTTAAATACCAACATTAAATATTTGCGCCTGAATGTTTATAAATATTAATTTTCACTAATACATTTGCTATAAACAAAGAATTAGGACAAATTTAGATAAAACTTCCAGCTCGTCAACAGCTAAGATTGGTTTTAATTTTTATTAATATTATTCTTGGTTTTCTCGATTGCTTTACATTCTACTCGTACAACCATACGATCGTTCATTAACATAAAGATTTCAGAAAAACCTAAATGTCTGAAAACGTATATGAGTTGGTTTTTCACAACCCAGGCTACGGACCAATAGTAGGATAAATCATTTAGCACAGTAAATTTTAGTTTTAGTACAAATTTACCTCAATTGGCGTACCAATTCTATACAAGTACAAATGGTTTGATGGGCACAAATTATGATTTGGAGGGTTGAAATCGCTCGATATTAGGTGCAAAGAAAAAACCTCAAATATTTTTATTGTTTTTCATTCGTTTATTACCTGTACGTACATTTAATACATATAATGAAAACACGGAAATTTTAACAAAAATTAGTGAAACATGAAAAAGTTAAAAAGAACGGGTTTTTCATATTTTACCCAACTTTCTAGTACAATATTTGAATTTACCCTGTACACTGTTAAAAATTAGGTAAAAGAACAACTAACCCTACTATTGGTCCGTAGCGCTAGAAAGAGATGTCGTGTATGTGTTGTATTTATATGTGAAAGTTTTCATAAAAAATCACTGTTAAAGCCAGGTAACTTTCGATGGTCGATTGGTATGATCCAGAAGTTTAACCTGAGCGTTTGTTTCGAAGAAAAATAAAACTTTTGATAGTTCACTGTTTTAAAATTCATTCAATTTTTTCTGTTTTTTAACATCGCTCACTTGAGCGACTCAGTCACTTAAGTGCATTCCCGCAGTCGTCAGCGTTTTAGTTATATCATCTTTCAAAGTTATTGCTTCCCTCAAATCGTTGGTCACAGTCATTAGTTCTTCAAAATACATGTTAGCATTAAGTAAAGTTGCAGCCTGGTATGTATTTTGGTTTAGTCTGGCTAGTTCCTTCATAACCCTTGTTGCTAAGAACGGGGAAGAAGCGGTACCATGAGTGACCAGGTCCTGTACGTACATTAGTTTTCCTGATCTTCATCATTCAATAAAATTTGCCTGTACATCTTGACTCGTGAGAAAGGCATATTCCCGAAACCGTAAAATTATTTCGAAAATACTTGATTGAATGGTGCATGGCTGGTGCATCGAGTATTAATATTAACATTGTGCTGATGCTATCTTCTTCTAAAACATCGTGATGTGGTAAAAATACACAAGTATCTTGGGTCACCCTTTCTGTGCTAATTTTCATCAAATGTCCGAGTTCAATATATTCCTTCCTAATTTTCTCTCCCTGGCGTGCAACCTGCTAATTGTTAAATTGAGCGATGTTCCTAGGGTCGGTTTGGGTTCCTCAAAAGGCAACCTCACAACGAATCTTCCGTTGACGGTATTAGCAACAAAATAGACTTCACTTTCCACCTCTTCATTTGACTATTTGGATGGCTCTGGAATCTCAGCTGAATATTTTGACATTGTAGACAATGAAAAGTGGTGGTTCGAATATCACCTTGGCGTCCAACCAAACCCAATTTTGTCATAGCCTAAAATTTGCAAAATTACATCCGACCCCAATAAAATGTCTATTGTTTTGATTTATTTGTTTCGGGATCTACTAATTCAATGCCAGTCAATAGACTTAGGTCGTTTTGGTGTGGTGTTGGTAGTGAAATTGCAGCAGTTACTTCGACGTGAAATTCTGAGATTTTGTTGTTTAGGCTGGTCATCTGGATTGATGTAATCCCCTTTGTGGAGTCTGTCCGACTTTCTCCGATACCAGACACTGAAATACGTCCATTTAAGTTTGGCAATTTTAAGCGATTCATACAGGTTTCCGAGATAAACAAGAGTTGGGATCCAGTATCCAACAGCACCTTGTCTGTAACGCTATTTCCACACCAATCCTTTACCTTAACCAAGGCCGTTATAGCACTAATAAATTTGTCTTCAGATTTCCTTGTTAACACGTCCGATGCCTGGTGCGGTTAACTTAGACTCTGTTGGATTTAAGTGTAATACAATATATGATGCTTCTTTGTACATATTTCACCCATTTTTTTAAATTTATATTGATATACTGAGCGAGTATCCAAGAGGAAATTATAGCAACGCTTTGATTCCTTACTATCGTTTCTCCGCTAGTCAATTGATTTATTCGCGAACTTTTTACACTGATACAAAAAGTGATCGTAAGAATCGCAAACATCACATTTTACCGAAATGATTGCAAACGATCGTAAAAGTTTTCCATTAGAATTTGGACCAGTCCTTCTATTTTCTGACTTACGGGATTCCAGAGCATCAGATGTTTTGCCTAAGAATTTCAAAAAATCGTAAATAGTTGGAAATTTTACATCGCACGTCTTTTGTACATCGCATAACTTTATTGAGTACCATAATAATGAGTTAAGAATCCCGTTGCTCAGTCTCCCCACCCAATGTTCGCAGCTCTCTATAATAATTTCGTCCAAACTATTTAGTAGTTTCCGAAGGTTAGTTCAGAAACCGTAGTAAACCGTTCAGATATTGAAACTTTTGGCGACGTATTTTCGTGGATAGTGCTATAAAGGTCATACAATGGGCGCATCTAGCACACGTAGAGTCTACCGAAAATACGTAGAGTCTACAGAAATACATGTGCTGGATGCAAAAAATCTCAGTAAAAATATGTAGACTTTACGAGTTTTAGTGAGACTAAAAATTTTAGTCTACATTTTTATGTAGATTATTTTGGTTTGAGACTTGGATTTTTTTTTTTTTTTGACATTTGTATTACTAGTTCATATTTATAAACCAAAAATAAACATGGAGTCAATTTAATTGATTACGAAGTTTCAACAAGTTATCCAATACAAAAATCCAAAATAGATACGTAGATATTTACATCCAGCACATGTAGAGTCTACAAATAAGATACAGAACGTGTGCTAGATGAGCCCATTAACTGCCATTCCGTGTATTCTCACCTAAATGGAAGAACATTATTTTTTGTTAGTTTCACTTGTATTATTTCAGTATTCATTGTGGTATCAAATAATGATGAATCTGTATCATTCATGTTTCCCTTTCGACTTCGTTTATTTAAACTCATATTAAATGTCTTCGAATATATGAATTCCGGAAGCTTCATCATGGCTTATAAAAAACATTTCCCGTTCCACTTCACCAACATTTTTTTTACATTTTATTAATATGTTTTTGACAAACAGATATACCAAAAATGTCTGAACTAGGCTGTAACTGTCTAATATATTTTGCTAATCTAGATATTTGCTTATTAATGACGCTATATTCCGTCTGAAACGCCTCTAATTTTTGTTGACTGGTAGTCATTAATTTTCTATTTTATAAGATTTAGTTTTTGGATAGTCACAAATTTTAAAAAAACGGAGGCACTAGCAGAAGTTTCCAATGATAGATTTCCACAAGGTGCAGTAATGGTAATTTGACTAATTTCCAAGGTTGGCGTCGGATGGCTTCCAATTTTACATGCTCACTTGTGACCGCCCAAACTTAATGTATTTAACTTTATATTAGAGTTAAAATCCGCCTCGAAGGAAGACTCCTTCTTTCCTTACTCATTTGGTTAGGGCACACGGCATTTCCTTATATTAAAACTTCCAGTTTAGCGAATGATAATTCGTTGCGAAACTAAATTCGTTACACTAAAAGTTTCGTTAAACTGGTAGGTGTTCGATAAAAACAAAGTTGATTGTATTCGTTTTTTCGAGTTGCAAATATATTGTGTGTATGTTTGTGTAATTTCGGCTTCCTTTAAATTTTTATTTTTATTTTAATGGTTATTAGCAGACATCGAAAATCATTCATTTTTGAGTGTGCATTAATGTCGATTTCGATTCACCTTTTACCAAATCTTTAAAAGATCACTTTTGAGGCTGTGTAAATCGAACAGTTGCTCCGTAATATATATGTCTGTGTGTTTTTGACGTTTATATAAACATAAGCTAATTTTTATAAAAGATCGATACTCTATAAAAAGCAACTTAACATATTCTAATGTTATACAGTGGTAAATATTCGTTTAAACGCACAACTGCCTTTAATCAATTTGATGTTGAGAAATGAAAAAACCTACATAAAAGTGCAATTGTGTTTATGTATTTTAAGGATCAATGTATGAGTAATTAATATATAATTCAAACAAATAAAAATATTTACATACATATTTTTTTCAAACACTTATTTATAAGAGCAACGGTATTAGAAGAAATATTCGTTTAAACGCACTTAGGAAAAGTAATAAAAATATTATATTTAGTAGTTTATTGATTTTCCATTTTTTTGAATAAGTTCAAATATTCTATTTGGCATCGAATTTACCAAATTTTGAAGTATTTCCGGACCGATTTCAGCCCAAACTTCTTTGATTTTCAATTTGAGCTCCATAACCGTACGAAAAGAATGATTTGAGGCTTTTGATCGTAAATCCTGCGAACCATGATGCCCCATAGGTTTTCCATGGGATTCAAATCGGGACTACATGCTGGCCATTCCAGACGAGGGATCTGGTGCTCCCTCAACCACTCCAATGATGCCCTTGAGATATGGATTGTTGCGTTGTCCTGCTGAAAGTGGCAGTTATCGTCCATTTTTTCTTCCATAAAAGTGTTAAGAACGTCTTCCAACATTTCGTTATACATGACCGAGTTCATTTTTGGAGGAACAAAACAAATCTGAGCCTTTCCAGTTATAGAGAACGCCGCCCACACCATAACGCTGCCACCTCCAAAGTTTCTTTTCGACATCAGAACATCATTACTTCGAAGATCATGCCAATAACAGCTCATGGAGTCGGGACCGTCTAAATAAAATTTCTTTTCATCGGAAAAGATTATTTTATTCCACTGGGTTGTCCATTGCATGTGTCTACGAGCAAATTCTAGCCGTGCTGTTATGTGGTGTAGTTTAAGCGATGGTTTGCAAAGAGGCTTCTTCCATTTAATGTAAGGAATCGATCGCAAAATATGGGATACATGATTTTTGATACTGGCAGATCATGCTTAATTTGTATTTGAGTAGCATTGAGTTTATTTTTGGTTGCCTCGTGTTTTATCATCGCAATTTGTCTCTTTGACAATTTTCGATTACCATTCGTGGGTTTTTTTAAACCATACCTTTCTCCTTTTTTTAAAAAGTTGCGGACGGCAGACTCAGATCAGTTAATTAGACGTCCGATTTTGCGATTTGAGTATTTGCTTTTGTGATAAAAATCAATTTCAATTTTTTCTTTCTCCGACAAGTATTTTCCTTTAGGCATTTTTCCTATCTTCTGAAAAAATATAAAGGATTTACTACCGCGGTTTTTTATTTGCATTTAAAAAGAGATAAGTTACCAATCTACTCTGTAAACGTAAAAAAATATTTTTAAAATTTTATTAACTTTCAAAAATATGCCTGGCGCATGTGCACTACAATAATGAAATGAGAACAAATTATTACAACAACAACGACAAAAATAGTACGAATTTTACCGTAAACAAGAACCATTAAATACATTAATTTCGTGTGGCGAAGGTTGCCGAATGTAAACGATTTTCTTTTTAATTTAAAAAAGTCTGAAATAAATCAAGTGCGTTTAAACGAATATGTACCACTGTATACATAACATCATAATAACAACAAGTTAATTCTTTAATATAAAATATTTACATAAAAATAAACAGAAACACAAAACTAGTGTTTTTTTATTCGCTCCGGATAGCTGCTATCGAGAGCCGTCATTTTTATACGCCTAAATTTAAATTTGACGCGCTATTTATTGGTAAACTAAACTTATTTAACATCAAACTATCATTTTTAATTCAATTGTTTAGCGAAAACTTGATATAAAAAAAATTTGGCTCTACCTATTTATACGGAGCGCTATCCGGAGTCACTTTTCATATGACGGCTCTCGATAGCAGCTATCCGGAGCGAATAAAAAAACACTACAAAAATATAACACAAAACACAATGACGCTTTCAAAATGACAGTTCTATTTGTGTTTGTGTTTGTAAATCTGCCAAAAAATCGAGATTCAAAAAATAACAACAATTTTGCTCGATCGAGCGACTTTCTTGGCGAATCGAACAGTTTGACAGCAGAAAGAGCAAGCCGGCTTGCTCTTTTTCGGTGAATCGAAAACCACATAAAACACATGAATTTCAAAACTCAACATAATGGCTGTATGATACTCACTTTTTTTCTTACTTTTTCAGTGACTAGGTAAGACAAACGGAGTGAGATAAAAAATATATATACAAAATATTTGTGAGAGTGAGTGTATACACCATAGATTTGGAAAAAATATAGAAACGTCAAAAAAAAGTGGTAGCTCAACTTTTCTAGCAGTTAATCGAGCAACTATAGCAAAAAAAGAATTGGATTTGATTCTTTTTTTTGACATTACATACTTTTTCCTGACATTTCCGAAATATTAGAGAAAATATTTGTATTTTGTATACCAAAGAGAATTTATTTGTTTATTTTTAAAATAAATTTAGTAAACAATTTTTCCATTTTTGTTGGCCATTATTGTTATGATTTTTTTCCCCCTTTTTTAAATTTTTCTTTTGATACTGAAATACAATTTTGGGTTTGCATTGTTAATTGTTTGCCAAAATATTTGAAACGTGCATTTTTTTGTAAATATAAAAATTAACTTAACATATAAATTATTTCGTTTCAATTAATTGCGGCAGCTAATGCAAATTAATTCAATAATATGGTCCAACACAAAAAAAATTTTGTTTATCCGAAACTTCAAAATATTTGCCTATAGTATTGTCTACACTACCCTTCTCTGTTTCGCTTTACTAGTTTTGCAGCACTTTATTGTACTTGAAAAAAAGTGAGTATCATACAGCCATAATAAAAAACCAAAAGAACTATCTCTACAAACATTTTGCTCAATTTCTGAATGTGAATAGTCATCAAATTTCAGTTTTCTTTATTCTTCTCACGTAACACACTTTCAGTCTGAATGTGTTTGTGAAGAGAATCCGTTTTGTTCTTCATTATGTTGAGTTTCAGAATTCATGTGTTTTAATGCACACTCAAAAATGAATAGAAAAAAATCAAATGAATTTTTTTAGCTTGCTCAATGAAACTTTTTTCAATATGAAGAATAAAAAAATCATTCATCGCATTTGGGTATTTTCTTTGAATGTGTCATTTTGTGAATCTACATTTTTAATTTATGCTTCCTTTATTCTTCTAAAAATATTTTCGCACATACATATTAAATAAGGAAATCGGGTTTCTTAGTTAGCCTTTAGCCTTATCTGAAAACCACCGCCCAATTTTACCGAAAGAAGGGGTAGATATTTAAAAACGTATTATCGGGGTAAACAAATTTTCCAAAAAGGAACCTTTTGTTTTTGTTCCATTATGTAAATTGTAATATTTAGTATAAAATGTGCCGATCATAATTTTATTTTAGTATGGGTTATGGAGATTGTTTAAGTTTGCTTCGTTAATCTTTATCTTAGGCAGTTTCCGAAAGTTATACTTATTTATTTAGACCTACTTATTTAAATAAGTATGTTGGCGAGGTAACTTAAAATAAGTATGTTCTTACAAAAAAAAAAATCTTAAACGAAAACCAACATTCTGTTAATTTCATTGCATATGTACATATTGTGATATTATGTAGTAATTAAGTTTTATAAAAAATTTAATTAAAAAAATTATTTTAAAGTTACAAAATAGTCAAAATAAAAAATAAGTATTTGAAATCAATTCGGATGATTTTACATACTTATTTAAGATGGCGGCAAATAAGTATGTCTAAATAAATAAGTATAACTTTCGGAAAGGGCCTTACACTTTAAATAGCTAGATATACTACTTTGAATAACTAGAATAAATTGAAATTTACGGGCTAATTTTGTCTTTCATTCCTTGTCCATAATATTATTCGGAGGCCGAAAATGGTAATGACATTTAAATTACTTAGGACAAAGATATTAAAACTTCAACAATTAATTAAAGCTTCGATCATTGATAAGTCTCTTATTGTGGGTGGTATTATAGCCGATAAAACTCTTCTAGCAATAATAGTGATATGATTTTCGTAGAAGACGATACCGACAAAGATTACATACAATTAGTGACGACGAAGATGAATAAGACGAAGAACGGATTTTCAATTATATGTAATAAAATTCTACAAATTTAATAGAAAAACGTGTTTTGTTTATTTTCAAAAACATTTAATTTCAATAATTTTTATTTTACTTAGTCTATAAGTAGGTAAATAAAAAAATAATAATAATAAAAAAATATAAATATGTAAATTTATAAAAATATTAATTTCAATATCACATTTCGGTTCACTTTAAATATTGCTTGAATTTAAAATAATAATACTTATCAACCACATATTTGCTGTTGCTGTAATACAAGTATCTTAAATTTCAATATTTTATATCAAATTTATCATGTAAATTTACATTAATTATCAAATAAATCTTTGTTTAATTTGATAAGGAGTATCTCTTCTAAGATATCTCCAGAAAGCCCACTTCTATGTGGTGTTAAGATTAAAGATAGCGCACTAAAGGACCTTTCCACGGAAAATTGCGTTGCAGGAATGGTAAGAGCAATTACGGCTAGCTGGTACAGTTCAGGATACTCGTATTTATTTCTCTCCCAATATTGTAAAACATTTTCCTGGGAGTGAATCTAAATTTACTTTCGCATTTGTTTTATCCGTTTCCGACAAATTCGACGAATTTAAATAATTGAAATGATTGTCAAAAAACATTGTGGCTTTGAAATTGTCTAACGAGAATAACTGTAGTTCTCTAAATTTCATGTCTCGCTTTAAATCGGCAGATATCTGTTTTTCACACAAGTTTAAAGATAATGAGCATTGCAGCCATTCTTTAAAGAAATCACCATATAAGTATGTATATAGTAAACTGTGAAGATTGAAATTTTATTGTTGCTTCATGATTCGGTTTAAAAGATTCTAAAAAAATGTTCCATAAATTTAAATTGGTCCTCAGAAAACTCTATGTTGGGATCACTTTGACCTAGTTGCTTGTAAAAATGTTTGTTTTCCCAAATATTCCTAATTATTAGGAACGTTGAACCCAATCTTGTGGCTACGTAGAGAACGGGTATTTTTTCACTGTTTAGCAAAAATAGGTTTCTATATTTCATAGTCTTTAATTTTTATATATTATTTAGGATGGAATTTAGTTTTTCACTTATATCGGGTTGGTTGATTACTGAGTTTTCGACTGATTTTTTAAAATCAATAAATTGCTGTGAGGTGGATTTAATGTAGTCAACGATACTATGGGAATTTAGTTTAAAGCCTAACGCTTTCTCTAAAGGATTTATAATTTCTTGAAATTCTTGGTAATCGATAATTGCCAGTGGAAGGGAATGAATGGTTACTAATTTAACACAAGAACGGATAACTTTGTTAGTATCAATTTCTATTTTTACTGACGACTTTTTTTTTGTTTTTTTTTTTTTGCCATTGGTGGACTATTTATTCTCTAACTATTTTATTCTCTTTATCCGAGCTACGATCTATTAAATTTAATTGATGGACAGTATCCGGGTGACAGCTTATAATGTTTCTTGATAGATTATGTGACTTTTCCGCTTAATACTTTCCCGCAAGAATTGATAAGGCATGTGCTCTTGTTAGTTTCGGCATAGAGTAATATAACTAAGTCATTATTTATGCAATTATTTTCTAAACAGAAGATTTAGAAAAATAAAGCTAAATATCATTTAGTGTTGCAAAAAATCCCGAAGTGTTACAAATTATGTGCATCGTAATTACAGCTGTGTAACTTCTTTTTTGAGATAATCTAAAATTTTCTTAGTTTCGAATTACATCAAATTTTAAATTTGAATTTAATGAATAATTTGAACTGTATAAATGCGGGGAATGTTTAACGATTAACAGTCAGGCGAAAATATATTTGGCTGGTCGGTTAATAAATGATTTTAACTACTACTACTTTTCAAAAAAGCAATTCAAAATTCGATTAATCTTGAGACAATTTCGGTGGTCTAATTTCAAATACCAGAAAAAACATCCGGTGCATCATTATTACAAATAAAAAATTCCTGTCAAAATGGCACTTATATATTGATTCATAATAAAATAAAAATTTTGAAATTGTTTAATCGGTATGCTATATTTAATATTGCTCGTGCTGTAGCTAAGCTTAGTTATGCATAGTTTATATGAAAGAAAAATTATAAAACTGGTAAATATATTTGAATGACAAGAAGCCGCAGAGAGTTATGCTACAGCCTTTCGAGCTGCTATGGTTTTACATTTATAATATCAGATATGTCTAATAGAACCGTTTTCTTTGATTTGGTTCAATCTTTGCTCATTGTTGCTCATCTTTGCTCATCATTGTTTGCTTTGTTCACCGGGTTTTCCGTGATCATTCACCAAAGTCTAAATATGGAATCTTCAACAAGAATGCCGTATATGAGTAATGGTGTATTTCAAAATGTACGGTGCAGGTTTAGGTGATTAACTTTACAGAACTGTGCTAGTTTGTATTTCTCGTTGTCAACAAATAAATTATAAATTTCAATTTTTAATTAAATAATTAATGTAAGGTTCCTCCTCCGAACCCAAAATAGAATAACTTATAGAATTTCTAAACCAAAAATGTAAAATTTAAATACTGAGCGAACAGCAGCCGGCTATATCTGCATTGGTTTCTCAGGCCCATAAAAGAGGCTTGAAATGGTTCAATAGAAACTTATGCATAAAGGTTTTCACATAATTCGTTTGCGCGCCCGTTGTTTTTTTATTTTACATTTTTTGTGTGTGCATTAAAAACACGTGAATTTTAAAACTCAACGTCATAAAGAACAAAAATAATTCTTGTTTGACACATTTAAGTTTGATTCACCAGATTTGTCCATTGAGTTCGTCAAGAAAATGACAACTTGACGGAGTTAAAAACCGAGTTAAAAATATGTTATCTCTCTTTTGTGTCCAGCGAGATAACATATTTTTAACTCGGTTTTTAACTCCGTCAAGTTGTCATTTTCTTGACGAGCTCAATGGACAAATCTGGGGTGACATGTTATAACCATCACTTTTTTCGCTTCGATGCATTTTCGACAGAGTAACGGTATCTTACAACTAAATTGTTTTAAAATTTTCTATTTTTAACAAAGGAATACAGTTATTCTATCGGAAATGCATCGAAGCGAAAAAAGTGATGATTATAACATGTCACCCCTGGTGAATCATCCTTTAGACTAAATGCTTGTGAATTCATCGAAAGAAGAAACAAAACTGAAATTTGATGAATAATCCACATTCCCAACACAAATTTCATACTTTATTATGTTGAGTTTTAAAACTCATGTGTTTTAATGCACAATTGCACACTCAAAACTGAATGATTTTCAATGTCTGCTCTTCTACCAAAAGAGTTTCATTGTGTAATGGCTGTATGATTCTCACTTTTTTCAAGTACAATAAAGTGCTGCAAAACTAGTAAAGCGAAACAGAGAAGGGTAGTGTAGACAATACTATAGGCAAATATTTTGAAGTTTCGGATAAACAAAATTTTTTTTGTGTTGGACCATATTATTGAATTAATTTGCATTAGCTGCCGCAATTAATTGAAACGAAATAATTTATATGTTAAGTTAATTTTTATATTTACAAAAAAATGCACGTTTCAAATATTTTGGCAAACAATTAACAATGCAAACCCAAAATTGTATTTCAGTATCAAAAGAAAAATTTAAAAAAGGGGGAAAAAAATCATAACAATAATGGCCAACAAAAATGGAAAAATTGTTTACTAAATTTATTTTAAAAATAAACAAATAAATTCTCTTTGGTATACAAAATACAAATATTTTCTCTAATATTTCGGAAATGTCAGAAAAAAGTATGTAATGTCAAAAAAAAGAATCAAATCCAATTCTTTTTTTGCTATATTTGCTCGATTAACTGCTAGAAAAGTTGAGCTACCACTTTTTTTTTGACGTTTCTATAGTTTTTCCAAATCTATGGTGTATACACTCGCTCTCACAAATATTTTGTATATATATTTTTTATCTCACTCCGTTTGTCTTACCTAGTCACTGAAAAAGTGGGAAAAAAAGTGAGTATCATACAGCCATAAGCTAAAAAAATTCATTTGAGTTTTATCAATGTGAATTGAAACATAAAACAGAAAAGAGAATTTGGATATTCAAGAAAAAAACGAAAACTTCTCTAACGCGAAACAAAAAACTCTTGATCTTGATATTCGTATTTTACTTTTTATGTGTGTGTGTTGAATTTACTCATTCTCAAATAATGGTACAAATGAACAATTCACTCATGAGTTTTTCGATGTCTGGTTATTAGTTGTATAATTTTATAGAAATAATTTAAAAAATATCAATGAAACTGCACACAACCGTTTTAATCTGCGAGGGTATTTGTGAATTCGAAGTACAAAGTTCTTCTATAAATAAGAAACGAACGAAACTGATTCATTTCAAATAAGAATCCCATTATAAAATATCGATTCCAATTAACAAATAGCCCCGTGGCAATATTCTGACACTTTTAGACTGTTTAGGTATTATTTTTCCAAAGCATCCTGTGTCGATTGCTACAGTATGCTCTTGAAAAACTAATACCAAAATAGTCTAAAAAAGTTATAATAAATCAATTCTCAATCCGCAGGAAAAACAAGAATAGTGCTCTGCTCTGCGATCCTAATTGCCGTGTTATTTATAATTAATCAATTGCTTTTTAGCGAATGGGATCAAGCTGGGAACTACCTTACGTCAAGTGCTTCCTTATCTCCAAAAGCCAGACTACGCCACTTGTATATATATATGTAGCCGATTCGACCGCAACACAACCTTCAATGCCCGCAGCGCCGCCAATACAACCATCATAGCTAGCAGCGCCGCGCCCTACAGCAACTTGCTGCCATATGGGCAATCTATTTTCGAAATCGAAAATTGAAAAACAAAAAATCAAATTGACCGAAAAGCAAAAAGAAGTAAAACTTCACTTCCTTTTTGGGGTCGTCGTTCTGATACCTTCGACACACACTCATGTGTTATGGTATTATTCGTGAATTTCGTAAAAATTAAATAAATGTTTTTTTGGGAAATGTTAATTAATAAAAGTTTAAATTAATTAACTAATATTTTTTATTTGTACCCAAGCGAAGTGCTACATATTTATATATATATATATATATATATATATATATATATAAATATATATATATATATATATATATATATATATATATATATATATATATATATATATATTATATATATATATATATATATATATATATATATATATATATATATATATATATATATATATATATATATATATATATATATATATATATATATGTACATATATATGTATACTCCTGCCGCAAAAGATGTTTTCACATCAAAAATTTTACAATTTAGTGTTTATTAAAACTAAATGGTGAAGAATTGTAATACATACATACAATAAATGGTATAAACTACTAAAAGGAAATAATTACCACACTATTCGAGCAGGCCCCAAGTTACTCATCGCGTGCTTTTATGTTTGTTTTTTGAAAATTGGATATATCCAGAACAAGTAGAAACTTATTAGTAGGTAATTCTATAGATCTTAAATAATAAATATTAGAATACATAAAGCTCAATATTCATAAGAATTTGTTTTTCGGTTATTTTTTAGCTAATAAAATTCAAAGGAGTCTACGAAACTCAACTTATACTAATTAGGGTTAATTTCATACATATGATCAGGAATTCACATTAAATCCCTGGTCTCGCGATATATATATACATAACTCGGCATATGCATTTCGGGTCAAATATCAGTCACTAGCATGATACTTCTCTCAAATGTCACCAATTCTCACTCCCGTACATGACAATGGGCCTGATCTAGAGTTAGGACAGCCTCGATACAGTAATGCTCAATCCTAAGTGAGACCCGTGTGCCGAGTATAGTTTGGTGTTACCCCGGAACTCAATAAGAGTCAATCATCATTTTATCAAGAATCAGAACCTTCAGGTCAGAAGATATGGACTAAGTGGGGCCTAATTCTAAAAAAATAACAACAGATTACTAGTAGAGTGACCACTCAAATACAAATACAATTTTTGAGCACCAAGTACGAGCGGCTTACCTAGGTCGGTGCAATTGTTGTCATTTTCGTTAGTAACTTGGCTACTTAATTAAAGGTCTGTTTACGAATTTAAGTACAATCTTGATTATTCATGAAATTAAGATTTAGCAAAGAACAAAACTCATTCACAAGACTGTGGCTAAAAACAACTACTAGATGTTAAAATATCCTTTGAAATATGATTTCAACGCTTTTAAGACCTTGACGATTTATTACAGAAGCTTTACGATTGATTTCATCGACTAGTTTAATTTATGGAGAGGATATACAATATATTTTAACCATGGTTTAACAAAATACAATACAATAATAGGAACTCAATACACTTCAACTACAAATCACTCAATACGAGTGATACTCACTCAACGCAATTTGTGTGTATCAGGTTCATTATTTCTATCTTCCGTAAGAGGCGCTTTTCCTACTTTTACAATCGTCAACAATTTTAGCCTAGCGATGCATTATATTACTTTACAAGAAAAATTCTCGTTTCAATCACAATAATTTACTGATGATTTTTAGCCAGTTAACCATTCTTGGATCGTAGACAAAAGTTCATAAAATGTGTGGGATTTACTTTACCGCTTTAAATTTCCCCTTTGAATTAAGCTCGCAACTCCCAAATATATGTTTAGCAGCATTATGCTACACTGGTGATACTAAGTCGATTTGGTTTGATGTGATACTACAGCCAATAGTAGATGATTTAAAGTTTCTGGAACATATTGGTATTGAAGTTTAATATTTAAAAAAAAAGTTTACTATAAAAGGTTCTATTTTATTAGTCAGTCATGATAATCTAGAAGCCAGCACTTTGTATGGCCTTCATGAATCATTCAATTCTAACTATTTTTGCAGATTTTATCGCTCTTCAAAAGATCAGACGCAACCTGTATTTTCGGAAAGTGGTGTTTGGCCAATAATGAATTTGGATTTAAAGCTTACTTGCACCGCTGAGTGTAGATATCACACCACAAACTGAACCTACCTGTGATATGCAACACTAATGCCAAAATAAATTCGATATGTTTCTATCTTCCTGTTCAACATCTTTCTAACTCTTAAACATCGTCGAAGGGGTACTTTCGCCGACATTTAAAAGCTTGAAGCCTTTCACGAAAGTCTACTCAGTTTAATTTTAACGGGGGATTAGACAGCGGATAAGCTTTAATTAAGATTTTAAATTAAATTTCCTTCTTTCCAAGTAATTAAAGTACGCTTATATCAAGAAGTAACAGAATCTACAAGTCAAGATCAATAAAGGACAAATTTAAGTTAGTTTAAAATAAGGACAGTTAAAAATAAACTAGAGCTGGGAGGGTCTTAAGTGCAGAAAATACAGACTACACTGTTAAAAATGACAACGAACAAATAAAATTGAACCGACCTTTAATAGAACCATGCCAGCACTGACTTTAGACAATACAAACAATACAATTTAATGTAATCAAACCGCAAAAACGATTAGCAAACACAATTTGACTTCAATTAACCTCAGCAATAAATTATAATTTCTCGCTCCCACAACTATTAAATAATTATTGATTTTTATTTTTATTAATTTCGCTAATATTTTATTCATGCGGTTTTGTGGTTTCCGTTAAAAAGAAAACGGGTAGCAGCCAGGTAGATTACTTTTTAATTAAAAATTACTAATTTATTTGTGTGTAGAGGAACTTTTAATTATATTTTTATGGGGTGAACTGAGGTGGGTGTAAATATTTATACTTTAAAGTTATGTTTTCATTAATATTATGTGTTACTTCATAGTGTTTGCACTAAAAGAAAAAAAAACTCACCAAATGGTTTAAAAAATTCTTGCATCTCTGATCAAAATTTTGTTTGCCGCGCCGTATTATTAAATAGACACAATTTATGTCTTCACATTCACGCAATATTTTTTCCACAAGCACTTTTCCAATAAAACCAGTCGCACCAGTGATTAGAACATTTTTGCCAGCGTAAAAGTTTTTGATCTCTGACATTTTTAATTTTGTCTATAGTAATCCAGAGTAAACCACACACCCAAAATGACTTTATTCATCAAAACGTTGTCAACTAAAGAAATGGTGAAAATTACACCTGTATATATTATAAATTTTTGTGATTTTATTGTGCACATATTAAGTCGTTTATACAGACAGGTTAGGAGGCCGAGTTTATCATAATAATAAAAGAAACTTAATATTCATAAAGGTATATAAACGAACTTTATTCGGTATTGACACTAAGTTCCAAAAACAATTAGGTTTTACACTTCTCGATAGATGTACCGACAAAAAAAACGGTTCAGGCATTCTAACGGCTTTAATTAAAAAGTAGGTACAAGCCGTTCCCACGATATGGGCAACTTTGTTATACAGTGCTGGTAAAAAAAAATTGGGCAAACATATTTTTTTACAAATTGGAGTCTTTTTTTGCTAAAATTACAAAACTTTTGAAAGCAATTGGCTTATTGTTTTATTTTAAATACATGACCTAATTTTTTGGAAAAAAAAATTTAGGGGGAAAACCCGAAAAATGCCAACATTTTCAAAATACGCTGATTGGAGTTAAAGTAATGGAATAAATTAAACACTTATTATTTAATTTTTTTTTTGTTTTTTACTGATTTATAGAAATTTTATCTTTAATATTAATATTTTGTTGGACCGCCATTTGCTTTTATTACAGCGATACACCTCTGATTTATTGAATTTGATAAATTTTTCAAAGTCGTAGAAGGCATGGATTCCCAAATCGTCATTAACAAACTTTTTCAAGCTTGAATTGATGCTGGGCGCTTTCTTGCTACTTCTAGCTTCATTATAGACCAAATATTTTCTATGGAATTTAAGTCTGGACTGTATGGGGGCCAGCCCAACACATCGATATTTTTTTCTTCGAATTGCTTTTTTACCTTTAAATGAAGAGATAAGAAAAAAAACAAGTTTTTAGCAAATTATTTATGTTTATCTGAAAGGCAATTTTTCTATCTACAATTCAAAATGAATAAATCACAATTTTGGCGCTAAGGCACGGAGCGTTGTCCTGTTGAAAAATAAATCTGCAAGTCTCGTAAAAAAGCTTTAACATAGAAGGCTCAAATTTGTTATGTAGGACCTGCAGATAAACAGCTGCTGTAATTTTGGAACTAATGAAGCACAATCGACCGGTTTAACTTCCAGAAAGGCATCCCGAGACCATAACTCCTTCATTTTTCGGTGGAAGTCTTAAAAGGCATCCGATGCTAAGCCTCTTGCGAGATTCTCTCCTTATGAGAATTCTTCCATCTCCAACATGCAGCTTGAATTTTGATTCATCGGAGAAAATCACATCATTCCAAATCTCTTGAGTCCAAGAAACATGCTCCTGGGCCCATAGCAAACGTTTTTTTTGTCACTCGTAATGTGAACTCAGGCTTGTGGACTGGTTTAAGTGCTTTCAAACCAGCTTAACCAAGTTTTTTTTCTCACTAAGCTGGCTGAAATTTGTTTTCCCGTTGCTCGCTCAAGATCCCCTCTTATGTCCGATGAAGTTTTAAAACGGTTCCGACGACATTGTAGTATTAAAAATTCTAAAATTTCTAAAAATTGATCAAATTCAATGAATCAGAGGTGTATCGCTGTAATAAAAGGAAATGGCGGTCCAACAAAATATTAATATTAAAGATAGAATTTCTATAAATCAGTAAAAAACAAAAAAAAAATTAAATAATAAGTGTTTAATTTATTCCATTACTTTAACTCCAATCAGCGTATTTTGAAAATTTTGGCATTTTTCGGGTTTTCCCCCTAAATTGCAGGTAAATTTTTTTTTTCCAAAAAATTAGGTCATACATGTATTTAAAATGAAACAATAAGCCAATTGCTTTCAAAAGTTTTGTAATTTTAGCAAAAAAAGACTCCAATTTGTAACAAAATATGTTTGCCCAATTTTTTTTTACCAGCACTGTACATACATTTGTATATGTCAATTACCGTAGAAGTACAAAGTTTGCGCACGTTATCAATTTAATTAAACATAAATTTGCTTTATGGTATTATGGAATTTTTACTTTCAAACAGTTCCTACTTCCTATGTAAATAGCATTGGAAATTGGAACTGAATTTGACCTTATTTTTTCTTGCATTTTATATTATTACACTGACACAAATACATAATAATGACCAATAACAGTCAAAAAAAAAAAAAATTCTGTCCTCGCGTAATACGACGAAATAGTTTTCTATTTTGTATTTTTGTTGTTCTAAAACCACTTTCGTTGTTTCATAAATTAAATTAAAACACTATCACTGTTGTTTTTTATCTCGCACCCCGTCTCTTATTTCTGTTGATTTTGTAACTATTAAATAAAAATTTAACGATATACGGAAAATACGTTAATAATTAGTCTTTCGACTACTCGAACAGCAAAAAAAATAAAAAAGTGGAAGTATTTTAACTAAATTTCGAATTACCACAAATAATTACTATCGTCTTCGGACCCAGTCTCTTTCCAGTCTTTCGTCTGAATTGGACTAAATTACCTGAATTGCCAGAATGTTTTAGTGAACCGCTTGTGGTCCATGTAGAAATAAATTAATATTTTATTCTAACTAAACATTTTATATCCACTGATATATTACAGTCAGCTCCTGTAGAATATACGAATTTCTTATAAAGAATTTCAATGTTAGTATATTCGCCTCTTTAAAATTGTTTTGAGTCGAATTGATAAGAAGAGCAAATTAATTATGTTTATATTTTGCCGGCATCTCTTACTTGTACTTTAAACTTTTCACCTAACGATCTACCTGTTTGTCTAATAAACAGTGCATTCAAAATTCAACCCAAATTGGAAACGGAATTGAAACACAAAAAAGCCAACCTAACATTAGATTATGGGAAATAAATGTTGATTTGTTCAGATAATTTTGATTAATAATCTGTGGCGGATTAAGGAAAATATGGCCGCAAAGACAAGTTGCCGCTTCAGCCACCTTATTTTAGACAACACAATACTACTTTTTTGAATAATAGGATTGGATTTGCACCCCTATTTGTGCCAAAAATATAAATTTACCTAGAAATTCGTAAAGGGAACTTGAAAACCAAATAACATACTCTAGATTTACATTCACCGATGTATTTTGTGGATAGGTTCTTCGTTGTTTATAAATTCCTTTTTACTGAAAATCCTGTCGGATAATCCAGGACCTGCTCCGACTTTTCGGGATAGAGAAGGATGGCACAGGAATCAGGTGAAACTGACTGCCTGTGCAGTTAGAGGTCCCTGCTGATTTACCAGAAAGCAGTGAAGGGACTTGGCGAGGTGTGGCCTGGAGCCAGCCTTGCTGTTATTGATAGGGAGGAGATACCCTATAGACCAAGAGCTAGACTGTATATCCCTTCGGAGCCTAGTGATCCAAAGGTGATACTCCAGTTGTTACAGGTTGGCAACCCGGATTTGCAAACGCACAACTGGAAAGTTGCCAAGCTCGAAGAGACAAAGGCTGACTATAAGTCAGCAGTTATTATTTTAAACAGGGAGTCACTGACTGCACTGGAAAAAACCAACGGTTTAATATTAACTATGGTTTCAGTGCAGTCACACTCAAGGTGTACAAGAAGGACGCGGACAAGCCGGAGGCTCCGAAGTCAGCTTCAGACACTACCACTGTGCTTGATAGCTCATCTGTGACCGCGGAAGTAGTAGGAAACTCTCTCCACGGACCTGGAAATATAAACGTCCATGGAGTCTTTAGAGAGTCTCTCAGAGGGCTTCACATCAAGAGAGGACTCTGATATTTCTATGGTGGAGAAGAGGCTGTAGAGATGACACTGACGTTTCTTCTTTGACCTTCACCACTCTAGGGCAGCATCAGCTGTTCTCATTTTAAAAATTGGGAAAGAAGGGACTGATGTCGTCCTGATCCGGGAACCTTGGGTCACTGAAGACCGGGTTACTGTAGCTCAAGACTCCCTATTATAGATTAATACACGTGAAGGTAGGGTTCGGTCGTGCATTCTTATTAAAAGTAACATAAGTTGTTTTCTGGTTAATATCAGCTTACCTAGCTTATGATGAAGTGGATTTTGCACCAATCAATCTAGGTGGGCTAATCTTGGAGGATCAGAAGCGCAAGGTTGGAGTCATTCTGGGGAGTGATGCAAATTCTCATCACACTATCTGGGGAAGTACGGACACAAATGAACGAGGTGAGTTACTCCTTGATTATATTTTAAGTACTAACCTTCATATATGTAACATAGGCAATAAGCCGACTTTTATAACTAGAAATAGACAGGAGGTATTGACTATTACACTTGTCTCAAACCTTTTGACGATTAGTCTATTAAACTGGAAAGTGTCGGAGGACCACTCAGGAGAAAAACCAACTGGGAAACCTTTAGAACAATTCTGGGTAGTTCACTACAAGGTCCGGCGCTTTTAATGAAGCGATACTGGGCTCTAATCCTCTTAGCAGGTCTAGGGGTAAATCTCGGCCACCCTGGTGGTCCAAGAAGATTCAAAAAGCACGACAAAACTGCAAAAGGCTCTTCAAAACAGCAAGAAAAACAAAAGCCGCTGTAAACTGCGACTCCTTTATGCAAGTCCTCAAATTGAGAAGTGCCAAAAACAGATCTTGGAGACCATACTGTGGCAAAATTCAGGAGTCTTCGGAAATGTCTAGGCTACGCAAAGTACTATCAACTGGTTCTTCCATGCCAAGTTATATTCAACGGCCGGATGGGATATGGACCACTAATAGTGCGGAATCGCTGGAACTCCTGATGGAGACTCATTTTCCTGGTTGTTCCGAATCTGTACCTAGCACATCTAGCTACTGATTGCCCCTGAAAAGGCAAGTAGTATCATAGGCCAAATTATTAGCAGAAAAAAGATCCTGTGGGCGATAAACAGTTTTAAACCATATAAGTCACCTGAACTCGATGGTATTATCCCTGCGGATATTCAACAAACTACGGATCTAACCATTTCCTGGTTAGAGGTAATATTCAAAGGCAGCCTAGAACTATGCACATTCCCAGTAAATGGACGGAAGTGAAGGTTGTATTTATACCTAAGACGGGAAAATGCTCACATTGCAATCCCAAAGACCTTACAACGATTAGCTTGTCTTCTTTTTTTTGTAAAACACTGGAAAGACAAATAGAATCCCATATTAGAGGCACGCACGGTTGTGCCAGGTAAGCTGTCTAAATCTCAACATGCTTATTGCAAGGGGAGACCTGTAGAGACTGCTCTTCATTCTCTTATATATTTTTTTGAAAAATCTTTCGAGTATAGAGATTACGCAACGCTAACCTTTTGGGACATTGAGGGAGCCTTTAATAACGTGCTTCCAGGGGCTATAACATGGGCACTTTCGAATCTAAGAGTGCATGACTAACTCAAGGGTAGGATAGGTCAAATGCTAAGAGGCAGGATCATAAATGCAAGTCTATGGGAATCCTCCGCTAAATGATTTGCACGCAGAGGTACGCCGCAGGGTGGCATACTGTCCCCCCTGCTTTGTAACTTGGTCATAAATAACCTGTTGCTGAGACTGGAGGATAGTGGCTTCAAGGTGGTTGCCTATGCGGATGATGTTGCTATTGGTGTCCATGGCAAATATCCCGGTACCCTTAGTGAGCTTATGCAAAATGCCCTGGGCATTCTTTCATTATGGGCCAATGGCTGTGGGTTGAATGTAAACCTACACAAAACCGAATTGGTTCTCTTCTCTAGGAAACATAAACTTCCTCATATCGATCCTACCACTTAAGATGGGTTCAGCTTGACTTTTACAAATGAAGCGAAGTTTCTGGTCTCGTTTTGGATAGCAAATTAAATTTTAAACTTAATATTCTGAAAAGGGTAAAGAAAGCTACGATAGCGCTATACTCTTGCTAAAATGCTATTGGGAAAGAATGGGGGCTGGAGCCCCGCAACGTACATTGGCCTTATACCGCATTAGTCAGACCCATCCTTTTGTATGGGATAACAATCTACTGGCCTGCTGTGGACAAAACTGTCAACAAAAACTTGTTGACGAAAGTTCAGAGAACAATCTCTCTATGGATCAGTGTTTTTTTCAATTTTCTGAAAACGTATTTTTGTACGGCCAACCTCAAAAAGTAAACATCTAACCAGAACAAAAAACCTTCGGTACAACAATTATTAAAATAACCGGAAGCCCGGAAGCGAGACAAACTTCTGGCGATGCGGCTACAGAAGGATACTGGTGCTCTTTCTGAGGACTTACCGCCTAACAGACACCGCTCGGATGACGGTACTCCATCGGTACTTGCAATGGCCAGGTGGGAGTCCATTTTGGAGTTACCTTCAGGCAGGCTGCAGAGTCGGAGATCATTGGGATCTTACCCTCTAGTTTCCATGCAGTAGTCCTCACGGAAGAGCAGCTCAAAGCTGCCCAAGAGGGCGATTTAGAGAAGGTACTGGAGCGGGAAGCCAAGGAGCTTAAACCAAAGTTCCTTGGCAGTCAGCTTCGGCTTGGTTGCTTGATCGTGACCTGTGCTGACCGGGCCACTGTCCAGTAGCTCAGGGAGGCTATATGCACTTTTAAGCCATGGGAATGTATACAGCTGATCGTGGTTGAAGCGGAAAACCCGCCTCGAGCCAAGATTCTGTTTGGCACCTTCCCTAACAGGGCTGAATTGCCAACGGATTTGCTTCTTGGTTTCAGCAAAAGTCAGAACGAGGGCATGCAGGCGATAACTGGAGAGTGGTCAGGAGAGAGGCGAAAGGCTCTCCAGCCTCTTACACTCTCTATAGACCACTCGTCAGTCGAACAGCTCAAGCTGGTTAGCTTTAGGGTCGATTTTAAGTTTAGGATTGTCCCGTTACACCCCAAGGGCCGCCAGGGTAGTGCCAAAGCTGCTAGAAGTATAGAAAGCTGAACTTAATCTTCACTTCGTCTTCTTAGTCTTTCTGAACTTTAACTTCACTTAGTGAAAATTAAAGAACCACCTTTTAAAAAAAAAAAACCAAACGAGTTGTCGGTGGTTCAACATACCATACTATATTGATTCTTTCGGTATAAGCAATTTAAGGTTATTAAAGGGCAATCATCTTTAATTAGAAATTGTTTTTATTATACACCTTTCCTCATGCTAGTTACATATTTTTGTAATTGTTTTGTTTGTGTTATTGCTTGAGTTCGTCGTCTGATTATTTATAAATCAACAGTTCAACTGTTCAACAAGTAACAAAAGCCATTCATTAAATTTTGTAAAACGATAAACTTTATCATTTAGAACAATTAATAAAAAATTTACCCTCACCCTATTACATAAATTCCAAATGATATTGGTGGATAACATAGTCGTTCTCGTATCTAGACATACTATGCACTATTAATTGATTTTGTACATATTATGAACACATATTATGAATGGCCAAACTTTTCCAATCATAAACAAATCTATAATTTTTCACATTTTATGTTTAGAAATTTTATTTTTACTCCGACAAAACAAACCAACGATTCTAATTAATATTCCAAATAATTAGAAAACAAATTTTAAATTTTATGCTTTGGTTTTGCCACAATTGGTCGGTTCCAAGGAGACAAACAAAAAATTTAAAAATTTATTTGAAGTTTAACTTGTTTTACCAGTTTTTATATGTTTGTGAAAATAAAGTTTCAATATTTATTTGCAATTTTCCAAATAATTTTGGTGGTTTAAAAAAAATAAAACGAAAGATAATTAAACAGCTGATTTATGAATATAGCTTTAACTTTTTTGTTTGGTGTCTGCAGTCTGTGCTGCTGTTTTGAGTTTATGATGTTTTCTGTTTTGAATGTACCCTCGTTTATAATTATTTTTTATAATTTTAAATAATAAAATGTCCAAACCAAAAAAAAAATTATACGAATAAAATCATGTGGTATCTGATGAAGATTACGATTAGGCGAGTTTATCTATTTCGCGTTTATAGAATACACCTTTGAATATTGTGATTACCCACTGTTGATTTTTCATATTGCAACTTTCTGGGCGATAATTTGCTTCTTTTGCATCTGCACCCAATCACCAGGTCGCCGACCAACATATCTCTAGCGATAATTAAAGCTGCCTTTGGAAACGTGATTGAATTCTCATCAGTAATATGTTTCAAAATACTATGGTGTACTAAAATGTTACTAGTGTAGTTTGATTTAGGTCTAAAGGTGAACTGTTCCATATGGGTATAATTATACCAATATTTTGAGCAGACTGTGATAGTTGAATTTTATCCGCGAGGTAACTAGAAAAAAATCCATGAACGATATTAAATAGAAACACGCATTGTCTGAACTTCATGTAATTGCTAAATGAACTCACTAATAAACATTTTGAGAAAGGCGTTTTATGGTCTTATTTATGGTCTTATTTATGAATATTAAAAATATGTATAGTAATAGAATTGAATGCTATTTTCAATCTTCGTTTAAATTCATGTTTTAAATATGCCATAACCAAAGTTGTAAAGTGAGTATTTACTTCCTCTGCAGAAAACTGTGGACTAGAATTAGTGTTGTTAGTTAAACCGTGGTCACGAACATTGTTCCACCGGTCTTCGATGGAAAGTTCACGACTCTGTGCGCCGCGTCATAAGCGTAAAAACACATTGAGCGTGTTTTTTTATTAGCTCCGGATAGCAAGCTATCGGGAGCACAAGGGAAATTTCTATTGAAAGTGGTTCTATTATACACAAGTGTCGCTAATAAACAAAAAACTAATATTTTACCTAACTTCATGCAGTTGTATGACATTTCGACTGTATATATATATATATATATATATATATATATATATATATATATATATATATATATATATATATATATATATATATATATATATATATATATAAATATATATATATAATATATATATATAATATATATAGATATATATATATATATAATATATATATATATATATATATATATACAAAATCATAAAATACATAAATATTAGATACATATTACATAATATATTTTATATTTAGTTTTATGAGTATGTATAAAATAATAATTCTTAATGTTTGGTCTCAAACTTTAGTTCTTAAGTTGTAAATTTAAGATAGGTTTGATTTACCAAAAAATAAACTAACTATAATACCCCAGATGGGTACTATTTAGTTTGGTGTTAATAAAAGACTAATTGTTGGAATTTATTCTTTTATTATCTCCTTTCTCGCTTACCGTTGGTCGGGGCGATGTTTTCTTGAGTCAATTAATTTTTGAACTGATTAACTCAGACAAATGTTTGATTTATATACAAAATGGTCATACATTAATTATACTAATAACAACTAATATCGACTAAAATTGCTGATTTTAATATTACTATGTGTATGTTAAAAAATTATATATTTGGTGTCAATGAACTGACTAAAAATATAAAAACGTTATATTAAGGAAAAATGCATAATATACATTTTTCCATTGTAGTTAAATTTCATTAATCAATACTAATAACAAGAATGACTATTTATACGATTGAGGCCAGGCCTGCGCAGCATGGTGAGTTGGTATGTTCACGTGACTGAACATCCTCCGCGGCGACTTTAGTTGATATGAACCGGCGAGGTAATGGGAGCACGTTTGAAATTTGTTCTGATGACTGTGTAGCTGTTGTTTTCTTGCATCGATATGCAACGATAAGTGCGATAAAGGTGGCAATGATTCCGTAGAGTAAAACGTAATGATGAATATCGTGATAATTTAATTGTTGGTTTTCACTTTCTGCCAATTTTTTTAGGTGTGTAACATTAGTTGATAGTTGATCCAAATCCATGAGAATGTTGTTGAATTCATGACTCATCATAGTTCTGTTGGTGGTATTTTCGTATGTGGCATTTTTGGACCGGATAAGCAGGCTGCTGAGGTTTATCGTTGGTTGATAGAAAGACTTCATTCTTGTGTTGAAGTTTTCGATTGAATGTATAGTTGTCATTCCATCCGTGATAGTGCAGGCTTTATGTAACGTGATAATTCCCGTTCCATTTATGATTGTGGTTGTCACTTCTTTATTACATACGATATTTATTGTACGCTTTCTTTCGGAGATAAAAATCCATGCGCTTGGATCGTGGGTTGGAATCCATAAGTTTCTTGGTAGCATAAAACGAATCTGGCAAGCATCTGTTTGTACTTCTTTATTTATGATTATATCGATCTCACAAGATGTTGGATTATTTTGTATATTATGAATAACGTTGTGGATCATGCAGAGATATTCTGAAGATCTCATGGACTTGCAAGATGTGAGCTCGTCTTCTGACATGGAGTAATAGGATTCCCTATTCAAACTTAACAATAAGAGTTCACTTGATGGTTCTATATAAGCATACATATCTTTATGCTTGGTTGGGATAGCAATCGGCTTTAAGATCTGATATATTCTGTTGTTGAATAACGGCATCTTTATTTCAAAAATTAACGCGTTCTTTATTTGTCCAACTTTAGCCGTCATCATCTGGTACAAGCTTATCATGTTATTTTCTCTATATATGGTGGCATCAGCTGGGATTATTTCATGTAATTTTTGTAATTCTGCCCTGAGTTGATTAGGTTTGAGAATAAATGTGTTTATCTTGCTATGGTGAATGTCTATGACGACGTCAATTAGCTGCTGTTGCATTGAATAAAAGTTTACCATTTCCAATGATAGGTGAATCCATAGAGCCATGAACCTTTGTACTGCTATATGCTCGTTTTCGTTTCTTTTTATTAAGTTGTGTAAAGCCACTGTTTGCTTATCTATTTCTTGTAGTTGATTGTTTACTGCTATCCAGTCCCTTTTGACGATATTCGTTGTTGATTCCATTATTGAAATTTGTTCTTTTAGCAATTTATGAATGTGCTGTTGATCATTTTTTAATGAAGTGATTTCGTTATCATACCGTTGTGCGTCGTCTTGGTCGAGAATTCCAAATAGTTGATTTGTGAGAGTACCAACTACGTTCACTAAACCTCGCTTCGTCCAAACATGATTGTAAGTGGGTTGGAGTATTTCTTTGTTGAGGTTTATATTGGAAAGTTGTTGCTTCATTTGTGTTATTGCGGGCTTGCAAAGTTGTCTTAGTTGCAACCATCCCTTATCCTCGCTACAGGTTTGAGTCATCCTATCAACAGCGGCTTTGTATACTTCAGCCTCTAAGAACATTGCCGATAAATTAAAGTAAGATATTATAGTCCATTGTTGGTGGGAGAGCTGAGCTATCCCAATGTTTTCAAAATATATTCCCATTGTAGAAGTTAGAGTTGTAATATCAAAAGTCGTCTCCTTTAAAGTTGCTGAGCATATGCCGAGTACACTTATTAATGGAATCATAGTTAATAACATCAATTTGGATTGGTAACAAGGTCTAATTGTCCTTTTTTTCTTTTTTGGTTGAGGACTGATTTTTACTTTTTCTGCAGCTATTTTTACCACATCGTCTATTTGCCCTCGCAACCATTTCCTTGGTGGATTTTTCCCTTCATGTGTTTCTGTTGACTTACGTTTCCTCGTGGTGATGGTGTTGCGAAACGTGGTTGACAATACGGTGATGGCCTCGGTATCCAATTCTGTACCTTGTTCTTGTATGGTGTTTTCAATTGGGAGAGGTGCTAATTTTGTCACTGGCCTTTTTATAAGGGCCCTTCCGGGGCCGCGGAGTGTAGCTACACGAACGATTCCGTCTTGTCCCGGGTGAGTTTGTACAACCCGTCCAGTTATCCATCTGGATGGTGGAACATTGTTGTCTCGAATTAAAACAAGTTGTCCAATCTTCAGATCTGGTGTCTTCGTGGTCCATTTTGCTCGTTGTTGTAGTTGATGCAAATATTCTTGGGACCATTTTTTCCAAAAGTCCTCTTTCATTTTTTGGACCAATTTCCATCGAGTCAATGAGTTCATGTTGTTGTCTGAGACTCTGACTTCAGGCTGGGTTATGATAGCATCTCCAATTAAAAAGTGACCTGGAGTTAAAACGGTCGGATTACTTGGATCATTGGTCATTGGTGAAATTGGCCTTGAATTAAGGCAAGCCTCTATTTGACAAGTTAATGTTGTTAGTTCTTCGAACGTCAAAGTTGTTTCGCCTATCACTCTTTTTAAATGATATTTTACTGATTTTACTGCGGCCTCCCATAATCCTCCAAAACGCGGTGCTCCCGGTGGAATAAAATGCCATTTAGTACCATGTTCCGTAGTAGAATTTACAATGTTTGAAGCTATTTGTTCTACTATTTCTTTTTTTTGTAATTCCATTGTTTTACTAGCGCCAACAAAATTAGTACCATTGTCGCAAAAAATATCGGAACATATTCCTCGACGAGACACAAAACGTTTGTATGCCGCCATGAACGCTTCGGCTGTTAAATCACTGACCACCTCAATGTGAACAGCTTTTGTTGCCATACAAACAAAAATTGCTAGGTAGCCTTTATACGATTTGTTGCCTCTACCTTTCGATACTCTTACGTTGAAAGGTCCAGCGTAGTCAACTCCTGACTTTAAAAATGGCCGAGCAGGAGCTATTCTTGCTTCTGGTAAATTACCCATTAGTTGATGCTTAATATTTTTACTGAATCGGTGGCATCTTAGACATTTTGATATTTGTTGTCTGACAACATTTCGACCATTTATGATCCAAAATTTTGTTCGGATGTGTGCGAAAGTTAACTGAGTACCGCCATGCATCGTTGATTTGTGGCCTTCTTGGATGATCAGGTTAACAATTGGATGTGATTGTGGAAGAATCAAGGGATGTTTTTCATCATATGACCAGGCGGTTGAGTTTTGTAATCGTCCACCAACTCTTAGCAGTCCATCTTTTAAAAATGGTGAGAGTGATAGTAACTTACTTTTGTTGTCGATTGGTTTGTTGTTCCTTAAATTATGAATTTCATTCCTATATTGGGTTAGTTGAGCCCTTCCAACTATCTGATGGAGAGCTTCTTGCATTTCTTGAGGTGATATAATGTTACTTATTTCGTATTTCATTAGTTTTAACTTGTTGATAAATCGTCTACAATATGATATTATTCGTTGAATCTTCTTTAAACTTGAATGTTTTATGTAAAGATGATCAAATGGGTTTTCGTCGTCCTTTATTTCCGTTGTTTGAGCTAGTGCTACTAATCTTTTCTCTGGAATATTTTCAAATTTTTCAGAAGAATTATGAACTGGCCAATTTGTTGGAGTGTTTGTTAACCAACTTGGACCATTCCACCATATTTGGTGTTTTTCGAGACAGTCAGCTTCTATGCCTCTTGAAGCACAATCAGCTGGATTTTCAGACGACTTAACATAGTTCCATGTTGTTGGGCTGGTTAGACTGTGGATCTCTGTTACTCTGTTTGCAACAAATATTTTAAATCGATGTGGTTCTGTTTTGATCCAAGCGAGCACTATCATTGAGTCAGTCCATGCGTAAGTTGTTATTTTGGAAATTCGAAGACTTTTAGTTACTTTTGCCATCAACCTCGCAAGTAACAACGCTCCACACAATTCTAGCCTAGGAATTGTTAGTTTTGATTTTATTGGTGCGACCTTTGTTTTTGATATTAGTAAATAAGGTCGAGGTGCACTATTTATATTATCTCTTTGGTAACAATATATAACTGCTGCATATGCATGTTCAGATGCATCGCAAAATCCATGCAGTTCTATGGGCGAATTGTTGGAAGTGTTCACCCACCTCGGTATTTTTATTTGTTCGAGCGCAGGCAATGAATTTTTATAACTGTTCCATCTCATTGAGATGTCTTGAGGTAATGGTGCATCCCAAGACAATCCTGTTAGCCAAAGTTGTTGGAGTAATATTTTTGCTACTATAATGGTTGGTGACAACCATCCCAAAGGATCAAATAATTGTGATACCTCGGATAATAATTTTCTTTTGGTGGCGATTTCAGTTTTCTTCTCTTTTATATTTATTTTGAATCCGAAGGTATCAGTGTCAGGATTCCAAGATATGCCCAGAGTTTTTATTGTGTCATCTAGTTTGATATCCATTGTACCGATTGCCCGTGATTCGAGTGGTATCTGTTGTAATAGATCTGGCTTGTTACTAGCCCATTTCCGTAGTTGAAATCCTCCTTTACTTAGCATTGTAATGATTTGACGTTGCTGTGTGTGTGCTTCTTCTACAGAATCACTGCCGCTTAGTAAATCATCCACATAGAAATTGTGTGTAGTTATATCGGCTGCTATGGGAAACTCCTTTTTCTCATCATCGGCTAACTGTTGTAACGTGCGGATGGCCAGGTATGGGGCACTAGCTGTTCCAAAGGATACAGTTGTTAATTGATATTCACGAATTGGGTCTTTCTCGTTTGATCTCCATAGTATCTTTTGATACCTTTGGTCATCTTTATGTATTCGTATTTGGCGATACATTTTCTCGATGTCCGCTGTGTAGACCACCCTATGTTTCCTCCATCTTAACAGGATCGAAATCAATTCCTCCTGTAGTGTTGGCCCAACCATTTGTTGATCGTTGAGGCTCTTATTATTGCTGGTTTTAGCTGAGGCATCGAAAACAACACGTAGCTTTGTCGTTGTGCTGCTTTCTTTTACTACAGCATGATGTGGTATGAAGTATTCTTCTGCTGGACTCATTTCAATTTCACAGAGTCGCATGTGACCTAGTTCAATGTATTCGTTAATGCATTTTTTGTAGTCATTGGCATATGTTGGTGATGCTGCGAATTTCTTCTCCAACTGCAGGAATCTGGCTAATGCTCTTGTTTTTGAAGCCCCAAGTATTGGTGGATTATGATTAAATGGGATTCGAACTGTAAATCTCCCATCAGCGTCACGGTGATAATTTGCCTCATAATGTTCCTGGCAGTTTTGTTCTTCTTGTGTTAATAGCCTGTCTTGTTGTACTTCTTCTATTTCCCAGAATGATTTTAACCTGTTGTCAAGTTCCGTTTTTGTTATCATGCACTGAACCCTTGGTGGCTCGTTATAGTTTATTGGTCCACATATTATCCATCCTAGTTCTGTTTTTTGTGCCACTGGTTCTCCTGTTTCGCCTTTTACCACATCATTCATTACTATCGCTGGGTAATAATCTGCGCCCAATAATATATCGGTTTTATTAGGCCTATTGTACTCTGGATCTGCCCATAACAAATTACTAATATGTGGCCATTTCCAGGCATTAAAACTGTATTCTGGTAGATCTCCCACTAGTTGATTTACTATTAGCGCGCTTATTTGTGTTTTGAATTTCGACGGAAATCTCGGCTCAATATTGAATGTCATCCGTTGTTCTGCTACTCCGGCTGTCACTCCTCCTACTCCTTTAAATTCTACATGCGTTTTCTTGCTCTGTATATTTAATTTTTTAGCTGCCTCATGAGTTATGAATGATGCTTGAGAACCTGGATCAATCAGCACTCTAAGTAGTTGTGGGTGACCTCCGTTGCTTGGAACTTTAACTAATGCTGTGCTCAGTATTACCTGAGCTGCTGTTGTTGTGCTGTCTATCATGTGTGTTTCCACAACTGGTATGCCACGTTTTGGGTTTTGTCCAGGTGGATTTATTTGTCGGCATTCAATTTTGTTAGTTGCACCTTCTTTGGTGTGGAGAAGAGTATGGTGTCTTCCTTTGCATACCACACATTTCCCTTCTGTCAAGCATATTTTTGAAAGATTATGTTTTCCTAAACATATCCGACATAGATTATTCATGTTGCATATTTTGCTGCGATCTATTGTTGACATCTCCAAAAATAATTTTCATGCTTCAATCGTATGTGATCCTTTACAATTGACGCATCTGTTTGTTGTTGCTGCTAGCGTTGTCATGGCTTTTTGTGGTTGTAATCGGCCGGTTGGTAAGGGTTGTCGATTCGGTTTACTTCCTAGTGCTTCTAGTGATTGGAATCTTTTTTCCAAAAACAACAAAAGGTGATTCAAATTTTGAATCTTTTTTGGGTCGTCTAAAGTTGTCTCATAGGCTCTGATGGATTCGTTGTCTAATTTCTTCTGAAGTATGTGTATTATCAGGGCATCATATTTGTCTTCACCATTCAAGATATTATTGATGTTGTGAATGGCTTCACTTGTTGTGTCATGCATTGTTCTGATTCCTGCCGCGGTTTCTGTCATCATATTTGGTTGATTAATTAGTTGGTTAAAATATGCTGCTGCCAGAATTCTTTCGTTGTTGTAGCGATTATTTAATATATTCCATGCCACCTGATAATTTTCTGCGGTTAATTCAAGATGGCTTATTATTTTAGCGGCTGGACCTCCTAAATGACTTTTTAAGTAGTTGATCCTGTGGGTATCCGTAAGCACTTGGTTTGTATGCACGAGTTTCTTGAATGTATCCGCGAAACCTTTCCATCTTATGATTTCTCCATAGAAATGTGGAATTTCAATATTTGGTAGTCGGATATCTATTGAATTGTGTTTTGATTGTTGATCATTCTCAATCTCCATTGTAATTTCAATCACAATGTCATCATGCGCCTGCTTAATATTATCGAAGTAATTCTCCATGAAATATTTTGCATTGATTTCATCTTCTTCTGAAACTTCTATGTTTATTTTATCGTCGAGGTCCATGATTTGTTCCATCATCCTCTCCATATGTTTCAAAACAAGTTTTAGTGCTTGTTTTGATTTTTTTTGTGCCAATGCCTCTTTAGCTGTGTTTATCTCTCTATATAGAGCCCACATCTTTATATTTTGTAGCTTCATCATCTGGTCGAACTCCTTCCTGTTGGCTGTCGCGGAAGTTGGAATGTTATTAGATGAGCTTTGTCTTTCTTTTCGTGTTGGTTTACTGCTGTCATCTGTACTTAAGATTGTTAAGGATGTACTTTGCGAGTGTTCCGCTGATGTTGTTGGTGTCGGTGTTAGTGGTGGCCCGTGGTTTAATCGTTTTCGCATATCATCGATTAGGAGGTCGTAAATCTCCGCTATCTTCTTTCGTGAGTCGAAGTAGGAATGATTGTGCTCTAACGGTGGCTGCATCTGTCGGATGATATCATCCGTTGCGACATATTCTGTGTACAATGCTTTTAAAGCATCTATTTTTGTTTCCAGATATGTCTTCGTTTTCCGAGCATTTCCATCTTTATTGTAGTTTGTGTGCATCTGGATTATCTTGCCGCCTACTTCTTCTTGTTTGCCTAAGGTCGACATTGTTCCGCTGTTTGTTGGGAGTTTATTGCTGGGTATGTCGCTGTTGTTTGATGGCTTGAACTTGTAGGTGCTGCTTGGTTGTTAACTCTGTCGATTGCCTGTTGATTGTTGGCTTGCTATAGATGCTGGTTGCTTGATGACTCGAATTTGCAGATCGTAAATTTTCAGTTGGTTGTTGGTGTTTTTTGATGCCGGTTGTTGTTTGGCAATGTATTTCTCAATTGGTGCCTGTTTTTTTTTTTTTTTAGCTTCGAAGGACCATGTTTGGTCTCAAACTTTAGTTCTTAAGTTGTAAATTTAAGATAGGTTTGATTTACCAAAAAATAAACTAACTATAATACCCCAGATGGGTACTATTTAGTTTGGTGTTAATAAAAGACTAATTGTTGGAATTTATTCTTTTATTATCTCCTTTCTCGCTTACCGTTGGTCGGGGCGATGTTTTCTTGAGTCAATTAATTTTTGAACTGATTAACTCAGACAAATGTTTGATTTATATACAAAATGGTCATACATTAATTATACTAATAACAACTAATATCGACTAAAATTGCTGATTTTAATATTACTATGTGTATGTTAAAAAATTATATATTTGGTGTCAATGAACTGACTAAAAATATAAAAACGTTATATTAAGGAAAAATGCATAATATACATTTTTCCATTGTAGTTAAATTTCATTAATCAATACTAATAACAAGAATGACTATTTATACGATTGAGGCCAGGCCTGCGCAGCATGGTGAGTTGGTATGTTCACGTGACTGAACACTTAATTTGTCTCAATAAATTATGTTTTAGAGCTTGGTGCCAACTGTTGACAGTAAAAAAAAAAATATTTTTGCTTTTACTTTGGGCAAAACTTCATTCCTATACGAATAGGAATAACTTTTACCCAAGTAAGCCGGTAAATAATAATTAATTTCGTGAATGAATCAGTTCGAACATCACTAATAGTGCTTAATGTTTTTGTGTCATCTGCTGTCAAAATTGTTTGTATTTACTTAATTAAATAAGTGTTTTAAAGAACAGAAAATATAAAAAAATATATTAAAACAATGGACGAAATACTGTTAAAGGTATTATATATTTGTTTGTGTTTTATATAAAAGCTAAACGCCACTACATAAATAGCATCAGGACATAGATTTTATGACCAAAATCTATGTCCATGTCTAGGCTTGAAAATTAAAAAATTAGGACACAATAATAAACACAAATAATTAATTTTAAAATTCCCTTATTTATGTTTGGTAAAAAAATAAAATTCTTGATTCCCTTAATTAATAACACCATACATTTTTTTGTCACGGATTTTTATGCGGTGGATAAAGCTATGTATATTTAAATATGCATTCATTCAAGTATGTGATGCTGTATGCAAATTCAAAATATTTAATGAAAAATATTTTGTTTTCAGCAATTAATAGAAGCTGTAGAGGAAAATGCAGACGATGCAGATATTGATCTTTTATTTTCATCAGATTCATCAGATTGTGATGAGGGAAGTGAAAAACACGTAAAAATCGCGAACGTCATCGAAACCATCGAAAAATACAGCGATCAAGATTTTAAAAAGCATTTTCGCTTAAACCGAGATACAGTTTTGAATTTAATAGGTAATTGTTAGAGTTTGAAAATTCTAATTATGAAATTACTAATATGGAAATATTTATATTTGCAGAAAAATACAAGACGTAGCTACAGCGAGAAAGAAATAAGTTCTGGCCGTCCAATGTTGGCACAAAACGTGGACATGTATATGTATCTTTGGTATTTAAGTAATACAGTCACGTTCCGACAACTTGGAAATCTCTTTGGTGTCGCCAAATCTACTGCCTGGAACGTAATTGTTCGTATGTCTGATTTTTTTATGAGCATTTCTCATGAATATTTAAGATGGCCGACACATGAGGAAAGCAGAGCTTTATCAAAGAAATTTGAGGACATCAAAAAAATTCCAAATATAATCGGCGCTATTGACGGAACACATGTTCCACATTATTCGTAGAAAATTTTATTAAAATTGATTTAATTTCATTCAAAAAACCCCAATTTTATATTTCGACGGACGAATTTTTGCTTCACGGTCGGCAAAACATAAAATTGGGTTTAATTGAAAGAAATTAAATTCATTTTAGTAAAATTTTCTTCGAATAGGGTGGAACTTATAGATTTGAACTATTTGTTTATAAACTTCATATTGCAAAGTGAAGAAACTTGGCCAAAAATTGAGCTTGACCGTTTTAAATGCCGGTTTTCCGTTTTCCATGGGGCAATCCCTTTACACGTACTCCCTGTCCGGATAGACACGTCCTTTAATTGTTGACCTGATCACTTGATCAAAAAGTTTCTTATTAATTTAAGATGACTAACAAGTTGAAATTTTGGGCGGAAAAATAATCATGTCGATTATAGAATCCGCGGGAGCGAATCAATCGCGGATTGAAAAGTACATATAAAAAAATGAGAAACAATAATTTTATATCATAGTTTCATTAAAATTCCTTTGGATTTTTTTACAATTCATCAAAAAAAAATTGTTTTTGAAACGCAAGAAAACTATTACGTTTGTTCGGGGAATCAAAAAATCTAAATTGAATGTATATACAAGTTTTCCAGGACACTTTGATTTACACCAATTGTTTCCTATTTTTTTATATGCAGTTTTCGATCCGCGATTGATTCGCTCCCGCGGATTCTATAATCGACATGAATATTTTAATAATAAAATTTATAGTTCATTTGTGTATAAAACGCTGTTTAACTACGCGTATAAACGAAACCAAAACATAAATTTAATGATTGAAAACAAATTGTTTGCAACAATTTGTTTCTTACTTTTCTTTATTTCCGCTCATCTTTACACTAAAACAATTATTATTTAGATAAATTTTAAGTAAGTATTTTTTATTATTATTTAGAAAGCTTTTATATTAATTAGGTTTGTATTTTTTCTACAAAAAACTTTCTACGTCAATATGACATTTCAATTTGACATCTATCAAAATTTTAAACCAAAATGAAGTTTGCCACAATTAGGGTTGTACAAAAATCAAAAATATTTCAAATTTCCCTTTGCTCCGGATAGCAGCTCCGGATAGCAGCTCCAGATAAATAGGTAGAGCTAAATATTTTTTTATAGGTTTTTAGTTAAAAAGTTGAATTAAAAATTATAGATTAGTTTTAAATAAATTATTTATATGTATAAATAGCTTGTCAAACATAAGTTTTATAACAGAAAATTAGCTGCTCCGGATAGCAGCTATCCAGAGCTAATAAAAAAACACGCTCCTTGTGTAGAGACATTATTAGTTTATAGTATCTACACACCGTAAGACAGGTTACTTTTACAGAAGATTAGCAATAACCGATGGAGTACACGGTACACCAGGTTGCCTCGTATATACATATGTATCTGTTTAGTATGTGTTTTCAGAAATCAAGAATAAATATGCAAATATACATAAGTATTTATATTTATTCAAAAATAAGAGTATTAATCAAAAGGCGTGTTCCATTGGCGTGAGCAAACTATTCACAAGTACTTGTATCTACTCGCAACTACTCATGATCAAATGATGGTGTAGTTGTTAGAAGCAGTTACGCATAAAATTAACGGCAGACGAATTTTAGTTTAAAAAATTCCAATAGATGGCTCTATACCAATTTTGGTTCTGTGAAATGTCATTTTTTAACCCTAATCCAACCAAGGTGTGTCTTTTTGGTTCATTTGATAAATGCATCGATTTTCAAAATAATGTTAATTTAGTTATAAACTTGCATGTATTTTATTTTGACACATTTCTACACATTCCATACAACGTACTTGGCATTCTTTGCAAAAATTTAGTACACACACATTTAGTACACAGTTCACATAACAAAAATATCGTATTTTTTGTCAAAATCTAGCAGTTTTATTTAAATTGAGGTTATGTTTTACTACTGTCACAAACATTCACGTTCCATTGAACATATACGTACAAGTATTTGGCAGTAGCAATTTGTTTCCAATGGATCACAGTGAATATGTTTCGCACTTTACCTAATGTTTTAACAAATATGAATCTCGATGCAGAAAACATATCTTATTTGTCAACCCCTTTGCATTCATCAAACAAAAAGTCAGTGATGTATCAGGAAGTAACTGTCAGCGGCGCAACTCCCCCCCCCCCTCCAGTTACATACCTGTAATGAACCAACGTCAATACATACCTGTAACGATTTTTCCCTTCCCCGTCCAACATGTTTTTTCTTGGGACCCTAGAAATGCTTCCTCTACCTATGAAGAGGTAAAGCGTTTAGTTAAAAACTTATTTCCTCCTATTGCCTAGCCTCGCATTATTAAAAGTATCTGATTTACTGTCTGACGTTGATTTACTGTCTGTTAACGTTCTGTTCTGTCTGCTCCTAGGTAGAGAAAACAGAACGTGATTCAGTTCAATGGCCTCAAATAAAACCAAATTTCTTGCAATCAACTCAATGTTACGACGATTTCTAAATATATCGATAAAGTATCACAAATTTCGAAGATAACTTGAAAAGTATCAAGAATTTCGAAATAATCTCAAAAATATCGAATTTTCAAAGTAACTTGAATATTCTAGAATCATCGCAAATATCGAATTATCCGTAAGTGTGTAACACCAAAGGAAATCCTATACGCGCTAATCACTGCCATGTAAAAAGAAAATAATCTTACTAAATATTACGATTCACATTCAAAAGTATAAATCTCCCACAACTTAAACCTAAACCCAGAACATTGCCATACAAAATTCGAATAAATTTGAAAATCTTTAAAAATCTCGAATAATCCTAGGAATCTAAAATACACCGCGGAACAATCTCGATTACACCAGAAAAATTCAAATAATCTCTGCATTATGTACGAACAATTTCAATAATATCGAATAAAAATTCCGAAAATTCGTGTAAATGTCTAATTAATTGTCAAGTAACTTAAAGTTACTAATACGAGTAAACAAGTTAAGGCTAAGCTCAACCAAGTAGTATCGGATAGTTTCGTAAATATCGAACAATCATATTCTTCGAATAGACTCTAAGATTCACGAGTAACATCGAACTATCAAATATATCTGACACTCTCAAGCATACATAAATAATCTCGAAAATCTCGAATTAACTAACTGTTTTGAAACACAGAATCACCAATTAAGACTCGAATATCACGCATCCCATTTCGATGCTACACTCCAATAATCTTGAGAAATTTTAAAAAGTGATCAAAAGATAAAATCCGAGGAAAGGAGATATGAAACAGGAGAACCCCGCTGAAAATAACTAAACAATAAAACACCATCACTAATTGTAAAATTAATTGGAAATTTGCAATTTCCTTATACTCGTATTTAAAATAGTTTTTTCAAATAAACAGGTTTTACCGGGTTTACCGGTAAATTTAGGTTTTATTTACCGTTTACCGGTAACGGATTCATTATAGAGACTGACTGGTTTGGCTTAAGCATTCCTCTTCTAAAGACAATGGCGCTCATGACGAAAGAAACAAAAAATTGTTTTCAGTCGCGGTTAAAGCTCAAAATGTTCAACCTAAATACGTTCACCGTCAAGAAAACCATCCGGCTAACTACAGAAGATGCAGCGTTGCTATTGAACTGCAAAACGTCAAAAATAAGAATGTAATTGCTAAAAATCCAAGTTTATTCAGGAAGCAAGCGGTTAAGATTAACCAACCCGAAGTAAATCGTAGAGTGTCGGGAACTACTCAAGGATAATTTGGTAAAATGACTTATGCTCAAGTAATGCTGAGCAACGGAAATCCAGGATAAACTGCTCAAAATGACGATATAAGTCAAACACTTACATTATTTTTGAGCACACTAAATACATTTGATGAGCGATTACAGAAACTAGAGTGCAGTCAATAAATTTAAAAATTATCAAATATATCAAACTATTCAATCTGGAAACACTGCTAAAGGAGATAGTGCTGTTATAATTAGAAATAGTTTTTATCACTATGAAGAGTTAAAATATGAAACAGAAGAAATACAAGCAACTGCTGTTATTGCCAAAACCAAAAGTAGTTCTATTTCTATTGCTAGTATTTGAGGAGTGTCTGATCAAAAGTCGCTATTTACATTTTCCAAAATGATATTTTTTTTTTCTATCAGGGCAGAATTTTTTAAGTGAAATAGACCAAAAGTGGTTATTTCCAGCATTGAGCAAAAATTGCCAATTTCTCTATGAAAAATATTTCTAAAATTCTTAATTTTGGTCAAAACAGGCTATTTACTACAAAAAAGATATCAAAAGTAAGTAGCAAAAAGTAAGATGGAAATAGCGACTTTTGATCAGACACTCCTCATTTATTGCCCACCGAAGCTAAGAAAAAGATTATGACGAGTTCCTCAGTAAATTAGGATAACGATTTGTACTTAGAGGAAACTTTAATACCAAAAATGTCCACTGGGGCTCCAGATTAACAACGACTAAGGGTAACGAACTCCTAAACGCTATCAGTAAAAGCAGTTGTGAAGCCCTCTGAACTGGAAAACCAGCCTACTGGCCAACTGATCCTAACATAGTACCAGATCTGATTGGTTTTTTCATAATAAAGAACATATATATAAATTAAGTATAAGTAGATGAAAGCCATGACTTAAACTCTGATCATTCACCGATACTTCTAACGTTAATTGACAAAATCATTCAGAAAGAAAGAAACCCATTTTTAGTAAATAATCACACTAATTGGGAATGTTTTAGATTATCGCTAGAAGAAAAAATTAACTTAATGGTTCCATTAGAGACCGAAGAACAATTAGACAAATAAGTTATCAAATTTGTAAACGTTATACAGCAATCAGCTTGGGAAAATACCTCTGAAATTAAAACGAAAATCAAGGGAAACAACTACCCTATGGAAATTAGGGAACTTCTAGCAGAAAAAAAAGAGCGAGAAGAGTATGGAAACAAACAAAGGCCCCTCAAGATAAAACTCATTTGAACCATCTCACTCAACAATGATTATTCTCTTTGGAAAGCAGCCAAAAAAATTAAAAGACCAGTAATGCAGGTTTCTCCAATAAGAATAGCAGGTGAGAAATGTCTAGGAATAATGAAGACAAAGCTCGAGAATTTGCTGAACACTTCGAAAAAATATTCCAGCCACATGAAGACCAAACGTTTGAAGCCGAGATAATAACTGAACAAGATGTGCAAGAAAGTAAAGAAATCATACCGGCAACACCAAAAGAAGTCTTGTGTGAGATAAAAGCTAATATGAGTACGAAAAAAGGTCTCGGGTACGATGTTATTACTGCAGAAATCTTAAAAGAATTGCCAAGGAAAGCTCTGGTGAAGCCTCATCAATCTTATAAATGCGGCATTTAGAACCAAATGTTTACCAAACTTGTGGACAATTGCAGAAGTAATTATGATCTCAAAACCTGGGAAACCACCATACATAACATCGTCTTATATGCCAAGTTCGCTATTGCCAGTCATGTTCAAACTCTTTGAGAAGCTTCTGGTAAAAAGAATTAACCCGACAATCGAGAGTAAAAACTTGATCCCAAATCATCAGTTCGGTTTTAGCAACCAACACTCAACAATTTATCAAGTACACAGAATAACCAGTATATGTGTAATTGAAACAGCATTAGAGGAGAAAAAAGTCTGTTCAACAGTATTTCTAGACGTTGCACAAGCGTTTGATAGAGTGTGGCATGAAGGACTGAACCACAAGTTAAGAAATCTTCTACCAATGCAATTTGCTAAAATACTGGAATCTTACTTGAAAGATAGGTTCTTTAGGATTAAGTTAGATGATACCTTTTCTGAATTGAAATAAATAATTTAGGAGTTCCACAGGGCAGTGTATTAGGGCCGGTTTTATACCTATACTATACCAAACGTATAGGAAATAATTTTTTAAATGCAAACGTTACAAATTCTTAATTATTTTCATAAATATTAGAATTTCAACATACGAGTATATGAATATCGTTTAAGAAAACCATTTTCATTTTCTTTTAATAATTAATTTATTTAAACTAATATATAAAAAAAAAATCATAACAACAGCATTCTGGCCAAATTGAAATAAAAGCATACTACAAATCGTGTGGTCATTAAGCCAATATACATTACATAGATGGCACTGATGGCAGTAAAAATTTGGTAGAATCGTACCAAAAATGACCACTTGTGGAAATTTCAAGTTCAAAAATTGTAGTAAAAGCAAAACAAATTCACAAGTAATCAATTACATACTAAAGACTGATTTACATTCAAAAATTTCGCAGATGCAGATGTCAAATCAAAAATTCGTTTTCTTTACACATAAATAGTAAATTTAAACAAAAAATGTCATAAACCAATGCAAATGATTGGTTTTCTTATTTATATAAACTTATTATAGTTATTTATTCACGCATCGCGGATTTTACAGAAAAATGATGAAACTCGACATCTGCAAAAAAAGCAGACGAGGTATTTTGGGTTTGTTTCTCGGGTTTCAATTGACTTCTTTAAGCAGATGAATATTTTTTCTCTTTTTGTCTTTGTACTTTTTCTTATGTTATGTTTCAATTTTTTTGCAGACGTCGATTGTCGTTGAATGTAAATCAGTCTTAAGAATGTGTGATAATTTTGTGACTAAATAATTTGCTTTCGTATTGTGACGGTGACATCTAGGGTGTGATAGAATAAGTTAAATTAATAGCTCAAAGTTTTACTGTACTAAAATGGAATTTTCCATGGTAAAACAGTTCTAAATGTTTCGACACTATTCTAACTAGAAAAGTCATGAGCTTTCTAAAAGTTTGGTTTATGTATATAAAAAGGCGAACGAAGTCGAATTGGATTATTCGAATTTGGAACGCGATAGTGTAAACTTGTAAGATTATTAGTAGTAATTGGTAACCGAAAGTGTGAAGATTAAAAAGGTATTAAAAAGTGATTTAAAAAGTGTTTTAGTGGAAATAAAAATTATAAGTGTACAGTAAAAATTTGAGAATAATTTATATAAAGTGATTTTGTGAATTTTTATTAATAAACTGTCTTGTAATAATTCTTGTGTTAACTAAATACATTCGTTAGTGATAAATTAAATTGATTTTGTATTATTCACAATCCAGTGATACGAACCTTAATTGACAAGGCAAAAACGTAAAAGTATTTTTCGGTAAACGTCTTAGACATCTGACGTACACTAGTAAAACGAAAGATGAATTTAGCAAGTATCATTTTAATTCGTCAGAGCCAACTTTGGTGTATTTTTCAAAACGGAAGTTCTAAAAATATATTTTAGACATAATTTAATTTTAATATTTCTGCAATTAATATTTATTCAATAACAATATAGTCTTCTTGAATGTTGTTGTTCAAGGTATGTAGAAAACTTTGCTGTAGTTGCCTTTTTCATTGAAAAAATTGAAGCTAAAAAAAACACCATTTTTATTATGGATTCCTATGGCGGCCAATGAAAAGTTATACCACTAAAAAAGCTTCTAAAAAATTATGACGTATGCTTTTGGCTCTATACTCTAGAAGACTCTGGTTTCAGAAACGTCTCGATTTCCGGATTAGGGTTACCTTACAGGTTTTTTTTAAATTAAGTTTTATTTTATACAAAAGAATGGTCGTTTAAAAGGAATGTTTCGACTCGAATTTTAACTTTATATTGCGTTTTACCTATTACCGACTTACAGAAAAAGCGGGATTTTCAGGGTTTTAAATAATTTTTGCAGACTTTCAAGCTTAACTGATAATACTATATATTTGAAATCAGCGTCAAAAATTAGCTTAGAATGACGTAAAATATTCCATGCAAAAGACTTGCTGTTGGGCGGTTTAATCAATTGATGATGAAATGCTGTTTAAGAATTTATTTAGCTTTCTTTAAATAATGTGACAGAGTTGCAAAAACTGTGCTCTCAAAGACCAGCAAGTTGCTCGATTCTATTATAGATTTCCAAAATTAAGAAGTAAAGCAAAATTGAGTTGGGACTATTGATGTGCTAAATCGATATTTTTTGTTCCGTTTTGTTTATTTTCTCATATGATTTTTAACAAAAAATATCGATTTAGCCCTTCATTAGTTGGGACCAAAATTTTTTTTAAAAAAATGTGTTTTGAACACTTGGTAATAAAAGAATCGCAAAAATCGCTACAACAAGATTTTGGCCAAAGAAGCACAAAATATATTATTCAACGAGCATATAATGATAGCTGTTATTCACGAAGATGAAGTTTACCGACACGAGCCGATAGGCGAGTGTCGTAAATCATCTGAGTGAATAACAGCCATTATATGCGAGTAGAATACGATACTTTGTCCACGACCGATAAAAAGTTGTGTTTTATTAACAAATCCTTTAAATAAACCTAAAATAACTTCCGTCGACATTTTGACGTCTCAGTTTAATAATAATGAAAATGGCAAGAGACTACTAGATAACATTTCCAAAAATGAAATTTTTATTTGGTAGTAATGAATAATAGAAGAAGGGACTACTAGATAAACTAGCAGTGATTAATGGATATCATTATAATTGAAGAAACACACGTATAATGAGTATATTATACGTTAGTCGTGGACAAAATAACATTTCCACATACACATCGCACGCTTCTAAACTGACACAAGTCGAAAAAAGTGATTTTTCGTTTTATTGCGGCACACATTTAAAAATAAGCTTAACTATTAATCTACAAAAGAGACACCAGTGAATCTTTAGTGTCTGTCTCTGTGTGAATCTACAAAAGAGACACCAGTGAATCTTTAGTACCGCCGTATGACGCTAGTGTCACTTTTTATGTCGTCTAAAATAACGGTTAAAAAATAAATAAAAAAATGAAACAACTCAGTCGTGTTTTATTAAGGCTGGCAATAAAGCGGCACACAAATAATTAATATTTGAGATACAAAAAATTAATAAAGTGGCACAAATTTATAAGCTACAAAAAAAAAAATTCTTGGCATCATAAAATTAATTTTTTGGAACAAAATATAATAATTTGGCAACATTTATTATTTCTTGGTATTATTTGAAGGGAACACAAAAAATTATTTTTGGGCATCGAATTAAAGGTTTTGAGAGTCAACCATTAGAAACAAAAATAATAAATAGGTATCAAATAAAATATTTGGCTGATTACAAATGTCTATACAAAAAATGTTCTTTAAGGAACCAAATAAAATAAAGTGGGAACAAAAATTATCATCAAAATTAATTTATGCCAACAAATTAATATAGGGCAAATTTATGGGCATACAATTATTTTTTCTTTTTTTGTAAAGACAATTTTATGAGGTTTTCGAAAAAATTAAGTAATACACCCTCGTTTTGCGTTGTATAAAATTGGTTATTTTAAATGGGACAATTTAAACGGGCATACAAGAAAAAAATTTTGGCGACATACATTAGCATCAAAAATAATAAATTGGCATCACAAATAATATTTTGGAACAACATATGAAAAAACAAACAAATATTTTTGAAGGACATAATTAAATACTGTGACGGCAAACATTGGCATCAAAATTATTAAATTGGCAACAAATATAATATTTTGGAACAAAACAATGAAAATACAAACAAATAATTTTCAGCGTCAAAAAAAAAAATAGTTTAGCGACAAAGAGTAGCATCAAAAATTAGAAATCAGCAGCAATTATAATATGTGGTTAAATTATTAAGGTTATACAAAAAAATATATTTCAGCATCAAACAAAAAATTTTGCCGACAATAAAAAAACACAAAATTTAATTTACCGCAGTTTTTTATTCTAATGGCTTTTAGGCTTTTTCCGAAAGTTATACTTAATTCATACTTATTGACTTATTTGCCGCCAACTTAAATAAGTATGTAAAATCATTCGAATTTATTTCACATACTTATTTTTTATTTTGACAACAACGCATTTAATTTTTAACTATTAAATAATTTTTAATTAAATTTATCACAATGTACATATATGCTATGAAGTTAACAGAATTTTGGTTTTCAGTTTAGATTTTTTTTTTTTTGTAAGAACATACTTATTTTAAGTTATCTCGCCAACATACTTATTTTTAATAAGTATGTCTAAATAAATGAGTATACCTTTCGGAAAGGGCCTTAAACCTCAATGTTTTCCTGAAATTCCCAACAAACAATCCACACGGAAACCGGAATGTTTCCAACTTCAAAATCGCATGATATACCCCCTAAATAGGTAAGCGGCGCTAACAATTATATTCACAAGTTTTTATTATGCTGTCCGAATATGTTTAATAATTTTTTGGCGTATTTCCCCACCTCATATATTTATTTAGTGGGCGCATGCCAAAAGACTTCGGGTTTTTCGACACGCGTTCTACACTTAAAAGACACATTTTTTCCGTCTCTCTCGTGTTATGTTATAAAAAATTACTAAAGATAATATAACAACAAAAAAAAATTAGTAACTTGTTAGAATATAAACACACAATATAAATTTATCTTTTTAGACTGCTTTCCAAACCATACTGAAACACCGAGAACCGACATGTCCCACATATTCCACTTGTGATAGATTTTCTTTTAATCAACATTTATCTATTAAAATTATCAAAATTTTTAATGTTTTTATAAAAATTGCTGATACTTTTGCTTAACATACGACTATCTGTGAATACATAAGCAAATCCACACATATTTAAATTTGCTGCTCACTGCCGCTGCTCGGTGTGTTTCACGCTAATGCCCCAAACACATAGACGCCGTTCGAAGCGCATACATGTAGTTTCATATTAGCGAATACATTCCGTGCGTTTTTCTATTATATCGCAGAGATATCGGAGAGACCTCGATAAGATACTTATTTGAATAAGTTAGGTTCCACAAATAATTATTCATTTCTAAAACAGCATTAGACCCTTTCCGAAAGCTATACTTATTTGTGAAACCTAACTTATTCAATGTAATTTCCTATGTGATAAGTTAGGTTTCACAAATAAGTATAACTTTCGGGAAGGGCCTAAGGCCCTTTTCCAATAATTTACTTATTTGGTGGAACCTAACTTAATACATAAGAAATTACATTGAATAAGTTAGGTTCCATCAAACAAGTAGGTGTGTCGAGAAATCTGAAGTCTTTTGGCATGCGCCTACCTTCATGCTTATGTTTCACTCGTTGTTGATGAAAATCGCAAATAAACAACGAAGAACAAACATAATTTTATATTGTAAACGAGCCGCTTTGTGCAAAGGGTAATAAACAACTAAACTCAAGAATCAAATGCCGCCTTACTTTGGTCACTTGAACAGTTATTGGTATAAAAATCAAAATGCAAATTACGCTCAAAATAAAAACCGAAAAAAAATTTCTTTTACTTTTATCAGTTGACATTAAAAATTAAATAAAAAAACAAAAAAAAAATTCAAAATTATTTCTAGAATAATTCTATACCAAAAAAAAGTTTGTTTGAAACTATATTCATTCCGGAATGAAATTACACGGCATTGTTGTTGTAAAATTCTCAAAGTAAGACTATAAGTATGACAATTGCACAGCTAAAGACTTTTAAATGTATGTTGAATATAATCAACTTTAAAGAATAAAATTAATTGGATGATATCATTTGCCGAACAAAATGATTCAAATGATATTTTTATTCTAAAAAGAAAATAAAAGTAGGAATTACTCCAGTATAACAAATAAAGCAAACCTAAAATTTCGTAGCACATTTAGAAAAGTTTCATTTCAGAAAATTTAAAATAACCAATTTTATATAATGCAAAACGAGGTCGTATTACTTAATTTTTCTCAAAACCTCATACAATTTTCTTTACAAAGAAAAAAAAAATTGTATGCTCTTAAATTTGCCCTATATTAATTTGTTGGCAATAAATTAATTTTGATGATAATTTTTATCCCCACTTTATTTTATTTGGTTCCTTAAAGAACATTTTTTGTATTGACATTTGTAATCAGTCAAATATTTTATTTGATACCTATTTATTATTTTTGTTTCTAATGGTTGACTCTCAAAACCTTTAATTCAATGCCCAAAAATAATTATTTGTGTTCCCTTCAAATAATGCCAACAAATAATAAATGTTGCCAAATTATTATATTTTGTTCCAAAAAATTAATTTTATGATGCCAAGAAATTTTTTTTTTGTTGCTCATAAATTTGTACCGCTTTATTAATTTTTTGTATCTCAAATATTAATTATTTGTGCTCCGCTTTATTGCCAGCCATTTTAAATTTTCGAATCTCTTTCTTCATTTTGTTATTGAAATGAAACTTTTCTAAATGTGCAATGAAATTTTATGTTTGCTTTATTTGTTAGACTGGAGTAATTCCTACTTTCATTTTCTTTTTACAGTGAAAATATCATTTTTTTGGCGGCAAATGATTAGCATCCATTGATTACATTAAACATACATTTAAAAGTCTTTAGCTGTGAATTTGTCATACTTGTAGTCTTACTTTGGAAATTTTTCAACAACAATGCCGTGTATTTTCATTCCATAATGAATAGTTTCAAACCAATTTTTTTTTGGTATATAATTATTCTAGAAATAATTTTGAATTTTTTTTTTTTGTTTTTTTATTAAATTTTTAATGTCAACTGATAAAAGTAAAATACATTTTTTTCGGTTTTTATTTTGCGCGTAATTTGCATTTTGATTTTTATACCAATAACTGTTCAAGTGACCAAAGTAAGGCGGCATTTGATTCTTGAGTTTAGTTATTATTATTACCCTTTGAACAAAGCGGCTCATTTACAATTATACTGTATATGCTGCGAGTCGAGTCGAGTTTAATCCGAGTTTAACTCTCACTATATACGGAGTCGAGTTAAACTCTAAAATATTCGTTAAAAAATATTCGTTTTAATTTGTTCAATTAAATTTATTATTTTGTTTTAAATATCTTATTTATTAAGATTTTAATTAATTAATTTTAATAATAAATTTTTGTTTTGGTATTGAGTTTTTTATTTTTTCGAAAAAATTACTCCAACATTTCCGGTGGTCTATCCCGTAATTTTCATGGAGTTTGATTGAAAAGTACAATTTTTTAGACATAATATTGCTGGAAAAATGACAATAACATATATATGGCGATCATCAAAGAAAATAATCAATCTTATGATCATCTGAAATGATATTTTGTTTCATTTTTTTTTTAACTCGATTTCAATCCTATTTGAACTCTGCATATGTTTAACTCTGCTGTATATACACCTAGAGTTGGTTAGAAAATAATTCGACTCCGTATATAGTGAGAGTTAAACTAGGATTAAACTCGACTCGACTCGCAGCATATACAGTATAAATATAAAATTATGTTTGTTTTTTGTAGTTTATTTCCGATTTTCATCAACAAAGGGTAAAACGTAAGTGTGAAGGTAGGCGCATGCCAAAAGACTTCAGTACTTTTCATACCAGGCGCCTCGCCTCGAAATATTTAGTTACCACAAATGCGAAGCTGAGACCCTTTCATACCGGTGGCGTTGGCTTTGAACATTCGGTTGCTATCAAATATTTTATTTATGTCTATTTTACACGTGAATTATAGCAAGAACTGAAGTATTCTAAATTTGTAACGTACATATGAGCTAGATTTTTTGATAAGTATGAAAAATGTGTGCAAGAAATGTGTTTTGTAGATTATGTTGACAAAGCACTTCGCTTTGTACTACTTTAAAATCTCGCAGTCGAGTGTGGAACGCATTGCCTTGGCTTTGTAGATAACTTCATTGTAATATATTTTGTTTTTTTTAAATTATCACCTAAAAATAAATTATTTTTCAACAAATTGAATTTATTACTATAAAATTAAACGGTATCAATCGAATAAAACTAATTTACATAATTAAAAAACGAAATAAATAAATTTTATTTACGAAGCTCAAAGCCGGGGCGCCTGGTATGAAAAGTACTTTCAGGTTTCTCGACACGCATTCTACACTTAGGCCCTTTTCCAATTATCTACTTGTTTGATGGAATCTAACTTATTCAATGTAATTTCTTATGTGTTAAGTTAGGTTCCACCAAATAAGTAAATAATTGAAAAAGGGCCTTAGGCCCTTCCCGAAAGTTATACTTATTTGTGAAACCTAACTTATTACATAGGAAATTACATTGAACAAGTTAGGTTCCACAAATAAGTATAACTTTCGGAGGTGGACTAAAGTACATTTCATACCAGGCGCCTCGGCTTTGAGCTTCGTGAATAAAAATTTTTTATTTCGTTTTTTAATTATGTAAATTAGTTTTATTCGATTGATACCGTTTAATTTTCTAGTAATAAATTCAATTTGTTGCAAAATAATTTATTTTTAAGTGAAAATTAAAAAAAAAACAAAATATATTGCAGTGAAGGTATCTACAAAGCCAAGGCAATGCGTTCCACACTCGACTGCGAGATTTTAAAGTAGTACAAAGCGAAGTGCTTTCTCAACATAACCTACAAATCACATTTTTTGCAAAAATATTTCATACTTATCAAAAAATCTAGCTCATATGTACGTTACAAATTTAGAATATCTCAGTTCTTGCTATAATTCACGTGTAAAATAGACCTAAATAAAATATTTGATAGCAACCGTATGTTCAAAGCAAACGCCACCGGTATGAAAGGGTCTCAGCTTCGCATTTGTGGTAACTAAATATTTCGAGGCGAGGCGCCTGGTATGAAAAGTACTTAAGGCTGTTTTCGAAACGAATACTTATTTGTGGAACCTAACTTATTCCAATAAGTATCTTATCGAGGTCTCTCCATGTACATGTAATTTAATTTCAGCGGCGCTTCGAACGGCGTCTATGTGTTTGGGGCATTAAGTGTGAAACACACCGAGCAGCGGCAGTGAGCAGCAAATTTAAAAATATGTTAATTTGCTTATGTATTCATAGATAGTCGTATGTTAAGCAAAAGTATAAGCAATTTTTATAAAAGCATTAAAATTTTTGATAATTTTAATAAATAAATGTTGATTAAAAGAAAATCTATCACAAGTGGAATATGTGGGACATGTCGCGCTGCTCTTGGTGTATACTATATTGATTGATTGATTGAGATGTACGATCAAGCATTAAGCAAGTATCCCGTATTATAAATGCGAATATCACACCACTATATCCATGTTACACAACACGACACCATTCTTCATGAAGCCAAACATAGCCAATATTCATCCCGTAAAGAAAGGCGCCACATCGATAACCACATAAGTCTAATAGTTGTGATATCCGCCCCTGGCCAGGCCGCCGTTGTACACCTTTTTACATATAACAAGATCGAGGGATGGGAAAGGAATGTTAGGAACAAAGACTCAACCCGGTTCCAGACACCTAAGTAGTTGATAGTTAGTAAATTTGTTAGTAATATATTTTTTTATTTTTTTTTTTTATTTTAGTAATTTATAATTTATTTAGCACAAGACAATACAATTTAAAGTTCATCTACTGCTCCAACCTGTAAGAAGACACAATGACAACACAAATTTCCTGGTGCCGCTAACCCTTTTTTCTGAAAAGCTGTAAACAACTATTATTATTCCCTCCACCATTTTTCCATCGGCGGTTGTGAGGGGGGGGGGCGAGATTTCGTTCTATCTAAATTTGTACTAACTGTAGGTAGTGGTGCTTGACGTTGTTGTTGAAATCGTTGCGTCTCTGCTGTCCCTGCTACTCGCCCCCGCTGCTCTTGGTGTATACTATATGACAGCAAAATTCGATAATGCATTTTGAGAGATAATTCAAAAAAATACAAAATAATTTTTCTAAAATACATTCATATTTATCGTAATTATGAATTCTTTTTTATTTTTATTTGCATTTACAACCATTTATTCAAAAAAAAAAAACTAACACAACGACATCTAAATTAAGGCTGAAACACACCAAGAGCAGCGCGACATGTCCCACATATTCCACTTGTGATAGATTTTCTTTTAATCAACATTTATCTATTAAAATTATCAAAAATTTAAATGCTTTTATAAAAATTGCTTATACTTTTGCTTAACATACGACTATCTACGTATATTTAAATTTGCAGCTCGCTGCCGCTACTCGATGTGTTTTAAGCTTTAGCTTGAAGATATCTCATTCGTTCTTAAATAGACAGATAAGTTTAATGATCGAAAATTGGCATGAAATCAGGATGTATTTCCGAAAACGGACAAGATATAACATTGAGGCTGTTTTCCAAACGTGACTTATTTGATATTAATTGACTAATTTGCCGCTATTTTAAATAAGTAAATAAAGTCATTCTAATCGATTTAGCTTTTGCCCCAAAAAGATTTGCGGCGCTCTACGCCTGACTTCGCTTCTCTTCATCTTTATCTTTTTTTTCAACTACATAAGTGGCTTTCACACGCATCTCAATCCAATTCCGAACTTAATCCGAAAAATGGTCGTGTGAAATGTGCAAATCTAATGCCGAAGTGGATTATCAAATACACTTTATAATTCGGTATTATGTACTCCACTGCGGTACTGAATTGCCGTGTGAAAAGAATGACAGATATTAATCTCAGAACTGAATAGATGTTTTTGGAATTTTAATTAATATTTTTTTAGTTGAATTTGATACGTTTATCGAAAATTATTTATTTTTGTTTAATTAAATTCATATTTTAAAAATGTGTAATTGATTTTTAACAAATACATTTTTGACAACCAATTTGTAACATTCGAAATGAAACTAGTTGCGCTTCAGTCGGAAAGAGCCTAAGCCCATTACAATAAAAAATACAGAAAATTAAATTTTGTGTTTTTTATTGTCGGCAAAATTTTTTGTTTGATGCTGAAATATATTTTTTTGTATAACCTTAATAATTTAACCACATATTATATTTGCTGCTTATTTCTAATTTTTGATGCTACTCTTTGTCGCTAAACTATTTTTTTTGACGCTGAAAATTATTTGTTTGTATGTTCATTGTTTTGTTCCAAAATATTATATTTGTTGCCAATTTATGAATTTTGATGCCAATGTTTGTCGTCACAGTATTTAATTATGTCCTTCAAAAATATTTGTTTGTTTTTTCATATGTTGTTCCAAAATATTATTTGTGATGCCAATTTATTATTTTTGATGCTAATGTTTGTCGCAAAAATTTTTTTCTTGTATGCCCGTTTAAATTGTCCCTTTTATTAATTCGTCCGGATGGTCATAAAAAAATTATTTTCAATTGTGTCAGTATTTATTTTTTATTACACATTTTGTATATTGGCCATAATTTGAATTGTGACATAATTATTATTCTGGGTAAGTAAAGTTTCTGTAATATTTCGAGTTGTGTCAGTTTTAATAAAGAAATGAGTATGTGTCTTAGTTAATATTTTTGATGAAGAAACGAGTGCCTTTTATAATTATTATTTTGAGTTATTGCAGTTTTATTGGTCAAGGTAACTACTTTAATATTTTGAGTTGTGTCATTCAAATGGGTATTATGTTTTAATAAATATTTTGTGTTGTGACAGTTTTGATAGTTTTTATTATCAAATTTTAATTTAAGTACTAAGATAATTGTTTTTAGAATCAACAAAAATGATAAGTCGTGGACAATGCCGTCTAATGTTGAAATTGAAAATCCTTTTTCACATTCTGAAATCGCTAAAACATGTTCACCACAAAATTCACGTGAATCAGCAAAGACTATTATTTTACCGGAATTACAGAAACTTAACGACGGTATAATAAAATCTTTTTATAAAATATTGGCTGTACTCATTTTTCATTTCTCAATAGAAAACGTTCGATAGATAATATCTCCAAATAATGAAAACAACGTGGCATGCAGTAGTTATACCATCGAACGAGTCTTAGAAATGCCGGCTATTGCTGAAATTGATAATTTCACATTCTGAAATCGAAGAAACATCTTTACCACAAAGTGCACGTGGACCAGCAGATATTGTCATTTTATCTGAATTTGTTGCAACAATTAATCATCAACATCCTACAAAATTAAACTTTAGAAGAACACCATTAAAAAATTACAACATTAATTCTCCTGAGCATAGCGACGAAAGCAATTATTACGATTCCGATGCAGATCCGGAATTCGTTTGTAACGTGGTCAAGCCCAGCGACAAACAATTTGAATTAAGTATAAGTTCATCAAGTGAATCTACTGGTGCAAATATTCCGTCTCGCGAATCTGTAGAGCGGTTTAATAAATCGGAGAGGATCGTAAACTTTAATGATGGGACAGCAGCGGAGAAAACCAAGATCGGCAAAAAGAGGAAGCCTTTACCCAAAGAATGGAATGTAAAAAAATCGAAGATTAATAGAAACTCAGGGTTGATCTACGAATCTGCTTCAAATAGTAAAAGAGTTTATAAAGAAAGAAAATTGCGTGCTCCGTGCGGGGATAAGTGCAAAATTGGTTGTACGAAAAAAATTTGCGGAATTCAACGTCAAGAAATATTTGAATGTTAATGGGCGTTAGGGGATCTGGCTAAACAGCGTTATTATATTGCCAACTCCATGACAGTCGTTAAACCAAAATATCGGTATTCGTCGACCGAACATCATCGTCAATTGAATAATGCATTTCATTTTGAAATATCCAATGAACGTATTCGAGTATGTAACTACTTTTATAAAGCAACATTGGATATCAACGATCGTCCAATTCGAACAGTACTATAAAATAGACTGTCACTGGGGGGTGGGGGGTGGGGTTTCTTGAAGCTGAATTACGAGGGAAGCATAACCATCACCCTTCTGTTAGCAAACAACTTAAAGATAGCGTTCGAAACCATATTGCATCAATCCCAGCGATTGAGTCGCATTATCTTCGTGCCCAAACGACCCGTGAATTCATTGATAGTGGGCGGTCACTTACTGATTTATGGAGAGATTATAAAGAAAGCTGCAGTAATACTGGGGAATTCTATGTAAATCTCGTAATGTATAGTAAAATATTCAATGAAGAATATAATATAGGATTTTTTGTTCCAAAAAAGGATCAATGCGAGTTAAGCGCAGCATTTCAGAATGCGGAAGGTGGTCAAAAAAACAAAATATTAGAGAAATACGAACGGCATCAACTTGAAAGGGAGTGGTCAAGAAAGGAGAAAAATGATGATAAGAATAGGGCAACTAAGAATTTCACAGTTGCAGTGTATGATTTACAGGCAGTTTTGCCTACCCCACGGGGTGATGTATCCCTTTTTTGTTATAAATCGAAATTAAACAGCTATTATTTCATTATTTCGGAAATTAAAACTGGAAGTACACAATGTTATTTATGGCATAGGGGAGAAGGAAATCGTGGAGTCGAGGAAATTGGTAGTTGTGTATTAAAGTTTATTGAAAAAAAGGTTAGCTTAAGCGATCCCGGTAGTATGGATTTGGTATTTTATTCCGATAGTTGCGCTGGACAGCAAAAAAATCAGTTCAATAGTAGTTCATACCTCGTCACAGGTCATACTCAAAATGAAGGTGACAGTGTGCATTCAGTTATTGAAAAATAAATTAAAAGGACTTTGAAATCCGGACCAATTTATTATAATTTATGTACCTTCGCAATATTCACAATTGATACGTACATACGTCAAAGAAACAGGGAGAGCCTTACCATGTAAATGAGTTATCGCATTCTGATTTCTATGGAATAAAATCATTGACCAATCTATTGCATCTTAGATTTAATACGATTAAGATTTCTTCAGTGAGAGTAATGAAAATTGAAAAAGCAACCATTAATAAATTCTTGTTCAAGACGTCGTATTCGCAGAAAGACTTTGAAGAAACAGAGTTGTGGAGAAGAGACACTTTTATGTCAGAACAAATTCCAGTGTTGGGGCCAATTTATAAAAGTAAACTTAAGATTAAAGAAAAACAAACGAAAAGATCTTCAATCTCTGTTAAATTCAAATAACATTCCAAGATTCTATGCAGATTTTTATAATAATTTAATGTAATAGTTACATTTAACATTGTATGATTTCGAATTTGAATTTAGTAACCCATAGGGTCATCATCAGCTTTAATTTGATTATAGTGGATGCATTTTCTGAGTTTCTTCAAACCTTAAATTAGTAAACGACTAAAGATGGACAAAAGAACAAACTGTGGTTATATCTAACATTTAGAATATTTTGAAAAAATATTGAATAAATATTGTGGTGCCCCGTTTCCCAAGTTTCCAAAGGTGGCAAGTCTAGTTGGTTGACATTTTCAATAATAAAGGATTTTACAGATGCGGCCTAAATATCCAACTATTTAGTCACCTCCTAAAATAAGCGATGGACTGTGGTGGTATTCTAATTGTATCTACAGATAAGTTGATTTTATGAATAATTAGAGTTTGTAATAATTCTTCTTATTTTGGTATTTTAATTCACCTTGACTTATCCAAAATTCTTCGGTAAACGATGAATAATTCTTCTTATTGACATACAAATAATACGAGTGATATTTATGAAACTTAAATATTCAGAAATGAACAACCGTTAGTCATTCTCTAAACTCTTTCATCAAGAATTACAAAATAAAAACTTTCAGCATTTTAGTGAATGGCAACCAATTTTTAGTTTGTAAAGGCTAAATTAACCCGATGAAATCCTAAGTCGTCTGAAAATCTATATTCTATGTTTATTTTTTAACCGCAGTTCGCAGTTCAATAATTTTAATTAAAGCAAAGCAAGAATTGTAAATATGAAAATATTTGTGTTTCCGAACCACATCGCACAATAATAAAAAAACAATGGTTTATTGTGTTTTGTGGATACGGTTGGATACAGCATTTAGTAAACCCTATCAACAAAAAAAAACATCCCCTTGTTCCACAGTATAAAAACTTCGCTAACTAGTCTATAACGATGGCAACTATTTTTTACTAACATGTACATACATAGTTTACCGAAATATCTGCACACAAACTCACACGAGGAAGAGCCAAAAAGTAAATTATATTATAAATAAATATTTATTAGTTATTTACTCGTATATATGTACGGTAGGTACATAGTTAGCGATAGAATACTAACAAGTAGATTATTGGTTTCCAATTTAAAATTAACAGAACACTATATCTACCAATATACTAAGGTATATGCAATATTTGCTTTGGTTGAATTTCCACCTGTAAATAAAATATGGATTCTAGTTTTGTATTGTTTTAATAATGAGAACAAAATAAATAAATAAATAATAATTATTTACTTTGCTTTTGGTTCAATGAAAATGCAATGTTGGGTTTTTTCGATATAATCAAAATAAAATTGAAATTATTTTGGTACCATACAAGCATGCAGGTAGGTAATACATGCTCAACATATAATAATATAAAGGTAGAATAATTTTTTTTCATCTATAATACATATAGCTATTCATTAAAATATGGTTCAATTATTTTACATAAAAGTAACTTTTATAATTTATTTACTATTCATGAATGCAAATATAACAATGTACCTAGCTTCCTACATGTACTTACGTATTTTCTTTGAGACAATTTTTTCCGAATCAAATATTTGCATAATTATGTAAATATTTTATCGTTTTGGGATTGAGTTTATTCAATTTTTAGATTTCGGTTGGTTATTAAATGAAACTAATGAGGTGAGAATAATTCAGTTCTTAACCAAAACACCTCTAAACTTGAAAATCAAACCAAAATGTCCTCGTCCCAGAATAAGAGAATGCTAACCGCCAAATAACAATGCCAATAGTATGGCTTGCTTCCCGCTATCCACCATTTTCAAAAATCAGTTAAGTTAGCGCGAAATCTCAACCCGAAATGTTTAGGTTCGTTTTTTGACCAAAATGTAGCTATCCAGAAAAAGTGTAAATGTCCTATAAAATGGGATTTGGAGATGCTACTGGGTGAAATTTTTTTTTTTTTGTACACCCTATTATGAATGAGCTGATGCTCAAAATAGGGTGTGCCGAAAACGATGCAAATTAAATGTGCACAATAAATAAATAAATAAAATAAACAACAACCTATGGTTTCTTTCTTCACTCTCAACAGGGGATCATAGTTGTGTTCATCGTCATCACCGATCGTAATCAGATGATGAAAAATCCCTTTTGCATCCCCCGCCCCTATCGGGATTCGAACCCGGTATCTCCCGATCGAAACTCTCGCAAAAGCCAATTTTCGAAATAGTTAACAAGTTTCGGGATTTTGTTACGGGCTCATCGGGTCTAGATACAAAGGTCGTAATTTTATGTCTAAGGCGTCTTACTTTGGGAGTTTTATAATAATTTTGAGTTATTTCTGTATTCAGAGAATCTTTGCAGCTGGTCTGGAAATGACGAAAGCTGCTATATTTTAATTTTATTCAAGGATACAGTTGAGCTTAAATTTAAAATTAGTATGTTTGGTAAGTGGTGTTTGATAATTCAGATTGAATCTTTTTTACTTTTCGTTAACTGCAAGCTGATTTATTTTGAACACTTTCCCATTATAAATTGTTTTGCCATTTTTTTACGTTTGTTTACATTTCATTTTTATTTCTGCTATGACCGGTGTTGTGCGATTATTTTGTAGTTTGTCGAAATTTATTTTTGTGTTTATATTTGTATATGCGAATTATAGTAATTTGCTAACTTCATATAGTATGGTAAAAAAAGATTTAGGGTAAATTAACCTACCTCGCGAACCAAGCTTACTGTATAGATTCTATTGTATGTGCTGTTGTTCTGTGACGAGTATCATTTTGTCGAGAGGCGCTTTCTCTACTTTTACAATCATAAATATCTTTGACTGTCAGAACGTGATCGAGTCTTCGATGTATAAGATTCATATTTGATTTAAATAAGAAACGAATGAATAAGATTCAATTCAAATAGAAACCTAATACATCGAAGACTTGATCACGATCGAATCGAATTCCCAAATAGTTCCCCAGTTAACTATGGGAAAGTCTAGCGATGACCCTTATTGACGATTGGAGCATCACAGATTCCACATAGTGGAAATTTTTTAAACTGAATTAGCTGATAATTTGACGTTCGAAATTGTTGTACAGTATTCCAGTTTTGAACTGTAAACACAATTTTTACTTACCAGAATGCTAATAGTTGTAAATAACTTCAATTTTAGATTATAAAAACAATTTTTAATTCAAACGGCGCAGTGGTTGAAGCTGCGGCGGTTGGATCGGGAGGTACCGGGTTCGAATCCCAATAGGGGCGGGATGCAAAAGGGATTTTTCATCATCTGATTACGATCAGTGATGAAAATGAACACATCTATGACCCCCTGTTGAGAGTGCAGAATACATGGGCCGACCCACCTTTCATGTCAGTACTACAGGTTGGCATGAAGCAATGCAATGTGCAGGTAATTTTCAAAGACGGATCTGTAGCCGCCCGTCCTCGATTTGGCTACTCCAGGCGTAAAGTAGGACGGTAAAAAATAAATCAATAATTCAAACAAACAAACAATTTTTAATTATCGGATTGCAAAATTTTCTTTCGTCACATTTATGAGAAATGTCATTTTGTCAGTTGCCTCATTTTAACTTTTTTCCTCGAGAGGCGCTTTCCCTACTTTTACAATCGTCAATTGACGATTGTAAAAGTAGAGAAAGTGGCTTTCGACACTTCTCACAAATGCGACGAAAGAAAATTTTGCAATCCAGTAATTAAAAATTGTTTTTGTAATCCAAAATTGGAATTATTTACAATTATTAGCAATCTGCTAAGTAAAAATTGTGTTTACAGTTCAAAATTGGAATTGTTTACAACAATTTCGAACGTCAAATTATCAGCTAGCTCAGTTTAAAAATGTTCCACTAGGTGGAATCCGTGATGCTCCAATCACCAATTGTGGTTTCCAATCGACCACCGCAAGTACTTATAAGTGCGAAAAATATTACCATGTTTCCATGTACCGAGCTCAAACAGGTTTAGGTTTCGTTGAGTTGAAAATATGGCGGTGCTAACCCGTACCGTTTCCATAAACAGAGTTAGGATTTAGAGTTGAAGAAAAATATTTCGATAGAATAAAAATATAAAATTGCGTATTGAACAAAAACAAAATTTTTATTTTGCTTTGATATATCGTCATAACGTTGACAACGACATTTTTGAGTATTTTTTTAATTATTTTGGGGAAATATATTTAGTAATATACGATGCGCCATTCATAATTTTTAAAAATGTTTGACAGATAGAATCTAACTCAAACAAACAAGATTCGTCGAGTTTATTTGGATTTAACGAAACTCTACCCTAATACGCGTTTCCATGCACATAAACCGAGTTGAACCTAGGTTAACTCTATCATGGAAAGATGTACCGAGATATATGTCTCATGGCACGAGCAAAATATAACCTCTAAATTTTTAATTCACATAATACCAGAAAATAATGCGATTGTGGTTTAATTTTTTAAATTTATCGTGATAAAATATTAAAATAAATATTTCAAAAATAAATTTTAGCTTTATTGTTGTAAATTATTACCAAATATCACCTAGCAGAAGAGCAGTTACGAGTAGACGATTTAGCAAAGACATAAACCACAAGGGCCTATAAGTACTTGCGGTGGTCGATTGGAAAACCACAAATATAGTGTTACGTTTCTGCCTTGTCAATCAAGGTTCGTATCACTGGATTGTGAATAATACAAACTCAATTCAATTTATCACCAACGAATATATTTATTTCACAAAATTTATTACAACACAGTTTACAATAAAAATTCACAAAATCACTTTATATAATTGGCAATGCGGTGCTTTACCATTGTGGTCCTTCCGTTATTATCCGATGTACTGCAGAATATGGACGTGTACCGTTTGAGTAGTTGATGTGCAGAATGTTTCTGTGCCTCGGTAAGATCCTCGGTCCATTTCTGCATAAGTTGTTCTACCATTTCTTTATGCCCTTGCATGTCGACCTCCCTCCAATTTTCCCCATAGGATCGTCTCCGAATTCGGTGGCAGCTTCTCCCGATGATCAATAATAATTCGACTGATAGTTGCTCCGGCACTGCTAGATTGAAGTGGCAACTCGATGTTATCGTAACTTAAAACTGCTCGTCTAACATCCACCGCGAAGCCATTTGACCTCATGAAGTCCATACCCATTATGACTTCATCCACAATATCTGCAATCAGCACTTCGTGTTGAAAAGAGTTCTCCCGATTTTTATTTTCACCATCTTTTTGCCTTTTATTATTGGCTCCAGTTGCTGTTTGTAACTTCAATCCATTAGCTGGTTGTACACCTCCATCGATCAGATCTTTATGGACAATCGTGCGATTTGCTCCCGTATCCAGAGTGATGATGCAATCCGTGCCATCAATGTCGCCTTTGATTGTTAAGCTGTCACCGCCCCTTGCTACTTTCGAAACGCGGATGGAGGTTATGGGGCAATCGGTTGTGGGAGTCAGTTTCTGCCCCTTTAAGCTGACTCTTTGTAGTTTAACGGCTCCGCCGTCATTTGGCCTTCTTGCGTAGCCAACGCCTGCTCCCCGCTTGGTCGTCGCTGCATAGGAGATGGTGATCTTTCCCTTTTTCTTCTTAATTCCCAGCAGTCCCGTGAGATGTGACCGATTTTATCACATGCCCAACATTTGATTTTGCCGCTTCCGTCTTGGTGTTGACCGTTCTGTGTTTATGCTGGTGTCGATTTCCACTCGGCGTATTTTCATTGACAGTTTGGTGATGGCTTGTGCAGTTTCATTTGTTAACGCACAAGGAATGGTTTCCGCAAAGGTTGCTTTAGGTGACAACATCACTGCCCTGCGTGTTTCTGGATCTCGAATGCCGTCAATGAATGCGTCAATTTTTAGCCTTTCCATATAATCGGCCGATGTACTGGTATGTGCTAGATGTACTAATCGCTCGATTGCCGATGAAAATTCCTGAAGTGATTCTCCTCCCTTTTGGTAGCGGCTTTTCAATTCCATTAGATAGATTTCCCGCTTGTGATCACTGCCGTACTTAATATCCAGCGCCTTCATAATTTCGAGATAACTGTTGCGATCTTTTTCCGGAATTGTCTGTAAGGCCTCCGCAGCTTCATCTTTAAGGGCCAATATTAACGCTGCGACAAGATGTTCATCATTCCAACGGTTTTGAATGGCTGCCGTTTCAAATTGAAATTTGAAAATGCCGAAAGATGTTGTACCGTCGAAGTTTGGTGGTTTTAACTTGATTGATTGGACGGTTTGTACCACTTGCGTCGTTGTTTCACTTGCTCTGACCTCAACCAGCTCTTTCTCTAGACGTTGAAACTTTTCTTCAACCTGTTGATTCTCCGTCTTAAATTCAGTTCTAACATGTTGAATTTCTGAATGTAATTCCCCCTGCAATTTCTCTATTTCACCATGAACATTTGTAGACAGTTCTAAAATTTTCTCGTCCATTTTCTTTTGACCTTCGGCAATTTCCCCCATCTGACGCTCTATAATTTGGGTTGACTCCTTAATTTCGCCCAACTGTTGTTTCATTTCGTGTTTTATTTCCTGGTTTGACTGCACTGCTTGTTGCGCCATTTGATTTTTAATTTCTCCTAGCTGTCGTTCGTTTTGTTGTTTCATTAGACTCATCTGTCCCGTCATCTGGTTCATAGCAGCTATTAACTGCGACAAATCGAAACTTTCAGAATGTTCTTGTGTCTTTTCGACCAACGGTTGTTTATCTTCTGCTTTCTGCTCTACGGTTGCCGCATCCGTTACTTTCTCTCCAAAATCATGACGTTCCGCGTCCAGCCCTTCTTTTTCCATGGCATCACGTAGTCACGCTTGTAAAACTGCTTTACCACCATCAGTAGCCAAACCCCGTTTCTCAAGTTCGCTCTTTAATTCTGGAACTTTTAATTCGCTGAGTATCATTTTCTTTATCTTTTTATTCATAATCCCACCGCTGTCACCAAATTGTTACGTTTTTGCCTGGTCACTCAAGGTTCGTATCACTGGATTGTGAATAATACAAAATCAATTTAATTTATCTCCAACGAATTTATTTATTTCACAAAATTTATTACAACACAGTTTGTCAATCAAAATTCACAAAATCACTTTATATAAATTATTTTCAAATTTTACTGATCACTTTTACTTCTTATTTCGCACAAAAACACTTTTAAAATCACTTTTTAATTCCTTTTTAATCTTTATACTATCGCTTACCAAATATTACTAAATCCAATTCGACTTCGTTTGCCTTTTTATATACACAAACCAAACTTCTAGAAAGCTCATGATTTTTCTAGTTAGAATAGTGTAGAACAATTTTATCATGGAAAACTCCATTTAGAACAGTTTAACATTGAGCTATTAATTTCAACTTATTCTATTACACACTAGGTGTCACCGTCACAGTATAATAATGTGACGGTGACACCTAGTGTGTAATAAAAGAAGTTAAATGAATAGCTCAATGTTTAACTGTACTAAAATGGAATTTTCCATGATAAAATTGTTACGTAGTGTTTCTGCGCTATTCTAACTGGAAAAGTCATGAGCTTTCTAGAAGCTTGGTTTGTGTATATAAAAAGGAGAACGAAGTCGAATTGGATTTAGTAATATTTGGTAAGCGATAGTATAAAGATTAAAAGGAATTAAAAAGTGATTTAAAAAGTGTTGTAGTGCGATAAATAAAGTAAAAGTGATCAGTAAAATTTAAGAATAATTTATATAAAGTGATTTTGTGAATTTTTATTGATAAACTGTGTTGTAATAAATTTTGTGAAATAAATAAATTCGTTGGTGATAAATTGAATTGAGTTTGTATTATTCACAATCCAGTGATACGAACCTTGATTGACAAGGCAAAAACGTAACAATAATTTATTTCTATTTAACACGTGAAAGTAATAGTACAAGAAATTTTTTAGAGATGTCAGCTTTAAGAATTTTGAATTTTTGGTACATAAATATAAAATAAAATTAATTTTTTTGCTATAACTTATGCCGAAGTAGTGGTCATTTTTATTCGTGTTAATTGCTTTTGTTTACGTTTTCCTTTCGATAAAAAGAAAAAATGATTAATAAAAAAAGTTAAATGTCTAATGAGGCTATCTCTAGAAATTTACTACCCTTGGATATTTTTTGAAAGCGATGTCCCTTATAGATTATAATTTATTTGGTACTTAAGCGGGCAAAAATGGTATATGTGACTCGATGCAACTTTCTTCTCTTTCGTTTGATATGATATATGCAAAATTGTAGTAGTAGTAGTATGGTTTACATATCTACATTTTTGGCCAAATTGAGCTATTGGTGCCAATGTAAAAATAAACTTCATCATTAATATTTTTTTTTACTTTGGCCATAAGCAAGCTGTATCTATGGCCTACAAAACCTCTACGAAGCCGTGCTCGTTAATTGATACCTTATATGACTTCAAGGGACTATATCCACCTAACGGCTAATACATTTTTTTTTTACTGTGGTCATAAGCAAGCTGTATCCATGGCCTACAATACCTACATCAAACCGTGCTCGCTAATTGATATCTTGTATGACTTCAAGGGACTATATCTGCCTAACGGGTAATACAATTTTTTTAACTGTACCCAATGGCAAGCTGTATCCATGGCCTACAAAACCTATACCAAGCCGTGCTCGTTAATTGATATTTTGTATGACTTTTAAGAATCCTAGTTGGATCTAGAATTTTTATACTTGTGCTTGTGATGGTTTCTTGCACCAATTCTTGGAATTACAACTAACGTTTAACTATAGCTCCGCTTCTCGTATTGAAAATGTGCAGCTGTTGGCTAGAAAACACAAAAAATATCCGTATAAATTTATCCCAAAAAAATATTTTTACATGTTATTAACTCATATCTTGGATAAGGAACACTCCTTTTCTGATCATCGATATTTAACCTATAGCCTCGATATTCACCCTGCTACCCGGGAAGCCTTCAGGAACCCTAGAAGGATCAACTGGAGCAAATATGGGGAATTATTGGAGGAAATGTTACCGACGAGGGCTATGGAGCCCCCGACGACCGTTGGGGAGCTGGAGGACATGGTGGCTAGCGTTACTAGCGCATGCAACCGATCCTTTCGCGCTGCCTGCCCACTGGCTAGGCCTAGGGGTAGGCAAAAACCGGTATGGTGGTCCAGGGAACTGGGAACCTATCGTAAGGCTTGTATGATAGCCTTTAATAGAGCCAAAAATACAAGGGAGGCTCAGGATTGGGACTCCTATAAGGAGAAACTCAGAATTTATAAGAAACAATTAAGAAAGGCACAAAGGAGGTCTTGGAGAATCTTCTGTGATAATATGGAAGAGGTATCCGAAACCTCCCGCCTTAGGAAGATTCTTTCCAAAAGTACATCTAGTCCTAGTTTTTTGATAAAACCGGACGGATCTTGGACAGCTTCTAGTGGAGAATCTCTGGACCTTCTCTTCGAGACACACTTCCTAGGGAGCTTTGAAGACCTGTTGGTGCGTAGCAATCATCAGGAATCACTGTCAGTAACCACAGAGGATATCTAAACCAGAAAACGGATCCTATGGGCACTGAGGGGTTTTAAACCATTTAAATCGGCTGGTCCGGATCAAATTATACCAGCGGAACTTCAAAACAACTCAGAATTTATTCTTCCCTACCTGGAAGCTATATTCAAAGGGTGTTTGAAGCTGGGCTATATTCCTAGGTACTGGACGGAGGTCAATGTGGTGTTCATACCGAAAGCGGGGAAAAGCTCACATGTCTATCCTAAGGACCTAAGACCAATAACTCTATCATCCTTTCTTTTGAAAACCTTGGAAAGGCTGCTGGATGTATACATCAGAGATAAAATAGGTGCCAGGAAGTGGGCATCGTCTCAGCATGCGTACACAAAGGGTAGATCTGTGGACACTGCTCTGCACGCCTTGGTGTCTACGATTGAGAAATCGATTAATTCGAAGGAATTCTGTTTGGTGGCCTTCCTGGATATAGAGGGCGCCTTTAATAATGTGAAAGCGGAGGCAATCAAGGAGGGATTGTAATTTTTGGAGGTGGACGTTCCTCTGATAGGTTTAATCAATTATATGCTGGGAAGCAGGATTGTTAGCTCGAAGTTGGGGGACTCCACCTTCAAGAGGCGAGTAACTAGGGGAACTCCGCAGGGGGGGGGGGGGTTCTGTCCCCTCTTCTCTGGAACATAGTGGTAAACGGGTTACTACTTGAATTGGAGGGAGAGGGTATTGAAGTTATCGCGTACGCAGATGACGTAGCTTTAGCTGTTACCGGGAAATTCCTGGGCACGATTGTAGACGTAATGCAGAATGCGCTTACCATCATTACGGAATGGGCTGGCAAATGTGGACTTGGTATTAACCCGTCCAAGACAGAGCTGGTACTCTTTACTAAGAAATACAAAATCCCGGTAGTTGTCCCTCCTACCTTAAATGGCACGAGACTTGCTTTTACTGATAGAGCTAGATATCTGGGCATTATCTTGGACAGTAAGCTTAGTTGGAAGCCCAACATGTTGGAGAGAATAAACAAAGCTTCTATTGTTTTGTACTCCTGTAGGAACGCCATTGGTCATAAATGGGGTCTGAAGCCGGAGCTGGTACACTGGCTCTACACCGCTTTAGTGAGACCTGTACTCATGTACGGGGTGGGTGTTTGGTGGCCAGCTCTGGACAAGGTAACTTACAAAAGTAAGATTGAGAGAGTGCAAAGAACGGCCTGTATGCTTGTTAGCGGGGCATTGAGGTTGACACCGACAAGTGCCTTAGAGGTTATGTTGCACCTTCTTCCGGTCGACATTTTTGACAAACAGATGGCGGCAAATACGGCTGTGCGACTTGCAGCCGTCTCTCAGTGGAGGTGTCTTAGTATAGGACACTCTACTATTGTCAGATCGTTGAAGGATGAGCTGGCGAATCTTGACTACATTAAACCTACTCTACGCTTCGAGAAGCGATTTCGGACCTCCTTCCCTTCAAGGGAATCCTGGAGGAATAGACCGTTATCGGAAACCGAAGCGTTGCAATTCTTCACAGATGGCTCCAAGCTAGACGGCAAAGTAGGAGCTGAAGTATTCTGTGACAAATTAAATGTAAATATTTCTATTCGTCTCCCTGATTACTGCAGCGTGTACCAAGCTGAAGTCGTAGCAATTGAGGAGGTCATGACGTGGTTGAAGCATAATGTGTTATCCTCAGACGATATCACAATCTATGTGGACAGTCAAGCGGCGATCCGGTCGTTAGAATCGGTGTCTTTGGCGTCACGGGTGGCGTTGAGTTGTCACTCATCTCTAAATGAGATGGGTGAGCATTTCAACATCCAGGTAGTCTGGGTCCCAGGTCACTCGGGCGTCATGGGGAACTGCAGGGCAGATGAACTTGCTAGGCATGGTACGACTCTCCAGCTGCAACCGGAAAGGGCAAGTCTGGGGAGGCCTATCACAGCGTTGAGACAAGCACTTGGGAAGCAGGCGCTATCCTCAGCGGGGGAAAGGTGGTCTAACACCCTCACCTGTAGAGTTGCAAGACAAGTTTGGCCAAAGCTGGACTTGGGGCGCACTATGGCATTAATATCCTTACGCAGACGTGAATTAAAAACGGTCGTAGGAATTCTCACGGGACACTGCCTTTTTGGAGAACATGCAAGAAGGCTGGGTCTGGAGGCTAATGACTTCTGCAGAAGCTGCTTGGACGAAGAGGAGGAAGAGACGTTGGTCCACTTAATTTGCTCGTGTCCAGCATTGGCTCTCAGAAGGCACAAACACTTAGGTAAGTTCAGGATGGACTGCCTCTCGGATCTCGAAAACATTAAAATGCGGGACGTCTTACGCTACATAAGTAGCTCGAAATGGTTCCAATAGGGGTAAAAGGGGATACATCGTGTGGTATCGCAATGGACCGTCACCGGTCTAAGTGTGCGTAAGCAGCCACTCCAACCTAACCTAACCTAACCTAACTCATATCTTGTAAAAAAATTTTGCGGGATAAATACTGTCATGTTAGTTTTTTCGGGATGACATAAATATAGCATGATAGTTTCCGGGCTGACATTAAATAATATCAGGATAGATATATTTTCTGGGATGACAGGTAAAATATCGTGATATTGGTGTATCATTATATATTAGTGTTGCCAACACACTTTTCTGGGATAATTTTCGGGCTAACTTCACAGACATACCGATTTTGATGAAAATTAGCACGCACGATAGAAATGGGATTTTAAAATGGTTTTCAGATAAAATTCTCGAATATGGCCAGTTAGGAAGGAACTTGCCAATTTCTTATCCGATTTTGACGAAATTCAGCATACATGATGGAAATTTAATTCTAACATTATTTTTAGATAAAGTTCTGTGTTATGGCCAATTTCCCTTTCTTGAAAAAATATATTACTTAACTAGTAAGTACTAGTATTACTTAACTAGTTAGTAGGTAATTTGAAATTTGATATAAAAAAAATCAAATAATCAAATAACATCTACGATTAAAGAAGTTTCACTTCCCCGCGTGCTTGTGTGGATGAGGTTCACGAATTTTTTTTAGTAGACACGGACTGCAGATGTGGTATCTGTAACAGATATTTTTGAAACTGGAATCAGTTTAGAAAGGCCTTAGATAATGCTAAATTAATGAATAATTCGTTTTTCAAAGTACCGTTAGAGTAGGAGTTTAAGCTATTTAAATAACCTAACGATTTAACTTCTGGAGGACACAGCTGCCTCTCGATGAAAAAATTTAGTAGACCGTGTACATCCACAAATTTACATTCACTGCAAAACTTTTATATTCTCCTTATATGTGCGTCCGATTTCTTTGCATAACGAACGCGGTAAAATCAAAAAATCAAAATTGGTGAGGTCGACTTCGAAAATTGCCAAAAATATGACTTGTTATAATGGAACACATCATATATGTATATATGTATATGTTTGTTTATGGTGTACGATTAAGCGTACTGCAACCTTTATTTGTAAAATTCTAAAATTTGGGTCCCGGCTGTACGTTTTATTTGTTATGAAAATCTTGTCTTGAAATATACCATTTTGAAATATGTGATTGTATTGAAAATTAATTGGGAATATTTATAAGACATTTAAAAACATTTATTTTGTTTTCTTTGTATGTCCTTTTTATTTGTAGGGCTATTAAGGGGGTGCTAGCAGTTTTAACAAGATAAAAAAACAGATATCAAACAAGGTGTCGCTACATGTATTTTTATTTTGCTTAAAGTTAGATTTGTCGCATGAAGAATTAATTTCATTTTTAAACCAATACAACAAAACCAAAAAAAAAAATTAATAGCGGTTTTATGTTGATGTCAACACCCGTCTTTCTTGTACAAGAAGATACAGTTTTCAAGTCAGTTTCAAAATAGATAGTTTGGAAGCACCTAGATTCCCTTGCTCGATCGAAGCCAAAATAGTTGGTGCAAATCTCCACATAATATTACCTCTAAACCCAAAATTTCATAATTCTAGAGGTGTTGATTTCTGAGTTAGAGAACACATAAACACCCGCACACTCATACATATATAAAGACATTTTCCAGAAACGGTCAATTTGGACTTCTCTCTACTTAAGATGACCATTTATTTAAAATTTCGAGTTGTAAAATTTTCATGATTCCCAAAGAAAGACAGTATCTTTGTGCTTAGTTTAAGAAAGTTAAAGCCTGAGTTTTTAGAGGCTTTCCTAAAAAACGTTAAAAAAGTTTATGTTATTTATTTGTAATCAGAATCACCTACCTATTTGACATGTTTTGCATTAATTTTTATTTGATTTTTATCTTTGCGTGGTACAAATATACTCCACATAATTCGGGCGTTGTTCCAATTATTTTTGGGGAATTTTTACAATCATTTTGTAGTTTTTTTTCCTAAAGAAAAACATTTAAATTTTTTTAGAGACATTTTTTTTTTTTATTAACTTTGGTGATATATTTGCAATAGGTATAATATCTCAAGGCTTTCTAAAAGACATTTGTAAATAGTTTTCTTCCGAATAAAGCTCTGAATTGATTCAATCCTTTTCAAGTTTGCAATCAGTGAATGCTACGTCAGCTTTGTTTTACCTCGCAATCAATATTTCCTTATTAGAATGCATTCTGTCCTTAATGTACCTTGTTAATGGGTGATGAAAACTAATTTTTTCTCTGGAAATTAAAAAAAAGAGTTTAGAGTTCCAGACATAGAATTGATATTCAATCAAGGGCTACAATGCACAATTCATTCAACTATAATAAAATAGAATAAAATCTCAATTTTCCAAAAGATTCATTAAAGAATTTTCCTCCTTTGTCAGAATATATCCCATTTTTCCGAAATATTTTTAAAGAATTTATAAAGAACATTAAACGTCTTTTTACAAACCATTTAATCATATGTAAATTACAACCAGTATTTTAGACAAGACAGGTGAGTGATGAATTCTGTATTACTTCCCAATTTAATTGTTTAGTTTACATAAATTTATTAGGTAGTACATCCTAAATTTAATCTCAAAAATGCATCCTTAAAGCGGACAAAATAAAACTTCTCGTTGACCCTACTTTTTACTAACGCTACTAGTTATTTACGAGGTGAACGATTTCAGTAAACCATAGCAAAATAAACAAATTTCCCATTTGCAAATGGTGTAAATGGTTAAAACTGTTCGATTTAATTAAAAATAAACAAAAAAAATAAAAAATAAACTCTTTAGCAAACACAGTAATTTTACGAGCACTAACAATCTACGAATCTTCAGAAGAAAATAACAAATTTACATTCGTTTCTTGCACAAAATTTAGCGTAGATGATAGAATTGTAACGTATATAATATGCATGTATGTATACATATAGTCTAATACGAGTAGTTAGTAGAACAATGTAATAATCAATCTAAACTCCTTTTTCTTGTATTTTTTGGATTTTCCCCCATTTTATTAACTAAACCCGATAATTTTTCCACAGTACCTCATGCAGATTTTGTTGGTTTTGTTACCAATTCCAATTCACTCGAAATGTATATAGCAAATGTTATTTTTATTCAATTTCGCATCTCTCTGCAGAATCGACTACAAGTATTTTGAGCATAAATATGTTTAGAGATAGAAATAACACAAATATAATAACAACGATAATAATGGTTACAGTATGAAGTTAGTACATATATTTACATATAATGGGAGTAATAATATGTACTATTTATGTACTATGTATTGCTGTACAGTATACACTACTAATAATTGGGAATAAATTAAAATTAAATTTGAAATACGTAAAATGTTGTAGTGGTTGTCGGTTTGGCATTGTTTATATTTTGAGAATAAAAATTTATTAAAGTAGATGTACCTCGAGTAAAAGGCATGACTACAACCGTATTTTGCTATTATGCAAATATCGAAATTTAATTGAATTTTATTAAGGTAACAAAACTTGCTAATTTAGAAAAATTTGATTATAGTCTCAAATTTTTCAGAATTAACTTCTCTAACACTTTAAGACGGTATTCAATTTTAATATTTTACAATTAACTTAATAATTGGATTTTAAACCACTAAAGCCTCGTTCTCATTTAATGAGAACGAGGGTTTAGTAGTTTAAAAACCAATTATTATGTTAAATTTAAAATATTTAAATTGAATACCGTTAATAATTTCGTCAAGTAACTTGAACCTACTTGACCAATATTATGAACGTGGTGAAAAATTCGTGAAATGAAAAATTTTTGGAAGTCATGTTTAAATTTTGTGATTTGTTTGTTTTGAAGATGTAGTACTGGGTAAAAAAAAAAAATTTGTAGAACTCAATTTTTTGTTGTTGTTGTTGTTGCAAAAGATACAGTTGGTCAAAAATTTGTGAATTTGTTAAAAATGGTGGTGCAAATATACAAAAAAGTATTTATTCGAAAAATATAAAATAGGGCTCATTTCCAATGAAAACCCTGAGCTTCATTCTGCATTATAAATGAATAATTTTCTGCAAAGTCACATGAAACAAGTGCTTAGGAGCCTATCTCCAAATTATTTTGTTTATTTTTTATGAAGCTAGATTGTTGAAGTGAAATTAAGTAATGAGGAATCAGGTTTTCCACCTTCTTTACGAAGAAATCCAAAAATTCTTCTAACGGTTTATAGTACTTTTCCAAATCACATCTGTGTGTTGAAACTCACTGAGTAAATGATAAATCAGCATCCTCGAACTCCAGAAATATGTTTTTTAAATATTCTCGAAATAAATTTAATCCTGGACAATTCTTGCATTTTAAAAGATAACATGTCAGCTAAGGCTTTGGACATAATATACAATAGATGAAATGTAATCTTGGTATTTCGATATTTCTCCATTTGTAATAGTTTCTATTTTGGCTTCATAAATAATCAATTTTACATTTTGATGTATTGTAAAAACAAACACTGTATGCGTCCCACTGCTTTCTGGTTGCACACAGTTTTTAGGACGAAGCAAGTAAAATTTGGAAAATTCGATTTTTTTTTACTCGTCCTCCTGATGGAGAATCTTGTAGCCGTCGTAGCATTCTTTTAATATATTTGATATTTCTACTTTTTTGGTAGATATATTATAAATGAATAGCCTCTTTATTTTTTTCTGATTAACCAATCGAAAAATGTTGAGAATGCCATTAATGTTAATGTAGTTTTACAAAACCAAGAAGCAATTCCGAGAATAAATTAGTTTCGTTTGACTATTGACGCCCACATACAACATATCCTTTAGTTCTAGATACCTCTTCGAATATCTGTAAATAACATCACCTGTTATGTTTATTTAATGTGCTGCAAAGTTATAAACGGAGTTGCGATGTTTCGCACCTAAAACAACACATAAAGTTTTCTGCTGTTTACCTATTGGGGTGCAGCCGCAATGGTTTATGAAAATTACCCAAAATTGAATGGTAAATCGCAGCTCCACTGTATGTCACAAGTTATATTTTAGTGGACTGTAATTGTGTTTACGATGAAATTTTTATAATATATATAAATGTTTAATATAATTTTGGTTTTAAAGATATTTTGATTTGGAGTATCACAATCGTAATAATGAATAAGCAAAAAATTGGAAAAATAGTTAATAACTAGAAACTGTAATATTGTTCCGAGACATCTACCTTGCTATAATTTTTACTGAAATTATAAATAGAATCGCGACATCTAAATAGAGAAATTGTTCCTCTTTAATTAAATTATAAGTGCATTAAAGGATAATTTTAATTAGTAACTGATTTTCCATTTATTTATAACCCAATGGCGTAACTAGGTACCCGCAGCACCCGCAGCCGCGGGAGAGAGGCCACGATTGTTGGGGCCCATGAGATTTCCTTTATTAGTTCAAATTTTAGATTAGATAGCTCAGATTAAGCTTATAGTGCAAATTTTCAGAACGGTACATTTCTTGGAAATTTGCAAAGAAGAAATCGTTCATGTTGCTATTAAATATTTCCTTAAGACAGTTCTAAACTATATTTAGATTTAGAAGAAAATTAGATAAACTCGTTTAAAGTAAAAGCTTTCGACATCAAGCGACAATGATTTTTGTGTTTGCTGGGTTGATTTATTTGTATTATACGTTTTGCGTAACTCCAAGTTTACCACTTTTCCATTTATCAAAAATCAACCTTTTACAAATCAAACTGAGCCTTTAGCCAAACAAATTCAACCTTTTACAAATCAAGTTTTGATTAGAAAAGGTTGAATTTGATTTGCCAACAGATAAATTTTCTTTTGAAAAAGTTTAAATTTAATTTGAAAAAGGGAGCTTATAGTAACCTGCTGGTGTTTGCAGCTTATGATATATGAAAGATACATAAACGCAACTGAAAATAAATTCTTGTTTCTCTCACTTCACAGTGGTCTGGAAAGGCAGTAAAGTTTGGCCACCATGACCCGCCCGGGCAATAGACAAATTATGTTCCTTGGACCTTGAGAACTTCGAAAATTACCCCCCCCCCCCCTTCGAAATCGCCGCTGATCCTTTTTTACTCTTTTCCATACATTTTGTGTGCTGAGAAATGCGAAAATTCAATGATTTCGGGAATTAAAAGCGCGCAAAAATTTCCGCGTGTGCGTGTCCAGGAGTGACATTAATGGGTATACACTCAAGTCTCTAGGTACGGGGACTCGTCCTACATGTATGTGTGTGAGTGAACGTGTGTGTGTGGGTGTTATTGTTTGTATGAACCATTTATGCGCTTTCAGATAGAATTCATGAAGTCACACTGTATTTTTATGATAGTTTCTTTCATGAAGGCGTGTGTATGTGTGTGTGAGCGCTCAATTCGAGTTTTCACAACAAAAACAATTTTCACGTTTTCCAAGTCAGTCGTGCGTGAAATATCATCCACTTCACATCTTGAATATTACTTCTAACATTTATAAGTCTTCATTTGCTATTTTATATTTTGTGAAACATGGGCAGTAAATGCGATCACAAATGCAATCATAGCGAAAACCGAAGGAAAATTTGTGCACCTTGTGGTCGGAAAATTGTTTTAAGTGGTAGAACATTGGAGTATTTTCGAATAACGCCATGTCGCGAGGAGCAGATACAAAGTCGTATAAATGTGAATTTTCGATTGTCCGATCCTCGATTTCCGACTAGTATCTGTGTGAATTGTCGAAGAATTCCAGATGAAAACTTACATCCAGAGACCGCGGAGAACTCAGGCCGATCATTCAAAATCATGCCCAACTACGAATGTAGGTGGTGAATCAAGTATAGTTTCTTGTGAATGTTATATGTGCCAAACTGCACGTTGTAAAGGTGACAAAAAATGAAGGATAGGTGTACCAATAATATCACGTTCAAAAATAACATCTGAAAATGGCATGCATGCTCAAAAATCTCCTGAAGCAACTGAAACTAAAGTGATGCGTGCGCCGGTAGAAAAATCAGGTTCGACTTTTAAAATTTGTAATATTTGCTTCCAACGTACTAGTAGAGGCATCAGATATACATATGTGCTGCTCAAAAAGTAAGCCCGCTCGTAAGAGAGTTAATATTGAAAAGTTTGTTGAGACTCTTACTGCAACACAACAAGAACAGTTTTGTACGTCACTGGCGTCCAGAAAATGCAGGCCACCAAGACCATGGTGAAAATGAGTACGGGAGGACGCAAAACCAGAGATCTGAACAAGCAAGGAATAAACGCCCAATTTTCATCTGATAATTTATTTGATTTTCAAGTTCAGTCAGGTACTTCTGGTAGACAGATGAAAAAATTATGCACTTTCATTAGAAAGAATATCGGTCGAAAATCGGTTCCTAGCAATTATTTAGCAGAAGCGTCAAAAAAATCCAAGGCATTAGATGACGTATATAACAGTACTATTTTGATTTTCAAAGTCGATAAAAATATAAATAAACAAGAAAGACCTGTAGTGTGGGCTGATGCCGAAGAAATATTAGAGTGTGTTTTAGTAAGAAGAAATTTAATTGGCAATTACGTTATTAAAGTTATGGCTAACGGGGGTCAAGGCTTCTTCAAGATTTGTATGACTATTCTTCCAGAAGATTATCTACGTGTGGTTGGTTCTAAAAAACAAAAATTAGACTCAAACAACAATGAAGGGAAGTTAACAGGAATTCATAAGTTGATAATGTTGGGTATCGTCCCCCTAATCAGTGAAACTTATGATAACGTGAAAATTTTATTTGATTTGATTAGAATAAATTCTATTCCATTCAAATTCTTGTCAGATTTCAAGCTTCTTCTGCTAGTAAACGGTCAACAAACGGCTACATCGAGCTTTCCTTGCCCATATTGTTTCGTGAGTCTTCAAAATCTCAGGAGTCGAAAAGAACTAGATATTGGGAAATTAAACAATGAGCGTGAATTAGACTTAAGCGATGTTTCATACTCATTAGAGCAAGATGTTTATAGACTAAAAACTTACGGAGATTTAGAATCAAACTACCAGAAATTCGTTTCACTTGGCAGTATTAAGAAACAGGCCCCAAGGAGTAATAGTACAATAAATAAGCCGCTTTTTACCGAAGAATCGAGTGTTTCTGTCTTGGAAAAGTGCGTTGTCCCAACGCTTCACATTCTACAAGGGTTTGTAAATCACTTGTTCTGGGACGGGCTCGTACCTTTGCTAGGCAGGGATAAGGCCATATTATGGCCTCAGGGGCTCAAGTTGATATCCAAAAACTATCACGGAGAAGTTTTTGAAGAGAACGCCTGTAGGAAGCTTCTTAAGGAACCAGAAAAATTGTTCAATAAAGAAATTAGTGGAGCAGTTGGTGGTGAATTAATCATGATACCCTACGTTTCTACTTTCCAATCAATGAACACAATTGTAGAAGCTTGTTTCAGTATCAGGAAAAATGAAGAAAATTTGTCAAAATATGTAGATGAATTGAGAAAAGCGGTCCTGGCAACTGGAATAAGTGAGACCTTGAAGATTCACGTAGCGATTCGCCATATAAAAGAAAGCCTTAGTTTTGTAAGGGGGCTCTGGTCCGAGCAAGCGGGCGAGTCAGTTCATCATGAATTTTTGAAATTCTTGAATCGATGGAAGATCAACAATATTTTGGACCCACAGTACTCCCAGAGATTGAGATCAGCAGTGGTAGAATTTTCCTCAAAACACATTTAATTCGTAAGAGGCTTCATTATATTATTCAATAATATAATGATCTTTGTACTAATTCCAATCTGTTATAGGACTAAGAAGCTGATGTACACTGTTAATTTGTGCAACAGGAAGATGAATATATATTTATACTCATTTCAAGTGTTTGAATAATTGAAATTGATGGTTACTTGCATTTGTGTTATACATATCTTATGAATTATAACAATAAACTAATTTTACTCACACACATACATGTAGGACGAGTCCCCGTACCTAGAGACTTTAGTGTATTTAGTGTATACCCGTTAATGTCACTCCCGGACACGCACACGCGGAAATTTCTGCGCGCTTTTAATTCCCGAAATCATTGAATTTTCGCATTTTCTCATCACGCAAAAAGTATGGAAAAGAGTAAAAAAGGATCAGCGGCGATTTCGGGGGGGGGGGGGGGGGGGGGGTAATTTTCGAAGTTCTCAAGGTCCAAGGAGCATAATTTGTCTATTTCCCGGGCGGGTCATGGTGGCCAAACTTTACTGCCTTTCCAGACCACTGTGACTTGAGCCAAACCAGTCAGTCTCTATAATCAATTACCGTTCGTTCAACTTATAGTTTGTCATTTAGTGGATCTTTTGATTACCAGTAAACGGTAAATAAAAATGAAATTTACAGGTTTATTTTGAAAAACTATTTTATAAGGGAAACGCAAATGCCAACTTAATTTTGCAACTAGTGAAGGTGTTTTTTTTAGTTGTTTTTGGTGGGGTTTTCCTGATTTTGCTAATTCTCGCTTCCCGATTTGATTTCCGCTTGTCTCAGGTTTCATCTTTTGATCACTTTTTAAAATTTCTCGAGATTTTTGGAGTTTAATTGCTGATTCGGTGTCACGAAACAGTGTGGTTATTCGAGATTTTCGAGATTATTCGAGTATGTTTGAGATTTTAGTCGAGTGTATTTGATAGTTCGATGTTATTCGAGAATTTTAGAGCCTATTCGAAGAATACGATTGTTCGATATTCAAAAAAATTACCCGATAAGATCCGAGGCTTCTATTTTTGTTACATATCTCTTTGTTGAGCTTTGTCTTAACTTGCTTATTAGTGTTAGTAACATTAAGTTACTTGACAAATAATTCCATATTTACGCGAATTTAGATTTTTACAGTGTTTCCGATATTATTCATTAATATCCAGATTTTTCGGGATAATTGAAATTGTTCGAGATCAATCGAGATTCACAGAATATAAAGAATATTGTTCCGCGGTTTATTCTAGATTTCTTAAGTTTTTGACATTTCTAGGATTATTCGAGATCTTTATAGATTTTCGAATTTATTCTAATTTTGTAAGGCAATGTTCTGCGGTTAGCTTTGCGTTGTAAGAAGTTGCAGATTTACACAAATAAATCTAAATTGTGATATTTAAAAGATCTTGTGAGAATATGCCAAAGTTTCGATATTTCTCCGACTTCCTGTAGATTATTCGAAACTTACATTGAGAACAAATATTCTAAATTTTCCACAAAAAATATGCATTGTATTATCAAATTTCTGAATAAAATGATTTCAGTTGAAAATATATGCCCAAATTTAACTCATTTTAATGAAAGACAGAATTTATGGAAAGGCACAAAAATGACCGAGAAAGTATAAATAAATTATCAAGCGTAAAGCACCTTCCTTTATAATATCACATTTGAAATTCAAATGGTGTTGGTGAAAAGCTCTTAAAACTGAAAGCTTTTAATAGTTCACATTGAGCACAAATAATCTAAATAATACCCGAAATTCCGTCATGAAAGCTAAAGCTCTTGACAATTTTTGCAAATACATAATTTATGCTTATCACACATTTAATTAAAAACCTGAAATTATTAAAAAGTTAAAAAATGTTAAGTTCAAGCCCTAAAAGGTAGGAACTAATTGTAAAGCTTAAAGCTTATTGAAAACAGATATTCCAAATTTATTCCAAAATCCCACCTTCTTTCAAAATATCAAATTTCAGAACAAAAAGTAAACGATTTGGTTTAAAAAGCTATGATACGTGAAAGCTCCTAAAGCTAAGGTTTCGACATTTTTTGCAAATATTGCAATACACTAAACCTGTTTTTACACGGTGGATAGGTTCCAGAGAATATCGTGTAAAAAAAAATCGTGTAAAAAAAAAAAACATACGTATTTATTTAAAACCAGTAGTTTTATTTGTTCTTTGACTTCAAACTTTTAATCATTAATAAATTTACATAATAAAAACAACAATATGTACAAAAAATACACATTCGAACTATAAATTTGGTTTTATTATGCACAATAATGCATTCATACTTATTTTATTTCAGTGCATATTAGGTAACAAAAAAATCACATTTCACAGTCTTCTAAAAACTAAAAACTAAAATAAATAATTAATGAGACCAGATTTTTAAAAAAAGAAAAAAATCATAATCACAATATGTTCAGGAACTTTTTTGTTTCATTTGTTTGTTAAAATTAATTTCTATGTATAAACATAAATAATTTAATTTTATTCCGAGTCGCTTTCCGATAGCACTCGCGTTCGTTTGTGCGGAATTGGTTCAATATCACTTTCATCAACTGAAATAGTTTGTATGGCACTTTCATTTGCGTTTAACGACAATTGACCATCTGCTACATCAGAGACATTTTCACCAATATTTTTAGATGCAGTTTGATGAATTTTATAGGCAAATTCAGTAATATGTCGCTGTGCCCCTTTTTTGGACAGCTCATTATACAATTTTTTGTATTGAGCTATACAATTATTTAAATCGGATTGAAATTTAAGAGCTCGATCTATCATTGGATCATTCGACATAAAATGATCTCTTAATTTATTGGCCAATTGAAGACCTTCAAGGATTGAATTAATTCCCAATGGTGATGGTTCGTCCTCATCACTGCTTGATTTCAGGTCAACTTGCTCCTGTACGATTTCTAATAACTCCTCGTCGTTTAGAGGTTTATCGACAATTATTTCATCTATGTCGTTCCTGGATAAATTATTAAAACCTTCACCGCCAACTGTTTGGGCCAATGAGATGATTTCTTCATACACCTCAGTTCTATTTGATGAAGCAGTATCTTTGTTCTTCACACATTTTGGCCTAATATTCTTCCAACAACCATTTAAAGTCGATGGCTTTATTTCAGATAGTGCTAAAGCTGAATGATTTATGCAGTCCATAATAGAAAACTGTTTCCAGGCATCAATAACAGTTACCGTTTCATCATTTTCCATTTTATTCAAAATGTATTGAAATGAGCGTCGTACGTAATACACTTTAAATGTAGCAATTATACCCTGGTCCAGTGGTTGAATTAAAGATGTGGTGTTAGGAGGCATGAAAACAATTTTAATATTCGGATGATCTGAAACGATGTTATGTCCGGGTGCATTATCTATCAACAGGAGGGCTTTAAAAGGTAAATTTTTTTTCTCTAAATAACGTTTAACCTCAGGAACAAAGCACGAATTGAACCACTCATTGAACACTGATATCGTAACCCATGCTTTTTTGTTTGCCACCCAATGAACTGGTAGATTTTTTAGATTTACACCTTTTAATGCTCTTGGCCGAAGTGACCGATTGACAAGCAACGGTTTTAGCATGCAATCTCCTGATGCGTTACAGCAGAATAGGAACGTGATGCGGTCTTTAGCAACCTTGAAACCAGAAGCAACTTTTTCTGATTTGGCAATAAACGTTCTTTTGGGCATCTTCTTCCAAAAAAGGCCAGTCTCGTCTGCATTAAATACTTGGTCAATCGTATATTCGCCGTCTTCAATGATTTTCTCAAGTTTTAAAGGATATTCCTTAGCTGCTGCAGTATTCGCGGAAGCTACTTCGCCTTTAATTTTCACATTATGTATCGCATGTCTTTTCAAAAATCCCTGTAACCATCCGTTACTTGCAGCAAATTTATTTTTTTCTTCGTGGATTAATTGAGAAGACGTTGATGGTTCCATTTCCTTTAATTTTTAATAAATTCTTAAAGCTTTTTCCTTAATGGTAATCCCATCTATTGGTATGTGTTTTTGGTTGTGATCCTCAATCCACGTGAAAAGCGCTTTTTCCATTTTTTCCATGATTATATCTCTGGTGTATGAACCAGACTTTGAACTGAATTTGGTACCAGACGACACGGAACGTCGGATAGCATCTTCATTTTTTTTAATGGTCCGAATGGTTGCCTCGTGTAATTTAAAAATTTTAGCAACCGATGTGGAACCTTTACCTTGAGCAAGATGGTCTAAAATTTCCATCTTCGTTTCTAAAGAAATAGTTTTACGTTTTGATGGCTTATCCGTCATTTCTGGAGAGGATTAACGAAATATTTGAAATTATTTTCTTACCTACATAAATTATATTTTAAAATTTGGACTTACCTGAGTTTCAATTTCACTATAAAAATACAGTTAATAAACGTAAAATTATAAAACTTAGTTGACAACGTTATAAAACTCACATGAAAACACAATTTGCAATGGATTTATAAAATCAATTTTAAGATATTTTATTTTGTATTACGTTAAAAAAGTTGTAACAATTTATTAAATAAAGAATTAAATTATCTTTCGATGTTCATCGTTGAACAACTGAATACAAACTGCGAAATACGAACGCCGCAATATGGTTAAAAAGAATTAATAAACTATGAAATGGGAATCCCCCAATTATATAATAAATATGTGTATGTATGTGCATAATACCACTGTAAAATAATCAGAAACTAAAGAGGAGTACTAAATATGTACTAAATTTAATTTAAACATTTTTAAAATAATTTGCGTGTTTTTTTAACACGATTATTGGTTTACCGTGTAATTAAAATGGCTTTTTTTTTAACACGATAATTAGTTAATCGTGTAATTAAAATCGTGTAAAAAAACACCGTGTAAAAACAGGTTTGAGTGATATAATTTATGTTCATAAAACATTTTAACAAAAACCTCAAATTATGAAAAGGCTCAAAAATGTTAAGTTCAAACTCATTGGAAGTTCAAAAATGTTAAGTTCAAACTAAAAGCTCAAACAAACATTCTAAATTTATTCCAAAATATCGTTACAAAGGGTAACAGAATTTTGGGATAAATTGTTTAAAAAGTTTCGATCGGTGAAAGCTCTTAAAACCAAAAGCTCTTGAAAGTTTTTGCAAATACATATTATTTGCACATAAAACATTGTGAACATTGTAACAAAAACCAGAAATTATTAAAAGGCTCAGAAATGTTAAGTTTAAACCCAAATACATAGTATAAATTAATTATCAAGCCTAAAGCTCATTGTTAATAAATATTCTAAATTTATCCCAAAAAATTATCGTTCATATTTCTGAGTAAAATGGTTTGGTTAAAATGCTTTGAAAATTGAAAGCTTATAAAATTAAAAGTTCATGATTTTTTTGCAAATATATAAAACATTTTAACAAAAACCTAAAAGTATGAAAAAGGTTCATCGTTAAAAGTTAAGTTAAAACCCAAACTTGTTGAAATTATCAAACTTAAAACTAATTAACGATTTTTGCAAATACATATTTTATGCTTATTCAAATTATATTGGAAGTTGGTGATGCTTTTTCGATATACTTAGAAATCGTCAGAGCATTGAATTGCAAGATGCTTCGTGTCATCTACTCTCAAAATCAGATACTTTTAATTAATGCGAGACTAGACGATAGGAAGAAATATGTTTTTTACTAAAAGCTTTACTTGTTCATTTACATTCAACAAAATTGAAGGTTAGGAAAGGAATGTTAGTATTAGAGAATCGATGAGATTTCAGCTACCTATGCAGCCGATAGTTAATAAATTTGCTAGTAATAAATGAATATTTTAATAAAATAAAAGAGATAGTGAAGAATATTAAAGCATAATCAAAACAAAATAAGTTATATAATGATTCTTGGGTGTCTATTAGTAATTTAGCATTAGCTACCTTCTTCTCAGGACTAATAAAACCATATTTCGGGTACGCTCAAGCAGCGAAACCGAAAGGCGTCGAAGAAGTGTATGCCTTCCTTAGCAAGATTAGTTGCAATGAGCAAATCTCAAACAGTGCCAAAAGGTCAAGTCAACCCCACACCCAATTTGTTCCCCACGAGCAAAGTATGAATAATACTGGCCAACAAAAAGCAAATTTGTTTCAACATCGAAACAACCAATTTCGCCTCATAGGGCGAAAGGCATCAACCAATCCCAATGGACGTAGATCTGTCAATGAGATCAAGAAATACGTTTAATAAAAATGTTATCAATAATCATGAGGTCACACAGCAAACACGAGACCCTTCTCCAGTGCTACTGGACTCACAAGAGAATCCTGAGTGAAATACGGAAAATTTTCAGATAGATCTGAACTCCGACTCGGAAGATTAAAATTAAATTTTCTTTCATACCTATGGTGTTACAGCGATCAATTGAAATGCACAGCAACACTGTTAATCGATACTGGGCGCCAATAAAAACATAATTAGGTCAGGTATCATATCAAACGAATTTCTTAAAACCACTCCAAAAAATACTCAATGAAATACAATAGTTACAAATCGTCGGCCTAAAGTGCTTTACCCATTAAAAAACTAAAAGAAAAATCGGATTTAATTTTTTCGATTTAATTCCAAAATTATTGCTTTGTTTTCGTTAAAAACTTCTCGTTTTTGACCGAGTGTACCATACAATACTATTTTCAATTAAAAAATTTCAAAAAAATGTTAATTGCACGCAAAAAAAATGTATATACTTGCGCTAAGTAAACTTAGAATTGTTAAATCAACTTAAATTTTTGTTAAGTTAACCTAATCAACCCAAGTCATATTAGCATAAGCATTGTCAATTTAACAAAATTGGAAAAGTAAAATTCAAATTTTTCAAAAAATCGTTTTTTTTGATTAATTATAACTTACTCGTGAAGAACAAGGGCGACTAATTTAAAACGTTAATTTAATTTAAAACTGATTTGCCCATCCTGGTTTGCATAGCTTGCCTATCCCGGTTGGCCTACCCTGAATTGGGAACATTGTAATTTACTACATGAAAAACAAATTAAAGAAAGCCGAAGATTTCTTTTTTTTTGCTTTATACTTCTGTTTCATGTTTTAACGTGCCATCTCAAACAAAATTTCTCGATTGCTCACGCAAAGTACAACTGGGATAGATTGTCTCGTTTGTGATGCTCGTTGTCGAATGTTCGTTTTAATCGTTAACATTTTTAAAAAATCAAAAGGAGATGATAAGTAAACTAATAAATCTATTTGTTAAACTCACTTAGCAATTACGTAAAATAACATATCTATATGTTAAGTTCTCTAAAGAGATAAGTAAAAGTTAGTATTTTATATTTTTGCACGTATGTATTGCTATATTAACTAAGATGATAAGTATAAATTAATAAATCCATGTGTCAAATTCACTTAACAGATAAGTAAAAATTATTATTTTATGCTAAATTAACTAAGCAGATTATTAAAATTAACCAAATATTAAGTAACGTGGTGATCGCCATTATGATTTGGTAAAATTTCATCATAGTTCGTTTAATCGTGAAAAAGTGTGGTGGTTCATTTAATCAGAACTTATATAGATTTTATATTTTTAAATAAATTAATATTAAATTTAAATTAGTGCTAATTTTTTTTTTTTATTATGGCGGATTTCGATAAATTACATGAAATATTTAAATCAAAATTTTAAAGTGAACTATATAATAAAATAAAATGTAAGTGTATATTATTTTTATTAAATTAAACAAATTTTTAATATCGCTGAAAATCTCTATGCTTTGTTCAAGTTTTTGCAATTAAACCCTTGTCCAGCTTCCTGTTCAAGCGTTTTTGTTATTTAAATTTTAATTAAATTTTTTTAATATTACGCCACTCTGGCATCCTCGAAATCCAAACAATAAGAATATTATTTCGTTTAAGCTAAAAAATCAATTGGAAATAAAATTCAATAAATACTAAAAATTATTTACATAACTGTTAAAATAGAACAAAAATTATAATTAAATCAGATATGAATTGAAATGCTGCACAAACTGCGTAGTAGCCTGAATTTTTGATGTACCTCTGCCTATTACTAAATTAACAGTGAATAATACAATTTTAAGCTTGTGTTTTAAAGCACATTATTTATTTCTGTAAAATTAATTTATAAATTTATAATTAATATATTGTATATATGTAATTTAATTTAATATTTTTGCTAACCTATTCAAGTATGTCTGTATATATATATATATATATATATATATATATATATATATATATATATATATATATATATATATATATATATATATATATATATATATATATATATATATATATATATATATATATATATATATATATATATATATATATATATATATATATATATATATATATATATAAATATATATATATATATATATATATATATATATATATATATATATATATATATATGTGTGTTATATGTTGTATGTTTTTGTCTTATCAGTTTAATTGTTTTTATCGAATTTTTAATTTTTGCAGATAGCGGAATTGATATAGACTGTTTGTAATATATGCAAAAAGATTCAATAGCGCAGTTTTTTGAGGCAGCGGAACTTGGAAAACGCATAAAATTCGAACACTGCCTCTTCTCATGGCAGAAACTGAGTGACGGTATTTAATTCAAAGAGGAGCTGTTGCGTTCTATACATCGCTTGCCATTTTACAACTATACAAATTATCCAGACTCGCAACCTTCAACATCGCGACAAATTCGCGATCGCTCACCGTCAGTCGAGTTATCAAATACTATGGTCCCGCATGGACCATCAACTTCTCGCAAAATTAATAAAAACACTATTCAAACTTTGCCATCAATATTTTATATACTTAGAGAAAGCGAAAGTGGTAAACTGATGAAAGAGTTTTTTTCAAAATAAGGATTTTTGGAACAGTTACACCGGGAAAGCTTATGCACTTTAGTAGTAGAGTACTACTTAATTATTAAACAATTGAGACCTACGACAAGTGAGATACGAACAATTGCAAAGGAAATTTTAACCCTTTTTAAAGGAGAAAATATCGTAAGTTAATGTGACAATTAGGTAGTAACAGAATGTATATACATATAATTTATTGTAAAATTGAACAAACTATTTACAGCTCAAACACTTTTCACATAGGGGAGGAAGAAAACCGGCTCTTGGAATTTTATACAATAAGTTTAAATATCAAATGAGAAAGGATCAAAAAATTATTAATTCAAATTCTGATAGCCCAAACACTCGTCGGACAGAACCACCAATATCAACAGGTCTAAAATAATTTATTTCCACAGATGTTTATAAAACTGAATAGCTAAGTGGTTCAATTTATTTTACAGAAAATTCAGCTTCATATCTAATAATAAAAACAGAACTTCGTAATTTAAGAAGTCCGAAAGCACTGGTTATGGAGAAATGGAGCTTATCATCCAAAGAGCGGACAGCTTAGCTATTGAAAAATGAAGATATGTCTCTAAGAACGTTATTTGAAGAGTGGCCGCTGTACCATATAAACACCCATTTGAACCAGAATTGGTAATCTGTAAATGCGCAATGTAAAGTGTTCAAATTAAAACAAATAATATTATATTATATATTATGTAATTATACAGATAGGTGGTCTATATATATATATATATATATATATATATATATATATATATATATATATATATATATATATATATATATATATATATATATATATATATATATATATATATATATATTTATATATATATATATATATATATATATATATATATATATATATATATATAATACCAAAATAATATACTAATGATATAAATGATACTGAATTTTGTGATTTTTAATTACTTATTTAATTTTATTAGTTTTTATGTGTTAAGTTTATTTATTTTAAAGAATATGTACTTGAAGAATATGTACAGAATTGAGACTGTTTAATGATATAATTTTATCTTAAGGCTTAAAAACTTATATGAATAGAATATATTGTAGTTTATATTTTAGATTATGTACATTTTAATTTTGTTATAACATATTTTCGAAAATGACATATGTATATGCATATATTAAAAATATTAAATATATGAAAATTAATTAATTCTTACCAAATTTATGTATTTGTTTACAATGGGTGTTGCGGAATTTTGAAGATATATACATATAGATAGAAGATATATATATATATATACTGTAGTATTTGCTAATTTCACTAAAGAACTATGTTTTGGTTACCTCGGTACATACCTAATGCTACTTTGGATGTTATGTGAATTTAACTTACTGTTGTGCCATTTACACTTTGAGACATTGTTAATTCAACGTATTACAAATATGTTAATTTCACTATGGTGCTGCCCTATATTTTCCTCGAGATATAGTTAAATTTACTTTTAGAGTAATTGTGAGTTTATCTTTGTTCTTTACATAATTTAACTATTACCCGTAGTTAATTCTACTTCTCAGACTTGATGCTAATTTCACTATTATGCTGCGCTATTTTCACTTCGGAATATAGTTAGCTTTACTACTTATTGTATGTAGAGTAAATTACACAATACTTTTGGTACAATTTACTAATTTAAGGTAGGTAATTTTACTTTATAGATTTGCTATTGACGTATTCAATTCAGTTGAGTTTACTTTGGATTTTGCGAATTAAAAAAATAATCATTGATTCAATTTTACTTTTCCATATGTTAATTTTACATTTTGAAATTTGTACTATTAGGAAAGTCACAAGTAAGTTGAATTTGCAACAATTTTTTTGTTAAATTAGCTTTGCTTTTCCGTTAATAAAGCCCATTATTTCTTTGCGTGTGGCTGAGAAAATGAAAATTTAATTTTTTTCGTCCGAAAAAAATTGTTTAGAACCGAAAAAATTAAATTTTCATTTTCTCAGCCAATTAAAAATGTTTTTGAATTTTTTAAATTGAAAATGGTATTGTATGGTATACTCGATCAAAAACGAGAAGATTTTAGCGAAAACAAATCAATAATTTTTGAATTATATCGAAAAAACTAAATCCCTTTTTTTTTCGTTTTTCAATGGGTAAAGCACTTAACTGTGAATTAACGTATCTGACATTTTTTCGAAAGTTCTTTATTGGTACTAAATGTTTCGTCATGAGAAACTCTGTCTGAATTTTCCACCCGCGTTGGTTCACCGTTAGCACGGCGATGTCGTCCTAACAGTCAATTAACGTGGGTGCAGGAATTCAGGTGCAGTTTCTCACGACGAACATTTTAGTATCAGAGATGAGTTTTCGAGAAAATGTCAGTTACGTTAATTCACAGTTAGGCCGACGAAATATTTTAGGCACACAAAGTATTGACAAAAAGTTCAAAATCAATTTACTGGGTAAAGACATACCCGTGCAAACATATTATGAATTACATTTTTATAAATTCTTCGATGGAATATTGGGATCAGAATCAATGGCTCTATTGAACGCCAATATTGATTATAGGTCGAACTCAATACTGTTAAATAACCAAAATTTTAAGTTTGATCGGTATAATCCGAAAAAGAATTTCTACAACCATATAAGTAGAGTACATACATCAGAAAACGGTAAATGGCTGGTACCGGAGTTCTGTAGATTAAACAGCAATATATGACCATTCGACCTGGTCTTTACAAAGCAGATAATTTTAAAACAACTCTGAGGGTGTTGACGGATAGTCCGGATCCACCAGAAAAACTCCCAAAATTAAAATAACAAGTAAATAACTTCGAAACTATAAAACAAATCGAGGTTTACGAAAGTGAGATAATCGATAGAAAAACTATCAAAAGTTTAATGCGGCTAGAACACTTAACTGAAAAAGAGAAAAATATGTTGATCGAAACAATTTTCAAAAACCAAACAGTGCTGTTAAGACAGAATGAAAAAGTGCATCAACAACAATCAACAAGCACAAAATCGCTACTAAAGAATTAGAAATGATAAAATGAACAAATGATACTCTTCTCCGATTTGGATCGTCCCAAAAAACTATATGCGTCGCGGGAAAAGAAAATTATAGTCGTAATACACTATCATAAATTAAATGAAAAAACGATAGACGACAAATTTCCCATCCCACAAATAGAGGAAATATTACACAGTTTGGGAAAATGGAACAAAACCAATGGAACAAAAATCTAGGAAGACAATAGAGGGTATACCTAGATGACATAATTATACCCGCGGACAAAATTCAAAAGCTGAAAGATTGGCCATTACCAAAGAATCCGAAGGAAATTAAACAATTTCTGGGATTATCAGTATACTACAGAAGGTTCATAAAAGATTATTCTAAGATCACTAAACCTATGATGTATCTTAGAAAAGATAAGATTCTTAACATGGAAGATATAGACTATATAAAAGCCTTTGAGAACCTTAAAAACCCTCTAGCTACAGACCAAATACAAGCTTACCCAGGCTTCACAAAACCATTTATTCTGACGACAGATGCATCAGATTTCGCTCTAGGTGCGGTCCTCTCAAATCCAGGATAATGTGGAAAGACCCATCGAACACTTAATACTACGGAAACTAATTACGCAACGAATGAGAAGAAGGCATTGGCCATAATACGGGTCGTTAAAAAGTACCAACCGAATCTGCACGGTAGTAAATTCCCGTAACCGCTCACAAGCACCTAACATTCATAAAATCCTTAGAAAAAAATTAGAAAATCCTAAGATGGAGACTAGAACTAGAAAACTATGACTATAATGTCATATATTGCGAAGGAAAAACAAATGTTGTGCTGGATGCATTAAGCAGACGACCAATAGAAGAGCTTGATGCTAATGAAAGTACAAATCGTCACTAGTGACATAGAAACTGCCCACTCTGCAGATACTTCGGACGATTATTTCATTCATTTTGCAGAGAGACTAATAAACTACGACAGACACCAACTAATCTTTAGAGTTTCTAGCATAGTTGTGGTTATTTCAGAAACTGTATTTCCAAAGTTTAACAGAATAGTCATCTGAAAGCGATCATTCAAACTAGATGATCTTAACCAGGCAATCAGAAATTAGCTTAATGGTAGACAAACTGCCATCCTTTCTCCAGAATGCCTATACCAAAAAATTCAAGATTCTTTTAGAAGAAACTTTTCCCAAAACGGTCATTTGGTTTTCACCACTAAAATGGTCGAAGACGTTACCAATGAGGATCGTCAGAAAGCGATAATAATAAGGGAACATGAAAGAGCCCATAGGGGGATCAAAGAAGTGGAAAATCAAATAAAAAGCTCATACTTCTTCCCAAAAATGACCAGTAAGATCAAAACCCACATAAATGCATGTAACACCTGTAATATGCATAAAGACGACCGAAAACCTAGTACTTAACGCACAGCACATTCTGTATACATATATAGAATGTAATTTGTGGTATAATCAGTCCAGTCGCCGATGAGAAGATTGATTTTTTCATAATCATAAGCTCATCAGTTCGAAACTGGATTGAATTCTCTTACAATCTTCGGAACGTATTAAAATCATATAAAATAAAAAATTTAGAGATTAGCTTAAAAACAATTGTATATTATTATTATGTACCCTAACGAATAATGTTTGTAAAATTAAAATTAATTTTTACTCCAAACATTAGAAATTAAAAATTTGCATACTAACCTCAATACTACTAGTAAATACCAACCAAAGTAAGATACAACTTGGAAATATAAAAATCATACATCCAATTAATTTTACTAGCATAGAAATAGTGGTAGAATCATTACCGATAAGTTATATAGTAAGTTAGAACTTGACAGCATAATAAGGCATAAAACCAAAAAATTAAACTATGTCCTTTGACAAATAAAACCAGTGCGAAACAACAGGCACAATAGGCACAGGCACAGCGTAGAAATGGATCGCAGGAAATCTATACGCCCATGACCAACGAATAACCAATACTACAATGAACCAGCTCATAGATTCAAATAACCAACAGTTCCAGATAGACGAACAAGTCAACGAGAGAATTCAAACTATCACGGACGCAGTGAACAGGGCAATAAAGAACAATACGATATCAAACACAGTGGTATTAACAGAAATTGAGATGTTGGCGACGATAGTTAACATAGATACTGTTAATAAGATCTTCTAAGACATACAAGATGCCATAATCGGAACAAAAGTGGCACTACCGAGTAGTAAAGTACTTTCTTTAAAAGAAATAATCATGATAAAAGATTTAATTGCTAACGAAGGTATCAACATCACTTTACCAGACTTTACCCCAAAAATAGCGATGAACGACGAAACACTCCTATACATTTTACAAATACCAGAATTAGAGGAGGAACATTCGACAGCCACGATGGTACTACCACTGTTAATAAACAACACGCTCATTACAAAGTACCCGCAACACCTTATCAAACGCCAACAAAAATTCTTTACAAGCTCAATTCACAAGAACTTCGTTCAAAAGGCAGCCCGATATTCAAGAGTTTAACGACAAATGCATTAAACCATTAGTCATGGGAACTAAAAGTTGGTGTAATGGTAACAGCTGAAACAGAAACAAAGATATAATTCATTTCGGAAGGTAAACTGCTAATAAATAATGCAAAAAATGAGGCACTAGCCTCAAATTATGTACCCAACGATCGAATACTATCAGAGAATTTTTTGATAACATTCTGGAACTGTAAAAAACGTGTACCTGAACCAAATAGACCATCGGTTTTGGATGTGGAACCTATCAGGAGGAGTACCTTTATCAACAGTGGGTGTATTATCACTAATTACCGTTATATTTATTATGGCTTGTAAAGGTTGGGTTTTAAAATAAACAAACAAACTTTATTTATTTTAACGTTTTATTTACTTAACTTGCACATATTAAAATAATAAGAACTTTTTACGTCAAATCTTAATTATTATCTAAAATCACCATAACACTTTATTCTCGACTAAAACTTATCTTTCTTTGCCTCCATGTACTTGTGTTATACCCCAAAAAATTGTCCTATGCGTGTGTAAAAATGTATAAATACATGTGTGATATAGATATAGTCAATATATTATGTGAACACAACTCTGGTTTACCATTCGCTTGTTACGTACATATATAATTCTTACACTCCTCCTCAATTTTAATTTACCTAATTATAAATTGTTAATATTTCAACTTATTTATAACCCTAACTTTGAATGATTTACATCAATTGTATTTCTTCTGCTGTGGCTGTAGCTATATATTCAGATACAACTGTAGATAATGATACACATCTCTGCTTCTTAGAAAACCACGCTACCGGGTCAATTAATTTCTTGTTCGATTATTAACTCTTCTGTATTTCTTTCTAAATTTGTCTAATCTTTCGTTCCAACATTTTGGTGACTCTACTAAGCCATGCCAATGATTTTCTTAATTTCAACACTTTATTTTTATCTTTAATTTCTAGTCCTTGTGGAACTTTTATTTATGTAAATGTCTGATTTTAACTCACCATTTAGGAAAGCTGTCTTATGGGTAGGTCCTCTTGTAAATATCAGCATCTTACTGTATAATGTCTAGCAACAGGTGCAACATTATTTTAATCTAGCCTTTTTGGTTCAACTCTTCATCTTCTTTTACTTTGTGTATCCATTTTGTATGTACATACTATCTTTGTATTTATAGGTTTCTCTACTTCTTGCCAAGCCTTTAATTCTTTTAGTGTTGTTAACTCGTTGTCCATTGCCTCTTTCCATTCATTATCTACTACTGCTTCTCCAAATAGTGTGAGTATTTCTGTTTGTGTTAACACACAGTATGCATCGTATGTTTCATATTATTTTAGTTATTGCGATTTTTTAAAATGTCTGCCTGATCTAGAATACTCCTCCCTTCTTTTGACTTCTTTGGTCTCCGTTTCTTTTTCTTGCTGTTCTTTTAATTGTTCTTTCTTAATTACTTACTATTTCATCTTTGTCATTTCATATATTTCCTTCTGGTTCTGTTCTATATACTGTTGTCTGTATTGCTGATTGTTTCTACTTCTAAATATTTATATTTTGTTTCAGCAAATATAACATCTTTTGACCAATAATTGTATTTTCTTCTGGTAACCACAATCTGTATCCCCCTTTATTGTAGTCGACAGATATATGGGGTTACGCTTTTGGTTTTAGTTTACTTTCTCTTTTTAAATCGACTGCCAGTGGTGTAACCTATGGTTTATTAAATTTCCGTCAGCACATGGTAGCACACTTCTAGTTCGGGTAGCGCGAGTCGGCTGGGAGGGTCGGTATTAACCACGTGCTTGACGACCACAGTACAAAAAAACAATAACCAAATAAGTGTGCATTCTAAACAGTCTTACCAAGAAACACTAAAATTCAATTAAGTAATCTACATATCTGGAGTAATCATCCCGGAGTCACTGCACCCATCCTATCTCATCCTAATTTTAATTTATTAAGAAGCCATTTTATTTTATGTTCTGTTCATCCAAAATAATTATTGAAAAAAAATATGAAATACATTTACAAAAATTCTGTCTCACATTCAGCAAAAATCAGTTTTCTTATCCTAAGTTAGTGTGTTAATACTATCAGCTATGAATCTTTATCTAGTTAACAATCGAGAAGCAAAAAAAAACAAATTTATTTAAATTAATAAAGAAAGCAATAAATAATTAAATAAATATATAAATAAGAAAAAGAAAATAACTGTTTTAATATAAATTATAAACATATAATAACAAAAACAAAACATAAATTCCACTTATCGTTCGATATTGGACGTCCTTGGCGAAGTTGATGGTATTTACGAAGATACGTAGAACCGTAGTCTGTTTACGACGCATAGGTTGAGAGGCTTAGTCGACAAAAAAAAAAACTTTTGTTTGGCTGGCCAACCAAAAAAAACTCTTATTATGGTCCCCAACTTCCGTTTTATTATATTTGGTACCAAAATTGCAGATAACTGCACGGAGTGGAACTTGGTACCACACAATCAGTCACTTTACACCGATAGTAATCACTATGGTTCTTTTGGTTCAAAGTTTTTTTACACTCATTAATTAATTAGATAGTAATGTTAAGTAACTACCTATTTCTTACACGATTCACGTTTTTGACACCTTTTTGACCAAAAAAAAAAAAAAACAATGTCTTACTGTACACTGGCTTTGGTCACATTTCCGGTAATATTTTGTTTTACAGTTTATTTAATATCACCTGATTGTCAAACAATAACAGACAAAATAAAACACCCAATTACATTGTATAACACCTGCTAATCACTTATAAGTTTTTTTTTTCTTTATAGTTCGTAATCACAGTTTGTATTATCACTTCTAATATTTTATTTTTTTAAATATTAAATCAACCAGCGTTACCAATTTTTTTTACAATTTGTCCCCATCCGGTCTTACTATCTTGTTTTAACTTATATTCAATAGCACAGCTTATCGCTATTATCACTCTTCATCATCCAAAAACATACTGTCCAAAAAAATTTTTTATTTTTTTCCTCCATCTCAAACCTCACCATTACCCTCAACCTATTTTTATTTTTATCGTCATACCTCTCAATTCTCAACACCAAAAATCTGCATCAACCATCATCAACCCCCCTAATCATTTTCTAAAGATCATTTCTTTTAATAATCCATCATCATCGAACTCAATTTAACATTTCCCCTTAACATTTGTCCATCAGTCATCAATCTCATACAAACAAGACAAATAATTTATATAACTCATACATTTATGTGTGGTGTACAAATTAATAGCTAACTCAGAACATAACATTTATTGTATAATACCTAGTCGTCTCTATATAATTACAATTTACCACTATAATCCATTCAGAAAATTTAGTACTATAATAATTAATAATTACTGAATGAATGACAGCAATTTCAATAATGGAATCTAAGCTTTTAATTTGGATGTCCGTATTCACTTAAGAATGGCTCACTGTATTCATAATAGGAACACAACATACAAACAATTCATGAATTGATCCGATTGTGGATTTATGCAGGGGCATCGAACCAGCGGTCATCATTCGTTACAGTGGCTTACAACCAAAAATTGTCAATTTTGATAGGTTAGTTTGTCCATATCATATTTCAGCTGGAGCTTTGCCATTTAAACATACAGTAGATGATCTATTCAATTCATATATTGAAACTCTTAATGCTTCTCCCCATAATGTCTTCGGATGGGGGGTATCGATGAACATAGTTCGTACTTTGCCTAATAATGTCCTGATCATATGTTCCATTTTGCTGCGGTGTATACATAAGTCATTCTGTATTCCAATTTTATTCCTTTATTTCTGCAAAAGATTCTCAAAATATTACTAGAAAAATCTCTTCCATTATCTAGTCTTATTCTGGCTGTTTTCATATTAAACGATGCTTTTAGCTCTTGTATATATATCATTACATTTTCTTCTGCTTCACTATTTTTCTTGAGTAGTATACTACTGTGAAGTGTGAATAGTCATCGATAATTACTTGAAAATATTTATATCCTTCTGATGTAATTTTTTCTCGCCCTTTGATCTTTTTGTATTTTCCTTAAATGGTATTCTACTAGCTCTTCTTTCTATACATGTCTCACATTTTTCGTTTGAAAAACCATGGATGCCAAATTTCTGCACCGAGTACTTCATGTTAATATTTTTCTATTATTTCCAATTTTAATGTATGGTATATAATCTGTATACTTGTGGGGCTTGAAAAATATGTTGATCCTTTTATAATGTTAATTCGCTTTGATCTATTACGACTTTAAATTTATTGTCAACTAATTTTGAAATTGACGACAGGATATACCTCATTTCTTCAACCAATAACGCTTCAATTCTTATTTTGATTTTATTCAAATATGCTGCCAATTCACCCTGTTTATAAGCTATCATTACTTTATTGTTTGCTGCTATTATTTTTGCTCATCTAGCTAACATCGTTACTTTTTTCATATATGGTTCCAACTCTGTTCACACTGGATGATTGGTTGCTGCATTGTCTAATATAAAACTTTATAAGTCTATTTCTGTATCTGCGCTGAGAGCTATGAATGTCACTTCATCTGCTTCGCTATAGTGAGCTGACGATGGAGACTGATATCCAACTCTTGATGTACCTCTTCCTCTTCTGGAACGAGTGAAGCTTCAGCCTCGGTTATTGGTTTGCGCTTTACATTCATGAGCCATGTGACCCTCCTTTTTACATCTAAAGTAAATAATACTTTTAAATGCCATTTCATTCTTATTTTCATTATTTTCGGTATTTTGATGTAACTTTAATTATTCATGGAGTAACCAAGTTTTTACAAAATCTAAATTCCAGTCATCGTGAATTGTGTTAATCGCTGTAATTACTCTGTCATATTTTTTATGGACTCTGTGGGGTATATGTGTATGCCAAAGCAAGCTGTAATCCCACAATCAATTTCTACAGATGTATACACTTAAATATAAATAACAGTGTAAATTCGAGTTTTAAATCAAAAGCAAAAATAAATAAAAATCAAATTAAAACAAAAAATGACTGTAAAGTGATAAAACTAGAAGAAATGGGAGATATAATAACAGCGAACAACAGCTAAACAATATAAAAGAAAAAGCAAACCAGAATAATCACATGGTATAAAATAATACAAATAAATGGGAAGACACAAGACACAACTATGAATGAAATGAAAACAAAGAATAAAGAAATACTGGTAGAAAACACATACTCAACAAAAGACAGAGGAATGTACTCGGTAATTTTGGAAAAAGAGAACTCCAACTTAATGGATGTAGCAAAATTATTGAGATTAACCAATCTAGGAGATTATGCATAATTCAACCGATAAAGAAATCAAGATACTCGTATATCATAATATACAAAAATGTGTCAAGTGCCAATAAACTAGTAAAAAGCGACTTTCTAAAAGGAAAAGGATTCAAAAGTTTCATACCATAAAACTTTAATCATACGTACGGGATGATCAGAGAAATTCGAGTCGATGTCACTATACCGAAATAACGGAAAATTACAATAGTGAAGTAAACGTAACTGAAACAGAAGGACTGTCAAGGTACAATCATCTTAATAAAACTGTCCAAAGCAAAGAATCCGTAAAAATAAAGTTCCGAGCAAATTACAAACCAGACACAATAAAAATTTACGGTGTGAACTACAGAGTAGTATATTTTATACCGATGCCATTATTCTTCAAAAGCCGCGTTTTTTTATTCGTTCCGGATAGCTGCTATCGAGAGCCGTCATATAAAATGTGGCTCCCCATAGCGCTCCGTATAAATAGGTACAGCCAAATATTTTTTATATGAAGTTTTTGCTAACCAATTGAATGAAGATGAAGGATACATATATAAATAAAAGTTTTGAAATTAAAATATAAATTTATAATTCATAATTTTTTTTTTTTTTTTGAAATAAATTTTAGAATTAAATTATATAATATTTATAAATCTTAATATTATAATAAAAATAAAATAAAACGAAATGATTCCAAAAGAAAAATCATTGTGTGAAAAAAAACCAATAAAATTAAATGTAGTCTTAATTCATAGTTTATAATTTATTCTATCCACAAAATCACACAATATTTTATATTCTTCCATTTTTTGATCCTTTAAGATTTCTAATAAGGACTTTCTGTATAATAGTGGGAAATTATTTCTTATATTGTTATATATGACACAATCGTTAATAAAATGTTCATTATCTTCAACAGTGTAGCAAATCTCACAATTAGATGTAGATTCAAGTCCTAAAAGGAATTTAAATTTTTTGTTAACTGTGTGACCTGAGGTTAATCTGTAAATTAACCTGGTTTGACAGGATGTAAAATTAGAGCCTTTAAATAGAAAAGATGATCTTGGAGAAGGGCAAATTTGTTTATAAAAGTGGCCGGATGAATTACACATTAATGTGTAGTTTTCCTTCCACTTATTATTTATAGATCTGGAGATATCGTTAAATAGGTCTGTGAGAGTAGGTTCATTATTAAGAAAGTAAGTACGGGAAAAAACTGCGTTTTTTGCTAAACCATCTGCTATGGTATTTCCCTTTAAGCCACAATGACCCGGGAACCAATGTATGACAAAATTTTTTGTTTGATTATGACCTGCAGTATCGATAATTTGATTTTCATAGTGTCTATTTGTATCATGTGATAGAGCTGTTTTTAATGAAATACAAGAGCTTTGAGAGTCAGTAATAATGATAATATTATTGTTTTTGATAATTAGTGATATGGTAATTCCAATTTTAATAGCAATGGTTTCGTTATTTTTAATATCAGTAGGGTTATTTAGCTGGATGGCGAATTTCCAATTCGACGAAAATTCCAATTCCTGCTTTATTGTTAATAATAGAGCCATCTGTGAAGATTTTTGCGAAATTATTATATTTATTAATTTCAGCCATAGATAAGGTATATTGTTCAGAATGGTTTATAAGATTTTTGTTTGTGATTCCATCAATGTTTGTTATAATGCTAAAATTAGAGGGAGAAGTTTGTTTTATATGAAAAGGTTTAATTTTGGAAAGAAAAGAATAGTTAGAAGAGATCTATTGCATTTAATGTCGTTACCGATTTTGGAATTATTATATAGATTTTTTGAAATATAAATTAGTGATTTTTAATAAAATCTAGATCTGAAGATGTTTCTATAGGGATTCAGATAAAATAGCCGGAATTGGAGTAGTTCTTAAGAAGCCTAGACAAGCTCTCAGACAAGCATTTTTAATAGATTGACAGATATTAATATCTTTTTTATATTTAGTGTCTGTAAAAACATATGTGTATTCAAGTTTAGATTTAACTATTGCTTTAAAAATATTGATCATTGTTTCAGGATTTACACCTCCATTAAAATGGGTGAGAGTTTTAAGTAAATTAATGGAGTTGGAAATATTTGCTTTTAAGTTTGTGTAATGAATTGATAATGAAAGTCTATTTGTTAAGGTTGTACCCAGTATCTTAGTAGTCACTCTTTCTTTTATGTAGATATTATTAATTTTTAAATTTAGAGATTTGGAATTATTTTTATTAGTGAATAGTCTTAAAAAATGAGATTTATCAGTGTTAATTTGTAGTTTTAAAGATTGTAATTTATTAGTTAATGAGAGTGAAGTAGAATCTGTTATTAATTGTAAGTTATCATGATTATCGGCAGAAATTACAATGCAAATATCATCGGCATATTGGAAAATTTTTGTATCGGGGTTATTGATGTCGTGTAAAGAAGTGGTATAGATATTAAAAAGGGTAGGACTCAAACAGCTACCCTGAGGAATGCCTTTATTAGTGTAATGAATGGAAGTTTGATTGATATTTTGAATAGATATAATTCTATTTGTAAGAAATTGAGAAATCCAATGTGTAATGTTATTAGGGAAATTGAAGTTTTTAAAGGTGTTTAATAAAATATTTTTATCTACATTATCTAAAGCTTTGGAAATGTCAATGTTAACTAAAACAATTTTTTTTTGTTGTTGTTTGAGGGAGATGATGAAATTAAACATTTCTACAAAATAGTCAGTAATACTTTTATTTTTTCTAAAACCAAAATTGTAATAATTAAGAATATTATTGGAGATTAATGATCATTAATTCGTTTTAAAATGAGTTTATTGAAGATTTTTGAAAAATAGGTAACAGACAAATAGGACGGTAGTTAATAATATTTCTATCATCTCTCCCCTTTTCCAAAATGGCGATTGTGTATGACGTTTTCCATTTTGTAGGGTAAATTTGATTTTGCCAGATGTTGTTGAAGTAATTTGTAATAGTATTGATTAGGTTAGGATTAGAGGATACTAATTGTTTGATGATTTTATATGGGACTTTATCATATCCTGGAGCAGTATTATTGGAATTTTTAATAATATCAAGAATTTCAGTGTTATTAAATTCCGCAGGATTAATATTAGGATTGAGGTTATTAGAGAGATTATGAGGGGATTCAAAGGAGAAAGGAAAATTGTAATTTAGAAAATTAGTAGCTAGTGTGGGATCACCTAGGATGCTGTAGTTGGATCGTTTTTTATTTTTATTTTTATTGATGTTATTCCAGAGATCAGAATTATTAGTTTTATGATTGATGCTTATTAAAAACATATTCCAAGATTTTTTCTTTTCCCTTCTGATTGTTAATTTAAGTTTTTGTATAGATTTTTTTAGTTCAATAGCGGTAAAAATGTTTTTGTTTAAATTATAAATTAGTTGTTTGTGTTTTTTTATGTTCCATAGTCTTTGTATAAGATCGTTCCACCAAGGTTTAGGTTTAAAAGTATTTTTACTTGTAATAATAGAAGTATTTTCAGAAATTAATTTTTCTAGGTGTTCTTCAATATTGCATTTATCATTAATAGAATTTAGATCAAAGTCTTTCAATACTTTTGACCAGTTTGTGATTTGTTTTTTTTGACAATAATTTAGTTTAAAGTCAATAAGTATTGGGAGATGGTCAGTTCCTAAATTAATGGGATGTACTTTCCATGGTAGTTTTTCAATTAGATTGATTGAACACAAAGTAATGTCTAGTGCTGCAGAATTATTTCTGAAAAAATCTTGCCTTGTGTGAGATCCGTCATTTAATAAAAAGACATTATTACCAGTGATTATATCTGCAATCTTGTCACCCATCCTGTCGTAAGTAGGGGTCAATGAACTATCCCAAAGACTATTATGAATATTTATGCCTCCAGCTATTAAACAGTTATCTAGATTCTGAGTAATAAGATGTTCAAATTCATTACTGATTTCCTGGGGTCTAATAACAGAGTTATTATAAAAAGATAAGATATTAAAATTAATGTTTTTAAATTTGAGGTTAGTTTTGAAAGCTTGAAAACGGATGTAATGAAAATTTAAATCAATAATTCTCCAAGAAATTTTTTTATGTATTAAAAACCTACACCGCCAAAACCATCTGATCTGTCATCAGTAACAAGATTATAATTGTTAAAAGTCCAATTACTATTTCGATTTGTCCAGGTTTCAGATAGAATAACGATATCAATATGATTGGATTGTATATAATGGTATAATAGATCTTTATTACTATTTAAACTACGAATGTTAATTTGTAAAATTTTTAAAGGTAACATAATGGAAGAATAAAATGAAAATAAAAACTGGAAAAAGAAAAGTTTATGTTTTAATAAATGTATTTAATTTAATTTTAAGTGAGCCTAAATTAGCTGGATTTTTATTAAAGTCATCGGAATTATTTAAAAGTGATTTGACATCATTAAAAATAAAATCTCTTTCATTTAATTGATTTTTTAATTCGTTTACTAATTTATTTAGGATTTGAATTTTTCTAGCATCAGAATTCATTAAGTTGTTATTGTTCCAGGCTTGATTTTCAACACAGATATCATTAGCGAAATCTATTTGTTTAGGGACTTTTTGTTGGCTACCATAAAGGTGGCTTTTGGATTCTCTGAAACTAGTTTTATTTAAAATCATATGTTCCCTAATTTGTTTCTGCCTATATCGTTCATTACATCTGAAAAAGTTCAAAAAGTTGAAATGATAGTTTGATGTTAAATAAGTATAGTTTACCAATAAATAGCGCGCCAAATTTAAATTAAGGCGTAGAAAAATGACGGATCTCGATAGCAGCTATCGCTGCAAAAAACGCTGCAAATAACTGTTTGAACTATGGTCATACAAAGAAATACTGCCACAATAAAGAACCAAGATGCGGAAATTGTGGGAATATTCATATGACAGATGAAAATAAAAAATGTGAGCAGTCAACATCATGTTATAGCTGTAAAAATGAACATCGCACAAATTCGAAAGATTGTCCAACGAAACAATAAAGTAAAACAAATTTATGAAAATAAATATCCGGAATTCATTCACAAAAATACAAACAATTATGAAATCCAACCAACTACGTCAAAAACACCCACACAAGCTGAAAAACAAAAGGCAGAGCAACAAGAGAATTTGAATTTAAGGTATCAAAAAATGTTCAATCAATTCAAAACCCTATTTGACATCATACGGTCCACAATAAATACTGAAGAGATCCCTAAAGAAGCAACTAATATAATTGACGCCCTCACTGTAGAATTATACAATCAAAACCCAGAAGAGCAGTTAGCTGGTCTAAAATATATAAATAATTAAATAAAGATTATACAAATAAATTTACAAAGTAAAAAAAAATAAAAAAGACATTTTTGAAAAATACTATGTATATATAATAGACCAAAACGCAGATGCTGCAATAATATATGAAACCTGTGGCCCTATTCTGGCTATTCCCTGTGAATTGGGAATTGAACTATTTTGACAGTATTCTAGCAGTTTGGAATTATTTTTTCCAAAAGTGTATTCTGGCGATTGGGAATTTTTAATGTAGGGAAAAAATAATTCCATTTTATGTAAGTTTTGACGTTTATTTTTCCCAAATTTTTTTTTTTGGGAATTAGAAGAAACTGGTTGTTTTGTGTATTTTCATTATTTTATTTACAACGTAGTATCGGTAAAGTTTGTATTTTATATGCAGAAAATAAAATTTTTAAATAATGGCGGCTACAAAATTTAAAATAGGGTTTTTTCCCATTGCATGATTTCTAACTAAGCCAGAATACACTTTTGGGAATTGGGGAATAAAAAATTGGGAATTATTGAAGTTTGGAAATATAGCAATATTTTTCCCAATTCCCAATTCCCAGGGAATAGCCAGAATAAGGCCACTGGACTACAGAAAATAACAAGCCAAATTTTAAAAACTATAGAACACTAATAAAAAGTCGAAAAAATGGATATGGAGGATGCGGTATAATATTAAAAAACAACATACAAATACTATCAACTGAAGAACTGAAATTCGATTATAATTCTATAAGAAACAAAAACAATATTCAAGCAGTAATTACAAAATTCGAAAAAATTCTCAAAAAATACGAAAACTCAGTGAATACAATAATCGGAGGTGAGGGGCAACAAATAGAGAATCTTATTACTACTTACCAATATCATATCATAAATTACGGATCACCAATACGTCAAGATATACATAAATTAAACGAGTCAGCGGTAGATTTTTTACTAGTTACACTTGATTTAGTAAGTACAACTCAATGGAATAGCACCGCAGATAATACCTTATCTGACCATTTACCTATTATAATGAATACAGATAGGACAACAGATGAAAATATGGAAAAAATAACAATACAAAAAAGTAATAGTAAAAAATTAACAAAAGAAATTTTACTTTTAAATCCAAATCAAACAAAAAACATTGAAGAATATGAAAAAAGGATTTCATCGATAATTCAACTTGTGTAAAAAAATTCATAGTAAAATGTATCAAAGTAGCTGTTTGCTAGCGGATATTTTCGAAAAAGGAAGGAAGGTGTGATGCAAGTGGATATTTTTTTCGGATATTTTTTTATTTACCTTTTTCAATTATTTTATAAGTTTAAATAATAAATTTCTATATAACATCAAAAACCCATGAGATTTCTGTCACTTATTAAAGAAAAGTTTATTATTTTGGTTGCTTTAAAATAATAAAATTTCCAAAAATATGCCGTCGAAAACGCGTTTTGGAAAAATCTCGAATGAAAATATTGTAAAGGAAATCGATAAAACTACGCCTGAAAATACTAAGAGAAGTAAATCATCGATTTGGAATCAATTTGATGCATTTTGTAAAGAAAGAAGTTTCGATTTAAAGACAGAACAAAAAATTCCTGATGTCGCTATGATTTTAATGGATTGGGGGTTTAACATGAAAAAGCAAAACGGAGAAGACTATAAAGAGTATGAAATTAAGACGATGTGGAATACAACTGCTAAAATGATTCAGGCTGATTATTTTATTAAATATAAAGTAACTTTCGATCCATTTTCCGATATACAATTTAATGAAGCACGTAAAGCCAGAGATTCGAAACGAAAGCAGCTGCAAAGTATAGTTGAAAAACGAAAAGAAAGTGCGATATCATTTACGAAGGAAGAAATAAATAAAATGGCCGACGCGTGGGATGAAAATACACCGATGGGACTATTAAAAAAAAATTTCCACGTAGTGGCATACGAGTTAGCTTGGAGAGGGGGAGAAGCTGCCAATTGTAAAATAAATTTCTTCAAAACAACAGCATTAAGTGATGGAAGTTTTTCAGGGAGGATTGAATATAATTGTATTTTTTCGAAAACTTGCCAAGGAGGGGCAAAAAAGTGCAGTGACAGTAAATGGCTCATTGAAAACATAGAAAATCCAAACTTGTGTCCAGTTAGATTATATCAAAAGATATTAAGCAAACGCTCTCCAGAGATTACGAACGAAAAATTTTTTCTTACCCCTAATCCCTTCTGGGAAAAACCAAATTCCAAAGGATGGTACAAAAATATGCCGATAGGAATTAATGAGCTTCTGAAATGGACTAAAGTATCCGCAGAAAAAATAGGACTAAATATAAAAAATAAAAAAATTACAAATCATTCACATCGTTCAAGCGCAGTTTCCAATTTGATTAAAGGCGGTATAAATGAACAAGAATTAATTAAAGTAACAGGACACTCTTCTGCAAGCTCAATAAAACCTTACCTACAAATAGATGAAAGCCACCATTCCAACATTATAAAAAATATGCGCCAACCAACTATTCAGAAGACGTCCACTTCTTTAGACACTATTCAGTCCACATCAACAGGGCAAATAATTTATAATAATTGTGTTTTCGAAAATTGTTCCTTTAAATAAATTTTCCTTATATATTGCTCAATAATAAAGTTCCAAAATAAAATTTTTAATCAAAAAAATGTCTAATTTATTAACTTTTTTCTCTTTTCTCGTTGAATTATCTCAACAAATACAACTCGAGCTTTGAGTTAGCCGGGGATTTTTTTATTTTTGCACTCGTAATTAGTATGCGTAGCAATTTAACTCGACAAAACTTTTGTCCAGGCAAAAACACTCGAGCTGCGCTCTCGTGTTTTTTCCGTACAAGTTTTGTCTCGTTAAATTGCTACGCATACTAATTGTTCGTAAAAATAAAAAAATATCCGGCTAAATCGAAGCTCTTGTTGTATTGCTGTTGATAATAAATGAAAATTTATACAACATCAGGATTAAGACTTAAAAACAGAAATAAACACTGGTGGAACGAGGAAATCGACAAGCCATGGAAGTTGAAAAAAGAAGCACAAACAAAGTATAATAGACTAAAGGATATACATCCTGCAATAGCATTAAAGAAAGTCAAACCTAAGGTGAACCTGGAAGTTAAAAGACTAAAACAAAAATCATGGAATGAATTAACAGAAAAGATACAATACAACATAGGTAACAAGATAATTTGGAACATAATAAACTTAGTCAACAACAAAAAAAAAGGCATGTAGTTTTTTAGAAAACATGAACACAGCAATAGAATTCCTCAATATAAAGTTTCCAGAAAACACGGAAAAACTAGAAATTCCGTACCCAGAGCCAATCCCCGCTCCATGTGAAGAAGAATTTAAGTATAAAGAAATAATAAGCAGTATAAAGAACAATAAATATACAGCACCAGGGTATAACAAAATATCAAACAATATTCTGAAGAACTTACCAGAAGAACATCTACAAATCATTTAAATAAAATGTGGTTTTCAAGCAGATTCCCACAAAAAATGAAAGAAATTAAAGTAGTAGCGATTAGAAAGCCCAATAAAACAGAGGATTTACCACAAAATTATAGACCAATATTACTACTAAATATTATCATTTACGAAGATAATAAACAGGCCTTTAAAGAATAGGATAAACAATGGAATAAAAAACTTTCTACCAAAATACTCTTATGGATTTAGAGAAAAAGAAGCATAACAGACTATTTGTAACCCTGATAAATAAAGTAAACGAAAACAAAACGCAAAAAAGAAAAACATTACTCATTCTAACAGATATCAATAAAGTATTTGATAATATAAATAAAGACATAATTATTTGTATTAATAAACAAATTGACCAGCCTATAATAAATTGGATGTATAAATAACTTATACAAACAGGAAAATAATAATAGACACAAAACAAGGACAACTAATTTGGATCACCTATAAAGGAATTCCACAAGGATGCTCATTTAGCCCGTTACTATTTAACATATATACTGCATCACTACATGAAATCAATTCAAACAATATTCAATTAATACAATTTGCAGATGACATAGGTATTCTAGTAACGGCAAAAAAATCATAAAGAATTAAAACAAATTGGAAACAATACCTTAAAAAGATTCATAGGCCAACTATCAAAAATAAAAATAAAAATAATAAATTTCAACACAAACAGATATAATCTCACAACTGTAAAAATTGGCAATAACAAATTGGAAAATATAGAGAGCACTAAGCTACTGGGAATAACAATTACTAATAAATTAAAATGGAACGAATATCATAAAATTATAAAAAACAAAATCTTTTAAACAAATGAACATATTAAAAGCATTTGCTTATAGAAATGGGAGACCACGTCCACAAAAATGATTAAATATATATAAAAGCATTAATAACTTCACCACAAACAAATTACTCAGCAGTCTTTACAGAAGCAAATAAAACAATAGTTAATTTAATGCAAATAATACAGAAGACAGGAATTAGACTATGCCTAGGTAGGTCTCACCAGAACAACACCGAAAGAAGTTCCATTAGCAGAAGTCGGGGAGTTAGGATATTGCAAACAAAATGAATACGACACAGTAAAATACATATGCAAGCAAATTACAAATGCAACAGATATAGGGATAACAATATTAGAAGGAAAGTCTTTCAATAAATTTAAAGTTGTAATTAATAAATATCAGATCATAAACAAAATAGGAAGGACGCCACAAAATATTATAAATTGGCCGACAAATCAAAGGACCTGTACAACAATTAATAAAATACAAAGCAAACTAAAGCAACAAAAAATGTTTCTACCTTCGTCCGTTATAGACTTTGTGACCATCCAACCGATGTGTCCCAAACCGGTTTCATTTGAAAGGCAATAATGTGAAGATGGTTTTATACCACCAAAACAATGCATTAGGCACAATCGGTCCATTCATGAAGTCGATTTTCGATTTTTCCAATACAAAAATGTTCAACCTCAAATGAATTTGTTACTCGAAAATGGAGAAGTATTGTTTGCAATTGCTTGCAATAATTATCTATCCACATATAAAAAATAAAAAATATTAGTTATCAAAAATGCCAAATGAAAAGAACTGCAATTGGAAGAAATACAGCAAATGCGAAACGAAAAAGAGCCGAAAGAGCAGCCGAAACGCCCGAACCACGTGAAGTGCGTTTGGAGTCACACCGGCTGAGAGATCAGCAGTCAAGAGCAACCGAAACACCCGAACAACGTGAAATTACGATTAGAGAGCCAAATAGGTTGAAAGAGCGGCAGTCAAGAGCAGTAGAAACACCCGAAAAACATGAAGCACGTCTAGAACAAGTTCGAATCAGAGCTACCACAGCCAGAACTGCTAAAACTCCTCAACAGCATGAAAACCACCTTGAAGGTAATCAATTACGAGCGGCTCAAATGAGACAAAGAATCGATTTACAGTTGGCGGCATTCAATTATGACAAAGACTGCGACTACACTAATCATCCGAATGTTGTGATTGGGCCGATGAGCACTCTTTGTTTGTACTGCCACGCACTGAAATTTCAAAAGGAATCACCCGGCATGTGATGTTCGAATGGTAAAGTCAAGTTGTCACCGCTAGTCGAGCCACCTGAACCACTTATAAGCTATGTTTCTGGCAATACAGTGTTGTCCAAACATTTTTTGGAAAACATTCGGAAAAACAATTTGAGCTTTCAAATGACTTCATTCTGAGCTACAAACATTGTTAGCAATACAGGTTTGTCTGTTTTTTTCGTTTTTTTATGTTTTTTTTTTTGTTTTTACATAAAAAAATACATCAAAAATAAAATATTTCTCCAGGCTTTACGCCAACATTCAAAGTACAAGGACAAGTTTACCACCAAATCGGTACGCTTCTTCCAACACCAGATCAAGATTCCAAGTTTTTGCAAATTTATTTCACAGAAGATGAAGAAGAAGAAGTTGATCAACGTTGCGCTGTTATCAACGGAACACGACGTGAAATTATTTCAAATTTGCAACGTTTATTTCACCAGCATAATCATTTGCTTAAACTATTCAAAGTCGCCTTGGATCAAATGCCTTCATATGATTACAAAGTCATTATAAGAGCCGATAAAACACCATCCGGTGAGCATGAACGACGCTTTAATGCTCCAACGATAAACGAAGTAGCAGTCGTTATGGTTGAAACGGAATTCAATCGGCGAGACATATAATTCAAAGACGAAATACAAATTTGCAACGCGTCTCTGAAACACACCGATCGTATGATGCTCTCCAATATCCAATACTGTTTTGGCAAGGTGAAGATGGATACCATTTCAACGTCATACAGATAAACTCTGTCACTGGTGCAGCAACAACAAAAAAGGTTTGTTATTTTACTTTGATGTAAATATCGTCCAAAATACATAAATGAATTTGTCTCTTTATATATGGGGAAAAATTTATTAAACAAAACTATTCATATTACAGGTTTCATCTATGGATTATTATGCATATCGCATTATGATAAGAGCTCAACAATCCAATCACATTTTGAAATGCCTTTGAAATTCGTTCATCAGTTCATTGTTGACATGTACGTCAAAATTGAAAGCGAGCGGCTTCTATACATTCGTTTGAACCAAAAGAAATTGCGTGTCGAAGATTATATTCATTTGTGCGATGCAATTGCAAATGATGGAAACGCTGCCAACATTGGTCAAATGTGCATACTTCCTGCTTCGTATACTGGAAGCCCAAGACATATGCATGAGTATGCTCAAGATGCTTTGACATATGTTCGAAGATACGGGCGACTAGATCTTTTCATCACATTTACGTGCAATTCAGCTTGGTCGGAAATCAAAGATTTGCTATCGCCTGGTCAGTCATCGCATCACAGACATGATCTGACATCTAGAGTTTTCAAACAAAAACTAATGAAACTCACGGATCTCATAATAAAAAATCGTATTTACGGCGAAGTGCCATGCTGGATGTATTCGATTGAATGGCAAAAACGCGGTTTACCGCACGCTCATATTCTAATTTGGCTGAAAGAAAAAATTGTTCCAATTCAAATCCATAGTGTTATATCTGCTGAACTACCGAAGAAGATCCGATACTTTTTGACGTTGTCTGCATGAACATCATTCACGGCCCATACGGAGCATTGAATATGAGTTCGCCTTGCATGAAAGACGGCAAATGCACGAAAAGATATCCACGCGATTTGAATGATGAAACTCAAACTGGTGAGGATGGATATCCGAAATACAGACGACGAAAGGCAGAAGATGGAAGATTTACCACCACCATTAAAGTAAGCAGCGTTATTGACATTGATAACAGATGGATTGTTCCATACAGTCCAATACTGTCAAAAACATTTCAAGCTCATATCAATGTGGAATACTGCAACTCCGTAAAATCCATTAAGTGTTCGGCCTTTCAAATCGAATCGATGAAATCACTCAATGTCAGATGGGTCGTTACATCAGCAGTACATCACGAACGATATCCAACTGTTCAACATCTTGCTGTTGATTTACACAAAATACAACACTTACGGCTTTTTTTCAATTGTGTCAAGCTGATAATTTTGCGAAAACATTGCTGTATCATGCAGTTCCAAAATATTACACTTGAAATATAACAAGCAAAATGTTTTACAGGAGAAAGCGAGGCGCTGTTGTTCTAGACTATGCTGGTGTTCGTGCATCTGATGCATTGGGTCGAGTATATAATGTACATCCAAATAACGCTGAATGTTACTATTTGAGAATGTTGCTTCACACAGTCAAAGGTCTAATATCATTCCAAGCTTTGAAAACGGTTAATGATGGAATATGTGAGAAGCATGTTATCGGCTCGGCTTACTTGAAAACGATCAGCATTGGGACACGACATTGGCAGAAGCAGCTGTCACGTGTCTTCCGCCACAAATTCGCACGCTGTTTGCAATTATTTTAACGATTTATGAAAAGAATAAAGAAAGCATGAGTGACGATATACTAAGACAAGCACGTAGAACGACATGACATTTTTAATGAAGCACTAACTTGAAGATAGATGTATTTCGATCAACAACAAGATTCTTTGCCAGCTTGGACTACCAGCACCGATACGTGATCGAAACAATGTTCACGACAGAGATTTGGTACGTGAACGACAATATAATTCTGATGAATTGCACCATTTTATCGATGCTCAGAAACAACTGTTGACTGCTGATCAAAAAATAGATTTGGAAAAAGTTATGCAATACGTAGCAAACGAAAGTGGTGGAATTATTTTCCTTGACGCACCTGGAGGCACTGAAAAAACATTCTTGCTCAATTTTATACTCGCTGAAATTCGATTGAAAAATGAAATTGCACTAGCTGTAGCATCGTCTGGGATCGCATGGGTGGGCGAAAAATTTTGGCATGGCTGCAGTATTAAAAACAAGCTCACTTATTATATGGGATGAATGCACTATGGCGCACAAAAAATCTTTTGAAGCTCTTGACTGTACTCTCAAAGATTTCAGAGAAAATGACCCACCAATAATGGGTGGAGCTCTATTGCTTCTTGCTGATGATTTTCGACAAACTTTGCCAGTAATTCCAAGATCAACACCAGCCGATGAACTAAATGCATGTTTGAAAGCGTCATATTTTTGGAGACATGTAGAGAAACTTACATTGTCGACAAATATGCGGGTGCATTTACTTCAAGATGCTGCTGCGGAAATATTCGCCAAACAGCTTTTGGATATGGGCGATGGAGAACTTCCGATTGATCCGACTACACGTGAAATATCTTTTACGCCAAACTTTTGCCAAATGCAGTCATCAATTCAAAATGCGGTGCAGAAAGTTTTTCCCGATATTATAAAGAATTTCAAAAATTATAATTCACTTTGCGAACGAGCAATTTTGGCTCCGAAGAATGATGATGTCAACAAATAAACAATCAAATTCAATTGAAGCTACCCGGTGAAGTTGTCAAGTACAAATCGATTGACACAGTTATAGATGAGGAACAAGCTGTTAACTATCAAATAGAGTTTCTTAACTCTTTGGAACCATCTGGAATGCCACCACACATATTAACTTTAAAAGTTGGTTCACCGTTCACCGATGCTCATTCGCAACTTAGATCCACCGAAATTGTGCAACGGAACAAGACTTGCTGTTAAAAAACTATCGCCGAATTTAATTGAAGCCACAATCATCAGCGGCAAATGTAAAGGAGAAGATGTACTGATACCATGAATTCCAATGATTTCAACCGATTTGTCGCCCTTCGATTTCAAGCGATTACAGTTTCCAGTGCGTCCGGCTTTTGCCATGAAAAATTCCTGTTTTTCGCACGGCCAATTATATGTTGCTTGCTCCAGAGTTAGAACGCCAAAAAAACTTTATGTTTACACACCTACCGAAAAAACTCAAAATATTGTTTATCCGCCAGCATTAAGATAAAAAAGTTAATAAATAAACAAAATTTCCTTTTTTTTCAACAAATAAACATAATGTATTTCTTTTTTTAGCCTAATAGCACATGCCGGGTATCCGCTATTATACCGGGTGATTTTTTTAATCTGATACACTGAAATATCTCGGAAAATAAGCACTCTACGAAAAAAATGGTAAACATCAACATTAATTATTCCGTGGGCGAAATACATTAGTGTTAAAATTAGTACCATCCCCTCCTCCTTGTAGGTGGGGCGGGGGGTAAGGATTTGACCGAAACATTTTTTCGATTCATGATAGATTGCGCTGTAATTGACGATATTCAATTTTTTCGATTTCTCCTACTGAGAACCTATGCAAACGATTCTGCAAGACGTCTGCAATAAAAATATCACGGTTTCATTTTAAATAGTCGAAGTTATTCTTAAACAATTTGTATTTCTTAAATTTTCAATTACTGAAAATGGCTTCTCATTATCGTAACCCTATCGTCATAGTGACGAATATCGTCAATTACAGCGCCATCTATCCTAAATCGAAAAAAATGATTCAGTCAAATCCTACATATTTTTAGCCGGAGAATCCGAATCTGCAATAAAAATATAGGGGTTCATATTTTAGTTCAAAGTTACCCCCGCACCACCTACAAGGAGGAGCGGGGAGGGGTACTAATTTTAACACTAATGTATTTCCCCCACGGAATAATTAAATGGTAATCTATACTATTTTTTTCGTAGAGTGCTTATTTTCCGAGATATTTGAGTGTAACAGGTTAAAAAAATCACCCAGTATATACATATATATATATCAATATCAATACCATTTGCTACAAAAAGGCGTTGCAGCGGACGCCGGGTATCCGCTAGTATCAAGTATAATTCAAGGAATTAAAAGAAGAATATAAAAGCTACAAACAGATATATACCGATGGATCAAAAAGCAATCATACATGTGGCATAGGAATATATACGAAAGACGACATTACATTTCCGTCAAATTATAACAAAAAACAAGCATCAAAACAACTGAATTAATAGCTATTTATTTAGCATTAATCAATGAAATAACGAAAAACCGTCAAAAAATAATTATTTTTACTGACTCGAAAAGTTCTTGTACATCATTGGAAAATTGCATCAAGATAAAGAAATACCAATTATATCAGAATAAAATTATAGAACTAGCAAAAGAAAACAAAAAGTTTGAGATAGTTATACAATCACACCAGGGCATGTAGGGATAAAAGGAAATGAAGAGGGAGACAAACTGGCCAAATCAGCAATCAAAGCAGAAAATAGCGACATATTTAATAACCATGTACTGATTGAAGATGTGTATCAAGTGATTAAAAACAGTATACAAACGAAGTGGAAAGAGGAATATGAGACAGGAAGAAGGTCTAAGGGAGCATTCAACAGAACAATTAATAACGAAGGACCGCCTAAATAAAATTGGTTCAAAGCTGTAAACATGGAAACGAGATACATAAAAATAATAAATAGGTTAAGAACGGGCCACACATATAACAAAATCTTCCAACACAGAATGGGATTAGAAACAACAGACGAATGCAACTTATGTAATGTAAGAGAAACTGACGTCCACTTATTTGATAACTGTCCGAGATTCAAGAAAATAAAAACTAAGTACAACAACATAAAAGATAAAGGGATTATAGACATATTAAAGGAAGGCAAAAGACCAGAACTTATGGAACTAGCAAAATTCTACATAGAAGCAAACATTGAAGACTACATGAATTAAAAAAGGCTGAATTAAAAAAGAACTTTTTCTGAATTTAAATAAACGTTTTTAATTCATTTAAAAATTAATTAAAATCAGAATTGAAAAAGAAATAAAAAAGTTTGACAAAATGAATTTAAAAGGGCATTTCTTAATTCATTTTCAAAATGAATTAATATATGTTTATAAAATAAAATAACTTTTTTATTTCGTTTTGGAAATGAATTTAGATATATGAAATTTTGATTTCGTATTTTCATTAATGAAAACCCGAATAATAAAAATTGAATTCTATATATACCTAAATGTATTAAAATATCTCGTTTTCATTAATGAAAAAATTCTTAAACGAATTAAAATTTGTTTTTATAAAATGAAATAAAATAAGCCTTTTTATACGTGTTTTAAAAATGAAATAATAGGCGCATTTTATTTGACCAAATTCAAATTGATATTCATTTCGAAATCGTGTCCCCGCTACACAATAACTAAAAAATATTATTGGATTTTGAAAACCAAGTACACAGCGGGTATTCACGAATGCCAAAATGGTATTTGGACTCATGGCATTGTTGTTGTAAATGGTCAAATAAAATGCGCTTAATATAAGGCTTCCTTAATTCATTTTTGAGTTTTCTCTTTTTTTTAAATCGTTTTTTTTAATTCATTTTTAAAGAACTTTTGAAATTCAGCCTTTTTTAATTCGGTACCTCAACATTGAATACTGAAACGATAAATATTATAAACATTTTTTAATTAATACTTAAAATGCCATTATACAAATACAAAGTATAGAGCAAATTGGAAGTTACAAGGCTCATAAATAATAAAAAAAAAAAAAAATTATTACATAACTTTGTTATTTAATCATATAACAATAATAATTAAGATAATAATATTATAATTTTGAAAAATAAATTAATTAATCAGAACTATGTTGATGTCCCAAAATGGACGCGCATTTTTTTATTTTGTTATAAATATTTTGTGATATGAACGATGTGCGTTGAAGTTGAAGTTTTTAAATCGACTCTACAGAGGAATGAGAGAATAGAATACATTTCGGAAGACGAATAAAGGCATTGCCCCATGCACAAACAGCAAACTGGTATTTCAAACCGTCAAATCCAATTATTGACAAAATTGTTTGATTTTCAATATCAAAATTATTAAAAAATAGTTCGAATTTATCAATTTCACCTTATTCGTAGAAAATTTTATTAAAATTGATTTAATTTCATTCAAAAAACTCCAATTTTATCTTTCGACAGACATATTTTTGCTTGATGGGCGACAAAATATAAAATTGGGGTTTTTTGAATGAAATTAAATTCATTTTAACAAAATTTTCTTAGAATAAGGTGGAACTTATAGATTTGAACTATTTGTTAAAAATTTTCATATTACAAAGTGAAGCAACTTAACCAAGTATTGGGTTTGACGGTTTTAAATGCCGGTTTTCCGTTTTGCATGGGGCAATGCCTTAAGTATGAATTACGTAACCGTGGAATTGTATGTTTTGCTTGTTGTGTTTGCTGGCGACGCGACAAATGTTATGTCGCGATTGTACACTTGGAGCGCTGATATATACGGTTAATATATCGCCGTGATGAACGAATGATGTAAATTAGTTGTGTGCGCCAATATATGTGTTTGATATATTGTTGCGATGAGGAAATGAAAATATTTATGAATATTGATGCGTGAGTCACTACAAGTTCAATTAGTAGGTGGCATATTTTATCTGTGTTATCAACTTTTGAATCCATACACTCTAGTTGTCTAATAATTGTCTTAAATCTGTGAAAATAGTCTTCTAGCTTTTTATTTTCTGCCATCTTGATTGTTAAAAGTTTCTACGTAGATGGAACTTTGATAACACACTTTTTCTTTGCAGAATGTTGTTTAATTTTTGAATCATCTTTTTTGCTGTTTTACTATTTTTTATGATGTTCAAATGTTTGTCATTTACGCATTGTACAATTACCGATTTGGCATTGGTGTCTTTTATTACTAATTTTGACTTTTCCTCTTGTGGTTTCTCTTGGGCGTACATGTCTTGCTCAATCACATCTTTTAGTTGCCTTTCATTTAGCATGCACCCGACACGGAAAAGCCAATTGTCAATTTTGTCTGTTTTTAGTTGAGGAAACCCGAAATAGCTTGTATTTCGGATTGACGACGAAGCCATTTCTACACTGTATTTGTAGTTTCCTGGGCCCATAACCAATTAAGACATGTGAGGTTGGGTTTTAAAATAAACAGACAAATTTTATTTATTTTAACGTTCTAAAATATTTAACTTGCACGTATTACAATAATAAATGAACTTTTCACTCCAAATTTTAATTTTTATCTAAAACCACCATGACACTTTATTCTCGACTAAAACTTATTTTTCTTTGCCTCCGTGTACTTGTGTTATACCCCCAAAAATTGTCATTCTTATCTATGCGTGTGTAAAAATATATAAATACAAGTGTGATATAGATATAGTCAATATATGTATTTTGTGAGCACGACTCTTATTTACCATTTGCTTGTTACCATACCAACAGCCGTACTACCAGAGTAAAAATACAGAAATTCAATACATCAAATCTGAAAGCACAAAAACAGATTAACTAGCATCATATTCCGATTTATTGATAAAAGTAGACATTAAGCTAAAGGACGCGGACGCCCTTTCTCCACCACTGGGAGGATTTATATTCCTAGAATCAGCATAATTGAACAACATCGCTGATATACAAGAATAACCATATCGTGGGATATGTAAAGTCAGTAAAATAAAATAATTCTAAAGAATGAACATGTATGAAATATGAACAATAAAATAGATGATAACGCACGACAAGAACGATCATAGAAAATAATAATGGATGCACGTTATGCTGATCAAACAATTTTGTATTAAGTTAGTTTTAGTTGAACTCTGTTAAAGAAACATGTAAAGAACAAAGTTAAGAAAATAAATTAGTTTTTTTTATTTATTTTTCTCGTGAAATCTTTAATTATATATAATTAAAACAAATTTGTTTTGGACTCATATAATTCGCTTTTATTAATTTTTTCTTTTGTTTTTTTTTTAATTAATTTTTTGTTTGTTAAAAATTATTTTTCATTTTTATATAATTATTTATATTCATTTCTTAATTTATATAATAATATATGTAAATATATATAATATATAGTAAAGTAATTAAGAAAAATTAAAATAAAATAAAATTATAGATTATTTATTACTATTTACTTTAAATTAAATTAATTAAAATATACAATTTATTTTTCCATATTTCTTATACAATATACTTGTTAAAATTCATTCCAAATAATCCTCTATATAATTAATTCATATATAATTATAATTCATATAGATTTTTATTTGTTTATAATAATTAATTTTAAATGATTAGTAATACATAATTTTTTTTTTATTCTCTCTTATTTATTTTGTTTTATTTATAATTTTTCTCAAACTGTACATAAATATAAATTGTTCTTAAAAGTTTTTCATCATAATTTGTATGTATGTAAATTAGTAGATTTATGAATATATAATAATTATATGTAAGCATTTATTAAATTTAATAATAATATTGAAGCATAATTAAAAATTATAAACAACTAAAATTATAAATAGTATTATTGTGTTTTATTTTTAAGCACTGGAGATATTTATATTATGTTTAGATTTAATAAAAACTAATGAATAATAACTTAACTTAATTAATTATTTATTTAAATATTAGTATTTGATTGCTTTAGTTTTATTTTGTTTTTATTAATAAAAATATAGATTTTCATATTTTTTGTATTCTATTTTAAAGGTGATTGGAGTATTTTTACATAATATGCAGTTCTGTTTAGAGCTTTAACAATTATTAAGTTCAATTTTATTACAATATATAGTTTTTCGTGTATGTGTAACTCAGAAAATATCAATATACAATCAATATTAAAAAATTATAAAAGTTAAAACTTTATTTTTTTTATATATATATACATTATATAATGTTATGTACCGAGACTAGATTTTCAAAAATAAAAAAAAATCTTCTGGATGGATCAAATTCCTTTGCAAAAACTATTATTCATCACCCTCTAATTCTAGAGACCAGCCTTAATTTTACCAAATTTTTCTTATTACATAAAACAAATTTTAAGATTTGTTCTCCCTGTACACAAAAATATATTTTTTTTTTCGAAATTATGTATGTTAAAAAAACATTTTTAAAAATAAAATTATTTATCCAATTAATTTTCATCGTAATTCAATAAAATTTTTAAATTTAGCACCAACCCATTATATCACGTTCTAATTAAAATCCAATATATTTATAAAAAAAAAAACAAAAAAATGTTAATTGATATTTTCGTATTGATAAAAAATTGTTGTCCTTTGTTTGATTAAAATTCCTTTTTAAATCAATGCTGTTATTTTAAGTACAAACTTAAAAATAATTTCAATGCAATTTATTATTTTTTATGTTTTTTTTTATTTTTTTCTAATTTGGAAGAGCATTATTGTTTACATTTATTAATATACAAATATTGGAAACAAATATTTACATGAAAATAATTAATCAACATTCGGTTTATTTTGTGTTTATTATTTTTATTGCACTGGCTAATTAATTTTTTCCAAAACAATAATCCATTTACCTAAAAATAAATTATTTTAAATAAAAATAGTTTTATTTAATTATAAATAAAACAAGGAACTTAAAATATTAAATTTTTAATTTCGATTTTATTTGATATTTTTTTTTGTTTGTCTTGTCTAATGATTTATTAATTTAATATTTCATTTTTTTATTTTAATTTACAAACAATTTTTTTTCTATTATTGTTGGATATGTTTAAAAGAAATGTCATTGCATCGGTCAAAAGTAACAAAATTTAACTATTTATATAATAACCATGAGATTATAAAATCAAACATCACGACCGTAAACACCAAAATTATAGAAAAACAAAATAAACCAGTAAAGGGAACTGATAGCATAAATGCAAGGAAACGGACAGAGTGTTTTCAGGAAGTAAATCACACTAGTTTTCGTCCAAGACCGTCACCTTCAAACAGACAATCTTCTAATTATATTCGAATAGGTGTCGCCACAGTTTAAACATTTGTTCACCGATAATCAACAAATCGCGTTTCAAACACGGACAATGGAGAGGAAACAAACTTCTATCATCAAGAGTTTCGAATTTTGATAAAAAGTTAAAGTTTTGGGAGATTCAGCATTTCAGAAAATCGAACCAAAAATGAAAGAGAAAAGTCTGTTCAAAAATAAAACAAATGCCAGGATAATGTAAATATCGATCATTACCAACGTTCGAACCGTAAAAGGAAATCAAATTTGTAGACAATAAAATATGATATTAGTGAATAATGGTAAAATACGCGACAGTTACGATGTTCACTATTGATCAACCCGCTCTTGTAAACAAAACTATCTCGCGAGGAGGGTCCTCCCCACAATTGGATCAAAGAGTTGACCTAAATCGCAAAAAGTATTAAACATTTACACCCCAATTCCCATAGTCGTGTCATTTGAGGCGACATGACTTAAGTCACATCACTTCACATGAAAATTGATATTCTTGAAGTCGGTTCAAGTGACACGACTGTAACTATAAAGATGTCGGCCAAATTACAAATAAAATCGTTTTTGAGCCAAAAATTATTAATTTAAACAAGTTAATTAAACAAGTGAACAAAATTCCACAGTTAAAAACATTTAAAAATATTAGGACGAAAATTTCTCCCTTCCATTTTGTGACATCTGGCGTATAAAGTGACTTTAGGCGTAACAAACGACTAAGAGAATAGGAAAATTGATGTGACGTGACTACAGTCATGAAAAATGACGTGATACGACTATGGGAATTGGGGTGTTAATGAATTGAAAAGCTATTATTTACCTTCTGAGCAACTATAAATTCAATGGACAATCATAAATTCAAACAATTTTTACAATTGACGAGTTTGATTCTGAAATATCAAAATGGACCGGGAGAGAACACATTCATTAGAGAGGCACTTATAATTTTCAATGTGGAAAAGAAAGCCATAGTAGAACTGGAAAGGGTCTTTGCGAAAATGGTTATTGAAAATTTGTAAATTTATTCTCTATATTATTTTATTATTTATTTTTCATTCTTTAAGATGAACCATGTGACTCATGCAGTGTTCCATTTGCAGGACTGCAACAAAGTAATTTACTCAATTGTTGTTAATTTTAAAAAATACACGTAAACAAACTCAAACTGATCGCACTATTCATAATTCATCACACCACCCATATCAGAAAACAGATATGAAGAGGAACTAACCACCATAAAACATGTAGCTGTTAACAATGGATCCGCACAGGAGACTATAGACCGCCTGACGTCACGAACAACCACATACACGCATCTAACACACTAAAAGGATTTAATAAAACAAATCAATAAGGCTACAGCGTAGAATTCAAAACAAATCATAAACTGCAATTTAAGAAATGCGAGAATTCTGGTAAAACAAATCATAAATCGATGCGCCGTTTTAAATTATCTAAAGGCGATAAAAAATTTAACAAACTAAAACGATATTCAAATAAGAATGCTTCCCATGTATTTAGTTCCGTAATTACGGTAGCTCTAGCTTGTGTACTTTATTATTATTGCGAGTTTAATAAAATATAAGTGTTTTAATAAACAAGATAACCGAAGGTACGACTACAATTAATTACAATAATTTATAATAAATTGGCGACGAGGATGTTTTAAAATTACAAACCTACGTAAACAAAATCCAAAAAAAAAATTCTTTTTGGGTTATCAACATAAGCAATAAATAGGAAACAACCACCATACAAACATCGTTTACAATCGATAACGTATGATGAAATAGTTGGAATATTGGAGGCACATTATATAATCCGGCACCATTTGAGAAAATGGAAAACTACCGATTTCATCTTCGTGTACAAAAAGAGGGTGAAACGATACAAGAAGTTTTATCCGGGTTAAGGCGTTTAGCAATAAATTGCAATTTTTGGGATTATTTGCAAACAGTTCTCCGAAATCAGTTTGTATTTGGACTGAGAAGTCAACAAGACCGATTACTGGAATCACAGACGTTAGCTCTGGAAAAAGCAATGGAACGTGCTACAGCTTTGGAATTATCATCAAGGGTTGCAGCGCAATTACATAAACATCCAAATACAGTAATGCATGATTCAGCACGTCAGATAAAAGTTCTAATACTACAAATAAAATTCTTAACAAAATTAGTAGCCCTAAGCAAAATAATTTAAGTTATTATAAATGTGGTTCAAAAACTCATCTAGCAAATAATTGCATTCATATTAAATCGTATGTGCGCGAGTGGATGCGCAAACTAAGTTGTGACTGGAACAAAATCTTAAGGGAGTATACCATTCATTTTGCTATTAGACCCGCACTTTAACACAAAACGGATTTTTGGAAAAGGTCAGCCACAATGAATGGGCAACTCCATTAGTACCTGTCATGAAATCAAACGGTACAGTGCGGTTGTGCGGGGATTTCAAAATAACCGTAAATCCAAATTTAATAAGTGATGACCATCCACTTCCAACCATTGAGTTGAGATAGGCCTCAGGAATGTGTATCTTCAAATGGAAGTAAGACCAGAAGATCGTTCTATTTTGACCTTGAATACTCATAAGGGGTTATATAGGCCGATTCGCCTGATGTGTGGCATAGCTTTAGCACCCGCTGTATGACAACGCCAAATGGAAATCATATTTCAGGATATAGAAGGCGTATCCATATTTTTAGATGCTAGAAAAATAACGGGGCCAGATGCACAAACTTATCTCAGAAGGGTTGAATTGGTGTTATCAAGATTACAAAACCATATGAGAAAAACTTAACGTGAGTTTTTTGCGGATTCCGTAGAATATTGTGGATATAAAGTCGATAGGAAGGGAATTCATAAGTTACAATCCAAAATGGACGCTATACAAAGCATAAGAAGAACAAATAACGTACAAATATTAAGGACGATTTTTTGAAAATCTAAGTACGAATCTTTATCCGATAAATAACTTCCTTGAAAAAGAAACAGAATTTGTTTGGGATGGTGAATGCGATAGTGTTTTTCGAATGGTAAAGGAAAACATACAAGAGCCAAATTTTCTTGTACACTACTATCTGAAACTACCTTTGATACTAGCGACAGATGCTTCAAGTTATGGCCTAGGAGCTGTACTAAGTCACATTTATCCAGATGGATCAGAAATATAATACGCTTCTCAAACATTGTCTACAACGCAGACTAGATTATGCAATAATTTTTGGAGTACAAAAGTTTTCTCAATTTTTATTTGGGTGAAAATGTACACTTCTAGTCGATAACAAACCATTAATACAAATACTTTCACCGTATAAACGAACGCCAACATTCTCAGCAATGCGTATGCAGCAATAGAGCTGATTCTCAGAAGTTTTCGCTATGACATTAAATACCGGAACACAAAGGAACACGAGAATGCTGATGCATTGTCTAAACTGCCGGTGAAAAATATACCAGATTGTCAGTACGAAGGCGCTGTTGTGTGTACGAGAAATAAATTTAATATAAACTTCACATTACGAGTTCAAGATTTGTCCGAGGTTACAATGAAAGATAAATCGGTATCAATACTAATAAAAGGCGTGAGAACAGAAAGACCAGTTCCATCTAATCAACGTTTTGGTATCGACCAAATTGAAAGAAGGTTGTTTGATGCGGGGAATGAGGGTTTTTATTCCTTTGCACATTCCTTTGCTTCAATAATAATGACGTGTTTCTAAAACAAAGTTTTGTTTTGTAAAACGGCTGTTAATCGTTTGTGTTTTCTATGAACTGGTGACAGGTTATGAGTCCAGCAACGGTGGCTGAAGAAGAAAAACCGAATTTATGAGTGTTTAGCATAAGTGATTTCTAAAGTTGAAAGTTTCGTGTTGAACTGCTGTTCAAGGAAAAAGATTCGTTAAATATCTTATTGATGTAAAAATGGAACGCCAAACCAATATCATTGCTGGTTAAATGTATCGCAAATTCTCATTTAGACTATGTAAGAAATGAGGTTATATCATCTTCGTTGTGGGATGTAATGAATAGTGCGTTTCAACGAAAAGGGGTAATACTCTCATTCTCCGTTATAAGACTTTTTGGGAACTAAACTAACAAATAGTTAATAAGGAAATAAAAAAATAAAAAAGTTTTAAAATGAGAATTTTTATGCTCTTGCTGTTTTCTCTTGTGGTTTCCGATTTTTAATTTTTTTAACAGTATTGTACGTTGTATATTTGGAATAGCGTAAATTGTATAAGTCAGAGCAGATTTTTAATAAATTAATAATTTAAACTATATAGATACGTTTTGATAATTTAGTACTGAATTGTGATTACATAGGTATGTTAAAATTATGCAAAAAATTAGGATGTGTACAAATATATTTAATGAATGATAATAAACTAGAATTACAGTTTGTAACCTCAAAATAGAACAAGGGAAAACGGACTAGTTACACAATCAAATTTAAGTTGGATGCAATTAAATTTGCTGAAAGCAGTAGTAACAGAAAATCGGTGGTGTAATTTAACGTGGCCCAAATCCGCTGATCAGACGTTAGCGAAAAGGTGAAGTACGACATGCAAAATGGCCATCAATAGAAGCAGATCTGAAAAAGTGGATCTTATTTCAACGGGCTAATGGCCTACAAATTAACGGGAGAAGAATATTGCAAGAAGCACGGTCACGGTCAATTGGTATGGGGTTGTCATTTCATGGTTCGCTGAAATGGCTAAACAGCTTTATGAAAAGAAATAATTTGGTGCGAAGAGCGATCACGTCAACAGGACAGTATTTGCCGGAAAACTGGGAGGGTAAAGTAGCAAACTTTGGCCTTTGTGACATAGGCAATAAGGACGAGGTTCCCGTCAGTTTTGAAGTGCCGTCAAAGATTACGGTAACCGAGCACGGGAAGTGCGTAGTAAAATCGCTACAATTGGCTGGAAAAATGTTGGAATTTCTGCAAAAAGAGTTATAAAATAGTGGAGTAGCTTTTTTGTTTAAAGATGTGTTTTACGTCAATTCAAAATTATGTAACCTATTTGATTCTCTACTTTGATGATTTAATGATGTGGTAATGATGACGTGAAAATCGAAAATTTAAATAGTCGACTGGTCGAAAAATTTGAAATGACTGGTTTATGTATGTCAATAATCGTTAATCAGCAGGTGAGATCGTGATAAATCAAACAACATTTGCGAAACTCGTTTTGAAATGGAAAATTGTAATAATGTAAATATTCCAATTGAATTTGGTTTGATCTTAATACGTGATCATGAAGTTAAAAACTCTAATCGGCCAGTGAGTTACTTTAGTCGTTTCCAAGATTGCTTCGAGGAGAAACATTGGACTAGTTTGAAACGAGTGTTAAAATGCCTGAAGGGGAATACGGATTTGTGCTTAGTATACTACAGGCAGAAACTAGATAGTGATATTTTAATCGGGTTTGTTGACGCAGAAAATTATGATCGAAAATCTGTAACAATTTAGTATTCTGGTTTCAGTAAAAAACAAAATTTGCTTTCAATGTCAACCACTAAAGCAGAATATATTGCCCTAGCTCTAGCTAGTCTGAATTTCATGGCTTAAGGAATTATTACGGGATCTGCAACAGAATATTCATAAACCAATTCCAATTTTTGAGGACAACCTTGCACTTTTTGGTCGTCGTGAAGCACCTTCTCGGCCGGCAATAGTGAAACTGGTGGAAACATTTGAGCTGTTGGGACAAGTTAGTGATGTGAAGAATCGAAACCGTGTGCGTCGCTCAAGAACAACTAAGAATATTGCTGCTGTAGCCCGTAGTGTTGACGAAAACCCAGACATTCCACAAACGACATTACACCGTATTTTGCACAAAGACTTAGGTCTTAAGGCTTTCAAAGTTCAGTTAACACAAGAGCTCAAGCCGGTCAATCACCATAAACGTCGTATCTTCGCTGATTGGATCCTTTAAATGTATCAAAATGATCCGGATTTTCATCGAAAAATCATCTTCAGTGATGAGGCCCATTTTCACCTCGGAGGCTACGTTAATAAGCAGAATTGTCGCATTTGGAGCTCAAAAAATCCAAGAATGATTGTTCAAAAGCCTCTCCATCCTCAACGTGTCACTGTTTGGTGCGGTTTTTGGGCTGGCAGTGTGATTGGACCTTACTTTTTCGAAAATGAGGCTGATGCAACTGTTATGGTGAATGGATTAATTCGCTACCGAGCTATGATTAATGATTTTTTATTGCCGGAATTGGAATATATTGATGTGGACGACGTTTATTTTCAGCAAGACGGCTATTGATGTGGACGACGTTTATTTTCAGCAAGACGGCGCTACGTGCCGCACAAGCAACGAAACAATCGCATTTTTGCAAAAATGAAACCTCTTATTAAGAAAACCCTTTACTTTATCCTATTACAAGATGTTACTTCAATAATAATCACATGTTTCTAAAATAAATCCACGTGTCGTTTATTGTTTGTGTATTCGGTGAACTGGTTTGAACATTCTCACAAAATTTGTGCTTGTTTGTAATTAAAAATTTTCTATTGCCTACAGCTTAGATAGCACTAAAAATAATACATACAATATGTTTAATTCATTTTTGTCTGATACAATGAATTCCGAATCCGAAACGAAATTTCGTATAAATCTGCAAAAAAATATACAACATTATTATACTAGAGTCTATACTCTGGCTGAACTGTATCCATAATTCACTGGCTAAAATATTTAAACAGATTGTTATTCGCGATCTAGTTTAAGCAGCTGCCACAATCTGTGCTCAAATAATATTTATGTGTTTTGTGTGTCACGAAAATAAGAGCAGCGTTTTGCCTGTACGGAAGGTAGATAATTATTATTTTAACATTTAATTTTAAATTTAAATTTGTACTTGTTTTGTTTTTTGAAATTTTTATGTAACTTTTTTAAAATTTTGTAATTAATAATTAAATTTTATATTATTTTAATATTTATACATTTAATAAATATCTCATTCTTCATGAAATTTTTTTTTTTTTTTGTTTTGTTTTTAAATCCAGAAACTATTAAATTATTGTAAACTTCAGTCTATTATTTTCAATATTTAGATTATTATAAATTTATGTAAATAACTTCTTTTGCTTTATATAACAAACAAAAATTTAAAAGTGCCCCATAAACACACATACACAGAAATACATAAATAATGTAAAATATAAAATGAGAGGCACCCAAAATACATTTTCCATTTTAAATTTTGTTATCATTAGACAAGAATTTTTAATTTTATTTCTTAATTATAGTTTAATTTTGTATTTAGTAAAAATATATAATATATTTAATTTAATGTTATTATGTATTGTAAATAAAAAAAATATTTATTATTTACACTTAATATTATTTTATAATGTTAATATAAAAAAATAACTTATTTATATACTATTTACATATTTTAATATTTACAACTTAATTAATTAAGTTTGTGTTAAGTTTTTTTTTACTTATAGTTATTAAAAATATTTAATGATTGACTTTTTTTTTAATTAATATATTTTAAAAATAAGGAATGTATATGTGGTATTGGCTTACTAGACTAATTAACTAAATTATATTTACAAAGTTTGTGTATTGTTCATGATTTACAACTACATAATTGTAAATTACATTTTTTCTTGCGTTTTCTTGATTTGTGTCGCTATATACTTACGCCCATGATTCCTCTTCGTTATGTACGACCGGAATTTCGGGTTGAAATTTAATTGTTTTAACCGTGGGATCATAATGCCCAGCCAAATAATATGTATCGTTATTATCATAAATTGATGTGTAGGTTTTTGGATCGGGTCCAAATTTTTTGGTGTAATTTGGTAATTGTAAAACTTCACATTTGTGTGATATTGTTTGTACGTCATTTTCATCTTCGTGTGGTGATTCGAATAGTGCACCCTAAAGAATGAAAAATCGTAAATAACTTAGTAAAATATATAATATAATCGCTTTATATAAAACATACAGGAAACTTTAAATTGGGGCATCCCACTGTTTCTTCCGGGTGATAGAACCATTTCACGCGTACCACCATTTTACTGCATGATGTTTCCCACATTGATTCAATACGGCCAATGTATGGTCGATCGGGTCGTCCCGTCGATAAAAATACCGCACTATCTCCAACCGATATTAGTTCTTTGCCGCGTTGAATCATACGGAAAAATGTTCGCTTTTGACGGCCTTTACCAATCGACCGTTTGAATCCCTTGCCCGACCATGCCCACAGTTGACGGGCCGGTAGGAATGCTGCAATTTTACTTCGGTTTTCGGCTGAATTTTGACGTTCTTTCTTCTTTTTTGGTTCCTGGAACGAATTATGTTAAAAGTAAATTGAAAATTTGTGATAAGTGAGTCGTTAACCTGAAAGCAGAATCACTCTACTAAAATTTATTAATAAATGTCACTCACAGATAGAACTATGAATGTGAAATAACACGTCTGTGCAGAAATAGAAGAGCATATATGACAGTTTGCTTTACAAGGGACAGTACAAAAAAAGGACCCTACAAAAAAAGGCTGATTCTCATAAGATAGTCAAAACGAAATATGTCGCATTTTAAATCATTTTCGTATTTTAAATTCGAATTTACAATTTCGCATTAATTTCCCAATATCGATAGTGCGATAGTGCAACCACTACATAAGTGGTTCTATGGATGGACATTTACTAGAAATTGTCTCTAAAGCTAACCCGAGGTTAATATTTCTAAAGAGTGGCACAACATAAAGGCTTATGAGCACGTATCCTTGTGGGATGTTTTGGTTTTTAAGGAAATCAACTAAATCAAAACAGTTTTAAAAGATAAATTCTTAACGTGGAAATCGAATTTACTTTTTGGTGAATTAAAGAATTGGGGCAACTAGAAGAGCTTGATATTGACATACAATTTTTAAACGACTTTTATTCTAAGCAAGCACGATTTTTTAAAAATTCACTTCAATTTCAACTGAATATTGTAAATAGAAAATTTGATGCATTGGTTAGTCAACAGATCCCTGTGAGTGATATTGCAAATACAAACGGTTGCCGCAACATCACTAACATTGATGTTCTGAACAATGTTTTGAAGATTGTTAGTTTGGGACCAAAATTTAATTTACCGTATTTTAATAAGACACATATTCCTAATTTGAAAGTGTTGGCCAAAAACGAATCTGTTATTCAAAGCAATGAGAACAACGAGATATAAGGAGATTTAGAATAAGTCATGTTTTAAAAAAATTTTTGTCAAAAAACAGCTATTTATGTATAAAGAAAAGCTAGAGGAATTAATATTCGAAACAAAAAATTTTATAAAAAATAATCGAAATATTATTGTTCTGAGTGTTGATAAAGGGAATATGTCAGTTATTATGTTGAGGTTGGAGTACGACGCAAAAATTATGGAACTGTTGCAAGACCAAGATACATACCAAACACTGAGCAGAGATCCAACATCTTCATATCAGAGCTCAAATAATAAAAAAATAAAAAATTTATTTTCAAAATAGTGCATATCAAAAGAAACCCAAACTAAACTCACAACTTACACATCAGTTTCCCAAAGTTTTATGGACTACCCAAAGTTCATAAAAACAATCACCAGCTGAGACCTATTGTGTCGTTTATTAATAGCCCGACATACAAAATGTTCAGATATTTGGCTAAATTCTTGAACAATTCTTTTGAGTTAGTTGATTTCCTTAAAAACCAAAACATCTCACAAGGATATGTGCTCATAAGCCTAGATGTTGTGTCACTATTTACGAATGTTAATCTCGGGTTAGCTTTAGAAACAATTTCTAGTAAATGGCCTTCCATAGAATCACACACGAGAATTCCAAAAATAGAATTTCTAGAGATTTTAAACTTCTATTTAAAATCAGAGAACATTAGTGCTGCGAACATATACTACAAACAAATCAATGGTGTTGCAATAGGATCACCTTTATCACCCATTGTAGCAAGTTTTGCTCGACACGGTTCTGAATGCTATTAGTTTCAACATTACATTTATTAGGAAATATGTTGATGACCTGTTGTTATGTGTAACGGAAGATAAAACTAATGATGTACTTTCTAAATTTAATAGCAACTGTTTCGACCTCAAATTTACTTTAGAATTAGAAATAAATAACAAATTACCATTTTTGGATATTTTATTAATTCGGAAAGACAAGGGCCAAATTGACACCGCCTGGTAAGAAAAAAAACTTATGGTCTGGTCGAATCCTAAATTTTAACATTTTGCATCCATTAAGCCAAATTATTAATACTGCATTTGGATTTATAAATCGGGTAAATAAATTGACAACAGATACAACAGTTGATACCGACAATATCATCATAAATTATCTATCAATAAACAAATACCCGAATACATAATTACTAAATTAATTAATCTTTTTAGCCAGATCGGCCGTTCCCATAATGCTACAAATAATAATAATAATGTTTCCAATTCCGTTGCCTTCACTAACCAAATTCTAACATACAAATCCATTATATATGTGAAAGCTCTTAGTGAACATATTTCAAAAATTCTACGAAATTTCAATATAAATTGCCACATTACTTTTCGGCTGAAAATGGACTTAAAAGAATTTTTAGTCAACTAAAAGATAGAACTCCGGACTTATTGCGATCCAATTTGGTATGTAGTATTTAATACCATGTTATAACTATAACTTGAAATACATTGCTATCGCATAAGTCAACATAAATCGGACACTAGGGTTCCAATAAGAAATTTTCAAGCTACTACATTGTGTCAACACACACATGATACAGGTTATATATTTGGGTTTATTGAAGTAAAAATTATAGAGACTGAGAGACTATATAAGAATCGACTTTTCTTAGAAATGGTTCATATTCTGGGCAAACGAGACACTTTAGTTAGTAAAAAGAGTGATGATCCCAGTAAAATTTATTCCGGTATTATTGACACAATTTTTAAATTATAACATCAAATTCCTTAATATGTAGGTACTTAAATTCTAAAATTATAAATATTTTGATTATTATGTAGTGACCCTGAAATGTTTTGAAAAATCCTGGAATGTGTTGACTTTTAACATAAGAGAAATATTTTTGAAGACTATAAAATATACAAGACCACAATTTGTATTTCTATTGTTTTTAATAGTTTTTTGGGTATATCTTATACGAGATAGGAAGAAATTCATATTTACATTATTTTCATTTAACGGTAACGGTTAATTTTCTATGACTTTTTCTAAAACTTTCTTGTAATTTGTTTTTGTAAACAGACCTGAACAAGGTAATAAATTTACCGAAACGTCGGATTAATTGAAATTTGTTTTATTTATTGGCTGACAACCCGAAGGAAAGAAGATTGATAAAATATATCCAGCCGTTAGAAGTGTTTATTGTATGATTTTTGTTCGTTATGTTGGAAATTCTTACAAATCTGTAAGTCAAAAGTAAAAAGTGTTTTCATTGTAACTGTGTAACTCTGCAACATCCGCGACTCTTAGCTAAGCGCAAAACATGGTCAAAGCAAAATTTTATTGTAATAAGGTCAAAAATCTCGAAACCCTTAAAGATAGTATCGGATAATTAGTAAATATCAAAAACCAGTTTTATCGGTGAAAATCTGTTCTGCAGGAACTACTTACACTACATGACTATATAGCTAGATAAACCTTACTCGTAATACAACCACCAAATTGACAAATACTTATACCACATAAATTAAAACTTTTACAGATTTTACACTTCAAATTAAACCTTATACACTTCAAATTCAATCTCTTGCAATTCAAATTGCAAAAAAGGCGTTACGAATAGTAACTCTCAAAACGACGGTTTTATTTTATTTTGAAAAGGTTTTATTTGAAGAAGGTTTCTTTTGTTTTGGAAAAAATTTCAATTAGTGGTTTAATTTGAAATTGAAATCCTCTAAATTTAATTTGCAAAAGGTTGAATTTTAATTTTAGAAGGTTGACATTGAATTGTAAAAGATTGAATTTGAAGTGTAAAAGGTTCTATTTGAAGTAAAAAACCTGTATCTTAATTTCGTTTGCAGAATTTACAAACAAAAAGCTAAATTTAAATCACAGGTTTAATCTTTTTATCGCTTTAACATTTTTTCCTTCCCTAACGTGTTTTAAATTACATTGTGTTGATCGATGGGCTGAGATAACATCACCTCGAGAACCGAATGGCAAGTTATTATTGGAAGTTATTCTTTTCTGTTGCTGACGCGTCTTATTATTTCTTGTTGGAAGCTTTACGAGTTTTGGCTTGATGACTTGGGCTCTTTAAACTTATGGAAAGTGTTATCCCCAAACCATGCTCGATACCATATTCGGACTCTGGCCTCCTCACCCACTTGAGGAATATTTCCAAATAAGCGCGAATCAACATAGATTTTTATATCGCGACTGGCACACACCTAGGTTCTAATAAATGTTTGTTGGCTTAGATACCACAAATTTGACGATGTTGCATCAAGTCTTCGATAATAAGAATAAGAAACGAATGAATATGATTCAATTCAAATAGGAATCTAATACATCGAAGACTCGATCACGTTCGAATCGAATTCCCAAATAGCCCCCCAGTTTAATCATACATTTCCGCCAAGCTGCTAGACTGAAAATATCCGAGACAAGCAGTTCTAAGCTTAAAATTCCGATTTTTAGCAAATTCCTTGAATTTTCCAGAGAAGTACCACCTAGTGGATAGAGACTAATTTTTGAACCCTTCGATGGCTGTAGATTATGTAAATTTTGTTAAAATCGAAATCTTTTAATATAATCTTTTATAAATTTCATGACTTCTGTAAGTAAACCCAGGGGGGCTATTTCTGAATACGATACGAATTCGAATGTATAAGATTCGTATTTGATTTAAATAAAAAACAAGCGAATCTCATTTAAATCAAATAAGAATCTCACACTTTCGTATTCGTATCGTATTCAGAAATAGCCCCACAGAACAAAAATTATCGGCCTCTTCATTCTGTAGCATCGACTTCGGAGTGACCGTCATCAAGTTTTGTCAAATCTTTCCCTTTAAATACAAATCAATCGTATTCGGAGTTTCCGATTATATAATTCCAATATTCTATCAAATAGTTGATGATAATTCGGAAAACATTCAGAATTGTGACCAATTGTGACCAACCTAATTGTAGCAAATCAAATTAGATATTACTTATAACGAATTTAATGCTATCTCTCAGTTATATTTAGACCATCCTTTTCTTACCACAACTGATTCCCAAAATTGATGAAAATAATCTAATACCCTGTGGAGATTATATAAGCTAACCTCCTTCACTATATCCGTACCATATCGACACCCCATTCTCCATGAGGCATACTTATATATAATTATATATGAATGAATATACAATTTCAATGAATATTGATTTGGTGCGCGCTTCACCACCAAATTCCCTAAAATTCATTATAACTTATTGAATATTCGTTCCGAATTCAAAAAACTGGTTCTCCATACCTACTAAATCAGCCGAATCTAGTCTCGAAATGTAAATTGGAATTGGTCTAAGTACTAATAAACTTTTTGAAAATATTAATTATAATTTAGTTAACTTAGTAAAACTGCTTTACATTCCAATCAAAAAATTGATGTGCAGGTTTTTGAATCGGGCCCAAATTTTTTGGTGTAATTTGGTAATTGTAAAAATTTACGTTTGTGACATTGCTTGTGCGTCATTTTCATGTTCGTGCGGTGGTTTGAATAGAGCATCCTAAAGACAGAAAACCCATAAATGGGGTTAGTAGAATATGTAAAATTACATAAAAATCTTTTCCACACATTGTTAGATCGCGAAAGTACCTTCATTTTTAATTTAAACCCACAAGTGCCTCTGGCCGAAACGACTACTATCAAAATTCTTCTTACGTAAGGGAACTTTATTGCACTAAACAGAAGGCTAATTAATTTGTCATCAACTTGGAATGTTACCTCATTCAATAAACCAAAAATTAACTAGCAATTGAACTCGTTTTTGATTTTGGTAATAAATATCGTTTGTACTCATACGTGTCTTTGTCTTTACGATTTTCAAGCTAATTAAGATGCCAACATGCCATCGTTTATTAGTGTTTGTTAAAGTAGTTAATAGTATATGTTGGTCGACAAAATTAGTATGGATGCTGTGAGTCACAAAGTTCCTCCTCCAGTTAATATTGATTAAGAAATTGCTGAGTTTACCAATAACAGCTTTATTGAAATTATCTTTAGTTCTGGATGATAAATGATGGTTGAATGAAGCAATGATCCCAGAGATATTGAAGCTGATTTCCAAAGGTTTATGATTTAAATCATTTAATGTGAATGTTATTGTGTTACGATAGAAGGATTCGTTCCCTTTAGGGATGTGGTTTAATAGTTTACAATTCATATACCAGTATAAGCAGAGATTAACGAAGCAGCATTAACTATCGGATAAGGTGCTTGATGGAAGCAAATACTGAAGATCTTCTTATAAGATCTGGTGAATAAGGTGGTATGTAGACGACCTCTGCTCTTTTGATCATGGTGTGTAAATGAATCAATACACCGCCACTGGTTGCTATCTTACCTGTTGTTGGAGATAAATCTGTACAAAACATACTCGCTTGATTAGGTACATTTTTATACAACATATTCGCTCGTGAAAAATTTCGTACTAGGAATTACATAAATCGAGAACAAGATTTTGTGCACAGAATTTAAAAATTGAATCGCTTTACTTTCGCAAATTACGTGTTTGTTATTCCACTGGATGAGGTTGCTCTTCAGCGGATTAATGCTTCCATACATAAGAGGAATCATTGCCACGGAGTTATACAAACATTTGGAGTTTCGATTTAAAAATGTTGGGACATAAATAGAAGCGGAAGGTATTGGCGATCTAGGAAGATTAAACAAATCTAGTAGGATGCGTATAAAACTGTGTGAGCTAACATTCTATAGGTGATTTTACCAACTAAATTTTAAATCACTTACGAGATGTCACAGATACGTAATAAAAACTTTATACTTAATTTAATAACTTAACTTTATAATATTATATAAGACGATATTAATAAACGGTAGCCGCGAATTGCATAATTAAGCCCCAGAATAATTATGTAAGTTAATTAAATTAAAATTAAATTTGTATATCAAAGTAAATCAAGGCATCTTGCATATGTTTTCCAATCCCTCCAGTAAAGACCTTCGCTTGTTTGAAGACTTTGAGGACTGATGATAATTCGAACAGCAACCTAGTGCAACATTAGTTCAGCTAGAGGAAGCGAACCCAATTTGGAAAATATGTTGCTCCGTTGACATTGTAGCAATTTCGGATAGACTATTCTCTTTATATGTTTGTTTAGATCTTACTACCGTCTACCGTGTAGCAGTTGTGACCGATTTTGTAACAACTGTCTTAACTCGAATTTGAAAAACTTGATCATCGATTAAATTGGCAGTCAGGCTGCTGTGTATGCAGGGGAGATTCGCGAGATGCGCCATAACTGCTTACAACTTCAACAAGTCCTCACACTGCCTCTTCGTTCTGTAGGGTAAAGAAGTGGGGATATTTTTGATTGTATGTGTAGGTCGAATTTTTAACCCTAAATCAAGGTTAGGTTAGGTTAGAGCGGCTGCCAAAACGCACACTTAGACCGATGACGATCCGTTGTGATACCGAGGGATCCTACTCCCCTTCCACCTTCACTGGAACCAATTTGAGCTATTTACGTAGCGTAAGATATCTCGCACATTGCAGTTCATGAGATCCATAAGGCCGTCCAAACTATACTTGCCCAGATATTTGTGCCTCCTGTAAGCTAGCGCCGGGCATGAGCAGATGAAGTGGCTCAGAGTCTCTTCCTCCTCCTCATCAATGCAGCTTCTACAGAAGTCATTTGTCATTGACCCAAGCCTCCTCGCATGATCCCCAATGAGGCAGTGTCCTGTGAGTACCCCTACGACTATACCTAAGTCAGGTCTGCGTAGGGATAGTAGCGTCTTGGAGCGCTCCAAGTCCAGTTTCGGCCAGACTTGCCGCGCTACATTGCATGTTATGGTGTTAGTCCACCTCTTCTGTGCCGAGGCTATCGCCTCATTACCAAGCGCCCTAAAAATCGCCGCTATGGGCCTCCCCAGATTTGCCCTTTCCAGTTTCAATTGGAGAGTTGTACCTTGCCTTGCCAGTTCGTCCGCCCTACAGTTCCCCCGTACATCCGAGTGACCAAGGACCCAGACTATCTGGATATTGAACTGCTCACTCATCTCGTTAAGAGATGAGCGGCACCTCAATGCCACCACGGATGTCAGGGAAACTGATTCCAGCGACTTGATTCACCCTAAATCATACAAACCGCATTTTTTTTGGTTATTTTAGTGATTGATTAGTTAAGGAGCAGTACGAAAATAATAATACCTATGGTAAAACCGACCTCAAGAATCCACCATCACAACAACGACTTCGGAGGTACGATATAAAGACAGTGATTTGAAATTTGGAACACGGGACGTACTTAGCCTAAATCACCCGGAGGACCTCCATCAACTCTTCGAATAAGCATTTAAGTAAAACCTCGGTCTCGTAGCGCCACAGGAAACAAGTCGGCGATTACAGTTGCTCTAATCTAACTCTCTGTCACAGCAATTACATAGCAACCGATGTTGTCTATTCGTAACAAACTGTATGCCTGAAGACGATCAGATTTATACACTCAGCTTTCATAGACTTCACTTCAACATCACATTTGTGACAACGAGAAAAATCACCAATTTGACTTTGAGACGAAAGAAATGAGAATGGCATGAACATCAGGCTCTCAACATCAAAAAAATCTAGTCTGAGAGATAGATATCGCTACTTAAGAGAACTAGCAACATACTTTCATTCACGTAGCAGCGCTATTCGCAACGAATCCGGTGAATTAAAGATAGACACTAAAACCGTCATGGAATTGTAGCGAAATGATTTCTCTTCGCTTCTAAATATGTTGCTTCGCTTCGTAATATGTTGATCAAACTTTTACACTGAGGATTGTGCTACAGAAGTGCAATGAAAAGGACGCTCCAATTAAGGTATATTAGTAGACTTTCAGCAGGCATACGACAGCATTAAGAGCAATACGTTATGGAACACCTTGTTCTATCTGGGCATACCGTCAAAATTCGTGTAAATGTGCCAGGACATTTCAACCAGGATCGCAGCAAGTTACCGAGTATTTTACGCATACAAAACGCTGGTAAAGCCGTTATCACCTTTGGTTGGGAGTCTTAGACCGTTACGAAATCAAAAACGATCTCAACAAAGTTGAGGGTCATTTCTGCACTAACAAAAGTAGGGCCTCATAGGAGACCTTGCCTGATCGATTCACGAAGCTAAAATATATCTAAACATATTCGGCCACCTTGTCTGGCGTTCTCTTACAGTCACAAAAAGGCCAAATCCCTTCAAGGAATTAGCGCCAGCGGAAGGATTTCACAAAGAAGGTATGGCTTGATTATTTTATTCAAATATTAATATGACCTTCCATGTTATTCGGATAATACACTGATTTATGGTGCTTGCTTCAAAACTGTCGACAGTTTTTGATAATTTTTCAACAGAAGAACTTGACGGGTTACATTTTTCTCATATTTGTCAAAAATTACTACAACATTTCTTTCCTTAAATTTTTTTTTTGTTGAAGAATTACCAAAAATTATCTTTGGTGTATGCGTCATTGGTCGAAAATATTGGTATTGAGCAGAGAATATAAAATAAATAAAATTAAGATGGCCAACTGATCATAATTATAAAAATTCTTCTTAAATAAAGATAAATGGATTATCCACGGTTGATTGTTAGTTAGTTTGGCTTTAATTTGCTTGAACTCACCATTTGAAAACAGTTTTCTCGTATTGGTCAAATATTAATTTTTTTATCATGAATGGGTCAATGAAAGATGATTTATGTTATGTATTCAAATTGCTTAATTTGTAAGTAGTGCACTAATTAAAATTTGCTGCTAACAAAATATGAATTAAGATCCAATACTTAAATACTTACATAAAATGATCCCGAACTTTCTGTCACCGACGAGGCTACCTCTTCCTCGGTCATTGTCTCCTCCTTGATTGATGGATCAAAATCACTGTCTTTCGAGGCCGGCTCAAATGAATTATTCGCCAAAATCTCTGCCTTATTAATAATTTCATAGGTCAACTTATCCTTACTATCTGTATCGTCACGTGACGATGATGCATCATCTTCCGCCGACAATTCATTTTCACGATGATGCTTCTTATGCTTTCTTCGTTTTTTATGCTTACGATGTTTACAAAATTCATCGGCGCACTTATGCTTCCGTTTGTGTTTCTTTTGCTGTTCAGGTGTAGTGGCGGCAACATCACCATTTGATGAATCCAATGACAATTGTTGCTTTAATTTATCCTTTTTAATTTTCTTGAGACGTTTTCGTTCTCTGTGGGGACAGATAAAAAAGTTTTTTTTACGGTAATAAGAAATCGATTTTGAATCGGTATTGCATTGTTACCTTTGTGCCACTTTATCGCCGTTCTTATCCTCTTCACTGTCGTTATTACCATTATTAGATGATTGCAAAAAGTTTGATTTCGATAGTCCAAAACTATTTTCATTTTGTGCCTCGGGATTACTTTGACTCGAACGTCTTTTACGCTTGCCCAAACTAAGCAATGGGTTAGGATCGTATTCTGGAATAACAAAATTGTTATTATTGTATCGTAATGCATGTGGTTGGTTTAGTTGTTTATGCTTACCAACAATGGGATAGTCGCTTAGCAAATATCGAGTGTCTTCAACTGCTATACGACCATTATCGCCGTCGTCGAATTCAACACTAACAAATTTTTTGTCGTTTATAGAGTCGGGAGATCCCGGCTCGGCGACCGTTCCCGGATATAGACATCTGTATTGTTGGCTCCAAAATGCACAAATTCGTGTACCTGGTGGAATTTCATCGACGCTCGGTGGTGCGACTTCGATCATCTAATGAAGTAAAAGAACAAAAATTGTTAAAAATATTAAATATTGAGTAGCTGGGTTTTCAATTGAGAGTGAATAAAAATCGGGATAGATCGTAATTCTATACTTACAGCATCGCGAAGTACTTCTTCGCGCGACATAATATGCGGCCGATTACCCCGTTCCCCATCCAGTGTAACCGCATAAATATCTGGTGGCTGAATAGCACTCAACCGGCCGGCGTAAAATAGGCCACCCATCACTGTAATCACACGAATTCCATCCTTTTCTAACATCGTTTCAGTCAACGTGCACATACTATCGATCTTCCGCTTGCGGTCTTTCGCCTCCGACGATTTCTTATGATGATGGTGGTGGTGATGATGTTTTCGATCTTTTGACCGTGATTTCTTCCGCTTCGAATGATGATGTTTCACCTTCTTCGCACTTTCACCAAAAATGTTTTTCGGACTCTCACACGACGCGGCCTCCACTTTGAATGAGGAGGCAAAATTAAGTGTGCTGCTCAGCTGCGACATTTGGAAATTATTGGTATTATTTGTACTGGCATTGAATGTGGAGTGACAACTGTTTGAGTCGTAATCTTCCACTTTAATTTTACTGGCTAGCTTTTTTTGTGTTTCACCACTCGTCACCATCGCACTGGACGGTGATGAGGATGATGATGAGTATAGAAATTTGTTCCCTTTCACATTGGTATTGGTGGCGTTACGATTTTTCGAAGCGAGTATGTAACCGACCAAACTCTTTTTTTTCGCGTATATCGTTTCGGTCAAATTATTATCGTTGTCATGTTTTTTTGGGATGCCAAGCTTTCGTTTCGATGGTGTCATATTTTTGTCGTTGGCCCCTGAATTTATATCGAAATCATCGTATTTACTGGAATCCGTGTCACTCGATAACTTTGGTAGCTCAACTAAATTACTCTCGGATTGAGATGAATTAGAGAAATTTGGTGACACAACTGGAACCGAAGTAATTTTCGAGAATATTGATGATGTTGATTGCGTTGTGATCGGCGTACTACTCGTTAGGCTCGTGCCGCCGAATAGGTTTGAGGATTTTATGATTGTGTTTGGTGTATGCTTGATAAGCAGAGGACTAATTTCGTCGAGCTCACGCTTCTTTTCTTGGCATTTTTTTGTGATGTCGGCCAATTTCTGTTTCATGTCGATTTCCATGGCATTGAATAGTTCCACGGGTGTCGGATAATCACATTTCTCGTGACAACATTTTTCATTTTTACATTTTGTGTGCTTGGTAAGGGTCTCCTTTAGGTCATCGTCTATATCGTTATCGTTCTCTTCGCATTCCTCGTGCTCCGCCCCCGTCGATGAATGCTTCCGCTTTTTACGATCCTTATCTTTCGATTTTTTCGATGATTTCGAGTGTTTGTGTTTACGTTTTTTACCGAATTGCTGCTCACCGGAAACAGTGTTATCGTTTAATGGGCTCGACGGACTAGTCACAGCCTTATTGCGTTGATCGATTTCTTCTTGAAATCGCTGTTCGGCTAGGGCGCATAATAAATTTAGACCTTCGAGCTCGGCGGCATCATCAGTGGCTAAAGATTTATTCGCCAGTTCCGCTGTTGGTGTTGTTGTCATAATATTTGGTGTCATAATTTGTTCGACGATTTGTTGATCGTGCTCTTCAGTTTCGTCCATTGATCCTTCGTCGATTGGCTCCTTTTTAATAAAAGCTTTCTTCTCGAATGCCTCTATGCTGTTAGACAACAATTCGAGTCCGCTTACATCGACATGGATTGGAGTTTGATTGTGCATTTCAATGTTCGGTTTGACGAGCGGAACACATTTTCGATCGACTACTTCGTCTTCAATCATATGACTATTCACGTCATGGTGGGTTTCTTCTGGTGGTACAGTGCAAATTTCTGGTGGTGGGAGTATAGTTGCGACCGCCTCAGCAATTTGCACTTGCATCATATGATTTACCTCACTAATATGATGATGACTATTGGCAATCGAAAAATTTGTTGTGGCCACTAGTGGTGGCATCTGATTTACATACTCGGTATTTGTCTCCGTCATTGAATTTAATTCATCGGGGACCTCGTTGCTCTGCAACGGGATCGCCAGTTTAATAATATCACATTTTCCAAAGAGTTTTGTTTCAATTTTCTCGTTCTCAATAATTTGTACGCTACATCCGTTTGTCAGGGTTGGCGGAATATCATCGTTTAGTTTATTATTGTTGTTGCTATCATTTAGATTATTACTATTATTATTATTATTACTACTATTACTATTTGCAATAATATCACAATTATTTGTCGTATCATCACATTCATTATCGTCTAGTTTATGGCACTGGTTACTAGTATCGTCGTTATAATGCTCTGGCATTGAGCAATCATCATGGCCATGATTCGTATTTTCATCTTCGCTCAACGAATCCGTTTGGATATTGGCGTCTTGTACTTCAGGTATATTACAGGTGGTGGTTAAATTTTGTGGTTGATCGGACGGCGGTGTTAAACATGCAGACGTTTCGGCAGGTACTTGAATTAGAGGAGGTGTAATATTATTACGACAATCCAATGGAGCCTCAATCGATGCCATTTGTGCATGCTGCTGTTGATGCTGATGATGATGATGATTTGTCGGTGCGATTTGTATCAAATTACCCGGATGCTGGTAATACAATTGTGTCGGTAGGTCATTTGTTTGTACCGCAGTAGCGATAGTCGCTGTTTGTATTGTCGATTTTTCCTGTTCGAATATCGTCGACTGGTGATGTTGGTGGTGATGATGGTGTTGCTGCTGCAAATGATGGTGGTGTGTTGTACTATTTGTGCCATTTGTACTTCCGCTACAATCTTCGATTTTAATTAAGGTATGCGAAGGAATCGGTAACGGGATTGTTGTATTTGGTTTTCGTTTTGATTCGGTGAGTGCTACTAGTCTTGTACTATGCGTTTGAGTGTGCTGATGCAGCGTTGTACTCGCGGTGGCTAAATAATCCGATCCGAGTAGTTGGAGTGGCGCTAATGGTGGCGGTTGAATTTGTTGCGCCAACGGTGGTAATAGCAAATGAGGTTGAATAGATGTTTGAGGATAAGTTGGCCAGACAACGGCTTGTTGAAATGGTTCTAGGTAAGAGATATATATTTTATCTAAAAGAAATAAATTTGGCGGGAAGGAAAATAAAAAAAAAATAAAAATATTAAACTAAAATCGAAATGCGAAATGAGTTAATTGAAAAAAGTTTTTTTTTTTAGTTACGAGAAAATTAATTGCAAAGCAGATTTAAACAGTAAATACACGGTACACTACTGATACTCTCTAATTACGAAACAAATGTTTTCTTAGTACTTTATATAATTTATTTACAGTGAAACCAACATAAACCCGAAGTAGGTTTGACTGTATATAGCGGCGTATTAGTAACATTGAATACTTACCATACCGACCATAATTTTCTTTTTATTGAAATTTATTTTTAATTTTTTACTTAAGATGTGTGTGATTTACGATCAAAACATCATAAATGTCAATAAACTGATTTATGATTGAAATGTATTTCGTTTTACGTATTTCTGTTCGAAAGATTTATGGTTGCGTGAGAGGAGAGGTATTAGTCTATTTAGGCGGATTATTTTAAGAGTGGCGTATAATCTTCACACAATAATTAAATGGGAATTGTGTTAAACGAGAAGCTGGTCGTTAAATATTCTGAGATCTATATTTAAGAAACATTAAGACGATAGCATTATAGTTGCATGGTATAGAACATGATGACATCAGGACTACATAAGCATGTACATACACTCAGCGACAAAAAACCCTCGCACAAAATTTTGTCTAGAAATTTTTACTTTCCAATTAAAAAAACACAATTATATACTGTTACACATAACTGTCTCAGAATTAAAATTGATTATTGAAGAGGTTTGGCATAACAAAATTGATTTAAATTGTTTGGAAAATGTATACGAGTCGATGCCGCGGCGTATTAACGAAGTTATTAAAAAGAAAGGAGGTTGTACTAGTTATCAAAAATTTTTAAGAATTAAAGGCAAAATAAAGCAATAAAATGAAGGGATGTGAAGTTTATCCTACATTTATCCTAAAAATACAAAAACAACAAATTGTTTAATAGTATGTGTGAAAAGGTAACATTTAGGCGTTTTTCAGAAACCTACGATATAACTATATAAAAGTTTAATTGCAAATAATATATTTTATATATTGTTTTTAGTTATACTAAATAAATTAAACATATTAAAAGATTAAGATAAATTAAAATAGAACGGCACGTACCGATTTAAACAGGTATTTTGACATAATACTAAACGCATTTATAGGAATTGCTCATCGGATTCCTTTATTGGGTGATAAGATGTAGGCCTAATTTAGCTACTGACCAAGTTTTAGAATTTTGGCTTGGATTTCTGATACCCAAATAGAGATCAATATATAGTATAGGGACCAAACAATATACCTCAAGTTGGCGAACTCTTTGACGTAATACTAAACGCATTTATAGGAATTGCTCATCGGATTCCTTTATTGGGTGATAAGATGTAGGCCTAATTTAACTACTGACCAAGTTTTAGAATTTTGGCTTGAATTTCTGATACCCAAATAGAGATCAATATATAGTATAGGGACCACACAATATACCTCAAGTTGGCGAACTCTTTGACGTAATACTAAACACATTTATAGGAATTGCTCATCGGATTCCTTTATTGGGTGATAAGATGTAGGCCTAATTTAGCTACTGACCAAGTTTTAGAATTTTGGCTTGGATTTCTGATACCCAAATAGAGATCAATATATAGGGACCACACAATATACCTCAAGTTGGCGAACTCTTTGACGTAATACTAAACGCATTTATAGGAATTGTTCATCGGATTCCTTTATTGGGTGATAAGATGTAGGCCTAATTTAGCTACTGACCAAGTTTTAGAATTTTGGCTTGGATTTCTGATACCCAAATAGAGATCAATATATAGTATAGGGACCACACAATATACCTCAAGTTGGCGAACTCTTTGACGTAATACTAAACGCATTTATAGGAATTGCTCATCGGATTCCTTTATTGGGTGATAAGATGTAGGCCTAATTTAACTACTGACCAAGTTTTAGAATTTTGGCTTGGATTTCTGATACCCAAATAGAGATCAATATATAGTATAGGGACCACACAATATACCTCAAGTTGGCGAACTCTTTGACGTAATACTAAACGCATTTATAGGAATTGCTTATCGGATTCCTTTATTGGGTGATAAGATGTAGGCCTAATTTAACTACTGACCAAGTTTTAGAATTTTGGCTTGGATTTCTGATACCCAAATAGAGATCAATATATAGGGACCACACAATATACCTCAAGTTGGCGAGCTCTTTGACGTAATACTAAACGCATTTATAGGAATTGCTCATCGGATTCCTTTATTGGGTGATAAGATGTAGGCCTAATTTAACTACTGACCAAGTTTTAGAATTTTGGCTTGGATTCCCATCCGTTACATGATGGGCCAACATGGGAACAATTAAAAAAGAGTTAACAGTTCAATTCGAAGATTCTCGTTCAGTCGACCAATTGCAAATTGAATTGATTAAAGTCTGTCAATGTGCAAACGAAGATGTTTTTGCGGTGCACCAAAAAATCGAAAAAATGGTTTACCACTAACTGACAAAATGAAGAATTGACAAAATCTAGCACTGTAAACAGACTAAATGGCAGATCGTGCTCGAACTTTACATAATGAGAGAGGACAGTTGTGCCAACTTAGCGATAATAAAAAATATGCAATCCCTTTCAGCGGGCTTTTTAAATCATCATTTCCCGGTACTTTTTTGACAGAATGTACACCTAATCCATATCAAAAGTAAAACGAGTACGTTTGTCAGTCAAGTTACAATTTCAGTAAGTTTAGTGAATACCAACGATTATCCAGTTAATATCGGTAAAATAAAACTGAGCTTTTAGCAAGTTCCTTAGAAGCAAGATTGACCAAGCTTACTGAAAATCTAAATCTCAGTCACTTGAACGAAAAAGAAAAATCTTCCATATTCAAAATTAGCCGTGATTTCAACGTTGTTTTCTACCTTGGAAAGCGATACTCTGACGGACTACAACAAATGCGTGTTGTCATTAGATTCTAACATTTCAAAATTCGCAACCTGTTCACGTCAAATAATATCGTTTCCCCGAATCACCTAAAGACGAGGTTGATAAACAAGTTCATAGGATGCTAAACGAAAACATTATCGAACCAATTAATAGTCCTTGGAACTTTCCTTTATTGATCGTTCGCAAGAAATCTTCAGCTGATGAACGAAAATGGCGTTTAGTTGTAGGATTTCATTGGTTAAACAACATTACTAGTGATCAATTTTTCCCTCTGCCGAACGTAACAGAGATATTAGACCAACTGGGCAAAGCAATGTATTTCACGACACTCGATTTTTCAAATGGGTATCATCAAGTTAAACTGCATGCTGATGATAAAGAAAAGACAGCGTTTAGTACCCAAGCCGGTCGTTGCCATTTTTTGCAATTGCCATTTGGTCTGAAGGAAGGCTCCCAATTACATTTCAGCGGCTCATGAACACGATATTATTGGGGTTAAATGGTTTAATATGTTTTATATATCTTGATGATTATTCCAAGATCTCCGAACCTTCAAGTCGATTATTACGGTTAAATGTAGAATTTTAATAGAATGCTCATTGAGTCGTTACTTCATCTCCTATACTTTAACGTCCTAATTTCAATGACATCTTCATTCTAACTACAGACGCGAATGATTACGCAATCGGAGCGATTCTATCACAAGATGTCGAAGGAAAACATCTACCAATCTCATTTGCGAGTAGATTGCCAAACGACGTGGAACGAAACTACCATTCCGTGGAAAAGGATCTAGTTTGGCCTACTCAACGACTAATCATCGTCCTTTAATCTGGCTGAAAACAAACCCGAAAGCTTCTTCTCAGAGAATTTTAATCATGCACTTAGTCGTTTAAAAAATCAAAGGCTCAACATATCTGAATCCGCTAAAATAATTGCAGCTGTAATCAGAGCACAATCGAAACGAAAAGCTTAAGATGACACCGGTGATATATCTGAGGATATTTATTTATTTATTTATTTATTACCAGCACTAATAAATAGCATAGGTTACAATATCAATAATTTTGTAAATAAAAAAAGAGTTACAAATTATTATTTCGAATACGACTCTTAAAACGATCCCTTGAAATGTTAAAATCGAAAAGTTCTGAATATTGGTTAAAATATTTTGACGTACGCGCGACTGGTTCATCAATTCCATAATTCGTACGATGAAAAGCAATACTCAGTCTTAACTGTCGTGGACGAAGAATTCTTTTAGGAATCCGGGCAATCAATCTTAGCACAAATTACATCCCAAGCAAATACTGCATGAATTATCTCTCTTCTGAATTCAAGACTAGGAATGTTCAAAAGTGTACAACGACCGGCATAAGAAGGTAAACTAAACCAAATACTATAACACAAACTCCCAATAGTTCCATTTTTGGTAGTCCTTTACTTTCCACCCAACAAATGATATCACGAACAACAATGCACCAAACCGAAAATGACATAAATGAAGTTATAAAGGAATTCCATATTACTCCTCTTGGTAGACATCAGGGCCTAGATTCTGATCAAGTGAGAAATGACAAATGACAATTTTTTGTGACTTTGTACTAAAATTTTAACTGCTATAAAATGACAATTTAGTTGTGAGTTCTAAAATGCGATTCTGATGAAGTGACTTTTTCAAAATGTCACAAGAAAAAAAATGACAAATTAAACAAAATTGTCATTGATTTGGTTTTCCGTGGCAAAAGTCAGCTGCATTTTTAAATAAAATATGTGTGAGTATATTTTGTTAATTTTTAATAATTCTTGTTATAAATTTTAATTGTTTATATTTTAATTAAAATGAAACAATATTTTATCTATTTTTATATATGTATATAATGTGTATGTAGCGTGTAATATCATTAAAATTAATCTTAAAATATAACTGTGGTAAACTAGAAATGTAACTGCTGTAAACTGCTGTTAATGTCATAACTCATTTCATCAGAATCGCAAATTTTCCGTGACAATATTTTGTACTAATAACAAAATGTCACGAAAAATTGTCATTTCATCAGAATCTACCCCCAGGGGATATTCAAGAACAATCAAGCGACTTAAACAATATTACGAGTTTCCTAGTATGAATGATCGTGTCAAGTCATTCATTAATGTTCTTTATATCAAAAAAATAAAGTATCTTATCTAAATAAATGTGTCATGTGATTAATGTTGATGTTAAGAGGAACCAAGATGTAGCCGAAGGAATTAGTAATTAAATTTTGAAAGCTGTTGCTAGTTTTGTCGGTCGTGCTCTTGCTCATATTTTCAATTTTTCCTTGGAGCATAGAGTGGTTAGATGCTCGTTGTGATAAGGGAAACTAAAAACCACTTGCAATCTAACCAGTAGTTCTCAAAGTTCTCGAAAAGGCAAGTAAAAATAGAGTTACCATATTCCTAAATCACTGTGAAACACTAAGAGTTCATCAGAATGAATCACGTATGTTGGAATTATTGGATGTTCGTATTCATACCGGTTTCAAGAATGTTAATATTTGTGCAGGTTTATTTATTGACGCTTCTTTATTGACGCTTGGGTTGGTGCAATCCAGGCCATATTTGAGTGTGTTTAATTCATTAGAACTTTATGAAGCGGTCTAATTATAAATTAAAATCGCCTAAATGTTTGCAATTGGCCAATACACTCGCATTTTTTTGAATTTTGAAAGATTTAGTATAAACTTCACATCTCTATATAGACGTGTGAAGTTTTTCCTAAAATAATACTAAACGCCATGTTTTTTTATTTAGGAGAAATTTAGGATAAACTTCACATGCATTAAAATGAATTACTATTTATAAAACTGTGATTTTATTTTAAAAATTAAAAAATTAAATAATTTCTTGATCTTAATATTGAGAATTAATCTTGAGATTTATCTCATAATTTTCAATTATTTTTGTTTTTTGTTTAATTTTCGATTTACAATTTATTTATTATTTAAAATAAAATATACTAATTAAATACAAAAGTTTTCTTGAAATTAAACTTTTACGAAGAGTTTCTAAAGAAATTGTTAATGCGAGGGTTATTTTGTCGCTTAGTGTATGTATGCTTATATATAATTGCTATAAAGCGCGCTGCAATTAAACCTTCAATGAAATTTTAATTATGTACAACAAAGATTGCGGCAAATTGTTTCAATATATGAAACCAAGTAATAATAAAACACCTAATTTATTACAATTCCAAAATCTAGACTAAATCGGTAATGGTTGAAAAAAATGTTTTGAATTTGATTTAAAAAATTAGAATCCTAACCTATAACCATATTTCGTTGTAAATATTTAACGCAAAGTTGAACGCAAATGAAAGTATTTCGAGCAAGCGCGATATCAAAGGAAAAGCAGATGAGCTCTTCATAAGTATAGGGCTCATTACATCAAAATTTCCAAAATGTCGATGGTTAAAAAATTTGAAATTGTCTACAATTATTTTAGGTTAATTCAAAAGTTTGCTTTATTTAACACATGCTCCCCTCCCCCCTCTGCCCCCCTTACAGCTACAATTAATAACAGAAAATTGTTTTTCTTATTTTAGTGAAAGCTTTAAGAAAAATTAAAATTTTATCAATTTTCACCAACAATTTCGAAAAAACTTTCATTTAAAAGTCCCAACTCACTTTTCCGGAAGACGCTTTTTCAACTTGATTTTCCAGCAAATCACAAAACCTCCCTGATTCCTCTTCTAGCAGGCATCATGTATAATTTCATTGATAAGAACGGTTTAATACAAAACTGACTAAATCAGAATTTATGTATAAACAGATGCAGCTCAGGTAATACACATAGATATCAGAATAAGGATCTTCTCAAGATTCCGACATCGTGTTTGGTAATCATGACATGACAACGGTCTCCACGTATCTTTGCGTGACGGAAATGCTCTCTTGCATCACTCTTCAGCGAGCCTGTATCGTAACTGGCACTACTCCAGAGTTAACACCGAAATAGTCTCCTACGATGAGTCCGTCGCTGGGTGGTGTCTATTAGACAGCATTTTCGTTTGTTGGTGCAATAAAAAAATAATAACGACACATAAAAATGGTTTTGTGACGAAGTCCAACTAAGTTAAGTCCAACTAAAAGAAGAAGCAAAATGCAATAAATTTTCTTAATTATGAGTTTGACTATATGCGGATTTCATTGGATATTTTTGGCCAACCAAAAACTAGGTCATATAAATCTTAATTTTTTCTGGGAAACTCTATACTTTGAAATTTGAAATTAAGTTGTGTTAATGATGTTTTCGGATTTTGCCCAAGCCGGAAATTTTGTCTACCAACCAGCTTGAGATGTATGTAACCATTTCCTTCTGGAATAATTCTTCACAAGACAATTTCTTTATCAATTTTCCGTAGTAATAATTCCAAATCCAATCCAATAAGTTAATTGTCACAACTGAGTTTTGAAGGCTACCTTCTATAGTAATTCTATTGGAGCATCCTCTGTATCTCTGTCGAATTTAACCAATGCTGACAATCAATTTAACGATGAATTGAAAATTCTTAACAAATAACGGTGCGGAAAATTTTGTTAGCTGGCTTTCAGGAATATCCGGATCCCAAAGAATCATATTAAATTGCCAAGGTAATACGAAAAAAAAAAAATTCGGACAAAACGCCATGGAATATAAATCGATCTTCGCATGAATTTCGGGAAATCTAATTTTATAGAAATTTTTTAAATTTTAACTTGGCCCGCGCTTTGACGATTGTGTTTCTGGTTTTTTTAGTTTTCGGTATTTTCCGTTTGGGGACTTCCCAGTTAAAATCCAGAAAAAATTTTGTTTAAAATAAATGACATTTTTAAACGTCAAATGTCAAACCGGTTTATATATACATATGGTATATATACGAACACAAAACCACATCAATATTTGTTTCATGTACTTTTCACACCACAAAATTTACATTGATTTGAAAAAACGAAATGAATTCGACATACATTTGTTTTTGTTTAATTTTGGATCGCAGGTGATTCCTTTAGAAAATTTGTATACGATTTTCGAAGTTATGTCCATGTAGATTTTGTTCTTTCCGGAAAATGCAATGTGCCGTTTATTTAGCGTCTTACTTTGGTACATGCTATTACTATTCGAATAGAGCCAAGAATTATTTTATTTCGTACGTTCAAACTTCAAACTCTTTGGAAAACATTGGAATATCTTTAACGGAAATTTGTATTGTTTGTTCTATTTTCCATCTGTAATATTTTATTTTTTGGACTCAAAAGTCTTATTTCAAACTCAAAACTAACACCTGATCATCACTTCGAAATCAAAATACTAATTTCTTTATTCAAACAAAAGATGCATCCTAGAAATTCCAATTTTATAATACAGATTCCTACCTCTCATATTCCAATCTTCATAATGCCAATTCTTATCTATAGGGTTACCAACTCGAACCTTTTACTCCGGAGTCTTCGGGTTTGGAGCTATATCTATGGAGCTACGGAGTTGGTAACATTTCTCTGGATTTCGTTCCAATTTTTGCAAACGATCAAATGACAATTAAATACACAATCAAATTTGTTCAAATCGAACGACATCGCTTTTTCAACATGAAAAGTTTTAACAATTCATTTTCTAACTTATTTGCTAATTGTTAATTAGAAAAATATATTAGTCAGTGGCAGTTGCTGATTTAAATTTTCACGCATATAATAAATCAAATTAATTTTTTTAAACTTACGGACAAATTTACTTTGGAACAACATATTCTTGTTTTATAATATTTTATTATTAAATCCTATTAGGGAGCATTTTTGTTTTTTATTTCAAAAACAACCAAAGGTTCTAAGGATTCCGCTATTATAAAATTGTTATACAACTAAGTTGTTTGATAATTTTAAATAGCTCGCTTAGAACCAGTATCATAAAAAAAAATGGTTAAGATTTATCGATATACTTAAACGTTTTGGTTAGTCGAACTGATATTACACCATTTTTACCAAGTAAATTTATACTGAAGTCTGATGTACTTCAAATTCACAGCTAGTTATATATATATATACAGTTGTTGTAATTCATCCACATTTCAATTTCACCTGCTAGGGATTATCTCTGGATTTCGATTACGTATCTCCTACATTTCGAGTAACAAGTTTCAAGAACTTGCAATTCATCAAGTCGCTATTCCAATAAAACGCGATTATGTAAGATTACGAGAACTTGAAATATCTTATATAATCCCGTCTTGCTAAATTTTCATAAAATTCACGAAGTGAATTACTTACGAAATTAACCAAGAGACATCTCAATTTTCGGATTTCGTAGTTTTATATAATTTTCTAAAATAAAGAATTCTATACATTGGAAATGTCTTAATAGGGATTGTTCCCGTTGAGTTGCGTCATATGTAACTGAATCGATATTTTAGATGGGTGTGAAGTTTATAACAAAAAATAACACGTATACGTATACCATTCCAATTGGAGTTTTTTTTTATTCGGAAGTATGAGTGATTTACACTGTTAAACCACAGTTTTATGAGATAGACATATACGAGATGATACTTGCTATCATGTTTTAATATTATATCTGTTTTTTTCTAATATTACGTCATATGTGAAATTTGATTTTTTTTTATTGCGTCATATCGCTTCTGCTGGATCGAATAATTTACTGTTCAAACCAATAACATGAATACCAAGGGAGATGAGCGATAAACGTTCGAAGGAGACAGACGTGTTTTTGTCTGCTCCGTAAAATAAAATGTTTTTTAGTGTAATTTTAAATTAATTTTTATTTTTCCATTTGTATGTGTTTTTGTGTTTAATAAGTGATGTAGTTTAATGTGAATTTGGAAAATGTAATCCACCGGGATGCATTTATCAGGCAATGTTTTGAATTTATAGTGAAAGAAATATAATTTCTTGATTTCTTGATTAATTGCATGATTTTGATTTTAATGTTTGTGTGATTGTACATAAAATCTAAATGCAAATGTCTCATATGTTACATCGAATTAGAATTAAAATTAAAATTGACTCAATTTGATATATACGTAGTTAATTGTTCATGCAATCCTAGCCAGCTAATTAAATTACCGATCCGTTGTATATAGTCAGTACATGAGCACATCTCTGAGATTTTTGTTAATTGACTTAGTGTAGTACCGCTTTCAAATCATTTTTGGGAAAATTTCTTAATTTATGAAAATTTGTCATTCGAGCCTAACTCATCATAAGTGAATGGCACTTGCACTCCTAGCCAGCTAATTATATTACCGATCCGTTGTATATAGTCAGTACACGAGCACATCTCTGAGATTTTTGTTAATTGACTTAGTGTAATACCGCTTTCAAATCATTTTTGGGAAAATTTCGTAATTTTTGAAAATTTGTCATTCGAGCCCAACCCACCATTCGAGCCCAACACATCATATTCTAACCAGCTTATTATATTCTCAATCCGTGGAATATAGCCCCTACATAAGCATATCTATTAAATTTGTGTTATTTGATTTAATGCGGCACTTTCGCCCTCATTTTAGTATTCAAAACTTTCTAATGGTTTATTTAATTAATTGATATAACATATAACGTTTTGATAATTTCCAAATTTGGTTAGTATTGGCAATTTTGTATGTATAACCTTTTTGCATTATTAATTCTAAATCGAAATACGAGAAATTAATGTTTTTTAATTTCTCATTTAACGCTTTTTTGTGTAGCTACATTTTTTAACGTTAGTAACTTTTTTAACACTTTTTGTACCACTTCTTTCTTACACTATTTTTAGTGGAAAACTGCACTTTAAATTAACGTTAGAAACTTCACTCCGGTGTCTGTGGTAATATCCGAAGTATACCCGGCTTCGAGTGTTGCGCTCATGCACTGTTTTTCGATAACCCTATACATATATTTATTTACATTTTTTAAACACCTGAACCTCGAACATATATCAGCGCACGAATTTATGTTTTCTATACATGCTATAGGTACACAATTTTCTTTTGAGAATTGATAATAAAGTTTACACCACTCTTAAATACAAAGTATAATTAAAATAGCAACCCATCACCAAATTAGTAATTTTAAAAGTCAGTCACTTCCGTTCCAACTCACTGCTAATGTTTTGATCGTAAACAAGCTTAACATCTTTAATTTTAAATTTAATTTTTTGAAAAAAATATTTTCTCAAAAACAGTTAGATAAATCATAAAAATATATATGTATGGTATCAGTGTATGTTTTTTTGTGTTAATGTTATATTTATACAAAGAGAGGAAAATCGGATAAAACGGGAAAACTAAAATATGTGTATACGAAGAAAATAACATGTGAAAACTAAAAATGTATAATACCTAAGGTTGTTGTTGGTAAAAATAAAAATTGACCTGTTGCTGGATCCCGTACTAATTGAAATCCTACTGGTGGCATCGGTAACATATTTGGTAACATGGATTCCATTGATACGGGTGCTGCAAAAAAAGAAAAAAATGGTAAAATACAATTTGTTATCAATAAAATGTATTACAAAACAAAAAAAAAACTGGATACGGTAATTTCAACGAGTAAACGACGAAACCTTACTTTTACATAAAAACTATATTACGTAAATAATTGTATTGTACGAATATGAGTATACAGTAAAATATGAATAGAAGAAAAAAAAAACTTTTATCAAATGAAAATAAAACAAATCGCTGATTGGTCGAAGGCAAAAGCTAAAAATAAATTAAACTTTCCTCGTTTTACATATAAATTATACTTTGTGCGCACACAATGGGAGTTAACTAACGTTTTATTGGTCTCCAAGATTTGGCTCCACATTTTATGAAAAAAAAAAAAGTTGTTTAGTATTCTTTACTTTTTGGTTATGGTTTTGTTGTACAACAACATTACAATCGAAAAAACGTGATTCGCGATTGTAAATACAAATTTATTAATTACAGTAATAAATTAATTAAATTTATTCGCGCGATTTTAAGCTACATACTATATACATATATGTAGGTATATTGTAAAATTTATATCGTGTATTATATAATTTTATTATTAAAGTTTGGGTTCGATAACCTATTAGAGAAGACACTTTATATTCGTGTAGAACAGTTCACTTAAACAAAACGTTCTTTGGCGTCTCTGATTAATGATCATGATGTCAATGCTTGTAATGGTTTTAGAATAGATTCAGGTCAGAGAAAATCTCATTGACTTATTGGCGAAATTATTTTTTTTTGAAAAAATATAAAACAAAAATTAAGAATGGAAAATCAAATTTGCTTACGGAGCATCAGATACATTGTTACAATAGGAAATATTTTGTTTGTTTTATATTATTATTATTAAAGGAAAATGCTACGATTGGTCTATTTTTATTACATCGCAGAAACCAGAGATGTCAGAGAGATAAATTATTTGAAATATCCGAAAATTTTTAATCTGAAAAGACCTTTTTCAAATTTTAACATGCTAAACTATATTTAAATTGGCTAACCACCATTTTGTAGCACACTATGACCAAGAAAACAGTTTGCCTACGCATAACTAATACACAAAAATAAACTTAAATATTAATCAACAAGAAAAAATTAATAAAATTATTTACAGATAGACTTTAAAAAATGGAATTTCCATTGTTGTTGCCCCAGTCTACAGTGTTCACCATGTTAAACGACAAACTTTGTATTTCTCTGTACTATCTGAAATAAATTTCAGATCGAAAAACAGCAATCTGTGGTTGTTCGGATATAATAAAAAAATGCAAAAATTTTCGGATCGATCCGAGAAAATAAAAAAAACGCATAAGGTTTTTTTTATATCTCTTTGATAGAAGCAATTTAGCAAATCATTTCCAGCTTTGAGTGATCTTGTTCATCGGGCTTTGATAAAAACAAAACTGATTAAGAGAGTTAATTTTGCAATAACTCCTATTTTTTGTACAACTTTATAAATGAAACGTTTTTATCCAGCAAATTAACTGATAAACTAAAAACGTTTAAATTACTTCAATATTCAAATCTGAGTGACCGTTTGACCCTCTGGAACAATTCATGGTAAACTACGATTTTCGAGCACAATTTTCTTCACTTTTTCGATGTTATCGTCGTTAACAGAGGTGGATGGACGACTCGCGTGAGGCAGTTTTCTACGACCTCACGACTCTAACTGAATGCTTTATGCCACTCAAATACTTGCATAGACTCCCCAAAACACTTTTTCGTAGCCGTAATTCCATTGGAAACACAAAATTTCAAGCAAACTCATTGTTCAATCAATCAATCAATAGTAAAAATCGCCAGACAAACTTTTCGCGTCGTAAACAAATGGCTGCCAAACTCACACTAATGGACTTATTCTGCTCAAATGTCACACGAATGTCAAAGAAGTGGACCAGTCCGGGTCAAATTCGATCAGATGGTATGCTTTATTCGGAAAATGATTTAACTGACGTTAATAAATAGTACTTGCAAAAGCGTATTATTATGAACGAGTTTGAAAGAGAAATATGTATCTGTTACAAAAATTAGTAGAAAAACTATAGTATTTCACAAGAATGATACTGCCTTACCAAATTTTGACATTTTGTACCATGAAAAAACGCAAACGGATAACTATATTGAAATGTTAAAGTAAGAATTTGAAATCTTATTAATAATTAGTAAGTAATTTTGCCGACTAACTAATATTCTATTATTTTTACCAGTAACACGGCAAAAAAAATTCGTGAGAGTATTATGTATATAAAAAAAAACACCAGTCCCCAATAATCTTACGTTACCAGCGCTAATAAACGGTGAATGTGAAATTCCTGAAATTTTGAAAAATTTCATAATGAACTGTATTTGCAGCTATAAAGAAACTAATGATCCATTTAAAATTTCAAAAGTAAATGCCATATGTAGTGACATTACATATTGTGCTACCAACGGTGATATAAAGCTTGCCAAAAATATACCTAAGTACAATTCAGATTACATTTTTTGTTAATTATAAAATTTAACATTAAAGGAATAGCAATGAAAACTTTATTGAGTAGTAATAATAACCATTTTAAACCGATTACAGGACATTCAATTAATTGTAACTTGCTTAAAGAAAAATGAAATTGAATTGGTTTTCTCTTCAGATTCACTACAGTATTTTACCTGAAGGTATGTTTCCTACTCCCAATTTAAATACAGGATTAGGTTTTGATAAGATTGTTTTGTGGAAACTGCTAACGGGGAAACACATTACATGACACCGTTCGAATAGCTTATGAATCGCATTGGAGGTAATGAAAATGAATCGCCCATTTACGATAACTTATTTATACAATTAGAGGCATTTCATATAGAGTTAGCATAGGTAATTGGCAAATACTTAGATGGATCCGGTGGTGAATATATCCTCCAAGAAAGTGGAATTCTTGCTTTAGTTTACACTTATACCATTATTATAGGAAAATATTACAATAGGTATTCATAATAAGGATAACTTTTCTATTTTTTTTTAATTTTAATTTTATATTTTAACGGCTACATTTGCTTTTGGGAACAGCATTTCAAATGTTGCACTTTGAGGAGTTTTTATGATAGTATAAATATGATGAAAATGAACATTATTATATAACAACAGACATTAATTGGAAAACATGGTGAAACAGCTAAAGTTTGGTGTATTTATATTGAAATTGTCTCGCTATAACGTGAATTTTCTTGTTGTGTAAGAACGAGACATTTCGAAACCTATTTAATTTGTCTTGAGAAAATATCTTCATTATTTTTTACAATTAACCATTGTTATTATGCTTAATGGTTGACTAAATATTTAAAAAATGTATATAACTTAAACCAAACGAAATAGATTTAACATTGGAACAAACTATTAATACAGATGCAGCTAACAAGTATAAAGGTATATCTGCATTTACGAATTCTATACCACTAAGGACTTCATTATACTCAACATTTTTAACAGTTTAGATCTGAATACCAATGACGATGTTTCTAAAGATTTACGTCCAAATATGAATAAGAAAAATAATGAGGACTTGCAAACATTGAAAATGCAAATTATAAATTGCTGCAATCCATTCAAAACATTGGAAAACCCAAAGATTTTAAATATTAGTTCTGGTAATTTAACTTCTGCCGTTACTTCAAATATTTGTTAAATATTTTTGATTTTGGGGGCAACCAGAAAAATTGTTTTACAACAAAGTGCTTAGAAGAACCGCAGCAAGATTTCTAAAACCGATAAAAAAATGTAATTTCAAATTTTTCAAAAGAGGCTATATCACCGGAGAGAGACTGGTAGTAAATGTAGTAGTGATAAATTACGAAGCGTAAAACTAGAACGTAATTTATTTGCCAGGATCATATTCATTACCATTGACAAACAAATTAATATGGAATTGGTATTAGCCTACCCTGGATGGAACTCCTCACAAGAGGCAAAAATCAAAACTTTTGAGACATATCGAAGGAAAAGTAACTAGTTATCAACCATCTCCATTTGGTACAATTATTTTTGATGGAATGTTGTTAGTGCATTTGCTTAGAGATGTTCCTACAACTTACGATGGTCTGATTAAGCATTTGTTAAATAAAATGTTTAAATCGTAAGCAAAAGAAATTCGACTGATTTACGATACTTATCTTAGTTCATCTATAAAAGTCGTTGAACGAAACAGACGTATATGTTCGAATATAATATAATTGGGCTTGATCAAAAAATTACCGCGTAATCTCCATAAGGCTTTGCAATCGGAATCATTCAAAACTAAATTTGTAATTTTTTTTTGTTACAACGCTACAAAATTATGGATCAAATTTTTATAGTTTTTTTAATGAAAAAACGTTGTATTGTTTAGCCGAAAACGAATGTTACAAATTTAGTGCAATTGTAGGTGAGATATGGTTGGAAGCTGATGTCAAAATTGTAATTCATCGAAGCAAGATAAATAGTTTGTCACCAAATTTAGTTGTTCGAGTAATAGATACGGATATTATGATAATTATATTTGGAATTATAGTATGTATAACTTTCCAAATTTGAAAATTTATGTGGAAGTTGAGCGGCTATGTAATAATTCTTTAAGTTATATAGAACTTCACAAATTATACGAATATCTCGGAAGTATGCTTTGTAAATATGTACCAGCATTCCATGCTTTCACTGGATGTGAAAGGAAAAATAAAACCATTCAAATTACTGCAACAAAATCATAAGTTTCAGGAATCTCTTTCGGCGTTAGGTTTATCTGAAGAGGTGGAAGATGTTTCTTCAAAACTAGAAAATTTTGTGTGTTCGATGTATGGCTACTCTAGTCACATCGGTAAAGAAATTAAGGTTTATTTTGTTTAATAAATCCCACAAGGATATTTGCTTGGTCCCTTAATTGTTTAAGTTTTAAATTGATAATATTTTTAATTTAACTATTCATCGGGCTACATGGGACAAATGTATGCCGATGACTTTATACTTATTTATATGTATCTTTCAAGGTTTAACCCTCTAATACCACATTTTTTTTTCGGGCGACAAAATCACGACAGAGTAATTTTAGTGCCAGAAACACAAATTCAATATCAGAAATTAAATTTGACCCAATCCTTTGGTCAGATAAAAATAAAAAACCACCTTCAGGCGGATCAGGATCGATGTTAAATAAAAATTATGATTTGTTGTGTAATTTTAAGAATAAATTTTCTACAAAATAATGCTTTACAGCATGTTAACGGTTACGGAATTCAAAAAACAATTTTTAGTTGTTGAATTGCATAAATTTAAATTACATTTTTTGCAAAATGCTTGGGTTTCAGATATACAGTTTGCCATTTTGCACATCTTGTTGCCCGATTTATCTAAAAATGTACACCAATGCCCTATTTGGTCGGCATGTACGATTTTTTTGGTTTGGCTGAAATTCGGAAAATGATGGCCGACCACGTTTCTTTGGTTAGACAGTGCCCATCGCACAAAGGGCTTTCTCCACTTCAGTACGAAAGTCAGGAAGCTCTTTTTTAATGTTTCTTGGAAGTCGATGATACAAAATATAGGCATTAACCATCGCTAAATCCAATAGGTGAAACAAAACTCGATTTGTCCATTTTCCTTAATGATAGTGATTTCAATATTTTGTTTATTTATTCGATCCCATCGTATGGCTTTTTGAGGTGGTTGCTTCAGTCATCGCGACATAAATAGCTCGGTCCCAATGTAAGACAAAAGTAACCGGACAGTTTTTGTATCACGCCACAAAACATTGCTAATATCCAAACCATAAGCTGTGCCAACATACTCTTCAGAAAATCCACACTCAACTTTGTTTTTTTTGCTAGATCTAATTCGGCAGTTTTATATTTGGAGGGCAGTTTTATATTTGGCAGACGATTTGCTCGCACTGTTCCGAGCGAGATAAAAAAGTTGTCGAAATAAATAATGTGGTTGATATTATCTGGAATGTGTTTTGATAGACGAACAAAGACATTCGACGCGGCCCCTAGATCTGGTGCGTTCTCAGGAATTACATTATCGCTAGCACCCGAATAAATTTCAAATGCATAGGAATACCCTGGTGAATCGCAAATTGAGAAAATATTCGTTCCTCATTTATGTGGTTTGGCCAGCATATATTAGCAAATAATTATTTTGTCTGTATGATTAACTTGCTGGAGTGTATGGCCGACGATTTGACTGTTATGTTAATAATTTTCTGTCAGCTTAGTATAGATTTTACTATAACTAATTATATTGTATTCCCAATTTCTTTGAATTTGATGATAGGCATGACCACACAATTTCACTCCTACGAAAATAACATTGTAAATATTATCCAGCAGCACCCATTCAGCACTGCAAAAGAAATTACGAAATTAGTAATAAAACCGTTAGTAGGAGCTGGAAATAATGGTATATCATAGACCGGCAGTGAAGAAAGTAAAACTAAATGATGGCACATTCAGTTTGGCGTTTGCGGAGACCCATCGATATAGGGATTTCAGCAACGTTTATTCTCAGACGAAACAGTAATCGAACTGGAGTGGCCGCACTATGTGAAAAAAATACAAAATGATTTGTGGTTATTCTGCAAACATGGCCACTACAAGAACAATATACATTATAATATACACGAAATATAACAATTAAAAGTAAAAATAATACATTTATTTATTTATAATTATTAATATTTTGTTTATCAAAAAATAACTTGTAATGTTATTTGTGGCTAAATAAAAACAAACAATTCTGTAATTGTTGACGGAATATAGGATAGATATAATTAATTCTCTGTTTAACATTAATTGCAATCTCAATCGAAGTTGCGATGACCGAATTGGTATTGGGAGGACTACCTTTTCGATTAATGCAAACGAATTGCGTTTGTGGCAAACTCTACCAAAATCATAATAAACCATTCAACATTGCGCTTTCTAATCTTTACCTCATAATTTTAACACAGTTTGTGAAGCAAGAACAGTGAAGCAACACCAAGGGTTAGACGTGGTGAGACATTTTTAAATAAGAAAAGTTTATATGTGCAATAGAACATATTCAATGCGAAAAAAGTGTGTATAGAATAGTGACAAAGCTTACGTAAGTAGGTAAGTGCTATCGCAATTACTATTTAAGGTTAAGGTGTTACCTCAAGTTATATTCTTACTGTAAGAAATAAATGTGAGTTGGAAAGATTTTTATTATGCTCTGACGCCACCGAAGATTAGTGAATATTTTTTTTTAAATCAAAATTTTAAACACTTAAATATTTCGAAATTGTTTTTTTGGTTTTTATACTTTTTTTTCCTATTTGGATCATTTATATACTAAATTCTGGGACGTTTTTTTGTAGAATTTGAGTACAAATAAGTATAAAAGAGAATGTTGAGCAAAATTAAAAATGGCAACCAATTAAAGTTAACTTTTTTACTTATCTCACAGAAGTTGTCAGTCTAGCTAAAGGTATTCAGATTTCAGTCAAAACTATGAAAGCTAATTATAAATTGGTTGATGCATTAAGGAATTATTGTAAGAAGTGTATTCAAAAATGTCCTTAACCAGATAATTTTCTAATGTAGGTAAAGTTGCCCATTCTGTGAAATAACAAGTAAATATATTTTTGGAAAAAGATTTAATACGTAAAGCTGTTTTAGATTTGTTTGTTCTGTACTTATGTCTGCCTCCTTTAGATATTGGCCTCAACCTACTATGAGGCAATTAAAAAATAATACACTGCTCTCTGTAAGCTTTAGCCCTCAAAGAAAATTTTCTTTATCTTTTTTCAGGACTTGAGGTATCCAAACCAAAACGACTTCGTTTTCAGAATTGAAATAATCGCACACATCATGAGCTTTCTAATCCAATAACCTCAATGCATAGGTTCATTCAATAAATAATTTTAAATTAATCAGAGAATTGAAGTTTGGTAAATTTTATTTTGTGCATTGTACGAGTATATGGTATTTTGCATAAAAAAAAAAAAAACTTAATTTGATTTGAAAATTGTTGTTAAATTTATTTGAAAAAAGGTGAATTTGTTTTGAAAAATTGTCAATTAGATTTAAATATTTGTAAATTTGATATGAAAATTTGTTTATTTGGTTTGAAAAAAAGTTAACTTGACTTGAAATTTTTACGAATGATAAACCAATGTTTTTGGCTTAATATACATCATACAGAGAATTCTGGCAAAACATTTTATTTATGTTATCAACTTCTCAATAAATACTATAATAATATATTTGATCATTAATAACTTTCTTAATATTTTATAATAAATTAAAATTAAAACTATAAAAAAAACTATTAACTTAAAGAAACTGTTTGTTTTTTAATTAGGAACTTCATGTGATATCTTTTGTAAAGCAACTTTACTATATTTTACCGTTATTAATTTTCATAAAATTTCAATTCTCTTAGATATTTTTCAAAATTCCTTACTGCATTGAATATTTGAGAAATTATAAAATAAAATTCTTGATAATTGTATTCAAGTATTTTGTTCAATCTCTCAGGTAATCGATGGTATGAAGTACTCTGGAACAATACATGAACGAATTGAGGTTGTTGATCAAATTTGTACTATCGACAATTCTACTCGATTGAATTAGACAACTAATTCGGTTAAAACAACTAACAAAAATTATATTCGGTTGACAAAAACAACTGAATTTGGTTGTGTCAACTACTTCTGATTATGTAATAACCGAAATAGGATTGCACTAACCGTGCAAACAAAGCTACTTTAATAAAATAATAGGCTAACTAAAAGGGAACAGCCACAACTTCTTTCTCAGTCCTGATAAACAAGTAAAAGAGGCCATCATAAAGTTTAATTAAAGCCTATCCAGGACCGAATAATTATGTAGAACAATTTATTCGGTTGTCGCAAACGGGGTAATTCTCTGAGTGAAGGCACGTAAATTAAACATGACTGTGGGTCAATTTCCGTTTTATGAAAAAACCTAATGAAAAAAATGTTTCCATATCAAGCCTTTTTCATTTATAACATTTCACACAACAACAATAGGGGAAATAGGGGTTGGTTGTAACAGGGGCAAGTAGTAACAATCATAAAAACAAATAATCTGATAGAGATATAAAAACGTGCGAAAGAGATAAATGTTCATAGTGAAACAAAGTATTGCATCATTCAATTCAGTTGTGTGTGAACCACCGTTCAACGCATTAATATATAGAGCTGTCAAAACCGTCATGTAAGTAACTTTCTTTTTTAATATTTTTGGTTTTTTGTTATTCACATTATAGTTACAATAAAAAGAGGCATATATAAAAAATCGTGTATATTTCGCCTATCGTTAAATACAATTTTTGATATCCTAAGCATTTCGAGTTTTTTGTTATTGCATCTCGAATGTTCGAATTTGGTGTAGGGGATAAAAGTAACATGTGTGCAAGGTAGGTTGTAACATGTTACAACCTACCCCTCACACATAAATAATTAAACGATGTATTATTCTGTGTATTTACTTTTTAGAATGCGAACATACAAACGGAAAACCGAACGTGGAAAAAACTCGAAAGACACCTTCGAAAGAGCTGCGATCGTCTTACAAGAAGACAAACAGAGAACAATCCGTGGTGTTGCAAATGATTTCGGATTGTGCCATGTCACACTTTTTAGATATTTAAAGAAAAGAAAGGATAACATAAATAGTGGCGCAACCATCGAAGTTGGATACAAATCCAACAGGCAGGTCTTTAATAGAGAGCAAGAAGGTATATGAGTAGATTACCTTATAAAATGCAGCAATATTTATTACGAACTTACGCCAAAAGATGTCAGAAAGTTGGCATATAATTGTGCAAACAAGTATAGTATTCCCATGCCCAAATCATGGGGTGAAAATAAAGAAGCTGGCGTAGACTGTCTTGGGGCTGTCATGAAGCGAAATCCAAATATCTCAATAAGATTACCAGAAGCCACAAAGCTTAAGCCGAGCTACGTCGTTCAACAAGTCGAAAGTAGATGATTTTTTCGATAAATTATCTTCATTAATGATAAAACATAGTTTTAGCCCATCCCGCATTTGGAATTGCGATGAGACAGGTGTTACTACAGTACAAAAACCAAAGAAAATCTTAGCTAAAAAAGGTTCAAACAGGTGGGATCTGTGACGTCTGCGGAAAGGGGTACCCTTGTTACTGTCTGTGCGGCAGTGAGCGGTTCTGGAAACTCAATTCTCTGCATTTTATATTTCCACGGATTAAATATAAAAACTTCTTTATTCGTGATGGACCTTCAGAGTCTGTAGGAGCTGGAAATGCTTCCGGATGGATGACTAACGTCGAATTTATTAAATTTATGGATCACTTTATTAAACACGTAAAGCCATCCAGTTCTGATCCAGTACTTTTATTGCTCGAAAACCATATTTCTCATTTGGATATCGGTGTAATCGAAAAAGCAAAAGACAATGGTGTGGTGATGTTGTCATTTCTACCGCATTGCTCCCATAAACTGCAGCCCTTGGATGTGGGAGTTTATGGCCCTTTTAAAACGTACTGTGCTAATCAACAGGATGCCTGGCTACGAAATAATCCAGGAAAAACTATGACAATATATGATATTCCGTCCTTAGTTAAAATTGCTCTTCCTATGGCACTGAACCCAGTAAATGTCATCAACGGGTTTAAAAAAACTGGTATTGTTCCATTCAACAGAGAAGTGTTCCAAGATTGCGATTTTCTCTCTTCATTCGTCACCGATAGACCATTACATGCTACTGAAAACAGCCATAAGCCTGGAGATAGTCAGCCTGAGGTGCCATTCGTTACCGATGGGCAACTGACCGTAAATGAAGCAATTGTTCAATTGGAGAATGTACAGTCTGAGGTTTCATTCGCCACCGATTCATTTCTAACTGTAAATAAAGAGGTTGCTAATTACCAAAATGTCGAGAAGACGTTACAAATTTCTCACGAAATGCCTTCATTTAAACAGATTGCTAAAACGGCCAGCTCATTACTACCAGGCCCATCTAATTTAACGGCGAATATTTCTTTTTCTCCAGAAATAATAAGACCTTTCCCGAAAGCCGCGCCAAGGATAAAAAAATATACACGAAGGACTAGAAAAACAGCTATTTTAACAGACACTCCTGAAAAAGAAGCACTTGCGAAGGAACAATTTGACAAGAGTCGAAATACAAGAAAAAAAAGTGATAAAGGAAAAAGAACAACGAAGAGGAAAATATTACGTGATTCCACAGACGATGAAAACGAAGAACATTTTTGTTTAATTTGCTGCGAATCTTTTAAAGAAAGTCGACCTGGAGAGAAGTGGATTCAATGTATTAACTGCAAAAAATGGGCACATACTAGCTGCATTAAAGGCGACGTAACTTTTTATATATGTTTAAATTGTGATTCAGATGATTTATCTGATTAATTGCACGATTGTGCTGCCAAAGTTCTATTTTATGTGTCATTCTGATGCTAAACAAGATATTATTTATTGAAATATTATTTTTTATGTTTTTATTTTAAATGTTACCTTTATAGACTGAATAAATTAAAAACTATAATTTTGAAATACATAGAAGATTTGGTTACTATTTACCCCAGACGTTGTTACTTTCAACCCCGAAATCGGGGCTGAAAGTAATTTCTGCCAAATTTTGTTAATCCACAATTTCGCCCAGTTCCTAGTGGAATATTGTCTATATTTATATAACATTTTGTAGCTTAGATATCACTTATTTCAGTTAATTATTTGTCATTGCATTATTTTCAACAGACAAAACGTTAGAATTTGTATTCTCAAAAATGTTACAACCAACCCCTATTTCCCCTATTATCGATGTACAAATGAATAAGAATCATGAAAAAAACGTTGAATAAGTTGTTTTCGTAGTAAGCCAAATAGAAAACACACATTTTATCAAGTTTCATATATATTTCTGCTAGATGATCCAGCAAACGATGTAAATATTAGCTAAGTAGCTGGTTTAGTTAATCAGTTTTCGTCATTGCCAAAACATATTAATTGTAAAATGACATTCAACACAAATTTAAACTTCTTAATTATTCGTGTGGGCATAATACACACACAAATGAGGTTTATCCTTGGGTTTTTGATTTATTGAATATAATTCACTAGATCAGTAGGTTCTGTAGGTATTTTATGTATCAAGCAAGAATTGTATTTTTGTAGTTTGGTCATAGGTCGTAGCTACCTGGTGAGTAAACCAATTTTTCAGTATGAAACCAAACTACCAAGACCAACATAGGAACTCAAGGAAGTTTCTCATTTTTGGAAGAGTAAATAGATTGGTATAAATCTTGGGTTAAAGTAAGGGTTGACATCTTTATTTTTCTGACTAACCAAATCGAAAATATAGTGAATGTCATTAAACAATTAATATATTGTGTCTATAAAAAGCCGAAAAAATCGTATTGATTAACAGACAAATTTTAACTTCTTAAAATGTATATTGTAAAAATGATCAAATTACTTTTGAAACTTAACTAAATAAATTATTTGGAGATTTTTCTTAAATAAACAGAATAGTTTTTAAATATTTACATATAAATTAATTTTAATTGTTTCAATGCACGTATAATATTAAAATATACAAATTTAATTTTTATAAAATTGTATTGCCGTATTTATGATGTTCTCACGGCCAAAATGGTCGGTGAGAAAGTTTTTTTCATATGAAAATATTTTGACGTCATTATTTCCTTCTTAAGAAACATGAATCGGAAATGTGTATTTCTCACTGAAAATCCTTTTCAATATAGTTTTTACGGGACGAGAATTGACCACTTGGTTTTGTAAGCCTCCTATTAGTAATAATTTATTACGAAAAACCACATAAAAAATGTTATTTTTTCGTTCTAACTATCACCACTTATAATTGATATTATACACTTCTTAACACAGAGAATTCACAACTGTATATATTCTCACTAACAAGCAATAGTAAACAAATGATTGGGCTTTCTATAGAGAGAATTTTCAAAGGTTTTGTTGCTAAAAGCAAAATTTCATGAGAAAACTAAACGATATTAGAAAGAGGTAAACGAAAATATATATTTTTCTCTTATTGCACTAATAATAATTATTATTGTAAATTAATTAAACTAATTTCAATAGTACGTACAAATCATTTATCAATTGAACAATAACAAGATATCGTAGAGTTTGCATCAGAATGCGCTTATACAAATAAATTTAAAACAGTTCCATTCTAATTGGTAATATTCCAGAACTTCTCCTAAAAATTATTCTAAAATACGTACTATTTCCATGTCGAATTTCATTAAAATTGGTTAAGAAATAGCCAAATTCCATCCAAGCTGCGTATTTTTTTTTTACTGTACAGAACAAACAGTACAGAAATTTTTGTTCGTTTTTATTATAACGTTAATTCGTAATATCTGTTAACATGGGTAAGTAATATCCGTCGCTTATTTTATTCATATGGAAAGTGCACTTGGGTAATTTAATACACTAGGCTTGCACTACTAATTTGATAGCTCGCATATTGGCATTCTGGTACAAATTCAACGGTGCCTTGTTATTGGCCAATTAAGAAAACACAACAAACTTTTACGATTTGTCAGCTAAAATCGATTTGATTCACTTTATTTCTCTTGATCATTAATAATCATTCTTGAACATACTTTGATTAATTAATCTGACAAACTGATTATCACTCGATCACTGTTTAAATTATACTGATTACTCCGCAAATTGTTTGTGCCTAAAATACATACGATGTTTCTTTATTGGGATCGTAATTCGTGCAGTCGTATTTGGTCACGTATTTGTACTCTCTTGTTTTGGGTTGTACTTTCTCTTTGCTTCGCCACTCATCAAATACGTTCTATTCCTTCCGCTCTTAGTACACGCCTTCCTTCTAGAAGAATTTTCTTTGCACAATTATTTCTAATCATTCTTTAACCGCTACCCCATATAATAACTTCCTTCCAAGAAGCTCTTAATTATTCGCATACAAATGACGCTCGAACTCGGTACCTTCAATAAGCCAACCATCGTGCTTAATATTGTAATGACCCACCAATGAGCAAATTCATAAACCCTTAATTGTTCGTTCCAAACAGATTCAACTGCGATGACATAAATGTGCATTATACGTAATTGGATCTGCTTGATCAATTTTATTCCTATATTATCGATCATTGCTTCCACATCTGTTATCCCATCAGGACCTCTAGCGAATTTCGCGATCATCTCTATATATATATATTATTAGCCCAAAAAGGACATTTTTTATCGAGAGTTGATGACCAGTAGTCACAATTATGAGGATAACAATAAAAACCTAATGATTGTGTATTCTTCAAGAGAACAAGAACCCAGCCCTCACATTCGTTATTCGTTACTTTTATTTTCTTGCGCCAATAATTAAAATTAAATATTTTTTTTGATAGGTATTTGATTTAGGGTTCTCTTTTTATTTAAAAAACTATTTAAAGCTTAAATTAGTCTCTTAAATAAAAAGAATAAGCCCTAAACTATTATGTTAAAAAAATTGTTTGATGTATTGATACCGCCATTCTCAGGACACCGGTTCTGGGACACTTTAATAGATCATTGTCACAATATTGTAACGTCTAATTAAAAATTGATAAATTATTTACGTGTAATGTCACAATTGTTAGACAATAGGTTTGTAATTCATTTAAAATAAATTTTTTTCTGGTCTTCACTTTCTATGTACCTTCACAATTATTGTATTGATCGGTTGAAATTTGCTTACTGTTCTCGATACTTTTTTATTGCGTCGTTACTTCAAAAAATGACGATATGAATTTATGCGTTTTATTCCATAACGATAGTAGTAATTGGTGCAGTCGCACTTACTTGATCTTACTTACTCTTTTTTGGGCTGGAACTCTATCTTTGTGTTCCCCCACTTATCAATTACGTCCTCTTCACTCGTAGCACTTAGTACACGCCTTCGTTCTCGAATAATTGTCTGCTGAATTATTTTTCTGTTCCTTCTTCAAATGCTATACTCCACGTATTAACATCGTTTGTTGTCTAAATAAATAACTCGCGTAAAAACTACACATCCCCTGACGACGATTGAATTCGGTACCATCAATATGCTAAAACTCTAAGAAGTGCATTTCTATATTTCTATACCCACGTTGGGCAAAATCGTCACAACATTTGGTTTTAAATTTGTTTTACACAAGTTTTCCTGTTGAAAATTATGTGCTCGAAATTCTTATAAGTATCGATTTTTACAGTACATGAACAAGTACAATTATTGTTTGTTATTTTTAACCTCTGCATTTGGCCATTTTATTACACTTGATGAAAAAGATGAAATTTGATGTCTTTTGTAAATGATTCAAAATGAATTCAGACTGTTTGGCTAAGAACAATGAATTGTTCTTTCAGCGTTCCAAAATTTGCTTTTTAAAAATTAATTATTCGTTCTTTACTCGTCGAATAAACGTTTTTTGACAACTGATCAATCTGAATAGTGAATATAGAAAACAAATAGATTTTGGTGATTCATTTTGCATAGAATAAATAGGAATTCAAAATTATTCTCAAAATTTAACTGTCAATTTTATCGGTTTACCGTAGTCTGGCACCCGCTTCCTTTCGTTAGACATGGTAAAATAAAAAATTGGTTCTTTAGTTTGCTTAAACTATACCACAGACAGAGTAAACTGTGTGTAGTTCAAAATACAGTTTATCTCTAAAATAAACATTACTGCTTTACCCCAATCTGGCACCAATTTTCCACCTTGCAAACAGTCTGGCAATGGGGCAAACAAGTCTTTTTCTCCATCACCTTTACCATCACTGCAAGTAAATGAGAAGGTTGTACTGTGGGCTTCCGGAATATTACTAATTTAAAACACAGCAGAGTAAGGAGTATGCTCATACAATCAAACTTGAGAGTTGTGATTTTGATGTAGGTACACTACTGTTCAACAAGACGATTGCACTAATGTGCAGTGAAAAAAAAAAATCTACTGTTTCTGGTACTAAAAATAAAAATGGGAATTCCCTTAAATTAAAAATTCCCGTTATTACATTTAAACTGCTAAAGTGAGTAGTGATTTCGTTTTGTGATAAATTTTCACCACAAATGGAATATTCGCAGAAACTTTCGACCGAATTAGGAAGTTAAATTGTTTTATTATACGCCGGACAACAGGAAACAAGCAACAGAAAAATTGGGATCTATGGAAATTAACTAAACAGGAAGGCGCGTAGAAAAATGGACAGGAGGCTTATTGGTTAGGTTGGTTTTATTGGTTGGAATTATTTTGATCAAATATTCTGTAGCACATAAATGTAGGCTAAAATCGGATCTCTCAAGTCTCATTTTACGACCAAAATCCTTTAGTCCATACAGACGTGTTTTTATATTTGGAATTAAATTTGTAATAAAGCAAACAAAAAATAATTAAATAAACATATTAACTCCCAGTTTTTTATAAAATATAAAACCGTGGAAGTTTTTTGTTTTTTAATTAGTTCACGAGCCTTTTTGAGATTGTGATTTGCGAGCAACATTTATATGTGTATAGTTACCTAAATATAATTTTGTAAATAAATTATCTCGTGCCATTTAAAAATAAGTGAAAACCTACACAAATACAACATCTGATTTCAGCCAGGACCATTTCAACGTAACAGCTCAGACAAAATCCGCGTGCACTATTCGAACGCAATACAATAACTACTAAACCGTTTTATTGCCTAGCTTTGCGTTGATGCCTAACGCAAAGGCGCTCTAAAAATAAAATTTATTTATTTTAAAAATTATGTTCAATTTTAGAATTACATATTCTACAAACGTCAATATTGTTGAGTTTGTAACATTTTTGATAAAGCCCCCATGAGAGCAGAGACAGTAAAACATATGTAAGTAGCTCGTTTGGATTTCCTACTGCGTTGTTTGTACCTCAGTTTGTTTTTAATACTACTCTATAGTTTCAAGCGTTTGCTATTTACTAATATTTTGCAATTCTTTCATTGCACGACATTCTATCGTTTAGTAAAAACGGATCATCCTTGTTGCTGTGAATCTGCAACCCTTCCATATTCTATTCAGTATTTAAAATTTTCGCAATTTATACATTACGTTTAAATTGTCATTGCAGCTGATACATGAATATTGCCATTGTGTGAGGTGTTGTGCGAAGTTTGATTTATATTTGTTTGTTTGTTTCTATCCCTCAGATATTTTCTGGGGCTCAAGGCACTCCCAACCAACTCTTGCGCAGTTGCCTTTTAACTTCGTACGCAGTAGCCAAATCGAGGATGTCTGGCTATCGATCCGTTTCACGTAGGCTGTCTGCACATTGCATTGCCAGGACTGACACCTGAAAGGTGGGTTGGCCCATGAATTGCGTACTCTCAAGAGGGCGTAGATTCAAACACCGCAGCTTAAATCACTGTGCCGTTTGGTCGGTGATTTTATGTTATTTTTTCTTATTTCTTTTATGTGTTCTTTCAATCGAAGCTCTTTTCGATTTGTCCTATGTATAACGCCGGAGACTCCTGATTTGCGTACATTTTAAGATTCTAGATTAACTCGTAGAATAAGTAGTAACAAAAATCATTAGAACGAAGCTATTTAACTGGAAATTTCAAAATCAAATATTGTTTTTTGTAGCTTAACAAACCAATATTTGGTTTCTTCATGACTAGTTGCTGGGATTTCCTGTTATGAAATATAAGTTGGTTTCAATTATGACACATAAACATTCTCCGCTTTTATGTTTTGGAAATATTATTGTAAAAAAAATGAAAGATTATTGGACTTTCTACAGAGAAACCTATAGACCGTAAACATTTGATTAAAAAATTATAAAGGAGCTACGTTTTTGGTATATATAATCCAATTTCAATCCAGATTGACATATTTTCTGTATGATATACAATACATTGTTCCAAGGTTAATCGTGTTAACTTTGAATAACCAACATACATATGTATTAGTTTTCTACTTTATGATTTCAGATTTCAGTCCTCTTATTTATTAGAATGTAGTATACAAAAATCTATCAAGCGTTTAAAACTAAAAATAAAATCAAAGTTAAAACGCGAGATAGATGACGACGGACATACAAGATCATAAACCTCATTAAAAATTTCGATCATCAATCAAATTGATTTCTGGAACGAACTAAAAAAAATAAAGTTTTCCATTTCTACATATACACATATTATTACATAACAAACACACACATGCACATACAATTTATTACAATAAAATAAGTTTGGAGAAGAGAGAGCGAAATGTATACTATCGTTATTCCAAACAGTTTGAAACCAGTTCACCTTCGTCAACAATAATAAATAATAGTATGTATATATACATACCATGTTATTATTATTAACTAAAACGTAGTTTTTATTCGGGTGTATGTGTGTGCTTCTAACGATGCATGCAACATAAAATTAACTAATAAGTAGTAATAAATAAAACTAAAAACTAATAAAAAATTATTCACAAAACTTTCAAATTTCCATTAAAATAATCATGCAAATTTGCTTTTAGTTTTCGATATGCATCAGTACCACAACGGGTGATACAGAACACGCCTTAGTTGTGCGAACTATAATTATATTATGGGACAAACCCGCGTTGTTGAAAGAATGTTGAATGTGCTGTGCATATATGAACAGTCTTTGCGCATTTGCTAAAAAGTTGAACTTTTCAAAAATCTTCATTATGCTAGGCCAACACGAACATTTTCTGACTATATTTTTGGGTTGATTGATAGCTTGAATAGTTCTTTAATTCAAAATTTAATGTCGAGTGTTTAAACTTTAATTTATCAACATTTTATGTCAAAAGTTACCTGTTCAACTAACTTTGAGATCAAAATATTTTCTTTAAAAAATGGGTCCAATGAACTCCAAAAAATTATTGGAGAATAAAATGGAAAGGCATTTGTGATTTTGCAGGTTCAACATAATCAGAATGATCAGCAGTTACCCGTCAGGGATACACTAGTCGAGGAATACAAAATTGAACTCGAATCAGGTGCCTTTTGCTCTTGACGTTTTACTCTAAGGATTCTGTCCAAAGATTTTTTTAAGCCTGGTTCAAATATGAACATTTTTTTTGAACCAGTACGAATTTTCAGCAAGTCATCTAAATTCTGGATTTGGAACTTAAAATATCACGAATAAAATTGCAAAAGTATCTTTATTTTAGATTAAACTAACGCATCCTCAACAATTTTTAAATTTACTGTAGAATAATATTTTAAAGCATCTCATAAATTCTGGAAAATGTCCTTAGCCGTTATTTGATTTTTAGAATGATTTGGAAATGCAGCTTAAGTCACTTTAGGTCAGGAATGGAGTGTGGGGGATATAAAGGCAAGTCAACGGCTTAACTTTTAATACCCAAAATACAATATGGTACATTTGAAGAATTACTTACAAATGGTAAATTTTAGCTTAAACTACCAATATTTTCTACCAATTCTGAAATTTTTAGTTTGTTTAGTTTCTGAGTGTCGTATAAATATATGATAAAAATTAAACTTTTTCCATCTCAGGTAAAAAATCGAAAATCTTAAAAAAAATCGAAAAACATCAAAGGTTTTTTACAACTTAACTCAAAGAAACAATGGGAGCGGTGCATTCAGCTCTGCCAACTGGTGCCGACATTTTGAGTAAAATCAATGTGATGAGTTATGAGCGCTCATGATACATTGAAAATTTCACGGCAATGTGAAAGTTCATATGTCATTTTTCTATCAGTAGATTTCCGCTGCCAACATGTGGGGAGGCCTGAATGCACTAAATGTAACTCAAATCAAGTGGCTAATTTATAAACGACGTAACTCAAAAACAACTTAACTCAAAAACACCGTTGCACCAAATGTTGCATAAAATTCGAAAACTATTATCATTAAATGAAATTTCATTCCTGAATGAAAAAAAATTTCGTTCATATCTAAAATTGAAATTTTCCAAATTTGTTGTGAACTTAATTTGTTGTGACCTTAATAGTGGGCTTTCGAGTCAACAGAATAAATCATCAGTTAAGACAATGTTGATCGGCAATTTTACGTAAAAGTTTTATACCATCAGAATAAAGTACATAATATAAAGGTGTACAACAATACAGTACAACATTATCGTTATATAGTATTGCGGTACTGTATTTTTGGCAAAGGAGTACAGTTCTTCTATCAAAGCGAAAAAATGATAAGCTACAACGTGTAGGCCTTAAATTTTAAAAAATTGAAATAATTAATTCAATGCAAGTGCAAACACGAGTTTACCCGTGACCGATCAACAATGTGTTTAGTCAGCCGAAATAAAAAATTCTGAGTTTCAGTCAAAATGTAAAAAATTGAAACAAACTATTCAATTTTGAAAGCCTCTTGGGGCTGGTATGGGATTTTATTGATTTTTTAGCAACATTAAATTTTAAAGATTTAAAAACAAACACTACTATATTTTTACCAATTTCGGGACTTTCGTAGCGGAAGAAGCGTACCGTAGAATTCTCAACAAAAAAAAAAAGAAAAAGATTATTTGGTACAAAAATTAAAAAGAAACCTTCAAAATTCTGAAAATTTAATTCGACATTTTGGTCGGTGTGAAGTATATGCTAATTTAACAAAAAATTCACTTTGTCCTAAAAGCATTTCCATTTTCTAAAAAAGATAATTCGGAATTTTTCATCTCAAAGGTTTTTGATCGTGTGTATGAATGGGGTAGATTTCTAGTCTAAATACTGTACATTTCAAAATTTCTTCGCTAATATCGATGCGACCCTTATACGTGCATTTAATAGTAAATTTGTCTCAAACTTTTTCCATTTAAGTTTCACAATAATTTAAGTTTATATTTATTAAACTTTTTGAATGTTTTAGGTAAAAATCCGGCAAATTTGACAAAATTACGACGTTTTTCTTTGAAATTCCGTTAAAATAAATGAGAAATTAAATCTGGGATTTTGAAATGAATGACACCACTGAAATCACCTCATCCTAATTCTGCGCCTGCTCTTTAATCAGAACAAATCTTTGCGATTTCAAATCCCAGTAATCCGAATGTTCATCCAATTTCCGTTCAATTTCTGCGTAAACGGAGAATTATTCAGTATATATTTCTGATTTATAATTTCGGTTAAATTTGTAAAAAATTTGAATGTTAAGTATATTTTAAAAATTTAGAATTTTATCATCTGCTTTGGATTCTAGATAAAGGAACTTGGAGTTCAGTTAAGCTTAAATATTAGCGTCCAACAACTTTGACATTTTAAATCATTTCTGAACTAATCCTAACAAAATAAACAAAAAATTATTAACCTAAAAATTTCATAATCGATCATGCATAAAATAGCTGAAATTTGAGAATGCTGAAAGTTGATTAAAATTTTGTCTTTATTCTGAAAGTTGATTAAAGTTTCAGAGATTATTAATCCTTAAAATGTAGATGTTAAGCATCGATAGTGCCGGTGTTATTACAAATAATTCGAATAAGATTCAAATATTATAAATCAAATGTTTTCTTGGAAAGTAAAGTTGGTTACATCATCTGTAAAGTTGGTTACATCACCTCCTAAGTTCAAATCATGAAAAAATTTGTCAATATTCCATTTATAGATTCTTGAATCACAATGACTTGATGAGACACGTTTGTTTCAATTATAGAATGAGTGCAATACTTGGCCTTATGGAAATGGGTTTCCTATAATCCTTAACCTTAAAATATTGATGAATAGTAATTTTCAGCAGAACAAGTTATTGTGCCTGATCAAAAGTGTGTTTTCAATCGTCAAAGTTCATTGATTACACAACATTATTAGGCATTTAGGACGGAATTCCACGAGTAAAATAGACTAGATTTGTATAGGAAATTTAGCAAGTAGCAACTCTTGTGAAACAACGAAAATGGAATAAAATTTGACGGGATTTTAATTTGCGTATAACTATCAATACACTCGCGGGTTGAGACACACACTGAATATAGTAATCCTGTTTTAAAGGTTTCAGTCAAATATATGATATACTGCTTCTTCCAGAATGTGCTCTGCTTCAATTCGAATGAATTTTGCCAACTTCTTGGTAGGCATGCGCCATAAAAACAGCTAGCAACCACAAGCTCACTTTGCATTTTAATTTGACTGAGATTTCAAAACAACATAACTCGAGTAGGGTAGTTTTTCAGATTGTTGAAGTTCGAAACAGCTGCATCCGGGGAAACATTTTGAAATATATGTAGGTGCAACAATTTTAACGCTATACTTTTAGTTAAAACAGTTTTCTATTTATCAAAGTGTTCTATTTGTTGCAGTTATTTTGATAGGTTTTAGGAGCTACATAACTCGATTTATTTTGAGTTATGTTGTTTTGGGTAATCGCCACAGATTTATTGCTTTAAAAAGATCTCCAAAGAAATTTCAAATTTGTAATGCACATAAAATTTATAAATACAAAGCATACAAGAAGGTCTGAACTAAAACATTAAAATTAAAACCCGAAATGAATAAAACGAAATAAGCCGAATGAAAATATGATTCCAGTGGCCCTATTCTGGTAATTCCCGGGGAACGGGGAATAATTTTTTTTACAGCAGTTATTCCCAGATACATATTTCCAACTTTTTATTCCCCATTTTCTTAAAGTGGATTCTGTCAATTGGGGAATAAATATACAGGGAAAATAAATTTAGTTGTATCAAAATTATTATAATAACTCTTATTTATTATAATACTATCTTTAAAATTATTAACAGTATTAATATTAGTAATTATTAATAACAACTACATATAAACAAACATTTTCGTTAAAAATCTATTCCCCATCAATTCTTTCATAAAATCGGTGTGGAAAAACAAACGTCAAAACTGCTGTAATGGGGAATAATTTTTTTCCAATAAAAAATCTTTCCCGAACACCAGAATACACTTTGGGGAAAAGGAAATAATACTGCAACAAAATTTAAAATTTCTATTCCCCGGGAATTACCAGAATAGGGCCACAGGTACGATTACAGTTTCCGTTCCGATTTTACTCTCTGGAAGCAAACGTTCGATGAATTATATTGCAATATCCCAAATAGGGATTCCAAGTTATCGATAAATTATCGATAAAACCGAAGTAAATATTATAATTTATCGATAAATTGGAATCCCTAATCCCAAAATAACATAACGCGAACATAAATTGTGTTTTATAGTTTTTCAAATGTATTGAAATCCAGAATAAGGCGAAACAATTTTAAAGGTACCTGCTTTTAGTTATCTATGCTTTAGCCCTTTTTAAAGCAATCAGCCTGTCCATTTGATTCAGTTGGAGTCGAGCAGTTCATAAATGTTGAACGCATCATTTTGTTGCCAAATATTTTGAACTGTTCAAGTGTACTCTGATGCGTTATCCGAGCGAGACCTTTTCGTTTTTGGAAACTGTAAGTTTCTTGATTAGTGATGAGCAAAATCGGTGCTTTTTTGTTAAAAACATAAGAGAACATAAGCAAAACAGAACAAACAGAACCGATTTAGTACATTCTTGGTGGTTTGTATTTCGTTTCGAGTCGTATAAAAAACATTCAATGAAATTTTGTAATAAATGATAACACAGTTACACCGTTTTCCTCGATTTTACAGAGGATCCAATAGAGTTGGTCTTCAAAGATCTTCATATAGCAAACAATTAGCGCGAAGCAATTATCAAGAACTCTTAAATTCCTAGTAGGCGGCTTTATTTTAATTGATTCCAATGTGGATGGTCGATCGATTTGATCAAGTAACATATTTGTAAAAAATAAACACTTTAACAGCTCTCGTTTGTTTGCAAATATTCTCAAGTGATAGGTTTGGCCTTTCCACGTTATTTAGCGTATACACTTTTTTTTTGGATATTCTCAATGCTCCGTAATGTATAGGATAAAATAGGATCTTAATTATCTCGAGGTCATAAATATCCGCCGCCTTATACCGTAAATATTTATAATAAAGCGTAGCATGGCCTTATTAAGCCGAGCTAGTGGTCATTTGACAAATAAATCATCATGTCATTTAAGGTGTACCCGCATATAGGATTTTCAAAAGGGGAAGAAAGTACAGGATTACTCCAGCGAATATTATGGACAGATCAGAGATTAGTAAAACACGGTTACCTAATCCTTCCCTAACCCAATTTCATTGATATTTTTTTTGTTACCAATTTATAACGCCATTATCTAGCACTAACCCTGAATTTGACACAATAGTTGAACTACAGCTGAACTCGAAAAATTTACTACTGACACTTAAGGTTGATGTTCGAGCTTTGATTTATATCCTAAGATTTTACATCAATTCATTTTAGCCAATCAAATCATTCAAATGTTAAAAAGTCAGCGATGTATATGGACAATGATTTTAGTTCTTAAAGCTTCCGTTAACATCGCTACCTGAATTACTGTTCCATAGCAATTAACCCTCAATACATGAACCAGGGTCGTTTTCGTCCTAACCAAAACTGCTTTTTGTAATTTCGAGGGCACATTCGTTGCTCGATATGCAATTAAAAAAAATTTTCCGGACAAAAAAACTATTGTTTCTTGAATAAGGATGCCTAGAGATAATCCATTAATTAATAATATTTGTTGATTTTATTGCGCAAAGACGAAAACGATCCTGGTTCATGGAATTAAGATGCCTAAAATACCTTCATGGATTGAGGGGTAAAGTGGATAACCATCACTATAGCGAACATGTGGGCGAAGTTAATGTGCTAGACCGGATCTGTAATACCTAAAAAAACAAATGCTTTGACAGACAAGGATTACTTGCATTATCTAAATAGTAACGTCATGAGTTATGATACCTATATCAATTTTAAAACAAAGGGTTGTTACAATGCGGTTGTTTTGTGTTAAAATTAGGTTGTTTTTGTTTTAATTTATACTTCGAACAAAATCAAAAAAATAAATTCAATCAAGATCAAAAAATATAATATAAGACTTTTTAAATAAACCCGAAAGGCTGGTTATTCTTTGAAATTTATTTCATCCCCTTTGATGTAATCTCCTTCGGATAGAATACACTTATGCCAACGTTTTTTCCCGCCTTTGAAAAAGTTATTAAAGTCGATTTCGAATCGGCTTGTATCTCTTCAATCGAGTCAAAACGATGTCATCGGAGTGATTTTTGAGTTTCGGAAATAGCCAGAAAACAAATGGAGTTAAATCAGGTGAATAGGTTGGTTGCGGAACGACATGGGTCGAATTTTTGGCCAAATAGTCATATACAACCAAATACAGTGTGAGACGGCTCATGCATAAAACCAAGAGTTGTCTGCCCTAAATTCTGACGCAAACGATATTTGCGTGATGTCAACAAGATCTTTAATTGAGGAGTAGCTAAACAGCTTTAAACTTTAAACTGAGTAACACTACATACAAAATATAAGACTAAATTTATGTAACTATCTATCCAATTTATTTATTTTAACAAAACACGTAAATATCACATTAAAACCGTTGAGTGAAACTCGTTGGGATGCCAGAATAGAGGCAATAAAACCTGTGGTATCTCAATTAGCAACATCAAATGATACAGCAACATCAAATGATCTTTTCCAAAGTAATCTAACATTGCATTTGGAGCAAATTCTGTACTGGAATATATCGTAACAATATTTTTTTTGATATTAATAAAATAAATAAAATGTTACAAGGAGAAACAATAGTTCGTAGTACATCTATTGATTTGGTTGGAGCAGTGCTAATAAAATTTCAAGAATATCGGTGATCACTCTTCGAGGAAGCTGTTAAAGAAGCCCAAACTATTGCAGAAACACTAAATGTTTCAACAGATTTTCCGCTAATTCGATTGCTCAAACGAAAACGACGAAACGAACGTCGTTGTAACGACGAAATTCCATGCAGATTTGCTGATGCAAAAGTGATTTGCAGCAAATTTAATTTTTTATTTAATTTAAAAAATTATCAGACGTACAATTACAAGATTCTTGTAAAGAATTTGTGCTATTTTATACTGGAGATGTATACATATCTACTGATTTAAGATCTGAAATTTGTTTATTAAAAAATATTATTCCAGCGCAGAATTCGACAAAAATCTTTTGAATATTTAATACCATTGAGTTTTCTTTATGATCGAGATTAATTATGGGTATATAAACAATTTACATTGGATTGACTCCTTATTTAATGAGTAAACCGCAGTACTGTAATCTGTAGTATCATTAACTAAAATTATTGGTTTGGTATTTCATTTAAATGAATTTTTCAATAGTTATTGGTATTTTTCCTATAACATAGCCAAATATTGTAAATCTTTTGTTTAATTGGAAAATAATGCTTGTTGCAGCAAAGTTATTGTTGTGTCTTTTTTGGTTGATTAGTTTTGTGCATTAAATATTAAGCTTCAGAAGATTTAAAATTTAATAAACAAATATTTAAATTAATTAAAATCAAGACCGTGCGAAGAGTCAAACTAATCGCTTGGGCATGGAATCTAACTAAATTTAGTCATATTTTTCAAGTTGATAAACGAAGTATGGTTCCGATTTCAATAGCTTGGCTTATACATTTTGTTGGCTTGCCTAATTTTGAGCAAATTTAAGCTCACCCCTTTCCTTTCTGTTTTTGTTTGTTTGCTTTACTATTTCTTTATAAACTTTTGAGTTGTGTAAATAAATTAGTTTATGTTGTAATTTGCATTGGTTGTTTTATTCACAATGCCATGATTCGAACGTTGGTTGGTAGGACAAGGAAAACTTAATATTATATGTTCAATTACGGGAAAGCTATACTATAATACTTAGATACTAAGTGAACGACGATAAAATCCAGCAAAATAAGATTATTGTAAAATAAGCAACCAAAAGTTGGAAACGTCAGCACATCTAAAATTATTTAAAAGAAAAACAAAGCTAAACCAAATAATAAAACTTTAAGTTACTTCTCGAAGCTCAGCAGTATGCCCCTTTCAACAATTATGGTTTGTTCTGTTACAACAATACAATCTCCGGATTACTAACATTCGTCTGACGGCAACAATACTAATCACGTAATTTTAATTTATATCGAAGATAAAACCGTCCTATTAAGGTACTACTAAAACTGATGAATCAATTTCCCTATGTATTGCAATCGATTCCTCTCCACAGTCGGGCGTTTCCAATTTGTTTCACTAAAAATGCCTTGTATCCGAATTAAAAGCTGTAAACAAACATCATTCTGTTTTTCCGAAGCAAAAACTTCCAAACGTACGGCTACATGTGTAACTATTGTTTTACAATATTTTGAATTCCAAGCGAAATTAGTTAAACATTTATCAATGATATAATTTAATACCGCAGCGTGTTGTATATTTTATTTATAATTGTAATTCGAAGGTGACGACCACGTTTTCTACAAAAATGGCATAATCCACACCTAGAACTTTGTAGCACAACACACTTTTAGACAAAAGCACACAAAGTGCGGCAAAATTAAATTTTTCTTCCGTAAACAATAATGATGTTCGTATTTACGGTATGTGTGCGACGTATTATGCAACCTCCATAACAACTATTTTGCTTTTCTTTTCTTTATTTATTTCCATGTTGTATTACAGTTTCATGTGTACCCGTCAAAAATATAATAAATGGAAAACAAAAGAAAACAATTGGATACATGGTTATACATATATACAATACTTAAAATGTTAAGAACAAAAAAAAAAAAAAAAAAAATTTCGGTCGACGATAAATAAAACGTTCAATATAAAAAATATGAAATATAATACTGTAATCGTATTGGTTGTTTACTTACTTGGATACTGCCACAATGTAGGTGGAGTTCGAACAGCATTTTGTACATTTGACACGCCCATTGTTAACGCCTCCGATGTTAACGGTATCATGGTTGAGTTTGTTCCTGTGAAGAACATGTTTTGACTCAATGCTGATGGTGCAACACCGCCTATTTTTGTTTTTGTTTTTTTATTTTTTATTATCATTTGTAATGTGTGTGTGTTTGTGTGTTTATGTTGTTTAAAATCAACAAAACGTGTTTGTGAATTTAAAAAAAAAAAAATCACACACGCAAACCAAAATTTATGTTATGTCGTTGAAAAATTTCGATTTTATTTTTATGATCGAATGCACAGATCACACACATAAACGGGTGTTGTGTTGAAAACAAAATTTCAAAAAACCAATAAAAGCAAAAATGTTTTAATGATTTTTGTGACGCGCAAACACAAAAATGAAAACATGAAATGAGAGTAAAAAAAATAAAGTAAAAATAAAATAAATTAATTAAAATAAATGAATAAAACAAATATATGCGTAATTAAATAAGCAAATAATTAAAAATTCTAGATAATTTAATTATACAAATATTTTTTAGTATTTTATATATTTTATGAATGATACATATTTTAATGAAAATAATTAAAAGAAATATTTCTTAGGTTCTATCAGCTCCATACACAAAGAGCAATATATTCACTAAGTAACTAAATGCATGCTTAACAGCACTGCCTTATTTGTATTTGTCATGCAATGTTGGATGATTTAATATTGTGCTCATTTTTTAAATATTTGATTGCACTTAATAAAGTTTTAGGTATTTTTGTTTGGTTGGGTGTGTGTGTGTATGTGTAGGTGCCTCGTTAATTATTTGCCACTTAATTATTGTGTTACGTATTTGTGTCAATATGTCATACTATCGGGGAAATATTGTACATAACAGTTGTAGTAGTGTATAATTTTCTCAATTTGGTTAATTAATTTTTTAATTGAATTGAAATCGGAAGTTGTTGATGTGCGTTTGAAGTTTAGAAGCAAATTAATTGATGCGGTTTATTCGTATTTTGAAAATGAATTAATAATAGTTTCCTTTTAAGTTTCGCCGATATTTTGAGAACCGTTAAATTACTCCGCTAACTTTCGAATAGATGATTTATAATAAATGTCTTCAACAGATTACGTCAACGTACTACATCGATTACGTCAATGTACTTAGTACTTAATATTATGTTCATCACAAGCATCCTCGATGTTTGTTTAATTGAAATTAATTCCAAAATTCGATGACTCTATAGTAAAAATCAAAAATATTCTTACAAGAGTTCATTGGCCCCTTATTTCATCATGATTTCAAAGCGCGTTTTCTCACTTAGCTGTAAACTGTAAATGCGCAAATTTCACACGGTTTTTTATTACAGTAGACGCTATACCTCACGTTACCTTTAACAAACTATCTTTAGTTAAATCAAAGTTGGAAATAAAACTAAACTATAATTCAATTTGGCCTACATACATATTCAATTCCGCGAAAGAGTATTTAAGAAACACAATAACACAGCAGAATTTGCAATTTTTTAATTAATTTGCCAGATAAAGAGAAAACTCGCTTAAAATTAATTTGTTTAATAAAATTGCTGAGAAAGTTGGTGGCGATTTCACCTGATACTCATAAATGTGTACAATAATGGCACTGTCAGATGGTAACCCGAAAACTATATTCGGAATTTTCTTTTATTTTTGTTGAAAAGTGTCCAAATTCTGTTAACAAATTTACAACTATTTTTTGACGATTAGACTAAAACTTAATATTGCGAGAACAAAGTAAAGTAGTAAGTAAGGTGACAACAAATTTTTTATTCAATATGAAGGTTTACATTACATTAGTGTACTGCACTGATTCCAAACTTTTTTACCTGAAAATTTAAAAAGAAGGAAAACAACAAGCTGGTGGCAGCTTTGCCTTTCACAAAATAACTTCCATAGAAATCCGTTGAGGTTCTTGAAGGGATTTTTAAAAGTAAAATAAAAAGGGAAATCCCCCCGGATAGATGGATCCGGGAATGAATTTCCCCGGGAAATTGAAGTCTTTTGCCCCGTGATTTTTCTAATTTCCTGAGAAAGCCAGGAAATTAGAATTTGTAAAATGGCAATAATAAGCAAATAATAAAGTTTACTGAATAACCAATTTGAGATGCATAGTAATTAGCTGAATGCTATAATTCAGCTCTAATATACATTTTCCGTTTTATACACCCCTGCAGTCATTTCATTCTTGAGATTTGAAAGATGCAATGTCCAATTATTTTGTTGGATGTTTTTCATTGCTTAAGGCGGATTCAGTGTTGCGTTCCTTCGTTCCTTCCGTCATTCTGAAATTGTTTTTTTGTCAAATTGATTTATTTGATTGGTTAAAAATGACGTTTTTTTTGTGAATTTTTTTCACCAAATTGGTTTAACTATAACTTTTGTACGGAACGAACATGGCGAAAAAGAGATAGCATGATATTTAAATGAAAGAGGCGAAAAGAAAACCCACGCTCAAATCTAATGTCAAACAACCATATTGTTTATTATTGTTTTTTGTTTTTTGGAAATTTGGTGAATTGCTGAATACAATGATAAATTTAAAGAAATAAATTTCTGTTTGAATTTAATTCTAAATTTAATTATTTTATTCTGTTTGAAATTTATTGAATTTTATTTTAATATCGTAAAATATGGGTAATCATTACGAAAACTGTCAATCAGTTACATTTTTACCTATAGATGGAAGCAAAATCGTTCTGCATTTTTTTTGCAGCAACCATGAATCGTCAAAAAAAAAAAATCAGAATGACTGAAGGAAGGAAGGAACGAAGGAACGCAACACTGAATCCGCCTTTAATGTTTTAAAGCCTACCGAATTACATACAAGTTGAGCGAAGGCATTTTGATCCTCGCTATATACCTTCATCGACAGAATAACTTGTTCACTATAGATGAAATTAATGCAATAATAATGCAATTTTTACAAACTACTCAAAATTTAAAAATACCAAATAGAGGCGAAGATTACTTTAAAAAATAATCAAACACAGGTCTTATTTGATTAATCAAACATCTCTCCCATCGTCTTTATTTCTACATTAATCTTCGTCTAGTTCGAGCAATGAACGAAAGTTTGAAAAGTTATTTAAAATATTTAATCAAAAAAATGAATCAATGAAAAGACCAAACGTTCATAGTGACCATCAGGTGGTAATAGCAATATTCAAAATTAAACCGCAGCTGCTGTGAAATACACTGAATCAAACCGGAGGTACACACAATTTAGATTGAGAAACACTGGCACAAAAAATACTTTCAAAGAAACTCTCTAATTAAATGTAACTCGAGCTAGAAGCTACATAAACAATATGTACTTCGTAGCAGTCTGGAATGTACCCTATGATATAATGCGCTTTCAACTCCTACAACATGTTGGCATTGAAAACATACTGGTGGAAAAATTGACATTCGATCTATCACATTGCCATGAAATTTCCTGAATAAATGAATTTAAATAAATCTCATTTTTCGCCCCATTTTAGGCTTCCAGCATTTTCGCTACGAGAACTTATTTTTCAGACGTTGTTTCGTGTTGTGAAAAAAATCGAAAAAGAAAATCCTCAAAATACAAAACAAAAGTTTTTCTTTTCTAAATTTTAACTATAAGAAATATCAAAGGCTAAATGTCGAAAATTTATAAATTAGAAAATCTAAATTTTTGGAACTTTCTTAAACAAGAAAATGAATATCCGAGATAACGTTTTTTATAGATTTTCCATCTAGCCAAAAACATGCATTTGGAAATAAAATTTTAACAAAATGGTTCTCGCTTTAGCTTATCCCATTATCCTGAAAAATAAGTTCTGGAAAGCAAATTTCAAGCGGATGCGAGAATGCAAAATCCAACAGATTTACAGATTTTTGGCGTGAAGAGTTTTGGTATAACTACAAAGTAAAAAATTTAACACCGCCCAAACAAGCCACTTGCTGAAATTTTTGAGCATAATGTTACTGAATTTCAGCAGAAAAATCTGCATTGCCGACATATTTTATGCAATTTATTTAGAAATATTTTTTTATAATAATTCAAAATTATATATTTCTAGATAAGTTGTAGGTAATTGAAATTTTTTAAAAACACATTAATCTTTAATCTGGTTCCAAAAATTAATTAAAACTCACATTACTTTATACCGAATAATGGATCATATTCAAAAACTCAGGTGTCTGGATAACCTGTAATTTCCCTGTGAGCGGCTTACAAATTTAGACTAGGGTGAAATAACACACAAAACATGGTCATATTTTATTTGGAATTAGTGTAAAATTAATTAAAAAACTCATCGCTCTTCTAAACTTATGAAACAGCCATCGTAGTCGTAGTCGGATTCTTTGTTGAGTGTACTTCATATCTAAAAAATACAATTGGATGTACTTCACTTCTAAAAATTACAATATAAACATAATGGATTTAGTCAAGATTGCATACAAAATATGTCGGTAATGCATAGCATTTTTTCTGTTCTTCAGTTAGGTGAGCAGATATCTGAGATTAGATTGAAGTGTTCGGATTTTAACCTTATGAATATTCGTTTGGCATTAAAAATACTTCACCAAAAAAAATGTGTATTGATTTTTTATGCTTTTGGCACAACCTCGCTAAAGCAGACTCAACTATATCAACTAGAAAATATTTTTTTTTTATTTGGCTCTAAAATCAAATTTTTCGAAAAATATAATACTTCGAAGTAATGTGGGAGAATTGATAAAATTATTTGTGATCAAATCTGTTTTTGAACTTAAAGCCAATGGCAGATCCTCAAAGTTATATACAATGCAAAATGTATCTTGTGCTGACTAGAATTGTTTTTAACAAAGTGGAAAGTAGCTAACATATGGTATACTTATTCTAACTCCGTACAATGCGATACTGAATATGAACAAAAATAGGCTTATATTACGAATCGATTACAGCAAGAAATATTGCCATGAATTTAGATACGTTATACAGTGGTACATGATTGTACTTGGCCCACCTATCAGTGTCAAGTCAATAGAGCAAAAGACTTTCTTCTATGCTCTAGCTTTTTCTTCTCTATAAGAGAAAATACCAAAAATTGTAATCATAACAATGCGAAATTTGTTAAATTTCGATACACGAAATTAGCGGTAAACAAATTTTGGTTGATAAACTATGGGGTGACATGTTTTACCATCACCATTTTCAACAATCGAACATTATATCTCTTTTTTAGGAATAAAATTGTACATCATTTGGTTTTCTCAATTGAGGCGTTGAGAAGCAAAGTGATCTAACCCCAATATTTAACTTTTAGGGAATATTGATTTGAAAATTTTGAAAAATTTAATTATGAGGTAAACGTAGTATTTGTATAAAATATTCTTATTTGGGCCTTATGAATAACGGTAGTCCATGCAACAACAACAATTTTTCAAAAATAATTTTAATATGAGTAAACTACAATTAGAATATTATAATGGACATTTTATGGGTTAGACCACTATACTTCTCAACGACCAATTAAGCTTTATCTATTGCGATCTTCGTCTATTAGGTAAACTTTCTATACTATCCAATTCCATCGTAAGCGGTAAAATATCGAAAAAAAAAAAAAAATTTGGTGATAAAGTGGAGAAGAAATAGCACAAATCGAGAGCATAATACAAAAAACATAATTAAATAAGCAAAATAGCGTACAACTTTATTCTTGAAAAAAGGAATACAACGTTCGATCTAGCATTTCAAATAGTGCTGGTAGAACATGTCACCCATGTTATTTGTTATTATCGAAAACCTTTTATAAATCATTTTATTAAGCAACCCGAAATAAAAATTGTAAATAAATATCTATAGAGTGACTATAGACCACGCCATAAAATTATGGTTCCATTAATTTTATTTACCAGTTACCATAAAAAACAAAATAAATTAATAAATTCTAACATTTGCTATTCATTTCAAAAATTGTTGTTTTTAAAATTCTAAAAAAAAAAATGTTTTAACCACCCCCATAAAAATTGTCTATACACATTTACAAGTGTAAACAACCACACAGGCGAATGTAATTTTTCATTTCATATTTTTTTTTTTTTTTCCAAAACAGTCATTAATTTTAATTAATTTTTTATTGCAATTACATCCATGACATGACTCCAGCAGCACATAAAGAAAAACAAAATTAATAAAATGACTCTTGTCTTATTAAAATTTTGCCGCCTCTATCATTTTAATAACACTGTGTGAGAAAAAGGGTCTCTGCTCTCACAAGTATCATTATTTTATAAATGGCATCACAAAATACCATAAACGAATCGGCATGACTCACAAATATTTACAGTTAAATAATTAGAGACGCGAATGATAAATATTTTTGTATGGACGTTAATTTTTTGTTTATCGTGTGCCAAATTGCCAAGTGGAGATAAATAAATTTCCTTTGCCGTTTTCTCTAAATTATAATTTTATTTTTCTATTATAATAGATATATAATTTATCTATTGTAAAAAACAAAAACAAAAAAAAAAATTTGTATTTCGCCTCGACTCGACGAATAATAATAGCAAACTATAATATAAATCAATGTGATTAGTAGTGTGACCAGATGAGAATAATTCACGAAAATTAGATTTTAAATAAATCAACCATTTTTTTTTTGGATTTTGTTTGATACCTAATATGTTTATATAGAAAATAGTTGTGTAAGCCATCGGAAATTGTGTTATTTGCTTGCATGGTTTTGTGGTAAATTAACAAAACACAACAACAACACTAAATATGTATTTCCAAAATCAATAAGGCGGTAAATTGAATTTGAAATGTTTCTCCATATATACATATGTACGTATAAATATTCGAACTCGTATATTTGGCAAGCTTTCCATTAAAAACCCGTTGATAATTTTCTGTTCTGTCAATTTTGAACGGATATAAATCAATTTCTTGAAAAACACAACATAGAATTTACATATGGATATATTTAAGATTTCCGATAAACTTCACAAGCCAAATGTAACATAATTTTAGAATTTATATCGATTTTGTTTCGTTATTTTGTACAATAAATAAAAAGGAGGAGATGTGGGAGAGACGGGGTGAACATATAACTACTTGGAGCTATGTATAGCCTATATTATAAAACATACATTATATCTAGAAATTATTCAATCGGAAATAGTTTTGACATAATATTGTTTGGTTAAATATAGAGCATAGAAAAGAGAAATAAATAAAAAATGTTGTTTTCGATGTTTGTAGGGTACAATAAAATTTGTTGTTTTGATTTTTTTTCAATTTTAATGTAGGTTAACTAAAAATACATTAGATTTAGAGATATATACATTTCAAGGAATTTCTGGGATATATTCCTGGTATGCGAGGTATTAATAAATATGTTTGGTGAAGTTATTTAAATACATTTTTAAAACGTATCAAAATGTTGTGTTATGTGTAAGTATTTACAACATCGCTCAGAAGTGTGTGGAGTTTTAATTTTAATTTTTTGGTATGTAGGGTATTTCCATTAAATTATTATTTGATTATTATTTTGCTAAAATTAGCAATTTTCATATTTTGCAAATATAGGTAGAATGGAATTAAATATGTCTAAACAAAACTCGTAAACAAGCTTTAGAATTTTTAAATTCATTAATACCCAATTATGTAACGATCAAGCTTCTGAAATTCAGGACGGTCTAAAATCTAATCCTGGATTTCTCAATTCTCAAAACTGAATACTTCAAATGTGTCGGTTCTACTTCGCAGTCATATTTGACCATGCCATGCCTCTACAGTAAATTTAGCTGAGAAATATTTAAAAATGTGTGTCCTACCTCACACTTCTTTTATTTGCTAAAATTGCTTGTTTACCTGCTCTTATTTGCTAAATAGAAATTCCGGTTTTTCTTCCTTTGTTGCTTATGTTACGGATATGAATAAAAATAAATTTGATAATTAAAGTCGTTGGTGAAAAAATAAATAATTAGAACAATGAATTAAGATTCAAGAACGAGCCGCCTTCCTGCCAAAAATTAGACTGAACTACAACAGTGAGCGACCAATTTCAAAATTTTTATCTGGATTGCCCTCTTGTAACAGTAAAGTTTGAACACATTAAAATTTGAAATAATTTCTTCAAAACTTCAGCTTTTCTAAAATTTACGTTAGAAACAAGGAAAAAACATACTTTAGAAGGTTTCACCAAAATGTCAGAATTCTGGGATTTGACTTAAAAACCAAAAATTTTAAATTCCGATATTTATTAGAATTATCAAATTTGTTAAATAATATTAAAATTCTATTACAAGAAATTATATAAATTTAAGGATTTGTAAGAAAATCAAATTGTATTGATCAAAACAGAATTTCTTTGAAACACAAAAATTAATAAAAATCTCAATATTTTTCAAATTTTTTTTTAATATTCAAACTTTCAAATTCAACAATATCAGGATTTGTTAAAATTTCCGAACTAAAAAGAATGATAAAACTGATGTTCTGCAAAAAAATTAAATTTAACCCTCCGAGAAGACACAGGGTCAATTTGACCCTTACTTCAAATTCGATCGTGAATATCTTGAAAGCATTTTGAAAATTGGCAGACCCTGTAACTGTAGTTTTCATTGATATCATTGAGGAAGTATTTTAAATAGAGAGAGATTTTGTATGACAAATATTTTCTATTTCGTTTAGAAATTTTAGTTTCCAAGTTGTGAAAAGAATATAAATATTTTAACTGTCTATTTCTATCCGCAATATAGGACAAATTTATCCATAAAGTTCGTAGCAAACAATATATGTGTATGTAATACATATGTATATTTATTTTTTGTATACAAAAACACTTTATATATTATTGAAATCTGCCTTTTCATGCCATGGTAGTAGTGTCAAAATGCAAAAAAAAGGACAACTGGTCCACTATCCGCAAAAATAAACCAGGCATTGCGAACCAAATGAAAATTGCATCAACGGAAGTACCTGCTTAGAAATTTTGCCATAGTGGGGATGTGAATTTAGTAAGTTATACGCCTAAAAAACGTAAAATTGTCGTTTTGGTTAGTACGAAAATAACAAGAACACATGTTAAAGACCACAATAAACCCGAAATGATATTAGGCGCGATTCAGTGTAAACTTGCCTTTTCTTCTATTCTACTACTATTTGGAATACCTTCGAATTCTCAAAAAAAAAAAAAAAAAAAAAAAAAAAAAATCGAAAAAAGTGCGATTTAATAACAAAAGGAAGCTACATAATTTCTTGTGATCCCTGCACTATTTTATTTTTTTTTACACAAATGTTTATGTGGATATTTAATGGGATATAACTGCAAATATTTCCTGTTAGTGCTTGATGTAATAATTATCTAATGTGTTAAGGTGGAATATTTGATAAAATAACTGAGACAATGATAAATAAATGAAATGAAAACTAAATTCTTTACATGTCATCTCAGCGAGGCCTTTCGTTCTGTCATCCTTGCGCAAAGGATCCCAAATTATTAAGCGGCTTTGGGGAGTTCTCTATTTACTATGTAAAAACGTTCTAATTTCTATTAATATCGGCATTTTAATAAATCCCTATCCTACAAGGTTCGCAACGAATTAAAATAACCTTCCAAAAATTTGTTATAATTAAAAAACTCGATTTTTTGCGATTATTTTTTCGGTTTTTTTTTTATTCGAGATATGGGGGTAACCCCTATTGTTCCTATGAAAACTAGATATGATTTTCAAACAATTCATAAATTTATGTGGAAATCTTTTAAATTGATCGAGTTTTCATCCAAATAATGGTACAATAGAAGAGAAGACAAATAGAAGATTTACATTGAATCGGATCCATTAGGGTAAGGTTGCTCAAGTCGTACCCCTTAAAAAAACGTTTTCAGAAATCAGAGAATATATTAGTAAACACTTACTTATGAGTATCATTGGAAACCTTAATAAACCTTGCTTTTATTTATTGCAAAAAAATTAGATAGTTTGCGCACATTTTATCTAAACTCATAAAATTAAATAAATTGAAATCGGTACGACTAAGGAAACCAGAACCCTAAGTCGTACTACCGACTACCTAAGTCGTACCTCAAGCTAAAATTAAATAAAACTATGGTTTAAACAAGTACATATGTTAAACCAATCGTTATTTTCACTATTCTTCACCTTTTCCGTTTTACATTCCTCTTTTTCTAATTTATGTTTAACAGAATTTTGCTTCATATCTTCTTTATTTTTGAGGTAAATCTTATACGAGGATCGGTGGTACCACTTAGGAAGCGTAAGTTGGTACGAGATAAGACCCAGTCTGCATATCAGTTCATAAAACCCCAAAACTATTTTGAAAAAATGTTCACAAAACTGCTAGAGGCAAACAAATCACTAATAGATATATAACTTGTACTAAAAAACCAAAATGTATTTAACTAGTGTTTTCTTACCTTAGGAGCTTCCATACACGATATGAAAATTATACTCAAACGACTAGAAATGAATTTATTTACCAGAAACATTCTAAATTCATTGAAACGCAGATGCGCACTGTCAGTACAGCCGAGAATTATAACTATTATACATTGTGTCATTTGTATGGCGGGAAAAGTACTTTTGAAATCATTGAGGTATGATTTAAGCGCCGGTGCGACTTAGACGACTTTCCCCTATATTATAATAATAAAACGAAATGTGGTACAAACGTTGTTGAAAAGCCGTGTCATGCATACACGACAGCTCGAGCTACAAAGCGGTGGCTAATGCGCTTCTTTCGCGGCATACTTGATCAAACGCAAGAAATTTTTATACTTGCAAGTATGAAACGGTAGAACATTTGTCTGCTACGGCTGCTATAAAGCAACTTGTCTTTCACCTACTTACTCCATACTTGCAGGAAAAACTAAAAAATACTATGTTGCATTCAGAAATATGCAAAGGCATTCGGGTTATTCTTGATGATAAATCAGCTGTATCAGAAGATGATCGACCACAATTACAAAAAAAGCAAGATGTTCACTTTGCCCGATAAAAAAACTAAAATGCAATGTCCGTCTAAAAATAACTTTTTTTAAAGAAACACTAAAGTGTTTCGAATATGTATATAATTCCGCCACTTTTGATTTATATTAATTGATTTACCAATGTTTCAAGTACATCTGAAAATTTTTTCAAGTTGATCGCACTCGCCAATTTAAAATGGTAGAGGATCAGAAAGTGTATAGGGTCAGATTGACCCACAATGTTCTCCTTGATTCAAAAAATACGTGTGTTCTCGAAGGGTTAATTACTAAAAAATAATTAAAAAATTAGAATTAATATTTCTCAAATTCTTAGAACTTAATTTACTAAGCTAAATCTTGCAATTTTAGTCTTTATTTTGGCAAATAAACCAAAAATAAAAAATTTCTCTGTAAATTTCTTCTAATTAAATTCTCTTTATTCAATTTCTTAAAAACCTTTAAATTACACCAAATTGGAATTTGAAAATTTTCATATATCGAACTTAGAATTTTAATGTTTTCGTAAAGAAAGTTCCTAATAAAACATTTAGAAATTGTGAGGAAGAATTTAATAAAATTTTTGTGGTGTAATATTCCCAAAAATAAAAATCCAAAAAATGCAAAATAAAGTGCCTCATTAAAAAGGAAGCCCTCATTAAATTTTTGTTAACTACAATATGAAAACAAATGCAAGCTACATAATTTCTTGTCATGCTTGCGCAGAAATAACCAATGCTCAGCGGCTTTGACGAGTTTTTTGCAAATATTTTTGAAATGTTTCTGTAGTTTTCCTCAATTGATTTTTTCGGCTTTTTATAGATATTATTGTTCATGACATTCCCAATATGTTCGATTTGGTAAAACAGAAAAATAAAGTAACTTAATAAATCTATTAAAAAAGGTAGAAATATCATTCCCCCCTCCCCGTACTTTAGCCCAAGGGACAACAGTTACACAAATGTATTACTCTTCAAAAATGAGAACCCTCCTTGAGTTCATTTGTTGGTAGTTTGGTTTTGTACTGAAAAGTTGGTGTACTCATCAGGTAGCTACGACTAAGACCAAACTCCAAAAATACAACCCTCGTCATATATATACATTAAGTATCTGGCCAGAACGTACTGACATAGTGAATTATATTCAAACACGCAAGGAGAAACCTCATTTGTGTGTGTATTATGCCCACATGAATATTTATTAAGAATTTAAAATTATCTATCTGTAATCAATTGATTTTTTCGGCTTTTTGTAGATAAATATATTAATTGTTCATGACATTCCCAAGCCGAAAAAATCAATTGATTACAGACAGACAATTTTAAATTCTTAATGAAGTTTTTCTGTCATCCTTGCGCAAAGGGTCCAATACTAAGCGGTTTTGGGAGTTCTCTGTTTTAGTATGTAAGTAATTTATTAAAAAACGCCATTTTTTTTGGAAAATATTCCAATTTCTCTGAATGTTAGAATTTTAAGAAATCGTCAAAGCGGAGCTTGGGGCGGCAGCCCCATCTATTATTTTTTCCTTCTTTTGTTGAATTGGGATAATTCCTTGTTTTAAAATTTTTCTATGAAACGTTTTTTTTTTTTAAATTCTGTAAATTTTTTATTTTTTTTTTTTAAAGTTTAACATTTAATATTTGAATTTGTTACTGATTTTTTAACAACAAAAAATATCATTTATTGGCGACAGAAAGGCATGTCTTGTTGTGAAATTGCGAAGAAGCTTGTTCAATATCAATCGAATAATGAGGTCGTGATTACTTGATAAAGAAAATGTTAAATCAGATCGAGAAGCTCTTATTTCGCCTGAATAAAACCAACGTTTACGAATAATAATTCAATCGGGTTAGATGGACAGTGCTGTACAAGCCCACAATCACCTTGTGGAAACTCAACAATTTCATGCAAGCATTGAAAAAGTTCGCAATAGCCTGCGCAAAGACGGAATGTTAACCAGAGTAAAAACCAACAAACCTCTTTTAACGGAACAGCACAAGAAACTACATTTAGAATATCTTAAACAAGTTCGTGATTGGACTTTGAAAGGCTGGGATAATGCCATAATCACAGACGAATCAGATGGTAGGCACTGGGTGCGGAGGAAATCAATTGAATAGTGGACAGAAGGTTTTTCGAAAAAACAATAAAATTCGGCTGCGGAAATATAATGGTAGGGGTTACATGAAAGGTTATAAATTTGAAAAGTTACACTTAATATCATCTCGGCTATGTAAATATTTTACAAACCTAGTTTTTGGGCAGTTTGGCGATGTTTGGGGCGACAAATTACAAAATTATATTCCAACAGACCCCAAGCAAAAGTCTAGGATTGCTATGATCTGGTTTGAGGAAAATGATATAATTGTATTGAATTTGCCCCTATCCTTGGGTGTATATTTATTTTTTTGTAAATATGAAATAAACTTTGAATTTATTATAAATCAATCAAAATTATTTTATTTATATTCAGTTATAGTTTTTTTCAGTCTCTGTATTTTTGGAATTTTCAAATAAACATATTGTGAATTCTGTCATTTTTAAAATTTTGTGGTGGGCGGAATTTTACTCATTTTTAACAAATTGATTTTCAAAAAATAGTGGTAATTTACGAGAAATTTTGAATAAAACAACAGTTGCGCAAAAAAACTTGAATTAAGATTATAAGATATCAGTTTAAATAGTGCGAATTTCAAGTTATTCCTCAAATAATTTGATAAGTCCGCCACTGTTTCTTCTGCCAGTTTTGTTCAGCAAACCGCTAAATATAGCTGGAATGTTTCTCGAGCACTATTCTGTTAACATTTCATAAACAAACCAATTTGAAAACTGTAGATTTAAAAGTTATGAAAATATTCTTGCTGACTAATCGTTCATTTTTTTTTTTTTTTTTTGAGCGATATTTTGCAATAATTTATCAATCTTTTACTAAGGCAGCACCAACATTGAGGCACATTAACAGACGACCAATTTCGTCAATAAACCAATTTAGTTATAATCTATAAACAAAAATAATTTAGTTTTAATTTTGCTGTTAATTTTAAATATAGAATACAGTGCGCTCATACACAGTGTTGACAAATCCAGTCAAACATTATGATTTATTTTCCCTATAGCCAACGTACAATGAATTTTCCTAGAACTGAATAATTAATCAAACCAAAATTAACACTTTAAATATTTTTCAAATTTTTTTCTCACTCCGATAAATATTTGATGCGATATTATAATTTTGGTCACTTCAAAGACGGAGCCTAGACCAGCGCTTTCCAAGTAGCAACGTGCAAATATGTAAGCAAAAAACTTAAAACATGGGCTGTACCATCATAAAGATTTAAACACGTACAGTTTTCCAAACAGCTGAGAATTTTTTTAGGAAACCCTCAAAAAAGACAATATGGAAATAAAGTTCGGCGCTTTTGTTTATGAATTGTCAACATATTTTGCTCAAATTCTTTGATATAATAATATTATTTAATAGCATATTTGTACAAGAAACGTTAGATAAAAACCAAATTCAATGAATAAAGCTAAGAAGTATCTAACGAAGACTATCATACCCAAAAATAAGTTTTTAATGAACATGATGAGTAATAAAAGCAACAAAAAGTACTGTAAAAAAATCTGTTTTTAAAATTAACGATTCTGGCAATAAAAAAATCTGATTTTTGCAGTTTTTTGTTTTTATATTCTGAAATTGTTTCTTTTATAAACCATTATAAGAAAATGGCTTAAGACAAAAACACAAAGCAAGAAAAAAAAATTTGAAACTTAAAGGAAATGAAACTGGTTAACAACAACACAACAAAAAAAAACTTTTTAAATGAGATAATAATTCAAGAAATGGGCTACAGAATGGAGCACACCAAAAAAAAAAAAGTTGGAAAAAATCGTTATGTTTGTGCCTGTTGGTGATGAAGATTAATCGAAAATTTTTTAAACAAATTTTTATTCATTTGGTTTGGTTTGGCTTGTGATTGCGCATACAACACGGTATTTATGAATGTAATTTAATATACAAAATTTTATGGCAGAGCTCAGCTCGTGTCAAAGATCAATATTTTTGTAATTTTTTTTAAATTCTTGCATGACAAATATGCAATTTTTTTGTACGTACATACATTTATTGCATTTACCATTTACAAACGGTTAAGTAAAGTTAAGTTACAGGACTTACTTAATAGATTTACTAGGGTAAAACACCCTAGTAATAAGGCCCTAAACAATATTGGACTAATTGAAAAAGATAACGTGCTTATAATTGGGTTTGTTGTACTGCTAATCTAATTGATTTAGCATTGAGCCAATGCAATCTAACCGAGAGGCAGGATGTCCATCGTAAAGCAACGGTTTATCTATCAATGTTCCTGCTAGGAAACACCGCATTCCCAGATCAAAGCTATACAAAACTGTAAACTGATTGGCGCATAGTAAACACGCTAATGACAATGAAGTTGTAGAAAACTAATATTATGCCTCCTTTCCACTCCTCCTTCGTTTATTGCGAACATACTAGGCCAACAAATTTAAAACAATTCACAATGAGGGTTTTGTAAAAATTACAGGAGAAATAGTGCTATATCTCTAACACATTATCCAATGATTCTACTCTGAACATATCAATATGAGTTTTAGATCGTTCGTCAAACGATTGCAGAGTAGAACTTTCGTATCCATTTTAGCTATCATAAACCTCTGATTTTGCTGTTTTGGTAGTGTTAATTATTAATTAATATATCTCAGCACTATAGTTAATTGATCGGAATGCGAAAATGTCTGGTGTTAACCATTAACAAAAAATATTTTGCTTTCTGACTCAGTCAGATAAGGGATCTTAAATCTTAAAACCTACTCTGTGTGGCAAAAATAAAGTAGTTAAAGTAATGATGTTTTAGAGATAAGGATTTAAAAGATTTTCATCATCCGATTGTATGGTATAAGCAATACGAAGATGCTCGGTCAATTATGGTTTAAATAAAGTGCTTGGCAATTAACTATCCTATTTAAGTTCATAATTTCAGAATTTTGTTCAGAAGTAAACAATTAAGACGGGTGATTTCAAAAATAATAGTAAATTTGCGTAATTTCACCCCTTTAATGATCAATTACACCTTTTTATGTTAACACCAAGACATAAAATTCAATTTATCATCATAACCAGGCACGGCTCAAGCTGGCAGAATAAATTTAATAATTTTTATAAATTTTCTTCGATCCAGATTGTTAACAAAACGATTGTTTGACCTAAATTGCCTTTCTTCTGCCTCTTAGCCATAAATTGGAATAGAAATTTTAAATAATTTTTATAAGGTATGTCTATCTTAAAAATTTTAAGATGCTTAAGAAGCCTAACGGGTATAAATCTCATCTCTTTATGTAAAGTTTCTCAATTCTTTTCAAGACGTCGATGGTGCTCTTAGTCCGTTATCTCGTAAATTTGATTTTTTAATGACGATTTAAATTACTAAAGTAACCACCCAATAATTTTTTTTCAAACTGTTCCTGTTAAAATAACTTTTTCATTCGAAGTCGTTTTTTTGACTTAGGAGAACTTTTTATTTCTTTCAAATTCTTCTAATCTTCTTCTAAACCTATTTTTCACAATTTATTTAACTAACAAAATTTGATTATTATTTCAGAATTTTTCAGTATTTCTTATCCAAAAGTTCATTTAAACTTTTTTTGTTATAGATGTCACCACAAAATTTTTCCAGCCCTACACAATTCAGCAAGGATTCTAACTTATTTCAATTTACCACCAATGTTTGCTTTCAATTTGGGATACATTTCGAACATTTCTTGTTCAACGTCATCGCCCAACAAGCACGGGGCAAGATTACAGTACATATTGAGGCTGTTCGTGAATTGTGATAGTAAGTATAATATTGAGCAATGAGAAACGGACCCTGGGAACTTATTTCGGAAATTAACTAAATGTCAACATGTTTTAGTCTGATTTTAGTAAATTCTTCACTTCGGCACACAACGGAATGAATATTTTAGTAAAACAGTACTAAATTTAAAAATATCGCGACTCAAATAATAACATTTAGGGGAATTAAGTTGGTCAGGTTTCATTCAAAGTTATTGTGTACTAGTAAGACCAAAATATAAAATTAGTTGTTTATTTAAAATTTTTTTACTGGCCCAAGAACACATTTGCAAAAATTTAGGAAGTTCTATTGAATTTTGCTACCCACCCTTAGTATTAAAAACTAAAAATCTCAATTTACTACTGAGGCCGAAATGTAAAAAATAAATGTTTAATTAAAAAAAATATACTGGCCCAAAATCACATGATGGCTATCGGTTAAGCTATAGGTTCAGCTATATCTATGCTAATATTTTGCGTAGATATAGCTGAATAATCTATAGCCTAACCGAAAGCCATCTTGTGATTTTGGGCCAGTAAATTTTTTTTAATTAACATTTAATTTTATATTTCGGTCATAGTAGTTTATCAATACATTCCAATTTTGTAGGAAACCAAATATACAACTAAACTGACCCTTGAAATGTTTATTTAAATTAATTAAGTGCATGTAGAAAACACTATCTTTTTACGAAATATATACCGACATGTTAAAAATAAACTACAAGGGATCGATATTTGCGGAAAGCAAATGTAGTTTATTTTTAACATGACGGTATTTAGGTATTTTAATGATATAAACAATAGTAGTAAACTATTGCTTATAAAATTAAAATTATTACATTTATTTCATTCATGAATTTTTAACTTTTCGTTTTTTACCCAAAATAAAAATAAAAATTAGCTAACGAAATTTCGATTTTAATGTATTTTTCGATTTTTTAGCGAATACATCTATTTATATTTAGTAAAAAATAGTAAATACTTCATTCGCGGAAAAATTTTACTTTGTGTATAAACTGTAATAATAAAATAAGCTTATATGTTAAATCTACCTCTACTAGGCAAGGACAATACAAATTAGGTTCAGATTAACTTTTTTTCCGTATAAAGTTTCGGGGTAATTTATCTCCAAGGTATATGAATTTTAATACTCCAAGCCAATTTAATTAGCATATACATTAAACAAACCAAAAAAAAAGTAAAAAAAATCAAAGGAAGGAAATAAGCGTTCTCTCCATGCAATAAATACAAAACCTACAGTACAACAGATTATACAACTTCTGCTATTTATTTCTCATTAGTATTCCATTTCTATTGCGCGCGAAATAAAAATTTGCTGTGTGCCCGAAGCAATCGAAAGATCAAAATATAAAAAAAAATTTAAAACCAGAAAAATTCAAAGTAACAAAAAATGTAAACCTCTTAAAAATTTTTGATGCATACTCTTACTTCAAAAAGATATTACCAACAAGTGTCATTTCTTAATTTATGTACTACTATACGTATACATATATACAGTAGCCGAATGTAAAACCCAAAAATCGCGAAACCGAAAATAAATGGAATGGATAAAACCAACATTATTAATAAAAAAACTGTCTTACATACTGAAATGAGTAATACCACGACAGTACGCCACGACACAAATTATTATAAATCTTTTTTATATCGCAGCTATTATTCTTAAATGTATATTTCGAAGAAATTTTGAAGTCATCAAAAGAAAATTGTAAATTATAATTTCTTACGACATATTCAATATTGTGACATTTATTTACTGTCTGTTTCTGTTACGGACTTATTTATAAATAAAATACGACGACAAACTAGACAAAATATAATAAGTTTAGTAAACTTCGTACTTATGTACATACAAAAAAAAAATATATTGAATTTTGTTATCAATAAAAATCCGATTATAACAAAAACAACGATATTTGTCTTATCACTGCCTTGGTGTTATTTTATTATTTGCTATAGGAAGTAGAAGTCTTGCAAGAAATTTTGATTTATTGTACAAAAACCAGAAGAAAAAAATTGTAATATGTATTTAAATTAGGCATGTGTACATGCGAAAGTGGATATCATGGAACTTAGACGCAATTGTTGTTTTTTTACGGTGGCACGTGTCTTGGAATTTGTGTATTTTTTCTATTCGCTTATATAGAAAGAAATTTCAGTGGTCTGTAAAATAGAAAATAAATTAGAGATAGGAAAAATATTAAATACTGCACTGCACCGGTTTATTCACCAAGGTGTTAGGTGTACCTAAGTCGTTAATACTCTTTCGACTTAGGTACATATTTAAGAAAACTAAAAATAACTCGGTGAATAAACCACAGAGAAAGAATCATCGCAATCTAATTCAACAAATGGGACAGAAACCGAATAGTAAGAGAAGTCCTAATCTTCTTCAGAGGCAAGCGTTCAAGAATACGAAAACAGTAAGTTATTTGTTTTTTAAGAAGCATTGCCTATCTAGGTAAATTTATCTAGAAATTAGCAAATGTGCCGGCCCTAATCTTATCCCTCCGGTTGTATTAAAAAGAACTGCTAACGTAATCGCAAGCCCGATTACTATCCTACTTAATAAAAGTCTTTCAAGTGGAAACTTTCCTACGTATGGAAATCTTCAATTATTAAACCGATTTTTAAATCAGGCTCTAGATGCGACATCGAAAACTTCAGAGGTATTGGCATTCCTTCTGTTATACTGAAACTTTTTGAAAAGATGGTGAAGAATCGTTTGATTTTTCATACTAAGAAATTTGTTTCTTTTAAGCAACATGATTTTTTCCCGGTCTGATGGATAGTTACAAATTTATTAGTTTTTACAAATTTTGTTTCATGTTCACTATTGGATAGTAATAATATTCTGGTGGTTTATATTGATTTCAAAAAGGCTAGGCTTCTAGAGTGATTCATGTTACTTTAGGTGTGCCGCAAGGCACTCAATTGGGTCCACTTCTGTTCATTTGAGTATGGTGCAACTTAAATTATCCTCACTATATTGAAGATCCGTAAAGCGTTCGTTTTTCACTTTTAATCCATATCTGAATTACTTTTACATTTTTGGTAATCATTATTGTGCATATTTTTAATTGGGTTTTAACTATTTTTCTTAAAACTATAGCCAGCTTTTTTTTATGTAAAAGTTGGTGAAGTAATGATAAATAAATAAAAAGCTTCGAAATTTATAGAATTTTGCTCTCTTACAAAAATTTGTAGAGGATTGCTTAGCAATAAGCAAACAGATCGAAATAACTAAAGCGAAAAGCAGAGAAGGCATTGTTGCTTTCACAAGCCAATCACAAAGTACCACTATACCTGTGAAAATGTGAAGTATGTGAAGTAGTCCTACACACGCTTGTTCGGGAGATTCTACTAGACCGAGAAATATGTTGAGCCCTCACATAACGCTCGTAGGCAACTGCAGCATCTACCCCGCTATATTTTTAGTTGTCACGGGTTTTCGGCCATTTATTTTCTTATCTCGAAGGGTCCCATTTTTCTAAAAACTAAGATACAGTTCGATAACAATACGGTAAAAACGGAGAGTTTCTGACAGGAAGTTTTCTTCCGTATAAGTGATATTTTGTTTACTTTAACCATAAATTGAAATGATTTTAGGTTTTTCACCAATGGTAAATCAGTTGTTCTTATTTGAAGCTTAGCAATCAAATTAGGCAGCAATGATAAGTTAGTTCGTACAATCAAATTAGTTTTAATAATAAATTTTAATTAATTCAAAATCACAAATTGCAATCCCATATTGAAATTCCTCTACTAAGCAATAATGAAAATCCTACAAAACTATGGGAGAATACATTCATACATATTGTATATGCTAGTAAATATTTATAATGCTAAAATTATAAATTCCCTCAGTGCAACAACAAAACTGCATTTAATTTATTCAAATATGGTCTATAAATGGTAAACGTAGATTAAAGACACATTTTAAGGCGCGCATAGCGAACGCTTTTGTATTAATATTGTTGCTGATGCAATTGTGCACAGAAAATGCAATTCAAGCAACAGTCAGAGTCATACTTTGTATCAATAGGCAATGAATAACAATCATAAATCAAAATTAATGTGTGTAGTACTGCCGATTGGTGAAATAATTAATTAAAACTTTTATACGATTCACATGAAAAAAAAAAATTATATCACACACAATTCAAGTGTGTTATTCTTATTGTCGATGTTTAGAAAACTATAAAATAATGAAGGCGAACTACTTTTAATTATTTTCATTAAAAACAAAACAAATCAACAAAATATACGAAATAAAAAATTATTAAATAAATTTTAGCACACGACTCACCAAGATCAGCAATTCCAATACCAAACCGATTAACATCTTTTTGTTGCTGTTGTTGTACATTTGTTGCATGGTCTTGTAAACGTTGTCGCGCTACCGCGATACCAACTGGTATAGCACCACCGGTATTTTGAACTGTTGTACCATGATCCATTTGGGTTTTTGGTGATGGTGATTCAATTTTAACCACCGCTGTTAATTGTTGTGTACTATGCAGATGCTGCTGCTGCTGATGATGATGATGATGCTGATGGCCTTGGTGATGGCCTAAGTTTTGTGATGTTGTCACTTCAGACACTTGACACGGTTCACGTTTTATTTGTAATAGAGTTGCTGTCAAACTGTTACCCGTATCATTTAAATGATTTGTTGTTGTTGTGTGCGGTGTCCACGATATTGGTATTGTACGACTACACCCAGAACTTATATCATTTATCATATGATTATTTGTTGTTGTACTTGGTATTGTTTCGTTTGGACTATGTACGGTTGCTAGTAGGCCTTCCGTTGTTGTATGATGATTATAGTGATGATGTGTTGTTGTTGTGGCACGTTCAAATCCATCGATTTTATTGCAACTGCGCGAACTACCCGAACTAATATTTTCAGATTTTATTGTTAGATTTGTGTTGGCGGGGACATTGATTTGTAATGGTTCTAAATTTCCATGTTCCCATCGTCCAATACATGTCTCAGTTTTTTTTGCCACCGATGTACCACTCAGGAAATCCGTGTGGGATTGTACTAATATACTATTTGCCTGTAATGGAGAGAGAGAGATAGAGTGATACATAGATAAAAAATAATTTACATTTACCCAATAATAATTTATTGTCGAGTTTTAAATATTTTAATGTTATTTTGTAAAAGAACAGATGGCTATGATCCCAAGGGATTGACTAGAGCGGGAGATATATTTATAATGTATACGTATTTAGAAATTGGGGAAGATAAATGTGTGTTATAGAAATTTTGAAAAGAAAGATTTTTGAATATTTCATGTTCCGTAATTTATTATCATTTTTAACAAAAATCACTTGGATGTCCTTTTAATGAGGATAAGAAGGCAGAATATCGAAATTTGGCTTAATATTTTATCTGAATGTGCAAGAGTTCATATGGTAGCTGAATAAGTGATGATTCATTTAGTTTTAGCCAAGATGCAATAGATCTAATCAAACTTAATTGTGTTTTAGGAAGATACGTATCATTTAGTGATTCCAAGTAAGTATTTTCCAAGAGGCATTCTAACGAAAACTAAAGATTACAGACCTCATAAGTTGCAGTTTGTTTCTCTTAGGTGTTCCTAAGTATGTAAGTCTTCTTTCATGAGTGTAACGATTACATGAAAACAATTCAGACAACCAGAAAAAGTTTCCTATTATTTTTCACGATTTTTTTCGTTTTTAGCTTAGTGCAGTTCCAGTTGAAGCAAGATGCAGAATTGAAATATGCTGTCCGTATACCGTTTTGATGTTCTGATAGAATAAATTGTCACCACCATAGAACATTAGCAAGCACATAACGAGGAATGAAGTTTTACATAACGGTGTTACCGATGCAGCTTCTGTGTCTTGCTCCGATTCATATAAATATTTTGCGAAGCGATTTAGGTCAAACAGATAGGCTTTTTTTGCTTCCAATCCTACTATACCGATATAAGCGAAGTTCCTAATTGTTCATAAATTTAAAATTACTGAGTATTTTCACATTGCAATTTTGTCATGACTCATCTATTTAAAATTGTAAAACCACTTCAATGGATCTTTGCAGAATTTGCTTCTTAGATAGTTGTGACCTCATATATATTATTGGCTTCTGCAACAACAGGTAAACTTGATTGAATTATCTGCGATTTCATTTGCAGTTCTTCGGTTTTTGGGGTTTTGAAATTTACATCTATAACATTTACATATCAAAGCCAATTACCAGCTTTTACCCTTGTAAGTACACAGTTCAACCCTGCTATATTAAATACTTCGTCCAAAAAGCATGTTTCAATTTGTTGGACTCCACGTATTAAATTTTTACTGGCCCGTACAATTTATCAATAATACCACTTGCTTTTCTCCAATTCATAAAAAATATGGAATGCAGCCGAGGAAATGTATTTATCAAGTTTATAAAATTTGGTACCAAAATACCAAAATTTGGTATTCCAAATATATATGTAAGCTTAGCGTGAATCCGAAATTTTATTGCATACACCCCAGTTAAATGCCAAATTAGCCAAGAGCCTGCAGTTCCAAGTGTAGTATTAATTCAGATTTGGATTGCAAAACCATGCGTCACGACAGTAGTAATGAAATTGACGAAATGAGTGTTTGACAGTCATGTTGAAGTTTGAAGGTCACGAAGTGTGGGAGATCCTGTGGAATTTTATTTCAATAATTGTTAATTTTGGAAGATTACTTTTTGTAAAAATTTCCATAACATAACCTAAATTCATAATGACATAAACTATATTTTGTGTTATTGACATAAACTATATTTTGACGTTTGGGATAAACACTTTACCTCAGTTGGGGTATTTTAGGGATAACTCCATCTTTTTGAATGATTTATTGATTATAGACAATTTTGTGAGAATACAAGTGTCTGGAAATTACCTTCTTCCTAACTTCTAAGATATTTGGCAAATGCAGAGTTGTTTCTTCTATAGAGAAAGGCTATACATGTGCAAATGTGGCTCAAAAGTTCACACATTTTTATAAAGAGCTCATGAACAAATAGCTTCATGGTTTATATATGTAATTACCTACAGTCTAAATACTACTTTTATGTTACATTTTCGTATCAATTCGAAAATTGCGAAAAAGTTTAATTTTTATTTTAAAATTTGATAAAATTTTAAAACTTCATGAAAATCGGGAAATCTTTATCTCTAAATATTTATGTAGGGTTAGACCAATTCAAGAATTAGAATACAATTTTTATTTAAAATTTGGAAAACCTCGTCTGATCGTCGAAAATTCTAAAATTAATTTAACTATAGAAAAATGACTGCAAAGTGAGGCATATTCAAAGTAGTACATTGAAGAGCATAACTCTTTTATATTTATGAACATAATACCACATGGCGCAGCCGGTAGGATTATAATTAATTCATTATTTATTATCTGGTTAGAACATAATACCACATGGCGCAGCCAACGGGTCGATTTAATACACCCAAGTCACTTTGTCTTGATGGTAATCTACAGGAGAATGGGAAAAAAATTTATATGCATTTTTCTATATATGCAAAAGCCACCAAATTAACGGAAGAAAGTGAAGAGGTTCAAGTCGCACAATTGTTGCATATTGCAGGTGAGGAGGCTATTGATGTATTCTTAACATTTAAAGTAACCGAGACAAATAAAAAAATATTGAAAAAAGTTGTGACTAAATTCGAAGAATATTGCAACCCTCGTAAAAATGTAGTCTACGAGCGGTATTTGTTTTATACAAGAAGTCAAAAGGATGATGAGCCATTCGACCATTTCTTGACTGATATTACAAAATTAGTTAAAAGTTGTGTCTTTGGTACCACAGAGGATGACATGTTGCGGGACCGTACAGTGCTTGATGTAGCAAATAATGACTTACAAGCCAAGTTATTGCGAATAGATAATCTAACGCTTGATAAAGCAAAAGAGATAAGCCGTATAGCCGAATTAACTAATGTCTAAGCAAAGGAAATCCAACAAGGTACTCAGTTAGCAACACCACGTGGCATTGATAAAATAACCTCAAAACCGGGTCCGTCCAAATTCAATGCGTATCAAGAAAATTCATATCATTCAAAATTTGCAAATAATGGTAGTAAAATGCAACCAAATCAATTCCAAAGATATTCGAATACACCAAATTCATACTATCATTCTAAAAACAGTCAAACTGGTACTGCTAGTGCAAATAGAACAACGTTCAACTGCAACAATTGTTCTTACAGGCACTTATATGGACAATCCCCAGCGTTTGGAAAGCTATGTAAGGAATGCAACAAATTTAACCACTTTGCTGATGCATGTCGTTCGGTGATGCAAATTCAAGCCAAAATGGATGACCTTGCAAATGAGGACAATAACGGTCATTCATTGGATACATTCTTTGTGTATTCGGTTACTGCGATGAACTGCAAAGTAGACGTCATAAAAGATTTACATGATAAATCATGGTATGAAAATTTAAAAATTGGAAATATGATAATCAAATTCAAATTGGATAGTGGTGCGGATGTCAACATTTTACCTGAAAGCTGATATGAAGCAATTTCACCTAAACCAATTATTCGAAATTCTTCATTGTCATTGGAAGCTTTTGGTGGTTTCAAGCTCAATTTAATTGGTGAAATTACTGTCAAAATTCAGTATAAGGATAAAAAATATTTTACAAAGTTTGAGATTCTGTCTAATTCGGAGGCAAAACCAATTTTTGGTCTTCAGTCATGCGTTGAAATGGGCTTGATTAAGCGAATTCACAATGTTAATTCGCTGCAACTGCAAGAAGTAAATTCTTTCATTCAAGTAAATAAAGATGTGTTTGAAGGTATGGGTTGTTTTCCTGACAAATGCTCATTGAAAATAAAAGATGATACAACACCGATCTGCAAAGCTCCTCGTCGCATACCATTAGGAATTCGTGATAAAGTGTTAAAAAAGCTCCAGCAAATGAAGAATGCCAATATAATAACAAAAGTTAACGGTCCATCTGAATGGACACATAATGTGGTACTAATTGAGAAACCGGACAAATCCATTCGAATTTGGCTAGATTCACGAGAATTAAACAACTATTTAGAATTCGAATATTATTTAATACCATCTTTGGATGATCTGTTATGGCAGCTGCAAGGCATGAAATATTTTGCAGCCTTAGATCTACGTGAAGGATTTTGGCAAATAAGGTTAGACGACAAATTAAAAAAATATACTACGTTCTCCACACCATTTGGTTGTTACCAATTTAATGTTCTTCCATTTGGCTTGAAAATAGCACCAGAGGTTTTTCAAAAAATAAATTCAAAACATTTCGGTAATTTGCCGGGATGTTTTATATACATTGATGATATCCTAGTATGTATGTGGCTGTACTAAAGAAGAACATAATAACAACTTAACAAATGTACTGAACAAAGCACGTGAAATTAATATAAAATTTAATCCAAATAAAATTCAGTATTGTGTTGAAAGCGTAAAATATCTGGGACATATATTTTCAGCAAATGGTATGCAAGCAGATCCTGAACGAATCCGGGCGGTTCAAAATATCAAGGAACCTAAAAATCGTAACGAATTAAAAAAAATTCTAGGTACAATCAATTATCTTCGTAATTTTATTCCAAATTATTCACAATTAAATCTATCATTACGTCTCTTATTAAAAAAGGATAATTTGTTCTTATGGACGGATAAATAAACTGAAGCACTCAACAAAATTAAAGACAAACAAGCTGAAAATACGCTGCTACAAATTTTTAATCCAAAGTTACCTATTATGCTATTATAATGCTTACAAACTGATGTATCAAAAGATGGTATAGGTAGTTGTTTGATGCAACAAGGTAAGCCAGTTTGTTTTGCATCAAAAAGTTTAAACTCAGCTGAATTCAATTATGCACAAATTGAAAAAGAGATGCTTGCTATAGTGTTTGGATGTAAAAAATTCTACAATTCATTTATGGGCGAATGGTCAAAGTGGAAACAGATCATAAACCGTTAATATCGATTATGAGAAAGTTAATATCTGAAATTCCCTCTAATAGATTACAGCGTATGCGAATAAAATTGATGATTTATGATTTAGATGTTCAGTACGTACCGGGTAAATATTTACATGTTGCTGATTTGTTATCTAGAAATTCTAATTTTGATTCAACGGGTATTGAAACATCACTGAAAGACGTCTTACATATTATTAATATCAGAGAGGAATAAAACAAAGACACAAGATGTCTGAAAGTGGAGGAATACGCAACTAAAATTATTATAATTGGTTAACAATAAATGTATTTAAAAGTTGTAGTTTGTTTAATTCTATTTCTAATTTGTGTTGTAAATTGCTTTTCATATTCGTGCTCATAAAAACCGCAAGCCGGTAGGATTATAATTAATTCATTATTTATTATCAGGTTAGAACATAATACCACATGGCGCAGCCAACGGGTCGATTCAATACACCCAAGCCACTTTGTCTTGATGGTAATCTACAGGAGAATTGGATTAATATTAGCGAGGAAAAACAAAAAATTATCAAAGCAGAACTAATTCAAGACAACATTAGGCATTCATTAATGAAGTACTACAAGGAAGGTTGGCCAAAAACAAAAGCCAAAGTTCCAGATGCATTAAAATTTTATTGGCCTATGAAAAACAAATTATATGTTGAAGACGAGTTGCTGTTTTATAAAAATCGAGTGTTTATTCCAATTAAATTACCAGATGAAATCTTAAATACTTTGCACGAACCACATTTTGGAATGCCCAAAACAAAAGCACGGGCCAAACAAATTCTGTATTGGCCTAACATTAACGCCGACATTGAAAAAATCATATCGAAGTGCTGCATTTGTGTGCCGCAAATGGTTACAAATCCATAAGGTACCTGATAAAACGGTCAACAGTATAATTATGGCGATGAAAATTTTTTTTTGTAATCATGGAATTCCAAAATATATTGTTACAGACAATAATCCTTTTAATTCATATAAGATGAATGATTTTGCAAAATCGTGGAATTTCAAGTTTATATTTTCAAGTCCTCGGTATTCACGATCGAACGGCCTAGCTGAGAGGGCGGTGCATATTGCAAAAAGTATGATCAAAAAAATGACAGAAAGTCAAGGTGATGTATCAAATGCCTTACTTGAATATCGAACAACTCCAGTTGCAAATACAGGGTTTTCACCCTCACAAATGTTGATGAATAGACAACAACAAGCAGGATCGAGTGGTTATATCACTAAGTTCGGTCGTATCACTAAAGTACCAAATTTTTATAAAGCATAAGCTTTTGAGCTAACAGGGGGATGAGGCATATTCAAAGTAATATATTCAAGAGCATAACTCTTTGATATTTATGAACATAATACCACACAAAGACTGCAAATAGCGAAATGAAACGTAATACAAGGGGCAACAGTTCGTACGGTGAAGAATGAACAGGCGACTCTCAGCTGCAACCTCTCCTTATCACGTTACCGCGCGGAATTTAGTTTTTTGTTAAACAAAATTATCTCTCTTTAATGGGGGTAATATTATGATAACTGAAGCAGAAAGCAATACATATTAAAAAAAAAAAAAGCAAATTTGACGGCTGAAGCTGCATTTTGCTTTGGAAGTGACAAACGCTTCAAACTTAGAGCAACAAAGGCGGTAACACCCAATCATTAATGGTGTAAGATGGTCGATGTAATCATATTTTCTATCAGCCATCATTACAAGAAATATGCAGGCTTTCAAAAAGATGACAAATTTTTAGTTAGAAGAACCTACTAAGCTAATTAGGGAGATCAACCGAAGATACCCCAATAGAGGCAAAGAAGAAGTGCATCAATAAAAACGGGAGATCGAAAGTAAAAACAGCTCCTACTGTCTTCCCCCGAACATAGTGCCTAGGCGTTGTTTTCGGATAGTTTGTTTGTAATAATTAATAATTAATTAATTTAAATATGAATAATTATAATTTGTTGGTAAGTTTACTTTCGAAAAACACAAACTTTCCAAATCAATAGGGAACAAATTAAAAGAACAAAATGTGTAGTCCTTATTGTCGGGGGAAGACAGTAGCAAGGAAGGGGAAACCGTGGAACGATAAAATGGTGTAATGCAATGGACACCTTTACTTAAAGGCTAAATAATGTGAAAATAGCAGCGTTTTAAAACTCGCTCTGTAAAATTTGTTATTTCCTTTTCACACATCGAATAATAATTTTTACAACTGATCGATTTGAAAGTGAGTAGAAAACAAAACATATTCTGATGATTGTTTATTTTGCGTCAAACAGAGAAGAAAAGAAAAATATTCTCTACTCAGTCAATTCAATACTACGAAATATTTTATTCGTTATTGAAACAAAGGGAAGAGTGAAACTAAAGAATGGAAGATTAATTTTGTTTAAGTTGAGCATAAGGAAAATAAAATTTGTCGTTCTACACCAAATATCACTGTTCGAACTCAATTCTCGATATAGCCCCAAAAATAAATCAAAACAATTTTGCACCTTTAATAAAACTTGTACATTTAAATACTATCCAAAAATTATTCACTAATTATTCATTCAGCAGTGAACAAAACAGAAGAAAAATATAATTCTATTCTATTCAGTAAATCGATTCTCTCATTTTTTTTTTTGCTTTTCTTCGCTCATTATTCATTTGTTACTGAATAGTATTCGTGAATTTTTGGTTTACTATTTTGATCGAAGAAGAGAAAAGAGAATTGGAAAATTCATTTAAAACTAGAAGAAAGGGAAAAAAAACAAACTGAAGAGTAATTTTAAACGCTGGAAAATAGAGTACAAATTGGGAGACAGGCTCGTTGAAACCAAGTCGAAAGAGTTACTTTAATTATATCTTGTTCTATAATTTACAGTGTTCTATAATACATATCTTAAAATATAAAAACAGACAAAGAGATAAAAATGGGCGAAAGAATAAAAAGGTGAACTGATGATGTCTCTTTGAAGTTGTCGCAATACTCGTCTTACAGTTATACATATTAATTTAGCTGAATTCGACTCTTTTTAAATAAAATCTATTAATGGCGATAAATCCATTGGGAAATGGTTGTCAATTGCTTGGCGGAGTTCAACCTTCCTATTTATTTGGATGCTAGAGAGTCAATTTAAGCTTCGAATCTTATTACAATTTCAACTTTAACAACTAGAATCATTAGAGACTTAAAATTAGAATTTAGTGTGAACGTTAGATAAACATTTTAAACCTATGGATAGGAATTTGGCGTTGCATAGAATGCTAAGCCCAATAAATTAGCTCCTAATAAACGTTTCTAGTATTCTCTTCGTTTTCGAGTAAACAGACAAAAAAAAACAACTGAAAACCTCTGCTACTTTATGCAAAGCGATTGTAAATACCTGCATGTTTTCCATTTCCTCTAAGACCGACCGATCAAATTTGGTACAGCCTGTAGATTTCCAGAGGCTCACATATTAATCTCACAAATCGCAGCTAATCCCAGAATATTATATTTCCCCTTTATTATTTAAACTAACACAAGTTATATTGAAGCCAGGCGAAACAAAATCTGAATAGAACGACGATTTATTATAAAAACGTCTTTTGTCAAAAACAAACCAATAAATTACGTAATTTGTAATCGGCTTATAATCCAAAGAGAACAGAGACGAACATTTTTTAAAAATTATCCAAATAAAACAACCCAAGCAAGTCGCATCTTAATTCGAGCCGACAAGTATAACTAACCCAATACAAATCTTTTGCTTTTACCACAATACACTGTCTTGTAAGCATTTCATTTTATATTATTCGTATACGAAAAGGTACGAAATAAAATATATTTTCAAATGTTTAATGTTTATTTTATAATTAAAATAATTTAATTTCGACTTAATTATTAAATTACGTGACTTAAATAATAATTTAGAAACTGTGTACACCAGATAGCACCGGCTTCATTCATATAGGTATAGGTATACACATCATTAATTTCGTTTTATTTATATTATTCGTAAAAACGTAAAATTTTAGATATACACAAATTGAATTGCATATAGCATAGAATATATTTTTTAGGTGTGTTTCCCATAAATCATGACTTTTATATGTGTAATATGTTGTATGTAGATAAATTGGATTCATTCTGTATTTGTTTTGGGTAAACTATACTTACTTGACTAAATGCAACTGCACCACCATGAAAATTTTTTGCAACCAATTCAAGTGGTGATACTGACATAAATGGTGAACTTGCTGGCGGTGTATTGTATCCTCCCGCAGCAAATATTGACTCGGTTACTGGAAATAAAATTAAAAAAAAAAACAGTCAAGTTAAAATATTTATAAATATTTGAAATAGTATAATTATTATAAAACTTCAAGTGATTTTAATTCTTACTCTCCAACAACAAAAATAAAAAGACGAATTTCATTCTTAATTTGCATATTTTGTTTGAAAAATTTCAATCATCATCAATCAAATTCTTTTTAACTTTTAAAGATTTATTTATTTTTTTTTAAATTTCATTCTTGCTTTAGTTCGACATTGAATTTTTGACCTCGAAACTGAAATAATATATGTACACTTAAATTAAAATATATACTTAAGTAAAATTGAATTTGTAAGGTACAGTAAGGTCGTAATAAAATGGTGAAAGGCAGAAGTCATGTTATATAGATTCAAATTATAAAAACCCAGTTAAACTAACTATTGTATTGTGGAGTGTGACTTGAAGACGTTACGATGAATCACCCAGGTTGCCATGAGCATATCTTACTTGTAAACCGTATTTTAATCCAAGAGAAAAGCTTTTCATCCCAACAATGTATCAGAATTTTATTAAATTTCATTGATTATAACATTATTTGAATATATTATTAGTTAAATGTAACATTATTTGGTTCAACAAAAAATTGCTTTATGTTGATTGGTGAGCGAGAAGTTTACTCCCCTTTTTAACATATTCGAGGTATACAGAACAATTAACGCCAAAATCCTAGACAAACTTCTAGATCACTAGTAAAATGTGTAAAACTTAATGTTCTACAAATTTGATTTTTTTGTCTCTTTAAAATAAAATACAATCGAAATTTTAGTTGCAAATTCGAGGGTCTTACTGTAGCGCCGTTGTAATTGTGTATTGTCACACCACAGAAGCTATTAAATATATCTCAAAATATGTCAACTAACAAAGCCATTAAAAAAAGCAATTGTAACAGTTGAAACAATACAATGAAATACAAAACTAATGGCGCCATCCGACCACCTTGGTGAAGAGGTTTTCCATATTGAAACTAATTCAATCAATGTACAACCACCAATCCAATATTTGCTAAAAAACAACTCGTGCATACGAGTTTTATCGTGCTTACTAAACTAAATTCTAGCAAAAATCTTGGACTTCTATAAAATTTAATTTTAACATTAAATTAAACATGTTTATTGTATTGTATCATTATAGTATACGCAGCAGAAGTGAAACTTCTAAGGGTAGTGTAGGGTTCCGAAACTAAAAAAATCATTTTAGAATCTCATTTCCCGCGCACATATTGAATTTCATCACAATCGGTTAAGAAATAGACAAGTTACCGCCAAAATATAGGTTTTGTGTCTTGATTTTTTGTGACGATATTTTTGTCTCGATTTTTACCTTATCATAAACATTTCCAATGATTGAAAATTAACGAAATGAAAAATATTTTTTTTTTGCCAGATTTCGCAATCTGTATTAGTACCAGATTGGCACCTTCCTAAACATAACTGACGAACCTTTCCAAGTGTTGAAAAAACATGCACCACTCGAACTTTTTATTTATTAAAGACCAAATAATCGTCGCAAAATACTTGTACAAAATTTAACCTCGGCATTGGTAGGCCAAAATATTCCATATAGAGATTTAGTGCCTTTTGTAAGTTGTTACAATCACATCCTTTCATCTCCCCATATAATGGAACAAAACATTTAATTTATTGTGGTTTTCAAAAACAATATTGGGGTCAAGGTGCATCGACAGGGTAAAATTGCGGCTCGATTTTGTTCTGGGGGAAGATTCAATTTTTGAAAACTGAAAACATTTCTTTCATTAGGCTTTCACACTTGGGAAGTAAACTTTCTAGATCTTTTAATTTGCAGAAATCTATTAAAACATGTTCAGACCTACCTATGTTCAGCACTCTCTGTGCCAACTCGAAACTAGTAAAACTACTTGAGTACACAGGTCTTCTTCGCCGTTTCTTTGAGGACACTCATTTCCAAAATAAGCAATCCCTCGAGAATTTAATGAATTGATTGTCTATCGCAAATCTACTAAACTTTCATTCCACAGTGTCAAGTTTAGATGGAATGTAGTACTGGAAAGAAATCTTTCTCGAAATTGTTACTTATTGCTTTGTTTATATTGCTCGGAATGCAAATTTCTTGGCTACTTCCGACTGATTTTGTTTGCTAATGGTGAGGAAAGTAAAACACTGCACTGCACCGTGCGAATTATAAACCAAATATTTTATAAATTCAATCTTATTATTCAATGGAGTCTTTCCATTCTACCAGTAATCAGTAAAAGGACCTAGATTTACCAAGGTACCAAGTTTAAAATCATTAAAGACGATGTTATTTCCTTTCTTTATATTGAAATTACCTATTGAGTCTAAGAGACTCACTGCATGCTTTTATGCAGTTGCCTTTTGAAAATAGGCCGATTAGACCTATATTCTATACAACTGGAAAATTATTACTAGTTGATGCTTGATCTTGGATAGTAAATATTAGAATACATTAAGCTTAATTTTCATAAAAATTTATTTATTTTTTAACATTTAAATGTAAAATTAAGACATACACCGACAAACGTTATAGTAATTATGAACTAAATTATTCTTACGTCTTGTTACATATCGCCGCCGTAGTTCTATCTTGGTTTAAGTCCAAAATAACGTTTTTTTTAGTTTTCAACGGTCCCATAAGCAATTTTTCCTGCTCTTTTCAAAATTGTAATCAAAATTGTTCTAAGTGCCATAGATTTTAAATTAAACAGTGTGCATTTTAGTTTAAATTCACCCAATTCCAATATTAAATACCATCTGTATGCATTAGAATATTTGTATACGTATATTGAACTGTTTTGTGTAATTCTACCTATTTTAAGTCCATACAATTTTTCCATTTTGGTGTAACAAGATTGTCTAAAGTTTTGTTCTGATTTAGTGTATCTTCAAGTCTAAACTAATGAAAATGCTTGGTCTACATCACGTAATATTTTTGTATAAATTGAAGATATTTTCTCAACCTGTTTTATTCTTGCTTCGTACGCGTATTTCAAAGGTAGATTCTTTAAATTGTGTAGTGTGTACATTGTGTGAAGAAACAAGAATTGCAGTGTTTGGTCAAAATAAATGTATCTAAAAATCAAAAACATTCTAATAATCTAAGCTAAAATATTTAATTATTTAATCAATAATTTTCGAATTTGCATTTAATGTGTTAAATCAAATAAATTTAAGCAGTTCATTTTTTGACGTAAACACAGATGATTCAGATTTAGATCCTGATTTTAACCCAATGAACCGTTATGAGAAGTCAAACATGAAAACATTCAGTAGAAAAAGTAAGCACATATTTAAATTAATTACAAGTTTATAACAAATAAAATTCATAAAAGGTAGTGTCAAATCTAAGAACGTAATGAGGCCATTGCCACTTCTCCATCAGCTAACCCAGGTCATGTTTCAAGTCATTTGAATGAAATTCAGGGGCGAATGAAATCGCAGACTCAAAAGGCAATGTAAGATCACGACGAATTACTTAAGAATGTGCTGTAGGGTACGTTTTTAAATGTTACATTAATTTTAATGATCATGAACGCCAAAAAATTCATGATATGTTTTGTGCTCTGAATGCAGATGGAAAATAAGCTTTTATTCGAAATTCACAAACCGAGTACAGAACACAAGATACATTCTTATACTATTTCGAATAAAACCAAGTCAAGGTAAGAATATGCAAGGTGTTCTACTTGAGAACGCTGGATGTAAGGCAAAACAGAATTTACTATTTCCATAAAACAAAATCAACTGATGTTGGGACAAATACACCAAGAATACATGGGAATCACGTCAAATGTAAAGTATGTGAAGAAAAACTTAATAAGGTACGATGCCATATCAAGAGCTTTCCTACAATCGAATCGCATGATTGTAGAGCGGAGTCTAAACGACAATACCTTGAAGGTAATTTAACTATAAGCCGAATGTACTGCTTGTACCTATGCAACACAACTGATTCTGAATCTCTTAAATCAATCTTCAGCTCAACCTCCAACCCAATATATAAATCAACCTTCATCTCAATCCAACATTATTATAAACGAAATCACCAAATTACCCGCCAACCAAACTGCCAAATCAATCACCAAATTAACCCCAAATAAACTTTCAAATTAACCCTTAACCTAACTCCAAATCAAATCTTAAATTAAAAATTATGAGACGCGCTAGCTATTGAGGATAAAATTAAAATCTTTTTTCGTTATTCGGTGGATCCTGAGTTCCAAATTATAGTTGACCAAAAATTGAGATTCATCAAAGTACTGTTAATAGAACGGTAAGAGTCGTAATTAGAAAAAATTGTAATAAATAAATAATTATGTTAATAATTAATTTGTTGAAGGCAAAAAGTGACTATCAACCTTTTGGCATCTTCCCAACAACAATAGGTTCATTAGATTGTGAGATAAACATACTTATAAGTAAAAGTATAAATTTACGCATATCAATACTAGTTAATACTTAGTTTTATTAGTACTTGCTTTTAAGTATCGCTTTAACTTAAAGCACATAATAATAAACAACCAGAGGGGCAAGAGAACTCCTGTGGACCAAGAAATTTTTGCTGTTGCCTTATATTTTACATGTTAATTTTAAATTTTCAGCCACGACCAATTAACATCGAAAAACTTACCTTCACCAAACCTAGGTCAGAAAAATGAATCTAGGTTTCTCCATATTAAAACCACGTTTCGTCGTGTTTGGATATTCTGCGCTTAAAGTATTATAATTTTATTTAAGTTATTAATTAAAGCTTATTTGAATGAAGGTTTCCTGCAATTGATATACACGAGACAAAGGGAAATGCAATGTTCCAAGCAACCATGTGAATCGTAAGGCCAGAGCTACAAAGATATAATATTTTTAATGACCCAGCTCCATGTGTTCGATCTGTTATGAAAGGTTCTTACTTCAAAAAAGATTATGTAAGTACGGGACTGGTATGAAATAAGTAAGATGAAATAAACAGATATTTGTGACACTAAGTAGTTATTACTGCATTGAAACTAAACTTTCAAAATCAACGAAATTTAACCCAACAAAATGTAAACTAATAAGGGAAACTGTCTAACTCTACAGTTTTTAGTTTTATTGGTACCATGAGATCGGTTCTTAATGGCCTTCAGAAAGCCAACAATAAAAATAAAAAATTACAACCAATTGTAACCCGAAATTCTTTGAACACAAAACAGCATGAGTAATATATGAAGCTATTAAGACCTAGAATTTTATTCAACTTTGACTCAATTTTCATTCAAAGTTTGACTGTAACTGTAATCATTTTCATCGAATTTCTTTTAATTTAATAAAATCCCTAAACAATTCAATCCTAATTTTAAATCAAGTTAAAATTTGATTATAGTTTGCATATATGAAAATAAATAAGCGTTGTTCCTGGAAATATGAATAAAGAAAATTGGCAATTCAGTTGTTCAGAATAAAATTGGCAATTCAGTTGTTCATTTTGATACAAAATTAGAAATTAGAAAACAGAAAACCTAGGGGTGGTTTTAACAGTTAGTTCGACAATATCAGATTTTAACAGTACAACATTTAGATTAGGGGGAAAAATAATTTTACAAAAGAAGATGACTTAAATGACGTTATCAATTGGGTGAATTTCTTGTAAACGGTTAAAATCTAAGTTTAAGAAAATGTACTACAAAAATTTTGTTAAATTATTGATGGAAATAATTTATCATACTACCGCTGTGCCCACCCAATAAATCAATAAACGGGCCAAAATAAACCCGAAACCATAAAAAGATGAGACATTATCATTTAAATCGGCATTACGCTTATCTAAAACACTCAAGTAAAAACGACGTTAAATTACCATTCCTTTTGTGTTTCGCATTTTTTTTTTTGGTTTGTTTCGTGTGTAAATTTTTAAGCTTATCAATTAACCGCCCACTTAAGATAAAAATTTCATAAAATCCACAAAAATCATTTTTTTTATTTTTATTTCATTTTACACAGTAAATACATAGTTCCACCAGCCGCAGCAACACGATGTTTCATCGCGCGTTATAAAAGCGCTGATAAAAGTATTACTTGACATTTTTGAAGATGACTATACATGTAAAGGTTATTGAATCGCTCAACTATTACTATTCTTGTCGTTTATAATTATTAAGAAATTTAATTTTTATAACAAATTTGTTGCTGTGCTTCATGTAATTTGTAAGATAAAAACTTAAAATTGAAGAATAAACTTTTAAGCTACTTAACGATTTTTTTTTGATTTTTTTTACTTATGATTGATAGTTTTACCAAGTCATCTTGATATTTATTTATGTATTAAGAAGAATATAACAACAATATAATTTGTTATAAAGAAAAAAAAAACTGATTTTGTTAATGGACGGTGGAATCCTTTTTGGAATTTATGTGTAAGTTCGTTCTTTGATTTTGAAGAATAATGAAATGTAAGAAATTCAACAACGTACGTAATATGAACAGGATATTCGAATGTGAAATGTATTCGTTAAGGGCTATTAACTATTTTTATTATACATAAGTTTGATTTAATATGTTTGATTGCATATATAGCAGTGGTCTGTAATGTGAGTGCTGCGTAACTACTTGTTAAGAATTGAAAAGATGTTTAAAAACAATGTGGGTTCGTAAGGGAAAATTAGAACAATCCTGTATGCATTTGTTCAGATTCAAAGGCCAAAGCGAATATTTTTTTTGATGTCAAGAACTGTCCTCTCCCATATGAATTCGTAACTTTCGGCTATAGATTGGTTGGTATACGGTAAAACCAAAAAAATCTCAGCTGGGAGGGAAACAGATGTGGTATAATTTATGCGTATGTCAAGCCTGTCATATGACATTCACGGAATGAAGCGAATGGAGCAGTTTCCCGAATAGGAAAGCAGTTATCGAATAGGAATTAGTGCCGAATTAGCGTGAATCTGATTGATCGAGAGGACCGGTTGAATAAGCATCGCGGATTTACTTAATTAGGTATAACAAAAGGGAATACTATAAAAGTATGGGAAATGTAATGGAAATTTGACAGAAATTTTCAGAACCAAAATGTTTTTTTTTTTTTTTCGTTGGTTGGCTTTAGCTCATAAACCAGAGAAAGTAAAGGTCTGAGCAACAGAGTTTTTATTTAGTTGAAAGATAGAGGGCTTTCAGTTGGAAGATTGGTGCTTGCATCCACGATGATTTAGGAACAGAAGTTAGTTAGTCTCTGGTGGTAACAGTATGAAATTAGTGAGATCTATATTTCAATCGAGCCGAAAATGTAAGAGTTTTGAGTAAAGTTGAGTAAAACTGTAGTAATATAGAAAAAAGTTTTACTAAAAAACTCACGGGTAAAATGAAATTCAGGAAAAATAATGTCAATACAGAGCACGGATTTTGGTCGTAAAATGAGACGAGAGTTATGATTTTCTTTTAGATACCCCAGATGCATTAGGCTTATTAGGCTTATCAGGTTTATTAGGTTTATTAATAATTTTTGGTAATAAATTTCATTTCAGCTAGTCTCAACTGTCCATTGTGATGATCTTCTTATGGTACCTCTTTTTGTTAATTTTAGTGTGGAAGTTCATAATGGTGGAGTAAAATTAAAAATTAAAATTTAAGCACTAAAAGCAGCTAAATAAATTTGAAAATTTTTGAAGATGAGCCGATATGATGCCTGGAGACTAAAATCAGATTTTAACGGAGTAAAAGAACTCAATCGATTCAATAAGCCTACATAATAAGTATTAACAGCTTGCCAGTATTAATCAATTTTCGTAAAATGTTAATGCGAATCAAATCATTTTACGAGCAGTATAAATCGCATGTTATTCCCGGTGGGCTGGACGTTTCCGATTAAAATGTACAGGTCAAATTAAATTGGCCTACTTCAAATATCAATCATATTGCAAAAAAAACCATTGATTTTCAATTTTCGGCAGATGATTACGAACAATTATTTTATTTTAGAAACATAATAACCAATAAATTATTGGTAATAAATAAAATATGTCTCATTTCTGGCTTTGGTTATTAAGGCAGAAGAATATAAAAATTTGACCCTTCTTTAATATCATGTGTACAGACAATAAATAAAGTATTTTAGCACTTAACAACACTTCAAAATTACACATTTAATTAATACAAAATTTATAAATTTTAATTCAAACATTATGCAAATTTTAAAATTTATAATTAACTTTTGTGTATAATTTAAATTACAGAATGCATACAATAATTTTTTGTTTTTTAATTTAATTTTTGTTGTATTTGTGCAATGTCTGTAAAATGTATGCAATTATTTCATGTAATCATGCTATCTGTATATATTACGTATTGCTACTACAAAGCGACGAGGTAAAGGATAAAACTGAAAATGGTAACCATTTTTTATTTCGAAATATTGTATTATAGGTATACTCGGATGTATTCAAATTTGAGTGTCACATTATAATTGAAGTTTTTTGTCATTTTTTGTGAAAATTATTTTTAAATACAAAGTTTAAGTAGCACCCTCCTACGATACATTACAACAATAAACTAAAACAAAATTAAATCCCAAACCATTAAGTCGCGCACGATCTGATCATCACATAGAGCAGTCAACTGTAATTAATTTTATATGACGAATATACGAATTATATTTTAATGTATGCGCACGCTGTGTGTGTTGTATTTAGTTGAACTAATGTTGTTGAGTGACTAAATGATGCCATATGCGCAAATGTTTATATCATCATCAGCCAGCGTCATACTATATGTAATCAAAGTGTCACATATTTTCTTATTGTACAGAAAATACAGAAAAACAAAAACAAAAGACGAATGAAATTATTATTGCTTCTTGCTTCTGTTTAATAATTTTAAAATGTAAAAAATCGCTATTTTTATTTAAAATTATTCCAACTTTTTGTTTTTTTTGTTGTTATAATTTTTAATTTTATTATTTGTTATATTTTATTATTGTACATACTAAAGTAAACTAATAAAGAATAAAAACAAGAAATAAATTAGTTTTGGAGATTATCCAAATGGGGGGCACTAACAACAACTAATAGCAAACCGACAGCCATACACAGAGACAGAGGGAGTGAGCGAATACTGTGCGTCTTAATACGAATGCGGAAAATAAAATAACTGTATATGAATTATGAACGTTACAAATTGAATTTGACCTGATTTTGCTGTATGCAAAACTCTAATTTTCACTTTATTATATAAAAGTTTGTATTGTTGCTAATGTACATATTTCCATATGTTTGTATCATAAATTTATAAAAAAATGGCTTTAATTTATGCAAATCTGAATGACTAAATTAAAATTTATACATTTCATGTGTACGATTTTTGTCTCGAATTACAGCATGAATCATGCCATTCTTCTAATAACAAGTCTAATTCGTCTAATTAGCTCGATATGGCGGAATGCAAATTGTAATAAAATGTCAAGGCTTCAAAATTACAGAAATTAACTCTAAAGCCAAGAAAGAAAATTTAATTATTTTGGAAAAAAATAAAACTGTAAACAGATCAGCAGAATTTCCTTAAACTTACAGCATAGCACGCAGTTCTGCACAAAAAATAAACCGATGCCTGCAGCACATGTGTTTTGTGTGCACTGACGAAATTCTTCACATCTGTTTTTAGCGTTACCGAATGAAATTTTTGTAGAATATTCAAATTAAAATGAGAACTTGATAAGTATGTTCAAGTTGGTTGACTTGGTCCTAGGGGCCGGCCTTCTTAAATATCAAGTTTGGTCAAAATTTAAAAATATTAAATGACCTAAATTTGATTAATTTTGGAATGTTTGATTGAAGAGAAATTCAAAATTCCAAGTTTGTATTTGAACGTTGTGTTATCGTCATCGGATAACTTATTTTATAGCAGGCAGCATCTCACTGTTAGGAAAACACTAATCGAAACACAAAATTTAAAATTAGTAGTTTCGTATTATATGTAAGGGGCAATTGTCAGTGGCAAGCACTTCACTACATTGTCTTGAGACCCATTATTAAGAATTAACTGCGTTCGACAATTCTAAAGTGCATGTCCATTTCAGCATTGAGGATTAACAGCACACTGGATTAAGTCAGTAGTTGGCCATAATGATTATCTCAGGAACCGAATTTTTCCGATCATTCTGTCCAAATTTGACATTGATTAGTTCCTTCACCAATCGGGCCAGAGTTATACTAAAAACTATTAAGGATGAAATGGTACAAATTTGGAAACGTTTTTAATAAAATGTTGGCTATTTTAATCTCCAAACTGATTTGTTTAGAATAGCTAGAAATAGATTTTCGATATCCAGTAAAGAGGTAATGAAAATATCTCTATTTATGATTGATTCAAAAATCGCTAGAGTTGTGCAATTGAAAAGTGCTTTCCTCGGAATCTTATTCAAAAAAATCAAGATTGGTGATGCCTCGATGCCGGAAGTGAGGTAACATTAGTATGAGAAAAGATCATGAAAATAAACGATATCACAAACAGAGCTTCGATCTGGAACATCAAACCATAATTAACCGAAATATTTCCGGATTTTAGTCATAACCGGAAAGATAATTATATCCGTTTTTTTTTCGTTCCTAGTCTCACGTGATGACCCAGCATCCGATATTATCAATAAGTACATCTTGCCAGATCGTACAGAAGTTATTTTAAAATTGTAGGGAAGGGAAAGTATTTTCAAGCAATATTTTGGAACTAATTTTTTTTTAAATGTATTGTTACTCTTCCAGTAGATTTAATCTTGATGGAAAAGCTGGGTCACTACCACGGCGAATCGAACTCGGGACCACAACTTGCAAAGCAAAGCTCTTCTCATTGTACCGCTTAGGGCAACAATTTAAAACCCAAATGACAAAAATATCGGTTCGATGCTGATTATAAAAATGGCAAGATTGATATGAAATTTTGAGACGGAAGACGATGGACATGATGTCTACAAATCCAATTAGTGTTCCTCATTTCATGCTTTCTTATTTTCTTGAGAATAGGAATTCAAAATTAAAATCCTCGAGAAGTTTAGAAAATCAATCATTTTAGTGAAACGCAAATGGATTCAGGGTTCTGAAGGAATCTATAATTTATTCAAACATATGAATTCAAATTTGAGAGCTCCATCTGCAGTTAATAATGTGGGATCTGCTCTACTAAGCTTTTTAATTGTAATCCTGAGTGGTTTTAACATCTCCAATGTAGTTTCAGCTACCTCAACAAGTTATTGGATGGTAAATGGGACGCAATAAAAAAACACCCCAGGGAAGGATGGGACCCAATAAAAAAAACCGCCAATTTGCGCAAAGAAGAACATCCGCTTGTAACCTTATTAGAGGTGATATCAACAAGCTAAATATGTATGTAGATGTAGAAAATATGTAGATTCACGATGGTTGCTTTTTCTCTAGTCATAAGCGAATAAGTTATTCAACTTATCGTAACCTCTGCCAACTTGTATGCGTACGAAAAAGGTGAATGGCAATCTGGGAGCCAACAGACGAAGTTGAGGTTTCATCGGATTGATGATCAACGCCAGTCTAAATAAGCAGGGTATATCAGATTTGCAGGACGAAACCGTGACAAATTAGCACCTTTTCGCAAAAATTTGGGATGTGGTAAATGCTAATTTACCAGAAGAGAAAGCCTGATAGTCGAAGAGCAATTGGTACCCTATTGAGGCAGAATATCTTTTTCGACAATAAGTCAAAGCCGGAAAAATATCGAATGAAGGTTAAGTGAATCTGCGGTAGCTCCATAAGCTGTCCTCAGAAGAGGATTCCACACTAAATGTGGAGTTGATATGTGTTGGGACTCTGCGTAAAAATAAAAGATACATGAAAGAAGAAGTGTATAATCGAACGTTTTTTGTTTCCGAAAAAACGTGAATTTGGTGAGCTACGAGTACGTTCGAAAACAAAAAAATCGTGCGGTAATTTTATTGTCATCGATGCACTTCGATGATAAAACCGATAATGACAATAAGAATAAATCGAACATTCTTTTGTACTATAACTGTACAAAAAAAAGAGATGATACAATTTTATTATTTAATTAACGTAACTGGAGTAGCTATTTATATCCTGAATGGAAGATTACCGAAACCAATAATCGCCGTAATTTATTCTTACAAAGCTTCGAAATACCAAACATTCGAAACGGTAGTTCTGCGCGTCTTTCCAAATTAACCAAAGATGTTGTACAAGTTTTATCTAGTAGTTAGTATCAGAAACTCAGAATATTGAACCTCTATTTCAAAACGTAGGTACTAACACAAAAAAACATAGTTGCTACTAGTGTCCTCCTTAAACTAGATGAATGAAAAAACTGTGCGGGAGCAGTACGAAAAATGTTTGTCTGAGAACACTCTTCGAAAGTCATGATTTACAGTAACTGTAGAAATAAATATATGCTTAATGGTTTTTATGTTTTAAATGAATTGTTTGTTATACGCTGAATTTCTAAAATAAATATTAGAATATTTAATAAATTTGATTTTAATGTGAAAATACCATATGAGTCCTAGAGAATCATCGAGTACGTTTATCTAAGTAAAATGACCCATACTGATGAGGGTTAAAAGCTGGCTACGAAAATCAGTTGTCAATTAAATTGGCATTAATAAAATTAGGTGATTTATTAAGTCTTCGAGAATGTAGTCCGTGAACTGCCTCTGGATTTTCGGACGCTCAAATATGAATATTTTGTTTATTCTGTTGCTTAAGTCGAAATATGCTTTGTCAAGCACTACCAATTTTCAACAAAAATCGGTTATATAATATTGAATATATAGGTTTAAAACATTTTCACTCCATTGACGGCAGAGTAAATGGTCCCTGAGCTGAAATTCTTGGATCATTTAAATTTGCTATGGCGTTCCACCAAGCCTGCCAAATATAAAGCAAAAAGACATAAAGCAGTATAATTAAAATGGCATCCTCTCAAAGTAATACAGTTTGTTTTAAGGTACCCTGTAATAAAACTCGAAAAATCAAAAAAAATACTAAATTGGAAAATCAGGAGACCTGATGGTCGATTGTGTTAGCATTAGTAAGATTCAAGTTCTCTTTTGGCTCCCAGAAAGACCTTTTCTCGCAATTGCAACTTCGTGAAAATTGTAACTCGAAATAAGTGAGATACATATAATCGACACTCGGAAGTAACCCAAGCAAGTGAAATTGAGATGTGGATGAGAATTTGTTTATTGATCCCAATTATTCGTGAAACTATTTTTTCTACAAAATTTAATGAATAATTCAGTATAAATTTTCTATTTGGTAAAAATCGGTTAATGATGAAATGATTAACCGAAACGGTTACATTAATCAGTTATTTTTAACCGGTTTTGAATGCCCTACCAATTAGGCCGGCACTAGAGGTTAAAGTTAACTGCACAGCTGTACAAAAAAGAGCGTTTTGACTTATTTGCTTTCGCTCGCGCGAGTTCATTAACACATCGTTGTGGGCTGGGGACGTTTGTACAGCTTTATTACGACATAATCGTGATGCTTTATATTAGGAAATAAATCATCAATCCCAACACTACGAAAAATACCATTTTTGACAAATTTATTATGTATTTGTAGCAAAAATAACGGATGTAACACGCAAAAGTGGTTTGCCGCGCTGGAAAGATTGCTGGTATCCATCGCTTTAGTTGAGGGTTAAGTTGGGTTCCGTTTGCGAGTTGAATTAGGGTTGAGTTGCGGTTTAGTTGGGGTTGGATTAGAATTTAGTGAGCAGTTGAGCAATCTATGTATATAGGGAAACCTCACAACAACGGAAATCGACGGAACCTAAAACGTTGCCCGTTAATGACGATTTGCGATTTTTTGTTATAAACATTTTATTGGGTTTCTATATCTTATCCGATTTTGATGAAATCCAGCATTTCCAATGGAAATGCGATATTCAAATGATTTTTAGACGAAGTTCGGGAATATGGCCAAGTAGGATCGAACTTGGCTATTCCTTAATTGATTTTGATGAAATTTGACATGTGCTTGGGAATGGGATTCTAAAATGATTTGTAGATGAAGTACTGGAAAATGGTCAATTAGGCCCGAACATACCTATTTCTCAACCGATTATGATGAAATTTGAAATGTGCGTTGGAAATGGGGTTCTAAAATGGTTTTTAGATAGTTCTGGAATATATGGTCAGTGAGGACGAAACTTGGCTGTTTCTTAACAGATTATGATGAAATTTGATCTCGGTGATGGCAATGTCATTATAAAATGATTTTTGGATAAAGTTTTGGAATATGGCCAAGCAGAATGGAACTTGGCTATTCCTTAACCAATTATGATGAAATTAGCATGTGCGATGGAAATGGGATTCTAAAATGATTTTTGAAGTTCTGGAATATGGCCAAGTATGATGGAACTTGCCTATTTCTCAACAGATTATGATGAAATTTGACATGTGCGTTGAAAAAGAGATTCTAAAATGATTTTTAGATAAAATTCTGGAATTTGGCCAATTAGGATGGAACTTGGCAATTCCTTAACCGACTATAACTAAATTGGTCATACATATAATTTATTAAAGGTTCGATTTGAAATGTAAAAATTCAATTTAAAGTGTAAAAGGAACAAATTAAAGTGGTAAAGTTTCAATTTGAATTGTACTCTTGAAACCTGTATCATCGCAAAAATATCTGTCCGCTCAGCTTATCTAAGAGAGGTTTTCATTGGAAAACTTGAGTTGCATGGGACTTAAAAGTTTGTCCGTTGGTGAGGATTCCGCTAAATCGAGTGTCTGTTGAAATGAGGTTTCACTGTATTTAAAAGTGAGTGTGTATATAGGTATATGTACAGAATATACGTGTGATATTTAAACAAATGCACATGCATTGAACGATTTGAACCAAAACTTTACACAAATATTGTTTAAGACTTAAGAAAGGTCAATTTTAATATCTCAAACATCGTCTAAAGTTACTACAGAGGAATTTCTAAAACTTCAAAATTTGAGTCGATTTTTGATGACGGTATGATGGTATGAAGAAATAGGTATTGAAGAATTGTGTGATGGTGATGGTAATGGTGATGATGGTGGTTATATGATGGTATAATGGTATGTTGGTATGATGGTATGAGTTGAGCAGAGGGTTGAGATTTAGTAAGTTGTGTTAAGTTGAGTTGAAGTTGTGTTAGGGTTTAGTTAGACTGCATTGAGGTTAAGTGAGTTGTTCGGTTGGGGAATTATTTAAGATTTGATTTGGAGTTAGGTTAAGGGTTAATTTGAAAGTTGATTTGATGATTGATTTGAGGGTTTGGTTAATTTGGTGATTGCGGTTAGAATTATGTTGCGATTGAGATGGAGGTTGATTTATATATTGAGTTGAAGGCTGAGCTGAAGATTGACTTAAGAGATTCATTTCGGGATTAATGTGGGAGTTGAATTAATCAAGACCGAATTCTGACCATCTCATGAGGTTTCAGCCCTTTATATTTGTATGATTTAAAATTACACTTCAGAATGATTCTAAATGAAGCGCAAGAAATTTGGGCGATAGTTAAAAGATTTCGCACAGATACCCACAAATTATTTTCCAAAAAAAAGCTTGATTTACGGAAATGTTTACTGAAACAATAGACGTGCTCTATGCAGGTTTTTAATAGTCCCGTGTTCCTCAAATTTTTAACCAACCCGAAATATGGCAGATCTACCGGGGAATACCTGCCGATAATTTCTTGTAACTCTCCTCGTCTTTCCTTAATTTCTTTTTACTATTGTAGTATAACTTATTTGCGCTTTTTAGTACTAAATAAAAAAATACACCACTATCCTTAATTAACATCGCACCGATGACGCGGTTTGTCGAAAGGTACAGGATAAATTCCGGTTTCATATAGATATACACAACTGGTAAATTCCGTATACGGTAAATTTCCGTATTTTTTAGTAAAAAAAGTAAAATTAGAAAATATTAAATAAAAATATATAAAAATACTTGCAGAAGTAGATAAGTGTTATTATTAATCATTCGGATAGTTACGACACTCGCTATGGTGTCGCAAACTTTGTCCTCATATGCATAATACTAATAACCGTCAACCGGTTTTAGCATTTGATGCGGCTATTCCTGGATGATTTTTTCCATTAAGCCCTAATCAGCAAGATGACGGGTTGGTCCATGTTTTTAAAACAAGTAACGATTGATTTTTCAGTTTAAACTACCTTAAAGGTACAAATCACTCATGCTAAAAACCGAACAAAAACCAATCATAAATTATCATTTAATCCGAAAAATATAAGTCCAAAATCTACATACACGTTCGTTTCGTAGCTAATATCGATTTTTTTAAATAAAGCAAATAAAAGAAAATATTTATGCCAAATAATTATATAAATAATAATTAGAAACTCTAACCATATACAATACAACAAATATATAATGTTTAAATTATTTATATAAATATTAAAATTATTTATTGGGCAACGGGGAAGGACAAGTTATTATATAAATTTTAAAGTGTATATTGGTTACAACAATTTAAATTTAAAGTATTTAAAGTCCCACATGTAGAAAAATAAATTTTGTCTGCCACCCATCTAGCTACAAAATAATATAAATTTGCCACATTAAATCATAAAACAACAAAAATTAATTTCTATATGTACGAGTATTATGGCTGCATGTATAATTTCATTTTACATATTTACAAAGCAGCGTTCGCTTTAAGCGGACAATGAATATCATCATCACATTTAAATAATAATGGTTTTATGGTTTAGCTGGTAGTGATAAAAAAAATCATTGAGTTTATTATTTTAATGCAAATTATCAAAGTGTGCTATACACAACCGCGTCAAGCAACGCATTATGGTTAGTCTGCGCGCACATAAAAAATAAACGCAAGTATAAAATATAAGCAAATTAACTTACCTTCGCCATTTGTTTGAAATTCTAAAGTCCGACCAGCAGTTGGAGGCCATAAATTCCTGTGAGGCTGTGACCCTGATGGCCCCAGAAAACGCCCCCCAGTTGCACCCAACATGCCTTGGAACGGCAAGCTAAAAATAGAAAATAAAAAATATTTGTTATTATTATAAATAAAACAACGATTGACAATATCCCATCTGTACTCGTAAATTTCACATTTCGTTCACCCACACCATCATAATACAGTAATTCGTTAATGTATGTATGCACAGATTTGCTAAAAACAAACCGAAAAAGTTATAACATTAAACATTATCAGTCATTCATAGAATCAGAGTCTTAAGGGATTATTATGTATTCAATATGTTGGTTGACAGACACCCACCCGAAACAAATGAATTACAAAATGTAGATTTTTGTTTTTGTTTTGTTGCTGTGCTCTCGTATTTAGCGATTTGTCACAATATTTCTGGGAAACAGATATAAGTGGTAATCGTATAGCATAACCGCTTTTTTTAAATATATTTTCTAGGAAAATTTGCAAAGTTGAATTATACAATGACCCCAACCATTTCAATATGGAAATCATAACATTCATTTTATGTCCATTGGTTTATTTTTACGCTAACACAGAGGAAAAATAATTAATTAGTAAACGATGGAGGCCAAAATGAGAATGTACTAATTTGTTTAAAACGTAAATAACGTAATTAACTTACCTTCGCCACAAAAAGCGTTAGAAATAGAATAATAATTATTCTAGTCGGACATTATTCTTTAAATAATTTTTTAAAAATTGGTTTTAGGTGTAATTTGTAACCACAGATTACCTTTAGCTAGGCCTTTAGCTTGTCAAAATTGTCTAGCTTGAAACCATTAAAGTTAAGTTATTTAGTTATAGTCCTACTAATTAGCTTACAGTTCATTCAAACAGAACGAGAGCGCCAAGCTTTCACAAGTTGGTGTGTATAAGAATCCAAGAGAAAATTTCAAAATTATTTGAATCATTTGTAATTTAGATTTCAGAAAGTCCACACAAAGGAGTGGCCCTGTGCGAAGAAGATGGTTCTTTAAAAAAACTTTAGCTGGAAGAATCATGACCAGGACCAATGCGTGATCTGTGCTCAAAGGTAGAACAAACTTAGTCAACTTCTTGTTAGGCTCATTAATAAAACTACGGCTAAATATGACAGCTAGCCATCCTTTACTCTTAATGTATTCAGGATTAATTCTTTACGAAATTAAGTTTTGCAACAAGTTGGTGATCTTGAAATGGCACGGTTTCAGCAGAAATCTACTATCGGTCTACACAAAATAAGGCTTTTAAAGACACGTAGCATTACCTAGAATGCTTAGAATAAAGAACTGCAACTGGGGGTCAATTCTCGTTATGTGAAAAGTACAATGAAATATTCCGTGAGAAGGAAAAAAATTACTTCAAAATTTGTTCATATGAAAAAGACTCTCCCACCGAATATTTTGGTCGTGACAATAAAGTTTTATCTATTACAAAAATACAATTTTTTAAAATTTAAATTGCAACTTCAAAATTAAATGTGCGTTCAACCTATAAGTCACTCTAAAATTAATTTATAAGTAAATTTACTAAAAAATGTTTAATTCATTTAAGAAAAATCTCTAAAAATTAGTTTACTTTAGTTTTAATAAAATTTGGCCACTTTTATGACACGTAATGATGAAAACTGGTTTAAGCCTCTATTTATCTCTGTATTAATCTCTCTATCAATCCATCTGCAAGTTGTAATCTCTTGTATCATCATTTATTTAGTTTTAATTTAGACCATTTACCTAGCACATCTAGTGGAAATATGTTTGAGTCTTTATAAAATACAGTACAATTATCCAGCATTCTTTTTCATTTCGATAATGCGAGCCGCTTAGTACTGTTGCGTCAAATGATACAAATGAAAAAGACGTGATGTGATGGAAACGAAATGAAAAGATTTGTTTCCGTCAAATTTTTCAAAGAATGAGAATTAACCCCCTGCGATAGAAACGGATTGATCTCTTTGGCAAGAAGGGTAGAATAGAGGATATAAATTCAAATTTAATAAAACTTTAAATTTGCCACTGAAGACTTTTTGTTATTTTCAGATCACCAAAAAAACTGCAGCGCAAGATAGATTTGTAAACAAACGTCGATATTTTGCCCTTCCTCATTGTCAGAATACAGCAGTAACTTTTTGAAGTTTGTTTTCAAGAAAATATTTAGACAAGCAAGACACCACTCCTCCACAATAAGCAGACCGGAGTTGGGTGATAGATAATCAACGATCCCTAAAATATTGCTCGACGACAATCCTGGCCAAAGCTCTATGAAGAGATAAAGACAAAGAAATAGGCCAAAAACGATTTTGAGTCAGTGTAATATGATGCGTTATAATTCAAAATAAAAGCAATGCTCTTGTGCTCCACGAACGCGGAACAACAACACAAGGCATGCCGGGAAGAGTTAGAGGAAGTGATATCGAACGGGAGGAAAGCCTTGCTCTAATTTACTTGGTGAATTACCATCAAAGCCACTATCTTTGTACGAATCAAACGAGATCAGACGTTAAAGCAGAACATCGAGAGTGAGCAGCCTACGGCGGACAACGGGATAATAACCGAAATGTTAGTTAGGAGGCAACATGATCGAGGCTATTTATAAATATATTTTTGTGCCACTACAGGAACCTAATCCAATCAATCTTAAAGATAATCTCCTAACGATCTTCCTTACTTATTCACATCAGAACACCAAAAATATTGTTCCGAGTTTTTTGTTTGGTAATAAGAAGAGGAGGACAAGAGTTTTTGAACGGCGTTGAGGCTGCTTTAGAGAGGGATGATGGAAGAAATTCAATCCACTCAGACGAGAAAGAATAAATTTTGAAATAGGAATAGGGAAAAAGCAATAGAATACTAAAGCAAAAGTTAATGAATTATATCAACATGTCTACCAATATTTTAGGTAATATTGAAACGTATATAATTAGGTTTTAATATCAACTCTCTGATATTAAAATAAAATACAGGTGTCTCTCTAGTAACACGGTACTTATATTACACGGGAAAAAATGCGCCATCCCTCGAGGTAAACGGTACTTCAATTACACGGGTTTTGAACCATTTTGTGCCAAAATAAAATCTTCTCACTTACTTATTCCTCAATAAAAGCAAAAACAAAACACAATATAAATAAATGGTTTTTAATTTACACATTTTTCGCCAGCCACACGGCCACATTCGTAACTTTAACTTTTCTTTTATTTAGGGTTTGTGGTTTCTTTTTGAGTTAAAGTGTGTGAATATATAAGATGATAATAGTCATCATTTTAATACATTCTCTTGGCCGTTCTCTTCTGAACTAATTTCTCTTATTTGGATCGTGTTATCTTTCTTATTCGTATTATGTTATCTCTCTTATTTGCATCAGATTAAACAAAACACTAAAAAAGGAAACATCAAATATGCGTACAACTTTACGTTTGGATTCAAACGATAAATTGCGTCAGTTAAAAGTTTTTGGTTATGTATTGGAAGGTATCCTGATTTTTAAAGAAGTTTGTAAAGTTTTGCCGCAATCGTTTTCTGCAAGCAAGCGATGTCTCGACAAACACAAATTTTCGTTACACAACATTAAATTCCAAGGAGAAAGTGCATCAGTCGATGTAGAAACAGCTAGTCAATTTACAGCGGAACGTTATATAGCTGGAAACTGGTTAAAACTGGAAAACTACCGCATCCTGTACATGATTTTAAAAACGGGGACGGCCTGTCTGGTTTATGGGAAAAATTATATTCCATCCAAAGACGTGGTGAAGAAGAATGATATGGCGACCCAAGGTGCGGACACTGTTTTGAAGTATAACTTGAATGAAGAAGATCTGACGGAGTTTGTTAACGAGTCAAAATCGAATGTGTTGACAATTCTTGGTGAACAAGCTTTTGAGGATGAACCTGTTCAAACAATTTCTATGAGTAAAGTAGAATATAGTTTAACATTGGCCAGAAAATTGGAGCTTTATTTTATAAAAAAGATCCTTGTATAGCACGAGAAACCACATTTGCAACAACACTAAATAAGTGCATGAATCCATAAAAAAATTGTTCGAGGAATTATCAAGCGGCGATGATATTCCAGCTCCAAAAAACGAAAATTCTAAGACTAAATTTTTGTTTGACAGCAGTGATGATTAGCAAATTCATTCCAATTCATTAAAACTTCCGTTCTCTGTTAGATGGAACACAATATTTTAGTTTGGACTAATTTTAAGTCTGAACTTACACAGTTTTGACTTACACGAAACCAATTAATCGTACAACTCGAGGAATACCTGTATACTGAAACAAGGACAGTTTTTTTTACACATACCCATTCCACAACGTACTTTATAGTTTTAAACGATTTCACTTTCTACAGACAATCTACTAGATAAGCTTGATCGTAAAGTAAACTAACTGTTGGTTAGTCCAAAATATTACTCCAGCAACTACAGTAAAATCGCCGCGACGCGAACAGGGGATTTCGTCCAAAATTCAAATTCGTGTAACAATCAGTTTCTTTAGCGGAAATCGACGGAACCAAAAAAAATTTTAACAGGTATCCGGTTAACAGATGAGTTTTTCTTGAGAAAAGTAATTTTGGGACTTACAAATTAGAGCATTCATGTGAGGTGTCAGTATAGCAAGTGTCCGCTAAAGCCAGGTTTTACTATAATTTGCTAACAAAAGAATTTTTTAAAACCGTCTTAATAAACTCGAAAAATTAAAAACAAAATTAACATTTCAACGTTAATATGATTTGAATTGCGATTTAACGGGGAAAACAACCTCATGCATGTGAATACTGAGGCTGCGCACTAATAGTCAGGGTAAATACACTAAATTCGGTAAATGTATTTACCTTCCTAGAAAGAAGAGTAAAGAGAATAAAAAAACAGCAAATATTTATTGTTGCATAAATTGAGTAGGTGAATAAAACAAAAAATGTGTATTGAAAACAACATGGCCAGTTAATGTCTACTTTTATCGCAGTAATTAATTTACCCGAGACTTATTCCGGAGCCTGAATATTTAATTTTAGTAAATTATAGTGAAAGTGACGAGTGATAAAAAATATTTTATGCATCCATACAAGTGGCAGAGCACCAATGAAAAACAGAAAATATTCATTTCTTCTAATTTTAAGACAAAGTGTTAATTCAATTTGCCATAATATAGAGTTTTTATGTACATATGTACATGTACTGCAAAAAATAAAAATTATATCGCATTACAAAAATACAATTTATTACAATTAAATGTTAATTTTTTATTTGATACACATATATTTCATTCCTTATATTATTCCATATTCCCTTAATAAAATATTATACAATAAAAGTTACACGCACACATTTTATTATGAAGCCATCAATCAATCACATTTTTGTTGTATAATATTCTTGTATTTATTTATAGCCATTTTCTTAACAATGTTATAAACTATGAGAACGTATAAGAGTAGAAATGAAAAAATAGTTTTGATTTCTTTTTGGGAAAATTCAATTTGCCACTAGTCTTCTACTGTATTATACATTGTCTATATCAAATCAACTTTCCTTTCATAAATGCGTGCAATAAAACATGAGTTTATAATCGCATCGAGAGATGATTTAGACAAAGTCATGCTGTGATAATCAAAATTGAAAATCACATAAAACACAATTTTAGTTTGAAAACGTGGTGCGCGTTCAACGTCTATATCTACACACAAATGAAAACATGAACATGCCTATGCGAAACTTGTTTGCATTTTCTCATGGTGTTTTCATGATTTTATTTTATTATTTCACTCTGATCAAAATTATTAAGCAATAATACTTCACAATTTATATGTATGCAGAAGAACTAAATTTTTTATATTGATAAGATGTTAAAAGCTGTAAAATAATATGGCATTTCGGACGCAAATACACTTGTATATCGGAGTTTTTACAAAAAGAATCCGATCATCTCTTATCTCGATTTTAATGAGAACACATGATTAATTCAACGCACATAACATACAATTTTATTAACAAGCCGAGCTTTTTTTATTTTTTCCCGGGTGAAATTTATATAATGACGAACGAGCAAAATAATTACCATATACACACACTAAATTTTGGAGCTAGGTAGTCGTGTATATGTAACAGTGTAACAATACACTAGACCTGTGAATACAATATTTGTTTAGACTTATTTACAATGAGAAGAAAATTTACTAATAAAACGGCAACAACAACAAAAACTACAAGACAAGTAAAGCGCCGACGCTTAGAGAATACAAAAAATACAAATCACTAACCCTGTTGGTGGTCTCTTTCATTTGTCGTTATTTTTTTGCTTTTTCTTGTGCTTCAAAAAGATTATTTAGATGTGTTAAATTATTTTTTATCTTAATTTTAATGGTTCTGAAGCTTTCATTTTTGATACTGTTTTTTAAAAAAATTTAACTTATGTCATTTACAAAGAAACAGCACATTGTACACACCAACAACAAAAAATTAATTGTCATTCAACATTTTTCTGTTCCGATTTTTTTTTTTTTACTTTAAATAAACAACCAACATATTAGTTTGTTTTCGGAAATACACAATACCAACAACAACAAAACTAAAGTTTTGACAACATTAATTGGATTACAACAAGCTTTTCACGAGCTTTTTACTTTTTATTTTCACCCTTCTCGTTCAAAAAACCCTACACAAAATTGAAAATCATCAATTTTTAATTTTCTATAAATTGTTTTATTTATTTTTAACAACCAAAATAAAATTTAAAAGCTTTAAGCTTTTTTTTTTTTTTGGTTTCTTGTTTTTAAATTTTCACAAAAATCAAACAATAGCACAATAATTTTATATTGAATTGTGCGTTTTTCCGCACAACACAACAAACATTTTTGGTATTCTGGGAAAAGTTAAATCGTTTGTTTAAATTTTGCGATTTTATCCCAGCGATGGGCGAATACTGGAGAAGGGAAAGAGGAAGGGAACATTAAATATTGTCAATTACAATAAAATTTTGTGTCCGTATTGAGACTCGTGTGTATACAAAGAGAAAGAGAGTAAAAACCGAATTATCTGGAAAAACGTGTGTGTATTGTTGTTCGGAAAAACTGGAGGTTAAATAAGGTCAAAATGGTTTTATTTGAGTTTGAATACTAATAAAAAAGAGATGCTGATATTTTTTGGAAAATGTATTCATATATATAAACAGAAGGAATTTCTAGAAAATTCGAATATAATATTTTCATTAAATTTTATTATCTTTTTCGTGTGCACACGTAGACACAGGAAATTATTAAGTTCGAATATTTTTATTGTAAATTGTAATATTCGGCGTGTGTTTAATATATATACTCGTATATATGTATAAATAGGAGGGTTAAGACATGTTGAGCATATGCTTAGGAAAATATTTCTCCTTTACCCTATATAATAATATTCAATGTACATACAATATAAAATTGAAACCATAACACGCTTCGACCAATTCTATTTATGACAGATTGAACAATTCAACCCAATTTTTGTTGTTTTTGGGGAAATTGATTTATAACCAAGTGCACCTGTTTGTAATTACCTGTCAACTGAAAGTAATGAAATTAAAATTAATTGTAATGAAAATTAACTGTAGTTTTCGATTATACCAAGGAAAGGGTAAAAATAGGAGAACGTATAAAATTTCACGGAAAATACTTACTTGAAATATCACAATTGTTAACCAACTATGTTAAATATTTTTGCCACAATTTAGTTTTTGACACAAGATTTTATTTAAGAAAACATTTACTTATAAAAGTTACAAACTAAGTAAAAAGAGTAGGGTAATACTAATCTTCAAACACGCTTAAGCCGATCGCTTAAACAAATAAGCGTTGTACTCAATTTTGATTTTAATTTTGAAGTACCTAAAAACCTTAAAAGTTTAAACTATTGAAAATATCGAAATATTAGTGTGAAGTTCTTTCAAACCATATTTTTCAAAACCAAACAACTCAACATAACTCAAGCCAATGCATAACTCGAAAAACCTTTGGAAGGAAGATCTCATAAAATCTTAAAAAATTCACGAAATAACTATGCAACTTGTCAATCAGTGCCAAGAGTTAAAAAACTCGAATGTTGTAATTGTGCTTTAATAGATTTTCGAATAATTATAAAAAACTCAAAATAACAAATTTAATACGACATATTTGTATATTAAATAAGATGGGCACAACACCTTCATTCCAATTAAGATTTTTCAAGAGAAATAATTTTGAGATTTTGCGAATGAATGTTTTGCTAACAGGTTGTCGTAAATGCAACTTCCTAATTAAATTGATTCGTTTTCAAGCTAGATAATGAAGGGCAGCGTAAACAATATAACTACTGAAGAAGGCCTTTACGAAGAATGTGGTAGAATTTAAATACGAAAAAGGAAAAAGGAAAAACCTTTTATCTCAAAAGATAGTCCGCCAAAGAAGTGAAGTTCTTGACGATGGCCATCTCAACAAGTATCCCCCTAGGTGGGCATGCCAAATCCATAAGAGTAACCGTCACGCACGATATCTAAAATTCACAAGCAAGTAATAAAATGCGCCCTATTGTCTTAATTTGTCGCAAAAATTGGGATTAAACAATTTTGATTATCATTAAATCACAAAAAGCAAACATCTTGGAATAAGTTTACGAATTCAAATGTACCAAATACTAAAAAGATAACTCTTCTACAAGAAAATCACTAAACCGTACTTTTAAATTATTATAATTGTATTCGCCAGATCGAGCCTACATGATTTATTTCTAAAGCTTGATTTTTCAGTTATTTTTATTGCAACAGCCAAGCCTTGACATTTGTTATTTGTTATTTGAGCTTTGCATGCAGTTGAAAGGTTGGAGATTGAATTTCCACTCAGCCAACATTAAAATAAACGCTTGAAAAAAAAATCCCGTAAAATTAATCCATCATAATCATAAAGTGACCGCATAGTTTTCTCTAAAGTCTATACAACCGTTTTCGTCCACTTGTTATACAATTTACGATAGAGAATTTCTAGCCATTCCAAACAATAGCACATTCGAGTAATCCCGCAACACTATGAGTAAAATAGGCACCGAAAAATTCGTCTGAATGAGGAATCGGGAAGATTGGTAGTGCTACCCATTTAAATAAATTGGTCATTGATATACCAAACTTGATGGTTTGGCTCCGTCCAGTTTGTTTCAATTTACGATAAGAATTTTGCGTAGTTAGTATCCTCCTTAGTTAGTAGCCTTTCCGGATTTTGCAAAAAAGCATAATTTGTATTACAGCTATGTATACAATAGTCCAGTCAATCTGTGAAAAAAGGTCAAAATGGGAAACCGATTTTATATGAATTATTTGTTTTGATTCCTACAACTTTTGGGCCGTGTACTGGAATCAAGAAAAAATAATGCGAGCTCTCAGTTTGGCACGGAATACTCTTAAACATAGAAAAAAACATTTTCAAGCCTGTTGTCAGTATTTTCCCCACAAGGTTTTATTTAAGAACCGATTGGCCCACCTTTAGTCACGTTAACAAGCGCTCCTGCGAAGAGGGAAAGGAACCGTACCTTCGCTGAATGTAGTAGAAATGGTGTCCTGAGAAGCGACAGATGCAGAGTGCAGGTGAAATGTAACTATACGGTCAAGGCGATTGGAAGTATCAGACCAAGGCTTTCTCGAAGTTAAACTACTGTCTGCAAGATGACAAAATTGGATGTAGATTAGGTCAGTGCAAAGAAAAAGTTCCAAGAAACATTTCAAGCTTGCTAAAAATTATTCAATTTTGACTGAGAGGGTCACTGTTTGACTTTAATGTTCACTGTTTGACTTCAATGTCGTTTTCGATTAACCAAAAAAAAATCAGTCTGTGACGCAATCGATTGATTTTTCTGCTGTCAAGCTGTTCGATTCGCCTCATAAAATCAATCAGAATTTTTGCTCGGCTACAAATCTCGATTTTTCGGCAGATTTATCCCTCTTTTATTAATACCAATGTTTATTATTCTCAATCCCAAATATTACATACAATAATATTTTTCAAGTCATCAAAAATTGGTACACACGTATAATAAACGAGCAATTCGATTTTGTAGTTCGATTTACGGATTGATTATTGAAAGAGGTGTAAAAAACGGCTCGAAAACGACATAAGACAAATTTGTATCAAATTGAAATAAATCAGGCAAAAAACTAATTGGGTTTTGTTTTAGAATTCAAATGAAAGATATACCAAGACTTTCAAAATTAAATTAAAAATTACAGTTTTACTATTCGAAAACGCTAATTAAATATGATAAGCGCCTCTCGAGGAAAAAAATGAAAATGATTGTCTTAAATGCGCTAAAAGAAAATTTAATTAGATAATTAAAAATCACTTTTATAATTAAACATTTGTATTATTTGAGTGGAAATAAATCCAAAGCACGTAATTAGCAATGAAAAACAACTAAACGTCAAATTATCATGAAGATCAGTTTAAAATGTTTCCTCTAGGTGGAATCCATGATGCACCATTCATCAATTAAGTTGCAGATTAACTTTTCTATCAAAACCAAACGTGTCTACTAATATTTTAAAATTTTGAAGTTTATCTCGTTTTATTGAGTTTAGTGATGGTACAAGTGGCACTATAATGCAAAATAACTCTTGCAACATTGCTCAAAGTGCCAGCGGCGTGAATTTCAATGCTGAATAAATTTTGAGGTTATGTTTATAAAAGGAAAATCTAATGTGTTTTAATTGATACATCTTAGAAATATTGAATTATAAAATGAGCCAGCTGATTTACCAGCTATATTTCAGCGAATCACCATCATAGTATATTACTTCTCTGCCTAGGAAACTAATCCCAAGTCTGTCAACACAAATGGATTTGTGGTGGATTAGCTAATCTTGTATCACTAATCGCGCTTAGCTAATCCCTAGTCTGTCTACGGTATAAGACTATCAAGAAATGTGCGATATGCGGCGATCTTTCCTAGGCGTTCACTTGAAAGATGGAGGAGAACCTCTTGAATACCTGGTAGACCATTATACCAACTTTAAAAGATGGAATGAATACTAACCTTCATAGCTCTTCGTTTACACCTCCTGTTTTATCACTTACTAGCTCTATTGTGTACACAAGAAATCCACTGGTCCTGACGGTATTCCCAAAATTGTTGTTTGGTTTTTCGTGATTAGAGAGTCCAATGTGAGCCACTCTGAGTCCTTCGATATGCTCGGTTTAACAATAACTAATAAGATTTCTTGTAAGGCATAAATTGGGATATAGCTCACCTATCTGCTCGGGAGCTCCGGAGACATATCTAGCTGTACTCTACCTCTACCCCTATCTACCCTTGATTCTCTTACAGACGGATTGTGGTTGCCTTGTGTATACATATTTTCACCACTTACAACCTATAGAATCTATAGAAATTACACTCAATGTCAAAAATAGGATTCTTCAAGACTGAACTCACGATTCGCTTAATTACCTCACGTTATTCTCCCTTGTTTCCCCCCTGTGTGTTGTTGCATATGCGCTTAATGAGATATTCAGAAAGTAATGCCTAAGCATAAACCCGTTAATATATGTACATAAAAGGAAAATAAAATAGAAGTCGGCATCAAGGCAAATAATTGAATCCGAAAAAGCATTTTCCGTGACAACTTATTGGAACCATTTTGAGCTGTTAACAAAGCGATGGATACTCCTGACGTCAATCCTACCGAGATCCATCAGATCCTTGAAGAAGAGGCTTTAGTCTGTTTTGTGCCAGACGAGGGCAGATGCAAATAAGATAAAGTACTGTCTCTTTCTCCTCTTCGACCTCGCATCTACGACAGTAGTCATGTGAGAAGAAACCAAGTCTACTCACATGCCTGCCTATGAGATAGTGCCCCGTAATCACTCCAAAAACCACACTGATCTGACTCCGCTGAAGTGAGATCAGCTGTTTCAACCTCGCCAGTCCAACTTTGGCCAGACCTGCCGATTATTACGCATGAGGTGATACTTGACCATCTGTCTATTCGTCAGCTTGCTAGCTTCTTCCTGAAGCAGCAGTTTGCGTACCGCAAGAGGCATTTCAATACCCTTTCTGCTTTCTGAAAAGTGGTCCGTTATACCACGTCGAGCCAGTTCATCGGCTTTTGTATATTTGAACCATCAGTGAAGAAGTTTATAACTCCCGGTTTCAAAACTGCACCCATCATCCAGTCCTCGCTGGATGGGATCCTAGTTCGGAACTTTGTGACAAAAGATGGTTGCTGGGACAGTATAGTCGGTGATCTTTTGAATTTGTTTGTTGCACAAAATAGATGAATGCCCTGTATTGTCGCAGGTTCACATTGAGGTGGATTTCAGTCATATGGCAGTACAAGCTGACAACTGTTTCGCCAAGATATCTAGAGGAGTCAAAAAGAGTAGTCTCCAGTACCTGAGTGGATGTTCTCCTCAATGCACTACTGATCTACAGAGAGATTGTTCTCTGAACTTTTGTCAACAGCTTTTGGTTGACAGTTTTGTCCAGAGTAGGCCACCAGACTGTTACCCCATACAAGAGTGTGGGTCTGACTACTGCGGTATAAAGCTAATGTACGATGCGGGGCTGCAGCCCCCATTCTTTCCCAACGGCATTTTTGCAAGAGTATAACGCGACCGTAGCTTTCTTTACCCTTTCCAAAATATTAGGTTTCCAATTTAATTTGCTATCCAAAACGAGACCCAAAAACTTCGCTTCAACTGTAAAAGTCAAGTGGGAGGATCGATATGAGGAAGTTTATATTTCCTAGATAAAAGAACCAATTCGGTTTTGTGTGGGTTCACATTCAACCCACAGCCGTTGGCCCATAGTGAAAGAATGCCCAGGGCATATTGCATAAGCTCACTAAGGGTGTCAGGATATTTGCCACGGACATCAATAGCAACATCATCCGCATAGGCAACCACCTTGAAGTCACCTTCCTCCAGTCTCAGCAACAAGTCATTTACGACCAAATTCCAAAGTAGGGGAACAGTACGCCCCCCACTTGTTACTTACTTTTGCTTGCAAATGTTCTGGCGGAGGAGTCCCCCAATTTGGTAAGGTGGAATTGTTTAGTTGACAAACGGTTTGAAAAAAAAAAAACATCAAACATATTTACAGTGTTGACCAGTTGCCTGAATATTTTTGAAGTATTCTGGTTGAATCTGCCAATCTTTTATCAAACGTTTCATATTAAAAGAAAATAATCCAAAAGTTAGTGGACCCCATTTAATTTTGCCCTGTGACATCACTTTAAATGACATCAGAGTTGAATAGTTTCCTGTAGATATTAAAATCGATGACAAGAAATTTTAAGGACCGCGCAATTCAAACGAACCTAAAACTGCTTTAGCTGTTTCTTAAGAAATATTATTTAGATAGATTTCCATTGTTTTGAGTGTTGGTCATTAATAAAATAGTAACAAATGGCGCCATCAGCGGGTTTAAGCTTTAAATTTAGGATGATAGCTTATGATACCAAAAACAACTATTGCAACTGTCACAAACGTTACAAAACGTTATTGTTGATGCCGAGCTCAAGTTGTTGAAGAATGTTTAACTGACGACATACCATAAGGGCTAAAATTAGTTTTTCTACTTAAAAAAAATTCTAAGTTGTAGTACTTTGTGATGGATACATTAACGAAACCATTTTTTTCATCGGCAATCAAGGCCTTTTTAGGGGTTAAATCCACCTCTTTTTTATAAAACAAACTGGTAATTATTCCTCATAATAAGTACAAGTAATCCATAGTAAATTAGTTTATGATAGTTGCATCTCTCTTTTTTTAGGGGATGATATTAACTTTTTTTTTCGAAAATTAAGAGTGGTTTTAACCCCTAAAAAGGGCTTGGTTGCCGATTAAAAAATTGGTTTCGTTAATGTCTCACAGAGTTCTTCAACTTAGTATAGTTTTTATAATTTTTTGAATTAAGGTTCTCTTGTTAGATGAAAAGCGCCAATCAGTGTAAAAGAAATATCGTTGTAAGGGACTTGGTAGGGTAGGAGTTACCGACAGGTCATTTTAGGTTAAAAAGGAATTTTTGGCTGGGCTCGTTTTCCGAAAATTTTGGCAACTTAACCACCATTAAAATTCTTTAATATGAATTTCAGTTGGGTAGTTCTTTGGATGTAAAACTTCCAAAAAATTGTTCAGTTTTTTGACCAAACTATGTTCTTGATTGGGTAAAATTTTATTTATTATAGATTTTGTTTTTATTTTCTAGCTACAAACTCGATTTAGTATAATCTCCAATAGTTTTGTGAGATAAACATTAAACAAATAAATTATAATTTAAATACTTTGATTATTATTTAAAATTTTCAATTTTTGTATTTATTTTCACCACAAATTATTTGTTAACATTTACATAATAAACTCAATAGAAAGAGGTAGCCTTCAATATATAACAACCTTCAATATAACTAATCCCTCAGTTCACTAATCGCACCTAGTCTCTAATCTTGAAATAAAAAGTGACTAGCTAATCTTGAACTTGACACATGTCACTAGTATTAGTTTCAACAATTAAATTATTTCGTTGTAAATTTTCTATCAGTGTTTTCTTCTATTTTGCTTTTATTTCTACGAAAACTAAATCTTATGACGTTTTCTAAGAAAATTATAACAAAATAGAAGAAACGCAAAACAGAAAATTTACATTCAAACAAACCAATTATGTATTTAGAGATTTAAATCGACCTCGTTACTTTACCAATATGTACTTATAATCTAAAAGTTTCTACTATCGATAATGGTTCACCATTTTCCACACAAATTAAATTATTTATCGATTTGGAATTTATTATTTGATCTTAAACAATAATTTCAAACATTTCATATATATATACAAAACAATATTGCAATTTTAAGGTGGCACAAACCGGATCGATAAACTACATTTTTCGATGCTACACAATAGGAAATTCGTCATAGCTTCCTTCGTACATTTATAACTATAAGCTGTCACAGACCATTAATTCGGAGAAGGAAAATAACTTTATCGTCAAAAATGTTAACGATTACACGAAAGCGGATAAATTTCCTGTTTTCACTAATAAAAAAAAAATAAAAATAAAATATTCAAAATTGCCCATATAAAAATAATAATTTGTTGTTGGGGTATTTATTGCAAAAAATTGAATTAAAAAATTTAATTGAAATCATAAAAATCACATAAAACTTAAAGAGACCCATTTTTGTTAACAACATTTGATTTTTTTGGACACACACACAGCAGTCAGTATTAAAATTGTCGCCTCGTTGGATGGCGCCTGTACATACATATATCCAATCATACCAAATACATTTTTATAAGTGCACGAGTATACTGAAACAACAAAAATCAGAATTTCTTGCTTCTCTCCATAACTCTGGGTATACATAATATTATGTACATCATTTAGATTAGTGTGTGACGTTTCAATTTTAGCTTCTTCCTCTTCGTCGTTGGATATTATGTGCCAGGGCACATGCATAACTTTATTTTTATTCTCTTATATTGCATTTTGTAATTTTTGTGATTTGACATACATCTCCAGCATATTAAGTATAAAACGGTGATGGCATTATGCTGATATGTGGGTGAATGAAAAGTATGTGTTCGATCCTATTCTGTTGTGTTTACACCAATTCGTATATAAATGAACAGCTTCATTTTTTACGCGGTGTTATATTGATGACATGCCATGAGGCCTCTTTTCACATATTACGTAAATATGTATAATACATTATAATATGGTTTACAGCAAACGAGCATCAATTTTTTTTGTTTTGTACATAGTTTTTTGTGTGTACACACAACGTACGTATGTATACATGCTGTGCTCGTTTTATAATATGTGATTGCAATAAAACACAAGAAAAATCAATAAATTTCTATATACATTGACACACATATATGTTATTTACATATAGATATAGAGTATATGGTTAAAATGCATTACATACATATGTTTATTGTATTACACTATACGTATTACACAGTCAGCTCAGCAGCCATTTAGATTTATTTGTATAAAGTTTTGAATTCGTAAACGATTAAGAAAAAATTTGGATACATTTTTAATTGACTTGAATGTAACTCAAAAATGGCGCCGCAATACTAAATAAACTAACATCGGATTATTTATTTAAGATTACTCAAGTGCGTTACGAATGAACACGCATTTAAGAAAATTGAGTATACATATACATATGTATGTAGGTTTAATTTGTTTGGGTACAAAATTGCGCTTTTAAAATCACCATAAGTGATGCGACGTGCAAAGTTTTAAACAATTTTAAAATTCTCAAAATTTACTTAGACTAACAATTCTGAAAAAAAATTAGGAGAGATATTTAGAACTAACCGTTCGTTTTAGGACAAATATGGATTCCGAAGGAATTTTCAGAGAGAGTGTGTCGCAAAAATGAACAAATACTTTCAGCAAATTTTAGCCAACATTTTATCTTATTCATTTGGAAGATGTTAAAAATCATAATTCCTCTGACATTTATGGTAAGGCTAAGAAGGTACTTTTCCTTGGTGAACTTGACACTTATGACATAATCATCATTGGTGAGACAGGGACTTGTCTTACCAATAATTTCAATTAATCGTCTTATTTACGATGAAGAATTCCATCTTAAAAGTGTTGGTTACTCGTCATCCACTTCCTAACTGATTTAATTCTAGTTCGAGTAAATATTAACCAAACCCTCGGTACTTGTGGTCGTGGTGTATATTCCCTTTGGATCTAGATTTAACAATTTACCGAGGTAAACAATTGTACTGTTCTTTTCACTATTTCTTCTATAACGACGATTAGTAGTCCCAACTATTAATTTGCAACTGCAATAACAAGTTAAATTGCAAAAATAATCTTCATTTTGATTTCATATTTTTTCGATTTCATTAATAATCAATTTAATCAATTTTAATTGGAATTTGCATGGCCGGGGAGATGGCTTTAACGGAACCAAAAGGTATATTACCTCAATCAGAGAAAAATCTCGCTGTCGCGACCCCTGATTCAACAAGAAACTGGTACACTATAGAAATGTCGTAACAAGCTTGATTCTCTATATAAGTACATATTACGTACATGTACTTAAGATACATGGTTTGGAATATTATTCAGCTTTCGTTAAAGTTCGAAAAAAAGGTTTAAGGCTTTAAACTGTTTTCTTTATAGTAACTATATTTTACAGATTGAGAAGTACTTGACTTCGATTCCGAAGGATTTTTGGAAATTTATTAACAGTGAAAGAAACACAGATGAACTTTCATCAACAGACTGGTCTCTGAGTCATGTGATTTGTACGCTTTCATTTTTGAATCTGTTTAAGAACAATCCTTCACATCAAGGCTCTCCCGGGCATGATTAAAATCTACAAATTTTATTAAAGAAGAGGTTTGGGATTGTTTATGGGCCCTAGAGTTTAGAGCTTCCCTAACCATGGTATTTAACGGAAGTTGGAAGATATTTTCATCCGCCTAATCTTTAAATTGTGAAGGGATATTAGTTCGTAACTATCGTGGAATTCCCGGTTTAATACAAGGTTTTTCCTGAAAGGTTCTGGCAGTTACAAACCAGATTTTATTTATTGACATTAACACAGTAACATCGAATCGAAATGGCAGCTTGATGTAGTGCGCTCTAACTTTTCATAATATAGAATACTCAATTTTGATCATTAAGCTTACCAAATTGAAGTCAACTTATTCCAATTGGATGGTTGCACTTTTATCTTCTGAGCGTTTGCAATTTGTTCAAATTCATGGTTCGTCCAAGCATACAAACGAGTTTGTTCCTTCTGCAGATCATTACCGCTGGAATCTTTTGAGATATCTGTCTTCGTTTACGATTTTCGGAGTTTCTAAGCCAATATTGAGCACGACTACTATTTAATTCAGCCTTTAATGTCAGTGATTTTAATCTGAGGGGCTGTTCCTGAATAGTATAAGGATATACTTACGTAACTGTAAGATTCTTATTTGATTTGAGCTAGATTCGTTTCTTATTTAAATGAAATATGATCCTCAGAAACAGTCTAGAAGTTCAATGTTGAATTATTGCTTTGTGATATTGTAACCATAATTGTAATTACCGATTGACTTTGCTGTAAGGTAGTAAAGAAATAATAACAATAAGCCAAATATTTAACTTTAGATGTTTTCGCCTAAATTGGACATTTTCATTTGAAGACTAGGTAATACTATTCCCGTGGCTGTTAACGAAAAGGCTCCTCTCGAACTTACTTTTCAATTAAGGTTATCAGGACAAAACGAAGGAGTATCACTGCTGGTGAACTAATCACTGAAGGAAATTTAATTGTCTTACAGATCTCAGCCATATCGATCTTTGATATGCCTACCCAAATAAGGAAATTGTATACTCCTTGCAGATTGGAAAAATGATAAGATGCGTTAGGTGAGCTGCCCTCAGAGTAAGAATGAATTGGATTGAGAGTTGAAGGTAAAAAGTCATTTATGGAAATGAAAAACAGCCATTAAATTTTGCGACGCTAAAGAAAACTCTTAATCCATGATATCAGCAAACTGTCAATTCCAATTGCTCTCAATTTACAAAATAAAAACGTATGCCAAACGCAATCAAATACCCTCAAAATATGGAACGTTTTTATAAGAATAATCATGCTGGTGAATAAAATTCTACCATTGTTCAATCACAAGATTGCTCAAATCAACAGGCGAAATTCGTACCTACATGATTATCGGGTCGCCGTAAGCCTTAAAGGTATTTCCTACTATTTTCGGCATTACGGATTCCGTCTAATAGCTTATTCAGACTAGGGATTAGTAATCCACATTTCCCTGTAATCCGGATTAGAAAAGCGCTCTAATAATTAGAAAAATCCAATTTCCTATAGTTAATCGAGAGGACTTAGTCTGAACATATCAGATATTTGACGTTTAATCATTTTGATTGACTAAATGTTAATAAAGCATTGTAAATATATTTTTTTTTTTAAATATGTCATTTTCAACTACTTGGACATTTCATTTTTCTTGGAAGGGAGGTGCTTAGCTTAACAGTAATCTCCATGATTTTTCTGGCAGACAGTAGGGTTTAATAGTTAGTTAGTAGTTAGTTTATAATAGTTTCAAATTGAGAGCGTCATGGAGATGAGGGTTTATTTTATTTTCGTTGTCATATTTGTAAAAGCAACTCTTTTTACCCGAATGGTAAGATGAGCGCAATAAATGCTAAAAGATAATGTACGCCATATTAATAAATGTGAATGTACATTTACTCTTTTACGTGACGTTTCGTCAGTTTACCTTAATCGTGTAATCAGTGTACAATGTCATCAAGCAGCTTGATTGAAATTGCGCAAAACATGTAAGTATATAATATGAAAACAGAGTGAACACGATTACGTTAATTTTGCTTCTTAAAATATTATTTTGGTTGATTTTTCATTATTAATGCAAAAATATTTTAATTATAAATATTTAACGGGTAATCCGCTTGACTCGTAACAAACAAGAAGTTGAAAATCTGGCTGCTACTGTAGTTACTGAAACTAATCCCTCTCTCGACAGAGAAAGTTTCTTCAAGTGATGTTGGCACAGATTGCAAGACCCAAAAAAATTACATTACAAGGCCTAAAATGATACTAAATAATTCATATTTTGTAAGCCGGGTGATGGTATTTAAAGAGATGTTTGCTCGTCTGTACGGTTCCAAAGATGTTTATGTTTTGTGGAATGAGTCCATAACTAGCCGTCGAGAAAGCGGTGTTGCGTCAACTTACTACACAAACTTTAAGAAGTCCAATTCCGATTAAATCATTTCATCTTTAGGGTCCTAACTAAATCGTACTAAATATTTCGAGTGCGGCCATTCGCTCATGAAATCTGACAGGATGCATGGTCCGGGTGGTCCTATTGATTCTTAAATCCTCGTCCAACATATATACGCGTAAAATGAACCATATGGATTTCTTTCAATTATTTCAGTGGAATGCGAACAAGGAACCAAAAGAACATTATGGCAAATATAGACCAAATTAAGATCGCCGAATTTGGTAAAGGCTTCAGGGAAATATTTTACAAAAAAAACTGCGCAAAACAAAAAACGCAACACCCTATTTTCAAACGCTTGTATCTTGATGAAATGTTGGTTTAAATTTTTTTTTTACTTTTAAAATGAAGGAAACTTAGTCTACTTTCCGATGCTGGGATCCGTTTTTAATTATTTTTGTGTTTTATGACTTTTTTCGAGTTAAACAAAAATGTTTTTAACGAGAAAAAAAACGCAAACTTTAAGACTGTCAACAAATTTTCTTGATGTTTCATTCACGAATCCAAATTAGCCATTTTGTAGAGAATTTGGAAATCTTGAGAATGAGACTATTGAAGTTGTTGTACGACAAATCGCTGTTGAGTTATTGCAGTTTTAGCGAAAAACTAGAAAAAAATCATTCCACGAAAAAATGTTAACTATCAATCTTCTTAATAAAAAAAACATTTTGTGGAAAACAATAGTTTAATTTGTGACTTATCAAGTTCAAGTGTCAAGATGAATCGGAGAAAACAATTACTCGTTTGTGCTACGAAAATTGTGACTTTAATTCAAACAGGTGAAGGTTTTCGTGAAATTGGACGCACTTTGGATTTAAATGTATCTGTTGTAAGCCGGACTTGGCTTAGATAGTTGGAAATCAACAATATAAAACGGCGTATACGGTCTGGTAGACAAAGAAAAAGTACGGCAAGAGAAGATCGCGCTATCGCACAAGAAATTTGAGCTACTGTTCCCATAAATAACCAAACCACATAGACAGATTTGGTAATAATACCATATCCTGCTTTAACATCAGGACGTTACGTAGATTAAATTTTAAGGCTTCATGTGCTTCCTATGAAACAAGAAATTGGACGCTGATTGTTTTTTTATCCACGATAATGCTCGGCCACATTCAGCGCTAAACACATGTCAATTTTTACAATAGCAGGGCATTCGTTTAATAAACCATTCTCCGCGAAGTCCATATTTAAACCCTATAGAGCACGTACGGTATATGTTGGAGTGACGTCTAAGAAGACGGGTAAGGTAACCAACAAATTTGCGAGAACTCAGAAATGCTTTGCAAGAAGCATGGCAAGAGATTACTATACCACAAATACGGAAACAACAAGAAAGTTCGTTGACAGTCTTAAAGTTTGCGTTTTTGTTTTCGATAAAAACATTTTTGTTTGACTAAAAAAAAGTCATAAAAAACGGACCCCAGCATCGGAAAGTAGACTAAATTTCCTTCATTTTTAAATTAAAAAAAAAAAAAAAATTCAACCGACCTTTCACCAAAACACTAGCGTTTGAAAATAGGATATTTTTCGAAAAATTTTACTGTTGCGTTTTTTGCAACTAATTTCCGGAAAAGTAATTTTCTTAAACAGAACTATGAAATTAATCAGAAACACGATAGACTGAATGAAGAACTTAGCATACACGTTTTGAAAAAGGAAAAAAATTATTAAGAACTTGGTGGCCGCATATGCCATCACACAAACAAATGTTTTGGCATAAAATGCCTGAACGATAGAGCAAAAAACCTTTGTTTTAATCGAAAAATTGATTTATAAGATCTTTAAGATTTTACTGTAACACTAATAAAAGAATAATTCACTACGACATAAAATTTGTTTCGCATGCTATTTAAATTAAATACATAATTAAACTGTGAAGTATATTCTAAAATTGAATTAACCGAAAGGCTGAATTAATATTTTAATTTTATTTTCTATAAATTTAGTTTTTCTTTTAATCCATTAAATTCCGCTGTTAGGAATTGAAACAGTCGCAGTCACTTTTCGAAATAACCTGAATTTTTTTGACGCTGAAACACTCAGTCTCGTACAAATTTAAGAACGAAACCAAACTACCATAACATTGTTTACATTCTTTTTGATTTGTTTCAGTAATTCTTCAATTCCCTACACTTGAAAAACAGAATGCAAAACGAAAACCTGTTATAGAAAATTTCAATTAAAATTTACGATTTCAGAATTTTTATTATTAGTACAAAAAACCTTTTAAACATGGTTTGCTCAAAACCATTTATTTCTAGCACTTCAACAATGTGTATGCTGGACCAGAATGCAAACGCTTAATAACCTCAAAACTACAATACATACGGGCTTTGTTGGTTTTGATTTGCACATTTCAGAATTAAATTTTGGATAATAATTTTTAAATTTCAGTTTTAAGAGTTAAAATCAGAATTAAAAATTTAACAACTTTGCAATTTGGTATGCCTGAAATAAATAAACGTAAAAAAATTGTAAAATTAATAATACTGAGACTTCGATAATTCAAGAATTTAGCAACTTATCTTGAATTCATTTAAAAAATATATTGAAGTAAAAAGTGCAATTCTCAGAATTCTGTTACAAAAACGGCATTATTAAAAATTTTTAAAAACTGCAAATTCAAAATTCTCAATTATGAAAAATTTTTACATATCTACAAAAAAAATCAGTTTTAATGTTATGGTAACCTGAAATTTTTATTTATTTTTATTTTTTTCAAATTTTCGTATTTTAATTGTAAACAACTGATATAATTCCAAAGAAGAGAAAATTTTTTTATAAAATTTGTGAAGAATTAAAAATTATATGAGAAATAAGAGAAAAATTCCAGAACTTTATCCAAACATCATTTTAGAATCATATTTCCATCACGCATGCCAAATTTGACTAAAATCGGTTAAGGAATAGCAAAGTTCCATCCTAGCTGGCCATAATCCAGAACTTTATCCAAGTTTCATCCTAGTTGGCCATATTCCAGAACTTTATCGGGTGCATGCGAAATTTCACTAAACTCTGCTAAGAAATAGCCAAATTCCATCTTACTTGGCTATATTCCAGAACTTCATCTACAAACCATTTTATAATCCCATTTCCATCTCACATGCTCCATTTCACTAAAATCGGTTGAGGAATAGCAATGTTCTATCCTAGTTGGCCAAATTCCAGAATTTCTTCCAAAAATTATTTTAGAATCCCAGTTCCATTGCGCATACCCAAATCTCACTAAAATTGTTTAATTAAGTAATAGCCAAGTTTCATCCTAGTTGGCCATATTCCAGAACATTATCCAAAAGTCATTTTAGAATTCCATTTCCATCATGCATACCAAATTTAACAAAAATCGATTAAGAAATAATCAAGTTCCATCTTACTTGGCCATATGTCGTAGAACCCCATTTCGAACGCACGTGTCAGATTCGTTCCAATTGACCATATTCCAGAACTTTATACAAAAATCAGTTTCGAATCCTATTTCCAACGAATATGTTAAATTTCCTCGTAACCGGTTAAGGAACAAACTATTTAGAAGACGAATTCCACAAAGCATTCAAAACTCTTTTGATTTTATTTTTGGGATAATATCGAGTTCAAACAGTGATAATTTTGGTCAAAAATCCGATAGAGAGAATAATTATTGTTTATTCTTCTTAATCAGATGCCAAATGGATAATCATCAATCAATAATTAAAATATTTTATTTTCTACTCACTATTCAGATCGATTAATTGTAAAAGTTATTATTCGATCAGTAAAGAGCAAATAACAAATTTTAAATAGAGTTAGAGCGCTGAAAATGATAATAAATGGTTTATTTCATAAAATTATTTGCTATCTTATTTAAGGCCCGCTAACTTAGTAAACTAGAATTTGTTGTCACCAATGAGTTTAAAATTCTAGTTTTCTTACCAAATTAACAGCCAAATTTACTGACACAGAAGAAGATCCTTTTCTTGAACTTTAAACGAAAAAAGGCAATAGCCAACAAAAAGGTAGTTTTGGCTGAACTTCTGGAGATTTTCAGATTTTCTTTTTTCCTCCACATAAAAGTGAGAGTATTTTCACAAATAAAAATATTATAAAATATTTTTATAAAGAATAAATCATGCTTCGTGTAACATTTTTGTCTTATTAAAATTAGCCCATTGTCTAAATACAAAGCACAGCGACCAAAATCGGCTAAAGTCTCAATCATTTTTTCAGATGTTAACAGATCACAGGAGGAGCAAAGTTCTACGTCATAATGTCCAAATCTTTTTTTTTTTGCGAATTCAATTTTTTTAAATACTGCAACCAAATATCTAACGCCTGGGGTGGGATCATGAAATCCGGTCGGAAATGCTGGTTTATAAATTGTGACCGCTTGCAAAACCAACCGGAAAAGAAACCTTATCGTGAAATCCGCTCAGTAAAAATATTGAGCAAATTTTGTGTATGTTTTTCTAGGTTGCATATATTTGGCTATTTCTCAAAATAATAAATAAAAATAACAAACTTGTATTTATTTACAACTGACTTGGGATACATTTTGTTTATATTTGTATTCTAATGGCCCTTAACAGGGACTATAGCCCATTATCATTATTAATCTTCAGGTGGCTAATATTGACTAAAAAAATTTAGTTTAGTAAAAAATCGCTTTCCGCAAACTAATATCTATCAGACGATTTTTGAAGGAAATTTACGCAAAAGCAGTGTCCATGAAAATGTTTTTTTTATAAAACCGAGCGATTTCCGCCAAAATCCACCGCTACTGATATTCCACCAAAAATGATAAATTTGATACGATGTAAACAAAGCAAAAATCATCAAGTCTTTGTTTTTCGTAGTATGCTTGCTTTGAAATTTAAATTTTTGAATTTTATCAAGGAATAAAGCAAAGGCAAAATAATTATTCATTATGCTAGGTATATGTTAGGTTGGTCCATCTAATACCATTGACACACTGCGATTTAATAAATCCGATTTAGTGAATTTTCGAGATTATCCGTAGTTAATTTACGGTATTTATGCATTATTTTGAATTTAGTGACTAAAATGATGCAATGGGAGTGTATTAGTTTGACAAATATTATGAAAACAACAACAGTTTAATGCCCAGTTTCACACAAAAATATCCAACCCTTAGTTAAATAATATTTCCTCCCTTTCATCTTTTATAAAATTACGTTTTGTTTCAAAATACAAATTCTATGCAAGTTGATTATATTTTATTTTTACATAGAAATATTTAGCCTTCAGCTAAATATTTAGCTCGACGAAATTGGGCAGTTAAATATTTAGCTCTCCAGTTAGAATGGCCATGTAAAAAAGGAAATAAAATTAGCATGCGTTGAATTTGTGTTATGAAATAAATCGCAATTTAAGAAAAGAAGAAAGGGAGGAAACATTATTTAACTAGAGATTACTTCTCTTTTTGTGAAATCGGGCATAAGTGTATTAACCGTTATTTAAAACGAGTTTAGCTAAATCGGATTTATTAAATCGCAGTCTGTCAAGGGTATAACGTTTGCAATTTAATTTGGGTCTAAATTCAAACTCGAATGAATATTTTTCAAAGCGTTTTGTTTTATTAGAAAGAGTATGCATTACCATTATGTATGGAACATGATTTCATTCAAATGAGACTTTCACGGCTGGCTTTACTCCATTCTGTTAATCCAATTTTTCAGAACATTTTCGATTGTATAGACTCCTATCTCATCAATGGCAAGTTCGATTATAACTTTAAAGTCTTGGATAGTCTCTGGATGATTAACGTAACACTTATCCAATAACAATCCAGTTTTACAAACTCGCTTCAGAAATTGATCTACAAATTGAATTGTAGGCATTTCATTTCGACTGAATTTTCCACGTTAATTCTTACAGTTTGGGTAGAAGACTCACCACCTTGAAAGTAAATTTTTCAATATTTGCCCAGTTTTGTTCAAGCGTAAAGCGACCCATTTCGTAAATGTCTAACATTAAACAAATTTTCTGTCATAACACGAATGACGTAATTGTGGCTACACTCGAAATAACCGGTAGTTCAAATTGCAAATGCTAGACAATACAAACATTGCGAAAGATTTTGTATAGTTCGCGAGAAATGAATGATGAGTTATCCAAATGTTTGTGAAGGTTGGTCCCCGATTATGGTTTTTACTGGCTTTAAATTAGGAAACCGGATACTTTGGAATTTATTATTCAATTAATTATAATATTAAAAATTTGCAAACTCCAGAAAAAGGTTCTAGATTTTTTTAAAAGGATGCTTAATGTCGTTAATATTCGGTTTGTTAAAAAATCGCAATATTCTTTAAAGTTTCCAGAAATCATTTTAGAAAATAAAGATGGTAATACCACAAAATATAGTACATACGCAATTAATCATAAGCGATATTGCGCCGGCAAAAAGCATTTTTGCCCTTACCTTTCATTCATTTTACGTGACGAAACATTATTTTTGGAATTTGCGTCCACTTCACGATAATTTAACATTGAGGAATCTTACCTTTGCCAAACCGATGTCAAGAAATTAGGTTAATATTTTTTCAAACAAATGCCGCATTGTATATACTAAGGCCAATAAACCTAACTTTCATTCTCCTGAAGAATTCTTAAATACTTTATAAAACCATCTTATTCACACGGTACGACAAGCTAAATTAATAATAGCTTTTATTATTTTCATTTAAAACCAGTCTGATAAATTTATTGGATTTGTTTCAAATTCGTCATAAATTTATCATTATTTGTTACTTGGAATCGCAAAATTCAGTGTATAACAATGATACTTTTATCAAGTTTCATTATCATCGAATCAGAATCGCACCCAGGACTATCTGGGAAATCTAAAACTAAGATTGTGGTAAATTGCCTCCGTTCAAAAATTAATAAAATAAATTAGGAATTTTACCAATTGGAGAATTTCAAATAAAAATATCGGATTTTTGATTTTACGATTGGAATGCTTAAAACGTAGGATACATTAAGAAGGGAACACATCTTAATTAAGCGAGAAATTCTAGGATCCTTGATCTTGATCCTATCTTATTCAACAACACCAGAAATTTAGGCGATTTAGTTTGCGAAACAACAACTGTAATTAACAATTTGTAAAATCAAGAAACGTGTTCGAAACCAGTTACGGACCTAAGTTTCGTAATGAAACTGGTTCTGAGAATTTTTATTCACAGTTTCATCAAAACTTAAATTTGAAAATAGTATAAAGTTATAAAATTCATTAATGCAAAAGTTTCAAATTTAGGTGATCAATTTCAAAATTCCCTAAATTCCATAGGTGTTTGTCAAAAACACCGAAACACTGAAAATTTCAATTTTCATAAAAGCGTCTTGCAAAAAAATTAATTTTCGAGTAAGTATGCCTTACTGTGCGCGTCAAATCTGTATGTAGGTTTTAATTTAAGTTTAGCAACAAACTTTACATCAAAAATTCACATTATCTAGTGATAAAACGGTTTACTAAACTAATAATTTGAGACATTGTACTGGCTATATTTGTAAACATTGTCTGCAGTAAAAAGCACCCTCGAGTTTCAGATAAGATACTGGTATAAATAGATCAAATATCTCACGCATCTCTATATTACACTGATGATTTTCTAATTGGGGATTGGACATATTGTGTTTAACAATAACAATATCTCTTGGAGAGAGTTCGCCAAGGTTCGGCTTTATGGATCCAATGCACCTAGCTACATAGATAATGAGGTGGAGCACAGTGTCTAGTATACAATTTTCAAAATTGATAATTTTCAATGGTTTTATTGGCGTTTCTATACTAAATATTTAAGTATTTTATCACCAATAATAGCCGCATTTCTTGACTTATAGTGATCTGGATCAAATCAATGTTTACTTTGAAAACAACAACAAAACTTTAACAAATTTTTGTTTTTGGATTTGTTTATTGCTGGACGTTTCATGAAACACGATCTGATCAGGATCAGACCAAGAACGTCAAGAAATGCGGCTAATAAACACTCTCGGTGATTTTCCTAGGTTTTGATAATGTATATGGTTTAACCTTAAAGCCTAGCTGACTAATTATCTAAGAGAGAGCTTGTTTCGGTCCTTTGGGATCAGTAACTAAGAACATCATTTCAAAACGCTTGTTATATAAGGAACTCATTTTAAAATTGTTGTTTACAAATGCTCAGACTGAACTGAAGAAAGAAGTAAACAGAAAAAAGGTAATAGCGAAAGAATAAATTGAGGTACCTACTTTCTTTTGGAATATACTTTACATCAAATTGTCAGCTTTTGATATTTACAAACATAATAGCAGTGCATCCACCCAATAATATTAATTTGGGGAAAAAGTATTAAAAGATTCTTTGTCATTTTTTGATTACATTTTTTGTCATTCAAAATGAATTTTGTTTAGGTACATACTAGCCATTATTATCTATAACCTTTTGTCATTTTTCGGGTTTTTGGCCGAAAAAATTGGCCAGGTGATTTTCCCGGTCCTTTTTAAATGCCAACTTTAGACCATCAAGGGAGTTTTGCAGAGATCGAAACAAATGCGGTAGACAGAAGGTAGAAGGTCCGGGCTATACGGTGGATGTATCAACATTTCCCAGCCAAACTATGATGGAAGACAGCACCTTTTCTATTGATCAATTTTGACCAGTTTTTTTTTTAATTACTTGCTACAATTTGGTTAATTGCTGACAATTAACATTTGGTTGTTTTAGATCCTCATAATGTCGATTCCGTTCCAATCCCACCATACACACAGCATAACCTTATGGGGCGTCAATCTGGTCTTTGAAAGTTTGTGGTGGTTTACCTTTCTTTGGCCATGATATTTTTCGAACGACATTCTCATATCTTACCCACTTTTCATCGCCAGTAATTATTTGCTTCAAAAATGGGTTGATTTCGTTGCAATTCAGAAGTGATTCGCTGATGGAAATTCGATCAATCAAATTTTTCATCGAGAATTCATGCGGCACCCAAACATCGAGCTTCATTGTGTATCTAGTCTGGCTTCTTCAATTTTTTGAAAGATTTCTTCGACTTTTTCAGTGGGTTGGTTGACCAGAGCAAAATGTATCTTTCACATTGACATTTTCAGATCGCAGGGAGCAACCCATCTGCACCCTGTTGCATTCCATAAAGCATCTTGACCTTAAACATCACAAATTTTTCCCCGTTTTGCCTATTTCGTAGTAAAATTGCAAAATATAGCGATTTTTTCAGACATTCCAGTCATTTTCACATAATCTAACTTTTGACACGATTGACGAAACAGATAACTATCTTCATGAAAAAAAAGTGTAGACTGAAATCCTTTCAAACGGGCGTCAGTACGATGCAATCTGATTAGCGTTGCCCGATATATGACACCAAACACCATCTAGTGACAAAAATCTCTCAATACTTTTTCCCCCAACTTAATATTTTACGATTTTGATCTTCAATTAATCTTTCATATAATAAATTAATACAAAAATAAAGGAAACCCACTTTTATTTGATTACCTTTCGAAATCCTAATATTTTAATACCAACTTTTAATTAAAGAAAGTACTATTATGTATTATAAAAAAATCGTTTTCGAAAGATCCGGTACATTTTTAATTTTTATTTATTCGAATTAAATCTTTTTAAGAGCTCGGGAATATACACACTTTAATAGGGAAATGTACACAAAGAAAAATAATTAAAATTTTAATTAATCTAATCTGAATTAAACTTGTATACCTATTTATGACCTTGACCCTACCCATTATAATATTTATTGATGTGATTCATTCCAAAATGTTTTATGTTTTACACCTTTGGACACACACCAATTAAAAAATCAATAAGAAAACGAAAACTATAAACACCATTAAAAAGCACCTTGCGCAATCAATTTAATTATTTAGCACCTTTTGCTGTACCTACATATTCGTATAAACAAAAACACACGTTTTTCGGTTTTCTATAAACAAAACAACAACAACGAAACTTACAACTTTCTAATTACTTAACCACCAAAATTATTATTTATGTACGTATAAATAAAATGACCAAATCTTATAGTACCTACGTAAGTAGATATTCGCCCATATTAGAGTGTAGTGATGTAAAACCTGTATATAAAAAATAAAGAGAAGCGCAACACAGACACAATCAAAAGAGAATAAAATGTTACAACGAACAACTTACTTGAGATTTAGATCTTATTGTTGTGATTCGCGGCAAAACTGGTTCTGCATCTTAACAACAAAAAAATATTATTTTTATATTTGCGCTGAGTATGTGTAACTTTTGATTGGTACGGTCTAACATAGTAAAAAGATACAAAGAGTGATTTGAATTCTAATCATAATTCGATCACCGCACGTTATTTTATTCTTAGTTCTGTATTCCACTCGGATCGAGGCTCTAAAAAACTGTACTGTCATGTAATTTCGCAAAAAAAAAAAAAACAAAGAAAATTCTTTAATTCAATAACAAAAAAAATAAAACTAATAACACCTTGATAAAAATTTCAATTATTTTTGTACGATTGCCAATTTCACATTTTCTTTGTGCACACACACACAGTGCAAAACAAAAACAGCCTTATTTAGTTGAGATCGCGAAATATTTAGAATTCTATTTTTCATAGTCATGTAGTTGATGTTTTTGGGTACAACAAACGCAGTTTTTTAGTATTTTATAATGTTTGCATATTCGTATGTGCACTCTATATTCAATTTTTCTAAATCATTAAAATTTACATATTTAATGTCTCGTTTGCATATAGATGCTGGCAGCAGCAGCATAAAATCCAAATAATTTTGTCAACCATGCGGCAAACATGTAATAAAAATAAAAATCAACCGAATGAATAAATATTCCAGCCAAACGAAACTGTATATATGTACATGTGCACATAAATACAACAACGACAATGTGTAATACAAAACAAAAAAAAAAGTACTGTGGGAAAATTACAGATTTTCTGTTTTCCAATCCAAAATAAAAACAACAACAAGTAATAACAGCAAAAACAATCATAATAATAAAGTGAATAAGCATTTCTTGGTTTAATTTTGCACGCGAAATATACCATATAGCAAATCGTTGCTAGCTCTGAATTCACTTTTTATGCAGGCAGCAAAAACTATATATGTACAACTAGAAAAACTATAAAAAAAATTATTAACTTTTATTATTCTCTATTCCAACCAGAGTGTGTATGTATGTGTGGGATTTTTATTTTTATTTTAACCAGAAAAAATGCAAAATTGTATACAACAGCACACATATTGCAATGGAACTAAAAATCGCCGCGTACACATTGAGTTGGAAAACTAATATAGAAACAGCCACCACACATCAAATAATATACAATATGTGCATTGTAGGTGGGATAGTTTTGTTTATTTTTGCTTGAGATAAAAAGCATAACAGAAAAATAATCGCGAGCAAAAAAAAAAATATATAAAACTGGAGTATATGAGTTGGAAAATAAAAATAGAGAATGACCAAATGACCTCAATCTACAAAAATAAATTTTATTTTTTTATTTTTGGTTTTTGGCTTGCACGATAAAAGAGGATTAGTTTTTTATGGTGGTGGTTTGAAACGGTTGAACTATATTTAGATGGATCTTCCAGTTTTGCCTATAGCTTGTACCTAAAATCATATATGTATCATCATATTGTTTACATGCATTACGAGGTAAACTATTATCTAGAGGCAGAAATTTACTCCTATAGTAGTATTACTTAGACTCTATTACAAGGTACGATTATTGAAAAGAAAAACTCTCCACTAAACGCAACAGGCAGAAAAAAAATCAAAAGGCTGACGAATACTTTATCGCGATTCATACACTTTACACACTCTTGTAAAAGACTTTTTATTAAGGAATGGGTAGATGATAAATACACCAATTTTCGACCCGAGCACTGGTATGCCGTTGCTCTCTTGTAACGTAAAAGTATGTAATATCAGATATTTCCTTATATTCGCTATATTCCCACCGGGGGTGTGGAGGAAGATATGGTCATGGCTTCTTTGGAGCATAATACAGTAACTGCTGGCTTTTTAAACAGTTCGCGATATATTACAGATATCTTAGAACCATATATGGTACAGTTTGGGCAATATGGTGGCAACGATTTTTTTCTGATGCATGACAATACAAGACCTCACACTGCTTGCATCACGAGGTAGTATTTAAAAGGGTTTCTGAAGTGGCCATCCTACAGCCCGAACCTTAGTCCTATCGACCACTTGTGGATCATAATTTACCAATCACCCTTCAAGTGTCAAGTCAACACCTGGTACAAATTTGGAATTAAATTGATGAAGATCAAATTAGACGTTTAGTTTAGCCATCATTATAAGCTATAATTCGTAGAAGCGTTCGTGTTATTGATTATCGACAATTAAAATATGTTAGTTATTCACGCCGATTAGACAACTCGTCGGAGTAATGGAGGGAAAGCGGGAATAATGCGATTCGTATTCGATTTGTATTAGCATTATTGAATCCGATGGAAAATTGCGGTATCGATGCGTCAAAAAAGGCCAGTTTGTAAACACATTTGTGAAATTTATGATTTCTATATTCTATGCACTGGTAATTATTTTTCAAATCTTCAAAAATTTTTAGATTATACGTGTTAAAAAAAAATAAAAATAAAAATTAAAAAGAAATTGAAATTAGTAATGACGTCTTTATGTGGGGGAACGTTGCCTATTTCCAATCTCTCAACAGCAATGGGGATAGAAGCACGAGATTACTCGGTAAAAAACACTATGTCTCACTAATTTATTTTTGTGCAACCAATTTTATTTATGTTTAAAAGGTGGCACCCCTATTGCCATGGCTTATTAATCCATTTAGAAATGCTGGAATAAACACGATTAAAGCAGGTTCAACAGGAAACATGGCCCAACCTGTAATATAGTTCAACAAATAATAGGGGTTTGGAAAAAATGGTTTTGAAGCATACTTGCTACAGCTCGACTGTTAGTGTTCCGGAAAAGTGTGTCTACAGCCCGGAAAAGGAAGTCAAAATAATAAATGTTGCGGATTGCGACTGCCTCGCATAACATCCGCATTCATTTCAACGTCCCTAATTATGATGATGTTAAAGCCCAGAGGAGAACGGAAGAGATGTCTTAGACAGCGAAAAATTAGATATTCCCGAAGAATCAAGACACCCTTTAGAGGCAAATAAGTTTCAAAACCAAATTTTGCTAAATTTTTAAAATAAAAATAAACAATTTTAATTTCCGGACTCGCTAATTGTGCTAGTAGAACGTCATTGATTTTATTTTGATGATCATCCATTCTCTCAATTGCTCTGTACTATTTTTTTTAAACCTATACTGCTCTTTTCAGATCGATGCTTACTGGTTTTCATAAATTTGGAAAAATTTTCATAAAGCTAGGCTTATATACATTTCCTAACCTTTTCTCAATACGCTATCTCCTTAATTGGTGGCTCCAGCGAGTTCAATTCTTGCTGTAGACTAGTAGTTTTTGCCAAAATTCTTAAACTTCGTTTGGCGTTTTTTTTTGTTAAATTTCTTGCGAACTTTTATTCTTAAAAAAGCATGGTTAATTTGTTTTTTTTTTAAATAACAAAAAAATTAAAAATTTTCGATGATACAGCATAAAACGTTACACACCACACACAATTGCCGCAAAAATAAAATAACACAACTATTCGCAGTGATTTCATTCGTATCTGACAACCGCTAATTGCGCAAAAGGTACTTTATGGCAATAAAAAGAATTTTAATCATAATTTACACAACTTTACTCGTTTTTTACTCCCTGTCTGTCCAGTACATCTTATAAAATGTTGGACTTAATTTACATTAAAATTTGAGGTTAGAATTTTTTTACACTACGCTTGTCAAAATTTATATAATTTTTAAAAAAAAAATTGTAAACAAATTCAAATTGCTGGATTTTAGAACACTGGATTTTGAAATACGGGATTTCAGAATACTGAATTTTAAAATATGGGATTTTCAAAAACCGTATTTGTACGGTCTTCAAGATTTTGCGCATTCTGAATTTTGGAATGCGGGCTTAAGTACCAATCCCTTGAAAAGCAAACAGCAACCAAGATGTCAATCAACGCCACAATAGTTCGCGTCGACACACCGACACCGAATCATTTCTCAACCGACAACGGCAGAGCTGAACTACAAATTATCAGCACGACAATATCAAGACCACGCAGATTAGACCAAATGCATCACAAAACCGCATTTACGGAATTCCAACACATGGTCGAATTAGGAATTTGGCGGCCATCCACATTTTCCGTGTAATGTCTACTCCACATAGTGATTTTTTCCACAATGACGATTGACGATTATACAACGGTCACAACATCTGATCGTATCCGATACCACACATAAAAAATGTCTGCGCACTTCCGATATTTTCTCGGTGGTCTGGACTTTAGCATTTATACCCACTACAAATCTCTGATTAGAGCAATTCAGTGTATAACTGAACACAATTCACGGCAATCTCGCCTCATGGATTATATTAGTTAAACGGTTTACGAGCATGACAACGTTGTTGCGGACACTTTATCACGCACAACCGACAACGAAACGGCCACAGTTGAAACTCACTTCGACTTAAACCAAATAGCTACCACTCAAATAGCTGACCTCGAACGTTAGAAATTACTTTCTGGTCTCGAATATTGTATATTCGATACTTACACAACATTTCCCATCTTTATGTACGTGCTACTCGTAAATTGATTACTGCTCGCTACTTGTTTCGAACGCTACAGTAGCTGGCCCGAAGCTTACTGCATGTTAGTTGCAACCATTGCCTCCACATCCATCACCTTATGACGATTTGGCGTGACCCTTCTTATCACAACGGACCAGGGAACGCATTCGAGTCCGAATTTTTCGTTTTCACTGCGTTAACAATTTGGATCATATCTAATACGTGCAACGGCTTACTATCCACAAGCCAATGTCATAGTCGAACGTTTCCATCGGCAACTCAAAGGCGTCAAAAACGCTTCCATCGGCAACTCAAATGCCTCAAAGGTGAGTTCTTCGTCGAAAATCCTCTTTCAATTTTTACATCAACTAGTCAATCCAAACAAGATGACCTTTTTGGTACAAAATCACTCGGCAGGAGTTTCTAACTAATTCTTTTTGTTTTGAAGAGAATAAATGTTGCTTTGGATTTATGAGTAATTTAAAAGAATAAAGCCGGATAAACGATTAACTTGAAGTTAGGTTAATAAACGTTACAAAATTAAACTAAGTTCAACTTCAAAATGCCGTTTGTTAAAATATATTGACGTTAAACCAAAATACCTTAAGATTAATTATTTATAACATTTTGAAAAGTACATTTTGTATCTTTTGAGTTAAGTATTACAACCATATTCTTCGTCACCTTTCCACATTTACGGAAAAACTAGACTTGCCACCTTTGGAAACTTAGGAATCGGGACACCACAATTTGTATTAAATTATTTTTTCAAAATATCCTAAATGTTGGATTTAATCACAGTTTGTTGTCCTTAGTAATTTAAGCATCTTCTAGTCTCTTTACCTGGTGAAATCACATTGCTCTAGACGATGCATTGCATGCTTAAATAAATTCAGAGTCTTTAATACAAAATAAACGACGCACAAATCAAAAATATTTAAGTTATCTTCCAAACAATAATAATTTATTATTCGGTAACTGAAATGTTTCGTTTCATTTTCAAACATCACACTGTATTTAATTTATTCCATTGTTAAAAATTAAATCCTCTGTTTATGTAGATAAAAGAAGCAGCCTCAATTGGGTAAGCAAGTGATAATGTAACATACGAGGAAATGATATTGTTTCTGCCTCTTCGATCAATAACTTGTACTTGCAGTACTTAAGCTCTCTCTAGTAACCAATACAGTTAAAAAACTTACTTATTTTTAAATTTTTGTCCCAAGACCATTTTGCTTTACTGGTTCTTTTTTTTAAATATATAATTGAATCGATCAATTTGGTACTTGAGGACATAGTTTAACAACTCAAGCTAGTTTAAGCTTCAGCTAAATAGATTCATCATTTCATCATCTATTGATCATGTAGCTAGAGGGAATTGTGCGGCACTTTTACCTATCTTTGTGTAAATAATGTACAATATCTACAAAAACCATCTGAAAACCATCATGATGCAACTCAACTTAAAACAGTAACTCAACAAGTCAACACTAATAAACTATTAGTCAGTTTTATAAATCATGCAAATTTGAAATAATTTCGAAGGGTTAATTCATTTTGAACAATCTGTACCTTCACGCAATTAACCTCGACGAATAATCTTCAACCAAGCGGCTATTTGTCGTTCGAATTTGCAATATGGATTAATTTAAAGATATTTCAAAATTATTTTTAACTCATCATCCTAAAAACTTAGCTTAACTGTATCTGTTCGTAACTCAACGTTATAGAAATCCTGGAAAGCGTAAAAAACAAAAAATCGATAAATCATAATTCTGTAACAAGACGCAACACAACCCATTGCAAATCCCAAGAAATGTCGAGTAACACAAGTAATCTCGAAAAACTTGAATAATCCTCTGAATATAATGAGAATTCTAGAATAATCTCGATATTTACATAAAGTTTCTAATTTTCCAAAAAAATTTGGATAAATTTACAATCGTAGAATAATCTTGAAAAACAAAAAAATCAATAATCTGAAAAATATATGCAGTCTTCCAAAACCATAAATAATTTCGGAAATACGATAAAGATGGTAAATTAAGCTAAGCTACCCAAATGCTATTTATGTAAATCTGGAAATTGATTCGTAATTTAATTCCAAGCCAAACTCAAAGAACGTCGAAGTCTACAAAACTTCGAATAATAAACTAAAAAACTTTCACTAATTCTGAAACATCGTGCAACTCCATAACGGCTTGTAAATTTCGGGTAAAAGCGAGAAACTCGAATAATTTTGAAGATTCGGAATAATCTTTAAGTTCTTGAATAGTCGAAATATTCTCAAAAAACAATAAAAAAAAAAAAAAAAAATAGAATATTTCCGAAAATCTTGAATAAGCTTAGGTTCTTTGAATAATCTTAAAAATCTCAAGTAATTCAACAAAAAAAAACTCTTCCTTCCAAACATAACTAGAAAACCACGAATAATCTCGAAACTGTTGAGAAATGTTGATAATGTTGAATAAGTTAAGATATAAGTTATAGGAACAAGCAACTTACCGCTTTTCAAACCCAGATATTTAGATTATTCTAAAAATTTCAAAACCTCCGATTTTGGAAATCTCTTATTTCAATCCAAATTAACTCAAACAATATCGAAATTTTGAAAAATTTCAAAAAATATATTAAATCTCGAATAATATCTAATGCTAAACAAACCTCAAGTAAGTTCTGAAAAATCACATATCTTGTAAATCCCCCTGGATATGTAAGTTGGTAATATAACGCAACATAATATCGAAATTTGAGTCGAATATCCCTATTAAAAGACAATTCTTTTGCATAAAACTAAATTTTATTTTAAAAAAATCTGTTGGAGCATACAAATCCGGAAATCGAGACGCCTGAAACTCGAAATATGAGATAATCGTTCAGCAGAAGTAACCCTAGCAAATGAAATTAAAATTTTGATGAAGTACGAGTATAAGTAATGCTTGCTGAAACGAGGAACTTACTCCAGCCGGCTTATCACTATCAGGAAGCTATGAAGGAAGAAAGGACCAACAACTTCTGCTCGGTTGAATATGTAGTGAATGTTCGAGTAATTACTTGTGATTTACTTAATTTTTAGCATACTCGATATTCGGTAAACTCATTTTAAAAAAAAGTTTCGACATCAAAAGATAACGATTTTAGTGTTTCAGATCTGACCTGAACTTTCGGTAACAATTCAGTGTTTGAACAAATGAAATCAATCAGCGGATCAACAAAGCATGAAACACATCCAATATGTTTCATAAGATCTGGAATGTGTCGATCCCGCCTCCGTTTAGCCATTGATACTGGATTCAGAAAACGCAAATGGAGATGGTACGGAGGCACACTGAGGAAAAACTGACGTCATCGGAATGGAATCCGCAAGAACGAACAGTAAGAAAAATAATAATATTTAATTTGGAAACACATGGGGAGAGCTGAAGGCAATAGTCCCAAAAGGTGAGGTGGTCCAGCCTACAGTATACGCCCTATGCTCCTAAATGAAGATAAGGAAAAAAACAAATGAAACATAGACACTTAGGCGTGAAACCAACTTTTTTCGAATCTTACATGTTTTTTGTACAATACAGCGATTTACAGCTCTACTCCTTTTCTAAAATAATTCGATAACCTAAAAATATAGTTTTTTTCCCTCGATGTACATATTTGGAAAATGTGGGATTCTCCTCCAAAGCCCTCATATTATTTACCAATATACAAAAAATCGTTCATTTCGTACAATTTCTTAATTTATTCTCGAAACCAGGCAATTTTAACCATTGCGAAACTGAAAATGACAATAACGTTTTGTTTTACCCTTTTGTTACTTTTTCAAAATTGCTGAAATAAAATTAATTTGACCAAAACGGGACAAACAACTTCCCGCTCATAGTAATCCCGGAAAACGGGATATTCGATTATAAAACTGGTCTGTCCCGTCGAAAACGAGACGTTGGCAAGTCTAGGAAAAAACACTAAATTCAAGTTTAAAATGGATAGTGTAGCTTAAAATTTGTTGTGCAACAAAATCAGCGAATATTATAACATATAATGGGCCCGAAATATTTTATGTTGTTATTTTTGTTTTTTAAATGTAAATTTAAGCGGGGAAATAAAATAACAAAACATGAATTTTATCGTTCCAGAATCGGGCCCAATATCTGTAAAGGGCATAGCTTTAAAAAAAACGGCTTAACTTGGCAAATTTTTGTACATAGTAGCACTAGAAAATCAACCAAATATTTACTTTTTTTAACGAATGTTTTTTTTTTAATGAAACTAAAGTATAACTAAAAACTAACACACACACACACACACACACACACAATAGTAGCCCAGTCAAAATGTACAAAGAAGCGGTTGCCATTCCAAGATTTCTTTTATTTTATGTTTTTCGAGGCGCACATTACGAAAAAAATAGATTTCGGGCCTGGGTGGTTGGGGCTATACCGCTAAAAATGCATAAACACGCCTTTTACTGGCGAAGCGAAGAGGCAAATAGACAAATAACCCTTTATAACATTTAGAAGCTTACTTGCCACATGTTGAATCGGAAATTCAGATGGTAGGTTCCAGTCAGAAGTCATAAACATGTGACACCTAGTTGAGGGTGTCAGTTAGCATACAAATTTGAACAAATCCATACTAATATTCTGTGAACACTGCCAAATAAAACAGAAACCAGATTTTTTATTATTCCTGCATTCAAATTAAATTCCAATTTTAAATGAAATTTTCAATCTTTCAAAATCAAATTTAAATTGATTTTTTGTTGTATTTATAAGAAGCCGCATATGTACAAGAAGAGTACATGGGTATGTTTTATTCCATTTTTCTTCTGTCGTTCTTCTATTTTCTAGATAGAATCCAAAGAAAATGAAATTTATTTTTTAATTTTACTTTCAATTTATCCAATATTTATGTATGTACGTATGTACGTATAGTTATTGTTGTAGTTTGTTGCCATTCTTCTTTTCATCTCTAATATATACCTTACTCGAAATACAAATTCTATATAATTTATGTTAAGTCGTTTCGATTTTCTTAACAGTAAAATTTATATTTATAGATTTTTTTACTTTTATATTACAGAAGAATAAAATTCTGTAATTAGGAAGTCCTTCTCAATTATTTGTATGTATATGAATTTTATTGCTTATTGAGTATATGAATTTATGTATATAAATTCAAAATGGGGAAAACTTACAAAGTTTTTCTTTCGACAATAAGATTATATAGGTATTTGTGTTTGCTATGTACAGCCGGAAACGACTACTGGAAAATAAATCAAATTTTCTTTGAATTAAGAACCTGCTACTTCTACATATAGTTGGTTAAGAGCGTACCATAATTTAATCAATCAATAAATTTTCAATTTTTTTTTAACAATGTTCAAGAATTTTTGAATAAGAAAAATAATTGCGTTCAAAACCCCTTAGTAAATTTTTTTGTTTATGCTTTTTGAGTAGGAGCACAAAAATATTTCATCCAATAAATACAATATTATACAAATAGGAACCCTATACATATTTATGATTATTTCGACTCAATGAATTTATTCAGTCATTCATCCGCATATATTGTATTTGTGGATTTTATAGAATTTTGAGTTCATTATCGAATTACGTATACATACAACTAGATATTCCTACTAAACAGAAAAAATTTATTTGGTTAGCATTAAATTTAATTACATGTTAAGCTTCATAAAGTTTTTTTTACGAATTTGGATTATTGGCACCCACAAAAACTTCTTCATCACATAATATCAAGGTTATATTTTTGTTTTATTGAAGCAGTTTTTATTCATATCAGTTAGAAGGGAATTTGAGCATTGGCAGAATTTGATACAGATGAAGTTGAAAAGCAATCTTTCTAATGTGGAATTTATTGATGTTATCAAACCAGGGTATAATAAAACAATTTTAATGAGGCCATTAAAAACCAATCTTTTCATAATATTGAAGGCTTGGAGCGCAGTTGAAAGATTTTTGAAATTTCTTTAGATATTACTTAGAATTTATTTCCTTGTCCGAAAAAAGTAAAATAAAAGGGCTGCAGAAACTGATTTATGGTTAATTGATTTTTTAATATTTAAGCACCAGCATTTATGCGCAGTTGAGTGAAAATTTAACTGCGCTCGGAAATTAAATTTTATTTACATTTTCACCCTAAATTGAGATCAGACTCGAAAAAGAATCCTCTCTTTATAGAGAGAAACTTATGGAGATGTACTTTTAGTTTTAATATCGCTTTAATCGTTTTAAATATATCGATCAAAACGATGAAATATAGTCACATGTTTCTCGCATGCAACTCATCATCGCAAATAAAAATTCTCACTGCAAAAAATATCGCATACAAATGTTTTGCCACAAATTCAATCGCTTTACGTTGTGAGCAATAATTTAACTTGTAATTGAGATATAACAGGATGAACTGTTTAAATTCTGAAAAAGCGGGGGTTTTGGGTGCGGTGGACCCCATCTTCTAAGGTATACAACGAATTAAAAATGCATTAAAAATATTGGTATATTTACAAAAGTTGCTTGTTTAACATTTGTGGTACTATCAGATAAAGCGATAAGAGGGATAAAAGCTGTTTGATCTGAGAGTGCTGCAACAGCCACTAAATTTGACGGTTTATTGCATGGGTCGTTTAACAATCCAACTCTCTTTAAAAATAATTTCACTCGAAAAACAATGATTACGTTAAAGATTATGGAATTTCAAATAAAATTGACGTCTTAAAGAATCGGTTTATGCGCCAACACATTATAAACTTTTTACTGACGGGTTGAAAAAATGCAGATTTTTATCATATCCGATAGAAGAATCACAAGTCTAGGCTTCTAGATACGTTCTCTTTGGCTTACCTTCATTGCCATTCGATGTTGTTGCCGATGAACGTGTTACCCAGAACAGAACATGAAATGATTGTGAATTTATTTTTCGCAAATCAACCTAAGTACATTCTGGTGTAAAAGTATGGTATAAATAAAAATTGTTTCCTTTTTTGCTTAAAACCGGATGCCTTTAAAAAATATAAGTAAGTTTGTATTCAAAAACTAAACTTGACGCTGATACGTAATTGCAATTAATCAGATTTTCTCTTAGAACCCGAAAAAGTTTTTGTTCTAATTAATTTTCAAATATTTAGATGGGTTAACTTAAATATTTCACATGGCAAAAGTAGTAAACTAAACACCAAAAATGGAGGCCTCAGTGCTGTTCGGTCCGAACACAACTTTCTACAGCGAGGTCGAAACGCTTAAAACCATTCTTGGGATTAAAAATCAATACACAGAACCATTTGGTAAAAATATTTCTAAAACGCACCCTATAGATTTACTTAGTTGACCACTATGATTATGCAAGGAAGGAAAGGGCACGGAATAGGGTGGCGTACACGGCAGATAAGTAAATTGTAAAACACGAGTAACGAAAGAGACTGGGCTAAAGGATAAAGTTTGGTTTATAAAGGAAATCCAGCTACCCGCAGCAACTGAAGAAGAACCCAAAATTGAGAAAATAACGAATAAGAATAACCAACGAAAGCAAGACAGTATACCAGATGCACTTGAGAAAAGTGAACTAACTGTAGGAACTTATGTAGGTCCTGGAAATCTCCGAATGAAAACCGGACAAGAAATAACTGTCCTGTTAACACCATCAATAAGACAGTTGTTGAAGAATAACGTTGAATAGAAAAAAATGATTGAACCATTAGATTTGAGATAACTGAAACTAAACCGAAGAAACAGGAATCTCAAAAGATTGAAAACGTACTTTCATAACTACATCCATCATGAGCAAGCACTACCAATGCCTAATGAAGGAAATTACTATATGGGCAAAAAAGTTACCTGTATTGGCACACAGATGTGCTGTAATGAGTTATCATTATTCAATTTCGAGTATAGAATCTTTTATTAGGCGCAATTTCCATTTTCAAGTTGATCTGCCATTTAGTTTGTATTTCAGAGGCAACAAAAAATTGACGTATTATATATTTTGTGGAAAACGGATTTCAAATTCAAGGTACAATCTTTATTTGAAAGGCTTATCAGCAATCGATATCAACAAAGATATGGATTTAATTTTGGTAGACTCGCCCAATTCATGCCATCCTAAGAAACTGTCCGTTTTTGGGTCGCACAAATGATTGTTTGATATTGTTTAGAAATCTAAGAACCAATTCGAAGTAATAAGAGTTGGTTCGAAATATTTTAAATTATCCGAGGTTGTTTAAAGATTTTCAATAAATTCAAGTTTTTCGTGGCATTTCTGATTACTAATAAACAGCGTTTTCAAGGTTTTCAAATTGGTTTTGGTTCAAATTGAGTGGTGCGTAATTTGGTGCAAATATATTCCAAATAAATAAATTATTGCCACACTAAACAAAAAAATTAAGATTCAGCCAAACTAGTTACATATGTAAGAGAATTGATTTTAAATCAATCCGCCAATAATCTGTATTGATCACAGGCCGGTTAAACCTTTTAAAAATATCGTATTTTTTTAAATTCCGCCAGTATCTTTAATAATTTGGATTAAAGTAATGGTGCTCTAGTAATCTGAACTTTTCAACTTAAAACCCTTCCCTCGTCAAAATAAATTTTTCGGTTCTGTAGTAAATAGAAAATGAAGCGATATGGTCGATTTACTCTTTGTAGAGATTAAGAATTCGAGCACAGTGAAAACGTTCCATACTATTTGGGTAAAAGTCCTTAATTTGGAGTTCTGTAATAGCTTCCTTATATCATTATACCGGCAATACAGTTTACAGACAATTAGGGTTTAGTCCTAAATGAGATTAGACCTAAATGAGTTGCAGGCTTTGTTTGGGGGATTTACAATGGCGACAAGTAAAACATGTCGTATTGTGGTGAAAGTTCTTTTTTGTATCAAAAAGTTTGGTTTCACTAATAGAATCGTTTAATACTAAATTTGAAAATTACTATTTGGCCTTGGAATGACCTTGAAATACATGGTCAACATACAAATTTGAATGGTTTGTACTATTTTTAGTTTAAGATCTTTTCAGACAAAATGCCTAATTTTTCTCAAAATTTATCAAAATGTGAGCTGTTGAAAATGCATTTGCTGTTTGGTGCATCTCGTGGTATTTTTAATAACCATCAGTTAGTCATCTTGAAAGCGCCCATTAAATCTTCCACTAAGGGCAATAACATTAAGTAACATAGCAAATACCATCTACACTAATATCACACTCAAGCAAACACCAGAGACGTTTTGAACTAAAAAAATGCGGAAGAACCGTAAACAAATTTCAACAACCCCTTATTCGTGGCACTTTTTTTGCAAAATAAGAAACACAAATATTGTCTGAAAAGATCGAGATTTTCATGCATAACTTGGCGGGTTCTCGCACTCGCACCTAATTTCCCAATCCAAGATGCAAAAATGTTTCCTATCCGGGAAAACAATAATGAAGCGTATTCCGGAGATAGAAGATTCCATTGAAAAGTTGCAAACTCTATTCCGAACATAGTTTTGGAATGCTTACAGAAAAATGAATCTTTCAAAAATTACAAATTTCAACCACAATTTATTAGAATCATGCTCTGTAAAAAAGTTCTGCCAACAGACTGAATTCTTATATTCTTATTGTTCGACAGCAACAATGACCTTGGTTTGTGCTTAAAATATGACATTCCTTTAAGTGATTTCAGCAACAGTAGCCAACAAATCGAAGTGAGACATAATTATACTGATTAGATTCAAGCAGCCGTTTCAAATAGATTGATTCGTCATTATTAAAATAAAAATATGAAAATATTCGATTTCCAATATAGTTCCGTCTATTGCGTCGCAAAAAATAACCCAGTTATAAATTTGTAATAAGTAACGGTCTGTCTATGCGGTTAAAGCTTGAAATTTTTACACATGCTGATTACTCAAACTTCATGCTTGATATTTTACATTGTTCTCGTAAATCGATTAACAACTAGGCTCAATTTTATTCAACGCTATAGAATAGATAACCAAGATGATGACGGTATTGCAGCAATTTTTGAAAGTATCCTGCCAAATTCCCGACGGAATTTCTATTTTCAACTTCTATGAACCTATTTTTCCACTCTGGTGATTTCGACCAAAACTATTTTCTTTATTTCTACGAATTTATTCATTTTATATTAAATAACCTAATATAATAAATTAACTAAACATATTCGGTTCAAAACCAACTCCAGACACAAATGGAAAAATGTACACGTCTCTCTGTAAATGTGATTCGATTTTACCAATTTCATAAACCATTGAACTGTACCATGAAAAAGGTAAAAGATAAATGATGTTACAAAAAAATAAAAAATCGGATACTTTGGAAAAGTTAAAACTTTTAGCCCTGCGTATAAAATAAAACAAAAAAATCCCCAGCGACAAGTTTTATGTAAAATTTGGTGCATCATGTATTTTGACTGTCATAAAACTATAGATGCACTGGGAATTTATGAATACAGTATAATCGATATCCGAGTTTGAATAATGGTGTTGACCTTTAAGAACATGCATTATGTTTATGTACATAACAAAAAGGAAAGGTTGATTTTTATTTATTTTGTTTTTTTTTTATAATTTTTGGTAAAATATATTTAAAACTAAATTTGTGTATATCTATAACAGTAATTATGAAGCATGCGCGCATCGTTACATCAATGGTATTTTAAATCAATATTCCTCCTAAAAATGCAAATTTGCTTTGAACATGTTAATTGGTAGCATAATACCGATAAGTAGTCATCGTGCATATATAAAGCGCGCAATTCATTCAACTTGTTGAATATATGTAAACGGGAAAATTACAGTGTATATGATTCATTTTCCGCGCGATGTCTAATCAAAATTTCCCTGTAAAATACGTATTTCTATGTATACAAAGAACAGTAAAAATGATGATATCATTGTGTAGTGTTATACCCTTATGAGAATTTTTTTTTTTTGTAACCGCGCACACAACAAATATTATTTGTTATAACTCAATATTTTGGAACCGCATACAAATTTATCGAACCAAAACCCAGTAAATAATTCATTCATCAAAAAACCATCAAGTTCATCATAGCACAACAACAATATACATAAATTAACGATCTTATCCATAAAAATCTAATTTAAAACTACAAGAACAAAACAAAAAATGAAAACGAAAAACCTCAATAAGGCGGAGCTCCATTTGCCCCACGAACGATATAATAATAATGACTCAAAATAATACAAAACACAAAACGAAAATCCAACAATGAAACTAAGAAAATGCATTAAACTATACTCCAAAACATATACACACACATTCGCATACTATATGAATATCACAAATAAACAACCCGTACATAAAAAAAAATACTTTGAAAATCACCGTCGGCAAACTATAACTAAAAAACAAAACAAAAATTAATTAATTTTTTATCCCCATCTGGTTTATGTCTTACACACTCTTCTTAAGACAAACAAAAAATACACGACGAGTAAACGATAAAGAAGAAATATTTGTATAATACCAAACCACACCATTTAAAATAATATGTGCATATATAAATTACTCAAAGTACTTACTTTGAAATCTTATTTATTTCATTGCCTTTATCATAAGAAATTTATTAGATTTTATCCAAGTAATCCAAAGTGTTTAACAAACACACACACACAAACATAAAAAACACCAAAAAAAAAATTCCAACAACTCAAAATATATGTGATAGCCAGAATCTGAAAAGAAATAGAAAAAATGGCGGGCATTAATATCACTTCAAAATTGTATATTTAATTAATTCATTAAATTACATATAATTTATCTAAATTATTCAGGCTAAATGGTCAATTCGAATGGCACGCGTCTATTAACTCCAAATGTATGAGAGCATCGTTACATTCAATATACAAAATGTCGCAAAATCGCGAGGCAACAAAAAAAAAACAAAAATAATAAGTTAGGTTATGTTGTACACTTTAAAATCACATGTATACTAAAAACTAAAATAACTTTCGGTTTAAATTTTTTGCTTTTTTACAGCAATATCTGTTCTCACACGAAATACATCTCTCTATATACGAACGAGGGATGCGAGAGAGCGAGAGCTTTATTTGTGCTTTTTTTACATAGCTAAATACATACAGTGTAAATAAAATTTTCCGTCGTATTACTTGTCGAATTTCAACAACGCAATAGAAAATTTTGTGGATTAAAGTTTAAACATTTTATTTTTGCCTTTGGTTTTCTTCTTCGAAACGGTACAACTAAAAAAAAAAAAAACAAATCGAGACAACCCATTTAACGAAAAAAACAAACCAACCCCACCCAGCACCATAAAAATTGTCTCCCAAACAACACACTTACCCATATTGACTGTTATTTTGTATAAATATATGGAAAACAAGCTTTAAGTGGAGAGAGAGACATTTTTTTCGGTATAAATAAATAAAATAAAATAAAAAAACAAAAGAAAAAGGAAAAACAGTTTTCTTTTATTTATTTTTTGTTATTCTTATTATTATTATTATTATTATTTCGTTTGTCGTTGTTATGAATTTTCTCTCTGCGACAAGTAAATAAAACGTTAATTTGTGAAAGTTTGTTTTGTTGTTGTTGGTGTCGTAACGGAAGTGATTTTGATATTCCTTTAAGTTAATATTATTGTTTTTTTTTGTATAATGTGTTGACATTTTAAGCGATTTTCATTTTTTTGTCATGATTTTATCTTGTGTATATCGCATTTCTACCGGAAAATGAGGTTTAGGTGTTCGTCTATAATAAGTAAAGATATCTCTTGACTTAATGAATGTGTTCTCTGAATATTTCATTAGAATCATGCAATTTTCCTGATCTCCCTTTCAGACTTCAAATTGAAATCTATTATAAATTTAATTTAAAAGACAGATTAAAACTTATAATTACTTTTACCCAAGTACTGCTTAAATGGCATGGCCTTATAAAAAACAAAATTTTTTTTTAATATGAACAATTGCATATGTCCGTCGACAAAAACTATAAAAAAATTAAAACAATTTAATGTTTCAACAATATGATGTAATCACCTTCGGCATAATTCTATACAGAATTATGTTTAAAATTCTGTTTACGTGTTGGCCCTTCACGATCACTTGATATACACACGATCGGTAATGAAACAGGTGTTGTTTAAGAGACGGGGTGGGTACTTGTTATTTATCGTACCGCATACATAAATAAGTGCAAAGTATCAGTTTGGAATACATTTTTAACATATGTATGTTGTATTGTATAATTTTAGTCAGTCAAACATAAAGTTTGTGCAATTTTTGATGAATGATCATTATGGAAATGGGGTCATGCAATTATAATTTTAGTTTAATTAGGAACATTAAAACTTATTATATATTTTGATGAAATTCATCAAAATACATCCACAGATATATTTGCAAAGTTCAAAGCGCGTTTTCGAATTGTTTAATACTTAGCCATACCGCCTTAACCAACACAGTGAAACAGCGAAAAAGGAATACCAGATAAGGCGCCAAGTTGGAATAAAACCATGCACTGAGAAAACAAAGGCCAGGCAAGGATAAGCAGAAAATAAATTAGATCAATGAACTGTGATTTCAATTTATAATTTACAAAACAACCCCTTAAGTGATAAAAGTAAAGCGGTACTAATTCGGATTCAACGTACTAGTGAATACATTTATTTGATTGTTATGTGACAAAGTTGATCACATCATCGATCGATCGACCACGGCAGTATCCATACGAACGCACAGCAATTTTAGTAGTTGTAACAAGTTCAACTCCATCGGGGCAAACACCTAGTTAGGGCACGCTTGACTGGCGAAAATCGAGTACTAGTTAATTAAGTTATAAACTGCCTTTAATTAAGCTATAATATACCGTTCAAACCTGCAAGAAGCTATAGGGGAAATAGTAGATGTGTTTGGGCCTTATTCACAAATTTACTCCGTCATCATAATTTAATGACTGAGTTTATACTAGACTGTAAATGGCAAATACTTGATGAATCATTCATTATCTTTTAATTTAACTGGACATAGAGATCAGTTTCTTTGAAAAAAGTTTTGTTCATAATAAAATGTCTTATTGTCAAACGAATCTATACATTATTGAAAATAATAGAATTCCTTGTTTTATATTGCTCGTAAAATTAATTCTCAAAGGACATAAACCTTCTGAATCAAAAATATTGATGTTTAATTCAAAAATCAGAAAATTAAGTCAAATTATCTTATTCTTAAATTTAAACGAATACTAAATATAACATCACTTTGTAACATCACTTTCGAATCGAATTCGTCTCTTCTTTCAAGAATAAAATATTACTCGATTTCGCTTTTCAATTATGCTGATATTCATGATTCTTTCACACATAAATTTTTATTTATCGATATGAAAGAAAGGAAAAGTACGCAACAAACTGAGATCGATAGAAAGAGCGTAATAAAAAACGAAATAGAATTCAATTTTACTCTTGAAACAAGAGACATAAACTCTATCGAATCGAATCGAAAGTGATGCTACAAAGTCTCACTTCAGATAACTTTTATATCGCACAAAATGCGCCAAAAATTTGCTTTACACGGTTTTACTGTAACACGGCAAATTTTCCATACTTAAAAATGCTACTGATGTTATTTAGGAACTGTGCTAAGAATTTTATGTGTTGGCTTTTTTTTATTAATAGATGTAGGTACTTACTGAGAAACTAAAGCTACTGACTTTTAAAGTCTAAGAACGAATGAAACATCCGACCATTTTAAGATAAAAGGTACAGGCAGTTCGAAATTGTTTACGTAAAGAAAATATTTCGTCTAAAAATGTCTAAATCTGTACAGCAGGTGACTAAATAAAAAAACAATTGATGCCCAATTATTATTATAAAGCATTTAAGAACACATTATGCATTAAGGAAGCTGTCGATAAGGGCTGCAGATTTTTCAAAAATCTTATTTAGAAACATATTCACTGAATTTTAAACACTTTATTATTTATTTATTTACTTGCTAACTTCTAAATTTTTTCGGACACCCCATTTTGAGCCTGAGCTCATTTACAATAGGATGTCAATTCACAATAAGGTGAACAATGTAATAATATGTACAATGTCTATTGTATATATATATAATCCAGCTTAGATCACATCATAGCGGCACAATTTCCCGGACAACAGTCAACTTCCATTCGAAAGAGATCTCCCTATGGCATCATATTTTCGTTATTAATATAGGCATACACTCATACGGCACAATTCGCGCACAAATTTTAGATTATACATGTTTAAACTCGTAAAAAAAAAATTAATTATTTTTCATGAAAAATTAGGAAAAACACATCCGCCTGACTCGAAAGTCAGAGGATACCCCCACCCCCCCCCCCCTCCCTAATAAAACGCTACTTTATATTTAAAATAGTTCGATTATAGCAAACTGAGTTACCCATTGGTACCTACTTAACTAACTTGTAAGTACTTAACTTGTAAGTTAATATTTATTAATTTGAAACAACAAAACTGTGTAACTCTTAAGGGGTTACCCCATGAAAACATGTAGAATAAATTATTCGTTCCCGACGAAATTAGTAAAAATCAGTTCGTATTTAAGAAAGCCATCATTAGTATGTAGAAAATTTAAATTAAAGAAAATACATTTCTATATTTTTTCGGCCGAATTTCAACACAAAAAGATAACAACGAAATTTGGTTAATACAAATTTTGTAATTTTAACAAATTTTTTAAATCATACTTTATCATACATTTTGTTCAACTTTCATAAATTTGAACAAAATTTTAATAGTTTCGCCGATGAATAACAATTTTTTGAAAAATTAAAATGTCGATTTAAAATGTCGGATCGACCTGTTTTCATGGGGCCTTCGTATTCAAGCCCTTGATAAAGGAAATTGGGTAAAAGCATTGACTTGCAACTATGCCGTAAATATGCTCATTTACACTCGTGTCGATGGCACGCGGCTAAATATTTCCTTTTTGTGATAATGTAAACAAATTTTTGTTTTGAAGTAAAACTTTGGATGTAGTTAAGAATTCAGTCGCTGCGCGGTAGAAGCAGCACAAAAAAATCGAAAAGCAGGCGGAATGCAACAAATGTTGGCTTCATTTTTATATGACCGGCAGCCTGACTGCAAGTTGATAAGACGTTTGTCATTTAACTACTTTTTAAAGTAATTTGCTGCATTTTAATCCGACGGAATGCGCAGCTTGGACTGCAAATCTTAATTTTCCATCGACTTCCTGCATAAACTGCGCAGCTACTGAATTCTCGAGAGAACAATTACTAAAATTCCGGCATTTAAAATATATCACATAAACTTTAGAATGTAACGGAAATCACAGGCATTGTAAAATTTCCAAAAAAAAAATACAGGTAAAAATTAAAAGGCCCTATTCTCGAATTCCACAACCATTTTCCACATGTGGCATCTGTCAAAATTCATAAAAACGTTCGGAAATTTAAATTCCTATATTCTTGAATTCGCTATGGAATTTTTTCGGTACTAAGGGAATATTTCCGAATAATATAAGCAGGTGAAAAAAATTCTCCATATTCGAAAACGTCAATAATTACATAGATTTTGACAGATGCCCACATGTGGAAAATGGCCCCTGATCATAGAAACGAATTGTCAGCAGACATAAACTAAATGAATAATGTTCATCTAATTTAATACTAAAAATTGAAACCACAAAAAAGTTTGATAAAAACAATTTGATTCACAACTTACTTACTCTAATGTGATTTCCATAATTTCCCAAAATCATCTTGAAAATCCTCGAGGAAAACAGAGACGAAAGAAAAATTTTCAAATGATATGTTTCGGTTGTGAAAAGTTTTATAATTTTTTTACACACGATGAGTTACAACGAATTTGGTATGAAAAGCTACTTGAAATAGTTAATATCAGTTATCGACAAGTATATAGCTGACCCAGTTACTTTTAATCAAACCTCTACAATCAGCCATCTTCGCTTAAGCAACTGTTCACTGAAAACTAAGAGTCGATTTAAAAAAAATCGCTAAAGTTTCTTTAAGCCTTGAAAATTCTCATACTGCCAGCTCAAAAAATAATATGAAGCTTCGAAAAAATGTTAAACACATTTTTGAATATTGTTTTCACAGCATTGTTCCACCTGTTCAATAAATATGCCATATTTTGAGCAATTTATCTGAAATTGTTAGCTTTGCCAAACTGGAAGCTAAATTGGGCCGTTGCAGACCAGCTCGCTTGAGACAGTGATAAGAGCAGCAGCTAAATCAGCTAAATTGCATATCGGTTCTATTGATACATTCGCCAAGCTAGAAGCGGAACCAAAATATAAAATAGTGCGATGGTTACATAATCCCCGCAAACAAACTCTTGTAACATTAAGCAGCTAAAGCTTTTTTTTCAAGTTCTCATCTTGGTCAATATACGTATTCCAACGGATAAATATCAAAGAGCAGTTTCTCCAGACAACATAACACAACCGATTCCATAATTGAGTACGGTTTCTTAATCATAAAGATTCTAATAGTTGGCATTGGCACGGATTACAGATATCCCCTTTTTATTACAGCGTGACCGACTTTTGTGAACGAATACACATTTAATCGAATATGTACATACACACGTCTTGTGACTTTTGGGTCGACATTCATTTTCGATTTTCATTAATCTCACGGAGAGCATCAATATTTCCGATGCAAAATGACTGGTACTAAGAAAAATTTGAATTAATGGGCTGGGGGTTAAATAGTAAATTAAATGACTTAAGGCAATATTTTATATTAAGCGTTGTGGCTAGGAATATAAATATTGTGACTTAATCCCAATATAGAGAACATAATCTAAATTTATTGCGCGTTATTTGTATAGGCAGTTTACGTCTGTTTTATGTTAATTCAAAATGCATGCGTAAATATATATTTTATTACTTATGCCAGAATTATTTTACTTTAAACAGGTACCAATATTTAAATTTAATATTAAATAATTTTTACTTATAAGATTAAATTGGAAAACATAAAATGAGAGTTTAACTTTTTGGAACAATAAAATAAAATAAATTTAAAACTTCACCATAAAGTTAGAATTATGTGGCGCACAATTTAGAATTATGTAACATCAATCGGATTAGGACTGAAATATGAGATTTTGAGCATTTTTGAAAGAATTTTTTAAAGTCTTAAGTGAAAGGCAATAAGGTCACCTAAAATGTAAATGGGACGGAGGCATATTTGTTTTTAAAGAACAAGTACTTTTAATTAAAATTAACCCGAAGATGGCCAGGTAGTGTCAATGTGAACAAGAAATTTAAGTGATGAAATGACAAAATTTGGCTTCACATTTATAGTGCTTCAAGATAAAAACTCAGTGAAAAAGATTTCGAGATAAAATAGAGACATAGCTATGTTCTAATAAGAAAAACATCTAACGGCTAGCTAAACTGCAATAAAATTTCCATTTTATAAGAGACTCGAAAATAATATATTCGATAATTTCAATATCGATACCTTAAAACGCACAAGTGATGTGTCCATATTTTGAATTTCCACAACAATGTCTCTAAATTCGAAAATATTTTGAATTTTCATTCAATATGCTTTTAAATGTTCAATCAATGTCCTTGGTCTTACAAAACATAATAATGAAAGTAAGTCGTTAGAAGAAGGAAATAGACAGTGTAAGAAGCTGATGGTCAACCTTAAAAATAATCTAGATATTGTAATATCGAACCAAACATCAAAAGGAATGCGTTAGAGGATGAAAAGCAGAGAAGAAACAGAGAAACAGTTACAGCATCGAACGGGAATTTTGGAAATATAAAAGCCGCGAGACAAGTCAGTCCATCATGAGGGAAAAAATCTAAAATCTGTAGAAAGTTAACAAAACATCATTACAATTGTGTGAAATCTCAGAGATTCTCCTAAATACATCAACGAGAAGCTAACAGTAAAATTAAATTACCTGAAAAGAATTTACGGGATTGAAAGAAAGCAGGAAATCATTTCATAGAATATGAGAGACAACAGAACAAACTTTGACTTTTTGGTTGCTCATATATCTATCCACAGTTAAATAAGCCCGGCTTCAATATTTTTGAGTGAAACAAGGACAACTTATTGAGCATTACAAAGCGGTTATTGTTTGCTTTATTAATTCGAAAAACCAGATTCTGTTAGGTGATTTAAATATTAACCCGATTTGAACAGTTTAAGATTCACGAATGAATCATTCTTCAAACATTCACTAAAGCGAGTTAATATACATACTCTAAATATTGCTAAAATGAGGTTTTGGTAGAAGAGACAGAAATAACATTATTTTCTCTCATATAATGTTCTCGCTTACATGCACTTTCAAAATGCTTTTTTCTTCATTTAAACAGGGAGGCTATTTGGGAATTCGATTCGAACGTGATCGAGTCTTCGATGGTTTAGATTCCTATTTGAATTGAATCAGAATCATTCGTTTCTTATTCAAATCAAATACGAATCTTATATAACGAAGACTCGATCACGTTCGAATCGAATTCCCAAATAGCCCCCAGCTAATATAAGCTTTTGCATGTGTAATTGGTTAGATGAGGAGAAAGAGACGAGAGGCTGATACCCGATCGGTTATGGTTCGCTTAAACAGCTGATGGGAAAGAAAACAAAAAAAACAATTTTGATTTGCGTATTTATTTTGTATTGAAAAATGTGAATTTATTTACGCAGGCAATGTGCCCTTGTTTTAGCATCTTATGTACCACCTTGCGCCTGAATTATTAAAAATTAGGCTTCAAGGTTAGTAGTTAGGTTTTTAGTAGTAGGCAGTAGTATTAAGATAGTTTGGCTTACCGCACCGCGGTCTCTTGTTCGATTCGTATCTCTAACTAAAATTTAACTACAAGCCGCATTCGAAAGTTTTTATATAAAATCGTTCGATGTCCTATAACTACCAAAAACTTTCACGTACGGTTCGAAAGACGCAAAGTCACAGTAAAGATGCCGTAATGGTCAGTTCGACCAAAGATTACTCGTTTTGGAGCAAAACATTTATTAAAACATATATTTTGAACACGAACGACAGTTAAAATTGTTTGTGAATAAACTAGAGGATATTTAAACTCTAAACTTATGAGAAAAAATCTTAGCGAATACGAAAAACCATCAAAATTACGAGAAAGCTAAAACAAATTTTTTGTAAAATGAGAAACTTTAGTCAGATATTTTATAAAGAGATAATAAGAGACAAATTTTAGAGCATTCTATTTCTCTAAATTTAAAACCATTTTTGTAATACCAATTGGCTCTAAATATAGAATTTTGTTTCAAAATTCTATCTCTAAATTATTATGGAATCCCGCCACTGAATTTTGTGATTCATAACCAAGATTTACCAAAGAATGTGAAAATTGATGGTGAAACCAAATAAAGGAGGACATAGATATTAATGCTGAAATAGTTTCTTAGGTTGTTTTGACAAGAGAATCGTCATTTTATTATCTCACTTGTGTCATTTTTATAAGTAAAATTTCATTTCACCAGCGTTACCCGTGTTAAGCTCGTATAGTTTTACATCAACATTTTTTAAATGTTCATTTTTCAGTTTAAATATAAGTTCGTTTAGATGTAAGGTCCTAGCGCCTTAATCTTGTTCCATTGGAAAAATCTTCTTCCATCAATCTAATGATTGTTGTGATACTTTTAGCCTAGAATTGTCTTTTATTTATTATTGAAAATGCTAAATAATATACGTATCTTGGTCTTAATGATAATAGCAAATTAATAAAAATAATTATTAAATGAGTTAGTTACATTTTATTCCAGGCCGTTGTTAATAAAAGTTCTACCGATTTATGTGAAATAGGAGTCTATGTCGAATAAGAGAGAAGAACATGTTTTTTAGGCTGGTTAATGAAATAATTAGAAATTAAACTAAACAAGAAATTATCTTATAACTTCAGCAAGGTTGGCAAGACTCTGACGGCCAAGTAACGTCTTTTTATCAATCTGTGTTGATAACGCCTAACTAAAGGCCAACTTTTCAATTAATTCAAAAGGAATAACATAATGTATACATAAAGTGATCATGAGGTGTTTCTTATTTTTATATCAAAATTAGTAATCAAATTTGGAATCGAACTAAAACCTAATAGAGAGTTTAAATTAATGAGTGTGGGAATTAAATCTTAATCAAGCTATGATTCCAAGATAAATTATAGGAATTAAACTATTAGTCATGTTTGAAAAGAAACTGTCACCATCAGAAAATATGGGTGAGTTACACGCTTGCCATCCATTTTGAGAGATCCGAGAATATTGGTGAGGCAAATGACGAGTCCAATTCATTAACTATTAAAAAAAAACTTCCCCCATTGAAAAAGAATCGATTCTATAAAGGGGATAGTTAACTAAAACTAAAATTTAACTTACAATATCGCTAATGACAGAACCACCAACTCACATCAAATTATAAACTCTTTTTTGCAATGAGTTTTCATCATGATTTCATAGTTCATCATACATATAAAATATAATTTCCTGTCATTTCCAAGTTCCATAAGCAACAGGTCCCCAACATCCGTCTAATATTATACAGAACATTTACACATACATTACACTACACATCAAATAAATACAATAAAATAACCAAAAAATCAAGAAAACATTTCATCAAACATCAAAAGCTTTAAGGTACATTTACTATATGGATTGCTAAAAATGAAAATAGCTACCCAAAAATAATTTTCCACAAAAAAAAAAAAATTTCCCGTCGTCTTTTCAACCTAAAATCGAATTCATACACAGATATAAATTTATACTCGTACATCGTATTCACCCAACAAACAATATAACGAAGAAGAAAACAAAAGCATTTTCTTATATACAATTACTCATAAACCATACGAAAATGTACTCGTATGTACTTCTTCTCATTCTTGTGAAAATTTGGTCTCTGTCCCGCATTTTGTGTTATATACAAATACAATACATATGTACGTAGCCGTCATACATATATGTATATGCACAGTACCGCTTTCTTGTTTATGTTTTAAATGTACGTCTTGTGCTTGTACAATATGTATATACAAAGCTATATACATAAAAACCATTGTACGTCGTTTGCCTTGATCTTGAATTTTATAAATACTGTGCGTGAGATTTTTATTTTCTTTCTTTTATATATTTTGTGGGTTGGCTGAATTGAGTATTTGAGTATTGAATATAATAATATGGAGCCAAATAATTAATATAGCATGCACACGTCTAAAATTTTTGGGTACTACATTTTATGTACATATAGTGATAAACAATTTTTCTGTACATAAATACAAAGTAATTTAGTAGGTACATAATTTTCCCGGATGTAATCTCACATAATCAGTAAAATACCAAACGGGAAATAATGTTAAAAATATTATATTTTCTTTACAGAAATTTTCATATGAATAGAATTTTTTGTGTTGTTTGTGAACGTACATACATACGTACATACGTACGACGGTGTATCAGATATAACCTCAAAGTTTTTTTTTTTGGTTTGATTATCTTTGTATGAACACATAAAACATAAAAACTAACAAAAAAAAAAATAGTTTTTAATTTATATCCCACTTTTGGAAAATTTTAAAATGGAGAAAATCATTTTTCATACAGAATGTTTATATGTACGGTTTGGTTGGGGTTAAGCTTGCTCCCAGAAGATAATAAATAGAATTGGAAGATTAAATCGTTGTTTGTAACGATACGTCCTATTACCGTGACGTATGACTGACACTTCGAAATAAATTCATTTGTAGCGTGATCCGAACACATTCCACAACAATACATTTTATTCTTTAATCTGCTAGACCGAAACTGACTACGCATTTTCTACAAAAAATTGACCGGAACTAGAAGCAATTTGTCAATTTAATTGTACCCGGTTTAAATAAATCGTTGCTGATTTCTGGCATCATGTCTGGTCCTGATGCAAGAAATAAATCGCGTAATTAGTGGCTTATACACGACTAGAACTAATATAACTTTTCTTAAGTTAGTGGTCACATGTAACCCTTAAAAGTAATCAGATGATGCAAGTTCCCTTTTGTACGTACAAAGTTCCACCAGGGCTTAAAGAAATTCGGAAATTTGGTTGTTAAATCACTTACTTCTAATAGAACAAGTAAGCCATTTTAATAATTTAACGAGTTTTAAGAATTAAAATTAACAATTTCATTAATTAAAAGAATTCTTAAAAGCATAAGACTTTATTAAACTTTTTTATAATTTTGTGTAAAGTTTAATAAATTTTCAAAATTACCAGAATTTAAAAAATGTAAACTGTAAAAATTTATTGCTTTGGTCAAAAGTATGCGCGTCTAAGTTTGTCGCGGTGTTTTGTTTGGAGGACAATGATAAGAGAAATTTTGCAAACATTTCATAAGCAAAAAGTACTTCACTTGCGTCAAAGCGATCACATGCAACGGCTCACATTTTGCCAATGGTTGCTACTTCAACAGAATCAAAATTGTAAAAGCGTCTATGGAAAGTTGGTCACACGAATCAACTTTTACGAGGGATGGCTTAAATAATTTTCTTAACGAGCACTTATGGTCCTTAGAAAATCTACAAGCATTTTGAAGAGGCATTCCGAGACATATACCTAAATTTATTAAAAGACGAGCTCTTCGTGTTGCTGGTAAAAGTTTCGTTTAAGTATACATATAATCTTACTATACAAGTTGGTAAAGGTGAGCAACAAATATAGAGTTCCGGCAAGAAGGGCAAAGTTAAAAAGGACGAATCTTGTAAAGTTGGCAAGACCGAGATTGTTTTAAAGAAAAACCGTCAGTGAGGGAATATGAATTTTACGAACCAAATGCTGTCCATAAAGCCAGTCAGTCGTGAAAACTTTGTTTTAGCAAATGAAATATTAATTAAATCTCGAAAATGTAATCCACATGCTTGCAATTCACCGATTTATGGTCGGCGATGTGCTATTTTCCATTTGGGTTATTTAAATAAAAGATACGATATCGAAAAGATGCAGACTTGAGTAATTCTGATACGCTTTCAATCCTTCATCTTCAGCAAACATCAGCTTTCTAAATGTGAAGAGGATGAAAATCTTGTATTATATGCAAATTCCAAACCATTTTGCACAATCGTAAGGCCTGAAACGAATTCTCTTTCAAACGGGTATAGCCCAATCTTTCGATAGGATACAGCCCTTACTTCGGAAAAGATTTGTTTAAAACAGAATCTTACATAGCATAAAAGCTACAAAATGTCCTCCTTAGCATTCACAAAGATTCGACCGAAACTGGACGTATTTTTAAAACCAATAACAATATACGGTAGACATCGAGAATTACCGAACTGATCAAATGTCAATCCGCATTTTTAGTATTTAACATTTTGATAATCAGGATTCCGGAATTGTTGAACACTTTACGTATTATAGGAGCTAGAACATAAGTCGAGTTTCCCGACTTCCAATTCCTATCCTTATAGAATTTAGGGATTTGAAATTACTTTTCTTGGTGCAGGTCCGACCTAATTTCGAAAAGGGTAAGTCAGCTTTCCTATTTACGTGTTCCCACCATTTTTAGGAGGAAAACCACAAAATTAGAGTAATTATTAGAGTAAATTTGTGGGTTCCGTTACAGCAAATGGAAGCGTAACGACTTCAATATTTCATTATATGAAATTTCATCATTTTAAAAATTTTAAAACATTTTAAAGTTATAAAAAAATCCATTTTGTATTAAAAACTTCATAATTCGCATTGAAATAATAATATTTTATTAAAGTTTACTGAAATTTAATATTGGAACATTGCCAAGCTTTAAATTTAAATTACATACTTTCAAACTTAAATTTCAGGATTATGGCAAAATACGAAATTCCATTCGTTAATTTTATTTTTTTTTTTAATTATTTCGCAAGATTTTATAAGTTTGAAATATTGCATCTGAATTCTAAACCAGTTCTTAAAAAGTTTTATGAAAATGTTAAGTGGTTTCAAAATATTTAATGAATTATACTTTTAAAAATATTGGACATAAAAACACACTGGTCGGCCAAGACATGACGATGAACCTCGCTCTGTTGATTTAGAAGAACCGATAACCTTTGCGAAAGAGACAGACCAACTTCTGTTTAGAGGGGGAAATGACGATTATTATACACAATGCAGAGAACTCTAACACCGAGAGCTCATACTTCTACATCTTCAAAAGAAAGTTGCCACATCAGGGCCCTTATCATGAAATCCATTACCGATAGAATTTTGACGGAAATCGCCCGGTAGATATTAGTTGACGGATAGCGATTTTTCGTTTTAAAAAAATTAAAATGTTCAAACCAAAAATTAATTAATGATAAAATCCTTGTTTATTCATTAAAACATCATTTATTAATTTATAATAATATTTATTAGAATAATTTAATACTTCTAAAATATTAACGAACGTCATTTAGAGAAAACAGCGAGCGATTTCACGCTGAACTCGCAAAAATATTATGTGAAAACCTTTATGTATAAGTCAAGCCATTGAATCATTTCAAGCCTCTTCGATGGGCCTGAGAAACCAGTGCAGATAGACGGCTGCCATTCGCTCAGTATTTAAATTGCGTTACATGTTTGATTTAAAAATTAAATACTTAAGTTGTTATATATTGTGTTTGGAGGACGAACCCTACCGACATTAATTGTTTAAATTAATGAAATGAAAAAATTAAAAATTGAAATTTATAATTTATTTGTTGACAAAGAAAAATACAAACGACTAAATTTCAGTATAGGAATGTCTCGGTGAGCTTGAGCAAAGTACAGTTCTGTTAAGCTAATCATCTAAAAACCTGCCCTTTACGCTTTAAAATACAAATGAAATTAAAGCTAAAAATGTTTTCACATCAAAAAACCTAATGGCCGATTTAAGGAATGAGTTGGATAAACATGCAAACAATATAAAAATTAAATACCACGTAAACTAAATTTTATTAGTCAATTAGTCACGCGGGACGCCTGAAGATTAATTAATATAAGATAAGGTTTATTTTCCGGTCGGGTTTGCTAGCGGTGATATTTTAAAAATGACCGGTATTTCCGATCGTATTTCATGATCCCAACCCATGAAAAATCAATGAGGGCTAGAAAACCTTTTAAAATTATTATTAAATGATTTGGATAAGCAAAAACTCGTAACAGGATGAAAAAATGACAAATACTAAAACACATATTACTGTACGGCTGACTTATAAATCGGGATATACGGTTTTATAAAATGGTCCTTTCTTCCGGAATTTCGGTATTATCAAATCCGGAATAACCGCAAAACTAACAACTTCAACCAATCTTAAGGGAAAAGATTCTTTAATTTGCCTGTTAAATTATTGAACACGAATGCTCTAAGCGTATAGATCCCGTACAGTCAATGGGGCATCGTAGAGTTGGACAAAACGATTATTGGATTAGGTGTACACCCTACTTTATTCTATAAATTGTGTAACTTTAAAGAACTACTTTAGGTGTTTCCGTTCTTTAAAAAAGATACTTTATTTTGAGTATTATGAAACTATTTCGTCTTCGGCTATGATTTAGTAGAGCATACCATGTGACACAGTGCCAATTTTTACAATGGTAGAAATATTTTCAACTAGAAAATAGCTCCATATTTATTATAGTGCTAATTTTTAAAACTAAAAAATGTAATAATTTAAAATGTACCAATAATATGAACTAAATAAAAATATATTATTCAGTTTTTCCTTTGTAAACTCTGTAGGTACATTACTTTGTAAACATGTAATGCATTATTTTTCGTATATTTTGGAAATCCAAAATATTCTCAGCATCTAAAATGATTTTTGGATACATTTTTGGAATATGACCAATTAGCCTGTAACTTAGCCATGTCTTAACCGATTATGATGAAATTCGACAGGTAATATGAAAATGCGATTGTTAGCTTATGATGAAGTTCGACAGGAACTTGGTAATTTTGAAAACGATTTTGATGGCATCCGACAGGTATGATGGAAATACGATTGTTAAATGATTTTTGGATGAAGTTTATGAATATGGAAAATTTACCTGTAACTTGGCTATTTTTTAATCGATTATGATGAAATTTGCCGTGCATGATGGAAGTTGGATTCTCAAATGAGTTTAAGAAGGAGTTCTAGAATATAACCAATTAAGATAGAAATAATGGTGATTAATAATGGTTATGATCATGTTGATGAAGATGGGGATTGAGATGATGATGGTCTTGGTGATGATGATGATGATTTTCATGGTGAATGTATTGATGATGATCATGGTCATGGTGATGAAGATGGGGATTGAGATGATGATGGGGATGATGATTGTTGTGGTAGTAATTATCATGGAGATAGAGATGATGGTGGTGGTTTGTTAACTATTGGCTATTTATTAACCGATAATGGTGGAATTTAACAGGCACTAAAATGATTTTAAGGTATAGTTCTAGAATAAAGAAAATCGGGAGGTAACTTGTTATTTCCTTTCTCGAAAAATAAAATAACTATACTACTACTTTCTTATAAAATTCTACACAAATTAACTATTTTCCGCGCAATAAAACATAATTAGAGGGAACGTTGCTTGCTACATTAAACCGGAAACTTAAGCAATTATGGAAGTAATACATAATGATTGTATGATGATAAGGGAATATAAAATTTTTAGAATAATTGATTAAGTACATGTGCAATTGCTTAATGCATATGTAATGCGAAATAAAGATAAAAGGTAGCTAGTGGATTCAGTCAGAATTTCGAAAGAGTTTTAAACCATCTGGCGGTTTTTGTTAATTGAAATTTCAAGTTAATTGAATTTTGAATTTTAGAAACTCAACCGCACATCAAATTAAATTCCAACAAAATCAAATAAAAAATTAGGCAAAGCAAAAATCTTGGATCTCAAAATTATTTTAATAAATTATAAAAAATTAAATTTTTTTTAATAAATATTACACAAAAAACAAAAAGTGCTTATCATTATCATGATTCATATTTAAACCAACAAATATTAAAATACAACTAGCTACTACACTATGTACAACCAAATTTTAATCTTCTTTACAAAAAAAAAAACACAAAAAAAAAATCCAGATCGCTTGTAGCAGCATAATCATAATACTGGTATTATGTACATGTATAAGTAGAAACAAAAACATAATCATATGTACAGCCATCAGACAAATAAAACATTAAACAAGTTAAGTTACTTGTCATAAACATAATTTATTTTATGTGCGTTCGCACTCAAACCAAAAAACATTTGAAGTACATAATCGACCACCCCGCACCACATCATGGCCACACAACTGATTTACAATTCTATCCGGATCCATATTTTCTGTTCATTGCATTTTCATTTCAAATATCGTAAAACATTTAATTCCAATTTACAGTTACAAAAACGAAAATTATCTAATCAATTATCAATAAAACCAGCAACAATAACAACAATTCGATTGCAATTAATTTCTTTGGTTCCTCCCCAAGCATCTTTCCGTTTCAAACAAACATAAATTACATAAGAGACTTAAAATCATCATCATTATATGTTGTGATTAAGATTATTATTACAATCATTATTATCTTAGTCGTCGTCATCAACAAGAAATTTATATAAAAAAAGAACAAATTTTGTCTCAAATGGAGATGAGAGAGCGCGAGAAGAAAAACTATTTTAAGTTGAATTTGATTAGAAAAGAAAAAAATGTCTAAAAATAATTTTCTATTTCGTCTGGATATAATCTGATCATTTTTATCATCGCATTTTCCTTTTATTTATTTATTTTTTGCGCTTGATATTTTGAAAGAAGATTCTGATGAAAGTATTTACGAAGAAAATCTATCTATAAAACAGAATAATTTGCACACAGTGTGATGATTCATTAAAATGTATACACCAAATTATTTTTTTATATACCTAAATCAATCACACCCTGTGTCTCATTCTCTGTCTCTATGTATCATCTAAATACACCCTTAGATAATTTTTTATATACTTAAGGAATATTACTTTTCTTATATACCTATTCTTGTATACACAACAAACTCCTCCGCGTGTTATGATGTCTATCTCGAAATGGTATGCGGATGGAGGAATAAAAAAAAAAACAAAAAACAAAAAAAAACACGGCGGGAGGAAAATGTTATTTATATGTGAATAAAAATATAACGGGTGAGCAACGCGTGTTTTATATACACAATTCGAAATAAGATAAAAGCGAGGGCGGAAAATATAAACGGAAGTTCATATCTCACATGATAACAATAATTTGCCATCACTAATATACGCTTCACCGATATAAATAACGCAATATTTTAACCGGCAAACCGGCGTATACATACCCGTTCATATACGAGTATCATAAATTATGTCACCCGTTTTTATTTTTCCTACAAAACGTAAAATTTACGTAACGAGTATATCAACATACACAGGCATATTTCAAAAGAAGTATTAAGTGTATATTACAAAAAAAAAAGAAGAAAAGTTGGTACACAAGGAAAATGAAATGTCCTTAAGACGAAAGGAAATTACAATTCGAAAAGAAAATGTGAGTTGAATAGAGCAGCATGTCTAGACATTTTCTTCAAAATAAATATAAAACGCGCACTATACTTCTTAATTTAGTATTTTGTGTACTTAAAACGTGCTACTTGGTTCTTTTTTCTTTGCATTATAGGTTTCTCAGGTATTGTAACTCTGGGCGGAATAAGCAAATATTATTTTTAAAAATAAAACGACCAACAAATTCAAAGAAACAAAGTACTGTTGTAACTTGGAAAAAATTCCAATTGTTCTGTAACCATTAAAGGAGTATTATACAAATTAGGCATTCTAGTAATTAATATTTTACTCAACACCTGACGTGGATCAATTAATTTCACTTATTATAAGCATAATAACAATAGTATGTTTATTTGAAAAATCGCATGCGGCATGACTAATTTTTTTATTAGAGACAGTTTTTAAGGATATTTCAAGGTCAATTTTTAGTAATTGGAACTACTAGATTGCTAGATGCGTATGTATCAGAAGTTTGTTGCTAATGATGGGGTTTGTAGATTTTAATGTTACATCATACGAAAGTTCCATCTGAGAAGTCTTAAATAATTCTGGCGGATGGTCGGTCGTTGACGCTGGAAGAGGAAAGATGTGCTTTCGTTGTCCTCTTCGATAATTTTAATTTTATTTTGTTTTATTTCACTTTAACTATGTGTATTTAATGAATTTAATTTAAATTAAATTTAAATTTAGTGAGTGTGTTGTGATAAATATATAATATTTGTTGTTGTCGTGTCATTTTTGTGGTTCTGTAGTTTGGCGTCTATTGGAGGGGGGGACCAAAGTTGAGTAGATTAGTCTACCGGATCCGTAACCTTCCAGTAGGGTGCGCATCACGTGAACTGTTCTGGTCATGTATTAGGCAGCTGCGTGATGGGTATTATGTAATAGGTAACCTGTTCACAATTCGCAAGTGTACGTGCTGCCTCCTTGTGGCAACCACTGGTAACTAAGGCCATTTGGCACATTTTTGGCCATTTGGCACAGGCTAAAGTACGGCGCTAAAGGAGAAAACCTTGACAAAAAACCATAATCTAAGGTGAAACAGCATATGCCGATGGATGAATGGCTGATAGGTAAATCAGTCCAAAATATGCGGACTCTGGATTCCAGGCACCCTCCAGTTTTATTTAGCCTTCCTGTAGTAAAGCTGGGTGACCTACAGGCGATTTGCAATTCCCAGCAACTCGTAAGAGTAAAATCAAACGGAAGACGGGGCAAGGGTAGGAATAAACGGGAGTGGGATAGCCCTCTCGAAGTCCTTTTGCTCCAATGCTATCGTCTTTCTAGCGGAACTACATGCTGTACTAATAAACATCTAGGAGGGAGAGCAATAAGCCCAGATAGTATGTATCACGTATCGGCTGGCAGTATTATCAGGTTCATAAAGAATCTGAATATTGACTGGCCGGATAATTAAGTAGAGTCCAGCACAATAGATCTTTTAGGTCGCAGTGCGAGGTGGCTGATTGCCCACATGGCCCTCCAATAATAATAATAATAAAAAATAGTAAAACTTCTTGTAATAAAAGTGAGATTTTATTGGGAAACAGAAGAAACCATGACTCAGTAATAATTAACGGTACTAATCGAGTACCGTTAGATAGCGTGTTGAGTGATGATTGAACAAGATACAGGATTAATCTTCTTCAAAAATTGACTATGACTAGCGCTACTGATATCGTTAGACAGGTAATCTAACGCCACTTGCGTTTCGTATGTGGTAGTAAGGAACAGTTGTTATATATTAAATTTATGTATTGATTTTGTGTAGTATTGTATGACGGTTCAGATTTGGTGTGTATATATGTGTGAGTATAAATTTTTATTATTTTATTATTTAAGAATTTAGCTTGTATTTTTAATGTATTGCTTGTGCTATAATTACTGTTATCTGTAGAAGCAAAACCAACTAAAATGTCTGGGATGTTTTTACGGTATAAACACTTATGATATAAAGAAGCACCTTTTGTATACATATATGTATATATACACAAATCTGAGTTGTTGTTGTTTAAATATTAGAAGATTGAATGTTTTACATCGGATTGTTGTATTTTACCAACCAAACACCTGTATGCAGATGAGGTCATATTTGTATGCAAGGGTTGTTCGTTTTCATTTTCTTTTTTTTACGGAAATTGAAATAGCGTTGTTGTGAGTGAATTTGTGTGGGGGGTGTGTACTTTTGGTGTAAAATTGTTGCATATTTACAAAAAATAAATAAATAAACATGAAATTTGTTGTTGTTGGTTCTTGTGATTTGTGATTTGTGTATTTGTTTGTTTGTTTATTTATCATTATTGACATTTTAAAAAAAACTATTTTTATCTAAATTAATTAATCAATTAAATAAATTATTATATTTCGCGAAATAACTAAATATTAATTTTTTCTTTATTGAATAACTATGCATAATAGTTGATAAACTTGTAATAATCTAAAATGAGTATTCCTGGTATTCTAATTATGGATTTCTCTGCTGTAGACAGCAAACTATCGAAATAATTAGGAAGACCCTTGCTGAGTACATATATAAAACAGTTTTAGCATATTAAAGTGTATTCTCTGGCTGATTGATTTTCAGCTTTGTTTTCTAGCATGTGTTTAATATGTGTTCTATTAGCCGCGCTTAAAAAGATTCTCATAAATCGATTCTGTATTTTTGCAGACGTGTTAATTTTATTTGGTTTTTGCTGTTTCTTTATCACGTGTTTTAAGTTGAGATTGAGAGGATTTTTTGGGAATTTGGAGGTTGATTTTAGGAAGCGGAAACTTTGTTGTTTATGGGTTACAAATTTGTTTTCTTTCTTTAATCGTGATATTTGTTTAAACAAATGTCACGATTGGGGAGGGAGGATGGGTTTGTGGCTTGTGAACGGTAGGGTTTTTGTTTTTTGGAATTAATTTTTGAATTTTTGAAAGTTTTGTTTTTTTTAATTTCAACAAGTGTTAATTTTGTTTGATTCGTGATAAATACCATATATGTATAACATATAAATGATAATATTATTGATAATATATGTATCAATTTGATATGGTACCATTATAAATATCTTTAAAAATCTAATTTTCAATTTCCTTATATTTATTTTATTGATATTGACTGTACATTTTCATCATGGGGTGGGTGGACTTATGTAGCATTAGTTGCAGGTTGAAGATAGTATTTTTGAGAAGCGAAGTTAACCTGGATGGCGGAGAGCATTAAAATAGGTGGCTGATACTAATTGAATTTATCATATGAGGTCTTCTCTGAGCTAAGGTTATACAAATTTTTGAATGGAATGTTGAATTAGAATTAATAATGATTACTTTGTTAGTAATAACTGAATAACTGATTAATTGATTTAAATTTTCAGCGATACTAATGAACATGATGATGAATTTAATTAATTATTATACTATCGAAATTTTATCTATTAAATGACATCTTTCTGAGTTTTACATGTTTTATCATTTACATTTTTAAGGGATGTATACTGCCGTGCTAAGAAAAAGTCACATTTGCCTTTTTGTAGTTTTGATTAATTTCAATTTTTCTGTTTTTGTTTGACATGTCTTAATATGAAACTTGACTACTAAATGATTACTTTAATGATGGATATTTGGCTTTTCAAAAAAGCAGAAATATAGGTATTTGTTTGCAGAATCCAAATGTCGCCCGCTTCGTGACAATAACTCATATCTGCAATTTTGGCATAAGTGAGATTTTAATGTAGGAATATGGGAATGTAGCGTACGTACCTTTACATGTAAGATGTAACCTAAAGAAAGGGATAAAACAATTTCTTCTATAAAGGTTGTCCATATTAATATGAAACAGTTTTTCTCGTTTTCTGAAAAATACAATTTTTTCAGATAGGAGTTATTGTCACCAAGTAGATGATATGCCCCTAACGCATTTTTCGACTTTTGGCGTTTGTGACTTTTTTTCGTAGCACGGTAGTATATATGAGTACAAATGGGTAATGATTGAAATAAACTTATTGTACTAATTTTACCGATATTTTAAACAATTTAGGGATAAACAAACGTTCAAGTCTTAATTGATCTTGCAAAAATTATTTTAACTGCACCAACGACACGTTTAAATTTATAAATGGGGGGGGGGGGGCTATTTGTGAATTCGATTCGAACGTGTTCGACTCTTCGAAATATAAAATTCATATTTAATTTAAATAAGAAACGAACGAATTTGATTTAATTCAAATAAGAATCCAATTATTGGAAGACTCTAATATATTTGAATCGAATTCGATCCGATTTCGCCCCGAAAATAAACCGGAACGCAAAATATTTTCCAAAACCAGAAAAAATATGGGTTCGATGTTCTGCTTTGAACAAATAACTCTTTATAGCTATGTATCAGTGAGTTAAACCTGCGTTAAATATTGTACTTTAAAGCTGATATTACCATAGAATTACTACTAGTAGTTATTCTATGATATTACCATAAAAGAAAAGCAAGATAAAAAACATTTCGGACAAAAATGGTTCATTACAAATTTAAAAAAAACATTGACCTTAAAATGACCTTCAAAACGACGTTTGATAAAAAAAACGCCACTATCCCAAAATGCCTTTCAAAATACAATTTTTAAGTAAAATATTTTTTAATATTATTGTTTTAAGTGGTAGTCTATGAGTAGATTTTTAAAATTTTATCAGTGAAGTACAAATTTCGACGAGAAATGTTTTCTGGGTGAGTTGGTCTGGAGTACATACATACGTACACGTTTCATCCGAAAAATTGTTAAAAATCAGCGCTATTTTAAAAATGGAAAAATGTAATGCTTCAAGGTTAATTGTCTTTTAAGTCAAATAACAGGCGGCATTATAAAACGCAAGATCTAATGAATCATTCTTCTTTTCAGAGATGAAACCAGGAAACATTTTATTTTAAGCCTTGAACTAATGAGCAAGTCCAAATGAAAAGGTCGAATAAAAAGTCAGTTGGATGTAATCTGAAAATTGTCTGTAGATTGTGGGGCAGAAAAAGTGACGGTTTGAAATTTAATATTATTGACGATTGTCTGAGCAAGAGAAGGGCCTAAGAGTGGAGTCAACTTAAAGCACATGTTAAGTTGTTCGTAGACAAAAAGCTACTATAGCTAATCTATATTAATCTATATTACCTTCTTTTAGCAAAACGTTTTAAATCGATTAAGAGCGGCAATACATAAAATATTTATTTTTTTTTGTTTTGGTAGGGACTTATGGCTTTATTCTAAGATCTTCTTTAAACGAAACTAAGAGAAGTAAGACAATTTTACAACCTAAAATATACCACATTGATCAAAAAGTTCCCGGAATTTATTCAGAAAATTAAAAATACAAGTTTAATAATCTAAATCTATATTGTCCCCTTCAAAGAAATCCCCATCGACTACAACACACTTATGCCAGCGCTTGATCCAATCCTCGAAACATTTCACACTTATGCCAGCGCTTGATTCAATCCTCGAAACAATCAGGTGAATTCAGTGGCTGTTGGATGGTATTTGTTGCATTTTTCGTCAAAAAATTACGAATAATGATGGCACTGTGCGACGGTGCGTTATCGGTGCAAAATCCACGAGTTTTCTGCCCACAATTCTGGTCTCTTTCGACGAATTGCTTCACGCAAACGCCTCATAACGCCCAAATAATACTCTTTGTTTACGGTCTGGCCTTCTGGCAAAAATTCATGATGCACTACACCGTTCTAATCCATGAAAACCGTGAGCATTGCCTTCTTTTTTGACTGAAAACGACGTGGTTTTTTTGGTCTCGGCTCATTTGGTGAACGCCATTCACTTGCCTGATGTCTGGATTGCATGTCGTACTCATAAACCCACGTCTCGTCTCCAGTAATGATCCTTTTGATGAATGTGGGGTCGGATTCAGCCTCGCAAATCACGTCTTTTGCGACGTCAACACAGTTTTTTTTGCATGAAATTGAGGTATTTTGGCACCAGCTTTGCTGCTACACGACGGAAACCCAAATCATTAACCAAAATATCTTGGACGTCCTCCGCTATCTCTCTGATGGTTAATTTGCGGTTATTGACCAATATTTCTTTTACTTTGTCAATGTTTTCGTCGATTTTCGATGTCGATGGTCTGCCACTGCGTTCATCGTCTTCGATTGCCTCACGACCACTTTTAAACCGCTCGTGCCACTGGTAAACGACCGTTTTCTTTAGAGAATCGTTGCCGAAACACTTTTCCAACATTTCCAACGTTCGCGCACCATTAAATTTGTTTTCTACGCAAAATTTAATACAAGTTCGTTGTTGCAAATTTAAATCCATTTCTAAAATTGTAAATAATCGCCAACACACACAGAGATAGATGTACTCTTGACTACGTAACTTTAGCAAATGTCAAGCTATGACGCTAAGATTTAGAAGGAATACCAGCAACAGATGTAGCAACTTAACAAAAACCACAGAAGTCAAATCGGAACGATGGGAGCGCCACACGGTGGTTATTCCGGGAACTTTTTGACCAAGGTGGTATTTTTTATCTTAAGTCTAAACCTACAATAATACTTGTTTTTAGTTTGCTGTTATTCCAAATTCGAGTGATACTTCAGACTGAAAGTTGTTATATTTTCTTTAAGCGTTTTAATTCCTAAGTTTTTGTGGGTATTGATAAATTCTGATAAACCACGGTGCACAAGATTCTTTATATTTAATGCGCTTCTAGAACCCGAAAGCTGAATTCCATATGGCAATATTGGGACCATGACAGCTTTATATAGCAGGATCTTATAGTCTAGACTTACTTGATTTTCTTCCAATCAGCCAGTACCAAAAACTTATTATTATTTGATAGCGTTTTGATTTCATTTAATTTCTCCAGCTAAACCTTCTATCAAGAGGTAGGCCCAAATATTTGACATTTATCCTGAGCTCCCTTTTTATTCAACAAATATTAATGTTAGGAGATTGAATGAGCGCCTTTAACATAAATATGGTAATCTAGCTTTTAACCAACCATATTTGTCCACGCAGAGTAGGAGACAAAATTGCTAATATTCTGGCCAGACTACGATTTAATAAAATGGATTTATCCACTTTTGATATATAATAGCCCGATAACTATGCTGATTTCAAATAAAGAAAATGTAAAATAACCCATTGTTATTGTATAACCCACGCTGCTAGGGGCAACGTGAGTTATATTTTGTATAACAAAATGTTGAGAAGTTATTGGAAAATTATTCGTAGCCAAATTGAATGAAAAACTATAATCAATTGTCCAAAAATCAGTTAAATTAAAGTACTGAACATGACAATTTAAAGAACGATCTAGGATAAAATGGAACTATTCCTGATTAATTTACGAAATTTATTTCAACAAAAGTGAATAAAATGTTGTATGCCACTCGTGAGCAAGGAGAAATTATCCACTCGGGATAATGTCCCACTCGGCTATCGCCTCGTAGGACAAACTTATCCCTCGTGGATATTATCTCGATTTGCTCACTAGTACCATAAATAACTATTAGTGGGTTTCTTGAGTTTAGTCGTAGAATTCAACCACAATTTTAGCTAACCGCGCATTAATCCATCGCGCACCTGATCGAGTTGGCTAAATCGAATTTATTAAACCGCAGTCTGACTAAAGTAATACCATTAACACACTGCGATTTAATAAATCGGATTTAGTGAATGTTTGGAGTTATACCCTAGACAGACTGTGGTTTAATAAATCTGATTTAGCTAACCTAGTTTAAGTTTCTATGCAAAAACAAAGGAATCAGCTAAATCGAGGTTGACACACTGCGGCTAATCTCGAAAAATTCACTAAATCGGTTTTATTAAATCGCAGTATGTCTAGGGTATTAGTGTATCAACCGTAGTTTTTGTTAATCGCGTTTTGTATCAAAGAGGAACTGATCCAGTTTAGCTAAATCGAATTTATTAAACTGCAGTCTGGCAATGCTGTAAGTATAAGATTACTAAACAAATTCTAACGCCTAACTGACGACAATCGTTAAAAACCTATTAATTATAAGTCCTCTCTTCTGTCTAAAATAAGAACTTCTCAAAATCTCCTACATTTAATTTTAAAGCTCCGAACCGCAGAGTTATCAAGAAACTTTTATAAGCCACTTTATAAAAATTATTGTAATTTTTTAAAGTTTCTATTTGAAATTTCACTTTTCGATTGATCAAAAAAACCTAAACTCAGTGCAAAAAAAACTAAACTCGCCATAGTAAAAAATGGTCGAGTTTAGTTTTTTTGCACTGAGTTTAGTTTTTTTGGTCAATCGAAAACTACATTAGTTAAGCAAAAACTACACAGTTTGAAAATTGCCAAAAAAAAAAAAACGGAAATTCAAATCTGCAAACAAGCTAAGTTTCTAGGTTCACTTAACCAAAAATTTAAAGAAGGGGGGAAATACTTTCGAATTTGTCAGGTCACGTTTATTTTCAACTCTCAAGATGTTGCTTTTCACTTTCGTTAACCAATTTAGGATTAGTGATGCAGTAGCAGCTGCATGTTTTCAAAATTGCCGTAAATGTCGCGGTTTTCGTACTTTTACAATTATGAACACAATTTAATTTCGTAAAACAAAAGCATCTGCAAAATATCCATTGGCCTTCAGTTGAATGTCATTCCAGATTATTCGAAATGTCATTCAAATTTCGAATAATGTTCGATTTATTTACAGGTAATTTCTTACTATTCGAGTTTAAGCGAGTATCGTGCTCATCGCAAATCTAGTGTTAGCGTCTGGTATTGTGATTTTAGCTCCGAGATGTTTGTTCGATGCTTCCAACTATCATTGATTTAAAAATATTCGAAATTTTTGTTAAGCTTAATTCTAAACCTGTACTCACAGCTAAACGACCAATAACATACGTTTGTCTTGCACAAATCGACGAATAGCTTCAGCGGATTGGACAATTGAGAATCATATAATACCAGTTGATTTCTCTAATTGGGAAGCACATACAGTTTAGTCGAAAGAAGCAACAGCTTTATATGAATGTCTGTGGACTATTCAATAGTTTCAAATGAAGTAAAAGAACCTACTATCATCACGAATGGAGAGTAGTTTCATTTTAACAGGTTGTTTGCTGAAGTTCTGAAATAAGTCGAGGAATTTGGTTTTCATACCTGCAGAATGCGCATAAAAGCATTAGCCACAAATAGAGTTAGAAGGCACAAACTAGATTTGAAGATTTTTCGAATTTTTCGAGATGATATTTGTTTTTTCTCAATGATTCGAAATGTTTATAAGATTATTCGATATTTCGTAAATTAAATAGAGGTTGAGCGTGATTTTTCGTGATTTGCGTGACGTTGATTTAGAGATTATTCGGATTTCAGAGTCACAATTGACATTAGCAAATTAAAAAAGTAAGTTTGTGATTATTCGATATTTTTTATGGGGTAATTATGTATGTAAACGTTTACGCACCTATATTAAGGACTAATTGGGATATGGTAGCCAATTTTAGTCCTCTGACTAGCACAGTGGGGTCTGAAAACGTTTCAGTGAAATCAGGAAGAGGGCAAAATTCCAAATTTCTGGAGAAGGCATATTTGTGCACTGCTTCTCTCAGGTAAAACCTAATGAATCAACCTGCAAAAAATTTATTTGCACAAACGATATCGAACGAACACATGCAATTATTGTGAAAAGCTTTGCAGTCGTCTTATTTATTAATTTAGTAACAACAATTAGGGAGTTCCATCAAAATGTATACTACTACTACTCAAAGTATTCGAAAAATATTATATTGTGATCTTGTCACAAAACAACAATCCAACAAAATTGTACTAATCAATTTCAGATTAAAGTAAAGTGAATTTATTGAATCTCACAAATTCGCATTTTCCGACGGCACAAATATATAAAAATTGCATAAAGACAAAAACAGGAAAATATTTCATCTGCTCAAAAACCGACATAAACGATATAAAACTCGAGAATAAACGATATAAATCTGCGGTAAGGGCATGTGTGTAGAATGTGGACATATAGTATTCAAGGTATAGCGATCGACCACGGCGGATCCACGGTTCTCCCATTCAAAAATCCCAAGGAAAAAAATTAAATAAAAATTAGGAACGGAAGCTATATTTTTGCACAATCAGGAGTTCAAGCCTGTTCTTAAGAATATCAAACCTAAGGTTGCTGGTAGAGTAAACACCATCCAATTGTTTTTTCTACTAGGCATCACGGATTAAAAAGGCGGGTTACTTGTTACATCATCCAAATCATGTTTCATTCTGCATTCAATGATCCAGCCCTCAATTACTGGATTTAATTTAACGGAAACCAGATCATGCATAAATATAGGGCCCGAACAGCGGTTTACAATGAAGTTTTTAAACATAAATGATGGCAATAATTTTGCTGATTGATTGATTGAGATATATGACCAAACGTAAGCAAGATTCCCGGAATACACTGGGTCCGCCGTACACCATTTTACATACAACAAAGATCGAAGGATAGAAAGGAAAGGATTGTTAGACTTAGAAACTCGACCCGATTTCAGCCACCTATGCAGTCGATTGTTAGAAAATTTGTTAGTAATGTTTTTTTTTATGACAAATTGTTAAAGCACAAGAAAACGCAATCTCCTAACATAGCGTTCCCCTATTAGAGCCGCAAGTTCTGAAAAGCTGTACGGAATTTCGATTAATAATTAATACTTTGTTTTGTTGTGTCTCCACTATTTTTTCCATCGCCGAGAGAGAGGGGGGGGGGTAACATTTCATTCCATCATCGTCTTGTTTCCACGCGGTCACCCAGATTTGAATTAACCATAGCACATGTTGCTTGACGTTGTTGTGGTAGTTGTTGGGTCTGTTCGCATCAACAAACTCTTACTATTGCTGCTTCAAGTTGCCCCTTTCCCACTATAACGTTCAATTATCGCTGGCTTGTTAGGGTATCGTTGTGAAAAGGTGAGACCGCAAATCAAATGTCAAATGGGATATTAAAGGAAGTGTGTTCACCATCTAACACAAACAACTACATACAATGCTTGTCAATGAATAATTTCTATTAAGTAAATACAAATGAGTTGTATATATAAATAATGTTATACAATATATGTATTTATTATGACCAAAATCGGCATCATTGGGAAGAGAGAGATATTAGTGAAAGATGGCCACACAACTTGACATAACAAAAAATATCCTTAATTAGGCACTTTAACAAAACAATTGTTTAAGCAGAAGTTGTTTGGTTTCTAAAGGGCAATGAAACCACAGTATACATTTTCAAGTTGAAGATCATTTGGGGGTCAAGTTTGTTATTTTAATTGGGAACCTATATTTTTTCTCACACATTCTGATTCTACATAAAGAATAAGAAACTTCTGTTAGAAACTTTTTTTTATTTGACCCCAATTTTTACCGCAATTATTCATGCTTTGTAAGAGAACACGTTCAACTGTATCAACTGAATGACTCGCTCTGCATATTATTCATCAAAAAAACAAAGCAAATTTCTGCTTAAATATCTCAAACAAAGACATTCTTCAGAAATTTTATTGTGTTATGGTGACACTATAAACAATTAACATTGAGATGTATCTTGCGAAGCGACAAGCGATTTCAAAATGTTTGGCTTAATTCGATTAATTTAATTAATTTGATTAATTCGTCATAACCTACGGTAAACACAGTTCATTGTAATATGAAGGAAAGACTAAGGAAAGATTTAATGGGATATGGCCGAAGACGCTTTCAACTATAAAAAAATTATTCCAAGCATCTTTAAAAATTATATCTCATAAATAAATGTACCAGTAAAGTGCGAATCATGTGGTTGGATTTTTTTTTAAAATTTTACTTTTAATATTTTACTAGAGAACAATTCTTGCACAATTTAACTTTTAGGGTGGCAATTAAGCATATAAACTACCAAAAAATGGTAAATTGAAAACAAGTACACTTATACATTTTTCTGTTAAAATTAAAATAACATATGTATATCTGATCAATCAATTGTAACGTCGAAATAACAATTTAAATTCAGAACTTCATGATTTACTAAACTTATAGATACGAAATCTATTTGATATAATTTTGTAAAACTAGCCAAGAAATGGTATTTCTAAACATGAAGTATAGTATCTACAGATACGAAGTAACGTTCGACAAATCCAAACACTGAAGAAAGCATAGCAATTTTCTTAAACTAGCAGGTTAAATGCAGAATATACGATAGAAATCTTAAGTCATTTCTTCAAAAAAATGTACAATTAAGCGTTCCGAAATACGAATCTTTTCGAAAAAAAATCCTGCTCTTCCGCAGTATTCTAACTGTCGAATCCTATCGTTCAAAAAGCTTCAATTCGTCCTGAAACCAACCTGTTCCAGGAGAAATTTTGTGTGTCTAAAACCATCAAATAAAAATCGAATAATCTTTGTGCAAATCGCATATTTAGTTACACTTTCAAAAAATGTGGATCTGAAACTGTAATGTTAATGTTGAGTGATTTTCAGTTATATTTAACAATTAGAAAATAGTTTTTGATTTGCAAAATTCAATTCGTACTAAAGAATTTTGTGTGCCGAATAAACAAATGCTTACAAGCACCGATGTCCATATTTTAGCAATTTAATTAAAATTAAAATTAATGTCGAGGACCTTCAAGTAAAAATTAATGCGCAAGACTTTCGTCAGACCACCGCAACTGTTGATTATCAGCCCTCTTACCATTTGATTAGCAATTTAAATTCAACCATAATTCCACATTCAAATTAACCCCAAGCAAACACTAAAATTAGTATAAAACACTAATTAAGAAGAGAAAGACGACCACCATCATCATCGTCATGACAACAAGAAAATATATTTCCAAATCATTAAAAATTCAAATGAAGAATTCTTAATTAATAATTAGTATATTGAACAATCCCTCCAACATGGTCACCCCTCTCTAAAAATATAAAAAAATAAATCTTTTTAACTTAAACAAATTATTTACTTTGTCACCATTACCGTACGTACGTTACGTCGTTACGTGTACAATGTACATCTATATTAAATATAAGTACATATTTATTGTTGCTGTGCTTGCGGATTAGGTAGGAGAGGATATGTGAATGGCGGTTGGATGTGTAGGATGTGTAGCAGTGTGTAAACACAATTTGATATTGCTCTTGCCAAATAAAGAAAGATAAACATAGCTCTGTAATATATTAAATGTGTACTTAACTTCATTTATTCTTTTCCCAACTTTTTTTTTTTTTTTTTTTTTTTTTTTCATTCTCAAATTGCCCCTTGGGCAAAATAATATAAGAATTTTCGTTTTTTCGGGAGAAGTGCCATTATGCACAGAGGCAAAAATTAAAATGAAATGAAATACCAAAAATCGTGGGGTGTTGTGAATCTAAGCTACAATTTGATATAATTCGAGGGTTATAATTTTATACGTGTTACATCTTTGACATCTAGTGTCGCTGTACCTATAATGAAATTCTCTGAGCTTAGATATTTTATTATTTAAACATAAAAACTCAAAATCATGTCATGTGTTTAGAATGAAGCGTTCATTTTTTTCCCGCGACTCAATGATCTTTGACGGTTTTTCTTTTATTGTACGTACAATTTTCTTAAATTTCATTTATTTTTCGATCCAAAGATGAAGATAATAACAATAATAGTAATAATAATAATAATAAAACTACAACAACAAACATGTTGTATAAATGTATTTTTAACTTCTTATATAATACACAAAATGATTCTCCTTTGAAAGTGGTCTGTCAACTTGATTTTTGATGTCGGTCGATTTTCTTTTCATGTCTCTACTATACAGAGTACAGAGTATGCGAGGAGGATAATTTTATCTTTTAGTCGACATCTCCGTTTTCTCAATTGTGCTCTTCACTTATTATTATTTTGAATATACAATATGACCGCGATAGGATGCGAGATGAATACAATAACTACAATTTTGCTTTAGATTAAAATAATTTAGAAAATTTCTATTTAATCGATTATCATTTTCCACTTTGCTAAATTTTTAAATATTTTATTTTGTTCAGTGGAAAAAAAATATGAAATTTTTCGTTTAATGAAAAATATTTAGCCAGACAGAATAAATAAATTTAAATTTTTTATGATTTTAGTTTTTTTTTTTGTTCAACAATTCAAATCCAAATAAAATTTTATATTATTAGATTTTCCATATTTGAAAATGGTACCAAAAAAAATATGTTTCTTCTTTTTAACGGATCATTTATTTCTACTGTATATTTGATAATTTTTCCTAGTTTTTTTTCCAAACTATGTATAGATAATAGAAATATACGTACATAAAACAACGACGATGTTGAGCATATAATGACATCGACTATACATTAACTAGACGCAAGCATATTTGGGTAGGATTTTGTAAATTTTTGTATGTGGAAAATGATTTTCTCTGGTGATGTGATTATATGGTTGAGGATGTACAGAACAATCGTTTAGCCGGAATGAACGATGTGATGACTACTAATTCCTATTCGATTTTTGATTTGATTTTTGGTTTGCAGATTTCTGCAAGTTTGGAGAATGTTTAATCGAGCGATTTAACTTCGGGCTCTCTACATGGATTTTTTAATGGTTCACCCAACCTGAAAATGCAGGCAAATTAAAACCAATTTGGTAAAAGTTGGAAGATTGAAAATTCAGAATTTGTGGTTATTTATTAAAATTTATTGTACCCAAATTTCAGCTAATTTGAGTTAGGTTTTGTTTAGTATTCTAATTAATTCAGGCAATTGGGATAAATAAAATTAATAATACTAAATAGCTTAACGCTTCTCATACAACAGTGGTTAAAGAAATTGCTGATATGGCACAGTACACTCCATTTATCTTGTTAAATTAAGGATGAAGTTTTAATTCTCCAAAGTATGTATTTATTGAAGATTAAAGGGTCGTTTTTGTTTACCACTCACTGAATAAATCAATTTTTGGATTTTTGTTAAAAAGAATTTGTCGTAAAGATTGGTTAAACATGTCGTTTACACTTTGCCTTTTATTTTTGTTTCCGACCTTTAGGACCAACCAAGTAGCATTTTACATAAAACATCTATACAATATGCCGTATATAATTTGCCTTGTATTTAAATCGTCTACCTCTACGATAAACCTTGTGATATTGTACTTACAACGCCTATACAATAGACATCCCAGAAATCATAGTGAATGTTTTTTTTTTTAAAGATTTTTTCGTTGAAATTTGGTACAACACGCCGACCCTACAATCGACCTTGAGATATTTTACTTACGCGGCCATTAAGTGAGGCCAAACCATAATCGAATCATTTGATTTTTTGCTTAAAAAATTTTGTCGTTGAAATTTATTGCAACATGTTGTAATTAAATTGGCTGTTATTTATATTGCCAACCCCTAAGATTGACCGTGAGATATTTTACTTAAACGGCATGTACGCAGTAAACGTTCCAGAAACCACCGTCGAACGTCAATCGTTGAATTTTATGTTTGATTTTTGTGTTTGAAATTCGGTGCAACTGGTGATTGTATAATGGCTGATATTTGTATCGTCGACTCTTACCATACTACGGATTCTTTACTTACAGGGCCTACACAATAGATATCCCAGAAACTATATAGTCGAATGTTGATCTTTTCATTTTTGTTGAACAGGCTATCTGTTATTTATTTAAATTTTCATAAAATCAAAAGATAAATGGAATGAATAATCTTAACATTACGCCTTGTGTCATGCCCAATAAAAACTGCCCAAAAGGAATCAAATTACAAAACTTGAGTGTTGCATTTGTGTCAAAAATAAGACAATTGGACAGAAGCAACAATCAACCCAGAGTCCAATTAAGAAAATGGTTGCATTTTAAAGGCAGAAACCGATCAGGATTACTTCATTTATTTCAGGATACAAATTCATTGCTGTATAAGTCGAAATATTTCTAATTCGAGAAACTAAAAGATGTGTACTTCATTACTATTTTAGAAAATCCTCCATCCATCCATTGTTTGTAAATGAAGAGTCTGACATCGAAATTTAGAGAATTTTAATATATTAAAATTAAAGAAACAGTAGAATTATTGTGTGTTCAATTTAAGGAAAGCAACATTTTCTCATGATGCGAAGCACTGGCAGCAATAATGTACTCCGCAGACCTCGCAATGCGAAGAGGCCTCGCAGAAATTTTAGTTTTATTCATAACACAGGATACATACCTATTCGTAGTTTTGTCGTTAGCCACTTAAGAAATTTCGACTTCAGCGAAAAGAAGTTTTGAACATTGTTTGAACTTAATAAAATTCTTTTAAAACGTCGAAACGTCAAAAACGTGGAACCTTTGACTAAGTTGATAAACAAAATTTTATCTTTAGAATTTTCTTCACAGAAAATAGAGCTGCATTTCTCGAGATATAATTCGAAAGTATTCTTAAAAACCACAGGTATTACTCAAATAATCGTCGAGAACCATTGAATAAATCCCTAATGTACTGACAACGCTAAATTTAATTAGTACTGGAGGAACTACATCTGTTTCGAAATTAGTCAATTGTAATTCAGAATGTATCAACTGTAATTCAGAAAGTATCAATTGCAATTTAGAAAACTCCAAAATTCATCTATTTGCAGAAGATGTTAATTTCTTCACAGTTAGCTATTATTTAGGTAAAAATGGGTAACCAACTGGACGTTTATAGAGATTGCGTCAGATAACACAACTTACCATTAAAATGGAACAACAGCATGCGTGTTGCGGCTAGGAGGATATTTATTCTTTAATGAAAGATTCAATTGAAAATATTTGGTCAATTTATTGCCTCAAGGAGATGAATATTGAATTTTTCTGAATTAAAAATAATAACAATTTGATTTTTTTTACAAATCACAACCAATAAACAATCAAGGCAAGTAACAACGAACTGAAACAACGAACTTCCAATTTAGCTACCAACAGGCATGTCATTCATTGATAAAGCGGTAGCTTAATGGATTGAATAATATTGTACAGCAGTGGTGGCCAAGCCAAATGAGTATTTTTGACAAATTTTGATAATAAATAGAGCAATAAAACTCCGATTAGAACAAAAAAGTAAACTGGACAACGCGGTAATTATTTGTCTATCCAGAGTCACAGAATTTATCACTGTGGAATGAGTGTGAAAGCCACAGAAATATTTATTTCATCTTAAGAAATACGGCCCGCGGGCCTCATGCCGCAAGATGAAATAACCATTGCGGTGGTCTTCACATCCATTTCCAAGTGAAATATTCTGTGCCTCTTGATAAATAAATAAATACCGCGTTGTCTGGTTGACTTTTTTTTTAATCGGAGTTTTATTGCTCTATTTGCTATCAAAATTTGTCAAAAATACTCATTTGGCTTGGCCACCACTGTTGTACAGCTTGAGTACAATCACCTCCGGCTACGGTGTTCTTTGCCTGGTCTATAATCTGGTCCAAGTAGACCAGTCTTTGTTCCATTAAACCAGGAGGCTATTTAGGAATTCGATTCGAACGTGATCGAAACTTCGATGTATACGATTCATATTTGATTTAAATAAGAAACGAGCCCCCCAGGATCTGTAATGCTAGGTATTCTAATATTATTTTTAGCGTAAGCCTTCACCTTTGACCAAATAGTCGCAATAGGATTAAGCATCGGCGAATATGACCCTAGCCGCAGCAGAGATGCTACATCCCATTAATAATTGTTTCTAGGTTTGAAAGGCCTGAAACAATTACCATATAATCCAGTTCATTTCCAATATATTGCCAGTGTTGCATCAATCTTGCCATCCTTGCATTTGCTAGATGCGCAGTAAATGAACCTCTTCTCCTCACCATTGCCACAACTCCACCAGAAGCCTTGTGAAGTTGGAAGGAGTTGGACTGCTCTGGAAAGAGTTGGACTCACTGCTTGTCCGGCGGCAAAACAAATTGAAATTGGTTTTATCTATCCAAACGATCTGTTTCCCTTGTTATATGTAGTCATTTAAATATTGAACATATTCTACTCTTTTCCTTTTATTTATATCAGAATTCATTCATGGTTCATTACGAACTTTCTTCAAAGAAGAGCCTGCTTTCTAAGTAATCAATCACCTATAGTTGACAAAGATATCGATGTGTTGCTTGTAACTAGCAAATCCTGAATCGGAAAATGCTTTTCGATAATTTCAAAATATTTTTGAACCAATTCGGTGGATTTATCAGCGCGATATTGCCTCCATTCACACCGCAGAAGTAACAAAACCCCAAATCCAAGCCCAAAACGTGGAACTCTTGCCATGGTCACAAGATTTTGATGCTGTAAAAATAGCGTGAACAAAGGTTTCTTTGAATTATTTGAAGGCACTCTTTGATTCTATGTCTAATCGTGTTTTGGAAGTTATTTCCAACCGCGGGGGTTCTACTCATTATTAGAAACCAGAAATATGTGAAACAAAAACTAGTTCATTACCGAAAACCAATTTTTCTTTTATTTGCTTCCATTTTTTAACTGACCTTATTCTAATGACAAAATAAAAGTCACTTTTTTCCATGTATCGAAATCAAATCGAACTAAGTCTAATACCCTAGATATACTGCGATTTAATAAAACCGATTTAGTGAATTTTTCGAGATTAGTCGCAGTGTGTCAACCTCGATTTTAGCAAATCCCATTGTTTTTGCATAGAATACTTAAACTAGTTTTGGATTTATTAAACCACAGTCTACTTAGGGTGTAACAGTACTTCCCGAAGCCGGTTTTGTTTTTGACTTAGCCGTCTCAAATGACGCGCAGTGTATTTACGAGAAGGCCCCACAAATTGGCCGCCACTGATCCGAAATCAACTCATCATGGACTAATTTTATGTGGTACATTAATTTTATGTAGTACCGCTTTCGATACAGGAATTTACATCTGGTCAATTTCGATGAGAAATGGATGAAAAATACCGAGACGAACGAATGTCAAGGCAAAATATTATGAAACGAACATCAAGAAAGATGGAAAGCAAAGGTAGTCAAACGATTAATTACCAAGTTCATTTACCGATGTTATGATTTCTGTTAGATGTTCTGTTTGTTAAATAGTCCTTAGAGTATGTCAATAAAGTTTGATTCAAATTTAAGTTTAATATTAAATTATTGGAAATAAAATTATTTGACACTAGCTCTAAGCAGTTTATCGTTTTTTAGTCTTCGATAAGGCGCTTGAATAAAAGCCGAATCAAAATAATGATTCAACATTCTCGAAAAACCTAAGTAGTCAAAATATTTTCATAGAACAACCATTTTTGAAAGGGCTGTATCTGGAAATGTTTTGCTCTGCGTGTGTTCATCGGACGAGTTCATCGCACGTTTTCATTTTACTATAAGTATAAAAACCAGACTAAATTTTATAATTACATAAAAGGTTAGGCTTATCAGGTCAAAAGTGATTCTCTTACAACTTTTCTGAAAAATCTTATAATAAATAAGAATTATATAAAGAAGGAAACAAACCAAAGATGCGGTTCTGCTTTGAGCAACCACTCTTACGTACCGTTATAAAGAGCCACAGCAGCGAACAAACTTGATCTGTGACTGTCCGATCACAATTTCATCGTGTATTCATAATACAGGATGGATCCTTCATATACATCTCCGCAGTTTGTGTTTGATGAGTTTGTTCTGAAACGTGGGACATGGGTTGTACATGAAGTATACAATCCGCTTCACTTCATTATTTGGACTGTGCCGTTTTCTTCTGTTTGTCGTTACGGTAATGTAAATTTAAGTTCAGATATTGAATGCGAGGTTTATTACGAAAACATCTTACAAAAAAATACCTTCCCTACAGAATAACAGAGTAACATCATGTTATGTTAACGGGTTCTGAAAACAATTTAGCCGTCGATTTAAACAACCATGGGGAAATCGAAAAGGACGAGTTGCTCTATGGCTACTACAACCCAAGATAGACACGTGAGGCATCTAATTCGGCCTTATCAGTAGCTAAAATTAAAACTAGATAGCCGACTGTCTCGTACATCGAAAATTACTAAAAGAAAAAACACCATTAAAACGCGCAGCGTAAGGAGAAGCGGCTTCAATTCACAAAAAACCGTAAGACATGGAAAACTGAGTTAGAAAAAGGGTTGTGGTTTCTGATGAAAAAAAAAAATAAATTGTAATTTAGATGGGCCGGATGGATACAACTATAAATTATTTTAATCATGTAAGAAAGAAATAAGTTTTCTCTGTAAGCAGAAAAGGTGGGGTAATGGTCTGGGGAGCTATTTCATACTCAGGAGCATTTGATTTAGCTTTTCCGAGCACCAAAATGACTGCAATTTCCTATCAAAATATTTTAAATAGGGCTTTTCCGAAAATCCAAGTTTATTTGGTGAAATGCGTTGAACTTTCCAACAGAATATTGCTCCAATACACAATACTAGGACCACCGACTCTCGTTTGCTAGGTAGAATATAGATTTGTTGTTGTGGCAAAAAATCACATAAAATATTTGGGGTGGTTAGTTCGTAATGTCTATGAAGGCGACAGACAATTTGAAACAAAGAATGACATACGGATTATTAAAAGAGATAATAATAAATGAAACAAAGAACATTGTGTAATTTTTATAGAGATGAGACTAACATGATGTTACTACGTTATTTTGTACCTCGCATTCAATATTTGAATTTAAATTTACGTTACCGTAACGGGGAACAGGAGAAAACGGCAGAATTTCTAAAAAAGACAGAGTCCGCAATCAAGTGAAGCAGAGTGAATCTGTATCGACATTAACAAAGAGGCCTTCATTACTTCGTCAGATCGATATCGATTTCTAGTATTCAACAATGCTAACGCAAACTAATTTTGGTATATTATTGTTCTGTTTCACTAATTTGCTGATCTTCTCAGTTGATAGTGATACAATAGTCACTACATACAATCTTGGTAGCGAACCTATAATATCTTAATTCTTGGACGATCAGATCTCATTAGTTTGAAATTAACACATGTATGTTTATAGGAACACGGGTTATTTATCATTGTGCTTGCTAACTCCAACAAGCACGTTTCCACATATTATCAATAGGGTTACTAGAGCGCTTACAAGTTTAACTCGATTTAACAACCAATAGACAATTTTACGGATGCGACGCAAGCTAAAGTGCATGCCACATACAAATGAGAAACCGGACAATTCGGTCGGATTGTAGATTTACATCGCCACATTCCAAAGAATTGTCGGACTACAAAATGACGTCACCACCCAAACTAATTTATATAAACAAAAGTTAGTAAAATTTTGTATACAAAAATAATGTTCTTACCGCATTCATTTTAAGTTAATATTATTGTTACTATAGCAACAGCACAACATATAAAGAAAAACGCCATTTATTTGACTCTGAAACCAAAATCAAAGCCGACAAAAAAATCTGGTGAGAAATGATGGGTTCGTAAAACAGCAAAGTGTTCTTTAGCCGACAAAAATTATACTATTCAAAATTTTGACGGACGGATTTTATTTTGACGGCCGGCAAAATTTATTATTAGGTTTTTTTGAATGAAATTGTATTAATTTTATTAAAAATTTCCATGAATGTAATAGTTATCATCAATTCAAACATTTTTTCTAATAATTATTATGTTGTAAGATTTTCTTTTTGTCAAAAAATGGATTTGACGGTTTCAAATGATGGTTTGCTGTTTGTGCATGGGGCAACGCCTTAATGATAATCAGTGATTACCGTATGTTTGTTCGGTGGAATTTAACAAGTCATACACGAGATTATTAACAAAATAAGAATGTTTTTTTACTTACAATAATACTGAATAATTAATGACAATTATTTCAGATATTCATAATCAATAGTAAATTGACTTCAGCTTACCTAGAAAGAAAAAAAAATCAATAAAATTTTCAATTATTTAATCTGTTTAATTATAAAGAATGTTCTAAAATATAAATTGATGTGCTACTAGTAAAAAGAACAAAAATAGGCCTGAAGAGTGATTTCTGAATAATATACATTTGAAAGTATGAGATTCTTACTTGAATTGAATCAGATTCACTCGTAAAATTTGAATCTTATCATTCGAATTCGTATCGTATTCGGAAATAGTCCCTCACCCTCTCTACATTTCACCTTTTGTACCTTTCGTCAGGTTTTTGTGCCAAATAGAAAACGTTTAAATTAGTAATTATAAGCGCTCAGTCGTACAACAGGGTATATATGTGAAGAATATCGTATTTACGAAGCCGATAAAGAATAGACGTATATTATTTAGAGACATATTAAAATTAAACACAATTAATTACTTTTGTGTTTGCTTTATAGCTTCTTTTTATCATGTAATTGCATACTTATTTTTGGTCGGCTTAAAATGTTGTTCGATTTCCATCAAAATAACATTGAAGACTTCTTTAGATACTCGGAACAATTTGATAAATCTAAAATAATTGTATTTATTAAAAAATAATAAAATAAAACTTGTGATCATTATTGTTTGCTGTAATACCTTTTATTAGGTAAGTCGATGAATTAGAAGTCATGCGCAGGCGTTTCCTTTGAATTTAAGTCCACTTGCTAATCGGAGTCACTATCGCCCGATTGAACAAAAATCCCAACTGCGTCCAACATATTTGGGGTACTCATAAATAGTCAATTTAGTCAGTTAAGACAAAAATTACAGTTTTGCAAAAATAAAATGGCTGGGAGCGTTGGTTTAGGAAATTCGCTAGTGGTAATTTGAAACTATCGTACAATGTTCGAAATGGGAGACCTGCTACATTTGATAATGATGCTTGATCAGTGGTTGAACCGGATCCAAAACAAGAAATAGCCGACACACTTTGGGGCACCTGGTCGACAGTGCAAAGACAGCTCAATGAAATTGAAAAAGTATCCCGAAAAGGTATTTGGGTTCCACATCAATTGTCGACTTCAAACAAAGACCAGCGGCGGACCATTGGCACATCGTTATTAACTAGGCAATAAAGGAATTCATTTCTTAAGAGAATTGAGATCGGCGATGAGAAATGGGTGCTGCATAGGAATTTAAAACACTCCAATCAGTGTCTTTCTCCAAATCAGCGAGTCTTACCTACACCTAAACCGGGTCTGACACTGAAAAAGGTCCTTTTGTGCGATTGGTGGTACTGCACCGGAATAATTTATTTTGAGCTACTAAAACCGGGCGAAACAGTTACAGCTGATGTTTATTGCCTAGAGTTACAACGTTTACGTAATGATTAGTGAAAAAACAGCCGGCTCTTGTCAATAGAAAACGTATCATTTTGCAACACGATAATGCGGACCTCACGCAGCTAAACAAACACAAAATAAAATTAAACAGTTTGACTGGGTGCTTATGGCATCCGCCATATTCGACCGCCATATTTTTTAGATCAATGGAACATTCTCTTAAAAATAAAAATTTCCGAAATGTGAACTATGTTCAAACATACCTTGAAACATATTTTTCATCACAATCAACACATTTTTACAGGAAAGAAATGGAAAATTTGCCGATGAGATGGCAAAAGGTTTTGGATAAGGATGATGAATATGTAATTGATTGAAAAATAATAAAAACAAATTTTTGCTCATATTTGTGTTTTATTTGGAAATAATTGATTACTTATGGATACCTCCAATATTTAAACGCTATTCAGCATGAATCACAATTATCAAATTAAGCACTTCTAAATTGATTTATTTATATTAAGATAAACTTACAAATGAACACAAGAATAAAAACAAAATAATGACGTTTATTTTCACTTTGACAGGAAGCACAATGAAGTCTGCTAGATTTGTGATCTAAAAATAACACAAAATGGCAAACTTCATTATTTCAAATTTTACGTCAAAAAGAAAGTTTCATAATAGGAATAAGTATCTGTTGCGGATCGAATTTTTCCATTTCGTATTTTACAAAATCGAAAAAATTAAACTAAACAAAGAATTAACAAAACTTAAAAATACGACAGATAGCATTTCTGTAGTCTCGCCCAACGAAAAATTAACATCAATTAAGAAATTTAACAAAGCTTCGTTAAATTAGATCTGTCACCTTAAAGAAATTTTTCTTAATTTTTTTTTTGACATTCCAACCAGCGAAAAATTATAAACTTAAGAATTTTAGTGGAACCATCAAACTTTTTTCCTTCTAATGAAATAAACATGAATATTTTAAACTATTTTGTTGTGTCACAAAATAAAAAAAATATTAATTTACAAATTATTATTCTTTAAGTGCAACCAAAATGGGGCTTTGTAATTCATAAACAAGGAACACAAAATTTTTCCATTTTTTCCATTTACAAAACAATTGGCAGAAAAATGTTGCCAAATTAATAAGTAAATTAATACCACACCTACCGCATCAAAAATTTATTTCGATTTGACATTTATTTCTTAAGTTTGGACGTAAAATCGCGCATTCTTAACTATTCTTAAGTGACGTTAATTTTTCGCTAGGCGAGAATACAGAAATGCTATCTTTCTACCGCATTTTTAAGTTTTGTTAATTGTTAATTTTTAAGTTTATAATTTTTCGCTGGTCACCACTTAAGAATGCGCGATTTTCCGTCCAAACTTAAGAAATAAATGTCAAACCCAAATAAATTTTTGGTGTAGTTATTGATGTAGATATAAAGTTTTGTATTTCATGGCTTTTTTATTTATATTTGTTCATTTTAATTTTATTTTATTTAACTGAGGTAATTATTTATTTATCCATTTAGTAACAGTTTCCAAGCGTATTTTTCCTAAAAGGTAAAAAATGTGAACATTTTGTGTTTGCGAATTATTTAGCAATATTTTTTTATTTTGTGCCACAGTAAAATAATTTATAATAATCAAGTTTATACAGTTTATTTCATGAAAACTAAAGAAAGTTTGGTTGGAAATCAAATATCGAAAAATAATGGTTCCACTAAAATTGTTAAGTTTATAATTTTTCGCTGGTTGGAATGTCCAAAAAAATTAAGAAAATTATAATTTTATACTATCGGTCTACGGTTAATATACGCCCCGGGAAACAGTTGTTTCAGTGTTACGATTATAACACTGGTTCAACTTTTTTATAAATGTAACTACTTTTCACTCTTCTTGAATTCAAAACACATAATTAAAACATTTCTATACTTTTAAGAAGCAAATAACTCTGTACTCATGGAAGCACAAACAGTACGATATCTCCCTATATAACAGTTAATGAGCTTAAAAACCCATAAAGGGATATTCTTTAAAATAAAAGCTTCGTTCTGCACTAATCAAGAAGAAAGCAATTATTTAGATTTGAGTATACGATTAACCGTTAAAAGGATTGACAAGCCCAATACGCCTTTTGGTTGTAGAACTACTTCATTTACTCTTAATGGCTGCCGAACTATCATTTATACATTTCTTCAGGTAAAGAGCAGTTTGTCAAAACTAAAAACACATTCGCTGGGGCTAAATTCGTGTCAATTTCGTGATAATATTTTACAGTTTGGTTTGTTAAAAAACTTATAAATTCATTGCCATTTGTGGCGGTGGGTCACTTTTTTGGTTTCTAGGAAAAACTGACGCAAACGATAGAGAGGCACTTTGAATTTTTGTTTCTTTTCATTTTAGGTAAGCACCACAATCTTAAAATATTATGTTACACAATATTAAGGTAATTAGTACGTTACATTCGCAAATCGGGTAGCTACATTACGTCTAACATCAAAGTTCATACATTACAAACATACTCAAACTTTAAGAAACGATAATCAATATTCCGTCCATAAATGTTCTAATCACTTTCACGATACTATGCACAACAAAATACTATCGCACCAAAAAAATGGTAATAAAGATAATTAACTTCCGGCAATGATAAAAAAAAAAAATTTCGTTCAGAAACTGATTATACATTTTCAAAGTAGATTTGCTTGTGCATCGTAAGTCGTAACGTAAACATCAAATACTAAAAAAAAAGTTTTATTGATTGATTCATTAGATATTTTGCTTATTACTAACATTATTATTTTTTTGTTGTTATTACTATTACTATTTCAAACTATTATTATTTTGAATTGTTTTTTTTTTCAATTGCGTTTAATTGACAGCCCATTATCGTTCATTTACTGTATTAGAATTAAATTTGTTTTTTCGTTTATTATTGTGTTTGTGTTATGCAGAGAGAGATTGTTTTATTATGATTATAATTTGTAATGGAATAATAATGATAATTGTGTAATTTTAATAAATATTTTTTGTAATTTGTAAATTTGGAAGGTGAAGAAGGTGGCTTACTATTATTTTTCATAACATTTGACGAGTATAGAAGAGAGTTTATTAAATTTTGAGCCTTCAGGCGAGAAATTATTGATTGTTCTCCGAGAACCAAACAAAACAGATTTTTGCGTTGAAAAATTGATAAGTTTCCAACAAGTTTTAATTGTGAGCTTAAAATGTTGTTTATGATTAATCCTCTAATTACAATCACTGTTACGGTTCTTTTGAAATGTATATTTTTATATACCATATTTTATTATATTTTGTATATTTTAACAGGGAAGAACGTTATAAGTGGTGAAGAACCGTAAGCTTCCAGAGGCAAACCACGTGTAGCAGAGTACAATGGAGTAGTTAGACTTAGTTCAAGAGGAGCATAAGCGGCTTAGGAAGAATTAAAACCTAAATCTCTTCCAAAGCATGTTTCAATAAGAGTGTCATTTTGACAGTTGTTATTTTTTTAGTTTTATCAATTTTTATTTTACGTTGCCAATTTTATTATCTATATTGCGAATCTGAATACGTATTCTGGTTTTGTCCGTTCTAACGAAAGAACGCAAATTCGACGAAATAAATCTTTTTTATTTTTTCTATTTAATAAATATTACAACTGAATCTAATTTATCAAGTAATTTATCTCTGTTGAATGGTGTTAATTGTTTGTGGAGTATAACCCATTGGTTAGTTTCAAGTTCGTCAAAGAATCTTACTGCACTGTATGTTCTTAATTATATAATTTAGTTAATTTTTAACTAACAGCAAACTACAGATTTAATACTGTTAAAATTTAACAAAATTTAAGGTCGGGCAAACGGTGGTTTAGTTTAAATGATTTTCGAACTAAATATATTCTAATTTTTCGGTTAGATTCTTTTATTAAACCAAGGTTATTTATCTACTTTTATTAAACCAAGGTTTATTTTATGTAAATTTCGAACTATCTTTAAACGATTTGGTAAATTATTCTTCCTTTTAAGTAATGTTCAAACCATTATTAAACCATTAAGTTATAACCATTTATAAAGGCAATGGTTTGTTTTAAGTACAATTTTTATTCTTTAATTTATTTTAAGTAAATTTTTAAATTATTTAAACTAGACCTAGGTTTATTTTTTGTAATTTTCAAACAATCTTTTAACCGTTTGGTTGTATTCTTACCGTGTATCAACTTTGATATAACTATAGTTTATTTTACGTAATTTTTAAATGATATTTTAACAATTTAGTTGCATTTTTACAGTTTATTATATTTTAACTTATTTTTAAGCTATTCTTAAACCTATTAGTTAATTTTTTACCAATTATAATCTTTTCTAAAGCATACCATTTTTTCTTTGTACAATTGGAAGTATGATTCTTAAAGTTGTGCTCGTTAAAGTTGTAAACCAGGTAACAAATAGCAAATGTGCATAATTTAATTCCTAACTAATTATAATCATAAAAAGCCCAGAAAAGCCCGAAAAAAGGCGATTCTTCTAAATTATCAATTTCGAATTAAAACAGTTAAACACACAGAGTGTAGATCACAATAATAATTGTGCGCAGATTAATTTGGTTAGGATCTTATATCAATATTTATATTATTTTATAAAATTCTTTAATTTAAATCTTATTCTTAATAGATACCAATTTTTTGAAAATATGGTGCATCAGGTGACCACAAAACTGCCAAAACTATCGCAATTAAAATGTTTGCTGCAGCAACATTCCTGGAAATTAATTAGACAATTTGTAGCGAAATACGCCAAACAAATCCGATTTAAACCGACTGTAAAAACGCTGAATTTTTCAAAGATTTAATGAATATTATTTGTTCAAGCGAAATTTAGACCGCAAAACCGATAAGCAATTTAAAAATTTTTAAAAAATTTTTTATTTACTTTTTAAAAATATCCAACTTTAAAGAAAAAAAGGAAAACCCAAAGAGACAATCATCCAAAACGAATCAAGAAAAGTAAAAATTCTAGCACATTTTAAATTATTTTGTAAGCTTTTTTTATTTATTTTCTGTAATTATTTTTTTATAGAAATATGCATTACGTAAAAATAGATAATTATTTTTTACGAAGAGGAAAATTATCCTCAATAGCGTGATGAGAATGGCAGATTGACTGTAAATATATCTTCGTAATTCTCATGCAGATCAAAACTGAAGTTGCAAAACTCTTAATAATTTTGCTCTTCGTAATTTTTTTTTATATACATATAAATAAAATACTCGTTGACTAAACATTTTGCTTTTAAATTTAACCAGTAATATTTAAATGGTTAGAAAATAACTATTTGGTTTTATGTTTGTTTCTATCTTTGCAATCTTTTCTGGGGCTCAAGACACTCCCAACTCTTTCGCAGTTCAGCTTTTACGTCCTACCTTACACAATAGTCAAATCGAGAACGTACGGCTAAAGGCCCGTTTTGTGTAGACCACCTGCACATTGCATTGCTTCATGCCAGCCTATAGTACTAACATGAAAGATCGGTGGTCGGTTCTACACTCTCAGCAGGGGGTAATAGTTGTGTTCATTTTCATCACCGATCGTATTCAGATGATGATAACTCCTTTTGCATCCCGCCCGCTATTCGATCCCGATACCACTCGATCGAAACGCCGCAGCTTTAACCACTGTGCCGTTTGGTCGGTTATTGGGTTACTATTTGGTTTAATTGTAACTGAAAATATCTGGTTTAATTTTAGTTAAACAGGAGTAAATATTTAATCTTCAGCCGATAATCTCTTTAGTTTGGAGTATTATTAGTTCTGTTTTACACGAAAGTGTTGATCAGCTAGATATTATGATTTTAACAATAGGTAAAGCTGCTAAAATTAATATTGCACAATCAGCAAGCAGAGAATTGTCTCTTAGTATAATTGAATATGACCGGTGTTAATTCAAGCTGATCGATTATTCGGGAACAAATACAAATTCTCCACTCAACACAATTGTTAACATCCTAATCCCTGTTGACATCTCGAGTTCGATAGATGGTAAAAATGCAAACACACATTTCATTTTCTAAATTCTTTACTCACAACAATTCGCGGCACCACTTTTAAAATACAAACAAAAACGAATAAAAATAAAATTTATCATCATCGTGTTCATTCGAATATATTTTGGATTCGTCACTCTCTTGTATTCAATGCGGTGTTGCCTTTCAGTTTCTTTTCTCAGTTTTCTTTCATCCTTAGATGACAACTAGCTTGGGTGCCTAAAAAAACTTGCTGTAAACTAAATAGGTACAATGTACTGTTATTAAAATTGTGGAAACTATTACCCACTACAAAAATGGGAAAAACGCCTCTTGCGGAAGATATATATAGTATATACCAGCTAACTAAACTTAATTACGTACATAACGCAAGACATTCGACTCAACGTGTTGCGACTCAACAAATAAAACAAATAACAAATTAAATAAATTTTATAATAAGTTAACAACAAAGTAAAGATGGGTGTTTGTATTCTTAATAAACAAATGTCACCTTATCCTTATAAAAAAATTATTTTGGATGGGATTTTGGGCCAAATAATATTTTTATTAGTTTTACATTGACTGTTGCAGGTAGTTTAGTAATAAAGGAATCGCAGGTTCGTACGAAAGTGTTTTCTGTTTTGATTTCACAAATTACGTGCTTTCAATATTTAATGTTAACATTTTCAAATTGTTCCGTGGACAAATTCATACTGATAGTGAAACGATTTAATTGAAAAGATTTGTAAAACAATTTTTTCCACAAAACGTAGTGTTCATAAATGGCTTTGTAGGCAGTAGGGCACTCAAAACTCAAAGTTATGGCTGGCAAATTTTATAAGTTTATTATGCTACGAGACTCGGATTTTATTCAGGTTATTTCGTATTGTGCTGGTCGACAATGACGGTTACAATTTTTTGTCGTTGATTAGTTTTCGGTTGAGCTTCATGAGTTATTTAACGGCAGCTTACTTGGCCGTTTCCGAAATCAACACTTGGCAAACAATACTGTCGTATTTTGACAAATTAATTTGTTTCCATTAAGAGGTTTATTCAGCCTTCCATGGCTAGTGTGTAGATAAACGGGTAGTGAAACAATAATATTGTACTATTTCAATCTAAGCCGGTGCCCAGCATGAAGACATGTAAAGCAGGGACGACTAACGTTATATAACTTTACCCGAATAACGTTAAAAAACGCTAAAATTACGAAGTTTTTCAAGAAAACGTAACCAAACCTATTAGGTTATGTTATAACGTAACCGTAACCGATACCTTTATAAAATTTAGATATAACCAAATAAAATAACCTTATAAAAAATGTTTTTGTTCCTGGTAACTTTATTTAACACTAGAACTACCGGTTAAATGACGGATTGCACATTTATTGAATTCACTTTTTTCCTCATTTTTGAATCCTCATTTTGACTGGTCGGTAGTTTTAGTGTTAGAACCTTACTAAAGCAAAGGTTATTAATTTATTTAACTTTAGATAATATTTGTTCTCTAACGTTAAAATCATTAATTAATGCTAAGTAACGTTACGTAACTTAACGTTTCACATGATTTAAGGTTAAATAACGTTATAACGTAATCAAAAAAATTTGGAAATTTTTTCCAGTAACGTAACGAAATCTTAGGATTTTCCGACCCCTGATGTAAAGAGCACGACTTGCCACTAAGCCTCTGAGAGCATGAAAAATCCAACTGACCCTAACTAGTCGATGCCGACACACCAAGAATACGGACAATCACTAACTAGGTTTTGTTTATTTAGTACTAATATAGTATTTTGTACTAATTAGTAAAATTTTTAGGCAAAGGCCTGGATGTCGAAAACTGTTAAATTAGTTTATTTTGTTCGTCTTTCAATTCTCTCATTAAATTTTTCTATTTGTATTAAATAAACGGCAGATAACACAGCCTAGAACACTCCGTGACAAATTTTGAATATGGCATTTTGTGATTAGTTCTTTTCATCCCAGACACAAATTAACGGGTTTGCGGGGTTGTTTTTCTTATTCAAAACTAATTTGTTGAATTCAATGTGACCTATATGAGTTAAGTTACGCATTTAAAATTATTATTTTCAATTTCACTCGAAACTTTTCACTCAAATCAAAATTAAAAATTTTCATTTTCTTGAAACACGATTAGGATTTGCTGACTAAATAATCTGAAAATCCAGGAATTCCTCCCGGTAAATATACAAAGAGCATTAATTTAATTTGTTCGAGTTTCTTCACACTTAAGAGACCAACTAGTTAGTTGAAATAAATCATTTATTGAGTGATAGTTTAACTAGTAGAGGCCTGACCGATACTTTACCGCTTTTAAATTTTCCGGTATTTGATATGAAATTTACAAAAATTTAACATTATTTTTTTAATTGTCTGGAAAAATCGTTACTGTTTTAAAGACAGTTAATCTTACAAATTGTTAGGAATTTTGAGAGCTTAGCTTACTAATTTTGAATATAATTAATGGAAATGTTGAGAATTACTTATCGAAAGAAAGCTACTTTATGCACATTTATAATAACACCTTCTTTCTTATGCTTTATACTCTTCAGATTTTATTTTCTATTTTATTTATTCCAACCATATTCAATATTTTGTGCATTAGCTGGTAAAATGATTTTTTTTTGAAGTCTTAAGCATCAAACTCATATTTTAAGTAAGAAATAGCTCGTTTACATTTCCGACTCACATTCCCATTTTACAAAATTGTAATCGTTAAAACTATACTAATTCGGAACGTCAAGTAATTCCACATTATTTCAAACTTGAATATATTAGAAACGGGTTTAAATTAAACACATATTTTGTGTCGTTGTTTCGTAGTTTTTTTTATGTATAATTATGCTAATAAACCAAAACAAATTCTACTAATTAAATTTATTTTATTTTTAACTAAAACAAAAATCAGCATTTTACTGCTTTCGAACCCAAAAATTATAACAAACAAAAAAGAACTGCACGGTTTAAGAGTCTCCAACCAAAATAATCATGTTTTTTAGCATTCCAAGAATCGAGTCGATTGGATCGTAAAAATGTTATTTTTCCCGCTCGAAAATTTATGATATATGTACATACTATGTATATATAAAACAACTGTTTGTGTACATACTATATAAAATAAATGTATATTGAACAACAAGAGTAGAACTCAACTTTTTCACCGAATAGCGACAACAATCGATCCTTTTTTGTTGGGCTGCTTATATGTGTTAAATATGAAAATCACGAATTTCATTATGACGTTTTCCACTTTTTATTTTGTTTTATTTATATTGTTTGTAAATTTTTATTTTTTTATTTTTTGAGTGTGTGGTTAAATAATAATAATAAAATAAATAGTTTGTTAGGCATTAACATCTCTAATGCGCAACCAACCCAAATATATGTAGATGTAATTCATAAATGAATGCAATAAAATCAAACACCTTTGCGTCATTTTTATTCTTTGAGAAGGCAAACCTATAAATATGTAGCTTTATACCTAAATAGTACATACACTCGGTACAGTACATTTCCTGTGTTTGATTGTCGTGCGGTGGCTTAAAGCTGCCACCAATAACATATTGTGGGGGCCACACGCTTCTCATATATACAAAATTGGATCTACAATATTCTAGCAAGAATTGTTTTAATTTAATGTTTTTGCTTTCTGATTTAAAAGAAAAATCAACAATCATATATACATAAGAATACATTTTATAAGAATTTATACATAAGAATAGAAGAGAGTTCATAACGCATAAAAAAATGTTTGCACGTTTCATTATAATTTAAGTGGTTATTTAATTTATTCTTTCAAACAGTGTAATGCTATTGGCTAAATGGTATAAACAAATTTTTTGTTTTGTTTAAATTTTTGAGTGTTTCTGTATAAATGAATATTTTATGACCTAACCAGCAATGGCAACAAAATGTATGGTTATTCCAAAATTTTGTCGTAGTAGGTGTCGCGATTGAATAAATCGATCGTGTTTAAAGTCCTTTTGACAATTGATTTAACCAAAACTTTACTGGAGCCATTCCGATAATTTGAATACATCAGTACTAACATTTAGGCGGTGTTAATTGCTAATTTGTGTTACAGTGGTAACTACAATCTAAATACGTAATTAAAAGTGGTCTTATTTCTGATAATAGTGGTAAACAAAGAAGTGAAGTGTTAGTCGCCGTCCAGTTTACATATTCATTGAATTGTGAATGAATATAAATTGTGTTGTCTTACATATCACCTGGTCTATTGGCGCCTTGAAGATCTTATTCATTCATATAGATAAAATATGAAATGTATCATCTTTTACTTTCTTTTATTTTAAACATTAACATTTTCAATTTACAGTTTATTTTGGGTTTATCCTCTTTGGGGTTGCCATAGTAGGAAACAAATATTTTTGAATTGGTATCTGTCGATCTCTCCGTCCCAAACGGATTAATGAATAGACCCAAACTTGATATTTTAGCCTTTTTTAAACTAGGGGTGTCCAATCAACATTCACGGCGGGCCAAATTGTACTCAAATTTATCTAAATACTAATCTTACCTTTAATAAATTTATTAAACAAATTTAGAAAAGTATCATACTTCTCAACTCTCATAATTCACTTAAAGGGTAAACATTATTTAGTGAATTGTACAGCTCAACTCCATACCCTAAAGGTCATAGGGAAAACGTACGTCACAGAATTTCGTTTCAATTTTCTTTTTTTTTTCGAATCATACTCTCTGCCTAATAAAGTTTCACTTCAAAAATCGATCTTTCAAAAGTAGTCGCTAGTTTGTACCCAGGTAATCAATTGGAGCTGAAACATTAATGCGTTTCAAATTGCTACATCCGTACCATAAATTTGGCACGGAATATTTTAATATTTTTAATAATGTTTCATATTATCCATGATTCATTGGTTTCATTGGTTGGCTACCCAGAAAAAAAATCCAGAAGCAAACGCCGGAAAAAAAATATCTGGAAACCAAAAAAATATAGAAAAAAGAAGAGTGTTGTCATCTTCCTGACAAAGTGCTCTAAAATGTTAAAATTCAAAAATGTTCATAAAAATCGATTTTTCCTTAAGAGATCTATATTATTTATGATCCTGGAAATCGCTTCGCCAACCTGGCCGACAAAGATAAAAGGAATTGTATTGTTCGTTTAGCTTCTATTTTTTTGGATTTTAACCGCAAATGCAGTGATCCCATTCAGTAATCATATTTTGCAAGGAATTTCCATCAGTCATATCAGTCCTGTCTTGACTCATATTTTCAATCTGCGATTTAATTTAAAATGAAATGCTTGAAAAGGTAGTCAAAACCAGAGCTATTTTTTCTTTGGATCAGCCTAAAATACTAAGTCCTCACCAACGTCATGTCAAGGTATAAGTACAAAGCCGGCTTTGTTATAGTTTTTGGGGTTATGATAAAATAGTGTTAGGTTGTTTATTTATACTGGATCTTATTATTATTAATACCGATGGGATTAAAAATTGATTAAATTTGTTCCAAGTAGACAAATTAATATTAACCACAGTATTAAGAAGCCCGTTCGATTTAATAATACGATATTAAATCGTATTATTAATATATTTGTCGTAATACAATTAATATATTTGTCTATAAAAAATGCCGAAAAATCAACTTTAATAATACGATAATAACGTTAATTAATTTACGCGACTTTGCAGTTTCACATTCCAAACGTTCTAAAAATGATATTGCGTTTCAAGAATTCAACAGATTAAGAATTCTATTTACTGGTGTTATTAGAAGTGCAAAATCAGCATTTTTGAACAACATATTAAAATTGCCCAAGAAATCTTTGTGGAATCAACTTTCAAAGTTGGGTTTCAGTAATAAACTGGTAAACCAGTCTGTAATCTTTCCCTCTAATGAACTCAACAGGTATTTTTGTAACGTCAGTAACCAATCACCAATTATATCCACTAGTAGTTCGTGTAACCACCATAATTTATTGACGAGATCCGACTATTTTTCTTTCAGAAACATTGATGCAGTTAAGCTTATTAAGACATTAAACTGCACTAAATCAAATGCGATCGGTTTAGATTTGATTTCGCCCAAATTTCTCAAATTAAACTTTCCTTTGATTAGTAAGCACATTCTTCACTGTTTTAACATGGTGTTAATAAGTTCTGAATATCCTACTGTGTGGAAGACAGCTAAAATTATGCATGTCTGCAAAGTTCAATAATATCTAATTATAGACCGATTGGTATATGTATTACCAGTTTTATCCAAAGTTTTTGAACATGCCATTAAAAACCACTTATGAACTACCAATAGACTTTTTCACAGTACTACTACTGCTAACTTCAACTTAATTGATGATTTAAAGAGAAACTTATATTCTCGTGTTGTTTGATTTTAGTAAGGCATTTTATTGCATACATCATGAATTATTAATCAAGAAATTAAAAAAGTTGTTTAATTTTGAGGACGTAAACAACAAGTTCACACTGATACTATATCATCTCAGTTGGCGGTTTTACTGGTGTTCCGCAAAGAGTTAGTATTAGGCCCAATCTTGTTTTCACTGTACAGGGTGTCCCAGAAGTGTAGGTTCAAATGAAGTATGGTGGTAGGAGAGGTCATTTTTAACCAAAATAGTTAAGCAAAATTTTAAAGAAGTGTCGATGGTTGAAAAGTTATTTCACTTTTAGTATTTTTTGGTGAAACAAATTAATTAAAAAAAAACCAAGAGTTCTTTTGTTTATCTTTCTGTTTAATACGACCTTGAGGAGCTTACCTTTCCAATAAAATTATCTTTATAAACTCCTTTATCTTCTCTCAAATAGAAACAATGCTTTTGTGGTCTTTTTGCTTCCCAAAAATTTTAGCTGATTTTTAAGTGACGCTGACGGAAAAACAATGTACTATAAAAAGTTTACCAACTATCAAAAAAACTTGCGACACTAATGCATATTCTAAAATGGTATCATGCGTAGAGGTATTCAAAACAAATTGTCTTTCATTAATTTTTTTACAAAGTAAGTCGTGTTTATTCATAAATGCATCTAACAAAAATTCGAGTGGTAAAACAGCTGCTTTGTCAGAAATAAAACAAAATGATTAAAATAATGTTTGATTTTATTAATTTTAAATATTATAACAAGTGTTCGAAGAGTCCACCATTTGCAATAATACATAATCGGCATCGCTGGATAAAATTTATTTTAATCCGCCGGAACGCCTGTTCGCTATTTTTAATTGTATTTGTCACTTCGATTATTCGTTGCCACAACTGATTCTAGCTCTGATTTTCTATTTTATAAACCAGCTCTTTAAAATAACCTCACGGAAAAAATCTAAAGGATTTAGATCAGGAGACTGCGGTGGCGGTTTGTTTGGCTATTTTAGTTAGAAATGACCTCTCCTATCACCCTATATCATTTGAACGCCTATGATCCGGAGATATATCAAACTGATAAACTGAGGAATGTGAATGATTTAATTGCGAATATTAATAGTTTTTTTTTTTTTTTCCTTTATTTAATATTACAACTGATTTACAAATCATTTAGTAATTTATCTTTCTTAAATGAAGATTCACATTTGACGGGTAGTAGCCCAATGGTTACTCCCGTTTGAATTTACATAGTAATTATTTTTCTCTATCCTAATGAAATACAACTGCCTAATTCCAAAGGTTTCTGCCTTTGAAGTCTTCTTACTGCATTGGTGGTATCCAACAAACTTCGTATGTCTGCATTTTGGTGCCGAGATATCCGCTGAATGTGTTTCTTCGCATGATTTTGTATTTCTTCACTTACATATTCCATGTTTAAGTCCCTATGGAGGTTATCATTTCTAATATACCATGGTGCGTTTACAATGCCACGCAGCACTTTGTTTTGAAAACATTGAATCATTTGTACATTTGTCTTCTTGGTACAACTCCAAAGTTGAATACCGTAGGTCCATACTGGTTTAAGTATTTGCTGATATAATAGCAATTTGTTATGTATTGTAAGCTCAGAGTTTCTACCTATTAGCCAATACATTTTCCTATATTTAATGTTCAATTCTTCTTTTTTCTTTTTAACATGCTCTTTCCATCTAAGCTTGCAATCGAGAGTCATGCCGAGGTATTTGGCTGTATTTGCATTTGGAACCGGCCTTGAATTAAGTTTCACTGGAATCCAGTTAACTTTCTGGTTTGTGAAGTTTACGTGAACCGATTTTGCTTCGTTTAGGCTAATGCGCCCAATATTAATAGTGATATTATTATTGAAATAAGCACTTGGGGTGCACGTAATTAACTGCTATTAAATACTACAGAGACCCAATGTATTTTAGTGCCAAACAAACAGATTAACCCCATTCCGTCTGACTAGTGTCTTGTAGAGATATTTTATGTTAACTGACAATACTCACAAAATATTTTATTTTATACTCTGCACCTAATATTGTATTCCTCAAAAAATTTATTTTGTATTCAAAAACCATTTATTTATTTTTAATTAATACCCTTAAAATTTAAAAGTTGCGTTATTTTGTTTAAATTTTCATTGTGTCAGTAAATTCACTCAGTAGGAATAGGGTTAATTTAGAATGTCTATCTACCCAAAATTCATCTTAATGGTCAAGCTGTACCTTTCTCTAAAACTGTGAAATATTTGGGCATTCATTTGGAATGGTAGTTTAATTTTGAGAAGCATGTAATTGAAATGAGGAACAGAACTTTTCTTTACGAAAATTATGGTCTATTTACCACTACAAAATTCTACTTAAATTTTAAATGAGTAGTTTTTTTTTGCTAGAATTGGTTTGTGGAGCTCTTTACCAGCTATTGTAAAGACATCGAAATCAATGGGAGGTCTTTCATCGGAGATGTGCAGAGCATTATGAGATAAAATAATTTATTACTTTATCTAATTATTACATATTTTATGTTAATTATCAAAAATACGTTTAGTTTTATTTTTAATTATGTAGCTATAGCTTATCATTTGAAAGTTGTAAAACTTAAATATGCGAATCAACAAAGAAAATAAAAAATTCTAAACTGATGCCATTAGAGCGTTTGGGATGATACAATAAATATTCCTAGAACTTCGGCATTAGGTCTTCTGCTTTTTCTAATTTATATTAATTCTATTTTTAAACTTAAATTTAGAGGAATATGCATTAAAGCTGTAAATTCTCCAACGGATATGTTTAAAAGATGAATTCTGTATATAAATGTTTAAAATTTTGGCAGCCCTACTTAAATACTTAACTCAAATCATGTAATTTTTCGCAGGGCGTCTAAATGCACTACCATCGGTTATAGAAAAATAAAACCCATTCATCTTGGTCATTAAGCATAAAAACCTCTTAAATTTGTTCAAACAATTGCCACCTCATGCTTACACATTCTATTTTGAGCAGTAGCTCATTTACAATAAAAATTTTATATGTTTATTAATTTTATTTTATTTTTTATTTAGTCAGTCATTTTTAATTCATTATTCACTGATTATTCGCTCACAAGCCATTTACATTATTACTCATTATTCAGAAATTGTTCACGGATTGTTCACCTGTTATTCACTCTTTATTCACAGAAATTCGAGGGAATGAATAATAAGGGACTACTAAGTGATTAATGTGCCAATAATGAGTAATTGTATATAATCAGTGAATAATGGCGAGAAAGTACTGTTTGAATAACGGATGAATAATACATACTAATTTAACGGATGAATAATACATATTAATACATACTAATATGTCATCAGAATAATAAGTCGAGTGAATTAGATAGTGATTAAATTTTGAACATTGTGTAAATAATGAATGCATTAAGCGTGTTAATGAGTGAACAATGAGAGAATATGATGAATAATGCGTGAATATTGGATGAATAATTCCTGAATTCATCAAATATCACTTATCATTGAACATTTAGGGAATAATGATAGAATAATGTGACATTATTCATCATTCGTCAGTAAATATTGATTGAGTGAATCAATAACAGAATATGAATATTAAGTGAAAAAAGCGTGTATAATCAGTGAATAAAGGGTGAACAATGAGAACATAATTAGTGAATAATGCGTGAATAATGAGTGAAACAATCATTCATCAGTGAATAAAGAGTGAATGACGAGAGGAAACTGTGTAAATACCAAGTAAATTCATCAATCATCATTCGACAGTGAATAATCAGTGAGTAATTAATGAATTATTTGTGATTAATAAGTAAATAACCAGTGAAAAATCATAAATTATGAATAATGACAACCCGCATCTCGCGGTTCTTATATTTTCATGCAAATGTGGTAAAAGCAATTTCTATCCTTTTGTTTTATCAAGCTAAAACTAGATTTTGATTTGACTAAACTCTGTACTAGATATAAAGGCCTAACCAGCGACTTAGTAATAAGTTTAAGTAAGAACACAATTTACAGAAAGAAAGACCATGTTACCGACCAGCGAATCTTTAAAAACTTTTTATTTAGTTCAGCAATTGCTTAACAGAGCGAAAATTAACAGGCAAATTGTATACATCACAAATTTTGCAGGAAACTCTTCTTAACAATAATACATTTTACTATTAGCATTACACTAAATTTTAACGCTGTATTTGACAGTTCGGTGGCCAACGTGTCAAATGTTCTGTAGAGAAATAATCTTGTTAAAGTGTTTCTTGCTGATTTTCTGGCTAGCCCCTAAGACCTACGTAAAAACTTTTACTACGTAAAATCTTGCAGCCTGTCCCAAGCAAGCAGCCTACTCTTTTTTTTTTTTTAAATCGATTCCGACAGATCAATCTTCCTTTCATTTTTATATCTTAATTTATTTTGAAGTAACATAACTCAGGATTTAATTTGAAGAGCATTTTAAAAAATGGATTCGACTAACTATGTTGTATAAATAAATAAGAGTTCACATAAATAAATTTCGAATTCTTTTCGCTAAGTATTCCAAATCAATGTAAATTTGGTGGTTCGAAAAGAACAAAAAACCAAGTTTGATGTTGTTTAACAAAGATCATTCGGCGTCATTTGCGAAATCATTTTTGTAGTGTTTAACCACGGTTAAGAAAATTATTTATAACACCCTAGACACACTGAATGTGAATTTTTCGAAATTAGTCGCAGTGTATCAAGCTCGATTTTAGCTAATCCCTTTGTTTTTGTATAGAATACTTAAACTAGTTTAGTTAAATCGGATTTATTAAACCACAGTCTGTCTAGGGTAGAAGGCGGTTTGTAAAATGCAAAAAAAAACTCTACAATAACACTGATAGGTATGCTTTATTTATTAAGAACGAGTACCGTCGATATATTGCATTTTTAGCGGTTAAATATTTAATTGACAAAATCAGATCGAATTAAATAAACATACAGTTTGTGAACACGATAAAATTGTGTAATATAGCGTTATAGATATGAGTATTATGTTAGTTATACGGAATAAGGGAGAATATACATATATTTACATAAATACTAGGCTAGTAAATATTATTGATAAGCGTTTCATAAAATATTAGGATTCACTTAAAATAATTATGGTAACTGTGAAAATGAATGTATATACTCGTTTATGTATATACAATCAATACGTTTAGACCTTTATCGATATGGATTCAAAATTAATGTGGGAAATAAGCAGAGAACATTTTTAACCCGTTGGTTCCCTCCACACAACATTTGAATAGAGGTTATATAAGATTTAAAATTCATTTCATTTTTCGTTTATTTATTTAAAATTTAATCATTTCACATAACAATACATAATTTATGTATTTATTTATGTTTTTATTTTTTGGATAAATGCTAAAATTTTTTCTATTCATAATGTTGTATGTGCCTACGATGAATATAAAGTGAGGAAAACTTGGTCTACCTACTCCTCCACTCTGTATACCGTTTTATAGTAAATAATATAACAGTACAACCGGTAAAACCTTTTTCACAAAATATTGTATTGATTTTCCGAGAATAATTGAAAATGAAAATGTTTTGACGTTGAATTCAAAAGTGGAAAAGTTATCAATATAGTTCAAAAAAATACCTCAACTATTTCATTAAAAAAATGACAAATCTCTCAAAGATATTTTATTAATTTATAAGTTTTGTAAATATTCATTTCGTTCTTATGCTTTAGTTTTCAGCTTTTTTACATTCGTATGCCGTTATTGTAATACATAAAAACAATTTTTTGTTGTTTTCTTAATTCTCTCATACATAAACATTTAAACAAGATTTAAACAAAACGAAAAAATTAAATGCTGTGTATAGCTATATAAAAATAAATAAAAAATCTTGAATCAAAGGAACATCACGCACAGTTCTAAGAAATTCTTGTAAAGATATTTTATATCTCTTCTTATTGCATATACCCTCGACGACTCTTCTGTATATCCATCCATCTCTTGCTCTAACCTAACCTATAAAAAAAATTAAGAAACTCTTCGTCTTATTATTATTAAGGTTTCGTTCTTTTTTGTTTTGTTTTGGATTTCGGCAACAACAACAATTACCACACGGCAAAGAACGAACAAAATAAGATTATTTTTCTTATGCTATGCATACATACATAACACATTTATACGTACATATTCACAATTCGATTTATGTTACTTTTACTCTTACCCAAATAATCATCATCATGATCATTATTATTGGTTTGTAATGTTGATGATGCTTATTGTATGTATATTGTACATACATATATGTTTCTCTAGTTACAAGCAGTATTAAGATTTCATTTTCATTCTAAACTTAATCTTATTGCCTTTTATATTATGTACGACGTACAAGTATATTGGATGAAATACATCTAAGTGCTTAAGACAAATTTTTCAACTCATTCAATCGGAATGTTGATGGATTCTAGGCTTAATATTTTTTGAAATGAACTAAAGTAAACATATCTCAATAAAAAAAAAATTTAGTATTTGGGGGCTTCTTGTATAAACTTTAGATTTTCAATTAGAAACTCGTGTAAATAGTGAAGTAAAGCTCGACATGGCTAGAACCCCGAAATAATAAAATCGTAACATTTTTAGACAAGAAGCAAGAATGGAGAGAAAACCTCCCCCGTCCTTCGATTTTTAACCTGTACAATATCAGCTTATTTGAGCCGTCTATTTTAAAAGTGGTATAAATGGAGTAATAATAATCAGCCGATGGAAACAACATAAAACAATTGATCGTGCTAACAGACGTCCACAGCAACAGATGCTTAATGGCAAACCTGGAGTATATTTGCACAACAGATATTGGACATCTAAGAGATAGTTTCTTTTCGGCCAATTCTAATCCCTGGAAGAGATTGATACTTGTTTGTAGACATAGACTATTTCAATTAACGGGTAGAACCATGCCCGACAGTAAATCAAGCAGTTCGAACAGTCGCCGATATATTTGTGAATAATTGTGTATACAGATTCAGAGTACCACTAACGCTATATTCAGATCAAGGGCAAAATTTGGAATCAGTTGTGACAAATGCTCAAAGAAACCAAACAGGATTACAATATAACTACAGCAATCGAATGAAAACGGAGGAAATATTTTTTTATTTGCTAATCCATAGCGATCAAAACTGATTTAGCCCACAAATCGTAACAATGTACATAAGTGAACTTTTCAAACAAAAGTTAATCCGAATTTGAATTTTTTGAATCGATTTCGTGCAGAAATGATATTTATTTAATCCATATTAAAAATTAATTAAGAAGTTTCTACTCTTGAATACACATGTCATTTCGATTATATATAAATACATATACCGTATGTCAAGAAATGTACAGTATGTTTACAATTGCAAAGAATGCATTCACTCTTAATCACGTTAATGAGATTAATGTATGCCGTTTACACAACTGGACCCTAATATTATATGAGCACGGATTATCCTGAATAAATGATTAATGACAAGTCAAAACTCAAAAATAGATATCAGCTGTTCATTACATTCATTGTGACAGTTGGTCAATATTCCATGATACAAATATAATAATCCACAGTATCTTGTTTCACCCACACTAAAATAAAATTGTTACTGGCTCCTACGCAATACACAAATATGTATGCGTATCTTTATTTACGCATACTCGTATTGTACGACTTCCAATACAAAAAAAAAAATAACGTATTATAATGGTCGTATCTCGTATTTTACCAAGAGGAATGGAAATACCTTGAAAACAGATTTTTCATTCCAAAACAAGTTGAACGTAAATGAATTTATTTTTTCTAAGAAATTATCTTTGTTTTTCATGCGGAAAATTATCGGTTCATTTGCCAGAATAACTCTAGCTTTTGGGTGTATTAGAAGGGGGGGGGGGGAGGGGGGAAGGTACTTTGATTCCTTAAACTAATTTGGGCCAGCTCCCCGTGCCAACATTTACACTAAAAAAATTGATTGAAGCTACAAAGTATATAATCGCCTCCAGCCAGATATCTCATTTCTGTATAGTCGTGTCAAGAATTATCAGTTGTAGTCTATATGAAGTATGATGGGGGGAGGAGGTTTGGGAATTTGGGCAAACATGTGGGACACAATAACTAAACCAAAATAAGTAAAGGGAGTGATTTGGTTTTCTCCATCACTTTCCCACTCATACGGTGTGTTTGTGTGTGTTAATAAATTCTATTTTTAAAGTTTTTTTATTTTTATATTCAGCTTGATTTAGGGTGAATTTCCTTTAGTCTCGAGAAGAGAATTTCGAGATGATGTTAAAAAATAAAAACGAACCAAAACTTTCATCGAAAATGGAAAGAAAAACTGAAATAAATTTAGGAAAATGAAATCAGATTAAAACAGGAACAACAAAATGAAAGTAATTTAAATCTTTTTTTTGCTTTAATCTCGAGGTTTATTGTGCTATACGACATAGAAAAGTTATAGGTTTTGTGGGCAATGAAGGTTGAAATCAATCGATATTTTTTGTTGGTCACAGCTATTGACATAAAAAGTATGTACATACTCGTACATATGTATGTGAACATAAGTGTCTGGGTAATAAAAATATATTTTAATGTCACTTAAAGATTTTGATTCAATTAACGTAATTTCTTTTTATAGAATATATTGACATACAACTGAACAATTTTGTATGACGATGCAGAGTTTTTGAAATTTTCAGATTTATTCTATTCTTTTTATTTAACTTTCCTATTATTATTATTATCTCCAGAGAAATCACATCATGAATAAAAATATGTTATTTGGAAATCTTTTGTGGATGGATTTTTTTCTTCCTTTTTCTTTCGTTGTGGGGAAGAAGAAAGCATTGAACATAAAAAAAATACGAAAAAAGGTTTTGCTGCCTTATGATGTGATAAATTGAAGAATCGATTTTTTTTGTTCTAAATTTGTTGATTGAGTTCCAATCAATGAAATTCAATTTTTAAAATATTGGCTTTTTAATTTTAATTTTGGTTTAGGGTAATGTTGTAAATAAATTAAATGTTTAGAGTATTAACCATCTTGGCATCAAAGCCTAAATTTAGTAGAATACTTTAAATGCTACAGTGTTTGTCAACGAATGATTTTGACTTGAAATTTTACAAATTTTTCCAACAATCTTTATAGCCATGTTAACATTTTAATCGAAAGTTGCCTATCTGTATTGATGACGTTGCAACTGCTTTTCAAAAGAAGATCTTCTTTACGCGTTGTAAATTCTATTTTATTTCATCGGAACTCCTCAAATTCAATACAAAGCGTACTACATATGACCGAATCTGCGTTTCCTATGTGGTAATGGAATTTGTCTTTATATTTCCATCGCCGTAAATTAAATTTATTTTGCACTTAATTTCTTTCACTATACACTCACACTTAACTGTTACACTTTACTGTGATATTTTATGAATAAGTACGATTTTAATAATTTAGTAACTTTATAATTAGTTTTTATTTATGATACATTTTATTATTTATTGATTAACAATATATTTAGGCTGGTGCATCTTACGTTTAGTTTTTATTTGCACATTTTTATTTAAAAAATTACCGTCAATCGCGGATTATTTTTCACCGCACCGTTTGTTATACTCGTTGCTATTCACAAAACTAACGTACTTACTTATAACGAATAATATTTTTTGTTTATCGCAAATAGAAAATTTCAAAAAGTTTTATTGTTGTTTATTCTAATTAATTCCAGATTAATAAGATAATGTAGTAATGTTGATGAATTGATGATACACTGATGGAAACAAATATTATTATTAATTATGTGGCGCATGACCAGTAACCACAGTCTTACAGGGTGTTTTCGTTTATTCATTTCACAGAAGCAATAGAAGGAACAGATTATTTAAAACGTAACCTCACAATATTCTGAACGCAATGTAATAAAATAATGGATTGGAATAAATGGAATACATTTTCCATAACATGATTTTTTTACCTTTAAAATTAAGAAACAATAACACAAACAAATTAAATAAAAAATCAAATGAATTATATTGAATAATATATCTTAAATATAATCTGAGACTTTTTGTATCCGCCAAACTTCGGGAGGGCCAAACATTGCATGCCAGAAGTGATGCCAGCGGAAATTTTACATTGCGAGCAGCTGGATCCAGTAAAAGTAATATCTACCTAGAAAAGAAAAATATGGATCTCTTGGGGAGGTTACAGAAAATGGAGCAATCATTTGCCAAGTTAAGCGAAGAAATCGAGTATCTAAAGCGAGAAAATGAACTTCTAAAAATGAATCGGGACTCAAAAGAACGTAGCAAAATAGAGGGTATTGAACCAGAGAAATTCAACTATTACACTGATGAGAATGAATTGAACAAGACGGACTGGATCCTAAAGAAGAAAAAACAGTCCGGGAAGAGTAAGACAGGAAAAGCTGAATCGTCACCAGAAGCTGAACAATTAAATGATAGTGGAACTACAAGTACCGAACCGAAAGTTATCCAATCCGAGGTCAATCAACCAAAAGGTAGTAAATCTACCAAGAACATTGCACCAAAAGTGGTGCAATCGAAAGAAAAACAACCCCCACCAATAAATATTGTGGGCGTAACCAGTTACCCAGAAATTCAGTCACTGATGAAATCGGTTACTGACAAAGAGTATAAGGTAACAGCGCTAAACAATGACGTTTGGAAAATTAATACTCTGGACCCAGATTCTTATAGAACCTTATCTATGAAATGAATTTGAATACTGAAAAGTATTAGTGGTTTACCTATGAAGATAAACAGGCTCGACCTACAAAAGTTATGGCAAGAGATTTGCATCACACTTGCTCAACCAAAGATATAATGGAATACATACAAAATAAAGATCTTAAAATACTAGATGCTGTGAATATGGTTAAAAAAGAGAGAACAGAAAATCAGAAAGGAAACCAAACTTTCAGTAAACGGTGACTCCCTCTTTTTATGCTGGTATTTGATAACAAAGAGAATGTTCAAAACATTTATGGTATAAAAGGAATTCTTCACATGAAGGTAAAAACAGAACAATGCAAGAAATGTCAGGGATTTAATCACACCCAAAGATATTGCAGCCGGGATCCGAGATGTGTATATTGCTCAGGTAAACATATTAGCCAGGTATGTACAATAGGGAGAGATGTTCCAACAAAGTGTATAAATTGTAAGGGTCAACATCCGGCTAATTATCGAGGCTGTGAGGTTGCTAAACAACTACAAAAATTAAGAGATAAAACACAAAATCAACCGCAAAATCACGAAATTCGAAGGATTCAAACTTCAAATCAGATGGATCAAAATCCACAACCAAGCAACGGAGAGCAAAGAAGAACATTTGCTCAGGTAGTGAAAGGTTCGGATTGAACCAAATATATGGGCTCTGAAAATAACCGAATTATGGAAAACATTATGAACAGCATCGATGCTATTACAAAGCGGTTGATGATGTTTGATCAACTGAAGAAAATGCAACTCCCACAACGAGAACCGAACCCCGAGAACAAAACAATTCTTAACAATTTATGTAACAGTCTCAAATCCCTTCTTAAAGAAGTTAAAAATGAATCAATCAACATCAGTGATTACTCACTGTGGCAGGGACTCAAAAGACCCAAAATGCAACTGCCTCCACTTAAAAAGGATAATGTGGGACCTGGGCAAGGGGTCACAAAGAGAAGCTGATCCAATAGACATTTTCGAGTGAAATATGAGGATGAATACGCCGTGCTAAAGAAAATCTCTACCGGTGTCTCGCAGGGGAGTGTTTTAGGACCAATCCTGTATTTACTATATACAAGGGACATACCAACCACAAATGAAGGAACCATAGCCACTTTTGCAGATGACACAGCAATTATGGCGATTGGAAGTAATGTCGCTGATGCAACGAGCAAACTCCAGAGAATGACCAATACGGTTTGTAACGTTGGCGAATCAAGCTTATTGAGAAAAAATCCACGCATATTAGCTTTACATATAAGAAGGCTTACTTACCATCTACCTATAGGAATTCACTCGCGACACGTGCCATATGCAAATACAGCTAAATACCTTGGCATGACCCTAGATGTCAAGCTCAAGTGGAGAGAGCATGTCAAAAAGAAAAAAGAAGAACTTAACATAAAGCTCAGAAAAATGTATTGGCTCTTAGGTAGAGGCTCTGAGCCTTACAATTCACATCAAGATGCTGCTATATCGGTCAATTCTGAAGCCAATATGCATCTACGGTAAAGAACTCTGGCGATGTACCAAGCAAACAAACGTCAAAATGATATAAACGTTTCAAAACAAGGTTCTTCGTAGCATCGTCAATACTCCGTGGTACCCAAAAAATGAGGACCTTCACAGGGACCTACGGATGGAATACATCAAAGATGAAATAAAAATCCATGATGCACGAGATAAGGCTCCAGGATCATCGAAACTCTTATATTCGCCATATGATAGATAACCCTGTCGTAGAAAGAAGACTCCAAAGAACGAGGCCCCTTGACCTAGTGAACTTACCAAATTAAAATTAGTAAATAGGTTTAATTAATTATGGAACTAACCATTGCGTTACACCCCAACAGAAGAGAATTTTATTAGAAACTTAAAAATTTGTAATTGAAAAGAAAATTGCTAGATGAGCGCATTCTCGGTATAATAAAATAAAGAAAAAAAAACCTTCGGAATGAAAAAACGAAAACACTCACAATGAACAAAAGGTAAAATGAATGAAAGTAAGGTGCGAGGAGTATAGGGTATTAAGGGTATTAGGATGAGATTGATGGGCAAATTATTAAAAACCAAAAAAGAACGAAGTGTTCTGATAATTGCAATGATTTATGTGAATTAAAACATAGTTACCATTTCTTCCAAAGGATGTATTTACTCGCATAGAAATAAGTAGTCATCCTCGAGGTCTACTGTAAAGTTTTCTCGAGAAAATTTCGAAACATTAACACATTGTTAACCGGTGACGAGTTAACTCGTCATTTCATGCCAAAATGTTGTTGACCGATAACGCATAATCTATTTCAATATAAGAAACCCAGGGCAAAAACTGGCAAATCCATTACTTTACTTCCATATTCAATTACAAAATAATAGCCGGTGACATGACATAATTTCTGTGTAAAATTTCCGGCCAGTACCTATAAAACATCAGTCAAATAGATATTATATTTATAGAAGAAGCTTTTCTCTTTTAATGTAGAGCTCTTTGCGACATACAATCAAAGTTCCGGCAATTTAAATATCGTGGAAATAAAGGATTGTGAGCATACCAGTAATATACATTGGGGAAAGACATAATTTTGAATGACTTAGAAATAACATACATATCAACGTCAACTTAAATATTTAAATAGAAAAAACTGTTGCACGTAATAGAAGGGACTTAAAAAAAATGCTTCCAACAAAAGATTTATGAGGTTAACATTAAATAAGGTGCCGTAACAAAAAATATACGTTTTTATTAAAAATATAAAGTTGATATTGATGTGATCTTAAAAGATTATTTTATAAATGCTAAGCATTTATATTAATTAAAATAAAACATGCAAATTTGCTTTTAATTAATTTAATTAAAATTATAAATTTTATTTTATTTATCACCACCATTTTTATACATAAAGATGTGGTTGGCGACCAACACCTGACAACGACGCGTTGTCGCTTTGTAGATTGAGATGAACTGTTTTATTTTTATTTTATTTTTATGTTGTCCGTCGTTGCCTGGAAGAGACAGTTGTCCATTTATGTATTGGGTGTTTCCGTTTGTGTTTCTTTCTGTTCGTGTTTTGTTCTGACCGTGTGGCGGCGAACGCATGTATGAATGCGTGAACCGCCACAACTTCAAGGCCTTCGAAAATTATTGTCAAGTTTCTCTCACTAGATCCTTAAATATGAAAAAACCTTAAATATGAAGTTTCAGTTCGATCGGCTAAACCATATGGGCTGCATAGAGGCCACAGCCAGACTGACAGAAAATTTAAAAAATCAAAAATACAAAATAATAAATTTGTAAGAAATTTGCGTAACAAGTTTCTTAAAATTCCCTGTTCGTAGAAGAAACTGTGTTGGCCCACACCTTAATTTTATTTTTTATAATTTTTTTATTTTTATTTTTTTCATTTTTGTTTCTAAATTTGTAAATTATGTATTAAATTTGTTTTAAATTTTTTTTTTGTAATTTTTTTTTTTTTCGGAAACATTTTGTATTGTTCAATTAATCTTATACTTTTTTGAGGTATTTGCAAAATAAATTGTCTGGACCAAGGGAGTGGCTAATTTCGGTTGGTCGATTTGGAGTAAAAATCACTGGGACCTTCCAATTTATCAAAAAAGCTTACTGTTAGCTTATTATTTTACTTATGTAAAAGAAAGTAAACCGGTTTTGGAGTGGCAAGAACATTTCAAGATGTGTTTTTCCAATGAACTAGTTTTATAACTGAATTCTAGAAAGTGGAACTCTTGTGAAGTCCAACTTGCCAGCAAGCTTTGAATATGTTTTAAAACCAGTTGTCTTTCATTTGTAACATACTTATCAAATTAACATTTTTAGCTTTATAGGATGAATAGGGCTATGTATTTCCAGTTTTTTCAGGCACCGATCGATGACAGAGTGTACACAGACAATTTCTTGAATATTTAAGTGCCGTTGTTCTGAAAATTGTTCAATAATCTGAGATAATAGGAACTTTGAGCATTCCGATTTGAGTTGACCGATATTTTTACCGCTGTATTGTTAATTTTGTTATGATAATGTGGAGACATAAGATAAGCTCCACAAAACTATACATTTTATCAAGGGAAAATCTTTCATTAAATCGTTTAGAATTCGTATTAACGCACTATAATAGATGTCGTTGCCGGAACTACTACTCGGTACCTTGGCTATATTTATATTTTTAATTTCTTTTACTCTAGTAAAATAAAGTATAGTAATCATGAAAATTTTGGACCTATAAATTTTTAGAGATTTATCTGTTTTGACGTCCCTTGATTCAGAAAAAGTGGGTTTCGAAATGGTGTCTATCTGTATCCTCTCTACAGCCCAGATGGTTTAACCAATCGAACTGAAACTTCAGATTTAAGCTTTTTTGATAAATTTGGAGGTCCCGGCAATCGGCTAACCGGAAGTGGCCACTCCCTTAGTCCAGAAAATTTATTTTGCAAACATCTTATTAAAATGTATAAGATTTACAAAAAACTACTTAGTAAAAAATGTTTCTAAAAATTAAAAAAAAATAAAAATAAAAAATAAAAAATTTAAAAAAAAAATTTTAAAATTTAAAATTAAAAAAAAAATTAAAAAATTATAAAAAAAAATAAAATTTCTCAAAATTCTCTGTTCGTAAAAGAAAGTCGTGTGTTGGCCACACCTCCATTTTTTTTACTATTTTTGTTCCATATCGATATCCTACATTTTCTAAAAAATCATTCTATAATGTATAGGAACAAACTAAATCAGCGGCCAAGCCAAATTAGTAATTTTGACAAATTGTGATAATAGAGCAATAAAACTCTGATTAGAAAAAAAAAGTCAACTGTCTCCGCGGGCCTCATTCCTCAGGATGGAATAAATATTGCTGTGGCTTTCACACTCATTCTACACTACAGTAATAAATTCTGTGACTCTCGATAAATAAATAATTACCGCGTTGTCCAGTTAACTTTTGTTTTTCTAATCGGAGTTTTATTGATTTATTTATAATCAAAATTTGTCAAAAATACTCATTTGGCTTGGCCACCACTGAACTAAATCATTCGAGGTATATTGAATGTACTTTTGTACCAAACTAGTCGTAACAATTTTTTTTTTTTGTAAAATACGTTAGGTTTCTGTTCCATACGCCAAAAATCTGTGGGTGGCCCGAACTGAAATTATAAATTATTAAAAAAGAGGGTATGTAACTATTATGATTTAACAATAACCATACCATAATAATTAAACAATAGTAATACCATATTCTACATTTTCAGATTAAAAATCTCTAGAATGCCATATAAATTTGTATTCAGATAATGATATGTAAAATGCTTATATCAACCGGAGGATTCTATTAGCTGAATAACGAATTGAAAATTATAAAATGAAAATTATAATTTTTATACGTTAACTACATTTTCATTTTTGAAACCGAATTTTATAAAATAATCTTAAAACTAATCAATTTCGAAATGATATGGGAAATCCATTAGAATTTTCTGAATTCCGAGTAATTACAAAACCAAAATATAAATTTATAATTGCATTAAAAATTTCTATTGAAAATTATGAATGTTGATCGATTTTGTAAAATAATACCTATTATTAATGTCGATCGAATCTATATACTACCTATTTAGCTTCAATTTTTCAAATTCATTTGCTAATTGGTAAAATTATAAATCTCGAATAGATTTCAATTTTATACACAGACCCACATAACGATGTTTGTTTAAAAAAAAAACTGTGTATTAAATAAATTTCTTGAAGCTAGGAATGAATTAGTGTTGACGAACGATACCAAAAGTAATTTGAATAAAATCAAAATAACTAAAAATTAATTTATTTCACCAAATGTTAAAGGAAAACTTCGCATTCTTTTACTGATTTTGATCGAAAGTCTACTCCCACAAGCCAGATTTTATCAGTTTTGACCATTTTCTCCTAAACGAATGAAAATATAAATTTACCGTACCTAATCCTCTGGAATTCGTGTAAACTTGGAACCACATATATGTGTGAACTATTTATGAAAAACCTGAAGTGCAGCTGAACACTGTGAACATAATTTAACTTAATTTAAAAAAAAATATTTCTACCGGCGAGCTCGAAAGCAGAATAGCAAAAATAGATTAACCTCTGTTGGGTAAAAGCAGAATATCAAAAATAGATTAACCCCTGTTGGGTTAAATGTCAAGTTGACTGACATCGTCACTTTTATTGGATTTGGATATAAACTAATTTACTGAAGAGTTGAATTGAAGAATCTTGACGTGTGGTACAAATATGCAGTGCTGTGCAAAACTAAAGCAACAACTAGGTCTAGAAACTTTAAATAGCAATATCTCTTATTGAAAAAGTTCACAAGAAAACTTTTTGCCCTCATTATATAGTAATAAAAGTATGCAATACTGGTAACATATTCAAAAGAAAAAAAAAATTTTACAATAAGAAACAAAATCGAAACGAGTCATTTTCTGTTCAGTTAATTCAGAGCATTTTTGAGAAATTTGATGGCGCACAATAAGTACAATACTACTTTTAAGTCGATGGTTATTGACTACTTTTCGAAAGGAGAGTCACAAAGTGCAATTGCCAAAAAATATAAAATTAATAGGTCTATTGTTTGTCTATTGATTAAGAAATATAAGACAGCAAAAGATCTCACGACACTGCATTTAGGTGGCCGACCTAGAAAAATTTCGTATAAGATGGAGAGAAGGATTTGTAAATTAATTTAAAAAAATCCTTTTGTGTCTTCTAAAGAAATTGTAAAATAATTAAATTTAAACGTCCATGACAGCACGGTCCTTAGGCTAGCTATAAAAAATAATTTGAATAGTTATAGACCTGCAAAGAAACCAATGCTTACTTGGACTGTGGATAAGTGGAGAAGTGTGCTTTTCAGCGATGAATCGAAGTTAAATTTGTTTAATTCGGATGGCAACTGTTTTGTCAGACGACGTAAAGGTGAACGCCTTAATCCAAAGAATTGTAGGGTCACAGTGAAGCACGAGTGTAAGTGATGGTGTGGACTTGTTTTTCAGGTCATGGTGTCGGTCCCTTTTATCAAATTGATGGCATTATGGACCGCTTCAAGCATAAAAGTATTTTAGAGAACCAAATGTTGCCTGATGCCGAATAGAATATGCCGCTTCGGTGGGTGTTCCAACACGACAATGACCCAAAACACACACCGTTGCTGGTAAAAAAAACTATTTAAAAGACAACGGGATTCAATTTATTGATTGGCCGGCACAATCACCAGACTTGAATCCCATTGAAAATCTTTTCGGAATCTTGAAACGAAAAGATAGTGGGCAACGCTTCGGAAGCAGGCAAAATCTTTTCCAAGCATTAAACAATGAATGGCAAAGTATTAAACAATCAACCATTCATAATTTAATATTATCCATCCCTCGTAGATGTGCGGATGTAATAAAAAATAAAGGTTTACTAAATATATTATATATTCAATACTAAATATTGAATTTGTTGCTTTAGTTTTGCACACTAAAAATAATGAAGTGCCTCGTTTTCTTGTTGTTTTAACAATTTTTTTTTGTCTTTTAAGAATAGATAAGAATAGATTTAAAATATAGAGACGATGAATGAATAATTTGATGTTTTTTTATTCTTGTTTTGTTGTCTTGTATATATTTTTATTCAAGAACAGAGCAACACTTTGGCTATTGAAATATTAATAATTATTTTACCATTATTAAATAATTTTAACCAAACCCCTGCTAAATTAAGAAAAACCTTTGGTCAAATTTCATTCTTTCAGCAAGCTAAACATAATCAATGAAAAAGAAGAATATACTAAAATACCACAAATTACGTGATTTTTATAAGTTTGATAACCGTTGTCTTCCAACCATAAGAAAATCTGAAGTGCAGACAGGTACTGTTTAGGTTGAATTTAATAAACCCAAAAAAAAATTTAGCACAACCGAAGGCAGAAAAATACAGAAAAATTAGACAACCTTCACAATTTGATGGTGATTCATTCAAAGCAAATAAAAAATCAATGGAAATAAAGTTGTCGTTCATTTTACAATCCCTAGGTGAGAAACGATTTTAGCTCGAGGAGCAAATACTTATACAACTCAAAACTTGCAGAAAAATATAACTGAATTGGCCACATTTTTTGATCACTTCCGAAATTTTCAAGTTAAATGAGATTAAAACAAATTTGACAGCGATCCATGGTTTAAAGTTACTTCTTCACTAGAATTTGAATTTTAGTTTGAAGTGAGTTTGATATACTTAATTTCCAATTTCCAAAGTAACATTTTTAAAAATCTGAATTTTAAAATCTTGAATGCTATCAAATTTTTCTAATAAAATGTATTTAGATTTTTAATAAGAGTTTAATAGTGCATGAAGATTTTTTGAAAGAGTTTGAAGAGCTTACCAAGGTTTGAAAGTTCTTATTTTAATTTGAAGAAGAAACTACGGCTAGTGTTTTCAAAGCTTTGGATTCAGAGACTTTGAATTTCTATTTTGAAGTTTGAACGGCTTTAAAATAACTTTGATCGATTTTAAAAGAGTTGGAAAGGAATTTGATTTCTAGAATACTTCAAATCAAAAACGTTTTAGAAAACCAATACGAAACCTAGTTTGGAGTGTGTAGTGTATTTGCAAACTTTGATAACAAGTTGCCGGAAAATAATTAAAAGTTATTTTGTTTGTACACCCAAAGAAGCATCACTACACCGAATTAAATTTTAAATCGATACTTAGCGGCTACTTGGCACTCTCCACTGTATTACAAGCGGTTATAAATAAAACGAAATTGTTTTTGTCTTTTATATGTTTTCTCTTATCTCGTAAGATTTTGATAAAATAAAAAAAACAACAACCCAAAATAAAATTCAAATAAACAGGAACCTTAGAAAATATAAATAAATTCGGTTGTTGTTATTGTCAAATTCATTTTTAGTTGTTCCGTGTGTTTGTAAACAGAACATATACAGGGAGAAGAATTAAGTAGGAATGTAAATAGTGGAACCGGTTAAATTTTAGCGTTTTTTTTTGTGTGCCTGTTCGAAATGGAGAAACGTTTAATAATATAATAAAACAATGTACTTAAGTAGCGCATTTAATTAACAAAGAAGAAGAACTGTTAAAACAAAAAAATAACTCCGCCTTTGTAACAAAACGTATTTCAAAAATTCACAGGCTGTGTGTGGAGATGTTCATTCTGTGTGTCAAATTTGTTTCGATTATTTCCACCGCATCAATTATTTTTGTTGTAATTTAATCCAATTTTTTCTTTTCCTGATCAATTTTACACATCAATACACGACAAACGTCTTATCAAAAATGTGAGGTGACTCAAGAAATTTGATCTAAATACTTCTCTTACCATTTATTTAACTAAATAGTGTAAAATATTTCTATAAAAAAGGCGTTTCATACACTTACCAAATATTTGCATCCGATTCGTTTTTAGTATTTGTATTGTATCCCAAAAAATCTAGAAGAAACAAAAAAAGAAAATTTCATTAGCATATAAATGCCTGATTTTACTGTCAAGTGTTAATTTTTTGTTTTTCTCTAGAACTATCGACTTTCGAATATAAAACTAAAATTTACTTTTTTTTTACCAACATAATACTATATAACGATCGTGACCGAATTAGCTTAATATCATATCGTGACTCTATGAAATAACGACAAGATATAGTGGAATAAAATTATTGATTGTTTTTGTTGTTGTTACTTCGGTGAACATAAACATCGATTTTAATCAATATATTGAGAATATGGCCTTTGAACTGAAATGCCTCGAAATCGTATATCTTCTGTTTTATGTAGCAAAGGTGATTATCGAGGTCTTGACAGTACCAAAATGGCATGAATCGGATTAATAAATAAATCAAATTGTCTCCCTCCTAAATATACCATATACATTGTAGTACATTTTAGATTCACCTGATTTTTATCTAAAAAATTTAATTTCCTTTTTAATTTATTCACCATCCGCGCGCATAAATTTATGCAATCTAATCTATTATTAATTCGATTTGATATTATGTGAATTCCCCTCTAAACAACTTACAATATACAAAAAACCCCATACATTTACAAAAAAATATGCATTTTAATAAAACGAATGTAAGAGGTGAAGAGAGAGGCAAAATAAAAAAAAAAATAAAGAAATAAATTAAAGAAGTAGTTTCTCGTGTTTTGAATTTTAAAAATATTCATTGTATGCATATACATAGTTTTGAAAATAAGCAAAAAAAAAAAAAAAATTGGGATTTGATTATTGAAAAATTCTTTTCATAGCACACACATTAATCTATTGTACTTGATTGAAAAATTAATAAATTAAAATATTAATTAAAATTTTTGAAACCAACACAAGAAATTGTGAATTCGCAGCGTGTGTCTCTCCATAAATTATTGGCATTTACCGCCACATTTAATTCGACTCCAATTTGGAAAAGCAGGTCGCGTTTTCATATCTGCACAATTTTTATTTATTTTGAAGTATGGATTCCATAATAACTAAAGTTTCGAGTTAACTTTAGTTTCTACCTAATGTGTCTTGTTTAACCTTAAATTCAAATCAATTTAGTTTCGAAATAATTTTTTTTTGCGAACATCGCTAAAACAGGTATTGTGAACGGAACCAAATTTCATTTTGAAGGATTCTATCCTAAAATAAAGTGGGTGAGCTGAAATTTCATATGGGAAATTATAAATTCGAAACATTTTATTCAATTACAGTAGGTTCCACAAAACAGTATCTCAAAAAACACAATAAAAAAACTAATTGATATTTATTTCTTATAGTAGTCATTAAAACTAATTTCGCAATTATCTTAGTATGTAATCCAATCGGCATTGTTGTCTATTATATACTGACGTCTCCTAGTGCAACTGTCACTTAATTTGGTCCAATGTTCTGGAATAAATTCTTTCCAAACATGTTTGTGCTTCTTTTTCTTCTAAGCTTTATCTTCATAATACCCTAGACATAATGCGATTTAATAAAACCGACTTAGTGACTTTTTCGATATTAGCCGCAGTGTGTCAACCTCGATTTAGCTAATCCCTTTGTTTTTGCATAGAAACTTAAAATAGTTTAGCTAAATCGGATTTATTAAACCACAGTCTGTCTAGGGTATAAGATTCCGACATAACGTTTTCGTTTACCCAAGTCGGACTTTTTTCCATGTGTCGCTCTGTCAACAAAGGTATATACTGTGTGCTTCTATTTTTAATATTGAATTCCTCAAGTCGCCTTCGTCGAATTGTGTTGATTGACACTTCAAAACCGTTCGCACATAGCTTTTGTTTTTTCCTTGTCGTAAGTGTATTGTTAGCTTCCTCAAACAACTTCTAAAGGACCTTACTGTCCGTTCTTCTCTGAAGTGACTCTATCTAATCCTCCGCCAGGTAAGTCATCCACATTTCCACGGTCTCTATACCGCTTAATCCACTTCTTCATAAATGGGACAGAAGTTTCGGTGTATTTTGCTACCTGCTTCAAAAGCATTTTCGGTCCTTTGGTATGCCATTTTAATATTGTGGTTTACGAACCAAATGCTTAAAATGATCTGAAGAAAGAAGTTAACGCGAAAAGGTAATAGAGAGAAAAGAATAATTTTACCTGCTCCAGTGTGGGGAGAAGGGGTTAAACAGTAAGAATAAATTGAGATACTTTCTTGTGGAACAAATTTTGTATTATTGGTTATTCTTGGTCACATGAAATTCTTCGAAGTATTCCAAAGAAAGAATCCATTTTGCAATCTGCGTGCTGGCAATAAGTGCAGCAGTCTTATATTCCCTCGGAAAAATATATTTCCTTGGAAAGAGGCATTTGGACCTTCTATATCGATATTGATGTATACGAAGCGCTGAAATGGAGCAATTGCTTACGGTGTTGTGCAAATGTTGCACAAGTTTTCGAAGTCTCGGCTGGACCAATTTATCGGCAACTAATTTGGTCGTGAAGTGAGTGTAAAGATCTTCGCAACGACAGACAGAATGGAATCGCTTGAAGCATCGCTCAAAATTGCGGTCTGCTATTGTGATAATTTTTCCCTTTGATGTGCCTTGCGTACGTTGTAAACTGGCTTATGAAATCTGGTAACTGTAGAAGTGGTATAGGCTGGACAGATTTTGGCACAAAAGTGTACTTAACGATTTGTGATTTTATATAGAATAGACGAATATTTTGATATACATCTACTTTCCGGTCGTAAATAAAGTTGTTCGTTGTCTGTAAATTTCACTGAAAAATATCCGAAAGGTTGACTTCCTCTTTGTTGGTCTCATGCAAAATTGCACCAACTGAGCTGTCTTTGCTAAGCTGTTGTTGCATTTGCTGGATGCATTCTCGTCCAAACTTTATGTATATTTATCCAAATTGGGTGGTTAAGTCGCGACAGTTCAATGAAAAATTCTTGACAAACCAAAATTCAACTTTAAAGTATACAGTAAGAGTCATTTAGCGTATTTCCTTGACAAATTTACAACAACAATTGCAAAAAATAAATCCCCGCAAGAATAACATTAACCCAAAAAAAAAATTGGGTTTAATTAAACATAATTCTAATTATTGGTTATGATACCTGCCACCAGAGTCATAATACATTGTAAACTTATATTTTATTTCGAAAGGTTGGCTTTTGTCAATTGAATCAAATTGGCTATTTTCTTGGAAAAAAAATTAACCCAAAATAATTCGAATTAAATGTTGGTCAACAAAATACGCTTATTATTGGTTTGAAATTTGGCTGCGAAAGGTTTGATTTTTCGAGCTGAATTTCGATTGCTGTGTGGCAAGGCAAAAATGTCAGCTCCGGTGTCAATTAGGAATGTTTTATTAGAAGATGAATCTGCAACGAATCTATGTCATCAATATTGTGTTTCAGAATCTAGTGTTCAGGTTCATGTTGTTTACCGTTTGAACGTTACGAGCTAATTCTGCATTTGGATTGATACAATTCGTATAGTTTTTCCATGAGCTCGCCAATGGGAATTTTCTTTAGTAATTGGGCGGAAATTTAACTCAATTCAAACTAGGTTTCACATAATCAAAACAGCTTGACGAAAACAGAAAGTAATAACTTAATTCAAAAATTTCAATCTCTTTATCAGGCAGTTAAACCAATCTTATAGTTTCTAGGCAAGCATGTCGTCAAATAACATTTCAAACTGTACAGGAAAGTTTGAAAGAAGCCACCTTAAAATTCTTAAAATTATAGCTAGTTATGATCAGAGTATTATCTTCTCGTTGAAACATAATCATATTACTGATTTCGTTGTTTTCAGATTTCGTAAAATCATATTTAATTCATGATTCAAGATGATTTGAAATTTTAAGATAAACTTTAAACTGGCACCAACTCAATTGTTTTATATAAGCTAACCTACCATATTTTGAAATTTCTACAATGTGTAAAAGACAATGGCAGTTTTGAATTTCACTAAATCTTCTTGTGTGATCAAGTATAGTTAGAAAAAAATTTCAAGACACCTAAAATACCAAAAAGAAATTTTGGTAGCCAAATATTAAATTCATAGTTTTCGTTTTAATTTGGTTAATGTAAATATGGGAACAAACACGTGTAGAATCACAAGATCGTACCAATATCGTTACGGTTTCGATTTAGTTCCGTGAAGAAACCGGTTACAAATAAAAAATTAAATTTAGTATAGCTAAACGTGGCTTGGACGTTCTGAACTCTAACAAGTTTAGACTAGGCAAACTCATAAATTTAGAGATTGAAACAAAGTTTACGCTCTTGAAATCATTCTGTTGCGATGTGAAACAAGTAAACGATAGGATACAATACCTACCGATCTTTGCAACTGCATATATGTACACAATGGATGTGTGCATGCAAATTTTAGGCTGGGCAATGAGCAATTGTTGATGAAGTTGAAGCTTTTCATTTGGGAAGAAATATCAGAAGTAACAAGGCTATTTCCTAAATTGCCACAGCAACTTCAAGGGGCGAAGAAGATAACATTGACAGCTTTCTAATCCTGTAAAAAATGTTGGCGACGAATGTACGTACTTATATGGAATTACATGAGAAAATCTTTAAATTTTAAAATTGTCTAAATGTGTGGCTTAAATGATTGGATTTTTAACACACTAACAGTATCGGTTGTATTACTTTTGACCTCTCCTAGACTTTACTAAGCCAGCAAAAGAAATCCAATTAAATTCTCTAAAAAATGGTCAAAAATGTTAATATAATCTAGGTAGTCTAATTCTTAAATATTATGTTACACTTTATGGTCGATGCAAACCGAGAAACGTTAGCTCTTTCTATACAGAAAACTGAAAGTTACTGATATTTTCGGAAAAAATGTTTCCAGCACGAGTCTTAAAATGTTGTCGTGCCAACGACTTTAGCATTGATATTGTGGTGGATTGTTTGTCTGCGTTTAGTATTCAAGTAGAATAAAAATGTGTTATTTACCATTCAAACATCGTAAAATATGTACGGTTGTCGATAAACAGATCACAGAATTTTGAAATTTGATTAATATTTAACGATCAAGGTTCTATTTAATTCAAAACTTTTATATGAAACTATATCTGAACCTTACTGGTGGTGTTTAGCTTTATGGTTTACCTACGAAACAAAGATATTTATATTACGAAAAGTAGTGGTGTGAATTGTATGACACAATTGCATAATATTCCAACCATATCATTTGCAGACTGCACCAACAATTCTGTGTTATCTTTAAAGTATTTTTGTCCATAATATTTATGAAGCGCCATAAAATATCATCGATCGAATGTCATCAAAAAAAAAAACCTTACAAAATATCCTTCCACTTGCCATTTATGTGCACCAATGTCAAAGTATGAACACATTCATTCCGTCTTATTTAAATTTTCTTATAATCTCTATATACTTCATTTCATTAGTAAGAATATTTATATTAAACAAACACTATCGTATACTTATATCTATACATTATATACAAAGTTAAATATTTATTAATCAGCTGGTTTATGTAACACATACACACAAATAATACAGAATATACACGTAATATATGAGAGAGATAGATAGCTCAATACCAAAAGAAATAAATTAAACGTCTTACAAATTATATTTAATTTTAATTTATTTGGAGTTAATATTTTCGGAAAATTGTAAGAGAATTTAATCCAGTTTCTATATGATAATGAAGAAAACAAAGGCTAAAAATAAAGAGTACATAAAGCCAATCTGTCAATGGAGTGCTGGATAATAAATAAATCAAAAAAAATTAAGAATTGGTAATTCTTTTAAATTAGTGTACCGTCGGCTTTTCAATTTATTTGCCTTTTTCGTTGAGGCAGAATTTTCTTGGCATTTTGATAAAATAGTCGAATGGTTTGAAACAAAATAATAAACAATAGATATAGCTAGTTAGTTGAGTATAGTGTAATACGCTTTACCTTTTCTTTTTTAAATAAAATTAATAAAATTTTAAAAGGTTCTCGGTTTCGGTAGATTAGAAATTTAAATGAGATATACTTAGATATATCTTAACCATATAAGAGGTATCGAACATCTTTACTAAAAACAAATTTTTTTTTAAACAGTTTATTACATTTATGATGATGGCCGTGTTGATAGTTTTAGCATGTTTTTTGACATGGCTCTCTGTTATCTATAATTTTATGGGTATATTGAACATCATAAACTATGATGTTGTTGTTGTCGTTATTCGTCTCTTGTATATACAATATTTCTCTTGATAGCGAAATTAAGAATTTTCTATTTTTTTTTAGTTTAGTTGCTGGGTGTGGTTTATTGCGCTATATAATATGTTAAGTTATGGCTATATGTGGTTTACAACAATAAAATGCCTGTATGTAAAGTAAATACATAAAATCGTATTTTATGTGGTTTATGATTATTAGATTTTAGGTGGTTGAATTTGGCGTGCAAAAATTAGAGTGAAGTGGGTTTTTATTGCTCTTCTTAAGAAATGAGTTCAAAATTAGAAATTATGTTTTTCGGTTGATTTACCGTTAACAAAATTTGGTTTTTTGTTCAATTTTTTTTATTTTTAAATGGACACACTAAGTTTAAGATCTGGTTTACTACGCCAAACCCTATGATACATAATTTCCTTCTCCGGTCGTAAATTGAAAGAGGTTCATAATTTTCTGCTGTTTCATAATTCTATCACTATAAACATAAAAAGGCTGCCTAGCAGGAATAACAGCTACAAGATTTAGTAATTTTAGAAATTTGTTGTTTGAAGTAAACTTAACAATCACTATAATCCAACTTGTGGTTTCTTTATTAGTCATGTAGATGGTAGCGGACCGTTTTCGACCCTAGGATTAAGGAAGGAATTGCAAACAAAACTTGAAGATGCGTTTCAATGATGCCTGAAATATTTTCATCCTAATAGTGTCTTTGGTTTCAAACACAATTTTTAAATTATTCGACATACTATGAACAACCTGCGTTACACTTCGCTTGCAAGAGTTAGTTTCTCGCGTAAAAGTACCTCATAAACTAAGTTTTTTCTGAAAATACTAGTTCTATTCAATTTTGGTGATCGAATTAGTAACAATATTCCAAGATTCGCACTCGGTAATAAGTGGATCGTTCAGCAACTCGTAAAATGGCAGCTGAACACACTGATAACGCTGAATGGAACTCAAACAAACTGCTAAGGGTTCCTCAATTTTAAATTTCCTCTTCTACTAAGAAATGTTGAATACAAGAAATTTGGCATAGCTAACTGATTATAAGATCATTCTGTGACAAAACTGAATGAAGAAAATCTTTTTATTTCGCTTCCATCACAATTTTCTCATTTGTGTCCAGTTCTCACAAGAAAAACATGCGATTCTCTTTGTCCAAATGAAAAAGAATGCTGACTAAAATCGAACTGGATAAATTTGGAGTTATCTATTTTAGCGTTTATCTTACAAAATCAATATAGAATCGAGTAAGTGTAAAAAATATAAAGTACTTTTTTAGAATTAGCTTAATTCGACTCAAGAATTTTTTTAGGTTCGAGCAGAGTTAAGTACAAAATGACTCGACTCCGTCTATAGTGAAAGAAAACCTAAATGGCCAAATTTTATTAAAACCAAACTAATTATTTTGGGATTTCCCTTAAGTAAACTGAACATTTTGTAATATAGGTCATCCTTGAGTTACGTCGTTCTGAGCTATGTTGTTTTTGAGTTATGCCATTTATAAATTACTCCCTTGATTTGAGTTTTGTTGTTTTTTGCTTTAAAAAAAAACCTTTGATGTTTTTGTTTGTTTTTGTTTATATTTTTATTTATTTCTCTTTTTTGTTTTACTTCCATCGTTTTGACTTATGTCACGTTTTCAAGAATATATCAATGACGTAGCTCAAGGATGACCTGTAAATATTTACGTACAAATTAGTTAAAAATTAAATTATATTGTCGTTTAAATTCACATTTCAAATTACCAATTTATTTCTTAATCATATACCCCTATTCCCTTGGTCGTGTCACTTCATTCGACGTGATAATTGTCGCGTCACTTCAACTTTAAATTGGTATTCTCTTAGTCGATCGAAGTGATAATTTAACAGAATGCGACGTAAAAGAATGTTCGTCACTTCAAACGACGATAGTCGCATCGATCGACTAAGAGAATACCAAAATTTGATTGTCGGTACAAGTGACAAGTGACACGACTAAGGGAATAGGGGTGATATATTCTCACGACCAAAATATTTGGCGATTATGTTTTTTTCGTATGACAACATTTTGAGACAATCTACTGGTGAATGTCTAAATCAATACATAAATTTATAATTTTGTGGAAAGAGTAGCGAAAAATTCCAACAATTATTGAGTGTTTACTTGTTTGTATTCAGTTAGATTTCCGAACGTTCCGAAAATTACATTAATCGTTCTTTTATTCATTCACGAATATTCACAATAGGTATAATAAGAGGAATATTCGGTCAAACGTCACATTACACTATGCATTGAAATAAATAAATAAAAAATACTTATTTAAAAACGATTGTGGATTTGTTTTTAAATTAACAACAAATATTTAAATTATGGAGTTTATAGAAATTTTCGATAATGATGGTAAACATTTATTATTTATTGTGTTCTTTTATTACATTTCGTCCAGAATATTCTGCTGGTACGTTATTATTATGCTATTCTTTGTGTTCTTTCTGTAGAGTGAATAAATGTAAACACCCATTAACAAGCCACATGACACTCAAGCCAATTAAAAATCGCATATACTTAAATAAATTTCACATGTGAACCAGTAAACTTTGTTATTTCGGTCAAATAGCAACAACATCAGTTGACCTATAGCCCATCATCTATATGAACTAATCAACAATTCAGAAAAGGCAATTCAGCGGTTACTGCCATGTCAAATGCACTGAGGTGGAATGTATTTGTAACGGGTTACCCCCGAAAAAAGGAAGTTTTTTTAATATTACTAATTTTTGAAAGATTAATTAAGGGCCTTATTGCTTTAGTCGCATCGTTTGTGGCGCCAAGTAATAGCCAAGCTGGGCAGGTCGAGTGAAAATAATATAATGGTAAAAACATTTGCCGCTAGATGTCACTATTAAAGTAGAACGAAAGACCACGTTTCCCAAAAGGTGGCAGCACTATACGACACCAATGGTAAACTCTTTTATTATATAAACATGATTATTTAAGTATATTATTTTAGAAAATATTAAAAAGGAATTAAAAGTAAGAGGGGCGAAAACAACTGGAACAAAAGGCTTCACGAATTAAAAAAGGCTTAAATAAAAATGTTCATCAAAAATAAATTAAAAATTGTGATTTTTGTATGATATTATTAATTCATTTTTTTAACAAATTTTCTGAAATAAAAAACGTCTCCAGTTTTCATATAATTTTCGCTTTTTTAATTAATAATTTAATAAATCGTAAAACGATTATTAATAATTTAATAAATCGTGAAAAGAACAAGGAGAAAATAAGAAAAATTATCAGTCGTACTTAGTGACATCTAGATTCAAGACTGTTTTCTATTACATTAGTAGTGACAGCTAGTGGCATCATCGGGAAGGTGATGTTTTCTAACAGATGGTGCCGTTCGCGAAAGTAGTATTTTTTTGACATTTCAAGTAACAATTAACACAGCTTTTTCTTACTTGAAAATATGTCATGACAAGAAAAGTACTTGAAATGGCTATTGTCGTCAAAATTCGGTGCAGTGCGATGTTTTTCGTAGCAGCCGTCTAGGAATATTAAAGCTTGGCTGTTACTTAGCGTGACAATCGATGATTAGAGGATATGGCTGCTGCCCCAAAACGCCGCTTTGACAATTTCTTAACACGATAACGCATAAAATAAAAAATATTACAAAAATGCAAAAATAGGATTTCCCGTTTAGCGGGATCTTTCCACGTTTTTAAAATAAAGTGTGTTTGTTATCATATTGTGTTTAAACAAAGGGGTGAAACAATGGAACTGAAGAGTGCTCTTTTTCGTTTTAGCACTACACCAAATTTTCATAAAACATAATCGGTTTTTTTGGCAAAAATTATCACTCTTCGAACTCTGTAAGTAGTTGATATTACACCAAAAATGTCTTCAAAATTTTGAACCTTTAATAAAACATGTACATTAAAACCTTAAGTAAAAAAGTTATTCACTAAACGAGAATAAAACATAACTTGTTTGTTACTGTATAATATTCATGAATTTTTAGTTTACTAAGTATAATAGAAATGAAAGAGGTTAAAATAAAGTACATAATATGTAATACGTATGAGTATATGTCTATTCTTTTTTGTGATTTATATAAAACAGGAAAGCAAAGTGTTGGAAATTACCCATCACTAAATAAAAGAAGTATTAGCATTCGTTTTGTTCTAATTGACTCAACAACTTTTTCATTCCATCAAATATAGGAGATGTCTCTAATGAATCCGATGATACAGTTGGGCCTCGGAAGAAGAATCGGACGATGTTACCATTTCCACAAACGCATTATTAACAAATGTTTAGGCACCTGTCTGTGGAAATTCTCTGAACAGATTTCCTTTCTTGAATTCTACGCGACCAATTAGCATACGCCATTTGAATGTTCAATCAATACGTGGATCGTATTGATCTATTTAATATAATGGTAACTATCGAAGTTTATGAACTAATAGTTTGCCAAACAAAGTTATACGTTAACCAATATTAAACAAACAAAACTATAATGCGCTGATCGCGCATAAAATCATGAATAGACACAACTGTAATACAAATAAAAAACATGTTTGGTGTTGTAATGAACATGGAAATTATAAAATATCCATTGATTTTATTACAATGGAGCAATAACTAATAATTTTTCCAACAATATATTTGTCCCCAAAAATATGTTTGAAATTGTGGCGCGACAAGTTCCAGTTATTGCTAAAATTTATTCATTATACTGACAAACACTACCATCGCAAATAATCATTTAAAAACAGTTAGTGGTTTATTAGAACATTTAGAAAAACAATTCGTAAACGCTAAAATCAGGCATGTAGACCCACTCCAACCACTTCATACAGCACACAAATTGTTTTAGATCTGGCTGATCAGTACTTGAATAAGGGGAATAACCATCATGCCTGACAACTATTATTCGTCTATATTAATGGTCAGATTATTGGTTGACTGTAAAATAAGTTGCGTTCTTATAGGAACTCGGCGTAAAAAAGAGAGCAGACAATCCCAAGGATATCACAATGGCCAAACTTGGGGAAACCGGTATCAATGGGCGAGAACACTCTGGTGTGGTAATAGCAAATTGGAAAGATAAGCGGAACCTTCGCTCGTGCTCAGCACTAAACACAATTAAGATGTGAAAAAAAAAATTCTAATAACACATACAAAAACACACCAAATGATAATCAAATACAACACGGCCAAGCAGGGAATTGATGTGTCAGACCATGACTTGTTATTTTACACCACTTTGAAAAACAATTAGATGGTATCACAAAATTGGTTATTGGTTACAAGGAATTAAACCAAATACTGAAATTTGTCGGAATTTTTAGAAAGGCGATTTGTGAAAGTCTTTGCGGATTGCAATTGGACATACAAACGTTTTTCAAATAAACGTCATGTCATGAAGGAGTATGAAACAAGAGATACGACCAATAGAAAATCAAGAAAACGCTCTTCCGGTTGCTATAATGAAATGAAAAAAGGAGGAAGAAAAGACGCCGCGAAAAAAACTAAAAAAGCTTCAACGTATTGCAGCAAAGCAACCTAGATTATACAACGCCATAGTCTAAGATTGGATGACAGGAAACGTGATCATTTTTTAAAAAATATCGATATTAATATTTTTATTTAAATTTTTATTTCACATACTAAATTAAAAACCTCCTCAAAGCCACTTACTATTGATCCTCTCCGCGTAAGGATGACAAGAAATTATGTAGCATATCCTTTTGTTATCAAATTGTAGTTGGTCGTATTTAGCAAAAATTGATGGAGCCTTCTGCCAATTAAATTGGTGTTTTTCGGGATTTTTTTTATTGTTGGCGATATTTATTGTTGAAAATTCGAGGTGATCGCCTCCCATTTGTAACAAATATGTAATTAGCCTTCTTAAGTAAAGAAAGTGCCCGAAATCTAATTTTTTGTCGTTATTTTTGACATTTATATTAAAATGGTTTTATTTTTAAAATATAACTTTCATTTTTCCATTTTTAAAATATTTTAGTTTCCAAAAATATCTACAGATATGCTCAGGCTGCGGACCCTTAATTACAAATGTTTTGATTATTAATTTTATATTGTTCTACGCATTGAGTATGCGAAAAATTTAAAAACAACATGGATGCTTAAAGTCGACTTTTACCGTACCACTATGCTGTATTTTATTTGACAATTTACCTGCACTATCAAACTCTTCAGTAGGAATTCATCGAATTCCAGCTAAAGTGATGGAATTCAAAATCCAATTCTTTATTTAATTGACATATTATGGCCTATTTTGACTACTTTTTTAAAAAGCGAATATTACATACGCTGAATGTAGACAAACCTACACGACAATATTTTATTCCCGAAAAAAATTGCACTACTTCACAATAGAAAATTTCAAAATGCTACCAACCTTTGAAAACCAATCGATGGCTATTTTATTTGACAAAAATTGAATTCCAATTCTTTGGCAATAAAATACAACTTATATGTAATTGATTTACGTTCAGAATTGGTTCGCAGCCTAAGTAGTCGAAAACGTATAAGTACCTACGTATATTTTTAAAATAAAACCAAATTATTTGTTTATACATATATACTTACTTACATAACTATTTTAATTAACATGGAGGTAATAAGACAAACGCTAAAATTTGATTATTATGGGAAGGGTAATTTGTCAAAAATTAAAAAAGAGACCCGTCGAAACATTTTTATTCCGTTTCATTCATTTAATGTCGCTTGTGTTACGATCTCAGCCGCAGCTACACTTTGTACTTCATTTTCATAATTTTTAGGCTATAGTAATTATAGACTTTCATAGATTTGTACAGTAAAAAGAAGCAAATTAAATTTCTTTCTTTTATAGTTTTAAACATACAGTAGGCCTAAGTACAGACAACACGTGACAACTTTCAGCCAATGTTAATACGAATATAGTTTTTTCGGCGAGTCATTTTTCTAGCTAGCCGAAATCGCATTAAAAATTTAGTACAGATACATTTTTTGTACAAAACGTCAAAAAATGATTAAAACTTAAACGAGATTTTTGAGATTTGGAAATTAATCTCGAGTAAAACATGTTTCAACTGAACCAAAACTACATTTTTGGGTATCCATGGATTTCTTTGGCATGGTACGGCTAACTAAGCAATTCGACGACTAGGTAGTGTCGTCTATCTTCTTGTATTATAAAGCTATAGAAACAAAGAGGAAAAAACGATTGTTTTCTTTTTTCGTCCTATACATTTCCCTGTTGTACGACTGAGCGCTCCAAGAGCGATCAATGACCAATCACGGTGATGCTCTCTGATACCTCACCGTGATCATCACTTTATACCATATTTTGTAAAAATAGCACGGAAAAAATGCGAACATTGTAATTTACTACATGAAAAAAAAAATTAAAGAAAGCCGAAGATTTCTTTTTTTTTTTTTTGCTTTATACTTCTGTTTCATGTTTTAACGTGCCATCTCAAACAAACTTTCTCGATTGCTCACGCAAAGTACAACTGGGTTGTAATACCGAGACGATGGAAAGCGATAGCCGTCGAACCGCTTAAGTAGTTAGGCACCTGTATTTTTTTTTAGTTTCTATGAAGGGTATTTTTGTACTTAAATACAGCGTGTGTTATACCTGTGACTAAGACTACATAGCAGGCTATAACATGAAATAAAACAACCAAAATAAAAGTAATATACAACAGTACTTACTTTCACAAATTTTCCAACATTTACAATTAGAAATAAATTCAATTCATAAAATAGACTTAAGCAACCCATTTAGGACGTACATTTATTTGCTGAGTTGTAAAAAACTGTTGAAAAATTTATGGAGGCGTACATTTTTTTTAAATTTTTGAGTTCTTTGTTGATTTATTATTGTTCGCGGTGTATTTTTTGATACTATTCACAAACGAGTCAGGTAAGCGCATTTCGAACTGCATTTTTAATCTAAGTTATATGTTAGTGTGAAATATGTTAAGAATTTAATTTGTCTGTCTGTAATAAAGTTGATTTTTCGGCATTTTTATAGACAAATATATTAATTGTTCATGGCAATCCCAATATTTTCGATTTGGTAAATCAGAAAAATATAGAGGCCAATCGCTCTCAATATATCTACTGAAAAAAGTAGAAATATCTTCCCCCCTCCCCGTAATTTTACTTTTGGCTGAAGGCCCAGAGTTATACCAATGTATAACTCTGCAAAAATGAGAACCCTCCATGAGTTCTGTTGGTAGTTTGGTTTCGTACTGAAAAGTATGGTCTACTCATCAGGCAGCTACGACCAAACTACAAAAATTTCCACTCTAACCACATACATTAAGTATCTGGCCAGAACGTACTGACATAGCGAATTATTATTCAACTACATCAAATATAAAAACCCATGGAGAAACCTCATTTGTGTGTGTATTATGCCCACACGTATATTTGTTAAGAATTTAATTTGTCTGTCTGTAATAAAGTTGATTTTTCGGCATTTTTATAGACAAATATATTAATTGTTCATGGCAATCCCAATATTTTCGATTTGGTAAATCAGAAAAATATAGAGGCCAATCGCTCTCAATATATCTTACTGAAAAAAGTAGAAATATCTTCCCCCCTCCCCGTAATTTTACTTTTGGCTGAAGGCCCAGAGTTATACCAATGTATAACTCTGCAAAAATGAGAACCCTCCATGAGTTCTGTTGGTAGTTTGGTTTTGTACTGAAAAGTATGGTCTACTCATCAGGCAGCTACGACCAAACTACAAAAATTTCCACTCTAACCACATACATTAAGTATCTGGCCAGAACGTACTGACATAGCGAATTATTATTCAACTACATCAAATATAAAAACCCATGGAGAAACCTCATTTGTGTGTGTATTATGCCCACACGTATATTTGTTAAGAATTTAATTTGTCTGTCTGTAATAAAGTTGATTTTTCGGCATTTTTATAGACAAATATATTAATTGTTCATGGCAATCCCAATATTTTCGATTTGGTAAATCAGAAAAATATAGAGGCCAATCGCTCTCAATATATCTACTGAAAAAAGTAGAAATATCTTCCCCCCTCCCCGTAATTTTACTTTTGGCTGAAGGCCCAGAGTTATACCAATGTATAACTCTGCAAAAATGAGAACCCTCCATGAGTTCTGTTGGTAGTTTGGTTTTGTACTGAAAAGTATGGTCTACTCATCAGGCAGCTACGACCAAACTACAAAAATTTCCACTCTAACCACATACATTAAGTATCTGGCCAGAACGTACTGACATAGCGAATTATTATTCAACTACATCAAATATAAAAACCCATGGAGAAACCTCATTTGTGTGTGTATTATTTTTTTTTGTAGTTTGGTCGTAGCTGCCTGATGAGTAGACCATACTTTTCAGTACGAAACCAAACTACCAACAGAACTCATGGAGGGTTCTCATTTTTGCAGAGTTATACATTGGTATAACTCTGGGCCTTCAGCCAAAAGTAAAATTACGGGGAGGGGGGAAGATATTTCTACTTTTTTCAGTAGATATATTGAGAGCGATTGGCCTCTATATTTTTCTGATTTACCAAATCGAAAATATTGGGATTGCCATGAACAATTAATATATTTGTCTATAAAAATGCCGAAAAATCAACTTTTTAGTGTGAAATATGTGTGTATGTTTCAATTTTGTTGAGTTCGAAAACAAACAAATCACAACTAAAAAATCAACTAGATAATACACAATGTTTTCTTAAATTTCATGTAATATTCCCGTAACTTATTTTAAAAATTACACCAAATGACACAATAATTTTTGTTCTCTATTTGTTTTGTTTTTTAAAACAGTAATCGTCAATCGGGTAATTTGAAAAACCGAAAAAAATCAATCTCACAATACTGCAAAAAAAGGGAAATTTTAATTCGCTAGATTAGAATTTATCCAGTCGACTTGCAGAATAGCTCCGAATATACGAGTACAACCAGAACCTTCTACAGTATAGAGCCATAATCATCATTTCACTGATTTCCATAAGAATCGATAGTAAAAATGATGTTTTTTAGCTTCAAGTTCTTCCATGGAAAACACAAAAATATTATAAAACGTTTATATAAAAGTATTTTACATATCTTTAACAATATACAAGAAGGCTATATTGTTTTATTAAATATACGTATTAATTGCAGAAATATTAAAATTAAATTATGGCTTTAATCTATTTTTCATATTGAAAAATACATCAAAGTTGACTCTAACGAATTAAAATAATAATTGCTAAATTTATTTTTTGTTTTACTAGTGTATGTGATTATTTAATCACAAAATTGTCACACGTTCTTAGTGCATTGTGAATTTGTTTTGCTTTTCCTACAATTTTTGAACTTGAAATTTCCGTTCGATGTTGAAAGGCCGAATGTCGGAAGGCCGAATGTCGGAAGGCCGAATGTCGGAAAGCCGAATGTCGTATGGCCGAATGTGTCGAAAGGACGAATGTCTAATGGCCGATTGGGTCGAAATGCCGAAAGTGTTGAAAGGCCGAATGGGTCGAAAGGCAGAAAGTGTTGAAAGGCCGAATGTCTAAAGGCCGAATTTTCATTAAATTTTCCTTCACTTAATTGATTGAAATCAATATTTAAAACCATTAAATTTATTTCTTAATACAAAATGATTTGTATGTCTATGTAGCATATTAATGTGATCAAATTTTATCGGAAAAACAAATTTTTTTGTTTTTCGTTTTTTACTATAATTAATTAATTTTTAATTAAACGACCAAAAAAACGTAAGAAGATTTTAATATTTAAGGTTGATTTATTATTAAACATTTTTATAGAAAAATTTTGATAAAAATATAAATTTTGGTTTTCATAAAAATATAAATTTTGAACATTTTCATTCATAAAGAGATGAAAAATTAAAATCAAATTCGACACAAACGGCCTTTCGACATTCCGCCTTTCGACACAATCACCCTTTCGACCTATTCGGCCTTTCGAAATTCGGCTTTTCGATATTCGGCCTTTCGACCCTTTCGGCCTTTTGATATTCGACCTTTTGGTCTTTCGGCCCTATTCCGAAATTTCCCCAGGTGGTAATTTTTGATACGATTTTACCAAATTTTTATTGCCATCACACGATTTGTAGTAAGCTTTTATTTCAATTTGACCAGAATGCTGTTATTATGAATTTTTTTTTTTCAAATTTTGCTTTAAATAAATCAATTATTACAAGAAAATGAAAACGATATACTTAAACAATATTCATAATATATGTTGAAATTCAAACATTTATAAAAATATTTCAGAAATCATAATTAAGAATTTGCAACGTTTTCATTTAAAAATTTGTTTTGTGGTTTACTATGAAAAATTTAATTTTTTCCTCGTTTCTAATTCCCTTACTTCTATAAGCTTCGTTTTTTTGACGCTTTGTATAATCTACTCAATAGTAAAAATGATTAACCCGAGAAATCGACCGAACCCTAGAAAAAAATTAAAAAGGTGGCAACATTTGAAAGAATTATTTATTAGTATATCAACTGAATTTCGTGCTCATAGTAGAATTCCGTATTTAACATTCAAATATAAATCCGGAATAATCTTTAGATCCGGAGAATTTCATAAATTTTCATCCTGTTCAACGACTCGAAGGAAGAAAAAATAATTTTCATGAAATAAAAGGACGGCTAAGCCGACTGATTAGAATTCATGTGTTCGTATTTTGTAGTTTGGCAGAAACTCTAATTCGTCGTATCCTTCATAATTTGTTTCGAATCTTCCTTTCATCATCCAAAGGATGAGAAGGGAATGGATGTGTGAAGAACACTTCTTGTCAAATCCAAGTTCGACTAAAATTATTTACCTTTTGGATAAGACAAAAGTTTTTTAATTCAACAGTTTTTTCCACGTACCAACCATTGTCCAGGCTTTGAAAAAAAAAAAAAACTGATGTACAGTTCAATGATGGTTATAAAATCATATTAGTACCTTTAATACATCGAGTTATTAAATCCAAAATTGGAATAAATGACGATGAAAATTTTGGCCGGCGATATTTTCTTGCTCCTTCCAGAAACCTTTAACAACGCATCATCAGTTCCACACCTTTCAAAACAAAGCAGTACAAATTTTACCTGGTACTATTTAGATTAATCTTAAATTAACTCTACAAATATTTTACTTTAGTTAGCAACAAATTAAAATTTCTAAGTAAATATAATGGTAGGAAGGGCAAATAATTTAAATGAAATTCAAAGAGTAAGTTAAATATATATTTTAACAACAATAAGAATCTTAATTCGTTTAACAATTATTGTACTTGAACTATAAGAGGTTTCAAGAGCGAAAGAAGGTTAGAAATAATAAAAAATCTCTCTCATTGTTTTGATATTTCTAACAATATATAACCTGGAATATCAAAGATCCGGAAGAGTATCGACCCATATTCATATTATTTGTCTTATATACAGAACAACATAATAATATGTATAACAAAAGTATTATACTTCGGCGGTACATGAACTCTCGGTATACAGAGGGGGACGTATAGCGCTAAAATTACTTAAGATAATCATCAATTAAAATATGTACAACAATAAATAGTAATTATTGCAGTTATAACAACAAATCATTTTGTTATTATGATTTTACCTACGTGTATAAACGTGCTTATCTTGAGCTATATAACTAACACTTTATACACACATACATGCATACATATAATTAGAAAAGTAATTAGATGAGAGAATATATTATAACATCCTCGGCATCGTCGTCGCATTTATTTATCTCCCGTTGCTTCCTTAATTTTTCCAAGAATATTTCTTCTCCCCTCAGATCACTATGTCGTATATATACAGTACATACACATACATACATATATATATATATGGGAGTAAATAAAGAAAATACGAGTCGACTACAACAACAATAATAATAATAATAATAAAAGGAATTTTATTTTTCTACTTTGTTAACGTTGAAAATGATGGGATCACCCTCATATAAAGAATTTTCTTTATAGTGATTCTCAAACTTTTATTTTTTGTGCTTGTTTTTTAAAAGGAACATATTTGTGTACATATATCCAAGTTTGATTAAAGATTTAATTAGGAATTTGTTTGATATGGGAATATATCATATTTGCTCGAAAGGGACCCTCGAACGAAATTTCGTTTGAATGAAATTAAAGTGATAACACAATGGTTTCCAATTCAATGAGTATTTATAAAGTACTCCGCATACAGAATCCTCTCAAAATAAGTATTAGTTACCCCCATTCTAACTATATAAAATATAAGTTATAAAAATTCTTGTATTTTTATTTTGGACGGAGATCAGTCATCTGGTTAGGTTTTACATCGTACACAATGCTCGATTTTTTTTATAATTAGATTTTTATGTTATCATAATATTGACGACAAGCCATACACGAGCATAAAGAAGTAAGTAGTATTGGAATTTTTATTATTTGTTTTTACTATCAGATGTTCATATTACACAAACATGCACCCGCAAGAAGGAAAATGCAAGAAAATCTCGATTCGATTTTGGTGTATTTTTATTAACCCCTTTGTGAATTATATCACTTTTTCAATTAAATTAGATTTGCGGAAAAAAAAAAAGTTGCAATCAGGGTTAAGGCGAAATATGTACAATGAATGCTGTACAATTTTCATTTGTATTGTGTTTTTGTCGTAGCTGCTTTTGTTGTGATTCCTTATCCTTTCCCTTACGTTGTTCATATATGTATATCTATATACACAAAAATGTATCTCCTTTTGTCTGTAAATATACTCCCTAACTCTATACATATTCGTATATATCTCATTCGTATAACATTTTCTTTTTTAAATCTAACGATGTGTAAAACTAACTTGAGACATTGGGCAAATGGTGCAGAAGAAATAATATACCATTATTCGAATATATGTATCTAGGTGTACACATACTCATGTGTTGTGTTATCCTAGGGGATTTTCCTCTATGTGTATTAAATCACTTTGATCAGGTGTTTAAGCATTCAAATTTATTAATCTGGATAAATTTTTACCCCAGTGCAATGCACATCCTGGTTAAATTGCGCTCTTTTTGAAAGAAAATTCTAAATTAAAAGAGAAGCACCTTGGCGTTCTTTGAATCTCGAATTATTTAAAATTCGTCAGACCTCAAATTAAATAATTCAATTTAAGTTATAAAACTTCAGGTTTTCTCATCACTTCGTTAAATCTAAATTTTCTGAATTTTCAAAAGTTTTCTGGTTGGTTGAAAATCAGATTTTGGGTCTAAAACATAGGAAATTAGAAGTATATTTTTTTAGGACGGATTCCCATTTGTTTTGGAACTTTGTCCTAAAAAAATAGGACCAAAAGTAAAGCCGAATTTCAATTTTTAGCTAGCTAGTGTGAAATTTTCCGAAATAATAATCAAATTAAATATAAAATTTATTTTCGCTACACCCCTAATGAGAAAAATAACACTTAACCTAACTTCCTTTCAACCGTAAAGCAACGTAAGATTTTAAATTGAAATTTTTACCACAGCCCGTCGCATTGCTCTCTAGTTGAAAACAACCATACACTACTTCCAAACTGAGGAACTATACGTATGGTATTATAGACTTATACGTTTTTACGTAGTTATTGGGATGAGTGTCAAGTTCTTGGATTTAAAAGAGAACTCAATATTATCTTCTTTAAAAAATTTACGTTTGAGAAGTAGGCAATGATGGTAACAATTTAAATTTAATTATAACAATCACTCAAAGTTAGTATTGATTATATACTAGAGCATTTCCTGCATCAGCAGTGGAATGCGATATATTATTTGTTTAGCCTAAACTGGTTTGAATTGGTCTAGTTGTTTATTTTATTTATTTTACTGAAAACCAAAGAAGCGAAATATTGTATTGATGAAGTTGCCAGGGGTAATCTTATAACTTATGTTTTATGCTGATAAGGAAAGATTAGAAAATACGTTGAAATCACCGGCTGTAATCAATATTATAATTACCAAACATAAAATGTTTATGTTGACCTAATTAGATGAATTCGCTTCTTGGCAATTTAGGAAATGATATGTGAGGTCCCAAGACATAAAACTAAGTATTTAGGATTAAAAACAAAATACTTTTATACGTAAGTGGCTTAGTCCACTATCAAAATAAATAAACAAAGAACTATGTATATCGACCAATCGACAAGTGACAACCAACCATTAAACTATAAATAATTTTTTTACAATTAGGGAGTTGAGAATGTGTCGGGTCGCTGCGCTTCCGTCGTTTTTGGAATTATGACGAACACGCGTAGGTCAAAGTGCACTTTTTCGGACTTTGATTTAAACGGCACCAATTGAATCAACAACACGTTTCTCAATATTAATATTGGTTTCTTAACGGCGAGCATCAGGGACCACGTTTTGCGAACATTTTCGTTAAATCATCTGACAGCCGAATGACTTGAGCTTAGGTTTCACTGGGAAGACGAACTTGAGAACTTCTGTAACATCAACCACTGTGTACGTATTTAATGGATACCTTTTAAAAAATACAACCATTGGATATCCCGTTCGATTGGAGTGACATTCATCCATATTTCCTTGTCGGTAGATTGCGCTGATGTTCTTAAAATTACCTTGAAACCTTTCTTCAATATGACAGGGATTTGCGCAACCACATTAAGGTAATTTTGTATGAATCGCCGATGACAAAAAGGCTTATTCTCTAAAACTCCGGATTTGTTTGAACGTTATCGGTTGGTTTGTCAAACATATGAGGTTACATGGTTCTTTGGATATAAATTCAGTTCATTAATTCGATATGCCAGATTTTATTCGTCGATCTTCGCTGAACAGAAAAAAAAATGTAGATTTAGAAATTTAGAAGAATCAGACACTGCATCAGAAACACTCGCGGACGCAATTTTTGACAATATTCCAAAGATTTCAAAAATCAATCCCGAGCAAATTTCAAGGAGCAAACTATATGAGTTTAGTCACTTAAATATCATATTTTAAAATACACCATTAAAATGGACTACATCATGGGAGGTAGATAATTCCCAGACGGATGGAGAAAATCAGGTAAAAAGTCGGTAATAAGATTTAGGAAAAATGGAGTGAGCCCAAGCCATGCCTTCCGTGGCTATTATTGGGGTTGTAAATCATTTTTTCTTTAGTTTAACGAAATGATTTAAATGATGCCGACACTTGGTTTAACCGGCAACTATTAATGAATTTTCATAAAAAACTGTTGGTTTGATATTGTATATAGACTACTGGGGTTATCTACTTTTGTGGAGGTTAACGGATTACTTAAATAATAGTTGGAAAAAAATCAGTTTTAATGTATTTATTTTAGAAGCTGATTGTGTCGGACTAGTTTCAAAATCCTAAGTAGAGCCGCCCTATCTAATGACTAGTTTAACCTTTCCTCATTCTCTACATAAATTCTCCACATGATTTGAAAATTCAGCGAGCCAGCTCTAAACTACTACGAATATGCAGCAAACGTGAAAGAAACTTACGGACGTTATTGACTGTTGGTTAAACCACATTTCTCCCAACGCTGCTACATTTGGTTTAAACCGTAATAATTTCGTTTCACAATATTCAATTTCCAAATTTGACTCCCTCCTACCCACTCCATGGACGGGTTTTATTGTCTTTTTGACTTGACGTTGTGTTTTAAAGAACATATCAGAGACGTGATGACCTGTAGAAAAAGGTGAAAATTAAGTACTTGAAGTTTAAGCTTATTGGTTAAAGAGAAGTGTGCAACCTTTCTATTGCAAATGAAACTTTGCCAGACCGATTTATGTGAAGTTTTGTAAATTAGAAACAAAATTTTCAAGAATTAGCAACTACGGGATAATGTTTTATCGGTTAAATTATCAATTACGGGTTAAATTGTCAGTTCGATAAAGTATTTCAAACAAATTTTTTGAAGATTCCAAACATCAAACACAAAATCCAAACACAAAATTAAAAATTCAGTTGTATCATAAGTGTGATATTTCCGTAGAGAGCATTTCGACGGTTAAGGATTAATAGATTTTATAATTCCGATTTTAAGATTCTAAAACCCTAGAAAGACAGCGGTCGTTCAAGTACTCCTTGCAAAGAAGCGATTAGCTAAAACTGAGGTTGACATACTAGGAATGAATTCGAAAATGCACTTGGAATTCTTTCGGATTACCTAAAAAAATTCTGTTTTTTTTGTCTAATTATTAAAGAACGTGAAAAAATGAATAAACATATTTGAAAAATCTCAAATAAAATCTGCCAAAAATCTCAAATTTTTAAATAGATCAAATCAAAACTGTTTTATCGGGATCAACTTTTTTGATGCCGAATAATTTATTTTCCCAAAAGATTTGGACATTAGTAACATAACAGTTAAGGTTAACTAAACCAAATATTATTTTGAACCTGTTCCTTTAATTTCATGATGCCTCTTGCGATTCACATGAAACTAAACATCAAATTCTAATTAAATTTTAATAACCATTCATGGTAAAACAACAACCATAAAATTTAACAGCAAAACAAATTTATCTGTTTTGGGTCTTCCATTTCGATCCCATAAAAAAAACACGAAATATATACATATGTACATATTAAAGAAAAAAAAAACATCTCCTTACTCTCAAGGATAACATTAAAACATTCACCTTAAAAATTCAATTTATAGAATATTTAAAATTAGAAAACAGACTTCGCAAGCTTAAAGTATTTTCACTTTCGTTAAACAAAAACAAAAAAAAAAAAATCGAGGAAATCTAAAATTCTTATCGGCACTATAAAATTCTGAAATAATTTCGCTTTTTTCTTTCTTTTTTTTTACTTTTCTTAAGCTTATGTGTATATGGTTTATAAACACCGCACACAATCTTAAATATTTAAATAACAAAAATTAATTTTAGAATTCATTGACTTTGGTATAAAATGTACACTTACGTACAGTATATGACGTATAATGGATGATGATAAAAAAAAATTAAAAAAATAATAAAATTCGATTTTCTTTGGTTTTGAACTTATCATTCAACAATCAAGCCAGATGATTTATTGATTTTGAATTTAAAATTTATATATTTACTTCGATTTTTGTTCCTCTTCTTGTTTTTCTTAACGATATGTTTTTTTTAGTCTGTATGTATAAAATTCTGGTGTGTGATTTATACATATTATTTACATACATAGATACATACATTTATTTATCGTGAACTCCTCTAAGATCGACGAGAGTGGTGTATTATTATATTTTGTAATTTTACCATCACTCATCCTCATACTTAGCTGGTTAAAATTTAAAAAAAAAACGAAGTTTTTCTTTTTCATAGTCTTACGTTTGCGTTTCTTTACAAAAATTTCATGAGTTATGATACAAATACGATTTTTTATTTTATTTCAATGATTTAGAACACATAAGCTGCTTGTTGTGTATGTATATAAAATATTAAGTTATAGGTGATGAAATAATATGGAACAGATGGTTATGAATTGGTTGAGATTGTCCATACAATCTGAATTTTTTATCTGAGCAACTTTAGAAAAAAACAAGTTGGTTAATTTGATTAAATAATTACGTTGCAACTATTGATTTTTGTCTTTGAAACGTGATGATCGGGTTGTGTAATTTTCTATTTAAGAGACACAATCTAACACTCTATTAACCAAGATTTCGATGAAAAATCACGCTTCTAATTCGATTCAATCCTTGGCCCTCAGATTTTTTGGAATAAAAGAGCCCCTAAATTATTTTGATGTGTAGGGAACACCTTTTCAATGACCGGTATGATTGTCGGCCTTTTCAATGACGAGTACGGTAATCATGGTTTCCAATTTAAACTTGGTTTAGTACTATTGAAAAAATACGCTCGACACATTGCGATTTACCAAAACGGGTTTAGTGGTTAAATAGCTAAACTTAGCCTTGACACACTAGGTAGGGCTAAATTCGAAAAATTCTCTAAACCTGTATGACTGATTAAATCAGAAGTCGCGCAGAAAAATTTTTGCAGTTATTGGTAAATAAAATGAAAATTGTATTTAAAAGTTTTATCCAAATTCTTATTTGTTGATCCTCCATTTTAAATTTAATTCAAAACACTAGTGTTATTGTGATCGATATGGCTAACAAAATGATACGCTTACAGTAAAACCAGGTCGTATGATGCACCCACTCTCTTGCAACCAAATTTCAGCAGCTGCTGTTACAAAGGAAAACTTAACTTTCCAAAGCCATTGATTTTAAACTGTCTTATCCAGACTTTCTTCATTATCTATGTATACATATATCATCCGATCCAATGAAGGCTTATTATCAAAATTTCAGTGATAACACTTGCCTATGTATAACAGTTCTGTTTGTTTTGCTTCAATAGGTGCAAAAAGGGTACAGCGTGGGAAAAAATTTGTATGCTTGCTCGTCAACACAAAAATTTCGAGTATATCATTTTTGCATTCTAGCAATATGTCTGCTAACTAAAAATCGAGTACCTGTACCATTTCTCGCAATTTTGCAAAAAATGCTTGCTAGAGTGACGGTGAAACGTAAAAGTTCGAATAAAAGAAACTAGCATTAAAGAAAGTAGGCCATACAAGAACTAATCACGATTAGCTACATATAAGAACTAATCACAATTCTTGTAACTGCATTATTTAAAAAATAGTCGGGCGTACAAGGCGTTTGCCGCTAGAGATGGCAACTCCTATACAAATTTACATCCTTATTTTCCTCCTTTAAGTGTTTTTATAAATATAAAAATAAAAAAAGGCGCCAACGCATGCGATAAGCATGTCATCAATACCAAACCACGATGATCTCTATAAAACCACAAAGAAACTGCTTGAAAATTATGATTTTTCAAAATTTATTTTCCAAGGCAGCCATTGGACGGAGCTCCAAATTGAAACTAACTGAAAAACAGGCCCATCGTGAATCTCTACAACTGCTGTTAAAGGTGATCAAATTATATAATCATCCAAAAACAATTTTACATGAACAAACCAGATCAATATTCCATGAAACTGTGTAAGTACCTTCACACTGGAATTTACGTCGATCTATAGTGAGTCAAAGTCAAACTCATACACTTACAAAGTAAGTTTATTTTTACAGAATGCCTACTTTCCCAGGCTTTATCTGTAAATTCATTTATGAAATAGTATCGCCTACGCCTGTGCTGATTGACTGTATCTTAGTAGTATTAGATCAGTTGTGAGCATCACTGCTGAATTATAATCTTCCTTACGTATCGGCTAAAAACTGTTCTATCATTAGAAAAGCGAAAGTTGTTTACTCAAAATGAACCAGTATGTGAACACGGTTATTACCCAAGTAAACGAGTATTAATCGTAGACATAAAAAAACCGACTTCAGAATTCTGGTAGGGGAGAGAATCGTAGTTATGTAAGAAAACTATTTGGAGGATATACCAACTCTTGACTTAATAAACTCTGATACATTTCTTAGGAAATTTTTGAAGAACATCCAATACATCCAGAAGTATCCCTCGGCCGAAACATGATTATTCTGCGCATGACAAAAGCCGGCTCATCAAGAAGCTCCCTGCATTCTTCAGCTGGCAACGATTATCATATTCGAACTACACCTATAGATTCCAAAGTTGATTTTTTCACTGGTTGATATGTCCGATTTTTAGTTGATCTCCATTCGTCGATACATAGCGCAGAAGGGAGAAGTCTAAGTTTTTTAATCTCCGAGAGTATAGACGTTTTTATAGGTGCTTAGATTTACAAAATAAAAATACCCGAAATGGAAAACCACAGAAGGCTACTGGAAATCACGACTGACGGAAATTCGGTAAGTTTTAATATCATTAAAATTTTTGCTAAAAGTTCAACCGTACATGTACCTGCCATTTCTTCATTATCTTGAGGTTTAACTATTATATTTAAACCGTACTTCGTCCAATGTGTCTATAGAGCACAATTGTAGGTTTTTCCAATAATTTCAGGACTGATTTTATTTTTTTTTTGGAAATTACAGATTTATTCCTGTTTGCAAATTTAATAAATTCTGAAAGTTTCGCTATGTAGCTTTATAGATACTCGATGTATCGCAAATACATTTTAGGGGAAAAAGTGCCGATTAGCAGTGCAGTAAAAGTTTCCGTTACGATTCCAATACGGACGGCAGAATAACGATTTTTTTAGATATATAAAGCTTATACTTACTAGTCTACGAATAATTATAAAATGTTGATTGTCAGCAGAGTACATTTTGTGACGTGTATTGCGTATACATATAGTATATTAAAAATTTGCAATGAACAAACCAAAAAAATATTTTTATAGTCTCAAAATAAGCAATAGTGTTGTAAATTTGATCAAAAAATAAAGTTTACAGGATTTAATTAAATTTTTGAAGATCCCAATATTTAATTATTTCGAGATTGAAAAATATCTCCGAATCCTGTAATCTCAAGATCCGAATACCGGGATTCCCTCGTGCTAAGCAAAGTTTGCCAAAAAATGTGGACTCAATGTCTGTTCGCTTTCCTAACTCTTTCGGGTACTTCCCGTGTCACCCTCTGAGTTCCCGTTGCATCCGACTTCTTCAATTCTTTTTCAATTTTGGTAGTTAAACAATTAAGGTGTACTCCTTTTTAAATGTGCCTAAAAGTTTTCAATGGGTCTTAGCTGTGGAAGATTTGGCAGGTTATGATTTTTTGGGACAAATTAGATGCAACAAAGACGTTCTTAAAATTATTTTATTATTTTCGTGATATTTTTCGATACATTTTTAAAGTACAGGTAACCCCCGAAGAACACGATTAATTCGTTCCATGTTGTTCGAGACTACAAAAAAACAACGAAAACAACGAATGAAAACATGAAACGATTATTTTTTTTTTGTGAAGCAGGAGAATACATATGTATATATTTTATTCTTTTTCAAAAGAATAACTTGAAAATCGTGTAGTTTGAAACCGCGTAATTCGGGGGAAGGTATCCGTGTTCTTCGAAACTCGTGTTCTTCAAGGACCGTGTTCTTCGGGGGTTACCTGTATTAGAAAAGCATTTCCGTATAAATTTATCAACAAACCGCTAAACCACCTCTACAAAATACGGGATGGCTCATTCCGCATTCACTAGCAGCCAACATAACATACATTGACTTACAGCTTAATTGATCCAGTTGCATTTCGTTTCGCTACTTCTAAATTTGTTTAAAAAAAACTATTGTATAAAAACCAAAAACCAAAATTTTCTATTAACACTAGAACTACAAACCCGTCAAAATGACGTATTGTACATTTATTGAATTCAATTTTTTGAATTATTATGTTAATATTTTTTTGGAAGTTTATGATGAATTTTAACACAACTACTTTGTTGTCATATTAAAAGTCATCACAGATTCCCACAAACGTATTAACATATTAATTAAAAAAATTGAATTCAATAAATACCCTAACATTTATTTCATAATTAAATTGAAATATTCAACAATTTAACCCAATACCAGATCAAAGCTTAAATGGCCCACTTCATATTATAAACTAGGTTTTTAAGATATTATAAGACTTGTCTTCTGCTACTCATCCCTTAGCGCATTTTTCAACCTAATTTCTCGTTCAAGCACAGCCCATACATTTTCAATGATATTCAAATTTGGCGTTTGTGCTGGAGTTCTTTAATATGTGAAAAATTACAATCGAGCCAAGTCTGCACAGTCACTGACGTTATGTTTGGCGTTATTAGTTGTGTTTTTTTATTCGCTCCAGATAGCTGCTATCGAGAGCCGTCATATAAAAACTGGCTCCCGATAGCGCTCCATATAAATAGGTAGAGCCAAATATTTGTTCTATGAAGTTTTGGCTAAACAGTTGAATTAAAAATGATAGTTTTATGTTAATAAATTTAGTTTATCAATAAATAGCTCGTCAAATTTAAATTTAGGCGTAGAAAACTTGTAAATCTTGATAGCAGCTATCGGGAGCGAATAAAAAAACACAGCTATTGTCCTGATAGAACCGAAAATTCTCTTTCGATTAATTTTTTTCTAAGATTTGTTTGTACATTTCTTTGTTCATATTTCCTCCAATGATGGTGGATTCAAGTTGGTTATTTTAGTGATTGATCGAACATTGATTGAAAATAAATAACTTGGGCAAAAAACGACCTCGTGGATCAATTTGATTGGTTAAGGAGGTCAAACAAAAATACCGTAGGGCAAAAATCCGGACTCGAGAATTCACCATCAAAGTTAGACTTTTGATGCCATCAGAAGATTGAAATTTTCTGTACACCATACAAAGGACGACGAAAAGTTTAAGTTTCCCCTCTTCAGCAAAAATTACAGACTTTCAGAAAGATTGATCTTTATTTCCGTACTCTAGAAACTCTTCTGACGTTTTCTGTTGTTTTATTAATCTAGAACACTTCAAATAGTCTCAGGGTTGCACTTCTTACGCAACCATATTTTTCAGCTTCATTTCCCAAGGTTAGAACACTTAATGTGGGATTTTTGTTTTTTACTTTTCTAAATATCAAATGCTTTATTGAAAATCTTATTTAGGGCATTTCTACCCGTGCTTTGCACCCGCTTTTCATGTACAAATCTATTAATGATATTTAGAACGGTTGATGGGCTTAGGTCAATCATCTGCAATTTCTCGTCGGGTATTGCCGTCCTTAAATTGCTAGTACCAATTCGCGCTTCCCAACAGACATAGGAAGCATAATTTTAAAATTTTGTACCTACCACCAAAAAATTGTTTCTCACACAAAAGCTAACTCGTACCTGATCAACAAACACAATTGTTTGTTCTGCTGTGTTACCTTGCAATAATTATGTAGCATCAAAATTGCTGCTGAGTGACTAGGAAGCTGAAGGATTTTGATAAATAATATGATAAATTGGAAGCATCGACTATGATTTGTTTAACTCTATCGTGGAATCAAAATGTTTGCTTTGGTTTTACTTCTAATGGACATATTTTTATTTGTTTTTATTTTTGTTGTGATTTACTATGTTTTGTTTCCTATGCTATATATATCAAAACCAACAACAATAGTATGCCGTAAAAACACAATACTAACATGAGTAATTTGACTATATTTGATGGAATCAGCAGAGCCTACTGTATAAATAAGAGCCTCCAGTATTGACTGTATTTTTTAATAAGCTTAAAATAAGGTATATACAATTTTTTCTTTACTATATGGGAAAAATGAAACTATATGGGAAAACGATTATTTTCATTTAGAATTTTAGTTTATTAGAATTATGAGCTTTTGTTTTGTTTTTATACGAAAATGTTCATGAAACAAGTAATTTTATTTAATTGAAAAATCGAGTCATGAAAATGTTTATTTCTTAGTGAAAATCGTCTTCAAAAATAAGGTATTTTTAAACTTTAAAATATTGTTGTTTTTGTAATATACGTCATAAACTCATAACTCGAAATTTATAAATAATACAATAATCATCTCTTTCATTTCCTCCATTCAAATTGGAATTCAAATATCTTTCTATTGTTATTTTGAATTTGCGAAGCGTCTTGATTTAATTTTTTCTGTTTGGCTCTTTTTGATTTATTTTAATTTCGATTGTTGAGCGGGGACGTGTTGTCTTTCTTCTTACCATTGGTTTTTGATGTGGACAAATCATGACGTCATTAAATTGAATTTTCTCTTTTTAATAAATATTGTTATTATTGTAGAATGTTTTTTAATTTAACTTCCCATATTTTCTTTTGATTATTGCTGGAAAATAGGGAAATTTGAGAACCTGTGTTTTAAATGAGTAAGACATTGAGTTGTTTTTACCGATTTCAGAAAAATTATTTAACTGGATTTAACTTTTTATCCATATTTTATCGTTAATCGAAATCGCGTTTTTTCATACAAACTCTATGAAAATAAATTATTTTTTAGCGTTTCTTTGACCCCTATTTTAAGTTGATTTCTGGTATTAGTATGTGATAAATTGGACAACAGAATTTTCATCTAAACACTAAATAGAGTTACAGAATTAGCATAAAACAACAAAAATCAGCGCAATATGTGTTAACTTTATGGTAGTTCCAATCTAATATGTCATGTTTGACCATAATTTCAACTCATTTTGAATTCAGCATTGATTTCACAACTGACATTTTAGTACGTACTACTATGGTTTCTACCTAATTGCATTCGGTATATTAGAATTGATAAGTGAAATTATAGTCAATAAGAATGGTTAAAGCAAAACAAACAAAAAATCAACATCAAAGGAATTTTCAGTAACAGTCAATGTAACATATCAAATAATGAAATAAATCAATGATACAAAATCATCCCTGCTACATTGTATTAATCACCTGCTAAGTGTTGAGTCGATTTATTATTCTCACTTGAGTTATAAAGGATTCTAGGATTTACCAGAAAATCTAATTTAGCGTACATAATTCTAAATTAATTCGCAAATTCTGTTTTTCAAAAAATTCTTACCTTTCCATCAGATTACAATTGCATATTATATTCTGGATAGAGAAGTTGATGGTATTTTCTGCAAAATTCATGTTAGAGTTCATTCACATAAATCAAACAGTTGTGACTTATTCAATCATTTATGACTCAATCTTTACTTAAGTGAACGAATTGCGCAGTTTAATATTCATGATCCACCTTGAATTTGAAACATAATGATAATAATGTATATGACAAAAAATATATGAATGAGAAAAAAATATGAGCATATGACTTAAACTAATATTATGAACGCTGGTACATGCAATTAAAGCGATGCTCATTGATTATGAAGATTTCACCTCTATCCTATAGATAATCTCAACTACTTATAATCCGAAACATTTGGTATTCTTGTAAAATTTAAATAATATGTACTTAATTGGTGTAATTTGTTAAATTGCTAAAAGTAAAACCACTTACCATTTTTTACAACACACCTCTAAAATTCTCTATTCTACAAAACGTAAAAGCTAGCTACTATACATGTGTTGATATATTAAATTTTTTTTATTTTAAAATACGACCGGTTTGATTAACAACTAAAGTGTATGGTTTTTCCTAATTAACCAGGGCTTTATCAGCAGAAACCAGGGTTTTATCAGCAGTTTGGTTATTTTGCATATGCCCATTATATTTAAATGTTTGGCATTGATACATTTTTAAACTAAATATCGTTCGTTCGACGGACCACCGACGTCGTTTAAACATATTGTCTAAAATGATAAAAGCAATTTTGTTTAAAATATCAAAATAATATCTAAACAGTATATCTAATTTACAGATACTATCTGGGACATAAATAACTCATCTCCGTTAGTTTCAATATTCAGTGAAATACTAAAAATGAATTATTCGGCCGACGGACGCTTAATTATTTCATCTTTGAAAATTAATTTATTAACATATCAAATTTTAATGGTTGCTTATTGCTCTGATTTGGATCTAAATACCATTACAAAGTTAAAATTGGCCGCATTAATGGACCTTTTACATAAAGCAAATGGTGAACAAAAACTAGAAACATTCAATGTCCTTATAAAAACTTGATAATGAACGCTTTGTTAATATGACCTCCATTCCTAATTTATTTAAATTACTTTTTGCCCTAAAAATAGAAAAAAAAAATCGAAATTCCTAACCTATTCTGATAAAAAGGTTATTTAAAGAAAACTCTAAATATTAATTGCTTTATAAATAATATTACAACACATCACGAACGTTTAATAGTATAATTTATTTAAATTAGATTCGACAAAACTGTCGAAGATGCATTAAAAATAAAACAAAAAATCTAACCTAACCACAAAACTATATTATTATAATATTACTGTAACAAATGAACCTTAATTATAATTTTTTTTGATGTGAAAACATCTTTAGTGGGGGTAAGTCAAAAATTTCATGTAAAAAAGGAACGGAAAATCCGGTACGAACGAAATTGCAAATTATATACATACGAGAAAAACGAACACAAAATGCACCGAACTTGCATACTAAATAACGTGAATTACCATCAGTTAAAAATGGAAAGGCACAAAAATTATGCATTTGTAGTGTCAGTGATTAAAAAAAGTGAAATGGAAATACATTAGAAACGAACAGACATACACGCATACTTTAAGTATTAAATATTATCAAAACCATCAAAAATGTTTATACAAGCCACACTGTTGCGATACAAACACAAAATAAAACTTATTATTTCTGTAAGGATTAGTATCGTAACCCAATATAATCTTTACATACTTCAATTTTAAATTGTAGTTTGTATAAAAAATAGAATAAAATCTCACAACACTTATAGAAATAGTAGGTTTTTTGTTAAATAATATGCGTGCGTCATAGAAACAATACGGCCAACATTTTGGTTGGTTTTGTTTGTATCGCAATAGACGGCTTGAATAAACATTTTTGTTAGTTTTGTCATTATACAACTTAATGAGCTGTGAAAATGACTCTTATACATTGATACATAATAACATAATAATTTTGAAATTATTTCATTGATATGCTAAATTTTGTATTGCTTATGCTGTTGCTGAGTTTGGTTATGCGGGGAGTATACGAAATTACGAAACAACAACTATAAAAGTGGTAAACAGATTTGAATGACATTTAGGGTTGCCAGTTTTGCTTCTTTGGGGAGTACGGTGCTTCTTTTCCGGTTCCAATTTTGTTGCGTTTTTGTTTTCTGTTAGTTGTATAGAAGTATACAACTTGTTTACAACTTACAGAAAGTAGATACATTGCAGAGTCAGAGCCAGAGAGGAAGCATTGTACTCCCTAAAGAAGTACATCTGGTAACCTTAATGACAATCTCTAAAGACGCACACAAGGAATAAGCCGTAGGACGACATGCTATCATCTCTCCAGCTGCTTTATTCTCAAACTGGTGCCTATGTCTAATAGTACCACCCTCTTTTATTTAGTTCAATCTTATCAAATCAGTAATGCTACTTTGATTTGTTCACCGGGTTTATCGTGACCATAGACAAAAGTCTAAATATGGAATTCAATAAGATTGCCATGTTTGAGTAATGCTGTATGTTAAAGCGTACAAGACAGGTTTAGATGATTAACTTAACAGAACTGTACTTTGCTCAAGCTCACCAGGACACGGCTATACTGAAAAATAGGCGTTTGTATTTTTCGTTATCAACAAATAAATTATAAATTTCAATTTTTAAATAAACAATTAATGTCGGTAAGGTTCGTCCTGTAAACCCAAAATAGAAATATAGCAGCTAAAATTTGTCATTTTGTAACAGTTAAAATTTTAGTACAAAGGCACAAAAAATTGTCATTTGTCATTTGATCAGATCTAGGCCCCGGCTTAATTATTTTGCGAGTTGAGGGTGGACATTGCAAATTATATACACAAATTTATTTTAAATTTGAAGTTTGTATATACCATATGTAACTACTGTCAATTAAAATTTTTAAATATAAGTAATGTGTTGTTTTTTTTAATTATAAGGCTGCATCTTCCCACTTCCATAAACGTAAACATTGAACGCGTTGAATAGATTTACAATTAAATTGGCAAAAATCGATTTTTCATATGCATTTTTCATTAGCCGTTTGTGGTTTTTTTCTGTAACACAACCAGCAAAAAATAAATATTTTTTTTTATTTTAATAAATAAAACAATTGAAATATTACATTAATTTGATAAAATTAACAATACAAAAAAATAAAAAATAAATAAATAAAAGTATATTTTATATTCACCACAGGCAGAATATAAATTTTCCTGTTTTGTATTCGTGTTTTGATTATGGCAAGTCTTCTCGACCTTTATGTGATCGGTTAAAAAATTAATTTGGATACTACAATAATTGTAAATGCATTTTTAATATATACCATATACGTTGATTGTACGATATTTATATTTTAGTCTAATTATTTTTGCTGGCTTAACACTATACCATATTGTTAAATAATTTTGTTGAAAGTCAAATTAATGTTTACATACTTAACTAATTACTACTTATAATACTAGTCTTAAAAATAAGTAACGAAACACTCTAAATCCAAATTTCATTTTATTGCATAATAATACAAAATAATCTCCCACGAAGTTTTCCTCGGTGTGGAACTTAATTAATAGATAAAATTCAATTTGTCAAAATAATTTACTAATTTTTTGGTCAGGCTGATTTTATACTGCCCTTTGTGCTTCTTAATAGGTAAATAACTTAATTTTCTCTTTAATTTTCCGTCATTTACTAAAAATTTTTCCTCATCTTTCTGGCAATAAGCGGATTACTCAGTGTAAAAAGTCCTTCGGTTTAGATTCAATCCATTCTCATCGATCAACCAACTAAGCCATGTTATGTATCGAACGGAACAAACGATAATCTGAGGAGCAATGACTAGCAAAAATGCAGGGTGGGCTAAAATTCCCCAACCAGGCAATGACATATCTAGAACAAGTTTCGTATTGCACTTATTAAATTTTCAATTCATGTGGAAGTAATTTTCTTTCCGTTTAAATCTATCCCATTGCCAAAATCTTTTCCAATTCCCAAGCCATTCAATGGTACTACAATTTGGCTTTCAGATTGAGTGTTGTTTCACTCAATAGTGCTTGCAGATCGCCGCTGTCGAGCTTTTTCGGTTAACCTGGGAGTTCTACGAGCTATACCTACGAGCTATTTTCGATAATGCTCTTTGCTGAATCTGATTTTAATGTGTTGCCACTAAGAATGTTCTTGCACAACTGAATTCAGGTATGCCGAATCATAAGTAAAATGGTCTAAAATTTGACATACATCGTTGCCAGTTGAATATTTCATTTTTGAATATTTATGAAAGAGCCTTGCTTTTGTCGAGAGAAATCTAATAAGTATATTGAAGAACAATCAAATGAAGAGAATTAAAAATTAATGGTGAATCATTGTTTTTCCTTGGCACAGAGAAACCGACATTATGCGTTCAACCTATACAATCCAAAGTAGGGGTACAACTTTGATAAGATATGTGGAAATTAATTTAATGTGGAACTTCAGTTTAATTCAAAATATATAAATCAATTTTTCAGTCAAATAATATTTCTGGAAATTCCTAAGATTTGATAGTGTAGAGTCTATAATATTTCTAATTTTTTTGTTGTGAAGCTCAACTTGCTCAATTGTGTTTGAGTGATTGACTTCTGTTGTTAATTTGATAAATGTGGAATTTAATTTTCTATAAGAAATTTATTTGTGAATGAAAGTAAATTTGTTTATAGATAAAATTGAATTAGTTTGTTTTGTGTGGAACTTAATATGGTGCGCAAATAATAAATTAAGTTCCAAAGTGTGATTTGCCTTACTATTTAAGAATCAATTACAAACGTACATATTGTGGAAAATGATTATTTTGACTAAAATCAGTGTGATAAGAACCAAGTGAAGACAGAAACTTAATTTGTGGAAAATTAGTTGGTGGAGCTTATTTTGTACTTCGCAGATTGTAGTTTGATAGAGTCGCTTGTGTGCATCTTAATATATCATAACTAGAAAATAATGTCTTTCTTGCGAATGGTAGAATTTAATTAGTTGTAAATGAAATTTGATTTACTGTAAATAGAAGGATTTTTAAATGTGGAATTTAATAAATGTAAGTAAATAACAAATTAGTTCCACTGAGTACTTAGGCTGTTTCCCAAACCGATACTTATTTCGTACTTATTGACTTATTTGCGGCCATATTAAATAAGTAGTAAAACCGTTCCAATTGATTTGAGTTACTTATTTTGACAGCGACGTCAAAACAACAGAAATTAACAAAATATTTGTTTGGTAACAATTATTTATTTAAAAATATGTATTCAGACATTAGTTTAATAAAAAATACTTTACATCGCGTATTATATTGTTTCCTTTTCATTATTTTTAAATAATTACAATAGTTTTTATTTTTATTAAAATGTTATTCACAACTTTAAAATATACAAATAAAAAGTTTGACAAACGAATGTTTTCGAAACGAATACTTATTTGTGGAACCTAACTTATTCAAATAAGTATCCTGCCGAAGTGACTTATTTTCTATCTCTTTCTTACAAAAAAATCTAAATTGCTTGTCATTTTGCCTAAATCAATTCGATGGCGTCGAATAAATATGAAATAAGTGTCGGTTTCGAAAACAGCCTTAGAATAGGATTCAACTGAGCTTTATTGAGGTATATGGAGTGTATGCGAACGTAATTTCCTGGTTGTGAGACTTAATTTGTTAATGTGAAACTTAGCTAAATAGAGCGCAATTTACTCAATTGCAACAGGAAACTAACTTGATTTAGATAGCAATACCTTTTACAAATGCAACTTTATTTGAAAGAACTTAATTCAATGAATTGGATACTAATTTGTTTTTACTTCAAATGTTGGACCAAAATTTATGTTTTGAAAATTATTATTCGTACGAGTGTATTGTTATAGTGACAGTACATAATGTTTGTCTCGTTGAACGCAACAAAAGCAAAAAAATTAAAATGTTTTCAAAATTTCTTGTTACATACTTGTATACCACTGGCGCCGACTTTGAACATTGGGTCCGTTGCTATCAAATATTTTGGTTGGTTTATTTTACATGTGAATTAATAGTAAAACCTAAAATATTCTGAATTTGTAATACATAAAAAGCAAAATTCTTATTTAGTAATAAACGAGTCGTGTAAAATATATGATTTTTGGTTAAGTTGACAAAGTACTACCCTGTATGCTACTTGAACTTTGCTTCTATTGACTTTTAATTAATAAACTATTTTGGAACAAATTGAGATTATTCTATAAAATTAAATATTTTAAATCAAAAACTAACCTAATTAATTCAAAAATAGCTTTAGTTCTGAACGGATGAGCCGCTTTTGTTCTGTGAATTTTAATTTGCTTTAATACAATCATTCTAAACTTAAAGCATGTTGTAACATCATCTCTTGTTTCAAAAATAAAATTGGAATCTATTTCGCTTTTTAATTACGTTTTTTCTATTGCGATCTCAGCATGTTGTGTATTTTTCCGTTTCTTCATATCGACAAAATATCGTAAACAAAAAATTTGGGTGATAAAGAATGATGAATGTAAGTAGAAATAGAATGTTGTTTTGTTCGAGCAAGCTGAGATAGCAGCAAACAAAACATAATTGAAAAGCGAAACAGAAAGCAATTTTATTTTTGAAACAAGAAATAAAACTCTATCGAAATCGAATCGAAAGTGATATTACAACATCCCACTCCAGAACTTCATTTATAGTTAGTAGTATCATAATTTCCGTCATGTGGAACGTAATTTGCTCTAAATGGAACAGTATGACTAATTTATGACTATAATTAGCCTAATACTGTCATTAATTTGATATAACTAAAATTATTAAGGGGTATAATTTGTACTAAATCGATTTTATTTTAATAAAGACAAATTGGAAGAGATATCTGGCTTATACCCTAGACAGACTAAGGTTTAATAAATCCGATTTAGTTAAACTAGTTTAAGAATTCTATGTAAAAACAAAGGGATTAGCTAAATCGAGGCTGACACACTGCGACTAATTTCCAAAAATTCACTAAATCGGTTTTATTAAATCGCAGTGTGTCTAGGGTATTACTATTTTAAGCTTCGGCTGCAGAAAAAATGAGCCAAATGCTAAATATTTCCTCGTTCTTCTTTTATGGAAGTTGCGGTTTGTTTCATAAAACAAAATCAATAAAAGCTAATTATATTTGTTTTTTTACATGAACATTATACGGGAGAATTATACACATATATTGACTGCCCAATTTTGTTATTCTATTTGGAGCATACTGGAATAACTATACTACTTATATACTAAAGTTTATAGATATTGTAACGTAATTTGCAAATTAAATTAATAAAATGTGGAACTTAATTTGCTACAAGCCAATTTTAATATAATTATTTTGATTGAAATTTCATTTGCTAACTGTGGAAATTAATTTATTATTTTTGGCAAATTATTTTAAGCTAATTTTACTTAGCCAGTCTAGCACTCAATAAGTATAAAAAAATGAACTTGATCGATTCAGTTCCTTAAGCCAACTTAAGTAGATTAATTAAGCTAATTTGGTTCGTAGGGTTAAAATTGATTTTTGACTGGTTGAATAAATGATTTTTCTTTATTCATTTCGATTATCAAAAACTTAACATTTTCTAACCCTTAATCAATTTCAACATTATACACTAACAAAAAATTTATCAAATCAACCCCATTAAACCCAACTTAAATTGATATAAATCAATCAAGGGTTTATTTACGTACATATCCATAAGACATTGTTTATTATAAAAATGAATCTTCTAAGAAATTCGATTTTGATTGATTATAGTAAATCATCTTTTAAACAAAAAAAAAATGCTCTCCATCTCAATTCATTTGAGTATTTTTTTCTCGTTCTCATCCACCTAAAGTACATATACATTATATGTATATTATGTATAAATATATAATTTGGTTTTTTTTTGTCTTATCATAAGAACAGAACGATTTCACTCAATTAATTTTTTTTTTATTTCAATTGTTGTTAAAAGTTACAATAACAACAACAATCAACCATATATAAGTAATAATAATAAACCGCGGAACAAAATTCGCTTAAATTTGTTTAGTACGCGATAGCAAAAAAAAAAAAATAAGACGTACAAAGAAGAACATTATACTTATACATCAGCGTGGTTCAGTGTTTGTGTTTTCTTATATAAATAAGTTATATCTGGCATTAAAGAGGTTTTGTTTAATACATACACGTATACATGAAGAAACAAAAAAAAGAGTTAAACTTTAAATAGTGGTTGCAGCTTAGGAATAAGATAAAATACGTAAGATAAATAAAAAATCTTGAATTGTTAAATCTTTTCGTGGTTGTTTCTTCCTTTAAGTATTATTTTTGTTGTTTTTTTTATATATAGCGTTTCTATGACATAAGGCAAAAGTTATAAGTCTTACGAGTACGATATAAGATGAAAACAAGTTTTTATATCGTTATTTTTTTGTATAGGTTGGTGTATTGGGAACATTTACTCAGTTTTTGTTGTAGATATATATATATATATATATATATATATATATATATATATATATATATATATATATATATATATAATGTATATATATAATGTATATATATATATATATATATATATATATATATATATATATATATATATATATATATATATATATATATATATATATATATATATATATATAATACAACATATATAAGGTATATTCTTAAGACGTGTTACAAATATATCGATCAGCTGGAAATTCAGTATATATGTAGGTAATTAGAGGCATTGTACATTTTGTTTTGCGAATATGAACTTGTCGTTAAGACGCGTTTTTATCTTATCAAACATAAACTGGGTAGAAATAGTTTTTTTTTGTTTAAATATTGTTTACCAAAATAATCTTGTATTAAGTATTATTGATATAAATTATAGAATTTCATTTCAATGATAAAGCATAACAAAACCAAATTTTTATATGAAATGTGAAACCTCAAAAAGAGAAATGCTTATTTTCTTGTGGTTTCTTTAATGTTCAGTATAGAATTGGTAACTAAATAAATTCAACATTCCTGGCATACATAATATAGTCCATCGATTAAATAAATCAAGAATCCAGCTCTGCAGCATATAGCATAAACTATGACTTTTTATAATGTTCTACATTTCATTATAAATACAACATTTTTCAAGTATTTTCATCACAATTCGTTGCGGTTTTTAATAAAAAATAATTTCTCCTCTTGGCATTTGAGTTTTGTTTTGCTTTTCTTTCTATAGCCTCAGAAGGTTTATTCCCAATTTGGGTGAAAATTGAACTTTTTCTGCAGTCGTGCGGGAAATTTGTCAGTGAAAGAAATTGAAACTAAAAGTAATCGAAATTTCTTGGGCATTGGAATCTTAATCTAAATTATCTGCATGTATTAATGAATTCAAAATGATTTGGCAAAATATTTCTCGATTAAGGGTGAACAATTTATGACTTTTTTTAATTTTTGGTCAAATGCCCGATAATAAACAATATTCTTGAAAAACAGAGATATCTATCTATCACCAAAGTCTATGTAGGTTTACAGAAGTGCCATCAACTCAGCAATAACTCACCGAACCGACCCAAGAAAATTTCGCGGTTATTTTATCTGAGCTTAAGACTGGTGCTAAGAAAAAAAGTTACAAACGCCAAAAGTCGCAAAATGCATTAAGGGCACATTTGGATTCTGCAAACAAATCCATATTTTCTGCCTTTTTAAAAAGTCAAATACCCTTCACTAAATGTCATAAAATCAAGTTATTTAGTAGTCAAGTTTCATATTAAGGCATGGTAAACAAAAACAGAAAAATTGAATTTACTCAAAGCTACAAAAAGGCAAATGTGACTTAGCACGGCAGAACAAAATGACAGTGTGCAGAAAATGACTGTGTGCCCTTCACAGAAGGCACCAGGGTCAATAAAATGTGCTATTTGTGATCCTAAATTGCGATTTTAGTGTATTTTTAATCGATGATTATTTTTGGAAATTCCATACAATCCTTCTAGTATCCTTCAGTTTAGTATATGAACAAACACTTCCTTAAAGCTTAATAGCAGATATAATGATATCTTGACTGCAAAACTAGGTGATAACTTTTGAATATTCAGAAATTTTATTGCTGGATTTTTAGATTCAGTAAAAGTACCGAGGTTGTAGCGGAAACTCAACTTACTTTGCATCCTCGATTTGGATGGCGACTGCTTAAGGTAAGACGATAAAAGTAAACTGCGAAATATACAATTAACAAAGCATCGAGCTCAAAACAGCGCTCGATTTTAAGGCAAAGTAATTTTCATAAATTTTAAAAAAATTTAAATTTTGAAATCCACTGATGCTTTATCAATTTCTGAAATTCTGAAAAGCAGTTTCCCATTTGCCTTTTGAAGACCACTGGAATTGGGCAAACGAAATTCTTGCAACGCATGGCGATCGGTCCAGCAGGAAAGCATCACCTGCACATTGTATAGCTCGATGCCCGCCTACATAGTACTGACATTAAAGATTGGTCGGCCCTTGAACAGTTCTGCATCCCAAGATTTGCCAACCTGGCACATTAAATCTAGCATTTTGATACAAATTTTGTTAACGCAATAATTTTTGGCTGCAAAAGTGATCGAAAACATTAATTTTTATTTCTAATTTTTTTCATTTTATTGCTTTTTTTGTGGTTGCGATACGGAATTTTTTGTTTAACTCGAACAGAGTAAATTATCGTAATCAAAGCGGCTCATCAACATTACAATAATAGAAAAATCTTTTTATTTTGTTAAAATTTTTAGGATTTCTACAAATTGTATCTTTCAAATCGCTTCGTGATTTCCGTCTGCTAACCTTGCAGACACAGGTCAAAGAGATTTAAAAGATGCACAACCCTTTTTTTCTTGTGCGCAATTTTCGATGTGAGAATTCCCCGTGCGGAATTTTTCATTTGAGCATTTTTGTGTGATATTTCGGTCGGTGTGTTTTTTTCCGTGCGCAAATTTGTTGTCCGCTTTCTCTGGTCACCCTTAACAGTACCCTAAATTCCGAAATTTAAATGAGCTGCTTTAATTTAATTTTTCAAAAGTTCAAACTAAGTGAAGAAAAAAGGCAAAAAATAATAAATTTACTTTTCGAAATAAAAATCATTTAAAAACCTGCTTGCGCTGCTTTTTTGTTCTAATTTGAAGAAAAGTGTAGATGATGGGCATCGATTGAACATGCTCCATCAATAAAAACATGTGAGTACTGGTTCAGGCGTTTTAAAAGTGGCGATTTTGACACAAGTGACAAAGAAAGCGAAGGGAGACCATTAAAGTTTGAAGACGCTGAGTTGGAGGCGTTATTGGACCGAGATTCATGCCAAACTCAAGAGAGAGATATTGAATTTTTTTTTCGAACGATAATCAGATCGACCGAAAATAAGAATTAAAAACATGATTTGGTTTGAGTTTGTTTATTGTTATTAAGTGGTTATGCTTTAACACATCATAAATGTGGATTCTAAAAGTAAATCAACTCAAATCAAAAATATAAATGATGTCTTTATTATAAAGATCACAGATTGTCTGTCGCATAACCCATGTGATCGTTTCTTCCTAAAAATTAAAAACTTGCTAATTTATTATTGAATATATTTATTTCATGTGGAAATCATTTACGGGTTTTGAGATTGCTGATTTTGAATATGATGGATTTTCAAAATTCAAAATGGCCAATCCAAAATAGATATTACATAATTGGTAACTTATCCAAATAGGCTTCAGTGTTATCCGTAACCAGCTAAGGTCAACACACTTTCCGAAGTAGCTACCCCCTTTAAAATGAGTGGGGTTCAAGTCATATGCCTGAGAATGGTCGATATGTCAAATTACTTCGGTCTAAAAAGACCAACGTATTGAAATCCTGTCAAAAATGATGAAAAATTTGGATGGTCCAAAACCACTTTTCTCGACGTTTTGAAAGTCCCTGAGTCTAAAAAACAAAAAAATGCCCGTCCTTCTGTCTGGATGTCTGTATGAGAACGGCTTGTTCAATATGACCAATTAGGATGGAACTTGGCTATTTTTAAACGGATTTGAGTGAAATTTGACATCTGCCATGGAAATGGGATTATAAAGTGATTTTTGGATATAGTTCTGGAATATGGCAAAGTAAGATGGAACTTGGCTATTTCTTAACCGATTATAATAAAATTTGACAAGTGCGATGGAAATTTGGTTCTAAACTAAGTTTTAGATCTAAAAATCAATTTAGAATTCCATTTCCAACGCGCATGTGAAATCTCATTTATTTATTTATTTTGGCCATATTCTAGAATTTTATCCAAAAATCATTTAAGAATCGCATTTCAATCATGGCTATCAAATTTCACTAAAACCGGCTAAGAAATTGCCAAGTTCCACCCAAATTGGCCATACATATAATTTACTAAAGGTTCAATTTGAAATGTAAAACGGTCAAGTTTCAATTTGAATTGTACTCGTATAACCTGTATCATCGCAAACATATCTGTCCGTGGCCGCTCTAATAAAGTGTCAGCTTATCTAAGGGAGGTTTTCATTGGAAAACTTCAGTTGCATGGGACTTAAAAGTTTGTCCGTTGAAGTGAGGATTCCGCTAAATTGAGTGTCTGTTGAAATGAGGTTTCACTGTATTTAAAAGTGAGTGTGTATATAGGTATATGTACAGAATATACGTGTGATATTTAAACAAATGCACACGCATTGAACGATTTGAACCAAACTTTACACAAATATTGTTTAAGACTTAAGAAAGGTTAGTGTTAATATCTCAAACATTCATCTCCTCCTTGAGAGATGATAATCGGGTTTAAAGTTACTACAGAGGAATTTCTAAAACTGCAAAAATTGAGTCGATTTTTGATGAAGGTATGATGGTATGATGTGCTAATGGTATAATGGTATGATGGTTTGTATATAAGAATTGTGTAATAGTGATGGTGGCATGATGATGATGATGGTATGATGGTATGGTAGTATGATGGTATGACGGTGACTGTATGATGGTTTAATGGTATGTTGGTATGATGGTATGAGTTGAGCAGGGGGTTGAGATTTGGTTCGAGCTAGGTTGAGCTAAGTTGAGTTAGGGTTTAGTTAGCTTGCATTGGGGTTAAGTGAGTTGTTCGGTTGGGGAATTATTTAAGAGTTGATTTGGAGTTAGGTTAAGGATTAATTTAAAAGTCGATTTGGGGTTGATTTGGTGATTGAATTGAGGGTTTGGTTGGTGGTTAATTTGGTGATTGCAGTTAGAATTATGTTGCGATTGAGATGGAGGTTGATTTATATATTGAGTTGAAGGCTGAGCTGAAGATTGACTTAAGAAATTCATTTCGGGATTAGCGTGGGAGTTGAATTAATCAAGACCGAAGTTCTGACCACCTCATGAGATTTCAGCCCTTTATATTTTTATCTATTAAATTGACGACTGATCAAACTATCATTTTTAAGAAATGATAAAAATTGAGATCAATATTTTGACCCAACAACAAAAATTGGTTCTATTTTTTTCAATGTACTTAAACGTTGATCTGATCTGGATCACTTGGTTTCATGAAATATTATTGCTATTGTTGGAGGACTGATGTGGAGAAGGGTCTCTTGTGAATAGTGTTTTAACGACAGGGAATTCGATTCCAATTCCGTAACTTGTTGAATGTGCCCATTTAAATTTGGATATTAATAAGTATGTGAGGATGAATATTCACCTAATAATAAATTAAATAATATTTGTTTTTAAAGCTTTTTGAAGTTATTTTGGACTTTTACAAAGCTTTCAGCGCACTCATTTTTGTAACTTTATTCTAGAAGAGACTAAAATATTCATCAAATCGAATGACGTGCACTACACTAAAAGCTACTTGGCTTTTCATTTTGAACGTGGTTTCACAGACAATTATGTTTTTGTATAGAGTACACACATTTTTTAAAAAACACTTGTTTTAATATTTTGCAAATTTTATAGGTTTAAAAAACCACTCGATCAATTTTGGCTTGTTAGGCCATCATCAGGAGTATCTACTAAACTGTCAGTTTAGTAGATACTCCTGATGATGGCCTAACCAGCCGAAATTGATCGAGTGATTTTTTAAAGCTATAAAATTTGCGAAATATTAAAACAAGTGTTTTTTAAAAAATGTGTGTATTAAGTGTGTTTCGCCAAGTGGCCACGGCAGATAGTGTAAAAAGTCTTTTGTATAGAGTTTACTTGTTTCTAAAAAACAATTACAGAATGGAAATTTAGTTGAGAAGTATTTTCAATTGAAATCATCACACAACTTTATGTGCGGCGCTCAAAAATATTTCAGCCATCCTCCTTTAACACCTTTTTAGTTACGGTATAATTTGTGACCGACTTTAAATTTGTCGGCAATATTTGGGAGAATTCTGTTTTTTTCAATATTGAAAGAAAGTGCAAAGCTATTTTTTCACATAAACACCTACATATATACATACTTAATTTATTCGAAATGTTTACATACCTAAATTCAAATTATGATTTCTACTCGAACATCTAATATTGATTAGATTTAAAATTTCTAATTCAGAATTGAGATAGGGTAAATTTAAAATTATATCTCGTAAACACGCATGTTACACATCAAGTTGACTTTTAAATTACGATTGCCCTCTATTTCCCATAAACATTATAAAATAAAACAATATAATCTGTAATAAATTAAAAATTTGACGAATCGAAAACAAATTTTCAACATGCCATATGTTAATTTAGTTGAATCGAATATTATATTGCAATTCAATCTGCGCATATCATTATTATTTCAACAGGCCATAAATTGTAACACGCAAAACTTACATTAAAAAGATGATTTTTCGTAGTTATACGTATAAAATAAAAGACCGCGTGCACCTGACCTCCATCAATCAGTAACCGCAGTAACCTAAATAACTACGCACGTATTAAAAATATTCAGCTGGTAAAATCTTACACATATTTAACCTAATAACTTTACTATATATGTACAATTACTATAACATACAAACACACTATAAATATCCAGCCACGAAAAAAGAGGTTTTAACCCATCAAACGTTAAGAAACAAATCGTCCAATTAGAATTTTAACTAATATTTTATTTTATTCCATTTCTTTTCGCCTTTCTTAAAACACAAAAAATTCTGCTTTGATCTAATTAATTGAATCATTTTCTTATACTTATGCATGTATACATAACTCGAGAGCTAGACCAAATTTTCAAACACAGTCACTGTCTATGTCTACTGTATGAGTATACGAGTTACGTACACTTGTTTTATCAATAAAAAATCAAAAAATCGATGGAATCAATGAACCACGATACAATTATTTCCCGTGCACCTCCAACTATAATGTGCGTACACAACGAGAGTTAAAATTCAACAATAACAACCATTTTATTTAAAACTGGTAGCAAAGATGTTTTCTTATTCCATTTCTTTAAGACAATTTTAAATTATGATGAATATTCATAAAGCAGCAACATTAAAACGAATATAAAAATGTTTTTATTTTTGTCTTTCGTATAAACACAGATATAATGTACATATATACAAAAAAAAAACATAATTATGATTTATTTTTTTTGCTTTTTATGAATATGTATTTACGTATGAGTAGGTATTTTAATAAAATTAAATTATAATTAGTAAACTTATTGTTGTTGTTGTCGCTTGAATATGTGTGAACGCTTAGAACTTACGTTTATGTGTTTATTTACAAAGAGAAATTAAAGGTATTTAACACCAAAATTATTTAAAAAATGTCTTTATGTAATTTAATATTCTTATCAATTATTATTGTTATTATTTTATTAAGTTATTAGTGACAGGGCCGCTTTCGACGTTTAGTGCAGACGGAAATTCTGAATTTTTGAAAGTAAAATTCTGTATGGTGATAAACAAAAGTTTGAGGTTGGTTTTGAAGTTTAAGAATCACTCCTCTTGTTTTTAAATTACACGATTGCGCCTCCCCTTCTGTATGTAGATAAAATTGTAAAAAGATAAGGACCCGGGACTGCACACATTTTTAAGAATTCGCTTAGATCACGTTTTCGGAAATGAAAACAACAAAAAAAACGAAATAATAAGAAATTAAATAAGAAAACACTGTAAAAATAAAACAAAATAAAACTAAATAATCAAACCACGAAATTCAAGAAGAAAAAATTACGCAATCGCATCATTATTGCTTATGTATTCTTGGTATTATTTGTATTTTTATTTTATTTTTTGTAATCGAACACCCTTGAATGTCACTATCATAGATTGCAATTTTTGGAATGTGTGTGTGTGTGTCTTGTATATGAGTCGTGCTGTTCATTACGTCACGTTGAATTTTAAATGATTTTTTTTTTCGGTTTTTTTGGGGAATTGTAAAGTCGGTTTCATTTTCAAATTCCCAAATATTAATTCAACACACGTTTTTGCATTGGATATGTAATATGATTCCATCACAAAAGTTAATAATCTTTGTTGGTTAATTCAATTTGTTATTCTTTTTATATGCTAACAAAATATGTTATTGTAGGTACTAAATAAATTAACCCTAGGCTGGAGGCCGTATTTCTTTGAATAATTATTGGATAAGAAAAACCCACTACATAATTTACGCAGTTAAAGGATTTAAATATTTGCTAATGATCCCCAAGATATAAACCGAACATGCGAGGGAGTTATTAAAAGCACCCACAATTGGTGACGACGTAAAAATCAAAAACCTTGTAGAGAATCTTAAAATTAAACGCAATTCCAGTCAAGAAACAACAATCCTAAATCGCTGCAAAAAAGGTTATAAAGCTCTTCGGGATACCCTTTTAATAATTTTGTATTCACAACAACAGTGTAACAGTACAACCAAGTGCAATTACTACCAAACCACAATACACAGCTGCCAAGTTCAACATTTTTTGAGTTTGCTTGAACGTATTTTCAAACGATTTTAGACTTTTTTAAACTTTTTCCAAAACATTTTCACCATTTTGAACTTTTTGTAAATTAAATTACCTACTTTTTTGCAATTTTAGTTTAAATTCAACATTTACTAATTTTACTTAAGTTTTGTCCAATTATATTTCCAAAATTTAGTGAATTTTATTTAGCACAGGTTCAACTGATTTAAAAAAAATTCAAAATTAGTAAAACATCACCTTAATTTATACGAAATTCAAGCAACATAAAAAATGTTGAATTTAAATTAAAAATGTATGTCAATAGGTTTTTTTCGACAAATTATTTTCTTGTACTTGCTAAAATAATCGCGTTTTGTAATAATTGTGACTTTGTGAAGTACATTTGAGTTGTCGAAATCCATAATTTGAAATACCATAGATACCTAATCGACTAACCGATCCAAACATTTGATTCGACTCTGTTTACCTGAGTAGTTTCATACGCCACGATATTAATTAAGTAAGATGGTGTTAAACAACCTGCAAAGCCATCAGCCTTTCATTTGTGCAACTTCATAATAACAGATATGGGAATTCCTAGGTTTCTTTTGAAAAAATGTTTCTCCAGCTGACCAAGTATACTCTAATTGCGACAGAAAACTATTAGCAATTTGAAGGTCAATAGACTTACTCGTTGAGAATATGGACATTGTAATATTCATATTCAGACTAGTAATGAATAACCTACATGTGATGGCTACGGACCATTTTTGTGTCTATGCCTGGTCCTAGTGGACCGCCAACCAAACCTAACCTACATATGGCCAGAAGCAGTATCCTTTGCTGAATTGAAAGTATCCATCATAGAGAGACCTATTGTAAATCAATTACATTTCGAAATTTGGTATCGCATTCGACATAATTACAGATCAATGCACCCAGTTCGAAAGCAGCTTTTCCAAACAATTCACAAAATTGGTATGTTTTTACAGACTACGGACGACGATATATCATCCAAAGAGAAATGGCATTGCAGAGTGCCTACACCAAAATTTGTAAAATCCTCTAAATGCTAAATCGAACACCTTTCATTGAAGCGACGAGTTTCTGGTTTAGACTTTACAATAATTGCACAGCAACTATCGAGTCAGACATTCACGAGTTCAGACTTCCGAACTTCCCTGCATTCCAAATTATACCAGTACATTGGGATTTTCGATATTATTTGAACTACATATTTTGAAATTATTTAAGATATCCTTCTTAATATGTACAGATTTTTCTAACCAAGATTTCATGTAGTTCTAACTTCTAAAGGTTTAATTTAACGAGATTACTTTAAACATAGGATGAAAAAAGAACTAACTTAGAACCATACGATTCAAGATTAATTTACGCTGTAAAGGCTCAGAGATGTGTGATTATCATTAGTAACGGTCAAAAAAAGCTTTAAATTGAAATTAATTGAAAAATAGTCCACATAAAATACCGTTTTTTCAGAAATTAAAAGCTTTTGGAACAAACATTAATCTTTCGTATTCCAAATGCTAAACGTTTTATATTCGGCGAGATAATTCCAGACTTTGTTGAAGAATGAAACAATTGCTGACATCGGCGGCTATATTTCGTAAGCCTTTTGAAATGGGTGTCATTTGGCTAACATTAGCTTTTTATGTTGGTCATCAAATGCATTCAATCTTTGGGTTGCTCCCAAATGTCGCAATAAATATGTCACTTTTTGTTGTTGAAGCATTGCTAGCAATATGAAAACAATATGGATTATGATGTGTTGCCATTGGATTCGCTACCCCAACTAAAATTTGAATTGAGGACCAATTACTTATACAGCTCGTTGGTTAAAAAACAAAAAAAACTGAAGAAAAATTGCATTATTCAGACCTGACACACAGTTGTTGGTGGCATTCAACAAAAAGTCAAAGCAATGAGACACAAAATGAGAATGTAAAGCAAAAATGATTTTATTTGGATGAACCCGGCAGAGAAACTTAGTGGCGACTTCTTAGTGGCGTTAAATTGCCAGTTCCACTGAAATTCTATATTTTCTCTCTTATCCAGATCATTATTCCGAAGGAATTAGGCCGAAAAAATTCTATGTTCAAAGTACATCCAAAGTGAAAAAACCGTATATGTACGGATAGTTAAATATTATTGAAATTAAGTTGCCCCTTATATTAAGACAACTTAATTTCAATAAAATTTAACAACGAACATCTTTAACTTCAATAATACCATATACATACTGTCGGACGAGTCTGAGTCATATTTTAACATGAAAAATACAAATTTTGCAAAAGAAGAAAAATATAAAAGGTTGTCTTGTCCTAAAATCAGGATTGAACACCATGTTATGGTTGTATGTATTAACATGTTTTAAAATTTCTTAAAATTGTAATTAGGTTTATATTTTGGCTTGACATAACTCGAATAACTCATTAAATTAGTCAAAACTCATTTAGTTTTTAGATTTCATTAAATTTTCTAAAACTACCAATAAATATTTTAATCGAATATAAGTACTGTACTCTAACTTATGTTAAACTGTAAGCATTTTGATTTAATTTAACAATCTTTTATACTATGTCGGGTTCAGTGAAACAAAATAAGTGTACTAGAGTTCAGCTTCGGATCCATAAACCGGGAAACGTTTTGTAACGTCAAACTCGTTTTAAGCATTTTGTTGAAACCTGCCCAAATTTATTGACGATGACTCAACCGTTACCTTATTTTCTTTGATGAGCTAAAGCTTGCCAAAGATGTAGCAATTTGTATATAGTCTTTCAAATTGGGTATCAACATTTTTGAAATTTGGTTTTGTGCTTTACTGTTGTTGCCATTCCTAAGAAATATAGCAAAGTACCTCATTATTGAAGAACGTAGTTTTTCTTTTGCTTGAGTTATTAAAACCATTTAACCTTTTCTAACGCTGACTTTTATCGTGTTAGACAATCAAGGTTTTTACAAATACTTTTTCAAGACAAGTCAACTCAACGCGACCTAGACAAACTGTCAATTATAAATATGAATTTATTTAGAAAGGAAAATCAAATTACAAAAATTGAATAAGGAAACTGAATTCACATTCATTTAAAGAGACTGAAAAAAATTATGTTCAAATTCCTGTCAAAACCTTGAAATTTCAATGAATTTGAACAATTTTCTGTTTGGTCACTTTAAGAGCGGAAACACCGACCAAACGGCACAGTGGTTAAAGCTTGGCCAACTTTGACCAGGAGGTACCGCCACCTTTCCTATACATAAAGACTTACTAAAGTGAATTGCGAAAGAGTTGAAGTATAAACATATAAATTTGTTATCGTTTGACCTAAAAAAAAATTTAATAATTTTCAAAACAAACTGAAGATTTTCAAAAAATTTTAGTTGAAGGGTTATTTACATTAAAATGTAATGGTTTCTAATAATGAATTTCAAGTTTATTAATATTTCACTTAATGATTTGGCTTAACTTTAGACTTGATAGCTTGATTGAAAATTTGTCTAATCTATTTGTCAAATTCATTTGGCCTGCCCAGTTTCACAAAAAAAATAACCAATCTCCAGTTAAATAATATTTCCTCTCTTTATTTTTTTTAAGAAATTGCGGTTTGTTTCGTAATACAAATCCAATGCAAGTTGATTAATTAGAAAATTAAAAATTGGGTCAAGGAAAGTTTGTGGCGTTTTTTTCCAATAGATGGCTTTAGAGTCGCAAGATAGAGCTTTTGAGAGGTGACAATCCATAAATTATTAAAAAATTAACATTGTAACATTTGTCAATTCAGTCGAAGGTAATTGTGTTTGAGCAGCATGCAAATGGTTTGCTCGTTTCCGCTCTTGATATTTCGATGTTAAAGGCGTGCCGCGCTATTGACCAATCGTTGTAAAAGTCGATGAAATTCTCCAAAAAAAAATTGAGTAAAACCGGAACATTTCATCTTATGGCATCGCTGCGGAACTGAACATTAAACAAAAAATAGTTTTGAACCATGAGGCTAGATACTACATGAATTAACAGTGAAAAATTTAATGAACCTAATTTCCATACACGAATCGCTGCTGAAATGAAATGAAATCAAGTTCCTTTTGAAGCTGAACAAACGATACCAAAGTTCGGATTGACGCCACGAAAGGTAATGCTTTATGTTTAGTGGGATTGAAAGGGAATCGTGCATCATGAGATGTTCCAACCTGGCCAGACGATTGATTCGACTTTCTATTGCCAATAACTAATGCGATTAAAGCACGCAATTGAGGTAAAGCGACCAGAATTGATCAATAGGAAAGGCGTCGCCTTCCATCACGACAACCACACACATCTGTAATGACTAGGCAAAATTTGAGAGTGCTTGGCTGGGACATTTTAATGCATTCACCGTATAGCCCAGACATAGCTCCGTAAAACTCTCTTAATGGTGTGTAAGCTGACTTCAAAATATTCCTGTGAAAATCATTCGGTGCATTTTGCACAGAAATCCCAAAATTTCAACAGTGATGGCATAGTCGTTTTACCAGAAAAATGGCAAAAGGTTACCTGTCAAAACGGCACATATTTGGTTTAATAAAGTTCATTTAAAATATAAGAAAAATGTGTTTGATTTTTTGGTGAAAAAAGGCCGCAAACTATTTCCTTTTTTTAAATATTTAGCTGGACGAAATTTGGCAGTCAAAGAAAAGAAATAAAATTAATGAACAAAAAAAAGAAATAGAGGAAATATTATTTAGCTGGAGAATGGCGATTTACTGTTAAATCGGGCTATTTTTTGTCAATAACAGCCCAAACCACTGAACGTTTGTGGATGGATGTGTTTGTTCTTTTTTGAGTAAGAAACATCCAGATTAGCAAACAGTGGAAAAGAACACACCATCCATCTCCAATTAGAATTTGCGAAAGAAAAGAAAAATGCTCAATCCATAAAATTAGTGAACGGTGAAGACAATTCTTTCTATTGCCGCCCAGTAAAACCTTAAGAGAATTTAATAACTTGGGATCCACTAGACTGATTAATGCATCGATTCGACATTAATTACTTATGTTACCTTTGCCTTCAATGAAACTGTAGTAATGAGGAAATGTGGTGAAGTTCCTTCAAATATTTCATCAAACGGAGATTGATTCTCGTCAATAGCGATTAGGTAAAAGGTTCTGATTTACTTCGCTTGTGGCACGGGTCACATGTCAGCACATTTCAAATAGGATTTTTGGTCAAAAGCTACTTTTAAAATGATTAAGTATTGTTTTGTATTCGTGGTTGTGTAACCATTTTCGGTTTTTTTGGTTTAAAGAGACTGTAAGGAGTGGACTGCTCCATTCCTGAGATATGCACGTTAATTATACCATTCTGATACATATGGTTAAAACTAAGAAATTTCTTGGTAAGATACATTTCTGTAAGAATTTTTGTTTTTGCATAAGTAGGGTACAAAACACACCAACAACCGATAATCGGTTTTCAAAAGAACTTTGCGTCGTTTGTGATAACTATTCTAATACCTATTTAAATCCACCTTCCGGAAAGATCACAAATAAAATTCGAAATTCCGATTAATCGATTAACCAAGGGCAATCAATCAAGGGCATTTTGATATTAATGCTTTTGCTGATCTGAGTCAATTTATAATTCGAGTTAAAGGTTTCATTAAAAAGTTTAGCGTTAGGATTCTGCCTAACCAATAAGCTTTTATTAAAGTAGATTATTGAAATATTTGATTGTTTTTTTAAAATTCAACTTTCAAATTCTAGAAATTTTGGAATAAATGAAATACTTAGGCATCACGTTTGAATATAATCCAAGAAAATGTTAATTAAATTAGCGGGCTCGATTTCTATATATCACAATTTAAAATCCTTATGGTTTTTATCGAACATAACTAACTAGCAATGCAATTCAAATTATTCTAGAATTTATTTTAGCAAACAAAAATTTTTGGGCGAAACCTTAAATTTATCATTAAATTTGGCTCATAAAAGACGTACAAATGTTTAAAAGAAATTTCCAACTATTTAAAGAATCATTGAATTTCGGCTCACAACGACCGACGGTAGTATAAAGTATTTACTTTATATTTTTTCTTACAACTGAATCATCTTTTCAGACCTTCATTGTCTAACCTTTTAGAAACAATTTATGATTAAATGGAAATAATTTTCAAATTTTAGAAACCGTACATATTTCTGTAATTAAAAGGACTGAACTTTATACATAATAATAAATAAAATAAACTTACCGAGAAATTTACTAAAAAAATTGTTTAATTTTTTGTTTAATCAAAATCAAATTAGTTTTAATTTTTACTCTATTCCACAATTTATTATGTTTTCTTCCTCTTCCTTCCTGCTCTCTCACGAGATTTTTACGTAATAATACCTTTTAATTAAATAATCCGTTTTCTGTTTTTATGTGCATACTAGAGAGGTACAGCATAGAGGTACACAGATAAATAGAAGATACAAGGAAAAACACTTAAATATTTCACAAAAAAAACATTTTTTTTTTTTTTTGAAAACTTTAGCTTTTAACCGCACCGCATTATTTAAAAAGATATTCATATCCTTTTACATAATAATCATGTCCTATTCCCGAAAATACCGCAAAAATAATAATTTCCATATAATTAATTTAAGGATTGTTAAAATCCAAAAAAAAAAAAGACGAAAAACGCGCGGCAGAAGGATTTAACCAAAAACTCCTTAAATTCGGAATCTCGATGATATTTTAACGTAAATTAATTATAAATATACAAATTATTTATTTTGTGATACACCCGGTAACAATTTTTTTTTTTTAATTTAATTTTTTTCATTCAAAAATAAATAATACACACAAACACAAATACACGTAGCTAAATAAATTACATCATTTTCCACACATCCACAACTATTTTTATTCATAAAAAATAATTCAAAACAAAGGTTTCTATTCATTCGTACGCACGAGCGCTATATACTTTTCACTCTAACATTAGATTTTTGTCGAAATACTCTTATACACTCTCGAACACAAAAAAAAACATGAATACACAATTAACGAGAATGAAGTATCGAATGTTTTTTTTGTGTGTTCTAAATATCGATTGTACTCTTTCTTTCGCACATGCTCGTATATTTTCTCTTTTTTGTTCACTTCTTTTTCTTTCATGAAGAGAGAAAAAACATGCTTACAAAAAAAAATAATAATAATAATAATCATATAGTAAATTTACTTTTTTTTGTTTTGTCTCGCGCGATGTTGCTTTTAGAAAGATAAAATGTAAGGTTAGTTTACATTACATTCTATATGTGTTGCAGTTGCTGTTGTTGGGTTTCTTTAGTGAGATGACGACGTGTTCCTGAAAATACAAAATAAAACAAATTTTATAAGAAAAATGAATTGTTAAATAAATTTTACTGGTGGCGATTTAAACTAGTATTTAATTGTAGCGGGAATTTTTAATAATAGTGTGTTGCACATTTGCTACAAGAAAAGAGTGCGAGGTATACGCGATAAGTATATGCAGGAGGAGGGATTCAACAGCAAAAAATTTAGTATGAAATTGAACTTTCTCTTTAAGCGTATCTGTGACCAATATAAAATCAATTTTATACTTTGCAAATTTGGTTTCTATAAACAGTCATGAGATGAGTCAACGACCTAACTAAATATAGGAAGTAGCATCGCTCTAGCATAAATATAATTTAGTAGCGAATGCCGACGGAAAGCATGTTTGGTAAAAAATAAAAATTGACAAAAACTATTTTCCAAGATGCTTGAAGATGGACGAGACGGACGATTTTCTTTTTATTTTACTTTTTCTAATTTTTAACTTTTTTTTGTATGGGTTCTGCTTACGAGTTTCGTTTTAAATGTGTCTACGAATAAGCAGCATCATTGAGTATTACCATAGGAAAAAAAGGGCACGGAAGATAAGAGAGTACTATAACACGGAATTGGGAGTTCAGACTTCAAGAATTATTGGTTTTTTGCAAATCTATCGGTTTTACCTATGAGCTATTCTCCTTAATGTACTTGTAGGTTGCATACAATCCAAAAAATTTCAGTCCTGTATTTTCAGCGGCAGAAACGACAAAAATGCACCATCTTTTAAGATTGTTTACTCCATTGTGGGTACGCCTGATTTTCCTTCTACTTGTGAGTGTCTCGGATATTTACGACGATGCAAATTTTATTTTTATCATAGGAACTATTATAAATTTAAAAACACATAAGTATCAGACCACCAATCTGGAATATAAGTCACACATTTGGGCTAGCTAATATCACCTCTACCCTAAATTCCCTTTCATACAGATAGGATAGCCTTATGTTTATTCTACAAACATTTGTATGGCTTTTTCTATAATTTCCTAAGTAAAAGAAATAGTGTTTATCCCAAGAATTTCTTCCAAAGAATTCCATATAAATTCTGATAATCTTTAGGAGAATTAGTGTAAGAGATGTCTTGAAAATTCACCGTTGCAAATTGCACCTTATGATTGGTAATAAAGTCGTTGAAGGTTAGAGCCTTAGAAAAGTTAGGCGTAATAGTGTATTCATGATAATTTTATACGGAAAGTTTGGTAATTGGCCATTTCACAGGCTTAGAATTTTACATTAGCAGTTCAAAAAAATTTATATAAAAAGCACTTAATTCTTTATTTAATAAATTGAATTTGCCGAACATTCAATTGTTCGACTTTCATTTTGCTTCAAAAAATTGTTTAGTTTTCAAAATTTAATTGTATGCAATTTCCATATTCTTTAATTAAATTTCTGCAATACTGTACATATTCTAATATCAAAAAATCTTTAATTTTTAGGAGTGTTCAAATTTTTCTTACTTTCCAAAATTCCCCTTGGAATTTGTCTGAATTTTCTAAAATTTACATACTATTAACATAGGTAACAATTCCAAATTTCCGTTATATCCCGAAAATTTTCAATATTTTTAAAAATTTCCATTGGGGCTGGTTGTTTAGTTTGAAATTTTCAAAATTCCAAAAATTGTCCAACCTTTTCAAATTTTTCTGTTTTCTGAATTTCATCAAATTTTTGTTTTTAAAAATGAAATTTCAAATTACAGTTTGTTCCACAAGAATGTATCTCAATTTTTGATTCTGTTTAACCCCGATTATCGGTTTTTGCTGTGTCTTTTCGATCGTTAGCAAAATTTATATTTTGAAACTTTGCATTAAAGTGTAACATAATACTATTTCAAACATGTATTTCTAATACTGAATGATTTAAACAGAACTTTATTTTTTTTTTTGATTTACCAGAAGCATAGAATTCTCCTTGGAAATAAAATATCCGGAATTTTCTAAACCCGAATTCTCTTACCTAACTTAATTTCAGCAATAATCTGCATTTAAAATACCAAAATTCAAAATTTTTAAATCTAAGAAATTTTATAGCGCAATTCTGTTTTTTGGTTCAAATCCTCTAATGTCATTTTCATTCCGATACTGATCTACAAAACAATACTTAATACAAAAACCATGAACGAAAAACTAAAAGAAAGAAAAATTTGAAAACAAGAACCACCTTTTTTGGTTAATTTCAAAATGTCGAAACACTTATAAAGAGAACATTCAAAATTCTATAAAATTCGATTAAAGTAATAAAAAAAGCAAAATGGTGCAAGACCCAGAGCGAGTACGGATGTAGCAGGGCTATTTTACAGATTTCACGCTTGGATGCATCACGTTTCTCACCGTTCTGCTAGCCATGTATGTTTGATCACTCAAACGACTCATTACGGAATGATCTACAAAATAAAAGTGTAAAAATAGTGAATGGTCAACTATAACATAGCGAAAATTTGAAAACAATAACAAAAGTTTGGACTTTACTTCAAAATGACGAAACAATTACACAAGAAAATTATTCAAAATCCAGATTCTGGGACGGAAGAAAGTAAGTCGTCTTACAAAATACGGAGCCGCTGTTTCATTTACAAGTACATACTCGTGTAACAAGATATACTATGAGTTTGGAGCACACCTTCGATACAAGTCACCTATTTTCATTTGGGAATCTAAACATTGAAAGCTTGATTACGAAAACCATAGTGTCAGCAGTAAAACTTAAAGCAATTTCAGATTTCTTCAAATGCTTTTATTTTTTAGGATTGGATTTTTTCCGTTTTCTTAGAATTTTTCTTGGAAATGGCCGAAATATTGAGAAGGATTTATGTATTTTACAAAAAATTCGTCTGATTTAAAATTACCTTAATTTTCTAGAATTTTTAAAATATTTTCGTTGGAATTAGTAAAATTTAAATATAAATTCTCTAGCCTAACTTAATTTCAGCAAAACAAAAATTTAAAAAAATTCCAATTTTAAAACATTGTAGAGTTTTTTAGTGCAATTCTGAGGCTTTCCTGGCATTTTCTTAATTATAATTAATTTGGATCTAATTGAATTTACATACCAATTCTCATAGTCAGCAATATAGCAATATAATTGAAAGAGAAGATTACTGTTCTCCATGGAATTAAATTTTTCAATTGTGTGTTTTCTACAACACGTTTCTGAACATTTTTAAGAATTTGAACTTTCCTTTGGAAATGATCTAAACTTTCTAAAATTGTTCAAAAACGCAACTTAACTTTAACAGTAAAATTGTGGATTTGATGAAATTCAGTTCGGAAATCCAGCAAAGATACATTTCTCTAATTTTTTGGAATTTGTAAAATTTTCTGTTCTAACAGAATTCTTCTTGGAATCTAACGAAATTCTAAATTAATTGTATTCTCTGGAATAATCAATATTTTTAAATGTTTCCTTCAGAATTGGCCGAATTTAAAACCAAGCCCTCAAAATTGCCTAAAGTTTTTAGCAACTACATAAAAATCTTTGCATTTTGTAACATTTCAAATTCCCCTTGTTACACAATAGAGTAGCTCATGCGTTTAGTTTTTTTCCATACTTAATGGAAAATCTTCATTTTTCGTTAAAAATAATTACGAAACTGGATGTTTACCGATTCGAGTAAAAATGCTAAAGATCTTATTAGTAGCGAAGTCCGGACGTTCCTAAGAGTTCCTAAGAGTTGAGCCTCAATGTTAAATCTTGAAAATAAATACATTATTGTTTGCCAATGTTATTCAGTCAGCAAATATTAAATTCTTCATTAAATTGGATGTAGGTTACCCCACATGAAATACTAATATTTAAACTGTGATGTAATCTAGCATTGCTTAAAGCCCAATCTTGTAATCAGTTAAAAAAAATTTTATGTTTTAAACAATTTTCTTGATATAAAAAAATTAATCCTTTCCAATGTTTTTTAAACCATCACTCTTAAACAAACTAAATTCATTTGGGTTTTGTAAAACCTAATAATTTGGAACACCCATCTCAGTCATAATATCAAAGTGTTTGATGCCAGAAGAAAACGGTGTTTACACATATTTTGAGTATTTTACAAAATAACAAAGTTTCTGGTTCTTTCAAACGCCAACATCTGGAATTTCGAAAACGTGAACTGAATTTTTTTTTATTTTCGGTTCATTAACCTAAAGAAAACCTACAACAAAAACAAAACTTTTTCACGTAAATAAAGCTTTTTCTTCGTTAAACGTGGATTTATAAATATGTATTTTACGTGTTTTTTGAACTAACGTAAAACGTTTTAAGCCTAAAATTATATATTCTTAGAACTTATGTTTTTACGGGGGATGGGGCTTTTCTGCGAAATTGTGGTATATACTAAAATCCAAACGTTCAAAATTGCTATTGCTGCATTTAGAAAATATCACAATTGAAGGTCTTTTTCTAAGAAAGCTGCACCAATTGACTTTCAATAAATGCAAAATATATGATTATATTACAAAATCATTAATATTCACCTCGTATTTAAATAAACCAATCAAAAGTCGTTTCAACTATGTGTAATAATAATAAAAATATTAATAAGAATCAATCGAATACGCAATAACAACTCATCGGTTAATTTTTATTGATTACCTCCTTAATAAATAAAAAAATTTCTTTCTAATTTCAAAAGAAGTAAAAATCTAATTTATTTATAATTTTTTAGTGCCTACACTAAAATAAAAGTAAAATAAAACAAAATTACAAAAAAAAAAAATTATAGGTTAAGGTTGATGATTGTTTTTTAGTGTTGTTAGTGGAATCACTGATGCGAAGTAAAAAAAAATAAAATAATTTCATGATACCTCCGTATTGCGAGGAGATACGACACAAAAAAATTGGAAAAGGTGATTTCACCTTTTTTGTCGTTTGTCGCGTACGACAAAAAAAGTAATATATATTTATTTATATAATGCGTAATTGAAACTGTTGAACCGGCACAAAGATTGAATAAATAAACATTTTGTTTTTAATTGGGTATAAAGCTTCCAACAGCTACATGTCTTATGTATATATCTAGCTACTTATCCCGCCGATAAATTGTTTTCATTACATTATACAGCTTTTATAAACCATTTATATATGTATGTGTTATTATTTATATGAATTGATAAATAAACTCAAAAATAGAAACACGTGTGTGAGAACGAAAACATTAAAAACCATAAACAAAAAAATCTTATCTTCAGGAAATTGTACCCAAGATAAAAAACGATATGTGTGTGTACACTACATACATTTTTTTAACACCATACCATGAAAATACAACAACAATGGGGAGACCAAATAGTTTTTTTTTATATTTTTGTATCCCAATAAAATATTAAATTTGTGTGTGGTGTGGTTTTAAGTTTATCACACATTTACTTTAAAAGTACGGAGACAACTATACACATAACTACTTTGTTGCTATTTTGATAAAAAAATATTCCGATTCTTTATTGAAATTTTAATATTTCCCAACAAGTGGCACATTTCACGATGACGCCAAATTATAATTAAAGTTAAAACAAGAAATACTTACAAAATTTTCCCCCAATTTATTAGACGAGCGGAAAAAACAAACAAAACAAAATTCTCCAACCCTTTAATTATAGACATTGCATCAAATAAATAACCAAATAAAACAAAACAACAAACCGTATGAGTTACGCAATTGCAACCTGATTGTCTAGGGTTATGGATACGCGCGATATATGAAAAAAATAAAGATTTTCACTATCACTTACATATTTATACTTACATTTTATATACAAACATAAAAATCTGATCAGCTGTTCAATCGATCGTTAATGATGTCGACTAAAAACATACTTATGTGCATACACATGATATATTAAACTCTGCAAGTGACATTTTGTGAGCACAAAAAAAACGAAACAAAACTAACGATCAACGGGAGGTCTTTCGACTGCGAGATCATTTTTAACTGGATTTCGTCTCGTGTGTTTTGTGTTGCTGGGATTTTGATTCTTCTTTCGGCAATTTAAAATTTAACACAATTTAATATTTTTTACGACTGCTGCTGTGTTCGTGTGTGTGTGTGTGCGTGTGTGTGTTTGTACATCAGAAAGAAAACAAATTCGTAAATTATACAGAAAAGTTTTTTTTTGTACGAGGATTGATAAAAGATGTGAAAAGACCCTCAATTTTAAGAGAGAAAATAAGAATGTTGAAAACAACATTTTTTTTTTGTTGCTGTTGAATGGATTTACTACATAATCTAAAATGTAATGGTGGATAGATATATTATGCCGGTACCGCGCGTTGGTTATTTCATTTTATTTTGGGGCGATTAAATATTTTAGTGTAGGTATAACCATATTATTGAAAAATATTCCTGAAAACCTTTGTAAAAATGTTTAAAATTTCTGGGAAATCAAGTAACCGTCCTTTGGGCATTATTAAAACACATGGCTTACTCATGAAATCAGTTGGTGAGGCTGGCTCAAAATGACGGAGTTAAAAGTTCGTGATCACGAAATCTAACAAGCAGTCGTACTAACTTTTTTCATATCAAATAATTTTTAATAAATTAGAGTCTACTTGACAGTTACCTAGAAAGAAACAAATAAATATCAAATAAATTAGCTAAAACATATTTTTGCAAAAGCTAAAAAGAAAACTTGGTACGATTGCTTTTTAGATTTCGAGATCACGAATTTTTAACTCCGTCGTTTTAACTTCATCCATTAATGTCCTCTCTCTTTCGTGCTTCCCAAGTTTGGTATCGTTTTTTAACTGTGTTTCATATTGAGATAAGCAAGGATTAAAACAAACCTCAAAGTAAGCCACAAGAAATACCACCATCATTTGGGTTTGTATGTGAAAAAATGTCTTTTATTTTCATCCAAAGTGTAAATTGTTAATTTAGCAACTTTCTAAACGGATAGCTAATATCTCGTCCCTTAAATTAAATTTACAAATTTACTATACAATTATTCCACTGTTGATAAGGCATCCTTAACAAATAAATAACCGTTCACGTTTTATTTATATACATAAAACTATTACCAAAATATAGAAACTCCTGAGATAGTGTTTGCAGTTTGATTGAAACTTGAAACCTCGGTTTTTAAGCCAAACCTCTGAAACCGAAAACTCGGAATTTTAAAGAAAACATCGGATTTAAATTGGTTTACAATTAATTCATTCTCAATCCGAATAAATCACCACCACAGTTCAAACGGTTGTATTTTTTTATTCACTTGGTGATTTTACCTTTACCCATAGAAATTATTCAAAGGATATATTTTCTTTTATTCATTCCACGCAAGGAATATAATTCGGAAATCGTGATAATGAATGGAAGACATGGAGTACAGCTTTGAAAGCTTTACAAATATATTTATTTTAAGTGATAAGTAAATTAAATTTAAGAAATAAACAATTCTTCGTATTTTAGTTAAAATTTCAAAGGCATTAAAATTAATTGGGCTTAACAAAAAAAACAGAGGGAACGGGAATGTGGTGCGGTTACGTCGTTTTCTGAACATTGTTGATGGATTCATGAGGTCGAATTTTTACCCTAGGGAATTGTTTTCTTAAATCAATCAAATCCAGTTTTTTTGGGTTATTTTAATGATTGATTGGTTAAGGAGCTGCCCGGAAATATACCTTGCGTGAAAAACCGGCCTTCACGAGGCTACACCATGAACGTCCAAAATATTGGGAATGAATAAACACTTTACCGCAATGAACATACGTATAAAAATAAAACAACGCACGAAGCATACACGGAATATTTTTTATTCCTAACATGTTTGTTCTCTTGAAAATATCAATTTCAGAAAAGCAGGGTTTAAACCGGTTAACCGGCTTCGAGTATTTCTTTTTGATGGTGAGATTTTTTAAAACAACAGTATTTTGCTAACCCTACTACCAACCTTTAATGGTTTGATGTTAAAGGTGAAAACACTGCACAAAAAATTCGAAACTGAAGCTTCAAAATTATATTAATTGTACCCCAGTTACTGTCTGAACCTAGTAATTTTAGCCGTACAATTAACTCTTTTCATAAAACATCGCGAATTTCAGTTTTTCTTGACTTGTTGAAATGACTAAACTATGGCTTTTAGAAATTAATAAACGGCTCAAATTTAATGGTTCAAAATAGTTTGCACATTTTTAAAATAAATAACCAAATGTTTAAAGGAAAAGTCTGTATTTTAATAATTCATAAATGGCTCCTCCAAATAGTTCGATCAACGATAACAGAAGGCCAAACATGGTGACCAAATGTCTTTAGGTCACTTTAAACGTTGTTCATCCACCGAGTAAGAGGTCTCTCGCGAGACCCTACTTTTATTGCCGACTCCAAAGTCACAAAGGGAATTAAGAACATGTCCAAGCCAATATTAAGTTTATCGAGATAGTTATACTCAGTTACCGTAGTTTCTCGATGTTTTTTGCTGTTAGAGTTAATCATCGAGTTCGGAAAGTGAGAGTTAACTTTAACCGAAGTTAAAAATTGTTACTCGGAACAACCACTTGGAGGCTTAACTCTTCTTTGTGTCGTTAAGTTAAACATGAATTCAAGGAATTCAACAATGAATTCAAACAATTGGTGGTTTACTTTTGCAATTTTCTATGTTTTACGAGATTTTCGGTAGGATTAAGTATAATTAAAAATCTGGTCAACACAAACAGGCTAAAGTTATTGTGAATTAAATCGAAGGTATAGTTGTAGAAATCCGCTTAAATGTCCAACATAGTGCAGCGAGCGACCATAGAATACTTTTTCTAAGTAATATTAGTTTTTTGGCAAATCGATCATAAAGCCAAAATACCTTTATTTGCATTTGATAACAATCGAATTGGGATCAAGCCGATTCCAGAGGAAATTGCTGTAATCAACAATTTCCCAAAACCAACAATGGTAAAGCAAAAAAGAACTACCAACACACTTTGTAATCAAATAGTCAAACACCAAATTTAACCATAAGGATTATTTTCAAAATGTACCAAAAAAATCAGCGCATACAAATTTACCGTTACAGTAAAATTGAAGACAATCAGCCAATAATTTGTTTGGTATCATTTTCACCAAGCAACAACAAAACTATAACTGTTAATTTAATTACGCCAACTGGCACTAGACACCAACAAAGCATTAACTGTCGCGCCGTCTACTACAATACAATGGCTTAACAGTAATAATTTTAATTTAATTATATGTATGTAAGTAAATGAGTCTAATTTAAAGCTAGGCTGCGAAACTGAAAAACTTAAGTTTAAGTAACCTGCAATTTGGCATACATACAAGTAACTAAAATAAAATTATTTACGTTAAGCCAAAATAATTTGGGTTATAAAATCTTTCGATCAAACTCGAGTCAAACTCTTAAATAATGCTGGAGTCTACAATCTCTCGATACAAGATTCAACATTTCATTTGTTACTCTGTAAACTTGTAATTTTTATGGGCATCATATTCAACGTTTTTAGCTACGTTCTAAGATATTGGGTATATATAAAAGTAAGTTTCGTTTTTCTAATAGATGGCGTAATTGTTCTTATATATATATATTGTATGAATCTGGTAAGATATGTTTTTGAAAAGTCTCTTCATAACCTTCAAAACATAGTGTATGACATTTGATTAAAATATAAACAACAAAACTTTTTATTCGATTTAAAATGGAAAGTTTTCTGCCAAATAATCGTCATTTGCGGGAAGTTTTGTTGTATTTTTTACTATTTATAAAGAAGAGCGTTGCTGAAAGTCATCGTTTACTTGTAGAAGCTTACGGTGAATATGATTTTTCTGATGGTATATGTAGAAATGTTCATTGTGATAAGGTTATGCTCTGAATTTGGTGGGATATGAAAGACGTTGTATAATATGAGCTACTGAAACTTTTGGAAACTATTAATGGCGAAGTGTACCGACGGCAATTAATACGTTTGAAGCGATTTGTTCAAAAAGATCGACCAGAATGTGAGAATAGACACAATAAACTGATTATTCAGCATGACAACGCAAAACCACAGGCTGCAAGAGTTGTTAAAACCTACCTAGAAGGGCAGGACTGGGAAGCTCTATCCCATCCGCCATATTCACCAGACATTGCTGCTCCGGATTATTATTTGTTCCGGCCGATGCAGTCAGCCCTTCAAGACGTACGATTCACATCTTAAGAAAGTATCAAAAATTGGCTTGACGAATGGATCGCTTCAAAAGACGACTGCGACTTTTTCAAAAAAGGAATCCGTGAATTGCCTAAAAGATGTTGACTAACCATTGATTCGGGGCAACGAAATAACGTCGCAAGAATTAATATCGTAAAAAATGGAATTAGGGTCGGAAAAAATTGAAATTAAACTCGGAAATTCGAATTCTGCGATTTCGCGGTTCAGATTTCTTTTCGTTGAAAAAAGCATAAGGGCCTAAGTAATATATAATTAATTGCCAATTACAATAATACCGCTATAATAACTTATAAATCTATACTTACTTATCGATCACTTTGAACAGATTGAGGGTTAAAAACTGGAAGTTAGAAAACAAATGATCATAGTCGATCTTCATCGCATCCAGAGGAGGCCATTTTTACAATTTAATATTATTGGGGACGTTTTATAAACTAGAAAAATTAACAGTCCATCCAGGAGAGGGGTTCTCATTTAGTATAACAATATTATGTAAAAACAAATTTCGCATTAGGTGAACAACTTTGTGATTAACCAATATTTCCAAACGTTTAGGTATGAGAAATTTTGCAAATTTTTTAATAGCAAATTTAGCAGTTACTTTACAAGACTTAAGTATCACCGAATAATTATTATTACATGAATTATCAAATAACTGATGTCAATTACCGGTAGTTCGATTATTTCTAATATCCCTGATATAAATTCGAAGCCCATTCGTTTTGTGACTAAGCCTCAACAAAAGCTTTGATACTTGAAATTGTTGATCTGGTAGAAAAATCGTGTACTCCGGAAAAATTATTTAATACAGTTTCGTTTCTGAAGTTATATTTACCAAAAGCGAATAGGAACCAGAAAAACCTAGTTATCCCAGAGAAAGGTTCCCAAATGGTACATCGAAAGACACATATACGAAAAAAAATCCCAATAAGAATTTGTTAAAGTTAAAAATAATCCACCCGGAAAAAAGTCGAAAATCAACAAGCGTTGATGTTTGTTTTCCTCTGATCACAAAAATGAAACTCATTTAAAAGCCTCGATAACTGATAGCCTCGTTCAATAACCGAATTACTGATCGGCTATTTTTAAGGTTGACTAGAAAATGAAATTTATATGGTCAGCATGGATGATCGGACAAGTTACGATTGATATCTACAAAAGTTGTATTTTATTTGCCAAGGAATTGGAATTCAATTTTGGTCAAACAAATTAGCCAACCACCAACCAATAATCGTTCGGAATTCGATTGGGTTTTTACAAATTGGTAATATTTTGAAATTTTTATATTGTGAAATAAGTTTCGCGAATAAAATATTGTGATGCGGGTTGGTTTATCTACATAGCTTTCGGTAATAAATATTTTTGTCAACTTGATCTCAGCTCTAAAAATTCTCTCTTAAAAATTCACTAAAAGCAGCTGTTTAATGTAGCTCCAGAAGGTGGTTTGGCGACTATTGGAGGGGGGGGGGGACTAAAGTTGAGTAGATTAATCTACCAGCTCCGTAACCTTCCAGTAGGGTGCGCATCACGTGAGCTGTTCTGGTCTTGTCATTAGGCAGCTGCGTGATGCGTACAATTGTGTAAGGGGTAACCTGTTCACAATTCGCAAGTGTACGTACTGCCTCCTCGTGGCAACCACTGGTGACTAAGGCCACTTGGCACATTTTTGGCCATTTGGCACAGGCTAAAGTACGGCGCTAAAGGAGAAAACCTTAACAAAAAACCCTAATCTAAGGTGGAACAGCATATGCCGAAAGATGAATGGCTGATAGGTTAATCAGCCCAAAATATGCGGACTCTGGATACCAGGCACCCTCCAGTTTTATTTAGCCTTCCTGTAGTAAAGCTGGGTGACCTACAGGTGATTTGAAATTCCGAGCAACTCGTAAGAGTAAAATAAAACGGAATACGGGGCAGGAGTAGGAATATACGAGAGTGGGACAACCCTCTCGAGGTCCTTGAGCTCCAATGCTACCGTCTTTCTAGCGGAACTACATGCTGTAGTAAACAACTAGGAGGGAGAGCAATAAGCCCAGATAGTATGTATCACGTACCGGGAGGCAGTATCGTCAGGTTCATTAAGAACCTGAATATTGACTGGACGGATAATTAAGCAGGGGCCAGCACAATAGATCTTTTAGGTCGCAGTGCGAAGTGGCTGATCGCCCGCATGGCCTCCCCAATAATAATAATAATAATGTAGCTCCAGAATAAATAATCAGGTTGTTATAAACGACAAGTCACAATAAATTTGTTTATCTTGTTTGTTGCGCGCAACTAATTGTTGTAGCTTGCTCCTGGTGATCGAGAGTGTAGGAGAAGTTGATCATTATTGTCCACATCATTATTAAAGTATAAGTATGTCTTATTTTCGCGAGATTCATCGGCCGTAATTTCGCCTCTGTTGTGGAAACAAAAAACCATGAGAAAACGGTACATCACACAGCCCAAATATTTTATACCCATTAAACTAAAAGGAAACATAGTCGGAGATTGCAAATTTTCTTCTTTACTATAGATGCTTCACAATCCTGGTTTCATTATCCACTGGAATCGGTTTCGCAATTTGTAACTTCTTGGCTGGATCTTACTAGTTAAAAGGAGTTCAAATTTTCAAAGAAAATTGCTCAGTTGACACAATAGGTATGTTTTCATTGAATTAGTTCATTGAATTAGAAATTAAATTGTAAGTAGAAATAGTTAACGGACATTCGTTCCATTATAAAATTTCATAATTTATCGAAATATTAGGTAGGTTTTGAACCCGAATTTTAAGAAAATTCAATTTGAATCTAATAGGATCTTAACTTGGAAAAAATACGGGAATCGAATTTTCGATAATCCTTTCCGAATTTTCCATACTTAATAAAAAATTAAACGCTGGTCATTTATCCAAAAAACCGTGTAAATATCTGTAATTCTGTCCCGTTCATAAATAAAATTCTTAATCATTTTACTACATTAACATCCGCATAGAATTGTACTTGTACAGTGCGCGACAATAAAGATTTATTCCAAATATTTGTGTTAACCTTAAGTCAAGATTTCCAATTAATTAATTACTTAATTAAATGAATGATGAAACGTCATTTTTAAGCCAATGGCAATGTCATATTTGTTTGTTAGATAATATTATGATCCTAAAGAGGAGATTCATCTTAAATTCTAAATTCTTTCCAATTCTTTCCATTCTTTAATCCAATTATATAAAACGGATTAGGTCTGATACCATTTATAAATAAAAACACATACATACATACTCATAGATATAAAATAGTTCAAAATCATGATGGTCAAAAATATTTTATGTACGGCTATTTCTCTGTTCGTACAGGTACAAAATATTTTTGTTATATGTATACTTACTTATTTTATAAATACATTTTTCTAAGAAAACAACCAACAATAACAATAATAAAACCAAAGAAATGGTTAAGAAAAGCAAAATAAAATAATAAAAAAATATCTCATGCTGGTTTTGTCAAAATGTCGCCATCAAATTTATTCAATTTACCGTTAATGTCCCTTTTTTTCACTTGGGTATAAGTGTTCGAATAATATATGTACGAAAAATGTTTCTTAATTAACAAACCAACAATCATAATCATAACAATGTATGTGTAATATTTCTTAATTAATTACTTAATAATTTTACACCTTTTGAATGTGATGTTTACACTTAATAAATAGTTTTTAACTAAATTATATGTTAGGTTGTTTTGCGATTTGTATTGTGTATTGTGTCACCATCACCATACACCGAACGATAAAACAAAATAATTATAGATTTGAAATTGAATTGAGTTTAATTTACTACCTAGTATACACAAACCTAGTAATTACTATCTTCATACAAAAAAAAAATAGTTGTGTGTACTATGCTGTCATATCGTACTTACAATAAAAATATAAGAAATAATATATTTAGTGCACGTTCTGTGTGCTTCGTATTGGTCTATTGTTCAATTTTTTTTATTGTATTGTGATGCATTGCGTTGTCTGATCATCGTGCACAGAAGTACGCTATGGGTATATCATCAAACAACAGCAGCAACCCGTATTACGGTCTCTTTGGTGGGCAAATGAATAAAATACTTAGGAAGAATTTTAATTTGGAGATTTGAAATTTAATTTTTTTATTCGTCCTATATAATAAATTATAGAATAACACAAAGACTTATTGTTGCTATAAATTATGTAAAATATGCACATTTTACTGTTAGTGTTTTATTAACATAATGAATGTGGTCAAGAATTTATGATTTCCAAAAAAAAAAATTAAAATGGGCGTATTTTAATCTTATCACCATACATAGTTTAGATGTTTTTTTGTCTAGAGTATAAGAGTTGGCTTTGACTTTAGAGTCAACGTGAATTTGCCATTTTGTAAAATTAATGTTTGTAAGTTCTGTTAATCCTGTTTATGACAAAAAAAAATCTAGTCCATTTTTTTCCTCGTGACAATTTTTAGTACATTTTCCAAAATACATACACAAAAATTAATTTGAGCATGCGCATTGAACTTTTGTCAAGAGAGGAAAAGATCAGAATATTCAATATTTTTGTCATGACGTTGTGCCATTTGAGCATAAATTGTATTTTATGCTCAATTTAATGTCATTTTATGTTGAATATTTTGACAAATAAAATGAAATTTTGATGTTTTTTGGCAAAATTAAGCGTGAAATATTTACCTTTTGTTATTTCGTTTATTCTGCATAAAAAAAGGTAAATGGATTTACCGAATTTTTCGGATTTACTCGAGAATTCGACTGCAGCCTAGGTATATCTAAAAATATTGTATGGCAAAAATATTACTTACTCTCAATATGAGCACTAGCAATAACGATTGTTCTTATCTTACGAGTTTTGCAATGACCATTTCTGCAAGTGCAATACATACCATTCTTTACACGAAAGTAAGAAATTTGATTAAAGTTGCTGCTACTAGTTAAACTTTTGAACCGGTTTAGACTTCGTATGAAAATAGCGTGCGGAAAATATTTTCTACACTATCGAACAAACAATAAGTAAATATAAAAGTACTTACTTACTTACTAAGTGTTGGAAATGTATTCGAAATACAATGCACTAAAAACGCACAGGAAAATTTTTCGAAAAATACCCTGTTTTCAAACCTTTTTATCTTAGTGAAATATCAGATTAAAATTTTTCTTTTTCGTTTTTGTTGAAGGAAATTGGTATCCTATCCGATGCTGCCGTTCGTTTTCACTTTTTTTTTGTTTTTTATGATTCTTTTTAAATCAAATAGATATTTTCTAAACGAGAAAAAATGTTAATCTTAAGTCTGCCAACGAATATTCGTAATTTTTTATTCGCTATTGAGTCGTTTTCTAGAGAATTTAGAGACCTTTAATATGAGACTGTTGAAATTTCTGTGCACAAACCTTTTGCCGAGTTATAGCGGTTTTAGCTAAAAATATGACAAAAAACCAATACATATGTATGTCGAACGTAGTTTTGGCCGCCGAGGAGAAAATAAATTTTTACACCAAAAAATCTTAAACTCATTGAACATTTTTTTCACGCTTAGAAAATTTTTGTTTTTGGTTTTGCTTATAAAAAAATCTAAAAAAACGAATTCCATCCAAATTTCCTTCAATTGAGAAAATAAAATTTAATCTGACATTTATAGAAATGTTTAAAAACAGGGTATTTTTTTGAATTTTTTCCTGTTGCGTTTTTCTTTGGCGCACTGTATTTAAGAATTGTAGGAGTACAAAAATTTTCAAATTTTCAAAATTATAACGGTATCAAGAGATTTAAAAATAAGGATTGCAATATTTTTTAGTATTTAATTTTTTTTATTTTAAATTGACATTAGCAAAAATTTTTATGGAAAATACGAAGTTTTAAGGATTTAATGAATTTTCAAGAAATATGTCAAATTTTCTTCCGAATTTTCAAAAATTTTAAAGTTTCCAAAGATTCTGAGAACTTTTGTAGCGAGTTTTAAAAAATAAGTTTGAACCTAGAGTTTTAAAAAATAAGTTTGATTTTAAAGAATTTTAAGGATTTAAGAGCTCATAAAATTAGACAAATTTTAAAAATTTTTAAAGTTGTTAAATTATAACGATTTAAAATTTAAGAACTTTGCCCAACTTATTATGAAACGTGAAAATTAATAAAAGAAGACACGCCGAATGTACATTACTCATAAAATAACTTCTTATTATAAGAAGGTATGTGCTTCTTGTTATATATAACAGAAAAGTGGTGACCAGCGAAAAATTATAAACTTAAAAATTAAGAATTAAGAAAACTTAAAAATGCGATAGATAGCTTTTCTGTATTATCGCCTAGCGAAAAATTAACTTAAGAAGATTAACGAAGCTTCGTTAAATTAGATCTGCCACTTAAGAAAAATTAAGAATGCGCGATTTTGCGTTCAAACTTAAGAAATAAATGCCAAATTCAAATAAATTTTTGATGTTGCTTATATTTATAAATTTAAATTTTATTTTAATAGGATTTACTGTAGTATTAATTTATTTCATAATTTAAAGAATAATAATTTGTAATTTAATATTTGTTTTATTTTGTGATATAATAAAATAATTTAAAATGTTCTAGTTTATCATTAGAAGAAAAAATGTTTGATAACGCAATCGTTCCACTAAATTTCTTAAATTTATAATTTTTCGCTGGGTAGAATATCAAAAAACAATTAAGAAAAATTAGTCGTTAAAATTTTTAAGTTTATAATTTTTCGCTGGTCGAGCCTATAGTCAATCGAAGTTAAACTTTAATTCTTATTATACTTAGTTTTCATAATTTTAGATGCCAAGAAGCTTTCAGAGAGATTATATAAAAATTATTTCTCGTTCGATCAATCACATATGGTATGTATATTTACATACACATTTGATTATGCATTAGACAATTCGAAGAATATTAAAAAACCAAACTAAGGCCACAGTTAAATAATTAACGACCGAGACACCTTTGGAACTAAATTCTCTCATATTCATTATTATGTTATTATTTTCGACTGGTGCACATGCTCGACAGATCAAACATCAATTATCTGTAAAATACAGTTGATCCCAGAGAGTAATTTATCGTACAGAACTTTTTGATGTATTTATATTTCAGAGCATTCCTTTGCCGGCACAATTGTCCAATTAAGAAGAAAACTTTCTTAACGTGATTTTCATTCGACATTAGGAAATGGTACAACCTGGTCACGAATAGTAAAACGTTTATTTGTTCAAAAGAAAAGATCAAAAACATTTATGTTAGGCACACATCATAAAACCAGTTTATAAAAAATCTCCGAGCTTTTATTATTGTAAAACATAAAATTAACAAATAATTAATCTGCCTATTTTGGCCATTTAAGGTTCCCTAACAAACTTCCCTAAAAATTCGAACTGAAACCCCGTAAGCTCATCAAACTTTAATATCGAACGCAACTTAATTTCACTTTGGCTGTAAAAATTTCTACAAGAACCTTAAACCAATTTTAAATTCGCCCTAATTCTTAGAATCTTTTGAAATTTGAAAATTTTTGAAATTTGGGAGGATAATTTGATATTTGTAAATTTCTTTAAAATTGTAATTTCGTATTCTTAATCTTTTTAAAATATTTAAATTTGTAGAAATTCTAAGAATAGCATAATTGCTAAAATTTTAAATTCTAGAAAGTTTCAAAATTATTAGAATATTTTGTTTCTCTGCAATTTCTTGAAAATTCATTAAATTCTTAAATCTTGGTATTTTGCTAAAATATTTGGTAATGTCAGTTCTAACAAATTCTAAGGTTCATTTTTTTAAAATTTTTAAAATTTTCAAATTTCTTAAATATTTCGAATAATTCAAAAATAAAACCAAAAAAATTAAATTCGTAAAATTATTATAATTATTAAAAATTATTAATATTTTTTGCCACTCATTTTAAAAATTGTCTTTTAATTATAAAATTGAAAATTGTGGAATACGATTAAGCAGCTAACACGATGACTGCCATGGTTATCATTTCTGATAACCACCGGTATTTCCTGTGGCGATTTAGTTATCAAATATGATAGACACTTATGTTCACTCGTAAGGCCTTAGCTATAAAAATAATAGCCGCTTGATAGATTCATGGGATAACACTGTTTTCATTTTTGATGGCCATTCCGAAATAGATCCTGGGCATTCAAAATTAACTCAGACTGATCAATTTAGCTGTGTAGATTTTTATTCTTTTAATTCTTTTCGGTTTTGAATAAACCAATTTGATGCAGTCATCAATCGTAATATTGACGTAAGCTGACCACAAATTTTCAATTGAGTTGTTATCGGATGAGGTTAGAAGCCAGTCTAGTAGAAGGCAATTGTGCCTTGTGGCATGGTGCGTTGGGATACCATCATATTCCCGAACGAGAAAATCCCAAAAAAAATACCGAAAAATATACAAACTAAACTGCCCCATTGAAGAGAAAGACTCCATTAAATTTTTGTTAGCTACAATATGAAAACAAAAGGAATCTACATAATTTCATGTCATCCTTGCGCGGAAAGGACCAATGCTAAGCGGCTTTGGGGAGTTTTTATTTTAGTATGTGAAATACAAACGTAGATTTTTTTTACAAATGATTATTTTTGAAGTTTTTCTGACGTTTTTCCGTCATCCTTGCGCAAAGGGTTCAATGCTAAGCGACTTTGGGGAGTTCTCTGCTCCAATTTCTAAGAATGTTAGATTTTTTAAAAATTGTCAAAGCAGGGCGACAGCGCCCATCTTCTAAGGTATAAGTAAAATGAATTGAAATAATATTTCAAACATTTGTTATATGTATTTAAAAAATTTGATTTTTCGGGATTTTTTGTTTTTCGGGATTTTGGAATTCGGAATTTTGTTACCAATCCTGGTGTGTTTTCTTGTTGGAAATATTTTTCATGAAATTTAGCATCAAAAAGTATCTCAAAGTATTTAGGCAAATGACTAGAAATCAGCTGTATGTAGCCGTGTGTATTGGGACAACCTTCGTAAAATAATAACAAACCGGTCTCATGAGGGGAAAAAGCAGCCCTAACCACTCATATTGCCACAACCTCTTTGGGATAGTGCTCAAATCTCGCAAAATAAAAATATCGAATATATTCAGTTTTATAATATTGAATTTTAGAATATCTCCGAATAATTTTTCGAATGCTTTAATCTCGAAACAGCAAAAAATGATATTAATGTGATCACTACATTTGAACCAAAAACAAATCTCGAAAAATCGAGAAAACAATTTTGTTGAACCCTCGGCTATCGTACTGTAATTTCGATGCTTCCGCGGTCGCACTGGGTCGAAAACGTCCATACATACTGTTTTAAAGTGTCAAACCGCTTTGAAAAATCTGAAAAAAACTCATGAACACTCTTAAACCCTTCTAGAATGAGAATGCGCAAAAAGGTTAGGAGAACACTTCTTGGCCTAAATTTCAACAATTGAAAAATGCGCCATACTAAAAAATAAATGACCATGGATTCTCATAATGGACACCCTAATGTTCAAGAAAAACCGGAGTTTGACCGTTTCTGCCGAAAAAAATATAATTATTTGACCACTTGAAAATACATAATTCCAACGAGAGGGAAAACGAAGATATTTATGAAAAATACACCGAAGATCATTTTCACTGCAAAAATATCATTAGGAAAAATAAAAAACGTATTTTTGACATTTTGTATATAAATTAGAACAAAGAATAGAGAGTGGAAATGGTTAAATGATTACTGTGTGATAAACGAATAAATTAAACTTTTTTTTTACAATATAAAGTTTTTCGTAGTGACTAATACAACTAAAGGTTAATATTATATGTATATGCGTATCAGCAAAACTAGCATGCTCTCTAAAGAGAATTTTAGCAGGTTTTGACAAAAAATCACCCCAATCTTGAATTTGAACTTAAACTTTCACGCCGCTCGCACTGGGGCGTTTTCGTCCGGTCGACCACTTTGTGCCGCTGTTGCTAAGGAACTTACTGGCGGAGAGCGGGCAAACGACGCTTACAAGACCATAACTGTACTAAGTTTTTTTAGAGATGGGTGCCAGGCCATGTTCTTTTTCCCTTTTTTGGGAATTCCGAAGTGAGATTTTGCTTGGGACGAAATTGTCCCAAGGGGGGGTTGTAGGGTTAATATAAATTAAAAAATTCAATTTTGTAGACTTTTGTCACAATTTGAAACATTTGTGATACACCTATTAGTAGAAGCGATACGAACGATACAATTACTTTGATGTGTGTTCGCAAGATTGACGAAGCATTTACCAATTTAACTAAAATTCGCAATCCGCTCTAACACACTCGTCGATTCTTTACTAACAATGAATTACACCAACTAAAACACAACTTGAAACATTTATGGTAAGCCTTTCAGTAGAAGCGGGATGAGCGATACAATCCCTTTGATCTGGGTCTGCCAGATTAACGGTGCGCCTTCAGGATCATTAATATTAATGATTCTTAAGTAAAAATCTAATTTTATCAAAATTTCGTAATTTTTCAATTTGCAAAATTCGCCAATAATTGCGGTATGGATAAAATCGGCAATTTATTATTTATTCTTCCCAATCTTGGATTATGACTTCAAAATGTGATTCACCGCTGAATATGATACGTTCCTAATCTTTAGTTATCCATGCAGAATATTGTTTACACCATTCTCCACGCTTTTCCGTTTAGAAATAGACGCCGATATATTATTTGAGTACTTACTGGGTTGTTAAGGATAGGTAAACATTCTAGGGTTAATTGACTGCTAGAATACATAAATTTTTGCTTGCTAATCGTATCAAAATTTCGGTCTTCAGCAGATGTGGTACATCTTAGTCGTCCTTGTCCTATTATCTTTTCAAGTGAAATTCCTAGATCAAACTTCTCTGTTATATTGTATTCAAGCTTTCGAGAACAGCCCAGTTTTCTCTGAACCCTCTGTAGAGGTTAACTGTTGTTTTAACAGCGTTTTGACCTCTAACCCTTCCTCTAAGATAACTACTTTGCTACTTTTTTATTATGTTATTCTTTCCAATTTTCTTGTACACACGTCTTTTTTAATGGTTTCACTTGAAATAACTGTTTAAAAAACATAACACTTGTTTTTAACGTGAAAAGATACAAAATAAATGACGCAGTTTCAATGCTTACTAAAAGAAGCAAATTGATGTTTTGTTCCTTAATTTTATCCAGATGAATTTGGAGTTTGTTCACAAAAATTATAAACATTTTATTTCATTTATATTTATTTAATGAGGATTCACAGTTGCCTTCGTTCGTTCGTATTTCTTTAAAGAAATCGTCGGGGTTGAGGTCGTTTCACCGATTCCGTAATTGCGGAAAAAAGGGTTATTGAATGATAAAACGTCGAAAACAACTGAACGATTTTGAAATCTTTGTTCCGTTTTCACTGAATATCTGGTCGAATAATTTCGGCTAAACTGCCATAATTATGTATAAATAAAATAAATCAATGAAAAATTTGCTTTTAAAATAATAATAAATGATGATAGGAGGTTTATCAAATACACGTAATAATATTTGTAAGTTTATTTAAATTTGTTTTACACCTTAGAAGATTGGGACTCCCGCTTTTCAAGATTTTTTAGAAATTCCAGGATTTATAAAAAACAAGCAAAAGTTTTCCAAATAAGTATTTTTCTTAATGCACTATACTACTATAATAGAGAACTCCTTAAATTACTTAAATAGCATTCTTATTTTTTATAATGGATATAATGGTTTTTCAACATAAATTTCGATATTTTCTTTCGGCTAAATGTGCCGATCCCGAATTTTACTCTATCGCACTTCATTCTATAGAACTCACCAATCTATCTGAATTGACCAATCATCTATGCAAATCACAAATCTATTTAATATCGAATTTCAATTTATCAAATTTCATTGTTCAATTCTGACCGACATCGCCTACTGCACTTGAACCTGTTGTTGTAAATGTTTTGAAAGATTTTCAGACTCTAGTGTCTAGTGGCGCAATGTACGCAGACTAGTTACTGTTACTTATCATATATCATATTATTCAATTTTTAATGGAGGACATTTTACATCCTTCTAAAACCTCGGAAACCAAAAAAAAAAAATCAAAATGTCAGGGCAAACAGTTTCATGAAATCTCGAAATTTAACACAAAGACTGCTGCTTCCTGCGTATTGATTCTCTACAAAATGAGATAATGGATAAACGTGTAAACTCGTAAAAAGCAAACCTTTCTTTTATCAGTTTGTAATTTTTCGATTTTATTTGAAGTAGTAATCAAATCGAAAAATTGCCAATTCATTAAAGTAGGCTTCGCTTTTTGCAAGTTTACACGTTTACCCATTATCTTAATTTTTAGAGAATCGGTGTCCTGACATCCTTGCGCAAAGAATAAGTTCAATTCTAGGCAGCATTGAGGTGAAAAAATTGTATGTTGCTGAAAGACATACGCAACACGTCCACTTAAGTCGAATTTACAATGCTCAAGCCATTATTTAATAATTGCACTCCAAAAAACGGCTTAAGTTCGAATTAAATGATTTAAATACAAAAAAATAATAATGAACCAACATTTTTTAAACAATATTCAAAATGTACATTTTGATTATCATTATATCAGCAGCAATGCGTTCTTTTTTCACGGCCCATGTGCGGAACAATTATAAAATTTAAATTATACGCGAGTTTGATTGAGTAGAATAATATTTAAAAAAAAAAAAATTTGTTTGGTAAATTACTGAACACCCGTTGGCTTTTTTTTTGGTTTTCAGTTTTTTTTTTAATTTTATTTTACTAAAGTGAAGTTGATGATGAATGTAGAATTTGATGTGAACATTTTGTGTGTTGTTACTTGGTACACTCTGCTTGTGTGTTATTATTATTATATTGAGTTCAATTCATGCTGGGTATATACTATATAGTGTGTATTCGGTTTTTTTTCCGTTTCGTCGAAGATCGAGTTTGATTTTTTTTATAGTTTTTTTGGTTTCTACACCGTATTATTACAGCAGACAATGTGTACAGTGGGTGAAAATTTTAAAAACGGGCGCCATCATGCCAACCATTCAACCATATATTCGTGATTCAGTGTATTTTGTGTAAAGAGAAGACTCGTATTTTTTTTTTTAATTATTTTTTTTTTTTGGGAGTGTATGATGCGGAGAATGGTTGGAAAATGGGAAAAATAAAATCATCAGTTTTATGGCTTCGTCGAAATACTAATAATAATATTAATTATCATATAGAGTTGTTGTTGTTTTTTTAGTTTTATTATTATTAAGTAATTGATCCAACAATCCAAAAAATGGTTAGTTTTTAAACATGATTGACAGAATATAATATAAATTGTTTATATATATTAGAGATATACGTACATAATATCAAATTCTTTCCAGAGTACATACTAGTATAAAGTGAACGATATAAAGTTCTTATCTTTAAATTATTAACCAAACCGCACGTCCTAGTAAATCTAGTAATTTATAAAACTATAATATAGTTTATAATATAATAACTTAAATTTAAAAATTTTGTATTTATAATTCGAGTAGATAACAGATATATGTTACATTGAATTTTATACCAAGGAGTTTTAATGGAAACATGTTTGATAAGCGATAGAGGGAGAGAGGGTTCAATATATACAAAAATACAAATGGTAAATACAAATGCACAACCCAAATTAAAATGTTTTGGTACTTAAAAATTGTGTTGGTTTTATTGCATTTTTATGTATTACATCCATTGTATTGTAGGTATATCTACGTCTGTAATTTATACATAGATTGTTACGATAGTTTTATATTCAGGTGTTTCAATATATCCAGACACATATTGCAAGTGTGTACATATGAGAAACTAATAAACGTAAATAATTTATGCATTTAATTTTATTGAAATTATTTGGGCCAACCTACCTCTGTTACTATACAAAATAATACATTTCAGGTTAAGTTACGCATGCATAAAATACACATTTCTTACTATGCACTGTAAAGCACATTACTTACTATATCTATGATTTTTACCTCGTCTTTAGTTTTGGTAAGCGATTTTAGCTTTTCTAACTCACATAAGTGTTTGTAATTTTTACTTTAAGCTATTTAGCATATGTTTAAATAAAATCGAATTCGGATTACCTTGTAAGATTATGAAAAGCTCGTTTATTTTATAAACACTTTTATATAAACGTATGTTCGGTTTAGTTGATTGAACTGATGACCGTATTCAATACTTCTGCAAGTATTTACATATATTTTTTCAATATGGTGTGGAATATATGTATTTATGTTAATTTATGATGATATACTTTTTTTTTTGGTGAAATAAAAGCTTTCTCTGTTTTCTTGGTATATATGTATATGACGTTAGCAGACGTTGAATTGATTGTGGTAAGGTAATTCATGAAAAGTTATAAATCTTCTTATGGTATGCTAGCTGGAGATTTATGCATGCTATAAATTTTATTCTTTGGACTTAGCACTTTTATGCTAATATAGTCTTATGAAAGGTAGCAATTAGTTTAGCAAATTTTGTTCAATTTGACCACCTCTTAAGATATACTTAACGAGAAAATTCACTAACTGAGAATTCAGTAATAAAGACATTTCAAAGAATCTAATACCCTCGATAGATTGATTTAGCTAAACTAGTTTAAGTATTCTATGCCGAAACAAAGGGATTAGCTAAAATCGAGGTTGACACACTGCGACTAATCTCAAAAAATTCACTAAATCGGTTTTATTAAATCGCAGTGTGTCTAGGGTATAATAAAGATAAATAACATTAATCTTCACGTTTAGTGATGGTTTTTTTTTCTTCAAAATTTTGCAATTTAACGAAACCAAATAAAAAATTATTTCCGAAAGTCTAATAATACCAAAAATGGTTTGGGTACATACCCAGATTATAATAATAATGACATTGATGATAGTGTGCACCAATAAAATACGGGAAATTTCAGTCAAATATAAAATGAGTGTTAAAACATAAGCTATGCACAGATTTATTGTGAAGACAGAAAAGAGAAACTACTGTGAAATTATTTATTTAAATTAAATTCTGATTTGAAACGAAGCAATAACCTTTTAATTCCCTAATTAAATCTAATCTTGATTTTTTGTGCAAGTAACAATTACTGTAAATTTAACTCAGGTCGGAAGCATAGGGGATTTGAGCTCATATACCAAAACGTATTACTCATAGGAACGTTTGAGACGGATTCACGTGGTATTGTAATAACCAGAGAATGTCAAACAAACACTTCGATTTTCAGAAAAGAAGTTCATTTCGCTGGTGAAAACTTAATGTAATAACAGAATTTGTAACTATTTTGGACTTTTGGTCCAACCTGATAAACGTATACGGTAATCGTATAATTTATGCTCTCAGTATGAGGATCAAAAACATAAAAAAAAGAATAATAATAATAATAATAATAAAAATAAACATTGGCAGTGCGAAGACAAAAATTTAATTGGTAACTAAAATAAGACAAAATAAAAACGAATCGCTGTATCCAAAGTCTTATAACTAATATAGAAAATTATTGTGTAATATTTGATACTTAGTGTTTTCTTCAAATTATTAGATGGTTCGAGCCGTCTATTTGGTAGTGAAACCAACACTGTGAAAGTACGATACCCCTCCCCATTAGCGCCGCTGTAAAGGGGTGATCATTCTAAACATTGTTCGTTACTGGTGGATTACTGAAGGAGAGAGCGTAAGTTAAATTATTATTGTATGACGTGCTTATCGGTATTATTGTACGTCTGGTTTGGCCAACAGTCTCACAATTGCATTATTTTTTTTTTACTGTTTAGATTGATAAATCGGGCCAATTCAACCCTATACACGCATTACGGTATCATAATTAGGCGTCAAAGTGATTACTAGATTAACGGTATCGAATATATCCAACAACTTAACACCTAAAGGTCCGGCCGTGCATTAATGCATGGTTCTGTTACAGTCGCTATACCGTCGGCCATGCATTTTTGCACTTTATAACATGAAACCCTATACCTACATCTTTACTAAGCGAATGCGTCATAAATTATCTTAATGTCTTTTGTAAATAAACTTCTAAATAAAAAAACATCTGTTTTTCGGTTTAAAAATAATATATAAAAGGAAAGATACTTACGTATAAAACTTTTCGGGGGCGCTATTTGTGAATTTGATTCGAATTCGAGTCTTCGAAAACTTGTATTCATATTTAAATCAAATACGAATCTTATATTTTGAAGAGTCGAATACATTCGAATCGAATTCACAAATAGCCCTTCAGTTAATTTTTGATCTTTCAACTGTAATCATAAATTCTGTTAATATTCTTGGGTTTTTTATATTTAGCATTTTCATTTTTTTAATTGTTTTTTACTGGAAGTACTTACTTACAGGTTTAAAAAAATGTCGGTCGAATTATCATGTAATGAACTTTTATATTTCTGAAAGTTCTGAAGTTGAAAATATAGAAATAAGTGATAGTTCTGACATTATAAAGACTGCGAAAAAAAAGTATTTCCACAACGTAAAGTATTTCCACAACGTATTTTAAGTAGTGATGAAAGTGATGTGGACAGTGATACAAGTGATTGGTCTAAAACTGACAAAGAACCTTCTTAATACTATACCAACACTAATATTTGCTAAAATATTATCATGATATAGGTTTAATCATATATAGATAATAATTCCAGTAGATTAGATAAAATTAGTCGTGCACTACTTTGTACCGAAATTCCAAAACATTTACAAACCCGAGCAAAATTTGTCACTGGATGAAGGCACGATACCTTGGAGAGGGAGACTGAGTTTCAGGGTATATCGATACCTTAGAGCACACAAGTGCTATGTCCACTTTTTACAATTTATGGTAAATAGCAATTAAGTTTTGAGAATGCTTTTCTTTATCATTAATGGTATTGTTTTTTGATACTATATTATAATCTTTTAGAACTCTACTACCTACCTTGAGTAAAACTTCCAATTATTTTCGAATTTAGAGACATTTTTTTCATGTAAGTCCGGACATAGCAAATTTAAGTATGTATTAGGAAAAATTTCTACTTATGTAACATAATATCGATACCTTAGGGCACAAAGTGCTATGTCCACTTTTTACAAATAAAAATACAATGTTAGAGAGAGAATTGAGAATTAAGCACAAGCAATCCAAAAATTATGGACATAGTACTTTTACGTGCTTGTAAAAAAAATTATAGAGGACATAATTTGTTTACATTTCTTAATTTTTTCGAATGTTCCATTAAGATTTAGAAACAACACAACTGATGCAGCTCCTTATCCTAAATTTAGAGATATAAAAAAAGTAGATATTAAGAAAAAGTTGACATAGCACTTGTGTGCTCTAAAGTATCGACATAATTCCTCAAATACAATAAAATATGGAGTTCTCTGTTGAATGGTAAGTATTCGAAGCCAAAACGGGATATATGTGTGATCTTGTAATGTATTGTGGAACTAGCGCAAAACTTATAGACACAATTCAAAAACATATGGGTTCCTATAGTAATCTTTGGCATCACTTATACATGGACAATTATTACAAGAGTGTAATACGTGTGATATGTTGTTAAACAATAAAATAAGATGTTGCGGTACAATAAGGCGTAATAGAGGATTGCCAGATTCTTTGGAAAATTTAAAATTAAAACCTGGATAATCGGTATTTTGAAGAAAAATGAATACTTTAATTCAAGTTTGGCAAGTCCGTATAATTACAAATATACATTCGTCTCAGGTTATAGACAGTGGAAAAAAGAATAAGAAAACTGGTGAAAACATAAAAAAGCCAGTTTCAGTAATATTATATAATAAATACATGAAAGGTGTTGATCATGCTGACCAGTACTTATCTAATTATTCAATTTTAAGAAAATGTCGCAAATGGTCAAAGAGAGAAGCCATGTATTTAATAAATTGTGCTCTTTTTAGCGCCTTTTGTGTTTATACAAAATTACATGCTGAATATAAAACGCAATATAAATTATTTTTGCGTGAGACCACACGTCTCTGGATTAAAGATGAAGTATCAGTTGAGGAGGAAGAACCTAAGGAACAAGAAGCTGGACCATCAACTAGACGTCACCCTACACAGTTGAAAAAATATTCCTCATGTAATGCAAATTTCATTACATGTAGGTCCAGTGCAACGCTGTATTACAAAATGATACAATGCTTGCATTACAAATTAGTTTGATACAATTTGCATTGATTTGTAATACAGCAATTAAATTAAATTTTAGTGCACCATCCTATTAGAATATAAAGCAAATTGTAGGAGAACCGTCAATTAACTGCATTAAAATGTATCAAAGACAGCATTAATAAAATATTTTAGAAGTATTCAATTTTAAAGCAAGTTGCATTAAAAGCTCCGTAATTTTAACGATTTTTTTTTTGTTTTTCCGGGGTTGTTCTTTGTATTTGGTGCCTTGACGTTGAGGGTCGAAATCTCAGAGAGATAATTAATAACTTATAAATTAGGAACTGAAAAGCTTACGTTAAAATATAATAGGTATTTTCGAATCCGGAAAACTAAATTATTAAAGATTTAATAAGCTGCTTATATGTCACGTAGTCGGTTTGATTTAGTGAATTTTATACCAGTAATGCAAAACTCGTGCATGATCTTATTATTCATATATACATTTAAGTCCGTTTGTTTTAGCGAATTTTATGTTGGCATAATTTTTAAATTGGAGCAGGTTGCTTTAAAATGTTTAATAGTTGTAGGCTTGCATTAAAAATTAAAGTTATTTTTTCAACTGTGTAAGCATGATCCACCAATGAGATTATCTTTGGATATGAAAAAACATTGAATAATAAAAATTACCGGATCGGGAAATGATGAGTGCGGCTCATAAAAAAATAAGTCAAACATTGTTCATGTGCAAATTTTGTAACGTTCTACTACATAGAGGTGAATGCTTCGAAAATTATCATATTAAAAAAATATATTAGTATTAGTGTAAGAACTAATAACATTTTTAATAAACAATATAAATGTTAAATTTATAAATAATTTTAATTTTGTTATTTAAGTAAGTGGAAATCATTAAAAATATCATAGTTTTGGTAAGTTTTATATTTCATTTATATTACCTGAAAATTTTACCTTATAATCTATAGAAAAAAATGTACACTGATTTTTCTATAACAAGTCAAATTTTTAAAATTCCTAAAATATTGCCGGATGTTTACGAGCGGCGGCAAAATAAATATGCAGACGTTAAGATATTAAGCGGCGTGAAAAGTCACGCTTGTACCGGACTTAAATCAACCCACCAATCCACCGGTAGAGCTTTTGTGTGCAGTGTGTTCCTTTGGGAATAAAACGATCCAATTCAAATGCTAATCTGAATCTATATTAGTTTTTTATATTAAGTTAAATCGGTGGTGGGTTAATGAGTCTCTTTAAACATTAATTTTATAGCCATAGTGTGTTAATTCTAATTTAAAAAGAAAAGAAAGTTAGACTATCTAATTCTATGTAGTTTGTGCATGGTGTGGGTTAGCCGTACTTACTTAAATACTTATAACCTTTTTTTTTTTGATATGGTTCGCTTTATCAGAAGTAAAGCTAGACCACGAGCGCTCCTGGAAGTATATAAATTGCGGTGAGCTTTTCTTGATTTACTTTTATAATTTTTTTTTTTGGGGTGATTGACTCATATTTATACTTAGGTGTTTCTTAACGTTAACGAATGATTAGGTTTTCCACCTTCATTTCTTTTAACATGATAATTATTTATAAATTTTAAAATACATTTTTTTTATTATGGCGTTGGGCTAAACGCAATGAAATATGCCGCAAAGAAAAAAATCGCGTTTATATCATGGAAATTGTATAAGCCAGCGAAGCCAAAGACCCTCCCAACCGAGTTGCTGCTACCTAAAAAAATTAACCATACCAGGCTTCTCATCAAAAATAATGTGGCTCGTTACAAATTTAGTAAAGCTTCCAATGAAACTAAGTAGTTTTAAGTAAACAACTCAGGATTTAATTAAATGAGTTGGAGTTAAGCGAACAAAAAAAAATGTAAAGTAAAATATGTTAAAAGGTATATAGGGAAACCAACATCGTTTGCTTTCGACTTATTTGTATTGGTACATAAGTAGGTAGCATAGAAATGAAAACAAAAATGTTTTTAATTTGTTGTTTCGGAAACTGTTGTTTGCATACATGGAGTTAAAATATACGTCTCGTATTTTACTAACCAAATGCCATATCTATCTGCAACGCTATCGGAGTCTACAAATACAATTTCACAGCAGAAGTTTCAATAAGCTAAACAAAATCCGAAGCCCCAATCTAAATTTTTCTCTTTGCCGTTAATAATTGCCCCGATGACTGGGTGACGAATGAATGATTTTTTTCGGGAGTTCGATTGGCATACTTGCTTACATGTTGTCTATTGTTATTCTCATAGGATTGAATCGTTCTTAACTAAATATCCCACTGAGCTTAAAATGTAGCTTTCTTCAGGACTACTAGAAATCGGGCGACAGCAACAGTAAAAAAAAATAGATTTTAAATCTTGGAGTATTGGAAATATGATAATTTACAAATTCTTAAATTTAGAAATTCTTAAACACATAATATTGAACTTTGGTAGTAGTAAAATTTTAACAAAATCGAAATGAGCACTGCTGAATCTTCGTTGTCTTGATGATTCAAAATTATGGGACACATGTTTTTTTAGGAATAATGTTATCCTTTATTACCCTTTTGAGTTACGTCGTAAAAAAACCTTTGATATTTTCGTTTCCTTTGTTTCGGATACAGTTCATCCATAAGAATTTAGAAATTTGAACGATTTAAGATTTTACCAACGATGTTATTTTACTTTTTCCACAAAACATTCATAAGGCAGCAACACAAAAATGACAACCAATAAATCTGCAACATGAGTATGTGAAGGTGGCCTCTATGCTAGCTAATATTAAAGCATTTATTGAACCTTTTGACTTGGTTTATTGAACCGACCAAACGGCGCAGTGGTTATAGCTGCGGCGGTTGGATCGGATGGTACCGGTTCGAATCCCGATAGGGGCGGGATGCAAAAGAGGGATTTTTCATCATCTGATTACGATCGGTGACGACGATGAACACATCTATGACCCCCTGTTGAGAGTGCAGAATCCATGGGCCGACCCACCTTTCATGTCAGCACTATAGTCTGGCATGAAGCAATGCAATGTGCAGGTGGTTTAAAGAAAAGCGGGTCTGTAGCCGTACGTCATCGATTTGGCTACTGCGGCGTAAAAAGTAGGATGGTAAAATGAACTGCTAAAGAGTTGGGAGTGCCTTGAGCCCCAAAAAAGATTGCATAGATGAAAACCAAAAAAAAAAAACCTTCTGACCGCAAAAATGTAGCGAATAACTAACTTGTTTAATCGACGATTGGGAAAACTATGACTATGTAAAATGACCGCAAAGGCTGTTAACTAACGGAACCAAAGACTACGGTTCCGATTTCTTTGTTTGTTTTGTCTTAATCAGAAGAGACCAAAACAGTTTAAAGGTCTTTCGCGGTTCTAAGTAATTTCTTATGTTTACCATTTTGATACTAAGTTCGCTGTTTCTCTTTTATTTAATACCACATTTAAGATTTTTTTCTTGTGTTCGTGTTAGAAATAAGGTTTGGCATTTTATTAGATGGAAATAATCTAGTTACCACATTAAAGTGTTAAAATGATTGCATTAAAATGGACAATTCAGAACTGGCCAGTAAACTACATATTTTGTTAGGAATCAATTGAAAAATGGTGCAGACAAACCAACAGACATCCTCAGTGGCTAAAAACACCTATTCTATGTTAGGTGCTACCAAAACGGGTATAGCCAGAAAAGTCTCAGGAAAAAGAAACAATACAAATTTACAAAGAGGGGTTCTGGATGAAGTGTGGAAAACGTAGCCTGTTATTACTATCGAAATTAAGTTCATTTGTAAGTGGTAATTTTGATTTTATATATTCCCAAGCCGCTTTATGAAGGCACACTAAAATAAGTTGCTTACACCTGGCTTATAAATAATCTCCGGTATATTTGTGACTGACAAGAAGCTGCATTATACAAAAATCTACCGAGACCCCCAAGTTTATATGTTTGACTATCTTTTTTTTTTTTATTTATCTTACAAACTATCGTTAAAAATACAAAAAAAAATTATTATTTTTAAGAAATGTTTACTTTGTATCTAATATATTCTAACATAACCTTCACATTTTGTCTTCAACTATAAATAAACAAAATAAACGAAAAGCTAGCAATATTTTATATCATGACAAAGGGAAATTGTGCCATTTAGAATACCAGAAATAATGTCGACTCGTGAAGATGTAGTTATTCATTGGCGCCCTTGGTCTTGTTGTTTACTAATATATGTGTATGTATATAAAAAAATATCGTCAGCTTGTGACCACCCAATTCTCATGAAACTATGGATACGGTTTCAAACAGCATAAATATCGATATTTACTGTATCGATTTAACTGAAATTTTTCAACTTGCCATAAAATCTTATAAAGTTTATGACACAGAATTAACGTACAAATATAATATTTAATTTCATTAAGGAAAACAGGCACATCGCCATTTTTATTATGTAAAAAAACATTAGCCTATCGTTATATAATCTTAAATGCAGGAAGATGCAAATTATTCAAACCAAATCGACCAAAAATAATTTTTTTTTATTACCATATAATAAAAACTGGTTATAAAATTATTTATTGAAGTATTCGATTCACGAACTTGGCTGAACTTAAAAGTAACAAACGTGCGATTTAAATAAAATGACATTAATCTTGTGTAAATACGAGATAGCATGTGGGTTTTGTAAGAGTTTTAGTTCATGGCCGAACGTTTTTTTTTTGGTTTGTCTCAAATTTGCTATTCAAATCCCTTGAAACATATCAAGTCTAAAAAAATATATATTTACAACAGTAAAGCACTTTAGAATATTTTAATCTATAAATCGCGCATATTACATTCCATTATACTCCTTATTTGACAAAAATGTTCAATTAAAAGAAAAAAAAAATGTCTAGCTAACGAGTATTAAGTTTACAAGATTCATCTGTGTATAGAAAAAAATGTCTTCTTAGCATAAATACTTATCTAGATTATATGGCATTATAAATTGGATTTGAACGTTCTGTTTATGTCTTGTGTGTGTGGCCTATTTACAATAAAGTTCATATATTTGGAAATAAATTTTGATTTTTGTGTGGAACAAACCAAAATCTAAAATAGTCAGGTGATTTTGGATATTTCAAGCGTTTGTTGAAGTGCATGAAGTATGAGACAAATACTAAATAGTAAAATTACTGCTTGGCTTCTAACCACACAAATATTTATTTAAATTTATTATAACAACAAATATGATAAGTTCAGTCAACTATACAACACAATATTTTAAAACATGTACATACTTAATAATGCAAAAACCTATTATGACATTACATAATTTTGTCGTAGAGAACAACTGTACAAATAAAATTAACAAACCGCATATCATTGAAAAAATATAGTGAACGTCATTTCTTGGAATCGAGAAGATTTGTATAAGATGAACAAGATAATTATGAATTTGGGGTAGATTGGCATGATTGACAGGCGAGAATTTTAATTTCATCAAATTTTTATTATTTACATATGTAAGTAACCAAATCCAATTTAGGTTTATTTTTGAGGACTTAGAATATGGAGAACAGTTCTCGGAAGGTTTTAGTTTCAGATTATTTTGGAAACCAAACTCAATAAAATTTACTTAAAAGATAACCTAGAAGGAATACTATATGTTCGTCCATTTGGTTGGGCATCAGGGTTTTTTTCAAATCACCAGTTGCGCCCGCGTTGAAGATTATTTCGGAATTGCTTGCACGTAAGGTTGAACGGATGTGTGCTTAATGTGGAATACTATTTCAATATACAGGATGTGACAAATCAGAAGATTTCTTTCTATTCTATCAATGATCTAGTTAATTGTTAGAAGCATCTCAACACAGTGATGCTAATGCTTTCTGGTTTGTGATATTCTGTGTTGTAACATGTGAAAAAGAATTATGAATTTTTTATAAAAGTTTGAATTTAACAAAACTGACTGTCTGGTCTATACTTAATTGCATGTAAAAGGTTTATGCCGATGCAAGATGGAAGAAAAGTATATTGGCTCTTGGACTGAGAAAGAATGGTTGGCATTACTTAGTTATATAATAATGGGAACAAATCACTGCAATCTACAGTTCACATTCGATTAACTTTTTAAGAGTAGGATTTCAACGTAGACCATGACCCTAAATATCTGCGTTGCTGGATCACAAACCCAGGTGCGTATCCAATTATCAACATTTTTGCAAAAGATATAAATTTTTGAATTGATTTCAAATTTGCATTTGAAATTAAAAACTATCAATTTATTTAAATACCGAATTTAGAACATCCAAAATTTTAAATTTTGTTTAACAACATTCAAAAAGGCAGAAAGCCTCTTGTGGGATTACACAAATCCACTTCAATTCCACTTCAAAGAAATCCAATTTAACTTTAAGAACTTCTGAAATCCTTTATAAGATTTACTGAACCAATTTTCAGTATAAAATTTCAAGAACCAGGAGGAAATAAAAATTATAGTTTGTTTAGCATAATTTTGTTCTTATTATTTTAGTAGCTGGAACTAAAAAAATAAAATTATAAATCTTAACCTGTTTCAAAAATGTGATTTCATCAAGTTTTTGGGTATACAAATAAATTTCCGAGAATACTACCCAACAATGTTTTCGCAACGTATACATGCAATGGGATTGGTTCAGAAGCTGGGAAATTGGGTGCCACACAAATTGAAAGAAAGGGACACTGAACGTCGGAAAACCATGTGCGAGAACTTTGGTCGTACAATAAGTATAAGGACGGGAGAATTGCGTTTTTACATTCTAGGGCTGCAGTCGAATTTTCGAGTAAATCCCCTGAACAAGGTAAATTCATTTAACTTTTTTTATGGAGGATAAACGAAATAAAAAAGGTATAAATGTTTCACGTTTAGATACTTTTTTCTTTCTTATTATAAGAATTGAACGAGTACAAAATAGAACAAAATGCGTAATTTAAAAAAAATGAAGTTACAATGTTCCGATGAAGTTAAAATGATTGTTTTTTACTTAAGTATTATTTTATAAATATGAGGTAGATCGGATCTGGAAACAAACGATCCTAATCTAATTATTTATAGAATTGAACAGCATTTCGAATAAAATCAACTTAGTAAGTATAGATAATTCAAAAGATTTAGTCACTTCGAGTATTTAAACAAAATACAATTCTAAATTAAATTTGTCCGAAAACCAAATTTTATCATAAAATATTTTCACACAGTTAGCGCAAAATCTGGAACATCAACAATACTCAAGTATACAACCGTATGTTATGTATTGTATATTGAATGTACATAATTTGCACAGTACGTAAAAAATCAATTAACATCATGCTATAAATAATTGAATTTCTTCATGATTCACCAGACACCACATAAGTGGAGGTCAGCAATCAAAATTTTGTTCGTCGGACACAAATACAGCAATGATGAATGCGTAATAAATTTGCCGAGTAGAAAAGTTTTGGTTTTAAACTTGATTTCGTTCTGGTTCTGGTCGTCAATACAATATTTTTTTTTATGTCCGAATTAAAGTTTATGGTTGTGTCGGAATTTTATCGTCTCAAATTGCTTTGATATTATGTATTGTATGTACGAGTATGTATAGAGGAGTGAAAATAAAATGAATATGGTACGCACCACAGCTGCTACAAAAGAAAATACAGATCGTATGGGCATATCGAAAAGCAAGTAAGTTTTTAATAATAATTAACCGGATGAATAAATTGTAAAATGGATATATGTACTTACTCACTTTTATTGAGTTCCAAAACCGATGTAATTTACAAAAACAATATTATTCCAGTTTCTGGGTATTTTATCAACATCCTTTATTCATTTACCAATTAAAACGGTAATTACTACGAATTTTGATTAAAATTTAATTAAAACTGCACTGGCATCAGTGTAGTGAGAGCGTTGACTTCGCTATTTTATATTTTGTTTGTTTATTGATTTATACTTCTAAAATTGAAATGACTCAGTTTAGTTATAAAATATTTCATTTTAATTAACCAGTTCCATTTTATTCCAACCTTGTAAATTTTGCCATTCAAACTAATTTATCTTGTAAGTTGATTCATTTTCAATTTAAATTTCCTTCGCCCAGTGGTTTATTTCGCAAAAGGTAACCGGTATATTTGTATTTTAGGCTGAAGTAATTTTATATCTTCATTAGTTGCATCATATTCCATTGATATTAAGATTGATAATTTAAAAGTATTAAAATATTTTTACTTGCTTATACTTAATTATGTAAATGATTAAATTTTAAAACCAAATTTTTCGAGTCTTCGAAACTTTCAGTTAGAAACTGTAGGTAACGAAATTTTTGAATTTCAACGTGAATTTGTTTATGAACTAAATATTTTTTTATTGCTGAAATTAAATTTAATTGCTTGTATATCCGACTTTTTTAATTTATATAGGTGGAGCACATTGCTTTAGTCAACCATTCAAAAATGGTAAAGTGAATGTGAATTCCAGAAGTAATTACTTATTAATGTTACTTGTATCAACAACATATCATTTACTTACACTAACAAAATGACAAGCGGAGAGTTCCATTCGAAATATAAAACTTACGGTTATAGTGGCGAATTAGTTATGGCTATTGAACTGAATGCAGAAGAAACTAAGGAGCCACACTGTTCTGGCTTTGTAAGATAGGTGCATCTAGCGGCAGTCAAATTTGATTATGATTGACATTTGTCTCCTTTTTATCCAATTTAATGACGGCATTATTTTTCTAAACATTTTCACAACACAACGGTCGGCCGATTTACGAGTATGACCCGAACCGTTCCTATCTCTTCCGATCTGAATCTGTCCATTTATCGGTATTTGCATTTTTGCACCATCTCTGTATCTCTTTTGATTTGCGAGCATTAGAATATGCTTTCCAATTTACTAATAGAAAGCTGAATAATGTTATTCTTATATATAATGTAAATATTATAATTCGGGACGGTAAAACATTAATTCTTTTGTGGTAAGTGCCAATTAAAATGCAAGTGTTCAAGACCGATGCCTAATTTCAGTTTTTTTCAACATATTAATTCGTAGTTGATGATAAAATAAATGGTTTCCAATTTCCCCTTCTCGCAATAATCATCTCACAAGCAAAATCATTATCACAAATTTTTTTAAAAACCTTGAGTTTATTTAGTTACCTAGGTAAAGAAAGAGCTCCAGTTTAACCTTCACAGGGTTTAATTGAAAATAGAATGTGAACAGATAGATCTACTAAAACCAAAAATTTAAAGTGGGGTCCTAATTAACCAATTAGGCGTAAGTTTGAACACTGAGAAATCACAGAGAGGTGACAAAAATTAACGAAGGGAATACAAAATATAAGAGTCATAATTAGTCAAAAATAGTTTTAAATTTAATTAGTTAACTAATTTTTAACAAAAGAATTCGAATAAAACTAAATTTCATTTATCTTTTGGAGTGGATACACCTTAACCTAACTAACATAGTTTATGTCATTATAAAATATGGTCCAGATCTTAATTCAGAAGCAATTGTATTTGTAAATATTAGTACCAAAATTATAATGTAGATGGTTTATCTCAATTATTCGGTAATTTATATTAAAAATATTTGATAATTTAATACATGGCGAGATCAACTACTAGATCACTTTCCCAGCCATATTCCGTTGGAACTGAATTAAAATTAAAAATTAAGGAAGTTTGCGGTAATTTGGAAATCAGGGGTAACATGTCCTCTCATCACTATTTTCGATGTTCGAACAAGTTAAGAGCTTAAAAGATATAAAGAAAAGAATGCTTCTTGATCTTAATTCTTTCGTGAAATGATTTTTTCCCCGAAAATTTAATGTATACCTACTTCAGCATCACCGCCAAATAATATTTGGTAATTAGATGAAACAATGTTCTCCAGATCCTCGTCAAGGAAACACTCATCGAAGAAGAGTCGATGAAGTCACTAGAAATACAAACCGGTTTACTAAGAAAGGAGTTGGTTTCCAAACTACTTAGTTTTTACCGAAGATGAGACGAAGCACAATGAGAACATGTAGTTTTGAGAAGTCGCAAGTAGAAAGTGATGCATGTATCCCAGGTTTTAGAACAGCCGTCAAGAATATCGCAGTTGATATCCACGTAAAATCAAACAGTCAACTCGCAACTGTCTCTTATAAAAGTTTGTTTAGAACTGTATTGTTGACAAAACTAAGGACGTTTAAACATTTTAAGAGTCTTTGTTCAAAATTTTATATGGAAGTGTCTTGACTTTACGACCTGACCATTTTGAAATTTTAACAGAATATTTTACCACATAAGTTTCGAATTTCAAATAATTTAACTACTTAGCAAGTAAGTAGGGCGAATATTTTAAACCCGGAGTTCAACCACTTTGAAATTTAAATAGAAAGTATAACCATCGAAACTATAAGAATGTGTAAACATTATCAGAGTCTCGGCCTTAATCTAGTCTGGTGATTTGCATGTCTTTTTTTAAATTTTAGTTCTTATCTTATAAGTTTAATAGGAAGCGAATCAAATTAAGTTTGAGACCAATCCTAGTAAAGTTAGATTGTTGACAATAAGTATATATATTTTAAGAAATTTGTTCCGGTGTATTCGACCATCACAAAACACGATTCCGTCGGTCCATACGAGATTATTTTCGGAATCCAATTTTTGATTTTTCATGGAATTTTTGATGAAAAATCAGCAATGAAGTCTATTTAAGAACTAATAAAATGAATAAATCAGAATTTTATTGATAACAAAAATTAAAATTTCTATCTAAATTATCGGCAGTATATGGGACAATAAATTTTGAGCCATATTTAGGTGTATTAGTACAAAAATTGTTGTTTGGTTTGAGTTTTTCATATGAAATTAACATAATTTTGTGAGCTTGTTTAGATACTTAATTGAATTTTACTTAATATTGATGATACTGATCTATAGAGCCAGCAAAAAATTTCAAATAATTTTTTCATTAATTATGAAACTCCACATTAGTCCACAACGTGACTTTGTTAAAAATAAAGAAAACATTTCAAAATAGAAATAATTTAACAGCTTAGCAGATGTACGAAAACAATCATTTTTTCTACAAGGAAAGTTTGTTCAATTAAATTACATTACAAATAACTAAGTTGTTTTGGGTGGAAAAAGTGTTAACACTTGTGTCAGATATACAAATACATACCATCAAAAATATCTTTTTAGTGATTCTAGGTTGTTTAGTGTTTTTTTTAGTTTAGAAGTGTTGCTTGTTAATTTTGTTAAAAGCTTTGAACGTGGGGATCGATGAAACAGCATAAGAATACAACAAGAACAAATTTATTGTTGTCATTGCAGATATGTTTCTTATGGTGTGATTGCAAGTTGTGGGATGAACAAACCAGAGGCGCCATTCTAATATTTTTTGATTTACCACCGAATTGTATAAGAAAACAAAAGAGAGGAGAGAAGAGTACGTCAAAAGGAATGGTTTGTCAAGGATATTCGGAAGAAACAAAAAAATTTAATTTAACTTTAATACTTTATGTGCAAAAATTACGTTATTCGTTATTATTTTAACTTTATGTGCAAAAATTACGTTATTCGGTGGCAACATTTGTTTATTGGTATTGAATGACAACATTCGCAGAAAAGGACGATTTAAAAGAAGCCGTCGAGCATATCTTTAGATCATCGGCTTATCGTGATTCGTATATCTAACCTGTGTGTTTTATACTGTTTTGGACATCACTTCGTTGCATTTTCGATAGGATAACGGATTATTCTACTTCATGTCTATGGTGTTCTCAGATTCATCTTTCTGTTTTAAATTTTATATTTGTTTCAGAGATTTATTTAAAAAATAATTTTGAAGTTCGAATAAATATCATAATGTGTATTAAGTATTAACCCATTACACTTTACAAGGTTAGAGCTGAAAACGAACGGCCAATTGTGATTTTTATTTTATATCACGTTTCTCGATCACTGAATTTTATAAGAGATTTTGCTGGTATTGAGATCTGTATACGTGCATATGATCGTTCTATTAGCACTTCTTCTTCTGAATTTTATATTTTATTTTTAAATTATTTCTAATCTATGAATCTATAAAATAAAAGATCGGCCAAGACATTTTATAAAACCTCGAAACCTTTTAGTGTGTCGCGATTTTTTTCGAGATTATGTCGTTCGATATTTTTTATTTTCGAGATTTTGCCCAATTCGTGATATTTTTTTTTCTTATTTCAAATTCCTTTAAAGTGTGAAATGTGATATTCCAAGTTCAAATTCGAAACAGAAATCTAAAAATGTATGACCCTGGGAAACCCATTTAAGCTAACTACGGACTGCATAGCACCACCAGACAAATGTGGTCTAGGAAGAATTTGGCACCGTGCGTCGCAATTCGAAAACACATGCTCGAAATATTTCGGGAGGGATACATCCTCAAACACTCGGAATAGAGAGCAAAGTTTTTGAGAAGAACACAGTTGCTCTTGAGACGAACTCGTTTGACAATTATATAACCCAACGTTGAGAAGCACCAAAGAAAACATTAATTGGTCGTGTCTCCGAACAAATGGAACATGAGGTCTTAACGATGTGTAACGCAATCGAACATTCTGGTATAAGAAGATGCGGTGTGTATCGGAAGGTTGAGAGAAAGATTGCTGCAACCGATGGTTTTAACTTTCACGAAGATCATATGGATTTTTCTCGTGTAAAGTCTATTTATCCTAAAGTAATTCAGAAATCGACGGTTCATTTAGAATTCGGTGGTTTTTGTTGTCCCAAACGATTTATCATGAAATATATATATTCCTCGAACTTTAACGAAATTTAGATCCTCTTACAAATGCAATAAGGTTGTTTTATTGATAGTTTCGAAATAAGTAAAATTGTCGAATTTGGACCAATTCACAAGAGATTCAATATAACTATATTTGGTGTGAATTTTCAAAATGAGAATTATCTGCATTTATCAGCGGCAAGTCGTTTTGTGTCTCGTGCAAGTTAATTTGGTACAAAAATTTTATTCCAGCAGCCACCAAAAATTTTGTTTCTTCCACGAAATTGTTAATTTATTGAAGCTTACTTTCCGGCAACAGTGTTTTAAATAAGAATGTTCATTAAGGATGGAACTATTTTTTTTAAATAGTTTTATTGAAACCGCCTCAAAGTGAAATAAATTTAAATAAGAACTCAAGTTGTTGTATAAAATTAGAATAATTTGGCTAAAGCAGGATTTTCTATCAAATATATTCCAAACTAAGTATACACTTGAGGATACATCCATTTATTTAAAAAAAAACAAAAACACTCAAAATATCATCACAAACCACTCAATTTATAAATTTTTAATTCCACCAAGACATTTTATTTTAATGATAATCGCATCATTTGCATCTAGCTAGAAACATAAATATTTAATCACCAGAAGCTATTCGATCGATAAATGCGTAAGTACTAAGTAAGTAAGTACCGTTGTAGAAAACTATTTGCAACCATATTTCGTATATTCATAAAATTTTTGATGAACATAAGTATTAAAAACAAGCTGCTTTAAGCAAAATTATTGTTTAAGTAATTACTTTGGAAGGATTAACTAAGTAAGTTCACCTCGTGCTGTCTAAAAACCAGTGCTGTCGGAAAATGATAAAATTTACTCAGTAATATTATTTATTTATTTACAAATAGGTAAAATACAATTTTACAGTTATTACAGAGCTGACGTTCCTACGCCCAAGTGCTCAAGATCATGTCATACAGAAAATCAAAATTCCGAAAGTACAAATCCCGAAGGTGTCAAAAAAAGCTGAGGATAAAAAGTCCCAAGAGTAAAAAATCCTTGGGATACAATATCCCGATCGTACAAAATGCTGAGGGGACAAAATCCTGAAATTCTAAGAAAATTCGGAAATCCATTTAAAATTGACTTTAAAATTGTTTTTCTTAATTTTTGTGTATTAAATGAAATTTTTAGAATATAACTATTGCGAAAAATTTAAATTTTAACCCTTGCTTATTTATTACTAATTTATGAATATATTTTATTCAGAATTAATAAAAGCTTGTTGTGTATTTATTGTAAGTAATCGCGAGGAAATTCCGAATTTAATTAAATATCGCGTGCGCGGATTTCCTCGGAGTTTCGGGAAGTTATACCTTTGGGACTTTTTACAGAATTTTGTATCTTCGAGGTTTTGTCCCTCGGTATTTAGTACTTCGGGATTAAGTCACCAACCCAAGACTGAGAGATGACCGTCTTTTTATATGTGGCACAACCAATTCCAGTTAGATCTATATTCGTTACAAATTAGCTATTTATGCAACCAGTTAGGAAATTCCTCATCTTGTGTAACGAGGGAGATATTTACGAAGCGAGTTTCGCAAAATGACACAAGTTACACCAAATGACATTTCCTAATGTATTGCATACTTAAAAGATTTCTTCTAATTTTGATAAAAAAATGTTGTAAAATATCGTTGACAAGATTTTGGGTGATAAAGAATAATGAATAAAACTAGAAATAGAGTTGTTTTATTCGTGCAAGCTGAGATGCATAAGATAAATCATAATTTAGAAAGCGAAATAGAGAGCGCACTTTTATTGTTGGTAGAAGACAAAACTCTATCGAAATCGAATCAAAAGTGATGTTGCAACATGTGTCCTGTTGTAAAATATTCTTCATTTCCTAACTAGCTACTTGCGAAAAATATGACGTTTCGCAAAATCGAACTTTTACAAACTTAGTAGTTTATTCTAAATCTTAAAAAATTAATAATATTAGAATACGTATTTGTAGGTATGTAGGTCAATTTTCATAAAAATGTATTTTTCGGTTATTTTTTAGCTAACAACCCCAAAAAGAGTCTACGAGACTCATCCCATGATGATTAGGGTTAAGAGGATTAAACATCAAATCTAAAGGTATCTTCAAAACATGAACCGCAAATAATCTACGAATTATCTGGTTTATAAAAATTTTAAAATCTAATGATTTATTGAGTAGTGAGTTTTGCTTAATTTCGTGAATACTTTAAAATTCAGTTTTAAGATTAAATAAATTTACTTAGCGAAAAGAAGCTAAAATGTATTGGTCAACCACAAAATATTTACTCTTAGAGGTGAAGAGAAAGTTGTTTTATAATGTTGAATAACATTTGGCATTATCGTTATGAATGTCAATCAAAATATTCCCAAGTTTATCTAGAAATAATTTCAATAAACAAATTTAAGGGAAAACAAATAAAAAACTGGGCAAAAGCCGGTTAAGTATTTTCTTTTGGGAAAGTTGGTAACGCAAAAAAATACCGATACTCTTTGGAATCGGTTATAATATCCATGCCGAGAGGAAGGACGACTCAGATTGACTCAAAAATGCAATTTTTTGGGTGATATGTTCTTGTTAAGTGTACGGTTGTCGAGGTAAGAGCAGCAAGCAACAATAAATACGCCATAATTTCGCCCATGTATGAGAGGGGAGAGGATATTGCACGTACAATTTGAAAAGTTCACAAATTCTCATCGCTATTTGCCAAATTTGTCGGTTCTCGATCGTATCTTCTGATCCACATTAGTGGCTTTGCTTTTGTTTGATTCGGATGAGGACGCCCGGTGCTTTACTCTACTTTTATGACTCGCTCTGCCACTGCCTTAACTTGTGGAGCCGCCGCGATGGCTGTAGGTTTATTCGGTTCGGCTTGGAAATTTGAGATAGCATTGACACTTGAAACGTCTGTAGCGGTTAAAATCTCACTGAGTTATAAAGTAAAATCGCTGAAGCACATAATCGAGGGCGCTGCCCTCGATTATTTGCGCAATTCAATGATGTGACTCCATACTAATTACGAATATATTGTATTAACAAGAATATTGTTCTTCACACAGTTTTTTTAAATACTACAGTAATTACTTAAATGTCTTTAGAAAGGGCTGTGCGAAGCAAAGAACTGAAAAATTTCAGATGATTGTGATTACGAAAAGTCCCGTTTATAGTACATCAAAACGAACCGCAAAAATTTGATATTCCATACATTTCACATCTACTTACTTAAGTAATGTCTTTTATTACATTTTTTAAATTTGTTAGTTCTTAATACATTAGTGACCGGCAATTTTACACAGAAACTATGTCATGTCACGGCTATTATTTTGTAATTGAATACGGAAGTAAAGTAAAAATTCTACACAAACTCTAATTTTCTTTATTATAAAGCGGACACGACTAAACACGATGCGCAAAGCTTTTGCAATATTCTATATCGCCATGGGTTTCATAAATTGAAATAGACCGGAATCGGGGTTTGCCTATCTGACCCAATTATTTCCCAGCTGTTTTAAGCCCTCCTATTTTCCCAATTCGTGGAAAACGGCCAAGGTGGTGGCAGTTCTGAAACCTGAAAAACCTCCGTCAGATGTCAATAACTACCGAGCTATTAATCCTACTGGATTGTTTAAGTAAAATCTTTGAATGCGGTATCAAAAACAGGCTCAATGACCAAATCGAAACTAATGCAGTGCTAATTCCTCAACAATTTGGTTTTCGTCACCAGTATTATCCAATACATCAGGTTGATCGTATTATTCAACATGTTAAATATGAAAGACAGTCAAATTAATACACAGGTATGGTGCTTCTGGATCTTGAAAAAGCGTTTGATTAAGTTTGGATTACTTAAGGAGCTACTACATAAACTATTCCAATTAAAATTCCCATTATTTTTGATCAAAACGCATAAATCTTACTTTGAAGATAGAAAATTCTACGTACATATTCTGAATTCGACTTCGTTTTTAATCCATTCTTACTCGGGAGTTCCACAAGGTTTTGTGATTAGTCCCATCTCGTTTTGTATTTTTCTGAAAGATGTACGTCAGTTACGACACAGCCGTATATACCTCGGATACCTACTCTCACGATTTAATTTATAGACTAAATGCATATTTGAATTTGTTTACACTTTATTTCCAAAATTGGGGTCTTAAGCTTAATGCCAATATCTATTTATTTCTCGTGATGTAGATTACCTTCTAAACTTCGTCGCCAGACAAATTTATGTGGTTTTCGATTCACCAAAAAAGAGCAAGCCGGCTTGCTTTTTCTGCTGTCAAACGGTTCGATTCGTCAAGAAAAGTCGCTCGGTCGAGCAAAATTGTTGTTGGTTTACGAATCTCGATTTTTTGGCAGATTTACTAACACAAACACAAATAGAACTGTCATTTTAAAAGCATCATTTGTATTTTGTGTTATATTTTGTGTTTCTGTTTAGTTTTATGTAAATATTTTATATTAAAGAATTAACTTGTTGTTGTTATGTTGTTATGTATATAACATTAGAATATGTTAAGTTGTTTTTATATAAACGTCAAAAACACACACACACACACATATATATTACGGAGCAACTGTTTCATTCACACAGCCTAGGTGATGGGGCCCAATATTTGGTAAAAGGTGAATCGAAATCGACATTAATCATTAATGGTCACTCCTTAAAAACTGGGAGAAACAGGTTAAATATCTGGGTGTCCTCCTGGATCAAAAAGTCACTTTTCAAAATCAATAAAAAGCAATAAAATGCTACTTTACAATTCAGTAATTCTGAGTGTAATTTTGTATGATTCACCATTATGGTGGTATGTGGCTAATACCCTAGACACACTGCGATTTAATAAAACCGATTTAGTGAAATTTTCGAGATTAGTCGCAGTGTCAACCTCGATTAAGCTAATCCCTTTGTTTTTGCATAGTAACTAGTTTAGCTAAATCGGATTTATTAAACCACAGTCTGTCTAGGGTATAACACTCGTATCAAGAAGTTACAAGTTATGCAAAATAAGTTCCCAAGGTAAACGGCTATAATAATGACGTAGGCGGTATTACTGACATATATTGCATATTTTTTAAGCCGGTATTCCATTATGAAAAATTTACTGACTGCTGGAAAAAATGAAAGAAGACAAAAAAAAAATGTTACATTAGAGTGACAAAGAAAAAACAATTTTTTTATTTTTTATTTTATAGCAAAATTGTATGGATAAATTTTGACAGCAAACAAAAACATAACCAACAAATATGAACAAAATTATGCGTTATTCTTAATTCGTATATTTTCACCTCTCAAAATTATCTAAAAAATTAAATATTATTTTCACCCATATCAGAATTATTATTTTTTCATTTATTTTCCGTCACAGAATAAAAAATAAAAAATATCGTTACCATAAAAATGACGTACTATGAAAATTAATATTGTGTGCGAGAAATATGTTATCATCCGTACACAAAATTTATGTAGATGTGTTAGAGGGTTGCAATAAAAAGTACTCCATTTGATACTTTTTGTCAATAATTATGGCATCACACTAACACAGCCACAACTTTTTTGTAATAAAAATGTTTACTGACGAAGTTGGGTGTCTCATTCACACAACCACCGATTTTATATTTTTATCTCAATATATTTTTGCTGATAAACATTTTTTCACAATGGAATACCGGCTTTAGTTTTTAAGATAATTGTTCAACACTTATACAAAAACCTTTGTTTAAATAAAAACAGGAATATTCCTGTCTCATCCTTCTAAAATATTCCTGTATTGGTGTATAAAATTCAATAAAAATCAGTTACAATTTGACAGCGATCGTGGATACACGTGCATTGTGCAAATTTCTTACCATTTTGCCTTAAATTTGTAAGTGCCGTTTTTTAGTGATATTTCCTATGTAAGTATTATTTAATTATTAAATTTAATTTAAATGAGTTTTATTATTAATTATTTTCAATTATTAAAGTGTATTTAAGTGAAAAAATTGAAGATAAATATAAATTTTGTTAAAATAGTTTTGTCAGTATTACTTAGGTCTATAAGCATTATTTCTAAATCTTATTCTAAGAAATGTGTGTTTAATCGATCTTAAAATGGTTTTTTGATTTAGTTGCAAAGTTTACTTATCATTGTATTGTCCTAATTCTGACACTAATAATTTATAGCAGTTTTCTCAGAAATAATTGTTCAAGGGGACTGTCAGTAATAAGTCCTTACTTAGCTCAGTATAAAATCCTCAATATGTCAATATAATGAAAGTAATCTGAAATTTATTTTCTTTAATTTAAACAATTTATTTTAATTTTAATGACTTTCTAAATAATTTAAATGATTTAAAAGTAATTAAATGTGGGTAAACTTAAAACTGACTGTATATTTTCGGTGCATTTAATTGTAACAAAAACCATTTAATTTATATGTCAGTGTTATAAACAAACCTGTTAGTAAACGAGCATTGCAATTTTTAGAATGACCACGAAATTGAAACGTCTTCAATACAGCTGGGATGATCTTAACGCTGCTCTTGAAAATATGGCGAATGGAATGACCGTATACACAGAGAGCAAACAATATAAAATTCCCCGAACACCTTTATTATACAAACAAAGAGGTGTATATGTATGAGTTAAATGCATCCATCGGTCACCCAACAGTGTTGACTACTGAAGAGGAGCAAAAAATGAAACAATGGATCGTTTATATCGGTAAGGCTGGGTTTCCCGCAACAAAGGATCAGCTTTTGGATAGTGTTCAACTACTGCTTAAAAACCTAAATCGTCAGAATAATTTTAGAGGTGGAAGACCAGGAAGGCGATGGCACGAGGGGTTTTTAAAACGAAATCCAGATATTTCGGAGCGTGTTTCACAACATTTAGTTAGGAGTCGTGCTATTATCAGAGAGCATAATGTTCGTGACTGGTTCCAGCAGATTAAAACGTATTTTGCAGAAAATAATTACTTGCATATTATTGATGATCCGAAACGTGTTTTCAACTGCGATGAGAGCGCATTTTTATTGTCGCCTAAGGAAAAATGTGTCCTAGCCAGAAAAGGTGAAAAAGCGGTGTATAATATGAGCAGCAATGACGAAAAAGAGTGCCTAACTACATTGAATGTGGTAAATGCTGCAGGCGATATTCCTCCACCGATGGTGGTATATAAATATAAACGAATCCCGTTTACGTTAGGGTGAAGAATGCCAAACGGCTGGGGCATGAGCTGCTCTGAATCTGGATGGATGAACGGGGAAGTATTCTACGAATATGTGGCAAATGTCTTTTTGCCATGGCTGCGTCAAAATTCCCAGTGATTTTATTTTTAGACGGACATCTCTCGCATTTATCGCTCGCCTTAAGCGAATTTTGCAAGGAACACCAAATTATTCTAATAGCACTTTACCCAAATGCAACCCACCTTTTGCAACTACTAGATGTTAGTGTTTTTCGCCCCTTAAAGGTAGAATGGAAGAAAGCTGTACATAGCTGGAAAATGCAAAATGAAGGCAAAAAGTTGAAAAAGGAAGATTTCGCACGATTGCTGGCGAAAGTCTTACCAACAGCTGCTAAAGCATCGACGATTAAAAATGCTTTCAAAACATGTGGCATTTACCCATTTTCGGCAGACGCTGTTAATTACCTCAAAATGATAAAGGATCCACAAGTAACACCAGCAGCAACAACACCTAGAACGGAAAATAGAGTACGATCGGAGTCTTTTGTAGATATATTTGAGTCTTTTCTGACAGAAAATCAATTGCAATGCTTTAAAGACACCCGAGGGATATGGCGAGGTATTAAAGAGGACCAACATTTGTACCATGTGTGGGTTGATGTAAAAAATAAATATCATCCGAAACAAATCAATTTTTCTACGATTAGTGACGCCACTAACTTGAATTCCACTATTGCGGATGATGTACAACAGGAGAAGTCTATTCTAGTAATTGGCGAAAAAACTTTGGAAAACATTGATCTTAATGCAGCATTTAGTGGTTTCGATGTTGATCAATTGTGGGAGAATGTTGACGGAGTGGGGAAAGTAATTACTTTATCAATAGAAAACCACAAAGACATTGATGAAAATGCCCATGATCAAGCTAAAAGCATTTCAAAGAATATTGAAACTGAAAATGAGCAATTATTTCTATCGAATGTGCAAACGCCCTTTAAAAACAGATTCTTTTGGCCAGAAACTAAACCGAATGAGGCATCTATAAATAAAGTCAAAAAACGGATTCCGTCTGTTATAGTATCTTCGGAGGAATACATAAATTATAACAAAAAAAAAGCTGAGGAATATTTCCCGGGTATTGTTTTACAAACAAAAAATAATGAAGTGTCAGTCAAAGTAATGGGAATGAGTGGGCTAAACTGGAAGTGGCCTGACAAAGATGATATTCTTTTTTATCCCATTCAGGATATTGTTCAACTTATTCCTGAACCTGAACTTCTCAATTCTCGAGGGATCTACAGTGTTCCTGACATACAAAATTAAAAGCTATATTTTGTTTATTTTTGTTTTTATTTTTAAATATTTTATTTTAATGTGATACCAGAAGTACCTTAATTTTAAAAGTTTAAGTTATTTTATTAAATAAATAAACTCTTGGAATATTTATGTAGATTTTGTTTTATTTACCTTTCAGAAAATAAGCGTTTAAGTAATTTAGTAATCTTACACACCCAACAGTATGTCAGTATTAGAAACCAAAAAAGTCAGTAATAGAAACAACGTTTTTGTGGTAGATCAGTACCGTACACTTTTCCTTTTTTGTTAAATATTTAAAATAATGAATGAAAATTATTTTTAATTTCTACATTGAGTTAGCCAAATTATTTTTAGATACATTAGTAGTTGAAAAAATCTGCAAACATATTAAAAATAATTGGTTACATATATAATAACGAACATCAAACTTGCATTTGTCGAGGAGTATGTCAGTATTACAGCCGTTTACCTTATTGAAATTTTCTAGAATATATCGCACCACAAGATTACATTCTGAAACGAATGTCAAAATGAAAAAAAAGTTTGCAATTGATCAACAACAAGTATAATATAGTAAGCTGTATTTATCGGAAATACATTGATTAATAATTTACAAAATTCTTTAAATAATCGTTGTTAAGTAGTCAAGTTATTTATTTATTTTAAAATTAGATTTAGGTAAAAATTAATATTACTTATGCTACATCATGTAACCTGTAAATATATTATCTTTTGTTAGGCTGAGGTCACTAGTATATTCCGTAGCAAAGTTCATGTACTAAATCTCGAAAAATGCATTCATTGTAGTTGATTTTGGTTTAAACGAATTCATACAAATAGATAATGCAAGTGCAATGAGGAGTTAACTCGTCATCGGTCAACAACGTTTGGTTTGGGCATGAAATGACGAGTAAACTCGTCACCGGTCAACAATGTGTTAAGTACTAAAATTTGAAGTTAAGAGACCACATCCGCTGATCGGTTAAACGGAAGACTATCCTATTCACATAGCGCTTAATCGCAACTACGATAAGAATTCTAAAAAAACTATTGGCATATGCTTACAAACTGATTATCGCGCCACAATAAAAATCGGAGAAACATATGTTACCTCTACCAAAATATCGCGGAGATTACAAACAATAGTACTTAAATCTGGCGAATTATAAATTATTTCCTAATTATCCAATTAGATGACGCGATATATTTAGCTTTTCAACGCATACATCAAACACATCAAAACCGCTTTGAAAAAAAAACAAATCAAATATCAAATAAAAAAAAAACTCTTGAAACATCCGGCTCACAAAAATTATGGCTTTTTATGTAGGTAACATACGTAAACAACATGAAACGAAATGCGAGAGTCAGCGACAAATTTCACATGAAACATCGCAAACAACTCATAAAACAACAAAACGTATTAAAACGCAATTTCCGACGGCCCCGTACGTTTTATATTTATATCAAATTTACGCTGCTGCTGTTTTTACATTTTTGCTCTTTCACACACACAGACACATATATATATATATATATATATTTAACGTCAACACCGCACCAATTCCACACGAATAATTACAAAAAAGGGTAAATTTTAATGGATTTTCGCCTTAAAATCTTTGGTCTTATAAAATGCTGTATATATACATATCTATATACCTTTTATGAATGATTATCTCTAAAAAGCAACTAAAGGTGGCCGAATTACCTGCGTGGGATACAGATACATACATTTTAAAAATACCGGAGCCATTATAAATTCATAGAAATGAAATAAGGACGATACGATAAATGATATTTCCCCGCCACTGAGTTTATTATAAGCATAATATTCGTTTTAAACACACACACATCCATAATAAAATATAACACAAAGTGAAATGGAAAAACAAAAATCAATACTCTCGTCAGTAGTTTAAGGACAAACAGCTGATTCAAAATACATAAAATGTTCGTAGCTTACCGTAATTATATAGACAAAATGCGTATATCCTTTTTGTCCGTAAACATTTTTGTTTCGAAAATGTAAAATAATCCGTTTCTCTGTGTATTGCGTAGTAGAGTGTACGGCAAAATGTAATTTTATGGAATACACGACACTAACACTTTTCACTTTTTATTTAGATAAATAATTTTGATTTATATTGCTAATAAAATTTTCACATAATTTTTCACATACACATAAAAACATACACACCACTATAATATATAAATTTATGATACATATATGTAATATATATGTAGTTATGCACAAAAAAATATTTTCCAACCAATTTTCACAAATTAAATATTTAATTAAACAAATCACAAAATTATCCACTGAAACGATAAAATTATTTGCAAATTTTGATTTTAGATAAAGTTTACACACACACTTTAGTGAATGTTTTTGAAATATTGTTTTTAAATTGTTTAAAAGTTCCTAGTTTTTTTTTTTTTAACTTTACTTATTTTTCCACCGACGATATTCAACGTTTAAAAATTTCGAGAAGACTGAATAAATGCAAATTTATAAGAAATGTCGACGATGTTTTTCGTTGCTCTTTTTAATTCTATTCTATCTTGTCTGGTTAGAGAATGAGAAACATGTTTGGAAAGAGATAAAACGAAAATTTTGTTTTCTTTCCTTCTTTTGGTTTAGTTTAAAGCGAGACTGATATAGGTTAAATATGTAGTCTAGGGCGTTATAATACAGTGATACGCCTTTTTATTTAATATTATTTTTTTTTTTTTTTTGGTGTGGTGCATTCGTCATGTTTGTTTTGTTATGAGTCATATAAAAATGTAAATATTTTACAGTGTAGTATACAAAACTTTATTACTTTAGCTATCGATTAATAGATGTCCAAATAAATGGTTGGCCAATCCGACTCCTCCGATGATACTTTTCCTAAAGAAGGTTATCTATATAAGGATTTTTGATCTGTAGAACACTTAACATGTGTTAGATATTGGTTTATTCTGTAAAAACTTATAGGCCTGTTTTCCTTAATACCTTTTGATTATTCAATTTATCGTGATCATGAAAATAAAATAATTAAATTTGCTAGATGAATGACTTAGTTGTAACTTGCGAGTTTGCCAACATTTAATTAACATAACAATGTCATCACAAAGTGCTATAAAAACAAGCTCCAGGTTAGTAAATACTGTTCTTCTTTGATCATGGATCCAAAAGTATGTGCCGGAGCGGATCATATAGATCTAGTTTGGATATGTACGCCATTCGAGGTCTGATTTAAAACGATCGAGCAATGGTAAATCATAATCCTTCGCGGTTATTCCCTGTGGTTTTGAAAACAACGGAGTTAAGATTAAATTAATTTTTGTTTTGTTGTCTGACGCGTAAACAAACAAAGCTGATGGTTTTTCGACACAAGAACAGGTGACATACAATTTACCATGCAAGCATGGATTTTCAAGGTTAATGCCGCAAACACTCAACGACTGGCCTTGTGTTCTATTTATTGTCAATGCGAATGCAAGCCGCACTGGAATTGAAAATTCAGTTCGTCAAATTGGAATTTGCCTCATTGCAATTCAATTCGATTTGCATGTTTATGCTTAATTTGATATGCTTCCTCAAAACGGACGACTTCAAACATACACTAAGATCATCGCCTGGTGATGACTTTGGAATCATCGGCACCACCAAACCGGTTTGGATGGTTTCGTAGATTGACTTTATATGCGCCCGCGTATATTCGTATTCCCAAACGACCATATTGCATTGCTGCAAAATTTTGACCATTGCACCGTACACTCAAAAAAATATGCGGTGTTAATTTGTTTTTTATCCGAAAAAGTATTTTATTTTTGTCCAACCGAATATAGTTTTATAAAATTTAACACGAATCAACGGAGAAATATTTTTAACTATCCGAAAAGATAGATTTTTAGAAAAACTTCTTTTGGATTTAATAAAATACACCTTTCGGTGTTTTCCTAATAAAATACACCTTTCGGTGTGTTCCTAAACATGAATGTTCCTGTTTGGTTTTGATGCGATGTAAAAGTTTTTATCCAAATGTATTTTATGTCATTTTTATTAAAATATCCGATTGGATTCAAATTTTAAATATCCGATCGGTGAGACACTATGTAACACCGATTCGGTGTTGTGGTGACCCTTTATTTTTTTGTGTGTATATCCTTGTAGCTGGATTGCAGAATACAATAACGGATTTAGTTACAACGGTGAAACACCTCAAAGAGGAAAACAAAATGCTGAAGAGTGATGTTGAACTTCTCAAATTTAAGTTGTTTAAATCTGAACAAAGCAAAATTCAAAATAATCTTATTGTCACGGGTTTGCCTGTCACTCTATCCAGTCATGATCTCAAATTGAAAATTGTACAGATGTTTAAAATGATAAATGAAGATTTTAATGAGAATGATGTTAAAAGTGTCGTAAGAGTCTTTTAACCGAAACCAGAGGCAACATGCAAGTACGGAATACCAGTTGATGTTATCTTGCAGGATGGTCCTACTAAACAAGCCATAATTGATTTGAAAAAAAGTAAAAAAAAAATTATCTATTTAAATGAATTGCAAGTTGAAGGTGGTTCATCTATGCATAATTTTATTCTTTTTCTGTATTTTTTTTGTTTCTTTCCCTATATTTAAATTGTTGGTTACATTTTTAACTAAGATTACCAATTGATACTTAGATTCATATTTTTCTATATATATTTTACTTTTATGATCACTTTTATCTCTTAATTTATTTTTCTAACACTGCCTTCTTAAGTAATTGTTAATGGATGAAAATCTCAATCTAGATCGGTGTTTGAATGACTCGTATGATGATAAATTTTTGTATAGTGAAAATTGACATCAAGGATTGAATGTTCTGTATTTAAATGGAAGGAGCATTAATCATAAACTTGATGATATCGAGCTGCTACTTGGTGCTATAAAGTCCGAGCTGCATTTTATTGTCATTACTGAAACTTGGCTACAAGATTATTCGTCGGTTTATATTAATTTTTTTAATTATGTTAGTTATCATTCAACGAGATCTAAGATGGGTGGTGGAGTGTCTGTTTTTGTTCGCTCTGATGTGTCGTCTGAGTTAATGAGTAATGTACTAATATATGGAAAAGCCAGTTTTCTTATAGTCAGATTAGTGATACAAATTTTGAAATGTTCCATGAGTATTATCAAGAAGTACTTAGTAGATTCAAAAACCTAATACTAATCGGTGATTTTAACATCAACATCTTTGATGATAATGATACAAAATCAAGGGCTTTCAGATTTTTCACTATGTCTGAGGGTTATGTCTTTCTGAATAAGTTATCTTTAGATATGGCGACTAGAGTCACTGAGCATTCGACTACTATTATTGATGTTTTTGTCACTAATATATTGTGCTATAAATATTATTTGGCAATTGACGATATTGATTTTAGCGATCATAAGGCTATGTTGTTGAATATTGATAAGGAGGTTAATATCTGTTCTACGAACGAAAAAATTAAGTATTTTACTTGACCTAGTTAAAAATGATGTTTTGAATTATCTAAACAACTTGACTATGGGCGATTTAAAGTGGGTTCATTTAATTAATAATATGAGTAGTTCAATTAAATCTCACACAATTCCAATGGTGCAAACCGGGGCTTCATATAAGAATAAATGGTGTTCATCTGAAATTGTTACGCTTTGTAAAGAGAAGGAGAGACTATATAAACTTATCATAGCAAAGGAGGCCAATGACTTCATGATTGAACGATATAAAACTGTCAAGCAACTTAGTAAAGGTAAATGTAGAGCGGTAAAACAGAAATTTTCCGGAGATAAATTTTCATAAAATCTAGGTAATTCACGAAGTACATGGAACCTTATAAATACTCTTCTCTACAATAAGCCTCCTAAAAATGATGTTACGATTCAATCTATCACTCATAAAGGCATAACGTAATCATCTGATAAAGATAAAGCAGACGCCTTGAACGATTTTTTTGTCAATATTGGTGAAGTTTTGAATGATCAATGTAACTCAGATTTTTTCAGTGATAACAGTTGTCATACACCACTTAACCTGATAGAAATTTTTGATTTTGAACCTTGTACTGAAGAGGAAATTGTTTTCCTGATTTCAAATCTTGAGAACTCCGCTGCACCAGGATATGACAAGATTACCACGAAATTAATTAAATCAATGGCAGTGGAACTAGCTCCAATCATTAAGTCCCTAATTAACCAATCTCTTAAATCAGGTCAATTCCCCGATAAGCTTAAGATAGCTAGAGTAACACCTATTTACAAAAAGGAAGGTGCCAAAAATGAACCCGGTAACTATAGACCTATCTCAGTCCTCCCGGCGCTGTCGAAGATCTTTGAGCAGGTTTTAAAATCCAGATTAGAAATGCATCTAGGTTGAATTTTAGTAATCAGTTTGGTTTTCAAAGATGTTCTTCTACGCTGTCGGCTTGTTTAAATTTAGTCGAACAACTGTATAGTAATATTGAATTAAAGAAGAAAACCTCGGTTCTTTTGATAGACATCAAAAAAGCGTTCGATAGTGTTAACCATGGAATACTCCTTTGTAAATTAAATAAAATTGGGGTGAATGGTCGGGCGCTTAAGATTTTTGAAAGTTACTTTGGAAATAGAAAGCAATTTACCTGTGTTGGTTCTGAAACAGTGACATTATTGCGATATGAACTGGTGTTCCCCAAGGTTCAATCCTGGGACCATTACTTTTCCTTATATTTATAAATGATATCTTTGAATTGGAATTGCATGGTGTTCTTCAATTATTTGCTGATGATGCAGCTCTGGTTTATGGTGAAATTAATTATTCTGTATTAAGAACTGCGATGGAAGAAGATCTTGCAGTAATTCAAAGATGGACGGATAAAAATAAACTCATGGTCAATGTCAAAAAGACTGTATTCCTGATCTTCTGTTTAAGGAATAGTTCTTTGGATGGTATATTTGATTGTCTCCATAGTGATGGTGCTCCTATTAATCGTGTTATGGAAGCTAAATACCTTGGACTGATATTAAATAGTAGTCTAAATTGGGGATCCCATATTGATATAATGAATAAAAGGCTTTCGGCTCTTGCTGGTGTGCTTAAAAGAATATCTTTTGCTCTACCGAAGCAGGTTCTAAAATCAATATATTTTGCTTATTTTCGCTCTAGCTTGTCTTATCTTAGTCCTATACGGGGCTCTGCACCTAAATATAAATTACAGGAAATTCAAGTTAAACAGAATAGGGCAATTAGGAATATATTTGATCTACCTTTTCTAACGCATACTGTGGATTTGCATAAAGATAACATATTACCTGTAGTTGTGTTGGTTGATTATGATTTGATGATCACGTTGCATAAAATTATAAACAAAATGATTAAGACAAATTTCAATTTTACGAATAACTACCATTATCATGATCATAGCACCAGGGCGAAACTCTTATATAGATCAGTCTTTGCCAGACTCTCTTTCACCCAGAATAGTATTTTTAGTAGAGGTCTTAATATGTATAATGATCTACCGGACTGTATTATAAGCACTAATAATATTTCTAGTTTTAAAAGAATTTTAAGTAATCATTTCCGCTCTTGATGGAATCATACGTTGTGCATTGCTGAGTCTCATGCGCGGGCTACCTTTAGCAGATTATCCTGTAATTTATTTGTCTTAATGATAATCTGGATGATAATATAATGAAGGAATTGTTGAAAAATTGGGTTTAGTGTATCGTCGGCCTAACTGTGAATTAACGTATCTGACATTTTTTCGAAAGTTCTTTTTTGGTACTAAATGTTTCGTCATGAGAAACTCTGTCTGAATTTTCCACCCGCGTTGGTTCACCGTTAGCACAGCGATGTTTTCCCAACAGTCAATTAACGTGGGTGCAGGAATTCAGGTGCAGTTTCTCATGACGAACATTTTAGTATCAGAGATGAGTTTTCGAGAAAAGGTCAGTTACGTTAATTCACAGTTAGGCCGACGATGTGCTTAGTATGAGGATTTTGTTCTCTCCTGTATCATATATTATATTTTTACCCTTAAAATTGGATATTATTTTATAAATTGTTGTACATATTTTATTATTTTTATTTTCATTTCGTATTTTATCATTGTATTAAGTTTAAGACTTTGTAAGAAATTCCTTCATAGGTTCTCTTGAGACCTCCAGGGTAAAATAAAGATTGTTTTTAAACAAAATAAAAAAAAATAAAATAAAAAATTGAATTGTATTTAATTAGTATTATGAATTTAATTTATAAAAATATTTTGTTTACCGGGTATTATCACTCCATTGACAGTCACTATGTTTACAAATATTTGACATTCAATCGATGAACCGGTCAACCGTAAAGTTATCGGTATTTATTGTACAGGTATTTGTTGATCGCACTACCATCTTTGTTATTATCGATAGAGTGATTAACAAATACTGCATCTCCCTTTTATATAATTGTCTTTTTTGTAATTTTACAATTTAAATATGGAGTGATTTGCCGCTGTTTTATTTTTTATGGCCTTTTCGCGGCTATTTAGAAAATTATATAAAAAAATCCTTTGACTTTGATTTGAGATTGAGAGCTGTGCACAGTAAAATATTATAAATTTATTGTTAATAAATTATAAAGTTTTAATTTATAAATTGGAATAAAAAAAAATCGCTGTTTTAATTAACATTTGATTCTTCGGAAAATTTGATGAGCAAAATAGCTGCAGACAATTATCCCGCATCAGTTTCATTGATTTGCTTATTCAACGGCAACTTGATTGTTGTATATGAGCTGTTCGACCGCCCTCCAAGCTCCAACAACGTAGCTGCAATTCCTGATGAGGCAAATGTACGTGCAATTTCATTCTGTGAGTGAATCGTTGCCAAAATCAATGCGATAAAAAAAGTTTCCAGTTCCACCGAGAGCGTCCAGGAAGAAAATCCCATCAGTTGTTGCCGATTCAACAGCGGAACGTTCGTTCGAACTGATTCTCTCAACGCATCGCAATCATGCGTCGTCGTGTAAATGAATTTTTGAGTAAATGAAATGAATTAATCTTCTGTTCTCTCACTTGTAAGCGGATTTACCGTCTTCATCGAGAAACGATAACCGTATTCACCTTCCCAAAATATGATGGGATATAGTAACGCATCATATGACCGGTACGTTTCATATACATGCTGCGGCTGATCGTTCCGTCGATGTAGAACGATGTCACGGGATGGATTCCAAATTTTCACCAACGACGACAATGGTAACTTCGTGTTCTCCCGCAGGCGTGTTATCGGCTCTGACTACCAATTTGTGATTATCAAATGGCATGCGATTTAGTGCGGTTATGAACCATGCAATCAATTCATTGGGTTGATGAAAAAAAGCTTGATTTCTGGATTTGTGTCAGTAAATGTTTGGAATCTGTTCTTGGTCCAGAAACAAATGAGCAATGGGTCTGGTGGCGGTATATTGGTGAACAATGGCCCCAATTTGAATTTGCCCGCTGCGCGACACAATCCAGTGTTTTCATTTCTGTATTTTAATAACTTACAATGTGGGCAGACAACGCTTTTCGGATAGATCTGCACTGTTATCAATTTTCACGTTGTAAAGGAATGCAGCTCGTTGAGTATTCAACGCAACATTTGTTTGCCTTCTTGCACGATTATTCAAATTCATTGTCGCGCGATTGGTTTCTAATGACCGATGATGTCTCATTATCTCATTCGATGCATATCATCTTCGTTTACATTTTTTCTTTCTTCTTGTGTTTTTGAACGTGTTTGTGATAATCGATTCCGTTCAATTTCATTTCGCTCTTCGCGTTGCTCTGCAGTTTGATTACATCAAAAATTCGTTTGGTTTGTAGCATTGCGTGTTGTGCGACCTAAATTGCTTCGTCTTGTTAGCGGCATTGTAATGCGATTAAATTATATCAGTTCAATTCGAAGAATAACAATTCAAGTGAAAAGGGACAATTGATTCACTTTGTAAACCGTAACTTTGTAAACTGTATAACCGTTTGTCACTTCAAAACTCACCGTATTTCGTATAGGTAAATCTGTAAATTTGTTTGAGATAAAACGTGTTAGGACAAATCGCATAGAAAAACACTCTGTTTTTCCAGAATTTTCCAATTTTCCGGCCAACTTTTCCAATTTTTCTTTTTCTAAAAACATTATTTGGACTATTACGAACATTTAAACAATTAGCCAAATCGGTCCAGCCATTCTCAAGTGATACACATACCATAACGAACAGTATTAACTTTTATTTATTTATCTATAAAGATAAGATCTAATAAAAGATGATCTTGTTTGTTAGGATATAGAGGTTGTCCGCTTTCCCGGAACAAAAGCTTATGGGTGCCTTCCTTTATTATGCTACAGATACTTTTCAAAGTGTAACTTTGAGCCCTAGCCCGATTGGGTAAAGAATACATCAAAATGCCTGAAAACGATGCCGTACTAAATATCTTAAAGCAACAATTTTATAATAAAACAGGGATACCAAAATGTATTGATGAGGATTTGATGCAATTTCGGGATTATTGTGTGACACCAGGATGGCCGTATCATCAGCAAATGTTGATATTATTCCTTTGTTGGTTACAGGTGAATCAGCTGTGTACAACAAGTATAATATTGGTCATAGAACGCTGCCTTGCGGAACACCTGCATTAATAACATTTAAGCAAGTAGTTGCGCTGTTCTGTTTGACCATGTATTGCCTTTGAAGAAGATATAGTTTCCCAAAACTGAGTGAAATTTCTTCGGTAGAAGCTCTTTAATTTTGTATATTAGTCCATTGTGCCAAACTTTATCAAATGCCTATGCCATATCCAAAAAGGCAGCAAAACAATATTTCTGTTCCTCGAAGGTGATTTTGATTGCATTTACAATTCTGTGTACTGGCTCTTTAGTACCATGTTGGTTTCGGATCCCAAATTACTGGTCTGGAATAACGCGCCGTTCTTCTAATATTGGTTTCAATTTCGCTAGTAACAATTTTTCAAATAGCTTTGAGATTGTGAGCAATATGCTTGTTGGCGCCACCACAACAAACACATCACCTTGTGGCGAACACAGCGAATTAATACAGACGTCAAACTACACGATGTCCAACCATTTTTCTTTCTCTTCTCTCGTCGATCGTCAACCTAACAACATCGCACATCGTGTTCATCAAAACTACAGTGGCCATTTTCTCAACAATAATAACTACAATTAATAAAACAACATCAAGATCATAACAGCAAATTTCATAATAAACATACGAACGAAGAAGTGCATTAACCTCAATAAAGTATAATATAATTGATTTAAGTGTTTTAATTCGAGTGCCGCTTGTGGTGAATACTCTCGCAACACATCCGCAAAATCCGCTAAGCTGTAGTGGCTAACAATGCTAATTGGACGATATGATGAGCTTCCTGGCTTAGGTATCATTTTGATCAAAGATATTTCCATGTTTAGGAATATAACTGGTTCGCATGATCGCGTTGAATATAAAAGTTATTAGTTTTATGCATTTATCTGGCAATTTGTGCCTTTTTCGGTCTTATGCAATTTTTAATTGTATTCTTAACTTTCTTACAATTATACTTTGTAGGTTTGTAGGATAAACCATCATCCGTTTGCTGTGGTAGCACGAAATAATTATCTTCTTCGTGTGGTGCAAATACTGCTGTTAGATGAGCAGCAAAACCGCTGTGAATTTTATCCTAAACTTTTCCTAAAATAACAACACCAACTAAAAAACATGATTGTATTAATAAAATACATACATTTAGGCGATTGCATAAAGAATTGAATTTATAAATATTTTTAATAATGTTTATATTAATAAAAGTAAATTATTAAACGTATAATTAAGGAATAAAATGTGATTTATGTAAATATAATTGATTGATTGATTGATTGATTTCGAATGTACGGCCAAGCATTAAGCAGGAGATCCCGGAAAGCGCCGGGCCCACCGTACACCCATTTTTACATTTACTTGGAAGGATAAGGAAGGATATTAGTAATTGTTTGAGATCGACCAGGTTACAAACACCGTTACAGTCAATAGTTAGTAAATTTTGTGTGGTAGGATGGGAAAGGTATGTTAGTAATGACAGAATTGGTCCGGTTTACCGGTGGCCAGTTTCAAACTACTGTTAGTATTCGACAATCACAATTGGTTACTTTATTAGTTGATCATTTCTCTGGAATCCGGGGGCTGGAACTCAGGACTCCCTAAATTTTTTATCAGGACTTAAAAATTATTAATGTTATAATTCCCAGGCGACTCTGAAAGTTCAATCCAATTAATAAAACACCATAATACCAAATTTTATTACTTAAATGAATAATTTATGTAACCGTATCTTTAGCATCCCCATGCACACATCATACACCCATTTCCACATACCAACCAAAACCGATATAGGTTATTGATTTATTACCCTAAATCTTAATTAAAAATTATTAATGTTGCCATTTCCCTCAGTCCGCCTTTCATTAATTTACCTGATAAAGTATTTAAGAAATTTAAAATTACTAAGCTAAGATTATAATTAATCCTTATAACAATAAATATAAAATTAAAATAAAATAAAATAAAATTGAAATTAAACTTTAAAATTAATATGCAATTCCCAGGCGATTCTGAAAACTAAATTTAATTAATAAACAGCCTAATAGCAAAATTTTATTTCTTAAATGAATAATTAATATAACAGATCTTTTGTATTAGTTGGGACAGACTCGACCCGTTTACAGACCGCAATGCGATCGATAGTTAGTAAATTTTTAGTGGAATATATAATAAAAGTTAATACAAGACAGCACAATCTAGCTACTTTATTTGTGATCATTTCTCTGGAATCCAAGCCGGATACTCAGGACTCTCCACATCTAAATCAGGGCTTAAAATTTATTAATGTTGTAGTTTTACCCCTGTCCACCTTTCACTAGTTTACCTGATAAAAACTTACTAAAATATTTAATTTTAAATGAACAGCCCCTATTTCATAGTTTATGGACCTTCTATATCTAATTAATTATTTATTACATACTACAACAATAATTAACTAAACGTTAAAACCATTCAAAACATAAATTATAACTTAAACTAATCTATCTACATTAGTCAAGTTTCCTATCAATGCAAGCACATGTCGCAAATTTATAAAACCACTGTTGTGCAAAAAACAACCAAAATATGTCTGCCCTGCGGTAGTATTTTTTGTTTTTTTTCTTTTTTTTCTTCCATTCTTTTTTTCTTTCCCTTCTGATTGTGAATTCAAGCCCATCTATTCCCATTGACATCGAAATTTATTTTGACATCCGAAACGATTTAACATACTTTTGAATCATCCATTGCACGCAAACAAACCTGTTTCACTCATAATATTCAGATACTATGATTTAATTAAATGTATTCCAGACACTTATACGTAAAACATTTATCAAACCATCCTGTTACGCATTGCCTCTGCACTATCACTTTATCCTAAGTCGTCATATTCAAATTCTGACTCGTTTATAGGAGCATTCTCTTCCGAAGGCCTTGGTAAATTGACTATTTTAATAACTTTGATAGGTTCATACCTGAGCACCCTTTCTCCTAAGAGACAGCGAAAATTGTTCTTCATTACACCTATACACCTCTCTTTGGGATTTCGGGCTTTTTCATGCAATGAATTATATTGAATTTGTCATTAGGATTGTGATATGGGGTCATCAAATAATGTTCTAATAGGAACCCTGAATCGCCAAGCAACCATGTGTTACGTTCCCCATTTTCAAAAGCCGCTTGCAGTTTGCGCCAATCTTTTGAAACCTGCCACATTGCCGAATCGTGGATTGATCCCGGAAATCGAGCACAAACCGAGAGGATTAACAGGTCATAATTACATATCTAAGAAATAACAAGCAACCAATAAAACATGCTAGTACGTAATCAAAATAATTAATAATATTACCAATTGCACATTCATCGAATGGTTTCCCCGCCGATCCATAAAAATGTGTTCGTTTTTCACCGGGTGCGATAATACGTGTGCAATCAAAGCAGCCAATTACACCGCGATGGCTGGTCTTCTCAAAAAAACCTTTGTTTGTAGGTGCATTTTGCCCGTTCGTCTGGGAACTTTATATATGTTTCGCAGATCGTTTCTGATCTCCGTTGGAAACAACCAATTGGTCTGTGCTGTGTAACGATACATCAGCATGGCTGCTAACCTCGTCTCTAAGGCTGTATTTCACTCTTCTATTCTACACCGACGTTTTATTTCATTAATCAAATATTTAAAAATATCTTTGGATACACGAAATGATTCTAGAAATCTAAAATCGAGGTTACAATCATCAAATAAGGGGCATTTTTATTAAAACATGAGTAACCAACTTTTGATTTGATAGATCCATAAGGTTATATCGATCCCTTAAAAATGTTCTTTCGAGGTAATAATCAACGTTGTCCGTCTCGTCATCCGCAGGCCCGTTATCGACTATACACAAATAATTAAAGCCACAGCAATATCCATCATAAATTGCATTTTTTAAAATAAAATCTTAAACAATTAATATTTATTTAAAGCTTGTATAACAACGAAATGTCAAATTAAAATTGTTGTTGTTAATTCAGCTTCGAAAAATGGTGGCCATATTGATCACTTTGGAGTCGAAAATTTTACAATATGCCAACTATCACTTTTTTGAATCGACTTCTAAAGTCGATTCAAATGAAAGTGATGGTACAACATCCCAGCCCAGGTTCGACAACTTGCTTATGAATTTAGGAAGAAGTTAGAATGTCGCTTTTGCCCATCTTGGGATTTAACAAAATGTGTAGGTGTGATGTTCGTAAAAGAAATAAAAACATCAGTTTGAGGAAACCAGAAAATACTAGTGCTGCCAGATAATTTTCTTTCAATAAGACTGCTGTTTCAGAATTTTACGGAAATCTTGAAGATTTTTTGAAAAGGTACAACTTTACCGCTGATTGGATAGTAAATTTTGATGAGACAGATATTACAACAGTCCTCAACACGCCTAAGGTTATGGCGGAAAAAACCAGCGCCAGGTCGGCCAGATTGCGTCAGTCGAAAGAGGTGAACTCGTAACATTTGGGGGCTTTATAACAGCGATTGGAAATACAATTCCGGCCGTATTAATTTTCCGAGAGTCCATTATAAGAACCAGATATTTATAATCACGAGCTTTCGCAAGATGGTGCAGCAGATGCAAATCCTCAAGCTATAGCTTCCAGTTTATATCGTAGCGAGCCAGAATCGGATGAACTATCAGTGCCAACTCACATGCATCCAACACCAGCTCGAATGAATCTTGAAGACACCATCATTGAGCATCTTAAACCGACACCTTCAACATCGAAATCCATTGCTATAACACCTGAATCTGTTAGGCTATTTCCAAAAATCGTAAATTCAGTTGTAAAGAGAAAGAGGAAAGAAAGAGGGAAGTGAAGAATCTAAACCGACACACCAGAAAAATCAAGACTCAAAGCTTTGTCAGATTTAAAGGAAGAAAAACGGCTTATCAGAGACAACGCGCAAAAGAACTCAAATCAGCTAGAAAGTTGTTAAATTTGCATCCAAAAACTGCTGGACGAGCGAAGCAAAGAAAAAAAACCAAAATATTCTGAAATAGAAAGTGACTATACAAGTGGATCTAGCGATTTTGAAACTAAGGATTCATCATCAGACTTAAACTTTAGTTTATCCGACGATGATACTTCTGATCATGAGCTGACGATTCCTATTCAGCCGAATCAAGACGATTTAAAAGAAGGAGATTTTGTCATTATTAAATTCGGAAAAAACGACTAACGTTAAACACTATGTTGGTAAAATTCTTTTCAAATATGATGGCGCTGAATATCAAGTTTCCTGTTTAAGGAAGAAACCATCTGGAATCTTTATATTTCCGGATGTAAAATATGAGACGTCGGTGAACATATCAGACATTATACTACGGTTGCCGATGCCAACTCTTTCTTTTTATAACTTATTGATAAGTTACAAAAATAACTTATTTGCGATTAATTTTAATTTATCTACTTAAAGTTAAAACTATTTTAAATGTGATTTTTTTAGTTTCTAAAGATTAATTTTACAACTTAAAGTATTTTATCCCTCAGTTATTGTATGCTACAGGATTTAGGAAACATAAATATGTTATTACAATTATTGAAATAAATTTTATATAAAACAACAAACACTGGTTTCATAAAAGTAATCGTCCAACTATATGTATCAAAGTGCCCCATGCATTTTTATCACATGCATCAAAATGACCCGTACCTGGGGTAAATTGATTCGAACCTTACTTTGTAAACCAATTATGTAAAGCTTTTGATTTTATTAATCTACACCAAATATTAAATCAAAAATGAAAATAGAACAATAACCCCTTCATTGTAACGTATAAATTTTATGGTTTGTTTATTTTTAAGTTATTTTGTCAAAGCTAAAAAAAATAATTAATCAATGTGCCCCTACTATAGTTAAAACTTTCAAAATCTGAAACAATCTGTAGGTTAATAGCTTAACAAATTTAATTCAGATCTACTCCCAATCTAACCTCTCATTTAACCAAAAGCGCAAGAATCTTCCGGTAACCCATCTAGAAATGTTAAAATTTATTATAATTCATATCTCTGAAAATTGAAATGAAATTAATCAGTAGTTTCCAAGCAACATCCAATAAACCGTTATTTAAATTTAAATTTAGACTCTGAAACAAAGTATAAATTAACAGTTCCTACTTCTGGAAATCTATTGCTGATTCAGCACTCAACATGTTAAATAATAAAGTCATAATCCAATTCACCAATTCACCTAAAGTTATATCACAATTTCCAGTAAAAATATAAAAACTGTTACAGAAAACGTCCGGTTCGAAAACTAAACGAGCATAATTGCAAAACCAAAACACTTTAAATGTATTCGATTTAAAATCGATTTACGAATCACAAATAAAATCACTTTTAATTTAATTATTAAATTATTAAAATAAAATATGTGATTTTTTCATAAAAATTTACAATTTATGTACATTTTTACAAAACAAAATATTGATACATTTTATATTACTATCACGACACTGTCATGGCAGAAATAATGATGTTAGATCATCACTTTCCATTTTGATTTTCTTATTCTTCATTCTATAACTAAATTCCAATAGGAATTGCGTAAAAGAGACAGTCGATAGTTTACTCAATACAAAATGAACTTTTCATTTTGGTTTATATACGCACATCCATTTTGTATATAAAAATCATAAAAAACAAATGGCATGTTTGATGTTTACGTTCTTACTATTAAAAGAAAGACCAACCATATATCCTGCATATATCCCTCCTGCATTCTTTGATTGGCATGGCACATACATAATGCACCCGTTTATACACAAACAAATACAAATACCTTCGAGAAAGAGATGTCTTATGTAGGCAAACAACAAGCACTACACTCACGAGCATTATTTAATCCAAAAGCATTAAATTTAAAGAAAATTTGATAAAAACCTGACAAATGTTCCGGATAGACACATTTTATGCTTCACTCGGCTATTTTTTAAGCAATTTTCCAATTATACCCCACACTATTTTCACAAATTAAAAAGAAATTAAAAAAAAAAAAAAAATTAAAAAAGAAATTAAAAAAATGATTTGTCTCGACTGTGTTTTTTTTATACGCCATTTTTAACAAAGTTATTTTTTTGTATACAGGAAGATTTTTTAATTTAAAATATTCACTATGAACCCTTTTTATTATCAAACAAGATCACGTTGTATTTATTTGTTTATTTCAACACACACACACACACAAGGCAACAACTAACAAACACTTTTTTGAATTTACATCGAAAATAAAAATACAATTTAATTTACGCAGGAAGACAAAAAAACACGTCCTCTGCGTTCGAGATTTCATCGCGCACCACCACAAATTATTTACAAAATTATAACTTAAAATTTCGAAATACGATTTTAAATATGCTAATTCCATATTGATAAGGGGTGTCGAACTTGACGTAATACTAAACAGGGTTATAGGTCGTTCTCATCGGTTTCCCTACTGGGGTAGTAAGATGTATATATCAGCCAACTAATCAGCGATTTGTAGAATTTTATCATGGATTTTGCATATTGAAATGTGCATTTTTTGCAAAAAACTCCGTATATTTGGTAGGGGTGTCGAACTTGACGTAATACTAAACGCATTTATAGGGATTGCTCATCGGATTTCTTTATTGGGTGACAAGATGTTGGCCTAATTTAACTACTGACTAAGTTTTAAAATTTAGGCTTGGATTTCAAATACCCAAATAGAGATCAATATATACGGACCGGAACCACACACCCGTTGAGGAAATTTGACGTAATACTAAACGCATTTATAGGTATTACTCATCGGATTCCTTTATTGGTTGATAAGATGTAGGCCCAATTTAACTGCTGACTAAGTTTTAGAATTTTGGCTTGGAATCCAGATATCCAAATACAGATCAATATACAGGACCACACAACATACCTCAAGTTGGCGAACTCTTTGATGTAATACTAAACGCATTTATAGATATTGCTCATCGGATTTCTTTATTGGTTGATATGATGTAGGCCTATTTAACCTACTGACCAAGTTTTAGAATTTCGGCTTGGATTTGAGATACCCAAATAGAGATCAATATATACGGACCACACAACATACCGCAAGTTGGCGAACTCTTTGACGTAATACTAAACGCATTTATGGGAATTGCTCATCGGATTCCTTTATTTAGTGCCAAGATGTGGGCCTAATTGAACTACTGACCAAGTTTTAGAATTTTGGCTTGGATTTCTGATACCCAAATAGGGATCAATATATACGGATCGGAACCACACACCATATTTTCCGTTCAGGAAATTTGACGTAATACTAAACGCATTTATAGGTATTGCTCATCGGATTCCTTTATTGGGTGACAAGATGTGAGCCTAATTTATCTACTGACTAGTGAATACCAACGATTATCCAGTTAATATCGGTAAAATAAAACTGAGCTTTTAGCAAGTTCCTTTATAATACTAAATATCGGAAATGGAATCCAAACATAGAAGCAAGATTGGCCGAGCTTACTGAAAATATAAATCTCAGTCACTTGAACGAAAAAGAAAATCGTCCATATTCTAAATTAACCGTGATTTTAACGATGTTTTCTACCTTAGAAAGCGATACTCTGACTGACTACAACAAACGCTTGTTGTCATTTGATTCCAAGATTTCAAAATTCGCAACCTGTTCACGTCAAATAATATCGTTTCTCCGAATCACTTAAAGGCGAGGTTAATAAACAAGTTGATAAGATGCTAAACGAAAAAATTATCGAACCAATTAATAGTCCTTGGAACTTTCCTTTATTGATCGTTTCCAAGAAATCTTCAGCTGATGAACGAAAATGACGTTTAGTTGTAGGATTTCACAGATTAAACAACATTACTAGTGATCAATTTTTCCCTCTGCCAAACATAACAGAGATATTAGACCAACTGGGCAAAGCAATGTATTCCACAACACTCGATTTTTCAAATGGGTATCATCAAATTAAACTGCACGCTGATGATAAAGAAAAGACAGCGTTTAGTACTCAAACCGGTCGTTACCATTTTTTGCGAATGCCATTTGGTCTGAAGGAAGGCTCCAATTGGGATTAAATGGTTTAATATGTTTTGTATATCTTGATGATTATTCCAAGATCTCCGAACCTTCAAGTCGATTGTTACCAAAAATGTAGAATTTAAATGGAATGCTCATTGAGTCGTTACTTCATCTCCTATACTTCAACGTCGTAATTTCAATGACATCTTCATTCTAACTAAAGACGCGAATGATTACGCAACCGGTGCGATTTTATCACAAGATGTCGAAGGAAAAGATCTACCAATCTCATTTGCGAGTAGATTGCTAAACGATGTGGAACGAAACCACCAAACCGTGGAAAAGGATCTAGTGTGGGCTACTCAACGACTAATCATCGTCCTTTAATCTGGCTGAAAACAAACCCGAAAGCTTCTTCTCGGTTTAATTCGATGGCGACTTAGAATATAAACCAAAGAATTTTAATCATGCACTTAGTCGTTTAAAAAATTGGGAAAGGCTCAACGTATCTGAATCCGCTAAAATAAATTGCAGCTGTAACCAGAGCACAATCGAAACGAAATGCTGGTGATATATCTGAGGATACTATAACACAAACTCCCAATAGTTCCATTTTTGGTAGTTCGTTACCGTTTGTAGAATGAGGTGGTAAAGCTCATTCTAGAAATTATATCCCGAAAAACAATGCACCAAACCGAAGAAGACATAAATAAAGTTATAAAGGTATTCCATATTACTCCTCTTGGTAGACATCAGAGATATTCAAGAACAATCAAGCGACTTAAACAATATTACGAGTTTCCTAGTATGAATGATCGTGTCAAGTCATTCATTAAAAAATGTTTTTTATACCAAAAAAAAGTATCTCGTCTAACACTAGAACTACCAACCCGTCAAAATGACTAATTGTACATTTAATGAATTCAATTTTTTTAATTATTATGTTAATATTTTTTTGGAAGTTTATGATAAATTTTAACATAATTACTTTGTTGTCATATTAAAATTCACCATTAGGGGGCGAGTAGCAGGGACAGCAGATACGCAACGATTTCAACAACAACGTCAAGCAACACTAGCTACAGTTAGTACAAATTTGGGTGACCGCATCGGAACATAATGATGGAACGAAATCTCGCCCCCCTCACAACCGCCGATGGATAAAATGGTGGAGGGAATAATAATAGTTGTTATCAGCTTTTCAGAAAAAAGAACTTGCGGCACCAGGAAATTGTGTTGTCATTGTGCTGTGTCATAAAAAAAAAAAAAAAAAAAAAAAAAACACGATCGCTTTGGTGTCTTGTACACTCGATCGCTTTGGTGTCTGTAACCGGGTCAGTCCTGTCCCCTACTAATAATATCCTATCCCAATCCTTTCGGTCTTGTTATATTGTAAAACAAGTGTGCGATGGGCTGCCTGGCCAGGGGCGAATATCACACTATTAGACTTATCTGGTTATATCGATTTGGCGCCTTTCTTTACGGGGTTTTAGATGAAGAATGGTGTCGTGTTGTAACATGGGTGGTATAGTGAGTGGTGTGGTATTCGCATTTATAATACGGGGAGACTTTGCGTAAATGCTTCATCGTACATTTGAAAGCAATCAATCAATCAATATTAAAATTCACCACAGATTCCCACAAAAATATTAACAATAATTAAAAAAATTGAATTTCAATAAATGTATAACCGGTCATTTTGACCGGTCGGTAGTTCTAGTGCCTCTAAATAAATGTGCCATCCAGATTAATGTTGGTGTTAAGAGGAACAAACATATTAACGAAGTAATTACTAATTAAATTTTGAAAGCTGTTGCTGATTTTGTCGGTCCTGCTCTTGCTCATATTTTCAATTTTTCCTTGGAGCATGGAGTGAGTATTAGATGATCGTAATGATAAGGGAAACTAAAAACCACTTGAAATCTAACCAGTTCTTCTCATAGTTTCCGAAAAGGCAAGTAAAGATAGAGTTACCATATTCCTAAATCACTGTAAAACACTAGGAGTTCATCAGAATGAATCACCTATGTTGGAATTTTTGAATTTTATTCATACCGGTTTCAAGAATGTTAATATTTGCGCAGGTTTATTTATTGACGCTTCTAAGGCCTTCGATTGGGTTAATCATACACTTTTGTTATCTATTCTGTTTGACATTGGTTTTAGGGTTATGTCAAATAAGTGGTTTGCTTCCTACCTAGATAATAAAAAAGTGGGAGCTAGAATTAATGATACTTTTAGTGATTTAAGAATTGTCGAAGTTGGAGTACCACAAGGATCAGTGTTAGGTCCTGTGCTATTTCTAGTGTATACTAATCCTATTTTTAAACTTAAATTAAATGGTAACAGTACTGGGTTTGCTGATTATTTAGCCTTAGCTTATATTGATAAATGTTCCACGTATGTGATTTTTATGGTTAATTCTGACCTTAAGGTTTTACATGAATCGTTTGATAAGCATTACCTAATACTAAGTAAAATACCAAGTTTATGTGGTTTAGAATTTGTGGAAACACGGTTGCTTTAAATTACACCTTAGTTATATATCATAGTGGGTTGGTGCAATCCAGGCCATATTTGAGGGTGTATAATTCATTAGAACTTTATGAGCGGCTTAATTATAAATTAAAATCGCCTAAATGTTTGCAATTCACCAATACATCCGCATTTTTTGTATTTTGAAAGATTTAGTTTAAACTTCACTTCTCTATATAGGCGTGTGAAGTTTTTCCTAAAATAATACTAAACGCCATTATTTTTTATTTAGGAAAAATTTAGGATAAACTTCACATGCATGCAAGCAAAAGCATTGGATTTTTCTTCTTCACTTCTCGCCCAATTTCCGGTTGTTGTTTGCCTTTTTAAGTTTTTTGTTGCCTTTCACAAAAAGTAATCTGTCCTTTCGGTTGGCGAGAGATCACTTAAATAGTTCTACCTTAGTATAGCTCGGTTTAATTTCCATTTCAATAACAGTGATTTCGTTTGCTGCCATTGACGGCGAATTTTTGGCTTTTCCTGAATTAGTTCCTGTATATTATGTGACAGTTTATTAACTTTTTTAGAACTACTTACGACGGCTGTAGCCCTTTCTTGTGTGATCAGAGGAATATTAAGTAGACAATTTTGTTCGACTAGCCTTCTATATTGATCCTAATTAGTTTGCTTGTTTTTAAGACGGTTCGGCATTTCTTTCCTTAGGATATCGGTACTCGCTGTTACTATTACCGGTGAGTGATCAGAAGGTAGAACATAGCAATCCATGGTCTTACCATATTTACGTGGAATACCCTTAGTTACACAAAAGTCAATTAAATCAGAAATTTTCTTTTTATCCGTGGGTCAGTAAGTTGGGTTACCGGCAGATAATTAATCCAGAGACTGTTCTTCTATGCCTTCATAAATTTGTTTGCCTTTCGGCGATGTTAATCTGGAACCACAATGAGTATGTTTCAGCTGGTTGAAATAATCAAAGAACTGGAGTTTTTTTTATAGCATGTTTTGGAGGACGGTCCACTGCCGATATGACACAGTTTTCAGACCACTCCTGTAGACAGATGCTCGTTGATTGTATATGTTCTTTCTCATATTTCGTAAGTTCATAGTGTTTTAATCTTCTCTTAATCACTACAGCAGTGCCTCCATGTGCTTTCCCATCTGACTGCTTGGCGTCCTAAATAAGAGTACCCATTAATTTTGAAATAGCTCTTTTTAGTGTAGCGTGTTTCAGATATTACATTACGTCAATATTGTGCTCAGTGAGAAATGCATATAAATATCACCGCTTTATGTTGTGCTAGGTCGTTTGCATTCCATATGGCTGTTTTGTTGATGGTCATTTTTGGCTTTTTACGACTATCTGCATCAGCGTGTTCATATTCTGCATCATTAGATCTATGGTGCTCTCCATCATCGCCTTGAAGCTTTGCATCATATCAGACAATTTGTTTAAAGCTGTTGAGATGTTTCCCTCTTCATTTGCTTGCACTTTAGGAGCGGTACCATTAAGAACATTTGCGTATGAAACCCCTTTAGGGTTGATTTTCCTTTTCAATTCTAGATAAAATAGGCACCCTCTACAATTAGCTGTGTGATTTCCATCGCAGTTACTGCATTTGCTTCCTTTTTTGCCTTATTGCAAACTTTTGAATTATGGAGTTCACTACATATAACACAAACATCGTTCAAAGGGCAATATGCTCTATAGTGTGTCCATATTCCTCGATGGTAATCCTTCTGTGTAATAGATATTTAAGGTCAAATATTGCATGTTTCCCTTTGACCTTTTTATTGTCTGGTTCTAATTCCAGACGGAACAATGGCTGTGGTGCCTTCTGCCGATTAAAAATATTGGTAATAGATCTGCATTGGCAGCCTTTTTCAGTGAGAGCAGCTTGTATTTCTTTACTCCTTTTACCATAACAACCAATTCTATTTGGTTCTTTAGTTGATACATGTAGTAATTATCAACTTGGTCAAAATGTTTAATTAACGCTATGTAATTATCAATATTGGGCGGTTCAATTTTTGTTTCTTTGTGATCTCATCTTTTGATCCCGGAAATATAAAAGTCTCCTTCCGTAATAAACTTGATCGTTTTTACAAGTTCTCTGTTAAAGAAAATATTGACAATCTGCACCGATTTAACTATCTGGAATGTAGATTGCATTAAGATACCGAGCTTGAGCGATTGTTTACTATATTCATGGCTGAATATTTACACCCAGGATATAAGGAACTTGTCCGATACCACTTTCAAATAGAAACTGTTGCTGAGAATGAGTTCTTGTTACCTCACCATGGCATCTATAAAGAAAGTAACTCCAGATTCAAATTATACGTGTGGTATCTAGCAGACGATGAACACGAAATTTACTCGATTGCGTCCAAAGTATTAAAGCAAGATTTTTACAAAGTTATAAAAAGCATTTGGTAAACTTACTTGAATTATGTGGGTTTGTGTAAATTTGAATCCAATATCCAATTATTGTCGTCCAAAGCATCAGACGCTAACATTTCTGGAACCGTTTTAATTCCATTTGAGAAATACTAAATTAATGAGTTTGATACAAAAAGATCAGTTTTATAGGCAAAAGCGGTCAGCTATTTGATCCACTTGGTTTCTGTTGGCCTACTGTATTTACCGTAAAAGTGTTCGTTATGGTAAATTCCTGATTAAGATTAAGTAGTAAATTGTCATAGGAATTGTGATCATTTCAGAATAAGTTCAAAAGTCAAGTATGTATGATGTAAAAAAACCAAACTTTTCCAGGATTGGAATTATGCGCTTCATTGCTATTGGCACAACTTTCTGATACAATTGTGCCGATATTTGATTCCGTTTTTCTTCAATCCAACTAAATATTGTACTTTTGTTGTCAATCGAAATGCGCAAATGCAAGAATTATCAAACATTGATTGTATTATGTTCAATCAGAGAACAATGCTGCAGACGTTATATCCGTGGGTTAATGCTTGAGGAAATAAACAGCAGATTTATGGTGGAAAGGTCCAAAATTCTTGTACACACATCAATCATCGTTGACCAAAAATTATAAAAACTCATAAAGCTGGGATACATTTGAAAGATTTTTAAATGTTCAAAAACTTATTAGAGTAATTGCGTTATGCTTCAGATTTGTACAAAACTGTAAAAACAAATTGAACCGTATTGTTGAGAAAATTACCACCGATGAAAAGTCATATATCTTAATGAATCCGTTATCGTCCATTAGCAAACTCATATCGTTAATGATGGTCATAAATGATGATGGTCTTTCTCGTGTTGGCGGACGTTTGTAAAAAGCAAATATTTCATTTGATGCGCAACACCAAATATTATTGCCAAAATCTTATCTATGCACACTGTTATTCAGTCAGTAAAGCTGTGAATAAATGCATTTGTTGTTTTCGAGCGCGTTCTCAAATGTTGAACCAAATTTTGAGTAATCTATCCAGACATAGGGTTAATCATCTACCTCTTTGAAAACTCTTCAGCATTTCTCTAACTTTAGGCATTTTTCCTACTAAATCAAAATCTATCATCTCGCGTCACCTTTCTCGTCCTTGAATTTACCACTGCATTGTAAAAGCCATCGAAGAACATCAGGTTGATACAAACTACACCGACTTCAACAAAGCTTTTGATTCCATCAGCCACTGCAAAGCGCTCCATTCCTTTGTCTTTTCAGCTGATTTTGTAATCTGAGAAACAGCTAACTAATATCAAGGCAAGCAAAACAATGGCACAAGTGGTTCAGACCGTTCACTCGATCAAGTTAAAACCCAATATAACGTTCGACGGAACAACATTTTTCGGCATTTCCAAATTTCAATTTGAAGCGACAGCCATTGGAACGACGACAAGATTAAATGAAGATAACCGTCTAATTGAAATGGACGCCAAAGTGATGTGTAAAGTGTTTTTTGATGTATGTGGTGAATTTTTTCACAAAAAGTGTACTGGATTATCATCCGCTGCTTATAACCTTACGATTGACGTTAGGAATACTAAACTGTTAAGTTTTATTAAGAACAATGAGCTCAAAATGCAGGAAGAAAATAAAATTAACGATCAAGAAATTCAGTTGTGGTAAGCCGGCAACAGAATTTTAATAGTTGTGGTACAAATACCTTACCAAGTATTCGTATTAAAACTGTTGCACTGAAATTTTGGCTTCATTTAGTGAGGATGATGTTGTGGCCCCTGCTAACAGATGTTTAGGTACCGGTTTTTGCAAAGTGGGTAAGTTGATTCCGAAAACAAGAGATATTCGTGACTTGGAATACCTTTGAATTAGGAATTAATGTTGATCGTCGTGATAAGGCTCTAAATTCGGAAACGCGACCAACTGGTGTATTTATTAGACCCTTTCACAACCGAAATTTTCGGTCAGGAGCCTCAAATGGGAAATTTCGGATACCAGCTATAAAAGTCAACTCTCCCGGAAGTTAAGTTATCCAGTTTCAAACAGCATGCTCCCGCCTATAAGCTTCAGATAAATTACTTTAACCTCGATGTGTTACCACAATGCCTCTAATATTCGCGGTTAAGCTAAATTCTTCTTCTAGCCAGTTCCTCTATCCTGGTGGTTGCTGTGGTTCCCCGTTTATGTTCCCTGCAGATCTACTCTGGAATATTGTCTTGAAATTATTAAGTTCATCAATTCTGCTGCTACGCCGTTGGTTCGTGTTGTTTAACAACTAATGGTTGCTGGGGGCTTCAATCTTCCTGTAATTACTTGGATTGATGTTGATGGACTTTTCACGGTCGTTGCTTTCGACTAAAAAGGATTAGTAGTCACTGATTACTTTGCTAAGTATTAGTCGAGGCAAATTCCCCGATTTGGTTTTTTCAACTGACCTTATGTGTTTCAAGCTTTCGTCGTGTGAGGATTTTATTGGATGTACGAGCGTTTATCATACTCTAATTATGACATACATTTTCCAAGAGAATTGCAATATCACTTGTACTTCTAGTAATTCTTTTCATTTCGATTTTAGACAGGCAGACTACGTTTCTTTAAACAAATTTCGTGTCGATTCTAATTGGATATTTTCTGACCCTGGTTTCAGCGTTGCTCGTAGGAAGTTTAAAACTTTAAACTGTTTCCTTTACAGTAACTACATTTTGCAACTCGAAGATGAATTGACTTTCAATCCAAAGAATTTCTGTTAAACACATCGATTATATTATTACAAAACCTTAGATTATGCTAGGACGCGCTCACACTGAAAAAACCGGGGCAGCTCAGACCTGGTCTCCATTTTATAAGTGACATTCAGATAGAATTGAGAGCGTTCGGAAGCAAATTTTTTGTACGCCTTTCGGTGGATTACCTGCTGAGCGAGTGCATCAATATATTCTGCCACATTATAATGATCGTTGTAAATTATTAAAACTACGTACATCGATGAAACGTTCCCGAATGATCGTGACGAATTACTAGCTTGTTTCAATATCTACGATTCCACATGCTCTAAGTGCGCCTGTTGACCATAAGCTTGAGATCTATAGGATGAAATTGAAACGTCGCTATCCAAAGGGAGGAGAATCGCTATAGGAATCAGGTTCATCAACAATCGAGCGACTAGTGCATGTAGCATAAACAACAGCCTTTTATTGACCCTATCGACCGCCAATGAAAATACACTGAGTGGAAATCGATACCAACGTAAACACCGGGCGGTTGGCACGAATATACCGAGATGGAAGTAGCAAAATCAGGTTTTTGACATGTAGTAAGATCGGTTACATCTCGCGGTAAGCAGGAGAGCCAAATAACGACAGAGTCATTAACAACCAAAGGCAACATTGATGCTATGGACTGCATCATAAGTCATCACAGTGGATACGGGAGCAAATCGCGCGATTGACCTTAAAGATCTGATATATGAAGGTTTACATCCAGCTAACTGGTTGAAGTTACAAACGGCAATATGAGATTTTTGCATCATCAACAAGTGCATTGACAAAAGGGAAAAAGATCGTCAATATAAGGATTGAGACAACTCTTTTCCAACACGAAGTGGTAATTGCAGATATTGTGGATGAGGTAATTTTGGGAATGGACTTCATGAGGGCGAATGATTTGCGAATATTGTAGACCATCGGAAGAAGCCGCCACTGAACTTAGAGATGATTGTGTGGGGAAAATTGGAGCAAGGTTCTGGGCCAGCCATGTTGTGAGTTGTGTAAGCCAACGAAGTGGAGAGCGGATCCAGAGAAATTATGATCGAGAAAGCCCAAGTTAAACTAGACAATGACTGTAGAGTATACTAATTAGGACTCTTAATCTATCGACGTTTGTGAAATGTGAGCAGAAGAGTCCGATTGGAAAAGTTGACATGCAAGGGCAGAAACAAATTATAGAATAACTCATGCAGCAATGGGCGGAAGGTCTTTCTCCAAAAAATTCTCCACACCGGCTACTCGAACCACAATGGTAAAACACCGAATTGATACGGTAACAGTGATGCCGATTCGCTAAGCATTCAGGAAGTTACCATTGGTAAAACATGAAGTGAATCGGGTAATAACAGACATGCAGCCGGCAGATATTGTGAATTGAGCTCACCATTAGCGTTGGTCGAGAAGAAGGACGGTAGCATGAGATTTCACATAGATTACCGAAAACTCAATGCTGTGACTTAAAAAGATAGCTGGTAAAATATTTGGGTCATAACTCATAAGGTTATATAAGATGAAACCATTGGAATTCACACCGACGAAGAAAATATAGCATTGGTAAAGGATTGACCAAGATCTCAGTATTAATCCATGCATACCCAACGTTATCAAAACCGGAGCGTAATTATTGCGTAAAACAGAAGCAGCTTTAGGTTACAGTGGAATGCGTTAAGCATTTGCATAAATACGGACTGATCTTGGGGCTACGATAGCTGCTATAGTTCAATATTAGGAAAGTCGCACGTTGGATCGAACGCCTTCAAGGCCACACCAAACAGCAGAATGTAAACTTTATGTGCATGTTGAAGGGAAAGAAGGCATCATCGATCATAAAAAAACTAATTACGGAACACCAATTTATCGGTAATCATGGAATTTGAGGAAAAGGAATACGGTCTACTTGGAGAGAGATTGCAGACAAAACTCCCTTTGTCAATGCTTATTGGGTTCAATGGGATAGTCTCCATTTAGAGAATGGCTGCTTGACAAAATGAAGCAACAAGCTGGTGGTACCAAAGAACTGGATTGCGGAAATTCTAAAGGAGTATTACGGAGGAGAAAGTGAGGTTATAGGAACTAATAAAACACTAGCCAAGATACGTCAACGGTTCTACTGGGCAGAATGTAGACAGTCGGCGAAAGAGTGATTTCAAACAGGTGACTGATGTGCGGCGGTAAAGGGACCCACACGAAAATGTCATAGAACGATGAAACAATATAATGTTGGAGCACCATTCAAGAGAACTGCAATGGACGTAGTTGGGCTATATTGCACGACCAAGGGAGGTATTAAATATGATTGTTTCAGGAGACAATAGCTGACGCTGTGATCAACACTGGATTAGCAGACTTGGAGTACCGATTGACATTCATACGGATCAAGGAGGATTTTGAATCGGTGTTATTTCCAGAAATAACGAGAATAACGCTTTGCGAAAATAATTGCGCCTTACTTTAATAGTTTGACTATTCTTTTGCAACACGCACTTGAACCTCGCTAATGGCCGTTAAATGCCGCTCGATATTCTTTATCTGCTCGTTTTAACGTTGCCGAAATCCGGCATATATCTGTTTTATGTTATGGTCTTATCTGCTTAACATTATGGCAGCCGATAAAGAGGTCCGTTATAGTGAATTTGATTTTGTCTGTAGTGTTGAGCGTACCAAAACTATGTAAGTGACTGTCGTATATTAGAACTTAGGCAGAGTCCATACTAACGTTCTTGAATAAAGGAAACATACTATAAAATATAGCAATTAGACCTATTCAGCTTCCGGTTACTACCAATTTTAAGGGATCTGAGAGAATGCTAAACCGAAGTGATCACAAAGAAGTTGTGATATAGTGAGACTACAGCCGGTTATCACATACATACATTGATAATAAATGTTACGGAGGTTACATGCAGCGCCTGTCATCATAATCGCGGTGGTTGTCGAGCATTTCAACACTGAATTTCGTAATCCATCCGCGATGTCGAATTCGCGATGTTCGTCCATTATCTGTGTGATTTTGCGTTGAAGTACGAAGAGCGACTGGGCATAAAGGATATTTCGAAGCGATACGCTTAAGCTGTATGACAAATATTGTTGAATAGCATGGAAATATGTGCTTTTGACTCTGATCAAATTGCGTTAAAGCAGCTGGCAGAGCGGTATGCCAAAAATTTGCCGCCTTCTACGGTCTGAACGTAATAGGTACCAAATTAATTATTAATTATTGCCCCCAAGCTTATTATGAAAGTACATCCGATATGTTTTTGGATTTACATAAATAAGTGACGAATTAATATAAGTAAGGGGCAAAATTGGCTTCTTGAGTTGAGTTTCATCTTTTCGTTGCAATCTTTGATGGCCCGTCTTTGATGTAAACAGCATCTTAATTTATTTCATTTCCATCGCGAACAGAGTCCACCAGTCATATCCTAAATATACAAATTTTAAATATGTACAATATTTCAGGATTATAAACGTTACACCTAAACGGCAGCTGGCTCTAAAAAGTTTTGTCCAACCACTTTATTAAATCTTCACTTTTCGACAAATTATAATTTTCCCACACCAAATGTTAAATTATTATCAACCTACCTTCCAAATATTTTAATTTAAAATAATCTTCCTGCCAAAGCACAAACACTTGTAAAATAATTCGTTTGGTTTTTTATTTATTAATTATTTTCATCTAAAAGTCTAAATTTATATATAATAATTTAATAACAAAAACAATCCTTAAAATATCCTTAAAAAAGTTTTTTTTTTTGTTTTTTATCTCTTCAGCATTTAAAACAAAAAAAGCTTTAGACATTTTTAAAATTTACTTTGGCTTTTCCTGGTTTGTGTGGTGATATACATAAAGTCTTAGGTTCGATTCGAGTTGCGTCAACCTACGCCAATCCAATCAGCTTCTCGAAAAAACAATCGCACGACGAATCATACGGATTTTGAAGTACATCCTTAGCATGTAACAGCGTGGCCGAAGCTAATTCACCAACAGTCCATTGTCGGTCGAGTAATACTCGACAGATTGTATCGAGTTTGTTAAGTTTTTCAGCCCCAGATGTATAATAAATTAGAACCGGCAATCCTGCAACACTTGCCGCCATCCATTGTATAACTAATTTTAATTGAACATCACCACGTAATTTTTGGCCACATCCCCAATTACCCGTCGCTATTGGTGACAAATCTGAGTTACCAACACGTTTTTGTGTTATTTGCGATATCTGTGTATATGTATATAGAACAACAAAATTTAATTAATTGTATTAGAAAATATTAATGTTTACTTAATAAATATAAAAGATGTTGATTTTAATTAAATTACTCAGGCAGACAACACTTTCACACACATTCTCGATTCGGACATATGTATCTACAGTCAGCTATTTTTATGTGTTGTTCTTGTTCTTATATATTGTATATGGTTTGTTTACCTTTTGCTCCATTTTTATCGTAACCTCATCACAATTAACATTTTGTTCGCTCGATATGCACGATATTGACCATCGTTTTTTGATTGGTTTTGGTGATTTCATTTTTGTGCCCTTGCCCATTTTCATCGTTATCCCTCCATCACCATCACCATCACTACCAGACAAATTCCCATTATTGTTCATGTCGCATTTTTTTAATTTATCATAGTCACTTCGCAGAAATATTTTCATATCGTTTAGGTCGCTTTCATTTTCTTCGACTTTTAATTGAATACGTTTCTATGCATATAGGGAATGCGCATTATTGGGATTTTGGTACGGGATTTAATTATTTTATAGATTTTGGGTTTAATTAGAGTTTTTTGAACGAGAAAAAAGTGAGAAAAAAGATAAAAATAAAAATTAATCAAATTTAACAAAAAAATAACACAAAAAAATGTCAAAAATCAATAAAAGAGGTAGGCTACAGTTACTTCCAAGTTTTTTTTTTAAATATTAGTAATGCAGATTTGTTTCTAGTGCTTTATTTTGTTAGGAACATTCAACAAGGTATTTGGGATTTATTTTAACTTTAGACAAAAATGCGTGCTAATTCCGTTGGTTGATGAATGAAATTCATTTTCTTTAATAGTATACTTGTTATTGGATTGTACAAACGACAATATTGACTTAATACTTACTTAAGTAAACAGAATAGATCGATTAGATTCGGAAATTATTATTTATTAAAAAATTGGTTGGAACCACCCGAGGTTCCGCACTCAATGCCACGAAGGGCCCATGGTGCAAACCAGTGGTTCTATCATAAAACGCGACAGCGTTCTGTAATCTTAGTAAACTGAAGCAGTTTAGGCCAAAGCAAGGAAGACAGCTGATCTTCAGCTATATACCTAGATTCAAATAATTGCAACCTAACTACGCTGAAAGCAGGACAACTGCACACGAAGTGAATGCAGTCATCATCGTCTTCAAGGCAATCCTCGCATAGAGCATCATGAGTTAGCCCCATGCGCTGAAGATGTACTTTAAATTGGCCGTGACCAGTACGAGTCGCAATCAAGACTCTCAGCTGGTTCTTGTTGAGAAGCAAACCGTGGGCCCTCAAGTTAGATCAACTAATAAAAAGTTTCGCAATGCGGCAGCTACCAGTAGCAAGCCATTGCTGTTTTAATTTACTTATAGCGCAATTTTTGATCGCCTTCTTAACAAAGTTAAATGGTAAGGAAACAACTGGTTCGGGACCGATAAATTTAAACCCAGCCGCGGCTTTTGCTGGGCAGGAACCTACATGATCGTCACTCTATTACTTGAACAGAGAAGATGTATAAAATATTTACAGCCCTTAACAAATTTTGACACAATCAAGGGATTATCCAGCGAATTCAGCACAGAAAAGCTATCTGTACAGAAAACAAAGTTTTTATCTGTAACAGCGAGATTCAATGCCTTAATTACACACAGCGTAAGAGAAATGGCTTCCGCTTGAAAAACTGTGTACTACCTACCCAGGCAGAACTATTGAAGGTGCGAGAGCCATCAGAAAAAAAGACTATCGACTCGTGCAAGTTCTAAAGAAAATCCGATGATTTCCACTGATCTCTCGAAGGTCGCGCCACCGAATATAAGTTAGTGAAATTGAATTCAGACATCAGTCTATCATTAACCATACCAATTTCAGGTACTAGTGATGCGTAATCATCTAAAATTGTTCTATGGCCCACGACTGAACCAAGAATGTTCCACATCAATGTGCTTCCTAGCCTTAGCGCAGCAAAACAAGCTGAGCAATGAATGAAAGAATGTAGCTGTGGAAAGAATAGGAAGATGCCATAGCTCCTGTAATGGCCCTACAAGCAATATTTTGTAGACCATTAAGTTGAATAATTGTAGCCTTCAATTTAACCACGGGCCACCAAACCAAGGAAGCATAAGATAACATTGGTAGAACCAACGATTTATATAATGAAACACAGCGTTTTGGGAGTTAAACTCCGGTTGTCCCAAAGGCTCATCTACACTGCCAAAAGATGGCAGTCGATTTTTGAAGTTTATACTCAAGGTGAAAATTCCAGGAAAGTTAACTGTCCAAGAAGACACCTAAATGCTTAACGTGGTCGGGTCTGTTAATCGGCCTCCCGATTTCGATGCCTGGTAAATATAATCAAATCAGTTTTAGAAGGATTGTCGTGTAAATGCTTTCCACAAACGAAGTGCTTTCCAGCGACAGTAATAATAAGATCGTCATCCTAGGTTTGAGCAACAAAGCTTGATTGCTGAAGTTTCACGAGTAGATCATCCATCACCAAAAGCCATAACGGGGGTGAGGGCACACCTCCCTGAGGACAACATTTGGCAAGTTTGACCGAGAATGAAGCATTACCTAAGTCAACCTCAACAATGCGAGATTTGAGCATCGAATCAATCCATCTTACACAATGGTAGGATCAATACCGAAATTGGAGCAGGCGTTAGTAATCGACGGCTTACTCTATAAGCATCTTGCATGTTACTGAGTGGAGAATTAGATAAATAATTATCTGTAAAAAACCTGTTGACAATCCTCTCTAACGCTTTAAGAAATGTTGAGGACAGACTGATGGGCCGAAATTCTTTTGCGATCAGTGTAATCTGAGTTGCAAACCTTCGGTAAAACAAGAACGTTGCTCTTGCACCTAACATAAGGAACAATGGTAAAAGCAAAGCACGCTTTTGAAAAGGTGGAGCAGGTTGTGCTTAATAATAGGAAAATCCTATCAGGAACACCTGATTTGTACGGTTTAAAGGAGAAAATACTTCAACGTAGAACTTCTAACGTAATTCACTGATCAGCTAATTCCCAGTCGGGAACTTCATTGCAATTCTTATTGGTTAGAAAATGAGCCGAGTCAGAGTTAACGATGGTACACTCCGGAAAATGAACCGAAAAAAGCAACTTACGCTTTTTTTTCGAAGAACTAAATTTGTCATCTGATAGACGAAGAGCATCAAGTCTACAGGTATCATTTTTAGCCAACGCTCTAGACTATTCATTTCCTTACAGAAGTTTGTCTATGCGGTTCTGTGAGCGATTAAGATTTTTTATACTCCTTTTGAGTCATTAGGAAATAAACCCAATCACATTCATTATTAGTGTTTTTTGCTTTATTCTTCAGTTACCTAGTATGTTTCCTTTGTATTTTAAGAGCAGAGCACCAAAAAGGTATATCCCCAATCTTTTGTTTAGTAAAAAGTGGACACGAATTTTCAAAAGCTATCGATAATGCTTTTGTCAGCTTGGAAGCTTGTAACACAATCTCCTTAACCGAGCAAATTGGTTAATTTGCGATTAAGATACGGTTTAAGAGGTGGTCTTTTAATGCTGATGCTAAATGAGATACACCTGTGGGCAGAAGTGAGAATATCATTTGTCACCCTCCAATTTAAAATTAAGTCAACAATAGTCAACGAACACAGACTTATTTCAATAACTTCCAGGAGCGTAAAACTGACAAAAGTTAGCTCACAACCTTTATTGAGTATTTCTAGCTCAGATGAGCTTATACAATTTAACAGAGCGGAGCCCCTGTTTTTAATTTTAGTGCTACGGAGCACTGCAATGAAGAGCGGAATATTTTTATCCATACTCCACTTTAAGAGTTCAGTAAGTTCCTCCGAATGGGGAGAATGACAAGAATAACATAGAAGATAATTTGAGGCAACGATCAGTTCAGTGCAAGCCTTACCATATTTTAAAGTGATGAGACCGCTGCCAAGACCAAACAATCCAAAGCCACCAACGCCAATGGATATCGACCCATCAATGCAAACGAGACAAGTGAACTATATCAACCGTTCAACCAATCAAGATAATCCAATGGCAAAACTAGATTATTCTCACCGTTACGAACCAGTCAGACAACAGAGGATCAACTACATGGAAACCCAACCAGAAGAAGACTATTATAACCAATTGGTCAACGACAATACGGAAGGAGAGATATCCAATGACGACCAGTATACCGAAGATGATTCTGAAGTAAATTTTATGACGGAAGCCTCTCTAGCGTACCATACCTAGAGTATAAGTTAAAAAATGGCAATATCCTCAAATTCCTGATCGACACAGGAGCAAATAAAAACTTTATAAAATGACAATTAGCCAATAACGCCATCCCAACTAAGGCTCAATTTAAGATCAGATCAGCTGGAGGTGACATCGAAATAAGTAAGAAAATTAACGGACAATTTTTTAAAAGTATTGGCACCAACAATATTATTGAATTCTTCATTCTACCGGGATTAAAATCATTTGATGGCATAATAGGAGACGACACATTGAAGGAACTCGGAGCAATAATTGACAGGAAAAACAACCTGTTAATAATAACACCAGACATCAGAATTCCATTAAAAGAAAAACCATCACTTCAAGTCAACAATATGGAAATCCGAGATAGCCATCTTTCAACAGAAACAAAGAAGCAACTCCAAACAATAGTATCAAAATTTAAAAATTTATTCGGACCCGTAAACAACATAGAAACAATCGATACGGGGGTAAGAGCCGAAATCACAACAACGACGGATGAACCTATATATACCAAATCATATCCTTATCCATACAGTATGATACAGGAGGTGGAGAAACAAATAAGCCAGCTCTTAAAAGACGGGATCATTAGACCCTCTAAGAGCCCATATAACTCCCCTATTTGGGTCGTCGACAAGAAGTTGGACGCCTCACAAACAAAGAAATACAGGATGGTCATAGATTTCAAAAGGCTGAATGCTGTCACAATATCAGACTCATACCCGATTCCGGATATATCCAGTACATTAGACCTAACATCGGGGTTCCACCAAATAAAAATGAAAGAAGTGGATATACAAAAAACATCGTTTTCTACAATGAACGGGAAGTACGAGTTTATACGACTTCCTTTTGGCTTAAAGAAAGGATGATTGACGACGTGTTAAAAGAATTCATCGGCGAGACATGTTACGTATACATAGATGACATCATAATCTTTGGGGAAGAAACAGAAGAGGAGCACTTATTGAACATCGAGAAAATCTTCTCAAAATTGGAGAAAGCCAACCTAAGGGTCAACCTAGACAAGGCAGAGTTCCTGAAACAAGAAACAGAATTCTTGGGTTACCTCATCACTAATAAGGGTATCAAACCTGATCCTAAAAAAGTTGCAGCCATTAAAAAAAACAAAATCCAAAAAAAATTCGAGGTCAATCGGTTCACCAAACAAAGCAAATCTCGCAATGGATTTCAGAACCTAAAGGTCAAAAGTCAAGAAGCAGAAGAGCAATAAATTGGATCGGAAGCGCATGGAAATGGATCGCAGGCTCACCTGACGCCACAGATTGGGATCAGATAGTAAAAAGTCAGAACCAAGTAATTAACAGTAACAATCAATAATACAAAATCAATAGAGTATTAATAGACACAGCTCAACAAATGCTCAACGAATTCAACAAAATTGTAAAACACCTAAATGAAGACGAAGACGATAAGATGCAACAAACACTGTACAACCGACTTACTCTCATCAAAGAGGAAATAAAAGAAATCATTCGAGCCGCACAGTTAGCAAAAGCAAAAATAGTTAACAACAATTTACTGGATAAAGGGGAAATTAGCCGCTTAATAACCGAAATAGAAACCTTGCCATATTCCAATGAAATAGAGGCTATAGAGTATGCGGAACCAATGATGATGGTTAAAGATTCTACAATCCTATACGTCATATCTATACCTAAGACGAGTAAGCAGAACTACAACCATGTCATCATAAAATCAACGGTTAATCGAAACAAACAAATACATCTGGAGTTCAATGAACTTTTGCTAAATCAAAACGAATTATTTGGAATAACCCAGAGATGCAACCTCTTCTGAGATATCACCATATGCGAAATGAGTAAGCTGAAGGAACTAAGTAAGGACCATTGTATCAGCCAAATTATAAAGGGATTAAATGCTAAATGTGTTTACCAGTTCAATAAGAAACAAAGCATCGAACCATTAAACGACAATACAATCTTCATAAGCAACTTTAAAGGAGACATCGTTTATAGTAATAGAAGTAAACATTTAGAAGGAAATTTTCTAATTCAATATCATAATGAAACAATAAAAATCGGCGAATCAGCTTTTACGAACAGGGAAGCAAGGACATCCCAAGTACTGCCACCGGTACTAAAAGCAAACATAACGGAAAAAAGCGTCAAAATTGACCCAGGATACTTACATAACTTGTATCTAAATAACGTTGAACAACTTCAAGAACTTTTCAATGAGCGTAAAGAAGCTGTCCTCATTGACTTCAGCATCATAACCATTGTCATCTGCTTAGTCGTCATTTTTCTCGCCAACAAAGCTAGAGTGAGACGTCAAAGAAGAATGCTGTTTATCAACAAGCCGATCTATCAAGACGAAATTTCCAGCGATCAACCAGGAATTCACCCCAGGAAATTGAGTTTCTGAGCCACGAGACGCGGATCTTTAAGGAGGGAGAAGTTAACACAACCATTAATGTCGAGTCAACACAACGTGATTTATGAGACAAGCGCAAACTTGTCGAATCAACACAACGTGTGTTTTGTCCGGTTGAAAGATAATACTTTTTATGAAATTCTGTTTGAGTAATTTCCCACACATTTTATGCAACTTCAACTATTTTTATTGTATAAAATGATAGAATATTTTTGTAGTAGTTTAGTTTTTAGTTTGATCTTGAAAAATAAAGTTATTTTTTTAAGTAAACTCGCACATAACTCGTTAACTTGTATTTATTCCACAAATAACTCAACTTCTAGAGTTCAAGAAATTACCAGTTAAAGCGATCTTATTGGTGCGAATAACGCGACTTGCCATAACACTGAAAATTTGTCCAACAAGAAAGAGAGCTTTAAGCTGATGTTTTTTTTTGCACCAAATAACACTTCTCATCCTACGGCTATTAGATCATAATGTGAACAAATCACTCAAACAGCGTTACAGAAAAACTTCCTTACAACATTAGCTGTCTTCTCTGACAACCAAGAAACAGATACAGTAGTCTTAGCACTGAAAAAATATCAATTTAAAAGACGTAGCATGTTTAATGTTCAGGCTTGGAATTATGTCCCAAAATCGTTGATTCAAAATTATTGAAAAAAATAAATTTATTTACATCTGTTGAAGAGATTCAATTAAATACTTCAATTGACTGCTTTATGAAATAAGATAACATTCTTCTAGCTAAACTATACGATTAGGGCAAATGGGTCTCAGGAGGCAAAGTTTCCTGTTTAGAAAAAACCTTGGAATCTGGAAATAAAAAGTAAACAATGACGAAGAAGAGCACAAGGAGAATTAAGACTAAATTAATAATATTATAAATTCTTTCAATACTGTAGTCAAAAGGGGCAAAACACATAATCTTCCAGAGAATGAAATTTTGATTTTGTGTCGAATAAGAGAGCAAGCTGAGAGCATTACTAAATATTTGCTTTACTAACAATTGTTGAAAACAATTGTTTTTACGTCTTGTTTTAATTTGTTTTAAGTTTGGACGGAAAATTTTGCATTCATAAGTTTTTCTAAGTGACAGATAAAATTTGAAGCAGCTTCGTTAACATTTTTAAGTTAATTTGAGCTTTTCATGGGCGAATACACATAAATGGCATCTACCGAATTTTTTTTTAATTTGAGTTTATAAGTTTTTATAGGTTACCTATGGTTACCACTTTAGTCGAATTGCTTAAATGGAGCATAAGCAAATAAATTCGCAATCCCAACTTAAAAGAGTGTCAGCTTGTTCGATAAGAGCTATTGAAAATTTATGAAATACTCTTCGATTCGTGGTTCAGTTGCTATCGTTGCATGACAGAAGTGATGCCAGCGGAAATTTTGCTATTGACCTAGAAAAAGAAGAACTATTGTCCTGAAGGCTATAGAAAATGGAGCAATCATTTGCCAAGTTAAGCGACGAAATCGAGTATCTAAAGCGAGAAAATGAACTTCTAAAAATGAATCGGGACTCAAAAAAACATAGCACAATAGAGAGTATTGAACCAGAGAAATTCAATTATTTCACTAATGAGGATGAATTAGAGAGGGAACCAGACTGGGTCCTAAAGAAGAAAAAACAGTCCAGGAAGAGTAAGAAAAAAAAGGTGAATCGTCTCCTGCGGCTGAACAATTAAATGATAGTGGAACTGCAATTATCGAACCAAAAGTTGTCGAATCCGATTTCAATCAACCAAAATGCAGTAAATCTCCCAAGAATATTTATTGCACCAAAACTGTTGCAATCGAAAGAAAAACCACTCCCACCAAGAAGTATTGTGGGCGTAACCAATTACCTACAAATTTAGTCACTGATGAAATCGGTTACTGACAAAGAGTATAAGGTAACAGCGCTAAATAATGACGTTTGGAAAATTAATACTCTGGACTCAGATTCTTATAGAATCTTTGAAGTTAAATGCTGAAAATTATCAGTGGTTCATCTATGAGAACAAACCCGCTCGACCTTTAAAAGTTATGACAAGAGATAATAGAAGACTTACAAAATAAAGGTCTTAAAATACTAGATGCTGTGAATATTGTTAAAAAAGACAGAAAATCAGGAAGGAAACCAAACATTCAGTAAACAGGGACTCCCTCTTTTATGCTGGTATTTGATAACAAAGAGAACGTTCAAAACATTTGTGGTATAAAAGGAATTCTTCACATGAAGGTAAAAATTGAACCAATGAGGCGAACCACTAAGATATTGTAAGATATTGTATCCGGTCATGTACAATAAGGAGAGATATTCCAGCTAAGTGTATTAATTGTAAGGGTCAATATCCGGCTAATTATCGAGGCTGTAAGGTCGCTAAGCAACTACAAAAATTAAGAGATAAAACACGAAATCAACCGCAAAATCACGAAATTCGAAGGATTCAAACTTCAAATCAGATGGATCAAAATCCACAACCAAGCAACGCAGGGCAAAGAAGAACATTTGCTCAGGTAGTGAAAGGTTCAACAAAATATGTGGGCTCTGAAAATAACCGAATTATGAAAAACATTATGAACAGCATCGATGCTATTAGAAAGCGGTTAGATGACCAAAGTAATCGGAACAACATGATATTTGATCAACTGAAGAAAATGCAGCTACCACAAAGCAATCCGACAAAAAATCTTAAGTAAGAACACAACTTTCAGAATAGAAATCTGGAATGCGAATGGGCTTATGGAACATATTCCAGAAATAGAAATATTTGTAATTACAGAAAAAATCGACATTTTCCTAATATTCGCAAGCCATTTTGTTAAATCTTCGTTTGTTAAAATCGGGGGTTATAACTTATATCATTCCATTCATCCAGCGGAAAGAGCAAGAGGTGGTTCGGCATTACTAATAAAAGAAAATTTAAAACACCATGTTTTTAAGCCAAGAACTTTACAACCTACAAACTCAGATTGGCCGAAGGCTTGTATTTGAAACCCGATAGCTATATAACCTAAACACACGGACAAGCCATAATTTCACAGCCGAGAATTTTATAATCAAAAATCCTAGACAATCGAAAGGCTGGTGTTATTTAAACTGACGATTCTATTTCAAATTTAAAAAGTATATTTTCATGCCTTTAAATAATTTAATTTATTGTTAATCTTACATCTGATCTAATAATATCTCTATGCCAAGCCAGGGAGTCACAAATCTGTGGTTTTTAGGCCTTAAATATCATTATGTCACCTTTGAATTGGAACGGGGAACTAGAATCGAAGCAATTAAGCAAGTGACAAGTCAACAACCAATCGCAAATGTCCAAGACACATCTGGATGTATTTATTAGCATTGGATTATTCGGTTCATTCGTTTGGTTTGAATAATTTGCAGGTTTATACGCCAAAAATTGAATATGTTGGTTCTGTTATGATTTTAAGGTAGGATTAAGCGAAAATAATCGCCTTTATCGGGCCAATTCGCAGACGGAAGGAATGAATAAAACGAACAAACCTAACGAAAGAACCCAGATAATGGAATGTCCTTTACATTCAATTTCTTACTTTTTTATTATTTGCTAATATTTTATGTAATTTTTTACCACGTTGATTTATAGATCAAATGATATGTGTTATAAAATGTAATTATTGTTACACTTGTTGAAATTTTTCATAGGTACTCCTAAATAATACGTTCTGTTAATGGGGTAGATGTTCGATACGTTCTAGCAAGTAAATTAGTGGGAGCTGAAAATGCATTTTGGTATGCTCGAACGTTTTTGCGACTTCCTAGCAAGTAAAATATTAAATGAAGTTGTAAGTGACTTTTTGAACTCGCAACACAGAAACCGAAAAAATGTGTACAGGAAAAAATATTTTGAATGATATATCAATTGTCCAATTGTTAAAGCTTCTTTCATGGTTGTCGCAGTTCCATCATTCATTCGTTCAGTGATTTTTTTAAGCCAATCTGCAATGGGATGGTTTCTCTCTAACTTTTAACAGAGCGATCATGAATAGAAAGAGACTAGAAAAAACCAATGAATAGGGATGTTTATATACATCGTTTTAGCATGTTTTAGTTCAAAATAATTTTTATCGATGATAGCTGTTATTCACAAAGATGAAGCTTACCGACACGAGCCGATAGGCGAGTGTCGTAAATCATCTGAGTGAATAACTGCCATTACATGCGAGTAGAATACGATACTTTGTCCTCAACCGATAAAAATATTGTATTTTATAATCAAATCCTTTAAATAATCCTGAAATAATTTCCGCCGACATTTTGACGTTTCAATTTAATTATTATGAAAATGGCAAGAGACAATTATATAAACTAGCAGTGAATAATGGATATCATTATAATTGAAGAAACAAACGTATAATGAGTATATTATACGTTAGTAAGAGAATACATAACATTGGTATTTTTAATTTCAAACATCTGCTTGTTGTATTCAAATAAGCAATCTTATAAATGCCGAAATGAGAATTTTGAATGAAAATCACATTACATGTATAGCATTAGAAAATATTACATGAGCAAAAGAGATAAATTCATTAAAGACTTAAATTCATTTTTGTCGTCTAATTTGTGAATATTTTCTGATAAATTTAATTCTGTAATTTTTTATTTTCCATGCTATTTTATCGACGAAAGGGCCAAAATCGGAACTGTTGTACATTTAGGTTAGGATGTTTCGAAATCCTGGCGTGATGGAGAAATCCTGTCATTAGATTCGGATTCAGCACACAAAAGTACGTCGATAATTACTAACAACTACTAGTTAAGCCTTAAACGTAAATACATAAAAGTAAATTTTTGGCTTTTAGAAGACTCAGGAACCAACCAATAATTTCCCTATAGTAATCCTTTGCCGTTTTTGAGGTTAAGTTACAGGTTATTGGAAAGGTGCCAGTAATTTGTTGTAGCCCCCCCTTTTGCGAAAAAAAAGAAATAATAATTCAGATTCCTTAAATTAAAATGAAGGAAGTCTATTGTCCACATTTTTTTCCCACTGTGCGGCACGTCATATCCCTTGTTTTTTGTTATATAGGAGAGAGCGGACGGTTGTTGTTACAACAACAAAGCAATAATGTTTTGTTTTCTTTTTGCTCTATCTGCTCTCTCCGATCGAATATTCGAACGCGCCAATAGTAAGTAATGGAAGCACAGCTATCGTAAATATTTTTCGTTAATTTTATGAATGTAGCAGTCATTAAAATTTGTAACATTAGCATAACAAATTTTTAAGATATTTTACATAAAAAGTTAATGTATAAATCTAATGAAACAAATGTCGAGAAATTTAATGCTAAGCGCAAAAATTAAGCTTCGCAAGTTTTAGCAATTTCTAAATCAAATGCACATTTTCTTTTCATAAAATAATCTTTAATACATTTGCTTCACGTATTTTACCCTATGAATAAAATAAATTATGTATGAAATAGGTATTTTGTGTTTTAAGATTTCGAGTTTCGGGATTTTGAGTTTTTATGATTTTCCATATTTCATTCTATTTATTTTCAGGACTTCGTATTTTTCCCTCGTTTCGAGATGAGCAATTAATTTTGATGGGAATATTTTCCAGTCTGAAACTTTTATCAGAATCGATATGCTGCTGTTGATGTATGGGATCCTCTCCTACAACTCTTAAAAATAATTACGAGGGCAGTTGTATAGCGACTTTTTAAGGGAATTTATCACTGACTTGTTCTTCCGGATGTTTTCAGTAAATATAAAATATTTTTTTTTTATTTGAATTTTGTCTATAGTTTTCGAATATATGTCTGTGGATGAATTACAAATAATTTAAGGTTGTCCGAATTAAGTTTTAATGTTCTAGTAATTTTTCTGTAAGATTCGGTACATATGTGTATTGGTACCAAATTACACATCCCTAATTTGCTTTTCTTTTTTTTTATAAGTATAAAGAGTTTTAATTATTAATTTATTTATAAATTTAGTGGGGTTTTCCTAAATTGTATGTCCGTTAAATATAAGGTCCTTTTTATAAGTGAGTGTTCATTAGTTTTCATTTTGTATGGATGATTTTAGATAAAATTTGGTAGTGTATTCGAACACGAAGGTCTGTCTTTTTTGTACCATTCTGTCATAATTTTGTTTCCAAATCTAGGTAATTAAATCTAATCTTCTATTTCAACTGTAATTTTTAATTTTTCGTGAAAAGAATTAAATAAATTTTGTATTTTATCTATATTTGACTCGACAATATTATGTCATCTATGTATACATATTTGTACATGAATGTCGGTTGTTGTTCTAATATAGCGCGACCTTAGAATGACAAGGTTCTATCCAACAAAATTTCTCAAATTGAGTTATTAAAGTCGTTATACTCAGAATCGTCAAATCTATTGAAAATATCTCTTACTGAGCGGTTTCAGAGCATTTTTAATGGTATTTTTAAAATAACAAAGTTCTAATGCCCTATAATTTTACACTTATTAACTGCACAAGGTTCTAAAATTCGTTTGATAGAACCTTGTCATCCTCAATCGCAATTATAATATTGTTTAAATCTTTTAATATTGTGCATTTTTACTAATGCAGTTAGAACTTTGTTTCTCTTAATTCAGTTGGCTTGCAAACGTTAATGGGAATAGTAATGTGATGTACACTATTTAGTTTGTAATTAAATTTAATATACCAACAAAATTTAATAAGTGATTTATACAAGTGATTTTATAAGTGATTTTATGCTGTGGTAATTATTTTCAAAGTAAAATTAATAAAATTAGGTGATTTTGATAATGGAAAGTCGGGGAAAATTAATGCTGAAATTAAGATTACATCAAGTAGTCATTCAATAGATGGTAAGTTGCCGGCTTTATCGCGTCTGTATAAAAATATCAGTACCTAGAGGTGGTTCTTCTCGAGAGATATTTCCCGAAAGTTTCTGTTGAAAATTAAGAAAAATCCATTTCTTATTTCTCGAGAAATTTTTCATATTTCTCGAGAAAAAAACACAAATTTAGAGAATAAATTTTAAAAACTAAAACAATAAACCGTAATGCCGTTGAGAACCATTGCAAATAGATAAAACACGTGTTCGAGAATTCTCGAACACGAGAACACGTGTTTTCTCTGTTTTTAACGTTTTTCAATGGCATTACGTTTTTTTGTTTTAGTTTCTAAAATTTATTCTTTAAATTTGTATTTTTTTCTTAATTTTCAAAAGAAACTTTCGAGAAATATTTCTTGAGAACTTCTAAATATTAGTTCCGTAATATAAAAACCTGGATATTTTTTCTTAGTTTCGCCAATAGAAAGAGACATTGTTGACGAAAATATACGTTCACAGGATACTATTTTGCCTTTCATCAAACGAAATGATCCACAATATAACACGGACGGAAAACGGCTTCAACCACATCTTGAAAGATGGGTGAGCATAAAATTATTTTTATTTACGGTATTTCTTTAACGATTAGATCTCATAGATAATCAAAGTCAGTCTGAAACTGATAGCAAATCAGACCAATCTGATTTTTCTGCCGATTCGTTCGATGACCCACTATTTAAGCCGGATTCGACTTCTGAACAAAGTTGCTCGGAAAGTGAAGCAGAAACATTTTGCATTGATATTCAGAACGACATCTTACATCCATTACAACATGATATTGAAAGTCCCTCTGTAATTAAGAAAAACGTGAGGAAGCGAATAAGGAATTCATTGAAATTGAAATGCAGCGAGAGAAAACGGTTATATCAAAGTGGTAAACCCTATACCAGTCGAAGGGGAAAATCGGTTCCTGGCAAACAAGTGAACGAAGTTTCTGGCTGCTCGAAGTGTCCATTTAGAAGCAATGCAAACTTCATAAGTGACGAACGAAATATTATATTTTCATCCTTTTGCACCTAACAGTCCGAGAGAGTTTTGTTAGCAGAAAAAAACCGACAAATGAAGCGGGCCCATCAAGAAAAACTTTTCCATTTTTGTATTATCTCACAATCAAAAATGAAAAAGTTCGGGTATGCAAGTCTTTTTTATTAAAAACTTTGGACATTTCACAAAAGATGGTATATAATGCACATATCAACAAGACCAACGCTAACTCGGCCAAACCGGATGGAAGAGGTAAATTCAGTGGAAGTAGTCGACTATTGGATACTGAAACAAAAGAAAAGATTATTGAACATATCAATTCATTTCCGGCTGTCGATTCCCATTATTGTCGACAGGATACTGTTGTAATTATTATAATTTAAACTGCTATTTTTTTAAATAATTGAAATGTCATTTAAATGTCATGAGCGACATCTATGTTTGAATAATGTATATACGAAATATGAAATTAGTTTTAAGTTTAACCGTATGGCATGGTTGAGAGTTTGACCGAAAAAGAGAGAGAGAGAGAGAGGAGGGTGAACGAACACACAGAAGAAAACGGTTGTGAAACAAACAATATAAAAAAACAATAAAAAAAGTATATTCAGAAACGAAATAAAAAGTATTTAAAAGTGTATTATTTTAAACGACAACAACGACAATATACGACAATACACAAATAAAATATTTTGGAGTCGAGTTTCAATGTTTCTAAAATGTAGGGACTATACGAAGAACTATATAAGAAAGAAAACACACAGCCCGCTAAAGAATCAACATATCGTCGCATATTTAATACGGAGTTTGATATTGGATTCCATATTCCTAAAAGTGACCGCTGTGATTTGTGTGAGGCTCATAACAATCTTGTAAACTATAATTTGCCGATAAACGAAAACCAAAAAATTGGTACATTGGTACAATTGATACATGCGCACGGAGAGAGATGCAGACAAAAGGGGTGATATACTAATACTCAGCTTTGATTTACAAAACGTTATCACTCTGCCTAGGGCTGAAATAAGTTCATGTTTTTACAGACGCAAACTTACTGTGTATACAACCTTACAGCGAAATTATCACTTACCAATCAAGTTTACTGCGCAATATGGAACGAATCCATGTCCGGTAGAGCTGGAAACGACATTGCCAGTGCAATGAAGAAAACATTAGAGACTGTCATAAATGAAAATGTTTTGGCGAATTTAATATTGTGGAGTGATTCATGTGTGCCACAAAACCGAAATTCTCATATATCAAAATGTATCATAGAGTTTTTGGAAGACAATCCGGAAATGAACGATGTATTAATGAAATTTTCAGTACCTGGTCATTCGTGTATCCAGGAAATTGATCAGGTACACTCATGTATAGAGCAAGAGTTGAGAAAAACCGAAATATATTCTCCGATCGGCCTAATCCGTATATTGAAGCTAGTCAATCGAAAACAACCATATAAAATCATCCAAATGAAAGCTACTGATTTTACGGTGCAGCTAAGTACTTTAATTACAAAGAAGTGTCATTTTCCAAGGTGAGCGTGTTAAAATTTACAAGAATTTTACCGGAAGTTCAGTATAAATTATCTCATGCTGACAATGATTTCATAACGGCAAATATAAGGTTACCGTACGCTCGGGTAATAAACGCAAGAAACAACAAGATGAAGGAATTTCCGTTTTTCTTACTAGATCAACGACTGTAACCACCAAACCAGCCTTATCAATGCAAAAGCTAAACGACTTGAAGCAAATGCTAAAGTTTATGTCTCCGCAAGATGCAAACTTTTATAAAGTAAATTTTAAAATATAAAAGTGAAAATCGTGTATACTATATACATATTATAATAATGGAATCAATTGACACTTTAATTTTATATTTTTTTATTTTTTATTTTTTTTTTTTATGTTTTATTACCTATTAGTATTTATATATTTATCGATATGAAGAAGATCGATCTTTGTGATAGAAGCTTTATTTTATAATACTGAAATACAATTTAATTTTGAAATTATGAAGTTTGTTTGTAAAATATTTTGGTTTAATTTTAAATTACAAGGTTCTAAGATCCCTTAGAACCAGGTTTGTAAAAATATATCGCGTTTTCGGTATGCCAAGGTTCTAATTGCAAAAAATCAAGAGCTGTAACTTGTCGGATTGAAAGGTCAGACTTCTCAAATTGAAATGTCTTATAGACTATGTAATCATAGGGAAATGGACAAAAAATCATTTCCATAGACCAATAAACAAAAAAGTTATAAAATTTTAAAAGTTTAACATCGATTTACTCAAAACTATGCGGAGAGCACTTAGAACCTTGTCATTGTAAGGTCGCGATAGGTTGTTTTTGATTCAATAATTTTTCTAAAACAATGTCTATCACATATATCAGAATGCTACCACATCTAATGATTCAAAAATTTCACTTTCAGCAAAGGGATTTTTGATTGTGTCTTTAAATGAAATTGAATTTTTTATTATTCGTCAAAGGTTTTAAAATTGTACAACAAAATTTTGATATAAAATTATGCCTGTGAATTAATAGTTGAAGCTATTGACCAAAACGGTACATTATTTTTGGTGGATTTTTGGGAAACTATAAATTCTAGGTGAATCCGGATTGTTAATTTTTAAAGATAATTTACACTGATTACTAATCAAATTTTTATTTTTTAAGTAATCGATAATTTTGTAACATTTTTTTTATTAAGTGAATCCGTCATTTTTTGGTGGTATGTTTGTGTCCAGTATACTCGTAACTTTAGAGTGATTTTTGAGTATTTTGAGCTGTTTTGTAAAAATTCTGTAATATGATCAGTAATCTTGTTTTGTTTTCGTTAGTTGCATTGTTTTCTACCTTCAACTGGAAAACTAAATTTCGAACCAAAACCCTAGATCATATTACACTCTTCTGGAATGGTGGTATTAGTCAAGTTAATTACATTGTTTTTTTTTCGAAAGAAAAATCTAATTTGCATTCTTCTCTAATTAATTTTGTAATTTTTTAGTGCAAATTGTCTGTTTTATGTTTACATAAAATATTTATGTCTGTATTTAAAATTGTCTCAAATTGTTCGCATAATTAAAATTTTGTCATCATTAAAAATTTGTGTAAGCGAAAAAATAAAATTACTCACCTCAATCATTAACTGAGCTATGCTGAAAGATCCAACTTTTCAAGGAAGACATTATATTATTCTTAAACTTTAAGGTATGAATGGCGAAAGGCAGCTTATTAAAAATAGCAGCAACAGATACTAAGAAATAATTACTAAGAAATAGTTACTGATCATCAAATACCGGATCAAAATTCCGGTAAAAATGAAATTGATTTCACTGATAGTGTCGCTTCATTCAAGTTTATCTATGAGCAGTTAAAAATAAGTGAAATGACCTTCTCAAAGAGGTTTGACATCATCGACAAGCTGGTTAGTAAACTGGACGAACTTCAACTGGAAAATAAAACATTGAAAGAAAGAGTATGTGACTTGGAATGGTGTATCGACTGCATCGATCAGCTAAATAGGAGTACTTCGCTGGAAATAACTGGCTCGCCGGATTCATTCACTGCGGATGCTAACCATCTAACTGCAAACACGGTTAAATTAATGGAGCAAGGGCTCAATATTAGCATGGGCTTGGATATTGTAAGTACACCGCGATTGAAGAAATTAATCATCAAGTTTAAGGAACAACACATCCGAGATTCAATTTTGTTGGCCAAAAGGAAGCAGCGTTTATCTACAGAATGTCTAGGGATATCACCTTCAGTCAATATTTTTATAAACGAGAATTTGACGAAATATCGCAATCATCTCGGCTTTTATAGTTCGTGAAGGTGATTACGATTTAATTAACGTTTTTAACTATACTGTATTTTCAAAGTTATATGTCATGCATTTAAATATCAGAAGTTTGCGGTCAAATTTTACTTCGTTTCTGGCCAATCTGTCTAGCTACTCTATCGAACCAGACATAATCGTTCTAACAGAAATTTGGATCAATAATGATGAAGTGCCCTTCTATAAAATTCCGGGTTATAAGTTTTATAGTTGTTGTAATAATATTAAAATGCCATTACGGCTGATTACTGTAATCATGATATAGTAACTGCGGATTGTATGGAGCTTAATTTTACTGTTGGTGATATTTTATTCAATAGCCTGTGTATTTATCGTTATCACTCTTACTCTATTGATAAAAAATATTTAAATGAAATTACTCTGATCTTAAATAAGCATCGCAACTCTAATTATTTCCTAATAATTGGTGATATCAACATAGATATATTATCGACAAGCTCATCGATAGACAATTATTTGATGACTCTCTCGTCCTTTGGACTACGACCACTGATTGATGTACCTACTCGTATCGCCGGTAACAGTTCTTCATATATCGATCACGCTTTTTGCCGAGTCCGTTCTAAAGATTTAAATATAATTGGTGAGACAGCTAATTTTCAGATTACCGATCATCTTCTGATCTTAATAACACTCACATTTGAGAGCAATTCTCGTTAGAAATCTACAACTACCAGTCGAAATGAAACTTGTATTAACTATGATTTATTTAATAATCTTTTACAGTGTCAGCCATCGGATGATGTATTCTTAGCAAATTGCGTAAATGGTTCGATGAATAAGTTCTTGGAAGTTTTTAATCTTTGCTTTGAGTGCTGCAAATTCAAGAAGCAGTGTAATATGAAAAGGTGTAAAATAGCCCATTGGATGTCTTTTAAACTACATTTATTAGTGAATTTGAAAAATAAATTATCCAATAAACTCCGTAAACATCCTAGAAATCTTCAGCTGAATTGAATCGTTTTAGGGATATAAATGAAAAGTGTAGCTCAATGATAATTAGTGAACGTACTAACTACTATAAAAATCTTTTTGATAATTGTTCCAACGATAGTAAAAAACAATGGAATTAGTTAATTTATTGATTGGTGAGGAGTCTACTAACATTGATCATCATTTTATTAATTCAAGCAGTAGTTCTAATTGTTGTTCCGCTTTCCCGAGTGAGGTCAATTGGCATAACGAAACGTTCTTCTTCCAAGAATTTACACCTGAGGAACTGCTTTTGGCTATTTCTTCATTAAATAATAAATTTTCCAGTGGTCCTGATAGAATTAATTCTAAAACTCTGAAGTTAATGGCCCATAGTATAAACTATTTACTTGCTTACATCTTTAATCGCAGTGTAAAATCTGGAGTCTTCCCGAATACGTGGTGTCTTCCCGAACGTGGCAAATTATCGTCCGATTTCTCAGTTATCAGTATTTGCAAAATTGTTTGAGAAATTGATGAAAACCCGTATCGTGTCTTATTTGGAAAATTTAAACTTTTTGAGTAGCTGTCAATATGGTTTTAGAAAGGGTTTAAGTACTGAAGCAGCACTTTTGGCGTTTCTGTCCTCGATATATGATTCATTAAATAATGGTAAATTTGTGGGTGTTCTTTTTCTTGACATATCCCAGGCTTTCGATACCATAAATCATGCTCTGTTATTAAACAAATTATGGCGTATCGGATTTAGAGGATTTATTTATAATTGGCTAAAGTCGTACCTCCAAAACAGATTTCAGAAAGTAATTACAGGCGATTATGCAAGTGACCTAAATGAAATTGTTTCAGGGGTCCCACAGGGCTCAGTTCTGGGTCTTCTGCTTTTTTTAATTTATGTTAATTCATTATTTGATTTAAAGCTAAATGGTAAAGTTGTGGCCTTTACTGATTACTTTGCATTGACTTATTCAGCAGATAGCTTAGATGAAGTGGAGCGCAAAATGAATTTCGATTTAGTTGAATTGCGTGCTTGGTTTTCATCAAATACGTTTAAGTGAGAAATCTAAAGGTGTGATATTTAACATAGGGTCAAGATCAATAAGAGATTTGCACGATTTCTATCATGATGGGCAGTGTTCTAATGCAGGGCATTCTGATAAATGTCTCAAATTTCAATTTGTCCACGGAAGCACTAGAAAACTGAACGATAAATGATAAAGAATTCCTTTCTGACATCTTTATTTTGTATTTACCACAAACTATAAAATCGGACATAGCACTTCTGTGCTTTAAGGTATCGATATGTACCTGATCTAACGGAAAAAATTCTTGTTATATTAGTGAAACAAGTACATAATTAAAAGCGCAAAGAATAGAGCAACCTAAAACGGACGTCACCAACATAACAAGATAACACAAATCACAATAAAACCAATACAGTTCAGAATGACTTTAATTTTGAAAACTGTAGACTTTGAAATTAAGAATCATAAAGAGGCTTGTCATATATGGTTGGCTTAAAGGTCCAGCTATAAAATGTAATAACAAAGTTTAGATTAATAAATTACACAGTATTTATATTACTGTATGAGCTCACAGAGGCTATCTGATTCGTCACCTTTGTTTAAGTTCTTGGAGGTTTTACCTGTTAGATATATGTTTGTGTACAAGGTAATGAAAGCATTTCTGATGTGTTAACGTCTTAAACTGCATGTTCAGAAAGTGAGTGACACGAAATTTTGCCCTGGGTCGTGGAGAATTACTCATCTCAGTAAGCATAACCTTTAATTTAAACGTATGATTGCTTAGGTTGCTTCTTAGGCTTCATGCCTTACGTATAATATTATAACGACGTCATCAGGCGATAAGGTAAGCCGTGCCCCATACCTCTGATTTCGAACGATTTAAATGCTTGAACCACTATAGCAAGAGAATGGATTATCCGATCGGATCAATTCTGGTGTCAATTTTTGCGTAAAGAATCAGTGGTAATTAATTTATTTTAAATTAATATAATTAATATCGACTTAAATTTTAGTTAAAAGTAAATTCTAAAAAATTGCGATTTACAAACCTTCAAAGTACTATAAAGGGAGAATGCCTCACACCCGGAGCAAGATATTTTAGAAAATTTTAGAAAAAGTTAAATGCGACGAATAAATTCTGTGCAAAAATTGTTAGTTTTAAATAATATACGAGGCCGCCAATATTTGAGGCACTGTACGGTGTTGAGTGCTTTCCGTACCCAAAGGTACGGTAGAAGGTGTTGAAAAATGCAAAAATATGCGTAGCTGGAAAAGGATTTTTTTGAAAAAGAAAACAAAACAAAAAATGAGTACAAAGTTAAGTTTTGTGGCGACCGGTAGATGGTGGTAATTTAGGGAAGAATTTTAAGGTTGATGGCGAAAATATTTAGTTTTGCCTCCTATAGTGTGTCGCAATAATTTTGAGTGTGGTTTTGTGTTTTACGAGTGCTTTTCATAGTGATTAGGAGTTTTAGGTTCTAGGCTTAGGATTTTTAGGTTCCAAAAAATCAAAAATATGCTCCTAAAACATATAACTAAAATTGCAAAATATGTGATTAAAATGAAAAATATGTGCTCATATTTTGAAAAGAAAACCAAAACTAGACCTTATCTTAAGAGGATTTCAATTCACTGATTAACAAAAAAAATTATCGAGTTTTTGGCTATAAAGTTGGATAAACTAGCTTGTTTTAAATGTAGTCCAAAAATAGTTCCACATCGACACACTTAAAAATTTGGACTGGTAAGCGATACTTACTTCAAAAAAACACCGTGACGGTTGAGGGTAAAATATTCACGCTTTTAAAGCAAGTTTTAAACAAAGAAAAACTAAAATACGCTCATATTTTTGCTCAAATCAAATTGTAATTCAAACACAATTTTCAATTTAAGTTACCATCAAGATTATAATCAATTACAGTTTAGAATTCATATTCTTTTATACATCATGCTACATAATACTAAATAATTTTATTGTTTTATTGCAATCATGTTTCGCATTGCAATTTTAACTAACTCTTTCTTTTCGCAGTTTACTTTTACCGTCCTACTTTACGCAGTATTAGCCAAATCGAGGACGTACGGCTATAGACCCGTTTTGTATAAACTACCTGCACATTGCATTGCTTCATGCCAACCTATAGTGCTGACATGAAAGGTGATGATGAAAGAGAGCAGATGATGAAAAATTCCTTTTACATCTCGCCCCTATCGGGATTCGAACCCGGTACCTCCCAATCCAAACGCCGCAGCTTTAACCACTGTGCCGTTTGGTCGGTATTTTTAACTAATTGCAATTAAAATTTAGTTTGGAATATCAAACTTACACTTCTCGAATCATTTTAAAATGGAAGCTGAAATTGTAAATTTTGTATTTTAAATTTCACTCAAAATTATAAATCAATTCCTCCTTCAAGTTTTTTTCAAATCGAGTTTGGAACTCAGCCTACTTGTATTCAAAATATCACAAAAGTTCTATCTAATTGCAACCAAAATTTTGGAATTCATAAAACCCCTTTTTCTCAGAATTTTGCCCTCACTAAACATAAAATTTTGGTCAAATCGATTTTATAATTCTCAGCCCAATTCGAAATACAAGCTCAACTTTAAACTAAAAACAATATTACAGTTATGTTTTTGCTCAAGTCCAAATTACTATTCAAATTCAATTTCTACTCAACATTTTTTTTAAATTACGGCTTTAAATTCAAATATTTCGATACTTACTCAGATTTCTGTACAAAATTCTGATACAAATTTAACAAACCTTTTGATTCAAACTAGATTTTTAAATTCGACTTTAACTCAGCGCTCAAATAAATTCTCAATAAATTTCTTAAATGCACTTCCAACTATAGCTGAAGTTGTATTCCAAATTTCTAATCAAGCACATTTAGACAAATCTAGGTTGGAATTTTTACTTAATTTGTAAACAATATATCACAAAATGTCTAGCTTAATTGCACCCATAATTTAGCGTTAATTAAATTTGGAAATGAAGCTCGTTTTTTAAATATTTTTTAATTAAACTGCATCCAAATTTTTGGCCAAACTTTCGATTTGATTGAAAATGAATTTTTAGTAAAAACTTTGTTCAAATCTTGTTTTACCCCGTTCTAAATAAAAATTTTTACTCGAATAATTAACTAAATTTTTAAAATTCACTCAAACTGTTATTAAAGGCAGTCAGTTAAACTCTATTTCTAATGTTAAGATTTTATTCAATTACGATTCAATTAAAATTGATGTGCTTCTTATGTGCTAATTCCTTCAGATTTTTGTTTGATTCCTGATTTTCTAGTTGAACTAAAAAATTTGTCGAAATCGTGTTTAGAATTTAAGCCAGTCACATAAAGAGCATTAAATATTTTGCTAAAATGGTTTTTGAAAATGTGTTTCCCAAATGCAAAATAAAGAAGACAATTTCTACTTAAAGTTTCGCTCAAATTCATTCGTTTAGAACTCAAGCTAATCTTCTCTCTTCGTTCCTTTAGTCAATTTCCTCTCTGTTGAAAGCATTTGGAACTAAATTTCTGACCAAAAATTTTATTTATTTTCGAATACATTTTGATTTTAAACTAAGTTACTAGCGTGAATGCCATTCACATATTAGAACGAAAATTACAATAATCAATTAACAGAATACCTAAATATTTGTTAAAACTATAAATTTCACTCAAGTTTTCATTTCAATTTAATTCAATGGGCGTGATCATAATTACAATTAACAAACATTCAAGTACAGTTTGGAAGTTTAACTCAATTTCGGATTAAAATGTCCCTCACAGTTGGTTCAAATCCAGATGGAATTATAATCTAATTTTTTTCTGGATGCTTCCAAGGTTCTATTCGAATCCATAAAAACTCTTTTCTTTTCCAGTCTAATTTTTTGGTCCAATTCAAAATGGTTTCAAAATATATATTTTGGTTTTCCCTTGACATATCTATTCTTTGCTCCACCTAATTTGCTCTGATTTTTTTGTTTTCTAATTGAAAATCCACTCAGCAAATCTATTGTGCAATGTAAGCTTACAATATATTTCTCTCAAAATTTTATGAAATCAAAATTCTAGTTGTAACTCAATTCCTATATATAATTTTACCAAAGATTTCATTTGGTTTGGAATGCCAAAACCATTTTTTTTAAATTTAAATTCCTAATTCAAATTTATCCTAAAATTTCCAATACAAATTTCTAAACTAAATTCTAAGAATATTTTATTGGTTGTTTGAGACCAAATCTTGTATTGCAACTCAATTCTTACCTAATTGCAATTAAAATTATGTTTGAATCTAGTTTAGAACACGAAATTTACACTCAAATTTTTGCTCAAAACCAAGTAGAATGTCCTAATCAATTTCTATTCTAAATTTACAAATCAATTTGTATTTGTACTATCTAAATTCCATGCAAAATGTAGCTAGTTTAATCCAGAAACATTTTCTTAATTTCTATTTTAAATTTAACTCAAAATATTGAAAGGTGGCGTGGTTCGAATTGTAACTCAATTAAAATTGTATCTGTTTAATTTTAAACTGAAAATTTATGAATTTAAAACCGGAAGTCTTTTTTTTAATCCACTCATTATTTAGTCATGCCCTGGTTGGAATTTTTATTCAAAGATCGGAATTCAATCTCTATTTAAAGCAAAGTTCCGCTGAAAACTACGATTAGCTTTTGTTTCATATTATACACAAGATGTTGTTCAAATCTAGTTTGTAATTCTAATTCAATTTTTAAATTTTTAAATCCAATTTGAGTTCCTACTCAAGAATTTATTCAATTACATTTGGGAAATTTAAATTTTGATTTTCCAAAATCCAATGTGGATTATTTCATTTTTGATAAAGGCCCAAATTCTGCTTTTCTAGAGGGACAACCGTCACAAAATTTGCTTTTCTAGAAGGACTCCGGATCTTCAAATAAGTGCAGTAAGCTATTGAGATATATATTTTAATTAGCGGAGTCTAGGCCAAAGTGAAGCATTTTTAACTTCTAAAATAAATATTGTTGGTCTAAATTTAAAATTTGGCTTATAAAATATTTTGCTATATCAAATTTTAAGCTATGCAAGTCGAATTACGTTATTCTTGGAGAAAAATTAAAAATATTTGGAATAAACCATAAAATATGTGGTAAAACGTAAAATAAGTGGAAATATGTAAAAATCTGTGATTATGCCAAAATATTTAAAAATATGTGGTAGCATATAGGGGCTCATTCGGGTTTATTTGTTCTAAAAAGAACAACTATCCAACAAATTTTTGGTTTGAATTTCCCAAAAAAAAAAAAAATATTTTTTTACCTAAGAATCCTAAGCCTATAATTACTAGTGTGGCGGGTATTACCATTTATTAATTTGGTATCCGAATACTTAGTGTGCACCGGATAGAATGTGCTATTAATACGTAAGCTCGACGCGAGTTAAAAGGAATAAAAAACAATCCACTCGGAAAACCAAAAACAACAATAGAAAAAAAAAAACAAAAGTGCACCTCGTCGGTTATACCCCGCCTGGGGTGGTGCTGAACAATCCCAAATTCAGGAAAAAAAACTAACCTATATCAACCGTGCCCGTGAGCACTTGAATGAAATAAAAAACAAAATTCTCTTTTCTGTTTGACATTTTTCTCCCCCTTTGTTTTGTGTAATTAGTTATCCCTCATATTGTAAATAAAGTAACTGGATAACCAGGCAAACGATAACAAAATTAGTTGCCATTATCATCCAGAGCAGGTGGCGGTGTGTGCTGAACGTTAGTAAAGGGGGTCGTATGCTTGGGCGATCGGTATTCTTTCGGGGAGTCCGCGGTATCGTCATATATAGGGCAACAGGAGAAGGATTGAAGGTCCCTCCTGATGATTTACCGGGGACACACCTGAATAATAGCTTTGTCTCTCGGGAAGCTAGCGTCCTGGGGGTGGGTCATGCATTGAGCCTTGCACAGGAGACTGGGTAAGTGCTGGTCATGCCTAGAGAAAGGTGACGCTTCAGTTGGACTGAAACTTCGTTCTTGTCCGTTAGACCCGCGTCCTTTACAATCTATAGGCGTGTTTTTTTATTCTTATCTGCTCTAGATCGCAAGAGCCAATATTCGAATTTAGTGAATTTAAAATTAAATACTTATAATATTTTTTAAATTAAATAAGCTAGGATACAAATTTCTACATTTTTAACAAAAAAAACTGTAGTTAGATTTATTGTTATACTCTTCTCCTGTTAAACTATTTAATTGGAGAGATATACGAGAACTCTGGCACATTGCATAAAAACTAACGAATTTTTCGAGTAGAATTTTTTTGTTAAATGTAGAAAACGGTTAGGCCTACATTATTTAATGTACAAATTCGACCGTATTGACATACACGAACGTTAAAAACAACAAATTCAAACTGCTAGATTTTGAAATATGGGATTTCAGAATATTGAATTTTAAAAGAGATTTTCAAAAACGGTATTTTTACTACCTACGGGAATTTACGCATTCTAGATTTTGCAGTATGGAGAATTATTTATAAGATATAACTTTGTGCTTGGCGTATATTGAATTATTAATTAAAATGTTTAACTCCATACTAATCAAGCACCAATTGTGAGATTATAATAATAAAAATTTTCATTCAATTCAAATTTCATCCTGTATTTATTGTTAAACTAATAAGCCATCAAACAATACAGGAATTTAAGCTTACAAACAACTGCTACTTTACTGCCTCTCCAATACCTCGAGACTTGTTCAGACATTTTTTTATTATTTTGTTTTCTCTTCTTTTCCCATCTGAAAATTCTTGAACAATCTACGTGTGCACCGATAAAATAGAAAGTCTACTAAAACGCAGCTGTTCATTGGAGGAATAAGTTGAAGGATCCTCGATAAAAAAATCTCGACGTAACGGTTTTACAATTCATTTGTAAACAACGGAGTAACAAATAATCTTAAAAGACCCCTAAATTTGGCTTGAAAGGCCCCTAAACAATTTCCCTTTTAAATATCATTTAAAATTGTATTTAACAAAGTCAGGACTCATTTTTTTACATTGTCTACCGATTTTCGGTTAGTCCAATGGCTAATTTACGTGTAATCTTTTCATTTGTTTCAAAAGGTGTTCGAATTATGGATATATGTACGTTATTTCCTTGTATAATAATGAAGTTGAACTTCTAAAAATGTTATATTCAATAGTATATTTTGTAGTAAACAACTTTCCTTTAACGAAAAGATGTGGAAATGGCTGAAAAAACGTTTCTCGTAAAAGTTGCGTCATGTTGCGCAGCATTTTCTAAGAAACAATTAAATTTTGATGTAGATTTGCACTTTTCTCGCATTTCTATTCTTTCGGCAGACCAGGAAAGGTTGAATGTAAATTCACACATGCACACAGTCACACAGACATTCAATAAAAAATAGCTGTATTTAAATAAATTGTAGGTACATCGGAATAAACAACCGAGTTGTGTACGCCAGTAATTTTTTTTATATTAACAAATTTTGTCTGGTCAAATAGATAATTGAATCCGGAAGAACCCGTAGGAGGAGACAATTTCTGGACGAGCGATAGCACATCGTGGAAGCTAACAGGTGATGAGCGTATGATATTTCTCATGCAGTTAAACCAAAAGAGACAGCCTAATTTAAATGCATGTTAACATTTTTTAGAATGACAAAAGTAAAATACAAGTTTAAGTTTACTTTATATTTTCAGCAAGCAATATAACTGATGTTAAATTAGTTCGGATCGTTTTTCCAAATTTAAATTGTTAATTTTATTTTATTTTTCGGAAAACTATCCAATTGGGGCTCAACTACTCACCACCAACGCTGCCAAAAGAGATACTATTGTTTCTTTCGGACACTTTGAATGAAAGTGAGGCGCTGGGGCCCCCAGAGATACCGAAAAAAATTTACTGAGGCACTGTCTCAACTTGATTTTTTCTATATTCGTTGTTTGCAGAACACGTAGGAATTGAAGCAAAGACTTATTAATTTCTCTATCGAACTAAGACTATCGGGGTAATTCACTATTTTCATATCACTCGAACTAACACTAACACACTAAAAACAATAAAATTCCTAAACTCCTATGAAAAGTACACTTTTCAAAATGTTCAAAACGAAAGCACTGCTTAAAACTATTACCATTTTGGATGGTTTAAACCGCCTTTAGTTGTAGTTAGTGTTCATTTGAAGAAGTGTCCCTTAAGTCATTTTGCACTTACGGAATTACTGGAATTTAGTAGAGTTGAAATCAAAATTAGTAGGGCGATTGTATATTAAGGATTTTTATTCTAAACGCCATAAAAAATATTACAATAATTAAATACAACAAACAAAAAAAAAAAAATTGGAGGTGTGGCCAATAGACGACTTTCTTTTACGAGCAGAGAATTTTGAGAAATTTTATTTTTTTTAAATTTTTTATTTTTAATTTTTTTTTTTTTTATATTTTGGAAATATTTTGTATTAAGTAGTTTTTGTAAACCTTATACTTTTTAGGATATTTGCAAAATATTTTCTGGACCAAGGGAGTGGCCAGTTCCGGTTAGCCGATTTGGAGTAAAATTCACTGGGACCTCAAAATTGATCAAAAAACCTAAAATCTGAAGTTTCAGTTCGATTGGCTAAACCATCTGAGGATACAGGCTGACATACTGATAGTCTGACAGACAGACACCTTTTCGAAGCCCACTTTTTCGCACTCAGGGGACCTCAAAACAGATAAATCTCTAAAAATCTCAAGTTCCAAAATTTTCATGATTACTATACTTTATTTTACTTACGTAAAAGAAAGTAAAAATTAAAACCAAAATTTTTAAAATTGAAATTTTCTGGGCTGTAGAGAGTACACAGACTCACAGACTGACACACTGGCAGACAGATACCATTTCGAAACCCACTTTTTCGGACTCAGAGGACGTCAAAACAGATAAATCGCTAAAAATCTCAAGGTCAAAAATTTTCATGATTACTATACTTTATTTTACTAGAGTAAAAGAAAGTAAAAGTTTGCAAAAATTAAGAACGTAATACAAAATACCTAAATATTTCTAATATAAGTGGCTGGTAAAATTTTAACACATCCTAACACCTAACTCATTTCCATGGGAACGATCAATGCCATTTTGAAATTGAATGAGAATCTAATTTCAACCAAATCTAACTTATACCATTAAGATACTAGAGATTAAGTTAGCGCGATTAGCTTATCACCACTTATCTAATTGTATAGACAGACTAAGGTTTAGCTGGTTGCGCCATGAGTTCGATATTAATACAAATGTCATCATTCTTAGTCGAGCTGAATTTTCTGATTTGTTTTGAAAAATGTATCAAAATTAAAACAACATAAACATTAAACAAATAAATTAAAATTTTAATACTTTAATTTTAATTAAAATTTTCCATTTTTGTTTGTTTATATCACAAATACTTTGTACTTTTAAAATATCAATGGTAGTTCCATCTATATTAAAATAGTGCAAGTTTTACTTAAAATTTTATTTTAACAAACACAAATTTTTTTAATTATTTTTAATTAAATAATTAATTCGTGTAATTTCTATTTATTTTAACATTTACATATAATCTCGCTACTTGTACTTCTTATAAAATCAATAAAAAGAAATAAACTTCAATATAAAGGGTGGGTTATCTATTGGTTTGTTTTTAAAACATAAGCTATAGCAAGACTTTTCTTTAAACGATTTCATTGAAATTTTAACAGCTCGTCAGTCTGGTATTCCGCGTCACGAAACAATCATGTTTTCGCTTGAGGAGCGTTTCCAAATATTGCATAACAGAAGTGGTACCTCAAGCTCGGACAGTGCGCACACCCGAGAATATTGCTACTGTGGCCCGTAGTGTAAAACAGAATCCATCGACCTCAACTCGACGCCGATCGGAGCAACTGGCCATTAGTCGCACCAGCCTGAGGAGAATACTGCACAAAGACCTCGGATTATTCGCCTATAAGGTTCAGATGACTTAGGAGTTTAAGGAAATGACCATCCGCTTCGGGACCAGTTCTCTGCGTGGGCAACTGAATAATCAGCCGTTTTTTAATGTTAAAATAAAATTGTAAACACAAGTTAGTTTACAACATTAAAATCCTCAATACAGATGGAACTATGCTTGACTTTTTTTAAAAGTATAAAACCTTTATGGTATAAAAAAAATTGAAAATGTTAATTAATAATTAAAGTATTTAAATTAACTCAAAAAATCATATTACAAGTTTGTACCACTAACTAAACCTTATATCCTAAACAGACATCAGTTTAATAAATCCAATTTAGCTATACTCTAGCTAAGTTGACATAATGGTTGACTAGCAAAGTTGACTAGCAAAGTTGACATAATGGGACTGAACTCGAAAAGTTCACTAAATCCGTTTTATTAATTCGCAGTGTGTCAATGCAATTAGATTAGTGGTAGATTAGCTAATAGACTGGTGGTACTACCCTCGTTAATGGAAACAAGATGTATAATAAATAAAAATGGTTATATTTTTCATTGAGGCACTAAAAGGCAACTAATTTAAAATTTTGTTGTTTCCAAACCACTAGGCAGCACTAAAACAAAAAAAACCTTTTCTGCTAAAATATTTATTAGCGAGCAGAAAAATAATAAACCTTGCTTTCTTGAAATTGTTACGTTTTCACCTTCTCGGTGAAAGTTCAAATCACTGGATTGCGAATAAAACAAACCACTACAACTTATGACTTAAAGTAATTACTTGTTAAAATCACACGGTTTAATCTTCACTTTATCGCGTTCAACTTACTAATCGTAAAACTTTACACAATCACGTTTCAAATAGGAATAATCCAATTCGAACTCATTCGCGTTTTTATATAACATTAGCTATAATACTCTAATTAGTCGCTAGTCCACTTTACGCTATTAATTAACTAGTGCTATGCTAACCTAGGTGAATAAGAAACCTACAGAATTCTTCTGAATAAGGTCTACAATTTTTTTTATTTAGCCAAATTAAAATTCGGACATCCGGACAAGCAATCTGAAAAAATTGATCGTGTCTAAAGGGTTACAGAATTTTTCTTTAAAATCGTAAGGATGAACCCCTTTGATTGATCAAGAAATATTGATTTCTAGGCATCTGGGATCATAACACATCTTGACAAGCAATCTTAAAAATCGATCAAGTCTAAATAAAGAGCTAGAGGGGTTTTTCTTTTTAAATTTGGTCAAATTAAATTTTTCAGTTTTGCTATTGAATGGTGTACGTGGATCGTTACCCTCCTGTTATCAATTGAGATCAAAATTTCTGGATATCAGGGATCATAACACATGGGCAAGCAATTTTATAAAAAACGATTAAATTTAAAGAACTACAAAATTTTTTGAAAAAAATCTATATATAGCTAGTTATGTATGTATATAGTCGAGTGATCATAACACACTCCGACAAGAAATTTTATAAAGAAGGACCGAGTCTAAAGAATTCCAGCTTTTTTAAATTTGGACACACTGAAATCATGGTTTCATATTGGTTCATCAGATACCGTAAAAAGCTCTATAATCGGTGCATTAGATATCGTAAAAAACTTTAAAATTTAGTTGGTCAAATTTAAAAAAGAAATTCTATAGCTCTCGATCGAATTTTTTAAGATTCATATTGGTCACAGGGAGTCGTTCGTTGATACGATACAGTGCAAAAATTTGACAACCATACCATACAGTGAAATCTCAAAAATTAGATTTGGCCAAATTCATAAAAAAAAAAAAAATCTGTAGCTCTTTAGACTTGATCGATTTTTTTAAGACTGATGCCTGTTCGGATGTGTCATGATCCCGATTACCCAGAAATTAAGTTCTCATATTGTTTATAGGAGGCCCAGTCATATGATAATTGTAGAATCTGACAAATCTAATCTAATTTACAGTGAAAAAACTGAAAAATGTAGACCAAATTTAAAATGAAAATCTGTAGCTCTTTAGACTTGATGGATTATTTTAAAATTGCTTATCCGGATGTGATATTATCATGGTCTCATATATGGCTACAAGGGGGTCTGGACCATCCATACCATACACTAAAAAACTGACAAATTTAATTTGACCGTATTCAAAAAAAGACCTGGCCCCGATTCTTGAAATTCAATCAAAAAAAGTCGCCCGTGATTTTCTAGTGAAATCTAGACCATCGAATTTTTTAAAATTAATATCCCAGCTGTTGATATATATATAGGAATCGTAGTGTTACATTGATTACAAGGGAAACATTTAGTTTGGACTAATTTAAAAATAAAATGTATAGCTCTTTAGACTTGATCGATTTTTAGAAATCATGGTCTCATATTGGTTGTGTCAAAAAGCGAAAGAGAGCAAAATTTTATTCTTGATATAAGGCAACTCTAACGAAATTCTCTCGAAAATGAATCGAAAGTGATGTTACAACATGTCCCCCTAGAACATTATTTTAATTAATTTTGCGATCACTTTGGGTAAGCTGTACCATAACATCAACACCAGTCATCCGGAAGGAATTAGAACGAAAAATAAACAAATAGATCTGATGAACAGAGAGGTGTTGCTCAAGGAGCTAGAGCGTATCACGATGCTTCAGTAGTTTTCCTATTTTCGTGATTTTGAACTTATTATGGGAAATCTGTGTAATGTAAAATTTCTACTTATTTGAAGTTCAAAGATTGTATAGAGCTGGAATATAATAGGGCGAAAACGGGAGTTTTCGGAAAAACCTTCTTCTTTCCGTCCAATAGAGAGTTTTGATGTTGACAGCAATGGAATGTAATACGACAACCTAGTTGAGTGAACCAACGCAGACATGGTGTGAATACCGCAATGCAATTGTAAAGTATGGATGCAAGCGGGCTCCCAGTTGTCGATATATTGTACAATAACCGCACGCTTAAGAAGTAATGAACTCTGAAAACCTATATGGAAGAAGTTCCATAGTGCAAAGATCATCAACATCTTCAGCTAGTAGTGTTGAGATAGAAAATGAAGAACTCCGTAGCACCTGAATAACATTGAAAAAATTACATCCGAGTTAAATAACGAAGCGAAAATACTCTTAAGATAGAAAATGCAAAGCTGAAAAGTTTTTTAGTAATTTTTGAGTTGTGTCATTGTTGCAGTAAATGAGCGATATGGAAAATCAATGCAACAGATATTGAAACCTTTAGAGTCTTGGCTGCAAAGGTGACAGATGAAGGCAAGAAATAGTATACCAGGACATAAATGATCTTTACCCAACCTGTACAAGGTAGGGTATAATGGAAGACATTAAGCACCAGGGCTAAATATTATCAAAAAATAAAAAACCGTTAGGAATCAAAGGATCAACATTTCTAAAACGGGATTCCATTGTTTAAGCTTACTTTTAATAGCAAAGATAAATATAGAAATCTTTTTTTCAATATTAAGGCAGTAATATGAATGTTAGAATAAAACCGTTAAGAAAATCCATTGGCTTAATACCACTGTAAAGAAATGCCAACGATTTAATCACACGCAAAAATATTAGAAACGAGAGTCTAGATGTGTGAAATGTTTGGGGAAACATCTCGTTCAAGCTAGTAATTTGACAAAAAATACGCCTCCCAAAAGCGTAAACTGTAATTTACTGCATCCCGCTAACTGCCGAGGATGTAAAGTAGCAATAAAACTGCAAAATCTGAAAAAGAAAATACGGCAGTGCCGCTAAACCGTGGAATGCCTATTAATTGGACATTGTCCAAAAACCTAGTGGTACAACTACCACAAACTCGTGCAATAGTTGGCCGAAAAATATATTCACAAACTGTATAATAGCGGGAAACAGTGAGTAACAAGGAAATCGGCAAAAGCCCAATATTTGAAAAAATTTTAAAGAATATTGAGGCCTTAAACTTAAAGCTACTAAAACAAGAAGGAAGTCTGGACGTATAAATCGATAAAGTAGTTAACTAATTAGTTAGAAATTTTCCTAAATATATAAGCCTAATTTCAAAATCTCATTTGGCAAAAGATTCTGGATAATTTAGTCAAGTAGCGTTTCACGAGAATTTTAATTTCACGTTGTTGGTCATAACAATTTCTCAAATCATTAATTTTAAGAACTATAAAGTTGATGCAAAAACAAGCTCAGAGATAACAAATCAGTTCCGGATTTAAAAAGGTATAAGCCTTTTTGACACCGTTGCTAAATTAATTAATTAATATCTGCAATCGACACACTCGTTTGAGAGATAAATCAACAAAAAAAAAATCCGATAAGCCGTAAACTTATAAACTTTTATATAGTAACTGTAACCACTTACTTAAAATTGAGCGACTTAACTTAAAAATCCACATAAAATACAAATTTTATCATAATTCAACGCATAAATGAATATCTACTGTACTAAGTTTGTGACGTATTCATTTAAGAAAACAGAAAGAAAATTAGAAGAAAAAAAAAATCGTTAGAATTTAGAAAGTATTTAGAGTAATGTGCATAAAATGGGAAGCGTAATTTTGAAATGTAACAAACATTTTGGTTCAAAAATAGCTTTTGCTTTTAGAAAAAAAGAGACATTTTACAATCACAACACAAATACATGTAAATGGTATAAGGAGGTATACACCAATGACATTCAAACTCATATCAACATATCAAGATTTGTATACATTGATCGCAATACGAACTTACCAATTGGGCTGCCAAACGATGTTTGTGTTTCGCCAACTCAAGTGATAATGATCTTGGATTTAGGATTGGTTTATTTTTCTTTTTTTGATACGAATCCATTGATGAACCCTCGGCTGAGATACCTGCGTAATAAATAATAAATATCATGTTAACGATATAATGACTAAATATTTCTAGGTTACAACAAGTTAGTAAAATCTATATTGTATAAAATCTAACGCATGCGCAATTCAAACACTATAATTAATACTCTACAAAAAAAAAAAAACGCAGGCATATAAAACTCAAACCCACGCATACCCGTACTTGATATACATCCTTCAGTCAGCGGAACCCCAACAAAACTTTCGCTTAACGTTCGTTTCAGTAATGAATTTGCGAAACGTAATACGGCTTCATCGCGAGGATCCAATTCACGTAGCTTATCGGTTTTATTCGATAAGATAGGATCGTCGAGCCATTTAGAAAATTGTTCGTAAACTTCTTCTAATTCTGAACTGTAATCGGTGTCATTGCTATATTTCGATGAATCGGTGTCTTTTCTTTGTAATGGGCCTGCGTTAAATGTACAGCATCAGTATTAGTAAATTGCTCACGAAATGTTAGTCCGACCTGTACACTTACCATTTTGTTTATTACGAAATTTATTTAGCCATTCAGCCTCATGTAATAGTGAGTCTTTATAAAATTCTTCATCGAGTGAGTCTTCAGTTAGGACGAATCCTCGTGAACCGCCGCGCCGGAGCCTGTTAAAAATATATAATGGTTGTTGGTCAGATAATCAGGAAAACAATATAATATTTAATATATTATGTAACTACCTGATTTCGGGATCTTGGGCGTGGGATCCTGTGACACTAATACCGACGGCATAACTATCTCCCGTACTACTATCACTAAGGCTCCCTTCCGATTGTAGTGCTTCACGTAGTTTTTGTGCGAATGTGTTGCGTTGTTCGGTGGTGTCTAATTCGTTTGTGTATTTTTCTACTTCGCCGCTATCGTTGCATGTATTTTTATTGCCATTCTCGTCCTCATCTTCAAAACTACCTTGGGCACTGTGAAATTCTTCTGTACTTGAATTACAACTGGAATATAAGCTACCCGATGATGGTCGATTAACAGGAAGACATTCTCCCGAAGATCCTAAAACAATAAAACGTCCACGACGCCCGGCTATTGGGCCCGACACAATGCTACCGTCGGGACCATTTGGCGATAAATCACTATTTGGCATAAGCCAGGTACGTCTTTTATTAATATCTTCCTCCAATTTTAATGACGTTATGCTCGAACGTTTTGTACTCGTCGACGCTTGCTTAACGAAAATTTTCACGTCATTATCAAAATCGTCATGAGGTGAATTTGTTCCGCTTTCACCGATCGGCGATAATCGCTTCGACTGGTGATGTGGATGGTGTTCCTGTCGGGATTTCTCTTTTAACCGCTTGTCCCGATTATGTTCTACCAGTAAATTTAATTTTGTATTTTGACGATAACCTAATAGGCACTTGTTTAGCTCCCGCAGTACATTATCCTCTTCAAATTGATTTATCGGATACTCGCTATAATTTTCCGCATCCATACAGCATAAATTAATTTTACGTGGTTTTTCTAGCCGTTCGTAAATAGCTTTTCTCTTGGGGTCAACAATCCGCGATATTTGTCGAACACCCTCGATTAGTATGGCCTCATTGTCTTCTAAAGCTTCCATATATAAAAGTGTGACTAAAATTTCGGGTGCCGTACAAAATTGTATACACTCCTGTGAATTACTGTTGTACAGTACATTACCACCTAATTTAGCACTAGCGAATACATTTTGAACTACATCTAGACTGGCATTTTCAATTCGGCCCTCATGTTTCGACTCCAGCGAGCATAGTGGCAATCCACATTCTAACCAGTCTTCGATAGTCAACCACTGTTTACCATTCATCACTTTTCGCGATATTTTAATGCATCCCTCTGCATTCCCGTCCACCGTTTCCAACCACTCGAAGTAGTTTAGTAAACTTTTTAGTTTCGCCTTTTGGCTATTTGTCTCGAGGCCACCAAAAAAATTGGTAAAATTAAAATCTTGTAGTGTCGGATGGGTTTTATTCGTGCGCTTTGGAAATGTTGAAAAAAATGCATTTGCTATTAGCGACGCAACTAGCTTATAATTTAATTCGACAGCATCCGTATGCTGCTGTAAACTAAATTCGAGGCCACGCGGTGGTCGATACAAACGTAAGTCGTACGCACGCTTTGCTATAAAATTTAATGTTTTCGTAATGAACGTATCTCGTTCACTATTGTCTAGGTCATTTTCAAGGAAATTTCGAAGTCCATTCAGTATGGTCGAATCACGTTTATCTTCTTCTGGATCTAAGCTGACGCTTTATGGAAATTATGTACAGGTATATTTAGTCAAAATCAACGCAATTGTTTTAAATTAGTAACTTACTTGCACAAGTCATGCAATTTTTGCATATGTTCCAGTATCTCATCCAGGTTGGTTGATTCTTGAATGAAATTTAATTTCTTTTGTACTACCGACCACCAAGGCAGGTCACACGGTAACATTACTAGTGCCATTTTATCATTTGGATGTTTAGGCGGGATTTTCTTAAGATCCTATGGTAGAATATTTGTCTGAAACAATGAAAATAATATCGATTAGTATGGCAACTCACTTGAATGTAGCGTTGGTGAATTTTTAGAAAAGAACGTTCATCGTAATTCATCAATTCAAAAGAGAAAAACTCGTTGATAATTGCAAATATACCTTTACAAATCTTTAATCCACTTAACAAAGAACAAACATTGGTTTATAAACATTAAATATCGGAAATTCAGAATTGTATTAATTTAAAATTCAAATATGCTTATTATGACAAATTTGGTCATGTTTAATATTGAAAAAAATATTTAAAAAATATTCAAAATCTTATTATTCAAAATATTAAACAGGTGATGAGCTAGGTACACAGGTATCAATTTGGTTCGCGAAATCGCAGGAGGTTAACTTCCAGAAAAGGTCAAAGGAATTTTCAAGTTCGGATTCACCGTAATCGTAGTCAGTGTCGATTTTTAAAAGCACAATGCTGACGCTATAATAAAATAGGTCATATAGCGGTCGTTTGCAAAGCGGGTGGCTCGAATAATAACAGGAAATCGCAAGGTCAACAACAGGATCGATCCATCGAAAATGTGTATGGGCTACGCGGAAAGTTGAGAGCTCTGAATCAGCGAAAATTGTCAAGAATCAGAAGTCGATAGCAAATATAACAGATAGAGAGTATTACATCGATAGTAGAAAACCAGGAGACTGTAAGTTCAACTAGTGAAGTTTTGGAACGGGTGGGCAAGAAAATTAACGATTACGAACCGTTCAAGTTTTTGGTAGATACTAATGGTATTTATGAGTGTATTGAAACCTGCACAATTTAGTACATGGGCCTCACCTATCGTCGTCGTGCCAAAATCTGATAAGTCAATTCGGATTTGTGGTGATTTTAAGGTCACGGTAAACCGGTTTCTAGAAGTAGAGCAGTATACTATCCCGATAGTGGAAGAGCTATTTCATCGACTGCATGGAGGAAGAAGATTTTCAAATATTGATTTAGGAGAGGCCTACTTGCAATTGGAACTCGACCATGAGTCGAAATCGTTGGTAAAGGTGACAACGCCATTCGGTTTATACCAATATCATCGTTTTCAACACTTCGAACAATTGGCGGCAGACTTGGAAAGAGTGTCTTCCTGGTCAGACAGATGAGGAACACCTTAAAAATTTGGAGGAAATGTTTAAACGCTTGGCAGAGCTGAATCTTCGCTGTAATAGAGATAAGTGTCAATTTATTCAGGAGCACGTTGAATATTTGGGCCTTATCCTGGACGAAAAGGGCATTCGTTCTACAGAGGCCCGTGTCAAAGAACTTCTCGAATTTTTTGCTAAGATTAATTATTATAACCGCTTTATCTCAAACTATATATCTGTTTAACTATAAGGCATACCGATTGGTTCACTATCGTCGTAATTATGTAGTGGTGTTGGCGACAGATGCGTGCAGTCATTAGAAAAACTTTACAGACAAATAGAAAAGGTAGCTTTAGCTATCATTTTTGGGTGCGATAAGTTTCGGCAATATTTGTACGGAAGACATGTTGATAACAAACACAACACGTCGTCACATAACGTCGAATATGTACTTAGACCATATGCTGTTGGTTGACGGACATGGATCGGAAGATTGAATCAACAGTTAAAGCTTGTAAGCCCTGCCAAGAGGTAGCTCCCACAGCGACTAAGCCACGTCAGAGGATACATCTGGATTTCGCCGGTCCATTTCTGGATGCAATGTGGCTTCTATGCGTCGGTATCCGTTTTTTATGAAAATGGCTGACAATACAACAAAGTCTACGATTCGTGCCATTATAGCTTTATTTGCCCTTGAAGTTTTACCATATATTACATGAATTCGCCATTTTCTGCCAGAGTCGAGGAGTTGAACATCTTGCTACGGCGCCGTTCCATTCCGCTTGAAATGGGGAGGTAAAGAGGTTTGTGAGAACTTTTAAAACCACGATGTTGAAACTCATGAAGAGTATGGAGAAACGACCGAGGAGGCACTTCTTAAATTTCTGAGTACGTATCGCATTTCACCGTACCGAATAACAAATTTTCTAACCGTACGGTGCAGTAGATCTTTTACTTAAGGCCATTGGGAATATAAATACCGATGTCAACGGTTCGCGCAATAAATCCATACCAACTGAGCCTAGTTCAAAATCCATTTTGAAACTAGCTCCGCTAGTTCCACTTACAGAAGACGTCATATGGAAATCAGCAAGAGTTCGGAAGCCACTGGTTAAAATGAATATTTAGAGGTGGAGGAAATGTTGTATTGTAGTTGGATTCAGTTTCAGTAAACAAACATCGTTACAAACGAGGTCAACATAACCCAATGTAATTTAACTACATACTTGTCAGCGAGAACGAGGGAATTGGTAGCCATTAGCCAATATTAATTGACAAGTCATTCAGCATTTTTATTAAAAAGTTTGTATACCGTTAGCTAATAAAGATTATTATAAATAAGTAGATTTATTAAATATAAATTAATACAGACGTTTTTGTTTCTAATAGAGAAAAAACCAGATACAAACATAACACCGGATATCATTTTTCACTTTGAGAAATCGTATGTTGAAATTAAGCAGTGATTTTCATTTTGACTGTAATTAGGAAATGGCTCAAGGATCAAAAGTTATATGGCGCCGACGTTTGCTTTTACCCTGAAGCTGCGTACATGCTATACATTTCTGGTGAAAAAATGTACACCACGAAGTTAGCTGTATGAGTTGAATTATTTCCAACTAGAACAAAAAGTTCACCAGGGTAACTAATTTTAACTAAAAATTTTATTATTTTGCTAACTTCGTGGTGTACATTTTTTCACCAGAATTGGAGCATATACGCACCTTGAGGGTGCATGCCACCCCTTCTCAATTAGTACACTCAAAATAACCACAGAAATTGATAGATATGACGAAGAAGTTTTTTCGATAAATAAATATTTTTGAGTTATTCGCGATTGAAAATGTTGATTTTTTATCTAAAAATATATGTTTTAGAGCGGGTTTTCACGAATAACTCGAAAACTGAATTCGAACCTTTCAACGTTATATAACGGAAAAACGACAAATTTTTGGAGGATAACTTGTCAGACCTTGTTTAAAGAACATGAAAAGACCTCTAAAATGAGCTTTAGTAAAAGCCGTTAGCATAAAACTTAACCGCGAGTTAACCGCAAGAATTTTATTTAGGTACTAAAAATATGTTCTAGAAGTTTGAATGGTTTAGAACGCCTAGATTTGAAGAAAAATTTGATTCAATTTTGAAACGATTTTTGAAATTTTTGAAAAAAAATTCCTTTTTTTCACAATAACTCAAAAACTAAAGAAGAAACGTACAAAATGCAAGAGAACAAATATTTAGGTTTTTCTTGCAGAAAATTTTGTTATTTTTTTGATTTTTCTAGGATCAAAATTAATTGAGATATCACCGTTCTAAGTTCGCATTTGAGTGCGAGCCATTTAAACTCAAAAATCCCAAAAATGTGAGTTCAAGGAAGTTCAATTTTACAGGCCCTTTAGCCCTGTAAAATAGTTTTTGAAGCGACTAGATATCTTAAAAATTAATTAAAAATCAATAAGATTCTTTCGGCTTTTTCGGCTAAGAATCTTAATGGTTTAATACGCAGACCAACTTCTCTTTCTCTTAATTATTTGTGTGGGCATAAAACACACAGAAATAAGGGTTTTCCTTCAGTTTTTTGATTTAGTGAATGTAATTCGCTAAATCAGTAAGTTCATACTTGACACTATCTATGTTAAGTAGGAATTGTATTTATGTAGTTTGGTCGTAGCTACCTGATGAGTAGCCCAACTTTTTCATTACGAAACCAAACTACCAGCACAATGAGCTCAAGGAAAGTTCTCATTTTTTTTGTTCAGGGTTATACACTTTGCATAACTCTTGGGGTAAAGTACGGGGGGATTGATATTAATACTTTTTTGGTAGATATGTTATAAATTATTAGCCTCTTCGTTTTTTCTGATTAACTACATGTATTATGGAAATTTGTGAGGAATACTTTCCAAAGGTTTAAAAGTAACTCGCTTGATAAAATGTTTGAAGTACAGTATAGCTTGTAGTAAATTAAGCGATCCTTAAAAGAATAAGAAATGGAGGTATAACCACTTGAAAACGATAGAAAAAAAATGATGTGGAAGAAAGTTCCCAGTGCATAAATTAGAAATATTTTTCAATATCATGTATAGTAGAAAGCCACGATTTACGCTCCCTCAGATAAGCAATATTCTTTTCTGGTAAAATAAACGACACATCTATTATTTATACGAAGGTTATAGTTATCAACTGATTTAACTTTCCTATAGCCACATCTCAAATAAAATACTTTTAAAACTTTGTAAACGTAAAGATGGCGAAGTGAAAGTATTTGGGCTTCTTTAAAAATTGGGAAAGAAGGCTCAGTAACTCCTTTAAAATACATAATACGCACCCCGAATTTTTGCATCGTAATAACCGGTTTAATATTCGATAGTAGTGTTTCTTCTCGAGAAATATTTCTCGAGAATTTCTCGAGAAATTTAACAAAAATCTAATCTCGATTTCTGGAGAAAATTTTTATTTCTTTCGAGAAAAATATTTTTCCTTCATTTAAAAAATAAACGGTCAAATATAATAAAAACAATCAAAAATATACACTTTTGCGCTTTTCGGAACAAAAGAGAATTAAAATGATGGTAAGGCAGATTTATGTACCACTGCACTCTAAATAGTTCGACATTTTGTGTGAAATGCAAAACAATCATAAACAAAAAATTTTCAAGAAACGATATTTATTGAGGTAAGTAAAATATTTTATGTGAATAGCTGCTTTTTAAAATTGTTTTTTAAAATTTGACCATTTTCATCAAATAGCCATTAAAATGAATAGCCCAAATCAATTCGTTGATGTTTGAAAACATTTTACCAAAAACAATAAGGATGCATCAAACTGAAATATTTGTGGTAAAACCATATTATGTAAAGGATCTGCAATCACTGGTCTTTATAGACATTTGAATGCCTTACATTGTTTGAAAAGAAAAGAGCCAGAGCCGAGCACCAGTGGAAGAAGTAGTCCCGTGCATAAGAGATGTGTTCAAATCAACAGTGATATTCAAAAAAATCGATAAATTCATGTCAAGGCAGTGTCCGTCGATGAGTGAATTAATTGCTCAATTAGTTGCTGTTGATGGGTTTTCTTTCCACAGAATTACAAAAAGTAGCTTTATTCGACAAAGTATGATCGCTAAGGGATTGAACAATTTTCCGAAAAACCCTTCAGATGTAAAGGAACTAGTCATTAAATTTTTTGAAACTAAAAAACTTGAGTTACTAAATAAAATTAATTTTCTAAAAAACAGTAATAAAAAGTTTAGCATACCTATCCCTGGACAAATGGACAAGCATCAACAACAAAAGATTTATGGATGTTCACATATATTATAATATCACTGATTCGGATAATTTGGGCCTAATCCCTGTAAATGGAAGTTGTTCAGCGGAAATGATTTTAAATTTAGTCAACGAGAAAATAAAATCATTTGGAATCGAAATGAAAAATGATATTATTAGCGATATGTCGGATGGGACTGCTGTGATGCAAAAATTTGGTAGGTTGTCTCCTTCCCACCAAAAACTGTGTTACAATCATGGAATTCATTTGGCTGTTATTAAAGTCTTATATATTAACAAAAACGAATATGTCATTAACACACCATCATCATCAGCCTCACAGTCTGAAAATAGTGAGGATCAGAATAGTTCAAACTAAGAACTAGAAACCGTCGAAATTTCAAATAATTTATTACGACCAACAATGGCAGCTACCATCACTCAAATTAGGAAAGTTTTAAAGATTTTTCGAAACTCTCCCGTACGGAACAACATCCTTCAAACATACGTCGTCGAAGTCGAAAAAAAACAATTAAAGTTAATTGCGGACTGTAAAACCAGTTGGAATCCCTCCTTGAACGATTTGTACGGCTCAAGGAACCAATCAAGAAGGCATTGAGTGATTTAAAGTGGGAGAAAATGATAAACGAAGAACACATGAAAACCGTAAATACATTACTAGGCATTTTCCAACCTCTCTCTATTGCTGTAAAAACCCTCAGTAGGGAAGATGCCACTTTGTTAACGGCTCTTATATTTTTTTTTAATAGTCTTGAAAAACAAAATTCTAAGTAAAGAAATGATGCTTTCATTAAAAACTGAACTTTCAAAACCGCAAAATCAAGTATTTGTATCTCTAATGAAGTATCTGAATAATCCACAATAATTTTCATTTCGAGAAAAGGATGTTTTTTTCAGTACATCTTCTAAATCTGAAATTTTAAAATTAGCAAGGAATTTGTTAACTCAACTGAATGGAGCGAATGAGGAAGAGTTTATCGATGGCTCCGAAAGTTTAGGAAATCCGGACTGTTCTGAAAATCATACGTTGTCATTGCAAGAGCAGTTGGAATTATCAATTTTGGAAATGTCAAAAGAGTTTCAAGTTCACACGCGTTGTCAGGATAATATGAAAACTTTAAGTAAGAAAATAAGTATTTTTGAAAACACGGAAAAAAGAAGTGACTCAATACAATTATTGTTAAATTCGCTTTTAACAATCAAACCAACATCAACACAGAATGATCGGAATTTTTCGACGGCTAATGAATTCGTAACCAAAAAAAGAAGCCGATTATCTAACGAGGCTCTAAATGCTTTATGCTGTTTAAAAAGTTATTTTAATAGAAAGTCAAATTGAAATGTTTTACTGTCAAAGTCATTTATGATTTATTATTTTAAGAACTAAATATTTTATTAATTTATTATTTCGTATATGTAAATATACACAATACAAAATGCTGTGAATTTGTACCTCAAAACAAAATATTCTGCATTGGTATAATTTTAAAGATTTAAGTTAGAATTACATTATTAAATTTATTATTTACAATTTAAAAAAATAGTTTAATTTAATATTCATAGTTCAAAAATTAGTGTAACAATACGTTGGTTCTTAATTTGACGTTATAACCGAAGAATTCTAAGAAAATATATTTCTCGTTTTCATTCTCGAGAAATTTAAAAGTCGAGAAATCAGAAACACTATTCGATAGGAATGTACCACTTCAGCATGAGAGACCATATTCCTATCGAGAATTAAACAAACAGAAATATAACGATGTAAGAAGATAATGAGGACAAAAGTCGTGCAAAAGAAAGAATTTACGAATTGTTGAGTATAATTCCTTACGAGTTTGCTCAAAATGTGCAGTGAATTTTAATTTATTGTCAATACGCAGACCCAAATACTTGAACACATGACACGTAAAATCTTCGGTCAAACAGTTATGTACATCCTTAAAATCAAACACTAAATATCGCGACTTAGGACTAAGAACAATATTATGAGCGTTCAACCACTTCTTCAATAATAAAAGATCCTCAGATATATATTGTTTTAATGACAACCAGGACTCACCACTGTAATGGAAGGCAATATCATCGGCGAAGGCAAATAATGTCCCCATAAACTTTATTTTTAGAAGTGAATTGATGTAAATCGAAAATAAAACAGGCCCAAGTATTCAGCATTTTATACACAAATCTGCACTACAAAAATTACCCAAAATAACGCTTTGTTTGCGAGAAGACGGATAAGATTGGAACCACTGCAGAACTAGGCCTTTAAGCAGCAGCATGATAAAACCTAGCAAAAGTCTTTGAAATATAATAGGAGAGTATCCTCGGTACTAACTCCTTCACGATATCCAAATTGTTGATCACTAATAAATTTAGTTTTATTTAAAAATGAAATAGTCTGAGACTTAATAGCTGTCTGTAAAATTTTAGAGAATACAGGTACAGAGAAATAGGTCTGTAATTAAATAGATCAAATGGGTCCCCACTTTCAAAGAAAGGAATTACATTAGCTTTTTTAAAGGCAGACGGAAACACACCAGAACTAAGACTAAGGATTTTGGATTTCGTCAGGAAGAATGGGAGAGAAGAAACAGTTAGCCGGAATAGAAATAAAATATTTGTTAAATATATCAGAAACTATAGTGTGGTCCTCCTGAATTACACCCTGTAAATCCTTTAATTTAATAGATTTCGTTTTCACCCTAATCTTACCTTTAATTTTATTAACAGTTGGCCGTTGCCTTTTGGGATTATTCTTATTTTTATTAAATACCCGCTCATAATAAAAATACATTTCATTTTAAATCAATGCTGCTACGGTTTTTCGGCTTCGAATATCTTTTAGCTAAACTTTTGTTTAATGGATGAAATCGAACTAAGCAATTTATCGTCATCCAATTCTTCAGCTTCTTTACCTTTTTAAATTTAACTAATGTTGTAATGTTAATATGAAACGATGATATGTAATATTAACATCAGCTGAGCCATAGGTATGAACATCAACTGAGCCAAGTAAGTCAACTAACTTACCATAGTGAATGATCTTTGTTAAAATCTCTGGATCAGTGACAGAGCTACTGAGTGTACATTTTGACGAACAAAAATATGATCAATACATGAAGCATAAACTGGGTGCGTAACTTCGTTAACCAATGACGTCAAACCAAAAGATGACATTAAAAGTAAATAATCATGAGTAAAATTTCCATCAGGCAACAAATTTAGATTTATGTGACCTGCCCCTAACATAACCAGGTTCTTGGGTTTAATTGTGATCAACAGTTAATGCAACTCTACCAAAAATATAGCTCTTGAAAAATTACAAGAACTACAAGGTCTTCAAAATATTGAATATAAAAAATTGCATTTTTTTCAATTTTTTTTAACATAATTTTACCATCCCGTACCTAAAAATATTTAAAATGGTTTTCAACTTTGAATTCTTTTGCTTTCTTTAACAAATTTCTTCTTAACAATCTCAAACTTTCATTAATAAATATTTTTGATTTTATTGAATCGACCACAATTGATGACGAAATAGATTTAATAGCACGAGTTACGACATCCCGGATGTCCAACAACAACAACCCAAGCAACATTTATTTTAAAATCATATTTCATAAATCGTATAAATGTTTTTATCAAGAATCTAATCATATTTCAAATTATATTTTCACACAATAAATTGTGTTAACGTAGACAAAACCGTATTTTTTATAGATAATAATTTCCACATTAGATTCAGATTGTATTTGCATTTTGTCGAGGGCATATCGACAAAAATAATAGTACATCGGTATTAAGTAAATTTAAGTAGATTAAGAAACAATAAAATTATAAATTAAACTAATAAAGATTTACTGAATAAAATTATAAAAAATAATAATAATGAATAAATGTAATAAAATTAATAAAAGTTAAAGTGCAAAAATATAATTGGCGCAGTTGATAGGATTTCCTATTTCAATAGGATCTCTAAAAGTAAAATTTAATAAATAAAACGTAAAATTTAATAAATAGAAAGTGAAATCTAATAAATAAAAAGTAAAAAGTCAATTCAAGAAAAAAATAATAAAAAATTTTAATAAAAAATTTTTTTTTTGTGTGTTAATAGTAATAAGTTCTCTCAGTCAATTTTTTTTTATCAAATTAAGTGATTAAGAATATTAAGAAAAAAAATTAAGTGATTAATAAGAAAATAAATGCGAAATTTATAAAGCAATTGTGAGTGAATAAAATACAACGAACAGTCGAATGAAAAACATTGAACTCATTAATAAATATAAAAGTGCTAAATATTGTGCATTGTATCATTGTGCATCGACATCAAAGTGGTGAAGACATCCGAGAGAATATCGGACAGATAAGCCAAGGATCATGCAGCTGTACTTGTTCTGGTAAGCGATAATATTTTTACAAATTATATTTATTGAGTATATTCATCCCTGTTCATGTCCTTTAAATTTAGAATTTTAAATAAGTGCAATAATTCCCATTCGACAAAAGCATATAGTTTTAGAGATTTAGTAGATATTAAGTTAAACTACCCAAGTAATTGTACAAAAATGAATGTTAAAGAACAACTAGATCAGCTTAGGATACCAGATGCCATCAAAGACTTACCGCATTTCGACGGTAATAGTCGAACATTATTCGACTTTATAGAAAATGTCGAAGAAATTTTAGCATTAGTGAAAAATTTAGATGGTACGCCAAATGGGAAGATTAGTCTTAGGGCGGTTAGAAATAAAGTAATAGGAGAGGCCAATGAAGTGCTAAATATGTATGGCACTCCATTGCAATGGGAAAATATAAAAACTAATCTTGTGAATCATTATAGTGATAAAAGAAACGAGACTAGTTTAGTGAAAGATCTCCATAGACTTAGCCAAGGAGTAGAATCAATTGAATTTTATTATTCAAAAATTATTGATATTTATTCAACAATAATGAATAACATTAAAGTAAACGAAAGAGATCAGAATGTATTAAGATCTAAACAAACTTTATATGAAGAGATGTGCAGGAATATATTCGTTTCTGGCATTAGAAAACCTTTAGGGTCTACAGTAAGAGCAATGCGACCCACATCACTGAGTGAAGCTTTTTCATTCTGTTTAAAGAAACAGAACATTAGCTATCTGAAAACCCCAAATTATAGTAAAATTAACACCCCAATAAGGAAACCATTACATATTAAACCCCTAATTATATCACAAACCTAATAACACATATTATAGATCTAATGCACCCATTAGCTTACCCAGTTCTTTTCAACCTAGATTTAATCACAATCAATACAATCAATTTACTCCTCAAAGACCTAATTTTCAACCGAATTTTAATAACTTCAGACCTAATTTCCAACCGAACTTTAATACCTTTAGACCCAATTTCAATCAATTAAGACCATATGTGCAAAAACCAGCACCAAATAACTATCCCCAGCCTATGGACACATCGAGTGGGCATTCTAAATTTAAAAACCCAATTAGAAATAATAATAATAATTATAGTAATAATAATAATTTCCTTCGACCAACGGGTCAACCAAGATTTCACGTAGAAGAATTATTTACGTTAGAAAATAATTCTCCAAATAATTCACGAGATGATGGTAATCATCTTAATGAACATAACTCTGAAAATTCATATTATATTAACTATCCAGTTGAAAATAATCCACAAATCGTTTTGCAGGGTAACAATATTGCCCAGTAGAAAACGAAATAAACGATCAGGATTTTCCTTTACCTGCCTCGGTACACAACTTGGATATTTAGACATTAACAAACATCAATCATCTCTTCTACCTTACATACATATAAAAGGTCCAAATAATCAACTTTTCAAATTTTTAATAGATACAGGAAGTAATAAATCTTTCATAAGATCTAATCTTGTAAATCCGAAACTTACTAAAACTATTGATCCCGTCAAAATTAAAACTGTATTTAATACTCATTCCTTAAATAAGCAGATAATTGTAGAAGGTCTAGATGAATTTAGAACAAAAGGAAAACTTCAATTCCTATTATTCAGTTTTCATAATTACTTCGATGGGCTAATCGGCTTAGAGCTCATGCAACAATTACAAATAAAACTTGATTTTCAAAATTCAACTTTAGAAACCAAAGATGGGATAAGAATTCCATTAATTTTTAAGCCAAATTTTATGTCAAAACCATATAAAATAGAATCTGAAAGCAAATTAATACCACACTTACCTGTCGATGTACAGAGTGGCGACATTTACATCAAACCAGTGAAAATTAAAGATCAGTTAATAATCCCCGAAGGTACATATATACCAGTGTAAGAATTGCTATGCATACGTTGAAGTAATCAATTTTTCCAACGTTCCACAAACTTTCATTATTGACCAACCCATAAAAGTCGAATCTCTTAAAAATAATAGTCGAGCTGAAATTCATAATTTCACAGTAAATAATTTCAATAATGACAATAACATTGAAACACCAGATAAAGATATTTTAGACTTAATTCGAATAAATCATTTAAATAACGAAGAAAAAACGACAATAGCCAAATTATGTAAAAATTTCGAAGATATATTCTATAAAGATGGACAAAATTTATCTTTTACCAATCAAATTAAACACTCCATTCAGACAATCGATAATATTCCTATCTATAGTAAATCGTACAGATACCCTTACGTACATAAAGAGGAAGTTCAAAAACAAATTTCGAAGATGCTAGAACAAGGCGTTATAAGGCCAAGTTTCTCGCCATGGTCATCACCGATTTGGATTGTTCCCAAAAAATCATACGCTAGTGGAAAACAAAAATGGAGACTCGTAATAGACTATAGGAAGCTTAATGAGAAAACAGTAGACGACCGATATCCTCTTCCAAATATAAACGAAATCCTCGATAAACTAGGAAAGTGCATGTATTTTACTACATTAGATTTGGCATCGGGATTTCATCAAATTGAAATCAAATCCGAGGATATACCAAAAACAGCATTCAATGTAGAAAACGGTCATTACGAATTTGTTCGAATGCCGTTTGGTCTAAAGAATGCCCCGTCGACCTTCCAACGGGTCATGGACAATGTTTTGCAAGACCTACAAGGCAAAATTTGCCTGTATTATATGGATGATATAATCATCTTTTCAACATCACTCCAAGAACATCGAGAAAGTCTTGTAAAAGTATTTACAAAGCTCAGAGAAGCTAATCTTAAAATCCAAACTGATAAATCGGAATTCCTCCATAATGAGATCTCATTTTTAGGACATTTAGTAATAAGTGAAGGAGTTAAACCTAACCTAGATAAAATAAGAGCAGTAAAAAATTTCCCTTTACCCCGTACAGAAAAACAAATTAAATCCTTTTTAGGGTTGTTGGGTTACTACAAGAAATTTATTAAGGATTTCGCCAAAATTACAAAACCGCTGACTGAATGTTTGAGAAAAACAAACAAAATAACTTTAGATTCTAAATACATCGAATGTTTTGAAACATGTAAGAATTTATTGTGCAACGATCCCATATTACAATATCCGGACTTTTCTAAACCTTTTAATTTGACAACAGACGCTAGTAACTTTGCTCTAGGAGCCGTATTATCTCAAGGACCAATAGGATCCGATAAACCAATTTGCTACGCCAGTAGAACCCTAACTCAAACAGAAACAAACTACAGCACCATAGAAAAGGAACTTCTAGCCATTGTATGGGCTACTAAATACTTCCGACCGTATTTATATGGAAGGAAATTCAAAATCATAACGGATCATAAAACATTGACATGGTTAATGTCACTAAAAGAACCAAATTCGAAGCTAATCCGTTGGAGATTAAAACTCGAAGAATTCGATTACGAAATTGTCTATAAAAAAGGTGTTCAAAATACAAATGCAGATGCATTGTCACGAATAGAAATACATTTAAATGAAACCGATAATTCCACGCAAGAGAACAGTAACGATGAAACAATATCATCAATGAGTTCAACCGAAGAAAATTCAACAAGAGGACTTCCGATATCAAGTAGACCTTTAAATGAATTTACACACCAACTAGTTTTAGAAAGAAATGATAATTTAAACTCAGATATAAAATTAAAAATATTATTTACAAATAAAAGAAGATACACAATAAAACAGAATAATCTAGATAACGAGGACGTTATAACGAATATTATAAAAAATTATACCTTACCAAAAAAAGTAACAGGTATATTTACTGATGATGAAACATTTAAGGTTCATCCTCTTCAAAATAACGCAAGGACAGAAAATAGAGATACATGACTTAACAAATAACAGAGGACTGTTACCACTAAAATTAGGCGATGCCAGAGTCATCGAAACTTATTCAAAATTGGTACATATAATAAATATAACTGACTACGAATTGAACATACAACTAATACAACGAAATATTGAAAGTATATGCAATAGAACGGAAAACAGAATACAATACAAGCAAAAGATAATCATGCTAAAACGAAAATATAACATACCTACTATTAAATAATTTGAATTTAATTAAACCAAAATATAGACTCAAACGTGGACTCATTAACGGACTAGGATCTGTAGTTAAAACGATAACTGGAAACATGGACCACGACGATTACGTCGAGATCAACAAAAACATAGATATTCTTAAATCAAACCAGTATAATTTAGAACATCAGGTAAACAACCAAATAATAATTAATGAACGTATGATACAAAGGTTTAATAACATTTCTGAACATATTAACAACCAACAAAATACTTTAGAAGACCATATAAATAGATTTCAAAACGAAATAGTGGATAAACTAAACCACGTAGAACATATGTTAAAAGTCAATCAATACTTTGATCTATTATTCTTTGGCATTCAAATGTTGAATAATCATTTGGAAGACATTCTAGAATCCGTAACTTTAGCCAAATTAAAAATAATTTCAAAACACATCCTACACCCACAAGAAATAGAATATATCCATGAAAAGCTCAAACAACAAAACATTAATGTTAAAGTCGACGAGAATGTATACGAGTTTTTAGAATTAAGCGCATATTTTAACCAATCTAATATAATCTTCATTGTCCAAATACCTACCTTTTATCCCGAATCATTCGAATTCTATAGATTGAAACAATTACCTATCAATAATACTTACACCCTAGAATTGAAATCCCAATTCCTTTTACTCAATAAATATTTTTATCAATATGTCGACAAACCATGCATGAAAATTGAGCAAACAAGATATTGCTTCAAAACAAAGTTATTGAAAAACACACCAGAGGGATGTATAGCAAACTTGATCAACAATAAACCAGCACATTGCAGTATGATTGAGGAGCCAATTGTAGATACCGTTGAACCAATCGAACAAAACTATTTGTTCGTACTTACTCACACAGAAATCATGATGGAAACCACATGTAACAAGGACGCACAAAATAAAGTACTGAAGGGAATGGCGTTAATATACTTCGAAAACTGTACAATAAAGATAAACAACATTCAATATTCCAGTAAATATGCAACATTCTGGGATTCTGTACAAATAATCTCAACATTATACAACGAAATTAATACATCGATAACAATGAAAAATTTAACATTGGAAAAGTCAAATTTATGGACAACAAAAAACACAGAAGCCATTAACATAATAAATTTAAGAAATAATAATAACCATATTTCAATTATAGGAGCATTATGCGTTACAATCTCAATTGTAGTAGGAATCATCATCATGATACGACTGATGCAAAAGACAGCAATAATGGAACCAAGTCCAGATCCTCCAGCCAACTTACCACAGCCAATTCAGCTCAGTTGGCCTTCGCTTCATTCTTAGGGGGGAGGAGTTACGACATCCCGGATGTCCAACAAGAACAACCCAAGCAACATTTATTTTAAAATCATATTTCATAAATTCTAAATATTTTATATTTTTTTATTTTAAAATCACATTTCCATTATACATGGAAATTCTAAATAGTTTATATAAAATCATATTTCATAAAATCGTATAAATGTTTTTATCAAGAATCTAATCATATTTCAAATTATATTTTCACACAATAAATTGTGTTAACGTAGACAAAACCGTATTTTTTATAGATAATAATTTCCACATTAGATTCAGATTGTATTTGCATTTTGTCGAGGGCATATCGACAAAAATAATAGTACATCGGTATTAAGTAAATTTAAGTAGATTAAGAAACAATAAAATTATAAATTAAACTAATAAAGATTTACTGAATAAAATTATAAAAAATAATAATAATGAATAAATGTAATAAAATTAATAAAAGTTAAAGTGCAAAAATATAATTCACGCACCTTACCAAGTATTAATTTCTTTTTTTCCAATGTTGTTATGATTGACCACAATTTTGTCAAGTTTTCAGATGATCCTGGCTGCAGCCTATAACAACTGACAATATCGTAATTATTGAAAGGAATGTTTAGACCTGCAGTAATTAGCTTAGTAACCACAATCTCTCTATTGATGATATGATGTCCATTGATTTTTCAAGAACCTTAAAGCGACGATAAATCTCTTGAGTACTCTCTTTTAGATGTAAGTAAATGATTTTCAGGGTATTATAAATTTTAAATTAACAGCAAACGTCCAACCCAAGAGATATTATTCCAATATATAAATACAGTATTCCAAATTGGGCCACACAAGTAATTTGATGTGAAAATTTAAAACTGAAATAATTAAATTTAGATCATTCGGGTGATAAAAGTTCATCCGAATATGACGATTTTGACGAAGTTTCCGAACCGATTAAGGATCAAGGGAAGTCATTGAAGAATTAAGCGATTAGTTGAAGTTACAAGATTGTTGCTGATACTGGCTGAACGAGCTGGTTTTTATTTTATTTTTTTTTGTTATTTTTAATTTGCCCCCATATTTTTGGTATGCTCTGTACCGGATTATGTAAATTAAATAAGTAACTTAATAAATAAATAAAATAAAATAAATAAAATAAGTATTATTATCCAAGTTAGATGGATCGAAAGATAAAAAATTCTCCGCACTTTTGTGATTATGTTCGTATCTCGGTATATTTCCCGTATAACAGCAGATGGTTCATTTGGGTTAACAACCTAACAGTTATATAGAGATTGATTTATTATTGGCACACAAGCAAAGCACAACCATTTTATTTCCTTTTACCGAACTCTCGACCTCACTACTCACATCTACTATGATGAACTAAACGGAAAGTTTCACATGTTATATTAGAATAGCTGTACAGGTCGACATTCTTACGCAGTTGTAAAGACGCACCATTCTGCCAACGTGAACACGGTAAACACAAACTTAAACACGGAAGTAATAGTTTAGATGACACTATTTTGTAATAATTTGAATTATTATGTAAAACTGATTGGTTTTACAAATTAAAATAAAATATTTATTTAAAATTCGAACAATCAACTGTACTTCACAACATTCCAAAGAGAATTCAAATTAAATACCAATGGGATAAAAACCATAGATTCCTGTCTATCAGTTGGTTCCGTTGAATTAAAAAATTAAATTTAACCATGGGAAAAAAATTAAATTTAGAGCGGTTTTGTCAAGAAATATCTCGAGAAATTACTGTCACTGCTCTACGGAAGTCGTGAAAGATTCTGTTTAGTGCGTTAAAATGAAACTCTGTTTGATTCATTCACAGATAAGAACACAGAGATAGTTCATCATGAACAAATTGTTGGCAATCACACAAAAAAGATTTATATGAAAAAAAGTTTAACCCCATCAAAAAATTCGCATTTTCAGATGAAATTAACTTTCACTATAATCGCGATGCAATTCACTATCTTTATTTGAATAAGCCAGCAACCGATATCAAAATGGATATGGGTCTAACTTTCGGCGAGACTACACTATCCTATGAAACTTTCCATTTTTGGGCCGGTGAATTAATTCGTGGTCTCACAAATGTTTTTGAAGATGAATCCAAAAGTGATAACAATACCAGAAATGTTAAAAAAAAATTTCTTATTTTATTGAGTGATCGTAAAGTGTAGGTGAGTGAGATTGTTGATGTCGTAAATATTTCAAAAGAATGTATAGAAAATATCTTCCATGGACATTTTTATATGAAAAAGCTTAAAGCAAACACTTCACAGTACTGTTTGGCAAAAAAAAAGAAAATGTTGCAAAATCGTTGGAATTGAGTTAAAAGGAGTATGCGTGTTTTATTTTAAATACAGGAAACTTTTCAGCCCATGTAGTACGTATCTATGTACACACGTAATTTACTTTCCGCTTTTTATTTTTTAACGACAGAATATGTGTATTATAAAATACTAACCATTTTATTTAACTCTGTCTAGTTTTTTTTTTTTTGGTGATACGAGTTTTCATTTATAGTTTATGGTTTTAATTCGGAAATTGAGTTTTTGTAGATACTCGTATTATACAAATTATCATTTGATATCTGGTATAACCTATAGTTTGATTTTTTTTTCCTTTTTTGCAAAAAAAGTTACAAAGACCACAAGGTCTTCCATTTCTACTATTTTACACCACATTGGCATTTTTATTTTTATTGCCAAAAGTCCAATACCCTTATGTAGCTCTATAACCATAAATTATTTCTATGTTTTACACAATTTGATACTTGCAAGATTTATTCAAGTAAGTTATACTCCATCCAATTACAATGCAATACAAACAGCATAAAACATCTTAATCAAATTTCCCAAAGATTACAAATATTTCATTTTAATTTTTTTTTCTACATCAGTCGTGTTTCTGTTATCTTTCCATATTTACAATCAGCTTTTGTATTTTGTTTCTTTTTTTAAATACATACTACGTATATACATATTTGAGATACCATCATAATTTGCTGTGAGAAGATTTCGTATTTTAACAATATGATTGTGTGCTGTGTGTATACATAATATACTCGAGTTAAACTTCGCCAGATAAAAAACAACACCTGAAGATAACGAAAAGTTTATTAAAATGGTGAATGGTTTATCTTAAGTAAATTAGATAAAAAAAAAAAATCTTTGATTACATGTTGAATTTGGCATTTTAAGTGCCATAGGGTTGCTCTATTTCTCGATTTTATGTTGTGTTGAACAATAAATGTTGTACATCCTCAGGTCATATATATTTGTTTCCAGAAATCGGAAGATATTGATTTAGTAAAAATTCATTCCATTTTTATAACCATTTGTGTGTCTGTATCTCTGTGTCTGCATGTAAAAGGAAATTGTTAAGACGAAAATATTGTATAACATTTTTTTTTTGTATATTATTTATTTTGTGAGATGGAAGAAAGTAGTTTCGAGAGCAAAGACAAAATCAATCTTGGCCTACAGCCAACATGAATTAAATGGGTTGAACATATTTTTTTTTCTTGTGCAAAAGCAAGAAGAGAAGGTGTCAGATTTTAAATGAAATCCAATAAAACGTTCTTTTGTATATAAACCAGTTTGCTGTCTGGCGGTTTTATTGAGAGAATTTTGCGGTGGAAAAATTCCACACAGTTATTGATTAAAATGTTTTGTTCCGTTTTGAAATTATGTCAAATTTTCTGGAATTTTATCTAAGTAATAATACATACATATACTATGTGATAGAGACGTGGATGATACAAAAGTTATGTTCGTGACAGGTGGCACGCTGATAGAATATTCAACTGTTTACTACACAACTAAAAATAACCGGTATGAAACATAATTTTGATTCGTATTCATCACAAAAATAAAAACCGTGGGCCTCACTTAATTGACTTCAACTGGTAATTAAGAATCATGCATTAAAATTTATTTAAAAAGTTTATTTGTTTGTCTGTAACCAATTGTCGCTAATATGTCTAGAATTATAGTGTAGGTTCTGCTTATACGAGAGATTTTAGATTTTTAAATGTCATTTTTGTTAATCCAAATATTTTGTGTTTTAAGCAGGTTTAAAATATGCACAGTTATTTTGAGGTGAGCTCCTTCCAAAGCTTAAAGCGAACTTTACGATATATTTGTAAAAGTTGCTGAAGAAACTTCCGAACCCATGGACTCCTCCCACATTCCTTTGTGTGCGCACGTGATTCTGCTAATTCATTGTTGATGTTTAAGTACTAGTTAAAGCAAACAGCTTGCAGAAAATTCGTGAACATCGAATTGATTTGCAAGTCGACTTTAACACTGGAATTATGGACTATGCAGGCTGAAGAGCACAGATGATCAGGTCAAAATGTATATGTCAGGCAACAACATCATTTGATCCAACGTTGATTTTGGATCACAAATGGTGATCTAAAAATTAGTTCAGCTATTAAAATGTAGGTGAAAATAATTTTGTAAATGTGTGAATACAGTACGAGTATGAAGAAGCAGATTAAAAACGAAACGAGACAGAAAATCGAAATTTGGTGTTGGTTTGTTTTACGCATTTTGGTGTCGTTTCATGAAACATGATCTGATCTGGATCAGATCAAACGTCAAGAAATGCAGCTATTGATTCACATATAAGCGCCCGTATTCGAGATTACATTGGTGGCATATAAATGGGAAACGAATTTGTAGTTTCCTTATAAAGGCATTGCCCATTTTAAACTAGATGGAATCTACGTTTTTGTAGACAATGTGAATGGAGTTGGAAAAATACTATACGGCATATCAGAACTCTGAATAATCGGGCGGCACGAAAGAGATATCTTTGGAGGTAATATACGCACCAAATGCCTGATTTCCGAGAAATCCATTGAATCTTTAGCTAAAGCAACTGACACTCACGACGTTCTAATGTGGCCTATTTGAAAAATGAAGTTGATTGACTATTCAACAATGCAACAGGTAGGAATAAAGGCAATGACCTTTTGCAAAATCCTCGCAAAATCTCTTGATATGTAGTCTTCTAAAGCTATGGAGCTCTGACATGAATAGTTCATTAATTGGGACATCTTGAACTGCACGTGTTGATAAAATAGACTTTTGCAAATACTGTTAAAGTTAAAGAAAAGTTAAAATATCGTTAACGCAGATAGTGTCTTGGCTGTCTCTGTCGAAAGTTACCAGGCGACATATTTCAGCAGAAACAAATTTTATATAAAATTAAAAATTCTCAAAATAACCTATAAACTGGGATTATTATGTAGTCATTTTATAGCTAGATATACGCTCTTTTTGGTTTGTCATTGCTGATCATTCAATAAGATTGATAAGATTAGAGATAACTATTAGAAAGGCACACTAATTAAACTAATTTTCAGACTTTACAGGTTAAATTTATACAAATTTTTAAATGTTTTATGCGCCTTTCATTCAAACGAATTTTCCCAGGCTCCCCACAAGACACTTGACCTGATACATTTTTTAGGGATAACTATTGGTAAAGCACTTTAAATGAACCACTTTCCAGATATGACACTTGAAGGGTTGAATTTATAAAAATTTTATATGTGCCTTTAATACAAACGAATTTTTCCGGCCTCCCCATGTGAAATGAATTTTATATGAGCCTTTCATTCAAATAAATTTTTCCGGGCTCTCCATATGATTGGCCTGATACTACCCAAGAAAAACTTCTATACACAAATTTTAAAATTTTATATTGGGCTTCTGTCACGAATTAAGCAGTGGGAAACCAAAATGAGCCTATATCCAACCATAAAATCACTACACGGAAATCCCATTCAGTTTTTCATTTTATATATAGAATATACTGTTTCGGCTGATTTATATCGGGTGGTAACTTTCCGCTGAGATAGCCAAGACGGCTATTGGCTAACTTTAACAGATTGGCTGGGGGGGGCATGGGTATGCAAGTTTGCTAGTACTTCCTTTTCCAACATTGTCATGACAACTGTGAATGAAATCCAGCCATGCTTTGTGGTTGAAGATTCGATCAAGGCAGGAGACTGCCGAGTTAAATTGAAAGGACAATGTAACACCTATCGCAGAGTAGAATATATTGACGGTCATTAAGACGACGAAACATTCCGGTGAACTTTCTATTAAGTAGGTAGAATTCACACATATCATGGTAATCCTTCGGGTAATTTCAACTGTAGTCTACTGTAAATATAGGGCGACAGATGGACATACCGACAGATGGCCCGACACATATACCGACAGATAATTCAAAGGCAGGCGCGCCTTTTACACACACATCACTCAACTCATAGTATTTCGGTTCTCTTGCTATGTGAATACTCTACTTTCTCATCTGTCGGCTGCAATTTTTTAAATTATTTACTAATTATTTACCCTGTATATCCGGGTTAATATTACTATTTGTGGAATTACCTTCACCAGGTGAAAGTCAATGATATATTTCAGTCAGATTGAGGATAACTGATGCTGACGCGAAATTGTTGAATGAAAGGCATCTCTAAATAACACAATGGAAGACTTGGTAGTAAATCAACAATCTTTTTTAAGCAATATATCGATGCTTAATAAACGCGACCAAGCGATATGTTTACTACAAATTAATATTCTACCGTTTGCAGGCAAATATTCGGAATTTCCATCATTTCGGGAAATGTTCGAAGCATCAATCGACCAGAATGAAAAAATTTCCAAGGTGCACAAGCTTCAATATTTGAAGGGATTGTTTATTGAGGCGAATTATACAGAAGCGTGGGAAAAAATTAAAGAGCGATATGACAAAAGGAAACAAGTATAACGCAATGAATTAAACAATTTATGAACCAACCAAGTATCAATTATTCAACCGCAAAAACACTTCATCACATGAGTGACGTGTCGGATGAAGTAATTCGTGGGTTAAAGGTACTAAGCGCTGATGCGGAGACGTGGTTAGTGTTTATCTTGTTGAGCAAACTTGATGACGCCACTAATGAGCTTACTATACAGCTGAAAATGACTTTCCGACCATTGAACTGTTTTTACAATTTTTAAATGGTAGAAGTGATAAGCTGAAAAGTGGCAGTCCTCAAGCAAAATCTACCCAACCAGCCACGCGACAAAAGCACACCACGCCCAAATCAATACGGTGACATGTTCCAAGTGTAGCCATTATCGAAATGCAACGAATTTTTAGGTATGAATATCTGTGGTCGACGAGCTTTCACCACGGTAATCATCAAGCAGGCATATAGATTAAAATACCATTGCAGCACTTGCAACCGAAAACACAATTCGCTTCTTCATACGGAAATGAATACAGGTAAACAAATTATAGTGTTGGGTAACGTTGCATCATCCGATTTGCCGCAACAAGGTTCAAGTACAACGATAGGACTATGTACGGAAATTTAGTCGTATGCCACAGTAGTTCTCAAATACCAATCAATCCTTCCAACAGCATTAGTGAACGTAAAATTCTATGATGGGTCACTGCTTAAGTGTAGAGTTCTTTTAGCTTCTGGATCCCAAGTTTCATTTGTATCAGAAGCATGTATGCGGGCTCTTCGATGTCCACGAGAAAACGCCAACATTGTAATCTACATATACGATGACGAGTAGGCGTGTCACAAAATTATCATTGTTTTCGCTTTATGGGCATCAAGCCCACATCATTATTGAAGCCTCAATCATTCAAAAGTTGCCGTCACAACTATCGAGGCAATTTTTAAATGTGAAAGATTGTAGATTGTTTCAAAATTTACGAATGGCCGATACCTGAATAATTCCGTCCAGGAAAAATTGGCATTCTCATCAGACCCGACAAGTTTTTCAACATCATACAATAGAAGAAGGTCGAGTGATTAACCCAAACGGAACCATGATATCGCAAAAATGGATACAGCGAATAAATATCAGCAAATATTATGGCGCAAAACATCTAGCGACAAGTTAAAACATTATCGGCTTACCACAGTAGCTTTCGGTCTTGCAAGCTCTCCATTTTTAGCGACGCGGGTTCTTCGTCAATTAGCCATGATACTAGTGAATTAGATACTCGTTCAGCAATACTTGACAATTTTTATATTGATGATTTAATAAAAATTTTGAAGTTAAGTCAAAAAATATATTTTGGCAGAAAAAACAAGGAATTTTGACCCTCTTGGATGGGTATCCCCATCAATTGTTTCATTCAAAATTCTCTCACAGAAGTTATGTATGTTGAAGGTTGGTTGGGACGACGCCCTACCACAAGAACTGGGGAGTTAAAGAAACTGGAGAAACTTCAGATTCCGATATTTATACAACACAAACAAGATAAATATCACGATTTTGTGATGCTAGCGAACGTGCTTACGCTGCTGTCATATACTGCAGGTCTATGGGAGACCATAGACCATTGACATGACATTTTCCATTGAATATTTCAGTACTTTGCAGCAACGTAATAAGTGGAAAATTCTCAATCAAAATAAATGAGGTAAATGGCGACTTAAGGCTTCGGTGCAATTATTTAAGAGTAATGAGTGAATACCGTCATGGCCCCTAGAAGACATATTAGTATTAAATCCAACTAAATGCGGTTTAATTTGTTCTCCCGTAAAAGAAGAAATGCCTTGAATATGATTATTGACCATGCCTTGGTCAGAGTAAGATATTGAAACATTATCCACTGAATATATGGATTTCAAAAATGTTGCAAATAATTCGCAAACAGCATCTAGATCATGAGCTTGTCTATCATTGTAACTCATGAGTAAGGATAACCAACAGGCTTTCTTGTAGAATTAGTATAAAGCCAAAAATACAATGGATTCAACTTAATACGCATCAGCTGATACGTTCGTCTTTTTATACCGTTTGTGTGCCTTGGTTTTGCGGTTACATAAATTAACCAGTTTTTTGTTGAACGACTTTTCACGATACGAATTATGTTTGTTGACAATTGTTTGAATAAATAGGTCCATCCCCGCATACAAAATTTCGTAAAACCGGTCTGTCATAATTTCGATATCCTTCTATAAAAGAAATCCAAGGAAATATTTTCAAGATATCCATTTAGAGAATAATAATCACCATTTCTAAAATCAATGATTAAAATATTAACATTTAGAAAATAATCGTTCTTCACAAGGTTGCACTGATGGATGTAAATTGTCGTAAATTATCAAATTAAAATAAACAATTAATTAAAGTGTACATTGATAGTTTTATTCGTTGTTTTATTTTCTTTATATAGATATCAAAAAAGGTTGGTTATATTTAAAAGTTGCAATGTCTTCTGCGTGTTCTTTTTGCGGGTAAATCCTAAACATTCGAATCAAAAGGCTGGTTAGTCGGTTCAGTGTAGCTTCTTAAATAGGTTTTTATATTGAGTTATTTAAAGAGGCTCCTAACTAGTTGGGGCCCTAAGCTTCAGTATTGTCATTCTCAGTATAAATCCAGGCGTGCATCTTGTCCTTTTGCTTGTGCTACTTGTGTTACTTAAGCATTGACCAGCGAGTCTTTAAGAAATTTAAGTAAGAATGCGACCATAGGAACATGCATATTACTGACCAGCGAAACTTTAAGAGCTTTTCGTTCAGTTTCGTTAAATTTGAATTGTCATTTAACATTCTTTAACAAGAGCGAAAATTACCGCCCAAACTGAAGGAAGAAACGTCAAACAGTGAAACATGGCCTATTTATGTTTTATTACTTAAAATAATGTTTTATATATGTATATTTCAAATATGTACATAGTAGTGTAATGGGACAAAACAATTATTGCAAAATACAATTACGAATATTCCTTGTTTTTTGTTGTCAAATCGTGTTACGGATTCGCTGGGCGATCTGTCAAAATTTTCTTAACAATATATTTTCGTTAAATTCTGTAAGGTTTTCTTACGGATGCTTAAAGACACGCTGGTCAATGCTTTAGTCTACATGGCAAACTCGGTCAATTGTCTACTCGTGTAAACAATGTTGGTAGATAATTAAATTTTCTTATGTAATTTGTTAATTAAATTGTACATTGTTGAAAACCACATTATAAATTTTGTGCATAAAATTAAGTTCCGTAAATTTTCAATCCCCCTTATTACGAAAAAACGGTGAAACGACAACAAACCTAATAGTAACTATAGCAACATTAACAAATTATAATTATAAAGATTCAACGGTTACAATTAATAATGGCCAAGATCCGCCACCCGAACCTTCCAATGGCCCGCTATCTGGATCCGTTGAGTCTGAAGTTGTAATTGGAATTGCTGCCGCCGACCCTGATTCTTCAGAAACTGTATCTGCTGTGATTCCTATAATGGTTGTTTGTATCCAGAATTTCATCTTCGACTACTGATGAACAATTTAAAAACTTTGTGAAACGGAAATTTCATATCTGCGGTTCTAACTGTCAAAGGATTGAACCGAGACATAAAGATAGAGATTATGTTTCGTATAAAATAGCTGTGGACGCCTCTATATTGGATAGTTTGCTTTTACCGTCATCGTAGCCACTAAATGTTCTTGTTAAGGAATATGAGTTTCGTCGTGGAAATTTTCGTCAACGAAACCTAGCCCGATTTCGGGATTAACTACTTGCACCACCTCGACTTCAACACCTCGAGGAGATAAAACGCTAACTATTTTTTATCATAATGTTGGTGGCATGTCATCTAAATAAATCATCTAGATTTTTTAATTACGTTATTAGTACTGAATATGATATACTATATACACAATTACGGAAACCAATTTTCATAAATCAATTGTTGGTACTGAATTTTTTTCTTCAAATTTTATTGTGCATCGCTGCGACCGTTCATCTGTCAATAGTCTAAAATTATCAGGAGGAGGCGTTTCAATTGCAGTTAATAAAAGGATTACTAGACAAATGTTACGAACTCCACCATCAATAGAATGTGTTGCGGTACAGTTGGATATGATCGTCCAAACTATTGTGATCGTAACAATTTATTTACCACCGTATGGTACTCTGGAGGTTTATATGTTTTTTATTGAGTTTATTTCTATTTTAATGAGTGAATTTGACAATAATAGAACAAGCTTTATTATTAATGGTGATTTTAACCTACCAAATATTCACTGGGTTCCTGATGATGAGTATGATTTTTTATTACCAACTAACGTAACTTCAGTGGTTGATCAATATTTTGTGGACTCTGTGTCTATTTGTGAGTTGAATCAAATTAATGGTGTAACAAATGATAGAAATAGGTATCTGGATTTAGTTTTTTCAAATTTTCAAGATAATATTTTTGTAACGGAGTGTTGTATACCATTTGTGGATAATAGTGTTGATCGTAAAGCTATAGAGATTTCATTTAAATGTTATTCTGTTTCTGATACTCGTATATCTGAAGAAATTTCCTTTTATGATTTTAGAAATGGCAATGTTTCCGGTTTGAGTGAATTCTTAGCAAAGCTGGATTGGTCTTTGATTTTCAATGACGTAGATATTAATATTAATGTTGATAAATTTTATGAAATTTTGTTCGCAGGTTTTAATGAATTTATTCCTAAAAAAACTATGAAGTCAGTGGCGAATTATCCACTTCATTTCATCAAAGAATTGATTAAGTTACGCAATCGTAAAAATAAATGTCGACTAAAATTTATGAGAAATACTTCTTTGTATAATAAAACTAAAAAATTGGAATCGCAGAAACTTTTTTTGAATAAAAATAGTGAGGCTTATAATGAGTATATGAGGATTATTGAATTTAAAATAAGTAAGGATCTAAAATTATTTTGGAAATTTGTTAATTCGAAACGAAATTCGTCTGAGTTGCCGATGACTATGTATTTTGAGCAAGACAACAGTTCTGATCCCAACGAAATTATTGAGTATTTTAGAAAATTTTTTCAGAGTACATATAGATTCGTAAATTGTTGCAACGTTAGCTCAGGTTTAAATGTATAATTAGTAAATCCTCCGGTTCAATTTGACGTTTTGAAGGTTTCCGAGACTGATATCATGGATCAACTGGATGCCTTTAACTGGCTGTGGTCCGGATGGTATATCTTCCTCAATTTTGAAATTATTTAAGTTTGAACTTTGTTATCCTTTGAAATTATTATTTGAGAAATATTTAAATTCTTCAGTTTTTCCGGTGAGATGGAAAACATCCTCAATAACTCCCATCTATAAATCAGGTGATTGAGGCGATTTTTGAGACGATTTTTTCCAAATACATTTTTTTAACATCAAGAATAGATTATCAATTAGTCAGCATGGTTTTTTCAAAGGCAGATCAACTACAACTAATCTTGTTGAGTTTCAACGGGAAACTATTGATGCATTTGATTCTTATAGTCAACTGGATGTTGTCTATAGTGACTTCACAAAAGCGTTTGACTCAGTTCAGCATCAAATCATCTTAAAAAAACTAAATAATTTTGGATTTTCTCGAAAATTCGTTGCTTGGGTGGAATCGTATTTAACTGACTGTACCCAATATGTTAATTTGAAGGGTATCAAGCCGAATTTAATAAACGTTCTTTCGGGAGTGCCTCAGGGCTCACACCTTAGTCCTCAATTATTTTTGATATTGTAAACGATGTGCTGGACATGTTACATTACTCGAAAGCACTTATGTATGCCGACGATCTTAAACTATTCCGTCAAATTTCTGATGCTGCTAAATTACAATCCGACCTTGATTCATTATTTAATTGGTGTTGTCTGAATCATTTAGATTTGAATATTAAAAAATGTGCGGTTATGTCTTTCCCCAAGAAAAAATCGCAAATATGTTATGATTATTATATTAATAATGAAATATTGAATCGGGTTACTCAAATTAAAGACTTGGGAGTGACATTTGACTCTAAATTGAGTTTTACAATACACATTGATAAGATAATCGTAAAGTCGTCTTCTTTGTTTGGGTTAATACAACGTCTTTCTAAAGAGTTTCAGGATCAGAAGACTCTTCAGATTTTATATTCATCGTTAGTTCGATCTAACTTAGAATATGCCATAGTTGTATGGGCTCCTTACTATTCGACGCACGTTGAACGAATAGAAAAAATTCAAAAAAAGTTCACACGGCTAATGTTTTTTAAATTTAATCTTTTTAATATTAATAGAAGGCTTATGTATTGGGAAAACTTAATTAATATGCCAAGTTACAATTTAAGATGTATTGTTATGAATCTTGAGTCCTTGGCGACGGGCTGGGATTTTGCACAAAATGCGAGAAGTGAGTTTGTGTCTCTTTTACTTAAACTGAATATGAACACTATTTCGCTTTGTAGAAATATATTTTATTAATGCGATCTCAACTAGCTAAAATAAAATGATATTCTATTCCAACTATCATTCGTCTGTGTCTCTCACCAACGAAAGTACGTGGTACGTGGTCGAAGCGGAGAAAAGGAGATACCTGTTATACATAATGTAATTGACTGAGATCGCAATAGAAAAAGCGACATAGACCGAATGAAATGGAGTAAAAACTTATTCTTTTAAAAAGAGAGATAAACTCTCTTTTCGCCTTTTGTGCAAAATCCCACTCCAGATGTTGTTTTGCTGTAGCTTTATTTACAGCTGATGTTTTAAATGCTAGAATTGATAGCCCTTTTATACTTTCGCGTTTAAATCTGTATGTCCCTGTAAGACAACTTAGAACTAGATCTTTTAACGAGTCAATTAATTTTATGATTGCAAACTTTAATCATTTCGAAGATATCTTTGATTTCGGAATGACGAAGGAGAGGTATAAACATAATTTGAGAAATTAGTTCAATGATATGCATTTAATTCTAAGATACTTATTTCTATTATTTTGTAAATATATTATATCCTTTTGTTTCGTCATATATATTTATTTTATTATATATTTGTAATTGTAAATGTTCATAGTCATTAGGGAAAAAATTCTGCAGATTATTATTGTAAATAAAATAAAGAAATAAAAATAAACTAATAGTCTGGAAGATAACTGGGTTTTTATTAAACCAAAACTAAGTTACACTATTTTCGCAAAATTGATTTACAATTTGTTCTGTTCATTCTCTGGTGAAGACTTCTTGCAGGAATTTTAACTGATACGAGTATGTCAATCCAAACATGTCAAATTTGCGAACTGGGGGCCTATTATGAAATTTTTCGATTTCGGATTTTTACGATATCGAATAAATTCGTCGTATTATGAAACAAAAAAGGAAATTCGTATCGGATTTTTTCGAACCCACATGGCAAAATTCGACTGCTATTTAGTTGGCGTTTTTGTGGAAAATACGGTTTTGTAAATGATTTATTCAATTTTAAATAAATTAAGTATTATTTATAATATTGTAATATTTATAATAATAAATAATATTACAAATTCGATTTTCCAAGTTTCATAATAGGATAAATCCGCGGCGTATCGAATTTTTTCGATATAGTAAAAATCCGAAATCGAAAAATTTCATAATATGCCCCCTGAATTTTTTCACACACACTTCAGGCAAAGCTATTTTTTTTTTAAGAATCGGAAAATTTGTTAGTAAAACTTGTAAAAATACCAGGGCAAATTTTTCTTCCTCAACCTTATCCTCTTGCGTTTGGCAAAATTGAAAACAAAAAAAAAAACAAAAAACGGATTTACAAACATATTCTGAATTTTTCGCTGACGATAAATAGGATGTAAATCGTGATATAATCAATAAAGTCATCATGCCCTTATAAGAGGATTGGTATTTTCATAATCATGGCAAATCTTTTCATTGGGTAAATGTTTAGATTAAAACCTCCTGAATATAGATATTATATTATACACATTTCCTGCGGCATGGTTGAATCATCGCAGAAATTGTCTTACAGTTTTATTTTGATATTCAGACCCACGGGCCGAAATGTAAAACTTAATCCAGATAAATCTTTGAAAAAAATTACGAGAGTAAGATACTCCCTTGAATTTCTGTCATTTTGTTGTATATCAGGGTCTGGGTATGAATATACCGCTACCGTCTTCGAGCAATGACAATTCTAAAAAAATTAGCTTTTAAAAAATGACATATGTGCTGCCATATTTAACATGTGTCACTTGGCATAATCGGCAAAATAACTGCCAGCAACTAGCAAGGAATTACTTTTATTTTCTAAGTTTTAGTTACGTCTTTTAAGACGTAAGGGAAGCCCCAGCTATTTCCGAGTCTGTTATATTACATTATCTACAAATTGTCTCATCATTTGCGCAAAAATCAATCGCCTATTATCCCAATTGGCTCCAGAAAGTTCATTTTGAATATGTGTAACGATCTTTTTTATGCTGTCCGATCTATTAGATAATTGCTGCTGCAATCTAATAGCTCTTTACTGGCATGCCTCTCTGCACGATTCATAAACTTGATTATTCACCATTTCCAAGTTACGGAACAGGCAAAAATTGTCACTTGCCATTTGTTGGATGAATTGTGACAACTCGGCCAAAGGGTTCACGTCTAGTGCAGTTTCGTGGAACATCACAATAAACAATGATTTTGGTAACCCTTGAACGTATTGCTGCTTCTAACTGTATGACTGTCGGATAGCGTTCATAAATTGGGAAACTAGGTTTGATGAATCCAAGCTGCCTACTTTGCATCAAAATTGGTAAACTCGTTCTTGAGTTTTGAGGATATATTCATACACAGGATTTAAGAAATAACTCCCAAAATAATTCCCAACCATTTTGGCATACTTTCCAGGCAAAATAATCAAAATTAAAATTGGGAGTTATTTCCTTTCTTTGCGAATTGTTTCATTTCTGGAGCTTGCGAAATATTTCCGTCTCAAATATGTCCAATAATATATTTTAGAGTTATTATGTTTAAACTCGAAATTTTAAAAATTTCTGATCATCATTAAAAGGTAAATGGTATTTTTATTGGTACAGTAAATTACCGAGGAAGAGATAATGTTTTGAAAATTTATTTTAATTCGTTGAATGGTTACCTTTTATGGTTTAGATGGAATATAACCAATATCGAAATTATTGGATTGCGAAGATTCAGTTCTAAAATATTCTGGAAATGAAGATTTCCATTCTAATTTTAAAATTAAATCTCCATTTTCCAGATTACAAAATTGGAACTGATTTCATTTCGTTTTTTTGAGTTTATTTCATAATGAACTAAATCCCAATAAAATTCGGATTTATTTGATTTCTTCTTGGGAGTTATTTGCATAATAAAATAACTGCTTTCTAAAATATAAAAGTTGGGGCTTACTTCATTTGGGTTTTATAGTATAGAGTAGATATGTAAGGTGAGCCATAATTAAATGAACGATTTTTTTGTAGAATAGCACAGTAACTAAAAAAAAAATCTTTAAAACTACGATTGATGTCGTTTATTGGCATTAGGTATGAAAAATTATGTCTGGTAAATGGCCAACTTTTAGCATTGATGCAAATATTGGCTCGTTTTTAAGCACTTTTCATGACGTGGCTTAGTGTTTCGGTCGAAATGTTGGAAATATCTTGTCGATTGTTAGTTTTCAGATCGGCAGGAGATTGTGAAGACCTTATTTTCAGATAGCATCACAATAAAAAGTCTGAGGCTGTCAAATCCAATGAACTGGTTGACCCGTCCACGAAGCATTTGATATAAAATTGTCATTGTTTGAGTGGAAAATGGTGCCACCTTTTGATTGTTTATTTGGGTAAGAGTTCCCTTTATACGACGTGAGCCTATATAAGCTTTGTAAATTGTCAACAATTCGTTGGAAATAAGGAATAACTTGAAGCGCCTTAGATATCCAAGATAATTAGCATATTTCCTAGCAGCGACAAAACCATTTTCACGAAACTTGGCAGAATCCCAATATGCGTATTGCAAAAAGCCCCGTTTAAATTTAAAGTTTGGCCCGGAGTTGGAGTAGGGATGATTTATTCATTTTGGGGTCGAGTCTAAGAAATGGGTGTCGAAGTGTGGTGTTTGTCAGCCTATCTGCATCCTCTCTACAGCCTAGCTGGTTAAACCAGTCAAACTGAAACTTCAAGTTTAAGGGTTTTTCATAATTTGGGATCTCCTTCTGTGAATTTTAGTCAAAATCCGCCAAACTGAACGTGGTAGCTTCCGTGGACCAGAAAATGTATTTTGCAAATAAGTAAAAAATGTTTCAAATTAAATTTGTAAGAAATGTTTCTCAAAATTTCCGACAGATATGCAGGTTGGCCATACATCAAATTTTAGCTTGGCTAGGATGACTTTAGTCGCACATTTACTGCCACTTTTCACATATAGGTTTCTAGGGTTACTACATACGCCATGTGTGCGTTTCTCCATTATCTTCATCGGCTCTCAGTAAAAATGGCATTATATGCATTTTTTTATCAGTCAAAATTGGGGTCAGACTCGGAGTTGCAGTCGGAGACGGAGTCGGTTAGTAAATTTTTACTGTAAAAATGTCAGAGTCTAAAAATAGTATTATCGACTCCTGCTTGTAACACCCGACGACGTGGAAACAAGCTGTTAGGTCATCCACAACATTGAAAACATTGAAAATATCAAGAGCGATGATTAGCATTTTCATAGCTCCGTTACGTCAAAATGCGTATAAAGTTTTAATGTTCATTACCAGTTTTCTATATAGATGGAAACAGATGGATACAGCTTATTGAGAAGCTTTGCTGAACGAGAGTTCAAAATGTTGTATCACCTTCTTATTTAGAATTTTTCTTATATCGTCCAATAGTTTCTGATCGCTTTGATTTCTACCGTTTTGATCAAGATGTTTAGCTTAATTGCGAGCTAATACAAAAACAGTTTTGTTAGCAGGGATCGATTTAATGAGCTACGAATAAATTCTGTTTGGCTACGCGATGCCAACTTTACAAAATTCCCAGCACACGAACTCTGCCATCGGATAGTGCCTTGCTTAAGCTCAGCTGGCACCAATAACTATTGTCGCAAAATTGATGACGCATGACCTCTGGATAGTAGGTATCAACAAAACGGTAATAATTTAAATACAGATAAGCTCTGCTGGAAGAAATGTTGGTGAAGAATGGTGAGGAAACGTCCTGAAGAAGTAAAAATTAACAACTTATGGTGCATGAGCCTAAATTGACTTCAATATTCAACTGAACCCTAGTCACAACTAACCAACTAATCTAGAAACAATAAAAATCGCGAGGCGCACTAAAATGTTTTTGAAATATGAATAGAATAATTCTCAGTAAAAGCATCTGGCGGCGCTTAATCAGTAGGGGATAGAATAGATCAGAGGTAAACAAATAGATTCAGTGTTATCGATTCAACCACTCAACAAAAGACTATGTTAGACCAGTCTTAGTAAGAGTTTCGAAAGAGCTCGGGAACCACTCAAACAAAGAGTATATGTAGGGTTATTTGTGTTGGATCTCCTGAACTGCAACAAATATTAGCGGATACTTTGGTAGAGAAATGCCGATGGTTACGTCACAAAATTGAAACGTGTACCAACTCACGGTCTCTCACAGTCACACCAGTCTCATTCGATCCTAATGACCTGCTGAACGAAAATATTTCTGGCGACAATAGCTAGAGGTTACTGCAAAAGGCAAACATCAATACAGTGACACATATTTACAGTGACTCACAATTTTGTTCACGGTTTGATAAATCTCTAATTATTAAACCTCTATTCCTGAATGAAAACATTTTATTGAAAATAGTGTCTGTTTCATTTATTAATATATAATTCACGTTTTTAAACAGTAAATAAAATTTTAATATATTTGTCATTTATTACTAAAAAAAATTAAAAATGCTTCAAATAGAGATGAACAATTCTGTGTGTTGAATAAAATAGCAACAAATAAATTTTTAATATTTTGTGTAGCCTCCTTTGGCTTTAATAACCGCCTCAATTCGTTTGGGCATGCTGGCAACTAAATTTTGGTCCGTTTCTGGATTAATCGAATTCCATTTTGCTTCTGTTCTTTGCCATAATTCATTCAAATTTCCCGTCGAAGTTAAAAAATCTGCCAAATCTCGTTTTAGAACTCCCCAAGGCATCTCAATTGGACTAAGTTCCGGCGATTGGGGTGCCCAATCCAATATCTGTATTTTTTTTTATGTAGCCAAGTTTTAGTTGCTAGTGCAACTTGGGTATGTTTGGGACCATTATTTTGTTGAAAGATAATGTCCCGCTTATGATACCGCCATTTTCTTAAACTGGCGTCAAGATTTTCATCTAAAATATTTATATAGCCACCATATTTTAGAGTTGGTTGAACGTGACGCTCATTAATTGGCTCTCCTGGGCGTCTCCATACCCACTTCCTTCCATCTGAGCCAAAGCGGTTGATTTTGCTCTCGTCCGACCAAATAACTTTACACCAATCCTCAAGAGGCCAATATCTGTATGTTTTAGCGAAATTTAGTCAAAGTAAACGATTTCGTTGGGTTAATAAAGGTATTTTAAGTTTTGCTCTACCTTTCAAACCAGTTTCACGTAGAGACCGACGGATAATTTCAGGAGAAACTTTTATATTATTATCTCTAGCTAGACAACGTGACATCTCTACTGCAGTGTCAACTTTTCCACTCCGTATATCCCGAAGAATAGCTCGTTTCGTTGTGTCACTTAGCAATTTTTTCTTCCTGGTTTATTTTTTGTGATATTTAAGTTCATATTTTTTCGAATTTTTGAAATCACACCAATTGATAACATTAAGGTTTTAGAAATTTCTCGATATGTAATACCATTCCTTATGAAATTCCCAACTTCTCGAATTTTCGACTGTGTTAATGTTTTCTTAGTTGCGCCCATACGAACAACAATATTTTAAATTATTTTTACAGTTATTTAGTATTATTTACCCTTATTTATAATTTTACTAGTAAAAATGAATAAACAAATTAATGATTTGTGCAAATTTATACGATACAAAATATTGTTCACTTGCTGTGGCGTAATAAATTACAATACACAAAATCGTTCACTTGCTGCTACTCATAAAATGAAATGTTTATAACGCACTTCTGTGTGAAGATCGCATAAAAGAGTTTAATAAGAGTTTAAGAGCTAAATGTTTATCGATAATACAACAATAATTATGACTAAACAGTAAAATCCTATTTATTAAAATTCCAATATTTTTTTTTAAGGTTTTCAATATTGATAAACCCGCGAACCATATTGTGAGTGACTGTATATATGCATTGAATGCATAGAACGGATTGTACATTCTAGCTACCCACCAACTCAAAAAATTAATTTAAAAAATTTTCAATTAACATTATAGCATAAATAACTCAGGATGTCATAAAAATGCATTAGCTCATATATTACCCAATATATACGAGTATGTTTACATAAAAATATTACACCCAGAAGCAGACATACTCATTTAAGAAGGCACAATATAATCAATGTGATTTATATTGTGATGGTGTGTGGAAATAGCAAATGCAGACTTTTTTTTTTTTTTAATATACTTCGACGAAAAATTCTCTTTGGGTGGGAAAAACAAACAAAAATTGTTTTGTATAAATAAATAAATCAATCGATTAGCTTCAATAACCTACCGCAAGTTCAATAAACATTTTGTTCTACAGATTACAAAAATATTTTTCATAAAAGCAGTTATTTTGGCTGCGAACTTTTTTATTAATAATATTTTTTTTTTATCAAAAGCAATTAATTTGTTTTTTGTTGAAAATTTTCTAAAAATACGCGCGCGCGCATTTTTACATCATCATCGTTATACTTAAATTGTTTGTATGTATGCTGTACATACGTATTTTGAAATATTTTTGAATTTAGTCACGTTTCAAAGCACTTAATTATATTTATTAGCTAAGAACAAAACCACTAAAATCTATAAATTTATAATTTAATCATAATTTATAGTATTTGTCGAAGACTGAGACTATTGACATAGACGATTTTTTTGTATGTAAATATAAAATGAAGTAATTCAATTTAATTGCAAACAGTTTTTGATTAGTTCTGTGAACATAATTATACCTAGCAATGGTAAAAACACGTTTATTTACTTTACAGTATATGTACCACGTGCTAAAATAAGAAAGCGAACGTTTTTACAAGAGACGTAAACAACGCGCGTGTCAATCGTAACGAGCTCTATCATTAAAATCAAATTGTTTTGCTCGTTATAAATTCTAATGTTATAGTTTTGTTTAGCACACACAAATTCTGTGTATACAGGATATATATATAATATGTATATATATATATGTATATATATATATATATGTATGTATATATATATATATATATATATATATATATATATATATATATGTATATATATATATATATATATATATATATATATATATATATATATATATATATATATATATATATATATATATATATATATATATATATATATATATATATATATATATATATACATTGTGGTGCAAAACTATAGACGCATCTTCTTTTCAGCACACTCTTGGTTTCCAAGAAAGTTTGAGATGAAGCCAATGGTGCAGTCTAAAAGTGCATAGAAAAACAACAAAATCTACAAAGGAAATTGGAAAATGTATTCATTGTATTCACCGTTATAATTCAATATTTTGTTTTCTAGTGGTGGACATCTATAGACTTTAATAAGTAAAAAAAAGGATAAATTCACTTTAATTAAAAATAAACGAAAATTAATAATGAGTAGGGCCTCCTTTGTTCTGAATAAGCACAAATATCCTGTTGAACATACTCTCAACTAAGCTTAAACCAATTGACTCCCAAGCTTCAATCACGGCCATTTTTAACTCCGAAACGTCTTCATCTTGCTTGTTTTCAGCAAATATTTTTCGAACCAAGATTCCCCAGATGTTTTCAATTGGGCTTTGGTCTGGTGAGCAGGCTGGCCATTGCAATACCTCAACATTATGCGTTTCTAGCGATGAGCGAGTCTCATTGCTCTTGTGCACGGAAGCGTTATCGTGCTGAAAAGTTAAATTTGTTTGTCCTGTGCGTCTCTAAATATGGAAGGAGATTGGTTCTCAATAATGTTGTGTATTCTCCGGAGTTCATGCGGGTGGATGGGAAAGCTAACTCTAGCATTCCATCGATACAAAACTCCGCAAACTATTAAGGAACCGCCACCGAAATTTTTCTTAGTAAGAATTAAAACCGTCTGGACCGTCTAAATTAAATTTTTTCTCATCTGACAAAATAATCTAAACATTAATTTTTAAAAAGAAATTTAGATTATTAAAAAAAATATAATTTTTAAATTGCGAAAAAATGATTTACCTTTTTCCAGTCCGTGCTCATATTTCTCCGTTCGAATTCGAGGCGGGCTTCTTATGACGAGGCAATAATCTCAGTATAGAGTTAAGCTTTTGCCGAACAAAGTATGGATATTGTTTTAAAACCCGATTCACGGCCCAACGAGATACATGTAAGTAACATTCTCGTGCGTGCTATTTTGACTCCGCTTTTCCATGAATTACTGGCAGTTTTATTATTTTTTCGCTTATAACGATTCGAAAGCTTTTCTTTTGGTTCTCCTTTCTTATTTTGTCCGTAATTAGAAGGATCATTTAAAAATGTGCGGACTACTTTGTCGAACCGCTTCAATCTTCGAGAAATTTCCCGAATACCGATACCTTTTCCCAAATAGCAGAAATTTTACCTTTTTTTATATCGGTTAAATAACAACCACGCGGTATTGCAAGGAGTAATAACAAAAATAAATCCACGAACTTTAACTTTCAAATAATTAGAAGATACTAAACAATGCGTCTATTGTTATGCACCAGCAAACAAAACAAAAATTCATTATAACGGTATGGATAAAAATAAAATTTCGTTATAACGGTACATACATAAGTCATTGGTTTTCTATGTTTACTTAGATTTTACGTATTACACGTTTTAACTTACCTCGGATGTAGTCAATCCGATAAAATCAAGGTGCGTCTATACTTCAGCACACCACAGTATATATATATATATATATATATATATATATATATATATATATATATATATATATATATATATATATATATATATATATATAATATGTACATATATGTATATATATGGTGAAAATACGTCAAATCACAAATTTGGTATATGGGACCGGAAGTCGTGTTTAAATTTTTTATGTTTCAAATTGGTAGTACTACATGATGTTGTGTTTATGGCTATAAAAGGAAAAATAAATATCCGATATTTATGATGTAGGGCTCGTCTTAAAGGTAAGTTAATACAGATTAATACAAAAATATAAAAATGGTAAGTTCTTTAATTTTTTCATTTTCAAATTTCCCGCCAAAATTTTATTTTTGAAGTTTCTCAATGATCGTCCAATTTTTTTTTTTTCTTTAAATTTTACGTCTTTTAATTCTATTGAACATACTAAAAACTTGCGCTAGTAAAATTTTTCGTTTTCGTGCAAAATACATTTTAGTATGACGATTTACCCGTTTTTGGAATATAAAATCAAATTGTTATATGTTATTTTCAATTTTTAACTAATTTATGCTCGACCTAATAATGTAATTGTTTAAAATTATTTCGTCGATCTTTAGTATATTCTTACTTCTAATAGAAAATTAAAAAACAAAGAGGAAACAATTTGTAACAGTCCGTTCATAAACTACGTCAAGTTATTTTGGGTCATTCTTAACTCCGTCTCTCTCACTCCTTCATCACAAGTCGTCACAAAACTGAATATGTGAGCAATGATTTAATCATTTAAGAACAAGAAGTAAGTGGTATATTAAAGAAATACGCCTCTAATGATATACCTGCAAATTATTGTATTATGTCATATGTAATATCCCATAACAGTAACTTCTTAAATTACATGACGTCATCTTTTACGAAATTCTCCCTGCCCCAGCCTAAACGTGACGGCAATCAATACTCCTTCCCCAAACAAAGGCGTAACGTAGTTTAGGGATAGCCCATAAAGCTATTAGTAAAAAATTAAATTTTGGTATGAGTCATTTATTTTGTTAGTTCCAACCCTAAAAATGCGTCCCAAAATATTACGTTCAGGTACATAAACCGTAACGTAATATTTTGAAACAAAATGACTCATATTTAAAAATTTAATTATAACAGAACGGGTAGGTAGACCTGTAAAACAACATAAAATATAAGCAGTGGTTTTTGTTAACGTTTTTTGGTATAAATTAGTGTTTAAACTAATATTTCAGTTATTTTAACTTGTGAAGTTCTATTTAAATCATTTGCTTATTTAAATAACATCAAAAGTATTTCAAATAATAAGTGTAATAATGGTTGGGTACAAAAAGTGTTGTAAGCCGTTGAGTTGAGTTGAAATGTTCTAAGAGTTTAAGAAATGTTAATGATTATATTAAAATTCGTTTGCCGCGCTCGATTCATGTAACTGAAAATTCATCGATTTGTACATAATGTTATTACCGGGTGACTAATAAACGTCAAAAAGTTGAAAACGAGGTATCACCGGTTAATAATTCATTAAATTCACCTGTTACTCCGGAGACATCATCAACAGTCAATGATGAGAATATTTCGAGTATGAGTGAAAGTGAGGAATGCCAAATAAAAGTGCTCTCGTTCGTTTATAAAAAATATTCAAATAGTGAAGATTATATAACATGTAAATTTTAACCGTATAAATATCTTTAAATTTCTATCCTTGTTTTGTAATAAATTTTTTTACTGTCAATATTTTTTGTTTTAAATTTAATTTTGAATCACAAAAACGAGTGAAAAAATTAACCTGGAAAAATTAAATAAAATCGAGTTTTTGTAAGAGGACCAAAAATCTATCATTCGATTTTTGAAATTTTCAAAATAGGTAGAGGCATACTTAAACGTATTTTGCACGAAAACGAAAAATTTTGCTAGCGCAAGTTTTTAGTGTGTTCAATAGAATTCAAGGACGTAAAATTTAAAAAAAAAAAAAAAAAAAAATTGGACGATCATTGAGATAATACAAAAATAAAATTTTGGCGGGAAATTTGAAAATGAAGAAATTAAAGAACTTACCATTTTTATATTTTTTTATTAATCCGTATTAACTTACCTTTAAAACGAGCCCTATATCATAAATATCGGATATATATTTTTCCTTTTACATATAGCCATAAACACAACATCATGTTCATCATTTTTCTCAAAATTTGACACCCTGTTTTTTAAACAACAACAACAAAAAATCACGTTCTACAAAATTTTTTTTTAATCAAGACTACAAATTCGGAACATAAAAATCATAAAATTAAAACATGACTTCCAAAAATTTGTGATTTGACGTATTTTTCACCATATATATATTGTATATATAATATATATGTAATGTGTTTCGTCGGAAACTGATCGGCCGGCAAATTCGGAATATTTATGTAAAATTATCGCAAAAAATCCTTTAAAGTGGGGTTCTAACTGTAAAACTGCAAGTTATTACGTTTTCAATTTTTTGAGTAAGTTGGTGACCCCTTTTCACATTTTTCATCAAATCTCCCAAGTTATGAGCTCGATTTTAATTCTGTTCGCGGTTTTTGAAAGCTTCTAAGTCACTTTATTAGTTAATTTGCACAATTGGCCTGGTTTTTATTTAAGAATGTAACAAATTATGGGAAAGTAACATTTTTTTACGTAAAAAAGTCTCTACTTTTTAAATAAATGAACTGTAAGTGGAAAAAATGTCCCATTAACATTTTATTTATTATTATTAATCTATAGCATAACATCTACAAATTCATAAAACATTGTTACTACCTAACTCATAAAATATTCGAATAGCAATTTGTCGAATAAATAGTGATGTATAGTGATGTTATCTAACCAAATCTTTTCAACCTAATCTTTAAAATGATCAAGAACTCAAATTGGTTCTAAGTAATAATAAATAGTTCAGTTGTTCGCTAACCGATCGTTCTCAGTGCTCTGTGTTTTAACAATTTTAAGTTTGTGTGATAATTAAAAGGACAGTTTACTATATGTTTAGTAAACGCTTAATCATTACAATTAGACGTTTGTATAATCTACCACATTCTCATGTAGCCGATATGAATTTTGTATACGGTTTTTGTAATGGAAATGCACGCGCTGCTTTCGAAGAATACAGGCGTCGACATCCGTCAGCCAGGCCAGTACTGGGGTATAGGACGTTTATGCAATATATAGCGGGATTTCGGGTAGCAAAATGAAACACACAATTATCTTTAATTAGTTTTTAATTCACAATATTTATTTATTTGATTCTAGTTTACGTTTATATTTATTTTGTATTTATTTAGTTTAGATTTCATTGAATACTTTTAGTAAGATTTTGTTTTCAATTTTGTATAATTTATTTCATAAATTTGCACTAATTAGAGTCCAGCTTGATTTTGTATTAATTTTGAATTTTGACTGACTCGATTATAGATTGCGAACGGTTTTCATATTAAAATATTTTGGTTGACTTCAGTAGTCGCAATATATATGTATATCGACAATCTATATTGTCGATATAATTAAAGAATGTGTGAAATATTTATATTCAGCAACGAGCAATATCTCGCTTAAGCGGCGCGATATAAAATATTTTTTCTACGACCAATGTTAATGTTTTGTTTGCTTATTTATGTAGTGTTTAGCCGCTACAAATACATCGACGTTTTTCCGAACAAGGATTATTCCAACAACAACATGAGTGCTAGGAAGTATTACGATTAATACGCGCTACGACAAGAATTAGTCGCCTGTCGATAACACTAGGCATATCGAAGACAAGCGTATGGAGAATCTTTAAAAAAGAAGGCCTTCATCCTTATCACTTACGTCGTGCTCAACATCTAGGAAATGTGCAACAAGTGATTTCTTGTAAAGAAGTGATGTCAATTTTTTAAGGCAAATATTGTGGACAGATGATAAGCTACTTTCACCAGGGCGGGTATAACAAATTATAAAAACCTCCATGTTCATTGAGAGACAACTTTCCATGATGGTGGGAATGATCCACGATCAACTTATCGGACCTTATGTGTTACCAAATAGGCTTGATCAACACATTTTTAGAAAGCACGTTGCCTTTGCTCATGGAAGAATTTCCGTTGCTGAAGAGAAGGCGGATGCAGCAGCAATTAGATGGGACACCAGCACATTTTGCAAGGATAATACGTGATTATTTGAATGAAAATTCCCTACAGTGGATCGGTAGAGGAGGTTCTGTAGCCTGGAAGCCAAGGTCCCCTGATCTTATACCCCTAGATTTTTATTTCTGGGGATTTATGAAACAAAAGTGTATCGTGCCTATTGAAACCCACGAACAATTGACTTGTCATCGAGAAATGCAGAATGTGTAAGTTCAAAAACTATTTTTTTCAGGCGACAATGAAAACTATTTCACTCTCCTTATTGTTAGAATTTAAAAAATTCAAGACGAGAACCCAAGACGGCCGCCATAAATGGTCAATTTTTTGACATTCATGAAGATCATGAAACACCATTTTTCCACCATTTTTTTTACATGCTTTCTGTAAGAGGTGTATATTTTGAATGAATGGTTACTAATTTAAATATTTCCTTTTTACAAATAGTATCATTGAAAAACTGAGCCGAATTTTGTTTAAAAATAGATTTTACCACACATCATATTTTAACCAAGAATTTAAAAAATGCCCCAATGGTGCTACGTAACTGGTACAAAGTGTTTTCAATCGAACTTAATGACACCACTGTAACCCAAAATCTGTTAAAAAATTTAACCGTCCACACCAATCTGAATATATTTATTTTATCTTCTGCTGTGTGGGGAATTACACAATCACTTTCCCTACACCTTATTTTTGAAAATTGGTCGATAGTAATTGTAATTTGCGTGAGCGTGTAGAAAATATAAAACAAAAACCAAAAATTAAGTTAAGTAATTAGAGATTGTCTGTTTAATTTTATTTAATATTTTTGGTGCTCGTTACGGTTTCCAATTTTTTGTTATTGTTGTACATTTTTTTATTTAGATTGCTGCAAATAATAATAAAAAAAAGTTAGTTGATTTAATTTCATTTTTATTTTAAAATTTTTATTTTATCTTGTTATTTTCTACTTTTATATTTGCTTCTTGTATAGTACACAGTGTTACGGTTTAGATTATTCGTAAAATGTTCATTGATTTATTCAGAAAGGTAAAACGAGAAAAAAATGTGTGCAATACCCTTTGTGGAAATAGGAAAATCTACTTGTCATCTGAAAAATTAATGTGTTTTCTCGTTTTTCATTTTTTTTTTTTATAGCAAATTGTATGTGGCATATACACATACCCCATGTTGTATGTGAATATGTGATGGATGATGCCTATTCCTTCCCCGCGCGCGCTGTATAAATAATAAATAAAAATTTTTGTGAGATGTCATCATATTGGTGCAGAGATTTTGTATCTATAAATCTAAAATGACAACTGCTGTTCGATACATTTACATATTTAGAGATAAGTTTGTACATACAAATCTAAACCTTTTTTTTTTATATTTACAAACAAATTTTAACAAGACATGTGTGCGAGTGTGTTCAAAATATGTACAAAATGCTGCATACAAAAAAAAAAAAAATTTAATTTTCTAATTTATTTTGATTTTCCGGTTAAAAAGAAAAATACAAAAGTTTAATTACCTTTATACATAGTACTCGTGTACTGTGTGTGTAGAGGTATTGTGTATATAACAGTAGAAACAACATTTTTCATTTTGGATTGTGTTTATAATCCACATAAACTACTATAGAATCGTAGCTAGATCTGCTACACTAGTTAACGACTAGGATTACATGAGTTTAAAATGATTATTTTGTTGTTGTTCTTGTTGTATTCCTTAATTACTGTAGGGATTTAGCGTAATTTATCGTTGTTTTATTTAATTTATTGTGTTGTTTCGTGTGGGAGAAAGTTATTATTTTCATTCCTTGGTTGTTTGGTTTAATTTGTTTTCACATATTTAAAGTAATCAAATTTGAAGTGTGATATAAATTGAAATGTAAGTGGGAATGAATCTAAAGTTCAAACATGTTCCTATTTTAGGATTTTAATTAATTTTATTAAATATAGCTGCCAATATCTTACACCAGACGGTAAAATCAGTTGATCGGTTTTGTAGGCAGTCACGACGACTCACGTCAACTGGCTCACTAATAGATAAATGATGGTTTGGGCGAAAAATCAAAGCATGGCTACTGCTTTCCACCGAAAATAACTCCTAGGCGTTTTAAACGAATAGTATATTTACTAAACGTTTTATTTAAATTCAGCACCCTAGGCGTTATATTTGTTAAATATTTTCACACTTCACTTAATTTATACATAACTATGAAAAGTGACCATTTTTGTTGGACAAATACCCACTGATTTTTGAAAAACAGTGAAAGCTGTAATTTTTTGGCTTTGAAATTATAAAATCGGTTTCTACATAATTGAATAATTGATTAAAAAATTGCTGCGCAACAACCTTTGAAACCATTTCGGTAGTCATATTTTGTTGAAGCTTAACTCCTCCTGTCTGGTACGATTGTTTACGGAGTTAACAACAAAGGTGTTAAATGAAAACCTTACTATTATAAGTAAATTCTGACCAAAAAACTTTGAGTGGGAAATTCTCATCTGACAAATCTGAATAATTGTCAGAAAAATGCATGTGCTTCAATATTTTTACGACATCTCGGTATATCTTTAGCAACATCATTATGACGAACCAGGGTCACTTAATAACCGTTAAAAACTAAGAATTTTTTGATAGGAAATCAAAGCCCTACTCTCTCTATTTTCAACCAAAATACAATCTATCTCAGGGGAGGGCTATCTCAGAGGATTATTCCTGGGGCCCAATTATGAAATGGATCGCATTTTGTATTTTTTGCGATTTGTGAATGCGATTCGCTTCGTAGTTGTTTGTATTATGACAAGCGATTGTCGCATTTATTATAAAAAACTTTTTATTGGCAAATAAGAAAAAGAAAGAACAAATAATAGGACGGACGAATCATTCGACCAAGAAGGCATTTTTCGAAAATATACTTTACGTCATGTCACGATTAGTTTGAACCCGTTCTGAATGTTTGGTCGTTATAGGCAACCTTTTATTAACGAATACTCTTAGAATTCTAATTGAGTTTATCATCTAAATTAAAATTTTCCGCATTTAATAATAATTTTATTTAATAATATTTTCAATTGATTTTTTCGGCTTTTTTATAGACAAATCTATTAATTGTTCATGGCAATCCCAATATTTTCTATTTGGTAAATCAGAAAAATAAAGAGGCCAATCCCTCATTACATATCTAATGAAAAAAATAGAAATATCATTCCCCCCTCCCCGTAATATTAACCCAAGGGCCAAGAGTTATACCAATGTATTCCTCTTCAAAAATGAGAACCCTCCATGAGTTAGGTAGTTTGGTTTCGCACTGAAAATATGGTCTACTCATCAGGTAGCTACGACCAAACTACAAAAAATACAACTCTCGCCACTTACATTAAGTATCTGTCTGTAAATATAAATTCTTAATAAATATTCGTGTGGGCATAATACACACACAAATGATGTTTCTCCATGGGTTTTTGATATTTGATGTAGTGAATATAATTCGCTATGTCAGTTCGTTTTGGCCAGATACTTAATGTAAGTGGCGAGAATTGTATTTTTTGTAGTTTGGTCTTAGCCACCTGATGAGTAGACCAGCTTTTTAGTGCAAAACCAAACTACCAACATAAAGAACTCATGGATGATTCCCATTTTTGAAGAGGAATAAATTGGTATAACTCTTGGCCCTTGGATTAAAATTACGGGGAGGGGGGAATGATATTTCTATTTTTTTCATTAAATATGTTATGAGGGATTGGCCTCTTTATTTTCTGATTTACCAAATCGAAAATATTTTGGTTTGCCATGAACAATTGTCTAAAAAAAAAGCCGAACAAATCAATTCATTTACAGACAGACAAATTAAATTCTTAATTAATAATATTTTGTAGTGAGTATTAACCATTGTTTAGCAAATACTATGATTTATAAATACGAAAACTCTGGTGACAAAAACATTAACTATAAAATGGAATTGGAATTGCAATATAAGCTGTATTTCCATGAGAAAAATTTAATTCGAATTATTTTTTCTCATGAAAACATGTCAATTGAAAAAAAACAACAAAAAGAAAGAGCAATTTGGCATCTGGTAGGAATGAATTGAATAATTCAAATTTTCCGTTTGAATTATTTAATTCGTGTCGCAAGCAATTGTTGTAGTAAAATTCTCATCGATCTACGACTTTTATGAACTCAGAAGGAATTCGACAAATTCCTAATTTGAATTCAATAAATAGCATTGTTGTTGTAAATTGACAAATGAAAGGTCACTATCATTTAATTGAAATTTTTCCATCGGTTCTTAAAAGAAGGTGGACCCGCAGCATTTTATCAAGAGTGCACGCTTTTACTGACTAAAATTATTTAGTTAGCGAGTTAATCGCAATGTCAATACCGGATTCCGCTTATATCCTTGCACATTAGGTATGTGGAGCGATGTTAACCAAAGTTGTAGAACGTGCTTTTTATCAATGCCAAGTATGTTTTACAATCATAATTGCTAAAATTGCGGGTTCTACTCAGTCAAAATTTAAGGTATCTCATGGAAGTGAACCTTAAATTAATATGGAAGAAAGGGAGAATGGTTTTTGAAAGTTGGAGTAGTCGTTAAATGTAATGGGTCAACAAGAAGATTGTGAAACATATAGCACATGGAATTTAAGAAGATCCGCTTTCAATATGCACGATTGATTAGTGATAAGGCTGACCAATCTTGGTCTAACGATGAACAAAGTATTCTGTTAGTCACTTTTATACAAACTACAATTTGAAAAAAATCAAAAGAAATTTTCCAAGTAAGCTTTGTCCGACCCAGAGTTTGTTAAAGATCTAGAAAATTTGATGGCAGCTTATTTTCTAATTTTCCACTTCCATTAGAGCTAATCCCGTTCTATTTCAGTCATTGTCTTACAGTGTTTCTACGACAGAGTAACTCTTTTGCTTTTCTATGGAAAGCGTGGGATCCTTTAAACTTCAGATAAAATGGCTTTTATGACCAAATATTCTTTTTTCGGACTGATGCCTCCCTTAAAATTTCGGTAGTTAGGTTTCCATTCTTTTAAAATTACCTAACAGGTGAAATCAATCTAAGTTAACTGCCTTGACTCAATTTTATGTTAAACTGTTTGCATAACTTGTCCCAGAGCTATTGAATCTTGAGGCAGAGACCGGAGATAAGATCTCACGCCATTCCAACTGGAATGTATATAGGAATGTACATGTACAATCCAATTAGAATTTCCGTATTTGAATGTACATGCGAACTCCAGTTGGAAATTTGTGTATTTCCTAAAAAGGTTTTAACCTTTATTTGGATCTATTCTCCAAATTTTTGGTTATTAAAAATAAAATACCTATGGATTACCAAACAAAAGAAAGTGGCTCCAATCCTGACCCAATTATTTCCTACCAAAATAAGGCAAAAATTGTTCAATTTTTTTAAAGATGTGCGAACCTGGACAAAACATTCTTCTAAATTTAGAATAGATTTTTTTTTTAAACAACAAGTGATCAGACGACAAAAGCTGATGACCTACCCTGACCTGAAACCATTCCATTCGTCATTTTTATCAAAATTCTTAGACGGAGGTCCTAAAAAGTCAGATCAATTCTGATTCAATGAAATCTGAATCTTGTAAATATCGCTTAACAATTCCGACCGCTCTGATCGAAATATATTTCAAAGCTAAACTTAATTCTCCCTACATGCAACCTTGTAAATCGTCAAGTTCTAATTTATTAAAATATTAAAGCATACACTTTCAAAAGTGAAGTACCAGAAAGCATTTACTTGTTTTTTTTGCACTCCACCAAGATTACGATGGCTATCTAAAAAATTTTGTTTGCAATAGGTGTATTGGTTTGTGTTAAACTATTTTAATTGTACATTTAAAAATTTCAGTTACAACGCCTAGGCGTTTTATACGAAAGGGAGCTTTAAACGATTTTTTTAGAGATTCGAAAAATATGGAAATTTTTGCCACTTCCGAATAAAACGCTCAGGCGTTATTTACGGGGGAAAACTTTAGTAAAATTTGTATTAAGAGGTCCGATTATGTAAGCATTAAGAGTTTCGAGTTACGAGAAATGTGTAAGACATTACGAGTTCTCGTAATTGAGACTTGTTGTTGTTTTTTTACTCCTACAATTATTTAAGTACGACGACAACTCCTACTGATTAAAAAGATTATTTTTAAAGAAAATTTGTCAACACATTTCGAGTTCTCGAAACTCGTAACTCGTAATACGAAAGATACATAATTGAACTGTTGAATTTGCTAGCTCCAAGTGAAGACATTTTTCTTTAGTCTCAAACTGAAGGATCGGGATTTTTTTCCATCATCCATTTCGGACAATAAGAATTTTCTCGAGTCTCATTTGATCATTGTAATTCGTCGAAGTTATTCCAAAGGTTCGTGAATTAATTGTTTCGCCAGATGTTCATATAAGACAAAATAGATAAGGATGTCTACTTCTACGAATTATTGGTTGCGAAGTAAAATGATTTGCAGACTAAGAGGGTGATAATATCCATTCGTCATGGAAAAGGTAAAATCTCTTAACTATTAGGTTGAAAAGTAACAGGTAAAGCCATCCCTGACTAAATGGAAGGCGATTACACAAATTTCGAAACCGATTAATATTCCTCAACTCCGACTATGTAGTCTAAATTTATTGGTTGATATCGAAACCACTGAAATTGATTTGTTCAATAGAAATGTCTTTACAAATTGACGGTGGTTAGACAAAAAAGGGAAAAATTGACCATTGTTATGTGATACAATACTTTCATTTGAAAGGTCGTAGTCCAATCAATATCAAATGGGGGATCTGCTCCTTTATTTACAATAATGAAATATTGGGCGGCAGAGTTTAAATGAGGCCGTACTTTGCAGTAGTAAACATAAAATGTCTAGCAGACATGTTAGGCATTTCAAAACGCACGGAATATCGCATATTGCCTGAAAATTTGGACGTTGTTGGCATTTGCCCACAATGGAACAAAAACAGCGTCGTTAGGGCGTTCCAATCGAGTGTTCACCTATGTTTCACCGCAATAAATCCGGGTTTTTGCGTCGTTTTATAACCATTCCACCTGAGATGAAGAAACAGTCAAAACAATGGACAAAAAGGGAGAGAATTGGCTCCAGGGAAGGCGGAGACAGTTCTATCTGCTGTCAGGGTCATGGCATCAGCTTTTTGGGATGCGCGTGAGATACATTTCTTTGATTATCTTCGAAAAAGAAAAACAATCAACGGCAAGTATTAAGCGAATTATTGCAGCGTTTGAGTGATGAAATCAAGAAAAAATGGCCGCATTTTGCTAAAAAGTAAGTGATAAAAACGTTAAAGTTTTTATTAAGTTAATTATTATAAGTTTTTTAAATTTTTTAATTCTGAAGATTCCCCGCCCGAAAATGGGCCGAAATGTAAAACTCGATTTTAATTAAAACTGGTATTCCCCAAGGCTCTATCTTGAGGCCTATTTTGTTCTCGCAAATAATTTACAAATATATTCATTTGGTGATCCTGATTCTATTGAGGATAAAATGAGCATGTAAAAAGTTTAGGTTTGGTCAATTTTTGGTATGATTGGATGTCACGACACCACTTTTGAAAATTCATTTTTGACAATAACAAACTGAAAGAAGTCTGAAATGTTTAAACTGTTGTAACGAGCTCGTTATGCGAAGTCAGGCATGCTTGTTGCTGGAAGCCTAGCTTATTTGGCTTTTGAGCTAGTATTAATTTTTACATGCCCAATCAAGTAAACACCATTATTCCCGCATTATCATTACATCAAATAAATATCTGGATTGCAACTAATCATACATAACGACTATCTGTATCCCATTTAGTTAAAATCATAAACCACCAAAAACAATTCGTGCCAAATTAAGTATTAAACTACAGCAGTTTCTCATCTCTGAGGAGGGTAGAAACATTTCTTCAGAAAGACAAGTTAACTTGTTCAAAAACTTACCCGTTCCTTAAATAGCTCTTCCAAGAGCTCTCTTTTTTGGTAGCTTACTATATATTCTTTTCGACCGTAGTTCAATTGACTTCACTAAAAGACGAAATAACTTTTTTATTTCTGGTAGATGTTCTCCACCACATATACAAACACACTGATTTAATCAACAACCGTGGTGGTTTGGCGTCTATTGGAGGGGGAGGACCAAAGTTGAGTAGATTAATCTACCAGCTCCGTAACCTTCCAGTAGGGTGCGCATCACGTGAGCTGTTCTGGTCATGCATTAGGCAGCTGCATGATGGGTACAACTGTATAAGGGGTAACCTGTTCACAACTCGCAAGTGTACGTGCTGTCTCCTCGTGCCAACCACTGGTAACTAAGGCCATTTGGCACATTTTTGGCCATTTGGCACAGGCTAAAGTACGGTGCTAAAGGAGAAAAACTTGACAAAAAACCCTAATCTAAGGTGGAACAGCATATGCCGGTGGATGAATGGCTGATTTGCAATTCCCAGCAACTCGTAAGAGTAAAATCAAATGGAAGACGGAGCAGGGGTAAGAATATACGGGAGTGGGACAGTCCTCTCGAAGTCCTTGGGTTCCAATGTTACCGTCTTTCTAGCGGAACTACATTCTGTAGTAAACATCTATGAAGGAGAGCAATGAGCCCAGATAGTATGTATCACGTACCGGCTCGGCTGGCAGTATTATTAAGTTCATTACTATACGTTGGTTTTTTATCCTTGGTTTTATGACGTTAATTACTGAGATATCAATTTAAAGATTGATTAGTTTGCAAAATATATGATAAACACAATATAGACTGAGCAAAAATATAGGTAACATTCCGTATTTTTTACGTATTTTCTAACTATTCTTATAGGCTGTTTTCGGACAACAAGAAATTCTAGTTATATTCCATACCTTAGCACACAATCTAAAAGGCGGAACCTCTTTCTAAATAGTAAGTATTTCTGTTCCAATAAAGATAAAAAAACATACTATATAACTTCAGGAAATTGTGCGTTTAACACCGTGAAACTTTTAAAGCACCTGTCAATAGCCTTACCAATAACACGTTGCTCTTAAATTCAGCTGAAAAAAAATTCCAAAATTTCATTCTGGGACCAGCTTTTTGACAATTCTACAAACACTGTCATTATTTTACTGGGCTTTCCGTTCGTAGTTAAACCCAGAACCTCCAACTTTAATTTTAATTTTCGTTAACCATTAGAAACAGCTTAATAATTCCACACCGTTAGAATTTCTTTACTAGCTGATTTATTTTTTCATTTATTTCTGCTTGTTCACAAACTGGAATGAATTCTGCTACTCATATAAAAGTCATCTCCTTTTCAGTTAAAAGCTTTTCCTAAGTTTTTTTGTTTGTACAAATAATGTTTTAAAAACCTAAACACCTTAATCATTGGGAAATTTCATAGCTTCTGGTAATACTATATTACTACCGAGTGCTTCTATCTATTAATGAATAGTATTTATGTACAATATAAACCGTTCAAAAGTTTGAAAGCAACAAGGTAAAATTAAGTAAAACAAAACAAAGTCATCTAAATTTATTTATATTGGATATAAAATTGAAAATTAAACAAAAACCAACTTAAACGAGCTGGAGAGACTTCTGTGAAAAAATAAATAGGCTGCCTGCGGCTTGTCGACTCCAGAAGGCACTCTCCTTGGACCACCGAAATCCGTTGGGATCTGTAAGGAAACCGAATGGAGAGACAACTGAGAGGATCCTCTCGAATGCCGATCCAGAGAGGAAACTCTCGAATGCCTGCTGAAAGGCCATTTCCCAGAGTGTACTGTACTTGGAGGCCAGGAAGACCTCGATGTAAACAGCGAGCATCCCTACCTGATTCCAAGGCAAGCTTACAGGTTCTCAAGAGAGATCTTCACTCCCGGAAAGATAAGATGGGCCGTCAATTCCTTTGGTCCCTTTAAATCGCCGGGAGGGGATTCTATATATCCTGCATTTTTACAGCAAGGCCTACAAATACTGTTGCCTTATTTGATTAGACTCTTGTTCCAAGAAGCTGGAGGGAGGTGCGGGTGATTTTTATCCCGAAAACGGAAAGAAGAGCCGCAGAGGACGTCAGGTCTTATAGACCCATTAGCCTCACATCTTTTATTCTGAAAACCATGGAGAAGATACCGGGCCTACATATTAGATCCAATGCCCTCCTAAGGCATCCTCTAGACCCCAGCCAACATGCATATCAGGCTGGGAGATCGACAGAAACAGCGCTCCACGAGCTGACAACAAATATCGAAGATACACTTCGGAATAAAGAGGTTTTGTTATGTTCCTTCATCGATATTCAAGGGGATTTTGTCAATACCAAGTTCGAAATGATTCAACAACAAGACTCCTCCACCATAGGGTAGATAATCAATATGCTTACAAACAGGAGGATAACGGCCTCCTTTGATGATAAAACCATCACGATTGCGGCTACCAGGGGTGTTCCCCAGGGGGGAGTCTCTCTCCCCTTTTGTGGCTACTCGTGATGCATGGACTACTTGTAAGATTAAAAAACTCTCACTTCTCGAATATCACCTATGCGGATGATCTAGTCTTAATGGTCAGGGGGAAATTCGAGAGTACAATAGTGGAACGTATGCAATATGCCCTCGAATTGGTAAGCGACTGGTATATTGAGACGGGCCTTAGAGTAAACCCCAACAAAATTATTTGTACTTTCTTTACAAATCGAAGGAAAACAATTCTCCCACCTCTATCTCTAAATGGGGAAATTCTCCAAATGTCGACGGAGGTTAAGTACCTGGGAGTGATACTTGATCAAAAATTGACATGGAAACCGTTTTTAAAATATATTACAAACAAGGCAAATAGGGCGCATTTCACCTGCCGAAGAATGATTGGCAAAACGTGGGGTCTAAATACCCAAAGGGGACTTTGGTTATACTCAACCATCGTAAGACCAATAATCTCTTATGCGGTGTTTGTGTGGTGGCCTAAGACAGAGCAAAGTGGTGCCTGCTCAATATTGAATAGGATCCAAAGGCTAGCTTGTTTGAGTGTAACGGGAGCAATGAAAACCTGCCCTACAGCTGCTCTTGAGAAGCTATTGGGGCTCTCACCACTACACTTGCACCTTAAAAGAGTAGCTGGTTCAAGGACAGTCAATCTAAAAATAACATCTCAAATTAAAACTATTAGACCAGGATATAATAGCATCCTGGACAAATTGAATCTGAGCGAGGAAATAATCCAACTATCAGACGAGATGTGTGCTTCGATGTCTCACAAAAACAAATAGAGAAAAACCGAGATTTACGTAATCTCGGACAGCCAGGCGGCATTGCTTGTCTTAGGAGCATTTGTCTTCTATTCCAAAATAATCTAGAGCTGCTATTGCAACCTTCTAGAACTCAGCAGGGAGAACAAAGTAACCCTTTTGTGGTTCCCCGGCCATTCCGATATACAGGAAAACGAGGAGGCAGACCGCTGTGCAAAAGGGGCAGCGGAGTGCCCTTTCCTTGGCCCCGAGCCTAGTATTGGTTACTTCAAGAGCCATCTGGCAAATGGCATGAGGAATTGGGAACAAAAACATACGAAAATATTCTGGGAGTCCTTCATTAGGATGAGGCAGACCAAAAAACTATTAAGCTATTATATTAGACGTTTAGATCAGGCAATCAAGATGGATAGAGAGTCTCTAAAATCCCTCACCTGGTACATAACAGGACATGGCCCTTTTAATGGACATCTGGAGAACATGGGATAGTCCCCTACATACCGTTGTAGATTTTGCAGCCTGGAAAGGGAAACATCCGAACATCTACTATTCACGTGTGATGCTATAATCCATAAAAGACTTAAATTCCTCCATGCATACACAATACAGTGGCCTAACGTCGGTACTTTAAATATGCGTGAGCTGGTGGTGTTTATCAAGGACTTGAACCTCCACTTGACGTGAAACTTTCTGAGGATGCACAATAGACCTCAATGGTCGCGGTGCACAGGGCTAGTAAAAAAAACAAAATAAAAATTTAACATACAATATGAAAATATGTGTCTACCTTTTTAATTTATTATATTCTCGCATATTCTAGGCGTTCTATTAATTAATTTCTTAAAAAAAACTTCATCTAACTTGTCTCATTTGTTCTCTAGTGCCACAAATGTTCTGAGCTCGTAGGATATCGTTTTTCACCCTTCTATCGAGTTCATCCCAAACAAGTTCAATGGGAGAATGGTCAAGGTGATTGAGATGGCTATTGTATGATTTTTAAAATCTTTTCATCTTTTTTTTTGTTCAAAAAGTTCTGGCAAAGTTTTGATGAATGCTTAGAATCAGTATCTTGTTGCAAAATGAATACAGGACCAATGAGATTCAGCCCACTGGGTATTGCGGAATCCTAAAGAATTTTCAAATAGACTTCCTTGTTTAGTTTTTCGGTTATCCTCACAAGATTTACGGGTTTACTGTTGCCAAAACACCCCAAACCATGACATTACCTCGACTATGTTTGATACTAGGCACTGTACATGCTTCTGAAGCCCTCTCTTCTTTTGACCGGCGTACAAACACACGTCTATTGGATCCGGAAATTTGAAACTTTGATTCATCACTACAAAGGTCATTTTCCCATTGGCCTATTGTTCTGTTTTTATGCGCCTTTGGCAATTCTGGTCTATTTTTCTTATGTCGAATTGTTATTTTTGGTTTTTTAGCTGCAACACATCCTCTAAGTACCGCAGAAAGTAGACGTCTTTTAACAGTTGTTATTGAAATGTGTGTTTCTCGCCTATCAATCAGAGATGCGGTAATTTGTGATGCAGTTAAGCGTCAATTCCGTTTAGAGAACTCTGATGAAGTTATCTTCTTGATTTGTTGTGGGTTTGGACCTACCAGATCTTTTTCTATCTTCACTTTTCCCAGTTTCTTGTTTTATAGCAAGGTTGTAGTGGAAACCTTTACAAGAAATTCCGAGTCTTTCTGGGATTTGATGTTCACTGTATCCTTCTTCACGTAGGGTATAAATAGCACATCACTGTTCAAGCGTGATTTGCTTGTGTTTTGCCATTTTCAGAAGAAAAAATACGGTCAAAACATTAGTCGAAATCCTTCGAATACAGACAATTTTAATAACACAACTTTCGCGTGCCAATGCTCAAGTGTGACTAAATAGGGTCCAGAAAAGTTAAAACCACAAAATATTTTCCAAAAAAACACAATATTGTATAAAAGATTGTACCGAACGCATTAAGTCATGAAACACATGTTTCGTCAAAATCAAGGAATTTGTTAAAAATTGATGAATGTGGGATGATAATCCTTTGTTTTTGTGTAAACAATCGTAAAAGGACGTAAAACTTAATTTTATTGCTAATTTTTACCGCATATAGTTGGCAATCCAAATGTGCTTCCAAACTTTTGGACGGCATATGGGGAAATAACTTAAGGTAATACTTTAATTTATTATCAAATGTCAATGAACTAAATGGAAACAAAGTAAGTGAAATAGATTTTACAATAAAAATGATAATATAAATCATCTTTCTTCTTACGTTAATAAATTAAGGGTTACCCAGTAACCTTATCAGATTTATTCGAATATCACTTAAAAATGTAACTATAACAAATAAATGATTTTGGCATTCCTAGGTCCTAGAGCCAAACATTTCACTGATAAAATAGAAATTTTATCGATTAAAGTCAGAGGGTGTTGGGGGTGCGCTTCAATAGGGTAGGAGTTGACCGTTTATAGCCACGACTTTCGTGAACTATATTCCAGCTCTGCAACTATGTAGAGGCCACCAAATGTGTCTAGTATACCTCCTCGTGGTGACACCCGGGCAACGATTTTAAAATCGGCTAAATACTAGAGGCGAGTGGATTACACTATAAATATACAATATGCAATGAATAAAACAGAAGGAAAAAATACCCCAGGTGGTAAACCAATAGAAATATTGGGCAATCCACTCTCTGATGAGACTGGCCCTAAGGATTCTGGGGAGGGCCGATCCTTGCATACACAAAAAAACAAAAATATGGAAATAGTAAACAGCCCGTTCCACAAGGGAGGAAACGTTGCTAGATCTCCTGAGAAAACTTTTAATTTCTCATCTGAAAATTTTAACATGGAACAATTCCAAAATAATAAGGGCGCAACAGCAGCACCCCAACAAGCAAGTATAACAACCTCATATAACTATGGTGAAACATCTATTCTTGAAAGTGGTACTTCAGAAAAAGAGCTAACGTTATACAAACAATGGCAAAAAGTAACTGATGAGAAAAATCAGCAAAGCATTATTATTCTCAATTTACAACAACAAATTGACGAACTAAAAAAAGAAATGATGCAATTAAAGCAGAACGAAACTCAAGCTAAGCCATCAATGAAGCAGAACCAGAATACCGAACTTAACGCCAACAATGTTAAATGTCCAACCGAATCATCAATAATACAGAAACAAAACACCAATTCTAATGTTAATAAAAACGTTGAATATCAAACCGATGAGGAAGACTTAGCTAAAGAAACAGAATGGATTCGTGCTAAGTCTAGAAAAAGTAAAAAGAGAAGGTTAAATAATACACCGTCACCACCACAAAAACCACAAACTCTGGATCAAAACACTCAGCCTCAAAAGGTTGAGACAAATATCAAAACAGATAAAAAAACACCTCCCCCACCACCGATCATAGTAGATGATGTTAAAAATTATCACGTTTTCTATGATATAATTAAGGCGAGTGTTTCAGAAGAATCATTCATCACTAAATTGATGAATCAAAATAAAATAAGCATCAACGTAAATAGCGTCGATGCATATAGAAGCGTAGTGAAAACTTTGACCGAAGGCTCATTTACCTTTCACACGTATGAAAATAAACAAGAAAGGCCAATCAGAGTTATGGCAAGGAACTTACATCATACATGTAGCCCAGAACGAATTAAAGAAGAATTATCATCGAAACAATTTAAAATAATCAGCGTAATGAACAAAGTTAGCTGGAGAAATAAAAAGAAGCCAGACATGTTTGTACTAACATTCAGTTGTGACGAAAATATAACTAAAATATATAAGATCACTAGTTTATTGGGTTGCAAAGTGGAAATTCAACCACTTAGAAAGTCTAAACTAATTCCGCAATGCCAAAAGTGTCAGGCATATGGACATACGCAAAGATATTGTGGCAAACTTCCAAGGTGTGTTAAATGTGCCGGACACCACCTAACTGGAAAATGCGACAATCCACAAGCTCAACTTAAATGTGTACACGGTGGACAAGGTCATCCTGCTAACTATCGAGGATGTATTGTTGCAAAGGAAATTCAGAAAATGAAAAACCAAAGGATGAATAAAACTCAAATGTATGGCCAGTCAAATCGATATGAGAGGCATGCAAAACAAGACAATGGGCAACCATTTGGCCGCCAAATAAGAACTGAAGGTGTTACATATGCTGAAGTAACAAGTGGCGTAGTCAATAAACCCCAGCAAAAATCTAAAGATGTAGACATCAGTCAAACATTACAAGATATTCTCATGAAATTAACAAAATTTGATGAGAGGCTACAAAAATTGGAAGATAGAGCATTGGGAGCTAGACCCAAATCAACACAAAAATAAACAACACAATGAAAATCATGTCATGGAATGCTAATGGTTTGCTCCGGCATCAGCAAGAACTACAAGCAGTCCTCGACATTGAGAATATAGATGTGTGTCGTATTTCGGAAACACATTTTACTAAGCAATCCTACATAACATTTAAAGGCTATTGCATATATCACACTATTCATCCAGATAATTCAGCCAGAGGAGGAAGTGCAGTCATCATTAAAAAAAATATCCAACATTTTGAAGAAGCAAAGTACGGAAAAGAAGAAATTCAGGCCACAGTGGTTTATATAAAAACCGAAAACTTTCCTATTGTTGTGGCAGGATTATACTGTCCACCAAGACATTCAATTAAAAGCAAACAATACTCAGAGTTCTTTAAGCGTCTGGGAAAAAGGTTCATAATAGGTGGTGACTTCAATGCGAAGAATACTCACTGGGGTTCTAGATTAACTACCACTAAAGGAAAAGAATTATTGATTGCCATCAAAGAAAATGGATGTGAATCCATTTCAACAGGTAAACCAACATATTGGCCAACTGACCCAGGGAAAATACCTGACCTGATCGATTTTTTTATAACCAAAAATATTTCTAATAATTTTATGAAAGTTGAAGAAAGCCAAGATATGAGCTCAGATCATTCTCCAATAGTCCTAACTCTAAGCGAGTATATCATCCAAAAAGGGAATAATCCAGTATTAACCAACAAATATACGAACTGGGAAAGTTTCAAAGTACACCTGGAACAAAGAATACTTTTGAAAGTTCCTTTAAAAACTATGGATCAACTGGACATAGAAGTAGAAAAGTTCATTACAGATATTCAACAATCAGCATGGGAAAGTACTCCAGAAATCAAATCAAGGCTAAAAGGAAATAACTATCCAATAGAAATTAGAAATCTCCTTAGGGATAAACGCAAATCCAGAAAAAAATGGCACCAAACTAGAGCTCCACAGGACAAAAAAAGACTAAATAATCTTACTCAACAATTAACAAGAGAAATTCAGAAATTAAAAAATGAGTCAGTTAATTTCTACTTAAGTAAGTTAACGAATGATAGTAATACGGATTATTCGCTTTGGAAAGCAACTAAAACTCTGAAAAGGCCAATAATGCCGATCCATCCTATCAGGAAAATGGATGGAACATGGGCAAGGAAAAACAAAGAAAAAGCTGAAGGTTTTGCCAATCATCTTGAAAATATATTTCAACCTCATGAATGTCAATTACGAGAAATATTGGATGAAAACATAACACAAATTCTCGAAGATGTCACCCCTACATCGACTACTGAAGTAGCAAATGAAATTAAAAACAATTTAAACTTAAAGAAAGCACCAGGGTTTGACCTGATTACCGGAGAAATAATAAAGCAGCTACCGGGAAAAGCTACGGTAAAGTTAACTAATATCATAAACGCCGAATTTAGGTTAAAATATGTACCCAAACTTTGGAAAGTGGCTGAGGTCATCATGATTCCCAAACCAGGAAAACCGCCACATTTAATAACATCATATAGGCCTATATCGTTGTTGCCGATAATGTCCAAACTCTTTGAAAAGCTACTATTAAAAAGGCTTAAACTAATAACTGAAAAAAATAATCTAATTCCGAATCACCAATTTGGTTTTCGCAGTGAGCACTCAACTATCGATCAAGTGCATAGAATAACCAATATTATTGAGAAGACTTTAGAAGAGAAAAAAGTTTGTTCAGCAGTATTCCTTGATGTAGCGCAGGCCTTTGATAAAGTTTGGCACGAAGGATTAATCTACAAACTCAAATTAATCCTACCGAAACAGTACAGCATAATACTGGAATCATATATAACGGAAAGATATTTCAGGCTTAAGCAAGAAGATGAATATTCAGAGCTTAAGGGAATAAAAGCAGGAGTTCCACAAGGAAGTGTACTTGTGCCACTTCTGTATTTACTATACACCCGAGATGTCCCAATCCCACAAAACAACATGATAGCCACTTTCGCCGATGACACAGCTATCATGGCAGTAGGTGACAACAACTCAGATACAGCAGAGCAATTACAAAACGCCATAGAGCAAGTACACAATTGGACAAAAAAATGGCGCATAAAACTAAATGAAACTAAATCTGTACATGTTGACTTTACGAACAAGAGATTAGTTCATAAACCAGTATATTTAAATAATCAAGAAATACCACATGCAAACACTGCCAAATATCTTGGTATGACATTAGACGCTAAACTTCGCTGGAAAGCTCATGTAAAAAAGAAAAGAGGCGAGTTGGAATTAAAATACAAAAAAATGTATTGGTTACTGGGAAGAAACTCTCATTTATCAATCCCTAATAAACTTCTGCTTTATAAGCAAATATTGAAGCCTGTTTGGACTTATGGTATACAGCTGTGGGGATATACCAAGCAGAGCAACATGGATATTATCCAACGATTCCAAAACAAAGTGCTAAGAAGCATCGTCAACGCACCATGGTTTGTCAGAAATAGCGACATCCACAAAGATCTGGGCATAGAACTCATCAAAACCGAAATTATGAAATTTACTAGAAGTCATGAACAACGGCTACTTCACCATGTCAACATAGAGGCCAACCAGCTACTGGATAATACGGATTTAGTTAGAAGGCTCAAAAGAGTAAAGCCTTTTGAGTTAGTGTAAATAAGTTAAAATAAATCTTTATCTAGCGCACGACAAAAGCGCGATCAAATCATAAATATCAAAACTAAGGAGTACATCGATGGGTGAACCCTTAAATTTCAGTAAAATGTAGTAATTTAAGTTAGAATAAAATTGCTTATTAGTCTTAGACTAGATTGTAATTAAAAAAGAAATAATAAAACAGAATTATTTTCAAAAAAAAAAAAAAAAAAAAAAAAGATTAAAGTCGGAAAGGTTACCCGGGTAACCCAAAATAGACATAAGGGCTAATAGTAATATTTATTTATTTATTTAATCATTTATTACATTATATTTTGAGCCTTTAGGCTCAATATCAATAGTTTTGATGTAATAAATAATAAATTTATTATATGTATAACTGGATATTGTTGAAGTTACGGAAGTTACGGCAAATCTATGCGCATCATACTACATCACTCAGCAAAGCCCATCAATCACTTTGGTATTTTGGTTTCTCGCTACTAAAGTACTATTTTGCTAACCGCCTTAGTAGTGTGTGGGTCTCCCATAGATCAATAATTGCTGCTTGCTCGTAATATACAAATATATTTAAAATAATTTTAATAATCTTAAATTTTCATAATAATTTAAAATAAAAATAAAAACGTGTAGCTGACACGAAAGTCAAAGCCAACAACAGTCGGCAATGTTTAATAGTTTGTCTACTTTTTAGATAATTTTTAAATGCTGGTAATCTACCGCTAATTGGCATCGAAAATAAGTATTACCAGAGTAACGAACATACTATATAAGTTGCTTAATCTTCCTTATTTTCAGCTTTGTTTTTAATCTCTGCATCTTCCTGCTGTTCCAACAGTCATAATCTATTAATCTAAATGAGTCATTATCAATTTCTTCATCTACACATAAAAAACGAAACTCCAAGCCAAACAAAAAAAGGAAATAATATGTAGAACTACATATGCTATGTGAACGTGCGCTAATTATGTTTATCACCTAAGAACCACGACATACAGCGGTTTTCGTCGGCTCGGCAGCCAAGTTTTTATTGTTTTTGCAGTTCGTATTTTTTTTCTTTCTTTTCATTTTTAGGGAACGCCGAAAACCCTGTGTGTCCTGATTCTAGGACGACAACAAATTTCAAATCTTATGTAAATTCTATGATTATACTGATTATAACTTATATGACTAAAACAAGCTACCTACTATAATAAACTATTATCACAAGATATAGCAGCTTGGCTCATCACGCAAGCGCCGCTAATCTTAAAGGTATTTTTTCGTTTTATATATACCATCTTTTGTATAAAACTGATAAAAACATTAAAAAATCAAAACCAATACAAATATCTCTAAAAGTCGTGCTGATCGCTCATGTAACAGCTAGACCAACAAAAAAGTGTACACGGACTGGGTTTTTTTTTGGAATGCACGTATTATATATGTAAATATGAAATACCAATATTTATGTTAGTCAGGTGATGTAAGTTTACGGCGATATATTACTAATACTAATACACCTGTGCACTTTTTATATCCTATGTATCGCACAGCGTGGAGCCCTATGTATCGTACGGATGTGCTTCATTTAGTGGTGCTGGGCCTTTGTACTGGATAAAATATTAAGGATCAACCCGTCTACTTGAATGATATCCTCAAAAATATGATTTACCCTTTTTGAGAAGGTAATATGCCCCTGAGATGGCTCCACATGCAAGACAATGGGATAGAAAGGCATAACAACTTTTCAGAACAAAACTATCCTACTTTTGGCTTGACCAGTGCAATCCCCCGACATCAATCCAACTGAGCATCTTTGGAAGAACCTTGGGGTAGGTATGGCCCGCAATGAAACCAAATAGGTAACAAATGAAGTAAGAAATTTTAACTCAAAATCTGAGTATAATTCAGATAATATATCTTTAAATTTGTTGATTTAGCGTTTGATTATCAGACAAGGTTCCCTCACCATGTCAAATAATTCAATTTAAAAGGCACAGCAACACACTAAGAGAACATTGCCAAAAAGATAAGATGTATATTATTTTCCAGCTATAATATTTTATATGTCTATAGTTGTATTCTAAGGTAAGCAACAAACTAAAATTACAGTGGCCACTATTAAGCTTAAATGATTGATTTGGAATTTCGAAAGATTAACCGATAAGTCGACCGAAACCTAGTTTTTAATTTAACTATATATTTAAGGTATTTTTCCCGGTAAATGCGATAAAAATAAATTTTTTCAGTTGTAAACATTTTGACATGTAAGAGAGTCATAACCACCAACTCAACCGAATGTTCGAGAATCTTCATCACGGAAGGATATTTTGAACATGAAATAAATATGTAAGTAAAATTTTAAAACTATCGATAAATTGATAAATTTAAGCGAAATTTGCAATGACTGCCTCAAATTTATTTGAATGTCGCCTTTTAGGCGTTCCTTATTACTGTTTTAACGATAATTTGAGTTCCTAAGTTTAATTCATCCATGGTCAAGATTCAAAATGTATTTTCGAAACTAGTCATAATAAAATGTAGTATTACAATACTATCCAAACACTGCGTTTTGCAAAACGAGGCCTTTTGTAATGAACAATATTACTCCTGCTTTAATTTTAACAAAATAAATTTTTCAAAATATTGATTATGAATGCAATGATTTTCGTGCAGTTTTCACGAGCCCGATAGTCGTTTTCCACTAATGCTTTCCATATAATTCAGGTTTAAATTCAACAGGGCAAAAAACATAATGGTAACTCGCATCTGGTGATACGTCTTCCTTGGCAGCCTTCCAATATTAATCGATAAAGTGTTTGTTTAAAAGAAATTCGCATTTTATTTACTAGAAGATGAATCAAGCGACATTTTGAAACTATTTCGATTTAATTTTACTTATTTACATATTTATTGAGCAAAAAAATAGGCCTCATCGCTGAAATGACCTGCAAAACTGATATTAACTCGCAAATGGCGGAGTTAATACTTAGACCTTCTTTTCTCCACAGATCGGCAAACTTTTTCTCAGATGTTCGCTTCGCTTATTTCGACTTGTAAACTGTAAAGAATTCCGTGAAAATTGGTCTATTTTTTCGAAGATGGGGAAATATTCGATAGTTTAGCAAACCGCAAGACCAGAAATATGACCTCAAGATCAATTTTATAGAGCAAATTTTAATTTTTTCATTTGGTTTGCAAATATTGTACTTTGTTTCTTTCATATGAAAATTGCTTGCTAGCCAGGCGATTGGGTATCAATCAAAAGCCGTATTATTTTGTAATTTTGGTTAAGAACATTCATTTAAGCTTACCAAAAACTATAAAATGGGTGGCAATTAGTAATCTAATAGGGCTTGACTGCATGCACTCTGTACAATAAAATACGTAGACGATTAACTATATGTACATATAACTAAGGTTGATATGATGAAATACGAAAAATTCGGTAGACCCGTTTTGATAAATCACAGCCAATTTCAGTATTCCTTTCTTTGTTAAAATAAAAAATAAAAAGGGTGTTTCAACAAATCTCGCGCAGGGCGCTCAGATTTCTCGAGCCGGCACTGACCACGTTATAAACTATTTCCCAAACCAATGGAAAATTTAAACTACATTTTATCATTTGATAAATTACATTATCGGTGATTCGTTCCTCACCTTTAAACAGCCTGTTTGCCTATCTCCACTGTGTATACAGGTAAGCAGACAAACTATATTCGATTGTCTTTAGAGCTATTTTGGATCACGCTATGCTTCTTGCATGCCACTTAAGCAGGGTGAATTCCAGAAAACCATAATTCCATGCGCAATGTTTGGGCAAAATAAAGCAATTTCCTGCTTGAGTTTGAGCAATTTTCTGCTTCCCAATTTTTCTCTCTCTCTTATAAGGCGGATTGATTTTATTAAAATATTAATAGACTGTAGAGTATAGACACATATTGAAACTCATTATGATCTAACCAGCAACTTATTTGTTTTTCTTTAATTTCAACAAAAAACCACCATCTGACAACCACAAATTTTAAATATGCTAAATTATACAAATTGCTGGAATCATTAAATTTCAATTTTTTCTTAGCATTTTATTATTACCATAACGCGTCACACATCAAAATCCGTACACGAATGCCGAACAATTAATTCAAAACAAACAGGGAACCGGGGGAAATAAATTAAAATAAAATTTAATATAACCAACCAAACGGAAACCAAGAATTAGCTACACTTGAATTGAAAAAAAAAATAAAAATCAAATCAATATTATTCAAAAATAATAAGAATTTTATATAAACGAATAGCGGAAAACCAACAAAATCCAAAACCGAATACATAAAAAAAATACAATTAAATTCCCTAAAGTAATTCTATACCATCTCAAAATACTGTTATAAGTTTTCGGATTTTACAAATAATTTTAAGTAAGTTGGCACAAGAAATTATTTAAATAATTTGTGCCAGTTTCCTTCATCATTTTATCTATTTCCAAAAAAAATAAAATAAACATGGTTTAAGGTCATCACAAATCATCTGCACCTACGCATCAAAAAAAAAAAAAATCCGTATTTTTCCCAAAAAAAAAAATCAAATTTTACTTTTTCCAATCTGTTTGCCATTTCAATCGTATTTGGATTTTTTAAACACATCAACTATCTTCCGTACACATACATAATTATGAGTTAAATAAACATAATTTATGGGTATAAAAATTAAACAGCCTAACAACATTCCATTTAATTTATTTCACCGTGAATTTGGCTCATCGTAAGACCGACAGCAGTTACGTCAATATCGCAATTATTATGTATAATTATGTGTTAGGACGTCAGAGAGGATTAATAAATATGAATATTTTACAATTGATTAAATAATTTGCACACATCCGATATTTACCTTATTTAGTACCAGAATTTTTTTTAATATAGATAAGAGACGTATTACGTCATTCAACCTTTATACAAAAACGGAAACATCAAGGATATATTTATCATATAATACGATATAATCAGTGGGTGAATAGCAATTTGTTCAGCACATTTAACATATTATCATAACGTTTTATGATTTTAAATGTAATTAACATAATTAAATTTTAATTTAGATTCACGAATATTTGTTTTTTTTTACCGCAAACAAACAAAGTTTACAAATCAATTATTTATTGACAAAACGACGAACCATATAAAATGGAAAACATTTTCCCATATAAATTAAGGTAACGAACTACACAATTACTACAAAATAGGCTACGAACATAAAAAAAATGTTATCGATAAGAATCTTTTTAGTATTAAAAATGGAATAATCGGCTTTTTGTCTATTACAGGTTGACACGAAAGGTTTTTTTTCTGTGGTGTGCGGGAATGTAAATTTTTCAAATGGGAAGTTTTATTTTGAAAAACGATAATTTTTTTTTTGACTGTGCTTTCGAATATTTTTAACTTTTTTTTTTTGGTTAAATTTTAATTTAATTTGATTTCTCTTTTAGACTTTCTGAATTTTTTGATACCTAGATGAAATATGACATCTAATTAGGATCAATAAATATAAATCCAACACAATGGTTATAATGAATAAAACCGATTATAACATGAAAGTACTGGATTATATTAATAACAACGACAAAGTTGAATTGAATGAGGATCCAACGGCCGAATATAATAAAAATATAAAACAACTCATCAATTCTATACATCTATTTAGTGATCGTGATCAAAGATACTATAAAACGATAAAACCAACAGAACCAACATTGACGGGATTACCCAAAATTCATAAAAATAATATACCAATCAGGCCACTTATAAATTTTACTTCGGCACCAACCTACAAAATTGCAAAATGGTTGAATAAATGGATGACTTTATGTATCAAATTTTACAACAGCCATTCGGTAAAAAACAATTTGGAACTTGTAAACAAAATTGAAGGGATTCAAATACCACAAAATTCAAAATTAGCATCTTTTGATATTACAAATATGTATTCAAATATACCAATTGGAGAAACGATTGAAATCACCAAATCGTTGTTGAATACAAACGGAATTACTCCAAATGTTATAGAAGAAATAACAAAATTATTAAAGGAAATTACTTCTCAAAATTATTTAACGTATGATGATAAATTCTACAAACAATATGATGGACTTCCTATGGGCAGCCCATTATCTGGAACATTGGCAAATATTTATTTAAACAATTTTGAAAATAACCACATTTTGAACAACCAAAACAGATTTTACAAAAATATTATATACTGGCACCGATACGTGGATGATGTATTATTATTGTTTAACGGAACTGATAGGCAAATACACCTTCTTAAAAATCATATCAGCAGTATTCATCCAAAAATTTAGTTTACTTTAGAAATGGAACTAAATGCAAATATTAATATTTTAGATTTAAACATAAAAAATCAAAATCAAAAACATGCTTTCAAAATTTATCGTAAACCAACCCAAACGGACCAAACCATTGACATTCGATCTAACCATCCGTGGCAACACAAAATGGTAGCATATCATCATTTAATTTGTAGATTAAACACCATATCTATGTCTAATGAAGATTATGAAGAAGAGTTCAACACAATTAAGTATATTGCCAAAAAAAACGGATACAAAATAACAAAGATTGAATCAATAAATGAAGCATTTATAAGGAAAATGCGGTACAGACATGAAACCACTCTCATTTTTAATGATGATGATACCAGCAACCAAAAATTTATAAGTGTGGAATACAACCAAAATTCTAGCAAACATATTAATCAAATTTTTCGGAATTATGGATATAAAATATCGTACAAAACAAATCACAAATTAAGACAATTTTTAAAACCTCCAAATTCAAACATTTTAGAAACTGGTGTTTACAAATTAATTTGTTCGGATTGTCCTTCATTTAATATAGGACAAACCGGCAGATCATTCGAAATTCGTTTTAGAGAACATGCTCGGGAAATTGGGAAAATTAATTGTAACTCAAATTTTGCTATGCATATAAATGGCACTTTACATAATTACGGCAATTTTAATCAAAATTTGGTAGTCTTAAATAAAATGAAGAAAGAAAACAGGAACAACCCAAATTTATTAAACAGCAAAATTAACACTTCGGCAAATAAAATTTACGACCTTATATTACAAAATTTACAGTAAGCCACACAGTTTTGAATTTATTAGAATATCAACGTAGCCAAATTGTGAAAATGTTTTTCAGGCTATAAAAGCAGAAGAAAGTGGATATTTATTTTAGTATTTAAGTTACTGACGATGATACAATTTGTATCGAAATCGATATAATTTTTATAAAAAATTATATATTTCACAATAAGGAAATAAATTATTTACAAAAACATAAAATATTTTAACTTAATAATAAAATACGTGAAATAAGCATACAATATTATAATATATCAATAAATCCGATATAACTTAGGCCAATCCTAACAAAGGTGACATTTTCTAAATTTCTTTCTTTTGTAAATGTGCCACATTTTAGAAATGATAAATCTACTTCAGGTCAAGTTTTTAAGCTCTATTTGGTGTTTATTGGCTTGAAAAACCAAAAATTTGAAGAAAAAAAAGGAAAATTATTGGTTGAGCAAAAACGCATGCTATTTGTACGCTTATTTACCAAAATCATGAATACTGTGAAATATACACAACAGACAAAAGTAACATCGAACAATTTTCAATAATATCTCGAATAATCTGAAAAATTCGCAATAATATCTCGACGAGTCATGGAATATCTTCAACATGATACGATTATCATCAACGAGCATCTAACCTCGAATAATCTTTAATAATAATCTCGAATTATCTTGATACCATAAGCATTCCAATATCGCTGAAATTCGTATGTCTAAATTAGTATAAAATTGAAGAATATCATCTACGTCCAAACGTACCTTAAGTGTAAGTGACTCAACGCTATGCAAATCTCGAATAGCGCAATACCAAAAGTTTCAATAAATCACTAGACAGAATAATTTCGCAAATACTTTCAAATTGCGAAGAATATGAGAAAAATCATGCATGCGTCGCAAAACCTTGAATAACCTTGAATAATCTTGATACTTTCGAATAAATTCGAAGCTAAACCAATAATATTGAAAATCTCGAACGATATCGAAAATCTTTAAAATTTTTAGTAATACATAAATATCACAACGATTAGTCTTAAACAAATATCACATAAACTTACAAAAAACCTCAAAAATCCTCAGAAAGTATCGAAAATCTCTACTAAACCTGTAACATCGCGCAATTTAGAATTTCAGAATAATCTCGTTATTCTAAAAAAAAAAAAGAAAAAAAAAATTGAATACAATTAGAAAATTTACTTACGAAAAAAAATAACTGGAAAAGTCGAGAAATCTTTAAAATATTTTATAATGTTGAGTAAATTAGTTGCCAAGCAAAACCAGATATCGCAAAAATTTCAAAATCTTACCTTGAACGTAATGTCGGAAATCTTAAATACAATAATTTCGAAAATCATTATCCTCAAATATTATTTGTTACATAACTACAATGCCAAATATTTCCCCAACAAGACTCAAAGCCTCTAAAAAACCCCTTAAAATATCGAAGTATCTGTAGGATGACGCAAGCCAACGTCTAAATCGAATAATCCCTAAATCGATTAATACTTTTAATAAGACAATTCCAATGTATAAAATTAACTATTGTGAAGTTTATGACAAATTGACAAAAAACCTTACAACAGCAAACAAGTGTAATAGCAATTATTAAACACTAATAAACATGCACGTGAAGTTTTTCCTAAACTTCTCCTAAACCTTACAATTCCTTTACACTGTTAAATTTGATTTTATTAATTCATAAAAACTCGTCATTCTTGTAACGAAGCACTTCGAATACTATCATACAATTAATATTAATGACAAAATAGGGGGCAATAAACAATTTTAGGGGAATCAAAGGAAAAGGGGGTTCCTGAAACCAATTTGTGAAATTGCACAGAAGTGAACAGAATTTTTAACTCAATTTATTCTCGCCTCGAAGTAATTCGAGTACTACCATATCGTTGTGGCTATGTAATTCTAATAACTGGTAATCCAGAGCATCACGTCGGTCCGGAAGTTTGTCCGGAAATGAAACTAAAAATAAAATGTAAATCATGGTCCGTTCTTAACTTATGCGAATATTGGGGACATGCTCTTGGAGCTATGAGGGGAGGGTTAGATATAACAAAAATCACAAAAGTTTAAATTGAACGACTAACGTTCCATATTTGAATTTACTAAACCATTTTCAGTACCTTGCCCGGAAATTAAACTAAAAACAAAATACAGAGCATGGTTCATTCTTGACTGGTGCAAATATTGGGGATATTATCTTGAAGCTATGAGGGTTAGATATAACAAAAGTCACCCAAAGTTTAAATTGAACGACTAAAGTTCAATATTTAAATTTACTAAACCATCTTCGGTAGTTTGTCCGGAAATAAAACTTAGAACGAAATATAGACCATGGTCCATTCTTAACTTATGCAAATATTGGGGACATTCTCTTGGAGCGTTAGTCGTTCAATTTAAACTTTGGGTGATTTCCGTCATATTTAACCCTCATAGCTCCAAGAGATTGTCCCCAATATTTGCATAAGTCAAGAATGGACCATGGTCTATATTTTATTAGCAGTTTCATTTCCGGACAAGGTACTGAAAATGGTTTAGTAAATTCAAATATTGAACGTTAATCGTTCAATTTAAACTTTGGGTGATTTTCGTCATATTTAACCCTCATAGCTCCAAGAGAATGTCCCCAATATTTGCATAAGTCAAGAATGGACCATGGTCTATATTTTATTAGCAGTTTCATTTTCGTACAAGGTACTGAAAATGGTTTAGTAAATTCCAATATTGAACCTTAGTCGTTCAATTTAAACTTTGGGTGATTTTTGTCATATCTAACCCTCGTAGCTCCAAGAGAATGTCCCCAATATTTGCATTAGTCAAGAATGGACCATGGTCTATATTTTATTAGCAGATTCATTTCCGGACAATGTACTGAAAATGGTTTAGTAAATTCAAATTTTGAACGTTAGCCGTTCAATTTAAACTTTGGGTGATTTTTGTCATATTTAACCCACATAGCTCCAAGAGAATGTCCCCAATATTTGCATAATTCAAGAATGGACCATGGTCTATATTTTATTAGCAGTTTTATTTCCGAACAAACTACCGAAGATGGTTTAGTAAATTCAAACATTGGGCGTTAGCCGTTCAATTTAAACTTGCGGTGATTTTTGTCATATCTAACCCTCATAGCTCCAAGAGAATGTCCCCAATATTTGCATAATTCAAGAATGGACCATGGTCTATATTTTATTAGCAGTTTCATTTCCGGACAAGGTACTGAAAATGGTTTAGTAAATTCAAATATGGAACTTTAGTCGTTCAATTTAAACTTTGGGTGATTTTTGTCATATCTAACCCTCATAGCTCCAAGAGAATGTCCCCAATAGTTGCATAATCTATATTTTGTAATTAGTTTCATTTTCGGACAAACTACCGAATATCGTTTAGTAAATTCAAATATTGAACGTTAGCCGTTCAGTTTAGGCTTTGTGTGATTTTCGTCATATGTAACCCTTTTAGCTCCTAAAGAAGGTCTCCACTAATTGCAAAGTCAAGATTGGACCATGGTTTACATTTTGTTCATAGTTTTATTTCCAGACATGTTTTTGCAGTTAATACGGTGTATAATTAAACAGAGTATTATTATCTCGGATTTATATTCAATTTTTCATTTGTGTGTTTCAATAAACCATTATTGATTACAATTAATTGATTGGTTTACTAATACACTAAAATGTTTTTAAAATTTAGGAATGTTTTAGGAAATAATTCACCATCGTCCAATGTGAATATTTGATATATAGGGTATACTAGCGCGACCCTCAGATGGTGAGCTATCGAATTTAAAAAAAAAACACTTTTAAAAAAGTGTAGGTGGAAGTTCGATGACATTTAGGCCCTTTTCCAATTACTAACTTATTTATAAAACCTAACTTATTACATAAGAAATTTCATTGAATAAGCTAGGCTCCAAAAATAAGTTAGTAATTGGAAAAGGGCCTTAATGTCATTTTGATATGAGCCGTAGGCTTCTTGCAAACATTTTTTGAAAATTAACAAATCTACGAATTTCGCATACAACAAAGACGTTGTTCTCTATTATACCAAATAGCACGAATCTCAGAGATTGCCTTATTATTAATCACTAATTATTAATCACTAATTATTAATTATACGAGCCGAATGGGTAACAAAACCGTCAACCAACTAACTACTGGTAAACCAGACGTTTCTTTTCTCTTGGAAATGAAAGAGAATCCCTATAAACCGGCTCTCCTGCATGAATGATTGTGTGAAGGTTAGAGAACGAAACGTTCCGGAGAGTACACGAAAAGGCGTGATATTCGTACTATTCGGTAAAATAGAGAGCAAAATCCTTGCTCCATGGGAAATTCATCAATTTACTCTACTTAGACATCTCTGCGATTGCCTGTCATTGGCCATCGAACTTCCACTACACCTTTTTAGAAGAGTGTTTTTGTAAATTCGATAACTCGTGCTCTGAGGGTCGCGGTAATATACCCCGTATAGCAAATATTCAAATTACTACATACGATATGGTGGCATACTCAGATTTACTTAGCCCTCTCTGTGATTTCCTGTCATTGGCCATCAAACTTCCACTTACACTTTTTTAAAAGTGTTTTTTGTAAATTCAATAACTCAGCAAATATTCACATTGGAACATACAACATGGTGGCATACTCAGATTTACTTAGCCATCTCTGCGATTGCCATGTCATTGGCCATCGAACCTCAACCTAGCCTTTTTTAGAAGTGTTTTTTGTAAATTACGGTAACTCGCACTCTCAGGGTAGCGCTAATATACTCTATATAGCAAATATTCATATTGGAACATACAACATGGTGGCATACTCAGATTTACTTAGCCATCTCTGCGATTGCTTGTCATTGGCCATCTACTTCCTCCTTCACTTTTTTAAAAGTGTTTCTCGTAAATTCGATAACTCTATATTTGACCCTCAAAATCGCGATAATACACCGTTTTTCACGAATGTGTTCATTGGGACAAACAGCTAGACTTAGTGCCTACATTTACTTATGCCCGGTTTTACAAAAAAATTATAAATGATTGAACACCGAACACACACAATTTAAATTAACGTAAAATTTATTTAAACAAGTTATTTTTTTGGTAGAGGGCTCTTTATTTTTGCAGATTTAAGCTTGAGCTTTCAATCCCAATTCGGGATCATTATTAAAAGCATAATGATCTCGAATTGGGATTGAAAGCTCAAGTTTAAATCTGCAAAAATAAAGAGCCCTATACCAAAAAAATAATTTGTTTAAATATAAAGAATTGTCTCATTATAAATAAAAATAATTTATAAAATTTATTTTTATTATGAATCATTTTAATTTATTAATTATAATTTCTTAATTTATTTAAATAAAATATTTATTTAAATTTATTATTTTGCACCACGATTTTTGGTACACACAAAATGAGTGGTTGGCGGCCAACACAAAGAGCACCATGTTAAAGCGTTGATATCCGAGGCGAGACTAATTAATTATCAACAGCAATACAACAAGAGCTTCGATTTAGCCGGATATTTTTTTATTTTTACGAACAATTAGTATGCGTAGCAATTTAACGAGACAAAACTTGTACGGAAAAAACACGAGAGCGCAGCTCGAGTGTTTTTGCCTGGACAAAAGTTTTGTCGAGTTAAATTGCTACGCATACTAATTACGAGTGCAAAAATAAAAAAATCCCCGGCTAACTCAAAGCTCGAGTTGTATTTGTTGAGATAATTCAACGAGAAAAGAGAAAAAAGTTAATAAATTAGACATTTTTTTGATTAAAAATTTTATTTTGGAACTTTATTATTGAGCAATATATAAGCAAAAATAATAAACTTTTCTTTAATAAGTGACAGAAATCTCATGGGTTTTTGATGTTATATAGAAATTTATTATTTAAACTTATAAAATAATTGAAAAAGGTAAATAAAAAAATATCCGAAAAAAATATCCACTTGCATCACACCTTCCTTCCTTTTTCGAAAATATCCGCTAGCAAACAGCTACTTTGATACATTTTACTATGAATTTTTTTACACAAGTTGAATTATCAATAATAATTTTATGTATTTTGTTTTGTGTTTTTGTTTTGTCGTGCAGTTGGTATAACTGCTGAATGAATTAGGTGCGTTTGTGTGTCTATTAATATGCTCGCGTGGGAACTGATTGTGTGGTGGAGTGTGAATGGAAAAACGAATGAAAGTGAGAAAAATGAGTGAGCCGCCACAAAATATCCAATCTCTAGTTAAATAATATTTTCTCCCTTTCATTCATCTTCTATTAAATTTTGATTTATTTCATAATACAAATTCAACGCATGCTAATTTTATTTCTTTATTTACATAAACATTTTAACTGGTGAGCTAAATATGTAACTGCCCAATTTCGTCGAGCTAAATATTTAGCTGAAGGCCAAATATTTCTAAGTAAAAAAAAGTATAATCAACTTGCATAGAATTTGTATTATGAAACAAAACGTAATTTTATAAAAGAAGAAAGGGAGGAAATATTATTTAACTAGAGATTGAATATTTTTTTGTGAAACCGCCTGCACTTTTTAAGAAGAGCTTATAAAATTGATTCAAATTCATAAAAAATTTTATTCTAATAAATTTAAATTTTACATAGGGAAGTTGGTTGAATAATAGTGAAAATGTAAATTGTTGGTGCTGTTAGTACTAAAAACTATTTGAGATCCCACACTAATATAAAATTAAACTTTAATAAAAAAACTACAAGATGAAACTGGTCGAGTAATATAAGCATTATATTTTGTTACAAACGAAAGTCCTAACTCGACATAAGAGAAATATTCAATCAACACCCAAAGGTTCAATTTAAATGAGCATACAAGAAAAATTTTGTGACAACCAAAAAATATTTTTGAAACACATATGTATAACATATTAAATATTCCGGCGACAAACATTTCGCATCAAAATTAACAAATTGGCAATAAATATTGTACAATATTTTGAAATAGAAAAAAACAGAATCGAGACAAACCATTAAATTTATTAAATAATTCATTTAATATTAATTCATTTAATATTTGATCTGTCTGCAAGGTTGACGAAGCAATTTTAAAAATAAATCTCCATTTTCCAGAATATTTTAAAATTAATTTCAATTTTTTTTTAATTTTTAATTAATTTACTTATAAATTGTTACCAAAAAAATTATTTGTGATTCTTAAAAAGTATTTTAAGTATTAAAAGTATTTCATTAAGTTGTGCTTTTTAATTAATTTTTTGTATTTCAAATATTAACTGTTTGTGTGCCGGTTTACTGCTAAACAACAAATTGTATCACTTTCCAACAACATTTTCTCAAATTTTTTTTTGGAGTAAATCTCAGAAAATGCTAATCGTACGAGTGTCATAACAAATTGTAAATAAATGTTCCTTTCTTATCTCTTTTTTTATTTTTTTTTCAAACTTCAAAATTTCTGTGATCTTGATAATAAACAGAAAATACGCGGAAATGTTATGTCAATGCCAAAAATGTGCCAAATGGCCTTAGTTACCAGTGGTTGCCACGAGGAGGCAGCACGTACACTTGCGAATTGTGAACAGGTTATCCTTTACCCAATTGTACTCATCACACAGGTGTCTAATGACCAGACCAGAACAGCTCAAGTGATGCGCACCCTACTGGAAGGTTACGGAGCTGGTAGAAGAATCTACTCAACTTTAGTCCTCCCCTCCCCCCCCCCCTCCAATAGACGACAAACCACATTGTGTAGTGAATAGTGTAGTGGAAGTGAATTAAAAATTAGTTGATGAGGAAAGACTTCAATAAGGAAATTTGTGTCTATAAAAATCATAACGGTACTATCCAGTAACCGTTAGAAGTATTATCAATATACATATGTATATGTGGTATGAATGTGTGTAAAAATGGTTTGCTTCTTTTTATTTTATTATATAATTTGCTATGGTAAAGGTTGTGTATAGTCAGAGCCGGCGGCTGTATTTATATATATATTATATACACAAATCTGTTTTTGTTTATTGTTGTTTAAATATTATTAGAAAAAACAATATGTAGCCAGGTATAGAGTACATTTTTTGATAGGATCTGTGTAAAGGGCGAGCTGGACGCCATTTAGACATTTTGTTAGTTTTGGTATATAGTTCTAGCCACATGGACATTTATAGAACATATTGATCTGTTTAATTTGTCTACTCTAATAAATATGCATGTGTTTGTCTTTGTTGTATAAAACTGGAAATTATTTCGTTTACCATAAGTGTATTGTGTTTTGTGTGTATGCCGAACAAATTGATTTGTGTTCGATTTAAATGGGATTCTTATACTTCGTATAATTAAGTACGTATGAATTGAGTTCAGGAGCGGCTATACGCAATCCACGCAATCCCAAGTTTAATACACGGTAGTGGTTATGAAAATGCACCAAAAAGTGGAAACATAACAATAATTTATGTCTTTATATGTTCATGAGAAAATTATATTGCAACAACAAAATTGTTAAATTTCTTGTTAACTTGTAATCGTATTTCGGCTTAGTTGAATTGTTATAATCGGAATTTATATTGTGTCTGTGTGTAATATCCAAAGCAACTGTAATTCTAGGTAGATGCATGTTGTTTTGAATTCATGGCAGTGCATGTATATAACAAAATAATTAGGTATACAATTTATATTTTTGTTTTATTTTATTTAATCGTTAAAAATAAGTGTTTTTTCGTAAGTTCAATATAGTAGTTTCTTCAAGCAATTTTCTGTGGGACAAGGTTGGTGAAATTAAATTTCGTTGAACAAATTATGGGTTTAAATATTATTTTGGTTTATGAGTCAAATCAAAGAATTTATGCAAATTGTATTTTCAATTTAGTAAGGCAAGTTTAAGCTGTTAGTATTTGATTTGTTTTAATTATTTTAAATTATTGCACAGTCAATTAATTAGCAATTAATTAATTATTGATTTGATTTTAGAGGTATGTCTGGAATTAGCTAATTAAAACTGAAAATTAAACTCGAATTTTAAAATTTTAAAAAAATTAAGTAATTAAATTAAATTTTTTTGTTGGAATTTAATTGATAATTAGGAGTGGATTCGATACATTGAAATTTTCAGATGAGAAACCGGGCGCGGCTTCAGTGTTTAACTATTATTGTTTATTATTTAATTATTTATTAAGGGATTTTTAGAGCGGAGAAAACAGGCGGGTCTTTTTATTTAATTATTATTCATTATTTATTTATTTATTTTATTTTATTATTTTTATAGTCGTTTTAATAAATTCAATTTAGTATGGAAACATGTTTGTTTCGTACGGTTTGGTAAAAAAAAGAAGGCTAATCTGAAAGTTTTTTTTTTTTGCCATATGACTTTGATTCCTGCGCCGAGGAAATCGTTTAAAAATGTTGCGAAAGTTTGGGTATTGTTTGTTTGCAACACTGAACATGGCGGAGGAAACACAACTGGATATGATATATGGTCAGCTATCTCGCTGAAAACAAAGCCACGTCAGTGCGAGGATAGATTGAGGAGGAATCATTAAGATTAATAATTGTAGGAACATGGTTGCACCAAAGAAAATTGTTTTAGGTTGAATAAATCGCAAAGCACGTCGTCTCCGAAACCATTACAATCTGAAGTAAGGTGCTATGGGTGTGGTAGATGCACCAGGCGTAGGGCGGGCAAATTGTCCAAAGTCTAAACAAAAGTCAACTACCTCGTTGAGTTTAATAAAGTTCAATAGTTTAGGCACTTGTGCATTTAATGTTTCATTAGCTAAAATTCTTAAAAAAAATGATTTGCCATTCACCGAAATGTGTCTATTGATGTTTAGCTGGCGGATGGGTCATGTTACGTAGGGAAAGGTGTATCCTGTATCCAGTGCTACGTTTCGATAGTGATTAGTTTTTAAACGGAGCCGACGCCGTTCATTATATTCCCGTATGATGAAGTACAAAATACAATTTACTGACAGGTTAAGGATAGCAATGATTGCCGTTTATCACGCCATTTGGTCTATATCGGTTCAAAAGCCGAACGTCACCATCCTAACATATAATATTAGTTTCCGTGATATAATTGTAGTTTCCAATAGTTTCGACCAACATTTACGAGACCTTGAAATGGTTTTCCAATCGTTACAGCTATTTAACCTGCGAGCAATTAGGGAGAAATGTATCCAGTTTGAGATGTCTATGATTTTGGGCCATGCCACCGCGATGAACCTATCACAGATAGGTGTCGGATATTTATCAACCATTCTGTCTGCGCCCGTCCATTGGCCAATTTGACGAAGAAAAACGCACCGTGGGTTTGGAGTGACGCTGAAAGATCTGCTTTCTAAATTTTGAAGCGTTTACTAACGGATACCCCGATTTTGTGCCAAATTGATCCGAAAAAGCCATTTATCCTGATGACTGATACAGATCGCTATGGTTTGGCAATATTATTGCAAGGAAATGGTTATGCTGAGGGGCCTGCTGATCGCCGCTGGAAGAAACTACAGTAACGTTGAACGCGAAGCACTTGCTATAGTTAGGGCACTAATCAAGTTCCGAGGTTACGTAGATGATGCTGAAATCGTAGTCCCGACTGACCATCAACCTCCGAAATGGCTCCCTACACCGAAATCTTTTCCATTTGCAAGCGATTTTCCGCAGCCACCGATTTAAGAATATTCCAGTTAAAAGATGAAGAGGTATCTAAGATTATCCACGGCCTGGAGAAGCACGATGACCTGAACTACGAAAGCTATGTTTCTCGAAGATACCTTATCGAGCAAGGGGTCCTTTATCGCTACCATAACGTGCTATCATTCCGATCCAACCGCTGGACATTATTCGGGTTAATAGCCGAAGATGTTGCCACTCGATGGGTGGAATTATTCCCGCTAGTCTCAGCAACCGCCCTGGATTGTACAAAAAAATTGATTGATGAATTCTTCTAAGTGTTCTTACGTTATCGTCTACCGAGGCGACTTATTACTGACAATGGGGCGCAGTTCGTAAGAGAAATAATTAACCTGCATGTTGTTTGGGTATTAAGCAAAATCTAACACCGTTGTATCATCCCCAGGCCAATCCGATAGAACGACTTTTAGTTAGAGATCTTCATACTGAGTGGCCGAAGCATCGAAAAATTTCGAAATTTCCCCGTATGTGTAGAAGTTAAAAGGAGTGATGTAAGATGCTCGTGAAATCAATGAAAGATAGCAAGATCGGTGAGCTGGTATTGGTCAATTTCCACGTTTCGAATAATGCAGCCAAATAATTTAGTCGGAAACTAGTGTTTGCATTACAATACACTACAATTTTGATACCAAACTTATTTTAGAATAAACCTTTCTTTTTAAGTCTTCTTCCTGCTCTCTTTAAGTTGAAATTTCATGATTTGATGATGACGTAAATATTGAGTTGTCACTTGAGTTGTCCTGAACCTCAAATTTGAAGCAATTAAAGGGTTTGATTTAATTTTTATAAAAAACTCAGATTTTGTTTTGAAATTTGACCAACAAATTTATTTTATTTTAGCAAGAGGAATTTAAATAAAAGGCGACTAAATCGCGGAGCAGTTCCTTGCATTTCTTTGCCGTTTTATGAAACATGATTTGATCCGGATCAGATCAAACGTCAAGAAATACAGCTATTGTTTAGCTTTGAACTTTAGATACGCTACTTTTGTAACCTTCAACTTATCTTGGAAAGGCAAAGAAAATCTTACTTCACACCTCAATCTTAAATCATTTCAAATTCATGAAAGTTTCCATTGAACTTAAAGTTCTCTCCATAATTTGATTACAAGTTGTTTTTAGTGAATATAAATTCGATTCGTTTATTCAATTTTCTTCGAAAACAAAACTGACTTTTCTTTACTAATAAAATTTGTTCGCATTATTCAACTTTATTGCGTGATAATAAAATAAAAGTCATATTTTCGTCTTTTGAAGGATTAGAAAAAGTATATAGTGTCAAAACAAATCCAGCTTTAACTGAAAAAAGAAAAAAAATTTGATAAACCCAAAATTTATGCAATTTATTTTTAACGATGTTACGATTTTGTTGATTTACAATGACAACACAGTACATTGAATTTAGAAAAAATAACGGGTTTTTTTCTATTACAAATCACCTAGTTGCAAGATGCAAATTATTCTCGCATTATTTTATTCCGAATGATTAATCTCTCGGAATAAAATAATGTTGAGATAACACATTTTAACACCGTATGAAGCGGAAAGTTCAATGACACGTAAAATATTGCACTAAAAATGTTCTTGATTAGACAATTAGACGTCGTAGTCTGTACAAATATTAAATAGTTTTTCGTCTATGTAGAGGTTACAGCAATGTACTTATTCAAATCTCAATAATTTTCGTTATATCAAAAACAACAATGGCGCGCGACTATACATGTAGCATAAATACAAGTGTATATACTCTACAGATATTTGAAATTATCAAAATTTGGCAAATTATCAAAATTGTATAAACTTGTTACAAAAATATGTTTTGTTGCCAGCAAAGCCAGAAAAATGTATATCGGAATTATCTGCTTCTTGTATAAATATACTCTTAGCCTGGTGCTTGTATTTTATGGAATATGGATAAATTTTGAAAACACAGTGAATATTATTTCACATTAGTTAATAAAAAGTTCAAGTTTGTTATTGTTTACAATAAACACAAATATTTTTCACATTCTCACTATTTGGGAAATTTTATGCTAAATCTTCACACGAGTAAGCTTTTATGCTGAGTTTTCATTTAAATATTTTTTTTATATTCAGATTGATCGATTTTGGCAGAATTACAAATGCTATTAAATAAAGAAATATTTTCTAAATAATCTCAACCCCCAGGATATTGCAATTAGTTTATTTCTATAATACCACTGTAATACAAATCAAGGTGTGAACTTATACCATAGATTCTGCACTAAAAAACGATCTAGTTGTGTAGTTTGCTGTCGTTTGTTCCGATTGGTACCTTCTCTGGGCGGAGGGGTGAGTGATTTAATTTAAAGGCTAATAATTCCATTTCAAATTCCAAACAAAATTTCAGCGAAATAAACTTCGAAATTGGTGTGAATTGGGGATGGCGGCCACAGGGACACAAAGTGATGCCGGTCTTAAAAGGCAATTATTTTTTTTTGTTGGTGAAAGCTTGCATTATATTAGTGACACCAAGTGCCTGGCGACTTCGGGTCTGGATATTGGTCAATTAGGTGCCCAGATAACATAATGTGTTCACTGTGGTGAAGGAAATACTAGGTGTATTGATGTTTGGAGGTATGTATACTGAGGAGTCTGGAACTCTGATAAGTTCTTAATTTGGAAATCACGTACAATTCCCTCCGTTTTCCGGAATCCTTTACTGCAACTGACAAGACCTATTTCTTGTAAGTGTTTGCACATGGTGCTGCGCGGTACATCCTTTGTAAAAATGTCTGCTTCTATATCTTCAGATCATTTCTATATTAATGCCGTGTTTCCTTTCTCGACTTCATCCTTAATAATGTTGTATTTGCGATTTTTGTGTTTCGTGCGGGAGCTTTGCTTATTACTCACAGTCCAATCCAAACTACTTTTGAATCTGTATAAATTATGTTATTGTTTATAAAATGATCGATAGTAATATTGGAATTGGATAAATTGTTCACCCTCCTTTCGAATATATACGCATGGATCAGCTTTAAGTCGTCTAAATCCATCTTCCGCCATTATTTGGTTCAATTTTAAATACCAACATCGTCCTGATTGTAGTGAACCATAAATGCTCTTTTTTAACAGAAGAATCCTATTCTTATCATAATTGTATCCTGGAGGTTGTTCCATGTAAACAATTTCTGTCAGGTCAATATTTAAATAAGCTGACTTAACATCATAACATTTTCTAATCGCCATCTTCTTTATGGAAATTGATAGATGAAATTGAAAGTCCTGAAAGTCTCGTACCTGATTGCTGGGCTGAATGACTTCTCATAATCATATCCTATTTTTTGACCGCACCCAGCTGCAACTAATCTTGCTATGTAAGTTTCCGCTGGTTCGTTCATGTCTTTGGTTAATTTTAAAAACCCATCTACTTTTTAAAACTTTAAATCCCTCATGTTTTTCAGTTCAGCCTCCATGGCGGCTAACCATTTTTCTTTGTCCGATGATTTCATTACATCTTCATATGTTCTCGATTCTGATTCACTAATGAAATTTGCTACATAATCATTAAACTTACTAGGAGGTTGTCTTATTCTTTGTGGTCTTGGGTTATGATTCTTATTTTTTTGTTTCGAGACCCTGTGTTACAGCCGGTTCCATTTCAAGGTTATCTAAACAAATATCATCAATAATTCCATCGAAGTTTGGTTAATTCCTTTCTTAATTGGTGTTATGTTATGGACGTACCAGGCTGTTGATACTGCTTCTCCCTAAAAGTCCACCGGTAGGTTTCCGTCTATCAGCAAGCATCCCGTTTTGTCTTTAGCTCTTTCAGCTATACCGTTACCGCGGGATGAATAGTACATCGTTTTTCATGCTTAATGTCCTTCTCCTTGAAGTTTGCTTCTATTTTTGAATTTATAAATTCTGATCCATTGTCTGATATTATTACTTTAACATACGTACTTAATTCATTTTCTTTTCGCTTGATTATATCATAAAGTTTCTGGTAAGTTTCGCCTATGCTTTCTAAGAGTTCTACGAAGTATCTTCTAGAATATTGGTCCACGACTGTTAATATATAACGTTTGTTTCCTAATGTGGCTGTTGACTTAGCTCCACATAGGTCGATAAATAATCTATCTAAAGGTTGAGAAACTCTCTCGTCATAAATTTGTGCATAAGTTGTTCGACTTATCTTTCCCATAGCACATGAACTGCACACATCTATTTCACTGTTTAACGTAAGTTAGCCTCTGACCATATTCTTCACTTCTAATTCTGTTAATTAACTGTCATTTATATGACCTAACATTTTGGGCCAAAGTTCGTAAGAACGTTCATCGGCCTGGAAACAAGCTTTTTGGAGTGATGTTATACTGTCCATTTCATTATAAGACAGTTTGATTTTGAACATAATTTGCACTAAAACTTCCGCTGCGTATTAAAGTGCGTCTTCTGTGTAAATATAACCTCCTTCCTTGAATAAAGTAACTGTATTCCTCTTTTGAACTAGACTTGGTTTGGATAATACTATAGATTTCCTGTTAACTCCGGTACGTGTAATATATTTTCCAACCGTAAATTGTTTTGTGTTGAAATTTCTGTTGCCTGATCGCGGCCTATTCAAACTGCCTCTATGGTTCTTCCTTTTTCAGCGACATTTATAATTTTTTCCTCATGAGTTACATTATCCATCCATATATTTGTTGAGGTCATGTGAGATGTACAATACCATATTTGATTTTCTGTAGACTCAGTATTGTTAACCGTTGTGTGAGGAGGAAATTAGACGAAAACTTTTAAATGTACTTTATATAAATATCATCTAAAATAATTCACGGTGTCTTATTAAAGTTCGTATTTTGTAATGACGTACACGTGTACAGCACTCCGCAGTGATGATTTTACGCATGACGTACACGTGTACGGCACTCCACGCGGAAGGGTTGAAGCTAGAGCAAATTCACCATCACCCTTTTGTTTTGATTCTTCAGCTGTATTTACTTGTTCCCTTTTATATGTATGTCTTTTGTTGATTAGTTTGCATATAACTTGGTTTGGATCTGTTAAGTACTGCTTTTTGATTATAAGTTTATTTTTAAATCAACAATCTTTCTGTAAATGTCACACAAAGCAAGATCTTTGATTACCACGCTTGTAATTAGTTCTGTATACATTCATTTCTGTTGTAGCTATGTTGATGTGTTTTGATTCTAACGATATTAAAGCGTGTCGCATTTCGGTGGACGTTATTCCTCGATTTATTGTTAACGGTGTTGTTATGATGTCGTATTTTGCTGGCAGCCCTTCTAAAATATACCGCACTAACTCTCTGTCCGAAACTGATTTTCCTAACCCCGAAAGTTTTTAATTCCCTGTGCTCGAGTGAGGTAATTTTCGATGTCTTCATTTGTTTTGATTTTTAATCGAGTTAATTTCAGTATACAGCACCCTGAAAACGGTCTTTTATCGATTCCCAGATTGTTTTAGCATTTTTGATTCCCTTGAATGCTACCGCCAGGTCTGGTGCTAAACTTAAAATAATTAAGCTTAATGCTTCTTTATTTTTTTTGTTCCAATTGCTGTAAATTTCTTTGCTGACCGGATTATTTTCTACGATTGGTTCATCATTTAATATCGTTTCTGCAAAAAGTTATTTAGCATCCAACAATGCTTCCATCCTAATACTCCATAAAGCAAAATTCGTGCTGTTGAGCATTTCGATTTTATTATATAAATCCATCGTTTTATGTATTAATATTATCACTAACCGCGCTCTGCTACCAATTTGTTGTTAAAAATTCGGCTTAATTAAAATACAAATTCACGATGTTTTATATTATTATGTATTTGTTCCATTTATTCAATTTACACCATTTTGCAGTTTCTTTACTTAGCACCGGAAACCCTCTTATATAACTAAAGTAAGTAAGTCCCAATAAGCCAAATAACGTCAGTACATTAATTCTGTAAATCACCAACACCCCTTCGCTTTTCTTAACTCTCGCTGTATAAGTGTTAAATTATTGAAAGAGGTGGTTTCCCAGAGACATGCTTTATCAAGCGATTGAGCAGCGGGAAAGGAACATCATACTGCTGTTAGACTCTTGATGACTATATCTGGATCGCCAGTTTCAAAAGGTGACAATTGAAAATGTGTGTTGACGAACAGCAAATACATATATGACCATCGGTTGAGCGTTTAGTCAAGAATGCGGCTTGATATGTCGGCGGTAAGATTAGATGATCATTCAACTTATCAAGGAGAAACTTGTAATAAATTTTGCACCTCGCCTTACAAAGGGTTATGCATCGGTAAACATTCGGAGGGCATCAGACAAACACTTGCTGGCGGTTTGTAGACGCTTTCGAGCACTCGGTTTATGAGGATGGGTTTTGTAATCTTGGGCACTTTAAAGAGCGCTAATTTAAAGGGTCTTTCAAAAGAAATTCTCAAAATTTGTTAGGGTCTAGCAGCCGTGTAGTTAAAGCAAAATCTGTCCAATTTATTGTGAATTGTTTTGTAGTGTGTAGCAAATCACCATGGAAGGTTATAGCGTTGAACATAGTGTGCAACTCAGCAAATTTTATTTTAAAACGAAACTGGCATTGCCGTAACCATTAGCGGCGAACAGTAAACTGAATAATATGGATACCGATGATATGTGGTCCCAACAGGAAGCCGATACGTGCCACATGCGATTTAACACCTTGATTCAGCGGTTAATTATTTTATTTTTCCTCATTTTTTATTTTTGTTTTTATTTTAAAGTTTAGAAACTGAAATTGGATTACCCTTTACAATAAATAAAAACACCCGTCGTATTTCTAAATGTATATAATTCTTACAAATCACTATATCCTAAGTAGGTCAACTCTTACCGTAGGAACTGGCATTTCACTGGGTTTAATTTTAAATTGTATTTTCGAAGGCAATCAAGAACCTCCTTATGCCTTTTGTATGTTCATTTAAGTGTTAGCCATATATAGCTGGAGCTCCATTTAACGGAATACGATTGAAATGAAAATGTTCAGAGCTTGTATTAAAAGCCGTCTTTGATTTGGAATCTTCATTAAGTATAACTTGGTGGTATCCATTAATCATATCCAATATACAGAAGTACGATGCTTTACCCAGCTGATCCCGTGGAATATGGCCTCTACATAAGCAAATCTCTTAAATTTGTGTTATTTAATTTAATGCGGCACTTTCGCCCTCATTTTTCAAAAGTTTTTAATGGTTTATTTAATTAATTGATATAACATATTTGGTTAATTCCAAATTTGGTTAGTATTGGCAATTTTGTATAACCTTTTTGCATTATTAATTTTAACTCGAAATACGAGAAAATAATGTTTTTTTAATTTCTCATTCAACGCTTTTTTGTGTAGCTATATTTTTTAACGTTAGTAACTTTTTCTACCACTTATTTCTTACACTATTTTTAGTGGCAAACTATACTTTAAATTAACGTTAGAAACTTCACTCCGGTTTAAAACTTTAGGGACGGAAGCTGGCAGATAATACCATGGATACGTTTGAACAATTTTGCTGGCAGTTTCCATGGCAAATTTTCCAAACTTAGCCGTATTAATTTTGTAACCAGAAGTTAAAGCCTGCAGAATGGTGACACAACGCTGTATTAATTCTTTATCAATTCCTGTAATATCTGAAGAAATCACAGGATTCTCAAAAATCTTCTTAGCTGTGTCGCCATCATTTGAAGTCCCACTTCCTCCTGGTTTATGTTTGTCTACTATCAAACCCATTTTTTTCCTGAATTTGGATTGAATTATGTTTTTTCTTTCTGCAACATTTTCTTTGGGATCTTCATTTTAAGTTGCCTGACATATGTAACATTTAGTGGAAGAGGTGCTACTCAACATATTGCATACTTTCCCGTCAACCATGGTTAACTGAAAGCTGTGATTTACAGTCAAACTCCGATGGCCCAAAATAACTTCTGTGGGATGCAATGCGTTGATTTTTAGAGAAAAATACCGTTCTTCTTCAATCGATACCTGAAAAGTCTCTTTTTAAACTGAAAGATAATTGGGCGACGAGGATTTTTCCAAATTACCACGTCTTCTTGGTCAATTTTTTTAAAAGTTGTAATGGAACATACGATGTTACAAACAAATTACTATCATCACCATTTGTTTCAGAGTCAGAAAAGGATTGCTTGTACTCACTTTGACCGGTAGCCCCATCAAACCCCCATTTGCCTATTAAAAGAAGGTGGGCAAACAAATTAGCATTATGTCAATTACATTATTTTTTGACTAATTTTGTTTTCAGGCAACACATAGGCAACAAATTATAAGACAACTTCAAATTAACGAAAACAAAGCCCTCCAGAGTTACACTTTAAGTCGTATTGACTTGCCAAAAACCCACCGTTATCATAGAAACGTTTTCGCCACAACGTCGTGATTCATGTGCAAATATGAGTAATGTGCCTATGTAATTCGTTGAAGTTAATATATTCCTTGCCTTCGGTCAAAATGGAGCCTTGTATTTCATCAAATACATGTTGGTCCCGTTCCGTGAGAGTCAACCTCTTGCCGCAATAATTGACCCAAATATTGAAAACATAGAAGCGTCTAAATACGCATTGTTTGCTTAAACCTGTAAAAAGCAATGTAAGACGTAAATAAAACTAAAAAAAAATGGAGGTGTGGCCAACACAAGACTTTCTTTTACGAACAGGGTATCGATTTTGGTCGCAAAATGAGGATTGAGGATTGAGAATTTTGTATATGTACACGGCGTATAATATACATTTTGCTATTGTGTGCCGTCAAATATTTTTATTGTATTAGTGTGTTTTCTCATGATGGTAAGTATCAAAAATAAGCTAAGCGGGTGAAATCGGTTCAACTTTTTTGTTGCTTCCGCTCGCCTTGAGTTATTTTTCTCTACCTTTTAACATGAGGAATTCATGTTTTTCTATCTATTGTTGTTGTAAACGAGACATTCATTTTACTTCGTTACCAAAAATCCAAAACAATATACGCAATCAATGCTCGTGGTGATCTTCAATATAAAAAACAAAAAGCAGCATAAATAAATGGTTTTTAATTTTTACATTCTTCGTCGACCACATTCATAATATTTTTAACTTTTTTTTTTTTTTGTTTTTGAGTTATGTGAAATGTGAGAATAAACATTTGAAAAATGAAAAAAAAACAATTCAGTGTTATCTCATGCGCACGAAAGGAATGTTGTACATATTTTTATTTCCAGTAATTTTCTGCAAAATTTAAAACTAATAAAATTGTTAATTAAATAATGATTTAAAGATAAATAAATATTAACTAAAAATGGAAAATAAGTCAGATAAATATTGATAAACTATAATTTTATTAATAATTTTAAATGATGAAAAATCACACGACGTACATCCACCCTTTCCTGTGCTTGAATTAACACTAAGCTAAAATAACTAATTTACTTCTTATTTTTTCCACATTATATTTTATATCCCTCTTTTTCGTGTCATTTTATCTCTCTTATTTACATCATGTTAAACAAAAAACTTAAAATAACGCCCATTAGACACTGTCAAATGTGCGTATTTTTTAGTTTTTTGTTTAATATAACATGGCATAAGGTTTTTTTGTTTAACATCGAATAAGAGGGATAATGTGAAAAATGTAAGAAGTAAATTAGGGATTATCCAAGCGCAGGAGAGGGAGTATGTACGTCGTGTAATTTTTCTAACTTAAAATTATTAATAAAATTATAGTTTAAAAATATTTTTCTGATTTATTTGCCTTTTTTAATTAATATTTAATTATCTTTAAATCATTATTCAAGTAACAATTTTATTAGTTTAAAATTTTGCAAAAAATTACTGGAAATAAAAATATGTACAACCTTTCGTACGCATGAGATGACACTGAATTTTTTTTTTTTATATTTCAAATGTTTATTCTCTGTTTTTCTCTATTCTTTGGACACCAATACAATTTACCAATACTTTTGCCTTCCGGTAATACTCAACTCAATCCTCAAATTGCGACCAAAATCGCTGTCCTGATAATTTTGAGAAATTTTATTTTTTTCTTAATTTTTTTTTTTTAATTTTTAAATTTTAATTTTTTTTTTTTAATTTTTAATTTTTTTTTTTATTTTTTTTTAACTTTTGGAAACATTTTGCATTAAGTAGTTTTTTGTAAACCTTATACTTTTTAAGATATTTGCAACATAAATTTTCTGGACCAAGGGAGGGCCACTTCCGGTTAGCCGATCTGGAGTAAAATTCACTGGGACCTCCCAATTTATCAAAAAAGCTTAAATCTGAAGTTTCAGTTCGATTGGTTAAACCATCTGGGCTGTAGAGAGGACACAGACAGACTGACAGACAGACAGACACCATTTTGAAACCCACTTTTTCGGACTCAGGGAACCTCAAAACAAATAAATCTCTAAAAATCTCAAGGTCCAAAATTTTCATGATTATTATACTTTATTTACTAGAGTAAAAGAAAGTAAAAAATTAAGGGATTTAAACTAAAGAAATGCCTTAAGTAACGGCTGTGTAACGAAATCCCGGTTTCCAAAATACCGATTTGTCAAAATCCTGTTTTTGTTTGTTAATCCTGATTTTCAAAATCCCGGTGTTTAAAATTCCGGTTCTGCAAAAATAAAAATCCCGGTTTTCAGAAAATCCTGATTTTTATTCTTATTTATTATTATTTTAACGTATTTTTACCTGCCTTTAACTTTCTAAGATGTTGGAACGGAGGCTTTGCAAAGAGAAAAACAAAGTTGAACTTGTGGCCTACCGCTCAAGGTCATCCAATATAATTTAGTTGCGTGTCCCCTCAAAAACCCACAACTTTCTTGATATACTGAAACATTTTTTTTTGATTCTTCCGACATCATCTAAAACTTATGCAGATTTCATTCAAATCGTTTCAGTAGGCATCTAACAAATAACGCAAGAAACTTAAAAAGAAGCCTTTGTCTCGAAAAACCAGACAAAAATTCCAATTTTATTTATAGATATAGATTTGATTCTTTTTAATTTCTTGATTCTAGATTGACAAATTTTTATTCAATCAATATTCTTAAACTAAGTTCAAATTAGCATAAAAAAGTAAAGTACATTATTTAGACCTTTATCGTATCGCAACTCGGATATTTTGGAATTAGTTTCAATGCCAAAATCAGTTTTTTATTAATACCGGTATTTAATAAGGGTTTAATATAAAACCTTACATTGTGTCCTCTCACAGAATATTTTGCTTTACAGCTGCTAAAAATATAATAAGCCACTACTGTCGTAATTCGGTCAGAAGAAAGTTCTTAACAGCTTTCTTACAGTTATTAAGGTAAAAACGAGCAATACTACTTCCGATTTTTGGCAGGATTGTTCAGATTTAAAAAAAAAATTTCCGCTTATTTTGTGCTAAGTACTGATCGCCTAGTGCGTAAAACAGGGTTGATCCGCTTTAGATTCTACTTGTAGAATAAATATTGAGGTTTAAATTTTTTTTACGAATTTACCAGATTTCCCAGATTATTCGATAATTTCAAGATTATTAATACAAAATCTAAAAAATCTAAATTTTTTCTTTAATACTTTTGGCGAGATTGGGTTAGCATTTAGTTGTAAAGTTGTTTGGATCGAGATTATTCGGCTGTTGTTTAAAATGGTAGCTAAATTAGCTACCGAAGCTGATGCAATCTTTGATTATTCAGGTAACTGAGGTTGGCAATTTGTTAACAAACATATTTGCTAACTGTCAACCTGTGTGCAGTGATCCCTTGCCATATAATGTCAAAGCAAGTAGCAAAAAGTTCAAGCGGGATTTTAAAAAAACAAGCCATAGGTGATTGCTGGAAGTGGTTATGAAAGCTGTGACTTAGAGATTTTGAAACCTAAGAAATTCTTGCACGTCCCCAATTTGAAACCTCCAATCTCTTGCGAATTAATTCCAGTATGATCGTTTCAAAGAAGAGTGATAAAAGCCGTGTGAATTTTATTTCTTTTAAGCTAGGTATAATTTGTACAGTTTTCGGTGAGACGTACGATGAAAGCTTTTAGCCATTGTGGAGTTTGCCATTATGGAAACCTTTCTTTAATTGTCGGCACCCAAAAACAGTTCCTGCCACGGCAAGTTTACCAAAAACAGAATTATGATACTAGTCAATCACACGCTCTTAATAATTGTAAATAGAAATACAACATTGATCAGTCATCTTTGAATAATACTAATTACCATTGATTCTTAAAACTTGATAAATTCTAATGTTTTGATACAACATCAGAATATTCGAAGTCTTCGAGAAATTTTTGATGTGCTCATACCCCCAATATAAGACAAACCCAGGGTTTAAATTTTTGAGTGAAATCTTCGTCAATTATGCTAATTATCTTCTGATAATATATGTAGGAAGCATCACGTTGCTTAGTGCTTGTAAAGAAGTTTATGTAATTTTGGGTATATATAGATTACATCATGAACAATTACATGTGTTTTTGCAAGAAATTTCAGATTTTATTTGCATTATTAAGTCGAAAAATCTATTGATATCCTGACATTTCATGTGGTAGCCTGACACATACAATCCGTACAAATCAAGCATTAAATGATGAAGGACCAAAATAATTTTTTTATTTGGTTATACAAACAAGTTATTTCAAAATATGAAATAGCTCGCTTAGAGCCCTTTGCATAGAAAACTGGGTAAGGCTAATCGATATATCTAAACGTTTTAAAGACAAGAATAAACTGTATACTGAAGCCTACTGAACTTCAAATTCACAGTAAGTTGTACAGTTGTTGTAATCCATCCACATTACTCCTACAAGTTTCGAGAATTCGCAATTCATAAAGTCGCAATTAAAAGAAAACGCAATTTTGTAAGATTATGAGAACTTGAATATCTTACATAATCGCGTTTTATCAAATTTCCAAAAAAAAAAAATCTCGAACCCCATGTATTGCTTACAAAATCGACCACCAGATAAAAACTACATCGCATGTAGTTTTTAAACGTGTCTTCGCTAAATTCACATTTTCCATTTCGGACGCACCCATTGAATCGAGCAGAATTGTGTCAATAATATGTAATATGGGCGTATTGATTTCAATGACCAACCAGCTTTCATATTAATGTAAAAAACAAAGGATTCGTAAAGTTGTTGGAACCGCCACCTACAATTTTAGAAAGATTTTTCACACATTTGAAATCAAAACTCTTATGCCCATCACAACACAAAAAGTTCCATTTTTTCTTATTGAGGAAGCATTAAGTTAAATTGAATTAAAACAGTTTCAACAGTCATATCCCCAAGCTGGAGCCAACGGATCAGCCTGTGGTTATCTCGAACTGTAACAACAATTCCAAGGACGAACTCAGTTACTGGAGGCAGTTACGATCAGGATAATTTAGAAAAGTTGTTGTCTATTTCAGTTTAATTTACATAAATAAGGTTTTGATTTATGTAAAATTTCAAATGGATAAAAATTTCGGGCGGATTTGTGTTTTATTCAAATTTTCCGCATTACCTCAGAGCCTAATATCAATCGTGTCAGCAAATTTGGTGATAAGTTTTTGAATCAGAAATTCGCTGGATTACAAATAATTTGGTTCAAACTAGATTTTAATTTTAAATTTTACTAGCATTTCGAAATAATAGCTATTCCAAACAATCAAAATATGCAAGAGCACCCTTTATTATGAGGAACTACTATCGTCGCAGTGATCCCTGTATCTACCAAAGAGCGGCTCAGAGAACCGAGTAACCGAACTAGCTACTTTTCAAAATCGTTCATCAGCGTGCAATTGTGTCATCCAAATATGACAACGCGCCTGACCAATATTTTGTATACTTTAGCTTGATGGTATTTGCAACGAAGCCAATCCCTCACCCATATGTACTTACTACTACTCGTATACTAAAGTTTTCTTTAAAATCACAGATAAGATATTTTTCTCGCGGGCGCCAATTCCATTTGAGTTAAGGTAAAGTAGCCACACTTTATTTACGAGATTTACAAATTTCAAAATATAGAACCAGATGATCAAAAAATCAAAAATCGGTGACATTTGGTTGAGGTTCGAAAAGGTGCAACTTAGAAAAATCAAAATGCAGGCACATCATATCTTACTGAAACTATTCCCATTTATGAAAAACTGGTATGAACTAACCGACTATATCGAAAAGTTGGAAATGTTGCCAAAAAAATTGTCCTGAGACACATACAGCATAATATTAAAAAAGAGTTACTGTACGTTTATTAAAGATCAGTTTAAGTTACTAAATCAACATGGAATGATCACGGAATCGGTTTTATAGAGTTTTTGAACTTGCTAAAACAATATTTGTTATCTTTACAAGATCTTCTCTTATTTTCAAGTTGTTAAAATTTTTTGGGCTAGCAAGTTTGTAAATAAAACAGCACATAATTTTTACCTAACGTTTTCACTATTATGTCAAAAACTGTTATGCAGATTGTACGGTGGTAATGATGATTGTTGTTTTTATTGGGAAGGCAGTCAATAAATTGCAATGGATTGGAGTGGATGATTTAATAAAACCTATCGCGAAATAAAATCTTTTGTTAAATTTGGAAATAATTAAATTTTATTTGTTCGTGGTAAAGTTACAAATAGACTAAGTGAAGTTCAGTTTATGAAATATATTTTTTTTATTGCGGCAATAGATTGACATGGTGATAATTATTCAACAATAATTTTATTCAATCTAGAAAATTGGAGGCGCTTCTTTATAAACTTTATTAATTATCGGCATTTTTAAATTCGGTTAGAATTTAACTGGAATTTGCCCTTTTTTGTGAGTGGTTGAGTTATGCACCTACATATATGCAATTTAACATAAATACATATATGTGTATGTTTCTGTTTAGTTTTAAGGCAAAGTTTTTCTGTAGTGCGAACTTTTATAAGCATTCTGCATTATTTACCATTTATCGTTTATGAATTATAAAATTAGAATATATGTGAAAGTGTGCTTTAATGAGGTCTCAGGGATACTATTTATGTTGAGACAGTTATGATCGTAAGATCATTAAACGCGGCAATTCCAGATGTGCCTCGAGTAAGCTGAGTGAATAAAAATAATTTTGTTTAAATCTAATAACAATACATTCATATATACCATAATAATACCTAAGCAAATTATAATAAATAAAACCGTTTAACCTAAAATTCCTAAAATTAGGAAAATGTGAATTAGCTAAGTGAAAAACAGTTACAAATGGATTGATTCTTGTACCGCTTAGTTTGAAGTGAATGTTCAAAATATATAATAGATAGACATAAAATTACCTCTAACAAAAATAAACCTTGATAACAATATCTTTTTAAAATTTTACAACAATATTCTAAAATTTAAAACTAATATAGTTATTAGTTCAATATTATTTTACTCTTATTAGTTATGTTTATGTTAACCAGTCGAATAGTTAGTGATTCGTTATTTTTAACATCCAAAATGTTCAATATTCAATAAGCTACATTGAAGGTGCGTACATGATCCAATTCTGGTGAAAAAATGTACACCACGAAGTTAGCAAAATAGTAAAATTTTGTGTTAAAATTGGTTACCCTGGTGAACTTTTTGTTCTAGTTGGAAATAATTCAACTCATACAGCTAACTTCGTGGTGTACATTTTTTCACCAGAAAAGTATAGCATGTACGCAGCTTGAGTGTATAATATCATAGCGAATATGTAATTACTATTCATTCTTTTATGTGACATCATGAATAGACCACTATGTAACACATATTCGCAATTCATGTTGCAACAACGATTCTATTATGCAACATTGCATATAATATAATTAATTGGTACCGGCAAAACATTCAACATTCAACATACAACATTTAAGCACCTTCACAAGATAAAAGTTTTTTTCATTTGTTCGTAGTGGGACCGAGTTGAGTGATGTCAGACAGGTTTGATCAAACGCAATGAACCAGTATTATTTATTATGTGATGACGAAGAATTTTTTTTACGATTCTACCTTGAATTTTTCGTTTTTTTTTTTTTGACAAATTTGGCAGAGACGGTTTGAAACTTCGTTACAACCGATAGGACCAAATTTTTGATACGGTTAGGACCAGCAATTGCTTGTAAAAAATGTTTATTACCGTTTCAGCCTCCCATAATATTGATTTATTATTCTAGATTTTTTTGAGATTTTTCGAAGTTGCTCGGCATTAATAATGTTTCAAATAATTCAAGAAATTTTAGGGACTCTAATGATTTTTTCAGGATAATTCGAGAAACAAGGCTCTTCGAATCTCTTTGAGAGTTTTGGATATTTTCACCAATTTTATTGTTTTCTAAAAAATGTTCCGACTTGGCTTTCCAAATCCATGTCCACCAGTTGGTTAATGCCAATCGGTTATCGAAGGATTAAAATTTGATTTGTCGAGGAACCAGACCTGATGTGGATCTAAAAGGTTTTTACATGATACTTTTAGTCTACAAAATATGAACCAGTTATGCCGAAAGATTTGATATTTGATGAAGAATAATTTGTTCATTGCAACATGTTGAATTAGTTCAGTAGTTTTAAATTATAAACTTTTATAAATTTATCTTAGAAATTAATATTTTCTGATTCTACACGTACTATGTCAGTGTAACATTTTTCTGAGCCGCTTCTTTTTACTTTCAATTAACCTTACATCCTCCGATAAAATGGGACATTGGTTAAAAGAGTTCTAGCAATTTTGAACACCTGTAGGGGAGCCGCGGTCTTTCATACCAGTCTTTTTATTACTATATGATTGCGAGTTGGAAGTGCCTCGGGCCCCAAAACAGATTGTATAGAAATAAACAAATAATTTTCCGACATAAAATCTTGATTCACAATTGACAGCATATCCCATATTTTAAGTTAGCTTAAATCAATTTAGGAGCCAAATTTTAAAAAAAATTCGATTTTAATTCCAAGTTTCTTTCAAGCGTTGTTCAAGGTCGTCTGTGTTTTTCTTAAAATTAAAGCATATTTTATAGTGGCCGTCTATTAATTAATAGTGTTTTGCAATCTGCCTATAAATTGAGTGAATTTAAAACAAAATTTTTCGGGGTGGTTATTTATTTGAATAGTAACTAAGCTTAAAGTTATGTATTTGAGAGCAGACAAAATGTTTATATTTTTCGCTAATCACACATAACAGTTAATACAACCGTAAATAACAAGGTCACACAAAGACCGCCTAAACCGATTGAATTGAATTTTTGACATTTATTTTTATTACTCGATAACTAAAAATGAAAACATTTTGATTACTCTTGCTCCCCAAATCTGTCTGTTATGTTTCGTACGAAGTACGAGTACAACAGAAACATGATAAGAGCATTTTTATTTTTGTTTCTTTTTCATTATCTTCACATCACAATTTCCATTTGAGAAGAAAAGTAACACACAACCAAATACACAACATTAAAAAAAAAGAAGTTTTATCTTAAATCTATAAGCCATAAACTACTCGTATAAAACCATTTTTACGATTGTTTTATTTATTTTTATAACAATATATTGCGAGTAAGATGTAAAGGCAACTCTTTGTCGTTCGCTTCTTATCAGATGGCACGAGAAGATGTCACTTCGATTTGAGGCAATAAAAAATGTAGCAATGCGAGTATGATGCGGTGATAAAATTTTTTAAGACTTTTCGCTTCAGATTTTTGGAATTTTTTTTTTTTATAAAATAACATTTAAAATAAAATAAAAATTGACGATTACCTTTAGTCGCAATATCTAATTTATTTATTTTTTTCAAAATAACTTTTCTTAATTGATTTCGATAAATTAATATAATCTTTATACTGTATTATTGTTATTTCTCTTAATTTTTGCAAACTTTCTTTTTATTTATTTCAACATCGAATTAAAATTTTTTTTCCGTGTACTCATGGCTCAAAGTTATTTTTATCACTCGATCATTATTTTTTTTTTTTTAACAAACATTATGATCAGCAACAGTATAATCGTAGCAGCTAGGAGCAGGCAACAAACACATCACTAGTATATAAATATAAAACGATATATTACACAGATTTTATACACAAACACATTTATAGGTATTAAAGAAAAAAAAAGATTTAGAAACATACACACACAGATGCACAGTTGTACAACCAAAACGAAAACGAACAAAAAAAAAAAAATTAATTAAAATTTAATTTAAAAATCACTTTTCATTAATTTTCACTTTAAATAAAAAACAAATTCTATTTTTGTTTTCTACAAATTAATTTTTCATCATATAGGCAAGTAGCAAACACCAACTCACACACGAAATTATTTTTCTGATTAACACAAAACAAATTACAATTAAATTATTTTTTAATAATTAAATTAAATGTTCAATTAGTGCAAAATTAAATTGAACCACCAAAAAAAAAAGTTGTCTTCGAAAAATTTACAAGCCGTATCCACTCTATTACGGTAACCGATTAGAACTGAACAAACCACAGTAAAAAAATGTTCTATTTTGCTGTTTTTCTTTTTCGTTTTGTTGTTTTTCACAAAATTTTTATTTTTTTTATTTTTTAGTCGGGATTCGGGGAGAAAAATGAAATGAAAATTACAACAACTCCCTAAATTCTTATGTATGCTGTACGCTCACTCGCGTCGTATTCTCTGTGTAGAGATATTTTTATTTCATACTGATATAAATACATTTTTCACAATCATATGATATCAATGAAACGGTCTAAAGTTTCGGTTCATATAAACTGCGGAAAACAGATGTGTACTCGATTTTTACGAATGTGAAAATGTGTAAATATTAAAGTAAATCAAATTCATAATTTATGTATATGTTCCAAAGAATGTTGTAACATGTAAAACCTCTCTCATAAATGCGCGAACATACATGCTACCTTGAAATATTGCTTAATAATAATCGCGGAATAAAGAAAATATTCGCATAGATTAATGTTCACGAATGCGGCATAAAATTCACGTGCGAATTCGACATAAGCTATTTCTCTTCTATGGGCTTAAGTTTGAAAATTTAATAACAACGGACGGTGTAGGTAGGGTTGACGAACATATTTTAATTTAAGATTTAGGTAAACGTCGCAATGCATAAATCAAAAACTGTTTCTGGATGCTTTCAATTCTATCAGAACGTGCTTGGTAGATTTAATAAGGTCCTTATTAAAGTTGAATTCACAAATGTCACAAACTCTACTGGCCCGCATATCTAATAAAACGTATGAAAGCACCGACACTTATCAGCATTTAAAGGGAACTTGTTTAGTGTAGACTAGTTGCCAAATACATCGAGCTCGCTTTGCGTCTGATCAACGTCAATAACGCTTAAATTTGTAGGTCGTGTTCGTATGACAAACACTTACAAAACTTAAAGCATGACTGAGCAAGAAGTGGAATTAAGATTCTGTCTACTGTTTGAGTTCGAAAGAGACTCTAATGTAGTGCAGGCAGAAGAAAACTTGTATTAATTGCTTTAGTACCTGAATTGGATCGTGAACGATTTTTACCGAACGTCGGTTACCGTCACTACCAGTCGACCGGGATAGATTGTTCTGACTATACAACGCTGAAATTAGAATAAAACTTGTTTTTTTAAATAAATCAAGTTGTTTATTTAATTTTACTTGGGGACATTTCGATCGAATGTAAATGAAATTGAGACGTCGTCTCCATAACATTATCATCTCCTTCTGACAATATACTTAACAGCACATCGTTCTCAAAACGTGTTAATACCATTTGAAAGACCAAAGTTGTTTAACCGGATCTTTCTTAAAATTATTACCAGCATTCAATTTAAATAGTGCTAAAAGCTGCAAAAGTTTGCTATCACCGAGTGACAGGGCATGAAGTAGTTTGTTTAATTTGGTATTCTCGGGCTCCCCAACCAATGACTTCATGTTTGAACAGCGAGTAAGGATTGAGACACTTAATTCTGGTGATAAGATCTGCGAAGTATTTTTATTTATTTATTTATTTACAGCAATTTTGGCTTATACCAAATCAATACTTCCACAATATGTTTTGAACTAGAGCTCATTCGTAACACATTCTGTAAGAAGAAGCAGATCAACAAAAAAAATGATATCTTTATAGTTAAAACATCCCACACACTTTTGCGAGACTCCCCAAAATACATAAAGAGAGCACACCAATATGCCCATTGTTCAATTATACGACCTCAACAGCATAGAAACAATCCAAGTGTATGAATACGTATTTGATTCCAAGCTCAACCTGAAAGCATCACCCTATCCCTCCAGACGATTCAAAACGAAGATTGACTGTAAGGTGTGTGTAAGGCCATAACAGAAATGCCTTTATAAATAACTGATATTATAAATGTCATGTGTGGCAGAAACATTATAATAAGAAACATTTAAATGCCTGATATTTTCGTGATAATACATTTTATATAACAAAATGCTTCAATATGTATGACTCTAATGTCGAATTCTTTGGAAAAAAAATAAATCAATAAATTGATTTTTTTTTATCTTTTTTGACATTTTGAGATTACATATTCTTTCGAAGAAAATAAATTGATTTTTTTTTTTTTTGATCCGGATCATTTGTCACAAATCCGTTTTTCTGGTAGATGTCATCAAAATTTCAGAAATACATAGCAATGTAAACGTCAAAATTAGATAAACAAAAATAAGCCGCTATTTTCGTAAATCATTTGTGGTTATATTTTGATACGAATAATTGCGTTTTAATCTAAATTAACATTTTTTATGGAGATTTCACAATACAATATGTAAAATGCTGTAAAATGAGTAAACATACCGCCGTTCGAGGAATATGAAATATTGCCGAAGCCGGAAGGTGCAAAAACCTTAAATAAATTAAAACATAATAATAGTCAAAATTGTCGAAAACTGTGTCATAAATACTAGTTTTCGACACTACACATCTCTGTTAAATAGCCTGTCTGTAATTCCTTTATCAGGCAGGCATTATAATTCAATTATTCTAAGGCCTGACCTCCATATAAGCAACCGGGACATATAGCCAATAGGATATCATTTAAACAAAAGGCAAATGTCAGGCGTTACCTGTAATTTTTTTCAGGTTTTATAAATGCCTTTCAGCTGGAGGGACGTCAATAAGAAAAAATATCGAATTAGTGGAGAGCATAAGAAGCATTAATATACCAAACAATGGAAAATTAGCTTTATTACAAATGTGTACGGCAACATTCCTATAGAAGAAACCATACAAATCAGACAGAAATCAATCAAGCATTAAATTTAGTTGAAATTATTACAAAGCAAAATTATTTCATTCATAATAGAGGAACTGTTTCTGTTATAATTAAAATCCGTGTAAAAATGATGGAAACTTACATTTTTTGATCGTCTCCAAAATTTGTATTTTTGATTGTATATATTCAAAGTACTAAGATTACAAGCTTTTCCGAATTTTCACCTCACCCATATCGTGGGGAGGACTTACTGGAGGCAAACATACGTGGACAATTTCAGAAGCAGGGCCTAACTGTTCAGAAGTGATACATTGCAATTAATAATAATTGGTTAGCTTTATTTTGTGTACAAACCTGTTTCCTTTTCCTTTGTCGCACTAAAACTGCACTTTTACGGTTTTTATTCTTAAATTAGTGGAAGCAGAGAACTTTTTAATCTGAAGCGTTGTTTTAGACATTGGAATAAAGCGATGTGCACTCCTAGTTCCATTAATTGTTCTTGCACTAGAATAACGTTCCGTTAAGCTTGGTTCTCTTACATCGATATCTTCTGAGGTTACAAACAGGTAGGTTCTGTTATTCTGGGAAAGTTGACTAACTGAAGGTTAGTCCAATGAAATCCTTGAACAGAGTCTTGAACTAGGAAGGTATAATTTTGAGCGAAGTCTACTTTCATAGTTCCGCCATTTTTCTTTCGTAATTCATTCCTTAAGCTCTTTGAAATACTGCTTTTGTAGCTTTACGATGTAGTGTTGAAACGAGATTTTAGATAGTTGTTGCTTAAGTATAAGCTATTTATTTTACATCAGCCACTCCCATACCTTGACCTCTTCCTCTATGTATTTTCGGAATTATTGTCCATAGGCTTCTTGATTAGGGCAATATTCACAGCTTCCAAACAAGGTTGAGTAAAGGAGTCAAGTAAAACTCACGTATTTTAGCTGCGGTTTCAATATCAAGCTGTTTTCCTTTCTTCGCTGGTAGATAACTCAGTGGTGCAAGGTAAGTTAGAACGTTGGAATTATTATCCCGACTACAAGTTAAAACGCTCATTGGCTTACCGTTGTGTTATTTGATTAATCGTAATGTCCTATCTAGATGAAGTTATGATCTTGTACTTTTCGTTCTTTGGTAAATTGGGATCAGATTTAAACTTTTTCACTAACTCCAAAGTTAACTGTTGTGTTTTCTTTTTCGACCTACTTTTTATGGTCTACAAAAATTCTAAACATTCTGAAAACGAAATACATAATCTGTTTAAAGCTTTGGTAACTAAACCTAGGTTTTTTTACCTGCAATGCTGTAGTTAGTTTCATATTTAACTGGATGAACTTCCTTCGAGACTTTGCATCCATGATCTTTCTCTTCCTTATTGGTATAAGTGGAGAAATTCCAAGAGCTTGTGCACTAGTGTTCAAAATGCTTACGCTGTTATTAAAGGTAGTTTCTTCGTCTTCTGGGGCGTGTTTTTTGGTTGGTGATGGTGAAGAAATTTCACTAAAATTTTCATTTAAAGCTTCTGATTCAGGATCATCTGGAACTACTGCTGATATGAGCGGACTCGGAAGTATCGGTGAAACTCAGTGAACTGATTGGGATATTTCCAGCAAAGGTGCCCTCCTTCGGTCTCAGATGGGTACTGACTAGACCACTTATCTTGCATTTGTAGAGTTATCATTCTTAAACCAAACTGTTTAGTCTTTAAATGTGGAGTTTCGAATGGGTTGACACATTGCACTTTCTTATATTTCTTACCCATTTTGTAACAAAAATTTTTTGCAAACAATTAAGAATGTAAAAAATTTGAAATCGAAGTAAACTACTCTGATCAAGACAAACTTTGCTAATTTAGACAATGTTGTGGTTTGACGATGAATGTTCTAATGAATACGAAACATATTAAGTATTACATTAAAAATTATGTATATTGTTCAAAACATTATAAAGTAATACGTAACAGTTGTGAATGGGTGATACGTAATTGATGCCATAAAGGAAATAAATGCATTTTTTGATGATACACAGTTTATTCAAGGTTTTATTTTATTAACAATACGCAATTATGTACAAGAAATGGAAATTAATATTTACAGATTATTGTTATGATTTTTTGCAATATTTTAACCTTTGACCTTGTTATTAACCTTTGACATTTTAAATTTTCTTTTTACTCTTGATGTTAAATTACTTATAAACCATGCTATAACACCTTAACTGCAAAAATATGTGGTATACCTTTGACCTCAATTTTGACCTTGTTCTAAGTCGTAATTAAAAGAAATAAACAATCTGCGGACATTCAATCTGAATAATTTAAGAAATCAAAATTTGAAATTGAACATATACATATATAATTCTGAAAAGCTAGTAATTTTAGTACTTTGTTTATATGCAATGAAAAATGCAAAGTTTGTAGACGATCAAAAAATGTAAGTTTCCATAATTTCTACACAGAAATAGTTACTCAATAACAAATATTACATGCAAATGGATTGTCTGCTAGTGGGAAACCCCTTATCCGGAACCCTTGCTAAAATATATTTCAATAATTTTGAACAAAAATACATTTTAAATTATGTAAACAAATTAAAAAACCTCATAATATAATGGTTATATATCGATGGGATTTTACTATTATTTAGCGGGACAGCAAATAGTTAAAAATTGTACACAATTATATTAAAGTAATCACAGAAATACAAAATTCACTCTAGCGGTAGAAACAGAAAATAGCATCATTTTGTTGGAAAACACAATCACAAAAAAACGATAAACACACAATCCATTCGATCTCAAATCATCCGAAAATCCACAAATTTATGCACCAACAATATGTACACGGAGAAAAAAAATATGGTAGTATTCACCAGACTATCTATCTCAAGTTAATTGTTTTTGCTATTTCATTTTTTCCTAGATTTTTACAAGTAACTAGTACCTAGTAGTAGTTCAAGTAAAGTTGCTTTGGAAATAATGAAAAGTAAGGAAAATTTAAATAAGCTTCAAAATTTGCTTCGTTTATTCGTTTGCATTCGTTTGCATTCGTTTATTGAATTCTACAAATTAAAATTATTATGAATCTATACGATTTAATAAAATGAATCGCCAGATCACTGAATTTTTGTTATAAATTACACAAACATTTTCTAAACAAGTTTGATACTTAATTTGTAAATGTTTAAATGTAATTTATAAAACTAAATCGGGGGTTTCACGTAATATTATAATCGTGGTTAAATAACCCAGTCCAAAAAGTAGGAAACCTTCCTCACTTAAGAAACAAAATTTAATCGGCAAATGGTTTTAAAAAGATTTGTAGGATACACAATACAATTACAAATTTTTTTTTTTAAATAGGAAATCTATTTCAAATCATAGATTTGCATTAAGATCTATGTATGTGCATAAACGAATAATTTTAGAGACTTGGAATGTGCCATTTAATTCGACAAACTCGTCTAAAAAAGTGATATTTGTAATCAAACTCATTTTATTTCTAAAAGTGACGCATGTACCATATTTATTTCGTAATTACATAATAATAAATATTAATTTTATTATAATCCATACTAAAGAAAATAAACGAATTATAATATGATGAATTGTAATCAGAATAAGATCCTCTACAATCAAATTATTATTCGTTTTTAACATAATAAAAGAGATTCTAATCATATTATGTTAGATTCTAATAAATTATGGTAAATTTAACCATAATTATTGTAGCGCTAGGCAAATGATTTTACTTCTATAAAACCACATTAATTCATGATTTGCCTTAAATGGGTGAGGACGGTATTTTGTTAAATTAATTTATTAATAAATAAAAGAAGTGAAATATTATAAAATAAATACAAAAGTGTTCAAATGAAATATTTGGTTTCAAAAATTTGTGATTCTGAGGAATGGACTTTGTATTTATTACTGAGGGAAATATTAAGCTTAGCTTGCAAACGTGTTATATCAGATCATGAAAAACATAGGGCCGTTAAAGCATTTATCCTCCATTCGGTTTGAATTCTTCCATCAGGTAATTCCCTTGTAAACCTCCTTAAGACTATTTTTATTAAATATCAGCTTAAATTTGCCAATTTATTACTCAATTTTAAAAATTTTAGTTTGCCAGAATTAACAACGGGTCCTGTAGAAAATTTGATAGATGAGAAACTGAGCAAACAATTGCAAATTCCACTTTTCGGCAAACTAACAAGTTATGTGAAACAAAATGAAGTTAAATTTAAGAAAATTGCAGTTATATTTCTTGGAATATGTGCAGAAGGCTTACCGATTGGGTTTTGAACACCACTGATTTTCATAGGAAGTAGAATTAGAAGAAATATATTCAGCTGAAAAAATTGAATCGCTAAAATCAAAACAAACATCCCATATAGTTAGGTGTGGGAAAAAAATTATATAATGTGGAATTGAATTAATATTATATTTTATTGAAATTAAAAAAATTTAAATGCTTGTAATAAAACTATAAACACTTAATAAAACTAAATAAAATAAAAAATATTAAATTATATTGTGTTTTTATTTTTCAATACTTCTTAAAATATTTTACAGTAATTATAAATAACATAAATTTAATCATTAAACCACACTTAAAATTAAATAATATTTTTAGGATTTTCGTTTTAATTTTTTGATATTTTAATTAAAAATTTATAATTGTATGGTTGTATGGGAAATCTACAATCATATTATGCTTCAGGGAAACAAACACATGATATTAGATTCAATAATAGTACAGTTAAACAAATCATAAAAAAATGATAATTCGAATCATTAAATAATTGCCTTTAAAGAAAATCAATTCAAATGTGGTTAAACGTAATTATTTAATGGATTATTAAAATTATAATATGTTTGACAGCAATTACAATAAATTTAAACTCTGTGGACATTTTGGCGACTACAACTACATTTTGTTAAAAATAGAAAAAATTACAATGATAATATAATTAAAAGTTAGTTATAACATATTTAAGGATCTAAATTACCTAATCATATTATGTTTAACAAGTAACAGTTTCAATGACAATATGTTTAAAAATCATAATATTATGTTTCAGGAAATGATAATTACAATAATAAATTGTTTAACGGTAAATCATAACATGCTTATACTCAAAGTTAATATGTTTATTAAATTCTAATAATATGTTTAGGACCCACGATATAGTGACTGAAATACAATGAAAAATTATTTAAATTCAAAAATATTATGTTTACTGATTAATAACAATATTAATCAAAAGCAATCATAAAATCTTTGAAGTAACATATTATGATTAAAAAAAATTGCAAACATAATGTTGTTCCTGCAAATTGTGGTTGAATTTACCATATTTTTTTTCTCCGTGTAAGATCACTCGCTACAAAGACAATAGAAAAAGAGGAGAAAATCGGCCCATTTTAGAGTACGACAAATAAACAAATAATCCCATCAGAAATACATACATACATATATTCAGACAACACAAATACACATTGGCATTTGGAACGTCTGATAAAATTGAAAAACGAATAAACACTACTTTGGTCACTAGAATGGTTATTGGTATAAAAATAAAATACACGGCATTGTTGTCAAAATTTTAAATATAGCCACGATAATCCTGTAGATTTGCTTGACATTACGGATTTATAGGCAATTCGAGATTTTTTCAAATTTTGAGAATAATCGAGGCTTTTAGATATTTCAAAATGTCGAGAAGGGCAAAGCATACATATCGGATTACTCTAGATTTCAAATTTTATTCGAAATGTTTCAACTTTAGCATTGTGTTACCGAGACCAGAACCGTCGAAATTTCGTGACTTTTGTGATTTTCGAAGACTTATCGACGATATTCCAATCACAAACAAAAGACACAAATTATTCAGCATTATTGTTCGGTTTTAGACGATGCCTGTTTTCCAATTTCTATAATCAAAATTTTCGAATAATGGTAAGCAACGTCATCGCAAGTTATCGCCTAAAGTAGACAATACAAACTACTGTTTCAACTTAAGCTCCGTTTTGTGAATATGTAACTAGTGCAACAAGTCATCTGAAGAAGAAGAAGACCTCCATAATTATTCTTACTTTCATATTTCTTCCATAATTTTTGCTCCGTTATTATTAAATAATATAAATATCTTTATTCATAAGCTAAAAATAGCTGACAGCTCGAAATCAAAACAGAATTAAAATTTAAAATAAAATCTACTTGCAATAATGTGTCGATGAACTTGCAAAAGCAAAACTCAAAAGGTTTTGTGATTTTTCTTGCACAAGTCACTTGCACAATGTAGAAAAATAGTGCTGTTTCGCCCCCTGCACGATCAAGTAGACCTCCAACGATTGACTTGTGCCGTTTAATTTACGAAATCGGTAAATTACATGTTTTGTAATAGTTAGTGTAAAACCGGCCGACCTAATAAATTTGACAATTATTTTCGATTTGTTTTTATTTTTATTTAATTTTGTTGTAGTTATTGGAACCTTCTTAAAGGCGGGTTCACAGTATACGGAAATCGATCGATATTTCTTTCTATATGATAATTCGAGGTAGGAATATAAAAACGAAAAAAAAAATGGTATTCGATTGGATCCACCTTTCTTTCCTTGGGATTCGAAAATGATTTTTAGATGAAGCTCTGAACAACTATTTGTTCACCGATTGATTGATTTGAATGTACGATCAAGCATTACGTTTGATATCCCATATTTAAAGATCGAGCCCATCGTACACACGTTTACACACAACAAAATCGAACTGGATAAGTTGGTAAGTAATGCCAAAAGCGACCCGGTTACAGTCCTAGCTATAACTAAAAGTTAGTAATTTATGAAAATTGAAATCAATTAATTATTTCTTAAAAAAAAATTGAACAAGCTTCCAATCTTTTGTCAACTTACAATAAAATTAAGAATTTAAATCAATTTTAATTGGATCTTCTAAAACAGAAATTTAAATATAGTCAAATCCAGCTATAACAAACCACGTTTATAAAAAACGTCCGATTATAACAAACTTTTTGAAACTAATCATAACTATTTTTTCAAAAAATTCATTTGATAAACAAATATACTTCTCTTAAATTTCTAAATATTGTGTGGACATTAAACACACACAAATGACGGTTTTCCTTGAGTTTTTTGATTTAGTGAATATAATTTGCTAAATCAGTACGTTCATACTTGACACTATCTATATTAAGTAGCAATTGTATTTTTGTAGTTTGGTCGTAGCTACCTGATGAGTAGACCAACCTTCTCAGTACAAAGCTAAACTACCAACACAATTAGCTCAAGGAAAGTTCTCATTTTTTGTTCAGTGTTATACACTTTGTATAACTCTTGGGATAAAGTACGGGTGATTGATATTTCTACTTTTTTTGGGTAGATATATTATGAATAATTGGCACTTGATTTTGTTTCTGATTAACCAATCGAAAATCTTGTGAATGCCATTTTCACTAATATATTTGTGTCTATAAAAATCTGAAAAAATCAAAGAAATATCGTGGTCCTTTTGAGGTGGTATAGGACGAGATCGGTAAGGTGTTAGTAAAATTTGACCTAAATTATCAAATTGACATCAACATCTATCTGCCTGTATTTGTGGATAAACCGCGGTTAAACGATATTTTTCCGGATTTTTCGATGTCAAGTCAAGTCAATTCACTGAAGCGGTTCAGACTTCAGAGTAGTTTGTTAGTTCAACATAGGATAGGTGTGCTTTATTATTAACTTGTGTTTAGAAAATTACGGTTCATAATTGTTTTCACAAATTTAAGGAATAAGGATTAAATTCTGGCTGATTTTAGGCTAATATATCCAACATTAAGAGTTGGTGGAATGTTTTAAAACAGACAACAAATATATTTCGATTATTTTACTGTAGTTCTAAATTATAAAATGTTGACAACCCTTTAAATGAACGTCTCGAATATCTTCAATAATTATTACAATCTATTTGGTGTATTTTAGCCTGAAACCGACCGTAACCGCTACTGATCTACTGAGACCTTCCGGACCGTAATTATCAACACCGAACAAAATCAACAAAATATGCTTCAGAATTATTATAAAGTCGCCCCATGTTATTTGAATTTCTAATTATTTCTTATTAATTTCACAACAGCCATCTTTGCGAATTGATTTTCTGCTAATTTCTCTTGTTCCTAAAGGTACACCTTCACACGTAAGCGGCAAATATCAGCTTTAAAAATTGGCTCAAGAATATTATATTTCCCACGTGTAAATGACGCATAATAACACTGAAATTTGGGAGAATGAAAAATCACATGAGAGCAAACCGGCAAATATTTGATGGTTTTTTTGCAGAATTTGAAATGTAGATTCTTGTTGTTTTGCTTCAAATTATTAAATTATTAGCTTTTTTCGTTTCTAGAGATGTGAACTAGTATTTTTTCCATAAGAGATAATTACCAAACACTAGAACACACATCTGAGAAATAGGAAATAAAAAGTTCATACTCTTTTGCAGTTTGGAATTATAGCAATATATGTTTCCCCAATTCCTAATTCCCTGGGAAAACGAAAATAGGGCTGCTCATGAGAGAAATTTTAACTTAAAAGACAATTTCTCAACAGCTATGGAATCGCTTTCCTCATACACGTGTCTTGTTTTGTTATTAGTGGATAAAATACATTTGCTACGAACTAACGTCTAACGTTTGTTAGTCTTTCCCATAGCGTGGAACAAACAACTTTTCGGCAAATATTTTCCGCCTTCTGTACGACCGAGTAAAGAAACTTGTCAATTAGATCAAACGGGGAAATATTTATAAACAAGTTTGAGCAAATATTTGCTACGTGTATCTTAAGTAATAAGACCGTTTCGCATTATATTTATTGATGTTTTAAAATTAGTTCAAAAAGCCCTCCAGCCAGAAGTTAATATTCCAAATGTATTTGCCATTTTGTTTTAAGCCCCGAACAAACTATTAAACCACTTACAGTTCAGAGGCTTATGTAGAGAAGCAAAGTGTTTTATTGTTGCCGAAAATACTCGTAGCACTATTATTATATGAAACTTTGATCTGTTATGATTTGCAGTGATTTCCAATTTGATCCAGTGAAGTCAAATATTAATTTGATTACGTACATATGGTTGCAAATGTATCAAAGATATTTACAACGTATTTCATATTTTGCCACCCAACACAAACATATTCAAATATGCGCTCAACCTTTAGGAAACTTACTCGTATTTTTCACTTATTCTGTAAAAAGTCTATGTATTCAGAAAATTACATAAAACCCGATATTTATATAGAAGCAAGAACGTGGGTCGATTTACAAACCTACATACAATTTTTGTATGTTATGCTTTGAATAATAAAATATAGTCGAGCATCCAACAAATTACATGAGACCATAGAAAGAAATCTCTCAAAATAAATCGGTTTATTACATAAGATCAATATGTAAGTATGCACCTAATATATGTAATCGCCAACAAGAAAATAAATTTCAAAACAACCAAAACCAAATTGGCATGTCATTCATTAATTATTAATAAAAAATAAAAATTCTCTGTTCCACATTTTCTGTATAATGTGTACTCCGCATGTACTAAAAATATAAATTACACAAAATTTTTTCCCGAGACTCGTGTAGTTTACAAATTTCCACTATACCCACATACATACATACATATACGAATAGTGCAGTTTTCATATCTTACACACTGAATATATTTTATGCTTGACGGTGATTGCGCAAATTCAACGAATAAAAAATGAAAATGTGAATAAAAAACACTACAAACTAATGACGTAATCGAAAAATATTGTTTTTACTTCCATATACGTCATAAACAACAATAACGAAATACGATTATTGATGAAAATGTTTTTCTGATTTTTCTAAAAATTTAGCGTACTCGTACAAATATTATTATTGGATACAATACGAGTAACTTATACAAACCCTTCGAAAAACGATGCAGTTCATTGAACTAGAGCGAGAACGACAAAACATGGAAAAATGGCAAACGAAATATAAAAATAAATACGAGCACATTTTTATTGTTTGGAAAATGGATGGAAATTAATTTTCTATTATTTTCGTTTTCTGCCTGCTTTTATGTAATATATTTATACCCTGCTGTTTTATATATAAACGATTCTTTCATTTTCTGAAGAATCAAATAAAATTTCTTTTCTAAACAGGAGAAAAAAACAATTGATAAGACGCTAAAAAATGTCCACTTAATTTAAGTTTGGTGTTATACTTTTTAAAAAGACAACGATTTTAGCACAAAGTAAATATTTGCTCTCGCAACTTCATTTTAATTTTCCATCAAGTAGTTTTTCCTGTTTCGTGTGTGTTTGTAAAAAATAGAAAAACTAAAACAAAAAATAGATTTTTGATTTTGTTAGTCTAGGAAGAAGAAGAATAGAAGAAAACCTCAAAATTTTCTTTCTGTTGTGTGTTGTTGCGCCTATTGCCGTTTCGTCTTTTGCCGAATGTAGTTATGGTGTAGTACGGGATTTTTTGTTGTTAGCTTGGTAAGAGAGAAAATCCGAATCGAAAGAAAATTTAATATTTATGTAATGTACAAAGATGTAAAGATGTTTATAAATATTTAAAAAGGATGTTTTAAGAAACTCTAGAAGGTTCTTGAGGATATTTTTGTTTTTGTGTATCGTTCTTCTGAGCTTGTTTTCCATAGTCTCAAAATAAGTACGATGCGAGTATATTGGCAGGTGTTATTCCACAAAATGTTTATGTTTACCGTTAGCAAAACATTGTTGCTAATAAAAATGCAGCGATAAATAATCTATTTATACACAATCAATATAAAATAATTGATAAAATATGAAATCGACAATATAAAACGGTGCTATTGGTAGAAAGCGAAATGCGTGTATGATAATAGTTGAGTAATGCGGTAACCGAAGGCTTGTTTACTATTCTTGGCGAAAATTCGAACCTCGAGAAATCGCGAAATATACTTAAATTGTGAAAGCGAGTAGAAACCACATAAATCAGAGATATTTAGCGTCGTGCTATATATGTATGTCTTACCTAATATATTCCGAGTAAGAGCTTGGTCGTAACTCTTTCCGAAGGATTTAGGTGATATTCAGCAAGTGTCTATTTATTATTCTTAGAACGTGCCAACCTTTTAACTTCAATACGAGGTTCTGGGTTTATTCCTGACTGAAAGTTTCTTGCGGACGGCTGACGGAATTTACATTTAAACTCATTTCCATCCCTTATGCCCTTATGGTTTTCATTACTAAACATTACGTTCGGGATCAATACGTTTAGTAGCCGGTGTCGTAGTTGTATTTAGACAGTTAATATTGTTACGTTTTTGCCTTGTCAATCAAGGTTCGTATCACTGGATTGTGAATAATACAAACTAAATTCAATTTATCACCAACGAATTTATTTATTTCACAAAATTTATTACAACACAGTTTATTAATAAAAATTCACAAAATCACTTTATATAAATTATTCTTAAATTTTACTGATCACTTTTACTTTATTTATCGCACTACAACACTTTTTAAATTCCTTTTAATCTTTATACTATCGCTTACCAAATATTACTACTAATCTTACAAGTTTACTCTATCGCGTTCCAAATACTAATAATCCAATTTGATCTTGTTCGCCTTTTTATATACACAAACCAAGCTTCTCGAAAGTTCACGACTTTTCCAGTTGGAATAGCGTAGAAACATTACGTAACAATTTTTATCATGGAAAATTCCATTTAGTACAGTAAACATTGAGCTATTAGTTTTACTTATTCTATTATACACTAGGTGTCACCGTCACAATATGTTAATGTTACGTTTTTGCCTTGTCAATCAAGGTTCGTATCACTGGATTGTGAATAATACAAACTCAATTCAATTTATCACCAACGAATTTATTTATTTCACAAAATTTATTACAACACAGTTTATCAATCAAAATTCACAAAATCACTTTATATAAATTATTCTCAAATTTTACTAATCACTTTTACTTTTTATTTCGCACAAAAACACTTTTTAAATCACTTTTTAATTCCTTTTTAATCTTTATACTATCGCTTTCCAAATATTACTAATTCTTACAACTTTACACTATCGCGTTCCAAATACTAATAATCCAATTCGATCTTGTTCGCCTTTTTATATACACAAACCAAGCTTCTCGAAAGTTCACGACTTTTCCAGTTGGAATAGCGTAGAAACATTACGTAACAATTTTTATCATGGAAAATTCCATTTAGTACAGTAAAACATTGAGCTATTAGTTTTACTTATTCTATTACACACTAGGTGTCACCGTCACACTACCCCCCACCTAAGCCTGTTCGTCCCGAACAGGACCCAAATCACCTCCTCTGTATAGGGCCAGCCTCTCCAAATGCACCACCTTTGGTTTACCTCGATGTCCCTTCCGTATCCGATAAACCACGTCGTTCATCCTTGTGATGACAGTATAAGGTCCTTCCCATGCTGGTTGCAGCTTCGGTGATAATTCCTTTTTCCGTTGCGGGTTGTGAAGCCATACTAATTGCCCTTCCTGGAAGCCCTGGTTATTTGCTCGTATGTCATATCGAGCCTTCATCCGGTCACTTGACATCCGTATTTTCTCCCGAACAAATTGATGAATTTCATTAAGTTCCTCTTTCATTCGGTCTACGTAATCTTGTCCACATAAAGCCGATGATGGTACAGCCCCAAACTTTAGATCTCCAGGTAACCGTAGATTATCTCCAAATAACGTTTTAGCTGGTGTCATTCCGGTTGTGTCATGTATAGCTGATCGATAGGCCATCAGAAACATCGGTATATGTCGATCCCAGTTGCGTTGGTTTTTCTCAACGACCTTTGCTAGATATTCCTCCAATGTACCATTGAATCTTTCCACCATACCGTCAGACTGTGGATGCAAAGGCGTTGTTCTCGTTTTATTTATACCGAGCATCTGGCATATTTCTTGAAACACCACCGATTCAAAATTCCGTCCTTGATCGGTATGAATCTCCATCGGCACTCCAAATCTGCTAATCCAATTGTTTACCACGGCATCAGCTATTGTTGTCGTCTCCTGATTGGGAATGGGGTACACCTCCGGCCATTTGCTGAAATAATCCATGATTACTAGCACATATTTGTTGCCGCTCTCAGTGGTGGGAAATGGGCCCGCTACATCCATTGCAATTCTTTCGAATGGTGCTCCAACGTTATATTGCTTCATGGTTCCACGACTTTTGCGTGCGGGTCCCTTCACCGCCACACATTGGTCACATTTTTGGCACCATTCTATCACAGACTGCCTACATCCTGCCCAGTAGAATCGTTGACGTATCTTTGCTAGAGTTTTATTAATTCCAAGGTGGCCCCCACTTGCTCCTCCATGATACTCATTCAGAATTTCTACAATCCGGCACTTTGGTATCACCAGCAACAATTGCTTCACTTTGCCATCCGTGCTTTCCCACAATCGTTTTAAACAGCCATTCTCAAGACGGAGGCTATCCCATTGAGCCCAATAAGCCTTGACAATGGGAGTTTTGTCCGCGATCTCGCTCCAAGTTGGCCGGTGTTCCTTTTCCTTCCAATCCATTATAACTGATAAATCCGTATCATCCAATTGCTCTTTCCTGATCATTTCGTCGGTCCACTCCTCATCAGGCAGCACTTGCGTAAGCCTAACGTCGATGATGCCTTCCTTTGCTTCAACATGGCCACAATGTTTACATTCTACTGGACACGGCCGTCTTGATAATGCGTCGGCATTTCTGTGTGCACTTCCCTTCCGATGTTCAATTTGGAAATCGTAGCTTTGAAGACGTTCGATCCAGCGTGCTACTTGTCCCTCTGGATTCTTGAATTGTAACAGCCACCGTAAAGCGCCGTGATCTGTCCGTAAATGGAATTTTTGGCCATAAAGATACTTATGGAAATGCTTGACACACTCCACTATAGCCAACAATTCTTTCCGTGTCACGCAGTAATTACGCTCCGGTTTTGATAATGTTTTGGAGAAATACGCAATAACTCTTTCTTGACCATTAATTTCCTGTGATAACACACCTCCTATACCGTCATTACTTGCATCGGTGTCCAAAATAAATTTCACGTTGGGTATAGGGTACGCGAGGATTGGCGCGACACACAACCGTCTCCTTAGTTCCACGAATGCTTCTTCCTGGTCATTCTTCCATTCGAATGCCTTGTTCTTCCTGGTCAACTCGTGTAAACTCTTGGCGATGTTGGCGAATCCTGGCACGAAGCGTCTATAATAGGTGCACAATCCGAGAAAGCTTCGTAATTCGTGTAAATTTTTAGGTCTTGGCCAGTTCTTTACCGCTGCGATCTTTTCTTCGTCGGTGTGAATTCCATTAATCGTTACGAGATGACCCAAATATTTGACTTCAGTTCTGAACAGCTTACACTTCTTTGGACTTAACTTCAATCCGGCAGCCTGTATCCGATCCAAAACTTCCGCCAAGTTCTTTAGATGCTCGTCAAAATCCTTCCCCATAACGATGATGTCGTCCAGATATATTAGGCAAGTCTTCCAATGTAATCCCTTTAACACGCGCTCCATTAATCGTTCAAAAGTCGCAGGGGCATTACATAATCCGAACGGCATAACATTAAATTGCCAAAGTCCGTTACCCACACTGAACGCTGTTTTCTCGCGATCTTCCTCATGGACTTCCACCTGCCAATAGCCACTTTGTAGATCTAATGTCGAAAGATGTTGTACCGTCGAAGTTTGGTGGTTTTAACTTAACTGATTGAATGGTTTGTACCACTTGTGTTGTTGTTCCACTTGCCTTGATATCAGTTAGCTCTTTCCCGAGACGTTGAACCTCTGCTTGTAATTTTTCTTCGACCTGCTGAACCTTCGTTTCAAATTTTTCGTCAACCTTTTGAATCTCCATTTGTAGCTTCTCTACTTCGCCGTGTATGTTAGTAGATAATTCGAGAATTTTCTCGTCCATTCTCTTTTGCCCATCTGCAATTTCCTGGATTGGTTGTTCAATTTTCTCTATTTGTTGTTCCATTTTTAGGTTAGACTGATTTTGTTGTTCCAACTGTCGTTTTATTTCTTCGTTTGACTGGTTTATAGTCTCCAACTGTCGCACATTTTGTTGTTCCATTTCATTCTTAATTTCTTGGTTTGACTGCTCAATTTTCACCATTTGTCGTTCGTTTTGTTGTTTCATTAGACACATCTGTCCTGTCATTTGGTTCATAGCAGCTATTAACTGCGACAAATCGAAACTACCAGAATGTTCTTGTGTCTTTTCGACCAACGGTTGTTTATCTTCTGCTTTCTGCTCTATGGTTGCTACATCCGTTACTTTCTCTCCAAAATCATAATGTTCCTCGTCCAGCCCTTCGTTCTGCATGGCCTCACGTAGTCGCGCTTGTAAAGCTGCTTTAGTACCATCAGTAGCCAAACCCCGTTTCTCTAGTTCTCTTTTTAATTCTGGAACTTTTAATTCGTTGAGAATCATTTTCTTTATCTTTTTATTCACAATCCCACCGCTGTCACCAATTTGTTACGTTTTTGCCTTGTCAATCAAGGTTCGTATCACTGGATTGTGAATAATACAAACTCAATTCAATTTATCACCAACGAATTTATTTATTTCACAAAATTTATTACAACACAGTTTATCAATCAAAATTCACAAAATCACTTTATATAAATTATTCTCAAATTTTACTAATCACTTTTACTTTTTATTTCGCACAAAAACACTTTTTAAATCACTTTTTAATTCCTTTTTAATCTTTATACTATCGCTTTCCAAATATTACTAATTCTTACAACTTTACACTATCGCGTTCCAAATACTAATAATCCAATTCGATCTTGTTCGCCTTTTTATATACACAAACCAAGCTTCTCGAAAGTTCACGACTTTTCCAGTTGGAATAGCGTAGAAACATTACGTAACAATTTTTATCATGGAAAATTCCATTTAGTACAGTAAAACATTGAGCTATTAGTTTTACTTATTCTATTACACACTAGGTGTCACCGTCACATTAATTTTCAGAAAGGGCGCATGGGCTTCAATGCGTCACTAAATTGGGCGAGTTAAAAATAGTACAATTATACTAGGGGATCCCTGTGCATGTGCACAAAATATTTTTTCAATCATATATTTCTTTATAAACTATGTTGTCTATTACTGTAACATCATTTTCTATTCCCTGACGTGGTTTCTCGAAAACTTGAATTTTTAAAGAATCTGATGTAACAGTTCTAGAAAATGCGGTATAAAGTTGACCATGTGTAAAACATGGTGCAGGAAGATACAATCCAACTCTTTCGAACGTTTGACCGTGCGATTTATTTATTGTGATTGCATAAGAGAGACGAACTGGAAACTGATGTCGAACGAAGTTGAAAGGCAAAGATGGATCATTAGCTGTGTCTAATGTAATTCTAGGAATAAAATGTATTGTCCCTGAATGTGATCCGGTAATTATTTCTACTTTTAAATAGCTGGATCTTAAATCAAGAACCACTGCAAGATTTCGCAGCAACATAATTATACAACCCTTTTTTAATTTAAGGCAATATGGCGATAATCCTGATGGATTTATTGAGTTAGGATATTCCACTGGAGAATTAACTTGCATGTTTTCATCACCAGAGCCGTCATCGGCCTTAACTATATTTCATTTGAAATAAGTTTTTGAAGAACATTATCATTTATTAATCGAATATGCTCATTTTTCGGACACAAAATTGCACGTTTTGATATACATGCAAAATCATTTGTAGTAAATGATGAACCAAAAATATCTGTAATAAGGATCATCGGAAATATAACCTGAAGTTATTGGAATAGAGTATTGTGATTTTTTAGTGTGTGGTGTATCAAAATTCTTCCCATCACCAACGTTCAAAAGCCAACTGCTAAAATGTGGATCACTTATTGCTCTCATGTTTGTACTTAAGCTTAATACTTTAAAGTGATACCACAAATGGGACTTTTTAATAGTCGCATTTATAATTGACGCACGATTTCCTCTTATAACAACAGGTAACACTTGCCGAAAATCTCCTCCTAAGACCATTACCTTTCCACCAAACGGTAAATTATTTTTCATTAAATCGCGAAATATTAAGTTCACAATTTCAAGTGCTATGCCTGAAGCCATTGGAGCTTCATCCCAAATTACGCAATCAACAAATACTAAAAAGTCACGTTTTTTGCAAGTAAGTTGTGGAAATTTCACGGCATCGATATTGAGAGGCAATGAAAACGCAGAGTGACATGTCATTCCTTTGGGTAAAAGAGTTGCCGCTATTCCTGTCCATGCAACACATAATACATTTTTATTTTCTGCATCGATTTTTTGAATTAACGCTCGGTATAAAAATGTTTTTTCCACTTTCACCAGGTTCATCTAAATAAAAACACTTTTGAGAAACTCGATTATGTAAGGATGAAAATATCATTGATGCTGCGACATTCTGATCATTGTTGAGAAATACTCAGAGATTAGGTTCAGTTGTTGTTATAATAGGAGCAAAATTTATGTCTTGATTTAAGATTTCTGTTGCATTGGGAAGTGGTAAAAGTAAGAATAAATCAAATCCTGCTTGCTCACACTGCTCGTTTAATTGAAATACGCAATGAGCCAAAGCTTCATTTTCAGTCATACCTTGATTAATACAGTCTTCCAGAAGATTGTTCTTAAAATCATTAAAAAGTTGAATAGGATCTGATGGATTGCAATAACACAGTATACATAATAACGAATAATGCTCGCAACGATTTTGGCAACAGTGTTAGCTTCTGATAAGCAATTATGCCACACAACGCTATCATTAATTAGGTCTCGTGCCTTAGCTGCTTCTCTAAACGTTGGGAATACACAATTATTAAAAGTTTTTAAGGTATCGAAAGATGTAGCCTCAGAGCCCTTCAGTTTAAGAAATAGTAGCCGTAAATGAAACAACTCAACATTTTTTGGAGAAACTGAAATGATTCTACCGATAGCTTTCTCCCCAAAGTGTGAATTTGGAGAGCGTTTTTTCCATTTATTGTTTTTATATACATAATGCATCGGAATATCCTGATACAATATGTTATGAGCGAAAAGGGCTGTAGAATTTAATTCAAAAAATGCGGTTAAAGTTGTGCCCCTAACAGACTCTTTTCTTAAAGCAGGCTCTCGTCTTGATTGACCATCTTGTAAATCAACAGATAGGGTAACAACATTATGTGATTGGCCATGAGATGGAAGCTCCTGGATATGCCAAGTAGCTTCCTGCGAACTAATATATCGACAATTCAGGTATTGATTTATTTCATCATAATCTATAACATTGCTTGTATTGTTAGCAGAATCAACCGCAACCCCAATTCTAGCGCAGTCTTGACTCTTTGTTACGTATTTGTGTATATACTTTATTGCTTTGACTGTTGAGCAAAGTTCAACGTTTATATGAGCGTTATATTTATGACTCAGGAAAGGATTATAAGGAACAACAAACCGGTTATCAATTACAATGTTCGATGGTGATCTGGGTTGATTTTCTAAATTAGTAGGAGGACGTCGCCTATATTTTGGATAATTATCTACGGAAATATCAGTCTTACTGCAGTAACTTTTTGGGAATTGTTTTGAACATTTTCCATCAACCATGCAAACACAATATCTGTTCAATTCTCCACATGGACCATGAATATTTTGTTTTATAATACTTTCATAAAGTCGTGGTTGTTCATTCTGATTTGGAATTTCAGCGCAAATTATGTTGTCAATGTCATCGGATGTTCTAAATTTATCCTCATTTTTAAGCGTGAATAGACAAATGTGGTAATCCACGTTTTTGATGTTCAATTGTATAAACGTACGAAACAACAGTTCCAAATATCTGCTTTTGAACAATATCATCTAAAAATACTTTTAGCTTTAAATTAAAAACTGGTGTAACTATATCCGGGCGGTCTGAAGGATTTTGAAAAGTTTTAAGTTCTTCTTTAATTTCTGTCCACGATGGATTACACGTGAATGTAATAAATAAATCAGGACGACCAAATTTGAGAACCATTGCCATATTATCTTGATATAATTTTGCCATAAACCGTGGCCCGCCAGTAAATGAAGATGGCAGTATAGACAAATTACCTACACTAACATTTCTATTTTGAGCTAAGTTATTGACATAATCTAAAAGACCTTGATAAGATTCCACACGAAGAGATCGCTGATTGGTTTGTATAAAATTTAATCTATTAGCTTCAACTCTAGCGTAGCAATAAACTAAGTATTGCTGACATAGTTTCCCACCATAATGCAAGTGATTAAAAACGTTGAAACGGACTGCAATTTTATGGGAATAAAATTGTAGTGCTGTAATTTTGTTTCGGATTGTAGTGGCATTTTCCGAAGAATGATTCATATCAGTTGTCCAGCCATATTGTCCATTAGGAAGAAAAAGTGAAAATATCTTTGGATCAAGGTGTTTGGATAATGGATTAATTTTTTTCATGGTTCTAGAGTCAGCTGGATGTACAGCAAAGTCGAGTGTAGCTGGTCCAACATTATCAGAATTCGTCGGAGAATTGTAAATACGTTGATCATCATGTAAATTTCTAGTAAAAATTAGTGATACGTTATTTATAGGACGACCATTTAGTGTAGCATCCTCAACTTCATTTTGATAAACATCTCTAAGTTTCTTGTAAGACATAGCATAAGGAGAATTTTGAAGAACGGTAGAAATGATTGTCATTATTTCACCATTGCAAGATGCATTAGCTGGATTATTCATACAAATATTAACAGCAGTATCAAAGTCACAGATAAATTACTCTGCGTAAGCAATTTCTCTACAGCGATCATGGTAGTTTGCTGAATTTAAGGAGAGGTCAATAGGAATATTTTCAACTGATCGATGATACACTTCACCTGATATTTTAAAACAATAAACGCTTCCTGGCATGTCATGTAAAAACGAAAATTCTTACTTTTATTATAAGTTCTAACAAATAAATTTTTTAATTCAACGGGAAAATTTTCGTCTCCTGTTGGTAAGTGTGATAATTTCGCATTATGACAACAATTGCTTTTAGATTCCATGCTAAAGAAAAGAGCACTGCAGTGAATACATTGGACAGACAATGATCCTAAGCAAAGGGTTTCTGGTACAGTAAAATTATCACTATCACGAACAGCGCACCTAAATAGTGATTGCCGTCAACGATTACTTTGAACAACTGCATTTCTGTTATCCATTCGACGCTGATTTAGTATTTCGCGATTATTTTTGCGACGTTCCATTGCACGCATGCGTAATTGTTCGCAATAACGTCTTTCATTTATCCTATACCTCCCACGATTTTGTGACATGATAATTAAATTCTTTGAATTTTAAAAAGAAAATTATATATCATTCACAAAATATATATTTTTGATATAAATTTTAAAATAAATATTTTTTTAAGCCTGAAATAAAATCACAATCCAAAATAATACGTCTACCCGCAAGAAAAGTATAAATTGAAATGAGAATAAAATTTGGAAGAAATTCAAAAAATATATTCTTGCTGTATAAGATTGTGTGAATCATCAATCATGATCATGAATGTGCATGCATAAATTGTGTTTTGTTTCGTTTCGTCTCTTCTTTTTGTACTTTTAATTTTTTTTGTAGATAGATATTCTCAGTTCTCAGCAGCTCTTTATTTATTTTTATCGGAAATGAAACGACGATAGAGCATTTATATGTTTTTTCCATTATACTTTTAGTATTTTTGTACTGTTTGTTAATAGATTATTTTATAGAATTATGATGAGAGTATTTATACTGAGAGGAGAGTGGAAATGCCCTATGGGTACGCTTTTTCTTGGCTTGTTTATTATATATAGTATATGATCACGGCTTGATTAACTAAAACAATTTGTGAAAGAATCGGATTTAGTGCTATAGCTTTCGCTAGTTTGCGCCTATGGGACTCGCGATAACAACAATTATTGTTACTCGACCGTAACGCAGTATCAGTAAACTCAGACAATAGCCTCGAAGTTATCCTAGACTTCCATCCCAGGAAAATTTGAAATTACCTCCGACAACACGAAGGTAAAAGCCCAACCCATACCAGGAATTTTAATTATTATAAGATTTTTTCTCGTAGTTGAAATGAAAAAAAAAATCTTAATAATTTTTATGGTCAGGATTATGGTTACCCTGAAATTTTTGTTTGACAATATAGTAGAGGGTTCTAGTGGCTACCTCTAGGCATATTCTGAACTCGGTTTGCTTGTTATAATTTTCTCCACATCAATAAATGTGTTGCCTTCCCTTAGTTTAAAATGAATTAAATAAAAATTCCAAAAAAATTCTTCAGAGGTAGCGACTAGAACCCTCTATTATAAGACCTGTATCTTTATGAAAAACGGTTGTACAGAGATGGAAAAAATGCATTTTAAAGCTTCAAGTCTCTAGTTTCGAGATTTTTTGAGCTGAAAATTTTCGTGAGATACCGTTATTGCGCAATCATAAAAAAAGCGCGAAAAAACAATTTTCCAATTTTTTTCTAATGGATTCACGGGCTCGGGAAAATGATTTAAAAAAACAAACCAATACATAGGTCAGTTAGCTTCTTAATTAAGCTTCAATTTAATTTCTTTTTGGTCTTTGTACGCCAGTTTTTTGCTGATATATCTTCCTTTGAATGAAATAGGATCCTTTTGTCTGTGATCATCGATATCTCAGCAACCAATTATTGCACAGTAAATTTTAGGGCAGCTTTAAAAACTTGAGTAAATGATGAACTTTTATAGTTTTTAGTAAATCTACCGTTACCTTCCAAATATTTAGTTTGGATGGAACTTCGCTATTCCTTAACCGATTTTCTGGAAGTTCTGGAATATGTGCGATGGAAATATGGTTTCAAAATGATTTTTAGATAAAGTTCTGGAAAATGGCCAATAAGAATGGAAAATGCCTTTTACTTTACCAGAGCAGCTGCCTGGTTTCAGTGATGTGCACGTAAATTACATTGCGTAATTTACACTATTATTTACGTGTAAATAATTGTATTTTTTACCTGAAATTTTTTACTTTACAAAGTAAAAAATTGTAAATAATTAGCGACATCTGTGCGAAATGTGACATTTAAATGAAAAGAGCAGAATTAAAAAATTGTATGTCTATATTACAACCATTTCACAGCTCTATCTATTGAAATTAATTTGAATGTAGATTGTACGGAAAAAACGGAATAATTTATTCTATTTTTTATGTATTAAAATTGTATCTATTCGAAAATGTTATTAAAAAAATAATTTCTCTATTTACATACATGGTTCAAATAATTATAATTTATTCTGCGCCATCTCACACGTAGGTATCATACTATTTGATTTATAAAATTTGACTGTGTATGTTTTACTTTTAACTTTCACAACCGCAATTATGTTAGATTGTCAAAAAAATTTATTTGGTAAAATATTAAAACTATCTATCTATAGCATTCACAGTTGATATTTATTACGGCAACTACTCCAAGTCCAAGCGAGCTTGCCAAAAGTAATCGATTCCTAATGCCTATAAATATATGGCCACCATTTTGCAATTGGTATTCTAACAGCTACGTTCTCGAAAACAATAAGTAATTTAATTGGATCACGCATCATTCTTTATCAAGGCTCAACTTTGTTACAATAATATCATGGCAGGGGCAGCGAAATGCAATCATAACTGTGTTAACCAGTTGGTTTTTGGTATACGGTTCTTTGAAAGCAATCGCACAAATTAATTCGGTCACAAATAGCGTGTACCGAATTTCAATATTATAACGTATCCCGTTCCGATTATAAGGCTGGCTATATATTCCCGTAGTGTTTAGTATGAGAAAATAAACGTTTCTTCTACAACTTCCCGTGTTTCTTAAACGATTGAAGTGAAATTTAGTATGCAAGTTTATATTGGCCCACAAATAGCATGTACCGAATTTCAATATTATAACGTATCCCGTTCCGATTATACGGCTGTCTATATATTCCCGTAGTGTTTAGTATGAGAAAATAAACGTTTCTTGTACAACTTCCCGTGTTTCTTTACCGATTGAAGTGAAATTTAGTATGCAAGTTTATATTGGCCCACAAATAGCGTGTACCGAATTTCAATATTATAACGTATCGCGTTCCGATTATACAGCTGTCTTTATATTCCCGTAGTGTTTAGTATTAGAAAACGTTTCTTGTACAACTTCCCGTGTTTCTTAACCGATTGAAGTGAAATTTAGTATGCAAGTTGATATTGGCCCACAAATAGCGTGTACCGAATTTCAATATTATAACGTATCCCGTTCCGATTATACGGCTGTCTATATATTCCCGTAGTGTTTAGTATGAGAAAAAAAAACGTTTCTTGTACAATTTCCCGTGTTTCTTAACCGATTGAAGTGAAATTTAGTATGCAAGTTTATATTGGCCCACAAATAGCATGTACCGAATTTCAATATTATAACGTATCTCGTTCCGACTATACGGCTGTCTATATATTCCCGTAGTGTTTAGTATGAGAAAATAAACGTTTCTTGTACAACTTCCCGTGTTTCTTAACCGATTGAAGTGAAATTTAGTATGCAAGTTGATATTAACCCACAAATAGCGTGTACCGAATTTCAATATTATAACGTATCGCGTTCCGATTATACGGCTGTCTATATATTCCCGTAGTGTTTAGTATTAGAAAACGTTTCTTGTACAACTTCCCGTGTTTCTTAACCGATTGAAGTGAAATTTAGTATGCAAGTTGATATTGGCCCACAAATAGCGTGTACCGAATTTCAATATTATAACGTATCCCGTTCCGATTATACGGCTTGCTATATATTCCCATAGTGTTTAGTATGACAAAACGTTTCTTGTACAACTTCCCGTGTTTCTTAACCGATTGAAGTGAAATTTAGTATGCAAGTTTATATTGGCCCACAAATAGCGTGTACCGAATTTCAATCTGTATATCTGTACCGAATTTCAATATGTATATCAATCTGTCTGTAAATTCCCGTAGTGTTTAGTATGAGAAAATAAACGTTTCTTCTACAACTTCCCGTGTTTCTTAACCGATTGAAGTGAAATTTAGTATGCAAGTTGATACTGGCCCACAAATAACGTGTACCGAATTTCAATATTATAACGTATCTCGTTCCGACTATACGGCTGTCTATATATTCCCCTAGTGTTTAGTATGATGATACGTTGTAATATTGAACGGGATACGTTATAATATTGAAATTCAGTACACGCTATTTGTAGGCAAATATCAACTTGCATTCTAAATTTCACTTCAATCGGTTAAGAAACACGGGAAGTTGTACAAGAAACGCTTATTTTCTCATACTAAACACTACGGGAATATATAGACAGCCGTTTAATCGGAACGGGATATGTTATAATATTGAAATTCGGTACACGCTATTTGTGGGCCAATATCAACTTGCATACTAAATTTCACTTCACTCGGTTAAGAAACACGGGAAGTTGTAGAAGAAACGTTTATTTTCTCATACTAAACACTACGGGAATATATAGATAGCCGTTTAATCGGAACGAGATACGTTATAATATTGAAATTCGGTACACGCTATTTGTGGGCCAGTATCAACTTGCATACTAAATTTCACTTCAATCGGTTATTAAACACGGGAAGTTGTACAAGAAACGTTTATTTTCTCATACTAAACACTACGGGAATATATAGACAGTCGTATAGTCGGAACGAGATACGTTATAATATTGAAATTCGGTACATGCTATTTGTGGGCCAATATAAACTTGCATACTAAATTTCACTTCAATCGGTTAAGAAACACGGGAAGTCGTAGAAGAAACGTTTATTTTCTCATACTAAACACTACGGGAATATATAGACAGCCGTTTAATCGGAACGGGATACGTTATAATATTAAAATTCGGTACACGCTATTTGTGGGCCAATATCAACTTGCATACTAAATTTCACTTCAATCGGTTATTAAACACGGGAAGTTGTACAAGAAACGTTTATTTTCTCATACTAAACACTACGGGAATATATAGCCAGCCGTATAATCGGAACGGGATACGTTGGATGGATCAATTTGAAAATGTACAGGAGTGTTACGGGTACATTAAGCTGTAAAAAAATCTGGCAACATCAGTCTTCTCCTCAATATTTGTAAAGTAATGGTAGTTTTACTAAAAAAATCAGAAAAAGTCATTTTCTTGTATCTTTTTCAAATTAGTTTTGAGTGTGAAAAAAACTAAATTTTCTCAAACAATCTTTAAAGGGTCTTGTATTTATTATTATATAAGGTCCATGTGGGCGTTGAAGCCACAACGCACTGCGACCTAAAAGATCTTTTGTGCACGGACCCTGCTCAATTAACCATCTAGTCAATATTCAGGCTCTTAATGAACCTGATAATACTACCGGTCGGTATATGATGCATACTATCTGGCTCATTATTCTCCCTCCTAGATGTTGCAGTCTTTAGCGGAAAATGGCTGGGCAATTGCACAGAACATGTTCCGCTGATTCCGCTTGTAGGTCGCAGAAGCGGCATCCGTCGGTCATACTTAGGCCCATTTTCTTAAGGTGATACTTTAAGGGGATGTGACCCTTGAGGAAGCCGCCAGTAGCAGGACTTTTGCACATATTCCCAGCATTTTGCCGCTCGTCTAAGGTGTCTCTTAATGACGCCGCAGTAGAGCTCTGGTCCAATTAATGGAGAGGCAAAACCCTAGCGGGCGAGTTCATCAGCTGCCTCATACCCGACGATTCCAGTATGCCCTGGCACCCAAACAAGTGTTACCTTTTTTGAGCTTGCCAGATGCTTCCACCTTCCGACAATCCCATACCAGCCTTGACTCAATGGTACAAGACCTAAGAGGCTATAAGGCCGATTGGCTGTCTGATACAATATACAACTTTGCTTCGTTTAGGCCTTTTGCTATGCCTATCCTAGCGCAAAGTTTTATAGCATGAACTTCTGCTTGAAAGACGGTAGCATTGTTACCAAAGGACTTCGAGAGGGCAGTCCCACTCCCGTGTATTCCTACCTCGCTCTTTCTTCTGTTTTTGATCCATCTGTAAACCATTTCATTGACCCTTGCTCATAGTATAGTCCGCCTGTTCTCGACATATCGCGGTTAGGTGTAACCTAATACAAAATGGTTTGTGGAAGTTCAGTTTAGTTGGTATACAGTCGGAAGGCATTACTTTGGTTGGGTCTGTCTGAAATTCCTTAAGGATTTCAGATGACCCGCCATATTGCCTGGTTTGATTTTTACCTCCGCCTGCATCTTAACGGCCATAATAGCAGCTAGGAGTGCCTCCATTGCTGCGGTTGGACATGTTTTCAGTGAGCCCGTAACACCGATGCAGGCTATACGCTGAACATTATTCAATAAAGTTTGCGCTGCCCTATGTTCAGTTTTAGGCCACTACACTATCGATGCGTACTCTACCATAGACCTAACGATTGTTAGAAATGACCAATAGATCGTTTTTGGTTGTAGTCCTCAAGTACGTCCATAGAGTCTCTGACGGGCCCAGAAAGCCTTGGTGGCTCTATTTTAAACTTTCAGTAAATATTATTTTCAGGCAGATCACACCACTGCCATATTAAATCGAGTATATTTTGCATGGGATCAGAGATGACCCCATCAAACTTGTTACTGGCCAAATCTGGCACCACCTAATCTTGCTGTGATTTCGCGATGTTCCAGTATGGAGAGGATCCACCTAATTGTAGAAAGCGCAACTCTCTTCTCCATCTCTGGCCTCTCTATTGATCCATAGGAGGTATTATCAAAAGCCCCTCAATGTCCATAAAAGCACAAAGGGCCATTTCCTTATATGCCACTGCTCAGCCATCACAATGGATTTACCAGTTTGATAAGTAAACTGGCCCCGACGCAGTAGATTATTTACAAGGATCTCAATTCTTATTTGATGATCCAGGATTTTTTCCATCGTCTTCAATAGAAACGATGTGAGGCTAATTGGCCGATAAGCTTTGGGCTGGGTGTTCGAACGGCCACCGCCCTTTGGTATAAAGACCACATTTACTTTCCTCCATAGGTTCGGAATATAGTTAAATACATAACTTGTCCGAAGCTGGGGAGTATTTCCCCAATACCTTTGAAGTAAAGCTGGAAAGATACCATCCCTTCCAGCGGATTTGAAAAGTTTGAAAAAGCCAATAGCCCATCTCACCTTGCTGGATGTAAAATTTTCCCCAGGGAGACTCCAGATCCTACCTTGGCCTCCTACCACTATTGAATCCGGAAAGTGGGTATCTAATAGCACCTCCAATGTTTCCTTCAAGTTTTCAGTGAATATCCCATTTTGCTTCTGAAGAAATCCTAAACCATTTGAGTGATCCGTGGAAAGGACTTTCTGGAGGCGAGCTGCAGCCTTGCTGAATTACTTTCCCGATTTTTCCCTCAGCTTACCCAGCGCCCCGTTCCACCAAGGGACCATCTTAGTGGACTCTCTTCGCTTAACCGGGCAGCTACTCTCGTAATCCAACTGGATAGAATTATGCAGCTGGTTTGAACAGAATTTCAAACCCTCTGGAGATTCTATGTTCCTCATAGCCGAGGGCATTTCTGATTCTAATGAGACCCTATAAGCGTCCCAGTCGATGTGATAAGGAGAACTCCTCAGGCAGTCCATCAATATGCTTATATTTGATATCTTTCGATTTAAGAACAAAAGTTCAAACAAAATTGTTGCTTGCTGTACTAATCAAAACAGGACGAAGCAAAATATAGCGTTTAAAATTTGTGTTGATTGTGGTGAGTTTTATTTATTTGCTACGAAAGGGTACCTAGTAGGCCCACTTTTGTTTTGGTCTCGTTTTCTTCATAGAAATTTTAAGAAATGTTTGTTCTAGTTATCTCATTTTAGCTTGTTTTACCTATGCAGAATTTCATTAAATATAAATGAGCTACTACGGAAATATTTCTCACGTTGCCCCTATTATTTCCTCTTAAGATTTGCATAAATAAAGTTCAAGGATACCAATACTAATTCACAAATTTTAAAAGTAATTTGCCGGAGTAACGATATAAAATGAAACCAGATAACAAAAATTTTCCAATAAAAAAAAAAGAACGATTTCAATTTAAAAATGAAAGCATTTTCGCTCACGCATATGTAACAGGTGATAGTTTAGTAGTACTCTTACTTCTGTATAGTTTGTGTAGGTAGATCACGTTTATTTTCTTTTTGTGTTCTCGTTTCATTTCTAAAGTATTGTATGTATGTACACAAAACACAACTATACACCCGAGGTTTATTTTAAGAATTACATCATTACACCAGCGAAAAGTTCAATTTATACACAAAACCAAAAAATAAGAAATAAAAATTCTAAAATTATAAAATAAAATTCGAAATTATTCAATTTGATATTTTTAGGTGGATTTTTATGTTTTAGGCAAAATCGGAAGACGCGAGTGAGAAAACCCGACAAAATGCATTTGGTAATTTGATTCAATTTGTGTATATGTATTTCGTAACAACTTGTGCGCTCGATGTTGAAATAGGTTAATGTAAAAGACAGTGTGCGCCAAGTGTTTTGGAATTAGAAAACAAACAAAAAATTATTTTAACGTTTATTGTTCTATAAATACCTTTGTTTGATTGATATACGAGGGGCAGATGAGACACGCATATTTAACTTAGCAAATGTTGCAATAATTTGTTTAATTATTCATACGGCATGAATCTATATAAAAAGAGGTGTGTAATGGCATATATTTAGTCACGTAGCGTGCCGGATATATTTGTCTATTCCGTAATAAAAAAAATCCGTATTTTATCATTTGTCGGTATACGTATTGAAATTTTTGATCGGCAAAATTTTCCACATGAGTAATTTGAAATTCAATATAAAAATCATTTGAACCGAAAAAGATAATTGAAATTTATTTGGTCCTAAAAAAGAGCTAGATCTCTAAATATACTGACATACAAATAAATTCTAAATTCAATCATTATAAATCTTTGGTAATCCGATTACAATTTTCGTTCTTTGACAAGAAAATCTTACTCCTCCGCACACACATATACACACATACTCAGAACAACAAAACCTTTGTCTATAAAGAAGATATTGTAGACGAATAACAATTATAGGGAAATTGAAATAATAGAAAACGATTTATTGTAATTTACGAGTATTAGATTAAGCACCATGCCCCGGACAAAAACTTAAATGTTGCCATGTACTTAGGTGCTACCTCATTTGGTTTTTGTCTCGCAGAGGCAAGTAATTAACGCAAAGTGGTTATAAATATCATTTTCATTTCGTTCTCATTACATTAAGACATTTTTCAGTAGCCTTAAAATAGTAAATAGATTAGTAAAAGGTCACACTGCGTAATTTGATGAAAATATTATATAGAGTCTATATAATATAGACTCTATATATGTAATATATGTAGTCTATATTATAGACCAACAATAAAATTACTTGACCAATGGACTAATAATCTTGATGGAATAGAGTAGTGATTCTTAACCCAAATCGTACTAATTTGCGAATTATTTCCCAGGAACTAGAGATTATTTTCAAAGTTCCACTATTTTCATTTTTCAGTCCTTCTGTTAATGCAGTGAAGGCAAGGTGGTAGAAAGGATTAATACCAATCGATTTAGGTGTTACGATTTTAAAATTACCGTTAACATGAATATTGTATCACAAAGGTGTAGCATATTGTTGGAAAACTTTGCAAAAACTTCAGACGGGGATATATTTGTGGCTTCAAATAACGAGCTTTAATCCTTAATTTGAGTTTATTTCAATCAGGTTGTTATGTCCGTCAATTCAATAAACCCAGTCCCTAGCTCCATCAATTCAATAAACAGAATATGAGAATTATTGAACAGGTGATTTTTTTTTAGTAGATGTAGAAAAATACAAGAGACTTCTCTTAAATCAAAGAATCGTTTTAAATCTTTGTCTCTTTACATCGACCAAACTAAGAGATGTTAGAAATTCTCAAAAGTGTCGTTTATACCCTAAGAGACATTTGGTGCCTGGGGCCTAAATTATAATTTTATATTAGTTTTAAAATTTATTTCTTCTCTGTCTTATTGAATCAATCATACTTTTTTAATTACTACGAATTCGGTTTCTAGATAAGTTTTTTGGGTCAGTTAAAAATGACATCTAAATAGAATCTAAATAGAAAAAAACTGGTATAATCTGACTAAAATAAAGGAAACTGCATCAGTAAAAAATTTACTGAAAAATCTAATTTTATATTCAGTAATATGTACACATATGTACTGCATTAGAAGAATTAAATTCTAAATGACTCCTCTGGAGGAACTGTTGGGTTCACCCTTAAATGCGATGTTTAGGCCCGCTGCACATTTCAGCTAAGCTAAGCTACACGATGTGGGCTATGTGCGTAGCTTTCGGTTGTAAATAAAGAGATTTAATGGAACATTGCATACTTGAGCTAAACTATGCGAGCTATGTTTTTTGTTTAGAGCAATTCGATACGCTTTATGTCTCTTTTTTCAAGAACAAAATCGCATTATCTTTCACTTATTTAATGACGTTTTTCCTATTATTATCTAAGTATTTTCAATTCAGCCTGCTATTTCTTCATCACTTTATCACTACAAAAAATTTTTGTGATACTTTGTCGATTATGTTGAAAAAGGATAGTAAAGAAATTTATTCTAATAGGCTGAGATCGCAATAGATGAGCGTAATTGAGGAAGCGAAATAATGGGCAACTTTGTTCATGAAAAAAGAGACATAAAGCGTATCGAATATCGAAAATAGTGATGTTAGAACATCCCAGCGCAGCTAACATCGCTCACATATACACTGATGTTTTTGTATATTTTATTATTAACTCGTAGGCTACTTAGTTATATTAGATATCGTGTCATAAACCATAATAAATGAATTATGCAGAAAAATCAATGTATGTGTGAGCGATGTAATTAGTTGAAATGTGCAACGGAGTGAGCTAAGCGGTACAAAGTACGCCAATGTAACCTACATTTCTCGCTTAGCTTAGCTGAAATATACAACGGGCCTGATGGTCGTGAATATGTTTGTGAAGAAGGCGAGAGGCGTAAAAAAATGACGGCTCTGGATAGCAGCTATCGCGAGCGAATAAAAAAACACAGCTATTTTGTGCTTCGTCTCAAAACAAAGACAAACATACAAGCAAATATCGTTTAATCAATGCCGTCTAGGAAATACAAGCCATACTACTGACTACGTCACTCCATTTATGTCGACAGTTTCATTAATCTTCTGCAGATGGCATTAATGTTAGAAAAATGAAAGAGAACAAAACTTGAAAACGAAGAGATTAATGGTGCAAACAGACGTGCACAATTTCTGCAAGCAGTACTGCGTGCAGACCTGCACATGAAACACATGTGCATCTTTTTTTGATATTTTCATTTCTTTTGGTTGGTAGTAGAATTTTTTACGAGCTGTCAGATTGTTATAAACTTTTGAACGTATCAGATCGTTTTCAATTTTTGTGTGTTTAATAACAATTTTAGTTAGAAAGAATGAATGTGGTCAACTATGATCATTTTAATAAACTAATTTTGGTTTATTTATGCTATTTAGCATATATAAAAATAATAAACTTGTGTAATGCTCAAACTAGATCGAGAAGTAGAAGAATATGGACGCGCGAAATATTTTCTGAAAATGAACACGAGTTACACGGCTTCTTTTTTAAACTTTTTCTTAAAATTAAAGAGAAAGACCCCACATTCCGAATTTAGATTGGTTTTAACACTAGTGTAAGTAAATTAATACTATTTTAAATGAATGTGATGTCAATATTAAACTAATTCAATTAACTGTGACTTTTAGATATTTGGCCCATGGTGCAGCTTGGAAAATTTTGTCGTGGTCTTTGCGCATCGGCGTATCTACCGTTCGTAAAATTATATTGGAGAAATTTGGGATGAACTGAGTGGAATCTACCTGTCTCCACCAACAGAACCCGACTGGGACAAAATTATTGATGAGTTTTACATTAACACAGGAATGCCAAATGTCGTTGGTGCAATCGATATCAAGCACATACGTATAAAATGCCCACCACACTCTAACTCCTAATATTACAACTATAAAAACTATCACAGTATTTTTTTGCTAGCTGCATCTGATAGAAACTACGTATTTTCGGCGGTAGATGTTGGTGCATATGGGAGCCAGAGTGACGGTGGCATTTTGAAACAGAGTGGTTTCGGACAGCAGATTTTAGAAGGAAATATAAATATTCCAAAAAGTAGAAAATTGCCGCAAACAAATGAAGAATTTCCGTGCTTATTTATCGGCGATTCAGCATTTCCATTGCGGTCAAATTTGATGAAGCCATATCCTGGACGTCTCCTTTCAAAAGACAAAGAATATTTCAATGAAAAATTATCTTCGCCAAGGGTTAAAATTGAAAACACATTTGGAATTCTAACCGCTAAATTTCGCGTGCTTACAAACTCTTTAAACATGTTCCCAGAGAATGCCGAAAAAATTGTAAGAGCGACATTGGTGCTTCATAATTTTATAAGGCTAAATGACGGTGCCAACTATTTCTCAAATAATTTTGTGGACCACGTTAATGAGGATAGTGAATTTGTACAAGGGAGTTGGCGAAACGAAGTCGAGCCTTTACCAAAATACAGGATGTTCACTAGATACCATGCCAGCAGAGAATCGTTTTCAATTAGAGACGCTTTAAAAGAGTATTTAGAAAATGTAAAAAACTAAATAAAATGTGTTCAAAAATGTATTTAATTTTTAATTTGTATACAAATAATTTGCATTCACTACTTTTAGGATTTCAATTTGTAATTTGCCAAATTCGGCTGGTGATATGCACGCACTCGCCACTTGTTCACATATAGCTTCAAAAAAAAAGTCGCACAGGAGTTTTTGGTGCTTGTTCGTCGTGAATAAAAGATTTTTTGGCAATTTCTATAAGCTGTTTCATTTCGACGCTTGCCGATTCTAAAATTGCATCGGATTTATTTATTTTTTGAGCAAGCTTAGTAGCTAGTATTCCTATTTTTTTTGATAATTCAGAGAATTTTTTGTCCCTTAAATAAACATTTTTGTAATTGTAATGGGTTTTTTAAAAATAAATTCATTTTGCTGCATTAACATTGGTTAAGACTTAAAATATGTAATAATTTTTAGCTTAAGATTTGATTACTTCTTGTGAGTTTCTTATGTAGAAAGATTCAAGAATAAAGCCATTGGCAACATTTAAAAAAAAAAAATAAAAAAAAAATAAAAAAATTTGCTGCATAAAATTTATAATGGCTTCCTCCATCTTGAATTCTTGACTGAATATTTACAATTTGTATTGTCAAAAATTTTAGAAAACAATAAATATTACACCGTGAAGTAAGTAAACATTTTGGTTTTATTTTCCTTATGTTGTCAGCTGTGAGTAATTTGCAGCAAAATTAGAAATAGAGACAACTTGCATTGTTCTGCATGACATGCAGAACACATGTGCTTCATTCCATATGAAGTAATGTTTTCTAAATTTATTTTGCTGCACTGCACGCAGAATTATGCACGTCTGTTTTCACCATAAAACATGTGAAAAATATGAAAAATAAATTAGTATTAATCCAAGCGCAAGAAAGGGAGGTTGTACGTCGTGTTTTTTTCATCATTTAAAATTATTCATAAAAAATAGTTCATATAAATTTTTCCAACTCATGTTATATTTTTAGTTAATATTTATTTATATTTAAATCATTATTTTATTAATAATTTTATTAGTTTTAAATTGTACAGAAAATTAGCAGATATAAAAATATGTACAACCTTCCTTTCGTTCGCATGAGATAATACTAAATATTTTTTATTTTTGAAATGTTTTATTTTCTGTTTCTCTCTACTCTTTCATTTCTCGAATGTTAATTGCCAACTGTGCTATGTCGAGGAAAGCGAAGAAAAATAATTTTTGCTTGCAGTAGTATGGCTTGTATATTCTAGAAGGTATTGGTTAAATATACTTCAAGTCAAAAACGGTCGTGCACAGTTCAATCAGTTCAATTAAAAATTTATTAAATATCAAAATCAAATATTTTTATTAACTCTTTTATCACTTGATATTAATAATTCGATTGAAAATTATTTTTCATATTTTCGGCGAGTCATGCAAACCAGAAGAGATAAAAGAGTATCTTTTGGAGAAAAAATACAAAATTAAAGAAGTTACACAGCTGCTAAAAAGAGGTGACAAAATACCTCTTCCATTATATATGTTGTCTTTTGAAAGAACAGAAGACATTAAAAATATTTATGCAATCAGCGAAATACTCCATATGAAAGTGCAAATAGAAGCAGTTAAAAGATTTTTAATTTAATATGTTCCGAAGATTGTAAGAGAATTTAATCCAGTTTCGAACTGATGAGCGTATGATTATGAAAAAATCAATCCTCTCATTAGGCCGCGGCGACTGGACTGACTATACCACAATTTACATTCTATATATACAGAATGTCCTGTGCAAATTCAATTACAATTTTTTCTTCTTCACGACAATCACATAAGCTGTGAACGCTAATTTTACTTTTTTTTTTTTTTTTTAATTTAGTTAAAAGATCTAAACTGATCCCCCAGTGTAAAAAGTGCCAAGTCTACGGACACACGCAAAACTTTTGTAATAAGGAGCCCAGATGCGTGAAATGTGTAGGAAAACACCGTACGGCTGAATGTCCGAAACCAAAAGACACCCCACCAAAATGTGTCAACTGTGGAGAGACACACCCAGCCAACTACAGAGGTTGCATTGTTATAAAAGAGCTGCAAAAAATTCGCAACAAAACAAGGGAAAAGCAATAATTACCAGGCCAGAAATTAACTCAGCCTCAACAAGAATACCTACAAATTTAAGGCCACACCGAACATTAAACCAGCCATCAACAACTAATCCAAATGTAACATTTCGTCACCCCAGTATTTAAGTGTTTTAAACAACAAAAAGGTAAATTGGAGATAAATGTATTTATAGTTTAAGTGATTATAATTTGACACCTATAAACTTTTTAATATATTTTTTGAGTCATTTGGAAGTATCCAATACCCTGACTTTTACATCCAAAAAGTTTTCTGTTTAGAACTATAGTTTTTCCGAAAATTGGATTAGAATTTTTTTCAAAATGCATATGTGACATAAACATTTTTCAGATTTTTTGAATTTGTATTGTATATAACACTTTTACAAAAATTTTCAGTTGCTTATGTATCATTTAAAAACTGAATTCTAATTTGTGAATAAGTCATGCTTCCATAGAAAATTAATTAAAAATAGTCAACTTTAATTATTATTATTTTTAATTTTTATTTAATTAACGATATAAAAATAACAATTTATATAAAAATTCATCATTGCATAACAACTTAAAATTAAACAATTTTGGAGTTCTTTGGTAAATCACAAAAAAATATGATTTTATTTTCACCCCTATTTGGACAAAAAATAATAATATAAACTAAAGGAATTCAACGTTACAGGTTCACAACCAACAAGATATTTAAAAAATAATAGCTCAGACTTCAAATAAATAACAGAGACAAATCATGGAACAAAGTATTACAATTCTAAATTCAAATTAATTTTAGAAAAGGTTTAAATTTGGATTATTTTTTTGTTTTATTACTTCGTGGAGTAATAACTTTCGTTAAAGCTCTTTTAGGTTTTGGAATCACATTTTTTAGCTGATCCAGATCATTTTGTTTATTTAGTACAGCGTTGTAGTAGTCGACATCGACTTTATCCATATATCTCATCATTGATTTAATGTCCTTCTTCTTTTCCTCACTAACTGCCCAATTGAATTTTAACGGTTTTACCACTATTTTCGGGATATTGTTTTTACAGTTTTTGAACAATTTTATATTTGTGAATGGTTCTGTGGCAGATAACGTGCATTTATAATCAACGGCTCCCAAATCTTCAGATTTGTATTGAATAATTCTAGCTTTTAAAAACGGCAACATATTGGTAAATATTTTAGATGCTAAATTAAAATTATAAAAATCAACATCCTCCAACTGCATAATTTTTAAATGGACTCTGTCATAGTTTATTTTTTTTAATTGCTGCAATAACGTCACTGGGCTGTAAATTGTAACCCCTCGCAAATGTCTTTCTATGGCACTATGCACAGAATCTATCTCCTGTAGCTGACTATGCCCCGGCTCCGAATATTTATGTATTATAGCTTCTATTTTTGGATTCTCCTGAAGAAATTTCAAAATCATAGTGGTATTTACTCTGTTTTTATTTTGTGCCACACAACTATCTGACCACAATACTATTTTGTTAATTGTTTGAAGATCTTGGACAACGGTTTTTAAAATCTTATAGAGTGCACTGGAAATATCATTTCCAGCTCTCCCACTTTGTGCTTCTGTCCACAGACTGCAGTACGTAGTTTTATTTAGATTACAATGCCCGGTCAAATTATATACGGCAAATTGTCTTTTGTAATAAAAATTTGATATTTCTGCTTTCGGCAGAGCGAATATGTTCTCTAGATCGTAGGTAATTATTGCCGTGTTTTCATCTTTATTTTTCCTATCTTTATCTCTCTCAGATTTTGCATGAATCTTATTATTTTCATGTAGACTGAATTTAGTCTGATCTGCATCATTTAAATTAGGTTTATTTTTAAATTGTGCGCACAGATCGCACTGGTCTTTTTTAGGCAAATGGAATGCACAATTAAACTCTTCATTAAAAATTTTAGAATACATGTGGCCTTTTACTGGAGTTCCCTCGCATGATTCCTTATATAAATTGTACATTTTTTGTATACTTAGGTTACTACCTAAATACTCCTTTTGAGTGTTTTCTCGACAGTAATGTGATTCCATGCGAGGAAAACTTTTAATATGATTTCTAACTTCGTCTAATTTATTATTTGGGATCTTTTTTTAAATGTGCTTCCCTTTCGTAGGAGATGTTGCAATACCGGTCACTTCATTAAACTTATTGGCAAAAAACCATTGGATTCGTCTTGAACTTATATCCAACGTTTTTAAAAAGAAAGCTTGGCAAACTCTTATTAACTCATCGTGTAACTTAAAAAAGTAACAATAAGAGAATTCGCGTTTCTTAACAGGATGTTTTTTAGTTTTCGTCTTGACCGGCGTTCTTTGCACAAACTGCGCGTAATAGTGATTTTTTGCTTTATCGTCAAGTCTCCAAAACGCTTCATGCAACAATTGCCGTTCAGTTTCTTCAAATTTACTGCAACATCTAAACGTGCAGGAACACTTTACAAGTTTAACTGATTTAGCAGCATGCGCATTTCCTAGAATATCAATATAGGATTGACCTTTTTGGCGACAAACCCGACGTACGTTGCATTTCCACAGAGATTCGTTTTTTTTTCTCTTACGTGACGGAGGAGTATTTTGATTTAGTTCACGATTCGTTGGAGTAGCCGGATTTTCTAGATTTATAGTCAATGTCGACGTGATTTTATGAGGCTTCTCGTTTACTCTTTTCTTACGTTTGATTTCATAATTTTTTGATTTTTTTGCAACTGGTGTTTCATCACTGCACTCCGAATCAAACGTTGTTTCATAATTCGGGTCAGCTAAAGAATCATCTGAATCAAAGTCGAACATAACGGTTAAGCTGCAAACAATAATTAAGATTAATCGTATAATGAGGACTAACAAAATTATATTATAATAATTTTCGTTGCTTACCTTTGAAATGGAGCTGGATTTATATTGTTTAGCAAACTTGTTTCACAATTTTCATTATTGAGTTGCACTTGAACATCGTATGTAAGTTCAATATCCATAGCTTTGCTGCAAAATAATAGAGATTTATTTTATACTGGGGACTAAACAATAATTTTCGTTGGTTACCTTTGTAATGGAGCTGCATCTATGTTGGCTTTGGCTAGCAAATTTATTTTACTATTTGCAATACTGGGCGACATTTGAACACCTGAAATAATTTCTATATACATAAAAGTGTGATAGTTAATAAATATGTTAATAAATAAAACGGTAATGTGCATTGTAGGGTATACCTTTCTGTGTATTACAGCTATTTTCATCGTCGGATAAAATACCTTTCATTGCATTTAAAATGTCTTCTGCTAGTTCAGGTACTGGTGATGAACTGTATAAAATAAAATATCGTTTATTACAAATGTACGGTTAAGCCTCTAAACATTATGTTAAAATTCCTCACCTGCAGCTCATTTTGCGATATTCTTCTTTCTATGTTTTTAGTAAAAATGACAAAATGTGTTTTGTGACACTCCTATTTATACTAAAATCAAAAATTTATCCCAACGGTTTTTAAAGTAGTATGCATGTAACAGTTAAATGTTTTTTTTTTCAATGCAGATGTATCAGTTTAAAAAAAAAATTGTATGTATGTAACATTTAGATTCTGATATTGCTTTTTGTTTGTATGACTTAAATGAAGATAAGTTGTATTTAAGTATCATTTAAATTCTGAACGATTTTCCTCAGATTATGATTTATATGCTAGTATATTGTATATATAACATTTAAATTCTTAAACTGATACTTTGCATTATGCCTCGTTGATAATAATTATTGTATTTATATAACACTTTTATTCTGTATTTAAATTTTGCGTTTATCCTTAGGTCGATAGTAAATTGTAGGTATGTAACATTCAAATTCTGAGTGCAAATTTTGCATTTATGCCCAAGTCGTGCATTAATTGTATGTAAGTAACACTTAAATTTTGAATTCGTATTTTCCATTTATGCTTAGTTCGATAGTTAATTGTATGTAAGTTACATATAAATTCTGAATTTAATTTCATGGTTTATCTCCAAGTCGGCGGTAAATTGTATGTAAGTAACATACTTATTCGGAATTCTTGAGTTGCATATATTATCATGATCAAATGGAATTGTATCTATGTCACTCTTAAGCATTTATAAATTGATACGAAAATATTAGTACAAAATAAACGCATAAGTAACATTTAAATATTTACTTTTTGTTATGCATTATGCAAATGTAACATTTGGCATACTGATATCTTTGCAATAGCAGTTATCAAAATTTTGAAACTACCAATCGAAAGATCTCGTTTTTTTAAGTAAGGTGGCATTGTTAACTCAAAAATGGCGAAAATGCATTTAAATCATTGTAATACTGAGGTGACGATTTGCTGATGTACTATCTACTGGAAGTTCGAGAAGGCAACATAGTCCTCTTTTATTTAATGATTCAAATAATAGCCAAACTAATAAAATACTACAAGATATTCTTGATAGACTTAGTTCACAAGAAGAAAAGCAAGAAAAAAACCCTTATATCAATCCTACAAAGGCTCACCCTACTCGAAAACATGGCAAATAATTTAAAAATTCTTGCATGGAACTGCAATGGTATATTGCAACGACAAAATGAAATACAACTATTTCTTGATTTAGAAAAAATAGATATATGTTTATTATCTGAAACACACCTTACTGCTCAAAGTCATACAAAAATCCGCGGCTACGAAGTTCACTCAGCAGTTCATCCTAATAATAATGCACGAGGGGGCAGTGCCGTGATTATAAAAAAAGATATTAAATACCATCTGCAACAAAAACTTGAAAGTGATGAAATACAAGCAATTAGCGTTAGCATTAATACCCGCAACCACAAGTTAGTGGTATCCGCAATATATTGCCCACCTAGATAGAAAGAGAATGCTTATACACAGTTCTTCAAGCAGCTCGGTGAAAAGTTCGTAATCGGGGGTGACTTCAACGCTAAACATCCTGACTGGGGATCAAGACTAACCACAACTAAAGGGAAAGAGCTTCATCAAGCAATAATTAAATACAACTGCAACTGGAATTCTACTGGAAAACCAACTTAGTGGCCCAGTGATCAAAATAAAACACCAGACCTAATTGACTTGTTTATAACAAGAAAAATCTCGGTTGATTATATACAAGTGCAGGAAGGATTGGACTCCACATCTGACCACTCCTCTATTTTAATGATAATAAGTGATACAATAATTAATAATGATAAACTGCCACTGTTAACAAATAAATATACTGATTGGAAAAAGTTCAAGAATGAACTAAATAATAGCATCATTTTAAACACACAACTTTCATCAGAAGAAACATTAGAACAGGAGGTGGAGAAGCTCGTCAAGGACATACAGGTAGCGGCGTGGAAAAGTACTAACACAACAAACAAAAAAATAGCTGGCAAATGCTATCCAATGGAAATTAAATCACCAGTTATAGAGAAGAGAAGTACCCGTAGGGAATGGCAACGTACACGAGACCCAACCGTCAAAAATAGATTAAATAATTTAACACAACGAATACGTAGAGAAATACGGGAATTTAAAAATAAATCAATAAATTCATACCTACAATCTCTCACCTATGATAAAGGTAGTGATTATTCACTGTGGAAAGCAACCAAATATTTGAAAAGGCCAGTTATGCATATACCACCAATAAGAACCAATAATGGTCCCCTGGCTAAAAGCAAAGAAGAAAAAGCAGAAAAATTCGCGGATCATCTCGAGCGTACCTTTCAGCCAAATTTAACAACACTTAACCAACAGGATATACTGTTCGAAAACCAAACAACTATCCTGAGACAGGAAATTCCATTAACTGATGCTAAAGAAGTAAAACAAGTAATAAAGAATCATGTAGTACTTAAAAAATCACCAGGATACCTGATAACTGGAGAGATTCTAAAACAACTAACTAATAAAGCTATTAAAAAAATATCGGACATAATTAATGCTTCCTTCAGACTCCGTTATGTCCCTCTATCTTGGAAATTTGCGGAAGCGATAAAAATGATACCTAAGCCAGGTAAGCCCCCAAGTGAACTGGCCTCGTACAGGCCAATATCACTTCTTCCAACTATGTCAAAACTATTTGAGAGATTGTTATTAAAACGAATTAAACAAGAAGTTGTAAAATCAGGAGCTGTTCCGTCCGAGGAATACTCCACAATCGACCAAGTCCATAGAATAACAGATATAATAGAAAAATCCTTAGAGGAAAAAAAGATTTGTTCTGCCATATTTCTTGACATAGCGCTGGCATTTGACAAAGTCTGGCTAGATGGTTTAATATTTAAATTGGAGAAAACTCTGACATTTGACTACTGCGAACTGCTAAAGTCATACCTGAAAAGGAGATATTTTAGAGTTAAACAGGAAGGAGTTTACTCCAGTATTAAAGAAGCTAAAGCAGGAGTTCCGAAGGGGAGTGTCTTAGGGCCTCTCCTTTTCGTACTGTTTACTAGCGACATACCGCAGACGAGCAATACAACAATCGCCACGTTTGCAGATGACACTGCAATTCTAGCTGTTGGTGACACAATCGGAGAAGTCACACTCAAACTACAAATAGCCGTAAATAATGTACAAGATTAGATAGCTAAGTGGAGAATTAAGGTGAATGAATCGAAGTCCACTCACATTAACTTCACTAATATATCAATAGAACCACTACCTGTGACTCTCAATAATATCTCTGTACCACATGCCAATCAAGCAAAATACCTTGGTATGAACCTTGATGCAAAGTTAAAGTGGAAAGTACACGTGAAAGAGAAAGCAGAAGAACTTCAGTTAAAATATTGAAAAATGTACTGGTTAATTGGAAGAAACTCTCAGTTATCCATTCATAATAAACTTATGCTTTATAAACATGTACTCAAGCCGGTCTGGACATAAGGTATTCAACTATGGGGATGTACCAAAATCAGCAATCAACAGATAGTTCAACGATTTCAAAATAAAGTCCTCAGAGGAATTGTAAATGCACCTTGGTACACTCGTAATAGTGACCTTCATAGAGATCTCAGAATAGACACAGTCGCAAGTGAAATAAAGAAATGTGCACAAAAACACCAGGAGAGACTCCATCATCACCCTAACATCGAAGCTGCAAGATTACTTCATCAAGAGGTTATAATAAGAAGACTCAAAAGACTAAAACCTTTTGAGTTACCTGAATAGTCCGCACAATGCAACATCAACCAAAACATCACTTTATGTAAAAAACACATATGAGTGCTTTATTATTATATTGTCAGAATCAAACGCTGTTAGTCAAAAATGATTAGTTACTTTGTAAAAAAAATTTTTATTGTTATCATAAACAAAATTAATAAAAAAAAAAATATTTTCCGCGAGTGTGATTAAAAAAAAAGTGCAGTGAAAATAAAAACAATAGGTGGTATTAAATCCCCATTATCAAAAATATTGTAACTTAGTTTGTGCAGACAATAACAATTTATAAATGAAGTGCGGTGTTTTTTTAATTGAAAACGGTAACCCAATAATAATAACCATACATCAGCGGTTAGAAACCCGAATACTTTCCTTAATTATTTCTGGTGTGTCCAATTCGGTAGACGAAAAAATAAATTTTGTTTATATTTTAGCTGCCTCAAAATGAAACGGAGTGAAAACGGATTGCAATTTGCCAAACTGTTTACCACAATTTTTGAAATTTTCCCAAACTGTCTAGGGTCAGCTGTTGGGAAACATATTGTAATAAGGAAACCATCAGGAATATGCTCGCCGTACTATAATTAAAAAGGTACTCATAGCATTGTATAAGTCGATATAGTCAATGGAAACTACTAGTTCATTTATGCTGACATTGGTACAAATGGAAGAATTTCCGATGGAGGTGTTATAAATAAATCCGAATTCTACCATCGGTTTAAACAGAATAAACTAAGCATTGCTCACCCTGAAAATCTTCCAAATAGCTCTACAACAGCGCCTTTTGTATTTGTTGCAGTTGACGCGTTTCAGTTAAATAAAAATTTTATGAAACCGTATTCGCATCACAGTTTAGATGAGGAAAATATGATTTTCAACTACTCTCTGCCTCGCGCTAGGCGCTTTGTTGAAAAACTGTTCGGCATTTTGTGGGCAACAATTTTGCATTTCCAAAAGCCAATTAATTTAGCACCAGAAATGTCAAAACAATCATTTTGGCTTATGTTTATTTAGATAATTTTTAATGAAAATCCAAAGATCGCACTTAATCGAAACAACACAAAGTGCAAATAACTCTCTGAGAGATTACAGAGCAATGTAAATCATAAGTCAAATCGAAGTCGTCTAAAGTCTCTACATTATTTCAACAACGATGGTATAGTGTTCCTTGGGAATAATATAAATATTAAATACTCACACAATTGTTTCTTCATTTTCCAACATGGAAAATGGTGGAATCTGGAGTTTCTTGAGCTGTTAGGAGTAACAGATCATCAAATAACCATAAACGTATTTAAATATTTTCCGTAGCCACACCGGAACGTTTCGATTCGCTGGCTTTTTAATTCTTTACGGAAGTTTTGCAATAACTTGTCGTAAGCTAAATCTTTTGCTTTCCTATTGGTGTATGATGTACTGTTTGTATTCCATAACTTGGTAAATCCCGGTATTCCGTAATACTTGCGCAATTATATTAAACTAGCATACAGACGTTCAATTTATTGTGCAATATACTAAATTTTTATTCAAAATTATCATAATATTTTCATCAATTTTTTATTGCGCAAACAGAAGAAATGTCACAATAGATTACGCAATAATTACGTCACATCAGTATATTGCTCAATTTAATTGTACGTAAATACCGGCCTTTAACGCATAATTATTTAATGGTACGTCTAAATAGGGTAGGGGTTGGCCGTCTATAGCAATGAATGCCGAGGTTTACAATCTAACCCTGTAAACTAGCAAAATTGAAGACATAACGCCTACGTATATCGTTGTAAGTTGGGTGCTTGTCTTCCTCCTGGGTGAGCGATGGTGGACGCGGGGATTTGGGGCAAAATGGTATTTTCCTCGCCGAAACTATAATAACTTATCAAAAAAGTTTCGAGTAAAAATTAAACTTGGCAAAATTGGCTTTAACTTAGTTTAAATTTTATTTTTAAGCAATACAAATTGGACAAGATATGATATTTCAAGTTTAGTTTAAAACTGAAGAGTTGAATATTTTCATATGAACTCTTTCTAAATTTTCTTTTGATTATAAGATTCCAGTATCTTTGATAATCCGAAAAGAAATGTATGTACTTGTAACCATTTGCCGTTCGTTCATATAAGTAACTATTGAATATTTGCAATCGAATATGTTTGATGTTATTTTAGTGCAAAACGATAATTGTCGTTTACAATATTACGAAAATCTACAATAGTTTAATTTTCGTCCCAACAATACTAAATTTTATCATTCATAACTTAGATTTGCCAAAGAAAGTGAAAATGATGGTGAATGAATTAAAGGAAGATATTTTATGTCAGATATATGTAGCTAATTGGTGGATCTACTTTTGACTAATCCGCATAGTACAGTAAGTAAGAAAATTGGCCCAATGGTACAAAGAGTTCAAGTTTGTCAGGCTACTTGGCGGCTACGATTTTCAATTTCCAGTAGTACACAATTAAAATTCTCTGTCACCATTGAGTTTATTTATTTTTATTTATTTATAGTATTTTATAAATAATTTAGTATTAAAAGGAAAAGCACACATGGAAACAAAGCAAGTTGATTCCATTAGGCATAAAAACCTCTTAAATTTTTTCAAACAATTTCCACCTCATGCTTACACATTCTATTTTGAGCAGTAGCTCATTTACAATAAAATGTAAAGCACGAGGTGAAATAATATTAAAAATTAACATAAATGACATAGTTAGTAAAAATAAATTAAAAAAACTACGTATTGCCCATCAATCACGCCACTCCAAAAATTTTGACCTAAATAATTTTGCCGATCCTAATCTCTTAATTTCCAATGGAATTGAATTCCAAAGGGAAACTCCCCTAACATAAAATGACGTGTTTAACGACCTACAACAATTTTTAGCCGGAATTAGGCGTATGTTAGAGGAATGAAACCTACTAAACATTAATTTCCTATATAGATAATAAGGCTCCTTAGCTTTGAGAAGTTTAAAAATAAAAAGGCAAACGCGAAATTCGTAAAAAATAGATAAACTACATTCTAAAACAAGGCTAGAGTAGGCAGAAATATGATCGAACTTCCTACTACCAAAAATAAACCTGGTACATACATTGAAACATCTTTGGAGAACATTCATATTTTCCTGAAGTATACCGAATAAAATTATGTCACCGTAAATAAAATGAGGAAGAAGATAAGACAAAAACAATTTTTTCCTAAACTGACTATCAGAAAATCCAACTACTTTATACAAACAACTAAGCATGCCAAAGACCCTCTTACTAATAGTAACTAAATGGTCACCCCAAGTAAGAGTTTTATTAATAGCTAAGCCTAAATCCCTAACAGTATTTGAATATTCAATTAGCGAATCCTGCAGAAAAATACCAGGAAAGGACGAGGTATTTAACTGTTTTTTATAAATTATAATCGACTGAGATTTATTTGCGTTTAAAACGAGCCTGTTAGAGACCGACCAACTAACGATATTACTTAAATCTTCATTTAACAGAGAAATATTGCTAACAATAGAATCCTGATCTAAACGACTATTTCTATAAATTTGAACGTCATCAGCGAAAATATGAAATGAACAATGTTGAATGGAGGATTTGTAACGACATGCGCAGCGCTCAGTCGTTCCATGCTCTTAAAATGGTTTAACATCCCTGACGTAGTGGTCAAATACACACACACACACATATACCCTATGTTAAAAGCGCGGCAAAATAAAAAGGTTGTTGGAGAAATTTTACGGGATTGTTCCGTTCAACAACGAGAATGTTCGATTGGGTGGGGATTAGTGGTTATATAAGCAAACATTTTTGGACGCTCGAGAGAGTCATTATTTTATTTTTGGTCAATATTGATGTATGTATATATTTTTTTTTGATAAGCTGTAAATTAAAAATAAAGCTTTATTTTTTTTTGGTTTGTGAATCGAAGTTTAATGGTCGAGAATCATTTTTTTTTGAGTTTATTTATATTATGTGGCTAATATGTTTTTACGGGAAATAAAAAAAAATTAAATATATTATTGCTCATAATTATCTTAAAAAACTAAAGAAAACCTGTGAAAGTTTGAAAATTAGAAAATTAAAAAAAAACTTAAGTTTGTAGAACTATTTTAGTCTTAAGTACGTATGTTTAAATAAATAAATAAATCTACATAAGTATGTACATTATAGTGAAATTTGCGTACATATTACATTGCGTAAATATGGAAAATTAAAAATGAAGTGCATAATAAACAGTAGTATGTATAAGTATAGTAGCATAAGTGCATAATCTAATAACTTAAAATTTTATTTGAAATTGTTGTGCTAATATTTAAGTGAATCTGATCGCCTGCAAGAAAGAAACAAATTAGTGGAAAAAAATAAATAATAACAGTACTATGTATGTACCAAAAAAAATTATAAAACGATAATAGTATGGATTTATGAATGAAAAAAAAAAAAGCATGCGATCAGATAAAAGTTTACGGTGACCATATTTCCCGAATTAAAGCGTAAAAAAAACAGTGACAAGTTTAGTGAATAAATAAAGTATGTTAATAAATAATGTTAAATAAATAATGGAAAAGAACAAAAAGATTAATAAATAATTAATAAAAGAAAACTAAACGTAATATAATAATAAAAAAACATTTATGAAAACTATCAGTGGCAGATTAATAAATTTACTGCAAATTACATTCAAAATGGTGGCTGTAAGCCGTCTACAGTACGAGTAACAAGGTTTTTTTTTATATATATATTTTTTATTATATGAAATCTAGTTTTTAAGTTTAATATTCTCTTAAATTTTTGTTTAAAATTTTATAAGTCAATTGTAGTTCAAAAATTTGTTTTGAGATTTCTTCTTGATGTTGTTTATAAGAAAAGGAATTTATTTTTATTATGACGTCATAGGTATTTGAGGTTCTTTAGATTATAAATAAGTAAATTGAAATTCTTGTTAAAAATTTTCACATTTTTTTCTATCATTTTTGAAAATATATAAATTAATTCAATGTCTTTATAAAATTTAATTCTATGTTTTCTTTTACAAATCTTCTTATGGTTTATTTCGGGTGTTTTCGTTTTAATATTTGCTTGCAAAAACGTTTCTTTTTGGTTTCGCTTGTTGAATTTTGTTTCACAGAATGAGAAGCTAAAAGCTTTATTATAGGGTAGGTGTGGTTGCAGCATGTGTTGGTAAGTTGGTCCTTGCCTTGTACCTTTTCCCTTCTATACACTCCTTTCTTTTCATGTAACCTCTCCGTTGCGGTCTATCAAGACTTACTTACGCTTTGGAAAACCCCACCCCGTTACCCTGAGCTCTAGCCGGCTATAAAATGACCGCTCCAAAGCCTCTGAGTAGGTAAAATTTCTCGTAACAATACCACCGTGTTGTTACAGATTCTATGTCATTTAAGTGCATAGAAAATAATAGGGGCACCCAGCACTGAACCCTGAGGCACACCGGAAATTATAGGAAGGACATCAGACAAGGAATTGTCGAAAAAAACTGCCTGAAAATGATTAGAAAGATAGTTAAAAATCAATTTGGCAGCAGAAAGCGAAAATCTAAACTGAGATAAGAGTTTATTAAAAAGAATTCTGTGATTAATAGAATCAAAGGCCTTAGAAAAATCTAACAAGGTTAAAGAAGTTAATTCCCTATTATTCATATTACGCCTAATATCATCACATACATTTAATAACGCAGTAGAAGTGCAATGAAATTTTATAACCTAGATTGGAAGCAACTAATTAAAGTATTGCTAAGTAAATGCGATTGAATTTGATTTTTAACAACTATTTCGGGAGCCTTAGAGAGAGAACTTAAATGCTAATTGGCCGAAAATGGGATAGCTCTAAAGGATTACTGATCTTTGGGATCGGGATTATTTTACTTAGCTTCCACTGATTTGGATAGGAAGAAGATGTGAGAATAAAATTGAAGATATGTAACAAGTATTTTGAGACGAAAGGGAAAACTACCTTAACGAATTTTAAATTGACGTTAACCAGACCAGAAGATCCCGATTTAACCTTCCAAATAGCAGATTGTAAATCCTCGAGAGAAATTTTGGAAAACGAAAACGAATTAGGGGACGCGTTAGAGAACAAATCAACGGAACTACTGCCCGAGTTCATACTAGAGCAAAAATAACTATTAATTTCATAATAGTTGAGTATTTCCAATTGTATTGTTTGTTTTGCCGGTAAGGTTATCGATGGAAAGGATGACAACCAACTTAGCTTAGACAATTATGGGAATTAGAAAATTTGAGGTAATAAAGCAATACGAAACACTAAATAACTAAAGTGTATGGCAGAGAGCCAGCTAATTTAACTTATAAAGGCTATTTTGGTATAACCAAAAGTGGTAATGAACATGGAGTGATTTCGTCTCCGTGTTTAGCATTCTTTGCTTATAAAACGATTTTTTCATATGAAGTGATTTTCTGTATTTCCGTTAGTAGGTGTACAGAAAATTCAAATTTTCATAATTCAACCAATTATTGTCTTATAAAAATAAAACAGAAAACAAATTAAAGAAAATATTGTCAACGTCAACTCTTAGCCGAAAAGTATTAAAAAAATTTGTAAAATACCATTTTGCCCCGTCTTTATCTCTCAGCAGGAAGAAAACGACCTCCGAAGAATGGTAGAAATTTTTTATAAAAGCTTGTGTTGCAATGTGTAGGAATTTTTTCCTTCTCATAAGGCTCTTTTTACTGGACGAACTATTCATTATTTAATATAATATTTAAAATACTTTGTAGAATATTTTCCATCAAATTCGACAATACAGAAAAATTGTTACATAAAATTTAATACACAACAATTCACTAAATCGCTCTTAGCGATGTCATTTAAATATTATTTAAGAACACCATCAAGTCGATAAACGTGACCTATCTACATTTGGTTTTAACGATATTTGGCATAGAATGATTTAGTGCTATAAATGTTCACGTTTATTTTCATCATTCATTTGATTAATAGCAAATTTACGTTCAATAACATCATAAGCAAACCCGAGAAACAAATCAAAAAACATGTATCTGTTATGGTAGGCAGAATGGGTTATAAAACGAAATGGATATAACGACCGAATTTGATCGGTCCTTTGAAGGGACCTTGCTCAATGAACAAGCAAATTATCGGAAATATTCAATTTAGTGAGCCTCTCATTAATTGAAAGTTTTATTAGCTTTTTATAGGCAAAAATATCCGGTTCCGGTTTCACTCTCTGCTATAAATCAGCAATGAGCAGAACGGATGTGGAAATTAATGCCAAGGTGGTATCAATGTTTTCTTTGAATAAAAGTGGACTGTATTTGTGGTTTAAAGTAGCTTTATTTTTTATAATTTTATAAGTTAAATTATTATTATTTTTTAAGTTAAATTTCTTTTTAATCTAAGAAATTTATTTTATTGGAGAATGTAAAACAAAAAAAACGATCTTATTCGTTCAAACGTTATAAAACGTACTAAATTATTTGTTTACTGTTAAGGTTCACAAAACAATTATATATGTAAAAAAAATATTAGTCGGAAGATTGGTACACAATCAAATTAAATGGCCAAAATTAGTAAACTAGTAAGAAAATTACTGCATCTCTCAATCGCACGCATACAGAAGATCTAGTATAGGGTAAGGGAAATTATATGCATTTGAATCAAAACCAACCATAATGTACTGCAAGCCTCACTGTCACCAATATTATAAATTTATGTTGCGCTTATCAAAACCAACAAAAATGTTTATACAGGCCAAACAGTACAAACACGTAAGATATAAAAAAGTACGTTAAGGTGTAGTATTAGTGATGCATATAAATAAATCAGAAAGTATATATACACAAAACAGATAAGTATAGGTGATAAATTCATAATAAATATAGTGTACATTATTTTAATAGGACCTGTGTAAGGAGCGAACGAGACGGCTTGTATAAACATTTTTGTTGGTTTTGCCAAAACCAACAAAAATGTTTATACAAGCCGTCTTCGGCTATACAACGTACTTTTTTATATCTTAAGTGTTTGTACTGTTTGGCTTGTATAAACATTTTTGTTGGTTTTGGTTTTGCGCTTATACATACATGAAAGTATTGGTAATCGACACACTACATAAATGAATGAGAATAAACATACGAATTGTGGATAAAACAAAACAAACGAATTGTGGAGAGAAAATTTGGTATAATTAATAATGAAAAAAAGTAATTCTCCTTAAACACACAGATTATAATTTATATCCAAAATGTATTTCAAGGAGAGAATGAAAATAAACTAATAGTATTGATATTTAATCCTTCGAGGTATTGGTTAGATGAGAGTATTTTTATTCTTTTTTCGCACTAACACTTCCAACTGTAAGGTATTAAATGTAAGAGGGTATCTGTGTGCCTCGTCACTGAGTCAGGCTTGTAATACATTAGTGTTGGTTTTGCCTCTATTCACCAAAAGATGTCGGGATTGGTAGAATAATTGTAGTATAGCAACGGTTGGTCTCCGCCAGAATCCTTTAGACCTACCTCCAAAGATGGTTGAGATTCCTATGGTTCACTAAGAAGATTAAAAAAAAAAAAAGATGATTCATTGCAATGGTTTACTATGAAAATAATAGCACTTTTTTAATGTTGTAATTTAGTTCAATTTCTCGTTAAATCAAAAATTGTATTGGTTCTTGAATTTATATTGAAATGATTCGACACCCTTAGCTGTTTGATTAAATTATTGTATCTTTATTATTCAAATCAAAACCATCACTAACGTACTACAAGCCTGAATCAGTGCCCTAGTAGAAAAAGTTCATCAAGTAACCAATACAAAAAATCCCTCAACTCACATAATTCAACAACGTATATAGAATTTTGTTCAAATGTATAATTTTCAACTGTTCAAGTTTCGTGGTATATGTAAAAAATGTGAGTAATACCGATTTTCCATCGTCCATATATAATAGCATAATAGTAGAATACTATTACACTATTATTCCTAGTCGGTTTCCCGTCGCACGCGATGAAGTTAGCACCAATTATAGTTTTTTGTATGGAACGTAGCTAGAACAATTGTCGAGTAGAACAATTGTGGAAGGAACTGGGTATAAATCCAGAGGGCAATCTATTTACTCAAGATAAACTTGTTCATCAATTAGAATCGCACGAATCTAATATTGCAAATAACAGTAGCCAATTTGCATTTTCAGAAAGAGCCCAAAATTCTGTCGTCTCTGCAGTATCAAGTGATTCTTTAAATCACTTTACCAATCCTGGCACTCAGAAGTTCCATCAATCTACTGGTATTAGGCCGATGGTAGACACATCAGCACCTGTTTCAGACGAGCTCATGACTAGGCATTCACAAGATACATTTGGTTCAAGGGCACTGCGTCATTACGAACCGGAGCTTTGTGCCATTAATAATAACTACTCCCGTCATAATGCTAGTTTCCATTCGAATCCCAATCAAAAGATACCCTTCAATACTCAGGTGTGTTGGAATTGTCAGTCTACAGATCACTGGTACAAATTTTGCCGACAGGCTCGCAAGGTGTTTTGTTTCGGTTGCGGATTAAGCAATACATACTTGCCTGATTGCGTTAATTGCCGAAAATCTTATCCGGAAAACCAACGTCGGAAGGAAAATCAGGTCCGGGGATCTCACCTTCCATCAGCGCACCCGACACAAACCCTCAAGGACGATGCGGCATCCAATACGGATCCCGAGCTATATCAGCGTCAACAAAAACCGATCTCCATCTTAAAAAGATAATTTTTCCTTCACGATGCATTCGGTTGGAACCTCGGTTCAATCGAGCATACCAATATTTTAAGCGTCGGAAACAGATGAAGCGGGAAATTAAGGAAGCCTGTCCACAAAATCACACGGATGGAAGGCCATTTGTCAAAGTGACTATTAATGGTGTCGCTAAATGGGGCTTGTTAGATTCAGGCGCTAACATTAGTGTTTTAGGGAAGGGTTGTGAGTCTTTTATTAAAGGATTAGGTCAGCAATTCCATAGTTTCCCGTCCAAATTAGCTACAGCCAACGGCGCTACTGAACCCATATTAGGTTATATACTCGCTGACGTTGAATTCAACAATCAAATTCACCGAATACATATGTTTCTGGCTCCGAATCTAGCCCAAGAACTATATTTGGGGATGGATTTCTTTCATATATTTGGTATAGAGGTCAACATTTCTGAGATCACCTCCAATGCTTCTAAAATAGTAAATACCGCTTCAGGAAATGCATCCATAACACACGACCTGTCTGAGGAGCAGAGTAGTGCATTGTCGGACGTGATTCGTCTATTCCCCTCTTTCACGAAGATGGGATTGGGCCGCACCAACGTAATATCCCACAAAATTGATACAGGGACGGTCACACCGATCAAACAGCGACATTATGCGGTTTCACCAGCAGTTCAAAAACAGCTCTATGATGAGTTGGACCGCATGATAGAGCTCGGCGTGATTGAGGAGAGTGAAAGTCCCTGGTGTTCACCGGTTACTTTGGTGAAAAAGTCAAATGGGAAGGTTCGGTTGTGTCTAGATGCCCGAAGGGTAAATGACGCGACTGTGAAAGATGCCTATCCGTTACCGTTGATCAACGGCCTTCTGATTCGTTTGGAAAACACAACTTTCATATCGAGCTTGGATTTGAAAGACGCCTTTTGGCAAATTCCACTCGACAGTGATGCTAAAAGCAAAACAGCATTCACGGTACCGGGTAGGCCTCTGTATCAGTTCGTGGTCATGCCTTTTGGGTTATGCAACGCACCGCAAAGCATGTGTCGGTTGATGGACAGGGTGATTCCTCACCAGTACCACGACCGGGTTTTCGTGTATCTGGACGATTTACTGGTTACGTCTAGAACATTTGAGGAACACCTTGCACTTCTCCGGCTCGTTGCGGAGCGGTTGCGGTGGGCCAACTTAACTATTAACGTTGAGAAAAGCCATTTTGTTCTCCGTCAGGTCAAATATCTGGGATATCTCATCGGCGAAGGATGTATTAAGGTCAATCCCGACAAAATTGATGCCATCACGAATTTTCCCACACCTACCACAACTCGCCAACTTCGTCGGTTTTTAGGCATGTGTGGTTGGTATCAACGATTCATTGCTGGATATTCTACAGCCACAGCCCCCTTGACGGACTTGCTGAAAAAGAAGGTGAAGCTTGAATGGAATCCGAAGGCGGAACTCGCGTTCCAACAACTTAAAACGGCACTAACCACGGCACCAGTTCTGGTACACGCGTACTACACTCAACCGTTCTTCATTCAGGTAGATGCGTCAACAACAGGAGTCGGAGGTGTACTATACCAAATTAGAGATGGGGAAGAACATCCCATCGCATTCTACTCCCATAAATTAAATCCTGCACAGCGTAAATATAGCATTACGGAGTTAGAGTGCTAAGCGGCGGTTTTGTGTGTTAAGCGTTTCAGAGCGTATGTAGAAGGCTTTGAATTCTCAATTATCACTGACCATGCAAGCCTCCAATGGCTCATGAATTTGAGTGACTTGTCGGGACGCTTAGCGAGATGGAGCTTAAAACGTTAATGTTGGGCCGGACGCACTATCACGCATGCATTGTGTTGCCCTAATCAATAGAATTCCTGATTCCAGTATTGATGATACGTTATGCGTAGATTTAATGTCACCTGAGTTTCTTGAACCAGAATATTTAGCACGGATTCAGGATGTAATGAATAATCCCACTCGCTCTCCGGACGTTAAAATCAAAGATGGAAAATTATTGGTCCGACCATCGTATGGACACCGTTACGAAAATACGGATTTATCACCGTGGAAACTGTTTATACTTACGGGTTTAAAGACTTCATTAATTCAGTTAGCGCACTCACCACCATCAGCAAGTCACATGGGCATGACTAAAACGTTAGAACGATTACAACGTCATTTTTACTGGCCTGGAATATCCAAGGATGTTAGAACATTCGTACGAAATTGTGCCACATGCAAAATGGTAAAACCCTTTAACATAGCACTACGGCCGCCAATGGGACAAGCAGTTGAGACGATCAGGCCATTTCAATATTTATATATAGATTTTCTTGGGCCATTTCCACGTTCCAAAAATCACAATACGCACATACTAGTTGTGTTAGACCACTACTCAAAATTTGTGTTCTTGAAGGCATTCAAGGAAGCATCTACGGCTTCAATGTGTTCTTTTGTAGAGAAAGAAATTTTTCAGACCTATTCTGTTCCGGAAACAGTACGCACTGATAATGGACAACAATTCCTATCATTGACCTTTCGTCACTTATTATCCAAATATGGAGTTCAACACTGCCGTACACCGTATCATTCGCCACAGAGCAACGCCGCCGAACGAGTTAACAGAACCGTCTTGTCCTCGATTAGAGCTTACGTAGGGGAGAATCATACCGACTGGGATTGTCATTTATCGGAAGTGGAAGCGACTATGCGGAACGTGATTCATTCGGCAACGTCATTTTCTCCGCATTTCCTGGTTTTCGGTCAGCACCACATTGGTCATGGTTCCGAGTATGAATTACGGAAATTGTTGAGTTGCGACGAAAATAGTGAAGCCAGTGTGCAGAATCGATCAGTACGTCAAGATAACATTAGAGATACAGTATTACGTCACCTTCGAGAAGCTCATTTAAAAGGGGAAAGGCAGTATAACACTAGAAGTAGCTCGCGAGAATTTCATACCGGTCAAAATGTCTTCGTACGTACTTACGTACAAAGCAACGCGGTGCGCAAATTTTCCGCAAAATTAGCACCACAGTTTATTCCAGCCAAAATAATTGAACGTATTGGTGAAGTAGCATACCGCCTAGAGGATCCATCAGGTAAAATTTTAGGTATTTATCATGCTCATGATATTCGGGTTTAGTAATTTTAATCAACTAGCTCAGTTCTTAATTGCTCAGTATCTCAGATTCGATTTAAATATTTATTTAATCATTATAGGAATAAGTGTCACAAGTGATAATGCCTGTACATGAGACTAAACAGGGCGTGGGGCGTCTCCACGTTGTGTTACTAATGGCACAGCATACCTTTGAAACAAGAAATCCATAAGTGATTGGATTTTATTCATCATATATATTTGTTTTGTTTTGTTTGTTTCGTTCCGGAATTAGCAGACTAGTCAGGACGTTAGGCGTTTTCCAAGTGGCAGTAGAAATCAGTATAGGTAGCCCGCATTGTAGAATTAGCCTGGCTAGATGAGACACTCAGGGTATGGGTTTTCCCCACGATGTTACGAAGTTCCATCTGATTCTAACCTAAAAAAGAAACAAGATCACCAAAAACTTTACACAAAGAATTTTGTTTCTTATTTTTTTATTTATACTTATCTGACTTGGCTTCTCAATCTAATTTTTTTTTGTGTCCTCATAATTTCTAAAAAAAATAAAAAGAATTAGAATTAAAATTAAAATTGAAAATAAAACTAAAGAAAAAAATATAAATTTTTATTTACCTGTCACAACACCAACCAAAACAGGAAAAATAACGACCGCCAGATGGTGGTGTTTCTTTATATGTTTTGTTTTATTTTATTTAGTAGGTTTGTAGTTGGTAGTAATTGGCGTCTTACTTTGGTCACTAGAATAGTTATTGGTATCAAAATAAAAACTCAAAATAATTTTCTTTTTACGTTTGTCAATTGACATTAAAAATTAAATGAAAACAAAAAACAAAGAAAAGAAGAAAAAATTCGGAATTGTTGCTAGAATAATGCTATACCGACAAAAACTTGGTTTGAGACTATTCATACCGGAGTAAAAATACACGGCATTGTTGGTGTAAAACTTCCATAGTAAGACGGCAAATATAATTTTTTTTGGTTGCGTGCTTGTTCGTTAGTATGAGGTGGTGATGGATAGAGGCGCTAAAACCCAACAAAAAGACAAAAAGGCTATATAAATGATGGCCAAGTGTCATTTTAGATGGAAAAAAAAATAAAAAATAAAAAAGTTTAAAATTATTGAGAAATACCGAAAAGAAAGCAAAAGCAAATAAAAGAAAAAAAAACTTGTCGACAGATATACATACATATTATTCACAAATATTAAGAAAGAAAAAAAAGGAAGAAAACCGCAAACGAAACCAGATCGAACGGTCAACAAATCGGGTATTCCTCAAATTAAAAATAAAATAAAAGTTTAATTTAATCATAATTGTTTGGAATTAGAAAACTTTTAGTCGTGCAATTTTAATAAAATTATTTAGCCATTAATATTGTTCTGAAATCATACGATAATAGGTAAAATATTTAATTCATATGGAAAGTGAAATTTTGTTTTACTTAATTGATTGACCGCATCAAACTGCTTGAATTAGTAGCGAAACGGAAAAGAAAAAACGGTAAATTCAGTGCCGTTCAGTTACCATCGACGATCAACAGGATTAACGGTTCATTTCCACAAGGACGGCACGTGCTTGCGCTGATCGAGTTACAATTGTGGATTGCGGGTTCCAGCGACGGTATGCAGCGTTCCAGTTTTGGGAATTTATGCGGCAACGGAGCGTAGGAGGCGTAAGTATTGGGGGGGAATCATCGGTAAGCAGCCACTAACCTTGAAAGCTATTTGTCGTCTTGTGTGGCGAATGTATATAATTTTCTTTGTGCTCGTTAATTTTGTTTTCATTTCAGTGGTTCCGGTAGTAGAGCTCTTCGCCCGCGGATCCTCAATACTATACAACGCGTACCACTATAGGTTTTTACGAGTTAGTGGGTGCTTCGAGCGAGTGGGAATAATTTTTTTTCCGCCTGCTACGCCTCGTCTAACCGCTTACACCAACTAAATCAACTATTGTAATCAAGATTAAATAAAGGATTGTTATAATGTTCTACAAAAAAATTATGCGTGTTTAATCTATTATTTCAGGGAGTGATTTAGTGTTGTAGTGAAAGTGTGTGTGTGTAGTGAAGGTGAGTGTCATGGACCGGTGGTTAAATTAAGGAAGGAATCAGCGGCTTATTTAAAAAAAAAAAAAAAAAATCCAGGACGACATTACTTATCCCCACCCCCAGAGACTGTCCTAGTCAGGTACCAAGCCGCGTGATGTCGATTTTGGAAAAATTCTGTTTACGGTAGGAGGCTCCACCGAAGCTTAGTTCGTCCATCACTCCTTCAAGGGTGCTGTTCACGGTAACGTGCGGTACGAAGGGTGATCGGATAGGGGTATTACGGTGGCCTGGTGCGGACTTGTGCCAAACTGCAACCAGTTTGAGGAGTAGCCTGGGCAACTTGGCTGCTGAAATGAGTTGCAGTTGGGTACAGGCCTTATATCTACATGCCCCCCAAACTGAATTCGGGCTGAGCTGCTCTAGTGATCATATCAATAACAACCGAAGACGTAACACAACTTCAAAATAAACTTGGAAGCTAGTGCGAAACTTATAGAAAAATGACAAAAGTTTTATTAAAATAACTACAATTTATATAAAATGTTGATTTTAAATATAAATTACAATAATAGAAATCCATACTTACTTTGGGTTACTGTGACGAGTTACGTGCACCAATATTGTATGTGCTATAGATTACACTATTAACTAACCCGCAAGAAGTTTATAAAATTAGGATTTTGTTTAAATTCATACGTCATCAATAGACCAACAATGAGTATTCTGATTTTTCTCAACAGTTTGGAAATATTTTTCATATCACTATGCCGCTTTGTATATTTCTTTATTTATGTATGTAGCTACTCGTACGTGTTTTAAAATAAATAAATAAAACATTTTTTTTTTAAATAAAAATAAAAAAAATTCTAAAATTAAAAACGAAAAATTTAAAAATAAAAAGAGAATGTAAATAGAAAATGGGAAAATACTTTTCTATTAATTTTTCTGCTTTTGTTTTGGTTTATTGTGTGTGTAACTTTGTGCTGCCGCAAAAGAGTGCTGCGAGGAGGAAATAATATTTCATTGACCTCAATTTTAGGCCGAGCTCATAGATGTAATTTCCTCGTCTGGGCAAGAATATCTACCTATAATTTAAATGCGTCGTACACATATAAAAAAAAAATGTTATTTTGGGGTTCGCTACAACAAACAGGTAGGATGAGTCACCTTTGGTGACAGTTTGTTATAGTAACACTTGCGAGTAAAATAAATTAAAGTGCATCAAAGATTATTTTCGCAGTACGATTAGATGATGAAAACTCTGAGTTAAGGCGATGAAAACGTCGAATGGATCGGCCGATGAAATCTATTAAATAACCTATTTGTCACAGATTGGTGGTATGAAAAAAATGTCTTCGTTATCTTTCCATTTTAATTCTTACATCAAATAATTATGTACGAATACATCGGTTAATTTTCATATCGTGTGGAGCCGCCTATAAGCACATAAACCACAAATTGATGCCAACTTCATTAGTCGTAACATAATTGAATGTTTCCGTGTGCATTTGTCGTTCAACCGAATTTTTCCAATAAATACATTTTTTAAGCGAAACATTATTAAAGTAGTAAAAATTTCAAAAATAAATTAAAAAGCGCTTTAAATATTTCTTATATTTCACAATAAGAAAACCAAAATTATAATTATTTTGACATTTGTCAATCGAGCATGTTAACATGTTACCGGACTGTTGTTGGATGCTCAAGAGAGATGAAGAAACAAATCTGAAAAAAAGACGTAGAAATCCACTTCATAGGTCATTCGAGGACAAGAGAGTACGACATCAATAAAACTTTACATGAACGCTCTTGATAGGTCAATGAACAAAAAGTTGATGAAAAGCAAAAAACTGTAACTTAATCTTGAGCAGACAAACTCAAACTGCAGTAAGTTCTGGGGAACTCGTTTCGGCTAAACTTTCTTAGTTAAGTTTCACTTTCCTATTGCCAGTAATTTTTTTTATTTGTCTTCTATTTGTAACTTATACTCTTTGAATTTCAGTTTGCTTGTTATAGTTCAAGTGTGAGTTTTGCGTTTCGGTTTGAGCAACAGTTTGATTGTCTGAGTTTCAGTGTAAGTTGTGCGTCTGGGTTTTAGTATGAGTTTCTTTGTCGGACTTTCTAACAATGGTTTAGTCAAAAGCCATTAGTAATCAATAGAGAAAGGTAAATTACTTTGGAATGCTTTTGGCCATATTGACCTAAAGATGGGATTTTTTTTGGGTTACTGAAGTGTCACAAGTAAATTTGGACTACGAAATCCTTTTTTGCGGTTAAAAATACTTCGGAAACGATATATCTGTAGTAAACGGTACAAATAATAGACTTTGGTATTTTCTTGGGCAATTTAGACCCCTAAAATTGGGGTTTTGGGGAAAACTGATGGGTGACGGAGCAAAACGGACATCAAAATATGTGAAAATCTTTATTTTTTCCAAGATTTCTTTAAAAAATGCATTATTAACGTAATCTTTTTTGCAAAGTTTCCAAGTATTTGGAAAATTTACTATAATTTTGTGTTATTAGTCGTACTGATCAGTTACATATTTTCACTAAACAAAATTAAGTTAGAACAACAGTGAAATCATCTGTATTAAAGTGACCATCGTTGTGCTGAGCGTTTTATTGTAATGTTATCATAAAGTAATTCATAATTTAACAACAACTCGGTATGGTATTATTTAATAATTTTTAATAAAGTTCAATTACACCAATTCCGAAATGGCAGATCTGGATTTTATTCACGGACTTGCTGATGGAAATGCTGTACAAGCAAGGCATATTTATAGTGGACGGTACCCTAATCGCCGAGTATCCAATATTCGGACCTTTATGAGAACCCATTAGAGACTTTGGAAAAATGGTTCCTTCAAACGAGGAAGTGTGCCAGGAAGGCCGGTAACAACTAGAACGCTTGCACTAGAGGAAGCTGTTCTCAATAAAATAGCAGAACAACCCAAGACGAGCACAAGAAAAATAGCTCGTGAAGTTAATGTGAGTCAAAAACTAGTCTGGGCAATTTTAAGGGAAGAGCACACATCTTTCATATTCAACGTGTACAGGAACTATTGCCACGTGATTTACCGAAAGGTTAAAATTGTTGTCAATAGCTTCATTGAAAATTTTTAAGATATCCGCAATTTATAGGTAAGGTGCTTTTTACTGATCAGGCAATTTTCTAAAAAGACGCCATGTGTAAGGTAAACCTAATTGCAATAAAGCAAAATAACTTCCAGGATAAATTTTCGCTAAATGTGTGGATGGGAATTATAGAAAATATTAAAACTTTCTTGAAGATCTTCTACATATCTTGCTAGATCATGTACCAGTTTTGATTCAAAATACAATGTATAAAAGATATTCAACAGCGGAATTGTTACCAAATGGCCTGATGTAGATCAATCGGAGGAAAATTCAGATCTACAATATCTATTACTAATACAAATAACAACGGTACTTCATTCCCGTCTTCATATCGCATTCCTACTAGCAATTAATTTCAAGACATTTTATAAGCGGGTAATTAAAACATCAATAACTTGAATAATAAAAATGGAAATTCATAAAAAGTTCGGAAATTTCCTCCTGTTATTTTAAAGTTAAAATCTTCTGAAATTATGGTGATTATGAATGAGCTCAAAATTTCAAAATATGTCTACATCATTAAATCACTTAAGAAATCACAAATATATTGGTACCATTGCGTGTTCATGGGACTTACCTCACAGAAAACCGGAGCGACTCACCCAATGTTTAAATTGTTTCATGTTGGGTCACACATCTTCGAATTGTAACATGAAAACAAAGTGTAAATTTTACAGCCTTACTCACATGGATGGTGCAGATTGTCCGATCGAAGAAACTGAATATCAATATAAGTGGGCCAATTGCAGAACATGTCAACCAAAAGTTCTTCGTATATCTTCACATGCATTTCATGTTTCATCCTATAACTTCCCTGCCTCGAATGGAAAGGCATCGAAGCATTCAAACTTCGACCAACCTATTATTATCAGTTCATCTTCATCACATCAACCAATGTCCAGTTTATGAATCAGTAATCCATCACCATTTAACCAACCGGCTGCCGGAAATGTAAGTGGTAATAAATTATATAGGAGGTGACAAAGCAAGGGCAAACAAGTTCAAGTAATTTTTGGAGGCTGCCATTAAATGTCTGTAAATAATATTATAAAAGTTTCTATTTAGAATGCAAATAGCGTCAACCGGAGCTTATTCATTTTCTCGACAAATACGACATAAATGTTATGCTCTAATCACAGAAACCTTTTTAAAACCGGGGGATGCTTTTAATATCGCCCGATTTCAAATGTATAAAATGATCGTTCGATCCAAATTGGCGGTGGAGTTGCAATTATTAAAAACTTAATCAAACACTCAGTGCTTTCTATATTATCATTGCAAGGTATAGAAAATATATCCATTCTCGTTCCCACGCCCAACTTAACAATAAAAGTTAGTTGTATTATGTCCCAAATGCAAACACACTTTATATACGTGGTGGAGATTTTAATTGACACTATTCCTATTGGAATTGCAGTAGATCTAACAAGGATGGATGTATTCTCTACGATTTCCTAACGTTCAGATCAAATTGCGCCTTACCCAAACACTCCCATTTGCCATCATTCTAACAGGTTCAAAAGCAGCCCCTCGTGCCCCATTGGCTTTATTGTAACAAAAAATGAGATGAACTCCAACTATCTGCCTGCTCTGTGTTTTGTCAATGCCGAAACTTTTCACTCCACCACGACTTCAAAGACATATAACTACAAAGTCGTAGATTGGTCGTCTTTTAGAAACTTTATTGACACAAATTCTAAAGCAATTGATTTTGAAGACAGCGAATTAAATACAAATAAATTTCAACAAGCGGCAGATATCTCTGCTCCTACTAATTCTTCGCGATACGACGAAACGAGATGAAGTACAAAACGCGATATTTCAAAACGGGATATCGTACAAAGAGCGATTTGGTAGAAAACGCGATTCGTATTTCAAAATGCGATATTTAAAACCGCAATATGGTACAAAACGCGATATTTTAAAATTATTAATCTTCCTTCATTTCACATATACAATTTTCCTTCATCTTTATGGGAAATTGAACATGTTTTGTACCATATCGCGTTTTGTACCGTTCAAATGGGACCCAGATGTAAGACCTAGTGAATAAAGCAAAGTATTACACATACCTTGATTTACAATAAATCTAAGTTGCTACTAGTCGGCCAATCGAGGGACCGACAACGAACTACACTAGTACAAAATATTAGTTATATGCTATACAAATTAGGTTGTCTCAACATATGTTATGTTTAGATTGATATTATGCTGCAGTTATATTTAACTCAATCCCGTATAAGTATAGCAAACATTACACATTATACAGCAGAATGATTTCAATATAAAGACACGAGAAAATTTCAAAAACCAAACGATGTCTTTCGTCAAAGCGCACAGTAATATAAAAAAAAAATATTGTCTTGATGATATTTTCATCCACATCTATAATTTATGGTTTAAGAGGAAAAACTGATTTATTTTACTTGTATAAATCACCTTTGCCGCCCTATCATCATCATGTTACGTCAAGGTGTATGTATATTATATACATAATAAAATCATGATTTTCTAAAGAAAATATTAAAACGAAAATATTTATTTATTTATGTTCGAGCGCGCTATGAAAAATTCATTTTGCACGAATACACCGAAAGCAAAACGATAATTCCGCGCGTTTGTGAATGAAATGAATGAATTTTTTTGTGTTGCACAGATGGTTTTAATTTGAACAAGAAAATATTTTGACGTTTTACATTTCTTCGACAATGGTGGTATGGTAATTAATGATATAATTATTTTGGAATTTTTATTTCATAACCGTTTTATATCATCAATACTGCGAATTGAATTTTTTGTTTTGTTTGGAAATATAATTTTCGCACTCACTAAACGGAAAAATGATTTTGATTTTTTAAGATATTTTATTGAACTTCAACATTTTCGAAGGTTTTATGAATAAGTATGGTATTTCTCATATTTACATTGCTTTAAACTCTATATTTATATGCTGACTAGACTGATTTAAGTTTTGGCTCAATGATGTTAAAAACTTACTTGCACAAATTTGGAAATATAGACATATCAATTATTGAAAAATGTTCAATGAAGTTAAAATTTCCATTTTCATTTTACATATTCATTTTTGATGTAAAATTGTCCATAATACAGAAACGTTAGTACAACAAATAACTGAAGCGCCAAATAAACTAGATTAACCTTGTTGGGAGCCTTAGTAAATTAATATTAATAATAAAAATATTTACAATGGTTTCACAAAACGTACTAAAAATATGTTCTCTGTAACTTTTAAATTACAAAAGGTTATTCAATTCTAAAACAAAGGTTAACATACTCGTCTTAGAAGCAAGAGGTTATAGAATAGATATATTTATCAGAACCTTTTTGTCTCTAGGAGTTTTTGTTTTTGAATTACTTTCATAAAAACATATGTAAATAAAAAAATATTGTGGACGTTATCATGCTCTTGATAAAATATTCTACTAAATTTCACTTTACCGCAATGTTTTGTTTGTAATGGAAAGAATGATCAGAAATTTAAGCCAACTGAAGAAGATAAGGATGAATCCAATGTTATATTGTTGTAAGGCTAAACGTTTCACACACGTCAATTTCTCGTGTGACTAAATGTTACGGAGAAACATATGATCATGAAAAACGTTCAGGACAGCGCAGTCACAAAGGTCACTTAAGATGGTTTTATCAAAATGATTACGATAAGAGAGCGATTCACAACCGCTGAAACCTACATACAACGTATAATGCAATGAACCTATCGCATTCACACGCCATCTATATTATAACGTCATCATAGTATTTTAGGTTAGGGAAAAAGAATTGAGAGGTTGTTAACACTAGATGGTGTTGTGGTCATGTATCGGGCAACATTAATCAGATTGTGTCATATGACGTTTGAAAGGTGACATTGCAATCTAGGTGACATTGCATTTCGTCAATCGTACCAAAAGTTATATTAGTGTGAAATAGAGTGAAATTTTTTAAAAAATTCGCTATATTTTGCGATTTTACTACGAAAAAGGCAAAAACGCTGCCCAATCCCGCGAAAAATTTGTGCTGTTTACGGTAAAAATGCTTTATCGAATGTAATGGCATTTGCTAAGGCAGAACACACAAAGAAGCTCGATGTTTGGGTGCTTCATGAATTATCGATGAAAAATTTGATTGACCGAATCTCCATCTGCGAATCGCTACAAACGACTTCAAAGCAAGAAATGTCCCATAAGGTTATGCTGTGACGCCCTATAAGGTTATGCTGTGTATATGGTGGGATTGGAAGGGAATCGTACATTATGAGGTTCTAGAACCTGGTGAAGCGTTTAATTCTAATCTCTATACTGTTAGCAATCAGATTGCGGCAAGCAATTTAAAAAAAAACTGGTCAGAACGCCAGACCCCACACAACGTGATGACACCGCAAAAATTGAGAGAGCTTGTCTGGCAAGTTTTGATGTATCCACCGTATTCGTATAGCCCGGACTCTCTGACTACCATTCGTTTCAAATTCTGCAAACCCCCCTTGATGGTCTAAAATTGGCGTCAAAAAAGGACTGTGAAAACCACTTGACCAAGTTGTTCGCCAATAAACCACAGAAGTTCTATACCGATGGAATTATGATACTTCGGGCAAAATGGCCAAAGTTTATAGATAATAATGTCCAACATGTACTTAAATAAAATTCGTTTTGGTAAAAGAAAAATTTAATCAAAAAATGACAAAAAAGCTTTCAATACCTTTTCCCCAACCTAATATTTTTTTTTTTTTTCAAATTAACAACATACAACAAGAAAATATTATTTTATTTAGATACTAAAAAAAAAATTCACAAGTAAGAATTCTATTTTACTTTAGTATTATATAACTATTTCTTCATTATAATCAATCTTAAAATGTAAATCGGAAAACAGCACAGCAATTCAAGACACTCCAAACAACAAACATTCTCCCCAGTGGAAGCAAAAGTATAAAAAAATTTTACATAAACAAAAATTTAATGGCAATTACCTATTATGTGATAAATTATATTCATGAACAAACTGACCAAATAAAAGCTTTTTGATTTCTTTCTTAAAAATATTTATAGGAGTTGTTTTTAGGTTTTCTGGCAAGTTATTGAAAAGTTTAATACCTTTATAAAAGATACTACTTTGGGCAATATTTGTTGTGTAAGGAGCAACGCGATAGTGGCCACTAAAACGAGTTTGCCTGTTGGTCACACTGTAGTTTGTTGTAAGGTCATTATTGAACTTTATTAAATTATAAGTCATTTTATACACTATAATTAAGTACTCATAGTCAATTAGCTTAGATACAGGCAGCCTATTTTCGGAGTATAATAAGTAGTCCTTTCAAAGCCTTGATAGCCTGATTTTGTAAAACTTGCAATTTTTCTACCTCAGTTGGCGTCGTAGCTCCTCATATAGTAATAAGATACAGTAGATGTGAGTGTACATATGAGAAATATAGGTTAAATAACATTTCTTTAGGTAAGTATTTTTCCACACACCGAAACACACATATTATTGGAGCAATTTTGGCTTGAATATGGTTTGTATGCTTGTGCCAATTGAGTTGCGAATTGATGTATAGCACTAAATAGCAAAACTTGTCGACTCTTTTAATTACTTTATTATCAGCTATAGTAAGTTCACAGAGTAAATCATAATCCATCGGTTTGTGTCGTATATAAAATATGATGAAGTTTGATTTTTCATAATATATCTGTAGTTTATTCATTGAAAACCGGCTTTGTAGAATTTTAAGGTCTGATTTTATAGCAGGTCCTAACAATGAAATATTTTAAGTTCCATATACCAAAGCTGCATCATCTGCATAAAGCTGTAATTTACCAACTAGGGTAAGTTTGAAAATGTCATTCATATAGCAGAGGAATAGTAAGGGACTCCACATTCTAGAAATCGACAACTGGAAGATTGATCCTCAATTTTAGTAAAATGAGTTCTGTCAGTCAAGTAGCTCTTCAACAGTGACAAGCTTTTGCTTTTTATTCCTATAAACTCCAACTTCTTAAAAAGTATTGTATAATCCATGCAGTCAAAAGCTTTTCTCAAATCAAGAAAAAGAGCAGCAGTAACTTGTTTTCTCTCAATATTATTAAAAATGTTTTCAGATAGATTTAAAGTTGCAGGTAGAATGCTACTCTTTCTCAAAAATCCAAATTGATTCGAGGCAATTAACTTGTTCTTTTCCAAATGAGTTATAAGCTGGTTTTTTATAACCGTTTCAAAAATTTTATAAAAAAATGGTAAGATCGAAATGGGCCGATAGTTATTAGGGTTCAGTCTACTTCCTAATTTATAAAGGGGTATAATTCTTGCTTTCTTAAACTCATTTGGAAACCTGCATGTTTCAAATGATTCCTTTACTGCTGTTGCAATTGCCTTAGATACACGTATTTTTATCGATTGAACAAGACTGGCCGATATATTATCCCATCCAGCAGCTGCATCTGATTTCAAACCAGAGATTATTTTGGAAATTTCCTCCTCATTTACTATATTAAAATTATTCAAATCATACTTGGTATTATACTGTAGTAAACCAATGTCATATTGAACATTAGGGAAACACTCGATAATTTTTTTACCAGCTACGTTGAACTACTCAATAAATTTCTCAGGAACTGCTAATTTATTATTTTCGATAATGCCGTTAATTTGGAGTTGAAATTCTTCAGGTATGTTGTTGAAAGATTTATTTGATATTAATTCACGAAAAAGAGTCCATGCTTTTTTAGGATTACCTACACTATGGTTAAATTGCGTAGTGTAATATTGCTTCTTTCAATAAAATATTTCTTTTCGAATTTCTAATTTCAAAATACTAAATATCTCTGCATAAAATGCATTTAAAGCGTATTTCTTTTTAAGTTTGTAATATTTATCCCTAATTTTAATTTTATTTTTTAAATTATTGGTAAACCAAGGCTTTTTAAATTCACTTTGTTTTATTTTTTGCGTAATAATTTTGGAGTTACTTAATAATTTATCAACTAGCACTAAATAAAATTCTTGAAAATGTATTTCTTGGTAATCTAGATTTGATATAAACTCTTGAATGGCAAAGTGATCAATTATAACTTTTGTTAGTATTATTTCTTTATTTCTAATAGGAACAAAACACTTTGTAAGGATGAATTTATGGTCACTAAAATGTAAATCACCATAAAGAATTAGAAACATATACTTACTAGAAGTTAAAACATGATCTATTAGTGTGCTAATTTGATTTGAGACACGAGTGGCATATTTGGATTCCATTTTATTCACGATCTCAAAACCATTTACTGTTAAAACGGATTGGTAACTATAAACTTCCGAATCAGATGTATTCAAAAGATTAATATTAAAGCCTCCAAAAATTAGTGATGTTTTATATTTTTCAAGTTTTTGATTTAAATAATCAAAAAATTGGAATAAGGAAGTATGCGGCAGAAGTATGTCTATAGATTCCAATTATGTTAATATTAACTAGCCTACTCTTAATAACCAAAAAATTATTCTCCATTAAATCTGAAGCTTCTAACAATTCACATCTCAGATATTAGCGGCAAATATACTAATCCCACCACCACCTCGTCCTTCACGAGTTACATGAAATGAGTCAAAACCATCAAGGTTAAAAAATTTCTCTTCACTTTGGTATAAAAAAGTTTCAGTCAATATACATACTTCAATTTGAAAGTTCAATGTGCTTAAAAATTCTTCCAGTTTAGACAATTTGTTCATAAAGCGATTTATGTTTATCTATAAAATATTCATCTCTTTCTGACTAGAAAGTTTTAGTTTAGAGTTGAAATCATTAAGGTCAGTGAAATGCTTGTTGCTGTTATCATCATAATTACTGTTGCCGTTCCGATTCACATTGATATTCATATTCTAAAGTTAAATAGAAATAAATAGTTAAAATAAAAATTAAAATAAGAATAATAAACAAGAAAAAAATAATAAATAAATTTATAATAATAAACTTTACGATATGAATTTGTAATTCAAAAATGTTGAGCAAATATACAGTTGTGTTGACCATCAGAAAAATAGGTTTGGAAATGTAACTACAACATGACAGTTAAATCGTCAATTTAATTATTGATTTAATTTGATCCAAAGAGTGAATAAGAATAGCGGAATCGTTTTCTTTCACTCGAATATAAATTTTTCCAATCGTAATCCAACAGTATTTGAGTTTGTTATTTCTCTTAAGGTTCCTAAGCTGTTTCAATATTTGTCCATTTACGGCAGTTACTTTTTCACTGATGTGGATTATATTCTCCTTATTTGTGTTGTTGATTGATAAAGGTCCCTTATCTTTAGCATTTTTAAGTAGGATATTTTTCGATTCGTGTTTTTAATACTTAATGGTGACGTAAACGGATGATTTTACTCCACTACGTACTTGACGCTGGCTTTTGGTTTGTTGTAAAAAAGATGAAAACACATTCTCAACCCCAAAATGATATAATGTGTCTAATTTGGTTACCATATTTGCAGCTGAGGGAACCGCTGGTGGTAAGCCAGTTATCACTACCTCGTTCTGTAATTCCCTTTGCCTCAAATAATTCACTTCAGCTTGAAGCGTTTGAATAGCTGTATTTTGTCTTTGCAGACCATTTTCTATTTTATCCACACGTTTTTCTGTATTTTTACTGTCGGTGATAATACTATTCACAGATTCTTGAAGGCTAACATGAATTTGTGATACTGATATAGATAATTGTTTAATAGCTGTGAAAATATCAGCATTGGTTGGGTTAGGATTTTCAAGAAGTATTTCCAAATTCATTGTATATATTTTATTTATTTAACGTGAAATATAATTTAAAGCAAAATAAAACTGATCAGAATTGTATAAAGGCGTATTTACTCGTATTTACGTGTCTCCTATTTTAAGTTTGCTTGTTTGTAGATTTAAAATATATTAGCACTAACTGAAGCACTTTATATAATCACTTCATGCATATCCAAAATACAGTAAATTTGTGACGTATGTACATTGTATTTATTCATTTACTAAAACTGAACAGGTTTTTATTTCTATAGCACTGTAGTTTATCAGTTTGTAATTCACACAGTTAACGCGATTTTTACAATCGGGCATAGGAAAACTATTATTCATTTAGTTTAATTTTCAATAATTATTATTTACAGCACATAATCAATATTATTTAATTATTTATTTCTTCCGATCAGCACACATAACTTATTCAGACGCCATCTTTTTTGTCACCATTATACTGCCTATTGTACTTCCGTAACTACCAAAATATGATTTTCGATAGATTAACATAATTTTTCCACTTTTTCGATCACTTGATGTAAAGAAACAAAGAAAATATAAAGGTAGGAAATTAATTCATCTCCCAATCAAACCCTAACTGAACCTCTTAAGTAAATCTTTAGCTCAACCTCCAACTCAATTTACAGCTCAGTCTTCAAATTAACTAAGCCTTAACACTAAGCCTGAGCACGCACGGTCAACTACACCCGGCTGTTTTATTTATTTATACTACTTACTACATTATATAGTAGTGATACTTGTTTGTTATGTACAGTGATCTTGATTGACTGTTGTTCCAAACCAATCTAAAAACTGCTTCTTGCTTTGCGGTCGTCGAGGTGTGCACAACAAAATACAACAATAAATTCGATTACATGAACCGCGCTTTGCTATTATTTGTATGGTATCGTTTCGAAGTTATCTCCATTCAATAATCACTCAACTTTAGCTGTAGAGACTAAAACGCTTGCCCTCGAATATACAGAGTGAAAGTGTCAGAAGTCCACATCTCTAATTCGCCTTCGATTGGAAGACATTAAAAATAGTTATGAAATCTACGAAAGAAATCAGCTTTTAACAGAGGTTGAGTACGTCAGAAATGGTACGAAAAGTCAAGCTACCATTGAATTTTTTTTATTTCTCGATTCATACCATACATGAAGAAAGGTTGGAAGAGCTATGATTCAAACATACTCCCAAGACCGAAGAAATTGAAAGTGCACCGAAACTAAGCGCGAAGTCCCCTGAAATCACTTTAATCACATTTTTCGACGATATCATGAAATGGTCTGAGTTTATTGAATGCTTTAACTTATTGGTACATTCTAATCAGCATTAAGTGTAATTGCAAAACTCCAGTAACTAAAGCACACTTTACAGGATGCTGCATTCCAATCCATTAAATCATTATATTTTACGGAAGGCAGTCATAAGGATGCTACAAACATTTTGAGAGGGTTTAGTCAACCCAATCGCTTATGTAAACATCATGTTAAAACCGTTTACAGACAAGCCTTTAGACAAACCTTGTCCACGTCGATTAAAGGAACTGGCGGATGGTTTCATTTCTTATTTGTGGTTTGTGCGAACGCTGCATAGACCCACGGAACAGTGAAGAAAAAGTGCTGTGAAGCTGTTTTAGGAAATTCGAGGGTAGAAATTTCGAGGGTTACCTGTCAAATCTTCCAGTTCATCTGCACGTGTGAAAACTTCAAAACCATCTATACCAAACCCCATGCAATCAAGGCTACAACTATTTGACAATTTAACATTTTCGTATCATACTTCTTCGAATGTTTATTATTGTTTGTTTTGCAACGATTCATCGCATTTAATTTGGCGTTGTTTAGCGTTTTTAAAACTTCCGATCAATGATCATTGTGAACAATGTTATAATTGTCACAAACTGGCCATTTTATGGACACATGTCCATTTTTCAAGATTCATATAAGGTTTGTCATCTTAAGCACCACACTTTTTTGTACACGCGAGATATCTTCAACATCTATTAACGCAAAGGACACATCAACTTGAACTCAACGGCGTACAAGGCTAGTAAGCTAACCACCAATATGAGAAACGTCATCGAGTGGATGGATCGAAATACAATCAATGGTGATGAATTACTTCAATGACCTGAAAGCCCGAATGTTACTTTCCATCACAAGGTGTACTCCATTGATGCCGATAAATATACAGATGGCAGGTCCATTCCTGGAAATTCACGATTGGAATATCCGACGTTTGTAAGGGCTCAAAATATCGATCTTTTGCTTGGAGTTGAACTTTATTTTGGTTGATGATGTCCTGAGTTGCTTCTGGACGCCTCGTATCTATATTGAACTTCATATGAAAGGTTTTGGAAATTCGACACAATTGCAGTAGGGTCCAACATATTTACTATGAAAGATCACCATCACTTCCATTTATTCGCAAACCCATGACATCGTACAATTCTTCAAGAATAGCTAAGCGACGTATTCACAATTTGGAGAAAAGACTTTGTAAAAACAACACATTCCCAGATATGAAATGATCACTATTGGTATTCGTTTTGTACCTTATTGACAGAACCTTTACTGTGGCCAGAAGGAACTTTTTCGTGAGGCGTTTCTACATTTGCATAAAAATCCTCCAGAATTATTTTGTTTATCGGAATTTTATTTCCTTTTCTGTTGGGTTTTCTACTATTAACGTTATTACGTCACCAACCCACTCAATATTTTCCCATAATTAATCGATATCAGCATTGCCGAATGCTGCGGTTAAATCAACAATATTGACAATAACTGAAATGGATGTCTCTGGTTGCTGAGACTCTCCAATATAAATGCAGTTGCTTTTCTCATTAATTGTCGAAAAATTTAGCTGTTTTGGTGTCTCGTAAAACTCCTGCTTCACGCTAATCCAAACATTGTATAAATTTTCATCCTCTTTTACTCCACGCCAAATCCCTTCATTCTTTTGAAGAAGTGCAGCTGATTTTCCGATAAAAATAACTCAAAAGTTTTAAAAAAACGATTCTGGTCGTCTTCGGTTGCCGCTAGTAACAGGAGTTGAAGTGTTTACTTCGGGATGCTTCAACATTTTTCCATAGTTAACCGCATCAGCATAAAAGGGGTAAATTACACATGTCCGAAACGCGTTTTGTCTAGTCTTGCATTAGCAGCCGTCTGCAAAAATGTTCCTAGTAACAGAGAAATAAAAATGCGCTTTCGTTACAGTTAAACACTCGATCTGGGATTTCTTCTTAAAAATCCCTCGTACCATTCTCTACCCGGCCTTCCGTCTTTAAAATTATTTTCACATTTTAAATTTTTCAGTAACAGCTGAACTCTATGCAAAAGTTGGTCTTTTGTTGCAGGAAATCCTGCTTTTCCTATAAAGATACTCCAGCCTTTCATTTTGATTCTTCTAAAACAGTTAAAATAGTTGGATGATCTACGTATGGGTGCACTTAAAGGATTTGCTTATACAGCAAAGTGGTCCTTGGAATTTTGTATTTTTTACTTGCTGCGTATATTGTCATCCCATTTTCTATTTCTTTAAGTGTAGCGATAAGGTCATTCTGGCTGTAATTCTGAAGACGTTTTAATTTGGTTGCCATTCTAACAAAAATTAATAGTGCTTTACTGACAGGTTTGGATATAATATTGAAATATGTCTTTAAGAAGATTTATTATTATTAAATGTTTCGAAAAATTAGAGTCAGTTTTATGGTTAGGGAAATGTAACTTATTGCAGAACAAAGGAATTATTAAATAAATGTTAAGAAAATGAAGTTAAAATAATTTAATCAGAAAATATTTTTTATCATTATACTGACATACATACTTAGGAGCCTATTCTGAGGCATGGTGAACTTATTACTAATACTAAAACTGATATTAAAATATTAGTGTCAGAATTAGGGCAGTAAAATTTTACCAGAGAGATTTAATGTTTTAATAATTTTTAGTTTATTTTCAAAAGTAGTATTTAACGATAATTAACTAATTTCGATATGGATTTTCAGAAATATTCGGAGAAACCCAATGCAGATTTCCGAAAACTTTAAGCGTCCAGCGGACGCTTGGGTAATTGTAGAAATTGTGTTGTCTTGATTTTTGTCCTCTTAATTTACAGGAACTTCAGATCGGAATCCCTAGTGCAGAAAACATTTAGTGTTTTGCAATTTTAATCTTGGTTACTGGTGACATTAATGATAATTCATTACAGGATAGTAACAACGTCAAGCAACATTTGCTATGATTAGAGAAATGAAGAAATGTTTGAAGTATCGCAAATATTACTAGAAAAAATAAATTAATTTTACTTGCTAAGGATGTTGTTTAAGGTGCATCAGGATTCCAGAGATCTACAACAGTAGTTCGATTGTGTTGTATTTCTGCTGTCTTAAAAGTACTAACTTCCGGTGTGTGTAACCGGCTCGAGTCTGTAACAACTAACAATCCTATTCTCTCCTTCGGTTTTGTTATATGTAAAACGGGTGTACGTTGTGTACCCGGGAGTCCGGGAGTTCCTACTCAATGCTTGGCCGTGCATCCAAATCAATCAATCAATCAATACATCTGACATGCCGCTTGTGCCCTCGAATATATTTACGAATATTTGAGATATGTATAGTATGTGCAAAGAGCTTGCCTTTAACCTCAAAGCTCAGCATAAAATAAATTTACATAATATTGTAAAATTTCAATTAAATAAATTTCAAGATATTATATAGTAAAACGATATAAGGTACAAAACAGTAAATATTTAAAACGGCATTTAGTGTACAAAACAGTTATGGCATTTCCTTTACTTATTTGATGTATTGTGGTATGTGGGATCGCAATATTATTCTGCAATAATGTTTTGATAAAGCTTCCATAACTTCTATAGATTTTTTACCTGAAGAAATATCCTGTTTTGTAAAATTCGGTTTAGAAATAAGTCGCTCAGGTGGAGACCATTATCTGGATAAGTTCTGCACAGTTGTTGTTTAAATCTCACTGTTACTTAATAAATATTATTTTCTGTTTAGAGAGTTTATGTACGTCCTGAATGATCCTTTGACTAAGTTTGAACTTGTTAAAGATTGAAAACACTTTCTTCATTTTCTTTCGTCAAGTGGCAGAGGAGCGATCATGTTTGGCCCTGCCCTTTGTGATATTGAGAGTTTGTAACGAACTGGTCGTTACTGACACTCTCTTCTGTGTTCGTCATGATGTTTTTTTTGTTGTCATTTCGCTTTCATTTCACATTGCGTTGTGTATTGGGTGGATGAGACGTGAACGCAGCCTGTGTAAGCGATGTATGGATTGTGAGACAGATGGCCTCTCGGTGTTTCATGATTTCGTCGACGAATATGGGTTGATAAAAAGGGCGCACGGATAGGGAAGAAGCGTTTTTTTTGTTATTGTTGAGAATAATAATTTTTTTTTTTTTGGATGGGGGATTGAAAATCGAGACGTCAAAGCGTAAAGATCGAAAAAAAAAAGATAATTGGGGATAAAAATTAATACAAAATTAACCTAAATAAATAATTATAGTAAAAAAAAAAACCAGATAAGAAGAACAATAGAATTACCACATAAATAGGAAAAAAAACTAACAATGAAATAAAATCTCTGTGAGTACTACTAGCGGGAGTATTAGCGGTACTGTTAGCGGTCAACTGTTGTTTTGTGTGGTATAAAATAAACAATTTACATCCAAATCGTTGTGTGGTGGACCAATGGAATAAACAATTTACATCAAAATCGTTGTGTGGTGGTCTGTTGTTTAAGCGGCTGATGGTTTTGTTACTCTGATTGGCGTAATTGTCAGCAACATTCAGCGGTGGCGTCTTGTTGGCAAGTGTAGACATTGCCGTGGAGCCCCAAGAGACAAACAGGCAACAGTAGCAGTATTTTCAGCGGGTCATCTTGCGAAAATGTCGGTATAACCAAGTTTTTTTTATTATCCACTGTCATTTTTTTTGTTGTTTTGATAAATTCTGTTCGATGGAAAAATTTAATTGCAAAACTTAATTTCATTTTCAATCAATCCGCGCGATTTTTTTTTTGTTTCTTTTTACATTTCAGGTATCCTCTGGATCGGAGAGCTCGAAGATTCCACAGGATATCACCGTTCGTTCGAGTGGGATTGTAGTTTGCAATTGAATGATTTAAATACAGTTTTGTTGTTGTTGAATTATATAAGATCATAATTTTTATTTTGTTTGTCAATAAATTATGAAAATTTTGGTGGTACGACATAATCTTGCATAATGAAGCGTTGAGTAATTATTGTGTTCGGGAGGTGACCATGAAGGTGGTGTGTGTGTGACTGGGTGAAATAATGGAATAAAGTGACAGTAATGCAGCTTTCAAGGCCCTGAATGGACACCACCACAACCCACGACAGACTGCGCGATAGCCGGAGCAAATGCTGCAGGTGGTGACGCCGGGAATTCTGTTTAACGAGGACAACCACAAGTTGTCCCAGTTACAAGTTCTGAGATTATTGATTTTTTAGCAAAGCGGGAGCTTTTGTTACCCATCCCGATCCATTTGCTTCCTTAGCTGTTAATTATGTTATATGTTAAGCAAGTGGCACTGTTCTAAAATGAGAAGATAGGAGTGGCTAGCTTCTTTTAGCTCATGAAGTCTTGCTAGTTACAGACGTGTGGGGGTGATTCAGATTGCTTTATGCGGGGGTCGTTTAGAAGGCGATAACGTTTGTATTGACCTCGAAAGCAGCTGATGGAATAACGGTATAATGGTACGTAGTATTCCGGGTGGCACAAGAAGTATCATTGCCTCGAAATTATTAAAAAAATTGAACATAATTAGTTGCCTAGGCCAAGTAGAGTTTCGATTTATTCTTGCGGGGGTTAAAATGAAAGCGAAAGATATTCGCAAAACTTAAAATTAACTAAAACTTTAAAATTTAATTAGTCAAAAATAATTTTAAATTTAATTGATTTAATAATTATTTTTAAATTTTTCTGCATATCACAAATACTTATGTATGTTTGGGAGTTTGGCGTTGCATGGCGGGTGGGGTAGCTAGATGTAATATTGCTGGTTTGTTTATACCAAGGCAGGGGTGACTAGATGTTTCGTTCTGTCAGTGCTGACAGGTTGTGGCCATCATTGACCATTTATATTGCAATTCTTTTAAGTTATCTAGATTTAAGCTAAATTAGGCGGTTTGGAGCGGGAAGCATTAGAAGTCGCAGATATCTGAATCGCTGAGGCGCAGAAATGGCCGGAAATTTTTGGTGGTGGAGCAGTGCGGGGTTGCTGATATCAAATTCATTGGTTGTTAGAAATATTAATCGTAAATTTGTTTCAGGGATATAAATGTAAATTAAAATATAAATTGTGTTTGAGTCTAGATTATTAAGCAGAATTTAGTAAAAACTGGGTCTGTGTCCAAAAGCGAAAACCACATAAGTGCACTTAGCGATTTAACTATTTTTATTATTTTTGGCTTATGTAATACAATTTAGGTCTCCATTACACTGGCCAATTTTTTAAATCACTTATAAGTCATACATTTTGAAAGAAACACTAATCCAGTTTTTCAGAAACCGATTTAAATCTTTATTTGGCGGAAACTTAAACAGCAATTAAACTTGCAGTAAGAAATTGCGTTGTCTTTGCTAACTTATTTACTATATTTATTAATAACAGGTTTGCTAACTATCAGCTACTCAGGTGTCTGAAATCGGCTTGTTTCTTTGTGACTAATTTAATATATTTTGTTTAATTTTATTGATTTATTTCATTTATTTATTTAAATGTATGGGCTGTACGTTAAAAAACTTTAATGGAATTTTTTGGTATCAAGGTAGGATGCGGCATTATTTTGCATTTTAGGTTTTACTCCTTGGTGTGAGCCTGGAAATGGATAGATGGCGAGAGCCGTGACAGCAAAATAATTTACGAAAATTGATATTTATTTATTTTTATATATATTTTATTGGATGTGAGGATTCGAAAGATTAATATTAATTTAATTGTAGTACATAAAGATTCATTTATAATTTATTTCAGAGAAATGAATGAGGGTTTCATAGTTTAAATAATACTTTAGTTTAACTTTAAAGTAGCAGATAGCGATAATTAATTAATTGAGATTTGAGTTTTCAAAAGTACCGGAACAACCTCGCTCAGCTTCCAGAAACATCGAGCATCCAGCGATCACGTAGTTTAGAAATTGTATTGTCTTGTGCTAACTATTTTATCGTATATATTACTAACAAAAACATACTAACTATCGACTACTTAGGTGTCTGGAACCGGGTCGATTCTTTGTTACTAACATACCTTTCCTTTCCTTCGGTTTTGTTATATGTGAAAAGGGTGTACGGTGGACCCGGCGTCTTTCCGGAAACCTTGCTTAGTCTTGATCGTACACTCAAATCAATCAATCAATATCACAAATACTTATGTATGTATCAAAAATATGAATCACAAATACTTTTGCATCAAGTTAAATTTAATTTATTTCCATTACAATTATGAATTTATTTATCAAACGAAACTTATTTAGAATTTAATTAAATAACAGACAAAAAATTCCAAAATACAAACATAAACGTTTCCCACGATATAAATATGACGAGGTATGTTTGACAACTGAAAACACATGAAGCGTGGCGTCATTCTGAGTTAATTTGGTGATATAAATATTTTTAGGTTTTGGGAATGGAAACAAGTTTCAATGACTGGAAACGTTAGAAAAACACAAATCTCTACGAAACGGATCAATGTTACGAAATATATAACTCGAAGTGGCATTACAAAAAGGAAACATGGCGACAGGTCGGTTGGTTGGAAGTATTAGACTGGAATGGTACAAATGTACTCAGTATAAATTAATAGAGAATTTGACAAAAAATTTACATTATTTCGATTTGAACGCAGAATAAAACAGCACAAACTGGAAAAAGAAAAACGACCGAAGGAAAACACTGAATCATAAAACATAAAGGTTAAATAAAACCACATCATAAAAAAAAAAATTTAATCACATTGACCCTTACTAACCGAGAAATTTAGCATCAACTTAAATGAAAATTTTGGTACAAAATATTTCTTTAGGGTCAACTTAAAAAGGTAAATTGATCTTAATTTTTCTATTACTCGCTTATTTTATTGGAACCTAGAAACTTTTTCTCGCTCTTCGATATTAACTCTAATTGTCTACATTATTAATTAACAACCGGTTGGTTAGATTGGTTAGTTCCGAACATGGAATGCATTCTTGTAAAACCCTAACAGCAACACATATGAAATTCGGATTATAGACGGAATTTAATTTAGTTGGTACAATCGTAAAAAATTAATTTATCGATAATGAATAATTAGCATCCATTTTAACCGATTTTTGGTTTTTTCGTATCCACGTTCCACGCTATATAGTAACCAATTCAAATGGATACGATTGTATCCAAACGGTAACATTGGTTGGAAATTGGAATATAGTAACATACCATACCTATGTAAATATTTATATCATGAACGTTACTTTAAATTTTCTCATCACAATTACCAACGAATCGAATAGTATGTTCCATTAACCGCACATTATGGCAAACACAACCGTTACGATTAATTTAGGAACAAGTTTCTTCAACTTGGCCTGCACCCCGTTTTGTTTGCCCATCATCACAGAGCAGTTGTCCCCTGTGAACCCAAGTAAATTTTTTAAAGGAATGCCGTTTTCTTTCAGAACTTTTATTAACGCATTGAAAATTCCGGCCGCCGAACAATCTGTAATTGGAGTAAGTGTCAAAAATCTATCGTGACATTGTTGATTAAATACCCCGATGATGATAGCGAGGTTTTATCCCATTGTACTATCAGTACTTTCATCTACAGCTATGGAAAAGTACTGCCGTGTTGCTATATCATATATAAGTTCGGTATTGTATGGTCCTGTTATATTTTTCATTATTTTTTTACCTTTGTTTCATTGGATTTTAATAGCACAAATAACCACAAAGAAATTTCAAACTTTTTTACATTAACAGAACTAATTTCGGCCTCTTTCTACGAAAGGTCTTCAATTTTAGGTGTTTAATTTGCATTTCTCCAAGCTTATTTAAGTGTTTGCAGCGTGTCGTTCAATATGTGTTTTACCGTCTACAATTGAAGTGTTACAAATCTCACATTTTTCCCCTGTCTAGAATTTTCCGAGATCAACCACTTGTATTTGGATTTCCATTCGTCTCTAAACAAAACTGCATATTTTTTCTTTTTAGTTGTTGGTTCATCATTTGACGGATTTCATTACCTTTTTAAATAGTAAGTTAAAAGTATATATAGTATATATATGATAATTATAAAAAATAAACTCACTCAAAAATTTCTAGTGTGTCATCGAGCACTTCTGCTTGATTGGATGATGCCGCTATTGTTGATTGTGATACAAAATCCTCAGACATTAAATTTTCCTTTTTATCCGTCACTTTTTTTATTATTCACCGGTTTTTAATGACACATTTAATCTTTATTCTATTTCTCGAAAGATACATGGACTTCAAAAGGAACAGCACCCGATAATCAATCATAAACTTAACAATCCCGCCTAATCTTATGTAATAACAATAATAATTACCTAAACTACGACACATTTAAACAAAACCAGTACCAAAATGAGTTTACAAACTTTGAGTGTTGATTAACAGATTTTAAAAAAACACATAGTAGAGAAATTAATTTAAACAATTACACTCTCAAATTTTTTAATGCAATTATTAAATGCAAGCTTAAATACCAGAAATTTTAAGTTCAGTTTAAATTACATTATAATACATACACTTGCATTAAACTATTATTTTAATGTAAATACGTTAATTTCCTATTCAATTACATTCATTATCCTTGTTTAAATGTAACAAGTATTTAAAATTAATTGTGTAATCTACTTTGCGTAAGTTTTATTCAATCTTAGTTACATTATATTTAAATGTAATATTAACATTACAATTCTCCTTTCTACGCAAAAATTTTTAAAAAAATACAATGGTACATTAAAATTATGTATTTCTAATGTAAAAATTTACAATTTTTTTTTTTTTTAAATACACAGAAATATATTTATCTCTGTCTATTACATGCAATTCAAGACATTATTTTATTCACGAGTTTTATCGTAATTATGACATTATCCTTTTTCCTCTGACATACTTTTTGTTTTTTTATAATAACGGTAATTTGCAGTTTCATAAATTTAGAATGTGCATTGTGCAGTGGTTTTCAAGCGTGTTAAAAGTGAAAAACAAAATTATTGTGCATAATAGATTCAAAATAATTATATATAAAATTATTTAATAATACGTGATTGTGCTAAGTGTGATTTCGTGGAAAAGTATCGAAAATATATTAGGATGTTACCCGTTAAATATGTAAAACTAATTGATAAGCGTGAAAAAAAGTTTATTGAAGTGACAAAACAATGTGTAAATCATGATTATTTATGCTATGACGATTTCTTGTCAGCGGGTAAAGTTTAAAGTTGGTGCAATGTGAGATTTCTGGAAATTCTCGCTTGCAAATTTGATTAGTAAGAAAATTAACCTACAATTTGACCTTCGTTTTTGTTTCTAGCCGCAATAAATTCGTCTTGTTCAGTAGACGAAATCGACTATTTTATAGACATCGACAATGTCAGGATTGAGGAAAATGTATTCATCGATTTTATATTACAAAAATCAGATCATCCCCAGTTCTGCTTAAAAATAAAGCACAAATTTAGTGATACTTGGATTGACCCACGCCTAGTTAAAATTGAAATTGACAGTAAGAAGCAGTACATACCAATAAAGAAATTGTGTAATAGTCATGAAACAGCTCTCTGTTACGAAGATTATATACTAGCAGGTAGCTATGTGTTTCGAAATAGTCGTGTTTAAAAATGATTAAATATTTAATTATAATTTTAATTATATTTCAGCTGCCTTACATTCAAATATAAGTTCTGCGGAAATTCATTGTTTTACCGATTCAGAAAACGTCATTATTCCTGAAGAAATATTTATGGAATTTATTCAACAATACTCATCAAGTCCACTGTTTTTTCTAAAAATACAATTTAAGACCGAAAGGATCGCAACAATTCCTAGGCTTAATAGTTTTTTGGTTATTGATAACCAAGAATTAAATGCCGAAGTAGCTATAGTCCTAGTTTTGTGTGAGTGATAATAAATTTTTTTTTTTATCTTTAAGGATCTAGAAACTCATTTGTGGCAGAGTCAGCAATCCCACGTCCTCTTGAAAAAGAAGAATAATGACAATCCATTAAAGCCATTAACACTCATTGAGCGAAGGGCGATCATACGAGAAGGTGTTAATTGTTTAGTTAAAAAGTTCGGGCAATACCCAACTGCAAATCAAAAACTCAATTTGGCAAATGCAATTGAATATTTGTTTCCCCAACTAAAATCAGATGGAGCGGTAAGTAAATATTTTATTGAATTTCAATTTCATATTTATAAAATATATTTCACGTTCAATATGATTTTTTAAATTCAGCTTATTATGCAACAATTATTCAAAATGAATTCAAACTACATGCAATTTGGAATTATATTTTTTATTATTCCTAATATTTTAACTTTTAGCTATTCTGAAAGGTGTTTATAGATAAAACATCTGATTATGAATAAAAACCTTACATTAATTTAATAACTTATTTTCACATTCAAGACATATTCAGAATAATACTTTGTACTTCATCTTTCCAATAATAGTTATTTGAATTTTGTAAATTTAAAAAAATTATCTCATTATGGTATAATAACTAACTAATTTCTTATTTAATTAAAACATTTATTAAAACATTTCTAACTGTTATGGAAAGAAGAATCACAATGCAATATACCAAATATATCCTTTGCAGAATTGCTATTGCTATATATTGGTGCAAAAATGCCTACTTTTATGTTGATTATAGGAAAACTATATTTACATGCTGTCTGAATTCATAATTATTAATTTGTTTAAAATATTTAGCCTGTATTACGATTTTTTTTTCAATTATAATGCTAGAATTTTATTAATTTATAGAAAATTCTGTATGACCCGAAAACCAACAAAGGTTTTATACCGAATAAATTAAGAAATATACAAGAAAAATATCGCCAAGTAGAAGGGATAAGAATCCGAAAACGAAAAACCACTGAACACGAAGAACATCGCGAAGATGCTATCATTGAAGTCGACAATGAGGATTTATTAATACTCAAACATGCAGATGTAAAGTTACAGAAAAATTTAATTAAAGAAAAGCTTTTATTAACAGGTGAAATTCGTTCAAAACTAATTGAAAAGGATTCCAATTACAATATTATTGAAAATTTACCATTTTTTTTCGTAGACCCAGATTTGGTAACTTAATTTAATATAAAACTAGGTAAAGAAAATATTTTATAATATCTTAAATTTTACAGATATTATTTGATTTTAATAACCGGTACAAAGAAAACGACAATTGCTTTTTCGAAAACTGGAGCCGATACGAGAAATTTATAGAAGTAGTGCTAAAGAACAGCAAGGCAATAGCAGAAACTGAAACCCAAACAGGTATGATGGAAATGAAAAATTAGATTCATTTTTGATCGGCAATTTTTTGAGATTACGTAACAATTATTTAAGATTAGTTAATCTTTGAAATTTGTCTGTGTATATTTGCTGTTAAATTTAGAAAAGTTGTACCTAACATTCAACAATTTAGGTTTATTGAATTTAACTTCATTAAATTTGATTAGTACTATCGAATCTTATCTGATAAAGCACAATTATCAATAATAATAAAACATTTCAATTTCTTTTATTGTAGATTGTGCTCCATCTTTGGAAAAAATATTTTGCCTTATAAAATTATGTCCACAAACAGCTAATGGAAAAAGTTCTAAAAAATTACCACGAGTGAGCATCGAGGGAATGAAAAGTCGTTTAATTGTATTTAAGCCGGTAAGTTCCATATGTATTCATTAAAAATATATTTTATATCGAATTCCGTTTTGTATTATGAACATTCGGAGTAAATAAAATCGAGTTTATGTAGTATATTAATACAATTCAACGTTTAACATTACAGCTAAATTCAACTGAATCAGAATTACTTGCTGAGGAATATTCTAATCCATATATAATAGCGACATGTTCAAATAAATTATCAGTTTCTAATTACTTTATTTGGTGATTTGGCGTCTACTGGAGGGGGGGATCAAAGTTGAGTAGAGTAATCTACCAGCTCCGTAACCTTTCGGTAGGGTGCACATTACGCGAGCTGTTCTGGTCATGTTTTAGGCAGCTGGCGTGATGGGTACAATTGTGGAAGGGGTAACCTGGTCACAATTCGCAAGTGTACGTACTGCCTCCTCGTGGCAATCACTGGTAACTGAGGCCCTTTGGTACTTCTGACCATTTGGCACAGGCTAAAGTACGGCGCTAAAGGAGAAACCCTTGATAAAAAACCCTAATCTAAGGTGGAACAGCATATGCCGATGGATGAATGGCTGATAGGTTAATCAGTCCAAAGTATGCGGACTCTGGATACCAGGCGCCCTCCAGTTTTATTTAGCCTTCCTGTGGTAAAGCTGGGTGTCCCACAGGCGACTCTCTTTTCCCAGCAACTCGTGGGAACAAAATGTCGAAACACTTAAAAAATAATAAGGATGATGACGCTCCTAAAGCGTCATATACCAGCGATAGTTCCGCGGTGGTGTTCGAGGGCCTCGGTCCTCTTTCCGCTGTGGGACTCTCGATGAGTGGTCTATCGGATGGGGAGCTCCGTTCGGGGATTGAGAAATTAGTTCTCAACTCCGACATGGACACCTCAGGAGATGAGAACTCGGACCCCGTAAGTGGGGGTATCGCCTCTGTGAAAGCAGGGGAAAGCAAAGTCGTCGGGGAGGACCCGAAATTAGCTGTCAGCAGCACTGACAAACCTTCCGCGGCTCCTCGCGTGAAAATGTGTGGGGCCGCGAAGAAGCGGTACAGGAGGCTTCTTGCTGAGGGCAAACCGCCCGGAAGCGAGACAAGGCTTCTGGCGATGCGGCCACAAAGGGAGTCTTGTGCTCCCGCAGAGGCCCCACCGTCAAAGAGGATCCGCTCGGATGAGGGTACTCCACCGGCACAAAAGAAGGCCAGGGGAGAGGAATCTGTCCCGACGGTCTCGGGTTCTGCGGTCCGGTCTGGACTTACCTTCAGGCAGGCTGCGGAGTCGGAGATAGTTGGGATCTTGCCCACTGGTTTTCCAGAGGTTGTCCTCACTGGAGAGCAGCTAAAGGCTGTCCAGGAGGGCATCCTAGATAAGGTGCTAGAGCAGGAGGCCAAGGAGCTTAAACCTAAGTTCCTTGGCAGTCAGCTTCGGCCTGGTTGGCTGGTACTAACCTGTGCTGACCGGGCCACTGTTCAGTGGCTCAGGGAGGCCATAGGTAATATCAAGCCATGGGAGGGTGCGCAGCTGATCGTGGCCGAGGCGGAAAACCTGCCTCGAGCCAGGATTGTGTTCGGCACCTTCCCAAATAGTGCTGAATTGCCCACAGAGAAGCTTTTTAGTTTTATAAAAAGCCAAAATGAGGGCATGCAGGCGATCAACTGGAGAGTGATCAGGAGAGAGGCGAAAGGCTCTTCGGCCTTTTTCACGTTCTCTATGGACCACTCGTCAGTTGAGAAGCTCAAGCGGGTTGGCTTTAAGGTCAACTACAAGTTTGGGACTGTACAATTGCATCCCAAGGGTGGTCAGAGTGGGGCTAAGCCAGCTTCTGTCGGCGGGACCCAAGTGGTGAAGCCTGTAGAAGCTACGGTAGCGGCACCTTTAGCTAAGACCACCGGGGTGACCGCCCTCTCCAGGAGACAGGTGAGGAGAAGGCGGGAAAGGGAGAGGAAGGCGTCAGGGGTTCCGCGGGGGAAGGCCTCACAAGGACTCCTCCCGTGCAAGCCACTGGTTAGGCCTGGAGGCTCTCAGGCAGCGGGGGCCAGCAGAACGGCGATGGAGGACACTGGTCAGCCATCGGCCGGACAAAGAATGCATGCGGGTGGTGGCGGTGCTGAAAAGGAGGCTGAGCAGGGCCTTCAGAAGGGGCCTTCGGTGAAGTGAAGGCACACATCGCCTGCCTGCAGATAAACCTGCATCATGCAAAGGCGTCTTCGGATGTCCTTTGTCGCAGGTTTATCTGCCAAAACATTGGCATGGCTCTAATCCAGGAGCCATGGGTGATTGGTAACCAGATTAGAGGTATACCAAATCAAGTGGGTAAGTTAATTTATCATAACGGAACTCAGAGTCCTAGAGCGGCTGTGTTGGCCAGTTCGCAAATTAATTTTATTCCCATTTCAGAGTTCATCTCCAGGGACTTGGTTGCAGTAATGGTGGAGGTTCTGGGTGAAAGAGGCAAACAGGAGGCTATAATGGCCTCCGCCTACTTTCCTGGAGACTCAGAGTTAATACCTCCACTTGAAGTTAGGCGGCTCATAGCTCATTGCAAACGCAATGGGCTGGCCTACCTGATAGGATGCGATGCAAACGCGCACCACACGGTGTGGGGTAGCACGGACATCAATAACAGGGGTGAGTACCTTTTTGAATTTCTGATCTCAAATAATGTAGACATTGTCAATAGGGGAAGGAAACCTACTTTTATAAATGCGATTAGGCAAGAGGTCCTAGATCTGACACTTGCTAGTCCGCATTTCAGCGACTTGGTCAAAAACTGGCATGTGTCTGAAGAGGCCTCATTATCGGATCACTTGCACATCAGATTCGATTTGGCGGCTGAGACCATGCAGCGGCAGGAAATCAGAATTCCAAAACTGACCGACTGGGACTCCTATAGAGTCTCACTCGAATCAGAAATGCCCTCGGTTGTGGGGAACATAGAGTCTCCAGAGGGTTTGGAGATCTGTTCAAACCAGCTGCATAATTCTATACACTTGGCTTACGAGAACAGCTGTCCAGTTAAGCGAAGAGAGTCCACAAAGATGGTCCCTTGGTGGAACGGGACGCTGGGTAAACTGAGGAAAAAATCGAGAAGATTATTTAACAAGGCTAAACGCACCGGTGAATGGGGCGAGTATAAGATGGCCTTGACGGAATATAATCTCGAACTAAGGAGATCCAAAAGGGCTACCTGGAGGAATTTCTGTGAGGGAATCAATGAATTGCCCTCTGCAGCTCGTCTCCAGAAAGTCCTTTCCAGGGATCATTCAAATGGTTTAGGACTTCTCCAGAAGCAAGATGGGGGGTTCACTGAAAACCGGAAGGAAACCTTAGAGGTACTGCTAGAGACCCACTTTCCGGATTCAGTAGTGGTAGGAGCCCAAGAGAACTCATATGATCCTTCGAGTGAGGTGGCCTATTCGCCTCACAGTAGGATCTGGAGTCTCTCTGGGAAAATTTTTACACCCAGCAAGGTTCGATGGGCTATTGGGTCTTTCAAACCTTTCAAATCCGCTGGAGGGGATGGTATCTTTCCAGCTTTACTTCAAAAAGGTATTGAGGAAATACTCCCCAGCTTGATCCAGATGTTTCGGGCAAGTTATGCTTTTAATTATATTCCGAAACTGTGGAGGAAAGTAAATGTGGTCTTTATACCAAAGGGCGGGGGTCGTCCAGACACCCAGGCCAGGGCATATCGGCCAATTAGCCTCACATCGTTTCTTTTGAAGACGATGGAAAAAATCCTGGACTATCAAATAAGAAGTGAGGTCCTTGAAAAGAATCCGCTGCATCGGGACCAGTTTGCGTATCAAACTGGTAAATCCACGGTTATGGCCCTTAGCGGGCTAGTCACGAGGATTGAAAAAGCAGTGACATATAAAGAAATTGCCCTCTGTGCCTTTGTGGACATTGAGGGGGCGTTTGATAATACCTCCTATGGATCTATAGAGAGGGCAGCAATGGGAAAAAGGGTTCCACTTTCCACAATTAGGTGGATCCGTTCCATGCTGGAACATCGTGAGATTACTGCCAGACTAGGTGGCGAATCAGTAACCATCAAGGCCGTAAAGGGCTGTCCTCAAGGAGGCGTACTATCTCCTCTTTTGTGGTCATTGGTTATTGACAGACTACTGGTCCTTCTGAGTAGCCATGGGTTTGATGTCCAGGGCTATGCGGATGATGTGGCTATCATAATCAGAGGCAAGTTTGATGAGGTCATTTCTGATCGCATGCAAAATGCACTCAATATAATATGGCAGTGGTGTTACCAGGAAGGGCTCAGTGTCAATCCAAGCAAAACTGTCATTGTTCCTTTTACGAGGAGGACAAAGCTTGCGCTTACAGCTCCCTCGTTAAACGGTACTACTGTTCCTTTTTCCAGCGAGGTTAAATATCTAGGGGTTATCCTAGATCAAAGACTGAACTGGAACCAACATTTGTTGAAAGTTCAAAATAGAGCCATCAAGGCTCTCTGGGCCTGTCAAAGACTCTATGGGCGTACTTGGGGACTACAACCAAAAATGATCTACTGGTCATTTCTTACAATCATTAGGCCTATGGTCACCTACGCATCGGTTGTATGGTGGCCTAAAACTGAGCAGAAGACAACGCAAACCTTATTGAATAAGGTTCAGCGTGTAGCCTGCATCGGTGTTACGGGCTCAATGAAGTCATGTCCAACCGCGGGGGTGGAGACACTTCTAGGACTGACACCGTTACACCTGCATATTAAAAAGGACGCTGCAAGTATGGCCCTGAAAATGCAGGCGGAAGGAAATATCAAGCCAGGCAATATGGTGGGTCATATGGAAATCCTTAAGGAATTTCAGACAGACCCTACAATAGGAATGCCTTCCGACTGTATGCCAGCTAAACTGGACTTCCACAAACCATTCTGTGTTAGGTTACCTGACCGGGATGTGTGGAGGGCAGGTGGACCATCATTTGAGCGAGGGTCCATGGTATGGTTTACAGATGGATCAAAAACGGAAGATGGGGCGGGGATAGGAATACACGGGAGTGGCACTACCCTCTCGAAGTCCTTGGGTACCAATGCTACCGTTTTTCAAGCAGAAGTACATGCTATAGAACTTTGCGCTAGGATAGGCATAGCAAAAGGCCTAAACGATGCAAAGATTTATATTGTATCAGACAGCCAATCAGCCTTAAAAGCTCTTAGGTCTTGTACCGTTGAGTCAAGGCTGGTATGGGATTGTCTGAAGGTTATTAAACATCTGGCAGGCTCAAATAAGGTAACACTTATGTGGGTGCCAGGTCATACTGGAATCGAAGGAAACGAGGCAGCTGATGGCCTCGCCCGTGAGGGTTCTGCCTCTCCATTTTTTGGACCAGAACCCTTCTGCGGTGTCACTAAGGGACACCTTAGAGCAGCGGTAAAACGCTGGGAGGATGTTCAAAAGTCCTCCTACTGGCGCAGAATTCCAGGTTTACGGCAGGCGAAGAAATTTATATCACCTTCGTCTGTCAGGGTTAAGGAGTGTCTTGAACTTAGGAAACCTGAGTTGAGGCTGCTTACTGGCTTCCTCACAGGTCATGTCCCCTTAAGATATCACCTTAAGAAGATGGGCCTAAGTACGACAGATGGATGCCGCTTCTGCGGTCTGGAAGCGGAATCAGCGGAACATGTTCTGTGCCATTGCCCAGCCATTTTCCAGCAAAGACTGCAACATCTAGGAGGGAGAACAATGAGCCCGGATAGTATGTATCTTGTACCGGCCAGTAGTATTGTCAGATTCATTAAGAGCCTGAATATTGACTGGACGGATAATTAAGTAGGGTCCAGCACAATAGATCTTTTAGGTCGCGGTGCGAGGTGGCTTATCGCCCACATGGCCCTCCGGTTAATAATAATAATAATAATTACTTTATTAATATTGAGAAACGTTTACTATCTGTACCGGAAGGCTTTTCTGTTCTCCAAACATTCGACTTACTATTCAAATGTCACTATATTTTCAATCAAAACTTTAATCAATATCTATCTAATTTTTGGAAGTTAATTTCCAAGATGTATTATAACTTTGAAAATATTAAAACAACACCAATCGTCGATGAAGTAATAAATAAATTCCACTGCTATAAAGACGATATATATAAACTATAATTCGAAATATTAATTAAGCTAAACAAAACTAAATACTATTTGTTTATAATTAAGCTAACTAACAAACTTAAAATTTTTGTATACTATTTATTTATGTTTATTATAAGGATTTGAATTTACATAAATCATTCAAATAGTTATAACCAGTGACAATGAAATATTTTTGTTTTATATGTAATAAGGAGTTTGATACTCAAACAAATATTATTTTTCATTTAAGAAGTGTTGAATTTATTTATGAAAATTCAAACACTCAAATAAAATGTATATGTGATCGAAATTGTACTGCCTGTTTTCAAACTTTTAGTGGTCTAAGACGACATATCAAAACTCATTTTGCTGATGCCAATATCACACAAAATAATTATGAGAATAAAAATAATTTAACGACGAGTAATATGATTCCTGAAGCTTCTCAATCCTACGCAGTTCATGTAGATAAAACTGTACCAAGTTATTCATTTAGAGATGAGGTTAAAAATTATTTTGATAATTTAAGTTCGTTAGGCCTCTCAGAAGCTATAATAACCGAGCTAAGTTTATCAACAAAAAAACTAGTCACCGGTGTTGCCAATGAGTTTGTAACTAATCGTAAAAATAACTTAACCGATCAACATACAGAAAATACAGTTTCCAATATTTTAGATGAATATACTTCGTTATATAAACGTCGTAAGCAGATAGAAATCCGAGAAGATATAATATTACCACAATCAATTTCAATTGGTAATCGTTGGGAAATGCGATATAGCAAAAACTTGAAGCTGTATAGAAAAGTATGTGTACAAAATGTATTTCAATATGTATCAATACTGCAATCTATTACTAAAATGTTTAAAAATTCCAATTTTCGAGAACAATATTTCAATTTTAATAAATCACATAAGTGTAATGATAGTTTTTATGAGAAACCTTGTTGTGGAAGTACTTTTCAAACATATAAAGCGTTATTAAATGATAGATACGCTGTAATGTTACAAATTTATTATGACGATTTTGAAATTGTGAAAGTTTTGGGGACGAAAACCGTTGTTCATAAGATAGGAGCAATTTATTTTACTATTTGCAATATGCCACATGGTTTTAATTCTAAACTCGATCACATATTTCTAGTCTCACTGTTTTATGTTAATGATCTTCAGGGAGATTTTAATTTAAATAATGTGTTGGAGCCAATAATAAAGGATATTAAAATTTTAGAAACTATGGGTATTGATATTGAAGGTTATGGAATACTCAAAGGGATATTAATTAATTTAGCACATGATAATCTAGCCGCAAACGATATCTTAGGATTTGCAAAATGCTTTTCTTCTGGAAATTTTTGTAGATTTTGTGAAATACCATTTGAAACTGCTAAAACTACCGTATCTGAAATAAAATCGATTTTGCGAACATCAGATTGTTCCGACATTATTAGGGAACAAAATCCCCATAAAGCAATACGGCTAAGCGAAACGAAAGGCATAAAAAGAGTTAGCATATTGAACTCTCTAAAATATTTTAACGTAATAGAAAATTGCAGTGTTGATCTAATGCATGATATCCTGGAAGGATGTGCAGGAATTGCTATGAAATATCTTTTAGCCTTTCTCATATCAAATAAACTAATAACATTGCAAGTCATAAATGAAATAGTATCATCGTTTGATTATGGTATTTTGCATAACAAATATAAACCATCTATTATAAATTTTGAACGAAGTAATTTAGGGCAATATTCCAGTCAGTCGTTATGTCTAACCATACATTTTCCTTTCTTATTCGGACATCTTTATAAGCAAGAACATGAAAAACAGTGGTCACTTATAATAACGTTGCTCCAGATTTTAAATGTCATTTTTGCTCAAAAAGTATCACTGAAAGAGATTAGAGAATTGGAAGAAAATATTGAAGCACATTTATCTTGTGTTGTGAAAATTTTCAATAAAAGTCTAACACCAAAGCAACATTTATTGACTCATTATGGTACTATTATTAGGAAGATGGGTCCGATAATCAATTTATGGACTATGCGTTATGAGAGCAAACATCGGTATTTTACAAGACTTAAACCTCAAAATTTCGTTAATGTTTGCAAGACATTAGCTTATCGGCATCAGCAAATGATTTCTTATAAATGGGCAAACCTTAACCTATCACCAGTATTTGTACATAACAAAAAACCTAAAAAGATTACTGTTAACGGTAAATATGTCAACCATTTTTCAGTATTTACGAAGAATCTATATTCATTAACATTTTTAAAACACGAATTTTACTATAAAATTGGTTTTTATTTGATGACTAAATTAGAAGAATCAGAAATATTATTTTATGAAATCAATGAAATAATTAAAAATGAGTCTGACTACTTTTTTATTTGTTCAGAATTCCAAGTGCAGTATGATTTCTTTCACAACAGTTTTGAGTTGATTGAGAAAATCAAGGATGATATTTTAATCCCATACAAAAATTTAAAAATTAAGCAAAGTTTTGAAAAGAAATATTCAAGAAGAAATAATAAACCTTATATTTTTAAATATAATCTTTCAAGATATGTGTTTGAGGTGTAATACTAGAATTTGTATGAACTAAAATAAAGAATTTATAATTTGAATATGTATATTGTTTTATTTTTATTATTAACATGAGAGCAAACAGCAATTAATCACATTTTCTTATACATCAATACATTTAAACTGAATGCACGTTAGATTTAAAAATTCAAATGCTGGATAGATTAAACTAAAATCCATGACAGCATTTAATTTTAAATTTAATTTTGGACCAGAATACAATTCAAATTGAACAATAATTTTTTAATGCATTTTTAGTTAAATTTTAATGCAAAGTTTAAATTAAATTTAAATATTTCATTACATCGAAAACTAGTCAAATTTACATTTAAACATTTAAAGTCAAATTACATTATTAATAAACTCAAATACAACATTTATTTTTTATTTTTGCTAACATTACAATTAAATGTTACTTTAAACGAAAATATTTAAATGCAGAGGTAAGTATTACAATTTAATGTAAAAATACATTGGACCTATATGTAATGCATCTTGCATTGCATATGTACGAAAATTTTTGAGTGTGTATATTTACTTATCCATTTTGCAAGTTGGTTTGCAGAAATCGTAGCACAGCAGCATCAGAAAATCGCCCACAAGAATTTCAAACAGAACTACTTAACTACTTTCAGGAAAATATTCAGTTATAAGATAAATATTAGTAAATGACTTTTTGTGTGAAGCACCGTACAAACGAAAATGAATACTATAGTACCTAGTATGACAGTTGACAATGAAATAGATGAGTATTCTCAGCGTTTGCGTCTATAGAACTACCTTTATAAGCATTTTTAAATGGAACAGTTGTAATGAATTAGGATGGACGGGGCTTTATTTATGCCTTCGGGGTAGCTTGAACCGGTCTGGGGGGGTTGTATTGCCCTTCCAATAAAAATAATTATTCATTAGCAATAAATATGGTTCACTGGTACCTATGTTGCAAATTGTCCCAAGAGTAAACGCACCATTATTCCACCCAAATCACTGATCACATCAATAAAAAAAAAATGGATTTAAAGTTTCATATCGATTCATTTAATTCAATTTAGGAATAATACATTTAAACATCCCTTAACTCCCAAATATTATTATTAATTGATTAATAGCTACTATATAAACACACTTCTAATAGTAATTAATAATTTCTTAGAACTATAAAAAAAAATAATAATAATAATACTTGTGGTGCTAAAAACCAAAAAATTATAATAATAATGTTAAAACTAATGCCAAACTTAAAATGTTCGGAGAATCAATCATGAACGGGAATCCAAAATATGGTATTAATTGAGGTATTATAGGACTCTCAATTTGGTCCGATTTTATGATTGTTTATGAATAAGCACTGGAAAATTCTAAACAGTTTCCTAACGTTTCTAACCGGGCTTTTATTAAAGATTAATACCCCTCCCGATAACCTGAAGGGAGGAAAAGCACATTATTTGTTCTTTTCTACCAAGTTACGAAAGCGTGCTGCGCAATTTATGAACCAAAAAAAATTAACTCACCTGAGGGGGCTATGTGGCTCAGAATATTCTTCGGATGCGGTTTCCTGGTTGTGAATAGTCAAAGATTAAACAGAAAAAATCATCCAATACCCCACCGCTCAACACGTCACTTATTTTCCTGAACTTAAACTACTTAAACCAATCGCACTAAGATAAATCACTTATTTACCATACCTAAAGTAGGCTGGCGTGGTGGATTGTTTTAACTACATTATCATCAACTAGCGTTTTTTTTTAATTTAAGTTTTAATTGCCACTAGTAATGTATAAATTTAAACACTATGTATATAAACACTATAGGCACTATAATTATAATGTATTAATTTATTTGACCCCTATTTGATCGACAAGCAAAACCGAACTGATTAAATTTTGCATTAGACACTAGATAACAAAAACAATGGAAATATTTATTTGGTCGATAAAGGGTCCAGTTCAATACCATTACCACAAATAGCGAAACCAACTGACCAAAAGAATTTTAATACGGCTGACGACGAGCAACAACACATAGAAATCACCATAAGGTATACACTAATAATTCGGTATTAGGTATAAGATAAAAGAAAACATACAAATAAAATGTTAGAAGGTATGACCATCAGCGGGTTTCTGTTTTAAATTACGTTACCAATTTGGCGAATGAATGAAATCCAAAAATCAGTTCGTTACCCAATTTACAATTTAAAACCAGTCCTTGCTTTGTTACCAAATTTAAAAATAATTTCCCATTATTTACATGTAATTATTAACTAAGGATCAAATCGAACACTGTTTAATATTTCGTTACAGAGTTTAAAATAAAATTACCTTTATAAAGTTTACACTTCAAATTGTACTGAAACCGATTGTATCAGGGATGATATTTTTTGTGGAATAGTACTTTTTTTGGTACTTTGGATTTCTAAAAGTACCCAAAGTACTTTCGACCTAAAAAAAGTACTTTCCAAAAATAATCAGAAGTTATGCATAACATATTAAATTATTTTGGTTCGAACAATCTAAAAAAGGTTTTCTAGTTTTTTGCTGAATATATACACTTAATTGGCTATTGGTTCGCTTCGAATCGAATTACTATTTGTTTGTTTGGTGGATTTCTGCTGAATATATTAGAAGATTTAATTTTGTTTTATGTTCAGTGGGATTTAATTTTGATATTTTTTATTTTACTTTGTGTTGTACTGCTGTGATATACCGAATTGTAAACTTGTTGCATGTGGTTAGTTTCGAAAATAATAAAAAATGGATAAGAAAGTTTTCTTTATGGGAAAAACTTAATTTTCTAAAATATACCATTAAATATTTAATTAAAACACTTAAAATATGTATAGGTGATAAAATACGCTAGCGCCAGTGCGGTTTCTTTGTCTACGCTTGCTTGAAGAATCAAGAACACCATTTGTAACACAGGAGATGCAAAATGAGTATGTTGATTTAACATTTTTAAAGTATTATTCTTCAATTTATTAAATTATTTAATTTCAGTAACTTAATAAATAAATTACCGACATCGACCATTGATTTTGAGAAAAAACAAATTAAGCGTGATAGATTGTTTCGAGATGAGTGGAAAAAAGCAATATTCTTGGCTGGTCGGAGAAAACTCCAAATAAGGCAAAAAATGTTTGTTGTGGAAGTCGGACACATATAGAGAGACATGAGTTATCGGATGGTCACAAAAAAGCGCTTAACACCGCTTCAAAATCAATTAAAATTGATGGTTTTGTGCAACCCGACCCAGAAATAACCAAAATTTCCGATGCGGCTAAGAAATTAGAGGTAAGATTGAGCATAACTTACCATTTTTTAGACCAGATTTTTAACAAAAGGTTCACAGTCTGGCCCTTCAAACCTATCCTGTAAAGCGGTAAGTCTGCTGCTTCGATTTTTTTTTTATTTTGTAGGATGGCTGAATTATTGATGTATTACATCCTTAGCAGAAACCAGTTTTAACCATTTCCTTATTCTTGAATCGTTTCAATCGACATGATCATGAGTATTTGTTTCCGCTGAATCTAATGTCATAATATTTACAAAATTATAAAGTCGCATTTGCTTTTTTCACATAAATTTATGCTAAAAAGTTCTATGTGATTATGGAACCCTCAACAGTATTCCCAAATTGAGTAAAAAATACACCGCAATTATGTTAAATAGAACTTTGTATTTGTATATTTGATATATAGAACCTTATAATTCTGAATTCTTTCATACAATATTATTAGGTTCTATATTATGCTAGTTGGTACTTTGTAATTCTATTTTGCTTTGTTATTCTCTTTAATTCGCTTACGGTACAAATATAACTTTACAGTTTTATGAATTTAATTGTCAGATGAGATTTTTCATTCTAACAAAATCTGTACACCAGGTTGGATCATTTTTGTTGCTCAGGTAATTTACTGTTTTAATATAATTATAAATAAACATAAATTTGTACAAACTATGTGTTATAATATATCAGTTTAATTGTAGGTAAATATTCGAAAGTAACGATTGATATTTAACTATGGATATCAATGTAGAATACGAGGAAAACCAAATACCGTTACTTAGCAGTTTTGAACAAGAGGAGACGGTAACAACATATTTAGTGATTAATAATGAACTATGCGAAGTGGAAAGTAAGAACGAATATAATATGGATGTAGATCATCTGGACGAAATTGTTTTATCCGATAATGTGTGTTCTGAAAAATCTGACGAATATCAAAGCGTTGAATATCTTGATGAAGAACAAGACGTGGATATACCTACAAAATTAAAAAAAAAGCGGAAAAATTTGGAAGAATGGAAATGTAACAAACGAAAAGCACTACGGCAGTCTGGAAAACAATATTTTTCTGTCAGAAACAAGATTATTCCCGCTAAAACTATGAAAAGTGTTGAAAACTGTTTGGTGAAATGCAAAGGTAGCTGCAAGCTGATTAGTGAAGATGAACGTTGTAAAATTTTTCAAGATTTTTATAACACTGATGCTGAAGGGAAAACGAACTTCATTTTGATGTCCACTGTTCGAAATGAACCAGCACGCAAAACTCAGAACTCCAATAAAAAAAAATATACTTACCAGTATTTCTTTATAGTTCAAGAAAGCAGAATTAAGGTATGCAAACAGTACTTCTTAAGAACTCTTGCAATTAGCCAAAAAACAGTCTACAATGCTCACCAAAGGAAAAATTTGGTTTCTGGAATGGTCCGTAAATCAAATCAAGGTAAACATAAGAAAAAAGTAGTTACCGATCAGGTGAAACACATTATACGGGACCACATCGCATCGTTTCCGGTTATAGATTCCCCATTATTGCCGAAAATCTAGTACAAAACAGTATCTAGAGCCGCACCTTTCCGTTAATTTAATGTATGAGCTGTACATCGAGAAAACCAAATCCGATGGATTAATTCCAGCTAAACTACACATTTATAGGGAAATATTTAACAATGAATTCAACCTAGGATTTCACATCCCAAAAAAAGACAGATGTGACCTCTGTGAAGAATTCAAAATCCTGAAAACCTCGAATTGTGTGTCACCAAAAATGCAGATGAAATACCAAAGTCACGACGAAGAAAAAACCTATTCAAGGTTGAAACGAGAAAGTGATAGACAAAGTGCTATACCTGTTATCTGTTTTGATCTACAAAATGTAGTTACTTGCCCAAAAGCCGAGATCAGCTGCTTTTACTACTTAAGTAAATTGAATGTTTACAACTTAACTGCCCACCTTTCAACCAATAGAACGGTGTATTGCAGCATATGGAATGAAAGCCAAACCGGAAGAGCTGGGAATGATATAGCAAGCGCTTTTATTAAAATTTTGGAGGCTATCATACTGGATAACCCTACATTTACGGAAATAATCTTATGGTCAGATTCCTGCGTGCCACAAAACCAGAATTCAATTATATCTCTCGCAATAATACTTTTCTTGAAAAAACATCCTTCTATATCAAAAATAACAATGCGATTCTCCACTCCAGGCCATTCCTGCATTCAGGAAATTGACAATGTGCATAGTTGTTTCGAAAAATTAATTCGAAACCGCGAGATTTTTTCGCCAGTTAGTTATATGAGAATCATGACCAAAGCTAAGTACAAAGGCACACCTTGTAAAATTTTGCAGCTGCGTCCAGACGATATAAAGAATTTTAGAGATTGTACACCATATCTAAATTTCAATTAAATTCCATATTCAAAATTAGTTGAATTGGAATTTTGTCAATACCTCACGTCTGTTAAATATAAAGTATCCCATGATCCAGCGGCCGAGTTAATCACTGTAAATTTAAAGAATATTCAACTCCCTATTCGTGGTAAGAAGATTGGACAACAACTAGAATTTCGGGAACTGCCGGAGCCAAAAATAATTAAATTGAAAACTGAACTTCCACAACAGAAACTTTAATCGTTTACTGCTATGCTGAGATTTATGCCAGCCGTCGACAAAGATTTTTTTAAAAATTTAATCGAAAAAAATCGTATAAAAAACAATAAAGTATTTAGTACTGTGTTATTGAACTAATATGAAAGACTGAATTAGTAGATTATTTTATTTAAACGAATTTATATAACTATTAGTTATTTTTATTTACATAATATTTAAATAAATCTGAATTACCAAATCAAAATTTGTTTTAATATTAAATAAAATGGAGAACGATGATTAATATTCTTGTGAAAATTTTCTAAAAGTCAATTATTGGGTGTTATTATCAAATAATACTGTATTATGAGTATGACTACTGAATTAGAATCTAATATAATACAATTGTCTTAACCTGTTTTAATTATCTACATATAATGCTATATTTTCGCAAAAAATATTGATTTTAATAAAAATTATAAAAACCAATATTTAAAACCAAGACCAATATTTAAAAACCACAGATTCTCCATATATTAGATTTAAGATTACATAGTTCTTATGGCTCTTAGAACCTTGGCATACAAAAAATTTCAAATTAGTTGAATTACATAGTTCTATTGAAAAATTAATACCACAGTTCTTGAATGAAAAAATTGATTTATGCTATAAAGTTATTATTTTTTTTTTTGTTAATATGATTATGAGATTCAGAAAAACTAATACTTCGGAATTGAAATCGCTTGTGTGCGAAATGAACAACCCCAAAAATTTCAATCATGAATATCTCAAAACTACTCTCATGTCACATAGAACCCTATAATACTCGGACGACGACGTGTTTTTGGCAACCAATGTCGCGATAGATTTTTAAAACTTGCTCCATTGAATGATTGCTCCGTTCAAGGAATCTGTGACACCGTTGTAAATACTTTAGAGGAAAACCATGTGTCACTAAAAAATTTAATCGCATTTACTGCTGATAATTGCTGTGATGATGGGCAAGCAAAACGGCGTTCAGGCTAAATTAAAAGAAATTGTCCCAAAGTTGTTAGTAAATGGATGCATTTCTCATAATTTAAGCCTCATAACAATGACTGCATCAGAAAAATTACCGGATGTAATTGATCGCCTTATAAGAGAAGTTAACCGTCATTTCTGCAACAGCCCAAGCCGCAAAGCTGATTTTGAGAAATTCGAGATTGATTTTGGTTCAGAGTTGCACATAATTTTTAAATATGCAAACACACGTTGGCAAACACGTCAAGTAAGTTTATTTTACTCATATACTAATAATTTTACTACATACAATGTGGGATAATAAATTTAAAAAAAATTTAAAATATTAACTTATATTAAATAATAAATATTATTTAAATAATTCTAGGCCGCCATCGATAGAATTATAGAACAATGGACACCTTTAAGTTATTATTTTGCAATAAAAGATTTTGAGAATCAATATGGTAACGAAAACATTAGTTTTATAGAAGAAAACTTAAAAAGTAAAACAGTGAAAATGTATTTTATTTTTTTATCATACATTTTAAAAATAATTAATGGAATTAATACCGAAATGCAAGTTGAAGAACCAAAGATGCATATTTTCTTACCAAGGATGAAATTTTTATTCAAAACTATTGCTCGAAATTTTATAAAAAGAACTGTACTGGACGCGTCAGCATTTGTAAGTGATATAAATTATAAACTAAATGAAAACCAAATTTCCGTTGAAAATATATACTGTGGCTCCAATATCGAATTATATATTGAGAAAGAAAACATATCAAGTGAAATTTTCGGGTTTAAATTTAATGTAAACAATTTTTACATTTCTCTTCGTGAAGGCCTCTTAAAAAGAATTGATTTTGGAAACGAGGCATTCGATCATTTCACAAAATTTTCTCCTGATCATGTGCTATCAGGTGAAACAAACAACATTCTACCACTTATACTTAAAATGTTTCCAGAATCTGAGTTAATCAATGCCGAAAGCATTAATGAAGAATATAGATCGTTGGCTGACCACGATGAACTTAAAATGTATAAAAACTATTCAATAAGTGAATTTTGGATTAAAGTAGGGTCCATTAAAATGAACTAAATAATTTCATGTTTTATAATATATATAGAATCGCCACAGGAGTACTATCCGTTCCTCATTCAATAAAAACCAAATGCCGCAATTGAAATTTTTGTGATAATTTTATCCACTTCGGAGGTGAGAGTGATAATTGAAGAATTTGTCAGTTATAATATTATTTAAATTAAAAAATAAAACGCTATAAATTCATAAACTGTTAGTTTTCTTTAATAATTAAATTTCTAAAAAAAATTATTTTCGTGTTCAAAAAAGTACTCTCGAGTGAATAGAAAAAGTACTATTTGATTTACTCAAATATCATCCCAGCACCCTGATTCTATAAAAAACAAGATAATGTGTAAACGGGTAAACTTGTGAAAAGCATAGCTTACTTTTATGAGTTTGCAATTTTTCGATATTATTTTAGTAATAGTTGTGTTCCAGTCGACCACCGCAAGTACTTATAAGTACTTAAATGTGTATTTGCTAAATTGACGACTGGAACGAACAAAAATGTATTTCATGAGTAATATATAACCTACAAATTTATTTCAATACATACAACAACAAAATTATTGTATGTCATATGTCAAAACACAAAACAGTTGTTTAATCAAGTTGAACAGTGGGCTGTGAATTTCTTTTTTTTGATATTTTCTACCATATTATAAAACATGAGTGATAAAATAAAAAAAAATTGGTCTTACGCCGAAACAAAAGCACTGATCCATGTATATGGAAATAGGCAAGAAGAGTACGCTACCACCTTAAAAAAGAAGCAGTTCTGGGAATCTGTTTTGACTGATATCGAAAATATGGACATATTAGTAAATATAAATTTATCACTAACAACATGTAATGTTTATAAGACTAATTTATGTTAATCTTTAGGAAAGTATCACGACGGCTGTGCAGGTCGAGATTAAATGGAGATCGCTTTGGAGATCTTACAAAGCATCAAAAGATCGAGGAACTGGTTGAAGCGCGTCGAGGTTCGCTTTTTTAGAAGTCATGGACGAGCTGTTTAGCACTCGTCCAACAATATCAACATCACACTCCCGATCCGTTGGTGTGATCAGTGAAAGGATAGAGCCTGTGTTTTCTTCTCAATTACAAGGAGAGCGGGTCGAATGCTGTGACGACAATTCAACATCCTCTATAGAAGAAAACGTGCCTTCAAGTTCTGCTGTTCCACCTAAACGTCGCAAACGCAATTCGGACAAAATCACCGATATCAAGTGTCAATACTACGAGGAGAAAATAAAGGCGTCAAAGCAGAGAACCACACTGCTCAAAGAATATTTAAAAAAAAAGGAAGAAAGCCGGGATCAAAGACATAAGGAGGTCATTGATGCCATCACAAAAAAAAATAATTTTATTTTAATTAAAACCAAGTATCGTTTATTTTATTTATTTACATGTATAGTATAATGAAATGTGATAAAATTAAATAATGAATTTATTTTTATTTATTTATAAAAAATAATATGAATTTTTAATAAAATTAATTTATAAAAACTCAACATCCTCAATTTCAATTTTTTACTTTCAAGTAAGATCAGGAAACATTTCTTGCAACAATTCTTCTCTTTTAAAATTGTTCTCTTCCATTATAAGATTTTCTTCAGGCCAAACATCAACAATTGGTTCAATCTCTACTTCTGCATCTAAAACATCACTTTTATCTATACATATATTGTGAAGCACACAGGCCGCTATTGTACAGTTAACAACAAAATCGATTTTGATATTTTGAAATTTTATTAATCTTCTAAAGCGGTTTTTAAGTAGCCCAAATGCGTGTTCCACTACAACCCTCGTCGCAGAATGCTTTTTATTAAAATGTTTTTGAGTGTCAGACAGACTTCCCAAGTCTCTAAAAGGCGGTATAAGCCATGTCAGACATGGATATGCAGAGTCGCAAAATAATATTCTCCTGTCTTTAATTAATGATTCGTGGTTTTCGACGCATCTTTTAAACAACTCAGATTTTTTGAGCATACGACTGTCATGGATGCTCCCTGGTTCTCCGACATGAATATCATGAAACTTTTTGTCAGGCCCAACTACTCCTTGAAGCAAAATGCTATAATATTTTTTTCGATTATAATAATCATTAGAATTTTGCTTTGGTTTTGGTATTTGTATGTGACAACCATCAATGCATCCCAACACATACGGAAATTCTTTTATTTGCTTAAATCGCAATGAAATATTTTGTTGTTGTTCTTCTTCTGTCGGCCACTTTATGTAATGATGGGCGCTGCAGACTAGCCAGTGAGTAAAACGCACTATGCATCTATGCGCTGAGCTTCTACTAATATCGAAAAGATTCGATATTTCCCTAAAAGTGTTGGTGTTCGCAAGATACCACAGCGTTACAAGCACCCGTTTTTCAGATGTAATTTCTTCCGATCCACCTTTATTTCTTCTTCTCATGTCCATTTTGTAATTATCTAAAATGAAATACATGTAATTCAGTTTTTGTTATTAAATATTTTAGCTTTGGATTTTGTCTTACCTATTAAAGAATTAACAATCGTTCTTTTTAATCGAAAATGACTAATGACTAAATGACTAAACTCTTCGTCCGGATATTTGTGTATTGGTTTAATAAAATTTTCTACCCGTGTTTTTTTGTATCTGGGTAAATCTTCATCCAAAGAGCTTGTTGATGATGAGTCAGAAAAAAACAAATCTTCGACCTCATCCAGGCTAGAATCAGATGAATCATGGAACTAAAAGTTGAAAACATAATTTATTATTTGCATTAAAAATTTTCAGATTTAATTTTACCTCAATCATAACTTTCGAAACTTTGATTATGCTATAATAAAATATCGCACACAAAATATTATTCGCACAAAAATCTCTTTATTTATAGCGACTACCGCACAAAATATCTTTACTTACACCGCACAAAAAATATCTTTATTATCGCACAAAATTGGTTTTATTAAAAATTAATTCGCACAGAAATTTTTTTTTTGACATAAGCCCAGCAACAACAACAATTATTTCTTCACTAATCCACCTAGCGGATAAATTTGACGTAACTGCTTCTAGCTGCTCATGATAAAATAGCATGAGCAGTTACGAGTAGTTCGTTTAAGCAAGGAAACAAACCTAAGTACTTATAAGTACTTGCGGTGGTCGACTGGATCACAACTAATATAAGTCAAACCGAGAACAGTGTTGCCAAATCCTTTTGAGGGAATATTGATGCTCTTGCGGGATAAAAAGGGATGAGGGAAAATTGCGGGAAAAATGAAATTAAAGTTAAAAAAAAATTAAATTCAAATTATAGAAATAAAAGTAAATTAAATTCAAATTATAAAAATAAAATAAAATTAAATTCAAATTATCCTACTCTTAATGGTTCACAGGTGTTTTTTATATTGAATTGACGGTCTTTTTGATAATAAGTTTGAAATTATTATCTGTCAGATCATTTTTTCTTCACAAGAAATTCGAGTTTGATAACGGTCGAATATGTAGTTGCAAACTGTGTCAGTAAATAAGTGTATATGCAATTAATGTGTAATTTTTATTAATTAAACCGGAAATTATTTTAAAAATATTGGTAGCATGTAAGTAAATAAGTTTATAGAAAATGTGTAATTAAATTAAAGCACTGTATTTAACAATTGGTTTGTTTGTAGTGTTAGAAATGTGTGAATCTACGATGTCGACAAAGTCTTCTCTAAGTGGAAACGTTGATACAGAAACAGAAGATGATACTGATATCGATCTACAGTATACAACGCCAGTAAAAAAATCAAAAAGGAAAGTAGGTACAGCCAGACAGAAGAAATTTCAGAAAGTTTGGATGAGTGTCCCAAAATTTAAAAATTGGCTTCTACCGGTAAAAGACAATTCATACAAAGCTTATTGCAAGGCTTGCAAAAGTAATCTGGTGTGCGGTGCCAGTGAATTAAATAAACATTTATATGGAAAAAACCATTAAATCAATTTCGAAAATATGACGCATAATCCAGCAATAACTGCATTTATGGAAAGTGAGACAAATCATAAAAAAAAGGTGAAGTATGCGGAAATATTACTTACGAGCTTCTTCGCGGAGCATATTGTTGCACTCCATGTGATAGACCATTTGATACCACTTCTAAAAAAAGTTGCACCAGACTTGGGTAGAACAAAATTAACAAATGTTTTATCACAAGTGCTTGCTAAAGCTGAAGATCGCGAGTTAACCAACATTCTTCAAAATAATGATTTCTCAATTTTCGTTGACGAATCCACCGATATTTCTAATATGAAAAATATTTGCATTTTGGTTAGGTACGTCAAAAATTTTCAAATGCAAACTCAGTTATTGGAACTAGTTAACATCGACGCGGTGAATTGCACAGCAATAAAAATTTTCGAAAAAATTAAATTATGTTTCAAAAATCGAAATGTAAGTATGAGCAATATTATCGTTATGGCATCTGATAACGCGTCTGTCATGATTGGTGAGTACAACTCGGTTTACAGTTTGTTACAACAAGAAATTGGAAGCCACCACGAAATTCTCATTTTAAAATGCATATGCCATTCAGCGGCACTTGTGGTAAAATCGGCAATAAGTTCAATTCCAGAGAGCATAGAACAATTTCTCAGAAGTTGTGGTACTTACATGTCGGAGAGCCCGAAAAGCTGTACCATTTTAAAGGAGTTTCAGGAATATTTCGAAGTCGCTCAAACTAAAATTTTATCACCAGCACCTACCCGATGGCTTGGTATGGATCCATGCATCGTTAAAATCTTAGAAAATTGGACAGTTTTGCATCACTTTTTTATATATAATGCTAATTTAACGAACCGGAAAAAGGTGCAAACAATTTTAAGTTTATTTGAAAACGTCGAAACAAAGGCATATTTGCTCTTTCTAAAAAACATAATGAACTATTTTATTCGTTTTAATGCTTGTTTCCAAAGCGAAAATGTGCTTATTCATAAATTGTATGAAGAATCGAACAATTTACTGATCATTATTGGAAGATATAGTATTTTAAAGTCGGAAATAATCCAGTTGATTGCTACAGGAGAAATATTACATTTTCGTGAACTAGTGAATGGCGATAACAAGTTACAAATATCTGAAATTGAATTTGACACTACGTTTACAGTTTACATTGAACAAAATTTATCTGAAAGTCAACAATTCGAGGTAAAAGGCAAATGTTCCAAGTTTTTGGAAATTTGTATAGAAAAAATATTAGCCAAATTTCCTTTAAATAGCAAATTTTTTAAAGCTGTGGAATTTTTAAACCCCAGTGTAGCACTAAATATCAATAATAGTAGATTTGCTAAAAATTTGAAAGAAATATCCAAATACGTAACATGCATTAAACATAATTTGGAGGATGAGTGGAAGAATATTCCTTTCCAATTTTCTGAGACACAGAAAGAAACTTTAAGTTCATTGTGTGTCGAAGAGTTTTGGAAGGCCATTTGTTCCAAAAGGGCCTTAAATGGTGAACTGTTGTTCCCAAATATAAAGAAAGTCGTTATATTTACATTAACGTTACCACATTCCAATGCTGATGCAGAGCGCATATTTTCGATGGTAACCGATATTAAGTCTAAAAAAAGGAACAAGCTGTGTGAAGAGACTTTAAACTCCTTGTGTGTCCTTAAATCGGCATTAAATAGTCAATAAAATAATTGTTTAACTTTCGAGCCCAAAGAAATCCATTACGAATTGTTTACGGCGAAAAATATGTACGCTTTTTTAAATCTCAAAGATTAAATAATTATTTTATCTACGTATGTATGTATATACATAATTATTTACAATTTACTTTAATTGAATTAAATATGTAATATATATTTTATTAAATAATTCTTTTTATTTACATACATAACTGAATTAAATGTGATATGTAATCTATATGTTGCGAGTATGTTTAATTGAATTGTAACCCAATTGTACCGCTAGTCAATTTGTTTTTTGTACCGATTTATTTAGACAATTGTAATTGTACATTCTTCTATACATTTTATTAAAATTAATTTTTTTCCTTCTTTATGCATGTGAAGAGGAGAAAAACAAGGAAAATAGACTTATATTATGGGAAAAATCAGATAAAATGCTAAATATAGTGGAGGGAAAAAACGTGGGAAATTTAGTTCCGTTTTGAGGGGGAAAAAGGGAAAATATATAGGTTTTACATGTGGGAATTTAGTTTTAGAAAACTTGGCAATACTGCCGAGAAATAGCAAACTCATAAAAGTAGCTATGCTTTTCACAAGCCTACCGGCTAGCGGCTACCATTTACACATTATCTTATTTTTTAGAGAATCAGGGTCAGTGCTGTCGCTCTGAAAACTTTAAACGGAGTACGTCTCAAATTTTCAGGGGCGTATTTCTAGACAGAAGGGAGTGCACAAGAAATGCGTTAGTTACACCTTAGACATAAATAATTGTTGTTGTTTTTAATCCAAATTTGAATATTAAAAGAAAACTGTTTTATTTATTGGTTTAGAGCTCTTTATCTATTTTACTATTAAAGCGTTAAGCTCGGTATTACTGCTCGAGCTAAATAGTTTTTAACGCGGCCACAACTTTCCACGAAATCACAGATTGAGATTTTTAAGTTTTTCTCGTAGAGAAGAATATCGATCAGCGAAACTTTAGCTTCAAACCCTTTTCATTTTCAACATCGGAATTTTGGCAGATATGCCCAATTCAGACACGTTGTCTAATATGCGATTATGTTTGTCATAATTGGAAGATATTTTGGTGCAATTTAAAGAAATGTCATTGCCAGACGATACCACAGTAGGTACCTAGGATGACCAGGTCATAAATTACTAAACCTAGACGAAGTCTGAAAAGATTATTAAATAAAATTGGTTTGGTGGCGACGACTGGTCATAAAACTTGCACATGGTGAAATCTCTTCTTGAAAAGTATTAAACCTGCTAACTTGACTAATAATTTGGAGGTGTTACAATTAATTCATTGATCATCAAATATATTGGTTAAGTCAGAAAATAAACTTCAACGGAATTTGTGCGTAATCACAGTAGTACCATTTGGGTCAGGGAAGAAGTTTCTTAAATGAAACATTGTCAGAACTCAACAAATATTGCAAGACACTATAATGACCCTGTGGTTTTTAGAAACAAATTTCGGGAAATCAGATTTGCCAAAAAAAAAAAAAATTATTTTTTTCTTTCATACCCACTCCAGGCCCTTACTATACATTCCCAGGTTCAAGCACCAGAGCATGTTTGTCAATGGTCGATTCTATCAGTAGTTGCTAATATAGAACCGAATTATTCACGCTCTGAAAATTTCTTGAGTCACCTTATTTGGGGTCGGATTTGTTATTTTAAATAAAATAAGAGCCAAATTTAATAAATATTGCGGAATACCACTAATAATTTTTTGGTTGATGCCATTTATCAGAAACATTGTTTCACCAATTTTTTTTTTTTACATAGAAAACCAATCCAGGTAGTGTACTAAGTCTCCAGCTTCAAATAAAACTAAGTGGCGCTGAGATTTGAGATGTTAAATCGATTATTCAAGTACATAGTTTCTAATATACAATTTTTTAGTTTCGGCTCTGGAAAATTCTTTTCTCCATATCATCTGAAGTCGGATTTCTTAATTAAACCATGGCTTAAATTCAGGATATTTTTGAGTTAAAACTTTAAATCAAAAATGATATTCACCAAATTTATTTGTATATCATACTTAGCTATAATTCAAACTAGTCTCCAGCATCAAATGGATGGAACAAGCACATTTGTTGATGGATTTTAGTGAAATTTATTATCTACGATATTTTGTAAATTCTATAAATAGTTCCTATTATAAAACATATCATTATTTCATGGCCTGAAAAAATTTTCTGCCGTAAGGTAAGGGGATCAGAATTTTTAATATAAAACATGGTCCAACGGCAAGAATTATTTTGGAACACTACTCATACTAATGGTATTATGATCATACCATAAATCAAAAATTAGTTTTACCAAATTTTGGTTTTCCATACACAGGTAACCCAGGCAATTTGGTTCGCCTCCGTCACCGACCGGAATACACACCTTTATGTTTATATTTTAGTGAAATTTTATTTCGGATATGTTAAGCGATTCTATATAAATAATTCCTAACCTTTAACATATTAAATCACGTGGATGGCCACAGAAGTTTGAAAACCCACAACATCTCCAGAGAAAACAGGACGTCTGGTCACACTATTCCTACCTAGACCCTATCTAAGTAGACGAGAAGGAGAATGCCAAAATAAAACTGAAAGACAATTTATGCTGTCAGCATTTAACCTTGCCAGACAAGAAATATGTCTGGGAATCTGGATTTTATTCAATTGTAAAAAAAGGATTAAAAATATTGATGTCAAAGCGTATTGAACGAATGAAATTCCCGTATCACACTACATAAATCCAGACTTCCTTACAACTTTCCAATCTGGAAAGATTAACGCTTATAGCGTTATTTTTATATAGAAGTGCTAATCTAAGCTTAAGAAATTTTATTTTCCATACATCGTTTATGTGCGGTATGGCTAAATGACCTCATAATTTTTTTTGCACCATAATTTTTGTACTCAGGAGGTTCTAATCTAAATATTTAGTCAAAATTGATAATTTTTTTGGTAAAATCAGGTAATCTTTGTCATTTTTGAGTTTATCTGAAGTTGTAAAGTTGTAAAAAACTCGGAATTATCTTTTTATAAGTTTTACCAACTAACATTCAGATTCTGAAAAAATAGCTGTGTCAAGTTGAAGTAATTAAGTTCACAATTTAGACATTTTTGAATTGATATTGTTTGCTAAAATTACTAATTCCTTACTGCAAGAGAACTGTTGGATTGGTTTTTGCCTGAAAATGACAGAAACCATTATAAATTAGTTTTGAAATAATGCTTTATGAGAAAGCCATATATCCCCTAACTAAATATTATAATTATTGGAAGCAAAAGCCGATAAGTTAAAATATTGTGTCAAAGTATTATTAGAACAGGGGAGTCAAAACCAACAAAAATGTTTATACAAGCCGTCTCGTTCGCTCCTTACACAGATCCTATCAAAAAAATGTACACTATATTTATTATGAATCTATCACCTATACTTATTTGTTTTGTGTATATATACTTTCTGATTTATTTATATTCATCACTAATACTAAGCCTTAACGTACTTTTTTATATCTTAAGTGTTTCTACTGTTTGGCTTGTATAAACATTTTTGTTGGTTTTGGGGGAGTACAAAATAAAATAGCGGAGTACAGGAGTAAGCCTAAGCACTAAGGGAAAGTAGTACAATCTGTACAAATACTCCGATTGTACTCACTTCGACAGCACTGATCAGTGTACTGGCTAAGTGGCTACTGGCTTGTATTATTTATACTTTTAGAAATTAATTGTATCGAAAAAAGTACAATTGTATCAAAAATTCCAACACAACCATGAAACGTGTATTAAACTATGTTTATGAGTTTATGACCCAACTTGCGTTAGGTACTGCAAAAATTCAAATTTAGACTCATTTGAATGCTCCTCTCCACGGAAATCTTTAGTAAAAGGCGAAAGATTTATTCGACAATTGAAGAGAAACCAGAGTAAAGATAAAAAATTAAAATTAGTATATGAACGACGTATCGTTGATTTGTTTTAGCGAATTTTATAAAATGAGAATGAAGAAAAAACAAAACATACTTACATTAAAATATTAGATAACATAAAACATAATGTGTAATGTGTGTGTTATGTATGTGGTAGTGGTACGTATATTGTATTTGAGCAATGCCGTTTAGAAAATATATATTCTAGAAGGCATTGGTTTGAGTATACAAGCCTGATAAGTATTATGAAATATAGCTATATATTTATGTTACACCAACAATTTAGAATTACAATTTTTTATAATAGCTGATTTACAATTTAAATTCATTCTTTTCGTTCTATTCCAAAAGAATAGTAAACAAAGAAAAGTGCAAATATATTTTATCCATATAAAAAAATGAGACGACCATACTCAAAATTTCATTTTTTCATTTGAAAATGCTACTATGATTTCATAAATTTTGAGCAAATTTTACGGAAAGATAAACCAGTTAAACTTTTTCAGATTTTTCCATTTTTTTCACCAATAAATACATATAAATATAAAATATAAATAAATATTACCAAAAGTTGTTTGTTGTAGTAAATTGTATTGATTAATATGTTCTCACTTTAATACAAGGAAGTCATACAAAAATTCAATTTTTGTCGTACATCTTTTGTCTTTTGGAAAAGAGCAAAAGATTAAATGTAAATCAGCTATTAGACAGTCGATTTTTTTTAGTGAACAAAAGCTAAGGGTACAGTAGCAAACTGTATCCAAACCCATTTGTTTATGTTTATGTGATAACATAAATTATTAAGCGACGCGTGAATATCAAACTACAGAACACAATGTTATAAGAGAAAAGTTAATTTCAAATAAAATTTAATTTTATAGAAAATCACTCAATCTCAATTCTAAAATATTTCAATTAAACATTTTACACATTTTATCAAAGTTTTCTACCGAAAATTGCTCAAAATTTACTCAACAAATATTGTGCTACCACCTAGCCACTAGTAGCATGACTAAACAACAGTTTACACTAATTTAGTGTCTTGGATAATGTTTCTCCAGCTTTTTCGATAGGTGGGCTAGTATCTTTCTGTGTAATACACATATGTACTTACATTTTTTTTTTATTTATTTCTCTTATTTTCGCGCATTTAAAAAAAAAATATTTATTTATTTCATTTAATATCCGTGTAAAATTCTATTTATTTTATAATAATATTTATGTACACAAATAAATAAATGACAATCTATAAAATATTTAATTCATTTTGTTGTACGTGAGAAAAAAAATGATTTTACCACAATTACACCAAAACGAATCAGTTTCAATATTTATTTCACGCGCGAAGAAAATATCATTTCTACATACAATAACAAAACAAAAATAAGCCGAATGTTAATTGAAAAATAAAATTTACCGATTTATTTACTACAAAAGTTTTTAATTAAAATAAAATATGAATATTGACTGAATGAAAATGACGAATGATGGTAATCTTATGTATTAATGTAATCAATAGAAACAAAATACCTAATTGGATTGTGTGGTTGTGTCACTAGGAATGAAATCACGATTTTTAATACGCGATTGCGGTTGTGCTAAATATTCATCGAGTCAACAATTTAATTGTGGAATAGGATAATAGATAACATTTTTGTTGAGAAAGTTCATTTCTTTTTGTATGTTGGGTGTTATGCAAACTCTAATGGTAAATTTACTGTAATTTTCACATTACGAAAGCAGAAGTATTAATTTAATGGTTACCTAGGGCATTCGTAAATAGAATTGTAGTTTGGAATATTTTCCTAATTTCCTTATTTTTTAAATTCCATTTTTGAAATATTTTTATATTATTAAGAAAATGAAAATTTAATGAAATTTCAAGGACTTATACTAATAACAATTATTTTATGTAATCCGTGGGCCATGGTACCTGTACCGTTTCAACAATCTAGCTTTATCGTTTTCATTGAACCCAAATCATCTTACGATACTGAGTTATTATCCTGCCTGCTGCACCTGAAAATCTTAAGAACCTACATCACTTATTTAAGTTTTTTGAACTTACGTATGTCCAACTTTATTTAATCTCAAACTTCAGACTAATTTTATGTTAATTATATTCTTTTATATAACAAATTGTTAGATTACAAATTGTGCGGAAATATAAAAACGTTAAAAACTAAAGTATCTAATTTGATTTGCAAAGTTGTAATTGAGGTTGCAACTCTAGTTGTTTGGCCTACATGACTGACTGACTCTTAACCCTTGCCCCTTTAAAAAAATCCTCGTCTCCATCCCAAGTGGTATCAGGTTGACTATCTTCCTCTTACGTTTGTCCAATACAAGTATTAAGATGACAATAGTCGCGTTACGATTCCAATATCGATGCTGCTACTAATTTAATGTACCGTGGCCAGTTTTTGAACTTTTCCAATGTTTCGAATATGTAAATAGTGTAGGTATTCCTGATTTAGTTTAATTCCTTGTTCGGTTCTTTATTGATTTCTAATGTCTCATTTTGATATTGAATCAACTAGTTTTACTCTAGGTTTTTGTTTTTGAGTTATTGTAGTTTATCATCCCGTTGAAGTTACTTAAGAATAACGTATTTTCGTTTATGGGTTGAATTATCTCATTAAGTTTAAACGTCCAAAAGGTAAAAATGATAAAATTTAAGCATTCGTTTTAATCCAGTGAATTTTTAGTTAAATTTAAAAATACATTGCATTCAAAATTAAATTTTTGTTATTTTCTTGTTAATTTCCAGTAATATTTTTAATTATGCTGGAATTCTAGTAATTTTTGTAACCCAGGCTGCTGAACCTGCACATGCTTTCTCATATTAAATTCCGGGAGCTCCGGCTGGGCGGGTACGTTAGACAGCAACCCCAACTATGTTACAAAACTTAAATATTATCATGTGCAACAAAATCAAATAAATAATAAGAAGAAGAAAGAGACAAAAAAAGAAATACGAAATGACCAAGACGAAACCAGTACCAATCCACTCAAGTGGTTTTTACCATGTGAACATCACGAGATGTCTTATTTGGCCCCCCCTGGAATCCCGCAAGTTCCCCAACCCTCCCTCCATCGACGTAATTCAACAATTCATATTACCTAGTATTTACCTATTACGATTAACGAAAATAAAAACAGTAAAGTTAAGTTACCAAACCCGTTTATTTAACCAAAGAAAACATTCGAGATCGATAGTATACTAATTTAAATAATCTTTCGGTAATTAAAAATAAACTTAGGTAATTATATAAACTGATTAATGATAAATTATAGGATTGAAATTTTATACAAACATTAATTATGTAACTTTAATTTGGGAGGAAAAAAAAACTAACTGCGTGAGAGCCTTCATACTAACTTACACAATAGTATGAACCACTAACTGGACTGTAATAGATTGTATAACATTCACAATCTAATTCGCGGTTAACTGTTTGTACGCCCAGGTATCCAATTTATTATATGAAAAATTTACCAGACAAAAAAAATTTACTCACCCTTCAAAGTCTGCAAAGCGCTCCGCGACGTTGAAGCTGAAAGAAACAGTCCCTACTGGCCACAGCCCAAGGACCCTTAATGAAATTAGTTCACTTGGACGACAAAATATTATTATTATTTTTAGATTCTTCGATGTCCAATCACGAATTGTTCGAAATATATTTTTTTTTTCCTTTCCACTAATACAAAGGCTCACACACTCACAAAAACACTAATTTTCAGAAAATTTAAGAACAACAATAAATAAATATAAGAGCAATTTAACTATAAGATTTTACTAGAACACTATAGATTCTAGGTTTTTTTTTTCACAACAAACAACACTGTAATCCAAACGGTTAATATAATTTCACGCCATGAGGAAATGAAGGTCAGCACAAAATCCGTTCTTGAAATTCCGCTGACTTTTATGATGACTATCTCGTATTGGTTTATACGGTAGGAATTCTAAAGCGGTAACCCTGGTAGTTAGCGAGAAATCACGCTCGGCCAATATATGATAATTTATAGATGAGGTTAAATTTAACCACGTCCAATTTCACGGTCTTGAGTGAAGGCCAATGACATTGACCAACCAACAAAATCCTCAACTGTAGTTGGATATTTGGTGTTGGCATTTGGATTTACCAAAATAAATTGGTTTCTATAACCAATAATATACCAATAATACTATACTTATTTAGATCAATTTTTAATTTAGTTGATTTGCACCAGTGTTGGCATACCGGAAAAAAAATTGTAACGTTATTAATTTCGTTACACTTGGACATTAAATTTCGTTACGGTTACGGTTACTGGTACATAACTTAAAAAGCAAAAAATTTCGTTCCGTTAAAACGTTATTTATTGGTACATAGAATATTTTTTTTTTTAATTTTAATTTTTTTTTTAAATTGAATTTGAAGTTTATATAGAAAATTACTTAGATCGTAGGATCGTACGATATAGAGTGATTGATAGTGTGTTCGTTTAATCCACCGCGGGACTAGCGTAACTACATCCTTCGAAGGAACCACATCCTTCGAGAATTTTAAGTTTTCAAGAATTTACAATTTTTCTATGTAGAAGTGGTGTGAGAACTAGAAACTAATACCAGATTATAGATCCTGTGAGTTTTTCGAAAGATCTAAACCAAAAAATTCATTATCAAATGGATTACGTTCTCTAAAATAAAAATATGTCTTTTAATTCAGTCTCAGTTCCTTTATTTTATTATAATTCATACTCACAAATTTTAATGTGAGGTTAGCTTAAAAAAATAAAAATAAATAAAATATCACAAAATAAAATAATTTAAAAGGAATTGAATATAATAATAAAATATAATATTGCATATAATAATTAATTGTTATTAATTTTATTAATCATTTTTATGTTTATCTGAATAATGCTGTGCTATTATTAGTAAAGTATCTTCGAGTACCTTTTCATCAATTTGGTTTCGTTTATCAGATAATATCCACTTTAAAATGGAAAATAGTCGTTCAACAGAGACTTGTGTGCCCGGAACAACAAGAACCACTTTAGCAATCTTCGACAGAATATCGTTTGCGTCGCGTTGACTCCAATACTCTAGAATGTTAATATTTGAATTGCTAGGAAGCTCTAGGGAGCTAGCTTGCTCTACTTTTTCAAAGTTATTTAGCAGCGAAGCAATTTGATTTGTTTGACTAATGGAGAGCGTATTTGAATTAACGGGGCGGGATATTTAGATTTCTGTTTCAAAACAGAAATTAAAATATCTTCAGAAGCCGCTCCTTCACTAGATGAATTTACATGTTCGTCTTCGTTTCGTTCTCCAGTAGCAAGGGAAGACACCTGTGCATTTGTTGAAGTGATACAATCCATATGGTTGTGTAACTTGGCTAAATGTTTCTTGGCCACATTTTTTTCAGATGACGAAAGAAGAGCTTGATATCTGGGATCCAGAAAAACGGCCCCCATGATAGGACCACAGGTTGAAAATGAATTTTCCGAGCGTTTTATCAAGCTACTGTAAAGGCTAGATGAAAGTGGTGTTTTATTGTGCTTTAAGTGCAAAATACACCTATAAATAGTTGCATAGGCTTCACTCAAGACTAACTGTTCTGTTTGTAGACGAATGGTAGCATCATACGGATATTTCAGAATTGATTGCATGAGATCTAGTTGTATCCACTCGTTTTCTGTTAAATATAGATCAGGAATAGCGCCACACATCTCAATACAAAATGATTTAATTTCCATTAATCGCTGGATCATTGTATACGTCGAACCCCATCTAGTAACTACATTTCTTATTGGTTTCTTTAAACCCCGAGCTTTTAATATCGACAAAATGCTTGGTGTTCTTAGCTTAATCACAACGCATCGAGCCTTGTCGATTATTTCCTTATGAACATTGATTTTAAGAACATCGTTCACCGCAAGTTGTAACGTATGAGCCATACACTTGACAGAGCTAAGTATTGGAATTTTAAGTTTCATCTCTGATTCTATTTCATCTACATCAAAAAGGTCAGCTTCATAATCACTGTCACATTCATTTTGGTAAATCGTTTCAGTTTCGCCGTCATTATCGTAATTCGCGCTTGTTGTTTGCGCTATGCCTATTAACTCTGATGCTTTTATGATATTCCGAGCGTTATCAGATGTAAAAGTATAGAGTTGGTCGCATTTAATTCCATATTTGTCACATATAGCCAAAATCTCATTGGACAAATTTTCACCAGAATGTTTTACATGTAATTCTTTTACAGCTAATGTCCGAATTACAATTTTATTATTTAATTCAAATTGTATATTTACACCCATTAATGATCTATCAAGTCGCGTTGCACAATCAACTTTCAATGAGATCAATTTTTTATTTTTAACTTCTTTGGCAATAGATAGTCTATAATGCTCCGCTTTTGCACTAATATGTTCACGAATATTACGGCGGTTAACGGTTAAATTTAATGCCTTGTTGATCGGGTTAAATATTTTGCACAATGCACTCGACTCTACTGCACGAAGCGGAAAGCCATTTATGGTAACCATCTCTACGTATATATCTATCATTTCCTGTTTAGTCATACTCAACGAAATATTTTTTTTAGCATTCACAAATTCAGTTCTGTCTTTTTGTTTTTGTAAATATTTTGGACTACATTGGGAGGCTTGTACTTCTAATTTAGATTTTTTTTGTTGACTAATTTCATTCATAACGATCGTGTGATGCCTTTTCAAATGCTTACGTAGATTCCCTGTATGCGTTCCGGGAATTGTAGTATCATCAAGTCATAATTTACATTTACTAGTGTTATTTTTAATTTCAAATTGCTTTCGAATTTCAACACCTTCTTCTTCCAAATGTCTACCCATCCTTCTAAAACAAATATATTTTAAAATAAAAATTAATTATTTTTGTTTTTGTTATAGATATTTTATTTTAGCTTACGAGTATAGTTACCATAACAATTTATCGCGATACAGAAGTTTGTGGTTATGTTTTATATTATGTGATGTCAAATTTTTGTTCTAAACTAAAATCTGTTTTATAAATAAAGTCATAAACAGATAAACGAGAATTTAGACCAAACGATTCAAACGCAACGGCGATACAAAACGTTCAGTGAAGACTAAAATTAACTCAATGTTTGTTTTTTAAATTCTGAAAATGCTCAATTGTAACCAAATAACGGAAAATAAAAATAGCGTTACGTTACAAATAACGTTATTTTCAATTTTATTATTTTTTGTACCGGTACAAATAACGTTACTGGAAATAATTCCGGTTTTTCCGTTATTCTGTTCCGTTACAGTAACGTTATGCCAACACTGATTTGCACTAACTGACAAGACGATCGCCTGATATCGAATGATCATTGTTTGCAGTAATTTATTATTTAATGACACCGGATCAAATTTGGATTCATAAACATTGAAACCAGTTTGCGAAAATATAGGGGAAAAACAACGTCGTATCACCACTTCTATGTTACAGTCTGCCACACAACGTTACATTATCTAGTACAAAAAATTACTAGAAAAATACTAGATGGTCAGTTTTACTATATAAAACGGCATATCTAGTAAGTTAAATGAAAATCACGTAAATTTTATTACCAGACTGCCAGTAAAAATAAAAATTACTTGAATTCTAGTTGCATTTTTGCATTAAATTAAATACAAGATACCTAATTCCTGTTTGCGTGTACAAGGAGTTTCTAGTAAATTAAACAGATTCTAGTAACATACTAGTTAATTTTAACTTAAATTGGAATATAACTAGAATTATAGTAAATTGAGCCGTTTGCTTGCCTATTAATTTTATTTTCGTCCTCTGTGAATCCGTCGGAAATAATTTATTTAAATTATTTCAACTTTTTTCAACGTTTTTTTACCGCCGTGAAGAGAAGTTTATTCCGCCGATTCACTTCGCTTTTTTACCAACAACACGACAGCAGAAATCGGTAAGAATTTTTTTTTTCATTTAAAATTTTACGATGTTTTTTTTGAATTTTTGGCAGACGTGTGGAACTATTAGATAGGCACAAACTTGTCAAACAAATCTTATTATCTCAGCAACGTGTGGAACTACTAGATAGCACCGCTTCCTCTTGCACTACAAGATAAACACGGGAAATGAATCAATAAATAATTAGGAAAAGCTAGTTATGTGTATGAAGAGAAAATTGATTGAAAGGTTTGATAATAACCGTCAAATAAATAGGGACTTTCAAAACGACAGTTCCTTTGAAATGAAGCAGATTACAGTACAATTAAATACTGCCCTAGAGCAGCTCAAACAAATAACTGTAAAGTGCGCTGAACATGAAGCAGCGTTAGCATATCGAAGGCAAAAACTAAACGGACCTATTTCACATACCTGATCCTATTGAATCCATCCCAAAATCTGATGGAAATAAAAAACATCTTTCCGCTTGGACGGAAGTAAAATTTTCACTATATTGAAAGGAATGCTAAGGACATCTTGTGCCTGGCTGGAAATCCCCAAACATTTCCCCATTAATAAACTAATTTATTCATTTATAATATTATTGCTAACTTGGCTTCCTTTTCTATAGTCAAGAACCAAGATTCCGCGGATCTTTGTCTCAAATCAATCAGCCACTAAGCTCAACTGCACTCCATTCAGTAAACAAAATTCCTAAAACTATCCGAAGATTTTGGGTTGTAAATTTTATATATTTTGCAATAGTCTCCATAATGACATAAATCATACAATACATCAATATTTAAGACATGAAGTTCAATCTAAATAATTAAAATTTGTAATTGATCGCTGTTGAAATATTTAAATTAATTAATAATTAAAAAATTAATTTCCTGAAATAAATTATAGATTAGTAATCGAACGCAAAGCCAAAGTAGGCTAATCCACGTTTATTCATATTATTCAGTTAATATCCAAAGAGACCCCTAATAAAGAAACCTACCAAAAATACAAGAAATATAGCAGACCTAATAAAAAAATAAACAAATAACTAATAATTTAGTAAAAATAAGTTGGCAGAGGACAACACAATTTATAACTATAGGCTCAATTTCTGCTTCTCTGTGTCTCTTGATGCCAGTTCCAACTAAACAAACAATTTGAATAAAAACTAAAATTTCAGGATTAATAATAAACCACCACCTCCCTTCTTTTACCTGATAAAATGTTTAAGTTAAATTAGAATATAAATTTATATTTACTTCCTGAAATAAATATAAATTGGTATTTAAGTAATATAATTTGTTTAAGTATACGAATCATATATTACCTCTAACTATTATAAACAAGCGATTTTAAATTAAAAATTAAAAACCTAAAGTTAATAGTTTAACCCGCCTCAAAAACCCATGAAACTAAAAAAATTTACTAAATAATTTTAAATGTTAAATTGATTAGAATTATAACTAAAATCCTTAAATAACTTATAAATTTTAATTATTAATTAACCAATATAATATAATTAAAATGTATACATATAACCACATAATAAATATAACCATTCTAGCCAAACCACCCCATTTCCAGCCAAACCACCCCAACCCGTTAAATCTATTTTTAACTGTTAAATATTAAAGTTAAATTATAATTCAACTTAATACCTGAAACAACTATAAATTAGTATTTAATGAATCAGTTGGATTCAGAATATATGTAAATAAAGACAATCAAAAACTTAAAAAGTGATATTCAAAGTAATTTAACTTGCGGACTGAATCTTGTAACAATAAATTAAATAACATTAAATTACTTTGAAATTACCATTATTATTATTATTGATTGAAGGGCCATGTGGGCAATAAGCAACCTCGCACCGCGACCTAAAAGATCTATTGTGTTGGACCCTACTTAATTATCCGTCCAGTCAATATTCAGGCTCTTAATAAATCAGATAATACTACCGGCCGGTACAATATACATACTATCTGGGCTCATTGTTCTCCCTCCTAAATGCTGTAGTCTTTGCTGAAAAATGGCTGGGCATTGGCACAGAACATGTTCCGCTTCCAGATCGCAGAAGCGGCTTCCATCTGTCGTACTTAGGCCCATCTTCTTAAGGCGATACCTTAAGGGGACATGACCTGTGAGGAAGCCAATGAGCAGCCTCAACTCAGGCTTCCTAAGTTCAACACACTCCTTAATCCTGGCAGACGAAGGTGATATACATTTCTTCGCCTGTCGCAAACCTGGAATTCTGCGCCAGTAGTAGGACTTTTTAGCATCCTCCCATCGTTTTACCGCTGCTCTAAGGTATCCCGAGTTCTGGTCTAATAAATGGAGAGGCAGAACCCTCACGGGCGAGGCAATTAGCTGCCTTATTTCCTTCGATTCCAGTATACCTGGCACCCACATAAGTGTTACCTTATTTGAGCCTGCCAGATGTTAATTAACCTTCAGACAATCCTACCGACAATCCCATATTAGCCTTGACTCAACGGTACAAGACCTAAGAGCCTTTAAGACCGATTGGCTTTCTGATACAACATAAATCTTTGCATCGTTCGCTCAAATGTTGCCCATCTGCACTCCACACATCCCAGTCAGGGAACCTAACACAGAATGGTTTGTGGAAGTCCAGTTTAGCTGGCATACGGAAGGCATTCCTATGGTAGGGTCTGTCTGAAATTTCTTAAGGATTTCCAGATGACCACCATATTGCCTGGTTTGATATTTCCTTCCGGCTGCATTTTCAGGGACATAATTGCAGCATCTTTTTTAATATGCAGGTGTAACGGTTTCAGTACTAGAAGTGACTCTATCGCAGCTGTTGGACATGTTTTCATTGAGCCCGTAACACCGATGCAGGCTATCCGCTGAACTTTATTCAATAAATTTTTTTGAAAGTAAAAATTCTTATTGTACTTTTGACAACACTATTTTTTAATAATTTATTTTAATCATTAAAAAATTTTGAATTACTACACAGATCACAAGTTAGTTATAACGAAATTGTGTTCAAAAAAGTGAAAAGCCGGCTTATAAGAAAATATTGGAGTATCATAACCAGAAAAAGCGCAAATAGTAATAATTTAGACAATACGAACAGTAGATACTTAACGTCGAATGTCAATAATCTTACAGAAGTAACCATTCCCGATAGCGTGATAAAGTTATTAAACTATGGACCCAAATTTGCGTTGCCAATACAGAAACGTAATGCACCAATATTTCAAATGATCGCTGATGTAGAATTTACTCTTTTAAATTTCCCTAATAATAACATAGTGCAAGATCAAAGGTTTAAAGTTCTAAACGAAATAACGTCTTTCATAAAAAGAAAACATAAAAGTACAGATTTAGATATTTCAATAACCCAAGCTTTAAGAAAATTACACAAATTTCTAAAGAATAACCCAGAAATTATTGTCTTAGAAAGCGACAAAAGCAAGAAAACGGTGGTGATGTACAAAGAAGAATATGACCGCAAAATGATACAGTTATTGTCAGATAACACAGTTTATATTAAACTTCCTAAAGCACCTAGGGTTAAAGCAGAGCTAGAATTTAAAATAAAACAACTGAAATTGTCAGGTCAAATTGATGATACAATATTTAAACGAATAGTTTGTTCCAACCCACAGACACCGAGAATATACGGTTTACCAAAGTTACATAAACCAGACATTCCACTTAGACCAATTGTTTCTAATATCAATGCACCTACATATTTTATTTCAAAACACTTTTCCTCTATTTTAAAACATTTAACAATACATAGCAAATTTAATGTAAAAAATTCAATAGATTTAAAAAACAAAATTAACAACATCACCCTAACTGAAGAAGACACCTTAGCTTCGTTTGATGTAAAAAGCTTATTTACAAATATTCCGATAGATGTAGTTTTGTCTGAATTAAACGAACGTTGGTCAGAATTGGAGGAATTGACCAATATAAATAAAATCAGCTTTATGGAATTATTAAAACTTATAGTCACAAAACATAATTTTTTCACTTATAACAAGGAGTATTACAAACAAATATCTGGTTTAGCAATGGGTAACCCACTTTCACCTATACTTGCGGACATAGTGATGGAAAGATTATTTAAAGAATCCTTACTACAACTAACCATACAACCGAAAGTACTACTTAAATATGTCGACGATATCTTAATTATTATACCTCAACAATATATTGAAGACACCAAAAATATATTAGAAACTTTTCACAACAATATTAGATTTACAACAGAAGTAGAGAGTGACAATAGAATCAATTTTTTAGAATTATCATTAATTAGAAAAAATCAAAACATTATAACGGATTGGTACAGTAAATCGACTACCTCAGATAGAGTCTTAAATTTCCACTCAACACACCCCTTAAGTATGAAACTCAATATACTTAGAAGCACAATAAAAAGGGTTCTCAGATTGAGTGACCCAAGTTTTCACCAAAAAAATCTAATTCTTCAACAATATTTTGTTAATAATAATTATCCGTTAAGAACCATAAAGAAAAGCATAAGAAGTATAAAATATAACATGTCACACCATCAAATCGTAGAACAAAACATTATAAATCAGAGCATAGAAAGTCCAAGACTTGTTAATACAGTAATCCCATATATAACTGGATTATCGGAAAATATTAAATCAATACTCAAATCATTAGGTGTAAATAGAATTGCGTTTAAAATACCAAACAAACTACAAAAAGGTTTTTCAAAATTAAAGGATAACATTCCAAAAGAAAATTATGACAATGTAATTTATTCAGTTCCCTGTTCTTGTGACAAAAAATATGTTGGACAAACTTCAAATTCACTAAAAACCAGATTACAGAAACATCAAAGTGATATTAGACTGAATAAAAATGATACAGCACTCTCACAACACGTAGTAAGAACAAAACATAAGCCAGAATTCATTAATACAAAAATATTGCACATTGAAACTATAAAAAAGAAACGGGAGATTGTTGAAAGCCTGTATATACTAAAGGATAATAAAAACAATATTAACTTCAAAACTGACACTGAAAACATAAATGCAGCATATAAATTTGTTATACACACATATAATCAAAAAATAAAACACCATAATTGATTTCAATGGATTTAACCATTTATTGATTTCATAATTCATATTTGCTATGAATAACCAATTCTGTCTTTGTGAGCCATAAGTTTTTTCTCCGAAAAATAAGTTTTTTAAAAAAATTTAACCAATAACTAACAAATTAATCCAATTAGAGTAGATATTACTTAACAACGCAATCTTAGACTGAAATGACATTTATTTTGTTTGTGTTTTTTGTGGAAGTGAAATTCCAGTAGCTTTATTTATTTATTTTTAGCACATAAAAAAATTTGAACAATTAATTATAATGGTATAATCCGTTGTACTAGCACAATGGTATAATCTGTATACACAGAGTTAGATATACATATATAGGGTGTTAACATTGAAAAATGTGTACCATAAAAATGGATACATAATTTACTTAATATTGTTAAATATAATAAGTATTGAAATTGGTTTTGTGCAAATATGCAGTAAATTGTTTTTTGATTTGTATTTTTAAATGTGGTTTAAAAATCGACGAAACAGCATTGAGGTATCCAACTAAGTTTATAGTTGAAATCTCCTTACTTGTTGGTTCATCATTATTAAAAAGTATGTTTTTAAATAAATTTTGGGCTCATTGGCAACTATTACATCAGTATCAAAACCGACGGTTTCCAAAATGGAAACTACAATAAAAATATAAATAGAATCAAAATATCCAGATAGTAAGTTTTTTTAATATTAATCTAGTTGTAATTTTTAATATATTTTATTTTAAAAATTTTATGAATTTTATAAAATTATATTTATGTTTTTTCCATAACAATTTTATCAATTTTTAAAAGAATTTTGTTATTTGTAATTTAATTTTTTTAATTTGTTTTAATGTATTATAGTTTCTGTGAAAATAACACATGAAGATGATCTTAGGATCGAAATATCTGTTGATTAAGATAATTATATATATTTTTAATGATTAAAATAAATTATTAAAAAATAGTGTTGTCAAAAGTACAATAAGAATTTTTACTTTCAAAATTTTTTTTCTGAAACAACAAAAAAATATTTCTAAATATCAAATTATTCAATAAAGTTTGCGTTGTCTTCTGCTCAGTTTTAGGCTACCATACAACCGATGCGTGGGTGACCGTAGGCCTAATAATTATAAGAAATTACCAATAGATCATTTTTGGTTGTAGTCCCCAAGTACGCTCATAGAGTCTTTGACAGGCCCAAAAAGCCTTAGTGGCTCTATCTTGAACTTTCAACAAATGTTGCTTCCAGTTCAGTTTTTGATATAGGATAACCTTTAGATATTTAACCTCGCTGGAAAAAGGAACAGTAGTACCGTTTAACGAGGGAGCTATAAGCGCGAGCTTTTTTCTCCTCGTAAAAGGAATAATGACAGTTTTGTTTGGATTGACACTGAGTCCTTCCTAGTAACACCACTGCCATATTATATTGAGTGCATTTTGCATGCGATCAGAAATGACCTCATCATCGCCACCTAATTGTAGAAAGCGGAATCGCTTTTTCCATTGCTGCCCTCTCTATCAATACATAGGAGGTATTATCAAACGCCCCCTCAATGTCCACAAAGGCACAAAGGGCAATTTATTTATATGTCACCGCTTTTTCAATCCTCGTGACTAGATCGCTAAGGGCCATCACAGTGGATTTACCAGTTTGATAGGCAAACTGATCAGGATTCAGCGGATTTTTTCCAAGGACCTGACCTCACTTCTTATTTGATAGTACAGGATTTTTTCCATCGTGTTCAATAGAAACAATGTGAGGCTAATTGGCCGATATGGCTCGGCCTGAGTGTTTGCCCCTCCCCTTTTGTATAAAGACCACATTACCCTTCCTCCACAGTTTCGGAATAAAGTGAAAAGCATAACTTCCCCGAAACATCTGGATCAAGCTGGGGAGTATCTCCTCAATACCTATTTGAAGTAAAGCTGGAAAGATACCATCCCCTCCAGCGGATTTGAAAGGTTTGAAAGACCCAATAGCCCATCGCACCTTGCTGGGTGTGAAAATTCTCCCAGAGAGACTCCAGATCTTAGTGTGAGGCGCATAGGCCACCTCACTTGAGGAATCATGCGGTTTCTCTTGGGCTCCTACCACTACTGAGTCCGGAAAGTGGGTCTCTAACAGTACCTCTAAGGTTTTCTTCCGGTTTTCAGTGAACCTCCTATCTTGCTTCTGGAGAAGTCCTAAACCATTTGAATGATCCCTGGAAATGACTTTCTGGAGACGAGCTGCAGAGGGCAATTCATAGAATTCCGTCACAGAAATTCCTCCAGGTAGCCCTTTTGGATCTTCTTAATTCGAGATTATATTCCGTCAAGGCCATCTTATACTTACCCCATTCACCGGTGCGTTTAGCCTTGTTGAATAATCTTCTTGATTTTTCCTCAGTTTACCCTGCGTCCCGTTCCACCAAGGGACCATTTTTGTTGACTTTCTTTGCTTAACCGGGCAGCCGTTCTCGTAAGCCAAGTGTACAGAACTATGCAGCTGGTTTGAACAGATCTCCAAACCCTCTGGAGACTCTATGTTCCCTATAAGAGTCCCTGCGGTCAGTTTTGGAATTCTAATTTCCTGCCGCTGCATGGTCTCGGCCGCCAAATCTAATCTGATGTATTGGAATTACCATAATATATCATTCAAAATTATTTAGCCAAATTGAAGAAAATTGCTTTTCTATTAATGAGGAACATTATCACCCAAATAGAAATTATCAATCTTTAAGTAACAACCAAATTAATAGTAATTTCTCTGATCTCAATCTTCAAATTCTCAATCCCTATACATATAACTATCACACATCATCCACTTGAATCAAAAATACCGAAAGCAACCCATTTTTATCACCACATCAAAATTAAATATATTTTTATATTTATATTTATACCTACATATCTACAACAAGATATAATAATAAATTAATTAAATAAATAAAATATAATAAGATAAGATTAATCATTTTAAATTAACCTAACATGATATAACACTATATAATTATATGATGTATGTAATCCTATAAATAGCTAACATAAATTTCCATCCGAGCCGCAGCTAAATTTAAAATATGGAGGGACACCCTATCATTTGAAATTGTGATGCATATAAATATAAACATAAACATAAACAGCAATGCATGCATTTATATACATGTACATAAACATGATGCTCCATATAAAAATAATACGACAAAACATAACATTTTCATGTTCCGCATTATATAATATATGTATGTATATGTATATACCCAATCCTCAAACAAGAACAAGAAAAACAAGAAACACAAGAGAAACAATGTCTATACAAACCGCATCATATTTACACAAACCCAAACAAAACCTACTCAAGAACAGAATTGGGTATATATACAATATGTATACAAACCAACCGGCGTCTGCTCTGAATATACCCAACCCTTGCCAAAACAAATCAAATAAAAAGGAACAATAAATTTTACACACATTCATATCACATATACAGTAGAATTCTCTTATAGCGAACACTCAAGGGACATCATTTCTTGTTCATTATAGCCGGCTGTTCGTTTTAATCAAATATTCGGTTATAATGAATCATGTTCGTTATAAGAAAGATTAACCAAAAACAAAACAAAAACGGTTTATTCAAAAATAAAATTAAAACATTTATTAATTATAAAAAACTTATACTTGTACACAAGCCTTAACAATTCATTCCAACTAAAACCGTGATCCGCTTCTTGCATAATTTCCCCCCAGCGCAATCATTATTTCAAAACTCTATGGTTTTATTAGGAACTAATACATCGCTTTTGTTATATCCATCCATCCAGAATAAGAGGTTATAATACAATACAAATACATCGCTTTTGTTATATCCATCCAGAAGCAGAGGTAATTTTTCATTGACTGATTCTTTAACAACTTTTCAAGATACGGCTGCCTTTTCTCCCACAATATTTTTGAATACAAGGTCGTTTCGCTTCTTAAAGCGGTCGAGCCAAACGTTGCTTAGTTTAAACCCAATATTCAATTGCTTTGCAAATTGCCCTGCCTTTCCTTTTATAAGAATTCCACTTAGAAAAACTTTTGGAAGAATTTTTTGACGTTTTAAAATTTACACTCAAATCCTCATACTTTTCCCGTTTTTTTACTATTTCAGTGAAAGTACTCTTCGCGCAATTAAATTTGCTTGCAATTTGTTACTAGGTAAAATGGTTTTTGGCGACCGTTTTCAAAATTTTCAATTTTGATTCCACCGATATAGAATATCGTTTTCGTTACATAACCTAAAATTTGTTAATTAATTGTAACAAAAACTATTAATTAAAAAATTATAATAATTATTAACTCCAAATTTATCACCAATATTTTTAAAATGTAACAAAAATTAAGAAAATTTTCTTTATTATCGCTGTATATTTCTATTGTGTTAATTTACTTCAACTGACGAAAGTAATGGGGAATCCCATAAAAACTAAGGAAAATGTTTAAAGGTATAATACAAATTTATGTATATGTGTGTATAAAGCCGGTATTCCATTGTGAAAAAATGTTTATCAGCAAAAATATATTGAGATAAAAATATAAAATCGATGGTTGTGTGAATGAGACACCCGACTTCGTCAGTAAACATTTTTATTACAAAAAAGTTGTAATTGTGTTAGTGTGATGCCATAATTATTTACAAAAAGTACCAAGTGGAGTACTTTTTATAGCAACGCTCTAACACACCTTCATCCAAATTGTATACGAACGTAAGATATTTCTCGCACACTAGTTTGACTTTACTATTTTGATATTTTTATGGTAAAGTCTCATCATTACCTATTAATAAAAGTTTAATAATTTGAAAAATAAAAATATAAAATCTATATTCTTATATAAGATTAATTATTTTTAAAATGTTTTTGTTGAAATTTTTCATAAGTGATTTTATTTTGGTGTAAGGTTTTTTTTGTTTTTCTTAGAAACTTGTTAAATAGCATATATATTTATAAATGTGATGGTTGACAGTTATAACAAAAAATAGTACGAACGACTTCGAAATAATTGGCATTTCAATCGACCACCGCAAGTACTTCTATAAGCACTTATGGTTCATGTCTTTGCTAAATTAACTACATGTACTTGCTCTACCTATTTTTCAGTTAGTTAATTTACAACAATATAATCCTAAATTATATGTTTTATAAATTTATAAATTTAAAAAATTAAACCACAATCGGATTATTTTTTGTAATTATGTATATAAAGTAAAAATTTTGAGGTTTTACTCATTTTGTATGTTCCAATCGACCACTTAGCCGAGACATATTTTTCGCACTTAGGTATATATTTGCAGTGGCCGATTGGAAAGCCACTAATGAGAGCGATTCCTTAAAACACATATTCTGGGATTTATAATATTAATTTAAATTTATTTTGGTAAATCTTTCTTGGTAAATTCCGATAGTTTGGATATTTAATGTGTTTTGTGGAATCGTAACCTACAATTTTTGTCTTATGGAGTACTTATACAACCATCAACATTAAAATTTAATTATGTGAAAAAAGTGTAAATTTTATATCTGTACCAATTTCAGCGAAACGAATTATTGTGCTGGAAGACATCACCCTTGATGGCCCTTATCAGTTTGACAGCAGTATAACTGAAAATGGAACCACGCTGCAGAGGTATTTCTCGTCATATAATGACAATTATTACGAGTATACAAACAGTGACGAATTCAATGGTCAAAAAGGTAAGAACTCATCTTATTCAATATTTTATAGGAACATTTATTTATATAAAATATACAAATACAATATTTATTTATAGACATATTAACTAATAAAAATTTATTTCAAATAGCAAGTGTAATACATGAACAGACTAACTCCTCATTCGAGCCGCTAACACCACCATCACGATTGGAGATCGAACAACAAAGCGAGACATCGACACAAAAAAAAAAAATTTTTTTTTAGAAATTTTAATTAATTTATTTTATATTTCAAAATCAATAATAGAAGCTGTTCGTTCCAAACCAGCCCTTTGGAATATTAGAGACGCGAATTACAAAAATCGCATAATTCGGAACAGCTTGTGGGACGAATTGGCGAAGGAATCGAGTAAGTATTAGGGTTTTAGGAAAGCCTTTAATTTTTTCTTGATAATAAATGCTTAATAAAATTTAAATTAATTCAGTGTTAGATAGCAGTGTAGCATCAACCTTAAGGGTGCGCAAACACTGGGACTGTTTAAAGGCAAGCTATATCAGGGCTAAAAAAACCAAATAGTGGCGCTCCAGGAGGCTCAAAGCCTTACAGGCATACTAAGCTCCTGTCATTTTTGGATGACACCGCAGAGCCAAGAAGGTACACATATACAATTAATAATTGTCTTTTATTTTTTCTAATTTACTAATTTCCTTTTATTTGATATTTTAGATCTATCGAACTATCTGCGGAAACCACGAATTGTGGCACCAACAGAATGGAGAAGGAGAAAGAAGCAATCCCGAAAAATAGAAAAAATAAAATCTATAAGGGATTGCTTTATAAATACGAGGATATATTTATAAACATAATTACATAAAATGTACAAATATGTTTATAGGTATATCCATCCGTATTTATATAGCATATACACCACCGATATTTATTGTTTTGAATTTTACTCATAACTTAATAGCAGCCAAACTAAAACTGTTCATGATTGTTCCATTTAAAAAATAATTTACTAATAATAAGTTAAACGTTATTTGAGCAATTTTGGCTTAGCTGCTATCAAGTTATGAGTAAAATTAAATCCATATTGAATATATGTACTTACACATTTTAAAAAAATTAAGGAAGCTACCGGTCTTATATGGAAGAAAATTTAAAGCTGAAACAAGAGTACTTAAGTACGATAAAGGCAAAGTCGGTCGCCCCTCCAGTTTGTGCCTGCACCACCACCAGCTGTGTACCTATACCTCCAACTGCTGCCAATGTGGAGGTTGATGCTAACTGCACAATGGTAAATTCTTACCTAAAAAGATTATGTTTGGCTAAACGGCTTGAAGTGCAGCAGATTATGCTAAAAATTCTAAGTGATGCCTTGCTAACTCAAGTATTGAAAGAGAGTTTAATTTTTATTTTAGTTTAAATATGTTATTAATTTTTTTTTTCAGTCGGATAATTAACTTCTATGGAGGGACCATTCTTGAAGCGGACGAATATTGAATTATATTAGATAAGTATTGTTCCGGTAGTTTATTTTTGTATTTTAGTTACTTTAGCTTTTCTTTTTTTTTTTTTTCTTTTTAGTTGTGCAATAATCCAAGAAGACTGAATCCGAAGGCTGGATCATGATGATAAGTTATTAATAGAGCATTTTGTTTTATTTTATAAATTTATTTATTTTAAATTATTACTGGTTATTTTATGTAATATAATTATTTAAGAGGTTTTTATGCCTAATGGAAGTGTTTCCAATTTTTTTTATTTTTGCATCTTTTAATAATTTTTTTATTTGTAATAATTTTTTTCGAATGCTTCCATACGGCTTTTTCCCTCAAAACACAAAATTTTGTGTACCTAAATAAAGTTTTTGAAAACTACAAATAATATTGTTTTAAGTTATTCATTTTCACCTCAGTTTCCTTAATAGAATCATCACACCAAGTCAATATTCAAAATCTTCTCCTGAAAAGCGATGATTTTGTCAACATTTTCTTCCTGCATACAATTCAAAAGAAGTTGATTGTTATAAAAGAACCTCATATACCAAGTGGTTGAATAGGACGGCAGAGCTCCTTACACAGACAGAGCTCCTTACAAATGTTTAAGTGAAATAAAAAGAAATTTATAATTTGTACATTTAAAAAAATTTATTTCAATAAATACAAATCTTAAATTAAAATGTTTATATTAAATAAAACGTAATAATTTGAATTTAAAAAGATTTATTTACACAAAATTTTGTGTTTCGAGGGAAAAAGTCATATGGAAGCATTGGAAAAAACTATTAAACATAAAAATATTGAAAAATGAATAAAAATGAAACAAAAACAATTGAAAACGCTTCCATTAGGCATAAAAACCTCTTAAATCATAAAAAAATATTAGGTACAATATTACATATAACGCTGTGTATAGTCGCACAAGTGAACCTGAAAGAACAAAAAAAAAAAAACAACTAAAACAAATCAATAAACTTCAGGAATAATACTTATCTAACAGTTAAATTTTGTTGAGTTGCCATTCGATCTGTCCCTCATCAGAAAAGTAATCGGCAAATTTGTCTCGAACCTGTTTTGCCGCATTGGTTGAATTCTTCTTCATTGGTCGAAGAGGCAACAACGAAGTTGATTGGCCGTTCCAAGAACCTTAAAAAACAAAGAAATATAGTTTTAAATAAATTTTACAATGTTTATGTGGAATTAAGAATTTTACCTAGGACGATGTTTTCTCCTACTTCGCGGTTCAAAAGATCTGGGGTGATATAATTGCTGTTATTTTTCCTCAACCAGTTGTGGAGGCAAACACAACATTGGATAATGTCCTCCACTAAAGTCACATCCGCTATGATTGCAGTGCGAAATATCCTCCATTTGGATGAAAGGATGCCAAAACAATTTTCAATTATACGACGGGCCCTGCTTAGCCGATAATTATAAATTTTGTGCTTTGTGGTCCGTATTGTTGTGTATGGTTTCATCATGTTTTCTGACAATGCAAACGCATCATCAGCAACGAAAACATACGGAACATCGATCAAACCTTCGCTGACATTTCTTGGTTGAGGAATGCTACAAATTTAAAAATTACATATTATAAGCTGTAAATAAAAGTACCTATCGCTACTCACGGAAGTGTTTTTGCATAAAATCGCTTTCCAAAACTGCTTTCCCTAAATATGCCTCCGTCACTCTGGCGACCTGCAGTACCAGTATCGCACGTTATAAAATTATAATCGTGGTCGCAAATTGCCATTAACACAACGGACGAGTTTTTTTTATAATTAAAAAACTCTGAGCCGGATTTAAATAGTGCCTAAAATAAAATATTAAATGATAAATGAAATCTTTAAAAAGTTCCAATAACTTACTTGGATTGTGACGTGTTTTCCGTCAATTGCTCCTATTCAATTGGGAAAATTCCACCGGTCCTCAAAACCAGATGCGACCTTCTTAAAATATTCCTCGGATAGTTCGGGAAACACTTTATTTTTGAGGACCTCGGTTATGGTTTTAGTCGTTTCAACCAAGATTCTGTGGACACTTGTTTGGGAGCATTTATAAGCAATCCCTAGGCTGGTCTGAGTTTCACCCGTTGCAAGATATCTAAAGAATATATTAAAATAAATATTCACTTATTGTCAAAATTATTTGTGCAAAGCGAATTAATTGATACGTGGAAGCATCTACTCCAAAATACACATCATTTTTTCTTTTAAACTAAGAAATAAAAAATAAAAATTTACTTTTGTTCAAAACTATTATTTGTAGTCTAATGTTTCGTACACTATGAAAAAAAAATCAAAAATTAATTAAATTTAAAATAATTGTTGGCTAATTAAATGAAGAAATGATGTATAAAACCTTTAAGCCCGAACAAAACTAAATTTAATTTTCTTTCTTATTTAATAATTTAAAAAAAAAAAATTATATGTAGTTTTAATTTCGCAAATTGGATTTTCGAAATAAAAAATTGTCACTTGGCACGAATAATTCAGAGCATGATTGTGTATACGTATACAAACAGTAATTCGGCATTTGAAATCGTCAAATCTAATTTTTGAAAAAATTGTTTCATTTGTAATATAAAAATTATTCAAAAATAAAAAAAATTAATTAATTTTAATAAAATTTTCTAAGAATAAGGTGGTACTTATAAACCAACTATTTTTAATAATTGTGGTATTTCAAATGAAACAACTTTGTCAAAAATTTCATTTGACGGTTTTAAATGCCGGTTTGCCATTTGTGCATGAAATAATGCCTTAAAAATTTTCTGCCCTCGGAGTAAATAGTCGTAAATTCACTTTATTTTAAAATTTAGGTTTGATATGTATGTTATTTGAACAAATAGGAAGTGGAGTGTATAGTGACTCCATCAATATTTAATTATTTTTCACAATTTCCCTAAAATTGCTTGAAATAGAGTTTCGACTGTTTACTCCGAGAGTCATGTACATAATTATATTTTTTATACCTACAAAAAAAAAAAAATAATAAAGTGTGTGTGTGTATGTATACTGTATGTAAATACCTTAACGTTACTGTCAATCTTAACGTGGGCTCAAAGGTTCCCTAACCACCGTTTGTTTTTCAATTAACGGTCCAACCATCTTTAGCAATTCCTCGAACATCTCCTCATTCATCCGGGTGTAGTTATAAAAAAGATGTGGGTCTTTCCGTATCTCCGTAAAAATGCAGTTAAAAGCCCCACTGCGATCTCGCTCCAAATAATAAGGACGTACCCAATATTTCCTTTTTTGTGAACACAAATTTTCATCGTCGTCCTCGCTGCTGGAGAACATAATATGCATTGGATCCAAACCGGGCGATCCAAATCAAAAGCTTGAATAAAACTCATTTTATTTTAATCAAATTCACAAAATTTAAAATTTTTTAAAAGACAAACGGTTAAGTCGAAACACTAAATCTTTTGCAGTGTACTCGCCGAACAAGAAAAAAATTATGATTTTTTTTGGTTATGTTAAAAATCTGTCAAAATTTATCCACAAAATTTTGCTATAAAATAAAAAATAAAAAAATTGTTTTTTCTTTGTCACTCTAATGTAACATTTTTTTTTGTCTTCTTTCATTTTTTCCAGCAGTCAGTAAATTTTTCACAATGGAATACCGGCTTAAACCTATAGTAGTTTTATGTGTAAAAGGAAACAATCAAAAAAGTGGTATAACCGAATCGACATTCGGTTTAACCGTAGTGTTTTGTATGAAATTAAACTCTTTCGGACATTTTTCGTGTTCACTATACGCTTATAAACGTAGTTCGTTATTTGTAGTGTATAAGAAAAAAAAGTGTTCATGCAAAATCAAGGGACAAAAATATATGATCATTATAAGCGTTTGTTCGTTATATACATGGTTTGGTATAAACGGATTCTACTGTATGTACATATGTCCACAGACCAGCACATGTAATATGAAATATACCTCATACAATGAATAGTACAGTTAAGATTTTTTTTGGACACAAATTCCTTGTTTGTGTCCATATGTTCACTATTTTTAAACACTTTTGCACTAAACTAATTAATCACATATACTCAAAATCAGATATAAACACTTTACAATTTTCACTTTAATACATGTTTAAAATAAATAAAATTAAATTAAATTAAATTTACGAAGAGGACGACAAAAACACGTGTATCCTCTTCGAACGTCAACCGCACCCCAACCATTGAGAAATATTAAGAGAAATGTTAATAAAATTAAAAGGCTCAAATAAATATAATTGTATGTATTTATATATATATTTTTTTTTTTGCAGAAGATAATGATTAAAAAACCAAGTAATCTACACAATTCTATTTTATATGTGTAATGTTCAAAAATTAGAAATTAAAAATTTACATGAAGACCCCTTATTTTTAATCAAAACAAATCAATGTAAAATTTAAATAGGAAATGGTTAAATCGTACATCCTATAAATCTCACCAGTATAGAAATAGCTGTAGAATCAAACATATCAACACCTAATAGTATTGATTTAAGAAACAATTTTATATATTTTCAAAATGTTCGCGGTATTGCCTCTAAATCCGCTGAGTTGTATCGCTTTGTCGTCGCTTCTTTGTATTCCGTTTATGTGATTGTAGATACCAATTTAAATCCGAATATATATAGTTCTGAGTATTTTCCGACAGACTATATTGTATACAGGTGTGATCGCTCGGCACTATCTAGTGTCAAATCAAGTGGAGGAGGTGCATTGATGGCAGTTCATTCATTTATTGTAAGTGTGGCAGTTGACAGTGATCCAACAATTGAATTTTTATGCATCAAGTTAAATATATTTAAGGAAAATATTTTCATTATTTGCCTTTACATTCCACCGAAGTCACCATCTGAAGTTTATACGACATATACAAACTGTTTGTATAATATAATTTATAAACTCAACTTAGTTGACAACGTGCTGATAGGTGGCGATTTCAACTTGCCAAAGGTTGAATGGCTGGTATATGACGACGTAAACTGCGTCATTCCGTACAGTGTTAAATCGGAGGCTGAATCAATATTTATTGATTCCATTTTGTCATTTGGTCTCGTTCAGATAAATAACGTTTTCTAACTATAATGGTAAACTTCTGGACTTGTTTTTTGCTAACTCTGCCAATCTATTTATGATAAAGTTGGCACCAGTTCCGTATATCATCAACGATGTCAACCACAAATCTATGGAAATCAATTTAAACGTATCTGAGTTTTTGGTGTCTAATTTTAATACTAATAATTGTAATTCTATTAAACTTTATGATTTTAGGCGTGCTGATAATGATGATCTGATTTCTTATTTCAAATCAGTAGAGTGGGATTCGTGTTTTTCGATGGTGGATATTGACCGCGATGTGCAAATTTTCTATGACATTTTATTCATTGGCTTCGACAGGTTTGTACCGGTTTCTAATAAAAAAGTTAATCGTAATAATCCTCCGTGGTTTAACAATGATCTAATAAACCTACCTAATCGTAAGAAAAAAATTAGATCGAAGATGGAAGTTATCCGGAAACACTGACGACAGATTAGCATTATATTGCTTATAAAAATTTTATTATTAAGGCTCAAAATAATATGACTTCAAATCCAAAACCATTTTGGAATTTCGTTGACTCCAAAAGGAAAACTTTTGGATTTCCATCAACTATGCGGTTCAATGATGTTACTAGTATTAATTCTGGGGATATTGCTGACTTATTTGCTTCATTTTTTCAAAATATATAAATATATATTTATTTATTTATTTATTTATTTATTTATAGTATTTATAAATAATTTAGTATTAAGAGGAAAAGCACACATGGAAACAAAGCAATCGAAACAAAAAAAGAAAAAAGAAGTTGCTTCCATTAGGCATAAAAACCTCTTAAATTTTTTCAAACAATTTCCACCTCGTGCTTACACATTCTATTTTGAGCAGTAGCTCATTTACAATAAAATGTACAGCACGAGGTGAAATAATATAAAAATTAAAAATTAACAAAATAACATGGTTATTAAAAATAAATTAAAAAACTACGTATTGCCCATCAATCACGCCACTCCAAAAATTTTGACCTAAATAATTTTGCCGATCCTAATCTCTTAATTTCCAATGGAATTGAATTCCAAAGGGAAACTCCCCTAACACAAAATGACGCGTTTAACGACCTACAACAATTTTTAGCCGGAATTAGGCGGAAGTTAGAGGAATGAAACCTACTAAACATTAATTTCCTATATAGATAACAAGGCTCCTTAGCTTTGAGAAGTTTAAAAATAAAAAGACAAACGCGAAATTCGTAAAAAATAGATAAACTACATTCTAAAACAAGGCTAGAGTAGGCAGAAATATGATCGAACTTCCTAATACCAAAAATAAACCTGGTACAAGCATTGAACATCTTTGGAGAACATTCATATTTTCCTGAAGCATACCGAATAAAACTATGTCACCGTAAATAAAATGAGGAAGAAGATAAGACAAAAACAATTTTTTCCTAAACTGACTATCAGAAAATCCAACCACTTTATACAAACAACTAAGCATGCCAAAGACCCTCTTACTAATAGTAACTAAATGGTCACCCCAAGTAAGAGTTTTATTAATAACTAAGCCTAAATCCCTAACAGTATTTGAATATACAATTAGCGAACCTTGCAGAAAAATACCAGGAAAGGACGAGGTATCTAACGGTTTTTTATAAATTATAATCGACTGAGATTTATTCGCGTTTAAAACAAGCCTGTTAGAGACCGACCAGCGAACGATATTACTTAAATCTTCATTTATCAGACAAATATTCCTAACAATAGAATCCTGATCTAAACGACTATTTCTATAAATTTGAACGTCATCAGCGAAAATATGAAATGAACAATGTTGAATGGAGGATTCTATGTCATTTATGTACATAGAAAATAATAGAGGACCCAGCACTGAACCCTGAGGCACGCCGGAAATTACAGGAAGGAAATCAGACAAGGAATTGTCGAAAAAAACTGCCTGAGAACGATTAGAAAGATAGTTAAAAATCAATTTGGCAGCAGAAAGCGAAAATCTAAACTGAGATAAGAGTTTATTGAAAAGAATTCTGTGATTAATAGAATCAAAGGCCTTAGAAAAATCTAACAAAGTTAAAGAAGTTAATTCCCTATTATTCATATTACGCCTAATATCATCACATACATTTAATAAAGCAGTAGAAGTACTATGAAATTTTCTAAACCCAGATTGGAAGCAACTAATTAAACTATTGCTATGTAAATGCGATTGAATTTGATTTTTAACAACTATCTCGAAAGCCTTAGAGAGAGAACTTAAAATGCTAATTGGCCGAAAATGGGATAGCTCTAAAGGATTACTAATCTTTGGAATCGGGATTATTTTACTTAGCTTCCACTGATCTGGATAGGAAGAGGACGTGAGAATAAAATTGAAGATATGTAACAAGTATTTTGAGACGAAAGGGAAAACTACCTTAACGAATTTTAAATTGACGTTATCCAGACCAGAAGATTCCGATTTAACCTTCCAAATAGCAGATTGTAAATCCTCGAGAGAAATATTTGAAAACGAAAACGAATTAGAGGACGCGTTAGAGAACAAATCGACGGAACTACTGCCCGAGTTCAGACTAGAGCAAAAATAACTATTAATTTCATTGGGTTTGAAATCCCCACTTGAACTAATCTTGCATTTACCTAGGCCTAAATTACGAACATTACGCCAGAAAACCTTAGGAGGAAGAGAGGAGTCTAACTTGTCCTTGAAAAAATTACGTTTAGCAATTCGAATTAACCCTACAACTCTGTTACGAGCCTGCTTGTAATCTAAATGAGACTGACTATTAGGACACCTTTTCCATACACGATATTTACTAACTCTAATATTTATGGCATTCGAAATTTCCTGAGACAACCAAGGCGGAGATTTTGCTTTGCAAGTAACCTTTTTAAGCGGAACGCAACTATTAAACACCAAACTAATATACGAGTTGAAAAATTCTATTTGGCTAGTTGCCGAACTAAGGCAAAAAATATCCTCCCAAGGAACTGAGTTACAAACTAAGTAAAGGCGGGAATTGTCTATACTAGAAAAATCTCTAAAGCTAAAACTCTTAGGTTTAGGTGGAGAGTAAGAGTTTACAGAAAAAACTAAAAGATCATGATGGGATCCCATACCGAGAGACAACTGATTGAAAAAACAAATAGAGTTATTAGTAAAAGATATGATATGATCAATAAGGGAATAAGATGCCCCGCTAGCGGTTGGACAAGAAAACGTTGGTGCCACAGTGTTGTGTACGGATAAATTAAGACTATTTAAAAGATTCAAATAATCCCGAGGGAAGCCGGTCTTTTGGAGTATATCGAAATTAAAGTCACCTGATATATACATTTCATCGAATCTACAAGAGAAATAACTAAATAAGCTTTCTAAGTCTACAAGTGATTTTTTAAATTTGGCATACGATCTCTTACTAGTTTTTGGTGGGTTATAGATGGTACCGACTAAGATTTTACGACCATTAATAAAAATATTGACAAATAAAAACTCTAAATCCGATACTAACAATTCTGAAAAGGTATAGTAACTAATCTAGCCTTAATGTGATCTCCTACAAACATACATAAACCACCATAATTAAGGGGAGGTACCGCTCTCTCTTTCCTAAATATATTATAACCTTTGATGGCCAAAGCTAAATTAGGGATATTCGGATTTAAAAATGTCTCAGAGAAACAAAGGATGTCCACGGAAGCACCATTAAAAATGTGACGAATCTCGTCAATATTTGGGACTAAACTTTGCACGTTAAAACTAGCTACATTTAACATAGACCTATCGACTAACATAGATTTTAAAACTACATTGGGGTTATTAAACGACATTACAATCAAAAATAAACACGACGTGACGTGATTGAAGCGCAATACTTACAAATAAATAAAATGAACGCTTCATCCAAACCGAACCGGATTACTGGAAATCTAAAACGAAAAGAAACAAAAAACCAACCAAAGTAATAAATGACAAATTAACGTAAACAAAGGAACAATACTTAACCGTTGAGCCCCTTTTTATGTCCTAATTTATTTTAATTTCTTTTTTTCCCTATTGTGGAAAAAAAAAAAACACAAAAAAAAGACACTACCGACTAAGGCTACTAGAAGCAATCAGACCCGACTGATATTGATAATGTCGGACTGATATTGATAATGACAAACAGGTTAGTCCAGAGCGTAGTTGTACCAACTCTTGTTTGTACACACCTCACAAATCTCCAAAGGATATCGTTAAATCCCTCCATTTGTTTAAGGATGGATGCGGCCCAGATGGTATACCTTCATACTTTCTTAAAAATTTTAGTAAAGAAATGGCCTGCCTTTGGCAATTTTATTTAATGATTCACATTTAAAAGGTGTTTTTTTCGTTATTGTCAGCCATTCCTTAATTGTTTGAGTCAATTGTGTGTGATTATATGTTTTTTGGACTAAAGTCGTTAATTGTAGATGAGCAACATGGTCTTTTCTCTTTCTACTGTGTCAAATTTAGTGGAGTTTACGAAACATGCCACGGAGGTGATTGAGAGTAATGCTCAACTGGATGTCATTTACACCGACTTCAGTAAGGCGTTTGACTCAATCAATCACTTTATTGTTTTGCAAAAATTAAAATCCTTCGGAATTAATGATAATTTAATCAAATGGCTTGAGTCGTACCTCACTGGGCGGGTACAGTCTGTAGCAATTAACAACAGTTTTTCTAAACCAATTTATGTTTATTCTGGAGTACCTCAGGGCTCACATCTTGGTCTACTTATTTTCATATTATTTGTAAATGATATCACAAAAAGCATAAAATTTTCCCGATGTCATATATGCTGACGACCTAAAAATATTTTCTCCTATTCGTAGTCTATCTGACGCAGTTAAATTACAAATGGATATAGACGGGGTAAGCTCTTGGTGTAAGAATAATTTATTACATCTGAATGTAGCTAAGTGCAAAATGGTGACGTTTACACGTTCATGTTCGCATCTTATTTATAATTACAACATTGCAAATAACACTTTGAATCGTGTTAATGAAATAAGGGATCTTGGAATTATATTCACTTTTACATTATCATTTAATCGTCATTTTGACATGTTTTGTGCCAAAGCCAATTCTATGTTGGGATTTTTAAAACGTAGTATGAAAGAGTTTAATAATCCTAGAGTTGTTGTTTGCATGTATCAATCTATTGTACGCTCACAGCTCGAATATGCATCATGCGTATGGTCTCCACGTTATAATACTATGTTCTTTCAAACCAAATGAAAACATAAAAGTTCCTAAACATCATGCTCAATGGAAAAACAATTATCGCCTTGAACATTTTAATTAGTCACGTCGTCTCTGTTTTCTCCCCGTTTCCCTACTTTTCTCAACTTTAATCGGATTAGTCAATTATCTTGGGGTATGCCTAGTCTAGATAAATATTCGATCGATTAAGGGCTCGGATTTGACCAGCCGTATTAGACCACACCTAATTAAAAATGGTATGGTTTCAAAATATTGGACCGAGATTCCATGCTAAATAAGCGCCGGAGTCGCTAATCGGAAATTAACCAAATTTTTTCAGTACATATACATAAGTAACTACACTAAGTATGGTATCTGTAATACGAAAATATTATCAAAGGAAATATCGTTTTAATAGTAAAAATTGATAAACGATAAAATTAAATAAAGAAAGATAAAATTTAAAATTTAGATTATTAATTTTCATAAGTTTTACCTTTTTCAAGTATAATCCGTGGCATACACAATGTTATAACACGTAAACAAGCACAAAAACTTTGTTGTCGGTCAATAATCACTCAATAAATTTTCAGATAATCCTGCTTTTATGATGTTAAAAAAAATATTTCGGGTTCCACTCGTTTATTGGACACTTACCTGTCATTTCATTTTTATAAATGCACACATATATACCAGAAACATAACATTGTATTGAAACAGCAACAAAAAGAAAAAAAAAAAAAATTTTGCCGCGGATTAAAAGACCATCAAATTCAGGTTAATTGGCATTTCAAGATAATCACAGTCATCGTATTGTATACACAAATAAGAACAAGAAGTCAAATCATAAAATGTGCAATTATTTCACGAATATAAATGTTTTGTTCGTGGCGATAAATATTAAAAAATATTTATAACAAAAAAAAATTGGGTTTTTGAATATTTAATCCGATTAAGTAATTTGAATGTTGACAAAAATATCCAAATATATAAAATTTAATATCATTAAAATGTATTATAATTGCGGACGGGTTGCAGCAGCAACCAGCAACACACAGGTAATCTGCATTTTATTTTATTTTTATGAATGGATAAGAAATGTCAACGTTAATTTTGTTTATGGTAAATATTTGATTTTTTATTAGAGGACCACATAGACGGAGTTGTACGTTTACATTGTGGGAAAATAATTATACGATGGGTGGTAAGTCCATCGACACTAATTAATGTTTAACATTTTCCGTCATGCCTTGTTTATTCGTGAAAAATCAATAAAAACATTTTTTTGTGCAGTTCTCTTATTTTTGAAGAAATTAAATTAAAAAAAAATTTGATTTCTGTAGAAGTCAAATTTGTGCACGATTTTAATTAATTTATTTTCTCGTTGAATTTTTTAGTTCTTACTTTTAAATATGGTGCTATATTTTAAGAAATCTTACGAAAACGAAGTTAATGCATGTATATGTACAAGTGTAAAACAAATGGTAATAAATTATCATGAAACGTACAACAAATACAAACTAAGCGAAAATTCTCAAGTTCAAACACAAATTTGAGCATTTTTCTTAAATACAAATTTACAATATTCTTGTAAGATATTGTTTAACTAGGCTAGTATTTGAAATTTGGGTTTTCCAAAATTTCAAGTTCACTACATCGTAGTGTAATTCATTACATCGTCAACTGTGTTTTTAATAATGCAAGTATGCTAAAGCACAATTTTTTTTCTCTTCCACAGTGATCATATGTGGAACTCCATTTCGTAGTTCTCCTCTTTCACTAATTCTGCAGAATGCACTTTAAATTTCTACTCTTTGAATGCATTAAAGTTCTACTTGTTGAATTGACGAGGTAGGAAGGTGCCCGAATCGTTCCTTCCTTCAATTACTAATATTTTATTTTTATTATTTTATAATATTTATTGACATGCAGTGTACAAACCCTTTGGGAAAGCGAGGGGAAGAGGTCAGCTGGTCTGGTGGTTGGTCAGCTTTCAAAGTGTTAACTAATAATAAACCAAAAATAAAAATAAAATAAATCGAAATAAAAATTATGGAGCTTACATAAACAGTATAAAGTATTAAGAAGCTTAGCTTTAATGTCACCAGTTACCAAGATTAAAATTTCAAAACACTAATTATTTTTGCAATATGAATTCCGATCTGAAGTTCCTGTAAATTAAGAGGACAAAAATCAGGACAACTCAATTTCTACAACTACCCGTCCGCTGGACGCTTTAAGTTTTTGGAAATCTGCATTTGGTTTCTCCGAATATTTCTGAAAATCAAGATCGATATTAGTTAACTATCATTAAATAATACTTTTGAAAATGAACAAAAAATTGTTAAAACATTAAATCTCGTAGTAACTATATTAATTAAGTTTATTAACATTACGAAATAAAATTAAAAATTGCTACACTGAAATAAGATTTGTAAAACCTATTTAATATAAAACAATATTAAATACAAAAATAAAATTCAAAAGTAATACAAATTTAATTAATTAAGTCTACATATGGGGCATTCCATGCCAACTCACCCTACCGATGGATTTTGCATCTCCGATTTCGCTAAAATTTGGGCATTTTTTTCTATTCCTCAAAAAAGGTTTTTATGATTTTTTTCAAATTTTTTCATCAAGCCAATCGGGAGGTATGAATTTTGGAAGATTTCAAGGATTTTTTTTTAAAATAGTCATAACTTGGTGGAAAATTGTCCGATTTGGGTCTTTTTTTTTTTTAAATTCGTGTTTTTTGATGAATTTTCTGAAAAATGTATGCAAAAAATTATTCATTATCAATTTGATTGTTTTTTTTTATTTTAAAGTTAAAACAGGGATTTTAAGATTGTTTGTATACTTCGAATTTTTTTTTTTAAATTTTCATAAATATTACTTTCCAAAACACAAATTTTAAGCCTAGTCTCGTAATGGGATAATGATGGGTTCTAATTTTTTTTTAATTTTTAAATTAATTAATTTTTTTTTTTACTATTTATGTATTATTGGCGGTTTTATGAGATGAAATTTGAAAAAATATTATTTATCATGATAATAAACAATTAAAGTCAAAATTTAAATTTCTAGGTTAAATTTTATTTATAACTTTTACAAGGTTTTTTTTTATTTTTTTTGGCGCTTAAATATTTTTAAAGAATAAGTCTGAATTGAGCTAGAAATCAGTTTCATTGTAAGAGATTCATCTGTATTTGGCATAACGCAATGATACTTTTGTGTACCTGTGATAGTTTTAGTTTTAGAATAACGTATATTTAAAGTCTCTGTTGCTTTTTCGTAATCTGCAGTAGTTGAATATTTTACTTCAATTTTTGGCAAGTTATTAGGTTGAACAGCCCATTGATACAATTCTTGTGCGTTAGAAATTTGTTTATCAAATGGTAATTGAAGACTAGCTCTTGCTGCAGCTCTTTTTAGTGTTCCTCCTACACCGTCACAAGGTCCTTTGCCATGGTAACTGGCAAAGAAATGCCATTCAGCATTTATTCCAAAATCTTCTTTGTGATAATATAAATTAAAAAAGTTTTTGTAGTTTTTAAATTGTTGCGGAGCTCCATCAGAAAAGTAGTAGATCTTTTTAGCAGTATCGGTCAAGGACTTTATAAAATCAGTAACGATTGTCAAAAAGACGTTAATTGCAGTCGAGTCATGTATGTTACAGTCCGATATGATCACTATACTTCTGTGCAATAATTCGTTACTATTATTAAAATAAATAACCACTGGAAATATTGTCGATTGATCATTATTCCAGTGGAATCCTGGTACTGCATTTTGGATAACAAATTTGTAGTTCTCGGCAAAATCACAAACTACAAGAAATTCATCGGTTCCGAGAGACTCTTTAAGAGATTTCATGAATATTGCTTGCGATTTTACAATAAAAGCATGAGGCAAAAGTTCTGTAATTTTTTCACAAAAGTCACTGGTGAATTCTGATTTTTTAGTGAAAAATAATTAAAGTGGTAGTGAAATAATATAAAGTGTAATTTTGGAAAATGCAATCCACCAGGATGCATTTGTCAGGCAATATTTTATATTTTTAGATAAAGAAATCAAAATTATTGATTTCTTGATTAAGGGCATGATTTAACTTTTATGTGATTGTACAATACATAGATTTTAATTACTAAAATCTAATAATTGGATCGTAAATTGCCATACGTCTTAGTTAATTTCATATTTGATTTGATTTTTACGCATATTTGAATGTGTTCTTGTGTTTTATGTTATGTACAATCGACATAAATACATTCTTGAAGCGTGATACATAGCAAAACCAACAAATTGTTTATACAGGCCGTCTCGTTCGCTTTTACACAGGTCCTATCAAGGAAATGTACTATATGAGCTGTTATTTTTGAAAGTGGTATAGGTCCATATTTTGTTGAAACGAGTTAATAAAAGAATAGAGAAACAATAAATGCAAAAATATACGGGATTTTGAATTTTCTTATTTTTTGCACAAGTATTAGAGATGCTTGTTTTTATTTTGGCTATAAATTTCTTACCGTTAGAAAGATTATACTGTCATTTGTCTATTGTTATCATTAACTTAATTTTTTTGAAACTGGACTTGTACCACTTTCAAAAATAGCAGCTCATATATTATTGGTTTTTGTAACATAATAGTTAAACAACAACAAAAACAGAAAGACATTTTTGTTGGTTTTGGTATAGTTGTCACAAATATTTTGGTATTGATCCTTAGATCAGGAATGTTTGTATGTAGCTATAAGGGTATTATCTGTATATAATATAATGAAAACATGATAAGTGGAGACTACTATGCACATGGAAGACTGTAGAAATATTTGCTTTCAATGTGTGTTGGGGGTTTAGTATATAAGAATCTGTTATTTATTTTGGTAGTGATGTGCAAAATCGATCTTTTTCGTTCTGGTTTGTTTATTTTCTCATATGTTTTTCAACAAAACAGATCGATTTAGTCCATCACTATATTTTGTTTTTGTTTTCTTTCCTTGTGTTTTTTGTATCCATCAAACAACTAGTGTTCTTAATAAAACATGATCTATACGAACACAACGAAAATTTTAGTGTATTCGACTAATTGAGTAAATTTGAGTCACATCAGAAACCGCAATATATGTATAATACATATGTATAAAATATTATACATATTTAGCTATGATTAAAGATTAATTTTCTTACAGGGTATTAATAAACTGCATTAAATTATGTCTAGTTAGTTTTTATTAATATTAATAGTTTATAAATTAACTAATTATGTAAATAAGTACTAATTAGGAAATATTATTTTTAAGTTGAATTGAGATTTGGTTTGCAACACACAATGACGTATTTATTTATGCATGCCAAATTTTGATTAAACGAATGTGAACAACGTGGAATTATGTAAAGGCAAATTGTTATGCTAAATGTATTGAACTTAATTAATTAACTTAATGGATTTTTTGAAGTTTAGGTTACAATTTTTACATACAAACGTAAATTTTACTGAAATGGTACACCGATAAATTTTTAAGAAAATAACGTTTTAGGTTCCTTTCATTGATTTATTATTTTACTTCCTTTGCATGCTTGATTTTGCAGGATAATATCTGTGCCCACAGCCAATAGCTGCTTGAGTCGAGTTTGTTTTCCAAAATAGTTTTGCCAATAAACAGCCGTCAAACAATAAATTAATGTACAGAAAATGTTTGAAGCCCAAATAAAGTCGCGTTTTTGGACAATATAAAATTTGTTATACAGAATTCAAGCAAATATCTAAACTCTTTCAAAAATTTCATTAGATCTAAATTTTATGTGATTTTGTTAGATAGGCAGTTCTTGCAAAATAGAAACCACTCAAACGGGAAGCTAAAATAACTTTAGCAGTTTTTCCCTATTTTATAAATTAAAATCCATACAATAAACAAAACATAAGTAGTTTTTCTACTTCAATTTATTACTTATTCCATAACTTAAGCTAAAACATAGGCACTCTTATTTTCAATTTTATGAGCTAAAGAAAAATAAAATTAAAAAAATATGAACTAAGATGAAGTAGCAATGCTTACTGGTCTTCGATGCCATCTTTTTCTGTCAAATCTGGATGAGTATCTGGCATATCTTCAGTTTGCAGGGCCTCATGAAAGGGATGAACTCGTCTGTCTATTAAAGGAAGTAAATCCATTAGATCCTTCTTTTTGGCAGAACTTATTTTTAGTTGGGCTGAATAACATTTTTGAAGCTCTGAAGACGGTATATTATTAAAACCCCTACATCGTATATTCAAATTCCGAAATGGTTCATTATCGCTTAATGTAGTCTTGAATTGAATACTTCCGGAATCCTTAGTAAATCTAAGCCATTTTACCTCGTTCCACAGAAACTTTTGCCCATTTTCATCTACTTTGCGCCACATTAGTTTCGTTTTAATAAGCAATAAGGGAGAAGTTCAGAATATCAGCTTGGTTCATTTCGTGGACAAGAAATCTGTTTCCAGCACCAACGGATCTTATAATTTGATACCAATCCCTAGGCTCGTGTATTTTGATAGTGTTTTTTTTCTTTTTTCGCTCGATAACTGAATGATCCGAATCGCACTCCATATGACTATGCCCAGAAACCATAAATTTATGGTCAATTAGCTCCAAGGGACTTTCGTTTAAGTTCTGCATGAATAAATAAAACATTGTTGCAACGAACGAATTTTTGTTTTGACCGCTACAGTTATCGCTGTAAAATACTATGAATTTGGTTGTAAGCGAGACGCTTTCCAAATGCCGGTAAATGCAAGATGCGATTTCATTGCCTCCTCTTTGTGCAATAGCCTCATGCCACATATAGCAGTGTTCTTCATTGGTACTACAGTCATATGCACCGTTAAATTGAACGTTCATAATTGACGTTTATAAAAAGATAATGATGTTCTTAAGTATGGCGTTGGCAAGCATTGTTGCAAATCACAAGTGAAAACCTTAGCTTCGGGACAAGTTGTGGCTAAAATTTTGTCATTTTCCTTTGTTTTGAACGCAATGTCTGCATCTTGGTGATGCTCAGTTTGTTCCATTAGTAATTTACGTTTCTCTTCTTGATCAGCAACATTAATTTTCACGGCTAGGATTTCACACTTATTGCAAGTGTCAGTTTTTGAAGATTTAAATTTTAAGTTCATTGTTTTAAATATCTCCGATTATTTTGAGATTGAAACCGGTTTTTCCCTATGTACAGCTCGTACATTTTCGAAATAGTTAGATCGCTTTGTAGGTATTTTTTTTGCCGTATCACGTCTGGTATAATGACTCTCGTACGCTGGGAAACTGTTGATGTGGTCATGTATATCTCGTATTTTCTCATCGGTTATTTTATTTATCGCCGCTCCTTTTTTACGTTTATCTGGAGTAATTGATGAAACTGATGAATTCAGCTTTTTGGCTATAGCAGTTATGAGAAAGCCGTCTGTTTCACTAAGAGTAAGTTTAAAACATTTTTGGCACACGTTCATCCTCTTTGTCTCTATTTCAAAGAAATAATACGTAGTATGATCTCGTCTTCGTGGTGCTACCGCATTTTTTTGAAGAGTTTGAGTTTTTTTCTCACGGATTTCTATCAAACCTGTAAATAATTTAGAATATTGTAGTTGTTATAGAAACCTAAAGAAATTTTCCTCACCTGATACAAAAGTAAGCCTAAGATTATAGCTGCCTAGCTCCCAATACGTATTAAAAATAATACATTGCTGTTCATACGATATGTTGAGACAACATTTTTTTCGACACATCGAAAGCGCTATACACACTCGAGCGTTGACTTTTTTACCTTTCGTATTCAAATACGATTGACCTTTATTACGTGCGGCTTGTATTTTCTTCAATTGCTTCTTTGTGGACATTTTCCTCCCTACAGAGTTTATCACAGAGGCGGAAGATTCTGCATTATTCGCAACATTAGTTAAATTGTCATGTTGATAATTGTGTGATTCCGAATCGCTTGCCAAATTGCTTTCCAGTTCTTTACCCATCATTTCAATGTCGCTATCAGTGTCATAGTTGCTTGATATCAAGGGATTATACCTAATTAGGATCTTCTATGCTATCGTCACAATCTTCGGCAAATTCACCTTCATTTTGTTCTGGATAATTAACAATAGGGAAGTTTGTTCCATCATTTTCTTGAAATGTTTTGTATAAACAAAAAAATACACAAAAGATATTAAATTTGATTTCCTGATCCTGGAAATTCATCTACTTGCTGTCGCTGACAGTTTTGTTGAACCACAATATTTTGAGTTGTTGCTCCATCTGCCAAATATCTAAAAAATTAAACAGTTAATTAAAAAGGCGATAACTTTAATCGTCCAACTTACCGTTAGTTGCTTTGTTTAATCTATCCTCAACTTCATTATTGTGTGGAGTTGGAGGTCCCAATTTAGCTTGAGCTAGCGAAACCATCATAAGTAAACGTTTCATTTTTGTAAATTTTAAAACACTAACGTAAATCACGAGCCACCTTATAAATTTTTTAAATATAGTATAAAAATAATATTTATTCACTCTTGATAATTACTGCTTAAGTACGTTTTACATATCAAATAAAATTTATATAACTTCTAAACAATATTTTATTTTTCACCATGAACAAAAAATAACACGCAATAACTGCCAAATAACAGTTAATTTTCCCGTTTTTATTTTTCGATTATTAAAAAAGGGAAATGACTGCTTAAGTCACGTTTATGGTAAAAAATTTGAAAATTTCAATTTGAAATAACTGCTGAACTCGAGTTTAATTTTGAATATTTTCCAAACCTGCAATGTGTTCGACATAAGAAAACAACTTAACTAGAAATAAATCGAAAACAATTTATTATTACTTATTCAAGTTAAATTAAAAACGACTTTAGCAGTTCTTTTAAAATCATTTATGAACTGTAAAGACTTTAGCTGTTTCAACTATTTTGAATTCTTTTGGTACTAAATAAGCTACAAATTTCTCGATTAGGTTGAAATATAGTTTAAAAATAGAGAACTAATAATTTGATTAAAACCAAAAAATCGAGTAAAGTCGACTTTGGCGGTTGTTGGTTGTGACCACAGATATGTCCATAAACGGAGCCGAAGTTTTATGGTGTATATAAATATAAATTCCGTAGATTTTGATTTTTGTTTATCTTAATTATGTCAACAAGATTAGTAAATTAAAACATTAATTATAATAATAATTGTTGATGTCCTGATTTAGATTTAAAGAATCCTGAGTTCTGGCATTGGTTTACAGAGAAACGAGCATCTAATCATGTAGTTAAAATGGCTATCTTGTACTAACCTGTTTATCATTTATTGTACTAATAATTTGCTATATATTAATCGCTTAGGAGTCCCAACTTATAATCATATTCTATTCATCGGTTTTGGTATGTGTAAATGAGTGTATACGATGTGTGATCGTGAATACTGAAGATCCTGTTATAATAATTATTCATTTAAGTAATAAAATTTGATATTATGGTGTTTTATTAATTAAATTTAGTTTTCAGAGTCGCCTGGAAATTTTTATATTAATTTTATTTGTTGATTCTTCATATACTTATAGTATTTAATTGAATTATTGATAAGTCTAGGTGTTGTGGTGCTGTAACATTATCATTTAAATCATTTTATATAAATTTTATAAAATAATTGGATCTATAATTATGTATTTTCTTTTTCTGGTTCGGTAGGAAATAGATGATTGGTTTTAAGTTAAATTTTATGTTTAAATGGTTTTTAATGTTTATGTTAATCCTTGTTGCAGTACGTAATAATTAATTAGTTAAATATAAAAGGACTATGAATAAGGAAATAAGTGTTGTTATTTTATATTTTTCTTAAATATTTTAGCAGGTAAATGAATGATAAGCGGACAGGGGTGAAATTACAACGTTATTAATAATTTTTTTAAGTCCTGTTATAAATTTAGGGAGTCCTGAGTATCCGACCCAGGATTCCAGGACATGATCATCTAATAATGTAGTTAGATTGTGCTGTCTTGTGCTAATCTTTTTATTATGTTGTGTTTTGTTCATTAATGTATATTAATTAATTTAGTTTAAAAATATTTAAAGGGATCTCTTCCTTAATATGTTAATAAATAATCCAATTTTCAGAATATATCATAGTTCCAGAATTAATCATTATTATAGGGATTAAATTAATCCTGAGTTTCAGAATTAAATTTTAGCTTGAATCAACGCTCCAGGATCAAGAAGTAGTAAATTAGCTGTAGTTTGGAAATTGTGTTGTCCTGTGCTAACTATTTTACTATATAATTACTAACAATTTACTAACTATCGGCTATACCTAGGTGTCTGTAACCGGGCCGATTCTGTCACTTCTAACTATCCTATCCTATCCTTCGGTTTTGTTATGTGTGAAAGAGTGCACGGTGGGACCCGGCCAGGGGTGGACATGATCATGTCACATTTATGTGATATCGCGAGTGGTTGTGCTCGCCTTGTTGTAATGGTGCTTATGTATCTTTAGTAAGGTAAGCACTCACCTGTGTTATAAAGTTGGTGTGACAGTTTAATGACCACATCACTAACACGGGATTTCTTGCTTCATAAGCTTGGCCGTGCATTCATATCAATCAATCAATCAATCAATCATAAGTCACTGGTGAATTCTGATGAAACTACCGTTAAAGTTTAAAGGGTTGTCCGTGGCTTTGAAATCCAATATTGATACGTCAACTCATCGATATCATTTTCTTCAAAAATCTCGTTCAGAAAATTTTCGAGTACATCGATTCCAGGACAATTTTTACACTCGCCAAAATAGCACGCTGACGATGGATTCTGACAAACAATCATTTTTAAACAATCACTATATTCAATTACAGGTGTCGGAAGATCACTTGTCAATCTTCGTAAATTAAAACCTGAAAATAATTTTTAAAAAAACATGGAATTAAACGCATAATTTAGGGAAAATAATAATCATAAAGCAAAATTTGAATTTCATACTAACCTAGTATCATGAGCTTTATGTTCTGGTGGACTGAACATACACACACAGTATGTGTACCACTGGATCCTGCTAGTACACAATACTTAGGGCGTAATGAAGCAAATATAGAAAATCCAACTTTACATCCAGGATACTCCAATTTAAATAGCTCATATAACTCTTTTAAATTTAATAAAATAAGCCTTTTTTGAATGTGCTCACGTAGGCTAACAGACACGAAATCTTTCATACCCGGCATATTAATACTCGTTTCATCATCAACATAGAACTTCAATACCTTTGATTTAACATCTTCAGATAAAGGTCGGCCTAGAAATAAATGTTTTAAATCCAGAAATAGAATTAGTTAGAAGAAGATTTACATATCAAATTAAATTTGATTTACCTGGTTTTGAATCTGGTAATGATAATATTCCACGTCGTTCTCTCAAAGACTTTGAAACTTTGACAATATGTTTTCTTGTTTCCATTATATCGCAAACTTTATAAACACTCCAATCTGGTGGTATTAAAGTGAGAATTTGAATTTGTTCTTTTTTAGTAATATCTTTATCATGAAATTTTTTTTTTAAGGTTTCAATTGTGTCTAAAAATTCTTGCGCGAGTATTTGATCATCAGTTTTTTTTTCTCTAAGGCAAAAGCAGTTGACAAATGCGTGTTTACGTCAATAATTTTTTTTTTCTAAATATTTATGGTTAGTTAATTTTCTTTGAGCGATAGGAGACTGATTTAAAAATTTTAAGGCATCGTTGATGACAGGCAATTGTGTATTGATACTCAGTAAAGAATGACTACTACTCAAAGATGTAGATTGACCGGATAATGAATCTATTCCTACAAAAATAAGCAGTGCAAATATTATTTCAAAAAATACCAAATCGATAGTTTATAAAGTTAATTGATAAGCACAAAAATTATGTTTAAAATTATACCTGATAAGTTTCGGTCGAGAAGTTCTCCAACAGCATCTATCTCCTCAATATCAGAAGTAGCATCATTACTACTACTTACAGATATTGTTTCTTCGTCTTCTATTTCTTCTTTTTCTTCTTGTTTTAAAATGAGATACAATTTTTTCCGACAAGCTGTACATAGATAATCGGTACTACCGATATTGAACTTCGATTGTATATGAATAGACGCTAACCTCAAAGACTTCTTTACTACGTGACTATTTAAATTAAATGGATTACAGCACACATTGAATTGTTTGAAAGTTGACATTATGTTGTATAGGATTTTCCAATAAGAGGTTTCCGTTTGAATAGCTTGCTTTTTGGGCAGCTGTCAATTCTGAAGCTGTCATCTTTTGACATTTGACAAGTAAAAACTACGCCATTACTAAAAATGGTACGATACACGCTTCAACAACGCAATGAAATTATTAAAATTCACTAAATGAAAAATCTGAAAAACCATATTCAGTTATGAGGCCCATTTTCACCTCGGAGGCTACGTTAATAAGCAGAATTGTTGCATTTGGGGCTCAGAAAATCCAAGAATGATTGTTGAAGAGCCTCTCCATCCTCAACGTGTCACTGTTTGGTGCGATTTTTGGGCTGGCAGTGTGATTGGACCTTACTTTTTCGAAAATGAGGCTGGTGCAACTGTTATGGTGAATGGATTGCGCTACCGAGCTATGATTAATGATTTAATTAGAAGATATTGAAGATATTGATGTGAACGACGTTTATTTTCAGCAAGACGGCGCTACGTGTCACACAAGCAACGAAACAATCGCAATTTTGCAAGAAACATATCAAAATGAAACCTCTGATTGGAAAACCCTATATTAACAAATAAAATATTCTACAAAGTCAAAACAATAAATGAAACACAAAAAAAAAATTAATTAATTTAAAAATTAACAGTGTTGCGAAACGGAAAAAAATGTATAACGTTATATGTTTCGTTACTCTCCAATTAAAAATTTTGGTATCGTTCCGTTTTCCGGTATTGTACCAAAATATTATTTCGTTACGTTATGGTATAACGTTACAAAATATTAATTTTTTATTTTATGTAACTTGCTCTATTTAATTGAATGAAAAAAAAAAATTAATTAATTTAAAAATTTTAAAAAAATTAGAACCCATCATTATCCCATTACGAGACTAGGCTTAAAATTTGTGTTTTGGAAAGTAATATTTTTGAAAATTTAAAAAAAAAAAATCGAAGTATACAAACAATCTTAAAATCCCTGTTTTAACTTTAATATAAAAAAAAACAATCAAATTCATAATGAATAATTTTTTGCATAAATTTTTCAGAAAATTCATCAAAAAACACGAATTTAAAAAAAAAAAGACCCAAATCGGACAATTTTCCACCAAGTTATGACTATTTAAAAAAAAAATCCTTGAAATCTTCCAAAATTCATACCTCCCGATTGGCTGGATGAAAAAATTTGAAAAAAATCATAAAAACCTTTTTTGAGGAATAGAAAAAAATGCCCAAATTTTAGCGAAATAGGAGATGCAAAATCCATCGGTAGGGTGAGTTGGCATGGAATGCCCGACATGCAAAAAAAAAAAATGAAAATAAATATAAATATTGGTTAAATCAATTATGTCAGTATTAGGTACAAATAAAAGATGGTCTTGTCTTTTTTATTGACACTTACATCAATAATAGGTCAAAAAGCGATATTTTTATAACCTTTATTCCAAAAATTATGTGTAATGTTTCATTAAACGGGTTTTGGGTTTCATTTTAAATTTAAAGTAAAATTTTACTGCCCTAATTCTGACACTAATATTTTAATATCAGTTTTAGTATTAGTAATAAGTTCACTCATGCCTCAGTATAGACTCCTAAGTATGAATGTCAGTATAATGATAAAAACTTAATTTCTTATTAAATTATTTTAACTTCATTTTCTACATAACATTTATTTAATAATTCATTTGTTCTGCAATAAGTTACATTTCCGTAACCACAAAACTAATTCTAATTTTTCGAAACATTTAATGATAATAAATCTCCTTAAAGACATATTTCAGTATTATATCCAAACCTGTCAGTAAAGCACTATTAATTTTTGTTAGAATGGCAACCAAATTAAAACATCTTCAGTACAGCCAGAATGACCTTACCGCTGCACTTGAAAAAATAGGAAATGGGATGACGCAAGCAACAAAAAAAAAATACAAAATTTCAAGGACCACATTGCTTGGTCATTCAACTATTTTAATTTTTATTTATTTATTTATTTATAGTATTTTATAAATAATTTAGTATTAAAAGGAAAAGCACACATGGAAACAAAGCAATCGAAACAAAAAAAAAATGGAGGTGTGGCCAACACACGACTTTCTTTTACGAAAAGAGAATTTTGAGAAATTTTATTTTTTTAAATTTTTTTTTTTAATTTTTAATTTTTTATTTTTATTTGTTTTTAATTTTTGGAAACATTTTGTATTGAGTAGTTTTTTGTTAACCTTATACTTTTTAAGACATTTGCAAAATAAATTTTCTGGACCAAGGGAGTGGCCACTTCCGGTTAGCCGATTTGGAGTAAAATTCACTGGGACCTCCCAATTTATCAAAAAAGCTTAAATCTAAAGTTTCAGTTCGATTGGTTAAACCATCTGAGCTGTAGAGAGGACACAGACAGACTGACAGACTGACAGACAGACAGACACCATTTCGAAACCCACGTCCAAAATTTTCATGATTACTATACTTTATTTTACTAGAGTAAAAGAAAGTAAAAATTTAATGAAGTTGCTTCCATTAGGCATAAAAACCTCTTAAATTGTTTTAAACAATTTTCACCTCATGCTTACACATTCTATTTTGAGCAGTAGCTCATTTACAATAAAATGTACAGCACGAGGTGAAATAATATTAAAAATTAACAATAATAACAAAGTTAATAAAAATAAATTAAAAAACTACGTATTGCCCATCAATCACGTCACTCCAAAAATTTTGACCTAAATAAATTTGCCGATCGTAATCTCTTAATTTCCAATGGGATTGAATTCCAAAGGGAAACTCCCCTAACATAAAATTACTTGTTTAACGACCTACAAAAATGTTTACCCTGAATTAGGCGGAAATTAGAGGAATGAAACCTACTAAACATTAATTTCCTATATAGATAACAAGGCTCCTTAGCTTTTAGAAGATTAAAAATAAAAAGACAAAGGCGAAATTCGTAAAAAATAGATAAACTACATTCTAAAACAAGGCTAGAGTAGGCAGAAATATGATCGAACTTCCTAAAACCAAAAATAAACCTGGTACAAGCATTGAAACATCTTTGGAGAACATTCATATTTTGCTGAAGTATACCGAATAAAACTATGTCACCGTAAATAAAATGAGGAAGAAGATAAGACAAAAACAATTTTTTCCTAAACCGACTATCAGAAAATCCAACTACTTTATACAAACAACTAAGCATGCCAAAGACCCTCTTACTAATAGTAACTAAATGGTCACCCCAAGTAAGAGTTTTATTAATAACTAAGCCTAAATCCCTAACAGTATTTGAATATTCAACTGTTCCAGAAGAACTAAAATAAAAGACTGGATCATTTATATAGGAAAAGCAGGATTTCTTGCAACAAAATACCAACTTGTGGATAGTATTCAGCTGTTACTGAAACATTTAAAACCTGAAAACTATTTTAAAGACGGAAGGCCCGGTAAACAATGGTAGGAGAGATTTTTGAGAAGAAATCCCGAGATATATCTAAGCGAGTCACGCAGCATTTAATTAAAAGCCGTGCGCTTATTAGAGAAGAGGATATTCGTCACTGGTTTGAACAAATTAATCACAATATGACAGACAACAAAATAATTGAAGTCATCTATGATCCGGATCGAGTATTTAACAGTGATGAAAGCGCATTTTTACTAGCGCCAAAAGAAAAGTGTGAGAAGACGGTGTATAATTTTTCCCACAATGATGAGAAGAATGCTTTACAACCCTCATCATGGTAAGTGCTTCAGGGAGTATTCCATTTGCTCCGATTCTGGGTGAATGACCAGCGAGGTATTCTACGAATATATAGCAAATTTTTTTGTACCATGGCTGAAACAAAACGGAGCCAAATTCCCGCAGTAATGCGATTCATAATGTATCTCATCTATCACTAAGTTTAAGTGAGTTTTGCAAAAAACATCAAATAATATTGATAGTGCTTTATCCGAACGCAACACACCTTTTACAACCTTTCGCAACACACCTTTTAGATGTAGGCATTTTTCGGCCTCTCAAAAATGAGTGGAAAACGGCTGTTCATAACTGGAAGTTAAAAAATGAAGGGAAAAAACTAAAAAAAAGAGTTTGCTCCGTTACTGGCGACAATTTTATGCTAATGGGGTTAACTACGGAAAAATGTTGAAGCATTCCGAATTAAACACTTCAACTACTATTACTAGCAGCAACGGAAGGTGACCAGAATCGTTTTTAAAAACATTTTAGTCATTTTTATCGGAGGGTGTTAGTGCGTCTCACTAGGGTAGGGGTTAACCGTCTATAGCCATGTATCTCATTTCGTGGTCTATATTCCAACGCTGCAACTATGTAGAAACCACCGAATCTGTCTAGTATACCTCCACGTGGTAACACCCGGGCAACGATGTGAAGCATCGGCGAAATACTAGAGGCGAGTGCAGTACACTATAAATGAGCTAAAATGGAGAGGCAAAGTATTTCTCAACATGTTTATGTTGACCTTCGATACTGATGAAGATATCGAAATAATTTATCAAATTAATACATCTTGGGGTGCAAAGTGGTTATTCAGCCTCTAAGAAGATCTAAGCTTATACCATAATGTAAACAATGTCAAGTCTATGGACATACACAAAAATATTGCAACAGGGAACCCAGGTGTGTCAAATGTTTAGGTAAACATCATACTAAAGATTGTGTAAAAGCCCAAAATGTTCAACCTAAATGCGTTCACTGTGGAGAAAACCATCCGGCTACATACAGAGGATGCAGCGTTGCTATTGAACTGCAAAACATCAAAAATAAGAACGTGATTGCTAGAAATCCAAGTTTATTCTGGAAGCAAGCGGTTAAGATGAACCGAACCAAAGTAAATCGTAGACTGTCGGGAACTACTCAAGGACAATTTGGTAAAATGACTTATGCTCAAGTAATGATGAGCAACGGAAATCCAGGAAAAACTGCTCAAAATGACGATATAAGTCAAACACTTAAATAATTTTAAGCAGACTAAATAAATTTGATGAGCGAATACAGAAACTAGAGTACGACACTAAGGGAGCCATCCCTAAACAGAAAAATGGCAAACGATGATGCAACATCAACAAGAACTGCAAGTGGTCCTGGACACAGAAAAAATCGATGTATGTCTCATCACGGAAACACACTTCACTAGACAATCAATCATTAAATTTAAAAATTATCAAATATATCACACTATTCACCCTGGAAACACTGCAAAAGGAGGTAGCTATGAGGAGTTAAAATATGAAACGGAAGAAATACAAGCAACTGCTGTTATTGTCAAATCTAAAAGTAGTTCTATTTGTATTACTAGTATTTACTGCCCAACGAAGCACTCTGTACTTGGAGGAGACTTTAATGTAAAAAATGTCGACCGGAGATCCAGATTAACAACGGCTAAGGGTAAAGAACTCCTAAAAGCTATCAGAAAATGCAGTTGTGAAGCCCTCTTTACTGGAAAACCAACCTACTGGCCAACTGATCCAAACAAAGTACCAGATCTGATTGATTTCTTCATAATAAAGAACATCTGCAAATTATGTACAAGTAAATTAAAGCCATGACTTAAACTCTGATCGTTCACCAATACTTGTAACGTTAAGTGAAAAAATCATTCAGAAAGAAAGAAACCCATTCCTAGTATATAATCACACTAATTGGGCATGCTTTAGACTATCGCTAGAAAAAAAAATTAACTTAATGGTACCATTAAAGACTGAAGAATAATTACCAAAAGAAAATACTCCGGAAATTAGGGAACTCCTCGCAGAAAAAAGAAGAGCGAGAAGAGTATGGCAACAAACAAGGGCCCCCTAAGATAAAACTCATTTGAACAATCTCACTCAACAATTAAGAAGAGAGATCAAAGAATTGAAAGATGAATCAATCAGCAACTATTTAAGAAAATTAACTAATGATAACAGTACTGATTATTTTCTTTGGAAAGCAACCAAAAGAATCAAAAGACCAATAATGCAGATTCCCGCAATAAAAATAGCAGGTGAGAAATGGACTAGAAATAATGAAGACAAAGCTCGAGAATTTGCTGAATACCTCGAAAAAATATTCCAGCCACATGAAGACCAAACGTTGGAAGCTGAGATAATAACTGAACAAGGTGTGCAAGAAAGTAAAGAAATACTACCCACGAAAAAAGCTCCTGTGTACGATCTTATTACTGTAGAAATCCTAAAAGAACTGCCAAAGAAAGCTCTGGTGAAACTCACCAATCTTATAAATGCAGCATTTAGAATCAAAAGTGTACCAAGCTTATGAAAAATTGCAGAAGTAATTATGATCGCAAAACCTGGGAAACCACCACACATAACATCGTCTTATAGGCCAATTTCGCTATTGCCAGTCATGTCCAAATTATTTGAGAAGCTTCTGGTAAAAAGATTAAATCCGATAATCGAGAGTAAAAACTTAATCCCAAATCATCAGTTCGGTCAACACTCAACAATTGATCAAGTACACAGAATAACCAGTATAATTGAGAAAGCATTAGAGGAGAAAAAAGTCTATTCAACAATATTTCTAGACGTTGCACAAGCGTTTGATAGAGTGTGGCATGAAGGACTTAACCACAAGTTAAGGAATCTTCTACCAATGCAACTTGCTAAGATACTGGAATCTTACTTGAAAGATAGGTTCTTCGGGATTAAGTTACATGATACCTTTTCTGAATTGAAAGAAATCAATGCAGGAGTTCCGCAGGGCAGTGTATTAGGGTCAGTTTTATACCTACTATACACTTATGACAAAAACGATGTAATACAGAGACGTCTCGTGAACATTTATTTTCAAAAAAATAAAAAAAACAACAACAACAAATGAAAAATACAGTAGAACTGTAATAACTTTATCTTCTTAAACCCTTTAAATCAGACTTTCTGCTGTTAATTTCTTCTTACCTCTTACTTCTTTTTGATTTGCGTTTGACTTTGAATTGAGTTTGCTCTACGAGTATAAAAATATAAAAAACAAATCGAACAAAATTTCGTATTTCTCACTACTTTTATTTTTGTTTATTTTTTGTGTTTACAATTTTTATGTGTGAGTACGTACATCCCTTTAAACAAAATTTGTGATAGTTTGCAACAAATAAATAAAAAACATTTTGAGATGCATAGAAAATAAACGCATCTCGTATAGTTTCCTAATAAGTTTATGTTATTGGTTTTGGATTTTTTAACCTTTATTTAACCTTTTCCCGGCTGAATAAAAAAAAACTACATATTTCGTCTGGAGTTCATATTTTGTATATAAAAATAAAGCGAATTTATGTTACTAACATGGGTGTACATTGCGTTATGAACTATTTGTTGTGCCAAGCTGGGAATATACATATGATTATGATACTTACTAAATGTGGCATTCTAAATTGAATTTTAGATGAAGCTCTGGAATATGGCCAAGTATAATGGAACTTGTCTATTTCTCAACCGCTTATAATGAAATTTTTTATGTGCGTTTGAAATGGGATTTTAAAACGATTTTTAAAAGAAGTTCTGACATATGACCAAGAATGATGGCACTTGCCTATTTCTCAACCGATTATGATGAAATTTGACAATTGCATTGGAAATGGGATTCTAAAATGATTTTTGGGTAAAGTTCTGGAACATGGCCAAGTATAATGGAACTTGCCTATTTCTCAACTAATTATGATGAAATTCGGTTTGTGCGTTGGAAATTGGATTCTAAAATGATTTTTGGAAGAAGTTCTGGAATATGGCAAAGTAGGATGGAACTTAGCTATTTCTAAACCGATTATAATGAAATTCGACTTGTACAATGGAAATGAGATGTTCAAATGATTTTTAGATGAAGTTCTGGAATATAACCAAGTATGATGTAACTTGTCTATTTCTTAACCGATTTTGATGAAACTTGACACGTGCGATAGAAATGGGATTCTAAAATGATATTTAGATGAAGTTCTGGAATATGGTCAATTAGGAAGGAACTCGGTTATTTCTCAACTGATTAAGATGAAATTCGAATTGTACGATGGAAATGAGATCTTCAAATCATTTTTAGATGAAGTTCTGGGGTAAGGCTAAGTAGGATGGAACTTGGGTATTTCTTAACCGAGTACGATGAAATTCTACATGTATGATGGAAATGCGATCTTCAAATGATTTTTTTGGTGAAGTTCTGGAATATTGCCAAGTAGGATGGAACTTGTCTATTTCTTGAACGATTTTGACGAAATTCGACTTGTATGATGGAAATGGGATCTTCAAATGATTTTTAGATGAAGTTCTGAAATATGGCCAACTAGGATGGAACTTGGCTATTTCTTGAACGATTTTGACGAAATTCTACTTATACGACGGAAATGGGATCTTCAAATGATTTTTAGATGAAGTTCTGGAATATGGCCCAGTAGGATAGAACTTGCCTATTTCTTGAACGATTTTGACGAAATTCGACTTGTATGATGGAAATGGGATCTTCAAACAATTTTTAGATGAAGTTCTGAAATATGGCCAACTAGGAAGGAACTTGGCTATTTCTTGAACGATTTTGACGAAATTCTACTTATACGACGAAAATGGGATCTTCAAATGATTTTTAGATGAAGTTCTGGAATATGGCCAAGTAGAATGGAACTTGGATATTTCTTGAACGATTTTGATGAAATTCGACAAGTGCGATACAAATGGGATTCTAAAATGATATTAAGAAAAAGTTCTGGAATATGGCCAATTAGGAAGGAACTCGGTTATTTCTCAATCGATTATGATAAAATTTTACTTGTGTGTTTACAGAGGAGAATACAATTTTGTGAACAATTAAAATTGTTGGTTTAGAAATTCGATATGAAGTCTTGCAACTATGTCAAAGGTGTTAAAGATTTTTGCTATTAGATTGATTATTTACTAGAAGATATTTTTCCGCAATTATTTTAAAAACACTTTTGATTGAAATATAATGTGACTCTAAAGAAATAAAATAAACTTTGTTTGGGGGATTTTACTAACAATTGAGCTAATAAAAAGTAAAATGAGGGGGCATTAGAATAAATATTACCTGTCGCACTGTCACAAAGCTGGTTAGAAACACTTTCTATACAATAAGCATTGAGAAGCATAATGGAGATTGGCTGAAAAGAATCTCTATTTGAATTGCGGAAAAGCCGGTCTTTCTTATTTTTAGAATTCTTTTAATATACAATTTAAAATTAGTTTAGGCAAAGCGAGAAAACGCTAGTAATAAATCAGAAAGAGTTCTAAATATGACGAAATTGACAATTCTGTACTACACCTATTCATGCTGTCATGTTTTTTGGCCATAACACAGCTTTTCGAAATTGTTTTTGTAACACGACACAAGCATCATGAATAACATGAGATAGTATTGGGCGCTTTCAGCTCTATCAACTGTTGGCAATATGTTGACTAAAATAACCCTGTTGTTTTCTGAATGCCCCGATTTATCGAAAATTTCATGGCAATGTTATGTATCGAATGTCATTTTTCCCATCAGTAAATTTTGAAAGCCAACATGTTGCGGGACCTGAAAGCGCCCAATGGCACCCATTTCCAACCCATTGAAAGCTTACTAAAAGCGATTGCCTTGGAGTGAGTGCTTTAATTTCCGACTTTATTTTTTAAAGCCAACATAACAAAAATTCGTCGATCTCATACTGTTTGAATAATAATTCAAATCGAATCATTTTTGACGTCAAGAACGACGTGATGATAATTATATTTAGCAAAAATCATGGAACATATCAAACACCTGATAAATAAAAGCACATAAGCAGCACGGTTATTGTACAATTGAAATTGTAATTAAATTAGTATTTTATATAAAAACTGCTAATACTTAAGCAAATTAATTAATGAAATATATGTATTATTAGGTAAAAATTATATTAAATATAAGTGATAATTATAATAATTATTATAATAAGTGATATATGCAAAATGAAAAGTTTGTGATCGAATAGACCCCTTGTTTGATTCATAAATTTATTTTAGAATTATGTTCATTTTACACTTTACAGGGATATCAACTACAGTTTCGTTAAATAGACTACAATTTAAAATGATCAGGCAATCAAGAAGCTATAGCAATATTTTTTGAGGTTTTTTTCTAAATAGGGAAATTCATGAAAACTTGGGAACTTTGCTTTAAAATTAGATTTACCTATACCAGGAGGGATGTACGTGTGATTTTTATTCCAGAAATGGTGGAAAGATCCCCTGAGGATGTTAGGCCTTACAGATCCATTAGCCGCACATTATTTATTCTGAAAATCAAACCTTGCGTGACCCAACGCCTTCACGTGACCCGACATCATGGTGGATAGACCTGACGTCATGACATCATAAATTGATGACACACTCCGGAAAAAAGAGGTACTATTATGTTCCTTTATTGATATTCCACGGGCTTTTGATAATACCAAATTCAAAGTCCTTCAGGAACAAGGACAAGCATGGGGTATAGACTCGGCCTGATCCTATAAGTAGTTTGCTTCTTTGTAGCATCACGAATAACATGAGATGTTATTAATAATTAATAACAAAATGTTTAATAATAACTATTACTCCTATTATGGTTCTCACCTCACCGAAAAATACAATTCAAATGTGACTAGATTTGTATGAAATTTTTCGGTGAGGTGAGAACCATAATAGGGCTAAGAGATTCTTTTCAGCCAATCTCCATTATGCTTCTCAATGCTTATTGCATAGAAAGTGTTTCTAACTAGGTTTGCTAATTGAGCGACAGTGCGACAGGTAATATTTATTATAATGCCCCCTCTTTTTATTAGCTCAATTGCTAGTAAAATCCCCCAAACAAAGTTTATTTTATTTATTTAGAGTTACATTATATTTCAATCAAAAGTGTTTTTAAAATATTTGCGGAAAAATATCTTCTAGTAAATAATCAATCTAAAAAATCTTTAACACCTTTGACATACTTGCAAAACTTCATATCGAATTTCTAAACCAACAATTTTAATTGTTCACAAAATTGTATTCCTCTGTAAACACACAAGTAAAATTTTATCATAATCGATTGAGAAATAACCGAGTCCCTTCCTAATTGACCATATTCTAGAACTTTTTCTAAATATCATTTTAGAATCCCATTTGTATCGCACTTGTCGAATTTCATCAAAATCGTTCAAGAAATATCCGAGTTCCATTCTATAGAACTTCATCTAAAAATCATTTGAAGGTCCCATTTCCATCATATAAGTCGAATTTCATCAAAATCGTTCAAGAAATAGTCAAGTTCCATCCTACTTGGCCATATTTCAGAACTTCATCTAAAAATCATTTGAAGATCCCATTTCCGTCGTATAAGTATGATTTCGTCAAAATTGTTCAAGAAATAGGCAAATTCCATCCTACTTGGGTATATTCCAGAACTTCATCTAAAAATCGTCGTATAAGTAGAATTTCGTCCAAATCGTTCAAGAAATACTTGGCCTTATTCCAGAACTTCATCTAAAAATTATTTGAAGGTCCTATTTCCATCGTACAAGTCAAATTTCATCATAATCGGTTGAAAAATAGACAAATTCCATACTACTTGTCCATATTCCAGAATCTTATCTAAAAATCATTTTAGAATCCCACATTTAGTCAGTATCGTATTCAAATGTATATTGCTGTTGGCCACAATAAATAACCCATAACCCAATGAAAACCCATCGTTAAATTGTTAATAAAGAAAAAAACAAATAAACATATGTATATTCCCTTTATTCACCGGTCGTGATTCAATTAATACCAGTTTAGCTCTAAATATGTAAACAAATGATCATTTTTTGTTTTATGACGACATTCAATTCTAGTATTAAAGGAGACCTTTAAATTACAAAAACAAGTAAAAAAACGAAAAATAAAAGCAAACACAAAAATGGTTCATTCGCTTTTTCTCTATTTATTTACAAACACGTGGCAGAATTGTGTGACGTCACGAACACGTGACTCGAAACATCGAGCTAACCTTGCTTGAATCATGCTCACCGGTGTACCAGCGCATACATTACTAACTAGTTTAACACACGAAAATTTTTCTGAATACATATTTTTGACCTCGCTCAAAACAATCTCGTATTAGTTGAAGAGTAAATTTAGTCAAAGAGAGAATAATTTTTTTTTTGTTGTTTTTAAAGTATATTGCGTAGGGGCTCACTGTATTGTTCGAAATATAATTTCTACACCCAAATAGGTATTTTCTACACCCAACTAATTTGAATGTTTATTTATTCGACATGAGACGTCTCTATGAAATCTACTATAGTTTTTGCTTATGATCTTCCTACATTAGAAAACAACACAGTGGCAACTTTTGCAGATGATACGGCGATCTTAGCTGTTGGAAAAAGCAACGAAGAATCAACACAGAAGTTACAATCAGCTATAACTTAAATATATAAATGGAAAAAAGATGGAGAATAAAACTAAATGAAGCTAAATCAGTTCACATCAACTTTACAAACAGACGATTCGAACATATTGCGATTACCATAAATCGGGAAATAATACGTAAGAGGTGGTAACCCAGCTAATCAGCTGGCAAATCCACCCTCTAACGAGGCTGGCTCAAAGGATTCTGGGGTGAGCCAATCATTGTTTAACAGCCCTTCTGGGCAACCCATCCCATTTAAACAACAATCCAGGGTGGGTAGATCACCACCACCACCACCACCAATAGCAAACACCTTAGAAAGGGATAACGCCGAACTGCGCAATAAGATTAACGATATAGAAAAGTTTAAATCTAAACAAAGATCTAAAACACTTACAGCGAGGAAACAAGGAGTTAAAAGATGCTCTAAATGCAGTAATGTCTGAGAAAGAAACCACTAAGATAAACAACACCAATGATCATACAGAGGTTACGTATGAAACAGACGAGGAAAAACTCAATAGAGAAACGGGATGGATTGTGAACCGTAACAAGAAAAATAAGAAACGTAATGAACTCCCAACCGGAAGTAAGAATGTACAACTGGACAAAAAAGTGCCACGGCCACCTCCAGTAATAATATCTAATTGCAATAATTATCAGAGTATTAGAAACATCATGGACAACAATCATATAAAATTTCAAGCTACAGCGTTAAATAGTGGTGATATCAAAATAAATGTGACAGACGGTGATAGCTACAGAAAGTTAACAGGAGCTCTTAATGAAGAAAAGACAACATGGTATTCCTACGAAGATAAGCAGACAAGACAAACCAAAGTCATTGCTAAGAAGCTACACGCTTCATGCAAACCAGAAGAGATAAAAGAGTATCTGTTGGAGAAAAAATACAAAATTAAAGAAGTTACACAGCTGTTAAAAAGAGGCGACAAAACACCTCTTCCATTATATATGTTGTCTTTTGAAAGAACAAGAAGACATTAAAAATATTTATGCAATCAGCGAAATACTCCATATGAAAGTGCAAACAGAAGCAGTTAAAAAATCTAAACTGATCCCCCAGTGCAAAAAGTGCCAAGTCTACGGACACGCGCAAAACTTTTGTAATAAGGAGCCCAGATGCGTGAAATGTGTAGGAAAACACCGTACGGCTGAATGTACGAAATCAAAAGACACCCCACCACAATGTGTCAACTGTGGAGAGGCACACCCAGCGAACTACAGAGGTTGCGTTGTTATAAAAGAGCTGCAAAAAATTCGCAACAAAACAAGGGAAACTTCGATAAGTTCCAGGCAAGAAATTAACTAAGCCTCAACAAGAATATCTACAAATTTAAGGCCACACCAAACATTTAACCAGCTATCAAGAACTAATCCAAATGTAACATTTTCTGATGTACTATCTATTGGAAGTTCGAGAAGACAACATAGTCCTCTTTTATTTAATGATTCAAATAATAACCAAACTAATAAAATACTACAAGATATTCTTGACAGACTTAGTTAACAAGAAGAAAAGCAAGAAAAAGCCCTTATATCAATCCTACAAAGGTGAGCCCTACTCGAAAAACATGGCAAATAATTTAAAAATTCTTGCATGGAACTGCAATGGTATATTGCAACGACAAAATGAAATACAACTATTTCTTGATTTAGAAAAAATAGATATATGTTTATTATCTGAAACACACCTTACTACTCAAAGTCATATAAAAATCCGCGGCTACGAAGTTCACTCAGCAGTTCATCCTAATAATAATGCACGAGGGGGCAGTGCCGTGATTATAAAAAAAGATATTAAATACCATCTGCAACAAAAACTTGAAAGTGATGAAATACAAGCAATTAGCGTTAGCATTAATACCCGCAACCACAAGTTAGTGGTATCAGCAATATATTACCCACCTAGATATAACATCAAAGAGAATGCTTTTACTCAGTTCTTCAAGCAGCTCGGTGAAAAATTCGTAATCGGGGGTGACTTCAACGCTAAACATACTGACTGGGGATCAAGACTAACCACAACTAAATTGAAAGAGCTTCATCAAGCAATAATTAAATACAACTGCCACTGGCATTCTACTGGAAAACCAACTTATTGGCCCAGTGATCAAAATAAAACACCAGACCTAATTGACTTCTTTATAACAAGAAAAATTCCGGTTAATTATATACAAGTGCAGGACGGATTGGACTCCACATCTGACCACTCCTCTATTTTAATGATAATAAGTGATACAATAATTACTAATGATAAACAGCCACTGTTAACAAATAAATATACTGATTGGAAAAAGTTCAGGAATGAACTAAACAATAGCATCATTTTAAATACACAACTTTCATCAGAAGAATCATTAGAACAGGAGGTGGAGAAGTTCGTCAAAGACATAGAGCTAGCGGCGTGGAAAAGTACTAATACAACAAACAAAAAAATAGCTGGCAAATGCTATCCAATGGAAATTAAATCACTAGTTATAGAGAAGAGAAGTAGCCGAAGGGAATGGCAACGTACACGAGACCCAACCGTCAAAAATAGATTAAATAATTTAACACAATGAATACGTAGAGAAATACGGGAATTTAAAAATAAATCAATAAATTCATACCTACAATCTCTCACCTATGATAAAGGTAGTGATTATTCATTGTGGAAAGCAACCAAATATTTGAAAAGGCCAGTTATGCATATACCACCAATAAGAACAAATAATGGTAAAAGCAAAGAAAAGCAGAAAAATTCGCGGATCATCTCGAGCGTACCTTTCAGCCAAATTTAACAACACTTAACCAACAGGATATACTGTTCGAAAACCAAACAACTATCCTGAGACAGGAAACTCCATTAATTAATGCTAAAGAAGTTAAACAAGAAATAAAGAACCATGCAGTACTTAAAAAATCACCACGATATGACCTGATAACTGGAGAGATTCTAAAACAACTACCTAATAAAGCTATTAAAAAAATATCGGACATAATTAATGCTTCCTTCAGACTCCGTTATGTCCCTCTATCTTGGAAATTTGCGGAAGTGATAATCATACCTAAGCCAGGTAAGCCACCAAGTGAACTGGCCTCGTACAGGCCAATATCACTTCTTCCAACTATGTCAAAACTATTTGGGAGATTGTTATTAAAACGAATTAAACCAGAAGTTGTAAAATCAGGAGCTGTTCCGTCCCATCAGTTTGGATTTAGAGAGGAACACTCCACAATCGCCAAGTCCATAGAATAACAGATATAATAGAAAAATCCTTAGAGGAAAAAAAGATTTGTTCAGCCATATTTCTTGACAAAGCGCAGGCATTTGACAAAGTCTGGCTAGATGGTTTAATATTTAAATTGGAGAAAACTCTGACATTTGAGTACTGCGAACTGCTAAAGTCATACATGAAAAGGAGATATTTTAGAGTTAAACAGGACGGAGTTTACTCCACCATTAAAGAAGCTACAGCAGGAGTCCCGCAGGTGAGTGTCTTAGGGCCTTTCCTTTTCGTACTGTTTATACTAGCGACATACCGCAGACGAGCAATACAACTATCGCCACGTTTGCAGATGACACTGCAATTCTAGCTGTTGGTGACACAATCGGTGAAGTCACATTCAAACTACAAATAGCCGTAAATAATATACAAGATTGGCTAGCTAAGTGGAGAATTAAAGTGAATGAATCGAAGTCCACTCACATTAACTTCACTAATAGATCAATAGATCCACTACCTGTGACTCTCAATAATATCCCTGTACCTCATGCCAATCAAGCAAAATACCTTGGTATGAACCTTGATGCAAAGTTAAAGTGGAAAGTACATGTGAAAAAGAAAGCAGAAGAGCTTCAGTTAAAATATTTAAAAATGTACTGGTTAATTGGAAGAAACTCTCAGTTATCTATAAACAAGTACTCAAGCGGGTCTGGACATATGTTATTCAACTATGGGGATGCACCAAAATCAGCAATCAACAGATAGTTCAACGATTTCAAAATAAAGTTCTCAGAGGAATTGTAAATGCCCATTGGTACACTCGTAATAGTGACCTTCACAGAGATCTCGGAATAGACACAGTCTCAAGTGAAATAAAGAAATGTGCACAAAAACACCAGGAGAGGCTCCATCATCACCCTAGTTACTTTGTAAAACATTTTATTGTTATAAATAAAATATTTAAAAAAAAAAAAAAAAAATTTATTGTGACTTTTTTTCTACTTAATTAATTTAAATCAAAGTTTCTTTGAAAATTATAATTTTTTTGTTGGGTTTTCAAAGTTGAAACTTTGCACTCAGTTTTCTCAAAACTATGCTCCACTCACTTAGAAACTTATCATTCTAGGATCGCGATTTATTGAAAAATATATTTGCGTAACACTATTATATTGAAAACAGAAAAAGGGTTAATCGGAAATAAGAAAAAGGTTAAAAATTACTGAGATAAAACCATTCGTTTTCCATTCTTTTTGTTGTAGAATTAGAAGGTTAAGAAGGAGATCAGCGGGAAAATCAAAAAATTTTCTTCTCGAAAAAATAATAAGAGTTCGATTGATTGCTGATTTTGAATAATTATAAACAATAAAAAGAACTTTCCGTTTGACTATTTTACCCAACCAATTTGGCGGTACAGAAAATTCCAAATATACTCACAAAAGAAATCATTTTCAATAAAGCTTCATCTCGCGTCTAAACAAAAATACAACACAGCACAGGGGGTCAATTCTCGTTCTATGAAAAGTACAATGAAAAGTGTTTTCAGTGAGAAATACACATTTCCGATTCATGTTCCATGAAAAGGAGAAAAATGACGTCAAAATCTTTTCATATGAATAAAACTTTCTCACCGACCATTTTGGCGGTGAGAACATCATAAATATGGAAATAAAATTCTATAAAAACTAAATTTGTATTTTTACCATTAAATGTGCATTGAAACTATAATATGATTCACTTTAAACTTAACTAATAAGTAAATCTATTAAAAACTATTCCGTATATTTAAGAAAAGCCTCTAAATAATTAATTTAGTTAAGTTTTAAAAATAATTTGGTCAATTTTATATTTTACTTTATATTTTGACAGCCATGACAAAAACTGATTAACTAAATCTACTTTATCATTTATTTAGCTAATATTTAAACCAATTGTTGTATAAGCTAGCGGAAATAAACATGAAACTCGAAAAAATATGTGTTTACAGTGTAGCTTACTATGGAAATAACTTATTCAGCGTTTTTCTCACGATTCTTTTTCATTTGGACATCGAGAATCGCTTATTGTCGTTGTGTGAAATGTTATAAATGAAAAAGACTTGATGGAATCAAAATGAAAACTTTTTTTTCATTAGGTTTTTTCATAGAACGAGAATTGACCCCCAGGATAGGAATATAAATCTCACACGTTTATTGATATTTTGAGTGTTCATTTAAGTGCGAGCCGACCTATGTTAATAAAAATAAGTATAAAAGCTAGATAAACTATAATTGGTTTTACATTAATTTAACTATTTTAATAAAGATCGTAAATAATCAAATATCAAAAACTAATAAAAACAAGCAATTTAATTACCTTCGACGTTCGATTAAATCATATAATGTAATAACGTTGTACTAAAACAGAGATCAAAGAAGTTAAATATTTATTTGTTAAATACAAACGCCTCCACCCTCTTTTCATGATTTTATTAATTATAAAATATATAATTTAATAACTATACAGTTTTTTTAAATATGATTTTTAATTATTTATTTAAACTCATTTAATTATGATCGTGTGATAATTAAAATAATCTAACTTACCTTTCACAATTTACTCTTAAAGTTTATAATTCTGTTTGTATAATTTAATTAAAATAACCAATCACGAAATATGAAAAATTCCATAAATTTGATCAAATTATTGTGATATCTACATTGTAATTGTATAGTATGTTATGCAACAATAGTTTCATGGTGAATTGGTAGTAATTAAAAATGCTTTCCGTACTATCTGTGCCGAATACTCTTCGATACTGAATTATTTACAAGGTCACAAAAACAATTTGCATTCATCATGTTAATAAACAATTCATTTGGGTATGTCGAATCAATCGCCTTCTTTTAGTAAACTAGCTGACGTCTGGCGAACAAAACAAATTAATGATAAACCAATAGTATACATTTTTTGCATTTATTTGAAAAAATTTCACCTACATTCACAATTTGTTATTATGCTGTCCGAATAGTGTAATAATTTGTGGGGGTATTTCGGATTGGTTCCCACAAAAAAAGTGACCAAAACCAAAGATGCAGCTCACATACTTAAGTACTGAAAAATCCTAACATTGAAATAGTTTTCTTTTGTTGTTTCATTATATACTGGACTGGTAAAACAAAATAAGGCGAATGAAGGATTTTTTAAGTGTAAATATCAAATATAAGTAATAGGCATTTTCCGAATTTTCTTGAGAAAATCCTAGGAAGCGAGCATCAAACTTACCCATATACAACAGTGTCACTTGACCTAAGCTATCCGAAAATTATTCCAGGTTTGCAAAAAGTAGCGATTTAGGTGTTTAGGACAACAAATTTTGATGGCATCTCATATAATATATCGAATATAAGTAAAAGGCATTTTCCGAATTTCTTGAGAAAATCCTGAGAAGCGAGCATCAAAATGACCTATTTACAAAAATCCCACTTGACCTAAGCTATCCGAAAAATTTAGAGGATCAGGGTGTTTAGGACAACATAGTTTGATAGCATCTCATATTATTTATTTATTTGTTTAAATCCGGAAACCAGAATACAAAAAACAGGAAAAGCCTTTTGGTTAAACTTTTCGTAATCACATAAATGCTATTCATAAGTTAAAGTTTTTAAAAAGTCACTCAGTCGCCTGTGAAAATACAACTAATGTTGTATGCCTCAGAAGGCTTTTCAAACTAAACTTTTGTAAGACCCGGTAATTCATGCAATATTTAAATAGATGTCACTAGGTTAAAAGTATTCAATTGTGCCTTATAGCCCACTAAACTTTTCAATGTCTCGTTTAAATAAATGACGTCTAATAAAAAATAAACCGAGTCGTTTATTCAAATTATGTAATTCAAAATAAGATTTATATATATGTAGGATTTAAGGTATTCGAATTGGTTCAACTCAATTGGGATGCAGCCTGTATCGTATTTTATGTTAAATTTAAATTGTATAATTGCTTTATATATTATTCCTGTTATGTAAAACGATTATTAACCATACAATCAGATTAAAGCAATTGATTTTGGTGTTTCGAGTAGTAAACAACTCGTGCTTTTTTCTTAAAAACTAATTACACACTTTGGGGCTCAACCGGGATCGATCAGCGGGTAGTTTTGAGCAACATATATTAAGGAAATTCTTTAACCTATTGAGTTTTCTTGAAGCAAATGTGTAGTTTTGTACGTTTAGGTTTAGTTTTGGTGCGTTAAAGACGCTGAGTTCCAAAGAGGGAAAACCGACCGATTAAACATTTAAGTTTTGGTGATTAACGTGTATAAAACTTTATCGTGAAGTTAATATAGTTGGCGAATTTTTATATCTTTGATTTGTGGTGATATAAAGTGCCGTTGATTAACACCGAATTCGTGAGTCGATAAATATAAAATACAGTATTTTGTACCAAGGCAGTATTCAACGGGTAAAGTATGTTCACAACGATCAACACAACATCAAAAGAAAACACAAACATTTTATGTTTGACAAAAATTTTATTTATCAAATTATACATACATACGACTTTAATTTACGATGAAAACAACAAATACAACAGCACCTGAAATAAATAAATAGATATTAATTAATGTAAACTAATGTACACATTTATGTTAATTAATTAGATTATCACAACACAATTTATTTATGTTAAACCATTAATTTCACAATATAATTAACACTTTAATTTAAACTCACAAAAAACGAAACAAAAACATAAACAACACAAATTAATTGACAGTCAGACTGTCAATTATATTATAACAAACACTGTACTAGATTATTATAATTTGAGTGCGTTCAGTACTATTTATGTACACATTTGTACTATAAAATTTGATAATGTAGAATAATTATTTGTACTATAAAAGTTGATAACGTAGAATAATTATTTGTACTATAAAAGTTGATAACGTAGAATAATTATTGGTTCTATAAACTTTAACAATGTAAACGTAGCGTTATTATAGTAATAATTTTTAATGTCACACATTTTGCAAGAAACCTTCTTCCCTTTTTATAATCATCACTTGAAGAAACCACATCGTCCTCAAGTCAATAAATACAGTATATACAAACCAATTGTATTTTTTGTCAATTTATTTGGACTCCGCATAATTTTCTTGGAGAAATTCATAAAGGCGAAGATAGATACGCAACCCCACACTATCATCATTCATCTACACGTACATTTTTGGGTGCCGAAACCCGGGATTTCTACATACTTACTACAGCTGAACAAATTTCAATACGATAAGTATACAATCAATATTTTCTTATTGTAACCTCATTTATATGTGGACAATTAAATCAAACGTGTAGTGAATAAATTAATCGTAAATTAAAGTGATCTGTGAATAAAGTGTGTAACAAAATGACGGATCGTCTAGAGCGTCTACGTGATCGTGCAGTTATGCAAATTAAAACCATATTAAAATTTGCGGAAACAATTAATGATAATGTTTCTATCCAAGCCATTACGACTCATTTGGAAAGCCTAGAAACACGTTACCATGCGTTCAATGAGTACGAAGTCGAACTGTTTGCCAATGAAAACTATGTGCCTATTACCGAAGCGGTCGATGAGACATATTACAAAGCTCGCACATTGCTAAAGCAAGCTGAAGCAGGTCGAATTACTACATCTACGGATTCAAGTGACTTAAACACAACCCTGGAGAACTTCATCGGTCAACAGCGAACTTTCTATGAAGGCATCAACGCAACAAAACAAGCACGTCTCCCTAAACTAAATATAGAGCCATTTTCCGGAACCTATCAATATTGGCCGTCATTTCATGACCTATATACAACGACGGTACATAATAACAAAAATTTAAGCAATGTGCTTAAATTTCAAATACTAACCGGTTTGTTGAAGGGTGATGCTGCTTCGCTGGTCAGACACATTGCTATCACAGAAACCAATTACACCGAAGCATGGGAGAAGCTATGTAATAGATACAAGAAACGGAATCCAATTATGCATTCGCTTGTACAATCCTTCTTTGAGCAGAAGCCATGTCAGCAAGCTAACAGCAGAGATCTACGCCGCATAACCGAAACTGCAGATGAAGTCATCAGAGGTCTGCGTGCATTGGGGGCTGAAGCCGAGAGACGGGACCCCTGGTTACTCTACATAATGCTGATGAAGGTTGACAACGAAACTAAACAACTATGGGCCAAAGAGGCTGTCACCAAGGATTTTCCAACCTTCAATGAATTTATTCAATTTTTAAATGGTAGATGTGATGCTATTGAGATGTGCGAAGCCACTGCTAAAAAATTAACCAGTACTGGGAAAATTGCAAAAACGTTTGTAGCCAACGTAATCAATCCAATTGCATGCATCATTTGCAAAGATTCCCATCCAATTCATAAGTGTCCTACTTTTAAAAATATGGCAGTTGAAGTACGCGATAAGGCGGTGATCGAAAATGAACTATGTTATAACTGTCTACGAAAGGGTCACGTCTCCGGTCAGTGTTATAATAAAACATCCTGCTTTATTTGCCGCAAGCGACATCATACGCTACTGCATCAATCACAAGGTGCGAAAATGACAGAAAGCCCTCATGCCTCAAGTGCAGCGAATCACCATTCGTGTTCCAATGGTCAACTTGAAGTTAACAAACCAATTCCATCGGAGTCCAATCAATCATCACCTGCAACCAATCATACAAATGTGTTGTACACACTGTATTCCGTACATGACACTATACTACCAACAGCGCTAGTGTATGTGAAATCAACCACAGGACAACTCCAGCTAGCTAGAGCATTGCTTGACTCCGGCTCACAAATGTCCTTTGTGACAGAGTCATGCATCCAAAACCTAGGCCTAAAGCGATCACATTCATCCATTTCTATTCACGGCCTAGCATCAACATCTGCTGGAACAACAAAGGGAAATACTGATATGACAATTATATCACGTGTAAATAAACAATACACAATTCAAGTCAACGCTCATATCATACCAAAAATTACTAGTTTATTACCCACAAAACAACATCCATTGTTTCAACATCCCATACTACAGAGATTGAATTTAGCTGATCCAGAATTTCATAATCATAACGTTATTGATATTTTATTGGGCGCAGAGGTGTTTTTTGAAATTTTAAGCTCAGAGAAACAAATGATTGTCGGTTTGCCTACCTTACAAAACTCTAAATTTGGTTGGTTAATTGCAGGATCATTTTCATCAAGTTCCAGAAAATCGGAAATTCACCATGCCGCCATCAATCTATATACCACAAATAATCAAGATGAGGAAATCAACGAGACACTAAAACGTTTTTGGAAGGTTGAGGAAATTCCGGATCAACCACAAACTACTGCAGCCGAAAACTGGTGCGAAGCATTCTATCTCGAAACTACAACAAGAGACTCCAATGGCAGAGTGTCTGTGAGACTTCCATTTAATCAACCGAGACAACAATTGGGCAATTCATATCAAATCGCTCGAAGGAGATTGCTAGCAACGGAAAAAAGATTCACTACCTCCCCGCAGTTTTTCAATGAATATAAGGATTTCATGAATGACTATCTAAAGCTAGGTCATATGCATTCGGTTAATTGGTCAGAGATTCCAGAGGACGATGATACCAGATATTTTATACCACACCACGCAGTCACAAAATTAAGTAGTAGCACCACCAAACTCAGGGTAGTATTCGACGCTTCCTGCAAGACCACGACATCAGTGTCATTGAACGACATACTACGAGTTGGCCCAAATATCCAACGGGATTTAACATCGATTGTTTTACGATTTCGGAAGCCTATGATAGCACTGGTTGCTGATATAACAAAAATGTATCGGCAAATAAAAGTTAATTCGACGGACGCTAACTACCAATTAATTTTGTGGCGCGAGAAGTCTCATGATCCAATATCAATCTACAAACTTAATACCGTAACATATGGAACCGCGTGCGCACCATTTTTAGCAGTAAGAACACTGCAAAATTCAACGTCCGACTTCAAGGATTTGTATCCGAAGGCGTCTCATGCAATTTGCAATGACTTTTATATCGACGACTTACTAACCGGGTGTGATTCGCTAGAAGAAGCATTACTACTGAAAGAGCAAATGGTTGAAATCTTAGGTAGCAGTGGGTTTCAGCTAAGGAAATGGAAATCCAATTCCTCTAATTTTCTACAATCATTCTCACAAGATGACATCGAAAATATTCCAAAGTTGATAGAAGACGATTCATCTATAAAAACTTTGGGAATTATGTGGCATGCAGAATCTGATATATTCTCTTTCCAGGTTCAACAATCTAACTGTAAGAGTTGGACAAAACGGTCTATGCTGTCTACCGCATCCAAAGTATATGATCCATTGGGATGGCTGGCACCAGTAATAATTCTATTTAAAATTATTCTGCAAAAGTTATGGCTACTTAATGTTGAGTGGGATACTCAACTACCAGATGACATCATTCAGATATGGGAAAACCTCTACGACAATATAATGCATTTAGAGAGCATTAAAATTCCAAGACGTTTAACACACCTCCAAAATCGAGCAGCTCTCCAACTTCACGCATTTTGTGATGCTTCAGAAGCAGCATACGGTAGTGTGATTTACGTGCGTGCAGAGGACGGATTTGGTAATGTCACCGTAAACATGGTATGTGCAAAGGGGCGGGTTGCTCCAATAAAACAAATTTCGCTACCTAGATTGGAGTTTTGCGGGGCAGTCCTATTATGTGAGTTGGTAAAAAGTTGTATACAATCATTAGAGTACGAAGAAATATCGACATATGCATGGACAGACTCCATGATTGTGCTGCATTGGCTGTCTGATGTACCCAGGAGATGGAAAAGCTTCATCGGCAACCGCACTTCAAAAATCTTAGACAGTATTCCTAGACGAAATTGGGCACATATTGCGTCAAGTCAAAACCCGGCCGATCATATTACACGAGGAGTAAAACCACAACTAATGTCAAATTTAGTTCACTGGTGGCACGGTCCGCAATGGCTATCTGAGCACGAAAATAACTGGCCAATCACAAAGGAGTCACAAACAACTATACCTGAAATCATCCTGGAAGAAAGAGAAAAATTTGTGAATGTGTTCCTAAAGACAACCCCTGCAGAAGATGCAATCACACAACTAACAACTAACTGTTCCTCCTGGTTTAAAATCAGAAAAATAATGGTGTACATATTAAGGGCGTTAAAACCCAACATATATAAACCGCGAGAACTAACCATAAGTCCTACTGAGTTAAGTGAAGCTGAAACAGTGATACTGCGAAATATTCAGAAAACGGCATTCGGACACGAATTATCAATTATCAGTAAGGGTTCTAATTTATCAGCGAAACATTATTTATCAGCATTAGACCCAATTATCGATTCCAAAGGCTTACTGCGAGTCGGTGGACGACTTCGAAACTCTCCGCTACCGTTCACTACAAAACATCCGATACTGCTGCCAAAAGATCATCCAATTAATAACTTAATAATTCGAGAAATACATTATACTCACCTACATGCTGGTAACTCATTAATATTAAATATTTTGAGACAACGATATTGGATGATTGGAGTTCGCCACACAATTAAACGACAAATCAAAACGTGTGTCATTTGTATACGCAATCGTTCTATAAAAAACGAGCAGAAGATGGGTGATCTGCCGACAGCAAGATGTAGTATAAGCCGACCATTCTTGAAAACGGGATTAGACTATGCGGGACCATTTCACATCAAAACCAGCAGAAGAAAAACGCTCCGTCAGAAAAGGCATACATTGCAGTATTTGTGTGTTTATGTGTCAAGGCGGTCCATTTAGAAGTGGTAAGCGGTTTGGATACAGACGCATTCCTGGCCGCACTCAAGAGGTTCACATCACGAAGAGGTCTACCTGAAGAAATCTGGTGTGATAACGGTGGCAATTTTATTGGAGCTGATCGAGAATTACGCCGAATGAAAAAAGATATAATTAACCAACAACAAAATAATGTAATTAATGAATTTTTATTACAGAAAAACATCACTTTTCATTTCATTCCACCGCGCGCACCAAATTTTGGCGGTCTGTGGGAGGCATCCGTCAAATCGACCAAATACCATTTAAAGCGGGTCATCAATTCCAGCTTCACCTTCGAGGAGCTTACGACGATAGTAACTCAAATTGAATCATTGCTGAAATCCAGGCCACTATGCAGAATAGACGATGATCCGACAAATTTGCAACCACTGACACCAGGCCACTTCCTCATTGGCGAACAATTAGTGGCAATTCCAGAACCAACCTTAGAAGACATCAAGATTAATAAACTATCCAGGTGGCAGAACGTTCAACGACGAGTTCAAGGGTTCTTCAAATGTTGGTCGCGAGATTATTTATCCACATTACAACATCGTTACAAGTGGAAAAATCAATCCGAACAAATCGCCGTGGATGATGTCGTTCTAATCAAAGAAGATAACCTACGCCCAAATCAATGGTTACTTGGTCGAGTCATAAGTATTCATCCTGGTCGTGATGATATTGTACGCGTCGTAACTTTGAAGACAGCTCAAAGCGAAGTCAAACGTCCAGTCAACAAACTGATCAAGCTTCCAGTTCACACAAATCAATCATCGTAAACCACATAAAGGTCAACACTACCAACAAGGAGTCAAAATTAGTTAAGAAAACTATTTCTTAACGTGCGGGAGTATGTTCACAACGATCAACACAACATCAAAAGAAAACACTGTACAAACATTTTATGTTTGACAAAAATTTTATTTATCAAATTATACATACATACGACTTTAATTTACGATGAAAACAACAAATACAACAGCACCTGAAATAAATAAATAGATATTAATTAATGTAAACTAATGTACACATTTATGTTAATTAATTAGATTATCACAACACAATTTATTTATGTTAAACCATTAATTTCACAATATAATTAACACTTTAATTTAAACTCACAAAAAACGAAACAAAAACATAAACAACACAAATTAATTGACAGTCAGACTGTCAATTATATTATAACAAACACTGTACTAGATTATTATAATTTGAGTGCGTTCAGTACTATTTATGTACACATTTGTACTATAAAATTTGATAATGTAGAATAATTATTTGTACTATAAAAGTTGATACGTAGAATAATTATTTGTACTATAAAAGTTGATAACGTAGAATAATTATTGGTTCTATAAACTTTAACAATGTAAACGTAGCGTTATTATAGTAATAATTTTTAATGTCACACATTTTGCAAGAAACCTTCTTCCCTTTTTATAATCATCACTTGAAGAAACCACATCGTCCTCAAGTCAATAAATACAGTATATACAAACCAATTGTATTTTTTGTCAATTTATTTGGACTCCGCATAATTTTCTTGGAGAAATTCATAAAGGCGAAGATAGATACGCAACCCCACACTATCATCATTCATCTACACGTACAAAGTAATACGCGTGATATTTAAAAATAAGTGCTGTTATACGCAGTTTTAATTTGGCGAAGATCAAAGATAAAATCAGAACGATTCTAAGATCACCGGATTTGTGAGTCGAGAAATATAAAGTACCGTATTGTGTACCAAGGACGTTTTCGTGAAATTTAAGTGTTGTTGGATAGAGTTTTAATTTAGTGAAGATAAAAGATAAAACTAGAACGGTTCTTATAATTTATTGTGTTTATATATTGAAGTAAAGTTGTTTTGATTTTGGGGCTGAAAGTGAGGTTTGCTATTATATAACAAATTACTAAGAAATTGTAGCTGAGATGGGCCGAAAAAAAAATAATCTTCATAATTCACCTGAAATTGAGGACGCTTTTATGCGTAAGATAATGGAAATATTTAGAAGAGTCGCGAGTGTTGAGTCGGTGAATTCAAATAATACAGTGCTATTGAACGAACCAAAAAGCAGCACTTTGATGGAGGGTGGTGACAGCGGAGATATGACAAATAGAAGTAGGGAGACTAATGCTAGCGAACTTAACAGCAACCAACAGGAAGATAATACCCAGTTAGAAGAGTTACGAACGCTGGAGATGGCACTGAAAGGTAAAATGTATTATCGTGTCTACTGATGGAGCTTGCTTAAGTTTTATAGATGTCGAAGAATCGCTTTCGAAGTTTAGCGGGGAGGATGATCGAGAAATGGATTCAGGATGTATCAAATGGAATGCTGAACAGAAAGTTATTTATTCAAAAAGACTGTTAACTGGAACAGCAAAAAACTGTTTACATTTGGCGGTTCCTGATACCTGTAAAAATCTAATCACACATTTATTCAACGAGTTCACAAAGAATTTGAATTCTGCTGTGGCGCAGGCCAAACCGGCAACTTGGAAGATGCTTCGATAATCGATTATTTTATAAATGGAATAACCAATTATGAACATAATAAGGCGGTTTTATATAGATCAACCTCTAGTCACATAAAAAATTCATTGGAACGGGCATTTGCGAATTTAGCGAGGAGTGCACAATATTCCGTGGTGCGGGGTCCAGAGATGTATCAACCGTAGGTATAGGTTTAATGCAAACCTAAAAATAGAGGATGAAGTATTTGAGACCACAATTCACATAGTTCCTGATGGAATACTGCCAGTTGACTTTTTATTGGGTAGAGATTTGGGTAGAGAAAAATCATTCCGGGAAACGTTTCAATGGTGATTGAGCATGGAGAACTTCCGCTGAACATAAACCATATTAATGATCGGGAAGTGGCGGAGAGAATTCGATTATTGGTAGTAAACTAAAATCCAGCGGAGAACGCCAAGTCCAAACATAAAAATGCATATTGAGCTAACCGATGAGAAACCGATTGCTTATAAACTGAATTATGTAAGAAAATTATTAAAATTATTAAAACTGTATGATTTTAATTAACAATAGTTAAAATATCGTGCGTTTACTAAAAATAAAATTTAAAATTTTAACAGTTTTAATACAAAATTTCATTTTATCGTTTTAATTTACGATGATAAATTTAAATTTTGTGTTAAAATTTTAAATTTTATTTTTAGTAAATGCACGATATTTTAACTATCAACCATTAAATCATACATTTTAACTATTTTAATAATTATGTTACATAATTTGGTAAAAAAGGGAATATCGTTCTCGTTACTCGTTCTCAATGTGTACCGGGCTTTACTGACTACGTATTTTAAACTGTACGTCATACAAATTGAAAAGTCGTCGAAAAGTAGCCTCGTAAACTGCCTTTTCACCAAGCATCTATGAGGAAATAACGAAAGCTTCAAAATTTGAAAAGTTTAGTTTGAAAAGTCTTCTGAGGCACACAGCATTATAGTGTTGTTTTAATACCAGAATTACCAAAACATTCAACATTAGTGGGTTCAACACCTAGCTTAAACGCCGTTAAGAAAATTATTAATAGAGATTCTGCGAAAGACATTAACAATTTAATAGGTATTGTATTATTATTATTGATTTAATAAAAGCTTTTGGCATATTCTGTTTTGAGCTTGAGATCATTCATAACAGAGATGCACTAAGAGAGTTGGATAATATAATATAAAAATTACTCAGTCGTTTAACGCTGGAATCACTATGCACCAGCCATTAAGTGCGATTAGGCAGTCCGCATCTTCATCTCGAATTCTTGCATCAGGATTTCCCATATTTGAATCTCTGCATTCTCCAATTAGACTGCAGTTTCCGAGTCTTGCTGCGTTTTCCTTATCGATAAACGGCGGTTGCAAATTAGAATTTATAAAATTTACAATAAATTAAACATTACAAAAAAAAAACCGATTCAAATTGACTCGAAAGTCAACGCCAACTCAACTTAAAAATGTAACCTCTGATCTTTTACTCTAGTAAAATAAAGTATAGTAATCATGAAAATTTTGGACCTTAAAATTTTTAGAGATTTATTTGTTTTGAGGTCCCCTGAGTCCGAAAAAGTGGGTTTCGAAATGGTGTCTGTCTGTCAGTCTGTCAGTCTATCTGTGTCCTCTCTACAACCCAGATGGTTTAATCAATCGAACTGAAACTTCAGATTTAAGCTTTTTTGATAAATTGGGAGGTCCCAGTGAATTTTACTAAAAATTAAAAACAAATAAAAATAAAAAAATAAAAATTAAAAAAAAAGTTATAAAAAAAAATAAAATTTATCAAAATTCTCTGTTCGTAAAAGAAAGTCGTGTGTTGGCCACACCTCCATTTTTTTTTTAAATTGCGAACATAATAAAAGCGAACATAATATCCCAGAACGTCTCATTTCTTTAATATCTGAAAGATTATCATATTGCTCAGAAGTATTAAGGATCCAAGTTGGGGAGTTCATTGACCTGAATTTTGTTAAATTTAATAATGAAAATAGTTAGAAAAATGATCTTTTAGTTTCAATTGTCCCTAAATTAGATTTGGTGTCAAATAGTTCAATGTCAACTTATAAAAGAAATCAAAATGCGCTATCGCCTTCTATGGTTAAACCTCTTAAAATCAACTTTGGATTAAACAATTATCATAAACCCCGGTTTTATTATTACATTCCATTAGTCAAAACAATAAAATTTCTTTTGGAAGATGAACCGATTAAATTGCAATTTACTTCAGATCAAGAATACAATTATTCCAAACTTCAAGATCACAAAGACGGTTTATTTTATAAAAATAACGATTTTTGTTCACTGTTGACTCGTTTAAAGTTTGCAACCCACTAAGCTCAGCCAAATCAAAACACAAGCTCTAAAGCGTTTATTTTGTACTTGGCAACTTACATGTTCATGTATGATTATATAATATTACTTAATAGTTAGCTAAATCACTAGATTTGAATGTCAATTTTCCAGAAATGAAATATAGTAGTAAAAAAGTTAGTGGTCATGCAATGCAAAACTTCTATCAACTCACCTTGCTACCATTATTACTCGTTGGTAAAATAAAAGATCCAAGTACTTGAAATGATTATAATACTCTTGGAAATATGAGTGTGAAGTTTATGCTAAAAAAATAACAAAAAATTACACTGTTAAATTAGCTATTTTCCAATTGGAATTTAAATTATATGAAAATTTAAATTTTTTGTAATTTTGGATTTTTCGTACCACCAAACAGATTCTTTTCATCAGAAAACAGGTTTTGTTCATCCTTTTCAGATAGCTGGACCATCTGTTTATATCGTTAACCAAAAGCATCCAATTGTGTTGAACATTACTATATTTCAGATAATTTAAAAGTTGACTGAATTTTGATGGTTTAAATAATTATTTAGCGCCGATTCTGGAAATTTCCCGAAAGGAAATTTGTGATCGGAGACACAAAAATTTTTGAAACAAGTAAAATTATTAAAAATTCGAAATTCATTTCCATTATTTGCCGAACACCTCGAAAAAATATTCCAGTCACATGAAGACCAAACGTTGGAAGCCGAGATAATAACTGAACAAGCTGTGCAAGAAAGTAAAGAAATCCTACCCACAACACCAAAAGAAGTCATGCGTGAGATAACAGCTAATATGAATACGAAAAAAGCTCCTGGGTACGATCTTATTACTGCAGAAATCTTAAAAGAACTGCCAATGAAAGCTCTGGTGAAACTCACCAATCTTATAAATGCAGCATTTAGAATCAAATGTGTACTAAGCTTATGGAAAATTGCAGAAGTAATTATGATCCCAAAACCTGGGAAACCACCACACATTACATCGTCTTATAGGCCAATTTCGCTATTGCCAGTCATGTCCAAACTCTTTGAGAAGCTTCTGGTAAAAAGATTAAATCCGATAATCGAGAGTAAAAACTTGATCCCAAATCATCAGTTCGGTTTTCGCAACCAACACTCAACAATTGATCAAGTACACAGAATAACCAGTATAATTGAGAAAGCATTAGAGGAGAAAAAAGTCTGTTCAACAGTATTTCTAGACGTTGCACAAGCGTTTGATAGAGTGTGGCATGAAGGACTTAACCACAAGTTAAGGAATCTTCTACCAATGCAATTTGCTAAGATACTAGAATCATACTTGAAAGATAGGTTCTTCAGGATTAAGTTAGATGATACATTTTCTGAATTGAAAGAAATCAATGCAGGAGTTCCACAGGGCAGTGTATTAGGGCCGGTTTTATATCTACTATATACTTATGATCTTCCTACATTAGAAAACAACACAGTGGCAACTTTTGCAGATGATACGGCGATCTTAGCTGTTGGAAAAAGCAACGAAGAATCAACACAGAAGTTACAATCAGCTATAACTCAAATATATAAATGGACAAAAAGATGGAGAATAAAACTAAATGAAGCTAAATCAGTTCACATCAACTTTACAAACAGACGAATCGAACATATTCCGATTACCATAAATCGGGAAATAATACCGCATGCGAACACAGCTAAGTATCTCGGCATGACCCTGGATGCTAAACTACGATGGAAAGCACACGTCAAGAAGAAAAGTGAAGAATTAAGACTTAAATACAGAAAAATGTATTGGCTGATAGGAAGGAACTCTTCTTTATCAACATACAGCAAGCTTCTACTTTATAAGCAAATATTGAAACCGATTTGGACTTATGGTATTCAGCTTTGGGGTTGTACCAAACAGAGCAACGTAAATATCATCCAAAGATTTCAGAATATGGTATTAAGGAACATCGTTGATGCACCTTGGTATGTTAGGAACAATGACCTTCATAGGGACCTTAAAATGAACCTCATCTTAAATGAAATCCAGGAAAAAGCACGGAGACATGAAGAAAGGCTCCACCAACATGTGAACATTGAGGCAACTCAGCTCCTAAGCATCACGTATTTAGTTCGCAGACTTAAAAGAACCAAACCTTTTGAGCTGGTGTGATTGTCAGCTTAAGCAGCATTATGCTGATCTAAAATCCACAACAAAGATGTGGTTTACATCAATTTACCAAACACTATGGAATGCCAATGGGAAGAAGCCATAGATTAATTTAAGTTAGTAAATTAAGTCAGAAACAAATTGCTAATTAGTCCAGGAGACTAGATTGTAATTACATAAAATAAATAAATAAAATTTATTTTAAATTAAAAAAAAAAAAAAAAAATTAAGGTAATACTAAATTAAACTGAATACAGTAGAATCACACAAATGATTCTCAATAATATCAATGAACTGTCATCGATACAAAACAAAGCTAAGTATAAATATAATATTTAATTTAATTACAATTTCTCTTTTAGGAAATAATATCTAATTTAATTTTGATTTCAGGAATTCATCTAATTCAACATACTCCCACCATTAAGGATTCCTTAATAGACTGGAAGTTTCACCAGCTTACTTATATGTCGCTTAAATGTGTTCTTCTGTGTGTTGATGGTCACTATCCGGACAAGACCATCACCTCCTGGATATACTGCGGCAATTTTTCCCATCGCCCAATGACAAGAGGGTAGGTTGTCATCTTTCAATAGAACAAGCTCGCCAATTTTAAAATTGTCGCTGTTTTGCTGCGCCTTGTTTCGTTGTTGGAGATTATTTAAGTATTCAACGTGATATCTTCGCCAAAACATTTTCACACGTTGTTGAATTTTGTCCCAGTAATTGATTGGATTTTCGTCTTCAATAGCGTAATGCCCATCAGGAATATGTAAAATTGGTTCCCTAACCAAAAAATGTGCTGGCGTGAGAGCAACATATGAGGAGTCATCAGCTGACATTGGACACAGAGGACGTGAATTTAAAATAGCTTCTATTTGACAAGGCAGCGTAGATAACTCTTCCATGGTGAGATGTGTTTTACCAGCTTCCCTAACTAGGTGTTTCTTTACAGATTTCACGGCTGCTTCCCACAATCCGCTGAAATGAGGAGTAACTGGAGGATTGAAATGCCAAGTTGTGCCGTTTTGCGATAAGAACTCTGCTACGTCTCTTAGAAACTCGGAATTCGTCACCAGTTTGCCAATTTCATCCAATTTTACTGCTGCTTTGTTTGCTAACCTTTTCAATTTGTTTTCAGCTCCAACAACAGTTGTGCCTTATCACTGTAGATGTTCTTGGGAATTCCTCTTCTTGCGATGAACCGTCTGAGAGCTGCAATAAATGCTTCTGATGTACAGTCTCCCACTAACTCTAAATGTAACGCCTTTGTGGAAAAACAGACAAAAATGGATATGTAGCTTTTAATCAATTTTGCGCCTCTCCCCCTCTTTGTTGCCATTATGATCGGACCAGCATAGTCAATTCCATTTTCTGATTGTGATGATTTGCTGCTTTATACCTCCCACAAACGACGCATTGATTTAGTAGCTTCTTGATGGAGTTACGGCTATCTATAATCCAAAATTGTTGCCTTAGTAGAAAGGAAGTTAAGGATGGGCCAGGATGAAGGAACTTATTATGTGTATATAGGATTAATAGTTTGCCAAGTGGAGAAGTTTTTGACAAAATATAAGGGTGCTTTGTGTTATAAGCACAATCTGAATTGGTTAGACGACCTCCTACTCTCATTAAGCCGTCGTCATCAATAAATGGGCATAGTTTTTTCAGCTTGCTGCGGCTAGTTACAGGGGATTGATTTTTGATTCTCTTTAAATCATCATCGAAGTCGCGTTCTTGGTCCCATTTTATACATAACAGCCGTGATCTTTCAAGTTTTTTAGCTGTTAGGAATGTGTAGTTTATTCGGTCTCGCCCTTTTGATATATTATGTATAAATCGATTCACGTATCCTAGGATTCTCGTTATCTTCGTGTAGCTTGAAAAGTTATTTATCAAATAGTCGTAAATGTTGCTGCAATTTACAGAATCCTCCGTTGTCAAACCAATTTGAAGTAGTTGTGTGGTTTTGCTTCGAACTTCTTCAGTAGTAGTTGTTGGTTTTATTTGTGATGGCCAATTTGATTCCGGTAAGTGTAGCCACTTTGGCCCCTTCCACGGCAGATATTCATCGAGTAATCTCGACGGTGAGATGCCTCTGATGGCCAAATCTGCAGGATTTTCAGCTGATTTGACATAGTTCCATCTGTCACGAGGTAATAACGATAAAATCTCCGACGTCCTGTTGCCGACAAATGTTTTCCATTTACTTGAATGACTGCTTAACCATGCTAAAACTATTGTCGAATCTGTCCAAGTAAATAGTTCATAATTAGTGTAACCCATGGATTTTGACACCTTTGTTATCAATTTTGCGAGTAGTTGAGCTGCGCACAATTCCAACGTGGGAAGAGATACTTGCTTGATTGGCGCTACCTTTGTTTTGCACGTTATTAAGTTTACCTGGGTAACATCAAGATAAGTTGATTTACAATAAATGACTGCTGAATAAGCTTGTTCACTGGCGTCCGCAAAACCATGAAATTCTATTAATCCAGCATGAGGTACATAACGTGGAATTCTTAAATTCTCAAACACGATGATGTCATTTCGAAATTTATTCCAAATATTTGCTATTTCTAAATTAATTGGCTCGTCCCATGAAAGTTTTTGCAGCCATAGCTTTTGCAGTAAAATTTTGTAGATTATGATTGAAGGTGCTAACCATCCCAGTGGGTCAAAAATGTGAGATATTTCAGATAGCATTTTCCGTTTTGTAACTTCTTGACCTGGTTCTATGTTCACTTTAAAGCTAAAACTATCTGAAACTGGATTCCACTGTATCCCTAAAATTTTGATAACATCTGGATCTGATGAATCGATTTCTACCTCTCCTGGATCATGTGCAATGTCACTATTGGCTACCCATTTTCTCAAGGAAAACCCAGCAGTTCATGGACAGTTTCTGCTCCCGTTAAAAGGTCATCCACATAAAAATCATTGGTGATAATTTTTGCAATTTTTGGTTCGGTATCTCGTACATCATACCCAAGCTGATTCAAACATCTCGTGGCTAAATAAGGCGCTGAAGCAGTCCCGTAAGTGACTGTAGTTAGCTCATAATGTCGAATATTTTCTTTTTGATGCTCACGCCACACAATTCGCTGATACTTTCTATCTTCCCTGGCTACAAAAATCTGCCGATACATCTTTTCGATGTCAGCGATTATTACATATCTATGTGATCGGAAACGCAGCAATATCTCCCATAGTGTTGGTTGGATCGTAGGTCCTACCATTAACATATTATTTAGAGATATGCCACTAGAATTACGGCATGACCCATCAAAGACTACACGTACCTTGGTTGTTGAACTGCTCTTCTTTATCACGGCATGATGTGGTAAATAAAAACCATATGAATTTGCAAGTTCTGGTTTTACCATTTCCATATGTCCTAAATTTTCGTATTCCTTTAGAAATTTGCAATACTCCGTATTTAAGTTTTGGTTGGACAAAAATCGTCTCCCCACAGTCATTAACCGCTTAATTGCACAATTCACCGACTCTCTCATCACTGCGTCCTGTCTCTTCATAGGTAATTTTACTATAAATCGTCCATCACTATCTCTGGTAAAATTTTTCTGGAAATGGCGCTCGATCTCTAGCTCTTCATTGGATTGTATTGTTTCTCCCTTAATTTCCTCTAGTTCCCAAAATTTCTTGAGCACTATATCCACGTTTCCTGAAAGAATTACATTCAAGTTTTGAATCCCAATGTCTCGTCTACCGCTTTCAGCAAGGATGTATCCAAATAAGGTGTTTTGTGCTGTAAAATTAGGAAATTGTATGCGCCCGTCTTGCAAAATTTTGAAAAATACGTCTGCTCCTAACAAGATATCGATTTTTGTGTTAACAGTAAACGTTGTGACCTTATTGAGTTCATCGGGATGAGCACTGATTGGTTGAAGATTAATTGGTAATTTTGGTAAGATGTATGCGTCTGTTGAGATAACGTTTCCGTCTCTAGAGAATAACTTGAGAGTCGTAATACCCTTCGTCACAATATTAGCTGTTGCGAGTCCACTTACTACCATACGAGCAGCTCTCCGGCCGAGATTAAGTTTCCTCACGACCATTTCATCAATGAACGACGCTTCTGATCCGGTATCCAACAGTGCCTTGCATTTATAAAGTTTTCCAAATCCATCTTTTAGGTACACCAAAGTTGTAGGTAGCATAACTCTCTCGCTTGCTCAATCTTTACGGATAGTATTGGTTTCTTCTCCTAGCTTAGCATTAAAATTTTGAAATTCTTCATTTTTGGCATCTAAGTTGGTCTCTCCATCCTTTATAGTTGCACTCTCGTTTGAGTGTAATAATGTATTGTATTTCCGTTTACAATGACCACATCGATGCCTTGAACGACATTGATAAGCGCTGTGACAAGACTTCATGAAGACAAAACACAATTTCTTTTCAGCAACAAATGTTCGGCGGTCTTTCGGAATCATTTTTAAAAAATTATTGCAATTAAATAAGTAATGATCAGAGGAGAACAGGGACAACTGATATTACCTTGCGAATCTTCCCTGCTAATTTGTAAGTTTAAAGGTTTTTGTTTGCTACTTGAGCATCCGGTGTCACTACGACTTGGCTTGGACCTTTCTAATGCGAAACTTCGATTGGTTAAAAAATTCAGGAACTGTTCTATTGTTGGAAAGGTTCCGTCACAAGTTTCCAAGGCCCAAGTTTGTCGAGTTTTGTCATCACACCTATCCAACAGCATATAGATAAGCCAAACGTCCTTCTTTTCTGCATCTGCGCCCAAAGCATTTAAAGCACGCAAAATTTCATCGGTAATATCAGCCAACAAACGTAACTTTCTGGGATCCCCTTTTGAATGGGGTTGTGTAAAAAATTTGTCCAATAACGTAGTTCAAATGTGTGTTACATTGTCGTATCGCTTGCATATTTTCTCCCAAGCATCCTTGTAATTCGCACTGGTTAATGGAATATTGGTAATCAAAGAAGCAGCTTCTCCGGTCAGCAATCCTCTTAAATATTTAAACTTATGGACATCAGATATGGGTGTTTTATGAATCGATACTTCATAGAGATCTTTGAATGTTGGAAATTGCGAGAAATCGCCCGAAAATGGTGATATATTAATTTTGGGAAGCTCAACCTCGTCCCTTAGTTTTTGGTTGAAACTGGTATTGTGCAGTTCATCCACCAATTTCTTTTGATGTTCCGTTAATTTGCCGATAGAAAAATTTAACTGTAAAATTTAACTCAGAAGGTGCACCATGTGCTGCAATGTCGCCGTCTAGGTCAGAAAAACTGTTGAATATTTTTTCTAAATATTCCAGATGTATATTCAAATCAACAACAGTAACTGACTCGTCGATCTTCAGTGCCCCTATCGAACCTTCCATACGCGTTAACGCAGCCTTTGCTGAACCACGCCGGTGCACCAAATCTGCCAATTCTTCCGCCATTTAGTTTTATCAATTAGCCACTTTATTTTTTCGTTTAGTTAGGTTTTTTACTATTTTATAGAGTTTATTTCACTAGATCACTAATATGCCTTTGAACTTATTTTTATTTTTTTTTTTTTTAGAATAAAAAATTAACCAATTTTTTTTTTAGAGTTAAATATTCACCAAATAAAATTTAATCACAATCACAAACTTAATGGAAAATATTATGGAAATGAAATTCACTTAATAGTTTTTCAAAAAAAAAAAAATCTTATTATACAATTCCAAAAAAGATTAAAATGGATGTAAATCTGGCTCGAAGGACCATGTAAAAAATGATGCTTATAAAGCAATAAATATAAGCTCACTTAATATATTTGTTTATTTTAATTAATAAAAAAACTCAAATAGTACGAGTATGTTTAATTCACAAAGTTATAATGTTTTTGTTTTATTTTACAAAATTGAATTTATTCCGATTCACAAATTGAAATACAAAAAGAATATTTAATAAATTTTAATTTTACCCTTTATAAATTGATGGTGTGTCCAATCTCTTCGCAAAAAATGGAATGACCGAGCAAAAGTCCAAAAAACTCCAAATAACCGTTGTATTAAATTCCTCTTTCTGTTACTCAGCTCCATCTCTTATATATTGTATGTATGTGTATACGTAGTACCTCAATTGGTTCGAATACAAAATAATAATTACAGGTAATTTACTTAATTAAGGCAAAAATTATGGGAATATATAAAATAATTCAAGTGGTGTATTTCTTGAATGGTAATTTTTTTGTGGCGACACACAACATATTCCAATTTTTGGAACTACGATGATCGTCGCTATTATATACGGACGAGTGACCACCAAGTTAACAACATAAAAAATACAATACATAAACAATTGTAAAATTGTGTTGATATTGAACACATACTAGTATACTTATAGAAATTATTTTTGTTTCAACTAACACACGAAAACGAGACACTAAATAAAAGCAGCTAGAAAGGAGTAAAAGAATAGTACATTGTGTCATTAGGATTAAAAGTGATACTTTGTTTGACGAGCAATTATATTTGCATGCGAGGCGAAGCGCAGCGTAGCCGAGCAAAAGCAAATATTTGCGAGTCAAACAAAGTCACTTTTAATCCGAATAACACATACTATTTTTTCTTCAACGAAGAAATGCTTATTATAAACTAATTATACAAGTAAGTACAAATTATGTAATTAAAATTTCAAAATTGAAAGTAATTTTGTTGAAATATTTTGTGAAACTAAGGAGATCATGACTTTTGTTTGGTTTGACTATTGTAAGAACATTTTATTGAAATATTTTGTATAGTTAAGGAGGCCTTGACTTTTTTTTTTGTTTGTGTATCTTACCAAGTTATGACGTCTCATTTACTTTTAATATTGAAAAAAGTGTTAAAAGAGCATTTACACCTAGGATTAAAAGTTCAGCCTAGCAACACTCACATTTTTTTAATCGTAACAAAAAGGCCAACTTTAATGCCCAATAATAGTATTAAAACAAGCTACTTTTAAGACGTTTGGAGAAAAAATTTCTCCAAACGTCTTAAAAGTAGCTTGTTTTAATACTATTATTGGGCATTAAAGTTGGCCTTTTTGTTACGATTAAAAAAATGTGAGTGTTGCTAGGCTGAACTTTTAATCCTAGGTGTAAATGCTCTTTTAACACTGTTTTCAATATTAAAAGTAAATGAGACGTCATAACTTGGTAAGATACACAAACAAAAAAAAAAGTCAAGGCCTCCTTAACTATACAAAATATTTCAATAAAATGTTCAATCTTGATTTTGATGGCAATAGGTTTAATACAATTTCCTTTGCTGTTTGAACCACATCCGGAGGTAAATTTGATAAATCTTCTGATTCAAACATTTTGTTCGCAAGAAAAATATTATAATTATAGCTTGGCAGTTTGACACTTACAATAGTCAAACCAAACAAAAGTCATGATCTCCTTAGTTTCACAAAATATTTCAACAAAATTACTTTCAATTTTGAAATTTTAATTACATAATTTGTACTTACTTGTATAATTAGTTTATAATAAGCATTTCTTCGTTGAAGAAAAAATAGTATGTGTTATTCGGATTAAAAGTGACTTTGTGTGACTCGCAAATATTTGCTTTTGCTCGGCTACGCTGCGCTTCGCCTCGCATGCAAATATAATTGCTCGTCAAACAAAGTATCACTTTTAATCCTAATGACACAATGTACTATTATTTTAGTTTTTAATGTACGAGTAGCAAACAAAACCGTTTTTGTTTTATAAAATGAATTGGATTCAAATGTTTTCAAATCCAAACCATGTAAATAATAAAATTGAAGATATCCCTATTTATTTACTTCGTTTCTATATTTTTACAGTCGGTTCTGGTTGTAGATACATATTATGTATATGCATATCACAAAAAAATATATTTAAGGAAATTTTCAATGTGTTTATGTTGTTTTGGTTTTTAATATACCTAGCCAGTTTGACGAAATATCCGTATTTTAAACAAATTACAATTATATAACCAAATAGGATACATTTAGCAGTACAGGGGGCCTATTCTCGAATTCCACATCCATTTTCCACATGTGGACATCTGTCAAAATTCATAAAAATTGAATTTTTTCGGTACTAAGGGAATATTTCCGAATGGGTATAAGCATGTGGAAAAAATTCCCTATATAGGAAAATGACCATGCCGCATGAGTTTTATATACGAATTACAATTTTCGAACGTTTTGTGTGAACTTTGACAGATGTCCACATGTGGAAAATGGATGTGAAATTCGAGAATAGGTCCCCAGGTGCAAAAAAAATATTTTGTATTCGATTACATAATATTACATATACACAAATACATAATACATCTGTATGCATTTTAAGTTCGTAGTTCGTAGTTGCATACCAAATTTTTACTATTTGAGCTGTTATTTTTGAAAGTGGTATAAGTCCATATTTTGTGAAACGAGATAATGAAAGAATAGAGAAACAATAAATGCAAAAATATACGGGGTTTTGAACTTTCTTATGTTTTGCAAAAGTATTAGAGATGCATTTGTTTTTATTTTGGCTATGAATTTCTTACCGTTAGAAAGATTATACTGTCATTTGACTATTGTTATCATTAACTAATTTTTTTGAAAAATGGACTTATACCACTTTCAAAAATAACAGCTCATTTATTGAATTTTGGATTATTGAGCCGTATATATAGTATGTACATATGTACAATAGAGGAATATTGTGTTTTTATTTCGCTGTCGTCAATCTGATTTTCGTTATTAGATTTTACCGAATTTATTCTAATAATCAAATCTTGTTTATTATTACTTATTGTTTTTAGATAATTTTTCATTGCCGATATTTATTTTTGATTTTAATCGATTTATAGGTAATTATTTGAACTCGTTAAATAAAAATATCATTTTTGTTATTATGAGTAGACCGTCGGGTGTTCAATGTGCAGTTTTGCACAGGAACAGGTTGAATTTCGATTTACCATCGAAATCTTCGCTTATACGGTGGCAACCAATAAAACATTTTTTCCCAGGTTCAAATAATGTACAAATTTTAAACAAATTAAAATAAATAATCGGCACTTTAGATATTTTCGATAAACAATGCAGTTTAGTTTTTGATGAAATTAAGATTCGCAAGGATTTGAAATATAATTCAATCCGAGATTGTGTAGACGGATATGTTGACTTGGGCGACGATTGCAGAGAAGCTAAGATTGGTATAGCTATATTTGTGTTTTCATGGTTCGCGGTATTATTGGAAACTGGAAAAACATTTTATGCTACTACGTCTCTGAGAATGCCATTTCATCAAATACATTAACCAATTTAGTAGCGATCAACTTGAAATTGTGTAATTCCTTATGTCTAACGGTTAAAGCTGTTATATGTGACCAAGGATCGAACAATCGAAAAGTTCTGAATAATTTGGGAGCTAATACTAATAATCCAATTTTAAGCGATGTTAGCTCTTCTTAAATTGTAGGTTTATTTGATCCCCCGCATTTATTTAAATCTTTCCGAAATTGTATGCTGAAATCTGCCCTCGAAACACCTGATGGTATTGCGAGCTGGCAAGTTGTTCGTTAGCTGTATACATTAGAACAATCGTTCTCCACTCGAATGTGTCCTAAGTTAAGTGATAAACACGTGAATCCAGGCCATTTCGATAATATTATATATAGTATATTCCTATAATCTCTGGTAATACTAAATTAAACTGAATACAGTAAAATCACACAAATGATTCTCAATAATATCAATGAACTGTCATCGATACAAAACAAAGCTAAGTATAAATATAGTATTTAATTTAATTACAATTTCTCTTTTAGGAAATAATATCTAATTTAATTTTGATTTCAGGAATTCATCTAATTCAACACACGTGATAAAGACACAGCAAAAAACCAAATAGTAATGGATCATAACCATTATTATAATACTTAATTATAGTTTGACAATGCTGGCCTTAATTATTGTCATCGTATTTCTTGATACAGTTTGAAAATTTAATGAATATAGACGAATATGCCTTTATATTTTCAATTTTACTATAGATGTTGTTACCAATTCATTAAATAACGTGAATCATACAACATGTCATATTACTATATTAAATAATTTGCTTTTTATTTGTGTTGTGTCACACAACACCGTTTTTCCGGCAAAGCCAATATTAAATGCTTACTAGACGTTATACTTTTATTGTTTCTGTATATAATGTAATAAATTTTGTATATAAAGTCGAGCAAATGAAATATAAAAATCAGAATAAATTTACCTTCAATCGTGTGTTTATTTCATTCTCAAGATTATTAAGACCCCACCAGTGGTAATCTTAATAATCATCAAATATACAAGTTCTGAGCAGAGGCGAGAACTTTACATGGTCCTTCGAGTTTATTGAGCATAACCAAACAACAACCAACATCAGGGAGCTCAAAATGGATCAGCTACTACAAAAACAATAAGAGAAGAAGGAGCAGCTGATTCAGATGAACACAAATTTTCACAAAGATGGAGATAGCAGAAAAACAATAAGCTATCTCGAAACCAGAATCGCTAAACTAAAAACTATATATAGCGAATACTTAAACATCGATGAGGCTATCCGACAGATGTATCCGCCTTTAGAACCGCAGCATCCATATCTTATAGTGAGAAAACAAGTTGCTGACACATATACGCAGCGGTTAGATGATATGCGGCTACGATTAAATATCGGGCCACCGAAAACGCAATACAATAAACATACCAGAGAGCAACCCGCAACTTCCAACGCCTTCCAAACAACAACCAGAAACGGAAGAGACAACAACGCTACAGAACAACAAAAGGAATCAACAACCAGATGAGGGAGCAAGAAGCGACCAAAACCCTCATCAGCCATCATACTCGTACATCAGTAGCTGGCCCCCTCAAGCGTCAAAAATGGAAGATAATAACAACAAAAGGTTGTTTAAGAGGCAAGACGTTCTGATGCGACAAATTTATCAGAAGCTAGCTTCAATAGAGTACTCACTGGATACCAACAAAAACCAGAACACGTACTTCGAATTAAAAATGAATCAACTGACCAAGGAGATGCAAGAGATTGATTCACTACACATAACGATCCTCGTCGAAACAGAAGAACATGAGCAGACATCGGATTATTTCCGTGAAAACTACTACGGTACACTCAAGGATAGGGTAGACTCCATGATAGTGCGATTGCAAGAAAGACAGACCGAACCGACAACCTCGATCAGAACAACAACAGTGCAGCTGCCTAAAGTCGAACTACCAACATTTCATGGGGATTATGAGCAATGGAGCTCTTTCAACGATATCTTTACAGAGCTTATCCACGGAAACAACCAGCTGTCAGATACGGTAAAAATGACGTATTTAAAATCGCACATTCAGAAAGGGGCAGCACAACTAATCAGTCATCTAGCAACAACGGGTGACAACTATGAGAAAGCTTGGGAAATATTACAAGCCAGATACAACAACCCTAGACTTCTGGCAACCAAATATTTCAATTCATTGCTATCATTATCAGCGGTGCACACAGAATCGCCGCGAAAAATTCGAGCCCTGTACGATACAGCAAGGGAAATACTCCACAATATCAACCGCATCAATATAAGCGCTCCATTTGATGCATTCATAGCTTTCATCTTAAGCAGAAAATTAGATCCAGAATCCAGTAGGCTGTATGAAGCAACATTACCAAATCCTAGGAAAATTCCAAAAATAAACGAATTATTTAGTTTTTTGGAAAGAAGATTTCAACCTTTAGAGGCGATGGGATACACTAAAGTAAGCAGCCCTCGGTCACAATATATACCGCCCCTAAGACGTGTACATGCTGCAACAATCAACAATCAGTGCCTGTTAAAGGGATGCCAAGGTAGTCATAAGTTGGAGGAGTGCAAAAAATTCAAGGAGATGTCAATATTGGATAGGAAAAAATTGGTGAGCGGAGCAACTATCTGTGTCCGTTGCTTAAACAAACATTCCAATGATGACGTCACTCCCTATTCCTGATCATCAACTACACGCTGCATGCTATGTAAAGGAGCTCACCATATTCTTCCACATGGAGACAACTCAGTATCAACAACCACTAAGGGTACGACACAAACATTCCTGGTCAACCAGCAACGCCCAGTATTATTGCCAACTGCAATAATTAAAGCAGAAACAGGAAATGGGAAATTCACCATACCGAGGGTACTAATAGATCCAGGCTCACAGGCAACATTAATCTCTGCAAAGGCGGCCAACTTATTAAACATCAAAAAGAAGAAGGTTCATGTGAACATTTCTGGCATAGGCGGAAATAAAGCTGGTATTTGTAAGCATGTAATAAACCTAAAACTAGCCCCAAGGTTCGAGGGAGACTTCTGATTAGAGGTTGAAGCCTTAGTATTCGACAAATTAACACAAAAACTACCCGAGACAAATGTCGACACCAGTAAATGGACCTATCTGCAGAATATACAATTAGCAGATCCATATTACTTCCAAGCTCAATCAATCGATATTGTGCTAGCGGCAGACTACTATCCATCGATAACTTGATAAAAGGGGGGTGTCAGGAGCCCATGGTACAACACACGGAGTTCGGATGGATCATGATTTTAAGAATGGGTAATCTAGAAAACCAAAGCAGAACAATTGCTGGGAACAACCACATCGCAATCGGAGGCAGCCCTGGCCCACAATTCGGAAGACAACCTACCAGAAGTACAGCAGCAGGTGCAGCCAGAGCTGGAAGAGAAAGTAGCGCTAGTTACCGTTACAAAGGAAAAACTATCTCTCTCAGAAGTATTTAACAAGGTCTCCGCCTACAACAAAATAAGGCGCATAGCCGCATATTGTTTGCGATTTATCGGGAGGTTGGGACGGGTTATCCAGACTCACGCCGGAACGGATGATTTAGTGCGAGTAGCCACAGCCAAATGTAAGGACGCAATATACAAGCAGCCAATAACCAAGCTATGCAAACTATCAATTGAAGATCTATCTGAGGAAACACTGCCAACTGGCGATAGATGTAACACTCAAGAATAATACGCCGAGTTCCAATCCGAAACATAGCGCCACACCTAGACAACAACCAAGCAGGCGAGCCAAAACCATACTGAATCCTCTAGCAATAACAATGATATCAGTCTGCTGTCTACTGGGACTCGCAAAAGCCAACATTCAAGTAAACCCGTTCCGTAAACCCATTCAAGTAAACCGGCATATATTTCGAGAGACTGGACTTTTGCTAACTATTTTACTAAATTTATTACTAACAATTTACTAACTAACCGGGTCGAGTTTCTAATACTAACATTCCTATCCTATCCCTCGGTTTTGTTATGCTTAAAAGGGTGAACGGTGGATCCGGCGTATCTGGGAATCTTGCTAAGGCTTGGTCATTCACTCGAATCAATCAATCAATCAATCAAAATATTTGGTTTCTTTTTTATGTTCAAAAATACCCAAAGGCTTTACTTAATATAAATGTTGAAATGTTTTATTTAATTTTGTTAAACACTCTACTTAAAAACGATATAAATCCAAACACTTAGGTCGAAACGACGGAAGTTGAGAAACACCTGTTGTGAGATGTAATTACCATCACATAGTGTTTTCAGTGTAAAACATTTTCATTTTGCTCCCACAACTAATTGAATTTTGTTTTGACCAATTTTCTATAAATACCTAGTTAATATAATTTAATTTATTTTATTATTTTAATAAAATTAATAGACATAGAAAAAATTTATGTTTATTTACCTGTTTGTTTGAATGCATACATAATATCATACAACCAACATGTTATTAAATGTAGGTGATCATAACACGAAAAATTATTGTTAATAATAATAATTATTGTACGCGTTATATTACACCAAAACGAAATAACCAAGCGCGAACATGATCAAAGATGTTTTAAATTTTAAATGTTGTAATAAAACGATGATAATTATTGTACGTTAACAGTTTCGTGTATGTATGTAAATTAGAAAAAAAAAATTAATTAAACTTTCTACCTTACATGCGCACTTAAAACGATGTAATTTCAACGGTTAATATTTGTGGTAATTTGTTTTGTACATTATTGGTTATATAAATCATTTAAATGTGCGAACATACAAAAAACAAAAAAAAAATGCCGATCTTATCACCTCTCATGCCCACGCAAACAATTAATTTAAATGGTTTGTGATGTTAATAAACATCAAAATTGAATTAGCGAAAACTCACCATGATTTGGGTCAATACGAGAATAATATCGAAACATAAATTATGTCATTTCACCAAATCCTCTGATTGATCTTTAATTTAAGCACAAAACAATAATATTGGTGATCATAAATTTACTCGATCACATAATATTAAAATGGAAACACTTTGTTGTTTGGTGATAATTTATACACACCCCTGCGATTGATTTATTGTGTTGTAACTATTCGTATAAAAAGCAATTCATGCATACACATTTTTTACACACTTGCTGTACCTCTGTATACCAAGTACGATTATGTACTACAAAATATATGATCAATAAATGTCGTCTCGATTTAATAACGCGTATAAGTAGATTAAATGATAAATAAAAAGTTCTTGAAATTTCATAATCATACTAATAATGATTAGCGCATTGTCGGTAGAGTATCATTTGGAATTTACGATTTACAAAATTTATAAATAAATTTATAAGTTATAAGAAAAACGTATTTACGTATCATTGTACGCAGCATTTTTCATTGGAAATTCCAAAAAAAACAAACAGAATAATTAAGATAAATTATAAAACAACTGCAGTAACACAAAGTGCGAACATTTTTGTTTAATGTTTGAAGTTAATCTTCTCAATCTTTCTTTATAAGTGTCTTAAATATTATGACACGTTATGAATCATTTTTCACCAACATTTTTGGGATCGCTCTAAATATTATCAGTCAACACTTTATGCGATTTAATTGTTTCTAAAGTGCTCATTCTGTAGGTACGAGCATATTGTGGTCCCTTCTCTATTCCACTGTAACATATTTTTCAACTACTTCGATAATGTTAATTTAAACATTAACCATTTATTGTTTTTTATTTCGTTTACCCCGCCTTTTTAGGTGCCTTTAGATAAATTGTGTTAGATAAAAAAAACGCTAGTCCCCACAACTACTTTGAAAAGGCAAATGGATTATTTAAACCATTAATAAATAATCGATTTAAAAGCGTTAACAAAAAAATAAAGAAACAAAACAGAAACAACCCGAAAGGAAAGTCTTTAGGGTTTTTGGCAACTAGATGATCTTACCTTATCCTATTGTTAATTTTAACTTACTGGCCTTCATCCTTCAAATGGTTTAACTTGACTTCCTCAAAGACAAAAATAACGAAACTTCACTGTTTCTACAAAGCAGCTCACTGTTTATAAAAATAAAATAAAACGTAATTGTATAGTTGCAGTTGCGTCCAGTGAACAGATATAAAATTGGATTTTTCTGCTGTTTTTTGTGTTTGTAAATGAATTTTGGTTATCGCCCGGGAAATTTTTTTTATCGTTAGGGAAATTTGAACATTTTTGTTTCTTCTACAACCCTAAATGTAGCAAACTTCATTTTAGTTTAAAAATTTTGATGGATGTCAAATTAAAATGTACAATATTGTTATGCGTTGTAATGTAAGAAATTGTTATGTGTTGGAGACCGGAACAGGAACTGTACATTTCTCTAGCAAGATTATAATTTACCAATATTAACATGTGAAACACGTATAGCATTTGTATCCAGTCTCCTAGTGCTAAAACGCACTACTTCCTGGCACTATTTACGTCCATACTTTGAGACGGATAATGGAGAGTAAAATAGTTCAGCCATCTATGTGGAACTGCAGGTGGAATTCCGTCGTTCATCGTTCTGAATTGTTTTAACAGCGCAGAATATTTTCTCTGTATTGTTTTAAGTACAAATTTGCAGTAGGTTAATACTACAGTTCACGGTTCGACTTGAAGAAGTTCGAACAGAAATTTAAAATAAATGTTTGCTAATTAAAGATATAGAATTGTTGAAAGAAGATGATAGGTAATGAGCATAGTAATCATCGAACAGAGACCTAATATTAGTTATTTGAATTCTAAAGTGGACAAAATACAGAAGAATTTGATATTCTGAGTTGGCGAATACATACGTCCAATAATCAAGATTTTATCGGAATTTCATAAAAATTGCTTCTTTTGTCTAGTTTTTTTTCCGTAAACTGTAGTTCTACGTTCTGTTACAACAGCGTACTCCATAGCTACTACATCATTTTGTGAGCTCAAAAACCATTTATTTCCATTTGAATTATTTAAAGCAATAGTATATGATAAATGGGGGGAATTATAGTTTTTCCACGAGTTGCACATACGATTTTTTCTCTAATCGGCAGTATATCAGATTATCCATTTTATTCATTATATTCTTTAAAATACGCAACATTTTCCAATTTATATTTTCAATAGATTTCACTATCAAAGTTACCTTAGAATTATAACAATCGCGTGCGCTGTCAATTTTACTAGGCAAGGAATACTTTCCAGTACTGTTATTAGGCAAGGAATACTTTCCAGTACTGTTTTTAGTAAGTTGCCTAGCAACGATGTAGTGTCGGGGAATACTTCATTTTGCTGACAGATAACAAACCAGAAAACTGACGTATTTTATCCGATTTGAGAAAAAATTATTTTTTTCTCAAATCGGATAAAATACGTCAGTTTTCTGGTTTGTTATCTGTCAGCAAAATGAAGTATTCCCCGACACTACATCGTTGCTAGGCAACTTACTAAAAACAGTACTGGAAAGTATTCCTTGCCTAGGCAGAGAATACTTTCTAGTACTGATTATCATCTGTTTTTAAGAAATACATGATATAATTTTAATTTATTTAGTTTTTATTATTATAATTGTAAAAGTACATATTTAACAACTATTTATGCAACTATTTATGCAACTATTTATGCAACTAAATATGCAATTAAAACGTTTTCGGAGAATGAATTGGCCTTGTTATTTATGCGATAATCCATAAAACGCTTGTATGCATTTTCGTACTTCTCCCTCGACTTCTGCGGCAACACATTTAGTGTAGTCAATCTTGCTGTCTCCAAGATGCCAGGCGGAGTACCTGGGATTGAATTATCAAAATTGCTGTCCATTATATTTAAACTAAACCACAAATTAACGACGGGTATCGTTTGCTCTGACAGACCTTTAAATAAATTGACAGCGCACGCGATTGTTATAATTCTAAGGTAACTTTGATAGTGAAATCTATTGAAAATATAAATTGGAAAATGTTGCGTATTTTAAAGAATATAATGAATAAAATGGATAATCTGATATACTGCCGATTAGAGAAAAAATCGTATGTGCAACTCGTGGAAAAACTATAATTCCCGGACTCTTATGGTTGCTGGAACTCGGCTGACGCCTCGTCCCAGCAACTTCCATACTCGTCCGGGAATATATCGTTTTTCCTACACGTTACACAATATACTATTCTACGAGAGTGCAGTAACCTACGCTTTCGAGGATGATTTGTGAATTTAAATTATACAAGAAAAGGATTCATTCCATAAATCGTGTTGCAATTTTCATTGCACAACGATTTCTCAATTACATTACAACACGATTTCTGATGAAAACCCAAATGTTTTAATGATATAGCGATCGTTTCTTTTATAAGTTTTGTTCATCCGTACAAGTTTGTTATTTTTATGTTGCTAATTATTTATAAATTATAAATATTACAGGACTATTGTATCGTAGAAAAAATAGCGTATATAACTCGTGTAATTGCAATACTCAAGAGATTGCAGCCCTTGCTATCGCTCAGGCTGCAAATTTCACTTTTGTATTGCAATGACTCGTTTTCTCCACTTGTTATATAATATACATTTAAAGTCCTGTCAGCACAGTTTCATTATATAACTTGAACAATTGGTTTGTTTGGTTATTCGATTGGCTACTTGCTCTAGAGGTTTACAACCCGATCTTAATAATCGTTTTACCGCTCCAAGTTTGTTTTCAAAGGGGAAAGCGCTAAAATTATCTAGAGGGCCAAATATAACCACGTAATCTTACAGACGGAGTAAATTATGCACATTATAATTAATGTGCTTTTAATAATCAATGTAACTAATAATAATCAATGCATATTGACGGAAAACAAGCCGTTTAGATATTCTTCCAATTTATTAGCAGATAATTTGGTATACAAATTACGTTCTCTTATCCAAAATAACATCAATTTTTAAAAACGTCAAGGCATGTTAAGTGCATGCAGTCCAGGAGAAACTATTTACCATATCAAACGACAAAGTTCCAAGAACAGAATCGCCTCTTGGATTTGATTTCTAAACGAATAACTGGTTCTTAAAGTTTCAGAATTAACTGGAACCCCTATTCGATGGCGGTGATTAAAATATTCACCTTCAGAAGAATAGTTTTCTTATCCAAATTAACCTTGGCGAGCCATCGCAAATGATTTGAATGAACCTTCAATTTTTACGTAATATTTTGTTTCATTCTTTAAAATTCCATTTAATAATAAAGCATCAGTTGAATATCATCATTCAATCTTTATAGATGTGGGTCTATTAATATTGAAATTATTTTGTACAAATTCAACACACTACTCTACTGTGTTCAATAAAATATAAATTATTACTGTGAGTGTGTGTAATAATTATTGGACCAAATTACTATCAAAATAGTGGTGAATCCTAAAATTAAGTAAAATGTCATCATGTAGTGATACGGGAGGTAATACATTTGAATTATTGAATGAATCAAATATCAGCAAAAATGTACAAAAAGAAACCGGTATCACAACTAAAAATAAAAATAAACTGCCGAAACTACCATCGTTTATTACAAAATTAAGTTCAAGTGCAATCCGATTAATCATGAATAAGTTAAAAATTGTTAAATATGAAATGAAGCTTACCTTAATTGGTCGAAAAGTTACAGTTCATGACCCCACTCATTACAAACTATTATCTGATCAATTGAAAAAAGACGTCGCTGAATTTTTCACCTACGCACTTGAAGAAAACAAAACATCCAGATATGTTCTCTTCTGCTTATCACCTTTGCCTATAGAAGAGGTGAAGGGTTATATTAAAAATACTGGACTCTCACCATCAAAAATATTGAAAGTTTTGGCAAAGAATAGAAGATCGAATGATAGAAACTGCTATATGAAATCAAAATGTAGATTCTGTAGGCTCAATCATATTGATGATCATGATTGTAGAAGAAGGAAAATTGAAATGCGCTAATTCCAATGGAAATCACGCCGCGAGTTTAGTAATTTGTCTAAAGCAAAAGAAATTTCTTCGTATAAGGGAACAAATAAATCTTAAAACTTCTAGCAAACCATCACCAACATTGAACTTTTCGGCAAATAATTTAAACATCCAGCCTACGTTGACGGAAACTCCAACTAGACTACCATTTTCCAGCATTCTCAAAAGCAACACATTTGCATCAACATACTGCATGGTGAGCCGCATAATGTTAGCAAACTTTATTCTTCAATTGAATTACTAGTAATTCTGGCAAGTGTCATGGATGGACTTAGGAGTTACCAAACTCCAGGAGAACAAGTTCAACTCATTTTAGCTACAGCCATTAAGTATATCTGTACAAAATAATATTATATTTTCCACCTGGAACGCGCTTAGTGTAAGTAAAAAAAAAACATGTACTAATATACTTCCTTGAACAATTCAGTGTTGACGTAATGCTCATCACTGAAAACCATCTTAAACCTGGTATGGGTTTTCACATCGCTCACTATAACATTTGTAGGAATGATCGAACTGACCAAAGTTGTGGAGGTGTTGGTTGAGTCATTAAAATTTCAATTAGCCACACTCTTTTTCCAAGCTTCGTAATGCAGGCATCGAAGGTATATCAATAGATGTAGTCCGCCACGGGTTTTAAAAGGTCACATGTTGTTACTGTTGTTACATCCCTAATTCTAATCATAGTAATTTTAGACAAGATCTTAACTGACTGACCAACAGTAATTCGTCCTACATTATTGGTGGGGACTTTAATTACGATATTCGTTTTGGAACTGTAGTAGAGTAAATAAAGGAGGACGTATTCTATATGACTTCCTTAACAGTAGATCGGATTGTGTTCTGTATTTCCCAGATTCACCTACCTATCATCAAAGTAACAGAACAAACAGCACAATAGACTTTTATTTAGCCAGTGCTGCGGTTCCCGTAAGCAATGTCACATCAAAAAATGAACTAAATTTTGATCACTTTCCCTTGTTGTGCTCAGTTAATATGCGTACATTTTGATTTTAAAAATGCTGAATGGAATATGTACCGAACTATTATCGATGATAAACTGAAATCATGCCATTGTTTTAACAGTTCCAACTGTAAATTCATCATCCAGATATAAACTAATAATATCTGATGAAATCTTATTATTAATTAAGCTTCGACAGCAGGCGTCGACAATGAATACGGAAACGCGAATCGTACCTAAAAAAATATTGTTAGTTTGCTCCCGCAAGCAGCTATTGAGAGCCGTCATATAAAAATTGGCTCCCATAGCGCTCCTTATAAATTGTTAGAGCCAAATATTTTGTATATCAAGTTTTCGCTGAACAATTGAATTAAAAATGATACTTTGATCTTAAATAAATTTAGTTTACCAATGAATAGCGCGTCAAATTTAAGTTTAGGTATAGAAAAATTACGTCTCTCGATAGCAGGTGTGCGACCTCAAAACGACCTCAAAAATCAACTGCAGGAAGTAAAACAAACCGGATCGTACCAAATTGAAAAAAATGTGTCAGATTGCACCATTAGAAAGTAATGATTCAGATTTTCCGCCGAAAAGGCCAGCGCTCAATCCGATTGAGAACTTGTGGGTCGATTATGAGGGTATTAAATTCCAGAACTTTCCGCAATTCAGGCAAGCTCTTCGATCACATTGATAGTATCTGGAAAAATATCCCTGCGTCGCGTTGTCCGAAGTTAATTTTCCAGTCTTCCTAGACGTCTTGTCGGGGTTATACAAAGTAAATTATATCCTACAAAATATTGACATGGTTATATTACATAATTGTTATGCTTTTTTAATGAATTTCTCCAATAAATTATTTAATTTATCTATAAACTTAGTTGTGTTTCTAATAATAGGTCTTTTAATACCGAAACTTATTTTTAATTACTTAATTGACTCCTGCAAATGAGTAAGTAAAGAATATAAATCATCTTGTTTTACTAATTTCTTTGACGTAAATGGTATTATCTGGCCTATTATTTAAAAAATAAAAATTCTTCTTAATAAACTTTCCATCACTGTATATTATATACGTATATTTTTGTTAATTTATATTAATTTTATTAAATAATGTACTAAATTGTTTAATTTGATTAAATTATCACACATCACACTACGCATCGAAACAAGAATTATAATTAAATAATAAATTATTATTATACGATTCTATATACAATTTAACGATTATCCGAAGAAACGAAAAAAATATTGTTTCGGCATCACATCGTTAATCTCTATATAATGTTTTCAGTTGATCGCCATTAATCGTTTTATTTTAGCGTCAGTATAAGTGACTAACATAAGTTAAATAATTGGTTAAATAATTATTGTAAAATTCGTGTATAGTGCAATATAATAACATGTGTAAACTGAATCCAGATGATTCAAATTATATATATGTATATGCATATACAATTTTACCTGCGCATTTCTAACTGTTTTTTTTTTCTTGGTGTCAGGTGGTTCATGAAAATTGTGTTTATATAAGTTATTAAATTATAGAAACCTAGGCAAATAATTGTAATGTTATATGAAGCCGATTATACATATATTTTGCTTGTGTCATTTTTTGTATTGAATACACGTACTTGTTATACTTTGTAGTTATGACGTGCTGCACATTTGGTGATTCCCCTAAATTTGTGATATGTATACATATTATATTCTGTAATAGTCAAGTTACATTTATTTTGGTTTAACTCAATTGGTGGTGGCAATTTTTTGTTAGTAGGAAATATTCAATTGTTAATTATAAACTTTATTTAATAATTACTTAATTATTTTTCACCTTTAATTTATGTATTTATGTAGAAGATGAATTTAACACTGAAAGCTTCAAAAAAATGCACTACAACTGTTTAACGACAGTTACACCAAGTATTTGGTATTATACGCAAGAGAAGAGGTTGGGTGAATAATTTTATTTTATAATAGCTTTACATTGATCTGTTGAAATGATTGTAATCGAAATAAAAATTGTTTTTCTTAAAATATACATATATTAATAATTAAAACACTGGTATTTTCGCCTATTTTTTCAAAAACGTTTATTTAGCTACCGTTTCAAACAGAATTCCTGTTCATCTTCAGAGCTTCTAAAATTTTTTTTTGATATAAAATATGGTATAAACACAACTCAAAAACAATATATATATATATATATATATATATATATATATATATATATATATATATATATATATATATATATATATATATATATATATATACTTTTTTAATTTTTTTGTTGAATGTTAATTAATTCTTGTAAGTCCAGTCGCCGCGGCCTGATGAGAGGATTGATTTTTTCATAATCATAAGCTCATCAGTTCGAAACTGGATTGAATTCTCTTACAATCGTCGGAACATATTAAAAATTAAAAATATATATATAATATATATAATATATATATATATATATATATATATATATATATATATATATATATATATATATATATATATATATATATATATATGTATATATATATATATATATATATATATATATATATATATATATATATATATATATATGTATATATATACATATATATATATATATATATATATATATATATATATATATATATATATATATTTATATATATTATGTTGTGTGTGTGTGTGTGTGTGTGTGTGTGTATGTGTGTGTGTGGGTGTATTTGTGTGTTTAATACCATATATAATATTTCAGACTAACTCTTAAGCATCTACAATAAGCTGCACAACCGATTCCGGAACATTCTCTTCCACATTTTGCATCACAATTCCAATCACACTTATAATATATAAGTATAATATATAATCACACGGTATAATATAGAAAAAAACTCTAAAAATACATCAACCATAATGAAATATATTTTTTTACAGTCAATTTCTCCTTCTACTAATTATAAATTAGAGGACTTTGTTGCACAATCGTTACAAAATTTTATAAGAAGTTCCGATATTTAGATAAAGTGAAGCGGAGTTCGTTGGATAATTTAAGTATAAGTAAGGAGTTAGCGATGAGCCAAACAATATCCAGTGAACGATTTCAAATCACTTCAGAAGAAATAATTAAATTATTTCCTTCGGAAATTAAGGAAACGTGCTATGTGCCATACGACAAGTTCACAAAAAAGCTAGCTTCTGGAAAACTTTATGCCGTATATAACTAACTAAAAAAAATTATTGTCAACAGCTCTGCCAAATCCAGAGCCAGCTTTATAGAATTATAGAAAACAACTGTTCCAAAAAAGCCTTACGATTAAAGGGTATTATAATTTATTCCCTGCTTGAAAAGGCCTAGTGGACATTTGTTACTATATGAAAACTTTAACAGATTGTACGCGGAATCGGCAAATAATTTTATTGTCCTTTGGCCATCGTTAAATAAAAAAAGTTAAAGCCATTGCACTTAGACGAAAAATAAAAGCCAATTTTAGTTCCGAATTAGGAGGCTATCATATATTTTAAATATCTCGTACCTACGGAAACGCAAAGCAGAAGGGCGAATAAAATATTCGGTGAAGAAAATTTCAGATTCTTTTTTCATATATTTAGAGGTGAACATATTTTTAGCAGAACTGTGGCCCCATTCTGGTAATTCCTGGGGAACGGGGAATAATTTTTTTTACAGCAGTTATTCCCAGATATATATTTCCAACTTTTTATTCCCCATTTTCCAAAAGTAGATTCTGTCAATTGGGGAATAAATATACAGGAAAAATAAATTTAGTTATTTCAAAATTATTATAATAACTCTTATTTATTACAATACTATCTTTAAAATTATTAGGTAATTTAACCCTTATAAGCAATATTAATATTGTTAATTATTAATATCAACTACATATAAACAAACATTTTTGTTAAAAATCTATTCCCCATCAATTCTTTCATAAAATCGGTGTGGAAAAACCAACGTCAAAACGGCTGTAATTGGGAATAATATTTTCCCAATAAAAAATCTTGCCCGAACACCAGAATACACTTTGGGGAAAAAGGAATAACACTGCAACAAAATTTAAAATTTCAATTCCCCGGGAATTACCAGAATAGGGCCACTTGCAGAATATTTTATTTTTATTTTATTTACTTCCAGGACAAGAATGAACTTACTGAAACAATCGTTACCATAAAAAATGAATTATTTGAAAGGAATGAAACCTTCCAACCAACAATATTATTTGTTGGAGATTCGCTAGGTACAAAATATCAAATCAATTTTTATACTAGATTATGTATTTACTTTTATTTTCTCTTTTTCAGACAATATTACAGCATCCTATGCTATAGTAAACAATATTATCAGACGTAATATAACTAGTGGTCCGCTTATTATCGATAATTTTTTTCAAAGGTCACGAATGCGTATCCCAGCGACGAAAATGCAACGAGTGCGTAGCACGAGTTGCATTTTCTAAAGCTTGGGATACGCATGAGTGACATTTGGAAAAAATTATCGATTCTTAAGAGGACCACGAGTTATATTTGGGTGGAGAATATAATGAATTGGTGTGAAAGATAAAACTTAAATTCACAACATGAAAGATTATATTTGTAATAACAATTATTTATTATGCAAGAATACCATTGAAACATATTATATTTAGAACTGACAGTTGTTGAAGGTACAATTTTCAAATCGGAATTGTCCTTCATTTTTGTTGTTAATTTTAGATGAAACGATTGGGTTTACAGCTTTTGACGGCTCAGCAGAACTTCCTCGCATCTTTTCTAGAATATTGTTGTGTTGCTCTGGCTGCATATTTAAATATGGCTGAATTGAATTAGCACTGCTATGGCCGGTTATTTTAATCAATTGTTGATCTGAAATACCCGCATTTGCCATTATAGTAACCGCAGTTGATCTATGACTATGATTGGTGATTTTATTATTTTGCACATCAATTCCAATTGCCTGGGCCGTTTGTTTGGTCCATTTTGATAATTCATTGACACCTACAGGAAGATTTTTATACCACCTTCCAGTTGAATTTTTCCAGAAAGGATTGGGTGTAAGAAACAATCTTTCGGAGGTTACATGATTTGGCCGTTTATTCATTAATTTATTGAATAATCGTACGGGACAAACGTTGATATTATTCACATTTTGCGTGAGCCACTTACTATTAGCACAACGGCTTGCACCTCCTTGTGTAGTTTTGGTGAATATAGGGTTATATTCAATTCGTCCCATATCATTACCGAAATGGTCCGTAATTCTCTTAAAATAATGAGTTAAAGCAAACGCGCCTTCGTTACCACGCCACGCTAATTCTGTCGCAACAATGTTGAAGAATTTCTTTTGAAGTCCATAAGGGTTATCTTCATCCCAATACGTTTGCATACAAGTAGATTCATTTGACGTAAAAGCTACAGCACTTAATTTCCGTTTGTTCGGTTCACTTTGAAGTTGTTTCCGTTTTGAATCTCTGGCACATCTTGCCTGTTTAAACTCAATATCACGAAATGGATCAAATTTTATTATAAATTCTGCATAATATTTTTCTTGAAGCATTTTCGCTAGCGTATTCCAAATAGTTTTAATTACAGTTTCCTTGTAATTTTCTCCGTTAGACTTACGCATATTGCATGCATAATCTTTTAAATATGACGCGAGCATATCAATTGATGTGTCTCGCTCAATTGTGTATTGACGTGTTGCACAAAAATCCATAAACTGTTTCCAAATACTTTTCTTATTTCGTTCCGTGTTTAAAGGAACACTATTGAGTATTAACTCTTCGATTTTTTTATTTGTACACTCTCCCCATCTTTGATTATCACAATTATCCATCTTTGTATCAAGCAGTAATCAATACTGATTCACAAATATTTTGTAATTGCATAAGTTGACAGATAGTTATATAAGAATTTTGTTTTTGTTGTGTGTTACTTTGATTCTAATGAATTTATTTTTATTAATAAAAATCGCCAAAAATAATAAATAGTAGGCTATTGCCATAACAACGTTTTTCCCACAGCGACAATACAACAGTGTTGTATTATCACTTATTAATAACAAAAATAACAAAAAAATTGCATAGTGAAATAGATGATTTTTAGGTATGAATTATATTCTCTATAAGGTAGACACGCCGATTGAAATGTATAGACATTTGTTTCAAATAAAGGTTTGCCTTAAACGCAAAATATACACGAGCAAAATTAACGACTTTATTTCTGAAATCCCCAATGAACTATAAAAAAAATGCGGCATTTGTCAAACACATATTCCGAATATTGAATTTTACAGAGCTCATATCAAGCAATATCATAAGTATGGTAGCTTCTTTAGATGTATTTATTGTAACCCACACAGAAAATATGGGAAAGTTAAGTTTTTTAAAACATTTTAAACTGCATTTGAAAAAAATATTGAAAATGATCATGATGATGTATCAAATATTACTAATGAAAATATTATCAACCCATTGTAACTAATATAAAGAATAGCAAGTTTGATAAAATTGAATCAATTAATAAGGCAATAAATATACCAAGGTCTGCATTATTGATTTCCGAAATTTATAAAAATACCCGAATATGCCGATTGGATGTGCAAAATGTTAGAATTATTTTTTAAATATCACAATTCCATTCTGAACAAGAAAAAAAATACTCGCGAATAATAAATCTTATATTTTATCGCAACAAATAACGCATGGCCATGAAACACTGCCAGTCCAGTCTGTCTTAATAATCAAATTAAAGTTAATCGTAAAATATGTATAAATGTAGATTTAATGAATAGATTATATACAAGTATGTAAACGTAAAGTTAAGAAAATTATGTTATAAAAATAATAAAATATTAAAAAAAAAATATATAAAATTCACTAGTTAAATTAAAAATGTTGTTTTATTTATTTAAACTACTATCATTACAAAATTACATAAGAATATTTAATAAATTGTATTATAACGAATCCTTTACGGAAAGTTTCTAAAAAATATATGAATCTATCATGAAAATTTTGAAAGTGATCCATTTCATAATATTAATTATTAATATGTTTACCGCATCAGTTCTATTATTTTTACAATAATTTCTTCCATTTAAACTTATTAGGTATTGCTATAGTGTGCCCATTTGTAAATGTGTTATAAAGCCCAAAACCTGCTAAAATTATCTCTGTAGAAAGCCCAACGATGGCCAGAGATCAGCCTGTACATTATTCTAGTTGGACAGGATATGAAATTAGAATTTTTAAAACGAAAAGAAAGTCTTCGAGAAGGACATATTTGTTTATAGAAATGACCTGATGAGTTGCACAAATTTCCTTCCATCCGTGCTTAAAGAGGATATTTTTAATTGTACAGTATTAATTTTTAATTTATTTAAATTATGACCAGCAGTATCAATAATTTAATTTTCAAAGTGTCTTTCAGTATTATGTGAAAAAGCTGTTTTTAAGGAAATGTAAGAACTTAGATTTTTGATGATAAGTGCTATGGTAATTGCAATTTTAATAGCAATGGTTCCAGTATTTTTAATATCAGTAAGATTATTTAATTGGATGGTAAAATTCCAATTATTATACTGAATAAAAATTCCAATTCCAGCTTTATAATTAATTATAGAACCGTCTGTGAAAATTTTAGCATAGTTATGGTATTTATTGATCTCAGCCATAGATAACGTAAAGTGTTCGGAATGGTTGGTAAGATTTTTGTTTGTAATTACTTCAATACACGTTATCATGTTAAAATTAGTGGAAGAAGTTGGTTTAATGTGAAAGGTTTTATTTTGGAAAGAAAAGAGTAGAGACATTGAGTTTAGGGAGCGATCTATTAAGTTTAATGTCCGATTTTAGAAGTATTATGTTTAGATCTTTAATAATGTTAGGGATTCTGATAAAATGGCCAGAATCGGAATAGTTCTTATAAAACCTAAACAAATTCCTAAACACACATTTTTAATAGATTGACAGATATTAAAGTCTTTTTTGTATGTATTATCTGTAAGAATGTATGTATGAAGCTGAGAAGTGTTTAATTTGTTAGGGTGAAGTTGAAAGTGATTTGTGCAATGTTTGAAAAAAGGGATAATTGGATTAGTGAAGGCAAGTGTGTTAAGAAAAGATGGGAAAGAGGATGGTTTCAGGGGTAAGATAAATGGTGTTGTTCATAATTCTTGCAGAAGAGAATACGTCAGAAGCGACTCAATAAACAGGTTTTTGCGAGACACTCTCTCAGATGAACCTTCAACGTCAAGTGATGCTTCGTCTTTGCGTTCAGGACAAATGAAATTTGATTTTAAAACAAAGTGTTTTTTCTGCACGGAAACGTTTGACGAAGAGAAGGAGATTAAAAAACCGTATGCTAAGCGTCGAACAGTTTTTTATGTTCGTACGGTTGCGTTTCACAATTCTATTTTGAATCGTGGGCAGGAAAGAAAGGATGAGTGGGGAATCGATGTAGTGAGACGTATCTGCACTGTTGGGGCACACGCAGCAGATGCAATATATCACGATTGTTACAAAAGATTCATGCTAACCTCTGTACCTTCAAAAAGAAAAGCTGGACGTCCACAAGATGAAGGGATTTCAGAAGCAATGGAAGAAATATATGATTATATTGAAAGGACTGATAATTGCCAATACTCTAGGGACGAGTTGTTGGAACAGGTTATTGCAGGGGAACCACCACATGTGAAGACCATTAAGGAGAGAATGAGGGAAAAATATGGGGACCAAATTTTTTTCAGTACTATTCACACCAGGCAAACTGTCGTCTTAGTGATAAAATCTTCAGCGACTCATGGTACACTTCAAGGTGTAAAGATGAACAAAGAGAACGTGAGAGGATTGTACAAAAAGCTGCTGAGATTATCTTGGAAGACATTGAATCCATGGCTTACGACAACAGTGCCTATCCCCCTTCATCTAGCTTCTGCAGTGAGGCTGAACAATTAATACCTAAATCTCTTAGAGTCTTCATGGACTGCATTGCAAGGAAAAAAAGGTCGAAAGAGGCAGTGGAGAAAAAGATGACAACTATTGCTCTTGCTCTTACTGCTGCTGTTCGCCCTCGATTTTTCATATCCGTAATTCTGACTAGCATCGCTCTGTTCATATACAGAAAATTCGGATCAAAGAACTTGGTGTCCCTACTATCGAAGTTAGGAATGAGTGCCTCTTACTACGACGCTCAGCAGCTGGAGCTCTCCACCATCCACTCATGTACTAACGGAGCCCCCATCGAAAATAGCTTCGATGATGATGAAAATTTAAATTTCAACAAAATTTAATGTTCAATATATTATATATCCTTAAGCTGTAATTATTTCATTTTTAACAATAAACATTTAATTTTTAAAATTAAACAATTCATTTTTCACAATAAAAACTGTTTTTTTTTTATATTTTCTATTTACCCTCCATATTTCCTTAAGCTTTGATCCTATCAAAAAAGTGTAGAGAATCTTTATTGTAGAGATTTTTATGTAGATTAATTTAGTATATAGACATTTTTTTTGATAGAAGCAGTGGTTTTTGAATTAATAACGAAAAATTGAAAAAAGGAACTTTCGAGACCCCCGCTTCCCACCCTTAGCTTCACTCCCACCCCTCAGTATTTTTAGTATGTTGTTAAGGATACCTTCCCCTACAACTGTACCAATTCTGGCTTCTACATGAATTATTTCCGCTATTTTTCCTTCGTTGCCTGGACTAAAGACTTGTTTAATAGTTTGAATTGAAATGATTCTATTTGTGAGAAATTGAGAAATCCAATATATCTGTGGCAATAACCCAAAACATCATAACTCGAGTTATGTAGTTTTTTAAATTTATTAAAATTCTAATTCGTTGTATTCAAACGAATATTTTAATATAGTCGATATAATTTTACCGTATTTTGTAGTGTACAAATCGTTAAAGTCAAAAACTACATAATTCGTTTTGAGTTTATATTGATGTGGCAAAAACAACATAACTCAAATTTTTAACTAGTGTTTATCATAAAGTTGAGTTAATGAGTTTTTCCAAACTAACTTTTGAATCGTGAGTGTTATACAATACTAAAATCCAAAACCACGTAAGTAAATTGTGTTGTTTTTTCTAATCCAATGTCAGCAAAATTATTATTTAAGTCTACTTATTTAATTATGTCGCGTTTTGATTAAAAAATTAGCATGTAAAGCAAAAACTTAAGTTTTGTTATAGTGTTTTTTTCTAATTTGATTATGTTTAATATTGTATTTAATTCGAATTAAGTTGTTTTTGCCAGAGTAACATTTATGTTAGTTCTGAAATAACCGCTTTTAGTGTGGTTTTATTGATTGTAATTTAAACGGGTTTTTATAAAACAAATATGTTTCGTTATTAAACAAAATTATTTTAAGTTGCATTTTTAATTGTAGAATTAACATGAATAACAATATGAGTAGATCCTGCATAAATAAATAACCAAAATTCCACCGTCCCACTCGCTACCTGAAATTGCTCCAGAATCTTGAATGAAATATAAATGACGGCGAACTTGATGAAGAAGTTATTTGCGAAGATGACCTATTCGAAAATAATGATGATTCTGATGCTGACCCAAACTACATACCATCTCCTAATCAATCGGACGATGATGAAGAAATGGAATTTTTTGCCGAACAAGTTGAACGCAATTTAGAAGGAAGTAGTAATCAAGAAAATGTTACTGCTGAGGTTACTAATGCCAACGAAAGCAATCAAAAGCCATGTTCAAGCAAGATGTATTTAAAGAAAATTAAATTGAAGCACAATTCTCGATGCAATTTAAATTCAAGTCCTTTGTGCCAAACTTTGTCGAAAGCTTGTGCTACTTCTAAGAAGATGCTGGAGCATATCTTCTATTCTCAAGTGAGTCTTCGATTATATCCGTTATTAACAATAGCAGACCTCATGTACGGTTTAAAAATCGCAGATTGAGGTAATTAAAAACAATATTTGGTTTTAAGACGCTATAGCCTTACTGTTTTTCCTTTTGCGTTTCTATCGAAACTACTTTTTTCAAACTAGTGTACAAGATATCTCAAGATCTACTCAACCGATTTTGTTAAAATTTACAACAAGTATTTTTTATAATATTATCTAAGACGTGACGTTGGATTTTTTTGATTTGGTTCGATGTTCATAAGTTATACATTTTTTTAAACTCAAAATTTCGATAAAAATTAGAATTTTGTTTTTTTTAAACAGTTGTTAATTCTACAAAAATAAAAAAAAATTCCCTACGTTACGTTTTAGCTATTACCTTTCTAAATAAGAAAATTAAATTTTATTATTTTTCAGACAATGCCTGACAGAACAAGAACTTACCACTTAAGTCAAAAGTGAAGTAAGAAAAGAGCTAGAAAACTTGTCTTAAGTCGACTTAAGCGATTTTGCCTTGTGACCACAGAATTACTTCTTCTATACTAAAATTTGATGTAATTATAGGAGTAATTATATTTGTTCCTAATAAATTTTTAGCATTTATATTGACAGCTTTATTTTCGAAACTACTACCATTGTCTAGATTTTGAAGTTCAAAAACTTTTCTGCAGTGGGATTCCCATGCAATGAGGTATTATTAGATTATTTACAACCGTATAAATTAGTATTTTACTAAGCACCATAAACAACACCCATAAACTAAGTCTATATGTTGTCGATATTAATCTACCGCAAAAATTCATCAAAGTTTTTAATTAGGTGTGTTGTTTATGCCTTACTAAAGAAATTTGATTTTAATATTTTAAATGGCGAAGGCTAACATAAATACTTGTAAAATTAAAATGATTACATAATGCCGGAATACTACTGTGTTGACCTGATTTTGATCGACATCGATTCATAAATATTATAAGTACATGCTTTCTTTTATCATGTGCTCGTAAATTGATCAACCAGATTAGGTATTATAAAAAAAAAATACAGAATTATCGATTTTGTGTACATTGTACATATTACGTTATACCAATAATAAACGAGAGCATCATAAAAAATTAATCTCATGTTTTATAGACCTATTCAAATTATTGCACTGTAGTGTTTTTTTATATAAATACGTCTGATATATTTAGTTGTAACCCGCTCACCAAATTGATAAGAAAATGTAACTAGGCACATTTTAATTAATATTACCTTTTTTATCAACAACAACAAAACTTGTTTAACACACAAATTAACAAGCAATTTATTTATTTTGCTATGTTAACGCGATGTCGTTTTTTATTAAGTCAAAATTCTAAGAAATTTAAATTTTTTTTTTTTTTTGCTGAATTATGATATTAATTTAATTTAATCTTTTACGGTGAAATTTGATTAGAAAAAAAATTTATATGTGCCATAATTAAAATATCATTGATATGCGATTGATAATTGATAATATTTGTTTGCTAATTTTAGATCAAAAACGTGCCAAAATACATAAAATATTAATCCAAGATTTTTGTTATTTTTTCGGTATTTTGTTTTTATCCAGTTCAGACGAGATTGAAAATATTTTTATAAATATTAAGTCAATACAATTTCCGTAATCTATATAGAGAGTGAATATCTAAATCCAAAATTAGCTTAAGCCTTAAGTAGGCTAGACATGAATTATTAAAAAGGGTAGGTATATTTGATAATATGCAACTTTTCAAAATATTTGTATAATATTTTAAAGCTTTGTCGGATAAACCCATTAATCAACGTGAAATTTACATATTTGATGCATATGAGAAACATAACTGAAATCCGGAGAAAGGGCATATTTCTGTTGTCGTCAGTAGAGACTGATTTACATTCAAAAATTTTCGCAGATGTAGATGTCAAATCAAAAATTCGTTTTCTTTACACATAAAAAATAAATTTAAACAAAAAATGTCATTAACCAATAGATCATGTTTAAATGTCAAATTTTCTTAAACCACAAGAACTACCATCTGTCGGAAAACTCCGAAAGCATAAGCAACTTTCACATAATGCCACTGGGTGTTACCAAAAATTATGGGATTATATAGTATATTCCTATAATCTCTGGTGTTACTAAATGTTTGCTGTCAAAAATTGTATGACATTTTTATGTGTGCATTTTGTAAACATAAGCAAAAATATTTTCGTGTTATAAAAGTGGTTATTATTAATACGTGATAATTAAATTGATTTTGAGATGTTTTTATAAACGTCCTTTTGGAAGATGTCAGTAATATTTTTTTGATTTCGTAGTAGCATCTATTGGCAAACGCTCTGTACTTTTTCTTTGTTCGTGCTGCCTCTTTCGGAAAACATGATCCATACAACGAGGACGACTTTTTGGTTTGTTTCTCGGGTTTCAATTGTAAAAAGGCAGAAAGTATGGTAATATTACACAAAATTTGAATTTTTTGCGATTTGCGACAGTTTAACTATTTATTTTGTAAGTTGACTTAACACAATTGGACAATTAGGCGCGGATCCAGAAGGAGCTTCAGGGAGAGCCGAATATAGAAACTATCCCGTTAATAAAACAGTTTTTTTAGGAAGTATCTATATAAGTTATAAGATAAACAGAATAAAAAAATTAGTTCCAGCAACTTTATTAAAAAAATAGGTACAGCTACAGTAAAAACATTTACAGTAAAAGCGAAACGGTCGATGATAGCCGAAGGTTTAATTTTATTTGCAATATCGCTGTGGATATGTAAAAGTGCCAGTCCTATCAATCGGTTTTCGGTCATGATTGATCGAATCCATGTTTTCAATTTCCGTAAGGTCGAGAAACTTCTTTCAGCGCATGCAACACTTACACTATACGTCGATAACATAACTAAAATATTATGAATGGCAGGCAAAGGTTCTGCATCACAGTTGGCAAGCGAGGCTAATGCGTCAGTTGGAACGAACCCACTATTTTGTTTTTCTCGTTGCCATTTCTGTTGCCATATTTGAACTTCGCCTAATAAGATTTCAATAGAAATATTTATTTTCTTTAAAAAAAATTTAAACTTGGTGTATACAGATTCAGTTAAAGTTTGAAGCGTTTTTGAAGAAATTTTTATAATATTGGATGGTATTGCTATTCCTAAATCCAATATACTTAAACTGTCGTTTCCAAATCTGGTTTTAATATCTTCTATAATAGACTGTAACATTGGAGTATAAGTTGTAGCTCTATAATAATCGGTCGGCTCTGTAACGTCAGGTATCTCCCTGGTTTTTGAAGGAAAAAACACAATAAAATAAATAATATAAATAAAAACAAACTAAAACATTATTACCTATTTTTTGACTTTTAGCAAGTCTTGGCAACGCAATGTCAACGTCTAATTCTTCCATTAAGTCACTCGCTTCTTTAAAAATGGTAGAAAACACGGCTTCACTATTCTTTCTTTGATCTTTTAAAGTTGCTAAGCAATCTAACAATGCATTTTTGGCTGATAGTTTATCTAAATTAATTTTTTGCAATAATTTACTAAACGGAAGAGTAATAGCTAAACTATAAGTTAAACAAAATAGAGCTACAATAAACTCGACATTGCAAATACATAAAATAAATCCTTTAGCTTTCCGTGATGATTCAGACTCTTTCCACTTTGATATTATCATTAAGGCTTTAATGCTTTGTGAAAACGACGATTTAAGTAATATTACAGAATCGTGTCGCTCTACCCACCGTGTTTCACATAAAGATTTGAGCTGCTAACTTAAAATATTTTTAAGAACGAAATTTCGTTTGGATGACGAATTAAAGAAATTAATTATTTCTTTCATTGTTCCAACAGAATTTCTGATAGACTGTACATTTGATGATTTGCTAATACTAATATTAAGTGCGTGATTGACACTGAACATCATGTGGCAACTCATTCTGTATTTCAGCAACTGCCCCTTTCTGAACTGATGTCATAACACTACAGCCATCAGTAAATATTCCTTGGAATTCGAAGTAATAAAAAAGTTTTCTTTCAGAAAATTTAAGACTGTTTCCCCAATTATCTTTCCAGTGAGAACTGGTTCTTCATCGGAAAATAAATTTTCGGTGTCGTAATTTTTTCCATGACAATCTAAGAATGTAACAAAATCTTCGTATATTCTACAATTGTAAACGTAACGGATAACGATTGATATCTGTGATATATGTGATATATCGGTGGTTTCATAAAATATTATGATGTAGAATTCTGACGAATGAATCTATTTTTTTTTTTTGAAAACTGATAATATTTCTGCACCACAGCAGTCTACGAGCTCGTTTTGTGTAGATTTGCTGATATACATACGTCGCCCTTGAATTACAGCTTTTATACTTATTTTTTACTTTAAGATCTCACGGAAATTTCCCTCATTACATCGTTGAGTTTTTAATAAATCACCATCATCCTTATGGCCGCGAAATGCGATGTTCTGGCGCCCGAGAAGAATTATTGTCTCAATTATAGGCACAAGCCTTTTCCGGTTTTCTGTAATTTGTCGGTTTCGATGGGAATCAACTTGATTTCTTATGTCAAGTGTCGGAGTTTCATAACATTTTAAAAATAATTTGCCAGATTGTACGGCTTCAGAGTGATAGTTATTTTCATTGTGGATGTTTAAAGATCCGTTTTGCCACACAAATTTGCAAATGATATTAGAGGTTCGGTTACAAATTTTTTAAGAGCAACTGTATTATACATTCCACCTAGATTTGATTCAGTAAAAAACGGGCAATATTTGCAGAACAAAACTTTTTGAATATCAGAATATGCCAACCAATGGAAGGCAGTTAAATGGTTATGGTTAAGGAACCGCTTTTCGATTTTACATTTTTTATTATGTTCAGAGAAAGGAAATTTTTAATCTTTGGGAGGTACCCAAGGATTTTTAATTAGGTTATATTTTGTGTAACCATCAACTTTTAGAACACCGTTATTTTTAATATACTGACCTGCATCAAATTTATCAATAAGTGGTTCAATTGTAATACTTTGAACAGAGGTATTTTTCTGATTGGATTCAAGTATATTGCCAAATTCAATCACTGCTTCGCTTGAAGTGGATGTAGATGGCAGTTGTGTAGGTACAGATACAATATTCCATTTTTTTTTTTTAAATGATCAATTCTTTGATTTTCGGATTTACGCTTACTCATGTTTTAGGTATATGCTTACTCCTAGCGAATAGTTAATGATAATAAACTAAATCGTCCCACATATAATATTACTTTTGATTAAGGCAATTATAATTACACTCCAGAAATATAACAGTACTTACTTCACCTAGAATATAGGTAGGTCATACACTCACAAAGCTTCGTAATCTTTGATTTTTTTTTAGTGTATTGCATTGCTGTATATACATAACAAGGCCCCAAACGAAATGCCCTTGTTTCTTTGAGACTCAATGTTTGAGTATGTATATAAAAGTTGCGATCTAATGATCTCTAATGATCTAATTTTCAGGTCTACTGTCAACAATACAAATCCAAGTAAACTTATTAACTGATTTTAAGAATGTTTTAGTCTACTGTAATTTTGTTTTATTAAGTATATAGTTTTTAGTAGTTTAACACTATTTATTTTTATAGTATCACCACTAATCTATTTATAAGATTCAAATTTTAATTTTATACACTTTTCACTTTAACACTAATTAATCACCATAATTTATAGGATTCAAATACATATTATTTTTTTAAATTAGCTATAGCTGATCCGTTTGATGGTTCGATGAGACAATAAAACATGGGAAAAACAAAACCAGTAGAAAATCCTAATAGAATTTTAAAAGTCAAGTGGAAGAGTTGTGCTATAATACGCTATAATATGAATGTGTGTATAATAATATATTATTCAACGAGCATATAATGATAGCTGTTATTCATGAAGATGAAGTTTACAGACACGAGCCGATAGGCGAGTGTCGTAAATCATCTGAGTGAATAACAGCAATTATATGCGAGTAGAATACGATACTTTGTCCACGACCGATAAAAACATTGAATTTTGTGATCAAATCCTTTAAATAAGCCTAAAAGTATTTACGTCGACATTTTGACGTCTCAATTTAATAATAATGAAAATAGCAAAAGACTACTAGATAAAATTTAAAAAATGAAATTTTTACTTGGTAGTAGTGAATAATGGAAGAAGGGACTACTAGATAAACTAGCAGTGAATAATGGATATCATTATGATTGAAGAAACAAACGCATAATGAGTATATTATACGTTATGGGGGAACCAGCGAGTCTGTAACAACTTTAAGTAAGAACGCGATATACAGAAAGTGCATGTTACTGACCAGCGAATCTTTAAGAACTTTTCGTTCAGTTCAGCCGTCACTTAAGAGAGCGAAAATTAACGCGCAAACTGAAGGATATGTCAGAATACATCAAAATTTTCAAAGCATACTTTTCTTAAAAATAATAAATTTTGCTATTCACATTAGAATTTTAATACTGTATTTGATAGTTTTTCCGGATTCGGTGGCCGATATGTCAAATATTCTGTAAGGAAATAATTTCGTCAAATTCTTTAAGGATTCTTACAGATTCGCTGGTTAGCCCTTAAGTCGTGGACAAACGTGTTTATAAATTTTTATTCTACGTTTTTACTCACTTCGATAAGAACTAGATTTACTCGCTTCTAAATATGTAAATTGCATATTATTCAATTCTTTATGGTATTGTACCTGCTAGAGCTAAATCAATTAGATGTTTTTTTAATGTCGAGAAAATTAACTGTTTGCGTTTGGGGGGGCGAGCGCCCCTATCGCCCCCTGCCTTTGTATCCGTGCCTGTGGACAATATGCTGTGAACATTGTGGGTTTTAACGTTTATGCTATAAGGTTTAATTATATCATTGAAATACTGTTGTTATTAGGGGAGAGGGGGGGGGGAGGAGGGGTTGGCCAGGGCTTTCGAGTCAAGCGGTCGTTTTTTTTCATTATGAATTTATTTTTTATTGTTAAATTGGATTTTTATTTTATTTTATTCAATCTAATTTAATTTGGAATACTTATTTAATTTTAATTTTTGGATTTAAGTAGTTTGATTTGTTTAGTTTAATTTAATTAAAGTTCATTTAATTTTGCTTCAATTAAGTAAATTCAGTGTGGCGGATGTACGGAAATAATGGCGATGAGAAAAGTGTGCTTTATCGGAGATTTTAATTTTTTTGAATTTTACTTCTATTTTATTACATTTTAATTGAAAAACATTTTTAATTTAAAACCTTTTTCAATTTTAATTTTAAATTTTTATATATACATATATTACTTAAAGTAATAAAAGTTTTAGTGGTTTACATATATCACCCCTATTATGGTTCTCACCTCACCGACGAGTCGCCGTGACTCGAAAAGTCATGTGAGTTCAATTTTGGTATTATGGTTCTCACATTTACTTTGGCGAGAATTGTGCGCGGCTGATATTTTTGGTTTTGTTAATTATGACCATTTCCTGTTAATTATGACCATTTCCATTCGTTTTGAAGTTTACCAGCACAGTAGTTTTATATTTTTTGGCGTATAGTTTAGCAGTTTTTTGTACACATTTACATTTATTATGATTAATTTTGTAATTTTATGAGATTTAATTAGATATTTTATCGGTTAAAATTGTTAATAAATAGTGCAAACAGCAAAATACAATGTGGATTTACTTTTCTGTGGCGAATGAAACTGGATATGGAGGAAACGAAAATTCTTGACATTACATAAGCATTTTGTTGTTAACATGTACAATAAAAATATTTTAAAATACGATTTAAAAAAAAAATTGATTTTTATTCAATATTTAATTAGGAAATATTAATCAAAATATGTATTTTGCCTGTAAAAAAACTAGAGTTTTTTATTCCATTATTTCTGTATTCTTTACAAAAAATCGCACTACTAGGTAGTCACCGAGAAATATTAGGCGAGCAATTTTGACATTATTCTCACTCATATTGCACTCACGGCGAGAACCATAATACTAAAATTTTATTTGGGTGCTTGAAGTCGCCAAGTGACTCTTAGGTGAGAACCATAATAGGAGCATAAAATTCAAGAATAAAGTATTCTACAATTGAGTTTTCTCAAAAATGTTGTGGACATAACCTAGAAGCTGAAAAAGTTTTACAGTCCGTTATACAACAGGGTTTTACAGTCCGTTATACATCGTAGAAAAAAACAAACCCCTGTTAACAGATATTGTTGCATTTTAGACTTGGGTGCGGTTACTTGTTAACCGGGTTTAGCTCAGGGTTAATAGTGGATTCAATGGTTCTCAACAAAGAAACGGAAAAAACGTTATCTCTGTCATTCGATCATACTCGCGCCAAATTACAATGTGAGTTAATTCATATTAATTTTGAAATCCATACCTAAGGGAACGCGATACATGAAATTAATTTAAGAAACACAAATGATAACAAATTGTGTTGATATATAAGTAAAACTAAAAAAATGTCCTAAATATTATGAAATGAATAAAAAATGAAAAAATTTAAAGTGTACACACTAATTTAGCAAATGAGTAACAAAATAATAATAATAAAAAAAATAATGATCTTAACTTTGTATTGATGCTTAAACATGTTGCCTTCGACTTCCGTTATTCTTCGATCCAAAAATATTACGCCGGTAAATTGACTGACCTCGTTTCCGCTATTCTCGAATGTTTCAAACAATCCATACCGGATTACTTCTTGATATTAAAATATTACAGATTCAGATTCTATTTTCTTCTTTTTTTAACATTCGAATGGATAGAATCATATGACTTGCATTAATTGGATTTCAACTGTTTACCAATTTTATATACATATATCTAGATATATTTATCACCAAATTATGAATGAAAACACATTCGGTTATGTATATTATGATTTATTTTTTTTATAAACAAGATAAAACTTTTAATTGATAAAGAAAATAGTATACAAGCTTTATTTTGGTTCTATTTATTGGGTGTGTGAATATGACGCGCCTTTTTTGTTAAAATAAAACACATTTCCTTGTTTAAAAAATGAAAGAATTATTTATTGAAAGTATGCTCCATTTGCAGCTACAACTTTCCCCCATTTTTCAGGCAGTTTACGGATTCCCTCTCTGAAAAAATCTAGGTCTTCGGAGGCGATCCAATGAAAGAGACGACTGCATCGACCGGAATAAGTAGTAATCTGAAGGAGCTATGTCTGGTGAATACGGCGGGTGGGGTAGAACTTCCCAGTCCTGTCCTTGTATATAATTTTTCACAACGTTTGCAACATGTGATTTTGCATTGTCATGCTGAAAAATTAATTTGTTGTGTCTATTCACCCATTCTAGTCGTTTTTCTTTTATAGCTCGCTTCAAACGTATTAGTTGTCGTCGGTACACATCGCCATTGATAGTTTCACCTGATTCCAGCAGTTCATAATATACCACACCTCTCTGATCCAATCAGATACAGAGCATAACTTTATTGTAATGGATATCTCGCTTTTGTTGCGATGGATCAGCTTCACCACGCTTCACCCAAGATTTTTGGCGTTTGGGATTCTCATAATAAATCCATTTTTTATCTCCAGTAACTATCCGATGCAGAAGAACTTTTTGTTGTTGTCTTTGAATCAGTATTTCACAAATGGTTTTTCGACGTTTTTCGACGTTCGAGGTCTCTTTCTTTTAATTCATGTGGAACCCAGTTGTTAGCTTTTTAAACCATTCCGATTGTTTGTAAACGTTTTGCAACAGTTGACCCAGCCAATTTTGATTGTGTTTGAGAAGAATCTTCAGCCAATAACGTTTCCAATTCAGCATCTTCAAATTTTTTGGGTGGTTTTCCATGCTCTTTATCTTCAATGCCAAAATCATCATTTTTAAATCGTCGAAACCATTCTTTGCACGTTGTATTCGATGGAGCATGCTCACCGTAAATTTCCACAAGCAAACGATAAGTTTCCGCTGCACTTTGCTCTGCAATAAAATAATGTAATAGAACTTCCCGCAAATGATGTTTATTTGGAATAAAATTCAACATTTTGAAAGAATTAAAAATTCTATTTGTTTACACTTCAACCAAATGTCGTATACTGCGTTTGATAGCTGACATCAAGTACTTTAGAATACAAGTATTGCGCATTTATAGTTTACGTAAGCAGTAAAAATAACGACACCAATTGAGAAAGGGCGGAGTCATATTCACACACCCAATATTAGTTTATAGTTATAACAAAACAGTTCTCATCTCAATTATGAACAACAACAAAAACTGCCCATGTTCAATAATTGTAGTATGGGCATTCACTTATATTTCTTAAAATCACTAGCGATAACTTAAATGATTTTAACGATACTTGAGAATAATAATAAATCATAAAAGGTATAGCATTTTTATTTAATTTAATGAATTATTTCACAATTTTTAACTAGCTATCTTGGCCGACTAAATTAAACTGACCCTCGTTTCATTATTTTCACCTCCCAACAACTCCCGTCTCATTTATTTTTTTGGAATCCGCTATTTTTATTTTATTTTTCTCCTCCAATTATCATACAAACCGCTAAAATTTTAAAACCATTGATTTCTCTTTTTTTTTTGTCTTTTTTTTGTCGCTTATAGTAAGGGTTTGCAAACGCACGTTTCAAGTTTTAATTCTTATTTTATGAGAATGTTGAGTAAAATGTGTACAGCCGCCGGAGTATCATGTTGCCCGCAGAGACCCGCCCAGAGGATGGTTGCCGAATCATAGGACTCTGTCACCATCCCAGAGATGGGCAAGTCGGTACACGGGGCTAACGGAGAGTCCACAAGTAAGACAGTATGATGTGTGACACGTAGATAGAAATATATCTCGTTTTTCCTTATTCTGCAATAAGTATTTGGTTGTCGTTCGCAATTTATTTCAAATGATAGGAAAACAGAAAAAGATTTTGCATAAAAAGCAAAAGGGGAAGATTTCATGATGGACAGGATGGACGGATTTTGTGCCGCCGGTTGTAAAGTTGAGTTCAATTTTCGGTTCTAGTTCTGGTTTGGTTTAAGACCACGTATAAACAGATTACCTTTGCTGGTGACGACTAGGCATAATACGGTTCACAATGAAAGCGACAATTCCACATACGTTATAAGAACTCTTTACACTGTGTTACCTGTTGCATCCAGTGGCCTATTGAAGAAAATAATCAAGCTCCTGGCTAATGTTTATCTGTAAGAAATATCAATGCAAAATTGTTGGATTGGGTAATTAGACTACAAGTGTTATAAGAGAGGCTCAGCTGTATTTAATTTATCCCAGTACAAGATTACTGCAATATCGATTACTGCTAGTCAATTCTAATGTAGAATATTGTTACTTATATGCTAATATTTTTATGAATCTAAATTTATTCAAATACAATTTTACTTCCTTCGATATGGTTTCTTATTGTGTTACGGTTCGCAATAATAGAAAAAAAAAATTTCATTGTAACCGACAACATAAAACACTTGCGTGTTTTGGAATGGTATAGAACAGCAACAACAGAATAAAAAAAATGATCTTAACCCGAGCTCAGTCTAGAGAGGTATACGTTAGTCGTGGGTGCCGTTCTAAACCACTCGATCTAAAAATAAAAAAAAATAAAATTTTGCATTTGCCCTCGACCTATTCACATCCTCATGAACTACCCTCCCTATAGTTCACTCACTTACCCATAACTTAACAAAAAAGACAGCCCATGTAAATTAAAAACCCCAAGGTTAAACATGATCAAATTTGCACACAAAAAAAAACCACAACAAAAATGAGAAGATAATTTGGTATGGCACTAACAGTAGTATGGCACAGCAAAGATGTATAGAAATAATATAATAATGTTGAAGAACTAGTAATACAAAAATATTTGACAATAACCAAATAAATAAACTTTAAGTTTTAAGAAAATAAACGAAAGCAAAGTAAAATTATCCTAAGATTCTTCTGAAAAAGAAAAAAAAATAATAATAAATAAACAAAAGATAAAACCTGATAATTCTCGAACGATGACGTTGGATTACGGGTGTTGATCACTGCTGCATTGGTTAATTTCTATATGACCTTGTGTCGGTCAAACCACCGATAATTCTCGAACGACGACACGTTGGGTCACTAATGTAGATCTTTGGTGCACTGATTCGTTTTCATCTAACCTTGTGTTCATGGATTTTGAGTGACACAATTGCAGATTGGATAGTATCGTCGATTTTCACTACTACCAGATGCAAATAATTTGCCGAGCCAGATCGAAATTGTCTTTTTGCCGTTCACTTTAGCGTTAACGAAATATCGTATAAATATAACACCAGATACTATGTTAACTTATGTCGTTAGCGTTTTACTATAAAACCTTGGGCATATAATCTTGCCACAATTAACACTTTACAACTTTTGACTGGTATGTAACGGATGCACAAAATACGGTTACTTCTGTTCCAAACCCACAATTGAGAAAATTTCATAAATAATTTGCACAACACAATTCATTAACGTTTATAATTTTTTTATTAGCCGATCGTCATTCTGATCGGTCACAATGAACTTTTTATTACAATAATAATTTTCAACAATATATAGTTTTATATTACAACAACAGTACAAATTTGATCATTAACAATTTAGATTTTTATCATTTTATTTTTATTTTATTTTATTAATGTACATATTAATTATTTTATTATGTTATAAGCTGCTTAATACACATCAGCAAGCTTCACAAACTATTTTTTTTATTTTTATTTATTTTTGGTTCTTACATGTTTAAACTTGAAATCTGACTGCCAAAAAAAAACTTTGCTTGCCAAAAATGTACCATTCCAAAACAATCTTCTACACCAGACAAAAAAAATCTATTCCCCTCCCTTTCCATAGTCTTCCATGTTTTATTATTTGGAAGTGAGTTTTACCATTACACAATCAATTAGGTATATACAAAAAAAATTTGAATAACCCATTGATGGACATGACCATTGACGAATTACCACCCTGGCAACAACTAATAATAATTAACAATTTATAAAATTGTTACACTCGTGGGGACGTACCCGTCGAATCCCTGAGTGTCTCAATAGGCCGGGCTTCCAACGTTTAAAGTTATTGTTTAATTCGTAAACCATTGTATCTAATGAATTTCATATGGTAACGTATAGATGATTGATGAAGAGAACATTTGTTACGCACATAACGATGATTTATCAAGACCGAATATCTTTCGCGTGGAACATGCCAATATTCTTCCCGTTTTTAAGAGCCAATTCGTATGCCACTGTTCCAATTTTTTCGAATAATTTTTGCTTCCACAAACTTTGGAGCCAATTTTGCCGAGAATTTTCGCGAAGCATTACTTTGCGAGAAATTCCGCACATAAACGGTTTGACCGACACTTAAATCCCTCAGTTTACTACGTAAGTTGTAATTATTAGCTCCTCGGTTATAAGCTTGTTTTAGGTGGCAAAGAATGATTTCCTGACACATATTTAAACGGTTTGTTTTTGCCTGCACGGATACACCCCTGTCATTAGTCAAATCAAGTTTCTGAAATACCTTATAATCGTCGCCGTGAGTCACCATATGCTGGCCAAACATGATAAAATGAGGAGAAAACCTAGTCGAGGAGTGCACGACATTACGAAGGGCGCAGGTTATATCCGGAATATGGAGGTCCCAATTTTGATGGTCGTCGAAGATGTAAGCTCGTATGGCGGATATTATTGAGCGATTCACCCTTTCGGATGAATTCGATTGCGGAGAATACTTCGGTGTTTGCATGTGGGTAATTCCGTATTTTTCTAAAAGCATCTGAATATTCCTCGAATTAAACTGGGAGCCATTGTCCGAAATTATGGTCTCAGGCACTGAATAGACTTTAAATATTTCATTTTCAAGCACCTTACATACTTCCGTGGACAATGCATGCCTCATGGGTTTCAAAAATATATATTTGCTAAACGCATCTAGAATGATAAATAATACTGTGTTCCCAAGTTTTGACCTTGGATAAGGCCCAATGAAGTCAATATACAGTCGTTGCATGCATCGTTCCACCCGAATTTGTTGGCCCATTGGTGGCTTTAAAGCATAGTTTAATGGTTTGGTTTGCTTGCAAACACTACACTGATTAATGTATGATCGCACGTCCTGTGCCATGCGAGGCCAGTAATACAAGCGTTGCAACTTTTCGAGCGTCTTGGAAATCCCTTGGTGTGCAGACAAAGGTGGGTCATGCGATTGGCTAATAAGATTAGGAATAAGCTCGGCCGGTACGTATAATTTCCAAATCGGTAGATCTGTCATTTCTGTGGTATGATTATCAGATGGATTTGCGTAAATCTTTCCATCAACTACAAAAAAATTTTTGAGAGACTTTGGAGCAGTTTCAATTTCGCGTATCAGTTCAGTATATTGGTTTGATAAAAATGAAGGAGAATTCAAATCGATATGCGGTACATTAGGCAATCCATTACCTATAATTTCGTCGACATATGCACGAGATAGTGTATCAGGAACAATATTTTGTGACCCTTTCCGATGCTCAATGTGAAAATTAAAGGACTGAAGCTTCAAGCTCCACCTGGCTAATCGACCAGTTAAATCTTTTTGGCTCATGAGCCATTTTAAGCTTGCATGATCCGTCAAGATTGTGAATTCGCAACCCTCTACGTAAGCCCGAAACTTTTTCACGCTAAGTACGGCCGCATAGCATTCAAGCTCCGTTATGGAGTAATTTTGTTGGGCTGGATTGCGTCTTTTTGACATATAGGCGATTGGATGCTCGCCTCCGTCTTCGCCAACCTGGAAGAGGACACTACCTACTCCTGAACGACAAGCATCGCATTGAATGAAAAATGGCTTTCTAAAATTTGGGTATACCAGAACAGGCGCTGTTGTTAAAGCATTTTTCAACCGATCAAATGAAATCTGACACTTTTCATTCCATCTAAATTTTGTATTCTTCTTAAGTAGGTCTGTTAAAGTTGAAGATAAAACTGCATATTTTGAGATAAAGCGCCGGTACCACCCCGTCATCCCCAAGAAACTACGCAACTTCTTTACACTGGTTGGAACTGGAAACTCTTTGATAGCTTGAACTTTTTCTGGGTCCACTCGAAGAGTACCATCGCCAACGATATACCCGACATAGCGTATATTTTTCTGTAGGAACCTGCTTTTCTCCAGATTTACTGTTAAACCCGCGGAAGTCAAGTGTTTAGCAACAGTTTTAAGTAACTCAATATGTTCCTGGAACGTACCACTTGTAACCAAGAGATCGTCCAAGTATACAAAAACCTGGTCCTGGAGCTGGTGTGGAATTACCCGCTGCATCAGTCGACACATGGTCTGCGGGGCGTTGCAGAGCCCGAACGGCATCACGGTAAACTGGTACAAGGGACGGCCAGGAACGGTAAACGCTGTTTTATCGCGGGACTCCTGAGCCAGCGGGATCTGCCAAAATGCATCCTTAAGATCGATGCTCGAGATAAATTTGGTTTTATCCAACCGACTCAGAAGCCCATCGATTATTGGCAGCGGATACGCGTCCTTAACCGTCACCTCGTTCAACCGTCGGGCGTCAAGACATAAACGCACTTTGCCACTCGCTTTTCGGACCAATGTCACCGGGGAACTCCACGAACTTGATGACTCCTCTATAACTCCCAATGAGCACATCCTTTCAATCTCTTTATCAAGCTCGGCTTGTACTGGCGGGGAGACAGGATAGTACCTTTGCTTGATAGGTGTTGCTGTTCCAACATCAATGTGGTGTGATAATAGCGAAGTCTTTCCAAGCCCTAGTCTGGTGAACGATGGAAATTCGTTAATGGCATTAGAGAGCGTGATTTCTTGCGATTCCGAGAGTATGTGTCGATTTAAGTCTTCCTCAGGTTTAGCATTTTGTGAAGTCTGTTCCAGTTCTGAGATCATCGTGGGCATGATTCCAAACAGCTTCCAAAAGTCTATACCTAAATATAACTTTTGTTTAAGTCCTGGTATTAGGTATATGCGCATGTCACGTTGTATCCCATTGAATGATACTTTAAACCAAATGTATCCAAATACACGCTGCTGCTGGCCACTAGCGGTTTTAACCAGTGATGGGAAGTTTCGTACCTCATGTTTAGGATGGTTGAGAAATTTGGAACTTTCACTACCGAAAGCAGTAATTGACGCACCACTATCCATCAATCCGCGGTATTTAATGCCATCAATAATTACATCGGCGTATGGTCGTTTATCCAACTCATCAGTGATAAACGATTCTGCAATATTGAATCGTAACTGCTTGCGGTTGCTCCAGTATTCTTTTGCCCGATAAAAATTTCGATTTTGTTTTGGTGAGATGGGTAATTCAGACTTAGACTTAATCGAAGAGAATGTATTTTGAGTTACAGACATATCGAGGTTAGGGTTGGTGATACTGGATGACCGCAAATCTTTTAAGTTTTTTGTGCGGTTTAAGTGTTGTGTTGAATTCTTCATCAAAGTTCGGGGTCGGTATTCGCCGCTGCTTCGACTGTAGTTGTCTTGGCCTGGAATTTCCTCCGAGGAAACGGATTCCCCGTAGTCTGTAACCTCGGTAGGTCGTTTCCCTGGCACCTAAAACAATTTGGTTTTAAAATGTCCGGTCTTCCGCATCCAAAACAAAATATTTTTGTGACTGGTTTATTACAGTCGAAATAACCATGTCCTATGTCATGGCAGTTCCAGCAGATCAACAACGAATCATTCTTATTCCGTTGCCTCGAGTCATTAGCTTGATTTGCAGAAACTTTTTGATTCAACGACAAGGCAGCTATACTATTATTAAGATTACCTTGTTCATATTCAAACCTTTGACTTATTTGAGAAGGTTCATAATTAGATCTATCATTACCACAATCAGCTTCCAATTCACTAACAAATCGTCGAGTGCAAAACATTTCTGGTTCATAATGGGTCCTTTTCCACGAGTCTTCTAAAGCTACACATCGCCTCACTAAGTCACTTATGGTATGAATAACTCTATCAGCCAAGGCATTTTGCAACCCCGGCCTCATGTTTCTTCGTAGTATGAGAAGAACGTCAGCATCCGGCGGTGGACTACGATACTGTAGTGTCATGGCCTGAATGTCATTATAGAAGACCATAAAAGACTCTTTGGGTTTTTGTTTTCGAGCGTCTATCATTTGCCTTACGTCTAGGTCGGTTCTACGGTCTTGGAACCTTTCAAGTAAACCTTCTTTTAATTTATCCCAGGTCATATCTGGATTTAACTTCAAGAAACACCAAAACCAATATGATGCAGTTCCCCTTAGAATAGTTGCCAGTTCGTTACACCGATTTGATGCAGGCACGTTGTGAAATCGTGCGAGATGCTCAAAACGGAAAAGAAATCCTTCAATAGTCAAGCCATCTGGTGTACCCTCGAATGAGATGTTCCATTTCGTGGCAGGTGGATACCGTGATACGTGTGTTTCATATGGTCTGTTATAATTAGCATCAAGATGAAATGATTCAGGTATATGTTGATGATCTGGTTGAGATTTAGTGTTCTTCGTATTGTACTTTGTCATGCCTGCAAGGCTTGGAATTTCATCATTTTGCTTGTTCGGTTCGGTAACTGTAGCTGGATTCCCATTTGTCGTACCATCCAAACGCGAAGGATTGAAATTTGACCGTTTAATGCTAGCTATTTCTTCAATATCTTCCTCTTCATCCGTTGGTACTTCGTTCGCCGGTAAATCAATACTGCCATTTATTTCTGATATTGTTTTGTCAAAATCTTTAGTTTCCTCAGAAATAGTTTTGAAACTATCTCTTAGTTGAATTGCCGTATCGATTAAGTCAAGGCATTTTTGTTTGTACTTGCGGCTGGTAGAAGATAAGCGTTTTAGACGTTCGATAACATGCAAAATACGCGAATCTGTCTGCGCAACTATGTTTGTCTTAATATCGTCCACACTGGTAATTCCAATCAATACATTTCGGTGTTCAACCAATTTGTTCGTACATATACGTATTTCGTCCTGTGGTCTTTTAGTCGCTGCGGAATGTGCACGGCTTGGTTTAATTGTTGGGTGTTCGGTTTCATCTTTTATGAAGGTCCGCAATGAATTTAAATTGGACATCGGGTCCTTATTTAACTGCCGAACTAGACATTCGATGGCAAACTCATCGGGATTCAAATGTTCGGCATCCATTTTTCCGAAATTTGATCAAGCAATAAATTCTAAGTGAAACCGATGGATGAATAAATTGATTGTTTTTATTACTAATATGTATTAGCGAAAAATTCAAAAATGAAAGGTTTTCCTTATAGAAATTCAATAGATTTACAATAATTATATAAATAATAAAAAAAATCGAAATAAACAAATAACAAATATTTACTATAAGTAAATATAACAATAATTAAAGTAATAGCGATAATACACACAGTCAAATTAAATTTTGTATATAGATAATATTTATTTGATGAATGGGAGGATAATCCATAGGCACTTGAGGTCGTAGTCAAATGCAAATCTCCAGAATTTAAATGGAAATGAATTAATGCAATGTAAAAACAAAAATTAAATATTCTAAGAACCAAACACATTAGACTAAAAAAAAGTCAAAGAAACACTTCGTTTTCCTTTCTCAAGCCATGTGCAAGGTGAAAAAAAAATAAACATTACCCCTAATAAAATAGACTCGGATCTAACAATTAACAGTGAACAATAGTCAATTTCTTTTCGACTTGGCAACTCAAATACTATAAAAAGCAGATGTGCGATAAGGCAAAAAGAAAGATGATTGCAACTGGAAACAGGACACGATTATCCATTAAATATTAGAGACAATAAAAAAAATCAAACAGCAAAAAAAAATTTATAAAAATATTTGAAATCAAGATAATAAAAAAATCAAAATTGGAAGAAGGAACTTTAACTTTAAAATAAATTCTGTTAATAGCGCAATACAAAAAAAAACAAACTGAATTCCAAACGGTCATTCTCCGCCAACCATCAAATCCCACATGGGAGAAAATTGGTGTAGATATTATCCGCAAAATCAGTTATCTAAATTAATTATAAAACGCATTAAATCGAGGTCCCTTTAGTAGTTTGGGCGCCATTATGTTACGGTTCGCAATAATAGAAAAAAAAATTTCATTGTAACCGACAACATAAAACACTTGCGTGTTTTGGAATGGTATAGAACAGCAACAACAGAATAAAAAAAATGATCTTAACCCGAGCTCAGTCTAGAGAGGTATACGTTAGTCGTGGGTGCCGTTCTAAACCACTCGATCTAAAAATAAAAAAAAATAAAATTTTGCATTTGCCCTCGACCTATTCACATCCTCATGAACTACCCTCCCTATAGTTCACTCACTTACCCATAACTTAACAAAAAAGACAGCCCATGTAAATTAAAAACCCCAAGGTTAAACATGAGCAAATTTGCACACAAAAAAAAACCACAACAAAAATGAGAAGATAATTTGGTATGGCACTAACAGTAGTATGGCACAGCAAAGATGTATAGAAATAAAATATTTGACAATAACCAAATAAATAAACTTTAAGTTTTAAGAAAATAAACGAAAGCAAAGTAAAATTATCCTAAGATTCTTCTGAAAAAGAAAAAAAAATAATAATAAATAAACAAAAGATAAAACCTGATAATTCTCGAACGATGACGTTGGATTACGGGTGTTGATCACTGCTGCATTGGTTAATTTCTATATGACCTTGTGTCGGTCAAACCACCGATAATTCTCGAACGACGACACGTTGGGTCACTAATGTAGATCTTTGGTGCACTGATTCGTTTTCATCTAACCTTGTGTTCATGGATTTTGAGTGACACAATTGCAGATTGGATAGTATCGTCGATTTTCACTACTACCAGATGCAAATAATTTGCCGAGCCAGATCGAAATTGTCTTTTTGCCGTTCACTTTAGCGTTAACGAAATATCGTATAAATATAACACCAGATACTATGTTAACTTATGTCGTTAGCGTTTTACTATAAAACCTTGGGCATATAATCTTGCCACAATTAACACTTTACAACTTTTGACTGGTATGTACTTTTAACGGATGCACAAAATACGGTTACTTCTGTTCCAAACCCACAATTGAGAAAATTTCATAAATAATTTGCACAACACAATTCATTAACGTTTATAATTTTTTTATTAGCCGATCGTCATTCTGATCGGTCACAATGAACTTTTTATTACAATAATAATTTTCAACAATATATAGTTTTATATTACAACAACAGTACAAATTTGATCATTAACAATTTAGATTTTTATCATTTTATTTTTATTTTATTTTATTAATGTACATATTAATTATTTTATTATGTTATAAGCTGCTTAATACACATCAGCAAGCTTCACAAACTATTTTTTTTATTTTTATTTATTTTTGGTTCTTACATGTTTAAACTTGAAATCTGACTGCCAAAAAAAAACTTTGCTTGCCAAAAATGTACCATTCCAAAACAATCTTCTACACCAGACAAAAAAAATCTATTCCCCTCCCTTTCCATAGTCTTCCATGTTTTATTATTTGGAAGTGAGTTTTACCATTACACAATCAATTAGGTATATACAAAAAAAATTTGAATAACCCATTGATGGACATGACCATTGACGACTTACCACCCTGGCAACAACTAATAATAATTAACAATTTATAAAATTGTTACAATTGTTTTGCGAAATATCAATTTTAGCCAGAAACGAAGTTGGCCACCATTTGTAATTTCCTTACAATGTTGTTCTAGTACAGATTTCAGGTAGCTTCGATTAATTTTAGAACATTGCAGGTAAATAAGAATTATGTTTCTGAAAGATGTACATCATAAAGTAAACAATTCAACAACATAAAAATTCTGACAAGATTTCTACATCCCATTTTTAATTTGTCATTTTTCTGGGAAATGGCCATTTCATCTTTTTTTTCTGGAAAATAAAATGGTACTAAATTTCTTATTCGGTACTAATTTAGTTGTTTTCACGTAACGTAATACGTTTTTATTTCTCTGTAATTTCAAATATAAACAAGATGAGTTTTCCCCTATAACACACAGGTTCCATCATGTGGGGAAAATGCGTTTTATGGGGTTAAATATGAAATCCGAGCCGATTATTAAACTTTGTTGATTAAACTTTGTTGATTTGGTAATATAAAACCTTAAGAGGAGAAAGGAGAATTATGTATTAATTTTTGTACGCTAATTGTTTCATCTGTGATGTGTCCCTATTTCCGGTCTAGTCGTACTCGATACTAAAATTCTGTATTTAACGGAGCTTTTTGGGTGGTTATTTAGGGAAGGGGAAGTACAGCGAAAGTTTCATATTTTATAATAATATTACATTCATTTATAATCTTTTTTGTAAATAAAAGATAGGAAAAGAAAGGGGAAGGGTAAGGAAATCGAAAAAATGGTTGTTGGGTATAAACTAATCTGGTCTGTTTTATGGTGGACAACATTCAGTTAAGTCATCTAAAGCGTTGATTATTTAGTCTTAGCATGGGAAATTAATCATTTAAATCTCGACATTTATTGATTTATTTCTAATTTATTAAAACAAATAATAACAATAAATTCCCTAACTAAAACTTAAACTCATAACATCCAATTTTGCTTTGTTACAAATATAAATAGGGACACGTTTGGTTTGACCTAACATCCAAATAAAATGTTTCCAAAATCAGCGTTGTCACATAGACTTTTAAAAAAAAGAGGGACCCTCCAGAGCTTTATCACTACTTATTGGAAAGAAGTAACAAGAAAAATAACCGAGATATTAATTATAATTAGGCTCGTAGTTCACCATATACACGTATCCATCTTGATGTACTAATATAGACTCGTGGATATTACAACACAAATGGAAGTGCACAGGATTCCAGGACACGGTAACTGCCTGTTTGACGCAATATTGCATCAATTGCGCATGAATGATCCACTTTGCTCATTATCAGTTGATGAGCTACGATCCGAGATTGTTGAGTTTATTTACCTTTTCTCTCGTATTAGTAACTCATCTACCGAGTTGCAACAAGATGGTTTCTGGGGCGGCGCTGAATGCCGTGAGACAGCGGACTCCATTTTAAGGAAACTTAAAATTAATGTACACCTCGAATGTACTCAAAATCACAACTACGAGATAAATTTAATTTACAACGGGTTTCACTATAACAGCTTCGAACCTCCACACAGTGGAATATCATCAGCATCAACAATCTCACGGATTTCTTTGCCACAAAGCGTCACAGACCACATTCATCGCAATATTGAATCTACAGGCAATCCATATACTCTCATTGGGGAACAACCACAATTTCAATCACCCACACCAAAACACCCAGCTTCGGAACCTGGAAACACGTGGGATCAGCAACACTCAGAAACGCGATGTCATCGATACCATTTTATATCGAAACTCTATTAACATCTGCAGTGTTCAAGAGACGAACATGAGCATCTGGGCCTGTTCAATAGATAACTTCACATGGTACCTGGTCAATGGTGCAAATACACGGAAATGACGCTTGACCATATTAGTCAGGAAAAATTCTTCGCTTCAGGTGAAGCGTTTGAAAAATTATTCTGGTGGCATCTTCATTCTTGAAGGGACATTTCCAAACATCAGAGAAATCCTCGTCGTCCCCGTGTAAGTCCCACCTCGCACAAATGTCAACCGGAAACTATCATCCAAGATATTTCGGACCATGCTCTCCGTGGTTAACCGTTGTCCCAAAACCCGTGAAATTATCCAACTTGGCGATTTTAATGCACATATTGGGCCAAATGATTTTCACAACAGCAACCACGTCGGCTCGAACCTGTTCCACAGCGCATAAAATGAGAATGGAGTAGCGTTGGAGCTATTAGCCAGCTCCGCACAGCTATTTGTCCAAACCACCAGAGGGCGGCAAAGAACCTCCACAACCTGGATAGGTCCCCGAACTTTCGCCCAAGATGCGAATGAAGTTTATCCTAAAATAAAACTAGAATTAACAACAACAACAAATTTACATATGTATGCGTTAAAAAAAGTATACATTCGGGCGAAAAATATAAAATATTTTTTATAATAATATCCGAATGAAAAATATTTATTCAATACATAAGAAAATCGATATTTCAAGATTTTCAACAATCGGCACACATGTCGTCGGTAAGCTTGTGTGTATACATTAACCATGCCAACCCGTTTAAAAAGTTATTGGGGTTTACCTAGTTAATCCTAGATTATTCAAAAACGTGAAAAGTTTTATCTTAAGCATGTCTAAGAAAATCAATATCTTGAGATTTTCACCGATCGGCAAACATCTCACTATGATATTTCGGTAGGCCTATATGTATGCTTTGATCATGCCAACTCGTTTGAAAAGTTATTGGGGTTTACCTAGTTAATCCTAGATTTTTCGAAAATGTGACCAATTTTTATCTTAACAGAATGTCTAAGAAAATCAATATCTTGAGATTTTCACCGATCGGCAAACATCTCACTATGATATTTCGGTAGGCCTATATGTATGCTTTGACCATGCCAACTCGTTTGAAAAGTTATTGGGGTTTACCTAGTTAATCCTAGATTATTCAAAAACGTGAAAAGTTTTATCTTAAGCATGTCTAAGAAAATCAATATCTTGAGATTTTCACCGATCGGCAAACATCTCACTATGATATTTCGGTAGGCCTATGTGTATGCTATGATCATGCCAACCCGTTTGAAAAGTTATTGGGGTTTACCTAGTTAATCCTAGATTATTCAAAAACGTGAAAAGTTTTGTCTTAAGCATGTCTAAGAAAATTAATATCTTGAGATTTTCACCGATCGGCAAACATCTCACTATGATATATCGGTAGGCCTATGTGTATGCTTTGATCATGCCAACCCGTTTGAAAAGTTATTGGGGTTTACCTAGTTAATCCTAGATTATTCAAAAACGTGAAAAGTTTTGTCTTAAGCATGTCTAAGAAAATCAATATCTTGAGATTTTCACCGATCGGCAAACATCTCACTATGATATATCGGTAGGCCTATGTGTATGCTTTGATCATGCCAACCCGTTTGAAAAGTTATTGGGGTTTACCTAGTTAATCCTAGATTATTCAAAAACGTGAAAAGTTTTATCTTAAGCATGTCTAAGAAAATCAATATCTTGAGATTTTCACCGATCGGCAAACATCTCACTATGATATTTCGGTAGGCCTATATGTATGCTTTGATCATGCCAACCCGTTTGAAAAGTTATTGGGGTTTACCTAGTTAATCCTAGATTTTTCGAAAATGTGACCAATTTTTATCTTAACAGAATGTCTAAGAAAATCAATATCTTGAGATTTTCACCGATCGGCAAACATCTCACTATGATATTTCGGTAGGCCTATATGTGTGCTATGATCATGCAAACCCGTTTGAAAAGTTATTGGGGTTTACCTAGTTAATCCTAGATTTTTCGAAAATGTGACCAATTTTTATCTTAACAGAATGTCTAAGAAAATCAATATCTTGAGATTTTCACCGATCGGCAAACATCTCACTATGATATTTCGGTAGGCCTATATGTATGCTTTGATCATGCCAACCCGTTTGAAAAGTTATTGGGGTTTACCTAGTTAATCCTAGATTATTCAAAAACGTGAAAAGTTTTGTCTTAAGCATGTCTAAGAAAATCAATATCTTGAGATTTTCACCGATCGGCAAACATCTCACTATGATATTTCGGTAGGCCTATGTGTATGCTATGATCATGCCAACCCGTTTGAAAAGTTATTGGGGTTTACCTAGTTAATCCTAGATTATTCAAAAACGTGAAAAGTTTTGTCTTAAGCATGTCTAAGAAAATTAATATCTTGAGATTTTCACCGATCGGCAAACATCTCACTATGATATATCGGTAGGACTATGTGTATGCTTTGATCATGCCAACCCGTTTGAAAAGTTATTGGGGTTTACCTAGTTAATCCTAGATTATTCAAAAACGTGAAAAGTTTTGTCTTAAGCATGTCTAAGAAAATCAATATCTTGAGATTTTCACCGATCGGCAAACATCTCACTATGATATATCGGTGTTCCTATGTGTATGCTTTGATCATGCCAACCCGTTTGAAAAGTTATTGGGGTTTACCTAGTTAATCCTAGATTATTCAAAAACGTGAAAAGTTTTATCTTAAGCATGTCTAAGAAAATCAATATCTTGAGATTTTCACCGATCGGCAAACATCTCACTATGATATTTCGGTAGGCCTATATGTATGCTTTGATCATGCTAACCCGTTTGAAAAGTTATTGGGGTTTACCTAGTTAATCCTAGATTTTTCGAAAATGTGACCAATTTTTATCTTAACAGAATGTCTAAGAAAATCAATATCTTGAGATTTTCACCGATCGGCAAACATCTCACTATGATATTTCGGTAGGCCTATGTGTGTGCTATGATCTTGCCAACCCGTTTGAAAAGTTATTGGGGTTTACCTAGTTAATCCTAGATTATTCAAAAACGTGAAAAGTTTTATCTTAAGCATGTCTAAGAAAATCAATATCTTGAGATTTTCACCGATCGGCAAACATCTCACTATGGTATTTCGGTAGGCCTATATGTATGCTTTGATCATGCCAACCCGTTTGAAAAGTTATTGGGGTTTACCTAGTTAATCCTAGATTTTTCGAAAATGTGACCAATTTTTATCTTAACAGAACTATGATATTTCGGTAAGCCTATGTGTGTGCTATGATCTTGCCAACCCGTTTGAAAAGTTATTGGGGTTTACCTAGTTAATCCTAGATTATTCAAAAACGTGAAAAGTTTTGTCTTAAGCATGTCTAAGAAAATCAATATCTTGAGATTTTCACCGATCGGCAAACATCTCACTATGATATTTCGGTAGGCCTATATGTATGCTTTGATCATGCCAACCCGTTTGAAAAGTTATTGGGGTTTACCTAGTTAATCCTAGATTTTTCGAAAATGTGACCAATTTTTATCTTAACAGAATGTCTAAGAAAATCAATATCTTGAGATTTTCACCGATCGGCAAACATCTGACTATGATATTTCGGTAGGCCTATGTGTGTGCTAGGATTAACTAGGTAAACCCCAATAACTTTTCAAACGGGTTGGCAAGATCATAGCATACACATAGGCCTACCGAAATATCATAGTGAGATGTTTGCCGATCGGTGAAAATCTCAAGATATTGATTTTCTTAGACATTCTGTTAAGATAAAAATTGGTCACATTTTCGAAAAATCTAGGATTAACTAGGTAAACCCCAATAACTTTTCAAACGGTTTGGCATGATCATAGCATACACATAGGCCTACCGAAATATCATAGTGAGATGTTTGCCGATCGGTGAAAATCTCAAGATATTGATTTTCTTAGACATGCTTAAGACAAAACTTTTCACGTTCTTGAATAATCTAGGATTAACTAGGTAAACCCCAATAACTTTTCAAACGGGTTGGCATGATCAAAGCATACACATAGCCTACCGAAATATAATAGTGAGATGTTTGCCGATCGGTGAAAATCTCAAGATATTGATTTTCTTAGACTTGCTTAAGATAAAACTTTTCACGTTTTTGAATAATCTAGGATTAACTAGGTAAACCCCAATAACTTTTCAAACATGTTGGCAAGATCATAGCACACACATAGGCCTACCGAAATATCATAGTGAGATGTTTGCCGATCGGTGAAAATCTCAAGATATTGATTTTCTTAGACATTCTGTTAAGATAAAAATTGGTCACATTTTCGAAAAATCTAGGATTAACTAGGTAAACCCCAATAACTTTTCAAACGGGTTGGCAAGATCAAAGCATACACATAGGCCTACCGATATATCATAGTGAGATGTTTGCCGATCGGTGAAAATCTCAAGATATTGATTTTCTTAGACATGCTTAAGACAAAACTTTTCACGTTTTTGAATAATCTAGGATTAACTAGGTAAACCCCAATAACTTTTCAAACGGGTTGGCATGATCAAAGCATACACATAGGCCTACCGATATATCATAGTGAGATGTTTGCCGATCGGTGAAAATCTCAAGATATTAATTTTCTTAGACATGCTTAAGACAAAACTTTTCACGTTTTTGAATAATCTAGGATTAACTAGGTAAACCCCAATAACTTTTCAAACGGGTTGGCATGATCAAAGCATACATATAGGCCTACCGAAATATCATAGTGAGATGTTTGCCGATCGGTGAAAATCTCAAGATATTGATTTTCTTATACTTGCTTAAGATAAAACTTTTCACGTTTTTGAATAATCTAGGATTAACTAGGTAAACCCCAATAACTTTTCAAACGGGTTGGCAAGATCATAGCACACACATAGGCCTACCGAAATATCATAGTGAGATGTTTGCCGATCGGTGAAAATCTCAAGATATTGATTTTCTTAGACATTCTGTTAAGATAAAAATTGGTCACATTTTCGAAAAATCTAGGATTAACTAGGTAAACCCCAATAACTTTTCAAACGGGTTGGCAAGATCAAAGCATACACATAGGCCTACCGATATATCATAGTGAGATGTTTGCCGATCGGTGAAAATCTCAAGATATTGATTTTCTTAGACTTGCTTAAGATAAAACTTTTCACGTTTTCGAATAATCTAGGATTAACTAGGTAAACCCCAATAACTTTTCAAACGGGTTGGCAAGATCATAGCACACACATAGGCCTACCGAAATATCATAGTGAGATGTTTGCCGATCGGTGAAAATCTCAAGATTGTAATGTCTTACATTACCTATTTATTTTTAACCAATGAAACACTTTAAGTATTGTAATCCACTTAACTTGTAGGTATTAAAAAAACTATATATTTCACTGTAATGTAGAAATAGGATTTTGTATTTCTGTTTTTGTTTTTTTTTTTGTGTAGCAGACACAACTGATAACAAACAATGTTTTACTAAATATTTTTACAAGAAAATTTATTACGTTAATAATTTTCACCACGGTATTATGTTCGGAGGAAAGAAAAAACAATTATTAAATTTTTTTAGTTTAATTTGACTTAATGTCCACCAAACAAGAACGCACGAATTAATGTGTCCGAAACGAAGTTTTGGAACGATGAACAAAAGTAAATGAATTATTTTGTTTTTCGTTTATTTGCAATACACTGTAAAAGTTAAAATGAATTGAAGAAGGGCAGTGATCGATGTTCGAGCGGTTGCGGTTGTAATATGAATGTATGATACGAGTGAGCGCTGATATATGTGATTCTGTGGCGGTAAACAAATGTATGTACTTGATGAGTGAGCCGCTACAGGACTCCCCCGGAAGTGATTTTTCCCTCGCTAGGAAATAACAGTGTGAGTCGTAGCAATACGGACGGTTTTGTTTTTTTGATGGCTTGGTGTTTGATCAGCCGAACAGAGAATTCCGTATGCTGGCTTGAGCCGATCGATTGAAATGTTAATGTTTTTACCATTAATCGATACGATGAAATGTTTTCGTAGTCGACGTACAACTTTATACGGACCTTCATAGGGAGGAGATAATCCCGTGCGAACCTTATCTGTTCTAATGAAAACAAAATCACAGTTGTCTAGTGATTTTGGAACAAAAACGTCATCTTGTTTGGATTGACGAGTTGATTTTGGTACAAGGTTTTGCATGGTTTGTCGCAGTTGGTCGATGACTGTGTCGGCGGTTGGGAGTGGTCTAAGAGGATTGTCGATGAAGAACTCACCGGGTAGCTTGATGGTTTGGCCATAAACCATTTCAGCTGGTGAGCACTTCAGATCTTCTTTAACCGTTGCTCGAATACCAAGTAGGATGATTGGTATTTCCGAACTCCAGTGAATTGTGTTGCCTCTGGCCATTAGTGCGGCTTTGAGTTGCCGATGGAAGCGTTCGACCATGCATTTGGCTTGCGGATGGTAAGCCGTTGTACGTATGCGATGTGCTCCGAGGAGTTTCGTTAACTCTGAGAAAAGTTTGGACTCGAATTGCGTTCCTTGATCAGTTGTGATGTGAAGGGGCACACCGAATCGTGATACGTAATCGTTTACAAAAGTAGTGGCAATGGTTGCAGCTGACATATTGGTCATGCAGTATGCTTCGGGCCAGCGAGTGAAGCGATCGACACAGGTAAGTAAGTATGAATATCCATTAGATGGAGGAAGTGGACCTACGATATCTAAGTGGATGTGTTCAAATCGACCAGGCGGAATCTCGAACTGTCCATGAGGTGATTTAGTGTGCCGTTGAACTTTGGCACGTTGGCAAGATAAACAAGACTGAGCCCAATTGTTTACGTCTTTGTTTATGTTAGGCCAAAAATAGCGAGCAGTAATCAATTTTCGTGTTGCACGGACTCCAGGATGCGAAATGTTATGTAATGTGTCGAAAATGGTTCGACGTAGTGTATCTGCGATGTATGGGCGATTGCACCCGGTAGATGTTTCGCAGACGATTTCGAGGCCAGGCAGTTTGAAAAGCTCTAGTTTCATTGATGAACTAGTGTGACATTCGGAACCAGAAAGTAAATTCTGAAGTTCTAAGTCGGCTTTTTGGGTGTTTGCGATTTGGTTTAAGTCGATGTGTGTCTCGACTGCGGCCGTTTCGTTGTCATCTGTGCGGGATAGTGTGTCCGCGACAACGTTGTCATGTCCGTGAACATGTTGGATGTCCGTTGTGAATTGACTAATATAATCCAAGTGGCGAGATTGTCTTGGATTACGTTCAGTTTTTGACTGAATTGCTCGTGTCAGAGGCTTGTGGTCGGTATATATTGTGAAATCCCGACCCTCAACAAAATATCTGAAGTGTTTGACAGCCAGATATATTGCGAGTAATTCCCGATCGAATGCGGAATATTTCTTTTCGGCATCCGAGAGTTTTTTTGAAAAGAATCCCAGTGGTTCCCAACACTCGTTATTGTACTGCTGCAGTACAGCACCGACAGCAGTGTTCGATGCGTCAGTAGTTATGCTGAGCTTTGAGTCGCTCAGTGGGTGCGCCAGAAGTGTTATCTGGGCCAATTCAGCCTTTAGTGACGTGAATGCTTGTTGACATTCGTCGGGCCAAGAGAAGTTCTTAGCTGTCTTGGGCTTTTTGAGTAAAGCTGCCAAGTGGCTGTGAATTGGTGCGAGTGTTTCAGCGAGTTTTGGTATGAATCGGTGGTAGTAGTTTACCATACCGACGAATCGCTGAATACTTTTGATTGATGTTGGAGCTGGGAATTCCCTAATGGCGTTAATTCGTTCTTCAGACGGCAGAATACCATTAGGAGTGATCTTGTGGCTGAGGAAATCAAGAGTGGATGCGCCAAAGACGCATTTTGAGCTATTGATATGAACATCAAACTGTGTTAACTTGTGGAAGAGTTGTTCCAAGTGTAGTTTGTGTTGTTCCTCAGAATGTGAAGCCACAAGAATATCGTCAATGTAGACGAACACGAAGTTTAAATCACGAACGACTTCGTTCATGAAACGCTGAAACGTTTGGGCGGCATTGCGTAGACCGAATGGCATTCGGGTGAATTCGAATAGGCCAAACGGTGTTGTGATCGCCGTTTTGTGAACGTCTTCAGGTGCGACGGGAATCAAATGGTAAGCTCTGACAAGATCGATTTTAGAAAAAATTTTGCATCCATGTAAATGCATGGAGAAATTTTGAATGTGGGGTATCGGATAACGATCCGGTGTTGTGACCGTGTTTAGTCGACGATAATCCCCACATGGTCGCCAATCGTGATCTTTCTTTTTTACCATATGTAGTGGACAAGAGACGGGAGATGCAGATGGCCGGCAAATCCCTAATTCCACCATGTGCTGAAATTCCGTATGTGCGGCTTTGTGGCGGACCTGATCTAGTCTACGTGGTCTTGACACGGGCAGATGGCCTGCCGTGACGATGTGGTGGACCACGTTGTGTCGAACTGGTAAGTTGTAGTTCGGCTCTGCTGTGAGTGAAGGGAATTGTTTGAGCAGAGTGCCGTAACCATTGTTGATTGAATAATGAATCGGAGTCGGTGTGTCGACTCGAACCATTGTGGCATTGATTGACAGCTTTGTCGCTGAATCAACCAGCCGTCTATTCTTGAGGTCAACAAGTAGTCCGAATTTGTATAGGAAATCGGCGCCAATAATCGGACGATTCACAGCAGCTAAGATGAAAGCATGCGTGAAGGTTCGTTTGAGTCCGATGTTCACTTGAAGCAATTTTGTGCCATAAGTGTTGATTGTTGTGCCATTGGCGGCCGATAGGACTAGATCAGTAGATTTTCGATTTAATAGGATTGTGTTTGCGAATGTTTTGGCTGGAATGACCGAAAGGTCCGCGCCAGTGTCGATGAGAAACGTCAGGTGGTTTATTTGGTCATGTAAAAATAGTCGGCTTGAACGATGGGTGTCTTGAGTGGCTGACTCTACCCGTGTGTTTGGAAGTTTTTTTGAGTTGTATCTACGTCCATGCTAGCGGTGGATGTTGATTGGTCGAATTTACATGGCCGTGTGCATTTGTTCGCAGCTGCGCCGAACTTTTCATGATACCAGCACACGCCTTGTTGGCGGTTGCTGCTGGGGCTGCGGTATGCTGATCCGCTGCGATTTCCGGAACGCGACGCGGATCGTCGGTCCCTCGATCGGCTTCGGTTATTCGTAAAAAATTGATTAATCTTTGTTTCCAGGCGAGTTAGGCGGTCTTCTAATGTGCTTGACGCGAATGTGCTCGACGAGGCCCGACGATCCCCGCCGCGATCCGGATTCACGCGTACTGATGTGCTAAATGGTATGTTATGTGCCGCTATCTGTGGGCCCGGTGTAATTATCTCATGCATTTTGTCCGCCGTTTTTGCTAGCTCTTCTAAGGGATTTGTCTCGGGTTGCGCCACCATCGCGATTCGTATAATTTCGGGTAGTTTTCGAAGCCAGAATGACCTTATTATTTTCTCACTGAACTGATTTCCCGCTAATGTTCGGATATGTCTAAGGCTTTCTGACGGGCGCCTGTCCCCTATGTCCTGGCCGCCCAACAGAGCTTCGAGCTGTCGCTCGTCTGAGGGTGCACATCGGTCGAGGAACGCTCGTTTAATTGTAGCATACTGATTCTCGGTTGGTGGTGTTGCGAGAATGTCAGAAATTGTGTTACTTGCCACGGGGGACAGAGCTGAGAGGACGAGTGCGTACTTTATTTTGTCGGAGGTTATTTGTTGTATACCAAACAATATTTCCGCCATGTTAAACCAGTTAGCTGGATTATCCATCCAGAATGGTTGCAATTTAACCCGCGTTGCGGCTTCTATTTGTTTGGGCTCGTCCTCTGCCATTGTGGCGTCTCTGTTTACGTTTTCTGTTTTAAGTTCTTTTTGGGTATTATCGACCGGCATTAATTTCGGTTTAACTTGGTATTGATGAGGTATATCCGAATACCGTCGCCTAGGGCTTCAAGGTATTGGATGATAAATTAAAAAAAAAAAATCTTCCAAAATTTGAATTAATAAACTGCACCGGAGTTTGTTACACTTCACGAATAGTTGCCTTCGGCAATCCAAATTCTCGTGAATTATTCTGACCCCAAAAAAAAATAATAATAATAATTTTGAAATATTGTGAAATTTTGAAGAATGTAGTTCTTGAGCGAATTGAGTAAAGTTATAACGGAATTTTAATCTCGGAATAATTATCCTACACGACCTATATTAGTTGACATTCAAACCGAAAAAAAACCAAGCAAAAGGATTAATATGTGAATGAGAACGAACCGATTTTACCGAAATACGTGGTGAAAATTTTACAATGCCAAATAATGTGTATATAAATATAGTGAATATATGTAAATGTTTATATATAAATTTTGATAATTTATGGAGAAAAAAAAAAAAATGATTCTACGTTACTTTAGAATTATTGGAATAAAGGAAATTAAACTAATAATAATTATGAAAATGATATAAATTCCAATAAGAAAATAAAAAGAAAATTATGTGTACAAAAAAATTAAAAACTCATCTATTTTATTGTTGTTGTTGTAGATGCTGCTGTTGTAACCGTTGTTGTTGTTGCTGCTGTTGTAACCGTTGTTATCCTGGTTATGTTGAATTTTCAATGGCACCTATTGTGATAAGTGTCTCTTCATCCCGTTAAATTTTTTGAAACGGCTATTTTTGTTGCGCACTGTTGAGTTTGATTTGTATTTTTTTATTGTGCGATTCGGTTGTCGTACTGTTGAATTTGGTTGATACGACTATTTTTGTTGCGCACTGTTGTTGTAAAATCTTTTAATTTTGTGTACAATTTTACGTTTAAAATAAATGATGATATAACTTTTTGGCTTGATTTATTTATTGTATTGCGTGGCAATTATTACGTGCTGCCCTGTTGTACTCGAGATTAATTTCCACGTTGTATGTGTATGTACTGTATTGTATTATTTGTTGTTGGCTCCCGTTGCCGTTGGTATGAAAAAAAAATGTGTGAAAATGGTGTCAATTGATTTAATTTTTATGTTTGTCTTTTTTTTTTTTTTTTAAAAAAAAATGTGTGTATTCGTACGTACCTCTTATCTGGTACGGTTGTACCGCACCAGATTTCCGTGTGTAATTTGTAATAATGAAATGTATGTAATATTCCCAGAATATGAGGAATATTTGAATGTTTATTATCCCTAAAAAGGGCGTCGATGGTCACCACTTGTAATGTCTTACATTACCTATTTATTTTTAACCAATGAAACACTTTAAGTATTGTAATCCACTTAACTTGTAGGTATTAAAAAAACTATATATTTCACTGTAATGTAGAAATAGGATTTTGTATTTCTGTTTTTGTTTTTTTTTTTGTGTAGCAGACACAACTGATAACAAACAATGTTTTACTAAATATTTTTACAAGAAAATTTATTACGTTAATAATTTTCACCACGGTATTATGTTCGGAGGAAAGAAAAAACAATTATTAAATTTTTTTAGTTTAATTTGACTTAATGTCCACCAAACAAGAACGCACGAATTAATGTGTCCGAAACGAAGTTTTGGAACGATGAACAAAAGTAAATGAATTATTTTGTTTTTCGTTTATTTGCAATACACTGTAAAAGTTAAAATGAATTGAAGAAGGGCAGTGATCGATGTTCGAGCGGTTGCGGTTGTAATATGAATGTATGATACGAGTGAGCGCTGATATATGTGATTCTGTGGCGGTAAACAAATGTATGTACTTGATGAGTGAGCCGCTACAAGATATTGATTTTCTTAGACATTCTGTGAAGATAAAAATTGGTCACATTTTCGAAAAATCTAGGATTAACTAGGTAAACCCCAATAACTTTTCAAACGGGTTGGCAAGATCATAGCACACACATAGGCCTACCGAAATATCATAGTCAGATGTTTGCCGATCGGTGAAAATCTCAAGATATTGATTTTCTTAGACATTCTGTTAAGATAAAAATTGGTCACATTTTCGAAAAATCTAGGATTAACTAGGTAAACCCCAATAACTTTTCAAACGGGTTGGCATGATCAAAGCATACACATAGGCCTACCGATATATCATAGTGAGATGTTTGCCGATCGGTGAAAATCTCAAGATATTGATTTTCTTAGACATGCTTAAGATAAAACTTTTCACGTTCTTGAATAATCTAGGATTAACTAGGTAAACCCCAATAACTTTTTAAACGGGTTGGCATGGTTAATGTATACACACAAGCTTATCGACGACATGTGTGCCGATCGGTGAAAATCTTGAAATATCGATTTTCTTATGTATAGAATAAATATATTGCATTCGGATATTATTATAAAAAATATTTTATATTTTTCGCCCGAATGTATACTTTTTTTAACGCATACATATGTAAATTTGTTGTTGTTGTTAATTCTAGTTTTATTTTAGGATAAACTTCATTCGCATCGCCCAAGTAGATCATATTTTGACCAGGCTCCTCAGTATACATGTTTATGTCAACTCTATCAAAGCACACTCTTTTGATCCCGGAATAAGCGATCATCGTCTTATTTGGATTGATTGTTCTAAACGAAAACGATCGAATGCTCACTGCATTTGTCAACACTGCTTCTGTCTTCAGCATACACCTATAATTCCTTCAATCTACCCTTATTAAAAAAGGAAAAATTCCACAGTATGTATAAAGGTTCTTTTACATCTCCCTACAACCAAGCAATTTCTGAAAGTGACGTGAATAAATGCTCAGGACATGACGGCATTCCACCTATCCTTATGAAAAACTGTGCGGATGGTTTATCTGTTCCTCTCGCGTTTATTTTTAACGAAAGCCTCCGTACAGGGATTTTCCCGGGGCCTTGGAAGATTTCCTTCATTCGCCCGATTTTCAAATCGGGCAAAAGGTGTGAAATCAGCAATTACCGTGGGATCGCTATACTCTCTGCTATACCGAAACTATTCGTACAAAAATTTCTATTTTTTCATTTGAAAACGTTAATTTGTCCTGCTCAACATGGCTTTTATCCTGGAAGATCCACAGTTGCCAACCCGATTTCTTTTTGTGGTCACTTACATAGCAGTATTGCAATCATGCAACAACTGGATGTTGTGTTCACGGACTTCTCAAAGGCTTTTGATAAGATTGATCATTCGATACTTATCAATAAGCTTGGGAAGTTGAACTGTCAATTCATTCCTACTAAGTGGCTTTAATCTTATCTTTCGGATCGATGGCAGGATCGATTCAGATCTATGACTCGTCCTCAGTTTTATTTCGAGTTACCTCAGGTGTCCCACAGGGAAGTCATATTGGACCTCTTCTTTTTTCACTATTTATTAATGTTGTTGTTTAGTGCTTTGAGTTTCCGCATGCGGCATTGCCTGCTGTATGCAGACGATTTGAAAATATTTGCACCAATTTGTAGTGTATCTGACTGTCTTAGGTTGCAAAGCGATTTAGACACATTTTGTGTCTGGTCGGCTAACAACAAATTGTCCCTGAATATAGCGAAATGTAAAACTATTTTTTTCTATCGCATTCGCTCTCCGGCATTTCATGGGTATTCGCTGTTTAATGGATGTTTAATGGAAGGGGAGTATTTTCTTCCGATCTGACGTTTGTGAGGCACATTTATTCTGTTATAGCAAAGGCTTATATGATGTTGGGTTTCATAAAGCGTAACTGCAGGGACTTTTGTGACCCGCTTACATTGTAACCATCCAAACATTTCTAAAACGTTTATTGGTTTCTCTATTTCAATTGATTTGGAACTGGTTTCTAGAAAACGTTTTGAAAACGTAGATAAATTATGAATAGAATCTTGCCTTTAAAATTGTCGTTTTATTTATACGTTCTAGACAACGTTAATAATGGGCACTAGTATTCCTCGTTTTTCGGTAACGATAAGAAAACGTTTCGATTGGTCCTTTATCGGGCCCGATATATCGGATTAGTTTATTTGAAACATTTTAATTTAATGTTGATACATTATTTTAGAAATTTAGTTTTCTCGAAACGATTTCAAAATTTAGCTTAGAGGAAAAATCATAATTTTTGATGTAACCACACAAAAGAAAACTCAAGTAATTTGATCTTGAAGTCTCGCCGATAAATTGCGATGCAATAGAATTAAAACCCAAAAATCATTGTTTTAAAATTTGTATTTCAAATGTAATAATTCAACATAAAATTAAAAATTTAAATAAACAAATATAATTACAAATAAATTAAAATTTACATTTAATAAATAAAAAAACAATTCAAGTAAAAATACTAAAATAAAAATTAATTTGGGACTCTTGTTTCGACTCTCGTCTAAATAAGTGCTCTTAAACAATAAATTAAAAAAAAAAAAAAAAAAAAAACAAACAAAAGAAGGATTATAATAAGAACAGTTTCAAAATACTTATACCATATTATATTAAAATTTTGTGTAGTGATTAATTTTAGTGATTAGTGCAAATTTAAATAAACTATCTTATTAAGTGGAAATATCGATAGTTCGGCTCCTGCTTGCAAGATGCCTCACTTTGAACATCCAAACAGATTCGGGCCTCTCTTATCTGAAGCAGATTTTGTTGAGTTGCCTGAACCTTCACCAGTAAAACGACGATATGGTAGTTTTCACCAAAGTAATATTGATAACGAAATGTATCTATTAATCACTAGTGCATGTGAAAAAACAAAAAACCTTGGATCATTATCAGTTTTTGCCGTTGATAAAGCACTTGCCATGATCACTGAAACCGGTATTAAAAATGCCAAATTATTAAAAACAGGTCAGTTATTAATTCTAACAAAAAATAATACCGCTACAAAAAAATTACTCGCTGCTAAAACTCTCGGTGGGTTAGTTAACATCGCTGTAACGGAACATCCCTTTCTTAATAACTCTGAGGGTTTCATTTATTGCAAAGAGCTACTTAATCTTACAGAAAAAAAAATAGTTGATGGACTTACAAGCGAGAAAGTAATTAGTGCCAGACGAATGAAAAAACGCAGAAATGGGAAATTGGAAGATACTCCTGGAATAATATTAACATTTTCTTCACCTTCAATCCCTTTGAAAATCAAAGCTGGGGATCTAATATTAGACGTTCGTCTGTTTATACGAAACCCCCTTAGATGTACAAACTGTCAGAAATATGGCCACAGTAAAAATCGATGCACAGTGGATCCTATTTGTGGTTTGTGCTCATTAATTTTGGATGAAATACATATGAGTCCATGTAGTCTAAAATGTGTAAACTGTGGTGGTGAACATGCTAGTTTTAATAATTTATGCCCAGTATTGCAAAGAGAAAAAGAAATTACCAAAATCAAAACCATCGACCGTAAACCGTTTATTGAAGCAAGAATAAAATATTTCCGTAACTTTACAAACACTACACCGGCTTTAAGTACAACCCATCAATCAAATACAACATATGCTGACATTACAAAAACGAGAATTACCGAAAGTAAAAAATCTAAAACTAATGAACAAAAACAAATTGTACAAGGAGGACCTTCAAAAAGTATACCAATAAACAGTTTAAAAAATAACATTCAACCTTGTGAAAATATCACCATACCCATTAATTCTAACAAACAAATCTCTGAAAAACCAAATAAAAAAATTAAAACCGTAAACGATAATAATAATCAAAATAATAACCACACTAACACTAATGAAATAGAAAACAATTACAGTAATATTAATTCAAATTTTCCTTATACCCAAATAATACAACTAACACAAATACTACTAACGATAACATAGAAAATAATAATACTGATAATAATAATATTTATGACAGAAATTGCAACCGTACTCTTACAAGTATTGATGCAAACCCGAATCTGATCAATGAAAGTAAATATGAAACAAATGTTTTTGGTAACCCTACTACTGAATCATTTAATTCCTTGTATGGAAATGGGAATATCGATTATGATGATATATCTCTTTCTTAAATTATATAATTATGTGTGACTTTAACTCAAATAGCATAATTCAATGGAATCCTAACGGAATCACAAACAAAATTGAGGAGTTACATCTAATGATAAATCAAACCAAACCATTGGCCATTTGCCTCCAAGAAACTCATTTAAAATTTGAAAATAAATTTTCTCTAAAAAATTATCAAGTCTATAGAAACGATGTTATTACGGATCATGATGAAGGAGCAAAAGGTGGAGTAGCAATACTAATACAGAATAATTACAGTAGTGTTGAAATTGAGATTGATACCGATCTACAAGCCGTGGCAGTCGAAATTTATTACCCAATTAAAATCACGTTGATCTCACTTTATTTACCAAATGATAATAATATAACCATAAGTGATATTGAACATCTTATCAATCAACTAACAACTCCATTCATAATCTTGGGTGACTTTTAGCCCATCATCCGCTTTGGGATAGATTTGCAACTCGCCCCGACAAACGTGGCACCAACATTGTAAATCTAATTGATAAATACAATTTAAATATTTTAAATAATGGAGAACCAACACATTACACTTATTCTAATGGGACTTTTTCAGCGATTGATATTACAATAGCATTACCAATTGTATCTATGTATTTTGATTGGCACATATATCCCAACCTTTGTTCAAGTGACCACTTTCCCATTATACTATCCACAGAAATACCAACCAATGCAGCATCTCCACCTCCTCGACCGAGATGGAGAATAAATCAAGCAAACTGGCAAAAATATAATCTACAACACAATTTAAAAAATGATTACCATTTCCACGATCCAGATATTGCAAATCAATATATTGTTGATCAAATACGACATGCAGCAATAAATTCTATATCAACTAATTGTCATAAACCTCCAGTACCATGGTGGTCTCAGGATATTTCTGAAGTGCTGAAAGCTCGATGGAAAGCACAGAGGAACGCTATCCGCAATCCTAGCCCATCAAATTTACACCTTTTTAGGAAATGTCGAGCTCTTGTTAGGAAACGTATTCGTATCGCTAAAAGACTATCACGACAAAAATTTGTAAATAATCTTGGACAAAATGAAGATCCACAAAAATTTGCAAAAAAATTAAAGCCATCCAAGGAATTGTTAGATTTAAAGAAATAACTACAATTATAACAAATGGGCAGTGTTTTTCCGAGCCACTAGAAATTGCGAATATTCTCGCTAACCATTTCTCAACAACGAGTCAAACAAATCAATATTCCAATGATTTTATCAATATAAAGACTACTACGGAAAATAGGCCATTTATGAACCAAAATTGTTTTTCAAATAATGGCTACAATAAAGAATTCAACATTAATCAACTCACCCAGATTATGAAAACATGTCGTGGTTCTACACCAGGTCCTGATGGAATACATTACAAAATGCTGATTAACTTAAACATAAAATCAAAATTATTCCTTCTAAAATTCTACAATAATCTGTGGACAAATCATACGTTTCCTAATGAATGGCTTATAGCTGATGTTATTCCTATTAACAAAAATGGAAAAGATAAAAAATTACCCCTAAGCTATAGACCAATTGCACTGACCAACACTATGTGTAAAGTTATGAAAAAACTTGTAGCTGAACGTGTCAAATGGATAACCAAAGAATTTAATCTAGTTTCGAAGTTTCAAATGGGCTTTCAAAAGCATAGATCAACTACTGATGCTTTGGGATACCTTGTTAATGAAATCCAAATGGGATTTCGAAACGGTGAAAAAATAATTGCAATATTTTTTGATATCAACAAAGCATATGACAAAACTTGAAAACATCATATTTTAAATATCTTAGATCAACATGGCATATCGGGAAATTTATTTCAGTTTATTAAACATTTTCTAAAAGTTCGACGTTTTAAAGTTATCACCAATAATAAACAATCTGACACATACGAACAGGTAAACGGTGTCCCTCAAGGATCAGTACTAAGTGTAATTTTATTTCTCATAGCAATTAACCCATTAATTGAACAAATTGAATCACCTGTTAAGATAACTATGTTTGCGGATGATTTAGTGATTTTTATAAGACCTAAAAATATGGACGATTGTGAATCTCTCCTACAGAATTCCATTGATAAACTTTGTATTTGGACAGAAAACTATGGGTTTGAGTTTAATGTTGGAAAAACAAAAGGTGTTGTTTTTGGTCGAACAAATCGCCCCATCCCAAGTCCGAATATCCATTTAAAAGGTCAACCAATTTCATTTAATAATAATCATAAATACCTTGGGGTAATACTGGACCAAAAATTATCATTTAAACTACACCTTGCATCATTGAAAACACAATGTCTTAAAACTCTTAATGTAATTAAACTATTATCAAATATTCATTGGGGGTCTGATAGAAATCTACTACTAAGAGTACATAATGCCTTGATTTTATCTAGGCTTGATTATGCCAGTGTCATATACCAAAATGCATCTACCACTAATTTAAAAATATTATATACAATTCACACTCAGGGTCTAAGATTATCGATTGGTGCTTTCTAGGAGCAGCCCAGTCGAGAGCATCATCTGTGATTCTGGGTCAACCCCTCTCTCTTATCGTCGTGCCATAACTGCAATAAACTTCATAACAAAAATATCTACTTATTCAGATCATCCCCTCCAAACAAAAGCACTCCATGCACTACAAGGATCATTATTTGCCGATCCTATATTTAAAACCATTTTGTTTCAAATCCAAAATTATAACCTCATATTACCAAACCTTATGGCGCTCCATCCACGTAAAATTCCTCCCTGGGAACTAAAACTACCTATCGTAATTAAAAAATTATTAAAATTTCCAAAGAATATGACCAACAATTACATTTACCATACAGAATTCAAACAGATTCAAGATCAATATAAAACTTTCCAATTTATTTATGTTGATGGTTCAAAAACTAACGACAGGGTTGGAGTAGGAATCTACCATGAAATACAACAGGAAAAATATAAACTTTCAAATATCATGTCTTTATACTCAGCTGAAGCTGTAGGACTTCAAATTGCTTTATCCAAGGCGTGCAGATCAAATTTCACCCGGTTTGTTATAGTATCAGATTTCTATTCAAGTTTAGTATCTCTCCAAAATTTCCAAATAAATAACCCTATTATCCAAGACAAACAAGAAAAATTACATTCACTATATGATAAGAACATCATATTCTTGTGGGTTCCTAGCCACTCAGAAATCTTCGGTAATGAACAAGCCGACTCTTTGTCTAAATCAGCTGTAAATCTACATGAAATAATACAAGATCATGTTCCTTTTAATGATCTAAAAAAACATGTGAGGAATAGTTTAATGGAAAAGTGGAACGGCCGATGGAATGAATGCATTGACCATAAACTATATGAGATTAAAACCACAACAGCACCATGGGAAACATCATTAAGAAAATCACGTTATGAAAGTGTTATTGTATGTAGACTCAGAATTGACCACACTCGATACACACATGATTATTTGATGAAAAAATGTAATCCACCTCAATGTGACATATGTCACTGTCCCATAACTATTCATCATATAATTTTAAATTGCTCAAAGTGTAATCACCAAAGAAGGAAAACAAAAATCTCTCCAAACCTTAAAGAAGCCTTGGGGGATAATGAGAAATTCTTACGATGCACTCCGAAATTTATCAAAGCTATAGGGTTTATCAGTCACATATAATTACTATAAAATATTAAAATATAAACAATAAACAAATAACTTAATTAATTATTAAATATCAGTATTATTCACACCAATAATCTTATTAATTTACTAAAACACTCTACTTAAACTTTTATATAAATAAAAATCTCAACAAATAAATAAATATTAATATTAAACCATTAACCTTATTATATAAAACATTAACATTAAAATATACCAAATATATTATAACAAATAAATGAACAGTTATAAAATTATAAATTGATATCAGTATAAAAAATTGACTTGTATAAAAAAAATATTAATGTTAAAATTCACAAATATGTTTCAAATAAAATGTGTAGATATAAAATTATTAACTTAATTTACCAAAGTAAACTAGTATTAGCATAAAAATTATTAACTTTAATTATATTAAATATTGATAATAATATATGTAAATATGTAACATACGTTGTATATATTATCAAAAAAAAAAAAAATATATTATGTAAAATTAATAGGAGCTTAAAAACCTAAATTGTGTTAAAGCTCAAATAAATATTAAAAAAAAAAAAAAAAAAAAATTAATTTGATTAATTTTTCTGTTTACGATGTGCGGCTAGTAGGACATTAAGTGTTTCATTGTATGGGATAAATGGCAAAGTAGAACGTTAGGACGTTAAGTGTTTCATTGTATGGGATAAACGGCTTCTTACTATTACTATCGGTACCAGTCCAAGAAAATTGGCTTAAAATTTCGTCATTAATGAATATTTTTATAATATTTCTGATACATCCCGAAGCGTGAGGTTCACCAAAGGTGCTCCAATAGGTAATCTGAAAATAAATTAAATAAAACTATAATATAATATGAAACAAATATTTTAAAGAACCGAATAGAAGAGAATACCTCTATTTTATATTTCATTTGCAAAACTTTATTCAACCTGAGAATATTGTCGTGGAAAACTCGTTGAAAATTAGTCAATCAACTAACAAATGTTGGAGTCAAAATCCCATTATCCGAACAAATTTGCATTATGGTAATCCTGGGTCGCAAATAAGTGTGCAAACAGTAAATGGATAGTCACTATATAGCGGATATAACTAAAAAACGAAACAAAAGGCAAACTCACACAATAAAATTTAAAATAATATTATGAAGAGCTTCAATGTGACTCTAACAAATTGGCAGATAATAAAAATGGTACATGAGAAAAAAGTCAACGGAAATAAAGTCAATGGCTTTCTTTGTTTTTCAAATGGAAATAAAATCCACTAATTTTATTTCCATTTCTATTTAGATTTTCGATTTTAAAAAAATAATCAATTTTATAAAAAAAACTGATTCCAGTTAATAAAGTTAATAGAAATAAACACAATTATGGCTTTGTTTCCAATTTAAAGCGAAATTGCTTCCACTGAATGCAAACAGCGTCTTTGTTGTGTTTTAAAAACTTGTTGTTTCTAACATTTGTAGACTATCGGAACAAGTGGTAACAGGAATGAAAATTCTTTAATTTGTGTGAATTATTAGTTGAAGTAGCTATTGAAAACATTTCCAGAACTTCTTATCTTCTTTTAAAAGGCGGTGCAGACTATGCACAAATTAATTTGGAACTTAAATACTGAACAATTCACTTTAAATTGGAAATAAAGACAATTGGTTTTTGAAAAAGAAATAAAACCAATTGCCTTTATATTCATAACAAGGGATGTTACTTCCAATTACTTTATTAAACGGCACCAATTTTAAATTTTTAAATCATACTGTATACGATTTACTATAAATTACAAATAATGTCAGTGACTTTATTTCCATATATTGGTTGAATTTATTTCCAATTTCCAAAACAAATAAAGGTAGTTAACTATATTTCCACAAACGAATGGAAATAGGGTCAATTGCCTTTATTTCCGTTGACTTTATTACACGGAAGCACTAAAAATAACAGAAGATAACCTCATACTACTTACTAGTTACCATTCGTCGTCTAAAATCAGAATTAGTTTTGATCTCGTTCTCATAGCAATCGACTGTTAAAATTGGAAAATCAAAATCCGGCTTTTCCGATGAAGAACGATTCTCTTTTGGGGCAGGTATTTTTTGACATAACAAATCCAACGACGCCTGCATTGTTGCTTGATTTTTTAGTATATGGTCGGTTTGTGTTTTAAACAGACACATCGCGTTGTCGAATCTTTATAACAGTATGGCTTCGAATTGTTGGTGACCATAACTGTCTGAAACGGTAAAACCAAAAATTAGTACAATTTGCAGATTACATTTTGTTTGAGATGAAAAGTAAAATAAGTGTTTATTATTACAATTAGAACTGGGTTGAAGAAATTGTGGTGCTGTGGAGACCAGAACAGGAGGGTATAGGTGTACTTGATGATGTACATACTGATGATAACGAGTCGAGTGATGAAAATGGAGGGTTATGCTCTATTTCTTTGCAATTATTAATATTTTGCAAAAAGACTTCTGTAAAAGTTACAGATTCGCAACCTATTGACTGAAGTGCACTGGGCTCACTTTCGCTACAGGAAACAATGCTGGTTTCTCTTTCTTTTTCAAGGGCCTCTTTAAAGCTGCGTACATGCTATACATTTCTGGTAAAAAAAAATGTTCACCACGAAGTTAGCTGTATGAGTTGAATTATTTCCAACTAGAACAAAAAGTTCACCAGGGTAACCAATTTTAACTAAAAATTTTACTATTTTGCTAACTTCGTGGTGTACATTTTTTCACCAGAATTGGAGCATATACGCACCTTAAGAGTTGTTTCAAAAATTAGGTGAAATTATTTAAAAAGTTTTAAAATCGAATAAGTATAATATATTTCTGTAGCAGGAACGTAACTTACCAATATTATCAAAACTGTGCATGGCATCTGCATTCAATCTCCCTTTGGAAGAACGCACTTCTTCCTGGCGCTATTTACGTCGTTACTTTGAGAAGGATAGTGGAGTGTATAATTGGCCACCCAACTGCGTGGAACTGCAGTGCAATTCCGTTCATCGACCTCTATTGTTTCAACAACGCAGTACATTCTTTCTTTATTGTTTTAGATACAAATTTGCAGTAGGTAAATACTACAGTTCACGTTCCGACTTGAAGACATTGTGACCGAAATTTATAATAAATTTGTTTGCTAATTAAATATATTGATTTGTTTAAAGAAGATGGCAAATTATAGGCATAGTATAATAATCGAACAGAGGCTTAATATTAGTTATTTAAAGAATAAAAAAAAAATATCCATACATTCTCAAACACACAAGAACAAACCCATCCTCAATACACATATTTCCAGTAGTTTCCTCATGCTAATTTTATAATAAACGAAACTGAGAAGAAAAATTCTGAAGAATAGTGCTAGTGTTCACAAATTGATCCTTTTCAAGGTCTACAGTTTCAATATTAATTTATTGAAGCACACATGACATGAATTTTTATGAATTAACTTTTGAGTTGCATCCGATAACTTGAAGATGATCTTTGAATCGAAACTGGAATTCATAAATTTTCATAACCCATACCCACTTGTGACTAAACACGTGAAAACACGTAGGTTCAAAACTCTTCACTCTTCTTCAGAAATTTCCTCCTCAGTTTAGTTTATTATGAAATTAATATTAATAAGAAAAACTACAAATGTAGGTATGTTTTACACTTATAGAAAAAAGTTTCAAATTGCAAAGAAAATGTTTAGAAACGATCTTCGATTATTGAAAACGATTCTACCGTTTACACAGAAAATCCATTAGTTTAAAAAAAAAAAACTTCTGAGAATAGAAACCGCGTGGTATTCCTTTATATTCTCAAAACGAATAAACGAATAGAAATTTTTTAATTCATCCGCCTTAAAAATGCCGTACTTTTACATACGAGGCCTTTATATTAGAAGGCAATGGTCATGCACTTACTTTAAGAGACAGCGATACACACAAGCACACTCCTACATAAACAATTCTATATTCCACGCATAAACAACGCATATACGAGTTTACTCATAATTAGGGAATCCAATCCCGGTTTTCGATAAACCGGTTTTACCGTCTAATTTTTATTTATAATTTATCGGTAATTATCGAAAATTTTTACCGCAATAATTTCGGTAATTATTTTTTCAGATAAATATTTTGTAGGAATTGAGTTTTGCTAACATTCGAATATTGGGTGTATCGCAAAAAAAATCAAGCTGTTTTTCTCAGTATTCAATGTATTTTAGAGTTTTCTGTAAGAGTATCCAAATACAATACAATTGTGTCTCTGTCGTTCGTTTTATCCTCATAATGAGTAATAACGTTAATTTCGAAGTCTCTATAGTTTCTCTCTCTCTACTCTTCAAATTAAAACAAAGCGAATTAACGTTATATTTTTTTAGTACAGCAAAGGAAATTGCACAGTGAACAAGTATTAAAATATAACGAAAAATATATTCTACATTTTAATGATTAATTTTATACTTGTAAAACTAAGAAGTAGCTAGTATCTAGTAGATGTCAAACATTGGTAAGTTTTTCTATACTATTGATCTATTCAATTTTTGAACACTGATAATTAAATGTTGTTTGAAAAATTATTTCATCCGTTTTAAAATATTAGCTATGGAACGAGAGAAAATTTATAAAAACAAACAAAGCAATATATGGCGCTATTATATTCGACATGGAACTGGAAAAGATAGCGCTAAATGTATTGAGTGTAATAAGGTGTTGCAAACTAAAGGAGGATCATCCAGCGGTTTGCATTCGCATCTCAAAACTCAACATAATATTAATTTGTTGAAAAGGCAAGTGTCAGTCTTAGCGAGCATACCAGTATCTTTTCACAATAAAACCAACATCTGTTGAATCTGGAAGAGCGTTTTCAGCTGCGGGTCAGATATGCACTAAAATACGGTCCCGCCTTAATGACAATAGTATCGACCATTTGTGTTTTTGCGGGCCTATTTTATTGAACAGAAAGTGATATTTTTAAGCCTTAAAAATGTTTTGTCAATAACTACATATGAAATTAATTTTTAGGTTGCTTTTAGTTCCTTTTATTGTATCTGTTAGTACAAAAAAGACTGATAAGTACCATACGTTACGTAACGTAATGTTAAAGTTCCTTAAATTAAATTTGTTTATTTTTATGAATTGTTTTTTAAAATAATTATATACATAAGTAATACTGTAATATAATCTTCTGAATTTGAAAAATTATAATGGAGTTTTGTTAATATATTCCCAATTACGAAATTTACCGGGAATTATCGATAAACCTCGGTAATTTTGAATTCCCTACTCACAATCATGAAATTAACTGGACAAAAGAGTAAAACGATTCTAAGAATTTTCTTCCTCAACTGGATCAAGTTTTTTTCTCAATTGATTTTATTGTTAAATTACTATTTTTTAATTACGAATACGTTACACCAAACTTACAATGAAGCGTTAATTTAAAAAAAAAAAAATCACCTCAGATATACCGTTACAATAAAAATTCTTAGAAGCGAAATACTCGCTCATATACGAATCCACAAATTCAAATACATAACTAACATTTGAACTAATTCCGCACAATCACGAAAAACTAATTCTAATAAAAAAACACGTTTCAAAAAATTTTCTTTCTCAAATCAAGTTTCTTTCTCAGTTAATATCCACAAAACTAATTTTCGGAAAAGCCCGTTACATTTTAGAAACAAATATAAATTATTTATTTGCTAATAGGTACGTATTTTATATTCACACAATCACGACAATTATTGATTTATTTCTGGTTATTTATATGTACAATATGAAGTCCTAATTTCTTTATTTATATGCGACTACTCCGGACGAATTTTGAAAAATTACTGACACGTTTTAAAGGACAAGTTGATTTATAAAACCTTCTTGCAGAATGGTTTCTGAATAGTTTTTTTTATACGTTCCAAAAACCTTTAAATAAGTTTTAGAATAGTTTTCTACTTCAAAAATTATGGCTTCAAATGAGTTTTTTTAAAGATTTTTAAAAACATTTTTTTTTCATCACGATCGGTGATGAAGATGAACACATCTATGACCCCCTGTTGAGAGTGCAGAATCCATGGGCCGACCTACTTTTCATGTTAGCACTACAGGTTGGCATGAAGCAATGCAATGTGCAAGTGGTTTTTCAAAGACGGATCTGTAGCCGCCCATCCTCGATTTGGCTACTCCAGGCGTAAAGTAGGACGGTAAAAAATAAATCAAAAGAAAAGAACAATAAAATGAAACAAAAACGTTCCAAATTTACTGAAAACAGCTCAATTTTAGAACGTAAAGGTTTAGTTTTACGGTCGTTTTAAAGAAGCGTAATTTTTTAGTTTTTTTAAAACGTATAACAAAAATACTGAAAAACGTTTAAAAATAATCAAGTGAAGAAACGTTTACAAACGTTGGAGGCACTGTTTTTACAAATAAAATTTTTAAGTAAATACTAAAGAAAAATATTCCAACATTAGTTGAGCCCAGGCTAGTTAGCCCAGGCTGAATTATCGGAAAAGTTAATTTCAAAATATTCAAGTTAATATCAAATGTTGTTAGAATATGTTTACATTTGGGTCAAACTGTTTGAATATAGTATTAATTGTTACAAATTCAAACCACAAATTATTATCAAAAATAAATCCTGAATATATAGTATAGGTACAACATTAAATAAAATAAAACTTTAAAAAAGGCAATACCATAAAAAATTGATTCTGTCATAAACCACCATTTAAAATTCATGGCCGATCATTATCGAAATAACCAAACCAATCAACAATAACTAAAAAACGATTAAACCTTACAAAAAAAAAAAAAAAAAACATCAAAATACCCAGCTGACCTCAATAATCGCAAATAATAATTATTCGACCATTTTAAATATCCATAAATTAACACCAAATAAATCGCACATATTGTATTTTTTAATATATTCACCGCCATTGCCTACTCTCTCGCATCCAATTAATCAAGTGTCAATAATAATCGCCGTATATGAATGTGTGTACAAAACGAGCGAGCGCGGCTTTCACATTTTATACATATAGTTACCACCGACATCAATATTGTTGTTGTGGTGCAGTGCGCTGCTAAATCTGTAAGAGAGAAAAGTAATATTTCTTATTAAATGTTAAAAATAAAAAATAAAAATTTAACAGAAATCATAATTTAATTTATAATTTATATGTAATTTGTATTGTAATAAATATATTTATATGTACATACATTTACGAGTATTTATGTACTGTAAAGTTTATTTATAGTTTAATGTTACATAAACTGAAAGTACACGGTTTTATACATACATACATACATATACTACATAGTAAGATAGCCGCATTGGTTTAAAATAGGCGGAGTTCTGTTTTTTATATTTTTTTTTATTTTACGCGAATTTTATTGAATTTATTCTGTTATCTAGATCTGTCAAAATTTATTATTTACGTTACAATTTAATATCATATATCTGGATTTATAAATTTCATAATACTCGTATACAAAGTATGTATAACGAAAATTTCGATGATTTTTGTTAAAATTAGAACATAAAATTAAATGTATATATTTCAACAAATATAAACGATAATCTGAGAATATCTACTTAAGCGTCGTTTTTTAGATGAAAGCCTCTCGAATCTAAAAAAAAAATGTTGATTTTTCGCACGCAAAACATAATGAATGTTTTATAGAAAATTTGAAGTGGATTTTTTGAGGTTTATGCTTCTTTTTATGGTATCTGCGAGTTTAATTAATTTATTAAATCTTAATATTAGTTTGTTACTTTAGTAATTATAAGTGTTATCTCTATTTAGACATATAATGGTAGCAAAGTTATTCTGTAGTTTTTCTACTTATTTTCTGATGTACCAAACACAGCTCCAAGAATTAATAAGAAGTAAACTGCGTCATTCCGCACATCTGTATAGTTTCTATTTTGTCGTATGGTCTTGTTCAGAGTAATAATTTTCCAAACTATAATGACACATTTCGGATTTTATTTTTTGCATATTCAGCTAATAAGGTAGCTCCAATTCCATACATTATCAATGATGTCAACCATAAATCAATGGAAGTCAATTTAAACATATCAGAGTTTTTGTTGTAAAATCAACAATTATAATTCAATTAAATATGATTTCTTTGATTTTAGGAGTGCAAAATTACATGGCGCCGAGACAGGGACATGCAAAAATTTTTGACCTGATCTAATTGGAATCGAAGAGATTACATTGAAGCGGACATTTTGTTGCCGAGTAGAACACATGGTGGATTTCCTGTAAAAATTTAGATAAGTAGAATTTTTAAGGATTAGTTTAATCCACATTAATAAAAGACATTTGAATAAATAATAAACTTTATATCTTGGAAAATATTTTTGAACGTTCATTTTGTTAAAAATTAAAAAAAAACATTACCTACATTAATTGAGCAACACAACTCTGTGGTTGCGTTAACACATTATCTAAATATTGTTAAGTCGTGTAAACTAAGGTGAACTATCATAATTTCATAAACTAAATTAACCGTGTAGTGCATGGTGAATTTATAAATAAGGGAATAAGCAGAAATTGTTGAAGAGCACACGTCTCTCAATCAAGGGTCAAATGACTAAACTACATAATTATGTGATGGGTGCAGTCGATAAAAAGGACATCGATGGGTTCCAGTCTAAACTTGGACATGCGAAGGTGTTACAAAAACAGTTCGAAGATGTTGAAAATTCAATTTTTGGTTTGTATCCGGATCATTGGTTTGTATCCGGATCATTATACGGAGTATAATGGACAAAATCCGGATGAAACTTTATAAGCAGGCAATGGCACCATGATACATCTAGTCGAAGATTGCCAAAGTAAAATATCGAACCATTTTCTGGCCAATATATGGAATGGCAATCATTTTATGATTTATACGTAAAAACCATTCACGAACATAACAATTTGTCATCGGCACAGAAGTTCCAGTACTTAAAGGGATTTTTGAAGGGCGATGCGTATAATTTATTACGACATATTTGCATTACCGAATCAAACTATTTCGAGGCGTTTCGAAAAAACACACTATTAAGGCATTTATCGGAAGCTTTATAGGTCAGCCGGTAATTCATCAGCCAAACTCTATAGTGATTAGGAAGTTACTAGACATATCCAATGAAGTAGTTAGAGGATTGAAAGCTCTAGGACGAGATGCTGAATCAAGAGATGTTTGGCTAATTTATTTATTATAAGAAAAGTTGGCGTTGAATCTCGTGCATTAAGAGCACAATTATCTTGTGAAGAAGATCTACGCACTCTAGAAGGGTTTTGCAAATTTTTGTTAAGCCGTTTGGATGCCTTAGAGTCGCTAAGACCAGCAACTAATAAACGCTTATAAAGAACATCAAAGGTGTTGCCCAATTTGTAAGATCGAGCACACTTTGTTGGAGTGTAAGAAGTTTCAGTAATTCTTCGACATTAAGTCCGACAACTGTTGTTTTAACTTTCTACGAGCCAACCATCCGGTGTTCAGATGCTTATTAAAATCGATATGCCAAATTTGTGGGAAGAAACATCCCACGCTTCTCCATCGAGAAAAGCCCAAGGAGCCTATTAGTACATCAGCATCAGCGGCAGAGAAATCAAACACCATGGGCGCTCATACAAATATATCATCAAGCTGTATTCTCCCAAGAACATTAGTAAAAGTGGCCGATCCTGATTTAAATAAATCTCAAGATATTGATATTATTCTGGATGTACAGCATGTGTTTAACACGTTACTTGATGGAAGAATTAAATACCGGAATAAAATAGTCGCCATTGAAACGATGTTTGGTTGGGTCCTCGGTGGAGAAATAGATGTGACTTAATTAAACACGACTTCGAGTAACATAGCGCACACTGGTAATGAACAAAACAGAATCGATAACATGTTAAAACTATTTTGGGAAATAGAACCAGTTCCAAATGTAAAAAGATGGACGGTTGAAGAAGAGGAATATGAGAGGTTATTCGTAGAAACAACACAACGAACTACGAATGGGCGATTCGTGGTAAACTTACCTTTTAAGAAGAATGTGGGAGACTTTAGGAATTCATTAAGTTTAGCTTTATTTCGACAGAAAGTAATGGAAAAGAAGTTTGAAAAAAAACGAAATTCTTAGACAATTATACCAACAATTGTTGCACGAGTATCGAGAATTAGGACATATGGTGAAAATTCAAGGCGATAAGGTGCATATCTTTAACTACTTACCACATCATGGGATATTGAAACCATCGAAATTCCGTGTAGTCTTTGACGCTTCCGCAAAAACCTCAACGGGTTTGGCTTTGAACGAACTACTCATGATCGGGCCTACAGTGCAATCAACTCTGTTCGCAATTCTACTACGGTTCCGTCTACATAAAATAGCTATAAGTGCCGATGTAAAAAAGACGTGTCGGCAGATTCTGCTTAGAGAGGAAGACAGAAAGTTTAAAGCTATAGTTTGGAGACCGAGTCGTAATGAGCCAATGAAATATTTTAAGCCGACAACATTGACGTATGGTACTGTAGCGGTGCCTTATTTAGCTACACAAGTAATGAACGAACTAGCAGATATTCACCGAGATGTGGCGGCACACTCATTTGGCTCACATGCATTTGCTCACTTGCCACATCGACTAATTCGTCCGCACAAAACAATATACCTATTGACTGGTGCAAACATACCAACTGCGTGACGAAAAATAGTCTTGTCTCGGAAATTCTGTTGAGTGGAACATACAAAATAAAACAAATTTTTTTGTGCAAAATTAAAATAATTTATATTAACATTTTACATAAATTCTAATAAAGAATTAATAATAAAATAAATTATAATAAATTAAAATTTTGTTTATTAAATTATAAATTAAAAAGTGGCGTGTTTAATTTTTATTGTAAATCGAATTTTACACACTTATGTGGATGAATTTAATGACCGGCGCAGACGCCGTCGAAAAAGCCGTAGAACTAAAAAGAAATTTAGTCTTTGTTATGTCTGAAGCTGGAATGACATTTAGGAAGTGGGTTTCTAAAATATATAATGAATTTTTACGTACAACACCACTAGCAGATAGAGCTGAGTCTATTAAAGATTTTATTCAAGATGAGACAATGGTGAAGATTTTGGGACTGTGTTTTCCTATCGTGTCAGCATGAGTCAACCAGTTTTTACTAAGAGAACATTACTCTCAAAGATGGCTGCCTCCGGTAATAATTAAAATAAAAATATTATTTCAGATACTTTGGCTGATTTTGATAGATTAGGATTATGAACTACCACAAGAAGTCAAACAAAAATGGATGATAATCAGAGAGTAGCTCCCGCAATTGGTGGAAGTCCGAATACCAAGATGGTTACATACACCTGGTCAAGATATTGAACGACATGGGTTCTGCGATGCAAGCGAGAGGACGTACGCTGTGGTAGTTTATATGTGGCACACAATCAATCCTGACAAATATCATTGCAGCTTACTAGCTGCAAAATTAGAACTTTATGCTGCTCACCTTCTAGTAAACCTAACAAAATATGTCACGGAAATACTAGAAATACCCGTATCAAGGACAATTTGCTGGACTGATTCAACCATCGTTTTAGATTGGCTCTCAGACTTTCCCATTAGATGGCAAACATTCATCGCAAATAGGACATCTCAAATCCTAGAAATTATTAAGTGAGATAACTGGTGTCATTTGCCTAGAAAAGATAACGCGGCTGACTGTGCTTCACGAGGAATTCTCCTACCTGGTTGCGTGATACGTCGATGAATTGGCCAGAATAGATGCCTAATTACGGCACTGAAGAAGAAAAGCATGCAAAATTCTGTGTGTCTCTCCTAGCAGAAAGTCGAGATTTATCATTTTCTATGGGGTTAATCGAGCGTTTGTCTTCTTACAGAAAAATAGTTGGAACAGTGGCGTTTAACTCAATCCATCAAACTGCAAAAATTAAATTTGCTTACCTTACTGGGTGGGTGCAGAGTGTAATAATTAATAATAGTTTATCTGATCCAATTTATATAAATTCTGGGATACCTCAGGGGTCGCCTCTCGGTTTGCCTTATTTTCGTATTATTTTTTAAATGATATCACGAAAAGTATTGTATTAAATTTTCCTTTTGTCTTATATATGCCGATGACCCAAAATATTTTCTCCTATTCGAAATCTATCTGTACTTCGATTTCGTTGCGCATATTTGACTTTTGTCTCGGAGAGCTTAGTATACGTTCACCATATATAGTATAAAATATTGTTTCTGTGTGTTGTCTTTTATTTTCTTTGTGTTTGTGTGGTATTTTTAACAATAAGCATCAAAAATAATTGAACCGGTTGAATCGGTTTAAATTTTTGCAGCTTACCTTCTAGTGAGACCTATTTCCCATGCTATTGCGATTGAGAATTGACATTTATCATGTCAAAATAAATTCATTTTGAAAAAAAAATAACAAATAAAATACCTAATACAATAAATAAATTATTTAATTATATTTACGTAACCAAATCTAATTGTATTAAGTAAAATGGTAAGTAGATTGGGTATTAGTGTAATTATCTTTACATTTAAAGATTTTGTATGTAATATTATAGTTATGTAGCCATTTGTGTTTGAAAATAATTCGTGTACCTAACATGATTGTATTTTTAAAGTGTAATCTAATTTTTTTCTAAAATGTTGAATAAAATCTAATTTAAACTAACATATTTTGTGAATTAGAAAAAAAAAAATGATTTTTAATTTACAAAATGTCAAACATAAAAAAAAAATAAAAATATACTAAAATGGTTCGATAATATTTAAAATAGCCGCGAAATAGTTTTTAAGTTTTTGTGAGATCTATTATGCACTGGATATACTTATATCTAAAGCGAATACAAGTACGCTCTCGATTTACGGGCCCAAATATTTCGATATAAGGACGGCAAAATATTTTTAATTAAAGTTAAAATAACTTATTCGCCTTACAGAATTTCGTAGTCTAACTAGGCCGAATATCGAAGTGTTGGTGTTTTTTGATATAATTGTCTCGTAAATTATAATTTTATTTTAATAAAGATACATACTTATAAAAAATTGTAACACTATATTTTTACAGAATCGTGTTACTCAGCAGCAAAAAACAATTTTAATTGATTTCATTGAAATTAATTTTGAAACCCTTTTTGGGTTTGGTGCAGCATCCGGCAACCAGCGAAGAGGTGAGTTGTGGGTTGAAATAACCACGACATTGAATTTGTCCTCTCTAATCCCTCGAAGTGTGGAACAATTAAAGGGTAATTATTTTAATAAATGCATTAATTATGATAAAGCTTACGCTAAATATTTATTCCTATTTTAGGTTTGGCAATATTTAAAAAAAATAAAAAAAAAAATTAAATAATCATAGAGCGGAGCAAAATTTAACGGGAGGTGGGGAATATATTCCACTGGAGTTGAGTACGGACGAGCAGCGCATAGTTGATTTATGTCTCAATGTACCACTCAGTTGACTTTTTTATGACACTTAACAAGCTATTTTAACAGATACAATAATAGATACAAAACAGTTTAGACAAGATAAGTGAGTAACCGATTGTGCATCGCTTCCAAATTGTCGAAATAAATTTAATTTAATTTTTGTTCTATATACCCTGTGTTTTTTTATTATATCGGAGAGATCAGACAAAACAAAAAAAATCAATACTGCGTTTTTATTTTACACGTATTGTTTTTTTTTTATTTTGGTTCTGTCTGATCTTTCCGATATAATAAAAAAAACACAGGGATACATAATAAAATTATTATTTTATTTTATAGAGGAAAAGAGTACCATCTTCATCATTTCAACAACTACAGTCAGCAACCCATCGTCAACAATATCGCTACCACCGACATTAATCCCACCATCTTCTTTACCACCGTCATTAATAACACCGTCATCAGTACCACCATCAATAATACCACCATCATCATTACCACCGTTATTAATAACACCGTCATCAGTACCACCATCAATAATGCCACCATCATCATTACCACCGTCATTAATAACACCGTCATCAGTACCATCATCAACAATACCACCATCATCATTCAGTACCATCATCAACAACACCACCATCATCATTACCACTGTCATTAGTAACACCGTCATCTCTAACAACGTCCTCTGTACCACCATCAACACTACCACCATTACCATCACAATTTCCATCACCACAACCAGGGTCGTCCAGCCAAATAGATCCCACTGGAACTGTTCGCCGATCGAGGCAAAGAAGAGACAGGATCAATGAAATTTTACCAGTATACAATCTTGTAAAATTATACAATTATATCTTAAGTTTTATTTTACCTAATAGAAAAGTGTAGCAGTAACTTCGGTTATGCGCTCAATTCGGATACAGGAGGAATCCTTAGAGGTGCTGAAGGGTATTAGAAAGGGGGGGGGGCATACCGGTATAGACACATGATAAGTTATATGTATATGGAATATGCATATTTATTATTTATCCATGAATTAATACATAAAACATGTACTAACATATTTTCGTTTTTCCCGAAAAAATATGAAAATTAATTTTTTTGCAGTTCGCGTTCTTTTTATTGTGTCCCTATTAATAGGTGCATTAATACAATATATATATATATATATATATATATATATATATATATATATATATATATATATATATATATATATATATATATATATATATAATATATTGCCTTGCTTGGGATAGACTTTCTGTTGACTTCCCAATTAGCCAAACTCCAGCTGAGGTTCTTGTAGATTTCGACGTGTTAGTGGACGCCATTTTCAATCCTTTAAACTTCAATTATAATTTAACTATTCACAGTAAATGATTATTTTAATTACAAAAATATATATAATGATTTAAAAAAGTATATTTTACTTGTTCTGCAAACAACTTTACTCATTAAAACAAAAGACACAAATGATAAATTTCTCGTTGAAATATATATCCTATAAGAAATTAAGGGGATTTTCCTTTTTATATAGACTTTTATTCAGCATTGTACAGCATTTTTTGCTTGCCAGAAATACATATGGAAAAATTCAACAAAAACAAATCATATCATATCATAGCGACCTCTGTATATAGTTCAAATGGGCCAATTTTTGATATATTCACTCCGTTTGGTCTATAGAACAAAATAATGCTTGTGGAGAGCAACAAAAAATATGGAAAAATAATCACATAGGAATGTGGACCACCCTAATATATATATATATATATATATATATATATATATATATATATATATATATATATATATATATATATATATATATATATATATATAATATATATATATATATATATATATATACATATATATATATATATATATATATATATATATATATATATATATATATATATATATATATATATATATATATATATATATATATATATATATATATATATATATATATATATGTATATATAAATATATATACTCGTATATATATATGTATATATATATATATATATATATATATATATATATATATATATATATATACATATTTTTATTACGGGATGTAATTGCAACGTACTTCAAATACGAATTACGAAAATTTCAAAATGCTGGGTAGGGCTTTTTTACAGGGTGTTATAACCATTTCCGCATTTATGCTTATCATATTTTCTAAATTCCGTAACTTGATATGTTATCGATTAAAAAATTATTTTGATAGTAATTATGGTGTACATTAGCCCAATTGTGCTAATTATCGTTAGTTTCCACATTGTTGTGACGTATTTCCGGTTTTTAACGCAAATAATGGGAAAATGAATGTACATCAAAATTTCATGTTTCTATATATATATATATATATATATATATATATATATATATATATATATATATATGTATATATAAATATATATATATATATATATATATATATATATATATATATATATATATATATATATATAATTATAGGTTTCTTTACGAGAGAAACATAAAAAAAAAATTATTTTATTTATATTTTATTTCGAGTTCTTTACAGAATGAGTTAGATCTTAAAACTAAATTCTTATTTCTATAATTTAAAATATTATGTCTTATCAAAAGTGCAATAATGCATTTTTATATCTTTAACCTATTTTACTCGATCGTATTACGGAGCGTTTCCTGTTATTCATTGGAATTTATTTGATACCACCTTGCTTGTGCAATGATGGAATGTTCTTAATCATCACTTATATGATTTATGTGAATGTAACTCCTCCCGGGGGTATTGGAAGGGCGTCCTCGTCCTTTGTTCTAATCCCTAATTTTATCAGTAGATTTGAGTATGTTGTGTCTTCATTCTGTTTGGATATTTCCGGTTTTCGTTCTTGTGTGTTTTTTTTCACCGATTTCTCCATGTGTTGTCTAACATTGATGTAAATACAAAGTGTTATTAACCCAAACGATGAGATAGATACACCTCCTGACAAGGACCATATCCAGAATTTGTGGTTCTCTTGTTGTAGGTTCATGTGTGTTAGCCGTTTTCTGTTTTGTATGTTTTGTTGTTCAATCAAATCTATATCCACAGATTTGATCAGTTTGCGTGTAATTTCGAGGTTATGAAGAGCACCCTGTATTTCTTCTGTTTCGCTTTTAATTTCGAAGGATTGGAACTTCTTATTTTTTACTATTAAGGTGCAGTTATGGAATGTTATTAAGAAATTACCCGTTATTGTGCGATTATTTGGTCCGCAATCCGATAAAAGTATTTCTTCTTTTGCGTTATCAATGAGCAATTTGTCTTCTGTGATGAACCGTACTGTAGTTTCTGATTTTGCGGTTACGTTGCAAATACTTTTAGTTCCCATTATAAGAGGTTTGATACATTCGTCCTCAAACTCTTTGATTTCCGAATATTTTTGTACAAAATTATTACGATTGATTGTTGTAAATAATTTTTGTTTCGTCTTTACGATACGCTGAGGGTATTCTTTTATTATTGTTTCATTGACTGTTAATGGAACGATCATTGCTGTTAGTGAAGTTTCTTCTTCTAGTTTTGGTGTTTCTAGAATAAAAAGTAGCGTTTCCTTGTTTACGGCTACTTTTGGTATCACGTATTGCAGTGCTTCTTCAGGTAGAGTTATGTTTACTCCTTGGCTTGTCATTAGGTCTTTTATCATCATTAATTCTTTTAGCGATATAACTTTGTTGCTTGCCAGGCCGATTTTAGTTTTGACGATGGCGTCCTGGATGTCTTCTAGTATGGTATTTATGTTATCTATATTAATGATGGCTGCTATCATTTCTATTTCACTGAGTGTTATTTTGTTCGCTGTGTTAGTGGTTGTTACAGCTTTGTTTATTGTGTCTGTTATCATCCGTATTCTTTCATCAATCTGGTTGTTTATTTGGATTTGCTGGTTGTTTTCATTTACTAGTTCCGTCATTTTGCTCTCTATCATTCGCAAATCTATGGCATCTGGACTACCCGCCAGCCATTTCCACGCTGAGCCCAGGGCATCCCAACGTTTTTGTCTATAATGCTTTATAGGTTTAATTTGTTGTAGATTGTCGTACAACTTTCTGCACTTTTGTTTTACTATTTTATATAAATCTAATTTATCGTTCTTATCATCTAATTTATTATAAATAAATTTGTTTATTGAATCTACTGTTTTCTGTATGTTATTTAAATCAATTGGATGAACGACTTTTATGCTACCTACTTGAATTTTACAATCATTAGTTTTTAATATTAAAATAGGGTCGTCATTTAAATTTTTTATTTCTAATTTTTGGAAATGATAAATTTTAGGAATTATTATTAATATTGCTAATTTTATTACAATGTACATTGTCATGGAAAATAATAGATTTGTTTATTTGTTTTACTTTAAAATTTAGAAAACTGATATAATATTTTTTTAAATTTTTTTTTTTTTTTTTTTTTTTTTTTTTTTTATATAAACCCTTAGGCTTTATTACCAGCTAATTATAAAGAATGTTTAAAATACAATATTCAAGCCTAATAACTTATGTTATAATATTATTTACTATTTAGTATTTATTTTTTCTAGTATCTAGATTTTATCTTAATGTTATATATTTTTTTTTTCTTTTTTTTTTCTGAAAATGATACAAAAATAAATTTAATTAGTCTTTTTTATTCGTTTTATTTTGTTCTTATTCCGTTTTATATTTCTTTTTGTACGGAAAGTTTTATTTTCAATGTTTTGAATTTTAGTCTCAACTCCCCTTGGTTGAGCTTTCGTCCTTATATTTGGTTTCAAGAAGACCGTTTCACCTTCTATAAGATTAGGTGGTTCTTCTTTTTGGTCGTTTTGTTTTTGCATTTTCTTTGCGGCTTTTTCCAAATTGTTGTTAACTGTTTGGAAGATATCGTTAGCTTGTGCTCGTATTTTTATGGGGTCAATGAAATTATTTTGATTGAATATAACTTCATTTGGCGTAAAGCCAGTGGCTGAGTGCACGGAATTATTATAAAGAGCAACTGACATTTCGATGGCAGTTGAAGTATCTGGGCTCATTGCTTTATGTTTATTTGTATTGAATATTTCGATCACGGTGGAATGGGTTTTTTCTATCTGTCCGTTGGATTCTGATGAAGATGCGTAATCTAATTTTATATTAAGGCTGTTCAGAAATTCTTTAAATTGGGTGGACTGGAAAGTAGTTTCGTGATCACAGATAATAGAGTTCGGTATTCCGAAAAGGGTAAAATATTTACTAAGACTACTGGTTACGTCTGTTAAATTTTTTGTTTCCATTGGCATCATCTGTAGATGTTTGGAAAATGAGTCAATGATTGAGAGGAAATTGTTTCTGTTTATACTGAAAATGTCAATGTGTAGTCTTTCTAACGGCTTCTTTGTGATTGGCCGTGGGCTTATTTTAATATTATAAGGCTTGCGGTCGTATTTATGCACGTTGCATATATTACATGCATTAATGTGAGTTCGGATTTTATTTCCCATTCTGGGGAAGAAATACGCTCGCCTTAGTTGGTTTTCAACCTCATTAGTGCCCCTATGTGCACGTTCGTGTTCCTTGGTTATTAATAAATTTTGTCTATCTTCATTCGTAACGTTTTGGACTATTTTTGTGACTATCACAAAATGACCTTTTTGACAAAAATTTTGTCTGAACGAAGTTTGGATTTTGTCGTATAGACTTTCGGGAGCCATTATTGCTGATTGTTTCCCATTATGGTATACTTTTAAAAACTGTGTGATATCGTTTTCTTCGAAGGATTTCTTTGAAATAATGGTTCGTTTGAAATTTGGGAAAATCATTTCTTCCGAAATGATACTGTTTTTGTTTGAAAATTTGAACACTAACTGGTTCCTGTAGTAATTAATTGGCCTGTCAGCGAAGTGGATGAAGTAATCGGGTGACGTGTTCGCTGAGTGGATTGTTTCTATTTCGTCACTATTGACGTTTGGAATATTTTCTGCGACTTCCTCGGATTCACGTGTAGTGTTATCCGTTCCCTCATTGAGATGCAGTTCGTTATTTATTGTAGGCATTCTGCTAAGTGCATCTGCCACTACGTTTGCTCTGCCTTCCTTATAGACTACGTCGTAGTCGTAGTTCTCCAGTTCAAGCCTCCATCTTAAAATTTTGGAGTTTTTTTCTGAGGATTTTATGAAAGTGAGGGGTTTATGGTCCGTTACCAACGTGAATTTATTACCGTATAGGTACGGTTGGTACTTTTTTACGGCCCATATTATGGCTAATGCCTCTTTCTCATTAGTCGCATAATTTATTTCTGTTGAATTTAGTGTCCGCGAAGCGAACGCAATAGGTCTCTCCACATTATTCTGGATTTGAGAAAGAACTGCACCCAGAGCAAAATCTGATGCGTCTGTAGTTAGAATAAATTGTTTTGTGAAGTCAGGGTAAGTTAATATTTGGTCGGTTGATAAGATCCTTTTCAGGGTTTCGAATGCTTTTATATATTCGTGGTCTTTTATATCCAATGTTTTTTTCTTTTTTAAGATATTTGGTCATAGGCCTACTGATTTTTGAGTAGTCCTTTATAAATCGTCGGTAATAACCGGAAAGTCCCAAAAATTGTTTGATCTCTTTTTGGTTTCTAGGTAAAGGCCATTCTAAGATTTTTTTAATTTTTTCTTTGTTTGGTTTTACACCATCTTCTGTGATGATGTGTCCCAAAAATTCCGTCTCTCTCCTTAAAAATTCGCATTTATCTAATTGAATTTTAAGGTTAAATTCTGAGAGTCGTTTGAAGACTGTGTCTAGGTTCTGTAAGTGGTCTGTTAGATTTTCTCCCACTATAACTATATCGTCTAAGTAGACGTGGCAAATTTTACCTATCAGTCCTTGTAGTACGTGATTCATCGCACGTTGAAATGTCGCTGGGCCGTTTTTCAGGCCAAATGGCATTCTGCAGAATTCAAAATGCCCTTTATCTGTCGAGAAGGCCGTTTTCGGTTGTGACTTTTCGTCCATCGGTATTTGGTGGAAGCCAGATTTTAGATCTATTGTTGTAAAGTAGGTGGATTTCCCTAGGTTATCCAAAATCTCTTCAATTTGGGGCATGGGAAATTTGTCGTCGATTGTTTTTTCGTTCAGTTTACGATAATCAATGACAACCCTGATTTTACGTGTTCCTGACGCGTCTATTTTTTTTGGAACAACCCAAATTGGTGCTGAATAAGGACTGCTTGAATGGTGTATAATGCCACTATTTAGCATGTCTTGTATCTGTGTTTCCACGTCCTCTTTGAAATGATGAGGGTACCGGTATGTTTTTGTATACACGGGCGTTTCATCTCGTGTATGAATTTTATGTTTAATTACTGTTGTGGCTGATAATTTCTCATCCTGTTTCAACAGTATCGTCTGGTTTTTATATATTTTATCAATGATGGCATATTTTTCATTTTCATTGAGATGATCTGTTCTTATTATGTTTTTTATATCTTCTTTGCTAATTATTTCATGTCCAAAAATAGGGACTGGTTTTAGCGTTTCGAAGTTGTTAACGTTCAGTTTTAACTTCGGTAAATTTTGTGGTGGTACTGGTTCGTTTGTGAGAATATTTACGGTCGTATTACCATTAATGGCTTTATATACGCCGGGTTGAATTATTATATTTTCATTTAAATTTTCGTAACTTGGCACGAACCATTCGCCTTCATTACTTGTTCGAAATGTTACTATATGGTTATAGACTGTTCCCGTTGGATAATAACGGTGAAATTTGAATTTTGAATTATTTATTATTATCTCATTGGTTCTGTAATCAATTTTGGTGTTTAGTATCGCCATTGATTGCGAACCTAGGATTCCATCAAAAAATTTATGGAATCCTAATTCGTAGTAAGTTTGTTCCGGGATACCTTGACCCAGAAAATTTATTTTACCTTTGGTATTTACTACGTGAGTTCCTAAAATGTTTTTCACAGAAGCTTCTTGGAAGCTTAATAAATCTTTGGGGATGATACCGGGTTTTATTATGTTTTTATTTGCTCCGGTATCTATTAATAATTTTATATTTATGTTGTTATGTGTGTCCTTGCATTCAAGGTAAGGAAGAAAGTTTAATCTTTCGTATCTTCCACCTGATCGTCCTGAAAATTTGTCGCATTGACATCTAATTCATTCGGAAGGTTTTCTGATTCTTCGCTTTCAGCGTTGATCTCATGGGTGTTCACCATTTTTTTGTTGAAAGTGTTTCTAGATCGCATAGAAACGTCAACGTCCATAGGAGTGGCTTTTTCTCTGATTGAACCTGGTCTCTTATACACCTGGTTATTTTCATTCCATTCCTTTGGTTTTTGGTATGAATTATTAAATTTCGGTTGCGGTGGTGGAACATGATTAATTGGTTTTCGAGAATTTCCTGAGATTATCTCGTTTGAATTAAACTTACAAAGGAAAGCATACGCTTCCTCGATTGTTTTTGGTTTCGCCGCTTGGGCGTAACCGAAGTAGGGTTTTCTTAAACCGGATATGAAGGCTGCCAAGGCATCCTCTTCGATAAAAGCGTTTATCGCGGTCCATGAGTAACTATAGGTAGCGTTTTGTCTCGCTAAAGTTTTAATGTTTTGCACGTTTTCTTTTATTTTTTGAAAATAAGTGTGAACTGTTGTGTTCTCGCTTTGTTTCGTTGCCCATAACTGGGACTTATAGAAAGACAACTCTTGTTTGTCTCCTAAAGTTTCTAAGAGGATTTGTTTGATTTCCTCAAAATTTTGTGGGTTACCGGCTAGACATATCGCGTCTTTTGCCTTACCCCTTATTTTATTACTTACTGCTTGTAAGTATAATTTGAACTGTGGTTCAGACACTAATGGCGCGAATACGTTCAGTGTATCTTCCGCTGTCTTGATCCATGCAGATAATTGTTTTCGATTCCCATCATATTCGGGTATCGATTTGATTGGATCCGGTATTCTGAATAAATCAACTGTCAATTGTTGTTCTACAGTAGGTTTCTGTGCCTCTGTAGTGTGTTGTGCCTTTTGTTGCAGAAATGCCAACACTTGTTCGTGTTCTTCCGACTTAGTGGTCATTTTCTGTAATTGCTCAACAACAACTTTCAATTGCACGGTTAATTCGTTTACCGCTTGATCCATTTCGTGGTCGAGATCGATCTGTCGATTAGCTATGAATCTATCGATCAATTTATCTCTCATTCACTTTATTTATTTATTAATTAATTTTTCTTCCGTGTCTATCAGGTAGTGCACGGGTATGGTTAGCAGGTTTGTGGCTATTTAGTAGTTCCACACGTTTGCCAAAAGATAATCAAAGTATTTGGTACAATTTAAAAATTAAAAAAAAATTATATAAACTTTGTTACCTGGATATTATACTTCGTATAATAATTTGTAGTCGTGGTGTCTCAGGTTCAATGTAGAGCTCGTGTTGTGATGCGGCGGAATCTCAAGTCTCTTAGCGGTTATTTAACCTTCAGCTAGAGATGTTTTTCACAAAAAAAAATTAACACCTGTTTTTTTTTTATTTTTATGGATTCACTTCTTCACTAGTTTTTATTCACTAATGTTTATACACTGTTACACTAACACGAAAACTAAACACTACCGGACGGCTGCGCCAATTATAGGTTTCTTTACGAGAGAAACGAGTTCTTTACAGAATGAGTTAGATCTTAAAACTAAATACTTATTTCTATAATTTAAAATATTATGTGAAGTGCAATAATGCATTTTTATATCTTTAACCTATTTTACTCGATCGTATTACGGAGCGTTTCCTGTTATTCATTGGAATTTATTTGATACCTTGCTTGTGCAATGATGGAATGTTCTTAATCATCACTTATATGATTTATGTGAATGTAACTATATATATATATATATATATATATATATATATATATATATATATATATATATATATATATATATTATATATATATATATATATATATATATATATATATATATATATATATATATATATAATTGCGAAGTGTGCATGAAAATTAGACTATTAAATCGCCTCCTACAACCATCGAATATATCTCATTCGATAGATATTAATCTCAAGGTTGTTGCAAAGATAAAAATTTTCCTCCAAATTGTTTACTTTTTGTTGTTTTTGGAAAAACCATCCGAATGCAATCAGTAAGCGGATCTCCCTATTTTTCCGAATAGTCCATTTTTTGTAAGTTTTTTGTTATTTTTTTATATATGGGTTTTTAATACATAAATATTATACTTTTGTTTTAATTTTGTTTTGAAAAAGTTTTAATTGTCATTTTTTCAATCTAATTGTGTGAATTCTGTGTGTTATTAAGAAGTGTGACAATAAACACCTGAAAAGGAATATTTAATAGTTTTAAAATGAGTACCGTTCGTCGAGGAAGATCAGCCAAAAGGGGGCGTGTTATTCGGAATGTGAACGAGCAAATGCAGTTCCATAGGATGCGAGTTAATGATTATCGCCGCAATCTTAAAATAAGGGCTAACATGTCGTTCAGGGAAGATTTGTTGGATGAATCTACAATACTAGAAAATAACTTGGGTGCAATGAATATTGAATGTGTGCATTGTAAAGCTTTACATTTTGTTAAAGAGGCAACTAATGGTCATTTTAGTTCATGTTGTCATAACGCTCTTATATCTCTCCCAGAACTACAGATACATCCGCAGTTGAGAGACTTAACTCTAAATAGTACGAATTTTATCAAACACATTCGGAAATATAATAGTGCAATGGCATTTGCCTCCCTATCAGCTACAAAAAAAGAAATTCCAGGCAATGGTCCATACTGTTTTAAAATACAAGGACAGATTTACCGTTACATTTCGGATTTGTTGCCACCTAATGGAGAAAGCGCTTCTTATGGCCAGCTTTATTTTATTGAATCGTCGGTTGCTACTGACTTACGTATGAATCGTAAAGAAAATAAAGGATTACAACGATTAATATTTGCAAGCTTGATTGATATTCTTGCTAACAATCCGTACGTTCAAGCTTACAAGATTGCAGCTGAAACGATCGAACAAGAAGAAGAGGCACACAACCTAGAGCTTCGGTTTATTGATAATATTTCAATGGATATGCGGAGATTTAATAGACCCAGCGCAAATGAGATCGCCGGAGTATTTAATTCTGTTGATGGAGAACCTCCAGGTCATCGTTATGTCGTTATTCACCACCGGCAAAGTGGTCCGAAAGTGCTGCCTGTTTTAAGTCTTCACTGCGATCCTATGCTGTATCCACTGCTATATCCGTATGGTGATCCAGGATGGGACCCTCAAATGACTCATAATGGTCCACGTCGCCAAAAAAATCGTCAACGTATGACTATGTTGCAATTTGCATGCTACCGACTTGCTATACGCCAAGGATTTTCACACATTCACCAATCAAAAAATCTATTTCAACAGTATATCGTCGATTTGTATGTTAGAGTTGAAGGTGAAAGATTGAATTATATTCGACAGCATCAGTCGGATCTTCGCGTTGAACATTATAGAGGACTACAGGATTTTGTTCTGCAGCATGCGCAGTTACAAAACCTTGCTGCGGGAAAAATTGTGGTTTTACCGTCTTTTTTTGAGGGTAGTGCACGTAATATGGCTCTACGATGTCAAGATGCAATGGCGATAGTCAGGAAATTCGGAAAACCAGACATTTTCTTAACGATAACGTGTAATCCGAATTGGCCAGAAATAACTTCAGAGCTGGGGGAAAATGAAAAGCCTACTGATCGTCCTGACATTGTATCCCGGGTATTTCACTGCAAGCTAATCGAGTTGAAAACAGATATTTTAGAAAATAGCGTCCTGGGAATTGTTGTCGCCCATGTGTACGTTATAGAATTTCAAAAGCGTGGATTACCACACTGCCATATGCTTCTGATACTTGATAAAGACTCCAAATTTCAAGAACCAGCTGATATTGATATATGTGTTTGTGCTGAAATACCTGATCCGGTACGCTTTCCAAGGCTTTATAGTACTGTTGTTTCATGTATGATCCATGGGCCATGTGGTGTTCGTAATCCAAATGATCCATGCATGAATAATGGGAAATGCACAAAAAAATTCCCGAAGGAATTTTTGGAAGAAACGATTGAAAATAATAACGGATATCCAAAGTATCGCAGGCGTAATAATGGAATAATTGCACAAAAAGGAGTTCATCAAATTGATAATCGTGATGTCATTTCTTATAATCCGTTTCTACTGTTGAAATACAACGCTCACATAAATGTGGAAATTTGTTCCAGTGTCCGCTCGGTGAAATACCTTTTTAAATATGTATATAAAGGCTATGACTCGGCAAGTATGGAATTCGTTAGATGCGTCAATGAGGGCCATCAACTAGGATATGATGAAATTATAACATATGCAAACATGCGATATGTTAGCTCGCACGAGTGTATTTGGCGTCTTCATGCGAACGAAATGCATGACCGATCACATACAATAGTTCGTTTAGCAGTCCATGACGATGGCTTCCAGAATGTGTATTTTAGAGAAGGGGGTGAACAAAATGCACTTGAAGTGTCAAATTCAAAGCGTACAACATTAACAGCATGGTTTGATTTAAACATGCGTGATCAAAATGCTAACCAATATTTGTATAATGACATCCCGCAACATTACAAATTTACAAACAATAAATGGATGCCACGCCAAAGAGGTATTAGCAAAGTGATTGGAAGAATATACGGGGTCGCGCCAAATGATCATACTCGATTTTATATACGCATGTTACTACTTCATGTAAAAGGGGCTAAATGTTTTGCTGACTTGCGCTCCTACAATGGGGTAACCGTGGAATCCTTCAAAGAAGCGGCCCTTTCACGAGGTCTACTTGAGGACGATTCCGAGTGGCACAACTGTTTGGAAGAAATGCAGAGCACGCATATGCCACGACAACTGCGGGAACTGTTTTCTTATATTTGTTGTTTTTGCCAACCAACATCACCAAATCAATTGTGGATGGCATTCAAAGCTTATATGACAGAAGATATGGTTGAAGTTGACGAATCTGCTTCTGAAAATGCAGCATTACAGCAAATCGATCAAATTCTAAGAGCTAATGGTTTAGACTGCGGCGGGATCGGTCTACCAATACCGAGTATGTTACGATCTATTGAGCCTGCATATAACCAAATTGAAGAGACTGTTCGAAGTGCTGATATCTATGATCATTTAAATAATGATCAAAAAAATGTAGTAAATCGGATTCTGGACGCAACCTCAGGTCATGCCGAAGCTAATTTGTTCTTCTTGGAAGCTCCTGGTGGATGTGGTAAGACGTTCGTTTATTCATGTTTTTTGAGTATAGTTAGGGGGCGAGGTGACATAGCTCTGGCAGCTGCCTGGACTGGAATAGCGGCATTACTATTAGATGGCGGAACGACACTACATCGTTTATTCGGTCTCCCTGTACCGGTAATATCTTCGTCCGTTTCTTCGATAAAACCAACATCAAATAGAGCTACAGCGTTACGTAAAGCATCAGTTATTTTAATTGATGAGGCATCGATGATACCAGCAGCAGCAGTGTACTGTATAGATCGCCTACTTCGTGATATTATGAAGTGTGAGGACGCGTTATTAGCTAACGTTCCAATGGGTGGAAAAGTAATACTTTTCGGTGGAGATTTCAGACAAGTCTTACCAGTAGTGCCATTGGCAAGTAAAGTTCAAATCCTCGAATCGTGTATTCAGACAAGCAGAATTTGGAATTCCCTCATCAAACTTTATTTAAGTAAAAATATGCGTGCTGATGCCAATGAACGAGAATTTGCCAAGTGGTTGCTTCAATTGGGAAATGGAACACTGCAATGTGATCATGGACAAAACATGATTGAGATTCCCACCAGTTTTATATGCGAACAAAACTCAATTGTTCACCATATTTTTGGTGATTCTTTGGATCCCCTTAATATAGAGCAGTATTCAGTGAGAGCAATTGTTTGCCCGTTAAACGATAATTGCTACCAGATCAACAAAGAGGTGCTAAATTTAATTGCCGGAGTTTCCAAGGAGTATTGCAGTGTCGATTCGATCATCACAACGGATCCTTCGGAAACATTAAACATACCATTAGAGTATATTAATTCTATTACACCTTCTGGAATGCCACCACACAAACTAATCTTGAAAGTTGGTGCAATAGTTATGCTTATCAGGAATATGAACCTAGGATCAGGTTTAGTCAATGGTGTCCGTATGGTGGTGGTTCAATTATTTGATAAATCTGTAAAACTAGAAGTTATTACAGGTGTAGGAAAAGGTAATATTGTTTTTATGCCAAGAATAAAGCTGATAACAACTGATCCAAATATGCCATTTACAATATCAAGATTGCAATTGCCATTAAGACTCGCATTTGCTATCACAATAAACAAAGCGCAGGGCCAGACGTTTCAAAAAATCGGTATCTACCTACCTAAACCAGTATTTACTCACGGGCAGCTATATGTGGCTTTTAGTCGTGCGAGGGCCCCCACTGATATAAAGGTAGTCATAAATAAAACGAGTGATCAAGGAGAAGATGAAGACGGCGTTTATACGAAAAATATTGTTTATAAAGAAATACTTTTATAAAATAATATGTACATTATGTATTCTGACAAATAAAATGACATAATTTTCCAAATATAAGGCCTAGGACCGGCAGTTAAACGTTTGCTAGAAGTATTCGTTTTGGTTATACTTTTATGATAAAAAATATATTAAACTAAAATAAATGAATTGTTTAATTACATAATAGTAGCAAACAACAAATATACAAAACTGGTACCATTTAGCGAACTAAATTTGCCGTAGATTCGGCCCCGTAGGGGCCACAGGCCACTAGTATATATATATATATATATATATATATATATATATATATATATATATATATATATATATATATATATATCAATTTTAAAGCGCTTGTCCCATGAAAACATGCCTTTCCTACATTTCAAACCGACATTTCTAATTTATCACAAAATTGTTATTCGTATAACGACGAAATTATCAAAAATTAGTAATGAAAGTTGTCATAATAGTCAAAAACTTTGTTAAAATTACAAAATGTTCATTAAATAAAATGGGTTTTTATCATTTATTCGCCGACAAGTTGAAATTCAGCCGACAAAACATAAAAATCGTCGTGAAAAATTAGAAATATCCACATCAAACATCGGACCGACATGTTTTCATGGAGCAAGGCCCTTAATAACTTCATAACTTATCCCCAAATGCAAGAAGAACACTAAATCAAAGTAGCACTGAACCGCGTGTATACAATTTTGATCGGCTTCTTAAGCAAAATAGAAATCTTAAATTACGAATGCCAAACAAAGTTCTACCCACGCATTTAACTGCTGCTTCTAGTTAGTGCCTCTATGAATAGGGGCACTATTTATTTTTTATTTTAGTACTGGAAATTTGTTATCGACTTCCCTTTGATAACGGAATGTCGATTTTTCTCAGTTGAGGAAACTAAATATACATATAATTAAAACTAAATTTGTACGCCAATTTTTTATTTTAGCACTAAATAATGTTAATGGGGGTTGAAAGCAAATAAATACATCTCAAAAATATGGTTCGTTAAAAATTCACGATTTATTATTTCACCGGAATTTTCTGCTTTCACTATATTCAGAGGAATAATTTCATCGTCTGCTTCTACGATTTCTTCAGTTGGGTAATTATTTTCTATTAATATATTGTGCAAAACTGCACATGAATAAATAATGTTTGCGACCTTTTCATGAGTATAATGTAGATGACGCGAAGATTTTTTAAGGCATAGAAATCGACCCTTTAAAACTCCGAAGCAACACTCAATACCACTTCTAATTTTGGAATGAATTTGTTTGAAATTCAGTTGTTGGTTTGTTGCTGGCCTGCGATTATTACCAAATTGCCATGTTTTATTGTCTTCTGAATTTAACCTTTTAATTTCCGGCAGGATTATACTTCCATTCCATATATGGGAGTCGTCGGTAGAGCCCGGATATCTCGCATTTATTGATAAAAGGCGTAAATCAAAATCACCATATCTATAAATAAAAATTACTTACAATAATAAAAAGTATTTAAATTTTATAGTTACCACTTGAGTATTGATAGAATGGAAGTTTTTTCTGTTAACATAGGCGTATTCACTCTTTTTAGTCAAGTTTGCTAGTTTCTTGAAGAGTGTTATACCCTAGACAGACTGCGGTTTAATAAATTCGATTTAGCTAAACTAGTTTAAGTATTTTATAGAAAACAAAGGGATTAGCTAAAATCGAGGTTGACACACTGAGACTAATCTCGAAAAATTTGCTAAATCGGTATAAGAAATTTGACAAACAAAAATTTTAGATGAAGTTAACGCATCTCAATGCACATCTATTTAATTGGACTTATTACTTAATGGAAACATATCAAACATCATCAAACCATTTACTAAATACCTCCACACCGACGCTTGTCTTTGATTGATTATTTCATTTTTCAATAACAAACAACCTGTAATGTCAAATAGCACCGTTCTTTAAGATCAAAACCATTGACTACGTACAATCCGTGATTATCCGATCGTTAATTCCACTAAACCATTATTGGTTGCACTTGGTTACATTCAATTTGGACCTATTGATACCCTTAAACTTATAATTTCTAAATTTTGCTTAATAATAAGCCAAATCTTAACACCACAAATTTCTCAAATTTATATCTATCACTTGTCCCAACCACAATATCAAATTATCCATTACAAAACCCCCGTGGTCTCCATTCCAGCAAATACAGCTAATATGGTGCGCGGTGTATTCCCATTTTTCAAACTCATTTTTTACTTTAAAATACTGAGTTGTTACTTCACAATCGCATTTAACCAGTAAACCCGAAATAAAATGCGATTAGCTAGTCCTAAAATGGACACGCTGTAGATAAACTTAAAAAATGTACTAATTGCGCTTAGCTACTACCCAGCTATGTCACAGGTATAATACAAATATTAAGCCATTTATTTAAACTATTTCATCGCAGTGGGTCGAATAATTCTTAGAATCCTTGCGTAAATGCCGATAAATTAGTTTCTAAAATTAAATCATTAAACCTAATTTGTTGTATATTGCGTGATCAATATCACACGCAATTTAATCGTTTCTTCTGCATTTAACTTAAGTCAGAGTCAGTGTGTATGTTTAAATTTTTTCCCTTCTATTATTCGGCTTATGATGATTTGAAACACTATCTTCAAATCTCTCAGAATCCGCACAGTATATTGTGTATAAAAAAGTTTAATAAAATAAAAAAAAAAACTTCAAATTAAGACATTTTAACACACGAAATTGATATCTTGATTTAATTAGCAAAAACCAAAAAAACAAAAAAGAGTGCTTCATTGTTCATATAATATACCACGATCGCGATTTTTTAAATTTCGTAGGATCAGCGATTTATTTTTAATGAAATAATTTTTTTTTTTTTTACTTTACTTGATCTCTCGTGATCGTGGATAATTAATTTCATCTGTTGAGATTATCCTTTTATTTTATCTATATAATATTGTATATTCAATTTGATCGCGCAAGAAAATCAAAAAAAAAATTGTTGCTGTTGTTTAATCCAAAACATAAACGGAACGTGATCATGAATTGATTTTTTTTTTTTTTTTTTTTTTTGGTGTGGTGGATCAACGGGGAAAATATCAAAACACCAACAAAAAAAAATTTAATATTTATTTATAACAGCAAGTGAAGATCATAAAACAGAAATTAAATTTATGAAGTTACAACAGAATAACACTTTATACAGATTTTGTAGCATGGGAGAATTCTGGGGAAGCGCGATCTTTACTTAAGTTTTTTTTTTAATTTTAATTGTGAAAATTTATGCTTTTATGCTTTTTTTACACAAAAAAAATAATTTCATAAAAATGCACCAAAAAATTGGTTGTCTGGATCATTATTATTATTAAATGCGTTATTATTTTATGTGTGCGCGCACAGGTTGAAGTGTCTGAAAAATGTATTACATTTTCTCGCGCTGTTTTTCATATACATATACATATGATAAACCGTAGCGATTTGAATGTGTGATCAATGTGGAGGAATCAACGTAACTGTGGTTGGGAAAATTTTAATTTTAATTCTCACATATGTAATCAATTTGTGTTCGATAATTCATTCTATAAACGACCTGAAATTATAAATATTATATACACTTAGAAACCAACAATCAAACTGCGTGTTTGCTCCACGATTTTCACCTGACATGTACCCATCATTTTTTCATTTTTTTTAAATTTTATTTCGTGGTTAAATTGAATTTCGTATTTAATCTCTTCATTCTTTGTTTTAATATCCAAAAACAACAAAACAAAAAAAAAAAAAATTTGCTGATTGCGATCCTCGAAAACTCATTAATTTCTTAATTCATTTTTTCGGAATATTTCAAACATGTATGTACATATGTATATACATATGTTAAAATACAGGTATATGTAGAAGAAGTCATAAGATCATCATACTAAAAAGATCGAAAACTACTAAAATTGCATTTATTGCTGTGGATATGAGCGGATGGATTGGCTTCAAAAACTATTAAATTTTGGTTTTAGTGATGGTTTGTTGTTGTTCTTACTATTCTTAGTTAATTCGCATATTTGTGAAGATTGTGTCTTGTGCCTAACCGTTTGTAATTTAATTTTTTGGTAAACTTGATTTAAACCGCCTTTTATGAAAGTTAAATGTCTTAAGTTAGTAAATTATAAGGTAGTTGAATTGAACTGTTTGGAATGTGCTTGGTATGGTATATGTACACATATGTATATGTAAAGTGCAGGGCAAATTTTGAACATCGGGGATTTTTAATGTTTTTATTTATAAATCCAATCTTTGATTTTTCATGGTTGCATGTTAGTAATTAAGATTTTTGATAGATATGGGATTCTAATCGTACATAATCGAAACACGATTAATTTTAATATATATATATATATATACTCTTATATTATTGTGTGATAAAGAAATATTGTGATATGACCTTAGAAAACATGGTTCCTATCTCAACGGAAGTCGAATTTCAGTTCTGATTGCATTAGGCGAATTTGTGTATAGGTAATAATTGAAAGATAAAATTTGGTTTGTAGTTGTTTCATTGTACAGAATAAATGGTTTCTATACATACCGAATATTTCTCATACATACCGAAGCGAGACTCATATAGGCAACCTGAAAATAAATTAAAAGCTGTACTAACCTCTTCCATATTTAATAAATATTTTAAACCTTATTAAACAAGCTGCCATATATTTGTAAGATTAAGATTGGTCATTCGAACCACCAAAACAACTGACGGCAAAGAAAGCTGTAAAACAACCAGCACGATAAGTGTAGCGAAAAATACATGCACTCACCGGTTCAACGTCCACACCAACTTTAACAGACAAAAACAAACCTGGGATATTTTTTTCCTTTTAATTCTTTATCATCATTAACAAGCAGACGGAAATCAAATTCTAAAACAACAGTCTATTAAAATGAGAAATATAAAGAAATGAGATCCACCGAAAACAAACTGCAAAATGGAGAAGCTGAGGCATTATTAAACTTATCATTAACTCACATGAAGAGAGACAGATTTCAGATCACGAAACTTTATCCTTGGAAGCAACAGAGGATGAAGAATCAACAAGTAAATGCTTCACAGATGAGTACTCTCTATGACGACGTAGAAGTTGAAGCAGCACAAAGTCTGTAGCAATCGACGCTTCATGATGTTTTCGTACAATTAGTGTATAACGACCAAGCTCTAAATAACACACACAAGATCAATTAGGCGAAGTAGGTCTTCAGAGGTTAAGCAGCCAAACTGATAAATCACCTATAACCTGTGGAACGAAACTAACTACATACTTAAAAATACTCAAATTCTTGAAAATTTCGGTTTCTTTAATCGGATTTTACGGCATTATAGAAAGATTTTTTCGAGAAAATCTTCGAATTTTCAAAAACCACCAATTGGTGCAAGAATATCACTGTTGACAACGAATATAAGTAAAATTTGTAATCTCTGCAACCGAAATTATCACCATGCAGATTGTTCCAAATTCAAATCAATGAATAGCTGTAAAATAACCATACGCTGGTTGATTGTAAGGTTAATCCATAATATCAACATAAGGTTGACAAATTTTGCCTGTAAGTTTCTGTATGTGTGTTTAAATGAGTGTGTGACGGTTTGTGTGTGTGTGTGTGTCTCTTTTTATCTGCCCGTGCAAATAGTAGTGCCGGATTATTCCCGGCTAAAAAAACCATTCCTTTTATTAGCACAAATGGGCCCCCCTAAAACACTGTTTGGTATTACTTGAGAGGTTGAGTTCTATCGGACCTTCTTTAATTTATTTTATTTATCTATTCAGTTCTTGATCCATTTATAATATTATAAATCACTTTTGGTACTCTCTGTAAAATTTCTGTAAGAGCACCATATGTAAGATGATGTTCTTTGGAGTCGGGCGCTGCCTTAGCTTATTAGAGAATTTTTGTCTAGCTTCCTCGTATCAAGGGCAGAAGAAAAACACATGTTCTGATTCTCTCCCTTACAGAACGGGCACTCGGGCATATCGTCGTACCCGAACCAATACAGGTGTGAACGGAAATTTCCATGTCCGGTCGGCAGTCGGGTCAGATAAAAGTCAAGAAATTTGTTGGTGGCTCAACTGAGTATCTGTCATTGGTATGAGGTGCAATGTCCATCATCCGTTATCTCATTTCTTCCAACGTTAATGCCATTCAGATTGTGATTCGCTCTAGACATTGTTTGAGATCTGTTAAGGAGATACAATATATCATATATGCCGCATCATCTAATACCGAGCGAAATACACGGATAAATCTTAGCACATACCGTCGGTATGCTGCATCCACATTTCATTCCTGATTTTAGAATTACTTACCTGGATGGCAATGAATTTTCCACTTTTTCCTGCTCGAGATTAATAACACCTCTTTCTAATGATCGGCTAATATAAATCCTATCTTAAATAACTACTGCTGTATAAAGGTCTATGGCCTCGTTACAAATATTTTCTGCTACAGTCTTTAATTTGACGATCAACCTAACCGCAATGCCGCAGTGCCCCCGCTTTTGCTACCTCAGGTATGCGAAGTCTAAGCACACCATTAAACAAAACATTCCATAACAATGGACCCAGCACTGAACAGTAAATATTTTATCTGAGTATATAATTGATGGATAAGTTAGTGACGACAATTATGTTTAAAAATACAGAATTTTGTAAAACAGGTTAAAATGTCGAAACAACAGAATTTAGTAAAAACAGAATTTTAAAAAAACAGAATTACGTATCGATACCATCGATCAACTATGAAAAACACGTTATTTGGGTTTTCCCTAATGGAAGAGGGCGACCACTTCCCCTTAAGAGCTCTTCCATCCGAAGATGAGATAAGAGCAACCATCAACCAAATTCCGTACCAGAACCACTCCTGATATTGACGGAATAACAATCGTGCTATTGAAACATGCTTCTGACCATATTATCAAAGCACTATATCAGGTGATAGAAAGGGTCTGGACGAATAACGACCTACCATTCGAATGGCTTGAAACCATTCAGATTCCTATACCTAAGATGATCGCGACAAGCGACAACACTGACGACTACCGAATGATCACGCTATACAATGCTGTGTATACAGAAACATATCACACCAACAGATGGCCAATATGAAGTCTCCATTCTCTAAATAGACCAGAAGAAGAGTTTTGACACCGTGAAATTGTATATACATCCAGCGTCTCAGTGCTTACGCGATACATACCATACCAACATACCATAGAGCGAATCGCCTAATCAAGGCCTGTTTTTATTAACATATATCCGTCAAGAGGTTCAACATGTGCAGATAAAAGGTTAACAAAAGCGAAGGAATCAAACAGAGTTGCTCAATTTCATTTAAATGAAGTATTACCAACCTTAGTCGATTAGTTCCCATAACTGAAATTAGAGTAGTGAAAAGCAATACAATTGCCCCTCGTGACAATGCTGGTATCTTAGAACTAGTTCTTTGAGAGTTGATCGTTTTATTTAGGTTTCGCTGGGTTAGTGATAAACACACAAAAATGCGTTACATTTTTGAAGGATCCAGATAATTCTTCTTATGCACATGTCATAAAGCACTCGGTGTCACCCTTGAAATGCAGGGTTTTATCCGGAAATATAAGATTCCGTTTAGAAGTGTTCTCATAATGTACAATACAATAATAAACCCGTCCCCCGATTTACACGGTACTTTTTTTATACGATTTCGGTTTTACACAGTTTGAAAAAAAAAAAATAAAAATGAAATTTATTTAAAAATTTTTAAACATTGAAATTATTTTTTTTAAAGTTTTTATTTATTAATTTATTATTTACATTTTAAGTTGAAATAATTGAATTATTTAAAAAACAACCGTAAATTAAGAAGTTTGTTTAATTTTGCGATTTACCCGATTTTTCATACAACATACATCAATGAATCTGATTCCCACGAGTGTCTTCACGTTGGAGACTATCCATTAATTTGATACCGTAAACCAACTTTCAGACGTATCACATATATCGTGAGCATGCTGCTATCAATGTTATAATTTTAAATTAAAATTTAAATGAAAAAATAATGATCAAAACAGTCCACACTCATTCTACAAAAACTCAACCGACTTTATATGTAAGTACACCTTCCCAAATCAGCTCATTTCTAAGTCAACATATTACACCCCTTTCTAAAGGTCTATTAAATTTATTTCCAAGACACCTTTGTTTATTCCACCGGAGTACCCCTCCGCCTATATCTAATAATCCCTCCTCCCTTAATATAATATTCGACCCGCTCCCAATTTCATCCAGAACTACTCTGAGTTGTTCTACCTACAATGAAACGTTCAGCCCGAAAATTCATAGTAGGAGAGACAGCAGAGACGCAACCACTTCAACAACAACGTCAAGCAACACCTAGCTACAGTTAGTACAAATTTGGGTGACCGCATGTAAACATGATGATGGAACGAAATCTGGCCCCTCCCCCCCCCCTCCTCTCGCCTCACAACCGCCGATGGAAGAAATAGTGGAGAAAAAATAATAATTAAAATTGTTTACGGCTTTTCAGAAAAACTTGCGGCACCAGGAATTAATTTTAATTCTAATTTCAGAAACAAAGTTATACCCGAACCAACTCTCCAAGAACAACAAGTTGTGTAAGAATCTATATTTTAATAATTGTGTTGTCTTATTTACTAACTATCAACTACTTAGGTGTTTGGGACCGGGTTGATTCGTTGTTACTAACATACCTTTGCTTTCACGAGATGTTGTTATTCGTAAAAGGGTGTACGGTGGACCCGGCGTATCCGAGAAACTTGGTCGTCCCTACTCAATCAAATCAATGAATCAATCAATGCGCTAGTTTGTTTATTGCATTGAGCATTGAATTTGCGGGTTGAGTTGAAGTTTGAGTTGGAATTGGATAGGATATAGTGAGTTGTTGACAATTTTTTTATATAAGCTGGGTTTGAGCAGTGAGTTTGGCGTAAAGGTTGCGGTTGAGTTGAGGGTTAAGTTGGGTTCCGTTTGCGACTTGAATTAGGGTTAAATTGCGGTTTAGTTGGGGTTGGTTAGGGTTTAGCGAGCAGTTGAGCAATCTATATACAGCGAAACCTCACTACAACGGAAATCGACGGAACCAAAAACGTTATCCGTTGCAGTGAAGTGTCCGTTAAACTGAGGATTTGTGATTTTTTTTTATAAAAATTTTATTGGGATTCTATATCTTATCCGATTTGGATGAAATCCAACATTTTCAATAGAAATGGGATTCGCGAATGATTTTTGGACGAAGTTCTGGAATATGGCCAAGTAGGATGGAACTTGGCTATTCCTTAATTGATTATGATGAAATTTGACTTGTGCGTTGGAAATGGGATTCCAAGATGATTTGTAGTTGAAGTTCTGGAAAATGACCAATTAGGACGGAGCTTCCATATTTGTTAACCGATTATGATGAAATTTGACATAGGCATTGGAAATGGGATTCTAAAATCATTCTTGGATAAAGTTCTAGAATATGGCCAATGATGACGAAACTTGGCTATTTCTTAACCGATTATGATGAAATTTGATGTGGGTGATGGAAATGGGATTCTAAAATAATTTTTGGATAAAATTCTGGAATATGGCCAAGTATGATGAAACTTGTCTATTCCTCAACCGATTATGATGAAATTTGACATGTGCGTTGTAAATGGGATTCTAAAATGATTTTTAGATGAGGTTCTGGAATAAGGCCAATTAGGACGGAACTCGACTATTTCTTAACGGACTTGAGTGAAATTTGCCATCTGCCATTGACAAGGTTCTGGAATATGGCCAAGTAGGATGAAACTTGGCAAGGCCGTTTTTGTAAAATGGTATCTATGTATGTGTTCTAGGGTAACAAACAAAAATATTTACATGCAAATCGTAAAAAATTTTTACAAAAAAAAAAAAAAAATTAAATTTTGTCGTTTCGTATTTAATGTAATAACTTTTTAAAAATGGCCAAAATTAATTTTTCATTTCATTGAGAATAAACTAAGGTATTTAATTATAATATTGGGCAAAAAAATATTTTTTGATAAATATTTTGCATATTTTTGATTAATTTGTTGATTATTTTAAAACAGGGAGAGAGACTAAAATCAGAATAAAAAATCAGAAAACAATATGAGTTTGTTTATTTTCTCTAGTATTGTGTTGAACTCATGATGATCAGTTGTTGCTGTACGATGTTATGTCTGAGGTTGGGGAAATTTTATTTCAACTTATACAAAGAAAATTAAAAAAACGAGATGGTTTGTTTATTTTAGTTAGTATTTTCCTGATTGTGCGATTACGACTTGAGAAATATGTGTAATATACTGATTGATTGTTTGATTGAGCTTGTACGATCAGGCCTAAGGCAAGTTTCCTCGATAGCCGGGTTCACCCGTACACCCTTTTACGAATAAAAACATCGCGGGAAAGGTAAGGTATGTTAGTAACAAAGAAATCAACATGGTTCCAGACACCTAAGTAGTTTTGATAGTTAGTAAATAAGACAACACCAGACAACACAATTATTAAAAATTATATGATTTTGACAGCTTGTTGTTCTTGGAGAGTTGATTCGGCTATAGCGTTGTTTCTGAAATTATGATTAAAATTAATTCCTAGTGCCGCAAGTTTTTCTGAAAAGCCGTAAAGAATTATTATTGTTTTTTCTCCACTATTTTTTTCCATCGGCGGTTGTGAGGGGATGGGCGAGATTTCGTACCATCATCATGTTCACCTAAATTTGTACTAACTGTAGCTAGTGTTGCTTGACGTTGTTGTGGAAGTGGTCCCTAGAAAATGAATTGTCAAAATAATTTTTTTAATTTAACTAAATGCATTATTATGATTTTTTTTACTTTTTTAGATCTAATAATATCATTATCTAATTTCTAGTAATCGATCGTACACAAAAACATTTGGCTTGTTTAGGTTCATTTTTATTTTATTTTGATTTTAGTCTCTCTCGCTGTTTTATAGCCAAAAATTTTAAAAAACTGTGAAATGACGTTGAACAAAAATATGCAAAATATTAATCAAAAATTATTTTGTTTAAAAAAAAAAAATTTTCATAGAACTTTTCACGATTTGTATGTAAACATGATATACGAGTATATCCTGCTACGCACTTGATAGATGGTAAACAATGAGCGTGTTTTTTTATTAGCTCCGGATAGCTGCTATCCGGAGCAGCTAATTTTCTGTTATAAAACTTATGTTTGACAAGCTATTTATACATATAAATAATTTATTTAAAATTAATCTATAATTTTTAATTCAACTTTTTAACTAAAAACCTATAAAAAAATATTTAGCTCTACCTATTTATCTGGAGCTGCTATCCGGAGCTGCTATCCGTAGCAAAGGGAAATTTGAAATATTTTTGATTTTTGTACAACCCTAATTGTGGCAAACTTCATTTTGGTTTAAAAATTTTGATAGATGTCAAATTCAAATGTCATATGGTTGTATGACATTTTTTCCAAATAAAAAATCATCGGGAGATTGATGAGGAATACGTTAAAGTAGAAGCTGCAAAAATATTTTTAAAAGCTGGAAAGCAAAACGATAATCGAAATGCATCATTGTCGGAAGGTGACGAAGATGAAGATAAATAATATTTTGATGAAATGGACAGGCCTGGTACAAAAGTCAAATCGATTCAAAACAAAAAGTTACTGTACGTATTCTACGTATATGTGAAGACACAGCTTAATATCACATAAATTTGAACCCCAATTGGGCATATTATGATCCAAAACACGTTCTATGAGGGATATTACTGATCCAAAATCACATCCTATTCTCGAATTCCACATCCGTTTTCCACATGCGGACATCTGTCAAAATGCATCAAAACGTTTGGAAATTTTAATTCGTATATAAAACACTTGATACATGGCCATTTCCCTATATGGAGAATTTCTTCCACCTGCTTATACCCATTCGGAAATATTCCCTTAGTACCAAAAAAATTCAATTTTTATGAATTTTGACTGATGTCCACATGTGGAAAATGGATGTGGAATTCGAGAATAGGATGTGATTTTGGATCAGTAATATCCCTCATAGAACATGTTTTGGATCATAATATGCCGAATTGGGGTTCAAATTTTGTGATATTAAGCTGTGTCTTCACATATACGTAGAATACGTACAGTAACTTTTTGTTTTGAATCGATTTGACTTTTGTACCAGGCATGTCCATTTCATCAAAATATTATTTGGCTAGCATTGGTTTTAGCTGTCTCAGTCAAAGTGGCGCCATTTATTTCTGGATGTGGAAATATTAATAACTAAAAATCGCTGTTTATTTAATTGAAAAAAAAATTAAATCTTCCTTTTCCAAAATTTGCAAACATAATACACAATTGAATAAATATTAGTAAATTTTATTTCATTTCTATTTTAATTTAAAAAAAAATTAAATCTTCCTTTTCCAAAATTTACCACAGTCGCCTGTCAAGTGAGACAGCTAAAACCAATCCGTGCCCCTCAACAATCACCCGATGATTTTTAGATAGTTTTATTCCGATTTTTTATTCGGAAGAAATGTCATACAACTGCATGAAGTTAGGTAAAATTTTAGTTTTTTGTTTAATAGCGACAGATGTGTATAATAGCAAAACTTTCAATACAAATTTCTCATCAGCTCCCGATAGCTTGCTATCCGGAGCTAATAAAAAAACACGCTCAATGTTTACCTTCTGTATGTGTTGGCGGTTTAGTACATAAGATTATGCTATTTTATTTTGACGTGGTTTTCTCTTTTGCGGTTTTTTGTATTCATGAGACATTCATAGTGTTCTTGATCAAACATGATCTATGCAAATGCAACAAAAGTTTTATTGGATTCGGCTCAAACAGGATTCTTATACTTTGTATAAAAGAGTAAATTTGAGTTGTAGCGGAGACCGTCATATATAATACATTATAAAATAGTATATTTAGATATGATTTATTTTCTTATAGGGTATTATAAACTACATTAAATTATATGTAATTAATTTTTTAATATTAAAAGATTAAAAATTAACTAAATTATATAAATAAATACTAATTTGGAAATATTGATTTTGAGTTGAGTTGAGATTTGGTTTGCAACACATAATGACGTATTTATTTATCCATGCCTAATTTTGATTAAAAGAACGTGTAATTATGTAAATGCAAATCGTGATGCTAAATGTATTGAACTTAATTAATTAACTTAATGGATTTTTCGAAATTTAGGTTGCAGTTTTTACATAAAAAAGTCAATTTTACTGATATGGTACACAGATACAATTTTTAAGAAATTATTGTTTCAGTTTTCTTTCATTGTTTTATTATTTTACTTACTTTGCATGCTTGATTTTGCAGGGTAATATGTCTAGAAAAGGAGTTGAAGTTTTATGAAGTATATAAATAATAAATTTCGTAGATATTGATTTTTGTTTATCTTAGTTATGTCAACAAGATTAGTAAAATTAAAGCATTAATAATAATAATAATTTTTGATATCCTGATTTAGATTCAAAGAATCCTGAATTCTGGCATTGGATTACAGAGGAACGAGCATCTAATCATGAGACTGTAAGCGGGTTGATTCTGGCCCAACTAATAATCATATCTGATCCATAGGTTTGGGGATGTGTAAATGGTTGTTCGATGTGTACCCGGGAATACTGAAGATCCTATTATAAAATTTATTCATTTAAATAATAAAATTTGGTAATGGTGTTGTATTAATTAAATTTAGTTTTCAGAGTTGCCTGGGAATTTTTATATTAATTTTATTTGTTGATTCTTGATATACATACTTATAGTAACCTAATTGAATTATTGAAAAGTCTAGGGGTTGTGGTGCTGTAACATTAGCTACATTTCTTGACGCATGGTGATCCGGATCAGATCACAATTTATATGTAAAGCAACAACAACATTTGATCCAATTTTCATTTTGGATCACGAATGGTGATCCAAAAATTAGTTCAGCTATTAAAATGTAGGTGAACAATAATTTTGTTTTAAGTGGTAACCGAACTAATTCAAAACAAAAAATTGAAATTTCTGTTCGTCTAATCTTCTTAAATTAATAAATAAAACATATAAATAACACTTTAAAATTAAATATGAATAAAAGGTAGGTAAATATATATAAATTAATGTAAATATTTTTATATTTTATTGGAAAGTAACGCAAAATAATTTTTTTATTTTTATATTTTTTTTGGCGAATAGAACCAATCAAAACAAAAAATATAAAGAGGTCGTGAGGAGAACTACTTAGTGTAATCATATCTAGGTTTATGTAAATAAAAAAATTATTATTATTTATTTCCAGTGGTTAACGAATTTGGCAGTATAGTGAAACGCGAGCGTTCCTATTATCCTATTTATCGAGGCAAGCGGAATTTGAAAATTCCAAAAAAAAAATATGCGATGTCAAATGTCTTAATAGACCTAACTTCGCAAAACGTTTTGGTAAGTGTGCCAAGTGCCATACATAAAAAAATGTACATCAAAAAGTTATAAGATAAAACCTGTTAATTATTTATTTATTTTTAGACACAGCCGACAACGGTGGAAATTCTCAATAACAAATTAAAAAATTTGCTTAGGGCGTATAAACACGCAAAAGACGAAAGCAAGCGTTCGGAAAACACAGTGTTTCACGCACTCTTCGAGGAATTTATGGAGGAGATTTTTGGATCCAACCCCATAATTTCTAATAGCCACACCCTAAGCTTGTCGGGTCAACAAATAACTGCGCTAAAGCCGAGGACACCGAGTGCAGTAGTGCCGTTAGAAACAAGTGACCACAATTTAGCGCTGTCCCTGTCTAACCAACAGCTGTTGCGGTTAAGGACATTTCAAGCCACAGAAATAATTATGATAAACCCGGAGCAAAAAGAAAATCGGCGAAAGAAAAATATTTACAAGATAAAATTAGAATTAAGAAAATTTATTATGAAAAAAAAATTAACGAAATGGAGAAGTGCCGCTTGATGAAGGAAGCACAACATAAAGAAAAAATGAAAGCCTTGTTAAATAAATTGATTTCCTAACAAAAATTATTTTTATTAAAAATGTTTATTTAATTATATCCTAATTATGAATTATTATTGTGATAGTGAGAATTAAATGAGATGAATTAAGAATTAAAATGAAAAAAAAAAAATCTGACTTAATCAATTGTTTTATTTTTTATAAAATTTAATTAGTTACTTATGATGTTTCGTGTTAGCATATCATTGAAAAGCAGCTGGCGTCGATTTATGTTATTTTCTAAACTATTATACCCATTAGTGGATGTTTCAGCTTCGCCGTGAAAATAAATCGCCCTATAAATTTTGCGCTTACTTGTAAAATTTTATCATCAGCGGGCCACTTCACGAATATATGCTCAACAGAAATTAACCACTGAGCCACTCTGTAAATAATTCGCCATGCAGATGCGTTGCAAATGTTGAACTGGTTTGCTATAATCCGAAATGGCTCAGTGTTACTCATGTACCAAATAAAAATATACATTTCTTAATCCGCGCTTATTTTTTTACGGCTTTCGTCGGTTACAGCATTCAAAAAATTTGTGGATGTTTTATACATTCATATCTAGAATGTAAATAGACATCAAGGTAATTCATAAATTTTTTTAATTTATTAGAAAATATAATTATTCCAATTAATTTTGCGGCAGTTGTCCGTTTCATTCGGAAATGTCTCTTAAATTCATAATCAGTGTATGCTGCAATGGTACACAGAAAATGTTGACTCTGCACTGCTGCTGTACTCTGTGGAGCTTGACGTCTCCAATAGCTACAAAACAATTTGGTATTAGTCAATTATTTATTCATATAGAATGTATGTCTTACCTCTGAAATTTGGTGTAATCTATGTTCCATTTTGGAAAGTATATTTCCGATGAATAAATTTTTGGTAATACAAAACACAAAATTAAGAATGTAATTTTGAGTATTACCATACCAATTTTTAATGTAATTTTGAATAGTATCTTTAGGCAGCAGTAATACCAACCTGACGAAATTGATGATGACCTGATCTAGATCAGATCAAACGTCAAGAAATGCAGCTATTATCATTTAAATCATTTTATATAAATTTTATAAAATTATTGAATCTATAATCATATATTATCTTTTCTGGATTGGTAGGAAATTGATGATTAGTTTTAAGTTAAATTTTATGTTTAAATAGTTTAATGTTTATGTTAATTCTTGTTACAGTAAGTAATAATTATTTAATTGGGTATAAAAGGACCATGAATAAGGAAATATAGGTTATTTTAAATTTTTCTTATTTATTTTATTAGGTTAACTTATGAAATGCGGTTAGGAATGAAATTATAACATTAATAATAACTTTTCTTTTAAGGCTTGTTGTAAATTTAGAAAGTCCTGAGTATCCGGCCCTGGATTCTAGAGAAAGGATCACCTAATAAAGTAGTTAGATTGTGCTGTCTTGTGCTAACCTGTACTAATATCTTACTAACTATCGATCGCATTGGTGTCTGTAACCGGGGCGTGTCGGTTCCAACTAATAATCCTATCTATCCTTCGGTGTTGTTATATGTATACGGGTGTACGGTGTGGGCCTGGGAGTCCGGAAGATCCTGCTATAATGCTTGGCTGTACACTCATATAATCAATCAATCAATATAAGTTTTTACGATTTTTATGTGCAACAAATATTTTTGTTTGTTATCCTAGAACACATACACAAGAGACGCCATTTTTTGGTAATTACACGGATTTTCTACATAGGTATTGAAATATGATAAAGTGTAGCCACCATATTTTTACATTCTCTCGAACGTCCTTTTCTGAAAAATTATAAAGAAATGGTTTTTAAATTATATATTCTTCTTCGGCCAAATTCGTAATATTTTTCATTTTTTATTTCGGAATTTGTTGTTCTTTCTGATTCTAACTGAGTTAGGTATGCGAGTATATGAGAATAAAATAAAGTATAGTCAGTATTTTTGAAGTATCCTCAAATCAATCCTCATTTTGCGACCAAAATCGTTGTCCTGGGGCTAGATTCTGATCAAATGACATTTTTCGTAACATTTATTGGTACAAAATATTGTCACAGAAAAATTGCGTTCTGACGAAATAAGTTATGGCATTAACAGTAGTTTACAGCATTTGAATTTCTAGTTTACCACAGTTATATTTTAAGGTTTTTATTATAACGACACCTCTCATTTTGAATCATGTGCTTGGAGTTTGCGTTATTTATATAGAAAAAAATAAAATTTGACTTATAGAATTTGATTCATTATTATTTTTTTAAATGTATCTCTACTTATTAAATTAAGCGTAATCTGAGAGATGTGTGCGACCGGTTTAGGGGATGCACACTCAATGAAGAGAATCAATGAGAAACCCAAAGATCAATCAGACGGCTTATCGATCCAAAACATTGACGTTGTTATCACCGTCATCTTCGTGGGAATTACAATGGAGTATTATTATTATTATTATTGGAGGGCCATGTGGGCGATCAGCCACCTTGCACTGCGACCTAAAAGATCTATTGTGCTGGCCCCTGCTTAATTATCCGTCCAGTCAATATTCAGGTTGTTAATGAACTTGACAATACTGCCTCCCGGTACGTGATACATACTATCTGGGCTTATTGCTATCCCTCCTAGATGTTTACTACAGCAATTAGTTCCGCTAGAAAAACGGTAACGTTGGAGCCGAAGGACCTCGAGAGGGTTGTCCCACTCCCGTATATTCCTACTCCTGCCCCGTATTCTGTTTGATTTTAGTCTTACGTGTCGCTAGGAATTGCAAATCGCCTGTAGATCACCCGGCTTTACTACAGGAAGGCTAAATAAAACTGAAGGGTGCCTGATATCCAGAGTCCGCATATTTTGGGCTGATTAACCTATCAGCCATTCATCCATCGGCATATGCTGTTCCACCTTAGATTAGGGTTTTTTGTCAAGGTTTTCTCCTTTAGCGCCCTACTTTAGCCTGTGCCAAATGGCCAAAAATGTGCCAACTGGCCTTAGTTACCAGTGGTTGCCATAAGGAGGCAGCATGTACACTTGCGAATTGTGAACAGATTACTCCTTACGCAATTGTACCCATCACGCAGCTGCCTAATGACAAGACCAGAACAGCTCACGTGATGCACACCTTACTGGAAGGTTACGGAGCTGGTAGATCAATCTACTCAACTTTGGTCCCCCCCCTTCAATAGACGCCAAACCACCTGAAATGGAGTATATAACAGTAATATTTGAGTATTGGAGGTAGAAAATACGAAAAAAACAAAAGTTTTCAATCTTGTAAAACCGATGGGTGGCTTCATTTATATGCTGAAGAATGAGATGAATATGAAAGCTTAAGCAGTTGAGGTGACAATATAACACGGCAGGATACAGTAGTGGGAGCAAATAATAAAATACGAACGATTTTAAATGGGAATATGGCGGTTCGCGCGCCTGTTTTGTCGTCATGTTTTTATTTATATCGTGCGGTCGCCTAAGATAGATCAACTGAAAACATAATTTACACAATTTAGTGTGACATCAATGTAATTCATTCGCAAAATAATAAACAAATATTAATGTACAACTTGTTTTTTATTTGGATACAGTTACCCTGTAAAAAGGTTAAAGCAAGCAAAATCAGTTGGCCCTTTTAGTATGCTTATACATAAAACCAGTGGGCAGTAAAATGTTTGGTAATTTTCCAATAAAAAAACTAATGGGATATTTCTTTAGGAATGTTTGTAAAAAGGTTATCTGTACGTCAATTTCGTTCAAAAAATGAGAAATGGGGGTATAATTACCGGAAACTAATACTACTGGTATATGTGCGCATGTTACTGCATAAGCATGCCATTTCATTATTGTTTGTTTTGGAGATTTCAAGTTAAGCGACATTTATGTTTTACTTGTGCTATACTATCGTGCGTTAAATTAAAAAATGAATGGGATTATTCCTTTTATCTATTACGATCAGAAAATTAAAACTAGAAGATATAATGAGTATTTGCGCGATTCGTTGGATCCTTTCAATATATCTGACCTGTGGTGAGTTACAAATAAATTAATTGTATTATATTTTATTGATTAATTTAAATTTTTTATTTTGCAGTTTTATCGAAAATAATCTGCTCCCAAAACATTTAGTTTACAAACTAATAGAAGAAATTGAGCCATTTGTTGGTAACATGACCAATCCAATGTGCATCTCTTTACATTTGGAAGTTTTGGCTAGTTTGAATTTCTATGCCAGTGGGAGCGACCAGCGACGAGTGGGATTAGACGCATTTGCGGTGATGAGCCAAAGCAAAATCTCGTCTAGTATAGCTCGGATCAGCAAAATTATTGGTACGGAATTAGTGCACCATCACATAATTTTTCCAGCAACGTCAACCTCAAGTAACATTCAAAAAGGTAATTTTTTTTAATAAATATGGTGTACACACGGAATAGTGGGCTTGATCGACTTCACCCATATCGCGATTGCAAATATATTCAAAAAGGATGAATATGCCTATAAATATTTGGATGAATATTTCTTTATAAATAGAAAAAGTTTCACACAAATGGTAATTACAAAATTCAAATATATTATATTTTATATACGTGTATTAATGTATTAATTTTTATTTCAAGGTATGTGATTTAGACATGTGTTCTGGTCCTATCATTAGGCAGCTGCGTGATGGGTACAATTGTGCAAGGGGTAACCTGTTCACAATTCGCAAGTGTACGTACTGCCTCCTTGTGGCAACCACTGGTAACTAAGGTCACTTGGCACATTTTTGGCCATTTGGCACAGGCTAAAGTACGGCGCTAAAGGAAAAAACCTTGACAAAAAATCCTAATCTAAGGTGGAACAGCATATGCCGAAAGATGAATGGCTAATAGGTTAATCAGCCGAAAATATGCGGACTCTGGATACCAGGCACCCTCTAGTTTTATTTAGCCTTTCTGTAGTAAAGCTGGGTGACCTACAGGTGATTTGCAATTCCCAGCAACTCGTAAGAGTAAAATCAAATGGAATACGGGGCAGGAGTAGGAATATACGGGAGTGGGACAATCCTCTCGAGGTCCTTGAGCTCCAATGCTACCGTCTTTATAGCGGAACTACATGATGTAGTAAACATCTAGGAGGGAGAGCAATAAGCCCAGATAGTATGTATCACGTACCGGGAGGCAGTATTGTCAGGTTCATTAAGAACCCGAATATTGACTGGACGGATAATTAAGCAGGGGCCAGCACAATAGATCTTTTAGGTCGCAGTGCGAAGTGAATACCGGTCGACATCACGTGCTGCCTATGGCGATGCTTTAAGAAATAAAAAATTCAATTCCTTTTTAAGTTCTTTTTTAATAACTATTACAATCAATTTATTTTACATCATCAAAAAAATCAAAGTTATTCAAATATTCATAAATACTTATTCTAAATTAGCTAAACTAAGTGTACGTTTCCACGAAAAACTTCATTGTAGTTTTTTCAACGAAACTCACATGGATAGTACACATTCCCAAAAAAATTGTGTCTCGACACACAATTTGTAACCCACACATACAAAAAAAATTTTTGAAAATACAACCGATTTTTGGAAAAAACCACCGATTTGTACTAATGGCTACAACTTTTTCCATTGTATTTTTTACATTTATACTAAAATAGAAGGGAAATTTTTTGGACACCCCTGCATTAAACGTCATATTATGTATTTGTTTTGATTGTTTTTTAATAGTTTTCTTCTTGATTGTTTTTTAATTATTAATTTATTGGAATAAGATGTTTGAAAAGGAAAGTGGTGATGATGAAGAAATGGAGATCACGATGGTGGAAGATTATTTAGTGGGCGAGGAATACTCATATAATGAAAGTGTAGAATTCCAATGTGAAGTACAGAATGTCGAATCGCAGTATAAAAAAAAAAAACTCTTCAAAAATCAAAGAATTTAAATACACTTTTAAGTGGCCGGCGCTATGAATTTGAAAGTGTGCTATTGGATTCGGTGTTTGAACGCTCACCGCTATTTGATTATACCATCCCGATCAAAGAGCGGACTTCTGGCATCTTAAATACACTATGGGAAGAAGTCTGTCAAGAGCTAAAATTAACGTTTACTAATTTAAACATTACCGCAAATTTGGTAAAAGAGCTCTTCGAAAGTCTTCGCAATAATTACACGAGGTACAAGAACTCGCTAGAGAAGACCTATACTAGCGGTACGAAGTACAAAATGGTTCCAGAGCCGAAGCACGTTGACAAATTGGATGGATAGAGTGTTATCTAAACGAACGTAAGTAATAAATAAGAGGTTCTTATAACTTGTTTCTAGAATACTAATTTATTTCATTTTAAGCCATAAGAGCAGCTTGGACCGACTAGACATAACGAGCCCAACTAAATCAGCTGATAACTCCAGCTCCCCTCTTCCTGATACTCCAACTGGTAACAAATAATTTTATAAACATACTTATTTGTAATTTATTTGCATATTTTATTTGATTTTCCCCCAGTTAAGCGATCCAGAACGATTAGTGTACGTTCATCGACTCCGTCAACGACAGCCGCCGATTTTTTAGAGCCATTACACAGATTGGTTGACAATGTCACAACAATCGCGCCTTTAGAGAAAGCAAAAGACATGGAACAGCTGTTTGGTGACCAGGTGGCTACGTTTTTAAGAGGGTTGGACCAAAAAGATAAATATATGTCACAATTGTTTATTATGTCACACATGAATGATATAATTCAAAATAAATCTTCAAAATAAATTACAAAAATTCATTTTTTATTAGAATACATATATATTTTATTTTACCACTATACAACGTCCCATTGCCTTGGAACCGAGCAGTCCGTCATGAAGTGCTCTGCGAGGACATCTCGGGTATGCATCGCAGTTGCAGAAGCGTTAAAGCTGCCCTGTCTACAAATTGAAGTTAACTCCCCGTGTTTTCTCCAATCACCAGGTCGGTCCTGATTTAGATCGATATTTTCATGATCGACTAGGGTACTTGGACAGTACTTTCGTTGATGATGAGAGAATGTTTCGTCCTCAGCCAGGCAAAAATTATGAAGGCACACCGTTGCTTGAATTATTCTGTCAGCAGATTCCGTTGAAGTCTCTAAACATGTTTTTAAAATTCTCCAGCGAGCAGCTAAAATTCCAAATGCATTTTCAATTACACGTCTAGCCCTCGATTGACGGTAATTGAAAATGCATTTTTCATAGTCCAACTTTCCTGTCGATTTCCCGGAATATGGAGTAATCATGTAGGGTTTCAACCCAAAAGCTTCGTCCCCCAACAAAAAATACGGTAAAACCGGACCGTCTTCAAAAATTTCAGCATCTTTCGGTACATTTATACTATTGCAAAATAGCAATTTTCCCAACTTTGAATCTTTAAACACGCCACCGTCGCTCTGACGCCCTTGCGAACCGACATCGATGAAGGTAAACCTATACCTAAAATCGCAAACCGCTAATAAAATTATGGAGAAAAACTGCTTGTAGTTATAAAATTCGGACCCCGAATCTGGTGGTGCCTGCAGTAAAAATTCACATATTTAAGAAGAATGTTTTAAGTAAGCGAAATACGTGTACATACCTTAATTTCGACGTGCTTCCCATCGATTGCACCAATGCAATTTGGATAGTTCCAACGCATTTTGAATCCTTCTGTGGTGGATAACCAATCCTTCTCCGTGGGGAACGGTAGTACTTCATTAAGAAGACATTGATATATTGCTGTTAAGGTATCTTTTATTGTTTTGCAAGTGGTGGCTTTGCCCACTCTAAAAGCGTACGATAAAGAACGTTAACTATTACCACTAGCTAAGTACCTAAAAACATATGGAACATAATTTATTTATTTATATGCAACACAAATTATTTTATTATCATGCGAACCTTAAAGTGAGCGCCAATCTGGTGGACGGATTTATAGAAGCTCTATAGTTCGTATCCGTTTTTGAAATAGAAAGACCGACTATTTTTAATAATTTGCCGAAAGATGCTGAAGACATTCTGTTGTAATTAAAAAAAGATTCCTGGTCATTCAATCTCATTTCTTCAACCAAATTATGATCACCGTAAAGATTTCGAGATTCTTCCGTAAATATAGGACGAACCCACCACCTCGGACTCTTTCTCTTCTTTTTATCCAAAGATTCGGCTACATTACTACATATGACTATAGCAATAGCCGCCGCACTAACTTTTCTAATGTAGTTCTCATCCATTTTTTTTTTAAATATTAAAATATATTATATGTTTAATAATATGGTATGTGCCACAGTACGCATATTTATTCAAATATATCAATTTTTATTTATTTAATTTTTGAAAATACACAAATTTTTAGAGATAACTCAAAGCAAATTGCTAATTTCATAAAACGTCAAAATGATACTAATACATGTTATATCGATTCACTAACATAATCATAGAACAAAAATTTCCCTATTGTAAAATCTACGACGAAATTTGCGGTGGAAACTAGGACAAACGAAAAAACTATAAATTTATGTCGCTCTTAGATGGTAATCTTTCCATAAAAAGAGTTGAAATACTTCGTAGCAACGAATTACAGGAGGCTACGCTTTCTTACTAAATAAAAATAAATTAAAGTAAGATGAAATGTTTGTGTATTAATGATTACTTACACTTCGAGGATCATTGGCTCGGTACCTCTGCGTTCTGCATGGCAAAATGTCTGAAATTTTTTCGCGTCGGTTTATTGATCTGCTGGCACTTCCCAATAAACTAGTTGGTCGGGACTCTGGATGTGGGCGAGAAGAATTTGGTAACGGAGATGGAAGTCGCAGTGGTTGGGATGGCAATGGTTAAAGTATAGGTTATAGCAATGAAGAATTAGGTGAATGAGTCGTTTGTGATGCTGATGGGGAAGAATGGTTTAAAGACAGCGGACTTGGTACTTCTTGTTGTGGTGATGGAGGGTGTGACAAAGAATATTCTGATGGTGAAAGAATGAAATTTGATAGAATGGGTATGGGATATGATGTCGAGCGTATCAATGAAGAATATTCTGGTGAATGTAGTGTGGACGTAAGAGATATGCGTGGCATAGGACGTTCCTATAAAATAAAATTGTAACTGCATTAAAAAATAACTATGGTAAATTAATATACAGGGTGTTTGGCACATGGACCAAAAGAATTTGTTGGGGGATTGGGTGGATCATTAGCAAGTTTTCATCCATACACCCTACATGGTAAGTGTCACGGTAATTGAGATATGATTTTTTTTCCTTTTTTATTGAAATCACCCGAAATTTCACCTTTAAATCGTCATATTTTTTTGTTTGTCATTGTAATAGCACGAAATAACTTTTATTGTATTCTGCAATGTATTTTTATTCTAAATAAATCATTATTTGGTACAACTGGTTTCAAGAAAATTACTTATGAGCTTCGAAAGTCTTAAAAATGTGTAAATTTGTATAAAAAATGTCAACTTCTAAATTCAATATAAAAAAAAATAAACATTAATTTGAACTTAGGTTTATTTTAAAAAGTTTTGTTACAAGTTTATACTCTTTCCAACGGCATGCTACATGTTGTAGAAGAGATACAAGTTTTTGCGAGAGTAATACATCATAAAAAATTAGACACAGCAGAATCCATTCTGATTAAGAAAACCAGACATAAAACAATAAACAGAGATGACGAACCGGTTCAAAACAAGACCCTAATTAGTTTAGCTAAAACATAAGCTAACACCCGCTCCCCCTTTTTTAAATTAAATTTTTCTTTTTAAATTTTCAAATTACACCCCACAAAATATTATAATATTATTTAAGAAAACTCCTCTTTTTTGATTATTTATACCTGATAAACCATATAAATTCAATCACAATTCAAAATCATAGTTAGTACAAAAATATAGTATTGATAATGTAAGCAAAGTAGCGATCGAAATCTAGGTCTACAGATATTAAAATAAGTGTGAATATAAAAGTGTTTTTGATTTTTGAACATAACTCAAAAAAAAAAAAAAATAAAAATGTAATCTTGTTCTTGTTAAATCTGTATTAAACTGTTATCAGAACTGTTTTTGTTGCGTTTGTCATCGCTGTTGTCGTTACAGTGCCTAATTTTAGTAACGAAGAGTATGCTGACATGTTGCTGGCGTATAGCAGAGCTAATTGCAATGCGTGTGAAATACGAAGACTTTATCAGGAGCGATATCCTGATCGGCGTTTACCATACCACGACATCTTCTCAACAACCCATCGACGCCTGAGAGAGACCGGAACTTTCATTTTCAAGAGCCTCGAGTGAATGTGAGGCAACATAATGTTGTAATGAATGAAACAATACTACAAGCATTTGATGAGGATCCAACAAGTACACTAGTTGTTGCTGAAAGACTTAACTTATCAGTTTGGAAAGTTTGGTCGGTTATTCGGGCAGATAGCAGGCATGCATTCCATTACACTCCTGTTCAACGTCATTAATACATAACTTACTTATTTTTAAATGTCACGAAAAACAATTTTTAATTGATTTCAAAACCCAATGAGAGGTTTTCACTAGTCATTTCTTCAACAAAAACACTACAATTTTATTGATTTTTAACTGTGTTTGTTCTAGCAAAAAGTTATTTATTCATTGTTGACTTCTCTTCTTTCTGGCTCAGTTTACAGAAAAAATGTATCGTTTTCGTGCAATTATCATAAACTCACGGATTTAACTAATTGTTTCAGATCTCGAAGAGTGTGATAATGCTAGACGGCTGGAGTTCTGCAGATTTATACTGCATACAGATTTTGAAGATTTTGAAGACTCTTTGAAAAAAAATTTGTGAACCGGACCGATGATTCAAATTTTAGCCACAAGGGAATAGTGAATCTGCACAATCTGCACCATTGGGAAGAAAAGGGTCAAAATCCTCACAAGAAAAGGCAGAGATCTTTTCAAAGAAAATTTAGTGTCAACGTTTCGGCTGGTGTTATTGGTCGAAACCTTATCGGCCCATAATTTTTTGCCAGAACGCCTGACCGCAGATGCTTATCTTGAATTCTTACAAAATGATTTACCTGAACTTGTATTACCAGTTTTAGAAAAAAGCGTGGCGATCGTCTTTCAAAATGACGGTGGTCCAGGACATTACAAACGAACAGTACTAGAGTCCCCAGACCTGATACCCTCGATTTCTCCGTCTGGGGACGTGCAAAGGAATTAGTTTATGCAACAGAGGTGTCCTCAAGAGAAATTTTAATGGAATGAATCACCGCCGCATTTGAAATAATGAAAGCAGAACAGCGATTTCGGACAACAACGGTTGAGATAAGAAAAAGGTGTCGTGCATACATTCGAAGTAGAGGAGGACAGTTTGAGTAAATATTGTAACTCATGTTTAATAAAACATAAAAAGTATTTTCTTGACCATGACCCTCGCAAACTTGTCTCTCTTATTTTGACCACATTATAAATATTTCTGCAACATGTAGCATACCGTTGGAAAGGTTATAAACTAGAAAACTTTTTAAAATAAACCTAAGTTCAAAATAATATTAATTTTTTTTTATATTGAATTTAGAAGTTGAAATTTTTCATATACATTTTCACAATTTAAAGACTTTCAAAGCTCATAAGTCATTTTCTTGAAACCAGTTATACCAAATAATGATTTACTTAGAATAAAAAATACATTGCAGAATACAATTAAAGTTATTTCGTGCTATTACAATGACAAACAAAAAAATATGACGATTTAAAGGTGAGATTTCGGGTGATTTAAATAAAAAAGGAAAAAAATCATATATCAATTACCGTGACACTTACCATGTAGGGTGTATGGGTGAAAACTAGCTAATGATCCACCCAATCCCCCAACAAATTCTTTTGGTCCATGTGCCAAACACCCTGTTAACATATAATTTAAATTTACTAATCCAGGTTCGAAAGCATTTCGAACACCATCCAAATTTTTCACGACACATACATTAATAATAAGTTGATCGTCTGATGTCAGTGTGGTTTCAACCATTTCCTGTTTCATTGTGGGCTGCTCTAATCTTGTTGAGTTTTACCTTAACATTTTTTTGTAGATCCTGCCATACCTGAAAATAAGAAAAAAATATTTAACGTTTTTTATTTTTTTACTTATCATATGAATTTATTAAAATGTTTACTCGTTTCCATTGATCGACCCTTCGTGGGTTCAAAAATAAATTATTTAATTCATTGGATATTTCCTCCCATAGTTGCGCCCTTAAATCATTGCCATGGACCGCACCGAAACCAAACAATTATTCATAATTATTTTGAATAAATTCATTTAATATTAGCTTTTGTTGCGCAGTTTCTCGACTCTGTAATTACATGAAATGAAGTTAATAGATATTTGATTATAGTGAGTTTTAGAAATTATTTAATAAAACAAAACTGTTAATGTATTTTTCACAATTGGCGATATTTCTAGCCAATGCAGATATGCAGAAATATTATCCATAATTATAATTTTTATTTGTTAAAATTGGAATGATTCAAAAATATAAATAATCCAACAAAGATAAATGACAATTAGTCCGTTTTTTATTAGCGCCGGATAGATCATATGCGAAGCAGTCAATTTCCTGCTCCTAAATTTAAATTTGACGAGCTTTAATTGGTAAATTAAGTTATGACGGCTCTCGACAGCAGCTCCGGATAGTAAATAAAATGACACTAATTGTTGTCATAATTTATTGCGTTTTTTATTCGCTATCCGGAGCGTAACCAAAGCCGTCATATAAAAGTTGCTCCCGATAGCTGTTCCATATAAATAGGTAGAGCTAAATATTTTTTATATCAGGTTTCCAATGAGGGATTTCATTTATTAAAAATTATATTTTGATGTTAAATAAATTTAATTTACCAATAATTAGCAGGTCAAATTTAAATCAAGGTATTAAAAAAAACACTAAATATCAATAGCAAACGAGGTGCCACTTTTATACTTTGTCTAATGTCCATTTTTTTGAAGACGTTATACCATATTTACTTGTCAACAACAGCAATCGAAAAAAAATTGTTTTTTGTTATCAATAAAATGAAATTTTTTGAAATATTTTACGATAACGTATTTTCTTAGAACACTAGTAAATTTCTATAAATGTTAAGCAAAAATTTTCATTTTTGTACGTGAAATTAATTCACGGAACCATTAAACTTTAACAGACACTATTTCCACATAACACCATATACACCAAATTACAGCCATATACACATATTTCACTTTGTATCGCTTAGATATATTCTTAGTTACATTGCTTAGAATTGCAAAATATGTACCGATTCACTTTATATTAGATTATAATAATTTATCTTCACTTATAACGTTTTGTCATACACTTATTTATAAACGAACATTCTGGATTTCCTTAATAAATACAAAAAATTCAATTGCTGTAGTATGTTTTTTAAAATTACCAAGGAATAAAAAATTATACTTTAATATTTATGATATTATCACGACTTAAAAAAAATTATTTAAATTCACTACATAAATACATAACTATACAATTTTGCTTGAACATTCAACAAATGATTAAACAAAAGTGTGAATTCCCCGTCTCATCAGCAAGGGAATTACATCTCTCTCGTGGACATAAGCACCAAAAATTTGAAAAACGCTCCTGGAAATCCTCACATTTCCGCACAATTAGCCAATAATTTACTATCGACAAGTTTCATCTCCAAATTTCCACATTTATTTAACAAATCATAAACAAATCGATGAAACCAATTATGCCTATAAATATTTGGATGAATATTTCTATATAAATAGAAAAAGTTTCACACAAATGGTAATTACAAAATTTAAATAAATTGTGTATTAATGTATTAATTTTTATTCCCAGATATGTGATTTAGACATGCGCATATGGACCATAAATGCGAGGTATCCGGGCTCTACCCATGGCTCTCATATATGGAATGGGAGCAAAATCCTACCGGTTGTTAAGAGGCTAAGTTTAGAAGACAATAAAACATGGCTATTTGGTAAGACAATTAATGTAGGTACTGTAAAATTATTTACTGATCAAATATTTGTTACTACCATTACAAGCGGATATGCAATGAAGCCGTTAATGATGGTTCCATATCGTCGACCAACAACAAATGATCAGCTACGTTTTAATAAAATGCACACCCATATACGTAGTGGCATAGAACGCTGCTTTGGCGTATTGAAATCAAGATTCCGATGTCTAAAAAGATCTTCGGACCATCTTCATTATACGCACGAGAGGGCAGCAAATATAATTTATTCTTGTTCTGTATTACACAATATATTGGTCGACAACAACTACCCCATTAACGACGTAGAGGATGAAATTGTTGCTGTTCCTACTGCGGAGGAAGAAAACAATTCTGGGGAAGAAAACAGATTACTTCTAACAAATTTCATTAGGGAAATCAATATTTAAAAACCAATTTTTTTGTTATAAAGTAAAACAACCTACTAATCTCAGGTATAATATTCACTAAAATATTGTTTTTTTTTCTTTTTGGAAAATCCAAACGAAACAGAATAATTGTAATAATTAATCTATTGTTTTAGCAAAATAATTATTATCAAACGTTTTATTGTTCTATTGAAAATACATACATTTCGATGTTCAGATAAAAATTCCATCGCAGTTAAAATTCCAATGCGCTAGAAATTTTTCACCACGCTACAATTAATCTAGCACAATAAAGAATTGCAACTGTGTTGGTAGCAAATATGAAGTATAAAAGCTTTGCCAGATGCAGGTGATGTCGACCTGCATTCCAAACCGTCAAATTGAATTTTTGACCCAATTTAGATCTGTAGTATCAAAATTATTTAAAATATATATTTCGGCCCTACAAAAATTAAATTAAATTTTGTTAAAATTGATATACATAATTTCATTCAAAAAAATATAGTTTTGGATTTTATCCGTCAACGGAAATTCGCACGCCAATTGGGCCAAAATGTTATTTTTAATAATTTTGTTACTGCGCAGGTAAAACAAATTAGTCAAAAATTTAATTTGGCGGTTTTGAATACCGGTCGACATCACGTGCTGCCTATGGCAATGCTTTTAAAAATAAAAAATCCAATTCCTTTTTAAGTTCTTTTTTAATAACTATTACTATCAATTTATTTCACATCATCAAAAAAATGAAAATTATTCAAATATTCATAAATACTTATTCTAAATTAGCTAAACTAACGAAGAAACTATAAATTTATTACTTACATATACATGTTAAACCGAAAGTGGTCTGACTGAAAATGTCCGAGATAAATTCAACATGTAAACGGCGGGTTGACTGAAAGCAAGGATGTTTAACAAGAAGATCTTCTTGTTAATAATCTTTGCTTTCAGTCAAGCCGCCGTTACATGTTAAATTTATCTCGGACGCTTTCAGTCAGACCACTTTCGGTTTAACATGTATCTTTAGTATATGTCGCTCCTAGATGGTAATCTTTCCATGAAAAGAGTTGCAACACTACATAAGTAGGAACGAATTACAGGAGTAACTGCTAGGCTTTCCTACTAAATAAAAATAAATTAAAGTAAGGTGAAATGTTTGTATTATTATGATTACTTACACTGCGAGTATCGTTGTCTTGGTATCTCTGCGTTCGGATAGATACGGGTGGCATAGGACGTCCCTATAAAATAAAATTGTAACTGCATTAAAAAATAACTATTATAAATTAATAGATACATATAATTTAAATTTACTAATCCAGGTTCGAAAACATTTCGACCACCATCCAAATTCTTCATGACTTCATAAGCTGATCGTTTGATGTCAGTTTGGTTTCAACCATTTCACCGCCGCCTGTTTCATTTTGGGATGCTCTAATCTTGTTGAGTTTTACCTTAACATTTTTTTGTAGATCCTGCCATACCTGAAAATAAGAAAAAAATATTTAACGTTTTTTATTTTTTTACTTATCATATGAATTTATTAAAATGTTTACTCGTTTCCATTGATCGACCCTTCGTGGGTTCAAAAATAAATTATTTAATTCATTGGATAGTTCCTCCCATAGTTGCGAACTTAAATCTTTGACATGGACCGCACCGAAACCAAACAATTGTTCATAATTCTTTTGAATAAATTCATTTAATATTAGCTTTTGCTGCACAGTTACTCGACTCTGTAATTACATGAAATGAAGTTAATCGGTATTTGATTATAGTGAGTTTTAGAAATTATTTAATGAAACAAAACTGATAATGTATTTTTCACAATTGGCGATAACTCTGGCTGGCAAAAGTGAAGTGCGTGATACGGTATAACAAAAAATTGCTAATAAAATTACGCAGAAATCCATATCTATAATTATAGTTTTTATTTGTTAAAATTGTAATGATTCAATAATATAAATAATCCAACTTAGATAAGCGCCGGAAAGATCATATGCGAAGCAGTCAATTTCCTACTCCTAAATTTAAATTTGATGAGCTTTCATTGGCAATTAATTTATTTAACGTTAAACTACAATTTTTAGCTAATTTTATATGACGGCTCTCGACAGCAGCTCCGGATAGCAAATAAAATCGCACTAATTGTTGTCATAATTTATTGTGGTTTTTTATTCGCTATCCGGAGCGCAACGAGAGCCATCATATAAAAGTTGCTCCCGATAGCGGTTCCATATAAATAGGTAGAGCTAAATATTTTTTATATCAGGTTTCCAGTGAGGGATTTCATTTATTAAAAATTATATTTTGATGTTAAATAAATTTAATTTACCAATAATTAGCAGGTCAAATTTAAATTAAGGTGTTAAAAAAAACACTAAATATCAATAGCAAACGAGGTGCCACTTTTATACTTTGTCTAATGTCCATTTTTTTGAAGACGTTATACCATATTTACTTGTCAACAACAGCAATCGAAAAAAAATTGTTTTTTGTTATCAATAAAATGAAATTTTTTGAAATATTTTACGATAACGTATTTTCTTAGAACACTAGTAAATTTCTATAAATGTTAAGCAAAAATTTTCATTTTTGTACGTGAAATTAATTCACGGAACCATTAAACTTTAACAGACACTATTTCCACATAACACCATATACACCAAATTACAGCCAATACACATATTTCACTTTGTATCGCTTAGATATATTCTTAGTTACATTGCTTAGAATTGCAAAATATGTACCGATTCACTTTATATTAGATTATAATAATTTTTCTTCACTTATAACGTTTTGTCATACACTTATTTATAAACGAAAATTCTGGATTTCCTTAATAAATACAAAAAATTCAATTGCTGTAGTATGTTTTTTTAAAATTACCAAGGAATAAAAAATTATAATTTTATGATATTATTACGATTTAAAAAAAAATTATTAAAATTCACTACATAAATACTTAACAATACAATTTTGTATGAAAACAAACAAATGACTTAACAATACAATGTTGTACAAGTATGAATTCCCCGTCTCATCAGCAATGGAATGGAATCTCTCTCGTCACTCGTCTCTCAAAAATTTGAACCGGTTTCACCCGATTCAATCGTTTTTGATGCTTATCGTCACAAATCCAAAGACAATTAATGACATCACACAATAAGAATTTTTTGTATGATATACCATATACTTATTGAAAACGCTCCTGGAAAACCTCAGATTTTTTGAACGAAATTGACCTACTGATCTTCGTCTCGTTTTTCTACAGAGAAATTAGCAAATATTTACAATCGACAAGTTTCATCTCCAAATTTCCACATTTATTTAACAAATCATAAACAAACCGATGAAACCAATTACATAAATATAATTTGTACCTATAGTGATTGATGCTTGTGCTGAGTTGCTCAGTGATAAAGTTTACGACTGAACAGAAATGCGATTTTAGTCAAATAAGATAAATTTCTATAAACTTTAGATGTGTAAAACTTTACACTTGTTCCTGTTTACAAATTATCTTATTTTTTAGAGAATCAGGCTGCTATCGTTTTGAATTAGAAGGTACAAGAAGAAAAAGGAACAAATTATTATTCCTTCCAATACAAAACGGCAGCCGTCGAAAATAGCAATCGAAATGCCTAGTTAGGCCCCTGGAAACGTATTTGTAGTAAAATCACTGGTGTCTTTTGTCCGGGCGAAGCTCAAGAATAAGGTCTCTGATATCATCTAATTGGACCTCTAAATAGCTACAAATTACGAGCATAGGAACTCCATTAAAATCTAACTAAATAACCAAAGCACAAACAAAATTGAACTATAAAAAAATGAAGTGCATAGCGTTATTTAAACAAATTGATATCAATCATAAAGAACAAGTGACTTACTTTTTCAAAGATCGAACGCACGGCAACAAAAAAAGAACAGTTTAAGAAAGAACACAAATCGCAACAATTACAAGCGAGATAAATACTATAACAAGTTGAAATTGTAGCAACAACAATAATAACAGGAGTATATAGGTAGATTATACAGAACGATAAATCCAATCCATTGATGATGACGATAATAATCGATATTTAAGAAAAGATTAAATGTATCGAATGAATTGGATGTTTAGTTTTTTTTTATTTATCGAGATCGTTGTGTTGTATAAATTCTTATAATTGACCATTTATCTATTTTTAATCAATAGTTTTTATCTCTATAAATTTATTCGTTTATGTTTTGTTTTCTTATTTTACTTCAACTAACCGATGTAGTTCTATATTATAAAAAAAAATTTAATTTACAAGATCTTTGCTTCCAACAGACTGAGATATGGATGTTGTCTTGCAATGTAGCCTTTTAATTTTTATCTTGTTATTTGTGAAATGAAATTAGAAAATGTGTAATGAAGAAAATTAAACATTTTTACATGATGAGAGAGTGGAACGAAAAAATATGATGCACAGGTGTTTTAACTTGCACTTTACAGGTATCCGTTTATCTATGCACTATAATAGCGTTATAGACGCGCTTGATAATCGATTTAGTGTGGCAAATAAATTGTAACTTGAATTTAATTTCTCTATCACCGCGCGCACCCAATTATTTCTGTATTCCATATTAATTAATTGAACGTGTTCGTACACATACTAAATATAATTATTAAGTTAGCAATTTAGTACAAAAGATTTATTAGTTTTTCTCCAAAAATAAAATTCGCACAAGTATGAGCCGTAAATTTCGATTTAATATTTAATATTTTTTTTTTTTTTTTTTTTGTAAATGATCAAATGGCAATTATCTCGCGCATTTTAAATTTTTTTTAACCAACGTGATCTAAAATAAAATAACAATTTATTAAGCGGCGAACCCGATCCGTTTACATTCAGATTTTTTTTTTTTTTTGGTATTATTAAATGGTATTTAGTAAATTCGTGAACATTGATTACTCACGAATTCAAATAAATCACGGTATGATTATGTGGTACACTAATCGCAAATACTTTATTTCAATTTGGAAATTGTACAGTAATAAATATTTGAAATGCGCGCCGATTAGTTAATCGTGTGAGGTCGTTTAAATTTTAAATTGAATTTAATTGTGTGGCCAATTTTTTTCTGAGAATTTTTGTTGGTTCCGTATTGAAACAAAATAAGTGCCGGTAATTCCTTTTGATATTTGTGTAATTTTTAAATTAAATAAAATATTAAAAATTCCGTGTATTCGCGCGTGACTTCCAGAAAAACCTATAAAATTGTTGAATGTGTGAAATCCATGATTAAATATTTGATTGGCTAGGCTATGGATCGAGTAAAATATTAAATATTGGCTCAGTTTCATTGATTTTGTTTAGTTATTTCAAGTTCTACGAATTAAGCGTAATTATAAATTTTTTTTTGTCATTTTAACAAATTATCATTAAACAATATTTTAGAGAAATATAAGCTTAAATTAAATAGTTGAACAGATTATACCAAAGATTTAGTTTTGCAAAGAAATTTAAATGTAAGCTGAGTTTGAGAACAACCTATTCTCTTTTAATAGTTTTGTCTAATTCTTGTTTTTGAGAGATACATAAAATTAATTTATTGAACCAATATAAATAATTTTTTTTTGTTCTTCCAAGTCTATATAAATTAACTAAATTTTAACTAAAGAGACAAACATACAAAGTCAATTTGATAATTTCTTATCAGATATTACAAAAGATGCTGATTATAAGCACCAATACATGGTAATATCGAGCAACATTTACGCCTAATGAGGTTATAATTTCTTGTTTGCCTATTATTGAAAGAGTAAGTCCATGTGATAAATGGTGTTAATGGCTAGTTTAACATCAAAAATTGATCTCACTGTGTTCTTGTATTTTAGTGTCTGAAATTTACTAAACACTTTTGGTTAATGTGTGATTTAAGTAATTATAAAAAGAAAAAAAACACAAAATTAGAAATTCAATAGATCGCATGAAGCGTAAAAAAAGGATGTAACTCGCAATTTTAAGGCGGTCACAGGTTACAATTAATGTCTCCCAAAAATTTCAATAAATGTTTGAACTCTTCGGTTCTTTGTCTGGCTAATATGTCTTTTAGTTTGAATTCGGAGAAAATTGGATAGCTACATTAAGGAGTGTTCCAATAAGCGAGTTTATTCTGTAATCCATCCTATCCTATAAGAACAGTATTAAAACAAAAATATATTTTGAAATATGTTAAATTGTGCCAATTTAAATATAAAGGCAACAGAAAATAATTGTGAAGGACAAAACTACAAAAATTAGTGTGGTGCAAGGTATTCTTGTATAAAAAAAAGAAAGAAAAAAAACCAAAAACAAATAAATTAAAATGGGGCAAAAATCAACATCGAGGTCTAACGGCAAATTAAATAACATTCTAGAATCAGAAAATTCTACTACGAAAGATATTATGTCAAATAAAAGAAACAGTGGATGGGCTTGTTAGAGATAATGTTAAAACAAAAACTGACGTCATGATATTATAGGAAGATGTTGAAATACGTAACCGTGATATAGATACTATGAGAGACGAACTTAATTATTTTCATCAAAAAGAAATCACGCTGGATGTTGTAATATATGGTCTTCCAAATGGAGACTCACACAATTCAGATAATTCCTTGTATAAAATTTTGGAATATTATGTATTCAATATACAAGCTGTAAAGGTTGTATTCACAAGAGTAATAACGTCATCAACAGGTGGTACTCGACTCGGTTTCAATGATTTACAAAACAAATCCCGATTGTTGGATAAAATACGAAGCTTTGGGCCTCTAAATGCTCATCAAATAAATCCGGGGAAACAACAGACTACCACCGATGACCCAACAAACAGAAAGCAAATCTATATGCATACGTGAAAGGCTCACCACTACAAATATGTTATTATTAAAGCAATTGAATCAGTTAAAAAAACATCCTAACAAAATAATTGTGCATGCATATTATCGCAATGGTCGAGTCCTCGCTAGAAAAACAAACAAAGAAAAAGCAGTTGTAATTAAATCAATAACCGACATTGAAAAAATTAGCAAACACAACAACACTAAAAAACAGATGATGACCCGCAAACAAACATATACTAAAGATACATGTTAAACCGAAAGTGGTCTGACTGAAAACGTCCGAGATAAATTCAACATGTACACGGCGACTTGACTGAAAGCAAAGATTATTAGCAAGAAGATCTTCTTGTTAATAATCTTTGCTTTCAGTCAAGCCGCCGTTTTAATGTTGAATTTATCTCGGACATTTTCAGTCAGACCACTTTCGGTTTAACATGTATCATTAGTAATAGCTATTGCAGAAGAAGAAGCAAACTGGTAGCCGCAAGTGTAAATTCAAAACAGTCGTAAATTTAATTAAATCTTTTTGTTATTATTATTATCTTATTATATTTAATTGTCAAATAACTACAAACTGAATTCATTTATATTATTTATTATCTTTTCTTTTCCTTATTTTTAGCGTATAAAGGAATATTTTACAGTTAATATTAGTAATTAGCTTCATAGAAATATTATCTAATATGGATGAATCTGACAGGTGCGTTATTGAATTGAGTGAACATAAAAAGTTGTTAAATCAGTGTATTGCCGGTAACCTTCGAATCTTATACTTCAATATGAATAGATTGAAGAATAAAATTAAAAAAATTGAGGAGTTTTTGTTCACATTATGCGAACCAATCGACATAATTGTGCTTACGGAAACATTCTTTTGTTATGAAGATACTCAACATGTATTGTTATCTAACTATGTATAATGCATTTCATATTTGTCGAGAAAATCGAAATTTAGGAATTGTTACTATACTCACAAATATAACTCTTGATTTTGATCTTAACTATTCAATACTAACAGGCCTTTATAGACCTCCTACATATGACTCTAATACGGTTGATATTTTCCTTGAATACTTCGATAACTTACTACCAAAGTTTCCGAAATCAATTGTAATAGGTGATGTGAATTTAATTAAACTTATTAAACGCTTCTGATTCAAATGTTGTGGACTATCTTACAGTTGTTCAAATGAATTATTTTCGGGAAGTAAAGAAAGTAGATGCCAAATTTGCGACCAGATTTTCTAACTCAAACGGAACAATTATTGATCATATATTGTCTTCAGTTAATTATAATTATATTCCTTTAATAGAAGATACTATTTTGAGTGACCATCAATATATGCTGATTAATTGCAGTGTGGCGAAAAAAATAGCAGTAGTAAATTTTTATTGAAGACTAATTATCGTGCCATACAACAATTTGTTGACGCTTTTGATTTTTCGGGATCCAATTTTAAAAGCTTTTATTATGAACTTACTGAAATAATAAACCAAAATTCAAAGAAAATACTTAGCCAAAATCGTGAGTATACTGCAAAATAGAAAAAATGGAGGTGTGGCCAACACACGACTTTCTTTTCTGGAATTTTTTTTTTTTTTAATTTTTTATTTTTATTTTATTTTGTTTTAATTTTTGGAAACATTTTGTATTAAGTAGTTTTTTGTAAACCTTATACTTTTTAAGATATTTGCAAAATAAATTTTTTGGACCAAGGGAGTGGCCACTTGCGGTTAGCCGATTTGGAGTAAAATTCAATGGGACCTCCCAATTTATCAAAAAAGCTTAAATCTAAAGTTTCAGTTCGATTGGTTAAACCATCTGGGCTGTAGAGAGGACACAGACTGACAGACAGACACCATTTCGAAATCCACTTTTTCGGACTCAGGGGACCACAAAACAGATAAATCTCTAAAAATCTCAAGGTCCAAAATTTTCATGATTACTATACTTTATTTTACTAGAGTAAAAGAAAGTAAAAAGTCTATCAATATCAAATTAAATATTGGTAATAAAGTTGTCGACTAAGAAATTGAGGTTGCAGCGCAATTTAATGAATTCTTTAATGAAGTGGGCTCGGAAAAGAAAAATCTATTGGTACAAAGTGTAACCACGAGTAATTGTCTGTACGATGAATCGGTTTTGCCACGGTAATCATTGCGATCCTTCGATCTAGTAACACAAGATGATATATCCAATAGCATCTTGAATTTGAAATCTAAGGGCGCCCCTGGTTACGACAATATTTCAACAGGAATTATTAAGCAAAGTATAAACCGTTTGGTACCAATAGTTACTTCTGCTGTAAATAGTGCGATCGAGGAAAACATTTTTTCGGATAATTTAAAGGTTGCAAAAATTACTTCTATTTTTAAAGGCGACTCAAGAACCAATCCAAGAGATTATCGTCCCATATCAGTCCTACCAGTATTTTCCAAAATTATCGAACGCGTTATACATAAGCAAATAACTAGTTACTTTAACGGAACATGATCTTATTAACAGACATCAATATGGATTTCAACAAAACAGTGGCACTTTGCCTGCCTGCCCGTATCTGATAAAGACCTTGAACATGAATTTGGAAATTAACAGGAAAGTTGGAGTTTTATTTGTTGACCTTTCCAAAGCATTTGAAAATGCTTTTTTTCTTAATTTATATTAATGATATATTTTTTAAACCCCCAAAAGGCACACTTCAAGTTTTTGCCGATGATGCAGCCATTATAAATAATTCCAAATCAATGATTGAAATGAAAACTGATATGTTATCAGATTTAACCACCTTAGAAAATTACTTAAACCAAAACCACTTAAAAATTAATACAACAAAGACCAACTTCATGATGCTTTTGGAAAACTAACTTTCGATCCAGATGTATTTTCGGAAATCATGTTAAATGGTGATATTATTAGGAAGGTCGATAAGTTTAATTATTTGGGTCTTTATATGGATGATCGTTTGAGTTTGTTCCATCATTTACAAAAAATTAAGAGGAAATTGGTCCTGTTAATAAGTGTTTTCCGCCGTACTAGTAAATTTATTATAGAAATTGTTTTGGCAAATATTTATTTGTCTTATATACACTCTCATCTAAATTATTTAATTCCAGCATATGGATCAGCTAATAAAACATCTATTCAAGAATTACAACTTATACAGAACAAAGCAATCAAAGCAATTTTTGATCTAGGAAACGTACACCTTCTATCCATCTGTATTCAGAGAAGATTCTACCATTACATAAATTGGTCGATTAGGAGTTCAATCTTCTGGTATATAAAATTAAAAACAATATGATAAAGTACAATATGCCAGTTCCATTGAATATTGAAGTGTCAGGAAGAGAAGGGAGATTTGCGCACCACTTCCGACCTCCACCTAATTTTTTACATGAAACCTAACAGAATAGCTTCTTTTATAAAGGCTTGCAATTTTATAATAAGCTACCAGAATATTTTAAACAACTCCCTTTGGGTTCTTTTAAAAACAAAGTATGATCTATGTTATTTAGCGAATACGTGCGTGAATATGAAATTAGTCATTAATCCAATACACATCATTTTATGTTTGCATTTAAACTAGTTCCCAACTGTTATGATTGAAACATTAGCATACGAGTACATATTGGATATTACAAATATGAAGAATTGATATATATATATATATATATATATATATATATATATATATATATATATATATATATATATATATATATATATATATATATATATATATAAATTGAAATAGTACATAATATTCCTTTTAGTAAATAATTTCTTATCTTTCTCTTATTTTTAAATTTAAACCAATGTTTGTGACAGTTTTGTATTAAAAAAAAAAAAAATTGAGAATATTTTTAATCCTTGAAAACTGACCACAGACTTCCCAGTGATAGATCCAGCAGCATTTTTACAGCCGGCTAGGTTGCAATGGTGGGGGGAGTTTTTTTCTGGATCACTAGGAAGCTTGATTAATATGCTGTAGGACAAATAAAAACTGGTTGTGTTTCTGGCTCGAGATCACTGTTTCACCACCAACAGAAATAGAACTAACTTAACGTATCATTTTGTTACACGCGACACTTAGCTGAAAAATGAAACATTAATTTTGAAAACAATTGAAAAACCGTTAATTACTGAATCAATTCATAAACAAATTAATTTATTAAATTCAAAAGAAAATTAATCACTTAAATGAAATATTCATTGATGAACCAAAATAAAATAAAATACACAATCAAACCGTTACCCAAAAAAAATGCATTCTTACTCCTAATACCTAACTAGCTAATTAATTCTAAAATCTTAAATAATAATTAACAGTAACTAATGTCTAAAAATGAAAGATATCAATTAATATAAATAAAATAAAAAAAAACATATTCACAATTTGTGGATGTGGATTATTCCGTGTTGTAACTTTTTTTTTTTTTTTTTGTTGCGTGAAGGACATCCGAAGCGGCAACCTTCTTATTTTTCTGTTTGTTTGGTACACGTTTTGTTCATGTTATGTAACAGGAATCATCCTACCCAATTTTCACTTCGCAATTTAACATGTGATGTGATTTTGTTATTATTTAGATATACTTATTAGAACTTATCGTACCATATTTAATAGATAATTAACTTTATGTTTTTTTTTAACATATTATACTGAATAGTAACACTGATTAGTCTTTTACTGTTGTTTCGGTTTATTAGTGGGTACCATTATCCATTATGCCACTATCAAACTTAGATGGTAAACTTATCACTTTAATGTTTGTTTAGTTTCCTTGTTTTTTTTTTTTAATTTTTTTTATTTTTATAATCGTCACGATAATCACGGTTGATCACAATTCAACGATATACGTATTATCACTATCGTTTATTCTAAAATCTTAATTATCAAAGTTTATTAAATAGTATATTATCTTAATTTAAACTTATAATTATATCAATTCAAGTATTCACTTATAGTAATTACTATCTATTTTGTTCTTGTTTTATTTTTAATTTTGTACTTTTTATATTGTTTTTATCCAACAAGTAAATCGAACCAAAAATAATTTTCCGACTCCCCGCATTTCATCTCGACCATCCCATCTTCAGCCCGTTTTTTTCTATCTTCGTTCCGTTTCATTTTTTTTTTTTTTCGTTTTATTATTCCCCAACACATTTGAACAATCCAACTGTTATCTCATAAATTTATATTATTGTAGCGCTAATCTATTGATCACCTGTACAATATTCATTATTAAAGCTCTATCAAGCAAGAATACATTTTTTTTATAACGTGAGCATAGGTACAGTGCAGGAATCAATTTTTTTCCCTGTATAGTCCGACAATGTCAATACGGTGTAGTGAACGAACTATGATATACCAATATTTTTTTATTTAAAATCTAAAAACCCATTATATCCCGCAATTCCCTGATTGCCACAAATCGTGGGGCGGACCCAGCACCCTAGATAAGTCTCAGAGCCGGGCATTCAACCAACGGTTTAAACAATTCTCAAAAACCAGACAATATAAACTTATAGGCACAAAATAATAAATTATGAGCTAGCGAAACATTAATAACATATACATATACGAGTATGTATATAGGATATACGAGTAGATAACCATAAATTCTTACATTTTTTAAATTGCAAACGGAAATTACAAAATTCACCTTATATCTTTTGCATGACAAATACCTAAGATCTTTCCATTCGCACCACCGAGCTCGTAAGCTACTTGCCCAATTTTTCTTATCACAGTTGCTTTGACAAATTTCGGGGTTAATTTAGCACAAAAGTTGTTTCCAGCATTACTTTTTGGAAAATTTCAAACGAAAACTTGCTGTCCCGATGAGAACGTTCGAGGCTTACTTCTAAGATTGTACTGACTAGAGTTCCGATTATAAGCATTTCTGAGGTGCGATAAAACAAGTTCCTGTGCATTTGACAACCGAGCAACATTATCTCCCGTAGTGAAATATCGATCTTCCAACAAATTAAAGTTCCTCATTAAGCCATACGACGAACCGTGACTTATCATATATTGACCAAACGTAAGAAAATACGGAGAAAACCCCGTCGAGGAATGGGTTACGTTCCTCAATGCCGAGCCAATTTTGTTCAAGTACATATCCCAATGCTTATGATTGTCAGCAATATAAGCCCGTACAGCGGAAATAATCGTGCGATTTACCCTCTCCGATGCATTTGATTGGGGAGAGTAGTGTGCGGTAAATTGCTGCGTGACTCCATAAGTTTTAAGAAAATCTGCTAGTAAATTTGATCGGAATTGCTTTCCATTGTCCGATACTAGCCATTCTGGAATTCCAAATATATTAAAAACTCTTTTCTTTAAAAAGGAAACAACGCCTTTGGTGGTGGCGTTCTTAAGCGGCTCCAACAGGACAAACTTCGTATAATGGTCTAATACAACCAACAGGTAGGTATTTCCGTTAGTACTGCGCGGGTATGGTCCTAAGAAATCAATAAAGAGTCTTTGGAATGGTCGATACACCCCTCGATAATTTCCCATCTCAGGCTGAGTGATGTAATTTGTAGGTTTTATCTTCTTGCACATTTCACAATTGTGAATATAGGTACGGATATCACGGGACATGGTGGGCCAATAGAACTGTCGCTGTAAAACTTCTAAAGTTTTCGCGAACCCGAGATGCGCGCTTGTTGGAGCATTATGTGCTTTTTGTATAAGACCTAGTATTAGTGGTTCCGGAATCACTAATTTCCAGTGTGAAAAATCAGATATTTGGTCTTGATCTGCATTAAAGAGTACATACAATTTACCGTCGAATTCTCTGTAATTGGATTTGATGTTTGGATTTTCCTTTAACGCCTTAACTCTGCCAACGTAAATATCATCCTTAAACGCCTCATCGTCAAGGTCCACTTGCAGAGGAGGCAAACTCGCACCACCATCACCGATAACATCAGAGTTAATGAGAGCTTCAAGATGTATTCTGGATAGGGCATCCGGAACGACGTTTAGAGCTCCCTTGCGGTACTCAATATTAAAATTAAAGCCTTGTAACTTGAGACTCCGTCGCGCGAGTCGTCCGGATAAATCCCTCTGATCCATTAGCCATCGGAGACTCGAGTGATCGGTGATTATAGTGAAAGCGGACCCCTCCACATATGGCCTGAATTGTTTCACGCTCATTACCGCGGACAACCACTCGAGCTCTGTTACGCTGTACTTACGTTGTGCAGAGTTCAGCTTATGCGAATAATACGCGATAGGATACTCAGTACCGTCATCCAAACGCTGAAACAAAACACTCCCGATTCCACAATTACTGGCATCACATTGGATGTAAAAGTGTTTCGTGAAGTCAGCATTGCGAAGGACGGGTGCTGTTGTTAAAGAGGTTTTCAGAAGACAGAATGCCTTTTGGGCTTCATCATTCCATGCTAATTTTTGATTGCGTTTTGAAAGATCAGTAAGAGGAGAGCATATCGTGGCAAAGTTACAGATAAATCGATGATACCACCCTGCCATTCCCAAAAATCGTCTTAGCTGTCGGGTGGTTTTGGGAGTTGGATAGTCCGTTATCGAGGTCACCTTTTCCGGTGAATGCAGTTTTGTCCCTTGATTGTGGATCCAGCGGGATCTGCCAGAAGGCATCTTTAAGATCTATAGACGAGATGTACTTAGTGTGTTCTAGCCTACTAAGCAATCCAGCTATTAATGGCAATGGATATGCATCCTTGACAGTGACTGCATTCACTTTCCGAGCGTCAAGACATAGCCTCACCTTACCAGTGCTCTTGCGAACAAGGGCGACAGGTGAAGACCATGCACTCTGACATTCTTCTATAACCCCCAACTCCAACATTCTATCCAACTCCTTGTCGATCTCTGCCTGAATCGCTGGTGATACTTGATAGTAACGTTGTTTTACAGGCACAGCATTCCGAACATCGATGGTATGAGAAACAAGACTCGTTCTTCCTAAACCATTTTTAGTGGAACATGGGAACATGGCGATTGTTTTGCCCAGTTGGTTTTCTTGTTCAGGCAGGAGTTCGTGACGATTACTTGGAATGACAGTAGGCTCTTGTATGTCCAAAGAACTAATTATAATAGGCCTAAGACCAAAAGCATCGCAAAAATCTATTCCAAGATAAAGCGGTTGTACTAGACCAGGAGCTATATGGAAACGTATACGCTTTACTGTTCCTTGATAAGAGACCGGAAGAACAACATGGCCCAGGATGGGTTGTTTTTCGCCACTTGCGGTTTGTAAGAAAGAAGGTAGCTGATGAACTTTAACTTTGGTTTGTTCCAGAAACTGTTCCGAACCAGTTCCAAGCACGCTGACATTAGCTCCACTATCTAATAGGCCGGTGTAAGGTGTACCGTTGATAAGAACCTGAGCATAAGGTCGCTTGTCATTTTGTAAATTAAAAACGGATTCAGAGATCATTTTTCGGATTTGGTTTCACAAAGTCCAGTAGCGAATAGATCGACTTGGGTTCGCTTTGGCGTGTACCGTTAAGGTTTGTGTTGCCTGATCAGCAGTATATTGTGGAGGATATTCCGAATCATGCCCGGAATTAAATAAATTTGACGAATGATAAGGTAAATGATTGTTAAAGGGACGTTGGATAATAGAAATATTATGAACATCTTTTGGAACTAATGCCAACCCTGGTAGAGCTCGGGACATGTTTTGGAAGCTACTTCCTCTGATTGCGTCCTGGGTGTCTGTGTTGCTTGGGCAAAAGGAACTCCAGGTTGTTTCATTTGCCTGCGTTGGTTTTCCGTCATTAATGCATTACAGTTTAGGCAATTAGGTTTTAATACATTGGGTGCCCCGCATCCATAACAATATTTTTCGGATCCCAAATTACTGACATATCCAGTTTGGGGAGGCAAGTAGGCGTGTCGTGCTTGAACATGTTTAGGTTATGTTAGGTTATGTTTGGAGGTGATTTTCGGTATATAGGTGCATTTAATTGGCTTCCAACTCGACTATTTGATACGGCATTAACCATAGGAGACGCCTGCGATGTTTCCCACCTGTGATATACAGGTTGATAGTTTTGCGGTGTGTTAAAATGGTTAGAATACTCCGGTAGATTGGAAACATCTGAAATTTCATAGACAAGCTTACGATGCGTTTCATGGTAATAATACACTCGCTTCCAGGTGTCTTCGATGTCGATACATTGATTAACGAGGTCAGGAACGGATAGTATTTTCCGATCGGCCAACTTTAACTGCAATTCAGGACTCATATTTTGACGTAAAATAAAAAAAATCTCTGATTCTGGCAACGGTTGGTTAAGAGACAAAGTTGCGTCTAAAATTTCGGAATAAAAATCCATAAAACTTTCTCTCGGCTTTTGTTTTCTAGCCACAATGGTCTGTCGAATTCCAAAATCTGTTCTTCGGTCTTGAAATCTGTTACGCATGTCTGTCGTCAAATTTCCCCACTGAACGAAACCATGGCGTTCCAGATAGGACCAGTACCATTCCAGGGCGGTTTTTCGCAATAAAATGTGTAAATCGTTTACTAACTTCTCCAATGGAATTTTATTAGACCGAGCTAAATGTTCAACACGATATAAAAATCGATCGATGGGTGGGCCGTTGGGTGATCCATCGAATAGTACGTTCCATTTATGGATAGGTAGTAAGGCCGAATGTAAATTACTAAGATAATTTGGTGATTCCTGTGTTTGATTGACAGATCTCTGAATTGGCATTACACAATCACCATAACACCTTGCTGAAAATTTTCGTTAGGTGGCAAATTAACCTCTGGCGTACTACGGATTATTGGATTTAATGGATTTGGATTATCTATAGGTGGTTTATTGTTACCTACTGCAATTTTCCGAGCCAGTTCCATGAAATAAGCCAGTTCTTCCGTCGAAATACAATTTATCACCTGGTGTGAAGTAGTCGCAGATATTTCACCGTCTTTAGAATTACGAGAATCGATATTAACTGAATTCATAGGGGTCACCGACTTCGAATGTCTTTGAATAACATCCGATAACAGGTTGGACTTACTGGTCGATGCGACCGGAAGCGATTGTGACTGTAATACCGATGACGTACTTGGTTGAACGGGTTTAGTGATTTGGTCTATCGAGTCAGATTCGGATTTCTCGGAACTTGTTTCATCTTTTTCTTCTGAATTAACAGAATCACCTAATGCCTCGGAAACCGATTTTTCAAAGTCGTCGACCGATAATTTGGCATCCAACAACGAGTTAACGGCTTCTAACACTTTATCACATGCGGATAACATGGAAGCCGATTTGTCTCGACAACTAGAAGAATTATGAACAAGATGCTGTAATCGTCCGGTAATATGTAATATCCTTGAGAGGAGACTTTTCAACATTTCTTGACGTTGCTCCATCTCAATTTCGCTAATTTCGCTCACTTGGGGCTTCAGCTCTTTTAATTTGTTGGAACATATTTCGAGTTCCTTTTGAGGAGCTTTGCGAGCAGCGTTGTGAGGTTTTTCAGGTGGCAATCTTGAACCTGCCGATTCATCTTGTAAGTACTCTCTGAGTATTCTTAGTTGTTCTAGCAATGAGCCAAAAATTTGGCGTATTACGCATTCTATTTCTAATTCGTCGATACTTAAACAGGTTGGGTCCATTGTGATTGAACGGTTAAAAAAAATTGGAAAAGTAAATTGGTGAATAATGAATTTCTTATAATGTAATTAGGTACCTTAATAAACGTACGAAAAAAAATGTATATAAAATTAAAAATAATATTAAGAAGAAAAATTATAGAAAAATAAATATGTATATGTTTGTTTATAATAATATTGAATACATGATCTATTGGTGATGAACGCAGAAATCCCGAAACCTATACATTGCATAATAACATTGATTGATAAAAAAAATTTACCATATAAAAAAATGTATGTATGTACAACCCACCATTTTCTGCTCAAACATCTAGGTCACAAATCAAGCAGCCAGTTTGCTAGCTGGTACGGATGTTACTTGAAAAACGATCGAAGGTTATAACATCAATAACCCAGTCAATATTAACACAAATAAATCTAATTTCCAACATATTTGGAATAAAGCATAAAGCAGAAAATTTGTGCGACTGTGTCGATAATTTTAAAGGAAACCTGTAATATTTTCTTATTATAAAAAATGTATTCTCATTTTTGAAAAAAAAAATAACAAAAAAAAAAAAAAAAAAAAAAAAATCAGAACTTTCACTCATTTTGATACTGGGAATTGTCAACGCATTCTCTACATTGTCAATATTGTCTGCATTGTCGACGTTATTTTTTGGATTGTCTACATACATTGTCTACACGAGTAGACAATTAATTAATTACTTCATGAAGAATAAGCGGCACAACACTGCATTTGTGCAGTTTGTGTTTTTAAAATAAGAATGTTAATTCTGGAATACAATGTTGTGATAGACTTTGATATATTTTCACCTTTCTGTTTCGTGAATTGTGCCTCTTGATGACAAGTTTTTTATACAAATATTGATGTAATTTAGTATTTTGTTTAAACGTTTACATGTTGTATTGAAATGTAAATTAATTTTAGATTAATTTAGATTATCGCAGATTTGAGAGATTTCTCCTCATACGTGCTGTAGAAATGGCATAATTTTTAATAAAAAAGGGTGTATCAACATATTTAAGCGTACTTTGTAAGAAAACGAAACCAGATGATATGCTGATTTTTTGGTCTGTCCAATAGAACTAAATGAGGAACAATGAAAAATGCACATTGGAGAAAATTCAAAAGTAACATAGGAAATTTTGGAAAGGAAGAAATAAAACATGGTAAGATTTGTATAATCACTAATCAATTGCCATTAAAATGACACCAACTGTATAATTTACGGATAATTAGCTTTTTTTAAATCATAACATGATTTCCAAAAGTTTGTGATTTGATTGATTTTTCACCATACATACATATGTATATGAAAAAAAATAGGAATATAGAAAAAGCGTTTAACATATTTTTAAAGGATTTTTTTTAAGATCTTTTACGAAAAAATGCCTAAAAATTATAAACTTTGGAATTTGAAAATTTAAACAATTTATTGTCTTTTGTACGATGGCCCCGGACTTATGGAAATGTGGGGATTTTGAAATTTGCATTTTATTTTATTAATTCCGGCCAAACCAGTAATATCGATAATAACTAACAGGTAAGAGCTTTTCGATGGTATTGACAAAACATAATTCTAAAAATTTCAAAAATCTTCTATAAATTCGAAGAATTCAAATAACCTGTATGTGAAAAATTTCAAAAAATTCGAACCACCAACAAATTGTTGTATTTAGAAATATATAAATTATAAAGATTTTCGAGGATTGCTACAAACAATATATTTTTTCAGTATTCAGTGCTAGCAGGTTGCATGATCAAGATTCTTTTTGAGATTTTGATAAAAATTTTGAGAACTTTCCATCATTGAATTATTGAGAATTTTGGATATTCTTTTCTTGTTTAATTATTATAATTATTAGCGTGTTTCGGGAGGACATAATTATGCGGCTCATGGTTCCCAATAAGGATTTCTGATTGTCCACGTATAAATATAAATTATCACCATTTTTAATCAACCGTGGCTCAGAAAATAAAAAGATTACCCATAACATTCCTTTGGCAGCTTGCGATGTTGATTCGTTTTCGGATTGTCTTGTTGATCAAACCCCACTCATTTTTATTTTTCTAATTTCCAGTTTAGATCTCTTATTATCTAATTTACAAAATGAACTTCAAATTTTGAGTCGCCTTGCAATATTTTGTAAGCGGCAAATACGTCTGAGTGTAAGAGAAAATTCGACGACACAGCTAAAGTCAGTCTAAACCAAATCACCCAAAAATCAAAACTGAAAAATAACATTATAATAATAATATTTCATAAAAAAAACTTTCAAGACGTAAAAAACGAATAACATTCATTCACCCAATGAACTTCTAATACAATAGTTTAACTGTAAACATTTTGTCAATATGTATACAACTTAATCGTACAAATTTCAAACCATTTTCCAATATACATATAATATGGATAAGATTTCTTTTCTGCTTTTACCACAAACTCAATTTAAACGAAAGAAATAATAAAAATAAAATCATACAATTTCTAAGAAGCTGTGAGTATCCCCATTCCAAACCATCGCGCATGAAACATTGAAACCAAAGTAATATATGATAAAGTGGAATAATTCCTAACATAAAGATAAGAATGAATTATAAAAATGCTAAGACGAAAGAGAAAAACAATAAGTAAATAAAAATCAAAGTGTATTAAAGACGATCAATGGTGATCATCATCATCTCTTAATAAAATAAAAAAACCAAAGCGAACAAAGCGCACGCCTTTGATCTTAATAAATAAAAGTTTTTTTTTTTTTTTTTAATTTTCCTTTTATAATGTCGTCTTTATATGGTTTGGTTTAAATAAAATATTTAAATAATAATAATAATAATATTGATAATAGTTATAATAATTCAAGGATGTTGGTTGAGGACTGATCTGATTACATGATAATCGTATGGAAGGTTGTAAAACAAGAAAAACGCATATATTCGATTCATATAGGGAGTATGGTGAGACAAGCAAAACAAAAACAAAAAAAAATTACCATTTTGCATCATCATCAACGTTTTGAAGGAAACTCCCATTTACTTTAATTTTTTTATTTTTTTCGTTTAGTTTTTAATTGAAAATTGTGTTTTCTCATAAAAATGAGATCAATGCATGTGAATTTATTTGATGATCATAAATTACGAGTCCAATACAAAAATAGTTTTGCATTTCTATAATGTAACTGAGTTACGTGATTTTCTCTCTATACATGTTGAATGCTGTTCACATGTTACTACAGGTATGTATGTGGTATGTATATTTATTAGGTTTTTAGTGGCGATTGGTTTTGCACCACAAGACTCGTTTAACTTTTGCGCAACGCAAATTAAAATGAAAATTGTTAGAAGATTGATTTTGTTGCTATTTGTTCCGTTATTAATTATAGAAATTACACAGCATTAGCTAATGATTACATTATGAATTTCTATTTAAAATCTGCACACCATTCACTATTTAAAGACATCATTAAATATACTACATCCAATTTAAGAGACTATGAACTATATAAGTTAATAATCCATAATTACTGTAATAATGTGTAAATATTCTTATTTTAATTAAAATAAAAATATTGTTATTTCTTAATACCACATGCAAGTATGTTGTATACATTGTGAAGATACATACTATATGTACAACGATATAAAAATATTAACTTTTATTTTTTAATTTTCGTTTTTAAATCTTAAGCAAAAGATTTACTTTACTCTGTGTGTAATCAAGATAACAGCCGCTATAGTAAATAAGTGTGATGTACAGCAGGATATAATTTCGTAATAGGTGAAAGTATGACATTTTGACAAAAAAACTATTAATTTTAATTAATTATCGTTAAGGCAAACGAGTAACTTTTATATGATTTTTAAAGCATTCAACAATAATGTGGTATGGTTACCGACCTCGTTACACTATTAGCAGGAAGTAAAATTTTATAATATTTATGCATAAAAAAATCTAAATCTTTTCTGAAGAATACAGCCAAGGAACAGGTGACACCTCAAGTTCTCAAAACTAAAGCATGAGCTATTTTATATATCGAAATTTGGTATCTACGTAGTTCACATTTACATCAAGGTGATTTTATGCAAACTGACGACAGACAAATACGAGAAAAATTTGATTTAAGAAAAATGTTTATTAATGTTTGGAAACAAAAAAAAATGGAGGTGTGGCCAACATACGACATTCTTTTATGAACAGAGAATTTTGAGAATTTTTTTTTTTTTTTTAAATTTTTGGAAACATTTTGTATTATGTAGTTTTTTGTAAACCTTATACTTTTAAAGATATTTGCAAAATAAATTTTCTGCACCAAGGGAGTGGCGAATTCCGGTTGACCGATTTGGAGTAAAATTCACTGGGACCTCCCAATTTATCAAAAAAGCTTAAATCTGAAATTTCAGTTCGATTGGTTAAACCATCTGGGCTGTAGAGAAGACACAGATCGACAGACAGACTGACAGACAGACACCATTTCGAAACCCACTTGTTCGGATTTAGGGGACCTCAAAACAGATAAATCTCTAAAAATCTCAAGTTCCAAAATTTTCATGATTACTATACCTTATTTTACTAGAGTAAAAGAAAGTAAAAATGGATCATAGAAAGCGTTAGGGTAGGGAGAATTTGAAGAAATAGGCTCTGACACTACCGAGACCGAGAACAGACGTAAGAAGGTACCATAAACAACTGTACAACAAAACTAATACAGAAACCAAACAAGCAAGAGACAGATAAAAGGAGGAAAACTTTATATTGTAAGCAGAGGAATTTTCCCCGGAATGATCAGAACTATACAACCACGACCAATAATGAAATGCAAAATAGGAAATTCCATATGAGCACGGTGGGTATATAGATACTTATGAGAATCAATATACTATACATATAAATATACGTAAGGTATCGGATATCAAATGTTCCTTGCCTCTGTTGGTTTTAAGAAGCTTTTGACTGCCTGAACTGGGAGAACTATTTAGCACACGAAGCTTTAAAAAAATGATAAAGAAGAGTCAGAAAATTTAAATTTTGTCGATCACATTTGTCAATCCCTCAAAATAATATCCAATCAAAGAACATACGGCCAAATTGGAAAAAATGGTTAATTGGTTAAAACATATTAAGATTTCCAGGTAGCATTGCGTTTATAGTAACCAGTGGAAGGATAAAACTAAAGTCTCTCCTCAAAAACACTAGAAATAGATAACTATGAATAAAATCCGAAAAACTTAAGTACAAAGACCAAAAAAGGTAGTTTTTGAGAACACAAAACCAAAAACCAAAGAGCAATGAAGAAGTATTTTAACAGGTAGTTTCGCTAAAGAAATGGGGGTAAAACTTCTGAATAAGTGAAACGTGAAAAAACGTCTAAAACCAAACACCAAGTTTAAAAAGTGGGACATGTTATTGTTAGATTGACAACAAAGTTAATAAAAACTCAATATAAAACAGATTCCTTAAGATTGTCATTTGTTTAAGAAGCACGGGTTCGAAAAATTTAAAATTTAATTTTAGGCCGCAGCCAACACCATCTCCTTTTTCTACAAATTTGATGGGCAAGTCAAGATGTCCAGTCAATCAACATTGATAGGAAAGTTCTAATCTGCAAGTGGTGTGTAACGTAACAACACTTTAGCTTTAAGAAAATACTACGATAAACGAATTTCTCGTGTTTGAGCTGTGTTGCACTAAGTTTCGATTTAGTTCAATATTTTTGATGATGGTGATTCCTTTCCACCTCTACATTTGAAATCAAACCTTTTCAAAATATAATGGCTGGAATACGAATAAATAAGTGAAATGTTTCCCTATAGTACATTTCTAGTAAGAACTTCTTACTTATGTCAAATTCTTTTCGCCAAAAAAAATTGATGTACATCGAAAATCGTGTACTTTTCGTCAAAAAACATCAATGTTTCTTCGATGTACATCAATTTTACGAAATGTATATTTTTTCATAAATCAACTACAACAACAAATTAGAAACGTAAATTTTTAGTTGTCAATTAGAGTTTTTGTATCTTGATTTTTAATAATTTTAAACTATTTTAATCGTATTAAATAAAGTTTTCAATATAAACAGTTTTTCCCGTCTAGATTTTTTATCCTTTTATTTGTTGTGCTTAATTATTTTAATTGAATTAAATAAAGTTGTCAATGTTCAGCGACGAAGCCTAAAATAAAGAAAAGAGAAGACACAAAGAATCATTAAAATCAACAGCAAAGCAAATTGCACTTATCTGAACAGCTGATCCACCGGGGCACATCAAATCCACAATTGTTAAGTTTTTTAGCTGAAATATGTTCAAAGTTGTTTAATTAAGTAATTACTAATATGTATAAATTTATTAATAATTCGATTTGTATAATATTACCTTTAAGAGTTTTTCCGATCAAGAAATTGTTTATTTACATACTGTGAAATTTTTGACAGATCGAAAATAGACACCAAAAGTAGGTACTAGATTATTGCGATAAACTCAAACAAATGTAGTACTAATATTATGTTTAAAATGTTTAAAACCAGATGTCCTGATAGTAGTTGAGCAAATTTGTAAATAAAAAAAGGAAAAACTCTTCACTTGTGTAAATTGTAGTCAACCTGAAAACATCAAAAAACAAAAAAAAGAAAAGCGAATAAAATTTAATATTCAAAGAAACGTGATTTTTACTTACCTGAGCATACCTGGACATCCGCATACCGCCACGGATATTTTTACTACGCACACTATACCTGGACACGATTAAACCAACCACCGAAATCTGTTGAAACTTGGAAATTAACACGGACACGAAAACCATTTGGCTACTTAGTTGGAATTGAGGTTAACACACCGCGTGTTTTTGAGAAGTACAAAATTTACAAACGAACCAAACATTCATAGTAAATTGTAAGTATATTACCTCAATTGATTAAGTGACGCAATTATTTATGATCCGTAGAGCCGGATCTCAAGCATTATTAGGAAATTATTCACGGCGAAGATAAAACGCTGTCGTTTCAAATTTTGATCATAATCTCGATTCACGGGGTTATTCAGTCAATATAAACAGTTTTGGCCGTCTCGATTTCGAATCGATTTTTATAGTGTTTTGTGTCCGAGTGAATTCAGTGTTTTGTTCTGAAATTTGAATAAAATAAATATATAATTTATAGAACAATTATGGAAGAGGTAATTGCTGAATTGGTGGCATCTTCATCGTCAAAATTAAAATAATTAAACACAACAAACAAACAAACAAAAGAATAATAAAAATCGAGACGGAAAAAACTGTTTATATTGAAAACTTTATTTAAACGATTAAAATAATTAAACAACAATTAAAATGATTTAAAATCAAGACACAAAAAACCCGTATATTCACAACTTTGACAAATAAAAATTGAAGTTTCTATTTTTGTTGTTGTTAGTAACGTCAAAAAAAACATCAATTTGTTTCGTGTACTTTTCGCACCACAAAATTTATATTGATTTGAAAAAACGAAAAGAATTCGACATTACTCGAAGCATTTACTTTGTGTTACGCATTTCGCAAAATATACTCAAAATAAGTAATCTAAGTAAAAAAATGGAGGTGTGGCCAACACACGACTTTCTTTTACGAACAGAGAATTTTGAGAAATTTTATTATTTTCTTAATTTTTTTTTTAATTTTTAAATTTTTTAATTTTTTTTTATTTTATTTTTATTTGTTTTTAATTTTTGGAAACATTTTGTATCAAGAAGTTTTCTGTAAACCTTATACTTTTTAAGATATTTGCAAAATAAATTTTCTGGACCAAGGGAGTGGCCACTTCCGGTTAGCCGATTTGGAGTAAAATTCACTGGGGCCTCCCAATTTATCAAAAAAGCTTAAATCTGAAGTTCCAGTTCGATTGGTTAAACCAGCTGGGCTGTAGAGAGGATACAGACAGACTGACAGACTGACAGACTGACAGACCGACAGACTGACAGACTGACAGACTGACAGACTGACAGACTGACAGACTGACAGACTGACAGACTGACAGACTGACAGACAGACAGACAGACAGACACCATTTCGAAACCCACTTTTTCGGACTCAGGGGACCTCAAAACAAATAAATCTCTAAAAATCTCAAGGTTCAAAATTTTCATGATTACTATACTTTATTTTACTAGAGTAAAAGAAAGTAAAAAAGGAAAAGCTGTTTATCTCCGTTATGTTTGGTGCAGAGAGTTTTGGTATATGTACCTAAGTAACTCCAAACTGATTGTGAAACAAAAAAAAAATTAACATATTTAGATAATTATAGAGCCAATAATTTTATGTAATTATAATATTTTTTTGAGCTTTCGGACTCAATTCAAGTCTATTTTCAAAAGCTTTGTTTGTTTTACAAACAGGAATTTTTCTTTTATATGAGTTTAGTAGAATCAAAACCTATTCATTTCCATTTTTTTTTTCAAATTGACCTAGTTACAGTAGAATATTCTTTACCCTAAAATACGTCATTTTCTTATTACGAACTGTTTCTAATCGCCATACATATTTCCTTCACAAAATTGAATCTAAAAATAAGCGGTTCGTTCATAATCGAATCTTTCCAATACTTCGCTGTATAAAAATGAAACATTTCCCATACAAATGCTAGCTGGTGACAAAATGTTACTTTTCCTATACTAACGTCCATACGAAAAGATTGGCTGCAACATACAGATACATTTCCAAACAGCCGTTATTTTCCAAGTTTTGACATTTTTTTTGGCGGTAATATTAGTTCTGAAGGTAAATGTTTTGTGAATAGTTCGGAGTGTATAGTTTTATAATATTCATTAATAAAATAACAGAAAGACAAATATAATAAAGATAGTATAAAATTTCAATAATTAATAACTTCAATAGAAAAATTTAAAGTAACAGAGAATTTTGTATATCCGCAAAAAAACCAGCGCAAAGTATCTGAATGGAAATCTACAAAGGATAAATTAGCCAAGTAAGAACAATATACATTTCTCAATTCAATTGATGTAGTTCATTAATTTTATTGTTTTGTTAGATATAAACCAAAATTTTTGCCGAAAATACCCACATGCCACCACAAAAAGGATAATCCTTACCATTGCAAAAAACTGACCGGAAAAGATTGCTACGAGCTCCATAAAAAAATGTATTTATGTGGCAATAAAATTTTGCAAGACGCTTTTATTTTGGGTCACATAGAAACAGGATTACCGGTTCGGAACGATCGTAGAGTCAACGGCACCCCCATAAAATACGTTACAACCTATTTCATCAAAAACAGAAGAGGAACTTTTATTCGGGTCTGTCTACCATCTTTCAAGAATATTTTACGTGTCGGAATACACCGAATTTACGGAATTTGCAAGCGGTTGTTAAATTCTGGAATAGTGCCTTCAGAAAATCGTGGAGGTAACAGAAAACCTGTAATATTTGCAAATAAAAGAGAGGCTGTAAAAAACTTTATAAAAAATTTCAATGTACAATGACGTTCATTATTGTCGGCAATACCTTTCAGGCGATATACGGGTTACAAAGTGGTTCTTTCAAAATATCTTAAGAACCAATTCTAATATAAGTTTCAAAACGCCATCAATGGACCAGTGCTCCATGTGTTTGATGTATATTGAAAAAATTAAAGCTCGTGCAAATTCCGACGAAAAAATTAACTTAATGACTGCTTGATTGTCAGAAAAACATGCCTTTGCCAAAAGTTCCTGACCAGGAAGCGTATTTTAGTCGCCATGTAAATTTATATAACTTTGCAATTGTTAAAGGTTCATCAACATTAAAGAGGGCAAATATGTTCCTATACCTCTGTGGACAGAAGACCAACGAAACAAAGGCTGCAATGATAGCTTCTGCTGTTTTTAACCGGCTCACTAACACACGATTTTCCGAAAATATTAAAACAATTCGGTTGATTTGCGATAACAACTGTGCACCAATTCATATTAAGCAAATTCAAATTATTTTTCCTGTGCCGGGCCATTCATACATACCGCCCGACAGAGTTTTTGCATTACTGAAAAAATGAACCAAATCAAAAAATACGATAATTTCACCCCAAGAATATGAAGAAATTTACTCAGAATACGGCACAATAATTTCAATGGGCGGCGAAGATTGCGCAATAAATGACTTGAAAAGTCAATCATTCAGCTTTTACAAACCAACCGGCCAATGGCATTTTGAGTTAATTAAGTCTAAGCGCTCTATGCTAACCAAATCTGTTAGAGGTATATTCGTTCGCGGGGAAGTTAATTATAAATAGGATTTATCTAGAGGATGCTCCGTTTAAAAAAAACGCTGCAGAATTCCAACGGTTTTACCGGATTTCCTTACTAATGGTAGGGATATTAACTAGGCGAAATTAAGAGATGTGGATAATTTGCTAAAAAATCATTTTGGTGATGAGCTTAAATTTTTTTTTAAAACATTTTGGCTACTAGTTTACCCGACAATAATATTAATGTAGTTGAAGGCGAAATATGTGATACCTTCTTTGAAGAATTAAATTTACGCGTCTAAGCTGATAGTATATGATAACGGACTGTGTTATTAATAATAGGAATTTTATTAGATATTTTATTGAATTATCTAATTTTTTGTTTTATTTTATTTTATTGAATTGTTTTATTTTTAGTATTAAGTATGATTTATTTGATCCATGATTTTTTATTTTATGTAACACAAACAAACTGTGATTTTGGAATTTTAATATAAAGGCTGAAAACCCCTTACAAATTACAACAAAACGTGACATTTCCCATTTATGATGCATCAAAAGGATATATTTCCATAAAGTTGTAACAAAAAGTAACATATCCAAACTTTAATTCCGATTTTCTCCTAATTAAACTCAACTTTCTATGAATTTCTTTTTAAAAAAAGAATTAAATGTATCATTTATTATTTTAAAAAAATTAAATTTAACCAAAAATAAGCTAACCATTTTGTAAAACGTATTTTGTCTTTTACGCAAAATTATGAAAAATGGAAATGAATCGGTTTTGATTCTACTAAACTCATATACAAAATCGAAAGTAAACCAAACTATACAATTGTTTCCTATAGAAACCTATCCGTTAAAGTCTTTTACGAAAACTTGTAGCAAAATTTTACTAAACGAAATTTTTATGATGGAAATTTGGATCTGAAAGTTGTAAATTTTTTTGTTGTAAGCCTAGAGTGAAAATTTTAAGACTCTTCTAGACCTCTTTAAAATGTTATTAAAAAACAATTTGGCCAAAAATCATTATCCCACTAAAATAATAAATTTTATTATTTGGAAACAAATAAATTTTCATAAACATTCGGATGTAATGGACGAAAATGGACACCAAAATTATTTGTCGACTCCTTATATAAAAAATCTTTTTCAGAAAATCAAATATTTATTAAAAGATTATATAATTATAGAATACCATCAGCATCTATGTAAATTGCTCTAAAGAAACAATCAAATGGTATCTATCAAGTTTTTGTGGAGGGTGGCGTAACATATACTTGACAAATAAAAGAATTTATGGGAAATCGACTTTAGAAATATTACACATAAAATCCGATGATAATTCAATAAACACAGGATATCCCGTAAAACAATTTTCGTCCATTGCGACGTTTCCGTCTCTAGAAGAGACGAAATCTTATTAGAGACGTAAATGTCAAACTCTTAAATTTAAAAAAATGTAATTCGTACTAAAATAATTGAATTTTTATCATTCTATTGGGAACCAGATTCAAAATAAAAATTGAGGTGTGGCCAACACACGACTTTCTTTTACGAACAGATAATTTTGAGAAATTTTATTTTTTTTTTATAACTTTTTTTTAATTTTTTTTTTTTTTTAATTTTTGGAAACATTTTGATTAGTAGTTTTTTGTAAACTTTATACTTTTTAAGATATTTGCAAAATAAATTTTCTGGACCAAGGGAGTGGCCACTTCCGGTTAGCCGATTTGGAGTAAAATTCACTGGGGCCTCCCAAATTATCAAAAAAGCTTAAATCTGAAGTTTCAGTTCGATTGGTTAAACTATCTGGGCTGTAGAGAGGATACAGACAGACTGACAGAGTGACAGACTGACAGACTGACAGACTGACAGACTGACAGACTGACAGACTGACAGACTGACAGACTGACAGACAGACAAACAGACACCATTTCGAAACCCACTTTTTCGGACTCAGGGGACCTCAAAACAAATAAATCTCTAAAAATCGCAAGGTCCAAAATTTTCATGATTACTATACTTTCTTTTACTAGAGTAAAAGAAAGTAAAATTAATTAGTAAATGAAAAATAAAACTTGAGTTAACTTAGCAACTAAAATTAAATAAAAGACGAAGACGACTATCTATTGAAATACTAAGTACAAAATAGAAACGAAACAGACTCAATCGAAATGTTAAATACAAAATAGAGACGAAACAAAACAGACTGGCAATGGAAATGTTAAATACGAAAGAGAGACGATACAGAGTTATGCAATTCAAATGAGACGAATTAGACCGTAGTTTGGAATACGACTTACAAATTAGACATTTTCGACTTAGAATTGTTCATCGCCAGGTTTTAATTTTTTTTTTGCTTCAATTACAATAAGCATTCGTCGTGCGCGCAACAACAAATTAATAATTTGTGGTCGAAAAAAAATATTTTTAAAATAAATTTATAATATCAAATTTTATAAAGTTAAAAGTGTTCAATTGTTTTTTTGTAATTTAAATTAATATTGTAATTTAAAAAAAAAATTGAATAGTAAAACATTATGTTGTAACGAAAATATTAACTGATGTCAATATTGATGGTTTGCCGGTAAGCAAGAGCTCAAACAGTTGTTTTTGGGTTATTTTGGGAAAATTATCTATAAGTAAAAATATCTTTGTTATGGGCATTTATCATGGGTTTGACAAGCCTCGTCAGTTCAACGAATTTTTGTGACCATTTGTCAATGAATTAAAAGATTTTAGCTTGGATTTCAGTTACAAAAGTAAATCAATAAATTTAAGAATTGGCAACTCTATTTGCGACACGCCAGCCAGATGCAGTATTTTGGGAATTAAATCTCACACAGCATATTTCGAGTGCAATAGATGTACGCAAGAAGGGGAATACATCAAAAATCGAATGACCTTTCTTGAAAACAGAGCAACAAAGAGAACAGACAATTCATTCCGTAATAAATCTGATGAAAACCACTATAATACTACTTTCATTTTAAAAGGGCTACCCATAAACATGATAGAGCAATTTCCTTATGACTACCTACACGTAGTAGGTTTAGGAGTAATAAAAAGAATTTTGCGTATGTGAATGGTTGGTATATCAGAATCTCTCTTTTGCCTTCATACCAGATAGATAAAATTTCAATACGTTTACACTCAATTGCACTCACACAGCCAAGTGAATTTCAACGTAAATTGAGGCGTTTATCACCACTGTCATATTTTAAAGGTACTGCGTGATGTATTATCAAACATTAAATATAACCACTATTTATTATTACACAACGCAACTCGGCTGACTTTCACTGACAATTTCCAAGAGAATTTGATCAACTTAAGCCAAATAATTCTCTGTCACATTTACCGGAAGATGTTAAAAAAATTGGAAACCTTAATAAGTTGAGTTCATTTCCAATCGAAAGTTTCATATTTCAAATAAAATCCTTATTACGAAAGAACAGTCAACCTCTGTCTCAAATTTATAATCGTTTGATGGAACTCAGTGACATTGTTGAAGTAAGAGATAATAGTCAAATGGTATTTTCCATATTAAAGCGGGAAACTATAATATAATTGATGACGGTATTAAAAACAAATATTTAGAATAAATAATAGTAAACGCGACTATTGGTTATTCATCCCTCTAAAATAGGAGGTAGTTTATATGTTTTTGGTTCAGACAAATTAGACATATTTGAATCTGGTTTATTGTTAGACACACAAAATTATTGGAATATTGAACATCAAATAAAAAAATGGTTTGCCATGGAGGTCGGAGGAGAGAATGTTAAGGTATAAAATCTACTTCATACATGAATTTTCTAGGTCATTATACTCTATAATTCTTGATAATCATTATACATTTACACTTACATTATTGCATGCATAATTTATAAATTTGCTTGTCCTTTCAAGTGTACACAATGTTATTATTTAGTCAAATTCTAATTGTAATACTCATCTATTCTAATTTTATCTTAGATCATAATTTAAGCAATTGTCGAAACGGTCGAAAGAAATAATGAAAAGGATGTTTCTATCATCAGATTTTTTTTCCCTTCTAACCACTTTTTACAGGTTAAAAGGAAAACAAAAATCCCAGACAACAAAAATTTTAAAAGGCTAATAGAGACAAATGCATCACCAAAAGATTCCTGGCAAAAATTGCCATTTAAGTTATTGCAAAACATCGATGAGTTAATCCACATTTTAACACTTGACGTTTAAGTTAATTTTAATTAGCAATATTTACAGAGACCCTAAATGAAGCACGAAAGCGAAAAATAATGTTTGAAATTATTTCAAACTCCGAGTCGGAAATGGCTAGCCACCGAAAAAAGCAATTTCAAATCAGCCTACCAATGTGAATAAGGCGAATGAATCAGGCACAATTAAGACTAATGAAGAACAACCTTATGGTGAGGTTGGTGAGAGTGAGATTTCGTAGGAAGTAGTGGACTTCAACTCCCTCCGAAATAACTCATCATGTCAACACAAATTAATTAAAAGCAATAAATGCTGTAATTCTTAAACAAACGTTTTAAATATATTTCTAGTTTGTATTATTTCTAGTTAAAAGATGTAACGCAACGGTTGGAGAAAAAAAACTATCGTCGATGAAAATATGCTAAAGCCTATTGTGCATTTAGTGCCTGAGCTTATATGCTTCGTGCGAAAAAATTCGAGTAATAATTTTGAAAATGATCCTACTTTTAACTTACCAACCATGCCATTTACCAGCACAGCAGAAGTCGAAGCTTTTAACTAAAAATTATTCGACACAACGTACGGTTACCAAATGGTAAGATATAATTAATATTCAAAAAGTTAATTTTTAAATAAGCAAATAATTACTGAACAAGTTTCAGTTTGTCTTAATTTACTATTGTAATGTATTCGATATAATATCATTCCTGCGCGCTTGTTTGATTAATTGTTATAAAACTACTGACACAATTTCCATAGCCCTGCCACTTTATGTGTCAAAAGTCGTATCACGCTATATAAACATTGATATTCTCGAAGACAAAACGCCAAACCCGACTATGCCAGCATGAAATGTAAGCCACGTAACTGTAGCGACATAAAATAATATGGGGCGACTATGGAAATTAGGTTATAACATAATAATAAGCTAACTTGGACCGGGGCAATAAATATTAAGAAAGGTATAGATATTAAATTAGTTGTATTATTAATTAATGTACTCCTATTTATATGATTCAGAATAAATAAAATGAAAATAAATGATATCTTTTGAATTTTTTATGTAATAATTTATTTTATAAAATCATAACCTGAAAAAAATTAATAAACTGACTTCCCAATGTGCCCCAAAATAGCCTAGCAAATTTTATTCAATTTCGTCTCTCTATTGTTATAAAGAAATGACCGTCATAAGACCCATCTGTTTTAATACATTTTTGCTGTCCATTTCGGCTGACAAAAGACGTTATGGTTTTATCGAGCTTATTCGTCCGTAAGTTGCTAGTCAATTGTATTGGTCAAATGTCGGTCGAATCAGCTGCGGCAGAAATGTCTTTAAATGTTCGACCCTTTTCTGGCAAGGATTAGATGCACAAATGACTGAACAATTGACCGACAATTGACTTATTTCGTCTCTTATGGACGAATGGTCAATGTTCAGTGCTTTTATGGTCATAATTTCAAAAATTGTTTTACATTATGCTTATATTGCACATAATATTTATATATTTTTCATAAAATTGTTTAAAATTAAGTCATATTTTGTATAAAAGGAAAGTTTCGGAAAATTTTACTACAAGTTTTTGTCAAAGACTTAACGAAAAATTTTAATCTAGACATAGGAATTCTGGTTCTTACGGGAAAAATCTGTTGGTTTTTTTAATGTGCTTTTGGTTTTGTATATAAAAGGAAAGTTCCTGTTTGTAAGCAACCAAAGACTTTTGAAAATGTACTTGAACCGAGTCCAAAAGCTCAAGTAAAAAATAAAATTGAAAACTAATAAAAAATATTTTAATCATAACGGTTCATGTTGGAACGTACCGATCTAGCAATAGTTACACGGTTTTTAATATACAAATCCTCCTCAGTTGAACTATTCGCCCATAGTTTTGAAATGGAAAATGGGTAACCGACTGATTCATCTCGCACATTTCATCCCAAATCAATTCATCCCGCACAATTTATCCCTGAGAGCAATTCATCCCGCACAATTCATCCCTTATGGTTATTCAAATTCTTTTTTTAGTATGCCATGAGTTATATCTATAAACGATATAAACACAGTAAGTATTATAAATTATTTTAGTGTGCCATGAGTTATATCTAGAAACACATTAAGTATTATAAATTTCCGTATCTTCTGGAATATATTAAAAATTGGAACATATTAATAAAATATTTATGCCTTTTTAACTATTAATTTTAATTTAAGTAAGTATGGCTTTATTAATTTTATGAGCTTAAAAAAAAATGTTTTTAATTATTTTTAAAAAAACATAATTTTAACCAGAAATTAGAAGAAAGAAATGGAGGAACAAATAAAATTTTCAAAAACGGAGAAGAATAAGGATTGTTTGATATATCAGAGATTCGTTTTCTATTTGGATAAAACATTAAATGAAAAAATAATTTGGAAGTGCGCTCAGTATTACTCCACAAAATGTCGTGCTCGCTTACATATTCGTGATAACGTTATTAAAAAGAAACTGCCGTCCTTTTTTGAACACAACCATGCTGCCGAAGCTGCAGAGCTTTCAGCTCGTCAGCATATGGCAAATATTGTTCAGAATTCCAGAAATTCTCAGATTGGTAGCACACAACAAGTAATTTGCAAAGAAATACCGACTATTTCCGATGCTGCTGCTGCAAAAATGTCACTGGAGAGATCGACCAAGCGTACTATTCGAAGAATACATAATAAACATTCCGTTGTTCCACATTTACCACTTCCAAAGGATCGAAAATCACTTGTGGTTCCGGAATGTTGAAAGCACAGTTCTTTGTAAGGAAATACGTATTCCGTTCAAATCCCTTTCATATTAATTCCAGTACGGTCAGGCTCAATCTAATTATATCGTGATTAATCTCCTATTTTACACCGTTTTGTATAACATCGCTGCGGTCTAACAAGGTTTATATCACCCCTTAAAATTCCCACACTCATCAATTCTGAGCTAAAAAGGCCGTAATGATTGTTTTCTGAAAACAAAAAGACGTTCACAAGTGCCATCATGGTCTGATTAAAATATAATAAAATCATAATAGGAAGGAGAATTATGTATTGCTTAAAAAATTGCTTATTTGTCTAATCATATTTGCTATTCAATATTGCAGTTTTGAACGATTTCGATGAAGTAATTAACGACGTTGCTCAATTAAAGAAAAATTGAATTAAATTTCCGTAAAACAAAAGTTAGCACGTTGTTACGTCAGTGGTGTTAACTAATTATCATGTTCTTAAAAAGCAAATAAGAAGCATTGATTTATAGCACATAATCTGTACAACAAACAATATCTCATTTCTTCGACTCCACTAATTTTAGTCTAAATTGAAAATTAAGTGGCAATTAGAATCTATCATCAAATAGAAATATAATATTACGGCATTGGGTTTTTTCTATCAATATTAGCAAATATTCTAATATTGAAAGTGGAATTTCCGACTGTCAGTTACACATAAACTATTATTTTAACATAGGAAACGTTTTCGTAAATTTTGGGTTAATTTGATTATAACACAAATGTATGTATGATAAAGTACATAATGCACCCGAAAACGACCTTTCTGTTTTAAGTTTAGTAGACGCTTACAATTTCTATTTCATTCACCATTCTTTGGTTTGCTAGAAATGTTTGGTTTTCAAATAAAAATAGAAATGGAACCCAAAATTGACCTCCCAAACAATCTACTAACAAAAATTTTTATTGGCAAAGCATTAAGGTACTATAATCTCTATTATTTTGCGAAATGTATACGAGATGCTGAGCTCCGATAATCTCAGCAGAATCGGTATCATCTGTGCCCCAAAAATTACATTGATCTCCTTCACATTCATCCTAAATAAAAAATCCATTTAACTGGAAAACCAGTTAATCGTTACATTATCCATTACACATGGAAAAAATTACTGCTATTTTTAGTTAAATTATATTTGGGATTTTTCAAATGAATTTTATTTAGCAATTAACAATTTTTTATTTTAATTTCTCCAAATTAATTCAAATTAAAGTAAAAAATTGTTAAATAAAAAAAAAATTGTAAGGAATCAAAATGGCAATTGTAAGGGAATTTGACTGTATTAGTATAATTCGCTAATTATTATTATTACTACGGCTGATCCAAGCGGGCGTTAAGCGGGCTCTGGACTCTACATAGATAACCGTCTAGTCGACATTCAGGCTCCTAATGAACCTGACAACATCTCCGGACGGTAGCTACATCACTTCGTCTGGGCTCAATGTTCCCATCCTAAGTGCTGTGATGAAGCCGGTGATAGGAGGTCTTTTTCCAATTGTGCCAGCACCTTACCAGTGCTCTAAGAAGACCCTTATTGACCCCGAAGAACCTTATTCATTAAAGTTTGCGCTTCATTCTCTTCAGTTTTAGGCCACCATACTACCGATGAGTATGTGACCACGGGCCTAATGATTGTTAAAAACGGACCAGTAGGTCATCTTTGTTTGTAGCTCCCAAGTTCATCCATAGCGTCTCTGACATGTCCAGAAGGCTTTAGTAGCTCTATTTCGAACTTTAAGTAAATGTTGCTTCCAGTTCAGTTTTCGATACAGGATAACCCCTAGATACTTAACTTCATTGGAGTGTTAAACCGTAGTACCGTTTAACGAGAAAGTTCTAAGCGCAAAGTTTTCCGCCTCGTAAAAGGTACAATAATCCTTTTGTTTGGATTGCCACTAAGTCCCTCCTGGACAGACCAATTCCATATTATCTTGAGTGCAAGAGGTTAGAGATGATATCATCAAATTTCCCTCTGATTACAATTGCTAGATCCTCCGCGTATCAATAACGTTGACAAATCACCTCCCGGGGGCACTCCTTAACGGCTTTAGTTTAGCTGTAATCATCCTATATTACAGCATGGAGCGGATCCAACTTATTGTGGGAGGTGCAATTCTCTTTACTATAATACCAAAAGCCCCTCAATATCCAGGGAGGTACAGAGGGCGATTTATTTTCCAGCAATTACTTTTTCCCTTAATTGGGCGGGAAGTCTTAGGCTTACATTTACTCTCCTCCAAAATATTAGGAAGTAGTTAAAGGCATAGCTTGGCCGAAAAATCCGAATCGGTATGGGGAGAATTTCCTCAATACCTTTCTGCCGTAATTATGGGAAAATACTATCTTCTCCATCAGACTCGAACGGTTTAAGTCAAAGAGCCAATAGCCCGATCCATGTCACTTTACTGGGAGTACAAAACCTTCCAGAATAACTCGGTTGTGTGACGCGTCAACTATCTCATTTTCATCATCTTAGGAGCATTCCTGAGATTCCGTCACTATATTGGAACTTGGATCTCTAAAATTACCTAAATGGTTTCTTTCCGGTTCTCAATGAACATCGCATCAGCCCTCTGGAGCAGTCCTATATATTGGAATGATCTCTAGGCAGGACTTTCTGTAGTCGCGCGGAGAGTATGGAGCTATGCAGCTGATTCGAGCTGTACTACTACCTCTCTGGAGGCATTATCTCCCCAAAACGGGAGGCATTTCTAATCGCATTTCTGAAACTATGTTTTTTCCCCAATTTATAATGTTCAAATTATTAGCCATCAAAAAATTAAAAATGTACTCACCTCTATTGTTGATATCTCTGCTGCCCTACACCGTATGGTACTCATTCGCATCACAATCTATTAATTAATCCCTCTGTTTGCAGAGGGCTATGAGCCGTCGAATTTCATCTGGAGTTATTTCTGTTTAACCAGAAAAGTAGACGGAGGCTGTTACAGCCTCCTGTTTGCTCCTTTCCCTCAATACCTCATTCATTACCGCCACCGGCTCCCTGAAGATAACTATAAAATGAGAATAAGATTTATCTGCGGATTTGCCTGGACAACAGTTCACGGCAACGGAATCAGGGTCCGGTCTATATATTGTCGGGTTAATCTGCGGCTAAGTACTTCCGATGCGGACTTAGCATGATGCGTATTAATCTGTAATATTTCCATTTTGGTTTTAAATGCTCTTCTCCATCGGAGCCCTATTTTTACCAGGCCTCTTTGGTACTTTTGCCTGGAAGGATTATTTCCTTGGTGCAGGCAATGATGCACCACCGATGCCCTCCTCGTCCTTCTCTTCACCCGCCACTGCCACCTCTTAAATAACACCTCTAATCCAAGGGGTCTTACCCGCAAGAGCTACAACCGGGCCCCTCGTCGGCTTAACAACTGTGGTCCTATCGTTGGCAGCCGGATTGACTTTTTCTGGCTACTCTTCGAGTGAAGCTGGACCAGACCAAACTTGTAGTTCACCCTGTAACCAGCTTGCTTCAATCTTTCTTTGAACGAGTGGTCTACCGAGAGTGTACCGAAGGACGAGGTACCTTTTGCCTCACTGCGAATCACTTTTCAATTGCCAGTATTAATAGCCTCATTCTGGCTCTTAATAAAACGGGAATTAACAGATCACTCGGAACCTTTGCGCTGTTCGGAAAGGTCTAAAAACAATGAGCTCTGCACCTTTCCTCGGATTTACGTTTCCGATGGTGGGTTAGTGACCTAATTTTCCATCCTGCACAGGTTATAATTCGCTAATATAACCTGTACATTCCTTATATATGAGGTGTCCGTTTCCAAAACTGCCTATTCGCAGCTAAGCTGTTTTTGGTAAAACGAAAATTTCTTAGATGAAAGTTTTTTTTTAGTTATAATGTACTTTTAATGCTTTTTATTGTTCCTGAAGTACTTAAGAATAAAATAAGCCAACTGGACTCGTGGGAAATTAATAACTAATTTTTTAAACGATTTATTAAAACCAAAATGGAGAGTTTTGGAAACAACTAAATTTTTAGATTGTTTTGGAACAGCAAGACATGTTTTTGAGTAGTTTTGGAAAAAAATAAACCAATTTTTTTATTATGAATTCAGTCTCTATTTATTTTGTCAAATAATTCAGTCTCGAAATAAAATATACTAAATACATAAAATAATTATGTATAATATTTAGAAAAAAAAAACAATTAAATATTAAGTTTAATAACTTAAACGAAAAAAATCACTTTAAATGTGCATTACATCCTGCTCCATAACATTAGACAATATTTCGTCATCTTCGTTTTCGATAATATTTCGTCTTTTAAAAATCGATTTCGGGTTTCCTAGTTAGAGGTTATTGAGGGGCTTGAAAACCTGTTGGGCTGTTGATTTCCAATCGTAAACCGGAAGATCCTCTAAATTGAAAACCGTTCCATGATCTTTGAATATATCAATATATTCTTCAATTCTTTTCTATGCGTCCTAAAACTCGATCCGGTGGGATAAAAGAGTGTCCTGGGGCCCAATTTTCGAATTCCACATCCATTTTCCACATGTGGACATCTGTCAAAATTCATAAAAATTGAAATTTTTCGGTACTAAGGGAATATTTCCGAATGGGTATAAGCATGTGGAAAAAATTCCCCATATAGGAAAATGTTCATGCCGCATGTGTTTTATATACGAATTAAAATTTTTGAACGTTTTTGTGTGTACTTTGACAGATGTCCACATGTGGAAAATGGATGTGGAATTCGAAAATAGGCCCCCAGGTACTGAAAAAAATATTGTCACTTGCGTAATTTGTACTGGAGCGTTGTTCAACCATTTTAAAAGTTCACCTGAAGTGGCACTTTCATCAAACTGAGTCAAATTTAATTGATGGTAAACTGCAGAAGCGATTTCATTAGACCCTTTGGGTCTCTTTGCTTCATTTCACGTAAAACAGAAAACATTTTGCCATAATTGGTTAGATTTGAAGAACTTTTGCATATAGTGAAATTGTACTGATACAGCTGCCTTGAAAAATATGTCGACTGATCTAGCAATTTAGTTGTTGTTTTTTTGGCAATCGAAAGAGAATACAATTTCATGGTCGTTCTCCTTTCGCAATTCTTCGTAAAAAGTTGTTGCTCTCTGTTTGTGAACGTATAATTCCGTCATCACTCGGCATTTTTCTATAACGTCCATTGAATTTTTTTTAACTTCTTTGACGCAAAAACATTTGGAACATACATCGGTTGATGGAGAGGCAAAGCTTAAATTGAATCTGTTCTCAAAAATTTTGCGAAAAAGTCATATTTAACCAAATAAGAAACATTCTCTGAATTAAATTCCACAGTATTTTGATGCTTAGCTCACTAGGCAGATACTGTTTATTTATATTGGAGTTTTGGCAATAATGTGATTGTAGGGTTTCCAAATCACTAATGAATTTGACAACTTGTTCTGTTTTGTCCTCATGCTTTTGCGAAAACTTTTTACCACCGCGGATTTCCTTCGGTACCATTTGGCTGTTTGAAAATTCCGGCAAATGCGTTGATGGCGGAATTTTGATATTTTTAAAATTTCTAATATAGATCACATATCTTAACGATTTTGTATGTTTTTCCATAAAGTTTTGGGATATGATAAGTAGTTGATACGTTTTTCTTTCGACGCTTAGTTCTAATGGGAGCAGTAATTACACAATGTTTGAGTAGATAATAATCTTGCTCGATTTTTGTTTTGTTATCATAAAATTTAAGTTAATGAGCTGCAATTATAGCCAATTTTCTTTCACTGACCAATTTGATATTCTTCTCAAAAAACCATTTGTCGTTAAAGTTAGGTCAATATTTGATTCCCCCTTATGACTATATATACTTGGCCCCCCTTCGTTAATAACGAAAAGGTCCCTTCTAGCTATGAACTCAACTTCAACAAGAGGTCCTCTATCATTTGTTTCTCTATTATGCCATAGTTTTGATTTAGCATTGAAGGCGCCAGTTATGATAATTGGATGGTTTTTAAGGCCATCCATGATATTATCAAGCTTATTTATTTAGTCTTATGGTTCATCAGAATATTGAAAATATATACTGGCCAGATAAAAACAACTTAGCCCTGATCTCACCTCTACATATACACAATGTTGTCACACTTTTGCGTTATCTTCAGAATTTCTATATCATTATTTATTATTGCAATGGCTGCTTTTACAATACGTGTTTGTGTTGCTAGGCCACCAATTTTTCCCTTTACCGTGTAAGGTTTTTGCATATTCAGTTGGACAATCCTTAATTAACAAATTGTGGTGAAATAATGAACTGTTTTGCTTTAAACTACATTTAAGATCTTCATTAGTAATCACGCAAGAGTTTTGGTTAACAATTGCTTCCTTTACTTCTTCAATTTTCACGTCTGCCTCTACGTCAAAAATGATTACTCTTGGTACACATTTCTCTGGTAGTGAAGCTACCAGCCCAACGTTGGACAACTTATTATTATTCAAAAGGAAGTCCAGATCTTGTTGCTTGTTTGTTTCGATCATAATACCATCTTTGATATTACTGACGATTTTAACAACAATATTTGAAGCAGCGGGAAAAATGATTTCCTTAAAAACCGCCGCTCACTATTGGTTTAACAGTGATAACCATCGAAGGTTTCCACTATGATATTTTAGGTTTTCAGACCTTTGCTCCTACTCCTGACTTTAAAGTGCTCCAACCATCTTCCTAGCCCCCTCATTAGGAGCCGAAGAGCAGTCCACCTTTGGTGGCATATCCCGACCGCCCTATCTACACTATATTACTGCACTGTCTTTGCCGTGCATTGGATTTTTATTTCACCTTATAGATGTAGCCACTTCTTCGTTGCCTCCTCTACGTCTTTATGTAAATATTTTGGACAATGACTTATTTCCTCGTTTAATAATACTTTTAAATACGCTTGTATAAGTAATAGATGACACCACTAATACTTATCCCTCGAGGGGAGTAGATAGGGACAGTGGGAATCTCGTTAATCCATTCATGCGCGTCACTAATTATATGACGAGGCATTTGGCTATTTTTTTTTTTATTTTTTTATTTTATGATTTGAGTGTAAAAATCCATCATGAACTGGAGTGTGAGACTCCAACTCACTAAAAAACCACTCAAGTTATTATGCCTGTAAAGATAGTAGCGCAGGCAGCACGCTTATTCTTAGATCAATATTCCTTATTTATCCCACGCCAGTCCTTGATGTTACGACCGTAGTTCTTCAAGTAAGACGAACTGTCTCGAAATATGGTATGCCCTTATGTAAAATGCAAAGCAATAATCACCCTACTTATGCCCTTTCAATAAATACTGTTTGTCCACGACTAACGTATAATATCCTCATTATGCGTTTGTTTCTTCAACTATAATGATATCCATTATTCACTGCTATTTTATCTAGTAGTCCCTTCTTCTATTATTCACTACTTTCAAGTAAAAATTTCATTTTTGAAATTTTATCTAGTAGTCTCTTGCCATTTTCATTATTATTAAACTGAAACGTTAAAATGTCGACGGAAATTATTTTAGGTTTATTTAAAGGATTTGATATTAAAATACAACTTTTTATCGGTCGTGGACAAAGTATCGTATTCTACTCGCATATAATGGCTGTTATTCACTCAGATGATTTACGACACTCGCCTATCGGCTCGTGTCCGTAAACTTCATCTTCGTGAATAACAGCTATCATTATATGCTCGTTGAATAATATACATACTATTTTCCACAACTAGTCGTAGAAGGCATCATTATTATGTGTTTTAGTAGCCTGAGAAACAAAATTTCTCGGCTAGTGGTTAATAATATTTTATTATTGACCACTATTTAATAATGAAAAATGAACACTAGATGTTATGCGATTAAATGGATAGGGAGATTATGATTATTTGACTCAACAAAATTAAAACTTCAAATAACAAAACAAAATGCAGTGTCATTTTAAATTTACGCTTACTACAATTCAGTAAAAAATTCGGACTACTTCGATATAGCTAATATTATTAAAGAGCAAGTGTTTCCCTTATCAAATTAATTTTCTTATCAACAAAAAACCTTAATGGTTGGTGTGCCTTCTACAACTAGTAGTGGAAAAAATAGTATATACACCACGCTTGAGAAGTGCTTTTATAGCTCTCGCTTAATATAACCCTCGACGCTCCGCGTCAAGAGTTATAAACTCGCTCGGGCTATAATAGCATACTTCTCAACCTTGGTGTATAATATACTATTATTCATCTCATATTCATCAGATAAAGCCGAAAAAAAATTCTATACAATTTTAAGAGGGACATAATTCGAGAAATGCCCCTTTGATTTGTGACCATAGATATCTACAGGTGATTTTTTCCTATCTTGTTTACTAAAATGTATCCAAATGTCGTTTGGATCGCAAATACAGCGTTATATGAAGCATTAGTGTTCGCTATATTTAATACTAAGAAAAGGCGAAAAATCTTGAAATTTTATATAACCGTAACCCGACAAATAAAAGTCAGTACATTTTTCCACAATAATAAAATTCTCTACTTGAATGCAATATTTATGTACATATGTACGTATATACGTATAATGATAAAGTATGTAACTTTTATCTTATACCTATGTGCATATCTCAGGTATGTTTATAGAGAAGCGAATGTCTAAACCGAACGGGTGACCGATTCAAATACCCATACATTGTATACGATTTATGTTAATTAAAATAACCACCCGTTGTAAAATAAACGTCGTCATATCTTAACCCAATTGAATATTATTCATCTGGAAAATTATAAGATCAAGATCATCAATGATCTTACGCCGTTTGTTTTCATTTTATTATTATTATTATTTTTAAAATCATCTCTAAACCATCTCTAAACGAAATAAGAAAATTCTCTAATTGAATAAATTATTATAATTCTACACACATAACATAATATCTAAAATTCACTGTCATCACCGCACTTTGAATGAAATTCATTTATGCTCATTTAACATTATGTCTTATATGATAGGAACGATGGTACTAAACCGTATGTATCCACGAAAGATACTAACGAGATAAGAAATAAAAATATTATTCTTATTATTCAGATTCATATAAAATGATGGTGTTTCATTAAATTAATACACCGTGAAATTGCCTAATTTAAAAATGTAAAAACCTGAGAAAAGGTTTGGAATATTAAGAATTTTTAAAATAAAAAATGAAAACAACAAACATTTTTTTTATACATAGCTACATATTGTGGATAGATTTTAATTTTATTCAAACGCGCGATGATAAATGAAAATGATAAAAAGGTGTGATTAATTGATTAAAAAATTTGTTAAGTAGTCACTATAGATAAACTGTATATAGTATATATAGAGAAGGGGAAACAGCTACTTATAAGATCAAACTGTAAAATCTTATGTAGTTTGTTAGATTATCTGTCGTCATGCAATTAACCTATGAACTGATTTAAGTTTCATATAAATATGGATGAGTGGAATAAATTGAGGTGTATATGACGATGAGTGAATTTTTGAATTAAAGTTTGTGTGTGGATGAGAGATTTCGTTTAACTATTAGTGTACGGTTTGGCAAGTTGGTTAAATTGTCCAATTATCTATTAAATAATTGGGAAATATTCGGATTTTAAAACTTAAATAAAATCTCATTGTGGTTAATATAAGTAGTACCGCAGCAGTGGCATAAAATACAAATGTCAGCATACAATTTTAAGAAGCATCAACAATTTCCAATATATAGATGTTAGGAGAGGACTTTAAAGCTAGCCGAATATATTTAATTTTCTAAATATTTATTTTTGAAAATTATTGTTTGAAAAAAATTATTAAAAATTCTCAGTTGCGTAAAATGGGAACCGTCAGCCGTAGATCATTGAAGTGCCGTTTCGTGAGAAGAAGGTATCCTGCAATTATGCCTTAAATTCAGAAATCCAGAGTTGGCTAAATTATCAGGACATGGCTATTACATCTTTTACTATGAAACTACTCGTACCTCATCTTGCACAATCTGCTATAAATCAGCTATATAGCTCAAAGTGGATTGTGTAAGTGGGATTGGTGTACTAATAAAACTGGTTTGTGACTAGTAAATAAATAAATAATTCGGAATTCAGGTAATTATTTTCGTCCACAACTGTTAAATGAAATTTCACATTTTTAAATGTTTTAAGGGATTGTTGAATCACAGTTTTGAAATCGACGGTATTCCAAAACATTTAGGAAAAATTCTGAATCTTGTTTGACAAACAAATTATTTGGAGTAATATTTATTATTCAAATTGTTCAAGTTGAAGTTTGTGTTTCTATTTTCCGTTGTTTTAATTTGTGGCAATATTCCCGATTATATTTACCGCACGAAAAAGCTTGAGATTCATCATTTTGAGTGGTGTCAGATGTGGAATACCATCCACCCTACGTAGTGAGAACGGAAAATTTTGCAGCTTCATGCCGATATAACTGTACCATTTTACTTTAATATAGTCGAGAATTATGAGGTTTCCCGAGAAATCCTCAAGGCTAGATTTGGTAAGTCAAATTTTATTTGTGAACAACACATTCACGCAATCGATAGATCCGAAGAAACTATTGGATTTGATCGACCATTTCCGATTACATTTGCGTTCACTAGAATCGCGTAATAGACCAATAAAGCATTCGGACGATCTGATCGTATACATCATGGTGTCAAAACTGGACCCGGAAAAAAAAAATAAATGGAATGATGCTCATCTACATGTCTTCCCACAGCAAATGACATAGCTAATTTTCTCAGTTCGATTCACGCCAACTTCATCTACCCTACTAAAACCATCAGTTAGGTCCACTCATCGCTCCAATCCTGTATCGAACTCTTCACCCACTGTTACCGAATCATTTTTATCTTCATATGTCCACTTTAAGGCAAATAGTTCGACACAATAGTTCGATGTCACAAGTTATAGTTCAATGTCACAAGTTTATAGCTGCCTGTTGATCAACGTTACTATTTCGTAACCGAAACCAAGGTGTTTTACAATTGTCTTCGGCCTGATAGTATGGTTTCAACATGCTCAGTGACGCTTCGCTGCCGACATTGCAGTTCATCACATTATTCGTTGCTACACAAAACCTCCAATGAGCAAGTCGCATGCATTCGAAAGCTGAGCTGCCACCTACTGCTTCGAAATTATAGGGCCCATCAATATTAGCACATTGCAAGGAGAAGAATAGCAACACCACTGTTACAACATCAACAACTTCGTTATCATTTGTCTATTTGGCCACCGCATTGGTCAAGGTTCTCGACCATGAGAACCTTGACCGATGCGGTGGCCAAATAGACAAATGATAACGAAGTTGTTGATTGCCATTCCGGCAGCTCAACAAAAACATTAAAATCACAAACTACCGAATTTTGTAGCACGTTTGACGTTCATGTTCTTCCAAAAATAACGAGCTACTAGCCAATCACATACATTGATAATATTGAAACATGGGCTATCTCTTCAAATATAAAAATCGTCTTGCTGCCGGGTGCATAGATTTATTAGGAGTTACTCTCTGTGTGCCTAATCAAACTAGATGATCAACTGCCTATGCTTCAGAAATCCATACTGGGTTGGATTATTGCTGGAAAATTGTCGACACTTTCGAATTCCAACCATTGTTGCCATTTGGTCGTCGAGGATTCAGACAAGTTGAGTAATCAAATTGAGAAATTTTGGGACATTGAGAACTTTCCCCAATTTATCAAACCGTTATCATCAGAAGAAGTTAAGTTTAAATGCATTTAATGAAGGACGATTCAGTCAGGCTCCATTTTCATCGGATCCGTCGACTCTGGGGGAATCGAAAATACTTGCTACTCATCGTTTCATAATTTGCAAAGACAAATCACCCTTAAACCACCGGAGTTGTTCTTCGGATATTCAAAATTCGTTGATGAGTATAAGAGGTTAGGTCACATGGAACTTGTTGACCCAAAGTCCATCAGTGAGCCGACATTCTACTTGCCGCACCATTGTGTTACAAAGCCCGAAAGTTTCACGACAAAATTGCGTGTTGTTTTCGATTGATCCGCCAAAACCTCGAGCGGAAAATCATGGAATTCTATCGTACAGAGTGATCTGTTTTCGATCTTAGTTCGTTTCCGAGCGCACGCTTATGCATTCAGAGCAGACATTGCCAAAATGTACCGGCAAATTTAAGTACAACAAAACGATCACAAATTTCAATTAATTTTGTGGCGAGATTCTCCGGTTGAACCCCTCTCCACATTTAAGCTGAAAACTGTCACATATGGCACTTCCTCCGCACCCTTTCTTGCTATACAAGATGTCTGAAGCAGCTGGCACTTGATCACACTGTCCTTTCCTGCGGCCGCTAATGCTATCGAAAAAAGAGTTTACGTTGATAACTTGTTGACCGTTACAAATTCAATCGCTTCTGCAATAAAGATGAAACTTCAAATTATTAACATACTTCAGTCTGGTAGCATGGAATTAAGGAAATGGTGTACTAACATACCCGAGATCATCAAAGACGCCCCACCTGAATTCATCGAGTCATTTGTCAACGTTGATGGAAGCGAGTGGATCAAAACACTTGGAATACGTTTGCATCCGTCGACCGACAAATTCAATTGCTTTGTTCATATCAACGCAAACTCAGCAATCTCCAAGCGTGCTGTATTTGCACAAATCGCCCAAATTTACGACCCGCTCGAACTAGTGGCGCCTGTAGTGGTGTTGGGTTAATTGCTAATCTAGTCATTATGGTAATTGAAACTGGATTGGGACCAATCCCTTCCACAACCTTTACCTACTTATTGGAAAATACATCGAGAGAGTCTCATTGTACTCAACAACTTCATGATCGATCGACACTTGTTCACTTCAACGGAACCACGTAGAATGCAAACACATGGATTTTTCGATGCTAGCGAATGCGCATATAGAGCTGCTTTTTATGTTCGCGGTTCCATACCAGACGGCAGAGTCTCTGTCAACGTACCGTGTTCCATGTCACGTGTTACACCGCTCAAAAAGACAACTCTACCATGCCTAGAATTATGTACCGCAGTACTACTGGCACAGCTAACACAAAAGATAGGAACCTTTTATAGGCCCGACTCAACCATTACATTGCATTAGATAAAGTCTTGCCCATCCAAATGGAACACTTTCGTTCCCAATAGAGTCACTGTCGTACAAAAAATTTCGAAACCAGAAAGTTAGCTGCACGTACCAACTGAGTGCAACCCAGTCCGACATCTGGATTCATGTTCCTGCGTTTCTACTACAATGGCCAACTTTTGGCCATCGCTTCGACAAGAATTTCCAGTGTACGTGTCTGGAGAAATTTCTGAGTTGAAGAAAATTGTACCCATTGTATCAGCCGAGGTTCCAGATATCCTGAATGAAATCAAATTTCACAACGACTTCCGAAAATTAAAAAGAATTATTGCCTACATCCTTACGTTCAAAAGCATACCTAACTGCAAATCTAGCGGTCCGCTAAAATTGGAAGAATTGGATCGAGCTCTCAACACCATAATTCGAATTGTCCAAAGAAAATCTTTTCCTGTTGAATACATAGGATTGGAAAGCAAAAATTTCGTCCTGAAACAGCCGTCACTCCGCTCGTTATCGCTGTTCCTGGATAAAGACCATTACATTTGAGTGTGTGGTCGCCTTCATCACACCCTATATCTCGAAATACCCAATCCTATTAACTAGCTCACATAAATTTACTATACCATTACTCAATTTCTACCACAGGAAACTGCTGCTTGCTGGTCCATCGGCATTATTGGCTTTGGCCGTTGGAGTAGATTTCACCGGCCCATTCTATGTTCGTTATCGCATCCGCGGCAAACCACCAACTAAGACATACCTCTGGCTTTCCGCTTTGCTTAGTCACGAAGGCAATACACCTGGAATTGGCCTCTGACTTAAGTACACAGTCGTTCATGTGATGTTTTAAACGGTTTGTGAGCACCCGAGGTTTATGTAAACGCTTGTTTTCTGATAATGGTACTAATTTTATCGGATCCAATTCAGAGTTCCGTCAACTCTACGCGCTGCTTTCATCAAAGGATTTGAAGGAAAAACTGCAGCTGATGTGCGACGATTATCATATAGAATGGAAGTTCGCTTCACCAGCCAGCCCTAATTTTGGTAGTCTTCACGAATCAGGTGTAAAATTAGCCAAATTTCACCTTCGCCGTACATTGGACACGGCTAAATTTACGTATGAACAACTTATGACGTTGATTAAACAGGTTGAGGCTGTCCTAAATTCACGACCTCTTGGGCCAATTCACGACCTTGGACGACCGCTTAATTCGTTAGCGACGCCAGATTTAACTAACCAACCTCCTTTTTCCCATACTCGGCAACCCGGGTAATTTGATCGATTGATTTGGATAGTTGATTCCAAAGAAATGTCAGAAAAAACTATGAAAATTAATTATACGATAACGCTTGCTTCTGACGACAAGGCAGTGGCTAGAGTGTACGTGACTAGTGATGTGAGGCGAGAAGCGGTTTTTTAAACCATTGAAAATATTTAAAAGAAATCACTGATTCAGATTTCCCGATATTGGGAAAAAGACCGTAGTAGTGCGATAGATCGATGCTTTTGCTTAAAGTGGGGCTTGTAGGGTGGCTTATATCATTTAAAGTGATTTGGTTGATAGAGAATTTTGATATTATGGTATTGAATACTATGGTATTTTTCATTAATGTCATACACATAGCTTTAAATGAATGAATGAAAGCAATTATGAAATTGACTATAGAGTTTAATGAGTTTTGTCTTTTGTTCAGCAAGCGTCTTGATGATAACATCTTTACACAAAAATATTCTTAATGTTGCAACAGTATTTGGATATAAAATATTACAACACTAGTGATTTTTTTTCTGTCATTTGAAAGTAGATGCTGTTCGCCAAAACGTACGCACCCGCCAGGTTTTATGATTATTTCATCCGTATTTAATTTTGATAATTTGATAATAATATTCTATAAAATAATATATACCTTCGTTTTGTTAAATCAGAGGGAAGGTTGTTAAATATTTATTGCCGCCCCTTAATTTACAAAAAAATTGCCACCTACAGGTAAACCCGTACCTGCCAACTTAGGTTTTGGACTTTTGGTTACCTTATAAATTTTTTTTTATATTTAATTTTTTAATTTTAAAGAAATATTTTAAATATATTTTGAAGTACTGTCAAATGATTGTTTTAGTAGATTTGTTTGTAATTATGAATTTATGAATAGGTGTAACAGAAAATATTTATAACATATAATGTTGTACAAAACGGAGTGGTCCTTGCTAATACTTCATTAAATAAAATAAGAAAATGAACTTTAACATAAAAAGTATAGATTTCACGTAGCGATCAATTAAAAAAAAATTCATTCAAATTAGGAACAATGTGTCAAATTTTAAAGCGACAAAACTAAACCACAAATACAAAATGACATTTTGTTTCACTCATCAGATGCGTGTTAAGCCATTAAATATATTCAAAAGGTGTATAAATACATTTTAAATTAATTGATACTTCAAGTGTTTCAATTTTAACAATGTCACGTGTAATAAGTTTACCGATTTTAGTTTTAGTACCGACACAGTAAGTTTGATTGCTAATAAATGTAAAATAAACCATTTTTGTTTTCCTCTTCTGTGGCAACTACCGAGAATATGGCAGAAACCGAAACTGTTAATCACCTGATTAACTTAAATGATCCCTTTATCTCAGAAAGGTCAATTAAAACTGAAGCTTGAATATTTCGTGCTATCGAATTACAGATTCGTCTCTATCAAATTACAGATTTTCTAAAAATTAGTTTAGATCAGTGCTGGAAGTTTTAACCAATTTCAGAAGGGTTGGAAAGGCATCCCTAGAAAGAAATTAATATTCTAATTGATTGAATCGAATTAGATTCAATTTTTTTTAATTGAACGATAACATCTATTATATAGCTTTTATGTTAAAGCTGAGGTTTAATACTTTTAAAATTTGACAAAATTAAATAAAATGAAAATTCATTTTCTTATTTTATTTAACAAAGTACGAATAAAGACCATGTCATGCTTTAGTTTTGTCCAAACACTGTATGTATAATGTATGTAGACATTCGTCAATTTACCCAATTGAATAACTACAATAGTTACCTATATAGAATACCAATACCAATATTCTAAAACGCATTCATCGCACATTTCATCTAAAAAAGCAAGGGAAATGGGAATCAAAATGTGTAATTTTTGCTAATTAATAATCTAAAGACCCGGACATTACGATGGCGCGGCGCAATAAGTTATTTAAAAACCCTTTGCCTTTTCTTAAGGGGAAAGAAACAGTCAGCTCAGGGATCTTAAATTTTGTCAGTTGCGATATAGTATGCTCCAAGGTTTTTTTAGATGATTTGAAACATATTTACGTATTTTTTAATACCCGGGTACCCGGGTAACCAAGTATTAAAATAAACAATACTTGACTACTCGGGTACTTTAAATCTCGAGTAATTTGAATACCGTAGCCTAAAAGAAACCAATATAAGCCCACCACAAATTAAGGGAAATTGATGACTATAAGGGATACCGAGCCAGCAAACTGTCAAGCGCAGCGAAGCACTTTGCGTGCTTATACACGTTATTTTTCCTGCAAATATTTAATACATACATATGTACATTTATCAAAGGAACCATCTTTCGTAAAATTGTTCTGTATTGCCTTTTATAAGGCATGATGATTATGATATAAAACAGATTTTTTTCAATCGAGGATTTGATGCGTTTTTATATCCTTTATATTAACTTCACCTGCTTGATTGCTTGCTTGAGTGTCCTTACGATCTTCAAGTTCAAAATTGACCCATTTCCCGTGATCGCCTCGCGCTGAAATTTTGCACATCGACTTTTGTCACCTAACAATATTTTTTGGCAAAATTTCAGTTCGATCAACATACTGTAACTAAATTTTTTCTTTAATTTTCAATTTAAAAAATTCAATCTAGTAGTGTTCCAAATGTTTCTTCAAGTAAGTTTAAAATTCAAATTTGTTTTTTGAATGACCCTTACTTATTTAATTTTAAATTTTAGTCATGGTGAAGAAGGCCGAAACTGAATTGCAATCGACCGAGTCTTATATATAAAGGATATATAGTCAAAAACTTGTTTTTACGGGTTGTGTTTTTTTTTTATTTATTAAAAGCATGTTCGTTTGTGGTGAATTAACTGAATTGATATTGAGTTACTATTCCGATAATTGATTTAATATTCAGATAATTAAGCTACTTTATTTATTTATTTAGATCTATTCTACAGTTAATAACTGAATGAATAGAAAAAAAAAAAAAAAGAATTATTTTAGATTAAAAAGAAATAAAAAGAATACTAACAATACGGCACATTACCTGAAACAACGAAAACTTTAAAAACTTAAAATGAGATTAAAAATTGCAATTACTAATTGCCTTCCGAAAATACACTCTGGATCTCTCAAAATGAAATAAATGGTAAAATCCATTAAAAATTCTAGCCATTGACTTGGTTGGTTCATTGGAACCATAATTCTTTCTATGAAAGTCAACAAACAAAAATTCCCTTGGACGCAAACTTCTGGTAGGTACATAAATGCTCTAAGCAGAAATGAGTTCAAGACACTTAATGCGGCCACTAAGAGAATCACTAACAAACAAAGCAGAGGCAATTTTTCGGCGTTTAACCAACGTATCAATGTGAAGGCACTCACACCGGATCACATACGATGGGAGAATGCGCACCTGTTCCCACGTAGGTAGATTACGATCAGATAAATGACCAAGCTTCCTGGCCATATAGATAGTAAAATGTTTCCAAATAGATTCCAATCTAGCAATATGCACATCATGATGAGGATACCGAACCACTACAGCATATTCAAGGTGAGATCTTACTAAAGAAGTATATAAACTAACACACGAAAATGCATCCATAAAATCCTTTGTCATACTAAAAATAAAACCTAACATAGAATTGGCCTTTAATATTATTTTATCTATGTGTAACGCAAAAGTTAATTTCTGACCAAACAGAACTCCTAAATCAACAGTTGAAGTTACTCTACAAAGTAGATCTCCATCAAAATAATAATTGACAATATTTGGATTGAGTGTTCTAAAAAACGACATCACCTTACACTTCTGTACATTGATGAACAATTTATTAGAGCAACAACTAGACAATATATTAATTTCAGATTGCAAAACCTCAGCATCCCATACAGATTGAACATGCATGAAAATCTTCAAATCATCAGCATATAATAAACATTTACAGAATTTAAAAATATTAGGAATATCATTCACGAATAAAAGAAATATAATTGGGCCTAAATGGGACCCCTGAGGGACTCCTGAATGACAATAGATGTAATCTGACTTAACATCATTAATAGAACATACTGCTTCCTACCAACTAGATAAGAAGAAACCCATTTAAGAAAATTTGGATCAAGACCAATAACCGAAAGTTTTTCAATAATAATTTTATGGTCGATTGAATTTAAAGCTTTAGCAAGATCAAAGTAAATTGAATCAACTTGGGCGCCTTTAGATTCAAGTGACTCAATAGTGAATTTAGTAAATTGCAACAGATTAGTAGTCGTAAATTTTCCACTGGTGAAACCATGCTGGGGGTCAATTCTCGTTCTATGAAAAAACCTAATGAAAAAAAAGTTTTCATTTTGATTCCATCAAGTCTTTTTCATTTATAACATTTCACACAACGACAATAAGCGATTCTCGATGTCCAAATGAAAAAGAATCGTGAGAAAAACGCTGAATAAGTTGTTTCCATAGTAAGCTACACTGTAAACACACATTTTTTCGAGTTTCATGTATATTTCCGCTAGCTGATACAACAATTGGTTTAAATATTAGCTAAATAAATGATAAAGTAGATTTAGTTAATCAGGTTTTGTCATTGGCTGTCAAAATATAAAGTAAATTATAAAATTGACCAAATTATTTTTAAAACTTAACTAAATTAATTATTTGGAGGCTTTTCTTAAATATACGGCATAGTTTTTAATAGATTTACTTATTAGTTAAGTTTAAAGTGAATCATATTATAGTTTCAATGCACATTTAATGGTAAAAATACAAATTTACTTTTTATAGAACTTTATTTCCATATTTATGATGTTCTCACCGCCAAAATGGTCGGTGAGAAAGTTTTATTCATATGAAAAGATTTTGACGTCATTTTTCTCCTTCTCATGGAACATGAATCGGAAATGTGTATTTCTCACTGAAAAAACTTTTCATTGTACTTTTCATAGAACGAGAATTGACCCCCTGGAAACAAGAAATTATCTCTTTGGTATGGAATAACAAATATTTCGACACAATTAATTCGAAAAGTTTGGGTATAGACGAAAGAATTGAAATACCACGATAATTTGATATATCAGAACGGTTACCCTTTTTGTAAATTGGAACAATGTGAGAAATTTTCCAAGCTGTAGGAAATTGCCCAGAAATTAATGATTGGTTAAAACTGAAGTGAATTGGTCGTTCGTTTGCTACAATTCAAATAAATGTCAAATTGTTAAAAAGTAATTGGCTTGTGTTATAAAATAATTAAAATTTAATGTTAATCGACCATTTTCTTGGATCAATTATTTTTGCGTGTCACATTACATATCTCGTCCTGGCTTCATCTGAATTATCTACCCAAGCAAAATTATTATTCAGATAAATCAGTAGCTCAATATTTTAAACTGAAGTGAAGTATACCAAACAAACGGACAAATCACTTCAGTTAATTCAGATAATTCAGTTAATTCACTACAAACGAAAGCACTATATATGTATATCGGGAAAAACAAAATGTAGTTGTTAGTGTAAAATTTCGTGAAAATTATCACAGAAAATCACTTAGTTTCACGTTGCTAAAGCCGCCGCCAGATGATTGCAAATAGTAGACGAATATGACGTTTGCGATATTGGACAAATATGAATTTGGCTGTCGTGTCTACTACGATCGACTGTATAGCGAATACAGCACAAATATGTATATTTGTATTTGTTTTCTGTCTACACGATTTGTCATTTCACAAATAGCATCATATTCGTGTATAATTTGCAATCGTCCGGCCGCGGCTTAAAGGAAACGCGCGATCAAAACAGCAACTAAAAATTAAAAAAAAAGCCTACTTTTCACGATTTTTGGAAAAGATATTTAATAGTTTCAATTTAAATTGTAAAACGAGGTGCTTTTACTTTTGTTTAGCATGAACCAAATTCTACCTAGAACCTAATCGATTTGATGCTGCGCTATGTCAAAAAACACGATTCTCAGAAATTCTCCCATATAGCGACTATAAATAAAGGTTGCCTTTGGGATAAATCGCGACATTCTTCTGATATCAGCGGTTTCCCCTGTATATTCTTAGTGTGCCAGTGATGTTTATAACTAAGATATTGGAATTTTATATTAGTCGTTTGGGTTGATGAGTTATTTAAGTGAGAAGGATATATAAAATTAGAAAGAGACGATACATGCTATCTCTTTTTATTATTATTCATATTTTTTTCGTTTCTAAAAAAATTTAAATTTGTATGGATACGTTTTGGTTAGGAAGGATGTCTGGATGATCTGGACAATTTATCTTAGTTGTTTTTTAAATCTTTTAATCATTAGATAATTTTATTTAATGACCTCTTATAATTTTAATTCACAAGATCGTAGTTTCGTTAACTTCCCCTCTAGTTCTTCCTATATTAATTTATCATCTAATAATTTGCTATCTGATTCAATGTACGATATAATTTTAGAAATAATTTCATATTCGGTGTTTCGGCCTTCTATTTCTAATTTTTCCGCCTCTATTTACCACTCCGTCATTCTTTAACCAACTTCCTCATATTATTAGACAGCAGATTGATTGTAAATCGGTTCTAAAAGATATTAAGTTGTGGCTATAAATTTCGTTTATTTTTAATTAACTATAATGTTATTTTTTTTTTTGTTTGTTGGCTCCACAACGATTTTTTTTTATAGTTTCAAACAGGTTGATCAACACTGTCGTATTTCGACGATTTTCGCAAAGGTTGATTTATTTCTTGTTCAGGTCCTTTTTTATATGTAGGTATATTATTAAGATTATATTGTAGAAATAAATTGAAATAAAAAAATTTTCAAATGACTTGATTATTGATCAATTTAGTATTATCTAAGGCATTTCTAAAATGGTAGCAGGGTTGTTTGACAAATATTACATCTGTTATAGAACCCAAACCAAATCTGTAGTCCGTTAACACTAAAAAAAATTCAATAACACCCAATGTTGTGTAACAAGACAACCGAAGGCACACAAAAAATCATAAAATTGATACCGACGAGCTCGTCTTTTGAACTTTAAAATGTCTTTACTTTCTCTCTTCTGTTAAAGGTTAGATGGAACCTCAGTGAAAATATTTTAAATTGGTTTGAGTTTCGGGTTTGGGTTCCAGAATGAATTGCCAAAAATTGGTTCGTCTTGGATCATTTAATATTCGTATCTCTGGAAATAGGAAGGTCGCAAAGTACAACTGGGAATGAATGGAATATTTTTAGTGCATCGTAATTATTCGTCATTGTGGGAGGCGAGTAGCAGAGACAGCAGAGACGCAACGATTTTTAACAACAACGTCAAGTAACACTAGCTACAGTTAGTACAAATTTGGGTGACCACATGGGGAACATAATGATGGAAAGAAATCTCTCTCCTCTCACAACCGCCGATGGATAAAATGGTGGAGGGAATAATAATAGTTGTTATCAGCTTTTCAGAAAAAAAAACTTGCGGCATCAGGAAATTATGTTGTCATTGTGCTGTCATAAAAAAGCACTAACTATCGATCGCTTTGGTGTCTGTAACCGGGTCGAGTCTGTCCCTACTAATAATCCTATCCAATCCTTCGGTCTTGTTATATGTAAAAAGGGTGTACGATGGCTGCCTGGCCAGGGGCGGATATCACACTATTAGACTTTTATCTGGTTATCGATGTGAAGCCTTTCTTTACGAGGTTCATGAAGAATGGTGTCGTGTTTCATGGGTATAGTGGTGTGGTATTCGCATTTATAATACGGGAGCCTTGCGTAATGCTTGATCGTACATTGGAAATCAATCAATCAATCAATCAAAATCGTAATTATTCGTCATTGTGTATTACCGTATGACATAAATAAAAAAAAAACACTCCGTGTGAACAGAACGTTTTTGGTGAAATAATATAATTTTATAAAAAATTTCAATTCAAAAAGTTCAATTCAAATTCAATTTTTTGCAACAAAAATTTGGTCCACCAAGGTAATTTCAATATTTATTTGAAAAAGGTATTTCAATTGATATATATTTTACATCTAATTACGTAGGGTGCTATTATGGGGAAAAATCAGAAAAATTTTCTTTTGCTAAAAAAACTAAACAAAATAAGGGAAGACCAATCAGACAATGAATCTATTGCAACTGATATGGAACTATGTGATAACGAAAGTGAAATAGAGGAGAAAGTCAATAGCACTGAATTTTCGAGTAGTGAAGAAGAGGATCTTCGTTATATAGCTCCTAGTAAAAAAGGAGCGAGGATTATTTTTGATTTTAAAACCGAAAGTGAAGATGAAGTTTTTCGCTGTAAAATTCCTAGCAAAAAAAGAGTGAGGATTATTTCTGATTCTGAAACCGGAAATGAACTAGATGCTATTGATATATCTTGCAATGATGAAATTTTCACCGAAAAAGCTGCTGATGGGACTTTATGGAAAACATTGAAAGAAGGTAGAGATGTAGGTAGATTGCCAGGTTATACCGTATTCAAAGAGGTCTCGGGTCCAACTGCCTATGCTAAAAGGTATATTATGCTTGGTTTGGTAAGTAGTGCTTTCAAATTGATTATTGACGAAGGCATGATGGCATATATAAAACCAAGCACCGAACTTGTAGCTCGTAGAGTCTTGATTAAGGGATGGGCAGTTTCAAAATCAGAATTATGGGCCCTTATAGCAATTTTGTATGCTAGAGGGGCATACGAGGCAAAAAATTTAAAATGTTCATATTGGTGGTCTACAAAGTGGGGTCCGTTTTTTTGCTCCAAAACAATGTCAAGAGATAGATTCATGGAAATACTGCGGTTCATACGTTTTGATAAAAAAAATGAACGCAGTGAAAGATTGAAAACTGACAAATTTGCCTTAATTTCATAAATATGGGATACATTTATTGAAAATAGTCAGGCTTGTTACAAACCTGACGCAAACCTTACAATCGGTGAGCAATTGTTCCCAACTAAAGCTAGATGCCGATTTACACAATACATGCTTAACAAGCCTGATAAATTTGGCATCAAATTTTGGCTGGCATCCGAGGTTAGAAGCAAGTATCTTGTAAATGGTTTTCTATACTTGGGCAAGGATGAAACTCTCGAATCGAGCATTCCCCTGAGCGAATTTGTAGTAACTAAGCTTGCAGAGCCATATTTAGGTTGTGGACGAAATATCACAACAGACAATTTTTTTACAAGCCTTTCACTTTTAAAAAAGTTACTTGCAAAGAAAACTACTTTGGTGGCACTATACGTCCAAACCGAAGAGAATTACCTAAATTTGCGAAATCTAAGAAAGATAAAACGAAAAGGTTTTCAACAAAACTTTATAAATCTGAGAATTTTACTCCATTTACAAAAGCCTAATAAAAAAATCCTACTACTAAGCTTAAAACATAAAAATATAATAATTAAAAAAAATAAAAAATTTATTCCGGAAACAGTAGCATTTTATAATAGCACCAAGTATGGTGTGGATATACTTGACCAGATGGCCAGAAAATATAGCATTAAAGTAGGCTCTCGCAGATGGCCTCTACATGTTTTCTATAACATCCTAGATTTAGCAGTAACAAATGCTTGGATTCTATGTAAAGAGACCACACAAATAATGATTTCAAGAAAGGATATTATTTTCCAATTAGCTGAAGAGCTAACAGAAAACTATAGAGACGATGTCGAGAACACTTACGTTCCCATGTCGAAAATTCATGCTGTTGACATACGAAAGAATTTTATTTTTTATTTATTTTATTGGGCACTTTTGAATTTACATGAAGAATTGTCAAGTTCAAGCATTATGCAAGAGAAATATATGTCAGAGTCTTTGTGCTAAATGCAATAAAAGAGTTTGCGGAAAATGTATTTCAAAAACAGAGTTTATATGTAAAAAATGTTTTCAATGAAGTTTTTAATAATAAATCTTTTATTTCAATTCAGTTGGAACTGTTTTTTTTTGCAAAATCTTCAATTTTGTTGTATGAGTCGAATTGGCTCACTTCAGTAAAATCAACAACCGTAAATCTAGTGTTAAACACTGAAGTATAAAAATATTCAATAAAATAAAATCATTTTAAACAATTAATAAAATTTGAGTCATCACTGATACTTTTATGAATGAGGGTAAATAAAATATAAATTAAATTTAAGATTTAAACTCGAGACAAAATATTTGTGGCTGGCTAGAACTACATTGGCGCATGGTTTGCCGAAACTAAATATGTCTCGATATAGTGAGCACCTAGCTGATATAGTGCAACCATTAGCTTAATTTAGGTAAGGTCAGAGAATTTTCAATCATTTTTTTTTATTTCAACTATTCGTCTCTTTGTCAGAAACTAAAAATTTATCGGATTGACAAAAATTGAAAAACTATAAACCTGATTGAGCCTGATTTATATTTTATAACTTTAGTCCTCCTTTAGTCCGTACGTTCCGGTTTCATATAACTGTGTTGAAATGAGTTGCGGGATAATTGTGTATTATTTATTATTTACGATTATGACGGTATTATGGAATAATAAAAAATAAAAGTTGTTGACGCCAACCAGCTATTGGGATTCCCTCTAATTATAATAAAAATTGTAAAAATAAATTTAATTAAAATTGATTACGGTGTTTTATTTTAATACCAATATAAATGAATTATAACTAGGCGCAGTTAAGCTGTAAAAAAAATAATGCTTACGTATATTATATTGTACTAACCGGCAATAATATTAATGAAATAAAAAATACGATAAAAAAAAAAAATTTACATCACATCGTTTATGTCATAATTTGTGTAAATTAGTGTTTACTGTATTAAAATAGTTACTTAATTTAGCTGAAAAGGAGGTTATTGAACTTTTCAGTATCTTCCATCAGCAGCCGGTAAAAAATCGTCGACAAAGAGAAAGCAACCGACGTAACAATATCCCTATTTTATATATTCGTAATGATTTTAAAAATTATTTAGGTATTAATGAAGCGGGTTTTAATTTGCTCCTTGCTCATAAAAATTGTTTAACCTGCACTGGAGGAGGTCCAAATACAAAAAAAAAAAAAAAAAAAAACAAACACGAGGAAAAGGTTGATCGATCCCTTGATTTAACCGGAGAGATTGAAAGGCTTAATGTTAAAATTTTTGAGAGTTAAGCCTCTACAACGTCTAGAAACATTGACGTCGACTACTGAGGAATTTGGAACGGAAATTCTACATGAATTAAATTCTGATAGATTCTCTATTGACACCCCACCTAGCCGACAATGCGGAAACCAAGGGAAATATCGACAATAATTTTAAATCCTCAAGTCGAAATTCAATAGAAACATTAGATAACTTCAAAATATCTAGAAACAATAATGGGAAAAACCAAAAGGAAATAACCAAAGTACTCTTTAAGTACTTAGAGAAATTTAAGAAAAGTAAAGTGGATAGAAAAAAGGCCGAAGAAATAGAATTTAAAAGAAAAGAGCTGGAACTTAAGGAACAAGACGATTGACTTTATCAAAATTAAATTATTAGTTTGGAGTCGGTAAAAAATTTGTTTTATTGAATCCCAAATCCTTCTAGCTTCTTCCGTCAAATTTTCCGACATCGGCATTGGCATCTATATTATACGACTATAATAGGATAACAAAAAATTTGTGCTAGAATTGAAAGAGCTTTTGTAAGTACATTGTTGAAAAGAGTCTCATTAGAGTTACAAGCGGTTTTTCGGTACGAGCAAGACGAGAAATTTTTTCGACGCGAAATCCATATGCTGCCTGAAAGATGGGAAAAAGTCGTAGTTAACGATGGACAATATTTTGAATAAAATACATTGTACCAATTTCTCTGAATAAAGCTGCGAAGTTATATAAAAAATATCTCAAAACTTATTTTTACCCCCAATATTATTAGCACGTTTGGCTAAAATACCTCTGCATCCGCCAATTTCCTTCGAATATAACTCAGGCTCACTTGCTTGAGTGAGCAAACACCCCTACTAAAACCATTATATTTAAACCCTATTCAGCCCCAATCACGATTATCAAATTAGCGCTTCTAAATTACCTAGTTTATTTTATTTCTATAGGTTTTTCACTTCAAATTCAAGTTTTTTCATTTTAAATTCAATTTTTTTTATTTCAAATTCAATTTTTTTTATTTCAAATTCAATTTTTTTCATTTCAAATTCAATTTTTTTTATTTAAAATTCAATTTTTTGTATTTCAAATTCAAATATATTTAATTCAAATTCAATTTTTTTCATTTCAAATTCAATTTTTTTATTTAAAATAACTATAGCATAGTTGATATATCGCACATAGTTGATATATTGCATATATAGTTGACAATCGCAGTAGTGTGGTTTCTTAAAACAAATTTTGTCATTATCCATTAAATCCATATTTTCACTTCATCCATTTAAATTTAAAAAATGAATACGGATACTTCTTCGAGTGAACCAAATCCTATTACGAATACCAATGGACGGAATTATCGGCGAATTCGCCGACCAATCGAATCTTCAGATGACAGCACTGCAGAAACTACATCTAACTTGGTTGTTCGTCGCAGAGGATACAATAGGGAACCATACAAGAAAACTAGCTTAGACAAAAAGCAGATCCTAATAAAATGCTTTGAAGAAGGTAAGACAATACTTGAATCAAGTGAAATAGCAGGAATAAATAAAAATACTGCCATGTCTATAATAAATCGCTACAAAAAAGATGAATGTACAATTGTTAAAAGAAATCGCGGTGGTAGAAGAATAATGAAATTGTCAAGTGAAATATTAAATGAAATTGAAAAAATAATAGAAGATAATCCATGCATTACGCTGAAAAAAATAAAGATTAAAATATTCGAAACCAAAAACGTCAACCTATGTACAGCCAGTATTTTTAACGCATAGAAAAAATTAAGAATATCACTAAAAAATGTTACAATAAATTTGGATCGTATGAATAGTGTAAGCACAATTGAACAATGTAAGCAATATGCAATCCACTTTTCAGGAAATGCTCCACAAACACGGGATAAAATAGTGTTTCTTGATGAATCTGGTTTTAACTGCCATCTTCGCAGAACGAAGGCTAGATCGAAGATAAATACTGGTGCTCATATAATAGTACCAACTGTGAGAGGACGAAATGTTTCGCTCATTGCGGCCATGAACTTACATGGAATAGTACATAGCAAAATAATATCAAACTCATCTGTTAATGCTAATATTTTTATTACATTCCTTAAAGAATTATTTGGTAAACTGGCTGAAGCTAACATCACAGAGGCATGGCTGGTTCTGGATAATTGTTCAATCCACAAAACTCGGGCAGTGTGTGATAAAGTTAGTGAAACAACTCATACATTAATTTTTCTTTCTCCATACTCACCGATGTTGAATCCCATTGAAAAGGTTTTTTCAAATATAAAATTTACAGCGAGGGATTTGCTGGCGGATCCACAAACTAATATAAATTTAGAAAGTATAATTGAAACATCTGTGGCAACTATTACCTCCGCCGATTGCAATAATTATATGTCTATGAAATTGCCATCGGCAGCAGTTGGACAACCATTACATTAATATTCTGTATCTGTTTTGGTGATACAGTGTACTATTATAAATTAAATTTTCTTTATAATGATTTTTTAGATAAATTGAATTTGAAATAAAAAAAATTGAATTTGAATTAAATATATTTGAATTTGAAATAAAAAAAATTGAATTTGAAATAAAAAAAATTGAATTTGAAATGAAAAAAATTGAATTTGAAATAAAAAAAATTGAATTTGAAATAAAAAAAATTGAATTTAAAATGAAAAATCTTGAATTTGAAGTGAAAAACCTATAATAAGATAAACTAACAAAGAAACAGAAGAATAAAAACAACAAAAAATGAGTATTTCATTTTTATTTTATACCGTCTTTGATTCATTCCATTTGGAACACTTCTTTGAACACAACATTCCGTGTAAATTGTCGATCGTTCTTCAGCAATTGTATTTCCACCTGGTTAGGATTTTTCGATCGGGATAAGTCGTTGAAGTTAGCCCGAAAACTCAACCAGAAAAATGTGGTTCGTTTCTTGGCTAAAGTGTAGTTATCCAGAAAATGTTTAGATATTGTATAAAATGAAGAATCATCCCGAAAAATAGCTATCCCAAAAAAGTGTCAATACGAAAATCCCGAAAAAAAAATTCAAATTTTGATAATTTATGAATATAACATTTAGAAAATCATCCAAAAAATTTAAAAGGATTTTTACAAAATGTGTGGTAGGTGTCTGCAAATTTATGATAACACCATAATACTTTAATACAATTAAAGTAAGTGTATAGCATATTACAGCGAAGTATAAATATGTACACCGACATTCCTACAGATAAAGCCAACTAGAGGCGTTTATGGCCAAATAGGTTAATATATGGATACCACAATTATGTGCTGTTAACCAATTATGTGCTGTTAACCAAGAAAAAGGAAAAATTAAATCAGGTAACACTACAAAAATTAAACAAATTATGCGCTTGTGAGATGTTAGCCCAGCCAAGGAATGAGTTGCATTTAGGAAGAATAAAAAAATACAAATATAAAATAGTTTTACAATTTACTTATAAAATGTATTAATAATTACTTGCTATAGTTAGTATGTAAGTGGGAACTTGAATAAAAGGAATCTTTACAAGCATCTAAACAATACATCTAGATTGAGCGAAGTAGAAATCTCCCGGACTGAGGCTATAGGGTTTTGAGATTGGCATAATAATACCTTACTTATGACAAAAAATAGTCGAAATCGTTCCTTGACAACTTGCCGAAAATTGAAAATGGGCTGGGAATACGCTACGATTTGAACTTTTTATTTCACTCGATCTGCTGTATTGACTGAACTAAATATCTTTCGTTCGGTCAAAACAGCAGAACGAGTGAAATAAAATGTTTAAACCGTAGCGTATTTACAGCTCATTTCTGATTTTCGGCAAGTAGCCATGAAACTATAATCTAACTCCGAGAGATTTTTAGTTCTGTCAATACAGCAGAACGAGTGACATATCGATACCTTAAAGGACACAAGTGCTATGTCCATATTTTTAATTTCCACAACAATGTCTTTCAGTGTACACAAAATAAATGCGGTATCTCATTTAATTAAATTACGTACTTAAATTTATTTTATTAAATTCTAATTTATTTATTTATAGATAAAATTCATATTTATTTAGTTAATCTAAATACACAGCATTTTAATTTATTATTTATTTATTATTTTACACCACCATTTTATTTTTAATGTATTTCCTTTTTTTAATAATAAAAAAGAGCGCGCCGCTAGAGTCTCAAAATTTAAAAATATTTTGAATTTTCATTCAATGTCCATTTCAAAAAGACTGTAGCACCAGTAAACTGCACTATAAATGATTAAGAATAGCTTTATGACATAAACTATATTTATTTAACATAAACTATAAAAGTAGACTAGCACTTGTGTGCTTTAAGGTATCGATATAATGTTAAAACCGCAGCGTATTCCCAACCCACTTTTGATTTTCGACAAGTTGCCACGGAATGATTTCAACTAATTCTTGTCAGGAGCAAACTGTCAGAACGCCCATCTTAAAACCCTATTGCCTCAATCCGAGAGATTTTTAGTTCCGTCAATACATCAGAACGAGTGAAATAAAATGTTAAAACCGTAGCGTCTTCCCAGCCAATTTTCGATTTTCGGCATGTTGCCACGGCATGATTTCTAATTCTTGTCAGGAGTAACAAAATATTTTATATTCTAATAATTTAACACTAGAACTACCAACCCGTCAAAATGACGGATTTACATTTATTGAATTTATTTTGTTTTATTATTTAGTAAGAATTATTCTAGAAATTTATGATGACTTTTAATATGGCAATAAAGTAATTATATTAAAAATCATCAAAAATTTCCAGAACAATTCTAACATAATAATTAAAAAAAAATGAATTCAACAAAATAATGTAAATCGGTCACTTTGACCGGTCGGTAGTTCTAGTGTTAAAATTTAATAATCAAGCTTAATTTTCATTTTGCCTTATAAAAAAATAATTTCAAATTTGAATTTACATACATTTTATAGGTTAAATTCGTTTTCGGGATGGTGCTACATTTGCTTTAACATTCACACTATTTCTAGATAGCTTCATTTTAGTTAAGAAATGAACCAAATTATTTCGGGCTGAATTTCGAGCTAACTTCACAGACTTATCGGGATAAAGTTACGAAAAGCTGTCCAAGCGAGAAAACGATTGATAGGAATAATAGGAAATTGCCATCGGCTCAGCACAAATAGCAATGCAATTGGGAGCTAAAACAATTTTGGGGATAATGACTATGCCCCTACGATTGCACTGGAAAATTATTTTAGCCGTAATGGAAAAGCGGGCGAGCTCTACGATTATCCATCGTTTACCATTGCAAAATCCCTTCTTTAGATTTAAATTTCGGAGCAACGTACCAGATGGTAGATTTGATGGGAAAAATCGCTTTAATTTCTCAATTTTCTTAAATCCGTTGAATTTATATTCAACATAAAGGACTGTTCGCACGAAGACTGTTCCACATAACCCACTTGTGATTCATTTTCTTTTAATAGACTTTTTTGTATTAAAAATATAGAATATTTTAATGTTTTTATAAAAATTATTTATATTTCTGCTCAAACTACGACTCCCTATTGTTAGCTAAGAAAATTAACGGGTATTTTAATTTGCCGCCGAAGTGCCGAGCTTGATGTGAACAGTCGTAATTTTGTTTTAATATTGAATAAAAATTGAACTAATAGTCGCCTATATTGAGGCAATTATATTTTCAAATTTTTAATTTCTGTTCTAAACTTTTACCATAATCAAGTAGGCATGGACTTTTCGAATATTATTTCGAAATGCAAGCGCTACGTTGAGATAGATAGATCAATGCCACTACATAAATAGCCGTGACATCAGTCGAAAAGTCAAATCACTAATTTAAAGAGGGAAATAAATATTTTTATTTTCCTTTGGATTTTAAAACGCATTGTTTTTATTTTCTTGTATTACCATTATTTTCAATTTAAATGAAAATTTTAATTGCAGCTTAATCGTGTGGCAGCAATCTTAGAAAATTTTAACGTAGCACAGACAGTTTGATTAATCATGTGGCTGAGCTTTGTTTTAGCTATCCCACAACATGGCTTATAACTAAATCTCGAATACTTCTTGTACTGCACTAACTGGAAACATGAACTAAAAACCAAATTCCAGTTCATTCAATAAAATCTAAGAAAATGTAGGAAACCGTCGAGTTTACATTTTGCTGTGTCAGTCATTTTGCAAAGTCAGAAAGTGTGGCGGTAATGACGGGAATTTCGATGGAAGCATGCGCCGAGCTTTACCTGGTTCCAACCGGATTTATAGCGGCCGGTCGCTATATTAACGAAATATTTAAAAAGTATGTTGTTCCCTACGCACCATGTGCTTAGGTGATAATTTCATGATAATGCACTGTAACGCAGACCTCATATTGCCAGGAACAACTCTGGAACAACTCTGATGCGTGCTCTTAGATGAATTGGAAAATATTTCACAGTGCGATATCCAACAGATTATCAAAAGTATGAGACGAACGATGACAGCGGTTATTCAAGCTCGGGGGCGATACACGCTATTAAACAATTTTTATTGGTTAATTATGATTTAACCATTTTGAGAAAAAAAATCCTTTTTCTCGTTAGTAGTGGGCTATAATGACATTCTTACTAATTAAGAATCTTTTTTTTAATTTTGTTTCAGATGACCAGAAGAATGTCAATCATGTCAACCAGCATACCCCTTTTTATCCCCAACTTTACCATTTAATTTTCATCCCTTTTTCAAGATTTTTTTGGTATACATATTTTCAAAATATCAATAAATATGTTGTAAAAAAGGATGAATGGTAAAAATATTGTTTGTTTTTTTATCGAGCTGGACAAAACGCTCAAAATGTATGCCTCTAGACCAGACTACCTCCTTAATCCGTTAGGTTAGAATAGAACCGAAGAAAGTGTTGTAGAGGATAGCAAATTTGATTCTGGAAAATGAAGATTTCCATTCAATTTTTAAAATAAAATGTACAGTTTCCAAAATTATTTAAAATTAAACTTTTCTTTTCCAGATTACCAAATTGGGGCTTATTTCATTTCGGTTTTTGGATGAAAGCAGTTTCATGAGAGCTTATAAATTCCTGATGCTTGCAAGTTCTTTAAAACTTGTACTCTAACGTCAAAGTTTCGTTTATCGAAACCGAAACAAAACGTCCTCATATTTCGAAAACCACACTATTAATGAATTACTCAAAAAATTGTAAACCTCGTGTAATTTGGAGTAATTTTGAAAGCCTTGAAGTTGTAGAATTAAATATAATCGTACATGGTGTTGTGACAGAGAATTTATTACTTCTTTCCAAACAGATAGTTCCATAAATTGAAAGTGTTTGGTGGATTATTGTCAGTGTTGATTTTCCTGATGATCAGCTCTCAGATGAGTAAACTGAAATTAACTCAATATATGCACATATTAATATTTAGTAATTATACATGTAATGTAATTGTACTTAGCTTTAAGAATTTACTGATCTTCCTCTGCTTTCCAAAATTGTTTAATCATTAATCATTTTTTCTGTTTATTTATATAATTATTTATTGTCAAAATGTTAACTAAAAATTATTGACATTTGAAATGTTGCTCTAGAGCGACATCTATAAACTAACATTTTACCTAAAAGGTGCTACAGTTTGTACTAAAAATTTGATAGGGTTACGCAAAATAATAATTTAGTATAGTATATTTTGTAGAACAGTATATTCAGTAGAACCGTATACAGTCCATTGAAAGAAAATAAAAAAAATGTAATTTTAGTTTTGATGAGAAACGGCACGAAGAAACAACCACAAATAAAAATTAAACTTGTAAACTACCATTTTTCTTTCTTATAATTTATTTTAAATGCTGTAAAATTTTACATGGTCCTTCGAGCCGGATGCCGCTACTCATCAAAGTTTAATCAAGTATCACCGATGAATGCTATAGTGAAGCTGTCGAAAAGCTGAAAAACCAATACAACAAGAAGCGCTATACAATCAATGCGTATAAACAAAAATTTATGGAACAGCCTACCGTAACACAAGCAAGTGTTCATATGATTAAAAAACATGTATGATATCTCGGATGGTGTAATTCGAGGCCTTAAAGCTTTGGGTGAAAGCTCGGAGAGTCGCGATTCCTGGCTGATCTACATAGTTCTAAGCAAGTTAGATAATGAATCGAGATCGCTTTGGGCACGTGAAACCAAAAATGAAGGGCATCCAACAATAAAGCAACTTTTCAGTTTTCTGGGAGATCGAGTTGATGCTTTGGAAACATTTGGCATGAGTAATCCTAAGTCCTCGACCTCCAACACTGCATTTCAGCCGCCAAAGATGACAAAATGGCATGCAATTATGGCAGACTTTTGTGAATTATGCAAATCGGAAGATTCACACAGGCTACAAGACTTTCCTAATTTTGCAAAAATGAATCAACCCAATCGCATTTTGTATATTAAAGAGGAAGGAAGATGCTTTAACTGTTTATACAAAGCTCACTCGGTATATCAATGTCGATCAAATTCGCGATGTAGAGTTTGCCGTCGTAGACACCACACAGTGCTACATGAACACCAGTCACGGGAAACATCAAGCCAAAGCCATAACGGGTTGCAGAGTTCCACACCTGATGCAATAAACAACAACAATTCCGAAGAAACATCGAGCAGCAAAGGGCAGGCAAATGAGGAAAAATATATCACCAATGCTCAGATAGAATTAGATCAAACATTGAATGCCTATTCAAGTGAATTGCGCACATAGCCAACGACCAGTTATCCAAGAAATACCCAGATTTCGTCGTTACTGCCTATTTAGTGAAAGTTAAAAACTACAAAGGTTCTGAATCAAATTTCGTCACAACAAGATGCATAAATCATCTAATATTAATAGCGTCAAGGGATTCCATAGGAATACGAGGCTTAGGCCACTCAAATGTGGGTCGTAAATGTGGCTCGGTGCAGATGTAACTTTCTAATACAGATGAAACGTATTCAACGAAAATTTGGTCATATTCAACAGCAAAAAATACGACAAATCATCGCCATGGAAAGATGTTGGGCAAAATTAATTTGGCTGATCCGAGTTTATTTGAAGCGGGTGAAATTGATATCTTACTCGGAGTAAATATATTTTTCGAAGTTTTAGAATCTGGAGAAACAGTAGAATCAGAGGAATTAGCAGCCCATAAAACGAAGTTTGGCTGGATAGTAGTAGGAAGAGCGAATAGTAAGACAATCTTAGAGCCTACACTTTAAGTACAAGTATCGACCCAAGAGCCTGCCTTAATGAATCATTGTATAAATTTTGGGAAATTGAGAGCATCCCAGCAGCGACCATATTGCCACCAGAAGAAGAAGATTGTGAGGCTTTGTTCTCGAGTACAACAACCAGAGGAAACGATGGAAAGTTCGTAGTCCGTCTTCCATTCAAGGATAACGCCAACCAGTTGGGCTCCTCATATCAGTTAGCATTTAGTCGATTGAGAGCCATGGAACGTCGATTTCAAAGCGATAAGATATTTAAAGATTGTATTTCGCATTCATGGAGGAGTATGAGGCATTGGGTCATATGACATTAATTGGTGAAGCTGATAAAACTGCATACATCCTACCACACCATGGAGTAATGAAGGAGAGTACTACAACCAAGATAAGGGTTGTGTTTGATGCCAGCACCAAACCAAAGAATAATATATCTCTAAACGAAATGCTGAAAATTGGTCCTACAGTTCAGTCGTCGCTTGCGGAAATTTTACTTAGACTCCGTCAACATCAATTCGTATTTACCGGCGACGTGGAGAAGATGTACAGGATGATTTGGGTTCATCAAGAAGATGCGCGTTATCAAAATATATTATGGCGAGGAAATCCTGCAGAAACTCCTAAACAATATCGCTTGAACACGGTGACATACGGAATTGGACCATCCGCTTTCCTCGCAACCAGAAGTCTGAAGGAAGCAGCATTAAAAATAGGAAGAATCAGCGAATCTGCATCAAAAGTAATACAGCATGACGTTTATGTGGACGACTTAATGACTGGCACTTCGAGCGAAACGGAACTACTTAAACATAAAGACGAAATCCAGGCTCATTTGAAATCATTCGGTTTCAACCTGCGAAAGTTAAGATCCAACATCAACAAGGAAATCAATGAGCATGCTGAGGCATCGAATAGTAATTTAACGACTGCTGAACAAAACAAATTTGTCAAGAAGAAGCGAGCAAAGTTTTGGGTTTAGTTTGGAACTCATACCATTTTGAATTGTGCTTTCAATTCCTGCCTAACGAAATTCCGATTCTTACTAAAATATCACTGTTATCAGAGGCAAGCAAGATTTTCGACCCTCTAGGATTGCTATCTCTAATAATCATAAAAATAAAAATTATTTTTCAAAAATTGTGGCTCGAGCCTATTGGTTGGGATGATGAGTTGGTGGAAAATCAAAGATAGTTGCCATCGTATTGGCCAAATAAAGATTCCAAGATGGATACATATCAGCAGCAATGTGAACCACTCAGTGATTCTTCATGGATTTGGAGACGTAAGTGAGTCAGCATATGAAGCATGCGTTTATGCTGTCACAAATTTCAAAGGTGTCTCAACGTCGAGATTGGTGGTTGCAAAATCAAAAGTTTCTCTCATAAGTCAAAACAGCCTGCCAAGATTGGAGCTGCTTGCAGCGTTATTACTCGCGAAATTAACTTCATGGGTAGAAGCTACGTTAACCATGAAAGCCAAGCAAGTAATATTGTGGACGGACTCGACAATAGTCCTGGATTGGCTGTCCTCTCACCCGAGGAGATGGCAAACGTTTATTCGAAACCGAACAGCTCAAATCTTGGATACTTATAAATATAGCAGAGAACATTGGCGTCATATAAGGTCAGAAGAAAATCCAGCCGATTGTGCCTCTAGAGGTATCTATCTGGATGAGTTAATGGAACATGAACTATGGTGGACCGGGCCAGCTTGGTTAATATCCAATTTTGATCAGACTAGTTCAAACGCTAAAATAACCATCAATCCGCAGGATTTGGGGTTCATAGCTTTAAACTGCGTCGTTGCACAAGACTTCTTAGAACATCTAATTCAAAATCACGTTAGTTTTTATTCTGAATGCCACGCTTTAGCCATGGCTCGAATGTATATTCAAATCCTCAAAGCAAAGATTCGACCAGAACTAATGAAAGAGTTTGATCCAGTAATTCATCCTAGTGATATTCGTCGAGCAGAACGATTATTATGTAAGCATTTCCAGCAGACAATGTTCGCAAAAGAATGTGAATCTCTGCCAAAGGATTCACTAGTATCAAAACAAAGTGGCATTAGAAGTTTGAATCCATTTCTTTATCACGATGGGTTAATACGAGTTGGGGGGCCGGATTGATAAATCTACATCAAGTTTTCTCGTGAAGCACCCGATCATTTTGTCGAGCTGTAAGTTATCGAAACTGATTATATACGATAATCATTTATCATTTCAGCACTCTGGTATTACATTAACACTAGCAATGGTAAGAAGAAAATTTTGTATTGTTCGCTGCAAAAACGGTATTCGATCGATAATTTATCATTGTATAAAGTGTACAAAAGCAAATCCCAGGTTAGAACAACAGATGATGGGGGATTTACCATCCGTGAGGCTGCACTATTGTGGTCCATTCAGTGCGCATATTGTGAGAAGAAGAGGAGCAACGCTAATAAAAGTTTTCGTTTGTCTATTTGTATGTATGGCCTCAAAAGTCGTGCATTTTGTAGCTGCATTGCAGAGGTTCATCATTCGTCTTGGTATCTGCCGTTCCATATACAGCGATAATGGGGCTAACTACGTCGGCGCGCGCAATCACTTCCAGCAAGTTTATGATTTCTTGCGAGACAATAATTCCGAAATCAACGCATTCCTTCTAAAAAATCAAATTTCCTTTCATTTCATACCTGCTGGTGCTCCACACATGGGTGGCCTTTGGGAGGCCTCCGTTAAGTTACTTAAAACCAGCTTATACAAAACAATGGGGAACCACATATTAACATTAGAAGAATTCCAGACACTGATTGTTCGTATTGAAGCCGCTGTAAATTCACGGCCAATTTGCATAAATGAACGCGAGGAGGTAGATGCATTAACTCCTGCGCATTTTATTATTGGAAGAGCGTTGGCGGATATCCCGCAGCCGATTGCAGTTAATAATGTGTCTCGATGGCACACAACGCAGCAGATTTACACGCATTTCTGGCGGAAATGGCAACTGCGCTTCAATCCAGCGTAACTGCGCTTCAATCCAGATATAAATGACATAAAGCCAAATACAATTTAAAAGTGGGGAATATCGTCCTAATGGCTTATGAGAAAAGTATATCTTTGCAGTGGCCATTAGCAAGAGTAGTCGCCATACATCCCGGCGAAGACGGTCTAGTGCGAGTAGGAACTCTAAAGGTTGCTCGTACGAATACTACAATCAGCAGACCGATCCATAAAGTATGCGAGCTTCCGATCATTGAAGATGAAGAAATCCTGAACCAGGAGGATTCAGGGCGGGCGGAATGTTGTAACAGAGGATATATCACTTCTTTCCAAACAGACAGTTCCATAAATTGAAAGTGTTTGGTGGATTATTGTCAGTGTTGATTTTTCCTGATGATCAGCTGTCATTATTTTTAAATTATTTATTGTCAAAATGTTAACTAAAAATTATTGACATTTGAAATGTTGCTCTAGAGCGACATCTATAAACTAACATTTTACCTAAAAGGTGCTACAGTTTGTACTAAAAATTTGATGGGGTTACGCAAAATAATAATTTAGTATAGTACATTTTGTAGAACAGTATATTCAGTAGAACAGTATACAGTTCATTGAAAGAAAATAAAAAAAATGTAATTTTAGTTTTGATGAGAAGCGGCACGAAGAAACAACCACAAATAAAAATTAAACTTGTAAACTACCATTTTTTTTTTCTTATAATTTATTTTCTTATAACTTAAGGTTTATGATGGGTCCGGGTCATAATGTCGACTGAGAAAATGTCGACTGAGGAAATATTGTCTGAGAAAATTTTCACTGAAAACATTATGCCTGAGAAAAGGTTGATTGAGAAAAGGTTCATTGAGAAAATACTGCGCAGTATTTACCCCATTAATTTCTGAGGTGCACATCATCTCGCCAAAGGGAAAACAAACCGATACCTACTTCCAGCTAATACCACATAATTTCATTAAAATAAATCTGTATCCACAATGATTGTTGTTAATTGATACTTACTGTAAATTATACATTTCTCCACGTATTAATGCTGGATTTCGTTGTATATATTATTCAAAGGATAACGCAAACTACGGAACTAGTGAGTTATACGAGTTACACCTGTCAATTATATGTTATATTTATCTCAATGTTACTCGTCTTTTAATTCGTTTTTATATTTTTAAAATCAAAACAAAATGTAATTTACATGAAAGCAAATTTTCACTTGAACTTTGAATATTTTATGAATTTACGTCAAAATTTTAAGAAATTATTTGGGAATATCGCATACAAAAATGATGATATTAAAATAGATATTTCATATCAATATCGTTCTGTAAATAATGAACAAAGTGCTCGAAAAAAATCACCCTGATAAAACTATGAACAAAAATACATTAATTGAAAAGATGCGAAATTTTACAAAGGAAAGCGCTTGGCGCATGATAATTTATCGCATTTAAGAAGCTTAATTGTACTAAACATAGAAAACCTTTTAAATCTATATGTGTTTTCTATCGATATTAGAACTTTTATAAATAATATTGTGGCACGTGATAAGACGATAAATATACATGTGAAATGCGCGTTCAAGTAATGGGTAATTAGTTATAAAGACAAAATATCGGAATGTGTTAAGTCATGATTGTAGACGCGGTGTGTGTTTTACAATATTGTCTAACGGATGCATTTTAGACACGTGTACAATGTTATCAGTGAATAAGAATTGATATCCGATTGAAACTTATGTAGAAACTTAAGTTGTGCTGTGTAAATAATTACAATATAGTAGAGCACACTCCAAAGGTGAAAAATTCTAGAGAATTTCATCAAAACAAGATGATATAATTTTGATACGTACGTTTTATCTGCGATATGCTAATTTATAAAATTCAAGGCGAGACAAATGGCTCCATATTCTACAACCACAGTCTAGGTAAATAAGTCAGTATATTTAAAAACATGTCATGAGGTGGTCGCTAAATACTATAAATATTTACACAATATCAGTGTTCCGTTCATTGTACGCACGATGATAAATTTTCCTAAATACCAAGGACACCTTGGTAAATTCGTTGCGCTTGCCCGACAAACTGAACTTAAATTATAGTTTAAAGGTGGATAAACCGTTCAATATAATTGTGTGTAAATACAAAGTTGTATGAAAGTGCAAATTAAATTAGAAATCAATTTGTTTACCAATTTATAAAAGCGATTTGTGTGTACAAATAACCTTTTAAGTGAATTTAATTAAATTCAGTCGTTTGTTCGAGCACGTGAATCTTCCGAAATTAGTTTAGATACGGGCAATCTAATATGTAATTACTCGGTTAACTAATCTTTATTCCGGACCTTCAATACAATACGTATGATCTTAAAATTGAATAAACTGTAAATTATTTTGTATAGATATTAATACAAATACACAATTGAGAATCGATCATGATCATGGCTTGTATATATACTTATATCGATCAATATTTGATTATCGATATTTAATAAGAAAATTAATAAGTTGGTGTAAATTAATGAAATAAATCGGTAATTATATACAGTTCATCCATGTTATCACCGCCCAGACGACACAAACCACTAATTATAAATAAGTTTACCTCAATAGATAGTGTTTTTTTATATACCTTTGTAGCTAAACGGATTTATACTCGGATGAACAATACAACATCTTGTATTTTACTAGACTACACAGACATTGATATATTCATGTGAGAATTGAAATTAACATAAGAATTTTGTCAATAATTTATTTATTTAAGAAATAAAAACAAAAAATCTAAAGAATTTTTTATGATCACGATTTCATTGATGAATATCTACGTCTATAAATCGCAAAAGTCGCGTACTATTGAGTCGCATACCTTCACTGAAATACTAAATTGTAGCTTTTCAGCATAATTTCGAGATATGGCGCGTAAATATTAAAATTCTATAGGCTTCGCGAAAGTCCGGTTGGAATTTTTGCTGAACGTCATGAGCGTTCAAATAATAATAATAACCTTATACAAATTATTATAAACACTTGTCATAGGGTTAACAACTTTATTTAAATAAAATTAGAATTAATTAAGATTTTGGCGCCATTTTATACAAAATATAAATATTCTTATTTATCTAGTTATTATTTTAAATAGGAAGATAAATTTTCATTAGCGCGACCATCACATACATTATATGGGAAAGGTACATACTTGAAGTCTTTAGAAACACGAGTATATCTTCCAAATTTGCGCTAATTAGACGATGTTACAAAATTTGTATCTACAACATAATAATAGAATTTAATGTATGTTTACATGGACACCAATGTTCTTAAATATATAGCATTTTTGTTTTCAATACGAAATGTATGCACATAGCACATTGATCGCGTGTCAATAACAAATATTGCCAAGTGCGATAAGTAGATTTCTAATTAGAATTTAATATTTTCAGGGACGATACTTGTGTATTTTTTTTCTCTATTATTGTGTTAAGTTTTTATTATAATTTTTTGCTGAATAATGCAATTAAGAAATGATTATGAAAATTACAGAAAGGCGAGCAATATTGCAGGTTTGTTTTTTGCATAGATTTGCCGAATTACAATTTTTTAAATTTTATTAGATTTTTTAAATAATGTCACGTTCTGTTTAACTAATGATTGGGCAGTCATTTAATTTCACAATTTATAATTGTGAAAAGACATAATAATGACCTCAAACAGAAGTATTTATTCCAGTGGCAAGTTTTTTTTTGTGTTTTATAAATTGCATCGCAACCTGGCATTTTTCAAAATGATAGCAAAATGTTATTGAGTCTAGAAAAAAATGAAATTAGTTTGATGAACCAATTTTGGATTATAGTCCATTTAAACAGTCCATTTTTCAAATTTTTATATTGTATGTCAAATTAAAAATTTTAAAAATGTGAAAAATGAAGAACTTTAAGTTTAATGAAAAAAACTGACTAAAGATTTATTATTATTATTAAGTTTATATTTTTATTTTAGATTTTAATTCATCAAGTGAAGAAGAATTTCTCTATTAAGAAAAAAAAAGCGCTGAAGAGAAGTTCGATGGTAATTAAATATTAGGGTATATTGCATATCCGGTTTATATTAGGGCGCAATACATACCAATAGTTCGCAATACATAGTTTTCTATCGAAAACTGGTTATTCAGTCCTTTGACCCACTATATTAGGACCACCGAATCGCCGTTTTGTGAAATTGGTCCCTCAACTACGATTCTTTTATCTACAACTAATGATTTAAACCTTCAGAAATTCTATATGGTTCCGCATCTAGAGTTCCTAATTTGATTCTTTTGCCTTCACAAAATCTTGTATTACCTACGCCGACGGCATACATTACACAAAAATATATTTTTTAATTGAAATATTTTGTACAACAAACGTTTACAGAGTTTGGAAGATTTATTTGTGAAAAAAAAAAAATTGGTAAAACTGATTTTATGGATTGCGGCCAACATTTTTAATGTTTTCATCAATTATGTTTATTTGGGATAAGTCTGAAAATATTTGTAGTAATATCATTGAGCATAATATTTGACAACTATTTTGAATGATCGACAAATGTTCACTAAAAAAATGTAAAAAAATGCATGTTATGTTAGTCAAACATATCTGTAGGTGAATGTAAATTGTTTTACATTTCCGGAAAGACTTTTCAGTATTTCTGTTTGGTATTATTTTAATATGGACTTAAATGCTGTGTAATCAATTGTTATACGAGAACGGGTAGGAATACAATTTTTTCGATTTCCAGCCATTCCGAAAGCCTGAAAAGAGGCAAAAGGATGGGTGAAGATAATCAATAGAAAAACGAGGAACGAGCTCTCGTGCAATAACTTTTAATTCGTGGAATTGACCCTAGGTATCTTTTAACACCTTCCGTAATGGTAGAATAGAATTTGACATGTCTACCGTGGAGGTGAAAGGAAATTAGTCGGCTTATTAACTATAGTTCGAATTGGTCGACCGTTAATGCCTAATGTAGATTTAAAAACATTTTGTTTCCACCCATGTCAAATTTAAACCCATTTTTATTACATCGTTGGCATTCATGCCACGGATAGCGGTATTTTGGCATAATAGTCGACTTACTTGATGACAAAAATTCCCCTTGCATCTAGATTTTGCAAATGTCAAAAAATTTTTGAAGTTTGCGTTTGGGTTGAGCGTTGAGTTGGGGGCCGTTTGCGGGTTGAATTGGGGTTGGATTAGTGTTTAGTGAGTTGAGCAATCAATATAAGAGAGTGTTCGTATGTGTGTAAAGCATATTTATGTGTATGATATTTAAACAAATCCACACGCCTTGACCGACTTGAACCAAACTGTATAAAAATATTGTTGAAAACAAGGTCACTGTTAATATCTCAATCCTCAAATTGAACCTTTTACATTTCAAATTAGACCTTTCGCATATTATATGAATGGGCAATTAGGATGTAACTTTTCTATTTCTTAACGAATTTTAGTTAAATTTAACATCCGCTTTGGAAATTGGATTCTAAAATGATTTTTCGATGAGGTTCTGGAAAATGGCCAAGTACGATGGAACTTGCCTATTTCTCAACCAATTATGGTGAAATTCGGCTTGTGCACTGGAAATATGATTCGAAAATGATTTTTGGAGGAAGTTCTGGAATATGGTCAAGTACGATGGAACTTGCCTACTTCTTAACCAATTATGATGAAATTCGGCTTTTGCATTGGAAATGGGATTCGAAAATGATTTTTGGTTAAAGTTCTGGAATATGGCCAAGGATGAAGGAACTTGCCTGTTTCTCAACCGATTATGATGAAGTTCCGGAATATGGCCAATTATGATGGAACTTGCCTATTTCTCAACTCAATTGGAAATGTGATTCAGAAATGATTTTTGGATGAAGTTCTAGAACATGGCCAAGAATGATGGAGCTTGCATATTTCTCAACCAATTATGATGAAATTGGGCTTGTGCATTGGAAATGGGATTCAAAAATGATTTTTGCATGATGTTCTGGAATATATTCCAGTATGGTGGAACTTCCCTGTTTCTCAACCGATTATGATCAAATTTGACATGTGAGTTGGAAACTGGATTCTAAAACGGTTTCCGGATGAAGTTCTAGAATACGGCCAAGTGTTGCCTATTTCTCAACCAATTATGTATGATGAAATTCGGCTTGTGCTTTGAAAATGGGATTCTAAAATAATTTTTGGTTGAAGTTCAGGAATAAGGATAAGTATGATGTAACTTTCCTGTTTGATTCTAAAATAACTTTTAGATCAAGTTCTGGAATATGGCAAAGTATGAAAGAACTTGGCTATTTCTCAATCGATTATGATGAAGTACGATAGGTTGACTAGTATTGGGATTCTAAAATTATTTTTAGATGAAATTCAGGAATATGGCCAGTTAGGATAGGACTTGTCCATTTTTACTTTCTTTTACTCTAGTAAAATAAAGTATAGTAATCATGAAAATTTTGGACCTTGAGATTTTTAGAGATTTATTTGTGATGGACATAGTGCAATATTTAAATATATGCTATGATGCAATTACAACGAAATCCAATAAATTAGGTTTGGTCAGGGTGCATCTTTGTGTTTCTCGCTTAATGCTTAATATGACGACCGACATAAACAAATATTTTTCCAAATCTTCAAAGAACAACAAACTTATGAAAGCAATAATTGCATCGCTTTATTTAGTGTCCGATCTCAATTTATTGCAAGACAGTATCTGTTATTTTAAAAAATAAGATACTACCATTAGTTTTAAGTAGTTTGGAAAAAATTATACAAAATACTACTGCTTTTAAGGTTCAAATTCCAGAAATCGATGATGCCTATAATACGGACCAAGGACAGATTTCCATGAGACAACTGAACTGAAATTCGTCAAAAAAATAATTCAGTCTTCGTCTTCCACGTTCAACAGTGTTAAAAGCGATAAAATGATACTAGGAGTTAGGTTGTTCGTCGGAATTACCGAAATTCTCAAATCAAGATGCGTTATATAGCCAGGAGTCTTCAAGAAAATCGCGAAACAGTTCAAAAATTAGCCAAAGAAAACCTTAGCAATTATCGGTACAAACTCCATGCTAAACCAAATGGCATTCCGATGGTTTCCGGAAAAAAAAACATCTCAGTCATCCCAGGGCCTAATCGCTTCCATTTGTATGAAATTTTGGTTCTATGCTAATTTAAATAATTATAGCGCCAATCTCAAGATGCAAATCGTCTTGACAATAATAATGGAATTAGATAATGTAATGCCAAATCAAATGGCATTCTAATGGTTTCCGGAAAAAAAAACATACGGGCCTAATCGCTTCCGTTTGTATGAAATTTTAGTTCTATGCTAATTTAAATAATTATAGTGCCAAACAGAACATGCAAATCGTCTTGATATTATTAATGGAATTAGATAATGTAATACCAAACCAAATAGCGTACCGATAGTTTCCGGAAAAGAAACATCTCGGTCATCCCAGGGCCAAATCCCATCCAGTTCCACGAAATGTTGGTACTATTTTAATTTAAATACTTATAGCGACATTCTCAACATGCAAATCGTCTTGATATTCTTAATGCGATTAGATAACGTAATGCTCAATCAAATGGCATACCGAAGGTTTCCGGAAAAGAAACATCTCGATCATTCCAGGGCCTAATCGCTTCCATTTGTATGAAATTTTAGTTCTATGCTAATTTAAATAATTATAGCGCCAATTTCAACATGCAAATCGTCTTGTTATTATTAATGGAATTAGATAATGTAATGCCAAATCAAATGACATTCCGATAGTTTCCGGAAAAGAAACATCCCGACTAAATCCCGGTAGTATTCTTCTATCTTAAAGGCCTTTTTCTTTAAAATTTAATGTTTTTTTTATATATTCCTGTATAATGTCAGATTTTAATTTTTGCGATTTCTTTAATAAAATATGTTATAAAATAAAATAAAAAATATTTTCTGGGCTACAGTAAATTATATCATATGAAATAATGTTGGGCTGGGATAACGTTGTAATTTTAGTGTTGCCTGATGATATATATATTTTTTTTCGGAGATGATAGTCTGGGCTAACTTCACATACATGTATATGTATGTACATATATCATATAAAAAAGATTTTATTAGTTGATTGATGATTTTATTAATTATTGATTTTTAGATCATTTATTTACGAATTATTCCTCTTAATAACGTAGTAATCAAATTTCATTTTTGCGACATTTTTCAAACTATAAAAAAAAATGAAATTAAAACATAACTTTTCATAAAATTTGTATGAAAAATCTATTTTTTACGGCATCGCAAAAAAATGTTTCCCCTACTTCATTTTTTGATGTAGACAGGATCTGTGGTGCTTGGGCAAGCTTGTGTGGTGATAAACAACAATCTTCAAAAACGTCATTACCTTTAGAACTTATATAATCAGCAAAAAATGAAGCCTAATCAATTTGATACAAGTTTGCTTACAAACTATGTTTCGTTTCTCTTATAAACCATTTTAATATTTGTTCCGGTTTATATCAATTATGCAAAAAAGACCGATTTGCCTAGAATCCATTAAAACCCAACAGTATCATGAGACTCGTTGCACAAAACATCGAATAACCAAGAACTGAATCATCTACCATCATTGGTGATCAAGTCTCAGTTTAAACTCTTTGTTGTAGTTTAGGGCAAATTTATAAAAATCCAAACCCATTAGGGTACTTTAACTAAAAAAAGCGACGGCGATTTGGCTAGATACCAGGGGTTACATATTGTGCCATCTCGATAGTGTTTTGTCTCTTGAAACAAGAACAAAATTGTACTCTATTTCGCTCTTTCAGTTATGGTTTTCAGAGCCTACTCTATTAATAAGAGCCCCCACGTTGACTGTATTTTTTACTAAGCTTAAAATAAGGTACATACAATTTTTTCTTTCCTATGAAACTATATGGAAAACTTGTTTTCATTTATATTTCTAGTCTATAAGAATTATGAGCTTTTATATTAATTTTATACAAAGATTTCATAAAACATGTAATTTTATTTGATTGAAAAATCGAATCATGAAAATGTTTATTTCTTAGTGAAAATCGTCTTCAAAAATAAGTTATTTGTAAACTTTAAAGTGTTGTTGTTTTTGTAATATACGTCATAAACTAATAACTCAAAATTTACAAACAATACAATATTCATCTCTTTCATTGATTCTATTCAAATGTGAGTTTGAACATCGTTCTGTTGTTTTTTTTTAATTTGCGAAGCATGCTAGATTGTTTCAATTTTTTGTTTCCTTCACGCTCATTGTATTGATTTAAGTTTTTCTGTTTGGCTCTTTTTGATTTATTTGAATTTCGATTGTTGCCATTGGTTTTAGATGTAGACAAATCATGACGTCATTAAATTGAATGTTTGTTTTTTTCAATACATAGCTATTGTTATTGTTGTAAAATATTTAATTTAAATTCCCTTATTTTTTTTTGATTATTGCTGGAAAATCAGGAAATTTGAGAACCTGTGTTTTAAATGAGTAAGACATTGAGTTATTTTATAGCGATGTTAGAAAAAATTATTTAACTGGGTTAAACTTTTAATTCATATTTTTTCGTTAATCGAAATCGCGTTTTTCCATACAAACTCTTTGAAAATAATTGAATTTTTAGTGTTTCTATATCCATTATTTTAAGTTTATTTTTCACATGCCGGCTCTATTTACATCAATATGGTTCTACTCAAATAAAGCAACATTCTATTTCTACTTTCATTCATCACTCTTTATCACACCAATTTTTGTTTATGATATTTTATCGATGTGAAGAAAAGGGAAAGTATACAATAGGCTGAGATCGCATTAGAAAAATCATAATGAAAGAACAAAATAGCGTACAATTTTGTTCTTGTTACTAGAGACAAAACACTATCAAAAACGAATAGAAAGTGATGGTACAACATGTCATCCCAGTACGTTAAGCTGTAAAAGGCACTTAAACTTCAACTATATTTATTTTTTGGTTAGGAAATGTTTAGGATTTGTTATTTGTCATTAAAGCTCCGTACTCTAATATTCAATTTTAGATTTACGTTAACATCTCTGGGCCAAACGCTGATAGAAACGGGATAAACCCCAATTATGTTTTTCGTGTGTTGTCCAAACCAAAGCACCTAGAAATAGAAGCCATCACAATTATATAAGAGGGACAGAAAGATACAAATCGTATGAAAAGTTATGTGTTTTTAATTTCGTTCTTATTAAATGAAAAATCTTATAAAAATGAATTTTGATATCTACGTTATCAAGAAAATAATTGATAAATAAATGATTTGAAAATCAATTAATAAAATCTTTTTTATAGATAATTAAAATATATTATAGATAATCTATTTTTATGTTGTATTTTTCACATACAAAAAAAAAATAAATTTGAAATTTTATTTTAATTATATTAATCGAATTACTAAATTTAAGTTGTTGGTTTCAAAATATGTGATACTCAAAGGTTTGATTTATACATAACCCAACAAATATTCTCTGGTACGAGTATTTTTCATTAATAAAATTGTAATCAAAAATGTTCAATTTTACATGGGTTGTTATGGAAAATCGTCAAATGTATCTCCCTTAAATTGAGCATCTTTTAAAATTGGCTTGTATATCTTTGTCTAAACACATTTCTTTTACGGTTTGGGTTGCTTTTTGACCAGTAAATGCTTAAATTCTAATTTTTTTTCGATAAATATACTTTAACATACGAATTTACCTCACCGCATTAATCAACTGTAAACCAATATTATATCAATTAGCATGACCCAAAACGTGCCTAATCAACAATATTTTGATATGTATTTCTAATTACCGACATGTTTTGTAATAATTCCGTAATTTGTATAATTAATGTTTATTAAAACAATTTTAATAGTTTTTCATTATTGTCATATTATTGTTTTAAAATTTCTATGTTTGTTTATAAATCATAACAAATAATAAATATTTTGAAATGATGTTAAAAACTTATCCATTTTATACAGTTATTTAAATAAATAAACTTTAAATCGTGGCTTTATAATTTCCGATTCAGAAACCTGGAAATAACCGCGCATCATACATTTTTTATGTATGTATGTACAAAAGCGAATTTCCTTAAACGTCGATCACACTTTATTTATATATCGATCGTTTCATTTTTTTTTTAATGTAATATTGTGTGCGCGCGGTATAAATTTAACACTCAATAATTATCCGTAACAATTTCTCTTTAGGCAAATTCACACGATCTTTAACATAATTAGCATAAAATACAACAAGAAATCGGGCCGATCGTATATGTATTATATGTATGATGCGAAGAAAACCAAAAAAATAAAACCAGAATTTATGTCGCATTTTTCATACTTCTCCTTTTTATATCATATCTATAAACATCTTGGTTGCGCTTACGATCTTGTTGATCCTTATGATATTATGTATCATGTTCATTTTTTATTATTATCTTTTGTGTTTTGTTTAATGTATATTTATTATTGTTATTATTATTATCTGTTGGTGATCATATTATAATAAAAATTTTATTAGTATTTTTACCGGGTGATATTTAAAAGATCGCGCCTTAAAACCTTTTTTTTTCTTGTTTAGTATTATGATCAATTGATCATTCTTCGGTTTGGTTTTTCATTTTCAAGTTCGGTTAATTTTCTTTTGATCTTTAAATCAGATATTTTGTTGCCTTCTATTTATAGAATATCTTTGTGGTACTGAAATATTTCTTCTTATACAGTTTTGATAAAAATTTAATTGACTTTAAGGTTGCGAATTGTTCTGGCAATACTGAGAATTATAAAAAAAAAAAACTTTTCAAAAATCAAAGTTTGTGCCAAATGTTATAATTAAAATTGATTACAAATTTCGCACCTTCTTATCACATTTCAATCCAATATTTTTCTTCTCAAAATCAAAATATTTAATTTAAACTGAAAGAAGTTAAAGCTTTCTGCTGAACACTATATGAAGTGAACGGTGATCCAATGTTGATGATAAAGGAACTGGAAATTAAAGATCATGAATTCTTTCACACTTCTTTTGTTGGTTTATTCATTTCGATTTTAAAGAGTTTTCTCACACGTTTGTGAATGATCATTTTTACATTTTGTATTTTTTTTTTTTGTTTTTGAAATGTTGTCAGAATAAAAACCAATTTATGATCTAGACGTTTTTATTTTTATTATTATTATAACATTCATCATTTAAGAAAAATTATTAAGAATTTTATTTATATTTGATTGTTTTATGACTGAGATAATGGGTTTGGTTTAAAAAGTCATTTGGTTGCAATGTAACTCTTAGTTACACTCATTGAACGCGCACCATGATATTGCATTTTTTATTATTTTATTAATATTTATTCTTTTTAGTCCCACAAATATTTTGTACAAATGCCATGGAAAAAATTAATTATTGTAAATTTGCATACACAAATAAATCAGAATAAATTCTCACAGGTTGGATGAAATTTCCATCCTTTCAAGTATTTTAAGTATGAATATAAGTAAGTAAATTGGTTTACGTGGAAAGTGCATCGATGCATCTGATATTTTAATGTGTGCATACAAAAAAACCAGATTTAAATAAATTTGATAACTGTATATACTGATATAAGTGGTGAAAGAAAAAATTTGATGGTTTACTACATCTTCAGTATGATCGATAATATGATCTACTACTACAATTTTTTTTATTACAAAAAGCCATTTAAAAACCCTTTATGGAAAAATATTAAAAGGAAATTTGTTTTAAATATCGGTAAGTAAGGCTGCGTTAGCTGTACCTTGCTAGAACCGGACCGTAATTTCTAACGCTCTAAAAAGAACTGCCTACCCTATTTCTAGCTCCAGTTAAGATTGACCTCTCCTACATGTTGCACTACCTCTATTTTAAACAGTAAGACAACAGTAACTTTGTCATCATCGGGGTCTAAGTCTTGCATGATTGCTCTGCATAATTTTTACAACTATCAAGTTTGATACTTTTGTAGCATGAATATCGTAATGAATTAATTAACACAATAAGTACAAATTACAAAAAATAAATTACTAGAAAAGTGGCCTAGGTAGACGTCATCAGTTTCTCCAATATATACACATTTTCTGTTGATGTTTTCGGTTAAGTTTTAATTTAGGATAAAATTCACAAGGGTAATTTAGAGAAGAAATTGTTCCAAAAACTATTTGGAGTTTGAACACCTTCTGTAATAATGTAATTAGAACTTCATCAAAATATGTACTACATATTTTTTGACCACCTGACCTATTAATCGGCATTTCTTTAAACTGCTGCAACTAGTCAATGCAATATGCAACAGCTAAAGTCGCTTGTTAAATTGGCGATATTGCGTAATACTTCTGCTTAAATGGATCAAGGTGGAAGCTCTCCCAAACTCCAACCCTAGTTAGATTCAGGACATCACTTTTTAGGAAACGTTAATCAGAAATGGTGAAGTCGAATTGGCCGCATAATTATAGATTATTACATATCATTTTATTACTGTAACTATTGGCTCCATTTAAACAATATGTTACATCCACCAGCTCAACAGGGTCATGTTCATACCCCAGAAGCAAAATATTTTTATCATAAACCACCAGATTGGGAATGGACTTGGTGAAAGCGCATTTCCGCCAACATTTAAACCATACATATTTTAAAAAACGTAAACACGAAGGCCCTAGGACTCTTCCTATATTTCCTATCCCAAACATAAATTCACTGTACATTACGTAACTATCTTAGTAATTTCAACAATTTTACCTAGAACTGTTGTCGCTGGCAAATGTAGTTATATTAGTCTCTCAGGTCACTTCACTAGTGAACCAAAACTTTTTATTACCCTTTCTGATTCTACTTCAAAAAATTAAACACTTTTGTTTGAAAGATGGTTTTTTGACGATATATTCAGTAGTGTCAACTTGAAACTCACCCTGCTTGTACCAAAGTATAGTAAATAAACGCAATTAATGATGCCACTTATTAGATTTAAGAAATTTAATCTAACACTAACACGCTGTACTCAGAGAGAAAGATTTCGAAATCTTTATTTATAATTTTTAGCAGTTTGATAATATTGTTAAAAACATTACAGTACATCAAAGGTCAATAGAAAGGCCGAAAGGGAAAGGTGGGTAATTGATGAATTTATGCCCCCATCTTAAATCCACTTTCAATCAAAGCGGGCTTTGAAAAATAGTTGGGAGAATTTATCCAAATTTACATTTTTGAGGAAGACAGAAATCTCTTATTTTTGTAATTACAAAATAATTATAATTTGGTGAAGACATATTGAACTTCTTTTACAAAGAAAAAATCAGTAAAGCTCTCACCACCTAAAGCCACTTCCATCACCGTACGAAAAATGTGTAAGTAAATAAAGCACAAAAAATTTTAAATTTTTTAAATTTTTTTATGAATTAATTTGTTTTTAATATAATCTTATGTTGTTACGAGTATTTATAAGAATGTATCGCACTATACATTTTCAGTTGGTTAATGTAGTTATTCTCTTAGGTGCTCGTACATACAGACCGCAACCGGGCCTTACTATCTTTTCTAATAAAATTAGAGATAAAGTAAAACAATGAAAAATAAGCATATATGATAATTACATTTCATTTTATTTTCCTTAGTTACTAAAGCACAGTACATATTCCATTCCAATATATTTTCCTCAGAATAGAGAAATGAATCGCGCGATTTTTTTTCTCTATTCTGAGGAAAATAAATTGGAATGGAATTTTGGATTTGGAGTTTTGGATTTGTAATTTTGGTTTTTTGAATTTTGGATTTTGGAATTTTGGGTTTGGAATTTTATGCCTGGAATATTGGGTTCTGGAAATACAACCCCAACCCAATTAATGTAAGGCCTCACTTGTAAGATTTGTTCTTTATACCTTTAAAGTCACTTGGCTGGTTCCCGTGGTTGAATTTTTTTGAATTTTTGAATATACATTTCACCCTCAACATCACGTTTGTTACAACAAATTTGTTTCTAATTCTAGAACATTCAATCGGCACTGGTAGCTTGCAACAGCGCAACAGAAGTAGTGTCCACACAGCGGTATACTTTTCCTTAGTGCTCCCTAATAAAAAATAAAAAACAAACATCATTTAGTTTTCCACAAATCACCGTCACAAGTGGAAAACAATTTGATTTTTCCTATATTTTTGTTTGTTCGATAAACATAAAAAAACGAATAAAGTTTACGACCGTATAGATTAAAGCAGTAAAATCGGTTTCAGTTTGTGGGTGGATAAAATTGTAAATCGTAAAATTGTTTTCCATTTTCCATCAACCAAACAGAAAAAAATGTTATCATTTGAAAACTTAACTTTCCTTTTGGAAATTTTTAAAATATGATTTTATTTTTTAAATACAAAAATTTATTTTAGTTCAACGTACTTTTGGAAACAAAAAAAAAAAAAAAAAAAAAATTAAAAAACATCATCATCATCGGATAAAGGAGACCACGAAAAATATGTTTTCGTATTTTCCAAATATTTGTTGGGAAAACAAAAATTTTATTTAGTGGAAAATTTTATTATCATTTTATTGATACAATTGAAATTGAATTTTAATAAGTTTTTGCTTGTTTTACAACCGGGGTATGAATTATCGTGTTGTAATAATATGTGAAATATGAAATTGCTTGGAAATTATGTTTTTGGAATCGTGTACTGTCTGATAAGGATGTGCATTCATATTGAAGTGATATATATGGCTGATGGTGAAAGGGGTGTTATGTTTTAATGAAAGTGAATATTATTACACAATAGATTTTCATTGTCGTTGCTCCCCGATTAACTAAAATAATATTTATTATTATGGTAATTTTACATACACAGACATAAGCCGAAATTCAATAGTCCTTAATTAATAATAATAGAACTAATGAATACAATCAAAAAAAAATCAACATGCAACTACTTAATAATATTTTATCATAGGGTTGTACCAATAGAAGCAAATACTATCGTTTACTGTTTTACTACCAAACCCTGTTAAAAACGTATCAACATACATATGTATAAATACAATTAATTATTTGCCCAGGACAATAACATTTAGTAGTACTATTATATTTCAATTATAAGTTTTGCAATGATTTTGATAGGAATACATACACTGTTTGTATTTTATTGTTTTATTATGCTATATGCTGTGTAATCGGTAAAACAAAAGAAATGATTCACTCTACAAAAACATTGAGGTGTAGTACATAATAATTTTTTTAACTGCTCGTTCGAAGAAGCATAAAAATAAAAATAATTGACCTCATGGGACTATTTATTACAACGTCTGTTCGTCTCCCTGAATTCTTATTGTGTTTTCAGTTTCTGCTTGCTTTTCCTATCCATATCTTTCAATTACAATGATTGTTTTTGTTGTATTATACATAAAAAAACATAATTAATATATTTTTTATGACTTAATATAGAGTTAAGTACTCGCAAGTAAGGTACATAATTTTATATATTTACTTAACACAAACACGTTTTGAGCACAGTGCCGTAACCAGTTTCAATATTTTAAAATTCAAAGACTTTATCTTTTAGGTAGAAAATTGATTCTTGCGCAAAGTCGTTTGATTTGCCTCAGAATGAATATTTATAAAAAATTATTTTTCATAAACTAGGATTTTAAGGTGTTTAAATAACAAAATACAAATTTTAAGGTTTGTGTATTTAGCAATATTAAGAATTAACACAAATTTATTATTACAAGAAATAATGAACATTTCAAAAATTGAAACTTCACCAAAGTTTAAAATGTTAGAAATTTTTAGAAGAATTTAATTACAACATACGAACTGTGGTTGAGTTAGGTTCGGTTAAAAATTATTTCACGCGTTTTGATGTAACAAGGTGGAATTGAGTTTAAATTTTGCCAACTGCTTGGTTTAGAAAACTTTTCACTGTGAGAGCGTCTATTTAAATACAATCTAGTAATGGCTTATTAACATGAATCGCGATTTTACTCGCTATACGAGTAAAAATAATTCACTGATTTCTCATACTAGTCACTTAAAAAATGGTTAATAAACGATTCCTAATGTAATGTTATGAACAATTTTTTTGTAACCGTACTTTTCCTAATAAAAATTGCAAAAACGTATTTACTCGCGCGGATTTTCCAATATGGAAATGTGCTAAAAAAATTTTCGATGACATTATATTCGAAATTGTTTATTAAATATTTTTTATGTGACTAGTATTTATTTTACGATGTTATTCAAGAGAAATCAGTGAATCATTTTTACTCGAACGAGGAAAATCGCGATTCACGTGAATAGGCCATAAGCGCTACATTAAACACGAAAATATTTTTCTGCTAAAAAATGATTTTAAAAGTCATCGCCTTTTGAAGCGATCCATTCGTCAACCCAATTTTGATGCTTTGATCGACCAAAATCCTACATAGGAGGGCGAGTAGCAGGGACAGCAGAGACGCAACGATTTCAACAACAACGTCAAGCAACACTACCTACAGTTAGTACAAATTTGGGTGACCGCATGGGAACATGATGATAGAAGGAAATCTCGCCCCCCTCTCACAACCGCCGAAGGAAAAAATGGTGGAGGGGAATAATAATAGTTGTTTACAGCTTTTCAGAAAAAAAGAGTTTGCGGTACCAGGAAATTTGTGTTGTCATTGTGTCTTCTTACAGGTTGGAGCAGTAGAGATGAACTTTAAAATTGTATTGTCTTGTGTTTTATGAATTACTAAAAAAAAATATATTACTAACAAATTTACTAACTATCAACTACTTAGGTGTCTGGAACCGCGTTGAGTCTTTGTTGCTAACATTCCTTTCCCATCCCTCGATCTTGTTATATGTAAAATGGTTTACGACGGCGGCCTGGCCAGGGGCCGGATATCACAACTATTAGACTTATGTGGTTATCGATGTGGCGCCTTTCTTTACGGGGTTTGGCTTCATGTTCGTCTGGTATTCGCATTTATAATACGGGGAGACTTGCTTAATGCTTGATCGTACATCGCAATCAATCAATCAATCAATTTGATCGACCAAAATCCTACATCGACGAAAATAAACAGTAATCCGAAAGAGGCAATGTCTGGGGAATATGGTGAGATAGAACTTCCCAATCCCTGCCTTTCTAGAAAGTTTTAACGACTCTTGCAGTATGTAGTTTTGCGTTATCGTGCTCCAAGTTCAGTTTATTGTGTCTATTCTCCCTTTCTCGCTTGAAACGTATTGCAGTCGGTAGACTTTGCCATTAATAGTTTCAGAAGGTTTCAGTAGCACGTAATATACAACGCCTTTCATATCCCACCAAATACAAAGCATAACCTTATCACAATGAACATTTCGCTTTGGCAGTGATGAACCAGCTTCACCAGGCTTTACCCAAGCTTTTATACGTTTAGGATTTTCGTTGTAAAACCATTTTTCAGCTCAAGTCACAAGTCGATGCAGAAAACCCTTTCTATGAAGAAGCATTTCAGAAGTGATTTTTCGGCATTCCATCTGCCTTTCTGTTAATTCATGTGGTATTCAATTCCCAAATTTTTGAACCATCCCCATTCCATGTAGACGTCTACTGAGAATTCAATGCTTCTGCTAATTCTTGTTGCGTTTGTGTGTTGTCTTCATACAATAATACTTGCAATTTTTCATCTTCAAATTTTTTCGATCCACCTTCACGTTGTGCGGTCTTCAACATCGAATAAACCTTCTTCAAATTGCCGAAACCACCTTCAACACATACTATCAGAATAAGCATGTTCGCCATAAGCTTCTACAAGAAACGATGTTTTTCGGCAGCGCTTTGCTTTATAGTAGAAAAATACAACAAACCTTCCCGCAAATGACGATTATTTTGCACAAAACTCTCCATTTTAAATCTAATAAAAAACTACGTTGTTTATAATTTAATCAAATGTCATATACATACTACATTTTGAAGGTTATGAAGAGATTTTTCAAGAACATGTATTACCAGATTCACATAATACATATGAGGACAATTACGCCGTCTATTAGATAAACGAGACTTACTTTTACATATACCCAATACTTACTTTAAAAAATTTACATTGGTCTTATAACAATTGTAACGAAATATTTACAATATACTATAAGTCGAAAAATTAGTGAATCAACTGGGTTATTGTATCTTGACTGAGCTATCGAAGTTCGTGTCCAAAACTTAGATTTAGTGAAAAGTTCTAATAATTCTCACACAATTAAGTAACACTTATAATTTAAGTGAGCTATTTGTCCCATAATGGTTTTGTGTGTCATATGTAGTGGAAACAATAATAATTAAATAATTAAATCAGTCATTTTAAAAATAACATATGTCACGTTTTTAAAATTTTTGGAAAACTAGTAAAAACTATTTTTTCCACAAGTATTTTATGTAGACGTAAATTAATTTTGAAGGTGAAATTAACAAATACTTTTCCATATATTTTAAAAAGTTCTGTTAGTTAGGTTTGGAAATTTTGATGGTTCAAATATTTGGACTTACGTAGTTTTTGCAGACAAAGGTAAAAATACTTCTAAATAATCCAAAAAAATTCAGTAATTTTATTATTTAAAAGTACAATAATGGAAATTATTAATTGTATAATATTATATACGATAAAATATAATAATGATTATGGCACATAACCATATTCACCATTATTTTCCACCATGGTTGCATCATTTTTTTCTTCTATCACTCAGTTAAAAATATCTTCATAAAAATTTGTATATTCGTGTAAAATACTGGCTCGAATTTGTTTTAAATTTTCAATTTTCTTAGCGTTTATAGGTACTTTACCATTATTATAAGCTGCTGTTGTAGGTAATGAAATTTGGCCATTTGTGTGTTTCACTAAGTTAAAGGTGTGTTTTATCGAGTCATCAATGAAATCACGTGTAACAACAGTGCCCGTATTGTTCGTATTGTACTCAAAACTACAGTAGGTAGAAGGAGTAAAAGAAAGCTTCTGATGCCATAAAATTCTACGGAGAGACAATTTCGCTGGTAGAATAACGGCCACCATTTCTTGAACTCATAGATATCAGACGTCTGCGGCTGAACTACAGAAAATTGATCACTTGCTTCATTCATCAGTGCGTAGTATTCCTCGAGTACATATGATCATATTTTTTAATTTTATTTTTCAAAATTCCGAAATCCCGATCATTAGGTAAAAATGAATGTCCGCGTACTGGAAAGAAATGGTAAATCATTTCGAAACGCCTTGTATCTGTTAATGACAACAAAAATTTTATGATTGTATGATTTTTGTTCTGGCCTGGGCAGCCATCTGAGAAAAGGTATAAAATATGAGTGTTGGTATCAAAGGTATTATTAATATAGTGTTGGATCATGGAACTGACTTCATTAGCTACCTTATTGGCTAAACCTTCATGGTTACAATAAAACGTAGATTTTTGTGTTTTAAAATTTTTTATGCCAAAACAGTTTACCCATAATTGTCGTAAATAAAAGATTTCTTGTATGAGAATATTTGGCAAGGGTAGGTTTTGCATATAATCAAAACTGATGGCTCCAATATCATCCCTTTCTTTACACAATTTCTCTATTTCAGATATTTTTTCATGAAACTTTTTCTTCCAAGAACAAAAAAAAAAAAAAAAAAAACTTTTTATACAGGCAAATACTCAAGCCTGTGTGGGGCATCCAGCTCTGGCGATGCACAAAGAAAACGAACGTTAAAATTATACAAACATTCCAGAACAAAGTACTGCGATGTATTGTCAATGCACCTTGGTATATAAGAAACGATAATCTACATAGGGATCTAAAGATGGAAACCGTCAACGAAGAAATCACAAAAAATGCCAAAAAATATATCCAACGCTTACAACTCCATGAAAACACGGATATTCAACTTATTGTCAACGACGTCGACAGCGCAGTGACAAGACGGCTAAAGAGAACGAAGCCGCTTGAATTAGTTCCTCAGGATTGAAAGTTGCTGATGTAACCGGAAGATCTGGGCCCACTGGGAATAACTACTGTGATATAGCCCAACTAACAGAGAATTAAAATAAGAAAGAAAATTGCCAAATGAGTTGTGTTTCGAAAGAAAAACTTTATTTCAATTTTTAACTTATTTATTACAATAAACTTTAAATAATATTAACAAATGGTTTTTTAATCCTTGCGATTTTATTTTATGACAATGGCACTGATCTAATCGATACAAGAGTATATTTTATTCTGAAGATTTTCTCATTATTTCAATTATAAAATTAGAAAAACGGCGCGATTATCTTTTCGTTCAATAACATCGTTGTTTAGTACACTGAAATTAATTTACATTTAAATTAGATGGCTGCGAATTTTCTACGATCACATGAAATTATTATCACCGATTAGTACAATACAGTTAACTTGTATTTACAATAGGTGGCAGACAATTTGGTACGAGCATATGAATTTATTATTATGTATAACATCGAATAATTTTTATAACTGAACTTTTAAATGTCAACTATACGTAAACAAACATTGGGGCGAAATAATAATCTCAGGTAAGCGTTACAGTTTTACTAAATTACAATTAATATTAATAATTGAAATTGATTTCAGATTTAAAACGGTTACTACTATAACGGAATCTAAGATAAGTATTTCTACAAATATCTGTGTATTGATTATATTTTACGTAATGCAATTGTTATTTTTCAGATGATGACAACCGGTGCTGACATAGCAATAGATGTAAGTAATTGCAATCATATTATTTCAGTGAGCTTGTTTATTTCGTTTTAATAATAATAGTTTTATCTTTCAGGGTTTTCAAACAAGTTGTAATAACTTAGTCGTAATATATTAATAAAAAAAAAAAAAAAAAAAAATGAAACATTTTGGCTCTTTTTTTGTGAACACTCATTTGAGCCGTATCTGCACGCTTATCATTTTCAGCTAATACCGGACTTCTTATGCGAACTATAGCTACTCACAAGTTATACGCGTGTCAATTTGGGCCTTCCGAAACGTAACGAAAAATTCTCATTGAAGTATTTTAGGTAAAACTTGTAATTAACATTTTTGTTTAGGAATTTCTCTGTAAATATTTTATGCATTTTTTAATATCTAATCTAGCATCGAGGTATTCTATTTCTTTTCCAGAATAATGCGTTCGTTTACGAGGATATGACAGCACATGTTGATGAATTTTGTAACAAGTTTTAGGAAGTTTGATGTTAGCCTTAGGGTGTTACCCTCTTTGATCATTAGGATTTTTCCCTTCTAAAATTAACTCACAAAGACGACGTACTCGGCCTTCTGTGATTCCATACACAGCTATGAATGCCTTTTTACATATGCTTAGCTTTGAGTTTATTGTGGATACAAAATATGTATAACTACCTTGACGCTCTTTACCATCTGGTTTACGAAGTCGATGTCTATGGATTGGTTGTTTTACTATATGTTGTTGCAAAAAAATATCCTGTTCATTCTTCGTGTTAAACTTGTTTATAGTGTTTAGACAGTAAGAGAAATCTTCACCTTTAAAATTATTAAAACCCAAATTGGAGCATCTGAAAATAATGTAACGCTACGCCACCACTCCAGCTGCACGACCTTACAACGTACTACTAAAATGCCCCGTTGCATTAACAGAAAATCTCTGAGCCGTTTTTGGACAGCTGCAGCACATTTGCCGGCTAGGTGACAGGGTAGGGCGTGGTTGTGCTATCAACAACTCAGAGCTTGCTAGTGCTGCTATATTCGATATATATCAAATGTGGGTGAGAAATAGAATTAGAATTTCGAAATTAAAAAAAAACTATTTAACACAAGAACTACTTTAATATTCAGAATAGAACAAAACACTAGAAATTTAACTCAAAGCACTGTCACCACAGTTGGGCAAATTCGTGTAAAAAACCATTTTTTACATTTTACATGTAAAAAATGTAAAAAACTGTGTAAATTACATAAAAATGTAAATTATATGTAAAAAACTAATACTTTTTAAAAATATCAAACAATAATAAGTTATTAACTGAAAAATTAAAGTATAAAGTTAATAAAAATCATAACTGTAACAATTAAAACCTTTATTCAAATATAAAATGAAATATAAGTTACTCTTTTTAGATTTTAGTTAGACTCTAGTTTTTTACATTTAAATTTGTTTTTTACATGACAATATTGCAGTGCCACCTGTTTGATAATATTAACAAATTCGACTATTCGATAAAACTAGGTAATGTCATCTAGCGACATTTTTGATAAATATTAAAACTATTTAAGAGTGTGAACCTTTTAGACGATATTAAAATACATAGATAGATTTTTATTGATAAAAACAAATTAATTATTATTATTATTTCGCCTACATGATATTAATGGCGCTGTTGTAGTACGTTTTTCGTCCATTTTTAAAATATTGTATGTGCGAAAATTAGTTTATTACATAATTACATTTATTTAATACCAACAATTTATGCCTAAATTTTTCCATTTAATTTGGCTATGTAAATGTAAATAAATATTTATTGCCATATTTTTTGATTTTCGAGAATTGTTATGTAAAAAACAAATTGTAAAATTTAACAACGTCATCTCTTATCAAATTTATTAACTATACGTGTTTTTATTTTATGTGCCAATTCAAGACGTCAAAAAATTGGCCAATCAAGAAATTTATATTATTTTTAGCATTAACAACAATTGGACGCGATAATATCGATATGTCATTTTTCCATCGGAAATACTCAACAGTTTTTGACAAATTAACAGAACAAGTGTAGTCTTACTTTGGGAATTTTACAACAACAATGCCGTGTATTTTCATTCCGGAATGAATAGTTTCAAACCAAGTTTTTGTTGGTATAGAATTATTCTAGTAATAATTTTGAAATTTTATTTTTGTTTTTTATTTAATTTTTAATGTCAATTGATAAAAATAAAAAGAAAATTATTTTCGGTTTTTATTTTGAGTATAATTTGCATTTTCATTTGTATACCAATAAATATTCTTTTGACCAAAGTAAGACGGCAATAGTTTCTTGCGCCTCGGTTTTGAATCGTAAAACGATTGTTCTGTTAATTTTAATTGTTGAATAAAGCATTCGACTAAACCCTACAAAAATCGATTCGAAATTTTTTAAACGTCAAATATTTTATATTACCAATACAAACACAAAACTGTATAAATTTTGGTTTCATGTACTTTTCACATCACAAAAGAATTCGACATTAATTTTCTGATTTTATGTATATTTTTGGCGGTGAGAAACCGACTATGGAAGATAGTAAAATAGTATTATACTATTTTGCTATTATGGTATCTACGGTGGTATTTGCTACGCTGTAAAGCCAGTATGAGTTTAGTATTTTTTGGTCAATCGAAAACAACATAAATGTAGTCAAACATTGAACTGTTCAACCTAGATTAAACTCAACTCGACTAGCCAATTAAGCATATAAATCCGAAGTTGTTTTGTATAATAGTTTATTATACCAATTATACCATCGAATACCAATTAACTTATTAGTAAAACCAACATCCCTATACATTGATTTCTAATTATTAAATACGCCATTCATGAGCATAGTTATACATATGTGTCGTCACTTTGATCACTGGAATAGTTATTGGTATAAAAATAAAAATGCAAATTATAGTACAAATAAAAAAGGAAAAAAAAATTCTTTTTATTTTTATCAATTAACATTAAAAATTAAATAAAAAAACAATAAAAATTTTCAAAATTATTGCTAGAATAATTCTATACCAACGAGAACTTTGTTTGAAACTATAGTCATTCCGGAATGAAAATACACGGCATTGTTGTTGTAAAATTCCCAAAATAAGACTACAATGTAGTCTTATTTACTTTGGGAATTTTACAACAACAATGCCGTGTATTTCGTCATTGCGAAGTGAATATTTTCAAACCAAGTTTTTGTTAGTATGTATAGAATTATTCTAGCAATAATTTTGAAACATTTTACTGTTATTTTATTTAATTTTTAAGGCCAACTGATAAAAAAAAATAATTTGGTTTTTATTTTGAGCATAATTTGCATTTTTATTTTTATACCAATTACTATTCCTGTTACCAAAGTAAGACCGCAATTATAGCAGGAAATTCATTCCGGAATGAAAATACACGGCATTGTTGCTGTAAAATTCTCAAAGTAATACCCCAAACACATATGTAGTCTTACTTTGGGAATTTTACAACAACAATGCCGTGTATTTTCATTCTGGAATGAATAGTTTCAAACCAAGTTTTTGTTTGTATTGGATTATTCTAGTAATAATTTTGAAATTTTTGTTTGGTTTTTTTTATTTAATCTTTAATGTCAATTGATAAAAGTAAAAAGAAAATTATTTTCGGTTTTTATTTTGAGCATAATTTGCATTTTCATTTTTATACCAATAACTATTCTTGTGACCAAAGTAAGTTGCGCTCTACGCCTGACTTCGCTTCTCTTCGTATTTATGATTTTTTGCAACCACATAGACGCCGCTAATTTGACATTTATTTAAAATGTTGTTTGGGTTATTACAACAAAATATTTTCATAAAAAACTATTTTGTTTAATGACTTATTACAAACAAATTTTAAGTTCAAATTTAGATTTTTTAAAAATTGTCTTTCTCATATACCCAGTTGGATGTAAAATTCAGCTAGGGGTTTCCAAACATTTACCTTAAAAACAATAAATATAAATGGCATTCATCGACTCCAAAAATACAAACTGCTAGTTTGGCCTTGTGATTATTCGATTAAGAAATGCATTTCCAATTTTTCAAACACTAAAATCAAATAACCAAATGAAAAATATGTACTATGTATATTTAAACTGGCAACGTTTCACATTAATGTTGTTCTCTGCATACTATCATATTTGTTTTTGGTATTGTAGATGCTTCTACTTTAGTAGTATTGTGTTTTATTTCGACTTGAACTTGATCTTCACAAATCAAAAAATCCAAATAAATTTTATATTTTTGTTATCCTGTGAAGAACAAAGACGGGTTGCACTTAAACAGTGCAGTTAGAAAGGGATAAACAGTTTCTTTATGTACATATTTGGTTTTTAATGTACTAACAGTAAAATCATATGGTTGAAATGGTTTCGTCTTTCTACGCTTTCTTGCAGTCAAAATAATAATACATCAGCTGATTTTGTTTACATTTCTATTGTGTTGATACCAACTTAAAGAAAATTGTAATGTTTCGTATATCGTTTTCCATTTGTTGTTGATTTACAATATTATTAACTGTTGTTAGGTAAAATATGTTTAGCAAGCGAGAGGTCACCGCGTTCAAATATTGTTATTATAGTCCTCGCCGTGATTAACAAGAGTCATGCTGAAAATGTAGTTATACCTAACATTTCTGTCCATCAATACGTTGTTGACAAATAAAATAAACAACCTTGACAAATAAAATAAACAAAATATTCGGACACATGATTCGCTTATGACTATGACCTATCCCAATATTTTGATCATTACATAAATTCGGTACACGCTATTTTTGGGCTAATATAAACTTGCATACTAAATTTCACTTCAATCGGTTAAGAAACACGGCAAGTTGTAGAAGAAACGTATATTTTCTTATACCAACCGCTATGGGAATATATAAACAGCCGTATAATCGGAACGAGATACGTTATAATATTGAAATTCGGTACACGGTATTTGTGGGCCAATATAAACTTGCATACTAAATTTCACATCAATCGGTTAAGAAACACGGCAAGTTGTAGAAGAAACGTATATTTTCTTATACCAAGCGCTATGGGAATATATAAACAGCCGTATAATCGGAACGAGATACGTTATAATATTGAAATTCGGTACACGCTATTTGTGGGCCAATATAAACTTGCATACTAAATTTCACTACAATCGGTTAAGAAACACGGCAAGTTGTAGAAGAAACGTATATTTTCTTATACCAAGCGCTATGGGAATATATAAACAGCCGTATAATCGGAACGAGATACGTTATAATATTGAAATTCGGTACACGCTATTTGTGGGCCAATATAAACTTGCATACTAAATTTCACTACAATCGGTTAAGAAACACGGCAAGTTGTAGAAGAAACGTATATTTTCTTATACCAAGCGCTATGGGAATATATAAACAGCCGTATAATCGGAACGAGATACGTTATAATATTGAAATTCGGTACACGCTATTTGTGGGCCAATATAAACTTGCATACTAAATTTCACTTCAATCGGTTAAGAAACACGGCAAGTTGTAGAAGAAACGTATATTTTCTTATACCAAGCGCTATGGGAATATATAAACAGCCGTATAATCGGAACGAGATACGTTATAATATTGAAATTTGGTACACGCTATTTGTGTATATAGGTATTGTTATAACCCAACATTTTGTAAGTCTGGCCAAACATTATGTTATACATAAAAACGTATTCGAGTTAACACAATTTATTAATATAAATCAAATTATTTTAATTTCTAATTTGTTACAAACAAAAAAAAAAACTATTGCTATTATATGAATTAGTTTTTGAAACTTTAAATTTCAAAACGATATTGCAATTCTTTATATAACATAATTAGTACCCAAACCTTAAACATTTTATCAATGAATAACAAAATTGGATTTGTATACAAAAAATATATTAACAATAATTTTTAAAAGATTAACGATCTTCATTACACCTAAATTATATATTTTCGTTATTTTAAAAAACTGATATAAAATACATACAAAAAATATTAAACCTTTAAATCAAAATAAAAAAAAATCGATTTATTTATAAAATAATAAATGAAATTATAAAGTGTTCTTCAACATAATTAATTATACTCTTCTTTTGAAACTATTCACATTACCATGTCCAGGTAAACTTAATGGTTTAAAATATGCCCGACAACATATTGCGCTCAGGGATGGAGGAAAATCTTGACTTTTATAGTATGTACATATTACATTCTTGTTCTGTTAATTTGTCAAAAACTGTTGAGTATTTCCGATGGAAAAATGACATATCGATATTATCGCGTCCAATTGTTGTTAATGCTAAAAATAATATATCACGATAAATTGAATGGGTACGATTGACACCACGATGTTTTAATAGTTTATGTCGTTCGGTAGCTAAACGCCTAACCGGTGTAATTAAATCATTTAATTTGATTGCTGATATTATGTGTTGGATTGTACTGCAAAAAAAAAAAATAAGATAGAATCCAATTAAATGTTAATTAATTATTTTACATACTTTCGATTAAGGTAGTTTGATCAGTCAAAAGAGCTTTAATTAGCGGACTAAGTAGTTGGTTGATTTTGTCGCCATAACATATACATTAGTGGGCCAGCAGCAGAATTTAGTCTCACATTATCCCACAAACAATCTATCTTTATTATGCGGTGCCCAATTAAAGGATTGCTTGTACCCTTTTCCTAGAAAAAAAAAAAAAAAAAAAAAAATTATAAACCATCATATTTTTTATTATACCTAGGTCAAATCATTACTCACCAGCTTTGGTGAACACAAATGTGTGATCATCCATTTTGCCATCTCTTTGTGATATTTCGATACGGGAGCAAGTTCAGAAGCATCAACAATTTCTAATGCCCCCTCAGATTCTTTCACCAAGCGATAAATGACTGCCTCATTTACTATTGGATACAATGAACATGCATGTTGAATACACCAATCTACCACCTACCAGTAATTCAGCGCCACGTTTAGCTACTCGATATTGAATTCCATGTAAATTCAATGCTTGAGCGCATTCCATTTTTTCCATATCGGCGGTTTTTGATCCTGGAGCGGCACACATATCCAATACCTTGTGGTGTGGTTTCACGTCAAGCAAAATTGGAGGAATCATAGAAACGACTTCTTGACGACTAATACTACCAGCACTAGTTTCGGAAATTAAAAAGTTATGTAATCTAAATAATGATTCGGAACGTCAGATATCCTTTCGTGTCAGCTCCAGCTGCCAAGCCAATCCATTTGGGTACCAAGGAAGGCACATATAGGGTATTCGAATTCTTGATCATCATTTTGTAATTCTTTAGCCCCGTTAATATAATCATCAAAGAATTCGTGCTTGGTAATATCTAGAAGAGCTTGCTCTCGAACCGGTCACCCGGAATATTACCGGAAAATTACCTCGAATAGCTTTTAAAAAACTTTCCCACTCTTCTTCTGAGCAAATATTTTGCATTTTATGATACATTATCGCACAAACAATCTATCTTTATTATGCGGTGCCCACTTAAAGGATCGCTTTTACCCTTTTCCTAGAAAACAAAAAAAAAAAATTATAAACCAACATATTTTTTATTATACCTACGTCAAATCATTATCACAATGGAGCATAAGCAGCCACTCCAACCTAGGTCAAATTATTACTCACCGGCTTTGATAAACACAAATGTGGTAAATGTGTATTCATAATTATCCGATTGGTAATCCACACTAAATTCCAATAAATAATAGTCTCTTGACGCAATATATTTTCAAGCTCTTTACGCAATACCAATGTACAAATTTAATTGTATATTCCAATTGAGAAAAGCGACGAATTTTTTGACGTCTTGATTTGTCACAAATACAATTGCCGTCTTACTTTGAGCATTTTACAACAACTGCCGTCTTACTTTGGTCACTGGAATAGTTATTGGTATAAAAATGAAAATGCAAATTATGCTCAAAATAAAAACCGAAAATAATTTTCTTTTTACTTTTATCAATTGATAGTTTTTGTTGGTATAGAATTATTCTAGGAATATTTTTGAATTTTTTTTGTTGTTTTTTTATTTAATTTTTAATGTCAATTGATAAAAGTAAAAAGAAAATTATTTTCGGTTTTTATTTTGAGCATAATTTGCATTTTTATTTTTATACCAATAACTATTCCAGTGACCAAAGTAAGACGGCAAATATTTAACTGTATGTATGTACACAGTTAATATAAAATAAAAACTCGTATAGTAAATAAGTAAATAAATTTAATAAGAGATGGCGTTAGTAATTTGTTTTATACATTTTATACATGTAAATAATGTATAAAACGGCTCATGTAAAATACATGTTTTTTACATGTAAAAAACTATGTAAATTACATTGTGTAATTTACACGCCCAACTGTGACTGTCACATCGTTTATATTATAGTGGTCTGAGGTGGTAGAGACCACGCGCGTTTCCCCTTCCTTCCATGAATCCTTCCATACACGATATTTATTTAACGTTCCCTGTATAAAACAACACTAAATCACTTTAATTATTAACACTTATTCACACATTACGACTGAAAAAAAAAACTAACACAAATCATTGACTGGCATCAAAGGCAATTGTGGCGAAAAGTGAAAAATTCGGAAAGTTAGAAAACATAATTTACAGCAAAGCAATTTAATTTTACATAATATCGTACATTATAGAAATTTTTCTTAATATCTGTAATGAAGAACCGGTTTGATTTTTTTTTTTTTTTTCTAAATTCTTAAAATTAAATCTATCGGTGACTTATGGTTTTAAATATAAACAAAATAACTAATAATAATATTATAAATATAATAAAAGGTTAGTAATATAAATTAGGGTTAGTTTGGCCACTTAGCTCTATTATTAGTCCCTCATTGGACATTGATGATGCTGATTGACCTTCACGTTATGCGCGTTCTTGTTTAAGTGCAAAATGTTTATGGAATAAACTCAAATATTCCCAAAATGAAAGAAAGTTGATCCTGGACTATAGTCAAATTCATTTTTTTTTTATACAATGTACATGACTACAAATTGCAGTTTATTTACCTTGGTGATAAAATAAAACTAATATAACAGCACGGATCGTGTGGTGAGTGGTTGCAACAGCCAACCCGATTTTACGGAATACGTACACTCACTTACACACAAAATTTAAGCAAAGATGCAAGTGCAACAAATCATAATACGTATGCCTTACAATTTAATTAACAGTTCTAGTATCACTACACGTTGCACTTGTAATTTCTGTGTTAAATTTTGATTAATTACACTTTTATCTATAATACTTTTTTAAATTACTGTCTGATGTCCAGCGATCAACTGAAGTTCAAAATAATTTTATGCTAATACAAAGTATCTGTACCTCACGCATACACAAATCTACCATCATCATCAACATCACAATTATTACCGTCAATTATATTTTCTCCCGCTCTTGTCATGACCAAGCAACAACAATAAATCATTTTAAATATTGACCACAATTACCACCACTTTTAATGCCCAAATATTGCGCTGTGTAGCCAAACCATTTGTCAACGTTCTTTTTACCATCGCCTAATAATTTATTATAAGTAAATTTAAACTTTACCTGCAATTATTACCTGTTTGCCTTGCAGGGATATATTTTCCTGACCAATTAACATGTTCTGTGCCACTTACTTTAGCAATTTTTATAACATTTCGTTTATATGTAGAAGGATCTGCTTTTCGTTTTTTTTTTCAGCTACATCAAGGTAACACTCATCATCCATTGAAGACATTATAATAATAACTAACACAGCAAACAATTAGCTTAAAACACTTTTATATTTCAATGCATTAAACTCACTAATTAACAATCAAAAATTCAACTGATAAGAATAATACACAAAGCAAACAAAACCATTATTTGCCAAGAACCTGAACCTAACTAGCATTCTCGAAATAAAAAAATTAATTTTTTTAATAAGTAACGGTATACTATGAAGAAAAAACAACAGATGTTTATATTTGTCGCGCTAACATAATATTTTTGTCTCCGTTGGTTTTGCAGTAATGTTTATTGGGAACTTTCTCGAATTATTTATTCCTTGCAAAAACTTCATAAGTTGGTGACTTATGTGATTTTTACAGGAACTTGAAATTTTTTACTGATTATTGTTTGCATTAAATGAAGTAAGACTGACGTAGTTCTTGCTCAGAATGTAAAACTACATCCACAAATTAATATCGATACTATTTTTTTTTTTTTGATTTTTGATAAAATAGTGACTTACTTTGTTTTTGAAATGACTGATTCAATTGGGAATATTATTATTATAACTGATCCTTTGCTTTTTCTGTTTTTTTTAGTAGTAGCCATCTGGTTCGATTTCGAAATTTACATATCGAACGGTTTTCACAATTTTTTATTTGCTCTTCACTCAACTTTCGTGGTGGGAAATAAAATTTATAAATTTTGTTGCACTATTATTCCTTTTTTCCCAAAGTAAATTCTGGACAGCGATTTTGGTCGCAAAATAAGGATTGAGGATTGAGAATTTTGTATGTGTACAAAGCTTACTTAAAAATACAAGCCGTCAGGTTCAGACCAATTTTAAAAAAAGCTTAATTTAAGGGGGATACATTTTACCATTTCCTATAAAATGTAAAAATGTAAAATTGAATTAAATTAATTTGCTTATTATAATTAAAATAAAATTTTACAAATTTATTTTTTCTTTGGATGGCTATGTGAAAAATACTGTATAAACTTATACAAACGAAATCAATGACGTAAGATCTTGTTTTGAAAAACAAAATTTTTTTTTTTTGATATTATGAAGTTGGCTACACAACGTTTTTTACAATTTTGAAAATATTTTTAACAGTGCAATAATTCTGTTAAATGGGAATCAATCGTGGATCGAAAACTACATATAAAAAATAGGAAACAATTGATATGAATAAAAGTGTCCTGGAAAACTACTTTTGATTTCCATGCAATTTAGAATTTTTGATTCCCCGTACAAACGCAATAATTTTGTCGCGTTTCTTCAACAAGTTATTGTCGAACTAAAAAAAAACCTAAGGAATTTCAATGAAACTATGATATGAAATTATCAGTTATGTAGTTTTTGATCCGCGATTGATTCGCTCCCACGGGTTCTATAATCGAATATTGGGCAATTAAACGCGGAATCATTTCGCTTGTGATCTATACTTAAGTTAACTAATTTGTGCTAAAGATTGGCGTCACTATGCAATTTGTCGATTGTCATACTGTGGGTTAAAATCAATAAAACTGCGGAAGAAATTTACGTTGGACTTGTGGATGTGGATATTATGAACAAATGAATGTGATAAGGCTACCAAATAGCCGCCATTTTTCCTAATCCATTTCTCTGTTATAAACGCCCACCATATGTCGAGCCCCCAAAGCAAAATTTTCAAAAACTTCCAAATTATGTTCAACTATTAAAAAATTGTAAAACTTTAAAATTAAAAATATATTTTATTATGATCCTTCTGTTTTTTATTCTTTATTAGCGACCTTTCGATCGCGCCTCCTCGCATTCCATCCAACTGCTTCATTTCATCAAATTTATTTCTCGGAATTTTATAAATTGACTGCTCGAAATTATTTATACTAAGAACAATTCCGACCCAAAATCTGGTGCCACAGGCGCCAACATAATTATTTAACTGCCTAATGCCCGCTGATACTCTCCACTAAATTGGATCGTTTCACAGTTATAGAATTCGTAAGACCTTGCATTTTTAAAATACCTGAGTGTAGATATTTCAGAAATGAAAGGTCTTACGAATTCGATAATCGTGAAACGATCCAATTTAGTGGAGAGTATGAGCGGGCATTAGACAGTTAAATGATGGGAATAGTAATTTCTCGAATTGTTAGTTTTTTTCGTTAATTTTTCTTAAATTCGGGATTTGCAAGCTACGCTTCACGATTATTTGCATCAAGTGTATTTCGATGTGTTTGAAAGTCATTGATCGTAAACCATAGCCGTTTTTGCCAGTTTACTATTCAAGGAAATACTGAAAAATAAATAATAAGATTTATAATTTTAAATCCAAACAGTTCTAAAACATACTTACAGGTAGCCAGTTCCGATAAGAAGTTTGTGACGAGTCTTCATAACATTCTGCACAGTCGATTCTTTGCTCCAATGACATTTAAAAATATATGGCTCTGAATAATCCAATTGTAGCACAGTTGCAAAGTTGCTCATTTTATTTTGTTTTTCTGTAAAATTATCAATGAGAATGAACTAAATATTTCGCACTTGAGAATTTGATAATGGACCAAGCAGGACAATAAAAAGAAAAATTTTCTGATTTATAGGGTCAGTTGGTTTTGAGTTTTCGATGGATATATTTTGTTATCTCGAGCTTTTAAATCGAATGATCACTTATTTTTCGTTGGATCAGTTTGATCAGTTGATTATTTTTTTTTTCTTTGAGTATATGAAGTTATTTTTATTAAGTTTAATTTTTACTTTAGTTATTTTTCTTTTGTTGCTTATATAAATAAATAGTAAAATAAATAATTAATTCTATAAATAAATACTGTAAAATCTTTAATTAAATAAAATAAACTCAAAGTTCCTTAAATTGTCTATAACTTTAAATATGAAATATCGCGATGATTGACAAAATATTTTGATACATTATTTTGATTTAAAAATTAATATAAAATTACATAGTAACTAGACTGTTAATAAAATAAGTGAATAAAACAATAAAATTTAATGAAGTGATTACCGCGTGGTATTAAACGGGTAATGCACCAATATACTAATAACCGAACAAAATTATAAATATGGAATGGTCAGAAATCAAAATAAAATCGTAGAAACAAAACTAAGTTGTGAATGAACGATTGCAGTGTAATGCGGGCCTCAGATGATCAATATCTATTGCCAATATTTCAGTATTGGCAATACTATTGAACATGTGAGGACACTAATTGAAGGATTGTCAATACACAAAATATTGTGGCGATGGTTTGATGAAAACCAAAATATTTTTAATATTGATATAATATTTACAATACTATTGATCTTCTGAGATACTTTATTGACAAAATACCTATGCAAAGAGTTGCAAAACAATTACCTACATGCAGCATTGCATTTATACAAATATAAATATAAAATTAAATATATGTAAGTGAAAATTAAAAAATGAAAAATGAATTAAATAATATGTAAGTAAAATTAAATATATGCCTGTTATAAAATACAATATATCCAAATAAATGTGATGCAATTAACAATAACTTGGCAAATATAGTATATACATACAGTGCTGGTAAAAAAAAATTGGGCAAACATATTTTGTTACAAATTGGAGTCTTTTTTTGCTAAAATTACAAAACTTTTGAGAGCAATTGGCTTATTGTTTCATTTTAAATACATGTATGACGTAATTTTTTGAAAAAAAAATGTACCTCCAATTTAGGGGGAAAACCCGAAAAATGCCAAAATTTTCAAAATGCGCTGATTGGAGTTAAAGTAATGGAATAAATTAAACACTTATTATTTAATTTTTTTTTTGTTTTTTACTGATTTATAGAAATTCTATCTTTAATATTAATATTTTGTTGGACCACCATTTGCTTTTATTACAGCGATACACCTCTGATTCATTGAATTTGATAAATTTTTAGAGATTTTAGAATTTTTAATACTACAATGTCGTCGGAACCGTTTTAAAACTTCATCGGACATAAGAGGGGATCTTGAGCGAGCAACGGGAAAGCAAATTTCAGCCAGCTTAGTGAGAAAAAAACTTGTTAAAGCTGGTTTGAAAGCACTTAAACCAGTCCACAAGCCTGAGTTCACATTACGAGTGACAAAAAAAACGTTTGCTATGGGCCCAAGAGCATGTTTCTTGGACTCAAGAGATGTGGAATGATGTGATTTTCTCCGATGAATCAAAATTCAAGCTGCATGTTGGAGATGGAAGAATTCTCATAAAGAGAGAATCTCGCAAGAGGCTTAGCATCGGATGTCTTTTAAGACTTCCACCGAAAAATGAAGGAGTTATTGTCTCGGTATGCCTTTCTGGAAGTTAAACCGGTCGATTGTGCTTCATTAGTTCCAAAATTACAGCAGCTGTTTATCTGCAGGTCCTACATAACGAATTTGAGCCTTCTTTGTTAAAGCTTTTTTACGAGACTTGCAGATTTATTTTTCAACAGGACAACGCTCCGTGCCTTAGCGCCAAAGTTGTGATTTATTCATTTTGAATTGTAGATAGAAAAATTGGCTTTCAGATAAACATAAATAATTTGTTAAAAACTTGTTTTTTTTTCTTATCTCTTCATTTAAAGGTAAAAAAGCACTTCGCAGAAAAAATATCGATGTGTTGGGCTGGCTCCCGTACAGTCCAGACTTAAATCCCATAGAAAATATTTGGTCTATAATGAAGCTAGAAGTAGCAAGAAAGCGCCCAGCATCAATTCAAGCTTGAAAAAGTTTGTTAATGACGATTTGGGAATCCATGCCTTCTACGACATTGAAAAATTTATCAAATTCAATAAATCAGAGGTGTATCGCTGTAATAAAAGCAAATGGCGGTCCAACAAAATATTAATATTAAAGATAGAATTTCTATAAATCAGTAAAAAACAAAAAAAAAATTAAATAATAAGTGTTTAATTTATTCCATTACTTTAACTCCAATTAGCGCATTTTGAAAATTTTGGCATTTTTCGGGTTTTCCCCCTAAATTGCAGGTAATTTTTTTTTTTTCAAAAAATTACGTCATACATGTATTTAAAATGAAACAATAAGCCAATTACTTTCAAAAGTTTTGTAATTTTAGCAAAAAAAGACTCCAATTTGTAACAAAATATGTTTGCCCAATTTTTTTTTACCAGCACTGTATACTACATGGTGCGGTAAGAAATTCACCGATAGCACAAGTAATACTTCAATGGACAACAGGAAAACACCAGAACATGGAAAGATTACACCAACCGAGGAAAAAAATCTGGCATACAATAAAAAAAGGTTCAACACCCTAGACCATATTATTTCCTTTTTATTTTAATTCTTTTTTCATTGATAATGCCCAAATAATCGCTACACAAGCTTTACTTTTGTCTAACATGGTTCAAAGTGAAGTATTACCTGAAAATAAATATATTTATCGTTTGACGTTTAAGTGTATTGCCAATAGTAATGATCGTCTGAGACAACTACTGTTTGCCAATAGTTTTTTCTATATTGACAATATTATATTGGCAATACTTATTGATCATCTGAGGCCCGCATAAGGAAAAAAAATATATTGTTATAGTGGATCAGTATTGTGTTACGAAACATTAAGTGTGGCAAATTTAAAGATCTCATAAGCAAAAGTTGCCTGATATTAACATCGATAATCTAGAATACACCAACTTAACATAAAATCACATGCTTACAGTTACTTTCATCTTACGATTTATGGTACCGTTAATCTGAGTGGATACTTAGTATCAGGAATCCAATTCGTCATGGCCGATATACAAGCTATGTTTCTGTTTTTTTTGTGTATAATTGTGTATAATATGTATTTCAATTCGTTATCAATAATAATTAATAATATAAACCATTGCAATTATTATTAAAAAAATAAACGTTTATTTATTATTTCTTTTTATATGTAATTAAGTTAATTTTTCATTTTTTTTTTGTTCTTTTTAAAATTCATAAAATTTAGTACAAACTAATTTTGATTGCAAATTATTTTTAATATTTTCAATTTTTTTTATATAAGGCATGGTTTCCACGATGGCGAGGCGAAAAAATTAGTGAAATTAAAAAGAGGAAGGAATAAAAAAAATAACATAAGAGTGAGTGAAACAGCAACAAGTCGTTACTCCGGATTTTTATTTAATTATTTTTGACGTTTCGATTATTAAAATTAAATTTTGTTAAAAATGGGTACTGTTGAGGAACTAATGGCAATATATGCCGTTATGTTTTCAAATAGCTCTGAGAGTGATTCTGCCGATGAAAAATGTGTTCCCCAATCAAAAAAAAAAAAGAAATATTTAATAATAAAATAAATATAAAATTTTCTTCAAATTGACAATATGAATTCCGAAAATCGGACGTCCCAATTTTTCTGTGAAAATTGTATTTTCTCTCTATCGTACTATTGATGAATTTTTGCGTTCTCTTTTCAGTTTGACTAATTTTTTCGCCTCGCCATCGTTAAAATCATGCTTAATTCTTCTATATTTACAATCTTCAGTATTATTATCACCTGTGTCAGATAATACTTAATTTATTAATAAAATAATGATTTTTTACTTTAATGGTTCAAATCTTGAAGCAATCCGTCTTTCGTCACTTTCGTTATCATATTTTATATTTCGATTCGTGAAATGTGTTTTTTTTTTTGCAGAATGAGAAACTTTACTGTGCTCAATAACGTCATGTACCGATAAAGTTATTCGTTGTTTGGGGTGAAATCTAGACGAGTTTAGGATGTTATCGGGGTGAGTATTCCCGGTCTGAATCCTTTTTTTTTGTAAGTCTCAATTCCTTTTCTAGTCTCCTAAGTGGTCAAGCTAGCTTCCGGCAATCGTCGGAAACCCACCCCAATCCCCTGAGCTTTAGCCGGCAAAACTATGACCACACCGAAGCTCTGACAGGTTGACTTTTATTTTTCCGTAACGAAAGAATTTATCTGGAAGCGAGATACTCTTGCAACCCAATCATGCTATCTCCATTTCGTTACAGGTTGATGCAACATCAGCCAGCATATATATCATTATTTTACCATATCGGCCGGATTGACCCCATTTAATTTTTACGTGGATATTTTTTATTTATACTAACTTTATTTTACTTCTTTCTATGTTTTTAAAGTAAAATAAAGTTTTGACTACTTAGGTATTTATTTTAAATTTATTATACTTTATGTATCTCGGCTACACGAAATTGCTAATTTGTTTGTTGAATTAAATTTGTTTGATTCCGTTTTGTTGGTTGACCAAAATTTGTAGCACTTCGGAATTGTGGAATTGTTGCTGATTTGGTGGTATTTGTATTTGTTGCCCTGGAAATGAAATTGGATTTATTTGTCCCGTCATCACTAGTTCTCATATTGAATATCTTTTGTTGCGGCATGATTGGAAAAATTGGATTTTGTGCCATAACTGTTTGTTTCATCGATAGTATTTGATTCTTTAAATTTAGTCCACTTACATTAAATTGGTGTCCTACAAATTGATTTGCACGCAGGCATTATACCCGGATATTGTTTGTAGCATTCCGACAAACTGGTTCTGTGGCATTTGTTGCATTTTTGCTGGCGGAAAACCACCAGCCATTGAACCATTGACTATATAAAATCCCATTGGGCTTCAATCGTTGACGATTTAGGGCTACTGGAACTATTTTTAGGTTTTGGAGGAGACGATAAATTTAAACTAGCCGTCCGCAAGTCGATTTTTTCTTACTTTTCTGGTGTTCTATCCCCTAGTCAACTTCTTTGTTTTAATCAACCTAAAACTATCAAGAAATTGAAATGTTGTTTAAAAAAAGTTAATTCATTGATAAAACTTTTTACTTATATTTTAATGTTTGTATTTTGCTCAAATCAAGCTTTCTAGCGCTGCATCATTTCGTGTTCGATAAAATTCGTCCGGTAATTGTGTGTCATATACAGCACGAGCTCTTGACTGTCCCATTTGGTCATCATATAATTTATGTAGTTCAGGAGTCCACGGATCAAAATTAACCGATTTCACTTTGGATATGTGAACATCACGGTTCCTGTATATTCCAGCACATCGTATGCATAAATAAACTCCGATATTCCATGAAGCCCGTGGTGTTTTTGAAAAGCAAATAAATCGATAAAAATCACACGATACCTAGATCACGGATTATTATCTACAAGTTGTGTTTATAACTAAAAATTAAAAAATTAAATTATGCGGTGCCATTATATAAATAAAACAAACAAATAATAATTTAAAAAAATATCAACTTACTACTTCATTCTCCAATGACAAGTATGACATTTGATGAGATAAATGTCAAAAAATTAGCGTTTCCATTTTGTACACTGTCATGTTAGTGGGGAATTAGTCACATCTGTGGCTTACCACAAAAAATACATATTTCAGTTACTATTTCTGTTCGAATGCGTTATAAAAATTAATAATCCGTTTTATTTGGTTTTCTCCGGTTTTATTACGCTTAACAGAGCAATCAATTGTCGGAGTGGGTTTTATGTGCGAAATTTATGTGCATAAATATTAATTATTTCAAAAAGAAAACAACAATTTTATTCCTGAACATGAGGGCAGACAGAGCATACAAAGGCGTCGCAACGGAGCTCACATTGACAAACCATAAAGTTTGGCTACCACGCCATCTTGACATCTTAAAAATTTAACCTCCGTCGCCATTATTCTACCCTCATTTTGCCACACTGTAATCATACGATTTAATTTGCATTGTATGTATGCTGTTTAATTCTGAAAAAAAGGAGCATACCATAGATCATATACATTTTCCGGCTGTCGTGTACTAATTCATTACATCAACAGCACTCAAGTCCATTCTCTGTAACAAAACAAATTTTATTATATACATAGTTGTTTACATTTTTGTTACACATATTTACTTAATTTTATAGGAATTCATAAACATATTACTCAGATTTAGCTTAAAGTGCAAATTTGCAGAACGGTACATTTCTAGGAAAATTTTAAGAAAATGCGGTGGTCTAATTTTTAGAAAAAGAAGAAATCGTTCCTATTGCTATTAAATATTTTCTTAAAACATTCTCAACCATTTCCTCTTTGTACTAGGTTAGGTTAGGTTAGGTTGGAGTGGCTGCTTACGCACACTTAGACCGGTGACGGTCCATTGTGATACCACAGGATGTATCCCCTTTTACCCCTATTGGAACCATTTCGAGCTACTTATGCAGCGTAAGACGTCCCGCACTTTAATGTTTTCGAGATCCGAGAGGCAGTCCATCCTGAACTTACCTAAGTGTTTGTGCCTTCTGAGAGCCAATGCTGGACACGAGCAAAGGAAGTGGACCAACGTCTCTTCCTCCTCTTCGTCCAAGCAGCTTCTGCAGAAGTCATTAGCCTCCAGACCCAGCCTTCTTGCATGTTCTCCAAAAAGGCAGTGTCCCGCGAGAATTCCTAGGACCGTTCTTAATTCACGTCTTCGTAAGGATATTAATGCCCTAGTGCGCCCCAAGTCCAGCTTTGGCCAAACTTGTCTTGCAACTCTACAGGTGAGGGCGTTAGACCACCTTTCCCCCGCTGAGGATAGCGCCTGCTTCCCAAGTGCTTGTCTCAGCGCTGTGATAGGCCTCCCCAGACTTGCCCTTTCCGGTTGCAGCTGGAGAGTCGTACCATGCCTAGCAAGTTCATCTGCCCTGCAGTTCTCCATGACGCCCGAGTGACCTGGGACCCAGACTACCTGGATGTTGAAATGCTCACCCATCTCATTTAGAGATGAGTGACAACTCAACGCCACCCGTGACGCCAAAGACACCGATTCTAACGACCGGATCACCGCTTGACTGTCCACATAGATTGTGATATCGTCTGAGGATAACACATTATGCTTCAACCACGTCATGACCTCCTCAATCGCTACGACTTCAGCTTGGTACACGCTGCAGTAATCAGGGAGACGAACAGAAATATTAACATTTAATTTGTCACAGAATACTCCAGCTCCTACTTTGCCGTCTAGCTTGGAGCCATCTGTGAAGAATTGCAACGCTTCGGTTTCCAATAACGGTCTATCCCTCCAGGATTCCCTTGAAGGGAAGGAGGTCCGAAATCGCTTCTCGAAGCGTAGAGTAGGTTTAATGTAGTCAAGATTCGCCAGCTCATCCTTCAACGATCTGACTATAGTAGAGTGTCCTATACTAAGACACCTCCACTGAGAGACGGCTGCAAGTCGTACAGCCGTATTTGCCGCCATCTGTTTGCCAAAAATGTCGACCGGAAGAAGGTGCAACATAACCTCTAAGGCACTTCTCGGTGTCGACCTCAATGCCCCGCTAACAAGCATACAGGCCGTTCTTTGCACTCTCTCAATCTTACTTTTGTAAGTTACCTTATCCAGAGCTGGCCACCAAACACCCACCCCGTACATGAGTACAGGTCTCACTACGGCGGTGTAGAGCCAGTGTACCAGCTCCGGCTTCAGACCCCATCTATGACCAATGGCGTTCCTACAGGAGTACAAAGCAATAGTAGCTTTGTTTATTCTCTCCAACATGTTGGGCTTCCAACTAAGCTTACTGTCCAAGATAATGCCCAGATATCTAGCTCTATCAGTAAAAGCAAGTCTCGTGCCATTTAAGGTAGGAGGGACAACTACCGGGATTTTGTATTTCTTAGTAAAGAGTACCAGCTCTGTCTTGGACGGGTTAATACCAAGTCCACATTTGCCAGCCCATTTCGTAACGATGGTAAGCGCATTCTGCATTACGTCTACAATCGTGCCCAGGAATTTCCCGGTAACAGCTAAAGCTACGTCATCTGCGTACGCGATAACTCCAATACCCTCTCTCTCCAATTCAAGTAGTAACCCGTTTACCACTATGTTCCAGAGAAGAGGGGACAGAACCCCCCTGCGGAGTTCCCCTAGTTACTCGCCTCTTGAAGGTGGAGTCCCCCAACTTCGAGCTAACAATCCTGCTTCCCAGCATATAATTGATTAACCCTATCAGAGGAACGTCCACCTCCAAAAATGACAATCCCTCCTTGATTGCCTCCGCTTTCACATTATTAAAGGCGGCTTCTATATCCAGGAAGGCCACCAAACAGAATTCCTTCGAATTAATCGATTTCTCAATCGTAGACACCAAGGCGTGCAGAGCCGTGTCCACAGATCTACCCTTTGTGTACGCATGCTGAGACGATGCCCACTTCCTGGCACCTATTTTATCTCTGATGTATACATCCAGCAGCCTTTCCAAGGTTTTCAAAAGAAAGGATGATAGAGTTATTGGTCTTAGGTCCTTAGGATAGACATGTGAGCTTTTCCCCGCTTTCGGTATGAACACCACATTGACCTCCGTCCAGTACCTAGGAATATAGCCCATCTTCAAACACCCTTTGAATAGAGCTTCCAGGTAAGGAAGAATAATTACTGAGTTGTTTTGAAGTTCCGCTGGTATAATTTGATCCGGACCAGCCGATTTAAATGGTTTAAAACCCCTCAGTGCCCATAGGATCCGTTTTCTGGTTACGATATCCTTTGTGGTTACTGACAGTGATTCCTGATGATTACTACGCACCAACAGGTCTTCAAAGCTCCCTGGGAAGTGTGTCTCGAAGAGAAGCTCCAGAGATTCTCCACTAGAAGCTGTCCAAGATCCGTCCGGTTTTATCAAAAAACTAGGACTAGATGTACTTTTGGAAAGAATCTTCCTAAGGCGGGAGGTTTCGGATACCTCTTCCATATTATCACAGAAGATTCTCCAAGACCTCCTTTGTGCCTTTCTTAATTCTTTCTTATAAGTTCCAAGTTTCTCCTTATAGGAGTCCCAATCCTGAGCCTCCCTTGTATTTTTGGCTCTATTAAAGGCTATCCTACAAGCCTTTCGATAGGTTCCCAGTTCCCTGGACCACCATACCGGTTTTTGCTTACCCCTAGGCTTAGCCAGTGGGCAGGCAGCGCTAAAGGATCGGTTGCATGCGCTAGTAACGCTAGCCACCATGTCCTCCAGCTCCATAACGGTCGTCGGGGGCTCCATAGCCCTCGTCGGTAACATTTCCTCCAATAATTCCCCATATTTGCTCCAGTTGGTCCTTCTAGGGTTCCTGAAGGCTTCCCGAGTAGCAGGGTGAATATCGAGGCTATAGGTTAAATATCGATGATCAGAAAAGGAGTGTTCCTTATCCACCCTCCAATTTTTAACCATATGAAGAATATTATTTAAGGCAAGGGTCACGTCTAGAACTTCCTGCCTGTTTCTAGTAATAAATGTGGGTTCCCGCCCAATATTACACACTGAAAGGTTAGTACTCATCAAATAATCAAAAAGCGACTCACCTCTTTCATTAATGTCTGTGCTTCCCCAGATAGTGTGATGCGCATTAGCATCCACTCCCAGTACCACACCTACCTTTGATTGTTCCGCTTTACGGATCAGCTCCTCCAGGTTATCCGGAGGAACCTCCTTCTCCCGGTCCATGTAGGCTGAAACTAGCCAGAATCTACAAGTGCCTACTTCCAGGCTAACTGCAGTAGTGTCACCATTGCTGTATTGAGAGAGAAGGAATAGATTAATATTATTTTTCCCAAGAATACAAGATCTGATCTTCCCAGACTTACTAGAGGATATAATTTTATACCCCTTGGTTCTGAGGCCATAGATCCTGTTGTTGTTAATCCAAGGTTCTTGGATTAGTATCACATCCTCACCCGAACTAGTCAGCCTGAGGAGTAGAGCTGCCGAAGCAGCCTTAGAATGGTGAAGGTTAATTTGAGTTATCTTAATCATAACCATTTCACCTCTACCTACCTCCATGATAAATTCCTGCTACCGCAGGAATATTAATTCCCGGTAATTTGGGATGCGCCGGATACGCCCGTCTCGCCACCCCTCGTACCCTCTATAGAGGACTTGTCAGTGCCCCCCCGTCTGGCCGGGCTGTCGACATCCTCCTCCATCGGTACACCAGCTCCTTCGCTTATGTGCACCTCCTCATCCTTCGAGAGAGTCCTTGCCCTACCGAGGTCGCCGGATTCACTCTCCCCCCTACCCTCAGCTTCTTCTCCCATGCTGCTGGTACCCCCTTCAGGCCTGGGCGGGTTGCCACCGTCCTCCGGTTGGCCTCCCGTACGCGCTTCCGCCCCATCCTTCTTATAAACGTTGAGAGTAATTGACCCGAAACCGAAGTCAATTACTCCCTTCGTTTTGTGAAGGAGGGCAAGGGACTCCTTATTTATCACCATGATTGATAATTTCGAGCCCCCCTTGGCCTCCTCCTGCTTGACGATCTTCCAATTTCCGGTCGGAAGATTCGGGTTACTGGCCTGAATGATTTTCAAAGCCCCGTCCGGGCTAGCCGGTTCGGATGGCAGCCATTCACGTGCCCGCGGCCTGCTGGGAATTTCCTCTCGGCTAACTGCCGCAAGCTTTGCGCCTGGCCACACCTCCCCTACTTTGGCTATAGCCTTTTTGTACAAATCCACAGATCTAGAGTCCGAGCATGCAGTCATCTTCACACGCCCTTGATACCATCCCGCATCTCTGCAGGATGGGGGTGGTCCCGGATTTTCACCCAGGACCTTTAAAAAGACGAGGTTGAGTGCATTATACACCAACCTCCATTTTTCCGCCGTGATGCTCCCATCTTCTTGACTTTCGTCAATGACGGCTAGCATCAACACATGCTCCCTCAGGACCTCGCTGAACAGCTTTGTCCCTGAGTTGGAGCTCAGCTTCTTTTCAGTCACCAACTTGGCCCGCTTGCTGTTGACTACTTCCACCTCGTCCTGGGACCGCTGTCTTTTCGACATATGGTCCCTTTCCGAGCTTCCGCAGCCCACAGTACTCCTTGACCAAGCTACTGATCTTCTTTGCTCTTCCGTAAGCTGCCCCTCGGGGGTCGCAGCCCACTTCTCGAGAATTCGGAGCGCCGAGCGGCGATTCCTGTATCGCCTTTTCGCCGGAGGAATGTCTCTCGTCCCACTCCCCTGTGCTGCGTTGGTACCGCTAACTCCCGGGACTTGTGCCCTAGAGTCAACCACCTTTGCAACCTTAGAGGCCCCACCCGTCTGGTTCGAGGTACCTCCCTCCGCTGATACCGGCTTTTGAGGAGAGCCGGTGCCCTTTGTTTTGGTTTTTGATCTATCCATTTGATTCCCACGAGTATCGGAGAAATAAAGGTCCGCCTGCGCAGAGATCCGTATACGCAGGTAAGGCTAATTACAACTGGAGGTCGCCAGGTATCCAGAGGGCTCCGTTAGCGACTGGGCTTTGTTAAATGGGCCCCCAGCCTAGTAGACCATCAGCACGGGTCGCTTAACGCCTTAATCCAGCCCATTCGGCTCGCTAGCACCCCGGCCTCCCTGCACCCCCTTCCCTCCGCCCATTCTCTCCCCCATTCACCTAATCACATGGAGAGCCCAATCCAATGGGATCCATTTCATTCACCAGGTCACCCGTTTATAGGGTCCCCCACTCATCACCCGCGGAGACTCCGGAGGTGCAGAGAGGACGTGACGCCCAGTCCGCCGTGGTTATTGGTCGATGGTTTTCTGGCGCCATCTGTTCGCCTTTCCATGCTGGGCATCATAGGCACTCAGAATTTAATGAACTCAGGTTAACCACTCCCCAGTTCCCTGAGACTCTCCCCCCAGCTGGACTGCGGTTGGGGGCGGCTTATTTAATTCACCGCTAGCCTACCTATCGATAGGCCGTCTACTATCCACCACCTGTGACCCCCCGATAGCTGCAGTACGCCACACCATTTCCTCTTTGTACTAACTCCAGAGAAATAAAAATGCCTTTAGATTCTGACCGATATTTAGGTTTAGAATTAAATTAGCTAAGCTCGTTTGAAATCAAAGCTTTCGACATCAAACGACAACGATTTTACTGTTTGTGTAACTCCAAGTTTACCCCTTTTGCATTTAAAAATCAACCTTTTACAAATCAAATTGAACTTTTAGCCAAACAAGCCAACAATATAAAATTTATTTTGCAAACGGTTAAATTTGATTTAAAAGGGAGAGCTTATAGTAATCTGCTGCTATTGGTAGCTTGCGATATATCATTGTGATGTTCATAAAAATCAAGAAGAAACTAGAAAATTACATAACCGCGACTGAAAATTAATTCTTGTTTCCCTCACTTGAGCCAAACCGACCTTAAGCCGTTCGACTTACAGTATACAAGGAAAATACAAATTCAAACTAGTGATGGTGTTTTTTTTTGGGGTTGTTTTTGGTGGGGTTCTCCTGATTGTGGAAATTCTAGCTTTCTCAGGTTTCATCTTTTGATCACTTTTTAAAATTTCTAGAGCTTTATGGAGCTTATTTGTTATGAAACAGTCAGGTTATTCGACATTATTCGAGTAAGTTTGAGATTGTAATAGGGTGTATTTGATAGTTCAATGTTAATCGTAAATTTTAGAGACAATTCGAAGATTGTTCGATATTTTAAAATATTACCTGTATTGTTGTATTTAGCCTTAACTTGCTTAGTAGAATATTAGTAATATTAAGTTACTTGAAAAATAATTCCATATTTACACGAATTTTTGGAATTTTTTAAAATTCTCGTGAGTTTTTTAAATTTGTATAGTCTCTCCCACATTATACATTAATATCCAGAGGTATTATTGAAATTGTTCGAAATCAATCGATTGTCACATAATATAGAGATTTTTCGAATTTGTCTGGTGTAATCGAGATTATTCCGCGGTTTATTCTAGATTTTTTAATTTTTTCGACCTTCCTAGGATTATTCGAGAGTTTTCAAGATTTTTGGATTTATTCGAATTTTGTAAGGCAATGTTATGCGCTTAGCTTAGAGTTGTAAGAACTTGCAGAGGTACACATATAAATCTAAATGGTGATATGGCGAAAGAGTTTTTGAGATTATGCCAAATTTTCGATATTACACTGATTTCCTGTAGGCTATTCGAAATTATTCAATAATGTCCAGGCTATTTACGTTTTACATGCTTACGGATAATTTGATATTAGAAAACTTTCAATAATATTCAAGATAGGTACTTTTAAAATTCATCATTTTTGAGATTATTTCGATATTCTTAATATTTTTCAAATTATATTCGAAATTTGTGATGCTTTGGACGTATCCGATTTCTGTGCGAAATGATTTTTTTGTGATAAATTTGACATTAGTGAAATAATTTTCTCTACCTTATTTGAAATAAGTTCATTTCCTGTCCGAATACTGAAGTAATTTTGACATAATAAAATTGACATTTGGAAATACAACAAACGACAAATTGTACGTAGAGAGTTATTTAAAAGTGTATACATATATAAAAATGATGGAGGCAGAATTTGATCCAAATATGGTTTTATTTCTATTAATTTCGGGTTACTTGTATTTAATGAGAAGAACACCGAACTTCGCGCGACCTTTAATAATGGATCTCCTAAACTCCCAGGTATGATACATTTAAAGTTACAGGTATGTATGTTAGGTATTGCTCTCTGGTATTTATAAATAATAACAAAATTCTTTTTTTGCAGCGACCAATAATGTACACAATTCCCTCAACAAACAGTTGTTAATTCAATACTTAGATATCCCTCAACAAACAGTTGTTAATTCAATACTTAGAAGGATATCGTGTAACACTTTCATCGCTATTAGCAAATTCTTGCCCAATAAAAACCATGGTTGGGGACCGGAAATGAAACTAATGATATTTTTGCTGTGGCTGACAAGTGGGACCAGTTATAGAATTGTAGGTGCTGCAATGAACATATCAAGATCCACAATTTGTGATATTGTTTACAAAATGCTGGACACTAGAAAATGCTGGAACTTATTATATTATATAAATAAAATTAAATTAAATTATATACTCGTAAAACTTATTTTGTTTACTTCACCGGCACAGAAACAAGAATTATTACGGACATGTCAAAATTATAACACACCGGCGCTGTGATAATTTGGTTGCGTACGGTTTAACATTAATTTACCACAAAAAAATTATTTCGCACAGAAATCGGACACGTCCTTTATCGATATATATATTTAGAACTCGTCATAGCATAGAATTGCAAGATGTTTCGTTTTGTTTGAGGTCATTCAAATGACTCACGTTCTGTTTCATCTACTTTTGAACCATGGCCCGAATATGTCCTGAGAATTAAATCTGAGTAAACCGATTGTTTTCTTACACATGGAGCGCTCGAAAATGGAAACACATTTTGGATGAAGGATATTGACATTGAGAACAAATATTCTGAATTTTTCCAAAAAATACCATTTGTAATATCAAATTTCTGAGTAAAATGATTTGAGTTAAAAAGCATCGATAAGTGAAAGCTCTTAAAACTAAAAGTTCTTGGCATTTGTTGCAAATACATGATTTTTGACCATAAAACGAAATGTACAAAACATACAGAGAAAATATAAATAATTTATCAAGATTAAAGCTCATACTGAACAAATACTCTAAATTAATCCTAAAATACCACCTTCCTTTAAACTATCAAATTTGAAAGTCAAAAGGTTTGGTTTGAAAAGCTCTTAAAACTAAAAGCTCTTAATAATTTACATTGAGCACAAATATTCTAAATCCAACCAAGTTTCGCCATTCCTTATAATATTAATTTTCGAATCAAAATGGTTAGTTTAAAAAGCTTCGATAAGTGAAAGCTCTTAAAACTAAAGCTCTTGAGAAATTTTTCAAAAACATAATTTATGCTCATAAAACTTTTTATTAAAACTCTGAAATTATTAAGAAGCTCAAAAATGTTAACTTTAAACCGAAAAAGTACGGATTAATTGTCAAGCTTAAAGCTTACTGAAAACAAATATTCTACATTTATTCCCAAATCGCACCTTCCTTTAAACTATCAAATTTCAGAATAAAAAGTAAATGATTTGGGTTAAAAAGCTTCGATACGTGAAAGCTCCTAAAACTAAAAGTTCGACATTTTTTGCAAATACATAATTTATGTTTATAAAACCTTTTAACAAAAACCTCAAATTATGAAAAGGCTCACAAACGTTAAGTTCAAACCCAAAAAATCATTGGAAACAAATATTCTAAATTTATCCTAAAATTCCGTTACAAAGGGTAACGGAATTTTGGGATAAATTGTTTAAAAAGTTTCAACCAATGAAAGCTCTTAAACCTAAAGGCTCTTAAAACCTTTTTCAAATAATTATTTTTTGCACATAAGACATTATAACAAAAACCAAAACTATACATAGTACAAATTAATTATCAAGCTTAAAGCTCAATGAACACAAATATTCTAAATTTATCAACTCACCTTCCTTTAGAGTTAAATGGTTTTGTCTTGAAAACCTTCTCAAAACAAAAAGCTTTTGATGATTGATGATTAACTTTGAGAACAGATATTCTAAACTTTAGCCAAAATTCCGTCACCTTTGTGAAATCATATTTCTGAGTAAAATGGTTTAGTTAAAAAAGCTTTGATAATTAATGAAAGCTTATAAAATTAAAAGTTCATAGTGGGCGGTTGTACGTAATATGTGGGTTTCGTTAAAAGGGTGAAGGTGATGTTTTTGTTAAATGGATTTGGTTGAGTTGGATGCTTCGGTTGTGTTTTGCATGGTCTGAGGAACAAATAGAGTCGATGAGATGGGTGTGGATGCGAAAGTAGTTGTAAGGAGGAGGTGTGGATTGCCTGGTGGATTGAAGAGATGGTCGAAAGGGCGAGTGGGGTTGTTTGGGTAAAGCGGGAATTGAGTGGTGTGGTTAGGTGGATCGGAAGGGTGCCTTTGGCTCATCTGATCGGTGTTGCCGAACTTGTTTCTTTGTGTGATGATAAGCATTGAAGAATGTGTGCTGCCTGGGCGGGTCCACGGTGCACCCGGCGTTAACATTTAATAATTACTGTGAGATCTTGTTTAATACTTGGTCGTAAACTAGTCAAAATCAATCAAAAAAAATTTAGAATTGAAAATAGATATCTAAATGTGGCCATTTTTAGAATCTGTTCCAATTTTTACTAAAATTTGATGATTGATTGTTATTGATAGCATGTTTAAAACTTAATTAAAATACGTGATGTGCGCCTCAATATTTCTACCAATCCTAATAAATCATAATTTTTTTTGTTTTTTGTTTTTTTATTAGACTTTTGTCATTTTGTGTTCATATCATTAATATTGTTATTACTATTTTATAGTAATGTGATATGATCATCAATTTACTTTTTATTTGCATGTTGATTAAAATTTTGTGATAAGAAAGCTCATAAAGAAAATTTATAATGAAGAGATAAATATAATTTTTATTTCTATTCTTTATGTGTGTTCTTTCTAATTTATAATTTTTTTTTGATTTTATCACAAAAAGCAAAAATTACGATCAACAAGTTTTAGATATATATATTTTAATTTGATGTACATTGATCATAATGAAATTACTATAATAGGAATATAATTTAGAGATAATAAACTGTCGGCAAGTCATAATTTAGTTGTTAAACTGAACGCACCATAATATAATAAGGTCGATGATTAATGGTTTTTGGTTTAAATAAATTTTTCGTTATGCTGGTGTGGGTGAAATAGCACACGATTTGATTTTAATCAAAAAATCTATTAAATATTTTGTTCTAAATTCTCCTTATCATAAATATGTATATAATGTATTAAACTGCCGAAACGTGCGCAATTTTTTTGTATCTGCGGCGCCTTTTAATAAAATGCAAGTAAATTTTCATTAGAATGGTGTTTTCCAAAAATAATAATTATTATTATTATGATTCGTAAAATTGATTTGTTATCGCGCGCGGCACATGGGGCAATTAAAATTCTTTAGATCACAATATTAAATATAAACAATCACGTTTCGTGTATAATTAAATTTAACTAAAATCTAATCTAGCTGGTATAAATATGATGCCTAATATTTTGTTAATAGATAACTAATTGATGTGCAATGTACGCGGCGACAATCAGTAACTCATGTCCAGATGTAACTTGATAAAAATTCAAATTTTATTGCTCAATCATGCTAATAATTGCCGAGTAATATACGGTAGGAACGGCGCGATTAATGACACTCCCATTAATCACAGAATAGTTACAATTTTCCAAATGACCACCCAATTTTATTAATGATTTAACTGCAACACCATTTATTAAATTACAATACTGCCAGCAAGCAACATCACCGTAAATATTAACCATTTTAATGGAATTGAACAACAACAACATATAAAACCTTAAAACATTAAAAAAAAACGGTAACACGTTAAAAACATATACATAAAATTGTAATAATAGCCTAAAGTTATTTTACATGTGTTTTTTCATAAACACAATCATCAGCATCATCATCAACATTAAAGTGATCATTATTTGAGATGGAATAGTGTAACGCAAGACGCGAGGAATAAGACGATGAAGAAAATGAAAACAACTTTTTAATAAATGTTAAGAGGTTTTTCATTTTTGAGCAGCACACAATTTTTTTTTTTAATAATGCATGCATTTTTCATAACGTCCTCAATTTGTGCAGACACTTTATTGAGATAAAAAATTACTATAATTATTTTAAGATTGGTACCCTTTGTATGTATATAGTTTGGTGGATTATTATTAACGAACAATTTTACGGATCATTTATTAATAATTTTGTATCTCTTTGGTATATTTTTCATTATTTTAATATCGAATTCGGAAAATTTAACAAGTGGTTTTAAACCGTATTGGTTTGTAACCAATCGCCTTCAAAACATTACTGCACTGACTCTCCGTTTGGTCACTTACAAACACTGATTATCATTTTGGGAAATAAAACCACTTGTATATATAAACCTTAAATTTGTACAGTAAATTTATAACAAATAAAATGTTGAACGATTATGTATGTATTGAAGAAATCACGCCTAAATGTTCCTCATTAAAAACTAAAATATGCAAGCCTTAAATAATGCGAAATATTGTTATCAGGTAAATCAGGAATGAAGGAATTTAAAGTATTTAAGTAAAACTATGTCTTTGCATTTTTTCCAAGACGTATGTAATTGGTACCCCAATACCAACCACTCAGAAAAGATGCCAACAAAAAGTGGTATAAACTAATCGCTTGTAACTATTAAACGAATAAAAGTAGCGAAACACAAAATACCATATATGTATGTACTAACTTGTAGACAAATAAGTCCAATTAGCATATTATTATTAAAATTGGCTGGAATCCTCAAACGTCCCGCAGTCGAACCAGTGATTCCATCCGAATTGACATAGGCGAAGTGGATCCTTAGCAAACTGAATGAATTTGAACCAAGGTACAGATGATAGTTGCTCTATACTTAATTTTAAAAACTTGTAACCGAACTCCGTCAAAAGTCGGACACCTGCATACGTAGTGAAAGGAGTCATTAATGCGCTCGAGACAGTCCTTACATTATAAAAATTCTATGACTAGATCAAAAATCCGTAACTAATCTTTCCTCAAAGACTGAACAAACTTAGCTAACCTCAAGTTGGGCTCACTAATAAAGTATATCGCCATACGACAGCCATTGATTCATTCACAAAATAAAATCCTTAACTGGTTTTTTACCACTCTAAATGGGAGCAGTCGGTTCAGGACCATTATATTTCAAACGTGAATCACATTCATCTAACAAATCAGTAACCACAATAAGCAGTAATGTCACAATAGGCATTAGGCAGTGACCTACATAACTGTAAAACTATTTCGGAACCAAAGTAGATTGATGAAGTGGATACAATCTTTCACCAATTTGGAAGCAGTCAAAGAATTCTTCAGCGAGTTGAGTGCAGGTTACTATCTACGTGTACAGAATAATACAGTTACAGGTGTCAACAAATTTTAAAGCAGCAAACACATTATAAGTGAAAGCAATAAACTCCACTTGCAACACAGTGCAATGCATACCCAAACTATCATAAGATCTACGGTCAAGCGATGGACAATACACACCAAACCCCGCATCTACATCAGAGAGGGACAACCTTCAGAGAACTAAAGACTCAGTCACCCAGTTAAGAAAATTTGGCGAATACCATAAATCCCTCGAAGGTTTGTGACGGTGCATAAATGCGTAATCACAATATTTTTTTGAAGTTTGTGTTATTGCGCCTAAATAATTAAAACCGGCACATTTGTTTTATTACAAGCTTTGTACGCCATTTTTAGAGCAATAATAATTTGATTTGCTAATAGATCTTCCGCAGGTTGCTTGAACTATAAATAAAAATGACTCTTATTAGGCTATCTTGTTGACTGCATGGAACAAAACGTAGAAAATAGCGCATGGATATTTTAGTTTCGGCAGCTCTAAAGTGCAGTAGAATGAAAAATGGTAAAGTTTTGCCGGAAAATTAAATTCACTGGGCCCCCCAATACGGGAAATATCAGGATAGTCAAAAAGTAATCTTCTTAGTTACAATTTGATTCATGTTTACTAGTAACGAAACTTTTATTTATTTTAGGTTTGGAATGATTTTAAAGGTAAAATTTAAAAAAAAAATTGCGCATAATCAAAAGAAAATCTCAACTACTGGAGGTGGCTCCAGCAAGTTATAGGCATTTTCTCCATTGGAGGGAAGCGTAATTAATCTGTTGTGCTACGACCAAATATTTCCCATTCACAAAAGTACAACTTTTGGCCTCACCTCAATGTTATCTAATACATGAGTGTCTAATTCCGACATTTCAAATGTAATGCCAGCGACTGTTCCCTCTCATCCAAATTCAACACTGTATTTTGATATGACAGAAATAGAACCTAGTGAATCTTTATCAAAAGGCGATTTAGTACCAACTGATGCTGAGTGTTATGTTGTAGCTGCAAGACCGCATGCCCCGAAGACGAAGCAGACAAAAATAAAAACCAATGAAAATATGGAACGCCATCGCCTTTTGGAAATGCAGACCAAAACGATGCAGGAGATCGAAAGACACACTAAGGAAATTGCACGCTACGCCAGAAAAACGTACGAGTTAAAGGAAAAGAAATTTAAAATTTTGCGCCAGAAACAACTTGATAAGAAATAATTTTAGAATAGCTAAAAAAATTGAACTTTGAATTGATACAAGTGATAATTTTTTTTTTTTTTTTTTTTTTTTTCCTTTATTTAATATTACAACTGATTTACAAATCATTTAGTAATTTATCTTTCTTAAATGAAGATTCACATTTGACGGGCAGTAGCCCAATGGTTACTCCCGTTTGAATTTACATAGTAATTATTTTTCTCTATCCGAATTAAATACAACTGCCCAATTCCAAAGGTTTCTGCCTTTGAAGTCTTCTTACTGCATTGGTGGTATCCAACAAACTTCGTATGTCTGCATTTTGGTGCCGAGATATCCGCTGAATGTGTTTCTTCGCATGATTTTGTATTTCTTCACTTACATATTCCATGTTTAAGTCCCTATGGAGGTTATCATTTCTAATGTACCATGGTGCGTTTACAATGCCACGCAGCACTTTGTTTTGAAAACATTGAATCATTTGTACATTTGTCTTCTTGGTACAACCCCAAAGTTGAATACCGTAGGTCCATATTGGTTTAAGTATTTGCTGATATAATAGCAATTTGTTATGTATTGTAAGCTCAGAGTTTCTACCTATTAGCCAATACATTTTCCTATATTTAATGTTCAATTCTTCTTTTTTCTTTTTAACATGCTCTTTCCATCTAAGCTTGCAATCGAGAGTCATGCCGAGGTATTTGGCTGTATTTGCATTTGGAACCGGCCTTGAATTAAGTTTCACTGGAATCCAGTTAGCTTTCTGGTTCGTGAAGTTTACGTGAACCGACTTTGCTTCGTTTAGGCTAATGCGCCATTTCTTTGTCCAACTACTCACTGTGTCGGTTGCTTTTTGAAGTTTGGTCGTTGCTTCTGATATACACTTTCCAGTCGCCAGAATAGCTGTATCGTCTGCAAATGTTGCTATGGTGGCACCTTCTGTATTTGGCATATCTCTGGTGTACAGGATGTACAATATAGGACCCAGTACGCTACCCTGTGGTATGCCTGCTGATATTCTCTTTAGTTCAGAGTACTCTTGGTTATATTTTACACGGAAATGTCGGTCTGCGATATAAGATTTGAGAATTTGATAGAATTGCTTAGGTAGATCTCGATGCAATTTAAATTCAAGTCCTTGGTGCCAAACTTTGTCGAAAGCTTGTGCTACATCTAAGAAGATGCTGGAGCATATCTTCTTATTCTCAAGTGAGTCTTCGATTATATCCGTTATTCTGTGAACTTGTTCTATCGTAGAGTGACTTTCTCTAAATCCAAATTGGTGTGGTGGAATCAAATTTCTCTCTTCTATTATTGGCTTGAGTCTCTTGAGCAGTAATTTTTCAAATAATTTTGAAATTACAGGAAGTAGTGAAATCGGTCTGTACGACTTTTTATCGTTCGCTGGTTTGCCTGGTTTGGGGATCATAATTACTTCAGCAACCTTCCATTGCCGTGGGACATATTTTAGTCTGAAGACAGCATTGATAATTTGAACCAATTTTCGTAGTCCCTTCTCGGGAATGGCTTTTACGACTTGTCCAGTAATTAAATCATATCCTGGAGCTTTTTTTGCGTTCAAATTACACTTGATCTCATTTTTTAATTCCTGTAATGTTACACATCGAATATTATATTCATCAATTTTGCTAATTGTTATTATGTTTTCATCTGCTGTTTGCCTAGGTAGCGGTTGAAAGGTGTCTTCCAAGTGAGCTGCAAATAAAATAGCTTTTTGCTTGTCACTTTTGGCCCAGGTTCCTTCCCCATTTTTAATAGGTGGCACATGCATTTTAGTTCTTTTTAATCCCTTTGTTGCTTTCCAAAGAGAGTAATCAGTATCTTTATGTTCGGTGAGACCATTTAAGTACTTGTTGATAGTTTCATTCTTAATCTCTTTTATAAGTTGTTTTAGTTTATTACATAGAAAATTGAGGATTTTTTTGTTTTCCGGGGCGCGTGTCCTTTGCCAGGTTTTTCTTGCCTTCCGTTTCTCTCTAACTAACTCCCTGACCTCAATAGGATAATTTTGATTCCTACGGGATTTGGTGTGACTAGCAGGAGAACTTTCCCATGCTGCTTGTTGAATAGTACTGTTAAATACCTCTAGTTCGTCTTCCAACTGTACCGGTGTCTTAATCGGCACTCGTAGATTTGTTTGCATTTCAATTAGTTCTTGGAATAGGTCCCAGTTAGTTCTATTATTTGTTAATTTAGGCAGGTTATCCTTATTAATTATCATTGTGCTGAGTGTCATGATAACAGGTGTATGATCGGAATATATCCCTTCGCTGTTTTCGATGTACATGTAATCCTCGAAGATCCCTTTCGTTACATAAAAATCAATGAGATCTGGTATTTTATTTATATCAGCAGGCCAGTATGTCGGTTTACCTCCAGAGTGGAACTCGCAGTTATTTATTCGTCCGGCTTCGAATAGCTCTTTTCCTTTATGGGTTGTAAGTCTTGATCCCCAATAGGTGTTTTTTGCATTAAAGTCACCACCAATAATAAAATTGGATCCTAGTGATCTAAAGAGTCTATTATAATCTTCTTTGTTTAGATTATAGCGTGGAGGGCAGTAGATAGAGGAAATACTGTATTCATTATTATTGTTAGTTTCAACTTTTATGGTTTTAACTTGCATACTTTCCTCTTCTATACTAGGTTCTTCATAGTGTTTGAGACTCTTTTTCACTATTACTGTTGATCCTCCTCTGGGTTTTCCTCCTGGGTGAACAGCATGGTAACATTCATAATCACGTATTTTAATAAATGATGTTTTTGTCAAATGGCTCTCCGATATAAGGCAGATATCTATTTTTTCTAAATTTAGAAAAATTTCTAGCTCTGGAACCTGTTGCGCTAGTCCGTTCGCGTTCCAGGTGACAATTCTTAGTGATCTGCTCATTTTAGTATATGAGGGCTGTTGCCTCGTTCAAGGTTTGATGCATATCTAGACGCTTATATAAAGCTTCTAGACCACGTTCTTGCTTTGCTAGCCTTATATTTATGGCTTCTATGCTTCGACAAATCCTTTCAAGGGGATTATCATTCGTAGCATTAGATGATTGCTGTACAATTTGTGAGTAACTTTTCCGCTCTGTACCAATACCTGGTGGTTTTGGCTCCGCTTGGGTTTTAGTTGGTTTCTCTTCTCTGGTAACCCTAGGGTTTTGAGGAAACTGATGCGTTTTGTTTCTTAGTCTTTGAAGTTCTTTGGCTACTTCACAGCCTCTATAATTTGCAGGATGATGCCCTTTACAGTTTATACATCTTGCAGGGGTGTTTCTACTTTCTGTACACTCTTTCGCGTTGTGTTTTCCAGCACATTTTACGCATCTTGGCTCCCGTCTGCAATATTTTTGCGTGTGATTGAAACCTTGGCATTTTTTGCATTGAGGTATTAGCCTCGTGTTTTTCTTAAGCGGTTCTATTTTAACCCTCATGTTGAGAATTGCTTTGATGTTGAAGATGTTTTCAACTTTCTCCTTTTTGTTAAACGTAAGCATGAAGAGTGGAAGCCCCCTTTTTTTGACTTGATTGTTCTCACCTCTCTCTCGTTTTAGGATGTTTACTGCATCTTCTATTTGCAGATCTCTTGCCTTTAGGTCCTCAATTATGTCCTCCTTCGTACACGTTGGATGAAGGCCTCTGGCCATAACCTTAATTGCGCGTTCGTTTTTATCTTCGTATGTGAACCATTCTTTACCTTCCGCATTGAGCTTTGTTGCTAGAGCTCTATATGTGTCGGAATCTGGTGTATTGATTTTCCACACGTTATTGTTTAGTGACACTACTCTATATTCCTTAGCTGTCACTGATTTCATTATAGATTGTATACTTGCAAATTCTGTTATGCCGATTACATTAATTGGCGGAGGAGCCTTTTCTTTCGGTACAACCTTTTGTTGCTGTTGCTGGTGAGTTGGTTTGGTATTAGTATCACCAGTTACTAATACATTAGCTTGCGAATGATCTCCAACTTCAGGCGAGAATTCTGCTTTTCGTTTTTTGGTAGGTCTTTTCTTCCTTTTCAGTACCCAATCTGTTTCTCTCATGAGATCCTCTTCATCAGTATGGAACTCATTGTTATAACTAGTGTGAGTACTTGTTTCATTATAACAAGTTAGCGGGTTTTCAGAAATCTCCATTGGTTTGGGCTTCTTCAATTCTTCATTTTCTTTTTTCAGCTTTTCAATTTCGCTTCTTAATTGCGTTAAAAGTACCTCTACTTCACTGAGTTTTCGACAGAGTTCAGCGTTTTCGTCTTTCTGCTGATTTGCAGAGTTAGTATGATTGTTTGGTGATCTTAACAACATGTGATAATGAAAATTAAATTATGATTTTGGAATAAAAAAAAAATGAATTATTATGTTTCCAATGATATTCTTTTATATTTAAAATAAAATAATTTTCAACAAATTGCGTTCATTATTAGATGCATCCTTACTCTTTGCCCAGCATCAAAATTATCTTGGTCCTCTAACCCTAGTGGTTCCTCGACATCATTCGACGTATTAGAAACTGATAAGGCAACCATGTCCACGTTATGAATAATGAACAAATTATGGAGAGCGCAACACACATTTGCGAGTTGTGCAGCTTTTTGTGGCACGTAGTGTAGCTTATCCATTAAACAGCGGTAATAATTTTTTAATGGGCTAATCGTTCTTTCGATAATATTTCGAGCTTTTGATTGCTTCTTACACATTGCGTAAAAATAGTTAAAAACAAAATATTTAATAATTTTATAATATTTACCTAACAGCCTCGTATTTCTTTGAACGTTTTCATAGTTACTTGTAAGATACGTGTTCAGCTCACTATGATTGAATATAAAAGCATCATGACACGATCAGGATGGTTGCCATCAACAAATGTTACACACATTCGGTCATCGCATACTTAAGAAAAAGCAATTTCTAGTTCTTAAAAAAATCATTATAAAACAAACTGAATTACTAGTATATCGTTTACGCTACAGAAACCTTTCCTGTTAAGATAAAGGTGTTTCTCTTCTTTAGATGGCGAAGCAATTCTAAAATGTGTGGGAATCCCGGTTTTAGTAAAAAAGGAAAGTTTGATCCGTTCCTTTTCATCCTGTACTTGGGAAATTTATTAAGTCCGTACAAATATCCTCTTCAAGAATATTAATTGTTTGGTTAAGTACTTTATAAAATGTGGATTGTGCTAACCTAGACATGTGTTCATTGCCGTAACCCGTTTGATAACCTCCCTCGGCTAGAAACCGTAATGTGGCAGATAATTTTATTATCGGCGATAGAGATGATATTCTGGTATTGTAGTTAATCTGACTCGACTTTATAGTTTGTTTAATAAATAAACAAAATCATCTTTATTTATTCGGAATTATCGCATGAATCTGAAAGAAAAGGAACTGATAAGTAATTTTTATACTTAAATAAAAACCGTAGTAATACCATAGTAAACCAGTAATATTACAAATTGTGTGGTAATTCCAACGGATTTGATTGGTCCTTTAATCGCCTCCGGAAATCGCGCATATCACACATTTCCTCAACTTCACTATCACTAGTATCGTAATAAATTTCAATGGAACTCATCTTATAATTACAATATTACATATTATTCAACAATATTATTAGGAATTTTTATTTTTATTTGACAAGCGTGTGTTCTGTCAAATTTTAGTACAACTATTAGTGTGGCCCAATTGATTTAGTGATTGACATCCATCCTGTCACGTCACCTTGATCGACTAGGAGAATATCAATTTATAAATGAAACGAAATTGTGAACTAAAATTATTCATAGTCGGTAAATATCCGAAATACATATTACTTTAGCGAATTATAAAGTAAAAAGAATAAATAAGATCGGCTAAAGTAAAATTCTACATATCGTTCCTCTAAAATTAAAAAGGGCACATATGTGCGCTTGGTTCTAGTTTTATTAAGAACATAAAACAATCGTTAAAAGTTTCGCACACGGTTTAAAAAAAAAACATTCTAGAACAGTGTGGTGAAAATTATAAAAAGAAAAATACAAAGAAACAACGTTTAAATACTTATGTAATTTGCATTTTTTTGTGTGTTTCCTTTTATTTAAAATTCAAGAAGGGGAAAAACAAGAAGTAAACCGTGCTAATTAAAACGGATATTCAGTATTTGAAACATAACAACACAACAACACTCAACACATGCAAAATCATGGAACATAGATAAGTTTTTTCTTGTTGTTTCACTTAAATAACTATATACATAATTTAAATTTCATTATTCACATAATTTGTATATTTAATTTTGTAACCTTAATTTTGGTGTAGGGTAGTTAAATTGCAGTAGATTCCGGTTAAGTGGAACAGATCGGAACAAGAGATGCTTTATATTAAAACTTACATGTCCGGGGAGCACTTACTTAATTTCTTACTAAAATATTTAGCAGAACATTTTGCAAAAACTTCACATTGCGGTTGGGCAACGAGAAAATTTTACTATAATCATAAATAGAAGTCCCAATATCAAAAACTACCTCCCTTATTTTTGCGAATCGTCAGAGTCTAACAACTCTATTTGGTACCGATTTACTGTCAATTTACCGTAAACAATTGATCGTGAAAACAATTGACCGTGGATACGAACTGATCGTATGAACAATTGATTGTGGATCAGTTGATCGTATGGACAATTGATCGTGTAATGGTATAATTGAATTTAAATAAAGAATTTAAGTAAATTGTGTTAGTTATTTGTTCCCAAACGAGTTTTAAATCAAATTTACCACATGGTCGAGACAAACAAGAAAAAAAAAATTATAGAAAAGAATTGACTGATAAAGAAAAATTAATCCATTTGTTCAGGAAAAATATTTTTTGTGTTTTTATTCATTTCGTATTATGTAGGGCCTATATAGCCAATCTTTCTGTATATTTTTCTGGATAAGGCCAAAAACATCTATAGTTCCAAGACGAACTATACAAAATTTAAAGGTACAAAGTGACTACTGGTAATAGTGTTAGTTGTGTACATATAAGCCTTCAATAAAAAAACTAACCAACACTAATCTAATTTGTTTGGTTTTGTGCTATGCAATATGAAAAAAAAAATACAAAAAATACTTAAGAAACAACAACAATTTACATCACGGCAACGCCGTATAATAATATCAAATAAAACGACAGCTATTTATGTGTATGTTTTGTGTTGGAAAATAAAACCAATTACAATAACAACAATGGTTCTGTCATTCGTCATATTCGAGATAATTAACTGAACGAAGACTGAACTTTTTGTTTAAATGAAATTCATTATTTGTTTTATTTGTATTTATTAATTATTGAATTATTTATTTATTATTTTGTTAATTACATGTTCATTGGGAAAGGTTTTATGCCTAATGGAAGCACTAACTGAATAGTTTACTAAGAAATGTGCTTCCATACGGCTTTTACAAAATGAAAAATGAATAAATTGTTGCTGTACGTATACAATTCCATTCATATTCGCTGATCATCTGTGTTACATATATACCCTGCCATTCGAGTATGCCAGTTTATCAAAGGTTTGTGGACACTGTCAAATCAAATATTGCTCCACTTCTTCAGCCGGAGGATCGTCTATTTATTTTTGGAGATTTTAACATTCCGGATATTGTGTGGGAGTATGTTGAACACAATTTGACTCCTATTAACATGAACGATGAAATGGATAACTTCATCTCGGAAATATTTTCGTTGGGGTTAAAGCAATGTAACAGTGTTACGAATAATAGTGGTAATGTGTTGGATCTGGCTTTTGTACCAATTGAACATGAGGTGACCGTATCGACGTGTGAGGATTTGGCTGGATCGTCTAGTATTTTCCACTCTCCACTGAATATTTCAGTTATGTTTGAATGTTGCGAGTTAGTCGAAGAAAATGTTAATTCATGGACTTACAACTTTATAAAGGGCGATTACAATTCTTTAAATGCATTTCTGGATACGTATGATTGGTCGTTTTTTTATGCTTGTAATAGTATTGATGACATGTTAATCGAATTTTTTATAATTATTAATCTAGGTATTGAGAAATTTATCCCTAGACTGAAAGCTTTTAGCGTTAAGAAGGAACCGTGGTATAATAATGAGTTGATAAATCTAAAAAATAGAAAGGACAAGGCTCCAAAGAAATATAAATTGCATCCTAATGTTGTTAATTACAACTCGTTTGATGTATTACGTAAGAAGTATATATGCCTAAACCGATTTCTTTACAGCTGTTATATTCTGGAAATTGAATCATTAATTAAATCGAAGCCAAATAATTTTTGGCATTTTGTTAACTACAAAAGTAAGTCTAATGGTTACCCTTCTACGATGTATTTGAACGACCGTTCCTGTGATAACATACAGGATACTTGTAATTTATTTGCTGATTTCTTTCAGAGTGTATATAGTTCGAAATCAAATCTTGGTAATTTCAGTAATGTAGCAAGTAATTCTAAGTTTTCAATGTTTCGTCTGGAAGTGGATACTATTTTATCCGAATTGTCTAATATTGATATTAACCAAAGTGCCGGTTTCGATTCTATTCCACCCATTTTTCTAAAATTAACCGGTAAGGTAATTTCTTCCCATATCTCCGTACTATTTAATGAAAGTCTTGCTGAGGGTTGCTTTCCTATTGCATGGAAACGCTCACTTATTAAGCCGATTTTCAAATCCGGATCTCGAAGCGATGTCGAGAACTACAGAGGTATTTGTATTCTATCAGTTTTACCAAAGCTTTTTGAGAAACTAGTTAAAGATCAATTATTCTTTCATGTTAAGACTTTCATTTCTTCCAAACAGCATGGATTTTTCCCTGGTAGGTCAACTATTACTAATTTAGTTTTGTTTACTAATTGTATTTCAAGGGCTCTATTAAATGGTAATATTATGCAGGTCGTTTACACTGATTTTTGTAAGGCTTTTGACAAGATCGATCATGACTTGCTGTTGCGGAAACTTATTTCATTGAATTGTAACTACTTGCCAGTTGATTGGATTAGATCTTATCTAAAATCCAGAACTCAGTTTGTGAAAATTGGCAGCTTCACTTCTAGAGTGATTGATGTTTCTTCAGGAGTCCCTCAAGGCAGCCATTTGGGTCCCATGCTCTTCATTCTTTTCGTAAACGATGTGGTCAACTGTCTAAGTCATTCCGACATTCTCATTTATGCGGACGATATACAAATCTTCAAAACTATTTCTTGCGCCAATGATGCACTTGACTTTCAGTCTGACCTGACAAACTTCAAGGCTTGGTGTACATCGCATAATTTGATTCTAAACATCTCCAAATGCAAAACAATGTGTTTCACCCGCGTAGTCTTACCCACTAGTTACGATTACTTCTTTGATGGTTGTAGTATTGAAACTGTTGATACTTTTAAAGATTTAGGTATAACCTTTACTTCGAATTTATCGTTCCATAAACATGTTGAAGGTTGCATTTCTAAAGCGAATTCTATGCTTGGATTTGTTAAAAGGTTTGATAAGGATTTTCATGATCCTTACGTGATTAAAACTTTATATGTCACTTTTGTTCGTTCATTGTTGGAATATGGTATTGTAATATGGAATCCGTTTTATATTAACTATTCAGATCGCATAGAGAGGGTTCAGAAGCGATTTTTAATGTACGCACTACGAAGGTTGCCTAGAGATGCGAATGTACCTGCTTTCATACTCCCAGCGTATCGTGGTAGATGTAAATTAATAAATATGGAGCCGCTATTTATTCGTAGAATTGAAATTAGCGCAATGTTTGTTCGAGATTTATTGGTGTCTAAAATCGATTGTTCGGAAATTTTGAGTTTGCTTGATATATATACTCCATTACGTGTGCTGCGCGATAAAGATTTCTAAATTAAGTTGCCGTTTTGTAGGCAAAACTACGGTAAATGTGAGCCGGTTTATCATTCTTCAGCTTCCTTTAATAAAGTACGGCCGGCTTTTGACTTTAATCTGTCTAGAAATGCATTTAAGGAATTGATGTCGAAGCTTCTTTTGAATTATTGGTAATCTTTACATTATATAATTTTATTAAATTTCTTATTGATGTAACCAGTTATGTATAAGTTGGTAATAAATAAATAAATAAATAAATTTACTTCTTTAATATATATAAAAAAATTATACCTTGTTGTTTATTTTATTTACCTACACGAAATTTATTAAATGGGTCTACATATATGCCAAGAGCTATGAATTTTTTGGTGCTTTGCAATCTTATGCAGTGTACTTCGTAGTGTATTCGTGCTGGCATTATTCAAATTTAACATAATTTCACACGATTGAAGTCATCCGAATGCCGCGAATGTATCAGACTCTGTTGGTGAATATTGCTCAGCGGAGTGTGCACCATACTTGATGATAAATATCCAGGTGGACTGAATATGGATAGACACATTGTTGATCGAACGTTGTTCGTTCGCAAAATCGATTGAATTATCGAAGAATGTTCACCACCAATTTGTTTGCTTTGGGCCGTCGCCGTATTATTATTAGTATTGAAACCTCCGCCACCGCGCGTTACATTCAAGTCTTGTAGAGCATGTTTTCGTAATCCTTGCACAAAATGGCGGGACCCACTTGGCATTTTCTATTGCAGATTTTTTATGGTGAAATGAACCAGTGATAATTCAGTCTTACCATTTTCAACCTGCGTATATTGATTCGTTTGGCAAACTGGTTGTGATGTAATTTGTTCCTCCTCATTACTGTTAGTGAGCTGCCAATCTGGATTCCCAAGTTTTCGCACATCCATTTCGCAAACTAACTTACATCAAACGAAAAAAATCAACAATCTCCAAGGCCCGTGACCGGAAACATGAACTTAATACAAAATTAATATAACTTAAAGATACTACAGTTACCGCTTTCAGTTGCAACCATTGCCCGAATTGATCAGGTATTCTTGATGTACATATGTGATAATCCACGATACGATACTGGGAGATAATGAACATGCGCCGAACGGCTGTCATCAATTGTTCAGGGCAACAAATTAAATTCTCATCAGGATAAAGTTTTGAGATATAACAACCGCCGTTAATAGTGTCATTTTAGTGAGGACATTTCCGACCTGGACATCATCCTCATCATAAACGGTTAATATGACAAAAAAGGTTAAAATACCACAAAAAAACTAATTCACCAGTTAAATTTCGTAGATATAGTCGGCCATATCGTGTCAGCACTTCATTCATAAAGCTCCAGGTTCTCGTTTAATCAACTCACCATAATTAAAAAAAAAATACATCAACTGCCACAAAAGTATTAACGGACAGAGTATTAAATTTTCCACAACAAAACACATTATTGTCGTGACAACTTTGTGACAATTTTGTTCGTCGATTAGATTTTTTGTACTCATCTTTTAGATGCCAGTTATTCTCGAATGGTGACTATGGTTCTCGAAATAATATCAGCTCAACATTATAACGAATTCCTCGACTCAGGCAAGCACGTACGCCCAAAAACGGGACCATAACTTTGGCCGGAACTAAATTCTTATTCATGATAGCTACAATATAATTTTTGAACTGCAAAATGCGATGGTAAATATCGAACTCGGTCAGTAGCTTCTTATGTATAAACATTTGCTGTTCAGATTGTACTTCTCCGATTCGTTTTTGTACTCATGACACGTTAAATTATCGAGCTCCGACTGCAATAAAATGGTTATTACACGTGAAATATTGAGATTATAAACAAATTACTTACGGCTTTAATCTTGAGCGCTCTGTTAAAATATATTTTTATAAAACAAGGGCCACGAAAACAACATGTTTTATATTTGTCGTACATATTTTTTGACATAAGGAAAAAGATGTATAATCTATCTTTATTACACTATAGACCAAAAAATGGCACATTTCAATGTGTTAAAAAATACAAATAAGCGTACATATTTTAATGCTTTACTTAATAATTTTTTTATTAAATTCAAAAATGAATTCAAATATGTACAATATTTTTGTCAAGAGTGTACAAATAAAAAGTAAATATGTGTTTGTATGTACGAATAAATGTAAAGTAATATGCGACGTTGCCGTCGTCATTTAGTTACCAATACTACTTTCAGTAGTATTATCAGACAATAACAAACAATAATTCGTCTTGGAATTATAGATGTTTTTGATAAGACTATTTATACATACAATATATATATATATATATATATATATATATATATATATATATATATATATATATATATATATATATATATATATATATATATATATATATACTATATATATATATATATATATATATATATATATATATATATATATATATATATATATATATATATATATATATATATATATATATATATATATATATATATATATATATATATATATATATATATATATATATATATATATATATATATATATATATATATATATATATATATATATATATATATATATATATATATATATATATATATATATATATATATATATATATATATATATATATATATATATATATATATATATATATATATATATATATATATATATATATATATATATATATATATATATATATATATATATATATATATATATATATATATATAGTTACATTCACATAAATCATATAAGTGATGATTAAGAACATTCCATCATTGCACAAGCAAGGTATCAAATAAATTCCAATGAATAACAGGAAACGCTCCGTAATACGATCGAGTAAAATAGGTTAAAGATATAAAAATGCATTATTGCACTTTTGATAAGACATAATATTTTAAATTATAGAAATAAGTATTTAGTTTTAAGATCTAACTCATTCTGTAAAGAACTCGAAATAAAATATAAATAAAATAATTTTTTTTATGTTTCTCTCGTAAAGAAACCTATAATTATATATATATATATATATATATATATATATATATATATATATATATATACATATATATATATATATATATATATATATATATATATATATATATGTATATATATATATATATATATATATAATGTTTTATTGTATTATGCTTATTATTATTATAAAATTAATTAATTAGAGCTAATTTCAATTATCGGCGCTGTTATTAGATTTTGCAAAAAAACAAAAAAAAAAATATGCACTCAGATTTATTATTTGTTCGTAAGCACATTGGATTTCGATCACAAGTTTATCACTCACTAATTAAGTTACTGTTTATTTATTTGCTAGAATATTCTAGGATAATCTTTAATCTCAAATTTAAGAATATAGTTAATAATATAAAACATATTATTTAGGATCCAGTATTTATTTACATTTGCTTTATTTATTTTCAATATAAAAAAAAATTTATAACATTAAGATCCCACGATAGTTTTTCTGCCACTTTTCTTTATCTCTAGCACAAAGACAATTATCTTAATGTTTATTTTTTTATTTTTTTTTTATCTTTACTTTATTCTCAATCTTTTCTGAAAATACTACCTAATTACTTAACTAATTATCATGACCTCAATAAATGAAAATCTAACTACTACATCACTGCTGAATGAAAGATTAAGATATTTGGTATAAAAATGAAGTAAGTAAAAATAAACTGTTAAAGAGTAAAATTAAAATGTTGAAAGTATTTATTTCTAAAAATAGCCGGGGTAGATCTTCTAATATCAATGTCCAAATTGTTCCAAATGCTAATCACTCTAACAAAGAAAGACGACTTCATCAATTTACATTTATTTCTGGCTGGCTTCTTTGTTAGTGTCTTAAAAGCTTATATATTATGCTTCTATTAACCATTTCGATGTGCGAGCTCCAACAAAGAGTTCGATTAAAAATTAAACCAAGATTGTTAACGGTACCAGAGAAATTATTGCTGGCTTCGTTGACAGATATTTTTGGTAAATCGTCGATATTTAGACGATATTAAAATAAATTGAGTCTTCTCACTATTAATACACAGTCGATTTTTCAAGGGCATTCAACAATTAGGCCTTTATTCAAATTTACTTTATAAATTTAACTGTCCTCAATACTCGTAGGATTGCTAAATCCATAAATTTTAACATCTTCAGCAAATGAAAGATATTTATAATGTTTAAATTCTTTCGTCAGGTCATTAATATACATCATAAATAAAAATGGCCCCAAAATTGAACCTTGGGGAACACCAGAATAAGTATTATTCGGATTACCGGATATGGAAGTGTGATCTGTAAGCTGACAGACATTCAGATACTAGGCTTTTAGAATTCAGGTATTCTACTATTTGAATTTGAAAAACTCTTTCAAATACCTTGGATAGCCTTGGCAGTAAACTGATAGATCGAAAAATCAGATAAATTAGTACATTTTTGCTTTTTTTGGAATAGGTATTATTTTAGAATGTTTCCAAATCAAGGGAAATGTGGAATACATAATCAAGCTATTAAAATCGTTTAGGAGATTAGTACCCGTTCCATCTGATTTAAAAGAGTCTAAAATGTGGTAACTGCGTGTCGCCTTCAAAATGTGGTAACTACGTTGAATAATCCACTAAACCATACCCTGAAAGATGGAAACTGAAGAAATTATTTAAGTCATCAACAAAAAACGGGCAGTTATTAAAATTACCAGGATCCTTAAAGGATCTAGCCGATTTCAAATTTTTCCAAAAAAAAATGTGGGGAATAATAGCGGATTCAAGAGTTTTTAATAATATTTTAGTTTCGCTTTACATTTTTCTAGATTAATTTTATTCCTGATATTATAACTGACTTTTTAAAAGAAATAAATTTGATCATGATCTGTGAATCAAACAGAGATTTGACTATGAAATTCAATTTTATCAGTACTTGTGATAATCAAATCTAAAAGCAATGATGCATTATTCAAAAAGTACCTTGGTTCACTGTTAATGGTATTACATCCAAATTTATTCAACAATCGTAGGAATTCAGTTGGTTTTCGTGATGAAATATGATTAAGATCCCAATTAAAATCTCCACATAAAATGATGTCAGTATAATCAAGAGAATACTTGGTAAATATTTCTATATATCGGCGGCTTATAGACCAATTAACCACCGCCAATAAGTTTTTATGGAGCCCCAACTTTATTTCGATTAGAATTATTTCAATATTTGGAGTATAAAGTTTGTGTATCAATGTAAAGCAAAGTGTCTTCCTTAAGTAAACACATCCTCCGCCACCACATTTTCTATTATTGAATGTGCGATCATTTCTTATAACATTATATCCAGGTATATTGATAGTCGATTATATCGACAAAATATTTCGTTTCATCTAACTTCGGAGGACTAAAAACATAACATTTAATCCAGTATACTTGTTAATTGATGATTTAAGAACAGCATTATTAATCATAGTTGAACACTTCCAACAACATGAAGATCACTAACTTATAGATTAACTTAAAGTCAGTAAAAATATAAAATGAAACAATGGTCATGGTAAATCCTAAAATTAATTTTAACGTACTAACTAAATACTTAATTAATTTAGGCAAATCGATCAATAGTAATTGAGTGATTTGCAGAAACTAAATTACAAAACAGAATTAATTTGTGCATATTATTTAATTCAAGAGGCACATTATATATATTCTGGTCAATTTAAACAAAAACAATTTTTGATTTAATCAAAAATGGCCGCCTTGCCGATTTAATCGTTACACTGTAATCGTGGTTCAAAAATACGAAACTATTTCTGAAAGTTTTGGAATCAGAATAAGCCTTAAGGAGCAATGTCCAGTTTTCGATTTTCGACAGACATTTGTAGAATTTTTAAAGTCTCCATCGAGCTTACATTTCAAGTTTCAGGATGCAAAGCGAATAATACTTAGCTGTGTGTAGAGAAGTCTTTTACAAGTCAGATTTGGGCAAAGGAGCAAATACTATGAATAGGAAGAACATGATCCAGGTGTGGAAGGGCTTGAAAAACATTTTGAAAGGGAAATTGATAATCGCATTTGTGAATTTCATATTGAAAACGACGTTCTTCGAATTTAGTTTATTTAATGTTTAATTTTTGTGATTAATTTTATTTTTACCTCAGACTGAACTAAAGTGTTTATTATTTTTAGTTTAAAAGGATTATTTTATTATTTTGAATTTACGTTAATATTTTTAAAAATAAAAATGAATTATAATTGTTTCCCCATAATAAATTTTTTTTCGTTTTCTACTTTCAAAACGAGCTTATTCCACACCTTAGTAGCAAAACCAGCTTATTCCAAATTTAATTGCAAAATACTTTAAAACTTTGCTATTCTATCATGAATAGCTGATTTTTAAATTTTCTATCCTTTTCATATTTATTGGGATTGTGCATGTTGAATATTGAACTGTTTTATTATTTATAAATTATTATATTATTCTTGTTTATCCAATTTTGAGGTCTGTCGGTTTTTTATGCATTCACAAATATGATTGTTTCATGCACAATACACAGTCAGTCATAATAAGTTGTCCGAATCGATTGACCATAAAATAAAATAAATACTTGGTGATTAGTTTTTATATAAGGAAAACTGTGTTTTAATTTTACTACCGGAACTCTACCACTTCATGGTTTGGTGTTTTATCCTAAAAACACATTTGGTAGCAGAATAAATTGTTTTAATAGTTTCGTGGAGTTCTTTTGTAACAAGTGTTAAAGTTTCCTTTATTTGATTCGGGCGAGAAAGTAGTTTTGGTACATGTGCGCTGCGGTTACAGTTTATTGCATTACATATCGGTGAAAAATATTATATTGTTCGTTCATCGCTATTCATCAGCTGATTCACAGTCATTTTCAACTGGAAGAATATTTTTCTTAAATTTGTTTTTGTGATTCAGAACTTTTTATTTTTTACGGTGTTAACAATATACGTATAAGTTCTCAAAGTGTCCGAATAAGTACACCGGTGAATTGTATTTTGTGTGGACAATTCACTGAAATTTTGAATACGATCTAAATACTCGAGCACATTCTAGAGAGTAACCGTTTTCAACAGTATCCCGTAATTATTTAGCAATTAAATTTTCGAACACGTTTTTTTTTTGTGGTTCAAGGACACCATCAATTAGTGGGCATTACTGGACAGTTGTTATTGAGCGTTAGAATTATCAGAAATGGCAGACCATTACTCAAGCTACAAGATTTAAGTGTGAATATCATCGATAATATAGCGATTTGGGTACCAGCTAACGGAAAATCGGCAACCATTTCCAAACTTAAGGTTCAATTAGAGCAACTTGAATCGCATTACACGAGGTTTCTAAATAACGAGGAGCTAATAACGGAACAGGTTGAGTCAGATGATGACGACTTCACTTCGAAATATTTTAGTTTTGAGGAAAAGTACAATGACACAAAGGCCGAACTTTTAACATTGATTGATGAAAAGGCGGTCGCTGCTAAACCAATCCAAGACATGAACACTTCTCAAAATCAATCGATTGTAGTTTCTAAGACGAATGTTAAGCTTCCTAAACTAGAGCCACTAAAGTTCAGCGGATCATACAGCGATTGGACAGAATTTAGGAACGAGTTCACAACAATGATTATAAAGGAGACTGATTTAAACGATGTTGATTTTTGAAACGTTTCAGATTTTTTGAAATCATGTTTGGTGGGTCCGTGCAACACGAATCTTAACAAGGATAGAAGCATCACAAGAGAATTTTCGAAGTGCGTGGAAGGCTCTTTGTGTTCGATATGAAAATAACGCGTTAATATTACAGTCTCACATCAACGAGGTAATTCAGATGAATAGTGTGAATAAAGAATCTTCAGAGTGTGTTCGGGAAATGGTCGATCAATTAAGTGCACATTACCGTGCATTAAAATCAATTGGGTCCATGGAAGAAGTGGCTGAAAATTTCTTGATTTGTCTGATGTTAAAGAAATTGGATGCTAACAATGTGGAGAGATGGGAAGAGTCCACTAATAAGGAGGTCCCGACATGGGATGGGTTTTGTTTATTCTTAGAGAAACGTGCCACAACTTTAGAGAAGATTGAGTATAACAAAAAACCATTCAGTAAGCCAAAAGCATCCGCAACACGAAATGTCCATTCACCTTAGTCTGAGCATACTGCCTTTACGACATCGAATTCGAATTCGTGTGCTAAATGTGCATCTACCGATCACAATTTGCAGCTATGTCCACAATTTCTCGCCATGGCGCCTGTGGATCGATATCACGAGGTTAAACGATTGCATTTATGCGTTGTCTGTCTGAAAACAAAACATTCTTACCGTTTTTGCAAGGTTTTGAAATGCGATAAATGCCAAAAGGGACATCACACATTGATTCATTTTGAGCAACCTGTTACTCAGCCTCCATTGCCTTCCGGAGTGAAACACAAAGCACTGTTAACTTCAGAATCATTTGTTGATGAGCCAGCGTTTCTTACTACAGCCATAGTAAATGTATTTGATGTGAATGGATCGATTATTCCTGGCCGTGCTCTGTTAGATAGTGGTGCCATCACAAATTTCATATCTGATCGATTTGTGCAAACGTTAAATGTGAAGAAGCGAAAATCATACATTACTGTAGGTGGAATTGGCACAACGCGTTATATCACGCTGACTCCTCATTTCGATGTATCAATAAAATTCAACATTGCTGCAGTGATACTTCCAAAATTATCGGGCGCTCATCCAGCTCATCCAATATCATTATCGAACATTAATTTCCCCTCTGAAGTCACATTTTTGGCTGATCCTCAATTTTTTAAGCCTCAGAAGATTGACTTGTTGTTGGGTGCTGGCTTATTTTGGCATCTTCTGTTACCTGGTCAAATTCGTTTGGGCGGAAATTTACCGACGATGCAGCAGACCAAGCTGGGATGGGTCATTGGTGGTCCCATGATGTCGAATAATGGCCATAATTTAACAGCATTGACTAGTAACGAAAAATGTTGGCCAACCGAACCTGATGAAAGTTTAGCTGAACTTGTTCAGCGATTTTGGGAAGTAGATATTTTCCCAATTGACGACGCCACGGAGTTGAGCTCTAAAGATCAGGAGTGCGAAGATCATTATGCGCTTCATACTCGTCGAAATCCCGATGGATCATACGTCGTCCGCTTACCATTTTCTAAGGATCCATCATTATTAGGAGAATCATACCAAATCGCAATTCGACGTTTGTTGAGCTTAGAAAAAAGATTGGAGAAGCAGCCTGAAATGAAGGAAATGTATTCATCCTTTGTCAACGAATATCAGCAACTGAACCATTTGGAAGTCGTTCATGAGTTTAACCCGTCAACCCCGCATTGTTTCTTACCTCATCATTGTGTAATGAAATTATCGAGCTCTACCACAAAATTGCGAGTGGTTTTCGACGCATCTTTTAAGACGTCTTCAGGCGTTGCATTGAACGATATTCTTCATACTGGGCCAAAACTGCAAGATGACTTGTTCATTATTTTGTTGAGGTTCAGACTGTTCGAGTTTGTCGTGACTGGTGACATTCAAAAAATGTACCGCCAAATTGGAGTGGATGTGCCAGATAGTAACTATCAATTAATTTTGTGGCGCAACAATAAGGATGAACCAATCAAGACACTCCGTCTTCGTACCGTGACCTATGGTACGGCATCTGGGTCATACCTTGCTGTAAAGACGTTGCATCGATTAACAGCTGACCAGCATATTAAATACCCAATTGGAGCTCAAATTCTTCGATCGAACTCGATTTCGAAGCTGCGAGAAATGTTGCACCAAACAATCGGTATTTTGAAAAGTGGTGGATTCACGTTGAGCAAATGTTGCACAAACAATAAGACTATCTATTCGACGATCGAGCCGCAGCATCGCGAGAAGTATCTTAGCATTGAAAATAGAGTTGTTAAAACTCTTGGTTGAATTTGGCAACCAAAGGCAGATGTTTTTCGGTTTAGTCACCAACCCAAACCATTTTCAGCAGCGGTTACAAAGCGAGTGGTTTTATCGGAAATGGCAAGCTTATTTGACCCGCCGGGGTTTGTATGTCCTGTCATAACTTTGGCAAAGATTTTTTACCAGGATCTTTGGAAGCTCAATATCGAATGGGACCAGCCTCTAGATAATGATCTCACTGCGAAATGGAGTAAATACAGGTCAAGTTTGTCATCATTAAAGGATTTCTCGATACCTCGTTTTGTCATGGCTAAGGGTGAATGTAAATTTATTGAAGTTCACGCTTTTTCAGATGCTAGCGAAAAGGCATATGGAACATGCGTATATTTGCGATGTGGATACCACAATGATATTATCTCGTCCAGGCTAATTTGTGCAAAATCTAAAGTAGCTCCAGCGAAAACCATCAATGTTGCTCGCCCCGAACTGTTGCTGCGAAAATGACCGATTTGTTATCTCGGCTCATGAGGGAAGTGTTGCTGGAACTAACCGTTAGAGAATTTTTCTATTGGACTGATTCGCTAATCACACTCTATTGGATAGAAGCAGAACCGCATAATTGGAACATATTTGTTGCACACCGTGTTTCCAAGATACAGGAGGAGACCAGTTCCGGAGGCATGTTCCTGGTAATTTAAACCCCGCCGATTTGATTAGTAGAGGTATGATGCCGGCAGATATTGCAAACTCTGAGTTTTGGTTTTGCGGCCCTAATTTTCTGAAAGGAGACGAATTATTTTGGCCACCGATTCATAAACCACCTCAGCCGTGTGATGAAATTCGTGAGAAGCATACTGTTAAGTTTGCTTTCTCCACAAAGGTTGTCGAGAGTACCATGCACTACTCGCAGAATTTTAGAGGCATTATTCGTGCATTCGCATACGTAATGCGATTTATTCGAAACTGTCATTCGAAGCGGATCAATAAAGAAACGCGAAAGTCGTTATTGAATTTGACCCCAATGAAGTTATACACGAAAGTGGAGAGACCCACAATTGCTAAAGAGGACGAAGCTGAATTGCCATTTATTCGGAATATAGAAAAATCGTCGTTTGCTCAAGACTACCAACTGCTGAAGGCTGGTCATACTGTGGCTAAGAATAGTCAACTGATATGTTTGGCACCTTTTCTTGATGAGTATGGATTGATAAGAGTGGGTGGACGACTAAAAAAAGCCAAACTTCCTTATAATTCCAAACACCAAAGCCTTCTCCCCAGAAATCATGAATTTACCAAGCTATTAATACGATTTTTTCATCTTCATAGGACATTTCACGCAGGAACGCACATCGTACTAACCACAATTCGAGCAAAGTATTGGCTCATCAATGAACTGGCTCAAATCAGAAGTATTATTAACAAGTGCACTGTATGTTTTCGAATGCGACCTAAATTCATATCACAAATTATGGGAAATTTGCCCGAGGATAGACTCGGCTACAGGAACATTCGACCATTTACTGTTAGTGGTGTTGATTTTGCGGGGCCTTTAAACGTGCGTCATCATATTAGGTGCAAGGCTCTGAAAAAAGTATACGTAGCTCTTTTTATTTGTTTTGTGACAAAAGCGGTTCATTTGGAGCTGGTGATTGATTTGTCCACGGCCAACCAACTGGAACAGATGATGATTAACAACAAAGAGGCAATTTGGAAGGCATGTGATCAATTGTTCGTCGAATGGTCATTTATTCCACCTAGAGCCTCAAATTTCGGCGGACTTTGGGAGGCGTCGATAAAAATCACGAAGCGCCTTATCAAAAACCTCATTGGCAGTATGGAAGTTTCAGTCGATGAGCTACACACTGTTTTACGTCAAGCTGCAACGATCATTAATTCTCGTTCAATCACCCCTGCTATCGGCTGATCCAAATGACTTGGAACCTTTGACCCCAGGTCACTTTTTATATGGGCGGAGCGCCAATTGCTTTGCCGGAAATGCCGATTGTGGAAGAAAATATTAACCGGGTAAAAATGTTTCAACGAATCAATTGGATGATTCAGCAATTTTGGGCTAGATTTCGCATCGAATACCTAGCAACTTTACAGCCTCGAACAAAGTGGATGGCAAAAAACGAAAACTTTGAAATTGGTGCTATGGTTTTGGTGAGAAATGACAACTTACCTCCGTTAAAATGGTCCTTGGTACGAGTTATCGCAACTAAGCCAGACAAAGAAGGTAATGCTGACGACTCGCACATCGGCCAATATTTTTGATAGATCAATCTCGGGAGTAGCAGTTTTGCCAATTGATAAGGATGGTCAACACAATGGTTGAACTGCCACGGACAGTTTAAGGCGGGAGCATGTTGAATATTGAACTGTTTTATTATTTATAAATTATTTTGTTATTCTTGTTTATCCAATTTTGAGGCCTGTCGGTTTTTTATGCAGTCACAAATATGATTGTTTCATATATATTTTTGGTTGCTTTTTCCGGACATGGGCAAATTAATCACCCTGTATGATAATATTTAAATTACTCTCCCAATAATTATATTGTTCAATTTCGCGTACCGGTATAATTAATTTACATTGCACAATACACAGTCAGTCATAGTAAGTTGTCCGAATCGATCGACCATAAAATAAAATAAATACTTGGTGATTAGTTTTTATATAAAGAAAACTGTGTTTTAATTTTACTACCGGAACTCTACCACTTCATGGTTTGGTGTTTTATCCTTAAAAAACAGTGCAGTTATATCATTTGCTTTATTGTGAAGATCTGGTAGTGCCGCTTGTGACTTTGTTAAAGAAAATTCTTCCATCAATTTCTTCCATTGAAGTTTTAACTATCTTCGGAGTTTCAGACCTGTGTATGAACTCATTATGCTGACCTAACCTGAAAAGCTACTTTTCGATTCTCGAGCGTTGTTTCCCTATGATGCAGTTGACAAAACTGATTTCGTATAGAAATTTGGTCATCACTTTTTGAAATTAATAATGTCATTAGAAGGTATTTCGATGACATCAAACTTCTGCTGGTGCACAAATTCAATCGTCTTTCGTAACTTTACGTTCGACAGTTGCAAAATCCCTGTCCAATCATTAAAAGAAAGACCTCTTAACGACAAAATATGATGGATTTGTTTGAAACTTTGGTTAGAAACGAGAGAACAATAAGCCATCTAAAAAAAAAACAAATTTTCAACCGTCTATCGAATATTTTTTTCGATTTAATTTTTTATAAAAGTACAAACGTCATTTGGACCTTTCTGAGCTTCATCTTCGGGGTTATAGTAAGATTATGAACACAAAATTCAAAAACGCATAATTGTCTTATCGTAAAAAATTTCTTGAACCGGAAACTCTAGCAATGGTAAATTTGGCATGTAATCTATGACAATTCCCATTACTTTTTCGTCTTTCTTTTATTTGAGTTTATTGATATTCTTTTAGCTCTTCGTCTATGTACGATATATTTCGCTACTGCCGCACATAATGTTTAATATAATGTTTATGTTGAATGTATTGCAGTCTTTAAACGAAATGATCAGTTTGATTGTCGATGTGTCTTTTTCACAAATAATGCCGAAAACCCGTAGCAAATTACACCGTTTTTGAACTGTTGTAGGTGTTCCCTTTTGCACTGGAAATGTCAGTTTATTCTTTTAGAGTACAGTAGAAAAACCGATATTTCTAAAATGTTAGTAGATGTGACCTTTTCGCACAGACCGAATTAAAGAAGGAAGTGGTAGCGTTTAGTGTGGAAGGAACTGCCGTGAGAAACATTGAGGAGAACCGATTCAAATATTTCTGTATTTTGAAGTGCAGTTTAAGAGCAACTGTTGAAAAAATTTTTGCTCCAGAGCCGGTTTATCTTTCAGATGTTTCTATTATATCAACCAATATATGAAAAGTGATATATACAACCTTTATAGTCATCATTATATAAAACTTAATTGAAGGTTGTCGATTAGTACCTGTTTTGTTTATTGTAAATTTATACTAGTAATAAACTTCTGATGATGATACAATAAAATGAAGCGACTACAAGCAACAGGGAACGTGTTTCTATTGTTACTAAACCACAGCACAATAAATTATAAATATAAAAGTGTTTTGTTAAAGTGAGCCAAGTTTCGACACGCAGCACGCGAATACAAAGTTTACGATAAATCCAAAAACTTATTTTATTGAACTGAGGAATATTTTTACGTGCAGAAAGCGAATACAAAAATTAACTTACTTATCAAAAGCTCTGGAACACGAAAATTATTTTGTTGATTTTAGGCATATTAAAGCAGGAAGAGAACCCAAAAATTACATATTTTCTCTCAAACGAGCACTGGAACCGCTAGATTCCATCCAAGTATATTATAGTCTCTGCAGAAGAAAACACAAAGTTTACATAATTTGTCTTAAATTGGCAATTCGAATAGTTACAAATAAAATATAATTTTCGACCGACTAGGCACTCCTCTGGTTTTCTTATTCGCCTTTTTTGCATTGACAGCTCCCAACCAAAAATGTATATTAATCAAAATAACTTTGAGATCCGATACAGTAATTCTGAATTTTCAAATTTTATTTCAAGGTTAGCAAACTAGGGAAATTTATCAAAATTATCTCAACTGTTCCTTCTCATATACACATACTCTTTGGTCATTTGCTAGGAGTTTTAATTACTATACCGAGTTTTATACGAATGTCATTGTATGAGTGTAAGAGTGAACGGAGTCAATAAGAATACTGTTATAAAACAACACAGTAAATCAAACAACTCTGCTATCAGTATCAGAAGTTATAACGTTGTGTGGCAGAGTGTAATTCCGAATATTTATGATACAGATTTTTTCTATGCTTATACATAAGCATACTATATACTAGTTTTCATTGTAATTCAATAGGAAATTTGATCCGGAGTATCATAAAACAAATTGGGAGCGGGAGGGCGACCTCCTCCAGGTGACGATGTCCGTTTCCCACAAAACGACGGAGATCCTTAAAGGCTCCAATTATAGAATAAATTGGATATTCGGTGCCGCACACTTTCGCCCCAAGAAGGAGAGAGCAAGGGATGGATGTACTACAAGAGTGGTCGTGAGGAGGAGACCGGAACCTCCAAAGATGACGGCGGCGAAAGATGTGCAACGCGCCAGAACCGCCTCTGAGCATGGCAGGATGAATAGGCTTAGCACATCAGGTGTGGCAAGGGCAAGACCGAGCCAGAGTAAGAAGGGGAAAAGCCACGGTTTGGGCCCAAAGGGCAGAGTTGCACAATCACAGCACAAAAAGGGAGAACAAGGCTATTCAGAGCCCGTATCAAATAAACGGGAATATGATGCACCATTCAACACACCAAACATCCTTGAGATGTGTGCAGATAAATCTTCAACAATCCAAGGCGGAGTTATAACCTAAGCCGCCATTTCTTAATAGAGAACTGGGACATAGCGCTCATTTAGGAGCCGCGGGCCCACAATGGAAAAATCAAAGGTTTGCCGAGTAGAACAGGTAAGCTAATTTACAACACAGAAGTGGATAGGCCGAGGACAGCAATTCTTTGTCGCTCGACACTTAATATATTCTCCATCAATGAATTTATTTCCAGGGACATAACAGCGATCTCGATAGAGACGCTTTTACCCAAAGGAGGCCGAAGCACGCTCAACTGTGCTTCGGCATATTTTCCCGGGGACGAAGACGACCCACCTCCAGAACCGGTACAGAGATTCGTTAATTACTGCACGACTCATCACCAAAAATTCATCATCGGTTGCGATGCAAATTCACACCACATAGTCTGGGGAAGCAGTGACACTAACATAAGAGGTGAGCAACTTTTTGAATTTTGTTTAACAAAAAATATAATTATTAATAACAAAGGGAACGATGCGACTTTTATGAATGCAGTCAGGAAGGAGGTGCCAGATCTTACCCTGTCTGACATGGGTACCTCTGGTACAATTCTGGACTGGCATGTGTCAAAGAAAGCATCCTTCTCGGATCACATGTATTTGATATTAAAACCCCTTCAAAACAACTTTACTTCATCGATATTCAAGGGGCTTTGGACAATACAATGTTCGAAATGATTCTAGAACAAGCACATGCAAGGGGAAAAGACTCCTCCACCATAGGGTGGATAATGAATAAGCTTAGAAACAGGAGGATAACGGCCTCCTTTGTTGATAAAACCATCACAAATGCGGCTACCAGGGGTTGTCCCCAGGGGGGAGTTCTCTCACCCCTTTTGTGGCTACTCGTGATGGATGGACTACTTGTAAGATTAAAAAACTCTCACTTCTCGAATATCACCTACGCGGACGATCTAGTCTTAATGGTCAGGGGGAAATTCGCGACTACAATAGCGGAACGTATGCAATATGCCCTCGAGTTGGTAAGCGACTGGTGTATTGAGACGGGCCTTAGAGTAAACCCCAACAAAATTATTTGTACTTTCTTTACAAATCGGAGGAAAACAATTCTCCCACCTCTATCTTTAAATGGGAAAATTCACCAAATGGCGACGGAGGTTAAGTACCTAGTAGTGATACTTGATCAAAAACTGACATGGAACCCGTTTTTAAAATATATCACAAACAAGGCAAATAGGGTGCATTTCTCCTGCCAAAGAATGATTGGCTAAACGTGGGGTCTAAATCCCCAAATGGCAAGACCAATAATCTCTTATGCGGCGTTTGTGTGGTGGCCTAAGACAGAGCAAAGTGGTGCCTGCTCAATATAGGATAGGATCCAAAGGCTAGCTTGTTTGAGTGTAACGGGAGCAATGAAAACCTGCCCTACAGCTGCTCTTGAGAAGCTATTTGGGCTCTCACCACTACACTTGCACCTTAAAAGAGTAGCTGGTTCAAGGGCAGTCAATCTAAAAATAACATCTCAAATCAAAACTATTAGAACAGGATATAATAGCATCCTGGACAAATTGAATCTGGACGAGAAAATAATCCAACTATCAGACGTGATGGTTAAAACTATTAACTGCCAGAGGAAAATCACGATTGAAATATCCGACAGGGAACAAGTGGAGAGTATCATCTCCTCTTTACCCCGTCACGCCTCCTTATGGTACACTGACGGTTCAAAATGTGGTTATAACCGGGCCGGGTCTCGAACTCTGCATTCCATTGGGTAAAACCCCCACAGCTTTCGAAGCAGAGATTTGTGCGATCGAGGTATGTGGCTTCGATGTATCACAAAAAAATATATAAAAACCTAGATTTACGTAATCTCGGACAGCCGGGCGGCATGGCTTGCCTTAGGAGCATCTGTCTTCTATTCCAAAATATTCTGGAGCTGCTATTGCAACCTTTTAGAACTCAGCAGGGAGAACAAAGTAACCCTTTTGTGGTCCCCCGGCCATTCCGATATACAGGGAAACGAGGCGGCAGACCGCTGTGCAAAAGAGGCAGCGGAGTGCCCTTTCCTTGGCCCGAGCCTAATATTGGTTACTCCAAAAGCCATCTGGCAAATGGCATAAGGAATTGGGAACAAAAATAAACGAAAATATTCTGGGAGTCCTCCATTGGGATGAGACAGACCAAAAAACTATTAAGCTATGATATTAGACGTTTAGATCAGGCAATCAAGATGGATAGACAGTCTCTAAAATCCCTCACCTGGTACATAACAGGACATGGCCTTCTTAATGGACTTCTGGAGAAAATGGGAAAGTCCCCTTCAGACGTTGTAGATTTTGCAACCTGGAAAGGGAAACATCCGAACATCTACCATTCATGTGTGATGCTATAATCCATAAAAGACTTAAATTCCTCCATGCATACACTGCTATACTACTCGTACGTAGTTTGAAATTTAACTCGATTAATTTCAATACATTACCATCCAACATATCATTTTGGCTGAGGTAAGATTGATATCACTATTCGTGCAACAATTGCTATATAGAACCTCTTACGGAACCTTTCAGTAAAAGATTTCAGCAGAATATCAAAACGGATATAACAAAATTGTCTTCTGGCATTTGTGCTCCACTTGAGGAAATAACGGATTAACAGTGTTGTAAATTAAAGGGTCCTACATAGTAAAAGGAAAACAAGTAGTACTAAGTGTTGTGGTTAAATCTTATAAATAATTAAATTTAATTGATCTTGTTTATTGATATCTATTTTTGTGTTCTTAAAGTTATTTATTCATGATTGTGTGAGCCTTCGATTTGATTAAAGAACAAAACATATATTTATTCGCACAGTTCGTATATGGTAAACGAAAAAAAACAAGTATTAAGAGTTTGACATCCAAAGCAAATAAAAATTATCACTTTCCACCGGCTTATACTAGTGGGGACATTTTGCTTCAGGCTTCAACGTCGCGGAGACTTTGGAGGGTAAGTGAAACACTTTTTATATTCATATAATTTTATGGGTGTTGGGTACCTCTCAAAAGGGTAGGGGTTGACCGTCTATAGCCATGTATCTCGTGGTCTATATTCCAACGCTGCAACTATGTAGAAATCACCAAATGTGTCTAGTATACCTCCACGTGGTAACACCCGGGCAACGATGTTAAGCATCGGCGAAATACCAGAGGCGAGTGCAGTACACTATAAATGAGCAATGAGCAAAACAAACATGGAAACTAATACCCCAGGTGGTACACCTATTGCTCAGGAAAATTCACCCTCTTCAGTGGTCGGTCTCATGGATTCTGGAGGAGACCAGCCATTGCCTTACCACAATTATTTTAACCAATCCCAAGACATGTTGGTGAATAAACAAGCTCAATTGAGTGAAACAGAAAATGATAATTCACGTCCCTTCCAGAGGAGTAACAAAGTGCCGTATTCTCCGATAAGAGGCGGTAGTGCCTCCATTGGGGCCAGCAGCCACAACACTCGTTCTACAAACGAAGAAAAGCTTCACAAGGAATTGTGTAAAGCTAATAATGCATTAGTTGGAGCCAACAATATAAACAAGCAACTGAATGTTACAATTGCACGGATGTAGGAGCGTATGAAGACGCTTGCTAACGAAGTTAAAGCTCTTAAGCCAAAGGGAGGCATCGGGTTTACTCCTAACCAGAATACAACTCCACAAGAGTATCATACGGATAAAGAAGAACTAGCTCGAGGAACTGAGTGCATTAGAGTTAAAAGTGGGAGAAAACAAGGAGGCGGAATAATACGCCCTCCCCACCACAATTAAAGGATGATGTTCCAAATATAATTCAGAAACAACCAAAAAAAAAAATACCTCCACCACCACTAATAGTAATAGATGAAGTCAAAGCCTACGATGTACTCTATGAGAAAATAAAAACAATAACTGCTACTGATAAGTTTAATGCAAAGGTGATGAATGAAAAATGACAAAAATGTTAAATGAAGAAAAACGTGCTTGGCACACGTTTGAAGATAAACAAACCAGACCAATTAGGGCATGGCTAAAATCTTACACTCTACGTGTAAACCAGACAAAATAATTGATGACCTGAAAGTAAAAGGATTTAAGGCAACTGAAGCATCGATTAAGCTAAAACCGAGAAGTACCTCTCAACATGTTTATGTTGACCTTCGATACTGATGAAGATATCGAAAAAATTATCAAATTAAGTACATCTTGGGATGCAAAGTAGTTATTCAGCCTCTAAGAAGATATAAGCTTATACCACAATGTAAACAATGTCAAGCCTTTGGAATACACAAAAATATTGCAACAGGGAACCCAGGTGTGCCAAATGTTTAGGTAAACATCATACCAAAGATTGTGTAAAAGTCCAAAATGTTCAACCTAAATGCGTTCAGGAAGCAGCGTTGCTATTGAACTGCAAGACATCAAAAATAAGAACGTGATTGCTAAAAATCCAAGTTTATTCAGGAAGCAAGCGGTTAAGATGAACAGACCTGAAGTAAATCGTAGAGGGGAACTACTCAAGGACAATTTGGTAAAATGACTTATGCTCAAGTAATGATGAGCAACGGAAATCCAGGAAAAACTGCTCAAAATGACGATATAAGTCAAACACTTAAATTAATTTTAAGCAGACTAAATACATTTGATGAGCGATTACAGAAACTAGAGTACAGAACTAAGGGAGCCATCCCTAAACAGAAAAATAGCCAATGATCTTAGAATCTTATGTAGGAATGCCAATGGACTGAAGAACTGCTAGTGATCCTGGACACAGAAAAAATCGATGTATGTTTCATCACGGAAACATGTTTTACTAGACAATCAATTATTAAATTTAAAAACTAACTATCACACTATTCACCCTAGAAACATTGCTAAAGGATGTAGTGTTGTTATAATTCGGAATAGTATCCATCATTATGAAGAGTTAAAATATCAAACGGAAGAAATACAAGCAACTGCTGTTACTGTCAAACCCAAAAGTAGTTTTATTTGTATTGCTAGTATTTACTGCCCACCGAAGCACTCAATGAATGAAGAAGACTATTCGAGTTCCTCGGTAAATTAGGAAAACGATTTGTATACGGAGGAGACTTTAATGTAAAAAATGTCCACTGGGGATCCAGATTAACAACGACTAAGGGTAAAGAACTAATAAAAGCTATCAGAAATTGCAGTTGTGAAGTCCTCTCAACTGGAAAACCAACCTACTGGCCAACTGATCCAAACAAAGTACCAGATCTGATTGATTTCTTTATAATAAAGAACATATCTGTAAATTATGTACAAGTAGATGAAAGCCACGACTTAAACTCTGATCATTCACCAATACTTCTAATGTTAAGTGAAAAAATCATTCAGAAAGAAAAAAAACCATTCCTAGTAAATAATCACACTAATTGGGCATGCTTTAGACTATCGCTAGAACAAAATATTAACTTAATGGTTCCGTTAAAGACTGAAGAACAATTAGACAAAGAAGTTCACAAATTTGTAAACGATATACAGCAATCAGCTTGGGAAAATACTCCTGAAATTAAAACGAAAATCAAGGGAAACAACTACCCTATGGAAATTAGGGAACTGGCAACAAACAAGGACCCCCAAGATAAAACTTATTTGAACAATCTCACTCAACAATTAAGAAGAGAGATAAAAGAATTGAAAGATGAATCAATCAGCAACTATTTAAGAAAATTAACTAATGATAACAGTGTAGCATTTTGGATTGTTTTGTAACATTTAAATTTTCATTTTCATTATTTTCTTTTGGGTTCAATGCCCTGATTTACTTTATTTTGTTTTATTTTAAGTATAATATATAAAGATTTACGGTTTTTTTTGCGTTAGGTATTGATTATATAATCAATTCATATTTATTTATTTCCAATCTCTCTTTTTCCTCATTCGTTCTACATATATACTTGCAGCCCTATTGCCATGGGCGCATCACTTCATGTGATGTTATAACTATCACATCACTTTAATTTTGGTATTCTCTTAGTCGATTGAAGCGATATTTATCGCTTGGTGTGATAACTATCACTTGAAGTCATATTCTCTTAGTCGTATAAAAAGTTAAACATCACTTGAAATGATATATTCATCACCTGAAATTTATAAGTGATAGATCTATAAATGTCAAATATTACGTCGGTTGTAAGGATATTATTATTGCTGCCAGATATGTACAGTTTCTATCACTTGTCCTATCACATCATATGAATCGACTAAGAGAATTCCAATTTACACTTGAAGTGATGTGATAGTTATCACATGATGAAGTGATGCGACTATGGGAATAGGGCTGTCGGTCCATCTTGTGGAAATATAAATGATTATCATTTCCACATTTTCTATTACCTATTGCGAATCAAGAACGATTACCTTTGTATGTGTTGCAAATGTTGTTGGACCGGAGGAACGATATTTACAGCCCTATTCCCATAGTCGCATCACTTCATGTGATGTGATAACTATCACATCACTTTCACCCCTATTTCTTTAGTCGTGTCACTTGTCACTTGTAGCGACAATCATATTTTGGTATTCTCTTAGTCGATCGATACGACAATCGTCGTTTGAAGTGACAGATATAGTTTTACGTCGCATTTTCTTATATTATCACTTCGATCGACTAAGAGAATACCAATTTAAAGTTGAAGTGACACGACAATTGTCACGCCGAATGAAGTGACACGAACAAGGGAATAGGGGTATTCAAGTATAAATTGGTATTCTCTTAGTCGATTCATATGATGTGATACGCGACAAATGACAGAAACTGTACATATCTGGCAGCAATAAAAATATCCTTACAACTGACGTAATATTTGACATTTATAGATCTATCACTTATAAATTTCAGGTGATGAATATATCATTTCAAGTGATGTTTAACTTTTTATACGACTAAGAGAATATGATTTCAAGTGATAGTTATCACAACAAACGATAAACGTCGCTTCAATCGACTAAGAGAATACCAAAATTAAACACCCCTATTCCCTTAGTCGTGTTACTTGTCACTTGTACCGATAATCAAATTTTGATATTCTCTTAGTCGATCGATGCGACAATTGTCGTTTGAAGTGACAGATATACCATATTTTTACGTCGCATTCTCTTATATTATCACTTCAATCGACTAAGAGAATACCAATTTAAAGTTGAAGTGACACGACAATTGTCACGTCGAATGAAGTGACACGACCAAGGGGATAGGGGTAAAAGTGATGTGATAGTTATCACATCACATGAAGTGATGCGACTATGGGAATAGGGCTGTTATTTTCTTTATTTTTGATGGAGGAGTGGTAAACCGATGAAGAGAGGAGAGTGTTAATTATTTTTGGTGACTGAATTTAATAAATATTTTTGGAAGAGTTTTTTTTATTTGGATGGATGAAGCTGATGAAGACACATCTCGAGATGGTGGACCTGATTGATAATATAATTTGTTGACGAACAAATGAATATTATATTATTAACTAGAGTACGAGAATAAGTACAGCTGAGTATAAACTTTTTTTATTTAATTAACTTTATTTTTTGATAAACTGTGTTGAATAGTAAAGAATATCCGATTAATTGAGTGCTTACCAATATGGCTTGGTAGCCTAAATTTTATTTTTTTTGGTGTGAGCTAAATGCTCAGTGAATTTTTTTGTTGTGATATCTAGATAAATTTTCGTGTATTTAAATACATTTCAATTTCATATAGACTGATATTTTGAGTTTGCTAAGTGAAATCTATATAGTAGCATGGTCAAGAAAGTTTAAATCGTACGATCAAGAGCAGTAATTTTTTTTTTTTTATATGCCGGACTAAACGCTTGATATTGCTGTGCCGTTTGTTGAAGAAAAATAAATGTCGGTATCATTAGAGAGCATGGTGAATATTTTGTGCATCGCTGAACGTTTCTGTGGATTGTCGAATTGGATGCTGTAAACAACACAACCATAAAATCATTGTTGGAAAAAAAAAAACAAACAATTGAACACCGTTAGACCGCATGTTATCAAATCTTCGACTATGGATGGATCGCTGATAACAACATAGAGGTAGAAAAAATATACAGGGTGATTTCTCGTAAGCAATTCCTTTTTTTTTTTAAGCACATTTTTTTTGGTAGCAATTATTTTTGTTTCCGTAGGATTAATTTATGTGGAATCTTGGAGATAATTAAATTATGTATATATTTTTTGTTACCTAAATTTTATCTCTTTATTACTTAAAGGAAATTTTTCCTTTATTTTAATTTTTATTTAAGTAAATATTTTGATTTAGACAATTTGCTCAAACGCCCCACCCTTTGTCTTACAAGCTTCTTGAGACTAGCCGGAAAAGGAAAACGTGTGACGGGTTCTTCCATTTGGAAGGATGGCGCCCAACTTTTCATTTTTTTAATAGTTCCCGATTGAGTGAGCAAATTGTGACTTGGCTGAATAGTTAAGTAAACTATAGATTATATTTTTTTTCTCGTATTTTTATATTCCATATGATGATATTCTTATTTTTATTGATTTGAATTAATTTTGTTTTTTTGTTTATCCAACAGATGACCTATTTGTTTTGCTGGAGACGGAAACACAGGCCATCTGCTGGAAATTATATTTTTTTAGACCAAAAATAATGGTTAATGTACATATTTAGTTTTATTTATTTTTTTTTTATTGTAAATAAATGAGGTTTAAGTTTTATAACGATTATACATGAATTTTGTGGTCTTGTTTGGTTTTTTTCTTAATAACCCAAATTCACACGTTACAACAGTACTGATTATTCTCTTCGGAAAGCAACCAAAAGAATCAAAAGACCAATAATGTAGATTCGCCCAATAAAAATAGCAGGTGAGAAATGGGCTAGAAATAATGAAGACAAAGCTCGAGCATTTGCTGAACACCTCGAAAAAATATTCCAGCCACATGAAGACCAAACGTTGGAAGCCGAGATATTAACTGAACAAGTTGTGCAAGAAAGACAAAAATCCTACCCACAACACCAAAAGAAGTCATGCGTGAGATAAAAGCTAATATGAATACGAAAAAAGCTTCTGGGTACGATCTTATTACTGCAGAAATCTTAAAAGAGCAGCTCTGGTGAAACTCACCAATCCATTAAATGCAGCATTTAGAATCAAATGTGTACCAAGCTTATGGAAAATTGCACAAGTAATTATGATCCTAAAATCTGGGAAACCACCACATATAACATCGTCTTATAGGCCAATTTTACTATTGCCAGTCATGTCCAAACTCTTTGAGAAGCTTCTGGTAAAAAGATTAAATCTGATAATCGAGAGTAAAAACTTGATCCCAAATCATCAGTTCAGTTTTCGAAACCAACACTCAACAATTGATCAAGTACACAGAATAACCAGTTCACACCAACTTTACAAACCGGACGATTCGAACATATTCCGATTACCATAAATCGGGAAATAATACCGCATGCGAACACAGCTAAGTATCTCGGCATGACGCTGGATGCTAAATAAATCGGGAGAAATGTGATTCCGACAGACATGAAATTTTGCTCAAATCATCAATGTTGACGTTAATAACTGGATTTTCCAAAATATTTTATTTGGCCCGTATTCTACTTAGTTATTATGAATTCAAGAAAAATTACTTTCTGGTAGAAATACATAGTAAAATATGGTACCAATTAATATGAATGGGAACTGCCGAAAAAATTGCAAGTGACCGCTTTAAGCATATTATAAGTATAATTAATGTTTTGACGGCGAGATACCATACTAGAATTCAAATATTTCGATGGTAGTTTTTTTGTGGTATTAGGTAACTGGAACTGTATTATCCAACTGATAAATGAATTACAGCTGTACGAACCTCAAATAAATCATGTATAAAGATATCACGCCTTGTGCACGCCTCTTTAACAGACATATCAACCTTTAATCAGTTTTAATTTAATTATGTACTCCTCATATAAAGTGTCTCCCGTTAGTAATAGTACATTATTCATAATATTTGTTCAAAAATTAATTTATCACTTTTCAAAAAAACTTATTGTCAAACGAAATCATAAATTAATTTTAAATGTATATATTTTTTTATGATTTTGATTGATTATTAAATAAATATAGATTGAAGTCTGTGGCGCCTGATGCGTATAAACCATATGAAAATCGCATCGCATATAAAATCCATCAGTCGAAAAATCAAAATACCAGTATGTAGATTTTTTTTATTTTTATAATCAAAAATTAAATATTTTAAATAAATAATATCAAAATGCATAGCACATGAACATTGTGTCACACTTTGTGTCAAACAAAATAAAAGTGTGAATATGTCGTTTTTCGTTTTGTTTTTGTAAAATTCTATTTGAAGATACCGACCACAAAAATTATTATATCAACAAAATTTATTTATGAAAATCAATAAAAATAATAATAGTAATGTAATAAAACTATCAATCATTCGAATTAACCAAAAACAATTTTATAATACTAAAAAGAAATTGAAATGATCATAAAATCTAATCACGTGCTTCGATCATTAAATGATATTTTAATTAAATGAACGAAATGTGCGATGGAACAGAAATAATAACCGCATAAAATATTAAGATCACGTATGATCAATCACTCAAATTTATGTGTGTGTCTGTGTGTGTGTGTTTCTGTTCATGTTTGCATTCAAAATGTAATAAATCAATTTAATTGCTTTGAAAATTGTATTAAATATAAATTTTCATAAATTGAGCAGGTTTTATTTACTGTAGTTGGACATTCAGGTGACAGGTAACATGAAGTTTTGTTGTTGGTAATATTTTTCGTGTTTTTTTTTTTTTTTTTTTGATACAATGTTGTGACATATAAAAAAGATGATTTGATTGAATGTGAAGTAAGCACCAAAATTAAAAATGCAGGCAAGAAAAACTTTTTATAAATAATATTCGAAGTGTTTTGATTGATACACGGTGTCTTTGATGTAGTAATCGTGCTAAACATCAATCCAACGACCATAATTGAAATCGCTATGGAAAATTCAACTAATTGCGCGTTCTGCACGATTAGGAAGTACTTCAGAAACTCGCCAACCGCACTTTAACATTATCAGACTCCTTTTCAAACTTATTTCAATTTTTGACGCATTAATGATATTTTCCTTTAATATTTGTATTAAAAACCAATTAAAAAATATTAATACACATTATTATTGTTTTTATTGAGGCATACCCATTATTTATCCACTCAGAATTATTTATTTGTTATTATAATAATACGTTCTGTAAATTGCAATTAAGATATTTAAAACACAAAATAAAATATAAAAAAATTAAAAATTCCTGCAGTTCGTTTAAGAAAATGTTTTTTTTCCGAAAAAAAAAAAAAAATCATTTATTATTCCGTATTTTAATAAATTAATTTATTTATTATTTCAATTGGAAATTTAAAATGAATTTAAAATAATTTAAGAAGAAATTCGAAGCAAATCGAGGTTATTGTCCATAATGTATATATGCACGACTGGTACTTGTGTGACTGCGGAATGCAATTTTGTGCTTGTCCCAGACAAGTTACTCATCAGCTTAACTAATTTCAAACGGAATGCGATGGATCAGTGAGATAATAATGATGATCGTATATAACATAACATAGAAATCTAATTGTTTTGTGTTTATGTTCAACAAAACAACTTGATCTTCGTTATGCGCGCGATCATCTTATTTATGTATGTACTCCTATGCTGATTACACATTTTGTTTTGTTCTCTCTACATATTAACATTAATGTTAATTTAATGTTTCAATTTATGATGGTTGATTGAATATTCATGTCAGATTTTTTTTTTCAATTTATTTTTATTTAATTATTTTATTATGATATTTTTTTATCTTTTTGTAAAACAATTTAATGTTTTCTTAATTGATTTTCAATAAACTTGAAATGTAGCCAATTCTCAATAAAAAAAATAAAATAAAATAAAAATAAAAGTACAATTCAAAACGATTTTGTTTTGTTTCTTCAGTTTTATAAATAGATTTTTCAACAGACTCACAAAATATAAGTCTGGTCTCTTCTTCATAATTTCAATAATTTCAACAGATCTTCCGCGAAATAAACGACAGCATTCACCATCGAAACAATAAATTATGTCTAAATAATTTTCTCAGACAATATGATGAAATGGTGCAATCATCATTTTCTGGTAATGGCTCCATCCCCACAAATAATCAATCATAAAACCCAAAACCTTATGTACTCCTATATATATATATAGACCTAACTCTACATAAATATTATGCTTAGTATGTACACAAAAGATCAAAATTATTAATTTCATATTTTATTTACAAATTACCATTTCATTTATATATATATAAATATACGAGCATTTTACAAAACGGAATATGATGATTCTGATGATGATGAACCATTTAACGTCAATTTACCTTTTTTTTTTGTTACAAATATCTCGAATTTCATTTCTACAGAACCGAAGAACAAATCACAGAACAACTTATAAATAATAACAAAAATACACAACGCAGATAAAATTGAAAAGGCGAAAGGTACAACAGAATTTCTGTATCATTTCATACAGGCCGTCGTTTGCCTTTGGTTTTTCATTCAAATTACAAATAACACACACAAGACAAAAATGTTAAAAAGAAGTTGAAATGAAAATGTTGAAATGTTGATGAATGAAAATTAATTATTTATAAATTTAATCTGCATTAGGTCAATGATGTATGATGATTTTCTTGATTCTTGTTGTATGATTATCATTTTGTGCATTTCATGTATCATGATAAATACGAGGGCGGATTGAAAATGAAGCTACCTAGCGCTAGATGGCAGCACAAACACAAAATTTTTTTGTTTTTTAGAAATTGCGATCTGTCAAACGTCAGCTGTTAAAATTTCACCCAAATTCATCGATTAGTTTATTTGTTGTAGTCGTTTGAAGTAAGCAACTTTTGTGTTTATTGAAAAATGGAAAAAAACGAATTTCGTGCAGTGATTAAACACTATTATTTGAAAGGGTAAACGGCGAAAGAGACAAAAGAAAAGCTCGATAAACATTACGGTGAGTCTGCGTCTTCAGATTACATAGTAAAATATTGGATTGCTGAATTTAAACGCGGCCGAAAAAGCACTGCAACAATACCATCAACGGGAAGGCCAAAAGAGGTGGTTACTGAAGAAAATATCAAGAAAATCCTCGATATCGTTATGAATGATCGCCGAGTCAAGTTGCGTAAGATTGTTGAAATGGTAAACATATCATATGAACGTGTGTTCAACATTTTGCATGAACATTTGCATATGAAAAAGCTATCGGCAAGATGGGTGCCGCGTTTGCTCAGTGTCGAACAAAAACGAGTTCGACAGACCACTTCACAGCGGTGTTTGGACATGATAAAGCGTAATCCTGTTGATTTTTGGCGTCGATTAATTACTGTTGATGAAACGTGGGTCCACCACTACACACCTGAAACCAAAGCTGGTGGAAGTGCTCCGAAGAAGGCAAAGGTAGTGAAATCGGCTGGCAAGGTTATGGCCACTATATTTTGGGATGCACACGGAATATTGCTCATCGATTATCTTGAAAAAGGATCCACAATCACAGGAAAGTATTATCGTGCATTATTGGATCAATTGGTTGATGCAATCAAGGAAAAACGACCACATTTAAAGAAGAAAAAAGTGCTCATTCTTCAAGACAACGCACCGGTTCACACAGCATTAGATACGATGCTAAAATTACGTGAAATACACTTCGAATTGGTTGATCATCCACCTTATAGTCCAGATTTAGCTCATAGTGACTTTTTCCTGTTTCCAAACTTGAAAAAATGGCTCGCAGGACAAAGATTCATCTCAAACGAAGAAGTGATTATCGAAACTAACGCGTATTTTGAGGGGTTCCCGAAATCGTATTATTCAGATGGTATAAAAAAGTTGGAATATCGTCTTACTAAGTGTGTCGAATTAAATGGAGACTATCTTGAAAATTAAATGGTTTTTGGCAAAAAAAAATTTTGTTTTCCTACTTAGGTAGCTTCATTTTCAATCCGCCCTCGTACATCAATTTTATTTATATTTCAATTTATCATTAAACATTTACAAACATATGCATTTATAATGTTGCAGTTATTTTTGTAACTCTTACGTTATGGCAAATTAAATAATAAATTGATTGGATATGTTATGATCAACGATGATGGGTTAGTTATGCACCGATAGTAATTTTATTTCGATGCTAAATTCAACGTGTTGTTATTGAATGATGTAATATTTAACATAACTTTACTTTGACGGTTCAATCCTATCTTATTACAAACAAAAACTAACAACTAATGATTTTTACTTAATTAGTTACTGATAATATTGTTTACCCACGGAGCACCAATGGAAGCTGCCGTAAATAATTATTAAGTTGTATATTCGAACGTTGGTCTAACATTTTTAAAAACTGTAAAATTTTACATTAAAAACATAATTGGTTCTAGGTCACTGCTATAATTCAAGGAAAATCGTCACTCGCGATGTGTTCTTTGTCGATAATTATTAGATTGCGTAGACGAGGATAGTAACATAATTCGTTATATAAAACTTTCAACCGAAGAATATTCTTCTAAGGTCTGTTTTCAATTGTCTCACAAAACTACTCAAAATCAGTCAGTAAGTCAGTATATTATACAACTTCCAAAGCAGGTGTCTTATTCTCGAATTCCACATCTATTTTTCACATGTGGACATCTGTAAAAATTTCTTTAATAATTCCCTTGGTGTTTCCCTTTGTATATTCCACGTGCAACCAAATACCCTATTCTTGAATCATTCGAAATTTTTATTCACTCTGAAATTGGGTCAAAGTTCGTAGTGTGTTGAATTTATTTTTAATAATTGTTTGTGTTTATTGGTGAGCAAGATATAAAATTTAGAAAATTTTGTTTATTTTGATCATTGTTTGTTGAATTGTTTTTGTAAAAAGTTATTGGTTTTGTGTTTTTTTAACATGTTTTTTTCTTATACAATGTAATTTTGTAAATTTACCAAAGCAATAAAGCAATTGTCGATAAGGTTAATTAAAAATATTTTTCCAATGTTTGTTTTTGCTATATGTCATTCCATTTATAAATATGAAGAAACATTCCCTTAACACCGAATAAATTCAATTATTAGCGAATTCAAGAATACCCCAATTACAAGTTCCGAACATTTTTATGAGTTTTGACGGAAAAATGGTTGTGGAATTCGAGAATAGGGCCCCAGATCCAATTATTCCCCTCCTACTATAGCAAAATCCATTGGAAACCAATTTTTTCTTATCTTTGATTAGGTCCTGATGTTTGTAATTGCAAAATGTCATAACAGTAGGTTCTGTTTAATCTTTTATCAATGGCCTCAATGTCTAAAATATTGATTAAATTTGTTATTAATCTATAGGTCTGTATATCATTTCGATCTATTCGTCAATAAATGCGAATTGTTTTTTTACCTTGTGTGAGATTTGTAATCGTGATAAAGCTTCGAGTGTTTAATATTTTAATACACCTAATAAATTTAGCGAATATGTAGAATAATCTGGATAATAATAATAAATACTCTGATATAGCTTAATCATTTAGAAAATTATGCTGATAAAATTCATAACTTAATTAATCATAAATAAAAAAATAAAAATTGGTAAATGGGGGTGTGGCCCCTGCACGACTTTCTTTTAAATGAATGAGTCTAGAATTTACAGCAAATATTTGCGGCTCTTTAAGAATTAGGTTGGCACGGCATCGGTGATTTTCACAGCTTAAAAAATATAAATTTACAATGGTGGTAGTTAAATTTTAATTTTAAATTCAGATTTGTTTTGGTACAACAAAGCAACTTAGGCCAATCATTATATTCTTATTTTCTCTTCTTGTAAGTTTTCTTTATCTCTGTAATTTTTTTTTATGGCTACAAGAATTTATAAACCATCTTTTTTGTGATTTAATTAAAATTAGAACTCGCAATCGATCCTATTTCTTTCAACTAATATTCTTTATTATTATTTAATTCCGCTTTGAGATCGGTGTGTGTCAAGGTAGGATGTTACCATGGTATATAGTTGAATGCTGAGTAAGTATGGATGTCTGTGTGTGCTGGATCTTATTTTTGTCCTTATTGTTCCGTCGGTGGTAATTCAAGATATACTATGCTTAAGTTATTTGATATCCATATTTCTTAGAAATTTATGTTTCATTTGTTCGAATTTTATCAACAAGTTAATAAAATTAGTTAAAAAATACCAAAAAATAAAATGAAATCTAACAATGTAAATAAATATCCTAAAGGTAAATAAAATATAAAATAAGGAACTAATTTTTTACAAATTACAAGTTGTTCTAATCAATTTGACACAATAGTTCGGAAAATGGCAATTCCTCCTCTTCTCTATTATAAGCCGCCAAATCACCAAATTTTTTAATTGCATCAATAGGTTTAATATAATTATTATAGCACTGTCCAGCCCCCATCGCTGACGAATTTCATTTGGCTAAATACCCGTTCGATATCTCCGTTCGAATGGGGCATGATACAATTTTAGAGCAAAATTAGAAAGGTCCTCAAACGGATTTTTTCCCAGCTGAGTCGCGATATTTTTCAACTTCATTCTCCAAATCAATGGTGGGTTTAGAATCCCACTTAATTGGGCTAATGTTTTTATATTATAATTCATTGCAGTAATTTGGTCTGGATCAGTTAAAAAACATGTCACTCGATGCTTGCTTTGAACTTTATCATAACTGACAACATATTATTGTTTCAATAGTAAACATAAAGGTCTAAAATATCATGAGGTGATCAGGACTTCGGTCTTGAAAATTAGTTCAATTCTCAAATTAATCCCTAACTGAACCTCTTAACTCAATCATCAGCTCAACCTCTAACTCAATTTTTCAACTCAACCTCCCACTCAATCGGAACACAATCCTGAACGCGACAACATTACAATCCATACCAGCATACGAACCGTCGTACCATCATGTCCTTAAACAATCGTTCGATCATACCATTATACCATCATATAATGATACCATCATTTCATAGTAACCTCGAACCATCATATCATGGTATAGATGGTACATCTTACTATCAATCCACCATACCTTAATACCATCATATCATCGTAACATCGTACCACCATATCATCATATAATCATATCATCATACTATCGGGCCATGTTATCATCGTACCATCTAACCGGCATACCATTATACCGCCATACCATCATACCACGGCACTATCATACCATCATTCTAGATAATATACCGTTACATCATCTTACGTACTATCATATATACAATCATACCCTCAAACCATCATACCATTATACCATTCCATCTTACCACGATACCATCATACCATAGTATATCAAAACCCTAAACTCATTGCCCAACTCAATATTCAAACTCGCGTATATGTACGTATACAAAATTGCTAAATATTTATATAACCAGTGGCCCTATTCTGGTAATTCCGGGGAACGGGGAATAATTTTTTTTACAGCAGTTATTCCCAGATACATATTTCCAACTTTTTATTCCCCATTTTCTTAAAGTGGATTCTGTCAATTGGGGAATAAATATACAGGGAAAATAAATTTAGTTGTATCAAAATTATTATAATAACTCTTATTTATTATAATACTATCTTTAAAATTATTAACAGTATTAATATTAGTAATTATTAATAACAACTACATATAAACCAACATTTTCATTAAAAATCTATTCCCCATCAATTCTTTCATAAAATCGGTGTGGAAAAACAAACGTCAAAACTGCTGTAATGGGGAATAATTTTTTCCCAATAAAAATCTTTCCCGAACACCAGAATACACTTTGGGGAAAAGGGAATAATACTGCAACAAAATTTAAAATTTCTATTCCCCGGGAATTACCAGAATAGGGCCACAGGTGTTCTGGGTCAATATTACAGTATTTTAGATACCCAACTTTCATGAGGTATAGGTTCTAATAGCTTATCAAATTTCCGCCTTGACGATAGAAACAGGCGGACGGGCGTTTTTTTTTTGTTTTTCAAACTCAGGGTTCGCAAAAGGTCGAGAAAAGTGGTTTTGGACCTTGGTTTTGGAATACCTTGTTTGACAAATCAAATGCAATTTTTTTCTAATAGCTTGCTGCGCCTCTTATAGGTAGTAGTTTAACTTCTTTTACATAGTGGTATTCCAAGTTGGATGACCAATCAATGTGTTTATCACATCAAATGTAATCGCTTTAGATGATTTTGCGTGTTGTAAATGTACGACGTCGGATAATAACTTGGATGAATCTACTGATTTTCACTTACTTACATTGGAAACCTCTTTAAAAATAGGCGCTAAGAAAAGGAAGTAAATTTTATAAATGTTAAAGCGTTGACAGACTGCTAAACTGACTGCTGATTGACACATTACGGCTAAACTCACTCTGCAGCTTTACATTCTTCTTTTTAAATGTTAAACGTGGTAGTTAGTACTAGCCTCGAAGACAAATAGAATTTTCTCTGAGACATCGCCTTACAAGTAGATTGGCCAGCTGATAGAATCTTCTCTGGGGTATGGCCTTAACAATAACGGGGGTACTTTGAAATCAAATTAGTTGTATTAAGAAACTACGGGCAATTGTCGTTGGTTATTGGGTCCGAAAAGTTCATATTTCTTTGATACTTAACTAGATTTCAGTGGTTCATTGTATTGACTATAGGCCAGCTCACAGAATTTTCTCTGGGAACTATCTTTACCAGCAGATAGACTAAGAATTATACTTTAAAATACCTATAGTTAGATTGGAGAAGTACGGTTAATTGGCAATTGCTATTTTATCAGAAAAGTTCAGATTTATGGACAGCCATTTCAGTGGTTCGCTGATAGACTAAGGAATGTACCTTGAAATAGAAATAGTTAGATTAAAAAATTATGGTTGGTCTAACTAGTTTTATTTTAAAGTACAATCCTGAATCTCTCTACTTGCAAAAAGACACTTCCCAAAGAAAACTCTGTGAATACTACGAAATTTGACACAACAGTTGAACAGTTTCAGAGTAGTGAATACAAAATTCCGAATGATTCAACAATATAGTATTTGATTGTTTATGGAATATACATAGGGAAATACCAAGGGAACTATTAAGGGGAATTTGACAGATATGCATATTATTATAAGCCTTTCATTTAGTTTAAGTGCGATTGGGTTAAGTGAGGGATTTTGCTAGTCTACGACTGTGGCGTAAACAGAATTTCTCTAAGGATTCCGGTTATTATTATTATATCCGGTTATTTTATTTAGGACTTTAGCAAACGATTAGTTGTAGATTATCAAAGGTAGGGCCATACTCTCTTTAATTGCATACATACGCACGCCGCCGGTTCATTTTTTAATTAATATTTTTCGTATAATAAATATTACAACTGAATATAATTCATCTAGTAATTTATCTCAATCAATTTTTGTTAAGTGTTTGTGGAGTATAACCAATTGGTTAGCTCCAAGTTGCTACTCCATAAATTTAGCTGCCCTAGTTCTAAGTCCTTTGTTCGCCGAAGCCGTCTTACTGGGTTTTTGTTGATCATATGGCGCAAATCTACAGTTCAATGTTTACTAAGGGCTGTATGTATTTCTTCGCATAATTTAATTTCTTCACTAACCTATTCCATTTTTAGATCATTTCGAAACTCATCATTCCTTACATAATATGGTGCGTTCACTATGCTACACAAGACTTTATTTTAAAAGGTTTAAATTAATTAAACGTTAATTTTCTTTGTAGAGTCCCATAGCTGTATACTACACGTCCATACAGGTTTCAATATCTGTCGATGTAAAAGCAGTTTATTATGTAATGTTGGCTCAGAGTTCCTTCCTAAGAGCCAATACATTTTTCTATACATATTTGATGTTTAACTTTTCTTTTTTTCTTTTTAACATATTCTTTCCACTTGATATGAGCTCAGCATCAAGGGTCATTCCTAAGAATTTTGCCATGTTTGCACGTGTAATTGGTTGCGAATTCAGTCAAACAAGTAACCAAAATATATTTGTGTTGGCGAAGTTTATATGTATCGATTTAGTTTCGTTGAGTTGAAAGCACCATTTCTTCATCCAACTACTCAATGAATTAGCGGCATTTTGTAATTTACTGGTTGACACCTCTATATTATCTCCCATTGCCAAAATTGCAGTATCATGCGCAAATATTGCAATACTTGTTCCTTTTTTTACTTGGTACGTCTCGCGTATTATAGTAAATGGAGTATTGGCCACAGGATACTCCAGCCGATATTTTCAGACGAAGGTCTCGATCAGCTAGATATGATTTTAAAATCAGCTAAAACTGCTTCGGCAGATCTCTGCTTAGTTGCTTTAATAGCTATTTAAGCTGCCTTAATTGGTTTCCAAGTTGTGCCGGATTATTAATTGGCTCTTGTAATTCACCTAGGAAATAGGTTATAGGTTAACCTAGGAAATATTAATTTTTAATAATGATATCACTGAGTATCATGATGGTAGGCGTGTGGTCAGACGAAATTCTTTCGCTGTTTTCCAGTAGTATGTAGTTTTCAAATATGCCTTTTGTTACAAATAAAGCTATCAAATCTGGTATCATATTTGTATCCGCTGGCCAATATGTTTGTTTAGCTCCAGACAGCAACTCGCTGTTTATAGCCCGATCAGCTGCAAATAGACTCTTATGGTGTGTTAGTCTTGATCCGCAATATGTATTTTCAGCATTAAACTCTCCTCCGATTATGTTTTGAAACCGAGTGATTTGAGTAATGTAAAGTAGTTTGCTTTACTCAGATTATAACATGGAGGGCAATATACATATCGAATATATGTTGATTGTCTTTTGATTATTTAATCGAACATTAATGGTGGCTACTTGCAAAATTTCTTTTTCAATTTTTACTTCTTCTTAATGTTTGATGTTTTCCTTCGCAAATATGGTTGAGCCTCCTCTAGCTTTTCTTGCTGGATGGATGGCGTGGTACCTGTGATATTATAGGATTCTAAAGAACTAATCTTTTTTCTTATCTTCTCTATATCTAGGAAAATTTGTAACTCTGGAATTTGTTGTAACATCCCATTTGCATTCCAATTGGCGTTTCTGAATGTGTTATTCATTCTTATAGATTAATACATCATGGAGGTGATTTTATTCACTGCCTCTAACTTCTTTAGAATTTTTTCAAGAATTGGGCTTTAGCCGTTTTTCTTGTTACTTGCTGTTTCCCGCTGTTCTACAATCAGTGAGTAGGTTTTTAGGGTGGGTGAAGATCTCTCGCCATCACTTTGATCGAGCGATCACTTTTGCGCATCTGTCAGCCTTGTAGCCAAGGCTCCACAAGTTTCAATATCTGTTGTATTGATTTTCCAAATGTTATTGATCAGTATTACAACTTTTTATTCTTTTATAGTCAACGATTTGAGTAATGACTGAATAGTACCATATTCATTTATGCCAATAATGTTGATTGGTGTTGGTGCCTTTTCCTTAATGTTGGTAGGTTAGTTTTCCTGATCGGGTAAAATTTGCTGATTTTGTTTAATACACTTGATTTTGAAGTTCGATTTGATGCTAGATTTTCCGAAGAGGATTCTGCCTTCCTTTTTTTGCAGTAATTTTTTTCCTGTTCTATTTTAGGATCAGTCAGGTTCTTCTCTTAATTCTTCAACGTCAAAGTGGAACGCTGTAGCACACTGTTCCTTTGGTTTCTTGGATTGTAATACAGTTTTCCTACGGAACTCTGAAGCATCCTGCTCGTCCATTTCCGTTACTTGTAAGCGTTTTATTGGTTTTCATTTTCTATCTTAAGAGTTTTTACTTCATTAATTAACTCGTTGTCAACACTTCTAGCTGAAGATGTTGGTGATCTTTGCACTATGGAACTTCTTCCAAATGGGTTTTCAGAGTTTATTACCTCTGAAGTATTGCAGTCATTGGATATCGACGATAGAGAGCCCGCTTGGACACTGATCAAAGTCGCCGGCACTAGGTACCCATTTCCTTGCACTGTAATGTCTACCCCGTCCTATTTCGCGTCCACCATATTGGTTGTTGTATTCAGGGAACCACCCCTAGCTAGTTTGGTCCGCGAATGGTGTTTTATTTCCTAGCTGACAAGTCGGTTAGGGTTTACTTCTATCTGCGGTCTATCCGGGAACTGGGATAGCAATTCCACACGGGCCTGTACAATTAACTCACTATTTTCTTTCACAATAGTATGAAAAAAAAATTTGGGAAGGGACCACTGCAAAATTCGTCCAATCTTAATACTCAGTTAGGAATGGTGCACATTCCGCACTTGTATTACTACTATTGCAAGTTGCAGAAATCGTTAATATGTTAGTTAATATCAAATTATTGTTTCTTAATATCTAATTACAGTTTGATAATCCTCACAATAAAAATTTACTGTAATGTTCAAGTAAGATCAAACAAAACAATTTTAATCAATAAATAACGACAATTAATAAAAAATTAAAATCAACATCAATTGTTACTGAAATAATAGTTAACGTTACAGAGAATGTAATTTACTTATTTTACTGTGAATAATAAATGTTATAGAGTTAACAGCTACATAATTTATAAGACACTACCAATTACAAATATTTTATTTACCTCAACATACTCGTAAAATAAAAAAAAATACGAGAATCGTTTAATAGTAATTAAAAGTGTCATCGAGGGCATTCTTCTGTTTTGTCTTAGATTTTTGTTCTTTGTTTTATTTAATGTATATTTTAATTAAAATATAAATAAATTATTGGGTTATTTACAAATATTTGTTTGTGAAATAGATTTTAATTGGATAATTAAGGCGTTTAAGTAATCGCCCTGTCAACATTCATTTAATGTAAAAACTCGAAGTCATGGTCGTTCATAGTGTAATATTCAAATTTGAAACCGATTAATTTTGAAATTAATGGAAACACATGTTTTGTTATAGGTAAATTTTAATTGAAATTTACGTAATATCTCACGATTATTAATTAAGTTTCTATTTTATAGGGGAATTTTCACAATTAAAGAGGTGTACAAATTTAATGAACACAAATTGCACAAAAATTTACCATACAGATATCATTTTCCACATTAGTTTCAGGGTGCTTTTAAGATTTCAGTCGACTGAGCAGATTTTGCAGCATTGCTTTCAAATATTATTTCTGCAGGAAAATACTCGCTTTTGGGAATTTAAAAAACTAAACTTAGAGGACGAGAACTGACTTTTTGCCCTGGAATGTCCAAATAAATAAAAGACATAGTAATAAATAGTAGTATATATATAAGACATCAAAATAGTAATCATAAAGAAGAATTGATATAAACCGAACTACCAGATTCACCGTGGCACACAGCAGGAATAGATTTGTTTTATTTTAAAAACTCGACTATTACTCCAAATATGTTGAAATGATATTATTGGAAGACACATCAAGTTTCATGACAATAAATCATTTAAAGTCTATATTTTCAAGACGAGGAATACCACAAATTATATGAAGTGATGTGGGGTCCGCAATTTAATTGTAAATTGTTTGCAGATTTCTCAAAACAATATAATTTTAAACAAATATTGTCGAGTCCAAGATATTCAAGAAGTAATGATTTAGTTGAACGTCATATACAACTCTCAAAAAAATATTAATGAAAGCAGATGAGGATAGTAAAGATATCTACATTGCATTGTTGGAGTTCAGAATTACAGCTATAGCACATGACATTCAATCACCAAAAAAAAAATAATTTATGGAAGAAATGTTCGGGAATTCTTACCATCTTACCAAGCTAAAAGAAAAGCACTTAAATCAGAAGGAAATTTTTGATCGTAACGAATAAATACGAATGAGTTCAACAAGGGTGCAGAATTCAAAATTCAAAATGAGAAGCAGAAATTGTAAGAATTAGGAGTAATCATAGTAGATCGTAATCTTTATCATCTGAAATGTGATACTTTAAGTCAACCCTTTGCATATGATCCAAGAGATGTAGCATTAGATAATAATGATAAACTAAATATAACTAATAATGTACTGATTGAAAATTGTATCACGGACAGTAATATTACAGATAATGATCCAAATATAATTGAAAATGAAAGTTACGACAAAAGCAGATGTAATTTTAGTGCTAATAATACTGAAGTAATAGACACACAAATACTTGTTTGGAAACGGAAACTAAAAATTAAAGAAAGGAAGATGTGGTATATTATAGTAAAAAAGTTGGGAGACAATAGAAGAACGATAGAGAACAGAAGAAAGAAGAAAATGCACTAGGGCAGACTAAATTAATGGCCTGTACCAAACTCAATAAATAACAACTCAATAATATTACAATATACAATTTAATGGTTTTAATTAATTATAATTGATCAAACATAACAAGTAAAGTATAAGGCTTTGCAGGAATTTTTAAGGATAAGAAGAAACAGGCTGTGTATACTATTTGTAAGAGAGGTACGTTAATCTAGCATTGTATTCTTCCAAATCTCCTGAATTTGGGCTCATAAATATTCTCTGTTTGTCGGTTCCCTTAGTGAGACTTCTCATTTAACATTTCCCCATAGAATCTCGGTTCTAGCGAAAAACCATGTAATCATCAAAATTTTGATCGAGCATTTCGATATACATATTTAAGGACATTCATATTCCATCGATTTTGCTATGATGCATTATCTTTCTTTTGGCATACCATTACCAAGGTTTAAGCTCCTGGTTCGTGAACGTCTTACGTACGGTCTTTAGTTACCTCCAATCCTGTTGGATTTGTAATGTACATGGAAAATCGGTTAAGAAATAGCCTAGTTGCAAGTAGGAACTTAAGAACTTCATTTTAAATATATTTTAGAATCCCATTTTCATCGAACATGTCGAATTTCATTAAAATCGTTTAAGAAATAGTCAAGTTATCATCAATATATCAGTTGTGTATCTCGAAAGAGCTAATTGGGCCCTATGTAACGGTTAAGATTTTTCTTTTTTCCTTTTTTTCACTTCAATGGCGACGATTTGCCCAAATACAAATATTTTTGTAAGGAACACCACGATTTTTGTCTCATTAAAATCTGTATGCAATAATAGCGAAACGGAGGAACACATATCTTAGCATGAAAAGCTCAAGATATTAAAGCTAAAGGCGTAGAAGTTCTACCTCAAAATATTCTTCAGAAAACCTTTTTATTAAATATAAAGAATGTAATAGGTTTTATAAATTTTCTAAACAATAACGATCTTTTTAGTGGTATATTCAATTTCAATAAAAACTTTAAAATGTTAGTTAAAAATCATAAGAAGTACTCTGCCGTGGTAAATAAGAAAGCGGTAAGTTTTTATAGCTTTGGATAGTTCGTAGCAAAATGCATCTTTTGAAATTAACAGAAAAGCGGTATCTCAATTAGAAAATGCCTAAAACACAATAAGAAACCATTGCGTATCTCAATTTTCAAACATTAATCTAAGCAAATACGGCGTATCTATAATTTAGTAAGCTTAGAAGCCGTAATTCAATAAATGGCTAATTCTATTTAGACATTCCCAATAATTGTCTAAACTAATCATAAACAATAATATCGTAAATCAGAAATACTTAACAATAACAGCGGTAACTTTTCCATCCTGTGTAATGCGCCTTTCTCACTAACAAAAACATAGTTACCGCTCGAATCAGCATAAATTTCAACAATATTTAAATAGTACTACCAAGCAATATAGCGGTAACTTTTCTGAGCAAAGAGAATTTGTGCTTATATGTGCCGTTTTTGCTTAGTAAAACCTAGATACGGCTCCATTCGGGTTTATTTCCAACGTTATTTTAACGGAAACACTAAACTATAAATTAGTTACCTTTATTTGAGCTATGAGATGAACCTTTTTCGCTAAGCAAATGATAGATACGGCTCGACTAAGTATTAATTTCTAATTTAATTGAGAACTTTCTCATATAAAGTACCGTTATATTTTTGCTTGTTTAAACAATAATTATAATGTGCAGGCGGGCTCAGTTCGATATAATTTCGTATAACTCGGGTGTTGATTTTGTATGTGATCAAGTGATTTTGGTTTGTGCATAGTGATGAATGATAAGTTATGAATAAATTATGTTAAGTGTTTAGTTTGTCCGGTTTAAAAACAAAGCACATCCATTTTACTTGTTACAAGCTTGAGAAACGTTTTCCTTTTAAAGATCAATTTTATTTTATTCTCAGATTCAGGAAACATGTCACAAAGGAAAACACAAATGATACTGGCGAAAAAAAACAAATTACTAAGAAAAAAATTTCGAAAAGAAACAAAATTGAAAATCAACATTGAATCCATTGACCCTGAATTTTTTCCAACCGACGATGAATCAGATGACGACCCCGAAGTGCAATATCAAAACGAGCAAACGATTGAAACATCGACGGCAAAAAATTATGAGCCAGTAAAATTATTACAAAAGGATATAATATCTATTAAAGAATCAGCTGATGTCTTGAGAAAAGGAAACTCTCCACCAATTGAATTGGCATCCGTACCAATTGACACAATGAAAGAAACTTTGACAAATGATATTCAACCAAATTGTTATAGAAGTGCCAAACACACAGCCTTTTGAAAATATCTCTGATATAAGGCGAAATTATATTAATTCACCGACTTTAATGGAATTGGTATCAATATCAACTAGAGAAATTGAAAACAAAACATTGACAACAAGCACACTTCAATCGAGAATATTAGAAGAAGAAACAGCACAGCATTTTGAGGATAACTGGTAGTTACTAAGTTAAATACAATCGAAGAGTTTGCAACTTTTAAAACTAACGAGGTAATAGCCAGAGACAATTGTTTAAATGTAGATACCACAGAGGAACAAGTATTAAGATGACCGAAAATGATATATTGACGGGGTTGGACCATTTAGGGGAATAGGAAGCAAACGAGTTAATGGCGTTGGAGAAAAACTTGAATTCGCATAACACCGAATAAGCAGCAATAGATTATACCAAACCGAGGACAGTAAGGTAAAGAAAGAAGTATGACACATCAGAAAGAAAGAAATTCAAAAAAAAAACTAAAACAAATAGTAAAACATCCACTTCAACCACCGTGTGTATGCAAAAAGAAGTGTCTGCAAAATATATGTGAAGATCATCGTAAGGCGTTAAACGATTCATTCTGGAAGTTAAATAGTTCGGATAGGAAATCGTTCATGTTACATAACACATCATCTCAACCAGTAAAACAAAGAACAGTATAAGAGAATCATTAGATCAACTGTACCGCAGGCAAAAATCTTTTTCCTATACAGTCAAAACTCGATTATCCGGGACCGAATGTTTCCCGGATAATCAAATATCCCGGTTGATCGAATTTTTCTGTTTTATAAAAAAATACACAATACACAGGTAGATACATATATGCTAAACATAGATACAACACTGTTGCCAAAATTTAACGAAAAAAACAAAAATGAAAAATTAGTATAGCAATGGCTGGTCTCCCCCAGAATCCATGAGAGCGACCCCGAAGAGGGGATTTACCTGAGCAACAGGTGTACCACCTGGGGTATTAGTTTCCATATTTCTTCCCCTCATTGCTCATTTATAGGATACTGCACTCACCTCTAGTATTTCGCCGATGCTTCACATCGCTGCCCGGGTGTTACCACGTGGAGGTATACTAGACACATTTGGTGGTTTCTACATGGCTATAGACGGTCAACCCCTACCCTATTGAGACGCACCCAACACCTATAATAAAACTTAAGATTAAAAAAAAAATTGATTTGACATTTAGTTTTATATGGATTTTATGAATTTGAAGTTTTATTTATTTTCATATAGACATTTTTCTACAGTTCATTTAGCAGAAAAGACGGTATCTCAGAATAAAAAAATAAGACACTAAGTGAAAATGCAGTACCTCAAATAACTTTACTGTGTATTTCTGTGTAATTAAATGATCATTATTATCGGTTGCCCATGTCCGTATTCCAATCGCTACGAGTACTCTGCAGGAGTGGTGTCTGATCAAACTGTGTTGGGTTCGGAGTAACCACCAGTGGCAGTATGAACTATACTCGCTACAACAGCTCACAATACACTCAAACTTAGTAGATCTTCTACTGCGTCCAAAACCGGTTATAAAAGCTACTTCTTCATTCAAAAATGAACGCTGTCATTTTAATGTAATCAACTTTTAGGTGAAACCTAATTGGTATGATTAAACATGTTCTAATCGAGTCTGATGTCTAAGGCAACGATTTTTTTTAACGAGGTTTGAGAACTCGGCACACGTCTTAGGTAGAACTAATTTTCGTGTCCGACAGAACAATCCAAGACGTGGTTGTAAATGATCATCAGCCAAATTAAAACCTGAGAACTTCCTCAGCTAAGTGTAGTTGTAGTATGCGACGTGGCTAAACCTATCAGGACAACTATCAGTTTACAAGAAAGCGCATCTCTAACTATAAGCTTGAATACATCAAGCTCAAGCCGTATTTGGTGTTGGACGCGCGAGTCTTGTTATCTCAAAACCTGATTAACAAAATGACTGGCTTACAATTTTTACAAAATAAACTTGCAACATACACATATGTAGTACCTAATCCAATAAATGAAGCTAAGAACTTCCTTAACCATTCCAAATACCTTTGTTTTGTATTTTCATTAAGATTCTCTAGAACTTTCTCCAACTGTAATATTTAATAGAACTGTATCTTAATCTGAAATGACCCATATCCCTCTGATTGTAATGTGGATGCTAATTCTAACCAGCAGCTCTGAGGTTCAACGGAGGTTATATTAACCTTGGTAAAGTACCTATATATATAAATGCGGGAAGATGTGAAGTTATTGTTTTTTTTCATTTGCTTCGCTGATCCTGTGTGACTGTGAAAGAACTGGTTTAGCTATACCTGGGTGGTTTATCCAAACTATGTAAAAGTACAAACTGCATATGTTCACGTGTGGCCCTATTTCAAGTCAATTTTTGACGTTTTCCGATCCAAAAAGAATTTCCTGATTACTTGAAAGAGCATTTCACGGAAATATTCGAGTAGATGTTCCGTCAAGTTCACTTTGGGTTGCAAAAACCGTTCAAATTGGAACAAATATTAATTGTTTTTAAAGCACAAATGTAGATTTTAGTTTTTTCTATAGTCTAACAACAACCTATGTGGTTATTTTAAATAAGCTAGTTCCTTATTTTAAAATTATAAAAATGCACCTTTTATGAAATGATCTAGGCCAGACTTGTCCAAAAAATGAGGATTTTCATAATAAATACTGGACAACGCGGTAATTATTTATGTATCCATCTTCAGTGACTCTGGCATCTGTAAATTTTTCAACAGCTATGGTAGTAATTGATTCGTCCAGTTCTTTATCTTTCTTTCTGATGTGATATTGGGGACTTGGAAGTGTCGAGAAATGCATATTGATGTATGTCTCGTCATCCATTACGATACAAGAATATTTCCGGTCGTTCAACCATTTGTTAAGATTCTTTGCTCGATCTATCCCTCTATTGAATTGTTCAACACTTCTTTTTGGGATTTTGACTTCTTATGTATTCGTAGATTATTTCTGGTTTTAGCTTGTTCCACCATCGATTTAGTTGTTTTGGCTTTTCTGGCCAAATCCCGCACAGATATCGCAGGATGTTTGGTAATGACGCTTACAGTTTTCTGATCCAACATTTTATTTCGAGTACCTTTCTTTGCTCCGGATCCGGGCTTAGGTGATACAGAAAGATTGAAATGAAATTTATTTTTTACATTTGTTACCGTATTTGTTACCAGGAAACACCAGCAAATTTATCAATTTTTTTATTAGTATACTCTGGACGATCATTGCACAATCTAATTATTAAATCACGATTTTCTTATTCTGATTCGTCCATTTCGAAATAAATAAAAAATGCACAATTTGACGTTTATTCATTTTTTTTCAATTGTTTTTCTACAAAATAACGGTACTATTTTTTTCCTTTGCGCAGTAACCCATGTGATAATATAAATTTGGGAATCACAAATTTCATTCGGTACACATAATATAACCCCTTGTTGAGAGTGCAGAATTCATTTGCCTATACCCACCTTACATGTCAGTACTATAGGCTGGTATGAATCAATGCAATGTGCAAGTGGTCTTCGTAGGTCATAGACTCTCATATTAAGGAAAACGGCCATTTGAAAATATATTCGAGAAGAAATTCCACCAATTTCTCGTTCGATCGAAAAAAAACGGTTAAAATTTATCAATCATAAAAATTTACATCGTTATTATTACAATCGTTCGACACAGCAGTAGTTTATTTAGACTGTGGTAAGTAAAGTAAAATCTACTTGTGGGTGAAAAATACAAAACAGAGTTAATTTAACTACTCCAACGTCAATTAATTGTAATACATATTAACCTCGCACATAAGTTAATTTGATGTATAATTTAGTAAACGCCGAGGAAATAAATTAACCTAGCTAGTTTTGAATTTTGAAAGATGCGTGATTCAAATTCACACAAGCGATTTGTTGCTAAATTAACCAAAACCTAGGTTATTATTACTAAAACCAATTAAACTAGCTAAAGTCGCTCAATTTTTTTTTCAGTGTAGTTTATTTCAGTTGTCATATTTTGTCGTCAATCTGACACTTTTCACGAAAGTTGAGAGCTAACTTTAAAGTTACTTCCAAGTTGAATAAAATTTTAAAAGGTTACTTATCAATTAATATATCTCATCAAGTGCTCATTGTAATTGATTCTTCAAATTAAAACGAAGCAGGTTCGTTTTGAAATATCCGCATTCCACATATTATAGTAACCAAGTCATTGCCACTATTCTGCTAAATAATTTATAAAATTAAATGAATGTTTAGCTACACAAAAAATATCGACTATCACTACAAATCCGATACAGCAATTAATCAACAATTAAAATCCAATTAATTAAACAATTATGATTATAAGAATCAATATAGCGCCACCAAATCATTTGTTGTTAATTGAGTTCAAGTGCAAAACCATTTGTTCATCGAGGATTATACAACATCATTAATTTTCATATGATCAATTTACTACATAAAGTAAATAAGTATGTAAGTGATTGCGCATATTATTATAATGAAACTTGAATATCGCGCAAAAGATTTATGTGTATCGATCGCGCAAACAGGCAGCAAAAAAACAAAAACCAAATAATTACCATAATCTGATAATCCGATTAAAAATTAATTTATATAATATCATGTATTTCAACTTGTGCACATACTATACAATAAAATTGTAAAATTAATTACGGTAATTAATTTTAAAACAAATAATTTGTTTAGTTTATCTTAATTTTATTAATTTGATTTAATTTAGTGATTTGTTTTATTTAAATGCGCAAACTAACTAAGACGTACTCGGGGACATCGTTGGTGCACAAGAAGGGTGACGCAACTCAAAAAAGTTGATTTTTTAGAAGAGCAACATATAATCTTAATTTCAGTCAATCACACTCTGGCCGTTATTTTTTGAGTTTTCATTGTATCATTCTTTCCTATATAGGTATATATTTAGCTACTCATTTCTGGAAATAGTGTTACTATTGTGATCCTAATTATTGTTCGATTACAAAGTGAATATTGCCATTTAATCCTGAGAGATTACACCATTATAGATTAGAAATTGATTTTAACTGTTTAGAGCTATTTTATAAATTCAATAGTCATAAACAATTTACGATGAATTATAACTTTAAAAATATTTCAGGATTGCATATGTTTTTAGAGAATCTGTACTGGGATGAAATTTTTAATCATAAACGGAGCGATGTTGATGGTTTAGTTGATGCATTTTATTGTGTTCTATTTAAGGATTTTGATAAATATGTGCCTAAAAGTTATAATCGGAAGAATAACCATCCAACATGGTTTAATAATAACTTGATCAATTTAAGAAATAGGAAGAAAAAGCTCACAAGCTTGCTAATTTAAATGGTGATAATTTACTTTATATTAATTTATTCCGCCAGTTACGTCGAGATTTCGATAATCAGCATCGGCTCGCTTACAGAAGCTATATCTCAAATCTTGAAGATAATTTGTCGGTGGATGCTAAGTTGTTTTGGACATCGAAAGTTTTGAAGCGTTTGAGTCTAGAAGTCAGCTAGATGTCATTTTTTTCAAATGTCAGCGGTTTTTATCATTTTTTTCTAGAAAAATGTAAGGTTATGTGTTTCTTCAGGAGAGAAAAGATGATTACTCATCCTTAAGATATTAATAATCAGCCGCTCGAAAGAGTAACGACATTTAAGGATTTGCGAGTCATCTTGGACCATCAGTTGATTTTCCGGGATCATATTAACTTAATTGTAGCTGAGTCTAATAGTTTGATTGGCTTCGTTCGTCGTGACACGCAGGTTTGTACTATTCTCTTCTACGGTCTAAACTGGAGTAGTATATTGATCGAATTGAACGAATATAAAAACCATTAATTCTATACTTGCTGCACAAAATGAAGTGGCTGTTTGATCCTGAACTTCCAATGTGACAGAATATAGGGAATTTACTACCTTACACACAGCGCTGTAAAATTGTAAATTTGGAATCTCTGATTGAAATTCGTAAGGTTGCGGCTTCTATCTTCATCGCTGATATTTGAAATGGTGCAGTTGATTTCACTGAATTTCTTGCCAATATTGATATTCGTGTGCCCTTGTAAACCAGTTCGGGTCAAACATTTTATTTTATTTATTCTCAAATCTTTCACGTTTAAAATTGTGAACATAGTGAATATAGTGAAAGTGTTCAACGTGTGTTTAAAGGGAGTGAAACAAAATGACCGACCTCGCAACCTTAAAAAAAAGCGTGCTAGTATTAAAGGCAGCGTAACTGATAAATTATTTAAAGGTTATAAATAAACAAACCCAAGCCGAAAAGATTGAAGTGAGGTTATCCAATATAGGGCGCCTACGCTAAGTTAAGTTGCTGAAAATATCAGAACCTATCTTTACCGGTGGTTACACTGATTGGAATCATTCTACGATCTATTTTGCTCCACGATACATGACAACCCACGAATAACACCTTATCAAAAATTACAGTATCTGAAAGGCACACTAAGTTTTGAAGCCGCAGGATTGCTAAATCAGTTTAGCATATGCCAATAACATTGAGGCGTTTAAGAAGCTCAGAGAAAGGTACGACCGAAAGAAACATACTATTTTCATGTTTATGAAGAAGTTTATGAGTCAGCCATCCGTTACAAAAGCGAACAGCGCACACTTGAGAAGAATATTAGATATATCCGTGACCTAAAAGCACTGGTGAAAGTGCAAATTCCAGAGATCATTGGTTGATACACATCTTAACAGCAAAACTAGATTAAGAAACCATTGGATTGTCAGCGCAATCATCGGTCGGCTAACACCAAATTACAAACTTTAAAGGAGTTCTACGAATTCTTCAGCCAACGATTCGATGTATTAGAATCGTTACGCAGCTTAAATTGACGAATACCACCACCACCACAACAATCAAATCTTTATAATGTGAAAAGCCACATCACTGCCACTTGCTAAAAACTCAGAATCGTTGATTTAATTGTTTAAATAACAACCATGATATTTTCAATTGTAAGTCAAAGTTTAGATGCAAATATTGCGGAAGAAAACACTACATGCTGATTCATGAGAACCAACCAGAGAGTTCCAGCATTTCAAATCCAGCTTCGCAAAACGTCAATTATTCAGCCCAAGTGGGGGACTGCAATACTACCCACGGCACTGGTAAAGTGGTGAATATTTCATATATGATGGGTTCAAAAATAAGCAGACGTGTCGCTTCACGTCACTTACAATCGGATGGGCTCTTATGAAAGTCCTGGGAACTAGAAAATGTCAATTCAACAATGGCCAAATTTTCAGAAGAAGAAATTTTCTGTGAAACGCATTTTAGAGAAACCAATAAGATTGATACTACATGCTGCTTGGTCGTTCGTTTGCCTTGTAAAATATCACAAACCATTTTAGGCGAAACATTAGATATTGCAATCCAACGATTGCGTGCAATCGAAAAGATGTTCACCGGAAACGCCACATATGCTGTGCGGTATAAGGAGTTCATGAACGAATATTTATCATTGGGGCACATGATACTAATACCGAGATAAGAACATAAGGCTAAAATCACAACAGGACGGTACGATCATCCTTGTTTGTAATAATATTGCATTTCAGAGAGTTTCAAAAAACATTCATCCCGATGTTGAGAAAATATTTCGATAATACGCAGATATAGTAACATATGCTACCGCGAGTGCATCTTTCCTGACAAACCAGAACATTTAATGAAGCCGCAGCACGTAACAGGAAAATATATTCAAAGGCAGCAAACCACATTAACAAAAATATTTACGTAGATGACCTGATGTCTGGTGCTGTTCCGTCGAAAAAACCAGACATAAATCAGCAAATAATTACAATACTTTCAAAATCAGGCTTTACTCTGAGAACATGGTTAGCCCATGATAAATATATAATAAATCAAATTGATCATGATTTAAATGATGCATGAGAACTCGAAATCGAACAGTCCCAGGCAATTAAAGTGCTCGGATTATATTGGAGCCCAGTAAAAGATGTTTTTCAGTTTCGTGTTCAATTAAACGATCAACCTATTATGACCAAACGAAGCATCTTATCTGAGACGAGCCTCCTTTTCGATCCATTGGGATGGTTCGCACCAGCCACCGTCTGTTTATGGACCCAACATTTTGGGATGGGACGAACAATTACCATATAACCTAATTACCGAACGGCTCACCATTAGAAACTACCTACCTAACGTCGAACATTTTGAGATTCCCACATATATCAATACCAATTGCCCTACGAAACTAGCGTTTCACGGATTTTTAGATGTCTCCAATGGCACCTATGCAGCGGTGGTATATGCTCGAGTTACAATTTCAACAGGAGAAAGGAAAATATAATTATTGTCAGCAAAAGCGAAGGTCTTACCTGTTGAACAAATATCCATCTATTTACTGGCTTGAGTTGTACGGCACAGTACTCGTAAAAAAGCTGTTATTTACCATAAAAAATTCACTACAAAATAAAATAAATGGAATGTACGCTTGGACGGATTCTATGATAGTTCTGGAATGGTTTTCGACTCCTCAAAAAAAAGTAGAAAGTCTTTGTTGGTAACCGTACGGCCGAAATTCTCAATGTCTCTTCACAGCGAAATCCAGCAGTTAGTGCTAGTAGAGGTCTAAACGCAGAAGAAGTCGCCGATTGTAAACTGTGGAGGAACGAACCGGGATGGCTTGCAAACGCTCAAGTTTGGCCTATCAAAAACCCTTCCTGTTCAAACCTACAAGAAGAAGCACACACTTATTCGTTATCAATTCAAATCCCAGAGAACACACTGCTTGATCACCTAATTGGGAAATATTCAAGTTTTAATAAACTGTTACTAAAAACATACTTTCAGGCACAAGGTAAATTGCTTCACACGACAAAACTACATACGGCAGAAAAACTAATATTCAAGCACTTACAGAACAAGGAATTTAATGACGACATTGAACGTTTGAAGCTGAAGAAACCACTATCACCCATAAGTCGTCTCAAATTCCCGTGGCGAAAATTCCCGTGGTCGACAATTACATTCTGGAGCTACCTTAATGATGGCAACCTTATGTTCAAAGTACTGAATCGTAGGTTGCAGAACTTTAGTCCGAAGAGTCATACACAAATGTATTTGATGCGTCAAATAAACAGCAAAAGAGTTTAATCAAATAGTGGGTGATTTGCCAAATGCAAGAATGGAATTCATCAGACCACTCTAAAAAGTAGGAATTGAATATCATAAGGGGAAGAGGGCAAAAAACATATAATATATGGCTACCAAAGCTGTGCATATAGAGTTACTCTCACATCTTACCACAGAAGCATTTATCGGATCACTTCGTAGATTTATTGCGCATCGAGGCATATGTAGCGAAATATACTGCGACAACGATTCCGCTTTCTTCGGTGCTTCATCCAAATTGATTGAGGTGTACACATTTGTAAATGGAAATGCTAAGACAATTTCCAATAGACTATTAACAGATCGAATATCCTTCAAGTTCAATTCGCCTATAGTTCACCAGACTTTGGTGGGTTATGGGAAGCGACAGTTAAAAGTACAAAATTTCATCTCAAAAGGGTTACAAATTTGCAAATACTTACCATAGAAGAGATGTCAACACTTGCCGAAATTGAAGCCTTATTAAATTCTAGGCCAATTTGTAGCAGGGCATTTCTCAATTGGGCGGCCTACCACTCAATTACTATCACACGATTTCAGAGATGTCAAGTTATCAAAATTAAACTGATGGCAACTTATACAGCAAATGGCCCAATATTTTTTGGAACAATGGCAGCAGGAGTACCTGACGAATCTTCAAAACAAAAGCAAGTGGCAAAGACAAAAGCTTGTCTTTATTCAAATAGTCATTGGGCAGAATCATTGAAGTAATATGTACTTCAATGATTCTGCCCAATGACTATTTGGATAAAGACAAGCTTTTGTCTTTGCCACTTGCTTTTGTTTTGAAGATTCGTCAGGTACTCCTGCTGCCATTGTTTCAAAAAATATTGGGCCGTTTGTTGTATAAGATGCCATCAGTTTAATTTTGATAACTTGACATCTCTGAAATCGTGTGATAGTAATTGTGTAGTAGGCCGCCCAATTAAGAAATGCCCTGCTACAAATTGGCCTAGAATTTAATAAGGCCTCAATTTCGGCAAGTAACGTTGACATCTCTTCTATGGTAAGTATTTGCAAATTTGTAACCCTTTTGAGATGAAATTTTGTAATTTTGTACTAGATCATAACATCAGAATGGTTACGCTAAAAACAACGAATGTTGGGGACAGCAAAACTCATCACAATATCACAAATCCAGCGATTACAACTTATAACCTAAAATCATCAAATTGTAACCTAGCAACACATTTTATAAATTCAATCATAATATTTAACCACTTATCTTATTAACTTGTTACTTTAATATTTTATTATTATTCAATGTCATTTCAATTGAAATTTATTAACATTTGTTAAATTAATGGTGAAAACAGGCGTGCATAATTCTGCGAGCAGTGCAGAAAATTAAATTTAGAAAATATTACTTCATATGGAATGAAACACATATATTCTTAATGTATACAGAACGATGCAAGTTGTCTCTATTTCTAATTTCCCTGCAAATTACTCACAGCTGACAACATAAGAAAAATACAAAATGTTTACTTACTTCACGGTGTACTGTTTATTGTTTTCTGAAATTTTTGTCAATACATATAGCAAATATTGAGTAAAGATGGAGGAAGCCATTATACATTTTGTTCAGCAAAATGAATTCATTTTTAATAAAACACATTTTAATTACAAAAATGTTTATCTAGGAGATAAGAAATTCTCTGAATTATCAAATAAATTAGGAATGCCAATTAAGTAATGTTTATATTTGATTTCCACAAACACCATACACACATTATAAATATGTAAATCAATTTTTGAATCTTGTAGTGGACAAACTGAAAGCACGCTGGAGAACGCTGCGGGACAAATTCTTAAAAGAAAGAACCAAACGACATACCAAAACCTCAGGTGATAAAGCACCGCCGCCGCCAAAAAAAAGTGGTAGTGGTTTGATTCCATATCATTTTTAAATGATTTAGACAAACCAAATGAAACATAAGTGATTTACCTATTTATTCTAAATTAATTTGATTATTTATCCCAAACATTCGACATTCGAAGATCCGGATCAGAATTCGACTATTGATATTGAATGGAATGAAACTAGTACATCAAATTCTAGTTTTCTTGAGTTAGAGTGCGCAACGACCACAAATTTGGACAGTAGTAGTCTTTCACCATCCCCCAGACCAAAAGCTAGCCCAAAATAATGGAGCCAGAACAAGCAGCAAAAACTCCTGTGCGACTTTTTTTGACGCTTTGTGTGAACAAGTGGAGAGCGCATGCATTTCACCAGCCGAATTTGGCAAATTGTAAATTGAACTACTAAAAGTGGTGAGTGGCAATTTTTATAAAAATTAAATACATTTTCGAATTAAGCTTTATTTAGTTTTTAACATTTTCTAAATACTGTTTGAAAGCATCTCTAGTTTTTGGTATATTCATATTTCCTTCAAAAATCTGATGTCCGAAACCACTCTGTTTGAAAATGCCACCGTCACTCTGGTTCCCAAATGCACCAAAATCTACCGTCGAAAATTAGTAGTTTCTATCACAAGCAGCTAGCAAAACAATACTGTGATAGTTTTTATAGTTGTATTATTGGGAGCCAGAGTGTGGTGGGCATTTTATACGTATGTGCTTGCCATCGATTGCACCAACGACATTTAGCCTTCCCGTGTTACTGTAAAACTGAGACAGGTACAGGTAAATTCCACTCGGTTCATCTCAAATTATTTGGCATACCACCAATATAATTTCACGCACGGTAGACATGCCGATGCGGAAAGACCACGACAAAATCTGCCATGCTGCACCATGGGCCAAATATCTAAAAGTCACAATTAATTGAATTAGTTTAATATCGACATCATATTCATTTAAAATAGTATTAGTTTACTTATACTAGTGTCAAAACCAATCTAAATTCGGGATGTATTGGATCAAATTAATTCGAATAACATTTTGTTTTTGGAATTTATTTTTTAATAAATTATGTAAAATTTCAAACTCCCTTATTCCCATCCTAGTGGTGGTTTCTTCTACTTTTCGATCTAGTTTGAGCATTACACAAGTTTATTATTTTTAAAAATGCTAAATAGCTTAAATAAACCAAAATTAGTTTATTAAAATGATCATACTTGGCCACATTCATTCTATAGAATCATAAGCGGATATTTTACAACATAAACTCACCTTCATCTACATCATATGATGTACGACACAAATACTATTGTATACAATAACCGGTCATTCTTATTTTTTGTTATTACATTGCTTACTGTATTTAATAAATGTTCCTATTCTTGCTATTTTTTCAAGTTAGTTGAATTTGGACCGGCATAATTATTACACTAAATAAAATCTAAAAAATCTAAGAGCTAGATAAAAAAACAGGTACCGGACTAAGTTTGAACGCAGTCCCGCAATTTCGTAATTTCGATGAGCACAAAGAAACATTCGAAAGTTACAGCAGCACTTTATTGGTTATGGAGTTGACACTGATAGTAGAAAGCGTGCATATTTTTTGTCATGGGTTGGTACAAGCGTATATGAATTGATTAAAAATATCTTCGGTGATCCTAAGGTGGAAGAAAAATGGTTTGATGACTTAGTAGATAAGTTAAAAAATCAAGTAATGAAGAAACCAGATCAAACTTACGCGTCTTGGATAGCTGATTTACGGGGTGCCGCGCAGAACTGCTATTATAGATGCGCGAAATGCAAAGAATTTTCGTTGATCATGAGGTTCGTGACATACTTATACGCCGCGTGGCACCGTTCACACGGCTGCGTTTCAATTAGAAGGTCACATTTTAGCCAAAGTTTTAGTCCTCGCGGAAACCTATGAATCAACACAAACAGTTACCATACTCGATGTCGTTCAAGAAGCCGAAATCGTGGACAAGGAACGAACCGGTCCAACTCTAAATCGAGTAGATCATGCCCTGGATCCTGGATGTCTTACACAGCATCAACGAAGTGATTGTCGGTTTCTTTCGGCAAAGTATCATAATTGCGGAAAGGTCGGTCACATAGCCTCCGTGTGTGATGGAGCGATCAATAACGGAATAGAGTAAGGTCACACTACAATTCTAGAGTAGAGGTTAAAAATGTCGATAATCCGTTCGAATTTAATAGCATCCAAATTTTGGAATTATCAGAGTCATCCGATGGTGTGGTATTCAATGAAGTTTTGGAACTTGATACCGATACAACGTGTTAAATGGTTTGTCTAAGTGGGTACAAACAGTTATCGGATGCGCCGGTGCATCAATCAATGCAGAGCCTACGAACATACGGGAATAATACACACCTCCCTGTTAAAGGTGTTCTGGAAGTGAAGGTCGATTACGACGGTAGCAAATATTTACTACCGCTTCTATAGTTACCATAATAGTCAGGATGGATCAAACATTCTAGGAATGGATTGGTTTGATGCGTTTAATTTTGATCTCATCCAAAAGTCCACCACAGTTTCAGCCGTTAATTCCAGTTCGGACTGCAATTCAAAAATTCTCATTAAAGATATGTGCAAAAAATTTGATTATCTTTTTCAGAACACGCTTGGTTGCTGTGTAGGGTTCCAAACACATTTACAATTACGTGAGCATGCCTCGCCTAAGTATTTTTAACCTCGCCCCATACCATTTGCACAACTTGCCGAAGTAGAGAACGAGTTGGAAAGACTTCAATCGCAGGGGGTCATCAAGCCAGCGCAATTTAGCCAGTAGGCGACACCGATAGTAGTTACTACGAAATCTAACGGTTCAATACGCATCTGTGGGGACTTTAAGGCAACGGCAAATCCACAAATAGAAGACGATGGATTTCCAATTCCAAGAGCGGAAGAGTTGTTCCATAAATTACAGAATTACTCGAAGGTCAACCTATCCGATGCATATTTCCAAATCGAGCTGGATGAGGAATCGAAGAAGTTTATGGTGATAAGCACTCCAGCGTCTTCCACTCGGCGGGTCTAGCGCACCGGCCATATTTCAGCGTTTGATAGACCAACTGATTGCGGATGACATCATTGTTACGGTTTCAAATGAAGAGCATCATTTATGTAATCTGGAATCTCTTTTTGGACGTCTACATAAATTTAATCTATGGTGCAATTGAAACAAGAGTAAATTTTTCCAATCAGAAGTAGAATATTTTCGACACATAATTGATGCCGCAGGGATCCATCCAGCCTATTCTGGATTGAAAACCATTCAAGATTTAACACACCCATGTGATCTCAAGTAATTGGAAGCATTTATGGGTAAATGCAACTACTATAACAAATTTGTCATGAATTTTTCACAGATTTCTGCACAGTTAAATAAGTTGAGACGAAATGATGTTCCATTCGAGTCGGGTCGAGCTCAACAAGAAGCTTTTCAAACATTAAAGGATCAAATAATTTATACTGCAAAATTGGTTCACTTTCGAGACGACTAGCCGATTTTGCTGGCAACAGATGCCTCCAGATATGGGATTGGTGCTGTGCTTTCCCACCGATACCCTGATGGATCAGAGCATCCAACAGCATTCGCTTCAAACATGTTATCAGATTACCAAAAGCCATAAAGACAAATTGAAAAGGAAGCTTTGCCGATTATTTCCTGCTGTACGAAATTTAATCGGTACCTCTATGGCAGGCACTTCGAGCTTTTCACTGATCACCTATCATTAGTACCAATTTTTCGTCCACGCAAACAAATCCCATGGCTTATAATTCACGATTAAGTATAAGCCAACATCAAAACATGGTAACGGACAATTAAACGTTTCCCCAGTAGACGCGACAGTTATTCGACAAGCAACAACATAAAATCCGATTCTAAGCAGAGTTGTACACTACGTTTACAATGTGGTTGGCCTAGGGATTCTAAGATTGAAAAGGATATTGTACCATACTTTCGCAGAAGGTGTAGTCTCACAGTTCGTAAGGGTACCTTGTTGCTGCATACAGATTACGTCCGTGTGGTTATGACAACAGAACTCTGATCAAAGGTTAAGACTATCAAGTATAAATGTCACTGGGGTACAGTGCAAATAACGCAACTGGCAAGACGTTACTTTTGGTAGCCGAATATAAACAGAGACATAGCAACACTGTCAGTACATTGTATAGTCTGCCAAGATTCACAGGCAGATCGAAACAAGGAATTGGCAGCTTGGCCCGCTTCAACAAAACCTTGGGAACGAGTTCATTTGGACTTTGCTGGGCCATTCATTGAGAATATGTAGCTCTTTGCATCGACGCGTATTCAATGTTTCCCTACATTACAAGAATGCGGAGCAAAACAGCTGTTCAGACAATTCGATCGCTTCAGGTAATTTTTGGAATCGAGGGCATCCCTGATACTATTGTAACGGACAATAGTCCACAGTTTGTTTCCGGAGAGTTTAGAAAATCCTGTGAACTCAACGGAATTCAACATCTGACGGCGGCTCCATTTCATCCGGCATAGAATAGGCAAGTGGAAAGAGCGGTGGAGAAAATGTTATCCACGACCAAATTGCCTGACGAAGCGTTGACCAAGTTTCTGGTAACTTACCGTACAGACCAATCGCCTGTATTAAATGGAAAAACTCCTGTTGAGCTTCCTCACGGCCGACAACCGAAAACCATCTTACCTCTACATATTATAGCTAAAAGTCGAGTTTCAAAAAATAGAGGAATCCAAAGTACATACTCACAAAAAACTACTCAAGGGGTCCTAGATGGATACCGGAAATTTTCAAAAGTACTTGGCAAAATAGTCTATCTAGTGAAGACAGACCGCGGATTATGGAACAGGCATCAAAATCAGATCTGGGAACATATGGTGGAAAAGCGACCCGTAACAGAAAATAGGCGTCCTGCATCAGCTACCGGTCAATCAGTAAAGAATTTTGATATAATTATTAATTTCTGATTTCAGGGTACGAACCGACGATTCTAAGTACAAGTAGCGAGCAAGATGATATACCGCATGGGGGAAGACGACCACCTACAACGGGAAATACCGAGACGTTCCGAACGAGTGACGAGATCGGTTGTCAGATTTGCGCCTACCGAGACCTAAGTTAAACCAAGAGAAATTTAGAATCATGAGCGGATATTTTACAACATAAACTCACCTTCACCTAAATCATACGATGTACAACACAAATACTATTGTATACAATAAGCGATCATTCTTATTTTGTTATTATATTGCTTATTGTATTTAATGAATGTTCCTCTTCTTGCTATTTTTTCAAGTCAGTTGAATTTGGACCGGAATAGTTATTACATTAAATAAAACCTAATTGTAATTCAAAAATTAATATTTGTTTCATTAAAACAAACTTTACACATTCTTTCTAACTAAAATTGTTATTAAACACACACAAAAATTGAAAACGATCTGATACGTCCAATAGTTTATAACAATCTAACAGCTCGTAAAAAATTCCACTACCAACCAAAAGAAATGAAAATGTCGCAAAAAGATGCACGTGTGGTTCATATGAAGGTCTGCAAGCACTGCAGCATGCAGAAACTCTGTGCGTCTGTTTGCACCATTAGAACCTCATAAATGTTAAACCCGTGTCGGTAGTATAATAATTAGTACGTTTTATGTTATGTATTTAAAAGGTTTTAACCATCAATTGGTGATTGTATAAATTAAAAATGATTGTAAAACTTTTTCTTAATTCTAAAATTAATTAAAAATCAGCCTCTTGATCGCTGGACGCTGACCACAGAAGTGAACACACCAAATAAATATTTAATAACTAGTAGATTTTGCACATATTTATATTTGTTATACCGCCAAGAAATTAAAGTTATACCAGAAGATTATCAAGGAAGATAATAATATTTTGTTTTGAGTCTAGTGTATACACATTAATCGATCTTAAAAGCCGGATTACCCTAATGTGCATACAATTGTTGTGTACCGACGCTATATAAAATCAAGATCATATTGGACATGTTTATTGTTAAAATCTCTTCATTGATGGTGAAATAATCCTCTTATACATATAAAAACATATAAACCGACGCAGCAGTCCTGTATCATAATATTATACATATAAATATATGTCTTACCGTCATAATGAAATACAATAATACACTAAATTAAGAATCATTTGTGTAAAGTTATAATAAAGAGATCAAATCCCAAATTCATCACTTCATGACATTTTTATTTCATTTTAATTATTTTTTATTTATATTGTTGCTCACCCATATCCAACCCTAATCCTATTGTAATGATTTATCAAAACATGTACGATTATTGTAAAGGTTAAAAAAAGGAAAAGGATTTGTTGATATATGATGGAGTGTTTCATATGGTGTATTGTGGATATACAGACATGTGCTACAAACAATGGTATACAAAAATACAACTCATAGCCACCCACATATGTCACATCACCACATGTGTATTAATAATAAATTGAAACTGATTTAATGACGGCAAACAAACACGATTAAAGAACAAATTGAGTTAATTAAAATGGTTTTGAGATGGGGTTTAGCATTAGGTTGAGAGTAAATATTTCGGTGATGATTGAATTTAACTAAACGAATATAAACATATCGTTTAATAAAATTCAATCGATATGATACTATTATGAAAAGAGAAAAGCTCGGTTTTTCTATCCGAAATTATATTTATGCACCAATGAACACAGCGGAAGCAGGACATCGCTGGTAAATCCAAACAAAATCACCTGCAATAATGGAACAGATAACCAACCAAAAATTACGGCAGGTTCAAATTGGTCAGCACAAACGTCAATTAAACAAGGTCCAGAGGAATTTGAAGGGTAGTAAATGGTCGTGTAACTTCCAAAATTTTCTTATTTCGATAACTAAGAACACAACTTGTAAAGTAAAATTCAAATAAATTTAAAATTATTTTTGGCGTAATTGACTTAAACGTGCTTGAATTGGTAGGACAACTCATTTATGACAAAATGGGTTTATGGTTACCTTAGTTTAATAGATATAAACATACTTTATGTTTAATCTCAAACAGAGGAAAACGGATAAAAAATAAGCGGATTCTGCCCTCGTATAACCTACAAACCGTAAAAACCTATATGGTGCTCAATTTCATCGTCAACACGAAGTTGGACTATTACTAGAGGTTAAAGTGCCTCATGGAAAAGGTCGATGTCCGAATTCTATTAAAAACCAAATATGTATTTAAAGTAGCAGTGCTACCAGAATAGTTTTGATGAAGATTTCAGCTGAACTAATGAGACATTTTAGACCACTGGCGAGAAGACACAGAGCGGTGATAAAAATTATCGATGGATTTATAGAAAATGGAAGTGAATAAATCACTATTTAATTAGCAAAAAATAATTTTGGAACAGAAAATGAGTGGACAAATAATTTTGAAACGAATTTAATTTCATTTTTCGTTAAGTTGGTATAAAAAAAATAAAATTTTTGTTTAAAAAAATTGAAGTACATTTCATTAAAAAATGTGGTCCACATTCGATTAAAAAACAAATCGGGGAAAGAAGAGAAATGATTGTAGTGGGAAATTTGTTTTCTGTTTTTTATTTGTGTCTGCAAGGTTCACGACTCTAGACAATATTAGGTTAAGGAAATAGTATTGAAAGATTTTTGTTACTAGAAGGTGTTTGGTGTCATATATCGGGGAATGCAAGAACATTTAGATTGTAGATGGATTGCTGGCATCCATGCTGGAAATTTCGATGTCAAAGATGCATCTCGCTCTAGCCGACCAATCACTGAAAAAGCCGATGAAATCTTACAAAAAATCGAAGAAAACCGACGAATAAGAAGCCACGACATGGCTAAGGAATTAAATATGTACCATAAAACAGTTTTAAAATTTGAAAAACTTGATAGACCGAATTTCTATGCAATCGCTACTGAAACGCCACGAAATCGACTCATTTTTGAAGCAAATCATTAATGGCGATGCAAAATGGGTAAAATACGAGAATATCGTTTGAAAAAGATCATGGTCAAAGAAAGATGAAACACCCCAAACGACGTCAAAGCCAGGGTTGTCGTCCTTTAAGGTTATGCCGTGTGTATGGTGAGATTGGTAGAGAATAGTACATTATGAGGTTCTAGAACCTGTCACTACTATCAGTGAAAAAGAGAGGATAAAAGAAGGAAGGGTAGGTTGAAGGAAAGGGTGTTGTCTTCCATAGAAAAGATGTTGTCTTCCCTAATAGCAACGTCAAACCACACACATCTTTGATGATCCGGAAAAATTGAGAGAGTTTGGCTCAGGCCCGGCTCGAGGGGTGATCGAGATGTGCGGCCGCGCAGGGCGCAAAACTTTTAGGGGCGCAAAATTGTATTTTACACTCTAATGGAACTTGCTAAATGTTGAATATATTTTACACTCTAATGGAACTTGCTGAATGTTGAATATAAAATAAAAAAAAATTGTATCATCCTGTATTTCATTCTAATGTCACCATGTCACTACTATATACACATGTATTTCGTTTTAATGTGTTTCTGCTAACATGTTAGTAGCTAACTTGTCAATGCAATTTTAATATTTAACAAGCAACACTAATAAATGATATTCAATTGGTTATAAATATAAACGAAAACAAAAAGGATACGAAACGAATTTTTTTATGTGTTCATGCAAAACCAAAACCAACAAAAAGGTTTTTACAAGCCGTCTCGTTCGCTCCTTACACAGATCCTTTCAAAAAAATGTACACTATCAAAACCAACCGACAAGTGCCTTAGAGGTTATGTTGCACCTTCTTCCTGTCGACATTTTTGGCAAACAGATGGCGGCAAATACGGCTGTACGACTTGCAGCCGCCTCTCAGTGGAGGTGTCTTAGTATAGGACACTCTACTATCGTCAGATCGTTGAAGGATGAGCTGGCGAATCTTGACTACATTAAACCTACTCTACGCTTCGAAAAGCGATTTCGGACCTCCTTCCCTTCAAGGGAATCCTGGAGGGATAGACCGTCATCGGAAACTGAAGCGTTGCAATTCTTCACAGATGGCTCCAAGCTAGACGGCAAAGTAGGAGCTGGAGTATTCTGTGACAAATTAAATGTAAACATTTCTATTCGTCTCCCTGATTACTGCAGCGTGTACCAAGCTGAAGTCGTAGCGATTGAGGAGGTCATGACGTGGTTGAAGCATAATGTGTTATCCTCAGACGATATCACAATCTATGTGGACAGTCAAGCGGCGATCCGGTCGTTAGAATCGGTGTCTTTGGCGTCACGGGTGGCGTTGAGTTGTCACTCATCTCTAAATGAGATGGGTGAGCATTTCAACATCCAGGTAGTCTGGGTCCCAGGTCACTCGGGCGTCATGGGGAACTGCAGGGCAGATGAACTTGCTAGGCATGGTACGACTCTCCAGCTGCAACCGGAAGGGGCAAGTCTGGGGAGGCCTATCACAGCGCTGAGACAAGCACTTGGGAAGCAGGCGCTATCCTCAGCGGGGGAAAGGTGGTCTAACACCCTAACCTGTAGAGTTGCAAGACAAGTTTGGCCAAAGCTGGACTTAGGGCGCACTAGGGCATTAATATCCTTACGAAGACGTGAATTAAGAACGGTCGTAGGAATACTCACGGGACACTGCCTTTTTGGAGAACATGCAAGAAGGCTGGGTCTGGAGGCTAATGACTTCTGCAGAAGCTGCTTGGACGAAGAGGAGGAAGAGACGTTGGTCCACTTCCTTTGCTCGTGTCCAGCATTGGCTCTCAGAAGGCACAAACACTTAGGTAAGTTCAGGATGGACTGCCTCTCGGATCTCGAAAACATTAAAGTGCGGGACGTCTTACGCTACATAAGTAGCTCGAAATGGTTCCAATAGGGGTAAAAGGGGATACATCCTGTGGTATCACAATGGACCGTCACCGGTCTAAGTGTGCGTAAGCAGCCACTCCAACCTAACCTAACCTAAAACCAACAAAAATGTTTATACATATATTATGTATAAACATTTTTGTTGGATTTGACACTATATTTATTATGAATCTATCACCTATACTTATTTGTTTTGTGTATATATACTTTCTGATTTATTTATATGCATCACTAATACTAAGCCTTAACGTACTTTTTTATATCTTAAGTGTTTGTACTGTTTGGCTTGTATAGACATTTTTGTTGGTGTTGGTAAAAGCATTTTTGTATCATGTCATATTGTCATCTCATCTTCTCACAATATTAGTATTTTCCAAAAAAAGCAAATAAAAACAAAAATCTTTGGATTGTGTTGCTGTGGGTATAGTATTTATTAATATTTAGTTGTTTGTTACATGCTGCATATTAATTTTGTAATACTTTTTCTCTGGAGTTTTTTTTATGTTCCACGAAAACCAACAAAAATGTTTATACATTTACGTATAAACATTTTTGTTGGTTTTAGTTTCACGTTTAAGTTTAATGCAATTCTCTGTCAATGTTTATAGCAGTGTCACATGTGATTTTTTCGGTTAAATAAAGCCAATTAAACATTTAGCAAATAATCAATTTCACTGGGAAAGTGTACCGACATTAATAATTGTGCGGGCTGAATTTAAAGTTACTACAAAACATAAGTTCAGTTAAATCGTGACACAATCATAATTAGCGTGAAGTTAAAAACAATTCGGCTTTCGATAAGGAAATAAGGAATAAAATAAAAAACATTGGGGATCCCCCAATAAATAATAAGAATTAAGAATAAATAAAACTCACAAGACTGGCTTGTGTATTCATTTTTATAGTTGTCAAATTTCAACTGAAATTTATTTATTTTTGTAATACCCGAACAGATACAATTTTGGTAACAGATTTTTTAAAAGTAAATCAAAATGTATGCACATAAATTAGGCTACTATTGTCTGTGTTGAACGAAAAAAATTGTAGGATTATTTGTAATACCACAGTGGTCTACGAAAAATAATGTCGCAAGGTATGTACAATCGGTTTAACGCAAATATTTGTACGTACATTGTACATACGTATTTACATGCCATTTCTTATTTACAAACTCGTATATCAGTTCCCTTGGTTTATGTGTAGTATGCTTATTCCAGATTTAAATACAGCTTCGAAAAATGTAAAGAAACTCAAACTATCAGGTGCCGAATGTCGGAAAAAACGGGCTGCGAAAGATGTTTATATTCAGGAAAATAAAATAAAATGTCTAGATATTAAAAAATACTTCACAGCAACTATACCCAAGCCTACACAAGAATTGCCATCAAACTTAGTTAGTTCATTAGCCGAAGGCGAACAAACAATAGTGTTGAGATTTATGAAATGCATAATTCGAATGTGTTCAATAACAACTTATAATTCAAAAGGAAACAGAACGCTGGAAAAATGTTTTCAATAGTTTGATGAGTATCATTCTATATCTTGCGCAAAATAATATGGCATTCCGCGGTTCTTCTGATAAGTACCAAGAATAACGGAAAATATTTAGGCCTAATTGAATTACTTGCTAAATTTGACCCCGTTATGCAGGAACACGTTCGTCGAATCCTAAAAAACGAGTTATCTGTTCATTATTGTGGAAAAAATATTTTAAACGAAATAATTGAATTGATGGCGGAAAACGTCACTCAAAAAATAATTTCATGCATTCAAAATGCAAAGTATTTTTCCATCATTGCTGACTGTACTCCGGATATCAGTCATATAGAGGAATTATCTCTGACTATAAGATTTGTTGATTTATCAAATGATAAAGTCGAGATTTGTGAGAATTTTTTAGGTTTTACGGCGTCATCTGATGCTAGCGGTGAAGGTTTATCCAATACGATTTTAAATTTGTTGGGAAAAAATAAAATCGAATTGAAGTACTGCCGAGGTCAAGGATACGACAATGGCGCAAATATGAAAGGCAAACACAGTGGAGTTCAAAAAAGAATTTTGGATCAAAATCCATTGGCATTTTTCATAACCTGTGGGTGCCACAACTTAAACCTGGTGCTGTGCGATGCAGCTAAATCGTCTTTAAAATCCTTGTCATTATTTGGAATATTAGGAAGATTTTATTCATTGTTCGCCGCGTCTGTTAATCGTTGGCAAATATTAACCGATCATGTCAAATCATTGACATTAAAAAGACTTAGCGACACAAGTTGGGAAGCAAAAATTTCTAAGGTTAAGGCTGTTCGTTACCAAATTGGAGATGTTCACGATGCACTTGTCAAACTTGGTGAGAAGGAAGAGAGGCACGATACAGAAATAACGCACGAAGCGTTTAATTTAGCTCGACAATTAAAGGACTTTAATTTTCTTGTGTCGTTGATCATTTGGTATGACGTTTTGTTTCACATCAATATTGTCAGTAAATCTATGCAGGGTCAAAATATTGATGTCAGCAAAACCGCGGATTTAATCAAAGGATGTATTAATCTTTTCAAAGATTACAAACAAACCGGTTTTGAGAAAGCTATTTTAGTCGCCAAAGAACTTGCCGGACTCCTTGATGTTGAAACTGACTTTCAATCAACAAAATGAATAAGATACGTAAAACGGCAATTTAATTATGAGGGTAGAGATGAGCATACTTTAATGCCTAAAAAACAATTTGAAATAGAATTTTTCAATATATTGCTTTATACCGTAATGATGTCGATTCAAGAAAGATTTGAACTAATTAACCAGCATGCCGAAACCTGGGGATTCCTCTACGATCTTAAAAATCTGCCAAAACGCGAAGAACTTGAAAAGCACTATAGCGATCTTCAGTTGGTTTTAACAGTTGGTGAGACTTCCGATATTGAAGGGGCTATTTTATGTGATGAACTCATCAGTATTAAAAAATTTGTCGAACTTCTTGATGATCCGTCCCCAATCACGGTTGCCAGTGGTGAAAGAAGCTTTTCAAAATTAAAATTAATTAAAACATATTTGAGATCAACTATGTCGCAAGAAAAGTTGAGTTCATTAGCAATTTTTTCAATTGAAAATGATGTAGCCCAAAGTATCGATTTCTCCGAAGTACTAAAATCTTTCGCAAGCAAGAAAACGCGAAAAGTAAATTTTTAAAAGAAAACTGTGTTTAATGACTGTCAATAATAATTTAATATTAACATAATATATTCTTGATGCAAACAAAAACCTTTACATATAAATACAATAAAATATATTAATATGAATAAATACAATTATTCCTTACGAATATTTTTATTAAATAAAATATTTATGAATTACTATAATATTTGACTCTTATTATTGCCCTTACATATTATTATTAACTAAAAGCAGCAAAATAAAATTATAGTGTCTACTATTAATCTCAAATTGATCTAATTTGTTTCTAACCAATTCCCTACCTTAACATCCTTACATTAGGTTTTCCCTCTTTTCAGCCTATGCCGTTTTAAAACTACATAGTTCCAATAAAATGTCGGATTTCAACTTGCTCTAAATTTGAATTCTAATTTTCTTACCAAACTCCCAATTTCATAAATCATTTTTTTATCAATTAAAAAAAATAATAACAGGGGCGCTCCAACAATTTTCGCCCAGGGCGCTCAAATGTCTGGAGCCGGCGCTGGTTTGGCTCACATACTTCGCTTAGTAACGCATAAATTTGATGCATACACCGTATAGGCCGGACCTTGCACCCTCTGAATACCATTTGTTTCGATATCCGCAAAACTGCCTTGATAATCCAAAGTTGGCATTAAAAAAAGACTGTGAAAATCACTTGGCCAAGTTTTTCGCCGACAGTTTTCAGAAGTTCTACACCAATGGACACATGAAGCTTCCCGACAAATGGCAAAAGGTGATAGATAAATATGGCCAGTATATATGTACTTAAATAAAATTCATTTAAATAAACGAAAAATTTAATCAAAAAATGACAAAAAATCTCTCAATACTTTTTCCCCAACCTAATAAAGAGAATCACATTTTTAAATGTTTTCAGTTGTAGGTCATTTGATAACTTTACGCGGATTTTTAAAATAATCTTCAAATCGACAGAAACTAAATGATTCCAAGAGTGTTTGTTAGAACTTTGATAAAAGAGTAACTTCCGAAATGATCGTAATTTCAATTTCAAATAAAAATAAATTTTACATTAAGGAAGTGAGAAAACCAAAATAATTGTGTTCTATGTGTTGTCAAAATCTAGCAATTTTATTCACATTGAATTTATGTTTTACTACTGTCACAAAAATTCGCGTTCACATCATTTACTCACAAATACTTGGCAGTATATTTGAATATATCGTTTATAAAAGTGAAAAAATGGCCGAAAAATATTTCGAAGCTAATAAATTTTGATTGCGATTTAAAGCCCTAATTTTTGTTTTGTCTTTACCTTAGGCCTTATTTTATAGCATCAAAGAATGTTTCGTGACCAAATAATGTTGGCACGACATCAAGACAAAATTCGAAATTTAGGGAAGAGAGAAAAGTCGCATTTCTTGGTGCATAATCATTCGGATCAGATTAAAGTTTAGAATAGCCGTCTTCCAATGGTAAAAATTTGCTACTTGGAAGTACTTGTGAATTGTAACTTGTATTATACTTGTGAGTTGTAAGTAAGGAACATATAAAAATCATAAAAATTAAAAATTCAATAAATAGAATTCTGTCATTAGTCGGTTTCGTTGAATGATCGTTCGTAAATAGTACTAATATACTTCTACGTATTAATAAAAACACAGAAATTACATGAATTAATTAATATTCAAAAAAATTGAAAAAGTAAAATTAGCTTACACAGAAATAGATCTGTGTGAATGTCGTGAAAAAGAAAAATTGTAAGAGAATTTATCTGTATTAGTATGATTCTCTAGTACCATAACGCACAGTACATTCTGTATACTATATAGAATGTATATTGTGGTATAATCAGTCCAGTCGCGGCGGCCTGATAAGAAGATTGATTTTTTCATAATCATAAGCTCATCAGTTCGAAACTGGATTGAATCCTCTTACAATCTTCGGAACATATTAAAATCATAAAAATTAAAAATTGTAAGTACTTGTGAGTTGTAAATTAAATTTTGGTTGCATTAGAATTTAGTTCAAGTTTGAATTTCAGTCCAATTCTTGGCTACATTAGAAATATATAGATACATTATTGCATATAAATTAAAATGTTCATTTTGTTAGAATTAAATTCACATTTGCATTAAGTTAATTAAAATACACATTTGTTTTGAAATTCATTTGTTTATTTTTCTAATATTTTGCACTGCAAATCTTTATTCATTACAAGTTTTTACATAATTTTTTATTAACTTAAACTAGATAATATAGTACATATATAGTATGTGTACTAGTAAAATTTCAATACCCATTGGGTGTGTCCGAAATGCGAATTTAAATGCACATTTTTTAAAATTTCATAAAAATCATTAAATTAATTAAAATTGGACCAAACTAAATAATTAAATCGATAAATATGGTTAAACAAAATGTAAATTGACATCAAACAGATGCATTAAAAATGCACATAAAAACTACATCGTATGCAGTTTTTTAAATGTGTCTTCGCCCAATGCACATTTTCCATTTCGGACGCACCCAATATCTATTACTATAAAATCTGTAAAATCAGTTCAAAAATGTAGAAATATAATGTTTTAAAATATACGGTTTATTATCTTTTCTCGAATATTTTTTTCAAAGCTTTGTTTGTACTTTAAGCTGCTATATGAAACCATAGCGAGCATAAAATAAATTTTAACTTCATCACGATTTAATTTATTTTATATATTTATTAAATTTTATTATTTTAATTAATTAATTTTTATTTTATTTTAACATAAAATTACATAATTTAATTTATGTTTTTTACATCACCATTTTTTTGTTTACCGCGCGGTTGTGGTCGGCATGTCGTCGTGTTGAAATTTGAGAGCAGACTAATTTTTTAATTTTATTTTGTATTGTCATTTGTTGTCTCTTCGTGTGGAAGATACAGTAGTTCAGTTGTTTGGTTGGTGTGTTGTTTTGCGACATAATTTTGTAAAGCATATCCCATAAATTAATTAAAGGCCCCATTTTTTTAATAACAGTAGGGTAATGTGTTAATAAATGTTGCTTGGGAGTCAGCTTGTTTAATAATGCAAGATAAATGCGATTCAAAATTTTCCTCGAGTCATAACATATCTCCTAGTGACACTTTTTGAGCGAGAATTACATTAAAAATTTAAAGCATCGTAGTTATTAGTGACCACTGTTTGTCATGTTGTTCTTTATAAAGGTGTCCAAATAAAAACGGGAAATGTGCCATTAGGCACAACATCTGAATGGAATATTGCCCCAAATTGCTTTTATTTAAGTTTATGGCTGATGGTTTCTGTTTGTTGTGTAACATTCGAAGTCGAAGAAGGAAATTATTTCGTTTATAACTTGAAGCGTTATTAGATACTCTGATAAAGAAATTCTAAAAGATACTTAATTGCAATGCCGGCAGATCCTTCAAGAAAATCATGCATTTAGTTAACGCTACAATTTTCCATTACATTAAAATATTTCAGGGAATTAAATTTATAAATTATTTTTATTTATAATGAGGCAATCTTTATATTTAAACAAATTATTTTTTTGGTATAGGGCTCTTTATCTTTTCCTATACCAAAAAAATTATTTGTTTAAATATAAAGAATTGGCTCATTATAAATACAAATAATTTATAAATATCTCCTGGTTGAAAAATGGAGACAAACGATAACCAAAATTAAAGTTTCTTCAGTTATATAAATGAAGAATATGGAAATGAAATCACGAAGAACATGAAATCGTTCATGTATGAAAATTTTCAACGTGCAAAGTAGATAAATGAACAACATTTTCTGCTAAAGTGTCGAAAAAAAAAAGTTTTTTCAAAAACCCGGAAGTTAAAGAACCATTTATTTTCAACACAAATAAAGAAGTCTTCCAACGGTTGACGATTCGCGAAATCGAATCTGATGTCACTAAGCTGTGCTCTTCAAGATGGTCTACCCAGCAATATTTTTGAAGAATTTCATCGTAGAGCAGTTTCAACGTTCAATTACCATTTCGATAAAATTAAGGTGAGACAAAAAACCAAAATTTGATAAGATTATGCGAGAAAATTTAAATGAACTGATAAACGGTTTATTTTGTACTACATAGTGATAAATGGCTAGTCAATATTTCCAACATCGATCTACCTACACATGTAAAATTCGTATTAAGTTTAGGAAATACTTTTTGCCAGGCATGTGAAGTTAGCCCAGGATTTTATCCCAGAAAATAAAAAAAATTTAATCAGGCAATACTAATAAAATTATGCACCATATGCTCATGTGTGAAGTTATCCCAGCCCAGGATTTTATTGTATTTAATAAAAATAAATATAATTTCATTAAAATAAAATCAATGAAAAACAAAGAAAATTGATTATAAAATATTTTAGTTATGTACTTCTATAAACCAAATTGGTTTAAAAAAAAATTCATAATTACCAGTATTAAAAATAAATGACAGTATTTTCATTTTATATTATGCTGTGCCACAACTAAAAATCTCTCGGATTGGGGCTATATAGTTTTACAATGGGCATAAAAGGGGCTAAATATTATACTATTTTCACGATGATCGGTATGTTGCAAGTGGGCGAAATATTGGTCTTACAACTCAATAGCATTTACCCAGTTTTAATGAGTTTTTATTATGCTGTGCCAAAACTAAAAATCTCTCGGATTGGGGCTATATAGTTTTACAATGGGCATACAAGGGGCTAAATATTATACTATTTTCACGATGATCGGTATGTTGCAAGTGGGCGAAATATTGGTCTTACAACTCAATAGCATTTACCCAGTTTTAATGAGTTTTTATTATGCTGTGCTAAAACTAAAAATCTCTCGGATTGGGGCTATATAGTTTTACAATAAGCATACAAGGGGCTAAATATTATACTATTTTCACGATGATCGGTATGTTGCAAGTGGCCGAAATATTGCCTTTGTCTTACAACTCAATAGCATTTACACAGTTTTAATGAGTTTTTATTATGCTGTGCCAAAACTAAAAATCTCTCGGATTGGGGCTATATAGTTTTACAATGGGCATAAAAGGGGCTAAATATTATACTATTTTCACGATGATCGGTATGTTGCAAGTGGGCGAAATATTGCCTTTGTCTTACAACTCAATAGCATTTACCCAGTTTTAATGAGTTTTTATTATGCTGTGCCAAAACTAAAAATCTCTCGGATTGGGGCTATATAGTTTTACAATGGGCATACAAGGGGCTAAATATTATACTATTTTCACGATGATCGGTATGTTGCAAGTGGGCGAAATATTGCCTTTGTCTTACAACTCAATAGCATTTACCCAGTTTTAATGAGTTTTTATTATGCTGTGCCAAAACTAAAAATCTCTCGGATTGGGGCTATATAGTTTTACAATGGGCATACAAGGGGCTAAATATTATACTATTTTCACGATGATCGGTATGTTGCAAGTGGGCGAAATATTGGTCTTACAACTCAATAGCATTTACCCAGTTTTAATGAGTTTTTATTATGCTGTGCCAAAACTAAAAATCTCTCGGATTGGGGCTATATAGTTTTACAATGGGCATACAAGGGGCTAAATATTATACTATTTTCACGATGATCGGTATGTTGCAAGTGGCCGAAATATTGCCTTTGTCTTACAACTCAATAGCATTTACACAGTTTTAATGAGTTTTTATTATGCTGTGCCAAAACTAAAAATCTCTCGGCCACTTGCAACATACCGATCATCGTGAAAATAGTATAATATTTAGCCCCTTTTATGCCCATTGTAAAACTATATAGCCCCAATCCGAGAGATTTTTAGTTGTGGCACAGCATAATAAAAAATGAAAATACTGTCATTTATTTTTAATACTGGTAATTATGAATTTTTTTTTAAACCAATTTGGTTTATAGAAGTACATAACTAAAATATTTTATAATCAATTTTCTTTGTTTTTCATTGATTTTATTTTAATGAAATTATATTTATTTTTATTAAATACAATAAAATCCTGGGCTGGGATAACTTCACACATGAGCATATGGTGCATAATTTTATTAGTATTGCCTGATTAAATTTTTTTATTTTCTGGGATAAAATCCTGGGCTAACTTCACATGCCTCTTTTTGCCCACCTACCATTGGTACTGCGGTGCCTTTTTTCAAAATTATTTCAGACGTTAAAAGTGCCATTTTTAATTTAGAAGACAACGATCGTATTCATATTCGAAACAATTTTATAAATATTTTGACAAATTACAAAAACAGCATAAACATTCAAAATTTGACATTTTAGTGACAAAATCAGACAAAGGAAACGTAACGGTTTTGACATTACGGACGGACTACACGGAAAAAATGTATGACTTACTCCATGACTTACTCCAGCTCAATGTACCATACAGACCAATTACAAGTTCGATAAATAGCCCGACATACTCGTTATCATCATAATATTGCCTATATTAAACCAAGTTTAGGAAAAACAAATTCATTTATTCTAAATTCTGAAGATTTCAAAAACAAAATTAATAACTTTACGATCCCGCCAAATTAGATGCTAATTTCTTTAGATGGTAAATCTTTATTTACAAATGTTGATAGCCAAATTGTACGAAATATTATCAGTCAAAATTGGAGAAATATAAAGAAAAATTCTAAATCTAAATTAACAAAAATTCAATTTTTTACTGCTTTAGATATCGTTTTAAACAATTCAGAATTTTCATTTGATAATAAAATTTATAAACAAACTTTTGGCTCCCCTATGGGTTCTCCCATAAGTCCCATATTAGCAAATTTAGTAATGGAAAATTTAGAAAATTCAGTGTTAGGCTCTTTAGACTTTCAACCTTTATTCTACTTTAGATATGTGGACGACATAATTACTGTGGTACCGTTAGATAAAACCGATTATTTTTTAGAAGCGTTTAATTCAGCAAATAATAGAATAAAATTTACTTTAGAAAAAGAAGTGGATAATAAAATTGCTTTTTTGAACATTTTGTTAATTTACGAACCAAATGGCAAAATTTCTTGTAATTGGTATCATAAAGATACCTGGTCAGGCAGATATATAAATTTTCATTCTTGGCTCCCCATCACTTATAAAATTACACTATACAAATTTTAACCCAAAAAATTATAAAGCTTTCCGATACTAAATTTCACAAACAAAATTTAAAAATTCTAAAAGATACATTAGTGCTTAACCAATATCCCGAAAAATTAATAAAAAAATGTAATTTGAAAAACAAGAAATTTTCATAGAAATACGATATCTAGACCAGAAAATGAAATCTCAAACTTTTTGGCCATTCCATATATAAAATACCTTTATGAAAAAATAAAACGTCTGTTCCAAAATTATAATTTCAAAATTGATGTGCAGCCACAAGTCTAAATGGAAACATTTTTTCCAAAATTAAAGACAAGGTACCTTTAAAAAAAACAATCAAATGTGGTTTACCAAGTTCGTTATAGTTGCAACGCTACGTATACTGGACAGACAAAACAATTTTTGGAAATAAGAATTTATCAACACAGATACGAGTATGACACCAACAAAGATCTTAATTCAAATATCAGCACACTTACAAGGTACCTGAAAAATTCAAATCATTCAATCAATTTAGATAACGTCAAAATTCTTGATAAACAAACCAATTTTAGGAAAAGATCGATTTTGGAAATGTTACATATTAAATCAAGTACAAATTCGATTAATATTGTGGAAGATTATGCTTATATTGGCAACTCGTATGATGTACGAGTATTTATATAAGTTTTTTGTCTCATACTCATTTTATATTTATTTAATTGTACAACCTTTCTACATGAAATCGCTTTAGCCAAGAAAAATTTTTTTTTCGAAAAAATTGTCTAGGCTTTGCGTTTTCATGAAAAATCGGTTTTTAGTAACAAATGTTTGATTGTTTTAGGTCGAATTTTTATATAAAAAGGAACTCATTTTGAAAATAATTTTCATTATGCTTTTGATAATGATCCCGAATTGGGATTGAAAGCTCAAGCTTAAATCTGCAAAAATAAAGAGCCCTATACCAAAAAAATAATTAGTTTAAATTTAAGATGTTATTTCTTTTAATACTTTTGGTCTCAGAAAGCCGTATTTTTTCTGGTGACATATTATTAATTACACTAAAACAGTTGGGTCCCCTAAGCATTCTTTTGTTTTCTACTACAGTCGTTTTTGTCGCTTCATTAGCTAATACACAAAATCTACAAAAGTATCCTGACGAAAAGCATTTAGTAAATCCTAAAATAGTATTAGCTGAAAGATTATCGTGTGCTAATTTTATTAAAATAGATTTATGGGTCCTTGGTCCTCAATAAATATGCCAGTTGTTTGAAGAATTTTAATATCGCGTACAATAGGCTCTAGAATGTCAATCAAGAATCAATCAAGAATATGTGATTAAGGGCGGAGTTATAACTAAATGACATGCTACATATAGTGTTCACAACCAATCATCATCATACGGCCATTCAAGGATCAACTTAAAACAAACTTTAATTAGAAAACCAAACAATTATGTATTAATTAAATTTTACTTATCTTGTATTTTCCAACTCAGCTCACTCACTTTGTTTGTTTGTTTGTTTTTAAGTTTGCTCAGGTCAGATCTTTCTATCCATAAGACCAGTGAATTGAGAACAGCCCAGATTTCCAGAGACCACTCAGGGGAGGTTCTGGAAGGTTGAATAAAGTGTGTATACAAAACGATAACATCGTTGTGTGAAAATGAGTCAATAAAAATTAAACGTAGTCTTACTTTCACAGTTTGTAATTAATTTTATCCACAAAATCACATAATATTTTATATTTTTCCATTCTCTGACCCTTTAAGATATTTAATAAGGACTTTCTGTACAAAAGTGGGAAATTATTTCTTATATTGTTGTATATGACACAATCTCATCTTCAACGATGTTGCAAATCTCACAATTAGGTGTAGTTTCAAGTCCCAAAAGGAATTTAAATTTTTTGTTAACTGTTTGACCCGAGATTAATCTGTAAATTAATCTGGTTTGATAGGATGTAAAATTAGAGTCTTTAAAGAGGAAAGATGATCTTGCAGAAGAACAAATTTGTTTTTAAAAATGATCAGATGAATTACACATCGATGTGTATATTTCCTACACTTATTATTCATGGATCTGGAGATATCATTAAATAAGTCTGTAAGAGTAGGTTCATTATCAAGAAAATGAGTGCTACAGTATTTCCTTTTAAGCCACAGTGACCCGGGAACCAATGAATGACAAAATTTTTAATTTGATTATGGCCGACAGTGTGATAGAGCCGTTTTTAAGGAAATACAAGAGCTTTGAGAGTCAGTAATAATGATAATATTATTGTTTTTTATAATTAGTGATATGGTAATTCCAATTTTGATAGCAATGGTTTCGATATTTTTAATATCAGTCTGATTGTTAATTTAAGTTTTTGTACAGATTTTTTTATTTCAATAGCGGTAAAAATGTTTTTTTTTTAATTATAAATTAGTTGTTTGTATTTTTTAATGTTCCATAGTCTCTGTATAAGATCATTCCACCAAGGTTTAGGTTTTAAAGTATTTTTACTTGTGATAATAGAGGTGTTTTCAGAAATTAATTTTTCTAGATGTTCTTCAACATTACATTTGTCATCAATAGTATTTAGATTAAAATCTTTCAATACATTTGACCAGTTTTTGATTTGTTTTTTTTTTTGAAATAGTTTAGTTTGAAGTCAATAAGTATTGGAAGATGGTCACTTCCTAAATTAATGGGATCAATTTTCCATGAGAGTTTTTCAATTAAATTGATTGAACACAAAGTAATGTTCAGTGCGAAAAAATCTTGTCTTGTGTGAGAGCTGTCATTCATTAAAAAGACGTTATTAGCAGTGATTATATCTGCAATTTTATCACCCACTCTGTCGTAAGTAGGGGTTAATGAACTATCTCAAAGACTATTATGAATATTTATGTCTTCCGCTATTAAACAGTTATCTAGATTTTGAGTAGTAAGATGTTCAAATTCGTTAATGATTTCCTGAGGTCTAATAATAGAGTTATTATAAAAAGAGATGATATTAAAATCCATATTTTTAAATTTGAGGTTAATTTTAAAGGTTCGAAACGGATGTAATGAAAATGTAAATCAATAATTTTCCAGGAAAGTGTTTTATGTAATAATAAACCTACACCACTAAAACCATTCGGTCTGTCATCAATAATAAGATTGTAATTGTTAAAAGTTAAATTGATATTTTGGACTTGTCCAGGTTACGGATAAAATAACGATAATTTATTACTATTTAAACTACGAATGTTAATTTGTAAAATTTTTAGAGAAAACATAATGAATGGAAGAATAAAATGAAAACAAAAACTGGAAGAAAAGAAAAAGTTTATTTTTTAATAAATTTATTTAACTTAATTTTGAGAGTCCATATTGGCCGGATTTTTATTAAAAACATCAGAATTATTTATAAGTAATTCGACGTCAATAAAAATTGAATCTCTTTCATTTATTGATTTTTTAACTCATTCACTAAGTCAGTTAGGATTTTAGTTTTTCTAGAGTCAGGGTTGATTAAGTTGTTATTGGACCAGGCTTGGTTTTAAGCAGAGATATCATTGGTGAAATCTATCTGTTTGGGGACATTTTGTTGGATACCGAAAAGGTGGCTTTTGGCTTCCATGAAACTTGGTTTATTTATTATCATAAGCTCCCTAATCTGTTTCTGTCTGAATCTTTCATTGCACTGGAAAAAGTTAGTTGAATGGCCCATTCCACAATACTTTCAAGACTCTATTATTTTTTGAGTTACATTTTTTAATTGTGTGTCCGTAATTCAGACATTTTTTATGAAATGTTATGAAATAGTTTACTTTTATCAAAATATTGTCGTATAAAGTGACGTTATATGGAATAGTTCCAGAATCAAAAGTGAGTTTAACTACTTCAAGATTTTCAGCTGTTGTTGTGACATTATTCCATTCTGTCATGCTTTCTATTTTTGAAATATGGAAGTTCGATTTAATATTTTTTTGAGTTTCTTCAACAGAGAGATCGATACGAATGCTTCTAATTATGCCAATTGAAGATGTGAAGTTTTTAGGTATATAGGTCGTATACTTAATTATCAAACTTTTTAAAGGCTTCTGATTTGACGCAATTATTTGCATCTTCAAATTTATTAAAAATAATCTAAGCCACATTTTTGCTAATACCTGAGATATTTTTGATGTTTTTGAAATTGTTTATTTTAATTGCTTTACCTAAATTAACTAGGTTTAAATTCTCTTTATTAACAAATACAGTAAAAGGACCGGTATCTATCGGTTATATAAATTAATGTTATCTGTAGTGATGGGCGTCATATTTGAGTTATTAAAAGAATCAATAGGTATAGATGAAGAAGATAATGTGGGAACTACTTCTTTATTTGACACATTTGCGACTTGAGTTATTACCGCTTCGGAAAGACCTAACGAGGACAAATGATGAAAAAAAATTTGAACATTATATATATGTAAGCGAAGATATGGATTTATCTACGACAAATATGACAGGTACTTCGGCAATTTCAAACGATAAGCTATGTGACGCACAAACTGTAGTTTCATTAATGTGAGCCACCTCTTTAATAATATCTACACTATGTGTTTTTATGTGCCGCCTAAGTCCACTGTACGTTTGAAAAGATGCTGAACATGTTCTGTCACATATACATTTTAAACTAATATTTGAATTATTTGAAATGAATTCAACATTTCTTTAATGATAAAAAATATTCGATTCAACAGTAAATGTTTTATTACAAATAAAGCAAAAATACTGCATGTTAATAATAATTATTTTAATTTGATATCTTTAACAGATTTATTTAAAATTATAGCTTTAAAAAAATTCGATTAAATTTTCAGAACATACTAATTCAATTTGTAGTTCTGTGTAACCAAAATCAAAATGTAAGGAAGCTTAAAAACTATAATTTAACTTAAAATATATACTTGATCTATTGCTTGATTTATGTACACTTGATTTATACTTGCTTGATTTATACTGGATTGCTTGATAAATCTAACGTCTGTATTAATTGGTTTTCAACATTAATAAAATAATTTGAAATGGCAAGTTTCTTGGCACACGTTTCTATGATATACGGATTCTTGTTACTACTGGTCAGTAATTCTCGTTCTGTTGAATTAAGCTGTAACACGAAATCAAAATCAACTAATTACAATAGTATTTGGTTGTGAGTTTTTAAAAAGTTTCGTTAAAATACTAAATAATTGTAATAAAATATAAATTACGTTGTTACTTACATTACAGGTTTAAAATGTATTAGGCACTTTTCCATAGGCTACATACATATCCTAGGATGATTTTTTGAACTTTTCTCACTAACTGTCGGTGGACATAATGTTACCAAAGCAAGCATCTGCTGCAAACATGATTCAAATTCTGTAAATTGAAAATATGTAGTTAGTCAAATTTTACAATATTAGATTGCATTAATGTATCAGTTAGTTCTTCTGACCACATTATTTTTCCGGTATAATTTAATATAGTTTTTATAAATTTCTTGAATCGTACCAATTTTCAAAGAATAATTATTGTGACTTGTGAAACGTAACTTGAAGTCGTATAATATCCATAAAATTATATTATCGTCAAATACTTATAATCGAATTATTTACGACAACTTACCAAATCTGGATCTGTGAAGGAAAATAAAAAATTTGCCACTATGTTAAAATCTACTTGTTTTGATATTAATCTGGATCGTAGCTCGCACGTTGAGTTCAATTTTATCTTAATTATTTTTTTCTGTATTCTAACATCAGGATTTTTTAAAAATATTAGTTCTTCATTGTTATCTTTACAAACATTTTCTATCTCAATATTGACACCTGTAAGTTTCTCAGCTTGTTGACTATAAAGCCTTTGTTGGTCTTTGGATCATACACAATATTCTATAAAGTAATTTTTAATTAATGAATTTAGGTTTGAATATTGTATATATATATATATATATATATATATATATATATATATATATATATATATATATATATATATATATATATATATATATATATATATATATATATATATATATATATATATATATATATATATATATATATATATATATATATATATATATATATATATATATATATATGCGTAAAATATAAAATATATGGGTGGTTTGGCGTCTATTGGAGGGGGGACCAAAGTTGAGTAGATTAATCTACCAGCTCCGTAACCTTCCAGTAGGGTGCGCATCACGTAAGCTGTTCTGGTCGTGTCATTAGGCAGCTGCGTGATGGGTACAATTAAGGGGTAACCTGTTCACAATTCGCAAGTGTACGTACTGCCTCCTCGTGGTAACCACTGGTAACTAAGGCCATTTGGCACATTTTTGGCCATTTGGCCCAGGCAAAAGTACGGCGCTAAAGGACAAAACCTTGACAAAAAACCCTAATCTAAGGTGGAACAGCATATGCCGATGGATGAATATTCGGACTCTGGATACCAGGCACCCTCCAGTTTTATTTAGCCTTCCTGTAGTAAAGCTGGGTGACCTACAGGCGATTTGCAATTCCCAGCAACTCGTAAGAATAAAATCAAACGGAATACGGGGCAGGAGTAGGAATATACGGGAGTGGGACAACTCTCTCGAAGTCCTTGGGCTCCAATGCTACCGTCTTTCTAGCGGAACTACATGCTGTAGTAAACATCTAGGAGGGAGAGCATTAAGCCCAGATAGTATGTATCACGAACCGGGAGGCAGTATTGTCAGATTCATTAAGAACCTGAATATTGATTGGACGGATAATTAAGCAGAGTCCAGCACAATAGATCTGTTAGGTCGCAGTGCGAGGTGGCTGATAATCTTCGGAACGTATTTAAATCATATAAATTAAAAAATTAAATAAATAGAATTCTGTCTATTAGTCCATTTCGTTGAATGATTGTTCATAAATACTAATATTAGTAACAGTAATAATTCAAAAGTTACTAACGTTGTCATCGTATTAGTGTTAAATATGTCGATATTGCTGTCTTTCATCCCGTATTTCCAGATGTGAGATTATAATTTGAACAGGATTCATTACAGGATTTGAAAATATTACTTCAGGTTGGGAGCTAGGATATACATACATGGAATTTTAAGTGATAAGCTGTCTCGACCCCCGCTTGAACTAAATTCTCATTTTGGTAAGAGACTCCTCTGAAACACCAGTCACAATCATCGAATTTCATTAATCAGTAATTTTGAAGTTTGGTTTATTTATCGCGATAATTCCTGTAATTAAATTTAACGATTATATATGCCAAAAGATTATTATTGTATTATTGAAATTTCTAAAGCAATTTTAATTAAAACAAAATTTAATTTGCTCTTATATATTTTAATCACAAATATGACATTAAGTGATTAGATAAGACGAATTTATTTCTTCTGTAAAAGAAATTTATAAATAGCCAACATTTCAGTCGAAATCAACAAGTTTTATATAACCGATGAATCACTCTACCATATACCAAAGAACCATCGAATCTAAGATTTTTTTTTTATTATCATAGTCTGATATCTTAATTCAATTTCATAAAAGCAGAAATATCCACAAAACAAAATTTTCAACTATTTTTGTATAGAATATATCACCGACAACATCATCATCATCACCAACTACACCATGGCTATGGAAAAACGGAAAAACAATCTTATGTTGCCACACACAATACATACAGTATTAAGAAAAAGATACACAAAAATGAAATCGCATATTATATTGAGAAAGTTAAATTTATATTTTCTTAATCTTAAACGTTGTATTTTTTTTTTTTTTTGTAGAAAAGCGATGTTATATTATGTATGTATGTATATTCATATGCATGCGAATAAGGAAAGCAACTTTTTTGGCGCCATCACAAAAATAGAAAATTAATATATTTTGTCTGTGAACAAAATACAAGAAGCAACGCAGCTCCAGTAAATACATAGAAATTATGGAATGGGAGATAACTAAATCTTGACTTTATACTAAACTACTACTGTAAACGCTGCTGAGGAACAGCAACAGCAAAAAAAAGAGTTTTTAATTTATTTCCAATTTTTTCCTAACTAAACATATTACGGAACAAACAATTCACTGAACTATAATTTTATTATGATTTTATTTTTAACTTTACTATTTTGATAGAAAAATATCGAAACAGATTTGTCGCGTCGAAACAAATTTTGAAAGGAAATTGATGAATTTTTTTTTCCGGTTTTAGTATTTAATTTTTCCAATTTTGATGGAAATGTGAATAATAAAAATTTATTGTTAATTGAATTTTGATTTATGTACATATGCGAACGTTGTTTGGGTGACAAATTTTATTAGCTTGCGTTCGGTGTAGTTTTATAGTTTGATGAGTTTTCGATTGTGTCTACATAAAGGTTAAATAAAATATTTGTCATCACATCCATTAAGTGTACATAAAAATTCGACAAGTTCATTGGTGTCATCGGAAATAAATTATTATTTATAGCCATGTTTTGTTCCTTGATTTATAGGGTCAAATACCTATTCTTTATGAAATTTAACACTCTATATCATTTGAATCACATGGATGACGGCTAGATGAACAACTTTTTGGCGCAAAGTCTGGTCCCACCTGCATTCTATAAATTTCTCAGCAACTTCATTGGAGTCACATTTTTGAGGCAAATGAGTTGAATAAAAATGATATGGCAGTACATATTTTTCAACAATAAATTAATTTGGAATCGACATTACAAGAGGTTTAAAATTGTAAAGGAATCAATTTGAAATATTTCTATTTTTTGCGAAGAATATTAAATTGACAAATTTGATGAGATGCACAGTGGCGGGTTCTGACTTAAATTTAGAAGCAGGCAACAGACCAATTTGTTTGGGGAAGGGGGGGGGGTGGGGTTATTTTAATTTATTTACACATTGAATTAGGTTCTTTGGAATATCCTAATACAAAACCGTATTCAAACACATTATTTGAAATTATGAAATATCTTGCATGGCCCGATTAATCATCTCCGTTAATCAATCTGATACTACCCAAATTTTATCGAGTGTAAAACTTTTGCCGAGTTATTTAATTAATTTTGTGAAAAATTATGATGAGAGAATTAGAATTCACAAGCAAATTGTCAGCCTATTGCACTTCAATGACGTAGCAGGTTGTAGATAATTGCAATCCACACAGTTGAAATTTTTTTTGATATACGATGCTATTAGTATCACCAATATATTGATCCAACTTGTTTACATGATTTTTCGAAACCTGTTAAAACATTGATTGTATCGAAAACCAAATTTAGATGCAGCCGTTGTATCGAATAAAATTGAATTACTAAATTGATCGAAAAGGCAATTTCAATGGAAGTTTTTCATCAGACAAAATTGTGACACTATTAGTATCCAATAAAATGGCAATCAGCACTGGTTTTAACAAGTACTGCTAAAGTTAAATGGTAAATGTTTGCTCTTTTTCTTTCCTGTAATGTTATACAACTAAGGATTAACGGTAATATGCTTCTTGCTACCATGTGGAAATGCATTACCAGATGTTGCGTCTTCTTCTAGGTATAGTTGATGTGCCAGCAAGGTTTGCGGCTAAGTGTTCGTTGTAAAAATTATAATAATTGTAATATTCAACATATGTAATATTTCTTATATTTGGATTATTTCCTGTTCTCAGTTCGATGCTATTGGCATCGTGTAATAATATTTTTAGTTTCTTTAGTTTCTTTTTTGGTGGAAAAAATTCAGCTAAATGTGTGTTTATTAAAGTTTTAAGGATTTAACTTTTTCAAGGTGATAAAATGTGCTTAACACCTTACGTATCAAATATGCAACCACATGCATTGTTCAAACAAATTTTGTTTGTAGGATTTATGATACCGTATCAAATTTGATACAACATGCATTATATAACGATTTTTTTTAAATTATTTGTACAGTTTTGAGTACTTAGAATGAAAGAACCCAGAAGAAGAAATTTTAAAGATTGTGGAAAGTTCGAGTGACAGTGAGGATGAATTTGAGTAGACAGAAGATGTCGAGAATAGTTTTTATTATGACTTATTAGTATAAAATGTTATACACAATGGGACACTGGAAATTATTAAGCCTGACCAAAATATTGTGTTTAATATCAACGACATGGAAATTATTTTAGAGACTGGGGAGAGTTTAATTCCAGATGAATCAATAGTAGTACAAGAAGAAACAGATGCAGATGAGCTACGCAATATTAAAAATTGAGTAAAAATTGAAAATCTCGATGCCATACTTACCGGAAACACAAATTTGCCAAGTGATGTCTTGGAATTGAACTCTCCGTTTTCGTATTTTTTATATGTTTTTGATAAACAATTAGTTTTGCATATTGTTGAAAAAAAATTTTCACGAACCTACTCATTTAGTGAAAATGATATTAACCGGTACAGTCGAATATGCCTTTTAACTTCCATATTCAATCAGCAGCATCAGGAGATAATGGAGTCCAGTAGTTGGTAATCAAACCATTCAAAATGCGATGGGAATAAATTATAAATTTGAAAAAATTAGACAATTTTTTAACTTTAATAACAACGAAAATTGTTCTAGCCGAAGTGATCAATTACATGGCAGGGCTTTCAAAATACGCCCGGTTATTAGTAGTTCAATAACATTTTTTAAAAAAACTCCCTTAGAAAAGCATCTCTGCGTTGATGAACAAATATATATATTCAACAAAAGCACATAGCTAGTTACCTAAAGCAATACATGCCAGGAAAACCGTATAAATGGGGCTTTAACCTTTTTATTTTGTATTCTTCATCCGGATTTGCAGCGGATTTCGAAATTTACACTGGACAGGAAAACGATCAAATTCACTGGCTTGAAAGAACTGAAAGAAGTTTAGGGGCAAGTGGAAACGTGGTAATTCGCCTTCTAAGAAACGTTCCATTCAGTAAGAATAATAAGTGCTTCTTGTACTAAAAAATGTACTTATTATACATCGGTTCCTTTAATTCTGGAGCTGAAAAATAAAGGTATTTTAAGTAATAGGTAAAGTTCGCCGAAACGGAATTCCAAAATTATTGATGTCCTGCGATAAAAGCTGGAAAAAAAGGATCGCGGACTTTCACAAGAACTTGTCGGTGAAATAGATGGTGACCAGTTAACCTTAGTATCTTGGAAAGATACCAAAATGGTAAAGATTGCTTCAGATTTCGTAGGCGAGTAACCGATTTCTAACTTAGAAAGACAGCGCAAACAATTAGGCAAGAAACGAAATATTCATTTATTTATTTATAATTTTGATTTATCTGTTTTATTTTAGGCCTGCTTCATGTGAATTGCCTGCCCTGCTATAATCCGGGAATATCGAAAACATATGGGGAGTATTGACTTACTAGATAGTCATTTTTTCGCAATTCGATTGCGCTCTAGAAAGTGGTACTTGCGAATATTTTATTATTTATGGGATTTAGCTAAAAGTATAGTGAAATATTCCATACATATTCCATAACAAAAGCCAAAAGTAAACTGCAGTAAGTATGGGGAGTTTTCAAAAGACAGGGCGGCCATCCAATGACCATTCAAAATTATTTGAAATCAAAAGAAAAAAAACGACTGCTGCTAGAAACCGTCAAAAGAATTAAGGCAAGATAGCATTGATCATTGTCCGATGTGGAATCCAATTGGCCAGCATTGCAAAAATCTGGGATGCAATGAGATTGCGTTATGTTTTAATAAGGACAGAAATTTCTTTAAGCATTTCATAATTATTAGATATCTCACAGAAAATTAGTCCTATACTTTTACAAATTCTAATCTGAGAAATATGTGATCATAGAATTATAGTTCCTGCTATACATTTTTATTGAGTTTATTTCATTATTTATATTTTTATTTTCTAAGTTGAATTACAAAAATTGTTGTATTTTAAAATGCATTCAAACTTCCATTGAATTATACCCAATACATTTTTTTATTAGATTATTATTTCTGTTATTTAATACGTGATATTGCTTATTTGACACATACAGTAAACGGAAATTTCTGGAAAATCCAAAGCTTTTCTAATGTTTTCAATGACATTTTCGCAATTAGCAGATCAGCAATAATCCCTCGTATTTGTTTCGAATTAAACAAAAACGTGGTGCAATATGCATTAAAGTGTTAATAGCGGTATTAAATAAAAATGTTCACCTTAAAAATAAAAAAATCAGGTTGATTTAAATCAGAGAAAATGGCCGCGTTCAGTACAGCGCAGCGATTGCTGCCATGTATAGCGATGAGCTTTTCTTCGCTGACTTTGCTTATTCAACGAAGTGCTAAAATGTCTGCGTTGTTGTTGTATTATTTGAATATTTTGTTAGTAGAAAATTGTATAACAAAATGGCTGATTTTCTGAAGATATATAATATAGCCAAAAATAAATATTTAATTATTTATTAATAAAATTGTGATTCATAAGATAGTCCCAGTAATTCGGATAATCTCGTAGTTTTTGATGTAATCGAAATCATTTATATAAAAATAAATTGTTTCTATTTTAAAAAGACTTTCAGTGAAGCGATGTTGCGATGAAACGGCTTATAGAGTCATTCAATGAAGGAAATATCAATTCTACCCGACGAACAATTGGATTCCTCAAACCGTACCAGATGCATTGAAAAGAGAAATGCATTAATAATGAAAAAAATATTGATTTTTTGTAGTATTTTTAATAGGTAAGTATTTTTAATATTCGAGTTGGTTTAATAAAACGTGATGAGTAAAAATGAATTATAATTTAATAAATAAATAATTTAATAAGCAATAAAAAAAATATAGGTAGCTGATGATGTCTGACTACTCGCATAAAATAAAAATATTCATTTAAGTTGCTTAGTGTTGATCTTCGGTGCGCAAGGATGACAAGAAATTATAAGGCAGCCTTTTGTTTTCAATTGTACTTAATAAAAATTCAATAGGGTCTTCCTTTTTAAAGGGACACTGTACTTTGTATTTTTGGGGAATTTTTTTGTCGGTTCTCATTTGTTATGATACTAAGTTACCTGACAAGTACAATATAATTTTCAAAGTTTATGCTATTTTATGCAGGTTATGTAGGTTTAAATAGCGTATTGAGATTTTTCAATATTATAGGAATCTGAATTTATTTAAGAGTTTTGGGGATATCTGCAATTGAATAGCTTGACATGGAAATTATTCGAAATTATTTCGAGTGTTTACGAGCTTTTCGAAATCCCAATCACAATTCAAGGAGTAGCATCTTGTTGAACAGGTAATGATTTATGAAGAATTTTTTTTAAGCTTTCTACAGCTTTCGAAATTATTTTTTTAATATTATACTAGATTTTCGAGAGTACTAAGTAGTCGTTGACGTTACTCGCGCAAAAACGCAATGAGATTTTTCAATAACATTGGAAATTGATCGAAGTCACTTCATAATTAATTGTAGTGTTAAGTTACTACTTTACGTTGTAGTGTTGCATCATAATATGTTACATTACCATTTCATTTTTACCGTGTTTATGGTTTTTGTAGGTAATGTTTGTTATGTACTACTGAAATCAAAAAGTAGTTAGATCTTTCCATTTAAATCACGCATGCATATCCAAACGAGCAGTTTTTTTTTTCTTAAGTCGGTGTCTCAGCACAGAAGATGCATCAAATTTTGCTTCAAAAATAGATTTTCGACCTTCAAAATGTTGTAAATGTTGGAAAAAGCTTTTGGAGTCAATGCACTGTCCAGAGCGACTGTTTTTGATTGTTGAAAGAAGGCAAAAAACGACATCAACCGATGAACACCACGTCAAGGAAGTCTAAGATTTCATTCTCAAAAATTTGAATTTTTGTGATTGTGGACATCATGCAAATAGTGTTTGGGTAATGTAACAAAATGCTAAGATTTCGTTAACAGAACATGCTATCAGAGGTCTGGTGCGGTCTGGTAGCTGGCTAGAGCTCACGGTGTGTCGTGGGATTTCCAGACTTGATACCATGCTTGAATAACCGTATGAGTAACAAAGAATAATAAAAAAAAAGGACGATGGGATAGAAAAAGCTAAACTATGTCTACCACATCTTCAGGAGCCAAAGAAATAATAAGCAGGGTGTGATCGTTTGGGATGGCAACTCCAGCCCACTCAATCCCCGCACAGTCTGCTAGGAAGGCCTCCTTATCATCGGTCAGTCTACTGGGATCACCTCTCCGGTCGCGACTGTCATCGATGCCAATAAGGGAAAAAGGGCACCTTCTCAACAGACCATTCGGCGACCTCACGTGGCAAAAGCTGTCATCCCTACGAGAAACGATCAACACATACATATTTCGTGTTGCTCTCTCCGACAGCCTGCCATGAGAGAACAAAACGACCGAAAGAATATGGATGAACCGACCCACCGCCAGGACTCCACAGGGAACGAACATGATCTCAATAAAAATAATAATGACAGTAAAATTGATAAAAGAAAACCCACGAAAAAACCTTAAGAAGAAGAATAAAAAAAATTTCTAACGAATAACTGTAATGCTGATAAGGGAAATATGATCAATGATCTGATGAAAGTCATTCCAAGATGATCGATTCTAGATTTACAAAAAAAAAAAAAAAAATTTTATAAAACAATTTTAATTATTTCTGTCAGAAAATTTTAAATATTTTTTCAATTTTTCATCAGGAAAAGTACACGAAAATGTTTTTTTATTAACTGTAAATTTAATTGAAACAAATTCGTAAATTTTTATTATAAGATTACAACCATTCGTGTCGGGTGTTAAGATGTAACTTTATTGGTATTCACATGTATCTGACAGTTGTACATAGGTTAAGGTGGATTTACATGACTAGGTTAAGGAAAGCTTACAAATTATCGATACATCCCTTGTTTTTTTTTTTTTTTTTTTTTAAATATTATGATATTACATATACATAGTCTTACTTAATTCTAAATTTAATTTTCTTTATTTTTATTATTATCTTTTTCAGGATGGTTAGCTTATGTCATCTTATAAAAATATAATTCAATTATAACTAATTTTATATAAATCCAACTAATCTTTTTTATTTTATTTTTATTGTTCCATGTCAAGGAACGAACGATTACTTCTCTCACCTGACCTATAGATTCAACCTTGATAATGGTTTAATTAGTGTAGTGTAGTTATTACTTCTGTATTACGGTCTCCTAGTTCAGTATCTGAATTATTTCGTTGACTTCTTCGAGATTCACAGTCATTATGTTATGTCGTTATTCGGGTTGATTTACTTCTTTTTGAGTCATCCGAAGTGTCCGGGGTGATCTCCGTCTAAACTTACTCTACGCTTCGAGAGGTGATTTCGGACCTCCTTCCCTTCAAGTGAGTGCTGGAGGGATAGACCGTTATCGGAAACCGAAGCGTTGCAATTCTTCACAGATGGCTCCAAGGTAGACGGCAAAGTGGGAGCTGGAGTAGTCTGTGACAAATTAAATGTAAACATTTCTATTCGTCTCCCTGATTACTGCAGCGTGTACCAAGCTGAAGTCGTAGCGATTGAGGAGGTCATGACGTGGTTGAAGCATAATGTGTTATCCTCTGTATATGGCGTTGAGTTGTCACTCATCTCTAAATGAGATGGGTGAGCATTTCAATATCAAGGTAATCTGGGTCCCAGGTCACTCGTGCGTCATGGGGAACTGCAGGGCAGATGAACTTGCTAGGCATGGTACGACTCTCCAGCTGCAACCGGAAAGGGCAAGTCTGGGGAGGCCTATCACAGCGCTGAGATAAGCACTTGGGAAGCAGGCGCTATCCTCAGCGGGGGAAAGGTGGTCGAACACCCTAATCTGTAGAGTTGCAAGACAAGTTTGGCCAAAGCTTTACTTAATATCCTTACGCAGACGTGAATTAAGAACGGTCGTAGGAATTCTCACGGGCCTTTTTGGAGAACATGCAAGAAGGCTGGGTCTGGAGGCTAATAACTTCTGCAGAAGCTGCTTGGACGAAGAAGAGGAAGATACGTTGGTCCACTTCCTTTGCTCGTGTCCAGCATTGGCTCTCAGAAGGCACAAACACTTAGCTAAGTTCAGGATGGACTGCCTCTCGGATCTCGAAAACAGTAAAGCGCGGGACGTCTTACGCTACATAAGTAGCTCGAAATGGTTCCAATAGGGGTAAAAGGGGATACATCCTGTGGTATCACAATGGACCGTCACCGGTCTAAGTGTGCGTAAGCAGCCACTCCAACCTAACCCAACCTATCGCTCTCTAGCACTTCTGGCGTTCCGTGTATAGCGAACGATTTCTTCAGAATTTTTATTACTTCCGCAGACGTGCTAATTTGTAATTTTTCGAAATCCACATACCCTGAGTAAGCTCAGGCTCCACTACTACCAGGTGTTCTTGTGATTCGAATGTAAATATGTCGGTTTCTACTCTTTGCCACGGATATTCTGGATTTTCCTTGTTCAAGTTGGTTCTTTTACATTTTTCCTTTGTGTCTGTTTACATATTGAGCATTTCTTTTCGAAGTCAATCACATCCTTGGATAAGTTTATCCAATAGAATAATTGTCTTATCAGTTTCATTGTGCTCATAATGCCCAAGTGACCAGTGTGTGCTGTGTTTAGTATTTTTTCCATTTGTGTGTTTGGCACAACTATTTTGTCACCTTTAAAGATAATTCTCTCGTTTACAGCCAGTTCCTCCTTGAAATTAATAAAATGCCTAATACTTTTCGAGATGCCCCTTTCCTTATGAGGCCACCCATTTATGATATATGAGACAACCTGACTGAGATCTTTCTCCATTTTTACATCTTCTGTCAATTTATACTGCGTTTCTGGTGTCATAGGCAGGATTATTTGTATTTTTAACTCTTCCTCCTTCGTATTGTCGAGTTCCGTGATGCAATCTCTGCTTAATGTATCCGCGATTGGTATCTCAATACCTTTCTTGTATACTACGTTTGTTGCATATTGCAGCACATCGAATATTATTCTACGTAATCTAGCTGGAGCAAGCTCGATTGTCCTTTTAAAGATTGCTTCTAAAGGCTTATTGTCTGTCTCTATTTCCAGGCGTTTACCGTACTCGTGGAACTTATTACAAGCAAATTTTATGGTTGTCGCTTCTTTCTCGATCTGCGGATAGTTTTGTTGCGCTTGGGTTAGAGCTTTTGATGCATACGCTTTAGGTTGGTCATTTACATTAATACCGCACCCATCGCTTTTTTACTTGCGTCCACTGAAAATTTAACGTCTGCATTGACATCATAATATCTCAAGACTGGAGCTGAAGCTAAAAGTTCCCATACAAAATTCCATACAAAGCTAACTTTCTGTTTCACTAATTCCCTGAGTGGCGAAGTAATTTCAGAACAATTGGGGATACATTTAGCTACATACGTAACCATTCCCAGAAACCTTTGTAGTTGCTTCGTATTTTTGGGTGTCTCGATTTTTCCGATGACCTCAATCTTTTCATCATCTGGTGTTAGCCCTTCAGATGATAAAATATGCCCTAGGAATTTAAGTTTTTTTTTATTGAACAAGCATTTGTCCCTATTTAGCTTCAAGCCAGCTGATGTGAGTTTTTTAATCACCTCTTTTGTTCTGACTTACAGCTCTTCACTCGATGCCGCATGAATAAGAATGTCGTCCATCGAACATTCTACATTCTCGAAACTATCTAACATTTGTGACATTATTTGTTGGAACACCTCAGGAGCCGACGCTAACCCAAACGGTAATCTCTGGCAGGTGTAACGACCCCATGGTGTCAAAAACGCCAGATATTTCTGCATTCTTTCGGTGACTTTGATTTGCCAGAATCCACGTTTACAGTCTAAAAGCGTAAATAATTTTGATCCTTTAACTCGTGCTAATATTTCTTCTAAAGTTTTTAGTGGATAATGACGTCTAAGAATATTTTTATTTATGTTAAAAGGATCTATACATATACTCGCATCTTATTTTTTTTTCTTATAATCACCATTGGTGACACCATTGGCGTCGGTTCTTTGATTTGTTTAATGACTCCTAGTTTAGTCATGTTCTCTAATTCGTTTTTTACATCGTTTCTTTCGTGGGATAACTACAAGGTCCGGATTAGCTTTGAGATCAATATCATAAGCGTAATTTTTCAAACAACCTAGTCCTTCGAATACATGATCTTCGATTGCTAAACTTTCATCATTCGATTGTATGTATACTATATTTCGTCCGTTCGTTTTACTAGACCAAAATCTATCCATGAAATGATTCCTAATATTGGGCCTGTACTTTCGTCTACGATTTTTAACGTTACCCAGACTGGTTTATTTTTTGTTATGCAATTTATGGATGCTTGACCTATAACCCTAATTTTGTACCCGCCAAATGAAATTAGCCTTTTGGTTTTGGACGTGTCAATTGTTAAATTAAGACTGTCTGCCAACTTTTTATTTATCACATTACATTGAGCCCTAGTGTCAAGCTTGCATTCTATCACATCGTTGCCTATTTTAATTTTTTCAAACCACGCTTTCGATTTCTCTCGTTTCTCTCCGTTGACCAACATATCGAGATACAATTCTTCGGCTTCGTCGTCGAAATATTCATTTAATTCATTAATGTTTTTATCTTTCATTCTGCATGCTATTGCCAGATGACCAACTTTCTCACATTTTCCACATTTCTTGCCGTATGCCAAACAACTTTTTCTACCGTTTTTAGTTTTGCAACGGTTGCAAAAGAAAATTCTCGGATTACAATTATTATATGTCATGTGAGAAACCTGGTCATCCCTCGACTTTTTTGTATCATTTAACTTAATTCTATCTGATTTCTTAATTTCTATAACATGCAATGCTTGATTTTCTTTTATTTCAGATAATTGCTTGCTGGCTGATTCACTCGCTTTGCAGATATCTATTGCTTTAGCTAGCTGTAGTTCAGTATCGACCAACAAACATTCGCTTACTTTGTTTGAATATACACCTACAACTATCTTGTCACGTAACGTTTCATCGGCTAATTTGTCAAAATTGCACTTCATTAACTAACTTTTGATTCTTGTATAGAATTCATCAAAATTTTCGTTCTGTGCTTCCGATATTTTATTAAACACATACCGTTCATACGTGATGTTCTTCTTTGGTGTGCTCGGCAAACTTTTTTACCACTGCGTCGTAATTAATTTCGTCTTCCTTTAGCTGGAATGTCTCGAAGATTTTTCCCGCTTCGATTCCTAAACACATCATCAGCGTAGCCGCTCTAATTTCTTCCTCTTGTTTGTCTAGCTTCGTTGTTTTGCTATAGAACTGGAATTATTGTATCCACACTTTCCAATCATCCGCTATATTTTCTGTGATGATTAATTGTTTTGGTGGTCGAAGATGCTCCGCCATGTTGTTGGTCTTCTCGAACTACTTTTTCTTCGATAAGGACTACTATTTTAAATTTTTATGAAAAAAAAATCTTCTCGTGCTTTATATTTTTATTTATTTTATTAAATTATTACTCGGTAATTATTATTGATTCGTGTTTTTTATTCATTGAAACGTTTCGATCAATGATTATTCGATGATAATCGATTTTTATTTTATTTATTTATTTATTTTTATTTTTTAGTTTTCACTTCTGACACCATATAAGATTACAATCATTCGTGTCGGGTGTTCAGATATAACTTTATTGGTATTTACATGTATCTGACAGTTGTACATAGGTTAAGGTGGATTTACATTACTATAGGTTAAGGTAAGCTTACATAGTATCGTTACAGTTATATTGGGGTAATAGAGACAATTGAACTTAATCCTGCGAATACCAGTGTGATTCTGGAACTGTTAGAGCCGGAAAGAAGTTCATTCAACAGAAAGTGTAAAATTTCGGAAATGGAGAGCTTTGTTGAAAAATTATTGAAGGCAGTTGATAATTTGAATGACAAAATTCTTTACATCATTAAGCAAAATGATAAAAAATTTTATGGTAGACCAACAAATGGACTTCCAGTTAGAAAGTCGTTAATTAATAAAAACAGTTTTAAATAGTTACATTTATATTATTTGCCAAACTTTGTGATACAGGCTAATCAATATGTGATTGTCAAGAAGACTATTTTGTTTTTTTTAAATATGCCTTTGGCTTGAATAACAAATAATCAAATATGTATCATGTTTACGTTATCATGTATAGTTATATCATTCCGTCTTGGAATGCAATACCACCCTCCTGTAGACACCATTCGACAAACTTTTCGCAAACTTCATAAGGAAATGAAACTGTTTTGGGAACATTTTCAGTATTTTGTAAAATAGCTTCTGTTTCTTCTGAAATTTCCTCAGTTTCGGATACATCACATCTCAAAAAATTATGTAGAATGCAACGGCATAAAACCAATTCCTTGGCAAATTGCACCTGAATTTCTAGATCGTTAAATAAAATACGGAAAAGTATACCGAAGGCATTCTATACAATTCGCCTAGCTTTAGACAACCTGAAAATAAATATCCGTTCTCTTATGGATAATCTTTGTAATGGGTAGGGTGTTGCATTATTAGTTCCTATAGTAAAAAAGCATCTGCCGACATACTTAAAGAACTAGACATTTTAATACATGCTTCGCCAATCTGGCAATAGGAAAATACTGCTGTATCACGGATTTAACTCCTACTATTTATGCTGAATCACATGCTGAAAATTTCACCATATGAAAAACGCTTCTGATATTTTTTGCCATTGGGAGTTCGTCGGTTTTGTAGAAAGTTGCTCTACAGCTCATAATTTATTGCTACGATTATTTGCAAGATTCATCTTCTGCTGGTTGTTATTCCCATTAGGAAACGTAATGACAGATCCATAAAAGTGCACGCTCTTGCCAAAAATCTTATTGGTATGATAATTTTTTTCTTTTGGGGAAATAGTGTCTTTCCGGAAATTTCATTTCCTTGGAGCAATTTTCTTATCAATTTGCCGAAGGATAAAATCAAATTGACCCTTGCTCATTATAAAGTGCATAAAATCATTTGGGGATACGTTTCTAACCTTCCTAGCTTCGGAGGCAATTCAACGAATGTAAATGGTACTTCGGAGAGTTGCTATTTATCCGTATCATAATTAATAGCGCCGAGTACAAAAACATTTTTTTTTTTAAGTTATTTAATTTTTTATGTAAGATCAGTATCCGCAAATATCAACACAAATCTATAAACTATAAATAAAATTTTAACAGATAATGAAAATTCGTTTTTCGGTTTTATGTATGGATCAAGCAAACCGAAAAAACGTAATGATTTGGCATGTTGCAAACAACGGTAACGCGAAAAAACATGCTACTATTATGTCTGCATTTTATATTTCAGTATTCAGAAAATGATTACTAATCAAATGAAACTAATACGAAGTGTAGTCATATCATATACCAAAAATGTCACTGACTCTCTATCTATCAATATTTTCAATTTTTTATTTATTTAAAGTTAATATTTCCTAAAAATGTAAGAGAATTTAATTCAGTTTCGAACTGATGAGCCTATGATTATAAAAAATTCAATCCTCTAATCAGGCTATGGCGACAGGAACGATTGTACCACAATTTACATTCTATTGTACAGAACGTACAGTTGTATCAGCGGATTATAGTATAATACAGCAAAATACCCTTATACCCTAGACAGACTATGGTTTAATAAATCGAAAAATCTCGCGGGTAATCGTAGTGTGTCTAGGGTATTACAAACTTCTTTATAATTGCATGGTCAGAGGAACATGTAATTCAAATAGTGAACGTCAAAGGCATTTACCTAAACAAAATGCCAAACGTCACAATGTCTAAAGATAATAAACGTAGCAAAATCGATGCCGGTTTTATTTTATCCCTACGAAACTAATTCAATATATTGAAATAACAGGAAGCATCAACAACGAGCGACCACGAAGCTAAATTGAAAATACCACTTATAATTTCTCAAATGACATCAGCTGATGTACATATTGAAGCAAAACCAATTGGTGTTACAAATTACAATATTAAAAATATGGCTACAGACAGGAGTTAAAATCTTTTTTTACGATTTAAAAGATTACAATTGTGAGAGCTGAAAACCCATAATAAGGAATTTCAATCATATACGTTAGATCAAAACAAATTAGTAAGATTTGTACGATATGGGCTTTCGTCTTTGTCAGAAAATGAAGTTGAGTTACAATTGAAAGAAAGTGGCCTTAATCCGCTGGCAGTTCACAAAGTTGAGCCTCGTAAGAAAAGATACGATGATGATGCAATTTAAATCAGTTTTAAAGAGGGTACAATTAATTTGAGTAGCCTGAATCAAAACCATATTTAGCATACTACATACATATGTATGTATATGCAAATGGGAAATTGTACATATCTAACTGCAATATGAAACAAAAATGCAAGTATTGTTCCTTGGAACACGGTGATACGGATGTAGAATGCCCATTAAAAGGCGGGACCAATAAAAACATTTGGGCCAACTGTAAAGGTAAATAAAAAGAATAACCGGGAACTAAATAACCGCAACATGGTAAAACAAACAATTAATTCAGAAGAATTTTCTCTTCAAGCTCGAAACTTTCCTCTCCTAAATACTAATTTTACTAACACTAATTCTAATAATTGTATACCTTATTTAGGTAGAAAATATTCTGACATTACATCTGGTAATTATAATTGTAATGTTAACTCTACAAATCCAACTGGTAACTCGTTAAATTCAAATCTATTTAATTTAATAAATGGCAATAAAATATGCTGTCAACTAATAAAATTCTTAAAATTTGTAGTTGGAATGCTCATAGTGTCAAAGATAAAAAGCATGAGCTTGAATTTTTTTTAAATAATTTTGATGTTGATATAGTGATATACAATTGTTTATTTCAAATTATATATTTTATCGTAAAGATAGAGATGACCCAACTGGCGGTGGTGTTGGTATATTAGTTAAAAAAAGGCATCGTACATTATCAAATTCAAGATTTATCATTTAACTGTATTGATTGTATCGGATTATGTGTAATATGTGAAAATGACCAAACTTTTAAGCTCTTTTCTTGTTATTGCTCAAAATCTAATAAGAATACATTGAGAAATGATCTAATTAAACTTACAATTATAAAGCTACTAATTGGGAATTATATCAAAACGAAATAAGTCAAACTCTTTCTGCAACTAATGTACATATCGACTAGTTGCCTTTTTCCCACTATCTATTGTTAGTATCTATCTATGAACCCCGAAAGTCAAACTACACCAAGCAGAGCGATTAATTTTATCAGATGAAATTTTACTATTAATAAGAATCCGATATAAAACGCGGCGGCAATGGCCTAGATCAAAATGGCCAATAATGAGAACGATTGTTAATATTTTTAATAAAATTATTACTAATGTTGTTAATGTTAAATGGCAACATAAGCTAGAACTACTCTAGGGGAACACAATTTTTGCGATTCTTATTCATATGCTGCTTGCGTCTCACATTTTCCAAAAACGTGGAAACTGGCGAAAATTATACCTGTTTTAAAACCTGGAAAAGATCCTACGGCTACCAAAAGTCACCTTCCTATTAGTCTGTTATGCACTCTGGGGAAGCTGTTGGAGTATGTCATTAAGACTAGACTGGAAATTCACTTGGAAGAAAATAATATTTTAATACATGAGCTGTTCGGATCTAGGGGCTCTCACTCTACGATTCCTCAAGTTCATCGCATTCTTAATTCTATAAAAATAATTAGCTCTATAAGAAATCTTCAGGAATGGTTCTTTTAGACTTAGAGCGGGCCTTCGATACAGTTTGGATTGAAGGTCTTCTGCACAAAATTTATAATTATAATTTTCCGTTGTACCTAGTAAAAATATTGAAGTCGTATCTCTCCCAATGTAATTTCTTCGTACAAATAAACAATTGTGCTTCGCTGGAGTGCCATAAGGTGGAATCCTTAGTCCATTTCTGTTTAATATATTTCTGAACGGTATTCCCAAATCAAATGATTGTAAACGTACGCTGCAATATGCACAAGCAACCTCTTTCCAGGGCTGATTATAAATAAGCTAAACCAATACTTAATTCTCTTATCAAGTTATTTTAAAAATTGGAATCTTAGATTGAATGCGTTAGTAAATGTCAAGCCATTTATTTTACTCGCTGTAGGGCTGCTGATAAAATTCCTCAAACTTCGATATACATCGAAAATAGACCTTTACGTTAAAGAGTTACGTTAAAAGAGCATATCAACAAAACAATTATTACATGTAACAAGCTACTCAAAATATATTACGCTTTGGTAAACAGGAAAAGTAAATTTTAAGACTTACATATAAATTACTAGTATACAAAAGCAAGGGCTTGAACGTTATATTGTACGGTGCACCTCTTGGTGGGATTGTGCAAAGACGAATAAACATAAATTGCTAGTTATCCAGAATAAATCCCTAAAATTAATCCTCAAAGTACCATTGAAGTTTAGAACAACTAGATTGCATGCTCTTACTAATATGAAATTTGTAGAATGTGCAGTGATTGAAGCAAGGCTAAGATATGAATAAAACCTTCAATACAACAACAATCCGCTAATAAATTCATTAAATTAATTAACGTTGTAAAAATTGACGGGCCAATTAAGTGTAAATTAATCCGGTTAGCTTTTCTGTTTTGTTTTTTTTTTCTTTAAAGACTGTTGTAATGTTAAAGTATAAGTATCATATAGGCGAAAACAGTATCATTCATAAATTATTACTGACTAATGATTTAAATTGTTTAAGGACTTCAAAGTTTTTTTTCTGTAAAAATTTCAAATACCAATTGTCGTACATCCTGATGCCATGATGATCCCGTGTTGAGAGTACAGCATTCATAAGCCGACCCATCTTTGGTGTCAGTGCTGTAGTATATGGGTGTACTTAAAACGGACCTATAGCCGTACATCCTCGATTTGACCACTGCGTAAGGCAGGACTTTAACCTTCTCTCTGTGTATTGGGGTCAAATTGACCCCAGTCGATTTTAAAATTTAAAAAAATACGTTTCTTATTATTTAAATGGCACATGCCCTATAAGATAGCCTCAACTAATATTTCATACACGCAATACAATAAAAATCCGGCCCAAATTACTTGTAAATTTTGTAATTACCATAGTCTGAAATAAACCAAGCGTATTTCTGTGTACTGGGGTCAAAATGACCCCAAGTTACTTCCATGCACTATTTTCTATATAAATCAAAAAATTATTTACTTTTTATATCTATGAATGTATTGTATATGTCTGTGATGTTTGTGCAATTTTTCAGCTAATTAGCAAGTGAGACTGAGAGAGAAACTGCTTTGATATTCACTTTTTGTATGTGTATTATACATAAAAATGCTAAAAAATCTGAGTTTTCGAAAATTTTATCAAAAATGGGTGAAGAACCTTAAATTATGACCAAAATCTGTCGAAAAATGTCAACAACTGTCAAAACTGTCGGAAAGTGTTAAAAACTGTGCTTGTGATATTGGAAAAAGAGAGGAAATAAAATATTCTTACTGTTTCGTGAGTACATTATTGAAATATACCGGTTAATTTAGAAACTGTTCTAACTGGTTGAAACAGTTCTGAACGTTAATGAAGCTAAAATTGTACATTTTTCAGTTTTTTTCGTTGTCAAAAAGTTCTGTAAAAAAATGTCGAAAACAAAGGTTTTGAAAGACTGTCAAGAACTCGTGTCAAAACGTGTCACAAACTGTGCCACGAATACTATTTTTCGACACTATCCGTCTTTGGTTGTATATGTACATACCTATTCCTGATATTTTTCCTCATTTTACTTCTGTATTATTTTACCGTTACCGATATTTCGAATGATCGTTGAACGATATTTCTGGTTTAGTTTTTGTTTGTAATTCAAGGTGCTTAGTAGTAAAAATAGCTTATCCTGGTTATAGATATTGTTATTATGGTTATTATGGTGCGGAAAAGACAGAGCAGCCAAGATCGCCTTGGACTTCTCGATAGAGTTTCTACTCCTAAGATATCAGATGAAGCAGAAATAGCAACGACACTGTTGATATGGAGTTTCCGATGGCGCCGATAAACATTTGTAACTACGATGAGGATGAGCATGGTGAACCGATAAATTTTGATAACGATTAATATTTTCAACTTGTCGCTGACGGTCGAGGAAATTAATAACAAAATGTTGAAAATGCGACTGTTAAGGGTAAAGAAACAAACGCTGGTATGTGGTACTATGCCCAAAATAAAAAATCTATGGGAAAGTGGAGCTTGAAACCTCCGATTGTAACCAAAACACGCAACTTCCTCCTACTGCGAGAAAGAGAAGGCTTGACGGTTTAAACAGAATTAAATCAAACCACTCAGTTACTATAAGACAGAAGCGGCTAAAAATCGATAGATTGGCAGCATTCCAATATATATGGAATATGTCCTTGGCAAACATTCGAGGACCTCATAAACCATCATAAAATTTAATCTTTGATCAAAAATTGGCTCTACGTCAAGGGAGATATTCTTTCCGACCAGTATATTGGTACCTTCGAAGCCAGAGAAGTTTAGCATTAAAATATTCTGGCTATGCAACGCAAACAATTCTTACCCCTTGAACGTAGAAGTAGATGTTCGTAGGCAACCAAGGTAGCATAAGAAATAATAATTACCATGGACAACTTTTCCACTAGTTGTTCTTTAGCCGATAAACTTTTGCAGAAAAAATAAATACAATAATTGGTACAATTAGATGAAATAAAACCGATCTTCCCAAAGAGTTTAGTAGTAAGGTGGAATTAAAAACACGAGAACTAAAACCTTCAAAATTCTGTTCTGATATCAACCAAACACTTGTGCGTTTTTATCCTTAACCAAATAAAAACGTTTTGCTATTATCAACTTTACACAACATTAACGGAGTAGACCGTAAGTCTAATATAACGAATTAAATTTTGGATTATAACGCAACAAAACGGGGACACCTTCTATAAATTAGTGAGAACCTGTACATGCAAAAGGAAAACTCAACGATGGCCGATGGTGTTATTTTTTTAACCTTACTGACCTCGCTGATGTTGCAGCCTTTACGTTTTGTATAAAAGCGCCAACCGCCAATTTTTATGAAACTCGGAAAGCATCCGAAAGAAAATCATTTTTAAAAGAATTGGCTATGCAACTAGTGCAGGCCAACGTATTGGAGCGGCTCTATAACACTCGAAAGTTAAATAAAAATAAGGACAGGAATCGACTTAATAGGTTATAAAGCATTACCAATAAGGCGGAAATCAACAGGCGAAGAAGTGAGGTTAAGACAGTTAGCAAACGACGATGATGTTACCAGAGCCATAAATCATCTGATATGAAAACAATAACAAGATATCATTTTTGTAATGAGCCATTTTGTCCCAAATCATATGGATAGAATGCATAAAAAAACGGAATATGGTTTCGGATGAAGAGGAAGTGGCATCTGATTAAGCATCTGATTAAAACATAAATTTGACTAATTAAAATGTGATTTTCAGCGAATTCAACTGTTAATTTTTTTTATATGTTTTGAATCTTGAATGTAATTATATTTGTAGAAAATAAAGAATTTTTATTTACTTTCCCTATGAAATACATGAAGATATCTATGGGGTCAGATTGACCCCTATACACAGACAACGTAAGCTATACACAGAGTGAAGGTTAAAGGAGAACTGCGAAAGAGTTGCGAGTGCCTTGAGCCCCAGAAAATATTGCAAAGATGGAAACAAACAAACAAGTTCATATATTAATTTGTAAAAGGAAAAATTATGGACTAAACTATGGACTATCTTATTATTTGTAAATTTCGTCCAACCATGTGAAGTTCAGCTGCCCAGAGATTTAATTATGATGACGAGGAGGTAACATGCAAGATTTTAATTTAATCAATTCGAGAACGAATTTAGATGTCAAAAGCAAAACTGACTTTAAATTACAAAGTTGCAAATATCGTTCAGAAAATTATTCCGAGCAGCAAATTTACTGGCTGGATTTTAAGCTGGAAGTTGAATAAAATAAATTAAACTCTTGAGTGTAAAAGAGGTTTAACCTTACAAAAAAAAGCTATTGTTGTAAAACAAATAAATTAATTAATTTCATTTATTAAAGTTCTTTAGAGTTGTGCATATCTATTTGCAAAGCTTGGAAAAACACCAGATGATGTACAAATTATTAGCATCGGAATTATGAAATTACCAAAGATAATGCATATATGCACGAGTCACAACTGCTTTCTCTTTTTTTGGTGAACCATAACGTAACAAAACTTTCAGCCCTTGCTTATTTATTGTAAATTAATTACCGTATCATGGCGCCAACAATTATATGATTGCGAGAAACTATACTCGTGAAAGCATCCATAAAAATAGATTATTAGCTTATCACGCTGTCAATATTTCATCATCAATTAATCAGCATGAATAAATATGAAACAAAACCGACATTATTTTATGTATATAAATCTAGTTCATTTGCATAACACAGAAAAAAAAAACGAAAAAAAATTATATCACAATTTCACATAAATAAACGTGCAATGATAATACCATCACACAAATACAAACTATTTTTTTTTTTTTTGATTAACAGAATTCCGAATAAGATACCGATTAAGAAATTTATTAAGAAAATTCACAGAACTAAAGTTGTAAATTAACTAACATTAATTTTATGTTCTGTTTGTAATTTTTGATACGTTCAAATCTACGTACAGTAAAAAAATATCATGTGATTATTACACTTTTTACATTATTATACGTGCAATTGGCGGTGTTACTTTTATACATGTTGATTCTATATTGTGTGTAATATAAAACCTATAAAAAAAACATGTTACTATGTTGTGTGCGACTTTCAATTTCTGCGCTTCCAATTTGTTAACAACAAGAACTACTAAAACTACGACTCGCTCACAATAAATAAAATATTATGTACAATTACATACATCGAACAATTAATTAAAAATCATTAAAATTAATTCTGTATTACATAAAAAAAAAAAAAAAATAAAAACTGATTTAACAAATTTCCATTAAGTAAAACAATGTCAGTTATTTTAAATGCAAATATTGACAATAGAAGAAATAATAATAAATATACATACTACACCACAACAACAGTATAAAAAAAATATCAAAGTACAATTCAAACACAAGATATTGTAAGATAAACTTTAAAGACAAAAAATAAAATAAAACAAGTTTGTTAAAAAGCAAATAGAAGAAACTAACACAAAATTTGTAATTAAAGATTCAGTATTTTTGTTTTTTTTTTTTTTTTTGCCTTGGTATCGTATTATTTACTCGAAGATGCGGTTTTTATTGTCGTAAATATGTATACATAAAAGAGTATATAAAGTGAAATTTATTAGGAAACAAGAACATAATTTTTCCATTTTCCATGGAAAATAATTTGGTAACAACATAATAAAAATAGAAGAAGATTTTTGCTCCATTTTCCAATTCCAAGAAGAAAACTACTGTCTGTATGTTGTATTCAACTTCTTTCTATTTGGTAGTTCGAATTGGTTTATGGTATACGGGTACCGGGTAGAGAGAAAATACATTAACGACAATTTAATTGATTTCTTTCTTATTTTATTTTTTTTTTGGTATTTTGTTTTCGAACAATTTAGTAATTGGTTTCAATTATAGTTTTCCGATAAATAAAAAAGTTAAATGTAATTTAATGACTTTACTCTGCTGATCTAGTTTTAACAAAAATATATTGAGATAATGTTAGGTAATCTGAAAATTCAAGTTATTTGTACGATGGAGATAAATAGTTGGGATTCTGGGCAAATTATGTGTTTACAAGTTTTATTTGGAACGAATGAGGGTACAAAACCTTAGTTATCTTAAATGTTAGCATAGTTTCAACGGTGGTTAGCATATATGTTATTAGCTACACTGTAAGTTCTTGAAATTTTAAATTTCCAAATTTTTAAATATTTATCAGACGATTGACCTCGTGTGGAGTGATGGTACACCTAAAAAATTGTAATCCCTACAGACGAGGAAGAATTTCCCTACTTTTCCCTACGTCCCACTCAAAAATTCCCTTCGGTTTTCCCTACGTACAAATGAACTCCATTAAACAGAAGAATTTAAAAATAAACAAAAATCACGGCATGACAAATTCTATTGAATTAGCCTGTTTACACGAGTAGAATTTCAACTGGTTGAAGCATCGTTTCATATCCACCCTTTAAATAAACTTTAATAGGTTATGGAAGGGGGTGTGAAATGAGGTTTCAATCAGTTGAAGCTCACCTTGTTTCGACAGGCTGAATTACTGAAATCTTTATTGAATTAGAAAGTAAAACGTTTATTTTTTATTACGTTATATTGATTTAGTGTTTAATTTTATTATACTAAAATTTTAATTTGCAGATTAAAAATGGAAACAGTTTAAACGGCGAATTTTATGTAAATGTAACTTAGTTTTGAAAATAATTTAACAGAACAGTTTATAAACGATGAGAATTTTTCTAATTTAATTAATTAGGGTGAATAACAAATAAAAATATTAATTTATTTTAAATAAGTAAATAATAAAATCAAATTTCAGTTACAATTTGGCAAAAATACTTAACAAAATTTTCATATTTTTTTAATTAAGTAACATACATTTATAGGAACTATAACCAAATAAACTAATTAATATTAACCAAATAATGGCCATAATTTCAAATTAATGAAAATTACAAATATGCTTCAGCTACACAAGTTATGTACTTTATTTTTGTTTTATATAAAAAAATATATGTACATTTAATTCATTTGTACGTATGTATGATATATGTATATACAGAAATAATTAATTAAAAATATAATTGAAATTATCAGATAGTTTCTTTATGATGATGGTCGTATAAATCAACAGCCCTCATTTGTTTAAAATGATTTTCGGTAAGTTTAAAACTTACACAATTTTTGTCAGAATTTTGTAATGATGATCGTACAATACAAATGGCATTTAAATTCTCATGACTCAATTTATTTCGTTTTTTAGTTCGGACGTCTGTAACTATCGAAAAAATTCGCTCAGCATCAGCGTTCGCATGTGGTAATGCTAATACAAATTTTGCAAGTTTACACAAAATTGGAAACTCTATTTCATCGTTAAAATTTTTCAAAGTGCCCAGTTTATGCCAAAAATCTTCCACATTTAAAATTTTCCAATTTTCTTTTTCGGCATTTGAAAAATGATATTCAATTGACCGCCATTCTTGCAACAAAGCAATTTCGTTAATTTTAAATTTTACACCAATATATTTAAATTTTATTTGTGATCGAATAGTAGAATCATTTAACCCCAATACAACTTCAGGATTTAAGAAGGCTATCTCGCCAAAAATAGAATCAGGTGATATGGGTAACCGATTTTGAATTTCTTCCAAAGCATCGATAAAAAATTCTAGACAATCTGATTTGATTCTGTGAGATTCTGCTTCAGGAATTGTAAGAAGAAGCTCACTACATTCAGGGCCTAGAAATATTTGGTCAGTGGGTAAAAAAATATGCGGCGATCTAACATTGCAATTAAATTTTAGCTCTTGCTTTTTTATAAAATGTTGACCGAATTTTAAAAAAATTTTGACTGACTCTGAATGTAACTGATGTATAAGCGGTTTTTTGGACTGGAATAAAGCATTTAAACTATTAAAATAATTTAACACATACTTCAAAAAATAAAGGTATGCTTCGTTGCATTCGCTGGAGAGCTCTTTTAATATAACCTCTGTTGATTTCAGTTTATCCACTAATGTAGCTTCTTTAAAATAGTTTTGAAGTACTAGCAAATTGTCTAAAATTCTTTCGATGCATATTTGATGGGATAACCATCGCGTTCCTGACGTTCACAGTATCTTCTTTTTTTCTTGCTGCATATTTACTTGAAAATCTGCCAACTGACTGCATCTCTTGGAACTTCCCGATACGTAATTACCAATTTGTCGAAGAAGCTCTTCTGGAGCTCTAGGTAATGATAAACATGCTTTGCTTGCAATTATGGCAGACGAATGACAAATGCATTTGACAATTGTAACAGCCGAGTTGTCTTCTTTCAATCTAGAAGCAAATGAATTTCGAGATCCTAACATCACGCTGGCACCATCACTGCACATTCCTTAAAAACAATAAATATAAATAAATTTGAGGAAAATAAAATTATACGATTATAATGTTACTTATAATGTTTTTAAACGGAATTTCCAAATTTAAAATTAAATCTCGAAAACATTTGTATAATGCCGCAGAAGTACAATCAGAACTAATCGGAAGCAAATCTAACAATTTTACAACAGCTTTACCATTCCCATCTAAGAAACGCACTAGCACACACATACATTTGTTTATTCCGATATCGGTACTTTCGTCGATCATAATTGAGAAGTTTGTTGTTTTAAGAGTTTCCACAAGTTTATCCCTTTTCTCCTTCGCTAACACATTTTTAATAACACTGGTGCACTTCTTTCTTCCTAGCTTGGCATTTTTTATAATTTTAGAATCAAGTACAATCTCTTTTAAAAGTGGAAGCAACAAAGTGGGCAACATTGTGTTCCGTGAAAAACAGGCTCAATTTTAGTTCAAAATTCATAACTTCGCGTTCCTCATCTTGACTTTTTTTTTTGTTGGCAAAGAAATTAGTGACGGGAGTACTGATTTTACGTTCTGTTTGTGTAATTTTGTTTCACTATGTTTCTCCAGATCGGACTTTCCACATTTCAAAATCTTATTGCAGGCCAAGCATTTGCATTTGAAAACGTTCCCTTCAATTTTATCCAACCAGCCCTTAAACTTGACATTTGTTAACCACTAATTTTTAAATTTTTGCTTCCGATACATCTTTTTAGAATTTTTTGGTGAAATATCTGTACCATCAGAATCAGAATTAGTGGAATTCATTCTGTAATTGACATAAAAATAAAATTAATTTTAATAACTTGGTTATATTGGATTGGTAACTGTAATTTACTACCTTAATTAATTCTTCTCAAATTATGTATCTATGAGAAACTGGAACATTTCAAATAAAGTCGTAAAACACTAAGTTCAGTCATTATCGACGGATTAATAAGAACATGACAAAAAAACGGTTTTAACATTAACACATTGAAATTAAAAGAACCGGGTGTGACATTTTTTTTAATTTAAGTACATGCAAATTGCTTGTAAGAAATTCATTCTGTACTTGTAATAAAAATTAACTTATTTTAAATAACTATAATTTAGTACCTTACTTAATTTTTCTCAAATTTTGTTTGTATAAGAAACTGGAACACTTTAAATAAAATCGTAAAACACTCAGTTTTTTGTATGTTTTATGTAGAATTAATATTAATTTACATACAAAAATTTGAAATTAAACGATCATTATTGCAATTGCAAATTGCAAGACGGTAAGACACTACACAAACACAAGAGAAGACCACCATTTGCATATAAACACAAGAACAAGACACGAAATGGAAAAATGAAAAAGAACGAGAAAAAACAAATGGCGTGATTATAGATAGATTTAATCGCCCTTCTAGCAATTGTTAGTGGAGACCAAAAACCCAAAACACATAGTTAGTGGAGAGTTAAAAACCAAAATTGGTAGATTTCAGAAAAATCTCTACATTTTTTTGGAAAAATCCCTACGTTTTCATACAGTTTACAGAATTATTAAAAATCGGTCTTTTTTCCCCTACATACAAAATTTGAAAGAGAATTTCCCTTACATGTAGGGAATATTCCCTACGTGTAACATCACTGCTCGTGTGGTCTGGTTGTAGTCTAAACTGATAATTTCCAAAGCTGATATAGATTTGAGAAGCGCGATAAATATTTCATGAACATTTATTTGCATTATTCATAAACTTATCATCGACAAAACTCGGTAACGCATAAACTTCAACAATTCAAACTTACGCTAGTTTACTATTAGCTTTTGTACATAATATTTTATGAGGGAATCAAATCTCAACAACATTTACCCCAAAATTTTCGCGATTATTCTAAGATCCAATCAGATTTAAAAAATGTGAATGTGAAAAATGTTTTTATGGTAATTGTCGTATTTTAATTGACGATGTAATCCAAAGAAGTTCTGGAATTGAAACTTCTTCCTAGACGGACTGTGGTTTAATAAATCAGATTTAGCTAAACTCGTTGAAGTATTCTATGCTAAAAACAAGGGATTAGCTAAAATCGGGGTTGACATACTAATCTCGAAAAATTCACTAAATTGGTTTTATTAAATCGCAGCGTATTATTGGTCAAGTGTATTAGGAAGCAAAATATTGGCTTACGAGGGGTATTTATGGAATTTAACGGCCATAAATCGAATGATCCGGAAATAATCTGAAATTTCTTTGCTGAATATTTTAGCAGCGTCTTTAAAGTGGTGTTACGGTTGCTCATGCCATTCATCTTATTTTTCTTTGCTCCGGGTTTGAGTTTTTTTTCGGAAATATGCACAGCTCTAAATTTCTGATTTGAGTATTTTTTGTCTGTTAGATAGGTGTTGTTGTTGTGATGCAATATTATAATTTTCTGTAGGTCAATGAACTTGAATTTACATTTCATATTTGATTTCAAGGTAACGTATTTGCACATTCTTATAGTATTGGTGGTATAGCTACAATTTGGTAGTAAATATGCAGATTTGTTTTGTTGGTATTTTAAGGAACGTTATTTTTGTTATGTACCACGGCATTAATATATAAATAAGTAATTAGTATAAGTGATTGGTACATGTATAATGTCACTATATTCCGTATCTTAAACTATGTAGAAAGTTTCAGTTTTTTTTTTGGTTGTGCAATTTATCCATAATTGGTACAAAAAAAATAAGTATTTTTTGAGAGGCCACCGCGGCTAGTTAAATTTATATTAATAAACGGGTTAGTTATATTTTTGTGTACAAAATACATAAAGTCAAAGTGGATTAGTGTTTCCGTTCATATTTTGTATATCGCGGAATATATAGAAGAAAGAAAGAGATTCAAGGGAAATAATCCCTCCGTAGGTATGAAATCATCATGAAATGATTATTGGCTACAGAGGAAAATTATTTTTTTGTGTATCTTTATATTTTTATTTTTTTTTTCTTCTCAATTTGTTCGCGATTATATTAAGACGGATGGTTACGTTCAAGTAAGCTCGCGACTAAAGGCAGCATTATTCTAAAAAAAAAAAAAAAGAAAAAAATTCGTAACAAGGCATCAGCAGTAAAAATTATAAAGAAAAGACGGAGTCCGGTTTTTTTATTGTACTGGTTAGCGGGTAAGTCCGAATCATGGTGGCCATTGGAAGTTTTATCTAAAGTGTATAATTTTATTTTATTTCTTCTATACCTGAACGTAGGGCCTTCTATAATTAAGTACCGACTGGCAAACTAATCCGATAGACGGGCAAATACGGATTTCACACTAACAGCCACTCACAAAAATTTACATCAGCATAAGTGTTGTTCTTAATATTTACATCATAAATTAACAATACCTGAGTTTATTATTTGAAAGTTTTTTTTTTAAGATTTGTTTTTTTTTGTTGTTTTTTTGCAATATTTACATAGATAACGCGTAAAAATAACTTAACGTAGAGTTGATAACGCTTAAATCTAGTGAGGCTGTTAGAAGCAATAACTGATTTTTTTTTTCAGTCGTACAAGTATCCCTTAGGAGCCATCGAGTACTCTTTGGATACCTACAGGTGAGTTTTTTTTACAAAATTTATTTATGTATATTGTTATGGTAAATTGCTTCTCACATACTCATTTGTTTTTATATATATATATTAAATTATGTATAGTGTTTTCTTTCCTAAATAAAAAAAATGTTTGAATTTGTTCATTAAAAAAAAAATGGAGTAAATTAGTTATTATTGAACAATGGTGGTGTGATAAAGTGGGCGATGATAGTGATTCTGTTTTTTTTCTTCTCAACACGATTTTTTTTTGTGGTGTCTTACTCGTAGCTCATATGGTGGCAACGAACCCCCTAGAGGCCACTGAAGCCTATCCCCAACAAACGTGTTGGCCGACCATAGAAGACACGTAACAGTGGGTGGCGCACATCATCTCAGGATACCGGCTTCAAATAACTCTATGATAATTTTTTTCTATGCTAGTGATTTAACTAACTATCGTGATATTGCAATTTTGTCGTGCATATCTAAGCTATTCGAGTCTATGGTTAACGATGTGATCCACTTTCACACTAATCGTTGTGTTAGTGTACGCCAGCATGTATTCTTTCCGGGCCGTTCGAAAGTGACCAATTTAGTAGACTTTGCAAAAGTATTCGACAAAATTAATCAACTACTATTGCTGCACAAACTTAGTAAGAACTTTAAAAATGGTATGTATCCATTTTACTTTTTCTGATGCTGTGGCTTATATCACGATGAATTAAAACTAAATATGGCTGCCGAGTAAAATACTTGTCGGAGTGGAAATAAAATTGTAAATATGTAAATAAATTGAAATTTTGCTTCATTTATTAATGAACGAAAAGAAAAGAAACTAATAAATAAACTGATATAAAATTGTATCTTCTGAAATATCTGACCACGTGTTAAAGTGATTTTTTTTTCTGTTAAATCTGGAAAATAAAATACTGATATTTATTTTAAATTTCTGAAATACGATTTAATTAATAAATTGTGATTATCGATATTATACCTGTGTTACATAATAATGAAAGAAATTTAAAAAAAAACAATAACCAAAACTGAACCGCATAGTAATATGGCTACCACAAGGAAAAAATCAAATAAATACTAACCCTATGGAATATTTCGATGAGTTAAATCCATCATCAAAGGATGTGATACGGGCCGTTCTGACATCAAATATATATTTTTTTTTTTAATTTAAAATAAATTTTATTTATTTATTTTATATAATTACAATCTAGCCTCCTGCAGCCTTATTCTCTAAAAAATAAGATAATGTGTAAATAGGAAAACGTATGAAACACGTCAAAAGTTTACACAAAAATTTATCTTATTTCACTAAACTCGAATTCTGTAAAAATATTATATTCAGCCGTAAAGTTTATCACTCAGCAATCCAGCACAAGTGTCACATGTGTTTTTATGACATCTACAAATTTATTTACTTGTGAATTTATTATGTGCATCAAATTGTTCATAATTTCAAATTATAATAAATATTGATTAAATATTATAAGTAGATTTATATTTTTTGGTGCTTAGTGGAAAACCTTGGAAAATATACAAGAAGTAAGCGGAAATTCTCATTTTATTTCAATTTGTGATGGAAAAATAAATCATCAAATTTATTTTAGATTATGCTACGGTTTTTATTTTTTGAATATTCGGATGAGAGACGTCGTGTAAAAGATGTGCGAAGTACCCGAAAAAAATGCGAGATACTCAAAATGTATTTGAGTTTCCGCAGACTCGACATTTATCAGTTTTTATCGGCTGCCTAAATTTTTGGTTCAGTCATTAATTACAGACTTAGAACCGTGTATGCGTGTGGCCTGAAGGAATACGTCCATCCCGCATCATCTTCAGGTTTTGGCATTTTTAAGTGTCGTAGCTAATAGTAAGTTATCTGATTATTGTTTTATTTTTTAGGTGGTTATCAGAAAAATGTGGGACACGATTTTCTTCTTGGGCTTTCCCAAACATCTATATCAAGATGCATCGATCTTGTTGGCAGAGCAATCGATGAAATTCTTCCTAGAATTTTATTTTCAGGTTTTATGATAAATTTGGGTTTCCCGGGATAATTGGAGCAATTGATTGTACCCATATCACCATCCAAAAGCCTAGCTCTGATGTGGAGCATGCTTATTATAACGGGCAAAAGAGGGCTCGTACTAAAAATTTCGAGATAGTAAGTATTGATGTAAACACCGAAAATACATAATGGTAAAAATAAATACGTTCATAAATATATTTCTAGATTTTAAATTATGATCTGCAAATTTTAAACATTATTGCACATTATGGAGGAACGGCCCATGACACATATGTTTGGCACAACAGCCAAGTAAAACGCTATATGGAGTGTATTTTTAATAATGGAAATACCCATTCTTGGTTAATAGGTTAATTATATAAAAATTTAAGTTAATTAATATAATTATCCACATATGTGTTTCGTATTTCAATTTAGGTGACAGCGGCTATGAGCAGCGACCCTGGTTAATGACACCCATCAGAAATACTGTAATCCAGGCACAAGAAGCATATAATGTGACACATCGAAAGGCACGAAAATGGAGCGAGCGATGCATAGGCGTTGTGAAAAATAGATTCCGAATATTGGGCCGGGACAGAATTCTTCGGTATTCACCTCAAAAATCAGACACTATTATAAACGCCTGTGCCGTGTTACATAACCTAATGGTTATTAACAATGTACCTGATTATTTAGAGTTGGTGGATAATTCGGATGATGCTCAAAATCTAAAATTGAATATAACGACTAGTGCTTCAAGTATCATGCTACAAAGAGGAATAGATGGGCGAAACATTTTAATTCAAGAATATTTTAATCAAAGAGAAGAATCTTTAAAAATATATGTACCGATTTAAGTTAATATATGTACCGATTTAAGTTACGAAAACAATAAATTTGTGTTTTAAAAATAAATATAATTCAGTTTTTTTTTACATTTTGTACATAATAAAGAAAATAAATATGAAAACTAATTGGACGAAAGCTTTTCTGCAATTAGCTCTAAGGCAGCTGTACTTCTTCGATCTAAATCCAGCTTTTGCAATTCTATAGTTTTGTAGAAATCGAATTTCTCCCTTCCGAAATCTAATTTCTTCTCTTCATGTGCGAGAAGTTTGGCGGTTGATTCGCCCATAAGTTTAACAACCCTCTGCCGCTTAAGATTCCTTTTGCGTGGTGCAGTTTTAAATTTCTTTACGCTAGGAGGTTCGGGTTGTAGCTCCTGCTCAGCATTGATGATTTCCACTAACTCGTCATCCATGACAAGGTATTCTACTTGGACAGGAGGATCTTTATCAATTACTTCAGAGTAACTCAAAGTCTATATAACAATCAGTTGGTTATTATTATTAGTTTCACATAACCTAATGAGAATTTACCGGTGTGTCTCCGAAACCCCTTTGTTGGCTCTCGCCATCTCCATCTATGACTGCCAGCGAAATAATGCTAACAACCCTCTTCTCATATTCGTCCAGAGTTTTAATTTTATGAAACCCATTTACTCCCGATTCCTCGGAAGGCATTTTATACAATTTCATTTATCTTACTTCAAATCTCGCCAATACTGCTTCCACTGTTCTGCATTTTTTTTTGCTCCGCCCAAACTATTTAAAATGGTGGATATTTCAGCCCATTTTAACTGCTGAGTCTCTCCACCGGCATCTCCCTCGAATCTACTTGCAACATATATGATTAACACTTTTCTAAAATAAATGTAACAACTGTAACACAGCGGTGTCTATCCCTGGGTTACAAATGTTATGCAGACTGAACGGTGGTAATGATGATCGGGTTTTGTTTTTTTTTTTTTGATGGGAAGGACAGTCAATAAATTGCTATGGAATAGAGTGGATATGATTTAATAAAATCTATCCCGAAATAAAACCTTTTGTTAAAATTTTAGAAATAATTAATTTTTTTTTGTTCGTGGTAAAGTTACAAATTAAATAAGTGAAGTTCAGTTTACGCAATATATTTTGTTTTTTTATTATTGCAGCAATAGATTGATATGGTGATAATTATTGTAGAATAATTTGAATCAATCTAGAGAATTCGAGGCGTTTCTTTATAAACTTTAGTAATTATCGGTATTTTTAAATTCGGTTAGAATTTAACTGGAATTTGTCCTTTTTGTGAGTGGATTAGTTATGCACCTATATGCAATTTAACATAAAAAACATATATGTTTCTGCTTAGTATTAAGGCAAAGTTTTCCTGTAGTGCATTCTGCATTATATACCATTTATCGTTAATTAATTATAAAATTAGAATATATGTGAAAGTGTGCTATAATGAGGTCTCAAGGCACGATTTATGTTGAGACAGTTATGATCGTATGATCATTAAACGGCTATTCGAGATGTGCTTCGAGTAAGCTGAGTGAATAATAATATTTTTTTTTTAAATCTAATAACAATCCATTCATAAATACCAAAATAATATATAAGTGAAGTATAATAAATAAAACTTTTTAACCAAAAATTCCTAAAATTAGGAAAATGTGAATTAGTTAAGTGAAAAACAGTTACAAAAAGATCAATTCTTGTACCGTTTAGTGTGAAGTGATTGTTAAAAAGTATATAACAGATAGACATAAAATTACCTCTAATAAAAATAAACCATGATCATAATAATAACCGTTAAAAATTTTAAAACAATATTCTAAAATTTAAAACTAATATAAATCTAGTAAAATAATATTGGAATAAGTTATAGTGAATTATTTGAATTGTGATCCGAACAATGTTTATGTCAGCCAGTCGAATAGTTAGTGATTCGTTACTTTGAACTTCCAAATTGTTCAATATTCAATAAGCTACATGGAATGTATAACATCATAGCGAATATGTAATTACTACTCATTCATTTATGTGCCATAATGAATAAACCACTGTGTAACACATATTCGCAATTCATGTTGCAACAACAATTCTATTATGCAACATTGCAAATAATATAATTAATTGGTACCGGCGCAACATTCAACATTCAACATACAACATTTAAGCACCTTCACAAGATAAGAGTTTTTTAATTGTTCTTTATTCTTATATTATATTTCTTTTTATTATTATTATTATTATTTATATACATTTATTGCATGTTTATTATTATTATAGGTTTTATCTTTAATTTAACCATTTGCATATATGTCCATACATTATTCATAACTTTGTAGTTTCATCTAAAATTTACACATTTGTTTATAAACTTTGAATTTTAAATTTAGTTTTAAAATTAAATACATAATTTTTTTGTTTTTGGAAATTAAAACGTCATTGAATTTTCGTTATACTCGTGAAGTAATAATATAATGAGATAAAAATCAAAACGTAGTGGGACCGAGGTGAGTGATGTTATGACAGGTTTGTGTTACTCCGATTTCTTTGTTGTTAATGTTCTAATTGGCTGATGATGATACCTTACTTGTTTTTTTGTTTCTAATTATTTAAATTTATGTTTACAACATTTAATTAACGGTCTCTCAAGACTGAATTCATCCTTTGAAAAGCCCACCCCATTACTCCTTAGCTAAAGCCGCGCTAAAATGACCGATCAGAGGCAATGAACCAGTATTATTTATTACCTGATGACGAAGAGTTTTTTTTACGATTCTCCCTTGATTTGTTTTTGTTTTCTTGGACAAATTGCGTAGAGACGGTTTTCAAACAGTATAACTTCGTTACACAACTTTGATACTTACCTGTCATGAGCAAAATCGATGTTCTCCTCTAAAATGATTAACAATGCACCCTTTTGTTGGTTAGTGGCCCGCTTTCCTCTTGGAGTAATAAGTCTAGTTCATAAAATTAAATTTAAATAAGAAAAAAATTCTTGTACTTTGAACCATTCTGAAAGCTAATTTCGAAAGAGATGGTTCGCGGTCTACACCTACCTGTTAATATCACAACACATATTATATAATTTATATATAATCTGCGTATATTTTAATAATAATTATTCCACTATTACCAGAGCACCCTGTATTTTAAAGAGCCATAATCAAAAAATCTAAGCTTTTATAAGGGAATTAGAAACGAGGAAAAAACGAAACTTTTCATAGTAAAACACACAAAACATATGGGAAATCACTTTTTTTCCTAAGACAAATTTTTAAATGAAAACGTTACAAATTCTTAATTATGATTTCTGAAATACTTTCATAAATGTTTGAGTTTCAACATATATGAATATCGTTTAAGTAAATCGTTTTCATTTTCTTGTAATAATTAATTTATTTAAACCAAAATATTAAAAAAAATTCATAACAACAGTATTCTGGTCAAATTGAAATAAAAGCTTACTACGATTCGTTTGGTCATTAAGTCAATATACATTACATAGATGGCAGTGATGGCCGTAAAAATTTAGAAAAATCGTACCAAAAATTACCACCTGGGGAAATTTAAAGTTCAAAAATTGTAGAAAAAACAAAACAAATTCACAAAATATAGGAACGTGTGCTAATTTTGCGATTAAATAATTTTTTTTCGTATTTTTCTGTAACCATTTTAGACATCTTACGTACACTAGTAAAACTAAAGATAAATTTACAAGTATTATTTTAATTTGTCAGAGCCAACTTTGATGTATTTTTCAAAATGAAAGTTAGAAAAAATATATTGTCTAAATTATTTAATTTTAATATTTCTGCAATTAATATTTACTTAATACCAATGTGGCCTTCTTGTATATTGTTGTTAAAGATATATAGAAAACTTTTATATAAATATTTTATAATATTTATGCTTTTTTCATTGAAAAACTTGAAGCTAAAAAACACCATTTTTACTATGGATTCCTATGGAAATCAGTGAAAAGTTATACCACTAAAAAAGCTTCTAAAAAATACGTCATTAAGATTATGGCTCTATACTCTAGAAGGCTCTGCTATTACCAGAGCACCTTGTATTTTATAGAGCCATAATTAAAAAATCTGAGCTTTTATAAGGGAATTAGAAACGAGGAAAAAACGAAACTTTTCATAGTAAAACACACAAAACATATGGGAAATCACTTTTTCTCCTAAGAAAAATTTTTAAATGAAAACGTTACAAATTCTTAATTATGATTTCTGAAATACTTTCATAAATGTTTGAATTTCAACATATATGAATATCGTTTAAGTAAATCGTTTTCATTTTCTTGTAATAATTAATTTATTTAAACCAAAATATTAAAAAAAATTCATAACAACAGTATTCTGGTCAAATTAAAATAAAAGCTTACTACGATTCGTTTAGTCATTAAGTAAATATATATTACATAGATAGCAGTGATGGCCGTAAAAATTTGGAAAAATCGTACCAAAAATTACCACCTGGGGCAATTTCAAGTTAAAAAATTGTAGGAAAAGCAAAACGAAAGATTATGGCTCTATACTCTAGAAGGCTCTGGTAATAGCAGAGCAGATTATGGCTCTATAAAATACAGGGTGCTCTGCTATTACTCGTAAATTTTAAATTCAATTTGACTGACGTTATACTGAAACAAAATACTTTTCCCAAGATAAAAAACTAAGGTAAACTTTTGACGGAAATTTTGCTAGAATATTTATACTATATCATTTTCAAATTTTAGAGAATCAGAAAATAGAGTGTAAATGTGTAAATGGTCCCTTTACCCTTATCTTATTTTTTAGAGAATCAGGCCCCTGGACTAATGAGTAATTTGTTAAAATTAATCTATAGCTTCTTCTCGTTGGCATTCCATAGTGTCTAGTAAATAGAAGTAAACCACATCTTTGTAGTGAATTTTAGATCAGCACAATGCTGTTTAAGCTGACAATCATACCAGCTCAAAAGGTTTAGCTCCTTTAAGTCTGCGTACTAAATTCGTGATGCTTAGGAGCTGAGTTGCTTCAATGTTCACATGTTGGCGGAGCCTTTCTTGATGTCTCCGTGCTTTTTCCTGGATTTAATTTAAGATAAGGTTCACTTTAAGGTCCATGTAATAGTGTAATGGTCACTGTTCCTGACATACCAAGGTGCATCAACGATGTTCCTTAATACCATATTCTGAAATCTTTGTTTGATATTTATGTTGCTCTGTTTGGTACAACCCCAAAGCTGAATACCAAAATTCCAAATCGGTTTCAATATTTGCTTATAAAGTTTATTGTATGTTAATAAAGAAGAGTTCCTTCCCATCAGCCAATACAGTTTTCTGTATTTAATTCTTAATTCGTCACTTTTCTTCTTGACGTGTGCTATTCATCGTTGTTTAGCATCCAGGGTCATGCCGAGATACTTAGCTGTGTTCGCATGCGGTATTATTTCCCGATTTATGGTAATCGGAATATGTTCGAAGCGTCTGTTTGTGTAGTTAATGTGAACTGATTTAGCTTCATTTAGTTTTATTCGCCATCTTTTTGTCCATTTATATATTTGAGTTATAGATGATTGTAATTTCTGTGTTGATTCTAGGTTGCTTTTTCCAACAGCTAAGATCGCCGTGTCGTCTGCAAGATCATAAGTGTACAGTCCTGCGTTGATTTCTTTCAATTCAGAAAAGGTATCATCTAACTTAATCATGAAGAACCTATCTTTCAAGTAAGATTCCAGTATTTTAGCAAATTGCATTGGTAGAAGATTTCTTAACTTGTGGTTAAGTCCTTCATAATCCACACTCTATCAAAAGTTTGTGTAACGTCTGGAAATACTGTTGAACAGATTTTTTTCTCCCCTAATGCTTTCTCAATTATACTGGTTATTCTGTGTACTTAATCAATTGTTGAGTGTTGGTTGCGAAAAGCTTTTTACTCTCGATTATCGGACTTAATCTTTTTACCAGAAGCTTCTCAAAGAGTTTGGGCATGACTGGCAATAGCGAAATTGGCTTATAAAACGGTATTATGTGTGGCGATTTCCCTATTTTTGCGATCATAATTACTTCTGCAATTTTCCACAAGCTTGGTATACATTTGATTCCAAATGCTGCATTTATAAGATTGGTGAGCTTCACCAAAGCTTTCCTTGATAGTTCTTTTAAGTTTTCTGCAGTAATAAGATCGTACCCAGGAGCTTTTTTCGTATTCATATTAGCTTTTATCTCACGCATGACTTCTTTTGGTGTTGTGGGTAGAGTTTCTTTACTTTCTTCCACAGCTTGTTTAGTTATTATCTCGGCTTCCAACGTTTGGTCTTCATGTGGCTGGAAATTTTTTTTTTGGTGTTCAGCAAATTCTCGAGCTTTGTCCTGATTATTTCTAGCCCATTTTTCACCTGCTATTCTTATTGGAGGATTCTGCATTATTGGTCTTTTAATTATTTTGGTTGGTTGCCAAAGAGAATAATCAGTACTGTTATTATTAGTTAATTTTCTTAAATTGTTGCTGATTGATTCATTTTTCAATTTTTTGATTTCTCTTCTTAATTGTTGAGTGAGATTGTTCAAATGAGTTTTATGTTGGGGGGCCCTTGTTTGTTGCCATACTCTTCTCGCTCTTCTTTTTTCTGCTAGGAGCAGAAAACATTAAATATGAATATAAACACGAAAATAGATAATCTAAATCAAACTATGCAGGCGAAAATCGACGATAGTAACTATGACGACTTAATCAGTTAAGCCAAGTACCAAAGCAATTTTTTCTCTCAATGACAATGCTCAGGAGTGTGTGAAACGTATTACAGAATTAGAATACCAAAATGAATACTTTCTACAGCAATCCTTGAAAAATGGTTGTTCCTCATAATCTTCGGTGTTGCATGCAATATACAAAATTATTAACGCGCAATTACAAATATTGGGGCAATTCTCATTTGTACGCTGGACGATATTGATGATCATTTCAAGAAGGTGATAGCTGTACAGAGCAACAACATGCAAAATTAAGATAATAGCGGTCAAACTACAATATCGCAAGTGATCTCAGTTAAGTATCTCGGCATGACCCTGGATGCTAAACTGAGATGGAAAGCTCACGACAAAAAGAAAAGTGAAGAATTAAGACTTAAATACAGAAAAATGTATTGGTTAATGGGAAGTAAGGAACTCTTCTATAGCAACATATAACATGCTTCTGCTTTATAAGCAAATATTGAAACCGGTTTGGACTTATGGTATTCAGCTTTAGGGTTGTACCAAACAGAGCATCGTAAATATCATCCAAAGATTTCAGAATATGGTATTAAGGAACATCGTTGATGCACCTTGGAATGTTAGGAACAAAGGCCTTCATAGGGACCTTGAAGTGAACCTCATCTTAAACGAAATCCGGGAAAAATCACAGAGACTTGAAGAAAGGACAATATGTGAACTTTGAGGCAACTCAGCACTTAAGCATCACGAATTTAGTACGCAGACTTAAAAGAACCAATCGTTTTGAGCTGGTATAATTGTCAGCTTCAACAGCATTGTGCTGATCTAAAATCCACTACAAAGGTGTGATTTACTTCAATTTACCAGACACTATGGAACGCCAATGGGAAGAAGCCATAGATTAATTTAAGTTAATAAATTAAGTCAGAAACAAATTGCTCATTAGTCCACTATGCTAGATTGTAAAAATAAAAAATCGAAGTTAATAACCAAAAAGATAGGCAAGTGAGTTATTATGACATCTAGGAATTATCATTGACGGTTTGCTGCTTTGGACTGAACATATTAATAGCATCACAAAAATTATATGGCCCAATGTATTTGCATTAAGGCGACTTAAAAATGTTTTGGATGAAAAAGCTCGCTGGTTAATATATTTTGCATACGTTCTTTCAAGATTCAGCTATATGATGTTTCTTCTGGACTACTGCAGCCCCCAACCAACCTCAATACTATTAGAGTCTTGCAAAATAAAATCGTGTGGATGATTAAATTGTTACCGCCTTTGACACGCACCAAGTCTATTTATTCGCCATTTATCCTTCCGGTAGATGTATTAGGGAACTTTTATCTACTTCTATTCATTAAAAAAGTACAGTTAGGGCTTATTATATACAATAATCTTCTAGAGGATATTAAAACAGAAAATAATTTACGAAAATATAAAAAAATCTTGAAACAACATTTATTCCAGAAATGGTTATTTACTTAGGATGAATAACTTACGCTTTGACAATCGGATTGGCTAATCGTGCTTCTTTTAATTTTTTTTTTACTGTGAATAAGTACAATACGCAGGAATAATGCAACAAATTGGGGTGAGAAAGGGTAAAATATTTTCTCTTAAGGTCCAGATTAATCATCTGAATTCTCGAAATATCATGCTATATTATATTGAAGCTTTAAATCCAAAGTTTCAATTGTTTCAATTAAGAATTTCAACTTATGTAATTAGAGTATTGAAAACAATAAATCATTACTGTATGTTTTTCCAACATGTAAATTTATCACTTGATAATAGTCTTTTAGACTTTTAAAGTGGTTCTGAAATAAACAAATAAAAAAAAAAAAAATTACGATAATAATTCAATAAAAACAAATATTTTTGTTTTTTCTAAATTAAAAACATACAATTTATTGTTTATAAAATTTATTCACAATTATTTTTTATAAACAAATATTAAAAAACAACGAATTAAAGGCTTTCGTTTTAGTGATATTATTTTTATTTTTGTTGAAAGACTGGTTTCGGATTTTCTTCCTTCATCAGTTCCTTTTTAAAATGCTACTAAATTTGATTCTTATTTTAAATTAATTTATAAATTGTTTCGTGTCTTTCTTATCACCATGTCATAAATTTTATTCATTTCGTTTATCGTTTAGAAAGAGTGGATTATTCTACAAATGATACAACAGATTTTAAATCTAATTACGCTGAACATCTTTATACAGGAAAACATTCATAGATACATTTCGAAAATAACCTTATCATTCTACACAATTTTCCAAAGGGCAGTATAATAGACCGAATGGAAAAAATTGGAATATATAAACACCGGAAACCGGTCTTCCAATAAAAATTAAAATAATATCACTAGAAATATTCACCGGGTCCACTGTTGTTTGTACTATTTATTAATGACGTTGTTGACAGCTTCGATTATGCTAATTGCATTTTATTTGCTGATGATGACATGAAATTTTTTGCTAATGTTACAGGGGAAGTGGATCCGGACCTATTTCAACGTGACTTGAATAGGTTTTATGACTGGTGTGTTACAAATATTTTGTATTTAAATATGGATAAGCGTCAAGTGATTATTTAGTATAGGTCTAGGCTTCATTTGGTTTTTGAATATTCTCTCAACGATCATACATTGAAAAGAGTGAATATAGTAAACAATTTAGGTGTTATTTTTAGTTTCAACTGAATGTTTAACCACAGATAAGAATAGGCAGATATGGATCTGATATGGGCCAAATATATATTCCAAATTTCAATACCAAATTCCAATCCAATCTGTTTAGACCAGGACGTATATATAATTTACATTTCTATCCCTTTTTATCCTTTTTACCCATGACTAGAAAAAACGACTACTAGATAGCTAAGTCAATAAAGTAAAGTAATAGTCAGGGGAAAAAGGATAAAAAGGGATAGAAATGTAAATTATATATACGTCCTGGTCTAAACAGATTGGATTGGAATTTGGTATTGAAATTTGGAATGTAAATATGGCCCATACAAGATCCACATCTATCTATTCTTATCTGTGGTTTAACTATTACATTGAAACTGTTATTAACAAAGCATATTCCATATTACGTTTTATTAAATGCAATTCTAAAGAGTTCAATAATTCCGTTAACAATCCGTCGCTATTTTACGTCTCTTAGCCTAACAGAATTGAGAGCATTCAAAAGCAGTTTTACTTATTCGTTCTTAATAAATTGCCATCATTAGAGTGCGACTGCTACAGCTTACCACTCTGTCTTGAACGATATTATCTTTTGGGTTTTCAGACTCTAGCCTCTCGGCATAAATGTGCAAGTGCTATTTTCGCTCGTGCCGTTATTTGTGGTCAAATAGATTATGAGTAACTGCTTTCGTGTTTTAATATTTATGCTCCTTGATGTAACTTGCGCTCACGGAATTTGCTTTTTATTTCGACAGCAAATAGTAACTACAGCTTCCATAGTCCTGTGATGTGCATGCAACGGGACCACAATAACGTGTCTGTACATTTTGACTTCCACATTTCCCGTGCAACTTTTAAAAAATCGATAGTTTTAAGGTGGAGGAGTATGGTTTTCTTTCGTTGATATGTTTGTTGTTTGTATTTTTTTTAATTTCGTTTTTTGAGTAACTTTGATAAGTTAATTGATTTCATGTAATTTGTATTTTGGATTTCAATAATACTTTGTGTGATGTGATTAAAAATGGAAAGATTTTCTTTTTTCAATGTAGAGATATTTTCTATACTCTGACTTCTAAAGCATATCTACGAAACTTATTAAATATGCAGATTAATGAAAAGTCTATTTTATTGTATTGACTTTTCGTTAATAAAATTGTAAACCAAAAGCAAAATTTGCATTTATATTTCTAATACAGCTACTAAAGATGACGGACGATACATATAAATAATGTAAGAATACCACTGGATTATTATTTTTTTTTAAATGCTAACTGTGCTAAAGTTTGCTGATCACTTGTTTATGTAATTTCATAATAATAGGTTTTCCTTAAAGGGCAATAGACAACTGACAAAAAGACAGAACCTTTTTGGAACCTTACTGCAGAAAATTTGAATTCCGTTTTACCCTTTAATCTTTCGCGAATAAACAAAAATATTGCTGGATCTGCTTTGCCAGTCGCTAAATTTTCAAATAAATTTCGATAATTTGAAACACTATGGAACTTTAAATGAGTCAAAATTAAAGTCAAACGACGTTTTTCTGGGACTGGGACGTAAAGATAAAATTTCAGTTCCAATTTTTGTTTGTTCATTGGAAAGTTCCATTTTATAGATTTATTTTATTTAAATAATATGTAGCAGCATGTTTGTTTGACGGCATATGCCGGTATATCCGCAGAAGAGTTAACAATATTTGGTGCACATTGACCAAAAGATTTTTTAAACTCTCATATTAGATACCTAAAATGTAATCAATATATTTTTAATTGAAAAAAATTAAAATCGCACAAACTAAAAATGTCAGCGTCTAATCTATATGTCACAACAATTTTTTCAAAACATCAAAGTATTTTGTAAAAATAGCAAAATGAATAAAAATTGCACATGCTTCTGCTCTAAAAAAAAAATATTTTAAAGTTGAACTTACGTTTTTCTAGCCAACTACAATAAATTTATATCGAGGTTTTTTTCGCTAAAATTTGCGCTTGGTTCCTATGCAGGAGGTATTTAAATTTTCAAATCCCGTATTTTAATGGTTTAATGAGTGAAATCGTGTGCAATTCAACCGGTTAGAAGAAGTTAAGGGCATATTTTACACACAAACACACACACATACACACACACTTCAAACACACACACTTCAAACACACACACATACGTGCACACACACACGCACACGCCATCAGCGGCAGCAGATGGAAAGGAGGCCGTAAAAAATACTGCGCTATTGTTACGCTAGATATTAAAAATGCGTTTAATACAGCAAAATGGGAACATATTATGAACGCCCTCAATATCAGGAATGTGCTTTGTTACATCAAGCGAGAAATCTCAAGCTATTTTAAAAACCGCACTTTGCAGTACCGCACGAATGAAGGGTGCAAGGAGTACACAGTTACATGAGAGGTCCCCCAGGGATCGGTACTCGGTCCAATGCTTTGGAATATTATGTATGACGATGTGTTCACACTTCAGGTCCCCGAGGAGGCGACGGTAGTTGGGTTTGCCGATGATATCGCCATCGTAGCAGTTTCAAAGTACAAGAAAGAGCTGGAAAACATTTGTAGTGATACGGTGGATATAATCCAACAATGGATTGACTCAGTTGGGTTGCATCTGGGTATCGATTTTGGTCGCAAAATGAGGATTGAGGATTGAGAATTTTGTATATGTACACGGCGTATAATATACATTTTTCTATTGTGTGTCGTCAAATATTTTTATTGTATTAGTGTGTTTTCTCATGATGGTAAGTATCAAAAATAAGCTAAGCGGGTGAAATCGGTTCAATTTTTTTGTTGCTTCCGCTCGCCTTGAGTTATTTTTCCCTACCTTTTAACATGAGGAATTCATGTTTTTCTATCTATTGTTGTTGTAAACGAGACATTCATTTTACTTCGTTACCAAAAATCCAAAACAAATACTCAATCAATTGCTCGTGGTGACTTCAATATAAAAAACAAAAGCAGCATAAATAAATGGTTTTTAATTTTTACATTCTTCGTCGTCCACATTCATAATATTTTTTTTTTTTTTTTTTTTTTTTTTGAGTTATGTGAGAATAAACATTTGAAAAATCAAAAAAAAACAATTCAGTGTTATCTCATGCGCACGAAAGGAATGTTGTACATATTTTTATTTCCAGTAATTTTCTGCAAAATTTAAAACTAATAAAATTGTTAATTAAATAATGATTTAAAGATAAATAAATATTAACTAAAAATGGAAAATAAGTCAGATAAATATTGATAAACTATAATTTTATTAATAATTTAAAATGATGAAAAATCACACGACGTACATCCACCCTTTCCTGTGCTTGAATTAACACTAAACCAAAATAACTAATTTACTTTTTATTTTTTCCACATTATATTTTATATCCCTCTTTTTCGTGTCATTTTATCTCTCTTATTTGCATCATGTTAAACAAAAAACTTAAAAAAACGCCCATTAGACACTGTCAAATGTGCGTATTTTTTAGTTTTTTGTTTAATATAACATGGTACATGGCATAAGTTTTTTGTTTAACATCGGATAAGAGGGATAATGTGAAAAATATAAGAAGTAAATTAGTGATTTTAACTTTTAGTGTTGATCCAAGCGCAGGAAAGGGAGCATGTACGTCGGGTAATTTTTCTAACTTAAAATTATTAATAAAATTATAGTTTTATAAATATTTTTCTGGTTTATTTGCCTTTTTTAATTAATATTTATTTATCTTTAAATCATTATTCAAGTAACAATTTTATTAGTTTTAAATTTTGCAAAAAATTACTGGAAATAAAAATATGTACAACCTTTCGTACGCATGAGATGACACTGAATTTTTTTTTTATATTTCAAATGTTTATTCTCTGTTTTTCTCTATTCTTTGAACACCAATACAATTTACCAATACTTTTGCCTTCCGGTAATACTCAACTCAATCCTCAAATTGCGACCAAAATCGCTGTCCTGGTGGAACAAAAAACGGAAGCGGTGCTTATAACCAGCAGAAAGATTCTGGAAACAATTTCCATTAGAATCGGAGCACATACGATTTTCTCGCAACCCTCGATAAGGTACCTAGGGGTACAAACCGATCCAAGGTTGTCATTCAAGGAACACATAAAGTACGTCAGTGAGAAATCAGCCAGAGCTAGCAAGGCTCTCTCTCTCTCGTATAATGCCGAATGTCGGCGGACCAAGCTAAGGACGACGAAGATTATTAGTCGGTGTAGTAACATCTATAATGCTCTATGCGTCTCCTATATGGCGCAAGCGCTGCAGGTGCCATCCTATCGTCGTAGTTCTAACTCCGTATATCGTAGCTGCGCACTTAGAGTGATTAATCCGTTCAGAACTCTTTCGGACGAAGCAGCCTGCGTCATTGCGGGAATGTGTCCAATTGATCTGCTGGCAGCGGAACGGCAAAAGTCATACAATAATAGCCATGGAGGAACACCGGATAGACCAATGGTGTGAGCGAACAACACAAGAATGTACAATGGGAATATTCATATCGATTTGCAACAGCGTTGGAACCGTTCGGAGAAGGGCCATTGGACTCGACGACTAATTCCTGAGATAGGCCCGTGGATAAATCGTAAGCATGGCGAGGTTGATTTTTACCTAACACAGCTCTTAACAGGTCACGGATGCTTTCGATCATACCTTAACCGTTTTGGGCATGATGATTCACCGTATTGTCCATCCTGCAGAGATTCCGCAGAAGATGCTGAACACGTGTTTTTTGTATGCGCACTGTTCCAGGAAAATAGAGAAGTGCTTGCTGGAGCAATCGATCAATTTGATATTACCCCAGAGAACATAGTTGAAGTGATGCTATCGTCCCCAGAAGGATGGAGTGCTGTAGCAAATTTTGCAACAACAACGATCAAGGAGTTGCGACGGTTGGAATGCCCACGTCGCCAAGCAAGGTAACTCGCACTCTTCAGTTGCGTGGGAGATGTGATCGTACAGTTAGTACAGACTCCTTCCCTTTCAAAGTAATACCTAGTGGTCGTTCTAGGAGGAAAGGATGCAAAAGGTAATTTTAGTGAGTAGGAGTCTCACACCGTTGTGGTGGATAGCTACGTTATCCCCTACATCGTCCATGATGGACTTCCACCTTCCTTAAATAAAAAAAAAAAAATAATAAATAAATAAAAAATCACACACACACACGCACACACACACACACACACACACACACACACACACACATACACACACACACACACACACACACACACATATGTATTCTAGAATAATTCATCAGCTAAGGTTAGGTTAAAAATCGCGCGATTTTTAAACTAACCTAAGCCGATGAATTATTATAGAATACGGGATTTTGGCATACGGGATTTTGGCATATGAGATTTTGGAATACGGGATTTTGGTATACGGGATTTTGGAATACGGTATTTTGTATACGGTATTTTGTCATACGGGCAACTGTACCCAACCCCTATAAATATCTCTGGACTATCACTCATTAAACCAATTAGTGACCATCGCTTACTGAATGCACTCGAATCGTGGCATATTCGAAATAATGAATCTAGGTATTTCAATTCGGATTTGGGCGCAGTAAATAGTTGCCTGTTGTTACAATACATCAACATAAGTTAATTAGAAACACTATATTGGACCGTTTTAAATATTTATAAGTTTTTCTGAAAATCGGTGGTGTCGCACGCATTAAAACGGACTTGATTCCAAACACAGTTTTAAGTAATTTGGTTTCAAGAATTTTGATTTTCTGAAAACAACGTGGTCTGTTGATATATTTTTTGGTTTTGTTTTGCACTGTGAGAGATCTCTTTATGTTGGAATAGATTGTTGAACTTTTTAAATCATTTGCAAGTGTATTAAATATAATATGGTATATTTATTTTCTTTTATTTTATATTCTGGAAACAATTGCATATTTTATTTGTAATGGTGGAGATATGCTCGACGTTATTCAAACGTTTCAAAATGTCAAAAACCCGCGTACAAGTATAATCAAGATAATGAGAATTTCTTTAACATTTATGACACAATAAAAATAAAAATTGATTGCATCATTGTTACTCAATTATTGTGGAAATAATTCTAAAATGAATCGAGAAATGAATGAAGATCGAGTAAAAAATTAAAACTAATGAAGAGGTGTATTGGTTTGCCTTTCAGCGCAACAAATAAAAAAAAATTAATAAACGAAACGTCAAAATTATAACAAAAATCAAATAAAAATGGGATAATATTTCTTAAAATTCCTGTAAGATGTCACTATAGCACTAAACAACAACCAAAAGTGAAACTTAAATCATCATTTTAACTTTTTATCTTTTACTTAATCACGTTGGTCGCGTCGACTATTTCACAAGGCTGAACATTTTGTAATCTGATGATAACACCAGAGCGGCATTAAAAATATATTTATTTTTAAAATTAAGAAAAATTGATTGAATATTGTGTAATGATTAGGAATTTGGGTAGCTAATTTGCCAAGGAATTTAATTTGTTTGGCACGTAATACCTTTTATCCAATCACGCCACGCAAACAATAATTAAGTTTCGGCTATGTTGGTTTCAATCTTGGGTATACTTGGGTATATTTTGGCGTGTAAAATTTGGAAAAAAAGAAAAAAAAACATAAGTAGGGTTGAAGAGAATAGTCGGGAACAATGGATGGAAAAATGTCCATTCAAAACAAAGTCGTTGGAATAAGTTATACATTCAGCTATAAGCAACACTACAGTGTGTTTTTTGTAATAATATTATTTCAACTTCACGAAACTACTAAATACATACAGTGCGGTAATAAGTAGTCGGTACTATGATGTATTGATAGCGTTGCAATTAAAGCTATTGAGATGTGTCCCCCTTCACTTCCTTGCAATTTAGTAGCGGTACCTTTAAGAACACTTTGGCATGAAACCCCTTGGTGCACGCTGCCGTTTACAGTTGTGTACTGTTTTCCATTTTGAGCGTTTCTGTTTACAATTTCTGGTCGGGGTTCTTTTCTAGCAGAAGAATCAAGATTAAAGATTTGTTGCTATTTCGCTGCTTTGGATTGATTCTCCTTTTCAATTCTAGATAAATTGGGCACTTTCTATAATTAGCTGTGTGATTTCCATTGCAGTTACTGCAGTTTCTCACTGATACTGCATTTTATGTTTTATTGCAAACCTTTGAACAATGGAGTTACCACATATAATACAAACATCGTTCAAAGTGCAATATGCTCTAGTGTGTCCATTTCCTGAATTCCTCGATGATAACCCTTCTGTGCAATAATTATTTTAAGTCAAATATTACGTTTGGCTTTGAACTTTTTATTGTTTGGTTCTAATTTCAGACGGAACATTCCTTCTCCCGATTAAAAATATTGGTCATATATCTGCATTGGAAGCCTTTTTCAGCGAGAGCAGCTTGTATTTCGTTTGCATCCACGTAACTTAACTCTTTACTTCTTTTAACATAACAACCAATCCTTTTTGTCTCTTTAGTTGGTACGTGTAGTAATGTTTACCAACTTGGTCAAAATGAATAATTAACGCTCTGTAAGCATCAATATTGAGCAGTTAAATTTTTGTTTCTTTTATATCTCCTCCCTCTCTTTTTTTGCAAGTTCCCTCAAATAGATTGGTGGCGACTTCTCAGTTTTTGGAGTTTTTTCGGACGGCGAATCGTCAACAACCAAGCAAGAATGCCTATTACCATGCGTTAATTCAACGCTAGCTGTTAAGAATTAAATGTAAATTTTTAAGTTTTATATGCACAGATAGATGTCACTAGTAAATAATTTTGTTCATGTAGCAATTCTCGTTAATAATGAAAATTTAATTTGTTGGGTTTGTGTTGCTGTCACACATGGTTGTGTTTTATTGGCATTGTGCTCAAAATTTAGTATAAAATAAAATGTACAACAAAAACAAAATTTAAGTTGTTTCTCTATACAGTCCATATTAGTAAAAACCTTAACATTTGGTCCGATCGAGCCGGATAGAAGCTAAGATTGATACCGTTAATTGGTTAAAAACAAATTAAAAATAATAAAAAAGTGTGGTTATAGTTCAACCAAACCTCATGGTAAATTATACAAAATATAAAACTTGTGACAATAATCGTGGAATATCGTCGTCATCGAGTGTTATTGGGATATCACATTAAAATATTATCGAGTGAATCAACATTAATCAATCTAGTGATTGATAGTTTTCGTAATGTGGAATTAATTGTAGAATTTCAAAATGGAAGAGCTTCAATCGGCGATGAAAAAGTTAAAAATGGAGCGACGTAGTTTTAAGGTATCATTGGCATCGCATAAGAAGTTTATCGATGGGTTTACGAATGATGATGAATTAAATCAGTTTACACTGAGAGAAAAGTTCGAGAAGTTTGACAAATTATATACAAATTATTATTCGGTTTACGAAAGGTTAAAGGAGGTCGCCATAGATATGTTCGATGAGAAGGAGGCAGAAGAAAATGAAATGGACAATTTGGAATTTTACGATTCGTATTTGGTGGTACTCTTTGGATATCGAAAACATTTGAATTCCAAGCAAGCTGATGGAAATCATTCAAATAATGGTGATCATGTTGATCAAAAATTGGAAGTGTTTGATCAAGAACAAAACAATGTTGAAGTTGCAGATCGTGTATGTGGTTTTGGAGGTGAAATTGTCAATGAGAATGGTGACGGTCGAAAGTTACAGTGTGAACGTGTTAGTATGGCAAATGCTGAAAAAATATGTAGTAATGGGACGCAAAAACCAAATTTTCATTTACCAAAGGTGTCATTTCCCAGATTTGATGGGAATAGGAAAAATTGGCCTAAGTTTCGAGATTCGTTTTACCGAATGATTGTCAACAATGGATCAATTTCTGACGTAGAAAAATAATTTTATCTGGAGGGCATTCTTCGATGATAAAACAAAATCAATTAAATCAAGTGTTGAATTTTCTGAACGTGTGTTTCAGTTGGCTTGGGATAGTTTGTTAACTCGTTTCAACGGTGATGTGGATATAATTGACATACAAATGAATGAATTTTCGGATTAAAATTAGTGAAAGATGAATCGGCAGTGGAGTTGCAACATCTTTTAGATCAAAGCCAAATTCTTATTAAATCACTTGAGCAATTGGGTGAATGTTTAACTGATGCAGTTATATTACACACAGTCAAGAAAAACTAGACGTTGAGTCCCGAAAACTGTGGGAATACGAAAACAAACATAATACAAGGCAAAGCTGGACAAATTTGGGAGAATTCATAAGAAGGAGAATTAGAGTTCTGGAAAAATCGCAGGAATAACATGCAAGTAGTTATAAAAACAAATTTAAAAACTGTTCGTTTACCAATTCCAAAAGTTTTGTGGTTGATGCCAAACCAAGATGCAAGTTGTGTAATAATGAGCATTTGTTACATAAGTGCACGATATTTTTGAAGATGACACCTCAAGAACGATATAATCACATAAAATTGAATAATCTATGCTTAAAATGTTTCAAGTCATCACACAGGGCAGATATATGTTCATTTTTTAATTGTAAAATTTGTAATCGACGGAATAACCAATTGTTACACTTTGTGAGTGTAAATAATTCAAATAATGGGTTGCGACATAGCAGTAGGAACGATCCAGAAAATAGTAATGTGAATTCAAATTCAAGTTGTGGTTAAGGAAATAGTCTGGCGACAGCAGATATCAAAACAGGTTCAACTGATTCATGTGGTGGTACAGTCACTGCACATATGTCTTATTACGAAGAGGGTCAAGTTGTACTATCAACAGCAAAGGTGTTGATTTGTGATCAGTTTGGTGGATTTCATTGTTTACGTGCGCTATTGGACAGTGGATCTATGAAGAATTTTATTACCAATGACGTGGCTGAAAAATTGAATTTGGTTAAGCTACAAACAAACGCTGCGGTAAGCGGATTGAATAATATGAAGGCGAATGTTAAACATCGGGTAAAAACAATTGTTAAATCACGTATTACAGGATTCCAAAGACATATTGATTTTATGGTTATACCTACAATTGCACACAATTTACCAATGAAATATTTCAATGTTGATGATTGGGCATTTTTGGACAAAAGAGAATTGGCGGATCCTGAATTTAATGTACCCGATTCGGTAGGATTACTACTTGGAGCAGAAATATTTCACCGAATAATGCTCAATGAAAAATTACGTGGAGAGGCTGCTATGCCTGAAGTAAGAAATACGATGTTTGGATGGATAATTGGTCGAAGGATTGGAATGTAAGAAAGTGCTTCCTTTTTCTTAACCAATAATAACGAATATTCAGAAGACGAAAATTTAAATCAACTAGTGCAACGTTTTTGGCAAGCTGATTGAGCATTTGAATCAACTTCACGTTTATCACGTAGTGAAAAATACTGTGAGCAACATTTTCGAAAATCTCACTCACGAGATAGTAATGGTCGCTACTGCGTTGAGTTGCCTATTAAGGACAAGGTAACTGAATTAGAGTATTCATTACATACAGCAATGCAGAGGTTTCAATATCTAGAAACCAAGTTGAGCAAAAATCCCGAATTTGAAATCACAGTACATAAATTTTATGACGGAGTATCGTGAAATGGAACGCATGAAGGTGTCAACCAGAAGGGCTGAAACAAGGTCAAATGAGAAATATTTGATGCCACATCACGCGGTGTTCAAACCTGATTCGTCAAGCACCAAACTAGCTTTGATAGATGTATTCTAATACCCTGTTTTATAAAAATGGAAATCCATGGATTCGCTGATGCATCTAAAGCCGCTTTTGGTGCTTGCATTTATTTGGATGCATTGATGAGTCAGGAAATATTAGTACAAAATTAATTTGCAGTAAATCGAGAGTTGCACCACTAAAAGTGCAAACAATAGCACGATTAGAGTTGAATGCAGCATTGATATTGGCCCAAACATTCAGTAAGGTTATCGAAGCGTTGAATAGACGTTGTGGTCTGATTGTACAATTGTCTTACAATGGCTTAAAATCCAGCCTTGTTTGTTGAAAGATTATGTTGCTTATCGCGTATCCGAAATTCAGAATACAACATCACAAATGGAGCGGCGATATGTAGAGGTGCGACGCCTTTAAAATTAATGGATGGCAACAACTGGTTCAATGGTCCGAATTTTCTGAGAAATGATGGAGAACCTTGGCCAAAATATATAATCGGGAAAATTGAGGTACCTGAAATTAATCATAAGACTACATCGATGGTGCACGCTCTTCAGACCAGGGATGTTTTCGAATTAATTCGTTTTAGTTCATATACAAAATTAATTAATGTGGTTTCTTATTGGAGGCGATTTGTTCACAATTGCCGCACATCCAGTGAGAAGCGTATTGGTGGTCCAATTACTTTCGATGAAACAAACCATGCTTTGAAGTGGTTGATCAGAGTGGTACAGCATGAGGAATTATATAACGAGATTCGCCATATTGAATGTTATGATGTAGTTGATCGTAAAAGCAAATTATTGAGTTTAAACCCATTTTTAGACGAGGATTTATTAATCGTCTAAGTAAATCATTATTCTCGTTTGACAAGAAGCATCAATATATTTTACCAAATCATCATTTTACTACTCTGATTGTAAGACATATACATTTGGAAAACGGTCACTGTGGTGTACAACAAACTGTTGCAACTATGCGCAATCGTTACTGGGTTATTAATGGTACGAGTTTCACAAAGCAAGTGATCCGTAGGTGTATACCATGCTATCGAGTTAAACCAGTGTCAATGAGGCAATTGTTGGGCGAATTACCTCAACATCGAATTGAATCATGCAGGCCATTTTATCATACTGGTGTGGACTTTTGTGGACCTTTTTCCATAAGATATAAAAACCAACGAAACGACACCTACCATAAGGTCTATGTATGCATTTTTATTTACTGTACTGTAAAAGCTGTACATTTAGAGATCGTTGAAGATGCAACATCTGATTCTTTTATCGCATGCCTGAAGCGATTTTTTAGTAGGAGAGGTCACAGTGCTCATTTGTGGAGTGATAATGGAAAGAATTTTGTTGGCGCCAATAACAAGCTTAGTGAAATGTTTCAGGTTTTAAAAACATCTAGTAGCGATATTGAACGATTTTGTGCTGGAAAAGAGATGAGATGGTAATTTATACCACCTCGAACTCCAAAATTTGGAGGACTATGGGTGTTCACGATCCATAGAGCATCAATTATCTGAAATAAAAAATAAAACAAATTATTTACACATCACATATAATTTTATATACGTACTAACATTATTTATAAATTAGTTATATATAGTACTTACCACCCAATCAGTAGTGTTGTTGTTACGTAAATCATCATATATAACCTGAAAATGAATTAGTATTAGTAATTTAAAATTTGAAAATAAATATTTTTTTTTGACCTACATAAATTTTGACCTATATAAATGTAAACAACTTATCGTTTTGAAATTATGTACAATTTGTTGCCATTTATACTATTATTGTTAGTACACATCATTGGTTGCATACAGTAATTAAAAATAAGAAAATTAGGATAAGCATGTAACCATTTTTAAGTAGAAAAAGTAGGACATATTTATTTTTATTGTCCATTGTTTTTTTTTTTAATATAAATAGTCCTCAATTACCAATCTATCAGCCATTATCATTTTTTTTATCCTTGAATCAAAATTTATCTATTAACTTAAATATCGTTATTAACGGAGAATTATAAAGAATTTAGTACCTAAATTATAAGTGGTTTTGTTTTATTTCAAAATTATTATCGTGAAATATTTATTCCAGTTGGATTTTGATAACCTGCAAGTTGTTTCTCTATACAGCCCACACGAAAAAATGAAACGCACATCTCATCATATCGTCCAATAAGCATGCTGCCCACAATCTCAAAGCTATTTCAAAAATGTTACTAAAAAAATTGAAACCAATATTAGAAGACCGGCGCGTTATTACATGGTACTACAACTTTTCGAATTATTTTTTGTTTTATAATTTCGATTTGTTAACTTAATTTAAAGATATATTAGGTTGAGCACAAATATATTAGTTTTTTTTTTCAATTATTAAATTATATAAAATAAAATTAGGAGTTTTATCACGCCAACGTCTAGTTCAATAATAGAATGAGCGATCACGATTTTCTAAAATTAATTTATTATTTTAACCCACTAGAAAAGAAGCAGGGTGAATCATGCAATACAATACATTTTTTTGACCCTTTCTCCATTCGTCCAACCTCACCTAGAAACAATACGATTATGTACCTACTTACAAAAATAATATTCCATCGAAAATGTCCGTAAACAATAAGATACAAATCAATATAAGTTTGGAACATGAGCAATTAACAATTTTCTTCTTATTGATAGCAATATGGTGTTTTTGTTTTCAAATTGATTACGTATGTCAATTTACGTACTTTGTCATGAATGAATTTCGTTTACCTCGAATTCTAGCTATTATGTAGTATTTTGCTTAAAAGTTAATGAAAACTATTCTGTTATTGTTCAGTAATCTTATCAAATTACGTATGTGCCCAGAACCCACACTACAGTATCGACTATAGAATCAATAACATACATTTTCAAGTATTGTTTTTCTATCAAATTAATATTAATCGGAAATGTAGTCGTAAATCATTACAAATGTTAAAAAATAACTGATAAGTGAATAAATGTTTATCCGTATAGAAAACATGGACTTATCCGTAAAAGATAATCGAATTTTCGTTATGGAGGTTTTTTGCACGTGGGTTTTCGTGTTGCCTTTTAAACCATTTTTTGATATGTGAATTACGCAGGAAATCCAGATTAAAACCGAACAGTTATTTTGTGAGTGTTTGCTAGATAAGTGTTACAACAAAAAAAAAAAAAAAAATATTCCGCTCCCACGCATTAGATTATAAATGCGCTTAAATTATAATTAGCGCACAAATAGCTTAAATGCATCCATCCCATATCCAATAATATGATTTAATGCCACATAATTTCTAATTTACGATCTTGTTAATTTTAGCCTCATTTTAATTACCTGACACGACACCATACAAAATTATAATAATAAAAATAATAGATTAATTCCTTTTTAATTTTCATTATAGCATAAGCGTGGAATTCGTTATAAAAATCTCATCTTCGCACATTGATATACAAACATATGTATGTACTCGTATATATGTACTATAGTAATTCGTCTTAAGATTTAAATTTAAAAATCAACACAAAAATCTATAAAAATCTTCTGACACTTGTCGTAAATTATAACGAAAATATTTTTTAGGTGTGTATGTGTGTCTATGTGTGTGAATGTGTATATGTGTTGTTTGTGTATGTGTGCGTGTTTTTGTGACATAAAAATCACACCAAATTATTGAAGAAGAATAGAAAGATGTTATAAATTGGCGCCATATGATCCAATGATCATTTGATATTTTTTTATTTTATTTTATTATTCAAGTATAAAGATTATTGTTACTTTTTGTGTGTAATAAATTTTTATCTATAAATCAACATTATTAGTTTTTTTTTTTTTGTTAAGTGAAACGCGCAGGTGAAAAAATTAAAGTCTCATATAAATCTCATAATAAATAAGATGAAGAAGTAAATATTCGTTGTATTTACAATTTGGGAAATATTTAACACTTGTCTTTGTTAGATGATTAGCGATATTGCGATTTAGCTTTGTGCAAATTAATCGATTAAGTCATTTTCGTGTTACGGTGTTAGATTTTTACATTGTTGAACAATTTTTTTTTTTATTGTGACAAAGGTACATATTTTTATTTTTATTGTATAATGATAATTCTACTGGAATTTTTATTTCGATAATGCAGAACATTATCGACGGGAGAGAGAGATGATTTAAGGTTAATGAGTTGTTTCACAATCTAATTACCACGCAAATGTTAATAATCAATATACAAGCCAAAATTGTGAAATTTCGCATTGAAAATTGTTTTCTACCATTTAACAATCTTGTCAAACTATAATTTTTTTTTTAGTAGTTGTAGTTTAAAATAAAAATTATGATGTCAGGCCAATTACGCTTTCTATTTGTTCAGCATTATTCAGTTTCTTGGCATAATAATAATTTCTTTTCTTATCCACGCTAAATTCAATATTCATGGTCAAACTCTGTCAATATGACATTCAGCGAGATCCTCGTTGAACGTTTAAGGACTATCGGTCAAATAAAGATTTGCTATTTGGTTAAGCCGATACTCACAATTATATAGGAATAATTAAACGTAACTCAATGAGCATCAATTTAGTGATGATTTTCTATTGGACTAGACTATTGCCAATAAGTCTGGAAAGTCTGGACATTAAAAAATTAAAATTGAATATAAAGTAGTTCTTGAACCTTGAATGAGGGGTCCACGAGATTTCCTTTATTAGTACTAATTTAAGATTAAATAGCTCAGAATAAGTTAAAAGTGCAAATTTGCAGAACGATACATTTCTAGGAAATTTTTAAGAAAAGGCGGTGGTCTAATTTTCAGAAAAAGAAGAAATCGTTCCTATTGCTATTAAATATTTTCTTAAGACAAGCTCAACCATTTCTTCTCGGTTCTGACTTCTTAGAAATAAAAATGGCTTGCGATTCTGACAGTTATTTAGATTTAGAAGAAACTTTTCTAAACTAGCTTTCGACGTCAAACGACAACGATTTTAGTGTTTGCTGGGTTGATTTATTTGTATTATACGTTTTCCATAACTCCCTTTCTATTTAAAATTCAACTTTTACAAATCAAGTTTTGATAGAAAACGTTGAATTTGATTTGCCAACAGATAAAATTTCTTTTGCAAAAGGTTAAATTTGATTTGAAAAAGGGGAGGTTATAGTAATCTGCTGGTGTTAGTAGCTTGCGATGTATCATTGTGATGTTCCTATAAATCAAGAAGAAACTGGAAAAATACATAACCGCAACTGTAAATAATTTCTTATTTCCCTCACTTGAGCCAAACCAAAAAAAATAAACTTATAGTTTCTCATTTACCGGATCTTTTGGTTACCAGTATTGTACGGACGTGTATCGATGCCAATAATAAAATTGAAATAAAAATAAAAAAAAGGAAAACCAACTTCTATGTTGTTTTAATTGATTTCGTTATAAATTTTTATTTATTAAATAAACTTGATTTTATTGATAGTTGTATAACTTGCTCTGCGATCAAAATGGAAGTGAACGAGATATAAATTTTATTAGCTTGATCTTGCCAACATATAAAAAATTAAAAACCACGGCGAATAATAAAAATATATTTGAGCTACAAATTATTATCTGATAGTATTTGAATATAGATGGCGCAATGACAACATAGATGTTAAAATATAAAGTCGATAAGCAAATTGCTATGTTATCATCAGTGCCAAAATAAATGTCATCACTCATCAGCTGTCATTCAAAAATTTTTGGTAATTTAAATTTACATTGGCGGTTGGCTCAATAGAGCCAGAAGGAAGAATGCATATTTTTGTAACTGGCCTTTTAATTTCACCCAGTTTTGTTCTGATGACGACAACCCTGATTAATCCATCCTGACCTGGAACAACCGACAAAATACGTCCCAAAAGCCATTTTGTTGGTGGAACATCATTGTCCATCACTACTACCAGATCTCCGATGCTTGGATTCGTTGTGGGATGTTTCCATTTATGACGTTGCTGTAATGTCAGTATATACTCCTTGTGCCACCTCTGCCAAAAGTGCTGCACCATCATTTGAATGTGCTGCCAACGTGATAATCGACTCTCTTTTAGGGGTAGAAGATTGGGTTCGGGTAATAAATTAATCGGATGTCCAATTAACAAATGACCAGGCGTGAGGGGATCCAAATCCTCTGCTGACATCTCACAAAGTGGTCGGGAGTTAAGAATAGCTTCTATTTCGACTAATAATGTTAACATTTCTTCATAGGTGAGCCGGGATTCACCAAGTACTCGCTTCAGGTAAAATTTTGTTGATTTAATAGCTGCCTCCCATAAACCTCCAAAATTAGGGGCAGCTGGTGGAATAAAATGCCATTCTATGTTGTTTGTAGTGATGTACCTCAATATTGCCTCATCTTTAGATACCATTTCTAAATTTCGTTGCAGTTCCTTTTGGGCACCTACAAAATTCGTCCCATTGTCACTATATATGTGACCGCAAATGCCGCGCCTCGCATGGAATCTTCTTAACGCTGCCAAAAACGCTTCCGTCGTCATATCACCCACTAATTCCAAATGCACGGCCTTGGTCGCCATACACACAAAAAGCGCCAGATATGCTTTAATCAATTTGGCACCTCGAAGTTTGGATGCCTTGATAAACAGAGGCCCTGCATAATCCACACCCGTGGAAAAGAAAGGACGATGATATGTTACTCTGGATTGTGGTAGTTGACCCATCAGCTGTTGTTGTTGTTTACCCTTCAACCGGACACATTTAACGCATCGCCCAATGACTGCTCGAATTTGATCCTTGCATCTGAGTATATGAAATTTTTGTTTCAGTGTAGACATTAAAATAGTTTGAGCTGCGTGGAATTGCCTAAGATGTTCGTCTCTTATGATTAACCTTGTCACTTGATGCCCTGCTGGTAAAATAATCGGATGCTTCATCTCAAATGTAACTTTCGCATTAGACAATCTACCTCCAACTCTTAATAAACCAAATTTGTCTAAAAAAGGAAAAAGAGACGTTAGTTTTGAATTTTTACAAATTGGTTTTTTGTTGATGAGCGCATTTATTTCAGATGGAAAACTACTCAATTGCACTCTTCGTAGCACGAAATTGAACGCATCAATCTTGGCCTCGTTCTGGAATCTCGACAATTCTAAATTCTCAGCTGCCTTAATCTCCGATTTCCTTCTAAACAGCATCAATATTCTAGTGATCGTGAATATCACTTTAGTGAATTTTGAACAACGTTCAATGAGCCTGAGAAGCCAATCGTCTCTGTGTTCTTCGTTTATGTTGCTCAACACCACCGATTTAACTTTTTGTTCCCTTAGTGCTGCTTCAGCTAATTCGACATTTAGCTTAGTTTGATTTGGCCATTCTTCTTCGACTTTCTTCAACCAATACGGCCCCTTCCACCATAACTCGTGATTCAGCAATTCCTCCGGAAATAAACCTCTCGAAGCGCAGTCAGCCGGGTTATCGTTTGAGGATACATGACTCCAGTGACTTCGGTTTGTATGTTGCAATATAAATGACGCTCTATTTGCCACGTATGTCTGCCATCTTCTCGGACACGAAGATAACCAATCGAGTACAATCGTTGAATCTGTCCACAAGCGATACGATTTAACGACATTGCTCTTAAGTATTTCAAGGACGGATACCATTAACTTCGTTAACAAAGTAGCAGCACAAAGTTCCAGACGTGGAATGCTTATCGATTTGATTGGTGCCACCTTTGTTTTCGCAGTTACTATATTTGTTTTGTACCCATCCTTTGTCTTGACCCTGCTATAAATTACAGCAGAATATGCCAATTCAGAAGCATCAGCAAATCTGTGTACAACCATCTGTTTATTCTGATGTTCTCTAGCCACTTCAAGTTGGCTCTAACTGCTGCATACTCTTGATAAATTGGGTCCGGTAAAAGTTCATCCCAGTCGGTACCTGTTAGCCACAATTTCTGAAAAATTATCTTAATTTTTATTACAGTTGGTGACAACCAACCTAGCGGGTCAAAAATTTTGGAAGACTCGGACAACATATATCGTTTTGTTAATTTATTATCTTGTAATTGTACTTTAAACTGAAAACAATCTGTTTTGGTCGAGTATCTCACTCCAAGTATCGAGATGGCCTGTGATCCGTCTTCAATATCCAAAATTGAGGTGGCTCGGTGTGTCTTAGGAATAACATGCATGAGTTCGTCACAATTAGATGCCCACTTCCGAAGATTGAATCCTCCCTTTTTCATTATACTTATTAAATCCTTAACCATCATTTTAGCATCTTTTAGGTTGTTAGTTCCCGACATTAGGTCATCGACATAGAAATCCTTTTTTACTATTTCTGAGGCTTCTGGGTATTCTTACTTATAATCTAACGCAAGTTGATTCAGAGTTTGAGTGGCTAAAAAAGGAGACGATGATATACCATACGTTACAGTCAGAAGCTTATACACCTGTAATTCTTGAAACGGTTCTTTTCTCCATACAATTTTCTGGTAGTCGCTGTCTCTTCGGTTGACCCAGATCTGCCTATACATTTTTTCAATATCGGCCGTGAATATAATCTTGTGCGTTCGAAATCTCAGTAATACTTCATATAAACTTGACTGCACCTGTGGCCCTACTGCTAACTGGTCATTGAGTGAGTTTCCTTCCAATGTTTTGGCTGACCCATCAAATACAACCCGCAGCTTGGTGGTCGAACTGCTCTCCTTGATCACCCCATGATGCGGTAAAAAATATTCTTCGCCTCCACACGCTCCTGATATTGCCATATGACCTAGTTTGCGATATTCATCTAGAAATTCACCATATTGACGCTTAAACTCAGAGTTGCGCGCGAATTTTTTCTCTGTTTGATTCAGTCGTTTTACTGCCATCATTTTGGAATTGCCCAGACTAGGACAAACAGACTTGAAGGGTAAGCCTACTCTATATTTTCCATCTTTTGCTCTTTGAACAGTGTTTTGGTAGTGATTAAGACAAAATTTCTCTTCATCTGTGTATGGAATCGGTTCCTTGATTTCTTCGAGCTCCCAAAATTTACGAAGAGCCGAATCGATGTCAACGTGCAGGTTTACCGGAGTAACTTTATCACCTTCAATATGCATTGGCGTTCCTGCAATGACCCATCCCAATTTCGTGTTATGTGCTATAAGCCTGGAATTGGGAATGTACTTCTTACCATCATACAGCAGCTCGAAAAACAAATCACTACCTAATAGGATGTCTATTTTCCTATCCTTATTGAAATTTGGATCGGCGAGTTTCATATTGTCCAAACTTCGTAGATTACCCAGTCCTGTAATCGATGGTTGATATGATGATATCTTTGGCACTATAAGAACTGTTGCTGTTGTCCTATAGTTATCATCCTGGAATCTAGATTTAATGCGTATGTTTGAAATACCCTTTGAAATCCCTGAAGTAACATCATTTAGCCCTTGAATCCAATTCGACCATTTTCCTTTTTCAATCCAAGACGTTGAAAACATTCTTCCGTTACGAAAGATGTTTGTGATCCGGAATCTAAGAGCGCACGACATCGTTGCCAATCTCCGTTACGACGTTCAACATCTAGCTGCACTGTTGGAAGAATTGCATTGCTTACTGAATTGGTATGACCACATGTAGTTGATTCAGGGGTAGTGGTAGAGGCTTCTAAATGTAAAATGTCGTGATGCTTCTTCTGGCACAAAGTGCATCTTCGCCTTGATTTGCATTGAAAAACTAAATGGTTATCCTTTAAACAGTTGTAACAGAGTGAATTTTTCTTCGCATATTCTCTTCTTTGCTGAATTTCAAGTCCTAGAAATTAAGCACAGTCAATTAAATTGTGGTCTTTACTACAAACTGCACAATTTACTGCTACTGCAGTGTGCAGAATTTTTGAGTGCTGTGTTGGTTTTGTTGCCGGTCTGCTTCCGCGATTTTCTTGTTTGATGCCTTGCAGTGAATCCATTCGTTTCATTAATACTGACAACAAATTCTCTATTGTAGGAAATTCCAACTCTGTTGTCTCTAGTTTCCACATTTGTCTGGTTTCAGGATCCATCTTCTGGGTAGCTATATAGATGAGCCAAGGATCTCGACTCTCTGCTTGCGTACCAAGTGCCTTAAGACCACGGATCACCTCATCGCACGTGTCATGTAAACGTGCAATAGATTGTGCTGTTGCTTGATTTATAATTGGTTGGTCCAAAAACGTTTGTATAAATGAATCTACAATATATCGCTTTCTATCGTACCTTTTGCATAATTTCTGATATGCCTCAATGTAGTTAGCATCATTTATCGGGAAATGACGAATAAGCGCTAATGCATCATCTTTTAAATGTCCCTTAAGCAGTTGAAATTTTTGGGCAGGAGACAGGTTTGGATTCTCGTGCACCGTCGAACCAAAAAGGTCAAAAAACGACTGCCATTCCTTAAAATTCCCATTAAAGGGGGGAATAGTAATACGCGGTAAACGAAAATCGCTAGATGCAGACTGCGTCATGTTTAACGTTTGGTCTAAGTTTGGCACTAGTGGAACCACATTCCTTTTACGTATTGCTCCTTGCAATTTAGGAACGATGCTATAGTATTGAGCATCGACGATTTCGATGTCAGACTGCACTACATCCGAAAGTTCGATCATTTGATATTCGACCTCAACGAAATCTTTATATAATTGATGAATTTTCTCTAGTCTGACCGTTAACTCGTCTATACTTGTGTCGTCCTTAATTGTACTAACAAATTTTTCGAATCTTGTAATTTGTCCTTTAATGTATGTTCTTTTTCCTTTCAGGGTTTCCATTTTAAAATTGATGCAAAAGTTATCACAACTGAATGGTACTTCAATTTACAACACAGTAATACGTGGGAATAAGAAATAACGCCCGAAAATTCAACTAATAGTTATATTCAATGATTTCACTCAACACTATATTAATGTTTTAATTATTTGACTTGCACTCAAACACAATTACTCTCGGATAAAACACGTTCGTTCAATATGCGATTTAATAAAGTGTTTCACGAAAATGCTTTGCACGATCCACTTAATAGTTTATGTGATTTAAACAAGTAAATTCAATATAATTAAAACTCAAATAAATTTAATATAAAGTTCGCAAATTTAATTGATTATAATAAAAAAATAAATTGATACTTAATGCGTTTTTTCTTTTCTGGATGCTACCATTCCACGCGGTTTCCTCTGGATTTCTTAAATTCTGGATCGTTGACAATGATAATCCGGCTCGAAGGACCAAAAAATAATGTACGGACGTGTATCGATGCCAATAATAAAATTGAAATAAAAATAAAAAAAAGGAAAACCAACTTCTATGTTGTTTTAATTGATTTCGTTATAAATTTTTATTTATTAAATAAACTTGATTTTATTGATAGTTGTATAACTTGCTCTGCGGTCAAAATGGAAGTGAACGAGATATAAATTTTATTAGCTTGATCTTGCCAACATATAAAAAATTAAAAACCACGGCGAATAATAAAAATATATTTGAGCTACAAATTATTATCTGAAAGTATTTGAATATAGATGGCGCAATGACAACATAGATGTTAAAATATAAAGTTGATAAGACAAATTGCTATGTTATCATCAGTGCCAAAATAAATGTCATCACTCATCAGCTGTCATTCAAAAATTTTTGGTAATTTAAATTTACATTGATTTATACTAACTTATAACTAATTTACAATTTTGATTATTTTAGGAAAATATATGGAAATTTAGGAAAATATATCTTCATAGTTCATGGAATTCATTACTAGATAATTCAAGAAAAGGATAAGTAACATTATAATTAATTGTGTTTATATACAAAGTACATTAATAAGTAATTTTCTTTTCGGCTTCTGATCCTGAACAAGTATATTTACATTTCAATTACATTTTTATTTTGAAAAAGTTTTTTATGGGAAATATAAGGAAAATGCAAATGCGAACATAATTTTGCAACTAGTGAATGTGTTTTTTGTGGTTTTTGTGAGGTTCTCCTGATTTTGAAAATTCTCGCTTCTTGATTTAATATCCGCTTGTCTCAGACTTCATCTTCTAGAGAGAGTTTATCATGGAATTGAGCTGCGTGATGTTTGAGAGTTAATTGGTGATTTGGTATTACGAAACATTCAGGTTATTCGAAATTTTGAGATTATTCGTGTAAGTTTGAGATTGTAGTAGGGTGTATTTGATAGTTCCCGAAAAATTATCCGATAAGATCCGGGGTTTCTATTCTTAATGCAGATCGTTCTGTTCAGCTTAGCTTTAACTTGCTTAGTAGTATTAGTAACATTAAGTTACTTGACAAATAATTCCATATTTACACGAATTTTCGGAATTTTTCCAAATTTTCGTGGGTTTTCTAGATTTTTACATTCTTTCCGATATTATTCATTAATATCCAGATTTTTCAGTATTATTGAAATTGTTCGAGATCAAACTGACATTCATATAATATTATTCGAGATTTTTAAAGATTTTCGAATTTATTCGAATTTTCTGCGCTTGGCTTTGAGTTGTAAGAACTTGCAGAGTTACATATATAAATCTAAATGGTGATATTTAAAAGATTTTTTGAAATTATGACAAAATATCGATATTTCTCCGATTTTCTTTAGGTGGTTCACGTATTGCTTTTCCTATGGTTTTACGTACTTACGGATAATTTGATATTTGAGAACTTTGAAGATTATTCTAGATACTTAAAAAGTTCGATATTTTTGAGATTATTTCGAAATTCTTGATTATTTTCAAGTTATATTCGAAATGTGTCATGCTTTATCATTCAAATGAATCACGTTCTGTTTCATCTACCGAATCACGTTCAGTTTCATCTACTTGAACGATGGCCGATGGAAACACTTTTTGGATAAAGGATATTTACATTGAGAACAAAAATTCTGAATTTGGTCCAAAAAATACTCTTTGTAATATCAAATTTCTGACTAAAATGATTGGAGTTGAAAAGCTTCGATACGTAAAAGCTCTTAAACCTAAATATTCTTGACAATTCTTAAATATATTCTTGACAATTCATGAAACATTTTAACGAAAGACAGAATTTATGGAAAAGCATAGTAAATCAATAGATCGATATCAAATAATCAATAGAATAAAGCTCATTGAAATCAAATACTGTAAATTTTTACCAAAATACCATCTTCATTTATAAATCAAATATGAAAGTCAAACGGTTTGGTTTTAAAAGCTCTTAAAACTAAAAGCTATTAATAATTTACATTGAGAACATATTTATTTAGTAATTTATATGATTTTAATTCGTTTCGAAGATTGTAAGAGAATTCAATCCAGTTTCGAACTGATGAGCTTATGATTCTGAAAAAATCAATCTTCTCATCAGGCCGCGGCGACTGGACTGATTATACCACAATTTACATTTTATATATACAGAATGTGCTGTGCGTTAAGTACTAGCGAATCGTACTAATACAGATGAATTCTCTTGTCAGATGAAATTATAAGAGAATTCATCTGTATTAATACGATTCGCTAGTACTTAACGCACAGCACATTCTGTATATATAGGATGTAAATTGTGGTATAATCAGTCCAGTCGCCGCGGCCTGATGAGAAGATTGATTTTTTCATAATCATAAGCTCATCAGTTCGAAACTGGATTGAATTCTCTTACAATCTTCGAAACAAATTAAAATCATATAAATTACTAAAATTAAATAAATAGAATTCTATCTATTAGTCGGTTTCGTTTAATTACTGTTCGTAAATACTAATATACTTCTCGTGTTAATCGAAACACTCTTAAAATGGTCTAATTACCGGTAGAATATTAGATATTACATGAATTAACTAATATTCAACAAAAAATTAATAAAAAGTTTATTTATTTAATTGTTTTGGATCGCATCCAGAATTCATTTTGTCGTTTAGTCATGGCTCGGTCGGGCGCCACATACATTTTTTGCAATGTTTTTGGTGATCACTAAAAATGACCGAGGCTCTAATGTAAAAAAAATTTACCGTGGATTCCGGCTTGTCCCTGTTTTTTTTTTTTATTTATTTTTATTGTTTGTAGTACAATATACGTAATAAGGTAGGTATTATGTTAACACTTTTTTTTAAATTGCGACAATCTAAGGGTTGTGGATAAGAAGGTCAGCAAATCCGATCAACATCAGTGGACAATCGACAGGTGATTTAATTAACTTCGCCATCGATCAATGTAGTGCTTCTTTGATTGAGAAATTAATCTTTTGTCGTGGTGGATGGTGCAACCTTCGTTCTTCATACGTGGTTTCTCGATTCGTCTTATTCCCGACACTTTTTTAATTTTTAATAAATGGTATCTTTTCTACGACTCTCAATACAATTCATTCTTATGCTACTGATGGCACACCTCGTTCTCGTAGAACCAAATGCTTACAAATCTCGACTTAAACATGATCTAATTGCTTTTCTCAAATGGGGTGAGGCAAACAGAGTTGAATTGAACCCTAATACGTATAATATTTAAATATTGAACTAGGATTCTGTGTGGACACGTCTGAATTTGTTAACATTCTCGATTTAACAATAAATATCGAGATCTCTGGGGCCGAACAAATAAACAAGGAAGCGGTGAGTGCAGCGGAAGTACTGGAGATTTTACAAATTTATAAAACTTATATCAGACCCAAACTGGAATATAACGCCGAATGACTTCAGATTCTAACATCTCTTCCACCCTTAGATAATTTTTCCCACAGATGGAATGCTTGAGCCGTATTTGAATAATTTAATAATTTCACAAACGTAAAGAAAAGTTGGTTTATTGACTCGGAAATTTTTTATCCAGTCACTATTGCCAAACGTTTTTAGAAAAATATTGTCCTACCAAAAAGAAGTTCTGTTTTGGATAAACAACTTCGTCGTTTTTTTATGTTTGATACACTAGCTGTTGGAACATGTATATTCTATAAAGTCTATGAACCCGACATACATTTTTGCCGTTTCCACAAATAAAATTAACTTTTAGGAATTTCTCATCTTCAAAACACTCTTTTGTTTATAAAACACAACTGGCGTATGCTTGAATATTTTTGTTTATACTATATGTAGTTGTCAGTTTTGTCGTACTTTACATAAAGTAACTTTACATAAAGTAATTGTAATTACTGCTAACTTCATGTCTTGTGGTGGAAACCCGACAAGGAATAATGGAATTATACTATTGATGATAGAAACCCGGTATTAATATGTTCGTATTATTTAAGAAAAAATAGGGTTCGGCTCTGGCAACAAATGTTCGAAAATTTGTCGGAAGGGCCCAACTCTTATTTTATAAATAACCATATTAAGAAAGCCCTATTTTTCCTCTATACATCATATATTGTCACAATATGAGAACAAGTCTGACATTCGTGTAATCGGCTTAGCGTAGCACCAGTTCCATCTAATGTTTTCTATGAAATAGATAATTTTCAAAAGGTTGTCGATACAAGAGCCTTTTTTATCATCAAAACGTCCTAAATAGTCACAATATTAGAACATCTTGTTATAGCGCTTCATCACATCGATTTGGTTCTATACAGATTTTTAGTCAAACTAACACCCTGTTAAAGTTAGCCGAAAGTGAAAAGTCGATAATGCAGATTATGTTATTGACCTTCCAGTTGAAAATAAATCAGCCTGTAGAGCGTTATGTCTGGAGATGGATTGCATTGATGTGACTTGTCAATAGCTATCGCAGGAAAAACATTCAGTTCAAGTTTCCCGTGGGAAATCTCGGAAAATTCGATTTTCCAAAAATTATTAGAAAATTTGTATAAAATCAGCCTCTAGAGTGTTATGTCTGGAGATGGATTGCATTGATGTGACTTATCAATAGCTATCGCAAGAAAAAAATCCATTAAAATTAACGGAATTTTTTGTATACGGACATTAATCTGAAAAATTAATTGTGTAAGAATCATTTCATGTTTCTAGTTGGATTTCATTTAATTTTCGGATGTTTGTATTTTTAATTTTGTAATAATTTTTGGAAAATTGAATTGTCCGAGATTTCCTACGGGAAACTTGAACTGAATTTTTTCCTGCGATAGCTATTGATAAATCACATAAAAACGATTTAGCTTCAGATATATACTCTAGAGGCTGATTTTATTACAATTTTGTATATTCTTCTGATTTTCCGATATTTTCTACGCAGCAAGGTTTTACACGTAAATTTATTTACAAAAATTTTTATTTAAATCTATGTATCCTATTTACTTTCGGCTGATAACTAAAAAAATTTTTATCTTCGGCTGGAATGTTACATCATAATCTGCATTATCGACTTTTTACTTTCGGTTGTGATTATACAATCTGCATTGACATTTTTCAACTTTCCGCTGGACTAAACAATCTGCATTATCGACTTTTCACTTTCGGCTGGCAACTTTCGGCTAACTTTAACAGAATCAAACTAACCTTAAAGTGGCCCTTTTTGAACTTAAATTTAAAATTCGAAATTTTTACAAATTTATTCAATTTCTGTTATTTATTTTATACGAGTATAAATATAACGATAACTACATAAATTAAAACGTTATGATTTTCCACTTTTCTGTGTTTACGCCACTTTTCTATTAATTTGTGTAGTTACACTTTTCTTTTAACGTTAAGTACTTCACGCCGGTGTTGTCCTGTTCGACAAAATTTTGAAAATTGAAAAAATCACTTAAAATGTTCAAAGCTTATGCTAACTACACTAGTACCATTTACAAAAATCTTACAGATGTTACCAGGTGTGACCTATATTGCCTTAAAGTGGACAGGTTAAGCTTTCCGACACAACTTTTGTTAATAAGTGAAAAATTTATCGCAAATGCCCATTCCTTTTACGTTCTTTTACGTAAGTAAAATAAAGTATAGAAATCACAAAAATTTTGGACTTTGAGATTTTTGGAGATTTACATATCTGTTTTGAGGTCCCCTGAGACCGAAAAATTATGTTTGAAAATCGTGTCTGTCTGTCAGTTTGTCAGTCTGTGTCCTCTATACAGCAACCAAATGGTTTAACCAACCGATATAAAACTTTATATTTAAGTTTTTCCATAAATTAGGAGGCCCCATTGAATTTTATTCCAAATCGGCCAACCGGAATTGGCCACTTCCTTTAGCCACAACAATTCATTTTGTAAATATCTTAAAAAGTGAGAGGTTTACAGAAAAACCTTTTGATACTAAATGATCCAAAAAAAAAATATAAGAAAACCCATTACAGGATGTAATCGCATTACCGGCATCTCAACAATTCCGTCTTTCAATATATACAGTGCGGTTCAATTGATTACCGCCCCTCAATTCTGAGAAGCAAAAGTAAATTTTCAGCCGGTCTGTGTCAGATAGAAAAAATTGTGAAATAGAGAAAGAAAGTAACATCAAAGTAACTGTGTTTTTTGTTTCGTTTTGAAAAATGAGTCAAAAAACAAATGAGTGATATTTTTTTCAGTTCATTTGATTGTCGCCACCAAATATATTGTCGTTGTTCATGAATCTGACTAGTTTATTTTTTAAAAATTTGAAAGTGTAGTTAAGAATTGGTATGTTTGTTATTCAGTTTTTAACCAATGGGTAAGAAAAAGTGTTTAACTTTATCAGAAAGGGCCAAAATAGATGTGTATTATCAGGAAGGGACGAGGTCACAAAGCCATACTAAATTATTTGAAAGGTACAAAATCTTATAGAGGTAATTATAAAGGAAGGGTTTCAACAGCACACTCTTTCTACGACAAAAATTGCCTTTCAACCTGATGTTAATGCCAAGTGCTATTTTAAGTGCAAAACATATAAAACGATTGGAAAGAGGATTGGCGTATTTTCTGATGAAAAAAAAATTAACTTAGATATACCAGTTTGGAATAATTATTATTTACACGACCTTAGGAAAGAGGAAGTGTTTTCGAATCGCCATCATAGTAGAGAAGGGGCGTAATAGTCTGGGGTTCAATCTCTTATTATGGCACAACCAATTTGGTGTTTCAAAGTACAAAAATTACCGGAAACAGTTACCCGACGTTACTGGAATCTGTTTTCCCTAAAATCCATGACCTTTTTACACCACTCATGAATTTTCCAACAAGATAACCCACTAAAATACACAGCTCGCGTTGTAAAGTCTTACGTCAAAAGTCAAAATTTCCAGCTATTGCCGTGGTCACCATATTCGCCGGACTTAAACATAACAGAAAATGTTTGGGGCTGGCTCACACGTGAAGCATACGAAGGAGGGAAACAGTATTATACTAAGGAAGAGCTGATTAAAGAGGGATTGGCAGACATTTCACTCAATTATTCGATGTGATTATACGACTCACTTAAGGATCGTATTTTTGAAGTTATTCAGAATAATGGAAGTCCCACTAAATATTAGAAATTATATTTTAATATTGAATTAAAAAAAAAAATGTTGGTAAGAAATCACACATAATGCTATTGTTTCATCTATTTTTTCAAGTGGCGATAATCAAATGAACCGAACAAATGAAACAAACTCGTGAATTTCTGACTCATTTTTCAAAACAAAACCAAAAAGGCAGTTATCTTGATTTATGCGTTTTTTGTTTTTTGCTATTGTATTCAGTACTAAATACTATTTCTTGCTCTATTTCACAAATTTTTCTGTCTCACACGCACCGTCTGGAAATTGACTTTTGCTTCTCAGAATTGAGTGGTGCTAATCTATTAAACCGCACTGTATCTATTGTATGTACTTACAAACAAAACCATTTTCATTTATTTATTTCATAAGCAAAATAAAATTTTGAAAGTATCGAGTATGCTATGACTTTTATTGTTTTAGTTTTTTACGTGAATATTTTATGAAGGGAATATTTACGCATCTATAACTTTGGAGTCCGACCAGCTAGAAATCTTAGCCATACCTTGTTTTTCTTATTTGATCAAGGTCTATTAGTCTGTCTTTGTTTCATGAAACTCGGATGAGTACTTTTCGAATTACTATTTGTTTACAGATATCAACAGGCATCTCTCTCGCTCTAGCGCTTTGCTTGAGTTGAGATGCCTAAAAATTAAAAGACAAAATTAAAAACAAAAAATAAAAAATAAAGCAAAATAAAAAGATGTTCAACTTTGACATTTTTGGGGTCCCTGAGTGCTTAAAATCCGGCTTCGAAGTAGTGTTTATTGGATTATGTGTATGTCAGTTTGCAGCCCAGAAATCATATTCACAATTTATCGCATATGCCCAACTCTTTTTACCTTAATAATAACAAGAATCGTTTCGGAAAGCTTGACCTGTCCACTTTATGGAAATAGAGGCTCGCATCTGAGTGAAGTGGGTGTATTATAGCGCAAAAAATTCAAAAAAATTCGTGCAAATTAGATTTAAAGTTTTATTGTCCCATTTTGTAGCAATTTAATTCGAGCAATTCTATCAAAAATAATTCAATTTTATTTATATTTTTGACAGATACATATTTTAACGTTTTGTGTGAAAGAAAAGTCATTTTGGCGTTTTGCTTTTATGGCGTTTTTAAGTTGAAAGAAGATTTTTTTTATACATACTTAAACATTTCTATTTTTTAGATCATACGTAAAAGTTGTATTTTTGTTTTTCAAAATGTCAAAATAAGTACGTCCAGTGGTGTCTACACTATGATTAGTTTATTTCGTTTTATTGTTTTTACAGCAATTTATAGTACTTGAAAACTAGTCAGTGTCATAACACCATAAGATAATGTGTAAAGGTGACATCTTGTATTAAGCAAAGCTTACTTTTATCAGTTTACAATTTTTTAATTTGAATATTACTAAAATATTATCGAAAAGTCATAACAGTAAGCTATGTTTTTACAAGTTTTCACATCTACGCATTGTCTTAGTTTTTATGGAATCAAGGTTCTGATTCTACTGGTGATTTACACTTTTTTATGTATTCCTACACTTTTTCAGTACACTTATACTTTTCGTTAATTTGTGTAGCTACATTTTGTGTGTAATACTTCGCACCGTTGTTCCATATTTAACTTTGATTATTATTACTTAAAGTAAATGCTGTAATCATAAACAAAAAATTATTTTCGTTTCATTTTGTTCCAGCCGCAATTTAATTCAAAACTACAATAAACAATAAAGTGACTAAAGTAGCGAGGACCAAGTATGGTTTACATTTTTGGTGGAAAGAACCAAATATCAATATTCGTCGATTATTATTTTTAATGATTTAATGTATGGGGCAACCGTTTGCACAACTTACTATTTTCTCAAGTACACATTTTTCGCTTATTGTTTAAAAGTCGATTGTATAAAATTAAAATGTTAAACCATCTTGTTAATAAGTTTTGTTTACATGTCAACCTTGCATCGCCTGGTATATACTTGTATATATTTATGATTTATAATCCAATGTTATGTTATTTACCCAAATAAATCACAAAGCCCGCGCGGACCGTGAGAAAAATTCCTCGCAATCATAAATGACAAATCAATAATATAATAAAATAAAATGCGATATTTAAATATTTACATATTCAAATTAATCATGAATGAATTTGACCACGAAATTTCGATAAAACGATTTTTTTTTTTATTTGTCTGTAATCTCTCAATGTATTTAGTGCAGAAATATTCCACCAACAAAATCAACTCTGTGCACCGATAAAATAAATAAAAATATTTTAATTAAATATTGATATGATCTCGATTGATATGTTTGATATAATAAAAATAATTAATTATTTCCAAGAACTAAATATTTTTTTTGAAGGCACACACTTAGATTGGTTATTGTGTTAAATTGTAAAATAAAAATAATCGCGCTTTTATTGCTAAATAATATAAAACGTTATACGAGTTACGAGTACAATAAATTAGGAGGAGCGCCATGCGCTAGAAAACTAAACTCGAACCTACTTACCGATACCATACATTAGAGAAATAATTTCGAAAATTAAATAAAATTTATTTATAATATTTATATTTTATTTAACTATGATGCAATCGCAGACATGGTCGATAATTGTTTAAGTAAATTACATTTTTTCTTAGAAATGATATTAGAAGATAAATCTTTTTTTTTTTTTTAAGTTGTTTTGATTACAAGACGCGTATTACAACTAAAGTACATAGCTACCTTCTTATTTATCTTAAATATTACAGTATATGAGAAAGGCGCTAGATTAGATAAAATACGCATTGACAATAGTATTAAAGATTTGTCACTATGTGACAGTTTTGCCGGTTATCATTCCCGTCAATTTTTGCGACTCAAAACCTAAACATTTAAATTGCATCATTTCAATGTTATCGGATTACACCCAATCTACACACTTCATCGTAAAGAGCTGCGAAATTATTTCATTTTTGGCGTGCTTCCTATAATTTACTATCAACGTTTCATCAAATAACGATAAATAAATTAACTTGGTTGACATTTTGAGAATTTTTGATTTGTATGTCAAACTTTTTTGTTTCAATTTGTTATCAATCTGTGGAATAAAGTAATTTTAAACTAAGTTCATATCGGTCATGAAGTGTTATTTCCCTTACTCGATTTTGGAGGCTTGTCTTATAACTTTAGTACATTATTGCCATATTTTAGTTATCGAAATTTTTCCATGGAAAGTTTTTTACATTTGAGTTCATTTTTTAATATTTCCGTTGAATATGTCAAGACAATAGATTGATATATTGTATTAAACGTTTAATTGAAGCAACAAGCAGCAGTTATTGATTACGAGTAAAATTCGCCTAAAAATTAGTACCACCACCAATATACTAAATTGGTTAAAGTTATATTTAAATATAACCATTGGGTCCTAATTGTGAAAAAACCAAACGAGTGGTCAATAACTTAATTATTTTGGTTTATGTTCACTTCGTGAACGCTCACTTGAATATGAAAGTAATTAGCGCAGCTAATACAATAAATGAATTACAAGTTTTATTCATGACAGTACACTGTCAACTAAAAAGTAAAAAATATACTTTACAGGTGATTTGAGCAGTATTGTGCGTCTACGTCTATTTGGAAATTGTCTACACTCAAATGTAGACGATGTTGAATTGAAGGATCGATAATATAAAGCACGGAAGCTTGAAATCAAAGAAATTTTTTGTTTAATATAGTACACTGACTTTTTGATGGTTTTATTTAATTACAGTATAAAATAATAAAAAAAAAAAAAATCTAAATAGTCCAGTAAAAATAGACCAAAAAATCACCATGAAAAGAGAAAATGATACAGTTTATTGAGGAATAAAGAAGGTGTGGGGCTAAGATTCAAAACTGTACTGTTTTTGTTTTATCGAGCATAAAACTGTAATATCTTTTACTTGAACTATCGAAAATTGGGGTAGTTTGATTAAGAAAAATGTTATCGTAATAGTGTAAAAAAAATTAAAATTCTTGAATATTTATAAACGTTTAATAAAAATATTTATCAAAGGTTTTCTTCCTTGTCTACGAGTATAACTGTAGCATCCTCTATACGTGAACATGTTTGTTCACACGATTTTTTTGTTCAAAACTATTTGAAGAACATTTCAACGTTTTTATAGTTATCACTATTTTTATTTTGTTTTTATCTACCATTAATATAATAAATTAACTTATTTAAATATAATAAGTTTTATTTTTATTTTTTATTTATTTGCATAAATGGGTACACGTTATCTCACGCTGAATGCCGGTATACCAACTAAAATTCATTTGACAATTTTGTTGTGATTCTAAAGGTCAAAACAAACAGGTACTAAATTAGTGCAATTATATAAAATAAATGAGTACTAGATTCTTTTGGTAGTACACGTACAAAATAAATATTAGAATACATAATTTAGTGAATTTATAACATTCCTCTCCGCTTAGGTTTTTTCGATGATGTAGTTGACCGGTGGGGTGGGTATGGGTTTTCTTTCTCGTTCGGATCTTCTGGGTATGTTTCTTATTCCCAAAATATCTGATTCAGATACACTCCTACGTTTCCTCTCGTCGTCTGTAAATGCAATTTTTGCAATACTAGAAGAACAAAGATCTTTTGTTTTAAGAATCGATTTCATACTAGCCTGAGTCGGTGATTCATTTGATTTGAGAATCCCTTCTGCCAACTGATAATCATCCGGTTTCGTTGTTCGCAAGCGAATCTGGTGCTGATGCCGTTTGACGATCACTCCATTGACTTGGATCAAATACATCATGTTGCCTGCTGGTTCTTGTATTTTTCTTTGCAGCCATTTACTTTGTTTGTTGAAGTTCTTGATGTACACATCATCTCCAGGTTGAAACTTAGCCGCATTTTGTTGGGGCGTTGATGATGTTCGTGGAAACATCAGATGAAGAATAGTTTTGGGCTGACGTCCATGGAATAATTCCGAGGGTGATTTTCCACTTAACCCTGGTGAAAATCGATAACTACTTAAGAATTTAAGCAGTGCAACATCCGTAGAACCTCCATCAATTATAGTTTCTTCATGGATGTTTTGAAAGTCCTAACGAATCTTTCAGCTTCCCCGTTCGATGATGGATGAAAAGGCGCTGTAGTAAGGTGTGAAATACCATTCTTCTCACAAAATTGAGCAAATATTTCTGATGTGAATGATGTGCCATTATCACTAACAATACAATCAGGAAGACCCTCTATAGAAAATATTGATTGCAAAGCGCGAATAGTTGACTTTGTAGTAATATCAGACATCTTCACTATAAAGGGGTATTTTGAATAAGCATCTATACATAATAGCCACATTGAATTAAGAAATGGGCCTGCGAAATCTATGTGGATTCTTTCCCACGGTTTAGATGCTACTGGCCAACTTTTAAATTTTTTCTTTGGTGCTGCTGCACATTCTTTTTTTTTTTTTTTCCCTTTTATTTAATATTACAACTGATTTACAAATCATTTAGTAATTTATCTTTCTTAAATGAAGATTCACATTTGACGGGCAGTAGCCCAATGGATACTCCCGTTTGAATTTACATAGTAATTATTTTTCTCTATCTAAATTAAATACAACTGCCCAATTCCAAAGGTTTCTGCCTTTGAAGTCTTCTTACTGCATTGGTGGTATCCAACAAACTTCGTATGTCTGCATTTTGGTGCCGAGATATCCGCTGAATGTGTTTCTTCGCATGATTTTGTATTTCTTCACTTACATATTCCATGTTTAAGTCCCTATGGAGGTTATCATTTCTAATGTACCATGGTGCGTTTACAATGCCACGCAGCACTTTGTTTTGAAAACATTGAATCATTTGTACATTTGTCTTCTTGGTACAACCCCAAAGTTGAATACCGTAGGTCCATACTGGTTTAAGTATTTGCTGATATAATAGCAATTTGTTATGTATTGTAAGCTCAGAGTTTCTACCTATTAGCCAATACATTTTCCTATATTTAATGTTCAATTCTTCTTTTTCTTTTTAACATGCTCTTTCCATCTAAGCTTGCAATCGAGAGTCATGCCGAGGTATTTGGCTGTATTTGCATTTGGAACCGGCCTTGAATTAAGTTTCACTGGAATCCAGTTAACTTTCTGGTTCGTGAAGTTTACGTGAACCGACTTTGCTTCGTTTAGGCTAATGCGCCATTTCTTTGTCCAACTACTCACTGTGTCGGTTGCTTTTTGAAGTTTGGTCGTTGCTTCTGATATACACTTTCCAGTCGCCAGAATAGCTGTATCGTCTGCAAATGTTGCTATGGTGGCACCTTCTGTATTTGGCATATCTCTGGTGTACAGGATGTACAATATAGGACCCAGTACGCTACCCTGTGGTATGCCTGCTGATATTCTCTTTAGTTCAGAGTACTCTTGGTTATATTTTACACGGAAATGTCGGTCTGCGATATAAGATTTAAGAATTTGATAGAATTGCTTAGGTAGATCTCGATGCAATTTAAATTTAAGTCCTTGGTGCCAAACTTTGTCGAAAGCTTGTGCTACATCTAAGAAGATGCTGGAGCATATCTTCTTATTCTCAAGTGAGTCTTCGATTATATCCGTTATTCTGTGAACTTGTTCTATCGTAGAGTGATTTTCTCTAAATCCAAATTGGTGTGGTGGAATCAAATTTCTCTCTTCTATTATTGGCTTGAGTCTCTTGAGCAGTAATTTTTCAAATAATTTTGAAATTACAGGAAGTAGTGAAATCGGTCTGTATGACTTTTTATCGTTCGCTGGTTTGCCTGGTTTGGGGATCATAATTACTTCCGCAACCTTCCATTGCCGTGGGACATATTTTAGTCTGAAGACAGCATTAATAATTTGAACCAATTTTCGTAGTCCCTTCTCGGGAATGGCTTTTACGACTTGTCCAGTAATTAAATCATATCCTGGAGCTTTTTTTGCGTTCAAATTACACTTGATCTCATTTTTTAATTCCTGTAATGTTACACATCGAATATTATATTCATCAATTTTGCTAATTGTTATTATGTTTTCATCTGCTGTTTGCCTAGGTAGCGGTTGAAAGGTGTCTTCCAAGTGAGCTGCAAATAAAATAGCTTTTTGCTTGTCACTTTTGGCCCAGGTTCCTTCCCCATTTTTAATAGGTGGCACATGCATTTTAGTTCTTTTTAATCCCTTTGTTGCTTTCCAAAGAGAGTAATCAGTATCTTTATGTTCGGTGAGACCATTTAAGTACTTGTTGATAGTTTCATTCTTAATTTCTTTTATAAGTTGTTTTAGTTTATTGCATAGAAAATTGAGGATTTTTTTGTTTTCCGGGGCGCGTGTCCTTTGCCAGGTTTTTCTTGCCTTCCGTTTCTCTCTAACTAACTCCCTGACCTCAATAGGATAATTTTGATTCCTACGGGATTCGGTGTGACTAGCAGGAGAACTTTCCCATGCTGCTTGTTGAATAGTACTGTTAAATACCTCTAGTTCGTCTTCCAACTGTACCGGTGTTTTAATCGGCACTCGTAGATTTATTTGCATTTCAATTAGTTTTTGGAATAGGTCCCAATTAGTTCTTTTATTTGTTAATTTAGGCAGGTTATCCTTATTAATTATCATTGTGCTGAGTGTCATGATAACAGGTGTATGATCGGAATATATCCCTTCGCTGTTTTCGATGTACATGTAATCCTCGAAGATCCCTTTCGTTACATAAAAGTCAATGAGATCTGGTATTTTATTTATATCAGCAGGCCAGTATGTTGGTTTACCTCCAGAGTGGAACTCGCAGTTATTTATTCGTCCGGCTTCGAATAGCTCTTTTCCTTTATGGGTTGTAAGTCTTGATCCCCAATAGGTGTTTTTTGCATTAAAGTCACCACCAATAATAAAATTGGATCCTAGTGATCTAAAGAGTCTATTATAATCTTCTTTGTTTAGATTATAGCGTGGAGGGCAGTAGATAGAGGAAATACTGTATTCATTATTATTGTTAGTTTCAACTTTTATGGTTTTAACTTGCATACTTTCCTCTTCTATACTAGGTTCTTCATAGTGTTTGAGACTCTTTTTCACTATTACTGTTGATCCTCCTCTGGGTTTTCCTCCTGGGTGAACAGCATGGTAACATTCATAATCACGTATTTTAATAAATGATGTTTTTGTCAAATGGCTCTCCGATATAAGGCAGATATCTATTTTTTCTAAATTTAGAAAAATTTCTAGCTCTGGAACATGTTGCGCTAATCCGTTCGCGTTCCAGGTGACAATTCTTAGTGATCTGCTCATTTTAGTATATGAGGGCTGTTGCCTCGTTCAAGGTTTGATGCATATCTAGACGCTTATATAAAGCTTCTAGACCACGTTCTTGCTTTGCTAGCCTTATATTTATGGCTTCTATGCTTCGACAAATCCTTTCAAGGGGATTATCATTCGTAGCATTAGATGATTGCTGTACAATTTGTGAATAACTTTTTCGCTCTGTACCTATACCTGGTGGTTTTGGCTCCGCTTGGGTTTTAGTTGGTTTCTCTTCTCTGGTAACCCTAGGGTTTTGAGGAAACTGATGCGTTTTGTTTCTTAGTCTTTGAAGTTCTTTGGCTACTTCACAGCCTCTATAATTTGCAGGATGATGCCCTTTACAGTTTATACATTTTGCAGGGGTGTTTCTACTTTCTGTACACTCTTTCGCGTTGTGTTTTCCAGCACATTTTACGCATCTTGGCTCCCGTCTGCAATATTTTTGCGTGTGATTGAAACCTTGGCATTTTTTGCATTGAGGTATTAGCCTCGTGTTTTTCTTAAGCGGTTCTATTTTAACCCTCATGTTGAGAATTGCTTTGATGTTGAAGATGTTTTCAACTTTCTCCTTTTTGTTAAACGTAAGCATGAAGAGTGGAAGCCCCCTTTTTTTGACTTGATTGTTCTCACCTCTCTCTCGTTTTAGGATGTTTACTGCATCTTCTATTTGCAGATATCTTGCCTTTAGGTCCTCAATTATGTCCTCCTTCATACACGTTGGATGAAGGCCTCTGGCCATAACCTTAATTGCGCGTTCGTTTTTATCTTCGTATGTGAACCATTCTTTACCTTCCGCATTGAGCTTTGTTGCTAGAGCTCTATATGTGTCGGAATCTGGTGTATTGATTTTCCACACGTTATTGTTTAGTGACACTACTCTATATTCCTTAGCTGTCACTGATTTCATTATAGTTTGTATACTTGCAAATTCTGTTATGCCGATTACATTAATTGGCGGAGGAGCCTTTTCTTTCGGTACAACCTTTTGTTGCTGTTGCTGGTGAGTTGGTTTGGTATTAGTATCACCAGTTACTAATACATTAGCTTGCGAATGATCTCCAACTTTAGGCGAGAATTCCGCTTTTCGTTTTTTGGTAGGTCTTTTCTTCCTTTTCAGTACCCAATCTGTTTCTCTCATGAGATCCTCTTCATCAGTATGGAACTCATTGTTATAACTAGTGTGAGTACTTGTTTCATTATAACAAGTTAGCGGGTTTTCAGAAATCTCCATTGGTTTGGGCTTCTTCAATTCTTCATTTTCTTTTTTCAGCTTTTCAATTTCGCTTCTTAATTGGGTTAAAAGTACCTCTACTTCACTAAGTTTTCGACAGAGTTCAGCGTTTTCGTCTTTCTGCTAATTTGCAGAGTTAGTATGATTGTTTGGTGATCTTAACAACATTGAACTTCTTTCGAATGGGTTTAGCAATGATTGGCTCACCCCAGAATCCATTGAGCCAGCCTCGTAAGAGGGTGGATTAGCCAACTGGGTAGTTGGTTTACCACCTGGGGTATTGTTTCCTTTTTACGTTGAACTCATTGCTTTAAAACTGGTTATGTATCCACTACCAACCTAACCAGTACAAGTTGGTAGTGGGTCATTGAAGAGAACATCATTTGCTATGTTCTCGGTAGTCGGTTATTCCGCCGTATCTCGGTCGCCAGAGCCTCGTTAGTTAATTAGCAGGAAGTACCACGTGCAGGTGAGGTTGGCATTTGGGCTAGTATAATAAGACCATCTAAACCGGCGCCCCTTACCCCCCGCTGCACATTCTTGACAAGTTGTACATTGTTTAACCATCAATTCTATTTCTACGTCCTGTTTTGGCCACCAACAATACCGCCGAGCAGTTTGTTTCGTCCTTACAATACCCCAATGACCATCGTGAAGCATTTCCAAAATTCTGCCCCGCAATATCTCAGGAACAATTACTCTAATACAATCAGTGTGTAGCAGAATTACATCATTGTGGGCAGAGAGTGCATTCTGCCTAGTACTGTAGGGTATCATCGATTTTTGTAGTTTCGTCGTGTTTTCGGGCCATACTTCCTTAATATATCTTAACACTTCTCGTAGAACATTATCTTCTCGGGTATAATTTGCAATGGTTTCAGCATCGATGGGAAATGAAGAAAGTCCAACTTCATACACTTCGTTTATTATCACTTCAGCCTCTTCTGATTTGTCAAATTCAACATCAGGACCCGCAGGCAATCGGGAAAGGGCATCCGCATTGCTGTTTTTTATAGTTGGTTTATACCGAATGGTATAGGTATACGCCATCAATATGATTGCCCATCTCTGCAATCTATTAGCGGTCATGACTGGCAAATTCTCTCCTGGGTTGAAAAGGGAGAGTAACGGCTTATGGTCGGTTACCAATTCGAACTGTCGCCCGTAAAGGTATTGACGAAACTTGGTTACTCCAAAAATGATCGAAAGTGCCTCCTTTTCGATTTGGCTATATTTGCGCTGCGCTTCGTCCAACGTCTTTGATGCAAATGCAATCGGATGTTCTGAATTATCCGGGAATATATGTGATATGACGGCTCCAATACCATGACTCGAAGCGTCCGTAGCCAGAACTAATTTGAGGTTCTCAGAATAGTGGGTTAGTTTAGTGGCATCAATAATTTGCTTTTTTATTCTCTTAAACGACTCTTCTTGAGGTTGCTTCCAAGTGAATTCTACATTCTTCCTTCTTAGCTCGTTTAGCGGAGCTGAAATTTGAGAAAGATTATTAAAAAATTTATTATAATATTGTACCTTCCCCAGAAAAGCTTGCACGTCTTTTAGGTTTTTAGGTGTTGGCATGTCCTGAATTGCCGTAATCCCCGATTCTGATGGTCTAATACCATCGCCACTTATAATGTGTCCCAAATACTGTATCTCACGTTGCATAAAATTACATTTTGAGATTTTACATCGTAACCCATTTCTTAACTATAGAAATGATAATCGTAAATATACCTCAGTGCGTCAGTTATTTAGACGATATTGTAGTGACTGGGAGGTCAGAAGAAGAACACTTGTCTAATTTGGAAGAATTATTTTTCTTCCAAATTAGACAAGTGTTCTTCTTCTGACCTCCCAGTCACTACAATATCGTCTAAATAACTGACGCACTGAGGTATATTTACGATTATCATTTCTATAAATTTCTGAAATATAGCTGGTGCACTTGCGACTCCATAAGGTAGCCTTTGGAACTGATATAATCCAAAGGGTGTATTGATGACCATAAACTCTTTCGATTCCTCATCCAACTCCAATTGTAAATAAGCTTCCGAAAGATCTACCTTTGAGAATACTTTGCCCTTGCCTATTTTTTGAAAGATTTCCTTTATTCTTGATATTGGATACTGCTCAATGCATAATTGAGAGTTAACATTGATCTTAAAATCGGCGCATAGTCGAATTGATTTATCTGGCTTTCTGACAATCACAACTAAAGCAGCCCATTATCTAAAACGGATTGGTTTCAAAACTCCAGTTTCTTCCAGTCTATTGATTTCGTTCTTAACTGTCTCCATTTCACAAATCGCAAGAGGCCGAGCTTTGAAAAATTTTGGTGTGTAATTTGGTTTTAGCTGTAAATGCACTTTAAAATTCAAACAGTGTCCCAAATTTGGTTCAAAAATATCTTTAAAATCCTGACAAAGTTTACGAATTTTGGTTTCGTACGACTCAAAATCGGTGCCAGTATATATTGTTAGCGTTTGCTGAACCTGACGATCAATCTCTTTGAGTTGAACTTGGAACTGATGCTCATCAAACCAATTCATCCCCAAAATATGCTCCTTCAGGGCTACATGTCACAAGTAATGGCAATTGTTTCTCTATATTGTTGTAAAGCACTTTAACATGCATTAATCCTTTAACAGGAACCGTTTTGTTTCCATATGAGTTTAATATTGTTGTAGTTGCTACACATGGTGGTTCCCTCAACTGTTGGTAGCCATGAAGACCAATCATTGATACAGTAGCTCCCGTATCCAACAAAAATTTCATGTCTATTCCGTTTACTCTGATTGATAAATATATTTTCCGTCCCACGGAAATTACCGGCGAATCCTCCATTTGCAGAACTTCATCAATTAACTGCGATTGCGATGTGACATCAAGAGACTGTGCATATTCCTTGGAACTATGTCGTTGACTTGACGGACTTCGTTGTCGTGATGGACTTCTCTCCTTCGTGTTATTGCGTCTACTTAAACAAACTGAAGCAATGTGTCCCCGTTTGGCCCACATATGTGACAATCTTCATGTACAAATTTACATGACTCTCTATTATGGTATGTAAGATAACCAGGGCATGACCGAAGGCCCTTCACCCTGAACTTTGTATTGTTATTTCTATACGATGGTCCCGTATTGTATTGTGTGTTGTAATTATTATTAGAAGGTCGTGAACGATGCTTATTATCGTATGATTGGTTCACTTCACACGTGTTCTCTAGGTCACCTTTTATTATTTGAACTGTTTGTTGCGTAGATTCGAAAACATGTGTAATTTTTAAAACTTCGTCTAAAGATGGGTTTGTTTTGTTTAAAGATGCGATACGTACTGTCTCGTGTGGTGTATGTAACACAATCATATCGCGAATCATGAAGTCTGTAAATGACTCAGTACACTGATCGCCACTGCATTTAAACTCGCAATCACGTGCTGCCAAACGTAAATCTGCAACCCATTCACTGTATGATTGTCGTGGTTTCATTTTTATTTGTAAAAACGAGCACCTCGCAGCTAAAATATGCACGCTCAATTTAAAATAAGACGAAAGCGATTTTATAATGTCTGCATATGACTCATTTTTGAAATCTTTTTCACCATAAATTTTGTTTAGGTTATGATATGTTTCGGTACCGACCCACGCTAGAAAATAAAAGCGTTTCTTGTCTTCTAGTTCAACATTATTAGCACAAAAAAATTGTCCCAGCTGTGCTACATAATCTTCAAAGCTTTCCTTCTCCTTCTCGAATGCTCGAAACGGTGAAACTGTGCTTGGAACACTATCTTTTCGGTTTTCTTTTAAAGTTTTCTCCAGCCATTTCTGTTGATTATTTAGTATCGTATCCATCCAAATTTGTTGTTTTTTTAACAGCTCTTCAACTACCGCTTTATCCATTTTATTGCTGTAAATTCACAGTATGGTCACTTTACTGTTTATTCCACCGTGGTATTTTTATCCTCAAATCCTCGTCGCCACTTTTATAGTTATCACTATTTTTATTTTGTTTTTATCTACCATTAATATAATAAATTAACTTATTTAAATATAATAAGTTTTATTTTTATTTTTTATTTATTTGCATAAATGGGTACACGTTATCTCACGCTGAATGCCGGTATACCAACTAAAATTCATTTGACAATTTTGTTGTGATTCTAAAGGTCAAAACAAACAGGTACTAAATTAGTGCAATTATATAAAATAAATGAGTACTAGATTCTTTTGGTAGTACACGTACAAAATAAATATTAGAATACATAATTTAGTGCATTTATAACAGACGTGTACACCAAATTTTACTGCAACTCTAAATAAATTTAGTCTTTCAGATTTGTAAACAAAAACTTGTCTAAACTTTTTAATGGTCTACCAACAATTTTTATATTATAATTTTGAACTGGACCTTTAATTATTTCGAAAAGGACATTTAGACATATAGAATCGAAATAAAATCTGTTGAGTGTTTCCGACTTTTATTGTAAATTTTGCAAATAAGAGGTCTCAAAGCCAAAATCCAAAAATTTATAAACTTCTGGCTTCAGTTAAACCTTTTTTATTATAAATTTTATATAATTTTATTATAACTAGATATATTGACTAATAAAATTTAAGCCACTCGAAATTTACAATCAATATGTTTACTGAAGACAACTTAGTTACTTACCCAAAAGTAGAAATCGAATTATGTAAAAATTTGCTAGCCAAATTTGAATACCCAATAATTAGTCAATAATATATTTAAAATAAAAATAATTAAAAGAATATTGTTATTATTGGATTGCCATTTGGGCGATCAGCCACCTCGCTGGACCCTGCTTATTTTCCGTCCAGTCAATATTCAAGTTCTTAATGAACTTGATAATACTGCCAGCCGGTACGTGATACATACTATCTGGGCTTATTGCTCTCCCTCCTAAATGTTTACTACAGCATGCAGTTCCGCAAGAAAGATGGTAGCATTGGTGCCCAAGGACTTCGCGAATTCTACATGAAATTGTACACCTAAATTTTAAATCATATTAATTTTGAGGCCGAAACTTTAATTCAATTGCAAAATTTGAATACCCAATAATTATTCAATAATACGTTTAAAATAGTAATAATTAAAAGAATATTATTTGCTGAATATTATTCCAGAAATAACCGAAAACGTGGAAAAAATTGTAAAATGGTTTTATTAAGCCGGTGCTTCGCAACTTAAAAAATAAGAAATAAGAATATTCTTAGATTTGAATATTATAAAAACTAAAAACCGACCGAAAACAACTAAGGAAAACATGTTCATTCATTGAATGGACACCATGAAAATATGTATTAAAAAAAATAAATTAGCATCGTAATTAAATTGTATCAAAAAAAATAAATAAATATTGAGCAGTTTATTTTGAAAGTGTCGTACGTTTTCAAAATCAAGCTGGGAGAAAGAATATGGGAGAAAAAATGGAAAAAATCAAATGGGAGAAAAAATAGTGAAAATGGACATTTTTTAATTAAATTTTTAAAATTATTGAATTTTTTGTAGTTTAATTATTAATTTATTACTATACTCTAAAAGTAGTACCAAAGTTCTACCGCCATTATATCATATGGTGTATACTGTTAATTCTTAAATGTAAACAAACTCTAATGCAATAAATTTTATTTATTTGTAGTTATATAAACTACAAGTACTACGTAGTATGTTTTTTTGTGCTTCTGGAGCCCATTAAAGCCCAATTCAAAATTAATTGGAGCTGATTTTATTTTTAAACCGAGAGCAATGGTACCGACCTGACCATGCCGTTTTATGGTATTAATTAGTTGTGAATCTTCCATCCTCATTTTCGTATAACCATCACATCCAAAAAAGATAACCGATTTTCTTTGTCAATTTCGCTTTTAAATTTTATTCACGGTGTACAAAATAAAATAAAGGTTTAACCGTTTATATGCTTGTATTATATCCATTTAGTTGATGTTGTGTCGACCCAAATTGTTATTATTATTATATTTGTATTTAACAGCTGATTTGTATTGTTAAAAAAAATTCATTCAATTAACTCAATTAATATTATTACAGTGACACCTAGCTCAATGTTAACTGTACTAAAATGGAATTTTCCATGATAAAACTGTTCTAAATTTTTCTAGACTATTCTTACTGGAAAAGTCATAAAATTTCTAGAAGTTTGGTTTGTGTAAATAAAAATAATAAAAAAGATTCCTTAGTATTTGGTAAGCGATAACGTAAAGATTAAATTGGAATTAAAAAGTGGTTTAAAAAGTGTTGTAGTGCGATTTAAAAGTTATTAGTGGTCAGTAAATTTGTGCGAATATTATAAAAAGTGAATTTGGAATTATTGTTAATAAATTGTGTTATATTGATTTTTGTGTTCAATAAATAAATTCGTTTATGTTAAATTAATGTGATTTGTTTTATTCACAATCCAGTGGTGGGATTGTGAATAATAAAACAAAGAAATTGATTCTCTCCGAATTAAGAGTTCCAGAATTAAAAAAGAAACTTGAGAAACGGGGTTTGCCCACTGATGATAGTAAAGCAGCTTTACAAGCAAGGCTATGGTGACGCCATGGGGAAAAAAGGGTTAAACGCTGACCATCATGATTTTTGCGTGGAAATAATGGATGCGGCAATCTTAGAGAAGACAGAAGGTGAAACAGAAACATTGGTCGAAACAGCACAAGTACCTTCTGGAAGTTTTGATTTGTCGCAATTAATGGCTGCTATGAACCAGATGATGGGACAGAAGGGCATAATGAAACAACAAAACGAACGACAAATGGAACAACAAAATCAGTCGAACCGAGAACTCAAACACCAGATGGAATAACAAAACAAATTTCATCAGGAAATGAAACTCGAGTTGAAACAACAAATGGACGAAATTAAACAGCCAATCGAAGAAATTGCAGATGGTCAAAAGAGCATGGACGAGAAGTTTCTCGAATTATCCAAAAAGTACACGGCGAAATAGAGAAACTGCAAACGGAAGTTTAACTTGTCAACGCAGAAATTTAACATTTTGAAGAGAAATTTCAAACGGAGATTCAACAGGTGGAACATAAATTACAAGCTAAATTTCAAACAAAGTTTCAACGTCTCGAGCAAGAGTTAACAGATTTAAAGGGAAGTGGATCAACAACACAAGTAGTTCAGACCGTTCACTCAATCAAGTTAAAGCCCCCAACTTTCGACGGAACAACATCTTTTAACATTTTCAAATTTCAAGGTGAAACGGCGGCAAATCAAAATTTTTGGAATGATGAACATCGTGTCGCAGCGCTAATAGTGGCCCTCAAAGGAAAAGCAGCAGAGGCTTTACAAACCATTCCGGAACAAGAGCGCAACAGTTATCTTGAAATTATGAAGGCGCTGGATCGGAAGTACCGCAGTGACCACAAGCGGGAAACAGCTACCAAAAGGGAGGAGAATCGCTTCAGGAATTCACAACAGCAATCGAGCGACTGGTGCATCTAGCACATATCAGTACTTCGGCCGATAATGTGGAAAGGCTAAAAATTGACGCATTCATTGAAGGCATTCGCGGTCCAGAGATACGCAAGGCACCTAGGGCCAACTTCGCGGAAAACCATCGCTGGTGCGTTGACGAATGAAACTGCACAAGCCATCACCAAACCGTCAATAAAAGTACGCCGAGTGCAAATCGACACCACCATGAACACCGAGCGGTCGACACCAAGATACCGAGACGGAAGCGGCAAAATCAAATGTTGGGCATGTGATAAGGTCGGACACATCTCGCGGGACTGCTGGGAAACCAGAAGGAAACGGGAAAGATCACCATCTTCTATGCAGCGACGAATAAGGGGGGAGCAGGCAGTGGCCAAGCAAGAATTCCAAATGACGACGGAGCCGAGATTACAAGTCGGTTTGAAGGAACGAGAGGGGGCTGCGCCGTCTGGTTGACCCATAACATACATCCCTGTGTATCATTACGCTGAATACTGGAGCAACTCATACGATTGTTCGGGAAGACTTGATCGAAGGAGCTGTGCAGCTGGCTGACGGGTTAAAATTAAGAATGGCAAATGGGGATAGTGCAATGATAAAATAGATAGTGCAATGATAAAAAAGATCGTGTGGTGAAACTCTTTTCCCACACGAAGTTCTGGTTGCGGATATTGTGGACGAAATAATTTTTGGGGATGGACTTCATGAAGGCGAATGGCTTCGTATTGGATTTTGGACGAGGAGTATTAAATAGCGATAAGACCGATCTGCCACTTAAATTCAACGCTATGGATGCCACAGTAAGGCGATTATCAGTCAGCCATCGCGAAGAGCCACCATCGAATTCAGAAAAAATTGTGGAGGGAACCCATGAACATCAAGTTAAGCAGATATTTGGTAAGAAGTGACGATTTTTTTTTTTTTTTTATTAGGCCTTGGCTCCTACATCCATTAGAGCCATATTTATACATTGTTTTAATTCATTACTCATTTTTTACCAAACAAATTTTAGCCTTTAAACCGGATACTCCCTACACATTTTCTGTCGGCTACTCCTTATTTTGTATTAAATTGTTATCCCACTCATCCTAATAAATTCATACATTTCCTTATAAGCCAAAAAACCACCCTCATTCGTAAAATCACTTAGATTTCTTGCATTCCGTAGGATGTTGAACTTAGATCTATATTGGATATATCTGGACAAGCCAATATGAGATGTTCAACATCCTCCGCACTTCCACACAACTCACAATCTTTGTCCTCACTCGAATGATGTTTACACAAGCATTCCTTCCAGTTTCCATGGTTCAGCCTGATTCACTCAACAGTTCGCAACATTCGCGTATCTCCTTTGAGCTCCTTAAACAACGGAATTCTCAAAGGAGTACCACGGAGCACTGTGTGACAGTTCTCGTTAAATTCACTCTCCCATTTTCTCCGCAGATTCATCTGAAGCATTCGAAGTACGTCTCTTGCATCCTTCCTTTCGTACTACTGAACAATGTCGTTCAATGTACCCTTTTTATGTGACGATCTGCCAATGTGATGGGATCCATTGTATGTTTACATCACGTTGATAGTCTCGAACGCATTCAAAAATCAAATCAACATAAATGGCAATGTGTGGCCCTTCCACCTCCACATTTTGGCAAACATAAACCACTCTGGGAATAGGAAAATATTACTATTTTCCTTTCCCCTACAGCCAGTTTAATTCCTTCAAACATTCCAATCAGTTCAGCGTTCATTATACAGATGCTTTTGTCCACTTTAAAATACTTTTCAATATTCTTACCAGGCATAAAGACACCAACACCCACTATATTCTCATTCACACTAGCATCTGTATAAACGATATCATCTTGCACATACCGCTGACTGATTTTCCCAAACATAATTTTGACGATAACTTCATTCATTTCCTTATTATATTCGTCCATATTCAAACATACAATAAGATTATTAGGAACGAGTTGCGGACCAGCATTGCCTATACTCAGAAACATGTTCAAATTTTCAAGTGCAATGCTAGTTCTATATGTCGGTTTGTACACCGCCCTACTATCATTTCATCATTGGTTGTCTGCATTGGTGTGAATTTGTTGTAATTTCCACGGAACCACGTCATCATAAGCTCTTTCAATGTCCTTTCTTACTTCCCAAACAAACTTTTCCACACACTTGATTGCAGAGTGGTTCTTTCGAAATCCTAATGTTGTAGATGGCAACAAATTATTTTCATTCACAAAATCTTCCATTCGTTCTTTCATCATTCCATTTAAAATTTTTATAAAAACATTTAACATACATATGCCTCGATAATTTGTTGCCACATTTGGATCTCTGTCCCGTTTAGGGATGGGAACCACCCTGCTCTCTTTCCATTTGTCTGGTATTTTTGAACCCATCCACACTTTGTTGAGTATCTCAAGCAAATTTTATAACTTACTGGGTTCGTCCCTGGAGTGGTAGATTTTGATCTATCTAACACTTTCAGGAACTCTCCCTATTCATACTTACAATCCATTCTTTCATTTCTACTCATTCTATCCACTTCATTTATACATTCAAATCATTACTTACATTCAATACCATTCTTATAAATTCTTCACCTTTTTCTCTGTTCTCACATACCACATTCCTCACATTAAAATGTTTACCATTCACCCTATTAAATAAACTCCATACATCCTTAGTTGTGGTGCTATGTGTCATTTGGGATACATATTCCCGCCAACTTTTCCTTTTTGCTCTGCGAATAGCCTTTTTCAATTTTCCATTCATTTTACCATACATAATCTTATTCTCACTACTCTTATTCCTATTAAATTCACGCAAGTCTTTTCGCTTCCTTTCATACCAGAATTGAACTTCATTGTTCCACCAATCATTCACATTAATCTCTTTCATATCCACAATTTTTGTACACAGTTCATTTACCCGTTCAATTTCACTATCTAACTGGCTCTGATTTATTTCATTTTCTCCGAGAATCTCATTCATCTGATTCACCCATTTCCTGTTATTCATTAATTCACGTTTTTTCCTAAACACTCGATTATCATTCATGATCATTTTGATCATGAAATGATCACCACCCAAATTCTCTTCTTCAACATTCCAAGTTGCAGGCCGGTTGTCCGAAGAGAAGTGCGTTTTTCGGGCGACTAGATAAAATCTCGATATCGTCACCTGAAAATTGGTTTGGTCCATAAGCCATTTAATTTAATCTTGAGAAATCGACTTATAATTTTTAAAAAATCGACTTTTTAAATTAAAAATGTTAATATGGAACAAACTGAGTAGCCAATATCTCAACAACGGTTACAAATTTAAAAAATCGGACTACAAATTCTGAAAGAGCGGAAAATTTTACCTTATTCTGCATTATTAGTTCAAAAAACACAAATTTGGCGTATGGACCAAACTAATAATCAGGTGACGATATGACATACGTGAAAACCAAAGATTCCAGGAAGGGCAATCGGTATGGCTTTACAACCCGCAACGAAAGAAGGAGGATTTATCGTCAAAACTGCAACCAGTATAGACGGCACCCTACAGGACTAGGAAAGGACAAGGAGATAAACCGAAGGTGGTGCTTTTAAACAGATTTGGCCCTGTACAGAGTTGATGATTTGGGGCCTGTTCAGGACGAACAGGCTTAGGTGAGGGGTAGTGTTACGATGACACCTAGGGTGTCATAGACTAAGTTAAATTAATATCTCAATGTTTACTGTACTAAAACGGAATTTTTTATGATAAAATTGTTCTAAATGTTTCTAGACTATTTTTACTGGAAAAATCATGAAATTTCTAGAAGTTTGGTTTGTCTATATGAAAAGGCGAACGAAGTTGAGTAGATGATGTAAATATTAAATTGGAATTAAAAAGTGATTTAAAAAGTAGTGTAGTGCGATTTAAAAGTTATATGTGGTCAGTCAGTAAAATTTTTCGAATATTATAAAAAATGAATTTGGAATTATTGTTAGTAAATTGTGTTATATTAATTTTTGTGTTCAATAAATAAATTCGTTTGTGTTAAATTGCAGTGATTTATTTTATTCGCAATCCAGTGATTCGAACCTTGATTGATAAGGCAAAAACGTAACAATATGTTACATGTAAACTTATATCGTTAACCAAAGACCAAAGATATCACTGCTTAATTTTAAATCGAAAGTTTCTGTTGCGGTTTAATATTAATGGATTAACAGAAATGACAAGATGAGGCAACAACTTAAAATTTATTGGCGGTTTAAGACAAGTTTATTTTTCTACAAAAATAAATTGGTATCATTATGAAGCGAATGTATGTGAATTTATCCCAGGATTTCATCCCATCAAATAATAAATTTGAATCAGGCAACCCTCGTAAAATTTTATACAATAAGCATTCTTTTGTGAAGTAAAATTGGGAAGATAAGCTATGTGTATGTCAATCTTAAAGCCATTGTGCCTCAATCCGACATATTATAACTTTTATTATTTAGGAGAAAAATCCAATTTTACTTTAAAAACGGTAAAGAGTTTTGACCCAGGGCCAAATTACGCAAGATTCAACGGTATGATTTTCTTTAAATTTGCCCAAAAATATACCATTGAGTCTCAATCCGCCAAATTATAACTTTTATTATTACAGGCGTAAAATCTATATTATTTCAAAAAGCTAATGAATGTTTCAATATTATGTATACATACATATGTATGTTTTGAAAGCGATACATATTTTTTACGTTCATTTTTTTGTTGGAATTATTGTTTAACTGTTTAATTTAGATATTCTTAGCTATTTTTTTAAATTATTTTATTAAGTTTTAAATTTAAAAATAATTAAATTCTGGGCTTGGCTAACTTCACAAAAGAATGCTTGATTTATAAAATTTTACGAGGGTTGCCTGATTCAATTTTTTTATTTTCTGGGATGAAGTCCTCTGGGATAACTTAACATATATACATGGTAGGGAGGTATAATCGAGAGTGCATTAAGGAAAAAAAAAAAACATTGTAAATTAAAGTAATAAATTTATTATAAATTAGTAAATTAGATCGAAGATAAAAGTAATTTCGTTTTTTTTATTGTTTTTAGAATTAGTGTATATATATGTATGTACATAAATCTGTTTTTACGATTTATTTTCAAATGATTTTTTTTTTACAAGATGGAAACGTACATATCTACCGTTTAAGAATAGGTCTAGGTGTACTAACACGTTTCAAAACAGTAAAACGCAAGTGTTTATTCATCGTATTTTTTAGTTTCCATTTTTCATTCTCTTTTGTTTATTTGTGAAACAAATGTAACATGTTCCATTACTTAATTATCAGATTATATTTAATTAGTTACATATACTATTTTGTCCACGACTAACGTATAATATACTCATTATACGTTTATTTCTTCAATTATAATGATATCCATTATTCACTGCTAGTTTATCTGGTAGTCCCTTCTTCCATTATTCACTACTATCAAATAAAAATTTCATTTTTAAAATTTTATCTCGTAGTCTTTTCCATTTTCATTATAATTAAATTGAGACGTCAAAATGTCGACGGAATTTTAGGATTATTTAAAGGATTTGATTATAAAATACAATATTTTTTGTCGGTCGTGGAGAAAGTATCGTATTCTACTGGCACATTATGGCTGTTATTCACTCAGATGATTTACGACACTCGCCAATCGGCTCGTGCCGGTTAACTTCATCTTCGTGAATAACAGCTATCATTATATGCTCGTTGAATAATAATCTATTATTTTTATTGATGAAAATACCAAAACAAATGTTTGTAATTATTGCTTTCATTAATGAAAATTAATGAATAATTATTTCTTTTTCAGTTTCAATTTATTCCAATATTTACCATAAGTAATGGTTAGTTTTAGCAGCTTGAAATTAATTGAAATTCAATTTGTAATATGTTAATAACGTTTAAACGGTATTTTAAAATTGTTAAAAGTAAACATATACAAAATTAACAAATTTTATTTGTTGCTGTAATTATTTTATTTTTAAAATGATTTATGAAAGGTCCATTTTTAATTCAACCTTTGCTAATTCGTGTAGCCAAATTTCACTTGTCCCGCGATCTTATGTGGATGAGGCTCACATATTTTTTTAAAATAAAAAATAACAAAACTATGTTATGCAACAAGGTCCGTTGCAAAACATAATCTATGTAACCGCCATCCTCCATATGGAAACCAATAGTAATGCAACCCTACTTCTTCGTTCCATCCATGTTTTACCATCTTTAGTGTAAATTTAAATAAAAACGGTTTAGGGCTATAAAACGGAGTAATAAACTTTCTTCTCTAACTAGCAGAATAAAATTATCAGAATATGATCAACCTCATCCTCTTGCATTTCCCCTTCCGTTATCTACCTGCACTTCAACAGTCTTACTTCACGGCTGTGAAGTTTATAAAAATAACAAAAAATGTATATGTATTGTTATTACAGTGTAAAATTCAATTCTTATAAGAATTTTGAGTAAAATATTTTAAACAGAAAACTTTAGGTAAATCAAATTTAAAACAAATACAAACTTAAAATGTAAACGCAACAACAAACAAGTGAATAGCACTTGCCTAGTGTACGAAATAGCCCAGATGCTGAAAATAGATGGAAAAGATACATTTTTTTCTAAAATTCATTGCGATATTTTGATGTATCGAGTGTTTTATTAATTGGCCAATAACAAGACATCGTAGAGTTTGTACCAGAATGCCACCATATGCACATGATAAGTACTTGTCTGGTGTATGAAATGGCCCATGTTCCATCCCCATATGGAGGGGAAGGGTAATTTTTTTACGCTTCCCCTCCATATGGGGATGGAACATTCGCCATTTCATACACCAGACAAGTACTTATCATGTGCATATGGTGGCATTCTGGTACAAACTCTACGATGTCTTGTTATTGGCCAATCAATAAAACACTCGATACATCAAAATATCTCAATGAATTTGTAAGAAAAAAATTACCCTTCCCCTCCATATGGGATGGAACATTCGCCATTTCATACACCAGACAAGTACTTATCATGGGCATATGGTGGCATTCTGGTACAAACTCTACGATGTCTTGTTATTGGCCAATTATGATAGACACGACTATTTTGAAAGACAATAAATTGTATTAATGATTTGTACCTACTATTGAATTAGTTTAATTGTGTTTATTTTAATTTTTAGTTTTTAATAGACTGGTATTATTTAATAATATAATAATTAAGTTTATTTAGTCCGATAAGAAAAAAAAATATATTTTCTAGTTTGTCTCTTTCTAATATCATATAGTTTTCTCATGATTTTTTTTTTAACAGTGTAATTACCTAACACATATTAGATATTTAAAATTCTTATTGGATTTGTATATATATATATTTGTTATTTTTTGTTATAAACTTCACAGCCGTCTTACTTCTTGGTTTCATTACAACCACCCATATTTTCGCTACGCTTACTAGGAATTTGAATTTGTGGATTTTGTTTAGGTCAATATACTCGTACCTGGCTGCCACACTTGATGAAATTTGTTGTATCTGTTTTTTTGTTGAACATCTCCGCTAGAGATGAGCTTCGGATGAGCCATACTAAAATCTGAGGAAATAAAAAGAATACCAATCCTTAATTGGCAAGTACTATATCTTCTGTCAAACATATTGCAATTGCTTTTTGTTAATGCTTATGTTTTAATATGCCGAACTAATTGATTTGCTCCAAAACTAACATGTGCTAAACTTGGATGTAACTTACCAAGCGCAGAAACCATCAATTAGTTTTGTTCTATTAATTCAGTTGTATACAAGTTAGTTGTTTTTTGATCATTTATAATACAATGAGGTGCAGACTAGCAATACTATTTGCATTTACTTGTGCCTTTTTTACAATGACAGATGTGTCAGATATACTACAGAACTGGAAACTAATATTCAAGATTGTAAAAGTAAGTGTATTTTCTTGGTTTTAATATGAACATGGTTTGCGTTTTTTGTTCATAATAAGTGATGTTTATTGTGAACCAATGAGATCAGTGACCGCACTTTTTACTCACTGGTTGTGTTTTGAAATAGAATATTCATTTATAAACTTTCATGAAAATTCGGCACACTAAAAATTGGGGTGCGTCTTACTACTGTGACCAAAAAGTAGTAAGGCTTTTTCATTTAGATTGCACGTGCTTATCTAAACAATTAGTTTTTTTCATAGGTTGGTAGCACCCTAACAGACATCTGTGTAAAATTCCGTGTCAATATCTTTGGTTGTTAATGAGATACGCTTGTTTACCTTCATCCAAAAAAGTGTATTTTTCGATTTTTAAAAAAGTTCAGCAAAGAAGTTGCACCAGGTTTTGTTAAGAATGATCCAGCTCCACAAGATTAGCTAAAAGAAACACAAAGAATCAACAAAGTACGATTAATTATTTTATATTTAACTTATCTGAACAAGACATCAGCTAATCTGTCACTTCTTCAAAGTAGACATCATTCCATTATTATTATATCTAAAATTAATTAAAATTTGGATTTTTGTATTATTATAATTAAAATTTTATAAATAATTTAAAAATAACTCACCACAATTGAATTGTAAACACGAATATTCTGACATTTTGACACTTTTATTTATGCCTAAATAATTAGTATAATTTATTAATCCCCAACGTTTTTATGCCTAATAATTGAAATTGTTCATAAATTTATAGTAAATGATATTAGTTATCATTTGAAAAGTTAGATGTCTCTACAAGACAATTTTGTAAAGAATTTAAGAAAGAAAAAAAATAATAAATTTATAAAATCATTAGTAGAAAAACAGCGAGCGAATACAGTTCAACTAATAAAATAAAAAATATATATATACAGTGATAAAAAATACGGCGATTGCATTTTATTGAACTTATTTACCTACTTACCCGAAATTACCTTGGACACGATAATATACCGCTAATATTATATTTTGACCCTGCATTAATAAATTGGAAACGAGAAGATACCGCAATACTATTTTGGACCACGCACATTCTTTGGACACGAGATTTTGCTACACATCCGGCAATACAATTTTCAACTCATATTGGATTTAGGAATTGGAATTTGGGAACAGCGATTTCAACGGACACCGTTAAATTACCAACCAAATCCAAAGGTTATAACAGGTTTTGCTTTAAAAATGGAATTTCGGCTTCCAAAACGCTGGAAAATTGGAAATGGCTTTTGGTGATAATGCACCGTCCAAAAATTCGACCCAATTGTTCCGCAATCCAAACTTAAAAAAACGCTTTGGGCACAACGTTTTGACTCGATTGAAGAGACACAAGCCGAATCGAAGAAGGTGTTGATGGTCATTTCGGAAACCAATTTTAACAACCGTTTCGAAGACTTTAAAAATTGTTGGCAAAAGTGTTTTCTATTCGCAGGGAATTACTGTGAAGTGGATGAAATAAATGTTTGTGTTTTATAGTGCCTGTGGAAATCACTACTATTGTAACAAAATTTACTAGGGCTGTAAAAAAAAAAATGTGGAAATAATCCCACTTTCGTAGAAACACCATTTTGTCACCGAATTTGATGATTCGATGAATGACCTTTCACGTGAGTTTTCAATTGATCAAAAATATTGGAATATGATTTTGATTTCGTGATCAACATTTTACAATTCAAACTTGGAACTAGGATATTTGTTGGCTATAGTACTATTAATTCACATATGTATTTAAATAACAGTAATTGTCAAATAGCATGACTTAGCGGATTTTACACCACGCACTAGAAATTAGATGAACTGACACTACTTAATATTGTTTTAATTAGCGCATTATAATCACTTGGCACAAGCGTTTTAATTTTAATTCACTGTTTTCCTTGGTAACTTAAGAAACTGTTTATTGGTTTTTGTTTTTTTTGTTTGCTACCTCAATATCAAAAATAACAAGATAATGTTCTGAGGCCATTAAATAAAAAAAAAAACAAAATAAAAGAAATTATAAATTTCACCACTTTTAATATTCTGATAATTATTATTTTTAGTAATATTAGATATTGAATAACCAAGATCGAACATCCGATCTGTTTCACCGCTCATTATCAACTACCTTCCAAAACGACGTTAGTACCAATCTTTTTGATAGACGAGAATCCCTTCACGGTACCTATCATTGCCTTCCTCTGTCGTTCATTCGTATTAGTGGACTTTCGTTCAATCAGACTTTGTTTTGTTTGGTAATTATAACCGCTTACAGAATAATGTACACATAATTTCAAGAATAAATTTAGATTAATATCCGTATTAGACAGATTTTTATTTTTTTTTTTTATGTTGTTTTTTTTAATTTGGCTCCATTAATTGACAGCCCTCGACTTCTCGACAATCATGGAACGACGCAACAGCGATTCGTTACACTATGTGTCATGGCGAAGGTAGGTAAATAACAACCATTAGATTTTGTGCTTTCTTGTCATCTTCCTTGTCTTGGTGCTCTCTTGATCCGTAGTAAATAACAATCCGGGCTATTACCCGACGACAACTGACATCCTTATACCTTCCAAGTACCCTTAAAGAACACAGTTTTGCTCGGGTGTTCTCCATCATTGCATCTTGCGGCTTCCACCAATATGCCTTATTATCTCGATCTTTAGCTATTGAATTGTCTCTGGCTTATTGGCACAGAATTTACTTTTAAGATAAGCCCAAAGAAAGAAGTCAAGTGTGTCAAATCGCACGATCTCGGTGACATTGTTGCATTGGCTGTGTAGCTTGTGGCACCGCATTGTTGGCAACATATCGTTCACATCCATATCATGCAATTCGGGCCTAAAATGTTAGTTATCAAGGTACAGTAGCGTTTACGATTCACTGTAACAGCTAGCACTAGCCTTAAAATGATGCTATAATTCTATGTATTAAAAATTGACTCTGATCAAGTGCCTTCCCCAAAATGAAATTGAACAAAATGAAAGTGACTGATTACAATAAGTGTCATTGATTTTAATTTTGATGGCTTTCGTCTATACTATATATTGTTTAAGACGCATACTCGAAAACTGCCGATACTAACTTTTTTGGTTATTTCGTAACAGAAGAATTGGACGGAATTAATTCTCCTCATCTTTTTTAAAAAGTTACTAAAAAATTAACTTGTAGTAAATTAAACTTTGTGTAACTGTTGGTTATGGGATGTCAATTGTAACGTAGACAGCTAATCGATTCACCTTATATCGTAATCGTAAATCAGCTCCCAATGTGTTTTATTTGACTGGCCATTTCTATTCGATATTTTTTGGTCGCTGTTTAGTGTGATATTTTCCATATTTCTGTTGTGTGACCTAACCGTCTCCGATAAAATAAATACGGCTTTTCGTTTGCTTATTTTGGAATGATCTTAGTTGTCAAAGGTCACACAAATACATCTATTTCTCCTTTCTTCCATATCTAATGTTCTAGAGTGGGTTCATGAGGTCGGTTATTGATCCTAGGGAGATTTTCCGAGCTTAAATAGTAAGAAACTAAAGAAACTAAAAAGCTGAAATACTATAAAATTTAATTACTAAATCTATAGCTTAACTAGCTATTGCCTCTCAAGAAATACTACTAAAATAAAAGTTAAATAATTAATTGTTTATTCTTTATTCTGCTTAAATAACTCTGCAAAATAATTTAAATTAATCTGGAACATATTAAATACAAATAGTAGCTGGAAGTTGCCATACTAAATCAGATTAAATAAATTGTGTATAAAAATAAATAATAAAAATGAATAATAAATAAATAAAAACCGTGCCCGGTTTTTCCACTCTGAAAATCCCATAATAAATATTTAAAACAATGAACAATAAATGCTTGAGAACACATCTATGACCCCCTGTTGAGAGTGCGGAATCCATGGGCCGGACCCACCTTTCAAGTCAGCACTATAGGTTGGCATGAAGCAATGCAATGTAGGACGTACAAAACGAACTGCGAAAGAGTTGGGAGGGCCTTGAGCCCCAGAAAAGATTGCAGAGATAGAAATAAACACACAAACAAACATAAATGCTTGAGAATTTTTTCCTAAACCTTTCCTAAAAAGCAAAAACAAATAGGACACATTTAGCAAATAGTTCACGATCCTTTTTTAAAATGTGAAATTTTTGCTAAATCTAAAATTGGAAATGTGTATTAGTAACGTATGTTGTTTCACAAAAGCCAATCAAATTCAAATTGAAAAGATCCATTCAATTTTGAATGTAAAAGATCACTACAGGTTTTTAATCAAAGGTTAATGTTAAATAATTATATCACTAAACCATCATCTAAGTACATTGTCCGGAAATAAGACTAAATACTAAACGTAGAACATTGTCCATAGTTGACTTATGTAAATACTGGATACATTTTCTTGGAGCTAAAAGGGGCATGACGGAAATCAGCCCAAGATTGAAGAAAACTAGTATGTATTTTTCATTTGCAGAAATTTGTTTTTTGGATAAATAAGTGTTGTGTGGATATGTCATACAATGAAGCCTAATTCTGAAACAGCCAAAGGTAAAAAGTTAAATAAAAAAAGATTAGATTCTTTAGAAAATCTAAATGAACGTAATGTTTTGCTTGCTATCGAATTAATTTTTCCCGGAGAATTACAAAACGCTTCGATTCCGCGACGCTCAACGACTCAAATGAAACGGTTTGTAAGAAACACAAAAAAACACAGAAACAAAATTTATAAAATATTTAAAAGGAAAGTATTACTTTGTAGCTTAAATAAGACGAGCTTAGCTAAAATCAGCGATAATAAGCCAAATGTATTCATTAAAGGAATCAGGGTTGACTTTCAAAATGAACCGTTTAGTCAAGAAAATGAAGTTTGTGTAACTGCAACTTCAATTGATGTTATTGAAGGTTTTGCTGTCGTAATTGAAAGTGAACCGTTTAATAAATGGCTTACCCTTGGAATTATGAGCATCTAGATTGACATATCTCAAGTCTGGACAAATGTTCTGGGAATCCTTGTGTACTTTCCTTTAAAACCATGAATTTTAATATAAAAGATAATAGCTTGGTTGTTTATGCGCAGTGCAAGTATTCCAACCACAACCAAAAATATAAATTTGTTGTTTTAAGTAATAAATTATTAGAAATTTTCAATATAGGCGAGGATTTAAAATTTCATGGAAACATTAAAGAGTTTACTCAGCTAAGGGGGGAACAGAGAGAAAAAATGAAATACGAATTTGCCAATGCAATTTACTTTTGCCATTACTAAAAGCGGGTAATACACAGATAATTATAAAACCTTGAAATTTAAGGAAAGCGCGTTCGGAAAAGTTGTCAGAAAAGGATCTCTTCTAATAACGCTAATCAACGTCTTTCTACTCAGTCTGATGATGAGTACATAATCAGAAAACCGAAATGCTGCGATCATCACCCAAAAATCAGGATCTTGTACTTTGCTTGCGTCAAACAGTTAAATGGTCAAATTGTTCCAGTTACTGAATTAATATCCTGCCGCCATGATTCTGCAGCAATAGGCAACTTTGTAATGGTCCATAGTTTTTGATGGCAATTGGATAAACCAATCGATACATATTTTTTTGTGCAACCCTTAACGTTATATCTTGCCATAAAAATTGCGCGATATCAAATTAGCAATAATGTGGTATGAAAAGTGGGTTGCAACACGTTAACCCGAAAAAATGATCGTGCGATGGACAAAATTAAATCATTTGGCGTTGAAGTATCTTAGTGTTGTAAACGTGAAAAAAATATATAGGACCAATAATATAATAAAAAAAAAAATTAAAATTAATTAAAATTTTTTTTTTGTGGTCAACAACAACATATAGTTGATAAAGTGGAACGGTGAAAATACCGTATTATTGGTTGATCGCTACTACATACATAGATTATATTTTATAATTTTATTAAAAAAATAAAATAAAATAAAGTTCAGTGAGAAACCAAAATTTGTTGCTTTTGTGTTGGGTTAAACCACCAGTGATCACCATTTATATCACCCTTGTTTGGATGCATGTTGAAGCGAGTGTACCGTGTACCGTAGTTCGTGTACCGTGAACGGTTGGCCCAAAGTGATCGTGCGAAAAAAAAAATTAACTCGTTGCTGGTTGTTAAAGAAGTCTTCCGACTTAATATATGTACACGTTATATACGGAAAAGAAAAGTTTCGTTATTTCCAAGTGTACCACGTACACATTTTAATTGGAATTTCAGTACCCTAGGGCAGTATAAAATGCGTGGGTTCAAGGATACCCACGAGCGCGGGAACGACTTCAACGGGAATTACACGGCCAGCAGCGGAAAAAACCTGTTAAAAATTGTGTGTTAGAAAAAAAAAGTTTGAATTACCGTTTAGCTATTTTTTGTTCTAAAATTCCACCAAATAGAAGTTAATTAATTTTCTTGTGCTTTCATTTAATTTTAATAGAAATTTTTTGTTTCAGAAGCATCCGCCAGATTTCCGATAAATTTGAGCTGAACGAAAATCCAGGATCTATTTTTTTTGTACGACCGTTTTTTGGTTTGGTGTGCTAAAATGAACCTCCCGAGCCGAATTGAGCAATCTCGCATCAATTCCAGGAATCTGGCACACATGGGTCATTACAACTTTCTTTCTTAATTTTTTTTTAATTTGAGATAGATTATAATGGACCAATGGATATTATTGGTTTAGAATGGACCATGACCTACATTTTGTTCCTAATTTTATTTCCGGACAAGGTACCGAAGATGGTTTAGTAAACTTAAATATTGAATGTTAGCTGTTCAATTTAAACTTTGGGTGATTTTTGTAATATCTAACCCTCTTAGCCCCAAGAGAATGTCCCCAATATTTGCATAATTTAAGAATGGACCATGACTTACATTTTGTTCTTAGTTCCATTTCCGGACAAAGTACCGAAGATAGTTTAGTAAATTTAAATATTGAACGTTATCCGTTCAATTTGAACTTTGGGTGCTTTTCGTCATATCTAACCCTCTTAGCTCCAAGAGAATACCCCCAATATTTGCACAAGTTAAGAATGAACCATAGCATACATTTTGTTGTTTGTTTTATTTCCGGTCAAACTACCGACGATGGTTTAGTAAATTTGAATATTGAACGTTAGCCGTTCAATTTAAACTTTGGGTGATTATTGTCGTATGTATGTAACTCTCATAGCTCCACGAGTATGTTCCCAATATTTGCATAAGTTAAGAATGGAACATGACCTACATTTTATTCTTAGTTTAATTTCCGGACAAAGTACCGAAGATGGTTTAGTAAATTCAAATATTTAAGTGTTACCGTTCAATTTAAACTTTGGGTGATTTTCGTTATATCTAACCCATTTAGCTCCAAGAGAATGTCCCCAATATTTCCATAAGTCAAGAATGGACTATTAGCATGTGTGTTAAGATTTCTTCGGAAATATGGCGCCTGGTTGGTGCAGCGACCAATTTCTTGTACTTCAATAAAACACGCCAATACTTGTTCACAAAATTACAAATTTTGGGTTTTTACTTCTTAATTAGAAATTTATATAATTTAATTTTATTGACTTAATAGTTAAGTTCACGGTGTAGACGTTTATATTTTTAACGCACGAGAGAGATTGTGTCATCAAAAATGTGCGTGTGGCTACTTGGTAGCCGATGTAAAAAGTGAACGCACGTAAAAGTTATTTATTTTGTATGTCAGAAATGACGGTCGTTGTGCGCGCAGTTGATATGGCGCTGGGTTGATTGAATTTGCGCTACCAAATAATTTTAGAATTATTTGGAATTTATTTTGATGCGTTACAATTACAATATATTGTAGAGACGAATATATTGTGAGTCGCTACATTTTGTTATTAGTTTAATGTTTTAGGAAATAAATCACTAACGTGAACCATAATAGATAAGCAGCGAAGCCGCGCCCGGTTTCTCTTCTGAAAATTCCAATGCTTCGAATCCGCTCCTAATTATCAAGCAAATCCTAACTCAAAAAATTTAATACATTTACTTTATTTTTAAACAAATTCGAAAATTCGCATTTAAAATCTTCTAAAACCTGAAACCATAAAAGTTAATTTCCAAATTTACAACTTATTTATCCAATTCCAGAAATACCTATGAAACATGACCTATGAGAAAATCTATGATTTGACTCATAAACTAAATTAAAATTCAAACCCATAACTTGTTTAATGAAATTTTAAATTCAGATTCAATTTGGTTTAGAAATCCATAGCTTTACCAACCTTGCCCCAAAAAAAATCGTTTGAACAAACTACTACGACTATATTTCGTTCCTCTAGTAATGAAGTATGTAGCGTAAATGAAAACCACGGCTTTGAGATAATTTGCATTTACATGCCATTTTAAAAAACTATGTAAAACAAAACCTTTTAGTCGATAGATAATTTAATTTTCTATCAAATAAAAGAGTTTACAGTAAAAAGTTCCTAAAAAAAAAACCTTTAAATCGGAATTATCGCAAAACAACGACTTCTCCCACACGCCACTGAACTTCTGAAAACTCCCGTATTTTGGCCGATTTATCAACGCATTTCATCTAGGTAATAAAAATTGTTTTCAATCTATGCCCCAACACATGTACTTGCATCACACAAAGAATAAATTTAAAAACAATAACAAATCGATCGCGCTCAATCCCATTGTACAGCAAACGAAAAGCTTTAAATACAAATACAATCATCTTTACATGTGTTTGCTTAGATACTTATAAAAATGTGTATACTTATAACACAGACGATACAAAACAGACGAAAATTCTTCCTATGAATAACGGTAATTCTAGAAATAGGTAACACATCAAAACCAACAAAAATGTAGACGTAATAAACATCTTTGTTGGTTTTGAACACATTCAAAATACAACCGAGATTCATCAACAATACAACAATAAATATTTTACACACACATACGCACCAATCGCCTAACAACATCACATATAATATCTATATAAAACTCGCCGACATACAACACAACAACACTTTCTCTCATGTTTTGTATTATCACAAAATCAGAATATCAATCTCTATGCAAAAAGAATTTTAACAGGCCCCGATTGTGACCATATACCAAACCAACAAAAAGCAAAAAAATAAAAAGTAAACAAATGTCTACACAAGCCGCACCATATCGACACAAACACAAACAAAACCTACTACTTCTATATATAATCTTTAAATACCTCTGCTATATACATATGTATGTACATTGACATACACAAGGAATGAAAAAATTTATTTTTTATGTAAATGCACACTAAATAAAATGCAAAACAAGATTGAGTAAGAGTAAGTAGAAATTAAAACATGTCAATTCATGACCAGAAATTCTATAACGAGACATTTTTTCTACTTTTACGACCTGCATATACATTAGGCTAAGCAAATCACATAATAAAATATATAAAAAATATAAAAGAACAACAACAAGTATTTATTATTTTTTTTTTTTACATAATTCAAATCACATAAACATACATATGTAGACCAGTATATATGATATGAAAATACCTTAATAAACGAAACCAGCTAGGTACCTGTGTTTGTTATTCGACCACGTTTCCTCACGTTTCTCACTTTAAATTAATTTACTACACTAAACAAAATTTTTGAACATGGAAATGACCGTAATTGAAATCGAAAATTGAAATCGAAATTCACATTGTATAATTCAACATTTTGCATTTAAACTTCAATTCCCCACTCAAACCCCAAATCATTTCCTAAATACTAATCTTCATTTAACACTTATAAATTAATTTGCATACTTTTCTATTAACACTAATTTAAAATAAATTAATTAAATTTAATCTAAATAAACTTATAGATAAATCGAAATTAAATTTAAATTGAAAATAAAACAAAATATAAATAAATTTCACGTACGGAGACAGACAAAAACAAGTACATCTCCATGGAGCGTTCATCGCCAACCGCCATTAAAGACGCATCATTCATGAATGATCAAAAAAATCACAAATATTTTAAAACGCAAAATATGGAGATTATATACTCGTAGATATTCACGATTCATCGTTTTTCTATGATCTTCGTCAAAAATATAATCACATATTCACATCATTTTACATCTCTGAGAGGGATCAACAAAACATCACACAAATTAACAAAATAAAAGATTAATAGAAAACAGACCCTTTTTTTGTGTTTTGTTTTAACGTGATGAAACAAAAATCAGGAGAAATTGAAAATTTGAAAATCATGAATTCATGAATACAAAAATGGTCACGAAAATTACGATTTTAATTTTTTGTGAATATTTCGTATTTCCTTTTAATTTTGTTGTTTTAAGATTGTTTTTCGTGTACTTAATGGAAAAGGGCATCATTTCTTGGTTGAAACCAATAAAGAAAACTGCCACTTTTCACCTTAGCAATATATTCTTCGTAGAAACACTTCTTCAAAGAAACCTTTTGCATGCTTGACTTTTATTTATTTGCTTACTGCGGTTGTTATATACATACTTTGATCCAAATTGGATCTACGTTTTTCATTTTAAAAATTACCGGATTTGTCGTCAAATACACCAAAAAATAGCATGTCCTACGCGTAAGAAAAGTGATTTACCATGCTCGCTATATTGTTAATCCACTCGCTCGTTAGTGAATTAAACAATTACACTCGCTGGAAAACTATCACTTTTCTTTACTTGAAGAACACTCGGGTTTGTTGTCCTATATAATAATAAAATAGTTTTGTATGAGTCTTGCTTGAGTCCTGGGTCACACTGTTCAATATAAAATAATATGGGATTTAGATGGAACTTGGCCATTTCTCAACCGATTATGATGAAATTTGACTTTGGCGAAAGAAATGGGATTCTAAAGCGTGTTTTCGCTAAAGTTCTGGAATATGGCCAATTAAGACGGAACTTGGCCATTTCTTAATTGTTAATAAGTAAATTTGACATGAGTGATGGGAATGGGATTTTAAAATGGCTTTTTGATAAAATTCTGGAATATGGCCAGTTAAGATGGAACTTGGCTATTTGCGATTCTAAAATGATTTTTGGAAGGAATAAGGCCAAATAGGAAAGAGCTGGGTAATTTAATAACCTACTATGATGAAATTCAGCATGTACGATAGAAATGGTATTCTAAAATATTGGACTCGATTATTTTCAACCGATTATGATGCACAAACACAATTAGGAAGGAATTTTGTCACTTCTCAACCGATTATGATGAAAATCAGCATATAAGATTCTATAATAATTTTTTAATGTTCTTTAAAGGCTTCCAAACATTTTTGTAAATCTGATGTTGCTGTTTATATAAAATCTCTTTGTTTTGCACCTTTTAAAAATAAAAAATTTCAAACATTTTTAAATTTCTATGGCCTAGATCGGTTCCTAAAAATTTGACCGTAAATCGAAATGCCGTAAAGCGAACCATTTTTTTTTTCTTATACAAATTTCATGCAGTTTTGGCAAAGGAAAAAAATAACAAAATTAATTTTTTCTGTGTATGTTAAAAATATTATAAGTGTACATTTTCCGGGGGTGTTCATTACATTCATTGTTATTGAAAAGTTGATCTTATAAGAAACCCCAAAAATAGTCGTGTGCTCCGTTATTGTTTGTAACAGTAACCCTAATCCAAAGATTTCTCATGTCAATCCGTCAATCAGTTTTGTTCCGATTTCCTAAAGAATTAAGTGTTAAAAAACAGTGGGTAAAAGCCACTTCAAGAAGTGAGAATCTTTTAGTGGAAAATTCTCGTACTTGTTCGAAACCTTTTAGCGAAAGTGATTTTTTAATTAAAGTAGATTTTTGTGGAAAACAAAAACGGTTTTTAAAACCAGGAATTATCCCTTCTTTACACTTAATTAATGAATTAAGTGTTCATCTTGAAGATGCACCACCAAAAGACTTGATTGAAACAAATGACAAGGCAATAATCGAGAAATTTCCTGTTGGTACCCAAACTGACCCTTATCTAGCCAACTTAGAACTTGAACTAAAAAAATACTAACCAAAAATGTGCCAAGTTGCTCAAAGAAATTGTAAAACCAAAATAAAATCAAAGTGAACTAGATAAATTAAAATATCCCCAAAAACAGGTAAGGTACAGTACCAGTGATATCGAATCTTCGATTTCATATGATAATGCTGGTCCACGTCTATAAAGACTTCTAAGGAAGCGTAGTTTTCCATTCCCGTCGCGTTCCACCCTTTATTTTTGGGCACAAAACGTCGATATTCAACCCGGAATATGCCAAACAATCATTTCAATTTTAAAAGAACTTCCGTTGAATGAAATTCAAAGAGTGTGTGTACTTTCATTTGACGAGATGAAAATTTCTGAAACTAATGAATACGACAGAAAACTTGATGAGACTTTAAAGCCATCCAAATATATGTTGTTTAATAATTGGAAACAATCAGTTTTTTCTGACTTTTACAGCAACTTCACCAAAGAAATTATAGGCAATATTATAAAAACATTAGATGCTGTTTGGTATTCGGTGGTTGCTATGGTTTCTGATCTAGGATCTTCTAACCGCGCCCAATGGAAGAAATTAGCTATTTCAGTAGAAACTCCTTATTTCCCTAATCCTTCTAATAACTCTGTTAACAAGGTTTTCGTATTTTCTGACCCTCCTCATTTACTTAAGTTAATTAGAAATAATTATCTTGATCATGGCTTTAACCTAAATGGTAATATTTTAAATGTGAACCCCTTCAAAGAAACCCTTCGCTTATCGAAAACAGCTGATATAAGTATAAATCATAAAATTACTTTGAATCAATTAGAAGTTAAAAGAACCGGCTGCCCAACTATTTTCGCACACGGTGCATGCATCGGTATGCTTCTCAAGGGTTTTTGGTAGATTGTACTAATTGAAGACCCGAAGCGCTTAGAATTTCAAAATCGTTTTAAAAAATATTTATTTGGCAGGAATAATCAAATCCCATCTAGTTTGCAAAATTGTAAAGATGACTTTACCTGTATATTGTCTTCAATTCCAGTTAACAAAGCTGTACCTTTATCGCCAATTTCTATTAATAATACCACACAAAAGTCTATGGATGATATTGCTCATCCATTTCATTCAGCTGCCCATTCATCCGCAACTTTCATAGGTACGTCCGAATTGAAAAATGTGCGTTTAGCAAAGACACATTTAAAAAACTACATGTGATGTACTACATGTTTTTATGTGCATTTATAATACATCTGTTTGATGCCAATTTATATTTTAACTAACCAAATTTATCGATTTATCAATTTGGTTTTGTCAAATTTTAATTAATTTAATGAAACTTTATTTAATCAAAAAATGCACATTTTAAAAAACGTGCATTTAAATTCGAATTTCGGACACACCCATTGCTTCCATTCAAAATTGGAATTCGAATATCTTTCTATTGTTATTTTGATTTTGCAAAGCATGCTAGATTGTTTTGATTTTTTGTTTTCCTCACGCTCATTTCACTGTTTGGCTCTTTTTGATTTATTTGAATTTCGATTGTTGAGAGGAGACGTGTTGTCTTTTTTCTTACCATTGGTTTTAGATGTGGATAAATCATGACGTCATTAAATTGAATTTTCTGTTTTTATTACATATTGTTATTGTTGTAGAATGTTTTTTAATTTAATTTTCCCTATTGTCTTTTGATTATTGCTGGAAAATAGGGAAATTTTAGAATCTGTGCTCTAAATGAGTAATACATTGAGTTGTTTTTTAGCGATTTCAGAAAAACTTATTTAACTGGGTTTAACTTTTTATTCATGTTTTATCGTCAATCGAAATCGCTTTTTTTTTTCATATAAACTCTATGAAAATAAATTTTTTTTTAGTGTTTCTATGTCTCTTATTTTAAGTGTATTTTTCACATGGCGGCTCTATTTACATCAAGCTGGTTCTGATACTGTTTACTCTTATTCATCAATTTTGTAGCAAAAGAGCATTTTGCGAAAGATTTTTTTGATGTCTGTTTGGTAACCATGGAATAAAGTACCGTTTTTCTAATACTCGTTCCAATTTTTTACCAACATTTTTTCAAATGGCTTTGCGATTGTGGACAGCATGCTTATTGAACGATATGATGAAATCTTTCTCGCTGATAAAGATAAGGGGTACGATTATGTAAGGATTACGAGTTTCGAGTTTCTCGAAATTGCGACAAAACGCTTAAAAAGAATCTTTTTTCTTTTCTTTAAAAAGAATCTATCTATACATAACAACAACAAGTCGCAATTACGAGACCCCATAAAGTTTTACATAATCGCGTTATGTGTCGCAACTTCGAGAAACTCGAAACTCGTAATGCTTACATAATCCTACCTTAGAAAATATTTGACTGACATTTAAATGAAAAAATCTAGCCCGAAATGAGGCGCTGACACGTGACACTTTAGATTTACGACCCAATAAATCACCATTTATGCTAAATTAATAAATGTAATAATTTACAAATCTAAATGAATCCGGAAATACCATCTCAAAATCAATTTAAATTATTTTGGCCATTTAAATCGTCTTTATCGCGTACACAATACATACATTAATCTAAAACCTATAAAAACGAGACACTGGCTAGTATACAAAAATAATCAATTTGCTTCGCACAATTTGGCCCAAGATCCTTGATCGTTGCGCGCGGCAATAAACGCAGGTCAAGTAACCAAAGTGCCAAGCAAATATCGACAAAAAAAAAAAAAAAAATCGAAACGTCAATAAAAAATGAATTTAAAAATAATAAAATAATAAAACAAAATCGCGAAATTATTTTTATTTATTTTAAATAAACAATTATTATATTATTATTATTTTATGTTTTGTGTACTTTTTGATTCGAGTACAAGTTTTATATTTATATACACGACACCAAGAGACATACATACGAAGAATCGAATTATATTGTTATTTTATTTGTTTCAATTAAATATTTTGAAGAAGACCGCATGTGGTTTAATGTGAATTAATATGTACGTTTTTTGTTTTTTATTTAACTATTAATAAAAATAATTTTTATTTTTAGATAAAAATGTTTTTTATAGTTTTTAAGTTTAGAAACGTTATAAATTAATTAGTTTAAAGTAGTTTCTTTGGTTTTATTCGATTGCGCGACTATATTTGTGTACATAAAGTAATTATTTGTTAATCGCAAAGTTTGTAACGCCATATAGATTATTTATGTATATTTACAAGGAACAGTGTGTAACGTTCAAGTTGAGATTGAGTCGTTTACATTAACTATAAAACGTAATTTATTATTCAAGGAATCCACGTACATGCTCAGCTACCGCTCCCATAAAAATGGATTTAATGAGGTTATTTGCACCCTATTTTCCGTTTAACGGGGAAATCTAATCGCGCCCACTAATTAAACGGCACATTATGTATTGCGCCACAATCATTTTATTGACATATCAGACCGGATATTTATATCACTTAAATTCGAAGTAAATATATATAGCTAAATTCCAATTATAAATTCTTTCGATAATAATACAATGGATTAAATCATTTTTTTTTTTGCGTAACACAAGCGTTTTTTTTGCGTAACACAACTTTATCAATAAAATATAAAAGAAAACAAAAATCGAAGGAATTTAATCGCACGACCACCAAAACCAACCTACTCTGAAAAGCGCACTAAGTAATTGGTTTAAGTCAACAAAATAGGTAGAAATTTCCGATTTTTATGTTGAATTTTTTGTTCGTCTAGGTATTTTTATTATCAATTCAACTGGAATGTACTGGATGTCGAATTTATATGGTATTCTATATTATTGTAAATTTGTGCTAATCTTATTAATATTTTATCCTACCAATATCGGACGTATCTATTACGTATTGAATTAAAAGTGGAATTTATGTTATCAGGTCACATTGAAATAGTCTGATTTTTATTTAGAATATGCATACATACATACATAAACATTTTTGATTGACATTTCAAGTTTTGTGCTGCTGCCTATTGAATGACTCAATTATTATAAGGTCATATCTATAGATAATGTCAACTGAACAATTTTAAGAGAGCTGACAAGTGATTTATTAATTTGGACAATCACTTGAGTTGAATAAACTGTTTTAATAAACTTATAATAGATATTTCATATCGTCCCATATCCTGTCTAGAATACCTTATATTACAAAAGATACCCCATATCATCCCGCATCCTGTCTAGTAATTAGTCAAAATTTAGATTTTAGCTAACTTCTATATTCAAATTAATATGTCTTCGGGGAGAGTATCTTTTTGGATACTTTTAATCACATTAACTAAATATGGTTAGATTCGATTGTACTCTGGCGAATTCCCAAATACTTCACAATCTTATTTTAAAAGAAAGGAGACTCACTTTACTTTTCACGACTTAACTTTTAGAAAAACAAAACAAAACCGTTCACATTACAATAATATTTTATTTAATTAAATAATCTTCTTCACAATAGGTACAATTATTACCACTTGTCGTGATGCGACTCAAAAACACAAGTGACTCAATATGATTGCTTTTTGATAATTTATACCCTTTCTCGTTACAATTATTATGACTGACTCAAGTGTAATAAGTCAAGTGTGTTCGTAAATACTTAGTTTTCTCCTCAACCATCCACTGCCATCCACTTGAGGTTGTGGTGGTAAATGTCCCTTGGTCTCCCCTCGATAATAAGATAATTTTGAAGCGGTGGCTGCGAGCGGGTGGGAGTGGGTTTCGAAAATCACCAACACATTGTTTTCTTGTAAGATCGAGAATACTTCAGAATGATCTGGAATAGATTAATCAACTGAGTGGTTAAGTCCGCTGGTGAATGAGTGGCAGAGATGTGATATATGAGTGACAAAACGTTGTAAAAAGTTTTAGATTTTTTTAGAAAGTTTCAGCATGTTAGAATTTTTTTGAAAATTCCAAACGTACTGAAATGTTTTAGAATTTTACAGGATTTTTAAAGTTCTAATTAGTTTAGAATTTTCTAGAAAATTTCAGAAAATTTCCAGACATTTCTAGATATTTTCAGACTATTCCCGAATTTTCTAGAAAGTTCCAGAATATTTCAGAATTTTCTAGAATGTTACAGGTGCACTGGAATGTTCCAGAATTGTTTAGAATTTTTCCGAATGTTCCAGAATTTTCAAGAATATTCTCAAATTTTCTAAAATGTTCCAGAATTTTCTAGAAAATTTCAGAGTTCAAGATAGTTTGACAATGAAACCGAATGCATCTGTATGTTCTAAAATGTTCTGGAATCGGTAATCTTGTTCTAGAAATTTCGATCTTTGAAGGTAAATAAGGCTAAGTTCGGCACACGTGCAACCGTATTATTTTAGCAACAAACAAGAACGGATCGAAGAGAACAAATAGTGAAAGTCGAAAGTGAAAATCCAAGCGTATATTTAAGCGATAAATTTAAAAGGGATTTATTTTTATTTTTTTATTTTAACATTTCATTCAGGTAGGTACACAACTTTATTACAAATTTAATTTTCATAAATAATAATTTTAGTTTGTTATATTTATTTATTTTTTTTTTTGTAGTTTTTGTCGCTAAAATATCAAAATGTAATAGAATATTTCCACAATTTCAAGCAAAATGACAAAGAGGTAGGGCGGCACGAGGAAACGAAATAGAAAAATTAAGAGAAAGTAGACTTACTATAACTCGAAAAGAACTGGAATGAATAAGAGAAACTCGCAGTGAAAAACAACATGAAGATATTAGAGAAGAGGCGCGAATTGGAGTACGTTCAAATTGAAAAAGTACGTAGGAATTACAATTTGGAACTTGCGGCATTTCATTATGATCCCAATCGAAAAAATGGACAAGTCATGCGGAGACTGTTGCGAGGAAAATTCAAGGGCGAAATTCTAGGCACGCTGTTGTATGAACAAAGTCACATAGCCGCCACTAGAATATTCACTTACATATGACTGGAAAGACACCAGAATCAAAACACTTTCTACAAAATTACGCCGTTAAAATGCTTCCAAATGACTTCGTTCGTGGCTACATTTATTTGTGACGAAGACACTTTCAGCCGAGTTTTTAAAGTTCGAGGATAAATTCGTACAAGTATATTTTGTTGGCGATAAACAATTTGAAGTGGACCAGCGTTGCACCAACATCCAGGAACCACGACGAGAAATCATCTGGAAGTTAAAACATCTTCTCCATAACCATAACCAACTGATCAACATGTTCAAGACTTCTCTGGAACAAATATGCTCGGTCAACTATAGCATCGTCACTTGGGCCGACAAAAGTCCAGCCGGAGAGAAAGAACGAATGTTCAATGCAGCTTAAGTCAATGAATTCGCAGTGCTAATCGCCGACAACGAATATAGCCAGCGTCACATCATTATTCAACGCCGAAACAATACACTGCAACGTATTGCTGAAACACATCGCAGTTACGATGCTCTACAGTTTCAATTGATATTTCAGCAAGGCGAAGACGGTTACCATTTCAACATCGAACAAAAATGATGAATACAATCACATTTTGAATTGTCGGCAATTGTTCTGGCAATTCATAGAACGGTTGCAGTTTATTTACCATAATCAACGAAAATTGCGTTCGGATGAACAGACACAGTGACGTGGAACAAAAATTTCCCTTTGAAATTATTCGCAATCAACTTTATGTGAGAACCATTAGTAAATAGGCATTTATAAGATAATAGCTACATAATAGCCAAGCACCAGTAAAATCGGTAAAGTAGCTTTTGAAATAAAAAAAAAACAAAACGGCGATCCACCCTGTTCGGAAGAACGAGGGTGTGGAAGGAAACAGAAAATATGAGTGGAGTTATTTTATGTTGAGTACCGGTTTTCGTCAAAATCAAAAGGAGTCAGGACTAACGATGTAATATTTAATTTCGATTTGCAGTATATACTTCTATCGATGGCAACAATGCATAACCATGTAAAAATCGTCAAATTAGTTTATAATGATTTCGGAGAGATATTATTCGGTTGTTGGAGTTTTTGACACCAAAAAAGGCGGCAAAATGATTTTTCATTCATAATTATTCGATTTTGTATGTACATTTTCGTGTATCTGTAGAATTTTGTGGTTGGTAATAAATGTGAGGTAAGTTTTAAAGAAATGTATGAATACATTCGCGTGAAGTTTTTCCTAAATTTGTCCTAAAATTACAAAAACAAAATTTAGGACAAACTTCACGCGACTGCACAAATGTGTGAAGTTTGTCCTAAAATTAAACATTTGTCCTAAAAATTGATTTTCCTGTGAATGTATTAGTAAGAAAAATAAATCTCTCGTTATTATGAATTTTTACGTAAAAAAATTATTTTACTTATGTAATTTAAATTTACAAAAAACTTCTAACTAAACGTCAGTCTTAATTTAAATTATCAAAAAGAAACAATTTAAAAATTCAAAGATTTTAAGAAAAGTGATATATAAAAATTATTCAATCTGGTCCAAAAGATCGTAACTAATAGTGGACACAAGTTTTACAGACAGCCGGAGAACCGCTCTATCTTAAAACAATGATAAAGACGTCACTAAGGATATTGGGCGATGTCCCTATCTAAAAAAAACACATTCAAAAATCTAGAAGATAAATGACTTAGGCAGACGTTTTGCTTCCCAATATGTAAATTCGTATAAAGAAATTAAGTAGTATGTATATTAGCATAAAGTTGGATATTAAAAATATTCTCAATCTTGCCCCAAGGTCGTACCAAAGTGGACATACATCAATAAGGGTAGAGGGCAATCCAAACTGTCTAAGAAATATTACAACTTTCAAAAATCTAGAAGATAAGTGACTTAGGACAGGCGTGTTGCGTTCCTATATGTAAGTTTGTATAAGGTTGGATATTAAAAAAATTTTCAATCGGGCCCCAAGATCGTACCCAAGTGGACATACATTAATAAGGGCAGAGGGCAATCCCCTCTATCTAAGAAATATTACAACTTTCAAAAATCTAGAAGATAAGTGACTTAGGACAGGCGTGTTGCGTTCCTATATGTAAGTTCGTATAAGGTTGGATATTAATAAATAAAATTTCCATCTGGCCCCAATATCGTACCCAAGTGGACATACATTAATAAGGGTAGAGGGCAATCCCCTCTATCTTAGAAATGTTACAACTTTCAAAAATCTAGAAGATAAGTGACTTAGGACAGGCGTGTTGCGTTTCTATATGTAAGTTCGTGTAAGGTTGGATATTAAAAAAATTCTCAATCTGGCCTAAGATCGTACCCAAGTGGACATACATTAATAAGGGCAGAGGGCAATCCGGTGTTCCACTGTTGCATTTGAGATTCTACTTTCCACTCTAAATTTTCGAAGGAACACTGTGGCCCAAAATGGTAAAAAACGCATATATTTTTTTGTACAGAATGTTATGAAATCATCGCAATATAATTTATTGGGTTTACCTTCGTCGCAATATTTAATTTCATTTTTAATACTGTTTAGAATTCCTTGATATCTAACGAAATACGGTGAACTATATAGGTTCGAAAATTCATTTTCCTCGTCACAGTCTTCAGACCCTTCCAAATTTGTACCGTTTTCAGTTGGTCACAAAGAGCTACTAGGTAAACTTTTTTGCTGTATTTTATTGCACAGTAATCGTTCAGCATCACAAAATATTTTATTTTCAGTTTTGGAGCACCACAAAATACATAATATTCGGAAATGCTCATCTATATCTGTAATATATTCAGAATCAATAATGAGAAACATCAGGATCATAAATGATTCTTTTAATTTTGGGTAGCAATTAATAATTTTATTTTTTATTTGGCTTATCAAAATAGCAGCAAAATTTGAACAGCAAATAAATATTCCTACCTTGTCTTCGGGAAGGGATTTTCCCAAAACAATAGAATAACTAAAACATAAATAATCTTTTACAGTCATGTAGTTGAGCTGTTTTAAAATTGAATTTATAAAAACCCACGACCAATCCGGCACGTACACTTTAGGTTTAAAAGCTTTCGGCGTGTGGCGGGATAAATTGTCATTAAAACAACCAAAAAATTGATTTAAAGCCAATGTATTATGTTTGCAGCTGATAAATTCAGCGATTGGAAATATAACGCCATGAACTTTAACAACGCAAGCGTAATAAAAAATTTTAGGGTAATTATGTCCAGAACAACACTTAGGATTTCGAACCAAACTACCAATGGCATCCACGTGTACAACTATATTTTTCGCACTTAAATAGGAGAATGCTAAATCCCGCATGAGGGTCATTTGAAAAGAAATTGAAATTTGGGAGATATAATTATCATCAGCCTGATTTTGAAGTTTTTGAATAGCGTTTAATATTTCACATCCAATAACGAGATCATTCTCCAGTTTCCGCTCAGATCTGGCTTTTCTCAAATTGCCAGGTAAAATTATTTTTTGAGTATTTCCTTCTTCGAGTAGGTTTTTATCAATATTGGTAAACTGCTTTAAGCTACGGTGATGTGCATGTAGGAAATTTAATTCGTTTTGCATTTCTTTTCTTTTATTACTACATAATTGAGTAAACCCTTTTAATTCTCCATGGAAATCCATGTCTGCGCCGAAAGTATAATACTGCATAACATTATTTGGTTTCACTACAAATTTAAATTTTTGGTAATGATTCTTGGTATTAAAATTTCCTTTTTTTTTATTAATATTTGTAGTACGAAATGACAAAACACAAGGATGTTTGCTAGTTGTCATTGTTTGCGATATAGAGTGACGTAAATCTTCATAATTCCAGTCTAAAGCAATATTTATTGCAATGTGCATCGTTCCACGGAATAACCAACTATCTGTAGCACTTGGCTCAATTTCAATGAGGAGTTTTTCTATGGATATATCGTGTTTAATACATTCTGGTGGTAAAAAAGGTAATATTAAGATTTTCTCTTTATCATCTTTGTTTTCAATTTCTGATAAACATTGCCAATCTTCAATGTGTTCGGATCTGCAATTATTTTGATCTACAATTATACCGGCGTCAATTTTGCTCGAAGAAGTCAGGTTCATTTTCCATCTTCGCCAGATGTTATAAACCATTTGACGATTAGATCCATTATCGACAATTTTTAAATGTTTGCTAATTTCCGAAGAAGGTACAGTTTTTTGTTTAGATATTTTTACATTTGAAATGTCGGGGCCTACATTTCTATTAAGGCTAGAATGAAAGCTTTTTTCTTTTCTTTTATTATTTTTTTTCGTTGAGTAAGTACGCTTTAAAGTTTTCATTATGGCTTTAATTTTATATTGCCAACTCTTACAACTATTTTAGGTAGGAACGAGATTTGTTTTTCTCTATAAATGAATCAACTATTAATTTCAAGAAATCAATAAAAAAATCTAATACGTATGAATATGTACGTCAAATAACCAGAATGGCAAATTAACGCCAATCAGCCAGCAAATTTAGGGTCGTGAAAAAATAAGGTCCAAAAAAAAAAGCAAAGTCAAAGATATAAAAAAGCCAATCAACACTATATAATCCGTTTCAAAGCAGTCCAAGAAAAGCAGGGGTCGTGTTTATTAAAAAAAGCAATTGTATGTAGTAGCACAAAAATCAAATATGAAATCACCAAAAATACGATGTAACAAGCACTAAGTCTGAAAAAGTATTAAAACAAATCGAGAAAAAATTTTTTTTTTGTCTTCTTTACATAATGTAACGTAGAGTCAGTGGAAAATATCAATAAATGAAATATAAAATTAACTAGAATACAGGTTTAGTAGTCATAGTGTTTAAAAGCTGTTACATTTAATAGATATATCGGATCTCTGAGTACCTATAAAATAATATGACCACCGAAGTACGATGTTTGGGCCAGATTAAAAAGCATTTTGATATCAAACTTTATACATATTTACATATGGAGAAGCAATACGTCCGTGCTCAGTACTTATCTTCCAGATTTTTGAAAGTTGTAATATTTCTTAGATAGGTCGGATTGCCCTCGATCCTTATTGATGTATGTCCACTTGGGTACGATCTTGGGGCCAGATTGAGATTTTTTTTAATATCCAACCTTATACAAACTTACATATAGGAACGCAACACGCCTGTCCTAAGTCACTTATCTTCTAGATTTTTGAAAGTTATAACATCTCTAAGATAGAGGGGATTGCCCCCTACCCTTATTAATGTATGTCCACACAGGTACGATCTTGGGGCCCGATTGAAAATTTTTTTAATATCCGACCTTACACGAACTTACATATAGGAACGCAACACGCCTGTCCTAAGTCACTTATCTTCTAGATTTTTGAAAGTTGTAACATTACTAAGATAGAGGGGATTTTCCTCTACCCTTATTAATGTATGCCCACACAGGTACGATCTTGGGGCCCGATTGAAATTTTTTTTAATATCCAACCTTACACGAACTTACATATAGGAATGCAACACGCCTGTCCTAAGTCACTTATCTTCTAGATTTTTGAAAGTTGTAACATTTCTAAGATAGAGGGGATTTTCCTCTACCCTTATTAATGTATGTCCACTTGGGTACGATCTTGGGGCCAGATTGAAATTTTTTTTAATATCCAACCTTACACGAACTTACATATAGGAACGCAACACGCCTGTCCTAAGTTACTTATCTTCTAGATTTTTGAAAGTTATAACATTTCTAAGATAGAGGGGATTGCCTCAATCCTTATTAATGTATGTCCACACAGGTACGATCTTGGAGCCAGATTGAGAATTTTTTTAATATCCAACCTTATACAAACTTACATATAGGAATGCAACACGTCTTTCCTAAGTCACTTATCTTCTAGATTTTTGAAAGTTGTAATATTTCTTAGATAGGTCGGATTGCCCTCTACCCTTATTGATATATGTCCACTTGGGTACGATTTTGGGGCCAGATTGAGAATTTTTTAATATCGAACTTTATGCTAATATACATACTACTTAATTTCTTTAGACGAATTTACATATAGGGAAGCAAAACGTCTGCCTAAGTCATTTATCTTCTAGTTAAATGTGTTTTTTTTATAGGTAGGGGCATCGCCCACTATTTTTAATGACGTCTTTATCATTGTTTTAGGATAGAGGGGTTCTCCGACAGTCTGTAAAACTTGTGTCCACTTAGTTACGATCTTTTGGACCAGATTGAGTAATTTTTATAAATCACTGTTCTAATGAACTTTGATTTTTTAAATTGTTTTTTTGGGCAATTTAAATTAAGACTTAAGTATGTTTAGATGTTTTTTGTAAATTTAAATTACATAAGTAAAATAATTTTTTACTTAAAAATTCATAATAACGAGAGTTTTATTATTCTTACAAATACATTCACCGGAAAATCAATTTTTAGGACAAATGTTTAATTTTTGAACAAACTTCACACCCGTATGAATACGCAATATTAGAATGAGTGGGATAACTATTTGACAGCGGGGTGAATAAATTTGGGATGATATTCAGATTACAATCCCAGCTGCTTTCCCGTTAGTTGATTATTTAGTATGAGTTGACAGGTTTCAATAATAAGCAGAAAAGTTGTCGGTGTCGAATTGTCACCCCAAGATGGCATCCTCAATAAATAATTTCAGTAAAAACGGATTGTATTAAGATTTAGTTTCATTAATGTTGATTCGGCAAATTCCAAAATTAAAATTGACAAGTTGTATTTACTTGTCTTAAGCGTAAATAATATGGTAATTGTCCAACCCTAACTCAATCAAGAAGAACAATAATTTATTATGGATATAATTGCATTTATACTTTACTTGTATCTCTACTATGTCATTCCACTATAGGTTTTCGTGGTGAGATTGCCATTTCGATCTGTTTTGTAGAGAGGTAAGATAATGCAACTGCCAGTGCTTCCAAAAATGTTCAAACATTCGTATAACAACATCTCATCTTCCATAATAAAGTAAGTTTGATCTTGAAGTGGTTGAGGACTTTTTTTATTTTAGAGATGTGTCATTCAGTACAACAAAAAACTAGGGTACCCAAAATCCTTTATGTAGGGTACTTTTGCTGTACATGTAGTAGAATAAAAACCTACACATTAAAGTTAAAATATTCTCCAGTAATTTATTAGCTAAATATCTACATATATAGCAACCATGGTTCTAATGAAAAAACTGGAGGTGTGGCCAATACACGACTTTCTTTTACGAACAGAGAATTTTGAGAAATTTTATTTTTTTTTTTAATTTTTAATTTCTTTTTTTAAATTTTTAAATTTTAAATTTTTTTTTTTTAATTTTTTATTTGTCTTTGTTTTTTGTAAACCTTATACTTTTTAAGATATTTGCAAAATACATTTTCTGGACCAAGGGAGCGGCCACTTCCGGTTAGCCGATTTGGAGTAAAACTCACTGGGACCTCCCAATTTATCAAAAAAGCTTAAAAGTTTCAGTGCGATTGGTAAAACCATCTGGGCTGTAGAGAGAACACACACTGACAGACTGACAGATAGACACCACTTTTTCAGACTCAGGGGACCTCAAAACAGATAAATCTCTAAAAATCTCAAGTTCTAAAATTTTCATGATTACTATACTTTATTTTACTAGAGTAAAAGAAAGTAACTGGAATAACCAGAACATTGCCTAGACTTGTAATTGTTGAAAATTATCTATAAAATTTTTGGAGCATCATCCAAATGGCAGAAGCATGTACCGAACGTAGAAACAGGTATTATTTACATAATTAATTCGAATATTTGAATTGCTACATTCTAAAACATTTAGACTATGGTACCTTTTCATGGCATCCATCTATCGCACCAAGAATTGCAGGCATTCTAAATTTATTGGAAAATTCTTCTCAATTTTCTGCTTGCCTGAGCATATCTTTGGGAAATTTAATAACATCATCTAATAAATGGAAAAATCGGGATACGGTTGGTTATGATAATGCTATCATGTGACAACTTCCGGCTTCAACCTGGTAAAATCCATGACCATAAAAATGGTCATTTCTCTGAAAATATCTCATCCGCTTTTGACGATAATTCCAATAACAAGCAAGATGCCAGAGGGACCTCACAAATAAAATTTTACTTTTAGGGAACATCCAAAAAGATATTGTTAAATTCATCACAAACCACATTCTCCTTGGTGACAATAATGTTATTGTAAGTAGCTTTGCTTATCGATTTTTGCTTTACAACATTGCTTAATACCGCGTCAATAAATCTCTTAAGCTGTTTAACTCGATTCATCGGCTAAAAGCATATTAAAGCCTTCTTATTTATTCAATAGATGAGTTCCTTACCGAGTTATTTCGAATGGGCTTGGCATACAACTCACTGTTAAACATTAACCCAACGAAGTTCCGCACTCAATGTGCACAGAGGACCATATTATAAAAAATTATTATAATCAAACCTCAACCTAGTAATCGCTTTGTAACGACGGATACAACATTAGTTTTTCCACCGTTCCAACCAAGGGTTTTTTTTTTAAAAACAAATAATAAAAGAATTGTAAGTTTGGCGCGAAAAAGAAAAAAAAAAAAACATTTTTACGATGGTCCGATTTTTTTTATGTATTTCGGACGGAACAAGTTTTGGATTTTTCGCGAAGGGTCGAGAATGTTTTTTTTTATGAGGATGATCAGTCTGGTGATATTTGCGAAACGGGTCGATTGTAATTAGTTCCCCAAAGTTTTGGATAGAAAAAGAATCGATCAGATTTTCTGAAAAAAATATTGAGAAACGGTGCCACATAAATTTAGTTTTTTACTAACATTATAGTTATTAAATAAAAATGGAAAGTTTTTTTTTTTGCTTTAAATTATATTTCTTTTTATATATATGCTATTGATAAGTAAATTTGGTGAATGTTCCTATTGTGAATTAAGTGCTAAACGGTATTATTAACAACCGATTATGGAAATTTAAAAGTGATGAAATTTAAAAATAAGACTAAGTTCTAAATGGTAGAATAATACCTAAATCTGAATGTGTGAAATTCAGTGGTGAAAAGACCAAAGCTCATGTAGGCAACTATACGTTTAATTCAAAATAATAACGATAAGTTTCTGTGCATTAAAAAAAAAAAAAATTATAAAGAACGTTAACTGTACGTTGAAAGAACCAAATTTTCTTTAAGTGAATTTTTTTTTTAAGGTTGAAATACCCATGTGATTGTAAAATAAAATAAAAGAAGACATAGCCAAAGTTTGTGTACAATTAGTGTATAATCAGTTAAAACGGCGGCCAGAATTTATGTCTTTAATAGCCATATTAACCTGAAGAAAAAATAAAAACAATAAACAATCGAAAACATAAAAACCGAACAATTTCATTCATAATATATATATTTGAATTATAAACAGTAAATATCTACTTAATCAATGAAATTTCAACGTAATTCAAAGATCATAAAATAACGTAAAAAAAAAAAATAAAATAATAATAATAATAATACAACAAAAGTGTATAATTACAACGACATTACAACGGCTATTTCAACATTCAACATTCAACAAACCTTTGGAATCATCGTACAACATGCAACAACAAAAGCAATGCAACAGCTAAGATTTTTTATTTATTTTCTTATTTCTTTAATTTACATATTTACTTATATTATTATATTTATTACATTTATTCTATATTTTTTTTTTCTCATCATTAATTTAATATTGAATTTAGTTGAAATTTTTCCATTTTTATATTACTAATCTTTTAGGTTAAGAGTTAGTGTAGCTTAGGATTAGAATAGGTGTAGGTACTGGTTCTGAGTAACGATTTTTTTTTGTTGTATTTTTTTTTGTTCGGGTTGGATAATTTTGTTTTAATATCTTGAATTTATATCAACTGATTTTGTTAATAAATACTTTTTTTTGAATACAAATATTAACAATCTGATCATTTAATAATTCGGATTTTGGTGTTCTCTGTTAATCATTTTATCGTTGCCTTTCGAGTCTTGCCAGCAATTTTTACTCGGTTTAAAAAGTGTAAAGTGATGAAGTAGTGAACGTTAAGGATAGGATGAGTTCAAGAGTAAGTATGTAGGTGAGTATAACGAAACTGTTGTCTCCTTTCCAATCGATTCCTCATCCTGCGGTCCATCTAGATCCTCGTCATGTCTCTGGAAAACCCACGCATTCCCTGAGCTTTAGCCGGCAAAATGACCGCCCAGAGACAATAAAATGACGTGGATATTCTGATAACTGACATGCCTTGGAGTTTGGTTTCCTGTCTAAATTTTGTTTTTGAATTGCTGACCAAACTCCATTGCATTTCGTTACAGTGGCGCCCAAACTTAATTAAGGCTATCCTTTCCATTCTCCTATCCTTCTTTTTTTTTCTTTTTTTTTTTTCAGTTTATGGATTTTGTTGATTCACTCATTAACATGCATGCCCAGTTAGGTATAACTGTTTGAATCGGATGTTAATGTTTGATAATCCAAAATTTCAAATTTTTTTTTTTGCTTCCCTTTTACCCGTTTAAATTTTAATTTTTATCTGTGTGATTTGGTGCAATGGCAATTGAGCTGATTTGTTCCGTGATTATGTGACTTAAATCCCGCTCACTGCTTATTTCACCAATCATGCATAAACTTTCATTCTTTTTTTTTTTTTTTGTTGCATTTCGCTAATTTTAAGCTTTGAAAGCAACGATCAAACTCAAAAGAGATCTTTGTTTATTTGAAAAGTCCAGTAAACGCGTGCTGTCGACTCTTTTCATTTAGTGATTTGACTCTTACGATTTTCAATTTCCTCCAACTTTCTTCTCCTTAAACCTTTCCCTATCCTAAAGGCAACAGTTTATTTTCTCTGCTCATCTTTTATTGTTGATACCGAAAAGAAAAATGATTTGACAATTTTTTTTGCTACCTTGAACTCATCCTCGTTAATTTGATAGACATATAAATTATTTGAAAAAAAAAAAAACCCAAACCTTATATTCCTTCTACTCACATGCCAAGAAGTATCTCTGACTATTTTTACGATCCCAATTAATTTTTTTTGTTTTGATTATAAAGTCGAATCCTGCTCTTGCCGTTTAATTATATACATATATAAAAAAATAAAAAAAAAAACAGTTTGTTTGTTGTTATTGGTTGCATTACCTAATCATTGACATTGAATATATTATATATTTACACATTTTTGGTGTAATATAACCTAAGCGTCGCGAACCTATCATTATATAATTTTAAGAGTGAATTTTCATTGTAAATATGGATGCTACGGTGTTAGAAACTGACGAATTTGAGGTTGAGTGTATGGTGCGCGAAATCCGTTTTGATGTCCCTGAGGCGCTCCAAATCCTTCAAAATGCAATCATAGATGAAGAGGCCAATAAAGTGGAAATCCCGGCTAGAATGCACTCGAAAGGTCGTAAAAACCCAGACATTGAAAGCGATATTTGTCGCAATAAGCTACAGGTTTTGAAAGAAATGATTACGGCATTGAATCAAGAATCAGGGGATGATTTAATCCATTTAGCCTATCAAATTGAGTCGCGTCTATTGCATGTATCACGCCGATTACACAGGTTAATGTCTTCCCCCACATACAGAAGCAGCGCACAAAACTCTATAAAAATATGCGAACAGCTGCAATCTAGTTTACAAATATTTATGCAAGACCATGACAAAGTGAATGAATCCATTGAAGCTGCCAAATTAGTGGAAGTCGGGCATTCAGAAGGGGATGAAAATAATGATCCTAATTTGCCTACATTAGAAACCCAACAAAGTGAATCGAACTCTCCAACCCAAGGTTTAGGTAGAAGATCCACTTTGGAGGATTTACTTGATAAAGTTCATCTGGACAGCCAAATGAAACAGCAACACATTGAGGTTCAGACAAAATTATTGGAGTCTACGGTGGAAAAATTCAACTTACTATCGCAACAATTATCCGTAATAACTCAACGCCAAGATGCCATGCAGGACCAAATTACAGGTAGAAATCTACCAAACGTGTCCATCCCGACTAGCGCGGGTCTACCAGGGTCAATCAAAGGACCACTTCCTTCATTCATGTCTACTTTACATACATCAGCGTATGGGACATACAACCTACCACCTCCACTAGTCCCAAATCTGATTCCAACTCCATCGAATACTACGAATTGGCAATCGGTTTATAATAATCCAACAATGGTATCTGATAACTATCTTCCAACAAACATTTCGTCAAATTTACCACCTGTATCGTCAGTTCCATTATCTCAAGCCAATCAAGCAATGTTTGCTTCAGCCGTGCCTCCAATAATTGGTTCAAATTACCACAACCATTTTCGAATATTACTGTGTCTCCAAATTCGCAAGGTTTACGTTATCCCCTCGAACATCGCAGCCTTTCTCGATGTGGAATATCTTATGACGGCTCTCCATCCAGTGTTCCAATAGATATGTTCGTTTTTCAAGTAGAAACTTTAGCGAGTTCATTAAACTTATCTGAAGCCAGCCTACTCACTGAGATGAGCTCGGTACTGAAAGGGGTCGCATTACAGTGGTATTGGACGTGCAGACGTCATAATCCTAATATATCATGGTTAGAATTAAAAGCTAAATTCATGGAAAGATTCCAGGACAGACGTTCTGACTTTGAGATACGGCGTTTGATTGAAACCAGGAAACAGATGCCGCGTGAGACCTTTGTGGAGTTCTATCACAGTGTTTGGAGTATGACTTTACAATGCCGAACCCCATATTCAGAGGAGAAGGTCATCGAACTTCTCATGCAAAATATGAGAGCTGGTCTTCAATATCAATTGACAGATCGACGATTTGCCTCAATTAACGATCTGATTGCCAGTTGCACTACGTGGGAAGATACTTGGAATCGCCTCCGAATCGACCCTGAATCAATGATAAGTACAAGAAAAGGAATCAACGAGATGAAACTAATCGAACAAAATGAAGCATTTATGCCAAATCAGCAATACAATCAGTACACCGATCATTCTGGTAGAGAACAAGAAATAGCAGCGTATCGTAATAACTACATCGACCAAGCAAAGAATTTGACTTCAGGTGGTATGTTTCAGTCACACCCTAATTTCCTTCGTTCACCAGTTAACCGAGAAGTTGTGTGTTATAATTGCGACGAGAAGGGACACACTTTTATTGATTGTCGCTTTCCACCTATGCGATGGTTCTGTCATAAATGTGGAATGAAAGACACCGTTTATGCTAAATGTTCGAAGTGCTCGGAAAACACGCCGAGGGGTCAGTGGCGTTCTGGGAACCACGGAACCCCGAAAGTAATACTACCCAGACCGACCAAAGAAACGGAAGAAGCAGCCAGCAATACGGATCCGGAATTGCGCCAGCTCGCTTAACCCAATTTACCGAATTAAACACAAGCAGCAACGCAGATCGTAGTGGTAAGAATGGTACTGCATCGACACACAAAGTATATCCATGTAACCTTTCTGAACAACCGTATCTCCATTCTCCACGTAGAAACTATTTTGATCTGATATCCTCTTCAAATCCATGTATTAAGTCTTCAACCACAAAAAAGCGATATTACAACTCTCGGCAGCGTAAACGAACTCGATTATACTGGCAAAACCGCACTAGTCTTAAATCTGACATAGTTAATTCCATTATAATGAACCACTTACAAGATCCTAGGCCATATGCCCAAGTTCGAATCAATGGGGTTGAATATAAGGGTTTGTTAGACAGTGGTGCTACAGTCTCCGTTTTAGGAGCAGGAACAGAAACATTTTTAACCAATCCTGATGTTCAATTTCACAGTTCCCCATCATACATAAACGCAGCAAATGGTCAGTCAGAGAGAGTGTTTGGATTTATTTACGCCACAATAGCCTTTAATGGTAAGAGCCACAAAATGCGGTTGCATATCGTCCCTAGTCTAGAGCAGCCTTTATACCTAGGGATAGATTTTTGGAATCTATTCCAGATCACTCCAGCCTTATGCTCATTGTGTCCTGAAATTCCTTCTGACCTCGAATCATCTAAATACCATTCATTGTTGCCAGCTGATCAATTAAAATTAAATTTAGTGATCGATCAGTTCCCATCTTGTATTCAACTTGGCCTCGGAAAAACCACTTTAATTTCCCATACAATCGATGTTGCTGCAGCTAAACCGATCAAACAAAGATTCTACTCTGTCTCGCCAGCTATACAGAAACAACTTTTCGATGAGCTCGATCGAATGCTAGCGTTAGGCGTGATAGAGGAAAGTCAGAGCAGTTGGTGCTCACCGGTCACTTTAGTGCGTAAAGCAAGCGGCAAGGTTCGTCTCTGTTTGGATGCCCGTGAGTTGAACAAGGTCACCGTTAAGGACGCGTACCCACTGCCACTTATCGATGGATTGTTGGGAAGATTGGATCAAACCAGGTATATTTCTTGTATCGACCTCAAAGATGCCTTTTGGCAGATCCCGTTGGACCAACAATCCAAAGATAAGACGGCATTTACCGTACCTGGGAGACCTTTGTATCAATTCACGGTCATGCCATTCGGATTATGCAACGCTCCTCAGACGATGTGCCGCTTGATGCACAAAGTGATCCCGCACCAACTGCATGACAGAATCTTTGTCTACTTGGACGATCTTTTGGTGACGTCAGCATCATTTGAAGAGCATTTGATTTTACTAGAAGAGGTTGCGACTCGTTTAAGAAAGGCTGGACTCACCATCAACGTTGATAAGAGCAAATTTTTGCTAAAAGAAACAAAATACCTTGGATACCTTATCGGTGATGGATGCTTACGCACCGACCCCGAGAAAGTCCGTGCAATCGTTGAGTTTCCTGCTCCTAAAACGGTAAAGCCAATTCGACGGTTTTTGGGAATGTGCGGTTGGTACCGTCGCTTTATAAGAAATTATGCTACCTTGTCTGCCCCTCTTACAGACCTCCTTAAAAAGGGTTCCAAAATTAAATGGTCCGGATCTGCTGAATCTGCTTTCGGCGCTCTAAAAACTGCCTTATCGACATCTCCCGTCCTGGCAAATCCTGACTATGGGAAACCCTTCTTTATACAATGTGACGCCAGCACAACAGGAGTAGGTAGCGTATTATTCCAACTCGATTCCGACGCAGCCGAGCGTCCGATAGTTTTTTTTTCTCAAAAGCTAAACGCGGCTCAGAGAAATTATTCGGTTACCGAGTTGGAATGTTACGCTGCTGTGCTGAGCGTCAAAAAGTTCAGACCGTATATTGAAGGGTACCCATTTACCATATACACAGATCACGCCAGCCTCCAATGGTTGATGTCGCAGAAGGATTTGTCAGGACGTTTGGCACGCTGGAGTCTCAAGCTACAGTCATTCGATTTCCAAATGGCTTACCGAAAGGGTTCACAAAACGTAGTCCCGGACGCGTTATCCCGTGCTTTTTGTGAACAAATTTCGCCAGTCATAGATTCTGCTAAGCACGGAAATTTATACGCACAAGATTTTTGCAATCTAAACAAGATATGTTCGCTAGGTACAACAATTGACACCGAAACCCTTCATGTAGATCTGAGCCATCCTGCATTTTTAGATAGTGACTATATCAAACAGATTAAACAGGTTGAAGCGTTACCAGATGTGAGTCACAACTTCAAAATCCAAGATGGAAAATTATTGATAGCTCCTTCATACGGATGGCGGTATGAAGACACCGACCTGCCTGTTTGGAAATTGGTCATTCCTGAAGGCCTAACGCAAACCCTTATTCAGCAGGCACATGTACCACCTTCGGCTTCTCATATGGGTCTGGCGAAGACACTTGAACGGATTCAACGCCAATACCACTGGACACGTATGGCACAAGACGTCAAAGTTTTTATTAAAAATTGTCAGACTTGCAAGATGACTAAGGCCGTCAATTACTGTACCAAGCCTAGGATGGGTAACCAAATCGCATCAGATCGGCCGTTTCAAAAACTTTATATAGATTTCCTCGGTCCGTATCCTCGATCTAAACGCGGGAATACTTACATTCTAATCATACTAGACCACTTTTCAAAATTCGTCTTCCTTAAACCTCTTAGAGAAGCCTCTGCTTCTCTATTGTGCCAATATGTAGAAAATGAAATTTTTAACACCTTTTCAGTACCCGAATACGTTACCACAGATAATGGAAAACAATTTACGTCCAAGCTGTTCCACGAATTGTTGTTGAAATATGGAGTTACTCACATACGTACACCTATCTACTCTCCCCAGAGCAATGCGTCCGAGCGAGTAAACCGTACCGTTTTGTCCGCTATTCGGTCATACTTATCTGACCGCCACACTGACTGGGACGTCCATATTTCAGAAATTGCTTCTACGCTACGAAATGTGATCCACTCGTCTACGACATTCTCTCCCCATTTTCTCGTATTCGGGCAACACCTCATTTTACACGGATCAGACTACAACCTTCGACGGTTGCTTAGTGAATCTGATGATAATTTCCTACACGTTGCCTCAAAACCGGATCGTTTAAATATCGTGCGTGAAAAGGTGTTGCACTATCTGAGGGTAGCACACCAAAGAAGTTCTCAACGCTATAATTTGCGGAGTCGTCATAGAGTGTTCGACATTGGACAGGCAGTGTTTGTACGAACGTTTCCACAAAGTGACGCTTTTCATAAATTTTCAGCAAAATTGGCTCCTAAATTTTTCCCCGCTGTTATTGACTGTAAGGTTGGAAACGTAGCGTATAAAGTAAAGGACTTACATGGGAAGCCCTTAGGGACGTATCACGGAAAAGACATTCGAGTTTAATTGGGTAATTAATTTCCAATATTGTTTTCGGAATCTGCCGTCATTATTTATCCACAACGAGGCCTACAACTATATAACTCCACCCCACATAAATATAAACATCCGTATGCTATGATTATTATCCTTAAAATTACTCCCATCTTTATTTCCTTATTCTATTTCTAGCATAAAATAGAGCAGGATTTTTGTTTCTTCTTTTGGCCCGGCTTATACAGAGACTCTCCTCGGGTGTGAGTCGTCCCCACGATTTGTAACGACGGATACAACATTAGTTTTTCCACCGTTCCAACCAAGGGTTTTTTTTTTAAAAACAAATAATAAAAGAATTGTAAGTTTGGCGCGAAAAAGAAAAAAAAAAAAACATTTTTACGATGGTCCGATTTTTTTTATGTATTTCGGACGGAACAAGTTTTGGATTTTTCGCGAAGGGTCGAGAATGTTTTTTTTTATGAGGATGATCAGTCTGGTGATATTTGCGAAACGGGTCGATTGTAATTAGTTCCCCAAAGTTTTGGATAGAAAAAGAATCGATCAGATTTTCTGAAAAAAATATTGAGAAACGGTGCCACATAAATTTAGTTTTTTACTAACATTATAGTTATTAAATAAAAATGGAAAGTTTTTTTTTTTGCTTTAAATTATATTTCTTTTTATATATATGCTATTGATAAGTAAATTTGGTGAATGTTCCTATTGTGAATTAAGTGCTAAACGGTATTATTAACAACCGATTATGGAAATTTAAAAGTGATGAAATTTAAAAATAAGACTAAGTTCTAAATGGTAGAATAATACCTAAATCTGAATGTGTGAAATTCAGTGGTGAAAAGACCAAAGCTCATGTAGGCAACTATACGTTTAATTCAAAATAATAACGATAAGTTTCTGTGCATTAAAAAAAAAAAAAATTATAAAGAACGTTAACTGTACGTTGAAAGAACCAAATTTTCTTTAAGTGAATTTTTTTTTTAAGGTTGAAATACCCATGTGATTGTAAAATAAAATAAAAGAAGACATAGCCAAAGTTTGTGTACAATTAGTGTATAATCAGTTAAAACGGCGGCCAGAATTTATGTCTTTAATAGCCATATTAACCTGAAGAAAAAATAAAAACAATAAACAATCGAAAACATAAAAACCGAACAATTTCATTCATAATATATATATTTGAATTATAAACAGTAAATATCTACTTAATCAATGAAATTTCAACGTAATTCAAAGATCATAAAATAACGTAAAAAAAAAAAATAAAATAATAATAATAATAATACAACAAAAGTGTATAATTACAACGACATTACAACGGCTATTTCAACATTCAACATTCAACAAACCTTTGGAATCATCGTACAACATGCAACAACAAAAGCAATGCAACAGCTAAGATTTTTTATTTATTTTCTTATTTCTTTAATTTACATATTTACTTATATTATTATATTTATTACATTTATTCTATATTTTTTTTTTCTCATCATTAATTTAATATTGAATTTAGTTGAAATTTTTCCATTTTTATATTACTAATCTTTTAGGTTAAGAGTTAGTGTAGCTTAGGATTAGAATAGGTGTAGGTACTGGTTCTGAGTAACGATTTTTTTTTGTTGTATTTTTTTTTGTTCGGGTTGGATAATTTTGTTTTAATATCTTGAATTTATATCAACTGATTTTGTTAATAAATACTTTTTTTTGAATACAAATATTAACAATCTGATCATTTAATAATTCGGATTTTGGTGTTCTCTGTTAATCATTTTATCGTTGCCTTTCGAGTCTTGCCAGCAATTTTTACTCGGTTTAAAAAGTGTAAAGTGATGAAGTAGTGAACGTTAAGGATAGGATGAGTTCAAGAGTAAGTATGTAGGTGAGTATAACGAAACTGTTGTCTCCTTTCCAATCGATTCCTCATCCTGCGGTCCATCTAGATCCTCGTCATGTCTCTGGAAAACCCACGCATTCCCTGAGCTTTAGCCGGCAAAATGACCGCCCAGAGACAATAAAATGACGTGGATATTCTGATAACTGACATGCCTTGGAGTTTGGTTTCCTGTCTAAATTTTGTTTTTGAATTGCTGACCAAACTCCATTGCATTTCGTTACAGCTTATAGCAATTTTTATATGGTCAATCAGAGAGAAGAATATACAGATAGTTCATTACGAATAAATTATTGGCGATCATTGAACAAATGGATGCGCTTTACTATAATTCCATCTTTAATTGAATAGAATAAAGAACAATATGGGTGTTTTTTTATAGATGTATAGAAATTTAAAATGAAATAAAAACATAAAGATCGTGGTAATGGCCACGGTATTGACTTTATTGGTAAGATAATTTTATTCCATTAGTGTTTAAATATGATTTCGGGCATATGCTGGCTCAAACAAAGCTTGATATGGAAGCCCAATTTTAGACCAATTTTTGGAGCAGCTGGTTTCCAAGTCGTCTATTGTTAAACTAGCGACTTCACGCATGCCACAGAAAATTATCCAAAGGTGTTAAATCACACGATCTTGTAGGCCGGTTATGTTATCGATTAATTATATTATAATATCCGTTAACTAATTCATTGAGGCGTCTCATTAAGACCACAGCCCTTCCATAATAATACCATTCAATTGCGGAACGAAAAACTCTGTAATCATGCCTCAATAGCGCTATTCTTTGACTGTAACGTTCTGACCGCCAATATTTTTGAAGAAATTAGAACCAATGATTCCACCAGCCCATAAAACACACTAAACAGTGGCTTTTTGTGAAAGTAACGGTGTCTCAATAATGGCTTGTGGATGTTCTTCACTCTAAATGCGGCAATTTTGCTTGTTGGTGTAGTAATTACACCAAAAATAAGCCTCATCGCTGAATGAAGAACAATCTGAAGCAATAAAGAGCACACCGCTCCAATTGGTGTGCACGGTGGCGAATCGACTCATTATGTGTTGTATGCGTGGTGCGAAAACGATGCATGATTATTCGATGGACAATTATGTCGACCGTAAAATAATCGTGGCGCACAATAAGTTTCGCGAATTGAACTACGATTTTTAAAAAAAATTGCACAATTTGTAAGCGTTGTTTTGGCTTTAGTGTATTCATGGTAAAATCGCTGGAAAAAGTGTTGCCAATTCGAAAAAGAAACCCCTTTAAAAAACACCATGTATTACAGAGACATTTTAGTACCTTATTGTATTTTTTTGCGATTCGCTCAGTTTTTGTAATAAATTGTTACAGCTACCATTTAAGTTTTGATAATGTAGCTGTAAAAAACAACAAAAATTGAAAAGTCACAAAAAAGAAACTAATTTACATTAGATGGTGCTGTTTCAATATTTGTTATACAATTTTCAGTTTATGCTTAAATATCACGGACACATGGGTGCCAGTAAAAACAATCACAAAATCATTCGTAAGAGCTTATCTGGGTAGCCTTATCTGTCGGTGAATGATGTGCTGTAATTTAATACAGTCATGCAAAATAATCATTGGTTGTATTATTAATATTCGGTTTATTCATATTTAAATCACTTAAATACATTTTTAGCGGTAATTTAGGTCAACAAAATTCTAAATTCATCAAAGAAACGTGGAATTGCGTAATGAAATGGAATATATAGGCCGAAAGGCAAGAGTTCGAGATACCGTTAATAAAAAACTTTTGCCTGAAGATCAACTGTAGACAAATTATGACTGTTAATGATAACTGGTTTATACAGCAACACTTGTTGTTTTATGTTTTGTAAACCCATGTATAGTATCTAAAATTAAAGGATTGTCAGCCGGTTGCGCAGGGTCTTTCCTTATTATGCATGAAATTGCGAGACCATAAAATTTTAAATTTCCCCTATTTTATGAGAATCCCCACTAGATTGAGTGGTTTTCTTCGGGAAGCCATGAGGTTCTCATTTATATTCATAGATATTTCCTTTATGTTACATACTTCAATTTATTTAAATAATAGAGTGACACTCCTAAAAGATCGAAAAAAGTGCGTGTCAGAGTTTTAATGTGTTCTAAAATGGTATTTTGTTTTCTGCCGAAACATACTTACATAGGTGTTAGCATATAAAGTGGCGATAAGTATTTTGTGCTTTTCACGGTAGATTCATCAAGTCGGATTTTTCCTCAATGGTATTTTTTTCTGAGCTCCTAAATCAAACAAATCACATTTTTTTTGCCTTTTTTGAGGGATTGATTAGTTACGAAAATAAATATTTAGGTTAAAAAACTTACTTTGCTAATCAAACATGAGTGATTTGATTGGCTACTAGGACATTCGTCGTATTTATTTTGGCAAACGGGCATACTTTGGGCATACTTTATGGAAATGTATTCCTATTTATTAACTTAGCAGTTTGAATTATTTCGAGTTTCAAACAAATGTGACATAAATTTGCGCGCAAGTTAAAAACAGATTTGAAAATTTTCGATTAAAGACACACTACGCCACACCACCACCACTTTAAACTATTACATGTAGTTATTTATCCATTGATCGCGTCAACGGATTTATTTATAATAATAGCCTCAACGCGTTAAATTTTCATCAAATATTGTGTTGTCAAACTTATTAATCGTTTATTTAAAATTCTTAAGAAAGTAAAGTTCCGCATACATAAAAATTAGGAAGTAGGTGTGAATGAATTTGGCCATCAAACTAGTTTCACATACCTAAATTATTATTGCTTTTTATCTTATGTACACCCCTTTCTCCAGATTTTTCTAAAAAAATATCCATTGATCCATTGCGTGAGAATCTTTATATTGCTCCGGAAGCTTATGATCTGTACATGAAATTATTATTATAAATGTTTACAGAAAAACCAAAAAAAAAAAAATTCCAATACAATTACACACACAGTAATTTTAAGCGATTACCTCGCGTGATCATGTCAAATAGATTAATTGATTAAAAGTGACAATACAACAACAAAAAGTTAAGTCAAATAATATAATTCGTTCCACGAAAAATTAGATTTTATCTATGTTTTGTGCGGTTTTATATTCTATCTGTTTGGATGTTTTTGAGGTCACGTGACATATTATTTTGATTTAGAATTATCATCGCGAAATCACACCCGTTTATATTACATTTAAGTTATGTGTGACACACGGAAATCGCGCAATACAAACAACACTCGATTGTATAACGATTTATTATTGATTGTGTACTTAATATGGATATATGTATATGCGATATGATTTTATTAGAAAGGAATGTCTAGCGATATATTAAGGTAGATATTATATACCCTCGGTATGTGTATAATTTATGTCTACCTGTCATTTACATTTTTATTGGTGATAAGACGCGAAATTACTATAATATACGTAACAATACAACACACAACACTATACAGTTTATTAATAATTCACACTAACCATGTACATGTACACATAAAAATTAATTAAAAACTATCGTATACACCTTTGTAGAAAAAAAAAATACGATCAAAACGAAATGACCTTTGAACTTTGGTAATAATATATCTTATATGCAATAAGAATGGTTGTAATTCGTATGATGTGTTTTATAAATTACAGGTGCGTCAATTTTATTTTATTAAAACAAATTATTATACGTATAACTGTCTGGTCAATCTGTTATTATTACCTTCGATCAGAGAGACGTTTATTATTTCCATGCTAAAATAGGGGAAAATTGTTTTCTTTATAAATATTATTAAAATTGAAAAAAGGTGTGAATATTATGCGTTGATTTCAAGTTTAGTGTTGATAGACATGAAGGTGTTAAAATATGTTTATGTGAACACCTTCGAATGGAACATAAGCTCTATTTTTTATTTTGTTTTCCAAATATCGCCTAGTAGCATTCAATATTTTGTAATACAGGGTGGGGCATGAATCCTACTATAATAAGAAATTTAATTAATTAATTATTCTTAAACTGTTTTGGTTAATATATTTTTTGAAATTTAATTAAGAAATTGTCACGGTCATTAATTTCTCCAATTTCTTTGGTTTTATTAGGTATACAAATAAGTCTCCGCCGTTGTTTAATCAAAACTGGGCATTTATTGCGAAATAACGGTAGCTTATGTTTCGTTCAAAATATTGTCCATCGCTAGCCACTACTTTTTCCAATCTTTCTGACAGTAAACGAATATCACGTCGGAAGGACGCTCCATCTTTTGAGGCTTCCTACGAATCGACCCAACTTTTGGTATCTTCATATGATGTGAAGTGTTGCTCAGACAGGCCATGCGTAATCAGAAGGGAGAATATCTGGTGAATACGGCGGGTGGAGTAAAACTTCCCAAATGAGTGTTTCCAAGTAGGTTTGACGAGCTTTATCATGCAGGAGAATAATTTTGTTGTGTCTGGAGTAGTAGTGGGCACGTTTTTCCTTGAGTGCTCGGCTCAATCTCATCAATTGCGTTCGACAGAGAGCCCCAGTAATGTTTTTGTTCGTTACCAAGCTGATCCCACCAAATATATAACATGAGTTTTTTCCATGAGTATTCGGCTTGGCTGTCAATGTTGAATTTTGTCGAATGGCGAAGACTTATTTGTACACCTTTTCCGCATTCTTTAACACTACTGAAAAATTGTTCATTATATTGAAAAAAAATTGTGGGTACTTTAGCTTTTGCTTCAAAAATACTCACAAAAAAGAATAAAAAATATATTTTGGTTTATTCATTTTTATTTCAACTTGAAACATTTGTGGTACAACCACATCAACAAAAGCGACACGAGCGATACAATTCCTGTGATCTGTGCTTGCAAGGTTGACGAAGCATTTTTGAATTTAACATAAATTCGCAATTCTCTACAATACATTTGTCGATGCTATACTAACTCAACGAATTAAATTACAATAACTAAAACACAACTTGAGACATTTTTGGTTGAAGTGGAACTATCAGTAAAACAGACAAGAACGAAATACACTGTTTAAAAAATTTGTCCATACACCACCCACCCCGCCTTATAATTGCCGTCGCCTCCGGGTCCACGCTCAGTGAGCGGGTGTTAATAAGTGACCTACACGCTCATTACAAAATCTGGTAATTGCCTACTTGATTATCTGGTTTTGCAAATTCAAGTGAAAATCCAGTGAATTTCTAGTTAAAAATCAAGAAAAATGAATTTTCTAGTTAAATTTAAAAATAGATTTAACCGATTTCTAGTGAAATTGCAATAAAAACCAGATTTTGACTAGTTTCTAGTTAATTTCCAGTAATATTTTTAATTATACTGGAATTCTAGTGATTATCTAGCACAACAAATTACTAGAAAAATACTAGATGGTTAGTTTTACTCTATAAAAGGGAATATCTAGTAAATTAAATGAAAATCACGTAAATTTGTTCACCAGATTTCCAGTAAAAATAAAAATTACTAGAATTCTAGTTGCATTTTTGCAGCGATTTATTTTTTAATGTGGTTACTTGAAATCTAGTAAAATTCTAGTTAAATTAAATTAATTACAAGCTAATTCCTGTTTGCATGTACAAGGAATTTCTAGTAAATTAAACAGATTCTAGTAATATTCCAGTCAATTTTAACTTATGTGTATTAGAATATTACTAGAATTCTAGTAAATTTAGCCGTTTGCTAGCATATTAATTTAATTTTCAACGTCATAGTTAGATATATCAGTAATAAGTTAAATTTCGTGCTGTGGTATGGTGTAAAGAAAAACGTGAAAAAAATAAAAATATAAGTATGTAAAGTGTGAGTGCTAATATAAAATAAGTGTATAATGTGGATATTGAAATAAATACATCAAGCAAATCCGATTGACATAAACACGTGGTTTTAAAATTTTTTGCTGTACATATTTTAACATATTTTTCATAACTACATTTTTTGGCAAATTGAGTTTTTGATTCCAATCGATAGCTAAAATAAACTTTATCAATAAAATTTAAAAAAAATAATTAAAACTAAATCCAGAAACGCATAATAAGGAAAATAGTTTTCGTTATACAAAATACAATGAAACCTGTTTTTGTGCGGTCCGTTTTTGTGCGATTTTTTTTATGCGGTTATTCGGTTGATCATATTTTATTATACACGGATGGAAAAAAATGTCCACCAACGTACATAAAATGCCTAAATATACAAATTAATTTGATTATCATATTACGTATGTAATATGATACATACTTGTAAAGCTTCGGATTTTTTTGTCCATTTTTTTTATGCGGTCCCTAGCTATAAACCGCCGGAAAACAGGTTTGAGTGTATCACAATCAGTAACTATATAGATTTACGGGTTTTAGTGTGACGAAAACATTAATATTAAAATTAAATATGTGTACATAAATAGTTTGTGTTTTGGGATATTTGTTATTTATTTGAAATGCTTGCCCTGTATGTAAATGGCGGCATGTGGTTCTTTAACGAAAGATACGCCCAATCATATTAGAGACCTAGACCAAATAGAGGCAACAGAGGAAAATAAAACAATAATCATCAGATTGTTGAATGAAACATTTGTCCGGCGGCAGATTTTGCGATTAAATTTGGCCTCCGCAACGGAACTCTTCCAAAATTTTCACAAACTAAACGATTTCAAGAGTGAATATGTAAGTTTTGTTAAATATGTACATTACATTATTGTCTGATTAACTTTCAATTATTATCATTTCAGACTAATTTTGAGTTTGGTCTCGTGGAGAAACACGGAAATGACACAGAGAACCGTTCCACGGGCTTTATTTGAAATGCTGGGTTTATACGTATATCGCACCATCCCTACAAAAAGACTATACGTCTAGTCAGTGGGGTTTTGCAATTTGTGAAAGCAGCTCTATCGATGTGTCTAACTAGTTTTCTTCTACATGGCCTCGAAAACAGGCTATCTAATTTTGAACAAAACAATTTACCCCATTTTGTTAAAGCCACGGCCAGACCATTGCAAATAGTAAACGAATATGACGTTTGCGATATTGGACAAATATTGGGCAAATATGAATTTGCTTGTCTACTACGATCGCCTGTATAACGAATCAAGCACAAATATGTATATTTGTAATTGGTTTCTGTCCAAACGATTTGTCATTTCACAAATAGCATCATATTCGTGTATTATTTGCAATCGTACGGCCGCGGCTTAAAATTTCCCAACTTCAAAGCCTTCTACCGTAAAACGATGTTTATGAATTATTTTGAATGGATAGTACGATATATAATCCAAGAATATATTTCGCTTTAGATTATCTAAGAGCACTTCTAACCATTAAACCCCCGATATCGAGCAACACCACACTTAAAACCACTGTTGCTTCGTCGGATAATCTACAATTTGTTTGAGACTGCATGTCCAGCGTGTGCATTTGGGCTAAGGTACTTCATTGTTTATTGATATGTTTCTAATTATTATATGATTTTTAATAGTCTTTTTACATTTAAAAATTTCAACGTTGGCTATATTATAGAATACTAAATTTAAATCATGCAGATTTATTGATCATTTTATTCCAATTTTCGACTTTACGAGTCATCATCAGGGTGAAAATTTTTTTATTAAATTAAATGGACGTTACAATCTTTCGTTACCTTTCAACTAATGAACATAAAAGTACATTCGAATTTTATACCTTGTACATTTCTATAGTACTACAGTGCTACTCTCAAATACTAATACTACTCTATAAAATATAATTACATTTATTGCACATACAAAGTACGATAAAGCACAAGGTATAAAATTCAAATGTACTTTTATGTTCATTAGTTGACAGGTAACGAAAGTTATGTACTAAGTATTTTTATTGTAGTCCATATTAATCATAATTTAATTTACTAATAAAATTGTTACCTTTATGATGACTCGAAAAGTCGAAAATTGGGCAAAAATTTTGAATTAAATCTGCGTGGCTTAAATTAATTTAGTATTCTATAAAAAAAGCCAACATAAGAAACCCAACGTCGAAATGTTGATATATAGTATAGCTCATTTGATTACTCCTTTTACTAAAACAAATTTTTTTATTTTTGCAGGTAGATGAATCAATAAAAGATCTCACCCAAAAAGTAAGCATTTGCAGCCGTACCTGACATGTTTATCGGAGAATGAGTTGATGCACGAAGGAATCTTCCACTTAATAATAGATGCCCAGTCAATTTCGTGTAGCCCACAACTTTTTTGTGCACCTTCGACCACTCTTTAAAATTTTTTATGTTTTTGGGTTGAAATTTCCTCGAAATTGTTTATATTTCTACAATTTCATGGAAGTTTATTTTTTTTTAAATTACAGTCGTAATTCCGATGCCTTGTGCGTCGAAATTATAGTCTAAATTGTGTGCAGCATATTCGCAACATCTATTTTAAAGCTTTGTTGTTTTTGATGTATTTGACTTGTTGAAATAAAAAATATTAATTATTGAAAATAAAATCCAAAAACGATTTTTTATTATTTGAAATTTGTTTAGACAGCAATCTAGTGAAATCAAGGGATAAGCTATAGAAAAAAATGATGACGTAGGATTAACTGGAATTCTGCTAAAGCAAACAGTTTTTTCCGGTTATTTTACTAGAACTTTAGTAGAATAATTGCCGAAAATCTAATAGTTTTGCAAGAAAATCTAGTATTCGATTTTACTTGAAATCTAATTAAAAAATAGTATTTCTCATAATTTTACCAGAATTCCAGTCGTAAAATCAAGTAGGTTTGCTTACTTGATTTCAAGTACTACACATTTGTATTTCAAGTAAAATTACCAGATTTTATTACAACCAGAAATCTAGTATTTTTAATTTTACTTGATTCAACTAGATTGTCTAGTATACTCACATCTAGTGAATTTTTATTTACCGTGTAGGTATAAGGCGGGTCACGCTAAATGATGGCAAATGGGTGTAACGACGTTCGGTGATGTCGTACTCAAGTTATAAGGTTGAACTACGCTGTCTATGTGGTTTGCTTCGCGTCTGTTGGTGGTGAAGGAGAGGGGAAATGAACGAAAAATAAATGAGAGAAAGTGAACGAAGTAGAAGAAGATAATTCGCAATGATTTTGTTTTTTTGGGAGTCGAGTTTTTTTTTTGGATTGAGTTTTGAATTTTTGGTCAGACGGTGAAGTCTTTGGGTCTCCGTTGGAGACAATCAATTTTTATTTTTATTTATGACTTTGTGATGTTGTTGAAAAAAAAAAAAATTAAATTCGATTTTTTTTTTGTGTTCAAGTGGAAGGAGGAAAAACTTCTAAACAAACCAAGTGGACAAAATTATGTAAAAATAAAAAATATATATGTAGTATGAGAATTAAAACAATCCTGTTAAATATTTAATGTATTAAAAATTAAAAAAATTAAGAAAGAAAACTGTAATTAGTATGAATAGATTAATGAATTTATACTTTGTTATTTTTTTTTTCCTGTACTAAGTTGTAAATAATAATAAAAAAACATTTTATTTTATTATCTTAAATCGAATTGTACAAATTTAACTGAGTTTTATTAAAACAAAAAAAAAAAAAAACAAATAATCAAAACATTGTGTGCATTTTTTTTGTTGTGGTTAATAAATTGTGAGAGGTATATTTATTCACTCTATCAGTCAAGGTGCAATTTATGATTGATTCCGTCTGTGGCAGCCATCCGATCATGGATATATTTAAATGATCACGATTACTGTTCTATCGTTTTTTTGGTGATTACGGATTACATCGAATGATCCAGAGTGTCTACTGTTGTTGGAACTCGATTTGTAATAAATTAACTGAACCTGTTGGCGTTTAATGGAGAGTGATTACACAGCGTGATTCAGGTTGTTAGTAATACAAAAAAAAAAATTTGGATACTGTTATATACAACAAGACATCGAGTTTGTGGATACAATATATCGTTGCTATTGATCTACCTAATAGTAAAGATACAACATTGAAGGGTTATTTTTGCTTATTCGAGAGCAAAATTTATTTTACAAAGCGATTAGCGTGATACACCATCATACACGTGGAAGTTGTCTGTAAAGTAGCCGGGAGGAAAAAATTACCGTTCGTAAATTTTATTTTATTGTTAATTTTTTTTATTATTATCATTTTTTTTTTTGCTGATCTAAAGGTCATTCCATAGACCTTTTTTTTTTTTTTCAAGTTTATATAACGTAATTTACCCATTCTGATTGTGTTAAATTTTGGATTTCCGTTTTAAATCACAGCGAAGAAGGAAAAAGTATTTTCTTTTCTTACATGGCACTTTCTGGTTGGAAGTTTTTTTTTTCTCTTGTTTTCACTTTATTTTGATTTTTTTTTTACTTTTCAACAATTATGTCTTGCATGTTTAATATTTCATAAATTTTTTTTCCCTTCCTTTTTATAATTTAATACATTTTCTTTCAGTTTTTTTTTTGTTTTCGTTCATTTTTTTTCTCTCTTCGTAATTGTTATTACATCCAGTAACTTTATCTTACGATTTTTTCTTTTGATTTTGTATTTATTATGATGGAAGGCTAAAAGGCCTCTATATAGGGGGAATGCTGAACATGGGGTGAAGGTCCACGTGTAACCGTTTCTATGGTTGTGTTGGGTGAAAGTCATGCGTATGGTGAAATTTCCAATCAAATTGCTGCTTTTTTTTTATTATATTTTTTTATTACGCGGTTATTCAAGCTCTCATCACGCTTTGGATAATTCCCACCCCAATACCCTGAGCATTAGCCTCACACTTTTTGCCGCGTTCCAGAGCCTCTGATAGGAGATTCTTTAACGACATTCTGGTACACTTGGAGTTTAAATGGTCGGTGCTACTTCAGTTTAAGTTTCGTAGCACAGCCAAACCCAAGCTTACTGGAGTGTCGTTACATGACCCGGATTAAGGTGTAAAGCGACCCGTGCTGACGATCTGCCAGGCTGGGGGCCCATTTAACAAAGCCCAGTCGTGAACAGAGCCCTCTGGATACCTGGCGACCTCCAGTTGTAATTAGCCTTACCTGCGTATATGGATCGCTGACCTTTATTTCTCCGATACTCGTGGGAATCACAATGGACAGATCTAACTATTAGGAAATGAAGGGCACCGGCTCTCCTCAAAAGCAGGTATCAGCGAAGGGAGGCACCTCGAACCAGACGGGTGGGGCCTCTAAGGTTGCAGAGGTGGTTGACTCTAGAGCACCAGTCCCGGGAGTTAGCGGTACCAACGCAGCACAGGGGAGTGGGACGAGAGACATTCCTCCGGCGAAAAGGCGGTACAGAAATCGCCGCTCGTCATTTCGAATTCTCGAGAAGTGGGCTGCGACCCCCAAGGGGCAGTTCACGGTTGAACAGAAAACATCAACAGCTTGGGCAAGGAGCACTGTGGGCTGCGGAAGCTCGGAAAGGGACCATGTGTCGAAAAGACAGCGGTCCCAGGACGAGGTGGAAGTATTCAACAGCAAGCGGGCTAAGTTGCTGACTGAGAAGAAGCCGAGCTGCAACTCAGGGACAAAGCTGTTCAGCGATGTTTTGGGGGAGCATGTGTTGATGCTAGCCGTAATTGACGAAAGTCAAGAAGATGGGGGCATCACGGCGGAAAAATGAAGGTTGGTGTATAATGCATTAAACCTCGTCTTTTTAAAGGTCCTGGAAGAAAATCCAGGACCACCCCCATCCTGCAGAGATGCGGGATGGTATCAAGGGCGTGTGAAGATGACTGCATGCTCGGACTCTAGATCTGTGGATCTTTATAATAAGCTATAGCCAAAGTAGGGCAGGTGTGGCCAGGCGCAAAGCTAGCGGCAGTTAGCCGGGAGGAAATTCCCAGCAGGCCGAGGGCACGTATCTGGCTGCCATCCGAACCGGCTAGCCCTGACGAGGCTTTGAAGATCATTCAGGCCAATAACCCGAATCTTCCGACCGGAAATTGGAAGATCGTCAAGCAGGAGGAGGCGAAGGGGGGCTCGAAATTATCAATTATGGTAAAAACTAATGAGTCCCTTGCCCTCCTGCACAAAACGAAGGGAGTAATTAACTTCGGATTCGGGTCAATTACTCTCAACGTTTATAAAAAGGATGGGGCGGAAGCGCATACGGGAGGCCAACCGGAGGATGGTGGCAACCTGCCCAGGCCTGATGGGAGTACCAGCAGCATCGGGGGAGAAGCTGAGGGTAGGGGGAGAGTGAATCTGGCGACCTCTGTCTGGCAAGGATTCACTTGGAAGATGAGGAGGGGCACATAATCGAAGGAGCTGGTGTACCGATGGCGGAGGATGTCGGCAGCCCGGCCAGACGGGTCGGCACTGACGAGTCCTCTACAAAGGATATGAGGGTTAGCGAGACGGGCGAATCCGGCGCATCCCAAAATACCGACAAATAATATTCCTGCGGTAGCAGGAGTATACCATAGAGGTAGGTAAAGTTAAAGGTTGTGATTAAGATAACTCAAATTAATCTTCACCATTCTTAGGCTGCTTCGGCAGCTCTACTTCTCAGGCTGGCTAGTTCGGGTGAGGATGTGATACTAATCCAAGAACCTATGATTAACAACAACAGGATCTGTGGCCTCAGAACCAAGGGGTACAAAATTATATCCTCTAGTAAGTCTGGGAAGATCAGATCTTGTATTCTTGGGAAAAATGATATTAATCTTTTCCTTCTCTCTCAATACAGCAATGGTGACACTACTGCAGTTAGCCTGGAAGTAGGCACTTGTAGATTCTGGCTAGTTTCAGCCTACATGAACCGGGAGAAGGAGGTTCCTCCGGATAACCTGGAGGAGGTGATCCGTGAAGCGGAACAATCAGAGGTAGGTGTGGTACTGGGAGTTGATGCTAATGCGCATCACACTATCTGGGGAAGCACGGACATTAATGAAATAGGTGAGTCACTTTTTGATTATTTGATGAGTACTAACCTTTCAGTGTAATATTGGGCGGGAACCCACATTTATTACTAGTAACAGACGGGAGGTTCTAGACGTGATCCATGCCTCAAATAATATTCTTCATATGGTTAAAAATTGGAGGGTGGATAAGGAACACTCCTTTTCTGATCATCGATATTTAACCTATAACCTCGATATTCACCCTGCTACCCGGGAAGGCTTCAGGAACCCTAGAAGGACCAACTAGAGCAAATATGGGGAATTATTGGAGGATTTGTTGCCGTCGAGGGCTCTGGAGCCCTCGACGACCGTTGGGGATCTAGAGGAGATGGTGGCTAGCGTTACTAGCGCATGCAACCGATCCTTTCGTGCTGCCTGCCCACTGGCTAAGCCTAGGGGTAGGCAAAAACCGGTATGGTGGTCCAGGGAACTGGGAACCTATCGTAAGGCCTGTAGAACAGCCTTTAATAGAGCCAAATATACAAGGGAGGCTCAGGATTGGGACTCCTATAAGGAGAAACTCGGAATTTATAAGAAAGAATTAAGAAAGGCACAAAGGCGGTCTTGGAGATTCTTCTGTGATAAAATGGAAGAGGTATCCGAAACCTCCCGCCTTAGGAATATTCTTTCCAGAAGTACAGCTAGTCCCAGTTTTTTTATAAAGCTGGACAGATCTTGGACAGCTTCTAGTGGAGAATCTCTGGAGCTTCTCTTCGAGACACACTTCCCAGGGAGCTTTGAAGACCTGTTAGTGCTCAGCAACCATCAGGAATCACTGTCAGTGTTCCCAGAGGATATCGTAACCAGGAAACGGATCCTCTTGTCACTGAGGGTTTTTAAACCATTTAAATCGGCTGGTCCGGACTAAATTATACCAACGGAACTTCAAAACAACTCAGTAATTATTCTTCCTTACCTGGAAGCTATATTCAAAGGGTGTTTGAAGCTGGGCTATATTCCTAGGTACTGGACGGAGGTCAATGTGGTGTTTATACCGAAAGCGGGGAAAAACTCACATGTCTATCCTTAGGACCTAAGACCAATAACTCTATCATCCTTTCTTTTGAAAACCTTGGAAAGGCTGCTGGATGTATACATCAGAGATAAAATAGGTGCCAGGAAATGGGCATCGTCTCAGCATGCGTACACAAAGGGTAGATCTGTGGACACTGCTCTGCACGCCTTGGTGTCTACGATTGAGAAATCGATTAATTCGAAGGAACTCTGTTTGGTGGCCTTCCTGGATATAGAAGGCGCCTTTAATAATGTGAAAGCGGAGGCAATCAAGGAGGGATTGTCATTTTTGGAGGTGGACGTTCCTCTGATAGGGTTAATCAATTATATGCTGGAAAGCAGGATTGTTAGCTCGAAGTTGGGGGACTCCACAATCAAGAGGCGAGTAACTAGGGGAACCACGCAGGGGGGGGGCTCTGTCCCCTCTTCTCTGGAACATAGTGGTAAACGGGTTACTTCTAGAATTGGAGAGAGAGAGGGTATTGAAGTTGTCGCTTACGCAGATGACGTAGCTTTAGCGGTTACCGGGAAATTCCTGGGCACGATTGTAGACGTAATGCAGAATGCGCTTACCATCGTTACGAAATGGGCTGTCAAATGTAGACTTGGTATCAACCCGTCCAAGACAGAGCTGGTACTCTTCACTAAGAAATACAAAATCCCGGTAGTTCTCCCTCCTACCTTAAATGGCACGAGACTTGCTTTTACTTATAGAGCTAGATATCTGGGCATTATCTTGGACAGTAAGCATAGTTGGAAGCCCAACATGTTGGAGAGAACAAACAAAGATACTATAGCTTTGTACTCCTGTAGGAACGCCATTGGTCATAGATGGGGTCTGAAGCCGGAGCTGGTACACTGGCTCTACACCGCTGTAGTGAGACCTGTACTCATGTACGGGGTGGGTGTTTGGTGGCCAGCTCTGGACAAGGTAACTTATAAAAGTAAGATTGAGAGAGTGCAAAGAACGGCCTGTACGAGTATGCTTGTTAGCGGGGCATTGAGGTCGACACCGACAAGTGCCTTAGAGGTTACGTTGCACCTTCTTCCGGTCGACAACAAAACTATTTTCAACACAACAACAAATTCTATTCACAGACTGACGGACTTCCAATGGGGAATCCTCTATCAGGAACCTTAGCTAACATATATATGAATCACTTTGAAAATCAGCATATATTAACAGAATCGAACAACAAGAACCAAATAATCAGGTACTGGCACATATACGTGGACGATATTCTAATACTATTTAACGGCACATCGAGACAACTCAGCAATCTTCACAAGAACATAATCAACAAACATCCGAACATAAAATTTACTCTAGAATCAGAGACGAACAAAGCCATTAATTTTTTAGACTTGAGAAATACATCACCATAGAGTACAATAATAACATCAACAAGAATATAACGAAACCAACAACAAATTAGGGAATCGACTCAAACAACGTAACATAAATACACCAATAGACACCGGAATCTATAAGAATACATGTAATGACTGTCCCAAATTCTATATCGGACAAACTGGTAGAAGTTTTCAAGTTAGGTTTACAGAACATATAAAAGAAATCGGAAAACCAAAAATCGATTCGAAATATGCACAACACTTGACTACAGAAAAACATAATTGTACCATCCCTAAAATACACCTGTCAAATTTGTGTTGAGTTTTTCCGTAATTTTCGAAAGGTACTTAGTACACAATAACTAAGCAGCCCTAGTTAAGATTAATTGGTAATCCGAAATTCCGGAATCAAAAACATTAAATTCGAAAGTTCCGGAATTACATTTTAGCCAAAAATTGGATGCCCTACTATTTAAAAAGCCTAAAACGATGATGTCAAATAATTGTCCGTACACCTGCACTTTTGTTAAAATTATTTCTAGCACATTAACACATTATTTGTTGTACTTCCATTTTGAACTAACGGCAAATTGCGAAATTGTTTTTGCGAATAAGTTCATTATTCGTATTTTTTACATGATGAATGAAATATTGTCCAATTAATTAAAAATATGGTATTATCGTACCAAAATTAATGTAGAATTTAAAAAATTGATCTTTAAATTGAAGAGTGAAGGTAAATCTTTATTGGAAATTTCCAAAATAATTCGATTCAATACGTGGTCTTTAGAATTTCCTCCGTGCTTTGATGTTGGGTTTGAGAATCTTTCCTGTACCATTGGCTTTTTGTAATTAAAAAATTATGTAGCACACTGCAACATTGCAGAATAGATATAACTTTATCTTGGTGCAGATTTATAGGTTTTTTGAAAAATTTGAAACCGATTGCTGAGTATACTAAACGCTCTCTCAATATTTTGCCGAGCACGACTTAATCTTCGATTATAATTTTTTTTCGATTCGTCGGTTGTCGTAAAGGAATACGGCATCATCTTATTTTCTGATAATGAAAAGGCATTATAAGCAACAAGTATGTGCGGCAGCATCCGTGAATTTCCTAACCTTTTTTTTTGGTGGTAAGTACCTATCTTATGAAGTATTTACATAAAATTCGATCGCTGTCAAAGACCAGCATCGCTTATATGACCATTGCATCCCACGTCGATAAAAATAAATTTAGCGTAGGCATCCGCAAGATCAAGTAATACAACACTGTGGAAGTCAATGTAATTGTAAAACAATGGTGCTTTATTAGTCGGAAACTGAAAATAATTATTTATTAATTTATTATTTCAATTTAAAAAATTTTCACTTTTTTTACTTTTAAAAATTGTTTTTTTAATCGTTTGTAAATAGCTTCACAAACTTTTAAAATGGCGGTCGATAGGAATGGTTTTGACAATTTGGAGTTATACTCAAACTCCGTGAAACTTTCTTCAGTTACCAAAAACCTTAATGTAACCGCAAGTCTTTCCTGTTGGATGATTGCTTCTCTCATTAAAGTATATGCTTTTTCAATATCAGACCTAATTGCAGATAAAATGAAGTTGAAGGAATCCTCATCCATACGTAGAAAATTTTTGAAATCTTTTCAATCTGGCTTAAGCTTTTTCATAAGACTTTGTGTGTTGCCATTTCGATTTCTTGTTTTCCAATAATATTTTACCCAACAACGTTTCTTTTTAGTTAAACTTGCTTCCTCTTTCTCTTTTTCTATGGCATCTGTTAAAAGAAGGCAAGTTGCAACCGTTGACGCCATAACTACAATCGCAGCTTATTCATCATCAGCATTATCGTTCAAAAATGAGGAAAACGGTAAATCATTTGAATAATTTTCCATTTTTAGTTTAGCTATACAAATGTATATAAAAATCACTGTACTGTAAAACACACAGAACTTTTGAATTACAAACACCAAACAATAATAAATTGTTCAAATTGTTTTTCACTACACTACCAGTAGTAACATACGATAACAAATTAATTGTCTAATTGTTATTTTTTTTAGCATACAACAATATTCACAAATGAAACCAAAATAAAAATGGCGACCACAATAAAAAATATTTTTTTTTAATAAAGCGACCTTTTTGAAAAAACACATCCATTTAAAAGTTTTGAAAACGACGTATCTAAACGACGTGGTCAAACACCGAAAAATTGGTTCAAAAAGTCCTCGTGTAAATAGGCCCAATAGTATCAACAAGCAATCAGATTGCATATATCTAGTATCTACGTATTACTTATAATAATTTATTGTAGTAAAATTGTTGATACTATTTTGAATTTATCTATTTTTATAATTTATTTTTTTTGTTCTGATCATTACCATTTTTACCATCACACTTCATTTTTTTATGTTTTGTTCAATAGCTTTTTTATAGACCAATATTAAAACTTTTTTCCCCGTTTTTATCCTCTACTTTATTTTGCCAATATTTCGGTCTTGTTGACCATTTTCAAGGCTCATCTATTTTAATTTACAACATGTCTGATAACGAGTGACCACAAGATCATAGCGTTACAGGTTGTCCGAATTCAGTTTTAATGTTCTTGTAATTTTCTCCGTTAGATTTGGTACATAAGTATGTGTATGGTAATGTACCAAATTTAACATCACTATAATATAAAGAGTTTTACTTATTAATTTATTTATTAATTTCGTAGGGTAATTGTTAATTTTTAAGTAATTTTGTTAAGTAAGTGTTTCCTAAATTGTATGTCCATTAAATATAAGGTCCTTTTTATAAATGAGTGTGCCACATTAGTTTTAATTTTGTACGGATGATTTGAGATGAAATTTAGTAATATGTCCGAAGCTATGTCATTTTTGTGCCATTCTGTCTTAATTTTGTTTCCAAATCTATGTAATTTTAAATCTAAAAATGTTAAAATATTATTATTTTCTTTTTCAACTGTAAATTTTAATTTTTCCTGAAATGAATTAAATAAATTTTGTATTTTTTCTATATTAGACTCAACTGTAGACAATATTATATCATCTACATATTTGTATATGAATGTGTTTTTGTTCTAATATAGAAAGATTTTGATTGAATAATTTTTCTAAAATAATGTCAGCCAAAATAGGTGGAAGAAATGGGTGGAAGTTCTACCTACCATTCTCTTGGGCATGAAGACCACCTTTAAGCCTGACTTAGGTGGAACGACGTCGGAGATGTTATACGGAACAACGATTTTGCTACCTGGAGAATTTTTTAGCACAACAGCTAACAATTCAAAGGAGCACGAGTTTATTTCCGACTTGAGAGGGAAAATGCAAAAATAACAACCGGTACAAACTGCAAGGCATGTAAAGGAAACGCCATTCGTACATGCAGAGGTCAGACAATGCTCACATGCATTTGTGAGAATTGATGCCGTACACGGCCCACTGCAACCACCATACGACGGTCCATTCCTTATTCTCAAACGACACGATAAATATTTCAAATTGAAAATAAGGGACAAAGGGGTCGTGGTTTCAATAGATCGACTAAAGCCAGCATTTTTAATACAAAATGTAGAGGATAAATCACACAGTCGCAAAATCCACTGAAAAACAAATCTGCCAAAGAATCAGGAAACAACGAAAAAGTGCGAGATCAGGAATGTCCAAAGACGGAACAGACTAAAATCCAGGAAACACCCTCAGCAATACTGGGCGAGCCAGTTTCAGTTAAAACAAAAGCAGGACGACATGTACACTTCCCTAAAAGATACCTTGAAACGTTTGAACAGGGTAGGTCGAAGCAGGCGTGGCGTTATCACTGAAGAGGGAGTAATGTGGGCGCTCCGTGAACTATTTGAATAGAAAAAAATAGGTTCGCTGCCCTTTAGAAAATCGAAGGTACAACGTGAATCAAAATTATTATTGTATTCGTAATGCAATCGACACACGAGTTACACGACAAAAAACAGACTCGCGAAATTTAATCTAAATTAATCTATTTTTTGTAATTGATATTTTTATTTTAAATGGCAAACGAGTGATTGAATAATTTGCCTAATTTGTGTAAAAATAAATATTGAATAAAATACAGTTTGTTAAAATAAGTAAAAACTTAATTTTTTATGGGAGTTGTTTTCTACAAAAAATACACGAGTCCCTTAAATATTTAAATATTTTCTTTTGCTTGTGTTATTTTGTTTAATTCTCAAATAATTTTAACGATGAGAATTGTAAGTTCCGTTATGGATAGATTTTTATTATGTTCACTTTAAATCTTCATTTATTTATCATTTATCTTCACTTATATTCATTTTATCACTTTTCTACCCAGGTGCAATTTGGAATTAAAATGAACTAATTTTATTCTTCTGGTTTTCGTCAAAACTATAAAAAATAAACAAATAGAAATGATAGGTTTCTTTGAGATTCAAGATAAGAGTCAATTTTTTTTTAATTTGTAGGGTCAGGTTAACTCTTTTCTATAAAACTGGAATAGGTAAGGTAAGTTTACATTATGTCCAAATAAAGCATTTAACATTTAATTTTTGATATTTTATTGATAAACTGTTTAAATAAGAAAGATTTTTGTAAACATTTAATTTAGTTAAAGTTATGCTATATTCAGATTAGGAATTAGTAATCTCGATTAACTAGCAAATCTAGATTTTCTTATAGTGTTCTCTGGTAAAACATACTATATCTAAAATGTATCTTATTCCAATTTTACCAAAAACAATTAAATCCAGCAATACACATAAATATAAAACAAGTTTTCCAATATTATGTGAAGGCTAAATTCTAGAGAAGATTTACTCAAATTTCCAATCTTTTGACTTAGTCCTACATTTTTCGATTCTAGTGTTCATTCGCCCAAGCACCTTTGTGATTAATAACAAAAAATAGTAACTTAATAAAAAAAAAAATGTGATTTTGACGTTTAAGACAAAATAATATGTCACTTAATACCGCATCTCCAATGAAATACTTTTTACTTTTCACTTATAGGATTGTAAAAAAAAAAACATTTTGAGCAAAAAGAAAAAAACTGTTGCTGGTTAAGGTAACAAACTATAAATTTTTTCCTTAAGAATAGATAGAATAAAGTTAACTACAATTCAAAAATTTTCAAATGATTCAGATAACAATTAATTAATTTCATTTATTCTAACGAGGTATTGAAATACTGTTAAAAATAACCAACAATTTTGGTGGTCCAAAACCACTTTTATTTCCGCCTGGACGTCTGGATATCTGGAAGTACCAATATAATCTCGGGAACGGCTTATCCAATTTTGATTTTTTTTCGACAATTTTCAAGGCGGAGAATTGAAAGGCTTTTGGAACCTGTGCGTCGAAAGGGTCGAGTATCTATCATACGAAATGACCCAAAACCACCTCTTTATATAAATATTTACCAATTTTTTATTTATGCCTGGCTTTAGGATTGTGTTGGGCGTTGAGTTTTAGGTTGAGTGGATGTTTAAGTTAGAGGTTAATTGGCGCGTTGAGCTATAGTATAGTTACAGGTGGGTTGGGGTTGGATTAGGGTTTAGTGAGCAGTTGACCCATTTTTTATATGCGCTGGTCTAAAAATTGAGTTGAGTCGAGAATTGATTTGGGGTTAAAGGATAAGTTGGGTTCCATTTGTGGGTTGAGCTGAAGTTGTATTGGGGTTCGATTAGGGTTTAGTGAGCGGTTCACCTGGGGGTTTATTTGTATGTTAAATTTATGGCGTTTCATCCACCACAATAAATTAGTTGCAACACAAAACACAAATTCAACTTTCTAATTTATTTTTGGAATCGATAGACGCAACTGCAATTCAATTCATTCATTTAAATACTAAGCTTGATTCCCAATTTAAAAAAAACCGACATTTGCCGAAAGCAAAATGGAACCATACACCTTGCGTTCACAGTATGTGTACTCAAGAACAAGAAGAACGTGGTGATGTCTCTTTTATTTTTATTTATTGATTTTGCTAGTTTTGGATTATTATTATTATTATTATTATTGGGGGGGCCATGCGGGCGATCAGCCACTTCGCACTGCGACCTAAAAGATCTATTGTGCTGGCCCCAGCTTAATTATCCGTCCAGTCAATATTCAGGTTCTTAATGAACCTGATAATACTGCCTCTCGGTACGTGATACATACTATCCGGGCCCATTGCTCTCCCTCCTAGATGTTTACTACAGCATGTAGTTCCGCTAGAAAGACGGTGGCATTGGAGCTCAAGGACCTCGAGAGGGTTGTCCCACTCCCGTATATTCCTACTCCTGCCCCGTATTCCGTTTGATTTTACTCTTACGAGTTGCTGGGAATTGCAAATCACCTGTAGGTCACCCAGCTTGACTACAGGAAGGCTAAATAAAACTGGAGGGTGCCTGGTATCCAGAGTCCGCATATTTTGGGCTGATTAACCTATCAGCCATTCATCTTTCGGCATATGCTGTTCCACCTTAGATTAGGGTTTTTTGTCAAGGTTTTCTCCTTTAGCGCCGTACTTTAGCCTGTGCCAAATGGCCAAAAATGTGCCAAGTGGCCTAAGTTACCAGTGGTTGCCACGAGGAAGCAGTACGTACACTTGCGAATTGTGAACAGGTTACCCCTTACACAATTGTACCCATCACGCAGCTGCCTAATGACAAGACCAGAACAGCTCACGTGATGCGCACCCTACTGGAAGGTTACGGAGCTGGTAGATTAATCTACTCAACTTTGATCCCCCCTCCAATAGACGCCAAACCACCAGTTTTGGATAATATCAACCAGTGATTTTTAAAATTTCGAAACGTACGCGTGTATAAAATAAAATGAGTGATGGTGAAAGTTAATAAATTAAAATTAAATAAATGAAACTTAATAAATTAAAGTTAAATAAAATAAAATTTAATAAAATTAAAATTAAATGAATTAAATTAAATAAAATTATAATTAAATAAAAAATTTAAAAAATCTGTTTTTGTGAACAGCACACAATGCTAAAAATAGATGGGTGAATATCAGAGTTAGCTTCAGTTGAGTTCATGTACGCAAGTAGTTTTTAAGAACACGTTGGTTTGGGAGTTCAGCTAGGATTGAGTTGAGTAGGAGTCAGTAGTTAAGTTGGGAATTTATTTGGGGTTGTGTTTAGGCTTGAGTTAGGATGTAGTTGAATTTACAGAGACGTCCATTTGTCCGTGTTTGTTTGGGGATTGGTTTTGGGGTTGAGTGGAGGGTTGAGTTGAAATATCAGTTGGGGTCGAGTTGAGGATTAATGAGGGGTTGAGCAATGGGATTCAATTTATTATTTATTTGGAGTTGAAGTGGAGGTTAGTTTAAGCTGAGTTCATGTACTCCTATAGTTTTAGGATCGTGTCGATTTTGGGTTTGAGTTGAAGGTTGAGTTTATGGTTGAGTTGGAATTGATTTAGTGTTTGGTTAGATTGAGGGTTGATTTGGGGTCGAGTTAGGCTGGAATATTGTTTAGTTGAAGTTGAGTTGGATTTGAGTAAGGAGTTTAGTGGAGGTTAGATTGAGTTGATTTGAGTTGAGTATATGTACGTCTGTAGTTTCGAATCGAGTTGGTTTTGATATTGAGTTAACCGTTGAGTATGGAGTAGAATAGAGGGTTGAGATTTGGTTCGAGCTAATTTAAGTTGCAGTTAAGTTGGGGCTGAGTTAGCTTGCTATATGTTGATGAGTAAGGGGTTCGGTTGGAGAATTACTTAGGGGTTAAATTGGAAGGGTTAGTTTAAGGGTTGATTTGTGGTTGAATTGCTGATATAGTTGAGGGTTGGGTTGGTGGTTCATTTTGTGATTACGTTTAGGATAGCATTGCAATTGAGTTGCAGATTGAGTTGTAAATTGAGGAGAAGTTCGGCTGAAAGCCTTTTATATTTTATATAACTGAAATGAATTTTTGATTTTTCTACATGAAAATTAAAAATGTGACATAAAAATAAACAAAAGTCACTTTATATAATGAATTTGGCTTTATTTTGACTTTTCTTTATCCATTGAATATGCTATTTTTACCATGTTTTTATTAACTTGCTTTAAAATAGATAAATTAAAAAAAATAAAGAAATAAAATATAGTTTAGAGAAACGTGGAGAGAGAGAGAGAGAAAGAAAGAAAATAATAAGTATAAAAACAATAGTGAAGTGAAGGAGGAAGAAAAAGAAAAAACAATAATAATAAAAATAATAATAATATTAATAGTGATTAGTGCATTAGTTACAATTCCTAGGGTGGTCAAGGAGACAGCCGCACAACGCATGCGACGCCTCAAAAAGTAGAAGCATGAGCGACAAGAGAAGGTTAAACAGGAATCGGAAGCAGATAAGTTTGCCAGATTAGTGAGCTGAAGAAGTTCCCTAAAAGCAGTGCAATGTCAAACGTACGAATGCCAAACAGCCGATTAGCATATCTTTCGGCTCGAAAGTCAAACAGCATGACCAGGAGACCGATCGAGACACCCGCTGAAAATGTCTCTCGGCTCAAGAGCCAAAGAACGTGACAAGCCGCATCGGGACAGCTGATCTGTTGAAGAGATACTGAAATAAACCTGTAATTTGCCACATGTTTCTTTCTTAATCTCATCAAGATGTTTAAATTCGATTGCAAAATTTCACACACGCAAGACTAAAAAGTAGAAAATAACTATTTAAATAAAAAAATTAATTAATATACCACGTTTTTAAAACGGACTAAAAATTATTAAATTGCCACTTACAGATTTATAACCCATACACATTCCTAATCCCATGTAGATTGTGTTGGAAATTTGTGATTGTGAATTTTAATGTAAAAATTACTTGCATGCAGTAGATAATTGATACCATGTATAGTTTACCTAAGTCACTAACAATTTTATTGCATTGCAAATGATAAGAACTGTTGAGTGAGTTTTCTCAACGACAGCTACTCTCTACACTCCTTATTATTATCTATTACATGCGCCCCACGTTTTTCGTTTTAAATCTTACAAGTAATTTTTGCATGAAAATGCGTGGGGTTAGGAATCTGTGTGAGGCTATAAAATCTGTATGTGGATCTTGGAATTGAAAATTATAAATTAAAATAATATAAAAATGCTCTTACTTTAACCTTGCTAATAATAAAAAATATTAAAATTATTTGAAAAAATGTGATTTTGACGTTTGCAATACCAAAATTAAGCACATTCGGAGTAGAAAAAATTCGTCAATCTTTTTCCGAACCGGGATAGTAAATTTTTTATGTTGTTGTTGTTGTGGTTTTTTGCATTTTTTATTTTTTGATCGGATATATGAGAGGTGTAAAATCAAAGTTGGCAATCTCCATTTTTATAGTTTTGTGATATTTGATGAAAACTGGTTTAGATATTTCGAGAGTAATTAAAGAAAATTTATAATGTTCAATAATAATTAAATTTGTACTGTGTCTTGATTAGGCTATCAGTTGAATATAATTGCTGTAAATTAAGGTTAAAAAATAGAGATTTCCGGTTTTGATACCACGAATGGAGATTGTCGTATTTATTACTGATAAAACGTAAAAACCGGCAAAAAATAAATTAAAAACAATAAATCATTTGCGAATTAAATTATTTTATATTTCAATTCAATTTATAAAACACTCAAAAAATTCAGTTATAAAAAATCCATCAAACTTCGATCAAATTTAATTTAATTTATAGTAAACACTTATTACACTAGAACTCTTGCAAGTTTCGAAGGCTGTTTATGAAATTGCGATTGCTGCAATAAATGATTTAGCTGAATTTATTCCTTAATGGATTTCAATCCGTTGATGAATAAAAAAAAATAAGACATTGAACTCAAACAAAGTTCAATACAATTTTTATTTAAATTTAAGATTTCACAAATAATTTGTAGTTCGATGTTTGTTGTCTCATCGCCAAAATAAGAAGAAGGTGATTTTTCCTTTTTACAAACTAAGGTCGATTCAATTTTGTTAAATTTAGTAGAGGAAATTTGTGTGGCAACATTTAAAGGTTGCGCAATTATGTTATTGCTACTAAATCTGCATCGATCACAGTCTTTTGTTTTGATTTGTCATTACAATAGTGTTGTTTTATGTTTACATAACTTGAATTTTGGATTAAGTAATTGTTTTGTAAATGAATTGATTCTAAATTACAAAGATAAGTATTCGTCTGCGACAAACGGATTATTTTGATTGAGTTTTCTATTTGAATTTATTCAGACGATAAAAGACCGCTGAAGAGATTTCGTTGGAGCCTTTGTCCAACTCATCTTCGGTGCAATAATACGAAAATACGTTTCCTTTTAATAAATTAGATTTCGACGAACCTTTCACAGTCACAAAATTGTACTTGTATAGCTGTCTAGAATAATACACTGTTTAATCAGGCACTTTCGGTAGTACAAGACGTTTTTGGCAATCAAATGATAGCGTTGATATTTGAGGATTTTCTTCTTGCAAATTTTGAAGAAAGCTTTTGCTCTTAAATTGTGGACTTTTTGGTCCGGTAGAAGCCTTTTTTTGTGTTTTCTAACAAAATGACGTATCCAATTCATTTTTGGAAAAATAGAGACTGTCGTGTTGGATTTTACACCCCTCATATGTGACCCAGAAAAACATTATATTAAATTAATTTTAAAAAAACGTCATATGTACGTCAACAAACGATAATATTACTCAAGAATTATTTTAACTTTTTGTATGGGCAAAGCAAATTCAGTAAATTTTTGGCCAACATAACAAAATAAATTTTACTATAAATTTACTAAGGGCTTTTATACTAGTTATATGTGAAGTAAAGTACTTTTCTTACCAGAAGCCGCGCCTCAACATTTTTAATGATCACAATTGTGAAGCTTAAACCAACTAGCAAGTACTAAAATACTATTGCTACGTCTTGACGCTACAATTAATTGTAATATTAAAAGTCTTAACATTAACAATAAAAATGGCCAAATTTAATAATTAAATGCAACATTATGTTGCTAAAGAGTCAAAGTTTACGCCAATTTACTATGATTTTTTCAAAATCATTTGTCGTATTTGTTCACTTCATAGTAAAATTCTCAAATTATTATCATTAACAGTTTAATTAATTATAGTACTAAAACCCGTCAAATTAGGATCATAATTTGTTTGATGCTCCAATTAATTACAGCGTTAAGACTACCTCTTCCCCCGAAAAAAACGCCCATGCGGTTTAAACAAATAGAACACCTACTCTGCGTTTTATTCGAATACAACGCCTACGCGTTAATTTTCGAAGTATGTACCGTTATTTTTAAATTTTAGTGAAATATCTTCTAAAAAAATGTACATATTAAATCCTTTAAGCAATACTTATTAATTTCTACAAAACTCGTGAAATATAAAAAATGAATGGATCCTGAATATAATGTACATATACTGGGAAAATTGAAAGTTTGCAGGGAAATATTTATACATAAACGAAGTAAACAAAACTTAAACGATGCAAACAAAATATAACCTTAAAATAAAGTGGTTGTGTTGTCATATTTTTTTTTACTTTTTAGATTAAATTAAATATACGAATATATAAAAATTTGCTAAAATTAATTGTCTTTGATAGTACAATTATTATTTAATATATTATTGCGAAGAAATAATTAATAAATACATAATAATAAAATACAGTAAACAAATCGTTAACTTTAATTTTAGAAAATGTCACAAAACAGAAAATCTTATACATTAAAATTTATGTCGATTTCGATTGATTTTTCCCCTCATTCGAGTACACTAAATAGAGTACCCTATTTTTTAACAGCAATCGAATGAAAATATTTTATTGCACTAGTGTTTAATTGTGTGTGTGTGTTTGGTAAAAAATATCAATAATAATAAAAATAAATGGAGAAACAAAACGTAAATTTAGAAGATTACAATTTGGTGTTAGATATCGAGGGATATGTTATAATGAGTGGGGCTTGGCGGTATTGGAATAATTTAACGGCCAAATTCAAAATGCCACCATTCAAATCACAAAATGTCATGAATAATAGCCTCCTAAAATCACGACAAATCACAAAATGTCATAAATCAAGTAGCCGCCTAAAATCAAAATGTCATCACGACAAATCAAAATGTCATTACGACAAAATATCATTGGCATATTCGTTGGTGTGTGTAAAAAGAGGGGTTACTCGACCAAAAAAGCTAGAGTAGCAAAAATTGCACTAGTGCAAAACTAGTACAAAACAATTTTATCCTCAATGCATTTTTTTTTTTTTTAAGGGACGGTTTGACAGCCAATAGAGTAGTATTTTTACCCTTTTTCTACAATCGAATTCGACATTAAACTCGATGTAATCAGCGAGTACAGGGCAAATATAGCTGGATACGGGTTTGTGGCATTAGCAAAAAAAAAATACAACGTAACATCTTCAACAATCCGGGGGTGATATAAAAATAAACATTTACTTTTTGAAAGTATTAAAAACCCGAAAACTTCGACAAGAGTTAAACGACGATTTGCTGGTGGTGGACGTTAAGAATTATTTCCAGAAATGGAAGCCAAACAACTTAGTGACGATTTAGAAATAAAATATCCCGACAAAGGCTATGAAAACTTTAAGGTTTCACAGTCTCGTTTTAACCTTGTCAGCCGATGTCATACGTCTTCGCGATTGCTGCCGGCTAACTCTGGCGAAATTCGACAATTTTTAAGAAAGGTACATAATTTGATAGATTTGAAAAATATTAAATCCGGCAATATAATAAACTTTGATCAAGTGCCCAGGTATTTTGAGTCTTCAGCAAGAAGCACGATCACGGAAACGCGAGTTCATCGCATAAACGGTGCACTGAAACATTTGCAATATCTGCAGATGGGAAAATACTTAAACCACACCTGCTTTTGCAAATTGAAAAAAAAAAATCCAAAAACGAATAACAAGTGTTTCGTCGATGTAAATACTACCGGAATGTGGAACGTGGACGTGCTTGAACGATATATTAACAATATTATTATAAAACGTTCCGAAACTAATTTATTTAGTGAACCGGTTCTTTTACTTATAGATTCGTATAGATCACACTTAAAAATAAAGGACAGTAAGAAATACATAAACTACAACATTTTTATAAAAATTATTCCTTCGAATTTGGCCAACATACTACGACCATTAGATGTAGCCATAAATCGATCATTTCAAGCCGCTTATAGTACATCGTATGATGAATACATATTAAAAGCCATTAGCATGAAGGAAATGCAAACCAAAACCGGTAGCCCTAAAATACCTAATTATGAACTTGTTTCAGATTGGGTGACAAACTGGACTGAGTCTTTGACTTCCGAACATATAGTAAATTCCTTTACTATGTGGTATTGGGGCGACAAAATCCTTTTCGCTAAATAAATTACATCCTCTATTAAATATGATCTACGATGATTTTAATATGCTCGACTGGTTAGAAAAGTTTTCTAACTTATTGGATGATAAAGAAAACTATTTCGAAACAATCGGGGAAAGCAATTGGCTCTGGCCTGAGAAGAATTCAACATCACTTTTCGAATGTATTAAAAAAAGTACAAATAACTTGGAATCGTTTACTACATGGCTAAATAATATTATTACAAACGTCATCAAGGTAATCAACGATGAAACGAGCGACCTTTTTGATGAAGAGGATAAGGTCAAGTTACAACTGGGACATTCAATGTCAACTGAAGTCGAGATTTCAGCTCTCGCAAAAGTAGAAAACCTAAAGATCACTGTTATCGAGTTGAATAATAATTGGGTTTTTATTAATCAAAATGTATAGAACGAATTCGGCGCTTCGCATGTAACTCTTTTAAGATTAAACGATTACTACGGATTAAAGCTTGATTGAATGTGAGATCTGATTGGTTTTGAGTACATTATATTAAACAGAAAACAATAAATAACCTGAAATTTTTGATGAATTGACTTATACTAAATGAAACTGAGGTATTTTTTTAATGTTATATTTATGATTGATTCTGAAATAAAAAAGTTTTTAAGACCAGTTTTGTCTTAGACTTAAACCATCGAGTTTTATTTAAAATGCATATTTAATAAAGTTTTAATTTTACCACATATGCGTTGTATTCGAGATGGCGTTCTATTTGAATTATTTTTTTCATTTTAGGAAAGTCAGGAATTTTTGTATTCCCGAATACAACGCCCGGGCGCTTTTTTCGGGGGAAGACGGTAGCTTGTGAATTTATAACATCCAAATAGAAGTATTTTCAACAGTATATTTAAAATAATCGTGTCAAATATGGGATTTTTAGAAATGACGCCGTCGCGCAAGGAACGCATTGCCTTGGCTTTATAGATAACTTTTTATTATATCATAATATTTCTATCATAATATGTTTATATTTATAACAAAATAAATTGTTCATTATACCAATTATAGTATTTCGAAAGTATACCGGTCTTTATTTACTCATTTCAGTTCATCCCTGGTGTGTGGTTTGAATTTCTAAATCTCATGCTTTCAATATCCCCTTAGATCAAAATCTAAGGGAACAATGATGCGCCGGTTTTAGCGATGACTTTTTCTCCAAACTTTTCACCCAAAGCGGCCATTAATGGGAGCAAGTGTACCATCCTGCTTAGACCATGTGTTTGTGAATGATATTCTTTGTTGGCATAGTTGAGAAAAGAAAAATTTCTAGATTTTTTCCATATGAAAAAATTATTCTAAAAAAAACTAAAACTAAAAAAACAGTCAAAAATAGTCAAATTATTTTAATTTTCATTGTAACAGAATTTGTGCCGCACTATGTACAGCAATGGCCAAAAATATAAAGCACCCCTATCTATTAGCATTATATATTAATATTATGTCTTTCTGAACAATGCGTGTTAACGAACGAGTCATCCCACCGAATGCGACCCTTAATTATTGAAAATCACCAATTTTTGTTTTGTTTTAGGTTCTTAACAAGAAGTTGTAGCGTCGTAAAATTTTTTTATTTTAGTTTTGTATTTGATCGAGTGCAGTCTTCACATAAAGTGTTTTAAATCAAAAAGAGTTTTCGTAAGTTTTTTGAGAAAAAAAGTGTATTTGTGATAATTATGCCTAAAGCGTGCCAACTCAGTGAAGGAATAAGGGCACAAATTGTGTTGTTGGATTCCCAGGATGTAAGCCAAATTAAAATATCCCAAAAATTAAAATGCTCTCGTGGAGCAGTTCAATCTACATTGAAAAGGGTTAAAGAGACCGGGGACTATGCCTATAAACTACGCTCAGGCAGAAATCGTATCACTTCGGTAAGAGAAGATCGACAAATTGTGCGAAAATCTCTCAAAAATCGAAGAAAAACATCTGCTGAGATAGCTGCAGAGCATTTAACAGAACAAGAAGTTCACATTTCGGCACGGACAGTTAGAAGAAGGCTCCTGCAAGCTGGATTGAAAGGTTGTAAAGCAAGAAAAAAACCTTTGCTCTCACTTACCAACATAAAAAGTCGCTTGAGATGGGCTCGAGAACACAAACATTGGAATGACGTGGATTGGGCGAGAGTTGTTTGGTCAGATGAATCTACTTTTGAGGTAAATATAAAAAATAAATATTAAAAAATAATTAGTCAAAAAAAAAATATAAAATTGTGCTATGTATTTTAAAAGAATTAATAGAGAAATTTATGTTAAATTTGATGGAATTCTTATAGATTTTTGGAACTCCTGGCGCAACCATCGTAAGAAGAAGAGTCGGGGAAGCATACAATCCTGATTGTATAGTGCCTACCGTAAAGCATGGAGGGGGTAAACTGATGGTGTGGGGTTGTATGGCATCATCAGGGGTGGAAAAACTGTTGTTTTGTGAGGGTCCGATGAACAGTACCAACTATGTTACCGTCCTCGAGGCTGCATTGAATGCCTCAATTCGGCAAATCTTTGGGGAAACGGATAGTCCTTCGATAATTTATCAACAGGATAATGCCCCCTGCCATACTTCCCGCGTTACGATGAGTTGGTTTCGAAAAAAACAAATTCGAGTCATGGACTGGCCCGCCCAGTCACCAGACCTAAATCCCATTGAAAATTTGTGGTCAATTTAAAAAAAAAAAATCAAGGATCGCAGTATGACTTCAAAGGAAGACCTCAAACGTGCGCTGACAAAGGAATGGAAAAATATATCGAGAAATACCTGCGAAAAATTAGTACGGTCGATGAATAAAAGAGTCCTGGCTGTCATCAAAGCCAAAGGAGGACCTACAAAATACTAAAATTAATAAAATATAAAAAGTATTTCCTAAAAATATTGAGTTTTAATTTTTGTCTTCATTCGTTTTGTAGATACTGCAATTTGAGAGGGGTGCTTTATAATTTTGGCCAAAGCTGTACTGTGGAAGTATTGTGGCGATATTAACCTAAATTTCAATTAAATTTCACTTTTACCAATGTCAAATTTTTTTAGAAGGATTTTTTTGGTTTATAAATTTCATTCTTTCGGTTGACAATAGTAGTATTATTATTTTAAATGCTGTAATGAAAAGGGAGATAGCCGGCTGGATGAAACACAACAGTTGATACTCCATATATAATTCATACCAGTCCCGTTTCTGTTCCTTAATTCAAATTATTACAATGATTAGCCATAAAATAAATAACAATTGACGTTTTGCGTAACTTTTAACGTAAGTTATTATGCAGTGCTACCCAAAGCGTGCATACCCTCTGCTGTCATATAAATTGCTATGGGAAATAGTGAAAAGTTAAGCCATAATAATCCTCTGATAAAATACGCTTCTAATATCAACAATTTTAGAAAATTCGACGAGCTTTTAGAAACCCGCTTACTTCTCCTGACCTACTTAGATACATTCTCTCAGAAAATTTGCAATTGTAAATATTTAGTAGCCTTTAGTAGCATCAGCGTTCACATTTTAAAAATCTTTACCATTTGTATTAAGTACTTTTATATGGTTCCATTCGGTCTACCAGCCACAGTTAATTTATTACTTGTATATCCGATTCAACAAATGTGACTCAAAACTAAGAAATCATAAACTAATCATACTGTATTTCACTAAACGTTTAATCGAAGGATAAATTAACTGTTATAGTGTAATGACGCATTTCGCATTTTAGTTATTTTAATCATAACCCATATTCCAAAAACCAAAAAAATGTCTTATTCATAAATCCGACAATCTCACACTTTCGTACAGATGACACTTTTTGTTGTTGTTGTTTTGTTTTTTTTAAAATATTTTATAAAGTAACATTACTGTACACAACTTCCTTGAAATAATTCATTGACCACAAACAATAAAATGCATATGCCATCAAAAATTTTTTTGTTTCGATCTAAAATCATATCGCGCGATTTGTCCGTGTATATATTGTACTCTCCGGACGAGTATTGTTTTGTATTTATTTTTTTAAGACATTTGACTCAACATAAAGAAAATCATAAAATGAACTTATATACATATATGTACGTAAATAGTATATCTGTGTATATATGTTATTGTTTTGTCTTCTTAATAATATATTTATTTGAGAAAATAATTTTCTTCACCATCATTGTCGTCATCGTCGCGTATATATGCCGTGTCTCCGTATAGTGTGTATCGCACGAAAACATAACAACTTATATAAAAACGTCTTGTTTATTAATGGACTAGTATGCCCCTTACACAATCAGTGTGTACGATTTTTATTATTATTCATCTTATTATTAATTTGTAAATCATAACAAGAAAATAAAATATGTGTACGATACTTCTCTAAGACTTGTATGTTCTTATTCATCATCCACTTCAGCTTCAGCATCATCATCAACGCACTCAGTATCGGTTGTTTTTCATAAAAAAATTATTGTAATAATAATAATAACAATTTTATTTTCTTATTCATTAAAAATAATAACTAATAAGACAAACTACTTTTTATGTTTAGTGTGCTTCCTTTTTTTTTTTTTTTTGGTGGCATGGTGGTGGTTGATGGATAAGATTTTCCCAGTTAGTAATAAACCAACGTTTTATAAGATAAATATTTTGATAAATAATATTGATACTTAATAAATAGTCGTACATACAGATTTTTATAGACATCAATGCAATTAAATTAAAAATACAACAATAAAAATTGTTAAATAAATAAATAAAATACTTAAAATTGTTATAAATGTAGTAAGTGGTGCACTTCTTCACTCGAATATAATGGATAGTTCTTATGAATTATATTTATTCACACACACTACATAAACGACTTCGTTTTGTCTTCAGCATTTGTTTGATTTTTAGCGCGACAATTTTTTGCCATGATGATTTGTTGAAATGATACTTTAGTTTATATTTTATTACCAAAGTGAAAGTTAATGTTTTTCTTGAAAAGCCGCGTCAAAAATATGGGGTAATGGATGTATATTTGGTTAGTTTGCTGATGATTTAACTTTCACTGTTTTTTGTTTAATGTTCCAAATTTTAACATTTTCCCAAGGATTTTGGTTAGCACAGTTTTAATGAGTTTTAGGTTAATTTTTAAAAGATAAATTAAAATTACAATAATTTATTCAGGAAATATGTTCCAGTTCTTTCTGTGATACACTAGGTTAGGTTAGGTTAGGTTAGGACGTCCGTCCTATTCATGTTCGTTAGGTCATTTAAAAGAGATGCTCCTAAAAACTTTAGCCTGATTGGGGTCAGACGAGGAGAGGTGCAAAGAAAATCGAGTAATGTCTCTTCCTCCTCTTCGTCTTCACAACTGCGTTAGTAGTCATGTAAGAAGAATCCACGTCTACTCCCATGCCTGCATATCAGACAGTGTCTTGTAATCACTCCGAAAACTATCCTAACCGCTCACCGCTGAAGTGAGATCTGCTGTTCGGATCTCGCGAATTGTAATTTTGGCCAGATCTACCGGGTTATTATATATGATGTTTATTATATATGAGGTACTATTTGACCATCTACCGTTCGTCAACTTACTAGCATCTTCCTGAAGCAATAGTTTGCATGACGTAGGTTTAGGTTTAGGTTTAGGCGGCGGTCCCTGAGAACCAGGCATAGATACAAAAACGTCCTCACCCATACCAATTAAAAGGCATTTCAATATTTCTCCTGATTTTTCAGATTTGTGTACTATTGAAATGACCTGAAAAAAGCGAACATCATCGACTGATATTACATTATATCTCAATCAGTCTACGACTTCCTTTATGAAAGTTACTTCAGTTTGAAAAACTTTGCAATGGTCGGTGAGATGGAAGGAGAGGTTTACTGTGATATGCCGAACAAGTAATAATTATTTTGTAGCAACTACGGATATTTCCTATTCGACTTGTGTACTTTTTATTTATTAATTATTAAAAACGGGGCTTGAAAAGCCAATAGAATGATAATTAATTATTGAGACATTTCGATAAATTTATTGTTTTTATCAGTCTAAAAATGTATCTAGGACCGGGTGATTTTTAAAATCTGATACTTTCAAATATCTCGCAAAATAAGCACCCTACGGAAAAAATGTCTATAATCACAATTTAATCATTCCGCGGGGGAAATACATTAGTGCTGAAATTAGTCCATTTCCCCTTCTTTGTACGAATTGTATTTCACAAATTTTCAATTAAAACTCAATTCAATAATGTAAGTGTCTTGTGAATAAGCTACTTTAAGCTTAAAGTAACTGCTCAAGCATTTCTGATCCTGCTCAAGCATTTCTGATCATATTCTCAGGTGTATAATCTGGTGAAGTAAGATCTGATGATATGGCAGACCAATTTACAGGGCCGGCGACCATTAAACCACAATCAAGTACTTCACGTGCTACCACTGAATATTGTGCTGGACAGTCATCATATTGAAACCGCATGTTCTGTCGCACTTCTAAGCTCAAGTCTTCAAGTAATGCTGGCAGTTCATTTTCCAAAATGTCTTGGTACATTTGCCTTTTCAAGTTACCTTCAATATTGGTTGACAGTCCAAGGACGCTGATGTTGTGTCGATTAACCGTTCCATGGTTTGTAAAAGACGACTCGTCGGAGAACAATACGTAACTAACAAAAAAATTGGATTTTGTTGTATTTGTTCACGTGCCCACTCACAAAAAGCTACCCGATTTTGGAGATCAACGCCATGAAGATGTGCATAAACGGCAAAATGAAAAAATTGGAAGAAGTGGTAAATCCTAATATATGGTTGAGGCCCAAATTATCACCTAATACATTGCCTAAAACAAAATGTATTTTCAATTTTGAATTATAATTCTTCTTCTTCTTGAATTCTGTTCTACTGAAGTGATTTTATCTATTAAAGGTTTCAACGTATACGATGGGTACCAAAATTGATAAGATCTTTCGTCTTAACGAATCTTGTAACAAATATGTTACTAAGTTTTGTGCCTTTTGAAAAGATGGAATAGTTGGAAATATATAAAAATATAACAAACAGAAAGCTTTCCTGCATGAGAACCGAGTGAATCATTTATTTCAAAATCATCAAAATATAGATGATAGGGAAAAATAATTTTATCTGGAAAGTTATTTTGCTTAATTTTCCATTATGTTCCTTTCCTAATATTCTCCGTGTCCGTTATAATTCTCTGTTGAACTGATCATTTCGGTTTTCTGTATTTCTTTTGTAGGTCTTCTATTTTTGGCTTTAATTCGTTAAGGTTACCAATTTTTAAAATGAAATCTTGTTGAGCATCGGATATCGTTGCCTTCAATTTTGGAAGATTCCTTCGAGGTTGGATTATTGCTTGTATTAAAAATGCCGCAATAGCGGCATGGTTCATTTGTTCTTGGTGTAAAGCTTTTTTAATTGTTATTTTTTATTGATTTAGGATCATTGTAAATTTGGTACAATACTTTACTTTTTGTGTCCTTTATTTCGGTTTTAAATATTTGTCTTGCTTTTTCTGGGAAGTTGTCAAATTTTTCCGGAAAGCAGTTTTTTTTTCTGGGTATAAATAATTAAAGTTTATACCAATCTATAGTAGAATGAAAACAATTAAAAAAAATAGGGCTTCCTAGAACGACCCTTTTCCCACAAATATAGATCACCAAACCAACCATTTAGATTTTGAAAAGATTTTACGTTATTTTGAACAAGGTCCTTAAAAAATATCAAGAGGTTTCTTAAACTTAGGGACTATTTATCACAATATCCGAATTGGTCATAACAATATAAATCTTCTACTCTCAATCCGCCAAATCACAGATCCACAATTACTGTTAGATTATCTAGAACTGGAACGTGTTGAACAACAATTAAAATCGCGGTCGCCATTTTTTATCTTCGAAGTTTAACGGTTAGATCCGGTTAAACGTTTCTAGTATATTTTTCTTGAAAATTCTCCGTTCACAACATTATGTGAACAATGTGAGAATTGGCTAAAATTATTCTTTAATCACCTGTGGATCAAATACAAATTCAATACAAAATCAGAATTAACGTCAAATACCTTTTGTGACCGATATTCCATCTCCTTGTCACAAAGCAGTTCAATTTCTAAATCTTCTACCGCCTATCTTCTCAACCTACTCTGCACTAATAGCGTGATATTGTTTTAAAAGCTTGTAACGATACAAGCCGATAGAGGCTGGGTATCGCTAACTCGTAGTCACTACCGGTAGCATTTTCTCCGACTATCGCGCAGTCTGGGGTGGGTCGTGGTTGTTTCCTTGCAGGCCCGTGAAAGCTGCTAAATCACTAGTTTAAAGACAAAATCACTAACCGAACACACTATATGGCACATGCCATGGTCACTCTCTGGAAACTAAGAAAAATTTAACACATGTGACTTTCTTTTATCATCATGTATAACAGTATTTTATTAAATGAAACATCATTGGAAAAATGAGAAAAAAATTAAGCAAGTTATATGGTTATGTACATGAATAAGTGATAGTATTTTTTGGATATTATTCATAATAGTCTAAACAAGATCTATAGTGGCTCACTCATGCGTGCCGCGCCACAAGGCATCCCCCAAACAGATTGGCGGGTTGTTAATGAATCCTACGAAATAGGACGCAGGAAGGGGAAAATCACTTGCGGCGTTGTCCTGTAGCGGCTCACTTATTCGTGCTCCGCATCACCGACATACATGGTCGTATCATATCCGAACGTACCAAAAATATACTTCTTCCAACAATTCATAAGACAAAAGATAAAGTAAGGCCAATATTATCTAATATAGGAGCACCCTGATATAAATTGGCAAAATGGATCCTAAATGAAATTAAACTGCTGCCACCCTCGGAATCAAAATCGGTTAAATTCAATCGAATTTGTAGAAAAAATCAAGCACTTAAAAATTAACGAGGACAAAATAATGGTGTTATTTGATGTGGTTTAGCTGTTCTCGAGTATCACTGTGAATATGACGTTAGATTGGGTCAAAGAGTGGGTAGATAGTACTGGCTTATCAGACTCAATAGTTGAAGTACTGTATGATGCGATAAAATTGTATGTGGAACAAAATAACAATAAATATTACCAGTGTGGGGAATCCACTAAGCCCATGGATAGCGGATTTCTTTATGTCTCGTTTAGAAAAAGATCTAGCAACGGTAAACGAAATGCCCAAAGGTTGGTGTAGATATGTGGATGATATTTGGACGATCGTCAAAAAAACTGTAGTTCAAAATACACCGAGCTTCTAGATCAAGTTTATCACGTTCGCCCCTCAAAGCAGGGGCGGTCCGCAAGCACTTTAGCGCTTGGTGCATTTTACATTTTATTCCGCCCCAATAATTTTTACTTATTTTATTCAATGTATATAATTGTTGGTCAAGTCTTTTATTAATTTAGTACATACATACATACATATGTATGTATACGTATATTTATTATCTCTATTCCACATCAATCAGTCTCCATTCATCAAGTAAATTTTTTTTAGATTTATAACTTATGTCAAATCAGATAGATTTTATAGCCGAAGATATAAACCTTAATATAGAATGGCACAAAAAGGCTAGAAAATGATGCGTTTTGTTTTATGGAGGCATCCCCAGTAGGCCTATTCCTCGTTTATAAACAACACAAAATCAATACTCTGTTATCCTATAACATTAGAAAAATTAAATTAAATAATATAAAATAATTCAAAGCGATGGACTAAAAACAAGTTAATCTCATTTATAAACAACTTATTGAAAGAAAATAATATTTCGTGCTTTAATCGTGGCAAATTTCTCAATTAAAGTACTGTAGTCGATTTTATCTATCAAATCTTTTTCGATTGACATGATAGCTAAACCATTTAATCTTTTTTGTGAAAATAATTTTTAATAAGTTTTAATTTAGAAAAGCTTCTTTCTCCAGTTGCTACAGAAACAGGCACTGTTAACAAAATTTTAAGAGCAATGACTCTATTTGGAAATGCAAGTTTATGTTGTTGCTAAAAATATAGTTTAGGACATCAAGAGAGACAGTGTTCAGTTTCAATAATGTGATAACATTTGAAGTTCATTTAATAAGTCCTTATCGTCGATATCTGAAGTAGTTCCGTTAGTTACACCTTTTTTAAATGATTACAATTTTTTTTTAAATCTTCAGGAGACATGACAGATTATAATTGAATGACGTATAAAAATGAAAAAAATATTTGTTTGCTCGGATAATTGTTGAAATCTTTCTGTAATTGATGAAATTGATTGATCAATGATTTTAAAATAAAATTCAATTTTAAATTTTTGCTTTGTGTCCACAATAGGTTCATCCGCTCCTTCATAGCCAAATAAAGACTTCTTTCGACGAGATCGTAAAACATTTGGGTTTGGAAAGCAATTAGGAACTTCTAGTTCGTCAGCAATTTTTTTTGACATTTGCAAAAAAAATTCAAATTCATTATCTGTTCTCAACTTTTGAAGAAACTTTATTGTAGATTGAAGTTGTTTTATTGCAGCTAAAGTATTCATTTTGGGATTTTGGAGGTATTTGCTTACTATATTAATAGTCTCTAAAATTTTATGCCAAATAATATAAACTTAAATTCTAAAATTTTACCTCCCAAAGCTTCTGCAGTATTTACTGTAGATGCATCACCAAACGTTGAAACTTCGATAAGAGCTTCATAAATATCTCCCAATTGTTCCTTTAATGGTTTTAGGGCGTCAATTCTTTCCCATCTTGTGGTACAAATTGGTTTAAGAGTACAATTATTAATATGTTTTTTTAATACTTCCCATCTTTTAACAAAACTCGAAAAGAACACATACACAGAAAAAAAAAACGGAGTTCTCCTGACACCGAATCGGTGTCAAATAATATCCCACCGATCGGATACAAGTTTTTTTTATCCCAGTGGAGTTTTTATTTTGATCGTGATTTACCTTTTTCGGATGAAATTATTTACTATAAAAAAACACAAATTACTTTTTAAGGATACCACCTATTCACATCCAACAGATAAAAAAACTCACGAATAAAATAGAATATTTTTGTAAATGTTTAGATAAATGTATTTACGAAATAAGGATAAAACAAATATATTTTTATAGTGCAAAATTTCACAGATATAAGTAATTATTACACACTCTTCGGATTTAAAAAAATCATTGAAACGGGTAGAATGAAACAAACGTTTTGGAGTGTTTATTAAAATTCAGTTTTTTTTAAATTTATTTTTAAATAGTTTATATAATATAATTAAATAATATCAAATTTCGGAACAATAAATTTATTTGAATGTTTTGGATGAAATGTAAATTCAAATGAAGGCTTAAATTCTAAATCATATAATTTTATAGCATTTATTTCATTTTTCAATTTGGTTTCATATGAATTTAAATTATAATTAAAGCAAATTGTTTGAAGTAAACGGTGAAATATATATATTTCACCTTTATTTTCAATCATGTGTTGTATTAAACCAAAAATTGGTAGACCCGAATTCATTGGATCTCTTTTGATAATACAAATAATAAATTTGTTTTTATATACAAATCCATACTTAATTTCTTTAAGAATTTTAACTTCATCAGCAGTATTAAAATTTAACTTAGTTTTAATGTTTTCCAAATTTATATTTAAAATGTGAAATGTAATACGTTTTTCTATTTTGATTTCTAACTTAATATCAAATTTACTATTGTCGTAATTTATGTAATTTATTTGTTAATGTTTGGAAGCTAAAAGTTTAGTAATATTTTTAAAATTACGACTTGCTCTCGCAATTGCTTTAAATTTGGCATGCTTTCCCTCGTATCGCATAGTCCACATATTAATTAATGCGCTTATACATGAATTTTTACATGTATTTTGAATAATATAATAGTAATGTAAAATTAAGTAATGTTTTGGAATAACGTTGCAACCAGGAAATTTGTTTATAAATTCAGTATGATGTTCTACAATTAGCTTTTGGAGTCTTTCAGTTGATTCATGATTTAATTCAATTGAAAATACTATATTCAATATTTTAATGAGAAGCAAAATTACATTAAATTTGCCGAAGAATTCGGTATCAGCGTTTTCAATTAAATCGTGAATTAATATCGGAAAATATCTAAGTAAACACCAAAACTGTGATGCCGTTTGTTTCAAATTTTTCGTATTGCTATCTAAATTTATTAATGAAGGAATGTTCGAACGATTAAGATATCCAAAATTTGCAGATTTAATTCTATTATTAAAATTTTCTAAGGAAATCAATTTTCTTTGTTTTGTTAAATATAAAAGAAATAATTTAAGTTCGTATTGTCCAACGCCCTCCAAGATATCGTGCATTATGTCAACGCTGTGGGATTCGAAGGTATTAAAATATTCCAGTTCATTTAGAGGACACAGTTTCTGTAACCCAAATTCTTAGGCCGGGGACATAAAGATTGTAATCTTTCCTTGTTCGAATTAATTCGGGTTCAATAAGTAATGATTGTGCTATATCTTTTGAGTGTGTTCTACAAAATCGACAAAAATAGTTAGATTTAAATGATTCCTGTAATCCATATAAAGCATTCGCCGATAGGTTGTCGTGACTTAAGGAGAAAATTGTACCCTTAATATTTACTAGTGATCCTTTATACTCTATATTAATACCTTCTATTTCCAGCATTTTAATGTCACTAATAATGGGGTCCAGAATCTCTTTATACCCATATTCCTTTACGTCTGCATGATGACAAAGTGCAATTAAATGAATATTTTTTAACAAACTATTATTATGATACCCCAGATTTAAGATGGTTAAATAAAATGCTAGAATTTTGTGAACACCTGTCTTACTGCCTAACGGATTAACTACTTCAAATTCATCGCAGTATATTTGTAAATGGAAACAAGGACCAGATGCAAACAGTTTGTTTTGCTTAAAATAATTACCTTGCGAGTAATGAAATTCATTGCTGCAAATGGGGTCACTTTCTAATATTTTGCTAGTAAAATATTCATTTTTTGACAGGAAACTAAGCGTTTCGACAATCGATACATAAGAAAAAGTATTAGTCACAGGACGTTGATCATAAATATTCTGGTCTTTATTCCATATTTTGTCGGTTCTTACACCTATGGCGATTTCTCTTGGGGCAGGAACTTTCGAAAACAAATCTTTTTTTCTTAAATAAGTGGTTTTTTGAAATTGAAACAGATTTCTTAGGATATTTAGTTCTGCTTGTATATCATTAATAATGTCGTTGTTCTTAGTCATCAAAATTATTTTACGAATATTCAATTCAACTGACTGCGTAAAATTCGAAAATGATTCTAATATAGAGTTGATTTGATTATAATTTAAATTTAACTGTAATAATTTTCCTAGGAGTTCCTGATCAGCTTTCGATAAACCATCGTCAATTTTAGTAGACTCCAAAATATTTGGTTGATTGGGCCTATCGATCGGGTTCGAATTATCAGTATGAATAACATTATTCTCCGTAGAATAATTATGTTTGCCAACTAAATGTTTGGTAAGGCCACTATAAGTTTGGAAACGAGCATCACACTTTTGATCTCCACATTTTAAATTCTCCTGTTTTATATTTATAAGAGCATGCATAAGTCGTAAATGTCTTATATATAGTTTATGGTCTTTAAAAGACTTTGAACATGGTTTTATTTTGCAAAATAACATCCTATTTATTGCAAAATATTTAAGATACTATAGACTCGTATTATTAAAAATAAAACATGTATACACTACGACCTCGTTTCACGTTACTTCAATTTGCGTAATTTTTAATTTGTCGTTCAATTCAATTGACTTAATTCACGATATGTTTATAAATTTAAATATAAATAGAGAAATCCACAATATAAATGTTGTGTGCATACAATATTTTGGATGCGTTGTTTTAATTTAAATCATAATTTTTTGAAACCCAGATGCAAACCGAGGTCTTAGTGTATTACAAAATATGTTATATAAAAAAATAGAAATTTCAATTTAAATTGTATAAAATAGCAAAACAAAAGTATGTGATATATAAAAAGAATTATAGTTCTAAGCGGTTTTTAAATTCCTTTAATCTCGGCGTCAACGACGAGTGTCCCATTTGTAGTACAGCCTCTTGAATAAATATATAAAAACTTTGCATATCCTCAAGATATTTGCAATTAAAAACAAAGTAGCATTTGAAAAGGGACATACATTTTTCAATGCTGCGTGAATCGGCTTGCAGAGGAATCTCTTTTCCATCGATTTTGATGCTGGCCGTTGTTAGAATTTTCCGAGATGGTCCTCGAAGAATAAGATGAGGAAAGTCCAAACTATGCTGGGTAAAAGAACCTGTCTAAAAAAATATATTTTTGTTAATTTCGGTGGTCAAAGTTTGTCAAAATTATGTAATTATTACCTTTTCAAAAATAAAAAATTGGTAAATAGATGGATTATTCTTTTTACCATATGTTCTGCAAAATTTTGTTAACAAAATTAGAGCTGTTATATCACTATCAAACTCTGAAAATAAAAAAAATAAAAATTATTGAAAAGGTTGTTTAGTGCTAAATTGGTGAAAAATTACGAAAAAGTCAATTTAACAATAATAGATTGATTTAGCACTTGGTCGAGCACACAATTCTTATAATTACTCGTTACGTATAACCGTTACAATCAATTTAAATGAATGGTTGCGAAGGTTGGTTCTTCCGAAGAGCATAATTCATTTTGTAAAGTTTTGTAATTTATCACCAATAAACTTTAAATAGTTTTCAAATAAACTTACTATCATCTTCTTCAGTACATTCATCGTAAATTTTTATGTTTTTTGATTCTGCCAGTTTTATAGTATTTTATTCCATTTATCGATGCAAAATGAAACATTTGTAAATCGTAGATTAAAATCCTGATCGACCTATGAATAAAATAAAGGTAAAATATTATATTTAAAAAATATTGATATTTTGCAAATTAGATAAATGGGCAAAAATATGAAAATTAAAAAAATAAGTAAATAATACCAATCCTTGAGTATCCCAAAATCGGGGGTACTCATTTATCGAAAATGGTTTTTTACGCAAATTCACCGTTTTTGCCATTATTATAAAAATGTTATTATGATCATTTTTGGGGCAAGCCTGGTGAAGCCACTTTTTGTGCTTATCGTTATCATCTTCATCATTTTCCGAAACATCATCATCATTTTCAAGTATTTCCGCCGATTGTGATTTTCGTGAAGAATTATTCAGTGAACGATTAATTGTTCGTAAGCGAAATGCAAAAAATCCAGTACGGTTTGCCGGATTGTAGAAGATTTCCTTTGATTTAAACAAAATTTAATATAAGACACGGTTTCTATGAATTAACACATATTTTTCAAACTCATTAAATTTTGAATGAAAAATATATGCTTGCTGATTTTAAGTGATTAAACCAGTATTTTATATTCTGCATAATTCCAATTAATTCTTTATACTTACAAACCGGTCTGGATTTTGGTCCTCACATAGTTTAGGAAAAAGTAACGCTGTGGCTTGGGCCCATAAGGTTTTATTTTCAGCTGAAGGATAAGAGCCATGTATTTCTACTAAATGGCTTACGATTATATTGACTAGCTTTACACGATGTTTTTTGTCTAATATTGGCGTGTTGTTATAATTATTTATTATTTGTTGACCTTCGAAATGACCTTTTAGAAAACATTCTAGTTCCTTAAAATTCAAGGAACCATAAAATAATAGATAAATAAATAAAACTGTTACTAAATATTCGAATAATACATGCCCAATTCTGTTTTCTAAAATTTAATGTTGTTATGTTATTGTTGATTTTACAAAATAGTTCCATATAGAAAGCAGTAAATAATCAATTTAACATGAATTTTATCATTCTAGAATTGGTTTCAGTACCAGAGCCGCTATATTTTATAGAGTAATGGGAAATAATTAATACATGCATTTGTATAAGAGAATTATAAATGAGGAAAATCAAAATTTCCATAAAAATCATATGGAAAATCACAATTTTTAACTTTGATTTTTAAATGACAACATAACAAATTCTTAATTATCAATTAACTAAATCAATTAATTTTATTTCTTTGTCATTCAAAGTCGTGAAGCCAAGTACATCGGTTTTTATATTAACTATTCTAATACGTAGAAACTAGACAGTAAAATAAGATTTATCATTAATTCTCTATTAGTTAGGTGGCTCTGATACTATAAATATAAATAATTAAATTAAAACTTAGGAAGTTTGTTGTATAATATATCCAAATTAATATCTATATTTATACCTCTTTTAGTACTTCTTTTTGTAGCTTTATCTTTTTTGGTAATGAACCGATAAAACAGTCCTGTTTAAAAACAGGAGCAGCTTCATAATTATCATCCGTTTGTGTAAATACCTCTTCGAAAAATGTTAAGAACTGATCAGTTTGTGTTGAAACGTCTTTAAGCTTATCTATATTCATATAATTTAAATAACATTTAAGCATACATGGTATGTATTTAATAAAAATAGTATTTATGTTAGTTTACCATTACGTTGAAAAATCTTTACAATGAAAGGTCGATCGTAGGTTAATTGCATATCTTTCAAATATATATCAAAAACAATTTGATTTAATTCAATATTGGTTTCCGTAAATAAACATAGGTCATAATTTTCCACCGAAATATTGAATGCATGTGATGCTGAAGATGATAAGATAAGATAATCTATTATAAGTGAATCAGCTGAAATTGCTACATGCTACAACGACTAATATACACACACAAACACACACGCACACTAACACACACATATACACACAGAAAAAAAATAATATTTTCAAAAACTGAATTCCACTATGTTCGAATTTAAATTACGGATACACTCAATCCAACCACAATCACAACACATAGAACGTTAATTCAGGTACACACAAATTTATAATGGATACAATTTTTAAATTTACAAGTTTATATAACACGGATTCAACAAAGCCACCCTCATTCCAGACACACAGTACATTAATGATCATACACACAGATTTCTAATTGATAAAATATTAAAATTGAACTCCTCTTAACATTAATTTACTGTATGCACGGATACGCTAAACTGACCGGCAATCCCGATATAAAGTATGTTAGTCACACACCAAAATTATTACCCTTGAAGACAACACACAGTACGTTATTTCAAAAAACACAAAATTCACAAACACTAATGGATAAAATTATTTTTACCCCACGTACGTAACACTAATATAATAAATAATTAAACAGAAAAAATAATTACTCACCTTCACGCAAAATATCAACAATTAACTTGGTCGGGGTAACAACATATTTTTGCTGACCGTTATAAATTATATTAAATAATCTTTGTCCTTCCATTTTTTATAAACTGTAAACTTTATATAAATATTCTTATATTATCATTATACACTTTGGATCACTATAAGATTAATTTGTTTCACTATAACATTAAGTTTTTTCAATATAACATTAAGAAATTTATTTAATTAACCATATCGCGAAAGTTAATTATTATCTGTCTAGCAGGTGTGAATAGTCGAAGGAAACTAACGATAAAGATTTTCATATAATGGTAAATGATTTGCACAAAAAAAAAATGAATTTCGGACGAGAAGAAATTAACCGAATCATACCTTCGTCAAAGAAAACTCAAAACGGTGTGAATATTTAACTCCGATATAACCGAAATTAATTGTGGGAAGAACCCTTTTATACATTTTTCATAAAAATGTTTAGAACTATTACTAACGAAGAGTAAGAACTATTACTTTTACACCAAACGGTGTAAAAAGTATATTGTTTAATCCTGTCGAATGTTTTAAAAATAGTACCCTTCCTTCCAGAGTTAATTTGACGTAATTGGATAGAATGTAAAGTATTTTTTCGGATTAAATTTGATTTACACCGCGATTTTTTTTACTGTGTACAAATTTTGAACAATATCAAAAAGGCCCGTGGCTCTTTAGTTCGTATAAGATTTTGCATACCAATATGTTTGCCTTTCATGTTTGAACCAGTATCGTAACCCTGACCTCTACAATTTTCCAGTAAGAGCCCCATTTCGCTCAATTCATTCAATACAATTTCAGTAAGACCAGCTCCTTTAGTATCGTTGGCTTCTAAGAATGTTATGAAATGTTCTCTGATTTCAAACATAGAGTTTTCATAACAAAGGAATCGAATAATTAACGTTAATTGCTCTTCATGACTCTTATCTGGAGTACAATCAACTATTATATAATAATATTTTGCATTTAATATTAATGAAATAATTTTATCTTTTACTGAATGTGAAATAATTTGAATTAACTCGTTTTGAATATTTTTATTCAAGTATTTGTTTTTAGTTTCGTTATTATTTATTCTTCGAAGGTGTTCAGAAAGCACAGGATCAAATTTACTTACAAATTCTACCAGTTTTAGAAAATTCCCTTCGGATTTTCCCCGAAATGCAAGTGATTGTGTTCCTAAAAATTCAACAAATATTATTAACCGCTTAAGCACTTCCCTCCAGTGTCGAACTTCTGCAGTCATTTGTCTTTGAAGATCAAAATCTATAGTTGTATTTGATCTTAAGCGTTTAGAGTCGTTAAGAATTAGAGTCTTTCCATGATTTAAAATATTGTAATATTGGTTCACGCTATTTTCATGTGACTGAACTAATCTGATTAAATGGTTTCAATCTATAAATCCTTGATTAATAAGAGTCATATTATCATCACAACGGGAAGTAAACAATTTACAACAAAAACGAAATACGCCATCCGTTGAAATAGAATATATAAGCCAATTTCGTTTAACGATCCATTTGCCATTACCCTGTCATAAATATTTGGATTGAACTTTCTTTTATTCTTAATAGGAAACTTTAAATTCTCAACTTGTACGGGCCCATTTCCTACAATTAGTTGAATAATCTTTTCACTTAGCTTTGGCCATTTTGCTGGATCACTTAAATCAACTAAAACATGCAAATTATGTTCAACTTCGTGAGAAGAATTTAAGACAGCTTGATCAACACTTAATTTTTCTAAATTATTTTTATCTAGTGTAACAGATCTAGATACTAAATTTGGATCTAGAATTATTTGATCGTCAATCAGGGGAGTATTCGAAATAGACTGTATTGTACTACAATAATTTAAAGTACAACTAATCGCAGTAGTGTCTTCCACCAAAGCATTCTGTGTACCTACTAGTGGTAAATTTATGTCTAAAGATTTTAACAAAGAACTTGCCTGTGCTTTATGAAAATGATCGCGATTTCTCTTTCGCTTGCGAAATTCACATACCGATAATTTTTTATTCGCGCTCATTTTAAACAGCAATCGATAACTACAACTAATATGAAAATATAATTTACACTGACGAAATATAAAATTTCCCGCACAAAAAGACCGATTTTAGAAATCAAATTATATTGCACAATTAAACACAGATTTTATCAATCAGATCACTCTTTAGTATCACATTAATATATCACATCTACATATCACAAAAATCACAGGATTTATCAAGCAAATCACTTTATTGCACAAAAAACAGTAAAATATAACAGCTGATCTAAAGCGATTGACATAAATTGAACTTCAACTTCAAAACAATGTTATTCAAACGAATATTATGCAAGTGTAATTCACACGGTATAGAGCGTTATATAATTTACCTTGTCCCTTTTTATGGGTAAGAGTGAGACAAGGAGATATGCACTCCTTAATTTCACCGTGTATGCATTTTATGCAAACGAAGCAAATAAAGAGAAGAGAAATTAAGAGAGCCAAGAAAAAAAATCCAATACGAACAAATACAATATTATGCGTTTGGTTTCTATTTTTTACCACGCTTTATTAGCTCACTCTGTGTGTCTGTTTGTATCGTCAAATTTTGTAATCAATTTTTCAACCACTTGCAATAGTCCAATTGAGCTAAAATTTTGCATGCAGGGCCCAAATCATGAAATCCGGTACCGGTAAAATTTTGACGGAAATAGTCCGGTTTTACAAAAACCGGTATCATGAAAACCGCTATCGCGGAAAATTACCGTCAAATCTTGTCCGGTTATAAATAGTTGACGGACGATGTTTTTATTTATTAAATCGGGTGTCAAGATGGCGGACCAAAATTTAACAACGTAAGTAAATATTTTTTTATTTATGTTTTTGGTTAATTTTTATAATATATTTAATTTATTATAGTATAATAATTCTTACGAACCCAACACAAAAAAAAATTTTGATCAATTTTATGAACGATCATCCCGATTTGGCCAAAGGATTATTAAAAACTAACCAAGGGCGGCAAAAAAAAAAAATTCCTTATGGACGCGACTAAAAATAATGTGCAATGCGAATGGTCCACCTAATAAATCGGAGTTAGAATGGAAAAAGGTATTTAACGTTATATTAATTGTTGTTTCAAAATTTTTTAAACAATTACTAATCGTCATTTTATATCATTCACGAACACTTAGGTATGGCAAGATCATAAATGGGCAGTGAAGAGAAAACTGCAACATAATAAAAAGGAAATAAATAGAACCGGTGGTGGACCTTGTCGTCTGAGAGATATCTCAGTCGATGATGATATCATATCACGAGCAACTGGCTTAGAAGCTAGCGTCAGTGGGTTAGGTCAACGGAGGTTTGGGGCCAGCGTAAGGCCAACTGTAATTTCGTCTGATGAAACAGTAATTTCGTCTGATGAAAATACAAGTAATAATATAGAAAGTAGTTTAGATGCGCAGGAAGAAGACGCTGTATTGAGTGTGGCAGAAGATTTTTGCGATAATTCCACATCAGCTAGTGAGCCTAATAAGGTGGAATTGTTAAAAAAATCAATAAAAGTTAATGAAAATTTACTAAATGCTTTTACCAAAATTGAGAGTCACTTTAAAACAATGGTGGACCAAAACAACCAAATAATTACTTTAAAAACGGAAAAACTAGCCATCCTGAAGGAAAGCAATAATTTAAAGCGACAAATGATTTTTGAGCAAAGATCAAGGGATGATATCAATTATTATTAACTTTTGATATCAGTTTTTCTAGATTTAGTTTTTTTATTTTAATAATTTATGTGATAACATGTGATTAAATTGAATTGAATTTATTGTTAAGTTAAGTTACGTTAGTTATAAGCTTTAAAAATTACCCACCTTTAGATATAGTTATTGTTATACGAAATACAATGTGATAAAATTTAATGAATTACCTGAATATTACTATGTAGACTCATTGCTTATATATAAAATAAAAAAACATGAATTTATGTAATTGATTTTTTTCTAATTTATTAATGAATCTCTTATTCTATCTCTAATTCTTACTGCTAAAGCTCGCTGTCTATTTGATGGCACAGTTTGCTCTGATGTAGGTGTATTTTCGTCCTCCAAAGTTACATTACTCTCAATCTCAGCAGATGTTATGTTAAACTTATTACAAATGTTGTGTAAAGCGGCTGTAACATTGCACATCTGAACGACTTTGTGAGGTTTGTACCGACATTGCCTTTCCGACAATAAAATTCGCCATCGACCTTTCCAAACCCCAATGCACCTTTCTATAATACACCGTGCTTTGCTATGAATACTGTTAAAATGTGCTTCTGGTGAGTTTTCTGTTGCAGCCCTATAAGGTGTTATGAGCCAGGGTTCTAACGGATAACCTGAGTCACCTGATCAATTATTCGCAAATTTGTTTGTAGAACGAATTTTTTTAAACAAATTGAAAAAGTTATTTAATTACCTAACAGAAAAGAATTTGGATTATCCTGGGTGTATTGCTCCATATACAGCCTTTCCTCGCTATTTGCCCAAACAAACGAGTCATGATTGCAACCTCCATAATTTCCATTGATCGCCATAATCGTCATATTTTCATCACAAATCTGTAAAAACGAAAATTATATATTAAAACCGAACACTCTTATTTAAATATAATTGAGTGAACTTACAACCATGACATTTAAACTATGGCGCTGTTTTCGGTTTAAGAAAGAATGCTCATTCTCAGTTGGTTTTAGATGATAAACACGTGTCCCATCTACACAACCAACAATACCAGGAAAATTAAATTGCTGATAAAAATTGGTTTTCGTTCTTTGCGATGGTTCAAATTTTATAAACTCGCTACATAAAGACCGTTCCATAATATCAAGCATTTCGTTAAATATGGTAGACACTGTACTTTGCGCCATTCCAATGAGGAACTCACATCCTACTCCTGATTGGTAACTACCACTACTTAAAATCTGTAACGTTGCACACAACTTTAAAATTGGCGGTATCGAAGCAACAGTTTTGCCCCATTTTAAGTGTAGTTTCTGTTCTACAAACTTAAAAGCTTCCTTCGTTAATCGAAACCTTTGTTTAAATCTATAGTATTAAATTAAAGAAATTATAGTTATAAGTACACATAAGTTTAAATAATTAAATAATGCATTACTTACATAACATCTTCAAGTTGCAAAGGATTACTATTATCTCTTAGTTGACGTCTAATGAGGCGAGTGTCACGAATTTCATGAAATTCTTCTTCATCGGAAGAGTCTGCTAATAAAAAATGCTCGATAAAATTCCTAAAACAAACAAAAATATAAGAATTCCCATACATTTTGTTCAAAAAAGAAAAGTAAAACTTTGACTTACATTTTTATAGCTCTATACGACTAGACTATAAACACTTTATGAGTAAATTACTTAAATAATATTTTAATCAAAATTTAATTAACGCAACCTTAATTACTTATTAAAACACTTTCCAAAATTTAACCTTATGCCAAACATAAAACCATAAACTAGTAAACAAATTGAAATTGTTTTTGACAGACAAGATATTTTGACAGTTTTAGAGAAAATGTACACTGAACTGAAAATTGCTTAATATTTTATACTAATAGCTCAATAATTTTACCGACCGGATTACATGATACGGTATCGTTACCGGTCGTTCTATCTGACGGTGAAATTTTATAAACGACCGGTATTTCCGACCGGATTTCATGATCCGGGCCCAGGCTTGACTCCGATCACAATACAAGATTCTAACATTTTTTTCTGGTTGATAAAAATAAAGTGAACCAAATATTTTTTCTAGTAGGAAATATGAGATGTGAATATATGATATTAAATTATTTGGTATGATTATTTGTATGTGATTTTTTTTTTTTTTGGTTCACAATTTTTTTTAAAACCTATGCATATCAATCAATACATTTCATTTTATTGTCTATCTCACCTCAATATATTAAAAATACGAGTATATAAAGTAAATAGCTGATTAATATTTGTTTCATGTACATACATATTAGCAAATATGATATTATCATTTTTGATATACAAATTTAGTTAATAGTATAGTGAGGTAAGATGCACATTATTGATAATTATAAATTTATTTGGAGAGAGATTTTAGAATTAAAAAATTAATAAAGCTACCAATATGTAAATTGGATTTTGTTGGTGATTTTAAAATATTTTTTTTATTTTCATGTCAAATTGAGTTTACTCATATCATAATTATCTTTTATCGTTTATCAAGGTAAATTATGGGTAAAATAAATTATGAGTCGAATAATATACGTTGATTTTTCGTATGAAATTTATATTTAGTTTAATAAATTAAATTATAATTTTATTAATGTTAATATAACAGTGTATTTAATTTAACTATTACGCCCATTAAATATTGGTTTACTTTTGCGCCTGGTTGCAGTGCACCATTTGCACCTATGACAAGACCGCCCCTGCCTCAAAGACACATATATGAGTCACGCAAGTTTCCCAAAAAACTCATATTACATATATGTGTCACAAATTACTGAAACTTTACATAGGTATAACTTTGGAATGGTTTGTGTTATGATTAATTTCTTTTCGCCGTAGTCTTTATGAGTATATGACACACATTTGTGTCACATGGTTTCAATGAGAAAGTTTTATTTATTGAAATATTTTCATATTTCGGGAAACCGAAACACACCGTCAGTGTATGTGTTTCTATGACGAGCAACACGACGTCAAAACTAATAGATTGTACAAAATACAAAATGTCACAAATCTCGTTCTGGCTAACATAAAAAAATTGTATAGCCCACCTCAAAACCTTTCATTAGATGAAGCTCTCCTGTTATGGCGAGGAAGACTATCATTCCAGCAGTATATACCGAATAAGAGGCACATGTACGGAATCAAATTCTATGAATTATGCAATCCCGACGGTTTTTTTATAAATATGATTATACTATATATACCGGAAGAGGCACGGAGTCTAACGAGAAAGGGCATGCATTTGGCGTTGTTGTTGAACTAATCAAGGAATATTTGGGTAAAGGTCATACGTTGTATATGGATAATTACTACTGCAGTATTGACCTGGCAGAGCACTTGGTGAATCATCAAACTTATATGTGTGTAAAATAAATTAAAGCCAGGACAAATTTCATGGCGGCGAAACCGCAAGAACATTATGGTGTTAAAATGTAAAGACAAGCGAGACGTTTTGATGATTTCTACCAAACATAATGCCGAGCTTATTAATTTAATAACAAAAAGAAACAAGGAAATAATAAAGCCAAAAATAGTAGCAGACTACAACGCTAATATGCCGGGGATCGATAGGACGGATCAAATGATTTTATATTATGCTTGCCCAAGGCGTTCAGAGCGATGGTACATGAAAGTGTTTTTTCACATACTGGACATAGCAATATGGAATTCGTGTTGGATATATAACAAACAAACCCAGCAGCGACAATTGCCACATCTAGAATTTAGAGGAAAAATTATAACCTCGTACTTAGGGGAGATTTTAGCGCGGCAAAAGTTAGGCTCTAACCGAAGGAGCTTCAACTTCAAAAACAGCACATTTCCCTATAGCATGGCCAACAGCCGCAGGAGGTGCCGCATGTGTTATAAAACTGGTAAAAGGGCTGCGAGTAAATACGTTTGTGACACATGCAAAGATGCTAAAGGCGAGATGATCGGTCTATGCCCATATCCATGCTTTCGGCTATGGCATACCCAATAAAAAATGTGAATTTTTGTTTTATAAACTGTAACTGATTTACGCTTATATAATTTATATGTAAATCATAATTAACTCTTTAGAAATATAAACCTAATATACTGAATTTTGCAATTTCTTGTACACCTTAAAATAATTTATGTTCCACCTCAACCTCATGTCACACATATGTATCCTTTTTATTGTAGAAATGAAAGACTTATGTCTCACATATGTGTCGTAGAAGCAATCAAAAACTCATGTCACATATATGTGACATGCCAGCTTTCCACAAACTCATGACCCATATAGGTGGCATAGAATTGTTAATATGTGAGTTTTTTCCGAACATCAAAAAATCGTTTGAGGGGCGAACGTATTATAGTAGACGTTGAGGTTGGGGGGGGGGATTAGTTTGTTGGATCTAAAACTAACTAAAAACGCCAACGGAATTGATGTGGATATTTTCCGTAAAGACACCAGTACCAATAGGTACATCACTTTAGACTCCTGCCCTGATCTATAGGTTAACAAAATTTCCCATCAGAAGAAAATTTTTTAAATGGTCACAGTACCGGATTTCCCGATGATTTAGCTAAAGCTAAATCATCGGGAAATCCAGTACTGTGACCATTTAAATTGAGTTTAAAAATAAAATTTTTCTGCGGAATCTGCTAACGTCGTGATTTCTATGGTTTATTCTGAACTAAAGGTCTTAAATAAATGGTAATAAATGGTTTGATAAGCATTTCCTGATACTAACTGAAAAAACTAAGTTTATGTGGTTTACAGTTTTTGGCATTACAGCTGATTAGGATCTTTCACAAGTAATATATCATAGTGCTTCTAACTGTACCTCTGTTAGTTGTCATACGGATTGTTAGAATATCGAGCTACTTAACTGTTTTATGAATCTTGGAATTCATTTGGAAAACGTATGTATCCAAGTTAAAAAGTTACTTAGCGTTCTTACCTCCTCCGTGATTTATGCCCTGTTTCTGTGTTGAAAATTACCTTTCTTGCTTTGGTATTGGCTAAATTGGAATATGGTTTGTCTTCGTAGGGTGGGTGTTATTCAACTACTTTAAAACCATTGTTCGTACAACAGAAAATGATTTTGCGAACTTTGTGAGGAAAAACAGATTGAAATCGTGTTGGCCTTTATTCAAGTCCACCTGTATTCGACCCTTACATCATTTGTATATTTATAAGGGCCTAACAGTATTTTTTTAACATAGTGGTCAGCATGTAATAAGAAATTATGTTCGATATAACTTTCGCGTCGTGTCCCAAACTTCGCTTCTCACAAAGTAAAAGTTCACTTTTAATATTTGTATCATAAATAATTATAATCAAAACTAGGAAAAATACTTAAATAATGCTTCTCGTTTTGCCATTTTTAGACACTCCCTAAACAAAATTTTTTGGCTTTGTAAGGAATTTAGAAATAATTCGGTAATGTCATCTCTATAAATTCATTAGTTAAAAAATAAAATTGAGCCTAAAACCGATAAAAATTATTTTAATTAAATAAAATAAAATTATTGTTTCTGAAGGGCCACTGCATCGTACCAAAAAAACTTATTTTTACCTAGTTTATTTTGTACATCGTTACATAGGGTACACTTAATTAATGAAAGGATGATTTGTATGAAATCGTGACGATATAATATTATAACACGATTTATAAATTGCACTATGATTTATATAATTATTCCATGATGTCATTGCCATGGAAACAATTGTTTTTCACACAGATTTTCGGTGATTTGTTTTTAGACAGCTCAACTCAAGCAAAGCGCTAGAGCGAAAGAGGTGCCTAATATCCTCGCTGTTGATATCTGTCAACAAATAGTAATTCGAAAAGAACTCAGTCGATTTTGACGAAACAAAGACAGACTAATAGACCTTGATCAAATAAGAAAAACAAGCTATGGCTAAGATCTCTTGGTGGTTGGATTCAAAAGTTATAGATGCGTAAATATTTCCTTCATAACACACTACACGTAATAAACTAAAACAATAAAAGTCATAGAATACTAGGTACTTTCAAAATTTTATGTTGCTTATGAAATAAATGAATGAAAATGGTTTTGTTTGTGTGGTTTTGTTTATTAAGACTGATTTACATTCAAAAATTTTAGCAGATGCAGATGTCAAATCAAAAATTCATTTTCTTTACACATAAGAAATAAATTTAAACAAAAAATGTCATTAACCAATACAAATAAATAGTAAGAAAAAACCCTAGTAGAAAAAACTCATCAGGTCTCGCATAAATAAACGGATCGAAGCACACATTCATTCTGTGTAAATAGATTTTTGACAAAGTGTTGAGTATCACGAATGCACAAATTCGTATATAACATTTAAGTTTAAATGAATCTGTGAAGAATGCATACATACAGTAAAATGAAATTTGTTCTGATGAGTCCACTAATGAGTTCGGTTTAAACTTTTCATTTGCTAATAAAAAAAGAAAAAAAACAATTTTTTCGGAAAAAAGTGTTGCAGTTTAAGGAAAAAAAACACGATGCCTATGATTAGTATGTGGCAATAATTCAAGTTTGTTTTTTTGGTGATTAAAAAAGGAAAGTTAAAATTTCAATTTCAAAAATTAATTTTAAAAGTTTTACTGCGCGTCGTTCATTCGGCATCCGTATACAATAATGGCGGTTTAGGATTCTTTTGTATTTAATTTTAAAATTCTTATAAATTTTGAGAGATAATTATTTAATTTTAGATTAATAAATGTTAATTTTAAACACTTTAATTTTTACGTTTATCAGCAGTCGGACCAAATAAATTAAAGCAGAATCTTTTAAATATCACAAACTTTCTTTATTTAAGTTATTCTTAAAAATAATTCAAACATGTTTATAATTCAGTATCGCAATAAAAAATAAAATAAAAAATAAGTATTTAAAGCTGTAAATAATAACTATAACATTAAAAGTTAATTGGTTTAAAAGTTTTTATTCTTAGCCTGTTTAGTAGGGAAGGATTTGTAACTCTAGTGAAAACGTGCAATTGCAATTTTTATTATTATTGTTGAAGGGCCCTGTGGGCGTCCAGTTACCTCGCACTATGACCTGAGAGATATTTTGTGCTTGTGCCTTTTAATGATGCCGGCCGCTACATACTGTCTCGGCTCATTGCTCTCCCTCCTAAATGTTTACTATGGTTTGTGCTTCTGCTAGAAAGACGGTAGCATTGGTACCCAAGGACGTCGAGAAGGTAGTCCCACTCCCGTATATTCCTGCCCCTCTCCCGTCTTCCGTTTTACTCTTAAGAGTTGCCGGGAATGGAAAGTCTGGAAAATGTTTTAAAAAAAAAAAAAAAAAACGTGTTTTTGGTTTTAAACAGTTTTTTGGTTAGTAAGAAATAAAGGTAAAATACTTACATATTAATTCTGATGAATGAAAAACAGTTTCGTATTTCCTTTTTTTCATTGATGGTATGAGTTACAAACTTATGGCAAATAAAAAACTAATACATATGTATTTGATATAAAAAAAACAAATAAAAAATATTTCCATGATAAAATAAAAATAAATAAAATATCTCCATTATGATTATACAAAATCAAAAAGTTTTAAAGTCTGCAACCTACTTTAATTAATTGCTGCGAAACGAAAACCAATTTAGCCGCCCTATTAGTTCCGAGTTTGTTTCTTATATCAGTTTGCGTTAATCCAAATTTAGAAAAAATCCTTTCTAAATAATATCCGAATAAAACGATTGCATCGATACCCACCATTCAAAATCTGTGAGCTGCTCACAATTTTTAAAATGTAAATCTCTCAATCATAAATGTTTTATGAAATTTATTGAAAAATTTAATTCAATAAAATCTATTGCCTTTTCTCTTTCGTCTGTAGTAATAACAGATTTTTTTGACTTAGGACTTTTGTATCTCTTTTGATATAATGTTTTAACAGTTTCATTTCCAGTTAAATGTGGCTCCAACCCTTTCCAGATCTCTACAGCGTCTGCTAATTTGCAGGTATTACTTTGTATTTTGTCAAGGCCACTGTAATTGGCTTCAATAAACCAACTATATATGCTCTGCCAATCTTTTCATGTTTACATCAATTCTTTAGGGGCGTCCGAAATGCGAATTTAAATGCACAATTTTTAATATGCTCATTTTTGGATTAATTGGATTTTTTGACAAAATCAAATTAATAAATCGATAAATATGGTTAATTAAAATATAAATTGACATCAAACAGATGTATTAAAAATGCACATAAAAACATGCTAAATGCACATTTTCCATTTCGGACGCACCCTATTTTTGCTGAAAAACATTAAATGCGCATTTAGCGAGGACACATTTAAAAAAACTACATGCAATGTAGTTTTTATGTGCATTTTTAACACGTTGTTTAATGTCAGTGGTGTGTCCGAAATGAGAATTTAAATGGACATTTTTTAAAATGCGCATTTTTTGATTAAATTAAATTACATTAAAATCATTAAATTAATTAAAATTAGTCAATACCAAATTAATAAATCGATAAATATGGTTAGTTAAAATATAAATTGACATCAAATAAATGTATCAAAAATGCACAGAAAAACTACATCGCATGTAGGTTTTTAAATGTGTTTTCGCTAAATGCACATTTTCCAATTCGGACGCACCTTTTTCTTTAATTAATTAATCGTATTTATCGATTTTTAATTTCAGAGTTGTCCAATTTAAATTAATTTAATGAAATTTAGTTTGATCCAGAAATGCGCATTTCGCAGTTCGGACGCACCCAAGTTGTTTCCTATATTTTCGATACATGTGGGAGCGTCCGAAATGAGAAATGTGCATTTAGCGAAGACACATTACAAAAGACTACATGCGATGTAGTTTTTATGTGCATTTTTAAGATGTTGTTTGATGTCAATTTATATTTAAATTAATCATAATTATTGATTTATTAATTAAAGTTGGCATAATTCAATTAATTTTATGATTATAGAGAAATTTAATTTGATCCAAAAATGTACATTTCGGACGCACCAATTGTATACAAGTAAAATATTGTTGGATTTATTATTTTTGGTTTATTATTTCATATTGTGTATATACAGGGCGACATCCAACACCACTAACACCAAAATACCAGTGTAACTTTATTTATATATATATATATATATATATATATATATATATATATATATATATATATATATATATATATATATATATATATATATGTGTGTGTGTGTGTGTGTGTGTATTGCGAGCACAGCTTGTATAGACATTTAGTTGGCACGAATGTGAAGTTTCTGACAAATTTCGACAAATTGAAAAACAAATATGTACACAAAATTTGTCGAAATAACAAAAAAATGTATATGTATCGGTAAAACAGTCGGCAAAAGCAATTTTAGATTTCAATGGTACTTAAAAAAGTATTTTAATAAATGTAATGATAAGATTATCTTTGAGTACCAGAATGGACTAAAAAAAATTCAAAAATGAATTTATAATTAAAAAAACTATATGATCAATTTATATAAAACCCAGTTTTCTCATGGACCAGGCATACATGATTAGTTAAGTAAAGGCATGCTCTACAAAATAAAATTAGCCCCATTTCCATACGATGGGGTTAGACCTTTTGTTATTGACTTGGTACTTAAGCGATTTTTATGAAATTAATCAAAATTAAGGGTTCACTTTAACGAGGATTGGCCAGCTCACAGAGATTTCGCAAGAACAAGGCATACCTGATTAGTTAGGTAAAGGCATGATCTATAAAACAAAATTAGCCCCATTTCCCTACGATGGGGTTAGACCTTTTGTTATTGACTTGGTACTTAAGCGATTTTTATTAAATTAATCAAAATTAGGGGTTCACTTTAACGCGGATTGGCCAGCTCACAGAGATTTCGCAAGAACAAGGCATACCTGATTAGTTAGGTAAAGGCATGCTCTAAAAAACAAAATAAGCGCTATTTCCATACGATGGGGTTAGACCTTTTGTTATTGACTTGGTACTTAAGTGATTTTTATGAAATTAATCAAAATTAGGGGTTCACTTTAACGCGGATTGGCCAGCTCACAGAGATTTTGCAAGAACAAGGCATACCTGATTAGTTAGGTAAAGGCATGCTCTAATCAGGTATGCCTTGTCCTTGCAAAGTCTCTGTGAGCTGGCCAATCTGCGTTAAAGTGAACCCCTAATTTTGATTAATTTTATAAAAATCACTTAAGTACCAAGTCAATAACAAAAGGTCTAACCCCATCGTATAGAAATGGGGATTATTTTATTTTATAGAGCATGCCTTTACCTAACTAATCAGGTATGCCTTGTCCTTGCGAAATATCTGTGAGCTGGCCAATCATCGATACAGTTTACAACTATTATTTGTAAAACAAATTTTTTCTACCAATTCCGTTGGTTTTACCGATTATTATTAAGAGAGAGTCAATTTATTTACTTACCATTTGTTTTATTAGCATAGCGAGGCTTCTTCGCAGTATATTGAAACCTTACATATTTTAATCACACATTTCGATTTACCATATTATTTTAGTGAAATAACTATTTTTTTGTCTACTGTAAAAAAAATTTACCAATACATATACAGTTTTTGTTATTTGTCGGAAACTACACATTCGTTAGTTGGCTTTGATGCATATAACAGTAAGAAAAACCTACATTTCAATTTTTATTTAAAACAACTGTTTAAAATAAAAAAAAACAAGGTGTTTTAAACAATGTAAATAAATAGTGTTTAAAACTTACCAACCCTGCCTGCAGGGCACACAGTTTACTAAAGGAAGGCTTAATAAAACTGGGTGGTGCCTCGTATCAACCTGTCAGCCATTGATCCATCGGCATAAGCTGTTCCACCTTAGACTAGGATTTTTTGTCAAGGATTTCTTCTTTAGCGCCGTTCTTTGACATGCGCCAAATGGGCAAAATGTGCCAAATGACTTCAGGTACCAGTTGCCACGAGGCAGCACGTACACTTGCTTACCTAATACATGACCAGAACAGATCACATGATGCCCACCCTACTGGAAGGTTACGGAGCTTGTAGATTAATCTACTCAACTTTGGTTCCCACAAACCACCGCGCAATTGCAATACTAAACTGGTTCCAATTCACGAGCCATTACGATTGAATTTCATTTTCATATTGCAATGACTCGTTTTCTTTACGTTTTATTATATTATAAAAAAATATTTTTTTTTTTTTTTGGTTTTTTAGTTTAATTTTTTTTTTTATTAATTTCTTAATTAAAAAAGCCCGGACGTTTCGACGGCACATCCAGTCATTTTCAAGGGTACAATCTATACTATAATTTTCAAGAAATTTTTTTTAGAACGGATGTTTTTCTATAAAGCACAATAATTAGAGTGAAACAGTTTGAAATTCAGAAGATCTATGTATAAAATTTTGTTATAATAATTAACCAAATACTTTGAAACTTCCTGGATATTTAACAAATTTTGAGATAAATTTTGATGTTTTTTGATGTAAATGCTTTACAAAATTAACCTTTTATTAAAATTTTGCTCCTTATTAAGTATCGCAGTGTCTTCTATATATAATAAGTGGTTACATCCACGTAGATGATTCGATACAGTGCTGTGTGAGGGTTTAAACTCGATCTCGATTGAGATTATCGGATGAGGTTTTTCATGATGTTCTAATTCAAAATGGTTATCCATGAAGTGTGGTTACTAGAGGTATTAGATAAAGGCTATCGACAAACATAGCAATTCGGAAAATATTGTGGAAAATACGCGTGAAAATCCAGATTTAATCGCTGAAAATAATCGCAAACTTTTCATTTCGGTCCCGTATGTTAAAATTTGGTCCGAAAAAATTAAAATTATTTTACAAAATTTTGATATACAACTTGTTGGTAGAGCATTTCAAAGTTTGGACATAATTTTATTCACTAAATTAAAAGACAAAATTCCTATAGAGTTACAATCAAATTTAATATATAAATTAAAATGTTCGTGTGGAAAAGAGTATGTGGGTCAAACTAAACAAAATTTTAAAAAACGGGTTCGTCAACATATCTAGGATTCTACGTACGAGTTTAAGCCGTCACACAGCAGTTTATCGAATCATTTACGTGAAAGTAATTAATCACTTTTTATCTATAGATGACGCTGAGATACTTGATAAGCAGCAAAATTTTAATAAAAGGTTAATTTTGGAAAGCATTTACATCAAAATTTATCTCAAAATTTGTTAAATATCCAGGAAGTTTCAAAGTATTTGTTAAATTATTACGACAACATTTAAATTATTGTTCTGTTATACTGATTATTTTATAAATTTCAAATTTAACTCTACATAGATACTTTAGAAAAACATTGGTTATAAAAAAATTTTCTTGGAAATTATAGTATAAATTGTACCCTTGCAAATGACGAGATGTGCCGTCGAAATGTCGGGGTTTTTTTTATTAAAAAATTAATAAAAAAATAAATTAAGCTAAAAAACCAAAAAAAAAAATTTTATTATAAACATAAAGCTTAAAAAAGTGAATTAAATATTATACAATACACTATTTTTGTACGATACACAAGCAATATCGATAGTCAATGGAATTTCTGGCAAATGACGTAAAATGGCTGACGCAATTTTTTTGCAACCGCGCTCATCTGTCACATTTAAATAAAAATTTTATCATTTAATTAAAATTACAGAAATCATGCTTAACAACTAAATTTATAAACTTATATGTATACTGTATACATACTCGTAATTTGTTTTATGTGCGCAAACCATTTGTTTGCAATTAAAACTAGACAAAAATCCATATCTTATACAATACATGGGTATAATTAATTTTTATTTAATTGGCACTATTTTTTAATAAAAATGTATTTTCATTAATTTTATTTTCGCTATGATTTCTTATGATACTCTCATACTAAGCTGTGCTACACAAGTAAAAAAAAATATCATCTTAAGACTTTGTGTTATGTGTTGGAAAATGTATAATTGTAAAAAAAAAAAAAATTCATTTAAAATCATATAAAAGTGTAAAAATATAATAAATTTGTCATTAAAACGAAACAAAATAAAAAAATAAAAATTGTGTAATCTTCATCACGATTATTATTATCATCACCATCATCATCATCATCATCAATCATCAATATCGCCATCATCATCGCCACATCATTGCCAAACATAGAAAATGGAAAATAAATATTTGCATATGTTAATGCATTTTCTGAATTCTGGATTTTTTTTTTCTACTTTTTACTTCTTATATATTTTATTATAGTAATTATTATTGCATATATTGCGCACAGAATTTTTTAAATATGTTGTATACAATATAGTCGTATGTACACATATGGATGTATGTAAAAAGATAGTTTTGTTTTATAAAGTATTTAAGTGGAAAAAAGAGGAGCCGGCATTTTATTATTTCTTCTATATATTGTATTATTTATTATTGATTACATTTAATTATTATGTTAAAGGGAATTAAAGTTGAATCAATATTTCAAGCAAACACTTTTAATCACTTTAAAATTTAATGAAGAAAATGGAATAAATTATCTGTTCTAATAATAGGTCTGTAAAGGTAATCGCAAATGATGATGGGCAATGTTTCCTCTAATTTTTCTGTGGCATGCCCGGCGATAACTGTTATATGAGCAAGACAGTTAAATGTAAAAAAATGTCGGGTGAAGTTAAAGACAAAATTTATTCTCAAATACACAAACAAAAAGTAATAAAAACGAGCATAATTTTCGATTTATTTTGTTGTTAAAAACGTCTTTCTCTACTAATTAGAGAGATATTTAGTAAAGACTTTAAATGTCCTTAACAAATGGGGCTAGTTTTGTCTATATCCATTGTGAACACGTGCATTTTACTTTCATCAAAATTATTTAAAACACTTTTGCCTATATCCAATATTTACTGTAATAAAATCTATCTCCTTCTTTTTCACTGTTTTATGTATGTATCATTAGGCATGTCCGTCTTTCTCCTATTGTGATGAAAAAAAAACAGTTATAGAGAAATAATATTTAGTGATAAGGTTCTAAAAAAGGATAGATCTATATATAATCAGAGCCTACTCTATAAATAAGAGCCTCCACATTGACTGTATTTTTTGCTAAGCTTAAAATAAAGTACATACAATTTTTTCTTTACTATGAAACTATATGGGAAAACGATTGTTTTCATTTACATTTTTAGTCTATAAGAATTATGAGCTTTTACGTTATTTTTATACGAAAGTGTTCATAAAACATGTAATTTTATTTGATTGAAAAATCGAATCATGAAAATGTTTATTTCTTAGTGAAAATCCTCTTGGAATATAAACTATTGCTAAACTTTTATGTAATGTTGTTGTTGTAAAATACGTCATAATAATAATAATGCTTTATTCATTGTATAAACCGTGGCTTTTGTACATCACACATATTTACGATAGCAGAAAATAACTTAAAATTAACAATAAATATTTCAATATCAATACTATATACAACAATGGACATATACAGGGTGTCCGGGTTTGGGATGCTGATCCGTCATGGGGTGATTCCTTGGTTCATTCTGAGAAACAAATCGTATGTAGAGGGGGATCCATTTTTGTTATCCTTTGAGATACAGGGTGTTTAAAAAATTTGGTTCAGAAAAAAAGTACACCCAAATATTAAACTGTAGCTTCCAAAATATTTATCGGAGAGCAACCAACTTAGTCTTATTTGGTTGGTAATCGTATAGGCTATTATTAAGGTTAAAGTGGTTATCTTGTATCTGCATCCGTTTGAGAGCTATGGTGATTTAAAGTAAAAAAAAAATATTTGTTTTTTTATAAAATCGAGTTTTTCTCAAAAAAACCGTTAAAATTTTTTCTTTTGTTTATTTAATTTTAATTTGTCATGATCTCCTCTACAATCCCCCAATACATTACTTGTACCCACGTACCATAGTTTTCTTCGTATTCCGTTTATTCTCAATCTAATTAAGAAATGTTATAGTGTTAATATTTTACCAATTTTATTTTGATCTGTAAAACAGTAGGCGATGATTATCAACTCATTTGTTTAAATGTTGAAAAAACAAAAACTAAATATTTTCAGATTCAGTCATTAGTTTCGAGATATTATCTAGTGTTGTATCAGTGTTGTGAATCAAAATTTTAATTAATTTAATAAAATTAATATTGGCACAGTTATGGCACAGTTCTCAGGTGAGGAGTACATTGATATCCATTGTTTACGGATTTTGCGATGGTAATGCAGCACGAGCTCGCAATGAATATCAACTCAGATTTTCAACACGTCGCATTCCTGACGCAAGAGTATTTATAAATATTCATAGGAGACTGCCAAATATCGTAACAAGATCGAATACCCGGGCTGAGCCCCATTCAGTCTCACCAAACCATTTGGATGTCGGCGAAGGTATAATCCGTAATGTAACAGCAAATCCTTCTATTAGCATAAGGAGGCTCGCTTTACAATTAAACGTCTCTCGCTATCGAATTCATCATGTATTGCACAAGGAAAATCTTCATTACCGATAGACCGCACTACAAGATTGGAGTTTTGTAATTTGTAGATGGAAAGGAATTTGGACAATGCAAGTTTTGTGAAACGTATCCTATGGACGGATGAATCTCAATTCACAAAAGATGGCATAACAAAGTTTCACAATCTACACACGTGGGCTGCTGAAAATCCTCATCCGAAAAAACAAATATAATTTCAGCACCGATTCAGTGTAAACGTATGGGGTGGTTAATTGGCGATAAATTAATTGGACCATTCATATTACCACCTAGATTAAATGGTGAACGTTATTTACAATTTTTACAAAACGATTTGCCACTCCTTTTTGATGATGTTCCCATTTTAAGTAGATTCTCGCATACATACCAACATGATGGTGCACCTTGTCACTACCATAATAATGTTAGGAATTTTTTTAACGAAAATTATCCAAATAATTGGATTGGAAGAAATGGTCCAAGTCATTGGCCGAAGGATGAAGGCGCTTGTATACTCCAAAGAAATTGAAACAAAAGAAGAACTTATACAACGAATACACACAGCAGCACAACAGATAAGGGAAGAATTACCAAGAATTGAAATAAAAAAGGCATACTTAAACGAATATTAGCATGTATTCAATCACAACGAGGACATTTTGAGCACCTTTTATAACTCCTCGACCCAAACTTTGTATTGAGGGACTGTAGATGAGATCATGACAAATTAAAATTAAATAAACAAAAGAAAAAATTTAACGGTTTTTTTTGAGAAAAACTCGATTTTATAAAAAACAAATATTTTTTTTTTTACTTTAAAACACCATAGCTCTCAAACGGATGCAGATTCAAGATAACCACTTAAACCTTAATAATAGCCTATACGATTACCAACCAAATAAGACTAAGTTATATTTTGGAAGTTACAGTTTAATATTTGGGTGTACTTTTTTCTGAACCAAATTTTTTAAACACCCTGTATCTCAAAGATATCAAAAATTGATCCCCCCTCCACATACGATTTGTTTCTCAGAATTAACCAAGGAATCACCCCATGACGGATCAGCATCCCAAACCCGGACACCCTGTATACATAATTAATTACAATATGTACAAGAACTTTGATATTAAATTACTAATTTAAACATAACCTTTTTAAATCTGTTAATAGAACTTATATTTTTTAATTCTGTAGGCAAACTGTTCCAAGTGATAATCGCATTTATTAATTCAGAGTTATTGTAAACATTAGTTCTACTAACTGACAAATTAACGTACCTAATTCTTCAACTATATCATTCACATCAGGATAAAAATAAAGATTTGACCAGTCTAACGAAAAGAAACAATTTACAAAATACTCATGATTGAGTGCTTTATAATCAGGAACAACCGTACATGAAATTTTATCTCTGGTACGACTGAACTTATAGCAGGTAAAAATCAAGTCATGATCAGAAATGGCAGGAACAGCAAGCTGCCTAAAAGAAATAATATTATGCTTATCAGCCTCATACAAAATTATCAAATCCAATAGGCTTTTATCCAATCTAGTCGGTTGTAAAGGTAAATAAAATAAATTATGTAAACTCAAGCAAGCACTTATTGTAGTTTATTGGTAATCAACATATTAAAGTTTAAATCACCACAACAAATAATTTTTCCATACTGAGATAAATATTCAGAAAAAATTGTTTGTTTAATATCATCAATACAAGCAGGAGGCGGGTTTATAAATAACCAAAATAAGAATTTTACCAAATCGCCCGACAAGCTCAGACGCCAAAACTTCAACCTTACCAAAGGCACCCGAGAACAATTTACTAACCCTCAAAGTAGACCTAAAATAAATACCAACACCATCCCATCGCTTATTATTAATACGATCAAAACGTATTAGTTTATAATTATTGATAAGGAGCGACTTGTTTTTTAATTTTGCTGTTAATAAGAGTTTCAGTTAAAGCAAGAAAATCAAATTTGTATAACTCTAACAGACTAGTAATTTCATTAAAATGTTTAACCAAACTACGGACATTTAAATGGCCAAATTTTATAGAACAATTTCCATTTACCTGGAGATTATCACTTGGAACAATTTTACTACAAAACAAGTTGTTAGAATTTAACGTGTTGTACTGTTGGCTGCAGTGGTTGCCCGAAACTTCACTTGTGGAGGCAATGCTGTCCGAAAATTTATAGTACTAAATTCCCGAATGTGTACATCAGTCGGCCAAGTATTTGGATCAAGAGCCTTTACCCGTAAATCTGCTTTTATCCCCAATTTGTAGCAAACAAACTCCAGCGATTCAATGTTGCGTTCTTTGGGAATAAGTTTAAATATTTTGCAGTCCTCAACCTCCAAGCATGTTTCAGCCATACTAGATATATCATTTTCATTAGTATGAGGTTCAAATTTGGAAAGGTGTAACCATACTGTCGGTTCAATGACCTTTACCCCAAAATTTTCGGCAAACTATCTGGTACCACAAATCGATTTTCTGTCCCGATGTTGACGATTTTTGTTTTCAACGGCTCATTGAAAAGTTCACCGTCAAACGTAGTCAAGTCAATGGTATGCAGGTCCAGATACAATTGCAGAATTTGTAAGCGCAGGCATCATATTACTTTACATCCAGAGTCCACAACCGATGATAAAGTCCATAACCGAGATGATGATGAAACCGATGTTATTGCTTCTAAATCAACCACCAATTACAACGCCATGATGAATTCCAAACACTCGTTAATTGAGACGCAAGGAATATTACCAACGGCAATGGTTTTAATATCAGATAAGTTTGGAAGGCAGCATAGATATCGAGTTTTGCTTGATTCAGGTTCGCAGTGTTCTTTTGTATCCGAAAATTGTATGCAGCGCTTGCAAATAAAACGCCAGAGAGCTAATGTGAATATAACTGGAATAACATCTGGTTCGGTAATATCGAGAGGCAAAGCTTGTATATTGATGAGATCATTACACGATTCTAACATAGAGATAGAGGTGAATGCGTTAATAATAAACCAGCTACCATCCAGACTACCGAGGTACAAAATTGCTGTGAATGATAGATGTATATTTGAACAAATTGAACTAGCTGATCCTGATTTCGACGAGCCAGCTCCAATAGATATTTTGATTGAGGCTGATAAATTCTTCGCAATCCTTGAAAGCCAACAAAGACATTTAAATTCAATTACCCTGCAGAAAACTGTGTTTGGTTGGATAGTATCTGGGCAAGCAAAATCTATACCAACTGGCGGATCAACTAGTTATATGGCTCTTAATATTCAAATTGACATAGACGTGGATCAAACATTGCGAAGATTCTGGGAGATTGACGAAATGTTGAATGTTAACCTGCTTTCTCCAGATGATACCGAATGCGAGGAGTTTTACGATAAAATGCACAGAAGACAACAGGATGGAAGATATATAGTAAAACTTCCCTTTAAAAAACCGTCGCAAGAATTAGGTAATTCAGTAAATGTGGCAACTCGTCGATTTATGGCACTTGAACGCAAGTTATCAAGCGATGCAGCATTACAAGAACAGTACGTGCAGCAAGTCAGGGAATATATTGATATCGGGCATGCAGTAGAGATTCCTCAAAAGGAGCTTTATTTAAGTGAATCATGCATGTTTTACCTACCGCATCATTCTGTAACTAAGGAAACCAGCAGCACTACAAAGGTTCGAGTCGTATTCGATGGTTCGAGCAAGACATCAACTGGTATTTCTTTAAACAGCAAACTGATGATTGGGCCGACCCTTCAGCCAACGTTATGGACTACAGTGATGACATTTCGATGTCATCGAATCGCGATAACTGCCGATGTAGAAAATATGTATCGGCAGGTCCTAGTCGCTTCAGAGGATACCGACTATCAACGAATACTCTGGTGAGAGAGACCTTATGAAAAATTGCGGCATTACAAATTAAACAGGGTTACATTTGGACTAGCATGTTCGGTATATTTAACTATCCGTACTCTTCAACAGCTAGCACGTGACGTAGGAGATGAAAATGTAACTCAAAATATTTTAAGTGACTTCTACTTGGATGATCTACTATCTGGCTCACAGGACATACAAGGTGCAGCTCGACTAAAAAATGACATTACAAATGTATTAAAGCAAGGAGGTTTTCAATTGAGAAAATGGCAATCAAACGTCTAATCATTATGTGATGCAGCACACACCGGGACTACCACAAATTTATGCAGTGAAAGTAATACCTCAGCTGTTATGATCCTAGGGTTACATTGGCCTCCTGATAACGACATACTCACCTTCAAAGTCAGGTCATATCTGAAGCCTCGTGAGTGTTCGATCCATTAGGATTTCTATCTCCGTCGATTCTCCTGTTAAATATATTGTTTCAACACCTCTGGTTTTTAAAGTTGGATTGGGACGACAAGCTGCCTGACTATTATGAAAGAGTTTATAAAAATGTGAGAGAAGAATTCACATATTTCCAAGACATGAAAATACAGCGATTCACAAATCATTACCAAACTATACAAATACATGGATTCGCCGATGCGAGTGAGGTGGCTTATTGCGCGGTTGAATACAGTAGAACGGTGAGCGAAAATGGAGAAATCATAATAAACTTTTTGACATCTAAGACAAAAGTTGCTCCGGTGAAGAAGATTTCAGTTCCCAGGCTTGAATTGTGTGCAGCATATTTGTTAGCTAAACTTATGTATACGGTGAAAGAGACAGTGGCACCCAATTCAGTATGTTACGCGTGGACCGACTCAGCCATTGTCTTAGCTTGGTTGTCTACGTACCCTGCCAGATGGAAGACATTTGTCTCAAACCGCACCAGCCAAATACTAGAAAAATTCCCACGACAACACTGGGCACATGTTAACTCTACCGACAACCCAGCAGATCATGGTTCGAGAGGAGTATTCCCACAAAAGCTTATACACCTTCAGCAATGGTGGAATGGACCTTGTTGGCTAAAGCTTCCTGAAAGTTGTTGGCCTACAAAATATTCTAAATCAACATCCGATGAAACTGCAATTGAAGTAGAGACTAGAAAGAATAATTTACCGACATATGCGTTTCAAGCAATTGTTCAAAACAATTGGTTAGACAATATTTTTGAGAGAGGTTCGAGACTTCTAAAAGTATTTCGAGTGGTGGCATATGTAAAGCGCTACATTTCAAATTCAAGAGTAAATAATGCATCATTAAGAAATACAGGTGAATTAAATGCAAATGAGGTGGAAGATGCTAGAATTACATGCATTAGATGGGTGCAAAATAGTGAATATAATGAGGATATTTCTAACTTGAGAAGAAATGAAACAGTCGCTAATAGCTCAAAGTTGATATCGTTAGCACCATTTATAGATGCAATTGGGGTACTGAGAGTTGGTGGGCGATTATTCAATTCAGATTCAGACTATGATAATAAACATCCAGTCATATTACCTTCAAACCATGTTTTTACTGAAAGGCTAATATGGGAAACCCACCATAAAAATCTTCATGCAGGTCCCACACTGACAAGCAATCTTATACGTCAGAAATATTGGATAGTTAAAGGACAATCGAGAATTAAGTCAATATTAAAAAATTGTGATTCCTGTGCAAAGTACGCGCGTAAAACCAGTATTCAATTAATGGGAAACTTACCGGCCGACCGAATAAAACCGACGAGACCATTTACAAATTGTGGGATCGATTTCGCAGGCCCGCTCTATTTCGCAACAAAGAAGGGAATAGGTGGTACAAATCCAATAAAGGGGTACCTGTGTATATTTGTATGCCTCTCTGTCAAGGCTATTCATATAGAGCCAGTGAGTGGTCTAACTAGCAACGCATTTTTGGCAGCATTACGACTTTTTACGACTAGAAGAGGTGTCCCGAAAAAGATATACACCGATAATGGGACTAATTTTATCGGCGCAAGGCGAATTTTGCATGATGCCTATAAACTTATAAAAAATGTTAATAATGATTATATAATTTCAGAATACTTAAGTGAAAACAGAATAGAGTGGCATTTTATTCCTCCGGCATCGCCTCATTTTGGCGGGCTATGGGAATCAGCCGTCAAATCCGTAAAAACACATCTCTTCAAATCAGTTTCTAATGTGAATCTCACTTTCGAACAAATGGCAACACTTTTATGTCAAATAGAAAGCATCCTAAATTCACAGCCAATATGTGCAACTTCAACCGATGATGACTTCGAAGCACTTACTCCGGCTCATTTCTTAATCGGTACATCCACGGGTTCGATTCCTGAAAACCAAATAACTTCGGCTGATTCTACATTATCCAGATGGCAGAGAATACAAGCGAGAACTCAAACATTCTGGAGAAAATATTACATGGATTATGTAAACAATCTTCAACAGCGACATAAGTGGCAAAAACCGATGCCAAGTATTGAAGTAGGTGATATAGTCCTAATAAAAGAAGACAATGTTCCAGTATGCAAATGGCTACTCGGACGAGTCCTACACACACATCCCGGTGACGATAACTTAGTAACCGTAGCAACTATTAAAACTGCAAATTCAACACTGAAACGCCCAATTGTTAAATTATGCAAGCTTCCTGTTGGTTAACGATGAGATCGTTAACGGTGGCGGAGTATGTTAAGAATGATCCAGCTCCACAAGATTAGCTAAAAGAAACACAAAGAATCAACAAAGTACGATTAATATTTTATATTTAACTTATCTGAACAAGCCATCAGCTAATCTGTCACTTCTTCAAAGTAGACATCGTTCCATTATTATTGTATCTAAAATTAATTAAAATTTGGATTTTGTATTATTATAATTACATTTTTATAAATAATTTTAAAAATAACTTACCACAATTGAATTGTATACAATATTCTGACATTTTGACACTTTTATTTATGCCTAAATAATTAGTATAATTTATTAATCCCCAACGTTTTTATGCCTAATAATTGAAATTGTTCATAAATTTATAGTAAATTTTGTAAAAAATTTAAAAAAAAATAAATAAATTTGTAAAATCATTAGTAGAAAAACAGCGAGCACAGTTTAACTAATAAAAAAAAAAAGATATATATATATATATATATACAGTGATAAAAAATACAGCGATTGCATTTTATTAAACTTACTTACCTACTTACCCGAAATTACCTTGGACACGATAATATACCGCTAATATTATATTTTGACCCTGCATTAATAAATTGGAAACGAGAAGATACCGCAATACTATTTTGGACCACGCACATTCTTTGGGCACGAGATTTTGCTACACATATTTTGTTACGTGAAGGAAGCATTAAGAGCATCAGCGATACACCACTGGCAATACAATTTTCTACTCATATTGGATTTAGGAATTGGAATTTGGGAACAGCGATTTCAACGGACACCGTTAAATTACCAACCAAATCCAAAGGTTAAACAGGTCTAAAACAAATTTCGGCGGAGGGGCAGTAATGTTGTGGGGAGCTTTTTACTATGGTGGGAAGCTACCAATTTGCTTTATATTCCCCCGAATGAATTCAAACATTTACATTGATTTGTTAGAAGACGTTTTGATCACTTTTATTGACGATAACAACGACATTGATTTTATTTTCCTATAAGAAAATGCTTCCATCCATGTATCAAAGCAATCAATGGAGCGGTTTCGTCAAAAACAAATAAATGCTTTTGATTGGCCTGCATGTAGTCCCGATTGTAATCCGATAGAGAATTTATGGGGCACACTTGCAGTGACGGTCAATGAACTAAAGTGCGTTAAGAGCTGTTGGGGAGAAATTGAGGTAGAAACTTTAAAAAACTTGTCAAATTCAATGCCAGAGCGAATATTTGAAGTCATTAAACAATAAGGGCGTCATACGAAATACCAATTTAAAACTTTCTTTATTATTATGTAGATATTTTCTGATAAATTTAAAGTATTCCTATACTAATATTTAAGGAATTTGTAGTATTTTTTTAAACTGGATTAATATTAGAAATATCTTAATTTTTTTGCTTTGATGCGAATATTTACTGTTGATAAAATAAACAATTTTATTTAAAAAAAAATCATAGGGATCTGTTTATTTTATTATTTAATAAAATATCAATTGTTGTTCTTATACGAATATTTATCACTGTAGAACTAATTATATGAACGAAATCTCCAGCCAAATATGTAAACCAAATAACAAATGTTAGATGTTTCACTCTTACCAGACTAAAACTCAAATTTTCTCTGTTTAAATTTTTTAATATTTAATAGTTTTTTTTATGTATTATAACACTGAATTCGTAGGGTAATGTTTTACGTATGTACATTTTTTTTGTTCAGTCATCCTCAGTTAATCCATCAGATCCTTATTTTCAACCATGCTACAAGTAATTTTCAGAATTTTATAAAACTTCAGTAAAGATTTCCTCAGTTACTAGGAACATTTTTGCATTTGTAAATGCCAACTGTTAGCCACCCAAAAAACCAATCAAAAATGCGGAAGGTTCATGTATTTAGTAATGTTTGTTTCCTAGCTCTAGCTATGTTGTTGTATCGACTATCTGTGCCAAATAACTTGGGACCATCCTTGTATTGTGAATGTGATTGACGCTTTATACGCGTATGTGTTGGGCCCGCTTTGTTGATACAAATTTTGATTAACGGTTCTCAGAAATATTGAGTGTCTATGTAAGTTGTGATTGGTGCTACAGTTGTTTAGCTCATTTTTGTTAATACAGGTTTGAATTAACGGTTGACAAGAACCGTGCATGTGCATGCTGTGTAAATTCCTGTGGAATTAAGTTGACTTGAGTCCAACATATGTGATACAAATTTTAAATTAATCTGTATATTGGGATTATTGCTGTATGAGTGGTAATAATCAAAAAATACGGATAGTCTTAAAAATATTGCCACAGATAATGGATAAAATGCCAATCTGATATTCAAATATCCGATTTAACCCTATGATTATTTAGAGCCTTTCACAGCACATAGTTTTTTAAAGCTAATTACTTTAGTTATTAGGAATGGCTCGACTAAACGTAAGCGCGAGTACTAAAATTTAATTTACTAAAATATTTAATTGATTAGTTCTCTAATTAGTTATTTAGTACAATATTACCGGATTAAATTTTTTGAATATTTCTTTGCCACCTCCTACGGACTGTGATGGCGCTTAGAGCCCGAATCACTCTCAGTGCTGGTTATGTTTCAACTCATTTTTTGAAAAATATCTACTGTAGTATAGAAATCGTTTCAGGTGTAAAATGATAACGCAGAATGTGTTAAATTTTCATATAAATATTGTTAATTTATTCCGTGTAACTTTATAATAAATTGGTGGGCAGCGATTTTTATTCCCGGCGTACAATGGTGAAATTAAATATTAACCACCGTGATGTACTGATGGGGAAATACACGCCCAATTTTTACTGTAATATGACCGTAAATAATACGTGACCATAAAACACAAAACAAGAAATTTTTACGTGTATTAATTCGATGATAAATTCAAAACCGTGTCACTGGAAAAGTATTTTCAGAATTTATAATGAATTAGTTCGTGTTTATGTTGGCAAAATTTAGATGGCATTCCGATTGCTAAACGAAAATTTAAAATAAATGTTGTGAATATATTCTGTTTCAAAATATATTTATTTGTTTTAATTAAAAAAGTTTATCTCATATTTTCTAACAATACATTTAATGGAATTTCATTAATTAAAATCGTTTATTCATATTTATTTATTTATTTATATTAACCAACAGAAACTATGCCGCTAATTAATTTAAAAATCTGCAACTAGCATCGCTCTGGCAAACTTTGTTCACATCTCTAAAGGCTGATCTAATTTACGCATCTTCATAGGAAGGAAGATTTATAATATTTTGCCAATTGGGTAAATTTACATAAAAATTACATAATTTAAATTTTATAGCCATATACACATGTATATACAAAATTTCTCTTATACACTTTCAATTCGTTTAATAATAGTCATAAGAAGGATTCTAGACAATCACAGCATTAATTATAATTATTAATTATTTATTTATTGTGCATATATAATTTACATAGTTTTCGGCATACCCTATTTTGAGCATCAGTATATTCCAAGATAGATATTGATAGACATAGGCTAAATGAAAGTTGACAATCAAAATGAATTCCTAAATCAGTAATTTCAAAGACTCTAGGCAAAATAATATTACAAATTTTATGCGAAAAATACAGAGGATTTTTATTCCTATGACAACGGGTATTTATTTTTGCTCTCTACGTGGAGTTCTATGGTACAAAAAAAATTGCTGTAAATCAAAACAAAATGATTTACAGCAATTTTGTGCGTACTATGGGAAAATATTATTGATGTTTTTGTTGATGTAAATCAATTTTGAGAAATTGAGATTTTTTGGTAAATTTTTCTTCCAGCAAAACTAATACCAACAAAGATAATTGTCAAATATAAAAATAATAAACAAGCGTGACGCCATTTTTAAAATTTGTGATTCGCATTCGCAAATATTGTGTTGTATGAATTTGTGATTATTAGCTGTGTTTGATAAAATTAAAATTAAATTGTTTTTTAACTGTTAAAATCGCCATTTTTAAATTTGTCATTCGTAAAATATTGCTTCTTGTGAATTTGCGATTATTAGCTGTGTTTTTTTTTAAATTAAATTTAAATCGTTTTTTTTTCTGTTAAAATTGCCATTTCTAAAATTTGTCATTCGTAAAATATTGCGTCTTGTGCGTCTTCATCTTCATATTCATCGTCGTCTTCCAACTCATCATTTATGAGATTAATATTATCTTCTTCAGACGATGAAGACTTGGCTGCAATAAATAAAAATCTCTTTATACGAGAACCGCAGCATTGTGTGCAAAATTTTGTCGAGAGCGTGGTTAACGATTACACCGAAAAAGAAGTAAGTGGTAAAAATTTACTTTATAAAAAATTTGGGCTAAAATGAATAAATTTATGTAAATATTTTGTATTAATAGTTTCGAAGTCATTTTCGTGTATCGAGGAAAGTGTCAGACCACTTAAGTTACACTACAAAATTTCTAAATACTTCAAGGCCAAATTAAGTGGTGGAAGAAAGGGTAAAAGTGCAGAATCGCAATGTTTGGCTTTCTTATGGTAATAATTTATTTTATCTTCAAAACATTTCAAAAATAATTAACTTGAAAATTATTTTAAGGTTTGCTGGTAACAAGGAAGCTACAGGGAAGTAGCAAATCTAATTGGCATTGCAAAGTCTGCCGCTCACAGGAACCTTACAAATTTTATGGAGTTCTTGTTCGATATTTCGACAGCGCACATAAAATTCCCAACAACGGATAATAAAAAGGCTGATAAAGCCAGGGACTTTCCGCAGCTAATGCAATATAATAGTTAACTGGTTTGAAAACTATAAAATTTGTAAAATTTCAGCTCACTAGTTTTCCGAATGTCATTGGCTGCATAGATGGATGCTACGTATATGTACATCAGGAAACCTGTAAATAAAGTCAAATCAACATACGTAAATCGGCATGGGCTGATTTCTTTGACATTGCAAGGGATATGCGATGCGGACAAAAAATTTCTTAATGTGTGTATTGGATCGCCAAACTTCCGGCAATATGTGGGGACCAGTATCATGTTTTGGGAGATGCTGCTTATCCTTATCCTTATACCAAAATAAAATTAAATGTAATAAAAAGCACTGCCAAACGAGAGTTAAAATCGAAAATACGTTTGGGCTTCTCAAGCAGTGGTTTCGGCAGCTCATGCGCTTGGACTTCTTCGCAGTGGAGAGGATGTGCAAATTTGTGCTATTGAGAACGACGACTTATTTATTTATTTTATTTTTATTCATCCAACCATTAATTACATAACATTAAATTACAAAAAAATGAGTACACTATTTATAAAAACTAAAATATATTATACAATAGTAAATTAATAATTAATTTAATATATAAAAGTCCAAAACTATTGACGAAATAACTTAAAAAGTACTAATAATGTCAAATTAAAATGGATGGAGTTAGGTAGCTTCCGTGATCATAAACGATCAGTATTGGAAACCCCCTATCGTAAGCTTAGATAATAGTTAATGTTTGTTGTTGGGTACAACAAATAAAAAAAAGGGAAAAAATAGAAAATAAATTTACAAAATAGCTAGCATATTCAATTTATCGTCATTCATCAAACTAACACTGTAAACAAAGATTCAATGTCAGTAATATTAAACAACCAATTCTTCATTTCATTTAAAAATTTGGACGTAACGGTAATTTCTTTGATATTTAGAGGCAACTTATTAAAAATTACTTATGGGCGGATGGGCAATCCAGTGACGAACCTCATATTGCAGGAGGTATAAGCTCTACGCTAGAAGGTGCCACATCAACCGATAATGTAAATTTATCTGAAGCTATACTAAAGCATAAGGGAAAAACGAAGCGTATTATAATTACAAATTGTTTTTAGATTATTTTAATTCCACTGTTATTTAAAAAAAAATCCTAAACAATAACAATAAATATAAACATTAGAATTTAATCCTTTTTTATTTCTACTATTGCCGCCAACATTGCCATTTTCTCTCTATGCCTTTTTTCCTTGGTATCTTCTTTTCGTTGATTTGTCTTTTCTTTTTTGTCTGACATTTCTTTAAAAAACTCCTCCATTTTCTTATTTTTTGCTAGTTTAGCAGCCAAACATTTTTCGCATAATGTCTCTTGCACCATCTTTTTAACTCGTTTTTTTGGTGGGGGAGTTTTTTCAAGAGTTGTTGGTGCAACTGAATTTGATGTGGTTGGTACCGATAGTGCTAGTCGCGATTCGACGTTAGCAGAATAAGTCGAAGGTATCTGCGATGTACTTGAATTTATTTCTGCATGCCTTTTGTTTGTTACATAGCTCGGTGTAATCAAACATTCGGGAAGTAGGGAATCATCTGTTGCAATTATCTCGCTGATTTCTTCCTCGAACTCCGTTGGAATGTGCGGCCTCCCACTTGTCCCATTGTTGTCAATGTTTTTTTTTCGTCTTTTCATGACACACCTCTACCTTGTCTCGACTTGCCACGCTGAAAAAGACACATTATAGTTCTTATTTATTTCGCTTGAAAGGAAAAGCCATATATTTTTTTTTTCTTAAATTTTTTCATTGGACCAACGTTTGAAAAATTATCGACGTAGAGCTCCAGCAAAAACCGGGTTTGCCCGTCAGTCTATTTAATAGACTCTTTTGCCGCTAAAATAAAATAAAAAATTAATTTTTGCTGCAATTTCGTAGTAAGGGCTACTGTACCACTCTCATTTCCTAATGGTTCCGGATCCTCCTCGATGTACTGGCTGTAGTCAATTTCGACATGATGTTGACCGATTTCGGGTCGCTGTATGACATTATTTGGAACTGAAATAACAATTTTTAATATATTTTGTTTTGTGAAATTAAATTAGAAAATTCGTGTTTACTTTCTTGGTATATTTTATCAGCTGTTGCGTTTAATCCATAGAATGCGGCAACTTCTTCATAAACGCCTTTCATGACGACACCATCTAAAAATTATAATTTATTGGTGAACAATTGTATACATGAATTCTAATTAATCTTAATTAAATGTTTTATAATCCTTACCTGTTAAACGCTCAAGTAAAACCATGCCACCGTCCAATATAACGATATTATTTTCGACTGAACTACTAAATTGACTGTTTCCATAACCAAATATTAAATTTTTCGACTTTTCGAAATAAAAACACAAAAAAATAACGCACTGAGAAACAACTGCTTTTTGTTTTTTTCAAATCAAAAATAGTTATTTTTATTGTTACCAACACAACGATGAAAAACATCATTTTGCGTTTAGGTTCTATGGGACACTTTCAAAATTGCTATATTTCAAAAATCCCTTAGAACTCGACATAAAAATCATATTTAACCTTTTCATTAAAACTTTTTATGATACTTTATTGAAACTTGCATCTAAATAAAACCATATGAAATGAACCGACATTAAAACCGTTGAGGTTCGAGAAATCATCTTCGAGTTTAATAATATTTAATACCTTCGATAAACAATTAAGTAATCAAAGTTTATTAAACAAGCGTCAAGTCGATAAAAAGATTGCGGTTTTCGATAAAACTAAAGTTGTCTACATCGGGCAATGTCACATTTGAAGTGAATATATCTAATATATTTTTCTAATATATTTTTAAAATCTAATATATTTTTCTATGAAAATGCTATCAAAGTTCAATTTTTTAAGCTATCGAATGCAAAGATAAACGGACTGTGCCAAAAAAAACAAATCTGTTACGAGACGGGAGTCTATAGTTAAATGGGAATAAAACAAAATGTTAAGTTTCCTTGAACCCTATTTCGCGACAGAAACATAAGTTAAACGAGATACTTGAGTTCTTACTTATGAATAAATATCTGGCAAACATTTTTTCAATTAATTTTGTGTTTTTGTAGCCAAAAACCCAACAAATTAATGTACCAAAAAATACTGATGGAATCTGAGTCTACAACATCCTGAGATATTACATTAATACTTACTGAGTTCTTATTGTGGTCTTTGGTTTGCCTTTTTTCCATTCACTGGTTTAAAAAGAACACAAATAATTTTCTTGAGAAAAATTATTATTATTAATTAATTATTTGTTTAAACAAAGTTTGTTGGTCTAATTATTTGTTTCTGCCAACCTCTTTGATGAAATAATTGTCCAAGTGATATCTAATCACAATAGCATCAAATGTAAAAGGACTATTATTTGAAGACTGGCGAGAAATATCCAAGAGATTTTTCGGCTTAATCGAATTTCTCTAACGGCTGAATATATATCCGGTTCAATCACATTCACCATTTAATCGAGCTCGACTCAGAGCATAATTAAAAATTTCCTTTTTTATGCGGTTTACGTTATCAGTACTGCGATTTTGTTGTGTACATGGGAATTTACTCACATGAAGTTTTGTATACGTACACCATGTATAGTATAAAATATTAATACTGTTTGTTGTCATTTATTTTATTTGTGTTCGTGTGGTATTTGTGTAAGCATCAACAATTGTTGAATCGGGTAAAAGCGGTTCAAATTTTTGGTCCTTTTCCTCCCGTATTGACATTTTAAAATACGTTTTAGTTTTAATTTTTTTTTTTATATATTAATACTACCATTAATCGTTCGAATATTGTATATTTAATTCCATGTAACCATTGCCAATTGAAATACATCGGTACCACGAAACAATTATTAAAAAAACGAATTTCACGACATAAATCGGACGTCAAACCACCTATCAGAAATTCTCAAGCTATTCATCCAGCCGTTAGGAAAATATATGAAAATTTGTAATTGGGTGAAAATGAAAAAATAGACAACATGGAACAATCACATCGAGGATTTATTAATTATGTCCGACAGCACTTCAATAATGACGTCTGTCTCACCATCAAGAAATATGTGTATGACGGTAAACCGAAAATTGGGCCTGTGTTTTCTAATTAAATTATTAATAACGTGAATTGCCTGTTCACAAATACAGAACCGAATATGCCATTCAATAATAAAATTCAAAATTTATTGAAAAATTTTAAAAGAAAAATCCTGAATGTCGAAATTGAAGTTACGTTTTGAAAAATAAAAGATTTCAATCGTATTATTTCGGCCCCACAAATACGAACTGAACCAATTAAATTTAGACCGACCGTTTCTCCAAGAATTTTATGCTACACAGGATCAATTATTTGGTAAATTACTAAATTCTTTTTTAAACGTTGTAAATAGGAAGTTCGATGCCATACGCAATCATCAAAATCGCACTTTTGATATTGCACACCATAATGCGTGCCGAAACATAAGTAATGTTGACGTTCCAAACGAAGTTTCGGATATTGTGAGCTTGGGACCAACATTTAATTTGCCATTTTTTAATAAGGAAGATATTCCGGCGTTTAAAATTTTGGCTCAAACAGAATCAAGAATTCAAGAAATTAATGGTGAACATCAACAAAACGTCGCAAGGTTTCAAGTTTGCAATGTTCTTCTTATATATTTCATGTCGCGGAATTGTATCCTAACAATGAAAGAAAAACGTTTAAAACATTTGACAATTGAAACAAAAAATTGTTTTGAGACATAAAGGAAATATGTCGGTGATAATGTTAAGATCAGAGTATGAGGACAAAATTAAAAATTTGATGAGCGATCAAAATACATACAAAACATTAAACAGGGACCCCACACTTTCACTACAAAATTTGAACAACAACAAAATTGAAAATTTATTTTTAGGCGATCATATTGACCGGGAAACTAAGACTAAGTTTACGACCTACTCTTCAGTTGTGCTTAAATTATATGGACTTACTATAATCCATAAACCGGATAATCCACTTAGGCCTATTGTATGTTTCATAAATAGCCCTACATATAAAACATCAAAATATTTAGCTGAAACGTTGAAAACTTCAATTGATAATCGGAGGTACAATTGTAAAAATTCGTACGAACTAGTAGATTTCGTAAAACAACAAAATATTCCAAATCACTATGTATTAATAAGCTTTTTCCTTGTTCACAGGTGGTCAATGATAGAACCACATACCAGAATACCCAAAATAAAATTTTTAGATATTCTAGAATTTTGTTTAAAATCAGGATATTTCAGCCTGTTTAACAGCTACTTTAAACAAATAAATGGTGTTGCAATGGGTTCGCCTCTATCTCCAGTAGTGGCTGATGTTGTAATGACTTGACACCGTCTTGAGCTCAATTTATTTTAATATTTTATTTATTAAAAAATACATCGATGATTTATTGTTGTGTGTACCTGATGATAAAATTGTTTGTATACTTTCAAAATTTAATAGTAATCGTTTTGGTTTAGAATTTACTTTAGAAATGGAAGCGGATAATAAATTACCTTTTTTGGACACAATATTAGTTCGGAAGAATAACGGTCAAATTGATACTATTTGTTACGCGAAAAATTTATCGTCCGGTCGAATTCTTAATTTTAATAGTTTTCACCCTTTAAGTCAGTGAATTAATACGGCGTTTGGTTTCGTATACCAAGTTAAAAAATTAACCACAGATGTCAGTATGTCACAGTTGATACCAATCAAATTATAAGGGATTATCTGATCAATAATAAATACCTATACCCGAAATATTTGATCAACAAATTAATTAATCAGTTTGATCAAACTAACAGTGGACAAATGGTTAGTACGGTCGGTACCAATAACAATGTTCATCAAAATTTAATATATAAATCAATTTATTACATTAAAAATCTCAGTGAGCAAATTTCCAGCACATTGCACAAATTCAATATAAATTATAAAATTACATTTTCAGCGGCTAACTCTATTCGTAACATCTTTAGTCAAATCAAAGATATCACACCTAAATTAAATCGTTCGAATATTGTATATTTAATTCCATGTAACCATTGCCAATTGAAATACATCGGTACCACGAAACAATTATTAAAATATCGAATTTCACAACATTAATCGGACTTCAAACCACCTATCAGAAATTCTCAAGTTACTATATTATGCCAGCATTCCTCTGATACTGGACACACATTTAAATTTTATGAGGTAAAAATTTTGGACAGTGAAAAATTGTATAAAAATCGTTTATTTTTGGAAATGGCTCACATTATTGGTAATTATGAAATTGTTGTCAACAAGAGTGATACTGACGATCTTAACCAAATTTATGCTGGCATCATTAATTTTATATCTAAATTCCCAAAATATAAATCGTTTGTAGATTCTTGAAATTCCAAATTCAAAAAGTTTGTTTACTAAAAATATTTTGATTGTAGTCGTCCAATTTGAATCAATTTGCCGTTTGTTGAAAAAATTTTATTTTCTGTTTACAAGTTCGGGACAAGAAATTTTCTTCAAATTTATATTTATATTTAACGGTAAGTCGGAGTATGGCATGGTAATTTCTATATATTTTAATAAACTTTGTATGTACGTATTGTTAAAACTGTGTAGACCTGAGGAAGATAATAAATCTATCTAAGGACGTGTCCGATTTCTGTGCGAAATAATTTTTTTGTGATAAATTTGACATTAGTGAAATAATTTTCTCTTCCATATTTGAAATAAGTTCATTTGCTGTCCGAATACTGAAATAATTTTGACATAATAAAATTGACATTTGGAAATACAACAAACGACAAATTGTACATAGAGAGTTATTTAAAAGTGTTTATAAAATGATAGAAGCAGAATTTGATCCAAATATGGTATTATTTCTATTAAGTTCGGGTTACATGTATTTAATGAGAAGAACATGGAACTTTACGCGACCTTTAATAATGGATCTCATAAACTCCCAGGTATGATACATTTAAACTTACAGGTATGTATGTTAGGTATTCCCCTCTTGTATTTATAAATATTAACAAAATTCTTTCTTGCAGCGACCAATAATGTACACAATTCCCTCAACAAACAGTATTGTTAATTCAATACCTAGTTATAATGATCCTGTGACGAGAATGTATTTAAGAATATCGTCTAACACTTTCATCGCTATTAGCAAATTCTTGCCCAATAAAAACCATGGTTGGGGACCGGAAATGGAACTAATGATATTTTTGCTGTGGCTGACAAGTGGGACTAGTTATAAAATTGTAGGTGCAGCAATGAACATATCAAGATCCACAGTTTGTGATATTGTTCACAAAATGCTGGACACTAGAAAATGCTGGAACTTATTATATTATATAAATAAAATAAAATTAAATTAAATACTCGTAAAACTTATTTTGTTTATTTCACCGGCACAGAAACAAGAATTATTACGGACATGTCAAAATTATAACACACCGGTGCTGTGATAATTTGGTTGCGTACAGTTTAACATTAATTTATCACAAAAAAATTATTTCGCACAGAAATCGGACACGTCCTAAACGTCGGCATAAATATTAAGAATTAGTTTTATTGGCTGCCAAATCCGCAGACTAGAGGGTTTTATTTTTTTTCTCCATTTAATAATTAAATTTTATTTTAGATTGAAATCAATTGTGCAAACGAAAAATGGTTTAGTTAAATTAAATATGGTAAGTATTCAATAATTTTGTGTAATGTATTGTGTACAAGTGTAGTGGTTAGAAATAATTCGGTTAAAATTTAGCTTTTCGCTGCCACTACTTTTTTTTTATGCTTTACAAAATTAAATCTACGTTTTGTGTAATTTGTGATTTTTTTCATGTTCAAAAAGTTCCAATTAGAAAATGGTAAGAATTAAAATATTTGTGGATACCTTATACCTAATAGCGCATCTTACACTTTATTTTCTCAAATGTTGTGTGGTCTTTCATAATATAGGTACGCTGAATTAATATGTAGGCATTTTTTGTTGGTTATTGGATTTTTTGTTATATTCGACAACAATTTTTTTATAAATAATTATAACTATCGGATCACAAGAATATAAATAAATAGTGAATGATTTTGAATTAACGCAATATCAAAGAATATTGAATGTTCAAATCAATAAATGTCTACTCAAAGTTGACAAGAATTTTTAGGAAACACATCTCACGGTGAGATTAATCTACACAATTATATAGTATTTGCATCTACATAGTTCATGATTCTTATAATTCTTAGAATTTTTTAATAGAAGAAGTTTGACGTGAGTTTTTCTCCCTTTTTTTAAAAGTTTAACGAAATTTTTCTCCCTAAGTTCTTCTAAAATCGTTCCAAAACTCTGAATTTTTTTTGTGTGAAAAATTGTCAAAAAAATTACTGTTGACAGTTTTATTGTTGAAAAAACATGATTTTTACATGATTTTAATATGTTCCGAAGATTGTAAAAGAATTCAAACCAGTTTCGAACTGATGAGCTAATGATTATGAACAAATTAATCTTCTGATCAGGCCACGGCGACTGGACTGATTATACCACAATTTACATTGTATATATACAGAATGTGCTGTGCGTTACGTACTAGCGAATCGTACTAATACAGATGAATTCTCTTACAATTTTTCTTTATCACAATATTCACACAGCTCTATTTCTGTGTACGCTAATTTTTACTTTATTAATTTTTTGTTGAATAATTATTAATTCATGTAATATCTAATATGCTACCGGTGATTAGACCATTTTAAGTTTGTTTCGATTAACACGAGAAGTATATTAGTATATACGAACAGTAATTCAACGAAACCTACTACTAGACAGAATTCTATTTATTTAATTATATGATTTTAATATGTTCCGAAGATTGTAAGAGAATTCAATCCAGTTTCGAACTGATGAGCTTATGATTTTTACAGTTTGATTTATTTATTTTTATTTATTTTTTCAGATTTCAAGGAGAATTTCAAAGATGAGGTTAACAGAACAATTTTTAATAAATTTTTCTATATATTTTTAGGTTTAGCAGCATTTTAAAAAGACCATAAAAGTAAAGCTTAATAAGCACAGGGCCGAATCAAACAACACGGAGGGCGGTGAGGCAAAGGGGCCCATCCTCAACAGGAATGATCGCCAAATACTAAAAATTTGTCGGTTGGAGAATATGGATTGTGCAGAAGCAGTTCTAGAATTTGGATTTGTAAATTTGAATTTATTATTTTAATTTAATTTGGTTTTTTATATATACATGTATTTTAATTACTTATTTAATTTGATGGCAGCGGACCTGTACCATTCACGAGTTCAGCGTCAACTCCCCCATCACCAGAATTTTGGCCGATATTTCCGGAATTAATTCTTCAAATATCATGACAACCATTATAAATATCATCTGATCATCATCAGCACCATCTTTACATCATACTCACCACTACCGGCTTCGCCATCATCAATAGTACCATCACTCTCAATATTGCCACCACAGATTCCGTCAGCACAACCATCGCTACAACTGATACCGCAGAAACAGATTGGTTCCCCGCGCCGGGCTGCTCAAAGGCGACAGAGGATAAATTAATTTGCTATCTCCAGAAGTATAAGGAATGTCTGCAATATGAACATAAATTATATATTATTTATGTTTTTTATTTAATAGGAAATTGTAGTAGTTACTTTGGTAATAAGGTCAATAGGACTCCAAGAGGAAACTTTGTTATTATTGGCGAAAAAGTTGTTATTTTCTTTTTACAATAATCTTTACATATTTTTTTAAATTTTTTTTCAGTTTTATAAAAATCTTTCATTTACAGAAAGAGAACTTGGAAACACTTTAGTTTTAATAGAATTTGTATCATAGCTCGGCATTACTTGATGAGTTAGACGGATATTTTTCAATATGTTAGTTATCCTTTGACAGTCTTTTATTGTTTCTTTTTGGTTTTTCCATATTCTACTTTGCTTACACAACCGTAATGAATAGATTTCATGTTGCTTTTATCTTTACAGCATTCAAAAAATCCTTCTGCAGTATTAAAGAGGCTCTCATCAACACTTCTCAATGAACACATTCCAGTAGTAATCCTAATAGTGCCTCCAACACCATCTCATAGTGCCTTACCGTGGCTTGTGGCAAAAACTTCCATTCACAGTCAATATTGAAATCTTGTTGATGGAATACAATATTGGCAACGTTTTTTCCTGTAGCTTCATTCGAAAAATAATAAACTTTCTTTGGAGCTGGATATTCCGATTCATCTCTGAGAAAATTGATAAATTTAGTTTGAAATCTATATACAGCTACTACATCATGTGTCTGCTCTTCCGATATTAGTGCATAGGAAATTATGCTTATTTCACCTGTTGATGATTTGTAGTATGCCACAATTGGAAATAAAGTTGCTTGCTGTTTGTAATAATGCGCTGCTTGTATTTCATTTTGTGTTATAAATTGATAATTCTCCGAAAAATCCAAAATTACAACTTATTCTCCAACTTACAGATTATTTATTACATGCGTTAGGTTACGCGACTGTTCTTTAGTGATATAATCATGCTTACGGAGAGCTGCTAAACTAAACTTTGACTTTAACAAAATTTCGAAAATTTCATCAATTGAAGACGTAATCTTTTCTAATTTGTACGTATTTTAATTAGGCTTCCAATAGCTGTATATTACATCATCCACCTCCTCAGCTTCTGCAGCGGATTTTGGTTGTTTTCGAAAACTATCGACAAGCATATTGCAGTTTTCACATTTTTCAGCAGTCCCACGTTAAATTTTCACAGGATTCTTTTTTTAACAGCTTTCTCTCTCTCTCTCTCTCTCTCTCTCTCTCTCTCTCTCTCTCTCTCTTATTCTTAATAACAGGATCACAAAGTACAATGTTTGTAATAACGGTACATAACAAATTGTTGTTTTGAAGAATTATACAGACACATTTATTATGTGTTCTGGCCTTTCCAGCTAATATACAATCTTTTAGTCGCAGCTCTGCAAATTTAGAGAATCCAATTTTTGAGTTAGATTTTTTTCCAAAAAATGTTGATATGCCTCAGATAAACTGCACAGAACAAGTAGTTTCTGCTTTTGAATCCGAGCTCCATTAGTATCACGAACATTTATGCAATCATTTGTTCAGGAAGCTGTCGGATGAAATCCATACTTTTGTAAAATTCCTCAACTAGGTAGTTATTTCTAAAGAAATTCCCGACCTCTTTTTTCTTGATCCAGGAAAGTTGCCGTATCCTGACTCTTTGATTAAATTCTTTGATTTAATTACTACATATGTGTTTTGTTACCTGGAACTTTGCTATTATTCTGGACACTGATGAATGCTCATGTATTAAAGAGAGCAGGAACACGCGATTTTCGTATTTTTCCTCGCGATTAAATGCTTGCACGATGTTGTTGAGAAAATCCCCTTCGTCATCAAAACCTGCATGATTTTCATTGATCTGTGTTATTACGGGAACCGGAACGCTCAGAAAATTTTCACAAGTGAATTTTATAATTTTCTCCAGTTGCTTATGGCCTTAAGCTAGTTCTGAGAGCCTCTGCTTCTTGAGAGGTGATCTACCCAATTGAACACATGATTAAGAGAAATATTAGGTAACAAAATTGATGAATAATGATTAATATACCAAAAAAGTATAGGAACCGGCAATAAAACATGTACGTACATGACGTCTTATAGTCCTGAAAAGAGATATGTGATCACCAAATTAAATAATAACCTGTTATTTTGTACTAAAGGGGCAAGAATTCAAATGGACGTTATTTGGAAGAAAAGGAATGTAAATTGGTGTTCTGTACATATTGAATTCATTGACTCATTGGTTTATTTCAGTTAAAAAATGAAAAAAATACTCATTTCAGATATGCAGCCCTCTGATAGTTAAACTGTAGCTAAATTATTTCATGGTTTGCACTATTTTTAATCATTTGTCTATTGTCTATGAAAATCCTTAGGAAAATTTCCATTAACTGAAGATATTTAATTATTTTTCGCTGCTGGGTAAACAGGGAAAGTTTGTTATTTTAACTGTTAAATGCTGTTTTGTGTATTAAGATTTTTCAGGGCAGACCGAAATAGTTCCTCAACAAAATTCAAAATAACGTTAATTGTAGATAGATTATTGGAATATCGATTATTCTTAGAGCTCTGCATTTACTAATTTTGGTTCGCCCTTGAGGCTTTCCCCTATCCACCACCTGGAGAGGCGCTCGATGCGGGACTAGTAAACCCGACACGAGTCTGTCTTCGTCTATGTCAATTCTGTCTGTCTGTCCATCTATCTGCAAGGTGTAGCTTATCTAAGTCAATTTCGTCTTTCTGTCCATCTGTCTGTAGTGCGATTGTTTTTGTGTTTTTAAATTTTAATAAAACTTTACAATGAATTACTTCTTTGATTCTGGTGACCAGTGATTTGCATTTTCTTTCGTATCATTAGAAAATTTTTTAATCAGAACTATTCCATTTTTCAACTGTATATTCTACTCAAACACTACTGATACCAGAAATTAAAAAAAGGTTAAAAGAATTCAAAAAATGTATTATTGTACTGACGGCGTACCCGCCATCTTGTTCAAAGTCACCTGAGCTGAAATTCGTTATCAGAGACCTCAAAACTTCCGTTTACAAAATTTTGTAGAAATCAGCCAATTATGAGAAAATATTTGTCCACCATTTTGAAACCGCAATCTGGAATTTGAAATTAAGGTCCGCCATCTTGCATCCGCTATTTTGAATTTGAATTCTGATATCGGATTCTTGTTCAGCGACCCCCAAAATACTTTTAATGAGTAATTTGGGCAAAATTATTGAGGAATTATAATTTTTTCGATCATTTTTGAATAAAAAATGGCTTTTTATTGCGAGATACCTCACTTTAGATAGTTTTTTTGAGGTTAATTTTTTTTTCTTTTTTAAACACCCAACGGTATCAAAAAATAGACTTTTTGACGAATTTTTTCGTGTGCTCAAAAAATTTTTTTCCCCAAAATTGAAATGGGCAGAGGGGGTGGCCGATTTGAAAAAGAATTCCCCATATATATGTATATATATATATATATATATATATATATACATATATATATATATATATATATATATATATATATATATATATATATATATATATATATATATACATATATATATATATATATATATATATATATATATATATATATATATATATATATATATATATATATATATATATATATAAATCGAGATTTACTTTCCTTGAAATTTTCTCTCAGCGATGATTGGTTACTTGTTAGTTTGTTTCCGGTATGATTTTGGGGCTTTGTTTAGCTTGTTTATTGTATTTGTTCGATTGACATGCAAATGCAAGTAACTTGTATTCTTTGTCAGTTTGGCAATTTATTTTTCTTAACCGAGGTTAGGAATGTCAGTTGCCATTATTGGATGAATTTGGACGTACAAACTTTCAATTACTCGTAAAATAAGAATTTTGTTGAATACAATTTTAGACATTTTGGTAAGCTTTTGCCTAATTATTTAATGGGTTTCAGCGAAATATGCTAAAATAAACAAAAATCGATCGTTTAATCGGATAGTTTAAAGAAAAACAATCAAGAGTCGATTATTTGCATGCTATACGTTAAAGTTATACCCCTTACAGTAACAAAATCCCATTTTATTTTTTACCAACAACCAAAAATTAAAAGGTTGATGAAACCGTAATCTGACATCTTAAAGAAACCTTTTATGTTTAGTCGATAATATATTTGAAGGAAAAACTTAAAATTTTTCAAATCAATGTCGAAAGAAAATCGTTTAGATGCTGATTTTTTCACTAACCAAATAGATAGTATAAGACCCGCCTTCTCCTTCAAGAGGCCCGGATGCAAATTATACATTTTTTTTTTTTGCTAAAATACGCAGGTCTGCCAGTAATAATAACAAATATTTTCCGTACTGCCTTCCGTACTGGCGATGCTATATTGCTGAATAGCAATTTTTATGTATAATTTTTCAAATTTGCACAGCTGTTAAATCCTTGTGCAAACCTAGGTTTTTCTTGGTTTGTCAAATTTCTCCAGGACCCATCAGTGAGAGGACACGGGTGCCTCACACCAGTGAGATAATAGAGAGGGCTTTGCATCAATTTTGTAAATTTTTTAAATTTCCAAATATATATTGTGTATTTATCAATAGTGTCAACACAATAAAAGTATTCTGTTTACACTTCGGCTTGTACCTTCAACTAAAAATTAATGAAAGGTTTCTTCGTCAGTAAACTTGAAATAAATCAATACAATAAAAGCATTTTCTTGATAAAATTTTAGTAATTCAAAAAATTATAAACTTCCCGAAATTTTCCGAGATTACTCCAGAAAAAATTTCAAAACTGGAAATTGCAATCTCCAGGGTGTAGGTATTATTTTTATTCGCACGGTGAATGCAGTTCACTATTTTATTTTTGTCTGCTTTAATTCTTTCCTGTTGCAGTAACAAGAAAAGCTTGTAAAATATTTTCAAGTCAAATTAAACCAATTTTACATCGAATTCTAAAAATTTCAAACTAAATTAATTATATTAATTATATTAACGATGCACTATGATTGTTTTTCAACTGACCTAGCGCTTGTTTATTGATACTAAATTGCCTAGGTTATTTTATAATTTATAACTTAGCACTGGTAAACTCAAACGAAATGCTACACTCATAGGCAGGTTATCGTAACCTTAGCTACCCATTTAATATAACTAAGGTTTTAAGTAAATATTCCTAAATTATTTAAACACTATTAGGTTATACCAACCAACAATCTTAATGTTCACATAACTAAGCACAATGTTAATTTTAATCAAATTTTCTACAAGCTGCTCAGTTAAAATAACTTTTGCGGACCATTAAAACAACTGAGCACCAACGTTAGTTTTAACTAATTTTGGACTAACCGGTCAGTTAGGTTGTTGGGGGAGTAGTTTTAGGAGTCAAAGCTTTCTAGGATATGCGATTCTCATAAGACTTCTTCCTAGTGTAGTTACGCCTCCTCGTGGCGACAACCGGGCAATGCATCCTAGAATGTAGCCAAGTAACTTACACGACCGTGCAATGGCGGTAAATCCATTGCCCCAAGCTTTGGTGGGACAACATACGCTGAGAGCTGCGTGGCTAAGGGGGAGCTTAGTCTTTAGTATGTGAACTCCGGGTACCAGGCGACCCCCGGTTTAAAGTAGCCTTCCCACAGTATACCGATCTCTGCTGTGGGTGACCTTCATTTCTCGGATACTCGTGGGATTCAAATGGAAACCGAATTTAAAAAAAACATAGAGGGTGATGCCTCTTTAAAAGCATCAACTTCACCAGCTATTGAGTTGGGTCTCCTAAGCTATGATGGAATGGTAGATGCCACAAGGGCCACCACTCTTGATTATCTTAACGTCCGGACCAAGGAAAAGGTGGAACAGTCCACCTCTTCTACTACGGACACCTTCTGTGACGACAACATAAGTGTAATCTCACAGTTATCGGGCACCTCAACCATTGGTGTTGATATTGGGAACATGTCCCTCAACGCCGGGGAATGGGTTAAGCTCAACTCCTTCGAAAGAAGGCGTTTTAAAAAGAGGCTCAAGGAAGGCAAAACTAGAGAAGAGGCTCTAGCTGCTGCTAAGTCCGCGACCCCTCTGAAAGCATCCTCGGGGCCTGTTGCTCCTACCCTAGACAAGAGGTCTGGTGGTAAGCGTGAGAGGTCTTTCGAGGTTGCTCCGGAACCAAATAAACCACCTGCCAAAAAAGCAAAAGAAGGGTCTTCTCCGGTAAAGCCCTCTTTCAGCCAGGTAGCAGGCAGTGTTAAGCTGGGCATCGTACCAGGTGATCTCAGTGGCAATCCTCTTAGTATGGAGCAAATGGCAAACATACAGGAGTGTGTCATTGACCTCATTATTGGGATGCAAGGCTCAAACCACAAGCCGCAATTCCTTGGCTGTTTCCGGAGAACAGGTTGGCTATTTTTTATATGTTCCGATCATTCCACAGCGGAATGGATGAGGAACAGTTTTGTAAGCCTAAGGGAAAAAATTGGTCTGAACATAACTTTGGTGGAAGAGGATGATTTTCCTCGGCCAAACATCGTTAGGGGGTTCTTTCCACAGAGCCTTAGCTTAACTAGCGAGAAGATTCTCGCTACCATGGCCGCGCAGAACGATGGTCTCGCGGCCAACTCATGGAAGATACTGCAACGGACGACAACTGGCGTACTCGTCCATTTGGTTATGGCCATAGGCGAGTCTTCCATGAAGAAACTACGCGAATCCAACGGGAACATCGCATACCGCTTTGGTAGGATAAAACTCCTTCTCAAGAAGGATTCCCCCTCTACCAACCCAACCACTGGAGTCAGCTCCAGTAAGGAGGGTACTTTACCAGCCCCAGTAGTAGGCACAATCACAGACGAGGAGGCATCCAGGAACAGCAGCGCTATTGAGCATTCTGTTCCTGCTGCCTCTTCGTCGGGAGCACGATCAACGGATCTCTCCGCAACTCCTACTGTGGGATCGAGTAAATCAGCACTCACCCCGAAAATTAAGCATATGGGCGCTCGGGGTGTTACTGGGAAAAGTGGCAGAAACAGGCCAAATCCCGCAAAGCAGACGGCTGGCAAGCAGCCAGGAGCGTAGAGCTCCTTTACCCTAATCATCCAGTATGGCTGGTACTATTAGGGTACTACAAGCGAATCTGCATCACGCAAAAGGAGCTTCGGATACCTTCTGCAACAGGTTCGCGAAACAACACTTAACCCTTGGCCTTATCCAGGAACCTTGGGTTAATGGAGGAAAAATCAGAGGCCTCCACCTCAAGTCATGTAAGTTGATTTACGATCGAAGGGAGGAAGTTCCCCGAGCAGCAATATTTGTTTCATTTAATATTAACGTTCTTCCAATTCCAGAGTTCACCACTAAGGATTTGGTTGCAGTAATCCTGGAGGTTCCGACTAGCAGGGGAATGCAGGAGACAATATGTGCCTCTGCGTACTTCCCTGGTGAGTCGGTTAGTGCTCCACCTGTAGTTGTACAGGATCTGGTGGATTACTGCAACCTAAAAAACAAGCATTTCATCATAGGCTGCGATGCTAATGCACACCATATCATTTGGGGCAGCAGTGATACAAATGGCAGAGGTGAGTCCCTTTTAAATTATCTTATGAGTAGTCACATAGACATTTTAAATAAAGGTTCGAACCCCACTTTCATAAACTCGACTCGGCGAGAGGTGTTGGACCTCACTTTGTCAAGTCAGTTTATTTCCAACTCTATTGCAAACTGGCATGTTTCAAGCGAAGCTTCTCTGTCGGACCACATGCACATCAGGTTCGATATACCGGGAGTGATCATACAGGCAACAGAGCGTCGTATCCCTTGTTTTACAAATTGGAAAACATATAGGGATATTTTATTTATCAAAGCAGACATGCTGCCAACATCTTTGAGTTCAATTAGTAACCTAGAAACCGCAGCTGGTCTGCTTAATGACGTGCTCCTATCTTCCTACGAAAGCAGCTGTGTGGTGCGTAACGTTGTGGTTAATCGCAAAGTTCCATGGTGGAACGAACAGCTGGCTAAACTTCGTAAGAAGGTTAGGAAATTATTTAATAGGGCAAAGCATTCCAATGAGTGGAATGAATATAGGCAAGCCCTAACCAGTTACAACACAGAACTAAGGCGTTCCAAACGCCTCACGTGGAGGAAAAACTGTGGAAATATCGAGGATATACCTACAGCTGCTCGACTCCATAAAGTTCTAGCTAAAGATCAGTCCAACGGGATTGGGCTTCTTCTGAAATCCGATGGTAGTTATACATCAGGTCGCAAAGAGTCGCTCGAAACCCTGCTTCAAGTGCACTTTCCGGGCTGCACTGTTTGCGACACAAATACAATCACTAACTCCATATCTGGTACACACATGGGTGTAAATATGGGTTGGGTTAATAGTTTATCCGGTAAGCTTTTTACTCCGGATAAAGTCAAATGGGCCATTAACTCTTTTCAGCCTTTCAAGGCTCCAGGAGGGGATGGAATCTTCCCAACCCTCCTTCAAAGGGGCCTGGACTTGATTACCCCTGCTCTGGTGGCCTTGTTTAGAACTAGCTTCAATTGGGGTCACATACCACAGGCTTGGAGTCAAGTAAACGTGGTTTTTATCCCAAAGCCTGGCAATCGGCCATGTGAACTTCCTAAGTCCTTTCGACCTATCAGTCTTACATCGTTTATTCTTAAAACCATGGAACGACTTATAGATCTTCATATCAGAGACTGGTTAACGGCAACCAGACCTCTAAATCCAAATCAATTCGCCTATAGGAAAGGCAAATCCACAGAGGGTGCGCTGCATCTACTTGTCACCAAGATTGAAGCAGCCTATCGCTCGAAAGAAATTGCTCTGTGTGCATTTCTGGATATTGAGGGAGCTTTTGACAATACTGGATACGACTCAATTGCTAGGGCAATCAAGCGTAGAGGTATTGACGATCCGACTAACCACTGGATTAGTTCCATGTTGGTTAGTAGGAAGATTACATCTAAATTAGGTAATGAGTCAGTCACGATTACGGCAGCAAGAGGGTGTCCGCAGGGCGGTGTCCTGTCCCCTTTGCTGTGGTCACTCGTGATCGACGAGTTGCTTGATAATTTACATCTACTTGGGTACGATGCCATTGGTTATGCGGACGATTTGGTTATCATAGTCTCTGGAGGGCATGAACGTACGATGTCCGCCAGCATGCAACAGGCTTTGCTTGTTATTTCGAATTGGTGCACTGGGGAGGGCCTTTCGATTAACCCTAGCAAAACAGTCCTGGTGCCCTTCACCAAAAGACGTAATTTGAACCTTGGTTCAATTAGTCTTAATAATATAAATATCGGATACTCCAATGAAGTCAAATATCTGGGTGTTGTCCTAGATAAGAAACTAACTTGGAACTCTCATATTACTTCAACTACCGAACGCGCGGCCAGGGCCATGTGGGCCTGCCGGCGTATGTTCGGCAGGACCTGGGGCCTGAACTCAAAAATGATTTACTGGATGTACATCATGATAGTGAGGCCAATTGTAACATATGGGGCAATAGTTTGGTGGCCTAAGGTACAGCAAAAAGTTATTATGAACAAGCTGACCTCATTACAGAGACTAGCATGTCTCGGAATTACAGGTGCTATGCGCACCTGCCCTACGGCGGCAATGGAAGCTCTCATCGGGCTCACTCCACTTCATATCCACGTCAAAAAATCAGCTGCTACCTGTGCAGCTAGATTGAAGCTCGCGAATCAATACAGTCATGATGACCATATGGGTCACCTGGACATTTTGAATGAACTTCCAGACCTGAATATGTTCTTTAGTGTCCCGGACGTTATGCCGAAAGAACTCTGCTTTGGCAGGAATTTCGTGGTAACAATCCCCGATAGAACAGACTGGGATACTGGGTTACCGCAGATGGAACCTAACAGCCTAGTCTGGTACACTGATGGATCAAAAATGGATAGTGGAGTCGGCATTGGTGTCTTTGGACCCAATCACAAAATATCGAAATCACTGGGTACTTACCCCAGTGTTTTTCTAGCCGAAATTCACGCCATCGAAATCTGCGCCTCTATTATTATGACCAAAGGTCTTAAAGGCGCATCCATCCACATTTTGTCTGACAGCCAAGCAGCACTGAAAGCATTGGCTTCTAACTGCTTGGTTTCCAAGTCGGTTCAAAGTTGTTATAAACTGCTACAATCTCTCTCTTGTCAAAACAAAGTAAGGTTGTGGTGGGTGCCTGGTCACATGGGCATCACTGGAAATGAGATAGCCGACGAACTTGCACGGGCAGGCTCGTCGACTACACTCATTGGCCCTGAGCCTTTTTGTGGTATCCCGTGGGCTTCTGCAACCTACACAATCAGTAAATGGGAAAAAATACAGTGCTTGACTTATTGGAACTGTATTCCCGGCCTTAGACAAGCCAAATCTTTGATCAGACCATTTCACCACAAAAATTTGGCGATCAATTTCAGCAAAGGAAATATTAGGAAACTTGTGAGTTTTCTCTCAGGTCACTGTAACCTGAGATATCATTTGAACAAAATGAACCTGTCCACAGAGACGGAGTGCCGACTCTGTTTGGAAGAGACAGAAACCGCAGAACACATACTATGTGAGTGTGTTGCTCTGTGCACACGGAGGTGGATTCATTTTGAAGAGAGGTATCTGACCCCGGAGAAATGTAAATTGGCCTCTATAAACAGCATTCTCGCCTTTATTAGAGAGGTGGAGAAGCTCCTGGAGTAACAGTACCCAACAGCACAAAAGATCTTTTAGGTCGTAGTGCTAGCCGCTTTTGGGCAGGGACGAAAAAAAAAAAAAAAAAAAAAAAAAAAAAAAAAAAAAAAAAACCGGTCAGTTAAGATAACTTTTGCTGACCATTAAAACAACTAAGCACCAAGGTTAGTTTATCCAATTTTGGAATTAACCGCTTAGTTACGATAACTTTTGCTGTCCATTAAAATAACTATGCGCAAATGTTAAATTTAACGAAATTTTGAGCTTGTTGCTCAGTTAAAATAACTTTTGCTCACTGTTAAAATAAATAAGCGCAAAGGGTAATTTAAACCAAATTTTGAACTAATCGCCCAGTTAAGGTAACTTTTTCTGACCACGAAAATAACTAAGCACAAAGGTTAGTATTACCTTTTACCCAAAATTTTAAAGTAATTGCTCAGTTCAGATAACTTTTACTTGCCATTGAATTAACTTAACACAAAGGTTAATATATATATATATATATATATATATATATATATATATATATATATATATATATATATATATATATATATATATATATATATATATATATATATATATATATATATATATATATATATATATATAATATATATATATATATATATATATACATATATATATATATATATATATATACATATATATATATATATATATATATATATATATATATATATATATTATATATATATATATATATATATATATATATATATATATATATACTATACATATGTATATATATATATATATATATATATATATATATATATATATATATATATATATATATATATATATATATATATACATATATATGTATATTATATACATATATATATGAGAAAAGAGTTACGAAAAATTATGAAGTTGTATTTAATTTTAAATAAAATATATCAGTGTAATTTAATTCATATTTTATTATTGTAAATTATTATAACAGTATTCTAGCATTTAGCGTGTAATTTAATAAATTAAGTTTATAAAAGAATATATATGTATATCATCAGAATAGAATTATGTATATAAATGAATCATAAAAATTATATAAATCAAATTTGCTAGTGTAATATTATTTGGATTCAAGATATTTCTGTTAATTAATTAATTTATTAAGTAATATTTTTACGAATGGTAAAGACAAATCGAATAATAAAAGTTAATTTTAAAATTCAGTGTCAATTATAAAAATGATCTAATTATTTTTTATGACCTGTTTCGGTATATAAACATTTAACGAAAAATAATATGAACATTTATTAACGTGTAATTAATTTGAAAATACATTTCTGTAAGAGGAGCCAAGTAAAATAAAAAATATATCAATATTATTTTTGATGACCTGTTTGATTGAAATTATTGAATTCATTATCAATTATATTATAAAAATTATTTACATATATAGATAAATATATTATGTATTATTGCATATATTATAATTAATACTAATATTAATTTATTTTAGTAATTGGGTACTCCAACTCAAAAATGTTGAATATTTTGAAGCAAACATCAATTGCTTCTAAAATAATTACATTTTCATCAAATTTAAATTTATGATTGTCGAGGATGATAAAAACTTACTAAAACTAGTATCATCACCTATGGCACCGAGAAGTAGTTGGACCTTTTCCTTACGTGTTGCATGATCTATTCTAGTAGCATCATTTGCATCTTCTGCTTTAATTCATTTGCAAGGTAAAAGTACGTATCTTATATGTCGTGAAGTATTAGCCGCATTTCTTGACGTTTGATCTGATCCAGATCAGATCATGTCTCATGAAACGACACAAAAATGCGTCAAACAAACAAACACCAAATTTCTATTTTCTGTCTCGTTTCATTTTGAATCTGCCTCCTCATAATCATACTGTATTCATCATATTCTTTGTTGCTTTACAAAATTATTATTCAACTACTCGTACATTTTAATAGCTGGACTAATCTTTAGATCACTACTTGTGATCCAAAATCATTGTTGGATCAAATATTGTTGTTACTTCACAGGATCAGTATGCGTTAAAGATGCAGCTATTTTGTAAGACAATGCAAGATAAGTATATAGAAATTGAAATTTGACCTCTTAGTGTTTATTTACTTCAAATGTATTTTATGTCCAAAGGAACTATCAATAAATGTTTAGTTTATTATAATGCGGGCAGATCTCAATCAATTTCTCTAAAATTCAATACACGATTTTTAGAACGATTTTTTGTTCAAACGTACGTTATAAGAACAACTAAACTATGTTTATTTCAGGTGTATGGTAGAGCCGACACAGTACATAGCCAGCACTCAATTGTATTTGGTGTATGAAAGCTTGTTTAATTTGTAAATGTAACGGGCAAATTTGATAAATCGCAGATTAACTTATCAAAGGAGCTTAATCTGAAATATATTGCCACGTTTAGCTGCCTCAATACTACGAGTAAATTAAGAATTAATTGATAACTTATCAACAACAATATTTATGGTTACTTTATTATCAGATTTATTTCTCGTTATGAGCCATAACGAGTAAAAATGAGCAAATATGATTATGCATATCGCAAAATGCAAATATTATCATCGAAAGTCATTAAATTGAATTTTGGAACATATATCTCCGCTTATATAGAATAATTGATGGCCCTCTGATTTCAAGTCAAGCACTGAAATAAAATTCAAAGTTTGCTTTATTTAGTATTTATAAATATGTAGATTAGTGTTGTGGATAGAGGCTTAATACCAAAAAAAACTAATGAACTTAACTAATTTTAGATCACAATATGAGTCAAGATGAAATGTTTTGCCAAATTACCTTAATCAGCTTTGTTTACTTCTCAATTATAATTTATTAATCAATTCTTATAATAAGTAGATATAATAGTTGCCGACATCATTTGGTTATCCTTCTAAATATGGTTATTTTCTAATTCTCTCTGACTAATAGAACCAAAAAATTGTATTTACCACAATGAATCATAGCGGGTACATTATCCACAAAGGTTACATAAATAAATATTTATGTCACCTTTCCAATAATGTACATTTTAAAATATTTGTTGAATTTTAAAAACATTTATTCAACAAATCACTAAGATTTAAGACAAGGTTTCAAACAATTGAGACAATCTATATATGGTGCGATATATCAACGCGAAGAAAACCGCATAAATAATTTTGGCACCAATAATAATTACTGTCTCGATTTACTATTTGTCGTACCTTATAAGTGAAAATTCTATTGAAATTTGCAACTGAATTTATTAAACCCCATGATTCAGAATGTACTTAATATTAACGCAATAATTACGCGTTTCAGTGACATTTTTAAATGTTTTTGTTATTCTTCCTATTGTCATTTACAGTATTCTAACCATCCCATTTAAATTGGATAATATCTATAGTAGTTAGATTAATATCATCAAACTTAACCAAAAAATATTAATCTTTCTAAGATCGATGACATTAGACAAAAAGCCTAAAATTCAATTTACGCTTAGATAGTCCGAACCCGGATTAAAGATACTTAAATCTAAACAAAAAGTGTGTATTCGTTTCCAGAAAAAAAATAAAAAATAAAAAATAAAAACTTTGAATGATAAAAACACGAATTTAATTTATCACAACAACAATGTACCGCGTAGTGTTTTGTTGATATTTAATTTTTTTTTGTTATTTTTTGAAAAACACGTTAAACTTATAACCACTTCACACATACAAAAAAAACACATTGGAATTTACTTAAGATCTTAAGATAAAATGTGTACGTCAATAATCAATCAATATGTGAATCGCCGCCCGTTGTTGCGCGAAAACAACTTACAATACGTTTTGTAATATGTATTTTGCACAATAATATACGAAATTAGTTTTGACGCACCAATATAATGTTGCAAAGAATATTTATGACGATTATTACGTTGCTATGTCCAAATTACATTGATTTTACATACCCCCGAATTATTATCAAACGCCATAAGAGCCAGGCCTTCAAAAAACAAAAAAAATTATTAAAATGTCACACATACCGTGTAGATATCGCGAAATGATTGTGCATCGCGTTTTTTTTTTTGTATATTATTTGCTTACGATTACGCGACTACACACAATCTTTTTATTGTCGCAACGATTTAAGTTTTTTCCAGTTCTATATAGATTCAAGTAACTAAACAGTTTTTACCGTATTCTTTACACGTACAGTCAAAAGTTAATCCTCTGCTTATCAATAATTTAATGTGCGACAAAAAACGTATACTTAAACAGGAATTTATTATTTTACAATTTACGGTTGACAAACAAACTTAAGCCACTAAAATTGTATTGTAAATATATTATTAGTTTTACACTTTTACCGTGATTAAAGTTGGATAATACACGATACTTAAATGTACTTGAATTTTAAATATACATGTATGACTTTGAACTGAATGTTGGAAATAAACAGCTGATTATTTGAAATCGCTACTGCTAATAATTTTCGTTAAATGGGTGCAGAAAACTGAAAGGGAAAGAGCTGATGAATTTTTTTAAATTTTAAAGTCAGCTTTGTTATTTATTTTGTTTGAATTGTGGAAGTTGCTTGCTTTGCTATGCCTACACTTCTACAGTAGTTATGCAATTTTATATTTCCTTTCAGAACCTTATCTTCCTGATGGCTCCGTTTGTAGGCCTAGCATTAGTCGATTCTTTTATAAGCATTCTAAAATAGCAATGGTGTAATCTAGTGGTGCCTTATCATAAACGTGTTTTTATATTAATCTCGATAGATCTATTCGGATATTTGTAAAAAAAAAAATGGGAAATTGTAGCTAATTCTATCATCCACTTAAAAATACTGGCACTCGCAGCACTAAGAATTGTGTTTATTTTGAAAAAGCTACGTATTGTTAGGAAAAGTGCGAATACATTTTATCCATACATAAAAGAGAGACAGATATACTAAAACTTTTTTTTTCTTTCAAAATGTTACTATGATCTTATAAATTTTCAGCAACTTTTACGAAAAATTATAAACTGGTTCAGTTTTTCGATTTTTCCATTCTTTTTCACAAAAAAAAAACTTGTGGATTGCGGTAAATAGTATTAAATAATACATTTTGAATAGGCATCTTCATAATGCAAGGAAATCATCAAAAATGCATCCTTTTATCGTACATCTTCTGTCTTTTGAAATAGAGCAAATGATTAAATGTAAAACAGTTACTATAGTTTCCTATTGTACTAAATGAAAATGGCAGATATACTAAAAATTAATTTTGGTATGTTTCCATGTTGAAATAAAAATTTGTAATATGTGCCTGAACACATGAAAGGAAAAATCTGTAGTCTCGATAGAATATGTCTGTGGTACATAGTAGATATAAAAGGTCATAACTGTTTTTCATCAAATGTTCGGTAGCGCTTATTTTAAGTTTAGATGTGTACCTGAAAAAAATCGTCAATTTGAGAGTTCTGGGTCTTCGTATGTTAGTAGAAACTGTAATATAGTTTCTAGGAAACACCAGCAACTAGCGTTTATTTTGACAATTTTTCGTTTTTTTGGAAAAGTACAAGTTATGACCTTTTAAATATTTAGAATTAAAATTAAAATCGGAATAAGTTACATTTTATTTCTATAATAAATAAGAAAAAATCAAAATAACTTTTATTATGATAATAAAATACTTATTTTTAATATTTTATTACAATATATATTTGTTATTTATTTTATTTGTATAACAAAATTTTTCACAAATACTAAAAAATAACAATTTAAAAAGACTTTCTTATTGTGATATTAAAAAACAAAAACATTTTTTTAATTTTTATATTTGAAAGACCGGTTTCGGATGTTCCTCCTTCGTCAGTTCCTTTAAAATTGATTCTAATTTTTAAAAAAATTTTATAAAATTTGTTTGATAATTATTTCTTGTTTTTTGTATTATCATGTCACAAATTTTATTTGTTTTTGTGTTAAGCTTTTCGTTAAGTATGAGTGGGTTGTTCCTGTTTTTATAAATTTCTATCTCTTCCATTCGGTCCATTTTATTGCCCTTTGGAAGTTTATATAAAATAAAAGGTAAAAAATCTATGGCTGCGTAATTGTGTTTTTCGGTGTATAGACTTTCTGCATAGATTGATTTGAATTTTGTGTTGTTGTTTGAGTTGTTCACTTCTTGGGTATGTTCAATGAATCTTTGTGCGAATGAACGGCCTGTCTGCCCAAAATAAAATTTTTGGACAGTTATTGCATTTTAATTTGTAAATACTGTAATATTCTTAAGTCTCTTTTGTTTAATAAAATATGATTTGTTTATCCTATGACTTCATTTTTGCTTGTACGTCTCCGTTATGACTCCATTATTCTTATGCTAGGTTTACATGAGGTTTTCTATTACAAACTTAAGGTAGGTTTACAAATGTGTTATAATGGTAGGTTTATACTACGATCTAATTATATTACACGCTTCTATTTTTTTTGTTTTTTTTTGTTTTTCAATTAATTTCTACTTCATAATCTTCAAGATAATATGGTTTTTTAATTTCTCTACACGTGACTTTTCATTACTCTGTCCGATAATATTATTTGCTTTATTTACATTAGGATGATGATTTTTTGTTGCTTTAGGAGCATGACTGTCATTTAAATTACTTTCTTCATAAGAGTTGTTTGATGCTCCGATTTGATCATTAACATTATTACTACCGATAGAAGTGTCCTTATTACAAACTAAATCATAATGATCAATTAATTCTGTATTTTCCTTAAAATTTAACAATGTTTTCCTTAAAAATACTCTATTTCTTCTATATATACCCCCTTTCTCATCCTTTACAAGAAACGAATTATCATTGAAACACCTAAGTACCCAGGCCGGAACCCAAATTGTCCCGTTCCTTAACAATATATTTTAATTTTCAACTAGCGCTGGCATAACTTTTGAACTTCTATTATAATATTTAACTTGCTTGTTTTGTCTAAAATTCAACTTTGACTTAATAATACTTTCACAATTACTTGTGGTTGCAACTTTTCAGTAAGACATGGAATTTTTGTTCTCAAATTTCTAGACATTAACAATTGCGATGGGGAGAATCCTAAAAATTTTAAAGATGTATTTCTATATTCCATTAAACCCAACGTTATTTCTTCTCTCGACTCCCTAGCTTTTTTAATAATTTGTTTGCCAATTCCCACAGCTTTTTCAGCTAATCCGTTGCTTTTTGCATACAACGGGCTCGAAGGTCTATATTCAGTTCCATATTCATTACACAACTTTCTGAATACAAAACTTCTGAATGGATTATTATCAGAAGTAATTGTATCCGGAATTCCCAATCCAGAAAATACTACTTTAAAAACTTCTATAATTTCCTGAGCCGTTTTAGTTTTTATTTGTGCTAGTTCAATCCATTTTGAGTAGGAGTCCACAATCACCAAATAATATTTGTTATATAATTCAAATATATCAGAACTAATTTTGTCCCAAGGCCTTTCTGCAATTCTGTAAGGACTAAACGGTTCCTTACAATTTTTATCCCTGAACTTTTGGCATGCAGTACATTTACTAATAAAATTATGTATATCCTTGGACATATTAGGCCAGTATATAAGTTCTCGAGCTTTCAATACCCAAATGGCCCGTGTGGATACACTCAAGCATTTCATTCTTCATTGAATTTGGGACAGTTATCTTTCTGTTTAGAAAAAGAATTGAATCAGAAATAAATATATTATCCCTATTTTTATAATAATGTTTTAACTCAGGGCTCAGTTTATTCCAACAAGGCCAAGAATTATTTAATCTAAACCTGTATACCTTTGAGAAAATTAAATCATTTTGAGTTTCTTGCTGAAACCTCTTTCTCTTACTGGGCGATATTGATATATCTATCGAAAGAGTAAGCACCACGAATTGTAATTCCGGATCATCTTCGATTTTATCTTTAATAAATGATCGTGATAGTGTATCGGCAATAAACATCTCCCTACCTGGTACATATATAATATCAAATTCAAACTTCATTAGTTTAAGTAACATTCGCAGTAATCTTACAGATACTTTATTGAGATCCTTTTTTGAAATGGTAACTAAAGGTCATGCTTATTCTCCCATATGAATGGTACGTTATCTTTAGTCAGTTCTCGCAATGAAGCTGTTGTCTCTGACATATTTTTCATAAACTTAGCCAAAAACTTCAATATTCCCAAAATCCTCATTAATTCTTTCTTATCTTTTGGAGTCTCCAACTCTTTTATAGCCCTGATATGTTTTTTATCCGGCTTGATCCCACCTTCAAAAATTACTTGCCCCATAAAATGAACACTGTTAGTTTTATATTGAAGTTTATTACCATTGAATTTAACATTATATTTTTTTGCCAATTCCATAACATTCTTTAATGCTAAATCATGTTCTTGTTCAGTCTCACCCGATATAATTAAATCATCAAAATATGTCTCAACATTGGCTAGCACTCCAAATATTTTGATAACAGTTTTTTGGAATACTTCAGGTGCGACTGATATCCCAAAAGGTAAACGATTAAATTTGTACCTTCCAAATGTTTTGGATCTATACAAATTCTCAAGGACCCATTTGGTTTTTCAACTATAAACATAGAACTAACAAACTCGGTTGGATATTCAACTTTTGAAATTATGTTTCACTTCTCCAAATCAACTAACGTTTCCTCCAATTCCCGTTTAATCCGAAAGCTACCCTGCGATTAGCATTTACTACACCAGTATAATCATTCTTGAATTTTATGGAATACTCCCCAGGCAACTTACCCCCATTTTTTAGATATTTAGCAGGCAAAACGTTGATGTCGGCTTCAGTATCCAGTTTAAATTGGACCAAGTTCTCCCCCAAATACAATTCTTCCTTCCAAATTGAATTTTCTTTATTGTTATCAATTGACCCTACAGTCTTTAGCACAAATAAATTTAACAATTGATCACGTTCTTTCTGACCACGTCCAGGTTTTTCATCCAATTGACTAATCTGATTAATTGATTTATTGGAAATAGATTTTCCTCTAAGACAACGACTGGCAAAATGATCTCTTACACCACAGTTGAAACAACTCTTTCCAAAGGCAGGAAACTTCCCAATCTGATGCACTTTACCACATTTCAAACATCATTTGTGAAGTTGCCGATTCATTCGACTTCGGATATTTTTCGTAATTTGTAGACCAATTACCAATTTTTTGTTTTTATTACTGCGACGTCAACTTGTTCATTCTCTATTGCCATATTCCATCTACTACTCTGCAGAACTCCATCGCTTTCTCCAACGACAATTCAGGTTCTCTCAATAACTTTTCCTGGCAACCTTTGTCAGCAATAGCAATAACTAACCTATCTTTCAGCATCCTGTCCATAAACGAAGTTTTACAGGTATCCTTAGAACACACAAACTCACAGTTCTTGGCCTGGTTTTGCAATTCTGTCAGAAAATTTGCAAACGATTGTCCATATTTTTTTTTGATGGTGTGAAATTTGTATGTTTCCATTGTAATATTTTTAAGAGGGAAACAGTGCGTGTCAAATTTTTCTATTACGAGTACGTCCTTAAATTTAATTTCTTCGGTTTGAAGTATGAACGTATTATAAATGTCGATCCCTTCTTCACCAATTTTATCCAAAAGAATGGCAATTTTAACTTTTTCGGTTGATGCATCCTTTCCCGTTGCAGTAAGATATATGGTATATCCAGGCGTTGTTTCCATTTTTTCCAAGTTTCAGCCACGTTTTTCTCGAAACACATTATTGGAAAATTTTCGTTTGCCCCAATTCCGGCTGACATTTTTCTCAATTTTATTTTTCACCTAACACCATGTAATATTCTTAAGTCTCTTTTGTTTAATAAAATATGATTTGTTTATCCTTTTATTTATATTTATTAATAATTATTATTTTAATTGTTACAATGTGTACACGTGTAATTCTATGACTTCATTTTTGCTTGTACATCTCCGTTATGACTCCATTATCTTTATGCTAGGTTTACATGAGGTTTTCTATTACAAACTTAAGGTAGGTTTACAAATGTATTATAAAGGTAGGTTTATACTACGATCTAATTATATTACAAATACCAGTATCCAGATTGTTGTTTTGGGTTGTATTCAATTTATGTTTTATTTTGTTGTTAGTTCTGTAAATCAGTGTATTATATCCATGTTGCCTTAAAATTGTATTCATAAATTTACAGCTTCTTTCATTGTATTCCATACTAATGTATTTCATTTCGTCATCTGTATCCACGTAATTATATAAAGTGGTGAATAGTTGCTATTGCATTTTATATCTAATTTTGAAATTTAACCGGTATACTAAATTTTTATCAAATCCATTTTGGGTTACAATTGTTTTTATTGTGTTGAGCTCTTCCATGTAATCTGTTTCGTTCATTAGTATATTATTTAACCTGTATACCATATAATTGTATGCAGCATATTTGTGTTGTGGTGGGTGATATGATGAGTTGTCAATTGTATGATCTGTTTGTGTTGATTTTCTAAATATTTTAAATTGATGATTTTGGTTTATGTTTGTAATAAAATTCTAAATAAACAGGATTCATACCCATTTTATATTTCGTATGAAATAACCGAACTAAAAAAAAAAATTGGAGGTGTGGCCAACACTCGACTTGCTTTTACGAACAGAGAATTTTGAGATATTTTATTTTTTTCTTAATTTTTTTTTTTAATTTTTAAATTTTTAAATTTTTTTTTTTAATTTTTAATTTTTATTTGTTACTGTTAGGTTTTTGTTCCAATGAGCTTGAAGAAGGCGAGAAAGTTTCTGAGTTCACAGGTTTCATTGTAGCATCTAAAAGAGTTTTAGTCTTTCCAAATCATATTCCACAATCGGAGGATTAATAATTAAGTTTGTCTCGTTTGGAAAAACTGGTTCAAAACAATATTAAATCATTTACCACTGGTGAAAACAAAATTTTTTCTGAAAATAGTATTAAAATTTAGAACTCGATATTTAACTCGTTTATGTTAGGGAAATGCTTACCCGAGTTCGTAGAGATTGGAATAGATATCCATGGTTTAGAATAAATGTAGTTTGTCATTTTACTATTTTGACTATCAGTGGTCGACGGGTTAGTACAAACAACATTACTAACGGTGGTATTCTTAGCAATGGTTGGTTTAGGTACAGGAAATGTAAAAATGTAATAAATCCTGATATTACCTTTTATATATTCATCCAATTGCGATAAATAAAGCTCAAGTTTTGTTATTAATTTGACTTGTGACGTTTTAAGTCTTCTCACATTAATTGAATTTCACTTATTAATTATTTTATTTGAATTTTGATTTAAACCTTTTATACCTTGTCACACATAAACCAACTGAGTTATTACCTTTTTTCTTTTCTCTATATCTCCGATTCTACTACATCAAAAAATAAAAAATAAATATTCCCATATGCAGTTTTTTATGGACTATTTATTGCAACATAGAGATAAATAAGGTAACAAAATGAGTTATGACCTTTTATATCTATACCACAGATCTGTATAAAAAGCAAGATTTTCATGTACATTTAATAAGTTGTGTAATTCAACCAAATGAATTAAAAACGATAAAATTTAGCGTAAAATTTCCTACTGGATAAAATTAAACTGAATTAATTGCAGTTTAACCACAAAAATAGCGAACATCTGGATGCGATCTATTGAGATCTATCGAGATTAATAAAAAAAACACGACTATAGTTTATGTGTAATAATTTTTCCACTGAACTACAGTGGCGAGCAAAAATGGATGAATAAATAGGGAATTCTTATTTTATCAGTACTACGGTTTTATAAAGGCAAATAAAAAAGAATTACTTTATGCGTTTTAATATATAACACTTAAATAACAAAGTATTAGTAATTCATTTAAATTAAGACTAGAATGAGAAAAAATTCAATAGTGCACATTCTTCCAATTTTGCACAGATCCATTTTGGGATATAATACAACTGTTAATTAGTATTTTTTCCATAATCCTTTACTCGCAATTACGCTTGCTACTCTTCTTGGCATACTTTTTACGCTTTATAAAAAGCGGTAATTTAAAATTTTTAAAACGAGCAAAATTGGAAGAATATGCAATGTTTCATATTTTGAATTATGGAAAGATAAGTTAAATAAATAACGATTAATTTTGTTACTCAAGGATTTTCTATTGAAATATAAATTAAAATGCATAAAGTAGTTATTCTTTATTTGTCTTTATAAAACCGTAGTACTGGAAAAATTAAGAATTCGCTATTCATTCGTTCATTTTTGCTCACCACTGTAGATATAGTTTCGGACACAGACTACACAGAGAAAACAAAATAATTTGTAGGACTAAATACTGCCCTGTATGCAAAAATATTCGGTTCCCAGTTTATTTCGCAAAAAAAAAGGAAACTGAACTCGAAGTTTAATTGCATTTTTTAACTTGTTCGTAATTTCGCGACCCTGATTCGTGGAACACTTTATTTTTCAATATTGTCGTCACAAAAGGGGATGGTCCGTTGACGCTCGAAGAAGAAAAACGTATTTTTGTCGTCTTCTTCAAGAATTTAATTTTATTTTATTTATTTATGTTTGATTTTGCGTGATATAGCGTATTCTAAAATTAACGTAAAATTTGACATTTGAATTAAATAGAAAACACAGTTTTTAGTCTTTAGATTATTATTTTTTTATTGAATCATAAAGTATATAGGATAGGGTTATTTATGGTATAACACATCGGGCCAATGGCCTCCACGGCTTTGCTATCTCATATGCACTCTTTTGTCGAAATTTTCCATGACCATATTTTGTAAGATATATTCGAACTGTGGCCGCCAAACTTTCATTATTTTTGAGATATTACTCAATAATGTAAACCCTAAACTCTCAACTGTCAAATTGTTTTTTTTCAGGGTTGCCAACAATTTACTGCACAAATAGCAGCAAATTCCATTCTTGCGTTAATTTTGAGACACCCTTTACTTATATTATATGTATAAAATATATACATACCATATATATGGTGCAAAATACGTCAACTCACAAATTTGACATTACGTCAAAGCAAGTCATATTTTAATTTTGTGTTTTTTCTTTTATAATTGTTTAGCCCTTGACTGAAAAAGACAATTATGGAAGACGACTTTTTTTGTTGTTGTTGTTTGGCGAGATCCAGTCAAATATTTGAAAAATACGCTGGAGGTGGTAATGCATTTGTGGCTGTCAAATAAAAAAGTTGTTATCCGATAATTATGATAGAGGCCTCGTTTTATAGATAAAAGTATAAGGATTAAGAAAAAAATATAAAAACTATATCATGTTTAAATTCTTCCCTGAAAAAATTGCTGCCAACATTTTGTTTTTCAATTATGTAACAATGCATAATTTTTTTTTTTTTTTTTTTAATTTTTTTTTTGTACCTCATTTAATATTCTTACATATACCAAAAATCCAGGAATATATTATTTTTTGTTTTCTTACAAAATTTATTTAGGCACATAGGTGTCTCAATTTATATATGGAAATTTTTTTTTTGTGTGTTACCTGGGTATCGATTTTGGTCGCAAAATGAGGATTGAGGATTGAGAATTTTGTATACGTACACGGCGTATAATATACATTTTGCTATTGTGTGCCGTCAAATATTTTTATTGTATTAGTGTGTTTTCTCATGATGGTAAGTATCAAAAATAAGCTAAGCGGGTGAAATCGGTTCAACTTTTTTGTTGCTTCCGCTCGCCTTGAGTTATTTTTCCCTACCTTTTAACATGAGGAATTCATGTTTTTCTATCTATTGTCGTTGTAAACGAGACATTCATTTTACTTCGTTACCAAAAATCCAAAACAATATACGCAATCACTCGTGATCTTCAACATAAAAAACAAAAAGCAGCATAAATAGCTAAATGGTTTTTAATTTTTACATTCTTCGTCGACCACATTCATAATATTTTTAAATTTTTTTTTTTTTTTGAGTTATGTGAGAATAAACATTTGAAAATAAAAAAAAACAATTCAGTGTTATCTCATGCGCACGAAAGGAATGTTGTTCATATTTTAATTTCCAGTAATTTTCTGAAAAATTTAAATCTAATAAAATTGTTAATTGAAGAATGATTTAAAGATAAATAAATTTTGACTAAAAATGGAAAATAAGTCAAAAAAATATTTATTAACTATAATTTTATTAATAATTTTAAATGATGAAAAATCACACGACGTACATCCACCCTTTCCTGTGCTTGAATTAACACTAAGGCAAAATAACTAATTTACTTCTTATTTTTTCCACATTATATTTTATATCCCTCTTTTTCGTGTCATTTTATCTCTCTTATTTGCATCATGTTAAACAAAAAACTTAAAAGAACGGCAATTTGTTTAATATAACATGGCATCCGCATAAGGTTTTTTTGTTTAACATCGGATAAGAGCGATAATGTGAAAAATATAAGAAGTAAATTAGTGATTTTAACTTTTAGCGCAGGAAAGGGAGTATGTACTCGTACGTCGTGTAATTTTTCTAACTTAAAATTATTAATAAAATTATAGTTCATAAATATTTTTCTGACTTATTTGCCTTTTTTAATTAATATTTATTTATCTTTAAATCATTATTCAAGTAACAATTTTATTAGTTTTAAATTTTGCAAAAAATTACTGGAAATAAAAATATGTACAACCTTTCGTACGCATGAGATGACACTGAATTTTTTTTTTTTTATATTTCAAATGTTTATTCTCTGTTTTTCTCTATTCTTTGGACACCAATACAATTTACCAATACTTTCGCCTTCCGGTAATACTCAACTCAATCCTCAATTTGCGACCAAAATCGCTGTCCTGATGTATTTGATAATTATTTATATTAATAAATTTTTATTATCAAGTATTGCTGGTCACGTCCAGGATTGGATAGGTTTCGATATTATTTAAACACATAATTTCTTGATTATGATGATGGTTTATACAAGTATGCTGAAATAAAATTTAACCAGTGGGTTTCAACCGACCGATGCAGCTCGGAAGATTATTCATAGCCGCTAGATAACTTTCTGGATTATATCATAATTTGGCTGAAACAACTAATACCACACTACTATATTTCACGTCAACAATCTAGCTTCATCAAACAAAAGAAATCGGTGTTAAAGGAGACAAAGGTTCTTGTTTCATATGATTTTTCCGAGAACTATTCATTTATTATGCAAAATGCCGCACAGGATTTTCATTGGAATAATAAGCAAGCAAAAATTCATCCGTTTGTAATATACAAGAAAGTAGAAGGAGAACTAAGGCACTACAGCTATATTATATTATCTGATTGTCTTCATTGATACTGTTGCTGTATACTTGAGGAATGATGCTGCAGTAACACATTATAAAAAGAAATAGAATTTAATGAATGTCATCAAACACAGAGATGATTTCGGAAGAATTTAAACATGATATTATTTTTATATTTTTTTCTTAATGCTCATACCTTTATCTATAAAACGAGGTCTCTATCATAATTATCGGATAACAACTTTTTATTTGACAGCCACAAATGCACTACCACCTCAGCGTATTTTTCATATATTTGACACCCTCTATCACGCCAAAAAACAACAACAACAAAAATCGTCTTCCTTAATATTTTATTAGTCATACGCTAAACATTGAAAAACAAAAAAACATAAAATTTTGATATGACTTCCGGCTCCATATATTGAATTTGTGAGTTGAGGAATTTTGCACCATTTATATATGTGTATATTTTAATTAAATGATTTAAATTATTTTAATTTAAATTATACAAATTTAAAAAACTTCATTGAAAGTGAGTGATTTTTGTGTTAAGTATATGTGCTTCATTTTAATTTTGTGAGTAGTGTAGTGGAAAATAAAATTAATTTTGTGAAATTTAGTGAATAGTGTAGTGGAAGTGAATTAAAAATTAGTTAATGAGGAAGACTTCAATAAGGAAATGTGTGTTCAAAACATCATAACGGTACTATACAGATATCGTTAGAGGTATTTTTATACCACATGTACCGGTACATATGTACATATATGGTATGTGATATGAATTTGTACAAACATTTTCTTGTTTCTTTTTATTTTTTGTTGGGTTGTGTATAGTCAGAGCCGACGGCTTTATTTTTATACATATATATTATATAGACAAATCTGTTTTTTGTTGTTGTTTAAATATTATAAGAAAAAAGAATACCTAGGCACGTGTAGAGTATATTTTTTTTAAAGGGCGATATGTACCATGTTTTCTAGTGATGGGCTAAATCGATCTCTTTTTGTTAAAAGGCGTATGATAAAATAAACAAAACTGAACAAAAAAGATCGATTTAGCACATCACTAATGTTTCCATGTACCGAGTTCAAATCGGTTTAGGTTTCGTTGAGTTAAAAACATGGCGGCGCTAACTCGTACCGTTTCCATGAACAGAGTTAGGATTTGGAGATAAAGAAAAATAATTTGATAGAATAAAACACAAAATTGCTTGTTAAACAAAAACAAAATTTGTATTTCGCTTTGATATATCGTCATAACGTTAACAACGACATTTTTGTGTATGTTTTTAAATTCTTTTTGTGAAATATGTTTAATAATATGCGAAGCGCCATTTATAATTTTAAAAAAAGTTTGACAGATAGAATCTGCACAAGATTCGTCGAGTTTATTTGGATTTAACGAAACTCTACCCTAATACGCGTTTCCATGGAAATAAACCGAGTTGAACCTAGGTTAACTCTATCATGGAAACATGGTAATGGATGCCGTGTAGACATTTTGTTAGTTTTGTAATAGGTAGTTATATACACAGTTAAATATTTCTGGTATATACATGAACATTTATAGAACATATTGTTCTGTTTAATTTTTCTACTCTAATTAATGTGTATGTTTGACTTTGTGGTATAACACTGGATATTCTTCAAGATCTACAACTCGACATTGTTACTTATATAGAAGTAACACTCGATTCTTCAGAATTCTCGATAAGACTCAAATAATTATGGCTGTGAAGTTCACCCTAGAATTACTTACACTATTTGGCCTAAAAATAATTTCCGCTATGAATGTATGGGTAAAAACAATAAATCTCTGAACTAAACAATTATTCTACGGCAAACCAGCCAACTACAGGTAAATTTGAATCCTGTATAATTAAAATTAACAAAAAAACATTTTATTAAATTAAACTTACATTCTGCAAAGAAACAACTTCCCAAAATTTATAACACAAGTGATTTAGGACAGGCATCTTATATCCCTCTAAGTAAGTATATATAAAATTTGATTTAAAAAAAATTGTCAGTCTGGCCCAAAGATGGTACGCAGAGAGATCCCCTCTAATGAAAAGGCATACCAACTTCCAAAAATCTACACGATAAGTGATATAGGCAGGCGTGTTCTTACTTCCCTATATGTAAGTTCATAGGATATTTGTAGCCACATATTTTCTTGAGTAGTTGCAGATCCTCCCTAACCAAAAAATATAAAAACTTTTAAAAATTTTGACGATAAGTGACTCAGTGCAAGCGTGTTGCGTTCATATATGTAAGTTCACAGGAAAGTTGATTTTAAAAAATTTGTCACTCTGGCCCAAATTTCACACCCTAGTAGCCTCCTATTATAATAAGTAGTAGGGGATCTTTTCTAACCAAAAAATATAACAACTTCCGAAAATCTTTATAGTTATAGTTATCTTTAAAGTTTATGGGAGGAGGGATGCGCACTATACGTAAATTTGTATGAAATTCATATCAAGGGTTGAATATGTTATACTTGAGTCGAAGGAGCATTTTCGTTACTGAAACTTGGCTATAAGATTGTACGTCATTTTCTATTAAGTTTTTTAATTATGTCAGATACCACTCAATAAGATCTAAGAGGGGTGGTGGAGTGGCTGTCTTTGTTCGCTCTGATCTATCATCTGAATTAATTAGTAGCGTAGTAGTTGAGGTTAAAACTAACTTTTTAATGGTTTAACAAAGTGTTGGCGGCAGCGTACAGAACTTGTGATACAAATTTTCAAATTTTCCAAGAGTACTATCAAGAAGTACTAGTGATTTTAACATCAATATTTTTTATGATAGGGAACCTACATCCAGAGTTTTTTAATCATCCACAAACTATCCACAAACAAGGTGAATGATCTAAGGTTAAACATACTACTCCTTTTGACTTATTTAATATAGACTTGTTGAATTACGTTATTAACTTAAGTATTGCGCATTTAAAGTAGGAGGAATTTTTGGGTAAAAAAAAGTCTCTGTAAACGTATAAAAGCAAAGGAAGCTAATGATTTTATGATTAAACGATATGGATCTACTTATCAAACAACTCATTAAAACTAAATGTGAAGAGGCAGAAAAGAATTTTTACGGTAACGAGACAAGAAAATAATTTAATAACTAAGCCAAAAAAAATGGGCGGAAATAAATTGAAATTAGGGACAATTGATATCCTGTACTAAACGCTGAATGAAATTACTTAGATTTACTGTAAAGTAGATGGAGTTATTTATACAGAATAGCATTGTCGATATTATAGATTGCTAAATGAAAACAACCATCGAAATGTCAACTTGCAGCACAATAATCGACTAATATGTTTTAAGTTTTATATAATTTTAGAAATAAGGAATTAAACTTCGGCAGTAAATTTCAGAATATTAAGCTAAGTATAAAGTTTAAATAATTCAAAATTTATAATTTAACAAAATAATTATTTGTATGTTTTGTTTTAGGATTTGTTTTCCATGGACATTGATGTTTCTGGACAATCTTATAATTAAATCCCTAAAGTCGGGTTGTTTCCCTGACGAACTTAAAGTAGCTCGAGTTTTACCTATTTATAAAAAGAAGGGGTAAGAATGTACCCGATAATTACAGACCTATCTCTGTCCTCCCGGTGTTGTCTAAAATTTTTGAAGAGGTTTTAAAGTCCAGATTAGACGAAACGTATAAATAATAATAAATTTTTTGCAAACAATCAGTATGGTCAGAGGGAGTCTTCAACGCTTTCAGCTTGTTTGAATTTAGCTGGACAACTTTACAGCAACATTGAGTCTACTAAGAACACTTCGGTTCTTTTAATTGACATCAAGGTTCACATTGTCAAGGCTCCATTTTGGAGCCATTACTCTTCATCTCTCTGTCTCTCTCTCGTATACTTTAACATTTTTACTGATGATGCGTCTGTGATTTACGGTGAAGTTTCTTACTTTAGTTTGAAAGCGGCCATGGAGGAAGATCTTACGGCAATTCATAAATGGATGATGAAAAATAAATTTACAAAGAATGTCAATAAAACTATATTCCTCTTCTTCTGTTTGAGAAACAGTTCGATGGCAGGTATATTTGATTACCTTGATAACGATGGAGTGTAAATTAATCCGGTCCTAGAAGCAAAATACCTTGGACTTATTTTAAATTACAACTTAAATTGGTATCCCCATATTGACTTTATGATTAAGAGGCTTTCTGGTCTTGCTGGAGTACTTAAAAGAATATCTTCTATTCTTCCGAAACAGGTTCTAAAATCAGTATATTTTGCTTATTTTCGCTCTATTTTCTCGTATCTATTTTATCCTATATAGGGTTCTCCACCTAAATATAAATTACAAGAAATTCAAGTTGCGAAAAATATGGAATATGTTTAATTTAGTCTTTCGAACGCATACTATTGTTTTAGACAAGGATAACTTTCTGCCGATCACCGCGCTAGTCAAGTTTGATTTGATTGTCTAGATACATAAAATTACTTGCAAAACGACTAAAACAAATATCTCTTTTGCAAGTAACTATTTGTAGCACGAGCACAATACCCCAACGTAGCTCTTATATAGGCCAGATTTTACCATACTCTCAACTACCCAAAATAGCATTTTTAGCATAGAACAATATTAAAACCACTAAGCAAATTTTTAGCTTTAAAAGTTACTTCAGTATTCATCTATATATATATATAAATATGGAAGCATTGATGCACAAACTAGATCATTTCGTGGATAAGCAGATGGAAGAAGGTGTTGAAAATTGCGTTTCAGTAAATAGTTATTTACTATGAAGTTTTTTCTTTCTCTCCCAATTTTATATTTTTTATGTTTAGCAAATTTTTTTATAATATTGAATACTTTATAAATTTTTAGTTTTATTTTATGATTCCCTTCATAGGTTGTTCTTGAAACCTCTAAGGTAAAACAATGGCTTAAATTTTTTTGTAATATTGTTTATAATATGTAATAATAATAATGAATAAATAAATTCTAATCCACAAAAAAAAAAAAGAAGTTTGATTTTAAAAAATGTCTCAATCTGGTCCAAAGATCGTACCCTATTGACCACATTTGTATTTTGATGAGTAGTTAGAGATCCTCTCTATCCAAAAAATAATTAAAAATCTTGAATTTAAAAAATTTGTCCATCTGGCGATTGTTCCCAAGTGAACATATATTTTTATGGGTATTCGGAGATCCTCTCAAACGAAATGATATAACAAAATCATAGAATCTGGACGACATTGCATTGTAATAGTTCATGGCGTTACATTTCCGATTGCTGAATTTACAAGCTGTAAACATATTATGCTGGGTTTAACATACATCAAGAAATATTTATTTGAGATTCAAAATATACCTAGATTTTGTTTTTGTAATTTTAGAACACATTTAGGACAAATTCCAAGTGAATGAGTAATATAGTTACGTCGGAACATCTTGAAAGCATGAAAATTTCGAACTATTACCAAATAATGCAAGACAAAGCATCTCGGCTCTTAGCTAAAATCTCGATAACTATTCTGAAAAAATCAAAACATAAAAAAATGTCAAAAATATCGATTTTCACATTATCTCATTTTTTAGAGAATCAGGGTGCTGCTACGTATTCCCTTATCGAAATAATAAGCAAAAAAGTTATAAAGTAAGCGTCCATAGTGTCCGATATTGGATATTAAAGAGTCTTGATCGAACCTCGGATTGGGAAACATTTCGTTGTAAAATATTAAAAGATAATGATTGGAACTACCAAGAGGCAAAGTAAAAAGACAAATTTTTGGCTGCTGGTTTGAATGAAGAGCCCAATATTATTAACTGCTAATTAATTCCGAAGAAGCCAATGTCAATACAGATTCCAGAATTGTATTAGAATAACTACTCTAAAATTACTCATTAAAGAAAATAAATCTAAAATTACTAACGACAACACTAATCGCACTACCGAAAAAAAATCGAAGTTCCATTGTTAAAAATAATATTTTGCCCATAACCAGCGTAGAACACCTTATATTGTTAAATATAAAACATAACATCTTAACCGTATATGGATCAAACGGTACCAGTTATAAATTATTTAAAATGAAAACAATGATTTATGTTTTCAGACACTTTATACACATAAACTTTCCACCGAAAAACAGAACGGTGAAAAGTTGCATGGAACTTTTATTGTTTGCCTCTTCAAAACTCCGAGCTAGAACTGATCAATAAGCTTGTACTTGATATTGCATATCCTATATATGGGAACCGGAAGTCATGTTTGAATTTTATCATTTTTATGTTTTGGATGTTTAGCACTGAGTAAAACAAACAATTTATGGCAAATATTTTTTGTTGTTATTGTGTTTTTTTAAGATACAGGGTGTCAAATATTTAGAAATCGCATGCAATAGAAAAAAACCGATTAACCGAAAATTATAAAATTGGGATCATTTTAAAGATAAATGAATAGAAATTATAAAATAATTATAAAAATGGTACTTCATTCTTTTTGAATTTTCACCGATGTGCTTGTTTTTTTTATTTTACCTGTTTCTCCATTTAACTCTATTAGACATACTAAAAAATCAATGCAGCATCTCGTTTCGTTTTCTTGCAAAATACGTTTAAGTATAAAAAATTTAAGGATTGTCATAATTAAACGTATTTTGGAAGAAAAAGAAACGAAATGCTGCGCTGATTGTTTAGTATGTATGTTTAATAGAATTAAATGGGATAAAATATACAAAAAAAATCCAGCACAAAAATGAGTCCAATTTTATAATTTTCAGATAATTTTTTTTTTCTATTTAGCAATAAATACAACACCAAGAGCTTGCAATTTTTTAATATTGGACACCCTGTATGTTAAAAAACAACAACAACAAGAAAATTATTCTTCATAAATGTTTTGTTTAATTAGTGCTATACAACCAAAACATAAAAATCTAAAAATTAAAACATGACTTCTAAAGACACGAATTTTTCACCGTATGCATAAAAACGTAGATCTACGTTAACCGTCTTTCGAAGTTAGAGTGAAAAACGTAAATTCGTCCAATTATGGAAACTGTGAACTGATATTATGGAACTGTTGCGGAACGTCCATAAATATTTGAAAACAAAAATTAGAACGAGGAATTTTGATAAGAGTATTAAACAAATTTCTTGCTAACTTAAGATTTTTGTTATTTTGCCTGTAAATTTTATATTTTTGAGATATTTGCAAAATACATTTTCTAGCCCATGGGATTGGCCACTTTCGGTTTGCAATAAAATTCACTGGGACCTCCCAGTTTATGAAGATAAAAAATCAAATTTAATGTTTTGTATTTTTAATTTTTTTTTTGTTTGGAAACATTTTGTATCTATCTAGCTATATATGTAAATAAAGAAGAAAAGTATGTTTGTAATTACATATGTATGTTTATGGGTCCACAAAAGATCTTGGTCCACTCGACCGATTACTTCAAAATTTTGCACGAATACTTTTTGGCAGTCGAGAAAAAACTTAGGGTTGCTAGTGATCAACAAATTTTACCCCTTCCTCATGCTCTCATGTGAAGGAGCGTTTAAAGTGGAATTTCTAAAATCAACGATTGAGCTAATTTTTGGATATTTATAATGGTATCATGGCACAATTGTGTATGGTATGGCATGTGATGATATGGTGGTGTAACGGTATGATGGTATGGCGTTAAGGTGGTATGATGGTTTAATGGAACGATGGTGTGACTGTATTATGATATGGGGGTATGATGATATGATAGTATGGCAGTGTTATGGTATAATGGTATGCTCTTATTATGGTATGGTTGTATGATAGTATGGTAGAATAATGTTATAATTATATGATTATTATCATTCGTTAAATCCTCCTTTGATAAATTAATATTTTTCGAGTTATTCGCGATTGATTTTTCACCGAAAAACACAATTGGTTTTTTAACGATAACTTTTGCAGGGAATTTTGCAGAGGTACAATGTCTGTAAAGTAGAACTTTCTAAATCCCTTCATTTTTGAGATATTTGAGTTTAAAGGGCTCGAGGAAGGTGGTCCTCGCACTTAAATGCGAACTTAAAACTTTGATATCTCACTCACTTTCAAAATTTTCAAACATTCAAAATTGAATCAAACTTTTTTTCTAGGCATTCTAAACCGTCTAGAATATATTGTTAGTACCTAAAGTACATTGTAAATGTATTACGTTTAATTTCAATTGTTGCGGTTAAGCCATTGGTTTCATTGGTGATTGTTTCTCTGAAAAAACGAGATAACCATTTTGTATTTATCATAACTCCGTAAATATTTATGCTAACGACTTTTACTAAAGGTATTTTCAAGTACTTTAAAATAGGTCTGACAAATTTCCCTCCAAAAATTCGTCGTTTTCCGATGTAAAGTTTTCAAGTTATTCATGAAAAATCACTCTAAAACAGGCATTTTTTAGATGAAAAATCAACATTTTCAATCGTGAATAAAGATGGGAAGTTTGCCAAAAAAAAAAAAAAAAAATTACTTGTGCTCGGTCCTTCATTCATTCATCAATTATTTTTCACTACTAAATATTCAAATTGTTTGTCGGACATTGTTAGTACGAGTGGATGTAATTAATAAAATCTGACTACTCCTGGGAAGGAAAAATTAAACCAATGTTTCCCATTGTGTTTACTTTTTAATTGTTGAATTCTTAAAAAAATACAAAAAAAAGCTTAAAATTTAGTCAAGTTACTATTTATATAAAATCATTTAAAAATAAAAAGTGAAATGGGATACTATTTTGGAGTCGACATCATCATCGAGTAAAATATTTAATATTTTGAATGAGATCACCATTTGAAAAAGAAACCATGTAATAGTTTAGACATCTTGGCTGTATAGAGATATGACTATATTCCCCGCAACAAGCAAGCACTCCACCAATTATATCATTTGTTACTAATCATATAGTAAATTTGTTTAAATTAAAAAATGTGTTATTATTAGCCAAATTTTAAAAATATTTTATTTTACCAAACCCATAACAAGAATTCCACTTAAAAATTCGAAAATAAATATGTCCTCTAAACTTACACATCAGATTCATATTCCAGATGAGATCTTTATTTAATTTATTTTCTTTAAAAAAAATATAAATTAAAAAAATAAACAAATTCAAATTATTTAATTTAATTTAAATTTAAATTTGCTTTCTTTATAAATTTTGTCTTTTTAGCATAAGCACAACAATCAAATGATAGAGACCGTAAGTCGTCTTAATTGTTTATCTTAGCCGCACATATACATAACGATTTTTTTTTATTTTTTTTATTTCTTATAAGTTTACTTCTTACTCGCATCCATTATATGCGGGATGAAAATTATTTTATTATATTGGTAGTATATGGATATGCGGTTGTTATATCTTATACATACATATATGTATGTATACGGAATGTCTTAGAATAACAATAATATAATCTCAGTTATAATGATTATTTTGATTGCAATAAATATATATTTAAAATTAGATTGGCTTATTAATTAGCGTTCACTTGAAGAAAAATAACAACAACAACAATGAAAATGTTTTGCGCGAGACGCAAAGATAATAAACTGTCAAGCGAGTATTCTTGCGCTGACAATGAAAGTTATTCAGTTTAGAAATTGTTTTTCGCGCAGAAAGAAAAATAAATAAAACCAATTAAAATGTGTACTTGATGGTACTATAAATACTATTATATTTATTTATATATTATAAACATGAAGGTGTTAGAAAAATTAATTTATAATATATAAAATGTATAATTGGTGTGTTGCAATTTTTCTATTTAGGTTACAAAAACAATTAAATTTTTTACGATTACGATATTTCCTAGAAATTTGTACTATATTATCGCGATTTGCAATCAATCATGATCGATATGGATGATTTGAAAAGTGTTATGCTTTTACTGATCGACCATATACATAAATCAGATTTGTACATTTTGGGCACCTGATGATCGAGTAATACTCGAATGTAATTACCAATTATATAATTTGGGTTGCGCGAATACTAAAATATGTATGTAGGTTTAAAATGTGTATAACATTTCTGAGAAATATCACACCAGGTGCTCCTATAATTCTAAAACCAACATAACGTATTTTAATTTTAAGTTAGTTCAGCTGTTCACCAATATTATTATAAGCACGTGGACAATGAGAGAAGCTCAAAAAAATATTTTACTACGTCTTAACGAAATTTTTTGTTGACGCGAAATCATACGATGTCACAAATCACTCGACTAATTATTATCATTTAATCCTTTACATCCATACTGGTATTGTTTTGCATGATACAAAGAAATATTTATAATTGCATAATTGGAGTTACGACTTCGTCTATAAATAAAGGTAATTTCCAATTTCTAGACAAAAAAAAAAAAAAAAAAAAGAATTTCAGTTGCTTATCAGACGACGTAAGTACGCGACTTATATATAGTTACAATATGGGAGTGAAATGCAATATCCTCCCTATATTATATAGATTTCCTTATCTTTGCTTTTATTACAAATTTTATTTTTGTTCGGTTGACATTATCACAAAATACAAATCTTATCGGAAAAATACTAATTTTGCTTTATTACTGTAGGCGCAAAAGTTTTTCTATTTTTTTAATACAAGTTTTTGATTATTATCATGGTCAAACGATTGATTAGTTAATTTACTTTATGTTGAGATAGGGTTTTTTATTTATTTAATATACGCAAGGTCGATAGATTATTTGGCTAAAAGATTCTATCATATTTATATAGGTCATTTCAACCGCTAAATACACATAGACGATATAATTCAGTCCGTATTTTATGGTAAAATAAATTTTAAATTTTAATCCTTAAGACCCGATCAATGATTCTTTCATGGCTGAAAAACGATGGATTATATTTGAAAATTTTATAAGAATCACAATTAGCAAAATGGAAGTAATACAGGGTACAAATTTTGTGGTACTTCGTCCCATTTGGTGATAAAAAGCTACTGCGGGTGGGTGTCTGTCAATGAAAAAGATCACAACATCTTCTATCTTGGTGTTCCAAATGGAAAAAATTATCAATAAAAAAAGTTAAAAAATTCCTTACAAATTTTAATTTATTGAAATTCAAAAAAATCAATCTCAATTTAATGACATACTAGCTTTTGGAAAATGCTTATCACCACATCTGCTAACACTTCATAAAAAAGTTAGTATTATTATGTTTTTGCCTTGTCAAACAAGGTTCGAATCACTGGACTCTTTTAATTCACTTTTTAATCCTTATACTTTCGCTTTCCAAAAACTAATAAATTCAATTCGACTTCGTTCGACTTTTTATATACAGAAACTAAACTTCTAGAAATTTAATGACTTTTTCAATAAGAATATTCCAGAAACATTTAAAGCAGTTTTATCATGGTAAATTCCATTTTAGTACAGTAAAACATTAAGCTATTGATTTAGCTTATTCTATTACACCCTAGGTGTCACCGTAACAATATAATTAAATTTGAGGCTATGTAGGAACGTCAAAATAAAACTTTGCTTCATTACATTCTCCTAAAAATTCATTTTGTAGGATTGCGCTTGTAGACTTTTGCTTTATTCTTTTCTCACGAAAAAAAAGTATCCACTTATGATAAATAAGTAATGACCACCTAGACCTTTTTATGACCCATTTTTTGAAGAAAAAAAAATGTACATGCAATTTAGGGACAAAAACCGAAAAGATGCAAAGGGCTCAAATTCGTTATAGCTGCTGCGGTAATGGAACTAAAGAAGCACATTCGACCTCTTTCTTCTTCAGAAAAAACTCCCCAGACCATAACTCTTCCAGTTTTCGGTAGAAGTCTTAAAAGACATTTGTTACTAAGTCTCCTCTCTTGTGGTTTTCTTCGTGCGAGGATTCTACAATCTCAAAAATGTAGTTTGAATTTAAATTCATTAGAGAAAATCAAGTTATTCCACATCTCTTGAGACCAAAAAGCGTGCTTCTAGGCCCTCAGCAAATTATTTATGACTGTATTTGTTTGACTCGTATTGCGAACTCTGGCTTCTGGACTATTTCAAGTTCTCGCAAGCCAGCTTTAACCAGTCTTTTTCTCACTAAGCTGGATGATATTCGTTTGCCCGTTGTTTCTCCAAGATCCCCTCTTGCGTCCTATGACGGTAGGCGTAAAAGTAAACTAATTGCGGGGAGGTAGTGCCATACGAAAAGCTACTTGTAGTCCAAATAATATTAATATTAAAGATAGAAGTTGCATAAAACAATAAAGCACAAAAAACAGAAAAAGAAAGTGTTTACTTTAATCCAATACTTCCACGCCTTTAAGTTCCAAATAGGGTACTTTGAATATTTTGGTATTTTTTTCGATTTCTCCCCTTAAATTGCAGGTAAACTTTTTTTTTTTTTTTAAAAAAATTGGGTCATAAACGTATTTAATATAAAACAATAAGCCAATTGCTTTCAAAAGTTTTGTAATTTTAGCAAGAAAAAACTCCAATTTGTAATATGTGTATAAATGATTTTTCGAATTTTCTGAAGAAAATTCTAGGAAGCGGCAACCAAAATGCCCTATATTCTAAGTTATCGTAAGGTCTTATCTATTCGAAAAATATTACACTTTTGAAAAAACTGTGAGATTAAGTATATTTAGGACAACCATGTTTGACATAATCTCATATGATACATCAAATATATGTATAAATGATTTTCCGGTTTTTCTTGAGAAAATCCTAGGAAGCGGTCACTGAAATGATCTGAATGATGCCTATCTGTAAATAATCTTAAGCATGATTTTTATTATTTCAATATGAATTAAATAAATTCGTAATAATGAAACTTTTACACCAACCCAAAAATTTCGAACAACTTAGGACATGTGAAGGCAACTGAGAGCAAATTTCACATACGTTACTTAATACAATAATCTGATTTAAAAACAATAACTCTGTTTTCCACTGCCTTCTCTAAAAATTTTAAAATTACTGGCTGCAAGACTATAGGTCTATAATTGCCTTTATCATTACGATTGGCTTTTTAAACAACGGAATAATATTAGCAGTTTCAGTCTTTCAGGGACTATTCCTTGTACGAAAGAAAGATTGAAAATATACCAATACCATCATTGTAGACAGACTGCTTCGGTTCCAACGAGTTAATGATAGATATAATTTCATAAATCATAATTCGATACGGGAGTCATAAAAAAAGTTGATTTTTCGGTATTTTTTATAGACAAATATATTAATTGTTCATGGCAATCCCAATATTTTCGATTTGGTAAATCAGAAAAATACAGAGGCCAATCGCTCATAACATATCTACTGAAAAAAAGTAGAAATATCTTCCCCCCTCCCCGTAATTTTGGCTGAAGGCCCAAAGAATTATACCAATGTATTACTCTGCAAAAATTAGAACCCTCCATGACTCATGATCATGAGTTTTTATGTTGGTAGTTTGGTTTCGTACTGAAAAGTTGGTCTACTCATCAGGTAGCTACGACCAAACTACATACAAAAAATTCCACTCTAGCCACTTACATTAAGTATCTGGCCAGAACGTACTGACATAGCGAATTATTATTGACTACATTAAATATCAAAAACCCATGGAGAAACCTCATTTGTGTATGTATTATGCCCACAACACACAGAATTTATATAAATTCTTAATAAATATTCGTGTAGCAAATCGAAAATATTGGGATTGCCATGAACAATTATATATTTGTCTATAAAAAATGCCGAAAAATCAACTGATTACAGACGAACAAATTAAATTCTTAGTAAAAAATGTTGTAGAACAATAATCATAATGGAAATCGTAATTAACCGACGAGCCAAACGTTGCTCTCAATTTATTAGTAAACTCGTAAAATAACGATTAAACTGATTGGGAATGTAGAAATCACTAGTAAAAAGGTCACAGTTTTCAGATAGAATGCGTTTAATCGAAGATATCTTAGGCTTCCTTGTTAGAATAATACATTTTTTTCCTACTTAATGTCAGCATTAATTTGGTTACAATTAATAACATATGTAGATATCCCAAAGAACTGAATCAACTGGACGTTGTTTCAACTTATTGCGCAATTTGTTTCTCTTCTTAATACGACTGGCAAGGTTAAAAGAAATCCAAGAGTGTAAACGTTTGGTTTTTACCCGACTAAAAGTGTAACAATACCCTAGTATATCAGAAATAATGATAAGAAATTGATTAATAGCTAAAGATGGATCATCAAGGTTAAGAACATAATTATGGGTATATTGAGAGGTAAGTGCTAAACATTGTGCAAATTCAGCTCCGCCAGTTGTTGGCAAGATGTTGAGTAAAATCAGCGCGATGGGTTGTGGATAATGTGATAGATTAACCTTCTCTCGGTGTATTGGGGTCAAGTTGACCCCAATTGATTTTAAAATTAAAAAAATTCGTTTCTTTTTATGTAAATGGCGCTTGCCTTATAAGATAGCTCAACTAACATCTTATAAACGCTATACAATGAAAATAGGGCCCAAATTACTTGTAAATTTGGTAAGCTATACACAGAGTGAAGGTTAAATGACTTTTTTTCCATCAGTAGAATTCCACTGTTGGCATGTTGGAAACTTGAATAAACCGCACTGTAACGACTAGCGACTCAAGATGTTGTTGGAATTATTCCAACGAAAACGAAATACGAATTATTCTATTTTGAGACTACGTTATTTTGGTTCTACTCTTTTCTGTCAGTTCATTTTGGCGGGAGTTTAGTAAAGATGTGGCCAATTTAATATGGAACCAGCTACGCCGTCGGATGAAGTGAAAATATTTTAAACCTCCATAATCAAGATCAAGACGCTGGTTTCTGTCAAAAATTAATAATGAGCATATTTGGATTTTTTTTTGAACAGGTGTTAATAAACAAAATAGCCTAGAGTAGCTTTTTGGTGTGCAATTTGGCCCGGAGTTAGGATTATGTTTTTATACGGATACTGCTGGAAATGCTGTAACGGTTACTGGCGAGCGGTAAAGAGAGATTCTGCAGGATTCTTTCGTGCTTAAAACTAACGAATTGGGCTTACAAATATTAAGTATCAAGTGTTTCCTGATAATATGTGATCAAGAGGCTGGAGAGGGCTGTTCGGAAAATTTCGAGTCTAAGTAGCCATAAAAATACCATTATAACGGTTAATTAATATTTGTATCTTGCAATATTACCTCATAAGAGCTCAATAAATTTGCCATATTCCCTTCTTTTAGGTAGAGACAGGCATGCAATAACGGTGGTTGCACTGTCATTGGTAAGTATTGGTTGGCACTATTATTGGAAAATCTAGGTGGTGAAATACAGCGACATCTGAAGAATAAGCTGGTTGAGAAAGCAATTCAAATTTCAGTTCATGAAATATAGCCATCGCAATTGTGCCATGTGTGAATCGCAGCGTTGTCGGCCGGTATTTTTACCTAAAATATTACAGTAGAACCGCATTCTAATCACTTTTTAGATTCTTTAGTTTCTATAGTATAATAGTGCATCAGGTTAACAGTTGCTAAACTATAATAAAATTCTGCTGGAATACGCCGAAACTTCCCTAAACAAAGCTGAGAAATCTTAATTCGGTTGAATTTTGGTTCTGCTGTGAGGAAACGCGGTATCCATATTGCACACATTTTCATTATCTTTACCAATGTTATTTTCAATGAAAATTTCACATACGCTGTTATTCGATATGTCTTCGATATTAGCTACTTCGTGCAGCTTCATTCGTCAGTCCGGCAGTACCATTTAATGAACTTTTTGAACGACTTCTAGAATGGCTGCTTCCACTTATTCTGTTCAATTTACAGATTATGAAATAAAAGAAGAAAAAGTGCTATCGATATCAACTATTCAGGACATGCCAAAGAAACCGATCTAGGAAATTTCCGACACTATCTATCCTGTTTCGGTATTGATTGCATTGGTGTGAATTGTTAATAGTTGTCGTTGAAACAAAAAATTTTAAAATCATTATAAACTTTTTAAAAAATTAGCCTTAAGAGTGTTATGTCTGAAAATAAATTAAAAGGATGGGGTTTGAGAATAGTTATCGCTGAAAAAATGTAGTTCAAGTTCCATGTCGTCACGGCCCGAAAGAGCACAAGAAAGTTACAAATGATTGAGTGAAAATCACATCACAATTTAAAGAGATTGCCCAGTGTAACTTGGATTTGAAGCTTAAAATCCATCTAAAATTGTCCTCAAGACAAATATCAATCAAAGGGCTATGAGTCTAAGAAGCTCAATTGTTAAAAAAAACCAAACGCTTGGAGGACAGCAGTTATGCGCAACCTGGGCTAACCTGCGCAAACGTTCTGAAAGGTATGATAATTTTATTAAAAAATCTATAGATGCAACCGTAAATAAACTAACCGAAACGATCAAAAGTTCCTTAATGATGATGTTCCTTAATGATGCAAAATGTAAACACGCACTAATGCAAATTATCGTCAAAAGCCAAAAATGACTCTTCTGTTTAATATTTGTTGTACGGCACCAAATACCCTGGCAGAACAGCGCACGGTAGCACTGCTGCCTGGGCCAAACAAATAATAAAGCATTATGAACACAGCAAATATGGAAAAGGTCACATCCAAGACACCAATACACATTCTTTACCAAAAAGAATGATCTGGAAAATATGTGATATATGTATATGTAACTAACAAAAATAATCTAGATTGCTTATCTTCTGGACATCGCACATATTGACCTACAGAGAGAAACAAAATACTTGATTTATTAGACTTTTGTAAAACAGGAGGAATATCATGTATTAATCCTCAGGTTGTAGACTGTTGTGGCTTATCATATCTTATCACTCATCAATAATAATAACACAATCCTTAAAAGAAGAACCACCTAAACGACTAACAAATCAACTTACTTAAAGGGTTTATATAGAAATGTAGTTTGAATAGAACTCCTAACTGGACTTCTCACTTTGCCAGAAGATATTAAAGGAGCGACTAAAAATTTGATGCTCATTTGTCTTGGCTGAAAAAAATTGTTTGAATCTACGCTTTGGATAAATTTATAACGCTAGGGGTTCAAGCGTTAACAATAAACAAAATGCAGACACTTTATGTTCTTGCAATTTATTGAGTTTAATTATTGCACACGTATCACTATTTTCTACAATTCTATACCGCGATCACAATATTTAATTTTCTTACAATATTAATTTCTTATTATTATTTTTCACCACCGATATTAGAAAATTTATTTATTTGTATTAATAAGCGCGCGTCTATATTTCGCACTATCCATAATTGGGTTTTTCACGACCGCCATGTACAAAAAATGCCAACGAAGTGATTATTTTGTTTTTTCGTAGTATTAGTTGCTTTTTCTTTTGGTGTTGACACACGAGAAGAATCGCATGTCAAGTTTGATTGTTGTACTAAAAGAGAGATGGAGTAACACAGAAAATATCAATTCGAAATCGAATTCGAATTGAGAAAGCTATTGAAAGCGAGATGGAGTAAAAACAGAAAAATATAATTTAGTGTTCAATTGATGACAGTACACAACACAAAAGATATTTTGTGTGCTAACCCTATATTGTCGTGGTGAGCTAATGTCAATTTATATAAGTAAATAATTAATTTATATAAATTGAATGAGTGAGCCGCTACAGGACTCCCCCGCAAGTGAGTCCCCCTCCTTAAGGAAGTTCAGTGTTAGGCTGAAAACGCACTGATTTATGTTGTCAAAATACTCATTTCACATCAGTGGAACATAGTATGCCGTATGCCGGTTTGAGCCGGTCAATTGAAATTGTTTGGTTTTTTCCATTAATTGATACGGTGAATTGCTTCCGAAGGCGTCGAATAACTTTAAACGGCCCTTCATAAGGAGGAGATAAGGTTGTGCGAACCTTGTCCGTTCCTATGAACACAAAATCATAGTTTGCAAGTGACTTGGGAACAAAAACGTCATCTTGTTTGGCTTGCCGTGTTGATTTTGGGATAAGGTTTTGTATTGTGTCACGGAGTTGATCGATGACTGTGTCGCTAGTTGGTAAAGGTGAGAGAGGATTTTCAACGAAGAACTCACCGAGTAGCTTGATGAGGCCAGGCAATTTAAAAAGCGCCAGTTGCGTTGATGAACTGGAGCGACATTCGGAACCAGAAAATAATTTATGAAGTTCTAGGTCAGCTTTTTGTGCAATTGCGATTTTGTTTAAATCGAATTATGTTTCGACTGCGGCCGTTTCATTGTCCGTTGTGCGAGAGAATCCCAATTGTTCCCAACATTCGTTGTTGTACTGTTGCAGTACTGCCCCAATGGCGGTGTTAGATGCGTCAGTGGTTAAACTTAGTTTTGAATCGCTCAATGGGTGCGCCAGCAAATGGCTGTGAACTGGTGCGAGTATCTTAGCGAGCTTTGGTATAAAACGGTGGTAGTACTTTACCATACCGATGAACCGCTGAATGTGCTTAATTGAGCTTGGAGCTTATTCCCTAATGGCGTTAATTCGTTCTTCAGACGGCAGAATACCATTAGGGGTTATTTTGTGGCTGAGGAAATAAAGAGTGGATGCGCTAAAGACGCATTTTGAACTATTGATGTGAACATCAAACTCAGTTAACCTTTAGAAGAGTTGTTCCAGGTGGAGTTTGTGCTGTTCCTCAGTTTGCGATAGACGAAAACAAAATGTAAGTTTCGAACGACTTCGCTCATAAAACGCTGAAACGTTTGGGCGGCATTGCGTAGACCGAATGGCATTTGAGTGAATTCAAAGAGGCTAAAGGGTGTCGTTATAGCCGTTTTGTAAACGTCTTCAGGCGAAACGGGAATCAAATGATAAGCTCTGACAAGATCGATTTTCGAAAAATTTTTGAATCCATGCAAGTGCATAGAGAAATTTTGAATGTGGGAAATCGGATAACGATCCGGTATAGTCACGGTGTTCAACCGTCTATAATCCCCACATGGTCTCCAATCGAAATCTTTTTTCTTAACCATGTGTAATGGACACGATACGGGAGATGCAGATGGCCTGCAAATCCCTAATTCCAGCATTTGTTGAAATTCCGTAAATGCTGATTTATGGCGGACTTACTATTATTATTACTGGGGGGGCCATGCGGGCGATCAGCCACTTCGCACTGCCACCTTAAAGATCTATTGAGCTGGACCCTGCTTAATTATCCGTCCAGTCAATATTCAGGTTCCTAATGAACCCGACAATACTGCCTCCCGGTACGTGACACATACTATCTGGGCTTATTGCTCTCCCTCCTAGATGTTTACTACAGCATGTAGTTCCGCTAGAAAGACGGTAGTATTGGAGCTCAAAGACCTCGAGAGGGTTGTCCCACTCTCGTATATTCCTACTCCCGCCCCGTATTCCGTTCGATTTTACTCTTACGAGTTGCTCGGAATTGCAAATCACCTGTAGGTCACCCAGCTTTACTACAGGAAGGCTAAATAAAACTGGAGGGTGCCTGGTATCCAGAGCCCGCATATTTTGGGCTGATTAATCTATCAGCCATTCATCTTTCGGCATATGCTGTTCCACCTTAGATTAGGGTTTTTTGTCAAGCTTTTCTCCTTTAGCGCCGTACTTTAGCCTGTGCCAAATGGCCAAAAATGTGCCAAATGGCCTTAGTTACCAGTGGTTGCCACGAGGAGGCAGTACGTACACTTGCGAATTGTGAACAGGTTACCCCTTACACAATTGTACCCATCACGCAGCTGCCTAATGACAAGACCAGAACAGCTCACGTGATGCGCACCCTACTGGAAGGTTACGGAGCTGGTAGATTAATCTACTCTACTTTGGTCCCCCCCTCCAATAGTCGCCAAACCACCATTATGGCGGACTTGATCTAGTCTTCTTGGTCTTGATACAGGCAGATGTCCTGCTGTGACAATGTGATGGACCACATTGTGTCGGACTGGCAATTTATAATTCGGCTCTGCTGTAAGTTGAGGAAACTTTTTAGGCAAAGTGCCGTAGCCATTTGTCATGGAATAATGGATCGGGGTCGGTGTGTCGACGTGAACCATGTTGGCATTGATTGACAGCTTTCAAATCAACCAACTTTAAAAATAGTCTGGAAAAGAATAATAAATAAAATAATAAATCTTTTCGAAAATGGAGAATTCTTTTTCCGCTATATAGACGAAAGGGCGCAACGTCGAGTGAGTAATGAATTGTACATCTTTTTTTTTTTTTTGTTGAATGTTAATTAATTCATGTAATTTCTAATATGCTACCGGTACCGGCTAGTACTTAACGCACAGCACATTCTGTATATATAGAATGTAAATTGTGGTATAATCAGTCCAGTCGCCGCGGCCTGATGAGAAGATTGATTTTTTCATAATCATAAGCTCATCAGTTCGACACTGGATTGAATTCTCTTACAATCTTCGGAACATATTAAAAATCATATAATCGTGCATCGTAACATTTGACCAAATCAATAAACTTCTCCATGCTTTGGAAATGCAACAGGTCTCCTTTACTACCACCAGCTAGTTACAATTGTAAACTACACAGCACTAACCAAAACTACCTAAAACTACAAACATGTCAATGCAATGTTTATTTATCGTTGAAGCAAAAAACTGCAATATGCACGATTGTCGATATGCAGAGCCGCTGCCACATTCAAAAGTTTGTGCGAGTAAACATTATTTTGTAATTTTTATTAGGAAATGCGCGTTTGCTAAGAAATTTGCCCATCAAATTATATTCGGATTTGTTTATTAAATATATTTTAAATGTTTAATATTTATTTTAAAATGTAATTTTAGAGAAATCAGTGAATCAGTTTATGCGATTTGTATTATATACTTTTCATACCACAGCAGACAATATTTCAGCATAAATTATGTATAATAGAATAATTATTTGCTTCTCTGATTTCCCAATATCAATGACAACAAAATGACCCCCTGGCAAACACTGGCGCAATATACATTTCCCGATAACTTAGAAATACGAAATTTCACACACGTACTCAGGGTCTGTGACTGTGCAATTTTTTGGATTTTTTTTTTTATTTTGACAGAACTTGGCTTGATGATTTAGAATAACATTCATTAATTTAGCTATTTATTAATTTGTGTTTTATAATTTTAGCGACCGAGTGACACTGTTCGAAAAAGAAGGCCATTTCACGGCTCATCTCCATTTTTAATAGATAAATCTGGAAATTAATGATTTATCGGTTTATAATAAACTTAACTGTACCCTGTTGATTAAAATTACACATATGTATGTTCCGATCACAATTTTCCAAGTACTTGAAAATTAAATTTACCTTACTAATAAGAAAATTACTTTTTCATTTGCGAGTAGCTTCATAATTCAAAAATAAACAAGCAGAGGGTAGAAAATAAAATCAGAACAGAACATACATGATTGATTAAACAATAATTTTTCGCTTCATTAATACCTAATTGAAATTTATGTTAATTACATACGTGTATGGTAGGGTACACATGTTTGGCTATAAAAATTATTTCACTTAATATTAAGACATAATGAATGAATACTAAGAATTGTATTTTTAATGATTTATTTTTATACTTTTTGATACGTATTTACGTACACAAATGTGGGAAAGAATAATATACAATTGTTAATTTGCTATGGTTGAATTGAATTTAATGAATTACTAATAAATGTTTAGTGAGAAATACAATTAATTATTATTATTAGTAAAATTTTATTTTAAATTTCAATATATGTATGTTTTCAGTTCGAAGGAAAATAATTTTATTCTACGAAGTGTTGGTGTACATATGTGGTGGCACTTCTTGATCACTTAATTAAGAGATGAATGAACTTGAACAATGTGATTTACTTCATTTGAAATAGGAAATTGGCAATTCAGTTAAGGTAACTATTTTATACGCTTGAAAACTTAAAGATGCATGGCATATATGACACTTCTATTAATGTGAAGTAGTTAGATTCAATGTTGAATTCCAAATACTTATATACTTTAGTTTGTAAGACTATAATATTTTGGAACTTAACCGATAGATTACCGCTGTTGGGGTCTATCTAACTGGATTGAGAAACAACTTTGTTGGTTTTGGAATTCCGGCTCAAGGGACCAATGAAAAATTCTCACTCTAATGTTCGAATCGTAAATTCGAACAAGTCAAAGTCCAAACTTCTGAAGTACCTGAAATACCAAATCATTGAAATATTGAAGTTTATCTTTGAGATCTAGAATATAATAAGTGACTCTCCAATCTAGAGTAGAAGTAGAACAATTCAACGCTTCATGATTAATGCGCTTGAAATTTCTCATAAAAGTACGTTTGGTTTTACGGGGAAGCAAAAGAAATTTGCGTATAAAATAAAAGTATAAACAAAATTTTAAGCAATACAAGATTAATAAAAGTAGCACTATCACTGACGAAATTGGTAGGTTTATTAAGTGAGGCACTAGACAAACAATATTTATTTATTTAATATTTAATATATTACCTACAGTGGTATACAATCGGCAACAATAATTTAAATCAAAAAATTAAAAGTATGTAGGTACCTAAAAAAATAAAAACAATAAAATGCCTATAAGGTCTTAAAAAGCTCACGTCTAAACGAATCTCTAGTCAAATTAAAATCAAAAACATCGTAAGAATAATTGAAAAGTCTAGACGTGGTCAAGGCTGGCTCCGAAAGTTGATAGTTTGTTGAGCGCCAGAATCGATTAGTAAAAAACCATCACGACGACGCAGACAACGTTCAGGAGCCTAAATATTGAGTCGTGCGAGTAATTCAGCACAATCAATACGATACCCATCCAACGCTGTTCTAAACGCTGCAATCCTAAAAGGTTGCAGCGCTCATGATAATGTGGAATATCATAATTATTCATTGATGGTGTACTGCGAAGTGCATATAAAACAAATTGCTTCTGAACGCTTTCAATTCTATCAGAATGGCACTTATAAAAAGGAGACCAAACCTGCGAGGCGTACTCTAGCGGAGAACGGACAAAGGCAACATACAACGACTTTAATGTAAGCGGGTCACAAAAGTCCCTGCAGTTACGCTTTATGAAACCCAACATCTTAAAAGCCTTTGCTATAACAGAATCAATGTGCCTCACAAACGTTAGATCGAAAGAAAATACTACCCCAAGATCGGACATATACTCTACCCTTTCCACGACTCCATTAAACAGCGAATACCCATGAAATACCGGAGAGCGAATGCGATAGAAACAAATAGTTCTACATTTCGCTATATTCATGGACAATTTGTTGTTAGCCGACCAGACACAAAATGTGTCTAAATCTCTTTGCAACCTAAGACAGTCAGATACACTACAAATTGGTGCAAATATTTTCAAATCGTCTGCATACAGCAGGCAATGCGCGAACTCAAAGCACTGAACAACATCATTAATAAATAGTGAAAAAAGAAGAGGTCCAATATGACTTCCCTGTGGGACACCTGAGGTAACTCGAAATAAAACTGAGGACGAGTCATAGATCTTAACATAGTGCCATCGATCCGAAAGATAAGATTGAAGCCACTTTGTTGGAATGAATTGACAGTTCAATTTCCCAACCTTATTGATAAGTATCGAATGATCAATCTTATCAAAAACCTTTGAGAAGTCCGTGTACACAACATTCAGTTGTTGCCTGATTGCAATACTGCTATGTAAGTGCCCACAAAACGAAATAAGGTTGGTCACTGTGGATCTTCCAGGATAAAAGCCATGTTGAGAAGGACAAATTAACGATTTCAAATGAAAAAAATAGAAATTTTTGTACCAAGGCTTCGAATAGTTTCGGTATAGCAGAGAGTATAGCGATCCCACGGTAATTGCTGATTTCACACCTTTGGAAGGAAATCTTCCAAGGCTCCGGGAAAACCCCTGTACGGAGGCTTTCATTAAAAATAAACGCGAGAGGAACAGCTAAACCATCCGCACAGTTTTTCATAAGGATGGGTGGAGTGCCGTCATGTCCTGAGCCCTTATTCACGTCAAGTCGCGCCAAACTATCGGAGATCTCATCTACAGAAAAGTATGTATGAGATTGCTCATAGACAGACTTAAAATAGTTGCCAAATAAATTACAGATATCCGAGGGCCGACTTGCAGATGAGTTCTGATAAATCATAGGTGACGGAAATCCAACAACATTTCTTTTGCTGTTGATGAAATTCCAGAAATTTTTAGGATTAGTAGTAAGATCTTCTTCAATCTAATAATTCAATAATATTTCTTTGAATTGGTTGACATTAGAAACATCACTAAAAATAATTAAAAAAAAAAATGGTCGAGCAGCAATTACAAGAGATAAATGTAAGTAGCAGGGTATATGGTCAGCTAGTCCAGTAGTAAACCTAAGATGAATTCGTCCAATATGGCTTTTCGCGTTATCAGTATGGCTGATTACGAATTCATTTCACAATTAATTATGTCATATAATTCGATCGATAACTTAAAACAAATATTTACCACCACTCTTGATCAACTTAACTAATTCAACAACAAATTTAAATAAATTTAACTCCAATTTCTCGATTCAAGAACTCCAATTTCTCAATTGTTGCTTACGGCTCTCAAGACTCCAAAAAAGTGACCGAGCAAAAGGAAATATTGTGAAATTAAGTTTCGCGGAATGCAAATTAACCCGCGGCAATTATCATTTAAGCAACAACACGCTGAATTAAATAAGTTAGAGTTAGATAATTCAGGATAATGGCTACTGGAACATTCCGCCGCCCTTCAATCACTCGATTCAATACTCTGTACAGGCAATCGGGCATAACTTGTGTATCTGTCTCTTAAATAAAACGCTTGCTGTCTTTATTGTTACTACACGTACGTTGTCATCAGCACCGGGATGTACCTACATTACTCTTTCAAGTTTCCACGATATTGACGGATATTCATCCGTAATTAGGACTACATCACCAGCTACGATATTATTTGATTTGCTTTGCCATCTATCACGGCGTTGTATACTGGTTAAATAATTGCACTGCCAGCGCTTCTGGAAATGTTGTTTAACTTTGAATACTAGTTCCAGCGCGCCAAAGGTGATAGATTCTCGGCTGATAAATCTGGTTTTGGGACTTCAATAAAACTTCTGCATCTAATTCGTCTCCACCAAGTGCCCATAAAGGCCTAGAATTCATTATGGCCTCAATCTGACATAACAACGTAGTGAATTCTTCCAGCGTCAGTATTGTCTCGCCAACTGATTTCCGTAAGTATGAATTCATGGCCTTTACTGTTGACTCCCACAAACCACCCACGTGCGGGCTGGAGGCAGGATTGAAGCTCCATTGGATTTCGGTTTTACTTAATTCATCTTGGATATGTTGTTCAGTTTCCTTAAGTGATGCGTATCACTACTTCAAGTGTTTGTTTGCGCCGGCGAAATTTGTTCCATTGTCACTTTAGATGACACGGCAATCCTTTTTCTCGCGATGAATCTTCGCAACACACCAAAATAGCAGCTCGACGACATGTCACGGAGTAACTCGATGTGATCAGCCTTAGTGCTAAGGCACACACAAATGCAAAGATACATTTTTACTGGTATTTGTAGTTGAACCTTGAATGCAGTGGCAAATGGATGCATAAATCGTACTCGAGGTGGTGGTAAGTTACCCATTAATTGTTGCTCAAGGTTTAGCTTGTACCTGATACATTTGATACACTTATGGATTACCAGCCTCATGACATCTCTTGCTCTTATGATTCCTTTGTCGTGATAGACTCACCAACAGGCCACACCCAGCATGTAACAATTTAATATAATAATCCAACATAATGGATTTTGATATTGATGCGCAACTTGGCATAACTGCTGGATGCTTTGTATTGTAGTTAGCCGGATTAACGGATTCAACGGATTTTTCTCCAAACATTTCACCTCTGTTGTAAAATACTGGCGTTGGACATACCTGATAATGGTTATTTCCGCACACAGGATTTCTTCTTGTGTTAAGGAACTGCTCTGCGAAGGTTTGTCTGCAACACTCCCCCTTTGATGTTTTCTCTATTTGAGATGGTTTATGTAACGCTTCATGTACGCCAATATCTTCTTCAATTTTTCGTACGAGTTGTATCTCTTCAGTAAAACAGCGAAGAAGCTATTAGCAGTAGTCAATCACACGTCCAGGTTTTTACTTTTCTTTTCAACTTCGGTTTGTTAGCATGATCTCTGCTCTGGCCAACATTATTCTTTTAACTGCAGCCAGTCTGGACCGTTCCACCGCCGGCCGGTAAACCACAAGTCCGAAAATATTCGGAATATTAGTCTTATGTCTAACACTGATGTTAAAATTATTCATTTGGCTTCTGTGCCATTTATATGTCTACGTTTAACTAAAATGAAGTTAAGTGTATATATTTAGCTTTCATGTTAGTGATGCAGCAGACCTAAAGCTCTTTTTATAGAGGTCCGACCTGAAAGTCAGTCGAATACCAACCTTGAATAAAGGCTAAAAGAAGAGTTACTTAATAGTGACTTTGAAACCTATTGTAATATATGACGAACCTTGAAGTTAATTACAGAAAACTGACTCCATGAGCGTAAATGCTGGATATAAAAGCTTGACTTTAAAGTCAGTAATTTCATGGACATTAAAGTGAAATACCGATAATGAACTCGTATGCCAGTTATTTGTAAGCAAGTAAGTAGCTTCGTTGTTAACAAATGATCATAAGCAAGTGTTTAGTGGTGTGCAGTTTATGTTCCGTTGAATCGCGAAATTTCAGGCATACAGATATCAGGCAATTAACTAACATTTTATTTCAAAATGAAAATAATAAAATATCAAATGTAAATACAAATGCACCAAATAACTATTTTACAGAAACAAGTAATGCAAATTGTTCAAGATCTGTAATTATTGATTTAAATAAATATAATGTTTGTGAACAGCCAAAGGAATCGCTAGTGTTATCAGATGTAAGTGGAAGTTATAATAGTTTAAATAAATCAAACAATGAAAATTGTTGTTGAGATGTTGTTTATTATCTACCAGCGGAATCGTATAATTCTCAATTTAAATAGAGGTATCATAGGTCAATTCATAATTTAAATATAAGTATAATTTAGGTATCACTAATTTCATTCAGCCAGATGCCAACCAAAAGATTAATACTTACCACGAACCGCGGTATACCGAGGAATAACTGGGTAAAACATAATTGATCAGCCACTATTAAAGCTGCTAAATCGAGTGTAGTCTTCGACTAAATTATACTGCTTCTGATACAGAAGAAAACGAGAACTAAGAAAATAAACGGACTTTCAATTCTGAAGGGACCTTGAATAATTACGCAAAGTTGTTTCAAGAATGTGAGATCGAAGCCATTGAAATCAATGCGAGTTACCAGAATCCGTACTATCGGATAAAACGATAGAAATAGCGACAGATCAAGCTCCAGTCAGCAATGTTGAATGTATTCAATACGAATGCTTACCAAACTGTCTTGCAAGGCATAGCTGAAGTGAAACAGTCCCATCAATTACAGTCTGACATTTTATCTTTAAGAATGGATAATATCAATTCAAGTCTAGAGAAAATAGCTGAGCAAAACGAAGTAATGATGAGGATGATAACCGAATTGTGTAAGAACCAGTGCTGTCGAAGTGAGTACGATCGAAGTATATGTACTACTTTCGTTTAGTGCTTCTACTCCTCTACTCCGCACTTGCATTTTGTACTCCCCTATTCTAATAACTGTTATACTAAAACATAATGCTTAACTTATCGGCTTTTTCTTGCAATAATTATAATATTCTGGGAGATAGCTGGCTTTTTCATAAAACATTTTTTCTAAGCTAATTTATAATGGTTTCTGTCATTTTCCAGCAAAACCCCATAAATAATTTTCTTGCATTAATGTGTCAGCCACTTTAGCAGATAATATCAATTCAAAGTTTCAAACATGTCAAATTTGCGAATTAAATTACTCCAACTTCACAATGCTTTTCCTTCAGAATCTGAAGATTTATTGGTAAAACTTATAAAAAGATAATTCCGAGTTTTTTACAACTTATAAAATATCAAGGCACTCTGTATGGGGCACCAGGTAAACTCAAAAATGACAGAGGTTACTTGATTTTATCAAAAAACTTTTCTCTGCTTTGGCTAAATATTCACCTGAATACAAAAATTACGTTACCCAACAAATTATGTAGTCATTTAGCCTTAACGCACAAAAACTATATATGGAAATCTGGATTTACAATACTCTCAAATCGTTTCTCAAACTTAGACTACGCCCTCTATATAAAAATAATACTGTAAGATAATTTCTGCAGTCATTTAAGCTTTCCAACTATAGAAAGTTGTATGGGAGTCTGGATTTTTGCAGTGTGATATGGGAAACTTCATTCGTGCAATACGCCTTGACATCAATATTCTCAAATACTTTGTTTACATTTGAATAAAATCCAGACTCCCATGCATCTTTCTTGTCTGGCAAGGCAAAATTCTGACAAAATTGTCTTTCAGTTTTATTTTGACATTCTTCTTCTCGCCTAGGTAGGATCTAGGTAAGAATAGGGTGACAGATGTCCAGGTTTCTCTAGACTTGTTTTTGGTTTTCAAACTTCTGTGTTAAATTTATTCACGGCAATGCGAAATTCAGGAGGGATCAGAAAAATAAAAATAATTTCAACAAAATTTAATTCGAACTCAAGCGCAAACGACTGGCTCAAAAAATTCTTCAGGACGTGATTTAATATGTTTAAGGTTTGGATCCATTATATCGATCCGGCTTAATATTACCGAAATAAAATATCACTTAAAATACATCGACAAAAGTGAGTCTTCTATTCGGTGCTGGAAGTGGAGAAAATTGTCTGGGTTAGCTATATATGGAAAACCAATACTGGTATATATAATTTTTTTATCGATCAAAATGTAATTAGTACGAATAGTGTTCCAAAATATTTCTTGTCGTTGGGCCATGTTTTATTTTAAAAATTCTGACCCCAACCTTACCTTATTACAGACATTATTGGAGACCCAATTCACTAAAATCCATTGACATACGTGCTCCATTTGGTGCTGGAACCTGGAAATGTACTGGCTGGAAAGGGGCTGGACTGATTATGAAAGTAAAAAAAAAAAAAAAATTTCTTTAACAAATCTAATTTCTCCAAATTTTTTTCTAATAACCAAAATGTTATTATAGTGTCTTGCAATATTTATTGAATCCATGTTTTATTTAAGAAACTCCATCCCTACACCAAATGGAACTGCTGTGATTATATACGAATTCCATTGAAATTTATTATCTGACCTAATCAATATCAATCAAGGGGGTTTAAAACTTTTCTAAAAGAGATTTCACCACGTGCTGGTTTTTTACCCAGTCGTCCCCACCAAACCAATTTTATGTCCTGTTTTTTATTACGGCGATTTTTCAGACTTCTTCCAGGTCACCCTATGGTATCGTCTGGCAATGAAATTTCTTTAAATTGCACCAAAATATCTTCCAGTTCTCAAAAATCAGCTTTGTAAAAATAAACTTAAGCTTGAACTTAAAGTTGCTTTAAGACAAGTTTTTTATTTACTGCGAAAAATTTAAATAAAAATAGCTAAAAATTAAAACGCTTACGGTTTCGCTGATTGGTACTTTTCTCTACGAGAGAACTATAAAAATCTCAAAACGATTATCTAAAAATATCTGTGATTTCGTGGATAGTTGTGGAGGTCTTAAAACAGTTTTAATATTCAATTTTGGCTCAACACCTAAAAACAATTGTAGTGTAATTTCTTGAATCTTGGTTTTTATTTAACACAACACCAACAATTATTTATGTCTAAGGTGTAACTAGTTACTATATTTCATATGTACTCCCTTCTGACTAGAAATACTCCGCTGAAAATTTAAAACGTACTCCGTTCATTGTTTGTCAGAGTGGCAGCACCGGTAAGAAGTCGGCAGCCGAATTGTCATTTGTTGCAATTATAGACGACAAAGGAAAATTGTATGAGCTCGTGCATTCTGTCTTGTCATCACTGTACTCACTGTCAAAAGTCTTCATGTATCTGTATTATAAAATCATAGTACATGCATGTTTTGATGAATTATTAAGTTTTTATAATTTAAAATAAATAAATAAATCGTATTATTTTAATGCAGCACATATAGGACATGATAATCAGAAATTTGTCGTACGCTGAAGCCAAAGTTTTGTTGCACGCTTCTTAAGTCAGAGTTTAGTTGTACACTAAAGTCAGAGTTTTGTACACTATACATACGCTGAATTTAATGGCAAATTTATATACAGCTTCGAAGCTGTTGGTAAATCTGGCTTTAAAGTCCAATTATTGTGGACCAATACTCTGATGATAAAGTGACTATTGTTACGGTAAAAGTCAATTAAAGGACGGGATTTGGTATGCTTTCTATATATCCAGGTGGCTCACCTAGTGATACACTTATGTCACTTCCTTCGGCGACAATAGATATTTTGTCAATCCGAATTTATAGGCGAATAATCGACTTGTGGTTTACCGGGACCATATACAATCTTCCTAAATAAAGGCATTCACTGTTATGCCCCGTGGCACACAGTCTGCTGCATTATCAACCATTATTCGCCTGCATTTACGTCGGAATTGATCTACAATTGCGGAAATCACGGAAAGCCGTGCAGTTCAATTTCATCGCTAAATTGCAACCATCTATTAATAATCAATTTGTGCGTGATCCACCTGATGCATACCTTATCAATTGATCATCCCATTTTAAGTCCCGCAATTATAAACTCTGAAAGTGTATTTTCGTTCTTATTGTTATCGGAGACAATCATCCCAGGGGATCAAAGATTCTGCTGGCTTCGGAAAGCAGTGTTCGTTTGCTATGATTGGTTCTTTCTGTAAGGCAAACAGAGAAGCAAAAACCGTCTGAGTTGGGATTCCATTTTAACCCCAATAACTTTATCGTCTCATCTTTCGTTGTGGGTTTTTCCATCATTGCCCCTTGCTAAAAACGCAAAATAGGTTCTGCATCCTGGAGCTGTTGGTAGTCCATTTCCGTAACTTGAATCCTGACGAACCGAGTATGTTGACGATATCCTCTCTAATCCTAATCAGCGCATCTTCATCGTTGGCTCCTGTCATCAAGTCGTCAACATACATATCTGTCTGAATCGCTGCGGTAGCTGCGGGATATTTTTCTGTATTCTCTTGTGCGGCTTGCTTAATACATCTTTTGGATAAAGAAGCAGCTGAAGCGGTACCGTAAGTCAGCATCTTTAATGCGTATTGCTTAATTGGCTCATTTATATCGGTTCTCCACAGCACCCTTTGAAATTTTGTGTCATCTGGGTGTACCCAAACTGGCCGGTACATTTTCTCTAAATCACCCGATATGACGAATTGGTATGTGCGAAATCCACCGTTTACGCCCTTCACTCGAACTACTGCGGTTGGTAAAATGGCTTGCATAGCATACAGCATTGTTGTTTGGTAGACCTGCCCCTCAGTTTCTCCTTCCTTGCTGGTTGATGCTTTATACTCCTCCGAAGTTTCTTCCAATGATGTATTATTATTATTATTGGAGGGCCTTGCGGGCGAGCAGTCACCTCGCACTACGACCTAAAAGAACTATTGTGCTGGACCCTGCTTAATTATCCGTCCAGTCAATATTCAGGTTCTTAATGAACCTGACAATACTGCCTCCCGGTACGTGATACATACTATCTGGGTTTATTGCTCTCCCTCGTAGATGTTTACTACAGCATGTAGTTCCGCTAGAAAGACGGTAACATTGGAGCCCAAGGACTTCGAGAGGGTTGTCCCACTCCCGTATATTCCTACTCCTGCCCCGTATTCCGTTTGATTTTACTCTTACGAGTTGCTCGGAATCGCAAATCACCTGTAGATCACCCAGCTTTACTACAGGAAGGCTTAATAAAACTGGAGGGTGCCTGGTATCCAGAATCCGCATATTTGGACTGATTAACCTATCAGCCGTTCATCCATCGGCATATGCTGTTCCACCTTAGATTAGGGTTTTTTGTCAAGGGTTTCTCCTTTAGCCCCGTACTTTAGCCTGTGCCAAATGGCCTTAGTTACCAGTGGTTGCCACAAGGAGGCAGCACGTACACTTGCGAATTGTGAACAGGTTACCCCTTACATAATTGTACCTATCACGCAGCTGCCTAATGACAAGACCAGAACAGCTCACGTGATGCGCACCCTACTGGAAGGTTACGAAGCTGGTAGATTAATCTACTCAACTTTGCTCCCTCCCTCCAATAGGCGACAAACCACCTTCCAATGATGTAACATGGCTGGATGCATTTACATGGGTGGCGTCCTCAAGGAATAAACTGTGATGTTTTCTGGCTCGACAATTGTACACACTATGTCTCTTATGCAAACAATTGTAACATTGCTTGTCATCTGATATAACTCCCTTCTTGCTGACTAATGTCATTTTTGCAAACTGCTTAGACTCGAAAAGTAAATGCTTCTCACCCTTGCATATGGGGCAGCTCCAGGTTGCTCTTTTTGGTTCGGATGCTTCAATGATTAACACCCTAGTAGATACCGGCTTGGCTCTAGTGTACGACGGCATGGACTCTAACCAACTGTCTCTGGTTTGCGCCTTGGCATGTAATGCCTTCAATCCACGAAGAACTTTGAACATGTTTGCACTTTGATTTTGTTTTGAATTATCGCGTTTTGCAATAATATATGTTGCGTTTTGTACCATACCGCGTTTTGAAATATCGCGTTTTGTACCATATCACGTTTTGTACCGTATCACGTTTCACGTTTTGAAATATCGCGTTTTGCCAAATCGCGTTTTAAAATATCGCGCTCCAAATGGGACCTGTTTGTGGAATACCGTTGAGAATGGTATTATTCGCACGTGTTAGTGTGGCACTAAAGTTGTACATTCACAAAATAAACAAAGTTCAATTTGAAATTGCTCACTTAATAAATGAAATATTAAAGTTTATTATACTGTAACGATTATGGCCGTCATATAGCGAGTTCAGATTATGAACAGCGATATCTCAGACGGTTGGCGCATAGTTTGAACATAAAGGTATAAAGATCGATGGTTCAATGCTCGTCGTAGCCCAATCATTTATTGTGGACATCGAAACATGGTTATACACCATCGCACAAATTCATAATGATCTAGTAAAATCAAGAACGTGTCAAAGATATAAGAGTACAAAGGGAGGCGTGGTTTAGTGATTGTAGAACAACAACACAAATACATACACACATCCCGTCGACAATAATGAATGATGATGGCCATAAACGATATTTCCAGATGATTATGTGTCAAAAACAGAATACATAAGAATGAAGAAAATTTCGAGAGCGCGATCAAAGCGCTATATATGAACACGACCGATAGCAAGCAGGGAACAGTTTTTGGTTTACTTTAAATCGTGTAACAAGTGGAGCCAGTGGCAAGCGGAAAGATTTAAAAAAGTTAATTAAAAGCGAATATTAAAGTGTAAAACACTAAAGTGAAATAAAGTCAAGTGACATAAAAGTACACAATGTTTTTAATTGCAAAATCCAGACGAACTCAGAAACCCAGTTAGTAACAATACGTTAAATGCTCAAACTTGTAAATTAGCGATAAATGCACCAAAGATAACACAAATCATCCAAAAAATGCTACTCTATTATATTGCATAAATGACACGTCACTAATACAGGCTTTATTTTATATTTTGATGCTATGAACCTCAGCATGACATTGAAAACTGGACATTTATCAGATAGTTAAAGTTCAAAAACGCCACTCACTATTTAAATGTGTTATTAAACTTTTAAACACATTTGATGCACAAATTGGTTAAGTATTGAAAAAAGCGCCGAATTCAGGTACATAATTATCATTAATTATTGGGGGGTAAGGGGCGCCGGTTTAGATGGTCTTAATATACTAGCCCAAATGCCAACCTCACGTGCACGTAGTACTTCCTGCTAATTAACTAACGAGGCTCTGGCGACCGAGATACTGCGGAATAACCGACTACCGAGAACATAGCAAATGATGTTCTCATCAATGACCCACTACCAACTTGTACTGGCTAGGTTGGTGGTTGATACATAACCAGTTTTAAAACAATGAATACAACACAAAAAGAAAATAATACCCCAGGTGGTAAACCAACTACCCAGTTGGCTAATCTACCCTCTTACGAGGCTGGCTCAATGGATTCTGGGGTGAACCAATCATTGCTAAACCCATTCGAAAGAAGTTCAATGTTGTTAAGATCACCAAACAATCATACTAACTCTGCAAATCAGCAGAAAGACGAAAACGCTGAACTCTGTCGAAAACTCAGTGAAGTAGATGTACTTTTAACCCAACTAAGAAGCAAAATTGAAAAACTAACAAAAGGAAAATCGGCAACAAAAGGTTGTACCGAAAGTAAAGGTTCCTCCGCCAATTAATGTAATCGGCATAACAGAATTTGCTAGTATACAATCGATAATGAAATCAGTGACAGCTAAGGAATATAGAGTAGTGTCACTAAACATTAACGTGTGGAAAATCAATACACCAGATTCCGATACATATAGAGCTCTAGCAACAAAGCTCAATGCGGAAGGTAAAAAATGGCTCACATACGAAGACAAAAACGAACGCGCAATTAAGGTTATAGGCAGAGGCCTTCATCCATCGTGTAAGAAGTAGGACATAATTGAGGACCTAAAGGCAAAAGATCTGCAAATAGAAGATGCAGTAAACATCCTAAAACGAGAGAGAGATGAGAACAATCAAGTCAAAAAAAGGGGGCTTCCACTCTTCATGCTTACGTTTAACAAAAAGGAGAAAGTTGAAAACATCTTCAACATCAAAGCAATTCTCAATATGAGGGTTAAAATAGAACCGCTAAAGAAAAACACGAGGCTAATACCTCAATGCAAAAAATTCCAAGGTTTCAATCACATGCAAAAATATTGCAGACGGGAGCCAAGATGCGTAAAATGTGCTGGAAAACACAACGCGAAAGAGTGTACAGAAAGTAGAAACACCCCTGCAAAATATAACTGTAAAGGGCATCATCCTGCAAATTATAGAGGCTGTGAAGTAGCCAAAGAATTTCAAAGACTAAGAAGCAAAATGCATCAGTTTCCTTAAAACCCTAAGGTTACCAGAGAAGAGAAACCAACTAAAACCCAAGCGGAGCCAAAACCACAAGGTATAGGTAGAGAGCGGAAAAGTTATTCACAAATTGTACAGCAATCATCTAACGCTATGAATGATAACCCCCTTGAAAGGATTTGCCAAAGCATAGAAGCCATAACTATAAGGCTAGCAAAGCAAGAACGTGGTTTAGAAGCTTTATATAAGCGTCTAGATATGCATCAAACCTTAAACGAGGCAACAGCCCTCATATACTAAAATGAGCAGAACATTAAGAATTGTCACCTGGAAGGCGAACGGACTAGCGCAGCATGTTCCGGAGTTAGAAATTTTTCTAAATTTAGAAAAAATAGATATATGCCTTATATCGGAGAGCCATTTGACAAAAACATCATTTATTAAAATACGTGATTATGAATGTTACCATGCTGTTCACCCAGGAGGAAAACCCAGAGAAGGATCAACAGTAATAGTGAAAAAAAATCTCAAACACTATGAAAAACCTAGTATAGAAGAAGAAAGTATGCAAGTTAAAACCATAAAATTTGAAACTAACAATAATAATGAATACAGTATTTCCTCTATCTACTGCCCTCCACGCTATAATCTAAACAAAGAAGATTATAATAAACTCTTTAGTTCACTAGGATCCAATTTTATTATTGGTGGTGATTTTAATGCAAAAATCACCTATTGGGGATCAAGACTTGCAACCCATAAAGGAAAAGATCTATTCGAAGCCGGACGAATAAATAACTGCGAGTTCCACTCTGGAGGTAAACCAACGTACTGGCCTGCTGATATAAATAAAATACCAGATCTCATTGATTTCTATGTAGCGAAAGGGATCTTCGAGGATTACATGTGCATTGAAAACAGCTAAGGGATATATTCCGATCATACACCTGTTATCATGACTCTCAGCACAATGATAATTAATAAGGATAACCTGCCTAAATTAACAAATAATAGAACTAACTGGGACCTATTCAAAGAACTAATTGAAATGCAAATAAATCTACGAGTGCCGATTAAAACACCGGTACAGTTGGAAGACGAACTAGAAGTATTTAACAGTACTATTCAACAAGCAGCATGCTAGTCACACCGAATCCCGTAGGAATCAAAATTACCCTATTGAGGTCAGGGAGCGCTTAGGAAAACAAAAAAATCCTCAATTTTCTATGCAATAAACTAAAACAACTTATAAAAGAAATTAAGAACGGAACTATTAGCAAGTACTTAACTGGTCTCACCGAACATAAAGATACTGATTACTCTCTTTGGAAAGCAACAAAGGGATTAAAAAGAACCAAAATGCATGTGCCGCCTATTAGAAATGGGGAAGGAACCTGGGCCAAAAGCGACAAGCAAAAAGCTATTTTATTTGCGGCTCACTTGGAAGACACCTTCCAACCGTTACCTAGGCAAACAGCAGATGAAAACATAATAACAGTTAGCAAAATTGATGAATATAATATTCGATGTGTAACATTACAGGAATTAAAAAATGTGATCAAGTGTAATTTGAACCCAAAAAAAGCTCCAGGATATGATTTAATTACTGGACAAGTCGTAAAAGCCATTCCCGAGAAGGTACTACGAAAATTGGTTCAAATTATGAATGCTGTCTTCAGACTAAAATATGTCCCACGACAATGGAAGGTTGCTGAAGTAATTATGATCCCCAAACCAGGCAAACCAGCGAACGATAAAAAGTCGTACAGACCGATTTCAATACTTCCTGTAATTTCAAAATTATTTGAAAATTTCCTGCTCAAGAGACTCAAGCCAATAATAGAAGAGAGAAATTTGATTCCACCACACCAATTTGGATTTAGAGAAAATCACTCTACGATAGAACAAGTTCACAGAATAACGGATATAATCGAAGACTCACTTGAGAATAAGAAGATATGCTCCAGCATCTTCTTAGATGTAGCACAAGCTTTCGACAAAGTTTGGCACCAAGGACTTGAATTTAAATTGCATCGAGATCTACCTATGCAATTCTATCAAATTCTTAAATCTTATATCGCAGACCGACATTTTCGTGTAAAATATATCGGAGAGTACTCTGAACTAAAGAGAATATCAGCAGGCATACCACAGGGTAGCGTACTGGGTCCTATATTGTACACCAGAGATATGCCAAATACAGAAGGGGCCACCATAGCAACATTTGCAGACGATACAGCTATTCTGGCGACAGAAAAGTGTATATCAGAAGCAACGACCAAACCTCAAAAAGCAACCGACACATTGAGTAGTTGGACAAAGCAATGGCGCATTAGCCTAAACGAAGCAAAATCGGTTCACGTAAACTTCACAAACCAGAAAGTTAACTGGTCTCCAGTGAAACTTAATTCAAGGCCGGTTCCATATGCAAATACAGCCAAATACCTCGGCATGACTCTCGATTGCAAGCTTAGATGGAAAGAGCATGTTAAAAAGAAAAAAGAAGAATTGAACATCAAATATAAGAAAATGTATTGGCTAATAGGTAGGAACTCTGAGCTTACAATACATAACAAATTGCTATTATATCAGCAAATACTTAAACCAGTATGGACCTACTGTATTCAACTTTGGGGTTGTACCAAGAAGACAAATGTACAAATGATACAATGTTTTCAAAACAAAGTGCTGCGTGGCATTGTAAACGCACCATGGTACATTAGAAATGATAACCTCCATAGGGACTTAAACATGGAATATGTAAGTGAAGAAATACAAAATCATGCGAAGAAACACATTCAGCGGATATCTCGGCACCAAAATGCAGACATACGAAGTTTGTTGGATAGCACCAATGCAGTAAGAAGACTTCAAAGGCAGAAACCTTTGGAATTGGGCAGTTGTATTTAAGTAGGATAGAGAAAAATAATTACTATGTAAATTCAAACGGGAGTAACCATTGGGCTACTGCCCGTCAAATGTGAATCTTCATTTAAGAAAGATACTAAATGATTTGTAAATCAGTTGTAATATTAAATACAGGAAAAAAAAATTAATTATTGATACTGAATCATTTGATTTAAATTAAACTAAATATATTTCATCAAGCGCGCAATACGTTCCATTTGAGGGTTCTGCATTTACTTTTTGCAGGAACGTCACACATAATTACTTTTAGGGTTAGGATTTAAACTTTAACAAGCTACTTAAGAATGCGGCAAACCATTACTGTACACAGCATTGCTAAACCACACAAAATTTTGATAAAAAATTATTTCTCGCAGAATACTGTGGGTGGCGAAATCAAATTACCAACATCTCGCCTACAAATTTCTTTAAATAGCGTAGACAAGTAGATGTCGTCGAGTAGGTGTCGAGGTTAGAGCGTGATTTGCGACATCTAGTGATAAGAAATTATTGAAAATAAAACAAAAAAGTGTCATTTGCCATATTCAATCGGTCGAATAAAATTTATAAGTTCAGAATGTTACACCTACAAAGAAAATTGGGCAAATAATTTTAATTTAATTTAAATTTTATTTTTTTATTAAATCAATAATTACAATTTATCTGTATTTTTATTTTTATTTTTTTTTTTTGTTCGCTTCGAATTGATTAGATTAGACTTTAGAGTGTAATTTTTGTTGCTTTGAAAAAAAAAAAAAATATTTAAATAGCACATAAAATTATTTACATTTTCTGATAAGATTTTTTCGTATGGTCACACCTTCATATTGTTGTTATACAAATGTATTTGTTGTACATATTTAAAATACCTTAACTTTTTTCTTTATTGGTTAAATATAGCATTTATTAGAAGTTAACACAAATTGTTTAAATCAAAATATAACTTTGTGATTCATGCGTAAAACATTTTGAATTTATTACGCGCGAAATAAATATTATTTTGATGTAAACAATACACCGTATCACATCTAGATTAAGTTGGCTCGTGCGAGTACTTTTGCATTTCCTTCCGATTAACGTTAATAAAATAAAAATAAAAATAAAAAAGTAACATTGTATTAGGAATGACCATTTTTGGATATTAGAAAATCGGGGACACAACTCTTTTGTTAAGTGGTTTGAATCATTCACAACTTTTTTATTTCTTTTGATATTATGTGATGACTGATGACTTACTTATTATTTTATTGAATACCGTATAACAATCATAGTATGATCAAATGCATCATTTAAGCATAATAGAAGAATCATCGTCCAACAAATCATGTGTGTATAAGAGCACATTACGTACGTATACAGCTAAATGACTAATTATATAACAAAACTAAATAATCTGAAAGTATGCGTAAAATGCATACTGTCAACACATACGGCCCAACATGAGTTTATAATAAATGCATAATGCTACTGCTCTAATTATAACAATAATAACGTAAGTAGGTGTAGGCGCACATTACATTCGCGATGCAAACCAGCAAAAAAATATGTAAATCATCTTCAAACAAATCAAAATTAAATTATGTAAGATTCAGTATACTAATTGCAGTGAATAATAAAAATCTTTATAATTGACAAATAAAAATGAATTTTAATTGGCGCCACACATTTCATCATACGATCATCAAACATCATCTTAACAAATTCATAACGTTTATACTAACTATGTATATGAATAATATTAAAGTGAATTACAAAAAATGTGTATTCATAAAAAGCAAAAAATTCAAATGAATTTTTTTTTTTGTTTTTTTACAATAAGATGTAACATAAAAAATCATATTTGACGCGCGCAAGGAAACGAAAAATAAAATAAGAAGAAAATATGTTCATGAAAAATTATTTAATTATGACACGTTTATAATTTCAATTATGCTCATATATGTACATAAGTAAGTATTACAAACTGTGGGAAATAATTGTAGTGTTCGAATTCTAAATATCTAAGTTCTACATTGCTGTTGTTTAACCAAGAAAAGTTTTACCAAGTACATACATTAATCATATAATAGATGACCACATCACATACAATTACATAGATGACTAACTACTTAAGAAAACAAATTGACTGCATGCGCAAAACGCACGCTCTATAATCTAAACACACTTTCAGTAAAAAAAAAGTAACATTAACAATTTAATTTCTGTAATGTATTCTAGGTACGTGTTTACTCTAGATTCGAAGTTAATTGAGATACGCATTTTTCAGAACCTCAATGAAATTAGATGACAAACGTTAATGAAGTTTCAGGGCTTGCAACATTTGATTCTTTTTTAAATCATATTGACGAGTAGTAAGTTTTAAACCTATGTGAAGTTAGCCCAAAAACCCATCCCGAAAAAAGACTTTTCAAAATAGGTGCGTTAGTCCGTGTAATCGATGGAAAAAAAACTATGTTGATAGTTTTGTACCGTTATTCACAGAGGTGGCTCTGTTTAGCGAGGTATGCTACAAGAATGAACTAATCGTCGAATTAATTCTGTGGCAATAAGTTGAAGTAGCTTATGTCGACTTAAGAGAAAAATGGATTTTTTGAGATTATAAACACAAAAGTACAAACTACTATTTTGCTCAAACTCAGACCTCTCTATGGCGCATACAAGCCGAGATATGAAAACTTTAGTTTAACTTAAGTACAGAAATTTTCATATTTGCTTAAGTTAAAGGAACTTATCTACAAATAAGCTATTCTACAAAATATGCTTATATACAAATCAAATATTTAGAGTAGCTTGTGTACATTTAATGACGGGAGAAATACTGATTTATAATTTTTTATAATAGCTTATGTAGGCATAGGCTACTACATAAAGCGCAAACTGTTAGATTTGATACACTTACATCGAATTAGGCTTCTATACCAAATATTTATTTTTATGTTCTCAAATAATTTCAATATTTTATAGTAGCTTATGTCTATTTAAGCTAATATCACATAATGTATATAAAAATACCGTTATTTTATGTAGAAATATGTAGGCTACTCCAATATATGCTGCGTAGAACGATGCAAGTAAATAGGTTAGTTTATGTTTAGCATTTAGTGTTGCTGATACTTTTGTATTGTGAACATTGTGCTGAGTTATTACAATAATTATTATCAGTGTTATTAAGTAAAAAATAAAACTAAATCAAGACATTACTGTCAATCAATCGTAAGTATTTTGTATGTTTTTAGTAGAATTTTGTAGTAATGAAATTATATAAATTATTTAGATAACAATTCTAAGAAAATGAATAATATTCGAGAAAACATTGACAGTCCGGAAACTGAACAAGAAGAAGGTAACGTAAACGTACCATTTCAGTTTAAAATAATGTTTATAATATTGTTTGTATTTTAATGAGTGCAGGTAACAATTCTAAACAAGTTGAGCTAACTGATTTGACTCAAAATTTGAATATCGTTAAAGTGGATAACGTGACATACGGTAAATTTGTATCATACTTATTTAAAGATTGTACAAAAATAATTAATTTATAATTTCAGCACTTGTATTGCCAGGGTGCAGTGATCTTCAATCATCAAGTAAACGTAATTATATTGTGTACTCCTAATATTTTTTGTCTAAATAAAACTAATTTTTATACTAATAGCGATGATACCACATGAAGTGATGGATTATTCTTCAGATGATAGCATTATTGATCCTGATTACGTTCCAGAAAATAGGTCTGATAATACTGATGATGAAGACATAGTCAATTCCCCGAAACATATGATTGAAAATTTGGTGACAAATGAAACTGAAACACTACAGGGGGCCTATTCTCGAATTCCCCATCCATTTTATACATGTGGACATCTGTCAAAACTCATAAAAATTGAATTTTTTCGGTACTAAGGGAATATTTCCGAATGGGTATAAGCATGTGGAAAATTCCCCATATAGGAAAATGTCAATGCCGCATGTGTTTTATATACGAATTACAATTCTCGAACCAATTTTTGACAACTTTGACAGATGTCCACATGTGGAAAATGGATGTGAAATTCGAGAATAGGCCCCCAGGAAACAAACATTACAGATGAATCTTCAGAGCATTCGATCAAAAAAGAATCACAAAAAATACGTAAAAGAAAGCGAAACGTAGGACAGGCATATACAACAGCTTCGGGGAAAAAAATTGAAGAAAGAAAATTTAAGGCACTCGGACCTTGCAAAAAGAATTGCAAAAGAATTGACTCTGATGTACTTAAACAAATACACGACAGCTACTGGCAACTAGGAAGTTTCAATTTGAGAATGAATACATTAGCAGCTTTGATTGATATTAATCCAAAAAAATCTGAAAGGACAAATTCAGGTAAAAAAAATTTAAGAAAACGGGATTACACTTATGGATATAATTTGAATACGGAGTCAACAAGAGTCCCATTTTGCGCAAAATGCTTTAAATGTGTTTTTGGTGAATCCGATCAGTTTATTAAAACTACGATTAAAAAAAAATAGAATCGACATGTACGCTTATTCCAGATCAACGCGGACAAGGTGCATCTAAAAATAAACTTTGTGGAGAAAAAATTGACGATATAAAAGATCATATTAACAGCTTTCCGGCTTATGAAAGCCATTATTCACGGAGCCATACTTCACAAAAATACCTGCAAGGTGATCTCAATATATCACGAATGTATGACTTATATGTTAAAAAATACACAAACCCAGCTTCAATCTCAACTTATACTAAGATCTTCCATGATATGAAATTGAAGTTCAAATCACCTAAGTTAGATGTTTGCAATAAATGCGAAACAATAAAAATAAAAATTAACTATGCAACCACTGAAGAGGATAAAACATTTCTAAAGTCGGAACAGAGCATACATCATGCAGATGCAGAAGCTGCGTACGAAAGTAAAAGGAGGGATAAGGCATTGGCACAATTAGACAACACCGTTCAAGTGTTTGCTTTCGACTTGCAGCAATGCTTGGCCACCCCGCTTTTACGGACGTCAGTGTCTTTTTATAAAAGACCTCTGTGGACATTCAATTTGACAATCCACAATTGCACAAGGTGGTAACGAAATTGCATCTTGCCTAATTAAACATATGACGTCCAATATAAGAAATAATACAAGAAATGTTATATTTTATAGCGACTCATGCTCGGGTCAAAATAAAAACAGTTATGTGGCTGCAATGTTCCATTTGTGCACTCAAGAGCTGCCAAATATTGAGTATATTGACCACAAATTTTTAGTTCTTGGTCACACTCATATGGAGTGTGACATTGATCACGCATTAATAGAAAAGCAAAAAAAAAAGACTACAATGAACATTCACCACCCCCGGGACTGGTTTAATTTTGTTCGCTCAGTTAAGAAGAATAAACCATTCCAGGTGATTGAAATGGATTCCAATTCCTTTAAGGATTTCGCGAAACTTTCAAAAGAAAAATTTATATGGCGCAAAATTGATGATGGGGGTAATAAATTCAATTGGCGGGAAGTGAGGTGGCTTCGATTTACGAAGGAATTCGGCGTGGTCCAATACAAAAACACATTGGATAATGCCGAACCGTTTAAAAAATTAAATATCAAACGTCGGGGTCATGAATATTACGTATTGTCAGAACTTCAGAATGCCTATAATGGACCCCAGCCAATAAATCCAGCAAAAAAAAAAGATATTTTGGATTTAATAGAATTGTTGGATCCTGAAGTCCGACAATTTTATTATTCATTAAAAACAAATAATGATATACGCCTCACTGATCCTGATATACCAGAAGGATTATGATTAAAATTTTATTTTTTTGTTATTGATCAATAAAATATTTGAATAAAAGCACTTATGTTGAAATACCATAACATTTTGCATTTATAATAGTAGCTTAATTAATACATTATAGATTATGTTGCAATTTATTCCTGTTTATCTTACAGCTTCAAATATGTTAAAATAGCTTAAGTGTACATAAGTGTTTATATAATGCAGGAACCATTTTGTTAAAGTAGCTTAAAAACTTTTTTAATCAAATTAGTCATGAATGATCCTTTTAATGTTTTTAAAATATAGATATTCAGATGCAGGATACAACATTTACCATCTCTGAAAAAATTCTTGGCTTAATTTGAAGTCGATCATAGAAAAATTTCCAAAACGAACTTGTTTTTCCTCTCCTGAAAAATTACTAAAAGTGACATAAGCTACTTTAACTTATTGCCACAGAATTATAAAAAGAAGAGAAGTGGAATTTCGATAGAAGTGGTAATATGTGCTTTGGAAAACTGCAGTTTTCCAATATTAAATTTGAACGGAATGTATTATAAAATATTCTCAGTATAGTTGAATGAAAAGAATTTGTTTCTTCAAAACGTTATAAAAATAATCCAATTTATTTATTTATTGTTTAATTGTATAAAGGTTGATTTTCCAAAATTTTGTTGTTTGCAGCTCGCTCGATATTGTAAAAGTGACCGAGAAATCGTAAAATTGTAAAGTCATAAATTCATAAAACTTAAAACGGCATTCACCAAAATTTGCAATAAAAAATGGTAAATAAAAGTATAGTAACTTAAGTATATCTATTCAAACATAGGTGGCAAAACGATTCGTAAGTGAAAACCTTTATGGCAAGTTAAAGTTTAAGAAACAGTCGTTATTAGTTTTTTTTTATAATGATTACGTTTTTAAATACAAAAATAATTAATATCTAAATTAAATTTCAGCAAAATTAATAAATCAAATACAATAGGTGTAAACTACACAAAAAATATGTAAATATTAACGAAATTATAATAATTCAATAGTACAATAATGGTTATTGTTAATAATGTAATTTTTTTATGTTTTCAGCTTCTGATGATTCCAAACATCCCGCGCCCATTGACTCAACCGAGTCAGAATGTAAAATGCAAATTTTTGATATTGACCGGGTTATTTCGCCACGTTTGGTTTGGATGCCCACAACTCGAACTAGTCCGTCTGGCCCTGGAATTACCTTGATTATGCGGCCCATCAGCCATTTAGTAGGTGGAACATCTTCTTCAATTATAACTACCAGGTCACCTAGAGTTGGATTTGAGGTAGGCGTTTTCCATTTTTGGCGTTGTTGTAGTGATAACAGATATTGCCTATGCCATCTTTGCCAGAAGTATTGAACCATTCGCTGGATGTGTTGCCACCGTGACAATCGATTTTCTTTTATATAGAGTAAATTTGGATCCGGTAATAATGTAATGGCATGACCAATTAAAAAATGCCCCGGTGTCAGAGGATCCATATCGTTTGATGTCATCTCACACAGCGGTCGTGAATTTAGAATGGCCTCTATTTGAACCAACAATGTTGTCATTTCCTCAAATGTTAGCCGTGACTCTCCTATTACTCGTTTTAAGTAATATTTCGTGGATTTTATGCCCGCCTCCTTGGGTGAAGCAGGTGGAATAAAATGCCATTCGATGTTGTTAAGCGTACAGTATTTCATTATTGATGGATCCTCAGACACCTTCATTAGACTTGATTGCAGCTCCCTTTCGGCGCCGATGAAATTGGGTCCATTGTCACTATATATGTGTCCACATGTTCCGCGTCGACCATGAAATCTTCGTAAAGCTGCTAGGAATGCCTCGGTTGTCATATCGCACACCAGTTCCAAATGTACAGCTTTGGTTGTCATACACACGAAAAGCGCCAAATACGCTTTGATAATTTTTGCACCCCGCAATCTAGATGCCTTGATGAGAAGTGGTCCTGCATAATCCACTCCAGGGCCGATGATAGGTTACGCAAGATTGCGGCAATTGTCCCATAAGCTGTTGTTGTTGTTTTGCTTTCAAACGAATGCACTTAACACATCTCCCAATCACAGCACGAACTTCATCCTTACATCTCATAATGTGGTATTTTTGTTTCAATATTGACATCAATACCTTTGGACCAGCATGTAATTGATTGAGGTGTTCATCTCTTATAATCAAATCTTTAATGTGATGCCTTGCTGGAACGATAATAGGATGCTTCATCTCGTAGGAAACATCTGCGTTAGTCAATCTGCCTCCAACTCGCAGTAAACCCACTTTGTCTATAAACGGAAAAAGATTAATTAATTTGGAACTTTTATTAATTTGTTTATTAGTAGTGAGGGCATTGATCTCCGAAGCAAAGCTGTAACTTTTTACTCGACTCATCACAAAATTGAACGCATCTGATTTGGCTTCATTGAATTCTCTTGAAAATTCGAGGCTCTCAGCAATTCTCGACGATATTCTCTTACGAAACAATAGCAATATTCTGGCAATAACGAAGAGCACCTTTGTAAATTTTGAACATCTCTCGACGAGGCTGAGAAGTCAATCGCTTCTTCTGTCAATGTTGATCAATACCACCGAATTAAGCTTTTGTTCCTTTAGCACTTCTTCTGAAGTTTCTAAACTGGCCGTAACTTGATTTGGCTATTCTACATCTCGGCCATTCTCGTACATGGCTCCATTGACTACGGTTTGTGGGTTGTAAGACATATGACACTCTGTTGGCCACAAATGTCTGCCATGTCCTCGGACATAACGATATTCATTTGAGGACAATGGTTGAATCGGCCACAATCGATACTTTATTTTTTGACTGTTAAATATATTCAAGACTGATAACATCAACTTTGTCAGCAACACTGCAGCGCACAGCTCAAGACGTGGTATACTAATAGATTTGATAGGCGCCACCTTTGTCTTAGCAGTAACAATGTTTATTCTGTAGCCGCCTTCAGTCTTCACTCTGCTATTTATAACTGCCGCGTATGCTAATTCAGAAGCATCCGCAAACCCGTGTAGCTCCAATTCTTGACCTTCCGTGTATAGCCATCTCGGTATTCGAATATCTTCCAATCTGTGTAAATCCCTTCGTATTAATGCATAATTCTGGGGTAGTAATGGTTCATCCCAATCAACACCTACCAGCCACAATTTCTGAAAAAGGATTTTAATAGTAATTATTGCTGGCGACAACCATCCAATCGGATCAAATATCTTTGACGCCTCGGATAACATGTGACATTTCGTCAGTATGTGATTTTCCAACTTCACTTTGAATTGGAATACATCGTCTTTGGGCGCATATCTCACACCAAGAAGTGATATGGCTTGAGAAGAACCAAAACCTTCAAAATCTTTATTCGACGCATCTCTATCGACTTCTGGAATACCATGTATAAGCTCTTCATTGTTGGATGACCATTTACGAAGATTAAACCTTCCCTTTCTCAGCATACAGATTAAATGTTGAACAATCTGTCGAGCTTGTTCCGGACATTAGATCGTCAACATAAAAATCATTTTTTAGCACCTCTGCTGCTTCTGGATATTCATTCTGGTAATCTGATGCGAGTTGGTTTAACGTATGAGTCGCCAAAAATGGCGCGGACGCTGTGCCATAGGTAACAGTCAACAGGTTGTAGGTTTTTACTGGTCTTGGGGTGTTTCTCTCCATACTATTTTTTGGTAATCACTGTCTTTTGGGTTGATCCAAATTTGCCGAAACATTTTCTCAATGTCGGCAGAGAAGATGATTCTGTGAATACGAAATCGTAGAAGTATTTCTACCAAACTGGACTGAACGATCGGTCCCTATAATAGTTGATTATTTAGTGAGCTTCCATTTGATGTCTTGGCCGATCCGTCAAAAACTACTCGCAGTTTCGTAGTGGTGCTGCTTTCTTTCATCACTCCATGATGTGGCAAATAATATTGGCCAGAACCAACATCTTCTGAGATTTGCATGTGCCCCGGTTTAATATATTCGTCCAAGAATCCAGCATATTGTCCTTTGAATGTATCATCACTTACAAAACATTTCGCTAAACTGTACAAGCGTTTTACAGCCATAAATTTGTAATTGCCAAGGTTCGGTACACCGTTTTTGAATGGTAGGCTAACTATATATTTTCCATCTGCCGCCCTTCGAACCGTATCTCGATAGTATTGTAAACAATAATTCTCCTCTTCGTTGTAGGTCATTAACTCTGAAATCTCCTCTATTTCCCAGAACTTTCGTAGTGTTAAATCGACATCAAGATGAAGATTAACTGGAACCACATCACCTTTGCCACCTTCATTGTCAATTGGAGTTCCTGCTATCACCCATCCTAAGTTGGTATTATGAGCAACCAGTTTCGATTTGGGAATGTGTTTTTTGCCATCACATATTATATCGAAAAATAGATCACTTCCAAGTAAGATGTCTATTTTGCCTTTCACGTTGAAATCTTGGTCTGCTAGCTTAATGTTTTCGAGAAACTTTAGCCCTCTAACTGCTTTGACAGATGGTTGATATGCTGAAATAGATGGAACTATTAGTACCTTTGCTGATATTTCATAGGTCTCATCCGGAAATCTGGGTCTGATGCGTAAATTGGCTACCCCTTTTGATACTCCAGAGGTAACATCATTGAGTCCCTTTATTATTATTCTTCCATTTCCTTGTTTTAATCCTAGACGCTGGAAACATTCTTCTGTGACAAACGATGTTTGAGATCCAGAGTCTAGTAAAGCTCGACAATGTTGCCAGTCACCACTATAACGTTCGACTTGGATTTGGGCAGTTGGAAGAATTGCGTTTGCAACTGAATTAGAGTGACCACATGTTGTTGCTTCCAGGCTGCTGGCAGAAACTTCTAAGTGTAGAATTTCGTGATGTTTCCTTTAGCATAAATTGCATTTATGTTTTGATCTGCACTGGTACACTAAATGGATATCACTCAAACAATTTTAGCATCTATTGTGTTTTTTGATGAATTCTCTACGCTGCTGAATATCTGTTGCACGGAACTCGGCACAATCAATGATTTTGTGGTCTTTACCACAGAATGCACAAGTTACTGCCAGTGCAGTGTGCATTGATTTGGAACTCTGGGGAAATTGCTTTGGTGGTAAGCGCTTTGTTGTTTCAGGTTTAACGCCTTATAAAGCAACCATTCGCTTATTTAGAACCGCCAACAATTTATCGAACGTTGGATATTCCAATTCGGATGACTCTAACTTCCACATCTGCCTTGTTTCAGCATCCATCTTTTGAGTGGCAACGTAAATAAGCCAATGGTCACGACCCTCCGCTTGAAGACCAAGTGCCTTTAGTCCACGTACCACCTCATCACACGTATCATGCAAACGTGCTACTGTTAGCGACGTTGGTTGCGCTTTGGTTGGCTGTTCAAAATAAGTTTGGATGAATGAATCCACTATATACCGCTTTTTGTCATATCTCTTACATAATTTTTGATACGCTTCGATATAATTGGCATCGTTTATTGGGAAATGTCGAACAAGTGCTAGTGCATCGCCCCTCAAAAGACCTTTAAGGTATTGGAATTTTTGGGCGGGAGAAAGTGTTGCATTCTCGTGCACGGTTGAAACAAAAAGATCAAAGAACGATTGCCATTCCTTGTAGTTCCCATCAAATGGGGGAATGGTAGTATGATGTAATCGAAATTCACTTGATATTTGCGTCGTGTTTAGCGTTTGATCTAAATTTACTGGTTGTGGACTCAATGCAGTCCTTTTCCTTATTGCACCTTGCAGTTTTGGCACAATCGAATAGTATTGTATGTCCACGGCTTCTATATCAGTTTGAATCACATCAGATAGATCAATCATTTGATATTCCACTTCTACGAAATCTTTATATAGTTGGTTGATTTTTTCTAAACGCACAGTTAAATCATCTAAACATGTGTCGTCCTTAATAGTTTTTATAAAATTCTCGATTCTAGTAATTTGTCCTTTAATATAAGTTCTTTTCCGTTTTAGCAGATCCATTTTCGAACAACCGTAGCACAATTTTACGATGAATCACTACCAAAATGAACAACTCGCCAACACGTGGAAACAAAAAAAAACGCTTAAAGTGGCGAAGTATGGAGTAAAATATAATTGAAAAGTCTAATCAATGATTTTAACACTACACTTGAATCAGGAAATTTTAAATAACTTTTCACTTCACATTACGTTGCTATAAAATTTTGGTTAATCACGAAACAGTCCGGCAACTACAACAAGCGGAAACGAGAAAAAAACCCCAAAGTACCCAACAAAGTACGAGTATAATATAATTAAAGTCTAATCAACAATTATAAAACACTTTTAGCGTGTTTTTTTATTAGCTCCGGATAGCAAGCTATCGGGAGCACAAGGGAAATTTCTATTGAAAGTTATTCTATTATACACATGTGTCGCTAATAAACAAAAAACTAAAATTTTACCTAACTTCATGCAGTTGTATGACATTTCTTCCGAATAAAAAATCGGAGTAGGTTAGGTTAGGTTAGGTTGGAGTGGCTGCTTACGCACACTTAGACCGGTGACGGTCCATTGTGATACCACGGGATGTATCTCCTTTTACCCCTATTGGAACCATTTCGAGCTACTTATGTAGCGTAAGACGTCCCGCACTTTAATGTTTTCGAGATCCGAGAGGCAGTCCATCCTAAACTTACCTAAGTGTTTGTGCCTTCTGAGAGCCAATGCTGGACACGAGCAAAGGAAGTGGACCAACGTCTCTTCCTCCTCTTCATCCAAGCAGCTTCTGCAGAAGTCATTAGCCTCCAGACCCAGCCTTCTTGCATGTTCTCCAAAAAGGCAGTGTCCAGTGAGAATTCCTACGACCGTTCTTAATTCACGTCTTCGTAAGGATATTAATGCCCTAGTGCGCCCCAAGTCCAGCTTTGGCCAAACTTGTCTTGCAACTCTACAGGTGAGGGTGTTCGACCACCTATCCCCCGCTGAGGATAGCGCCTGCTTCCCAAGTGCTTGTCTCAGCGCTGTGATAGGCCTCCCCAGACTTGCCCTTTCCGGTTGCAGCTGGAGAGTCGTACCATGCCTAGCAAGTTCATCTGCCCTGCAGTTCCCCATGACGTCCGAGTGACCTGGGACCCAGACTACCTGGATGTTGAAATGCTCACCCATCTCATTTAGAGATGAGTGACAACTCAACGCCACCCGTGACGCCAAAGACACCGATTCTAACGACCGGATCGCTGCTTGACTGTCCACATAGATTGTGATATCGTCTGAGGATAACACATTATGCTTCAACCACGTCATGACCTCCTCAATCGCTACGACTTCAGCTTGGTACACGCTGCAGTAATCAGGGAGACGAACAGAAATATTTACATTTAATTTGTCACAGAATACTCCAGCTCCTACTTTGCCGTCTAGCTCGGAGCCATCTGTGAAGAATTGCAACGCTTCAGTTTCCGATGACGGTCTATCCCTCCAGGATTCCCTTGAAGGGAAGGAGGTCCGAAATCGCTTTTCGAAGCGTAGAGTAGGTTTAATGTAGTCAAGATTCGCCAGCTCATCCTTCAACGATCTGACAAAATCGAAGTAAAAATGTATAAAAATCATCAGGAGATTGATGGGGAATACGTTAAAGTAGAAGCTGCAAAAATATTTTTAAAAGCTGGAAAGCAAAACGATAATCGAGATGCATCATTGTCGGAAGGTAACGAAGATGAAGATAAATAATATTTTGATGAAATGGACATGCCTGGTACAAAAGTCAAGTCGATTCAAAACAAAGAATTAATGTATGAATTCTACGTATACGTGAAGACACAGCTTAATATCACGGAAATTTGAACCCCAATTCGGCATATTATGATCCAAAACACGTTCTATGAGGGATATTCCTGATCCAAAATCAAATCCTGAAGAGTAAATAATTTTTCTTCACTAAGTTTAGAATTAAATAAATAAATTAATTTTATTATTTTAGAGTTGGACTGACAAGGTAATTCCGCTGCCGCTAGGTAGTAAATATTTTACAGCAATCCGAGTAACAATCTTCACCTATTTCCCCTTCTCAAACACTAGCCTTTTTAATCTTGCTTGAACCACATTAAATTGGCCAGACATAACTGCGGCGTTATCCGATCCTAGATAGGCCCATTATGCACCGGGATTTGCAATAAATTCAATTGGTTTAAAATACTACTAAAAATAGAGAGTCTCTTTTAGTTAGATTCAAAAGACCTGAATACCTATCTCTTGGTGAACATTTTCTCTGATCAAAAACGCGAGCTACCAAAGCCAATGATTTGGCGCACACTTTGAATAAATTCCATCCATTTCAGCTGTTTTTCGTTTTTTGAGTATCGAGTATCCATTTCTTAAATTATTAGTATTAAATGCCATGAAAAATATTAAAAAGGTTAGAATTTGTGGAAGGTAAAGGGAAATAGGCGAAGGTTGTTACTCGGATTGCTGTAAAATGTTTACTATCTAGCGGCAGCGGAATTACCTTGTACAAAATTTTAATTTGCGGTTCAGGTAACATGTAAAGGTTGTTTAACGAACAGCAAGCAAACGATTTAAGTTTGTAAGTTATATTCGAAGGAGTATACAAATTATAATTTAATAAAACTGAATCTTTGAATAAAATAAATTAGCCTTACTGCAAATCGTGGAATATAAAAAATTTTTAAGAAGCATAAATACATGTTGGATTATTTTTAATATATTCGGTGATTATTCAAATACACATACATATGTACATCTTTTGATATCGGCTTCGAAAGATTTGTTTTTCTTGTCCTTTAATGATTTTTCCACTTCGAGAATATTTTACCATAAGCTTCCCAAGCAAATAGTTCTGCTTTAGAATATTTTTCCATGTCTCCAGTACACAACTCAACTCTAAAATAATAAAATTAATTTATTTATTTAATTCTAAACTTAGTGAAGAAAAATTATTTACTCTTCAGGGGCCCTATTCTCGAATTCCACATCCATTTTCCACATGTGGACATCAGTCAAAATTCATAAAAATTGAATTCTTTTGGTACTAAGGGAATATTTCCGAATGGGTATAAGCAGGTGGAAGAAATTCTCCATATAGGAAAATGGGCATGTATCAAGTGTTTTATATACGAATTAAAATTTCCGAACGTTTTGATGCATTTTGACAGATGTCCGCATGTGGAAAATGGATGTGGAATTCGAGAATAGGGCCCCAGCATGTGATTTTGGATCAGTAATATCCCTCATAGATCGTGTTTTCGATCATAATATGCCGAATTGGGGTTCAAATTTCTGTCATATTAAGCCGTGTCTTCACATATACGTAGAATACGTACAGTAATTCTTTGTTTTGAATCGACTTAACTTTTGTACCAGGCATGTCAATTTCATCAAAATATTATTTATCTTCATCTTCGTCACCTTCCGACAATGATGCATCTCGATTATCGTTTTGCTTTCCAGCTTTTAAAAATATTTTTGCAGCTTCTACTTTAACGTATTCCCCATCAATCTCCCGATAATTTTTTATTTGGAAGAAATGTCATACAACCATATGACATTTGAATTTGACATCTATCAAAATGTTTAAACCAAAATGAAGTTTGCCACAATTAGGGTTGTACAAAAATCAAAAATATTTCAAATTTCCCTTTGCTCTGGATAGCAGCTCCGGATAGCAGCTCCTGATAAATAGGTAGAGCTAAATATTTTTTTATAGGTTTTTAGTTAAAAAGTTGAATTAAAAATTATAGATTAGGTTTAAATAAATTATTTATATGTATAAATAGCTTGTCAAACATAAGTTTTATAACAGAAAATTAGCTGCTCCGGATACCAGCTATCCGGAGCTAATTAAAAAACACGCTCTTTATTGTCTAATTAGAAATTTTTCTAAACCAAGGTTCACTCAAAAATATCTCGCATAATACACTCGAATAAGCGCTTCTATTATTCACAACGTAATTGTCATAAAAAATTGTATATTATGTAATATATTTTAAATGTTGTTTAAAAATATAGTTTGTAATGAATGTATATAAAATAAATTTATTTAATTAAAATTATACTCAATGCGTTTTCTGCTCTCTATAGATGTTTCTCTCAGGTTGATTTTCCAAAATTTTGTTGTTTGCAGCTCGCTCGATATTGTAAAAGTGACCGAGAAATCGTAAAATTGTAAAGTCATAAATTCATAAAACTAAAAACGGCATTCACCAAAATTTGCAATAAAAAATGGTAAATAAAAGTATAGTAGCTTATAACCATTCAAACATAGGTGGCAAAACGATTCGTAAGTGAAAACCTTTATGGCAAGTTAAAGTTTAAGAAACAGTCGTTATTAGTTTTTTTTTATAATGATTACGTTTTTAAATACAAAAATAATTAATATCTAAATTAAATTTCAGCAAAATTAATAAATCAAATACAATAGGTGTAAACTACACAAAAAATATGTAAGTATTAACGAAATTATAATAATTCAATAGTACAATAATGATTATTGTTAATAATGTAATTTTTTTATGTTTTCGGCTTCTGATGATTCCAAACAAAATTCACAACTTCGAAAAGTGAGAATATGTCTCGATTATGCAAATTAATTAACGTCTTGAACAATTTTTCTAATCGAGTTCAGTTGTGTTCTATTTATCGCAGACATATTAAAAGTAACAACGCCTTAAACTATAGAGAAGGTAATGAGGATTTAATACAAATAACATCCAAAAGCGCTGCTGTTGTATATCCTCTTACCGAAGAAATGAATAGAAATTCCATGGAAACACGTATTGACGATTCTGCAGTAAACCTGATAATTGAACCTGAACCTGATTTATGTCTTGGTATTGACCTTAATGAACATTCTGCAAACTTTGGGTTAAGTGAGAAATCTTTGAGCAGTGAGACACTTCTGTAACTCTTAATTTGCATGAATGTAGTCATCGAGGAGATATTGAAACAAATATTATTTGTAAGGGAACAGGCTTAACTCCAATAAAAAACATGGAGGTGTGCCAACACACGACTTTCTTTTACGAACAGAGAATTTGGAGAAATTTTATTTTTTTTTTTAAATTTTTTTTTTTTAAGTTTTTTATTATTATTTGTTTTTAATTTTTGGAAACATTTTTGGAACCAAAGTAGGTAGATTTATCAGAAGTATCCACAAACGGAACGTCGCAATTCACAGACAAATACTAGCAGGCATACCCAAGAAGGCAATGAAATGTATTATGTTCCAAAAGCCTGACAGTAATATAAAGTTGTGTAATACTACACCATCCATTCACGACACACAATTAAGTCAATCACTTTCAAGATTTTAAGCCGCAATTCGAATATTAGTCAGTGTATAGAAGAAGTTCCATCCCAGAACTGTCCAATATGTCTAAGCAGAATGAATCCTCAAAATAAGAGATTTAATCAGATTATCGCTGTCTACACCGAATATCCCTCAGAAAATCGCCTGAGACTTTCTATTGATCATATCGAATCGATCCTGATGTTTAATAATAATGCTTATAATTTATCAGGAATTATTAGCTATAAACAGTTTGAGCCCAATAAAACTACAGATCACATTTCTGGACATTTTATCAGCTATTGTAAACACAATGACAAATGGGGTCGATATTACGATTTACAAAAAATATGTGGCTATCGCCAGAAATTCAAAAAGCATCGAGGTCAATCCTCATATGGTTATTTATACTAAATATTAAAACAATTGTAATCATCCAGGTTTATCGTACCGTATATTACCAAAAACCACTTTATATATTTTTCCTAATATTTAAGCATCAACAATGATGCATGTTGCCTCCACAATTAAGACGAAACAATAAAGATTAGTCCACATAACCAGATGCCTTATTCCGATATAATTACCAAAATAATATTTTTTCCATCGATTATACGGAATATTGGCTATAAAGAAATAGGCCGGAAAATCATTCTTATCGCCATCGCATCCTTACAGGGGTATGAAATATACGTAGAGGATGGATATTGCATTCTAGTGGCATTTCCATCGGTTATATGAAATATCGGTTATAGGGAAATGGGCTCGACGTGGGCACGAAATATCCGTTGGGGATGGATATTGCATTCTATGGCATAAACCGCTATACAGGGCAACCTCTGTGAATAACGGTACAAAATTATCAATAAAGTGTTTTTTCCATCGATTATATGGAATATCGGCTTCATTTAAATGGGCCTGGAAATCACCCTTATCGCCATCGTATCGTTACAGAGGTATGACGTATGCGTTCGGGATGGATATTGCATTCTATTGTCATAACTCGCTATACAGAGAAACTTCTGTGAATAACAGTACAAAATTATCAATAAAGTGTTTTTTCCATCGATATTGAATATCAGCTGTATGTAAATGGGCCTGAAAATCGCCGTTATCGCCATCACAACAGGTTCATGAAATATGCGTTGAGGATGGATATTGCAAATCTAGTGGCATATCTCGCTATACATAGCAATATCTGTGAATAACGGTACAAAATTAGCAATACAGAGTTTTTTCTATCGATTATATGGAATTTTGGCTATATGGAAGCAACCGTACCGTTAGTGCCATAATTTTGTGCCATTAATACAAGCAAAACCTTGTTTCGATATATCTGTCAACCTCTGTGAACAAAGACATACAATTTCGAAATATGAGGGATTTTCTTAAAGAAAGAAATAAAAGACCCTCATCCACATCGTATGGCAGTTTAGTTGTTTATTAGTGAAGGTTCACCTAAGCAAATGCCATGTTTCGATATATCTGTCAACCTCGTTATCTGTCAAGTTCGTATATTATATTCTTAGAATTTCTAAAAATTTATAATACAAATAAAGGTCTTTAAAATACTCTTTTTTTGTTTTCAATATGTTTGTGTGTTAAAAGAATTATAACATGTAACCATAATTTATGGCATATTGATTTGTGACGTATTATTCGAGATGTACCTCGAATAAAAACGGAAGCGATATGTGTTTTCAGATATAAATGTAATTTTTTTTAAATTTTGAGTCGTTTTTTTATTATTTTCGTGCTGAAAGGCTTTTATTTGTATTAGATTTTAAAATATGAACACCTGAAAAAAATCATGACTATAAATGATTGATTAAGGTAAATATATTTTTTTTTTCGGGATGGAGTATAATTTTACTTTATTCCTATGATTTTTCGTGCTGAAAGGCTTTTTATATTGAATTTAGCGGGGACACATCATTTTTCGGGCTAACCTCACATACATGTAATTTAATATTAAAGAATTACAGAGATAAATGTGAAAATAATTAAGGCTTGTAAATCACGTTAAAATTCCATTTCAGAAGGTTAATACTTTGAATATCTTGTTTCCATGAACGAGGTTGACTTAGACTGGATGGAAATTAGGTTTTCATTAAATTTCAAAATGGTGTTGATCGTTTCTATGAAAGTAAGTTAGATTGAGTTGAAATTTTAACAGCCCCTTATATTATAAATACACTTAGAACTTTTATATCGCGTTCTTAATTTTTGTAAATATTTTGTTGTTATATTTAATTATTGAAATATTTTTTATGGTGTTAATAATAAAATTTAAAAAGTTTTCAAATATAAATGTTTATAATATTTATTTTTACTGTAATATTACAAATACTACAATTAAACAAAAAAATTAATCCTGATCACTTAGATCACGACGGGTGCGGTACGTGATATTAACGGTGATACCCCAAATGAAATTCCAATTTAAATGAACTTTTGAAGCTTTTAGAGGATAAGGAAACTTATCCAGTATTAATTCCGAACCGGCCTCTGCGCTCGGCACGAAAATATATATAATTATATTAACTCAAAACATGCACATCGATTGGCGGTTGCACGACTTAATACAGTTGATGTACTGGTTCGACAATGCGTTGCATACGAATATACATGGAGCCGAAACCTATCGTTCCGGAAATGTTTTGTGAGCCTCGCAGACAAATTAATTAAATTGAAGTACCTCAAGACAATTATACTTTTCCTTCAACAGCGATGAACGGCTGAATTGTCTCTTTTCCATTTAGAAGCTTATCAAAACTGTTGCTCGAAACCTTCAGATGTTGAACAGGAATAAATAATAAGTGTGAAGTTTATGCTAAAAAAAAATAACAAAAAATGACACTGTTAAATTAGCTATTTTCCAATTGGAATTTAAATTATATGAAAATTTAAATTTTTTGTAATTTTGGATTTCTCGTACCACCAAGCAGATTCTTTTTATCGGATAACAGGTTCTTTTCATCCTTTTCAGATAGCTGGACAATCTGTTTATATCGTTAACCAAAAGCAACCAATTGTGTTGAACATTACTATATTTCAGATAATTTGAAAGTTGACTGAATTTTGATGGTTTAAATAATTATTTAGCGCCAATCCTGGAAATGTCCCGAAGGCCCCGCACATTTCTTAGAATAGCAATGACCTTAGAAGGTCAATGTCACAAAGCCGATCCAATTATGATGAACTATAATATATTTCACAGTTTTTGGAATTTTTAATAATTTTCCATTATTTTAAAAGTTTTATATCGCCGACCGCAGAGATGTCCACAAGGTCTGGCCCTTAGTTTCGGATAACTTGACCATTTGCCAGTCTACGTGATCAACCTTATCCATTTGTGATGAACTATACTATACTTCAAAGAATTTAGAATTTTTAATAATTGTATTTGTTTTAAAAATTGTATCTGCGATCACAGAAATGTCCACAATGTCTTGCCTATATTTTCGGATAACTTGGCCATATGTCAGTCTACGTGGTCAACCTTATTCAATTGTGATGAACTATACTATACTTCACAGAATTTAGAATTTTTAATAATTTCATTTGTTTTAAAAAATGTTGCATCTTTGATCGCAGAGATGTCCACAAGGTCTGGCCTATATTTTTTTTTAACTTAGCCATATGTCAGTCTACGTGGTCAACCTTATCCAACTGTGATGAACTGTACTATACTTCACAGAATTTAGAATTTTTAATAATTTTATTGATTTTCAAAATATTTGTATCTCCGATCGCAGAGATGTCCACAAGGTCTGGCCTATATTTTCGAATAACTTGGCCATATGTCAGTCTACGTGGTCAACCTTATCCAATTGTGATGAACTATACTATACTTCGCAGAATTTAGAATTTTTAATAATTTTATTTGTTTTAAAAATTGTATCTCTGATCACAGAAATGTCCACAATGTCTTGCCTATATTTTCGGATAACTTGGCCATATGTCAGTCTACGTGGTCAACCTTATCCAATTGTGATGAATTATACTATACTTCACAGAATTTAGAATTTTTTTAAATTTTATTTGTTTTAAAAATTGTTGTATCTCCTATCACAGATATGTCCACAAGGTCTTGCCTATATTTTCGGATAACTTGGCCATATGTCAGTCTACGTGGTCAACCTTATCCAATTGTGATGAATTATAATATACTTCACAGAATTTAGAATTTTTTAAAATTTTATTTGTTTTAAAAATTGTTGTATCTCCGATCACAGATATGTCCACAAGGTCTGGCCTATATTTTTGGATATCTTGACCATATGCCAGTCTACGTGGTCAATCTTATTCAATTGTGATGAACTATACTATACTTCAAAGAATTTAGAATTTTTAATAATTTTATTTGTTTTAAAAATTGTATATCTGATCACAGAGATGTCCACAAGGTCTTGCCTATATTTTTGGATAACTTGACCATATGCCAGTCTACGTGATCAACCTTATCCAATTGTGATGAACTATACTATACTTCACAGAATTTAGAATTTTTAATAATTTTATTTGTTTTAAAAATTGTTGTATCTCCGATCGCAGAGATGTCCACAAGGTCTGGCCTATATTTTTTGATAACTTGGCCATATGTCAGTCTACGTGGTCAATCTTATCCAATTGTGATGAACTATACTATACTTCAAAGAATTTAGAATTTTTTAAAATTTTATTTGTTTTAAAAATTGTTGTATCTCCGATCACAGGGATGTCCACAAGGTCTTGCCTATATTTTCGGATAACTTGGCCATATTCCAGTGTAAGTGGTCAATTTTATTCAATTGTGATGAACTATACTATACTTTACAGAATTTAGAATTTCTAATAATTTTATTTGTTTTAAAAATTGTTGTATCTTTGATCGGAGGGATGTCCACAAGGTCTGGCCTATTTTTTTGGTTAACTTAGCTATATGTCAGTCTACGTGGTCAATTTTATCCAATTGTGATGAACTGTACTATACTTCACAGAATTTAGAATTTTTAATAATTTTATTGATTTTAAAAATATTTGTATCTCTGATCGCAGAGATGTCCACAAGGTCTGGCCTATATTTTTGAATAACTTGGCCATATGTCAGTCTACGTGGGCAACCTTATCCAATTGTGATGAAATATACTATACTTCGCAGAATTTAGAATTTTTAATAATTTTATTTGTTTTAAAAATTGTATCTCTGATCACAGAAATGTCCACAATGTCTTGCCTATATTTTCGGATAACTTGGCCATATGTCAGTCTACGTGGTCAACCTTATCCAATTGTGATGAACTATACTATACTTCACAGAATTTAGAATTTTTAATAATTTTATTTGTTTTAAAAATTGTTGTATCTACGATCGCAGAGATGTCCACAAGGTCTGGCCCTTAGTTTCGGATAACTTGACCATATGTCAGTCTACGTGGTCAACCTTATCCAATTGTGATGAACTATACTATACTTCACAGAATTTAGAATTTTTAATAATTTTATTTGTTTTAAAAATTGTATCTCCGATCACAGAGATGTCCACAAGGTCTTGTCTATATTTTTGGATAACTTGACCATATGCCAGTCTACGTGGTCAATCTTATCCAATTGTGATAAACTACAGTATACTTCACAGAATTTAGAATTTTTTTAAATTTTATTTGTTTTAAAAATTGTTGTATTTCCGATCACAGAGATGTCCACAAGGTCTGGCCTATATTTTTGAATATCTTGACCATATGCCAGTCTACATGGAAGTTTGTCAAGTGGTGAAGCATTATTTCCCGCCAGAAAGTAAAATTCCTTAAAAAGAATGAACCGTATTAATTGCACATATGAGTATATACAGCTTTGAACTAAATGTAAAGATCCATCATGATATCTCTGAAATGAAATGGGCCATTTAGTACAGGCTTATGGAATACATAACCCTCATATTTTTTGTTACATTAATCTGGGTTAACTAGAATCATAATCCACTTTTTATGTTTTACGTATTGAAATAGGCTCCTTGTTTGTGCAACCAACAATAAGAGGTTTTGCATTTTACACTAAGAAAGTGGGTTACGGTTCCGAAAACTTAACCTGTAATTTTTTCAAAATGAGCTTGTATCCAGCTATAAAATTACTGTATGGAAATACCAGTTTATAGGTTGTTGTGATAATTTTTCACCTTATTTAAAATAAGTTACGGCTGAAATCTTTCGACTAACTTTAACAGATTGTATTAAGTGTGACTTATTTGATCTATGAATTTTTATTTTATGTAACATAAATAAACTGTGAATATGGACATTTGCCATATGTAACATTCACTTAATAAAAATAAAATGAATGTGGCTGATTGTGAACATAAAAAAAAAATTGGTTTGTGTTATACATAAAGGAAAATTCACCATAGCACTCCTGATTCAGCTGGTAGAGGTATATTTTGGTCATTGGTTAAGGAAAACAATTATCACAGCTGTGATATGGCAAAGAACTAAGTTAATGAAACATACCTTTCCCACTCAACTCACCTTCCGTGGTAATTTACTGACTTAGGCTCTCATTTGAACGAAAATAAGAACAATCCAGAACATGATAATACAGTTAAACTGAATTTTAATTGATTCAATTTCTAATACAAATATAAAACATTTGGATCAAAATCACTTAAAGAAAATAGAAGAAAAATCTTAATCCAAAACTAATTCGAAATACTAAAGTTAATTAACTCCGGGATAATAAAATGTAATCCCACAAAAAAAAAAAAATAATCTGATAATTACAATTCGCATACCTGATCAAATCGCTGACGAAGAAAGATCTTCCAACGGCTTCGATCTTGCTCTAGAGTAAAAACAATACACGCTAATTAGCTAAAGTTTACATCAAACAAGAAAAAATATCAAAGGAATGTATAAAATTCAGAAAACCCGTTAACAATAAAAAATTTAAGTTATAATAAACAGAAGCGATTCTGATGAAAAATAAAATAAAAGAAATATATAAAAAAAAATTGATTTTACAAAAGTTAAACAAAATAACAAATATCCATGAGGTCAAGCCTATTTGTCCCGTACCAGCTTTATCCAATCGGATATTCTCGACCTTTCTCGTCTCAGCTGATTTAAGGTTTATTTAACGATACCGTTGAATTCAGTCTTTTTCCTCTCTAAGACACTTTGTCTTCTTTGACGTTTTATTTTTTTTTGTTTTTTTTATAAACTCCTTAATCTCGGCATAAAATAACGAACCGTTTTGTTTTACAAAGTTCCATTGACCACATTTAGTGATGAGATTGCTTATTGTTTACTGCTTTCGTTAACCATGTTAACTCACTATCTATTTTTTTTGCTGTAAAACCAGCAGTGACTTTTAAACACCACTTATAAATTAGCTATACATAATACATATGTGGAATGTGGAAAAAGGATATTCAAATAAAATTATATTTTAAGTCGAAATGAGCTGCATTTCGAATAATTGTACAGATAAATGAATGGAATAACAGATGCAACGATGAGTTACGAATAACTGTCTCCATCTGCCTTATCATTATCAGGAAGCTTTAGAGGAAGAAAGGACCAACAACTCCTTCGCGGTTGAAGACAGCGAATGTCCTAGTCATTACTTGTGATTTGCTTGATTTTAGCGCTACACGAAATTTGCTAAACTGATTTGAAAAAAACAGCTTTTGGAATATAAAGATAACGGTTTTAGCGTTGGAGATCTGACCTTAACTTTCGGTAACAAGCGAATCTACAAAGAAATAAACACATTCAATATGCTTTATGGCATCTGGAATGCGTCCCTCCGTTCAGGCATTGAGACGGAATTTAGAAAACGCAAGTAGAGATGGATCACAGACTAAAATAACTAAATGACATAATCTGAACGTCATTAGAATGGAATCCGCAAGGTAAGCGAAAAGTGCGAAATCCAGCTTGGTAAAACATGGGGGAAGCGTATATAATTCGTGTTCCCTCGAAGCGTTTGGAAATTGTGAGGTTGCATTAAAGGACTATTCTTACTGGGAAAGCCATGAAATTTCTAGAAGTTTTGGTTTGTGTATATAAAAAGGCGAACGAAGTCGAATTGGATTAGTTGTTTTTGGTAAGCGAAAGTATAAGGATTAAAAAGGAATTAAAACGTGATTTAAAAAGTGTTTTAGTGCGAAATAAAAATTATAAATGATCAGTAAAATTGTGCGAATATTAAAGTAAAGTGATTTTGCGAATTATCGTTAATTAATTATGTTGTAATAATTTTTGTGTGAAATAAATAAATTATTTTGTAATAAATTGAAATGTTTTGTTTTTATTCACAATCCAGTGATTCGAACCTTGATTGACAAGGGAAAAACGTAACAAAACATAGATAAAATTTACATAATTATATTGATTAACATTTATGCGAAATATTTATTTGTCAAATTGGGTTATTCTGAACAAATAAATATAGTTGTTTGACGTTGAATGACGCAATAAAGTAAAGTTGTAGTGTTGAATTTTGAACCTTGCCTTGGCCAGTCAAAAACGTAACAATATTTTGCTAATTAAATTACAAATTTCATGAAGCTTAGATTTTGAATTAAAACTAATGATGTCTTTTAAATTTTTAACCGTAATCGATTTTAGTTTCACCACTTCTCACAAAAAAGGCGTCTTCCTACTTAGACTGTGCCACAAAAACTTGTGATAAATATTTGTTAGTGCCGATTTTTTATTAATCTCATCATTTAATTTATCAATTCTATGCTAAATTTTAAAAATCTCGTGATATCTTGAACAATAATTGACAATAAACTATGTAAACAAAAAAAAAGTTTGAGAATTTTTTGAATAGTTTTAAAAATTTGGAGAACTTCTTCAAAATTTGGAAAAAAAAATTCTAACCAAAATCCTAAAAATTAATCTGAAAAATACGAAAACTGTACTGTGTAAATCAACGCTGTTAGGAAGGGATCAACGCTAAGTAGCACAACGATAAACGCCTACTGTCTTCCCCCATAAATAATGCCTTAAACGCCCGTAGAGTGCTTTATTCTGGCTTAGTTTTGTAATTTAATTTTCCATTTTGTCCTTTATTTTTATTGAAGTAAGCATTTTCGGGAATAGATCATGAATAATGTCAGGCTAAGTTTTAATGTTTCTTATAAGTTTTGATAATTCATTTTGAGAGCTAATTAAAAGGAATACAAATATTTTTTCTAAAACACATTCATATTGTCACACATTCAAATTTTGCCATAAAAAAGTCCAATATGAAGTTGAAAATACTTTGATTTGATCTACCAAAGAAAAAAGATTTTGATCACCAATTTATCACAAAATTTATGTTATTTTGTTTAACAAATTATGATTGACAATTTTGTGACAGTGCGAATAACACACTAACAAAAAAAAAAAAAAAAAAAAAACAGAACCAAGAATAGTAATTTCCTTCGTATTTTTCGATCTTGAATTCGAATCTGGGATATCCTAACCTAAAATTGTAAAAATATTTTTTTTATGGCTTTCAATATTTTATTTTATTTTAAAAACCAGAGATGGGTAGTTTCGAAAACTACCTAACTGTTACGACACAGTTTTCGACACTTTTTGACACAAATCCTTGACAGCCTTTCAAAGCAAGTTTATTATGCCAGAAACTTGTTAATGAAAAAATAAGCGTTTTTCGTTTCCTCATTTTTGGAGTACAACAAGAGCATTTTTTGAAACTTTTCAACAGTTTTTGAGTTGTTTCGACGGTTTGGACCATAATGCAAGGTTTTAGACCTATTTTTGACAAAATTGTCTAAAAGTTAGATTTTTTAACGTCTTACCCATCTCTTAAACCAATGGTGCCATCGTAAAGCTATTTATCCACTCTCATTTCTAATTTTAAACGTCTAAATATCTTTATCTGTTATCGAGATATCGTGAATAAAATAAAGAGCGAACTAATAAATTCGCATATCGTGGTTAAGGTGTGTGACAATAAGTTGATACAAAAGTTTTAATATGGTTTGGTTTGGTTTTTATTGCTGAAAATCTCTAAACCCTAAGCAATGATTGCATCAGCCTAATTTCCTTGGAATTTTAGGTTAGCATATCCCAAAATATTGACGTGATCCCTTGTTGGCCTGTGTAATTTGTGACAACTTACATTTTGATTCGATCACGTCGGGGTCACCAATTGTAGTTGTAATGTATTTTGTTATTAACAAATATAGTGGCAAAGGTATTAACGGACATATTGTTTATGTAATAAGCCTCAGGCCAACGTGTAAACCTATCAACACACGTTAAAATATAAGAACAGTTGTTGGAAACCGAAAGTGGCCCAACGATATCCAAATGGATATGTTCGAATCGACCTTGTGGAATATTAAATTGTCCATGTGGTGGTACTGTGTTCCTTTGTACTTTGGCACGTTGGCAGGATAAACAAGAAGTAGCCCATTGAATTATCTCTTTGTTTATACTTGGCCGAAAATAACGAACCGTAATCAGTTTACGAGTAGCTCTAGCTCAAGGATGTGCTAAATTGTGTAATGAGTCGAAAACTATCCGACGCAATGGATCTGGAATGTATGGACGGCTTTTACCTGTCGATACTTCACAATAGACTTCAAGGCCTGGCAACATAAGTAACCCAAGTTTATAACTAGAAGTTAATCGACGATCATTTGAACCAGATAATAAAATCTGAAGTTCTTCGTCTTTTAATTGTGTCTTAATTATGTCTCTATAATCGAAAAATATTTCGTTAGTAGCAAGTCAAAATGTTTAAAGTGCGTGATAACTTATCCGCTACCACGTTTTCTACACCATACACATGCTGAATGTCATATGTAAACTGACTAATGTAATCCGAATGGCGTGATTGCCTTGGATTTCTTTCAGTTTTAGACGGAGTAGCTCTTGTTAGTGGCTTATGATCGGTTTAAATTGTGAAATCCCGACCTTCTACATAATATTTAAATTGTTTAACAGCCAGAAAAATTGCTAGGAGTTCCCTATCAAATGCTGAATATTTTATTTCAGCACTCGTTAATTTCTTCAAAAAGAATACTTATGGTTCCAACCGATTCTCTTTCTCATTAAACTGTTGCAAGACAGCGCCAACGGCCATGTTTGATGCATCAATTGTAATACTTATTTTGGCGTTCCCAATTGGATGCGCGAGAAGAGTAATTTTAATCAATTCCGCAATTACATGGTTGAATGCAGCATTACATTCATCCGTCCAAGAAAAGTTCTTGGTTAGCTTTGGTCACTTATTTAGTACTGCCAAATGTGCGTGAATTGGAGCTAACTTTTCCGCTAACTTAGGTATAAATCGGTGATAGTAATTAACCATCCCGATAAAGCGTTGAATGTGCTTTATAGAAGTTGGAACCGGAAACTCACTAATTGCTCGAATTCTATCCTCAGAAGGTAGAATTCCATCTGATGTAAATTTTATGGCTCAGAAAATCTAATGCTGGAACGCCAAAAACACATTTTGATGTTTTAATATGCACGTCATATTTGACCAATCTTTTAAAGATTTGTTCTAAGTGCATTAAATGCTGTTCCTCATTTTCTGAAGCTACCAGTAAATCATCAATATAAGCATAAACGAAATCTAGCCCGCGCACTACACTCTTAGAAATTTTGATGTGATTTAACTACTTTTAAAGTAGGAAACAGGTAACCTACTTTAAAAGTAGTTAATTCTCATTTTCGTCTGAATCAAAAAAATGTGTAAAAACTTCAAGTGTGAAATCACGCTATTTTAAAGTGAATTACCTTTAAGGCAACGAAATGAAAAAAATAATTTTAGAGGTAAATACTTTCAAACTTCAAATAAAATACACATTCTTAGTGTAAATTACCACCTTTAAAAACGAAAAACTCACCATTTGTCATGTTAAAAACCACAAAAATGGTGAACATTTTTCCCAATATTTTCTTTTTAAATAAATAAATTGGATTTTACATTTTTTTATTAATTTTTTATTAAATATAAAAATTTTTAAGTTTCTCTTCTAAAGCCTTCATATTTTTTACCATTTTCTTAATTAATTTTTGAAACCAGAAAATTTTAATTAATGCCGAAAATGAACTGAAAATGATAAAAACGTTTTGTTTTACCGTTTTTTGTTTTTGAAAATGGCTGAAATATAATTAATTTGACCAAAACTGGACAAACAGCTTGCCGCTCATAGTAATGCCGGGCCTATTTTAAAACTGGTCTATCCCGTTGAAAACGGGATGGTTGCCAAATGTAAACAAAACGAATAACGCAGTTTTATTTGTAATTTTGCGGGCGTTTAAAATTGGAATGCAAAAAAGTAATTAATATAAAATAAAATGTTTTAATGTAAATCAAAGAAACCTATACCCACACATTTCGGTGGATTAACATAAAATGGTAATTTTGTATTTAAAAAAATTACAAAACAAAATTAAAATTTTCATAATTATTCAACGAAAATGATTAAAGTCTATTCTGGATTATTACTAATTGGGCACTTTGAATTATCTGAAATTCTGGATTTGAATTCTGTTAATTATTTGGATTAATTGTAGACATTTCTTAGAACTCTGTAGGTAATTTAATTTTTTTATTATTTGTCGATTCTCTGGGTGTTGGGGGTGCGCTTCAATAGGGTAGGAGTTGACCGTTTATAGCCACGACTTTCGTGAACTATATTCCAGCTCTGCAACTATGTAGAGGCCACCAAATGTGTCTAGTATACCTCCTCGTGGTGACACCCGGGCAACGATTTTAAAATCGGCTAAATACTAGAGGCGAGTGGATTACACTATAAATATACAATATGCAATGAGTAAAACAGAAGGAAAAAATACCCCAGGTGGTAAACCAATAGAAATATTGGGCAATCCACTCTCTGATGAGACTGGCCCTAAGGATTCTGGGGAGGGCCGATCCTTGCATACACAAAAAAATAAAAATATGGAAATAGTAAACAGCCCGTTCCACAAGGGAGGAAACGTTGCTAGATCTCCTGAGAAAACTTTTAATTTCTCATCTGAAAATTTTAACATGGAACGATTCCAAAATAATAAGGGCGCAACAGCAGCACCCCAACAAGCAAGTATAACAACCTCATATAACTATGGTGAAACATCTATTCTTGAAAGTGGTACTTCAGAAAAAGAGCTAACGTTATTCAAACAATGGCAAAAAGTAACTGATGAGAAAAATCAGCAAAGCATTATTATTCTCAATTTACAACAACAAATTGACGAACTAAAAAAAGAAATGATGCAATTAAAGCAGAACGAAACTCAAGCTAAGCCATCAATGAAGCAGAACCAGAATACCGAACTTAACGCCAACAATGTTAAATGTCCAACCGAATCATCAATAATACAGAAACAAAACACCAATTCTAATGTTAATAAAAACGTTGAATATCAAACCGATGAGGAAGACTTAGCTAAAGAAACAGAATGGATTCGTGCTAAGTCTAGAAAAAGTAAAAAGAGAAGGTTAAATAATACACCGTCACCACCACAAAAACCACAAACTCTGGATCAAAACACTCAGCCTCAAAAGGTTGAGACAAATATCAAAACAGATAAAAAAACACCTCCCCCACCACCGATCATAGTAGATGATGTTAAAAATTATCACGTTTTCTATGATATAATTAAGGCGAGTGTTTCAGAAGAATCATTCATCACTAAATTGATGAATCAAAATAAAATAAGCATCAACGTAAATAGCGTCGATGCATATAGAAACGTAGTGAAAACTTTGACCGAAGGCTCATTTATCTTTCACACGTATGAAAATAAACAAGAAAGGCCAATCAGAGTTATGGCAAGGAACTTACATCATACATGTAGCCCAGAACGAATTAAAGAAGAATTATCATCGAAAGAATTTAAAATAATCAGCGTAATGAACAAAGTTAGCTGGAGAAATAAAAAGAAGCTAGACATGTTTGTACTAACATTCAGTTGTGACGAAAATATAACTAAAATATATAAGATCACTAGTTTATTGGGTTGCAAAGTGGAAATTCAACCACTTAGAAAGTCTAAACTAGTTCCGCAATGCCAAAAGTGTCAGGCATATGGACATACGCAAAGATATTGTGGCAAACTTCCAAGGTGTGTTAAATGTGCCGGACACCACCTAACTGGAAAATGCGACAATCCACAAGCTCAACTTAAATGTGTACACTGTGGACAAGGTCATCCTGCTAACTATCGAGGATGTATTGTTGCAAAGGAAATTCAGAAAATGAAAAACCAAAGGATGAATAAAACTCAAATGTATGGCCAGTCAAATCGATATGAGAGGCATGCAAAACAAGACAATGGGCAACCATTTGGCCGCCAACTAAGAACTGAAGGTGTAACATATGCTGAAGTAACAAGTGGCGTAGTCAATAAACCCCAGCAAAAATCTAAAGATGTAGACATCAGTCAAACATTACAAGATATTCTCATGAAATTAACAAAATTTGATGAGAGGCTACAAAAATTGGAAGATAGAGCATTGGGAGCTAGACCCAAATCAACACAAAAATGAACAACACAATGAAAATCATGTCATGGAATGCTAATGGTTTGCTCCGGCATCAGCAAGAACTACAAGCAGTCCTCGACATTGAGAATATAGATGTGTGTCTTATTTCGGAAACACATTTTACTAAGCAATCCTACATAACATTTAAAGGCTATTGCATATATCACACTATTCATCCAGATAATTCAGCCAGAGGAGGAAGTGCAGTCATCATTAAAAAAAATATCCAACATTTTGAAGAAGCAAAGTACGGAAAAGAAGAAATTCAGGCCACAGTGGTTTATATAAAAACGGAAAACTTTCCTATTGTTGTGGCAGGATTATACTGTCCACCAAGACATTCAATTAAAAGCAAACAATACTCAGAGTTCTTTAAGCGTCTGGGAAAAAGGTTCATAATAGGTGGTGACTTCAATGCGAAGAATACTCACTGGGGTTCTAGATTAACTACCACTAAAGGAAAAGAATTATTGATTGCCATCAAAGAAAATGGATGTGAATCCATTTCAACAGGTAAACCAACATATTGGCCAACTGACCCAGGGAAAATACCTGACCTGATCGATTTTTTTATAACCAAAAATATTTCTAATAATTTTATGAAAGTTGAAGAAAGCCAAGATATGAGCTCAGATCATTCTCCAATAGTCCTAACTCTAAGCGAGTATATCATCCAAAAAGGGAATAATCCAGTATTAACCAACAAATATACGAACTGGGAAAGTTTCAAAGTACACCTGGAACAAAGAATACTTTTGAAAGTTCCTTTAAAAACTATGGATCAACTGGACATAGAAGTAGAAAAGTTCATTACAGATATTCAACAATCAGCATGGGAAAGTACTCCAGAAATCAAATCAAGGCTAAAAGGAAATAACTATCCAATAGAAATTAGAAATCTCCTTAGGGATAAACGCAAATCCAGAAAAAAATGGCACCAAACTAGAGCTCCACAGGACAAAAAAAGACTAAATAATCTTACTCAACAATTAACAAGAGAAATTCAGAAATTAAAAAATGAGTCAGTTAATTTCTACTTAAGTAAGTTAACGAATGATAGTAATACGGATTATTCGCTTTGGAAAGCAACTAAAACTCTGAAAAGGCCAATAATGCCGATCCATCCTATCAGGAAAATGAATATAAAAAGCGCGATCAAATCATAAATATCAAAACTAAGGAGTACATCGATGGATGAACCCTTAAATTTCAGTAAAATGTAGTAATTTAAGTTAGAATAAAATTGCTTATTAGTCTTAGACTAGATTGTAATTAAAAAAGAAATAATAAAACAGAATTATTTTCAAAAACAAAAAAAAAAAAAAAAAAAAAAAATTTGTCGATTCTCTGAATATTCTGGATTTTTTGGATTTTATTATTTCCATAAATAACGCCTATTTCAGGAAATTATCTATTTTGACTTTGACTTAAATTTCATAGAAAGTTTTAAAATTTTTATTAGTTAAAATAATTGACCAGCTAAGTCTATAAAATAATGAGTCATTATCAATAAAATTTGTATATCGTCACCAAAATATTTATATTAGTTCCTTGTCGGTAATCGCGTAATATACCGAACTAAAAAGTGTCCGTATGTATTGTGCATAAAATGTAGTGATTCATATAAAGAGACAAACAAACAAAATCAGTATTGGCGTTCTTTATAGACACTACATAGCTCATAAATTGATAAGACCTTATGTAATACAAATAAATATGCGTGATTCATACGTCATTATTTAATTGTGATCCGCTATTCCGCGCGTATATTTACTTTGCATGCAAGTACTTTCATATTAAATACAAAGAGGGAATAGGCGCCTTTCATTTGTTTACCAAATATATTATAATTTTTCAATAAGTTATAAATTCCACCGATAAGACGTTTACATTACTATCGTTGTATAGCAAAAAAAAAAAAAAAAATCATAGTAAATTTTCATTGGAAATTCAATTAACTTTACCAATGTGTGTATTTGCAGGTATACGAAAGACAAAAATTATGCGGAACCACTTTAACGTAATAAAAATATACATTTGTTTGCGGAAATTATAATAAATCGTAATGTGTACATAAATACATAATTCCTTAGAACAGATTCCTGTAGCTATAAATAGCAATGTTTATCGGAAGTAGATACATATTTATGGAATTTGTGTTTGCGCGCTAATACAAATATTTCAAGTGCAGTGTTTTCACCTAATTGTTATCTTTGAGCGCCGCCACAATGGAGACCCAATTCTTGCAAATTTATAAACGGTATTACGTAGGATAATCAAATTTATATTATGTTTAATAAACATTATAATAAACCTTTTACTTACTGACTAATTCAAGAAATTTAGAACGGATATTAAAATATTTAGCGGAAATTAGAAATACAAATATCAAACCAATTCGTTGGCCTACATTTTTAAAACTATAAACACTAATATTTCCGTCTGTCAAATTAATTAGCTCTAAGTTATACACTCACATCGTTTATCGCATCGCAACTCCTAATAATTTTACACTTCAACTATGTATTATCTTCACCGATATAGATAAGAAATCATGGGACAGTTTATAATATCGATCACAACTACGAGTATTATACACAATATTATCATCAATCATAAAACTATGAAGTATTAATCCTGTCGCCAAATGAAAAACAAAAATCGTTTTCCTACTTTTCACCTTCGCAAATGCTAGGACAAATTATAGGGCAATGTGTTGTTATCGTGTCAACATGTACACAAATATTTATATGATTATCAATTTAAGTAAGAAAACAAATCAAATAATCTATCATTCCAATCAAATTAAATATATAAACAACAAAAAAAAGTTCTATTTAATTAAAATTATGTAACAATTAAAAATGTTTTTGGCAAAAAAACACTAACCAACATTTGTAATTATACCTAGGTACGTTTCGAACGGAGAATGCCCAGATAAAAATATTTGGTGTGTGCAGCAAGGCAAGAATTATTAAGACAATACGCGATTTTTTTGTTTTGTTTTTTGTAGGTTTAATATAATGTCTCTTATCGCGGTCGGAAGTCTCGTGATAATATTGCGATTGATCAATGGAAAAATACTGAAGCGCGGCAGCTTAATAACACGCCAACTACTGCGCGTCGCCAATGTACTTTGTACATAAGTATCCGGCTACAGGGCAGCTCAGAAATTGAACTTGCAATTCAACTACCAATTAATTTGGGCAAATGTGACAGCCGTAAAATTTTTCATAAATCCGCATTACAGTGCTCCTATCTTAAAAGCAGAACTAAGTAAATATATGAATTTCTTTAAGTTCTAATGTTTAACAATTTTGAAAATTTATTCTGAAATTTTTAAAAACGTTCGAATTTGTTATTAAAAAGAGTATTCAAATGTTTTTTAATTACCACATATCGTCGCTACCACCTTAAGCTATCGAATGTGAAAAAATACTTTTCTCGTTTGCACTACTTTGAGCTTGCATTAGGCATGATGCGTATGATGGTCAACTGTCAAATTCATGCTTTAATAGAATCACGGATAATGGATATGACAAAGTTGCGAATATGCACATTTTACTCAGTGTTACTCTGTGAAAGTATAGGATATTTTTATGCTACTAAACAAGGCTATACGACATTTTCTTTGGATATATTTCAAACTCTCGAATGTGTCATATTATGTGGCGTATTGTAAATATCTTCAAGAGAACATAATTCAAGGATTGCAAAGTATCAAATATATCACATTCACATAAATGATTTTTTTTCATATGTTCGCTGAATTGGGACTTTTTTGTCTCCTTTGAATTTGAAAAAGTGCTGCGATACTTTTGACCCCAAAAAGTACTTTCATTAAATATGACGGCGAATTCTATATAGCACATTTGGATGACATTAATATAATTGAGGAAACTCATGTTGACCTTAAATTTTAATTAATGTGGGAATAATAAGGATTAACATATGGTAATTGGGCATCAGATATCCCGCATTCGATTTATTGAGCTTCGCCTGAGATTAGAAAACCAGAGAACTACGAATAAATTCGACGAATTACAATCGGATAATCAATTACAAAATGCGAGTATTAATAAACAAAAATTGTTATTTAAACTGCGATAGTGAGAAACTTAAAGTGCGGGAAAGTTATTGAGAACGTTTCGAACAATAACTGTGAAATTTTCGAAATTTTTTGGAAAATTGGTAACGTTCTGTGAATTGGTTACAAAATGGTGGAAACTATAGCCATTAACCGCATATTAACGGGCTTTGAAAATATGAAAGCCCGACATGGTTGGAAAGAAGCCATCATGCTTCCCAAAATAATATCTCGAGTTGAACGATTCTTCAAGCTTTTCCCTTAGATGAGGACCTGTGATGAAACAAGTAAAACCCGCCAAACTGTGACAAAACAAGCTAACATAACAGCCACGATGGTCCGCATCGAGATCATAACATATCAGTTAATTTTATATGTTAGGCGAAATAATCAGTACTTCCGAGTAAAACAGTTGAACAAAAACAAAACAATTTAGAGAAATTGAAAAACTCCAGTGATAATAGTGCAAAGGGAATATTTCAAAGGATGGAAATATATTTAAATCTAACAGAAATGCAAACGATAGAGTTAAAATTAAAACAGCTTTATATAAAAATAAAACCAGTGATAACGAAAATGAAACTAAACCTAAGGGTAAAGAAAATTAAAAAACTACGGTTAGCGGCAATATTGGTAATGGAACCGACAACAATAATGAATGTGAAATTTCGTATATGAGAACACTAACAGCGATACTAGTGAGGTTTCCTTAAATACTCCAGCTTATCCGGTATATCTCCAGTATATCTACAGTAACAAAAGTAACTGATGTAAAAACAGTATTCTCACAATATTATGGCAAAGTGATTGGAACAAAATTTGTCACTGATACACTAACCAATATGTTGATATAATATGTTACGACAATGCAACAGCGAGCTCATATAATAATGCTGCAAAAAATGGTTAAACGTCTGCATCGTATTGAGGTCGTTGGCCATATGATGTCACTCGAACGAGCAAAGTCAGATTTGAGAACATCAATAAGTTCAATTGTTTTAGTTTTTACTATATCTCCCAAAACCATGAAAATCGTTCAGTGTCATCAGTAAAAAGTCACGAGTTAAATTCACAAAAAATAAAATCATTTGCAAAAGATTGCGTAAGGCATTTACGAAATTCAGATGTAGAATTGTAGTTATATCACTTATATCACGTGCCCGGTTGTAAAGTGGTGGTCAAAGTAATAAAGTTAAATATTCCCTTTGTCCAATAGGCAGGCGCAAGTCTTAATAATCGTGTGTGGGTGGTTATCTCGTTTCCAAATCTCGAGTGAAGGTCAATAAATCGAATGCAGGATTTCTCGTGTCCAATTAGTTCCGGTATTGTGAAATAAAAATCGCTGTTAAATAAATATTTAAGGATCAGATATATTTTCAGACTAATTATATCAAAATTCCAGTTAAGGAAGAAAAATTGGTTCAATTTAATTCTAATGATAAAGAAACTAAAGAATATTTAGGCTGTTCGAAACAATAATGGATTTAGAAAATTTTTGCTCTGCTCCATTTTAAAACCATAATCGCCATAACAATAATCGGGGTGTTCCAATCGAATGTTTTTTTTTATGAAAAATGCAAAATAATTTGTAAAATTAGATCTATTTGGGTCCGCCTCACTACCATCAGCTAGCAATTTTAATATTAAGTATGTACTTGTATATGCCGGTTTTCGTAATTCGATTATTTCATCGTTAATTCAATGGTGCTGTCCTCTGCATTAGAATAGCAAATTGTATTGTCGCTGAATTATAATTTTTTGTCGGTTATTCTCAACCCTAGTTTTCTTTTGTTTTTTATTATTGTTTAAGAATTTGACATTTACAATTTAAATAAAATATATGGAAAAGCTGGTAAGTAAATATAATAAATTTAATTAATGTTTTGTTTTTCAGAGTTAACTAAAATCAGCTATTTGGACATTTAACTTTACTTAAAAACAATCATAATGGTTAAGTAAGTCAGTTGCAATTTTATTATCAAAATTATTTGAAATTAATTGATTCCTGCCTTTCTTTTATTTTAGGTTTCCCAAACACCTTCTTACCTAGAATAAAAACCAATAAAAACTTAAATTGAAATCTAAATTAAGATTTGTCCAGAAAACGAATCATTAAACGTAATTCGTTGACCAAAAATTTAATTCGATTTATTTTGGGATAACTTACAATATTTCCCAAGAAAATAACCAATTTGATTTAATTGACAAAAACTAACCTTTCGAAATAAAATATTTTATTACGTTTTCACCTTGTCAATCAAGATTCGTATCACTGGATTGTGAGTAAAACAAAACACTTCTGTTTAACACAAACGAATTTATTTAACACTAAAAATTAATTCAATATAATTTAATACTAATAATCCACAAAATCACTTCTTATAATATTTGGACAAATTTTACTGATCACTTTTACTTTTTATATTTCACTGATTCACTTTTTAAATCACTTTTGATTCACTTTTAAATCCTTATACTGTCGCTTACCAAATACTAATAATATAATTCGATCTCGTTCGCTCTTTATATACTCAAACCAAAGCTTCTAGTAATTTCATGACTTTTCCAGTAAGAATAGTCTAGAAACATTTAGAACAGTGTCATCATGGAAAATTCCATTTTAGTACAGAATAACTTTGCGCTTTTAATTTAACTTATTCTATTATACTCCAGGTGTCACCGTAACAATATAAATGTAATACTGTAACGTTGACACCTAGATTGTAATAGAACAAATTAAATTAATAGCTCAATATTTTACTGTACTAAAATGGAATTTTCCATGATAAAATTGGTCTAAATGTTTCTACACTATTCTTACTGAAAAGGTCATGAACTTTCTAGAAGTTTGGTTTGTGTATATAAATAGGCGAACGAGGACGAATTGGATGATTAGTATTTGGTAGGCGATAGTTTGAAGATTAAAAAGGAATTCAAAAGTGATTTAAAAAGTATTGTAGTGCGATTTAAAATTAATAAGTGTACAGTAAAATTGTGTGAAAATTATATAAAGTGATTTTGTGAATTATTTTTATAAATTGTGTTGAATAAATTTTTATTGTTCAATAAATAAATCCGTTGGTGATAAATTGAATTGTCTTGATTGTCAAGGCAAAAATGTAACAGTATGTTTTATGATATCTGGTGGCATCCATATATTTTCATTGAAAAAAATCCTAAGCAACGAGAAAAATCAAATAATTAAAAATATACGATTCGATGATTGTCCCACTAAAGCATTAATATTACGGGAGTGGGGCATGGGGCCGAAGGAGGGGTAGAATACAATAAAATCTTATACCACCAAATCTCTTCTTTTAACAAACTGAAAACATGAAGGTTTGTATTAAAATTTGTTTACACAATTTTAGATCAATCGAGGTTTTAGTTATACTTATTGTACAATTTTCACTTAGAAACTGGTATTATTTGGGATACAAAATTATATCCAAGCCATGAGAAAAATGTTCTATACTTACTAATACTTGTTTACGTTCTTTACAGGAAAATCCTATGAACTTTATGTTGAAAAATCCTGTAAAATTTAAAAAAATTTTAAGCGATCTTACTTAAAATTCTGATTAAATAGAAAGTCGTTGTTGAACGTTGAATATAGAACACATATCGCTTTCCTAAACAGTGACAACCTCAATGACCATCGGTATAGTGATGATTTACTATTGGACTAGGCATTGACAATAATTCTGAACAATTTCAAGAAACAAAATTGGGGCGATGATACTCAAAATTGGGATTGAATAGAAAGTCGTTGTTGAACATTGAATATAGAACACATATCGCTTTCCTAAACGGTGACAACCTCAATGACCATCGGTGTAGTGATGATTTTCTATTGGAATAGACCATTGACAATAATTCTGAACAATTTCAAGAAACAAAATTGGGGCGATGATACTCAAAATTTGGATTGAATAGAAAGTCGTTGTTGAACGTTGAATATGGAACACATATCGCTTTCCTAAACGGTGACAACCTCAATGGCCATCGGAATAGTAATGATTTTCTATTGGAATAGGCCATTGACAATAATTCTGAACAATTGCAAGAAACAAAATTGGGGCGATGATACTCAAAATTTGGATTGAATAGAAAGTCGTTGTTGAACGTTGAATATGGAACACATATCGCTTTCCTATACGATCATAACCTTAATGATCATCATATTGTTAACACTTATTGCCGTCGGCACTTGACGAAACACATTTAATAACATTTTAAATAAAACACTTGTTTAATATTTCGCAAATTTGAAATACAATTTATTCTCAATCGATTTCGACTTGCTAGGTCATCAGAGTTTAACTCCTGATGATGACCTAGCAAGTCGAAATCGATTGAGAATAAATTGTATCTCAAATTTGCGAAATATTAAACAAGTGTTTTATTTAAAATGTTATTAATGATCATCGGTCAATTGATGATTTTCAATTGGACTAGGCATTTGCCCAAAATTGGGATTAAATAGTCGTTGTTGAACGTTAAATATATAACACATATCGCTTTCCTATACGATCATAACCTCAAAGAACATCGGTCTAGTGATGATTTTCAATTCGCCGATAATCTTGGCCAATTTAAAGAAAATAATTTGGGGCGATCATATTTAAAATTGGGGTTGAAAGAAAGTCGTTGTTCAACGTTGAATGTAGAACACATATCGCTTTAATAAACGGTGATAACCTAAATGACCCTCGGTGTAGTGATGATTTTCTATTGGACTAGGCCATTGACAATAATTCTGAACAATTTCAAGAAACAAAATTGGGGCGATGATACTCAAAATTGGGATTGAATAGAAAGTCGTTGTTGAACGTTGAATAAAGAAAACATATCGCTTTCCTATACGATCATAACCTTAAAGAACATCGCGCGTCCTTAGAACAACAGGGTTCTAGTTGCACCATGACTTGTTTCGAGTAAATTAAGTTACAAACTTTAAGGCCTAATATTTTCGAGGGTTAATTTATTTTTACAAAACCATCTTCCACGATTTGTTTCAATTAATTAGGAAATTTGAATCAAATCGAAAGATTAGCCATTAGATATTGATCGTTTTAGATATTTAAGTGAAAAAATATAGGTAGGACTTTGGTGCCGAATGATGATACTCATTCTTGTGGAATAAGATGGTTCTTATTCCACAAGAATGAGACTTAGCTATATCAGCTAAACTCATTTATTTGAACATTGATATTAAATGTTTTTCCTTTTCATGAGAGATTGCCATTTTCGTTGAAACACTCTCGACGTCTTGCAAAATGGGAACTTCGAGAATTCCTGGTTTATTTTTGCGAAGTTTTGTAGCGTTCCGCCTGATGCCAATGGTTTTTAAATTTTCAAATTTTTAGTCATATGAAAATTCAATTTCACTCAAACAGAGTAACATTTTTAATTTTGTGAAATTAACATTTTTAAAATCAAAACATATTTTTGTGTATCTACCGAAGTTTTTAAAATCTGACGGTTTCATTTGAATGATGAGGAATGGTGATCAGGAATTGATATTCCTTAATAGCCTGATAAGTCCCATTGGAGAAAAATATTCATTTTTCGATAAATGTTTCTCGATTAGAGAGTGTGCATTGTCCACTTCTTGAAGTGCTGAGTGGCCTGGTAACGAATATTTCATCAAAATACTTTGGACGTCAGGATGTGTCTTCAGAAAATGTTTCACAGCTAATGCCATTATGGAATTTTTGTTTTGAGGAACACGCGAATCGCTCCAAGTAATTAATAGAGTTATGTCGTTGTCCTCAAAAACCTTCTCAAGAATCTTAATTAAAGCAGATGCGATATCATTTCCACTTCTACCACCCGTAGGTCCATGTTGCGCAGTAAATTTTTTTCGTTGGTGACAAATGTGCTGTCAGATTATAGATGTTTAGCTTCGAATGATAGAATAAAGGACCAATTTCCGCTCGTGGACAAGATAAAACATTTTCTAAGTCGAAGGTCAAAATTGGAATCCCAGACTCCTTGTCTAGTGACTTCTGCTCTCTCATCATTTTTTTCATATTATTGTGCTCTTCTTTTTCCAGAGTAATTTCTTCGGTCATTATATTTTCCTTCTCAGCCACAATATACGTTTCACATTTTCCACACCTATCCGATTTTGGGCGATGGAAATCTAAATTAAAATTGTTGTTAAAAGCTGCCGATAAAAGCTTTCTTTTACGGGATCTTTCACTTTATCTTGGTACAGATGATACATTTTCCTAATGTTTAAATTTGGATCAAGGTAGAGCTTGGAGGTATTGGCGCGACAGTAGTGCGATTCAATGGCCGGAAATGATGAGATATGGTCTTTGATTTCCATCAGTTTGTGTTTAGGTATTTTTTGGTGGGATTTTAATCCTCTTCCATTTTTCCATAATATTTTTAGATTTATGTGCATTATACACTGGTTTTTGAGAAATGGCAAATGTTCCTAACCAATACGGTTTACATACTTGTACACGATTTCCATTTAAGTCAATAAAAAATCCAAACGAATAGGTTCGCCGGGAGTGAGCTGATTTCTTCGTTTTGCGAATGGTTTCCGTTCTTCTGGTCATCTTTAAAATGAAATCCGCCTTTTCCTGCTGGTTCATTGAGTAAACTGCATTAAAGAGCTCTTCTCGTTCGGTTTTGGTAATTTTCTTCTCACACTTAAATCTGCAGTGAGTCAAACAATCCTTTTTTGATGCAATTGTTTTAGCAGGAACTATTTTCCCACGGGAATTTTTGTATGTTTGACCACTTTGGTATCGCTTGTGTCTAATATTCCGCTGCCAATTATTCGGATTGGCTTTGCGTTTTCGCGATTTTTTGGCTTGCATAACTTCCTGTATAATTTGATTAGAGTTTTCTTCTAATGCAGTTTCTTCAAATTCAAGATTGAGTATTTCTACCTCTGGAAGACTAAAAATTGTAGAACTGCAACCGAATTCCTCTAATTTATTCACTTCGTTGTCTGATTGCAAAATGATAACGTTTTCTAGAATGACGCTTGTCGATATCGATTATTTCGCCTTCGCATAGAACAATGTTTTCTGAATCCATATTGCTATATTATTGCATTTAATTTACCATTAATTATTATGCAGAATAATTTGTAATTAAGTTTTTAGCTGATTATTGTGGCTGCTCAAAAATAGGTCTTCCTTACACAAATTGAATCACAAAACTAAACATCTGTCACAATTTCGTTAACCATATAGTTCTATTTACATCAAATTGTACTGTTATTTCGAATAATAAGGTTGTATTTACAAACTATTATACAACATGGTTCTATTTACTTGTTTGTATGTTTTTGTTTGGACCGCAAAGTTCTATTTGACAGTTAGAACCTTTATAACCAAATCTCAACGTTAAAGTACGTAGTTAGGACTCGGTTTATGTGAATATCTCGAAAACTAAAAGAGATAGACTATTGGGGATAGCGGCAATCGAAAGAGCACAGTCCATTTACAATAATGTGATGTATAATGTGTATTATGCAAAAATGTCAGTTAGAACCCTGTTCTTCTAGGGTCGCGATCGGTCTAGTGATGATTTTCAATTCGACTAGGAGATCATATTTAAAATTGGGATTGAATAGAAAGTCGTTGTTGAACGTTGAATATAGAACACATATCGCTTTCCTAAACGGTGACAATCTCAATGAGCATCGGTCTAGTGATGATTTTCTGTTGGACTAGGCCATTGTCAATAATTCTGGTCAATTTCATGAAATCTCGAGAACAGCTGATAAACATGCGGTGCCAGCTTTATTATATTCCACAGCGCTAATAGAAATGTTTGTTTTTTGCCAAGGTAAGGATATTTGTTGGACACAGGCTTCGGTAACAAATGATGCCTGTGATCCTGAATCTAGTAAAGCTCGGCACAAAGGCAGCTTTCCAAAGGAATCGCGAACATGTACTAGAGCCGTTGGAAGTAGCGATTGAAATTTGGGTCTGTTTGATTTAAGTTCGTTAGTAATTGGTAAACGAGCTTTATGAATAGCAGCGGTAGTGTGAGACTGGGTGCCAGACTCAGGTTCTTTGGGTGGTGATATATTCGTTGTTGACTTGGTGGTTGATGGTGCGTTGGTTGCCTTTGGTGCGGATGAGGACAAATTAATTGGTGTGTTTGTCGGAGTTTGGACAAAACTAGCCGCTTGCGAGATAGATGATGAATGGGAAACTGTTTGGTTTGGCTTTGAGGTGTCTGGTACATGAAGAAGACTATTATGTCGCTTTCTGCAAATTTGACACGAACCCTTAGATCTACAGGCTGACACCGTATGGTTATCACTTAGGCAATTATAGCAGCGTGAATTCTCCCTGACGAATACTCTCCTATCGGCAATGTTCAATTCCTTAAATGTCGGGTATAAATACAACATGTGCTCTACGTGACACAGCGGGCAATTTGGATTTTTACCGGTATTGATGGAGGTACTATGAGACTCTCTTAGCTCAATTTTTGACGACTCGTGTTGCCAGAACTGCCTGCTATCATCATCTAAATTTTCAGCGATTATGTAGATTAACCAAGGGTCTCTCATTTCCCCTTGCGGTCCAACGGCTTTGATCCCTCTAATAATTTCCTCGGAGGTATCAGCCAATTTTCGAATTTTAGAGGAACTTACATGTGTAATAATCGGTTGTTTTACAAATGTTTCGATTTAACAATTGATTGTCGCCCTCTTTTTTGTCATATCGCTCTCAAAGTATTTGGTACGCCTCAATGTAATTAGCATCGGTAATTGACAAATGTTTAATTAACCCCAGCGGTTCATCCTTCAATAAACCTTTTAAATATTGCAGCTTTTGAGCGGCCGCAAGTGATACTTTTTCATGTACGGTGCTATTGAAAAGGTCAAAAAAACATTGCCATTCTTGAAAGTCACCTTGAAATAACGGTATATTGTGGGTGGTCATTTAGCTTCAGATGGCGAATGACAATTAATTGAACTTTCACCTGGTTGACTGATATTCAATTGAGTTGCCGTATGAAAACGGCGGATAGCGGCATTTAACAAGGAAACCGCTTGGTAATAATTTCCATCAAAATCTCCTTTTTGTGATACCAAATCAGCGTCTAATTCGAACATATTATCTTCACATTTTGTAAAATCGGTCCACAGAGAATTGGTTTTTTCCAGGCGTGCTTTAATTTCTTCGAAATTCGTTGTAGCCGTAATAGCTTCAGCAAAGGTTAAAATTTTTGTAATTTCACCTTTAATGATTGCTCTTCGTTTTTTAAGCGCTTCCATATTGGAGGATTTAATAATATTGATTCAATGAATGCTTGCACGAAATGCTTTTATTTTACTTTATGAAGCACAAAACTTGGTAATAATTCAGATTTTCTATCTTATTTTTTTTTTTTTTTTTTTTTTTTTTTAATGTTGCCAATGGCTTTATTCTTGAATCTTTCAACATAAGAAACTAACAAGAAGTAATCAAATCTTAAGCTAAAAATTATTACATATTTTAAGTCTTAACCAATGTTAATACTTATTGTTAGGGCTCACAATTTAATTAATTTAGACTACACTTATATGTATATATCGAATTAAATTTACAGGTTCACAGGTTCATTAGTTCGAGTGGATCTGTTCTTCTCAGACGTCTAAATCGCGGCTGTTTTAGTACCTCCCTGGCCAATTCGTTGGGATGTGCTTCTAGTTTTGAATAATATTTCGAACTGAATTCTTTAATTGTTTCTTTAACGGTTTTAATCCCAAGGTCGTGATGTATATTACTATTTCGAATGTACCAAGGAGCATTGGTAATACTGCGAAGTATTTTCGCTTGGGTTCGTTGCAGGAGTTCTCTGTTTGAAGCGCTGGTGGATCCCCATAACTGAATACCATAAGTCCATATGGGTTTGATTATTGATTTGTACAGTAAAACTTTATTGGCTAATGACAACTGAGATTTTCTTCCCATCAGCCAATACATTTTGGAAAATGTAATTTTTATTTGGTTGCGCTTTGTTTCAATATGATTTTTCCACGTTAACCTTCTATCCAGATGCAAACCTAAGTATTTTACCTTCGTTTGTTGAGGAATATTTTTATCGTTTAATTTCACTGGTGGGCAGGTGCGTTTGTTTAGCGTGAATGTGACGTGAGTTGATTTGTTTTCGTTCACTTTTATTCGCCATGCCTTTAGCCAGTCCGCGACCTTGTTTAAATGATTCTGTAATTCCTTTGAGGCAATTTCAGGATTAGTGTGAGACACCAGGATGGCAGTGTCATCGCCAAATGTTGATATTATCACTTTGTTGGTTACAGGTATATCAGCTGTGTACAATAAGTATAATATTGGTCCTAGAACGCTACCTTGCGGGACACCTGCATTAATATCATTTAAGCAAGTAGTTGCACTGTTTTGTTTGACCATGTATTGCCTTTGAAGAAGATAGTTTCCCAGAACTGAGTGAAATTTTTTCGGTAGAAGCTCCTTAATTTTGTAAATTAGTCCATCGTGCCAAACTTTATCAAAAGCTTGGGCGATATCCAAAAAGGCAGCAGCACAATATTTCTTTTCCTCGAAGGTGATTTTGATTGCATTTACAATCCTGTGTACTTGCTCTGTAGTACCATGTTGGTTTCGGAACCCAAATTGATGGTGTGGAATAACGCGCCGTTCTTTTAATATTGGTTTCAATTTCATTAGTAACATTTTTTCAAATAGCTTTGAGATTGTGGGCAGCATGCTTATTGGACGATACGATGAGATTTGCGTTTCTTTTTTCCCTGGCTTATGTATCATTGTGATCAAAGATATCTTCCATTTTTGAGGAATATAACTGGTTCGCATGACCGCGTTGAATACAAATGTTATTAGTTTTATGCATTTATCCGGCAATTCCCTTATCATTTTTCCAGTAATAAGATCATGTCCTGGTGCCTTTTTCGTGCTTATGCAAGTTTTAATTGTATTCTTAACTTTCTTCCAGTTATACTTTATAGGTTTGTAGGATAAACCATCATCCGTTGGCTGGGGTAGCACAAAATAATTATCTTCTTCGTGTGGGACGAATACTGTTGCTAGATGAGCAGCAAAAGCATTGGCTTTTTCTTCATCACTTCTCGCCCAATTTCCAGTTGGTAGTCTAATCGGTGGATTCGAATTTGTTGGCCTTTTTAAATTTTTTGTTGCCTTCCACAAGGAATAATCTGTCCTCTCGGTTGCCGAGAGATCACTTAAGTAGTTCTTTACGCGCTGGTTTTCTTCTTCGCTCAAAGCAAATCTTAGGGCCTTAATAGCTCGATTTAATTTCCACTTCAATAACGGTGATTTGGTTTGCTGCCATTGACGGCGAATCTTTCGCTTTTCCTGGATTAGTTCCTGTATATTATGTGACAGTTTATTAACTTTTTCCGAACTACTTATGCCGGGTGTAGCCCTTTTAGCAGATAATGTCATGACATCTTTTAGATTTTCTGCCGCCGCATCAATATCAGCTGGTGTGATCAGAGGAATATTAAGTAGACACTTTTGTTCGACTAACCTCCTATATTGATCCCAATTAGTTTTTTTGTTTGTAAGACGGTTCGGTATTTCGTTCCTTAGGACATCGGTACTCAATGTTACTATTACCGGTGAGTGATCAGAAGACAGATCATAGCAATCAGTGGCCTTAGCATATGTACGTGGAATGCCCTTAGTTACACAAAAGTCAATTAGATCAGGAGTTTTCTTTTTATCCGTGGGCCAGTAAGTTGGGTTACCGGCAGATAAATAATTCAGGGACTGTTCCTCTATGGCATCATAAAGTTGTTTACCTTTCGGCGAAGTTAATCTGGAACCCCAATGAGTATGTTTAGCGTTATAATCACCGCCCGCAAGAAATTTATTACCCAGCTGGCTGAAATAATCCAAGAACTGGAGTTTTTTTATAGCATGTTTTGGAGGGCAGTACACTGCTGATATGACGCAGTTTCCAGACCACTCCTGCAGACAAATGCTCGTTGATTGTATATGTTCTTTCTCATATTTTGTAAGTTCGTAGTGTTTTAATCTTCGCTTAATCAATACAGCAGTGCCTCCATGTGCTTTACCATCTGGGTGCTTGGTGTCATAAATAGAGTACCCATTAATTTTGAAATAGCTATTTTTGGTGAAGCGTGTTTCTGATATTAACATTATGTCAATATTGTGTTCAGTGAGGAATGCATGTACCTCCGATTTATGTTGTGTTAGGCCGTTTGCATTCCATATGGCTATTTTGATGATGGCCATTTTTGGCTTTTTACGACTATCTGCATCAGCGTGCTCATATTCTGCATCATTAGATCCATGGTTCTCTCCATCATCGCCATGAAGCTTTGCATCATATTAGTCAATTTGTTTAAAGCTGTTGTGATGTTTCCCTCTTCACTTGCTTGCACCTTAGGAGCGGTACCTTTGAGAACACTTGCGTATGAAACCCCTTGGTGCACGCTGCCGTTTTCAGTTGCGCGCTATATACTATTAACGAAAGTATAATACACGACTTATGCACTAATTTATATATAAAAATGATACTTAAGGTTTAAGGTGGCGTTCCGCGCTTTGTTGATTGCGAAAAAATTCCCTTTTGATGGTTTTTCGAGCCGGATGCTCGAAGGGCCAGTGAACGACGGTGAACTGTACGATAATGGTGGATGGCTGGTGTATTTTCCTCAAACAACTTTCTCCGGTATCTGTATCTTCACGTAGTAGGAAAAGCTCCTTGATGAATAATCAATTAATAAATGCTGATGGTAAACGATTTTATTTATGCAGGTGGTGTAATATAATATATATATATATATATATATATATATATATATATATATATATATATATATATATATATATATATATATATATATATATATATATTTTCTATTCTGGTTTTTTACAATTTTTAATTTTATTCGCTTTATTTTACTTCACCAAAATATCAAATTGAACTGACCACAAAAAACCTTACTTAACTTGACTTACTATAAGGAAAGGTCCACCCAAGTTGGTGAACCATAAAAAATATAATAATGTAACCATTCGCGGTCATGGTGGCAGTTTTTGAATGGTTGATCCATTTGGTTTATGGTAAGTTACATCAGGTAATGTAAACTGTATGTCTATAATTTAATTTTTATAAAAGTTTAAAACTTAGCTAAATATTCATTGTTACAGTTTTCGACAATAGATGGTAGCATTAAATTAGATAAGAATAATTTTAGTGTTTTACGTAACAGCTGATGAAATGTCAAACGATTCAAAATATAAACAAAATAATGTTAACAGCAACTTATAAGATAAGTATAAACTTGATTACCTAATTATTTAACAAATTAATACCTAACTCGATTTCATTTGGTTTCAGATCATTTGCTGTGCGTACATATATGGCAAATTAAATTTAGTTAACTTATACTAGTTACAATGGTTTGTAGAAATTAATTTTAATTTTAAATTTAAATGACAAAATTTGTTGATCTGCACGGGTGCAGACATACACTTTTTACTAATTTTCTTTTTCTTAGCCAATAAGTTTATCAAATGGAAGGAGGTCCAGGGTTTCAGTTTAAGTTTAGAATTCTGTAAAATGACATTAGAAAAACATGAATCAGATATGGAGTTCGCACCATAAAAAGAAATCGTGACAAAATAACAACCGGATCACTTTCATCGAGTAAACTAGAAAAATTAAACGAAGAGATTTTAGTAAAAAACAGAAAATTATCAAACCTACGAGCATTAGCGGACACAGCATTTACCCTTAAGACACTAGCATTGCCAGTGATCAATACACGTCGAAGAATGGTTTGTAATTCTAGCAGGTTTATTAATTAACCAATGTAGGCCATTTGAGGACATTAAAAACATAAATTCATCACTCGAAGGAAGAAAATTTAGAATGGTATAGAAATTCTATGTAAATAGAAGACCAAACATTTGCATAGTTACCTGATATATAACGTTTTATATTTGTCTTTCTTGGGATCAACATTCAATAATTTGTTTTGCTTCTTAACCAACTAATCATTACCGGATGGAGGTAATCTCACCAAATATAAGTTTATTCGAATAAATATAATCCGTAACTTCAACGAAAATAATTTGTGTTTCAAAAATATTTAATTCCAAAAACTTATTATCCCGATATTTAATTCTTTGTAATCCAAAGTTTACAATATCCGTGAACGTCAAACCTAAAAATCCAGGTAGTCCGGCTAGCAGTTGGCACGTGTCAAATTATATCATTCATAATTCCCAAAGTATTCCTTATAAATACAAAAATTCCGCAAAAAAATTGTATTCAAATTACGCACATAAGGGTTCCGCTAAATTAATACGCTGCACCAACAATAAAAATCGATATACAACTCTATATACGTACATAATTTTATATACCGTCTTTTTCTTAACCTATTATCAAAAGATAATACTCAAACTACTCACCACAATATTCACCTCCTCACACTATACACACTAATTTCTCATACATTTATTTTCTACTTAACTTATCACTATAAAAGCAAAAAAAAAAAAAAAACGAAAAGTTCATTGAGAAATGAGAAATCAAATACATATTAGAATTGTTTTGGATTCTCTCAATGTGTAAGTAAGTATACATAAAAAGCGTGTAAAAAAACACTCAAAATTCCACTCAAAATTCGTTCGATATTTTCACTCAATCGGATTTTTTTATTATTTCGTTTTTTTTTCTGTGTTTTAGGGGTTTATTGGATTTTTTCAAATAAATTTTTTAGTTCACTTTCGTTAGTCGTCGAGTGTAGAACATTTTATTTTTTTTTTTATACACTGCAATATTTTGTAATAATCTTGAAAATTTTAATATTTTCTTGTGTTTTTATATATTAATCTAGAATATATTTGAAATAGTTCAAAGTGAAAATTGTTAATTTTATCAATTAATTATATTTTATTAATAATTTTTTTTTTTCGTTTATATTTAATTATTATTTTTTGTATAAAAAATGAAAAGTTTATTTAAAGAAAAATTTTTATCACAATTGAAAATTATTTTACTAGTGTGAAGTGAAAATTTAGTTAAAAATAATTTTATCGTTTGGAATTATATTAATTAAAAATTATTTTGATTAAAGTGGATAAATTTGAACAGTGCTAATTTGAAAACTAACATACACAATATTATTGTTTTTGGAAAACACACAAAAACAAATTAATTGTTTCGTTAAAAATTAATTTTTTAAAATTAAATTAAAAAAAAGAAAAAGAAAATTTTTCCGTTTTAGTAAAAATTTCTTTTTTGTATTTACTTACATACATATACATAGCTATATGGTATATATTAATCTAATATTTAATTTAAGTTTTATATAATTTAATTTTATTTTTGTTTTTTTTTTTATTTTTAAAAAATAAAAAAGTTAGAATTTTTACGTTTTAGTAAAAATAAATTTTAAAAATCTCGAATAGTGAATTTTTGTTTTCTTTGAAAAGCGCAGTGCAAAGTGGTTTATAAATTTTGTGCGAAAAGTGGAAAATTCGAAAGAAAAAAGTGTTTTTAGTGTTTTTGGTGTGCAAAAATTTGAAATAATAAAATCTCGAATATAGTTTTTTTTAAATATACAAAAAAGCAAAAAAAAAAAAAAATTTTGTGAAGTGGAAATTCTGTAAATTTCATAGTTTTTATGTTTAAGAAAAATTATAAAAAAATAATCCTGGCGAACTGGATTGGTTTACACTGGATTGTAACCGAATGTAAAATTAATACAACTAAATGGGTACAATGAGGCCAGATAAATACGATGTAAGTAGAGCTAAATTAAAACTCCGCTCCGTCGGGGTATGTAATCTTATTTTGAAATTATGAAATCAAATTTTTTTCGCAACAACTTATCATTCATCAACGATGCCATCTGATAACGCCATCGATTTTTTTTTTTTCTTTTGAATTCCTCTAACGAAAGAAATTAAATTTTATTATCAATTACTCACTAAATAATTAAAATAAATTACATCATCTTAAATTCCAATTAATAACTAATATATGATAAAATAGTAGAGTAATTCAAAATTAATAACATAAAAAAAAATATTATTTTGGATATAATCGCGAATCAACTTCCGAGCCAAATTATTCTTGTATATTATATAGACTAGCTTAGAGCGCGAACTTAATGTAATTTATTTCTCGTAATGAATTTTATTAATTTATAAAACCTTTACGAATGGATTTAATTAGAGATTAAGTGTGAATTATTAATTTATTTAATTGAATTATTTATTTATTTAAAAATAAAAATGTAAGTTTAAGAAATATTATTAAACATTTATTTTTAAAATTTTGGATTAATTTAATTATGAGGCGCTACCGTCGGCGCCGTGGCTGAATATATGTACATAATTTAAAACATTTTCCTAGGACGTCTATAAATCAAACGGAAAGTGATAGTGTCGCGAAAAATTGTTTTATCAATTTTTTATTTTATTTTTTATTTAATTTATGACTTCTTTTTTTGTGCGGTTTTCGGTTATGGTGAAAAGTGGCGTGTGGCAATAAAATTGTAAATTCTTACTTATACCGTAAAAAAAAAAAAAAGAAATAATATTGTTTCTGATAGTTTGTTGTTGTCAAGAACTATACGATACAATACAGTTCAAAGTCGCATAAATATTTTCTATACTTTTTTTATAAAGTGCTTAAGAAGTTTTGTTGGTGGTGCGCGGGTTGCGTGACCATCAATATCTAAATCTAACATTTATAATTTTTGTTGTATTAATAATTTTTTTTTTTTTTTTTTTTTTTGTGAATTTCAGGGTACCAAAGCCTACCGTGTTTGTCACGAATTTATTCCTCCTGATGGTAAGTTATAATTATAATTTATACATATGTATATACTTATATCGACACAACTTCTTATCATACATAAAAATTCTAAAATTGTTGAGGGTTTATTATCATCGAATATTTATATAAATACGCGAGTAGATTAGATGGTTTGATTGTTTCAAGTCTGCCTGAAAAATACTTTTAAATAAATTAAATTTTTTTTTACGACCTTATCTTGTGCGTTTTTATATGTGAGGCTAAAAATGAAATTACGAAACTATTTCATTCATACAGCGGCTGCAGTGTGTTTGTAGACAATGCGATATTCGCACAGACCCACTTGTGTACTATGTATGGTGGAATACATTTTTTTTACGATTAAAATTCAAGTGCCTCCAAAATAAAATTTATGATCAAGTTTTTGTTTTGGTGTTTGGTAATTGGGTTTGGATGTACTCTAGACTATAGTTTTCTAAGTAGTCAAGTGTTCGTATATCTGTTTAATTATGGGAATTTTGAACTTTTTAAGAGATTTGTTTACTTTTATTAGTTAACCCAGTAAACGGTAGTTATATAGCTTTTAAATCACCCTATACAATATTTAAACCAACAACAAAATTAATCATAACACAAAAACTGCCAATCATAATTTACGCTAGTACCTATAATACTTCGAGTTATATATATATTTTTTTTTTGGGACATTAGAACTTACCAACGAAATTTTTAATCAAATCAAAAAAAGATTTTGTTGTTGTCAATAATCCAACACAGACCGAGAATAAAGATATCGCATTTAAATTTGCGATATTTACGTATTTACGTAAATCAATTTGTGAGACCACCACATCGGTTCGATTTCTAAATGATAAACACCATTTTTTTTTTTTTTTTTAAATTAGGATTGTTATGTTAACTGTGTATATATATGTAGGAAAAGAATTTTTGATTACAATTTGTTGATAAAAATCACATCGTACACACTACCAAATCAATAATCAAAATATTTATTCTTATATAAATGCTAATAAATACACACGTGGCATTTTAATATTTTGGGTCAAGGTGAATCGCGGGTACAGATATTATACAACATCGCGTAACGCGTTAGTCATTTTGACTTTTGTACATACTATACATACTTATAACATAATATATTCATCTCACTGACTCATTGTCTCTTCATCATCGTCGGCGTCGGATAAAAACGTTCTCCCCTTTATAAATATTTATGTTTTTCCATTTCAATGAAAATCAATTCAATTCATTTCAATTTTCATGGGACAGAATTTAACTCTAGCTTATCATAATTGAATTGTCTATAATTTTTCGATACGCAGAGAGTGTGATATGCGAATAATAGCTTTTATTTTTGGTCGCTTTTTAATTAATAAAAAAAAAACATAAATCATTTAAAGAAATATTTCTGCACACATTGTTTATTATGGTGTTTCACGCACCCACACCGCGTACGGACATATGTACATCATACATGCAGTTAGATTGCTTTAAATTGATATTTTAATCATCCATCCGCTTTATTTAAAAATTAGATCTAATCAAAAACATAGTGGATTTCCTTCCCCGTATATAGACAATATTACATTTATATGTACATCCAATAAACGTACAATCGGTGTTGTGGAGGAACATAACGATTACATAAAAAAAAAAATTTACGATCAATTAACAATCGATCAAGAAAAAGTAAAATACCAAAAACTAATTCACGTATCGGGTAGCTAATAAATCGGCGCCATAACAATTCCATTGTGTTAATATCACATTAAAATTTAAATGTACGGGATCGATCGATCGATCGAATATATTTAGTTTTGTTGTTTTTTTTTTTTAATTTTTTTGGTCGCGATCATTAAATTAAACATTGATCCTGTGTGTGTGTGTATGTGAATTGATCAATAAAATTTAAGTATTTTTAAATATTTCCAAGAATTTTGTTAAAAAATTCAAAACACACATTTTATTATTTAAGATTGAGATCATCAATTGTAATCAATTTTAAAAAAAAAAAAAAAATTTATTTTTATTTTTGAGTAATTTATTAGTCTTGAGATAAGACACTAAAGAGTAAAAAAGATTTAAACATTTTTTTTTTGTTAAACATAAAAAGACAGAAGAATATGATCGTGTAATGATCTTTAAAAAGCATAGAAAAAAACCGTTCAGTGATTTTAAAACTTTAATCGCGCGCGCACACGGCTCCACACACCTTTCTTAGAATGTACGTTTACAATTTTCTGCTCAATACACACAATATTAATAATATTAAATGAATTTGTAATAAGTCAGAATGTAACACGTTACTGTGAAGATGAAATTTGAGATAAAATCATAAAATAAAATAAAAAAAAATTGTTTGTAAGAATAAGAAGTTTGAAATATTTGTTATTTTTATTTGCATATTTCTATTTTGTTTTAAAATATGGTTTTGCAGGGGTTTTTAATTTGAAGGTGTTGCATTTTATGTAAACAATAAAGTGGTCGGCGAGCAAAAAAAAAAAAAAAATGTCTGAAAATTTTAAGAAAAAAAAAATTCATTCTCGACAACAATAATTTAGAAGAGCTGTCACCTTGTTAATTTATTAACAAATTCCACATCAATTGAAAACATTCAGCTGAATGTATAATATATACTTCAGTTTGCACAAACAAATATTTCAAGCTAATTATCTAATTACAAGTATCAAAGGTGTAAGCTGACTAAAGTTTCGTACACTAAATAATATCCAAAGTTCATATTGTAGTAAATAATTTCGAAGTCGTAAACAAGTAAAGTTCACATTTTACTCTTAATTTGCTTCATTTATTTGGGTACTACTTAATTGACTAAATCAAATATTTAGATATGTACCTCACTTCTTGGACTATTTCACCCTACTGCGAAAGTAGCTAATTTTGACATAGACAGTAGTAATGATAGTTCAATTAACGTATCAAAATATTTATTAATTTAATTGTTTAAAGCGGTTATTTAAATTTAAAATAGTATTATATCTTGATTTAATTATTAGACTTTTTGGAACATTTTAAATAAATGAAGATTTTTCACTGTGTTTACCAGTGTGTACGAGTAATGTCAAAGCAACTTAGATTTTATAAAGCCATAAGTCAAAAACCAAGCTTTTATAATAGAAAAAAAAAAACAAATTCAAATTTTTCATTTAAAACATATTCGAAATAATTTTGTTTTTGTAAGATAGACTTTTCAATAGAAACGGTACGAATCCTTAATTATAATCTCTGAGATATTTTCATAAATGTTTGAATTTCAACATATGGAAATCGTTTTTATTATCTTCTAATAATCGATTTATTTAAATGAAAATTTACAAAATTATCATAGCAACAGCAAAATAAAACTTTGCTTTAAATCGTGTGGGCACTAAGTCATTAAACATCACGTGGACGATAGTACAGTTGGTTAAGATGAAATTAAAAATTAGCACCTGGAAAAATTTGAAGTCCGAAAATTGTAATAGAATAAAACAAAATCACATTGATTTATGCCGTCTGCTGGAATCGGCTGAATTAATTAACTAAACAAAGTACGATTAAGATGACTAAAAAAAGTCATTAACTGTGCCTCAAAAGGAAATAAACTACAAAAAAATAAATGTCAAAAATATTCGAAAAACTGCACCAAAAATACATAAATCTAATTAGTATTTTAAAAAATGAACTTAAATGTCGAATAACAGTAATTCACAATACATGAAAAGTCATTGAAAAGTAAGTTCGCCAATTGACTTTTCGGTCTTCATCTATGGGTCAATAGCTGAAGCTCAAGATTTTTTTAGTTTAGTTAGTTTAGCCGCAAAGCATTAATCCTAGTGTTCAGTCGGGCAAAAGTGATAAAAATTATCATGACATTTTATATCATGTCATATTTTTTTTGGTTTTAGCTGTCAAAATAAATACACATTTGAAAACAAAATATTTGGCTTTGGTAGATGTGGTTTAATATTTTGAATATTATTTTTTACTCACGAAATTCACTAGTAAAACTACAGACAATTCTATCTAGCGAGTATTTTTCTGATATTTACTGTGTCATTTTTGCGGTACTTTAAACCTACCGAACAAAATAAACTTTTTTTTACTAAAAACATACTGTCATCTTCTACTTTATCAGGGCCTATAAATTTTTTTCAAAATGAAAGTTTGGAAGATATATTTTAGGCATAATTTAATTTTAATATTTCAGGAATTAATATTTATTTAGCTTATATAGTCTTTTTCTACAATACTATTGTGTTGAAAGATACGTAGAAAACTTCCACAATCTTCGAGATTTTTTCATTGAAAAGAAGCTACAGAAATGCAGCTTGTTTCAGATATATATTTTAACTTTCTAAAGCTTCGCATTATTTGATGACAACAGAGTGTGTCTATGTTATGTAGGCGGTGATTTTATATGCGTCGCCATATGCATATATAAGTCGCTCAAAAATTAATGTTTACAGCCAATTGCAGTATATTCGAGGGGGTTAAAATACTTGATAGGTATTTCAACCTAAGCAAAGTCTGTGTATTAACTCGGAAAATACTTATCCGATTTTCATGAAATACAGACATACTAATAGTCTTTGACCATAACGGGATTGCGCTGGCACAGCCAGCAGAAACTTCCTTCCGATCTCTAAATCGGTACATCTGGTCACCCAATTCTCATACAACACGTATTTATTTACATACATTTCAATTAAAATAATATTAACGATCATCAACATTCCATAGATTAAAAACTTGACCAACTACCGTTTATACAATAAAATATAATATACCACCCTGAAGAAGCTCGTTCATAATTCTTTTTTTTTTTTTTTTTTAGAAAAATGTTAAATTGAAAACGACACAAAGTAGCAAAATGGTTATAACCTCTTCTCTTATTAATATTCCACACTAAACGCATGAAATTAAATCCTTTTGATATTTATATATACAAGTTAGTGTATAAAGACATACACTTTTCTTAATTTGTCTGTTCTCTCTAAATTTACTTTTTTTTAATGATTGTTTGATAATGACGATCACCACCGTGAAATAAGATCACTATCATATAAAAAAAAAAAAATTATTTTCTATATTTATAAATAAATTTATAATCCTGATTATTGTTATATTTTGTTAAGATGTCATTTCTTTTGGTTTTTCTTCTTAGGCACGTTTCCATAAGAAACGGCGCAAAGACAAATATCATCGTGATCATGTTTTGTTTTTCTTCTCTCTAGTCTCTATATAATGTTTATAGTGTGATATGGTAACACTTTGTTTTTGTATTCAGTTTCTTATGTATTAAAGATATACGACATGAAGAATTTATTGTATTGCGTGTTATAAGGACATTAATTTGTCTTTATTTTATTTCTTTTGTACTATCGTTTTTATTTTTATTTTTTTTAATAAACATACATATAAGAGAATTATATACACACAATTGAAAATAATTGATAATAATATCATGGCAATCAATTATGGGTTTTATACTTACATATATGGGTACTTAAATTATTAATATTCACTTGGGAGACTTTCTCAAATTTACCCAAGTCAACTATAGCTGTGACCACCCACTATATCGTTTATAAGTATTATGATGTCCAAAAATTCCTGATTAAACAAAAAAAAAAAAAAATGTGTGACAAAAATACTCGCGTTTTAATCACACAATAAAAAAAGCCAAAAATACAATCAAAAATCAAATCGATCAAAAGTAACAAATTCCATTTTAATCACGATTTAACCAAAAAAAAAAAAAAAAAAAAAAAAATTGGTTTGACATTTTCACAAAAATTAAAATTAACGTTAAATATTTTATTTTATTTATTTATTTTTTTTTTATATATAAACAAAATAGATAATTGATGAAATTAATTGTTTCTAAGTTAAAAGAATTTTAATTTTTTATGTTTTTTTTGTATTTGAGTTGTGCGCGCTGATAAGAATTTTTTATTATCGTACACTAACAGCAATCGAATAATGTCTATACGTATGTATATTAAACAAACAAACACACAAAAGTGTTATGTAATACAATAAATTTTTAAGAGATTTAATATTTCTTGACTTTTTATTCTTAATAAAATTTATAAGTGGGTGAAATAAATAATTATATCTTGGGAAATTTAATTAAAATTACAAAAATAATATTTTGTCATTTGTATAAATTGCTTTACATATTAAATTATAATCTATTTCGCAAAGAATCAAAACGCGAGACGTTCTAATTTTGATTTTCTATTAATTTATATGTTTCTTGTGTTTAGGGTCACCAGTTGGTCTCCACAAAAAATTTGTGTTCTATTGCTTATTGCGTTTCTCTCAAATTTGTATTATCTACAGTGAAATTCCCACGGTTATCAATATGTCGTCAATTTATATCATAAATAGAACAGCAAACACGATCCTCGAAAATTACAAATCTCAAAATAAATCAAAACTTGATAACATTGGCATGTTCAAAGGTACTAATAAAATAGATAAATTCAAATTAATTAATAAAATTATGACGTAGGTTCGGTCAAATTCCGAAAAATACTTGCTCTAATTTTTGTGTTTACATTGATATATTGAATATGTATTTTTGAATTTTAAATTTCATCAAAATTCAAATTAATAATCTTTATTTAACCCTTGTCCGGCAGCATAACTTTACTACGTTAACAGAGGTACAATTGTACCTGTTATGATGTAAATGTTTTCCTGAATAAGGCCTCTATGATCTTGCACAAAAATGTACTCTACAAGAAAAGTTATTGCAATTTAAAAACGAAAAAGGTGTAATCTGATTAGTGCTGCTCCCCCAAAATGAGCCACATGTTTTTTGCATCTCGATATTTTGACAATCATAAATCGCGGTACCGTGCCAGCGTAAAATGTTAAAAAAAAAATGAGATCATTCAATTTGTTTGACAAACGAGAGTTAAAGAAAGCATACACATTTTAATTTCAACATTTCCACAAGTCACATTGAAATTATTTTTCGTACTAAGTCATTTTGTAATACAGTCCCCAAAAGACCTACATAGATAAATACTTTTCGTTTCACAACATGCTACACTCAATGAAGTTATAACAAGTGCCAAACGATTAGATACCATTAATAATATGTCATATAGGACAATGAATTAAGTAATGAAGACATTTTTTTTTAATATTAAAGAACGGATTAATAAAAATATTAATTTTACCATTAAATTAACGAATAATAAAACCTAAAATCTCTCACAAACACACACACACACAAACACACAATCCATTAATAATATTACAAAATGTATTCTCCCCGCGTGCATCTGTTGTTGTTGAGTTGCAAACAGCATAATAAATTATAACATAAAAAAAAAAAAAACATAAACCTTCTAAAAATAACACCTCATCGATTTACGAAGACAACAACAAACGCGACAAGTGCCCAAAACAAATTTCCAAAATAAACCATAAAAAAAAATCCTATCGTGACTATCGCCGTGTTATTGTGATCATGTTAAATAAATTAGAACATTTTGTTGAGAAACGAAAAACCCCTAAACTTATAATAATCACGCAAATTTTCAATTTAAACGTGATAAAACCAAAATTGTTTTTTTTTATGTCCAAACTGTCTTGTCTTAAGAAGTTAGGTTTGGTTTATAAGTATAAACTGAGTAATTCCAAAATTATTTATTTATTTGTTTGTAATCGTATTTCTTCATCACTACACAAATTCCAACAAAACGTATTTGTTTTATTATTATTATATTTTGTTTAATTTTCTCACACCATACCACTGTTATACATATATAATATAAAAAGTTTTATAAAGAAAACGATCATTATAACATATAGCGACCAAAATCATTTCTAGAAAACCAACACACACACACACACCAAACCTTCTTAAGTATGTATATAGCTAGTGATCATTATTATTATTATTATTATGATCACTCTATATCGTTTAACAGTTAATAAATTTTAATTAACTTGGTGTGATCGCGCCGTTTACTCACATCTAACTAACTATAAATAACAAAAAAAAAAAAAGCTCTTCAAGATCAAGTACAAAAAAAAATGTATATATAAAGATCCCGATGATCCCAACCATCCAACCATGTTAATATTTAACATGAAGTTGAGAAGTATTTTTTTTTCTTTTTTTGTAGAAAATCTAAATTAAAATTCCTAAATATACGATCAGGGATTATAAATTCTCGAGTTTAGTAGAGGAGTGAGATCGTATATGTGCACACAACATTCAAGAGTCGACAGACATTACAATGATCACCTTTCTTCACAACAAATCGATGATCATTATAAAATTTTCTTATAACAATTTTTTTTTTTTTTTTTTTTAATGGAAGACAAATAAAATATTTAAAAAACTAATTAACACACAGACAAAAGATCAATATTATAAGAAAAATCATAAAAAAAAAAAAAAAAATTTCTTTTTCGTTTGTAAAATCTAAGAAATGTGAAATTAATGAAGACGATGGAAAAATATTTGAATAGGTATGTAGTATGTTGCGCGTATGTGTAGATATATTATATTGTGAAGATTGGTTAAAAAAAAGTAGCGGAACCACATAAGACCAAAATACAATTAAATTAGTTCAAAAGAAAATTTAATTAACAAAAATAAAAAAACAAAAAAAAAAAATGTAAAAATGGCGCCATATTGAATAAATAAGGAAATTGAATTTTAATAAATAATTCGATTTGTTGTTCTAATAATGTAATACTCACAAGCACACACAATAAAACGGTGGCTCAATATTTGGGTCAAGAACACCAATTTATATATAGAGTAAGCACTAAACGAGCGATAAGAAAACTATTTAACCCTTATGACCAGGCCAGTGAACATAATTCACACAGTAATGTAATGATTTTCACAATACAGGGGTTAAATCTCAAAACATGATCTTATGACACTATATTATATACTCGACAGTAATCATATAAATTTAAATTAATCATTTAATTTTTTTTTTACACAATATACAGTATTCGTGTTTAATTACATATGTATTTTATTTATATTCTTGATTACTATTTTATATACATAGGTACGTAGTAAAATGTTTAGATATGCAAATTAAATTACCTCTTTAAGATTATTATTATTTTCTATTTTCTTATAACTGTGTATGAATTTTGTGTTATTTTAAATGCTATGTAAATAACAACAACAACAACAACAAAAAAGATTTCCAGGTATTCCTGAAATAGCACAAAATTTGCGATCATCAAATATATTTTGATCGTACGTTTATTGTGATCACTGGGGGTTTCTTTACTGCATTTTAAAGTAATGCAAGTTTAGATCGCGTGCCATATATTTTTTTATTTTTTGCTTTTTTTATTGAGAATCATTTACATAAAATTGATTATTATTATGTTTAATCCATATGATCACTATAATCAAACGATGATGATGATAATTTCTATAATCAAGTTTTTTTTTTTTTTTTGGGATTAGTAATCCGAAATTCATAAAAAAATATTTATAATATTTTTATAGCCGATTTGGAATGCGTTCATTTATGGGCGCTTCTTAGTGAAAATATTATATATTAGTTATGTTTGAATATTAATAAAATGCAAATCGATTAATTAAATAAAAGTTTGGATACAGGCTGGGGCAAAAAATCGTTTTCTATTGTACCGTTTAAATGTAACGATATAATACAGAACGATATGATCGTAGCTAGTAGTAGTAGTAGTCAAATCTTCGTCTACTTTTTTCTCACAAGTAGCGATGCAAAAGAGATCAGTTAAAAACAAATAAAAACTATGAATCTTAAAATACAAATTAGGGATTATGAAAGGCCCGGATTTCAACTTATTGAAGAACGAGGTCTTACTTTCGTAGAGGTACCTCCTCAGAGTAGAGGTTGTTTAGCATCTTCCGATTGTCTAGGCTCATACGAAGGGCTGTCTCGGGATTGAAACTAATTAGCAGCATCTAAAACCCGTTTATTATTATTATTTACTTTCACATCGAAATACAAATTATGTCTACAGAATTGTTTGGTCGCTTTATCAAAAACTAGACACTTAAAGTGAGAATGGGATTAGTTAAAGTAAATCAAAGTTTAAAAAATAACTAAATTTTGAGTGTAATTCTGCGTTGATCAGTATTTATGCAGATTTCCATTTCTCTTTCAAAAACATCTTAAACCATTCTACATTAGATTAAAAAATAAAAATTCCCCCAAATAAATAAATGTGCACCCCTAGGGCCAAATCGAAATTTAAAATATGAAATTTTTGGTATGTGCAATCACCATAACCCCTCTTTGCTATACTTTCTTGCGATTAAAATCTCAAGTATTAAGGTAAATAATATCCTCGGTATATAATATGGCCGCAGGTGAAATTACAATACTTTTTCGTTTCTGAGAGTAGGTACATCCTCATTATAAAGTATAGAAGCTGTATCGAAATTCTTCCGGGAGTTGACAGATTATTTAGTTGTTGTTGTTGTTTTCATTGTGTGTTCATTTCATGATGAATAAGCGCGCAAATTATAATTTCTGTACGTATAATATGTACAATGTACATACCAAAACGTAACCACCCCTTTTTTTTGGTTTTCATTATGGAGAAAGATAATTTTAGGTTTTGCCAGTGTGACATATATATTTTGTTGTTGTTTGTCTTAAAAGAGAGATTTCGCGATAATAAATGAATTAAAATCATAAGGGCCTTGGAGCGATTAAAATATACAACAACAAAATGGAAATTTATAATCTTTTACAAATCGTCCCCCCGTATTGTGCGCATAAACAGCTTCTGCATATTTAGCAAATATTTTCAACAACTCAATTCATACACCTCCTGGGCATCTATAGGTATATATATTACATATAATATCGTAACCATTAAACATGGATGATGAAATGAGGTGGAGTTGTATGTCGTAGTCTCTGTATCATGTATATTAAATGACATTTATTTATTAAAACTCAACAATTTTTTTTTTCGCTTTAATTTCAGGTGTTGATTGCGGGAGCACTTTGCAGTGGAAGGGGGTCAGAAGTTATACTTCAATCAAGATGCTCACGAAAATTTCTCAGAATCGAAAACGACGGGAAAGTCGTTACGACCGACAATTATCGTAAGTAGTAATCATACCGTTATATATTTACCTGCGCTTAGCGGCACGGTTATTTAATGTCTTTGATCTTTTTACTTTTATATAATTTTTTTTATTGTTTTAACGCTTTTACTACATAATATACATACAGAATGACAAAGCATGCCTGTATTTCTGACGGTGATCCGTTTAATCGCATCTCGAGACTAGACAAGATTAGTGTATAGGATTTTATTGTTTGGGTTCATAATACTGCGGTATTGTTGTGGTGCGTGGATTAAAAAGTCAAAAATATAATTTAAATAAAAAAATCTTCGTCTTAAAGTTTTGCTTTTGATGGACATTGTTGTATAGATATGTGTATAATGTATAAGAGAGCGAGAAAATCAAAAAGAAACATAATTTGTTCTTAGCCCTACCGCAGTGTGTTATCGTGTTAAATTTGATTTAATTTTTTTAATGTTTTTTCGAAATTTCGAGTTGAGTGTGAAATTTGTAGTTTTTTTTTTTTTTTTTGTTGATTGATTCGTGTGTGTATAAGTATGTGTGAGATAATAGGTACTTTTATCGACCTCCCAGTATTTTGGTTTTGCCAAATTATGGTGCTACGCCGCTACTGATTCAAATCCGATATTTTTTGTACCTTGTCATCAAAACAATCAGTCAAATCAAAATAATAGCATTTCTATTCAAATTTATCATAAAAAAAATAGTTTTCAGATTTAAATAAAAAAAGGGGAATAAATCTCTCTATAATTTCTACACCGTTTTCTTTCATCCCTAATTCAATATTTGTATTTAATATCCTGTCTGTCATTAAAAATTATGAATTAAAAAAAAAAAAAAAAAATCTAAGCCTTTAGTGTGAAATGGATTATTCAAATAATGAGTGAAAGGACATGAATAAAAGGATTATGTAGAAGAGAAATTATACAGTTTTTTTTTTTTGTAATCCCCATGAGGATGTGTAATTGTAACCGACGTACCGAAACCATTGTCACGTTTTAACGATTTTTCATATATACGACTATGATTAAAATACCCAACTAGTGACTCATATAATACAAGAAAAATTTTAATTCTAGATTGTATTTTTTATTTGTTTTTTTGTAATTCGATATTAGTAGTTTATAGTTCATTCAACCTATATAATGGAAATAAAAATATTATTTATATAAATAAATAAATAAATAAAATATCAATCACGATATATAAAATATATATATATATATATATACTTACGACTTTAACACAACTTTTTTTTTTACTTTCTTATCAGTTGGGAACGTAAAAGAACAACAATCATCTTATCAAATTCCACATTGTCATGTATTTTATAACAAGAGAAATCGACAAATCGACTCTGTTATACCTATTTATATACATATATACATAAATTGTGGTCAAGCTTTTTAGATTTGAGAACTAGGAAAGGTAATACATATATGTATATTGTTTTGTTCCGCCTAAGGCGAACGAACGACCAAAAAGGGGTTGTACTCATTTCCTGGCAAACAGGAATTTAATCTTATATAAATTTCCTTCTTTATATTGGTTGATGGTTCATATACTCAATAAGTATGTATACTATAAATACATGCGTGTAAATCTATTTTTAAGCAAAAATGCAAATAATCTTTTCGACATTTGTGTTTTGTTCGTTTTAAAATAAGAAAATAAATCTGTTATTTAAACATCCACTGCAACAAAAAAAAAAAAAAAAATTGTTATAATAAATAAAATTCCAGGTAAAAAAATACATATGTATAGGAGTATATTGCAATAAACATGAAAACACCTTGTGTGTTCCTCATCTGTATAGGTATGTTGGCTTTCCTATTTTACAATTTAATATTCGAACTAAATTATTCCATCACAATTCTAGAACCGCAGCAGCAATATTAACTATTATGCATGTACATGTAAGATAGAGTGAGCACGCATATGTCTATTCTTAAAATAACAACACAACAGAAATCTTGGAATCGTTTAAAAGAGGTGTGATTCCTTTCACTTATTTTTTTTCGGTCATTTTCCAGTAATTTATGTTTTTTTTTTTTGTATGATTATGCTTTTATCTTCATAACCTTCGGGGGCCGTAAAACAATAAAAGACTAACTAAACACAATAAATCCAGGTGCGGGGACGTGCTCTTTTATCGTTTTCACAATTTAATTTTATTTTACTTTTGTTTACCTCTAACCGACTGAACTTATGCAAATTTCATTTTATTTTATGTTGTGTTTGTTTTATTATTAGTGGCAATAAAATGTCACCGATAAGAAACTTTGACTTATCCGTAACAGTATACCTATAAGTGAAGAAATACAAGTGTTAAAGTAATTTAACACATACAGGTTTCAAATGATGTTTTATTATCTTCATATTTCCGGAAGGATGTTTACGGTCTCTGGTTTCTAAGAATACGGATATGTTTTATAACATATTATCTATAATTGCCTGTTTCAAGAAATTTAAAGTAAGGATCTGGCACACTTTTATCTTAGATTGGTCTTTGGTATATCATCTTGCGGTGGTTTCTGACATAAAATGTTAGTTTTCGAATTTCAGAATTTAATTTTAAAAATTTTCGGAATTTTTTTAGGTTTAGCATTTTAAATTGTAAAATTTGCTGAAATTTCAAGGCTTTTGCTGCAATTTGCGATCAATGATTAAAAACACTATTAGCCACAAACTGAAGAAAAAATCGGTTCATTCGGTTGTGGGACAAAACACTTAATTACAACATGAAGTCGTAAACTTGCCACAGAAAATGGAAGTGTACAAAATTCAAACTTTCTCCTATTAATCCAGCGAATAGACGAAAAAGATCAAAACGCAGGAAAACGCTTTAGGTTGAAGTTCTAAATTTAAGTAGATTTATGGGCATAGGATTAAACAAAAATATGTGATTGCTCCAACCCCCTTCTGAAGGGCGTAAGTACAGTAAAAATTCGAAATATAACGGTTTGTTCGAAGGAGCGAAAACGAAATGTTTCAAAGTTGATCAATTTTTGTAGAAAGCTTACAAATAGAAATTATTAAATGTATGAAGAAACAACCAATATTTCTACCCGTTTTTCCTTTTTCCTAATCTTTAACGGTGCCGCGTGTAACGTTTTTTATTCCATTAACGACCGTTCAGTCGTTATTGAGATATAAATAATAACACACCTTACGGCGTCTCGAAAACAGGAAAAATCGTTTCTCCTCTTTTCTCCACGTTAACGGCGAATTGTAACTCAAATAAAATATATTTTTCCACCTTTCCTTTTTTCGGGGCGAATTTTTGTTCTCGGCGAAAATTTGTACCAAAATCGGTCAAAATGGCTGATTTGTGAGACGCTACTGGCTCACAGAAGGAATTATCGCCTCTTTCAAAGTCAACCGGGCGAATCCTAATTTATTTTTAAAGTTTAATTTTTCAAATAATTGAAATTCTAAATTTTAACAATTCAATCAGTTCTATTGGGCACTACGACAAAATAGCCAAACTGTACTGTAGTAGCATTATTGTCGAAAAGATGTGGATAAATGATTGCCAAAATTTATCAACAAGGCTATAAAAATCAGTGAATACGGCCTGAAATTTAAATTTTTTTTTTTTTTTATGAGGAGTTTGATATTCCACAACTTTTGGTACAACTTATTGTGAATGAGCTTGTGGGGAAATTTTCCCCACTTCCGCCCCTCGGGCGGGTGAAAAGACATTTTTTTTAGTTCCTCGACCTCGATCTATTTAAATCCAGAATTTCAGCATATAGCCATTTTTATTGGGTTAAACGACCAGCCCCGCGTGGGTTACACAAATTGGAAATTGAAAAATATTTGTGTAGATGGCTTAAATCGGTAAATCGGCCAATGAAACTATTTAGGGCTTAAACAACTATTTTCATGAGCCCATTTAGCGATTTAAGCCACCCAAATCGATATTTACCGCATAAATATCTATTCGCCAGAAAATGCGTATACATTCTGAAAATTAAAAATCCAGATTAATGAAATATTTAAAGTCCGGAAACAAGAATTCAGAAAACCCAGAAAAATAACTGAAAAGTATTTAGAATTTGTAGTTCTCCAAGGTTTGAGGCATTTTGTTAATTTTTTGAGGAGTTTTTAGAACCTTTTCTGGGATGGAACTGAATTTAATTTTTTATGTTTAAGCCGAAAGTGCCAAAAAACTTCACTTAATTTTTATTAAATACGCTATACCATGAAAATGCTGTAAGATTGACTAGTCATTTTTGGCCAAAGGGGTTCAATGCTAGACTCAGCACGAGCAGTTCTCTATTAAAAATTGATTTCAAAATTGGCCTAAAGGTAGCCAAATTGGCTCTTACTATATCCGTTATGACAAATATCTGCTATAGAAGTGGAAATTCCAATGGGGTTAACATGCTAAATGTCAGAGGTATTATTTTAATTTGCCTCCATGAAAGTCTTGGATAACTTCCGGTCGATATTTTTGTTTTAATCGTCAGAGTTTGAATACTTAATATAAAATGTACAGTTTTCGGATTTAAAATTGAGATTTAATAGATATTTCACGGTGATCTGAAAATTTTGACAATTCCAAGGCATAATATTAATAAAATTTGAATTAAGCTTAAAAATTTTGAAAAAAATCTAAATTCTGTGAGGAAAAGTAGAAATTGAATCAATTATATACGGTCAAAAATGTGGTTAGACAAAATCTAAATTATTCCACCGATTTATGTCTTCCCACACTCCGTGACTAGACAATGTCATGTATGTATATAGTGCCTTAACGCCTAAATCGCATAACCAAAATTTAAACATCTCAAAAAATTTTATATACAATACATTTTAATGGGCGGGCCTTCATTTTGGATTAATATAATTTTGAGGACGATTAAATGAAATAAAAACGTTACAACAATAATTAGTTAATTCTAACCTTCTTTTTCTAAACACAAAAACAGCAACAACAACAACAAATTTACTTCCTTTTAGCTTTTTTTAATAATAGGATTCAGAGATTTTTGAAATATACAAAAAAAAAAAAAAACGAAAAGTTGAAGATTAACATCTTAATTTGGAAAACTTTTATTGTGGTAAAAGGTTTTATGTGGTGGGTCTCCGCTTGCAACTACATCGTCTTCTCGGTTATCTTTTTATCTTAATTAATCTTAAACGATTATAGCAAAAAAAATGTATATCGATTAAAACATTGTTTTTTTTTACTTTGATCAAATCGCGGCAAAAGTATTTTTTTTTGTTTTCGACCAGGATTTTTCAACCTTTTAACCTTAATTAAGCGTACGTGTGTGTGTGTGCGTGAGTGTGTAACTAAAAAATGTATTACGATATCAATTTTTTTTGTTTTTATAAAAAGTGTGAAAGAAAACCGAGCAAGAGACTTCAATTCCCTTTTTTTTTTTTTTGCTTGTATGTTATTTATCTTATTTTGTATGAGAACAAGAGATATAAATGTCAAGTGAAATGACATATAATGAAAGAAAACCTGTCACTTCTTATTAACAAAACAACAACACAACGAGTTGAGTTGTTATAAAGTGGCATTAAAATAGCAATAATTTGTTGTTAAGATTTATATGTAAGCGAACTGGGTGGCATACTCGTAAATAGTATACAAGGAGGCGCCGTGCGCGCGCAAACACACAATTAAATTGAATTTTATTGTTAAAACTGATGTGGTAATTGTAACCTAACAAAAAATAAATAAAATATTTAATTCAATTGACGCGTTGATTCGTTTTTAATTGATAGGTGATCGTCAATTTCATCACAATCTAACAGATATGTATATATAGAATTAGTCGTACACGTACCTACATTTGGTGCAGTAGTACATTTAGAAAGTGCATATACTCGAGTATTTTGACACTTGCCCCCAATTTTTATTTTTTCCCTGGGTATATAGATTTTTTTTTTTATCTTATCTCTGTAAACATTTTAAGCGCCCACTTCAATTACTATTTCCCAACTGTACACATATGTACATGCACAATATATACATATGCATTAATATTTTACATCAACACATTTATATCGAGACGAAAATAGAATATCAGACATCAAAAAAAAGTTAAAATTAGCATTAAAGCTTAAAATGGTATAAGTACGTAGCATCACATTCCGAGATAAAGTTTGATCACGCATTTAACACCTGTACGTGTAAGACACGATGGTGTATATGTATAGCATTCTAATCTTATCACGAAATTTTACGTTGCAGTTGTTGTTTAATTTTATTTTTTTTTAAATGTCCTGACCACAATACAAATTACTTTTTAAACTTAAGCCGTTCATAGCTAGCTAGCTGTGTATTAAATTTATTTTAATCCATCTTCATGATCTCTTTTAACTCGATCCGCCTACACACACTTCTCGATCCGTATTTACTATATTATGTACGTAAAACAAAGTAAAAGAAAATTAAATTATAACAATCGAAATGACTATACGGGTTCGAAAATGACAGGTTTTTGATGACAGATTTTTATCTGAACAATTTTTTTAAAGTTCAATGGAATTTTTTAATTAAAACTAATCGATCATGATCATTGATATTATTTCTCTACTTATAGAGTCCAATAACTATAAGTAAATAGAAAAGTTGTCACATGTTTTTCAATTGTGGTATGTACGGAAACATTTTTAATTGATAAAAGTTCAACCAGAGTGATGAGTGTAGTGTGTAAAGTCTCTTCACCACTTCTGTATATATTACGCATAATATTGTATATTAAATAGAAAATTGTTGGTTGACCTGATTTTTGGGTGATCATCATGAGAAGATCAACCTACTCACATAAAATATCAGTTACACACATGCACACAATATGTACAATTGTACAAGCTTCGTCGGCATTTTATAAATATTGTGTGTACATTCATAGATTCTTGATTAATCGAGTTCGTCTGAGACATCGTGTTAGGTACAAAACATACATGTATGTATACAGGTTCAGGAAGATAGATCAGTCTGAGAATAACACAACAAAATACAAAAATATTTTTTTTTGTTTGTTATAAAATGATCGGTGCGCGATGATTATGTCACAATGTGGATTTCATTTGATGAATGAATTTGTTTATTTTGGTGTGAACAATTTTTCGAGTTTATAAACAAGAGGTAGGAAATGAATGGTGGGAACCCTTTAGTAGTTTATAAAAGATACAGCATATCAAAATAGCCATCCTTGCTGAACAGGAAGAAAGTGATATTTATTGTTTTTCCTTGAAATAACTACAACAATACCAAGGGCTACCTTTCTCCTTGTCGTTCAAATATTAAAAATACGATCATAACTCATCGACAGTACTTTCTTCCTCATTATCCATCGTTTTTTTTTTTTACCAACAACAATACTCATTTACCGAAATTATTATTCTTATTATTTAAACAAATAAAATAACAACTTTTTTATAACACAAAGATACCGACAAATACTGTACTCTGAGACACAAACACACACGTACATACCTTTACCTACCTTAGAATAATTCTCAATTGTTAATTCAATATACTATGATGATGTAGTGTACCTACAACAATAACAACAACAACAGTCAGAACGTGTTCGAACGTTTCAAGAATCTTAACACAAAAAAAAAAAAACATAAAAAAAATTAAATTCGGGATTTCACTGTGTGTGAACAATTTTGGTAAATACATCAAAAAAAAATTCAATAATTTTCTAAGAATTTTTCGTCCAAGTCCAAAATTTGTGTTTCATATTTATTTAAAAAATTTCAATATGTCGTCCCGCGTGCGTGGATTCAGTCGAGATCGATCGCATACTATATTAAAATTAAGTATGGCGCCCAATTTTGAGGTTATGTTGTATTATGTAATATCGTGTATTTGATTTAACAATTTTAGTTTTTTAAATTAAATATTGAAGTTTTTTTTTTTTTTGTCATTTTAATTATTAAATATGGTAATTTACATAAATGTGTGTATAGTGATATGCGCGAGGAAGATGGTATCGATCGTATGTATTTTACCGCCACTGGTTTGTACAATTTATTCTCAGACATTTGGATTTATTTATAAATTTTTTGTTTTTTTTGATCTGAAGTCATGCGAAACCACACATTTCAAAAATGTGGTTAGGTGTGATGATGATCATTTACGTATTTATATAGAGGGCGATCGTACTTTCTTTTTTGATTAAAGAAAATTATCTACACCAATTAAAAATATATTTATTTATATTACACATATAATTATGTGGGTGATCATAAGATTTATGCGATCGATATAAGAATATAACGGAATTCGATCTTTTGGATCGGACGCCAACATATTTTTATATTTTATTCAATAAAATTTAAACAATAAGAACATTTTATTTTATATATCGTTGAAAATTTCATTGATTGATCTCGATTTGAAAAAATAATAATATTATTTTTTTTTTATATTTTCAGAAAACCTAACGATAACACCGGACTCCGGCTCACATGTAAAAATGGACCTGCGGTTGATAATATACTCCAAACAAGCAAATCGATATTTGTGCTTCAGAGAAAACAACTGGAACCTTGTAGGACTAGTAAGTTAATTTTTTGTTTGAAAAATATTTTAAAGTCCGCGCCATCTATATTTAAACACGACACAATACCAACGATAAAAGTATTTTAAATATTTATTATTGTTATTAGAAATTATTACTAATATTTTTTTTTTTTTTTTGATCGTGTGATCTTGATAAAATTTTTTAAATAAATAAAAACGCGAAATAAATACAAAAAATGGGTGATAAGAGTTCTTAAAGTGGTTCTTTGTTGTTATTATTGATTAGAAGGTTTATAATATAAACAAATTTGTATATGCATCACATACATATATGTACATGCTACTACCGTACACAAAAAAAAAAAAAAAAAAAATTCTTATCCAGAGCGCGCTCGGATTTCTTTTGAAGACAACATTTTTTCCAACTTTTATTGATTCATTTGTAACTTATTTATTTGTACATTTTATTGGTCTTTCGTATAAATATCATCATGATATATAAGAAGTCGCGAGATAATTGAATATTATATATTTATAATGTAAAATAACGATAAAAAGACGTTCAATAAAATTATGGTTGGTAGGTAATTGAAATGTTTTATGTGTGTACGTATACCAAAACAAAAATGCATTAAACAATTTGTATTTTTTAATATTTTTTTATTTTTTAAATCCCCGCGAGGCTCTCCTCGACTCGCGCGCGCATTATATGCATAATATACATAACACAGGTGATTACACAAACATTACATATTGTAATGCAAAAATCAATGACATTAAATAACTCAATTATCAGTTGGTAGATTGGAAATTATCGCTAAAGCTTAAATTGAGTTGTCTGTGTGTCTGTGTGGTATTTTTTTTTTTTTGTGTTTAGTATTTCTTGTCGTAATCATATATTTATTAAGTACACTTGTTTGCAAAAGCCGCACACAGTATAGAGTACCTTTCAAGGCTGCAAACCGTGGGAGACGTAAATATATTGAGTTATTTTTCGTTTTATAATCTATATGGCAGGGTTGTAAAATTTATTTTATTATTTTCGCATTTTTTGTATGGTGGTTGTGGGGCGATTCCATATGTACAAAGGAGCAAGGTACACGAAACTTAATTAGAAGGAGAATGATAAGAATTTTTCAAATATCTTATCCAAAATATGTCTAGTGCGATCTTTTCCTAAAACTTCACCATTTTAAAAATTTTTTATGAAAATTCTAAAAACAGTTTTAATTTTTAAACCTTAACCCTACCCTTGTAATTTTCTTTAAGATTGCCATTAATTTCACCAGAATCTCAAAATTATAATTATAATTTAAAGATTTAAAAATTAATTAAAATTCTGTGAATATAAAATATTCAAAATAAATGAGCCAATTTCTAGGAATTTAATTGTTAAAATTCCTAGAGTTCCATGTTTATTAAAAACTTAGAGTCTACAAAGCTTATGTATTCCAAATACTTCAAATATTTCAAAAATTTCTATTTTTGAAAATTTCAAACTACATATTTGAAAATAAAGTAAAGAATGTTTTGAAAAAAGTTATCGAAATTCCATAATTTTTTAGATAAAAAAATTTCACAAGTTTTCGAATATTAAAAACTTTAGAAACCAGTCTAATAGTTTTTTTTCGACACCAATTTTTGTGGTAATTTTTTAAATTACCACAAAATTTTTGATTTTGACCATTGTTTAAACAAAATAAGTGAATCAATTTTATTTTTACAACAGGATATCAAGCATGATCCCTTGTTAGTTCGATCGTAACTTTGTAATTTCAAATTAGAAAAGTTTATTTTAATACATCGATCATTGCAGGTAAAATGAGAACATCAAGCGTTTTTTGAGTGTTTCATACGATCGCAAAAATCAAACAAATTTATTTACGAAATACGTATTTTATGATTTGTGAAAATAGTTTTCCTTCACGAATTTTTCTTGAACTTTGAAATGTTAACCTAAAACCTAGACCCTACAGTATACCATTGGTTTGTTCCGATTATTTATTTTTTTTAAAATTTACGAGTTGACCAATTTTATATTATCAGCACACCATTTATAAATAAACAACAATGAATCCTTAAATTAAGGATTCCGCAATAATAAATTAAAGATCGCACCTTTCTGTTGTACGATCGTAATAATTCATTTTGTGATTGTTGTTGGTTCGCACAGTCTGTGGATACGAATAACAAACAAAAGGACGAACAATCGTTAATAAATTACAAGATAGATCAGCAGGAGTTTGGCTCCATTTCGTATGTGCGTGTGTGATTTATGTAATATTATTAAGTCGTGGTATTTTTTTTCACTTTTAACAGAAAATGTATGTATCCTAAACAGTTTTTACCAATAATTGTTTGGCCATTTCTTAATAGATTTGTTTTGTGTAATATTAACATAACCTCGAAATGAGTTTCATAATGAAACTAATCGTTTTACGATCAATAGCGTTCGATCGATTTCACAATTTTTTTATTTTTATGTTTTTTTTTTTAAACACCGGTTATAGCTATGAAGATTTCATTTTGTGTATTAATTTTTAATTAACTTCTACTATCATCAAAAGGTCTATAAATTACACAATTTTTTGTTTTTTGTTGTCGTTTCTAGATAAAGAGAACGCGCGGGATCCGAAACATAATAACAATAAATTATGTATACAAATTGATAACAATTTTGGATTTGTTTTTTTTTTCTTATAGGAACGAATTCCCGAAAATGGTCGTCACCGATGTCAATTTTACGAACAAGCGGAAGGCGGTTACTCTACGTACGTTTCAGTAATCAATAAAACACGTGCAATTGGTTTTAACAAAATTGGCAACCAATTACGTATTTTTAAACAAAACCGTCTAAATTGTTTTATGTTTTTTAAATGTTCGAAGCAGCGGGATGAAGGATGTTTCAAAGGTGCAATGGAGATTGGTAAAAATGGTGGTTTAAGTGATAGCTCTAGTATTACAGGTCGAAGTAATAGTAATTATAATAGGAATAGTAATGATAATAAAAAAAGTATAAGTAATAATAATAATAATAGTAATAAGAATGGCAAAAAACTAAATAAAAAATCTCAACCAAGTCCAAACATGGAAAATGGTAAAAATAAAAAGGGTAAACGCGGTGGTAAAGGAAAACGGCGGAATATTAATAATTATGAGAAGTTTAACAGCAATAATAGTAGTAGTAGTAGTAGTAATAATAATAATAATAATAATTCTATTAGTAACCTAAAACAGTTGCAAATTTACGAACCGGTCGAACCAAATCGGCGGCATAATAGTTTCCCTAATCAAAAAATGTCGCTCAAACAGCAGCGAAAATTAGCACGACCGGTACGACATTCACATCATAGAAATCATCATCAGCAGCTTAATAACGAAGACAAAATTGCACAAATATTTGAAAATTTTAAAAAATAATTAATTAATTAATTGAAAATGTATAGAGCTTTTAGATGCCTTAATTAAAAATACAAACACACATTCGTGCATACAAAAAAATATATAATAAAAAGTGCCATCTGTAATGACAAAAAAAAATTATTTAATATTTATATATGCTTTAATTAATTAATTAATTAATTAATAATCGTTCCTAACCTAAAAAAGTAATATTTGAAAAACAAAAACGTTATATAATTCTCTCTAAAACTATAAATAATTTAAACAAAAAAAAACAAAATGTTTGCTTAATTACGCTTAATTAAATTTAATCAATTAAATTATAAAATTATTATTATTGTGTGCCATTCTATTATTATTTATTATGATTATTATTACTAGTATTATTTTTATTTTTGTATATAATTTTTTTTTTGTATTTGTATTAAATTATTTATAAATTAAATTAATGTTTTTTTTTGTCTATATTTTAAATTTTTATTTTATAATAATTTTGTACTAAAAAAAATATTACACGACAATTTGTAGAAACAATACTATTAATTAATTAAAATTAAAATTTATATTACTATTACTTTAAATATACATATACAAATAATACGAACATAAGCATTATTACATGTAACTGCAATGCAAAAAACAAACAAAAAAAAAAAAATTAATAATTTTTATTAATAATTTAAATTTATATATTATATTATTAATTCAACACAACAATAATTATTTATTTATTTTTTTTTTTGATTTCTCTAAAAATTTCTCAAGATTTTTCTTTAATTAATTAAATAAATTAATGGGAAAAAAATATTTGAGAAGTTTTTAATTAAATTCAAAATCAAGTTTAATATCCACAGTATCTCAAACAAATAATAATAATTAAATTAACGATCGAATATTATGTAATTTGGGCGAAATATACAAGTAATCTCAAATATTTTTTTTTATTTTTAACGTATATAATTTATTTTTTTTTATTTATTTAATTTAGATTATATATATTTAATTAAATTAAGGAAAAATCGAATAGAAATTTTAGAGAAATCTCATATTTTTATATATACACATAAATTTATATTATTATACATAATTTAATTTAAAATAGTATTAATAGAATTTAACAATTTAAGCTCATGTATTTTGATTTAATTAAATTTTTTTGTAAATAAATAATTTAAATTATACATTTATATATAAATATTATAATATTGACATTTGAAAATCAAAAAAAAAATCATTTTCAGTAAAACTCTACAATTATTATTATTAATTAGTTAAATTAAAATAGGTCTTCCGGTATTTTTTTCTTTTCTTTTTTGTTTATTTACTAATACCCTTATTATAGATTTTTTATTAAATTCTCACTTATATTTAATAAACGAAATTAAAAATTTTGTTGAATTTTAATTTAAATATAATTTTGACGAATTAACAAAACTCTTTAATTAATTATATTATTTAATAATTGTCACTCTCTTTACGTTACTTTCTTCTTCTTTATTTATTCGAAAGAAAAATTGAAACTAACAAATACTTTTCTGTTTCTAAATCATTTCTCTCCAAATTATGTATTTTAATTTAATTAATTAATAAAACCAACAAAAAAAAAATAATATCTTGCCAAAAAACACACACAATACTAAATCTTTAAAATCATATTTTTCAAATGCCAGTAATTTTTTATTTTTTTTTTTTAAATTTAAGTAACATTCCATATAATATAATTTTTATTTTGATTATTAAATTTATATATACAAAAACAACATCAACATATATATAAATATAAATAAAAAATAATATTATTTAAAATATAAGTCAAAAATTACAATAAAACAAAAAAACAACAAAAAAAAATTGCAAAATAGTTAATATATATTTAAAAAAATATTAAACTAATAACAAAAAATTTGTAATAAATTTTATTATGTGAAAAAAAAAAATTATTATTAAAAATTAATAATAAAAAAAAAAACACAAAAAAAAAAAATTAAAAAAAATTAAAATAAAAAAAAAGTAAAAAATTTGGAAGCAAAATAAATTATAAAATTTATAATTGAATTTTCTTTTTTTTTTTTTTTGGAAAATAAAAAAAAAGGTATTCAAACATAAAAATATCGGTTTTGTTTTGTTTGGCCGCCATTTGGAGGATTTTCCGGGTTTCCATTTTGAATATGGTGAGTAGTAAATTTGTAATATGGAATTCGTAATATGTATATTAAAAATGCAAATTCGCAACTACTTAGATATTGAAGATTCATAACATCAAAAGTGTTTTGTTTTGTTGTATCATTATTAGTCGTACTGTCAATGATTTTAATACCAGACTTTTGTTAGCAAAAAGTTGAGCTTCTGACTTAAATTTTCACGCAAGTAATAAAACGAAATAATTTTTTTGTAACTTATTTTACAAATTGATTTGGATTCATACATAAAACAAAACCGTACAAAGAAATTATTGGAAAACTAGTAATAATCCGTGTAAAATGGCGGAAATTTTTCGTAAGCTGTATGTATGAAAAGTAAGCTAGTAAGCTAGTTAAAATCCAACAAAAATTACGGAATGGAAACCAATAAATTTTGTAAAGCATCAAAAAAAAAATATTTAATCAACATATACATTTAAATATATTTTTTATAAACCTTATAATAATATGAAAAGCTTTAAGCCTGCATTTTCAAAATGTACATTTTTAAATTGAAAATTTATTATTATGAAAAATATGATAAGCTTCAATTTATTGATGTGCACATGTAATATTTTATTTTAAAAGTTCTTTCATAATTACATTTCTTGTGAAATATTTTGTATTTTTAAAAAAAGCACCTATGTATATTGAGAAATTTTTTATTAAAATTTTTAAGTTGTTCTTATTTTTTACTCTTGCCAACGCGACGTACAACTGGCAATGTGCAAAAACTGGATCGGCAAATAAATTCCAACATTGCCATATCACTGACCTTGTAGCTTGTTTATTGACATAGCAAATGCCAGCATTACTGGAAATTGTCCTCTTTTCATTTTGAATGGTAAAATTGAGTCACTTGGCTCTAAATCAATTCGTTACAGGCTTCTTCACCTTTATTACGACTAGTTAAAATTTCAGTCATGATAACATTTGTTAATTGCTCTTTAACAATTAGTTGGGCACCATTAAGTAAGCTTCTTTTTGGATTCAAATTGCGCATAAGCATAATAAATGGACCTTTTTTCAATTTGAGTGAATGCGGAGGCATTCCCGATGGTCATTGTGCATTAAGGAATTTAATCCGAAATGCTATCGTACAGATGCTTTTGTAAACTATTGCTTGGCCATTCATATGATCAAGTATTTTAAAATTAAGTTCAGACATATTTTGGTGACAAAATAATTTTTTTTTGTTAGTTCAACGATTTGTTATTTTGTTGAAATTGTAATATTATCATCAAATATTGCACTGATGATACACCAACACCTAATCGTAGAAGCTAATCATTAAATTCATTTTGACCTACTGATCTCACATTTCTGACCAAACATTTTTCCTAACATGACGCATATCTGCAACTGATCCTTTCGGAACTACGTTTGATTTCCGTCTGAAGTCACCTGCTAACATAAATAATTTACCACCAAATGGTCTTATATCATTTTGAATTTCTTTCAATAAACAATCAATGACTCTGAACGAAGTTGATGAAAGCATTGATGCTTTATCAATGATTATAATATCTGCATTTTTCAATGTTTGACTGTCAATTGATAAAATTTTCATTGAAGAAACATACGTTTCAGTTACAATGGTATTTTAAAATCACTATGAGCGGTTCTTCCACCTTTCAATAAGTCTGGAACAATGCCAGTTGTTGCAAATACTAACCATCAACGGCTGTAATAGTTTTATCGAAAATTGTCTTTCACTTGTCTTTCGTTGAGTTGCTCAGCTTAATAGAGATGTGCAGTTTCGTTACTTTTAGGTAATCACGGCTACTCGTTACTTTTGACGTAATACTCGTTACTTTTTATTCGTTACAAAGTAATCACTACTATAAACAAAAAAATGTTTTTTCATTGTTTGTATGTAAAAACACAAACGTAAGGAGAAAAAAAGACAGAACTAGATTATATACGTTGGATTCAACTCAATGAAGCGAACCATTTTTTGTTTTGTTTTTTGTTTTCATTTTAGTAGGTATAAAGTAACGACTTTTTTTTAACCGAAGGAATCGTTACTTCGGGTAGTTAAAAGTAACGAGTATTAAATAACGAATAGTTACTACCCGCACATCTCTACAGCTTATTCTTATTCTTTATTTTGATCAAATAAATGTTCGCAGTTCAAAATAGGACCTGGATCTGGTAAACCAAAATTAACACGTTTCATACCATGCATACGCAATACAGATTCAATAGATTGAAAACATTTCCTTTTCTGCACATGCATAATTTTCTATCAAGTACTCTTCAAACTTTTCATTCAATTCCAATATATTTTTTGGAAGATTAAAGACACAAATAAGTGCAAATATTTCTCGTATATGGTATGGTGCACTAACTGTTAATGCTGCTTCTAAGCACCTTTCCCATTCCATATCATTTGTTAGTAAATTTAATTGAATTGCAACTTCCTTAAATATATCATACGTTATACCATTAACTGTTTTGAGAAAATCAAAACTGGTTGCACCTCTAATATGTTGTAGCAACAATCTCAAATAAAATCGTTCTTGGTCCTTCTTGCTTTCTGCATACATTCTTGTAATAGTTTTGCCACCTCCTCTTTTTCATGGTTTCCAACCCATACCAAATGTTTGTATATTGTTCAGGTCGTATTTCAGTATATAAAATAGTTGGTGCCTTAACATCACTTGCATTTAATTGAAACCAAGCAATCAACTGTGTTCTGTGTCAAACGATTTTTAGCTCTATTTACATCTGCGTCCTCATTTTCGTCCTCAAAGTATACGATTTGTTCGTCGGAAAGATGTACAACAAGAATTTCAAGTAAACGCCATATTGCCTCCAGTGCACAAACGTATCTGGCATCAACGAATTATTTTACAGTGGAATTCAGTTAACACGAAAACGAATAACACAAAATATCAGATAACACAAGCTTTTCTTATTCATATTATTTTTGCTTAACACGAAATTCTGAAAACACGAAATATTTTGTAGTTCCCTTCAATTTCGTGTTATCCGATTTCTACTGTATTTCATCGTATACTAGCGTTCCATCAGATGAATTTATTTGAACCGCTGCACAATCGTATCCTTTATAATATATGTTTGACATGATTCGACATTGATGTGCCAATTATAACGCTTGATGAAATACTTGCTGTAAGAAACAATCCAACGATTATCAACAATTGTTGTTCCAATTTGCACTTGAGGTCCTCAATGTCTATGACAAACAGGATAACCTGATACGTATTTTGCCGTCTCATTCGTAAATTCTTTCGGAAATCTTTTGGTGTACACATTTTCTTTCGTGCATGCGGAGCTGCTAAATTTTGGTCACCACATGGCCCACATACGACCTCGTTTTGCGTTATATCAAATTGAGTATTTTAAATTTTCGAATCCCTTTCTTCAATTTGTTACTGAAATGAAACCTTTCTAAATGTGCTACGAAATTTTAGGTTTGCTTTATTTGTTAGAGTGGAGTAATTCCTACTTTCATTTTCTTTTTACAGTGAAAATATCATTGTTCGGCAAATGATTAGCATCCAATTAATTTTATTCTTTAAAGTTGATTACATTAAACATTCATTTAAAAGTCTTTAGCTGTGAAATTGTCATACTTGTAGCCTTACTTTGGAAATTTTACAACAACAATGCCGTGTATTTTCATTCCGGAATGAATAGTTTCAAACCAACTTTGTTTTGGTATAGAATTATTCTAGAAGTAATTTTGAATTTTTTTTTTTTTTTTTTATTTAATTTTTAATGTCCATTGATAAAAGTAAAAGAAAATTTTTTTCGGTTTTATTTTGAGCATAATTTGCATTTTTATTTTTATACCATTAACTGTTCCATTGACCAAAGTAAATCGGCCTTTGATTCTTGAGTTTAGTTGTTTATTACCCTTTGAACAAAGCGGCTCGTTTACCATATAAAATTATGTTTGTTCTTTGTTGTTTATTGGCGATTTTCATCAACAAGTAAGTAAGTAATTGGAAAATGGCCTTAGGCTGTTTCCGAAACCGATACTTATTTCATATATAATCCGAATATATTTCATCATAATCCGAAAAATGGTCGTGTGAAATGTGCAAATCTAATGACGAAGTGGATTATAAAATACCTTTAACTTGGTATTATATAATCCACTGCGGTGCTGAATTACCGGGGGAAAAGAATGACAGATATTAATCTCAAAACTGAATAGATGTTTTTGGAATTTTGATTAATATCTTAATTAATAGTTTTTTAGTTGAATTTGATAAGATTATCGAAAATTATTTATTTTTGTTTAATTAAATTCATATTTTAATGTGTAATGGATTTTTAACAAATACTTTTTTGACAACCAATTTGTAACATTCGAAATGAAACAAGTTGCGCTTCAGTCAAATTAGCAAGCTTCAATACGTGTGAAAAGAGATCCATATGTATGAGAGCTAATTATCAAATCCACTTCAACACCAGCAACAACAAAAATTAATTTGTTCTCTAATTTTTTAAGTAAAGGATACTGCTATTCGCCACGTAATACCCTTATAAAACTAATGCTTGATAAAACATTGAGAGTAATGAATTTTGGTGATCTCTAAATAATCAATTATCTGAAAGAATTCATTTTTTACTTCAGTGTTCGTCAAAAGCAAATTTTAAATTTTTCGGTATCACGTTACTTTAGAAAAAAAATTTAGATTTTTTTGTAAGAAAGGTATAGTTCTTACAAAAAAATCTAAATTGCTTGTCATTTTGTCTATGAATATTTTTCTAACTAGTTTTAACATCTAAGCACACACCAGGTATATACTAAAAAGAAGGGCGGTACCACCCATTTAAGAAGAAAAACAAAATAAGGGGGAAAGAACATTCAAAAAGGCACGTAGGCACACAAAACATAAAAATAGGGTATAAAAGCAGTTTTTTAGCATAATTTTAGTTAATGTTGGTTAGAAATTTGATAAAGGAGTGACATCCGAAACGATCGTAATTTCATTTACAAATAAAATAAATATCACGTTAAAGAAAGTGACAAAACCGAAATATTGTGTTTTATTATATAAAATCTTTTTAAGTGAACTCATTTCGAATGATTTTATTTACTTATTTAAGATGTCGTCGAATAAGTAAATAATTATCGGTTTCGAAAACAGCCTAATACCACGTTTACATTATACGTACAAGTATGTACTTTTTTGTTATTTAATTATTTTTCCGCTGCGGTTCACACCAATTTGAATGATTTTACTTACTTATTTAAGATGGCGTCGAATAAGTAAATAAGTATGAAATAAGTATCGGTTTCGAAAACAGCCTAAGTCTTTTTTACATGATACTTATTCCAGGAACTGAGATATTCAAAATTTGTAACGTACATTTGAGCTAGATTTTTTGATAAGTATAAAATAAGTTTGCCAAAAATATTATTTGTACTACTTTAAAATGTTACAGTCGAGTGTGGAACGCATTGCCTTGGCTTTATAGATAACTTCATTGCAATATACTTTGATTTTTTTTAAATTATCACTTAAAAATAAATTATTTTTCAACAAATTGAATTTATTTCTATAAAATTAAACGTTCTCAATCAAATAAAACTAATTAACATAATTTAACATAATTCAAAAATGAAATAAAAAAAATTATTTTTGAAGCTCAAAGCCGAGGCGCCTGGTATGAAATGTACTTAGGCTCTTTCCGAAAGTTATACTTATTTATGGAACCTACTTATTCAATGTAATTTCCTATGTAGTAAGTTAGGTTTCACAAATAAGTATAACTTTCGGAAAGGGCCTAAGGCAGTTTTCCAATTACTTACTTATTTGGTGGAACCTAACTTAATACATAAGAAACTACATTGACTAAGTTAGGTTTCATTAAATAAGTAAGAGCCGCTTTATTAATTTTTTGTGTCTGAAATATTAATTATTTGTGCGCCGCTTTATTGCTAGTCATAATTTTTTATAATATAACACAATAGATATGGAAAAATGTACCTTCTTCAGTGAAAATTATTTGTTTCTATTTTCATTGTTTTGTTCCAAAATATTATATTTGTTGCCAATTTATTAATTTTGATGCCAATGTTTGTCGTCACAGTATTTAATTATATCCTTCAAAAATATTTGTTTGTTTTCTCGTTATGTTGTTCCAAAATATTATTTGTGATGCCAATTTATTATTTTCAATGCTGTCGCCAAAGTTTTTTTCTTGTATGCCCGTTTAAATTGTCTCAAATAAAATTTTCCATGCGAAATAAATAATTAACAAAATGTATGTATCAAACAAATATATTTTCAATGAAAAATATTGTACAATTTCATTGTAAATTTGTATTTATTTATTAAGCGGCGCGCCATCAAAGCTTTACTCAGTATACTATTCTACTAAGTGCCAATTTATTATAATACCTATAAGGGGAATCGCTGTCAAAATATGCCCAAGAATTGATTGATTGATTGATAATGAGTGTACGGCCAAGCATTATAGCAGGATCTCCCGAACTCCCGGGCCCACACCGTACACCCGTACACATACAACAAAACCGAAGGACAGGGTAGGATTATTAGTTGGGACAGATTCGACCCTGTTACAGACACCAATGCGATCGATAGTTAGTAAATTATTAGTATTATATATAATAAATAGGTTAGTACAAGACAGCACAATCTAACTACATTATTAGATGATCATTTCTCTGGAATCCAGGGCCGGATACCCAGGACTCCCTAAATCCTAAATCTAAAACAGGGCTTAAAACATTATTAATTTTGTAATTTCATCCTTGTCCGTTTTTCATTAATTACCTGATAAAATAATTAATAAAAATTTAAAATAACAGCGCTTATTTCCTTATTAATGGTCCTTTTATATCCAATTAAATAACTTAAAATAAATCATCAATTTCTCACCGATCCAGAAAAGAAAATATATAATTATGAATTCAATTATTTTATAAAATTTATATAAAATGATTTAAATGATAATATTACAGCACCACATCACCTAGACTTACTAATAATTTAATAAATCAATTAGGTACTATAAGTATATTAAGAATCAACAAATAAAATTAATATAAAAATTCCCAGATGACTCTGAAAACTAAATTTAATTAATAAACACCATAATACCAAATTTTATTACTTAAATGAATAATTATTATAACAGGATCCTCAGTATTCCCGTGCACATATCGTACACCCATTTATCCATCCCCACCCGAAGGATAAGAGTAAATTGTTAGTATTTATATAGTAAAAATAGTTAGCACAGAACAACACTATTTCTAAACTACAGCTTATTCACTACTTTTTGATCCTGGAGGGTTCATTCAAGCTTAAATTTAAATTCGAAATTCGGGATTAATTTTGATCCCTATAATAATGATTAATTCTAGAACTATGTTTATTCTGAAAATTGGGTTATTTATTAGCAAATTAAAAAAGAGATCCCTTTAATTATTTTTAAACTAAATTAATTAAAATATATTAATGGACAAAACATAATATATTATAATTACAAAAAAATTAACATTTTATTAAAACAAATATGGAGACTTCCCAATTCAAGGCTAAAAATTCTAGAGGAATTGATTTGTCACACCAACTTTATGACACAAAATTGATAAAAATAATCAGCATAAGACAACACAAAAGTTCTCTGAAATAAATTATAAATTAATTCCCATATAACAAATAAATAAATTTTTAAAAATATTAATAATATTAATATAGTAATATAATAAAACTAAAAATTCAAACAGAAAACAGCAGAACGGTAAACCATCTTAAAAATAAAAGTTAAAAATATATATTTAACCATAAAATTAAACTTAAACTAATCAGCAATTTCCTACAGATCTAGAAAAAAGGAAATTAATAATAATGTTGAAGTTAATTATTTATAAAATTGTATAATATCATTTAAAAATTGATTATGTTACGACGCAAAAACTCTAGAATTGGTAATCTATAATTTAGTTAAGCACTACATGTATACAGGACACTTACGAATAAATCTCAAATAGAATTTCCCAGGTATCTCCGGAAACTAAATTAAATTAATAATTCACTTTTATACCATATCCCTACTGCTTAATTAATCGAATTAACCTTATATAAATTAGTTAGTGATAAATAAAATAAAATAGTTATCACAAGACAATAGAATTTCTACGCTACATAACAGCTGGAAGCTTGGAGTTTCTGGATGCTGAGCGAGAATTCACCAGCATTTCTGTAGCACGGAGACGATCTAACAATTATATATAATTAAGTATAACTTATAACAGCTGCATAATCTTGTTGACATAATTAAGATAAACAACAATCATTATCTACGAAATTTATTACATATATACTCCACAAAACTTCAACTCCGTTTATAGACATATTACCCTGCAAAATCAAGCATGCAAAGTAAGTAAAACAATAAAACAATGAAAGGAACCTTAAACATTATTTTCTTACAAATTTTATCTGTGTACCATATCAGTAAAATTGACGTTTGTATGTGAAAACTGAAACCTAAACTTCAATAAATCCATTAATTTAATTAATCAATTAAGTTCAAAACATTTAGCATCACAATTTGCCTTTATCTAATTCGACGTTTTTCACATTTATTTAATCCAAATGTGGCATGCACAAATAAATACGTCATTATGTGTTGCAAATCAAATATCAACTCAACTCAAAATTAATATTTCCAAATTAGTATTTAATTATATAATTTAGTTAATTTATAAACTTATAATATTAATAAACATTAATTAAATATAATTTAATGTAGTTTATAATACCCTGTAAAAAAAAAAATCATACCTTAATATACTCTTAAATAAATCTAAATATATCCATAAAACTTTAACTCATTTCTCGTACATACGAGTATTACCCTGCCAAATCAAGCATACAAAGTAAGAAAATAAGTAAATCAATACAAGGAAAATAAAACATTATTTCCTTAAAAATTTATTGATGTGCCATATAAATAATCATGACGTTTGTGTGTGAAACCAGTAACCTAAACTACAAAAAATTCCATTAAGTTAATAATTACATTCATTTAGCCTTCCGAAATGATTTTTACATAATTCTACGTTGTTCACATTCATTTAATCTAAATTTTGCACACATAAATCAATACGTCATTATGTGTTGAAAACCAAATCTTAACTCAACTAAAATCAACATTTCCAAATTAGCATTTCATTTATATAGTTTAGTTAATTTATAATCTTATAATATTAATTAAATTAATTTAAAATCAATTTGACGAAATTTGTAATACCCTGTAAAAAAAATTATTAATCATAAATAAAAAACAAACTATTTTCAATGAATTGTATAAGGCGGATTTCAATTCGACTCATGCCCATTTGATTATACAAAGTATAAGAATCCTATTTGAGGCGAATACACTAAAACTTCATAATCCTTGTATATTCATGTTTTATCAAGCACACCATATTTGTTCCATGAATACAAAAACACACAGAGCGAAATACAACACCGTCATACAAATAACATAATCTTATATCCTAAATCACCAACACACATTGAAGGTAAATATTTTCTACCATCTTTCATGTGCGTAGCAGGATACTTATCAAGTTTCCATAATATTATAAATAATCCCTTATAGCGCACATACAAACATACCTGATCTATGTATTAAGATACAGGAAAATATTTGCGATGACTAAACCAAAACCAACAAAATATCTCTTTGTTTTGTTGTTGTTTGCAAATCATAAGACAAAAACCAACAATATACAGTACATTTCCTTAATAAAATCAGTGTAAAGAGCGAATGAGACGGCTGTATAAACATATTGTTGGTCCCGTCATATATCATGTTTAAAGCCTATATTTGTATCGATTGTACATAAAAAACCCAAGAACACTTACAAATGTGCGTAAAATAAAATCTAATATGAAATTAAATACGACGCATGTTTATTTAAGTTAAAATCCATTTTAATACTATCCAATTATTAAATTTTAGCAATTAAAATTGAAATTGAATTTCATGTACAATCACACAAAAGTCAAAATCATGTACTTAAGCAAGAAATCGATAATTTTGTATTCAACAACACGTTCAAGGATGCGTCAAAATAAACGCAGATATGAAATTAACTATGCCCTAAATCAAATTAATTTAAAACAATTTGAGTACGATCCAATTATTAGAATTTAATAATTAAAATTCATGAAAAATAAAATCATGCACTTAATAACGAAATCAAGAATTTGATTTCTTTCTCTATAAATAAATATAAATATATCCATAAACTTTACCTCAGTTCTCGTACATATTACTCTGCCAAATCATGCATGCAAAGTACGTAAAATAATAAATCAATGCAAGGAAAATGAAACATTATTTCCTTAAAAATTTATCGGTGAATCATTGGTGTGTGAAACCTGCAACCTTAACTTCAATAAATTCCAATAAGTTAATAAAATCAAAATATTTAGCCTTCCGAAGTGTTTTTACATAATTCCACGTTGTTCACATTTGTCAAATCCAAATTTTGCACACATAAATGAATACGTCATTATGTGTTGCAAACCAAATCCCCACTTAACTCAAATCCACACCTGTAAATTAGCATTTTATTTATATAATCAGCTAATCTATAATTTTCAATTAGATGCAGTTTGTAACACCCCGTAAAAATTATCAATCATACTTACATAACCTATTTTAAATGAATTGTATAAGGCGGATTTCAATTCGACTCAAACTTATTCGATTATACAAAGTATCAGAATCCTATTTGAGTCGAATACACTAAGATTCCTTGTGCTTGTATACTACATGATTTATCAAGAATACCATAGTTGTTTCAAGAATACACAAAACACAAAGTAAGAAAAACAACACCAACCTACAAATAACATAATCTTATATACTAAACCACCAACACACCTTGAAGGTAAATATTTTCTACCATCTTTCATGTGCGCCGCAGGAGATTTATCATGTTTTCCTAATATTATAGATACTACCCTTATAGCGCACACACAAACATAGCTGACTATACCAAAACCGACAAAAAAAAATTCTTTGTTTTGTTGTTGTTCGCATATTATAAGACAAAACCAACAATATAAACATAATACATTTCCTTGATAGAATCTATACAAAGAGTGAACGAGACGGCTGCACAAACCTATTGTTGGCTTTGTTTAATATCATGTTTCAATCATATATTTGTGTCGATTGTACATAAACTATAAACATAAGAACACTTATAAGTGTGCGTAAAAAAATAATCTAATATGAAATTAACTACGACGTATTTCTATTTAAGTTAAAATCAATACTAAACTAAAATTAATACTATTTAATTATTAAATTTAGTAATTGAAATTGAATTTCATGTACAATCACACAAAAGTCAAAATCATGCACTTAAGCAAGAATTGAATAATTTGGTTTTTTTTCCATAAATATAAATATAAAACATTGCCTAATAAATGCATCCCGGTGGATTGCATTTTCCATTACAAAATTACACTTTAATTATCATTTCACTAACACTTAACTTATTATTACACTAAAAACTGTATCACTAATTAATATATAACTAAATTACACTTTAATTATTATTATTTTTATTTTATACAACATAAAACACGAAAAACACAAAAATAAAAATAAATTAAAATTAAATTTTTGAAGAGGATAGAAAAAATACGTCTACCCTCTTCAACGAGCGTTTGCTCCGCTGTCAAAAAATGCCCAAGAATGGCAATTTATAGAAATGGCAGTAAGGATATATAACGATTTTTTACTCGATAATAAATATTTTTTTTGTATCGAAACAAAAATGTAAACAAAAGTGGCCAACACGAATAAAACTGACAACTAAACAAAAATTATAGAAAAAAATTAATTTTATTTTTTTTTTTATGTACCAAAAACTCAAAATTCTTATAGCTGAGATCTCTAAAAGTTTGCTGCTGCTAATGTTTCAAGTATCAAATAAATTAATAAATTACTTATTTAGTTTATTTTAATTATTTTATGTGCTTATTAATTTTGACCTTTCGGCACATACTATGTTGATCATTCACAATAGGTTGTACCAAAACTTATGGAATAACAAATTCTTCAAAAAAACTTCAAATTTCAAGTCATGATCAGAGTCTTAGTATGCATGCTAACGTATCATTACTGGCAAAACCGCATCTTCATCTGAAAAGAGGGACTTTTATATCCTTGTTGACCCATTCTGGCAATCAGTTATCCACATCTGTTAACGATAATGCTACTACGGTACGGTTTGGCTATTTTGTCGTAGTACAATAGAACTAATTGAATTTTTCAAATTTAAAATCTAAATTATTTGAAAAAATAAAACTGCATTATCGATAAAACTGCCTGTATCTTATAATTATTTGACTCAGTCTTAACAAAAACCAAATCACAACCAGAATAGAAATTCATTCAATGGAAATTGTTCATCTGCATTTTGGTGCGCCGGTTTGCAAAGTCAACACATTTTAACGAAATTATTAAGTTATTTTTTTTAACGTGGTGATACAAGTTGATCAAGCGTTAAAATTATTTCAAAAATCATTATTATACTTATAAATAATTTTGTGAACTCTCAATATTTTCGAAATCAAATAACTTTAGATAATATTAAAATTTTGGAGCAGCAAAAAAATTTGGTGAAAAGATCGTTTTTGGAAATGTTACACATAAAATCCAGTGATAACACTTTAGACAATGTTGCTGATTTTGGTTATATGTAAAAACTTTTTTCGTAAAATTTACCACACGTTTTTTTTTGCAGGACTGAAAAAACATTTTTCTAGCCTAGACACAGGGATTTTGGCTTCTACGGAAAAAGAGAAATTTTGTTTTTTTGGTTTTGTTTTTGATTTGTTTATAAAAACAAAAATTTTATTGAAAAAATGTTAAAACGCTTTTGAAAATGGACTCGAAGTGAGTCCGAAAACTCAAGTTAATTTAGAAAATAAAAACAGTATATAGCCCAAAACAAATAAAAATGATTTTAATTATTCGAAGAAATTATTCTAGATTGAATTCTAATTTTATTCGAGATTTTCTGAAATATTCGAAACTAATATAGAATTCTAAGATTATTTCAAATTATTAGCGCTTTTCAAGATAATTCGGTTCTATTCAAGATTCTCAATATTTCCTAAAATTTCATAGGCGTTGAGTTGCATGATGCTCTAAAATTCGCAATAATATGAGATCTTCACTATTTTATGAGGCTTTTCGAGTTTTTGACTAACTCGAGATTTATTCGCCATTGACGTTATTATTCGAGATTTTAAAAATTTTTCCAGTTTATTTGAGATTTTAAATGTTATTCAATTTATTTAATTGAATTAATCTTAAATACCGAGTTACTTGATGTTATAGAGATAATTTTGGATTTTGGAGTTATCCATATTATTGAATAATTTCGAGATTATTCGAAGTTTTCCAGTAAATTATTCCTTGATATGCTTTTGAATTGTGTAGAATGGCATTACTATATGAAACTTAATTTTCAATGAACTAAAGAATATGAAGTTAATTTTCAATAAGGGGCTTTTGAAGTTACGTAATATAAAATTTTTTGAAATTCTCATTAGTTGAAATTTTCGAGAATATTTGAGACAGTGGCGACCAAGTCAAATGAGTATTTTTGACAAATTTTGATAGTAAATAGAGCAATAAAATACTATCCAGAGTCACAGAATTTATCACTGTTTAATGAGTGTTGAAAGCCACAACAATATTTATTCTATCTAAAGCAATATCTGTTTTATCTCGGAATAACTATTGTGGTGGTCCTCACATCCATTTCCAAGTGATGTATTCAGGGTCTCTGGATACATAAATAAATAGTTGACTTTTTTTTGTAATTTGAGTTTTATTGCTCTATTGATTATCAAAAATTGTCAAAAATACTAATTTGTCTTGTCCACCACTGTTCTAAGGCATTGAACGAATTAAAATAATATTTCAAAAAATTTGTTATATATTTATAAAAAAAATGATTTATTGGGATTTTTGGTTGTTTCGCGATTTTTTATTTTGGATGGTACCAATCCATTAGATTAATTTTAAATTTCTTGTAAAAAAAAAGAAGAAAACAACAGACATTAGAAATCAGAATGACATTATTTTGCAAGTATTTTGTTCGTAAAACGTTACTTGTGAGCTGCGATTTGTCTCAAGAAAGTCCTAAGAAAATTAGGAAAGCAAGCTTATTGTAGGAATACCAATTTAAAAAAATAGGTTTTTGAACACTTGTTCAGAGGGTCACGTGAGGCACAACCGGACACAAGAGCGGTTTCAAAATTTTGTTTATTTTCGTGGGTCGCATTTTTTGATTTTTTTTAATGAGATTTTTGTTAAACTTTAATGTTATAATTTAAATTAAACATTTTATAAAAATAATTGAAAAGTTGTACACATTTTAGAATGATAAAACTAAATTATTTATAAAAACTAAAAATCTAAAATAAATTGTTTAATTCAAACTTTTTCAAATAAATTTGCTAACTCGTTTTGATGGACGAACTTATTTAGCTTTACAAAAGAGAAAAGCTGTTCATAAGTATTACTAAGTATCTGAAACAGACCTATTTACCTTTTGTTTTGAAGTTCTCCTAAATATTTTTCATTATAATAATTTTAAGTTTCCGTTTTTGTTCATAGAAAATACTAAATTAACTTGGTAAGGACATATTGGTGTACTTTTGGCATATTGTGGGCGTTTGAGGCTTAATTGCATCAATTGTTGTTGATAACGTTCTCCAGTGATGATTTCGTTAAGCTGGAGTAGCTGATCACTCCGAACTGATCTCACCAGATGCATCGCATATCTTCTTGCCGTTGAAGTTGATGAATCTTGGTCCAATAACACCTCCAACTCAGCGTCTTCAAATTTTGACTAGCGTCGGAACCAGTACTCACATGTTTTTATTGATTGAGCATGTTCCCCATATGCTTCACACAGAAATCGATGTCCATCAGCTGCACTTTTCTTCAAATTAGAACAAAAAAGTAGCGCTTCCCGCAAATTTTGTTTTGCTGGCACAAAGGATGATTATGGTTAGAGCACAAAAAAAAACATGTTGTTAACACTTCAGCGAAATGACACATAATGATTTTGTTACGACCGGTTTTCCGTCATAACGGAACATAAATGTAATAGCAATAAATTAACATTCAAGTAAGCAAACAGTCCGTTATGCAAACTGTAAATTTTTTTTCTTAAATTAACGTAAATGATCTGCGGATTTTGATTTTTGATTTTTTTTTGGTAGTTTTTTTTTAACGTAACTAGTTTTTTTTTGATTCTTGAGCCTTATTTAAATTTGTTACAGTTGGTTTTATCTCTTTCATTTTCTTTATATAACATTATATTTTCTTTTACTTTGGGGTTGGTTTGTGGTGTGTGCACGAATTTTGCACCTCCATTCAGAGCATTTTCCACCTTGCTTGTCTTTCAGATTTTTCAAATATTTTTCATTCTGGTTTATTCCTCCACGCCATATGTGTTGTTCGTACGGGAGCGACGGTTTCCGTTCCAGGGGGTCGTCGTTAGGACTGTCAAACGGGCGTCCTTCCCTGCCTAATTGGCATCGGTGACCGCCGCTACTGGGAGACAGCATCCCAGTAGGCGGGCCGTGAGGGGACGCCCGTATGTCTGTCATGACGGGGACCGCCTGAAATTGAGGTTGTCGCTCCTGGACGACCACACCTGGTTTTTAATTTCTTTAGCTGCTGAGGCCCTGTCAAAAATAGTTTCAAATTTTTCTTTTCCCTTCTCAGTTTATTTTCAAGCGGTTATTCAAGCATGAGAATATGTCTGGAAAACCCCACGCCGCACCGTGAGCTCTAGCCAGCTACAATACCGTATCAGACCTCTATTCTCATGTCTGTTAACGAAGCCCTTGAGTGGTTTCGTTACTATATTTAGAGGCAAACGATTACGCTTTAACAAATGGTAAGTTAAATTGACTCGATAAAATACAAATTTTAGAATAAATAAATTAATTTTTCGTTCCCAGATGACGTATGATGAATAAAAATATTATCAGGTAAGTAATAAATTGTTATTACATTTACGATCAAATAATTCTTTTTGTATTTTCTTAATTTTTCAGGTTATGGTCGTAACACCACTTTTCTAATATGGCTGAACATGAAATGACAAATGAAGAATCATCTCATGTCTCGGGTTATTTTGTCTGATTGTGAACTATCGAAAAATAAAAGACGTACATTCTCAACAATTTGAGGCAGTGCTGGTGAAGATTTGAGTTGAAATCTCAATAGATGGCATGCGAGTCGGGTGCTTCATTTTCGAAATGCTGTTGAAGCTCGTTAAGAGAACAAAATTCGGAATTCTTAAAAAAATCTGTTATGTATTATTATTAAGCAAAGCTTTAATCCGATGCAAAAGTATGCGTTAGGAAAAATTTGCGTTCCCATTTCTATTTATTACCGTTTACATTGTCGTTATCCAAAATAACAAAACTAATTGAGTTAATTGAGGTTCAAATAACGTTTTGTTTTATATAAATTTATTATAAAAATGTTTGCCTTAAATAAAAATTAATTATTGAATCTCATGCAGAAGTAATTGTAACAGAAATTTTTGATTCACAAGTATTTGAGATTTTTCCAAAAATTTAAACATAATTAGTAAATCAATTAAATTGAAGTTATTTTTTACTAATGAAATAATGATTTTGCCCTTTCTATTTTGTAGAAATCATTTCTACTTCTCGTAAAATCTTAAACTGAAATTTTGAATACAAACAACAGAGAGCGAACCATGTTGACCTTCGATATTGGCTTGTTTGTAAGATGTTACACCTTAAGAGATTTATAAGTTGCGCTTTCGCAGGGAATAATAATAGCATCATTGTCAACGTTTCTTCGATTGAACCTGACGGTTGATTCTGGTGATTCTGTTCTTCATGATCACTAAAATATTTTTTAACTAAACCATTTGCGTATTTAGCGATGTCGGATATCGATGATTTTTACAATGATTTAACTTCTCAGCTGGTGGTTTCAAATTTTCCGGGTTCTGTAGAAACATCACGAGCATAATGAGATCCTTGCAGCGTCTCTCCGATAACCTAATTTTCAGAGCTTCCAAAAAATCCTTCGTACTAAAATGCCCAGGTATTTCACAAAGTGAATTTAACAAAAATTTAATAAATCCCTCAGAAGTAACTAGATTACAATTTCTTTCGCTCAAAGCTTGGTGAACTTAGATCCTTTAAAGCCTTTTTGATGCTGTTTTTAAAAATCGTTCGAACATCGGAACAATACTGTTCCATCGCGTTAGTTCTTTTTGAAGCTCGATCTTTGCAATTTTTTGTAGCACACAGTTCTTTACAGCTGATTGCTTGAACAGTCTAATGATTTGTCTAACGTCGTTTAGAATTGTTTTAACATCTTCTGCATTTCAATGACAGTATCAGTTTTGATAGCAATTTCACCTACCTCATCCCCTTGGTTATATTCATCATCGGAGGTTTCTTCAGGATTTTCATCTTGATCCTCTGAAGAGGATATATCGAGTTGATCGTCCTCATTAATATCAATTTTGGGTTTTGATACGTTCTTATAAAGAATATCACTAATGGCGAGTTGAAACACGGGCGCTCCATCTGTTGTTACAGTTATAACCTGTTTTAAGCTGATCTCGAAACTAATTAGCTTCCGCTCGAGTAGATTTGTTAAAGCGTCAGCCGTACAATTTCCATAAATTCTTATCAGTCCGAGATTGTCATATGAACCATTAGAATAATGTACATTCACATTCAAATAACGTCGGTTTTTGAAATTCGTCCATTCATCGAGGGTCAAACATAATAACTGGCCGGAATTATCCTTTTTTGTATAAATTAATTTTTGAAATCGTTTCTATTTTTTGCCAATTTAGTAATCATGTATGAGTTTCATCACATTTGTTTTTATTTTACGTAATTGAAAGCCACGAGGACATAAACTTTCTCTTATAAATACACTCCTCTGTGTACATATACCAGAAATTGAAAACCCATCCAATGTACATAGTTTAGACACAATTTCAGCCATAGACTGTCGTTTGGTGTACTTTAATATGGTTTCGGAAAAAATTAAATTCAGTTCACTTCTTGTTTTTTTCTGCTTACCGCGGAACTCGGTTTCGGATACACTAAGAAACACAGTACACTATTTAGCAAACACTACCTATGCAAAAAAGCAATCATACGACTTACAAAATTAATAAGATAAACAAGTACAATTATACAAAATGTAGCTAATTACACAAATTGTCAAAAACTTTCAAAAACTTATCGAACCATGTGCCGTCAAGAATCGAACATTAACACATCTTTATAGCGAATTTTAATAAATAAACAAAAATTAATGCGTGTAAATGTATTCAATTGTTTTTATTTTATACATCAAAAATCGAAATTGCGTGAAAAGAGAGTTTTCGTAAATACCGGGATTTTAACCAAAATTCCCGGGAATCGGGATTATAAAATCGATCAATTTCCCGGGATTTCGTTCCCGGGAAATCCCGGGCAGGACCCGGGACAAAATTAAATAAAGTTTATATTTGGTTTATAATTTAATTGTACGGCAAGAAAATAATTTTGTCTAATTTTTTTATTATTTAAATTTGAAAAATTATAATTCTACTACTTAATAAAGTATATTAAGTAAGTCTTTTGAAAATTTGTAAACGGGTTAGCCCCATAATCTTGCAATATATAATCTTGCAATACAAAATCTTACATTACAAAATCTTGCATTATAAAATCTTGCATTACAAAATCATGCAAGTACAAAATCTTGCATTACATAATCTTGCATTACAAAATCTTGCATTACATAATCTTGCACCAAAAATCTTGCATATAAGAATTTCCCGTACATTTATAGAATCGCGCGCGCGATTCTATAAATGTACGGGAAATTCTTATATGCAAGATTTAAAACTACACTGTGTTATGATATGAATATAATTTAATCTAATCAAAGTTGCATTTTCCACCTCATAAACATATATAAAAACAAAAGTGGGTCAAAAGCTACACGTACAAGAAGCTGGAGTTTATAAGATTATAAAAAAGTTGTCAGATGAACTTATTGTAGCAAAAGCTCAAATCGAAAAAGTGAAATCCGGAGAACGCCTTCCAAAGAAAAGAAAAACAATAATTAAAAATAAAAAAATTAAACGGATTCTTAAAAAAAGGGAAAAAATCTGTAAGACTGATTTTTTAAAGAGAATCGTGCACAACATGATACTTTTTTAAATTGCCATATAATTTATTTTATGTTATGTTTCTTTATTTTTAATGTTGCCTATTAATTTATAATTTTATTTTATTTTTAATAGCCATGTATGTGTTTTTAATTGATGAAATTAAAATAAATAAATACTCGAAAATCACTTAAGTGTGTATTTAAATTTATAATTGAGAATTTATAAACTTTTAGGAAAAGCAAGATTATGTTGAAATTAATAATTAAAACTGCAAGATTTTGTAAAGCAAGATTTTGGATTTGCAAGATTTTGGATTTGCAAGATTTTGGATTTGCAAGATTTTGTAATGCAAGATTTTTATTAAATGCAAGATTTTGTACTTGCATGATTTTGTAATGCAAGATTTCGGGGCGCTCCCTTTGTAAACAATTAGGTATGTACGGAAGTTAATTCTAAAACTACGATTCCTGAAAATCGAAAACTTGAAAATATGATTTTCTTTTCTCAAAGTATACCTAAAATACATCTAAACCCCGAAAAAAGTGCAACAGATATTTTGCCTGAGGCAAAGGGATAAAGAATAAAATTAAATATTACACCATGTTCAACAAGAATGTATTTCAACTTATCCTTTCTAGCGTTTTTTTTCACGTTAACTTCTTCCTTTAGTCCAGTTTGTGCGTTTGAGTAGTTGGTAAAAAACCATTTTAAAATGAGTTCCGTGTATTTTTATACACGTTTTGAAGTATTGTTCTTCGTTACCCATTCCAAAAGGATGACTTACTTGAAAGAGGTTAAGATAGAGTCACTTCCGAGAAGGACGAGAAAAATCCAACAATAAACCTACGACAAACAAAACATAAACTACGTGTTGAAATGACAATGAACACAACTCAATGAATGCTTGGATAATTCGACATTCGACTTTGTTGACAGAGCGGCACATCGAAAACTGGGATCTAATAAAGACAAAGCTTAGAGAAAAAGGAATGAGAACCGCACAGCGGATTGTTTGCGTTCTCAAAAGCATTTCGAAAAACTTTTCTCTAGAATATGCGGCCAAATTAAGTGAAAGTTGCGAAATTAGTTTTAATGTCTATTATGAGAAATAAATATCAATTCGTATATTTATTGTGATTTTATGGTTTTCTCATCTCCAATAATTGTCGTTTAGTTCATCTAAAAGTCAATACTTGCGAAACAAATCGAACCAATTGCTGGTGACTCCAATAATATTTTCAATCAAAATATACAAAACTAAAAATAGATCTAAATTTTCAAAAACATTCAAGGATGGTCCTGAACGACAAAGGACTGTTTTTACTATGGAACCTTAATAGCATTCCGGTGAATAACTTTATGAATGTTCTATCATTTCACGAGGCAACTTAACTTTAACATATAGTATTATAGTTTAAAAAAATTAATTAAATTTAATTATCTCTTAATACACTGTGAGTTAACAACTTATTAATAATAACTAATAATTTGTCAAGAGGCTTTTTCGTTTTTTTTTGTTTTTTTAATTAAGATTTACTAATCAGATGTACTCAGAAGAATTGATCAAACAGCCTAAATTTGTGTTATCATTTTGTCTTTCTATCTCTTCCCCATAATTTCGAGCAACAACAGCTCTTCCTATTCCCCAACTTTTTACAAACCTGTTTACTCAACCTGTTATTAATTCAAAGACAATTATTAGAAATTAAATTCAACCGAGGACAGAAATTTTAATTTCTTAACCCTCAATTATATTGCAGTGCAAAAAAACCATCGTTACAAGATACTTTTTATTATGATTAGATTATTATTGGTTCTCCTTCTGTGAAATTATTACAATCTCTCTGAAGCAGCGGCCACTAAAAGGTAAAGCAATAAAGAGTTTATGAAAAAACAATTAACGCTCCCCGCGGTATAAATTAAACATACTGTAACGGAACAATATTTATTCCTAGTTAACTTCCTAATCTCGAAAGCTACATGGCTTAGTTTTGAAAATAGCAAACTTCTAGCAAACTTTATCTGTTTAGCCTAATCAAATCTAGCTTTTGATACAGTTGTTTAATTAGCCATATCAAAATTATTACAAAAAATAGTTCGAATTTATAAAACATACCATAATGTTGGAACATTTAGTTAGTAATTAGTTGAATATAGCAAATGAAATAATTGTATCAAAAATTGGTTTTAACGGTTTGGAATGCCGTGTAACGCCCCATTTCTCCAGCTAAGCAGGCCTACTTGAACCGGGAACTGGACAGGATGCTCTCGCTCGGTGTAATAGAGGAATCAGAGAGTTCGTGGAGTTCCCCAGTAACGTGCGTGCGGAAGCCCAACGGTAAAGTTCGATTGTGCTTGGATGCCCGTAAACTGAACAGGTGATGATAAAAGATGCCTACCCGTTACCCATCATCGACGGGCCCCTGAGCCGGTTGGAACACACCAAATATATTTCAAGCATCGACCTGAAAGATGCATTTTGGCAGGTTCCGCTGGATCAGGAGTCACGTAGTTTGATGGCGTTTACAGTGGCAGGTCATTCGCTGTATCAGTTTACGGTCATGCCGTTTGGGCTCTGCAACGCTCCACAGACCATGTGCCGTCTATGTGCCCATAGGGTAATACCTCATCAGCTCCACGAACAAGTATTTGTTTACCTTGACGATTTGCTCGTTACTTCAGGCAGTTTCGATGAGCATATCGAATTACTGGAGAAAGTCGCGTCACTATTGGAAAAGTCAGGTTAGACCATAAATCTCGAAAAGAGCAAGTTCCTTCTAAAGGAAATTCGCTCTCTGGGCTATATCGTTGGGGATGGTTGCTTGAGAGTTGACCAAGAAAAATCAAAGCCATTGTAAATTTTCCGACACCCAACACAATAAAAAAATTACGTCGCTTTTTAGGAATTACGGGGTGGTATAGGCGATTTATATCATCGTATGCTTCAATTGCCTCTCCACTGACCGACTTGTTGAAGAAAAAGCAGAAATTTCTGTGGAATAATGCAGCCGAACAAGCCTTTATACGATTAGAACAAGCGTTGTCATTAGCACCAGTTTTGGTGCACCCAAACTTTGCACAACGTTTTTATATTCAGTGTGATGCGAGCTCTACCGGAGTGGGTGGAGTACTTTTTCAGAAAGATGAGGATGGGGGCGAACACCCCATCGCTTATATGTCCCAAAAACTTAACGCAGCGCAACGCAACTACACGATCACTGAGCTCGAGTGCTTAGTTGCTGTGTTAAGCGTTAAAAAGTTTCGGGCATATATCGAGGTGTGTTCGTTCACCATCATTAGCGACCACGCTAGTCTTAAATGGCTAATGGGGCAAAAGGACCTATCCGGAAGGCTCGCTAGATGGAGCTTGAAACTTCAAGGTTTCCATTTTAAAATTGAGCATCGAAAAGGAACGCAAAATGTAGTGCCAGACGCACTATCTCGAGCGTACATGGAAGCGTTAATCAACGACAATCGCAATAGTGATATTTTGCATATTGATTTAGATTCTCCTGAATTCCAGTGTGAAGATTATTTAAAGTTGTACGATGAAATTCAAAAATTACCATCCAACTATTTAAACATGCGAGCGGAGAATGGTAAAATTTACATTTACCCCTCCCGAATTCAACCTAGTTTTAGTGATCTGCCAACATGGAAATTATATATCCCTATTAGCTTATCAAATGGCCTCATTAAACAACCCCATGATCCACCAATGTCAGCCCATCTAGGTATTGCCAAGACGTTAGAACGTCTTCAGCGGTATTATTTCTGGCCTACCATGGCAGCTGATGTTCGGAGTTACATTAATAAATGCCATACCTGCAAAACAGTTAAAGCTACAAATACATGTCTGCAGCCATCTATGGGTAAACAAATCCCGGTACTTCGACCCATGCAAAAATTATACATGGACTTTCTGGGCCTATACCCTAGATCGAAGAATGGTAATTCGTATCTTTTGGTTGTCTTAGATCTATACACGAAATATATATTTCTTAAACTACTTAGAAGTGCAATAGCTTCATCCGTCTGTGATTTTTTGGAACAAGATGTATTTTTAACTTTTTCCGTACCTGAGTCGATCGTCACAGATAACGCTACACAATTTACCTCAACCTGTCTAAAACGTTGCCTTGATAAGTATGGTATTACCCACATTTTCACGCCAAAATACTCCCCTCAATGTAATGCGTCAGAAAGGGAAAATCGGTCTATATTGGCATCCATCCGTTCCTATGTCAAAGATGATCATCATACTTGGGATTAACATATAGCTGAAATAGCCGCGGCTTTGCGGAACGTCGTTCACTCGCCAACCCAATTTTCTCCGCACTATCTTATTTTTGGACAACACCAAATACAACACGGAAGTGACTATAAACTCCTTCAAGAATTAAGTCTTTTGGGTAATATGGAAGTGGCTGTTAACTTAAAACCAACTAAACTTAGCCTGTGTCAGCAGTTAGTAATTTCTCATCTGAAGCAGGAATGTACCGCGATGATATGCACAACAATATAGTATAATTTATGGAGCAGAAACCGAGAATTCTTAATTGGGCAAAAAGTGTATGTTAAAAATTTTGTACAAAGTGATGCAAAAGAAAAATTTTCCGCTAAACTAGCCCCAAAATTTGTGGAAGGAATCATACGGAGAAAAATCGGCAATGCTGCAGTGGAGATATCAGACACAACTAGCAAGAACATTGGAGTTTACCACTTAAAGGATATTAGGGTATAGATATAAACAAATATTCTTATAATAGAGTTCTTAACATACGCCTGGCTTTGAAACTCATCTCGGGTGTGAGTCGTCCCCACGATCTGTAACGATGAATCGTCACTGAGGGTGTTAATTTGGAGAATTGGAAAAATATTGCCATAAGTTATAATTTAAATCTATTGTGAATTGTACAATTTTTTTTTATTTGTTTTTTTTTTGAAGGGGGACGATAACATTTTGTTAAATGCAAGAGTTTTGTATTTTTTTTTTTATTTTTTTTTTGGCAGTCGAGAAGTAACCAGATAAGGGTATTGAACTCTTCAATGTTTGAATACCAATTATATCGTAAATTGAAAATCAATTTAAAAAGTTTGCACCAAAATAAGCCGGTTCGAGAAGCTTTTGGTTGTCATTTTTTTTTCTCTCATTTTTTTAAATTGTTACAAAACGCAATTCGATTGCGATTTTGAAGAGAGTTTACCCGCGGAAGTGAAATATAAGAAATGTGGTAAAGAAATATTTCTAGAAAATATTGTTGTTGTGAACAAAAGTTCATTTTGATGAACCTGGGCCCAAATTCCGGATCAATGACAAATGAGAATGAGAAATGACTTTATGTTTTATTTCGCCTACTCTAAATAAAAATGCAACCGACTAGTTGAAATAAAAAATCAAGTCATTTCTCATTATCATTTGTCACCGAACCGGAATTCAGGCCCTGGTCACTGAAACTTTGATCAGGATAAATACATGTGTTCTGAACTGAGTGAAAAAATCCGAATTTTTTTTTTTATAAGTTTGTCGTGTAAATATATATACTATAAGTTTTTAAAAGAAAAATTATAAACGTTATTCAGGTAACAACCCAATTAAGATCAGTGCGCAAGTCTGGTACATTCAAATCAGTAGAACATTCCAAATGGTTGTAAAATAACAAACCGTTAAAGCGGAAAACTGATTTGGTTTTATTTTTTTTTGTAAATGAGTCAGTGATGAGATCAGTTTAACATTATTTTACCGAGTGTTACAAGAACATTCCAACTGAGGATTATATAACGGAAACCCAAAGCGGGAAACCGATTGTTTTTTTTTTTTTAAGTTTAGTGCTAAGATAATAAATTGATTAAATTCTAACATCAACTTATGAAATGATTGATAATAATAATCAAACTCTTGTTATAATTATGTAATGTACCGGTCCATGCCTCTTTCATAATAAAAAAAAATAAAAATAAATAAAATAAAACAATTATCATCTAATATTGCATGGTATTAAGGTGTGTGCTAAACAAATAAAGGACAATTTAAACTGTGAAATTAATTCATCAAATAAGTGATAATAATAACGAAAACTGTAAGAAAAATAACAATTGAATATGAATTAAAAATAATAATGTATAGGTACCATATGCCTTTTCATTAATAAAAAAAAAACAATTCAAAATTAATACGGCATGGTATTGATGGTATAATACCTAAACAAAAAAAAAATCAAAGACAATATTGGATGTACAAATAATTCATCAATCAACAGAGGTCTTCACTCAACATCAGGTTACGACCAAACAGATGAGTTTTTTTTGGTCCTTTATTTATTTATTAAGATATTATTTATAATTTTCCTTATTTTTATATAATTACTTTATTTGATACTATTACGGTGTAGGTAGATGTAGCTATTTGGTACCAAGAATTTTTTTGTTAGTTTTAGTTAAATTTCTTTTTGTAACAATAGTTTGTTCTTTTGAATGGTTAGAGATCGATGAATTAGATTCAAAATAAATTGTAATTTTGTTAAAAAAAAAAAAAAAAAAGAATCCGGTATTTTCAGAATAGTGATTTACAATTAATTTCAGGATGAGATAAATTTGAGGAAATATAGAGCGAGAATGGGGATGGAAGTCCCGCTTCAAATATTAGGGTAAGTTGATCGTTGCTTCTCTCCTTATAAATCATGTGGTCTAGCAAGGTCTGTCAAGGTTTTAGGAAATCCCCCACCCCATTTCCCTGAGTTTAGTCGGCTAAAATGACCACCCTAAAATCCCTTGACAGATATTTCTGTTAACAGTTTCGGCTCCATAAACCGAAAACTGTTACAGCCGTTCGACTTAATGTGCATGGGGTAAAGTCTATATTTGTTGCTAGATACTACTAAGAATTTTGGATTTTTGTTGAATCGTTTCTGCGATTCTTATCTAATTTTATTTTATTTAAATACTACAACAATATAAATATGCTCGAATGCTTTTCAAAATGGAGTTTATTTTGCTCATTTCGTCATATTTCATTAATTTCTTATAAAGTGGAGTTTTACTATGTGCATGTGACCCAATTCTTTAGAGCTCTCTCGTTTTTTCGTGTATCGGTGAGGTGATAAGATGATTGTCCCATACAATCTTAAATATGTTGAGTTTAATTTCGGACGATGGAATTTTGGAATTTTCCGGAATTTTGAGAAACCCCATTTCTCCTAATTCTACTAGTCATTATCAAACTACACCTCAAATAATACTCTAATTTCCGGCTCGCGATGTTAGGTTGAACTAATTACTTTAAAATTGTCTCATAATTAATAAAAATTTGTTATTTTGTTTAACACAATTATCACAAAACTTTTTTTTACTATTTGGGTTTTGAATTTAAGCGAAATGTCATGAAAATATTAACAGCTTTATGCTCAATGAAATTTTCACAACTTTTTTTTTTTTTTTGTGTTATGTTTAATATCATATTTTTTAATGAACAACAACACCTGTAAAACGCGCTTCACATAGAGTTTTTTTTATGTTAACTTACACAAAATGAAATCGCCATAATGACTGCATCAACTGCATCCCAAAATTATAATAATCCCGGATATACCAACTATGGAAATTACTCAACAATTATTTTGTTTATCAACTTGAAAGGTCAGTTGAACTGCGAAATGACGTATTATTTGTGTTATGATAATATTCTGTGGAATGCCCTATATACAAAAAAGTACGCTTAATGTCTCCATATATTCAGACATAATTACATTATCTCATTTTTGTGCGCGTGTGTTCTTCTCGCATATATGTACATATAAATTATACAAATCAAGTTCAACAATATTTACGGATCACGAAGAAGATCTTCATAATCTTCTATAATCTTTAATATTTTTTAGTCATATTTTGATGTGTGCGGTATTATCTCGCGTTGGGTTTGTTTTTTAATTGTAAATTAATATGTGCCCACGATATCAACGCACGAACGTCAAAACAAAATGTTTGTTATAGAGCGGATAAGATAAAATTTGTGGAGGTATTTTCTTAAAACTTGAACTACATTTGTGTATGCAATGTGCTTTTGTATTTCTTAGAAAATACGTATTTTACACCTGGCTGTTGATGTGTAACCTCCTTTTTAACTGTACTTTATCAAACAATACTGAAAATACCTATCTCAATGAGTACCGCCTAATATAGAGTGAAAATATTTGATTGTGTAGCAGATTGAGGCTAAAAAACACAATTTTCATAAACGCCAATAAAATATGTCCGAACAAATATATGTATAACGATCATATAAATAACAAATCTTTTTTTTTTAACAATATAATAAACCTTTAAATCAAATCCATCATGGTCAATTATACACAATCAAATATATACAAACAATAGAAGGAAAACCCAGAAGCCCATCAAAACAGACACACAATCAATCGACAAAAACTAACGAACCCAACAAATTTCCAGGTGTCTTGGCATAGTCTAACAATTTCTATTGGCACGCGTTTCTATTTTATTCTATACACATTTAACACAAATAGATAAATGTTAGACCTCTATACCTTACAAATATTTGATTGATTTCGTCTCTATAATAATAATAATAACAACAACAACAGCACTAATCCCTACTAAATATAATAAAAAAAAAAAAAAATTAAGATGGACACAAACAATACATCAAGCACGCACATAACAATAAAATCAAATCTCTATTGAAATTTTGATCAAAGTACATTTTGCCGATTAGAATAATAGAGAGTCCGTACAAAACACCCCAACAACAACAAGTAATTGTTACAATTCATAATTGTGTGTAATTGATCGATGATGTGGCGTTATGATATCTAGCTGAATATATAAATGAAAGGAATCATGAAAGACGGCAACCACACATTTTTGCAATGAAACAATGCGTATACGAATTGATTGATCGATCGATCAATATTTTGCAAAAATTCACTTTTTCTATAAATAGTTGTGTAATTTGGTTTATTTTTAATGTCAGTTTGTAAACAGAATGAATTTGAATGAAATCGTAATTAGGGTTGATTGATATTTTAATTAATATTTATTTGATTTGATATTATTTATTATTTATATCTACGCTGTTTCATGTTCGTATGAATTGCAATTTCTGATTTTGATTTTTTAAGATAACGCGGTCTACTGGGTGGTATACGCAATTCATGAATCCATTTATTGCTACCTGACCGAGTTAGAATCGAATTAGGATAGAAAGCTTGATTAATTTTTTTCATTATATGATTATGTGGGCCGGAATTGAATGAGAGAGCCCGTTTTGCTTTAACTGAAAGGGATTGCAAAGAACCAAGAACAAACCGGTATTAAATTTCCATTTACACTCGAATTCTGATTTTAAATTGGGAACTTAGGTTACTGTCTCAAAGGGCCCGAAAACTATGTTTAAATAATTACCTTCCAGATGTAAATTTTCTGTTTTGATTTTCCTCCCATTGTCACAAATGTATTAAGCACCGTCCTTCACCAATTTTTTTTTTTTCATGTTAGTTAACATCTAAAACTTATCTAAAAAAAATTATCCAATCGACGGTTAATTCTTCGGAAAATCCGTAATTTATCTTATATTATGAAATTGGATTATTAAATGGTAAAAATATGTAATACATAACAACAACATGGCCGATAGATTCTACCGTTCTTCATATGGTATTCATAAACAATAAAATTTCTCCATTTTTCGGTTTTTCCGTAAATATGGGCAAACCTATCCTCGCTTTATTACGAAATATTTTTATCACCAAATATTTAGTCGTGTTTGCGCGTAAATAAATTTGGTATTTTTATCTAGTTTATTTCCATATATCAAACACCACTGGCTTTGAAATTTGGATCAAACATTGGACCAACACACCGAATTTTTTGTTTAGAATAATACGTGTTTTATTTAGTGTTATCCGAGTTCGCGATATCAATTTTTCGTATTTAGTCCACTTAAAATCAAAATATTGTGATTTAATTTACTTTGGTAAGATCGAAACATGTTACAGCTTTTATGTTTTGTTCTTGTAAAGGGAGCTAAAGCGCTTTGTCGTTTTTTTACTATAACTCCAAAATATAAAGCTTAAACCCACCCTCTCAAACTTGTTCGTAAATACAAAACAAAACCATTTTAATTTATGAAATCAATTAAAATTATTTAATGAGCGTATTTCAAAATTGAAAAAATTTACCCAAGGGAACTGTAAAAGATACCGGAATAAAATGGTGTCATTTTGAAAGTTTGCAGTTCCTCGTTGCATCCACGAAAGTACAAGAAGAGTAGTAAATTTTCTAGATAAGTACTATGTATATAAAGATTTTTACCAAATAGAAATATTTTAATTTTTGTGATTGCGGAAATTGCTCCACTGATTTAACCGATATAACATTATTATTGGATGACGAAACTGTCGGTGGCGAATCGGTGGAAATTTAATATTAAAATCTAGGCTAAAAGTTTTGACACAAGTGTGACTTTCACACAAAAATATTATAGTATTTTGGTACGTATGTGGATTTTGTCCTAAATCTGTCCTATAGTAAATGCATGCATTAGTAAAAAATCAGAATGTCTCGGTATTACGAATTTTAAAAAAAGTTGAAATAAGATGGCGAAGATTGCAAGATAAAAAAAAATAATTAAAATATTTCGTCCTTCCGAGAAATAATTCTTGGAAAAAATAGGGGTTTAGAGTAGTTAGGACAACCATATTTGATATGATCTCACCAAGTATATATCAAATATTATGAAAAAATGGTTTCCCGGTTTTCTTGAGAAAATCTTAGGAAGCTGACACCAAAGTGGCCTATATGCAATGTTGGCAAAGGACCTAGCCTATCCGAAACCAGTTTCAGTTTAAAAAAAAAAAATAGGGGACTAGGGTATTTAAGACAACAATATACACCAAATATTCTGAAAAAATATTTTTCCCAATTTTCCTGGGAAAATCCTGGTAAGCTGACACCTAAGTGACCTACAGTGCTGGAAAAAAAAAAATTGGGCAAACATATTTTATTACAAATTAGAGTCTTTTTTTGCTAAAATTACAAAACTTTTGAAAGCAATTGGCTTATTGTTTCATTTTAAATACATCTATGACCTAATTTTTAGAAGAAAAGAAATGTACCTGCAATTTAGGGGGAAACCCCGAAAAATGCCAAAATATTATAAAAACGTTGATTGGAGTTAAAGTAATGGAAAAAATTAAACACTTTTTTAATTTTAATTAAAAAAAACAAAATATTAATATTAAAGAAATTTTATCTTTAATATTAATATTTTGTTGGACCGCCCTTTGCTTTTATTACAGTGATACACCTCTGATTCATTGAATTTGATAAATTTTAGAGATTTTAGAATTTTTAATATTATAATGTCGTCGGAATCGTTTTAAAAATTCATCGGACATAAGAGGGGATCTTGAGCGAGCAACAGGAAATTTCAGCCAGCTTAGTGAGAAAAAGACTTGTTAAAGCTGGTTTGAAAGCACTTAAACTAGTCCAGAAGCCTGAGTTCACATTACGAGTGAAAAAAAAAACGTTTGCCTTGGGCCCAGGACCATGTTTCTTGGACTAAAGAGATGTGGAATGATGTGATTTTCTCTTTTTCCACCGAAAAATGAAGGAGTTATGGTCTGGGGATGCTTTTCTGGAAATGAAACCGGTCGATTGTGCTTTCTTAGTTCTAAAATTACAGCAGCTGTTTATCTGCAGGTCCTACATAACGAATTTGAGCCTTCTGTGTTAAATTATTTTGGCGTGACTTGCAGATATATTTTTCAACAGGACAACGCTCCGTGCCATACCGCTAAAGTTGTGGGTTATTAATTTTGAATTATAGATAGAAAAATTAGCTTTCAAGCTGCGTACATGCTATACATTTCTGGTGAAAAAATGTACACTACGAAGTTAGCTGTATGAGTTGAATTATTTCAAACTAGAACAAAAAGTTCACCAGGTAACCAATTTTAACTAAAAATTTTACTACGTGAAAATCCACTAAGCTGGAACTCATTTGGGCCGATTTTTTTTCCGGCTTTACGGATTTTTCCGGCTTTCGTGATTCTTTCCGTCTTTGAGGTTTTAGTATCTAGTTTTTCCGTCTTTGAAGATTTTTTAATTCAATTCAAATTGGAAAAATTATTGAATAAATTTTGGGAATTCATGTCAAATTCATAAATTAACGATATACAATTTACATAATTATGGGAAAGAAAGAGAATTTGGTGCCGTTTATTTTGTTTATTACAAAAATATATCCTGTACATACATATCACTATATTCACAAATATGTACGTTTAAAAAAATAAATATGAACATTTTAAAAAACATTTCACTAAAAAAAATTATAAAAATAAATATGTTAGTAATTTTAATTGAATTACAATACTACGTATCACTTCATTTATCACATATGTATCATTGCATTATGTATGTATCAAAGTTTTAATTTGGTTTCAAAAATTTATCCAATGTAATCTGTTTGGTTACTTTCGGTTTGTTCGAGGATTTAATTACGTTATTACTTATTTTGTCTGCAATTTCGAACATTTCCATGCCCCTAAATTAAGAGCATAATTCTTAATGATTCTTAGACTTGAAAAAACTTCTTCCAAAGTCGGTGGGATTTCCTCTTGTAAAATTACGAGAACTTCGACTTCATCGTCCGATGAGTAGTTTGTGTTGTTTTCATTTTGTAACAAAATGTCATCTAAATTAATTGTTTCATTTTCTGGCGCTAGCTGGTCGTCAACTTCTATAAAATTTTTCACGGTACAAATTTCATGCCCGTAAATGTGATCAATGGCTGTTTGAATTTCTAAAATTAGTTCACTGATTTCAACGAAGTCATTTGGAACATCAATGTTGAACCCATAGTATTTGAAACATTTTTTTATTGTTTCTGGATTAACTTTTGATACTGCTCGTTTAATAAACATAATCGCATCCAAAACATTTACGCATTTTCCGCTTTCGTGAGGTCAGATGCTTTTCCCGATTGGCCCATTTTGCTAAGAACTGTATCGAGCATAAGCTTTCGATAATTTATTTTTATACACTGAATAACACCGTTATCTAATGGTTGCAACACGGACGTCGTATTTGCAGGAAAATATACCAATCTTATATTGGAAAGGAAGATTTCGGGATGGCACATCGCATTATCTAAAAACAGCAAAATATTTCTGTTTTCTTTTTCCATGTTCGTATTTAGGTCAACTAAATATCTTTCAAAAATTTTAGCTGTCATCCATGCATTCGAATTGGCGAACCATTTTACGGGAAGAGAATTTATATCAATATTTTTAAAGCATTGCGGTTTTAAACTTTTTCCAATTAAGTAAAGTTTGTATTGTTTTCCGTTACCGAATATGGTCAGCAACACAGTTAGCCGCTCCTTCGAACATTTTCCGCCATGACACTTTTTTCCGCGAAACTCCAGTGTTTTGTTAGGTAGGAGGCGGTAATACAAACCGGTTTCATCACAGTTTACGATGTTATGTGGTCTGTATCCGGCAGTTAGTTCTTTAAGTTTTTCTTTCCAAGTATTGACCGTAACTGGATTCACATCATTTCCATCTCCCGAAGAAGTACTAAACCCGATATTGTGCCTTTTCTTAAAGCATCTGAGCCATCCGTTTGACGCTTTAAATCAGTTAACCCCATTCTTTTGGCTACTTTTTTGGCTTTTCCCTGCAATATAGGGCCGGAGATAGGTATATTTTTGGCTCTGCCGGCCGAAAACCATGTCATTACAGTGTCATCAATTTGGACAATGTCAGTTTTTCGACGTTTCTTACACATCAACCCACTCTCGTTCCCCTCTAAATATCGCAATGATATTTCATTTGCATTTTTTAAAATGTCATAAATTTGGGATTTCCCGCATTTAAATTTATCGCAAATCTGTTTTACACTGTTCTTCTTTGCTTTCATTTTAATAACTTCATACTTTTGCTTTAAAGTAAGGTTATTTACGACTAGTTTGCCCATTTCTAAAATTATGTATAAATTTACTGGGTTACTTATTTATTAATGTTACATACATATTTTAGTTTTATTATACATACATACAAACGAGCTATGTACATACCTGACAATAAGTTTTCAATTTTATTTTTTACCAGTTGAAAAAAAGATCCGATCGCAAAAGCCAATAATCACATTTATTTTGTGTTTTATATGTACATACATACATACATATTTCTTTATTTTGAACTCACCTGAAGTTATCAATAATTCCGGCATAATGGAGTTAACCATTTTTGCTTTATACTATGATGTAAATTTCCGTCCGTGTCTCAGGATTTCCTTCATAAAGGGTCAAAAACGCATGGGAATTAGATTGAAAGGGACTTTATTCGTTTATTGTTTACGGCATAGTGGAGTTTCCGCAATATTGGATTTCCGGGATAAAGGATTTTCAATGTATTTTGCTAACTTCGTGGTGTACATTTGTTCACCAGAATTCGAGCATGTACGCACCTTCAGATAAACACAAATAATTAGCTAAAAACTTGTTTTTTTTTCTTATCTCTTCATTTAAAGGTAAAAAAGTACTTTGCAGAAAAAAATATCGATGTGTTGAGCTGGCCCCCGTACAGTCCAGACTTAAATCCCAGAGAAAATATCTGGTTTATAATGAAGCTGGAAGTAGCAAGAAACCGCCCAGAACCAATTCAAGCTTTAAAAAGTTTGTTAATGACGATTTGGGAATAAATACCTTCTACGACTTTGAAAAATTTATCAAATTCAATGAATCAGAGGTATATCGCTGTAATAAAAGCAAATGGCGGTCCAACAAAATATAAATATTAAAGATAGAATTTCTATAAATCAGTAAAAAACAAAAAAAAAAATTAAAAAATTAGTGTTTAATTTATTCCATTACTTTAACTCCAATCGTATTTTTAATGTTTGGCCATTTTTCGGGTTTTCCCCTTAAATTGCAGGTATTTTTTTTTTTTTTTTTAAATTAGGCCATAGATATATTTAAAATGAAACATTAAGCCAATTGCTTTCAAAAGTTTTGTAATTTTAGCAAAAAAAGACTTTAATTTGTAATAAAATATGTTTGCACAATTTTCTTTTTTTCCAGCACTGTATATGCAAAGTAGGCATAGGACCTAGGCTATTGGAAACTTGTTTCAGATAGCCTACGCCCTATGCCAACTTTATACTTAGGTCACTTTGAAGAGATCGTATGAAACATGGTTGCCCTAAACACGCTAATCCCCGCTTTTTTCAAAATTAAAACTGGTTTCGAATAGCCTAGGTCCTATGCCAACTTTGCATATTGCTCTCTTTGTTGTCAGTTTCCTAAGATTTGCCCAAAAAAATTAGGAAAATCATTTTTTTAAACATGGTCCTAAACACCCTAATCCCCTATTTCTTACAAAATCAAAACTTATTTTAGATAGCCTAGGTCTTATATTATTCGCTATTATATTTGTATTACATACATTGTAATTCTTAAATTTTTCATTATTCTTATTAAAGAAATTCGTTATAATGAGAGTTTCTGTTTTTTTTTTTTGTTTTTTTGTTTTTGTTGGACAGGTTTAGGAGAAAGTTCACGCGAATTATTTCGGTTTGGTCATGGGTAAGAAAAACTGTTAAAAATTGTCAAATTTTTGTTTTTGAGTTTTTCGTTTTCTTATGGGCAAAGCGCTTTACATATTTGAAAAAGCTTTTCAGAATTTTTATTAAATTTATTATTAGTAAATATTATTAGTTTATATTTACTAATTTTCTAATATATTTACTTTTACATTTATTTAGTTTTACAAATCAGAATTGAAACTAAACTTTTACTCGAGAAATTTTGTTATACACATATTAAATGAGTGTGTGTCCCCGCCAACGGATTTAATTTTACTAATAAAAACGCACACTCCATTTTATACTATCAATCTCTCTTCCACTATATATACCACTATCAGATGTATGTGAAGTTACCCCGAAAACCAGCCCGAAAAAAAAGTATCTTCTAAAAGAAAAAGCCTCTCAGCCCGAAAAATATTAAGAAATAACTCAAAATAACATTCCATCCCTAAAAAAAAAATTATCTGAAAAATTGTACAAACTGGCAATTTTAAATATGTACACAAAAATTATCTAACATCTGCGGCACTATTCTGGTTTTCCCTGGGAATAGGGAATTCAAGAATTTTCGCATTTTGCTAGCAGTCGGGAATTATTTTTTCTTTATGTTTTTTCTGGTGTTCGGGGAAATTTTGTTTTAAGGAATAAAAATTCACTTTTGTTGCAGTTTTGACAACAATTTATCCTCGTATATTTGAAATAGAATTGAGGGAAAGAAATAATATCTGTTTACAAGATTTCGTTACAAGTGTTTAATTTAATTGAAATTATTTAAATATAATTAATAAAAATAAATATTCATATTATAATGACAAACAGAGTGAATTTAGTTGAAGTTAAAAATTATAAAAAGTACGTAATTCATTTTTATTGTGAATTTAGGGCAAAAATATTACTAAAGAACAAAAAGATTTGTTGGTCAGCTTATTGGAAGAGGACATTCCATTAGCAAATGATCGGTAGGTTATCCTATATATAATTCAATGTTTTACCAAATGTAACCAAATGTTATATATTGCTAAACTTTAACATGAATTTATAGATTTGATAGTGTCGATGGAAAAAATCGGATTCGGCAAGGATAGCAACGAATTGCAGCACAGCTTAATTGTCTAGGTGGATCTTCAAAGGAAGCTGATAAATGGAAGAAGGCATGGATCGACATGAAGTATGTTCTCCTAATGTGATTTGCTTATTTTATATATAGATATATTTATTTATATATAGAAAGAGTGGGAAATTCTAGGGGTTTCCATACTTTTTCCTCACTCAGTACCAAATAAACTTTCATCTTTAGATGAGAGAATTTTAAATATTATTACTTCGGAATCGGTCGAGGGCACAAATACAAATGAGGGTGGCTTTCTCACAACATCATTGGTTTGTATAATATTTGATGAGTTTATGGCCTATTAATGATAACAATATTTAATATAGGAAATTCAAAATAATGCTGAAATATCGACAACACGGGGTAGCACGATAAATCTGGATTTGGATGAAAATAATATTTCCCAACAAACATCTAGGCCCATAAGAACAAGAAGAATTCGAGGTTTGTCTATTTTAGTGTAAAATATATTATCATATAAACAAATGTTGAATTACCTTTTTAGGATCTTCTTTTACACGAGATACAATTTTGCAAGAAGCAAATAAAATTGATCGTGAAAAAGCAGATGGTCTGATAAGGCTGGCATGTGCAAAAGAGCATTCAAACACAATAAAAGAGCGAGGATTAGCAATAAAACAGCAAATGGTATCGGCAATGGAAGAGAGGAATCGCTTATTACAAGAAATATATTTGAACAAAATAATGAATGTGAATATAGAAATGTGAATTGAACAATTCATAAACGTTTAAACTTTAGTTTAAATTATTTTATTAAATTTCAAATTATAACATTAACCAAAATAATCTTGCACAATCCCTGTTCTTACTTCCCTGCCAATTTCCAGAAGTCTCCTAGCCGTGCTATCTTGCAAATATTCCTCCTCTAAATCAGTATCGGCGTCACCTTCATTTTCATCTCCTAGTACAAGATCATGATTATCTATAAAATTGTAGCATTTTAAGAAATTATGCAGTGTTGCACACGTATTTATTAAAAGGCTCATCATTTCAGGCGAATATTTCAAACATCTATCTTTCGAAAGGCACCTGAACCTCGACTTTAACACTCCATTGCACCTTTCGATACAATTTCGTGCTGAACTATGCGCCATATTGTATCGCTTCTGGCTGTCGTTGGTTGGGTTGTCAATCGGAATCATTAACCACGGTTATAGTGGGTAGCCACTGTCACCTAGAAAAATATTTACACGTATTTATGTTTTGTAATCAAATTTTCCAATATTTTTTAGACTTGTTTGTAAATACGTATTTTATTTATTACTGTGTATTTATTTTATGATATATTATTAAAATTTATTTTCAGTAATGAAAAAGTTAATAACAACGAATTTTTTGATACAGAATATTTAGACGAAAACTAAGAAGATTTTGATTATTTTTTATTTTGGATTGATGTGTTATTTATTCCTTATTTTATTTTAATTTATATTTATGTATGCACATCTTTTTATAATAAAATTAAACTGAATTACCTAACAATTATGTGTTTTGCAATTCCCCTGCATCGTATTTATTATGTAGATATGCTTTTGCCAGAGATTTCCTCCAAATCGTTGCGTCATGGCTAGATCCGCCATACTTAGCATGAACATTTAAAATTTTTAAATTATAATCACAAATCTATAAATAAAATGTTATGAATAGAAAATTAGAAAAGCTCAATCAATTTTCATGCTTACCAATTGAACATTTTTCGAATGGTAATGATGGCGGTTAAGATAAACATGTTCCACTCTTTGGTTGGGTCTAAACATCGAAAAATGGTTACAATCCACACATCCGATTATCCCCGGCAAGTTGAATTTTTCATAAAATCTAGCAGTAAACAACATTTACATTTGGTAAGTTACGTGTTAAATTTAACAATACGACTTACTGCAATTTAATATTATTAATTTCACTAGTAGTTTGAGGCAAGCGTATAAAATCCGGCATCAAATGGTTGTTTACTATTGTGCAAAATTCTTTAATGCATCTGCATGCAATTGATTGAGATACGCAAGTTAAATAATTCACACCAATCTTTTTTTAGAATGAACCTATAAGAACACAATTGAACATTTTTAAACTTTCAGATCCACACCAATTTAGAGATAAAATACCTTCTCATAAAAAGCTTAGTGCCACGAGCATTCGTATCTCCTTTGATATTTGAGTTGTGACCATTTGTGGTACAGTCAAATCTCTTAAAACTAATGCAATTTCTTGTGGCATTCTATAAATATCTATAAACTCCTTTTTATAGATATCAAAAGGGTCTGAGCTATCTCGAAGCCTTCTCCTTTCATTCCGAAGATTATACCGATGATCATCTTCATCATCATCCATATAAACTATTAGTTGTCGTAATATCAAGGCATATCGGTGGAAGTAGCTCCATAAAACCCTTATCTCCATCGCTTTAATATATGGGTTGTTATTTTATATAGCTAATGGTCCTATTTAACACGCCTTATATACAGTTATATCCATCAATCCCTGTAAGCTGAGGTCTAGTGGTAAACATATGCACGTTTTTAATATCAAGGCATATCGGTGGAAGTAGCTCCATAAAACACGCTTATCTCCATCGCGTTCCACCTCCAACAGTTCCCTGTGAGCTGAGATCTAGTGGTAAACATATGCACATTTTTAATATTAAGGCATATAGCCGGAATAAGACGTATTGTTGTTTAAGATATTCCAGATCCAAAAATATACTGTTTGTACAATTTTACAGATAATTTTTTTTTCGGGATGGAATGTTATTTTGAGTTATTTCTTAATATTTTTCGGGCTGAGAGGCTTTTTCTTTTAGAAGATATTTTTTCGGGCTGGTTTTCGGGCTAACTTCACATATATCATTGTCAGAGGCATTTGTTAAAGTAATAAAACTAATTTAGTCAGCGCAGAGATAAACAACAAATAAGTTTTTAAAAACATTAATTTAATTAATTTATTTATGTAGTTTTTCATTTTATAGTTTTGAATATTGGGACGGTCACACGGTAATATTCCTAGCTGTAACTTCCGCATTACACCTAATGCAAGTACACGGTCTAATTAGGTTCTCTGTTACAGGTGAGTTAGCATTGATCTTATATGTAATAAAGTTCTTGCGACCCATTGCAAACACAGTGGAGTTTGGAAATTGCTCGGTAACTTTGAATTGTAAAGACGGTTTTCGAGTTAGTGGTATTCTTTTGGACTCAAGTATGTATTATACTTATGATCAGATTCGTAAACTTGATTTGAAAGAGTAGAAACTGTAAAAATTGTTATTTAAATATATCGAAATAAGTAACCAATGCGACGCTGTTCCGAACCGCTTGCTACGGTTCAATTTAACAAATGTTCCTCGTTATTTACTACTAAAATCAATCAACATTTTACAAAGGGCAATAAAAAATTTTATTTTTTAAAAGAATATTAGCAAATATGTACAGTTTAATAGTAAACAAAAATAAATAAACTGGATTTCAAATGTAACGAATCACATTGAACTAGTTTTACAAAATAACAGAATTGTGTGATTTGAAACAAGACTTATGTAGTTCAGATTGCGGAATTATTTGTTAGATCAAGGAACAATGTACGATTTTATTTCGCAAATCTCCGAATATTCAAGTACACATGATCTCATGCATGTTTATAGTCAAGTTCATGATAACGTAAAGCGACCAAATATATACGGGTCACACAAATGAGCGAATTACATTAAACAGACAGATAAATATTATTGTATGATTGGGCAAGAAATCACATGTTGTAAATAAAAAATATATTTACGCGAAGTTGATTATAGTTAACTCATCAAATTTTTATAATAATATATATACGAGTACATACACAAGTTGGATTTTGAGCTTTACTATCTCTTCTTGACCAACAGTTGAAAAAAAAACCTTTTTATTGAACATAATAAGATTTTCACTTTTTGAATGTACCATTTAAAATTAAGAGCCTAAAGATCAATTGTTCTTCTATATAACAATTTTTTCACGATTACATACTCTAGATACTAATCAGTGAAACAACAACACTTAACTACAATAAAACAAAATATGTTTAGAAACAAAAATAAAATTTTTAAATTAAATTATAACCAACTTTTTTTTTTTTTTAAATCTAACAACTTTCATCAAAATATGTCTATGATGGTTTATGTAAACTATGGTGCTCTTGTACAACACTATTTGGGTTTTATCCATCCGCATATGTAAGTATTTTACTGTGCGCGCGTTTATACATTATACATGTTATATTATATGTGGGTGCGGATTGAGAAATATTTTTGTGTTTTGACTTTGATATATTCAAATTTAATCAATCATGTCATAAATAAACAAATAAGTCAACAAAAAAAAAAAAAAATCAAATTTAAATTTCAATATTAAAATTGTCAACATATATATGTATGTTTGTATGAGAGATGTTAATGCCATAAAATTGCGATTTCTTCTTTTTGGCGGTAGTCGCAAAAAAGAAATCAACTTGACGACTAAATGTCTGGTTTATATTTTTGATGTTGGTAACAAAAATAGGTGTAGTGGAAATTATTCAATGTTATTTACATTATAGTAAATTATTGGTAAATTGTATGTAGGCCAATCGTTGATACACTTTAAAAATGTAGATCTTTATGTGTTGAACGAAAAACTGAAGAGTACTGAAGTTACTTTTAATGCCAAGATGAACAAGATTATAGAATAAAGGTGATATGCAGCACCTGACCAAAGGCAGTTGGAAATTATTCCTAATATATAATAATGTGACTATTCGTTATTACCATTCACATTTTTGGTCAATTTTTAAACACTTTATCACACTTTTCAAATAAATACTTTTTCGAATTTTATCCATATAAATAAATAAAAATCGAAAAAAAGTGCTCATTTTCAAGTAGATGTTTAAAACTGACGTAAATTTAAAAATTTTAAAAAATTGCATAAAATGAACAAAAATTGAGAATAAATTTACATAATTGATGTGTTTTTTGTGGGAAAATTATAGGTTGATTACGAAAAGGGCGAAAACCATACATTCACAAGCTTAGATGACAACCTAACAATATTACATAAAATAAATAAAAATTGTTTGATGAGCAGATTGGAGGAGGTGGAGATATACCGACACAGAAATAGCGCAAATTTGATAAACGATAAGGTTAAGTAGATTTGAACGTTCGATGTTGAAAGGTCGAATGTCAGAAGGCCAAAGGTCAAAAGGCCGAACACCGAAAGGTCGAATGTTTCGGAAGGCCGAATGTCGAAAGGCCGAATATTCTATGGCCGAATGTGTCGAAAGGCCGAATGTCTAATGGCCGAAAGTGTTGAAAGGCCGAATGTCAAAAGGTCGAATGGGTCGAAAGGCGGAATGTCGTAAGGCCGATTGGGTCGAAAGGCCGAATTTTCATTAAATGTTCGTTCACTTCATTGAATATATTTCTTAATACAAAAACATTAAAAAGATTCAAAATACTTGCTAATAAATCCTGTGTATGTAGCATATTAATGAGATCAAATTTTTTCGCAAAGAAAATTTATTTGTTTTTCGTTTTTTATTGTACAATAATTTTTTTTATTATGTTACAACAGAAACTTGAATTGAAATTTATAAACAAATTTATTTAAAAATTATACTTAGCTTTATGTTGAATATGTAATTTATGCTTCAGAAATCCTAAAAATATTTGAATTCATTGAATAATTTAATTTACTTTATCATAACATAACTTACGTGACATTTGCCAATTTTGACATTTGGTATTTTATAATTGTAAATTAGCCTTTATTTGTATTTGCTATAATTATTTTTTTTTTTTTTTTTTTTTTATATTTAAAATAAATTTTATTTATTTATTTTATGTAATTACAATCTAGTCTCCTGGACTAATCAGCAATTTGTTTCTGACTTAATTTACTAACTTAAATTAATCTATGGCTTCTTCCCATTGGCATTCCATAGTGTTTGGTAAATTGAAGTAAACCACATCTTTGTTGTGGATTTTAGATCAGCATAATGCTGCTTAAACTGACAATCACACCAGCTCAAAAGGTTTGGTTCTTTTAAGTCTGCGAACTAAATTCGTGATGCTTAGGAGCTGAGTTGCCTCAATGTTCACATGTTGGCGGAGCCTTTCTTCATGTCTCCGTGCTTTTTACCTGGATTTCATTTAAGATGAGGTTCATTTTAAGGTCCCTATGAAGGTCATTGTTTCTAACATACCAAGGTGCATCAACGATGTTCCTTAATACCATATTCTGAAATCTTTGGATGATATTTATGTTGCTCTGTGTGGTACAACCCCAAAGCTGAATACCATAAGTCCAAATCGGTTTCAATATTTGCTTATAAAGTAGAAGCTTGTTGTATGTTGATAAAGAAGAGTTCCTTCCCATCAGCCAATACATTTTTCTGTATTTAAGTCTTAATTCTTCACTTTTCTTCTTGACGTGTGCTTTCCATCGTAGTTTAACATCCATGGTCATGCCGAGATACTTAGCTGTGTTCGCATGCGGTATTATTTCCCGATTTATAGTAATCGGAATATGTTCGATTCGTCTGTTTGTAAAGTTGATGTGAACTGATTTAGCTTCATTTAGTTTTATTCTCCATCTTTTTGTCTATTTATATATTTGAGTTATAGCTGATTGTAACTTCTGTGTTGATTCTTCGTTGCTTTTTCCAACAGCTAAGATCGCCGTATCATCTGCAAAAGTTGCCACTATGTTGTTTTCTAATGTAGGAAGATCATAAGTATATAGTAGGTATAAAACCGGCCATAATACACTGCCCTGTGGAACTCCTGCATTGATTTCTTTCAATTCAGAAAATGTATCATCTATCTTAATCCTGAAGAACCTATCTTTCAAGTATGATTCTAGTATCTTAGCAAATTGCATTGGTAGAAGATTCCTTAACTTGTGGTTAATCCTTCATGCCACACTCTATCAAACGCTTGTGCAACGTCTAGAAATACTGTTGAACAGACTTTTTCTCCTCTAATGCTTTCTCAATTATACTGGTTATTCTGTGTACTTGATCAATTGTTGAGTGTTGGTTGCGAAAACCGAACTGATGATTTGAGATCAAGTTTTTACTCTCGATTATCAGATTTAATCTTTTTACCAGAAGCTTCTCAAAGAGTTTGGACATGACTGGCAATAGCGAAATTGGCCTATAAGACGATGTTATGTGTGGTGGTTTCCCAGGTTTTGGGATCATAATTACTTCTGCAATTTTCCATAAGCTTGGTACACATTTGATTCTAAATGCTGCATTTATAAGATTGGTGAGTTTCACCAGAGCTTTCCTTGGCAGTTCTTTTAAGATTTCTGCAGTAATAAGATCGTACCCAGGAGCTTTTTTCGTATTCATATTAGCTGTTATCTCACACATGACTTCTTTTGGTGTTGTGGGTAGGATTTCTTTACTTTCTTGCACAGCTTGTTCAGTTATTATCTCGGCTTCCAACGTTTGGTCTTCATGTGGCTGGAATATTTTTTCGAGGTGTTCGGCAAATTCTCGAGCTTTGTCTTCATTATTTCTAGCCCATTTCTCACCTGCTATTTTTATTGGGGGAATCTGCATTATTGGTCTTTTGATTCTTTTGGTTGCTTTCCAAAGAGAATAATCAGTACTGTTATCATTAGTTAATTTTCTTAAATAGTTGCTGATTGATTCATCTTTCAATTCTTTGATCTCTCTTCTTAATTGTTGAGTGAGGTTGTTCAAATGAGTTTTATCTTGGGGGGCCCTTGTTTGTTGCCATACTCTTCTCGCTCTTCTTTTTTCTGCGAGGAGTTCCCTAATTTCCATAGGGTAATTGTTTCCCTTGATTTTCGTTTTAATTTCAGGAGTATTTTCCCAAGCTGATTGCTGTATATCGTTTACAAATTTGTGAACTTCTTTGTCTAATTGTTCTTCAGTCTTTAATGGAACCATTAAGTTAATTTTTTCTTCTAGCGATAGTCTAAAGCATGCCCAATTAGTGTGATTATTTACTAGGAAAGGGTTTCTTTCTCTCTGAATGATTTTTTCACTTAACGTTAGAAGTATTGGTGAATGATCAGAGTTTAAGTCGTGGCTTTCATCTACTTGTACATAATTTACAGATATGTTCTTTATTATAAAGAAATCAATTAGATCTGGCACTTTGTTTGGATCAGTTGGCCAGTAGGTTGGTTTTCCAGTTGAGAGGGCTTCACAACTGCATTTTCTGATAGCTTTTAGGAGTTCTTTACCCTTAGTAGTTGTTAATCTGGATCCCCCGTGAACATTTTTTGCATTAAAGTCTCCTCCAAGTACAAATCGTTTTCCTAATTTACTGAGGAACTCGAGATAATCTTTTTCTTTCATTGAGTGCTTCGGTGGGCAGTAAATACTAGAAATACAGATACAACTACTTTTGGATTTGACAATAACAGCAGTTAAGTGTTTTTTTATATATAAAATTGTTGTGTTTTGTGTAAATTTAATTAGTTTAGTTTTGTGTGAAACAAATTTATTCGAATTAAAAGGGAATCCCCTATTTATGAGAAACCGGGTTGCTCAAAATCACAGATTCCAGGTAAAATAATTTATTTGTATATTTTTTCCAACAAATAGAATTAAACTGTATTTTTTAATTGTAGATATGCTGTCGAAATTACGGACAAGAAAAACAATTCTTCATGAGGATGGGAACGTGTTTGAAAAAATTATTGAAAGAGAAACGGCTTCAATTTTTGATATTGCATACGATCCTAATAAGGCTGGCGAAGAATTTGAACAGGAATTATTACGCTTACAGAAAGAATATAAGGAACAACACGTGAATATTAATGAAGCGACAAAGTGCAATATGTTGAATTCTAGTGATAATGATGAACCGTTCGACGACAGTGACAACGACCCAGACTTCATTATATCCAAAAATGGAAATTCTGATTCCTCTGCTGATTCTTTCGACATAGAATCAATGGCAAAGACTATTGAAGAAAATATTACAAATGATGATAATCATTCCGAAAATCTTTACAGTTCACCCGGATCTTCAACTGAAAATGTCCAAAGAAATCGACAAACCTTAACAAAAACTGTTAGAACAAAATCTAAGAAAGGTAAAGTTAAAAAAAGGGAGTGCAAACCCCTAGAAAAATGTCGTATGAATTGTCAGTCCAAGATAACATACGATAAGCAAAAAATGATATTTGAACAATACTGGAGTCTCATCCTACTCTTCTAAAGCATTATTTGTTTCCGGTTTAATGGAGGTTAAGGAAAAACAACATGCACTTTTAAAGAAAAACCTAAAATCACAACGAAATAGGTCACATAATTGTTTATATAATTTAGAAATTGAAGGGCAAAAGATCCTGGTATGTAAAAAATGTTTCCGTTTCACTTTAGGTGAAACAGAAAGTTTCTTAAAAACTATTGGGAAAAAAAGCTTGTAATATCTGACACAAACAAAATTGTAGACCAACGCGGAGGCTGAAATCCGGTAAATAAATTAACAAATGATAAATTAGAAGAAATTAAAAGTCACATTAATGAATCCTCGGCCTATGAAAGCCACTACACACGCCAGCGGGCTTCTTATAAGTACCTACAGAGTAATTTAACATTGAGTAAAATGATCCAGTTGTACGCGGAGAAATATGAAAATCCAGTTTCGATAACTAAATATTCCGATATTTTTAAAAGTATATTTTTTTTTTATTTTTAGCTGAACACTTTGTAATGTATTATACTTTTAGAAATGGGCTTGTCTTTCAAAAAACCAAAAAGTGACACATGTAGCAAATGCGACACTTACAAAATGCAAATGGATGTAGCGCAGCCTGAGGAAGATAAAGCCGAAATTAGGAAACATCAAGAGATACACCATGAAGCAGCTAACATCGCCTACAAATCTAAAGACGCGGATAAAATTCAGGCCAAAAATTCGTGCTCCAAAATCAAAATATATGCTTTTGATTTGCAACAATGTCTGCCGATACCATTACTACGTTCCAATATTTCGTTTTATAAACGACAGCTTTCGACAGACAATCTTACAGTCCACGATTGTGTGTCCAATAAGCCATATTATTATATGTGGCATGAAGGATTGGCAAAACGAGGTGCGAATGAGATAGCGTCGTGTTTGCTTCAATATCTTCTAGCAGAATCGAGTACAACTGAACATGTTGTCTTATACAGTGATTGCTGCGGCGGCCAAAATAAAAATACTTTAGTCGCTTCAATGTTCAATATTTTTTTGCAGACCGCTGAGAATATCAAAATGATTGACCATAAATTCATGCTTCCCGGACACACACATTTGGAGTGCGACGTGGATCACTCCATCATTGAGAGGACAAAGAAAAAAACTTCTGTTCAAATTCATCATCCACGTGAGTGGTATCAGTTTGTACGAACACCTGGTACCAAACAACAGTTTGAAGTTATTGAGATCGAACAAAACATGTTTCTTGATTTTGGAAAGACAGCGAAAACTAAATTTATGTGGAGGGCAAGTGATCTGGATGGAAACAAATTTAAACGGAGTGACGTTAAATGGTTGCGGTATACAAATAATTTTGGCAAAATTCAATACAAAACCGCTTTGAAGAAAGAAGAACCGTTCAAGGAATTAAATATTTGTCGGCGTGGGATCAATACTCTTAAAATCTCAGATGTTAAAAGTTGTTATGCAACCCCTCAATTGATAAACAGAGAAAAGAAAACAAGATTTACTGGACCAGCTTCATCTCATAAATGAAATGTATCATAATTTCTACAGACAATTAAATGATGGAAGTGCGCCAAATGTTGACCCGGATATAAACTTTGAAGAAGATATCTCGGATGTTTATTCTGAAAATTAAATAACTGAGTAACGTTAATACTGAATTTATGATATTTTTGTTTAATTAATGTTATATTAAAAGTGAATGAAGAAATGAAGAAATGAATTAAATTTTGAAACATTAACTTATGTTTTCTTAAGCTTTAATTATTTTGCACGAACAATTTTAAAGAATAGCTTATATTACTTAAGCTAAAATTTCCGTTGTAGGTAAGAAAAGTGAAAATCGCCTAAGTTATAGAAATGGGCTTTTCAAGGATATAATCAAGTTTTTTTACAGGTTTTATTATATAAATAACTAGATTGTTCTAAAATCATGTTTATAAAATAACTAAAAATTCATTTAAAGTTCCTAATTTTTTCACAAAATATTTACTAATTTCAAACTCCAATTGTGAATATTTGAATAATCGGACTTAAGCGACTTTTGCTTTTTGGTACAGAAATATTCACTGGCCTACTCGTGTCTAACAAATTACGTATTATTGTGGTGCAAAGATACGATTAATACAATTTTTGGCATATTAAATTTATATTTCACAATTATGTTTTAATTTAATAACACAATTTTTATTTTATTTTCACCTAAAATTTATTAAAATGCTAAAATATTGCCAAAAAACATGAAAATTTCATTTTAATTAATGCAACATAAAATGAAAAGAAATTGCGCGTAAAATATAATTAATATCGGATATTCCGATCTTTTCGTCTCTTGACATAATTCGTCTCTGCCTGTAATTGTTCAAAATATACACAAAACCAATATCATTGGTGCGATTTTAGTGCAATGATGGCTGGTCTCCACTTGTATGTTTTTCTCTTGACAAACAAAAAATCTAGTCCATTATTTTTAATTTTCGGCTGGGAAAACGCAATTCGCATGGTTCAAGTTTTTACTTTCCGTTGGAAACTACAATATTTCGAATTTTTCCAGAAATTCCACGGAAATCTGATCTGAATTTTTTATTGTAGTGATAACTGTTGACGCACGGAAAGTTTCTATTAGTTTTTTTAATTTGATTTTCACAGATTGCCCAAGAGAAATGAACTGGTATTACCAAATCATAACAATGCCATCGATCGAATTTTTGGTTCTATTTCAGCGATTCAGCTTCCACAAGAAAATGGAGCGAGAGGTTTTGCCTTTAAGAATATTAACGAAAGTCTTCAATGCTATCATTTCGTCCAAAGTAATTTTCCGCTAAGCACTATCGGCTGTTAACGATTTTATTTTTAATTTTCGGCTGGGGAAACGCAATTCTGGAAACTATATCGAATTTTTCCAGAAATTCCACGGGAAAATGATCTGGATTTTTTTGCTATGACAACTGTTGACATACACAAAGTTTTTACTGGTTTTTCGAATGTTATTTGCTAAGATTTCCAAAAGAAACGAACTGAATTTGTTTCATCAGTGCCATCCAAGTTCAGACATCACACTCTTAAAGCTCTAGATTTTATACAAAGTTTTTAATGATTTTTGGAAAATGGAATTTTCCCAGATTTCTCATGGGAAACTTCAACTGAATTTTGATCCACGCAATCCATGAATACTGTGGAATTTCGGCTGGAACTTTCGGCTAAATTTAACAGAGTGGAGTGTAGCTAGTAATAATTGCTTGGCTGCAATCCTAGAACATTCTGATAATACAATACCCGTATTTTATTTGACAATTTACAATAGCAATTGCACTATTGAATTCCTCAGTAGGAATTCGTCGAATTCCTGCTAAATTGACGGAATTCAAAATCGAATTCATCGTTTAGTTTGCCTACTTTACGCTCAGTGCGCAAGGCTTGGATGGCTTTGTGAAATTTATTATTATTTTGACCATTTATTTGACAATTGAAAGTAAACAAAATATCAATGTTTTATTTGCGAAAAAAATGTATTTCGCCACAACAAAAATCAAAATGCGAATTCCAAACATTGAATTCCATGGCTATTTTATTCGCAGAAAATTGAATTCCAATTTCAATTCCAATTCCTTTCTCAAATAAAATACGACTAATACTTATGTACTAACTCTAAAGTGTAAATCACTTTTTAAAGCAGACACTTGTATTTAACATTTTTATCAAGGTCTTCTTTCTCGAAGATGTAAATTATTTCGGAATGGTCATCCTATGTATTAATTATGTGGTGGAGCAGGGCTAAGTAATTCAAGGAAACATTTTCATTTCGATATATTTTACATTATATTGAAACCGATTATTATCAAAGCAACCTTGATTATTAAAAGCCATAGTCTAGAAACAAAGCTTTTAAGGGAGTTAGAAACGAGGAAAAAACCAAACTTTACATAGTAAAACACATTAAACATATGTGAAATCACTTTTCTTCCTAAGACAAATTTTTAAATGAGAACGTTACAAATTCTTAATTATGATTTCTGAAATTTTTCATGATAGTTTGAATTTCAAAATATAAGAATGTCGTTTAAGTAAATCGGTTTCATTTTCTTGTAATAATTGATTTATTTAAACCAATATTTAAAAGAATTTCCTCACAACAGCGTTCTGGTCAAATTGAAATAAAAGCTTAGTACAAATTGTGTGGTCATTAGGTCAATATACATTACACAGATGGCAGTGATGTCAGAAAAAATTTGGTAAAATCGTACCAAATATTATCTTAGTTTTAAACAACTGGATCGGGTCAGTGCAATCTAAAAGCTTTTCTATTAGTGAAGAAAATATTTATTGCCAAGCATGCAATAAAGAAATAAATTGCCAAAGGGAATCGCAGTTAACGCAACACAGTGGCGTAGTTAACATGGATGGTGTAAATTTGCGTACACCAAAAGACCCGGTCAATATCCCGTTTAATGCAGATCGTCTCGTTAAATCGCTGGCTCGAGATACGATACCACAGGTCCTTTTCGTTTTATTGATCGCAATTGAATTGCTAATTTATCAGTTTGCTCGTTGCAGATTCACCGTGTCCAAATTAATTCCAATGCCCAAAATGTTTCAGGGCGGTATCTTCGTATGTCCAATTTAATGCAGCGTCAATGTTTTTTTTTTCTTTGCGGTATCTTAGAATGTCCAATTTAATGCGGGAGGTAGGTATATAATTTAAACACCATCTTGTTTCAATTTTTACTCAATTTTATTTTCACACTATAATATTCGCACAGGTTATCACCGTTTGATAGTTTTTTCTCGAATGTTGTAGATTTTTTCTTTTGACAAATTTTTCATTTTACAATAATTATTTCTTAATCCAAAAGTGACATCTGACAAAAGAGATTGTAAATACTATGCTGGTTCTAAATTATTAGTACATTATGATTTTACAGTGTTATAAATTTTTAGTACACTAATTTCACAGTGTATATATTATTCTATTACATTATTGTTACAATTATTTTCTAGCTGTCAAATTAAATTGTAAATAAACAAACAAGTGCAAAATAAATTCTAAATAATATTAAAATAGGTAAGTGTACTCAATTATATAATATAAATGCATAAAAAACTAAACAAAATTCTAAAAAATGGTATTCCTTTACAGATATTAACGCAACTAAATTACGTGGAAGATTACGTATTCACGATGTTTGGATTCCCAATCAGCTGTTTGCCGTCAGATAAGTTTTTACATTTATTTGTTGTGATCCAATGATTCTTTGGTTTTTCTTTTGTATTTCAGGTATCAAGGTTGGTTTGTGCATGGCATGAACAGATGGCACCTCGAGCAGATATCGTGGTGTTACCCCAAGAATGAAAACTGTTAAAATTAATAAAAATCCGATAAACGTCCTGCATCGGTGGCCAACTCACTAACCATTCGTTTTTAGGGCGAATTCGTCTTTCTATTGGAATGAAGTAATCCCCCGTTTTTCTCACAGCAAGAACTATTCCCTCCTCTACAATATGACTCCGTTTTTCTTCAATAGAAAGGCGAAGTACTTTTATTTGTATAGCTAATTGATCAACACACAAACATTTACTTGGGAATGCAATCAGGGGATACCAAGGCGAAGATAAAGTTTTACTGCTTGTGACAGATGCAGCTGCTTATATGTTGGAAGCCGCTAAAGACCTACAAATATTTTATCCAAAAATGGAAGATTTGACGTGTTTAGTTCATGGATTAAATCGTGTTGCTAAAGATGTATTACTTTATTTTCAGTGAGTAAACAAATTGATTTCCTCAGTAAAAAAGTTTTTTGAAAGCACATCCAAGAGTGGAACTTAAAATGATATTACCAAAATCATAAAATCATGTTACCAAATACTCCGTTGCCACCTAAACCTGTTATAACTAGAACGGGAACTTGGATTGAAGCTGCTTTATTTTAATTCTTTAATTGCATCGGGTCAAGAAGTTTGTTCTCAAGGTAACACGGCACCCCAACACTTAGGTTATATAAAAGCAGATTTTGTGATACGAGTATTACCAAATATGACTGATATCCCGGGAGATTGCGGCCAACTCGTAACTTTGAAACTTAAGGTAATTTTGAAACGAAATCCTGCGTTTGAGACCTTATTAAATGTATCAACAATTTTGGAAGGCCAACCAACAACATCTATCTATCTCAGCTTTTAAGCTCATATTTAGTGAAAAGCGGCATCAGTTCTCTGTAAATAATGTAGAGAAAATTATTGTGGTTTACTGTAATCCAATAATAATAAAACTTGTTATGTTTCAATTTTTAATTATTTTTTAAATACTAACAAAAATAACCATTGACAGTTAAAGATCAGTTTTACATTTTTTGACGCACAATATGGTTACCACGTTAAATTTTCTTACCAAACTAAAATGTAGTTGCCCCGATGCCATGCCTAATTTGCATATAACATAAATATTTTACTTGCACAAAGATCCGCAGTCCATATGTCATAAGCGGTGTTAAAAAATGGCATTTGTTTTAGGTTCTAGCCAAGAATTTTTAATGGTGCCGAAACCAACACAAAAAGGACTATAAATTTAAAATAAGGTATATTTTATAGCTCACAGATGGCGGAAAGTATCATCTTGTGGATTCAAATCTCCACACTAATTATATCGTACTTAAACCAAAATCTTAAATGCGATAATGAAGTACTAAACAACCAATTAAATTTATGATATAAACTCGTACAGTATTTAAATAATGAATTTACTTTTTACCCCGCATTTCGCATAAAGTAATTACATACAAATTAAAATGTATTTGTATATTGTATGACCAAAAATACAAGATGTGCTGTCAAAAATAAACGTTTTTATTCCAAATGCTCACCGTAAATGATTTATAAACTAATGACTCTATTGAAAATTTCAAACCGGCCCTTCTTTCCAATTAAATTGCACACTCTGTCCGTTTTGTATTGTAATAGTGTAATAATAGCATTACACATTAGAAATTTAGATAATGCTGAACAGCGCATACATAATAAAAATAAAGGCAGCAATGAATGCAGAAGATCAAAAGAAGGTTCACCGTAAAATTGGTTATTTCGTTAAAATTGTATTTTGTTCTATTGTATGTACATAGAACATGCATATAGGGTTTATTGATTGATTTATCGGACACGGATGGCTATACAGATAATTGATCGATTGTCCAAAGCAAATCAAAAATTTATTTTGTAAATGGATGATTAAAACAGTTAAAAAAAAATTTTTAGATCAACGTAATAAAATTTGATATGGAAATAGGAAATTTTTATTTTTCGGTTCATAATGTTAAATCGACCAGATAATTTATTGATGATTTTCATCATTTTGTGTGCGCTTGGGAAAACCATATGGGAGGCATTAAAAAAAAATTTGATTATTTTTTATTCATATTGAATTAAGGTTTATAAATGCTGTTTATTAATAGGCGTCTCAAGCTGATCATAAAATAATACAACTCTATTATCGTGATGAGTGCGTGTTTTAAGAGTTGTGTTGTATATTATAAATCTCGAAATTTGGCAAAATGCGTAATACGTTGTTTATAATATGTTTAATAGTACAGTGAGCCAAACAATATACCATGTCGTTTACATAATATTCGAATATACCTAATTAATATCCATTAAAACTAGTCATCTGTAATCAATCAATCTGAATTATGCAGCCTTTGCTTTTATTGAAGAAACACCAAATTAAAATTGAAAATGAATCGATTAAAGTGCCTTTCCTTGGGTAATTTGGTTCAAAATATTCATACCGTGACAATTATATTCATTTAGGAATATTCATATTTTGTGATAGAATGTGATCGTTAAGAGTAGTTTATTCAAAGTATTGCCCATTGTTATTAGTTATAAATTTTTCCCATCTTTCTGGTAATGCGTGGATGCCACGCCAAAAAACTGTTCTTCTTTTGAGGCAAACCAGTTATTGAGCCATTTTCGTAGGAAGTGAAGTTCTCCTCAGCAAGCCCGTGCCCATCGATGCAAATAAGTGATAATCGGATGGAGCCAAGTCTGGCGAGTAAGCTGCATTTGAAGGTATTTCCCAATTAAGTGCTTCCAACATTTCTTTCATCGGTTTTGCTTTGTGTGATGGTGCATTATCATGAAGCAAAATCACTTTGTATTGCCTTTTATCAAATGATTATCGGTTTAGACGCAAAGCTCAATTCAAATTGATCATTTGTTGTTGGTAGCATTTAGTATTTACAATTTCACCAGGTTTTAGCAGCTCAAAATAAATCACACTCTTCTGATCCTACCAAATACAGAGCATTTTCTTCCGTCCGAAGCCATTTGGCCTAGCAGTCGATATTGATGGTTGTTCTGCATCAACCCAAGACTTTTTGCGCTTTGGATTCTCAAAATAAATCCATTTTTAATCGCCAACCACAATTCGATGGAGAAATAACTTCCTTTTGTTTATGCGGAACCCATTTCCCCAGAATTTGAATCTTTCTCTTGGCTTTTAAACATATGGCGACGGCTTCTCGTGACACATTCAATTGATCCGCGAGTTGTTTTTTGCATTTTAGCGTCATCCTCATCCAATTCACTATCTTCAAACTTTTTCGGTGGTCTTCCAAGTTCTTTGTTTCTCACGTCAAAATACCCACTTTGGAATTTATTAAACCACTCGTAGCATTGTGATTTACCAAGAGCATGCTCACCGTAAGCTTCAACAAGCATTCGATGTGATTCTACAGCTGTTTTGTTCAACTGATAACAAAAAATCAATGATGTCCGCCGATCGTAATATGTAGGCACAAAACTCGATATTTTTAACACGTAAAAAACAAGCATTATTGTATTTATGAAACTTGTATGGTTATGAATTAAATGTTGTTGACAGATGTCAAAAGAAAGCAAAGGCGCCGATGACGCGGTTTGTCGAAAGGTACATTGACAGGTGGCGCCATTTATTGGGGTTCAGGTTTCATAAATACACATGACATATTTCATTGTGGAATAAGACAATATGGCATGTTGCAACGGCATCATTGCCGTGAATGTGAAGGTAAGTAATTATATAGTTATTAGTTTGTTATTCTAATTGGAAAGAAAATTTTACGAATACATTATTCTTAGGCGACTTCAGGTAATGGCATGATAACCAAAATATTCGATATAAATTCGAAACTTAAAGATAAGTACATAATTGACTGGAGATTCAATCGATTTACGACGATCCTGCTTGTTTTGTCGAGGTAAACGGATTGAGGTGTTTTAAACTACCAAACAAATTCGTAGCTTTTTGGGTTTATGTGGGTGGTATCGTCGCTTCATAAAAAACTTCGCGTCGTTACCTGCTCCACTAACTGATTTGACAGAAACACTTAAATTATCTTTATCATCTGCTCCTGTTCTAGCTAATCCTGACTATGGGCGCCCCTTTTTTATTCAATGCGACGCAAGTGCTGTTGGCGTGGGTAGTGTACTTTTCCAACTTGACTCGGATGACGCTGAACACCCCATCGAATTTATCTCTCACAAATTAAATGCTGCGCAACGGAATCCGTAACCCAGCTTGAGTGTTACGCCGCAGTACTTAGCGTCCAAAAGTTTAGACCTTATATCGAAGGTTACCCGTTCACGATCTATACCGATCACGCTAGTCTCCGCTGGTTGATGTCCCAAAAAGACTTATCTGGTTGACTCGCCCGTTGGAGTCTCAAATTGCAAGCGTTTAAATTTGAAATCGGATATCGTAAAGGTTCGGTGAATGTCGTGCCTGATGCCTCGTCTAGGAGTTTTTACAGTGAGCCCACAGATGATTTGGACACATCCTCTAATAATCTTGTCACGGAATTAACACAGAAAAATGGTTTGTCTTTACCTTCTTCTCCGAATTCTATTCAAGGCCTGGTGTCTAGTCTCACCTCATCAAGTGATAATGATGTATTACACATTGACCTTAACTCTTCAGCATTTCAGGACGATGAATACGTACAACAAATCAATCGAGTACAACAGCTAAAAGATTGTGAGCATAATTACGAAATTTGTGATAATAAACTATTGATTTTAACTTCATATGCTCCACGATATTCGTCTACTGATTTGCCTGAATGGAAGTTGGTGATCCCATTATCCTTGACTGAAAAACTAATTGAGTTGGCCCATTCTTCTGCCACTTCTGCTCCCTGGGTATGAAGAAAACAATAGAACTAATTCAGAGACAATTTTTCTGGTCTGATATGACAAAACAATTCAAGCTTTTCATCTCAAATTGTTTGTAGTGCAAAATGAATAAACCTGCTAATTTGATCATGCAACCGATGATGGGTTCGCAAGTTGAGTCTACCAGACCTTCCGAGAAATTGTTTGTTGACTTCCTCGGACCATATCCTCGCTCTAAACGAGGCAATACCTGCATGGTCATTATGTTGGATCATTATTTCGATGTTACTCGCAAGTATACGTGCTTATCTAGATGATCATCACCATAATGAATGGGACTACCATTTACCGGAAATCACTGCGGCATTGAGGAATGTCCAGCATGATGTCACTCATTACTCACCTCATTATACTATATGGTGTTTGGACAACACATGACTTTGAACGGATCCGATTACGCATTGCGCAAGCTATTGTCGTCTCAGGATGATAATGAACTTATATGTTGTCTAAAAATACTCGGTTAAATTTAATTCGTGACCAGATAATCCACTACCTGAAGGTGGCACATGAAAAATCATCTTATCGGTACAACCTTCGTAGTAAACATCGAGCTTTCAATCCTGATCAACCCGTCTTTGTTAGATGTTTTGCTCAAAGTAGCGCGAGTTACGTTATCGCAACAACATCCTGTATTTAATTTCATTTAAACTAAATTATATTAAATTACTATTTTGTTCCCATCATTTATTATAACGTAAGCTAAATTCTTTAATGATAATTTTATTTGATACATTAATATACAATTCTTAGAATTATAATTATAATTAATTATTTGTTAACGTAGCACTTCTAAATACCATGTAAATCATTTTTCCATATATGATAGGTTAGTTTTTCACGAACCTTCTAATAAAGAACATTAAAAATATATTAAATAGTTTTCTTTACCAAGTGATAATACTTAACTGGCGCAGTTGATAGGATTGATATTTTTAAATATCAATATATAAAAATAAAAGTATTTATCGTAAATTTTAAAAATAATATACAAAAATAACAATAATAATATATACATAATATAAAGTAAACCAAAAAGTATATAACAAAATAAAATAATATAATAAAGTAGAAGTATATAAACGTAGATAACGAAAAAGTAAATAAGTGAAAGAGAATAAAATAATTTAAAACAAAAGTGTGTGGAAACTTTTAAACGAAAATTTCGTTTACTGTGATATAAATTGTGAAAATTTTCTATCCTAATCTATATATATATAGAAAAATATCAAGAAAATTTATTCAAGTGCATCGCATAAAAGTGAAAAAAGTAAAAATCATAAACAGAAAATAACTATAGTTGTGGTATTCAATTCACAAAAATTTCAACATCAACGGCATATTGGTGTTTAAATATTATTGACGTCACAACGGGGCGATGAACAACTGGTATTGGGCAATAATCGGCAGTTTGGTCTGGTAAGTCTTTGTTATATTCGCTATCCTTTATATAGTTATTTCCTTTTATGTTCCCACCTTTTAAAAAACTTGGTAAATTGAAGAATTCGTGTATCACTCAACCAAAACATACCGCGGATTACGGTATAAGTTTAGAACATATTAAAATTAAAAGTAATAATTTAGTATCATTTAAATTAAATTCACTCAAAATGAATCCAGACGCGAATAACGCGATTTTTAATCACTTGCGTATACCCGACGCAATTAAGGATTTACCTCGATTCGAGGGAAATACTAGAAGTCTGTATGACTTTATCGACAATGTCGAAGAAATTCTTAGTTTAATGAAGGATATTGAAGGTACAAGTTACGCTAAAATTATATTAAGGGCAATACGGAATAAGATAGTTGGACCAGCCAACGACGTCTTAAACATGTACGGGACTCCACTGACATGGACTGATATAAAAAATAATTTAACGACTCACTATTCCGATAAAAGAAATGAAACTAGTTTAATTAAAGATTTACATTCTATGACCCAAATAAATGAAACAGTTGAAAGTTTTTATTCTAAAATAATAGATATATATTCTACAATAATAAACCATATTAAAATCCATGAAACAGATAATAACGTTGTTAAATCTAAACAAACACTCTATGAGCAAATGTGTCTAAACACATTCCTATCTGGCCTTAAGGAACCTTTAGGGTCAATCATAAGGGCAATGCGACCCAGTTCACTAGCAGAAGCATTTAGCTATTGTTTGCGAGAACAAAATATCAACTATATGAAAAATAATAAAATTCACATAGTTAATAACCAACCATTCAAACTTCACGGAAATGTTGGTTCAATCTCAAAGCCACAAAATAACCCACATCTGAGACAGAATATTTCATATAACCAAATACCAACTAGGAATATTTCACCTAATTTTAACTTCAGGACACCTTCAAATAATTTTTACAACCAATCTCCAAATAATTTTAATTATCCAAGACCACCTCAAAATTTTAATAATTTTAGAACCCCACAAAATTCCAATCACAAAACCTTTCAACAATATTATAAACCTCAACAATATTCAAACCAGTTTACAAAACCCAATTATCCAAAACCAGAACCAATGGATATATCAAGTGGACATTCAAAATATAGATCCCCTAATCAATATCAAGCAAATAGAACAATTCAACCCACTAACCAGCCAAGATTTGTATCGGAAGAACTATTTAATATTGAGGGCGAATCAAATGATTCTGTGACAGATACAACAGAATTAGATTATTTAGAATCTCAAGAAGATTATTTAGAACCTCAACAAGAAATCGAAATAGACGAGGAAAATTTTCGTTTAATCGCCTCGGAGAACAAATCGGATATTTAGACATAAATAATAATAATACTAATAAAGACCATCTTCTTCCTTACATTCATATTAGGAACGGTAATAAAAATTTAAAATTTCTTATTGACACAGGTAGTTCAAAATCTTTTGTAAACCCAATTTTAATCGACGAAAAAGACTTTATTGTTATTGACCCTATAGAAATTACGACTATATTTAATAAACAGAACATAGACAAAAAACTTGTTATACCTGGACTTAAAGAATTTAGAACAAACGAAAATTTGACCTTTTATCTCTTTAAATTCCATAATTACTTTGACGGATTAATAGGTACAGAAATGATGCAACAATTAAAAATTCGACTCAATTTCATAGACAATTATTTAGAAACTGATACAGTTAAGATCCCATTACTTTCAAAGCCTTGTTTAATGTCAAAAACATATGAAATTCCCCCACACTCTAAATTAATTACACGACTACCAGTAGACTTAGAAAACGGAGACTTCTATTTAAAACCAACTATAATCACGGACGAAATACAAATTTCTGAAGGACTATACGGTAGTATAGTAACAAAACAACGAATCTAGGGAAGATTTCATTAAGAACCATTCTAAAAATTATGATGATTTATGCAGGTTAGCACATAATATTAGCTTAGTAAATAAAACGAGAAACATAGAAAATTTAAATGAAAATAGAGTAGAACCAGAAAATTATGAAGTAGGTGAAGAGATTTATGAATTAGAAAACCGTAGAAATAAGTTAGCACCTAGGTTTATGAAACATATAGTTGTAAGTGATAATAAAGTAACAGTAACGACGGACAAAAGAAAGGTTCATAAGCAAAAGATAAAAAATAAACGCAATACTTAATTTATTTTCAGGACACTTAAACTTCAAAGTACGGTACAGCAAAAAATAGAAATTCATGACTTGAATAACAACAACGGACTTTTACCCCTAAAATTAGGAAATGCAAGAATAATAACGAGTTATTCGAAACTGCTTCACATAATCAACCTAACAGAGTATGACATAAATTTAAATTTAATAACAAGAAATATTGACTACTTTCACAATCAATCAATATTTTGAACAAATACTATTCAACATGGACATGTTGAGTGAACATTTGAATGATATTTCCGAATCATTACTTTTAGCCAAACTCGGGATCATATCTAAACATATCTTACACCCAACCGAAATCAATTACGTTTCCGTTATGTTAAGAGAACAAAGTGTTAATGTTTTTTCCGACGAAAACATTTACGAATTCCTCGAACTTCAAGCTTACTATAACCATACTAATATAATTTTTATTATTAAAATACCAATATTTCACCCAAATTCATTTTCTTTTTACCATTTAAAAGAATTACCAATTAACAATTCCTACACTATCCAAATTAAAACCCCGTTCCTTTTATTAAGTGAATATTTTCAACAATATGTGAATAAACCATGCCTCACCATCGAAAAGATAAGATATTGCCAAAAAGAATCCATTCAACCGAACACAGTAAATGGATGCGTCCCAAATATCATCAATAATCAACCAGCAAATTGCACCTTAATAACCAATACAGACATCGGTGACACAATAGAAATGTTTGAACCCGAACACCTGCTTATCATATCGCAAAATGAAGTTGCTATAGAAACATCGTGTGGTACCAACATAAAACACAAATCATTGAAAGGAATATTATTAATTCATTTCAAAAACTGTTCAATTTCCATAAATGGCTTCGAATACAAAAGCAGAACTCCAATATATTGGGACACGATAGAAATAATTTCAACAATATACAACGACATTCAACATCTTGAGATAGTTGAAAAACCCAACTTTCAAAAACTGAATAATTGGACATTGGAAAATTTGAAGGAAATAATTGTATTGAAACAGACCACTAATGAATCATTTAAATCTTTAATTGCAGGATTTACTATTCTTCTAATAATCATATTTTATATAATTTATAAGATTGTCAACCAATTCAATTTAATGCAATGTAGGAAGAATCCAATCCAGCAAGATGAACCCACGGTTACAGCTACAACCAATGACACCACAAACCCAGCGACCTTATGGCCGTCGCTTCACTCTTAGAGGGGAGGAGTTACGTTATCGCAACAACATCCTGTATTTAATTTCATTTAAACTAAATTATATTAAATTACTATTTTGTTCCCATCATTTATTATAACGTAAGCTAAATTCTTTAATGATAATTTTATTTGATACATTAATATACAATTCTTAGAATTATAATTATAATTAATTATTTGTTAACGTAGCACTTCTAAATACCATGTAAATCATTTTTCCATATATGATAGGTTAGTTTTTCACGAACCTTCTAATAAAGAACATTAAAAATATATTAAATAGTTTTCTTTACCAAGTGATAATACTTAACTCGCGCCTGATAGATTCTCAGCCAAATTGGCTGCTAAATTTGTTCCCGCGACTATAATTGCTAAATTAGGAAATACTGCGTATAGCGTTAAAGATCTGAATGGAAAACCGTACCGGCACATACCATGCCAAAGATATCCGAGCTTAATTTGTGTTTTTACTTTATGCCTGGCTTGAGACCTTATCTCGAGTGTGGGTCGTCCCCACGTTTGTTACGACTGGCATACGTCTCCATGAAAATTTCAGTTTTTTAGACATTGCTAGACTTTGGTTACAACTTTAAATGTTTGTCGCACATCTATTAGTATAAGCGGTAAGAAAAATATAAAACCTTTGAACTATGTCTGCAACGGGAGTAACTCGAATCCTGTACAATAAAAGCCCCCAAAAAAATCTCGAGAAATATAAATTAAAGTGCCAGAAGGCACCATAAGATTTTTGTTAAATACGATCAACTACAATTTGATAGCAAAATAATGCTACATTATTTTTTTTCATCCTTGTGCGGGGAAGACCAATGCTAATCAATGCTAATCATTCAAAATAATTTTTCAAAAATTTGTTATAATTAAAAGCTTCATTGTTTTTTGGGATTTTTTTGTTTGAGATATTGAGGGGTAATCCATCTACAACGTTGATGAACCAATTTCCCGGGTGTTAAATATGAAAATTTTAAAATTTCAAGGTTTTGGGGTGACTGACATAGGAATCTTTTGAACTGCTAAATTCAAAAAATTATACAAACTATTACCGAAACCAATTTTTATCGGCAACCAAGCCCTTTTTAGGGGTTAAAACCACCTCCTAATTTAACCTGAAAAACGCTTTTTTCGATACATCTCGGTTTCTACTCCACTTTTTTTTTGATAAAACGAATTGCTAATTATTCTTGATAAAAAGTACAATTAATCCATAGTAAATTAAATTGTTGAGGGTTGCATTTCTATTTTTTTAGGGGATGAAATTACGTTTTTTTCGCAAATAAAGGGGTAATTTTAATCCGTAAAGGGCTTGGTTGCCTACAAAAAAAAATGGTTTCGGTAATGTTTTTCAATGTCTCACAGAGTACTACAACTTAGAATAGTTTTTATAATTTTTTGAATTTGACAGTTCAAAAGGTTTCCAATTTCCATTTTGTTCTGGATTATCATTTATTTCTTGTTTTTTCTGAATTTGTTTTCTGGATTTTGTTTTCAGTTTTTTTCTTTCTGGATAAGGTAGAAAAAGTTTGCAGGGGCACACCATTTGCCTGAAAAATTTAGTCTGGAATTTTAAAATCGAGAATAATAAAACAGTTAAAATCAAAAAACGAAAAAATCGAGGAATTATCAAAAAAAAAAAATCAGGAAAAAATGTATTTTGTTTTATACTACAAAGAAATTTAATGTTTACATGACTGATTTCAGTCCGGAAAATGAATCCTTACGGTTTAGAAAATGAGTGCATTTATATAAACTTTCCAAGGTAACGATATTTTAACAACAGGTAGAAAGGCATAGCATTTAGTAGGGTAGCAAATTACAATGTAAGTTTGTACACGCTTTGTGGTTACTCTATTGTTACATTGGGCACTTTCCGGTGCCAACGGTTGGCAACATGTTGACTAAAATTAATATTTGGTTTTCTGAGGGCCTTCGATTTATCGAAAAATTCATGGCAACGTGATAGATCAAATGTCATTTTTTCCATCAGTTCATTTTTAGTGCCAACAGGTTACAGAACCGGAAAGCGCCGAATATAAAGTTTATGAACACGCAAAAACATGAGCTCGAAGTACAAGAAAACCAATGCACATTTGAATAAAAATTCATAAAGTTACCCTAGTTTATTTTGTTTATCAATTTATTTTTTCAAGAAAAAAATAAATTTATAAACAAAATAAACTAGGGTAACTAGATAATGATCAATTCGTGTTTAGGTGGTGTAAATGTGGATATTGAGATAAATGTCTTGCTAAATAGTAAGAAATGGGTTGAACGTATGAATGAGATTCTCATAACAAATGAAATAAATGATGCAAACCAACTTGAGTGTGAAATAGAGAGAGTTAATGAAATGTGCAGTTTTGAAATAAGAGCGAATGAAATTAAAGTAAACGGTTGGTGGAATATGGAGATTCAGTATTGGCATGAAAGGAAACGGATAGCTTTGCGTGAATTTAACAGGTGTATTTGTCGTGATTGTAGGCGAAATTATGAATAGGTAAATTGAAAATTGAAAAAGGCTATTCGTATAGCAAAAAGGAGAAGTTGGCGGAACTTTGTGTCAAAAATGACATACAGAACCACAACTAAAGATGTATGGAATAAATTTAATAGAGTGAGAGGTAAAATGAGAAAGAAACGTTGTAATGGATGATCCTGAAAAAGGAAATCAATTCTTATAAACGATAACGGATGTTCAGAATAATGTATAGGTGATAGTAATGATTGGGTGTTACTTGAAGAGGTTGGTGAAAATTTGAATGAAATGTGTGTGCAATTCGAATGGAATGAGTTCCTGAGGGTCTTAGAAACGGCAAAATCTATGACCCTAGAAATAAATAGAGTGAGTTATAAAATGATTGGGCTGTTGAGCGTTGAAGCAAAGGAAATCTTGCTTCGAATTCTCAATAGGGTATGGATGAGTGTTCAGATACCGGAAAGATGGAAGGATTGCAGAGTGGTTTCAATTCCCAAAAGAGATCGCGACACAAATCTGGCAACAAACTATAGAGGAATATGTACGTTGAATGTTTTTATTAAAATGGATGAAAGGCAGGTTTGAAAAGTTTATGAATGAAAATAGTTTATTGCCAGAGACCACTTTTGGTTTACGACGTAACCATTCTGCAAACGAATGTGTGGAAAAATTTGTGTGGGAAGTACGAAAGGAAAATAAGTTTGTAGTGGCCGTATTTCTGGATATTGAAAGAGTGTATGATTATGTGGTTCCAGGGAAACAATATCAGGTTCTTTTGAACCTGGGATTTCCTGGGAAAATTTGTAAATTGGTTTATGAATTTATGAGTGAGCGTAAGTTTTTTTTGTGTGGAAGAGGTTATAGATTGGAGGGAGCGGTGAATATTGGGTTCCCTCAAGGGAGCAAAATTTCTCCGACCCTCTTCAATCTGTACACGAGCTCAATACATAGGTATAATGATGCCCCCGGCATAGTTATCTTGCAATTTGCAGATGGCTTTGTACTAATCGGCAAGGGCAAAACTATCGGCGAGACCTTAAATCGAGCTCAGGAATGTGTGCTTCAGGTAACACAATGTTTGAATGATTTAAATCTGCGGGTGAATTCGAGAAAATGTAATAGTATGGCATTTAGAATGAATCAAAGAATTGATGTGGGTATCTACGATGAGCAAGATGATGAGATAATTGAGTATTCAAGATTGACTAGGTATTTGGGAATCTGGATCGAAAATCGATTGAGTTTTAAGGTACACATGGAAAAATTAGCCGATAATTGTAAGAGCAGATTAAATGTGATCAATTATAAGAGGGAATGGATCACCGTGCGAGAGACTGTGCGAATGTTGACCAAAGATAATGTGTTAGTGAATGAGATAAAAATAAGATTGGAAGGAAGAACGGATTACCAAAAAACGGAACGGTCGAAAATAATGGCGGAAAATATGAATATATTTTCCAAAATTAGACAAGTGGTTCCAAAAGATCCTCCCGAAAATCTTGCTGTGGGCTTGAATTTTGGAGGCATAACAAACGCGATGATGAATGAGTTATCGGTTAAGAGAGAATTTCGAAGAATGCAACTGAATTATTTTGTACATGTGGAAGTATATACAGATGCTAGTGTTAATGACGATCGAGTGGGTGTAGGAATTTACATTCCGGCAATGAAAAAAGAGAAAATGTTAAGATTGAATGGTAGCATCTGCATAATGAATGCAGAATTGATTGGAATTGTGGAAGGAATCAAGTTGGCAATGAATGAAGGGAGGAGGAGGAGGGTATTTTCATTCTCCGATTCCCTGAGTGGTTTATAATTAATAAAACAGGGAGGGGGTACTCATCAGGGCAGTGTGTTTGTGGAAATGATGTATGAGTACCTTCAATCTTGTGGGAGTGAGGTGATTCTACAATGGATACCTTCACACCTACAGATTGAAGTTAATGAAAGAGCCAATATGCTTGCCAAAAGGGGTTATATGCTTGAGGATATACCAGATTATGAATTCATGGATGCAAGAGATGTACTTCGGATGTTTCAGAAGAATCTATGGAGAAAATGGGAGAATGAATTTATGGAAAGGAGTAGGGTAAAAGGAAAGAATTACTTTGAATGGTGTAGTGCTCCTTTGAGGAAACCATTTTTAAAGGAAATCAAAGGAGACACTACAATGATACGAACGATGGAACGGGTGAGATTGAATCATGGTAATTGGAAAGAGAGCTTAAAGAAACGTCATTTGAGAGAGGATGATTTATGTGAAAGCTGTTTGGTTGTGGAGGACATCGAACATTTAATTCTAAAATGTTCCAAATTTAACGCCGAACTGCGCAATAAGGTTTACGTAATAGAAAAGTTAATGTTAAATCTAAACAAAGATCTCAAAAACTTACAGCGAGAAAATAAGGAGTTAAAAGATGCTCTAAATGCAGTAAAGTCTGAGAAAGAAACCACTATGGTTATGTATGAAACAGACGAGGGAGAACTCAATAGAAAAACGGAATGGATTTTGAACCGTAACAAAAAAAAAAATAGGAAATGTAAGATGAGTAAATCACCACAGATTTCACCCGAATCGAAACAATCAGTTGAGCAGCTTCCACCTGGAAGTAGGCACGTGCAACAGGAGGATAATAATAATGAAGTAATAATGTACAACTGGAGAAAAAAGTGCCACGGCCACCTCCAGTAATAATATCTAATTGCAATAATTATCAGAGTATTAGAAACATCATGAACAACAATCATATAAAATTTCAAGGTACAGCGTTAAATAGTGGTGATATCAAAATAAATGTCACAGACGGTGATAGCTATAGAAAGCTAACAGGAGCTCTTAATGAAGAAAAGACAACATGGTATTCCTATGAAGATAAGCAGACAAGGCCAAACCAAAGTCATTGCTAAGAAGCTACACGCTTAGATATAAAAGAGTAACTTTTGGAGAAAAAATACAAAATTAAAGAAGTTTCACAGCTGATAAAAAGAGGTAACAAAACACCTCTTCCATTATATATGTTGTCTTTTGAAAGAACAGAAGACATTAAAAATATTTATGCAATCAGCGAAATTCTCCATATGAAAGTGCAAATAGAAGAAGTTAAAAAATCTAAACTGATCTTCTAGTGCTAAAAGTTCCAAGTCTTCGGACACACGAAAAACTTTTGTAATAAGGAACCCAGATGCGTGAAATGTGTAGGAAAACACCGTACGGCTGAATGTACGAAACCAAAAGACACCCCACCAAAATGTGTCAACTGTGGAGAGGCACACCCAACCAACTACAGAGGTTGCATTGTTATAAAAGAGCTGCAAAGAATTCGCAACAAAACAAGGGAAACTTCAATAAGTACCAGGCCAGAAATTAACTCAGCCTCAATAAGAATATCTACAAATTTAAGGCCACACCAAACATTAAACCAGCTATCAAGAACTAATCCAAATATAACATTTTCTGATGTACTATCTATTGGAAGTTCGAGAAGACAACATAGTCTTCTTTTAGTTAATGATTCAAATAATAACCAAACTAATAAAATACTACAAGATATTCTTGACAGATTTAGTTCACAACAAGAAAAGCAAGAAAAAGCCCTTTTATCAATCCTACAAAGGTTCATCCTACTCGAAAACCATGGCAAGTAATTTAAAAATTCTTGCATGGAACTGCAATGGTATATTGCAACGTCAAAATGAAATACAACTATTTCTTGATTTAGAATAAATAGATATATGTTTATTATCTGAAGCACACCTTACTACTCAAAGTCATATAAAAATCCGTGGCTACGAAGTTCGCTCAGCAGTTCATTCTGATAATAATGCACGAGGGGGCAGTGCCGTGATTATAAAAAAAAGATATTAAATACCATCTGCAACAAAAACTTGAAAGTGATGAAATACAAGCAATTAGCGTTAATACCCGCAACCATAAGAAAACAATATTAAAATAAATTAGGGCATAAATTGTGGCTCAACGGTTAAGTATTGTTCCTTTGTTTACGTTAAGTTGGCATTTATTACTTTGGTTGGTTTTTTGTTTCTTTTCGTTTTAGATTTCCAGTAATCCGGTTCGGTTTGGACGAAGCGTTCCTTATATTTATTTGTAAGTATTGCGCATCAATCACGTCGCGTCGTGTTTACACTTGAGTGTAATGTCGTTTAACAACCTCAATGTTGTTTTAAAATCTATGTTAGTCGATAGGTCTTTGTTAAATGTAGCTAGTTTCAACGTGCAAAGTTTAGTCCCAAATATTGACGAGATTCGTCACATTTTTAATGGTGCTTCAGTGGACATTCTTTGTTTCTCTGAGACATTTTTAAATCCGAATATCCCTAATTCAGCGTTGGCCATCAAAGGTTATAATATATTTAGGAAAGATAGAGCGGTACCTCCCCTTAATTATGGTGGTTTATGTATGTTTGTAGGAGATTACATTAAGGCTAGATTAGTTACCATACCTTCTTCCATTTCATTTCAGAATTGTTAGTATCGGATTTAGAGTTTTTATTTGTCAATGTTTTCATTAATGGTCGTAAAATATTATTCGGTGCCATCTATAACCCACCAAAAACTAGTAAGAGATCGTATGCCCAATTTAAAAAATCACTTGTAGACTTAGAAAGTTTATTTAGTTATTTCTCTTGTAGATTCGATGAAATGTATATATCAGGTGACTTTAATTTCGATATACTCCAAAATTCCGGCTTCCCTCGGGATTATTTGAATCTTTTAAAGGGTCTTAATTTATCCGTACACAACACTGTGGCGCCTACGTTTTCTTATCCAACCACTAGCGGGGCCTCTTATTCCATTATTGATCATATCATATCTTTTACTAATAACTCTATTTGTTTTTTCAATCAGTTGTCTCTCGGTATGGGATCCCATCATGATCTCTTAGTTTTTTCTGTAAACTCCTACTCTCCACTTAAACCTAAGAGTTTTAGCTTTAGAGATTTTTCTAGTATAGACAATTCCCGCCTTTACTTAGTTTGTAACTCAGTTCTTTGTGAGGATAATTTTTGCTTTAGTTCTGCAACTAGCCAAATAGAATTTTTCAACTCGGATATTAGTTTGGTGTTTAATAGTTGCGTTCCGCTTAAAAAGGTTACTTGCAAAGCAAAATCTCCGCCTTGGTTGTCTCAGGAAATTTCGAATGCCATAAATATTAGAGTTAGTAAATATCGTATATGGAAAAGGTGTCCTAATAGTCAGTCTCATTTAGATTACAAGCAGGCTCGTAACAGAGTTGTAGGGTTAATTCGAATTGCTAAACGTAATTTTTTCAAGGACAAATTAGACTCCTCTCTTCCTCCAAAGGTTTTCTGGCGTAATGTTCGTAATTTAGGCCTAGGCAGATGCAAGATTAGTTCAAGTGGGGATTTCAAACCCAATGAAATTAATAGTTACTTTTGCTCTAGTCTGAACTCGGGCAGTAGTTCCGTCGATTTGTTATCTAACGCATCCTCTAATTCGTTTTCGTTTTCAAATATTTCTCTCGAGGATTTACAATCTGCTATTTGGAAGGTTAAATGGGAATCTTCTGGTCTGGATAACGTCAATTTAAAATTCGTTAAGGTAGTTTTCCCTTTCGTCTCAAAATACTTGTTACATATCTTCAATTTTATTCTCACGTCCTCTTTCTATCCAGATCAGTGGAAGCTAAGTAAAATAATCCCGATCCCAAAGATCAGTAATCCTTTAGAGCTATCCCATTTTCGGCCAATTAGCATTTTAGGTTCTCTCTCTAAGGCTTTCGAGATTGTTGTTAAAAATCAAATTCAATCGCATTTACATAGCAATAGTTTAATTAGTTGCTTCCAATCTGGGTTTAGAAAATTTCATAGCACTTCTACTGCGTTATTAAATGTATACATATGATGATATTAGGCGTAATATGAATAATAGGGAATTAACTTCTTTAAGTTTGTTAGATTTTTCTAAGGCCTTTGATTCTACTAATCACAGAATTCTTTTTAATAAACTCTTATTTCAGTTAAGATTTTCGCTTTCTGCTGCAAAATTGATTTTTAACTATCTTTTTAATCGTTCTCATGCAGTTTTTTTCGACAATTCCTTGTCTGATTTCCGTCCTGTTATAAAATTTAAAAACACCTCACATTCATTTCTTTTTGTCTATATTTTTAATTTCCTTAATTTTGTATTTTATTTATTAATTAATTTTATTATATAATATTTAATTTAATTTATGATACATTTATTTAATATTTTAATTATTAATCACCACCATATTATGTATTGTGTGATACAATTTGTTTACCACCGCGCATAGCGCGTGTGCGCCTGTTGCCAAATCCGAGACGAGACTGTTTACCAATTTTGATTTTATTTATTTTGTTTTGTGTTTTTGTATTATTTTTTGTGTTGTCGCTCTGTTGGTATACCTAAGAAATGAACGGTGCGTTTCTTTGTTTTCTCAAACGAACTAATTGTGTGGCGGAGAGTAAATAAAAACGAATGTATGTGTGAGCAAATAATTAAGCCGCCACACTGTAATTTCCGGCGTGCCTCAGGGCTCAGTGATGGGTCCTCTATTATTTTCTATGTACATAAATGACATAGAATCAAAGATGATTCAATGCTTGTACCAGGTTTATTTTTGGTATTAGGAAGTTCGACCATATTTCTGCCTACTCTAGCCTTGTTTTAGAATGTAGTTTATCTATTTTTTGCGAATTTCGCGTTTGTCTTTTTATTTTTAAACTTCTCAAAGCTAAGGAGCCTTGTTATCTATATAGGAAAATTATTACTGTATAAATGGTACAATTCCATTATATTCCTGTGGCTTTTATCACAATTAATATTGAAACACAATTTTTATTTTATTTTTATAAGTAGTTAATAGTCAATTAGGAACTGAAGAAGGACGAACGTCCGAAACCGGTATTCCGAGAATTTAAATAATTTATTGTCACATTAATGAAAGTTAAAACTATATAACAATTTTGTGTGTATTTTCATAATGTAAAAATTTTTTAATGTGTTATTTATTTATTGTTTTAAATACATCGACAAATTAAAGAATACAATACGTAAATTATAAAAATAAAATAAAAATTGTGTTTCAATAGGAAAATTATGTTTTGTAGGTTTCATTCCTCTAACTTCCGCCTAATTCCGGCTAAAAATTGTTGTAGGTCGTTAAACATGTCATTTTATGTTAGGGGTGATTCTCTTTGGAATTCAATTCCATTGGAAATTAAGAGATTAGGATCGGCAAAATTATTTAGGTCAAAATTTTTGGAGTGGGGTGATTGATGGGCAATACGTAGTTTTCTTAATTTATTTTTATTAACTATGTTATTTTTGTTAATTTTTAATATTATTTCACCTCGTGCTGTACATTTTATTGTAAATGAGCTACTGCTCAAAATAGAATGTGTAAGGATGAGGTGGAAATTGTTTGAAAAAATTTAAGAGGTTTTAATGCCTAATGGAAGCAACTTCATTATTTTTTTTTTTTTTGTGTCGATTGCTTTGTTTCCATGTTTGTTTTTCTTTTTAATACTAAATTATTTATAAAATACTATAAATAAATAAATAAATAAAATAAGTTAGTGGTATCCGCATACATTGCCCACCTAAATATAACATCAAAGAGAATGCTTATACTCAGTTCTTCAAGCAGCTCGGTGGAAATTTCTTAATCGGGGGTGACTTCAACGCTAAACATACTGGCTGGGGATCAACACTAACCGCAACTAAAGGGAAAGAGCTTCATCAAGCAATAATTAAATACAACTGCAACTGGCATTCTACTGGAAAACCAACTTATTGGCCCAGTGATAAAAATAAAACACCAGACCTAATTGACTTCTTTATAACAAGAAAAATCCCGGTTGATTATATACAAGTGCAGGAAGGACTGAACTCCACATCTGACCACTCCTCTATTTTAATGATAATAAGGATACAATAATTACTAATGATAAACAGCCACTGTTAACAAATAAATATACTGATTGGAAAAAGTTCAGGAATGAACTAAACAATAGCATCATTTTAAACACACAACTTTCTTCAGAAGAAACATTAGAACAGGAGGTGGAAAATTAATAATACAACAAACAAAAAAATAGCTGGAAAATGCTATCCAATGGAAATTAAATCATTAGTTATAGAGAAGAGAATTACCCGAAGGGAATGGCAACGTATACGAGACTCAACCGTCAGAAATAGGTTAAATAATTTAACACAACGAATGCTTAGGGAAATACGGGAATTTAAAAATACATCAATAAATTCATACCTACAATCTCTCACCTATGATAAAGGTAGCGATTACTCATTGTGGAAAGCAACCAAATATTTGAAAAGGCCAGTTATGCATATACCACCAATAAGAACAAATAATGGTCACCTGGCTAAGAGCAAAGAAGAAAAAGCAGAAAATTCGCAGATCATCTCGAGCGTACCTTTCAGCCAAATTTAACAACACTTAACCAATAGGATATACTGTTCGAAAACAAAACAACTATCCTGAGACAGGAAATTCCATTAACTAATGCTAAAGAAGTTAAACAAGAAATAAAGAACCATGTAGTACTTAAAAAATCACCAGGATATGACCTGATAACTGGAGAGATTCTAAAACATTTACCTAATAAAGGTATTAAAAAAAATATCGGACATAATTAATGCTTCCTTCAGTCTCCGTTATGTCCCTCTATCTTGGAAATTTGCGGAACTGACAATGATACCTAAGCCAGGTAAGCCACCAAGTGAACTGACCCCTTACAGGCCAATATCACTTCTTCCAACTATGTGAAAACTATTTGAGAGATTGTTATTAAAACGAATTAAACCAGAAGTTGTAAAATCCGGAGCTGTTCCGTTCCATCAGTTTGGATTTAGAGAGGATCACTCCATAATCGGCCAAGTCCATAGAATAACAGATATAATAGTCTGGCTAGATGGCTTAATATTTAAATTGGAGAAAACTCTGCCATTTCTGCCATTTGAGTATTGCGAACTGCTAAAGTCATACCTGAAAAGGAGATATTTTAGAGTTAAACAGGAAGGAGTTTACTCCAGTATTAAAGAAGCTAAAGCAGGAGTCCCGCAGGGGAGTGTCTTAGGGCCTTTCCTTTTCGTGCTGTTTACTAGCGACATACCGCAGACGAGCAATACAACTATCGCCACGTTTGCAGATGACACTGCAATTCTAGCTGTTGGTGACACAATCGGTGAAGTCACATTCAAACTACAAATAGCCGTAAATAATATACAAGATTCGCTAGCTAAGTAGAGAATTAAAGTGAATGAGTCGAAGTCTACTCACATTAACTTCACTAATAGATCAATAGAACCTGTGACTCTTAATAATATCCCTGTACCACATGCTAATCAAGCAAAATACCTTGGTATGAACCTTGATGCAAAGTTAAGATCTTTAGTTAAAATATAGAAAAATGTACTGGTTAATTGAAAGAAACTCCATTCATAATAAACTTGTGCTTTATAAACAAGTACTCGAGCCGGTCTGAACATCTGGTATTCAACTATGGGGATGCACCAAAATCAGCAATCAACAGATAGTTCAACGATTTCAAAATAAAGTTCTCAGAGGAATTGTAAATGCCCCTTGGTACACTCGTAATAGTGACCTTCACAGAGATCTCGGAATAGACACAGTCGCAAGTGAAATAAAAAAATGTGCACAAAAACACCAGGAGAGGCTCCATCATCACCCTAACATCGAAGCTGCAAGACTACTTCATCAAGAGGGTATAATAAGAAGACTCAAAAGACCAAAACCTTTTGAGTTACCTGAATAGTTCGCACAATGCAACATCAACCAAAACAACACTTTATGGAAAGAACACATATGTACCTATGAGTGCTTTATTATTATATTGACAGAGTCAAACGCTGTTAGTCAAAAATGACTAGTTACTTTGTAAAAAATTGTATTGTTATCATAAATAAAATATTAAAAAAAAAAAAAAAAAATTGAAATAACTCCAGTATACCCCCATTTCCTTCTCCGCCCGCAACGCCGCTTCGCCCGTATTTTACTAGCCTTTATAGCCACAATAGGCGGGTAATTGTATTTAGGATACATGATCTACAGCAAGATTTAAAAAAATTAAAACTCCAGTGGTATTACCAAATAATATCACGAGTTCCGATGGAATTATTATTTTCTGGGTTCTAGGATAAATACCAGAGTACAAAAATTACGGTGGAGAAATAATTTCCACTCCACCGGAACTGTATAAGGACCTGTATATTTCTACTAAAACTCCATCAAAAAATGTACGCCGAGCAGTGACATTCATAACTAAGGTTTACTCGCCGCTGTGGCTTGAAGTTAATCATCATAATAAGTGCATCTGTTTGGCCAAAAACATATTTTTTAATTCATAAAATCTTGTCGTTATTTACAGGTAGATGAGCCAAATTTGCTGAAAATTGCTCAAGACACAGTAAAAAATTAACTGTGGTAATTGGATTTATAAGAAAGTTTAAAGTCCCAAAAATAAATTTTAAAGCTACAGATTACGCGAAAATCATAGATCGGAATGTCAATATAACCGAGCCCCCGCTTAGCAATTTTTTTTTTCGAACAATGAACTTCAAAACTTTGTTTAAAACCAAACGAAATCCAATAAAATTTTTGCGTTCACTTATGGTAAAAATTCTAACAAGATAACTGCGTTCATGTCTTGGCCAATTGGCTATGGGACCCCTCACTGTACTGACATATCAAATTTGCAGGGCCTCCATAATCATGAGCAGAATAATTTTTTTAATTTTTTTTTTTTATTAATTTTTAATTATGGGAAGGCAACACATCTATTGATGTAGCAAAAATTCTAACAAGCAAACCGAGTTCAAAATTGTTTTAGAGGTAGGAATAGGTTATTCTACTAAGTTAATATAACAAATTTGCAGTGTTACCGTATTCCTGAGAGGAGAGAATAAGAGTTTTATGACTTTTTGTTTGTTTATTCTAATACGTTTATTGATTTAACAAAAATTCCAACAAGCAAAGTGGGTTTACAATTGGCCCAGAGGCAGCTACTTTAACCCTTTACTATATTGTCATAAGAAATTTTTAGGCTAGCCATAATCTTGTCATTAAGTATCATTTTTTTTTTCATTTTGAACTATGAGAAAAATATCTTATAATAAATTAAAATCCTGGGATGGATGTTCTCGCTCGAGTAAAAAGTCTGGGATGGATTTAAAGTTCGTACACAATAAATAGTGTAGAAAAAAAAGTCTGGAATGAATTTTTACGCTCGTGTTGTCAGAAGTAATTTGAAATTTTCCTGGGATGAAAGTCTTGAATTTATGGTACAACTTTGAACTATATCTCGTAATATTTTTAGATGTGATTTGCGCGATCTCTTTGATGGTTGATTGAAGAAGAATAATCATTTTAGTTTATAGAAATTTTGCTAGGGGGCCATTTTGTTAGGCTACACTCGTATTGTACGAGTAAACATTTGAAAATATTTAAAGATTAATTTTAATTGTTTTTTAGCCGCAAACAATTGCAGCGGATCCAGCGAGTAGCTTCAACATCTTACAACTAGCGTTCCCAGAATAAATTGATCGATTAAAGATGATAAGGTTAAGGAAATCTAAATGATTGAACTAGAACAAGATTATTGAGTAAAATGTGTGTACAACAATTGTTCAGATGTGGAAATTCTGAGAGGTGAACTAGTATCAGGTGAAACTGTTCCTGTAAACTTACAAGGTGACACTTTACAAAAATATAGATGTGCGTAAACAAATAAATTCGTATATGACAAAATGTTTACCGATCAAACCGGTTTGGGTGCGGATAGGGAAGGAAGCAAAAGTGTTGTTAATATGTTTATGCCTGATAATGACGATGCACACCCAAAGGGAGTTACACAACGCCAATTATTACTGACACTTGGTCCCAAATTAATTCGAAATATTAAATCAAGAATTTCTTAGTTTACACCATATAAGTACGTCATTTCCTCAAAACCGTAACAATATAAATTTATTATCTCTCTAATAGATCGACGGTTGAAAATATAGCCTGGCTGAAAATTTGATTATTGATTTCCCTTTAAACAGGTTAAAGCGGTCACTAGAAGCTTAAAATAAATTATGTACATGCTTCAGTATGCAAAAAAATTCTATCGCCATACAAATACAAAAACAAACTTATAGAGAATAAAACCAAACATGTCCAAAAGTTATAAAATATGTTATGTTTTTAACGCTAAATTATAAAATTATCGCTAAATTAGAATAACAGTAAAAAATCAACTTTAACCTATTTAGTTTTACGAGCGATGATCGCGTATGTAAAATTAATTTGGATGACTGACGCCATCGATATTCGAAATCTCTATATTCACTTGCGTTATGTAATCTCGACCTAACGCATATTTCAAATGAACTATAATTATTCTTATTTGAAATTTATCACCAACCAAAATTTAAATAAATTAATTTTTTATTACCCTGTTCATACAGACCTATATGTAATAATTTACTAACTATTCAGGCGATATATTTCACACTAGCAAGTTACTAAAATGTTTTATTAATTATTATTTGCGTTAACGCGTGGCTCGGAGTGCCTCTAAATCGAATTTAATTAATTTATTTATAATGGTTCCCTCTGTCACCGAAATCAACAAAAGCAAAAAAAGAAAAATTACTAATGTGTATTTGTGGCGCCACCCAATTACTATTCTGCGCGCTTATAAATTCCGTACACACAACCATCCCATAATATAAGAAGCTGTTTTAATTTATTCCGATTAATTGAAAATAAATATTAATTAAACCATTGAAAGCCACCCAGGCATAACAATAAAAATAAACATTAAATCGTTTAACGAGTAAAAAATTTGACAGCGCTTCTAACTTGCTATCAAAGTCCGCGAAATCCAATATACAATACCTCACATCTTTGTTAAACTTTGATAATTTAGAAAATATTAATAAAACAAATTTATTATCATTAATAATTCATAAAAGTTTGTGTCTTATGACTGTTATGAGATTAGCATAACCAGTTAAAGTTACACCACTGCCTATCCGTATATAAAAAAAGTTTACTTAGCATTTCTAGCGTCAAAAACAATTTTATTTTGAAGCATCTGTCGCCGTTGTCGTTCAGTTGAAATCTGATATTTGATTTTCACTTCTTCTCCCCAAAATCTCCAATAGGTTTGATAATTATGATACCTCTTAGTATTGTTTTGTTTCGCGGTTTGTGTGAATAAGTTGACATTTAGTAGAGATTTAACGTCAATAGGAATTGTTTTTTTTTTTTTTTTGGTTTTGCTGCTTTCGTTTTATTTGACGGAGTAACCTCCATGTCGCGACTTTAAAGTATTTTTGGTTTATTGTTTATTCGTTTTATAATTATGGATGTCACATATGAGGGTGCTTAACAATTTTTTTTTAAATATCTATACGTAAGTGTTTGACAGAATTATGTCTGACTTGTTTATAGTGCAATCAATTTTTATACTGTATTTATTATATTGACAGTTTCTTGACGGTGAATTTTTAAATATCACCTTGCTTAAAATAAATGTTTCCATAATTTTCCATTATTCCGTGTAATTCAAATCTTTTCTAGGCAGCTGGACAAATCTGGCTTTTACCAAATGTCAATAAACAACTTGTCACTCGGAGAGATATGGAACTAAATTTTCGAGCGAGGACCGTAATAATAAAATAATATTAGGTATATTATTAAGATGGTTGAGATATACCTAACCTTTCAATAACTGTACTGTGACAATAAATAAATCTTTAAATGGTTTACCAAATTTAGAGTAAAATGAGTTATGTCCCTATTCGCAAAATGTAAAAATTGTGTAGCGGGAAATTTAGAGGAATTTCTCTGAGAGAAAAAATTAAGCCTCAAGGCTTTAAGTAGCCCTGCGTAAAATGTATGTAAACAAAAAAATTCGTTGTTAACATAAGTTAAATAATAATTAAACCTCTATTCAAAGGACACATATTTATACATCCGCCGTTGTCTGTACCATGGCTTAACAACCACAGCGGTGGTTTTGTTTGAACCGTCTTCAAAGGAAGCATTCGACGCCAGTTCTGGTTGCCTGTAATCTTCCAATCTGTACAGGCTTGAATTTTTATAAAGTTCACAAATTTTCATTCGTTGAGTTTGTGCCTTTAGGAACATGGAAGAAAATCATCCTCTAAAGCAAATCCAATTGTTTATGGTTAGATGCTTCAGTTTGTAAAATTCGAAAATACAAAATTAAGAGATATAAAATCATTAAATAAATTAAATGACAAAATCATTCTAAATAAATAAATGATTGTTCATAAAATTAAATTATCAGTTGTGTTTGTTTAATTACATCGTTATTTGCCACCAACGAACCAAAGTGTTTTAATCAATTGAGCCACATTTATGCATATCCTCAGTGTTCTTAATACCAACTATTAATGTTATATTGCGGGAACAACGGTCGTTTCTGTTAGTATCGTCATATCAAGTTGGCAATTTAAGCTGCAATTCCTGTTACTTTACCGAACCACCGCCGTAACAGTTACTATCTACATACATAGTGGATTATTAACATATATTGTCAGCATATAAATAAATCCGCTGTGCCTATTATAATTCGGTGTTAACGTGTCGTTCCTGTTATTGTTACATACATAACAGATTATTGAATGAAACGAAAAATATTGAATATTTATCATCTGCCGTGAGGGAAAATTTTTTTACCGACCCGTTTTGTAAGTGTAATTATATTTATATTTTGCTTCGCGCCGCGCAGATCAGCTTGTTTAATGCTAGCTGATTTGGTTCTTCTTCAATTTGTTTACATTGAGTAGGATTTCGTTCACAGTTATGGCTGGCTAAAAAGGCGAGAATAGGTTGGTGATGCAGTGAAGATTAACCGGGCGCTTTTGATTTAACCCAGGTTGAGGTATGTAAGTAATAATTTAGTTCAACTATTTGCAGTACCTAGAGTATCATGTGTTGTTAAAGCATACCGTATGGGATTTTATTGATTGGTCGAGAAATTCTTTCTAGCTGTACACAAACAAACCTAGATTAGAAATAGCCGTAGCGACACTGTTAGATCTTCTGCCTTGACAAGGCACGACGGAATTTTGACTATAATTAGTCAAGCATCTTATTGCTGTAAGGTAACATAACATCGCAGATCCGCCATTGATATTTACGGTTGTAAACGCTAGAATATTGCTCTGATTACATTAACGCAAACAATATTTTTGGTTACCTACATGTATCACGTGGTTCGCCTGTATATGCCATCACTCACCTGTTTACATCCCATAAATAATTTATTTCGTGTTACCTATTTTGTTTGTACCATTAATTTGGTTCTTTTTCTATTTTCTTTATAAGTTATTTATTTTTTATTTTTTTGGATTATATTGAGTTCCGGTGGATACATTGCTGGAATTCCGTTTTTTTTCTAATAATCTCATCGGTTACAATTACAAATAAAAAATATATTTTGCAACATGAGTAATACGAGTGATGATTACCAGCCCCTTCTAGGTTAACTTTCGAATAAATAAAGTACTGGTAGCATTGAAAGAAGAAGGCGTGGATCCCTCAAAAGTGTCCGAGAGTACCCAATCGAATAACTACCGGAATGAACTAAACCTTTGCAGTAAACAATTGTCTTCTCTCAATTCTTTGTTAAATAATCAATAACTTACTTATCCGAACCTACGCGTCCTTGAGAATCAAATTAAAAACTGGAGAAGGCGAACTCAGTGTCTAAGAGGTCTCTTCCATCAAGACAACGATGTCGATAGGCTAGATTTAAACAATTGCTAGAGGTAAATCGGGCATAGGCTTCTGAGAAATAACCGACTAGTCAAGAAAGTCAAAGGTCGATCGCGGAACCGACAGTGACCATTGCATCTAGGCCAGTGTACCAAAAACATGAGCCACAGTCGATTACAGTTCCTTCCAATCCATCTACGATATTATTGCAACCTGTTGTTTAAATGTAAATTCCCAGCTTACAGTAATAAATTTTAAATACTAATTATTACCAAAATCTGGCTAATCTGTAGTTTGCCGTATCATATAATATAGCTTTCGCTCCAGCCAATATTCCAAACCGATAGATAAATCAGCTTACGAGCGACGTTTTTCTTCATTTATAGAACACAAAATTGGAACTCTTTGAGTCCAGATATCAAGAGAGTTTCACATCCGTCGCAGTTTAGAACTAAATGTTACAAATTCATTTTTTTGAAACTCGTTATTTTTGTGGTTTTATTCCGCGATCCCACACCGTAAACATAATTTTAATGAAATTATTTTATCACTTAATTTAATTCGAGTTTTACTTTATTAATTTTAGTTTTATTGGATTTTATTTAATTTTAAATTGTTTATACATATTATATAAAAAATCTAATTTCTTTTTCATATTTTGCTAATTTACCTACAAGTAAAATGGACAGCTCTTAGTCTGATGTAACCAATGTGAAGTTTTTAACACTTTTTTTAAACACATTTTACGCAAGTGTACCTACATTAGTTTAACAGTGTAATTCGAGTTATTAAACAAAATATTTAACGCCTCCTTTTAACACATTTCACGTAAGTGTACAATTGTTTGATAGTGTAATCCAAGAAAAGATTACTATATGAGAAACAAGATCCTACCATAAGCCATTCTACACTTTGCTAAATAACACAAATCTCAGAGATTGGCTCGCATAGGCACCATATAGCCTAATGTATCCTCTTTCTATTCTATATGGTGCCTATGCGAGCCAATCTCTGAGATTTGTTTTATTTAGCAAAGTGTAGAATCATGGTTTTCTAATGATTTTATTATTTGGCTTATGGTAGGATCTTATTTGTCATATATTAATTTTTTTTTAATTACACTATGAAGCAATTGTACACTTACGTGAAATGTGTTAAAAAGAAGCGTTAAACATTTTGTTTAATAAATTGAATTACACTGTCAAACAAATGTAGATACATTTGCGTAAAATATGTTAAAAAAAGTGTTAAAAACTTCACACCGGTTCTGATGTATACAGGAAGTAAAATAAAATTATAACAATAAAATTTTTAATAATAATAGCAACAGTATCTACATGCAGAAGGCTGGCTTCCCAATGGGTACACCCAGAGAAATGTAAATGGAGGAATTATACTTAACCCAGGAATATTAACGATAAATTATTCTTAAGTATTAAATATTCCTTTTAAGTACAATTTATGCCCAATTTTATAAATTATTTTAATTTTTGAACAGTTTATTATTCCTTAGTGAGTTTGTATCATTCGTAAAAAAATATTCTCAATAATTAATTATGATTATCATGAACAATTAACTCATCATTATCATGAACAACATGACCAATTAACATAGGACTATTTAAAACTGCAAAAACTTTATTTGTACAGTTTAAGAGAAACCAAAATTTAGAAATTACAAATTAAAAAAATATCGTTAATTGTCTAATGCTGTATCAGCCTAAATGTTGAGTATATGTTGTATGTACATATTTTTTGACCCGTTGTACATATATTTTCTCAATTCGTTATGCCACAATGGAATGTCGTTTTAAAATAAAAATAAAAAATTGGGAATATCCGGCTCCTCGGACGACACTTTTCCCAGGAAACGTCGGTTAAAAATCACCAAACCAACCATTTATATTTTACAAACATTTTCTATTATTTTGGGCAGGTACTTTTTTAAATTTTCAGAGCTCTTCTCCAATATCACAATTGATCACGTCAATATAAATGTTCCACTCTCATACTGCCAAATCGAACTCACAAATAATCTTACATGGAAATCTTGTATACTGTCAAATTCAAAAAATTATAGAAACTGTTCTAAGTTGTAGTATTCTGTGAGACATTACCGCAATAATTTTTTTAATTGGCAACCAAGCCCTTTTCAGAAATTAAAACCACCCCTTAATTGGCGAAAACAGGTAATTTCATCCCCTAAAAAAATAGAGATGCAATCCTTATACATAATCTAATTTATTATCGATTACTTGTACTTTTTATGACGAATAATTACTAATTTGTTTTATCAAAAAAAGTGGAGTAGAAGTCGAGATAAAAAAAATTTTTTTAGGTTGAGTTAAGTGGTATTTTTAATCCTAAAAAGGGCTTGGTTAACGATAAAAAAAGGTTTCGTTAATGTCTCACACAGTGTACCGCAACTTAGAATAGCTTTTATAATTTTTTGAATTTGACAGTTCAAAAGGTTCTCTTGTTAGATTATTTAGAACTGACAAGTGTTTTTATCTTCAACCTTTAAGAAATAGATCCATTTATACATCTTAGTATGTTGAAAATCTTTAAGAATTTAAATTACTTCGTTTAGGGAGGATCCACAATGTTAAAAATTTCTTTTCCGAAAATTTGTGCCGTTTCACAATATTATGTGGGCAAATTATCGATAGTTCGATAATTTTTTTTTAAATTTATCGATTTATCAGTAATTTATCGATTAAACTTTATTTATTCACTTTATGTTTAAATTATCCTTCGGCGTGCTCTTCTTCCATTTTCCAGACAGGCATCCGAGCAAGTGAACAATTTATTTATGGTTGCCCGGTATGCTCAATAACAGAATAAAAAATTACTCTTGCACATAGGCTGTTCCTTGGCAGTTGAAATTTTTTGCTGCCACTTTTAATTGGTTCATAGATAAAGACTATTATTGATAACATCCAACTTCTTCAGTTGATTTCATACTTGGAAAAATTTGAAAATTTTGAACCTAATCGAGCGAATTGTTCCATTTCGTTTTGGAGTACCAATTTCTATTCGGTTTCTTTACCAAACATGCCTTTAATATATTTTTAAATCATTATTTGTATTGCCGATACCTATCCTGTTTACTACCATTTGCTAAGACAAAATCATCAGCAATTATATCCTCTTTCGATATTATAACTTAACCGTTCTTTAAATTTATTTGAGGAATATTTTTTGGTGTAGTGCTTTGATCGTGTCAAGTTGTCATATAGTATGTCTGAACCGCAGCTATCTAAATATGGAGTCGTACAATTATTTTACGTGATCGCGTAAACATTTAAATATAGAGAGCTTGCCGAACTAACAAATTGAAACCGCAATATGTCATTTGACCAATTATACGTCAATTTGATATTTTGAGGCTGGAGACTTCTAAACATCGAATTTCTGTTACTCTCGGAAATGAATATCTCATAACCTTTCGTAACAAAACTCGTATAAGCGCGGATTTTTGAACTAAATTTACAGAAAAATGTTGGATCGCCTGTGTGGGAAGTGTGGAAAAGACTAGTCTAGACATGACTAGACTAATTTTTCAAATTTTCGTTTTGTTCAAAACTTTAATCACACCAAAATACTAAAATTTGTGAGTTAAGGTCAACCGAAAACATTTATTTTTATCGAATTTATGTTTGATCAAATTCATCTCGATTTAATTCAAATTGAAACTAAAATACATATTAGTAATTTGTCGTTTTAATTTTTTTTTTTTTCAGTACACAAATTTGTATTTCACTTGGTTTGATTTTTACAGTTTTTAAAACATTATATTTATATTATTTAACAAGAGACATTGCTTTAGTCAAATAAATTTCGGACCTGGTTTAGACACAAAAGTGGTCCTTAGCCATACCATGATTTAATTGTATATCCTTCAACTCATTGAAACCATTTTGAGCTGTCAACAAAACGCGTGATACTCCTGACATTAGTCCTGCTAAGGTCTGTCATGCCTTTGAAAAGGGATGTCCCTAGAAACTTTAGCCTGTTTCGTGCCAGACGAGGATAGGTGCAAAGCAGTACTGTCTCTTCCTCCTCTTCGTCCTCGCAACTACGACAGTAATCATGTGAGAAGAAACTGAGTCTGCTCGCATGGCTGCCTATGAGACAGTGCCCTTTTATCACTTCAACAAAGACAATGATCCTGACTCCGCTGAAGTGAGATCAATTGTTTGGATCTCGCCAAGTCCAACTTTGCCCAGACCTGCCGAGTTATTACGCATGAGGTACCATTTGAGCATATGTCGTCCGTCAACTTACTAGCTTCTTCCTGAAGCAGTAGTTTGCATAACGCAAGAGGCATTTCAATATCTTTCTGTGGCACGTCGTGCCAGCTGATCGGTTTCCCTGTAATATTCAAATGCCCCGGCACCCAAATAATGTGGATGTTGAACTGATCTGACATCTCTTTAAGAGATGAGAGACAGCTCTGGGCTACTTTCGACGTGAGGAGGTGTGATTGAAGCGCTTTAATGGCAGCCTGACTGTCCGTATATATGTGAATACCACAAGCCGATATTACATTATACCTGAACCAGTCTACCACTTTCTTTATGGCAGTTACCTTAGCTTGAAAAACGCTACAGTAGACGGTGAAATGGAAGGAGAGGTTTGATAGAAGTCCTTTGCAGAACACCCCAGCCCTGACTTTCCCGTCCCGTTTTGAACCATAAGTGCAGAAGTTTATAGCTCCTAGTTCCCAGTCCTCCCTGGATGGGTTCCTAGTCCGAAACTTTGTGTCAAAGATTGTGACGGGGCGGTGGTCTTGGAAATTTGGTTGTTGCGCATTATAGATGACGGCCCCGTATTCTTGCAGGTCCACATTGAGATGGATTTCAGTCGTATGGCAATACAAGATACCAATTGTTCCCCAAGATATCTAGAGGAGTCAAAAATAGCAGAGTATCCAGTGCCTGAGTGGATGTGCTCCTCAGTGTACCACTAATCCACAGGGAGATTGTTCTCTGAACTTTCGTCAACAGCTTTTGGTTGACAGTTTTTTCCAGAGCCACCAGACTATTATCTTATACAAAAGAGTGGGTCTGACTACGGCGGTATACAACCAATGTACAATGCGGGGCTCCAGCCCCCATCTTATCCGAATGGAATTTTTGCAGAAGTATAGCGCTACCACAGCTTTCTTTACCCGTTAAAATTACTAGGTTTCCAATTTAATTTTCTATCCAAAACGAGACCCACAAGCTTCGCTTCAACCCACAGCCATTGGCCCATATTGAAAGAATGCCCAGAGCATTTTGCATAAGCTCGCTAAGTGTGCCGCGAAATTGGCCACGGACACCAACAGCAACATCATCTGGATATGCAACCACCTTGAAGTCACTACCCTCCAGCTCTAAAACCAGGCCATTTATGACCAAGTTCCAAAGCAGGGGTGACAATACGCCACCCTGCGGCGTACCTCCTAATCTGGCGGAGGATTCCCCCTTGAGTGCTTCATCCACTCCTAGATTCGAAAGTGCCCAAATTATAGCCCCTGGAAGCACGTTTTTAAAGGCTCCCTCAATATCCAAAACCGTTACCCTTGCGAAATCGTGATTCTCGAAATTCCCAGTGAAATATATAATAGAATGAAGAGCAGTCTCTACAGATCTTCCCTTTGCAATAAGCACGCTGGAATTTAGACAGTTTTTCCGGCACAATCACGCCTCTGATATGAGCTTCTATTTATCTTTTTAGTGTTTCAAACAAAAAAAGAAGACAAGCTAATCGGTCTAAGCTCTTTGGGACTAGTCTTCACTTCCGTTCATTTGCTAGGAATATGACATAGTTCTAGGCTGCCTTAAATACCTATAATACCACACCACTATGATTACCTCTAACCAGGGAATGGCTAGGTTCATATTACTTATATGGTTATAAGGCGACTTATATGGTTTAAAACTATTTTTTTCTTTTGCTAATAATTTAGCCTACGAAGCTGCTTGCCCTATTACCTACTGATGTAGTAGGTACCGATTCGAAACAACCAGGAAAATGAGTTTCCATCAGAAGTTCTAACGATTCCGCACTATTGGTGGTCGATTATCATCACATTCAGCCGTTGAAGATAACTTGTGATGGAAGGACCAGTAGATAGTACTTTTCGTAGCCTAGACAACTCCGGAGACTCCTGAATTTTACTACAGTATAGTCTCCAAAATCTATTCTTGGCACTTCTCAATTGATATTTGTAACAGCGGCTTTTGTTTTCGTTGCTCTTTTAAAGAGTCATTTGCAATTTTGACGTTTTTGTTGAATCTCCTTGAACCACCAGGGTGGCCAAAATCTACCCCTAGGCCTACTAATAGGTTTTGGTTTGAAGGTTTTGGTATCGAAACTGGTAGTGAATTACCCAGATTTTTTCTAAACGTATCCCAGTCGGGTTTCCTCCTATTTCTGTAGATTGCACATTTTGGTGAAGCCAAGTCCATTTCAAATCGAAAATAACAATAATCAGAAAAGGAGTGGTCCTCCAACTCTTTCCTTTTTAATAGACTAACCGTCAAACAGTTTGAGACAAGTGTAATATCTAATACCTCCTGTCTATTGCCTATGTTACATATATGAACGTTAGTACTTAAAATGTAATCAAGGAGTAACTCTCAGGATGACTTCAACCTTGCGCTTCTAAGCCTCCAAGAATAGCTGTCCTAGAATGATTGGTGGAATATTTACTTTATCATAAGCTAGGTAAGTTGATATTAGCAATAGGTTTCGTTTGTCGACCTCAATGCTAACCGCTGCACTTCTGTTATTTTTAATGAGAATACACGACCGAACCCTATCTTCTTTTTTCGCGTGCGTTTATCTATAATATGGAGTCTTGAGCCCAAGTACCCAGTCTTCAGTGACCCAAGGTTCCCCGATCAAGACGGTATCTGTTCCATCTTTTCCAATTTTTAAGATTAAAGCAGCTGTTGCTGCCTTAGAGTGATGTAGGTTGACTTGCACGAATGTCAACATCCCTACAGCTCCTTCTCCATTACAGTATGATCAGAGTCTTCTCCTGATGTGAAGTCCTCTGAGAGCCTCTTCAATAACTCCTTATACATTGTCATCTTCTTGTCTGTGAAGCGAGTTTCCGTTTAGAATTAAGACGGCTGACCAGTGGTCAACCTTTGGCTCCTCGAGCTTGGCAACTTTCCAGTTGTACGTTGGCAAATCTGGGTTACCAATCTACAGCAACTGTAGTATCATCTTTGGATCGCTAGGCTCTGAGGGGACCCACAGCCTGGCTCCCGGCCTACAGGGGTTCTTTTCCCTAGCTATTACAGCAAGGCTGGCTTCGGGCCATACCTCGCCAATTCCCTCCACTGCCTTAGTATAAAATCCAGGTCCTGGAGTTCCTGACAGGACTTTTAGGTAGGCTAAGGCCCCTTCCACCTTCCTTCAATTATTGGGCGTAATACTGTCATCTTGGGGCTGGTCAATGACTGATACGACCAGCTGATCCTTGAGCACCTCATTAAAAGGCCTCATACTGGTAGTATGGAGCTTCGTTTTTTTAGCGATCTTGGAACTTTCCTCCTGAGATCTTATTGTTTTTAGCTGTGGGCCAGCTGAAGGGGCCTCCGACGGTGTTCGGTGACTTTCTTTGCCCACGCAAGCGTGTCTTTGTCTTTCTACTGTCTTCCGGCAAGAAGTTGTTTATTTTATCTAGAGCCCTAACAGCTTCCTTCGTGCTTTGATTCCGCTTTAGTCACTTTGTCTAGAGGCAGCCCTACAGACCCAAGTCTCTTTGTCTACATTTCCCTGATTTGTTAAAGAGCAGAACTCCTTTTTTGTTGTTTATTATCTTTATGATCCATATCAGGTCCCACAAGTAGCGGAGAAAAGAGTGTCTGTCTGTGCAGCGGTCCGCAGTATACAGATAAGCCTACTTAATCCGGAGGGCGCCAAGAATCCGGATCCATCGTTAGCGAGTGAGCCATTTTTAAAACTGGGCCACCCAGTCTGGTCGATTATCAGCACGGTACGAGTAACACCTTAATCCAGCTCAGTGATTTGTTTAAGGTTGACTCCTTTAGCGCCGTGTTTTAGCCTAGAAGGCAATGAATCAATACTCTATTTACCATGTGGAGGTAACACGAGCACTTGTGGAAGGTGCACGTTACGGAGCTGACAGGAAGTGCCAACTTCACTCCTCCGCGCAACCTCACATCTGACCACCACATTGATAAGAAAGTCGAAACAAACTTCAATTATGTAGTAGGCTTTGTTTTTATATGTATTTTGAAAATGATCACAAATAAGGCCCGGCTTAGTGGCGATTTTTTGAAACTATTTAATTAAAATATTTAATCTAAATTGACCTGGCTACATAAAATCACTTTTTTTAATAACTAAGGACAAAAACAAAATATTTTTTTAGCAGGCCACTTTCGGATCTCATGATTAATTTTTTTAAGACAAAAAACTGTAGCGAACTTATGAGGGGAAATGATGAGCTACATTTATTCTTTAGTTCACTTATCGCACTTTCTGTAAAAAAGAACGAAAAATTACCGATGTTTATGTTCAAGCGAAAGTAGGTGTAAAAAGTATTGCTTACAACTTAGGTAGATTTATTACAAAAAAAAAACAATAATAAATTTCCAGAACACAGAACGTCTTGGCTTAAAGAAACTCAATAAAAAAATATTAGAATAACCCAACAGAGTTCAATCTATGATTGCTAAATGATGTCAGCCTAGTTCATTACTGCAATGCTTGTATTGAGAGCGAAAAATAGCCTCGAATCTTATTTCTAGGTGATTACCACCTATTTAAATACTACCAACTCGACTCGTACCCATAGGTGATAGTTTCATTGAACAACATTTTTTAGTACAAACACCTGTTTTAATTGAATCCGTACGAAGTAATTAATTCATTAAAACTACATTTATTTGATTACAAAATGTAAATGTTAAGGAGATAATTATAAAATTAAAAACAACAGTTAGTCGAAGTATAAAGATGCAATTCAATATATTACTAACTACCTTACTACCCACACACTATACACATACTTTAAATACTCGTTCGTATTCATTGAAAAATTATGACTACACATCTTTTCAATAACACAATAATTAACCAAAAAAAAATTTAAAAAAAAAACGAAACCAAACCTCCGATCAATTGATATAACCATACACAAACAATTTGTTAATAATAAAAAACTACCTCAATATAATAATTTAAGTCAAAAGCTACAAAAAATTCGTTTGAGATGTTAATTTTTGTAAATGTGCGCTTTCTCATTATTTATTGCAACCACCATGAAATATGCAGCTTCTTAAATATAACAAATATGTGCAACTCCAGAAATAAAAAAAAAATAAAAATCTGCAGAATTCAATCCATCCTCTCGAACTCGAGACCAAATCAGCAAAAAAAAAAAAATCAAGAAGACCAGCTTCTTCTCGTACGTACATACATATATCTGAAATTCACAAACAGGTTGATTTTATAATTCGATTTATTTAATTTTAATTTTTATTTAAATAATTTTATCTTGTATTTTGCTAATTAGCTTTTGACGTACAAAACGTAAAAACAAAAACAAAACAAAAATGTTAAAATTATTCGATATTTTCCTCTAAATAAAATATTTTTAACAGTGCACAGCAACAACACCAACTACAAAAGGAAAGGAATTATATATGATAATAAATTAAGTTGTGAATCAAAAAGACAAGATACAAGATAAGATTTTAAATACAACAACAATAACAACATTTTATATCCAACTTTGAATCTCTTTTTTGAGATTGAAAAATTGTGTTTTATTAACTTGATTTGAATCTTATGCTGCATACGATATGAGATTTTGTTCGCGGTTGTATTTGGATTTTTTTTTTATTTCTTAATGCGTTTATTATGATGGGATGGAAGCACTGGTCATGTGCATTTATGGATAAAACATTATATTGTATTTAGACTCATAAATTATGATGGCTTTATAAGGTTTTTTTTTTGTTGATAAAGTCACTATATTTTTTTTTACAGCTATGAATTGATGACGGAAGCACAACTTACTTTTGGAATGGAAATTCATAAATGAGGTCACTTTGTGGTAAGAGTGGTATAGCTACAAAAGATTTTTGATGAAACAAAAATGCAACTTAACTGTTTGTTAACCTAAGAAAACATTTATAGCGATACCCCGAAATTTTGAACCATTCATAATGAAATCCTAATAATTGGTACTCGTATGACTAAGTTATTCTGAAGAACGGCTGTTTCGATACATCAGTTGAATTGCTTCTTATGCTGATATTCCAGGTAAGTTAATATGCTTGGGTGAATTCACAAATTCTTATAACGATGCAGATTAAATTGAAGTTCCAGGAAATGCGCAATCTCGGTAATTATTCTTGAATATTATTTAATAATTCTCCAGGAAATGTACGAATAAAACCAGAGCACCCTGTATTTTATAGAGCCATAATCAAAAAATCTGAGCTTTTATAAGGGAATTAGAAACGAGGAAAAAACGAAACTTTTCATAGTAAAATACACAAAACATATGGGAAATTACTTTTTTTCCTAAGACAAATTTTTAAATGAAAACGTTACAAATTCTTAATTATGATTTCTGAAATACTTTCATAAATGTTTGAATTTCAACATATATGAATATCGTTTAACTAAATCGTTTTCATTTTCTTGTAATAATTGATTTATTTAAACCAAAATATTAAAAAAAATTCATAACAACAGCATTCTGGTCAAACTAAAATAAAAGCTTACTACGATTCGTTTGGTCATTAAATCAATATACATTACATAAATGGCAGTGATGGCCGTAAAAATTTGGAAAAATCGTACCAAAAATTACAACCTGGGCAAATTTCAAGTTCAAAAATTGTAGGAAAAGCAAAACAAATTCACAAAATATAGGAACGTGTGATAATTTTGCGATTAAATAAATTTTTTTCGTATTTTTCTTTTACCATTTTAGACATCTCACGTACACTAGTAAAACTAAAGATAAATTTAGCAAGTATTATTTTAATTTGTCAGAGTCAACTTTGATGTATTTTCAAAATGAAAGTTCGAAAAAATTTATTTTAGAAATAATTTAATTTTAATATTTCTGCAATTAATATTTACTTAATACCAATATGGCCTTCTTGTATATTGTTCTTAAAGATATGTAGAAAACTTTTATATAAACATTTTATAATATTTTTGCTTTTTTCATTGAAAAATTTGAAGCTAAAAAACACCATTTTTACTATGGATTCCTATGGAAATCAGTGAAAAGTTATACCACTAAAAAAGCTTCTAAAAAATACGTCATTAAGATTATGGCTCTATACTCTAGAAGGCTCTGATAAAACACAAACAATAAATAATTTTGGCACATACAATATTTTACTTTTATTAATTAGGATTTCTTATATTTCTTTACTTTTATTTTCAACACATTTATATTTTTTATTGTACTGTATTAGAAGACACTTTGTTTTGCATTGACTGACAATTTTTAACTCACTGAACTAAGTAAATTTTTAGATCAAGCTTTTAAATATATAACTAAATGATATTAGAACAGAATTTCTTAATTATAACAGTTTTTGTTTAAATAATTTCCGCGCTCAGGATCTGCTCAATATTAATTGATGCGATCCATAATTCATCGTACACTAACGATATGAGCCTACGCCATTTTGCAACGTGATCACACTCTACAACCAAATTACTATAATAAATATAAAATAATAACTATAAAATACAACCAAAACTAAAAATAAATCAAATAATACTTATTGTGAAAAAAACAAGTGATTCAACCCTCTAGAACCACCCTTACGTGGTTTCTGGAACTTTGGGCTGTTATACATCGTCGGTCATGTGGATCATAAGATCTGACATCAACAAATGAAAAACAAACAAACAAGTAATATTTTTCCTAATTGACATTTTTTATAAGCAAACAACTATAATTTATATTTTCAGATACGCTAAAGGAAATCAATTACATCAAATATATAATAAACTAATTAAAAAATCTTTTTTTTTTACAGGTAAACTTTATATTTATGCAGCTCTTACAATGCATCAGAACGATCCGCCCGGCCTGAATCAGTTTGATTCAGTTCACCTAATTGTGGCTCCTCTTGATTAATTGACAATTTACAAATCTTCGATATTGGACGTTGTAATACTGTGTTTGACCGTGGAACTTTAATTGTAACCACCTGGATGGATATTAATTATGCGACCCAATGGCCAATAACACGATGAAGCTTTATCATCAATGACTAGTACTATGCCACCAATTTTTATATTTAATGATTCAGTATATCATTTGGTTCGTTTCTGAAAAGTAGTGAGGTAGATATCAATATCCTCAATTTCATGTATATCCATTAATGCGCATTCAATTATAAAGTGAGCCGGTGTAATCACATCCATATCGTCGTCTAGTTCAGCATATAATGGACGTGAGTGTGGTGAACTCTTCTAACCCATTTAATTTCCCACCTTAAAAGATAAGAATAAATTTCATTATTATGATTTTTAAGAAAGTTGTATAATTCTTTTAAGCTGTTGTTAGCGCCAACGAAATTAGTGCCGTTGTCACTATAAATATTTTTGCATAGTCCATGCCTTGATACAAATCGTTGCAATGCTGCTACAAAACTCTCTGTTGTTAAATTCCGATTACAATCTCAGCATGTACGACTTTCGCTGATAAGCATACAAATAAGCATATGTAAACTTTAGTTGTTGGTTGGCCTCGACGGTTTGTCGTCCTGACTTCAAAGGGGCCGCAATAATCAATGCCAATATTAGCGAAGGCATGAATGTACTGTACCCTGCACGATGGTAAGTCGCCCAATCATTGGTTTTCACATTTAGGGCTAGCCCGAAAACATTTTATGCATTTGTGAATTATTGATTTGATGATGTTTTTACATTTCAAGATCCAATATTTTTGATGTAACAAAGACAAACAAAGCCCAATCCCAGCATGATTGTAAAAGTTATGATAATCCTTTACTAACGGTTTACAGATCAGTGAATTGCTTGGTAATAATATTGGGTAATTCTTGTTGAAATTGCAGTTAGAATTGCTTAATCTGCTACCAACTCGAATTAATTTGTCTGCGTGAATAAACGAATTGAGCGTTTTTTTTGCTTTAGATGTTTTGCGCATTTGATAGATAGATATAGATAGATTGCAGCACATGCGATAAAAACTTAAATTTTTAGAAAATAATTCGTCAAACGTACCATTCGTGATTATTACAAATGATTTCACCTGAACGCGTTCTTCATAACAGCTAATGTCTTTTGGATGTTCCGTAGCATATATAGGTCGACTGGATTTATTTTCTAAAAGCCAAACTGGTCCAGCCCACCATAAATTGTACGTTTTTAATTCGACTAAACTCAGCCCACGCGTGGCACAATCAGCTGGATTATCGTTAGAGGCGACATGGTGCCAATAATTCCGTTTGTAATGAGACAATATATATGACGTCCTCGATAAATATTTTCCATCGTTTTGGCAGTAACACCAAACAACCAATGAAGCACTAATGTTGAATCTGTCCACAGTGTAATACTTTGTATTTAAATTGTTAAAGTTTTCTCTACGAATGACATGAGTTGAGTTAGCATATGTGCTGCCTAAAGCTCAAGTCACGCAATTGTGATCTGCTCAATCGGTGCAACTTTAGTTTTGTGATTAATATAGTAGACATTTTCTCATTATCTGCTCACTAGCATCACAAAATCCTCATAATTCAATTTTACCAGTAGTGTTTAGCCAACGAGGAATTTTGATCTTTGTTATTTGCAACAGACTTTCTCGGAGTCTCAACCAATCTTGTTTGGTTTGCTGTAGTAGATCATCATCCCACGTAATTGGTTCCAACCAAAGTCTTTGGAATAGTATTTTGATTTTAATGATCAATGGTGATAACCAACCTAGAGGATCGAAAATTTTGCTGGCGTCAGACTTTTTCTAATTCACATTTGAAAGAGAATTCATCCTGCAATGGATTCCAGATAAGGCCAAGTATTTTTTATGTATCTGTATTTCTAGAAAAATCCTTCTGATCGTTGACACTATTTGCTTTATTTGAATAGTTTAGTACATTTGGATTATTCGATCTTAATTTTCTTAAATTAAATCCGAACTCTTTTAATGTTGAAATTATCAAATCCTTTTGACTTATTAATTCATCTACTGTGCTAGAACCGCACATTAAATCATCGAAATAGACATCTTTAGATATTATGTTGGAAATTTGTGGATGTTTTGATGCAATTATGACTACTACTTCTTGAATACATCGCGTTGACAAAAATGAAGCAGATGTAGTACCATAAGTTACAGTGCGTAATCGATATGCCGGACTTGTTCGCCAAAGTATGTTTTGATATTTTACATCTTCTGCGTGAACCCAAATCATGCGATATATTTTCTCAATGTCCCCGCTTAGAACAAACTTGTGCTGCCTGAATCGTACAATTATTTCGACTAACGACGACTGAATTGTTGGCCCTATTTCCAATATATCATTTAGAGAGAAGCTTGTGGTTGACTTAGTTGATCCATCAAATACTACTCGTAACCGAGTTGTTGTACTTTGCTTCAAGACACCGTGAGGGGGTAAATAATATTCGATTTGATTTGGTTCGCCTATCAACTTCATATGATCGAGGTTCTCATATTCTGTCATAAAATCGTGATATATTGATTTAAATGTGCTATCTCTAATAAATTTATTGTCAGGTGCGCACTCGTAGTTTTCACAAAATATTGTTCGTATAAATCATCTTCGAAATTTTGAAGCACTTGAGGAATGTTTTCGACTTCCCAAAACCTTTTTAACGTAGAATCAACATCCATCATGATGTTTAAACTAAATCACATCGTTGAATGTACATCTTGAATTTTGCCTTCACTAAGTATATCGAAGAATATATCTGAGCCCAGTATCAAATCAATTTTACCACCATTTAGACAATGGGGATCAGCCAATTTTAACGATTGAAATTTTGCTATATTAGCACTTGCGGTTGATTTATAGGATGCATAGTTGCTATATATGGTACGACGTATGCGCTTATAACCGTCTTGTATGTGCCCTCATCGTTTGAAATATTTATTTTTGCCATGCCCTTTGTTTTGCCAACATTAGTAGAACCTAAACCTTTAATTGAAATTGAACTGGTCTCCCTTGGTAACTCAAGTTTTTTGAAACTGTTTTCTGAAATAAAGCTTATTTCTGAAGCTGAATCCAATAATGCTCGACATAAATGGAATGCACCTCTAGAAATTTGAACTTTTACAATTGCTGTTGGTAGAATGCAACTGTTTTCGGATTCCATACCGTGTAAATTTGAAGCCTCCTTCGAAACTGAGGGGGTTGTACTAATAGGATTTTCATCGGTCGTTGAGCTTTCTTCGTGCAACAAGCTATGATGTTTGCCATAACATTTTTGACATCTTCCTCTTAAACGACAATTGTAAACATTATGACCAGAGTTGAGACAATTGTATTGTAACAACGCTTTTTATCGACAACAAATTTTCGACGATCAGACGTGGACGATTCCTTAAACTTAATGCATTCATATAGTTTGTACTCGTTTTGGCATAGTTCGCATGTTGATGTTGTGGTTGCAAATAATTTAAAATCATGAGTTGAATTTGATGATGTGAATTTTACTGGCGCTCCGTAACTTTCTGGCGCATCGACTCGGTCACACAAAAATTCTAAAAACTTTTCAAACGTTGGAAATTCTTCCTTTGAAGAATATTCGGCCCATTCACCTCTTGTATCATTGTCCAATTTGTTTAGTAGTAAATACACCAACCACAGATCTCGACTTTCTGCTTCCTTACCTATACTCTTCAACCCTCTTAGCACTTCGTCACAAACATGCCTTGGAGAGTCGTTGGTTGTTGATGGTTTTCGCTTGGCCATTGTTTCATTAAAATCACTAATAGCCGCATAGTATAAATGTTTGAGCTCAAAGAACTTTGATCTTTCATCATCCGTGTAGCTAAATAATTTGGTCTCTGCTTCGAGATATTTAGTCAATAATTCCTCGGCACGCTTCATTCGCACATGCACATTTTCGAAATTTATGTCACTGGATGTTAAGCACTCCTTGGCATATTCTCTAATTTTTTGTAATGAATCCGATATTAACTTCAATTTGCTTTTACAGGCAGTAACCTCACCCATTTTGAACAATTGATTTAACACAACATCTAAAATTATTACTAGCAATTTAACACTAAACTGAGTTTAATACGAGACAAATTTCTTTCGGCTTCCAATTGAGTTATTCCAGAATTCAATTATAATTGAATCTATTTTATTCAATAAATTGGAATTAAATTATAAATGTTAATCGGTAATTTTAGCAAAATGGCGAATCTTTTTCACATTCGATTTCACAATAAGACACGTTTTTCCTTTTATAGAATTTTACCAAAATGGCAAATCTTTTGCTTATTCGATTTAGCAATGAAACACGCTTTATCTTTTATTTATTATATTGAAAATAATAAGAAAATATCTACTTTTCTGTTTTAACTGCTAACAAACATTCCGTTATAAAATCACGTTATATTTTTCACACACAAACATGTGCCCGATCCGGCTCGAAGGACCAATGTTTCGATACCTCAGTTGAATTGCTTCTTATGCTGATATTCCAGGTAAGTAAATATGAATTACACATATTACACATATGAATTCACAATTATTTAATAACTCTCCAGGAAATGTACGAATAAAACACAAACAATAAATAATTTTGGCACATACAATATTTAACTTTTATTAATTATTAAATATTTGTTTGTTTTGTAAATAAACACAATTTTTGAAATAAATTAAGTTCAGTTGTTTTATTTAACATTTCATAATTTTTTTTTAAAAACCGGTAAATTACCGGTAAATCGATTTTACCGGTATCGATTCATAAACATTTACCGTTTACCGGTTTTTCAAATTTCGGTAAATTTGCGAACCCTAAGTACTGCACATTGTCTTTACTATTGAGTGTTCGCCGAAAACAGGTTTCAAACAAACCAATTCCGCTTTAGGTTTCGACAGACATAGTAACTATCAACGATAGGAGAGGCGCCACGACGATCAAGAGGAGGGCCAGCTACTCCTTCTAATGACACAACGGTGCGTCGTCCAAGCACCATTTCTACTGCACCCTGAAGAAAATGGTTCCTCATCAATATTCGGCTTACACTACGATCTTCTAGGAATTTTCCTCGTTGACCCTTTGTTTTAATCCGATGGTTGTGTTCTCTGCAGATGATGTTGGATACCACCAGTGACGTGCTTCGGACAGAACCACGACTGATTTGTGTTTTTTGGCACGTATAAACAGACTGCTGCATCAATCAATCAGGCTGCTGGTTGTTTGGCAGGAAGTTTTAATTTCTCCGCACTGTGCCAGTTAGTGTCACGTTACACCAGTTAAATACTTTTGCTAGTTCAATACTTGTGAAGAAGTTATCGGTAGTGACATTAACTTCCAGAGCCTTTATACTCCCTGACTACATTCAATACTGTGCTTTCACCAATGTTCACGTATAGGGGACCATCTAGTAAGGTAGGCGTTTGATGCGTCACAATCCCAGTTCTTCTGTATTCTTGTACTTGCTCTAAGACTGTTTCTTGTTCAATGTCTGACTTTTCTTCAGTTGAAACATCCACGCTTGGTAAACTTTTGCGACTTATGTCGACGAAATTTTTATTGTTCAATATGAAAATGTGACTTATTTTTTATTTTATACCTCTTTCAAAATAATATGAAGAAGTGACAACAGAAAAGAAGTTTAGTTTAGATTCGATTGATAGTTTAGATTGATAAAATAGTTTTATGCATTCCCTTATACATACATCTATTCAGATAATAGTATTGCATAAAAGTGGAAAAATCCCTCATATTTTTTGTAAATGGAAAAAAACAAGACTATGTGTATCCTGTGAGGGTGTTCATAAAAAATACATATAGAGACAATTGTACCTCGGCCGCCTGTTAACATTGTAAAATTATGCCGCCGAGCGAAAATTAAACGGTGAATTATTTATTCTTGTAAGAAATTTGATAATAGAAACCTACCAAAGCTGTATTCTTTATAGGTTCTGCATTCTCAGGCTTTAAATGTACCACCCTTGCGAGTGTGGAACCACCACAATGACGTTGGTGCCGTTTTGTTTGCTCTAAACGCAAGAACTTCGTATATTCGAAGAGAGAAATACCGAAGCCGATGAGCGAGGCATCATCGCATGTTTCGTCGAAGCCTGAGATGTCATAAAAGCCAGTAGCTATGTGGGGTTGATCCAATTATATATCAATCGAAAACAGATTTGCATGAGATGGACAATGACTGTAAATGTTTCGAACGGTTCAGAGAAAAATTTAATTTTGACAATTACAAAATGAACGACGAAATGGTTCAGTTCATTCAAAAAGCTACACAACGTCAAGCCATATCAGAATACTGACTTTAACTGAGTCTTGGGTGGGAAAATGGTTTTCTATTGGGGTTATTAAAACAAATTTCTTACCCGGTTTTTTTTTACAAAAGTACAATGCTCGAGAAAGAAGCACTGAACCCTTATTAAAGTACAACGTTACCCGTTCGATTATTATTATGCTGCATCGCCGGGTGGCATTTGTAGCTGCGATAATAAAATGGCAGATATATGCATAAGGTAAACCTAATCGGAGTTTCACTAACGCCATTAAAAATATTTCGAATCTGCTTAATATGCTTCCTTTGAAATTGACCGATAGAAAATGTTTAAGGTGCTTAAATATAATATCCAACCAATCAAAACCATCGAATCCCGTCAAGTATTTAGTTTTTATCGGACTGTTTTCCAGATCTTCAATTCTTGTTTGAGCTCTGGTCTTAATGAATTTATCTTTTGTTCCAAACTTTGCATGAGATCTTCCAAAACACAATACAAATAAAGTTCTAACAATTAATAATGGGCAATGTTATGTTTCATACATATTTCTAATTTTAATTTTACGTTCAGTTTGACATGATTTGTCCTCACACAACGGAATACTTTGGCACGATTTTTATTAAAACATATTCAAAGGGCTTGTGTTTACGTTTTCTAAAATCACATGTTCTGGTTCGGAAATTGTTGGATTTGCAAACAGCTTCATTAATTGTGCCGTTTGAATCGATCTGTCATATTTTGACGTGGATATTGCTCGAGCTCCAGTTATTTTGTAACCCAATTTAACTGACGGAACCCAATAGGGATTTTAAACTCTTAGGGAAGTTCTTAGGACACACACACATGTTTTCTATTGATTGCCTTCAACCACTCTCTTTGCCTTTCTTCAGAAAGATTTAAACATCTTAAGCGGATTTCCGGAATGGATGGAAATCGAAAAAAATTTTATTCATGCATCCCTATCCGCTCTTACATAACAATTGATTACACACCATTCAAGAACCATTTTATTATTTTTACCAAATACTGCTTGTTATTTATATGGCTGGGCCATTTGATAATATTTACATCAGGTGCATACTGCGAACATTCGAGAAAAATCATTTGACCTTGGGACTTTTGATTTTTGTTGAACAAATTTCATCGGCGGAAAATCGTTCAACGATTGATCCAAATATTGCTTGTTATGGTCGACCCCAGGGACTGGCCATTTCATAATTTTTACATCAAGTATATAATAGGGACATTCGAGAAAAATCGTTTGACTTTGGGACTTTTGATTTCTGTTGAACAAATTTGGTCGGCGAAAAATCGTACAACATTTGACGCAAATATGGCTTGTGATTTATATGGCCGACCCCCAGGGACCGACCATTTGATAATTTTTTGCATCAAGTACATACTTCGGACGTTCGAGAAAAATCATTTGACTTTGGGACTTTTGAATTTTATTGAATAAATCGTCTTATAATCTATTAGATAATTTCTTTCTTTATCCACATTCAGGCGTATTATTTGTAGTACCACCACTGAGCATAATATTAATAGAGGAGTAATTTGTATGAAAGACAATAATGTTCACTAAAAATAAAATCGATTTTTCCTCGATTTCAATTTCAAGCTCAACGAAACCATCATATAAATTTCTAATATTTCCGAATGCCTCTTTCTATCTTTCGTATTTTCTATAAGCTAAAATTAAAGGGGGAATTTAAAGGCGTTACTAAATTTTACGTTAAAACAAAACCAACCACCAAGCAGGCCATGGAAAACACTATACGTTTTGAATACATAGATAAAAATAAATGAAAATAATGAAAATAATTTAGTTTTCGTCACATTTCCTTGTAAAGATAAAAATTTGATTTTACAAAAAAAAAACGTCCAAATGGGACAAAATCCAAAAAATATTTTTGTTAGTTTCGCCCATATTTATTATGATATATTTGTAACAAAATAAACTGCATTTTACCATCATAAAAAATTCTCTTGTGATTTCAACTGAAATAGGATTTTGAGTGAAATTTGGTCCAAAATCTCAAACCAATTATCTAATCCAACATTTTCAATATCTGTGGCCCTATTCTGATAATTCCCCGGGGAATAGAAATTTTAAATTTTATTGCAGTTTTATTACCTTTTCCCCAAAGTGTATTCTGGTGTTTGGGGGAAAAAATTTATTAGGAAAAAATTATTCCCAATTACAGCAGTTTTGACGTTTGTTCTTCCATACCTTTAACGAGAATGTTTGTCTATATCCAGTTGATATTAATTAATAATCATATTAATATTGTCTGTAAGGGTTAAAATACCCAATAAATTTAAAGATAGTATAGTAACTAATAAATAATAAATATTATTATAAGTATTAAGATTAACCTGATTAAGGCCATCGTTATCATCATCAACATAATGAAGGGTTCGCAGATCTTTACTCATTTTAATATTTAATGTGATTCCACGACAACACGTATAAACTAAATTTGTTTCCCTGTATATTTATTCACCAATTGACAGAATGCACTTTCGGAAATGGGGAATAAAAAGAGTTGGAAAAATTTATTTGGGGAATAACTGCTGTAAAAACAAAATATTCCCCATTCGCCGGAAATTAACAGAATAGGGTCACTGGCGAGGTTTGTATTAAATACTGAATTATATGTTTTTTACCACTTTTTAATTGTTTTGAATTAAATTTATTATTTTAGTGTTTTTTTGAAGTTAAATTTTCTCTTTTCCAGAATTTAAACACGACTTATGCGACGCTAGATTTTAAAAATCTTTATTTTGAAATTGGACTTTAGAAAACGAGAGATAAAAACGGGCATTCGTACCTAACTCGTTCATTCTTTTCATTTTATATCTCAAGAATTTATTTAATACCAATAGGTTCCAAATGTTAGAGAGAGAAGCCTGTGAATCCAAAAAATAATGCAAACTATATGAAAATATTTCAGTAAATATTTTCATAAAGTTTATAGTTTTTTCGATTCATTTTTTGGATTTTACTCTAACATAAAGACGAATCTTGTTGGCTACATTTGAACTGATTATGGAGAATCTCGCCATCCCCGATCAAACCGGATACTCAAATGATTTTTAGATGAAGTTCTGGAATAGAAAAACAAAAATTATTGTTTCCCAAAAAGCAATAAAGTACATGAACTATTATTCTCTGACGTTTGTGTTTTCACGAATACTAATATTTTCGAGCTTAATGCCGGATACCCCTTCTTGTAGCTATTTGAAATATACTGTCCTTATTTCCCTTTTGGGTACAATTTTCAGGAAACATGAATACTCGCAGGCGTGATCTTATGCCAAACACATGCAACACAAAAACTCTGTGCGAACGGTGTTGAAGTGTCAATCAACACAATTCGACGAAGGCTTGGAGAATTCGACGTTAAAAATAGGTACACTTAGTATACATCTTTGTTGAATGAGTGGCACATCGGAAAAAAGCTCATTTGGGCAAACGAAACTGCAGCAGATTGTTCGTATTCTCAAAAACATTCGAAAATACCCTAATCCAGAATATGCGGCCAAATTAAGTGAAAGTTCCACTTGGAGATGTCAGTTTTTAATATACAAAAAAGCGCAACTGGACTACATACTAAAGTATTTGCGAAATTAGTTTTAATGTCTATTATGAGAAATAAATATCAATTAGTATATTTTTGCGTTTTTGTTGTTTTCTTTGAGATATTTTCTTGCGAAACATACTGTAGTTCAGTCTACATAACTGACCATCACCATAATTCTCTAAGAAATAAAATGGGTAGAGTTAATAAAACCAAATAAGTGCTTTTACTTCGGTTTTTTCCAGTAAATAAAATTTGTGTATTTTCTTGATTCTCGGTTCACTTGAAGTTTTAAGTAACTGTTTTTTTTATTAGCAAACACTTAAGATCTTCCAATACACAACTAAAAAACTGTGAACAAAGAAAGGAAATCCTTGTTCGTCTTCCTAATATACTTGATTTACTAGGTTGGATACCAGGAGACTTTATTAGAATGGCCACAAATATTAATAATCGAAAAATGAAAAACTTTCGTGAGTGCCTATTTCGCGGCGTCCTACCAAAAGTAAACAACTTTTGGGAATTAACGATAAAAAAGTAAGTTTGTAGCGGTCTACATTTTGGTTGAAAATGGCGACAGTAGAGGTGGGGCGCATTCATCTTTTTCGCTACTCAGGTGATCTTGGGTATCAAAGTGGCTTGCCTGAAGTGTTAATTCTCATGTGGCTCTTGAAAAAAATATCATGGCTGTAATGCGCAGTTGTGTCGAATAATGGAGAGCATCTAAATGATGGTTAAGAGGGACATGCAAACAACAGCACCTGTCACGTCTAGGATTTGGTGGAAAAGACACAGATGAAGACCAACAGGTAAGATGATTAGTAGATTCAAGTTTTTTTACTGAATTGTCACAAAATGAGTACCAAATTATTTACATAAATAAATAGAATTAAATTATCAAAAGAACTACTATAGACATTAGTAAAAACCCATACCCGTAATAATTAATTGTAACTATAGGGCAACTATTATGTACTTTAAAATTAGAGAAAACTTTTATTTAAAAGTTTACCAGCTTAGGTTTTACAGTCAACCCTAAACGAAAATTTCGGTGTAATATATTTGTTAAGGGTTGACTTTAAAAACTAAATTGATTTTTTTTTTATATTACTAAGGGCCATTATCTTTTACGGAAAATTTAACTCTAATCAGAACTTAATTTTTTTATGCATTTACCCATTAATACAAAATAAATACTGGTAACAAGAGTTACATTTTTCGTAAAAAACAATACTGTTAAGTAGGTTTTCTCTAATTTTTCTGAACGAATAATAGTTACTGTATACTTAGAAGTTTTGACATACTATATTCACTTATTCCTAGAGTAGTTCTTCTGATAAATTAGTTCTATTTATTTATGAAAATATTTTATTATTTTGTATTTTATAACCAGCTCTTGTTTGCTGGCGCAGCGTTCTTATCAGTCGCTCTCCCTCTTCGCATTCTCCATTTAGTCCCTTATCGTGATTGCTGTTATTGTCTATATCTTTCTCGACTCCATATACACAATTTAAGTGCTTTCCAATAATATGAAGAATTGCCAAATAAATAACAACCTTTAAGACCATTTCGGCAGCTACACGGATTCGACCAGACCCAATATTTTTTTAATTTGATTTACACATTTCTTTAAGATCATCCTACCCGGGTATTTAATTAAGAGACCTGTTTTGTTTTGGCGGACTAGCAACATAATTGCAGAGAAACATTGTGAATTATATACAGTTGTAGATTCCATCCCTGTCCAACTGTCTACGCTTGAAATATAAGATTTTATATGGTGAAAAACTTGTTTCTAGTTTACATATATAATATATGTATTAAAGCTTTTGGTTGTAAGTAAATTAAATAATTCTCTCTAAAATTATTTTGCGTCGTAAATGAGTACTGATTAAAAATATTGATGGTGAAAAAAATTTCCGCCGTTTTTACAATAGGTGTCAGTAAAATTAATATTTCATTTGTTTAAAGGCTGACAAGTCATTTTTGATACCTCGTTTTAAAGGTGACATTTCCTAAATCATTATACAAAAAATTTGACATTTGTTTATTCCGTGAAAAGCTATTCCGTGTAAAAAATGAATGAAATTATAGAAGAAATTAGATATATTTTAAAATTCTATTTCAAAAACAGAAAGACAACGAAGGCTGCTAAAAAAATATATGCGGTTTATTTATCGTGATGATGCCGTACTCCTCTACTTGATCTTACCTATCGGTAACTTTCGATAATCCCACGTTAAATAGTTACCGCGTTTAACTGTAACTGCACCGCTACCACATACAACGGTAAAACTTAAAGTGTGTTTGAATTCCCACTGTGTTCTCTTGATAAACCTAATATTTTAATAATAAGTTAAGAATTGGAGAAATGGCAGACATGAAATCAAAAAAAAAGATATTTTTGAGAAATTTAAAATATGTTTAGCTTTGAGTTTTGGCCTAAGTCATGGAGTTTTTCATATTCTACACATATTAAAGTAACTTTTAAAGCACAAAAAAAAGAAATCGATTTTTTGAAACTTCTAAATGGTTGTCCCACCCATTATACGAAACACTATTAGAGTTTATGTGAAACACTATTTCGAATAAAGCTTTATATTAGATTGTTATTCATTTTTAATTAACAAATTAAGGATATTGTGTAAAATTCATATTCAAATACAATCGAGTAAGAAACTTTACATTGTGCAATACGTAATTCAAAATATTTAAAAATTCTTACCTAATAAAACTTTAAATGCGATTTCGATATATTTTGTTTTTTGCGGTTTCATAATTTTCTAAACAAGCAACTAAAGTAAAGTGGTAGTTTGGTTTATTTTTAACGAAAACTGACAACATTGTCAGTTTATTGATAAATTTACGGTTGTATTTACTTTGTTTTCAGCGTAAAATTTAGTAACGCCTTTAAATTCTCCTTTTAATTTTTGCTTATAGAAAATACGAAAGATAGAAAGAGGCATTCGGAAATATTGGAAATTTATATGATTGTTTCGCTGACCTCGAAATTAAAATCGAGGAAAAACCGATTTTATTGTTAGTGGACATTTGTCGTTCATACAAATTACTCCTCTGTTAATATTATGCTCAGTGGTACCACTACATATAAATACGTAAAGGTATATGAGATATTTGTTTTTTTTTTTTGCTAGGTTCTTCACAGGCATACTATTATGCATATACGAGTATTTACTTTTATTCATTTTTAATATCACGTGATGCTGACTTTTCCTCAATTTTCTTGTCAATCACCGGAAACCAACAATATGTCCTTCCCATCTGCTTCACTCTCGTTGCACCAATACTTTTGTTTTCAAAATATCGGGCACTACTACTCTTGTATATTCTGATTGAAAATGACTCCTTTGAAAATTTTCAAAGGATATCTTTTCTCGTAGTATGGTTTTACCTCATCTCTTCACATCTTATTTGGTTACCAGTTACTAATATATCCTGGAACAACTTTTAAAATTTCATCAGTTTTAGTATACTTCGCAATATCTTCTGCGAATATAGGCAAGCTTTCCATGAATTGTTAATATTCAAAATCCACCATATTACACCCTTCATCCTTGTCAAATTCTTCGTAAGGACGTTGATTTATATTTTATTTCTAAATCATTATTTTATTGCCCATCTGGTTAATCAATTAGCCACCATAACTGAAAGATGTTTTTTTGAACCAAAAATGTTCACTAAAGGTTTATGATCAGTCAAAAGTTCAAATTGTCTTCCATAAATATATTGGTGGAATTTAGTTACGCCAAATATAATAGACAGAGCTTCTTTCTCAATCTGACTGTATTGTTGCTGGTGTTCGTTCAATGTTTTTGATGCATATGATCTCCGTCCCATCCGAATATTTATGTGATAAGACACATCCAACCGCATTTGACGAAGCTTCTGCAGCTAATAATAATGGTAGGTCGTCGTCTCGAAAATAAACTAATTTTGTGGCCTCTATAATTTTCTGCTTTAATAACTGGAATGCATTCTCCTAATCTTTACTTCATTCAATTTGACATTATTTTTCCTCAGTTGATTGAGCGGAACCGATATTTCCGAATAATAGTCTATAAATTTACTACAGTAGTTAATCTTTCCCATGAACGATTGAAGTACATTTAAATTGATTGGTCTTGGCATTTTCCTTTTATTTAGTTGGGGATTTACTGTATTTTTAAAGTCACCAAATATTATTACAGACCCATTCACTTTTGGAAGTACCACAATCGCTGAAGCCCAATTAGAGTTTGGTATGGGTTCCCATAAACCCTCTGCCACTAGGCGATTTACTTCCGCCTTTACCTTTTCCACCTACGCAAATGGTAGAATTCGCGCCTAACAAAATGTTGGACATGCTTTAGCCTTTAAATATAAAGTAGCTTTAAAGTAATTGCACCATACTAATTTGTTTTCAAATATTACTGGATATTTTTCACACAAGTCCCTCCCTATCTAAACTTCAGATATGTATTTCCATCAACTTCGGTATTTGTCATCAATAATTATAACATTTTACTGCTTTGTTTATATTTTGCATTAACCTTCAGAAAACCTTTCAATGGAATTATACTACCACTATATGCTTTTAATTAATACTGTGAAGGTAAACATGGTAGCATTCCCAGTTCTGCGTATCCCTTTAGTCCAGTTTAGTGTTGAACCGGTATTTAAAAAAAATTCTAGCTGTTTTCCATTTATGGGAATTATTTTTGTCCTATTGAACAATACACTTCTTCCACGTTCAATGTACGTATATAATTTGTCTGCGAATCGTTATTATGACTTGGGCGTGACCAAGGGCGTGACCTTTTAGAATTGCATACCGATTTTATATACGACCACCGCAATGAGTAAAAATGACTTCGGCCTCTAGATCTATACCTCAATGGTAACGAGTTCGCGACCGACCCCGATCGTTGCTTTGATCTCGTGATTGTTTGCTATATCTATATTTATCTACTTTCTTTACTTGAATAATGCTTTACTTCAATATTACGGTTCATCTAAAGTTAATATCGGACTAAGCAGGTTTTGTTTTTTGTAAACCTGTTGTTCTAATAGATTCTAATTGACATCTACGCGCAATACCTTGCAGCCCATAAGTGCATTTCACCTTGCACATTCACAACGTCGCAATAAGCAACATTCGAATCTGGTTCACAAATGGTATCGATTGAAAAAACTAGCTCACCACCGGGTCGAGGCTTGCACGTCAAATACGTTGCAACCAACGCATGCATCTAAACCACCCAATACGTCCCGTTTGTTCGTGTATGACCGAATAAACAAAATAAATTATTTAGTCGACACTGGCGCTAACCTTTCGGTTATTCCAGCTAATTATTGTAAGAGCTCCTATTCAATTTTCAATCGAAATTTCGATGTAATCTTATCGGCCGCCAATGGCAGCACCATCCACACCTGCGACACTAAATTGCTTAAAGTGGATATCGTACTAAAACGAACCTTCGCACATGCTTTTATCCTAGCTGCTGTGAATCGTTCGATCATTGGAGCCGGTTTTTTGAGTAAATTTGGCCTCCTTGTTGACCTAAAAGGGAAACGGCTGGTTGATTCAGCGACTCAGCTGTCAATTAATGCCACAATACTTCGGGTCAACTCACCAACACCGATCCATCCCCACCCCCTATCGACAACGGCTACGGGACTATGCTGAAGCAATTCCCTTCACTCACAGCAGAGCCGAATTATAAATTACCCATCAAACACAACATGGTTCATCATATCGTCACATCGGGACATTCGCCAGTGTCACGACCACGTCGATTACATCAAGTTCGTCATAAAGCCGCACTTACAGAATTCTAGCACATGGTGGAATTAGGAATTTGCAAACCATCTCCTTCCCCCGCTTCTTGCCCATTGCACATGGTGAAAAAGAAAGATCATGATTGGCCACCATGTGGGGATTATCGTCGATTAAACTCGGTCACAACACCGATCGCTATTCGATACATCACATCCAAAACTTCTCCATGCACTTGCATGGTTCCACAATTTTTTCAAAAACAGATCTTGTCAGGGCATACTACCTCATTCCCATCGCACCTGAAGATGTTTATAAAACGGCGATTCCACCAAGCTGATACTCAACCCCCCGAGGTCGTAGCATTACATACGAAATTACAATTACAACCTTTCTGGCCTCAAGCAGCTAAAACTTTGTTTCAACTAGATGAATTCCAATTCGGCCTTTGGCCTATTCGAATTCACCCGTGTCCCATTCGGTCTACGCAATGCCGCCCAAACATTTCAGCGGTTTATAAACACTGTCGTTCAAAACGAAGATTTTGCATTCGTCTACATTGATGACATTCTTGTGGCTTCCCAAACTGCATTTGGAACAACTCTTCCACAAGTTAACTGAGTTTGAAGTTTACATTAATAGAATGATATGAGTCTTTAGCGCAAGCTCTCTTAATTTCCTCAGCCACAAGATTACTCCTAATGGTATTCTGCCGTGGGAAAAATGAATTAACGCCATTAGGGAATTACCAGCTCCTACTTCAATTAAAAGTATTCAGCGATTTGTCGGCATGGTGAATTACTACCATCGTTGTATACCCAAGCTTTGTTACACTGGAACCATTTAATCAGATTAGTTCAGTCACATGAAAATAGCGTGAACCATTTACAAAATTTTAAATCATCAGAAAAACGCTTAAGATCAAATACAACTATAGATTTTAATCTTCAACGACAAATGACTGCAGAAGTTCGACACTGGAGGATTTCAGGGAAAATCTGAAGTGTTATATGATCCAAATAATGGGAATTTTCCAAAAACTGGTTGAATTTGTAAGTAAATTTGATCCTGTACTTTGTGAACACCTTCGAAGAATAAATAATAACGAAACTAAAAACAAATACTTGAGCAAAAATATTCAAAACGAGTTAATTCAAATTATTTCACATTCAGTAAAAGATAAAATGATTTCATTAATATTAAATGCAAAATATTATTCTATAATAGTTGATTGTACTCCAGATAAGAGTCATGAAGAGCAATTAACCTTAATTATTCGATTCCTTTGTTATCAAAACTCTATATGTATTTGAAATCAGAGAACATTTCATAACATTCTTAGAAGCCAACGTTACTAAAGGAGTTGGTCTTGCTGAAATTGTATTGAATGAATTGTGCGAAATGGGGCTCTTACTGGAAAATTTTAGAGGTCTGGATTACGATAATGGTTCAAACATGAAAGGCAAACATCTTATACGAACTAAAAAGCCAAGGGCTTTTTTTGTACCGTGCTCGACCCATACGTTAAACTTAGTTGTTAATGATGCGGCACAATGCTCCCGAGATGCTGTTAGTTTATTTAATATTGTTCAAAATTTGTATGTGTTCTTTTCGAGTTCTGTTAAAAGATGGGCAGTATTAAAAATACATATTAATAATTTTACTCTTAAACCAATTTGTACCACAAGATGGGAAAGCCGAATTAACGGCCTAAAACCATTAAAGGAACAATTGGGAGATATTTATGAAGCTCTTATCGCACTTTCAACGTTTGGTGATGCATCTACAGTAAATAAGAATTTAAGAATAAAATTTAAGTTTATATGTGCGTTAAATATTTGGCATACAATTTTAGAGACTATTAATATAGTAAGCAAATACCTCCAAAATCACAAAATGAATATTTTAGCTGCTGAGAACAGATAACGAATTTGAATTTTTTTTTTTGCAAATGTCAACAAAAATTGCTGACGAACTAGAAGTTTCCAATTGCTTTCCAAACCCAAATGTTTTACGATCTCGTCGAAAGAAGTCTTTATTTGGATATGAAGGAGTGGATGAACCTATTGTGGACCCAAAGCAAAACTTTAAAATTGAATTTTATTTTAGAATCATTGATCAATCAATTTCATAAATTACTGAAAGATTTCAGCAAATATCCAAACATACAAATTTTTTTTTTATTTTTATACGACATTCAATTATTATCTGTCATGTCTCCTGAAGATTTAAAAAAAATTGTAATCATTTAAAGTACTTCAGATATCGACGATAAGGACTAATTAAATGAACTTCAAATGTTATCGATGTTATTGGAACCGAACACTGTCTCTCTTGAAATCCTAAACTATATTTTTAGCAACAACTTAACTTGCATTTCCAAATACGGTGATTGCTCTTAAAATTTTGTTAACAGTGTCTGTTTCTGTAGCAACTGGAGAAAGAAGCTTTTCTAAATTAAAACTTATTAAAAATTATTTGAGGAGCACTATGGCACAAGAAAGATTAAATGGCTTAGCTATCATGTCAATCGAAACAGATTTGATGGATAAACTCGACTACAGTATTTTAATTGAGAAATTTGCCACGATTAAAGCACGAAATATTTTTTTTACAATAAATGGTTTATTAATGAGATAATAAATATACGTATACATACATAAATATGTATGTATGTAATATACTAAATTAATAACAAACTTGACCCAAAATTATATACATATATTGAATAAAATAAGTACAAATTATTTGGGCGCAATAAAATGTAAAAATGCACCAGGCGCTAAAGTGCTTGCGGACCGCCCCTGCATTACAGCGCCATCTGCTGCGAATACAAGAAAACATTTTAGACAAAAGTTACGTATTTTTTGGCGTAGAATCCTAATCTGTAATAAAAAATGGGGGTTGCCATTTAAAATATCAAATTTCCCCTCACTTCCATCAACAGAGGGTGGGATGGGGGTCGAGTTTAATGTAAGTAGTTGAATAGCTTTTTCAAAAATATTAAACACGTATTATTTTGTTTTCCGATGCGGTGTGTACCATTCAAAATATTCGACCGTCCACGTTTTTTTTTTTTTGGGAAAGTTTTGGATAAAGTTCTCATCCAATAAAAGAAGTATAGAAGACACGGGAAATTTTTTGCCTTGCAACCACGTCCAAGATTTCTCTTACTATGTATGTATATCTAATGATATTTTCAATATTGACATAATATGATGCTGCTACACACTTTCCTTAATAAATTTCGATTTACGACAGTTTTAAAATGTGGCAACCACTGTACGACATTTTGTTATCAACATCACATACAAAGTAAACCACAACAAAATTGTCCGGTAATATTTTATCAGAATAATTATATGAAAACAAACTTAATAAAAATAACAGCAATTTAATTGTGAAGGACGATTATATTGGAATAATTAAAATGTTTAATTACCGTAATAAAATTTCTTTAAAACATCGCAATATTATTGTGAGTTACATACATAGTGTGTAATTTGTAACTTTGGTGTGGAATTTTCTCTTCTGTGGAGGTTTGAAGTCGCCTTCGATTAGAGTGCATATATATATATATATATATATATATATATATATATATATATATATATATATATATATATATATATATATATATATATATATATATATATATATATATATATATATGCAGTCAATCAGTGAAAATCCGATTCAATCCAACACCCACACACAATTTTAAAAAAATCCAATCAACACTCCACTTTCTAATCTGACCTCTTGTATAAATTAACAAATTCTTTCTTTAATAAATCAACATTTCCTATAAGGTTAAGTAACATTATTGACCGCCACTTAGACAAATCTTCAGCAAATCATTTTCATAACACCACAAAACATAATTAAATCTAATCGACTCTAAAAATATATTGAAATTCATAAAACAAAACAAAAATTTAACATTCGACCTGAAAAAGAAACTTTAATCTCTTAGAGCTATCGCCACTTAACTCAATGTACCGCATGTTGAACGTTTTTTTCCCTAATCTATTTTCCATCTTAAATACAAAATTGAATAATTTACCATAAACTAATCAAATTATCGATGTCGAGGAGGCATACAATAAAATTACATTCAATCATCAACCCGCGCACATCATTAAAGTATCAAAGTTCGAATGCTTAACATGAGCATATATTTTTATTGATTCAACGAATTATGTTATCAAATATGTGCATAACTAATTATGCATTTTTGTTGTTGTATTTAGTAAAAATCTAGATTCTATTGATTTTTGATTAATAATTTATTTATATTCCTATACATAATTTTTTTTATATTTCAAATCAAATTTTTTAATTTATTGATTAATGTGAATATTATTACGATGTTATGCCAAGTTAAATAGTCATATAGTTTATGTATTTTTATGGTATTGTATGTACGAGTATATAAAAGTTGGAAAACAACCATAAAACAAAATATATGTTGGAATTTATCTTGGTCTCTTAAGAAAATACCAATCAACCATAAAGATCTACATATAAATGTACATATATGAAATATAAACAAGAAACTTACAAAAAATTAGTCACACTCATTCGGTTTGTTGTTCTTTTACATAATTAATGTTTAAAATAAACTTATACAAATTTAATGACAACCTATTAATGGTTTAATGTAATTTAAATAAATTGATTTAGTGATAAGTTCATGCATGGTATCATGTATTATACACGCATAGTGTTTAGGGAAGTATATATAGCTATGGCAATATCAACATATCAAATACAACGAGGAAGTAAATATGTGCAGTAAAATCATCAGGTGATGTCTGTGAAATTGATACTCAAATATAAGTTGCAGTATTCAGTTAAAATTTCCTTTTTATTCAACATCACAGTGTCATCATCTATAAAAGCCAAATGACTAATACTGAGCTGAGCTCGATACATTGCATTCGAAATCGATTTGATTTAAAATGTAAGCATAGTATATTACTCATTATTTATTGTAGATACTATCATCAAAACTAAAATTTTAGAACAATGAATCAAATCGATTTTTTCAGATCGCCTAGAGAACATCTCAGATACTTATGTAATAAATAAAAACTAGGTCTATACTCGATTGGAGCGGCTAAGGTTGCTACTTTTCAAGGTCCGAGGAGAAACCGAGTAAAAATACCGTCACTTAGTACGCAAATAACTATTTATGAACTTGTTTGTAATTTGTTCATACATATAACATTATGTGAGCAGCATGACAATTGGTAGATATTATTTTGCTTCATTGTGGCTGTTGTGAATACTTTCGTAGCGACATATTTGTTTGTTAGAACGATAGCTATGTAAATGTAGTTCGAGAACTTATTCCCGTTAAATCTTTATGCAATAACTAATTTATAGTCAAACTTTTTTATTCCTTCCCAAAAGAATAGAAATTCAACAAAGATACAAATCTATTTTACCCATGGGCAAAAAGAAGGCGAGCATATTCAATAGTTATTTGTGTATCAAGAGCGCAAAGTGCCAGTTTGTCACGCGAGAAAGGAAATTGCTGGCCGACGGGACGGAGGCCAGCAACCTTTCGAGCGTGACAAACAACTTTGCGGACGTGTTTCACACTTTATTTTTCCTACAATCATTTTAAAAAATATAATAAAAAGATAATTTTGTAGTAAAATATACTATACTGACAATACGATTTTATTTTAGGACCGACATTTTGTTCAATCGAGTAGTCAAAGATTTTTTTTATTTTTCATAAAGAAAAACAAAAATTTGGTTTGATGTTTTATACAAACATTAGTCTTTCTTAAAAATTGACAATTTATTTTTTGCAACAAAAAACTAAAAAAAATGGATTTAAGTGACAGCGATCTCTCAAATACACCGCCGGACGTTGCTCTAGAAGCAAGAAATGTAATTTTGAATTTGCTTCCCGAAAAAGTGAAATTTCGCTTTTCAATACTCTTCTTTTACTCTTACTCTTCTTTTCATATGTTCAAATTTAGCGTGCGGTTTCAAGTTTTGTCATAAAGTAATTTGTTTATTAACTGTCAAAAAAACAGACACTTTGGGCTTTGAAAACAGAGAAAAAAAGCCTGCTTTTCACAGCGATTGTAGGAAAAATTAATTTTTTCCTTACAAAATGTCACTTCGTATTGAAAAATGTCAGTGCAACATGGTGCAACTGTTGCGAAAAAAGATGAACTACTTACTTCATATTTTCCACATCTTTTAACCAATAAAATGTTGTTTACTATAAAATTTACTACTGACTATAATTGTTTTAGCAGTTCAATCTCATTTATAGATAAGGAAATAACTTCTATTCAGTTTTTCTAGAACATCTATTGTAAATTAGTCATAAATGTAAATGGATTGTTCATGTATAACACTGCCTTTATATACATAAGGAATCGAAATGATGCGTCTCTGTAAAGAAAAGTGATGAGTTGAGCTGCGGTTGTTTCGACGACTTTTACACATTATAATGAATTGAAAACTATTGAAAATCATCGCAAAGTATTTTTTCTAGTCATATACTGTTTGACATTTAAAGCCACGCAAGCCGTAATGTCGACACTGCTCCTATAATTTTAAGCTAGTTTAGGACCACTCTACTCTCTCTAGAACTGGTTTATTTTTACCCTTTTAACTTTAGCCGTTTTACCGCCGAAACCCGAACACAGAGTTACGGACGCATAGACTGAACCGTTGAAAGAGCTTATATGACGTATATAATCAGTTAGTCGTGGTCACTAAAACCAATTCGTTATTTTTAAAAATTATTAAAAATTAAAATTCTTCACCAACATCCACATCCACATCCACATCCACATCCACATCCACATCCACATCCACATCCACATCCACATCCACATCCACATCCACATCCACATCCACATCCACATCCACATCCACATCCACATCCACATCCACATCCACATCCACATCCACATCCACATCCACATCCACATCCACATCCACATCCACATCCACATCCACATCCACATCCACATCCACATCCACATCCACATCCACATCCACATCCACATCCACATCCACATCCACATCCACATCCACATCCACATCCACATCCACATCCACATCCACATCCACATCCACATCCACATCCACATCCACATCCACATCCACATCCACATCCACATCCACATCCACATCCACATCCACATCCACATCCACATCCACATCCTCATCCTCATCCACATCCACATCCACATGCACATTCACGTTCACATCCACATTCACATCCACTTATTGAGTAAAACGACATCTCGCCTTTGTTGCAAACAACTGATAATTAAGGTAATGTTTACCTCAGAATATGTGTCAGAAGAAAAAATAATACAAAAAAGAAAGGTGTTCGCCATTTTTAATATATTCGAATGAGTAAAAAAGAGAAATTGTATGAGCTCAAGGTCACAGTCGATTCGCAAATTCGATAAATTAACAAAGCTAATTGGTGGTGCCTTTGTATGTAATGAATATACTTTTTTTGTTTCTATATACCAAGAAATTATTAACCCGTCAATTTGACGGGTTTTCGGAAAATAGGTATGCAACACACCGATATTTGAACTTAGGGTTTCTTTTAATGGTTTTCAACCATGAAATTTGAAATCCGTCAAATTGACGGGTTCCGTAAATCTAGTGTCAAACTGTGTTTACATAAATTAAATTGATCCAACAATAACCCTGCATTACTGACCTCTGGGTGTAATCGACCCAATTTTTTTTCCGTTAGTAAAATCGAATTACAAATAATTGTCACTAACTTCAGACCTATATGTATTTTAACCTTAAATATTTCCTTATATTTTGACGTAATTTTCAGTTGTCTCGTGTCATTGGAAATGTGAACAATAGTTAATTTAAAAATTGATTGGTTGCTATACACCCAGGTCAGTAATCGTGATTTGTTTTTGTGGGTGCTTTACACCCAGATTAGTAACGGTGAAATATTTTTTGAAAATTAAATATATAATTTTTGGTTGTTTTAGACCCACGTTTACAAACACAGGTGATTATTTTTTCTATATTTTATCGATAACTGTATTTATTACACATATATTACATAAACGAGTAGAATGTGCAGTTATGAATTAGAGCAAGAAAAGCTACGCGCCATACTAGCAGAAATGGATAGTGAGGTGGAGTCGGTTGTTGGTGATGAAGAAAATGAAGACGATATAGAAAATCAGATACTAAGCAGGAATTGAACTCTGATATCGAAAATCAGGCTGAAAACCCAAATGCTGATTCATATATTGGAAAAGATGACACAGTTTGGAAAAAAATACCTTTTGTTCAAAGACGAACAGCACTGGAAAATTTATTTAGAGTAGCACCAAGTCTGACAGACCGCTCTAAAAATGTGAAATCTCTAGAACAGAGTTGGAACCTATTTTTTTCATTTGTCGATCTAATTGTGAAAAATACAAACATCTATGTAACTAAGCAACAAGAGAAGTATAAACACGTAAAACATGCACGACTTACTAATACTATCGAGATGAATAAATTATTTAGATTGCTATATTTATGTGGTTTACACTCATGTTCGAGCTATGGGCACAATATGGCACCAGTTTGGATATATTCCCAGCAACAAAGAGCCACGTTCGGTTTCAATTTCTGATGCAATGGATTCGTTTTGATAACGTAGAAGAACGGCGTAAGTTTGATAAATTGGCACCCATTCGAGAAATTTTTGAAATATTCAACACTAATTATGAAGAAAAATATAATGTTGGATGTTACGTGACAGTTGACGAAAAGTTAGAGAGCTTTCGAGGGGGTGCGGCTTCCGAAAATATATCACAAATAAGTCAGCTAAATAAGGCAACAAAATATTTTCGGCTATTGATTCCACTACCTTTTATACGTCGAAATTAGGTCTATTGCGGTCAACAGCCGCCTGGACCATTTAATCTTTGCAACAAACCGCAACAAATTGTAGAACGCATAATCAAACACCTCCAAGGGGCTGGTCGAAATATTACGACTGATAATTGGTTTACGTCATATCCATTAGCTGAGGAATTGTTGAAAAAGAAAACAACCTTTGTCGGCACCATCCGAAAAGACAAAAGAATATTGCCACCCGTATTTACTGTTGCGAAAAATTGCGAAATCAGTGCGAGTTTACGACCTTTTTCTGAAGAAAAATTTTCAGCAGATTGAGTCAGCAGGCCAATTTAAACCAATCGATGTAGTCTATTTCGTAAACAAATTTCCCCTTCCGAATAAAATATTTTTAAATCGCAGACAAATGTTCAGAAGCAGTACCAAACTAAAGAAATAAAATTGACAAATTTAAAGAAGGGGTACCAAAATTGACATAATAAATGTTGCTTATTATTTAGCTCATTATCAATTTTGCTATTTATTATTTGGCTCAAATGTGGAAAAATGTCATAATAAAAATGTCAAATAAGAAGAAAAGTCAAAATAATGTTTGTGTTTTGTGTGATTATGTACTTACTCGTACATATTAGTTATTTTGTCAAACATTTTGTCGTAAATACAAAATAATAAAATACCGGTAAGTATTTAACATAATATTAAGTGTGTTTATTCGTCATTGAAAAATATATGCCAGTATAAAAATGGACAAATAGAATCCATGAAATGGAATTGGTATTGGCCGGTATTATTTTAATTTTTATTCTTTTTCTAATGCAGAAAACTCATCTCAACTTTATATACAACACTACAAAATTGTTTAAGTTATGTATTTTGTATTACTAGTAATCTTATAATTTTAGTTAATGCTTTTTCTTTTTTCTTTTAGAATATATTGTCGTTTGATGCCAATGTCTGAATGTATTTTTTGGAAACCATCATGATCTTGGATTGCTGTTCCCCAGATATTACCAAACAAATATGTCATAACCTTATTTGAAAAGAATGGTTTGAAACATCGTGAATTATTGTTACCATTTAAAAACACAGAGCAAAAAGTTATTGACCTAGGCTGGAGTTTAGATTCTGACGTTTTGTCGGTGGTTACAATAAACCTTGAGACAAAAGTTAGTTATCTGTATACGATAAATAACTAACAATGGTATTTAAAGCATCAACTAATATTTGATAGTATAATCATAAGCATGTGAAATGAAATGGACGCAGTGCAAAGTAAAATGGAAAATATTGAGTGATCTAAAATAATAATGTTTTATGTGACATGCGACATTGTCAGGACGGTTTCATGTGGTTATTTGAATCCATAGCGCAAGTAGCTATTTGTTACTTATAGTTAATTAACATTATTCATAAACTTTATATTTGTTTGGTAAAAGTAACACACATTTTTTAATAATTAAATAAAATGTGATAATTAATTTAATAATAAATGGATTCATAAATAGATTAAATATAAGATTATTATTAATATTGTCTCTCGAATATATATTGCAGAAAGTTATTGTTATGCTATTTTATCAAAGCTGTTAAGCCACACGTATTCTCAGCAATGCTATACGAAACTTAATTGTTTCAGATCCGATGTTGTTACAAAATGGGACTATGCATCTGTCAATGCGGCTATATATTTACATACATCTATTCAGCGCAGATTTTCACAAGTCGGTTTAAGTAGTTTGTTCAGTGCTGCACATAGTTTGAATATTTTCCCAACAAATATTAAATTATTGTTAAATTAAAAAACTATAAAGTTAAGAAAACAATTGTGATTCTGAAAAATAAATTAAATGTATTACAAATAATCCGTACATGTTTAAATTCTGTTCCAATTTATTCTTCTTAAAAATATTAAAATACTTTCTTAGGCTATTTTTGGTTGAAATATTTCTTTTGATCTTATGTAAGCATGTACTCGTACATGCATATATAGATTTTCTTTTATGATTAATAAAATTTGTTGTTTTATTATAAGTGAATATATATTTACATACAAGCCACATGGAGTATAAATCGAATATAAAAAGTCAGTAGATACATTGTATTGAGAAAATCATTTTTTATCTACTGCTGATACCCTTAAGATGGTTTCAGTTCACATTTCAAGCATTTTTATTCTATCAATGGGACTATAGAGTAATTTCATCAACAACAGACGAGGCTGTTGTCGCTGTCATCGATGGACCAATTCTTATGATCACAAATTTCAATAATGCTGTTATTCCACCTCCCATGTCTACAATACAGCATACAAATAATGTGGCTATCAATACGGTCGATTTTCTAAAAGATGAGAATAAATTCTTTACGATTGATGCCGCGAATATTCTAAAATGAATGGAGATTTGAACGCATTGCAAAGTGATGACGCTTACGATGATATTATGCCACCTCATTTTTGTCATTGCTTGTGGATATCGAATGATAAAATAGTGTTCTCCAATGAGGATAAAATATTTTTGTATAACATTTAAATTGAAGATCAAAAGTTAATCCAATTAAAATATTTTCATGAACATGGCCGAAATTTGCACTTTTTTATTATGGTCGGGTCGCATAGAAATTATAAAATAATGAATTTCTTTTATTTACCTTTTTTGACTTGAAAAAATTGAGCAAATCATTTATATACCAACTAATAAGTACAAAAAACTTCGGTAACGCGACTAACTTCACTTCAAATCTGCTGAAAATTTTTCTTCAGAAAAAGGTCGTAAACTCGCACTCAAATCCACAATATTTGGGTATAAGAGAAACACGACAATTCTGTCATATGTTCCAAAGAAAAATAAGTGTGTTACTGCTTTCAACACTCCACAGCGATGGTAATATTATTAGTTGGCCAAAAAACTTGCCGGAAATAATTGAGTTTTACAATAAAACAAAAGGTAGGGTTGACACAACCGATTAATTGTGCGCAACATACAATGTTGCTAGAAATTCTCGCCGCTGGCCATTGGTTGTATTTTACAGCCTACTTAATTAAACCAATATAAATGCTCATATAATATTATTATCGACGATGATCCACCACTACATTAAGAAAAGATCTTTATTTATGAAAGATCTGGCAAGGACTCTCGTGCAACCCCAAATCGATCAGCATAGCAAGTCTAGTTCATTGAGTTCTAATATAAAAGGCATTTGTACGAAATTTGAAGAAACGGAAAGCGCAAAAGTGTAGTCGATGCCAGTTATGTGGCTATAAAGCAGATCGGAAAACCAAAACCACTTGCGGCCGATGTAATAAATAGATTCGTGTTAGCCACACAAATGCTCTTTGTATAGTGGGCTATAAAATAATGAACAAAACAGCTTCAGAAAGCCCTTCATCTTGTCACGAAATGTGATTTCGCTACCGAAAAACATGGTAAATCGCTTGATTTCAATCGAATCTAATTCAAAAAATGGCCTCCAGTGGATTAAATTGATGTCTGACAAATTTTTGTTTATTATTTCAGCTTTCCAAAAATATATAACTTGGAATGTGATATTTAAATTAAAGGACTGTGATGGATTGGTCCGAGACCATTACCTTTTTAATTTTTTTTTTTTATTGAAATAAAGTGTTAATTATATAGTTTAAAGAACTTAAAGAATTTTTATTGAATTTTCTTAAGATAATAAATTTTATAATTTTGAGGATAAGATTTATCAAAAAATGTGAATTTAAAGTTGTGGGTGAATTACACCCACGGTCAGTAGTGCTGTAATAAAATTAGGGTTTAGTAATGGAGGCACATGAAGATCAGTTTCAAATGAATTAGGCAACCAATTTAAGAGGCTACAGCACCTCAATATATCGATTACCCTAAATATTTTATCGTAAGTAAGTAGTAGATATCGAGCCAATTGATTCCACGGAAATGTGTACAGACGAGTACAGACAATTCTAGAGAACAACTAAACATAATTATTGGCTAAATTTGTTTTATGTATGACTACCATTTTTATATGTAAAACGTTTTACATTTTGTACATAGGTGGTCACTTCGGTACTTAGGTTGTTAGTCTATCGCGATACCTACTTTTGTTGACAGTGAACCGTTCTTATGTAGTAAGCAATAAACGATACAACACTGCTATTCAGCGAATCAGTAAGCAAAATTTTATTCATTTATTTAACCAATTTACATATCTTTAGGCACACTCTATTTTGAGCAAAAAGACAAACAATAAAATAATTTAAAAAAATACGTTCCATAAGACTCTTTCTCTGGAATGCGGGCTACACAAATACGACGCCGAATCTATCTGTGTGCACGTTTGTCGCTCAGGACTACTTCCTCGAATCCTCCGATAATGCTCAACTGAAAAGCGCCAAAGTCAAAATACAAAAAGATGGTGTTAAATACTCTCAGCTTACCTTACTACCAGTTAATGTCCATCGGCACATTTCTGTTTCCAGCACAATAGACAAACCTTCAGGCGACACGTTCTCCGAAATGGTAAAAGTCAGGAATAGCAACTCACGCTAGGTTTGCTGAAAAGTCTATGTCTGACCAACACCATGAACGATTTCAGATTAAACGTGACGCTCACATTCTCTAGGTCAATGACCAACGTTATCGCATCAAAGCCGCCTGCTGCTACTTCAATCTAGACACTCGACCCGAGAAGAATAACGAATGGATTACCGAATACATAAAAGATAAATTCGACGTAGAAGTTCACAACGAAGACCTCATTCAACCCTCCACCAATTTAAGAGCGTAAACTAAGTGACCTGCTTCTCATTGGCAAAACCTTAGCACTTACATATAACAGCTTGTAAAGATTTCGGAAAAAATAAAATAGTTAAAAACAGCAACTTTTGGCTGCTTGAACAAATTGACTGCTTATTCCGTATGATTTTAGCGTTGGTAAAGCAATCTAAAAGAAAAAAGGAGATATTGTGTCTGTTTAATGACATAAAAATTAAGACATATTAATTTTCATTAAAAACAAAATTTATTTCATGTACAAATTAAATTATTTCTGCATTAAAATTTTTAAATGTTTTTTTTTTGGTTTTTAAATTATAAGATGAAATAAAAATATTTATGGCCGTTTCTGTGCTTGCTGCATTCTGCATGTAAGAATAAAATACAAAAGCCCCCCATTGTGCCAACATTATTGTTTTGTGCATGTGCATTATTGTAAAATGTTTTTTTTTTTTTTATATTTGCAATTTTTAAGCGACCAAAATACAATAATAATATTTATTATTAACCCATAATGATGATGATGATAGTAATAATAATAATAGTAATAATCACTGTAATAAACACTCTCCAAAAAAAAAAAACGGTCGTAATATAAATTTTATGACAGTGAGACCACGGCGATGGAATAATGTTCATGGTGATCCTGCTTCAAGCGACGAGGTAATAAGGAGATTGTTGTTATAATTTTATGTCTTGATTATTGTCTCGAGATAAATATTTTAGCGAACAGTTTATTAAACTTGGTCGCACTACAACAAATGGCATGTTAAAAATTTCTATTAATTTTCAGTTTCAATTGGTAACCCAGTTGTTCGTTCACGTGGTCGTCATGAACAAAGTCTAAGACTAGTACTTAGATTGTATACTTGTACACTGATACTTGTACACTGAAAAACAAAAAAATCAGAAACTGTACCAGTACATTAGGCTCAAAAACGTGGCTGATTCTATAAACATTTCTATTTATTGTAATGAATCGTCAAAACTTTTTAGTAAAAATTAAAATTCATTTTATTCCGGGTATACAAAAGTCATTAAAATTTACTAAAAACCAAAAAAAAAACTTAGAATTTTGTAATGCGCCCGGGAATCTTATCTATAAACAAAACCAAACTAAATTTTGTTGAAATCCCTCAAAGAATTATGTTTGCTAATTAATTAATTAGAAATAAAGTGTAAATATATACGCGGCAGTAAATAATGGAGGTGTGCTATAGTCTAGATAAACGTACTAAAGTCAAGCACACTTAATAAAACCAAAACAAAAACCGCGAGATATCTATCGAACTCGATTTGCCGTATTTGATAAGCGCGACACAAATCATAAGCTGAGGTCATTCGCGCGTATATGTAAACCGATAACTGTTTATAACTTCTATACAGACACACAAGATTTTTATTATGAGTTATGAAATGTAGGTTTTCCTAATTCACACGAAATCGAAAAGCTTCGAGCTAGCCGGCGTTACTTAATCAAAATAAAAAAATTCAACCGAAAATCGGTTTGGGTTTGTTCTAATTATTTAATTAATTTTTGTTTATACCTAGAGTTGAGCGCTCGCGCAGACTTCGAAAAACACATGTGATAAATATATGATTAACAAGTGTTTTATTATTTCTAATCAAATTTCTATCCTATCACTAATAAATTATAATGTTTCGACTGCAAATTAACATATGAAATAATTTACCGCGCCATGGATCGCATTCCCCACCATATACACAGTATAGACTTGTTAAGCAGATCTCGTTTAACTTTCTCATCATATCGTATTATTATCTTTCGATTCATCTTCATTATCAACAAGTCAACAACAAATTTTTAATTCGATTTTTTGTAAATTTTTATTTTTATTTTTTTTTCAAAATGAAATGATTTATTAATGTAAACATGATAGGCTGGAAGGTGCCCTTACCAATGAAAATACAAAAAAAAATTTAAATTAACTTTTTTTTAAATAATAGTTAACTAATTAACTATATTCGTTGACTGGATCTTTTGTTCTACTTTCTAATTACAACCGAATGCAGCCTAAACACCGCCTCTTCATTAATTTTCTTGAAATTTTTTATATTTGAAAAAATTAAATTTATAAATAAATTAAAATTTTGTTTGGACGTGTTGATAATGAACTCGCGATAGAAGTCTAAAGAGATGAGCGCGCGCGCACGCGAGTACACAAACAGAATACAAGTAGACATTCTATCCAAATTAATACGTTATTAGACAACCTACTAGTCCGGGGCCGTCTAAATTGTTAACAATTTTACGTAACGAGTACTGTCTAGTAGCGCTTGAGGTATTAGGCTATACCTACGTTCATGACAAAATTTATTTCTGCAAAAATATATGTACAATAGTCACAAAGTTAACTGTAGGAGTTGAAATATTCTCAATATTAGCGTCAGAGCGATTTTAGCGTCAGAAGAAATTTATTTCCTGGTCTCATTAATTAATAATGCACTTAAAACCTTCATTTGGTAACTGCTCTTAAGCGAAAAGTAAAATGTAGGATTATTAACTTACACATACGTTATGCAATTTTAAAGAAAAAGTTTTAGATTTTGACACAGGTTTAACAAAGGTTAAAAAACCAAAAACCTGAAAAAGGGCCCGCGTGAATATGTATTGGTGTTTAAAATAATTCCATTAAAATATACGAGTAGTACTATGTTGTGTCATCATAAAAATACAATCAAACAAAAAACTGGGGGTATACTGAATATAAATTAATAAAAAATAATAAATAATTGTAAAAAAGTACTAATGTGTGTGTGTGGTCATGCCAAACCAAAATTTAAAAAACCAACGTTTACTGCTTTAAAGAGCAAAAGTGTGAGTGATCGATCTGATCCGTATTATATTGTGTACTAACAGATATTGAAAACGTTACCAACTCAATATTATTTAATGAGTGTAGGTCAGGAATTCTTGTGGTAATACCGATGTAATCATTGTGGTTAATGGTTTGAAATGACTATCTAGGTCAAATAATATTAAACAATTTTTACATATGTACATCATTAATTGGAAGAATAAACATGGACCAGGTAGATAACATATGCTGTTTTAGATGTCAATCTAAAAGAACTAAGTTTATAACCTGAAGTTGGAAAAACACCTATCATCGTAATTTATTTATAAATTAGAGATAGAAAAAGTTCAGTAAATGTAAGATTCGGTGCGTGCATACTACTTTTAAATTATCACATTCTGTTTCATAGTTAACAGAGTTAATGTTCTACATGGGTTGTTTTAGACTTCAATCTAAAAAACTATGTTATTAACCTAAAGTTGGGACCCAAATATCACCATAATTTATTTCTAAATTAGAGATAGGAAAGGTTAGTGCATGTACGATTAAGTGCGCTAATATTCCCTAAGTAGACTCATATAATTCTCTTGTAGGTTTTTACCAGCGATGGGTCGTAGTTTTTTTACATGTGTATAATACAAGTAAAATACACGTCTAATACGGTAACATAAAAAATGGATGGGTCGTAGTTTTCTACATGAGTATAATACACGTATAATAAGTAACGTAAAAAATAAAAATAAATAAAAACATGTTGGCCTTTTTACAATTAATCTAGTATTCGTCAGACTTATTGCTGTCTTTTAGCTTCAGCTCGTGGTAAATTGCCAGCAATTTCTTCGACCGTCGAAAGTAAGTCTATTCCTATTTTTATTAGGTACAAAATACAATCCCGAAAAAAGCCTTTCGGAATTGCGAGAAGCTTTATATCTTCGGATGAAGAAAATTCGCTACCAGGCTTTCTTTATTCAATACCATTTCCTGTCGGATTCTCAATCGAGAGATAAATGAAGGTGGAAATTCATCCTCGATTTTTATCCATATTTCGACTGCATCTGCGATTAAAGCGGTGGATTTTTGTAAGTCATTCACCAATTGGCAAACTGGATCAAGGGCCTCGATTTGTTCATCACAACTTTTAACCATATCTTCACAGTATATCAACATGACGATATTTTCCTTTACCTTTGAATCACCCTCGGCGGAAATGGTTTTTAAGTTCATATTCATATTTGACTTTAATTTATTCGCTTATTTGAGATTATGGTGCGACTGCTTGAACAATTTTAAAGGTTATGAAGAAAAAAAAAACAAATGTGACATTTGTTGTTGATAGCAGCGCCATTCGATTTTCCATATATAATTTCAGTGGATTTTTATAGTAAACTTTTCTACATTTTCTACATAAAAAACACATTTTCTACACGTAACGTAGAAAATTCTTTTTTCGTTACATGACCCATCGCTGGTTTTTACAATCTGTTTTATAGTTGACCGAGTTAATGTTCTTGGTAATATAACACATTTCCTTGAACACTCTTTTTTTCTTTTTAGCTTCATAGTCCAGTATTAATGCTTCTTCAAATTTGAAAGATTTCGAGCATTCTATAGAGTGTTTACTTAGCGCACTGCGGTGGTGTGTTATTGTGTTATGATTTTTCTTAGTGTATTTTACGTCGTACTTATGTTGGTTAACCCTCATATTTATCGTTTTTGACGTTTCACCTATATAGGAATGTCCATACTCACATGGAATCTTGTACACTACTCCCGCCCTTTTCTCTTTAGGAATACTGTCTTTGGTTGTTCTGAAGCTTCTGCTAAGTGTATTGTTGATTTTTGTCGCAATTTTGTTGGAGTAATTCGGTTTGCTCAAATGTTTTTTAATTTGTTCAGTCCGGTTGGGAATGTCAGAAATAAATCCTATTATTTGTCTATTCGGTGTATCACATTGTGTTGGTCGATTATTAATAGAGTTCTTGTTAATATAAGTATACAGGCATTTGGTTATTAGCTTGTTAATAAGAATATTGGGGTAGTTGTTTTTCGTTAAAATATTGTGTATTTTTTCCAAGTTTAGCCCTCTGTGGGATATGTCACTTAGTTATAGGAACGATTGTGAAAATTTTCCTAAAACTCCGAGATATTCCTAAAAAACTACAACAACAACTAAAATTTTCAGAGTATTAGTGAAACTGCGAACTAACGAATAAATTCCAAACTACGCAATAAGAAATTATAAAATTTTAATAATTCACGGAGAAAAAAATATAGGACACATTGCCATAAATTATAGGAGCCCAGGCATTTTTGGCTTTTACCGGAGCGCTTACTATGAAAACGTTAAATAATGTGAATGGAATTGTGATCATAAAAATTGTCAAATTTCATATAACATATAGTAACCATTAATAGAAAAATGCGTATTTCATCAGTGTAGAATAACGAAATTTACCTTAACAAAAAGGAAAAATTACAATTGATTATATGAAACACCTTTATATTATATAATTAATTTGTTTATTGTATAGTAGTGATTCCTATATTGCACATATAATCAAGCAAATAGTGAAGTCTGCCGTACATGCAGCGCATGCTAAAATTTGAGTACATACTATATTATATAGTAAATAAATTAGTAATTTTTTACTCAAAAACAATTATATAACGTATATCGATATTCCCGGAGTTTCCCTGGTGTTCCTAAACACCGGCCATTCTAACGGAAACTTATTTTGAGTAGGTCACAATCTACTCTAACAGAAAATAAATCAATTTTTAAAAATTCTATGGTCCCAGGCACTTAGGATTGACGATAATTGAATATTCTATAGAGAATTATCGTATATCGCGTTTCCCGGAGTTTTCCTGGTGTTACTAAACACCGGCCATTCTAACGGAAACTTATTTTGAGTAGGTCATGATCTACTCTAACAGAAACTAAATCAATTTTTAAAAATTCTATGGTCCCAGGCACTTAGGATTGATGATATTTGAATATTCTATAGAGAATTATCGTATATCGCGTTTCCCGGAGTTTTCCTGGTGTTACTAAATACCGGCCATTCTAACGGAAACTTATTTTAAGTAAGTCACGATATACTCTAACAGAAAAAATATCAATTTTTAAAAATTCTGTGGTCCCAGGCACTTAGGATTGACGATATTTGAATATTCTATAGAGAATTATCGTATATCGCGTTTCCCGGAGTTTTCCTGGTGTTACTAAACACCGGCCATTCTAACGGAAACTTATTTTGAGTAGGTCACAATCTACTCTAACAGAAAATAAATCAATTTTTAATAATTCTATGGTCCCAGGCACTTAGGATTGACGATATTTGAATATTCTATAGATAATTATCGTATATCGTGTTTCCCGGAGTTTTCCTGGTGTTACTAAACACCGGCCATTCTAACGGAAACTTAATTTGAGTAGGTCACAATCTACTCTAACAGAAAATAAATCAATTTTTTAAAATTCTATGGTCCCAGGCACTTAGGATTGACGATAATTGAATATTCTATAGAGAATTATCGTACATCGCGTTTCCCGGAGTTTTCCTGGTGTTACTAAACACCGGCCATTCTAACGGAAACTTATTTTGAGTAAGTCACGATCTACTCTAACAGAAAATAAATCAATTTTTAAAAATTCTATGGTCCCAGGCACTTAGGATTGACGATAATTGAATATTCAATAGAGAATTATCGTATATCGCGTTTCCCGGAATTTTCCTGGTGTTACTAAACACCGGCCATTCTAACGGAAACTTAATTTGAGTAGGTCACGATCTACTCTAACAGAAAATAAATCAATTTTTAAAAATTCTATGGTCCCAGGCACTTAGGATTGACGATATTTGAATATTCTATAGAGAATTATCGTATATCGCGTTACCCGGAGTTTTCCTGGTGTTACTAAACACCGGCCATTCTAACGGAAACTTATTTTGAGTAAGTCACGATCTACTCTAACAGAAAATATATCAATTTTTAAAAATTCTTTGGTCCCAGGCACTTAGGATTGACGATATTTGAATATTCTATAGAGAATTATCGTATATCGCGTTTCCCGGAATTTTCCTGGTGTTACTAAACACCGGTCATTCTAACGGAAACTTAATTTGAGTAGGTCACGATCTACTCTAACAGAAAATAAATCAATTTTTAATAATTCTATGGTCCCAGGCACTTAGGATTGACGATATTTGAATATTCTATAGAGAATTATCGTATATCGCGTTTCCCGGAATTTTCCTGGTGTTACTAAACACCGGCCATTCTAACGGAAACTTATTTTGAGTAGGTCACGATCTACTCTAACAGAAAATAAATCAATTTTTAAAAATTCTATGGTCCCAGGCACTTAGGATTGACGATATTTGAATATTCTATAGATAATTATCGTATATCGCGTTTCCCGGAGTTTTCCTGGTGTTACTAAACACCGGCCATTCTAACGGAAACTTATTTTGAGTAAGTCACGATCTACTCTAACAGAAAATATATCAAGTTTTAAAAATTCTGTGGTCCCAGGCACTTAGGATTGACGATATTTGAATATTCTATAGAGAATTATCGTATATCGCGTTTCCCGGAATTTTCCTGGTGTTACTAAACACCGGCCATTCTAACGGAAACTTAATTTGAGTAGGTCACGATCTACTCTAACAGAAAATAAATCAATTTTTAAATATTCTATGGTCCCAGGCACTTAGGATTGACGATATTTGAATATTCTATAGAGAGTTATCGTATATCGTGTTTCCCGGAGTTTTCCTGGTGTTACTAAACACCGGCCATTCTAACGGAAACTTAATTTGAGTAGGTCACAATCTACTCTAACAGAAAATAAATCAATTTTTAAAAATTCTATGGTCCCAGGCACTTAGGATTGACGATATTTGAATATTCTATAGAGAATTATCGTATATCGTGTTTCCCGGAGTTTTTCTGGTGTTACTAAACACCGGCCATTCTAACGGAAACTTAATTTGAGTAGGTCACGATCTTTTTAAAGACAATTTATGGAACAACGGTAATGAAATTCGTATTCTAGTTGCACAACACTCCACCTGCCTATATATATTTCTTTTTTGTGGTACTGGGCACGTGATTCTGTACGGGATATAATGGTGTAACCGTTGTATTTCTCGTTGTGTGTAGTCACCTGCTCACTATAATTTTTTTTGCGTTTCAGTTTCAGCTATCTTGTTTCCCATTAATTACAGTTTCAGTTTCTTTCTATAGTGTGCATGCATCAGCATCTGATAGAGCTTTCTGGTCGACGTGTGTCTGGAAATGAAAGCGTGATTTGGATGCTGATGGATTCATATATTTTTTCTACCGTTCGAAGATACAATCCGATAATCTTCTGGTTTGTCCACCCGGGTGTTTGACCGCTAGATGATATTGGGACGATTGTGTCTTCGTCGGCAAATTAATGTCTCAACGCTCTCAGGTTGTCCGTATATGGTTGATCACCATGAGATCGTTGATTGAGCAATTATTTCAAATTTCGTTAAACGTTTTTTTTATTTATCTGGTAGCACACGCATGTACCTCGATGATTCTCACGTTATCATATACATATATATAATTTTTTTTGTGAATTTAGCTTATATTTTGAGTGGATCACCTCGGCTTAATTCAATTGTTGGTGATTTTTTCTTTTGGGTGAGTTTTTGTGTATGCGAATTTGTGTTGATTTAATTTCAATTATATTTATTACATATATTTCGACAAGTTACATTTTGTGTTTATTTTATTTTTTTTCCTCTTATTATTATTATATTTTTTTTTTATTTTTATACTTATATTCAATTTAATTTACTCTTATTTACGTTATCCATATCTTAGGTCGTGGCTCTTGACTATATTATAAATTCTTAAGTGGTAGTGGTTTGGTACTTTGTGTCCATCATGGACGTTCACTGTCTAGAACCCGACGAACTGAATGTGGAATTCGAGATTCGGCAATTACCTGCCGGGCCAACTAATTTGGAGTTATTACAGGCCAAAGTTCAGGCGGAGGAATCGTTTCCGATTCTAATTCCAAAGACCCCGCACTCAACCGGTTTACGACATCCCGACACGGAAATACGTTTATATTCCTTAAAATTATCTCGAACGTCCTCCTTTTTGGATACTAAACCCTCGTTTAATGAGCAACTTTTACGACAACTGCGGTCACGTTTATGCCACATTCGTGGGAGATTATTTAGGCTTCACTATCAACATTTAGATCCAGATAAGGTAGAACCCGTAGCAGAATACTGTGAAAACCTGCTTAAATATTTGGAACAGATGCAAAACTCCTGCCAATTGGAGACTGAGGATTCTGAGGATCAACCCAGAAATATCATGACTCCTCTATGTCCGCCAAACCATGTTTTTACGCCGAAGATACCGTTTCAATCGGATTCCAATTTCGATACGCCGGTTCCAGGTATAGATAAAACTCCTCGGTTAGAACCTAAAATAGTACCCCAAGTTGATCGTTATGCGTCACCCCCGGGAAATCTGTTGGATCTTTTCTCCGCGGAAAATTCCTCGGATTCCTTCCACCTCGCACCGTTGCCATCTTCAACTACATTCTCGGTAGAACCCGTTGGGGCTCATCTAAATTTCCTCAGGCCTACCGTTGACCAGAAGGACATTCCGGTGACCAATCCGAAGGAATCCCCTCTAGTTCCTGCGGTCCATCCGGTGACTCAGACGGATCTACAAGACGTAGTAAAAACATTCGGATCAATGCTAGTTGACTTTCGTCGTTCATTGGCCGATTCTAGCCAACCGAGGCAAACTACATCTACAACTCCGGAACGTTGTAACTCCAACCGAATGTCGATACCAAATGCCTCCAATGTATCAAGGATTTTATTGGGTTGGAACCTAAGATTTAGTGGTTCAAACGATGATGTGCCCGTTGAGCGCTTTGTAGCCCGAGTAGATCAAATGGCCAGATGCTCGGGGATAAACCTAAATGAATGCGTTCAAAACCTGACCTGTTTGTTGTCAGGAGTAGCTCTCGAATGGTTTTGGGTAACAGTAGAGCGGGATCCTGGTGTTAATTGGCAACGTTTAAAACCGGCAATAATATCTCGATTCAATCGGGGAATTTCTAATCGTGAGATCCGTCGAATGTTAGATGACCGAAAACAAAAATATCCACAGGAATGCTATGGCGATTTCCAGGATGCCATTCTGCAAATTGGGTTGCAAGGAGTTCCTCCTATCCCAGATAACGAGCTTCTTGACGTGCTATTAAATAATATGCGTCCGGGTCTGCAATTAGCATTGGCTGGCAAATATATTTATAACCTTGGTCAGTTAGCACAAGAGGCCCGGTATTTAGAAACGTTGTGGAAGCAAGTCAAGCACAATCCCGAAGCTAACATTGGTGCATCGCGTAGCCTTTTGCATGAGCTTAACACCTCAGATAGTACGTCAGTAGTCCCTCCGACGGAGATAGAAACAGTGTGCGCCTTTAATAGAACGAGCGAACAATCAGGTCGTAAGGCGATAACAAAACGTGATCACACTACGTTCCAATGTTGGAATTGTAAATCACCAGGTCACACCTTCCAGTTGTGTCGACAACCTCGGACGATATTTTGTTACGGATGCGGCCGTACCGATACTTATCTTCCCGATTGTCCAAAGTGCCAGAACCCGTCTTCGGGAAACTTACCGGCGAGGGACCGATACACACGGGATCCGCTCCCTCAATCTCACGTTATCCCGTCAAGAATCCTAAGCTCGGAGGCGGCTTCCAACACGGACCCCGAGTTATACCTGCGACTAACTTCTCCTTTACCTACTCATAAAGCTCACTCTCGCTTCCATCGATCATATTTATATTTCCGATACCGGCGACGAGTTCGGAAGGAAATTTGTGCGTCTGTTTTGAATACCGAAGGGGATAATCGTCCGTTTGTTGATATTTTAGTTGGGGATTGTCAAATGCGAGATTTGTTAGACTCTGGGGCCAGTATTAGTGCATTGGGTCAGGGTTGCGAAAAGTTCATTCAGTCCTCTGAGTTGTTTTTTCATCACATGCCGTCATACCTGTCTACCGCAAATGGTGCTAAAGAGCGTATTCTTGGTCATATCTTCGTAGACATAACCTTCAATAATAAAGTTCGACGAATTAAATTACATTTGGTCCCCAATTTATCACAAACGCTATACCTAGGTATGGACTTCTTCCGTGCATTCGGGGTGGAATTCCATATTTCTGAGTTGATTGGTGGTGGTTCTGATTCTTCCGTTCCCTCCGACACTACTGATATTCCCCCTACACATTCACTTACTGATGTTCAGTCTAAATCTTTATCGGACGTCGTTAACCTTTTCCCATCGTCAACTACCTTGGGATTGGGTCGCACCCATTTATTATCCCATAAAATAGACACAGGGACTGCTTCTCCTCTAAAACAACGGCATTATGCAGTCTCCCCGGCTGTCCGGTCGCAGCTCTATGCTGAACTCGATCGGATGATCGGATTGGGAGTGTTAGAGGAAAGTGAAAGTCCCTGGTGTTCACCAGTTACACTGGTGAAAAAGTATAATGGGAAATCACGTTTGTGCCTTGATGCTCGAAGGGTCAACGAAGTGACGGTTAAAGACGCCTACCCGTTACCGCTAATCGACGGTCTTCTGAGTCGTTTGGAAAACACATCCTTCATTTCTAGTTTAGATTTGAAGGATGCCTTTTGGCAAATTCCACTCGACGATGATGCTAAAAATAAGACTGCGTTTGCGGTACCTGGTAGACCTCTTTACCAGTTCACCGTTATGCCTTTCGGGTTATGCAACGCGCCGCAGAGCATGTGCCGGTTAATGGACAAGGTGATTCCTCATGAGTATCACGACAAGGTGTTCGTCTACCTAGACGATCTCCTTGTAACGTCAAGTACTTTTGAGGAACACCTTGCCTTGCTGCGCTTAGTTGCCGAGCGGTTGCGGTGAGCCAACCTGACAATAAATGTGAACAAAAGCCACTTCGTCTTAAAGCAGATCAAATATCTGGGACATGTGATTGGAGAGGGGTGCATTAGGGTCGATCCCGAGAAAGTAGAGGCGATTACGAAATTTCCTACGCCAACTACGACTCGTCAACTTCGTCGCTTTCTCGGGATGAGTGGATGGTATCGTCGCTTCATCGCAAATTATTCCTCTATCGCGGCTCCACTAACTGATTTGTTAAAAGCCAAACAGAAAATCATTTGGAATCCAGAGGCCGATACTGCGTTTAGCGAGCTGAAGAAAGCATTAACCACCGCTCCGGTTCTAGTACACGCCGACTATGATTTGCCGTTCTTCATCCAAGTTGATGCTTCGACAATGGGGGTCGGTGGGGTGCTCTATCAGATCCATGATGGATCCGAGCATCCTATAGCCTTCTACTCGCATAAGCTCAATCCTGCCCAGCGCAAGTACAGCATTACTGAATTGGAATGCTATGCTGCTGTACTTTGCGTCAAGAAATTCCGTTCTTTCGTGGAGGGATTTGAGTTTACAATCATCACTGATCACGCAAGTCTCCGCTGGCTGATGAATTTGTCTGACTTGTCGGGCCGTTTAGCCAGGTGGAGCTTGAAACTGCAGGGCTATAAATTCAACATCATTCATCGTAAGGGTACCCTAAATACTGTATCAGATACTCTATCTCGCGCTTACTGCGATGCGATAGAGCCTGGTCCGTCTAGCGCCTGTAACGATGATTGCTTATGCATCAATTTGGATGATCCAGCTTTTCAACATGATGATTATGTGGGACAAATTCGTAGAATAACTGATGCTCCATCTGCTGATTTTAAGGTCGAGAATGGTAAATTACTGGTCCGTCCTTCTGTTGGTCTCCATTACCTATCTACCGACTTGTCACCATGGAAATTGGTCGTTCCGGCTCCTCTTATTCTACCCTTAATCACTTCCGCTCATTCTCCGCCGTCAGCGAGCCACATGGGAATTGCTAAAACCGTGGAACTCTTACAACGACACTTTTATTGGCCTACGATGCATCGGGACGTTCGATCTTTTATTAACTCCTGTTCAGTCTGTAAGATGACTAAAGCTAGCAATGTTCCTTTAAGGCCTCCTATGGGAGTAGACACTGAGGTTACCCGACCTTTTCAATATTTATATTTGGACTTTTTGGGTCCCTTCCCTCGGTCATCTAATCATAATACTGTGGTATTAGTAGTATTAGACAAGTTTTCCAAGTTTGTATTTTTAAAGGCAATGAGGGAGGCTTCAACTAGTGCATTGTGCGAATTCCTGGAAAAAGACGTGTTTCACCTGTTCGCAGTTCCTGAGATAGTGCACACCGATAATGGAATGAAGTTTAAGTCTGTGCTGTTTAACCAGCTGTTGGCTAAATACGGAGTACAGCAAGTCCGGACCCCCTTCCATTCCCCGCAGAGTAATGCTGCAGAGCGCGTCAATCGGACTGTGGTGTCGGCACTCCGCGCATACATTGGATCACGACACACGGCTTGGGATCAGCATTTGTCTACGGTGGGACAAGCTGTATTTGTCCGAACCTACGTTTTAAGTAGCGCGGTCCGGAAATTTTCTTCTAAGTTAGCACCGAAGTTTGTACCAGCCATCGTGGTTGAGCAAGTTGAACAGGTTGCCTTCCGTCTGGCTGATCTGACCGGCAAACCCCTGGGTGTGTATCATCTCCACGATATTCGAACGTAGGATGCTCGACCGAATTTTTTTTTGTGACCTATTATTTGTTGAACCTAATTTAGATAGGACGTATAGGGATGCAGTGGGTCTTTTGTTGCGTAAGACCGCGGTATCATTCTTTGCGTTCGGTATTATCCTTTACGTTTCTTTTTCTTTTCTAGCCCGGCTTATGAGACTTTTCAGGGTGTGGGGCGTCCCCACGTTGGGATAAGCAGCACAGCAGTATTAAGGTTTTCTCATGATATTTTTGTGAGGGTTTGTTTTTTTTTGGTAAAATAATGCCCGGCTTTGAGATTCTCAGGGTGTGGATTTTCCCCACGGTGTTACGATGCGAGGCATCTTCGTTGGGTAGGAATAAAGCAAACACACATTTTCTCTAAAATTTCAATATTTTCTTTTATTTTTAAATTTTTTTGTGTTTACAATTTTTTGGTTGCTTCGCGCACCGTATGTATATTTCGCGTACCGTACCTGTCAAAGAAAAAAAGAAAAATCTCATTACAAGTTCGTTTAATATTTCATAATACTTATCTGACAAATCGTAATCGAACCCATCATGTCCTTTACTTTCACCTGTAGTTTCTGAAAAAAAGGAAAATAAACATAAAATTAACCCAAAACATCTAGAATCGGCTTTTAATTACCAAAATTTTGCAATTACACCTACCTGTCACAACTTCACAAACAACAACAACAGCACCGACCAAAACAAATAATTCACTAACATCAGCTGGTGGTGTTTTTTGGTTTGGATTTTTTTTTTGTAGTATTGCTTTGGTAAAAGGAAATTTAACAAATTTAAATTTGTCCCAAAGCAACACTACTCTTGTCTGTGTGTTCGAGAGAATTTTTTTGTGAAAATATCATTGGGTTTGGTTGCATGCACATGGAAGTTAGGGGTGCCTATATGTAGGAGCGTGGTGATCGTCCTAAATAAACAAAAATAATAATAATAATAACAAACCTTGTTGTTTTACTTGAAAAAAAAAAATGTATATAAACGGATGTCAAATTGTTATTCGGTCTCTTGTGTCTGGCGATTCATTATACTGTCAACAGTGTCAACTGCCCTAAACATAAATTTTCCAAGTAAAGTTAATTACTCCACGTTAAAATAAAATCTTAAATAAAGTTTGTACCTGAAAATAAAGTACATTACATGAACATCTAAGTAGTTAAATAACATTGTATTCCCAAACAATAAAAAAAAAAAAAACAAACAGTTTATCAGTTTCGTTGTGCTTTTTATGAAAAAAAAATTTTATTAAATAAACCACACAGAAATAAAAATAATAGAATATTCTGTGTTGCGGTACGTGCATTTTTTTTTTGTGGATATTTGCTAAAAAGAGATCACTATCGTGTACTGTGTTGAATTTGTATTCAAGTTTTAAGAATTTACAAAATGTCGTAGATGTCAAAATTATGTGAAAATAGTAAAGTTTTTTTTGTTTTGAGTAAATAATTATTTTCACTTTATAATTTTATTATTTTTGTTAAAATATGGCTGTATTATTAAATTAAAACAAGGGATTTATTTAAAAATAGAAAGAAATAATTTAATTGTGAAATAATTTGAGTAGACACGGATATTATCGAATTTCATCACAACAAATTTACGACAACAACAACAAACGAGCACTCAAACTGGGAAATTGACAAATTTGTGCATTTTGGTATACAAAAATATTGTAAACCACTACGGATTATTATCTTAGCTTTTTGGTGGATTTAATAAGCTTAATTTTACTACGTGTGGTGTTCCTGCAACGGAGAGCGGTGTTCCTGCGACGATTGCGGCAATCCTGCGCCTGTGGGCAGCGTTCCGGTAACAGAGTGCTGACCAAATTTGTAAGTATTCGAGGACCGAATCCTCGGGCGATTAATCGTTGAACGCTGGCACCGAGTCTGGTGGCGCAGACATATTTTTTTTATAATTCTAGTGATCGACGGGTGTGAGCTCATAGTCCGCAGATCATCAGTTTTCGTGGTTCCCACCGTGCCCGTGGCGGTTCAGCCCTTCATCGGGAATGAGGATATCGTGCCTCGGATACGATTGGTTTTTTTTTTTTTTTTGTTAACCTTCCAAAGCACAATAAAAAGTATTATTATTTATAACGTGGTATAGTAAATATGTGTCTTTAATTTAAAAAAAAAACGTGTGAGAGTCATCGAGGGAATGTGTGTGCTGTGATAGTGTAGGTGAAGTGTTGTGTCAACAGGAGTTAGCAGCGACATAATCTGCGGATGGGCCTTCACCATCCCACCTACTCCCTCAGGACTGAGCCATAGCCAGACTTTAAGCTGCAGGTGAAGGACTCCGTGGACAAAAATTTCTGTTTGCGTGATGGAACGGGTGCCACATCTTACAGTCCAGTTCGTCCATCCTCCACTGCAAGGGTGTCGTTCACGGCAACGTGCGGCATGTAGTGGACGATTGGTTCGGGGTTCAGCGATGACCGGGTGCAGACTCGTTCCTGATGCCAACTCACTTCTAGGAGTAGCCTGGGCAACTTGGCTGCTGAGGTGAGTTGGAGTTTTGGGTTCGGGTCCCATATCCGCGGTCCCCCAACTTGGACTGTGGGCTATGCTGTTCCTTTCCGGTCACGTAACAAACTCTCTATAGAATATTCAAATATCGTCAATCCTAAGTGCCTGGGACCACAGAATTTTTGAAAATTGATTAATTTTCTGTTAGAGTAGATCGTGACCTACTCAAAATAAGTTTCCGTTAGAATGGCCGGTGTTTAGTAACACCAGGAAAATTCCGGGAAACGCGATATACGATAATTCTCTATAGAATATTCAAATATCGTCAATCCTAAGTGCCTGGGACCACAGAATTTTTGAAAATTGATTTATTTTCTGTTAGAGTAGATCGTGACCTACTCAAATTAAGTTTCCGTTAGAATGGCCGGTGTTTAGTAACACCAGGAAAATTCCGGGAAACGCGATATATGATAATTATCTATAGAATATTCAAATATCGTCAATCCTAAATGCCTGGGACCATAGAATTTTTAAAAATTGATTTATTTTCTGTTAGTGTAGATCGTGACCTACTCAAAATAAGTTTCCGTTAGAATGGCCGGTGTTTAGTAACACCAGGAAAATTCCGGGAAACGCGATATACGATAATTCTCTATAGAATATTCAAATATCGTCAATCCTAAGTGCCTGGGACCACAGAATTTTTAAAATTGATTTATTTTCTGTTAGAGTAGATCGTGACCTACTCAAATTAAGTTTCCGTTAGAATGGCCGGTGTTTAGTAACACCAGGAAAATTCCGGGAAACGCGATATACGATAATTATCTATAGAATATTCCAATATCGTCAATCCTAAGTGCCTGGGACCATAGAATTTTTAAAAATTGATATATTTTCTGTTAGAGTAGATCATGACCTACTCAAATTAAGTTTCCGTTAGAATGGCCGGTGTTTAGTAACACCAGGAAAACTCCGGGAAACGCGATATACTATAATTCTCTATAGAATATTCAAATATCGTCAATCCTAAGTGCCTGGGACCACAGAATTTTTGAAAATTGATTTATTTTCTGTTAGAGTAGATCGTGACCTACTCAAAATAAGTTTCCGTTATAATGGCCGGTGTTTAGTAACACCAGGAAAATTCCGGGAAACGCGATATACGATAATTCTCTATAGAATATTCAAATATCGTCAATCCTAAGTGCCTGGGACCACAGAATTTTTAAAAATTGATTTATTTTCTGTTAGAGTAGATCGTGACCTACTCAAAATAAGTTTCCGTTAGAATGGCCGGTGTTTAGTAACACCAGGAAAATTCCGGGAAACGCGATATACGATAATTCTCTATAGAATATTCAAATATCGTCAATCCTAAGTGCCTGGGACCACAGAATTTTTGAAAATTGATTCATTTTCTGTTAGAATAGATCATGACCTACTCAAAATAAGTTTTCGTTAGGTTGTACGGTATTTAGGAACACCAGGAAAATTCCAAGTGGAAATTGGATAGATTTTGTACGATAATTCTAAACGCAGAAAAACAGATTGGTTGATTTAGGCCAGCCATCCACATCAGTTGCAAAAATAAATATTCATGCCAAGAAAGTGTTACTTTGCGTATGGTGGGATTGGAAAGGTGCCATTTACTATGAGCTTCTGGAACCTGGTCAAACTGTTACAGCTGAACGTTACCAGGCCCAATTGATTAAATTAAGTGATACTCTGTAGGAAAAACGATCATTCACGGGCCAAGGAACGCGATCTGTTATGTTGCTTCATGACAACGCCCATCACACACAGCAAAAGCAAACCGGTAAGTGATCTTCAACTTAGGGTAGGAAGTTCTCCCTCATGCGGCGTGTTCTCCTGATTAATCCTCTATTGACCACTATCTGTTTAGATCGATGCTTCTAATCGTCTCAGTTGACTGACCACCAGTTCTCAAAAATTGAAGATGTACGAAAATGGCTCGGTGAATATTTTGCCTCCAAACAACTAAGTTTCTATCGCGAGGGCATCCATCAACTATCCAATAGATGTCAAAGTAGCATAGATAGTAATGGTGAATATTTCGATAATGAACCTTTATATTTAGTATATTTTCAATAAAGTTGAATTTGACCAAAAAAGCCGAGTTTCTACTTGCACACCTAATATACGTATTAATGTTTTATAAGTAATATTTTTTACAGCAATAAACGTAATAAACGAATAAAAAAATATAAATTTCTGTTTAATATGAATTTTATGTTTTATTTACACTAACACTTTCATATTTATCTAGGAATTGGAAATACTTCACAATTCTCCACACACGCGTGAAGTTTTTCCTAAAAAAATTCCTAAAATATTTGTTTTGCTTTTTAGGAAAAAGTTCACGTGTATTTATAGGACCCTTTTTATGAATGCCTGTGCTACATTCACTTTCATCATGTAGGGATGAGATGATAGGTAATTAAGCATTATATTTGAGGAGGTACTCTTGCTACACCAATTCGTTATTATTTTATTATTTGACCTGGTTAATAGGAGATCTAGAAACGGAATGCTATTATTTGTTTCATATTCAATAGTGAATTTTATCTTCTCATGGAACGAATTAAAAGTTACAAGTGTTTCTTCTGTGTTGTCTCTGTCTATGATTAGTAAAAAGTCGTCTTCATACTTTTTAATAAGGGATGGTCTCTTTGTTAGTTTAGGTAACTTTTCTTTGATTAGTTTTTCTAGTACTATGTCAGCCAGTATAGGTAACAGTGGATTACCCATCGCTAGGCCAAGCAGTTGTCTATACAAACTACCGTCTATTTGGAAATAATTATTGTCTTTTACGCAAACGTCAAATATTTTAAAAACCTTGTTACTGGAACCAGGAAAGTTTTCTTCTACTTCTACCGGTATGTTAGTTAACAACGAGACTACGTCAAACGAGACTAGTATTTCATCGTTGTTAAGGGTTGTTTCATCTAGGATCTGTTTCAAGGAAAACGAATTTTTAATGTTAAAAGGACTGTTCTCTATTAATGGTTTTAAATATGTGATCAAGAGTTTCGAAAGGTGATAGACAGGAGACGTAATCGTTGATACTATAGGTCGAAGTGGTATTCCTGGTTTATGAAACTTTGGTAAGACATAGATTCGAGTTGCTACTGGGGCTACCATTTTAAGATCAGATTTTTGTTGTTAGTTGATTAAATTTTCTTTGGACAATTGATCTACCAATTTACAAAGAGACTTATTGATTTTATCTGTTGGGTCAGTTTCCAACCTCTTGTAAGTTGACTCATCTTTTATTAAGTCGTTCATTTTTGACATGTAATCCTGCTTATATAGCACTACTGTCTTATTACCTTTGTCAGCGTTAGTAATGACTATGTCAGGGTTAGATTTCAAAAAAAGATTCTAACGATTTCTTGTATTTTAGTATTTTTCTCTAACTCAGTAATCCTTTTCATGTTTTTTCGTTTTCTATATTGTATTAAGGTGTTAGTCGTAACTGTTCTCATGTCAGTAACATTCTCATCATCTGGGTATAGGGTCAGTAAATGCTCAATATCTGCAAGCAAGTCAATAGTGTTAATTGTTCTACTATTTTGTGGAAAGTTAAATTTACCACCATAGCTTAATAATGTTAGGCAATCTAACGGTAGGTTAATGTCTATTAAGTTAATTACATCTGTCGGATCAAAATTAAGTGATGTGTGCGGATGTTTTCGTTTAAGTTTATCAATCTTAGAATCAAGTTTGACTTTAAGGGAATTAATTTTAAGATCGTTAAATGTGTTATTAGGAATAAATTTAAATAAATTACGATGATAGGTATTTTTCCAACTTCAGGTTATAAACTTAGTTCTTTTAGATTGACATCTAAAACAGCATACATATGTTATCTACCTGGGCCATGTTTATTCTTCCAATTAATGATGTATGTAAAAATTGTTTAATATTATTTGACCTAGATAGTCATTTCAAACCATTAACAACAATGATTACATCGGTATTACCACAAGAATTCCTGACCTACACTCATTAAATAATATTGAGTTGGTAACGTTTTCAATATCTGTTAGTACACAATATAATACGGATCAGATCGATCACTCACACTTTTGCTCTTTAAAACAGTAAACGTTGGTTTTTTAAATTTTGGTTTGGCATGACCACACACACATTAGTACTTTTTTACAATTATTTATTATTTTTTATTAATTTATATTCAGTATACCCCCAGTTTTTTGTTTGATTGTATTTTTATGATGACACAACATAGTACTACTCGTATATGTTAATGGAATTATTTTAAACACCAATACATATTCACGCGGGCCTTTTTCAGGTTTTTGGTTTTTTATTACGTAAATTTGTTGGTTGATTCTGGTTTTTAATATGAATATCCATATCAGTTGTGTTTCTATTTATAATAGTAATTATAATTTTATATTTAAAATAATGTTTTTATAATGTTTTTCAATATTGATGTATTTCTAACTTTTTAATTTTTGAAGTTATGTAACATATTTTTAGTGTTTTTCAATTGTTGTTATATTTAGTTTATATAGAAAATTAGTGTCCTAATTATGTGATTATATTGTTTTTTTTAGTTACTGATGATGGCTAACAAGCCGAAATATCTAACCGATATTTTTAAATAAATAGAAATTTAAGTATTGTCTATAAAAAGCTGATTTCCTAAATTTTTGGAAGATTAAATTAAATCAAGACAGAACATTAAGAATATTATCGAAAATTAATATGTAATTCAAAAGACAGAAGCTACCCCAGCATCGAAAACACATTCTTTATTTTTGCGGATCGTCAGGGGCATACAAATTTGTTTGATGACATATCCCCAATACAAATTGGTTAAATGCAAAATTCTGTGGATCTATTATTATTATTATTATTATTATTATTATCTTTATTTCAAATAAAATATATACATAATGAAAGCTAATTACAAGCAAAACAATTTAAAAATTTGAAATAGAGTAAAGCTCCTTTAGACATTACGTCTGTAGTGGAGCAATTAAAAACAAACTATTAATAAAATTAATATAATATTCTTTGGATATCAGTATAAAATATAATAATTTTCTACAATATACAAGCTCAGTTATTATTACATTATATACATTTTTTACATGAAGACACATTGGAATATAGCATACTTCAATTCTAATGCTAAAAATATCGCTCAATATTATCCATGCCAAGCAGCCAAGTCCGAATTTCTCTGTTAAATTTGTGTTTCTGCATAGATGGAAGTATTTTCACGTGGTTAGGTAAAAGATGGAACCAAAACGGTGCCATATATAGATAAAATCTCCTAAACTTTTCATTATTACAACGAAGACCGATAAAATTGTTTGGATTTCTCATATTATGCGCATGATTTATTCGATTATGATAACTATTGCTGCGAACAAAAAACATTTTCAATACTTTAAATACATATAGATACCTCAGTGGCAACAAATTCAGCTCACGGAAAAGCGGAATTGTGGGTGTAGTTTTCGGACGAGCGTAAATTAATTTCACAATTCTTTTTTGCGCTATAAAAAGATCAACAATATTGGCAAAGTAAATTCCACCCCAACTAGTTATCCCATACATTATAATGGATTCTACAAGAGCATGATATAACCTTCTTAAAATATAAAATGGACATAAAGGTCGAAGATTATAAAATTTATGCACCGCAGTAATAACAATTTTCCTGATATTAGTTAGGTGGGAGGACCAATTTAGCCGTGAGTCAATTATTACACCTAAGTATTTAAACTCGTTTACGCAGGGTAAATCAAAACACTGACCAAAACATGAATTCTTATCGCATGAGTATACATGATACTTGAAAAAGTTTTGATCAACTGTTGTGTCAGGTCGTCTAAAATGCAAAACTCTAGATTTGTCACTCGCAACTAGTCGGTGATAGAAAAACCATTTACTTAAAATGTGTAAGTCAATTTCAATAAATTGTTTAATTTTTAGGTAATTATTAGACGCATATGTTAAAGCCAAATCATCTGCGAACGCTGTAGCACAGCCAGTGAGATTTATTTCAAAAACGGAATTAAAATAAATTAAAAATAATAAAGGTCCCAAAACTGAGCCTTGAGGAACACCACATCTCAAATTACCTGGAAGACTGTTTGCGTTAATTACTTTAACAATTTGGCTACGATTACGAAGGTAACTGATAAACCAATCCAACACCATTCCTCTAACTCCAATACTTGACAATTTTGTAATGAGTATGCCATGGTTAACAGTATCAAAAGCTTTTGAAATATCCATAAATACGGCGGAGCATTTTTGAGAGTTGTTAATGGCTAGATAAATATTACTCAAAAAATCTAAGAGAGCTTCCTCCGTAGATTTTCCAGCTGTAAATCCAAATTGGTGATCATTAAAAAATTTAATTTTACCAAGGTATGAGATCAATCGTCGTTTAATTAATTTCTCAAATAATTTGGAAAATGTACTCAATAAGGAGATCGTAGAAATTTTGCCAATTGTTCAACTACAAAACGAAGTAACTAGAAGCTGTCTCAGTATCAAAAATTACCTCTTAACAAAAATTAGTTAAATGTAAAAATCGATAAATCTGATCTTAGAAATTATGCCAATTGCCCACTTTCATAATGAAGTCACTTAACCTTCAATCTGTGTATAGCTTACTATCACGTTGTCTGTGTGTAGGGATCAATCTGACCCCAATGATATCTCCATACACTTCATAGGGAAAGTAAATAAAAATGGTTTATTTTAACCAGATGCGTTATCTTATAACACTTAACCTTCATCCGAAACCATTTCTTATTTTGGATTTTGATGTGGTTTTGACAAAATGACTCATTACAAAAAGGACATATTGATCGCTTGCTATCGTTCTTATCCGTCACTTCTTCGCCTGTTGATTCCCGTCTTATTGGTAACACTTTATAACCTTTTAGGTCGATTGCTATCCATACATTTTCAAGCAACTCCAACACGTTGGCTTGCACCAGTTGCATAACCAATTCTTTTAGAAACGATTTTCTTTAGAATGCTTCCCGAGTTTCATATAATTGTGGGTTAGCGCTTTTATACAAAACGTAGGCTGTAACATTAGCAAGAACCGTTGAGTTTTCCTTTTGCATATATAGGTTCTCGCGGAATATTTTAATTCCCTACTTTCCAGTTTTGATGGTATTTACTGTCGAAAAGGACATCGTCTCGAATTAGAACCAATTGTTCATCAATAGTTAAATTTGATGACGGTTTATAAGGTTCTCGATTGCTTTCCAAGAACATCTTCCAAACATTTCGGAATGCTGCAAATTTTGCCGCTTACATTGGATATTATAGCTCATTAAAATGAACGGTTTTCAAGATGGTGTAATTAATCCAATCGGTCATCCCAGATCTTTTCAGCGCCAGCGTAAATTAAAATGCCGATCAGAGCAAACATTTCCGCCAAATTTGTATCATACCAAACACTGTGTTTTTTTGTTGTTTTACTATTCATTATACAAAACTGCCACGCTTTTCTATTAGTCTCAGCCACGAGAATATTCACCAATGCATCTGGGATGATTTTTTGGAAAGCTAGTAACTGAGTGGTTAGATTTTTGCTTTTTGTACTGTAGGCGTGTGCACTCGTTTATTAAGCTGAATTATGTATTAGGCACCACAAGGTATGTACTCGGGACAAATCCAACTTGGTTTTCTCAATTTAAAAACACGCAAAACAATTTTCTTATAAATACACTTTATTTTCTTTTATGTTGTCACTTCGACTCACTGATTGCAATTAAAAAATAATAAAAATTGAAAATATTGACACCACTCAATAGAAATATTGTCGTGAAACTTCATGGTTGTGTGTATAGATGGCGCGAATACTTTATAACAATTTGTCGACCTTAATTCGGCCAGTTTTATGTTTCGAACAGTGTGTTGTGTAGTTCATAATTGTTTTGAATATTTGACAGCACTACAAAACAAGAAAATTTGGGTTGTTCTTGCGAATGAACAACAAACAAATAAAAACATTAAATTTGTAAGTAAAATTAAGTCTATAATAAGATATTTAACAATTTTTGATTATTTTCCTTCCTTTTTAGGGTACGTATTAACTGGTGTTGCAGATCAATTTATTTAAAGTTAAGGGTTGGTGGCATCAGATAAGTATTTGTATTTTTTTAAGATCTGTTTCTTTGTGTTGATCTAGTTTTCTTCTCTTTCAGATGGACTGATGAATGCCAGATTTTTGGTCTCTATTTTAGGGAGAGACTGGTCTTAAAGGTAAGTTACACAACTGGATTGGGTCAACGCGATATGATCCAATTAGTTTGAACATGTACAGTCAAGCCTTCTCTTTCTCGCAGTAGTAGAAAGTCGCGTATTCTGGTTACAATTGGAAGATTTACGCTCCACTTTCGGACACATTTTTCATTTTTGGCATAATACCACATACCAGTATCTGCTTCTGCATCTTCAACAGTGGCAGTTTCAACATTTTCTTGTTCATTACCTCGATCGTCAGCGCCAAAATGTATCGGCTCAACACGCTCATCCTCATCATAATCACAAACGTTTATCACATCAATATTGTGGTTTGCTATTAACTCTTCATCTAACACCTGAGGAATAGAAACTTTATCGAGAAGTTTACGGCACTCTCGTCTTTTCCGCACCATAATAACTATATTTACAACCAGGATCAACTATTTTTTACTAGTAGGAGCAAAATAAACCAGAAATATCGTTCAACGATCGTTCGGAGCAGTTTCTCTCTCAGTTTCACTTACTAATTAGCAGAAAAATTTCACAAAACATCACAGCATATGCCATAAATTCGTAAAGATAAATGGTAAATTTTTCTTTGATTTATATAGAAAATAGTACATAAAAATAACTTTGGCTCATTTTGCCCCCAGTACACAGAAATGCGCCTTGTTTATTTTAGACTATCGCAATTACTAAATTTACACGTAATTTGGCCCGCTTTTCATTGTATTGCATGTATAAGTTATTAGTTGAGGCTGTCTTATAGGGCATGGGCTATTTAAATAATAAGAAACGTTTTAGTTTTGTTTTTCATTTTAAAATCGACTGGGGTGGATTTGACCCCAATACACAGAGAGAAGGCTAATGTTAACCATTTTTTTTAACGAAAAAATGGTTAAATAAAAAGATCTGCGGAACTGACCCTAGAAATGTCACTAATTAGCCATATACATGTTGAAGTAACTAAAAGTTATCTCAACATCAAAAAACACTTCCCTTGTATAATGTTGATCGTAGACCCAGTGAAAATAGGTTAAATATTAAATTCAGAGATCATAAGAGTTGGTTCTGCTTTGTGCCTATGTCCAAATTGCCGTAAGGGATCGAACAATTCTCTAGTTGTTGATAATGATGTTATTGAGATTTAAAATGCAAGTGGTAGTGCTGAAAGTTTGAATGACCTTGGTATAATGTTAAGAGGAATTTAAAGTCAGCTATCTGATCTTAAAATATCGTTAAATTTTTTTGCGCTAAACTGTGGATGAAATGAGAATTAATATCCCCGGTCTAACTAACAATATTAAAATACGCCATACTAAATTCGCTGTGCTGGAGAAAAAATACGGTGCTCAAGATCTCGTCATATAGTATGTGGTATTCCGTTTAAGTGTGGCGATGTTCCTATTTTAATAATCAACATAGCGGAAAAAATTAGTGTAAATATCACAAAAAATTGATTTACAGATTTACTTCCCTCCTCTTTGAATGCAAGCTACTGATTCAAAATATTCGTAGTTTACGGAAAAATTTTGACAATTTCATGTTTCATATTCAAACATTAGATGAAACGCCCGGATTGATTTTTTTAACAGATATCTGGATACACGACTATGAACTTGTTAATTAGTCAATTACTAGACATAATATTTTTGCTAATTGCAATCATAAATACCATTCACATGGTACAACAGTATATGTTGATGTGAGTCTAGATGTTAAAGTGAATAATAATTTTAATTTAAGGTCAGCTGATTTATTACTAGTTGATGTATTTTTTCCAAATTTTAAAATAAAGATTGTGTGTGTTTACAGGCTGCAATCTTATGACATTGAGTTGTTTCTGGAAGAATTCAGCTCATTTCTTAATAAAATAAAATGTTATAGTTTGTTAGTCTTGGGTGATTTTAATATTAACCCTCTAAACAATTCTGTGCTAATTATTGATGAATATACATTTTTAATGTCAAGTAATGGTTTAGTTTATGAGGTAAATGTTCCGACTAGAATTTCTAACTTATCTTCATCATGTACTGACCATGTTTTTTTACAGATTCTCTAATGTTGCGAAAATTCTTTAGTTGAAGACTTAAGCATCACCGATCATTGCGCTGTTTTTGTAAACTTCATGTTTAAAGTAAATTCTGTTTCCCGAATCAGGAGGTCCAAGTTTGAACATCAATTCCGGATTAACTTTGAACTTTTAAACGATATGTTATTGGTAGAGTCTTGGAACGCTGTGTTATCTACAGCTGATATTTCAGAAGCTTTTGATTTGTTTATTGCTACACTAACACACTACATATCCCAAAGTAACTTTTTTTTAAACCGCCTAAAAAATTCCATTGATTGAAACCTTAGATGAATAATTCGTTGATCATTATGGTTAACAAGAAAAATAGACTAAGTAGAAGATTGAAAGATCAACCCAATAATTTAGATTTAAAAATTTTCACCAGAATGCCAAAAATCTGAAACACGTAAAATAAAAAGCTACAATACAATACAATATTTTATTATTATTTGATTACACAGTCTTATTTAACAACTTGAGCATTACAATTATTATAGAGATCAGTTTTCAGAAACTTTACAACTATGGTAAAATTTATTGATGTACCTACATATCTGTTTTTTTTTATTTTTTATTTTTTTTATTTTTTATTATTAATTATGTTTGAAAATTTTTTCGAAACCTGTACGCAAGAGGGTCGTGTACCTGTCATACGAACAGACCCAAAATACCTCGTTATAGTAATATTTACCAATTTGTTATGTATGCTGGTTTGAATATTGAGTTGGGCATTGAGTTTGGGGTTGAGTTGAAGGTTAAGTTAGAGGTCAATTTGCGGGTTGAGCTGAAGTTGAGCTGGGTTTGGATTAACATATAGTGAGCAGTTGACCAATTTTTTATAATTGGTTTGAGGATTGAATTGAAAGAGTTTGCGGTTGGGTTGAGGGTTGAGTTGGAGGACATTTGCGGGCTGAGTAGGGGTTGGATTAGTGTTTAGTGAGCAGTTGAGCAATCTATATAAGTGATTGTTTGTATGTATGTACAGCATATATGTATAATATTTAAACAAATCCATACGCTTTGACCGATTTTAACCAAACTGTTTAAGAAAGGTCACTGTTAATATCTCAAACCTCAAATTGAACCTTTTAAATTCCAAATTGAACCTTTAGCAAATTATATGAATGGCCAATTAGGAAATGGGATTCTAAAATGATTTTTTGATGAAGTTACTTCTTTTTTTAACGGATTATTAGTTTCAATACTGAGGCGCGTGTCCGCTACACAAATACTCTAGGCAATACTCAGAAAACATAACCCAAAGTTGATTATTGTTACGGAGATAATCTTTATCGGTTAGCAATTGAAATAGTATCAGTATGTTTAGGCTGTCATACAGAAACCTCAACAGCTGCATGATTTACAGAAACCGAAATAGATAATATTATAGAAGCCATATTGACATATTTCTCACAACCTCGTCTAAAAATAATTTTTGGGTCACACTTCCTCAAAAATCAGAATTCATCGTAATCGGTTAATAGCTAGGTTATATTCTTATTGACCATATTAAAGAACTTTATCCAAAAAGCATTTTAGAATCCCATTTCCAATTCGGCTAAGGTATAGCCAAACTCCATCCTAATTGACCATTCATATAATTTGTTAAAGGTTCAAATTGAAATGTGAAAGGTTCAATTTGGAATATAAACAGTTCAGTTTGAAGTGTAAAACCTGTATGATGGTATGTTGGTATGATTATATATTGGTATGATGGTGTGATCGTATGATTGCAAGATGGTACGATGGTATGATGGTATGTTGGTACGATGGAATAATGGTATGATGGTATGACGGTATGAGGGTATGATGGTATTGTGGTTAGTTGGTTTATAAGATAGTATGATTGTGTGATCTTTGATATTATTGATATTATTTTGTGATGGTATGATCGTATGATTATATATATGATACAACGTACTTTTGTATGACGGTATTTATTCTAGAATGATGGTGTGATGTTGTGAGGGTATGATGGTATGACGGCATAATATTATGACGGTTGAAAGGTATGATGACATCATAGCCTGACAGTTTGGTATGATTATATGATGGTATGATTATAGGGAAGTTGAGATGGTCTTGATGAATGTTGGTATGATTATATGATTGTATAATGGCACGATGGTACGATTTTATGATGATATGTTGGTATGATAGTATGAAGTTGTGGTGGATTGATGGTAAGATATATGGTATGTACATCACGGTGTGGTGGTGGAATAATTCGACGTCACTATGATACAATGGGACGATTGTATGATGGTTTAATAGTACAGTGGAGGGCAAGTTTAGGGTTTAGTGGCAGGTTAAATTGAGTTGAGTTCATACACGCATGAAGCTTTCGAATCGAGTTCATTTTAGGTTTGGGTTGGAAAATAACTGTAAAGTTGAGCAGAGGGTTGAGATTTGGGTTGAGCTAAGTTGAGTTGATGTACAATTAGGATTTAGTTAGCTTGCATTTAGGTGCGAGTTGTTCGGTTGGGGAATTATTTAAGGGTTGATTTGGAGTTAGGTTAATTGTTGATTTGAAAGTGGATTAAGGGTTAATTTGGTGATTTAATTGGTGGCTAGGCTGGCATTTAATTTGGTGATTGCGTTTAGGATTGTGTTGCGATTGAGATACAGGTTCAGTTTTGGATTGAGTTGGAAGTTAAGGTGAAAATTGAATTAATCAAAATCGAAGTTCTGCTCACCTTATGAGGTTTCAGCCCTTTATATTTTTTACTTTAGTTTGAGTTAGTTAATAATATAATTTAGAATTTATTAAGTTAATATTTCATTAAACAAGTTTAACTCGGATGTGCAAATTACTCCAGGTCCAAAGCAGGCATCTGGGGTGCTATTCTTGAACCATTATGAAAATTTTCGTATTGCGAGTTAGTGTAAAAGTATTACGAAAAGTAGGATTTTTGTAATACTTTTACACTAACTCGCAATACCAAAATTTTCGTAATGGTTCAAGAATAACACCCCTGATTGGGAATCGTTTGTCACATTTACTTGAAGGTCATCGTTTGATATTTCAAGTGTTAAGTTCTGATATTGTTTCGTGTTTACATTCAATAAAAAATTTGAATGTGTATATGTATAGCAGTTTACATATTCTATAAAATAATAATAAGATGTCATTATAGCAATTAGTAACATTTTCAAAATCATCTAATTTAATTGAAGTATTTTGGAGAGTTGAAAGATTTACTTTGATTTAATAAGTAGACTATAATGAGATGCATTTGTGTTGTAGAAACTAAGAATCCGTCAGAATTATTGGGCTTGTGGATATATTGTTGTTTACCAGCTATGCATCCCACGATCAATTTGATTTTAAAGTTATACTTATTTATATATGTATGTATGTATATGCACCAGAAACTGCACTAATTCTTCGCGCCGACAAAAGAAAATAACACACTACGCACAGGTTCTAGATAGTAAGTATTAACAATAATCTATTTATTTATATTAATTCATTGTTATAAAATTAATTTAGTTAATAAGGGGAGTTATATAAAAAGTGACGCGATCAAGGGATCAGAGGTGTTGTTATTTTAATTAAAAAATGTAAATTGTACAAGTTGTATTGTACTTATAATTTAAATAAAGTTTTATTTTATTGATCGCATCACAACTACAATTTTTTTAATCCGTCCGTAATTGTTTACCTCATAAAATGAATTACCATAAACGTTTTTTAAATTAATTTGCTTATTACGACACATTACTTGAAATTACGATCACGAATATCGAAAGCATTTCTTTAAAGCTCATTGCTGTCCTCTGCATTCCAATAGGAAACTAACTATAATTATGTGTGATATACATATATCGATATGGAAGTATCGTATAATAGATATTTTCATTAATTTTATTAATTTTACAGCATTAGATATCAGTATGGAATGTAATAATACCACGAAAAGGTTAATTAATTAATTAGAAAAAGTACGCAATTCCATTTTGTGGTCACCCTATAATGTTGGGTACATTTCTTTTTAGAATTCCCAAATAAGAGGAGCATCGTCGAGGCGGCCAAATCCCTTCATGAGATGTAGCACCAGCGGAAGGATGGAACAATAATTTTACGGAGGGACCGACATTTGTAGTTCCGCCACTGAACAAGACGGTTCCCTTATTTAAAACAAAGATTAGCTAGGGAGAACTATAAGAAATTTATTGATGAGTATAAATATCTACGACACTAGCGATCAGTGAGAGAAGAAGGTATTCTTCAGTTAAATTATTTTTATCGCACCACTGTGTCATTAAACCAGAAAATTATTCTACGAAACATAGGGTGGTTTTTGGTGCGTACACAACTCCCTGGGTGAAGACAGCGGTCTTAAAGATGTATTGTTAGTATCGCAAGAAGATATATTCAAAATTTGTATCAGAAGTGCAAGATTCTGATACAAATTTTGAATATATCTTATGGAAGGAACCGATCAAAAACAACATACAAGTCTAAAAGATAAATAAACTCACACAAGGATTAGCTTCCGCGCCGTATTTGGCTACCCTTTGTTTATAACAGTTAGATTTGGGTGGAAGCGACCGGCGGCCATTAGACAGCGCCATCATCCAAAATGACGTGTATGTTGATGATATTCTTTCCGGTTCAAATTGTCGAAAATGTGAGATTCTTCAAGGATGACGGTAAGTTACTTCTATAAATTGATGAGTCCGAGTTTATTAAAACACGTGGAATGAATTGGCAAGCATTCTCTAATCAATTTCCAATTTTTATGTCAATCTATAAAATGCTACAATTTCAACAAAACGGGGTGTTATCTCAGATATTGCCAGAATATTTTCCCCCGTGGCCTGCTGGCACCAGTCATCACACTGGCAAATTTTTTTTTCAACAACTCTGTACATTGAAGATGGATTGAATTTAGCGCTACCACAAGAAATATATACCAGGTGAAAATTCCACAGAAAAGAGCTACTTCAACTAAATTATCTTCATGTTCAGCGTTACGTTTTTACTTCGGAATCAACAGTTAAGAATAATTGCAATCTACAGACGTTCCATTGTGAGAAACATTAAAACATCATTATTATAAGCAACATCAAGAGCAGCTGACGAAACGAGTTTCTCAGAAGTAAACTTTAAGTTGAATGGCTTATATAGAACTGGAGCGATTGAACGTTCATTCTAAATTTGATTAGAGTTTCTTCTGCGGCATTCCCTCCAGGAAATTTCAGCAATTCGTAATTGGAATCGCGTGGAATCTAAATCAAATCCTGCCGCTACCGCTTCAAGGTGACTCATACCATGAGATTTTTGCAATTCAATTTGTGGTTTGAAGGCTTAAATAATACATACGAATAATATCCCAACAACAGTGAACGAACTTCCAGAACAATGAAAAAAGGTCGATGTTTTGTTGGCATCTATGACGACCTGTCTCCGTTCAACAAACATAAGAGAAATTCCATTGAAATAACGTGAGCTAGTTCGCGTATACATATGTCAAATTTAACTGATTTTCCGCAAATAGAAAGGAATTCAGTTTATTGTTTCACTTTCAAATGAAAAGAAAATATTCCACAACCTGAGAAAACGACGTAAGAAAAACCCCAGACTAAACGTTCCATATAGAATTTTAATTGGTATGTACCTATGGTACAATTTGTAGGTTGTGATTGTCAGTATACTGAAGCAAAATTATATAGTCTATGCAGAGCGGTAAATGCCATACTAAAATGAATTTAGCACAACTAAAATGAATTTACGTTAGCACCACTCTACCCACTCTACATATCGATTTTGGTAAATCTCTACATTATGTTAAATGTTGGCTTTATACTGAAGATACCAGTGAGATGTAATCGGATAGGGACTTAGAATATTTTTAACGAACAGCTACAACAAGAGGAACGTTGTGCCACCAATGTTCTAAACTAGACGTTGCTTAGAGAATTTTAATGGCGATACAAATTCATCTTACATATTATGATGAGTATGTGAGTTATTGAACCAATATTGATGGGAAATTCATTGACATTTGCAACAAAGGATCAACATAATTATTTAATTAAAAATAATTATTTAATTTAATAATTTTTTACAACAAATATTTAAATCCTGTATACTAAATGTGGATTCTTATTTTACTAAATTGTATGAAATGCAAAATTTCTGTTCTCATGAAGCTAGTCGTCTTTATTTTGTGGGTTTTCACAAGTTTATCCTAAAGTAGCACAATACGGAAACATGAAGGCTCTCATATATAAGCAATTTGCTTCTGTGAACGCCGCAAACTGCTAAACCTTTTTCCTTTTGCCAATCACCATTTTTGAATAAAACTCAAAGCGAAGATCTAGACAGCGCAAGAGACCCTTTTCAAGAAAAAATAGCCAGCCTGTTACAGATTTCGGCTAGCTTCTAAAATAAAACTTTGCATTTAGATATTCAGAAGCAGAAAGCCTAAAGAATTAAAATCCGACAGCTCATTCAAAAAAGTTTTTCATGCCGTCTAAAATTTGCCTTAATTTGTTCGAAACGGAAAATACGTGAATGTCGAGAAATGCTAAAACCTAAGATCAAAAACGTTCATAAATTATAAATTATTAAAATCAATATTGAAAAAACTAGTTAAATTTTATTACCTTAAATACTTCAAATGATAACTTTCACTAAAACTTGTGTGGTCTTTGATATATGGTATGATGAAGTGAAACAACAACAAAAAAAAAAATTCCCACGCATTCCAAAAATTAAGTCAAATCGCAAATTGTATAAGCGCATGTGCTAAACACTTCGCAACTCAATTAAACGATCGATCGATAATTTATTCAATTTTAAAAAAAATTTACGATCAATTAACATCACAATAAAATTATTAAAAACATTCATTCAAATAAATAAATTTCCCGTTTACATCAAATATTGGAATGATTAAATATCTTACCTTGGCTATAAAACGATAAATCGTTTTATGAATTTGATGATGGTGCACATTAATTATAAATTTTGACCATATATGTAATACACGTCTCGTATGTGATCAAGGAATAATATGATTTGGCCACAACATTACCATTGTTTTTAAAAGCATTTTAGCAAAATAATAAGTTGCAACGCAAATATTTAAAATCGTACTTAATTCCATTAAGTTTATACAAACAAATATTTATTTTGTACATTAAATAACGGTTTAGGCATTTATATACGAGACTCGCAGATGAATGGGATAGAAACCATACGGTGCTTGTCGGCTGCATATATTCTCAAAATGTCATAGATTTTTTTTTTTATATTATTCTTAAGGTTTGAATTTCAAACTTCAATAAATGATAATAAATGACACTGAATAATATTAAAGCGCATCGTTATACCATATACGTTTGTTGCTTAACGGTTCGGTGATCTTGAATTTCGTATAAATAGTTACAATTCAAAGTAGAATTTATTTTTTTGTTGTACAGTCCGCTTGTATTTCTAGCTAAAACGAAATATGTATCAGCAAAATAAATTGAAAATTTACATGAATCAAATCACGTTTCATATCAGTTAAATTCTAATGGTTTGGCTTGTTATCAAAATTTGTGGATTAAGGTAAAAAAAATTATTTAAATTTTTTCGAATATTGACAGAATTACAGTACATGTGTAGGTTGATCGACCTAGAATTCCTTATGAATGAAATTGGAATATTGCGATGAAACGTTATCGTTTGTTTGGTCAGATGCAAATTTTGGTGTTTACTTCGTTTTGTTAAGTGCTCTGGTATAATCAGAGTAAATAATCAGAGAGGGGCAATATGTAGCTTTAAATAATCAAAATTTAGAGTTTTGATCACCAACCAACATTGTGTGATAATTCCCAACATAATGTAATGTAAAAAAAAAAAACAAATTTGTTATATTAAAACTAAATTTAGTGGCATCAAACTCTACCATACCCCATTTTATTTTAAATTAAGATTGGGTTTTAAAGCGCTATGTTTTGGTGGTAATAAAAGATTGTGAGCTTCGATAAATGTGTTATTGAAGGTAACAAACTGCGGCTTTATACCAAATTTTGAAATGATATTTAAAGTTAGAGTGCTGCTTAATTATACCCTTTCGAGACAAAGTAATCGATTTTTTCTTCTAACGTAACTTGATTCGAGAATGAATGATTCGAGGAACCAAGTGTTATCAACTTCATTTTATACAATTTTTTCTGTAACCTGAACCGCGTAAAATTCAATACCAATCTGTTTTTTTTTTCAAGTTCTTTGTGCGGTTTCAATGAATGGGTTTAAAATGCTACGGATTGATTTCCTAAATTCGATAACACCTAAAGATCGTCAGCAGTAGCACTTTATTATGAATAAAACGTTTACATATCATGCCATTGATCTTCAAAGGAAATCAGTTAAATGCCCCAAATCGAGGAAGATTAACCTCCCATGGAGGAAAAGTATAGGGCGAAAAGATACAATGAAAATTGGAAGTAAAACGTTGCGCTAAGAAGCAAGCACCAGTTTCTGTCTTGATTTGAGATCTAAGCCGCCGTGATCCTTATCGGGGTTCAGGGTTCATTCTGATAAAATAGTGAAAACAGTGCGGATGGGAGTATTTTATAGGCCAAGGAATATCTTTGCGGAAAATGCCAGCAATACCGCAGTCCCACATTCGTACACAGGGTGTGATGCTTTTTATCAGAAAACTCAACTACAGGATATACTCGTAAAACTATCAAAATGACAGATTTCAAAAACCCCAAAAAATCTGAATGTGAAACAGAAATAGAATTTGATAATAACTAAAAAATACTGAAATCCTAAATTACAATCAAATTTGAAAACTTTATAAAGATACTGACAAACATTTTAGCTAATTTCAAAATTTCGTTCAAAAACCGATTTTTTATTTTATTTTTTATTTTCTGGATTGAACGTTAACAAAAGCGAAAAATCTGTTTCTCTTTGGCATGAAAGCTCGTAAATTTGTAAAAAAAGTTGCCTTTTACAAACTTTGGCTTTGGCTTTAGTAATAAAATGTTCTTTTTAATTTGTGAAGTATGTCGCAATACAATCGATAAATCCTTGGTATCGCCGAGAAATACATAAGGGAAGTGCATATAAACCAAACAGAATTATGGTATAAAATCGAGTAACCGACTATTCGATACTCGACAATTTTTATCGAGTTGACTCGATTGACTCGATTACTTGAAAATATATTGTCGAGTACTCGAGTAACAAAAAAAAAATATTTTGTCAAAGGTCATCTAAACATTTTCGGATTGAGCATTTTCAGAGATATCTCAGAAACCACACATGATGGTTGCTCTGTCATATGGTTAAATACGGCACATTATCAAATTTAATCGGTCAAATATCCATCTTGCCGTATTAGTATTCTGAAATTTCCGGTAATTCAAGTAATGATAAAGAAGTTATCGAGCCGGATGAGTTTTTCGAGAATGGGGAATTCAAAACGACAAGCAATGACACCGTATTGCAAACGATTGTTCCGACATTAGCACACTGCGAAGGTACTTTCTTTGAAGCATCGAATTTTGTTATAAAAATTCGGTCCCAAATGGGATATAAAATGTTAAATATTTTTTTTAAATCTCATTTTTTAAAACCGATTTTATTAACCTAAAAATATGAAAGACTAGACTCGTTACTCGAGTTTTGTAAAAGTCGTTTAAATTTAACATTCTAATCAGAATATTAAAGAAGGAACATCCAAAGTTAATGGGACACTATGATCTTGGCTAGAAACGTTTTGTTTTAAATATTTCGTTAATTATGTTTTCGACTTCCTATACTGAACACTCTATGAATGAGTGCATATGCTCAGTGCTCACCATATGGGCAAAAGACTCGTAATCTAAGCGACTGCTTTATTTGCTTTAGTTTAAAATTCTGTATTTAAGTAAATATTTCGTAGTAGTCGATCTAAAAAAATGCCTTACCACTCTCCGAATGATAATTTTTGTCACAAATACAAATTGTTCGGTCGACATTTAACATGGTCGCCTTAGCATTTTACCTCATCAAAATAAAATGTCAACTAGTCAATGATTATGTTATCGTTTGCAACAACATAATAATATCAACATGATAATTTCCCATTTTCAACTGCAGCAGCTTGCTGACAATTATTTTCTGCTAGCGTATATCAACTAAATGTTTTTATTTAAATGGCATTATTGATCTAGTGAGTAAATGTGAGAGTTACCACTATCTGAGAATTAAAACGTTGAATTATATGCACCAATCCGTTAACGATTTATTTTAATCCGTAATAGAGTTGCCTGTTGTACCTAATATTTTTTAGTTTGCGCTGCAATTCTGATTTGAGACCACCATGAGCTTCCCATTTCCCATATAAAAACCTAACTATCGTATTATATTTTTCAAAATTTTGGCGAAAATCATTGCACCTCGACAACTACGCCCTAACAAATACAGCCTCAGTATGAGGTCCATTCGTGCGCCAGATGGGCGCAATAACGTGCCGAATGTTAGCTTGTAGTGACTTAACATACCCACAAAGAAAATACGAACGTGGTGGCCAGTTGACAGGTCCATTTCTCGATATTAATCGTGCATCAAATGTTGATTTCAGTAAGTTAATTGGATCGCGTCTTGTTGGAACCACATGTCTCTGATGTCATTACCATCCAATTAAGGCACAAAATAATTAGTAAGTATGTTCTATACCGGTCTCCGTTGACTGCAACGTTTTCACTAACATTATTTTTGAACACATATGGTGCGATTATTCCTCCGGCCCATAAAGCATACTAAACGGTAATATTTTGTGGAAGTAATGTTTTTTGAACAATGGCTCATGGATTATCTTCACTTCAATTGCGATAATTCTATTTGTTAACATAGACATTAAAGCAAAAATGAGCTTCATCATTGAAGAAAATTTTTTATGACAAATTTGCATCGATGTCAATATTGGCTTTGGCCCACTCACCGAATTGGCGACGCGAACGGTGGTCATATGGTTTTAATTCCTGCACCAGTTGAATCTTGTAAGCATGTAAACCAAGATCATTACGCAAATTCCTCATTCTCATGTAGAGTAACCTCATCTTTTATTATTTAGAGTAAACGAGGTGCGCAGGCATGCCATAATTAACCAAATTAACTGCTCTGATGGACGATTATGTCGACCATAAATGGACGTAGCGCGCGATGAGCTTCACGAACTGAACATTATTTTCAAAGTAAATTTGCTCTGCCGAGTTCTATTCATTATGAAATGAAACACAAATTTTCTAGATTTTTACAGGCTTTCCGAAATTATTCATTAATATCCAGATTTTTCGACATTATTGAAATTTTTCGAGATCAATCGAGAGTCACATAATATAGATATTATTCGAATTTTTCTGGGGTAATAGGGATTGTTCCTCGGTTTATTCTAGATTTATTAAGTTTCTCGACCTTTTTACCTAGGATTATTCGAGAATTTTAAAGATTTTCAAATTTATTCGATTTTTGTACGGCAATGTTCTGTGCTTAGCTTTGAGTTGTGGAAACTTGCAGAGTTACACTTATAAATCTGAATCAGGATATTTATTAGATTTTTCGTAATTTCGATATTTCTTCAATTTCTTAGGTTATTCGAAATTATTCAAGAATGTCCAGGTTATTTAGATTTTACATGGCGGTGATTAGTGCCTATAGGATTTCCTTTCGTTTTACATACTTACGGATAATTCGATATCTGTAAACTTTCTAGAATATTCCAGATACTTTGAAAATTCGAGATTTTTGAGATTATTTCAAAATTCTTGATATTTTTCCAATTATACTCAAAATATGTGATGCTTTATCGTTATATTTAGAATCGTCATAGCATTGAGCTGATTACGAGAAAATTCGTTTTCATTGAGGTCATTGAACTGAATCACGTGCTGTTTCGTACTCTCGAAATCAGATACTTTTAATTAATGCGACGCTGAACGGTAGGAAAAAATACATTTTTAACAAAACACTTTACTTGTTCATAGGTACAAGAAGCATTTTTAGGGGCCCAAGAAAATTGTTGCGGGGGTCCGAAATTTATAGTTATGCCACTGGCTGCCAGATCCACAAAAACATCAACAGGCAATATCTTAAAAGCTATTCTCTGTTGAAGTTTCCAAAAACCAGGCAGCTGTCGAGTTTTATCTGCTGTAAGGCGGGTCGTAAATCCATCGGTAATTGGCCATATTCCAAAAGTTTACCTAAAAATTATTTTAAAATCCCATTTCCAACGCATATCAAATTGTATCGTAGTCGATTAAGGAATAGCCAAGTTCCATATTACTTGGCCATAATCCAGAACTTCAAAAATTACTAAGTTATTACAACTCATTTAGCAATTTTTCATTCTTATTTTAATTCTCTGTTAGTTGGGCTATAACACAGTAGTTATTCCCAGTGGGCCCAGATCTTCCGGTTACATCAGAAACTTTCAGTCCTGAGGAACTAAATCAAGCGGCTTCGTTCTCTCTAGCCGTTTTGTCACTGCGCTGTCAACGTCGTTGATAATATGTTGAATATTCGTGTTTTCATGGAGTTGTAAACGCTGGATATATTTTTTGGCATTTTTTGTGATTTCTTCGTTGACGGTTTCCATCTTTAGATCCCTATGTAGATTATCGTTTCTAATATACCAAGGTGCATTGACAATGCATCGCAGTACTTTGTTCGGGAACGTTTGTATAATTTTAACGTTCGTTTTCTTTGTGCATCCCCAGAGCTGGATGGCATAGGTCCACACAGGCTTGAGTATTTGCCTGTATAAAAGCAGTTTATTGTGAATGGTAAGCTCACTATTTCTTCCAATGAGCCAATACATTTTTCTGAAATTTATATCCAATTCTTGCCTTTTTTTCTTGAAATGCTCTTTCCATTTTAACTTGGCGTCGAGCGTCATACCTAGGTATTTTGCCGTGTTCGCATGTGGTATTTCCTGCCTATTTATGTAAATAGGTAAGTGATCAAGTTTTAGATAGGTGAATGTTGTGTGAATTGATTTTAGCTCATTAAATTTTAATCTTCATTTTTTTGTCCAGTGGACAATCTCATTCATAGTGTGCTGTAATTTGCTGGTTGTTTCTTCGATTGTACTTCCAACCGCCAAGATTGCTGTATCATCCGCAAAGTTTGCAATATCTGTTTCTCCAGTAATAGGTATGTCTCTCGTATAAAGCAAATACAAGACTGGTCCAAGCACGCTCCCTTGTGGTACGCCTGCTTTAATTCTCTTGAGTGATGAGAACTCTCCTTCATATTTCACTCTGAAATACCTCCCTTCATTGCATGATTTTAATATCTCATAGAACTGCTTAGGAAGATCGCGATGTAATTAATATTCCAGTCCTTGATGCCAGACTCGGTCAAAGGCCTGGGCAACATCAAGGAAAACTACAGAACATACCTTTTTGTTTTCAAGCGTCTTCTCAATCACGTTAGTGACTCTGTGTACCTGCTCTATGGTGGAGTGTTTCCCTCTGAAACCAAATTAATGCGATGGTAACAGGTGTCTTTCTTCAATCAGAGGTCTCATCCTTTTGAGGAGTAATTTTTCGAAAAGTTTGGACAATGATGGTAATATAGCTATAGGTCTGTATGATGTTTTCTCATTAGGTGGCTTATTAGGCTTAGGTATCATAATAACTTCTGCTATTTTCCACTGCTGAGGAACATATTTCATTCTAAAAGCTGCGTTAATTATGTGTAGCAACTTCTTAAGACATTTTCCTGGCAAATTTTTAATAACTTTTCCTGTAATAAGATCGTACCCAGGAGCCTTTTTGCATTTAGGTTATGTTTGATTTCATTTTTTAGTTCTTTTATTGTAACTGGTTGTAAGTCTAACTCATCTTCTTATCGCAATAGAAAGGTATTTTCATCTGCTATTTGTGTAGTCAAAGGTTGGAACGTCTCTTCCAGATGTTCAGCAAAAAGATCAGCTTTATCTTTGCTACTTTTGGCCCAAGTACCATCTGCTTTTTTAATTGGCGGCACCTGCTCTTTCGGTCTCTTTAGTCCCTTTGTAGCTTTCCATAAAGAGTAATCGCTTTCTTTGTGGCCAGAAAAATTTATTAAATATTTGTTAAAGCTTACCGCTTTGGTTTCTTCTATTAACTTCTGCAGCTTGTTTTTGAGCTGATTGAAGATAGTTTTGCTCTCCGATGCTCGATTCCTATGCCAGGTTTTGCGAGTTTTCCTCTTTTCTCTGACCAGATTTCTTATTTCCTGTGTACATGTTTCATTCTTGTGTGGTTTGTTTTTGTCAGGGGGAGTGCTTTCCCATGCTGCGGTCTGGATATTGTTTATGAGCAGCTCTACTTCTCTTTCAAGTTGTGTTCGGTTTTTGATTGGGACTTGAAGATCAATACTTTCCTCAATTAACAATGCGAATTTTCCCCAATTGGTCTTCCCGCTTGTTAACCTTGGTGGCTTTTCTTTTTCAATTATTATTTCACTGATCGTAAGTATGATTGGAGAACGATCCGAGGATAAACCTTCATTATTTTCGATGTGGATATAGTTTTCTGAAATACCTTTAGCTATGAAAAAGTCAATCACGTCTGGTATTTTGTTTGTATCCATTGGCCAATAAGTAGGAATACCACTTGAATGAAATTCGTAGATTATTTGATGTCCAGCTTCTAATATTCTCTACCTTTAGGTGATATTAGTCTCGAACCCCAATGCGTATGTTTGGCATTGAAGTCTCCTCCTATGACGAAATTTGAGCCCATCATTTTGAGCATTGAGAGGTAATCATCCTTTTTAAGTTGATGCCTTGATGGACAATACATCGCAGCAACCCGCAGCTTCTTGTAATTGTTTAGTTGCACGCTAAGTGATACAATTTGCATTGTCTCTATTTCGAGTTTAACATCTTCGAAGTGTTTGATGTTTTCTCTGATGAATATTGTTGCTCCAGCCCTAGCTCTTTCTGCTGGGTGTATAGAATGGTAACAAGAGTAACCTTTTATTTTTGCATAAGACTTTCTAGTGAAATGGCTCTCTGCTATTAAGCATATATCAATTTTTTCTGTATTCAAAAAGATTTCTAGCTCTGGAAGATGCTGTAGAAGTCCATTAGCATTCCAGGTTAATATTCTCAACGTTTTGTTCATTTTTTTTTGGAGTGAAGGCTCAGAAGATAAAGCAACCTTTTTGCTAGAAATATCCTTAATTTTTTCTCGATATCCTACTTGTTGTTCAAGATTAACTTGTCTCTTGTTTAGAAACTCTATATTTTCTTCTATTTTAGAAAGGCGATTGACAATATCATTTAAGGTGTTTTGCATTGTTGTCATAGCTTGTTGAATTCCAACATTTTGATCTGTAGGCCCAGGTAGTCCTTGTCTTGCTGCTTGTGAGTATGAGAATCCCTCTGCCACTTGCGCACTATGGAACATAGTGACATTTTTTGTCGGGATTTCTTTTTCTTTCGTTGCTCTCTTTGGCTCGTTTTTGTTTGTCCTGTTTCGCATGTTTTGCAGTGTTTTGACTACTTTACACCCTCTATAGCTAGCAGGATGGGTTCCTTGGCAGTTAGCACATTTTGCTGGAGTGTTCTTATCTATCACGCATTCTTTAGTGTCATGCTTTCCCGCACATTTTACGCATCTAATTTCACGATTGCAGTATTTTTGCGTGTGGTTGTATGCCTGACACTTTTTGCATTGTGGTATGATCCCTGTTACTTTTTTCAATGGCTCCATTCGGACAACCATTCCCAAGATATTCCTAATATTGAATATGTTCTCAATTTTCTCTGAGTTTGCAAAGGTCAGAGTGAATAGTGGTAACTTTATTTTATTAACAATACTCCCTCCTAAGATCGTTAAATTTTTTTATTTGAGGTCTTCAATCATCTCATCTGGTGTGCATGTTTGATGTAGACCCCTAGCAACTACTCTAATGGGTCTGGTATTTTTGTCTTCATATGAATACCATTGGAGACCTTTATCATTCAATACAGTTGAAGGTTTTATATAACCGTCTGAATCAGGCATATTTACCCTCCAGATTTTGTTGTTTAGCGACAAGCTTGTATTTCTTTTCTGTCACTTCTTTCATTAGCGCTTGAATATCGCTAAATTTATTGGCATGTGTGATATTGATTGGTGGTGGTGGTTTTTCTTTCTTGGTCTTGCTGATAGTTGGTAATTGGTTTACCTTTGCTCCCGATATGTTCACACCAGTGTTCATTTCTGGGAGGCCCCTCTTTCCTTTTATTGGAAGAATTTACTTCCTGTGTTTTTTGCTTTTTTACAGCCCTTTTTAACTTTTTCATTATCCAATTGGTCTCTCTTTCTAAATCTTCCTCGTCGGTTTGGTACTCAATTAAGTTAGCACATTCCAATTTTTTGGTGTTGTTTTCCTGGTTTAGGGCTTCTACTTCAACCGAACCTTCATGACCAGTTTGGTAGTCCATCTTTAGATTTTGTTTAAGGTTTTTAACTTCTTCTTCAAAAGTTGTATTTGGTGCGCATCCATTGAATTGCTTTATTTAATTTTTTATTTTCTTGTCTAGACTCGGCTAGAGCTTTGATTGCTTCCTCAGATTGAGGGTTATTATTAGTTACTTGGGGCGCAATCGCGACTGTCGCAGCCGTATTTAGTTGTAGTGTACAACTACTTATATTTGGAACCTTTAGAATTGGTGATCTCAACATTTTCATGCTCTTAGGAAAGTTGTTCCCTTTATTTCGCAATAATTGGTCCCCCTCAGGATCCATGGTATCGGCATCAAACGATGATGATTGATTTGATGCTGTTAGAGACGCATCCGTCTCGTTTTTTAATTTCGTTAGGTTATTATTATTTCCTATCATTTTTATTCCCACGAGTAGCACGAGAAGTAACAGAGCTCTGCAATATCATGGGAAGACAAAATATGACAATATAAACGCAATAGCGGAAGAGTAAGAACCTTATTATAATAAAAATAATGCTCCTGTTATTCAGAGCGATAATTTTTGTTTCACAATATCTTTCCTTATGAAGAGTTTTTTAATATTTTTGATTATCGCTCTTGAAAACAATGAATAGTGAAGAGCGAAATGCCAGCCAGTTTTAAACTCTGGATTATATACATTATGATGTAGATCATTGCACTTGAGAACTGGTATGGTCACAAATATGCAAGATTAGAGAGCGATTTTAGTAGCCCTATTTTGCTTTTATTTATATCTCGTCAACCGATGAACGATTTTCAGATCAAAAGTGTTAAATGAATTTTTATTCTTCATTTGTATGTTGAAAATCGTCAGCATTACTGCCATTACAGAGTGTTGCGAATTTCTTGTGCATAACTGTTTTAACCAAGATGTGCAATAGAATATTTTGTTGAAATACAACCGGTGTTCTTCATCAACGAGAAAAAGAGGGATCGGTTATATTACACTTAAAATAACTGGCCGAGATCATAAAATAAAAAGCGAAATCAAATGAATGAATTAGGGTAAATTTATATTTTTGTGAAAAAAAGATAAAATCTCGCAAAATAAGACCCCAACTGTAGTAATGATTACTTTAAACATAAATCAGATTCGACATTAAGACCACAATCACAACCTACTTCTAGGTTCAGCTATGTAAGTAGTGATAAAATATCTGAATGTACTTGGTCATCAGTGTCAAACACTTGGGCGCGAGCAACATTAAAAATTATCGTTGGATATCTATATTATCGTCAATTCCAAAATTATTTGAGCTTATTATTACTGATTATTTGAATTTTAATGTTTAACCTTTATTATCACTTCAACAACATGGATTCGTCAGGCATCGTTCTACCACTACAAATCTTTTAAGTTTAACATCTAAAGTATTCAGTGCCTTTGACTCTAAATGTCAGCTTGATGTGGGTTTCACTGATTTTGCGAAAGCATTTGACTCACCTCAGTTTGAGTTACTTCTTGCCAAACTGAACGAATACAGAAGCAATTTATTATTTACTATCTTCATAAATTGAATTGGCCATTTGATCCGAACCTTCCAATGTGGCTGAATAAAAAGAAATTGCCATCCTACGGTGACCGCTGTAGAATTGCTGATTGGGAATCATTGCTTGTAAGACGTAGATGTGCTGCTTCAACATTCATCGCTGATCTGCTTAACAGTTCGATTGACTTCCCTAAACTACTTGCAAAGATTGATATTCATGTGCCCTGTAAACCTACCCGGATTAGGAATTTTATATATTTGCCGACATTTAAATCTAATTACGCACATAATGCTCCGGTTCCGGCGATTTGTCGACAATTTAATTGTAGTTTTGATGTGTTTGATTTTAATATTTCTAAATGTTCTTTTAAAAAATTAATAAAAACTAAATTATAAAATTGGAAAATAAAATTGTAATTAAAAAAGGATATTTTATCCCGTTGATGATGTAAATAAATAAATAAATAAACCATAGTGAAACTGAAAATTCTACAAAATACAAAATACTATCATAATATAAGAATAAAGCAGGACTGAGGACTGTTATTCCCGTGGGAACATAATCCTTAACCACATATCTCCTGTGCCGTGATTGATGTCGAACTACGAGTAGGCTGTTAATAAGCATCAAAGTATAGATAAAAAGGAAATCTGTGAATCATCAATCAGCAATGTGAACCACCAATTATCACTAATAATTACAAACTGAAAACCGAAAAATACAATATGACTTGGCTTATAAGACGCTTAACGGATGACATATGTATCCAAAATACTCACCATAAAAAAACTTTCAACCCTACCCTAAGCCTATTCATCATGTCTGGAAGTCCAAAATCTGAACTTCAGAAATCTCTCGATACATAACAGAAACTTCAATAACTCGGTTACAGCTCCCAGTTAATCAAATAACTACATCTAAAGGCCAACAAACCACACTAAGCCATATTGCAAGATTATCGCTACAATAGAGCAATAAGGAATATGCCATTTAGCAATGACAAGGTCATAGACTACGACCGAAGCCATTTCAACTCAAGCCCCAATACCAATGGAAGTAGACGAGTCAGTGAAAACAAGTAAATAAGGTTATATGAATCGACCTAATCACTTCAATCCCAACCTTAAAGGGAATCTAAGCTCAGATGTAAACTTAAATCCATATAAACAGAAAAGGGTATATCATTTGGAAATTCAATTATGCTGAAATTCAAGATGAATCGGAGGTAGAAGACAATTTCGAGGTAAATTTTACAAAAAAGGCCTCTGAAGCGTACCTTCCCTAGAATATAATACCGTACTAAACATGTTTTACATAACTACAAAAATTGAGTTTTAAGCAGCGTTTAAAATTACTCTTCAGTTTGTTTTTATTCCCATTCTTTTCGTTTTAAACGAATTTTCCAATTTTCTTTTCTCTTCTTTGATCAGAACAGTAAACCAAAAATTAATGAATATTATTCAGTAACAAATTATTAATGAGCGAAGAATAGAAAAAAACGGAGAGAATCGATCTATTGAATAGAATAGAAATATATTTTTCTTCGGTTTTGTTCACTGCTGAATGAATAATTAGGGAATAATTTTTGAATATGATTTGAATCTACAAGTTTTATTAAAGGTGCAAAATTGTTTTGATTTATTTTTGGGGCTATATCGAGAATATAGTTCGAACAGTGATAATATTGGCTAAAAAAAGTTCAAATATTTTATGATATTTGGTGTAAATTAACAATTTTTATTTTCCTTATGCGCAACCTACACAAAATTATTCTTCCATTCTTTAGATTCACTCTTCCCTTTGTTTGAATAACGAATAGAATATTTCGTAGTATTGAATAGACTGAGTAGCGAATACTTTTATTTTCTTCTTTATTCGATACAAAATGAATAATCATCACAATATGTTTTGTTTTCCACTCACTATTCAAATCGATCAATTGTAAAAATTATTATTCGATCAGTAAAGAATGAATAACAAATATTACAGAGCGAGTTTTAAAACGCTGGTTTTCAGATAATCGATGTAAAAGTTTTGAAACCATTTTTGATCATAAAACCAAAATAAAACACTTTAGACAGTCGATCGTATTTCGTTTGTATGTTCAAAATAAATGCTTTGTCTTCTGTATAGTCTAAAAAATAAAAAAATCCAATATAATGCTTGCAATTTAGCTTTGGATAATTTACAAGTCACTTCGCTTTATAATAGAGCAATGATATTGAATCTCTATGAAAACTTGAAAAGGTGCCTGAAATTGTTAAATAAAAAAAACGAAAAGTAGTAAATAAATACATCAGCTGCTTTTGTTTCCAAATTATCATTTGACTTGTTTTCATGTAATTTTAAAACCGGCTTGAGTTGGAGTTAGTGTTCATGTAACCGAGTTTGAAGTTAAGTTTTCGTTAAATCATTTTGAACTCAACGAAGCTAGTGGAATTGAGTTGGGTTGAAAACCGAAATGGCGCGGCGAATAGATATTAGGGATTTTTATTATTACTGAAATGAAAAATTATTACATACAATAATTAAATACAATACAATACAAGAACGTAAGAAAAAATTCCTAAGTCTGTTTATAATATAACTGGTTGTAAAACTTTCAACTCAACCTAACTCCCTTCCAGGGAAACGGTCGACACCATTTTGAAATTTAATGAAAATGAGTCAAATCATAGATTATATGCAAATTGTTTTTTCAGTTGTTACAAATAGGAAAATAATAGTTTTTGATGTATACATATTTTGGTTATTTAATATAATTTAGTTTGGCAACTTTAAGCTGTTAGTATTTTATGTGTTCTTAATTATTTTAAATTATTGTGCAGTGGGATTTAAGCGGAATAGAGTAATTAGCAATTAATTAATTATTAATTTGATTTTAGAGCTAAGTCTGGAATTAGCTAATTAAGTTATAAATCTGGAATTAAACTTATATGGTTTCAGGTGTTAGATGATTTTAAATTCGAATTTTAGAATTTTTCAAAAATTAAGTAATTAAATTAAATTTTTGTATTGGAAATTAATTGAAATTTTCTGATGAGAAACCGGGCGTGGCTTTTTTTAATTATTGTTTATTTTATTTTTATTATTATTATTTTTATAGTTGATTTATTAAATTTAATTTTAGTATGGAAACGTTGAACTATTAGTATGGAATATGTTCAGATTAATTCAAACTATTTTGCAGAGCTACTTAAGTAGAATAAAGTAATAAACAATTAATTTTAATTTTGATTTTAGTGGTATTCCTGGAATGAGTTAATTAATTTCTGGAGTCAATAGCTAGTAAAGCTTAAGCATTGGAAATTAAATTTTATAGGGTTTCAGATTTTAGGATTTTGATTTTAGAATTTAGTTTAAAAAAAGATATTCAGTGTTTAAAATTCATAATTTAGAATTAAAACTTTTATTCATCTTGAATTTCAGTTTATTTAGTTAGTGATTAAGTTGCTTTCTTTCAAATTAGATGCTGAATTGATTTTATTTTATTTAAGGGTGTTAAGGGCTGATTTTAAATAAAGAATTAATGGTGAAGTATATTAGGTTTTGGTTGTTTAATTATTGTTAATGATAGTTTTGGTATTGCTATTGATATTGGTTAGTTAAAATGGTTTTAGTTTAATTGATTGGTTTAATTATTGTCAAAAATGTTAATTTATGTACATAGAGGTTAATCTATAATTTATTTCAGAGAATTAAATTTATACTCAATTAATTTTAGAATATTTATTATAAAGGATTAATGCATACATATTTTAAATTTAGGAAACTCTTGAAGGACCTGAAAAAACAAACAGAAATTTGAGCAGTAGATGAACTTTAAATTTATTACTAACAAATTACTAACTATCAACCACTTAGGTGTCTGGAACCGGGTTGGTTCTTTGTTGCTAACATACCTTTCCTTTCCTTCGGTTTTGTTATGTGTAAAGGGGATACGGAGGGCCCGGCGACATCCTTGAGTCTTGCTTAGGTTTGGTTGTACACCCTGATCAATCAATCGACCAATCAAGTAAAACCAAAATAAAGCACTTTAATTGATTTATGAAAACGTATTTTATATTGTTGCACTATAATTAATGAATTTGTCATATAAAGAATTAATAATCTACATTAATTTTACGCGAAAACGAAGAAATAGTCCGATCCATAATACTAATCAAAAATGACATTAATCGTTAAGTCACTTAAATTACATAACTTATATGATTTTTATTTTTTAATAGGATATATTTTTACCTTATCTGCCATTAAAGGCATTTATGTTTAGTTACCAATCGAGATAAAAAATAGATTAACTGTACAAATAAACCTTAACTGTTTCATGTTAATTGTTTAATAATTTTTATGTACGATTGCAATAAAACCATAATTTTAATTTATATTTAAAAAAAATATTTAAAAAAATTTATAAGTATTTATTAAAAAAATCGAAAAATGGGTCGGTAATACGAATATTTTGCCAAAAAGTATGCCGGTTTTTTGGCAATAATGGAACTATTTCTTTAGTTATTTGTTAATGGAGTTTTGCAGTGACTCCTTTCGTTGCCTTTTTCCTGTAGCACTAAAACATTCTTTTCTGTGGAGGTTTTTAAGAAAGACATCTCTGTAGAATAAAATAAATTACGCTGGTGTCGTTTGAATTTTACCCTCACCATATCCTTAAGATATGGCCGGGTTTTCTTTTTTAGTTTTGCTTGCGACGAATTATCTGGCCAAAGATAAAAGTCATCCTCAGTCATGATCTCTACAATGCAATTGCCTTTACTCGATTTTTTAACAGCTTCGTGAAAATCGTTAAAATCATATGTTTGTTTTGGTTGTTTTAAGCTTAGTTCCACTTGGTGGTGGAAACTATCCGCCGACATAAATATATGCTTCGATTCAAAATAGTTCAGCTCAGTTTGTTCAGCAATAATATGATTTGAGTTTATGATGGTTATTAAAAACGAGAAAAAGGTTCAATTTTTATTTTGTACCGCGCAGTTGTAAAGCCGCAACAAAATTTGTTTAACATCACGGTATTATTTAAAAAATTTATAAGAGATCGGATGTTGCCTCATGCCATATTATAGTGATCGGTTGTTTAATTTTACTTCTTTTCCTAAGGCACAAAATCTTCATTGAACACCACTAATCTTTTCATAAATAAAATTCGTTTAATAATGTCCATACGCGGTACCATGCTAACTTTTTGCAAATCAACATACTACAAGCAAATCCGGGTTTTATCCTAAGGAATAACTTTACACAGGTCATAAGCTTGTCGGCTTTTAAATGGCCGAGTTGTATGAAAATTCTTTGACTAAATTCCTGTATAAGACTCAATTTGTTTTCTAATTATATTTTTATATGCAACGTCTCTGGAACGTTTCCTTCTATTTTCTATAGTAGGTATGTTTTTCTCACACTGGATGCGTTTTAGAATGGTGTTGTTGATTTTATTATATCCAAGAGTGGCAAAAAAAAAAGTTTGACAACACATCTTGTACTTCTTCTTGCTCATTGTACAGTAAATATTTTAATGTATTATTGCCTTTAACATGAATTAACTGTTTTTCTTGCTTTAAGGTTTTTAGATGTCATAGTTTTTATAAAATTCCCTTGCTCACACCACGTCATTTTCCAAAACATATCGTTTATTTTTTGACGACCGATGTTCGAAATTTTAGTACTGCATAGTTTTTCGCAAGATGATGCGCATGGTGTCTTTAGTTGATGAAGATTTCATCTTTTGGTTTTTAATTTGTTAACCCTTTCGCTTTTGTTTAAACTGAACTATCGTTTGGAGAATATGACTGTTCTATAAAGCTATTTTGGTTTCGAACCTGATTTTATTCGTCTTCTAAATATTCAATTTGATATGAATCATTGGATTCTATATTACTGGCCCTCGTTGCCTCGTAGCTGATTCAAGTAAATCGCCGTTCTCAATTTGATATGAATCATAATGTCTTACTACATTATTTGCTGTTGGTGATTCAAGTAAATCGTCGTTATTAGCTTTGGATGGAAAAATAGAAGTATTTTCAGAATTAAATAATGGTGGACTATCGCACTGATAGTTGACATTATTTTATTGGTTGATCTCTCACTGTTCTCGTTTTCTTCATACTCAGCGAATAGCAAATCTATCATGTCCATATTATATACGGTATTTAATAATAACTATATTAAGTATAATTAATGCATGTGTAAAATCTTAGACTTTTGTACTTAAATTGTAAATTTAATATAGTCTTGATTTACAGTTAACTAATAGATTACTACGGGTGGGGTCTATTTAGTTATTGAGAATAAACAACTTGTTGTTAATATTAGAGTTAAATTCATTCTGTTTTATTTTATTTAATATTCACCTTTTATATACAATTAAATGCTACTGTCAGCAACTTAGAGAAAAAGAAAAATATAAAAATAAGAAATAAAATATGACACCAAACATTCCTATCCAGTAAATTTAAATGTTGTAATGTTGATGAGCCAAGGTTGCTTCAACATCATTATTGTTGTTGTAAGTAGGTTAACTGCTAGTATCAGCAAATTAGATAAAAATATAAAAATTGGACGTTGCACTGTTGATCTCAACAGCATGTTAAATGTAGGAACACAGTATTTTTTTGAAAATTTGCACTAATTAATTTTTAATTGCCGTTTTAAAACCGAAAAATTTATTTTTCTCCTAATTTTTGTCTAAACCACTCAACATAACATCACAAATCTTACTAAAAATTGAAATTGAAATGAAAAAGTAGACGCAAAAATGGAATAAGAAGAAACCTATTTATTTCCCCATAAAGAGCAGTAATATTTATAATTTCTATGTTTAATAATATAAATAATTATAACTATTTAATATAATAAATAATTTCGTAATCGATGTATTTTTTTTAAACATTTTACTTTTTATTAAGATAAGATGAAAATTCTACATAGTATTTAAGTTAGGAAAGTCATTTCCACTAGAATTTAAAAATTCCCTTAATTGAAATTTCATTTAATGCAAGTAATAAAATTTGACTTAAATAACATATTTGAGGAAAAAGGACCTTATTTGTAGAGTAAATAAGGTATTTATATTTAAAATAGAGTAGTGCTGAGTGCGGCAATGTAAATGTCGAAATAGTATAATGTTAAAATTTCTCATCGACATGGGAGTGGTGATCAAATGTTCGTCAAAGAGGATAGACGTGTTTTTTCTATCCTCTTCAAAAAATTTAATTTAATTTTATTTGTATCTTTATTTTTGTTTTATTTATGTAGTGTTATGTACATACATAACATATGTATGTAAATAAATTTTAATTTTAATTTTGATTCTAATTAAATTTAATTTTAGTGAAATAATAATAAAAGTGTGATTTTGGAAAATGCAATCCACCGGGATGCATTTATCAGGCCATGTTTTATATTTATGGATAAAGAAATCAAAATTATTGATTTCTTGCTTAAGTGCATGGTTTTGGCTTTTGTGTGATTGTACATAAAATTCAATTTCAATTTTGATTACTAAAATCTAACAATTGGATAGTATTAAAATGGATTTTAACTTAAATAGACATACGTCGTAGTTAATTTCATATTAGATTTTATTTTTACGCACACTTGTATGTGTTCTTGTGATTTTATTTTATGTACAATCGACACAAATATATGCTTGAAACATGATATATAACAAAACCAACAATATGTTTATACAGCCGTCTCATTCGCTATTTACACAGATTCTATCAAGGAAATGTACTATATATTGTTGGTTTTTGTCTTGTAATATACGAACAACATAAAAACAAAGATTTTTTTTTCTTTTTTTTTTGTTGGTTTTGGTATAGTCGTCACAGATATTTTCCTGTAGCTTGATACATAGATCAGGTATGTTTGTATGTACGCTATAAGGGTATTATCTATAATATTATAAAAACATGATAAATCTACTGCTACGCGCAGGAAAGATGGTAGAAAATATTCACATTTATTATGTGTTAGTGGTTTAGTATATAAGGTTATGTTATTTGTATGCTGGTGTTGTTTTTCATTCTTTGTGTTTTTTTGTATTCATGAAACAACTATGGTGTTCTTACAAGCACAATGAAATCTTAGAGTATTCGACTCAAATAGGATTTTTATACTTTGTATAATCGAATAAGTTTGGAAGCCGCCTTATACAATTCATTAAAAATAGTTTATTTAGGTATGCTTAATAATTTTTTTTTACAGGCTATTACAAACGGCATCAAATTGATTTTAAATTAATTTAATTAATATTATAAAATTATAAATAAACTAACTATATAAATAAAATGATAATTTGGAAATGTTGATTTGAGTTGAGTTAAGATTTGGTTTGCAACATATAATGACTTATTCATTTATGTGTGCAAAATTTACATTAAACGAATGTGAACAACGTGGAATTATGTAAAACATTTCGGAAGGCTAAATGTTTTGAATTTAATTATTAACTTATTGGAAATTAGTGAAGTTAGGTTATAGGTTTCACACACAAACGTCATGATTACTTATATGACACACCGAAAATAATGTTTCATTTTCCTTGCATTAATTTATTATTTTACTTACTTTGCATGCATGATTTGGCAGGATAATTAATATGTGCGAGAACTGAGTTAAAATTTTATGGATATTTTTATATTTATTTATAGGGAAAGAAATCAAATTCTTGATTTCTTGATTAGGTGCATGATTTTATTTCTGTGCGGTTGTACATGGAATTTTGATTACTAAATTCTATAATTGGATCTTACTACGACGTAGTACGATTATTTTAACTTAATTTGATTTATGCCATAGCTAATTTTATATTTGCATTTATTTTTACGCATTCTTGAATGTGTTGTTGTGTTTTATTTTATGTACAATAGATACAAATGTATTCTAGAAGGTTGATTCAGAGTAGGGTTGACGAAATGTTTATACAAGCCGTCTCGTTCGCTCTTTACACAAATCTTATCAAGAAAATATAATATTTATTGTTGGTTTTTGTCATATAATATTTAAACAATAACAAGAACAGAGGGACATTTTTTTTGGTTTGTTATAGTCGTCAAAAATATTTTCCTGTATCTTGATATATGAAACAGGATGGTTTGTATGCTCGCTGTAGGGGTTTTTTAAGTCAGGTTCCAGAAGTGTAATTACTAATTATCGAGCCATCAGTATTTTATCCGTTTTGCCGAAGCTTTTTGAAAAATTAGTCAAAGATTTTTTTTTTTTTAATACTCGTAGGTTTCTTTCTTCTAAGCAACATGGATTCCTTCCTGGCAGATCAACTGTCTCGAATTTGTTTTTACTGACTAATTATATTTCAACGGCTTTTGAATTGGGGATGGATGTACAGGTTGTTTATTCAGATTTTAGCAAGGCCTTTGACAAAATTGATCACAAACTACTATTCCTTAAATTTAAGTCTTTGGATTGTAATAGTTTACCTATTAGGTGGATCAAGTCGTACTTAGATGGCAGAACTCAAATCGTTAAGATAGGGAATTACATGTCTAGACGGATTCATGTTACGTCAGGGGTTCCCCAGGGAATCCATTTGGGTCCCCTTTTATTCATTCTTTTTATTAATGATGTGATTAACTGTATTAAGTATTCTTAGATTCTTATATATGCTGACGATAATAACATTTTTAAAACGATTTCGAATATTCAGGATGCAGAGGAGCTACAGTCGGATCTATCGGATTTTACGAATTGATGTACTTACCAAAATTTATTGACTATGAATTTTATCTCAAAGACCATAGAATTGAGAAAGTGAACACTTTCAAAGATTTGGGTATCACATTCGCTTCTAATTTATCCTTCCAAATTCATATACAGGGTATTGTTTCTAAGGCGGTTTCCATGTTAGGGTTTGTTAAAAGATTCTCCAAAGGCTTCTGGGATCCTTATGCGATTAGAATCTTGTATATTACGTTGTTGTGCTCGCAATTACATTATGGCGTAGTTATTTGGGACCCATTTTATCAGGATTCTTCTGATCTTATAGAAAGGGTTCAAAGACAGTTCTTAAAATATGCCTTGCGTAGATTACCTAGGGACAATAATCTTCAAAATTATATTCTTTCTCCTTATAGGGGACGATGTAAACTATTAAAATTGGAACCTCTCTCTTTTCGTAGAACTGCATCGTGTGCCACTTTTGTCCGTGATCTTCTCATTTGTAGAATTTATTGTAATGAGATTCTCGATTTATTTTCTATTTACGTTCCACCACGTGTGTTACGATAGAGTGGTGAGTTTGTTCTTAAATTACCAATACGGAGGACTAATTTAGCTATGAATGAACCTGTTTTTATTGTCTCGGTTGCTTTTAATAAAGTGCGGTCGATTTTTGATTTTAATTTGTCAAGAGATGCATTTAAGGTTTTGATGTCAGATTTTCTTTCTAATTTTTGGTAAAGGTTTTTTTTTTTTTTTTTTGGAATGTAATGTAGAATATTTTAAAATTGTAACCAGATTTTTTTTTTTAAGTTGGTAAATAAATAAATAATAAATAATAATTGAATCTATAATTAAGTATTTTCTTTTTCTAGATCGGTATGAAGTTGATGATTAGTTTTAAGTTGAATTAGATGTTTGAATGGTTTCAAGGTGTTTGTTAATACAGTACGACCAGGAATAAGGAAATAAGTGTTGTTATTTTAAATTTTTCTTTAATATTTTACCAGGTAAATTAATGAAAAGTGGACAGGGGTGAAATTACAACATTAATAATTTTTAAGTCCTATTTTAGATTTAGGGAGTGCTGAGTATCCGGCCCTGGACTCCAGAGAAAAGATCATCTAATATTGTATTTAGATTTTGCTGTCTTGTGCTAACCTATTTATTATATATTGTACGAATAATTTACTTCGATTGCAAGGTATCTGTAACCGGATCGAGTCTGTCCTAATTAATAATCCTATCCAATCCTTCGGTTTAGGTATAATATATGTACGGGTGTACGATGTGGGCCCGGGAGTCCGGGAGATCCTGCTATAATGCTTGGCCGTACACTCATAATCAATCAATTAATCAAAATTTCTCATCGACATAGGAGTGAACAAAAATCTTATTAAACGAGAACTGACCAAAGATGCACGAAGGATAAATTAACCAGTTTTTTTAAAATCATTGGGAGTGATGTACAGATCAAACAAAAATAACTGCACCAATATTCAAAAAATTGGTAATTTGTTGTGTTTGTTTGTTTTGCCAGGATTAAACACCTTTGACGGGTGAAATGAGTTCATAGGGAAAAAATATTATCACTATCTCTTAGCAGGCATCAAAATTCCACTGAATGCAAAAATCGTCAAGTCAACAATATTGCACTTAGAGATCACCATTTAGACAAAAAATTTAGAATCCGAGTAAGATCAGCAATTCAACCATTTTCAACCATTTTTAAATAAAAACAATATTAGAACTAATAGCTCAATTATCTAAGTCGTGTCACGTCATTTTTCATGACTACAGTCAAGTCACCTCATTTTTGACATTCTCTTAGTCGATTATTACGACTAAATTCACTTTATACGACAGATGTCATTTAATTTTTGCTAGTGAGAGACGAATACCACAAATCACGCAATTATTTTATTTTATATGCCCGCTCTTAAACATGTTATTGTTTAAAATAATATTATTGTTGTTATAAAACGATTTTATTTCTAACTTACCTAATATATTTCAAGTTGCAGTCGTGTCACTTGGTTCACCTTCAAGAATATCAATTTTTATGTCACGTAACACGATTAAAGTCACGTCACTTAAAATGACATGACTATGGGAATTTAAGTGATAGTGTCGCGAAATTACATAATGAAAATTATTTCAAGTGAGATGGTATTGAGAGAAAAAGATATTTGGAGTATAATTTTGCAGCATTAGGGTTAATGACTGAAGACAACCATTTGCGCAATATTCGTTCATGTAAAAGTGTTAAAGACGCATGGGACAAAATTTAATGAATTACATATTTCAAAAACTATTAGCACATTCAAGTGATATAAAAGCGAAATTTTTAATGAGTGCTACATTATTGGTTCATTACCAAGTTCGTACGATACTTTAGGACCAGTAAACGAAAAGAATTAGCCTCATCGTTCGTTCGTGGAAGAATTGTAGAAGAATATCGACGACAAAACCAAGAGGCGATATAAGCGTTGATTCAGTAGCATTACATTTTACCATAAATGTTACATCACTCGGAATCGATCAGCTGTTCCAAAGGCTTCAAAATAAAATACAAATAAAGACTGACATTTTACCAAAAATGTTACATCACTCGAAATCGAACTCGAAACTGTTCCAAAGTGTGTCGGGTTAAGAAGTTTTGTTTGTTGTTTTAAATTGGATGGGTGAATTCAGCATTCCGGTGCCACCTTTCACATTAATTACCGAAAACAAAATTATAGTTCGTTTGACTCACAATCATGAAAAGTCTCAGCGATAAACGGCGATGAAGTGATGTCATTCGGCCGTGGTACATTGATCATCGATTTCATATGAATAATAACGGTAATTCTACAAAAGTAAAACTGTTTGATGTTTTGTTTGTACCAGGTATTTGTGGAAATTTTATTTCGGTCAAATAACTTACTACACATTAAAAGGTTTGAAACTTGATTTTGTCAAAGATGTGAAATTCGCAGAGCACAAAGCCGGCAAATTGCCATCAGTGACGTAAAAAATAGTTTGTACAGAAAGTGCATTAAAGAATCAGATCATTCAATATTAATGAAATAAACGCATCCATGATTAGCTTCGAATTTTGTGCCACAGATAGTGACAAGTGAATAATTGATGGTTATAAAGTACTGAAGTTTAACTCCAAATGTAAATTAAAAACGAATTGTGAAACTTGCATAAATGGAAAAATCACACACACGAGTTTTCCAAAAGAACCATATAGTAGTAACTCCTGGCGGGAAGAACTATATACAGTACTTCAATTTATTGATGATATCAGCCGTTATACCATGGTATACCATGGTTAAAAAAAAAACAGAACGCTGAGAGATGACAAGATTACTTAATTGTTTATGTGGATGATATTTTGATGTTTTATGGCATCCACAACACCAAAAATTGTATCACGCATCGAACCTAATAATGCTGAATTACTTACAAATAACGAAAATTACCGAAAAGCAATTGGGTGTCTCAGCAATAGTCAAATTACAACTTGGTTTCTTAAGAGAAAATGGACATGTAGCAAACTAAATTTATCAAAAATCAGGTTAATAGAAATTTCCGAAATTGTATATTCTGTAAACTGAATCGAATTAGTTTGAAAGTAGTCAGTAAAGCATACTATAAAAACGCACAAAAAAGGGTTATGATGTTTTAATTTAAACCATAATATTTTGAAAACTAACTTACGAGTTTTGCTACTTTACACATTTAATTATCCTTTCCGTCGAATTGAACCACACCATATTCACCAGTAAGCAACCATTTTGGATTTTTCTTTTCAATTTTCTCTTGAACACCTTTTTCCAAACCGCAAATTAGTTCGCATTTTACCGTACGTAAACTGCATAAATTACTCGGACGAAATCCCTGTAACGCAACCTTGAAAGGTGTATGTGGTTCCCAATTGACACCCATTAACTTTCTATAGTTCATGTCACCTTTAAATATAATTAAGTGCGCTTGTTCGAGTTTCTTGTGCAAGTTATTATCAATTTCCTGCAATTGATTAAAACAATATCCAGTTGTCCAAAAATATTCTTTCATTAATTGAAATCGGCCATCTTGAAAATAATCTGAACATCGTTGTCCAAGTTTTGCTAAATACTTATCGGTATGAGTTCGCAACTTTCTTATCGTCCATAGAAAGTCGGCTGGCATGACGTCTGATATAAAAAATGGAACCATTTTAACATGAAAACGTATACAACTTGCTAGACAATTTTCCAATAGGAGATCGCCAATGCAAAAATCCATGAATAGCTCGTAACCAACGTTATCACAAACAAAATCAACAATAGTTGTGTTATGGTCAATTTTCGGATCTGATATACATTTCCATATTTTTTCGATATCATTCACGAGTATTGACTTATCGAATCGATTAACTAATGCCAGCTGATCTGCGGATACATCTTGTTGCTTACCTTCTGTTAACGATAAATCCATTTGATTACTCCATAAATTAAGTTTAATGAATGTGGTGAAATATTGTTCTAATTTCTCAACAATATACTTGGTTCGATTCTCATCAATATACTTTGCGATCAATTTCATAGGGCCGAATTGGGATACGAGAGCATTTTTCTTCTGCTTTCGAAAATAATCATAACATTTTAGTGACGGTCTACATTGGAAAAGATTAAAAATGCATAAATTTGGTAATCAGAACAAAGCAAAATTTACATACTGCTCAAAAAATATTTCTCTGATTCTTCGATATGTATAGCATTGGGCAAAAATCCAACGAGATGTAAAATATGTATTTTGATCATCTAACTCACATAAACTAGTATTCCATAGGTCTCTATCAGGGCTACATACTTCGAACTGCCGATATACTTTATTCATTTTAACTTCACATTTTAATTCGGCCAATGAACTAATTATCTTTTTAAGTTCTTCTTTTGCTTTGGTGCCAAATTTGCATACAATCGTATCATGATCACGAGCTAGTTCATCGATGAGCTGCTGTATTTTATTGGGAAGTCGCTTAGACATTGATAAATATGCATCGGACCTGCGAAATATTTTAATTTTAATTAATGGAATCTTATACATTTGTCCCAACGACTCCTTAACCTTTTATAATAAGCGAATAATGGAACATTGTAGGGGTTCTTTTCATCTACTACTGTTATTAGAAAATTCAACAATAAAGATTATTCTTGACTAAAAATTCAATAATTTAAATATTTGTTACCTGTCAAAGTGATCAGCTGTTAGTGCAGCTGTCGACGTTCGACAGAAGTCATAATAAGATTTACTTACGATAGTTTCGGATTGTAGAATTGAAATGGCCATGTTTAAATTTAAGTAAGCCTCTACCCTCAATGTAGGTATCAACGTAACATCTAATCTTCAGATTCGAAAGTTTACGAAAAATTTGCATTAAAATATTTAAAAACTAGAGCTGTTACACTCCAATATTTTATTCGGGCGACTTAAACAAATCCAAAACTTGCCCGCTACTTCGGGCGATTTAGTAACAATAATTTTGCTTAACTCATAGGTATAAAGATAAGGTGTAATAAGTTGTTGGTTTGGTGGGCTAGGTACCTCGACGAATTTTGACGTTTCAAATTTGAAATCAACAATAATTTTATTCGAAGCTTGCTTTGAACATGAAAAAATATATTTTTGAAAATTATTTTATACTACTCTGCCATTTAAACACAGATGACCGTTTGAAGTGGGGACGGTAGGCGACCTGGAAAGTCCAAGGTCATGTCTATTCGTGGAGTAGTGGGCATTTTTCATCATTGAATCGGTTATGATGGAAAAAGTTAATTGAACTTCAATTGTGGTGGTTATTGGCCTGAAAACTGACAATAAATTTATATATTCCAATTACTCCCATCCACTTCTTTCTGTCCCAAAATGCCTACCCTGTCAATTAGCACGAGGAAATAAATTCCGACAGATGTTTTGACGTTAACTCGTCGCAACATTATACAGCAAATACTAAGTTCAAGGGGTTCCGTAAGTTTAATTCAACTTCCTTGAAAATTCTCGTTAGGTGCGAAAACAGTTTCGCAGGTATATAAAAATGGTGGAAATAAAATAACAACTGGATACATAATAACCTCCACGACAACAAGTCGCGTTATTAATAAATCACATTAACAATAATACGTTATTATGTTATTTTAACTAAGTAGATTTATTAATAACTTGAATCAAGTAATATTTAGTTTAATAAAAAGATTTATAAAACTATACCAAACAAAAAAATGAAGTGTTCATAAATATCATTATTTAAAATTATCCTATCATTAAATAATATCTTTGTGCCCTCAGCACCAAGCGCCGTCACAGGTTGGTGACCCTGACGTGGTCTGAACGTCGGTAAACGATCCGTTATCGTCGTCAGATCTTACTACGTACAGCATAGCCTGACGGTCCGCAGGTACACTATACGAAAAGCGTAGCGGTTCACGATATTTCAGCTAGTATAGTGGTTTACAGGAAAAGTCATTTCCAGATCGATACGGCTAAACGGCAATTTCCGAAATACCAACAGAGAGCAGTCGGCGGATTTCAAGTAACAAACCCCACAATCTATTGAATATCTTTAGTTTTTTTTGCGAAGAGAGTGTAAAAATAAAAAACTGGTAACGATGTAAATATTTGACGCGTGACCGATCATGAATGGGCAAATGATTTTCCGCTAAGGACGTGCAGATTGGAACAAAAATTATCTGATAACAAGGAAAAAATAAATTTACCAGGCTGAAAATTAAAATCTAACTAATTTGGGCTACGATTAACGAAGTTATTTATAATAAATGTTCTTTAAATTTTAATAAACCCATACAGCTCATTTTGAATAAAGTAATTATAAATAATGCGTTAGATGTAGATAACATCTTAAATAACTATTATAATACTGTAGGTAGTAACTATAACTAGTCTATCATTGGATATAATAATTGGTTACAGGAAATTACGAATTTAATAGGACTATCCTCGTTGTGATTTTTGGGAATCAACTAGGGGATACTACTACAACTTTGTACAACTAGGGGATAATGAAATCTGGTGTGTCACAAGGATCCATATTGGGACCAACCTTATTTCATATTTATGTAAATGACATTTTTTCTTTTGAACTGATGGGAGCGGTTCAGTTATTTGCTGATGAAATGTGGGGAAAAACCTGTGGACGAGTGCACCACATTACGAAGAGCGCTAGCTATATCTGCGATATGCAAATCCCACTTCCGATGTTCATCTGAAATGTATGTGCGTATAGCACAAATTATGGATCGGTGAGCGACATTGGTTCACATACAAACGAACGCCATGTGCCATGTGGGGCCAATAATAATAGGTACCGCTGTAATTTTTGAAGGGTTCTAGCAATACCTTGGTGAGCCGATTTTGGAGGATCATGTGCTAAAGTTATGAGGTTAGTAGTTAATTCTGTGGGCACGTACATTTTCCATTTGGGTATATCCGTCATTATTTCCTCGTGATTATCTGAAGGATTTATGTAGATTTTACCATCCACGATTGAAAAATTTTTAAGAGGTTTCGAAGCACCTTGGATTGATTAAATTAAATCTAAATATTGTTTAGACTGAAACGCCACTGAAGATAAATCAATATGAGGGACATTCGAAGCGGGACTTTGTAAACATTCTTCTATAAACGCCCTAGAAAGTGTATCTGGCACTATATTTTGTGACCCTTTCCTGTGCTCAATTCGGAAATCAAATGGTTGAAGCTTTAAGCTCCACGTCGCTAATCTGCCGGTCAGATCCTTCTGGCTCATGAGCCATTTTAGGCTTGCGTGGTCTGTTAGAATAGTAAAAGTATATCACTCTATGTAAGCTCTAAATTTTTTTACACTGAGAACAGCGGCATAACACTCGAGCTCTGTTATCGAATAATTCTGTTGTGCTGAATTCAGTCGCTTCGACATATAAGCTATTGGATGCTCAGCTCCCTCTTCATCAATTTGAAAAAGAACGCCCCCCACTCCTGAGCGACTTGCATCACATTGGATGAAAAATGGTTTTGAAAAGTTGGGGTAACCGAGAACCGGAGCTGTAATTAAGGCATTTTTCAATTTATCTAATGCTAGCTGCCTTCTTTGATCCCAATTAAATTTAGTGCCCTTCTTCAACAAGTCAGTTAAAGGAGCTGACATGGCTGCGTAATTTGGAATAAACCGCCGTCCTGTCATTCCCAAGAAGCTGCGTACCTTTTTGACAGTATTTGGTATTGGAAACTTACTGATTGCCTTGACTTTGTCTGGGTCTACATGAAGACTGCCATCACCCACTATATAACCGACGTAGCGAATGTTTTTTTGTAAAAACCGGCTTTTCTCGAGATTAACCGTCAGGCCTGCGGAAGTCAAGAGTCTAGCCACAGTTTTTAATAATTCAATATGTGATTCAAAAGTACCACTGGTGATGAGGAGGTCATCTAAGTAAACGAATACTTGATCTTGCAGTTGGTGTGGAATTGCTTGGTGCATAAGTCGGCACATTGTCTGCGGGGCGTTGCAGAGCCCGAACGGCATCACTGTGAATTGGTATAAAGGACGGCCAGGAACTGTAAAGGCCGTCTTATCTCGAGACTCCCGAGCCAAAGGAACCTGCCAAAATGCATCCTTTAAGTCGATGCTAGAGATGTATCTGGTCTGATCCAATCGACTCAGAAGTCCCTCAATAATCGGCAGCGGATACGCGTCCCTGACCGTTACCTCGTTCAACCGCCGGGCATCCAGACATAGCCGCACTTTGCAACTCGCTTTGCGGACCAATATCACCGGGGAACTCCAAGCACTCGTTGACTCCTCAATCACCCCCAGCGATATCATTCTATCTATTTCGGCATAAAGTTGAGCCTGTATGGGTGGAGAGACAGGATAATACCTTTGTTTGATAGGAGTAGCCGTTCCTACATCTATCTGGTGAGTGACTAGGGTGGTTTTCCCCAGGCCTACTTTTGAAGTCAGAATCAAGAGATTGCTTGCAGTATTCTACTTCAGAGATCATTTTTGGCTCAATTTTGAATAATTTCCAAAAGTCTATACCGAGGTATAACTTTTGTTTTAATCCGGGGATTAAATAAATGCGCATGGAATGCTGAATGCCTTTATAGCTGACCTCTACCCAAATGTACCCAAATACTCGTTCTGACTGACCACTCGCGGTTTTAATCAATGATGGAAAATTGTGGACCTTATAATTGGGGTTATCAATGAAAAATTTGCTTTCACTGCCAAATGCCGTAATGGATGCACCACTGTCCATCAATCCACAGTATTGAATGTTATCAATTAACACATCGACATACGGTCGATTATCAGTCTCGTCAGTAACAAACGTTTCCGAAATATTTGCTCTCAACAATTTACGAGAAGCAGTACCTCTTAGCCCTATAAAAATTCCTATTTAAATTTGGTACGGTTTGGTATTTTACCTTTAGATTTGTAGGTAAACACATATTTTGTGATAATGAAATATCCGGGTTATTATTGACAGTAGTAGGTAATTTGGAAAGCTTATAGCTAATAGGGTTGTCTATTAATTGTGCGGATGCCTCCTCAAAAGTTCTGGGTCTGTATTCGCTGCCGCTTCGTGTGTTGTTGGTCTGGGTTCGATTCTTCTTCGAGGCCATGCATTCCCAGAGCTCTGAAGCCTCGGTTGCCCGTTTCCCTGGCACCTAAAACAGTTTGGCTTTAATATATCAGGGCGACCACAGCCGAAACAGAAAATTTTTGTAATTGGTCTGTGACAATCTAAATAGGTATGACCTAAGTCGTGACAATTCCAGCACACCAATCTAATATCATCTCGATTCCTTTTTTGATGAACCTGAGTTTGATTAGTGGGAACTTTTGACTCAAGCGATAAAGCTGATATTTCATTAGCCAAAGGGTTATACAATTCATTTTTATTTTCAATTATTTCTCTGTCTGATCGAGTAGAACTACCACCATTTTCATCATTATTGGTAGCACGAATAACCTCTAATTCATGGACATATTTCCGCGCACATAAAGATTACGTCTCGTAACTAGTTCGCTTCCAAGAATCTTCCAAGGCGACACATCGTCTTAATAAATCACTGAGTGAATGAATGTTACGATCCGCTAATGCATTTTGCAGACCAGCTCTCATATTTCTTCGAAGTATATGAAGAATTTCGATATCAGAGGGTGGAATACGATATTGCAAAGTCATCATTTGGATTGCATTAAAGAATTCCATGAACGGTTCTTTAAATTTTTGTTTCCTGGCCTCTATTATTTGCCTGATATCGAGATCGGTTCTTCGATCTTGAAATCGCTCGATTAAGCCATCCCTAAGTGAGGCCCATGGTATACCTGGATTCAATTTCAAGTGACACCAGTACCAATTTAATGCACTACCCCTTAAAATAGTTGCTATTTCTATACACAGATTGCCTTCTGGTACTCTATAATGTCGTGCTAGATATTCAAATCGAAAAAGAAACCCTTCCACTGATAACCCGTCTAACGTACCATCAAATGAAAGGTTCCACTTTGTTACGGGTGGATAACGCATTTGGTGAATCTCTATAGAATGACCATCACTTACGTTAAAATTATGTGAACTATCTAGAGGGAGCTTTGGAATTCCATAACGAGCTGTATCCTCGGCTGAATTTGTGCTGATGTTTGCCGCAACAGGATCCTTAATAATCTGTTGCTTACCTGAAGGAATATCCGCTAATTTCGAGCTCCCCGGTTTATTTGGAATATGAGCTGATGGTTTAGTACCAATCTCTTCATTAGCTTCATCTTCTGAAGTCGCTACTTCACTTACCGGCCAAGAAATTTTTTCAGTTAGCTCCGCTATGGTTTTGTTAAGATCTGTAGGTTCTGTAGTGATAACTTTAGCGCTGTCCTTCAATTGAATTGCCGTATCTATGAGATCAAAACACTGCTGTTTGTATTTGCGACTTGTTAACGATAAACGTCGCAAGCGTTCTATGACATGTGTAATACGGGAATCTATACACTCCACTACCGTTGATTTACTATCATCAGCACTCGATATTGCCGTTAAGGTATTTCGGTGTTCCACTAACTTATTCGTGCAGATACGAATTTCGTCTTTAGGCCTTTTTGTAGCAGCTACGTGAGCGCGGCTGGGTTTAATTGGTGGATGATCGGTTTCATTTAGCAACAATTTTTGTAACGATTCTAAATTGGACAAAAGGTCATTGCTCAGTTTACGAACTAAACATTCTACGTCAAAGTCATCTGGGTTTAGATGCTCGATATCCATAATGTCAAAAAAAAAAGGTAATATACGAATAGAAAAATAATTGTTTAGACGAATAGAATACGAATAGAAAAATAATTAAAAAATTTTTTTTTTTTTGTTTAGTGAAATAGTTCTTTTGACCCTTATTTGTAATTAAACGTGCAAATAACTACTGATTAATATTCTTAAATAGCACTTATGAAGCTTGACCTTTCCATACATTAAAAAAAATACACACATACCACAAGGGTACTTGAATATAATAATTTGGAATTTGAGAAAAAGAAGTAAACCCGGGCAAACTATAATGTTTGTACTGTATCGTTTTATAACGTAATTGAAATTTTATATAGTAATATTTAAATAAGAAAAAAAAATATACGCGTGAATAGGAGAATTAACCATGGAGACGTCGAAATCAGGAGGTCGAGATAAACACGGAATTTTAATAAAAAAAATAATAATAAAATTTGATACTATAAACCTAAAAACCATGTAGCATGAAATCAACGGAAAACAATTCGGAATCCAAGCCCATGTTTTAAAGATAAATAATAATAATAATAATAATAATAATAATAATAATAATAATAATAATATAATTTTGACTTGGAATAGTTAATGATCGTATCTAACAGGTATATAGTTAGCAATAACCAATCCTGTTTCCTTTCCACAATTCAAATACCAAATAAAGATAGATTTGTGGTTCAAATAAGCAAAATTGGTAAACTTGCAACACTACAAGGAAAACGATTCAATTACACAAGAGAAAAAAATTTAAAAATTAAATCTGAGACTTTATACTGTAAAATAAATTCTGTTAAATATCACATGATAAAAAAAATAATAATATCAAGCCGATCACTAAACGGTTTCATGCGTTCCAATGTCAAATCCGGTAAGCGGAGAAAATGAAAAAAAACATTTGCCGGAAATCAGCTGCTACATCAATTTTAAATGTTGTGACAAAAAAAAAAAAGTCCCATATTTGGGCGCCATTATGTTACGGTATGAATAAAAATAATAATAACTGAAAAGGGTCAAACCGTAGACATAAAACACTTTACGTGTTGTTGAATGACTGAGAATGATCTTATCTTTGGGTTTTAACCTGAGCTCAGTCGTTAGAGGTTAAATTAGTCGTGAGTTTTCATTCCCAACCATCCCATTCAGAAAAAAAAAAAATAGAAAAAAAATTAGACCCGACTCCAATTCTCGCACGCCTCCCATGGATCATTCTCCTATATTAAATACTGTTTATATCATCATATTAAAGGGGAAAAAGAAAAAGTAAACATTCTTCAAAATTAAAACGTCACTTACCAGTTTCTTGAAACAAAATTTTCCTGCACACGTTAATGTTTTTTTTTTTTTCGTTTTCTTTTTACACGAGAAAATATAAACTAAGAAAAATGAAAACCAATCAAAGAAAATTTAAAAAAAACTTAAATAGAAAAGATATTTTTTTTTTTTCTTACGTTACTCGACCACAAAAGAATTAATTCAAATCTTTATACTTTTTAAATTTAACTGCTTTACACACTTCACGTAAAAAAAAAATAATAAACACTCCTGATGACGACGAACTCGAACTCCGATATAGGCGAACACTATGATGATGGCCTCCAACAAGAACATATCACCATATGAAACCTCAGCATAAAAAAACCAATCCGTACTTTTTTTATTCAAAATTAATTCCAAAATTTTATTATGATACGACGATTTTATAATTTTTAATTTTATTTTTTTTTTTTATTTTTTTACATAATTAATACTCGTACATAATTTTGTATGAAAGTGTGTAGCAAAAATATGTTTTATATATATTTGATATTATTTTTAAAATTTATAGTTAGAATATTAGATTATAATTGATTCCATTATTATTATTGTTGCACATTTTATTTTGACAAATAAAGAAAACGAAAAACGACCGTTTGGTTCACGTACCGGTTCGAACCTTATAGAATGTTTTTTTTTTATTTCACACAGCGGATTTCAAAACACTTTAATTATGATTCAATACACTTACTGATATGTCTGTATGATAATGTATGCAAACGTACTCGTATATATATATAAATGTTCCATAAGCATTCATTCGTAAAAGCTTAAATCAAGCATAATAGGCACATTAAATTTCACTATAGGTTTTTTTTTTTAGGAATATTCTATATGTTACGCAAGCAACCATATATCATTTATGTCCAATAAACTAAAATAAACCACTTATCGTTCGCACCACCATAGCTTCCCAAATTGCAAGCTATTTTGCTTACACTGTACTTTAAGCGAAACTTACGGTGTATTACAAAGTTTCCTTTTAGTTATCACTATTTCACTAAATGTATATAGTATTCTAATATTTTCCACTTATAATTGGTACACAACTATACGCAAACTCAAAAAAAAATAACTTAACTTGATAATTTTGAGGTGGAAAGAAAAAAAAATTAAATCCGATAAACTTCACTCTCAAAAATATTCAAACAAAATTATATCCAGAACTGACTGCCGCGCTTATTTCATATCGGTCTATTTATAGTCATCAAACAACGGGATGATCAATACATAAATTATCATAAGCAATGGTGGGGAAAATATCAATAAAACCAAAATTGTACTAAAGTATCGAAACAATCACAGAACAATTAAAAATTTAGAAATTTCTTCTCAAGCTACAGTCCAACCCCAGTAACAATGTGCATCGCAAATGGTTACAAACATCTTAAATAACTATTATAATACTGTAGGTAGTAGCTACAACTAGTCTATCATGGGATATAATAATTGGTTACAGGAAATTACGAATTTAATAGGACTATCCTCGTTGTGATTCTTGGGAATCAACTAGGGGATACTACTACAACTTTGTACAACTAGGGGATAATGAAATCTGGTGTGCCACAAGAATCCATATTGGGACCAACCTTATTTCATATTTATGTAAATGACATTTTTTCTTTGGAACTGGATGGGCGCGGTTCAGTTATTTGCTGATGATACCCTTATTTTATATAATTCTTCCTCATTTGTTGATTCCTCGCTGGAACAAAATTGTCTTAGTTTAAACGAAACAAAATCTACTTATATTTCATATTAAAATTCCTGACCGCCAAGACAACGCCGTTATATATGTACATTATGTTGAAAGTTATGTCGCGGAGATAGTACTATTTATTTGCGACTAAAGTTGTCGTCTAAGATTGATTGGAACCTTCATATTTTAGTTGAAGCGGGTTTCTTAGATGCTACTGACTGACTTTACACTACCTCATTCTATCAACCCAATTTTTCAGAATATTTTTGATTGTATGCGCTGCTATCTCATCAATGGCATCTTCGATTTGATCTTTTAAGTCTTGGATAGTGCAAATGTTTTGGGCAATTGAAGAGGTACCAGAAACGATCCCGATGACTAAGCAGGAGGAAGATTGTGAGAATTGGTTCAAGGCGACTACAAAACGGGCACAAGATGGAAGGTTCATCACTAAGCTTCCATTCAAGGAGACGTCAACAACACTTGGATCCACATACCAGCAAGCAGTATCTAGGTTACTGGCGATGGAAAGGCGATTTAAAAGGGATGACAAGTTCCACAAGCTTTATACTGGTTTTTTAGAGGAATATCAGCGTCTAAATCACATGCATCCAATTGAGTTAAACAAGGTTGAACTCCAAGATTCATACATTTTGCCGCACCATGGAGTTCTTAAAGATAATAGCAGCACAACAAAGCTACGCGTAGTATTTGATGCATCGGCAAGGTCAACCAATGGCTTGTCATTGAACGAAAACTTGATGATAGGGCCCAATGTACAGTCAAGTCTATTTCAAATACTTACCCAATTTCGGCAGCATCTATTTGTTTTAGTAGGCGATATTGAAAAGATGTACCGACAAGTTTGGGTAGATCAGGAGGATACCAGGCACCAGATAATATTGTGGCGGATACGGTCACATACGGCACTGCATCTGCTTCATATATGGCCACCAGATGTCTAAAGGAGCTTGGTCAATTACACAGAGAAAACTTTCCAGATGCAATTCGAGCAGTTGAAGAAGATAATTATGTGGACGATTTGATGACCAATGCTAGCAAAGTTGATTAAGCGAAAGACGAGGTAATCCAGATATTAAAAAGCGGCGGTTTCAACCTCAGAAAACTACTATCAAACGATCCACAACTGAGGGCCATGCTAAATGATGATGATTCAACCCACCTGAGGATCTTTTCGGAACATCCAGAGCTGGTTAAGGTATTGGGAATTGCATGGAACGCCAACACAGACCATCTTATATTTCATGGCAATCTGGAAGACAAAGATGTCCATACCAAAAGAAGTTTTCTTTCCGAAGCAAGCAAAATCTTCGATCCTTTAGGACTATTATCACCAATTATAATAAAAATGAAAATTCTATTTCAAAGCTTGTGGTTGAAGAAGATTGGGTGGGATGAGCCGCTGCCATCAGAAACCAGACTATCATGGATGGAGCTTAGGAAAAGTGTCTGCCAGCTTCCAGAAATCAAAATTCCTCGATGCATTACAATCGCAAATAGTAAAACCATCCACGGTTTCTGTGATGCTAGCCATTCTATCCATCAAGATATCATCCGTTCCAATGTGGACCGATTCCAAAATAGTTTCAGACTGGCTTGCCAGTCCACCGAGGCGCTGGAGCACATTTGTTGCAAATCGGGTCTCAGAGATAATATGCGGTTTTAAACGAGATAAATGGCGTCACGTGCCATTCAGACAAAATCCAGCCGACTGCGCAACATGGGAGAAGTCAACTGCAGAAATTATTGAAAGCGAACTTTGGTGTAATGGACCGGAATGGCTATCAAAGGAGGAACAACTATGGCCAGACCAACCGCACATACCAGAAACCAAAAAAGACATGCAGGTTGAAGTGTACAATACAACTTGCCCAACCATCGATATTAACCACCAAGACGACATCATTCTGCGCTTAAGTGAAACACATTCCAGTTATTTTAAGCTAATTAAAATATTTTCATATGTTCGTAGATTTCTCACAAATTTGAAAGCGAAGAAAAAGTCTGGTAAACGACAGACTGGAGTACTAACAGTAGCAGAAATGGAGATGGCAAACCGGGAAGTAGTAATCTATTGGCAAATTACGCATTTCCCCGAAGAGTATCGTCATCTTCAAATCAACCGCGCGATACCTGTGAAAAGAACGCTAAACCAATTAAACCCGTTCATGGACAGCGAAGGGGTTATGAGAGTAGGAGGAAGATTGGAAAAATCAGCACTACCTTATAGTACCAAGCATCCAATCATACTCTCATCCAAGTCACAAATATAGCAACAACCATCACACTCGATGTTCATCAGCAGAGGCAACACCCGGGCCCGCAATTACTGATGAGTTTAGTGCGTCAAAATTATTGGGTGGTTCGAGGAAAAGATGTTGCGAAAAAAGTGTTCCGGTAATGTATCAAGTGTGTGCGACAAAATCCCAAAATGATGACACAATTAATGGGACAGCTCCCGGAAGACAGGGTACAACATACAGCACCGTTTGGCGCAGTTGGAGTCGACTTTTGAAGGCCTTTCAAGGTTCATACCATTCGACGAAGAGGCTCCACTCCTGAGAAATCATATTTGTGCATTTTTGTATGCTTTAGTACGCATGCGATACATATCGAAATCTGCATGAATCTAAGTACTGAATCGTTTTTAGGCGCACTGCGCAGATTTATTAGCAGAAGAGGGTTATGCCACACGATATACTGCGACAACGCTACAAATTTTGTTGGCGCAAGAAATAAAGTCAACGAAGTCTATACGTTTCTAAAAAATAATAACGATAACATTCAGGTCAGTCCTTTGAAGGACAAGATTACATGGCGATTTATTCCCCTAGCAGCACCTCACCAAGGTGGATTATGGGAAAGCGCAGTAAAGTCAACCAAAACTCAAATTACACGAACAATAGGCGACACGATACTTATTCTTGAGGAATTTTCAACACTAACTGCGCAGATAGAAGGTGTTCTTAATTCAAGGCCAATCTGTTCCAGTAACGATGACGAGTTAGATTTTCTCACACCGGCTCATTTCTTAATCGGACGACTCTATTCATTTACCAGAAGCGGCAGCTGAGCAAAAATTAAATCCGAATGCAAGATAGGACATCGTAAAACATATTTATTGTCGATTCTGGAAGCGCTGGCAATTGGAGTATTTAACGAGTCTTCAGCCTAGATACAAATCGCAAACACATAAAAAAAACCTGGAACTAAATGGTGTCTTACTAATTCATGAGAATAATTTGCCACGCACTCAATGGCTTATGGGGCGAGTCATCAAATTAATTCCTGGGAATGACGGTAATGTTCGGGTGGCATAGATTTCAACCAAAAGTGGTACATTCAGACGCCCTATACAAAAACTATACAAACTTCCAAATCTTGAATCTGAAGACGATTCAACCCGGGGAAGTATGATTAAATCCATTGACACCAGTCCAGTCACCTGAAAATAAATAAAATAAAATTAGATTTAAGTTAAGAAAATATCAGTAAGAATACTTATCTTATTAATATTGTTCCTGAATTAAATTCCACCGTAGTTGTATCTTGAATTATGTAAAAGGTTTTCAAATATTACACTTCATACAATAATGTATGGAAAATTCAGATGATTTGCATCACTTGTAATTAAATCATTCTAATAACAAATCATCTATATTTTCTTACACTTAAATTTACTTACATTTTGATAACACTTGCAGAAATTCTGCATAACACTGTCCACTGACGTTTAGTAGTAAACAAACGCCAACAAGGTAGAATTATAATACTTAAGCGAATTAAATTACATAGAAGTATTGTAATAGATAGGCTAATTTGGTGTTGTCAGATGTTAATTTGCATGATACCATATTACGATGGAGTATTGAAATATTATACCTATTTGTTTCTTTCCTAAGTAAAGGAAAGGAACCACCATTTTTGTAAACATACTTTTTTCATTACATGTTAAAAATCTCAACAAGCAATATCAGTTTTTATTGAGTCGAAATTATTAAGTGAATAAAATCCGTGAAATATCTAGAATTAGCGAACCATCCTGCATTTATCGTTGTGAAATAACCAGTAAGGCTAAATAAGCTACCTAAAGTAAGGCATCCGTTTGCCGAATCTACAAATATTTTATCGCAAAAATCAATCATCAGCAATTGGTTAAATCGAGACAACTTTGCAAATTCAATCACTATATTGCTAAGCCAATACATTGGAAATAAATCACTGTAATGGGAAGTTCACAATCAAAGCGAGAAAACCAGTCGTCTATACATCTGGTTTGCGTTATTTTTGTCTTTTTTTTTTTTTATTGACGAAACTTGTAATTGTGTGAACCAAACTTAAAACCACTAAAAGCAGATTAAATTAGCTTCCCATTAACAGAAATTCATTGCTTATTTTATCCGAATTGCAGCCATTGACCTGCTAGCTAGAGTCGGTGTTGGGGTGGGCTATTCGGAAAGCAACGGATATGAATTAGCTACTGATAATTTAAGTTTAGGTCGTTTACATTTTTTTTTTGTTTATATATAGTAAACAAAAATTGCTTATCAACTACATATATGTTCTGATATGCCGGTGTCATCAGTATCAGTTAGTATTTTGCTTTTAATTATCATTTTGTTGTTGGGTTACGCTTTTATTCACATGAGTAAACACGTATATAATTGCTTATGCGCCTAAATGATGTATAGAAAATTGTAAGCAGACAAAAATTAACGTGTGAATGGTATAAAAAAGCTGAAGTGGAGAATGATTTGAAAACATTGGTTTGAAACTATTACTAAATATGTAATATGGATGGGCAACTGTTGTTCGTTACTACACATGAACATTGGTTAAGAAAATCGCTTCCATTTTATTGCAGTAATTGGTGTACTTAAACCAAAATGTATACAATTTTCATAACAACATAATTCTGGTCGTATTGAAATAAAAGCTTACTACAAATCATGTGGTCAATTTCAAGTTCAAAAATTGTAGGAAAAGCAAAACCAATTCACAAAATATTAAAAACCTGTGATAATTTTGTGATAAATAATTTTTTTCGTATTTTTCTGTAAACAACTATAGACATCTGACGTACACTAGTAAAACTAGCAGGTACTATTTTACTTCCTCAAACCCAACTTTTGTAGTGTTTTTTTATTCGCTCCGGATAGCTGCTATCGAGAGCCGTCATTTTTATACGCCTAAATTTAAATTTGACGCGCTATTTATTGGTAAACTAAACTTATTTAACATCAAACTATCATTTTTAATTCTATTGTTTAGTGAAAACTTGATATAAAAAATATTTGGCTCTACCTATTTATACGGAGCGCTATCCGGAGCCACTTTTCAGATGACGGCTCTCGATAGCAGCTATCCGGAGCGAATAAAAAAACACTACATTTGATGAATTTTTCAAAATGAAAATTCGAAAAACATATTTTAGACATAATTTAATTTTAATAAAGGGTATTTTTTTAAGCCTGATAGAACTTGAGATTGTAAAAAATAAAACAAAAAATTAAATTTTTATGAAAAATATACTCTGGCAGATCTCAGTATACTCTGGCAAATCATCATGAATAGACGCACGCTTGAACAACGCTACGAAATTATTAAAATTTGATGATTCGCGCAACTTATAGACGATTTCGTGATTTTTATGGCGTATATAATCGTCCATCTGAGCAACCCATCCGTCGAACTGTGAATAGATTTCGTACCACATACTCTCTAGAGGATGCAATAACACCAACACGTCGAAAGAATGTGCGTACTGAAGAGAAAGTTTTGCGCAAAGATCGAGCAACAATTGACGCCTTGGAGGCTAACATTGTTTGTGTTATTCGTAACATACGGCCACCAGTGCTCGAAAAAGTGGCCCAAAATTGGACGTCCAGAATGCATTTCGTCAAGAACAGCCGCGGTGCCCATATGCCCGAAATCATTTTCAAATATTAATGCCATGTATTGATCTTTCGAATAAAAATACATTTTTGATTACAATTTAATCGTTTGGGTTATTTTTTACAATTTCAAGTTCTACCGGCTTAAAAAAACACCCTTTATTTCTGCAATTAATATTGATTTAATACCAATATAGCCTTCTTGCATATTGATGCTAAAGATATGTAGAAAACTTTTATATAAACGTTTTAAAATATTGCTGTTTTCATTGAAAAGCTTGAAGCTGAAAAACATCATATTTTGTTATATACCACTAAAAAATCTTCTAAAAAATTATGACATATGATTATGGCTCTATATACTCTAGAAGGCTCTGTCTATTTTTTTTTCTAACTACGACTGCTTCTTTAAAATAGCCCAAAATAACTTGTTTTTCTTTGTATAGGTCTAACACAACTAAATATGTACTCGTAATTCGAATTGAATATTTTCAAATTTATAGTGAAAAGAACTTCAGTGTATTAATTTTGGGAACCAATATACGTTTTGGGCGGACATAGTTGGGGCATAAGGTTTACTGAGACAATTGTTTCTATTAAGTAGTGCTTTGCATCATTAAAAATCCTGAATCAGGGGGGGGGGGGGTTAACGAATTTTAGCGATACGTTAATCTTCAATGAACTGCACCCATAAAAAACAGTATTTGGTGTTGTTTACAAAAACATTATATTATATCATTAACCTTCTCAGTGGCGTAGCTAGGTACACACAGCACCCGCAGCCGCGGTGTGGCCCATGGTTGTTGGGCCCACGATATTTCTTTTATTAGTTCAAATTTAAGATTAGATAGCTTAGATTAAGCTTAAAGTGTTAATTTGCAGAACGGTACATTTCTTGAAAATTTTTAAGAAAAGGCGGTGGGGTGGTATAATTATTAGAAAAAGAAGAAATCGTTCGTGTTGGTATTATACATTTTCTTAAGACAGGCTCAACCATTTCTTCTCGGTTCTGACTAGATAGAAATAAAAATGCCGATAGTTTCTAACCGAAATTTAGATTTAGAAGAAAATTAACTAAACTCGTTTAAAATAAAACCTTTCGACAACAAACGACAAAGATTTTTGTATTTGCTGGGTTGATTTATTGGTATTATACGTTTCCGTAACTCCAAGTTTATCCCTTTTACAAATCAAATTGAGCCTTTAGCCAAACAAATTCAACCTTTTACAAATCAATTTTTGGTTAGAAAAGGTTGAATTTGATTTCCCAATAGATTAAATTTATTTTGCAAAAGGTTAAATTTGATTTGAAAAAGGGAGCTTATAGTAATCTGCGGGTGTTAGCAGCTTACGATTTATCATTATGTTGTTCATATAAAAATCAAGAAAAAACTAGAAAATTACATAACTGCGGCTGAAAATAAATTCTTATTTCCCTCACTTGAGCCAAACCGCAGTCAGTCTCTATAATCAATTAGTGCTCATTCGACTTATAGTTTCTCATGTAGCGGATCTTTTGATTACCAAACGAAAATGCAAATGCCAACTTAATTTTGCAACTAGTGGTGGCGTTTTTTTTGGTTGTATTTGGTGGGGTTCTCCTGATTTTCGAAATTCTCTTCGCTTCCCGATTTCATATCCGCTTGTCTCAGGTATCATTTTTTGATCACTTTTTAAAATTTCTCGAGAATTTTCGAGTTTGTCATCGAAATGAGATGCGCGATGTTTGAGAATTGGTGATTCTATGTTCGAGTATGTCTAATTTTGTAGTAGAGTGTATTTGATAGTTCGATGTTATTCAAGAATTTTAGAGCCTATTCGAAGAACGCGATTGTTCGATATCTAAAAAATATGATAATACACGATTGGCAGCAGGCAAGCAATTTTCATGTGAAATAAACAAAATATTTGCGAACCAATTTCAATTGATAGTATTCATTGGTTGCTCATTTTATTTTGTAGACTTAAAAAATTGTTAGCAATTATATTGTGTTTTTTACGTTGTACATGGCAGTGATTAGCACTTATAGGATTCGCTTTGATATTTGAGAACTTTCAAAATGTTCAAGATACTTTGAAAATTCTACATTTTTCAAATTATATTCGAAAATTATGCTGCTTTATGAATACTTTTAGAACTCGGCATAGCCTAGAGTTGCAAGATATTTCGTTTTATTTGAGGCCATTCAAATGAGTCACGTTCTGTTTCATCTAGTGTTTTCATCTTTCAATATGTCCACCAAATTATTGGGTGTATAAATAAATTTCCGACCTTTTTTACTGAAATAAAGACATTAGTTTGTGTAGAAAATGAAAGAATGTTTTATTCAAAGTATGCTCCTTCGGAAGCTATAACCTTCGCCCATCGTTCAGGCAATAAACGGATTCCCCGAAGGAAGAAGTCTGGTGGTTTCGAGACGATCCAGTCATCGACCCATTTTTTGTCGTTTTCATATGAAGTGAAGTGCTGCTGTGCCAGGGCTGATTGCATCGACTGGAACAAGTGGTAATCAGAGGGAGCAATGTCTGGTGAATACGGCGGGTGGGGTAGAATTTCCCAGTTCTGCCTGTCCAAGTAATTTTTGACAGGTATAGAGCAACATGTAACTTAGCGTTGTCACACAGAAAAAACTAAATTAGAATAACTAACTAATCTAAATTAAATGATAAAGAATTAAATGATTACATTACTTTATCCATATAATAATTACTTAATCCATATAAATAATCATTCAACAAAAAAAAAACATGAAAATTCAATGATTTTACTAATGAAAATTAATTGAATTAAGCATTACAGATTATAGAATTAATTAAAAGAATCTATTACTTTTTTGGGAATTTCAAATAATATATTTTTCTAAAACAATAAAAACAATTCATCAATTTTTCTTGCGGTAAATTTGTAATGTATTTAAACATTGCACATGTTTGAACTGTATTCAAAGAAAGTTATTATTTGAATTATAAAAAGGAATGGATGAATTATCTAAAACATTAGTAAAATCAAATAATTAACATTCGTTGTTTCATCTATTCTAGTAAATAAAATAATATTGTAATTTCCTTTAGGAATGCAATAAATAGCATTAGTGGTTTTTTTTGATCAAAGGATTTTTTTTGATAATCTGTGTGTGCTTAAATTTTGTGAACGTTTTTTTTGTTACATTGCGGTAATTTGATTATATTAGAAAATGAGTGAAGTAGAATTTGTAATAATTAACGATTTTTGTATAAATTTATTCCAAGAGTGGGGGCTTAATGATAATTCGTTGGTTCAGAGTTTGTTCGGTATTTGAAAGCAAATTATTTAATATATTTAAAACAAAATTATACAAAGATTATATTTAAGATAAAGGTATTCGGAATCATTAAAGTGTTTGACCTTAGAAGATGTGAATATATTGATACCGGAGGAAAAGTTAGGGCTCCGCTCAAAATTTCGTCAAAAACTATTTGAATGGAGACATGAACAGGTGAGAAATTTTGTTTGAATGAAATTTTCAAAATTGTGAAATATGTAGATGTTCTTCTAAATTACGGTAAATGTAACTGTATAAATATATATATATATATATATATATATATATATATATATATATATATATATATATATATATATATATATATATATATATATATATATATATATATATATATATATATATATATATATATATATATATATATATATATACAATAGAATAATGTGAAAATCAATAAATTATCTAATACAATAGTAAAATCATAGAAACTTATTAGTTGCATTGAACAAACAATATATGAATCATATAAACCAATTGCAAAAATAAACAATTATTATTCATTTTCAAGGAAAGTTATTAGTTGAAATTGATAACATTATTTGCTGTTTCATGCAATCTAGTAAATAATATTTTATTGGAATGAAAAAAAAAAGCGTAATTTAGAAGGAAATAATTCTCTCTCTCTATCTCTCTCTCTCTCTCTCTATATATATATATATATATATATATATATATATATATATATATATATATATATATATATATATATATATATATATATATATATATATATATATATATATATATATATATATATATATATATATACATATATATATATATATATATATATATATATATATATATATATATATATATATATATATATATATATATATATATATATATATATATATATATATATATATATATATATATATATGTGTAGGTGTTTTATTTCTAGGGATTCGCAACGCCCCTGGCCGATACATTATCTATAAATTCTACGAATTCTAGCCAAAGCTGGATAACTTCATCTCCTTTTAGAATTATATCTCCCGATATCATTCCTACAGATAGTGAACAGGCTGGCCCATCGAAATTGAAAGATAAGAATACCTCAACAAATTCAACGATTTTGGTAATATTTATTTTATTTGTTTAATGAATGTGCAAATCATTCGTTTTTTGAATATTTTTTAAAAATTATTTTCGGATCCTCAATCACTTTTAAACGATTCTTTAACTGGAAAAGATTTATTAAAGAAAATGTATTTAACCAGCATCGATCGCAAACACGTCATCCAAATAATTTGCGAATATTGGCTAAACAGTAATTATTTTCCTCAGCAAGCTGATTACCATAATGCCACATCACAAATAACTAAAATATTCGAAAAAGAAACTGAGGTTTGTTTCAGATATTTAAAGTAATGACTTTTAATTACATTAACTATTCGTTTAGGAGTTATATATTGGTAATAATACAACCAGAGGTATTTTGGTACAAAAATTTTATAGCTTAAGTAAAAAATATCAATCATTTGGAATGGTTAAAAGCCGATACAATTTAAAAAGGTCATGTCCTGTAGAGCCGCCTGTTGCTAAGAAAATTAATTCAGAAAGTATAGGTACCTGTATTACATTTTATTTTTTTTAAATTTTATTTATGTAATTTAAATAAATAATTTTTTCCAGAAACTCAAGAATGTACTGAAGATATGGTAAAAGATCAAGACTGGTTAAAATTTAACAAAACGCCAGAAAATTTAGTTTTTGAAAAATGGAGTAATACTTTTCAATTAAGAGAAAAGAATTTAAAGCAAAATATTGATCTATTTCTAGAATGGCCTATTTTAAAATAAAGAATCGGTTCTCAATTGGTAACTTTTAATAATTTGTTAAAATAATCGTTTAAATAATACTTCATCGTTAAAATAATTCGTTTCTTCTTAATTAATATTTCCAGATTGAATTAGATTTTGAGCGGAAATATGAATCAAAAAATAACATTATTTTTTCCAAATGGGATGATTTAACCATCAAAATTAAACCAATTTTTAAAATTTTGATTAAAGATAGCTCCAGCAAACTACTGTTACAAACAATTGATAATGACAATATTAATACTGATTCAAAAAATTATATCTTTACAATTCTTTTGAATTCAGTATTAGTACCTACTATAATTAAAGAAGGTAAAACCGTATGGAAACCCACTATTATTGACGGGCAGAATGGACTAGCTGTTTTTGTAAATGTGAGTTGTATTTCCATAATAAACATATGCCATTTTATATTTTACTTAGTGATTTTTAAATTTAAGGTCAGCCCATTTTAAATTAAATCTCAAACTAACTACTATTCGTAATCATAAACTGACGTGTTATTATTCTTTTATTTTTTGCAGAGTATTAAGGAGATTCCTCATTTTATTAATATTAAGTTACAAATTTATAACTCAAAATAGTATGTTGAATTTCATTTTTAACAAGAAAGTAATGCTTTCATATTATTTAAATATTTTAATTATGGCAAGTCATTGGCATTTTTGAATTATTTTTTTTAAGTAAAATAAAATTTAACGAAGTGTAGAAATTATCCTTCAATTATCCTTCAATGTACATATGTATACAAAAACTAGGAATTTATTAAAAACTTAAATTTTAAGAAATAAACTTAATAATGATTGACTGTTTTGTTTGCCAAGATAAATATTCTAATATTAATATGTATATTAGGCAAAAAAAGCATATATCAAAATATATATGTTCTTTTTGTCCACAATGCTTTCATTCGATTTATTCATTTCAACGCCATTTAAAACGAAAATATGAACATAAATTTACATTACCTAGCAATATTGATATTCAAAATAAGAAATATGACTTCGAAAAAACCAAACCAAATATACTTATTTGAAACAGAAGTTGAAGCGGTCGACTTTCCTAAACCTAACTTAATAGAAAATGCTTCAAAATTATTAACAAGTGATATTATTAGTAATATAAATCAATTTGGGCTAAAACTTTATGGTAAAATTAATTTAAGCAGGAAAGTAGCAAATGGTACTATATCTGATATTAAAAATTATATTTTTGATCCACTTCTTAATTTGTTTGATGAACAGTTATCAGATATTTCAGAAAAATCACTAGGGATTTGTGAACTAAAAGAATTAATAAAAGAATTAAAAAAATCTTTTGAAAATATATCTTCAGAATATAAAATTAAACAATTTTTAAAAGACAAAAAACTATATGAAGAACCAAAAGAATTTCTAATAGATAATTCAATTAGAACCGATAATATTGGGAAAAAGAATTCGGCCGGCACTTTGCTACCACTAAAGATGAATTTAACAAATTTTTTTCAACTTCCTAATGTTTTAAACTCAATGTTAGCGAACTATGAACTCTTTAATAATTATAACAGTATAAGGAACATAGTACAGGGTGAGGTGTGGAAAAAAAATAGACCAAAACGAAAACAAAATTTATATTCCTTACATTTTATATCAAGACGATTTCGAAGTGAACAATCCTCTAGGATCTAAACGTGGAGTTCATAAACTATCTGCATTTTATATTTCTTTCCCTCTTTTAAATTTGAATCAAGCGTCTAAATTAGAAAATATATTTGTTGTTTGTCTTATCAAAAGCGCCCACATAAAATATGGTTCTATATCTAATTACAATCCAATGATAACAGAGCTTAATCTATTAGCTAAAAATGGTATTTGTATTCCGTATAAAAATGAGGAAAAAATTATTCATTTAGTATTGGCATCAGTAACTGGCGATAATTTAAGACTAAACAGCATATTAGGTTTCACAAAGTCTTTTAGTTCGAATTACTATTGTAGAATTTGTTGCTGTAACAAAAAAGAAATGCAGATTCAAAGTGAAGAAAAACCATTGTTTTTAAGAGATGACAATAACTACATGACCGGCCCAGGATAATGTAAGCGAAACAGGCATTAAAGAAATGTGTGTATTCAATAATGTAGAGAGTTTTAACGTGACGGATAATATTTCAGTTGATATCATGCACGATTGCCATACTGAAATAGGTAAAATTTTAAATTATTTTATTTTCGAAAAGAAATATTTTTCTATTTCAGACTTAAATGAAAATAAATGCTGCTTTGTTTATTGTGATACAGATAAGACAAATTTGTCAGAAGATATTAAAATAGAGCACATAAAAAATAATGCCTTTAAAATGTCTGCATCTGAAATGGAATGTTTTACATACTACTTACCTTTTTTGATAGGAAAATATGTTCCAAAAAATGATGTTGTTTGGAAATTTCTTTTGATTTTATTAGAAATAATAGACTATGTTATGAAGCCTACATTTAAAGATTTCGAAATAACTTACTTGAAAAAAATTATAAAAAAGCATCATGATACATATATACGTCTCTTTGAAAGTCATTTGATACCTAAGCAACATTTTATGGTACATTACCCCACAGTTATTAAAAAATTAGGTCCATTGAAAGCCTTGTGGTCAATTAGATTTGAGGCGAAGCATAAAAAATTAAAATCATATGCCAATGTTATAACGTCCATAAGAAACATATCGTTAAGCTTAGCTAAAAAATTACAATTTTTATTTTGTATTAATATGCATTTAAGAAACAAGTCTGAATCAAATATTCAAATTGGTCAATGTAAGTTTTTAGATCTATCAAACGTAATTAATGAAAATGAATTAATTAATAAGGAATATTTCAAATCTATTGTTAGCAGTAACACTGTTAAAATTAATAATAGTTTGTACACAACAAAGCAAATTTTAACTTTCGAAAAAAACGGAACGTACACATTTTTTAAAGTAACTCATATTTTAGAAAATTTAAATCAATTTTATTTTGCGGGGTATAATATAAATGTTAAGAAGTATGATTCACATTATAACTGCTTCATAATTGATAATGATATAACAAAAAACTGATCATCTATAATTTTAATAAACAATGAAAGTATAAAATATCCTCCTATAAACATTTTAAGGCTTAACAATGAATATACACTGTCTCAAAAAATTGTCCGTACACCCCTCGGTTAAAGAAAAATTGATGAAAAAAACTATTACAAAACCAACAAAAAATTCAGTTTTTATTTTTTTTAAACTCAAATTACATTTAACAACCTGAAAATAATAATTATCATGAAGCAAATTAATTTACTTTTACGTTTCATATGATTTACTATTTAAACATCCTAAAACGATCTCAAATAATTGTCCGTACACTTGCACTTTCGTGAAAATTAACACTAGCACATTAATAATTTCTTATTTGTTGTACTCCTATTTTTAACTAACCGTAAATTACGAACTTTTTTTTTGCGTAAAATTTAATTAGTCGTACTTTTTTCATGGGGAATTAAATATTGTCCAGTTAATTAAAAATTTGTTATTCTCGTACCAAAAATCGTGTAGAAATTAAAAAAATTGATCATTAAATTGGAGAGTGAAGGTAAAAGTTTACAGAAATTTTCAAAATAACTAATTGCCCGCGACCTTCGATTCAATATATCATCCAGAACTCCCAAAAAACCAAATCACTAGAGATGGTTGTTGAGCGTGGTCGCAACCGAAAGCTGAACACACCTCAAATACATCTAATAGAGAAGGCAATAAAAAGGAATCGAAAGCTTATCGCTCCAACGATCGCAGCCAAAGTTTATCAACGCTGAAAAGGAGCGATAGAACCTCAGACAATACGTAATATTTTGCATAAACAAGAGTATCGGTGATGTGCGACACGCAAGAAATGTATTTATCGACAAAAACAAAATTAAAAAGCGCTTGGAATATGCATTGGGATATGTGAGTGAGCCCGAAGAGTTCTGTGAAAATGTTATTCCCTCAGACGGAAGGAAATCTAACATTTTTGGTTCAGATGGGCGAGTTATGGTGTGGCGGAAACCCAACACTGAACCTAAGTAAAACATGGTGGCGGAAGTATAATGGTTGGAAGAGCTTTTAGCTGAAGGGGTGTAGGACATTTGACCTTCATAATGAACCGGTTTAATTAATTGGATATTTTGAAGGGTAATTTGTTAACAAGTGCTGAGAAAATGGGACTTGGCAAGATTTTCGCTCCGCACATGACAATGACCCGAAACATTCATCAAAGCTGATAAAGGAATGGTTATTGTACAATGTAAAGTCAATACTTCCTCGTCCTCCCCAGCCACCAGATCACAACCCTATTGATAATTTATACCATTATTTAGAGCGAAAGATCCGTGAACACCAAATAAGCGCCAAGGAACAATTAAAACGGGTCATTATGGAGGAATGGGCCAAAAATTCCCCCCGAAATAACTCGGAAGTTGGCTTTCTCAATAAAAAGAAGGTTGCAAAGTGTAATTTCATGAATAGGTTACAAAACCAAATATTAGACCTAACTTTTTTTACCAAATTCCCTCAACTTCTTTGTGTGGACGGACAATTATTTGAGATCATTCATTATCTTCGCCATGCACTAATATCCTGCCATTTGATTTTATCAAAATAAACCGCTTGGATTCGTTGAATCGAAAATGCCATTTTCCTGGAGGGAGGATAATATTTGTTGCCTGCGTTTTCCAATTTCTGAAAGGACAATCATCGTCTCCGAGGCTAATAACAGTCCCGTGGGATCTATATATTTCGTGATATTCTTCGGGTTTAATTATAGATTGTCTGTGGCGTACCTAAAATAAATATTTAAAAAAAATCATAGGCAAAACGTACAGTTTAAAATTAATCAAGAATATTTGCATATAGTTAAATCTTAAATAAGTACCTCTTTTTCGATTTGGGCAAAAACGCGATCCGGTGGTATAAAAGAATGGCCTGCAACAGGAAATATCAACTCTAATTAGGTAATATTGGCTGGGGCCTGTTTTAAGAGAAAATAAGCACACATTCCTATCATTATTGTATTTTTGTTTTGGCCCCCACAGCCATCTGAAATTAAACGTATCCGTTTCTTGTTTTCTAAATTTAGATTTTTAAGGCAATGGTGCACCGCGGATGCAATGTGATAGGAGCTTTTTGAATACTCATTCTCCGTCCAGGAATATAAAAATATATTATTATTCGTTAGGGTTGATTTTGATGATCCAACGACGATCCCAAAATTAAACATACAATATAATTGACGGCTGTAGTAAGCTGCCTGACCTTAGGCAAAACCATGTTTTTTTGGCAATCATAAGATAGAGTGACTAGATCATCATTTTCTTCCTTCAAAAGCTGATAAAAAGCTCTAGAACGTCTCTTGTGCACCATCTGTTGCACCAGGAAAGATTGCTTTTTGCACGGATCCTTTTCAAATTTTATTTGTTCTGTCAATCGAACACACGTTGAACAAAGGTCTGCATAAGGGGTTTTAAATCCAATGTTAAATTTACGATTAAAAACTTTTCGGAACATACTTTGAGTAACCGAGACTTGCTCTGAATACTGGCTTTTAAACATTTTGTACATTTTATTAATGTTTAACTCGCTAGGAAGGTACTGACGGTTGCTAGATTTCATTATACAGTTATGAATCTCCAAAACCTTGAATTTTTGAATAAATTCGACCACCATATCTTTAATTATTTGATTTTTATTTCAAACGCGATCTCCTCTCCGTCTTTCTGCAGGTGGGTGGCAAGTACGTAGATGGTTTTTACAAACTCGTACAATCCTGTCTCTTTTAATACCCAGGATGCCGCAAAATCCTGTTTGGCAAACTCTTACAATATTATTGTTTGATTTGCGCACAAAATATTTAATTGAAATCGCTCTTTTATTAGTCGAATTTCGTTTAGGATTCGCTACCGATGTATATTGAAGCAGAAAGGCATCCTGCTGAATTTTATTTTTTGTGCAATAAAATGCTTTTGCAAAGAACATTGCATCACTTCCTCGTATGTTCGAACATTTAAACGAACCAGCGCTCTTTTTATGAATGCAGTTTGGAACAACTGGGGGTCGTTTCTGCCTATGTCTAAAAATTAAAGTACATTAAATTATCTATCTAAAAATTAAAGAATCTCAATTAATTTGAATATTAAAAATATTTACCTGTTTTCTTTTTCTTGTTCCCGCTTTGATAGCCTTTTGAGTAGTTTTCTGGTGTGCCCGCCTTCCTGAATAACAATCGGATGCGTATTGCTTATCATTTTACTCTAAAATAGAAATAATTATAATAAAATAAACGTACAGCACTCTTATCAACAATATAATATTTACCTAATTATCATAAAACTCGTCTTTACACGTCTAAATTTTGCGTTGAACTAAAATAAATATTGTTTCTGTCAAATTTTGGCGCTAAAATATTAATTTCTATAGTAAATAAATGTAATGGTTTGAATTTTATTATTGTAGTAAATAGCGAGTTTTGATTGAAACCTAAACTTTCGTATGCAGCAAATAACGAGTTTTGCATTTGAAATATTTAATGTAAATAACGAACTTTAAGCATTATTTTTTTTGTAAATAATGACTTTTGCATTAAACTTCAAATTTCAAAATGTGATTTCTTCACCAAATGATCCGTTTTGTAATGAAAAGTTTTTATGAATTTGTTCGTTTAAAAAAGACGAGTATTTTCATATATCTAACTGATTTTTTCCCCAAACTTGCAAATAGCGAACTTTGCATTTTAAGGTCACATTTATAAAAACATTAAAAAAATCATAAAATAATAATTACAAAACTGCATACTATAAATAAATGTTTTATAAAATCATTTAGTTAATATATCTAATTAATTCAATTAATCAGTAACATTTCGGTAATTAAATCAAATAAATATATTATTTTTTCTATTTAATGTTTTAATTAAATATATAAAAGAGTTCGTTTAAGCTTTGCTAAAAGTTTTATAATTATGAATAGATGAAACGGTTAATCACATTAAATGGCTAAAAATCAATGCTCATCTTTAAATGAAGTTTATTAATCTTTATATAAAAGGACTAATCTTTTCTTTCTGTGCATGTTGCAAAATAATCGTATTGTGCCTTTTGTCCCATTCCGGTCGTTTTGCAGCCAGAGCTTGCTTTAAAGCCATCAGTTGTCGTCGATAAACTTGTCCCGTAATGGTTTCACGCTCTTTCAGCAGCTCATAATAGACGACACCCTTCATATCCCATCAAATACAAAGCATCACCTTCGAACCATGGATATTTGCTTTTGGCGTCGACGGCCCTGGTTCACCTGGCTTGACCCACGCTAGTTTGCGCTTTGGATTGTCATAATGGATCCATTTTTCATCCCCAGTGATGATCCGATGCAAAAACCTCTTCCTTTGTTGTCATTGAAGCAACAATTCGCACATGGTTTTCCGACGTTCCATGTCCCTTTCTTTCAATTTGCGTGGCATCCAATTTCCCAGCTTCTGAACCAATCTCATTGCATGTATACGTTGCGAAACACATTGTTGGGTAATATTCAACTCTTCTGCCAATTGTTTTTCAGTTTGACAAGAGTCCACATCAAGCAATTCTTTCAATTCTGTATCTTCAAATTTTCTTGGTCTGCCTTCACGTCCTTTGTCTCTTACGTAAAAATCACCAACTTTGAATCGTTGAAACTACTCTTTGCAAAAAAGTGTAGCGGAAACGATTTGTTTCCGCTGCACTTTTTTTTCTTCAACAAAAAATAATGAAGTAAAATTTCCCGCAAATGTTGTTTTTTTGGCACAAAATTCGACATTTTCGAGCCGTTTTTTCAAAACTCAACAAACGCCCAAAATGTGAAAATGAGATATGGGTGTCAAAATTTTCGTGGTTTTATTTGCTATCGAATAAGCTAATAATATTTGACCTAAACCTAACAAAATCCATACAAAAATTATTTTAAATATTCGAGTTTTTCCAAAACTAAACAAAGTTCGTAGAGTTTTTTCAAAACGATACAAGTGGAAGGCGTAAATTATTTTGTTTTTCCTTTAACTTTTGTAAATGAACCCGTGGTTTATAATTTAATTTGTGTGTGAATAAAAAAGAGAGATATTGTCTCACGAAACTAATACGAATAACAAGGTAACAGTAATGTTACAGTGTTAATATACAGTTACTTTTATTTATCAGGGCACGACATTATTAAAATTTTTATATTTCGTTTAAAAAATAATCCCGCTACATTTAATTTGCTATTAAGGTTTCAGAGCGACGATCATTAAAATAAATATGCAAGAAAATAGCCAATGTTGAACACCAGTTACTGCAATGCGAAAGGGCAGAAAAAATCGGAAAGAAAGAGTTATTATTAAAAGAAGAACATCTTTACAAGACTACGATCCTGTATATGAAGGCACACAGTGGAGGAGTAAATATTGGTGTCAGTAATACTTATAGCGGATCCACCATTGATGTGGAACCATTTAAAAGAAACCTATCCAGTATTACGAATAGTTCGCCAGGATTTAGTTTATTGCCAAAGAGATATAAAGTGTCAAGCAAAACGATGAACGATGTAAAGAAGTTTATACAATTTTTCATAGTACCAGAATGTGCTCAAGAATTTTATTCTGAAGTACTTTCTGAAAACGCAAATGAGTCGACGGAAGATATTGAAAAACATTATAATGAACAAGAACTTTTAGTTTAAAAGTTTGTGTTATAAGAAATACAATAATTTTTCAGTTCATGAATTCAATAAAAATTATTTCAAAACTCAACAAAAGTGTTGTTTGTTTTAATTTGAAAAAACTCGGAAATTATGATCGTCAATATAATTGTAAATTTGTAGTTGCTATTTATAAATCTTTTCATACCTGGTTTGCGTCTGCTTTGAGTTGAATTTAAGACAATTATTTGCTTTTTAGGTCCATTTTCCTTCAAATAAATCACAAAAAACCATCTCTTTAAAAAATTTACTTTTTTGCTTTGTTGAGTTTTGGAAAAATGGCTCTCAATTGTTGTTTACGCTTTGAACAAATGTCACTAGTAATTATTCAAGCTTGACATCTAACCTCCAAAAAACATGTATTGCCCGGTTGAATAATATGCAAGCAGTGATACTAACGACGCCTTTCTAAAAAGGTCGGAAATTTATTTGTATACCCAACAAATCTGAGTAAACCAATCGATTTTCTTACACATGTAACGCTCGAAAATACAAACCCATTTTGGATGAAGGATATTTACATTGATAACAAATATTTTGAATTTTTTTCAAAAAATACCCTTTGTAATATCAAATTTCTGAATAAACTGATTTGAGTTGAGAAGCTTCGATAAGTGAAAGCTCTTAAAACTAAAAGTTCTTGACATTTATTGCAAATACATGATTTATGCTCATAAAACATTTTAACAAAATACAGAATTTCTGAAAGTCACAAAAATCACTAAGTTTAAATAAATTATCAAGCTTAAAGCTCACTGAAAACAAATACTCTAAATTAATCCCAAAATACCACCTTCCTTTATAATATAAAATTTGAAAGTCAAATGGTTTGGTTTGAAAAGCTGTTAAAACTAAAAGCTCTTAATAGTTTACATTGAGCACAAATAGTCTAAATCCTAACCAAAATTCCAAGTAAATGGTTTGTTTAAAAAAGCTTCCTAAAGCTCTTGACAATTTTTTCAAATACATAATTTAAGCCCATCAAACATTTGACTAAAAACCTGAAACTATAATATAATTATCAAGCTTAAAGGTCATTGAACACAAGCATTCTAAATTTATCCTAAAATACCACCTTCTCTTATAACATCAAATTTTAGAGTGAAATGGTTTGGTTTGAAAACCTCTTAAAACTAAAAGCTTTTGATGATTGATGATTAACTTTGAGAACAAATATTTTAAATTTTAACCAAAATTTCGTCACCCTTTGTAAAATCATATTTCTGAGTAAAATGGTTTGTATACATAAAACATTTTAACAAAAACCTATAAGTACGAAAAAGTTGAGCCTTTAAAGTTAAGTTAAAACCCAAACTTTTTTTAATTAATTACCAAACTTAAAACTAATTGACAATTTTTTGCAAATACACATTTTATGCTTATACAATTTTTTAACAAAAGTTACGGATAATTCGTTATTTGAGAACTTTTAAGAATGTTCAAGATACTTTGAAAATTCGACATTTTTGAGATTATTTCGAAATTCTTAATAGTTTTCAAATTATATTCGAAATTGTTGATGCTTTATCGATATATTTACAAATCGTCAGACCATTGAGTTGCAAGATGTTTCGTGTCTTCTACTCTCAAAATCAGATACTTTTCAATAATGCGAGACTAGACAATAGGAATAAATAAGTTTTTCACTAAAAGCTTTGCTTGCTCATAGATACAAGAAGCATTTTTAGGGACCCAAAAAATGTTGCGGGGAGTGAGAGTGGGGGGGGGGGGGGGTGAGGGGTGAATCTATTTAAAAATTGAAAAAATTCGTTTCTTATTATTTAAATGGCGCTTGCTCTATAAGATAGCTCCAACTAATATCTTATAAACGCAATACAATGAAAATAGGGCCCAAATTACTTGTAAATTTGGTGGTTTGGTAGTTTTTATTTACTTTCCCTATGAAAAATATGAAGATATCTGTGGGCTCAGATTGACCCCTATACACAGACAACGTGATAGAGTAACAGAATGAAGGTTATTGAAAACCTATTTGTATCAAAATAAAATAATAACCGTTAGATTATCTTTCGTAATTTTCGTTTTCAAATCATTTAATTAATTTTAAAGTTCTTTTACAACATAATACGCGATGGCTTATTTAATCTCTTCCTTCATACTAGTTGTAATCATTGTACCGTATAAACAATAAACTTTTATTGAGGGGATTTTCTTGAAAAACTAATCTTCTCAAGCCAATAAAGCAATCACGTCATTGACATACCTGTCTATGTGGTTATTTAATACAGCAATTTTCCACGAATTATACAACAATAAAATCAATCAATAACTTAATTAAATTATTATTATATTTAATAAAACTATTTATTGTTCAAAAGCTAATAAACAATTTTTTTTTGTATAATTTTCATAAAGACACTCGATTAGTCATAAACATAAATCATTAACAACAACAAAACCAAAACATATTTTCTTAAAGTTAATTAAATTTTTGTTCGACAATCTTTCAATAAAAAATTACCTTGTGGTTTTTTGATATCTTGTTACAATTAAAATTTAATTTGATCACTTGAATATATCAACGCGAAGAAGCATATTGCAATATGAAGATTATATCGAGGTTCAAAAGGTTAAAACAATAAACGTCCGCACATCTTAATCAGATACCGCAATCATTTTATGTATAAATGACGTGAAGCTATTACCTCTCACTTTGTGCGAAAGTTGCGATAAAAAAGAAAATTTCATCGCTTGCATTTTACATACACACACACACAGTGCGTCTTGTAATTAAACGGCAAAGAAGGTTTTTCATAAATAAATAATCAATAATCAATTGATAATCATCAGTAATATAATTTTTTTTTATTGATAATTGAGAACGATAAATTAAGCGCTAGTTGATACGATAGTATATGCATATACATATATTGTGAATATTCATAAACAAGATTATAAACAAAAACAACAACGAAAATATTAATAATACATATTAAGATTGGCTTAAGATGATAAGAAATTATTCAAAGAATTTATATTGCGAGTGAAGAGATTCGAATAGTTTAGTTTGTAAAAGTGGTTATTACCTAATTGTTTTGACAGTGTTGTAGTTTTTTTCACTTAAAGATATTCTGACTAACCATAATCCCTTCACATATACACTAGTCCACGAAATTAACAAACCAAAGATCTGTTTACTGTAACTTTTAAATTACAAAAGATTATTTAGTTCTAATTAAATATATTGCCTTAGTAGGCTTAGGAGTATGACATTAACAAAAATATATCGTGGACGTGATCCACAAGACGTACTCGTACAACAATCTCTCGTGCTTAAATGTTACAGAAAAACATATGTTCATGAAAGACATCCGGGGCAACACAGGCATCTACACACAACGGCCACTCAGAATAGCTTTATCAAAATCATTAATTAAGAGAGCGCTTCACGTAGAAAGCTCCAAATACAAGTTAAGCACGGGTAAAATAAGAAGATAGCTTACAGAGCAGAACTTCCAAATATCAGCAGAGAGTACCATATTTGAATTGTTCTCTCGATGATAGTTCACGGAACTACGTCGTTATTTGGTGTCGAATCTGTAATGGCCTGGGATGAAATTTCATTGACGGCCTCCACTAAGGTACCATTTATCGGCAACAAATTTCATCTGATGCATGACATACAAGACCTGAGGAATTATTTTGAAGAAGTTGATATTCACGCTTTCACGTGGCCATCCGCAGCCTGCACTTTAACCTTATCATGCACCTGTGTGACGTACTTCAAAGAAAATTAATAGCCATTCAACCCCCATTAGCCACCCTTCAGAAATTGCTAATTGAAATTGAAAGAAATTGCTAATATCTCAAGATTGATCAAGATGAAGCTATGAAGCTGTAATTCGTAGTAGAGGGGTAATAGCGTTTTTGTTTATCGATTTATAAAACATTTTACTGTTATATGTTTTCAAAAAAATCCGTTTTTTTTTTTAAATATTACTGTTTCTTTAAAATGGCCCAAAAATTTGTTCTGCCATTTATCGGTATTTGTCTAACACTGTTTACATACATATGTAATTATATGTAAGTAAGCTCAGTGAATTTCCACAATTCTATCGATTCTAACCTTTCCACAATTCTATCGATTCTAATCTGTTGTCTAAATTACTTTCACAACATGATGCATAGGAATGTTTAGAAAAACTGCAAAATTTCGTTATGTTAGATTAGATGGTGAGGCTGTAAAGTGACAATAAAAAATCAACGAAAATTAATTTTCTTACTGATCGATCTTTAACACATTATTTAGAAGACATTTTGGTCCATCTTAACATTTAATTATTTTCATGGGTCGAGAGGGTTGAAGGGTAGGGGTTAAAGTTCCACGGGATAGGATTCTCAGTTTAATTTAAATTTAATAAATAATTTATAGTAAAGAACACTTTTGATTTGTGTCAATTTATTAATTGTATCGTGTTACTAACATGTGGTCGGTTTCATTTACCGTAAGTACAAAAAATTGACATACAAATCGGTTACAGACACCAAATTAACTGTTATTAAATTTGTTGAGTGAATATGGCGAAATTAACGAAGTACAAGACTGTTTGATTAAAATCCAGGTCGTTTGACCTTATCAGAAGAACGTACACGTACCCACGTCAGTTGGAATTTTGGTGGAGTTCTTCTTTGGTCGATTTTGAAATTGATGAAGGTCCATCGCTGCCAAAAATGTTGAAACATTTGTTGTGTTCTTTGCCATCGGGATAACCGGTTCAATTTGTGTGTTACCAAATCAAATTCTGGAATCGCCATTAAACAGTCTCCGATGAGAAAATGGGCTAGCGTTAATGGATTGAAGTCATTTAGATTGATTGAAATTACAGTGATCGGTCTGGAATTTAGACAGCATTCCACTTGATGTAATAGTGTGTTGAACTCTCCAAAAGTATAATGCGTCGCTCCTAATCCTTTCAAGGTAATATTTTGCAGATTCTCACTCTGCCTCGCAAGAGACCACGCAAGTGTGGGGATCTCGGTGATTCTGATGTGAGTTAAAAAATTTCCGGAAATTATCGAGTTCTTTTTAGTTGCAGAAAAATTTGTTGCATTGTCGCAATAACTCCTTGGACATTTGCCGCGTCGTGCAACAAACTGTTTGAGTGTACCGATGAAAGACTCCGTGGTCAAATTCCAACGAGCTTGATGTGCATCGCCTTAGCGGCAAAGCAAATGTACGTCGCTACGTAAGCCTTTACGGAATTGTTTCCTCGTTTTAATGTATATTTCATTACAAATGGGCCACAAAAGTTTATGCCGGTATTGATTAATGGTCTTGAGGATTTCACTCTTTGTTGAGGTAAGTTACCCATCAATTGTTTTATTGGTTTGGAGATAGTAGCGCTGGTTGACTGCAATGTAAATTGTGCCTATGTTAATACTGTGCTAATATATTTGCCAGATGACCAGTTTGAAGTAACATCTAATATTTTTGATTGACCGACTCAATGCCTTTCTTATCAATAAATGGATTAAACACTATGATTTTGCTGTTTTTATTGATGATTTGACCGAAATCTAAATTGCTAGTCTCTATTCCAAATGATTTCCGTTGAACTATAGTGATCTGTTTGAATTTTACGGTGTTCAATTCAGTGACGGATAATAATGAGCCTAATATATGTGTACGTTTTGACTTGTTTTTGCTTTGGAAATAAACCGGAACATGAATGCTGTTATGCACTGCAACCTTGTAAAGGATGAACACTTGTCAATAAATGGCATCCCTAACTATTTTTTTTACCACGATGTCCACGTTGGTTACGTACGTATGTTGACCACAAAATTCTTCCATCTTGATGGCGATGCTGCAAACCATGAAAGAACAATTTTTGAATCGAACCAATGATGCATTGCTTTGTAGACTTTGGCTTGAAGTCCTGCTAATGAATTTTCGGCACTTAGTTCAAGCCTTGGAATTATAATTTTGTTGACCGACTTTAACTTCACTGTTTGATATGCTTCGTACATAGATACAAGCACCGTATTCCGATGAATCGCAAAAACCATGTAATCCAAATCTTGTTGATGGCGGTGATTGAACCGTGTCTATCTATATTCAGCGTGTCTAAATGAATTAATTGATCTATAGATGTATTGTTAATGATTCGTCCCATTCTACTCGGATTTGCCATAATTTTTGGATAATGTTTTTTGCTAGCATGATCAACGTGGCAATGAGGACTAGTGGGCCGAAGCTGGTAGCAATATCTGATAAAATACTTCTTTTTGTTACGTGACGACTGTTACATATTAGGTTCAACGACATTATTAAGACAAAGTGTCTTGTTTCAGAGCCCAAAATATTCTAAGTGGTTTTATTAGTATAATCATCGTCAAATTGTAGTATCGTTTTTGTTCTCTAATTTCTTCAGAAATTAGTTGTAATAATTTTAAATAATTGGTACACCATTTGCGGAGTTCAAACCAAACACTTCGTAGCATTTTACTGAGTTCGGATTGTAATTGAATGGCTGATTGGAGTGGCTCTGCTCCAGTGTGGATGTCATCAACGTTACAATCGTTAATGACTGCGGTATATGTATGCCATTGGATTGTTATCTGCTTCATTAAATGCCAATTATTGTAGGCACTTTGTCGCAAGGTCAGGTTCCGAAGCTGTCCCATATGTCACCGTTGCCAGCTGGATAATTTAAATTGGTCGGTCACTCGTATTTGTACAGTGCGAAATCTTAATATGATTGTAAAAGATCACTTTGTTTGCATGTTGTAACATAATTTGGAGATGGTTCGGACTTTGTAACTTTGCCAGCGACTATCCAACAAAATACCGTTTTCTGGAGAATGGGAAGATCGTTGGATAGTTTGATTTGCCCAACAGCTAAGAGTTGGAAGAATATCTCGGAGCCTAGCAACATATCGATTTTACCAGGAATGTTAATTGCGATATGATTCTGGAATGTTCGAGATTTGGCAAATTGTTGCTGAAATGATTTAAAACTAAAAAGTAACGATTGATGCAAGTGTAGTTATTGAATCTCAATTGAATAGTGATGTGGACACTGTGTCGAACTTGTGATAAATTGATTAGCTTCAATAACTGACGTTGAATTTATGTACCGTTTAAGACGTAGCGCAACTAACCCATATAAACCGATAAACAACAAAATTTAACCGTGCGTCACAATCCAATAAAACTCGCCAGCATTGAGCTACGCCAATTGAATTAAATGCGAATATAACTGCAGTTCACAATAACACTTGTGTTGTTTGACAAACTTTCTCTGACTGATGACATATGACTTGTGGTTGTGATGATGATTCATTTGCTTCTTGGATAACTGGTGAATTAGTTTCATTTATACTGATAAAACGTTCATCGTAACCTTTGGTAGAATTTCCTGGCATTTTGTAGTTGTTTCGTTTCCACTTAGTTTTGATTTACTAGTACCCGTATTGGAATATTGTACATCTCGCCTTTTGAGATGTAATAATGTGTTGTGGTTGTTGTTGCAATGTTTACAAGTACCAGTTGTGTACTGATAATGTCTGTGACATGGACTGAACCACAGATTCGTTAGTTGAGAACTTGAGAAATTGTTGACATCGATAAATTGAACGATTATCAGTACAGATATGTTCACATGATTTTGTTAATGATGCAGTTGTCTCTGAATCTGGTTTCGTTTGCATATGTATGTATGTATGTAGCATTCTGAACGTGCTCGATTTGTTGTGATAGGCGATATGATGATGAATCTTCGCAGTTTGTAAATTTGGGGACCAATCTTTTGATTTTCCTTGTGGAAAAATGTCAAGCATTTGGCATCTCTGTTCGATGAATTGTTTTAGTTCATCTAGCAACGGAAATGTTTTTTTAATGCAGGAGTGTTTGTTCTCCCATTCACGACGTGTTATTGGATCTAACTTTGACTGGAATTTATCAAATCGAAAGTGTCTTTTGATAATGCTGTCCGCAAATGATGAAATTTTTGTATGTCACATTATATGTGTCTCGGAAGGCAAGGCAATTTTCATAACTCCCAGCAAAAACTGGTATTTTATCTGGTATAACTGCATATATCCGGATGGTTTGTAGTTGCCGGTGTGCTTAAATTGTGTTAAGATCACTGTCGGCAATGTTTATTTGATCGTTGAATTTGCCTTTTTTTCGCCGTCTTGCAAAGCATCAATTTGTGTTTGAATGTCGAACAATGTTTAATCCGGTTATTAATGTCAAACCGAGTTTGTGCGAAAGGTCCAACCAGATGACGTAAATTACCTCTAATATCCGATAATCATAGACAAACAACAGCGAATTTAGATCTTCGGTCATCAACTGGAACTTCAGTCGAAAATTAGGTGAGGAGGATAGAATGTCAGCCATAAATGAAGTGTTACGTAATATGAATAGAAATGTAATAAATATTGTGTATAGCCAGTCTATGGAGGAACTTCAAATGGGTCATAATAGGGAACTGTAAGTGATACTGTAAGAAACCTATATGCAGTTGATTTTAAAAAAACACCTTGATTGATCTGTGCAAGTTAGTGTTATATCTCAAAGAATGTTTTGTCATAAAGGCATCCGTGGTGAAATGCTACGTATACACCAATTAAAGTTCGTTACGTTAGGTTAGGTTAGGTTTGGGTGGCTGTCCACTAGGACCAGGCATAGACACAAAAATGGTCCTTAGTCATACCACGAATAATTGTTTCCTCCAACTCAATGGAACCATTTTGAGCTATTAACAAAGCACTGGATACTCCTGACGTCCATCCTACAGAGGTTCGTCAGGTCTTTGAAGAGGGGTGTCTGTTTCGTGCCAGACGAGGGCAGGTACAAAGAAGATGAAGTACTGTCTCTTCCTCCTCTTCGTCCTCGCAATTACGACAGTAGACATGTGAGAAGACACCAAGTGTACTCGCCTGCCCCCCTATAAGACAGTGCAACGTAATCACTCCAACAACCACACTGATCTGATTTCGCTGAAGTGAGACCAGGGGGTCAATTCTCGTTCTATGAAAAAACCTAATGAAAAAAAAGTTTTCATTTTGATTCCATCAAGTCTTTTTCATTTATAACATTTCACACAACGACAATAAGCGATTCTCGATGTCCAAATGAAAAAGAATCGTGAGAAAAACGCTGAATAAGTTATTTCCATAGTAAGCTATACTGTAAACACACATTTTTTCGAGTTTCATGTATATTTCCGCTAGCTGATACAACAATTGGTTTAAATATTAGCTAAATAAATGATAAAGTAGATTTAGTTAATCAGTTTTTGTCATTGGCTGTCAAAATACAAAGTAAATTATAAAATTTACCTAATTATTTTTAAAACTTAACTAAAATAATTATTTAGAGGCTTTTCTTAAATAAACGGAATAGTTTTTAATAGATTTACTTATTAGTTAAGTTTAAAGTGAATCATATTATAGTTTTAACGCACGTTTAATGGTAAAAATACAAATTTAGTTTTTATAGAATTTTATTTCCATATTTATGATGTTCTCACCGCCAAAATGGTCGGTGAGAAAGTTTTATTCATATGAAAAGATTTTGACGTCATTTTTCTCCTTCTCATGGAACATGAATCGGAAATGTGTATTTCTCACTGAAAAAACTTTTCATTGTACTTTTCATAGAACGAGAATTGACCCCCAGCTGTTTGGATCTCGCCAAGTCCAACTTTGGCCAGACCTACAGAGTTATTACGCAAGAGATGATGCTTGACCATCTGTCATTCGTAAGCTTGCTAGCTTCTTCCTGACGCAGCAGTTTGCACACCGTAAGAGGCATTTCAATATCCATTCTGCTTTCTGAGAAGTGGTCCGTTGTACCACGTCTAAAGAGTTCATCGGCGTTTATATTCCTTGTACTTATGAAATGACCTGACACCCATAAAATGTGGATGTTGAACTGATCTACCATCTAAGAGTTAAGAGATGAGAGACAGTTCTGGACTACTTTCGACGTGAGGAGGTGTGATTGAAGCGCTTTAATGGCAGCCTGGCTGTCCGTATATATGCGAATATTACAAAACGATATTACATTATACCTCAACCAGTCTACGACTTCCTTTATGGCAGTTGCTTTAGCTTGAAAAATGCTACAGTAGTCGGGGAGACGGAAGGAGAGATTTAACAGAAGTTTCCCGCAGAACACTCCAGCCCCGACTTTCCCGTCCCGTTTTGAACCATCAATGAAGAAGTTTATAACTCCTGGTTCCAAAACTGCACTCATCATCTAGTCCTCCCGGGATGGGATCCTAGTCCGAAACTTTGTGTCAAAAGACAGTGACGAGACAGTATAGTCGGTATCCTTGGGAATTTGTTTGTTGCACAAAATAGATGAGTGCCCTGTATTGTTGCAGGTCCACATTAAGATGGATTTCAGCCGTATGGCAGAACAAGCTGCAAACTGTTTCCCCAAAATTTCTAGAGGCGTCAAAAATAGCAGAGTCTCTAGCGCCTGAAAGGATGTGCTCCTCAGTGCAGACAGTTTTGTCCAGAGCAGGATACCAGACTACTACCCCATACAAGAGTATGGGTCTGACTACTGCGGTATAAAGCCAATTTATGATGCGGGGCTCCAGCCCCCATCCTTTCCCAATGGCATTTTAGCAAGAGTATAGCGCTACCGTAGCTTTCTTTATCCTTTCCAAAATATTAGGTTTCCAATTTAATTTGCTATCCAAAAGGAGACCCAAAAACTTCGCTTTAACTGTAAAAGTCAAGCTGAACCTATTTAATGTGGGAGGATCGATGTGAGGAAGTTTGTATTTCCTAGAGAAGAGAACCAATTCGATTTTGTGTGGGTTCACATTCAACCCACAGCCATTGGCCCATAATGAAAGAGCGCCCAGGGCATTTTGCATAAGCTCACTAAGGGTGTCGGGATATTTACCACGGACACCAATAGCAACATGATCTGCATAGGCGACCACCTTGAAGCCACCGTCTTCCAGTCTCAGCAACAGGTCATTTATCACCAAGTTCCAAAGTAGGGGGGGGGCAGTATGCCACCCTGTGGTATACCTCTGCTTGCAAATCTTCTGAAGGAGGATTCCCCAAAACTACCATTTATGATCCTGCCTCTTAGCATCTGATCTATCCAGTCCTTGAGTGATTCATTCGCATCTAGATCTGAAAGTGCCCAAGTTATAGCGCTGGAAGCACATTGTTAAAGGCCCCCTCAATATCCAAGAAGGTTACCATTGCGTAGTCTCTATATTCGAAAGATTTTTCAATGAAATATAGAAGAGAATGAAGAGCAGTCTCTACAGATTTCCCCTTGCAATAGGCATGTTGAGATTTAGACAGCTTTTCCGACACAATCGTGCCTCTAATATGAGCTTCTATTTGTCTTTCCAGTGTTTTAAAAAGGAAGAAAAACCAGCTAATTGGTTTAAGGTCTTTGGGATTGCAGTATGAGCGTTTTCCCGCCTTAGGTAAGAAAACAACTTTCACTTCTGTCCATTTACCAGGATTGTGACATAGTTCTAGGCTGCCTTTGAAGCAAGGATAATACCATCGAGTCCAGGCGACTTATATGGTTTAAAACTGTTTATCGCCCACAGGATATTTTTTCTGCAAATAATTTGGCCTATGAGGCTATTTGCCCTTTTACATACTAATGTGGTAGGTACAGATTCGGAACACCCAGGAAAATAAGTCTCCATCAGTAGTTTCAGCGATTCCGCACTATTAGTGGTCCATATCCCATCCGGCCGTTGAAGATAACTTGAGATGGCAGGACCAGTTGCCAGTACTTTGCGTAGCCTAGACATTCTGAAGACTGCTGAATTTTGCCACAGTATATTCTCCAAGAGCTGTTCTTGGCACTTCTCAATTGATATTTGTAAATTTTGAGGAATTCCTTATAGGAGTCCCAGTCTACAGCAGATTTTATTTTCCGTGCTGTTTTAAAGAGTCTTTTGCATTTTCAACGTGTTTGTTGAATCTCCTTGGACCACAAGGGTGGCCGAGATTTACCCCTAGGCCTGCTAAGGGGACTAGAGCCCAGTATCACTTCATTAAAAGCGCTGGACAACTCGTCCACCAAGCCATCGAGCTCTTGCACAGTTTTGGGAGGTTTTGATACCGGAACTGTTAGTAAATTACCGAATAGTTCTAAAGGTATCCCAGTTAGTTTCCCTCCTGTTTCTGTAGATTGGACTTTTTGGAGAAGTCAAGTCCATTTCAAATTAAAGATAACAATGATCAGAAAAGGAGTGGTCCTCCGACACTCTCCAGTTTAACAGACTAATCGTCAAAAAGCTTGAGACAAGAGTAATATCCAAAACCTCCTGTCTATTACTAGTTATAAAGGTCGGCTTATTGCCTATGTTACATATATGAAGGTTAGTACTTAAAATGTAATCAAGGAGTATCTCACCTCGTTCATTTGTGTCCGTACTTCCCCAGATCGTGTGATGGGCATTTGCATCACTCCCAAGGATGACTCCAACCTTGCGCTTCAGAGCCTCCAAGATTAGCTCACCTAGAATGATTGGTGGAGTATCCACTTCATCATAAGCTAGGTAAGCTGATACTAGCCAGAGGTTTCATTTATCGCCCTCAATGCTGACCGCTGCTACATCTCTATTACTGAAATTTGATAGCAGAAAATCACTTATGTTATTTTTAATGAGAATGCACGACCGAACCTTACCTTCTTTTTTCGCGTGCAATTATCTATTATAGGGAGTCTTGAACCCAGGTACCCGGTCTTCAGTGACCCAAGGTTCCTGGATCAAGACGACATCTATCGCTTCTTTCAAAATTTTAAAAATTAGAGCAGCTGATGTTGCCTTAGAGCGGTGGAGGTTCACTTGCAGAAATGACAGTGTAAACTCTGCAGCCTCTTCTCCACCACAGTAACATCAGAGTTATCCCCTGAGACTACCTCCGCACACGCAGATGAGCTATCAAGCACCGCGGTAGTTTCTGAAGATGACTTCGGAGCCTCCGGCTTGTCCGCGTCCTTCTTGTACACCTTGAGTGTGACTGCACTGAAACCATAGTTGATTATACCGTTGGATTTTTCAAGTGCAGTCAGTGACTCCCTGTTTAAGATGATAACAGCTGACCTATAGTCAACCTTTGTCTCCTCGAGCTTGGCAACTTTCCAATTGTATTTCATTTTAATTGAAATTTTTATGATGAAAACCAATCGAGTCCCATAATATTCGACAGATCTTAACTGTCTATGTTTAATATTAAAATAGATCGAATATTCTACACGATGCTCTAGTATCGACTTGAATTGGTAAATTATGATTGCTTACCTTTAAATTGATCGACAATTATTGTTTGATAACGGCATTATTAACGATAAATTTTCATTAAATGTAAATACAGTTTCGAATAAGTCAGCAACAGCATTGCAGGAATGATTAGATTGTTGACTGTTAACGCTTTTCGATGTATTTAAGGACGGGCGACTGTTCGTTTGTTCTGCTATTATTTCGATTAACCCGAGAACAGAAGCAATACGACTGGCGATTCCCCACTTATTACAAATAAACTTTATACGCCTACAATGTCGACTATATTGTTCATGACCATAACTGGGGCACGATTTTATATTTGCACCACGAAAATGATGCTTTTTTGAATTTGATGCTTGATGATTTCGATTGATGTAATGATATCGATTTTTCTGACGACTTTGCCGTTACTGATCACGTCACCGTACTTGATTTATTTCTGCAACAGTGGTGACTACACCTTTTTTTGTATCACATGTTCTTATCGTTGATTTGTGGACGCTAGCAATTTGAAGGACTTCTTCGAGTGTTGGATTGGTTTTTTGTAACTCTGTCGTCCAAACACTCCCATGGGGCTGGTGTAGAACTATCATGTCGCGAATCCAAAAATCTTCAAATGATGCTTCGCTTCCAGTTTTCGAACATACAAATAAACAACCACGGGCAATACCCCGTAAATCAGCAAGCCGCATTCAGCATATGATTGTGTCGGTTTTATTAAAGTGCGATTAAAGCTATAACGCGCGGCTAGCATATTGACTTTAGATAAAAAATACTCAATTAGTTTATAAATTAGCTCTTTTAATGTCGTATATGAGAGATTTTCTTCTCCTGATAAATTTTGTAGCAGATTAAAAACTGCGTCGCCGACCCATGACAAAAATAAGGACGTTTCTGGCTATCCTCTACAATTTTTCCGCTTCGAAATGTTGCATTAACTGTACATATGTTTTCCAGTTATGTTTTTCTTTGTTACAATTATGGAAAACTGGGACCGTTGAAATCATGCTGTTGTTTTTCTTCAACCATTTCTGTTGCCACTTGTTGTTATTGCAATACTTTTTCCAATTTGCCCAGCATCCATCGCGATTGATAAAACTCATCGTCAAATGTTAAGTGTTGTGCGAAACTATAAAACTCAACAATATCTACTCTTAAACCTTATAACCCTATACCTTCATAGCTCTATAACTTTGAGTTATGCGATCGTCGTTATCCTCTATTGGAAGTGGAATTAATTTTACAATTCGCATTTTAAATTCGCCCCTATAACTTTTAACTGTTGCCACTCGAACAAAACCGTCTTTACTGGCGTGCATCTGTAGAATTCGGCCTGTAATCCATTGTGATTGTGCAATTTTGTCATCTCGAATAAGTACAATTTGATTAACATCTAAGTTTGTTGTTTTAGTGATGCACGTGAAGTTTTTCCTAAACTTCTCCTAAACCTTACAATTCCTTTACACTGTTAAATTTGATTTTATTAATTCATAAAAACTCGTCATTCTTGTAACGAAGCACTTCGAATACTATCATACAATTCATATTAATGACAAAATAGGGCATGCATGGCAATAAACAATTTTAGGGGAATCAAAGGAAAAGGGGGTTCCTGAAACCAATTTGTGAAATTGCACAGAAGTGAACAAAATGTTTAACTTAATTTATTCTCGTCTCGAAGTAATTCGAGTACTACCATCGTTGTGGCTATGTAATTCTAATAACTGGTAATCCAGAGCATATATGGCAATAAATATTTTGGGGGAATCGGAGGATAAGGGGGTGCCCGAAATCAATTTTGTGAAATTATATCCGTTTAACAAAATGTTTAACTTAATTTATTCTCGTCTCGAAGTAATTCGAGTACTACCATCGTTGTGGCTATGTAATTCTAATAACTGGTAATCCAGAGCATATATGGCAATAAAATATTTTGGGGGAATCGGAGGATAAGGGGGTCCCCGAAATCAATTTTGTGAAATTATATCCGTTTAACAAAATGTTTACTGAAGTGTTTCCTTCTTCATAAATGAACGTTGTATTTCCGGATACTCTATATAGGTGAGATTTGATGCACTTTATATTAGACTGCCACAATCCTCCGAAGTGTGGAGCACTTGCAGGATTAAATCTGAATCTTAGTTTCTGTGGAGATAAGAAATCATATATTAGCTTAATTTGATTTTCGTCACAAACAATTTGACTAGGAATGACACGACGTAAGATGAAACGCTTTAAAGCTGCAATAAAATCCTCTGTCGTCATATCGGAATTAATGTGCACAGCTTTTATTGACAAATATATAAATGGAGCAATATATGCCTTTGTAGTGTGATGTTTGCCTCTTCCCTTTCTGTCCTTAATGTACAAGGGGCCTGCATAGTCGACTCTTGTATTGAGAAATGGTCACTCTGCAGTGACTCGTTCCTTTTGTAGATCTGACATAAGCTGTTGATTTGTTACCCGTTTTTTTATAAAACACAAAATGAATTTTTGAACGTAGAATCTTGTTGCATTGCGGCGACCAACTATCCAAAAATTGTGGCGGATAATATTTGTGAGTAGCATTGGTCTTGGATGAAAGTTATCACGATGGTACTTATCTACTATGAGGTTCGAAAATGCGTGACTCTGTGTTAATAAGACGGAATATTTTGTGTCCAACTTGCAGCTTGAGTTTTCTAGTCTCCCTGCGATACGAATTATAACACTATTGACATCTCCATACTGCACGATGTACTGAAGATTATCTGAAAATGATTTTGCCTGTGAACATTTGAAGCAAATAATTTCAGATTGTATTATGTCGTCCACTGTAGATGGAAAAATATAGTTTTTGAGATGCACTGGTTCTTCTGTATGCAATCGCCTGGTTGTATGTAAGAATATGATCATGTAACTTATAATTCGGTACATTTTTGTAAGTGACGAATATTTGCTTAACAGAATTTGACATAGATGACTGGAATCTATTTTAGAGTAGTATTTTATCAGATACTGAAGTTGAAGAATCTGGAGTTGATCATTCATTGTGTGGTTAATCACAGAAGTGCGTGGTAAAGAAAGTTGCTTAGTTGGAGAAACCTTCGTCTTTGCAGCAAGTAGGTTGAACAATATATTTTCAGTAGAATCTTGCCCACGTATACACACTGTAATGCCATATGCGATCTCCGATGATTCAGAAATTCCATGCAAATATTTATTGGTATATTTTGGGCGATATTGAGATGCAAATCGTGGAATCTGGGTGCTTTGAAAGTGGTGTAATAATGATCTGATTTTCGGTCAATTTTGCAAAACATCTTCAGGCGGTTCATCATCCCAGTTCAGTTTTCGCAACCGTAGTTGTTGGAATAGACATTTTGTTAATATTACGCATGGAAATAAACACCCAAGAGGGTCAAATATTCGGCAAGCTTCTGATAACAACGCCCTTTTGGTTAATTTGGTTTGGTCGTTATTACTGATTTTTTCCTCCAACATTAAAAATCGTCTTAATGCTTGATGATACGTGGATCCCAGGTTTTTTCGTGGTAACTTTAACGGAAATTTGACAACATGATGACAACTGATCGAATAATTTTATAAAAAACATCACTGCCCAGGATTATATCAATCATGCCAGGAATATTAAAGGTTGGATCAGCTAATTTAAGGTGTTTCATTTTCGGCCAAGGAGTATCATCACATTTATTGATAGGTAGCTTTGGGGTTAAGGTAGCTTTGAGGTAGCTTTCAGGTTCCACTTTACCTACTATATGCAATTTTACTTCAGTCTTTGTCATTCCAGCCCTCTGTAAAGCTAGCCCATTAACTGTGCCGTTTGATTTAATCCTGTGAACCCCAATACGTTTTACGAAAGCTTCACTGATAAGGGTGGCTTGTAACCTGGAGTCAAGTAATCCTCTAGTTGTGTGAGTGATGCCAAGTTGATCGATGACGTTAAAAACAGCCGTGGACAACAAAGCATTTAATGGACAATCAGCATGTGTTGATAGATTATTTTGCGAGCTCGAATCGTCAATTGAACAACAATACGTTAAAGATTCTGCTGATTTGGTCATATCGAATTTAGATTCAGTTTTAATATTTGTTGAGGTTGGTTGAAATGTTGTTGATGAGTTAACATAATATGTAGATTTGTTGATAGTAGGCAAAACGTTGATTGTAGATGGGTTAGCATTCTTGTTGATTGTAGATGACTTAGTATTCTTGTTGATTGTAGAATCAGTATTAGCGATATAGTTTGAGAATAATTTGGTTTTGTTGAGTAAATTATTAGGTCGCGAAGTACTACTGGTTACGGTATCTTGGTGTAGTAACGTGTTGTGTTTGTGTCCACAGTTAAAACATCGGTTCTGACTTTGGCAGCTACTAGTTTCGTGACTTGAACAAGAACAGTTTTGGCACAGGCTGTAAGTTTCGAAGACATGCTTTCTTTCCACTACATTAAGGTTGTTAAAAAAGAAACACTTAAATATTGGATGGTTGGTGGATTTGCACATAGCGCAATTGAAAGCAGCTGTAACTGTGTGTATTTTAGTATGCTGGCGATTAGAGTTTGGAAGTTTTGTCGTTGTGCAAATTTCCAATAAATCGCACAATGTAGTCAGAAATTCTACGCATGTTTTTGTTTCATAAAATAGACCTTCGAAATCATCGACTTCAGATATTCTATCGTCACGAAGCGAGATTTGGCTGCCAATATCAAGGAACTCGATCCATGCTTCATTAAGCTTTTCAATTCGGGTTTCGATTTGTTCCACAATTACAGCTTGATTCGGATGTAGATTAAACTTGTCAGTAAATTTTTTAATATTTCTCACCGTGGCTTTAATACTAGCACGTTTAATAATTAAAGCTTGTAACTCAGCCATTGTCTAACTTCACAAAAATGCGGATAATAATAATGATACGTAATAATGTAACACAGTGAAATTACGCAGTAGAAGTTAGCAGTAAGTGTACCAAATAATAAATGTAACTGAAACTTCACTATAATGGTGATTGAGCAAAACAAATAGTAATTACATTCAAAAACTACAACATATGTTTAGCAATAAATATAGCAAATAGTAAATCCAATTGAAACTTCACTATAATAGTGATTGAGTGAAGCAAATAGTAATTACATTAAAAACTACCAAGTGGTTAGCAATAAATGTAGCAAATAGCACAATACATGCAATTGAACTTCACTATAATAGTGATTGAGTGAAGCAAATAGTAATTGCATTAAAAACTACAAAGTGGTTAGCAATAAATGTAGCAAATGGTAAATGCAATTGAAACTTCGCTATAATGGATTGAGTGAAGCAAATAGTAATTACATTAAAACTACAATGTGATTGGCAATAAATGTAGCAAATAGTACAATACGTGCAATTGAAACTTCACTATAGCAAATAGTAATGGCATTAAAAGTTACAACGTGGTATTGCTAATTTAATTATTCCCGGGTTTCGGCACCATAAAATGTCGCAGCGTAACACAATAACTTTGCGAATAGCGCATAACACTCTTAATAAAAAAAATAAAATTAATTCACTTTCATCACTTCTCACAGAACCAAATCGAAAAACAGGACGTAAGTTCAAGATAAATTAAACTGAAGGTTTTAAAACAAATGTCACCATATAAACCGTATTTATTAATAAAAAAAAATTAAATTCACCAAATACAATATAAACGTTATAAACAATAATATTCCCCCGTGGTATCACAATGGACCGTCACCGGTCTAAGTGTGCGTAAGCAGCCACTCCAACCTAACCTAACCTAACCTAAACAATAATATATTATTAATTTTGTTTTATGATTGCAATAAATTGATTATAACAATGGTATATGTATGATATAGATTTTAATATAAAATATAAAGGTAAATAAAGTTAAATTGTTGTTACCAATCAGCGTATATCTCCAAGTTGTGCTCGTCTCGATGGTCTCTCAGAAAGTGAACGAGTTTTTCTTGCGTAAAAAATTACAAGAATTTGACGTTTGCTATAATTATTGTGGCATCGGAAATACCATAAAAAGCCTTTTAGAAATAAATAAACCACCCTGCTGTCGATTATGCAGATCAATCATGTTTGACAGTGTTCAAACCAGGGATGTTTGATGACGCGTCATCTATTATTGTCGACGTTGACGAGTCGACAATGCGTCGACAATAAGATTTCAGCGTCATCTATGTCGACAAAGTCATCAATTCGTCGACAACGTCAACAATTCGTCGACAATAAAAAACAAAACAAAAATCGTTAGGATTTTTATTTTATTTTTAAATTTTTTACTATCTTTCTCATTCTCATCATAATCATACATAACTATTATCAGAGCCTTCTAGAGTATAGAGCCATAATCTTAATGACGTATTTTTTAGAAGCTTTTTTAGTGGTATAACTTTTCACTGATTTCCATAGGAATCCTTAGTAAAAATGGTGTTTTTCAGCTTCAAGTTTTTCAATGAAAAAAGGAAAAATATTATAAAATGTTTATATAAAAGTTTTTTACATATCTTAAAGAACAATATACAAGAAGGCCATATTGGTATTAAGTAAATATTAATTGCAGAAATATTAAAATTAAATTATTTCTAAAATATATTTTTTCAAACTTTCATTTTGAAAAATACATCAAAGTTGGCTCTGACAAATTAAAATAATACTTGCTAAATTTATCTTTAGTTTTACTAGTGTACGTAAGATGTCTAAATGGTTACAGAAAAATACGAATAAAAGTTATTCAATCCCAAAATTAACAAACGTTCCTATATTTTGTGAATTTGTTTTGCTTTTCCTACAATTTTTGAACTTGAAATTTCCCCAGGTGGTAATTTTTGGTACGATTTTTCCAAATTTTTACGGCCATCACTGCCATCTATGTAATGTATATTTACTTAATGACCAACGAATCGTAGTAAGGTTTTATTTTAATTTGACCAGAATGCTGTTGTTATGAAATTTTTCTTATATTTTGGTTTAAATAAATCAATTATTACAAGAAAATGAAAACGATTTACTTCAACGACATTCATATATGTTGAAATTCAAACATTTATGAAAGTATTTCAGAAATCATTTAAGAATTTGTAACGTTCTCATTTAAAAATTTGTCTTAGGAAAAAAAGTGATTTCCCATATGTTTTGTGTGTTTTACTATGAAAAGTTCCGTTTTTTCCTCGTTTCTAATTCCCTTATAAAAGCTCAGATTTTTTGATTATGGCTCTATAAAATACAGGGTGCTCTGCTATTATACATAATATATTACAAATTTTTCAGTTTCTCAGTTTTCATTGATTTCTTTTCCACTTTCTAATACAACTAGTGGTAATACAACACAATTACCAAGTGGCGTATATCTTGAGTCAGACTCAGACGTAAATGTTCCGAAACAAATTGTTGAGGTATCTAGTGGCACAACCTCAAAATCTCAATGTTTTTCTGCATCTAGTAAACCAGAAATTTTTATTTATTTATTTTATTTTATTTATTGTTGACTTATAAATTTTTAACTTTCGGTACACTCTATTTTGAGCAAAACTCATTCGTAATAGAGTATACCAAAAGAGGTGGATAACTTCAAAATATATCGTTCCCAATCAGGATCATCATCATTCACCAACTATGCCTCGATCTTTGTTAAAAAATTGCAGCAACAATTTGCGAACGTCAATCTTTGCGAAATTTATCCTGCTTCGATAGATTTGCGTTAAACGTTCCAATTTCAATTTCCTATTTTCTGATTTGGACACCCAAATTAGTTGTCCCCCGTGTTGAGGATCTATTTTGCAGACGATGTCTTGACTTTTCTAGGTTCGAGAACTCGCACAATTTGCCGGTGAATAATATTTAAAAAAAAAAAAAATATTTAGAAAAAAATAATTTAATAAAAATAAAAAACGTCCAACCGACGTGAAACTCAAAGCCTTCCCTATGAGAAATTTCATCGAGAAATAACTATTTATTTGCCAATGCTACGCTAAATAAATTAACAAGCCAAACTCTGACGAAATCATGGAAAACTATAGATGCTCGAAAACAGATAGAGCGGATTTGTTGATTGCTTTACTAAAGACCAGAAAGAAAAGATAAATGAATTACTGGCTAAATTCTTCGGATGTAATATTCCATTTAGCGTGGAATCTACCACCAAGGTAGGCTACCCTTTCCAAAGTAAATTTCATCAAAAATGCTAAATCAATTATACGAGAAATCTGTACCTAATATATTCACAAATTGTAGTAAAGATTCGGTTCTGGTTATTGGCGGATGGAAAAATACGGCCAATAATTCAAAAACCATTGTAATGATGATCCATAACACAACCGGTGACAAGGCTTTCTTAAATGCGTGGAATTTCACAACATAGTCTGAAACAGGAGAAGCGTTGGCCGACGTTGTGTTGGAATCAACTGAACTAGCTCTTGAAATGTATATAAAACTTATACTTATGCCCCTGTATCAGACAACACGGCAAATATGATGAGAAAATAATCTTAACAAGATAACAATCTTAACTGTCTGACCGATGTCGTAACCGTTTGAATATCGAAAAATTGTTTATTGTTGACATTGTTGACCTATTCGACATTGATGACATTTTGTTGTTTTAAATCGAGACGTCGGCAATGACAATTGTCGACACGTCGACAATTGAATAATTGACATGTCATTGTCGACCTCACCATCGCTGGTTCAAACCAACAAAAAACAATAACAAACATTTTGGTTGTGATGGTTTTAGTGTAATGTAAGTTTTTTTCTTTTTATGGCGTAACTAATTTAATTTATTTTTTTTTAATATATGTACATCTATTTAAGTTTTAGGCGTGAACAGGAACTCGTATAATTTTTTATCGCGAAAGAGATTTCCAATTTAGAAAATATTTAACAGACGTAAAAAATTTCATTTAATGTAAAGATATTAAAGGACTAACAAATAAGTATAATGTTTCTTATGAAGCTAATGACTGGCGTTTATTCATAGATTCTTCAACACGTGGTTTAAAAGCAGTCTTGCTTCATAATGGCAACCATCTTGCTCCGCTAAACGTTGGTCATTCCGTTGTGTTAAATGAGGAGTACCACAACCTTTGCTTCCTACTCGAAAAATTGGATTACGCTAGACGCAAGTGGAAAATATGTTCAGATTTAAAATTAATGACAATTTTATTAGGTCAACATAGTGGTTTCATTAAACATCCATGTTTTCTATGTGAATGGGACAACCGAGCTCGTGCCGAACATTATGTAAAAAAGGATTGGCCAATTAGAAACAATTTAACTCCGAGAACTAAAAATATCATAAAACAGAGTCTAATACCAACAGATAAAGAAATCCTTCCACCATTATATATAAAGCTGGGACTTGTAAAACAATTCATCAAAGTAATGAAAACTACGGAGAGCAAAGCTTCTATGTAGATATTTGAAAAGTTTCCTAAACTGTCTGATGCGAAAATAAGAGATTGTGTTTTTGATGGACCACAAATTAGAGAACTTTTGAAAGACAATGAATTCTAAAAAAGAATGACTTAGGTGGAGGACGTCACGAAAAACTTTCTAGGAAATAGAGCTTTCTCCATTCTCATATTATCTAGTTTCCTGAAAATTCAAGCGATTTTAGTGAAGAGCAGGGTGAAAGATTCCACCAGGATTTAAAAGATATTGAAAACAGATATCAAGGTGTTTGGGATAGCCATATGTTGGAAACTACTGTTGGTCTTTCAAGAGAGACACGTCAAACCAACACAAAAGAAAAGCACTACGAAGGTCATTTACAAATAAACGAAATGGCTAGTTACAAAGTCGTAAAGCTCTTTGAGAATCGTGAAAGGCGAGAGGACTCAAGTAAATCAAGTACCTAAAAGCAAACAGAACCCTGCTACGTTCAAGTCGTTGTTACTGGGTATCGCTAAATGAATATTTTACAATGCAAGAAATCTTGACTTTATTGACAATTCGAATTAAATATAGTTTTGGAGAATTAAAGTTTATGAGAAATAAAATTAAATATCTGGTTCAGGCTTTCTACAAAACAAGAATTAAGTCTCGAGCATAAGTTTTGATTGCAGCTTTCTGAGATTACAGGCTCTTGAAGGCTCACTTGTAAGTCTTTTTGTTGTTACGGTTATGATGCTATACGATTATGGAATTTCTGGGTTTTAGTGCTATGGGGTTATAGGGTTATAGGAAACTTTTGTTGTTATGGCGTTTTGAGGTATTAGGTTGTATGGAGTTACGGGGATGTGGAGTTATGAAATTTAATTATATTGTGACATGGAATTTTCTTATGTTACACTTCAGTATTGTGGGATTTATGGGTGTTGAGGTTATGAAGTGAAAAGAAATTTAAAAGCTAAAACCCTCCGAGATTTAGGATTGAGTTTTGTGTGTAAGTTTTTTTGTTTTTTGCTGCATTTTGTTTATAGTTTATTGGGTTTTGAGATTTATGAGTTTTGAGGTTATGGGTGTTAGGGTTATAGGTTATCGGTCTCAAGGTTATTGAGTTATAAAGGTATAGGGTTATAAGCGGGGATGCTATCCTAAGGTTCGCAAGGGTTCTCACGAACCTGCTGACGTGAATCGTATGGTTCGCTCGAACCCATTGAAATAAATCGTATAATTTAATTTGTCTGTCATATTTTTATTTTATCGCAGAATCCGAAAACATAGAGACTAAAAGAACGCAAAAGGTAATTCACATGAATCTACTTACATGAAAAACTTATATATAGATCATTCTTTCTTCTCATTTGACAATACGAATAAAGTAAATAAATATTTTTAGCTTCTGTAAACAGTTAATTAAAAACTGAAAAATAAATTAAATATTAAATACAGTTTTAACTAAAATATTTCGATTAAATTAACATTAAAATTCCAGTACTAAAATACAAAAAACCCTAAGGTAAAATTTTTGGCAGTACATAATATTTGTTAAAAGAGCTTTTGTGATACAAATTTGACATAGTTCAATTTAGTTTAATAATTTAACAATTTTAATTTTTTAGGGTTATTTATTATTTGAAATGAGGAAGCAAAATTTGTTAACCTAATATTTTTTTGAAAACATAGTTAGAATTGAACCAGAATCGACTGAAAATAGGTTGTCTGTTTTAGGCACAGAGACAGTTTTTAACGAAATAGTTTCGACCTGTTCTCAAAGTGTTAACAATGTCAATGTCCAGACTGAGTCATTATCTAATGTAGTTCAAAGATCTGGTTCACAACAAAAGCTAGTTCAAAATTATAATTATAATTCTCAGGTGGATACAAAAAAAAAAAAAATTTACCAAGCTGTTGGAATATAAAACAGTTCGATCAGTTTAAAAAATATAATAGTTTAAATGTTTGCAATCAAAAACTTTGATTGTTTGTTTTAAATTTAATTCGATATTAGTATCAACGAAATGGAAGGAATTTAATGTCTCAACTGTCGGTAAAAATAAAACTGATCAACAAGCCTCTCTAAGAAAAAAATGAGCATACATTTTGCGTCCAACCCACATAAACTATCTGTTGAACAGCACAAACTATTAGTCAAGGAAACTTTAACAAAATGTATCGATAAGATGAACGAAAAATTCTGAGTTCTACAACAAAAATATTTAATAAAAAGATTTTAATAAAAAATTGTTTGGACATGGGCATTGACTCCAATCTCGTCATACAGCAAACAAAATAGTAGAACATATTGCAAAAGAAATTAAAAATCAAATTTTTAATGCAATAATTAAGAAAAATTTAAAAATAAGTACCATAATTGATGAGGCTTTAACTGTATCCAGTAAAGCAACCCTTATTGTCTTTATTAAAATTGGATCTTATGTTGCATTCTTCGAGATTTCGCCAGCAGTTTTCGTTGATATAGTTGAACTCGAAGCGCAAGATTCAAAAACAATTTTTAACAGTTTATTGAATGTATTATTCACTGTTGGGTTTGATCTTAACTATTTAAGAACAAATTGAATAGGATTTTGCTCTGACGGTGCTAGTGTCATGCTTGGTTGCAAAGCCGGAGTGAGCGCACGAATCATCGAAATGTTTCCAAACGTTATTATTTGGCATTGTCTTAATCACCGCCTTCAACTGATATTAGATGATTCCATAAATGATATTAAACAAGTGAACCATTTTAAAGTGTTCATGGATAAAATATATTGTATTTTTCGTCAGTCAAACAAAAATCAAAATGAACTGACCAACATATCGGAAAACCTTAATAGCACTCTTGTAAAAATTGGAAGAGTATTGGGACCTAGATGGGTATCATGCAGCCTAAGAGCAATTCTTGCTGTTTGGCGAAGCTATATCCAGCTTTATACTTGTATTTTTCCCCAAATAAAAAATTTTCAGGAATGGCAAAACGTTTCCAAAATAAATGTTATTTAAACGATTTGGCACTTATGATTGACATTCTTCAGGAGTACTCGGTTCTTGCCAACTCCTTACAAGACGTACCATTCATGTTTTTGAAATTCTTAAAAATTGTCGAGGTCTTTGCGAGCAAAGTGTGGATAAACTCATGAAAACAGAAGCCTACAAAAATATAAACTTCAATGAGAATACAATTTATGAAAGTTTTCCTAGAGATGCTCTAATCGATAGCGTCATAAAAAATTTGAAATTGAGACTAATGGATTGTTCCAATTATCAAAAAAAAAACAGAATGCAAATATTGACAACGGAAAAATTTACAAACTTGCAAATATACTAGAGCCAAGTACATGGAACATTAAAGATATTATGGTGCCTTGGATTGAAGCCTAAGAATAATTTGACGAATTTCGTGATATTTTTAAATATGACATATAGTAGGTAAAACGATTTTCGAAATTATATAAAACTAGTCATAAAAAATAATGGGAATCCTGAATCAAAACAATTCTCACTACAGAAAGCTAAAAATATTATTAATGCTATTGCCGTTAGCAGTGCTGGAGCTGAAAGGTGGTTTTCGTGATTGAACTTAATAGTAACGGATATTAAAGCAAGACTAACTATTCCGAATCTATCAAATTTAATGATTATAAAGCTAATAGGTAAACCTAATGAAATTTGGGATGCCGCTCTGTTTGTTAAATCTTGACTGAGAAACCACAATTCGGCAGACGATAACAGAGTGAAGAAATCTACAGTCAAAGAATATAACGAAAACCAAAAAGCAACTTGGAAATATTTAGAATGATTAATTTAATTTTAAAGTACATATTATTTAAAGAATTATATGAAGTGTACAGTAATTGAAATAAAACTTGTGATATTGAATTATTTATATAATCTGTTTGTATTTTGACATGTTGCAACGTGAAAGAAATTCGGATTCGGTTTCAGCGACCCAAAAAACATATACATAATCCACTTGGTCTGCTTTAAGAAACCCTCCAGTCAATTTTTTTTTGTAGTCCTGTGTTATTTGTAACGTAATATTTTTATTTAAACTACAATATAACAGCTGGAAATGTAGCGAATGTGATGAACAACAAAGAATGTGTCCAAACCTTTTTGGCACATAACTCTTATCCTATTTACGCTTACATACAATTATGGATTATTCACAATATTAAAATTATAGTTAATTCATCAGCCACCATATCCGCCAAATTTTAATTTCAATGCTTTTGTTAAAGTGTAATTACCTTGATGTAGTGTTGTAATTAATTAGATAAATGAGCTTTCGTACAATATTTCTAAGCACATTGTTGATTTCAAACGTTCGTGTCAACAATTATCGCAGAAAACCTAACTAGTGATTTAAAATCTGTAGAATTTCAGGATGAATTCTTTGAAGTGAAGACTGATTTGGTGAAATTAAAACTGAAAGTTTTGTCACGTCTTTTAATATCATTAATAACGGTCTACACCATTTTGTATCTCCCAAATGATGGCTTGGATTTATAGTATATCAAAAACACAAACGATGAATAGACATTTTGTTTCCGAACTTACGTTTAAAGATAAAGTTGTATCCAATTCTTCATGATTCGACCAGGGGTAGATTATAATGAAAAGACAATTTTTCGTCACATATTTTATTAGTACGAAATATCGTCACTGAAAATTTCCAATCCTGATAAAATAAGTTATGAGGGGTAGATTAAAACTGTTAGGAATCTGTATTGCACGATATTATTTCCAAATTAAGTTTGGCTGGCACATATTTTATTTAAACAACACACAGTTACCAAAACTAAAATCAATAACAATTTTCTCCAATTTGTCACATTATTTTTGGGAACATTTTGAAAAAGTCGAATCGATTTTTAGTATTCACAATTATATATATATATGGTTATTTCTAACAGTTAAAATTTTAATAAAAAGCCACAAATAATTAGCATTGTTGATTTCCGTTATTATGTAGCAAAAAGCAGCAAAAGATTTTTACTAATAATATTGCTACGGAGTGAAAATTTGAAACAGTTTATTATGCTTTTCCTAAATCAGCAAAATTCTGAAATATGGTCATAACTAAAAACTGTTAAATTATGAGCATGGTTTGTTTTATGCTCCAATTAACTACATATAGTGCAAAGCATACCAGATAAATGTGAGCCAGGCGAAAGAAACGCGGAGTTTAATTGATTTTTTATTGATTGAAATTTTAACACATACTTGGTCGATGCCTCGATGGGCAGTTTGGATGTTTCTTTGTTTCGATAGCTTTTAAACTTTAAATTAAATTCTTGTAATATCAAGTGCAACAACAAAATTCAAAATAGTAGTAGAACAACCGATGACAAATTAACACTTATTTCGGAAACCGTAATGATTTATGAAAAATACCTGTATATAGTAAATACTAAATATACATAATAAAGCAATCGTAATCGTATTCAATCCACCCAAAAAAAAAAGACCACACGCGACTCATATCATGTGTAATTCAATAAATATTTTGAATATTTCCGATAAATTAAAAAAAAAAAAAAAAATTAAATGCAAGATGCAACAGACCACAAAGTTGATTTAAACAAAACAAAAAAACAGAAAATCTTCAAAGTATGTTGCCTCTTTTAATATATAAATTGAATGTCACATCGATCGGTAATCATACGGTACACTAAACATTTCTCACACAAAACTCAATATTTACGTGCGCTGTGTGGCTGTGTATTAGAAAAATTCACAATAAATATTTCAACAATTCAATCCATAAAAAAATTCGAATATCAATAATCACAAGCAAAGTAAAAAATTATTTTTGAATAAATTAGATTCTAAATTTTTTTTTTTTTGGATAAATTTTGATGTCAAACTAACAAAACGTTTTTTTTTTTTTTGTTCATCTTAATGTTTATACAAATAGATTAAATACAATATATGGATGTAAGAAGATGCGCGACACGATACGACGGTACGGTAGGTTGGGCCACATATTATGTATAAGCGGACAATGACAATCTAATACATATAATTACTGAATCATATGGGTCTATTTAGATATGAACGGGTATATGTATATGTAGACATAATACTACTGTAGCATATATTACATGCTGCATACATTACTTTGATTTTACACAATTTACAAGACAAAACAATTTATGATGAAGACAAGATGAAAAATGTATGATGTCTGTAATAATGTAAACAGTAAATTTGTTGTTGTATAACTAAATTGACTTTACCTACCAGATCGATGAAACTATTTTATGTGTGGTGTGTGATCATTATGGGAAAATTATTCTAATTTTTTATTTTTTTTTCTATATGTACTGTCGTCGTTTTATATTAGACATGCTGTATGTAGTCTGAATAATGTCACAAATAAAAACTGACAGTGGTCACAATAAATTGTCTCTCTATCAAAGGCGCATTCGATATATTTACGAGTAAAGTGTATGTATGTAACAACTTATTAACCAACAAAGAAAGTGTAAATAAGTATATTTCGTAATTATTATTGTCAAGTTTAAGTTTAAGCAACCCACACAGGCATGGTATGCCACACATATATGCGAGATATGAGACTCTGCGTACAATTTATCTGCTTTTTATATTTTATTTATTTTTAAGATGAAAATTGAAACGTATACGATAAAATTATTGACATGTGGATTATGATCAAAGCCGTTGCGTTTTATTATGATTTTATGGTTGGTATACATAATTTATAAAACTACTGTAAAGTGCATTTTATGAGATAACCCAGATTATAAATAGCTAGCTACCAGATTTAATTACACATTTTTCTTATCTATTTTATACGTGGGAATAAATTTTACTTTATTTGTTGCACAAAAGAAAAAAATTAATTTTAATAAACCTCTTCCTGTGGTCCGCAAAGTCTCTAAATTGGAACAAATAGTACGACCAAAATTACAAATCGCAGAGTAATTTAACGTTTCGAACTTGGCGATTTTGTGTTACTCTTTTACTATTTTGTGTGCTGCTATTAGAGGGGTAAACATTTATGTCACAATATACGGTTTCTACTAAAGTACATATTTACCTGCCATTAGTCTGACCAAATTGTTATTAGAAAAGTAGCCAGATACTTTCATTCTTAGTTGTTATTAAACCGCGCCGGGTACAGCCGTACAATCTATCTACATAGATCCGGTCATCATGTCGGAAGTCCTAGCGCAAATGACACTCCAAGGACAAATATCTTATTTTTCGGTCAAAGACTAGGGACGTATCCGAAATCCAGGAGAAATAATTCTTCTGTAATAAATATGGTGTTGTACTGTATGCAACCAAATTCTCACCCTACTCGTGTGTTATAATTCTGACATTTGTGTTGTAATTTGCTTGTTTCGCTTGGTATTTTGTTAGTGTGCCATACGTAAAACCATTATATTGTGATATAAATAAATACCTTATTCGACGTGTTCGGTCTGGCCAAAATGAAAACAAAATCACGATAGTTTACGTCAAACTCATTTCCTGCTAACTTCACCCCAAATTTAAATATTACGTTAAACCAGACCGAACAGCCAACAATGACAAATTTGGTTTTATACGTCAAACTCTAGTTTATTTTTGGTATAATTAAATTAAATTTCATTTAAAACTTATCAAATTAGTATTTAACTTAGTATTTTTTTGTAATTGTATATATATGTAAATAGTTTTTATTTAACAATTTTGTTTTTATTTAAATTTTATGTGAGCTTAAGTTTTTGGTTTTCGGGTTTTAGTTTATAATTTGTATGTTTGAGTTTTAATTTTTTTTTAAATGTACGAGTCAAGCGATTATTTGTTGGAGAATCAGGATCCACGCACGATGTGCGAGTAATAAGGTGATATAAACTTTTAAAACACTTGTGTGAAAGGCATGATCAAATGTTATTACCAAAAGGATTTTTGTTGGGAGATCTTGCATATCCTAAAAGTTACGCTTGGCTAGTCCCACCCTTCAAAATTAATGAAGGAATGAGTAACCGCAAGAAACAATTTAATAAGCGACATCCACGTCCACAATTGTAATTGAACGAGCATTTGCCCTATTAACGAGACGCTTTCGACATCTTCAAAAATTCGGAAATATTAAAAAGAAATTAATAATATTGTTCATATTAAGTGCTTGTCTACTTCACAATTTGTGTATAGACCACGACGATCATACAAGAATGACAACACAGTCAGACCACAACAAGGCAAGACGAATTATTTTTGGAACTAATTGAAAAAAAACGTAATTACTTAATTTCAAATTAATTTGATTGATTGATTTGAATGTACGATCAAGCATTAAGCAAGTCTCCCGTATATAAATGCGAATACCACACCACTATACCCATGTTACAACACGACACCATAACTCTCCCTCAGCAAGGAAATATGTACCATCATACTCAGCTTTCATGAAGCCAATCATAACAATATTCACCCAGTAAAGGAAGGCGCCTCATCGATAACCACATTTATTTATTTTATTTATTTATTTAATTCTATCATTCTTACATATTTCTAACCATTATAATTAAAGTTAAAAGATTGATAGTAGCAGTAACATATGGTCGAGACCAGTGGCTGTTACTCCTTTGACATAAGTTAAGAAACAATTTTTTAAATTAATTTTTTTGTGGTGGTGTAGTAAACAATAAACATACATATATGGTATTTATATCTAAGTTATAACAATAAAAATAATAATAATAATAAAACAAGCAAATCTGAATAATAGGGATTATTACTAATTAAAAAAAATTAGTCATAGTTATAGTCGTATACATTTATTTAGTTGAAGCCTGATGGAAAATATTGAACAAAAAAGTAATATCTTTAAAGTTCATTAAATAGATATTTAAATTTTTATGGAATAGTTTAGGACGAGTTTCAGTTCTTAAATTTTGTGGTAAATTATTAAACAAAATAGGAGCAATTACTAGAAATATTTTTTAAAATGGGAGGTACGAGGCATTTCAGAGGTGAACAAATTATTCTTGCGAAGATTGTAGCTCTTCAATACTCGAGTTAACCTATTACCACTCATTTCAAAAAACAGTCTTAGAACTCTAAGGACAAATAAGTGTTGTAATGGTAAAATACGCTTAGCAACAAAAATGGGCCACGATGAATGATTTGGTTTCTCAAATTCCATTATCCTAAGTATTTGTTTTTGTAATTTAGCAATAAGATTCGTGGTTACATCATATGCACAACCCCAGAATGTTATTCCATAATTCAATTTTGATTGCACTAGTGCATAATAAATCATGTTTAGTACATCCTTAGGGACTAGTGTTCTCAACTTATAAATATAACTAGTAACCATAAATAAATATTTTGTTAGAATAGTGCAGTGCTTTTTCCAATTTAACTGTGAATCCAAAACTAATCCTAAATATAAGTCAGAAAGCTAAGTCATCTGCGAATGCTGTTAATTCCTCTTTGAAATTTAAACTGAAAATAGAATTCAGATAAATTATTAATAGAGTGGGGCCTAAGACCGATCCTTGGGGGACACCTGTACTATACACCTGAAGACTACTGAGAGCGTCTCCAATCTTAGTTTGGCAAAGTCTATTCGATATATAAGAAGTGAACCAGTCCAGCACCACACCACGAAAGCCTAGATTATTTAAAATTCTGAGCAAAATTGAGTGATTGACTGTGTCAAATGCTTTCATTAGGTCTATAAACAGGGCCATAACATAATTTTTACTATTTAGCTTCAAATGTACGGAGTTCATTAATTTTTTCAGCGCAGTTTCAGTGCTTAATGATTCCCTAAACCCAAACTGATTATCAGAGAAGAAATTGGTTTTGTTTAAGAACTTTAGAATTTTGACTTTAACCAAAGCCAACTTAATAAATAAAGCCTCCATGTTGACGATATTTTTTTAAAAGCTTTTTTTAAGGTATCAAAACAAAAGAAAATGTTTATTCCATAGTTTTTATATGGAGAGATATGACCTCAGTTTATTCAAAATATATTAATGAAAATTGACTCGATATTAATTTTATTTTGATTCAATTGAAACTATAAACTTTATTTTCCACCTGACTTGGACGATTTTTTCGTGAGCTTTTCCAATTTACGGTAATATGTAATGATAACAAAATAAGATATTTTATATCTGAAAAAGCTTAAAAATAGAGTACATGCATGTAAAAAAGAGATATAAATATAAAGGAAAAGGCGCGACGTTTACAATAATAAACATGACAAACAATATAGAAACAAGGTAAACATAAGAGAAATGAAGCAAATACATAATATGAAGCATATTATCAGATGACAGCTAATAAAAAGCAAAGCCTACTTAATAAATAATTTTTTTTTAAGAATTTAATTTGTCTGTCTGTAATCAGTTGATTTTTCGGCATTTTTTATAGACAAATATATTAATTGTTCATGGCAATCCCAATATTTTCGATTTGGTAAATCAGAAAAATACAGAGGCCAATCGCTCATAATATATCTACTGGGAGAGTTCTCATTTTTGTAGAGTGGTATATTACGGGGAGGGGGAAAGATATTTCTACTTTTTTTCAGTAGATATATTATGAGCAATTGGCCTCTGTATTTTTCTGATTTACCAAATCGAAAATATTGGGATTGCCATGAACAATTAATATATTTGTCTATAAAAAATGCCGAAATATCAACTGATTACATACAGACAAATTAAATTCTTAAAAAAAATTATTTATTAAGTAGGCTTTGCTTTTTATTAGCTGTCATCTGATAATATGCTTCATATTATGTATTTGCTTCATTTCTCTTATGTTTACCTTGTTTCTATATTGTTTGTCATGTTTATTATTGTAAACGTCGCGCCTTTTCCTTTATATTTATATCTCTTTTTTACATGCATGTACTCTATTTTTAAGCTTTTTCAGATATAAAATATCTTATTTTGTTATCATTATTACCGTAAATTGGAAAAGCTCACGAAAAAATCGTCCAAGTCAGGTGGAAAATAAAGTTTATAGTTTCAATTGAATCAAAATAAAATTAATATCGAGTCAATTTTCATTAATATATTTTGAATAAACTGAGGTCATATCTCTCCATATAAAAACTATGGAATAAACATTTTCTTTTGGATTTTTTGATACCTTAAAAAAAGCTTGTTTTCACCATGGAGGCTTTATTTATTAAGTAGGCTTTGCTTTAACTATCTTCTCAAAGATTTTAGAAAAAGATGAAAGAAGACAAATCGGTCTACAATTATTTAGCTCAGTTTTCCTACCTTTTTTAAAGATTGGAATAACTATACCGTGTTTGAAGTGATTTGGAAAAATTCCATTTTGCAAACTAAGGTTAAAAATATGAGCCAAAATATGACATATGTTAGTACAAGTCATTTTCAGGGTATAGTTACTGACACCATCGATTGAGCTAGAGGTGTATTTATTCTTAAGGGTTTTAATAGCGGTTACCACTTCATCTGGTAAAATGGGTTCAAGGAACATTGATGAACAACATGTGAAATTAAGATCAGTATTTTGATAAGTTGTTTGGTCCTGTGGTTCAAAATAGGATTCGATTAGACTTGTGGCTAGATTTGCAAAATAGTTATTGAAAGCTTCAGATATTTGAGCAGGATTAGTAACTTCTACGCTATTAGACTCACAGATACTGGAAATAATATTATTTTTATATTTACTTCCAATAATATCATTTACAAGAGCCCAATTGCTTCTTACTATCACCTTGAACATATTGGAATTTGGATTAAAAGTAATCACGTTTACGATTTTCTATGTCAACCTTTAAGGAATTTGATATTTTTTTAAGCCGCTCACTCAACTTTTCATTATTAGGATGTTTTTTAGTAAGCGCTGCTAATTTATTTTTGGTATTTACCTTATGCAAAATTAGTTGATTCCACCATGGTCTTAGTGCCTCTTTTTTATATATTGTTTGCAATCACTACTTGCTAAATTAAGGTATTCTTTAAAGTTTTGTAAAAATTTGCTAAATGCAAGATTTGGATCATTAGTCGATAAAGCCAATCTCCAAGTTTCGGAATTTAGGTATGAATTAAATTTATTATAATCAATGGTACGGAAATTGAAGTTTCAACCATTATACGACTTTCGTTGGAATGATTTATCCGGAAAAACAATAGTGCAGATGATCATGGAGTGATCAGTAATGCTATAATCATATACATTGCAATTAATTTCAAAATCTGCTCCAAAATTATAAAAAACGTGATCAATACACGAACCAGATAATTTCCGCGTAGTTTCATATACTCCACATTCAAACCCAAGCCAAGATAATAGAGTCACGTAGTCAAGACATTCTGAGGGGTAGTCTAAAATGTTTATATTAATGTCACCTAGGATAATGGTATTTTTGATTCTGCTCTTTTTTATATTTAATAAAGTGTGAGATAAATCCTCAACAAATCCGATAATGGAACCCGAATGTAGTCTATAAATACTTACTACGGCGATTTTTGTATCCATTACAACAATATTAGTAATTGAAATATCAGCATTATTTCTATTCAGGCATAACAAATCACTTTTGATACTGTTTTCAACAAAAACTGAAACCCCTCCACATTTATAGTTGTTATTACAATTAGGCCAATGGTTGTAGTTTTGTATGCTATAACTATTGACTTCATAGTCGTATATGTGCGTCTCGGTCAATACAATCACATCGGGATTCACTAAAAAAGAAGAAATATTAGGTAAGTACAAATCAAAATTTTTTCGGATACTTCGAATGTTTTGGTGGGAAATAGTAATGCTATTAGGGATATTATTAACACTATTCATATTATTTTAAATTATTTATGATTTCGTTAAGAACGCTCAATTTATGTATATAAATTTTTTTTCCGTTTTGTTCCCTACGTCGTTTGTCCCATTACCTCCCCATCACGACACCACAGATATTTAAAATTATATTTGTCCTTAAATTTTTTTGCATTTTGTAGTATTTCTCGTCTATATTTGGTTAGGCTGTCATTGACATAAATGGATGCTACTTCCAGGGAAGAAATTTTTGCATAGAATTTTTGGTTTCGAATTATATTTAATATCCATGATTTTTTGTTTCAAATTAAAAGAAATAAACTTCAATGTAATTAGAGATGTACGTTTATCGGGGTTTCCGTTCATCGTCGTAAACAATTTACAGCAATCAATATCCGTTTCAATCACATTAACGTTAAAAACTTGATTTATGATTTTTAATGCAACTTCACAGCTGTTAACTTTCTCAATAAGAGGCAAACCAGAAATTGTAATTTCATTTCGACGTAGCTGTTGTTCTAAGTTATCGATGTATTGGTATTTAAAATCAATATCTATTGCGGTATCCGATGATAATTTGTCAAATTGACCTTGCAGATTTGTAAACTCTTTAAGTTTTTTTTCATTATCTTCTTTCAAAATTCTAATGTTTTCTTCCAGTATTTCAACTCGTTGTAGGACAGAACTAATTAGCTGGTTGTTTTTATCAAGGGTAGCACGTAATTGTTTATTCTCATCTTCAATATCTAGCAATTTATTGTAAATAGTTTCAATAGTTATTGACGAAGTGGTGCTATCACTTGGATTATTATATTTTTTTCTGACACTTCGCGTATTTATCATACATTGAGCACAAAACCAATCCTGATTTTTATTAGGTTCACTAAGAAATTTAATAATTTTGTCATCATCCAATTTGCAACACAATTTTGTGAGATGATATTTTTTGTTGCATTTTTTACAATCACAACACTGATCGCAATTTTTTATAACTTGACCAGAGCTAGCACACGAAGACATTATGTCATACGAAATTAACAAGCTCTTTTATTATGAAACTATAATACTTTTAATTGATTTATGTAAACCATATTATAACTATTTAATTACTTAAATGAAATATGTTAACTACTTACTAATTTATTTTTATCACCACATTATTACATTAATTAAAACTCATTTACATACGAATTTATAGCGACCGAAAAATATTTAAAATACGTCCGGTTGATTTGACGGTCAAATGAATATAAGTCTTATAGTGTGATATCCGCCCCTGGCCAGGCAGCCATCGTACACCTTTTTTACATATAACAAAACCGAAGGATTGGATAGGATTATTAGTAGGGACAGACTCGACCCGGTTACAGACACCAAGCGATCGATAGTTAGTTAATTATTAGTATTATATATAATAAATAGGTTAGCACAAGACAGCACAATCTAACTACATTATTAGATGATCATTTCTCTGGAATCCAGGGCCGGATACTCAGGACTCCCTAAATCTAAATCAGGACTTAAAAAATTATTAATGTTGTAATGTCCCCCTGTCCGCCTTTCATTAATTTCCCTGATAAAATATTTAAGAAAATTTAAAATTATGAAGCTAAGATTACAAAAACAGCGCTTTTTTATTTTTTATGGTCCTTCTATATCTAATTAATTAAATATTACATACTGCAACAAGAATAAAAATAAACGTTGAAAACCATTTTAAACATAAAATTTTACTTAAAACTAATAATAAACTTCCTACCGAAGAGAAACCTTTAAATATTTTTAAACTAAATTTATAAATATATATTCATGAGCAAAACACAATATATTACATACAAGTATTACAAAAATTAACATTTTATGAAATTGCCTATGTAAACTCTCCCACTTCTAAGCTAAAATTCTAATAGAATGTTTAAAAATTTTAAATTACTAAGTTATATTTAAATTTACAGCACTTCCATTTCAGGTTTTCCATTTTTTTTCTCAGGATTTTATAAATCTAAATTAGGACATCAAAAAATTATTAATATTATTGATGTTTTAATTTACTAATCTAGTTGACATAATTAAAATAAAACAAAAAATCAAAAACTACGAAATTTATTATTTATTATAAAACTTTAACTCCGTTTATGGACATATTACCCTGCAAAATAAAGCCTGCAAAGTAAGTAAACTAATAAATCCATCAAATAAAATTGAAACATTATTCTCCTACAAAACTAATCGGTGTACTATACAAGCAAAATTGACGTTTACGTGTGAAAAACTGCAACCTAAAACTTCAAACATATTCTATTAAGTTAATAATTAAGTTCAATACATTTAGCCTTTCGAAAATGTTTTCACATAATTCCACCTCGTTCACCATCTTTTAATCGAAATTTGGTATGACTAAATGAATACATCATTATGTGAGGCAAACCAAAATCACAACTCAACTCAAATCAACACTTCTAAGTTAGCATTTTATTTATATGGTTTAGTTAATTTATAGCCTTTTCACATTAATTAAATAAATTTAACCATTTAATGCATTTTATAATACCCTGTAAAAAAATAAAATAACTCATATCTAAAATAAATCCATCCTATATGAATTATATTAGGCGGATTCCAATTCGACTCAAAACTTATTTGATTATACAAAAATATAAAAAACCTATTTCAGTCGAATACCCTAAAATTTCGTTGTGTTTGTACAGTTCATCCCAAGTAGCAATTTGAAACTGAAGTTCCAAAAAAACCAAAGTAAGGATTTCTGATCAGTTTTTATGCAACTATTATTTTTGAACCGGTTCCGCAATGATTACAACATCGTATAATTAAAACTTTTCAAATCGAATGTTACAAAACTCTATTGTAACTGTTAAGTTTTACTGAAATGGTTTCAAAGTTCCAAAAAAATCGTAGAAATGGCTTCATAAACGTACTGTTGTAACTGGTTTTCTTGAAGCCGTTTTAAATTCTTTTAATTTGGAAGATTTAAAAGATAAATAAACGGGTTTTGAAAACCATATTATAACTACATACCAAGTTTTATTCAAATCGGTTTCAAAGTTCCAACAAATTTAAATTTTATAAAGTTCCAATACAACTGGGTTTTTTGGAATGGTACCTCAACTGTGTCAATTTCGTATATTTAAAACCATATTGTAACAGTAAATTCTTTTTGAAATGTTTTCGCCACAGTATTGGTGATAATCAATTTTTAATGTGCGTTTTTTTTATGAATCTCTGCTATTTAGGATATTATACGCACCAGCAAAGCTAAGACATTAAAAAAAAAATATTTTCACATTTTTTTCATTGTTTTAATTATAATTTAAGGAATTTTACATTGCTATAAATTCAAGTCTAGTAAGGGAAATAAATATTAATTAAGAGTGTCCTATTTATTAATGCAAAACGCAGCATCAATATATGTAAGAATCACGATTTGCAGTTAGTTTTATACACAAATATAATAAATGTTTAATGTGCGTTTTGCATGCTAACTTATGAAATTTTTGTATTTAGGATATTATACGCACACCCAAGGATACTCATATTAACACCATAGAGAATTTTACTCTCTCTACATAATTCTCTGTGTTAACACAATGGAAAAAAAATAAATAAAAAAATCAGTCGAATGAATGTTTAATTGTAATTCGGTCTGATTTTGTACAACGAGACTTTTGAGTTAAGTAATTAACAAATTTTAACGTTTAAGAAATTAAATTTGTGTTAGTAAAATTAGTGACAAATTATATAAGTGATAACATTCAAGTTGGGTAAGGTAATTAAAATTATTAATTGACAGTGGCAAGAATCCAAAACCCGCCGTCAATATAAGAATCGCGATTTATACAGTTAATTTTTACCGGGTTTAATGTGTTTTTCTTTGAAAATTTATTAGATTAGATATTTATATTCATTTTCATTTAGGGGCATATAATTATATTTTATTGTGGTTACTTTACTCAAAAAAATAATTTCTGTTTTTTTACAAATTATTTTGTGTAAGCCAAAAATTGTAGATCTTACAAAATTTTTGTAAAGTTTACAACTTCTTTGTAACATGATCCATTGTAAAGTCAACAATGCATCTGTTAATCGAACAAATTTCAATTCGTAACTACGTCTTTCATATAAATAAAGATTTACAATGTAGATTTGTAACAATAACTGCCGAAAAACTGTAACATTATTATAAAATTGTAGTATAAAATATTTACAAAATGTTTTGTTAAAGAAACTACAATTAATAATAGTAAAAATTATAAGTTTTGTATGGCCAATACAGGATAGGATTTGCTTTTATGATCGGGATAATCATCAGGAAAGACCTTCAGTATGCATTGAAGACATCATAAGTAGGAAACGGCGCTATAAGCGCTAAAAGGTTTGAAGGTCCAAAGGTTTTACGTTTGCTTTTATGAACTGGATAAGAATCTGCACTGAATTCGCTGTTTATTTATTTAACCCTTTCAATTATTTTCGAGTTTCCGAACTTACATAAAACTTGCATTATTTAAAGACATACTTAGAGTTTTGTAATATATACATTCTCCATATACCTATACATATACAATGGATTCAAGAATCCAAGAAAATATAATATAAATATAATAGATAAAAAACGTCGCTGTACTAACTCTTTACTTACATGTAACAGCGGCTATTATATTCGTGTCTCATCAAAAACATAAATCTTTCAAACGGTGCATCATTTATGTTATTAATGAATCTTCAAACAGTCTATTTAAAAGTTATCATTTTCATCGTTCAGAGTTTTGAATGAAGTTCGGTACTAAAATTTTTTATAGTTTTTTTGCGATACACGGGTTATAATTCACCGAAACATATAAGTAAAGAATTTTGCATAAAGCACCGGCAACTAATCGGTACGCAATGTGTTATATTTAGATTTGGTGCAAATAATATTTATTTATGGTACTAGTGAGCAAAACGAGATATTATACATGAGGGATAAGTTTGTCCCACGAGGCGATAGCCGAGGGAATTTGAAGAAGGAAAACAAGGAAAATATTTTGTTAGCCTTAGAACACTCATAAAACTTTTTTGTTATTTCGAAAGTTACGAAACAGTTTTGTTAAATTTGCAAAATATTTTGTAGCACTTAGAGCGTTATCTGTTTAAATTACAGTTGGATTTGTAAAATAGTTACAAACCTGGACGTCGATTTTGGTCGCAAAACGAGGATTGAGGATTGAGAATTTTGTATATGTACACGGCGTATAATATACATTTTGCTATTGTGTGCCGTCAAATATTTTTATTGTATTAGTGTGTTTTCTCATGATGGTAAGTATCAAAAATAAGCTAAGCGGGTGAAATCGGTTCAACTTTTTTGTTGCTTCCGCTCGCCTTGAGTTATTTTTCCCTACCTTTTAACATGAGGAATTCATGTTTTTCTATCTATTGTTGTTGTAAACGAGACATTCATTTTACTTCGTTACCAAAAATCCAAAACAATATACGCAATCAATTGCTCGTGGTGATCTTCAATATAAAAAACAAAAAGCAGCATAAATAAATGGTTTTTAATTTTTACATTCTTCGTCGACCACATTCATAATATTTTTAACTTTTTTTTTTTTTTTTTTTTGAGTTATGTGAGAATAAACATTTGAAAATAAAAAAAAAACAATTCAGTGTTATCTCATGCATTGCGCACGAAAGGAATGTTGTACATATTTTTATTTCCAGTAATTTTCTGCAAAATTTAAAACTAATAAAATTGTTAATTAAATAATGATTTAAAGATAAATAAATATTAACTAAAAATGGAAAATAAGTCAGATAAATATTGATAAACTATAATTTTATTAATAATTTAAAATGATGAAAAATCACACGACATACATCCACCCTTTTCTGTGCTTGAATTAACACTAAGCCAAAATAACTAATTTACTTCTTATTTTTTCCACATTATATTTTATATCCCTCTTTTTCATGTCATTTTATCTCTCTTATTTGCATCATGTTAAACAAAAAACTTAAAAAAACGCCCATTAGACACTGTCAAATGTGCGTATTTTTTAGTTTTTTGTTTGCATAAGGTTTTTTTGTTTAACATCGGATAAGAGGGATAATGTGAAAAATATAAGAAGTAAATTAGTGATTTTAACTTTTAGTGTTGATCCAAGAGCAGGAAAGGGAGTATGTTCGTCGTGTAATATTTCTAACTTAAAATTGTTAATAAAATTATAGTTTATAAATATTTTTCTGATTTATTTGCCTTTTTTAATTAATATTTATTTATCTTTAAATCATTATTCAAGTAACAATTTTATTAGTTTTAAATTTTGCAAAAAATTACTGAAAATAAAAATATGTACAACCTTTCGTACGCATGAGATGACACTGAATTTTTTTTTTTATATTTCAAATGTTTATTCTCTGTTTTTCTCTATTCTTTGAACACCAATACAATTTACCAATACTTTTGCCTTCCGGTAATACTCAACTCAATCCTCAAATTGCGACCAAAATCGCTGTCCTGATTACACAAAAGTCTCACTCACTGCTCACTGCTATTTTAAAGCAGACTTTACCTATTTACAACCGTATATAACTTTTTAAATGAGTTGACAATCCAATAATATTATTGCCCCATAGAAGGAGCAAACATGCGTAGTTGAAATTGTTTAATTCATCAAATATAATAATGCAATTTAATCTATACATATTTACAAATTCAATTGTAATGAAAACTGAACTGATTCGTTAACTTTACAATTGGAAATGTAAATTTAACGACAATGTTTTGGAAAATTTACAACATTTTGTGTAACAATTAAATAATACAAATACATTTGTAATTTGTACAAGGAAATTTTATACAATTTATTTCGTAAATATTTCAGATTTGTTTCGTAAAATCGTATCGTGTCCGTACGAATGTACAGCGTTTCATAAATTTATTGCAGTTTCAATTTTCAAACAGTGCGCGTGGTTTAAAAAAGTAATGTAAAAAGTTAAATTAAATTATAGTGATAGTTACAAATTTTTTAATACATAAATATAAATGTGGATCATTTACACCAAAGTATAAAAGGTGAGTAATTTATATATATATATATATATATATATATATATATATATATTTATATAAATGACTTATATATATATATATATATATATATATATATATATATATATATATATATATATATATATATATATATGTACATAGTAATACATACATGTACCATAATTTTTCCCATTTTCCACAATGGCCACAATATTGAGCACATTATTGCATCGTTTAATTTGATTTTGTTGTTTTTTTTACTGTATGCAAACACTAAATGGGTTACACCACCTTGCCGTTCGGAAAATAGGTTTAAAATTAAAAAAAAAATTTGACGCAGCTATTGTATATACTCGTAGTATACAAAAATTTTAATTTTACACAAATACATACATTGTAGTTAATATATGTAAGCTGCGTTTTTTTATTTGCTCCGGCTAGCTGCTATCGAGAGCCGTCGTATAAAAAGTGGCTCCCGATAGCGCTCCGTATAAATAGGTAGAGCCAAATATTTTTTATATCAATTTTTCGCTAAACAATTGAAATAAAAATGATAGTTTGATGTTAAATAAGTTTAGTTACCAATAAATAGTGCGTCAAATTTAAATTTAGGCGTAGAAAAATGACGGCTCTCAATAGCAGCTATCGGGAGCAAATAAAAAAAACACAGCAATAATTTAAAAAAATATTTGGTTTTAAGACGCTGACGCCGTACTTTTTTTTCTTTTGCGTTTTCCTCGAAACTAATTTTTTCAAACTGGTAGACAAGATATCTTAAGATCTACTCAACCGATTTTGTTAAAATTGACAAGTCGTATTCTTTATAATATTATCTAAGGCGTGACGTAGGACTTTTTTGATTGGGTGCTAACTGTATAACTTATGAACGTGGCATCCAATCAAACAAAAAATCCTACGTCACATCTTAGATAATATTACAAAGAATACGTGTTAAAAATCGGTTTTGTAGGTTTTGAGGTATCTTGTCTACCATTTTAAAAAAGTAGTTTCGAAAAAAACGCAATAGAAAAAAAGTACGGCGTCAGTGTCTTAAAACCAAATATTTTTTTAAATGATATTAACTACAATCTATTTGTGTAAAATAGAATTTTTTTTATATACAATAACTGCGTCAAAAATTTTTTTAACTTTTATACCAATTTGTCGAGCGCCAAGGTGGTTGAAAATAACGAAAATTTGACTAAATGTAATATTCATAATTTACAAGATGAAAATGGTGATTTGGATAATACATCGAATATACAACTAGGAGAAGTGCTACCTCGTTTAACCAGCGCCTCAAATACAACATCCCAAGAAACACAAACAGATATACTATATTGCCCGCGGAATGAAACCAACAACCAGAATTCAATGAATGGAACACAAAATGGAGATTTATAACTAAAAAATTTATTAAAATCTTGGATTTAGAAAACTTGTTCGATCGTCTCAGAAGTATAAACATTTTTCTTGTGTATATTACGTAATTAATTTGCTGATAAATTATTTTACAGATGTTAGGATTAGTATTTCGCAGTTGAAACAAATGCGAATTAACCATATAGACGATTTTTTCGGACCAGCGGAATTAGGACAAAAAATCAAGTTTCAATGCCACCTGAGGGTTCCAAACAGAAATCACATCTGTACTATCTCCAAGTGTTGCTTGCTCCACCAGAAAGTTATTCACACACAACAAATTCAGTTCATGTGGCTGTTACAACTATCATAAACAAAAATAAAGAGATTGGATAGAGTATATGAGATTTTTATGAAGAAAACGGTCTATTAGATCCAAGACATCGGGATATTTTATGTTCAATGACAGTAGATTTTTATTTAAAAGAGCTGCATTTAAAACCAGCATCTAAACAAATTAAATGCTTAGCAAATGAGATAGTGTTATGTTTCCCGATTGAAAGTTCTGTAAGTGTGTATGAAGAAACGGTAGCAAAACTTATAATATAAATATTTAATTTAACATAATTTCAGAAAACATATTATAAAATTCGGTACACATCACCAACCGGCAGCAAGAAATCGCCAATCGGAAAGCTCTACAACAAGTTCGACAAAGACAATAGAAAAATATTAAAGTACTTCGGCGTACCAAAAACAACACCCGATGAGAGGTCCATAAGTGTACCACAAGGGAAAAATAAATAAAAAAATTAAAAAGACCATTCAGTACAATCTTTTTTCTATAGGAAACAGAACAGGAAGAGTACTTGAGTTTAAAAACGGAGCTTAGAAATTCAAGAAGTCCATGGAGCTTAGTGATAGAAAAATGGACAACATATCTTTTGTTGGCTATCGGGCAGAAGTGGGATTTAAAGGAATTTATAATATTAATTAGGGGCCCCAAATACTTATGTGGAAGTTTGCTTGAGGCACTTGATAAATTATTTAAAATATATCAAGTATTCAAACTAGAATACCCGAAACCCTGCTATAATATTTGGCTATATTTTATTCAACTGTATTTTTACAAGATAGAGACCCCATATGATGCTGAAGTACCTTGCGTAAGTACTTTGATAAATGATTTAAATAAGTTAAAGTAAGTTAAATTTGATAATTTAAGTAATGTTAAGTAATAAGTTAAATTTAATAATTATTTTGAAAGTTTTATTTTTTATTTCTGTTACATATTACAACAAGAAGTATAATATTTAACAGACTACGTAATAAATAAATCAGGAAATATTAATCTTGAAATTAATTTTTTTTTAATAATAATAATAAAATATTTTTTTCAATATTTTTTATATAACAAAAACTTATCATTTTTTAATAATTTAATTTTACATTTTTTGAATTTAAAAAAAATTATCTTATAATATTAAATCAAGAAAATTAATAACAAAAAAAGAATTATTAATATTTTTTAATAAATGTTATATTTGAATTTAAAAAATATCGTTTTTCAATCAATTTTCGCCTTACCCATATTTCTGTCTAGAAGGATATACATAGTATATATTAAATATATATATATGTATATATATATATATATATATATATATATATATATATATATATATATATATATATATATATACAGTATATGTTTGTTTATATATGTATATATATACAATATATATATAGTATATGTATGTATATATATATATATATAGTATATGTATATATATATATATATATATATATATATATATATTTATATACATATATATATATATATATATATATATATATATATATATATATATATATATATATATATATATATATATATATATATATAAGCTTTTTGAGAAACTAGTTAAAGATCAATTATTCTTTCATGTTAAGACTTTCATTTCTTCCAAACAGCATGGATTTTTCCCTGGTAGGTCAACTATTACTAATTTAGTTTTGTTTACTAATTGTATTTCAAGGGCTCTATTAAATGGTAATATTGTGCAGGTCGTTTACACTGATTTTTGTAAGGCTTTTGACAAGATCGATCATGACTTGCTGTTGCGGAAACTTATTTCATTGAATTGTAACTACTTGCCAGTTGATTGGATTAGATCTTATCTAAAATCCAGAACTCAATTTGTGAAAATTGGCAGCTTCACTTCAAGAGTTATTGATGTTTCTTCAGGAGTCCCTCAAGGCAGCCATTTGGGTCCCATGCTCTTCATTCTTTTCGTAAACGATGTGGTCAACTGTCTAAGTCATTCCGACATTCTCATTTATGCGGACGATATAAAAATCTTCAAAACTATTTCTTGCGCCAATGATGCACTTGACTTTCAATCTGACCTGACAAACTTCAAGGCTTGGTGTACATCGCATAATTTGATTCTAAACATCTCCAAATGCAAAACAATGTGTTTCACCCGCGTAGTCTTACCCACTAGTTACGATTACTTCTTTGATGGTTGTAGTATTGAAACTGTTGATACTTTTAAAGATTTAGGTATAACCTTTACTTCGAATTTATCGTTCCATAAACATGTTGAAGGTTGCATTTCTAAAGCGAATTCTATGCTTGGATTTGTTAAAAGGTTTGCTAAGGATTTTCATGATCCTTACGTGATTAAAACTTTATATATCTCTTTTGTTCGTTCATTGTTGGAATATGGTGTTGTAATATGGAATCCGTTTTATATTAACTATTCACATCGCATAGAGAGGGTTCGGAAGCGATTTTTAATGTACGCACTACGAAGGTTGCCTAGAGATGCGAATGTACCTGCTTTCATACTCCCAGCGTATCGTGGTAGATGTAAATTAATAAATATGGAGCCGCTATTTATTCGTAGAATTGAAATTAGCGCAATGTTTGTTCGAGATTTATTGGTGTCTAAAATCGATTGTTCGGAAATTTTGAGTTTGCTTGATATATATACTCCATTACGTGTGCTGCGCGATAAAGATTTCCAAATTAAGTTGCCGTTTTGTAGGCAAAACTACGGTAAATGTGAGCCGGTTTATCATTCTTCTGCTTCCTTTAATAAAGTACGGCCGGCTTTTGACTTTAATCTGTCTAGAAATGCATTTAAGGAATTGATGTCGAAGCTTCTTTTGAATTATTGGTAATCTTTACATTATATAATTTTATTAAATTTCTTATTGATGTAACCAGTTATGTATAAGTTGGTAATAAATAAATAAATAAATAAATAAAATATATATATTATATATATATATATATATATATATATATATATATATATATATATATATATATATATATATATATACATATATATATATATATATATATATATATATATATATATATATATATATATATATATATATATATATATATATATATATTTATATATATATATATATATTTATATCCATTACAAAAAAAATCGTAAATTTTTCACGAACCAACCATATTGACTTTACATATCCATATCGTGCATTTTACAATTAACTTTGTTAACTTCTCCAGGGATTTCACGATTGCTCTTGTTACGTCAACGAAGAATATTTGTAAAATTATGATTACTGTTGTATATTTTACATATAATTTTGATAACTGAACGAACACAAGTTGTAAATTTATCAATTATCATTGTTAAATTCGAAATTTTTTCCTAATTTAACGAATAAGTTTTGTTTATTTCGCTATTATCGTTGTTAAATTTTACAAGAAAATTTGTTATGTTTACTAAGCGCATGGCTCTGTTCCACAAACCATTTCGTAAAAAACTTTATTTTACTTTGCACATTGATTTGTAAATATCACAAATGCGGTAATAATTTTTACTATAAATTTTGTAATACTTTTTACAAACCAAAAAATTTCTTTACGAAGTATCTGGGGAAATTTGGGAATGATTAAGTGTTGTAAAATTAACAATTTTAAATTTGTTGTCTTTGCGAACCGAAGCGTTGGCTGAAAACGAACGCTATTTTTTGTAAAATTAACCGATTTTTTTTGTTTATATCTCCGATTATTTTTTTCAGTGTTTGATTGTTCGAAAATATTAAATATTAGTGGTAATATTCAAGATTAACGTGACTTCTTTAGTTGATAGTGTGTCAAGAAGAATCATGTAACGACTCGATTCGGTTAGTTTTTAATAGTTTTTCATTTGAATTTTATTAGAAAGATACCTTTTAAGCAGTATTTCAAAATGCCTAAGCGTTCAATCTTTAAACATGTAAAACCATCCACTTACAGACGAAGGGTTCAGGCAATTTTCAATCAATATACGACTACTCAAATTGAAGAATCTGCCGAATCGGTCATTGTTGAATCTTCTTCAACAAATGATTTAAATAGATTAGCGAACGATGTTCGAAGCTCGATTTACGGTGATCTGTCCATAAATACAAGTCCAGAAGAATCTATACGTCAATCTTCGAATTCGTCTGAACTACAAAATCCGGTACATTTGATTGCATCTTCGGCTGATTGCAATACTAGCGGGAATAATGAGTATGTAGGGTTTGAATATTGCAATGTAGAAGAAGATTCTGATATTGATGCTAATGCGCCCTCATTTTCTTTCGCAGAAAATTTACAGCCCTGGGCAGTTGAAAACAGAATATCTCACAGCGCCCTTAATGATTTATTACAATTATTAAAAATAAATGGACACCCAGAACTGCCTTTGGACTCTCGCACCCTTTTAAAGACCTCGAAAATTATTGGATCATTGAACTTTCTTGACCCTTGCCATTATTGGCATTTCGGGATTGAGAAAGCATTGAAATATCATAGAACTAAATTTATTTTTTAATATTGATGGTCTTCCCATTAGTGACAGCTCAAAAAGCCAATTTTGGCCTATTTTTGGTCTAAGTCCTAGCATTAGTAAGGTTCCATTTGTAGTAGGGTTCTTTAAAGGTACTTCGAAACCAAAAGATTGCAACTTATTCTTGAAAGATTTTGTAAATGAATTGAATGAATTATTGGTAACAGGTATGCTAATAAACAACATTAAATATGGTGTTAAACTGGCCGCATTTGTATGTGACGTACCAGCAAAAGCTTACATTACAGTTACCAAGGGTCACAACGCCTATTTTGGTTGTGAGTATTGTGAAGTAGAAGGTAGTTATTCTCATAAAAATCACCGTATGTGATATCCAACTCGAACTGTAAAATTAAGAACTGATCATTCTTTTAGAAATCGAAATCAGGAAGAACATCATACTGGTTATTCTCTTCTTGAACAGTTGCCAATTGATGTGGTTCGATGCTTTCCTCAAGATTACATGCACGCAATTTGCCTTGGTGGTGTAAAAAAACGATTTTAAGCTGGATTAAAGATCGATTTAATTTCGGTGCTAGACTTTCTGCTACGCAAATAAATATGATATCTGATCGTTTGTTGATTTATAAAACCACACAAACAAACGAATTTAATAGAAAATTTAGATCCTTACAAGATGTAAGTTATTGGAAAGCGACCGAGTTTCGTACTTTCCTGTTATATGCTGTACCATTTGCTCTTCATAATATTGTTAAGGAGTCAGTTTACGAACATATGCTGTCTTTTCATTGTGCCACAAGCCTTCTTTTAAATGAGAAATATTCAAAAAATTGGAGTCTTAATAAAATTCTCTTGGAATATTTTGTAGAGCAGTCCGCGGTAATTTATGGAGAAGATTCGGTCTCTCACAATATTCATAATTTATTGCACATATACGATGACGTAGTACAGTTTGAACCACTAGACAATTTTAGCGCCTTTACTTTTGAAAATAAATTGGGAATTTTAAAAAGATTGTTAAGATCGGGCTACAAACCTTTTGGACTAGCAAAACGTATTTCTGAACAAATTGAAATGCCCAGTTGCATCAATAATCAAACTAAACCTTCCATATCATTGAAAAAACCAATTCCGAATACCAATAATTATAATGAAATTGTTTTAAAGGACTTTCTTTTAAACGATACGTTTGCCAATAAATGGTTTCTATCCAATGATAAGGAGATTGTTGCGATGGAACATGTAATTTCCAACAGTAACGGAATGCAAATATACAGGAGCAAATTGAACAATAAAACTGATTTTTATGAAAAGCCTCTAAGATCCTCGTTTCTTGAAATTTACAAAGCTGATTTAGTATTTGATTCTCCTTCTCTTTTTTGGCCAGTTGAAAACATAAAAATTAAGCTATTTTCTATCAAAATAACTGAAAACACATATGGATTCTGTCCACTCATTCATTGTAATAATTTTTAAATTGCCATTGGTTTATTTCATGCAAAACAATATTAAGTGCTCACCTAAATAAACAAATTATAAAAATGTATTGCGTCGTCGAAACGATTGAGGATGAAGAGAAAAATTGTATGGCTGTCCCTAGATATTGGGTGGTAAATCAGCAGCTGTTTTACCCTTTACAAAATCGGGAGGTCTCAAACGCCCGAAGGAAATGTATTGCACCGCAATCAGATTGGCTAATAATCCCTTGTAAAGTTTTACACGAAAATATAGGCAAGTTCAATAATTCTAAAACGTAATATACAAACATGAAACACATAAATTAATCGAAAACTACTGATTTATTAGTAGATTCACTTAAAGATGCATTGGCTTAAGAGCGAGAGTCAACTATGGTAACGTGTAGTGAAACCGAAATTGAAAATTTGAAAATAAAGAAAGGAACGAAAAAACTACCGGTTGTTAGTGCACTGTTTGTTCAAGACACAGATTTCGTAAGGAGTACACTACAACAAAAATCGATTGCAGGTGGGGCGTGGTTTCATTAGAAATAAAAAATTAAAAAGGATTTTCAAATAAATGCAAAAACAATTGTTAAAAATTAGCAATTTATGGTAAACTCTTCAGTAATAATTTAGTACAAATAATTTCAGGATTAACACTGATTCCGAATAACAATGATTCTAGCAGCTCCTTCACCAACATTTCACCATCATCATCTACGTATTCATCTTACATAAACAAAGCTGTTGAAACTGGTGAACAAATTGAAAATGCAAATAATAAAGGAAATATAATTAATCGACAAAAAAATTATTGCCATTCGAAAGGAGCACCAACCAATACTGAATGTGTAACTGATATCGAAAGATTAGTCGAAATCAGTAGCACAAACTGCCGGGAAAATTGGAAAGGCTAACCATACAACAAATAAAATTGATCAACAACAATATAATCATTGTCACTCGGAATCTCCTCCAATCAATACTGAATGTGTAACAGAAATCGGGAGATTAGTCGATATCAGTTGCAACTCTTCCAGGAGTATTTCAACTTCACCATCTATGTATTTATCTTACATAAAAGAAGCTGCTGTGGAAACTTGCGGAAAAATTAAAAATGTCAACCATCCGGGAAATAAAATTAATCGACAAGAACATAACCGTTGTTTCGGAATCACGACAATGTACTGGTAGGACAAAGAGTTATAAAGTGGTAAATTTGCAAAATAATAATAAGCTCCGTTGAATAATTCCGCCCGCAAAAATGAACTAATTTCGTGACTCCGAAGAGTAATTAATTAACTTTAAATTTTAAATCCATTCTGCAACACGAACTTTTTAATAACTGAACTAAATCTAGGCGAAATTAATTCATTTTTTTCATTTCATTAATTCATTTTTTAAGTAAATCAATTGACTTTATTAATTATTTCCATTTACTATGGAAATAAAGTCAATTGGTTTTATTTAGACTTTATATCCAATTTACAGTTCAGTATTTTAGTTTTAAGTTAATTGCTGTCGATGACTGAAAGAAGAAGAGAAGAAATTCTGGAAAAGGAAGATTTAATTTTAAAATATTCTGGAAAATGGAGGTCCAATATTAAAATTATTTAGAATGAAATTAATAATAATTGCTTCGTCAACCTTGTAGAGACAGATCAAAGAATTTTTATCGCTTTTATCGATTCTTCTGATAGCAGCACAAATGTTAAAAACAGTAAGTTTTTTCAATTTAATTCGTACCTTAGAGGATGGGATCAAACTTTGCCAGGATTAAAATTAAATATCCATTTTCCAGAATTTCATGTACTGGGAATTTCATTCCTTAAAAGGCGAGTCATTCTCAGCAATTAATTTGAAGCTTAAATACTGGAATATTAATTTAGCGAATTGAGTTTATTCCCATAGTAAATGGAAATTATGCAAATTGAATTTATTTCGGAATTAGTTTTTTTTTAAAAAATGACTTTATTTTCAGTTTAACTGAATGGGATCGAGAATCTAAAAAGAAATTGAAATAAAGTCAATGGATTTAATTTCCATTTGAAAAAGAAATAAAGCTAATTATTGACTTTATTGCCGTTATCTTACATATTTATCTGCACCACATACCTATTCGTGAAATATTAAGATAAACATTTTAGTGGAATTTGTAGTAATAATTGTTTATAAATAATTTCAGATGATGATCCAACACACAATGAACATGAAAAAGAAAATCAGTTTGTGGAAATCAATAGCAACCCTAATGGGAACTTTCCATCATGGAATAGTCATTATGAATCCACACAATATATGAGTACATGTATGCATATTATTTGAATTATTTCTTTATATTTTAATTAAATTTTTTTAATATTTTTTAGCAAATTATAGTTACTCTGGAGACACTGGAAATTATTATCTAAACAACAAGTTAGACTACATTGCCAAAATGTTCACAGAACGAACAAATCAAATCATAAAGAATCAAGCTGATTTAAAGACTTCAATCGATGTATTAATTCAAAAGACTCTTGCTGTGCAGCCAAGAAGCTTATCACATGACAAACCTGACGATATAGAATTACCTATTAGCACAGTTGAAGGACTGGAGAATTGCGAGTGGAAATTAAAATCAAATCCTGAATTTAAAAATCAAATGCGGTAAGTACTTAAATAGCTGAAAAATGTGAGTGCCAGAAGTGAGTTTATTTTGTTCGAAGGCATGGGACAGTCGCTTAGCGTCGTTACTCAAACATGCCTTTTACAACAGAAAAGGTCACTTTCAACACTTGACCCATAAATATCTATTTTAGGGTTTTTAATTTTAAATCTTTGTTATTCTTAGATTGCATACATGTCAACGTTCGGGGGACCCAATGAGAGTGGATGTGCTCAAATCATTATGAAACAATTCATTGCAGATGGTGTACTTTTTTTATACTCGTGGGGTGGTACAACAGTAAAAAAACCGTTCCTGCCATTTAATGAAATAAGGAACGTAATTATGGTAGCGGTAAAAAAGAAATATGTAGAGTTTACAGATCACGAGAACAAGAAGTTTTTGAAAGAATATTTAAAATCTGCCAATACAAGATTAAATCGAGCCTCAGAAAAAATGTCGTCATGCAGCGATGGCAAATTCAAAATATAAAAGTGAATAAAACATTCGAATCATGCATTTAGATTTTAAATGTTAGATTTAATTAAATAATTTTTTAAGAGTTTTGCTTTCACACGTTAAATTGAATTTCAAAATTAAACTACAAATTTATTTTATTTATTAAAGTTTCTGTACTTTATAGAATTACATTTTTATTAGTTAAAATCAAATAGTATTTTTATTGTGTCTTGCCTCAAAAGGTTGGTAGAATTCCCTTGTGATGTTCGATTTATCTGGTTTCGGTGTAACGAAATGAAAACATGATATGACTAAGTCAGAAGAATTTTTTTAGCTTCTACAAGAGTGTTATGATTTTGTTATTAAAGAAAGTCGATTTGAGTTGTCAAGTGCTAGATATTTTATTTATTATAAAGAATATTTTTTCATATAAAAAAAAAATAATTCAATTTTATGCGACTTCGCGCAGAAACAAACCTTTGGGCAACCTTCCTGTAGTACGAATATCAAACATATTTTATGGTTTTGCCAAAACTTTAAGGTTTTTTGGAAACTGTTCGTGCACGTATTTTAACCAGTTTTAAAAAAACTGAAATATTTTAACCGAAACGGTTCACAAACCGTTTTAATCTGTTTCAGAAAAACCGAAACGTTGTTCTTGTGAAAGTATTTTTAATTTACCAAAATGGTTACAAAAACCCTTTTCGGATTTTCTGAAACGGATTAAAACAGGTTTACGGACAGCTTCAATTAATTCACATCGGTTTTTTCTAAAATTGTTTAAAATAAGTCTAGAACGGGAACTGTAAAACTTAAAGGTTTCAACAAACTCGATCAAATAAAGGTTATATGTATGGTTTAGTGAGGTATCTAATAAGGTTCTAAAACAATTTTTGAAACATTTTAGTTTTGATACCAAAGTTTTGAACTAGTTTTGAAGCCGTTTTGAATACAAAAATTGCCGATTGGGATGTTTTATTAAAAACATTATAGTTGTAACATGAATACAAAAACAAAAAGAGGGGAAATAACAAAATAAAATAAAAACAACAGTTTCTTATATACTAAACCACCAACACACATTAAAAGCAAATATCTCTACTATCTTCCATGTGCGTAGCAAAAGACTATTCATGTTTTCATTATTTTATATACAGCTAATACCATTACAGCGCACATACAAAACAATCCTGATCTATATATCAAGATATAGAAAAATATTGGGAACAACTATACTAACACCCACAAAAAGCCTCTCTGTTTTTGTTGTTATTGCTTAACTAAACATAGTAAAAACCAATAATAAATAGTACATTTCCCTAATAGGATCCGCGTAAAGAGCGAACGAGGCGGCCCGTACAAACATTTCGCTGGCTTTGTCATGTATCAATTTCCAAGAATGTATTTCTGTCTATTATACTTTGTACATAACATAAAAACCAAGAACCGAAACCATACCGAAACCCACAAAAATACGTATGTATGTATAAACACCTTTGTTTGGCTTGCAAGAACGCATTCAATTATGCGTAAATATAAAATCGAATATGAAATTAACTGCGACGAATGTATGTTAATTTACGTTAAAAACTATTTTGATACGATCCAATTATTAGGTTTTAGTAATAAAATCCATGTACAATCACACACACGTTAAAAACATGCACCCAATAGAAATCAATAATTTTCATTTCTTTATCTATAAATATAAAACATTGCCTGATAAATGCATCCCGGTGGATTGCATTTTCCAAAATTACACTTTAAATTATTTCACTTCCACTTTAATTATTATTCCACTAAAAACTGAATTAAATAGAATTAAAATTATAATTATAATTAAACTTTATATTCTATATGTATATAGAGTATATACATAACACTACATAAACTACATAAATAAAACAAAATAAAAATAAAATTAAATTAAATTTTTGAAGAGGATAGAAAAAACACGTCTATCTTCTTTGACGAACATTCGCTCACCATAATAATGAACAGCTTTGATTATGATGCAAAACTCCTAAACTAAAAGTAATTTTTTATTTTATTTAATTTTAATTAACTTGTAGATTTACCAAATATAAAAAAAAATGTTTTATAGTTGCTGGAATGTATAGAAAATGTCTGCTGCTTGATTATAAACATAAATATGAAATGTTCAGAAATGTTTCTCGCAAGAACTAAGTACATATGTTGCTCAAAATAATTAGCCGGAAATTCGATACTTCTTGTATAAGACATAGATCGGCGAAATTACATTTGGAACGTTGTAAAATTAATCAATTAATAAGTGAGCAACTTTATATAATTGGGCTACTTTCCAAATCTCTAACCAAACTCTTATCACAAATGAATACTAAAAGTTGCTCAAAGTTACCAAAGCATATACGTTTTTTCTTCTAAGTAGCAACTTCCGCAAGAATGCAAACTTAAGTCAATTCAAATATATTCGTTGATATTCAATGTTACTCAAATTCATGAATTACAGGCTAAAAGTTGCTCAAAATCGTTTTTAATTAATCAAATATTATTTGATCTACTTTAATATCAATTACTAATAAATATTTAATATACAACATAGCTACCCAATAAAAATAAAGAAAAAAGTAATAATGTAGTAAAAATAAGTTGGCACAAGACAACACAATTTATAGCTATAGGCTCAACCTCCACTTTTCCGCGTCTCCCGATACCCATTTCAATTAAGCAACCAATTTGACTTTAAATCACAATTCAGGATTAATAATGAACCACCACCTTTCCTCTCTTAGCCCAATAAATTCCTTAAGTTAACTCAGAATTTCAAATTTTTTTTTTTAATTTTATTTTTATCTTTACTTCAAATCAAATACAAATCAGCATTTATGTAATATAATTTGTTTAATTGTATTAATCATATAATTCGTCTAATTATTATAGACAAGCAATTTAAAATTAAAATTAAAAATCCAAAGTCAACAAAACCAGAACCGACTATGATGAAATTTGACACGTGCGTTGGAAATGGTATTCTTTAATGATTTTTACATAAAGTGATGATGGCCAATTAGGACGGAACTTATCTATTTCTCAACGGATTTCAGTGGAATTTGGCATATGCGATAGAAATGGGATGCTAAAATGATTTTTAGATGAAGTTCTGGAATATGGCAAAATATGATGGAACTTGCCTATTCCTGAACCGATTATGATGAAATACTACATGTGCTTTGAAAATGGGATTCTAAAATGATTTTAGATGAAGTTCTGATGTAAGTATATGATGAAATATGATGTAACTGGCCTATTCCTTAACCGATTACGATGAAATTTGACATGTGCATTGAAAATGATATTTTGAAATTATTTCTAGATGAAGTTCTGAAATATGGTCAGGTATGAACTTACATTTTTATCAAGCGGTTATGATGAAATTCGATTTTTACGCTGGAAGTGGGATTCTATGATTATCTTTAGATGAAATTCTGGAATATGGCCAAATATGATGGAACTTATCTATTTCTTATAGATCTTAACGGAATTTAGTAGAATTTCACATTTGCGATGGAAATGGGATTCTAAAAAGATTTTTATGTAAAGTTCTGGAATATAGCTAATTAGGGTGGAGCTTGAATATTGATGAAATTCGAGATTTACGATTGAAATGAGATTCTAAAGAGATATTTTTAATCCGAGGCTCTACACTATCGTTAGTAGTTCCAATTCTGCTGCGCGTGTGCTCCAACACAATATGTTTTTAAACATTGCAAAATATAGCAGGCAGTAAAAACAAATTAATATTGTACATTAGATGGTTTTGGGAGCGAAGATAAATGAACTGAGTCATTTAATTATATTTTTGGCCATTTAACCAACCTTACCCCAAAAGGTGTACTTACGCACCTAAATATTATAAAAATATAAAATATAAATAACTAAGAAAACGATGGAGTTCGTACTTTTATTTTAGCTTCATTGTATTCTTCATACGTTTATTATACTGAATATTCGTTCTTTGAAATACTGTATTAACGATTTTGATATTCATGAATCGAAAAATCCCAAATTCATCACATGGCGAATAAGTAAAATCATAATACAAACATTTTTGAATATGTAAATTGTTAATTCATTCTGTAAAGTATGTATTTAAATTTTGGTCTTTGTTCATAATACATGTATAATGCAAAATGAAATACAAGAATAGAAAAAACGAAATACTGTATTTATCATTCAGTATAATGAAATTCAAAAATTATTCCTGAGTATTTGTGATGTTTTTATAAAAAAGTAGTATACGCAAAGTTTTAAAGAGAAAAAAAACGAAAATACATTCACGAAGTTGCAACGGAATGTACATTTTTTATCTCTGGTATCTATATTCATGTACATATTAGGTACATATTTTGAATGTGTGCAAAGGGTCAAATAACGGAACCTTTTTTATTACGTTTGTAAATCACAAAATTGATTTTTCTGTCACTTTTTTTATTTTCATATCGATTTTTAATTTTAGAAATTGATTAGAACGAGCTGGATATCTATCGAAATTACGGCATAAAACGAAATTTATATAGGCGCTTCCACGTCGCAGTTATTTTTTTTTAACTTTATGAACACATACACACACACAAACATAAACATGTATTGTTGATCTGAAATTTATACTTATGTATGTATATACAATCGCACCGTTAATTTATGGATACATAAACAGTATGGCCAGCAACACTGCATTTATAAACTAAATTAAATATACCCGATAATCACGTTCACTACACACTATAATTGAAACTTTCACACACTATTCACTTTCACTGTAACTCACGAGCGCGCACGTTATTACAACACTCTTTTTATCTTTGCTACCTTTGTAGTCTTTAAGAGGTAAAATAATCAAACTACTTAGTAGATTCGCTGTCAAATCGATTACGTGAAGTAATAGATAATGATGGATACTAGACACATAGCACTTAGCTCGAAATATCGATTATTTAAAACTTTTTATTAAATTCTAATATGAATTTCAACTACATGTAGTTGGAACAATTTATTTTGAGTTAATATATTTAAACAAAAAAAATAAGAAATGATACTCTGTCCATCATGTCATTAAAAGCAGTAAAAATTTATGTTGTTTTGTCATTTTGCGAGCTAATATCACTTTAATCATGTTATTTTATTTAGAAAAAATATAGTAAAAACACTTTTATCTTAAAAAACCTTTCATTTTTAATAACAAAAATTTATAGTTCAATTTTTCCTCCTGTGATATTCTTTCCAAAAAATTACTATGTAAATTAGCTAACAATTGAATTAAAAATGATAGTTTGATGTTAAATAATAGTATATTATTCAACGAGCATATGATAGCTGTTATTCACGAAGATGAAGTTTACCGACACGAGCCGATAGGCGAGTGTCGTAAATCATCTGAGTGAATAACAGCCATTATATGCGAGTAGAATACGAAACTTTGCCCACGACCGATAAAAAATTGTATTTTATTATTAAATCCTTTTGAATAAACCTAAAATAATTTCCGTCGACATTTTGACGTCTCAGTTTAATAATAATGAAAATGGCAAGAGACTACTAGATAAAATTTCAAAAATTAAAATTTTTATTTGGTAGTAGTGAATAATGGAAGAAGGGACTACTAGATAAACTAACAGTGAATAATGGATATCATTATAATTGAAGAAACAAGCGCATAATGAGTATATTATACGTTAGTCGTGGACAATAGTTATTTATGGATTTATGGTACTAGTGAGCAAAACGAGGTATTATCCATGAGGGATAAGTTTGTCCCACGAGGCGATAGCCGAGTAGGACATTATCCCGAGTGGATAATGTCTCTTTGCTCACGAGTGGCATACAACGTTTTATCCACTTTTGTTGAAATAAATTTGGTAAATTTTTATTTATTTATTTATTTATTTATTTCAACTTATAACTTAATAATAATACAGACAAATTATAAACTAATTAACATATTATAGTTGAATAAAGTAAAGCTCCGTTTAGATGAAAATCTGTGGTGGAGCAAATAAACAATTTAAACATGCTATTCTATGAAATCTTTGGACACATTGAGTTAAATATATATTACACAATAGTTTTCTTATTTATATATGTATATATGGAAGAAAATAATAATTACACTTAGTTGCCTTTAAATTTACAATTGTTTAATGTTTACGATAACAGCTTTAATTGGTGAAATTACCCGAAGCTATATAATGTTAATTTCAGAAAAATCTTTCAACATTTTCTATGTTGAGCAGCCAATTACGAACGTCCCTCTCAAATTTATGTTTACGTCCAATCGTTAGAATTTTTATATCTTTAGGTAAAATATGAAAAAAATACGGTGCCATATAAAGATAAAATCTTCTAAACTTCTCACAATTGCAACGGAAATCAGCATTATAGTAATTTGGATTTCTTGTATTATACACCTGTGTAATCCGATTGTGAAAACTGTTACTACGGATAAAAAACATTTTTAAGACTTTGTATATGTAAAGATATCTAAGTGGTAGCAAATTTAGTTGTCGAAACATAGGAATTGATGGTGTTGTTTGAGGAAGGTGGTATATTAATTTAATAATCCTTTTCTGGGCAATATATAGACCTTCAATGTTACTAAAATAAGTGCCACCCCAACTGGATATTCCATACATTATTATTGATTCAACTATGGCGTGATATAGTTTCCGCAGAGTACTGTTTGGGCATAATTTCTTAAGATTATAGAATTTATGTATAGCACCAAGTACGTTTTTCCTAGTGACATTGAGATGAGACTTCCAATTTAGTTGAGCATCCACTGTTAAACCCAAATATCTAAACTCGTTAACAAATTCAAGTGCAAAACACTGAGACGAGCAAATGATTGTATCACAGGGATGGACATGGTATTTTAAATGGTATACCGAAGAATTAGTGATATTCTTCCCAAATAGCATAACTTTTGATTTAACGCTTATAGCGAGCCGATGATGATAAAACCATTTACTTAGTTTGATTAAGTCGTTTTCAAGCATTAATTTAGTGTCGACATCGCTATTCGTACCATAGCTCAAAGCCAGATCATCAGCAAAGGCTGTGGCGTGTCCTAATAGATCAATACCGAAGATCGAATTAAAGTAGATTAAAAATAATAAAGGCCCCAGAACTGATCCTTGAGGAACGCCACAACTTATTAAACCTTCGCAGCTAGTTGCCTCACCTATTTTTACCACCTGACGACGATTTTCAATATAACTTGCAAACCAATCAAAAATGTTACCTCTAATACCAATTTTAGCTAACTTCAATAAAAGCATTCCATGGTCAACAGTGTCAAACGCCTTTGCGATATCGACAAAAAAAGCTATGGGTCTCCGAGTATCATTAATATGTTTATAAATCTCACTCAAGCAGTGCAAAAGAGCTTCTTCAGTTGATTTACCGGCAGTAAACCCAAATTGATTTTTATTTAAAAATTTAATCTTGTCCAAATAACAAATTAACCGATGCTTAACTAGTTTCTCAAAAATCTTGGAGAAAGTGCTTAGAAGCGAAATCGGCCTGTAATTATTTGGTTGTAATTCATCACCCTTCTTAAAAATCGGGATCACAACAGCTATTTTTAAATCATCTGGAAATTGACCGCTGTTCAAGCTAAGATTATATAGGTATTGCAGAACATCCACCAAATACCATGCACATGTTTTAACTAAAAAATTATTAATGCCGTCAAAGCCCTTTGACCCTTTGTTATCTAATTGTTTTATCTCAGATAGGATTTCCGAAGAAGATATAGGCTCAAAGAAACAAGATGAACTGTAGTTTCTATCAGCTCCATAAATATACTTTTTAAATTCAATTGAAGTAACATCACTAGTAATTACATTAAAATTGGAGGTTGATCCTTGCGAAACTTTTACGAAATATTTGCAGAATTCATCAGAGATCGATTTTGGGGACGTGAGAATGCTATTAGTATCGGCTTGATAAATTTGTTGTATTTGTTTATACATCCGATTACGTCCTAAAACTTCATCAATTATTTTCCATGTGTGCTTTGAATTCTTACTAGCCCAATCAAATTTGCTTTTGTAATAGTTATTTTTGACGATTTTTACATCCGCTTTAATATTTCCCGAAAGTTTTTTAACAAATTTTGCTAATTTAATATTATTTGGATGACATCTTAGTTTACGAGAAAATTTTTTTAATTTGTTAATTTTAAATAATAGATTAGGACTCATCCATGGCTTTAACTTATTTATTTTAGGAGGAGCAATAATGAATTTTGATGCGGCAATATGCGAGTTAAGTATAAACAAAAAATTTGCAAAAGCTAAATTGCAAATCCTTTCGCTATAAACAGAATCCCAACATTCAAACTTTAGAAAATTATTGAGTTTATCGTAACAAATTCTTGATTGATTCGAAGTATTAACAGAAACTGGTTGCCTGATGGATGAGGAAGAAATATTAAATTTGATCAAATTGTGGTCAGAAAAATGCATGGGCAGGTTACAAATATCAAATTTGAATAAATTTTCATTTTTAACAAAAACGTGATCCAAACATGTCTTCAACCTTGTTGGCTCATTTACAAGACTGACAAAACCATAGAATGCAAGCATTGTTTGGTAGTTGAAGGATTCACTAGTATTTAAAAGGTTGATATTAATATCCCCTAAGATAACAATATTTTTGTTATTAAGTGTACACAGCAACCTTTCCAAATCATCACAAAATGAAACGATGTTACCATTATGAAAACGATATAAACAAATAAAGGTAAAGTTTCGTTTAGCTAGTTGAATATTTAAAACAAGAAGATCCGCTGAATTCCAATTGAAATGTTGATACGTGAAATTTATAAAATTTTTACTTATAAAAACACCCACACCACCCGACCGATAATTATCATTACAGCACGCTCGAAAATTATACCCTGGCAAATTAAACTCTGAACATTCATTTGAATAAATCCAAATTTCGGATACAAAGATCAAATCAGGACAATTAGTAAGACTCGCTACAAACAAGCTGAACGCATCAAAATTTTCCCTTAAGCTACGAATATTTTGAATCAAAACTCTGAAAGAACTATCCATGATATACTTGAACACAAATCAATTTCAATAAATTACAAAGGAAAATTTTAATAAATAAAGCAGAAAATGTATAGTAGCGAGTCGTTTTAATATTACGTTTAAAAATAAAAATAAAAATAAATGCGCGTACGATTACGCAAAAATTACAAAAATGTTGCGGTGAGATAGGTATTAAAATAAAACCCGAAACCGGCTTGACTATAAACACAAGCGAAAATACAAATAATTGAAAATTAAACTTGAGAGAGAAATTCATATTTGTCGAACTAACGTAAATATCCAAAAAATTAAAATTATACAGAACAGAGCAACACACAATCACACGCAGATGAAACGGTTTTATTTGTTTTTGTTGACAACGTCTACCGAACAACTTCAAAACGATCAAAATGTTATGTATATGTAGCGAAATATCATTAATATAATCAATACGAATAGATAATGTACTGATATTTAACACATACACACAACACTGAACGGTACTCAACATAAACAATGTTGTCAACACAAATAAAGTTTGATCTGTCAAACTAATGTAAACAAAAACAAATAATATAAAGTGATTTAGAAATAATAAAGATAAAAACTGAATGTAAAAAGGTAAGAAAACTATTTTACTTAACCTATTATTATATAATTTAAGAGCCCTGATCATCATCTTGGTAAGACGTGTTGTCCTCATCTGGATCTTCAAGATGTTTGAGCAGAAAAATATCAATCAGAGAACTTATCCGATGCGCATCTGATTCCGCAGATTTTCGCAGGTAAATTTGTCCATTTTTGCACCATAGATATCTGTACTTATGTTGTATTTTTATAATTTTAGCTTCACGATACAATTTGGATTGGTAAGCTGTCAAATGGTGCATGATGAAAATTCGCTGGTGTGGATGATTTTGCGGAAGAAAGATGTCCAAATCCTTCGTCGATAAATTTTTGTGTTTAATAGTTTGTGACAAAATGTTGTTTTTAACATCAACTGAATTTAGTTGAACAATAAAAAAATCTAATGTTGAATTCAGTGTTTTATTCAATGGTGTTGTGTTTTTGGTTGTAGTTTTTTGAATAGCTTTAATTGAGACAATATCCTCTGTTTGAATTGCTACTCCAATTTTGCTTAACGTAGCAACTATCATGCCACGAGTATCATCGTGTTTCAATGGTAAACCTCTGATGACAATGTTGTTTAAGTTTCGCAGTTGATTTGGCTTATCAATGCTGGCTTCAATTTGATTCAGTTTAGAGCTGTGAAGGTTAACCAGTTCTTCTAATTTATGCACTCTTGCTTTTAAAGCTTTGTTCTCAGATACTAGAACCTCAAAATTTTGTTTCAACTGATCAAGAGCAGATAATTTGCTATCCATTCGTTTGAGCTGGATCATTATATCGGATAAATTGATGTTTTCGGCGGATTCAATAATGTCTTCATCGCCATCCACAATCGATTTGTTAGCAGTTACACGGCAGTCTCCGCAAAGCCAGCTTACAGAACGTTTTCTAATATCATTAAAAAGGTTTCTGGAAATTTGTGCACAGCTTATGTGGAAACAATTTTCGCATGGACCACCACATTTAACACCAGGAAAACGTTCATTGGTGATTTTGCTTGAACAAAGATGGCAGGTGGAAGACATGTTATCACGAATAATTAATACAGGACACAGTTTATTTACTAAATTTGACTAAATAAATAATTTGATTATTGCACCAAGATATTAGGCAAAAATTTGACGATATAAAATTATTTATTTTTTCTACAGACAATTAGTTAAACACAATCAAAAGAAATGATTTTGTTGTTTTAGTAGCACACAAAATGTCCGAAATATTTGGCAATTAAATCAAAATAATTCACTTATTTAAATAATATATATAATATTTTATTTGTTAACATATGCAATTAATATTTAATAATTACTTTATTATAATTATTAGATTTTTATTATATTATATTTTATTATTTTATTTTATTTTATTATTTTTATTTAAATACTAATTTTAACAACTCAACTCAATGGCGATCAAAGAACGAATGATTAATAAGAAATAGTTCCAATTTGTGTTTTCACAGTGGAGCATTGAATTTTGAAATACATTTTATCATAGTGACCGTTCTTTAAATTGTCATGGTGTACTTTAATTTAACTAATTTTTGGAATATAGGTTTGCATTCCATTTGACTACGAATAATTTTCCAATGACTACTGAACATTTTGTTATACCAAATATAACTCACGTTGCCCCTAGCAGCATGGGTTATACAATAACAATGGATTATTTTACATTTTCTTTATTTGAAATCAACATAGTTATCGGGCTATTATATATCAAAAGTGGATAAATTTAATTTACCAATAAACAGCGCGTCAAATTTAAATTTAGGTATAGACAAATGACGACTCTCGATAGCAACTATCGGGAGCGAATAAAAAAACATAGCTATTATTAGTTGACAAAGCGCGATAAGCGTGAAACTAGTACTTCCCAAAATTTTAATTTTTTAAAAAGAATATCACATAAAGAAAAATCAAACTATACATTTCCGTTAATAAAAATAAAAAGTTCTTTAAGATAAAAACACTTTTTCTATATTCTTTCTAAATAAAATAACAGTAAATATTTGTAAAAAGCTAGCAATCTGTATTATTCAAATCACATACCTTATCATGTTATTCACAAACACCAGCATCACGATACAAATTATAATTGTCACTTTTAGAAGATATTTACCACTACGATAAAAAGCTAGCCCGATATATAATTAAAATCATTAGCACAATTCACTGCACAGCACAATCACTTTAATATTTCCACTTTCACATTTCAATTACCGTAATTACTTAATTTCAAATTAATGTATATTTATTATAAATAAAATGTTAAATCTAATTAAAAACTAATTTTATATTTAATATTAATCAATTATTAGAAAAATATTTGCCATGGTTTGGCCAAACTGGGTAAATGATTCAGCAATATTGTTAATTGCTGAAGCAACATCTTTCTGTGACTTATTCATATCCTTTCTGTTTACTCTCTGACAGGTTCCACATTTTCCTGATCTGTAATTTCTTGTGTAATTCAAATATTGTTCGGAGTTTCAGAGCTTCTGATGTGAGAGTTATAAAATTCTTTATTCGGAGAGTCTCAGGAGATCCTCTTGAGGATCCACTCAGGAGTGAAACTTGGAATTTCTGATTCTGAAAACACTTCTCCTGTTGTGTCCCCTGCTTCGGCACGCCTATACCCAATAATTTGTCAAATTTATCGAAGTACATACTCGAATGCTGTATGTGGCTCTTCACTCGTTCGCAGCTTATCTTTGGTGGCTTTGTATAACTTTACCAAAGCACGCGATTTTGATTTCATTTGAGGGATTGTGAATGCCTAAAAAAACATTAGAATTCATAATATTAATATAGTTTTATTAATACATTGCCCAAAATTGTGTCATTTGCAATGTCAAAATTATTAGAAAATAGATCAAATTTATAAGTACTATCATAATCTAAGAAAATTTTATTAAAATTTATTTAAATTAATTCAAAAAACCCCAATTTTATATTTTACTGGCCGCTAAAATCCATCTCAAAATATGAAATAGAAATTTTTTAAATGAAATTAAATCAATTTAATTAAAATGTTCATAGATTGTGGTGATACTTATACATTTGATCTATTTTATAATAATTTTCACGTTGCAAATGATTCAAAAGAGTTATTACATACTCTATAATTTAACTAAATAGTTATTGTTTACTTACAATATCCTTCAGCAACAAATATTCCCTGATATTCGCCCACATTTGTTGAATTATCCAAACAGCGATACTCCTCATAGCCTTCAATTAAAATTTCAATTGCAAAGTCGGTCCACATTTTAATTTTATTTAAAAACCTTTTAAAAATGTAATATTTAATTTTATTTCCAAAGCAGCTTATTTGACAGCCAAATCCACGAAATTTTGACATTTAAATCACAATTATATAAAAATGGCTGAAAAATATAAAAAAAGTAAGAAAAACATATTTATAGGTTAGTTGTTGTTTAACAAATTTCTTTTTTTTTTTTATAGTGACTAAAGATGAAACTAAAATGCTCATACAAGCTAGGATTGAGCATAAAGGCTTGTTTGAAGGGACATTTTATAGACGGGATGAAAATTGGGCGTAAGTTTTTAACAAAATTTCAGAATTATACAAAACACCGCAATTTACTCCAAACCAACTTAGCATTAAATGGAATTACTTAATAAAGCAGTATAAGGTAAGTAGAATGATCATAACGGAGTGAGCAAATGTTCGTCAAAGAGGATAGACGGGTTTTTCTATATATATATATATATATATATATATATATATATATATATATATATATATATATATATATATATATATATATATATATATATATATATATATATATATATATATATATATATATATATATATATATATATATATATACTGTTCAAAAATTTAATTTTATTTTATTTTTGTTTTATTTATGTAGTTTATGTATATACTTTATATACATATGTATATAAATTTTAATCCTAATTGAATTCAATTTTAGTCTAATAATAATTAAAGTGTAAGTGTAATAATAATTGAAGTGAATTTTTGGAAAATACAATCCACCGGGATGCATTTATCAGGCAATTTTTTATATTTATAGATAAAGAAATGAAAATTATTGATTTCTTGTTTAAGTGCATGGTTTTAACTGACTAAATTCAATTTCAATTTTAATTACTAAAATTTAATAATCGAATAGAATTAAAATAAATTTTAACTTAAATAGACATACATACGTCGTAGTTAATTTCATATTTGATTTTATTTTTACGCATACTTATATGCGTTCTTGTGTTTGTAGTTTATATACAATCGACAAAAATATATGCTTGAAACATGATATAGTATTACAAAGCCAACAACAGGTTTGTGCAGCCGTCTCGTTCGCTCTTTGTATAGATTCTCTCAAGGAAATGTGCTATGTTTATATTGTTGTTGGTTTTTGTCTTGTAATATGCGAACAACGATAGAATAAAGAAATTTTTTTATCTCTTCACAAATATTTTCCTGTTTAGTAGTATGTATCTATACATGTCTTCACAAATATTTTCCTGTTTAGTAGTATGTATCTATAATATTAGGAAAAAATTCACAAATATTTTCCTGTTTAGTAGTATGTATCTATAATATTAGGAAAACATGATAAGTATCCTGCTACGCACATGAAACATGGTAGAAAATATTTACCTTCAATGTGTGTTGGTGGTTTAGTATATAAGATTATATTATTTGTACGAAACCAGCAATAATGTAATACTACGGGCCTGATTCAGTGAAGAAGCACACAGATACCCTCTTATATTTGATCGCTTGTGGTTGAAAGTGTTGGTGCGAAAATAGAATAGAAATACTCTCATCAAAATCTTCTATAATAAAAGTCATGAAACTTTCTTTTACAGACAAATACATTTATTGATTCCACTAGATTTGGATGTATTAGTTACACTAACAATTCAACGTAAATTTGAATTTTTTTTTCTTGTTTCTACACCAACACCTTTATACTTAGTTAACTAACACATATAAATTTAGTGATGTCAAAATAAACATCTGTCATCAATACACATAGAACCTGATTTTTTTTATTTCATATGTATGGAATTTTCATGACTTTTATTATAGAAGATTTTGGATTCATAATAAATATAGTGTACATTTTTTTGATAGGATCTGTGTAAGGAGCGAACGAGACGGCTTGTATAAACATTTTTGTTGATTTTGTCTCATCTAACCAATCCCAAATTCCCAATTAGTTTTTTTTTTCATTATTAACATACCCAATTTTCCCTCCACAATTCGTTTGTTTTGTTTTATCTTCAATTTGTTTGTCTTTCTCACTCATTTATATAATCTGTCGATCACCAATGCTTTCATGTATAGGCGCAAAATAAATTTATTATGCTGTATTTTGTTGAGAAAAAATTAATTCGAATTATTTTGGAGTTATTTTTTTCTTAGCAGAATAAGCCGCGAAATATTTTTTCGATTTAATTTTTAAATTCTATGTTGGTATTTCTTCTGTTTTTAATTCAACCAGTTACGTATTTTATTTGTTCTAGCTCGAATTAAATAATTCAAATTTTTTGTTCGAATTATTTAATTCCTGTCAAGTGCGATTGTTGTTGTAAATTTCTCAACAAAATACAGCTAATATTGCTGACAATCGGGTTTGTGGTGCATTGATGTTGGTTTTGTATTTGTATGCTGGTGTTATTTTTCGCTCTGTGAGTTTTAGTATTCATGGAACAAATATGGTGGGCTTGATAAAACATGAATATACAGGTTCAATGAATTTTAACTGTATTCGACTCAAATAGGATTCTTATACTTTGTATAATCGAATGGGTTTGAGTCAAATTGGAATCCGTCTTATACAATTAATTGAAAATAGTTTATTTATTTATGATTAATAATTTTTTTTACAGAGTATTACAAACTGCATCAAATTGATTTTAAATTAATATAATTTAATTTGATATTATAAAATTATAAATTAACTAAATATATAAATAAAATGCTAATTTGGAAATGATGATTTGAGTTGAGTTAAGATTTGGTTTTCAACACATAATGACGTATTCATTTATGTGTGCATAATTCAGTGGCAGGGCAATATGTACGAGTAATGAGTTAAAGTTTTATGGATATACATATTTAGATTTATTTAAGAGTATGTATATTTAGGTATGATTTATTTTTTACAGGGTATTATAAACTACATTAAATTATATTTAATTGATTTTATTAATATTATAGGTTTATAAATTAACTAAGTTAGATAATTAAATACTAATTTTGAAATATTAATTTTGAGTTGAGTTGAGATTTGGTTTGCAACACATAATGACGTATTTATTTATGCAGGCCAAATTTGGATTAAACAAATGTGAACAACGTGGAATTAGATAAAGGCAAATTGTGATGCTAAATGTTTTAAACTTAATTGAGTAATTATAATAATGGATTTATTGGAGTTTAGGTTGCAGTTTTCACATACAAACGTCAATTTTACTGATATGGTACACAGATAAAACTTGGTAATATGTCTATAAACGGAGTTTTGTGGAGTATATAAGTAATAAATTTCGTATATATTGATTTTTGTTTATCTTAAATATCTCAACAAAAGATTATTATTTATATTTATATTTATTTATTAATAAAGAGATCAAATTTCTGAATTATTGATTAGGTGCAGGATTTTGGTGGCGGAGATCTCTTCAATAGGTGAATGATGCTAATTTGATTTTTATTTAGGTAGTCTAATATTTTATAACTTTATTTTTGAGTTGCGAAAATGACTAAGGTGAAGGAAATCATTTGAATATGTACACTGTCAGACATACACTTTTGAACGACGTCCGGGATTAATCACTGGAGCTGATTTTGGGGTAGATGATTTTTCTACTAGTGCAAATTTCTGCTCAGTCGGCTTAAAAGTCATGGGCGTCCACAACGATGCTTATTTTTGTAGACCCGGTTTCAATAAATTTCTTTTTATGAAACTGATGATATCGTTTGATATTACATATTGTAGGGATTTATTTTGATAAGTTTCTTGTCGTTGCAATGTTTTTATTATCAATTTTTAACGCTTTCATCTATTTCTTTGGAGAGGCTCATTTTCATTTTCAATCCCTAAATTAAATTAAATTGTTGAATACATAGTTAAAAATGTTTGTTCTAAATTATCAAAAATGACTTATTGGTATTAAATTGTAATTTATATTAATGTTGCGGTTTCGTTTAAATATTTATGTATATAGATTGAAATATTATACTAATTAAATAAATAGCATAGTACGTTATCTAGGAAAAAGGGAATTTCCTTTTTATATGATATTGTAAACTACACTGCATTGCAAAATATTTGAGGTATTGATGAAAATGTTTCAACACTTTTGTCAGTTTAATTTAATTTAATTATATCAAAGTGTCATAGTTTGTTCGGGTATTTTTGTCTGATGGTGTAGTTGATATAAAGTATATTTAATTATAAATAATTGTTAGATTGTCTCCAAGCTACAGAAATATTGGTGAATTCTCGCTCAACATCCAGAAACTCCAAGCATCCAGCAGTTATGTAGCGTAGAAAATGTATTGTTCTTGTGATATCTATTTTATTTTATTTATCACTAACGAATTTATATAAGTAAATTTCTATTAATTAAGTAGTAAAGCAATTTAGTTTTCAGTGATACCTGGGAAACTCTATTTGAGTTTTATTAGTAAATATCATATTGTAGGTACATGTAGTACTTAACTAAATTATTGATATTCTAGACTTTTCTGCGTAGTATTATGATCAATGTTTAAATTATATTATATACTTTTATAAATAAATAATTAATTTCAACATTATTAATTTTCTTTTTTCTAGGTCTGTAGGAAATTGCCGATTAGTTCAAATTTAATAGTATGGTTAAATATATATTTTCAATTTTTATTTTTAAATCTAGTTGCAGTAGGTAAACAATTAATTAACTAGTTACAGGAGAATGGTAACTACTGGAACAAGTGCTATAAATTTAAATTATAACTTAAAAATTTAAAATTCTTAAACATTCTTTTAGAATTTTAGCTTAGAAGTGGGAGAGTTTACATAGGCAATTTCATAAAATGTTAATTTTTGTAATACTTGTATGTAATATATTGTGTTTTGCTCATTAATATATATTAATTAATTTAGTTTAAAAATATTTAATGGTTTCTCTTCCTTAATTTGCTAATAAATAATTCAATTTTCAGAATATAACATAGTTCCCGAATCAATCTTTAATATGGGGATTAAATTAGTCCTGAATTTCAGAATTAGATTTGACTTTGATTGACGTTTTTGTAATCTTAGCTTAGTAATTTTAAATTTTCTTAAATATTTTATCAGGTAAATTAATGAAAGGCGGATAGGGGGACATTACAACATAAATAACTTTTTAAGTCCTGATTTAGTTTTAGGGAGTCCTGAGTATCCGGCCCTTGATTCCAGAGAAATGATCATCTAATAATGTAGTTAGATTGTGCTGTCTTGTGCTAACCTATTTATTATATATAATACTAATAATTTACTAACTATCGATCGCTTTGGTGTCTGTAACCGGGTCGAGTCTGTTCCTACTAATAATCCTATCCAATCCTTCGGTTTTGTTATATGTAAAAAAGGTGTACGATGGCTGCCAGGCCAGGGGCGGATATCACACTATTAGACTTATGTGGTTATCGATGTGGCGCCTTTCTTTACTGGGTGAATATTGTTATGTTTGGCTTCATGAAAAGCTGAATATGATGGTACATATTTACTTTGTGAGGGAGAGTTTTGGTGTCGTGTTGTAACATGGGTATAGTGGTGTGGTATTCGCGTTTATAATACGGGAGGCTTGCTTAATCCTTGATCGTACATTCAAATCAATCAATCAATCAATCAATAAGGTAAGTAGAATGATCATAACGTTTTAGTTAGATGTATAATAATTAAGGTTTTATTAATTTTAGGAGCTACTAAGTGCATCCACTGGGGTACAATCTGAGAACGGGTATCTCACCGCTGCCAATTAACCGTTTTTTGACCTTATGCACTCTTATAGTGAGAGTGTACATATAGTAAACCCACTTTTTTTAATGACCAGCCTTCGAGGCGGGCATAAACAAACAAAACCCCAATAATTCATTTACAGGAACTGTTAACGGAAGTACCCCCAACTAAGTACATCAGGTTCTATTTTAAACCCAAATCATAGACAATTCGCTAGAAATTATACAAAAGAACCAACACTCAAACCGAAAAACGGAAAACTATTCCAAGGGCATACGATCTCTACATGTGTATATACATTTTAATAATTTGATATGCTAAAATTTACCTATGAATTTAAAATCTCCATCAATATTGGCCTGGTATTCCATTGTATTTGATCAAGCCCCAATATGACGATATTAATATGAGCACTACCATAATTGGATAAAACTCTGTGTCGTTCATTATTAACCCAACAAAAATTTTTGTTGTCAAATTTCTTACGCAAAAATTATTTTGCTATTCGGACAGTCAAAGAACTTGCTTAAAATATGGAAGTGAAAATTATTCAGCAAATGTCATATTTATCATAGAACAATTATTTTTTCTGGAACGTCCTAGGAACAAATTATCGCTAAGCCCGGTGTAGAAGGCGTTCCCAACTCGATGGAGGGAAGTAAATGAACGAATAACTTTAATTTGTATGCCTTTATTTTTGCCCTTAGTGTAATTGAGTTTTGGTGCTATTTCAAAAATGAACTCACAAAAAAGTATAAAAAATATATTTTGTAACTATCGATTCCTCGATTTGAATTGAAACAACCAAAACACAACTCGAATCAAGTGGAACTATCAGTAGAAGCGATACGAGCGATATAATTCCTTTAAAATACAGTCCTAACCACAGTTATTTGTACCTCCTAATTTTTGATGCAACGTAACGCAAACAAATTTAAAAATTATATTGTATAAATAATAAACTTTTTGAAAACTTTAATTTTAATTCAATAAATTTAATTACCCTGCTTTAAATTTCTAAATATTATTTTTTAAATTTTAGTTCTAGGAGAAATTACAGTTAATTTAGTTTTTGCCAAAATTATTTGTACCCACAAATTTGTTCTCAATAATATTTGTGCAATATGGAAAAATCAAAATAGAATAGTAAATCAATAAAATTTAGGATTATTTTTTACTAATTAAATAATGATACAGTCACTCATATTTTGTATGCAGATGATCAGTTTTTGTTTAGTCTCTATAACATCTAGCAAGTGGTTCAAAAAGTTGTTGTTAACTTCACTTAGAATCTTATCCCGCTTAGATTTCTTGGCACCCTGCTAAAATTTTTTGGTATTTTTAGATCATGAATATCTCAATACTTAGACCCCCGCAAGTTTAAATCAAAACCCTGCCCTGGCCAAGACAAATAATTATATTCAAAATTTTTGTAGAATTTCGTTGCAATGACTTTTCTTATGTATGCAAATTGAGGACCGACTAGTTTATCATCAAACAGGAATGTTACTTAATCAAATAAACCAACAGGACAATCCTGTCATGTAATTGAAACATTATAATAAGCTACCAAATACCTTTAGGTAAGGTTTTATTATTTTTAAGCGAAAAGTTTGCATTTTTTCAAGCATCTTTGTCTTTTATTTTTACCTTTAAGATCTGACTAAAAGTTCTTACATTGGTCGCGAAATATTGGTGATGTTATTAAATGAACAAATATTTAGAAATTATATCAGGAATTCCGAAATTGGTTGAACGGAATTTTCTGTATTTCGGATTTAAAAATTCCGAATTTCCGCAATTTCAAAAATCGGAATTGTATGAAATAATTTTTTCCAAAGTTGACTGTAGTCATTGGTATGTTTTTCAGAAAACTGGGTAAAATTAATTCCCCTTTTTAGCTTTTACATATCCACCATCTAATAGCCAACAAAATTTTAAGGGAAAAACAAACACTAAAATTGCAATGAAATGGATTTTGTCCCCAAATTTGAAAAATCCAATCGCTACAATATACTAACAAAAGTCACAATAAATCAATTCACAATTCCCAAATCCCTGGGAACACGAAAATAGTGCCACTGATTACTTATTTGAATAATAGCTTGTGGCTGATTATGTCATTTTCTCAAGATTTATAATACATAATGTTCGCTTCATTGGCAATAGTTATTTATGGTACTAGTGAGCAAAACGAGATATTATCCATCAGGGATAAGTTTGTGTGTCGGCTATCGCCTCGTGGGACATTATCCCGAGTGGATATGGTCTCTTTGCTCACGAGTGCCATACAACGTTTTATCCACTTTTGTTGAAAAAAATTTCATAAATTAATAAGAAATAGTTCCATTTTGTGTTTTCATACTGGAGCATTGAATTTTGAAATACATTTTGTCATAAGTGACCGTTATTTAAATTGTCATGATGTACTTTAATTTAACTAATTTTTGGAATATAATTTTTCATTCAATTTGGCTACGAATTATTTTCCAATGACTACTCAACATTTTGTTATACAAAATATAACTCACATTGCCTCTCGCAGCGTGGGTTATAAAATAACAATGGGTTTGTTTGTTTCTTTTGATTTATTTTTTACCGTCCTACTTTACGCCTGGAGTAGCCAAATCGAGGATGGGCGGCTACAGATCCGTCTTTGAAAAACCACCTGCACATTGCATTGCTTCATGCCAACCTGTAGTGCTGACATGAAAGGTGGGTCGGCCCATGGATTCTGCACTGTCAACAGGGGGTCATAGATGTGTTCATTTTTATCACCGATCGTAATCAGATGATAAAAAATCACTTTTGCATCTCGCCCCTATAGGGATTCGAACCCGGTACTTCCCGAAATAACAATGGGTTATTTTACATTTTCTTTATTTGAAATCAGCATAGTTATCGGGCTATTATATATCAAAAGTGGATAAAATAATAAACCAAATTTCATGCTATTCAAACTTATGTGAACTTATTTATAGTCTTGAACTTTAATTTATATCTGAGCGTTTTTTTCGAAAGTGGTACAAATGTTCAAATTTTCGAATAAAATGCTTAGGCGCCGTAATTAAAATTTTCAAATTTAAAAGTAAAACAGTTTATCACAAGTTAATTCATTATATCTATTGTAAACAATATTTCCTGTAGGTACAGTCAGTCAAGTAAGAGCGTGGTCGGGTTAATTTATAAAAAAATTTATTTGGTGAAACTTTCATATTTATAAATATATTGTACACATTACAAACGATGATGCAATTCGGTTAATATTGTGTCCAGTCACCATCGGCATCGATAATTGCCTGACATCTCCGAGGCATGCTTTCTACTAATTTGACGGCGTATTCTAGTGGCAACGATCTCCAGATCGCAAGATAGCTGCTTCAAAGTGTGTGTGCGTCTTCCACGAAGTTTCTGTTTAATATATGCCCACACATTTTCAATAGGGTTTGCATCAGGCGACTGCGACGGCCAATCCAATGTAACGATGCCAGATTGAGTCTTCCACTCAGTAAAGAGCTTGCTGAGGTGTTTAGGATCGTTGTCCTCTTGCAGAATCCAATCTTCATTTTTGCTGATGAACCAACGTTTGGCAGATGGCAGTAAAGCCTTTTTGTAGATTTTAATCATTTTTTCGGCATTTAGGTTGTCGGTAAAGAGGTACAAAGTGCCGAATCCCTGCTTTGAGAAGCAGCCCCAAAGATGCACCTTTATTCCGTGTTTTACGGTCCGCTGAACAAGCCTATTGGTGGAAGTTGACCAGGCTCGCGTGAGGACACAACGTGCCCATACAGAACATTCATCAGTAAAAATGACATTTTCAAAATCTCTATCGATATTCTCATGCGCCCAAGTGAGTCGCTTTTTCACATGTTTTCCAGTCAACAGAGGCTTCTTCATTGTGTTGCGCCATTTCAGGTCATGAGTACGGAGATGGGTTCGGATAGTTTCGTAGGATATATCTAAACCTTTTGCCTTTAATTTTGCTTGTCCTTGCCGCAGTGTTAAACCAGGATTCCGCGAAAACAGATTCACTATTCTTTTTTCATCTTTTTTGTCCACTTTTCCTATCGAGCCACGTTCTGGTAAATCATCGACATTTTTAGCCACTTTATATCGCTGTACCCACTTATGTACAAATGCCTTCGACTTTCCCATATATTTAGCAGCCGCTGATTGCGACATTTTGGGACCTTTCGGGTGGGTGCATAGGAACACAGCCTCGTAGCGCGACGCGTATTTAGCACTCATGGCGCTTAACGTGATTCTCTTTCAAAAGATCAACGACAACTGAATCTTTGTTGACAATGCATCAAGGACAAAGCTTCCCTCTATCGGCTCGCAAAGGAATTAGAGCGAAATCTTTCATTACCTGTCGGTAATGACGACCACGCTCTTACTTGACTGACTGTATCGTAACCTTGGTGGAGTCAATAAAAACAAGTACATGTTTTTATTTCAGTCTTTGAAGGGTGTGCTTTTAAGCAGGTATATAAAAGTTTAATATTTACTTGATAAAGTATGGTGGCTATGCGCTTCATGAATAACAATGGACATATGTAGGGGGAAGTGAGTTTAGTTTCGAAATATATTTAAGTCATAGTAGCCATATTTACAAATAATCGATAAATAAAAAATCACTGTAAATGTCGGAAAATAGATTCAACCAAAAGTAAATAGAAGGGGCTATTCCTAAAAACGATATGAATTCCAAAATATAAGAAGAATGTATTCACATTTCATTTGAATCAGAATTGAAGCAGATTAGCTTGTTTCTTATTTAAGTCAAATACAAATCTTATACATTCGAAGTCGTGTCATATTCAGGAATATGCTTGTTAGATTTGACATTGAAAATTTAAAGTTTATAGCGGATTATATTTGATGGAGCTTTGATCAAGCAGATACATGCTGACAATTATGTTAGTAATCAATTTACAGTCAACCAATTTTCAAATCAGATGAGATATTTTCCTCACTTTCAGTGCTCAGGAATTAATTACTCACGATAGTATGATTTGGAAATGTGGAAGTGATTTAACTTCTTGGATGTTAATAGCGTTTAAAAATAAACCTGACAAGGGTAGTTAATCTTCAACAAAATGTCACTGCCGAAAAGGTTTCAAAGGTTTTTATTTGTTGCGCAGTAATTTTCAAATCAATCATCAAATGATGTAGAAACTTATCGATCTTATTTTTTTAAAGCCAAAAAAAAAAAATTGCAGTCATCAATGTCATCAAAATTTATTTTAAAAAATTGGTTGTTTTCCATAACTATAAATTACGTCAAGTTTAGAAATGTTTAATCTTCATAGCGCTCAATTTGAATAAAACGACCACTAAGCGTACTCTTCGTTTAAAATGCCTAGACGGTATTTACGGTGCAAGACAGCAGTTTAACCTTCCGATTCTGACGTACAGTCACTGACTAAAAATTAGTTTTAAGTAAGACTTTTTCTGTTAGTTAAGACTTTTGTGTTAGTTATGACCCACCTCGTATTCTTAGCGAATTTTCATTTTGTGAATAGGGGCTTACGGTTTATTTTTAATACTATGCTACAGGGAAATTTCGAGAATTTGGTGTAGGTAAACATTTTGTTTCGGAACTTAATGGGAGGGGTTATCTCCAATTACGTAAATTTTTTTCACACGATCTCAAAGTCAGTTAGATTCAAGATGCAATCATTGCACTCATCAATAATGCACCCCATGGAGACTCCAAACCTACAACAATCACTTGTTTTGCCTAAACAATTATACCTTCCATTTAGTCATCTCTAAATTATTATAATAGCTTACCATATATTTCGTAAGGCAAAACAACACTCCAGAATTGGTTTGTGTAAATCATAAATTATAAATATTTTGCATCATCCAGTATTTAAACTTACTTCATCATACAATAACACAAGTTACAAAAGAGTTCTGCAATATTACATCATGTTAGACCCAATAAACTATATACAGTTTTTTTATACACACATAAATGTACATGTCTGTATGATTTATAAAATTCTTGTACTTTTTTTCATTGTTATACTTTAAATACCATAACTACTTGCATTTGTTACAGATTTTGTCACGTACAAGAAACTACACATAAAAAGACATAAAATATCGCGCGCGCTATCACCTTACATATTTTTTATATACATATGTATAAAAGACGCGATAAACTATAAACATTAAAATTCTCTCTATACAATATATCAAACATAAGAATGAACAGAACGAACATCGAGTCTAAATAATATAACATTATGTACAATAAATTAAGGCCATTGACTTTTATCATATAATTGTAATCATAAAATAATAATATTATAGAAGAAATTGTTTTATTATTTATTTAAAAAGAAATGTCACGTGATATATTAGAAAATTTTCTATAAGAAATGATTTTAAATGCCAATAAATCTATATTTAGAACAAAATTATATATCGGATCGATTGATATTTATAAACTCTAAATATCATATGTGACGAGGGGTATTGATTTCAAATTATCGTGCTCAATGAAGTGTGATCAAAAATTCTATTTGGAATTAAACATTTTACATCCTCGTTTCAATTTATTTGTAATTTTTTAATCAACAAAATCTTTAATTTAATGTTTTGTCCCCTCGATTTAAATTACAAGAAATTTTTTTTTTATCGTTGGAAAGAAATAACTCAAAATACTTATTCATACACTCATAATTTTGTTATAAAATGAACGTTTCTTTTATCTTTCTCTACATTTCAGTAAGGCACCGTCGTCTCTTATTTATGTGCAAAGGGAAACCTAACAAGTTGACTTTATTTCAATAAAATATTAGTAAAAGTCTAGGTTTTCTAATTATCCCTTAATGGAAATGGCTTTGAGAATATAATTTTAACTAAAAGTAACCTAAAACGAAAAACCTCAATCTGCCATATTTTCCTTTTTCTTTCTTAACCTTATCTTCTCGATGCTTCTGTTTGTGGACTAAACATTCCTAATGGTAGAATTTTTTCAAAGTCAATAAAACTAGAGCTTTCATTTATATTTCAAGTAATATCAATGCATCTCTTATTATTTACGAATGCATTTCGGCTAATCTCTTAGCGGTTCTCATCACTTTCGAATATGGTAAGGCTTGCACTGAACTGATCATTGCCTCAGTTTATTTTCCATTTGATTCTTCTCATCCTCCCCCTTCGGAGGAACTTACTGAACTCTTAAAGTGGAGTATGAATAAAAATATTCCCCTCCTAATTGGTTGCGATGCCAACGCGTATCATACTCTCTCATGCTATTGCTGAGTTTGGTTATGCGGGAAGTGTCGGAAACAAAAACTATAAAAGTGGTAAACAGAATCGAATGACATTCTCTAAAGATGTACGCAAGGAAGATGCCGCATAAAGGCGTGCTACCGTCTTTCCAGCTACTACGATTTTACGGTCGGTAATAGCGTCTATGTTTAGAACCGCTCTACTTAATTTTGTTCAAACTGATCAAATCAGCAATGCTCTTTGTTTACAGGGTTTACCGTGACCATTCATAAAAATCGAAAAATGGAATCTACAACAAGATTGCCGTGTAAGAGTAATAGGTTTAGATGATTAAATTAAGAGAACTGTAATTGCTGATGCTCACCGAAACATGGCTATACTGAAATCTAGCCGTTTATATTTTTCTTTGTCAATTTTTCAGTTTTTAACTAAACATTTCTTCAATTTTCTTCAATTTTTAATTAAACATTTAATGTCGCTAAGGTTCGTCCTCCGAAGTCAAGCCTCTCCATTGAATGATTCAATGGATACTTATACTTAATGTTTTCACATAATACTTTTGCGAGTTGAGCGTGAACTCGCTCTTTGTTTTACCGAAGGCTTGCAAATCAGATTACACTGATCCCAAAGCATTTCGACCCATCATTCTGCCCTCAACATTTCTTAAAGAGGTAGAGACGATTGTCGACAGATTTATTAGAGATAATTATTTATCTAATTCTCCACTTAGTTACATATGCAATATGCTTATAGAGTAGGTAAATTCTGTGAAACGGCTCTACATGAACTTGTCACTAGGATAGTTAGATCCCTCAATAATAAAGAGCTTCTTGTGGGTACTTTCCTGGACATTGCAGGAGCCTTTGAATCAGAATACATCATTTTCGTCGATTACTAACGTCTGCTCCAATTTCGGTATTGATCCCACTGTTTAGATGCAACATAATAATTAAGACAGATTTATTTATATTTAATTTTATTTTATTTTATAATTCATAAATTTAATATTTATACACTTGTAATTTTGCATTTAACTGGTTTACTGTATTGTTGATGTAGGTCGTGATTGTTTACATTTTACCTGTAAGTGCAAAATAAGGTTTAAATAGTTTATTTATTGTTAAATGTAAGGTTACTTAACTTAGATAATGCTTGCTAATCACTTCTAGTTTATCTGAAAACATAATTAATAATAAGTTAGTTCATAATTAAGTAAATTATGCAAAATTACTTACAAAACAAACAAATACAGCCATTATTGTCGTTTGGTTGACACTTGATTTGAGTTTAACCGGTTCTTACTGCCATCTCGCGTAAATAGTCTTGAACTAGAAGTGTTATAATTAATGTTATCTGTACTAATATTAGTGTTTTGAAGGTAAGCTTTTGTAAATATACTTTTTTAATGATGAGTTGCTTTCTGACGTGTGTTGAGTAAAATCGAAAATAATGTTGTAATTCATTTATAAAACCAGAAAAATCATAAAATAAATAATATTTATTATAATTTAAGTATTGTGTGCGCAATATAACTATTGTTGTTTCTTTGTATAAATATTACCTGGTGAAGTTAAAGGTTGTTTGTGAAAACCTATATTCGTGCCTGGATTGCGCATTTATTCCTGGAGGGTTTTATAAGTGGATTGTTTCCTGGCGTTCGAGTCGTTTCTGCACCGTTACCTGGACCGTTATTACTTTTGATTACGGAATATTAATTTGGAAATTCCTGCTGCAACATTGATACGAGTGAGCTGCCGAAATATTGGTTGTTCGAGCCGTGATTCGAAACACCCACCATTGTAAGATGGATTGCTTCTATGCTCAAATCTCGCATTGTTGAGGTTGACTTGGATAATGCTACATTTTCGGTCAAAGTTGCAAAAGGTTGTTCTCAGGGAAGTGTGCTCTCACCCCTGCTATGGCTTTTGGTGATTCGATCTACTTGTGAAACTTCATCAGTCAGGATTTGTTGCTCAAAGCTACGCTGACGATCTTGTTATTACTGTCGCTGGAAAGCACCTGAATGTGTTATCCGACTTAACGCAGAATGCCTTATATATTGTGGAGTTGTGGTGCGGTGGAAAGGAGTTACACGTCATCGAAATATTGATGGTCTAATTCTGCCCGTTCTTTTCGGGAGGCCGATTAGCAGATCCGACCACTTTAAGCATTTAGGTGTCTTCTTGGACAATAAACTTTCCTGGAATTTTCAACTTGAGTATAAACTTAAAAAATAGACTGCCATCTTTTGTAAACCTGGGGGTTCTTTGGGAAAACCTGAGGGTTAACTTCCAAAATGCTGTGTTTCATCTATAAATTGTTGGTTCTACCAATGTTATCTTATGCCTCCTTGGTTTGGTGGCCTGTGGTTAAATTAAAGGCCATAGAGTTATTAAACTTAATGGTCTACAATTCATGACTTGTAGGGCCACTACAGGAGCTATGTCATCAACTCCCATTCTTGCCATGGAATCAATTCTACTCTTTCCGCAGTTACATTCTTTCATTCTTTGCTCAGCTTGTTCTGCTATGCGTTAAGGCTAAGGAGCATAGGGATGCGGAACATTCTTGATTCAGTCGTGAGCCATAGAACAATTTTAAATGATTACGCATCATTAGTAGCAAAATCAAAAGTTCCACTAATCATCATAGGGTATACACCAACTACATAGGTACACCCTACAACCGTAGAACACCAATCTGTTTTGGGACCCGGAATTTTTATTGTTCTACTTTTACGCATTAGCCATTTCGAGAATGAACGAATGAACATGGCAGAACTCCATTCAAGACTATAGTACTTATAGAGGGTTAGATGTATTCATCGGTGTGTCACCGATCGAAATCGAAAAACGAAAATACCCTTTTGCTTTTATATAAAACTTACCACTTTGGTAAAATTGACCACTGCTTACAACCATAAAACAAACATATAGCGTAATTGCTAATTAGAAATATTGTAAGCGTCTATACTTTCTAATTTAAGAAAAAAAAATAAAATCTAAAACTCGATGTTTTATTATTTATTTGGACATTTAGTTTAAATTAATGATTAATAATTTAATACAAGTAGTTTTTAATACAGAATAGTACGTTTTTATAAACAATCAAAGGGCTGAACAGCAAAATCCGGCCATTAGACCGGTTAACGTGAGAGACTTAATCGAAAACGTTTTTTTTTAGACCGTTTTGGGCAGCAAAATAATAAATGTATGTATGTTGTGTATCCGAAATTTTGTTTGTCCGATTTTCATCGGATTGGAAAAAGCAATGGTTGGCTGACAAATGTTGAACAGATGCGACGAGGAAAAATTGGGATTTCTGGGAGTATTGAGTTGAGCAAATTTCGGAATTTTGAATTTTAGTATGTGAATTATAAATAACATCTTATTTGGCGAGCCGAAGCAAACCCGATTAAAAATAATAAGCCAGCCGTTACAATCTATTGGAATCCATACTGCGGTGTCATTTAAAATGAATCATCACATCCTTTCGGGTACATCCCGACTAAAAATTTCGAAAAAAAAACCTTAGCTTTTTGTAACAACTTAACCAATTTTTGGCGCTGATCAGTTTAGCAGTGCTACCTACATTTGCGGGCAAAATTTACAAAAATCACAGACGATTATCGTTAAAACTTCAAATTTTCGTTAATACGTGAAGAAAGGTTCAACAATACAATAGAGGTATTTGGCCGCATCAGGATAAAATTTCATAATCATTTTTTTAACGAATAATGAGTGAATAATTGATTTTCCTACATCAGCCGTGATTTTTTCATCAACCATCGAGAATCAAACCCGGGACCTCCGGGGCTTAAAGCAGGTATGCTAACCACTGGTGCCACCAGGGCAGATCTATGGTTACTGCAGATATATTTCACATAAATCGCCATGAGCCTTCGGATAGCTTCCGACCATAGCTTCGCTTAAATTTTGTACGTACAAACCAAAAGTTCAACGAAACATCAAATTTCAATCGACTTAAATTATATTTAACCATCGTACTCATATAGCGTTTTAGATAGAATTAAACAAATGCGCATAATGCTTGTTAGAGGGTCAAATATAATTTAAATTGATTAAAACTTGATGTTTCGTCGAACTTTTGCTCAGGGCGTACGAACTTTAAGTCCAAGTAGACCGGCTTAGACACAAGCCGTCCCCCTACCCCAATTTATTATTTATCCGCCTACTCATTGGAACCATCTTGAGATATTAACAAAGTGCTGGATACCCATGACGTTCTCACTATTTAAGTCCGTCAGGTTAATTAAAAGGGATTCCCCTCGAAACTTTAGCGTATTTCGAGCTAGGCGAGGACAGGTGCAAAGAAGATGGAGTACAGTCTTTTCCTTCTCTTTGTCTTCAGAACTGCGACAGTATTCATATGAGAAGAATCCAAGTCTACTTAGACAGTAGGTTTGGCCGGACCTGGGGTTCGTTTCTGGTTCGATGTTATGATAATGAAAAAACAAAAATATCGGATTTTTGATTTGCTTTTATCATTTTATTTTACCATCAACATAATATAAAGCGATTCTAAAAATAATTATTGTCATCAATAAAATACAAATGGCGATTCGGGTTTGACGATGTACGATATATTTATGTCAAAATTAGTGAAAAAAAATTTATATTTTTTCATTTTGTTTTTGTCGCTGAAAAGTATTTATGACCGACGATAAAAATTATTTTGCTCGCCCATTCGTGTTTTTAGTAGAACGTAGTTAGATTAATCGATTAATCGACCGTTTAAAATTGATTGATTAATCGGAGAATATTAAACGATTGATCGAAAATTTATTTTATTAAAAACAAGTGTGAACCGATTTTAGTGTTTTGCATAATGTGATTTCAACCTACATTTACCTACTGCATTTGGATGATGTGCACATTTACTATTTAAAGTTGGTAAATGTGGATATATAATTTAATGCAGACAATTTATACTAGTGTACTTTTCGAATTTACAACATTGGGGTAGAAAAAATAATTTCTAAGGACGTGTTCGAAGTTTGTAATAATTTTGTTTTTGTAATAATTTTGACAGTAGTGAAATAATTTTCTCTTCCATATTTTGTAATAAGTTTTATTTGCACTATTTTTTTTTATAAATAAGTTAACGTAATACGGCTTAATAATTGTTATTGCGTGCTTTTGTTTATGAATATTATTACAGAAGTGTCAAATTTACAACACGTAGTGGCTGTGATAATTTGGTTGCATACAAAATAAAGTCATAATTATTACAGCTGGAATAATTATCACAAACTTCGAACACTTCCTAAGAAAATAATATTTAATAGTGTTAGTGTTTTAGAGAACGAAGATTTAACTTTGAAATATTCTGGAAAATGGAATTTTTTTTTTCTAATTTTAAAACGAAATGTCCATTTAAAATAAATTTCTAAGAAAATTGAAGTTTTAAACAGTTTTTGGGTTGTTATTTCATATCCGATATAATGACAACATGAATATTTACGATTGTCAAGATCAAATTTCAATGCACATGCTCAAAACCATTTTTTTGGAAAACGAAACCAATTAACCAATATTTAATATTATTAAGAGAGCAAGCAGACTCTCTTTCACGAATGATAATCGCCAGAATCGTTTTCGATATGTTGATGATAAAATAGAATAAAAAGATTAAAAGCAAAGACGAAATCAAAATGACAAAAACAATTGAAAAATTCGATGATATCATCGAACCGGAATCGCACCCCTAGTAAATAAAATTTTTTCTTCAGCAAATCTTTATAAAAAGCAGGTGATTTAGCATAAAATCCTAGAAATAACTTTTGCTCTGCTTGTGTCCATGTCGATTTTTTGTTTGTGGAATATTTGTGAAAACACAAACGTTTTCACTTCTGGCCGATCTCCAAGTAAGTTGCTAATAAAATCTTTTACCACAATATCCACGGATGCTAGCTGATTTTTAGGCAGAGTGTTTAAAACGAACCTCGTAATTTTTTTCGGTTGCTCGTTTTCTTGATTGGTTTCGGTCCTTTTTCGGTGATGTGGAAATGGACTGAGGAACTGAGAGGACGATATAGGACACGCTAAAGGAACATGTGGAATATCATAATTCCTTAAATACGTTTTTGGGGGCCCTGCTTCATATTTTAATTTGAGTGGTGGCGTACTCTGTGTTAAAAGTAATGGTTAGCGGCAAAGGTTTTTTTTTGGGAGCTTTTCTAGTTGTACAAAGTTTTAGATTTATTAATTTTTGACAAGCAACGTCGATTAATTCTCTTTAGATTTACAAACAAAGCTATTAAATGTTTTAGGAAGCGCCGTTCTTTTCAAAACTTTTCTGAACCTTCTTATTTTAATCTCACTGATACAGAAGTGTTCTTCACAAAATGTAATATATTTTGAACACTGGTTGGAGTTTATCCCACACACAACCATGTTTCAACCAGACTTTACGGCGATTGTCCTGTGGCACAATAAAAAACGTTCTTGTGGCATTGGAGTCGTTTTTGTTTAAACAATTTTTGTAAGCACAACAATTTATACATACGAAACTAGTTTCAAAATACCGTTATGGAAATAGTGCAAACTATAGCGATAACTATGTTTTGGTTTGTTTTAAAACAATACTAGAAATTTCTGATTTGGACTTTTTATACCAATAAGAAAAACTGAAACAATATCAACTGAAACAAGAGCTAAGTAGGTCAAAACCTGCACAAGTTTTTTTACAAACCGTCTATAAAAACTAATTTTCACATCAAATGTTCTCTATCCATCATAAGGGAAATAAATGCCTTGGTCCCTTGTACTCTCTAAAAATGAACTAACACAAAAAATCTAACATCAGCTGATTTTGTTTACAAATATTATTGTGTAGTGTTGATATTCACGTATGAGAAGTTCGCACGAAATTTTCATCCCGAAAAGGCTTTTTTCTAAAATGTGTGTCTCCGCTAAAATTTAAGGAAATTTTCATTCCATCCAGAAAAAATATTCAAAACTCTTAACCAAACGGTATTCATCCCGAAAAATAATTGTAAAGAAATAGATTAAGGTTTAACAGCATTATAGTAGAATAAATATTTAAAATTCAAATATTTGATGATTTCTTTGGACACACAATATGTACATTTATAGTAAATAAACACTAAATACGCGATCACATTTCAATTTCTAAATTTCTGTCGCCAATCTCAGAAATGTCCCCCAAAAATGTTGTATGGTATCCGACTTCTCAACACTTATGAAATTAGAAAAAACTACACTCATTAAGAAATCACGGGGACTAATATTGAAAATGAACCGCAACGTAAATATATTACGAAACATAATACTTACAATGAAATACGGCCAATTTCGAAATTTCTTGTGGAAATCTCAAAGATGTCTCCAAGAAATGTTGTATGGTATCCAACTTCTCAACACTTATGCAATTAGAAAAAACTACATTCATTAAGAAATCACAGGGATTAATAGTGAAAATGAACCGCAACCTAAATGTATTACGAAACATAATATTTACACTGAAATACGGCCAAAATCGAAATTTCTTGTGCCAATCTCAGAGATGTCTCCAAGAAATGTTGTATGGTATCCGACTTCTCAACACTTATGCAATTAGAAAAAACTACACTCATTAAGAAATCACGGGGATTAATAGTGAAAATGAACCGCAACGTAAATATATTACGAAACATAATACTTACAATGAAATACGGCCAATTTCGAAATTTCTTGTGAAAATCTCAAAGATGTCTCCAAGAAATGTTGTATGGTATCCAACTTCTCAACACTTATGCAATTAGAAAAAACTACATTCATTAAGAAATCACGGGGATTAATAGTGAAAATGAACCGCAACCTAAATGTATTACGAAACATAATACTTACACTGAAATACGGCCAATTTCGAAATTTCTTGTGCCAATCTCAGAGATGTCTCCAAGAAATGTTGTATGGTATCCAACTTCTCAACACTTATGCAATTAGAAAAAGCTACACACATTTAGAAATCACGGGGGTTAATATTGAAAATGAACCGCAACGTAAATGTATTACGAAACATAATACAGGCTGGGCCAAATAAATTTTTTTTTTTAAAAAGTTCTCAATATTTTTCCAAATTTATTTTTTCATTGTAAAGAACAATCCTTCCGATTAATTATGGAATACTATTTTATTTATATTACTGCCTCGGCTGGCCTTGACGTACCCCATACGGTTGGTCCAATTTTTGAGCCCATTTTCGATGGTATGCGGCATTATGTCTTCAATGGCAATGCGATTATTGTTCTTGAGAGCGTCAATCGTTACTGGTTTATCGGCGTAACACTTATCTTTGACGGCACCCCAAAAATAATAGTCCAACGGCGTCAAATCACAGCTCCGAGGCGGCCAAATCACAATAGCGTTTCGGCTGATAATTCGATCTTCGAAGACAGTGCGCAAAAGATCAATTGAAACGTGTGCTGTGTGGCACGGAGCGCCGTCTTGTTGAAACCAAATGTTGCCTATGTCCTCTTCTTCAAGTGCCTGGAACAAAAAATCGTTTATCTTGGCGCGGTAGCGCTCACCATTGAGAGTAACGGCGGCTCCTTGCTCATTTTCAAAGAAAAATGGCCCAATGATGCCACCGGACAAAAATCCGCACCAAACAGTCACTCGCTGAGGATGCATCGGCTTCTCTACGATCACGTACGTGTATTTCATTGTAAGTATTATGTTTCGTAATACATTTACGTTGCGGTTCATTTTCACTATTAATCCCCGTGATTTCTTAATGAGTGTAGTTTTTTCTAATTGCATAAGTGTTGAGAAGTCGGATACCATACAACATTTCTTGGGGACATCTCTGAGATTGGCGACAGAAATTTAGAAATTGAAATATGATCGCGTATTTAGTGTTTATTTACTATAAATGTACATACCATATTGTGTGTCCAAAGAAATCATCAAATATTTGAATTTTAAATATTTATTCTACTATAATGATGTTAAACCTTAATCTATTTCTTTACAATTATTTTTCGGGATGAATACCGTTTGGTTAAGAGTTTTGAATATTTTTTCTGGATGGAATGAAAATTTCCTTAAATTTTAGCGGAGACACACATTTTAGAAAAAAGCCTTTTCGGGATGAAAATTTCGTGCTAACTTCTCATACGTTTGATATTCATGGTTTTATTAGGATTTTTCATACAAATAGAAATTTAAAAAAAAAACAAAATTATGTTTTGTATATCGTTTTTATAGGGAATTGGATGTGGTTTTCTTTTTGCCCAAAAAATCAAAAACACATCAAAAAAATGTCAAAAACGTCAACACAAATACAAAAATCGTCAGTTTTGGTTAAAATGTCAGGTTGTTCTTTTTGGATCATAAAATTCAAGTAAATTTGAAATGACAAAAAGAATTCGACATAACAAATAGAAGTTTCATCAACAGTGTTGGTTGAACCGAAACAAAATAAACAAATATGTCTATTCACACTTAACTTTTCAATAAACGGTTAGAAAAATATGATGACATTTGGGCGTATTAATTCGAACATATATTTGGGCGGATTTATATACAAAAATATTTTGAAAAATCGAAAACGATATCAGTATCTCTATCTAACACTTGACCGATGAAGTTTTCATGGAAGTACTATATGTATTTATACTATGGTCGAAGTGAGTTGAAATGCTTCAACAATTAAAAATTTGCGAAACATTTATTTCTAGTCACATTAAAGTCAGCGGAAATGTGGATTAACAGAAAAAGGAAAGGCTAACGCCAGATTAATTCTGTCGATTGATCCAGCGTTCTATGTTCACATTCAATCCGCAAATACAGCTAAAGATGTCTGAGAAATTGAGCGGAGTTGGGTTAAATGTGAGGGAAGAGGGGATTAGTTCATTGGTGCTTGCGGGTCTACCGGACGAATTTAGATGGACGATCCGTTACCCGAAGAGCTATTTCTCGAAACAGCAAAGGATAGTCAACGGTTGCTTTTCTACATTGGCAGTTCAAGTAGCTGTATGCTTGCGAAATTCCAGAAGCTACTACTATTTGTTACGACAATCAGATTGCTATAACGCTAGCGTCAATTGATGCTTGTCACTCAAGAATAAGGCACATCGATATTTAACATCACTTCACACGTCAGCGGATTGAAGAAAGAGAGATTCAGTTGGCATCAGTTAGCACTGATCAGATGATTGTGGTTGGAATAACAAAGCCTCTCTTCAGCAATAAACAGTTATTATGTTTACATGAGATGGGGTTGGTGAACAGTAATTAACAGTAAAACTTTATGATGTTATAACAGCGTACATTGCTTTATAAATAAACCGCTCTCTTGTTTGTGACATTGTACGAATCACTCATATGTAATCCATATGCCATATATATTGCACCAGATATTTTTTCATTATTATTTTTTTACTTCCTGGAGCAAATATTTCAGATATTTTAAAGGTCCCATTTTTAGCTAATCCGTAAGAAGTTAAAAGCAAGTCTTACAAAAGATGGCATTTAGATAAAATCAAACAAACAAATACTTATTATTTTATTGAATGTTCACACTTCCACGTTGCTTGTCAGCTTAAGCGTTTCATGTATGTATATGATAACTATTTTATCATGATATAACGACTTTCATTTTATTTAATTCTTTGATTCGAAATAGAGAGTGACATAGTTTTATTATCTCAAAGCTAGACGCCCGTTTCTGCTATTGATGAATCACCATGAACCTATTAAGCGCAATAAGTCAACTAAACGTTAATACCCATAACATTGATTTTTTTAGCATAACTTAACGCTTTCATGGTTAATTGTTTTTATAACGTAATACAACTGCTTTGTTCACGTTATGCGATTTGACTTCCAAACATTTTTATATGTCAATTTTGAAAAAAAAAAAAAAAACTGTACCACACGTTTTTTCTAACACCATGCGGTCATTGGCTTCTTTGTCTAAGAAGAACAGTGAAGATTTGGTGTAATTGCCTTAATCAAAAATTATTTATTGCTTCTAATTAAGTTCGCAAAAGCCTACACATTCTCTAAAGTGGCCCACCACATGAATTCAAAAACATAATTTGGTCGCGCGGTTTGATCAAAACGCACGAGATATTAGAGTGTTAATGATAATTGATGTATTAATTAGTATTTTCTATGAATTATTTATCAATAAAACTCATAAATTTGAAAAAAAAAATTTAAACGTTTCTTCCCTCACCATACGTAAGAAACCCAAATAAAATTAGAGATACTAGAAATTTAGGTGTGCCTTTTATATCATAACTTTATAACTCTTCCTAACAAGTCGTAATTTGTTATAAATAAAATTTAATTTTTATTTATGTTGATAACTCAACAACTTTTTTTTTTTTTTTTTATTATAACAACAATAATAATGCTCCGGTGATGATTTTGTATTTTTAATTGAAACAGAATGAATTTTTTTTTGTCTTTTTTTTTTTTTTTAATTCAATCAAACCAAAACATCAGTTTTTATTACTATATGGTATCATAAAATATTAGAGAAAAAAAATTTATAACCCAAGGGGTTCATAAACTTCATTCTTACTTATTGTAGATTATAAATGTACCGAATACTTGAATGGTGTATTTAATAGACGCGTTTTTGTATATTGAAATCAAATCAATAAAAACTGTCTCACGTGGATTTTTGTTTTTAAACCAAAACTGCATTCCAATAGTAATACTAATACCTATATCTAGATACTAGTTTAATAGTAATAAAATTGTCATCTTCGAATGTCGCAATGATGAAGTCGGACACTGATTGTTTTTTGTGTCTGTATAACAAAACAAAAATAAAAATCAATATAATATACAATAAATTTGCATATCAGCGCCACTAAATTACCATGATTAACGTAAAACCAATTTAAATCTTAATTTTATGGTTTTGTGATAAGTTATAATAGTTTAAGGTAAGTAAAAGGTTGAATAATTTACCGTTAATTTAGTATACCTTGTAAACGGTTAAATGGGAAAATTTATTTATTTTATTCATTTCTGTGGCGCTAATATACTTGCCACACAATAGATTAGCATATGTGCGAGTATTTTTTTTTTATCTGTCTCGTAATAATATGAAAATGAAATGTTCAAATTAGATGATTAACTGCTTTATGTTGCTTGTTTAGCTAATACTTGGTCCCTTGGGTCTGTCTCCTATTTTTATTGAATTAAAGTTCAATTGTTTGGAACATTTTCGAGCGAATTAAGGCGCTGTAATGCGATTTACTTCACCACTTGACCAGTGGTAATTCTGTTTGATTCTCTTGCTTATTTTGATATATTTTTGATACCACACTGGCCAATTCGTTGGGGTGTGCTTCTAGTTTTGAATAATATTTCGAACTGAATTCTTTAATTGTTTCTTTAACGGTTTTAATCCCAAGGTCGTCATTGGGCATTGGTAATACATTTTTTTTATTTTTATAAAATGAATTTATTACAACTAAATTTATCTTTAATAAATGAGTTTAATGTTTTAATAAATGAGTTTAATGTTTAGAGGGGTGTAGCCCATTGGCTATTCCCTTATATATTTGAAATTTAATTTAATTTAGCGGATCCAATTTGAGCTTAAATCTAGCGGCTTCGTCCTTCTAAGCCGTCTCACTAAATTGGTGTTTTCCAGCATACTACGGATGTCGTCATTTTGGTGTTGACTAAGACGCTGCAAGTGTTGTTTCGCATCTCTTTTGATTTCTTCGCTGACCTCACAATGCCAAGTAGGACTTTATTTTGAAAACCTTGAATTATTTTAATGGTGGTCTTCTTGGTACAACCCCAAAGCTGAATACCGTAAATCCATATTGATTTTAATATTGGCCGATATAAGAGCAATTTGTTATGTAAGGTTAGCTCAGGGTGCCTTCCTATGAGCCAGTACATGTTCCTGTATTTGATGTTTTATTCTTCCTTTTTCTTTTTCACATGCTCTTTCCAGTTTGACTTAACATCGATAGTCATGCCAAGATATTTCGCCGTATTTGCATGGAGAACTTGTTGCAAGTTAAGTTCCACAGGTATCCAGTTAATTTTTTGGGTTGTAAAGTTAACATGTACTAATTTCGCTTCATTCAGCTTGATTCGCCATCTTTTCGTCCAGTTGCTCACTATAGTAGTGGCTCTTTGAAGTTTTCTTGTTGCTTCTTCTATAGTGTTACCAATTGCAAGGATTGCAGTAACTTCAGCGAATGTTGCAATGATTGTTTCATCGGCATTTGGTAGATCTCGTGTATAGAGAAGATTCTCCTTGATATTTAACCCGGAAGTAACGATCGGTTATGTAAGATTTTAGAATCTGCTTTGGTAAATCTCAATGCAGTTTAAATTTTAGTTCTTGATGCCACACTTCGTAGTCTAATTGGTGGATTCGAATTGTTTCGCCTTCTCAAAATGTTTGTTGCCTTCCACAAAGAATAATCTGTCCTCTCGGTTGCCGAAAGATCACTTAAATAGTTCTTTACGCGCTGGTTGGGCTTCCCGCAAAGCAAATCTTAGGGCCTTAATAGCTCGATTTAATTTCCATTTCAATAACGGTGATTTTGTTTGCTGTCATTTACGGCGAATTTTTCGCTTTTCCTGGATTAGTTCCTGTATATTACGTGACAGTTTATTAACTTTTTCAGAACTACTTATGCCGGGTGTAGCCCTTTCAGCGGATAATGTTATGACCGCTTTTAGATTTTCTGCCGCCGCGCCACAACAATATCAGCTGGTGTGATCGGAGGAATATTAAGTAGAAAATTTTGTTCGAGTAGCCTTGTAAGACTGTTCGGCATTTCGTTCCTTAGGACATCCGGTACTCACTGTTACTATTACCGGTGAGTGATCAGAAGACAGATCATAGTAATCGGTGACCTTAGCTTAAGTACGTTGAATGCCCTTAGTTACACAAAAGTCAATTAAATCAGGAATTTTCTTTTTATCCGTGGGCCAGCAAGTTGGGTTACCGGCAGATAAATAATCCACTGACTGTTCATCTATAGGATCATAAAGATGTTTGCCTTTCGGCGATGTTAATCTGGAACCCCAATGAGTATGTTTAGCTTTGTAAAATAAATTTATTACACAGCTAGCTGAAATAATCCAAGAACTGGGGTTTTTTATAGCATATTTTGGAGGACAGTACACTGCCGATATGACACAGTTTCCAGACCACTCCTGCAGACAGATGCTCGTTGATTGTACACGTTCTTTCTCATATTCGTATTTGTTTTAATCTACTCTTAATCAATACAGCAGTGCCTCCATGTGATTTACCATCTGAGTGACATACCTCCGCTTTATGTTCTGCTAGGCCGTTTGCATTCCGTTTGGATATTTTGATGATGGTCATTTTTAGCTTTTTACGACTATCTGCATCAGCGTGTTCATATTCTGCATCATTAGAGATCCATGGTTCTCTCCGTCGTCGCCATGAAGCTTTGCATCATATTAGTCAATTTGTTTAAAGCTATTGAGATGTTCCCTCTTCACTTGCTTGCACTTTAGGAGCGATACCTTCAAGAATATTTCCGTAAGAAGCCCCTTGGTGCACACTGCTGTTTACAGTTGCGTATTGTTTTCTATTTTGAGCGTTTTTGTTTACAATTTCTAGTCGTGCTCTAGCTGAAGAATGAAGACTAAGCATTCATTGCTCTGCTCGCTGCTTTGGATTGATTCTCCTTTCAATTCTAGATGAATTGGGCACCCTCTATAATTAGCTATGTGATTTCCATCGCAGTTGCTGCATTTTCTTACTGTTCTTTTTTGCTTTATTGCAAACTTTTGAATTATGGAGTTCACCACATATCACACAAACATCGTTCAAAGTGCAATATGCTCTAGTGTGCCCATATTCTTGGCACTTAGCACACTGTACCAGCCTATTTATTTTCCTGGGTTCCTCGATAGTAACCCCTCTAGGCAGTAGATATTTTGGTTCTAATTCCAGATGAAACAATGACTGAGGCAGCTTCCGCGGATTAAAAATATTAGTAATAGTTCTGCATTGGAAACCTTTTTCAGCGAGAGCAGCTCGTATTTCGTTTGCATCCATGTAACTCTCTATTCCCTTTAATATAAAAACCAATCAGTTTTGACCCTCTAGTTGTTAAGTATAGTAATGTTTACCATCTTCCGTAATGAACTCGATCGTTTTTGCGAATTCTCTTAGTTGCCAGGAGTTAAGTAGCCAGGACATAAATCATAACGTGCTGCAAAGATTAAATACTGGAAATACCTTCCTGTATCGACAAAATAAGAAATGCTAGTCGTGGGCACTACAAAAAAAAAGTAGGATGTATCCAGTTATCTATTGTGAGAATCAAACTATATATTAAGCAGAAGATTGTTAATGCCGTGAAAGTAAAAAAATTGAACTTAACCGCAGTTTAATCAAAACCGACTTGGGATTCAACAAACACAGCTGGAAACTTAGATGTTTCATTTGTTATAGTATGAAACAAAAATTTGTTCTCTAAAGCGATGTGATTGGACTAAAAATGTACAAGTTCAAAAAATGCGATAGCAACACTAAATAATACACTCTCACCCCCGAAAATCATGCTGCCTCAAAAGTTTTTAATACAATATTTTTTGTGAAGTTAGCATATACCAAGAATAATCATATAAACGTAACATTTAGCGTTAAACGTTCCGCACATTACTGTTTTCGAGATCCGATAGGTTGCCCATCTTGAACTTGTCCAAGTGTGTGTGCTCCTGAGTGCCAATAGTGGACACGAGCAAAGGAATTGAACCACCGTCTCTTCCTCCTCCTCGCTTAAACAGCTTCCGTAGAAGTCATTTGCCTCCAGATCGTGCCTTCTTGCATGTTCTCCAAAAAGGTAGTGTCCCGTGAGAATCCCAGAGATATAAAATCCGTCCTGAAATCACGTCTACGTAGGGATATTAATGTTCTAGTGCGCACCAAGTCTAGCTTTGGCCAAACTTGTCTTTGCTCAGAGGGTGGGGTGTTAGTACACCTTTCTGAAAATTTCTTCTAATGGCTTGTGGTCGGAATATATTATAAATTTATGAGCATATATATGTTTGTGAAATTTTTTTACCGTGAACACTATTGCTAAAGCTTCCCGATGCAGTTGAGAATAATTTAGTTCGGCTGCGCTTAATGTTGAAGAAGCAAAAAATACTGGTTGTTGCAACGTCATAAGAGTTTGCATTACAAATAATTATAATATCTTTATCCTGATCGTAAGGTACTAACATATCGCTCTTTACTATTAATTGTTTAGTATTTAAACTCGACATCTGTTTTGTAAATATTCGGTAACAAATGACCGTCACAATTAATTAGCCCTAAAAATGCTTTTAGCTGTGTTTTATCACTGGGAACAGGTGCATTTACTAAGGCCATTACCTTTTCGCTGTTCGGGTGAATTCCGTTATTTGATATTTCATGACCCAAGTAGCTCACTCTCTTTTGAAAAAATTTGCACTTGCTACTATTAACTTTAACATTATGGTTATTTAGACACTCCAGCACTAAATATAAATTTTCCCTATATTCCTCGATATGTTCACCGCCCACTACTTTTCGAATTCCAAATGAAATTTGGTCCATAATTCGGAATTGGATAGGGGTCGCAATTATTTTGTCCTTTTCTGAATTGTTTTAAAGATTGCTCAAGTTTATCGCGCAATTTGTATGGCATCGAATATGCTTTGTGGAATATAGGATTATAATTTTTCTCTCAAGTATAGTTCTGCGGTAGGTAAATCCGCTGATAGGATTTATTTTTTAAATAACCTTAAAACTTCGTGATTTTCTTGGGCTGTATTAATAATATGAACATCTTTTTAACCCTATTTTCCGTATTTAAAAAATATTGCTTCCATAAAGGGAACATCCCACTCAGCCAGTTACGACCCAAAATTGGTTTAAAAAAACTCTCTATTTAAAACCGTCAACATCAATTGGAATTTTGAATCACCGTGTACTATGTCGACAGGAATTCTACCACACACTTTAATCTTCATACCCGACACTACGTGCAAGTAAAATTCAGTTATTTTAATTAACTCAACATTTAAAAAATAATTATTATAAGTTTCTATACATATTACTGATAAGCAAGCTCCCGTATCTACCTCCATTTGTAATTCCACATCATTAACTTGAACGTTTAAAATTAAACTTATATTACCTAATTTTAAATTATTTATTTTAATAACCTCTTCACCTTCTTCCATGTAGCTGTCATTTTCAATATTTTCGATGCCTTAATTTCTACTTGCGATTCGTTCTAGAAGTTTTGAAGAGTGAACTAGAAAAAAGATTACAAAAAAGGAAAATATTAAAAATAAAATATACGGGTAAGAGATTTATTTGATTTGTATAAATTAATAAAAAGTAAAAATAATACTATTTAAGATAATATATCATAATATCAATTTAAAATATTTTAATAAAGTGAAATATAAAATCAAAAATAAAATCGAAAGTTAAATAAGGGGGTGGCGAAACTCTAATGAGTGACGTCATTTCAAATAAAAAATACAATTTAAGAATAAAAAAAAATCGGAAAATTATCCACAACTAATTAAATAATTGAAATATTGAATAATAAAAAAATCAACAAACAAAATATTACAGAAATGAAAAATATTTTTAATAATAATAAAGGTCGTGATCATAAAAATTATAGAAGAGCAAGATTAAATTTTTCAGTAGGAAAAAACAAAATGGAGAACGAATCAATGGAAATTAACACGTGTGTGGTCGAAAATAATAATTTTAACACTCATAATAATGAAGTGAGAGATTAAATTAATTCAATGGAAATTAATAAATTAACGACAAATAATATTAATTATAAAAATAATTATAGATCTGGTGATAAAGGTCCATTTATAGTGATAATTGAAAAAAAAAGGAATTAAAGATATTTCAATGACAGTTACACTAAACGCATTAAATTTTGGAAAAATATTAGAAATTAATCAATATGGTAAAACTAAGCTAAAGATTCAAACCAGGGAAATGGAGACGGCGAATAAAATAATAAAAAATGTAGATTTTACAAAAAATTCATGGATGCTATTGCTTTGTACCGAATTTCTTTTTAGAATCAATTGGATATAAGTATTAACAAAATTCCAACCAGTATAGAAGAAGGAAACATTTTGGAAAACATAAATTCAAAGGATAAAATATCAAAAATTGAGAGAATTATCGTTGGAACGAAAGTGAAAAAAATGAAGAAAAAACGAATGCAATTAAAATTACATTCAGATCGAACACATACCAGAAGATATAAGAGTATATGAAGTGAAACGGAAAGTACAATATTATATCCCTAAACCACTTTTTTGTAAAAATTGTTTACATTACGGTCATACAAAAAAATATTGTAAAGGTAAATGAAGATGTTTAAAATGCTCTCAATTAGAACATAAAGAAATAGAGTGCAAAAATAATTTAAAATGTTTCTACTGTGAACAAAATCATTACACTAATAACATTATATGTGAAGAATATAATAGGCAGAAACACATCAAATATCTGATGATATCTAAAAGGATTACTTATGGGGAAGTAAAAAACATATTAAATAAATTAGTATTTAATATAAATAAAGAAAATTTTCCAAATTTAAATTATAACCAAGAAATTACAAACCTTCGAAAAGAAATGGAAGAAATGAAAAAACAATTTAAAGATGAAAAGGAAAAAAGTTAGGAATTTGAAGCAACATGACTGGGATTTTGCACAAAAGGCGAGAAGCGAGTTTTCGTTTAATTTCTCGCCTTCCAATTTTGTCCGACAGTTTTTTTTCGATTTTGCACATATGGACAAAATAAAAGACGAGAAAATTGAGCAACTTTGATTTAGCTGTAAAAATTGCATTTTGTTTATAAAAGTGTTAATTTTTTGTTTTAAATTGATTATATTTAAAAATATTTTGAAAATTCAATTAAAGTGGATAATCTGCCAATTGCCATTATATGGGATCGGAAAAATTATATGCGGATTTTAAGGTCGCGTCTTAGAGATGAATTAAATCCTTTCAGCATTGATGAAATAAGGTAATTAATAACCAAATATGTTTGAAAAAAACAAAATATGAGCGTAAATCTATATTTGTATTGTATATAATTAATTACTTACAATACCAACCCAAAGATTCCAGGAACTTTATAGGCTTCCAAAAGGCCTAATTATTGACATCATTAATAGCTTGGAGGAATACTGCAATACCGACTCATTTAAAGGTATTAACCGCAATTAATTATTTTGCCACCGGCGGATATCAGAAACAAGTTGGCATGAACTTTATATGCAACATGTCGCAAACCAAAGTTTCGGACTGTGTACGAACTGTATCTAAATTGTTGTCAACAAAGCTCTTAAATACATGTGTACACTTCCCTGTTACGGAGGCAGAAATGTTGCTAAGAATAGGTACGTGAGTAAGGATGAAATTTTAATAAATGTGATCTTATTATTTGTATATTATTATTTTTCAGAATATTTGTAAAAACTGGCATGCCAGGTGTAATGGCATCATTCACGGCACTCAAGTAAAAATAAGTGGAATGAAGAAAAGGATTGAAAACATTTATGTGAATTGGAAGGGGTTCGATTCAATTAATATCAATATTTCATGTAATTTTATTTTTATTTGAATTTGTGTACATATTTATGGTTATTATAGGTGTGTGATGATAAATTTACTTGGTTGCTTGGTAAGTATTACTTCTGTAATTTCGTAGATTTGTTTAGTGTAAATGTTTGATTTATAATTTTTAGGTGATTCAAGATATGCTTCACAGCCGTGGTTGATAACACCTTTCCCACGATCAAGCGATGTGAGGCAGAGTGAATTTAATAAGAAACATGCGAGTGTACGCAGTGCCGTGGAACGGTGCATTGGAGTTCTTGCGGTACGATCCCACAGTTGTAGGTCATACGGTCAATGCATGCTGCATGCTACATAATTTAGTGGTAGCGGTGAGACCAACAGTGGCTGAAGAGGTAGAAATGGTTAGCATTATAGAAAGAGAGAGATTGATTGCAGAATCTGATTCCAGCATTGACGAATCTCCAGGAGATGAGACTACACATCAAAAGGGTGTTTATAGCCGAAATTGGCTAATGAATCAAATATTACAATAAAATAATATAACAAATTTTTAATTTTTCATTAAATTTCATTAAAACTAAAATATACATAAAAATAAATAATTCATTTTAAAATTAAAATATACATAAAAATATATAATTCATTTTAAATAAAATAAAAATTTGAATTAAAAAATTAAAAATTATGTGCGAATTATGCCTTCATAAATTTTTTGCAATAAAGCGTTATTTGCTTCTAATGTAGTAACTATTTTGCGTAGTAATTCGATGGTTTGAATCTGATTGTCCATTGATCTATCAACGGCTGACGCTAAATAAGGGCTTCTTCGACTCGAAGAATTACTTACGTTTTCTGGTATAGGTGTGGCTACACTCGTTGGTGTTAATGTCAGTATTTGTGTGGTTGTGGCAATTGGCAAGGATGTGACGATCGACGTATTTAATGCTATGAATGGTTCGGTTGGTGTAAGAGAATTGATCGGTGTAAATTGGTAATTGTATGTAATTATTGGTGTGGAAGTTAGGGCTGGTGTGGAGGAGGAAATTATACTTTGCCTAGATACTTGCGCATTAGTCGTAACATTAAATAAAGAAGTTGAAGGACGTGGGACAAAAGGTCCGGACGTAGTTATTGTTGTCGATGGTGTGGCCATATGAGTTGCTGCAAATGAGGTTGTGAGAGGAGGAAATAAATGTATATCCATCTGAAATATATGTATATATATTTATATATATATATTTAATGATAAACAAGTACTTACATTTTTTGTAATACACATACCTCAAAGTCTCCTGGACTAAACGAAATGGTAGAATTTGGTGATTCCTGCTTATATAGTGGAGTCTATCATCAATTAGGAAAATACGGTAGTAACAAATACATAAAAACACATTTAAATCAAATACTTACTACCATATTTAGACTTCCGTCTGGAACATCCGGAATACCGTCGAATCCTTCAATTCCAACCATGCCCATTATACGTTCCTCCTGTTCAGATAACGTTATCTTTGAGGGCTTACCCCCGCCAGTCGCAGTTCTGTGTTGCCTTAATTTCGTGGCTTTTGTTTTAACCCCGAGGCGCAAGTCTTTCCAGCACTTAACAAATATTAATAAATAAATTTATAAACTAAATTAAACAAATTTAATTACTAGTACACCCTAACTTTTTTCCATTGAACAACCGATTTCGACGGCCCAATCGCATTCAACTGCTTCTGCATCTGCTCCCATACACTCTGTGTTAATTGCGCATCTTGTGCAGACTGGAACCTCCCGTTTATGTATTTTAAATTTGTTTCTATTAAATTTATTAGCAAGGCTTTTGGCTTTTTGAAATTCGTTCCATTTTCAATTTTCATAGTGTGAAATCTAAAATAATTAAAAAATTAATAAATTCAAATAAAATAAATAAATATGTATGTGTACTAATTATTTACATATAAAGAAATATATCATACCGACAAGAAATGCAAATACACTATGATGCTAATTTGTTGACGTTTATCACAAAAACAAAACCAAAAAACTTCTCGCCATGCCTTATACGTGGTCGAAAATAAAAGCGAGAGCGAGTGTCTATTCGCCTAGTGCAAAATCGCTTTTTCTCGCTTTTAGTTAAAAGTCGCTCAAAAAAGGCGACTCGCTGTGTTCAAAATCCCAGTCCAGAAAAACGAAATTACAATCTTAAACAGGAAAATTCAATCAATCACTCAAGGATATCTAAATGGCAACTCATGTGATCCAAATTCCGATATAATTTTAATGGAAATCTTGGAACAATTAATAAATTTAGATTCAATAATAAATAAAAAGGACAAAAAAACTAAAAATAATGAATAATAATCTTAATATTTTACAATTAAATATAAGAAGTGTTAAGTGCAATAAAGAGGAGCTGGATTTTTATTTAAATACAAATGAAATAGATATTGCATTTTTAAATGAAACGTGGACAAATGATACAGACAAAATTAAATTTAAAGGTTATAATAGCATTTTTAATAATAGAATAGATGGTTATGGGAGTGTAGGTTTTTTAATAAAAAAAAAAAAAAATTGATTATACAATACTTAATAATAATAATACATATATCCTATTGAACTAATAAAAATTAATATTGTTGACAATAATAAGAAAATAACTTCGCTTACGGGAATTTATATTCTCCCAAATATTAATAATCATTTAATTCATTCAAAAATAAAAAAAATATTACTAGAAAATAAAAACAATAATAACATTATAATGGGTGACTTTAATGCTCATCACCCACTGTGGGGTTGGAATGAAAAAGAATGTGGGAGAGGTAAAATATTAACAAGACTTGATGAAGGTGGAATAGCTTCGGCGATTGATATTACTTTAACTTCTTGTAAAATTTCAAAAGACATATTCTGGAAATTGGATACACATAAAATAAGTACATCTGATCATTTTCCAATAATTATCAAAGTTTTAAATTGTGATACTAAAAATAAGTCGAAATATAAAATAAAAACGAAAAAGATTTGTTATGAATTAAAAAACATGAATCCAGAACACACAGATGACATTGAGGAATATGAAGAAACAATCAGCAGCATTAGTAAAAGATGGTGGAACGAAGAGATTAAAAAAATGTGGTTGTATAGGAATAGAAGGAATGAATACTGTAAAATTGAACTAAAAAAATATACTGCTAAGCTTAAACTAGGACATTGTTTTTAGAAGAATTGAATGAGCAATTAAATCATACAGAAATATGGAGAAGAATTAGAATATTTAACAACAAAATACGAGAAAATGATTTTAATGTTTTTAAAGATTTGGACAATATGAAAAAATTCATGTCAAATAATATTATACGTTCAGTAGTAGACAGGAATAATATACTTAAGATGCCAAATATAGTGGTCGCGGACGAAGAATTCAATTTAGAGGAGATTTTGGAAATAATAAATACTAGCAAAAATTCAGCACCAGGTTATAATAAGATTTCTTACAAATTATTAAAATTATTACCAATTAATCATATTGTAAAAATTAAAGATCACTTTAATCTTACTTGGAAACCACAAAAATACCCGGAAATTTGGAAAAACATAAAAATAGTCACTCTTCCAAAACCAAATAAAAATACTAACGATATAAATAGCTTCAGAGGGATTCATCTTTACTCCACGTTAGCAAAAATTATGAGCAAATGAATAAAAAAGAGATTTAATAATAATTTTTTCCACTCAAGACTTTTTAAATAAATTAATGAATATCATAGGAAAAAATAAAGAAAATGGTAAATATTCTATAATAATTTCAACCGATATTGAGAAAGCATTCGATAAAGTTAATATTAATATCCTAATAAAACATTTACAGCAATTAAAAATAGAAGATAAACTTATTAATTGGATTAATTTGTCCTTGATTAATAGAAGAACTATTTTTGAAAATGACGATAAACAAATTGAAACTAGAACAAGCAATAGTACCCCACAAGGGGACCCTTTAAGCCCTGATTTTTCCAACCTACACACAACGAATATCGATAACATTGAAGAGAAGGATTTTAATATATTACAATATGCGGATGATTTCATAGTAATTATATCAGAAACGAATCCTAAAATACTAAATATAAAAGCCAATAATAAACTAAATTCATTTAATAATGAATTAATAAAACTAAATCTTAACTTAAATTTTAATAAAACTAATTTTATTAATCTGAATAATAAATATAAAACAGGCGAAATAAAAATTAATGTTAATAATGTAGAAATTAAAGAAGTAAAAGAAATAAAAATTTTGGGTATCATTGTGGATAAAAAAATGAATTTTAATAAAAACTTTAAAGAGATTAGCCCTAAATATTTTAAAGATTGCAGCCAGAAAAGATGGAGAAGCTCATCCTTCTGTGTTACTTAAAGTTTATAAAACCATTTTGGAAAGTAGAGTTAGATATTCAACACATTTCATAAAAAATAATCATACAGAGAAATTGCAAAAAGTTATGAACTCAGCAATTAGATTATGTCTTGGTTTGACTAATAGTACCCCAGTCAACGCAATAATTGCTGAAGCAGGAGAAATCCCTATGTTAGAAAAAATTGATTTATTTAATTACATGTACATTGCCAGGAATATTTATAAAAATACATCAACAGGAAATAAATTACTTAACAATTTTTATCAAAAATTTAAAGGAGATTTAGATAAATTACCATCTTATGAAACAATAGAAAAGGTAGAATATAATTTATTGGAAGCGGATTATAGTCTTCATAACAAAATTATCTCAAAAAATAAACACAATTCGAATATTCGTAAACAATGGGCGTTGGAAATTGTAAATAATCAGGAAAATAAATATAAAATATTCACAGATGGTGCTATTATAAACCAAACCAGGGAAGTTGGTATTTTTATGGAAGACGATAATATAATATATAAATTTAAAATAATTGAGCAAATTTCAATAAAAAGTACAGAAACTATTGCAATAATTGAAGCAATAAAAAAAGCAGTGGAACTCAACAAGTATTATGTGGTAATTTTTACGGATTCATTAAGTACATGCAAAGCTCTTTCAAATAACAACAAAGAAGGAAAATTTTTAGAAAATTTATTAATACAATTAATTAATATAAATAAAATAAACACCAAAATAATCTGGATATCAAGTCATATTAATATCGAGGCAAATGATAGAGTAGATTTGGCAGCCAAAGAAGGTTGTTTAAATAATTCTATTATTACATACAAAACAACTATTAAAGATAATATTAAAATTTACAAAAATAAATTATATGATATTTGGAATGAAAAATTCTTAATTACCACACAAAACAAAGGAATAAAACATAGAGAAAATATAGGAGATAAGGTGCAAAGCAAACCTTGGTTTATAAAAAAGGTTTAAATATACAGGAACAGTAAAAAAAATTACCAGGATCAGAACAAATCATACATATGATAAAAAATTTCTAAAATTATTCAAAAAAATTCAAACAGATATTTGTGAAAATTGTAATATGCAAGAAAACATAACTCACATTATACAAGACTGTATAAAATATAATGAAATAAGAATAAAAGAAAAGAGTACGCGTTGCGTTAAACATCGTAAATTTTTCTTCGCCATTTAATAAATTTATTAAATTTTCATTTTATTCATCTAATAGTATTTTGTAGTATTTTTGTTGGCTGTTATTGTGCTTTAATTTTCTTTTTTATCTTGTTTTAACAAGAATATTTGCTAACAATTTGTGTGTGTTATACAATTTGTGTTTGCCATCAAGTTGTGTTTTATACAAACTTTTGACCGTCAAAGTGCTAATATTATAATTATTTATTAATTTGTGATAATGTCCGTGTGCTGCAAGTGTAGTGTAAATATAACTGATAACTTTTTTTCTTGTTCTGGTGAATGCAAGAAAGTGGTACATTATGGTTGTACGGGAATAAAAAAAACAGTGTTTGATGTAATTTCTGCAATTCCTAATTTTTTATGGCGTTGTAATGAGTGTAGTGATCTTTTTAAAGTGTTGAAGGAAAATAATGATCATCTTACTAATGCTATGAACTCTATTTCAACAACTTTGCTTGCATTAAAACATAAAACGACATCTTTAAATGTTGACCTGGTAACCGCAATAAAACCAAAATGTAATCCAGCTACATTGAAATCCAAAAAATTGCAAAATAACAATGTTGAGCCGTCGTCACGAACTACGAGATCAAGGGGTTCGTCAACTACAACAAAGGCTGAGCCTATTGCTGCTACTCAATCATCAAGTGATAATAATAATAATAATTCCCCCAAAATTATTATTGGGAGTGGTGGTCTTGATTCTACTCTGCGCACTGTTGAACCTGTAAAATGGGTTTTTGTTTCACGTCTGTGCAAGGATGTTATTGACGATGATATGGTACTGTATCTAAAAAATAAATTTGCCATTGATAAACCTATTCTGGTTCGGATGAGACGTAATGATGGCCGTGACTATATATCATTCAAAATTGGGGTTCCGGATAACAAATTCAACCTGCTGTTGGACTCATCATCTTGGCCTCCTGGTGTATAAATCAAAGAATTTGTAAATTATCGTCGGCAATCATCGAATAATTTTTTAGTACCTCGGTCGGCTTTAACGGTTTAAAGCCTACATTTAATTCAAAGTCAAGTTCAAAGTTAAGTTCAATCTCAATCTATTATCAGAATGTTGGTGGTATGCGCACAAAATCAACGCATTTTTCATTATTTCTATCGTCGTCTTGTTATCCGATATATGTTTTATCTGAGACATGGTTGAGACCAGGTGTTTTAAGTTCGGAATTCTTTGATGGTAATTATGTTACATACAGATGTGACCGTTCCAGCCTAACAAGTGATAAATCTGATGGTGGTGGAGTTCTTGTAGCTGTGCATAATTCAATTATAAATTATGATGTAGTATGTCCAAATAATACTGTGGAATATGTTGCTGTGAAATTATCTTGGACAGTAAAATCAATGTATTTATATGCTGCATATGTCCCACCTCTGAGCCCTGTTGAGGTTTATAGATTACACTGTGCAAATATTTATTATTTTGTATCTGAGTGTAGCATACATGATATCATATGTGTATTGGGTGACTTCAATCTTCCGGGTTTATGTTGGTGCACTGATGATGATAATACTACTTCTGTTTTTCCATCCAATGTTACGAGTGATGTGGAACAAATTTTTATTGATACCATGTTGTCTTTAAATTTACATCAAATTTGCAAAGTTGCTAACTTGAATGGTAGAATTTTGGATCTAGTTTTACTGAATGATCCTAATTGTGGATTGGTTACTAAGTCGTTGGAGTCTTTTGTTCCTGATAGATCTCATCACAATGGATTGGATATCAATTTTGACTGCAAGGAGCTGTTTTGTAAATTCATCAACAATGCACAGCCAAAGTTAAATTACAATTTTAATAAGGCCAATATTGCCGGTCTGCAGGAGTTTTTTGAAATGGTGGACTGGGATGAAACTTTTAATTCTAAATTGAGTGATGTTAACGCTTTGGTCGTCTCATTTTATTTGATTGTACTTGAGGCTTTCGACAAACATGTACCTAAATGCTATAAACGTTAGAATAACCATCCTCCATGGTTTGACAACAATTTGGTCAATTTAAGAAACAAAAAAAATAAGGCACATACATCAGCCAAAGGTTTGAGTGATAACTTGGATTGTCTTGATTCTTTCCGACAACTACGCCGGGAATTTGTTAAGGAACAACACCGAGCGTACCGGAACTATATTTCACGGCTGGAAGATAATTTAATTTCAAACCCAAAACTATTTTGGCCTTTTGTTGATGTCAAAAGAAAATGTTCCGGTTATCCCCAAATGATGTCGTTAAATGATGTAACTGCCTGTAATGCTGAGGACATATGTGAATTATTTGCAGAATTTTTCCAATCAGTCTATAAAAAATACAATGAAAATGCTATTGATGTTTCCTTAGGACCTCGTATTCCGCAGCATCAAAATTTAATTGGAATACCTTATATTTCAGAAAAAGATGTCAGCCTTGGTATATCCAAGATGAAATCGGGATGTGGTTTTGATAATATACCTGCAACAATACTTAAAGACCTTAATAGCTCGCTATCATTACCATTATCTCTGATATTTAATGCGTCTATGAAGAGTGGTGTATTTCCGTTAATATGGAAGAAGTCATTTATAATTCCCATTTTTAAATCCGGAAAACGGAGTAACATTACAAATTATCGAGGCATATCAATATTATCATCGATTCCAAAATTATTTGAGCTTATTGTTTCTGATTATTTGTATTTTAATGTTAAATCTTCATTAGCACTTCAACAACATGGATTCGTAAGACATCGGTCTACCACTACAAATCTCTTAAGTCTAACATCTAAAGTGTTTAGCGCTTTTGACTCCAAATGTCAGCTGGATGTGGTTTTCACAGATTTTGCGAAAGCATTCGACTCGCCTCAGTTTGAGCTACTTCTTGACAAACTGGATGGATTTGGAGTAAGTAAATTGTTTTTGGATTGGATTGGATCGTATCTGCGTGATCGGAAGCAGGTAGTGCAAATTAACGGGTTTACGTCTAAGATGATTGAAGTTCATTCTGGAGTACCTCAGGGCTCACACCTAGGACCAGTGTTGTTTAACGTTTTCATCAATGAAGTTGCTTCTTTGTTCCAGTACTGTGACTGTGAGTTATATGCTGATGATTTGAAAATATCAAAAACTGTATGTAGCCCGCAGCAACGTAATGAAATGCAGAGTGATCTTGATTTGCTGTATAATTGGTCAATTGTGAATAAATTGAACTTGAATTTGGAAAAGTGCAAGATTATGAGCTTCTCCAGGAAAAAAGCAGTTATTCATCATCAATATCTTATTGGTAATCACCAGCTTGAACGAGTTATGACATTTAAAGATTTGGGTGTTATCTTGGACCATCAATTGAATTTCCGAGACCATATCAATTTAATAGTGGCTAAGTCCAACTCTCTACTTGGCTTTATTCGTCATATCACAAAAGATTTTCGTAATCCACAATCAATTAAAACTTTGTATTGTTCCATTGTTCGATCTAATTTGGAATATGCGTCGAGTATTTGGGATCCTGCTTACCATATTTATATCGATAGAATTGAACGGGTACAGAAGAAATTTAGTATTGACTATCTTCATAAATTGAATTGGCCGTTTGATCCGGACCTTCCAATGTGGCTGAATAAAAAGAATTTGCCATCCTATAACGACCGTTGTAAAATTGCTAATTTGGACTCATTGCTTGTAAGACGTAGATGTGCTGCTTCAACAGTCATCGCTGATTTGCTGAACAATTCTATTGACTGTCCGGAACTACTTGCAAAGATTGATATTCATGTGCCCTGTAAACCTACTCGGGTCAGGGATTTTATATATTTGCCGACATTTAAATCGAACTATGCATATAATGCTCCGATCCCATCTATTTGTCGACAATTTAATCATAATTTTGATGTGTTTGATTTTAATATTTCTAAATGTACTTTTAAAAAGCAAATCAAAGCTAAATTATAAAACTATTTATAATTATAATTATTGTAATCAAAAAAGGATTTTTATCCCGTTGATTTTTAGAATAAATAAAAAAAAAAATATAATTAATACAAAATCATTAAAAGAGATATTAACAAATAATAAAACAGAAGAAATAATAGAAATTATCAAATATTTAAACGAAATAAAAGTCAATATATGTAATAAGTGTAAAAGAATAATAATATTTAAAATTTAATAACAATTAATAATAATAATAAATAAACATATGATTAAAATAATAATTATAATATATAAAAAAAAAATACAAATCAAATTAAATCTCTTAATTATAAATATTTTATTTTCCAGTAATCTTTGGTGATATGAGTGATTACTGATTACACTCAAGCCAAACAAATAAACTAAATCATCTTCTCCAAATTTTGACTGACCTTAATTTTTCATGAAACCGTTCGGCGAATTCTGAAACACCAGTTTGTAATTGTTGCTCGACGAATTTTGTTCGGGTCTTTTTTTAAAACAAACTCTTGCTATGTGTCCCACTGTTCGACAGTATGCACAATTACAGTTACAGTATTTTGCAGAACATTTATCTATTTCATTGTCCTAGCCACATCTCGTACACTTTGAAACGAATCTTCTATGAACTTGTTTGTAGATCTTCTATTTAAGCCGTGCACTGAATTATTTGTATCACTGTTTAGTATAATTTTCGCTATTTCGACTGCTTTTTCAAACATTAAGGTGCACGCTGCTGGTAATAATATTTGTTGAATGTTTTGGTCCCGGACTCCCGCTACAAAACGATGATGTAACGCCCGGTTTAAGTTATCTTTAAAATAGCAATTTTCCGAGAAAGTTTTTAACATTATAATACGAGTATATGCATTTATAGTTTCATACGGCTGTTGTTGTCTTCTATTAAATTTAAATGTTTCCGCAATTTCATTAGCTTTTGGAGAGAAATTGTTTTTCAACTTATTTTCAATCTCTGCTAGAGTTTTATTGCTCGGATCATCTGGTGCAAATAATATTTTTAATATTGAATACGCCGTTTTACCCATTACGGTATATAAGGTCGATGGCTGTCGCGCTTCCTCGACTGCGTTGGTTTTAAAAAACAATTTTATCCGGTCCATGTATTCACCAAAATCATCCCCAGGTAAAAACGGTTCTAAATTTCCTATATAGTTGTCATGACGTTATTACTTTGGATCACTTTAATATTTTCATTGATACGGGGTTTTATTTCCAACTTTATCTGTGTAATGGATCACTACTATTGTATTGTAGCGGAAAGTAATTCACACGGTCACTTAATTTCTTAATTTTGCACTGTGTTGATTTTATTTATTAAACTTTTCAATTAAGTTAATATTTTCTGTCTTCATTGATTTTACAATCATTAACTAATCATTTTAACATGATTTTTTATTTAGGTACAAATGTTTATTCATGTACCAATTATATTTTTATTTTGTTTTATTAGTTAATTAATTTCCTTCCGATTTTAATCCTCCTCGCCATTTTATGTTGAATCTTTATTTAATACATGGTTTCTTATTAAACAATTTCGATGGGATCCGTTGGACCGTACAATTCATTCTCCTGTCTTGTTTTATGTAAATCGATTGATTTTATTATTATCTATACATACATGTTTAATACCAGTTTTAATAATTTAGTTACGTACAGTAAACCCCTTTCAGACACCCGACAGATATAGACATCCGTAAAATATTCAAAATACGAAAACAAATGCGATTCAGGTTACGCGACCAGGGGAGGCGTAACAGTTATTTTTAAAATGTAAATTTGTTTACATATAATTCACATTTTAATGTAATTTACGTAGATTTTTACATTTTTTACTTGCAAAATATGAAAAATGTTTTTTTACACGAATATGTCCAACTATGCGTCAACATTTGATGACCATTTTTTAGTAAGATTCCTTTGATAAATAGCAACATTTGCTACTTGCCATAAATTTAAATCATTGAAAATCACGATTTCCAGAAAACGGTCACCAAATTTCAAAGTGAAAATAAATAGTTAAGCTTCGGATTCTTTTGTAAATACTTTTTTTTTTGGATTAAGGAAAAGAAAATTGGAAACGAATGTTTTATGAATCAGAAATTTTCGAGCAAAATGAGCCATATTTGTTACAATATATAACATTTTTCTGAATAAATACATATTTTTACATATTCCCGCATGTTAGCACAAAATTTATCCATAATTACATATTTTACTAAGCATTTTAGTAATTAACGAATATTCTATTACAGAAAATAACGAATATGAAATTCTTCTTACAAAACAGTTTAAATAGCCTGCATGTAGGCAATTCAATTTAACAACTTGAACAGTTCCTAATTCAATATGCCACTGTAGATTAGATAATATTAACTATTTGTCGCTACTCGCTACCAAAAATAAATTTATTTTTAATTTAATTGGTGCATCGATAATTACTTCACGTTTTTTGTTTAAACAAGCAGGAATTCAATTATTTTTAAGAAGCCGAAAGTAAAACAAAGCTTTAATAGTAAAGCAAAATTTAGTGTTTAAGAATAACGTCATGTTTTCAAAACAGACTGGACAATTTTGTGCTGCAAAGTATGTGAAATATCGGTGACGATGTACCAAAATTATCTTGTGGAGTTATTCGAAATTCAACGAGCATTTGTTTATGGTCATGCTAGCTGCTGAAATTTCGTTGGCGAAATTAAATATCAAAGTGTTCTCGTCGTTTTGACGACTCTGTCAAACTATTAAGAGAAAAATTCGAGAGGGGTAAAAATGTTGCTTTTTATTTCTGATGTGGCGCAATGCATGGTGAAAGCCAAAATTTTACATGTGATCTGTGTAGTTCATGGATTACACAGAGTTTTCATTAAAAGTTTGCATTCTTTGAAAGAAAATATCGAAAACATTAAAAAACTTATTTTGGAACTAAACGACGAAGATTCTATTTTTATTTAAACTGCTAGGACAATATTAGGTTAATCAACTTTGAAAATGATTTGGCTTACATAACTGGCAATTATAGCCATTTAACCACAACAATAGAAAGAGTCCTCAAATAAAAATTTTAGTGGAACAATTAAACTTGTTTCTGGAAGCTAATAGGAAAGTTGAAGCAATTACTGGAGCTGTCGATGAACTAATTAAAAATAAATTAAAAAATGTCATATCGGAATTAAAGCTACCTTTGAAGATCCTGGAAATGCGAATGAGATGGAACGACTCCCGGTATCTGAAATTTTTGCCTTTAAACATGCCCCAATCACATGTGTTGAAGTAAAAATGTCATTTTCTTTGAATGCAAACTAGGTGTAAATAAGATTTACAAGAATAAGATTTATACTTTATTTAAATTTAAAAATTAAACCGAATTTGAAATGAATTTTCTTCTGATAATTATTTTATATAAGATTTTCGTAAGTTACGATACAATATGTATAATACGTACTGATTGTTTTCTGTTACTATTATTCTGAGGGTTATTTGTGAATTCGATTCGAACGTATTGGAGCCTTCGAAATATTGGATTCTGTTTTGAATTAAATCAGATTTGTTCGTTTCTTATTTAAATCAAATACGATTCTTAAAATCAAAGAGTCTAATACGTTCGAATCGAATTCACAAATAGTCCCCTGATTTTACTATTTAAAAATAATTTATTTGTAAAATATTGCTTATATTATGTACATTTATGTATAAAGTACTAAAAATATTTTACTAAAGTGTGCTTTTTGTTCTTTCAAAATATTTTTATATTTTTAATCACATATTTTGTTATTTTACTTCCATTTAGTATTTCTTCTTTTTATGCACATATTTTAAGTACATATTTTTCATTTTTTGGTGCATAAAAATCCTAAGCCTAGACATAAACATCCAAAAACAAGATTTTAATTAAAATTTTAAAATTAAAATTTAGATTTTTAATTTTTTGTTAAGGCTCGACCAACGAAAAATTATAAACTTAAAAATTTTAATGGAATGATTGCATTATTTATCGACATTTGATTATCACGAAACTTTTTTTCTTCTAATGAAATAAACTTGAATATTTTAAACTATTTTATTGTGTCATAAAATAAAAATAAAAATATTAAATTACAAATTATTATTCTTTAAGTGCAACCAAAATGGGACTTTGTAATTCATAAATACGAAACACAAAATTTTTACCTTTTGTCCATTTACAAAAAAATCGGCAGAAAAATGATGCTAAATTATCAAATAAATTAATACCACAGTAAAACCTATTAAATAAAAATTTAAATTTATAAATATTAACAAAACCGCATGAAATAAAAATCTTTGCATCTACCGCACCAAAAATTTATTTGGATTTGACATTTATTTTTTAAGTTTGGAGTGACAGTGAAGTGACAGATCTTATTTGACGAAGCTTCATTAAACTCCTTAGGTGACGTTAATCTTTCGCTAGGCGATAATACAGAAATGGTATCTAACGCATTTCTTAATTTTGTTAGTTCTAAATTTTTAAGTTTATAATTTTTCGCTGGTCACTTTAGTAAGTTTTTATTTTTGCTTGAACATTATATTATTTATGTACAGTCAAAGTCAAACTCATACACTTAAAAAGTAAGTTTATTTTTACAGAATGCCTGTACTTTATCGGGCTTTTTCTGAAAATTCATTTATAAAATTGTATCGCCTACGCCTTTGAATATTGAATGCAAAATTAACAAATAAATACCGTTAAATAAAATGAGAACAGTATTTAACTTTTTGTAAATCTTGGATTATTGGTGACAAATTTAAAATCTAACGGCTTAGTCTTCGAACTTAAAAATATATAGAGAGAGTGTATATTCCAAAATGTATGAAAAGAGAATAAAAAAATCTTATATCATTTCATAAGGAGAAGGCTGAGAAGGGTGAATATTCTTTAAAAATGTACTAATTTTTTGTAGCGTATGAGTTTGACTTTGACTCACTGTACATATGGCACAAGTACGTAATCAGCGTGACACTGTAGGTAATTTGATTTATTTTAGATAAAGGAAACTTGATTGACAATACAAATAATGCAATTTCAAAAAATTACTCTCAAGTATTATTTATGCCAACTAATGTTAAAAAAATTAAAAGTCTAACTAACATAAATTCATAGAAAAATCTAGGTGTCCTTTTTTTGTCACGTGTACGTAATCCAGATTTTCTTTGATTTTTGTTTTATTTATCACTTACACATAAAAATCTTTAAAGTTTGGCTTTTAAAAATTAATAATAACTTCAGAATAAATGAAAATAAATCGCAAAATGTCACTTAAAGGGATTGTAAAAATTTGTTTTGTTACTAAGTTGGCACAACTGTCCTCTATCATTAAGTGAAGTTGAGCGCGATCTGTCATTTAGTTTGTTTACAGTGCTCGATTTTGTCTGTTCATCTCAAGTGGGCTTTGCGATTTTTTACAATGAAAAAAAAAAAAAATATCGTACAAATAATTTGTCTCAAATTTTGTATTGCAAATTGAATTTCGTGTGCTGAATTGCTAAAAATGTTACAAAAGGCTTATAGTGAATCGACTTTATCAAAAACACGTGCTTGTGAGGGGTACAGTGCATTCAAAAGCGGTTGAGATATGGAGGAAGCTATACCTCGCCCTGGTTGGCCATCAACGTCGTATTGTCCACTCGGCATTTTTGCCGGAAGGTCAGACGGTAAATAAAGAATATTATCCGGCCGTTATGTGGCGTTTCAGAAAGCAAATTCGTCGAAAAAGGCCAGGTATTATCGAACAACCATTATCGAACAACCATTGTATTCACATACGGGGGCACCCGTTTTTAGTCGATAGAAAACATAAAAGATATTTCGCGGCGGAATGCGTTTGGAAAATGTTTTGATGATTGGATTATTTGGGGTTAGCCCCTTAATCTTGCATTACAAAATCTTGCATTTCAAAATCTTGCATTACAAAATCTTGCATTACAAAATCTTGCATTACAAAATCTTGCATTACAAAATCTTGCATTACAAAATCTTGCATTACAAAATCTTGCATAACAATTTCCCGTACATTTATAGAATCGCGCGCGCGATTCTATAAATGTACGGGAAATTGTTATGCAAGATAACAAATTGCTGAAAAATTGGACGGTGGTTCCACAAAAATTATATTGGGGGCCTCAATCATACACCAATATATATGCCACAATTCTGGTCTATTGCCGATGCAAATGTAGGATCAGAAAACTTCGCGCGATTCTATAAATGTACGGGAAATTGTTATGCAAGATAACAAATCGCATTGACAAAATTCTACTGTATAATGATAATTGCAATCACATAGTAACAATAATATAATGAAACTAAAGTTGCCTTTTTTTATTGCAATCATCGTTAGCGTTACTAGCGGAATCGAGTTGCTGGATCATGGATGGAATTATCGACGTAGTTCCATCCATCATGCGGCAACTCTTTTCAATTCACGGGTGTGTTTAGGGGCAAACTGTACCTTTAATATTTTGCTTAATGAGCAAAAAATTTCTGAAGGTTTATGACAAATTTTTTTTTAACTTAAAGAAAGTCAGCTTGGAACTGGGTATTAATTGAAATCCAAGGAGAGTCATAACAGATTTCGAAAAGCCAATTGTGTCATCAGCTTCAACATTTTTCCCCGAAGTAACGATTAAAGGTTGCCTTTTCCACTTCGGGCAAATAATTTGGCGAAGGATACAAAAGCAACGGTTTGTGGCTAGATACGCCAGTTCTGAGGATTTTTCAATCCAAATTCGGATGCTGAAAAGTTTGGCTTTCGTTCCACCAAACGAAATACCTGGATATTATCAACATTTATATGAACAATTTGATGAGAACAGTGGAGCGAAATTAATTGGACGGTGGTTCCACAAAAATTGTATTGGGGGCCTCAATCATACACCAAGATATATGCTACAATTCTGGTCTATTGCCGATGCAGATATAAGATCAGAAAACTTCCCACGGACCGAAAACAGTGTCGAAGCTTGGCACCGACGCCTTAAAGTTGTGGTTGGATAACGGCATGCTGGAGTATCCCGAATCATTGAAAATTTATCAAAGGAAATAATTGTGGCAAAAGCTCAAATTGATAAAGCGAAATCCAAAGAACGCCTTTCAAAGAAAAAAAGGCAATAATCAAAAATAGAAAAATAAAACGTATCATTAAAAAAAGGGAAAGACTCAGTAAAACTGATTTTTTAGAAAGAATCGGGCATAATATTATCCTTTTTTAATTGCTTTACAATTTATTTTATTTAATTTCTTTTTAATTATATTATACAATTATAACTTTTCTTCTGTTTTTTTTTGTGAATAAAATTGCTATAATTTAATATAAACTCAAAACTGACTTATTTCGATTTTCAATTGACTTTTATGAATACGAAATATTATGTTAGATACTAAAGACAGGTACAGATACTAAAACTGCAAAATTTTGAAATGCAAGATTTTGTACTAGCAAGATTTTGTACTTGCAAGATTTTGTAATGCAAGATTTCGGGGTGCTCCCGATTATTTGTTGGCATTAGGGTATTATTTCGGAAGGGGTCTACTTTGAAGGCGATACAATAAATTTGAATGAATAATAAATATTTTGTGTTTTATTGATCAATTCCCGGTACTTTTTTGACAGAATATAAGTAACTAGTTTTGAAGCATTTTTTGTTCGAGTAAATATCGAATGTTCAATGCAAATATAAGGTAAATAATCGATATTTCCAAATAATTTATATTTAATATTGTAGCCCTTTGCAAAATTTGTGCCAGTTTTCATATAATTTGCAACCAGTTACACTTACAACTGGATCATCAAAACATGCCAAAATAGTTTTAATCTTATTTCCATAAATAAATAAATAAAACACAAAATGGGTGGCACTTGCCAACACCTTCTTTAAATGTAATTACATAAAAACCAAATCGATTGCTAAACATTGATAACTAACCAACAAATATATAAAATATATTTAAAAATCTTTCTAGTTTTTTAATTAAAAAAATCCAACAACAACAAAATCGAATTACAAATTTATTTTATTTATTTCCCTACAATACAGAAGAGACGTGCATACATAATATATAATGATTTTTAATTTTGATAAGACCTCAAAATCCAATTTATTTGCGGTTTTGTTAATTCGAATTAAATACATAAAAAATTTACATTTTAGCTATGTATATACATACATACATAACTATATAACTTCTGTAGCTGAACTATTATTATAAAATGTTGGCGCTTCCGATGGGGTGCAATGTTTGCGGTTGTTATGTTACAAATACTGATTTTATATTTTGAAGCCAACCTTTATTACTTCATCGAAAAGTACAATTCATTCATGGAATACAGAAATGTCTAAATTATAACTATCATAATTTAATTTAATATATACACCCGAGCGCTATAATCAACATTATCATCATGACCATCATTTACTCATCATCATTTCATTGATCTTTTTTATTTTTATTTTTTCTAAATATACTCGTAATACACAAGAGTATATAAATTTCAATCATTCAATTTTTTATAGTTCCAGTAATTTAAACCAATACCTTTCGTGTTTTGATTCTTGTTAAATAATGTTCGTCGTAACAATCATTTCATCTGGTTTTGAAACACACCAATGCGTGAAGTATAGAAGAAAGAAAAATTCCTCTGAAGTTCAGTTCAGATAAGCATCCACCAGATATTTAGACATGAAAAGAAGACATCAAATACATAAAAATGTATGATTTTGATTTTATTGTTCGAAAAATCATTTAAAAATGAAATTTTTTATGATACACTACGAATTTTATGAGTTTTTGTGTGTATGCTGTAAAAAAGATGATGAGCAGCATGATTAAGATGACGTGATCTGGGACAATTTTCAATATTATGTGGAAATATTAACACTTTTTACGCTTGGAATTTATCGTATACCACCCAACACGCGACGCGATACACGGTATACTCAGTCATCCGCGCAGTATAAAAATAATTTAAACAAAATCATCAAACTATTAACATTAACATGTATAAATACGACATAAGATTTAATGCTTTAAAAATTAATGATTTCTAATCAATTGTGATGTCAACCCAAAATCGAAATATACATATATGTATACACGCCGCCACACACAAACACACCGGATTTTAGATTTGACAATATCTCGACTTGAACATCAACAGTTTGATTTAATCCAATTAAAACCGATCTTTTTTTTTTGTTTTTATTTTGTTAATTCTCAGTTGCGCATTGCTTGTAGTTCTTCCATCATCTTAATGATAATGTCAATTCAAACTAAACATGTGATTAATTTTCCAAAAAAAAAAAAAAAATTCGGTTACTTTTCGTTTATTAAAATTTATGTAAAAATAGGTATTAACCCATGTGGAGTGGTTCACATGAGTGCCATTAAACAATAAGCTATCAATAACCAACTTTTGACTAATTGCGTTTCGAATAAATACATCGTATGATGAAAAAACCACATAATCATTATCGAATTTAAAAACTTTTTTGTTTTATTATTTTTTTTTTTTTAAATTTAAAAAATATTTAAATTTAATTTGAAAATTTATATTTACTTACTCGTATATTATAAAAATTGTTAAAATGATAAAATTATAATAAAGACACGAAGATGTATTGTTTGATGTGGTTAGAATAAATTGTGTACATTAATTTTATAGTTTTTTATTATTATGGGGATAAGATTTCGTCGTTCTTTACGTAACACACGCAGAGGTTAATTGCCAGATACAGTTCGTTACAGTTGATTAAATCCAATGAAAACAATGTAGGAAATACCCTTGTATGATTTAATTTTAACCCCCGTTTTATTTGGGTTTTTACTAAAATTTAAAGAACAATATCACTAAAATAATAGGCTGAACATTTTTTTTTTATTATTTATTTATTTTAATAATATTTTAATCTTCATAAACCTTGGAAGAAAGCTATCCCCAAACATTTTCCATAATAGTTAAATCAGGAGAGTACGGGACCCATTTCAGTAAATCGACGTTTTCCTTGGAAATCCTGCCTTTTATAATCCTTGCCGTAAGTATAGGAGCATTATCTTGCTGATAAGTCCATTTCAGTGGTCCGTTCAGGTGTTGGAACTTTGAAAATGCTGAATCCAAAATAGACAGATACGACTTAGCTGTCATTTTTTGATTTTGAAAAGCTAACTCAATCCCACCGAAGTATGAAATACCTCCCCAGACCATAACCCCTCTTTCCCTGCTATAATGTCGATTGAGAACTAGCTCTTTTTTGCGTAGGTCATGGAAATAATAGTTATAACCATCGGGCCCGTCTAAATTGAATTTTTCTTATCCGAAAACACGACTTTATACCATATGCTCTTTCCCAAATTTAAGCCGATTGTTTTTTCGAGCTACGAACGGTTTGTTCACAGGCATTAGCACCGGCTCTCTACTTCACCGGAATAAAAATCGTTGCCAAATATTAATCATGTTGTATTTATTTTCAGCTGTTACCTAATTTAAATAATATTTCTAATACTTGAGAAATAAATAATAAGGCATTTATATTACAGTTAATGTTTGTTGGTTATGTCGTTTATTTGTGATGCATAACAATCTGGGTTGATTTGATTTTTTTTTGATTTCTTCTCGCTCAATGCAAAATATTATAATTTTTTCTCTTTGACTCTCTTTGATTTATTTTAATTTTGACTGTTCAGCGAAGACAATTAAGGTGGATTTATATTATCAGTTCTTTTCAGTTCCTACTCGTATCGTAACAGACATCATCAATTTATACTATCCGTACCTTTCAATCCAGGCATTTTCTTCGTATCTTTTGGTTACGTATAGAGTAAAGATAACACACAAAAATACAAAAATGTTTTAGTAGCAATTTACAGTTTTTGTGTGTTTCGTTATTCTTTCGTATTTTCTCGCCTTCAGATATCAGACAAAACATTCTTTTCAACAATTTGTGTCTGTGTCGGTATTGTAGGAACGGATAGGAAAGGATAATATAAATACTCCTATAGAAAATATATGTAACAATGTTTTTTTTTGTCTGACACGATACGAGTAGGAACTGAAAGGAACTGATAATATAAATCGACCTTTAAGGTATCTACTCGTATCGTGTCAGACAAAAAAAACATTGTTACATATCGTTCATTAAGGACCAATACCTCCAATCATCCAAAATATGAATTTTACAGGAGACACTAAAAACGTAATAACTTTTGAAATATGGTATTGTATTAAATGTTATTTTCACGAAGTTTTAAGTTTTAATACTTTTAGCTAGTTTTAAAAACATTTCTGATAAATTATTAAACCTAGTGGAAATATAGCTGATAGAAGATATTTATCAGTCAATATAGAAATGATAGGATTTTTTTTACCTATTTGGTTATAAAGAAATATAATTTTTTATGTAATTTTTCTTTATTTAATCCAACGTTACAGTTCACTTCAGGTATTTTCTTCCTGTACTTAGCATTAAACAGAAAAACAAAATTAAATAACTTAGCATAAAAATAAAAGTAAGATACACAAAAAAATAACAATTCAATAGAAACTTTAACATTATAGACTTAAAAATTCATTAACTAAGTCTTATAGTCTCATAACAAAAATAATTAATAAGATATCGCAGAACTATCGTGACCTTAGAAAGAATAATAAGGTTCGGCTATTGTTTACTATTCTAAGGTCACGCCGTATTAAAATAGGTACATCTAGTTAAATTTGTTTAGTCATTCATGAACAATGTTATCATAAAAAGAATGACATTCTTTTGGAATCACAGCTTTAAATTCTTGTAAATGTCTCCACTTTACAAGTGACAGTGGAATCGGCTTAGTGTATAGATGTTTTGGTTCGACGTATGTGATTGCTTTTGGACGTACTGGAAGAACTTTCCAGGCTTCATCGTAGTCTAATTTGTATTGAATGATATCGCCCTCATAGTGCAAACATCGGAGGTTAGTCACGACCGGATCTCCTGCTTTCCGGCCTGGTCGAACAGATTTGTATACTACGTTGTTGGTATAGTTTTTAAAAAATGTATAGTCGAGAGAAATTACCTCGTTCGGCTCTGGCTTTATTCGAGCACTTCGTGATGCTTGAATATATTCATAAGGTAGATAAATATCTTTATTTTTCAGTTTACGTTCGATCGCACTGTGCACAGAGTCACACTCCATTTGAGTGTGACCCTTTTCTAAAAACTTTTGTGTAACTGCTATCTTGTACTTCTTAGAGAATTGAAGTAAAGCGTTTGACAAAATTGCGTTCCGATTTTGGTACGTGCAACCATCGAAATATATAATGATAGGCAAATTTTTTCCTACACAATGTCTTTCCAAATAATCAATTATACATGTTACAAAGGTTGATGCATCTAGTTAGGTATCAATTTCCGTGAACCAATAGCACGTAGCTTGCAGCGATTGTAAATTATACACAGTAAAATTGTGATTGGTTAGTTTCGTTTTGTAAAAAACTGCGCTAACTTGTAACGACGGACATACTTTAACAGACTGTAAGTCCATTGTCAGAACTATGCACGAACCACTTTTTGCCATTTCTTTATCTTCGGCCTTCTGTTCCTGGGCCCTTTTCTTTTTTCGTAGATGGTCTTCATAAGTTTCCAACGAAATTTGTTTAATTTCGTATTGCCAGCAGGTGTCACATCGATCTTTTCTTAAAGTAAAAAGTGCGATATTGCTTATATCCATTTCTTGTTTGAAAACGGACAACTCATTTTGTGCCCGGCATTCTTGAATATAAAAACTGAATACATCTTGTATTGAGTCGAAACTATGCTCAAGGAATACTTTTGATGAATTCTGCCGACTATAATGAGATGGAAGTTTCGTTAGTTTTTCGAAAAAACTGTTGAGAAACACGATTTTTCGTGATATATTTCGCCTTCGTAACGTGCGATCTTTTTTATTTGCTGTGGCAACCAAAGCAGAGGACGACAAATTATGTTTTGGTGTACCTGATTTTACCCAACTTTGAACGGTGTAAGAGCGTGTTTTTAGCGATAAGGTACTAAGAAACATGTTCTTGCAAGTTGGCTTCCTACCTCCCTTACTTGGTAGATAATAAAATATGGAATTTTTTCTACGTGAATCTTGTTCAGTCTGTATTTTCTTTGTCACTTTAAGTTCGGTGTGACTACAAACAAATATTTTACGTTGAGTAAAATCAGTTATAGACCAGAATGTTTCGAATATAGATTTTCTTTCATCTTCATCGAATAATTCACACTGTCTCTCTCTCTAGAAATAACGCATTTGGTTTATTTACATGTGGGACCTAGTTTACGCTCGCTCCTAGGTGTATCTTGATTAACCTTTCAATCTTTTCTAGAGTAGCCTAAGTATGCTTTTCCTTCCAATCGAAGCATTCTATTTTTGATCTTTTTCCATCTACTGGAATCGACAATCCGTTGTCGTTTACTTCCCTCATCCATGTTGCCATAAATGGGTACATCTAAAAGCATTTCCTCGTCATTATTATACAAACATGAAAGTGGATCAATCTGAACGGGATCCGGGAACGGGAATCCGGGATAACACACAAAAATACAAAAATGTTTTAGTAGCAATTTACAATTTTTGTTTGTTTCGCTATTCTTTCGTATTTTTTCGCCTTCAGATCTCAGACAAAACTTTCTTTTCAACAATATTTGTCTGTATCGGTACTGTAGGAATAGAAAGGGACGGATAATGTAAATACTCCCATAGAAATTACATGTAACAATGTTTTTTTTGTCTGACACGATACGTGTAGGAACTGAAAGGAACGGATAATATAAATCCACCTTTATCTTTACTCTATACGTAACCAAAAGATACGAAGAAAATGCCTGAATTGAAAGGTACGGATAGTATAAAGGTGGATTTATATTATCAGTTCCTTTCAGTTCCTACTCGTATCGTGTCAGACATCATCAATTTATACTATCCGTACCTTTCAATTCATGAATTTTTTTCGTATGTTTATATATCGTATATATTCATATCTTTGGGGTACGTATAGTGGTATAGAGTAAAGATAACACACAAAAATACAAAAATGTTTTAGTAGCAATTTACAATTGTTGTTTGTTTCGCTATTCTTTCGTATTTTCTCGCCTTCAGATATCAGACAAAACATTCTTTTCAACAATATGTGTCTGCGTTGGTACAAGTAGGAACGGATAGGAAAGGATAATATAAATACTCCTATAGAAAATATATGTAACAATGTTTTTTTTGTCTGACACGATACGAGTAGGAACTGAAAGGAACTGATAATATAAATCGACCTTAAATTGTCTTTTTTTTTACCGTTTTTATTGATTTTAGTTGTGGATAAGTGTTGACATCATTAAACAGAATATTCTCTTTTTAATACATATTGTTGTTGTAGAACGTTTTTTAATTTAGTTCCATTATTTTCTTTTGATTATATCTGAAAATGGGGAAGCTTGAGAATCTGTGCTTTAAATGAGTTAGTCATTGAGTTGTTTATTAGTGGTTTCAGAAAAAAATATTTATTTAGGCTTAATTTTTAATTCATATTTTTTCGTCAATCGAAATCGCGTTTTTTCATACAAAATCTATGAAAATAAATTATTTTTAGTATTTCTATGTCCTTTATTTTAAGTTCATTTTTTACATGCCGGCTCTATTCATATCAAGATGGTTCTGATTATACAAAGCCATAGTCTAAAAAACCAAGCTTTCTTAAGGCAATTAGAAACGAGGAAAAAACCTAACTTTTCATAGTAAAACACACAAAATTCATGGGAAATCACTTTTTTTTCTAAGACAAATTTTTAAATGAAAACGTTACAAATTCTTAATTATAATTTCTGAAATACATTGTCAGATGGATGTCGTTAAAGTAAATCGGTTTCATTTTCTTGTAATAATTGATTTATTTAAACCAAAATTTAATAAATATTTCTTAACAACAGCATTCTGGTCAAATTGGAATAAAAGCTTACTACAATTCGTTTGGTCATTAAGTCAATATACATTACATAGATGGCATTGATAGCCGTAAAAATTTGGTAAAATTGTACCAAAAATTACCACCTGGGGAAATTTCAAGTTCAAAAATTGTAGGAAAAGCAAAACAATTTTTTTCGTATTTTTCAGAAAATATTTTAGACATCTTACGTACACTAGTAAAACTAAAGATAAATATAGCAAGTATTATTTTAATTCGTCAGAGCAAACTTTGATGTACTTTTCGAAAAATATGTTTAGACATAATTTAATTTTAATATTTCTGCAATTAATATTTACTTAATACCAATATAGCCTTCTGGTATATTGTTGTTAAACATATGTAGAAAACTTTTATAAAAACATTTTATAATGTTTTTGCTGTTTTCATTGAAAAACTTGAAGCTAAAAAACACGATTTTTACTACGGATTCCTATGGAAATCAGTGAAAAGTTATACCACTAAAAAATCTTCTAAAAATACGTCATGCTGATTATGGCTCTATACTCTAGAAGGCTCTGGCTATGTGGGTGCTTTCAGGTCTCGCAACATGTTCCCTTTGAAAATTTACTGTTACAAAAAATAACATTCGATCTATCACATTGTCATGAAATTTTCGCTAAATCGGTTGCATTCAGAAAATAACTTGTTTATTTTACTCAAAATGCTGCCAACAGTTGACGGATCTGAAAGCGCCCATTGCGTGGAGATTTAAAGAAATAACAGTAAAAAATTGTATTGAACTCGGAAAAGCAATATGAAACTTTTCGAAGAAATATTTTTCTACGGTTAATCCACCTTCCTAATTTCAACAATTTTTCCTTAGGTGGTTGAGATAAAATAAACAGGTTAACGTGTAATATGAAATTTAAATTTCTAAATTAACCTAAAATAATTTGCTGGTGGCAAATAATATCGTTAATAATTTAAAAAAATTATATCTAATAAGCTGAAGATGGATCTACATATCCGACGATTTTTCTGCGCCGAACATCACATGACACATTCAACCAATTGGAAAGAACTTCTTCGCCGAATTTTCGGCACGGCGAAGATATGAACAAAATTTATCTTTTCGACGCGTCGACAAGAATGAAGAAAATCTAATTCGCGCTGTGGAAAGATTTGTCCCTCAAGTTGTACAAAAACAACGGGTATCGAAGGAAAATTTGGAAGGAGGTTTCGGATCAGTAAGGGTTCAGAGTAAGTTAATTATTATAGTAATTTTAATAAATTATATTTCTCAGTTGATCAGTGCCAAAAGATGTGGAAACGTCTAGGAGAAAAATTCATAAACGACCACCGAAAACCCAGGAGTGGAAGTGCCGTAGTATGTAAAGTTATGAAGAGTAAATTATAATATTTATTTTGTTTCGGAATGAATTAATAAAAGCACAGAATACAACCAGAAGAGACATAACTCTGTTTTTGTATGGAAAAATTTGGACTCATTTTTTTGACCTTGATTTGCCGAAGGTAAGAGAAAGTTGGGTTATGTATTCTTTGATTTGCTGGTTTTGATTTGAAATAATAAAAATTGAGAATCCTTAACTGTACAGTTAGTGAAATTATTTGACAAGTTTTGTTTTGACAGCATAATTTGTATTAACTACAATAATATTCAAAAATAATTATACTTCAATGTCCAAAAAAGAAGGTAAGATGAAAAAAAAAATTGGTCCACGCAATGTCTATTCTGGTTAATCTTTCTTCTGTGATAAAAGTGAATACTAATTCACACATATATACAAAATTGTTTAATCTTACATAATTGGTAATTTTATAATTTTAGATATCTTGCGAGCAGTTTCACATCTGAACCTGAACAAATAACGTCGGAGGATTCAACTCTACAATCCTTTTTCAGTAGCTTTAATAATAATAGGCCTTGCTCACCCATACAACAAGCGGCGTTTAATGAAACACCAATTACTGGTTCATCGACGCCTATTCGACCATCTCGATAGTGATATCGACAAGATAATAAGCGCGATCCAAGCTTTTGTAGAAGAATACGACGAAGTTAACCTTTTTGTCTTTCCGCGGCCAAAGACCTTAAAAAAATGACCCCCAACGAACAGAGTCGAATCCGTTTTGAAATCTCGAAATTATTGTTAAACGCTTCATACGAGCAAGTAATATAATGTGATTAAATTTAACTAAAATGAAAATGTGATGCATGATGTGATAATTAAATAATGTTTCTTTTTTTATAAACTTCTTATAAAAATAATTAATAAAAATTAAATTCTAATTAATTTATATTTTGTTTTTTATTTTAAACTAAAATTTATAATATATAAAAAATTGTTTACAGAAAATTAATTCAATTGATTTTTTCGGCTTTTTTATAGACAAATATAATAATTATTCATGAAAATCCCAATATTTCCGATTTGGTAAATCAAAAAAATAAAGAGGCCAATCCCTCATAACATATATACTGAAAAAAGTAGAAATATCATTCCCCCCTCTCCGTAATTTTAGCCCAAGCGCCAGAGGTTATACAAAGATATTACTCTTCAAAAAAAAAACATCCATGAGTTCTTTATGTTGGTAGTTTGGTTACGTATTGAAAAGTTGATCAACTCATAAGGTAGCTACGACCAAACTACAAAAATACAAAATCCCTTGGGGGATTGCGTTAACAGACATGAGAATAGTGGTCTGATGCGGTATAGTAGCTGACCAGAGCTCACGGTGCGGCGTGGGGGTTTTCAGACATATTTCTGAAATTAAAATTAAATTGCCACGGCCTCAGCGGCTAAAAAAAAAATATGAAGGGAGTGATCGATCCGGAGTGACCGTCTCAATCCCAGGCGATCACCGCCGTGACTGCGACACGGGCCTCCCCTCATCGACCCGCCTACTGGGATGCTGTTTCTCAGTCGCGACGGCCACCAATGCCATTATGAGGGAAGGACGCCCGCATGACAATCCCCCGGAACGGAGACCGTCACCCCGACGCGATCAACTCATATGGCGTGCCGACCTCCAGCACAGCCTGTCCTGGAGGAACGAACGGCACGCACGGAACAGGGTGGAAAAGACCGACCCTTCACACGACCACGCCTCAGATCACTCGATCAATTAAGTTGGATTAACCGCACATGGTGCGTCGGAGCACACAACAACAAGAAAATTCAAAGAGAATCTTTGTTACGGTAAAAAGAAAAAGAATGAAAATCATGCAAGATAGATTACGTTAAAACTGATTCTACGTTAATATTAGGTTTCACTTTCAATATTCCCTGTTTTAAGAAAATTAAGAAAATAACACTAAAAAAATATCTGAAAGAAATCAACCGTTATGGGGTCGAACCACACCCAAAAACGGACAACCAAGCTGAAGCAAAGAGAAAAAAAACAGCGGAAATTCCAAACGCAATTACTCAAAACGACGAAAAAAAAACCTGACAATAATTTGCTCTGAGTGGGGTTTTCACCAAATCGGTTCACCACCACGAAACGCCGAAAACAAACGGTAAAAATAGCAATATACATATAATATAGTGAAAATAGAGGGGAGAAACCAACTGTTACAGACTTTGGAAAACTACAATTTACAGTTACCTTGATTTTGCTTTACCTTGTTTTTTTTTTAAAGCCGGTCCGACCAACTGCAACCAGCGCCGACGCAGGATCCCCCTCAAATGGTTGCCCTGCCCCCACGGGCGGGAATCGTCACTCGTTATGTACGCGCTGAACTTGTAAACGACCGTTATCACACACAACTCACAAAATCCCAGTTCGATTTCAGTACAAAACCAATTTAATTTTAATAACACCGGATCACAAAGAAGATGGATTGATAAAACAAATAGCCACCAGCTGTTCAACTTTTTTTCAAAAGATTTTTTTATTTGTATAAAATTAGGTTTTTAACTTTTACACAAAAACAATTAATTTGCGTAGATGGAAATTTTTATTTTATTTTCAATTTACAAAATTAAATAATAAATTACAAAACCCGCTTGCGGATAAAATAGAGTCAAATTTTTTATTTTTTTATTTTTTTGTGGTTTTCTATACACATAAACCATAAAACGCTTTTACATCCAATTTTCACAGTTTTTTTTTTTTTTTATAATTAAATGTTTAACTATATGTTTTAAAACTGGACTCACGTAATTAATTATATATACCATATGTATTTTTTTTTTCTTAGAAATAAATTATTATCTTTATTTTTATGATCAACTAATAAATTTTATAAATATATCCAAAAAACTAGGCTTTGTATAATAAGAAAAAACTGGTCTCACTCGACCGAGCTAAGAACTAGACTAATTCATTTATTTTTTATTTTTTCATCGAAAAAAAAAATCAGTCAAATTTTTCCCCCTCTATTTTCTTCAAGTTCACTACTTCGCAATTTCGCATCGCTGTTCGTCCTATTCGTTGCATCTGTGCACATATTTCATCATTTTTTTTTTATTTTTTATTATTGTAAAATCTTTATTGGTATTTATGTTTTTTTTTGTACACAAATGCAACGAACAAGACAAACAACGACGACAAACATATGTACACATTTATCTGTACGGCCGCATCGGACTCATGTCGAGTAAGCCAATGATATCAGAAAGAAAAATAGAATATTCCAGATTGAACATTTTAATAACGCAAACATTCCATCTCATACTACATAATACATGTACACACACCAACTCGCAAGAGATATATATGCTTGTACATGACAATGAGGAGAACATAGAATAGAAAGAAAACAAGTAAATGCATAAAAATTTAAAATATTTTTACATAACAATCGGAGGGAATATTAAATTTAAATCTGGAAATCATAAAGTCGAGCATAAATATAACACCATGGTGGTCATGGTATTTTATAACCATAAATTTTTTTTGATTATTTGAGCGTTTGGGATCTTCGCAAAAATGTTCTCCCTGTTTCAAGTGAAGACGTATGCCAGTCGTAACAAGGTTTCTCCATGGGTTTTTGATGTAGTGAATATAATTTACTATGTAAGTACGTTCTGGCCAGATACTTAATGTAAATGGCGAGAGTTGTATTTTCGTAGTTTGGTCATAGCTAGCTACCTGATGAGTAGACCAACTTTTCAGTACGAAACCAAAGTACCAACTTAAAAAACTAATGGAGGGTTCTCATTTTAGAAGAGTAATACATTTATATAACTCTTGGCCCTTGGGCTAAAACTACGGGGAGGGGGGAATGATATTTCTAATTTTTTCAGTAAATGTGTTATGAGGGATTTAACAAATCGAAAATATTGGGATTGTCATGAACAATTAATATATTTGTCTACAAAAAAGCCGAAAAAATCAATTGATTTACAGTCAGTATACCATGATCTGTCACATCCACTTTTACGAAATAACATTTAAAATTATTTCATATATGAAGGGTATTTTCCGAGGAATTGTTTGCCCCCGACCGACCTATATAAATGAATCCACCACCTTCTGTTGAGATTTCTTGTGTCCACCTTCCAGTGGATATTTCTCCATTAGCTTCTTCTCTGTCTATATATCCTTCCGGCCAATAAAATGAATTTATCGTTTTAATCCGACAATTTCTTTGATTTAACAATTCGAACCACTGTTTATCTTTTCGCTAGTATTAGTGTTCGGTAAATCCGCCATTTAGAGGGCAATACTCCGAAACAATTCTCAATTACCCGTCTAGCACGCGATAACCGGTAATTGTAGGTTGATTCTTCTACGGGTAAACCTAAAAATCGATTTCTACCAGGAAAAGGTCGTATTAAATTTTTTAAGAGGGGGAAAGCCTCATCCCCTACCATGACGAATGGTGATTAATGTCAATTTTTTTTAATCGATTTTTATTCATTTTTATTGTATTTTCCTAAAATTATGTCGTTCGAAGAAAATTAGTCGAATTAGTTCGTCAAAATAGAATTTTATATGATTTGTCAAATCAGAATTATCGGAGAACTGATAATAAAGATAAAATTGGGCGTGATATTGCTCTTAACCGCCAATCAAAAGAAAGTAAATAATTACAACATCATATATTGAAATAAATGTATGTATACATAATACGTAATTGTATTCAACGTATTTTAGAAAGTATTTGCAAAACCCGATGGAAAGTTTAGGGGACACTTATAAGAAAGCCCGCCGTATCGAACCATCTGGTAGCCCTGCGATTAACCCACCTAGTGTAGACGATCAAGGAAAATAAGTAGCAATCAACTTTATTTAGTTAATTAAACATGTCAACCTTTGTGCCAACAAAAGCCAATTTGCGGGAAGCGCTGCTTTTTTGTTTTAATTTGAAGAACAGTGCAGCTGATGGACAGCAATTGCTGTGTGAAGTATATGGGGAATATGCCCCATCAATAAAATCATCAGAGTACTGGTTCCCGCATTTTAAAAGTTGCGATTTTGACACCAGTGACAAAGAATGCGAAGCGAAGCCAGTAAAGTTTGAAGACGCTTAGTTGGAGGCATTATTGGACCAAGATTCATGGCAAACTCAAGAGGAGCTCATTGAAACTTTAAGAGTGATTCTACAAGCGATTCAAAACCATGTCAAGGCCATGGGTATGGTGCAAAAACCAGGAAATTAGGTTCGGTATGAACTGAAGCCAAAAAACGTTAAACGCCGTTTTTTACGTGCGGACAACTGCTCCAAAGACAAAATCGGAAGAGTGTTTTGCATCGAATCGTGATGGGAGATGAAAATTGAATCCAATACGACAACCCAAAGTGTAGAAAATCGTGCGGTAAGCCCTATCATGCATCAACTTCAACGGCCAAACCGAATATTCATGGCAAGAAGCTAATACTGTGCATCTGGTGGGATCAGTTCGGATTGATAACTAAAACCTACTCCAGTTTAACGAAACCATCACTGGAAAAGCTAGCACCAACAATTGATGCAATTAAGCCAAACATAGAAGCTCAAACGACCACAATATGCCAAAAGACACGACAAAGTGATCTTTCAGCACGACACCGCTCGGCCACATGTTGCAAAAGTCGTTAAGGAAACTTTGGAGGCCCTTCAATGGAATGTCCTACTCCACCAGTCGTATTCACCGGACATTGCTCCTTCCGACTACCACTTGTTCTGGTCGATTTCTTTTTACGAAGAAGCCAAAAATTTGGTCGATTCTTGGATCGCCTCAAAATACGAGGAATTTTTTCGACGCGGAATCCGTATGCCGCCTGAAAGATGGAAAAAAAGTCGTAGCTAACGATGGAGAATACTTTGAATAAAATACATTGTATGAATTACTCTGAATAAAGCTTCGGAGTTATAAAAGAACCTCTAAATTTATTGGTACCCCCAATAAATACTCCATTTTGAAAAGGTATTAACAGGAATCAGGTCTATTTATTTTCGAAATATTCTATTTTTTTTTTTTGTACGTTTATTTTGTGTTTTTGTAATTACAAAAATTACGATGAGAAGAAATAACACAAACGTTAAACCAACAAAATATTCGCGTGTTCCTGGTTTAAGATAATACCAGTTTCTTGGCAAGTATTATGAATTAGTTTCTTGACAAGTAATTGAAAATTTGAGAAATACAATTTGGTTGAAGACTATTTTCGAGTTTTTAGAATGAAAAAATGGTAATTTTTTATTGCAAACATATTGCAGAATCATATGCATAGGTTCCCAGTAAGAGAAATAGAAACAATTGAATTTCGTCGATTACAGCGCCATCAATCATGAATCGAAAAACAATGTTTCAGACAAATCCTTCATAATTTTAGCCGTAGAATGCGAATCTGAGATAAAAAATCGAGGTTCCTGTTTAATATTTCAAAGTCATTCGGACCCACCTACAAGGGAAGAGAGAGAGCCGGACTACTTTTAGCACTAACGCATTTCCCTCGCGGAATTATTAAATTTTGGTTATGGAGATTTATCCGTAGGGTGCTCATTATTCGAGATATTTGAAAGTTTCAGGTTAAAAAACTCACCCAGTATTTTTGCAAAAATCAATATGAACTGCCTTGTTTAATATTAGGTATAAATGAACCATTTTACCAAAGTTTTCTACATTTTTGGACTGGCATTTTTGGACCCTTTATTTTTGTCGGACGAATGCAGAAGTCAGCCTGAGGTATAATAGATTTACGATATCTTGGTAGAGGATAAAGATATTTAGACGTTTAAAATTGGAAATGAGAGGGGATGAATGGTACTTTACAATGTAACTATTGGTTTTTACTGCTGAAATCACAGTAGGATTCAGTAAAATATTGAAAACCCACGAAAGCACCCTTCTTGCACTTTTCTATTAGCATATACCAAAATACTGATTTAATAGGACAATTCTGTGACCCTTGTTGACCAGTGAGCTTCTACAGTGATTTTTGGAGGCGTTCAAAGCATGCCATGAATAAAACTATTTGTGATTTCATTTTGGAAACGCCAAGATTTGCTACGGGCTCAGAAACAAAATTATAAACCAATAATAGCCGATTTAGACGTACCAACATTTTTTTCCAACATTTTTTTTGTTCACACTTAGAGCTACACGCAATATAAAAAATGTTTATGCGATAAAAAGAGAAAAAACAAAAATAAAAAAGTCCGTCTTGCCATAATTTTTTGGCGGTATTTAAATAAATTCTTGAATTTTTGACAGATAAGTTTAGTGTAACGACTTTTCTGTTTTGTGATTTTATTTTTGTATAACTAAAATTCAAATAAAAATAGATAATTTAAATAAGAATCAGCTTCTAAATATAATATTTAGTGAAAGTGAGTGTGATGAAAATGATATTTTGCGAAAAATCATATTTGAAGACGACAACATTAAATTATCGCGAAATTACAAAAAGAAAGCGAAAATATTGGGTTCGCCCTTATTACAGAGAGCGAAACGAAACTGGGGCTTTCCAAAATATATTTTTGCCTCTGAAGATTTCAGATCCAGAATTATTTTTTAATTATATGAGAATGTCATCTTCTCAATTCGACGAGCTTTTATTGCTAATTGGACCGGCGATAAAAAAGCAAGAGTTTCTTCGTCAAACCATACAACCCAATACAAGATTGGCTATCACGCTCAGGTAATAATAAAGATTTGTTTATTTGTATGTTATTTAATAAACTACCAATATATATTTTTCAGATATTTGGCCACTGGTGAGTCCCAGAAAAGCCTTTCAACCGCGTATAAATGCTCACCAGCAAGTGTGCATTTTATAATAAAGGAAACAACAGTCGCGATTATCGAGGCTCTTAAAACAAAGGTTTTTAAGAAAATAAGTGCTACAGGTTTTCTAGACGTAGCAAATGGTTTCGGCGAACGGTGGAATTTTCCAAACTGCATTGGCGCTATAGATGGTAAACACGTTGCTATACAGGTAGTGGTTTACAACGTGGTGTTATAAATACAAATAAATAAATTAAATATGTTTTATTAACAGGCTCCAGCGTTTAGCGGATCAACCTTTTTTAATTACAAAAAGTTTTATTCAGTTGTGCTCATGGCAGTATGTGACCACGACTATAATTTTTTGATGTGCGACATAGGCGCCGCTGGAAGACAAAGCGACGGAGGCATTTTCCGAAACAGTCAATTTGGCAAAAAAATTTATTCAAATTCGTTACCGTAAGTTTAAGTAATTCCTTTATTATGAACAAATACTAAACATTATTTTGCTCTAGATTACCTCAGCCATCTGATTTATCAGATCGGATTAAAAGTGTGCCTTACGTTTTTGTTGCGGATGATGCATTTGGTCTGCATGAAAATATTTTGAAACCATATTCCAAAAGTCCCCTAACTGAAAAGCAGAAAATTTTTAATTACCGGCTTTCAAGAGCGCGCCGAATTATTGAAAATTGTTTCGGAATATTGGTGACAAAATGGAGAATATTCAGACAACCAATAATTGCAAACGTAAGGTTTTTTTTTATATGATTTTTGACCTTCAATAATTTTATTAATTTTACAGATTGACACCGCAGGAAAAATAATTGGCGCTTGCGTTTGTCTCCACAATTGGTTAAGGCAACATTCATATCCTACACCATATATTACACTGGGATTATTTGATACTAATATTGACGGCACACAATGCGATGGACTTTGGAGGAATGATGTAACGGACAACATGAGAGGACTCAAAACAAGATTTTATAATTCCACTAAGGTGGCCAAAGAAGTAAGGGAGAAATTTGCCGATTACTTCAATAACGAAGGCGCTGTTCCTTGGCAAATGAATAAAATTTAGTTGGTAAATAATTACTATTCTAAATTACAACATATTTATAATGTTTTATTTTTTTTCAATATAGAAAATTACAAAATGAGGAACTTTTGGTGGTTCATGCCTAATTAAAAGATAAGTATTTTTCCATAAAATTAATTTTTTGTATTTAGTGATTCATATTTTGGTTGTTTTATTTCTTTTTAGGTGACAACTTTGTCTCATCGTTCCTGAAATCAAGACAATTTTTGAAAATATTATTCAATTTTATTTTAAAAGACGTTTTTATGCCTAATGGAAGCAAACATTAATTTTTTTCAATTGCTTCCATATGTGCTTTTCCTCGACGCAAAAGATAAATTAACAAATAAAATTTTAAATTTTTATGTTTTATTTGAATTTATTTGTTTTTGTTTTATTTTATAAAATATTTCTGATATACGAAATTCCGCCTCATTTTGGTTTGCTTCGGTCAGGGATTTAAGCTGCAAAGCCACATAATCCCCAAAAACATCTCGCGATGTTTTTGAGGCTGGGGCTGGTGTTGGATGGGCATTTTGGTTAACCAGCAATTCGAGCGCTTGCTTTTTTTATATTTAAATGCTCTTGAGCCATATTGTGGTCCGATGACGTTTTTCCTAAAAATATAAATTTATAAGGTAAACATTAAATATTCAAGAAAACCGGCACAACTCAAAAAATAACAATGTTCATTTGCAATTACGTATATGTCATCCACTATTCCGCCAATTAAAAAACCCAATAAATTTTCTGCAATTTGATTTACTAATCAAATCGGAGAAAATTCATGCTGCTTTTTTGTGGGCGGGAAACTGGGTTACAGATAGGTAATTGAAAATAAACAAATCCATTTTTTGAGTTGTGCTGATTTTTTTAACACCATCGATTTTAATAAAATCAATTTTTAGCCTCTATTTGCTTGCTTTTTCGGGGTGGTACAGGGCTGTCTCTGAAGCTTTCGTTCGAATCCATATTCGATAAGGAAGTTGTTCTGAAATAAAGAAAAAATTCATGAAAATTATTTTTCATTGAAACATTTAAACCAGATTATTTTACTTACGGTCTAGGCTCGATGGTATCGTTTAAAAACGATAAAGCTTTAGCAAACTTATACGATTTACTATGTGGTTTTCCTGTTCCACTGGGCTCAGATTTCTTCGACCTGACGTAGCTCGATTTTACGCATTCCCATTTTTTTTTAAGATCGGCCAAATCATTGATTGTCATATCTAAATGAAATGGTTAAATGTTTTTAACTTATTGTTTTATTGTAAAAGGCGATACAACATACCGATTGAAACAGCAATTTCCTCCCATATCCTTTGCCTTATAATTTTATTTTTGTATTGAAGATCTTTAATGATGTTGCCTCACCGCTTCAATCAGATCCTCTAAAATTAAATCATAATAAAAATACACTATAACACAGTCAATTAAACAGAATGTACATACCTACCGGCAGGTCCCGCTCCTTTTCCTCTTCTGGAAAGAACATTTGACACTCTGGAAATAAAATTATTAAATCAGGGAAATTATCTGTTTTAATTTAAGCACTATAATTGTAGCTCATATTTACCATATTCAGTCGGGCTTACAGCATCTTCGGCCTGTACGGGTTGCCAATCAGGGTCCGAAAATAGGTATTCTTCATTGTAATTGCATTCAGTATCTGGAAAAAATACAATTTTTTAATCAAAACAAAATAACCTAACCTAAAATTTATTATGTTTAATTACCAATTCAATCCAAACTAAAAGCCGGCGAAGATACTCACTCATTTTTTAGTATGATTATTTTTTTAACTAAAATGATAAATATAAATATAAATAAAACAAATTCAAAACTTAAATGCTTACCATTCGACATTACTTTTTTTATTTTGTTTATTTTCTCCTATAAACATTTGACATCTGGTCATTGTATTGGTAATCATAACATACTATTCTTATGATTATGCATGTTTGTTACTATAAAATATCAAAAAATATACTCGGGTCGAGTATATTTTATAGTCAAATTTATTTTTATAGTAACATTAGTTGAAAAACAAAGAAAAAAAAAGAAAAAAAAGCCCAAAAAAATTTTGTTGGATTTTTTTTTTGTTCTTGTCTTACAAATGAAAATCGTAATATACTAATATCTTCATTTTTTGTTGGGAAAAAAATGTTGGTACGTCTAAATCGGCTATAAATGAGTTTAAACTTTTTGGTTAGTTGCGTGTGTTGCGTTGTTTATAAGCGTGTGACAGCGTTAATTTTTAAATATTTTAATGCAAACTTTTCATAAATTTTCGAAACTGGCAATTGGATATAATATTGATTCCTTAATTGGCGGGAGAGGCCTACTTAAATCAAATAACGATCATTTTACTTCCAAAATCCGTAATTATTGTAAAAAAAAATTATTAATGTTGATATGACTGTGGCCATTTTGACTATGAAGAGTAACTTGAAATGTTCCATTCTCTATATAGTAATTAATGAAAAGAACCCCTACAATGTTGGATTATTTGCAAACTATAAAAAGTAAGTAACTGTTTACGGCAGATTAATGAGATTCCATTAATTATTATTCAAATTTGTTTTGCAGATCTTGGGCATATTATTCTATGTGTATGCGAGTTCCCAAAATAGTTCAGCAAATTGTCGATGGATTAGTCCGTGATCGAGATGAGATTGCCCATAAATATGGCAAAGGATCGAAGGAAGAGCTTAAGAACATAATTAGAGCGGTGTGCCGATTAAAAATAGACATTCAACCGAATAAAGAATATCGAATGTTCGACTTACCCAACCTTGACAAAGAGGTATGGAATAATAGTTTATGTGAGCTAGGTGATAAAAATACATATTTCACATCTCCCTGGATTTTTGCCGATTGCTACATATATCGACGAATCAGAGAAATATTTCTAGAACAGTAAGTAAAGCTTTAAAGCTTACAATATCCTTTGTTAAGTCTAAATTTTGTTTTATCTTTTTCTCCGGAGAATAGACCGTCAGTGAAATTTTATGATTATTTTAAAAAGCAGAAGGATAAAGCTTTTTTATACCAATTCGGACTATGCAATTGGTTGCAAAACATGTTGATGAGCACCGCACCCTCTTGAAGAACAATCCAGAGGAGTTGGAACAATTTTTCACCACTTTAGTTAAACTCAATTTATGGAGTAATCAAATAGATCTCTCGATGTCAGATGGTCAACCAAAAAACGCGTCTCTTGATCCACTTGCTTCAGTTATCCTATTCGATAAGTCGATGTTGGTAAATGATATCGGCGAAATGTGGAAATGTTTGTCAGATCCGGCAATTAATCATAACTCAGCTAATATGGATTTTGTGTGCGATAATGCTGGTTATGAGCTATTCATGGATTTTTGTATTGGTGATTTCCTATTAGAAAATTGTCTAGCAAATTGTATACGTTTCCATGTTAAATTGGTTCCATTTTTTATATCAGACACAATGCCAGCCGACTTCTTAAGGACGATAACCAAATTGCGAACACATTCCGATAAGTATTTGGCCAAGCTTGGACAACGATGTTCAAATTATTTACAAGATGGCCGGTTTCAATTAATGAAAGAACACTTTTGGACAAATGGATATTGCTATAATCGGTTGAAAGAAATTGATAGTGCCCTGTACAATACACTAGGAGAAGCACACTTAATTATATTTAAAGGTGACGTGAACTATAGAAAGTTATTGGATATTCTTTGGGAACCATGTACACCTTTCGAGGTTACTCTTCGAGGCTTTCGTCCAAGTAATTTATGCAGTATACGTACGGTGAAGGCAGAACTAATATGCGGTTTAAAAGAGGGTGTTCAAGAGATAATGGATGCGAAAGATCCAAAATGGATGGTTACTGGTGAATATGGTGTGATTCATTTCACAGCAAAAGATAATATATGTGTAAACTAACAATATTCTTGTTCAAATATCAAAACACTAAAGTCCCGAAAATTGTATAAACTCTCTTTATGTCGAGAACTATGTCTGGAAAATTCAAAAAGAAGGACATGCGTCCCGAACTCTCAAGGATAAACTTGATAAAATATAAATGTACCTTTTGCTGACAGTCTGCTACATTTATATCATTCCTTCATCTTCATCTGAACCAACTTAATAACTTTTTTGATATTTACAAGTTGTCTTGCTCTTAGTGTGGTTTTCTGTTACTAGTTTCAATAGGTTTGAGAATTTCTTTGAATTTACTTGAAGATCGTAGCGCCGCATTGAAATTAAAGCTAAAGACGCTATTGCCTTCAACATTTTATGCTTTGAAAAATAATTACCTGCCCTTAAGATTCCTAACAACCATTGCACCATTAACTAAACAAATTAAATTCATGAACACTGAAATTTTGGGATTTATTGAAATAATGATAGCCAATAGATATACTCTGTTTTGTGATCCGGATGTATTTTCCTGAATTGAGAAATTTCGTTCAGTAAAATGGAATTTCAGAAATTTATTTCGAAGCTCCACTCTCTTTATAGAAATATAGGCTCTCTAGTTCCTATATCTTTTTGGGTTTAGCATTCTTTCTATTAAAATGTATCTTATATTCTTTTTTACAACCTCAGTTGTAAATCGACAATCTATTTTCAAAAATTAGGTTGGAATGGAAACTAGAATACAGTAAATTCATAGGATGGGTCCAATCGGAATTCAGAGACAGGCCAATCTCCAATTAGGCTCTTAAACCGAGGTTTTACTGTAATATATTATTGATATGCCGCTATATATAGTTAAACGAGTATATAAAAAAAATCGAAAAAGGGAAATCCCGTGATTTCCCGGTCACACTTCTCATACAGAAAACGAGATCCGAGAATTCCTTCTGAGTATCCCTAAATTTGCTACGCGGGTTTTAGCCAAAAGACTTCTAAACTAACGAAATTGTAAACCGGGAAATACCGGAAAATCCTGGAATCCCGTGGCTCCGTTTGAGAAATCCTAGAGTATTTTAGTTACCTTGACCTTTAAACTAAAGCGATAATCTTTTCAGCACACAGTCCACAGTAATTTACACAGTTCGTACTTACTACATAATAAATTTAGTAAAATTATTCTTACTTTTTTCCACTGTGAAACAATCTTGTTTGGACTAATGGCATTCAATATGCGTTGAATTCGCTCCGCACGCTTTATGTGCATTAAGCATCTCGCGCGACTGAAGGTTTATTTATATATTCCAAGCTATTTTTAATAAGTGTTATTAATAGTCTATTTGGCTGAAGATCCATTTTTTATTTGTAAGTATGTAAGGTAATCATAACAAATATTTGAATCTAGAATCTAAAAAAAATAAATAAATAAATAAAAGTAAAATAAGAGAAATGAATCTTAACGGCGAAAAACTCCAATAAAGTAATTTTCTTTTTGATGTTTTGGTTAAAAACTGCTCGCCCTACTTGTTAGCATATGTACTTACTTACAAGATCGAAATAAAAAGAGAACGGGTGTACACTCGCATAGTGCAAGATCGCTATTTCTCACTTTTTGCCAAAAGTTTCCCAAAAATGGCCACCCGCTCGTTTTTTTATTTAAATTAGTCCAAGAAAATCACTGGTGACTTTCTAGAATAATACGTCATTACAGCCGAAAATTTATATTGCATTATATTAAAGTAACTGGAGACATTTATCGGTGAATTTCAAGAATATGGGCCGTGCTATGAATTTATTGTATCCTAGTTTCCATTCCAGCCTACTTTTTAGAAATATATTATCAGTTTACCATGGAGGTTGTGAAAAAGAATATAAGAAACATTTTAATCGAAATAATGGTAAAGACAAGGAGATATAGGAACTAGAGAGCCTATATTACTATAAAAAGAGTAGTTCGGCTGTGATCGGTCTACAGAGCTATACAACTACCCAGTAGGAAACTTGTCAACATGCATGTGAATTAAATTTGTGCGAAAAACACACGTTCCTGGTTTTAACCTTATTTTTTTCATGAGTATGAAAAAGAAAATGACCAATTTATGACAAGTCATATTGAATTCTCAGATGAGAAGTCGCCTAATTTTCCATGATGTACGACAAGTATGAGACATGTCATAATATGTATTTCTTCTTTCATGACGAAGTCCTTAACGAAACATGTACGACAAGTCTACGATCATTTTCTTTATAATACGCAGTAATAAGAAAAGAAAACAAACGAAACATTGTTGCTCTGTTGTCTGGCTTTTGTTCCATTGCATCTCAATTATTTGTAATTGCAGTACCATTAGTTCTTGTAAATGTGTTCTAAAGCAAACACCTAAAATAAGACCCATTGTAATATGGCACCCGTTCGTGAGGCGGTTAAAGTCGTCATGTTGTATCAGGAAGATTATACTCAAGTACAAATCGTACGAAAATTAGGAGTGAACCAGTCTTCGGCTTCACGAATACTTAAGCGATATCGTGAGACCGGAGAGTATAAAAGAAAGCCCGGACAAGGACGTAAAAGGTGCACAACCGAGCATGACGACCGATTTTTAAAAATTAATTCGTTACGTGATCGAAAGCGTACTTCTACTAAACTAAAAAATGAGTTACTTAGTGCGCGCCAAGTAATGTTAGTGCCAGAACAATTAGACGAAGATTAAAAGAAGCGAACCTAACTCCAAAACGGCCCGTAAAAGTTCCACAGCTTCTTCTCCGCCACAAATCTAGCCGTTTAGAATTTGCTCATTCTCATGCAAATTAGGGAACTGATCAATGGGCCACTGTTCTCTATTCAAATGAGACCAGAATCCAATTATGGAAACCAGATGGACGTAATCATGTATACAGAAGACCTTGAGAACGCTACCCACCGTGTAACATGGTGCAAACTGTAAGCTTTGGTGGAGGTTCAATAATGTTTTGGGGTGGAATCAGTTGAAAGGGCCGTAAGAAGCTGGTGGGGATTGGTTTGAGGATGACTGCAGACTGGTATGTTCGGAACATTCTTGACGGTCACGTTTTGCCATATGTGGGCTTCATATTCTATGACAGTTTTGTGTTAATGCATGATAACGCTCCAGTCCACGTAGCTGCAACGGTACGACAATATCTCAAAGATATCGGCACTCGTGCACTTAAGTGGCCACCAATGAGTCCCGATCTTAATCCGGACGATCAAGTATAGGACATTCTAAAACGCCGCATTAGAGCTAGAAATCCCGCACCAGATTCGTTAGCAGGCTGAAAGTTGCAACCGAAGAAGAGTGGAATCTCATCCCGCAAGAAATGATACAAAGCCTTCTACTTAGTATGCCCAGAAGGATGGAAGCTGTAATAAGTGCATAAGTGCAAAATAACTTTGCTGTAATGTCAGTCATTTTAACTGTTTCAAACCGTGTATTGCATTTTGTGAAGTTCGATATATGAGCAACAACCTGTCCCGAAAATAAAGTTTCCTTATGCTTGTGCGGACAGACCAATACTTGCATAAATATTGTGGCTGCCAATGAATAAGAATTTTCTTGAATCTTGACTTTGTAGATATACCAAAAAAAAAATTAGAACATACTTTTTTTTGAACGTGAGAAAGTCATTTCTTGTGACTCAGGATTTTTTACATGAAATTACCTGCATTAGTCGTTGCTTTGAATAAAATAAATATCTGAAAATACATTTTACTGACCGAAACTTCTGAATTCAGGGAAATACATCCGGATTACAAAACAGAGTAGGACTACTGGCCCATTTATTATTATTTCAATAAATCCCAAAATTTCAGTGTTCAATGAATTTAATTTATTTAATGGTTGTTAGGAATCTTAAGGGCGGGTAATTATTTTTTAAAGTATACAATGTTGAAGGTAATAGCGCCTTTAGTGTTAATTCCAAGCGAGGCTATGGTTAAAACTAGTAACAGGAAGACACACTAAGAACAAGACGACTTGTAAATATCCAGAATGTCATTAAGGTTTACCATTGAGAGTTCGGGACACACTTGCTTCTTTTTGAATTTTCCAGACAAAGTTCTCGAACTAAAGAGAGTTTATACAATTTTCGAAACTCTATAGTGTTTTGATATTTGAACAAGAATATTGTTAGTTTACACATTTATTATCTTTTGCTGCGAAATGAATCACACCATATTCACCAGTAACCATCCATTTTGGATCTTTCGCATCCATTATCTCTTGAACACCCTCTTTTAAACCGCATATTAGTTCTGCCTTTACCGTACGTATACTGCATAAATTACTTGGACGAAAGCCTCGAAGTGTAACCTCGAAAGGTGTACATGGTTCCCAATGAATATCTAATAACTTTCTATAGTTCACGTCACCTTTAAATATAATTAAGTGTGCTTCTCCTAGTGTATTGTACAAGGCACCATCAACTTCTTTCAACCGATTATAGCAATATCCATTTGTCCAAAAGTGTTCTTTCATTAATTGAAACCGGCCATCTTGTAAATAATTTGAACACCGTTGTCCAAGTTTGGCCAAATACTTGTCGGAATGTGTTCGCAATTTGGTTAACGTCCATAAAAAGTCGGCTGGCATTGTGTCTGATATAAAAAATGGAACCAATTTAACATGGAAACGTATACAATTTGCTAGACAATTTTCTAATAGGAAATCACCAATACAAAAATCCATGAACAGCTCATAACCAGCATTATCACACACAAAATCCACAATAGTTGTGTTACGATTAATTGCCGGATCTGATATACATTTCCATATTTCGCCGATATCATTCACTATTATCGACTTATCGAATAGAATAACTGAGGCAAGTGGATCTTGAGATGCATTTTGCTGTTGTCCATCAGATATCGAGAGATCCATTTGATTACTCCATAAATTGAGTTTAACTAAAGTGGTGAAAAATTGTTCCAACCCCTCTGGATTGTTCTTCAAGAGGGTGCGGTGCTCATCAACATGTTTTGCAACCAATTGCATAGTACCGAATTGGGATAAAAGAGCTTTATCCTTCTGCTTTTTAAAATAATCATAAAATTTCACTGACGGCCTATTCTCCGGAGTAAGATAAAACCAAATTTAGGTATTAACAAAGGATATTGTAAGCTTTACTTACTGTTCTAGAAATATTTCTCTGATTCGTCGATATATATAGCATTCGGTCAAAATCCAGGGAGATGTGAAATATGTATTTTTATCACCTAGCTCACATAAACTATTATTCCATACCTCTTTATCAGGGTTGGGTAAGTCGAACATTCGGTATTCTTTATTCGTTTGAATGTCTATTTTTAGTCGGCACACCGCTCTAATTATGTTCTTAAGCTCTTCCTTCGATCCGTTGCCATATTTATGGACAATCTCATCTCGGTCACGGACTATTCCATCGACAATTTGCTGAACTATTCTGGGAACTCGTACACACATCGAATAATATGCCCAAGATCTGCAAAAATAAATTTGAATAATAATTAATGGAATCTCAATCGGTCGTATACAGTTACTTACTTTTTATAATTTGCAAATAATCCAACATTGTAGGGGTTCTTTTCATTAATTACTATATTAGAGAATGGAACATTTCAAGTTATTCTTGATAGTCAAAATGGCCGCAGTCGTATCAACATTAATAAATTTACTTACAATAATTACGGATTTTGGAAGTAAAATGGTCATTATTTGTTTTAAGTAGACATCTCCCGCCAATGAAGGAATCAATATTATATCCAATTGCCAGTTTCGAAATTTTATGAAAAGTTTGCATTAAAATATTTAAAATTTAACGCTGTCGCACGCTTATATTTGCTTCGGACGATTTGACAACTAAACAAAATCGTCTTCTATTGGTTTATTTTAAAGGTATATAATTTTGTTTGCAACCAGGCATCGTGGCAAATCTTAGCATTTCCAAAATGAAATTACAATAATTTTATTCATGGCATGCTTTGAACACCTGAAAAAATTACTGTCGAAGCTAGTAATTACACTATGCTCCTGACAGCTCACCGGATTTTACATTTTGGTTTTCTCTGACTAAATAAATCTTCAATGTTAATAAAGGTAAATAAAAAATACTTACTTTCTTTTTAGGCATCTTACGCTTCGGGAGCCGTTGTACTATCTCAAAATTCCCATCTGGGCATAAGATGGTAAATGAGCTTGTTTTACAAGTGAATCTAGGTTTAAACTTAACTGGGCCGGATGATCAAAGAGATTCGCTTGATTCATCTAACAGTTAAGCCATACGTGATCAGTAAAGATTGTGAACTCAAAGCAGCCCTCTATATAATAACATCATTTCTGAACACAAAAAACAGTCAAATACAATTCTAGCTCCAAAATTAGAACAGTTGTAGCAAATAGCGAAGCGTCATTCTAGACTAATTTAGCTTTATGTTTCAGAAGGCGCTTTAAAGACAATGTGGCAATTGGCAAAGGAGAATTGATACCAGTCACTCCAAATATTCCCTGCGCTAGATGATGAATTGGTTTGTGCTAGACGGTTAACTAGAGATAATTCTAGAGATAAATACAAAACCTATTATTTTTTAGTTCATGAATTTTCAAACGAATATATCAAACTGGATATCGCATTAAATTTAATTCGAACATTCGGGACACTCCTATCCTATGTCATCCCCGGTTTTACTGTAGCTATATTATGAAATTAACTTAAAAATAAACTAATTTGGACATGACACAAGTCTTCGATGTCCTATTTCCTGACGATAAATCATATTTCTTTTGGATATGTGCTTAACATTCCTAGTACCCCATACCCAAGAAGGTTGAGTGTTACGAAATAATTAGTTAAGTCACTATATGATTAGTAGCCTCGATCAGCGACGAGCTCCGAATTAACCTTGATATGTTCTAATTTAAAAAAAAACATTGACAGGATTTGGTAAGAACAAAAATTCTACTTTACGTTAATAAGTACATAGTTTGGGGTCAGATTCCAAGAAACCATATCGGAACAATTTACGGACCACAGAGAAGTAATACAAATTCTCGATGTCTCTACAGAATAACATATAACTGAATTTAGGGGTATATCCTCAATTCGGTGGCCAGCGTGTTAACTAGGTAAGTTAACACCATTATTGTGTTTACTATTGGTAATGGAATTTGTGCTTATTTCCATCACCGACACTTGTGTGGATAAACCATCAAATTTAGTTTTGACCGCACAGAATAGCCGTATTAATGATCCCCTTTGAAATAGAGGGATTTAATGTGCTTCTTGTTATTCCGGAAGAAAATAAATATGATTGTTAGTATTTCATTTAAATGTATGTATATTCTATTCTGATTGAATCGCTGAGTTTTTTTTTGTGACAAGCTGGGCACTCAGGAGGTAAACCTAATTCGAGTAATGTCACAGTGTGTTTAGGATTAAATTTACTATAAACACTGTATGAATAGTTTCTAATTAGCAAATTCAAATTAGTTTTATAAAAGGATGGTAGTAAGCACTACGTATATCATTAAATTAGTGACGTGCTCAATCAAATGATATAAAACAAATTACAAATGTTTGCAATAAAATTACAAAACAATTAAAATAGTGAACGGTACTCGAACTCTTTATTATATCAGTTTCTTTTGACGTGGCGTAGACTTTTGGCGTCGGCTTTAAGGTCGTCCTAAGTATACCAAACAGCGGATTTAAACCGCATAAGAAAAATTCCATTGATTGATTGATTGATTGTAATGTACGACCAAGCCTAGACCTCTCACAGATGATGCCGGGCTCACCGTACACCCATTACATATAACACATAAGGAAGGATAGGAAAGAAATTGTTACTAAGGATGGAATCGACCCGATTACAGACACCTTTGTAGTTAATATCTAGCTATTTTAGTACAATTTAACTACGACAGAACTTAACTACGTGATTTTTACGAAATTTCGCTATATGAAACTTCGTATATCGAAGATTTTTCGTTAACGAATTGATTCGTTAAGCGACAGATTGGTGTATAAAGAATAAATAACTAGTTAAATGTTCCATATTAATCAGGTATACCATCCTATCCTTTAAAGCGAGGCTGCATAAAAGTAGAACAAGCAGAGCTGGTGAACTGATATTTATATTTCATTTATTTTTGGTATTTGTGGTGCAATCTGAATTAGAGTCGTTAAAGCCTTACTTCAAAACCATTTCTTCTTTTGTGTTGACAATTCTGACAGGTTGACCGGCATTTCTCAGCACCAACCTTAATGGTTCGACCGCGGCTGGATTTGCTGGGACTAACGTATTATCATAATTTTAAGGACATAGGAGAGGGTTAAATTGTTACGAGAAGTTATTATAGTTCACACACCCGATCAGTTACTTTTTGGTGTGAGGGTTGATATACCAAGGAAAAGTTAATTATTTTAGCAGTTTTGGAAATTTCTACCCATAGATCAATATATTTAGCAATTTTGGAAATGGGATGTTTGTTCCTTTTGTACGCAAATTAACTGTAAAACCAAACAAATATTTTAAAAAAATTTCGTTTATTACGGCAAGCTATTTATTTCTTCTTCCTCTGGATTCTCAAATAGGTCGCTGGAGTCGGTCAGTTGATTGTTTATCGTAGTAGCTTAAATCATGTTTAAGTGAATCATGGAGTACCTTAATACGGTGTCCCAAATATTTGATTCAGTGAATCTTAACCCGTTTGGTAATGGTTCTTTCTTTCAATAATTCTCTGACCTTTTGTCAATTTCGTTTATGTGTACTAAATTCAGTCAATTTCTTCAAGAAGAATAGCTCATTTTGCCTGAATTGGCGACGGTTTGCGGAAGTGAGAGCTGCAGTTTTTAACCCATAAGTTATCATGGGAACTATTGTTGTGTTGTACATAGTGAAAGCAGTTTGGAATGGTATTTTATTTTTATGTATGAAGAGCTGCATGCATCTGCTTGACGAGTCCAAGTGCTTGATAGCATCTGTCCCGTATGGTGAGAGGTCGGCTTAGTTCCGAGGTCAACTGTGCATTTTTGTGGATAAATTTTTAATCCGGCTATTTCCAGGTTCTCCATTAATTCCCGGAGAATGGGTTCGATATTATTGTTGTTACGTGATATGAGGACGATGTCATCAGCATAAGCAAAAATTAGGTGTAATTGTAGGTTCTCGCGCTGTTCCAATTTTAGTTCTGGAAACTGTTCAGAACCCGTCACTAATACTTCATTGAGTATGAAATTGAATAACCGAGGGGAGATTGGACATCCTCGCTTCACTCCTTTATTTTTATTGATTGTTGTTTTGGTCGCTTTGAACCACTTAGTTGAAGTGCGCTCCCACAAGCATGTTTTAATTAAGCGGGTTAGTAAGTAATGAGGTGCATATTATTGTAAATACTCCGCGATCACATTTAGGATTACATTATCGAATGATTTTGCTAGATCGAGGGAGAGGACACTCACTCGATGACCAGCCTGCCATTCCTCGTCCAGTACGGGACGTATGGAAAATATGTGGACTTCTGTGGATCGATTAGCCATAAAAGCAGCTTGATATGAGGGCGTTAATTTCAAGTGTTCGTGATGTCATCAGTGGTGGGTGGAGGCCTCATTGGGAAATAATCCTACTCTTGGATTAGCTATGGCCTGATAGCTACCCTCAGATTTTACTAATTCGTTTGGCCAGGAGGAAACTGGATGTGCTCTTTCCTCTCTTAAATAGTTTAAAAATGAGTAAGGTTTGCGCAGGCGATCAGATGGGTTGTGGCGTGAGAGGTTCTGGAAATGCTCTGGCATGCTTGACCATTGTAACTTGAGATAGTATTATTGAAGTTTAGCCTGTTGTTCTTCAAGTTTGTTTGGGCGATCAACTCTTTGAGATGGAATTTTTTATGTTTTAGAGCGCTTTTGTACGATTGGTCAGGGGAGCCCTTGATGTTAGAGAGTGGGCAGCAATTTTAATGATTTCCACAATCAGCTGCCACTGGTTTGTGGTTTTGTCTTCATAGTGAGCTTCGTCGCAGGTGCTCGTTAACAGTGTTTAATACTCATTTCGGCAAATTTAAGGAACTGTAGTGGTGTGGTGAAAGGCAAGCTGAGGCGAATTTTTCCTTTATGTTTGTTGCATTCATTTATGGAACACATCACCTTTTAGGGATTTGACATAGATTTGCTGGTTGTGGATCCGGGTTGGAATGTGGTCCACTTGGTAGTAGGTTCGACCATATGTCCTGGTGATCGCAGTTCTTCGCCGACCATTGGTGGAATAAATATTTAATTGTGCCAATTGGGTTAGCAGCTCTAAAGCGATTCCATTCTCGTTGGAAGTGTTATGGATCAAATTGGAGCCAATGCTTTTCCCTGCCGAATGACTTTCGATCCAATATGGACATTGAATGTGCGGTTAATTATGGAATCTAATGTTGAAATTATTTTCGCAGCTAGCCGACGATTGAACTGTGTTATTTGTGACGGTACATACACTGAGATGAAATAAACCTCTTCAAGGGTTGGAATTTTCCCAGTGACAGTAATGATGGCTCCAAAGTAATTTTTGATTTTTGTGACTTGTATCTGTGTACTTTTGCTGATTCATATATAGCCACTCCCCTATTTCTGGTGTGGCACTCTTTGGCGAGATACCAGGTGTAATTTCCGGTTGAACATGCCCCTGTGCCAATGTTTGTTTCCTGAACAAAGCAAATACCAATTTAATTTTAATTTAAAACTTGGTCCTTTGCCTCACGTTTCTGTGTGTTGTTGATTCCACGTGCATTCTAGATGCCAAAGTAGAAGGAAGAGTCTATCTTTAGAGGTGCAGGTTGAGCCGGTGGTGGTTCCTCCCTGAGGACAAATAGATTGCTGGTGGGTATAATGTTGCTATATACATTTTCGGTGATGTCCATCCGATAGGCATTCTGTGCTACCAGAGAGGCTACGGGCAACCCTTCTTGATGTGGCATAACGCTGTCCTAGTGCATCCGAGTGTATTAAATATTAATCTCCTAGAGGAAATTTTTATTGTTCGGGGAGAAACTAGTACGATTCTGAGGGCCTTTGAAGTGTACAGTAATTTTGATTTCTCTCAAGTTGGCTGTTCCGGATAATTCTGCGCCTCCCCAGAACCCGTCTTGTTGTAAGTCGGATAGGTATTTTTGTATTAATAGCCCTTTCGTTAGTTTCGATGTTATCTTTGAACTATACAGTTGGTGACACAAATTTGTCCAAATTAGAGCCATTTTGTATAAATTTGGCTACGGAAACCGTAATTGTCCTATTGAGCATGATTGTTGAGGATACTTAAGATATAGTTGATGTAAAATGGCACTGAACAAACAGTTGCCATCACCTGGGAACTCCTTCCATTGAAATTTGAAATCCAATCCTCCTTCCAAACATAATTCTTTTGTTTTCCATATAAAATATATTGAATCTGCTGAAAATTGTTCATCAGAAAATGGTCGTAAGCTCGCACTCAAACAACGGAATTTTACTCGAAAGGGAAATTTGTTTACGCAATATTCTACGAGCCTGCTGACATTTCATCAGAATACCCTCGTTAACTCACACTCAACCAAGTAATTTTCTTTTCGTCGTACAATATGGCGATTTCGGGAATTTATTTTAAATCGTTCAACCGTAGAACGAACTCATCCTCCAGTATTAATGCAATATATGCAAATGGTCTTAATTCGTCTTGTCAGTCTCGTTTGGTGTTGTTCGCACAGGTTCCTCATCGAGTTCAAGGTCGTCCACTTAGCATTGATGGTTTTTTCCCTTTTCACTTAAAACTTCCGACGTCCAAGACACTTCTTTTTCTCGCTTACATCAAGTCCCCAGTCTCATTTGGTGTTGTTCACACAGGTTCCTCATCGAGTTCCAGGCCGTCCACTTATCATTGATGGTTTTTTCCATTTTCACCCAAGACCCTCCTTTTCCTCGCCTTCGGCACACCACCCATTTCATCACAGTCTGCTTCACTTGTCTCCCTCACCCTCTCAGCCCCCTCATGCGTTTGTTTTCTATTTTAGCTTTTGGGCCGACCAACAATATCTTTTTTCTTCCTTAATTAGGCTACGACCAAACAAGAGAAAGGTGATAAAGGAAGGAGCCAAATTAAACCGTCACTACACTTCCAAAATATTGTTCCAGGTATCCAATCCTGGAACTAACATATCTATAATTTAATATTTAAATTTTTTTTTTTAATTTTTTATTATAAATTTAGTTTTCCTAAGCCCTAAATAAAACAGGTCGATTTTTTTCAAAGGCTACTTCTCGTGTCGCCATAAGAAAAATTCCATCCATTTTGAAAAATTCGGTTTACATTGTTTAAGCTTGAATTGGTTTCACGAATCTTTCATTTAAAAAAAAAAAAACACGGTCGACCATTTTAATGATTCTGATTAAGAATGTATTTCTATATTACCCGTTACCCCACTAATGTACGGAATTTCACATTTTGTACTAGGCGCATACAAACATTAGGCTTTTCAATTTATTTGTTGGGTGGTTATACTCAGCCGACCTAAAAACGTGTTAACACTTTAGTAATTGGGATATCTGTATGGCTTGGCAACGTAAACACAGCTGCACTTTATGCATAAAAATCTAATTGAAAATCGTATTAACAAAATTATTTACAATTTGACGTGAGACGAATTTTTAAAACGCAAACCAGTAGTAGCAACGTTATACAGATATTCCATTATGGTGATAAATATGCAAATTAGTCTACATTAAAGTCTTAATCACTAACGAAAATATTGTTTATATCATTTCGTTAATTGACATTATGCATAATTTATCTATTAGTTAGTTGTGATTTAATTTAAATTAGCAAAGTATAAACAATAATCATCAGTAGTCGATTAAACTAACCAAATTTGTATCAAAATTTTGCCGATCGAATCAATTATGTGTGGTTATTACCAAATATTGTTTACTAATTAGTAATTAGTATCTAAATAACAAGTTACATTCAAAACAAATTTGTTATGGCTTAATTAAGTTGATACATAGCTATATACACACAAATCACTTCGTAGAATAACACTGGTTGGATATATAGTTTGTACCGTCAAAACAACCTTTATATAAAGGCGATCGTTCAATAAAAAATTAAAATTTAAAAATTAAAAGTAAAAATTATTCGATTATAAATCAGAATTATTTAAATTATTTTAATAGAAATAAATTATAATTCCGGTTCCACCTTTATACAAAACAAAAATCCAATACATTTTCTTATCAAATCGAAGGATAAGAATTTTTTTTTTGTGAAGTGAATGAAGATATCATGCTGGAACATCATAAATTAAATGATTATAAATAAAAATTAAAATTTCTACTTTTATTTTTTAAAATTATTAAAATTCGAAATTTTATTTATTTATTTTCTATGCGTTGATTAATTTTTTTGTGGTTTTTTATTTATTTATCTAAAGTAATAAATCTTAGTTTTGTAACTTGATTTTATTTAAAATAGTTTTATCCATAACATGTTACAGTAACGTTATAATATGGGTAAGAGAAAATCATTAATCAATTAGTCATGCTAATTCTATCGTATAGAAGATGTTAATGCAATCAAACGACAATATAAAGCTGGCGGTAATATAGAGATTTATTCTAGAGGGCAACAGCTTTGGTTATGTTTTGTTTTGCTTAATAATGAGATTTCGGCGATACTTTTGTGCTCAATACTCAAAAACAACAAAAAATCTAGCACAGTTTACTACAGGTTGTGAAATCTTTATAACGAGTACTAAAGTAAATTTTAATATTATATTACGTTATAGCCTTGTCAGCAGAGATTCGATCTCTGGGACCCTTCTTGCAAATTTCGAGGATTCACTTGATGATTTGTAATGTAATTACTTTTAGGTACAAAGTAATTACTTTTCCGGCTCGCACTATTTGATGGGTAATTCTAATTACCTTTACGTACAACGTAATTACTTTGGTTGTATCCTTGACTGTACTCAAAATACAGGCTTGTTGTAGATATATACACGAGTAAATATATTTTTTATTTTAATTCACGTATATTTATTCTATATATTTTTTTTTGGTTAGGAATCCTTTCTGATGCTTACAGAGCAAAATATCGTTTCTTAATAATAATTTATATAATGCAAAAAATGATTTTACGGAAAATTCACAAAATTATGGAAAGTACATCTGGTGACAAATATTATAAATTTATTTGAGCAATATACAATTTTAGTACAAGTTTTGAACGTGTAACATCATATCTAATATAATATTCCACGCCTTGTATACAAATTGGTACTGTCAAAACAAAAGTAAACAAATTAAATTGGTGGTAAGTTAGATGATTCTATATAAAACTAAATTTAAACTAACTATTATTTTTACAATTTCAGCTAACAAATTATAGGAACAAAGAAGCGTCTGATGTACAATTAATTCAGATAAGTATAAATGTAAATTACATATACGATCAAATGATTCTTTGTGTGTTCTCTTTTAATTTTTAGGTTACAATCCTAGATGTCAAAATTGCATTGGAATTCAAGTTGTAATGCAACAATTTTACTGCTGATCATCAATCGAACGTTGTTGATGCAATAATTAATTAAATCGTTTGGTGGTACCAAACATTCCGCCGACCTTGAACTACTTAGTTCAAAGTAAAGGTAATAAGACGAGCTTTACGATTGGTCGTTTGATTATGCCCGCCTTAGTACGAAGAGTGACTACACGGACAACTCCATTCTTCCCGGGATGAGTTTCAATAATTCTTCCGAGTGGCCAATTTGCTGGTGATACATTTTCATCTCGAATGATTACGACGTCGTCAACTTGCAGGTTGTTATGTTTGTGCTGCCATTTCGATCGGTTGTGTAGAGTGGTTAGATACTCGTTATGCCACCGAGCCCAAAAGTGCTTCATCAGGTTCTGGATGAGCTGCCATCGTGATAGCCGATTTTGATGTATAGGCTTATAGTCTGGTTCGGGCATCATCGTTAACGGTTGTCCGATCAAGAAGTGTGCCGGTGTTAACGCATCTTCTTGTTGTGGTGATAATAAACAGAGCGGTCTCGAGTTTAAGATTGCTTCAACTTGTGTCAGGAACGTGGACATTTCTTCGAAATTTAGCAAGGTGGTGCCAAGTACTCTTCGGACGTGGTATTTAGTAGATTTAACTGCGGCCTCCCAGAGGCCACCGAAATGCGGAGCAGCTGGTGGGATGCAATGCCAGGTTGTATTGTAATCTAATAAAAAATTAGAGATTAATTGATTATGTCTTTTAGATTTATTTAATTTTTGGATTTCAGCAAAGGTATTTTTGGCCCCAATGAAATTGGTGCCATTATCGCTAAATATGTCAGCCGTCACGCCTCTCCTAGACATGAAGCGTTTAAGGGATGCGATAAACGCGTCGGTGGTCAGATCGCTCACTAATTCGATGTGAACGGCTTTGCTACTTAAACATACAAAAATTGCGATGTATGCTTTATGTGATACAGCTTTCCTGCCCGTCATTGATTTTAACCATATGGGCCCGGCATAATCGACTCCTGTCTGGTAGAATGCGTATTTAAAGTTGACCCGTTCTGGTGGTAATTCGCCCATTAGTTGAGTTTGCTTCGTAGCCTTATAACGTGTGCAAGGGATGCACTTATGAATGTGTTGACGTACTAGGACTTTTGTCGTATAGTAGTTATCATGACGGATTGCGGTGCGTGTAAGTATTTTAGGTGTGTCTCATTAATTACTAAGTCGGTTATAATATGATTCGCAGGTAATATTATTGGAAATTTCACCCCGTATGGTACGTTGGCATTTTGGATTCGGCTGCCTACCCTCAACAAACCAACTTGGTCGATAAATGGATTTAATGGGAGTAACTTGCTAGACGATGGTATTCGTTTCATATGCCCCAATAGTTCGTATTCTCGCATGAAGGCGATATATTCTTCTCGTAGCTTCGGATCCCGCTGTAGTCGATCCTTCATTGCAAAAAATCACCTTAGTGCCTTATTATATGAATTTCCTAGTTCGCATTTGGTAGGTTTAAATGGAAGGTGGACTATGAACCTCCCATCCGGTGCGCGGGTGTGAAACTCCTCAAAATGCTTCTCACACAGTTCTTCATCGTTGGTTAAAGTATTGGCTGATGCTACCTCTTCGGTTTCCCAGAATCGTTGTAACAATTGGTTGATATCGATCTCTGATATTAGACTAATGGTTGAGGTGCCTTGAACTTGATCTGAATACAGATTACCGGCAATGACCCAGCCAAAAATACTATTTTGCGCGATTGGTAATCCTTTGTTCCCGTATATTTTGCCATCCTGGATGATATCGAAAAAATGGTTGGACCCGATTAAAATATCAATGCTACTGGTCTCATTGAAATGTGGATCCGCAAGTTCTAGGGACTTCAGATGGGTCCAACTAGATGGACAAAAACTACTTGATGGTAACGGCATGGCGACTTTTGGCAATATGAATGCATTGACGTAAATATTCAAATCTGGATTGCACCGGGAATAAATATTCATGCGGATACTTCCACGGGAAGTTCCGGCTGATAACGCGCCAACTCCAAGAATTTTAACATTAGCTCGTTCGGTAGGTAAACCCAGACGTTTGACACAGGCTGAAGTTATGAACGACGCTTCGGATCCGGAATCCAATAATATACGACAACAGTGCAACTGTCCTGCTTTATCTTTCACATGGACCAGTGCGGTTGGTAACAGCGATCGACATCGAATGATTTCTGGTGTGGTAGGTACGATCGCTTCACAACTATTGGTAAGGTGTTGTCGATACTGGTTGTCTAATGGTAATTTATGGTTCAGCTGCAACTCATTGGTATTGGATGGTATGTTGATTGCAGCATGGTTTGTAATGGTTGGTGCTTTAATTGGAGTTGGGTTGGTGGGTAAAGGGTTTGTTGATTGTCGATTGGTTGGTTGAGTGTTGATTGAAGATACATTGTTGATTGGTGGAAGGTGGTTTGGATTTAGATTCAACTTTGGCATATTTTCAATTAATGGTGTATTGGTTGTATCTATTGGGTTGTTGAGTGATGAACTCGGTTTAAGTACAGAGGTATGTATTGGGGGTGGGCTTATTGGCGAATTGGTTTTGGTCGATGATAAACTATTGGTAAGTACCGAAACGTACGCGGTATGTGCTGACTGAACGACAGTATGTGATTGTGATTCTCCTTGGTTTGGTTTTGATATATTCGGCAAATGAAGTAAACTATTGTGACGTTTGCGACATAATTGACAGGAACGTTTTGATCGACAAGCTTGTACGGCATGAGTGTCACTTAGGCAATTGTAACATCGAGAACTTTGATTTATAAACTTTCTCCTCTCCGTGATGCCCATTTGCTTGAACTGGTCACATTGGTATAATAAATGTTCGGTATTACACAATGGACATTTTAACTTGGATGTGGTGGCGGTGTATGAGTTTCTTACACTTGAAGCGAATCGCGTTACGGGTTTGGTTATGGTTTCTCTAACTCCTTCGAGTGTATCAGCTCTGGTTTGAAGGCAATCCATTAGGTGTTGCAGCGTCCGGTGTTCTATTTTCGATGACTCGTGCTGCCAGAACTGCCTACTATCATCATCCAACTTATTTACCACTATATATATTAACCAAGGATCACGTAAATCTCCCTGGGTGCCAATGGCCTTAAGACCTCGTAGAATTTCCTCGCTGGTATCGGCTAGCTTGCGAATCGCGCTCGCGTTAACCCGCGTGATAGCTGGTTGCTTTAAAAATGTGTCAATGGAATTACTTATTGTGACCTTCTTCTTATCATACCGTTTAACAAGAATCTGGTAGGCTTCGATATAATTCGCGTCCGTTATATTTAAATGTTTAATAAGGCCTAATGGTTCTCCCTTAAGTAAACCTTTTAAATGCTGAAGTTTCTGGGCTGCGGACAACATGACCTTATCATGAACTGAACTATTAAATAGGTCAAAAAAGCTTTGCCAATTTCGAAAGTCCCCCTCAAACATGGGTATATTTAATCGTGGTAGCTTGGTTTCATTTGAACCCGAATGGCCTTGACATATGCTGTTGTTACGCGGTACCGTGGTATTTAACGGGATGGTGGCATGAAAACGTCGAATTGCAGCGTTTAATAGTGCGACCGCGTGGTAATAACTTCCATCGAATTCGTCTGACAGCGAACTCAATTCTGAATCTAATTCGAACATTTTATCCTCAATGTTTGTGAATTCAGTCGACAAAACATTTGTTTTATCTAATCGAACCGTAATGTCTTCCAATCTTGTATCAGCATCAATAGACTCTGCGAATGTAACAATTTTGGTCATTTGACCTTTCACTATTGCGCGCCGCTTCTTAAGAACTTCCATTGTGCGGTAAATCACTTAACTAATCAACCGGTATGGATACCCAAACGTTAGATACGATCGAACGACTATAACCTTCTAATGGTAATGTGGTACTTAAACTGTTATCTTAACTGGTACGTATTCACAAACTTCAGGTACGGTAAACTAACTATAACGCTCGAATGTAGGTATTTGCTTAAAACGTGGTAACGAAACTATGACCTTGAACCAAAACACTGCCGCGTCGCGATAAAATACGAAATGGAATTATTTGCCCCAATACTAACCAATAAACTCCAATTTATGCCAATAATTTATACAAATTTTCTCGTGAACTGAACAAAATAAAAATGCACCAACAACAAACAAAAAACACCGGTAGATTTATGCAATTACGTTATATACAACTTTTTCCTCACAACAAATACTAAATAAATATTTCAATGGCTTACTCGTTTGAGAATTAAATTGTTTTATATAAAATAATTAAATAAAAAATAAAAATAAAATTGTACTTAAGGTTTTATTTCCAATATGGCGAACCCACGCTGGTATTGTACGCCATCCGGCTCGAAGGACCAATGATTTGTAATGTAATTACTTTTAGGTACAAAGTAATTACTTTTCCGGCTCGCACTATTTGATGGGTAATTCTAATTACCTTTACGTACAACGTAATTACTTTGGTTGTATCCTTGACTGTACTCAAAATACAGGCTTGTTGTAGATATATACACGAGTAAATATATTTTTTATTTTAATTCACGTATATTTATTCTATATATTTTTTTTTGGTTAGGAATCCTTTCTGATGCTTACAGAGCAAAATATCGTTTCTTAATAATAATTTATATAATGCAAAAAATGATTTTACGGAAAATTCACAAAATTATGTAAAGTACATCTGGTGACAAATATTATAAATTTATTTGAGCAATATACAATTTTAGTACAAGTTTTGAACGTGTAACATCATATCTAATATAATATTCCACGCCTTGTATACAAATTGGTACTGTCAAAACAAAAGTAAACAAATTAAATTGGTGGTAAGTTAGATGATTCTATATAAAACTAAATTTAAACTAACTATTATTTTTACAATTTCAGCTAACAAATTATAGGAACAAAGAAGCGTCTGATGTACAATTAATTCAGATAAGTATAAATGTAAATTACATATACGATCAAATGATTCTTTGTGTGTTCTCTTTTAATTTTTAGGTTACAATCCTGGATGTCAAAATTGCATTGGAATTCAAATTGTAATGCAACAATTTTACTGCTGATCATCAATCGAACGTTGTTGATGCAATAATTAATTAAATCGTTTGGTGGTACCAAACACTTGATATCAACATCGAGAATATTTTAATCCGGAAGTAAGATCAGCCACGCTACGCAGAAATCTTAAGGATGCAAGGTCATAGAACTGGGAAATTGCTAATTCAACTAAGTAGTGTTAGAAACATATGCTAAAGCTGCAAATAGTGCTGCATTATATGATGATTTTAAGGTTAGGCTCGATGAAATACAAGAAGCGAAAAAGAATTTCACGGAAATTGAAACCGAAATGTTCCAGCTAAATCCGTGTGAGCCAAGTGATAGTGAATTAGTGTCCGAACAATAATACTATACCATAGCAAGATGCGCCAATTAGGGCCAAACTTTCCAGTTCGTCTAGTAATCTTAACGATAGTTTTAATACCAAGTTTGGTCAACTTCTAATTTTCGATTTTAAATTGCAACTATGCACCATAACCTTGTTTCGATGGAAAATATGGGGATTGTCAGTTGCTTCGTGATTTATTTGAATCTAGAATACACAAAATACCTGGTCTTTCCCCATCGCAAAAGTTTTAGTACTTAAAGGGTTTCTTAAGAGGAGAAGCTATAGTGCACTAAACGATATGATAAAAACCGATACATTATTAAAACGTTTCTTAAATTTTACATCGACCAACCTGCAATCAATAAAGCCTCATAATAAATTTGACGACGTAGTTCGAGGTCTTAAGGCAATTGGACCAGAGGCAGAAAACCGTGATCCCTGATACTTAGCCCTTCATAAACTAGATTCTGAAACTCAACAATTGTGGCGAGTTTAAACTGCGGAAAAGGATTTTCCTAAATTCTAATTGTTCGCATGGACTGAATTTTCTAATTGTTCGCATGGACTCACTTCAAGGCATTAAGATAGAACAAAAACAAAGGGGTTCGGTTGAAATGCAGTGAAACTGCTACATAGCGGTAACACAACAACATGTATAGCATGCAGTTTGGCAACGGATCATAAGCTTAGTAGTACAGATCGCGGAAAGTTGGTCAAGGCAAATGTAGTTTGTTTTAATTGTCTTATCAAGGCAAATGTAGTTTGTTTTAATTATCACAAGATGTTCGGAATGCAATAAACGGTATAAAACTCTTCTGTAAGTTCAGGAAACTAAAGATACAAGCGATACATACAAGGATAATGATAATCAAAAAAGTGAGTCTAAACCAGAGGAATCCAATTATTATGCATCCATCTTATATCATAATAATTTCGTAGCAAAGCCATTATTACCGACAGCGGAGGTTCGCGTTAAACATTTCACACATCACACCATGCTGTATTCAAACAAACGAGTACCACTACGAAAATGATGTACTTTTAGCCGAACCGACGATTCAGGATTCATTGTTTAGTATTTTAATACGTTTCAGAAAGCACAAAATAGTATTAATAGCAGACATAGAAAAGATGTTTTGTCAAATATGGGTATGGAACCAAGGCACTGCATATCAGAAAATTTTTTGGTGAACAACTCCGGTAGACGAGATAAAATCATATCGGATTTGAATGGTGACTTATGGACCTTCATCTACACCATTCTTATAACAACTCAAACCTTGCATTAACTGTCCGAAGACTACAAGTATGAATATCCTAAGGCAGCAGAAATCTTACAAGAGACTTTTATATGGATGATTTAATGTCTGGTGAAGATGATCAAGAGCAAGCTATGTCAACGGTGGTTCAACTTGCTGTTCAGCGCGGCTGGCAATAGAAGGTTTTTCTTGAAGAAAATAAACATCAAATGATTCCCAAATAATGAAGTCACTTCCATAAGATATCAAGGAAATATCAGCTCATAGTATTCAAGAAAAGGATGACGTAACTGTAAAGGTGTTGGGTCTTCAATTTAATCCCAATTTTCATTATTTTCAATTTAAGGCACCATTATACCAACGTCCAATAAACCCGTTTGCTTGAGGATTGTACGGAGTTATCTTTGACATCCTAAAAATGTTACTAGTTCACGAAACAGCTGGAACTCAAACTGGCCACCTTGATCCGTTACTATTGACGACGGTATGCTGAATTGGGAAATCCATCCACTATATATTACACTTACCACTGTTTGGGCACGAATATCCTCTGGCCAACGGGTGTACCGCTCTATTATCGTCACGCAGTAGCGCATACCTTCGGATGTCGGTAAAGGACCCACTATATCAACGTGGATCTCGTCGAAGCGCTTGCTAAGGAGTTGGAACTGACCCACTGGGCTCTTTGTATGCCGTTGTACTTTAGCTTTTTGACAACTGACGCAACACTTGGCCCATCTTTTGGCATTATAATCGATGGATGTCCAAATATACTTTCCATTCAACATTTTGGCTGTAGTTCTAATTCCCGGATGTGAGAGATTATGCGTTAGTAAGTTGGCTAGTAAAATCTCTAAATGGCGAAACTGTCTTGGCGACGTTTTGTGCGGATTTTGCTGCAACACATACAACAATGGCTTATGGTCAGTAAAAATCGTAAACGTTCTCCCCTCTAGCAGAAAACGGGAATGTTTCACTGCCATATACGCTGCTAGCAACTCGCGGTCGTACCCACTATAGCGTTTCTGAGTTTCCGTAAGTTTCAAAAGCTTAAAGTTTACCAGATATCCTTTACCTTTTGCTGCATAACTGTGCTTACCGCTATATCGGATGCGCCTTAATGTCAGAGATCAATTTTAAATACTATACAGAATGTATTAACAATCCTTACATTCAAAAATGAACGAATATTCGTATAACGAAATTGAAAAACACAAAATACAATAAATTTTGTATTATGAATATACCTATTCGCAACGTGACGAATTTGGAATTTCATTATACTGAATATTCTTGTTTGAGCTTCGTGTTTTTATTTTTTTTTAAATACAGTATTTCGTTTTTACTTTCTTTTACTCTAGTAAAATAAAGTATAGTAATCATGAAAATTTTGGACCTTGAGATTTTTAGAGATTTAATTGTTTTGAGGTCCCCTGAGTCCGAAAAAGTGGGTTTCGAAATGGTGTCTGTCTGTCTGTCTGTCAGTCTGTCAGTCTGTCAGTCTGTCAGTCTGTCAGTCTGTCAGTCTGTCAGTCTGTCAGTCTGTCTGTGTCCTCTCTACAGCCCATAAGGTTTAATCAATCGAACTAAAACTTCAGATTTAAGCTTTTTTGATAAATTGGAAGATCCCAGTGAATTTTACACCAAATCGGCTAACCGGAAGTGGCCACTCCCTTGGTCCAGAAAATTTGTTTTGCAAATATCTTAAAAAGTATAAGGTTTACAAAAAACTACTTAATACAAAATATTTCCAAAAATGAAAAACAAATTAAAAAAAAAAATAAGGAAAAAAATAAAATTTCTCAAAATTCTCTGTTCGTAAAAGAAAGTCGTGTGTTGGCCACACCTCAATTTTTTCTATTCTTGTATTTCGTTTTGCATTATACATGTATTATGAACAAAGACCAAAATTTAAATACTTTACAGAATGAATTAACAATTTACATATTCAAAAATTTTTGTATTATGATTTTACTTATTCGCCACGTGATGAATTTCGAATTTTTCGATTCATGAATTTCAAAATCGTAAATACAGTATTTCAAAGAACGAATATTCAGTATAATAAACGTATGAAGAATGCAATGAAGCTAAAATAAAAGTACGAACTCCATCGTTATCTTAGTTATTTAAATTTTTATAATATTTAGGTGCGTAAGTACACCTTTTGGGGGCAAGGTTGGTTAAATGACTCAGTTCATTTATCTTCGCTCCCAAAACCATCTAATGTACAATATTAATTTGTTTTTATTGCCAAAACTTTAAATATGGCCGAGTATGATGAAACTGGCCTATTTCTCAACCGACTATGATGAAATTTGACACGTTCGTTGGGAATGGGATTCTTTAATGATTTTTAGATGAAGTGATGATGGCTAATTAGGATGGAACTTATCTATTTCTCAACGGATTTCAGTGGAATTTGGCATATGCGATATAAATGGGATTCTAAAATCATTTTTAGATGAAGTACTGGAATATGGCAAAATATGATGGAACTTGCCTATTCCGTAACCGATTATGATGAAATGCGACATGTGCTTTGGAAATGGGATTCTAAAATGATTTTAGATGAAGTTCTGGAATATGGCCATATATGATGAAACTTGCCTATTCCTTAACGGATTATGATAAAATGCGAGATGTGCGTTGGAAATGGTATTCTAAAATGATTTTAGATGAAGTTCTGGAATATGACCAAATATGATGGAACTTGCCTATTCCTTAACCGATTATGATAAAATGCGACATGTGCATTGAAAATGGGAGTCTAAAATGATTTTTAGATGAAGTTCTGGAATATGCCAAATAGGATTTAACATGGATATTTCTTATACGGTTTTAGTCAAATTTGACATCCGCCATGGAAATGCAATTCTAAAATGATTTTTGTACGAAGCTCTGGAATATTGTGGAAACGGTATTCTTAAATGATTTTAAGATGAAATTCTGGAATATGGTCAATTAAGATCTAACTCATCTACATTTAACCTATATTGAGGAATTTGAACGTTTCCGAACACAAGGAAATGTCCCCCAAAAATTTGTTTTGGATGAGGTTCTGAGAAATAGGTCAAAATGACTTTTATAATGTTGTCCATTGAGGTTTCGGTGAATGATGCAGCCGTTGAGGTTTCTTTGGGGCAGCCTAAGCGTACTATTTTAACTGCTAAACAATCGAGAGTATCAGCATTATATCATTGAAGTAAAGTTAGGAACTTTTTCGCCAATCTTTCGTGTAAACTTACGGTTATGTTTTCTGAGTATTGGCTGTCCGAGAGTATATTTTGCAATGTTTAAAAACATATAGTGTTGGAGCACACGCACAGCAGAATTGAGACTACTAACGATAGTGTAGAGCCTCTGATTAAAAATATCACTTTAGAATCTCATTTCTATCGCAAATCTCGAATTTCATCAATATTCAAGTTCCACCCTAATTAGCCATATTCCAGAACTTTACCCAAAAATCTTTTTAGAATCCCATTTCCATTGCAAATGTGAAATTCTACTAAATTCCGTTAAGATCTTTAAGAAATAGATAAGTTCCATCATAATTGGCCATATTCCAGAATTTCATCTAAAGGTAATCATAGAATCCCACTTCCAGCATAAAAATCGAATTTCATCATAACCGCTTGATAAAAATGTAAGTTCATACCTGACGATATTTCAGAACTTCATCTAGAAATAATTTAAGAATACCATTTTCAATGCACATGTCAAATTTCATCATAATCGGTTAAGGAATAGGCCAGTTACATCATAATTCGCCATATACCAGAACTTCATCTAAAAATGATTTTAGAATCCCATTTATATCGCATATGCCAAATTCCACTGAAATCCGTTGAGAAATAGATAAGTTCCATCCTAATTGGCCATCATCACTTCATCTAAAAATCATTAAAGAATCCCATTTCCAACGCACGTGTCAAATTTCATCATGGTCGGTTGAGAAATAGGCCAGTTTCATCATCCTCGGCCATATTTAAAGTTTTGGCAATAAAAACAAATTAATATTGTACATTAGATGGTTTTGGGAGCGAAGATAAATGAACTGAGTCATTTAATTATATTTTTGGCCATTTAACCAACCTTACCCCAAAAGGTTACTAATAATTGATTTAAGAACTCTCACTTATTCTGCTAAATTTGGTTGCCCTCCACATGGAAGTCACACATATTCCAAAACCATTGAGAATGCTAGCGGCGCTTAGCTTTTTAGCGGAAGGTATTTATTTAGACATTATTATTTTAATTATATTTTTTTTTTAAATAACAAGTAAAACAAATTTATAGGAACATTTCAAAAGAAAATTGGTGTCAGCTATTTGGCCTGCATATCACAATCGACGGTAAGTCGATGTATTAAAGAATTTTGTACCATCATCAACGACTACTTTATGAATAATTTCATTAAATTTCCACAAATATTGTCCGAGATGAATCAGATTAAATTACAGTAAGTTTCAATTTTTACTTTGCGACGTTAACAATTGTTAATTAATTACAGATTTTATGAGAAATTTCAATGGCCTGGGATAATAGGTTGCATCGATTGCACATACGTGTCAATGTAAAGGCCAGCTAAGCGCGAATTATAACTTGCAGTCATGGAATTTAAAGAAAACACGATTTGTTACTTTAATTTTGTTATAATAAATTTATTTTTAATAATTTTAACTACTGGATTGATCGAAGGTTACAATAATTCTGATTCTTATATTTTATCATTTTTATTTATACAATGCAAATATAAAGAGTAGAGAGTAAGTAAAGAAGTATACTTATGTATGTACATATATAAGATACTTCTGAGAATTAGAATAAAACGCATTGAGAAAATGCAAGTGCAGATATAATTATTGTTATCGAAATTAATTTTAGTCAAAACAAAAATTATTATATTACGTTAAATGAAATGCTGATTGTTAAGAATAAAATATTATTATATTACAATAAAACGAAATGCTGATTAAATATTACTATGACATTAAATATTGATAATTATTATACTGAAGAAAGTATTGAAGATGTTGTTGTTGTTGTCGGTTGATGACTCGTCCTTGAGGACGGTGAGTCCACCGGACGTAACTCGCGCTGAACATATTTATTTAAATCGGCACCATTACCACTCAAAAAATGTTCAGTTGGTAAGTAATAAACACAAGTTTGCTGTATTAAATACGCTTCCTTTGTAATTTTCATATTTACCGGTTTGTGATTATAATTTAAAAATTTTAAATATAAATGCATCGTACGGGGGCTCTAATCCTGATGCTACCCTTTGGCGGAAATCATTGTTAAAAGCGTTTGTTCAGAACAAGTACACTACAAGGGAGTTATCAAACACATGGTGGTTAGGTTGGTATAACCAAATACGTTTAATTCATTTTATTATTCAAATTAAGATTCACAGCCTACAATAAAATAGGATTTTAAATTCAGTCTTTGATCAGTATATTATAATACAGAGTAAAAATTCAAAATTAAATTAATATTGAAATGATTTCAATTAAGCTTAAAATTAAAAAACTAAACTAGTAAAATTAGGCATCTTCTAAATAAACCATTTCCAAATACTCTGGTGATGTATTAGAGACTGGCATCCTGCAACAGAAAACAAATAATTGTTTTATTTTTATTTTATTTATCATTTAAGGTGACAGTGGTTATCCGCTACAGCCTTGGTTGATGACACCAATTGACAATCCAACTGATGAATCGGAAGAGCGATACAACATCGCACACGGGTCAGCCCGTAATTGCATAGAGAGATACAATGGAGTCTTAAAATCAAGATTTAGATGTTTGACCAAAGATAGGTGCATTAAATATTCACCTTTCATGGTGGGGCAATTTATTAATACATGTGCTACATTGCACAATTTTTTAAAAATGCACAATTACACTGACCGACATGATTTAGTGGAACCACAAGTCAATGAAAATGATTCAGAGGCGTTTGAGGATGATGTAAACGAGACAGATGTAGCGTCGGAACGGTTACTAATAGTGTCTCGAGAAATAGGAGCTTATATTGTTCAAATATATTTTAATAATCAATAAATTCAAGAAAAAAAAATAGTCAAAAATTTACCCACTTCTTATTGTTAAAAACGTCCCTTAAAATTAAATTTTTTTTCCGTCATTGCTGCAGCAATGCAGTTTAAGGCAGCAACCTTCTCCTTCTCTATGCTGTTGGATTCCTCCAATAGTTTGTCTCTTGTATAAGCAGATCCTAAAAATTCAATAATAAAGAAAATTTGGTGTTACGCATTTCTACAAATAAAATGAACAATTTTAAATTACGAATCTCTTATTCATTTAGTTCTAAGAGGTCTGCTGGTTTCACGTCCGTTGGTAACTCTTGGTTCAACGTTACTTGGTCTAGTGTTAATATTGCTTGGCCCGGCTGCCAAATTAATTGGATTCACCTACATATAAATACAGTTTATTAGTTTTTATTTACAAACTTTTCTAAACGTTTTCAGTTTTACCTGTTGTGATGGTAATTCAATCCCACCTTCTAAATTTCCCGTCCCTTCGCACGCTTCTTTGGTTATTACATTTAAAATCCGCTCATCTAACGAATTTAATATTTTTGGTCTTCTTGACGGTCCTTCCATTCCTAACCCGGTTCTGTTATCATACTCCTTCAATAATGCCCATTGTCCCCGCACATATTTTCTACAAAAAATTACAACTATTTATAAATCGACATTAAAGTTATTGATTGTGCTAAATCAGTACTTCATGTCGATCCAGGTCCGTCGCCATTTGTCACCAACTTTCGTTGCTCCAGCAAGGGAATTTAGTTGGGCTGAAATTTCATCCAATTTTAATTTATTGGCCTCCTTGCCATTAATATCATCGAACCTGCAAATTTATATTAAGAACAAAAATATAACTACATATTAAGAAGTACTAAAAATGATGCACATAAATTTGAGAACTTACCGATCATTTGCCAGATTTTAATTTTCCTCCATCAAAGTGACCTTAATAATTTTTGGCCTTTAGTGACATTTTTTCCCTAAACGATAAAAATACAAATAAAATTCAAAGAAATTTTTTAAAGTGCAAATTTCTAAACTTACTCGCGATGTAGATGTTTGTTAATTAACAATTCCCCAACAATTCTTTCTTAAATTAGGCATGGAAAAATAAACGTCAAAACTGCAATAATTGGGAATAATATTTTCCCAACAAACAAGTTTTCCCAAACACCAGAATACACTTTGGGAAATAGGGAATAAAACTGCTACAAAATTTAAAATTTCTATTCCCCGGGAATTACCAGAATAGGGCCACAGGTGGTAATTTTTGGTATGGTTTTACCAAATTTTTACTGCCTTAAATAAATCAATTATTATAAGAAAATGAAAACGATTTACTTAAACGACATTCATATATGTTGATGTTCAAGTATTTATGAAAATATTCCAGAAATTATAATTAAGAATTTGTAATGTTTTCATTTAAAAATTTGTCTTAGGTGTGATTTCCCATATGTTTTATGTGACCATGAAAAGTTTGGTTTTTTCCTCGTTTCTAATTCCGTTATAAAAGCTTCGTTTTTTTATTTTATTTTTATTCATTTATTTTCAGAGAAACGTCTAAAAATTGACTTGACATAGTATATATAAGTAAGAATAATGTTTAAAATTAAATAAAAAAGAATTAAAATTGAAATATAAATTCTTTCAGATCGGAGCATAATGTTGCTTCAACCTACGTTTATAGCTATTTTTGCTTAAGTAAAAGTCAAAAAGATGTTCAATTTTATTAAAACTCTTGGACATCATGTTAACTGGTTCATTGTCACCATAGTTTGTTCTGTGTTTATACAGATGAAGGAACTCCTGACTTCTTAAATTTGTACTCGATTTGATCCAGTAAAATATTTTCGACAAACGAACACTTTAAAAGCTCTAGTCTATTTCCAATGTTGTCATTTGATAGAATTTACATCCAGTAAGATATGGTGGCACTTGCTTCAGGTTAACATGGTACGGTAAATTTTGCTCATATTCCCACCCATTTCTCCACGTTATGCAATTTGTTTCGTCGGCAAGTGACTGGCCGGAAAATTCGGAATATTTATGTAAAATTAACGCAAAAAATCCTTTAAAGTGAGGGTCTTACTGTAAAATTTTGCAAGTTATTACGTTTTCAATTTTTTGAGTAATGTTGGTGACCTCTTTTCTTTCTTCTGTTTGCGGTTTTTGAAAGCTTATGAGTCACTTTGTTGGTTTGTTTGTACACAGGTAGGTAGGTTTTTTTTAAAGAATGTAACAAGTTATGGGAAAATAACATTCTTTATACTTAAAATAACCTCTACTTTTTAAAAAAATGAACTTCAAGTCGAGAAAATGTCCCATTAACATTTTATTTAAAGTCAAAGAGTTAGGTATAAATAAAACAGTTTTATTAATAATCAATAAATCAATTTTTATTAGAAATTATTAAATATTTTTTTATTAAATGACATGTTCGAAATGCTCTAAACTTTCTTGTAAACAAACAAAGCTTCTCGTGATCACCTTTGTTGTTCTGCTGCAGCAGCGAAAATTCTTGCTGTCAATTGCTCGTGGGTTTCAAAAGACACGGCGTACACTTTTTGTTTCATAAATCCCCAAAAATAAAAATCTAGGGGCGTAAGATCAGGGGAAGTTGGCGGCCAGGCTACAGGACCTCCTGTACCTAATTTTCATTCAAATAATCACGTATTATCCTTGCAAAATGTGCTTGAGCCCCAGCTATTTGCAGTTTGGTAACACGTAAGGTCCGATAAGTTGATCGTAGATCATTCCCACCCATACATTTGTAGGAAATTGGTCTGGAAAGTTGTCTCCCTTATGACATATGGGTTTTCGGCGGCCCAAACATAGAGGTTTATATAATTTGTTATACCTGCCCTGGTGAAAATAGCTTCATCTCTCCATAATATTCTCCTTATAAAATTGACATCATTTCTTTGCTATGAAATTATCCAGTTAAGAAAAACTGATTTGGTACGATGGTCCACATCTCCTAGATGTTGAGCACGACGGAAGTGATAAGGATAAAGGCCTAGTTTTATCGACATATAATAACCTGGTGTTGGCGAATAGACGAAAAATACTTCGGACAACATTTATTGCTAACATATTCTTAGGTAAAATTAAACCACTTATTATTCTTGGAAATCTGAATATAAACGGCCCTACCAGGAATCTTATGTAAGACGGGATCTGACAACAAGAACAACACAGGACAATGTAAAATGTTTAACGATATAGAAGAATTATTTGACTTCTCAATAACTAGCAACTACTTCAAAAATAATTATTTAGTAATTTAAATTTTTTAAAATTGGTATTTTCTCAAGATATACAGAAAATAAAGGTATAATATTGCGCATGCTGTTGCTATCCTTTTTTCGCAATTTGACGTCACGTGTTGTCAAAAATGCTGATATTTATATGGAGTTTCGTGATATTTTTATTAATTTTTTAAATAAATGGAAAATAAATGATTTTTTTTTTATTGTGGCTATTAATTGTTTTTCGACTTTATGTTAAAATTAAACATTTCAATTTTTATTTTAGTTATATACTGCAATACTTTTGGAATTAAATCGCGAAAAGAGGCATGTTTTAATATTCGTGTCTAGAGCATACTGTTCGAGCACATTGCATAACAAGTTTCGGAATTTATGAGTACAATTTTTCTGTTAAATGCAGAGAACGTTTAGATTTTAATTATTTAATCCAAAAATTTGGGAGTGTTTGATTTTAAATATACTAAATTTGAATAATTCCTATTGCAACAAAACTATCAATTGTACTTCTGATAAGAACACATATAGAACACTAAACAGTGAATGAGTGTTTTGATTTAGTTGCAGCGAAAACCATAAGACAATAAATGAAATAAGCCAGAGATTTAAATTTAATTTATAGTTTTATTTAATTTCCTTTTTGTTCAAATTTATATTTTCTATTAACTGGGCGTTTAAAAACCGAATTTTAAAAAACATTCTACACCTAAAAAACAATTTTTTGTGAACTGAAAACAATAATTTGTGGAATTTTTATTTTAATATTTTTACATTTATAATTAATGTTGAATATGGACATAATATTTGAATAGGTACGTGGATACCAATAATTTAAAGCCAAATGAAAATATATGGCACAAATTTGAGTACATAACGTAAAAAAATAAAAATTTTAATAATTGGTACGTACATATGTATGTTCAAATGGCCAAAAACATTTAATAATTTAATTGTTTTATGTTATGTACTCATAGTTTTTTCTACCCTTTTTTCCATTTATCTTAGACATTATATACTCGAAGGAATTATTTGTCAAATATTTGGACCATAAAAAAAATATAAAGCATAAAAAGGGTCTCGATAAACTATCATTATCAATTGTAAATACGGTTTGTTAAAAACAATTACGATTATTCTTGATTTATTTAAAAAATTAATCAAAAAACCGCCAAACTTCATATAAAAATATGTTTATATGACTACACGTGACGTGATGCACAAAGAAAGACGAAAATGAAACACGGGAATACAGTGCTGGTAAAAAAAAATTGGGCAAACAAATTTATTGCAAATTGGAGTCTATTTTTGCTAAAATTACAAAACATTTGAAAGCAATTGGTTTATTGTTTCATTTTAAATACATGTATGACGTAATTTTTTGGAAAAAAAATTGACCTGCAATTTAGGGGCAAAACACAGAAAAATGCCAAAATATTCAAAATACGTTTGATTGGAGTTAAAGTAATGTAATAAATTAAACACTTATTTTTAAATTTTGTTTGTTTTTTATTGATTTATAGAAGGTCAATCTTTAATATTAATATTTGTTTGGACCGCCTTTTGCTTTTATTACAGCGATACACCTCCGATTCATTGAATTTGATAAAATTTTCAAAGTCGCAGGAGATATGGATTCCCAAATCATCATCAACCAACTTTTTAAAGCTTCAATCGATTCTGGGCGCTTCCTTGCTACTTCTAGCTCCATTATAGACCAAATATTTTCAATTGGATTTAAGTCTGGACTATACTCAACACATCGATACTTTTTTCTTCGAAGTACTTTTTTACCTTTAAATGAAGAGATAAGAAAAAAAAACAAGTTTTTAACAAATTATTTATGTTTATCTGAAAGCCAATTTGTCTATCTACAATTCAAAATTAATAACTCACAATTTTGGCGGTATGGCACGGAGCGTTGTCCTGTTGAAAGCTAAATTTGCAAGTCTCGCCAAAAAGCTCAAATTCGTTCTGAATGACCTGCAGATAAACACCTGCTGTAACGCTGGAACTAAGGAAGCACAATCGACCGGTTTCATTTCAAGAAAAGCATCCCCAGACCATAACTCCTTCTTTTTTCGGTGGAAGTCTTAAAAGACATTCGTTGCTAAGTCTCTCGCCAGGTTTTCTCCTTACGAGAATTCTTCCATCTCCAACATGCAGCTTGAATTTTGATTCATCCAAAAAAATCACATCATTCCACATCTCTGGAGTCCAATTAACATGCTCCTGGGCCCATAGCAAACGTTTTTTTTTACTAGGAATGTGAACTCAGGCTTCTGGACTGGTTTAAGTGCTCTCAAACCAGCTTTAACAAGTCTTTTTCTCACTAAGCCGGCTGAAATTTTTTTCCCGTTGCTCGCTCAAGATCCTGTCTTATGTCCGATGAAGTTTTAAAACGGTTCCGACGACTTTGTAATAGTATAAAACGATCTTCCACTGGCGTTGTCTTTCTGGGCCTTCCAGAGCCTTTCTTTCTTTGTGTACCGCCCATCTTTCGATTTTTTTTAATATTCCACGCTACAGTACTTTTAGGAATGTTTAATCTTTCACCTATTTCACGCGTGGTTAAATTTTCTCGCGCCAAAATCAACATATTGCTTTTACACTGGTCACTAACTTTTCCCATTTTTTTAAACTAAAATTGCACTTTATTCTTTATTTGTCTAGGATCACTTACAGAATAACTTAATCTTACAAAATATGCACTATTTATACTCAAAAAATAAATTACAGGCAATAAAACATCTGCACCCTAATGACGGCCAAGAACGGTAGGCGTAAAAAAAAATAATTACTTGCCCAATTTTTTTGCACATCAGTTGCGGGGTTGTACCGGTGTAATAAAAGCAAAAGGCGGTCCAACAAAATATTAATATGAAAGATTGAACTTCTATAAATCAATAAAAAACAAACAAAAAAATAAAAAATAAGTGTTTAATTTATTACATTACTTTAACACCAATCAACGAATTTTGAATATTTTGGCATTTTTCGGTGTTTTGCCCCTAAATTGCAGGTCAATTTTTTTTTTTTCAAAAAATTACGTCATACATGTATTTAAAATGAAACAATAAACAAATTGCTTTCAAAAGTTTTGTAATTTTAGCAAAAAAAGACTCCAATTTGCAATAAATTTGTTTGCCCAATTTTTTTTTTACCAGCACTGTATACTACCTCCTTTTTCTGTATAGCTTGGTATTTTCTTATTTTTAAACCTTTTACAATTTGGGTTGTTTTTTTTTGTTTTTTTAAATTATTTGGTACCTGTCACCTTATGTACTCAGTTTCCTTAATATAAATAAATAAGTAAGTAAAATTAACTGAATTTCAATGTTATGATAGATGATACGATTCAGCTAAAACTTTGTTTAAATAATCCCTTCCTCAAATGTGCAATCTAAGATTTTCAGTGATTAAAAAATGTGTTCGATACTAAGTGCTTGATATATGTAAGTAAAAGGAGCTCATTTTATTATTTCGGGGTGATATCTTTTTCTTAATAAAATTGTATTCTAGAAAAAACGGGTTTTATTCTTAAAACAACAAAAATTAACTTTGTCGAAACAAGCATGTGAAGTTATCCCAGTTTTTCATCCCAGAAAAAATAAAAGTGTTCATCAGGTAACACTATCTCATCCCATCCCAGTTTTTTCTATACATATTAGAAATGTAAATAAAAAATAACATGATGATTACATTTTTTCATCCCATCCCAGCTTTTTATATATAGTGTATTTCAAATACAAAATATTCAATATAAACTGATCATAATTTTAAGTTATTTATTGCCTATCTCATAAGAACTTAGTAGGCCGGAAATGATTCTTGAGTTGGTAGTTTTTAGCGTATTTCCTTGACAAATTTACAACAACAATTGCATATAATAAATCCCCGCAAGAATAACATTAACCCAAAAAAAAATTGGGTTTAATTAAACATAATTCTAATTCTTGGTTATGATACCTGCCACCAGAGCCATAATACCCCTTCAAACAGAGCGTAATATAAACGTACAGTTTTCGAAGACTTCACTATACTACAGTCTTCGCAAACGTAACGCCTTGGCGAAGTAAAACAGTTGTTAAAACGAACAGATCGTCACAAGAGAAGTGAAACTATTTTTCGAAGACCTATGTATGTATTAGTAAAAAGAATATCTTCGATTATTCTTCGCTTTAGCGTAAAGTTAGCGAACAGTCAATATGAATTAGATGTGTACAATTTTGTTACGAATTTTGTTCGTTTCCACGAAATAAACACAAATATTTTTTATCGTTTTTGAATGTTTAATTCTAATTGGAATAGATATATTTTTTTTTTAAATTTAAAAGACGAAGAAAATCGTGTTTATTTTAAATATTTATTTAAAATAGTAATACGTAACAATAATCACATTGAAAATTTTGAGGAATTCAATTCTACCTGTAATAATAAGTGTAAACTAAAATATAATACATATTTACTCTACAATATTAAATATTTATATTTTTAATTAATATTTTAATATTGCTAATAAATATCTCTTTTAAATTTGATTTATTTAGACAGACAATTTTAAACATAAAAATTAAAATATGTGAAATAGAAAATATAATTAGTTTTTTCGATTATTTTTTCGATAGCGGTCTTTCGCATATTGAAACCATCTTTTGATTTCATTTTCGACATCAGAGGTTCTTGCCGTCTCATGTTTATGCATTGCTTCTCCTAGAAAAATACATACATGAATAGGTTAATAGAATAATTTAATAAAAATGGATAATAAACAACAAATGATGTATATATTGTACCTTTTAACAGCTGCATGATGTAATATCCCTTAACGGCGATATTTCCAAGTTGGCCATGCCACGAAAATACACATGCAGCTTCGTCCGCATTTATTGCCATTAAACATCCTCGTACATATTTTTGAAGTGATAAATCACTAATGCCTCTAAAGTGATTGATCTGTAATTAGTTTCGATAATATTAGAAATTACTATAATATCAAGTTAAAATTGAATTTTACTTACTAAAATATTTTCTTTTTCCGAACCATTTTTTATTTCGCTTTCAAGAGTTTTAAACTGTTCTGGTGTATTTGCTGGTAGGTTCAAAATTTGTCTGTCATTTAAGGTTGCTGGTTATTGTTTTGGCAGGTACAATTTTTTTCTGAGTATTTAGCTCTCTTCTCATTCATATAATGTAGATCTGCATTGGATATTTCTTGTGCGTCTTTTGATAAATTACTAGTTGGTACAGGATCAAGTTCATTTAAATCTGCTACGATTGCTAGAGCAGTGACCTTGTCTGAAGCTGTGATTGATGTTGATGTTAATTTATAGGTGAATTTTGGCTTCGTATTAGTTATAGAAGTAGCAGTTGAATTATTTGCTATTACATTTTTTGGTTTTATAATTGGAGGTGTTGTTGCTAGTGGTGATGCATCTAAATTGCAATTCAAATTTATGGAGCTTAATGCTAAGGGTTTTTTCTTTGTTACACTCGTTGTTGGTTTCGAAATTAAATTATAAGAATGATCCGTATGCAATGGTTTATTTATCCATACTCTTTTGTGTGGATGTGACCGGTTTCATTAGGGAATCAATCTTTAAAAATTCAACAAAATATTTTTCATTATCCGGACCAAACTCATCATCCATTTCGATGTTTTCAGTATTCTGGCTTCTTTCCCAGTGTTCAGCATAATTTTGATGTTGCATAGGCATATAAACAGAAATATCGCATGTGGTCAATTTTAGAATCTTATTTGATATCTCGCTAATACTGAAAGTGTAAGTCTCTAGAGTCAATTCCTCGGCATTTGTAGAATAAATTCCTAAGTGTTTGGATGGTAATGGCTGTTCGAAGAAATTTTGCAAATTAATAAATAGTCTGCATTTTATGTTGTTACTATAGATTTCATCTATTTTAAATATTTTATCATTTATGCAACAGTAATTGTTTGGAATACAAACCCTAATGTAAAAACGAGTTGAAGAAAATATTTTTCAAAATTTTTTTTTAATATTTTCTTGCTCTGTTATTCGATTGTTTATTTGTTGGTGGGGCTGTCCTGCCTTTTTAATCAGTTTCTTGATCTGCTGCATGTAATTTTCGAATTTGAAAGCACTGTAATTATCAAGGTGCCCAAATTTTTCCACATCATGTGCAATGTGCAGCAAATTATAGACATTGTATGACATATTTTGGTTGCCATATAATGTCCGAAATGAATCACAAAACGACTGAAGTAATTCTGCGGCACATTTATTATTTTCGAAACAATCCTTCGGGTGCGCCAATATTCTAGTAGCACAAACTAAATACAAAAAATGCTCATAATATTTTTCGGACAAGATTTGTTTGAATGCAGCCATTCCAGTGTAACAGAGAAAAGTTCTAAATTCAGATGCTTTCCAGTGCTCAATTTCGTAAAGCGTGCGCTGTTTCCGCTGAAACTCCCTAGGTAGGCACCTTCGAAGTGACACTAAATTTGCATTTATGCTTTCAATTGCATTCCTTTTCAACGAGAACTTCTGTTTTCTGACTTTTAATAGCAGATTGATCAATTGTCTCACAACTCCTAATAACATGCAGTGCATATAATCAATTTGGAGTTGGGAGACACATCCAATAGACAAAGAGTCCAATGCAACATTCAATTTAACGTGATGATCCAAATCTATTTTATTTCGAAAATCATTGTCTGTCCTGTGCCTTAAATCATCTTCAAAGCCAGAAAAACAAATTTTGTGAGCCATGTAATTCCCCTTTATAGTGTACTTAGTGCAACTAGAATATCCCGAATGAGATTTTACTCCTGAAAATGTAAAATATAACAAGTATTTAATAAATTAACTTAAAAAAAATAATAAAAATATATATGAGTTATGGGTTGTGCCGATAACGTATTTATTTCTGGTTGTGGTTGGGAAACGGTATTAGTTTCAAAATAATAATAATGCACAATAATTTAGTTTGACAATGTTTTTATTTCAAAAATATAAATTGTAATGAACGTCGCTTCCAGTTTTTTGTTTACTTTTTATAATAAGTCATTTCCTGTTATGCAGTGGAATGACTTTCTGTGGAATTTCTTTATTGTTAAAATTTGCTTATGCGATATTTTTACATTAATTAAAAATTGCTTATGCGATATAATGTTTGGCGTCATTGCACTACATGTCGCCGGTGGAATTTGCTTTCTTCATGGGTCGCGTGTTAGCTGATGTTAACTCCTCCCCTCTAAGTGTTGAGCTGTCCTCAGTGAAGAGTTTCCTTAATTTGAAAAATTTACTTTTGTTTTTCCTATTGATAAAGAATATAACAATTAGTATGGCTATTATTGTTAGTATTGTTGAGGATGCTATTATGTGCGTGTAAATGGTGGATTTGTGTTGATGATTTTGTATTTCCCGCATGTTTTTAATTGTGGATTTTGTTAAAAATGGTATATCTATAGTTTCAATCCTTGTTTCGTTTATGATGATTGTATTAAAGGGTTGTAATACTTTAAATTGATGCATTCTTCTTGAGACGTCATTGGTGAGACTGTTCGTTGACTTGTATGGTACAGTCCTCGAATTTGATTAATTTAATTCCTTTTATGATTAATGTATCAGGGCCACATGTTGTATAGATGTTGATTCCGGCTTCCGATGATATGAAAAGGTAGCCATCTTCTAGTAGCTGTATTTCTTCTTGATGATTTGTTTGTACTAATTTACAATTGGCATGTTGATTGTTTAACAGGTTTGGTAAGCAAGTGTTATTGTTGGTATATATTTGTTCCTGCTGACAATAGTATGTATTCTCCAACATTTGGCATGGTTTTGAAATTATCATATGTATTTTGGGATTGGATAAAATATAATTGTAGGTAATAGGAAAAAGGTAATTGTTTAAGATATAAGTTTTTATTCTATTATAGGAAAAATTATCATTATAAAATTGTGGTATTTCTATTATCGCTATCAGGTTGGTCCCGTTATAGTAAGCTTTTAGTTGTAATATTGAATAAATCTGCTCTTGCTAGTATAATTCGATATTACTCTTGTTTAGTTCATTTAGAACATAGTTCATCTCTGTATTGTCGAGTATGAATCTTGAAATTACGTTTATTTTCGCTAAGGTTATAATTTCGTGAATTTCTAATGCCTGACATATTATCTTCGATTGTGAAGTACATGTAATTGAGTAATTTTTCAGCTTCATTAGAGTTTTTTGTGTCCCATTCTGTTTTAAGGATTCGGTTCATATTAGCAGTAGTTATATTTAAAATGTCCGTTATTTCTTCAAATCTATTGATTATTTGCTCATTAATTTGAATTTGGTTATTAAGTCGGTCGGCTAGTACGTATTGTCCTTCCTGTGTTAATTGTATTTGGTTTTGAAGATTTTCGTAGTCGTTTTGGTCAAGATTTCCAGTAATGGATTTTATAAAAGTTCCCAAAGGATTGATTAATCCACGTTTGCTTCGGTTTCCCCTGTTGGGTAGAGTTGGCATTACGTTATCGATTGATCGCTTCAGATTTTTTAATTTACGTTTAATGGTGTTTAGTCGTTGAGTATTACTGTATTTGAAATGAACCATTTTATTTTCGGTTTGTTTTACAGATTCTTCTATTGATTGGTAGTTTGTTAATAAATCGTTCAGTTCTATGATATGAAAAGGTTTTATGTAGGTAGTGATTATTTTGGCTTCACCTAATTTAATTCCAATAAGTCCTTTGTTATCCTGTAGGTCATAGGCTTCTAATCCTTTTGGTTGGGCTGACCTGTGGACAATATGATATCTAGTTTTAGTTTCTATTTTTTTTCTAATTTTGTTTTTATGTACAGTACGTTTGTTTGTCTGAACAGTAACATCTCCGTCCTGTATTATCGTATGGGGTATATATTTTCTCTGAAACTTATCACGTGTAGTTGTTTTTTCAAAGATTTTCTCCCCTGGCATGTAAATACCTGGATTATCACGTGTAGTGTTTAATCTTTCTATTGTTTTCGCTTTAGACAGGTTATTTAGCTTTGCTATATGTTGTGCAATGTCTAAATATTGGCGTCTAATGCGTGATAGATATTCGTTCTCCATTTCTGGTAGATTGGTAGGTATACTTTTGGTTATAATATGACCTCTATGTAACTCAAATGGTGTGAGTTTAGTTGAAGAATGAATGGAATTGTTGTAGGCAAACATTGCCTCTTCCATTATTCGGATTATTGATTTATTTTTATCCTCAGCTTTTATGATTCGTACTAGTTCGGTTAGTGTAGAATGTAGTCGTTCTACAGGCGAGTTTCCGTTTGAAGGTTTTGCTGTCGTGATGTGTAGTTCTATACCCATCATGTTAGTGAAATCAGTGAATAGCTGGGATGTAAATTCAGTTGCAGAATCCAATGTTAGTGTTTTTGGAACTCCTTCTCTACTGAAATATGTCATAAATTTATTTATGATTGTTGTTGTTTTCCTATTAGGTATTTCAAAGGCTGTAGCGTATTTTGAAAATTTATCGACTAATGTGATAAAAGTTTTTCCTGAAAGGGCGAATGTGTTCCCATGGGTAATTTCCATTGGTCCAGTGGGCGTTTGGGAAAGTTTAAATTTGACATGAGTGGGCTGCCTTTCATATTTGTTTTGATTACAAATTTCGCAGTTTAAAATATAATGTGCTATTTTTTGTCTCATGTTTGGAAAATAAAAATTCCGTTTTAATTTTTGATAATTTTCCTGAGTTCCACGATGGTATGGTTGGTGTTCATTAGCGATAGTGTTTATTTGTTCCTCGGCTAATTCTACGTCATTTTTTATCGTGTGTACCCGGATTATTCTGTAAGGTTTTGTTTTACATATTTCCTCAATTAGTTGGAATGTTTGGTCATCCGTTAGAAGAGCTGTTATTTTATTTTGGTTGACATAGCTATTGAGAATTACTTGAAGATCGGTTTTTGTAAAATCTGTCTTCTTGATAGTATTGCGCTGGTTCTTATTAAATAGTACCCTAGCGTCTTTTTCCATCTCACCGCAATCTTTATTTTTTGCTATGATGAGCTGGTTTTGGAATTCGTTCAGGCTAGAGCTTGAAACTGGAATTCCTTTATGTTTGGTTGATATTCCATTGTCGTCACACTGGATATCTATGTTATTTAATTGAATTATTTCATCATTAAATATTTTATTTGGATTATCTTGAGTTTTCTGCAGTTTCTCAAGTAATTCCAGATTTTCGGGTTCAGAATCATTATTGTAAGTAAAACTTTTCGTTTCCAGTTGTTTGTTTAATTCTATTCGCGAGAGTGCATCAGCGTTTGTATTAGCTGTACCTTTTTTATATGTGATGGTATAGTCATATTCTTCAAGTGCTAACCTCCATCGAATTAATTTGGATGTTGGATCCTTGGCATTAAATAGCCATAGTAGAGGTTTGTGATCCGTGATGATCGAAAACTTCCTTCCATATAGGTATGGGCGGAAGTATTTTGTTCCCCACACTATTGCTAGGCATTCCTTTTCAATAGTGGAGTAATTACACTCTGTTTTGGAAAGTGTGCGTGAAGCATACGCAACTGGTAGGTCGCTACCATTGAAGTTTTGACTTAAGACCGCTCCCAAAGCATAGTTGGATGCGTCAGTTGTTAATATGAAATCTTTCGTGAAATCGGGATATTTTAATATTGGTTCTTTGGTTAGCATGTCTTTACATACTTCAAAGCAGTTCACAAATTCTTTGTCGTGATATATTACTGCTCCCTTTGATAAACAAGATGTTAAGGGTTTTGTTATTTTTGAGAAGTTCTTAATAAATTTTCGATAGTACCCTATTAACCCTAGAAATGATTTGATTTCTTTCGTAGTTGATGGTATTTTGAATTGTTTGATTGCTTCAATCTTTTTAGAGTCTGGTTTTACTCCTTCTGAAGTAATAATATGGCCCAGAAATCCTATAGATTTTTGCAAAAAGAACGTTTTTTAGATCTGAATTTTTAGATTCGCGTTATGTAATTTTGTAAATACCTGTGTTAAATCGTGGATGTGTTCCTGTAGGCTTGTACTGAATACTATAATGTCATCCATATAGCATAGTACATTTTTACCTTGTAGGTCTCCGAGAATGTTGTTCATCACGCGTTGAAACGTGCTGGGGGCATTCTTCAGACCAAATGGCATACGAGTAAACTCGAAATGTCCATTAGGAATAGAAAATCCCGTTTTTGGTATGTCGGAATTCCTAATTTCAATTTGGTGAAATGCCGCCGCCAAATCTATTGTTGAAAAATAAATCGCCTTTCCCATTTTATCGAGAATATTCTCTATATTGGGTAGAGGATATTTATCATTGATCGTTTGCGAATTGAGTTGTCGAAAATCTACGACAAGTCTCCATTTTTTATTCCCATTTGCGTCTGGTTTCTTCGGCACCATCCATATGGGCGAAGACCAGGGGCTAAATGATGGTCTAATAATTTTATTTTCTAATAGTTTATCGATTTCTTTTCTGATTTCCTGCTTTTGAATCTCAGGATGCCTGTATTGTTACATGATGCGGCTTTTCCTTGAGTAAATTTATTTCGTGCTTTATTTCATTGGTAAAGCTTAATTTTTGATTCTCGTCATAGAATAAACTTTGGAATTTTTTACATAGGTTCAATATTTGGAATTTTTCCTCAGGATTTAAATTGTCCGTTTGGATTTTTGATTCTATATCTACTTTTGTTGTATGCTGATTTGCAATATGAAAATTAATTTCATTATATTGCTTTTTGAATTCGCTTACATTAATTGGGCTCAATAATTGGAACGATTCTTCGTCTTGACCTGTGTTAATAATTTCTACAATAGCTTTGTAGGGTGCACAAGTAGTGTATATTCCTTCCTGGATGTTTATGTTTGGTGAAGCAAACTGTTTTGTATATAAAAGTTTCCTTTTGAAATAGTTACTGGTATTTCTATTAATTTTTTAGATTTGTGGGGTATTTCTGTGTTGGGAATAATTGTTGTACATTCATTTTTTATGGGAATATTAATTTGAGGGGTTTCCAACGTATTATTTATGGTGTTTACTTTAGCGTTAAGCTTTTGTAAGTTCTCATATCCAATGAGACCATCAAATAATGTATGAAATTTAAATTTAAAAAATGTTAATTTTGTTGGCATTTCTTTGAATTGAATGTCGACCATTTGTGTTATTTCCGTTGAGGAGAACACTGATTGTACCTTGAATTGTACGTTAATTATTTTTGAGAACAATTTCACGAATTTTGGGTCGATATAAGATTTATCGGCACCAGTGTCAATTAGAATTTTTAGAGTTTGATTATTAATAGGTAATAGTATAAAAGGAAGCTTGGTTTGTTGTTTGATTTTCGTTAGGAAGTTAATGTCGGATGTGAGGCGTTGTTTGAAAAATCCTCGTCATCGACTGTTTGTTCCAGGTTATTAATGTTAGTTTCCTGTTTGATAAAATGTCTTGGTAAACTTTTTTTATTTTGACTCCTGTATGGTTGTTTATATTGTGGTGTGTAACTCCTATTATCGGCAGTTTTATCTTCTATCTTTATAGTTTCATTGACCAAGTTTTGCTTTCTGTCCTCATAATTTTTTGGTGGAAAATTTTTGGTGTAATTATTAAATTTTTGCTTTTGGGGTTGAATATTTTTCAACCTCTGGATACTTTGTTCTTGTTGTACAAAGCTGTGTGCAGTTTGTAAATCAACTGGTTGGGATGCACGTAGTGCACTACCAAGTGGTTCTGGCAGACTTGCCATAAACACAGTCAATCCTGTGGATTGTTGCTGTTTGATTAGAGCATCTATTATACCTTGGTCTAAGTCATCCATTTGGATTTTGTTTGAGAGCAATGTTAGTATCGATTGAATTCGACCAAAGAGTTTCTGAGGCTCTAGGTTGAGTTTGATCAATGAGAACAATTTTAATTGAAGGTTTGCAGTACTTCGTGTATCTGCATAATTAGCAATGCGATGTGCACAGATGTCTGTCCATTTGGTGGCAATATTATGGGTAGTGAGAGATTCACTAGCATTTTCAATTATCTTACTACGAATGTTCTGTGTAATAATTTTATAACTAGGTAATTCTTTTATTGGTTGGCAAAGTTTGACTATTTGGTCAACCGAATTACAGAAATGATACAGTTCATTCCTTTTTCCAGAGAATGTAGGAAGATTTTTAGTTACGATGTCAACTTTAAAAGAGTCGAGAATGGTGGTTTGTTCCTGAAGTAATTTTTCCATTTTTAATTTACCGAGATTTAATTTTACTGGCGGTTTAACTGTTAATTCACGATTATGTTGAGCTATAAATTGATCTAATTTTTTGGAATCGATTGCGTAAGTCATACGAATTTCACGAATTTACAAAAGTTTTTATGTGTCCCCGATGACACTAATATGCCAAAAAGTCCCGATTTTAGGTTCTAATTTTAACACTTAATTATATTCACAAGTGCGTTTATTCAATATTTTACAAGTAGTGAATTAGTACTTGGGTCCCACAATTTTATATTTAATAATTTTGAATGTTAGTGCAAGTTTGATTTAAAAAATAAATAAAAAAATGATTGTTGTAGGAAAAAATACAATGAAAATTTCTTACCTTGTCAATATTGCTGCTAGTAACACGGCTTTGAACATCTTCAGGTTGATCAGGCTCGATATGTTGGTAAAATTTTTTTATTTTATTTATTTCACTGTTTTATTACAATAATCCCGCTTGACAGATTATTGCACTTTGGTGTTTTTACACAATTATTGATCAGAAGAGAAAAAAAAAATAATAATTTTATTTAAATTTTCACGTAGTTATTATTTTTGCACAATTATTTATTAAAAACACTATCTAATTTTTATTAATTATTAATTATTATGTAATATATTATTTTCACTTTTAACTGCACCAGTTATGGGTTGTGCCGATAACGTATTTATTTCTGGTTGTGGTTGGGAAACGGTATTAGTTCCAAAATAATAATAATGCACAATAATTTAGTTTGACAATGTTTTTATTTCAAAAATATAAATTGTAATGAACGTCGCTTCCAGTTTTTTGTTTACTTTTTATAATAACTCATTTCCTGTTATGCAGTGGAATGACTTTCTGTGGAATTTCTTTATTGTTAAAACTAGCTTATGCGATATTTTTACATTAATTAAAAATTGCTTATGCGATATAATGTTTGGCGTCATTGCACTACATGTCGCCGGTGGAATTTGCTTTCTTCATGGGTCGCGTGTTAGCTGATGTTAACTATGTACCTAACAAAAACGATCTTGCTGGTGCATCACATGTGAAAGCTCTGATTTTAATGGTGAAGAGCCTATTATTGTATGTGATTCCGTTTTCCAATAATTGTTTTGTCTCCTCAATAAATGATCCCAAAAATAAATTAGCACAATGCGGTTTTTTATGTCCATGGTAAATTCCAACAATAAATACTGCTTTATGAGAAATAACATTGGCAAAGATGGGCCATAGTTGGTTTGTAGAGCTTTTGGTTAGAGGAATTCCGTCTATCACGGAAAAAAATATTTTACTGCAAACAAGAAAACGACTTTCCTATTTCTAGTAAATCAAGATTTAGGCTTATTTTGCTTAATTTAAATATAATACAAACAATTTTAGCAACTAAATTGCAAAATAAGCAAATTGAGGCATCATTCAAGAATAGATGAATAAACTAAAATCGAGAAAAAAATGCTCAACACAACTGATTTTTTTATGAATATTTGTTTGCATAAATTAAGCATTTTATGCAAGATTAATGAATTAGTGGTAAACAACTTAACAAGTAAATAGTTCTTGATATTATGAAGATAAATGCTAAAAAGGTCTGAAATATATATTCTTCAACCCCTTTTGTTTTAGATGCAAATGGACTCAAAAGTTGACACAAACTGATTATTACTAAAATCTACCTTAGTGCAATATTTCGGCCAGAACTATCAAGATTTGGTAGAATGGGAGGAAAAACAAAAAAGCAAAAATGTATGAGTGATTGAAGGACGGACACGACATTTTTTTATTCGCTGTTTTTGGGTTCTGCGTTCTGGTAACTTAATTTCATATACGAGCCAAAGACTTTGTATACGAATAAGCGTTATAATTATTGAGTTAGTTATTCTCTGGGATCGGTATGAATAGCTCCCAAAATTTTAAGAAATTTTTTGAATTTTAAAAAAATAGGGAATTATCCAATTTTCTCGTGTTAACCGTTAGTTGTTGGAAGACAACCAGTTATTACTTATATTTATTTTATAAATTAATCATTTTCAGATCTAACCAGCAACCAACTATTTGAGTAATTTTGAATCAGAAAGCTATAATTTAAGGGGAAAATTAGTATATTAATTATACTGGGCCCTATTTTTTATTTGTTTTTTTTATAAAATAATGAGAATTATTCAGAAATAAAACAGGAGAAATCAGAAACATATGTATATCTGTATGTTGGTAAAAAAGGGCTAATGCCCATAAATCTAATTTAAATTACAAAAACAATGCAAATGTTTTTATTACCCAATTTATCACTCATCCAAAATTGACGTTGATCAATCAGATATTGGAAAATATTAATTGCAAATCATTCGATTTGTTTTCTTTTATAGAAATGGAGGAGTCTACAGTACAAGAGTATAAGTGTAAAATGCAAGAATTTTTTATTTAATTGTAAAAACAAGGATATGAGACTCAAAACTTTTTGGAGCAAGGAAAACAGGTCGCAGTGTAAAACGAATGTGACCTTTTCGCTTCACATAGCCCAGAGTCTCACATCGTGTCATTTACACTTAACTCAACATTCAAACATTTTGCATGGACGCCTCTTGCGCTCTAGAACTCTCAAATAAGGTTTCTATCTGATTTACGGGCGTACGACTAATTTTAAGATTTTGGACATTGACCCATTTTCTATACCAAGATACAGATAAATAGTTATAAACAAGCTATTGTCTTTCATCATTTCAATCTGTTTAGGGGAATAAAACTTCAAACATAAATAAGCCTATGTAAGATCATTGAATTTCCCAGTAAGCCCATCAGTTTTAGTTCAGAATGGTACATAACTAATTTTGGTAAGAATTTAAGGTAAGATCGTTCCTTTTGATAATTTTGCACAAAAAAAATTATTGTATTTCAAAATTCTTACAAAATCCTAAAAACTAGTCATATAAATATGTACATAATTAGCTATTCAGCATTCTATCTATATCAAATACTAAATGAAATTAATTAAAATTTTCGATAAAAAAGATAATTTATGATTTTTAACAACTGCTATAAGGTCATTGTGTTAACTTCTTTATTTTATTACAAATATTTCCCAAAATAATGCCTAATTTGTTTAAGATCGAGTGTTAATTTTCTCAATTTATTGCATATTATCTTAAATCGAGCACAATCTGCTGAAGTTCAAGTAAACAATGCGCATAAACTGAAAATGGGACTGTGTGCGTTTACTCATTGAATGAGAGCACGGATTAAGGGCGCATGTATGCTCACTTTTAAAAATGAAATCGTATTATTACTCGCTCATTTCATCACTTATTTCCTTAAATTGAGCACAATCTGCTGAAGTTCAAGTAAATAGTGCTCATAAACTTAAAATGAAACTGTGTGCTCTTACTCATTGACCAACAGCACGGACTAACTGCGCATGTATCCTCTTTTTAAAGAATGAAATCGTGTTATTACTCGCTTATTTCATCACTTATTTCCTTAAATCGAGCAAAGTCTGCTTAAAACAGATATATTCAAGTAAATGTTAGTAAATTCATGTCATGATTTGCTCATTTTAACACTTACTTCCTAAAATCATGCATAACTTGCTTAAAACACATATAAGAGTATATGTAATCAAGTAAATTTTACCGTTAAGACAAATCGATGGCGAAACACGTGCATAATCGCATCATTTTCAAAGCGTTATTCATCGTAGCAGGATTGTTTCACTTTGTGTAAGACATTCTGAATATTGTGTGTTTTTTTTAATTTTAGAAAATTTTAATCTTAATTGATATAACAGTTAGTGTTAAACCTGTGCGTTAAACGTTTAAAGGTGAAGTGTGTTATTTTTAATTTCGTACAATACGAGACTGCTTTTTAGTTTGGATTGAAATGACGCATTATTTGAATTTGGACAACACGCCAGCTCAAACGTTTATGAAAGAGCTCCTCGAATCATGGCAGTTGGGAGAATTATTTAATTATTTTAAAAATAAGTTTAAATATTGTACACATATGTTGTATTTGTGCGAATAATAAATGAAAAAACCCGGGCGTATTTTAAATTCATACTAAATTGTAAAAACAAAGTGCATCTGAATAAATTTGTTAAGTAATTTTGTAGCCCGAGTTGAAATGCAAAACAGTGTACAGGTGATAGTTTAATTTTATTTAATGAACAGGATGAGCCAATTTAAAGTGCGCCGTTTTTTCAAGGCTTTTTCTAAAAAAATAACGATCCTACAGCAACCTGCAAAAAATGTAAATGAAAAATCAATTAAATGCCTACCGCATGGTATGTGATGATAATGCCCTAGTTGCTTTAACATAGTGGTCATGGCTGTTTAAAAAAGTGCTCGTATCTGTCCCAAAATCGTTGAATGAAGAAGAAATTTTATTTGAATGAATTTGACTATTTATTAAACTACTTAAACTATTACTACTTTGTGAGGCCAGCTTTGTAAGAGAATATATTAGCCAAGGTCTAACGTGAAAAGCCAAACGTGAAAGTAAATTCGTATTACTTGAACTGGCAAGCCGCATAAATCCCTAATGAGGAACGGCAGAAATGATTAAGTTAAATAAAGGTTTTTCAGTTGAAATATTACTCTTGGTTCAATTTTTGGGAGGTTTTCACATTTTTAAATGGCCATGGCGACGGTTTTAAGATAATTTTGGCCTTATAATCACAAACGCAGAGGAATCGATTGCAGTTTGCTTGCATTTTTTTCAGTTTGCTAGGAGTTATTTCTAGACTAGTTATTCAGAAAATAGCGTTAAAACAATCGGCCAACCTGATATGCGTCATAAATCTTGTATATCTGATCATTGTATTGATCATTTCCTATCTCTTTTCAAATAAGTGTGTATTTTAAAAAATGTTGAAGATAAAACTGCATCTTATTTATTTCAGATTGCTCCATGGATATCGATTCGTTCCCATTATTAACGGAAGCGGATTTATACCATTTATTTCCCACCGAAAAAATGGGAATTATGTTAAAATTTCGAAAAAGCCTAAAAGAATGGAAGATTTTCAATGTTCGGGCAATATTTTATTACCAATTTAATTAAAAAAAATTGCCGAACCAAGTTCATTTGCTTAGTGGAATTTGAATTTTGAGTTCCTACTATGGGAATCCGCTAGTTATTTTTGTTTATTTTCGACGATAAGAAGAAAAACAAAATAATAATATCCTGTTCATTTCAGTTTTTTATCTATCCAAATAAGCTTGACCAAGTCGTACAATATGGTTGAAAATAAAAGACCTACATTTTGTTTCGTTTAATTTCACTCCATTGTTCAACGCTTCAATTGATAGACAAAATTTAACTGAAATAAAGAATATTTTCTTTTCCTTCTTAAGGCGATGCCCCATGCACAAACGGAAATCAGCAATTAAAACGATCAAATCCAATTTTTGGCACATTTGTTTCACATTGCAATATCAAATTCATTAAAAAAATAATTCAAATCTCACTGGTACTTTCATAACCACGTAATATTATAAAATTTTATTGCAGTTGATTTAATTTCATTAAAAAAAAAACAATTTTATATTTTCATGGACGGACTTTAGCTTCAGCAATATATGAAATTGAGTTCTTTTGAATGAGATTAAACCAATTTTAATAAAAAAAAAAAAATTAAAAATAAGGTGGTACTTATAGATTTGATTTTCTGTTAAAAATTGGATTTGACTGTTTATTCCGGTTTGCCGTTTGCGTGCTTGGCTCTTTATGCATTACACAAACTGTACATCTATAATAGCTGACGGATTCCATAGTATTGCCGCTGTTTTAATGTTAATTAAAAATACTCTTGATTGTAATAAGTTTTCAATCAGAACCTTAGAAACCAACAATTTTCTAGACTAAACTGTCAATCAAAACTATTTCAATATTTTTTTTAATTTTTTACTCTTAATTTTCCTATGGCCAATTGCAGTTTCAAGATTGTGTCAATTTGGATTTTTTCACATTATGAAGCCAAATATTTTCTCTAAACTAATGAACTTACTCAAATAAATTGTTTCTCATTTCCCTCTAAAGTGTACCTATATATATTTTCAAATCTATTGTACAAACTTTAGGGGTACGAGCAATTACCGAGTACCACAGATTCAATAGCTATTAATGAAGTTCGGCAAGAATTATCTAATTTAATTGAAGCAGTAAATGACAGTAAAACTAGTCAACAAAATGTATCATACCTCCTACCTGAAGAGAGACAAAGCAATACAATAGACAATACAATAATTACCAGATCAGAAACAGCAGAAACTCCCTCAAACCTAAAATTTGTCAGCATTTCATTCCGTATAAAAATTTAATTATTAGACTAATAAGTTTGTTTTATTGTTTTAGGATGTTAATTTATATGTATCTACACATGGATCCATAGTTTTAGAACAATACGAAAAAAACAATTTCAGCCTACCGGATTTGATGCGAGAAAAATTAATTAAAGACTGTATAGAATTTTATATATCAAACAAAATTTTTATGCACACCAATCAGAGAGACAGGTTTGTAAACAAAATCATGAGCGCCGTACCAAATATAATCATTTTATTATTTTGTTTGCCCTCTTTAGGAGACATACTATTCCAACGTTGGAAAATATCCGTCTGGCCGGTTGTACAACACCTACAGGAATTCGGCCGCCAAATTACGAGCTTCAGGAATATTTCCAAGGGAGAAACGCCTGCGAGTTCACAAAAAACAGTTAGAGCAAGATATTTTAAATAAAATGAAGCTTATTAAGCACTAGTAATTTAGTAAACCTACAGTAAACGAAAAAAATGCATTTCTTTTTTTCGCAATATTTTGCAAATTTTTGATTTTTTTTTAGCTAAAATCTTCTGAAACCTGATCGAATTTATCACTACTAATAATTTAAAAAAATTCCAAAATAATTTTCACTTAGCTTAGAATATTGAATTTAAATTTTTTCTATCACAAAATTGGTATTGAAAAAATTTCCCATTTTCAAAGTAATTACAAACTTTTTTGAAGGTTTTGTCTTAAAAATAGTTTAGGTCCTTTCGATCAAATCCCAGAGTATTTTAGCTAAAGTTAAAATTATGGAAACATTTGGAAATTATTGCGAAAGTTTTCTTTCCGTTTGCCTGTGGGTTTACGCTTTATGTTTGTTTGTCCAGTTTTTATGAAATTTCTTTTTTTTTTTTAACTAGAAAAAGAACTTCAAGTTGCTGAACTGATTGACGATGAGGACCACATCTAGTTAAAAGTATATTCAACGCCCTTTGAGACAGTGCTTGAAAAGTGGATGAAAACGGCACACATCAGATTAACACCTAAAGGGGATAAAAACATTTAAAGAATTATAGAAGCGTGGCCGAAATACACTAACGCAGATGGTGCACAATTGGTAAATTTTTCTTTTTCATTTAAGTCGGAATTTTATTCATTAATAATGATTTTTTGCAGATTGATATTGATTTCGAGAACCTGCAACTTGGGAAAGGAACTGACCTAATTAGGATGTGGGACAATTTCGCTGCAAACGTCATTCCTATTTTTAAAGACTGCATAAAAGATAAGCTGTGTCTGGCTAGCGTAAAATTGCTAGAATGTATGTCTCAACAAAACGATAAAGGCATTTATTTATTTAAATATTAATTGGCAAAAAACTAAATTCCTTTTTTTCAGATTCAAGGAACATTATCATTTTAAAGGCCTTGCACGGATTACTAGTTCCAACCGGGCAGGCCAAAAATACTCACACAAAAAAAATTTGGAAGTTCAGTATTGCTGACTCTCAAAGCTCTTTCTTAGAGTCGGCAGAGTCTTACATACATATTAAAGAAATTTTACAGACCCGCCGCGAAAAATATTTGGAACACGGCATTTCGCAACAGCCATCAGTTTTTATGATCCAAGAGCGGGAACGGAGCTACTACTATACAATGTATGATGATATTGTGTACAAATTCGATAATTTGATTGCTGCTTTGTCAACATGCTTCAAAATTCACTATGTTTTTGATCTGAAGTATCAAATCCAATCGAAAAATGTTTGAGAATTTATTCAAAATTATTTTTTTGAAATAGATGGTATCAAATCGCCAACGCTTGCAACGTTCCTAACCAAACTAAATTAAATAATAAATTAAAACTTTTTTAATCTAAAAATTCAATATGTATAAGTGTTTCAAGTGTTCGGAAGAATTAATATCTGTAGATATTTTGTTGGTGCATATAAAATACGTACATAGATTAGGAACTACTGATGTGTTTGAGTGTGGACAGTTAGGGTGCCCTCAATCATTTTCAAGCAAGAGAAATTTCGTTTTCCATCTTAATAATGCTCATAAGCGAACAAAAGAAATTTACTGCGCAAAACCTTAACTCTCGGCAAAATTTGTTAGTTCCGGAAAACAAAATTGATTTACATGATAAATCTGATACAAAATTAACGGTAGATCGAATTAAAGACAATTTATATAAAAACGCCCTTACATTTGTTTCTCATTTAAATAGTTACAGCCATTTAACCAACAAACAAATAGAATCCATTTTAAACGAGTTTTCGGAAAATATTTCTCATACTTTTATGTTAATTAAGGACGTTGTAATAGAAGAAATTAATATAGAAAAGAAAGATTACATTAGTCAAATTTTCGATGTGGGTGCAGATCCATTCAAAAATATAAAAACAGAATATAAATTAATTAAGGCCCTCGGTGATCGAAATTTAATGAAACCGCCTGTTCAATTTACGGTCGAGAAGCTAGTTAAAGAAAATATGCGAAAAGGCGAATCCCATCTGGAAGAAGTCGAATCGAAAGTTGTACTTTCGCCCATTATCTACCAAATAAAAACATTTTTTGGACTCCCAAACATTTTGACAGACGTACGGAAACACATGGAAAAATTGCAAGAAAGTACAAGTTTAACCAATTTTATACAGGGTGACCTTTGGAAAAGTAAAACAAGCAACTTGAAAGATAAAATTGTTATACCATACTTTCTCTATTATGATGATGTAGAGGTTAATGACCCACTTGGAAGTCATACTGGTGTTCAATCAATAGCTTCCTTCTATTACAGTTTCCCAGTATTATCATTAGAAATGCTTTCAAAACTAGAATACATTTTGCCTGCTATGTTTTTGAAAATGTCAGTACTGAAAAAAGTTGGAAGCAACATAGCGGTGAATGAACTAATCAAAATAATTCAAGATATTGAAAAAAATGGCATAGAAATCAGGACGAACGAGGGAATATTCCAAGTTTATTTTGTGTTAGGATTGGTTATAGGGGATAATAAAGCTCTCAATGATATTTGTTGTTTTTCTAAAAGTTTTAGTCACAATTATTATTGCCGATTCTGTTTAAAACATAAAAAAAATATCTCAACAGCTTGCTCAAGAAGATTCATCATGTTTGCGTAATCCAAAAAATTACAGAGAACAAATTGTGCTTAACGACTATAAAGCCACAGGCATTCATGCTGAATCTATTTTCAATACCATTCCATCATTTCATGTGACAGAAAATTTTTCAGTTGATGTTATGCATGACGCATTTGAGGGTATAATCAAATATGGATTAGTAAAAGCCCTTAATTATTTTATACTTAATAACTTTTTGGATTTAGAAACTTTTAATCTTAGATTACGTAATTTTAACTATGGGCAAATAGAGTCTACAAATCGTTGTGAAGCTATTAAAGAACAACACCTAAAAGCCCAAAAGTTGCACTTATCTTCTAGAGAAGCTTATAGTTTACTTCACTTTTTTACCTTATTAGTTGGAGACTTAATCAATAAGAATAATGAAATATGGAAATATACACTAATACTGGAAAGGCTAGTTGATAACATGCTATTACCTGCCTATACAGAAGATTGCATTAATAATTTTAGTGAAATAATCAAAAAACACCACGAACTTTATATTAAAGTATTTGAAAGCAACCTTACGCCCAAGCACCATATTATTACGCATTACAGTTCTATTATACGTAAGTCTGGACCTCTGCGTCGTCTTTGGTGTATGAGGTTTGAATCAAAAAATCGTGAAATGAAGAATTATACTAATGTTACAAGTAGTCGAAGAAATTTAGCACTCTCCGTTGCAAAAAAATTTGCTATGAAATTTAGCTATTTTATATTGAAGTCGTCTTTACAAGAAATTCATGATAATTCAAATTCAAACGTATCAAGTTTAGATTTCCTTAGAACCAAGGCGTATTTTAAAACACTTGCAGACAAATTTAACATAAGTCACTTACAATGCGCTTCCATTTTAGAGAAATATTATTTTAATGGATCGATGTTTTTAACAGATCTTTACTTATTTAAAAATAATCGGCTTTTAAAAATACTGGAAGTTATAAAAATAAATGACATTGTATATTTAATTCTAAATAGTTACAACATTAAATTTGAAGATAATTTAAACTGTTTCTTAATTTCAGAGATGGTTAGCGAAATATTTGTTATTGAAATAACTCAGTTTGTGAGTAAACCTTTTCAAATATTTCGGTTATTTAATGGGACTAAATGTTTTAAACCGAGATATTTATAGAGTTATGTAGTTATACATAATTAAAAATATTGACCTACTTATGTCTTAATTTATATGTATTTTAAAAATATGAATTTAGTTTTAATTACATAAAGAAAATATTTGTGATATGTATTTTAAAATAAGTTAAGTAGATTAAAAAATTGAATTTTGTACCTATGAAATTGTAATTTCGAATAATTAATAAATAATAAAACGAATTTGAAATTATCTGTTTTCTTTTATTGTAGTATTGTATTTTTATTATTGGGAAGTTTGAGAGAAAATGTGCATAATTGGCTTGAACTAAGCAAATGTTTACTAGAATCAAATATCAGGTTCTGCTAAAAATTTGCATAATACTTCGTAAATCGTGTAGAATATGCAGTTTAATCTAAGTAAAGTTAACATAATTTGCGCAAATTTCCTGCTTGATTTCAGTACATTAGACTAAAATAAGTTTGTTTTATCAACTTGAATTAAGAAAATATTACTTGAGTTTTGTGGCATAAGTTACTTGAATCAATTCAAATTAACCAAGCATTTTCAAGCATGTGTTTCTTATTGTATTCCAAATATACTTAATTATTGATATAATGCATTTCTTATTTCAAGCTAATATTTGATTAATATATGAAAAAATTGCTAAAAATCTAAAGCAATGTTTGCTTAATTATAGCAACTTATGCAGAATATCCACTTTTTTTTATTTTCATAAAACATGCAAAGTATTCATGGTTTGCGCCTGTTTTTACTAGGCTCCAAAACGATAGGGTTTACGCTTGTTTTATATCAGTTATGCTTGATTATTTCTTTCCGTGTACCAATGTCAATATTTATGATGTTTCCCTCATATTTTGTGCTATTTAGAAATAGCATTAGTTGCTTTTCTAACCCGATATGAGAGTATGATCCACTGCTCATTGGTACAATATTTTTGTTTGTAGTATGAGTCTTTTTAAAGTTCTAACATCTTTTGGCAAACTTGGATGATATTTTCTTAGAACTTTCAGTAACGCATTCGTGCTCTGGTTTGAAATATTATGAGTAATACTCCATTCCGAAATATCACATTCAATACTATTCGCCTCCATTTCTTCATTATCATCCATGCTTTCATCACTGTCATATTCAATGCTGCTTATTTCAGACTCACAACCACTACCGCCCGAAGTAGTATCCAGCGAGGATGGAATATGTTGTGAATCATTAATAAAGTTATCCACATTAATTTCTAAACGTTCATTTAAATTTATACGGGAACTATCGCATATCAGTTTAATTTCGTTCCGTACAGTCCGGTATATAGTAATTTTTGTTTGGACATTTTCTTAAAAAGATATTTATTATATATCACCTGAGTTAAATATACACAAATATTCGTAATGAAACTTGATTTTACACTTATCAAAATTATTATTAAAAAAATAAAACAAAATGGAGGCAAAAATTAACAACTTTATCTATTCGCAACAACAAATAAAATATTTTTCTGTGGCGCATAGCATAAACAATTACCGGGAATTAATATTCCTGCGGTAGCAGGAATTTATCATAGAGGTAGGTAGAGGTGAAATGGTTATGATTAAGATAACTCAAATTAACCTTCACCATTCTAAGGCTGCTTCGGCAGCTCTACTCCTCAGGCTGACTAGTTCGGGTGAGGATGTGATACTAATCCAAGAACCTTGGATTAACAATAACAGGATCTGTGGCCTCTGAACCAAAGGGTACAAAATTATATCCTCTAGTAAGTCTGGGAAGATCAGATCTTGTATTCTTGGGAAAAATAATATTAATCTTTTCCTTCTCTCTCAATACAGCAATGGTGACACTACTGCAGTTAGCCTGGAAGTAGGCACTTGTAGATTCTGGCTAGTTTCAGCCTTCATGGACCGGGAGAAGGAGGTTCCTCCGGATAACCTGGAGGAGCTGATCCGTAAAGCGGAACAATCTGGGGAAGCACAGACATTAATGAAAGAGGTGAGTCACTTTTTGATTATTTGATGAGTACTAACCTTTCAGTGTGTAATATTGGGCGGGAACCCACAGTTATTACTAGTAACAGGCAGGAGGTTCTAGACGTGACCCTTGCCTCAAATAATATTCTTCATATGGTTAAAAATTGGAGGGTGGATAAGGAACACTCCTTTTCTGATCATCGATATTTAACCTATAGCCTCGATATTCACCCTGCTACCCGGGAAGCCTTCAGGAACCCTAGAAGGACCAACTGGAGCAAATATAGGGAATTATTGGAGGAAATGTTACCGACGAAGGCTATGGAGCCCCCGACGACCGTTGGGGAGCTGGAGGACATGGTGGCTAGCGTTACTAGCGCATGCAACCGATCCTTTCGTGCTGCCTGCCCACTGGCTAAGCCTAGGGGTAGGCAAAAACCGGTATGGTGGTCCAGGGAACTGGGAACCTATCGAAAGGCTTGTAGGATAGCCTTTAATAGAGCCAAAAATACAAGGGAGGCTCAGGATTGCGACTCCTATAAGGAGAAACTCGGAATTTATAAGAAAGAATTAAGAAAGGCACAAAGGAGGTCTTGGAGAATCTTCTGTGATAATATGGAAAAGGTATCCGAAACCTCCCGCCTTAGGAAGATTCTTTCCAAAAATACATCTAGTCCTAGTTTTTTGATAAAACCGGACGGATCTTGGACAGCTTCTAGTGGAGAATCTCTGGAGCTTCTCTTCGAGACACACTTCCCAGGGAGCTTTGAAGACCTGTTGGTGCGTAGCAATCATCAGGAATCACTGTCAGTAACCACAGAGGATATCGTAACCAGAAAACGGATCCTATGGGCACTGAGGGGTTTTAAACCATTTAAATCGGCTGGTCCGGATCAAATTATACCATTGGAACTTCAAAACAACTCAGTAATTATTCTTCCTTACCTGGAAGCTATATTCAAAGGGTGTTTGAAGCTGGGCTATATTCCTAGGTACTGGACGGAGGTCAATGTGGTGTTCATACCGAAAGCGGGGAAAAGCTCACATGTCTATCCTAAGGACCTAAGACCAATAACTCTATCATCCTTTCTTTTGAAAACCTTGGAAAGGCTGCTGGATGTATACATCAGAAATAAAATAGGTGCCAGGAAGTGGGCATCGTCTCAGCATGCGTACACAAAGGGTAGATCTGTAGACACGGCTCTGCACGCCTTGGTGTCTACGATTGAGAAATCGATTAATTCGAAGGAATTCTGTTTGGTGGCCTTCCTGGATATAGAAGGCGCCTTTAATAATGTGAAAGCGGAGGCAATCAAGGAGGGATTGTCATTTTTGGAGGTGGACGTTCCTCTGATAGGGTCAATCAATTATATACTGGGAAGCAGGATTGTTAGCTCGAAGTTGGGGGACTCCACCTTCAAGAGGCGAGTAACTAGGGGAACTCCGCAGGAGGGGGATCTGTCCCCTCTTGTCTGGAACATAGTGGTAAACGGGTTACTACTTGAATTGGAGAGAGAGGGTATTGGAGTTATCGCGTACGCAGATGACGTAGCTTTAGCTGTTACCGGGAAATTCCTGGGCACGATTGTAGACGTAATGCAGAATGCGCTTACCATCGTTACGAAATGGGCTGGCAAATGAGGACTTGGTATTAACCCGTCCAAGACAGAGCTGGTACTCTTTACTAAGAAATACAAAATCCCGGTAGTTGTCCCTCCTACCTTAAATGGCACGAGACTTGCTTTTACTGATAGAGCTAGATATCTGGGCATTATCTTGGACAGTAAGCTTAGTTGGAAGCCCAACATATTGGAGAGAATAAACAAAGCTACTATTGCTTTGTACTCCTGTAGGAACGCCATTGGTCATAGATGGGGTCTGAAGCCGGAGCTGGTACACTGGCTCTACACCGCCGTAGTAAGACCAGTACTCATGTACGGGGTGGGTGTTTGGTGGCCAGCTCTGGACAAGGTAACTTACAAAAGTAAGATTGAGAGAGTGCAAAGAACGGCCTGTATGCTTGTTAGCGGGGCATTGAGGTCGACACCGACAAGTGCCTTAGAGGTTATGTTGCACCTTCTTCCGGTCGACATTTTTGGCAAACAGATGGCGGCAAATACGGCTGTACGACTTGCAGCCGTCTCTCAGTGGAGGTGTCTTAGTATAGGACACTCTACTATCGTCAGATCGTTGAAGGATGAGCTGGCGAATCTTGACTACATTAAACCTACTCTACGCTTCGAGAAGCGATTTCGGACCTCCTTCCCTTCAAGGGAATCCTGGAGGGATAGACCGTTATCGGAAACCGAAGCGTTGCAATTCTTCACAGATGGCTCCAAGCTAGACGGCAAAGTAGGAGCTGGAGTATTCTGTGACAAATTAAATGTAAATATTTCTATTCGTCTCCCTGATTACTGCAGCGTGTACCAAGCTGAAGTCGTAGCGATTGAGGAGGTCATGACGTGGTTGAAGCATAATGTGTTATCCTCAGACGATATCACAATCTATGTGGACAGTCAAGCGGCGATCCGGTCGTTAGAATCGGTGTCTTTGGCGTCACGGGTGGCGTTGAGTTGTCACTCATCTCTAAATAAGATGGGTGAGCATTTCAACATCCAGGTAGTCTGGGTCCCAAGTCACTCGGGCGTCATGGGGAACTGCAGGGCAGATGAACTTGCTAGGCATGGTACGACTCTCCAGCTGCAACCGGAAAGGGCAAGTCTGGGGAGGCCTATCACAGCGCTGAGACAAGCACTTGGGAAGCAGGCGCTATCCTCAGCGGGGGAAAGGTGGTCTAACGCCCTCACCTGTAGAGTTGCAAGACAAGTTTGGCCAAAGCTGGACTTGGGGCGCACTAGGGCATTAATATCCTTACGAATACGTGAATTAAGAACGGTCGTAGGAATTCTCACGGGACACTGCCTTTTTGGAGAACATGCAAGAAGGCTGGGTCTGGAGGCTAATGACTTCTGCATAAGCTGCTTGGACGAAGAGGAGGAAGAGACGTTGGTCCACTTCCTTTGCTCGTGTCCAGCATTGGCTCTCAGAAGGCACAAACACTTAGGTAAGTTCAGGATGGACTGCCTCTCGGATCTCGAAAACATTAAAGTGCGGGACGTCTTACGCTACATAAGTAGCTCGAAATGGTTCCAATAGGGGTAAAAGGGATACATCCCGTGGTATCACAATGGACCGTCACCGGTCTAAGTGTGCGTAAGCAGCCACTCCAACCTAACCTAACCTAACCTATAGCATAAACAATTGTTAATATGTATTGGTATTCCATTGTAAAAAGGTGTTCGCAAACTTTACGTTTTTGTAAGGAATAGAAAGTATACATTTTTATGTTGGGAGGGACATAGTAAATTTATATTTTATTTCGAAAGGTTGGCTTTTGTCAATTAAATCAAATTGGCAATTTTCTTGGAAAAAAAATTAACCCAAAATAATTCGAATTAAATTTTGGTCAACAAAATACCCTTAGTATAGAGTATCTTTGATGACTATTACCAATTCAAAATAAAAAGAATCATTTCTGGCCTACTAAGTTCTTATGAGAAAGGCAATAAATAATTTAAAATTATGATCAGTTTATATTGAATATTTTGTATTTGAAATACACTATATAAAAAAAGCTGGGATGGGCTGAAAAAATGTAATCATCATGTTATTTTTTATTTACATTTCTAATATGAATAGATAAAACTGGAATGGGATGAGATAGTGTTACCAGATGAAATTTTTTTTTTTTCTGGGATGAAAAACTGGGATAACTTCACATGCTTGTCGAAACCGCTTTTAAAATGATATTACTACATGCCACCATATGCATTATTTAAGTTTAAAATACCATGTTGAATTAGTTAAATAAATTATTAACCGGAATTAAATGTACCACAAAATATGACTGATTCACCAAGATATAGATTTGGAACCGGATTTGAATTTATTGTTTCATTATTAACAGTATTAAGAAGAAATGACATATACACTTAGTGTTTATATCAAGTTTTGGTTGCAGCGCAGCTAACACACTAAAAATTTCACTTCCCACTTTAATTCACTTGCAATCAAACACTTATTTTATACATACCGATGATATGCCCTACATTTTAAAATCTATAAATTTCATCAAAATTATGCAAACCACAATATTCAATATAAAACAATATCTCATAAACCCTTGTAATTTATTGATGTACGTCCATAGGTTAACTACTTTACCTCCCAGTGTTACAAAAATGTAACCAATTATCTAAAACACTACTTTTCAAAAGACTAATAAAATAAATGTAACGGTGACGTTAAATCTCAGCGCAAAGAAAATATCAAAACAACATACACTTAAAAGCTCTTAAAGCATATTTAAAAATGTTAAACACAAGCTAAATAGATAAAACACACAGGGCGCGTATAAATTATACGCGTATACGTGATATTAAGCTAACTCTACATATTGAACGGAAAAGACCTTAATAGCAATTTAGACTTCTCTTATCATACACATTTTATATTAAGACGCGGACGACCGTAACAACAACAAAAAATCTGTAACATAATTTGATGTTTATCTTAATCACAGCTTTTAACATAAATTTTTGTTGTACATTTTCTTACGAGTCCTCCATCATCTCATCTTAAAGTTATTTTCGTTCCTCTCTCATAGTCTTAATTCAATCATCTTCATCATCGCTACTTTTTGTTCTATTTTTTTTTTTTTTGTTTTTTCGAAATTTATTGTTACAGTTTTACATAAACATAAACACTGGAAATTTTGTTAGAGCTTTAATTCTAGTGGTCGAATCAACTATCGTTATTTCCCTTACTGTATATACCTTTCTTTTCGGTGTCGTGTTTGTATATAACATACCGATAATGATGATGTTCATTATTCAAATAGACAACCAACAAAATCGATGAGACCACCAATTTTTTGAAATTATTTTTCAATTTATATTGAGAATTTTATTGTTATTAACAAAATAAATTTATTTTAACATAGTTTACATCTTTTATTTATTTAAAAAGAAAATGTCGATGAGTCATAAATGGAATTTTAATAAGACTAGAAATAAATACGTATACGTACTATGTATGTGTATAAGGAAGTGACTAAGATTATTGATAGCCGACCAGCTTCATAATAATTTATATAATTTGTCAAAATGATTTATTACAAACTGGAATGAGTTATTACATTTTAAATGGGATTACTGGTTACATAATGTTATATATGAAATCATAAAATATAAAACTATATAATATGGTAAATTGTTGACGCCTAATGATTGTTTTAAAACTATGTCAAAATAAAACTATGCGACATGCGACACATGATTAAGGTCAAGCTCTTATTGAGAAATTTTTATAATTTTATTGCATTACTTTAGATGAACACTAAAGTGTTTAACTCCTTCTTAAATTTATTTTAGAATAGTGGGTACCTACTATACCTAATAAAAAATAAGATGCAACCATCACGTGGTCACTTTAATAGTCAAGCGGAATCTACAGTAAATAATGTATGTTCTAAATATTTTAGAAATCCTTCTACAACTTCCAAAATAGTAATGATTACTCTAATTTACATCGGACAGCTGTATCGAATTAAAACCAATCTCTGGAATATATTATGGTTTTATACGCATGTAGCATGTGCAATATTTTATTCTACTGTGCGAATATGAGAATCCTGTGTATTTAAAATGCTGTTCGGGTTCGAGTGCACGACATTGATTTTGGATTAAATCAAATATTTTTGAAAATGTTCGTTTCGTGAGTGTGTTGTGTGTTGTTTCACAATAAAAGTTGCATTTCGTTTTTGTCCTATTTTACTTCAACTTTCTCTAACCATATTCACAGACCAACTAACTCATCAATAACGCTTGCTTCGAACCGGATTGGTAAAATTTAAGCACGTTTTCTTACCAATCGACATCTATTTAAGATAAGGTTTAAAGTAAAGATTTTCCGGAATAAATATTTAAGTGATTGGACATATTAGTATAAGAAAATAACGTTTAAATAAAGCAAAGTTTTAAGTGAACACATACTTTTGAGATTGTTTTATTGAAGAATAAGTAACTTAACCTCAAAATGTATTATTTGAGTGACCAAAGTCCAGTGAGATAATTTTCAATAAGAATAAAATTCGAGCTAGTGGAATTTAACCTTAAAAGAGAACCATCTGATAATTTTATTGAGCAATCAAAGTATTAACGACTGGACTAGCAAGTGGGGTCAAGCTAAGGGTAACATTACACGTATTGCGTCATTTGCGGAAACCATGAACAAGAATACCAGGATAAATGAAGTGTCACCTTATATGGAACTGTTAGAGCGTGCTTTTAATGGTTTTGAAGAAGCAGATGCGAAGCTAACTGCTTTAGATTGTGCATCAGAAATTTTTGACTCGAGTTGAAATATTTAAGTTTAAAGGTGAAGTTACATAAGTGAGTTTCTCTCTACTCGCGCCACATCAAATGTTTCTATAATCGATCAGTTCAATGAAGTTATGGCGCGTACAACGGCACAGCAGAACGAGTTTTTATTTAAGTTTACGACTACAATGTCAACGTCATTAAAACAAAGTTTTTTGAATCAGTCATTAGAAGAGCCACATTTCACTGCAAGGCTTCCAAGGTTACACGTGCCAACTTTTGATGGAGATTATAAGAAATTCCACAGCTTTAAGGATTTTTTCACGGCATTCGTTCATAACAAAACATCTCTCGCAGATGTTGAAAAGTTTCAATAGTTAAGAGAACGCCTGAAGGGTGAGCCTGCTGAGCTCATACGCCACTTGACTATATCAGATGGAAATTATCAAGCTGCATGGTCTAAAATTTGTGATCGCTACGATAAAAGGAATATCGCCATAAGTCATTTTATTCAAACATTCCTTGATATACAACCTTTAAAAGAGAGATCTGTTATGAAGTTAAGAAATCAATATAACGTTGCTAACCAGGTTATTCGGAGACTTCAGGCCATGGGGACTGAGACGTATTTAGTCTGGGTATTTTCAACTAATAGTAAACAGCAACCGACGTTTCAAGAATTTCTTCAGTTCATGGATAAACGCTGTGATGGCTTGGAGCCATGTGAAGCCAGTAAAACCCAACAAAGCAAACAAATGACAGCAAGGTCGCATATCGTTTCACTTGATCAGAAATATTCCAACACAGTAACACCATGTCCGTTTTGTCACCAGCCGCACAGATTGTTCGAATGTGACAATTTTCAAAAGCTTGAGTCAATGGATAAACGAGATGAAGTACTTAAAATGAATGTAAGCAAATGTCAATCGAGACGGTCGTGTAACAAATGTAGTGGCCGACATCACAGCATGTGACACGATGGCGTCACATCTAATGTAAATAGCACATCACACTTAGGCAGTGTACTCCGAAACGAATAGCATTTGTACAACCGCATATTAAGGTAATACCACCAATAGCAAGCAGATCATCCCAGTCAGGTGATGTCAACCAAGGGGAACGAAACGCTCAGCTAATTTCGAACAAAGACAATAGCGCGAAGACTAATTTAGCATGTGCATAGGGTATGCTGTATTACTCACAGCCGTAATGAATATACTTCACCATTTCGGTTGTTCTCACGAGTGTAGCGCGTTGTTGGACTCGGGTTCGCAAATGTCATTTATTTCCGAACAGTGAATACTCAATACTCAAACGATTCTGGGAACTGGAAGCAGTTGATACAGAGAATGTATGGAACGAAGAGAAACATAAATGTGAGCTTCATTTTGAGACTACAATCAAACAAGATGACTCGGCGTCTGGAAACATAACAGCGAAACCACGAAATTAAGAGTTGTGTTCGATGGGTCATGTCTATCTTCAAACGGGGTGTCACTCAACGACAAGTTATTGGTCGGTCCTACAGTTCAATCTACATTGTGGGCAGTATTTCTGCGGTTCAGAAAGTTTCCAATTGCATTATGCGCTGACATTGATAAAATATACAGGCAAGTCTTAATCGATCCCAGCCAATGCAATATTAACGAATTCTTTGGAGAACTTCCAAGGAAAAACCAATAGATTCATACGAATTGAAAACCGTAACTTATGATACGGCATTTGTGGGATCACTCACGATCCATTTCATTTTCGGATCAACAGCATGTAATATAGGTTTTGGGCTTGTTTTGGGATCCAACCAGTGACCATTTTTATTTTAATGTGAGTATTCCAACGGAAAACGTTTGTACGAAAAGAACCATCCCACTGGGTTGGTTGTTGCCATTCATAATCAAATCAAAATTAATGATGCAATATTTATGGCTAGCCAAGGTATCTTGGGACGAGGAAATACCAGAAGCAATGGAGCGATATTAAGTCTGAACTCGAATCAATACACGGTTTTAGTGACGCTAGTTAGCTCGGCTATGTTGCTTGTATCTATTTCCGAATCGTTTCGAATGATAAAATCATAACCAATCTGGTTACCAGCAAGAGTAAAGTCGCTCCAGTCCAGTCTGTACTTGGTGGCTAGGCTTGGTTTACAAGCAAAAACGAATGAAGATGTTGACATGCTTGATGAAATGATCGACAAGACAGAAAAATGAATGAAGTTAGTAAGAATTGTATCTACCATATTATGGTTAATTTCTAACTTGCGCAACCCTCAAGCTAAAAAATTCGGATTCCTAACAATAGAAGAGCTGAACAAAGCCGAAACTGCGATAATAGTCACATACAACAACAAGCGTTTACCTCCGATTTAAGCAGTTTACGATCAGACAAGCAGTTGAAATCAAAATCTTCATTATTGACGGTGTCTCCATTCATTGACCAAAGCGGTTTGTTAAGAGTTGGTGGACGCTTAAAAAACGGAACTTGCTTCTACGCAGGTATCGATGACGATTCTCAAATCCCCATCGCTACTTGTGTCAATATCCCGCGGCACAGATATATCGGCCATTTCCGTATCAATGCCTTACGAACGTACAAACCCGGATCGTCGTTTTTATTATTTTAGATAAAATGACGAGCCCAACTCTACGATTTCTTCTGATTATTCAAAAAAACAAATTTTGGTTGTGGAAATGGGAACTAGGCATCGCTTAAAAAACTCCAAAATAGTGCCTATTTATCTGTGACTTTCAATTGGGATATCGTCGATAAGTCTTTCACAAAACACGAAATTCTGGGGTAATCTTTTGAATTAAAAGAAGCCGCATCTGGTCTCGCGTATTTATTGCTAAAGTTGAAATATTTTGAATAAAACGTGAGATTTGGAGTGATCCGATTATTCTCCGGGGTTGCCAAGTTACTAAAAGTAGGCCTTGAATAATTTAATAATTTCGATCTATAGATATCAAGCAATTTGAATAATCTCAAATAATCATGAATAACCTCGAAAATCTTCAATAATCGCGAAATAATATTCAATAAACTCGAAAATTATGGTGAAAGTATCAAATAATTTCCTAATTGAAACCGCTATCGGGTTAAGGACTCTTTGCTCACAGTGAAAAATACTTTATGAGAGAAGAAAGCTCAACCATCGTTTCGACTGAAATTAGAGCAAAAAATTGCGGGCAACAGCAAAATTCTTGGCATAAAATTTTCTTGATGATGGTGGAAATAGAAATGAGCATGGCGATGAGAAAGGTGAATTAACCCCTGTGGTATTAACGCCCCAAGGCTAGGGGGGCTTTTCCCATTTTTAGGAATTAAGTTCTACAGGCGTTATTTCTTTTCTGAAATGACATTAAAATCCATAACAGAAAAGAAATAAGGGCCAAGGTGGTTTTTACCATATTCGGATTGGATGTTGGAAACATGGATGAAAACTTCCTTTATCGGGATTTTTCTCGATATTTTTTTTTTCCTGTATTTTTCTAACAAAACAGGGAATAATATACATTATTTGTATCTACTTTTATTACTACGGCGGGTTTTATTGCTTTTTGAATTTTAGAAAAGACTAGCACCCGGTGTTCCCTGGAAAATATTGCGCCCGATTTTGAAACGATAAAATTAATATTATATTATTCTATTTCCCCGCTTCCAATATGATTTGTATTGAAAAAAGCAAAATAACATAACATGACATAAAACTGCTGAACCCAGAATCGGGGCCATTCTTAAATATTTGTTGAATTACCAAAATACCAAGTATAGGGGGTGAAAGCTTAGAATGAAAAAGATATTTCAGAAATGTTCTGAAAATTTATTTACTCTTTTAGGTCAGTGCGTTTTAGTAAACATAATTTTTGATTTTTCAATGCAAATTCTAATAGGAAGTAGGGAAATAACATAATATAACATGGATCTACGATGTCAAAATAAAAGGCATTGCATCGTTTCCAGTCCAATCAAATTCATTTGATGTTATTTTAGTTTCCCGCTTTCTCAGCTCATACCAAAATATTTTAGAAGGGCGGAAAAACAAAGTAAAGGTATTATTTTCAACGGGATACCATCATATTCTCGAATGAAAAATCCCCAAAATATATACCGAAAAATACAAAGTAAACTGCTCAATCGAAAAGAAAGACCCCTTTAACTTTTTGTTAACTACAAGATGAAAACAAAAGGAATCTACATAATTTCATATCATTCTTGCGCGGAAAGGACCAATGCTAATCGGCTTTGGGGAGTTCTCTGTTTTAGTATGTGAAAATTATTAACAAACATAAATTTTTCAAAAATGCTCCAATCTATGTGAATGTTAGATTTTCAAAAAATCGTCACAGCGGAAGTTTGGAGGCCCCCTCCCCTAAGGTATAAAATGAATTAAAATAATATTTCAAAAATTTGCTTTATTTAAAAATACTTGATTTTGGGGATGTTTGGTATTTTTGAGATTTTTTTATTTTGGATAATGATACCAACCCATTTTCAACATTAAACATATAAAGAGCTGGATCTTCACTAGCTGTTCAAAACTTTGGACTTTAAAATTAACCCAACCCCCAAATTAATCCCTAACTAATCCTCTTAACTTATTCTTTAGCTCCACCGCCAATTAAATAAACAACTCAACTTCCAACTCAAACGCAAGGCTCAAATAATTCCCCAACCCAACCCCTCACTTAACCCCCACGTTAGCTAACCAAACCCCAACTTAACATTTAGCTCAAACTTTACTCAACTCCATACTAAACGGCCAACCTAATTTAGAAACCAACTCGATTCGAAAGCGGTATGAATTCAACTAAAATCAGCTCAATCTAATCCCCGCGAAACTCCTAACTGAACCCTAAATTAATACTCACCCCAACCACTCCCTCGAATTCAACCCAACTTAAACTCAGACCCTAACTCAACCATCAACCAAACATTGAACACACTCTTGAACTAAACCTGCAACTCAACCCTGCACTCAACCCCAAAATCAACGTACATGAACTCAACTTAATCTATCTTTACTTTAACCGCCAAATAAATCTCCATCTGAATCCCATCGCTCAACCGCAACTGCACACCCCAGTCGACAACAATTCTACCATTAAAGCAACACTCAATTAAAAACCCAACTCAATCATCATTAACCTCAACTCAAAACAAGTCAAGCTAGCTTCTTACTCAAATCTCAATTCAACCCCCATATAAGTTCCCAATTAACGGCAGAATGAGCCCCTCACTCAATTCAGCAATCAACTCAACCCTAAACCAAATGGCCTACCTAATCTCCGAATCAACATGGACCGAGAAAATACATGTGTACGTGAACTAAATTCAAGCTAAGTTACAACTCAACCCCCCACTCTCCCCAACTCTAAGCCCTTAAATCAACTACAAACTCAAGCCCAACATCAATTCAACTCAAGCTAACTCCAATTGAACAGTCAATTCAACACCCATTTAAATCCCTGCAGAGCTGCTCAGTAAACCGTAACCCAATTCTAGGTCAACTTCAACTCAAAGCTTCTCTCAACCCCAAACTGAACGCCCAACTCAATCCTCTAACCATCATGCAAAAAAATTGGTCAACATGGGTTTGGGTCACTTTTATGGCAGATAGCCATAGACCCTATTCACGTACTGCTCCTATAAGCTTTCCAATTATTCGCATTGACCATAGAAACAGATTGGCGAAATAAATCAAAATCGAAAAAACCCTTTTCGAGATACCACAAACATCCAGACAGATGGACGGACGTTTTTTTTTCTTTTTCGGAGCCAGGAAAGGCTATTTTTTATCCGATTTCCAACATCTTTGACATTTTGGAAAGGTGACTATCTCCTACGTCTATATCAACCTCAATTTGTGCTGGAAATCATCTTTATGTTCGACCGAAGGTGAAAAATTGAGAAAAACATTTCTTCTTTCAAATTTCCCGCTCAACTCCTCTTAACCATCTTCTACCGCCTCAAACCACTGCTTTTCAAAATCTATAACAATTCCAGCATTTATGAAAAAAATTTCGAGCATTATGTAGGTTTTTTTCTTATCCACCACTAAGGCTGAGGTTCAATTCAAGAATTATTTCAAGTAAGTAGGCTTATTTGACTCATTCAGTATAGCGGCTTGGAATAAGTTATTTAGTGGTTCAATTCAAACCGAGACTTATTTCAACATAAACATATGTTTAATATTAAAATGGAAAACAACACGTAATAGATTTATTGGCTGTAGAATTGAATAAAATAACAGCACCAACGTAATTTAAATCAGAAATAATTTTTGAAATGTCGTTGTGGAAACTCTCCCAAAATAAGTCAGGAAAGTCTGCAATAGGAGATCCCCGCGATTTGATTGAAGTGATTGATTGGTGCGGTGTGTATGACCTAGCCAAAATTCTCGGAAGAGGCCGGGTGCACCGTACACCCTGTTATATACCGCAAGACCGAAGGATAGGAAAGGAATGTTTAGTGTATTAGAAGAGACTCGACCCAGTCCTCAGTCACCTATTTGCAGTCGATCAGAGTTGGTAAATTTGTTGATAATTTTTTTTTTTTATGACAAAATGTTAAAGCACAAGATAACCGCAATCGAAGTATCACCATTAGAGGGTCCCACAAGTTCTGAAAAGCTGTGAGGAAACCTTAACTGATAATTATTATTATTTTTAACTAAATTTTTGTCTTTTATCCTTTTTCCCTCTCCCTTTTTTTTTTTCTTTTCTTTTCTTCCTGTTATTTTTTCGTTGAGGGAGGGGGGGGGGGGGAAGGGGGGGGGGAAGGGGGGGGGGTGGGAAGCTTTCATTCCATCATCATCATGTTTTCATGCGGTCACCCAAATTTCTATTAACCATAGCAAATGTTGCTTGACGTTGTTGTGGTAGTTGTTGCGGCTCTTCTTTTTCGCCTACTCGCATGTATGCAAGAATTCCAGCCAAAATCTGTGGAACTCTGATTATAAATAAAATAAAATTAACATTCAGTGAATAGAATGATCCCAGTGGCCACCGCTACAAAAAATCCCTGTTGCTTTGCTCTCGCAGCACCTCCCTGAAAAACTCAATGCTGACTCACATATTATCCAATACCATTGTTTCCTCATTGATTGATTGCAATACACGGCCAAGACCTTAGCAAGTCAGTTGGGGGTCGCCGGGAACGTCGTTACCGTTTTTACTTATAACATAGCGGAAAGAAAGGAAAAGATTGTTAGAATTATATCCACTAAACCATTTTTTTTTATAATTTCAAGCGACCGTACTAATTCATGTACTATTTGAAATTATTCAAAATATTGCAGGTTGAACATATACCCCAAATAATCCAATTTTATCAATAAAATAAATTGTTGAATTCATTTTTTTAGCAATTTTAATTAATACTACTATGATCAAAAAGTAGTAAGACACTTCCATTTAAATCGCGCGGGCGTATCCAAACGAGTAGTTTTCTTAGGTTGGTTACACCCTAACAGATATCTGCGTCAAATTTCGTGTGAATGTCTTTAGTAGTTAATGAGATACGCTTGTTTAATTTCATCTAAAAAGGTTTTTTCGATCTTTAAAAAAGTTCATTAAAGAAGTTCCATCAAATTTTGCTTAGAATAGAATTTCGGCTTCCAAAATATTGAAAATGCTGGAAAAAAGCTTTTGATGACAATACACTGTCCAGAGCGAGCATTTTTGATTGGTATAAGTTAAATTAAATTAAATTTTAAATTTATTTATTTATTATTTATTATTATTAAACAAATTTTAGGACACCCTATTTTGAGCAGGAGCTCATTCATCATAGGGTGTACATAATCGATCAAAATAAAAAATGCACAAAATTAGGAACTAATTTGCACTGCCGCTATACTTCGTTCTGGACCTCAATTATTCCTTTCCCTTAAATGGTAAAAGATCCTAATTCCAAGTACTAAACAAATTGGACAATTTTGTCATACAATTGGTTGTGGTTGTACAATTTGGTCTTAAATTATCCGTTCAACCCAGTTATTAGCGATGATTACAAGATTTCGGATACTCACGGTTAATTCATTTCTGCTTTCCAGATCATTTGTATATTAATTAACACAACAAATTAATTTAAAATAATTATTCTTAAAGAAAATGCAAAATAAACACAACTGTTTGACTCTAAGGTCAAAGTTGTTCAAAGAAGGCAAAGAATGCCCTTGTCATCCTTCAACTTCTACCAATGAACACCGCGTCTAGGCAATCAAGGATTTGATGTTCAAAAAAAATGTTGAGCATACAATTCTTGGTTTTTGCATCACGATAAGCGCCGTTTCACACTGCTTTGGCTGTACATGACTATTTGTTACCTGATTTAGCTCCGTCTGAGTTCTGGTTATTTTCGAAAGAGATTCAAATAGATTTGGAGACAATTTTGAAGGCTATTCCAGAAATGTACTTTAACAACTCTTCCGAAGACGTTGGCACAAGTGTATTCTTTAAGAAAAGGATTGCTTTGCATGGGATGAAACTAATTAGAATAATAAGCCATTTGTGTTTTATTTAAAAAGTTTTATTAGTTTTTGATCACAGTGTTGTATTATATTTTAAGATCAAAACCTAACCTAATTTTACTAATTATTTCAATTACAAAATTTATTTGATTTTTTGGAATTCTTACGTAAACGTCTTAACCGGCTAATTTATCTAAGTTTAACTCAAACTTGCCACGAACAATTTTGTGGGTGTACCCAAATTGACTTAAGTGCACAATTTACGTGCTAGTGATAATGGCTACTATAGAAACACAAAAACAACGATTAAATCTTAAACGGATTTTTAGAAAGGACCAACGAAATGTTCAGAGAACTTCGCAAAATTGAGAAAGATATTTATCCGCTAGATAAAAATGATGAACCGCAATTTGATGGATTTATAGATTCATACTTCCATGTGGTAACCCATCTTAAAAAAGCTATACGTGAATTGAAGACCTCGGGTGAACCAAATATGAGTGGAATAAAAATGATTAATGATATTATAAACACATCACGTTTTAGAAATTCGGACGTTAAATTACCCAAAATAAATATGAAACCGTTTAATAGAGAATACACCGAATGGCAAACATTTTATAAAATATCCCTCTCTTCAATCGTAATTGCACGTTGCAACAGGTTCAAAAATATCAGTACCTTATGAGTCTATTAAAAGAGAAACCAGCACATTTATTGAAGCACATCCCGATCACTAACACGAATTATTTATTAGCAATAAACAAACTGAAGACACGATATGATAGGAAGAAATACAGCCTAGAACCTCCTACTCCCTCCTACAAATATTCATGGAACACCCAAAGGTTAGAAATGCTAACGCTGACAGCATACGCCAGCTTCACGATGTATCTGACGAAGTTATGAGAGGCTTGAGTGGAATTAAAGAAGCAGCTGACAACAAACTCGATCCGGAGAGTTAAAGTTTATGGGCTCAAAAAAATGTGGAAGATGACCACCCTTCCATCGATAAATTTTTTCGAATTCCTATGCTCTTGGAGATATTTTCAACGGAAAGACATAAAAAAACATCTATCAAACCACAAAAAGCTGATTCGTTTACAACCACGTTTACATGTTCTGTTTGTCACACCAATCAACATCAATTGTGTCAATGTGTGAAGCTTCAAGACATGAGCGTGTAATTACGTATTTCTGCTACATCGACATCTTTATTCCTGCTACATCTAGAATTTCATCGTCTAAACTAAAATTTACAAACAATGGATGTTCTCAGTATTTTGTTGATATAGAATATCAACAAACTGGAGCAACAGACAGTAATGATATATATATAGAGAGTAAACCATTTTGAACAACAACTAGATTTTTACCGACTAAACATATTTTGCATTATATAAACTCAAGAAACATTAAATAAAGAGTTAGTTATTATTGTATCTTCTCAACCAGTTAAAATTATACTTAAATAGAAAAGTTAACTGGCGCAGTTGGTAGAGGATATTTTCAAATATCTGTCCCTGCACAAATAACCTACATAGTGAATAGTGAACAGTATTCTTAGTGTTACGAAAGAAAAAACGTGAAAGTTAACGGTTTATTAACTATAGTGCTATCAACCGAAATACTATTTGCGAGTATATAAAATCATACTGTTTAGCAGCATACTAAACGTAGTTAAGTAAAAGTGTTAAAGCGTATACAACAAGTGTAAATTGAATTAAAACAAAAAATAACCAAATCTTTTTCCTGAAATAGCCATTTGTCCCCACCAGTGGTACACAAATAGGCTACCTAATACAAAGATATAATAAAATAGGCGACAGAACGTCAATACTCGAACAGTGAACAAAAAAATAAAATAAAAATCAACCAACAACTTATTGGACGGACGAAACCAATATTACGGTAGTATCGATAAAAAGTATGAGGGCATATCATCTCTTTTTATTAGTAATATTAAATTGGTGAGTACAATTGATATAATAATAATTCCCCGTTTTACATATTCCAGACGCAATAAAAGACATCCCTCTACATAATGGCAGTATAGAACAGATATTTATTACCCAAGTAGAAGATATATTAAAAATTCTCAATCCAACTTTTATCGATCCATCGTATCAAGTAATACTTCTTCAAGCAATAAGCGAAGCAAATAAAGCTATTGAAACCACCAGATCTCCCTACAGCTCGATTATACTGTTTGAAAGAACATACAGTTTACATGAAAAATAAAAGCTCTACCCCACCAATACCCCCTGAGAATCAGTACCCACAATATAATAGAAGCCAATTTCCACAGTATAAACCTCAAAACTTTAATCAACAACATTACAATAATAATAGACCACAATACTTTAACCATCGCCCATTCACACAACAAAAGAACCAACACTTCAGAAATCCAAGAGGATTACCACTTAAGGCAATACAATACAATAAGCCGGAACCTATGGACACCACGTCTAATTTTGACAAATACAAACAACTGACTTTCCAACGACCATTTAATCCAACAAACCAGCCATACCAATTCAATACAAATGGCCCATCGAGCCCAAGTAAAAGAACAATATAACAATTCATCTAACCCATATCACTACGAAAGTGATAGTTACTATCCAAACGCACATTACCAATACCCAGAATGGGATAATTCATGCGAAGAACAGCAATCAACAAATTATCGAAATTCAGGACGAGGATTTTTCCCAATCAGCCTCGGAGCCATCACCAAAAAGGCTTTCAGCTACCTTACATAGACCTAATAGTCACCGGACAATCATACAAATTCTTAATAGATACTGGCTCCACAAAATCTTTTATAGATCCAATCTTGATACCAGGGAAATTTGTACAAAAGATAGAACCAGTAACTATATCTACTTTATTCAACAATACAACGGTTGATAAAATGGTTAAATTAAAACGCACTAAAGAGTTTAAAACCAAAGAAGAACTCGACTCCATCTTCAAATTTCATAGTTACTTAATGGCCTAACTGGCATGGAAACTATGCAAAAATTAAAAATAACTCTCGATCTGGGCCAATCACCATTAATCGCCATTAGTTCAAATCCCTTTAAAATTCAAATTAAATTTAATGTCTGCTATTTCCAATATTGCTCCGCGAAGCAAAATAATTGCAAGTGTACCCGTCACTAAAGGAAATGGCGAAATATACATTAAACCTCAAATCCTTAACGGAAACTTAATCATACCAGAAGATATATATGTGAGTAAAAATAACTACGCTAATGAGGAGGTCGTCAACTATAGTCCGCAAAATAAAAAATTCGTAATTGAACACTCCATAGAGTGTGAAGAAATTAGTGAATTCCATATAGAAACCAACAACATTGAACCTATATCGAATTATAATAATTCCGATATAAAACAATTAATTAGAACATCGTATCTTAACTGCGAAGAAAAAAAAAGATTGAAAAACTCTGCTCACAATTCGAAGAGATCTTCAAAAGAAAATATAGTCAACAATCTTTCACTAGTGCCATTAAGCACGAGATCGAGCTAGAGGATAACAAGCCGATATTTTCAAAAAATTATAGATATCCATCCGTAATCCCGTATATACACAAAAAGGAAGTAGAAAACCAGATCAATAAATTGTTAAATCAAGGCATCATTCGACCTAGTGTTTCCACTTGGTCGTTCCCGATCTGGATAGTAACAAAGAAAAAGGAGGCTTCTGGACTTGCCAAATGGCGAATGGTAATAGATTATCGGAAAATAAACGAAAAAACTATTTCTGACAAATATCCATTATCGAACATCACAGATATATTAGACAAGTTGGGTAAATGCATATATTATACAACTCTGGACCTCACAAAGGACATACCTAAAACAGCATTTAGTGTCGAATTTGGACATTACGAATTCGTTCGTAAGCGGTTCGGACTAAAAAAACGCGCCAAGCACGTTCCAACGTATTATGGACCAGTCGTAGGGGAGTTACGAAGTAAAATATGGCTATGGACGACATCATAATTTTTTCAAGAGCATATAATAAGCATGAACAAAGTATTTACTAAACTGAGAGACGCAAACTTAAAACTACAACTTGATAAGAGCGAGTTTCTTCATAAAGGAATCGATTTTTTGGGTCACATCGTCATTTCCGAAGGAGTTAAACCTAACCACGACAAGATCAGGGCAATACCGCATTTCCCCATACCCAAAAATGAAAAACAAATCAAAAGTTTTTTGGGATTACTAGGATATTACAGAAAATTCATAAAGAACTTCGCTCTGCTAACCAAACCAATGACTGGTGTGTCTAAGGAAAGATTCTGTTATCAATCTTAATGAAACATTGCAATACCCCGATTTCGAACAACCATTCTTGATGACGACCGATGCGAGGAACGTTGCCATAGGTGCTATTTTGTCCCAAGAACAATCGGAAAGGATTTACCAATATGCTACGCCTCGCGTATACTGACGAAAACCGAGCAGAACTATTCCACAGTAGAGAAAGAGCTCTTGGCAATAGTTTGGGCAACAAAGTATTTCCGGCCATATTTATTTGGTCGTAAATTCACCATTATTACAGACCATAAACCCCTCACTTGGTTATTTTCACTGAAAAAACCCAACTCGAAACTCGTGAGATGGAGGTTAAAATTGGAGGAGTTCGAACGCAGATGTCCTATCTCGGATTCAAATCAGTTCTAACAATATTAAAGTTAACCATACCGAAAGTTCATCTTCAGTAGAAGGTACAGCAAGCATGTTTGTAACGATAACTTAATCTCGACTGTCCAGGTGATGTTATTTATGCTCGGGTAGTACTCGCCTGATGGGAGGTTCTTTTGTCGAAAACTTTGGTCGTTAAGATCGCTACACAGTTACATTGTACCTGGACAAAACTCCACCATACACCCGCATGCCATTTCATCACTAACCTCTAAACTATTCTTTCTAGGCAGGCATTAATTAGAAACGTAATACGAAGTGGGAATTAAATATACAATACATAAATAGGAAAAGGTTTTACACTTGCGTAGATATATATATATATATATATATATATATATATATATATATATATATATATATATGAATTATGTTAACCAAATATAGTAAATCGAATGCGAAATATATACAAAAAAACTAATGAATTACAAAAAATACTTAACTATACACGCCCATAACCCTCTATCGTCCGTACTTGGATGAATCCGTTGCAGCTCGCTGAATTATTCTTAATTGGTCCAGTTCTTTATAACCAAAATAGCCCGCCGTAATCCAAACGGTACTCTGCCGTTTTATCCCAGCAATTGTTAATGACGTTGGCGCACTCGTATTGCAAAACAAAAAAAAATGAGGCTGCACCATTGACAAACAGCCGATCTAGTTGCAAGCTCTGTCTTGCTTTATTTACTTTTCCTTTGATTGGTAAACAGCTCTTCAAAGCGCAAAACCAAAAATTGGGGTTCAATAATAGCTGATAACACTTTTGTTTAATTTTATTGCTTTATTACGGAATTTTAACAGAATATAGGTATCATTTAAATTTAAATTTTTATTTCAAAATACAGTTCATATACATATTTAGATATTCATGTCAAATCAATTTTATTAACACACATCAACCATCCACCAGATATAATTCCTTCATAAAATGTTTTTTTTTCTTTTTACATTAGTCACTTATTTCTCTAATTTTATATTTTTTTATTATGTATTTTTGATAAATAACACATTCGTTCACACAAATTTTTGCGTTAACACACTCTGAATTCACAACCTTTTTCTATCTATACATTGCACTCTCTAGATAGTAAATACTTTAAATCAACTAGAGTTTTCGGCACATCCACAACACAATCGCTAATTCCAAAAAAAAATCCACCGAAATTTTTCTTGTTTTATTTGTAATTTAGCGTCTCACAGGAAATAAAAAAATGTATAATATTTATCCACTTAAACAAGTGTTTCGCCCGGTAACTCACAATAGAATGCCTTTTTTTTCCGAAGAAGAAAAAAAATGCAAAAAAAATTGACTATCCCGTTCCTAAAATCTCCGCCAATTTTATTTTTCAATTTTGTTTTTTTCTTGGTTTTATCTGGTGGGGAAAAGTAACAATGCTTATTAATGGAATCAAAACGTTACGTTATTTCAATCATTCATTGATCGTATATTTTATCGCATGCATCACACGATCGTTACATGTTATCGACTCTAGGCGATTTAATGCCAACAACAAAGAACTCCACCAATACATTCGAAAGAGAATTAGTGATTTACTTATCTAATATCCTAAAACAACCTCTGATCAAAACCGAAATATTCTTTCTTTTCACGTAAACGCGGTATACAAACAATTATCACTGAACAACTACGTAAATTATTTGGACGTACTAGGAATTTAAAGTGCATATTCGCATCAGAAGAGTATTTCCAATACGTCTCACAAGCATATAAAACAATGACATATTCTAGACCGAGGGTAATAAACCCCAGATAGGCGAACATTAATGCGTACTGAACGGAGATGCTTCCACTGTTTAGCTGACAATCATATAGTTCACCAGTGTAAGTCAAATAAAGTTGCCGTTATTGTCATGGGAGCCAGAATTCATTATTACATATAATGATATTAAAAGTAGGAATAATACAAAGAAGCAACGAAGAGACGCCATCCTCATCACATTCGTGCAACCAAAATAACCACATTATTTCGTCCATATCAAGTAAACTAAGTATATATAAAAGGGAAGCGATCGTCAACTTATCAACAAAGGAAAGTGGTTCATCTACCTTCATGCAGCAATCTATCGAACTCAGAAGTACTTTGTTACCTACCGCTTGGTGATTTGGATTCCGTGGAACAATGGCAGCCATGCAGACTCAGAATCAGAGTCTTCTTTCAATACCAAGGGAACACGATAGATTACAAATACGAGGTCTAAACCATTTAGAAGTAGGCTTTACTAAGGGCGTTACATCTATTATCATTAGGTCATACTTCAATTCGGAATTTCAATTGACAGTTAAACCATACATAACACCATCAATTACCAATATAGTCTTACCTGTGACGGTAAAGCTATCCTTTTTATATCGGCTGGATCGCAATTATATCGTTGATCCCAGTCGATCATACAATAGAGCCGAGCATTACTTTTCATTGATGAGTAAAGACCTTGTCAAAAGCAGGGATAGTTCAATTATCGCCCAGAAAAAAAAAATTAGGGTGGATAAAGGCGGGTTCTGGCACAAAATAGAACAAATTCAATTTATTTATTATTTAAGGAAAAATACTTGCCCGTAAATTAATTGTAATTTTTGTTTTGAAACGTCAAAACATTATACCAGTTTCATAATGTATAAAACTTTGACATTTGTTGGTTGCGGAATCCCAACACAGATTACTTCATGTTATAATACACTATATTGTTAAGTATGTACAGTACACTGTAAAATTATGCTTGGCGTATTAAAAATTAATTTCTATCAAAATTCTCAAAATCGGTAATCCAAAAATTTAAAAAAATAAATTATTATAAAATTAAAATTAAACATTTTTATTAAATAAAAATCGTAATCGTTTGTAATCGTACAAATGTTCTTCAGGAATATTACATATTCAAAATTTACCCAATTGTGGAAATTTTAAGGCGTACAAAGGTTTTTAAACTTTGGTTCAGCCAAAAAAACCTTTAAAATTTTGAAGAATCTTCTTGACAGAAATCTCTCGAATTTCTGAAATTATTTTCGTAAAAATGGACTGCGGTCATAAAAACGTGGACTTAATTCTTTTATTAGTTCTTTATTTTCAATTTTTCAAGGACAAATTTACACAACATTTATTAACACATCATCAATATAACACGCACCCTTTTACTTCTTTAATGAACGCCGCGCACAAATGAACAAATGACCCAATTAGTGTACAGTATCATAAATTAAAAAAGTTTATTACCATCGCGACATTTAATTTTTTATTACCCGCAACCAAAAAAAAAAAAAAACCAACAAACCATAAAACGTCAATTTTGTGTAGATGTTATCTCGCCTAAATAATAAAAAAATAAAAATCCAAATATGCTAACAAACCGCCAGCATATAATTTAATTTAGTCCAAAAAACTTTTAATCAAATGGTGAAATCAATTGATCGGCGCGAGATCGATATCCGTACACGCGCACAGATAAACCAATAAACAAAATAAAAACGTTCAGCAATAAATTTAATTAATAAAATCAATTTGAATTTTTTATTACACATATATGTAGCTATATAGATTTACATCAGACAGGAAATTAGTTTCGCTGTCAGAAAACAAGTTCGTTGTCTACTATTGATTGAAATCTTTCGATTTGTCATTTGCTTACATTCATATGCAGAGGAGAAATTTGCTCAAAATTAAATGCGTTTAAGCAGCATGTGTGCGGGTATACAGAAATATAATTTTCTTGTGTGTGAAAAGATTCTACAGTGAGAGTTGAGTTTACATTAAATACTTGTCTGACGCGATATCAATCTCGGATTCTGTATAATACACCATATCATTTGATATTCTTGAGAAATAATTCTTGATTCTTATTTTAATTTTTTCATTTTTTTTTTTCGAAATCGAAGATGAAAGTCATTCACTCGCACAGAATGCAATTTCCTGATTAACACACAACGCTGCATTATGACTTGACTGCATATAGATATATAAAGAGGCAGCAAAACCTCGCTCTATTAAGACATTAAAATGGGAGAAAAATTAACGGAATTGGGTTTTCTTTTCTAAACAACATCAAAATTGTTGTTTGTTGTTGTAATTTCAAAGTATCGATTTACTATAGATTAGATAAGTACATTCACGTATACGCATACCTACAATATCTATTAATTTGGTTTGTGTTTCATTTTATGGAAATACATAAAATTAAAAATCAAATATCTACAAAATATCTACATACTTATACAGCAAAAGTAAACAAAAAAAAATTTGTTTTCTTTAAACTCGAACCTATCGCTCGCGCAGACTTAAAGGTAAACCGCCAAAAATGTTATGTTTTGGGTGGGCGAATAAATACCCAACCAAACCGAAAAAAATTCCATGTTAATTTTATTGTTGAAAATTTTTGTACATTTTCATATTTTTATGTATGTACATACATCGTTATGTGTGTGTATGTGTAATGACTTGTACTTAAATCAATTGTCGATCGTGTATATGCGCGATTTGTACGCAGATAGGCCTTTTCAAAAAGCACAAAACAAACAAAGTAATTTGTTTTAAAAAAATTTAATTTATTTAAGGGAAAGTGGACAAATGTAAATTGCATTTTTTACCATGTTATGTTGATGTTGCTATTGTTGTTGTTATCGACTATGTTTTTTTGTGGTGGAAAATTTTTATAATTTGTAGTACATGATACTGACGCGGCTGCGGTATGTGTGGTGAAATTATTTGTTTTTCATAATTTTTAGACATTTTATCGTCATCCGCATAGTAAATTAATATACAATTAAACAGAATTGATTGATAAGTTGAGCTGTTAGTGAAATCAGTTTTTAAATTCAAGTACGTTGCATATATATGACGACTATTTGTGTTTGTGGGATAATTAAGTTGTAAATATGTACCCGGTTATAAGAGCGGGGTATATTGTGGGTGTCCCCTAATTGGGATCATATTTTAGATTGTTTCGGAAAGCATTTGGAACAATTTAGAGCCACAACTGGTAACAACTCGGACGTTCATAAAAACGGTCTTAAAGCCCCAAGCAGATGCTCCAATTTATCATACAGCAATTTGTACTGCAAATCGGGCAGATAATTGCAATTAATTATGTATAGTGTTTTGCCCACACGCAATTTAGACACAACAGGCATATATGTACACTTGGCCAAGTATGAAAAGGGCAACCTTTCGGATCTCGGAAACAGAAGATACGGGATATTTTATTCTATATACGTAGCTCGGAATGGTTTGAATAAGGAAGGGGAAGGGAAATCTTGTGATATCACGACGGATCGTTACCGGTCTAAGTGTGCTGTTATAGCCAATCTCATCTAACCTACACTTTATTTGGAAAGCTTCGCTTCAATTATTCAATATAATAATAATATATATGTAATTAATTCAGTATATAGAAAACAGTTGGCGGACTCGAAATTGCAATATCTTCAAATCAAATTTTACATTATTTATTTCATTAATACCAACATGCAGAGATAAACCCTAATTTCATGTTGGTTCATATGTTAAGAAAATTTATCAAATATCTGAATATGAAATATAGTAAACCATGTTCTTAAAAAACTTAAAGATAAAGCATAATACAATGTGTATAAATAAAAATAAGAAACTACAACAATACTCATACATAAAATAGGTACTTACCTATAAGGATTTTCGTAGTTTAAACATCAGTACTTAATGTAAAATTTATTTATTACATTATCAATGAAAACTTTAAAAGAGCATCCCAACTAGCATGTTGCAACTGGTTACTTGTACACAACCAATAGCTGGTTGTGACAAAGTTGTAACAACCCGTAAATGTGTCTGAAAAGGTTTTCAGATCTGGCAAAATTGTTTGTAGAAAATTATAGTTGTGAAATTGTTGTCATATCTAATACCCACAACAGATTCGTTACCCTAACCAATTGGTTCGTAAAACTAGTTCGGAAATGTATGTCCCGATTAATATAATTACCATTTAAGAACAATCACCAATTGGTTGGCAAAGGGTGTTTCGGACATGCATGTCACGAATAAAGTAGTTACTATTTACGGGCCGCGAACAATTGGTTCGTAAAGTTGATTCGAACATTTATTTTACAACTAATTCAAATCACCAATGAAGAACCTAAACAAATATTTTATAAAATTAGATCTGAAATGGTTCTCTCAACTTTATATAATCGCCATTTAAGATTGGGGCTGAGCGGTTTGCATAAGAAGTTGAGCCATGAACTGCAAATCCATTTTGCGAGACAATTAGTTGTCAATTAGTTTAATTCGTGATATATTAGATGCGAAAATTAGTTTGCGAACTATATAATTAGCCATTTTGTTTTTCTGTCATTTCGCTTTAGCGTACGTAAATTTAATTCAAAATGTTTAAATCTAAACTAGACATTTCCAAATGGAAATTTTTTTAAAAAAGTGCCACTTTTAGACGATCATTGATTAGGAACCACTTAATGTATGAAATTTCCAAAATGGAAATTTTTCCTGGTGAAAACACTATCGTTGCCTACTCGAAATCTTCATTCGAAAACATTTCACCTTCATGTAACCAGAATAATACTGCAATTCTATCTAGCCGCTGGAACGACAGCGACGACCTAAATTATGGAAATTTTGAAGTCGGAAGGCATTATGAAGATTTTGAAAATCTTTCTGAAGAAGGTGAAAAAGAATTTGAAAAAGTTATTGAACATTTTTACAGCTTGTCTGCCTCATGATACAAGGACCTTACTGGAAACACCAAAAAACGTAGCCTTAACCAGTCTCGGTCAAGGTAGCTATTGGCATCAAGGTTTTGAAGTTTGCCTGAAATATATTTTTCATGATATTGAAAAACCTTTAATCATTTCATTGAATTTCAATATTGACGGCCTTGTTTGATAGCGAGCGAAAATCAGGAAGAAAAATGAAAAGAATATTTTCTTCAACATACAACGATTTATTATACACAATTTTGTTACGCTACACTATTTAATACACTTAAACATAATAAATCTAATTCACAATTCACTGGTTTGATACAGTACGATTGCAAAGGAAAGAAAATAAACATTCCAAATGTTCGCGCAATACGAAGCGAACCTGTAAATCACTGTGTATGTAATTATAACCTGAAATAAAAGCACAATTTGATTAACATTTAATGTACATAAATTAATACGTAAATAATACTTATCTGTTATTTAAAAGTTGTAACCCCTTTAGAACTATCGTAAACTGAAAGACAAATGTAAATTTAGTTTATTTAAAAATTTATGTAAATATTTACCTTAGCCGTGTTGACAATTTGTGATTTGACATATTGTTCAAATGATTAAAACAAAATAGTACTAGATCCGCTGTACTAAAAATGTAACTCAATTTGTAGACGTAAAAGAAACAAAAAAAAGCCATTGTAAGGAATGCTCGTCGGGAGAAAATAAAAATGTGTGTTGGACAAAACGAACACTGCAAGTCGAGAATTTCTATGTGCAACACGTCATGCACAATTAACCGCATTGTAATAAAAAATAATAAAATTAAAAATAAAAGCTAATAAAAAATGTATACAGTCCACTTCATTACTTTTGTTTTTAAAAGAAAGATTTGTTCATCTTTTTGTAAGGCGGTGATTGTGTGCGGCATATAGTTTAAGGTCCTTCGAGCCGGATACAGTGCAATTTAGTTAGGAAAAACACGCGGTCAATTTTCACACAGCGAAAGTGGAATGTAGTGCGCCATTGTTCAAAGGAATGTAGGTAAGACTATAAAAAAAAAATCGTATACAGCAAGCAAGTTAATAGTCGAATTCGAGAATAAGTGAATGATTTTTTTTGGATTAGTTTTGTGTCGTACTGCACAATTATCGTCGAATACAGTGCAAGTGCACCAAAACCGCGTGCCCAAAATTAAATCAATTAAATTTCAGTGAGGAATTATCCGTGATTCAATCAAATTCCAGCGAGGAATTATCCGTGATTCAATTAAATTCCAGCGAGGAATTATCCGTGATTTAATATAATCCCAGCGAGGAATTATACGTGAAGCAAGCAAGAAATAGTGAATTTCGAAGAGTTTGAACTCCGGGTGATCCTCGGAGGTTGAGCTCCATCGTGGGAGTGACATTGCAGGCAGTTCAAAGAATTTGAACTCCGGGTTGATTCTTAGAGGTTGAATTCCAGCGAGGGAGTGGCAATCAGCAACATCACCAGTTCGTAAGTATTACCAGTGAATTGAAGGTATGTGAATTAGCATAGTGTATCATAGTGTAGCAAACATCGTGTTGGTAAAATTAAATATATTACCAGTAGTTTTAAGGTAAACTAATTCTAAGTTAAGGGAATTTCTGCATATCCGCTGCGTTGTATTTTAATCCTATAGAGGGAATTTTTCCGTATATATTCGTGATAGTTGCAATTTATGAACACACGATTGGGCGACATAATGGCCGATAAGGAAGTTAAGGAATTAATAGCGAAGCGAGGCCTAGCGAAGGGTAGTATGGAAAAGGACGCCGCGCAGCGAAATCACTACTCGGTTGGAATATCTCGAGCGAGCGTTTGTCGATTTTTTGGAATGGGAAATAAAATTAGCAAAACACGAGGTCGCTTCCGAATTGGATGAATATAAAACAAAATACTTTAACGTAAAAACGAAATTTTTGGATTCAATACAACCAGAGCAGCGACAACAAGAACAAAGCCAAATGGTAGGAATGATGTCGAGGCTTCTACGCGAGCAAAATGAACTTTTAACAAATTTATCATCATCCTTTACCACTTCAATGAACCAAACTTTTCAAAACACATCAGAGCAGTCTCACGTTTCGGTCCGGTTGCCAACATTACGTTTACCTAAGTTTTCGGGAAGCTATGAAGATTTTCCAAGTTTTCAAGATTTATTTATTGCATCGGTACATAGCAAACTGTGGTTCAGCGACGTACAGAAATTTCAATATTTAAAGGGTCAGTTAGAGGGCGAGGCTGCAGAATTGATCAAACATACAGACATAACGATCTCGGATGCGAACTACAAGCAGGCGTGGGAGAAAATTTGCGAACTATACGACAAAAAAAAACTTGTCCTGAACTCATTAATAAAGTCATTCATCGAACAACCGGTTATGCAACAACCATCAGCAAAAAAGCTTCGACAGCTGTACAATGGGTCAGACGAAGTGAACAGAGCTGTAATAGCGTTAGGTAGAGAAGCTACAAAACGAGATCCATTGTTAATTTACATGTTGCTTAATAAGACTGACGCTAATACTCAGGTGGCATGGGCCCATAAAATGGTGAGCAAGGATTACCCATCTTACGATGAATTTTTGAAATTCATAAGCGATAGATGTGATGCACTGGAATCCTGTGCTCCGACGAAATGTTTAACAAAATCAGGTACCTTTAAAACTCATCACTTGACGCCAGCAACTTCCACATTAAACAAATGTGTATATTGTCAGGAGTCGCATCGCTTGTGTCATTGTGATAAGTTTAAAAACATGAGCCCAAGTGAACGCCGTGAATTAACAACAAAGCTAAGACTGTGTTTTAACTGCTTATCGGAACGGCATCGTGCAAATGCCTGTCAAAATAAGTTCAATTGACTAAAATGTAACCGTCGACATCATACCTTGCTGCACGAAACAACGACAAGCTCCATTGCGAATCAAATTAGTATGGAAACGAGACACCAAAATTAGCGCCTAACCCAACAGTCGAGCAAGTAATTGAAACCCACACGTGCAATGTTGGGAATACAATTCTCCCCACCGCTATTGTAAGAGTAAAAAATCATATTGGTCATACAAGTTGTTGTAGATCTTGTGTCAAACGGTTGAATTTAACTCTTAGAAGTTGTCGTTTGCGTATTGAAGGAATTGCCACGTCAAACGTATCAACCATAGGAAGCACAGAATTAAAAATTTACTCGCGATTCGATCCGTGTCAAAGTTTAATTATTAAAGTGTTTTTACTCCCTAAAATTACAACTTTAACTGGAAATCAGGAAATCAATAGCAGTGAATTAGAGTATTTGGCCACTATACCGCTCGCTGATCCGAGATTTCATGAAAGAAGTGATGTCAACCTACTATTAGGGGCAGATTACTTCTTCCATGTTCTCAAACGAAACCAATTAAGGCTATTGAAAAATGTTATTGCACAAGAAACGCAATTTGGCTACGTAATTTCAGGTATGTCAAGAGAGAAAAATCAATCCGATATTCAGTTACAACTAAAAAAGGTGTTTAATACTATTATCATTGATGAATGCAGTTTAGATAAATTATTACAAAAATTTTGGGAGCAAGAGGAACTACCAGAAAAGGTGCCATGGACAGCTGAACAAGAAGCTTGTGAATCTCACTTCAAATCTACATACTTCAGGAATCAGGAGGGACGTTTCGTAGTGCAATTACCATTGAAGTAACATTCACCACCTCTAGGGCAATCTTATAAATTAGCGCTACAGCGACTGTTAGCCATGGAACGAAAAATGGATCGAAATCAAGAATTCGGAAAATTATACAGAGACTTTATGGAGGAATACATCAACCTAGGGCACATGCGAGCAGTACGGATCGACCCGAAAGAATCGAACAAAGAGATTTGCTATCTTCCCCACCATGGAGTACTACTTGATAATATTACCCACATCCACCGGAGTATCTGTGAACGAGAAGTTATTGGTCGAGCCGACTCTGCAAGACACATTGTGGACCATTTTGGTCAGATTTCGAAGCTTCAAGGTGGCAATTTGTGCAGATATAGCGAAGATGTACAGACAGGTCCTCGTGAACGAAAAACACACATCACTTCAAAGAATCCTTTGGCGGAAATCTCCCGATGATCCAATAACCCATTTCGAATTGTCAACCGTAACGTACGGGACTTCATCCGCACCATTTCTTGCAATTCGGGTCCTACATCAAATCGCAGAAGATTGCAAGCTAACCCACCCAAAGGTATCCAACATTATTAAAAACAACAATTATGTTGATGATTTGCTAGCTGGTGCCGCTAGCGAAAAAAGCGCTTTACAACTTAAGGACGAATTGACAGCCGTACTAGCCGCTAGAGGTTTTCCATTAAGGAAGTGGCGGTCCAACATATCTTCTTTAAATGATTCGAATGATATCACTGAAATATTCGAAGAAGGGAAAATGGCACAAATGCTAGGTTTACTTTGGGACCAACAGGAAGATCAGTTCACATTTAAAATTAATAATCTGGCACAAGCCATTTCCACTAAACGGAACATTTTATCTGTAGCTACGAAAATCTTCGATCCTTTAGGTTGGTTAAATCCATTCATGATCAATATTAAAATTTGTATGCAAACTTTATGGCTGCGGAAGGTTTTCTGGGACGGAAAACTGATAGCAGATCTACAGAGAGATTGGAAAAATTGTACAATCAATTTAACATAATAAATCAAGTCAAAATATCTCGTTTTATCGGGGATTTCTCTAACGATATACAACTATACGGCTTTAGTGATGCTAGTGAGGTGGCTTACGCAGCTGCCGTTTATGTAAGAACCTAAAGAGGAGAAAATTATGCGACGTATTTACTGACAGCAAAGTCTGAAGTGGCTCCAATTAAACAAATTAATCTGCCTCGTTTAGAACTTTGTGGCGCCCATCTACTAGCCAAATTGGTAAAAGCTGTACTTAATGCACACAAGACGCAAAATATATCTACTTGGCTGTGGACTGACTCAATGGTGGTGCTAGCATGGTTAAATAGCCATCCTCACAAATGGAAGAACTATATGCTAATTGGGTCGGTGCAATTCATACTTAAATGCCAGAAGCTACCTGGCGCCATGTGCGAGGAAACGAAAATCCTGCCGATTTAGCAACAAGGGGCGTAACAGCAATTGAACTGATCACAAGTGAATTATGGTTCAAGGGTCCAAGGTGGTTATCGCAGCCCGAGGCAAGTTGGCCACTAAAATCAGTTCCTATTAATACTGAGCAAGAATCCCGTAACAACGAAGTAATGGCTTGCCACGCCCTAACACATTCGAATTACTCACATCCAATAAATCAGTTATTTCAACGTTGTTCGAAAACGAATAATGGCTTATATTTTGAAGTTTATTCATACTATGATACACAAGGTCAAGTCGCCAAGTAAATTGACGATACAATTAAACAGAATTGATTGATAAGTTGAGCTGTTAGTGAAATCAGTTTTTAAATTCAAGTACGTTGCATATACATATATGACGACTATTTGTGTTTGTGGGATGATTAAGTTGTAAATACCCGGTTACAAGAGCGGGGTATATTGTGGGTGTCCCTAATTGGGATCATATTGTTGATTGTTTCGGAAAGCATTTGGGATAATTTAGACCCACAACTGGTAACAACTCGGACGTTCATAAAAATGGTATTAAAGCCCCAAGCTGATGCTCCAATTTATCATACAGCAATTTGTACTGCAAATCGGGCAGATAATTGCAATTAATTATGTATAGTGTTTTGCCCACACGCAATTTAGACACAGCAGCCATATATGTACACTTGGGCAAGTATGAAATGGGCAACCTTTCGGATCTCGAAAACAGTAGATACGGGATATTTTATTCTATATTCGTAGGTCGGAGTGGTTTGAATAAGGAAGCGGAAGTAAAATCGTGTGGTATCACAACAAACCGTTACCGGTCTAAGTGTGCTTTTGCAGGCACTTTCAATAGCCACTTAAAATATTGAAGAACCCTCGACTTTAGCCTATCACACAAGCAATGACAAACTCGTGGGAAACGACGGTCGCCCTATTACAATTAAGGGTACATTGCAAACGGTGTTACCCAAAGCAGTAATAAACATATTAGGTGATCTTGGTATACCACGTTCTTGGCGTGCAGAAATTAGGCTTACCCAGAAGAAATTGTAGGGCTTGAATAGCGGGGATTGGCCAAGTCAACAGCAGATTAAGTTAACCAGTCTAGAGGTTTACCATCCCTAAAATTACATCTGCACCACCCGCATTCGAATTTGACGTCAGCTGTATGAAGAGTTTAGCAAAAATTAATTTGCCTGATCCAAATTTCCACAAGCCTGGAGCAATCGAAGTATTACTTGGCGCAGACATAGTTTTTGAATTGTTTGAAGATGACAGCATGGAGTTGGATAGTACAATTTTAAGAGGGCGCAAAACTAAATTAGGCTGGGTTGTAGGTGGCCGACATGAAGCAGAAAGAAGAGGGACCCAACCAGTCATTTACATCCGTCGTTGATATAGATGCTACCTTACAAAGATTTTGGGCAATCGAAGAAGTTCCGCAAAACAAAAAAATCGGCAAAGAAGAACAGGAATGTGAAGAACGACGTCAAGGCGACTACGCGACGAGCAAAGGATGGAAGGTTCATAACTAAGCTTTCATTCAAGGAGCCGTCGAAGACTCTGGGATCAACGTACCAGCAAGAAGATCGAGAATATTGGCAATGGAGAAATGTTTTAAGTTATAGATGGTCAATTCCGCCAGCTCTAGTTTCTGAAGGAATACGAAACACTTAATCACATGCAGCAACTTGAGTTAAATGGCACCGAACTACAAGCAACTTACATCCTACCACATCACGGTGTATTTAAAAATAGTAGCAGTACAACGAAGCTCCGCGTAGTATTTGATGCATTTACAAAATCAACCGCAGGTGTGTCCTTCAACCAGAATTTGAAGATAGGGCCAAACGTGCAGTCAACATTGTTCCAAATACTTACTCGATCCCGGCAACATCCATACGTACTGGTAGGCGACATTTAAAAAAGTATCATCAGGTTTGGGTAGACAAGGAAGATACGAAACATCAGATAATTCTCTGGCGAGACGACAAGCAGTAAATACGTCCATATACGCGTTGAATACGGTAACCTATGCCATGGCGTCTGCATCATTTATGGCCACTATATGCTTAAAAGAGCTGGCTACCTTACACCAACAAAATTCTCCTGAAGCGTGCCGGGCCATATAACAAGATATTTACGTGGATGATCTGATGACTGGCATTCCAACTTTATCTGGCCTGATGAAACTGAAAGATGACATTTTGAAAATTTTTAATGGGGGGGGGGAGGGGGAAGGAGGATTCAACTTAAGAAAACTAGCATCGAATGACCAACAAATGCGAAACCTGGGCGTGGGATGCCAACTCGGATCATTTCATATTCTCGGTAAAATTATATGAGAAACAAATACACACCAAACGAAGATTTCTTTCAGAAGTAAGCAAGATTTTCGATCCACTGGGGCTCCTATCACCAATAACAATCAAAATTAAAATACTGTTCCAAAGCTTGTGGTTGCAAAAGATTGGATAGGACGAACAGCTGCCACAAGAAGCACAATCTAAATGGGTTCTTCGAGATAATCTCTGCCAAACTCCTGAAATAAGAATTCCCCGTTGTATCACTGTATCGACCAGATTAACCATATACATACACGAGTTTTGTGATGCTAGCGAATAGGCTTGTGCAGCGGCGGTTTATGCTCGATCACAGAACTCTTAAAGATTTGCCACACACCTTATTTGTACCAAGACCAAGGTGTCAACACAGAAACAAGCCAGCATACCGAGACTTGAACTAGTGGGAGCGGTACTACTTAGCCGATTGGTGAAAGAAGTTACTGAGATTTTATCAATCAAATCAGCCTCGGTAACAATGTGGACCAATTCAAAGATAGTGCTGGACTGGGTATCCAGTCAACCAAGACGTTGAGAACAATGGCAGTCACGAGGAAATTTCAAAAAATAGATTATGGTGGAATGAACCGGCATGGTTGGCAAAAGATGAACATTTTTGGCTAGATCAACCAGGAATCCCAGAAACTAATGAAGATTGAGGTTGACGTACACAACACTGCCACTTTAAGGGCGGAAACCGAACCGAAGTCAGCAGACAATGTCTTGCGCAACAGTTGAGTCGGAAGTATTCCAACTTCTTCAAACTGAAAAAATTCTCTCCTATGTGCTCAGATATCTCAACAATTTGAAAACTAAGAAACATCAAGGAGAGATGGGAATTGGAGTACTGACACCTGCAGAACTGGAAGAAGCAAATCGAAAAATAGTTATATATTGGCAAATGGTTGATTTTCCCGAAGAATATTAATCTCTACAATAGAATAAATCAATATTGAGGTTACCTACTCGAAATTTCCTCTCGAAAACATTTCACTTTCATGCAACCAGATTGATACTGTAATTCCATCTAGCCGCTGGAACGACACCGACGACGTAAATTATGGAAATTTTGAAGACCAAAGCCATTAATAAGAAATGGATGACAGCTTGTCTTCCTCATGATGCAAGGGTTTGATACAGTCATCTTCGAACTCTTTAATCTCTGAGTGTTTTTGGATGAAGTTCTCATAATTTAAGGTTGTATATACCTTTCGATTGGTTTTTATAAGATTTTGGGGGAACAACTTTGTTATTGTAACGTTGATTGTTAGTGGTATAATCATTACTGCTATCGATGTTTCATCTTCCAGCTTTGGAGTTTCTAATATGCGAAGGAGTGTATCTTTGTTCATTGCTATTTTTGGTACTACGTATTGTAACGCTTCTTCAGGTAGGGTAATATTGACGCCCTGATTAACCATTAAATTTTTTACTATGAGTAACTCTTTTAGTGACCAAATTTTGTTACTTGCCAGTCCAACCTTTGTTCTGATGATAGCGTCTTGGATATCTTCTAGTATGGTATTTTATCGTGTCAATATTAATGATTGCCTACATGCTTTTTCCAAGCTATTATTTACTGTTTGAAATATGTTAGTAGCTTGTGCTTGGATTTTGGTCGGGTTTACGAGGTTAGTTTGGTTGAATATTACTTCGTTTGATGTGAACCCAGTTGCGAAGTGCACTGAGTTGTTGTAGAGAGCAACCGACAGTTATATGGCGGCTGTAGTATTCGTGTTCGTAAATTTGTGTTTGTTTGTATTGTATATCTCGATCACTGTTGAATGGGTCTTCTCTATTTGTCCATTGGACTCCGAGGAAGAAGCATATTCTAATTTGATGTTTAGATTACTTAAGTATTCTTTAAATTGTCCTGGTTGAAAGGTGGTTTCGTGGTCGGATATGATGCAATTTGGTATTCCAAAAAGCGTGAAGTATTTATTTAGTGCATTTGTTATGTATATTACATTTTTGGTGTTGGAACCATTTGCAGACGTTTAGAAAACGAATCAATTACTGATAGGAAACTGTTTTTATTAATACTGAAGATGACGATGTGTATCCTTTCCAGTGGGTTTTTAGTAATCGGCCGTGGGGATGTCTTTATAATATACGGCTTGCGATCATATTTATGTATATTGCAGATACTTCTTTGGTTCCTCTGTGACCTCTTTCGTACCCTTGAACTATTACTGCATCTTGTCTACTCTCGCCTGTAACATTTTCGGTTACGAAAACAAAATGGCCTTTCCGTGAAAAATTTTGTCTGAAAGACACTTGAATTTTTTGGTATAAATTTTCCGGGGATAGAATTGCGGATTGTTTACCATTGTGATACATTTTCATGAAATTGGTTATATCTTCTTGATCGAATATTTTTCTAACTATTATTACTCTTTTAAAATTTAGAAAGACATTCTTCGAAATGATTGTATTGATTTTGTCAGAAAGTCTGAAAATTAGCTGGTTTCTAGAGTAATTGATTGGTCTGTCCACGAAATGAATCAAAAATAGTCGTCTGATGTTTCTGCAGAGTGGACTGTTTCTACCTCGCTATCGTTATCATGATAGCCTATTTCAACTTCTTCGAGTTCAAGACGATTATTTGTCGAAGATTCGTTAACGGGCAGTTCAGTAGCTTCTGATTCATTAGTTGCCGGCATTCTGCTGAGGCCATCTGCCACAACATTTACACTTCCCTCCCTCTACTCGATATCGTATTCGTAATTTTCCAGTTCCAGTTTTTATCTCAGTATCTTGGAGTTCTTTTCTGACGATTTTATAAAAGTCAGCGGTTTGTGGTCTGTAGTTAGTGGCATAATCTATTTCCGTTGTATTTAAGGTCCTAGACGCGAAAGCGATAGCTCTTTCGACATTATTTTGTATTTGCGAGAGAACCGCACCTAACGCGTAATCTGACGCGTCAGTTGTTAATATAAATTGTTTCTCGAAATCGGGATAAGCCAGTATTTGATCATTTGCTATTGTTCTTTTTAGTGTTTCGAATGATTTAATGTATTCTTGATCCTTTAGATCCAGTTTTACATCTTTCTTTAAATAGTTGGTCATGTGTTTAGCTATTTCCGAATAATCTTTTATAATATCCCGAGAGACCAAGAAAGGTGTTTTAGCTAGTGGCTAATCTAATATTTTCTTAACTTTATCTCTGTTGTATCTCAGTGATTGTTTAGGTTTTCCGCTACTACGACAATATCGTCTAAATAGACGTGGCCAACCTTTCCTAATAAGCTCTGCAGTATGTTGTTCATCGCCCTTTGGAACGTGGCTGGGCCGTTTTTTAATCCGAATGGTATTCGACAAAATTCGAAATACCCCTTATCTGTAGAAAAAGCAGATTGTCAAGAATTTCTTCCATTTGGGGAATCGGCAATTTATCGTCAATTGTTTTGTCATTTAACTTGCGGTAGTCAATGACCACCCTCATTTTCCGAATTCCGGAGGAGTCCTCCGTTCACGACATACTTTTACAGACAAAAAATCAATTTTTAAAAATGTCCCCCGTACATACGGTAATATTTACTGAAATGCATTGCAGCGCGTTCTAAACACCGGCTGTTCTAACGGAAACTTATTTTGAGTAGGTCACGATCTACTCTAACAGAAAATATTTACAATTACGAGGCAAAAGACGAAAATTTGCTCAATGCACTTGAAGAATATCGTCGAAAAATTAAGGACAGTTCTGCTCAAAACTCAGAATCCATGTAAAGCAATTGTTTTGATTGTTTTGGCAATATAGACCACGAAACCGTTCAATGTGTTTACTGCAAAAGACGGATTCATTCGGAATGGGCACCATTCCTATTTTAATAACAGTTTTTGTATTATTTGTAAAACTTTAAACGAAAATTAAAACAAATTTATAATAAACCTGAACCAGTTGTTTATTTTATACACCAGACCTTGCCCACAATTCTAGAATATTGAATGTTCGATAATTGTCTAGTTTCGATATAGTTGAATGTTTTTGTATAATTATAATTTGTATACTTTGCTAAATTGTAGACCTTATTTAGTTTAAAATATTTTTATTTATAAAAGATGACTCGATATTTCGGTCTTGTAGACCATTATCAAGACAATTTATAAAATATTATGATTGACTCGAAAATCCACTCTGAAGGAGAAAAATTTGCTTTTTTGCTTTTAGTTTGTTCGATTGCTCGAGAGCACTTTTAAGAAATCTCGATTTGTCTGTAGATTTATGCCTCTTTTACATAAATATGCGTGTAGGTTTATTCTGATTTTGTTATTTGGCTGATTGGCTGGATTTTTCAGTTTGAAAACTTATTATGGCCATTATTGAAGCAGAATATATATTCCAATATTCACCAAACAAAACCAAACTACCATACCAATCTAAACCAACACAACATTAGGAAATGGACGTTCAATGTTATATATTAAATATTTTTTTTCTCTAATCACACACAACACCAATGCTTATTATTTACATTTACATTTGACAGACGAATTATTGTCAAATTGATTTATGTGGCAGTTTGCTTAATTTAAAACTTTATCCTGTACACAAATGAAAGTTCTTGCCAAATTTAGTTTAGCTAGGCAATTAGAGATGGCACTATTATGTATTTGATTAAATCTCATGAAATGATGTAATTAGTTAGCATGTTAAAAATAAGATGTCAATATGAAAAACCATCAAATTTTTGGCGGTTTTAACTAAGTTAGAGAATAAAATAAAGAAAATTCTTCCTATTCAAAACGATATTCCATCGAATTAACATCAAGCGAAATAAAAGAGATATCAAGTATTAATAAGTTGATAAAAGGGTCCCAAGCATCCCGGATAATCGAGTTTCAACTGTACGATAATTCTCTATAGAATATTCAAAAATAGTCAATCCTAAGTGCCTGGGACCATAGAATTTTTGAAAATTGATTTTTTTTCTGTTAGAGTAGATCGTGACCTACTCAAAATAAGTTTCCGTTAGAATGGCCGGTGTTTAGACCGCACTGCAATGCATTTCAGTAAATATTACGAAATGTACGGCGGACTTTACTATTTGCTTAGTAGTATGTGCAATATAGGAATCACTACTATACAATAAACAAATTAATTATATAATATAGAAGTGTTTCCTATAATCAATTGTAATTTTTCCTTTTTGTTAAGGTAAATCTCGTTATTTTCATTGATCAAATACGCATTTTTCTATTAATGGTAATTGTTACTATATGTTATATGAAATTTTACTATTTTTATGATCACCGATTCTATTCATATCATTTAACATTTTCATAATGTTATAGTAAGCGCTCCGATAAAAGACCACAAATGCCTGGGCTCCTATAATTTATGGCAATGTGTCCTGTATTTTTTGCTCCGTGAATTAATAAAATTTTATAATTTCTTATTGCGTAGTTTGGAATTTAATCGCTAGTTCGTAGTTTCACTAATTCTGTGAAATTTTTAATTATTGTTCTAGTTTTTCTGGAATATCTCGGAGTTTTAGGAAAATTTTCACAATCGTTTCTTGCCAAACATATTGTGAATTTTACTGTACAGTGAAAATTATGACGGACCAAGGAGCAACTTTTGAATAGTAGTTGTTTCGCGAATCAACTACACTCCAAAAGCATAAATGATTTTAGTTACGCGTTTTTATAAAAACCTTGAAGATTTACTAATGGCACACGTAAATACGTTGAATTGGAGCGAGCCTTCCTTCCGTCATGATCAGAATTAATAATACGGGTATGAACTCTAAAAATTTAGTTGATCAATTAATAAAAGCAATAAAATCCCTAAAACTGACTGACACTCGTATAAGTACGTAAACGGGTTTATTTTCATAAAGATTTGGCAAATTTAAATTTTCTTTAGGTAATGGTTCTACGATATGAAGGTAACAAATTCAATAATTTTAATCGATCGACACTTATACCACAGCTCACGTTGACCTACAAAATAAATTCATAACGATCAAATTAAATTACAACAAAAAATTGTTGTGCTTGTCTTTATTTTTGGTGTTTTAAAATTTTTGATTGAACCAAATTTCAGAATTTTCTTGTTTTACAAGTCAAACGCTTATTGCCAAATACAATACTATTACAGTTCATAAGATTATTTCTGGCATCCATAAAAAAGTTAAGATGAATCACAAATTTTGTACACCACTTTCTAGGCGAAACAGCTAATGGGACAAACATACATTAGATTCACTAAAAAAAACAAATCAATTTGATTCTATTAATACCCGCGGCGCATGCGAGATCCATTAAAAAACAAAAAAAAATTAAATCACGTCCATCGCATAACCTCACCCTAATTTCTCCACAATATGAAATTTGATATAAAAGCTAATACAAGAAGTAGCTGTAATTCGAGCTCTAGTGAAAGTGAGATTGATTTTGAAGATTGTATATATGAAAATTGAATAGCAGTTTAAGATAATTTAAAATGTTGAATAGCGTTAAGTTTGAGCCACTTTACAAGACTGCATAGATTTCTAGAATATCATTGAGCTGAAAACTGCTCTAAAGTTTACACAAAATAAGTAACCCTAATTCCAGTTCCAGCTGACGATAATATGCTATAATTGAAATCACCCTAGTGACTTATAAAATAATTTCCACGCGTAAACGTTGTTTGTGTTGTCCTCTAAGTTATAATTGAACAAATTAATAAAGAAACGATAAACCAGGAACAGAATATCAGTAATAAGTACATACTTGAATAATCGGTTGACCATTAAACTATTTTGTTATTTCAATATAACTACCAGATAAAGGCGACCCCTATTATTCTTCACCAACGTTTCAAAATTTCAAGAGTGTCAATCGAAATAGCACAAAAAAATTATCTACCGCCATTGTCGAAAATGAAAACGAAAAACACAAAAAAAATGAAATAAACCGATAAAAAACAGGAATCGTGCGTGTATGTTAGGTTTGACCCAATTATATTACATAAACACAAATATTCCCTTTTTTCTTGTTATCCCTATTTATTTATGCTGATAAGTACCAATCAAATACAATTATCTCATCAAAAACACCCGACTATTGAGACAAATGACACTTCACTTTTGAACATGCCTCACCACCAACAACAACAAAACCAATATTCGTAGACAAACGTAAACCCAAAAATAATTTTTTATCTAGCGCAAAACAACATTTGACAAGTGATATATTGCCACTGGTTAAAAAATAAATTCTATGAAATTGGTAATTTTATTTTTTTGATTATGGGTTTGGTCCTTCTCTCCGGTAATTTTGTGTACGTTTTGGCACAGAAGGTAAGAGAAGATCTGTTTTCTTTTTTTTTTTTTTTTTCATTTGTATACGGTATGTGTATGTGTGTGTGTGTGTTGTCATTTATTTATTTTTATTGATTTGAGTCAATTATTGTTGTTGTTATTATCGTTTGACAGCAGATAAATATTTTGGAATTTAAATTGGAAACAACATCTAGAGAGATGAATTAAGATAAGTCGATTTTTGAAGTAGCAAAAAAATATCATCAGCTAAGCATTTATTTATGCGATTTATAAGCGCTTTTATTATTATGAAAATGACATAACATTTTTATTTTGACTGCTGAAATTTATTAATTTTGTTTAGACGACAGACAATATTTTGTATTGAGGAATTTTTAGTAAGCGCGATCCATGTTTAACACAACACTATTAAAATGTGTGTTTGATTAATAGTTTTTAAAGTGATAAAGTAATTATGTAGAAAGCCAGACGAGATGAGGTGCCGTTCAAATATTTAAATATTTTTGTCATCAAATATATTAATAAATTTACAATAATCGTAATGCTAACCAGTTTTAAATGAGTATTCAACTAATAATAAACCATGCTCTAAACCAGGAAGCTTACAACTTTTAAATTGTAATAAAACTTTACTGCAGTAAACATATACTGACACAATAACATAAAATGACCGAATTTTTCAGACTGTTTTATGAGGATATTGCTTAGGGGAACTCTCTCAACAGTTGTTCTTCAATGTGGTTTTCATCACCGCTCCTACTGGTTGTATTTAACTAGCAGCTTAAGAGTTTAAGAGCATATAAACCGGTGGTTTCAATTGGATCTTTTTCCACCTTAGATACTTATATTAAGGTTTTCTGGCCCATTGTTTTCTGGCCCCTCTTTCATTTTTCGTTTAGTAGTTACGAATCCTTCATTTCATTCAAAATTTTCTAAATTGTCTTCCGTGCCTTAAAGCCTGCAGCATACTCTCACAAAATTACCTCGTCCGTTTCATCTGATGCAGCTTATATTGTGTCATGGGAATATACGATGGGCGGTAAAGAGGTGTTCAATGATTGACGTTGTTAGGGGCTCCGAAATAAAGTGATTGATGACGGTTGAAGCGTGGAAAACCGTGACGGAGATGGCGGTAATTGATGATTGACTACAGTGGTATAAAAGTTTTCGCTTTATTTGTGTGTTTTAATAATGCGTTTGTTCATTTTACTTTGGTTGTCCATTACCTATTGATCCCCACCTCAGGTATATATTTATATGGAGATATGTAGTTTTTTTGTATATATATGTAAGCATAGGTAGGCTTCAATGCTATTTTGGTGTAGAGATAACCAAAACAACCAAGGGCAAACGAGGATTGCTGCACTTCTACTGACATACGTTGCAAATGCTGATGCAATGTATATGCCCCCCGTAACTGATTACATGAACATCTATCCTCTTATTGATGGTTTTACCATGTAGGATATCTTTAATTTTATGAGTTTCGGATCTGTGAGTTCAAAATTCAAGTAATTGCTTGAAGAGAAACAAGCCGTGGTTTCTTTAAATTTAATAAAATAAATTTAATATTGCGCTGTTCTAATTTCGACTCTGGAAATTGATCTAATAAAGTCAGCAAAACTTTGTTCAGGATGAAACTAAACATTCGAGGAAAACTTGGGCAACCCTGTTTGACTCCTTTGTTTTTCTTGGCTGTTTTCGTACAGATATTGAACCAACTAATTAGTAACTTAGCATATATTTTGTATCCAGTGTTACATAAACTTAAGTAATTCATAAACGCCTACGGTCTCAAGGCATTGATGTCAAAACCCATTTTCGACAATTTCATTTTCAATATCAAAATTATTGAAAAATTAGTTCTAATTTACTCGTATAAGGTCCTCCTTAAGATATTCTTAAAAAAATTTATTAAAATTAATTTTATTTTATTCAAAAAAACCCCAATTTTATATTTTTACGAATGGATTTTAGCTTGACGGGGTGCAAAATTTCAAATTGGGATTTTAGAATGAAGCTTTAACTTGGATATGGGAACTTTAATGAATTTTAAAGAAGCTTTAACTTGGATATGGGAACCTGTATGGGGCGGATGGGGCTCATTATTTTTTTGGCAATGATCGCTAATATCGGAGCTGAAGAAATCAGCTTTGACGTACTTGATATAAGTAAAGTAATTTTTTTTTCTCAAGTAAATATGTGGTATACTTGAGAGTAGCTCCGGCGGCCGGTGGTTGTTTTTATGAAATGCTGGTTAGAACGGGCAAAGAAACGTAATGAAATTCCATTTTCGTTAAACTCGTGGTCGAATAAATTCGACCTAATGGTTTGATGAGCGTTAAAATCACCAAATAAAATTATATCGTGAGATTTAGGGTATCGGCATATTATCGAAAAAAGTGTAGAGAAAATTTTGGATAATTTCTTGAAACGGTGAGGTGTATGGTGAAACATATACAGGGGTAAAAATAATTTTGTTCCAGTTCCAAATATGCCCCAGTACGATCATAACGGCCCCAAAACTGCGTATTGTCATTTTGACCTAATGAATGAATTTTTTTGAACAGAATAGTAACACCAGGGCCCCTATTTCTGAATACGAATACGAACAAAAAAATCTACGAATTCGTATCATTGGTATTTTTGAATACGAATACGTTTATTTCTTGTACGAATTCGTGTAAGCATGATTCGTGACAAAATTTCCCTTATTTCACAATACGAATTCGAGCAATTTTTGTTCGTTCATGAACGGATTTTGGTTCGATGACATAATAGCTAACGACACCAATAATAAACAAGCAAAACATGCAAGATGTACACAAAAAATTTATATTTTTAATTTTTTTTTAATTTTTAAAAGAAATACAAATTTTTAAAAAACTAAAAGCCAAATTTTTTTAATTGAAAATATTTTTTATTCAGCAAAATTTCACATATTTTATGTAAACACCAATTTGTTGACTAATTACCGGGTCCCTCAATGCCGCAATCACAATAAATTAAATAAATAAAACTAAAATTTCACGAAATATGTAGCTATGAATTTTTCTAGGTACAGATTTGTATTTCCTTTTATTAAATAAAATTATTTTATTTTGGTATAAAATAATATTTATCCAATATGGCGCGGATTCGTTTTTATTCACGTAGCCAACTAAAAACTGATGCCAAAAATTTGACATATTTACGTTTATTTTCAGTTTTACACTGTCATTTTAAGGATTTTTCACGTAAAACAAAATTTCCCTTTGCCTACACTACAAAAATTAAAATAGGTCGTACGTTCGTATTCAGAAATACCAATTAATTTTCGTATCGAATAGCATTTTCGTTTCGTATTCAAATTCGTATCGTATTCAGAAATAGGGCTCCTGGACTTTATGTATTTGGATCGTTCGCGTGTAATTTGCCGCTGAAGAGACTCCTGAGCTATTGTTACTTTCTTCAATTCTACAAATCTATTTGTTATTCTTAAATAAAATATCAATGATTGAGTTGTGCTTCTGAGTTTTATTAAGTGAGTTGAATGTGTTCTGAGACGTTGTGTTTAGGGATGCTGTGTAGTGTAATCAGATGATAGGTGCACTTCATTCAGATAATTACTATCGCACGAAGTGAAGGCTACTCGGTGTTCCATACCAAAGTAATCACTATTAATTTTTACATTCTTCACTTTTGACACTGCAGAAAGGCACTGAAACAAATTTTTATATTAAATTATCTTAATCCTAGCTGACCCTACTTTCGACACTCCAGGACCTATTGATCTTTCAATAGGTGCTGACATATATGGAGAAATCATGCTAGAAGGCATAAAAAGGGATCCGCATCATAAGTGCATAGCGCAAAGATCAGAGCTAGGATGGATCATATCTGGTCGTCTAACTCAAAACAACAGCATGAAGGTCACACGGTTAAATAGCCACGTCACATTAGCAGAGATAGACAAGCAATTAAAATGCTTTTGGGAATCCGAAGAATTGCATCCTAAACGAAGCCTAACTGCTGAAGAGATCGCATGTGAGCAGTACTAAGAAGAGACTCACAAGCGATTAACAAATGGACGATTCGAAGTTCGAATGCTGCTTCCCAATGACAAGCTCAAAGAAGTGGGAATAGGAGAATCTAAAAGTAAAGCAGCAGCTAGATTGCTTCAAATTGCAAAAAGATTCAAGAAGGATGAAGACTTTAAGAATCAATATCACAATTTCACGAACGAGTACATCCAGTTGAATCACATGGAACTAATTAAAGATGATACGGAAAAAGATGCTTCTCGGGTTTACTACAAGACGTCACAACAATTAGCCATTGATGAAGCGTCAAGATATCCAATTGGTTCAAAGATTGTTCAAAACGATTTCTATGTGAATGATCTTCTATCTGGAGCTAACACAATCGCAGAAGCAATCGCTGCGAAAAAGGAACTACTAAATCTCCTTTCCGGCGGAGGTTTCAACCTCAGAAAATGGTCTAGCAATGAAAAAGCGTTATTAGAAGAGCTTCCAGAAAATCTGAAAGAAACAGGACTCCACACTACAGAATTTAGTGATACAGTGAAAACACTTGGGCTCCTGTGGAACTCTTCAACAGACACCTTTCAATTTAAAGTTATTTTGCCAGCATCTAAAACAATAATATCCAAACGAACAATCTTATCAGAGGCATCAAGGCTTTTCGATCCGCTAGGATGGTTAGCACCAGTGGTGATCCAGGCAAAAATTCTACTTCAAGATTTATGGGCTTCTGGTGTAGGATGGGACGAAAAACTCCACGTAAATCTTGAAAACAGATGGTTAAACTACAAAATGGAATTACCACGTTTAGAGGAAATCAGAATTCACCGTTGGGTAAATTACAACAGTGACACCAAAATTGAACTACATGGTTTCTGTGACGCCTCGAATCAAGCATATTCTGCAGTAGTATACAGTAGAACAATCAACCAAATCACAATAATCGCAGCCAAAACAAAGGTTGCACCGTTAAATCAAACAATATACCAAGATTAGAGCTCAACGCCGCATTGCTACTTTCTAAATTGCTCAAAAATGTCAAACATGCGTTGAACATCAACAGCAATATATCAACATTTTGCTGGAGCGATTCCACAGCAGTTTTGGGTTGGATAAAAGGAAACCCACAATACCATAAGACTTTTGTGGCGAACAGAATAACAGAGATACAAGCTATCACCGATCCTAGCCAATGGCATCACGTGGTCTCGAGGTTTAAACACAGTTCAATTATTAACACACAAAATTTGGTGGGGATTTGAGCTTTCCAATAACAAAAATCAACAATGAAGAAATAGAACAAGCGGTCAGCATGCAACGAAAATCAATAAGAACATTTACAACAACAGTGAAAAAGCCTGTGATTGAATTCCATAGATTCTTTTCGTAACAATGGCTTGTTCATAGCATTGCATACTGTCTACGATTTCCATCAAATGCAAAATCAAAAACTAAAAACAACTCCCATTTCAAACAAGAGGAACTGAATGCATCGCTAAGGGCTATAATCAGAGTCGCACAGCAGGAAGGTTTTAAACTAGAATTAAAGAAGTTAAAAGCGAATCAAAACCTACCAAAGAATAGTACAATCTTAACCCTAACTCCATTTCTAGACAGAAATGACCTACTCAGAGTCGGAGGTAGGATAACAAATTCTAATCTTCCATTTGAAAAAAAAACATCCGATAATAATGCCCAGAGGTCACAAATTGTCAAGTTTGCTTGTCAAAGAAGCCCATGTAAAAACACTACATGGTGGCAATCAAGCAACTTTAGCACACCTGAGAATGCAGTATTGGATAATGAATGCCAAAAATACGATTCGTTAAACTATACATGAATGTATAGTCTGTACGAGAGCGAGGAATCTGGCATCACACCAACTAATGGGCATGTTACCAAAAGAACTAATAACACCAGCACCACCGTTCACTAAGAGCGGAGTAGACTATGCTGGTCCGACTAATATAAAATTGTGGAAAGGCCGCTGTAACAAAACAACAAAACAACATACATTACCATTTTCATAGGCCTAGCCACGAAGGCAATTCATCTAGAACTTGTAAGTGACTTGTTAACAGACGCTTTTTTGGCCGCGTACCGACGATTCATATCAAGAAGAGGAATTTGTCTTCAAGATATTGAGTGACTGTGGTACACATTTTGTTGGAGCAGACAAGCAACTGCAAAGCCAGGCAAAGCAACAGGAAGCAGAAATTAAGGGTAAAATAGCTCAGATGGGAACCGAATGGCACTTTGTACCACCGGGAAGTCCTCACTTTGGAAGAGTATGAGAAGCCGGAGTCAAGCCAACAAAACAATACCTCCGCAAGGTAATTGGAACCCATACAACACTTTTGAGGAGCTCTCAACACTTCTAGCTCAAATAGAGGCATGCTTGAAGTCTAGGCCACTAGGTCCACTCTCAAACGACTCAGATGATGACGGGTTTTTAATTCCGACACATTTCCTGATAGGCAGGGCCATCATAGCAATGCCACAACCTGATATGGAGGGTATCCAAACTGTACAAGATGGAATTTACTCACCGAGCTCAGTCAATGATTTTGGAAAAAATGACATATGGAATATCTCTCACGACTACAACGAAGGCCAAAATGGTTGCAAAAGCAACCTAACATCCAATTGGGAGAACTAGTAATCCTCAAAGACAAACAACTACCTCCTACGCACTGGCCACTAGCAAGAGTCGTTGAACTTCATCCAGGATAAGATGGACTTGTTAGAGTAGCCACACTCAACTACAGGAACAATACGTTTAAAAGGAATATTACTAAAATATGCCACCTACCGATACCTAACGAGCCAAAGGACTACATTAACATGCAAAACAAGAAGAATGATCCAGTTCATGCGGTAGTAACTAAAGATACAAGCACAACTCAGCAACTATCAACTTTTTTTTTACTTTTTATTAATTTTTTTGTTGAACGTTAATTAATTCATGTAATTTCTAATATGATACCGGTGGTTAGACCATTTTAATTGTGTTTCGATTAACACGAGAGGTATATTAGTATTTACGAACAGTAATTCAACGAAACCGACTAATAGACATAATTATATTTATTTAATTAAATGATTTTTAATATGTTTCGAAGATTGTAAGAGAATTCAATCCAGTTTCGAACTGATGAGCTTATGATTATGAAAAAATTAATCTTCTCATCAGGCCGCGGCGACTGCACTGATTATACACAATTTACATTGTATATATACAGAATGTGCTGTGCGTTAAGTACTAGCGAATCGTACTAATACAGATGAATTCTCTTACAATTGTTCTTCTTTACGTGTTCGTAAATACTAATATACTTCTCGTGTTAATCGAAACACAATTAAAATGGTCTAACCACCGGTAGTCCCAAAAATGGTGTCCCATTTAAGTTTTTTTTTTTTTTTTTTTTTTTTTTTTTTTTAAACTATGCAATCTTTTCTGGGGCTCAAGGCACTCCCAACTCTTTCGCAGTTAATTTTGCCGTCCTACTTTACGCAGTATTAGCCAAATCGAGGACGTACGGCTATAGACCCGCTTTGTATAAACCACCTGCACATTGCATTGCTTCATGCCAACCTATAGTGCTGACATGAAAGGTGGGTCGGCCCATGGATTCTGCACTCTCAACAGGGGGTCATAAGTTGTGTTCATCGTCATCACCGATCGTAATCAGATGATGAAAAATCCCTTTTGCATCCCGCCCCTATCGGGATTCGAACCCGGTACCTCCCGATCCAAACGCCGCAGCTTTAACCACTGCGCCGTTTGCTCGGTCCCATTTAAGTTCATACCCGCATTTGAATTAGATCTGTCTATATTTTATAATTAATTGATTCAACAATATGGGAATACTCACACCAAGCACATTCACCAGTTATAAACAAATTTTTTTATATATTTATAAGACTTAGTGTGATGTACTCAATCAAATAAAATTTACTTGGCTGCTGGACAACATTGCATCCATTCTCAGAAAAGGCCATTTACGAATACACGTATCTAAACTAAAGGCACTAAAAAGAACCAATTAATAATTATTGCTATAATTATATTATGAAATACGACCATACAAAGGTATGCCGGTATAGCTTACACAAAAGTTCATGAACATTATATTCAACTCGTAACCATTAAACGTAAGAAATGCACAATTGAAACACTACAAAACGTTAATTTTCGATGTCCTTAACTGATAAGTCCCAGTTGGATGTTGATTTTTTTCTCTTTATTCCAACATGTACAACAAATTAACAACCTCCACATTGGTTGCGTATCCGTCGATCTGCTAGTCACATTACAATGAACCAATGAACATCTAGAGTGGTGGCAAAGTAAAATCTAGCGACCGATTAATAATAAAAATTAATAAAATATTATTAATAAACCAGTCTTGGGGTACAATGCAACAATAACATTTAACAGAAAACTAAAATCTTGATAAGAAAATGACACAAAATTTTTATTTATTTTTATTCTTTTGTTGTTATATGTTCAACAGCTACAACTTTTATCGGTTCCTCAAAATTTGAAGTTCATTCATAAAATACAAGGCGAATATCTTATTTCTATGATGTATTGGTAAATGTGTACGAGTATGTAAACTATGTACGAGTACATAGTTAGATAAGAATTTATTTACTATTAGAGGTAAAGGCCTATTTGTCTTCCTGATTGTATCAACAAGTTGATTTTGTTAGGTTTCATTATACTATATATTATGAATTGTGGCTTTACACTAAATGTAACCCCTCAATACTTATATCTAATTCGTATATCTCAGCGTTTTTAATAATTGAAGTTGAATTTTTGTAAAAAAATTAATTCTACCGTGTTAAAATCTGGACAACAAAATTTAAAAAAAACATTTCAAACTTTTAAAAGGGAACCCTTTGAGTTTTGGTACAATCACAACGAATTAACTTTGTATTTATGATGATTGACAGTTTTTCTAAAACTCTCTTGCAGGGTTTTACAGCATAAATATAAATATGTGCCTTTAAAATTGCTTATAACTAATTTGAAGCTTTCGTCATCCTGGGTGGAAATTCACCTCAAACCATAAAACTAACAGCCTTTTAAATTTGATTTATGTTGAAAAAACCGTGCGCCAAACCTCCATAATATTTTGTCAATAAACCTGCGAAGAAGATTTTAGAAAATATTCAACAAATCAACTGAGCAAACTACATTTCAAAATTCAAACAGTAACGGAAGTATGCCAATACGTCAAAACCGCTTTAGCTAAAAAAAGAGAAGATTTCATTTCTGCCAGTCACCATTTTTTTTAAAAGTGATTAAGCGGTACAGAGACTGACATGAAAATCCAACGTGTTAAAGTGTTAATCAACACAATTGGACGAAGGATTTGAGAATTTCGCATTAAAAGAGTACAGAATAGAGTACACAGTACAAACCTTTGTTGACAGAGCGGCACATAGAAAAAAGGCGGACTGGCGGGCTAACGAAATTGGGGTCTTATATGCAAAGCATAGAGAAAAAAGAATAACAACCACATAGTAGATTGTTCGCGGATTGTTCCCATTAAATTTTATTAATAGTAGGCAAAAAATGTGGCTAATCTATATAGGAATATTAAAATTTGAATACGGGAATTGGGACCACCCCGCGTGGAGTGAGACATGCTGGCCTTGGTCATGCTCTTGCTTTTATCTATAGAATTGTGCATCGAATCATGTGCAGACACCAAAGTATAAATAGCAACGAAGCCATGCATTATGCCTCATATTGGGGTATATGTAAGCTAAATGTGAATTATCCCAGATAAAATTGAATTGATGAAGTTGGAGGTAGCGAGTCCTAAATTTAAAGAATTCGGATGTTTTGCTCGGGGTCGATATATGTTTGAAGATAATTCCAATTCAAAAATTCCAGAGAAATTTTATTTTACCCAACAATCTTGTAGCGCTAAATACTAGTTTTGGTTGGGTGGCGGCTGATTATCCAATATCCGAAAAGAAGTGGTTGAATGTTTCAATATTTCCTTTGGTATTTATTGATCGTAGCCTCGATTCAGGGGGATAGAGAAAATTTCAAAGAGTAGCCAGAGGTCCATAGAAGAAGAAAAATGTAAGAAAATATTTCTTAATACAACAATGTGTTATAAAGTAAATAGGTTCATTGTTAAACTGCCGTTCCACCAATCAATAATTGAATTTAGGATCCTAATATAATAGTGCACAGAATAAATTGAGGAGTGTCTGATCAAAAGTCGCTATTTACATCTTACATTTTGCTACTTAATTTTGATCACTTTTTTGTAGTAAATAGCTTGTTTTATAGGTCCCTGAGGGTACTCCGTGTCAGGAAGCCTATAATTATTGTTGGTAGGGCTAATCCACTGATCGGCCACTACCAGGTATTTTCCGTATTCCCGACGGTTGTACGGGAATACTGTTCACTTTGACCGTCGGCTGTGGAGAAGTAACAGACCGACGGCAATTCACTATTTGATTATAATAAACTCACAACACAAACTTATTGTTATTATTTATTTTTATTATTTATTAAATCTGAGATACATTAATTATTGCACTCTTAACTACATGAATTATTAAGGGCTAGACTAGTATACCATAAACGGCTAAATGCCGTGTAGAATATAAATTTAATATGGTATTTTAGTACATTAGAGTAAACGTGTTGCTCGTAGTCGATTAGCCAAGTAACTAACTTTTTATATTTACCTTTTTTTCTAATTACAAAACCGGTTGTTTTGCGCCGCTAGTTTCGATTCTACATTTTATTATTTTATTCACCACACCATGGAAACGAGTATAATTTACATAATTTTGGGAATTAAATGTAGAGGTCACCCGGCATAAGGAAAGCGAAACGAGTTGCTTAGTTTGACGTTTCGAAGGTATAAACATTTTATTGCATTTTGCCGACGGAAAAATAAAACTAATTGATTAAAGTAAATGTACTGCTTTATTGTAAGTTCGTTCCGTTGGCCGTTATCATATAACGCCAACCAATCACCACAGTTTTGACCAAAATCAATAATTTTAGGAATATTTTTCATATAGAAATTGGCAATTTTTGGTCCATGCTGGAAATAACCACCTTTGGTCTATTTCACTTAAAAAATTCTGCCCTGATAGAAAAAAAAAAATATCATTTTGGAAAATGTAAATAGCGACTTTTCATCAGACACTCCTTAATTACGAATGACATCCGGCAATACAACGAATCTTCGGGTAGCATGTGGAGATTTAATGAACTCGAACCAGTGCGGTTGGCCCCACTAACTTAATAAGACAACATAAGGCAATGCCTCAGAGTCCTTTTCAGCAACGAGAGCAATAGTTCAAATAGGAGAAAATAGACAAATCCCGCATCTCGAAGCAACCAATGCCTTAAAGAATGTGTCATATTTTGTATTTATTACAGCAAGCTGACTTTAATTTGAGAAAACTCAGCAATTGAAAGAAGAAATCTAAGACTATAGTGGATTTTTCACCGAAAAGTGTTAATGAAATCATCTCAGATATAGCAACAGAAGGGATTTCAATCAGATCTGTTACTTGAAATATGGACATTTAATGACATACTCAAAAGAGTTGGATTTAAACTGCTTCAAACGAAGTTCGTGTAACGAAGTTAATTCACGAAGATTTCGAAGAAACAAAATCAAATTAATTTAGGAGCTCTAGTTAAAAACTGAGAAAGGCATAAAGTTAAGCATGGCACTAGATAAATTTACTACAGTTCGACGCAGAAGGTAGTTTGGAATTAATTTACATGATAGCGAAGATCAGAACACTTACCAGCACAGGATTAGTTAGTAGTTTTGAATCATGTAATGCAGAAACAAACAATGATGTGAAAATTTAAACATCGCTTAGTTGGATTCATGCAAGAATGGACATTGAATCATTGACCAATATTGTTTCAATCATGTTAATCTGTTGGGTGTCTGTGATACATTATAGACAATGGATTCCAATGATTCGGATGAAATTGATAATTTTGATCAGGCCATTGATATGCGTCTTAAGTAATCGCTGAATTTGGTATTGCAGTCGAACTTAATTTAGATGTTAAACCGCTTGGATTGTATACCGATTATGATTGCTCCATTGATAAAAACAAAACGAAACCTTTCTCTGAACTCAACTCACTGGCCGTTATCAAGCAACTCAATCAAACTTTGATGTTTTATTGAATGCCGCAAAGTGTCATGAAATCCATCAAACTTGCTGTTGAAACCTGCTGTTGCACTCAGCATTACTAACTGATAAAATTTATAGATGAATTATGCTTAATACGACTGTCGACAGTAACTTAAGAACTCGAAGGACTTAAGAACTTTAAGAACTCGACGGCGAGACATTTTTTAGTAACTTTTGAAAAAAGATGGGAAAATTAATTCCGTCAAGCTCTTCTGTTGAGTAATTACCAAAGAAGTTACTGTTGACAGCTTTCGAGTTGCGGCATGAGGTTTGATTATTTAAATATATATATTCGCGAAAAAGAGCTGTTTATCAAGATTTCCTTCTATCTTCAGAATTTTAGCGTCCTTTAAAGACAATAATATTGACCCGTAAATGACCTGTAATGGCGTAACGCGAAATTTGAAAGTCAAAATTTGGAATCTTGAACATGTTCGTCCAATTGTTTTTTTTTAAACAGTTTCGTCCAACTTATATACTATGGGTACATCCGAAATACGAATTTAAATGCACATTATTTAAAATACTAATATTTAATAGTTTCGTGAATTAATTGTAGTCTGGTCGGCAGAGGTAATACAATTTCTCCTTCTGAAATATATCCCAATTGCTTTAATAACCTGTAGTCGCTCCCATGGTTGACCTTATGGTAACCGAAAAGGAGGAAATGGGGTGTATTTTGAACTGATTCGTGTATCCCGTTTCTTAAAGCTGCTGCAAGATAGATATACTTGTCCCATGTGGTATGTTTCTCTATTATGTACGCTCTAATTGCTGATAAGACGGAACGGTTCACTCTTTCCGACGCATTCGACTGTGGTGAATATACTACAAGCTCGACATTTTTTTATTGCAAGAATTGCTGCAAGGCACTCTAATTCGCTGACTGAATAATTTCGTTGCGTCTATGACAGTTTTTGTGACATAAAGCTGATTGCTCTTTCATTTTCGTCATTGTCCCTTTGAAAGAGCACAGCACCGACTCCTTCGGAGCTGGCATCACATCGAATGTAAAATTTCTTGTCGTAATTTGGACTAAGCAATATTGGAGCTGAACTTTTAATTGCTCAAATGCTTTTTGAGCTTCTGCTGTCCAATTAAATTTTCCCTTTTTCAGGCATTCTGTTATTGGTGCAGTCACACTTGCAAAATTTAGAATAAAGCGACGATACCATCCAGCCATCCCCAACAGTCGTCTCGTTTGCTTAATTGTACTGGGTGGATCGAAGTTCACAATTGCCTCGATTTTTGATGGATCTGGCCTCAATCCTTGGTCACCAACTAAATACCCCAGGTACCGAATTTCCTTCATTACGAAGTTACTTTTGTCTAAGTTTATAGTGAGTCCAGCTGTACGAAGTAAGTCTGCTACCAACTCTAACAACTAAAGATGATCCCTCAATGTGCCGCTCATGACTAAAAGATCATCCAAATAGACGAAGACCCTATTGTGTAGTTCATGAGGTATGACCTTATGCATGAGACGACACATTGATTGGGCTGCATTGCACAACCCAGAACGCATCACCCTGAATTGATAGAGTGGTCTGCCCGGTACTGTAAATGCCGTCTTGTCTTTGGCAGATTCTGCAAGCGGTATCTGCCAAAACGCGTCTTTAAGGTCCAGTGCTGTGATGAATTTTGTTTCTGAAAGGCGTGCTAATAGTCCGTCAATAATAGGAAGGGGTAGGTGTCTGTTTCCGTCACTCCGTTGAGCTTGCGGGCATCCAAGCAAAGCCTTGTCTTTCCGTTTGCTTTTTTGACGATGGTGACTGGAGAGCTCCACAAACTTTTACTCACCTCAATCACACCCAGCTCCAGCATCCGATCTAATTCTTTATAAAGATCTTTCTGAACCGCAGGTGAGACTGGATAGTACCGCTGCTTAATTGGTTTGGATCCTTTCACAATGTTAATCTCATGCTCATGTAAATTGGTGCTACCTAGTCCATTCTTATTAAACGACGGAAACAGTTCGACTATTCTATCTAATTCCTTTTTTTCTTTACTTGATAAAGTATGAGAATTTGTATTTCTAGTTTCTCCAATCGCAACAGTCGGAGTAATATCGAATTTAATCCAGAAATCCATTCCTAAATATAAAAATGAACTGAGTGTAGGTACAATACAAAATTTTACCATTTCTGTTCTCTCACCAAACGTGACCGGCAACCAAACATATCCCTCAATTCTATTATTAGTCCCATTGGCTGTTGTAACATGAGAAATGAGTTTACGAAATTTTATGTTTTGCTGTTTAGAAAATCTAGTGACCCTTTACCTAATATACTGATTGTAGCGCCACTGTCAAGAAGACCAGTAACTTCTTTTAATCCAATTTTAATATCGACGTGTGGGCGTGGGTCTATAATTGATTTGGTTTTAATTAAACTTGAAATACAATTTTTAAGAAGAGTACGTTTCGCTCTAAAATAGCTTACGATTCTTAACATTTTCTTAGATCTAGGTTTAAAATTCAATGTTCTATTTAGTAATTCAGTATTCTTATAATTATTATTATTTACAATGTGGTTTAAATTGATGAAGTATTTTGATTGATGGATTCTTTGGATTCCAACTGTTGGTTGTTCCCTCCGAAGCGTGATCCCTTCATTTGACCCACACTCGGAAACTTGTTTTCCGATTGGAATTTTTGACAATTAGGACAGTTCGACTTGCGGACATTGTTAGCACCGCAATCAAAACAAAATATATCTAAGAAAGGTTTTGAGCAATCTTCATACCTATGCCCTAAATCTTTACAATTCCAACATACTGCGAAATTCTTGTTTGGTTTATCGGAATAATTAAAATCATGTGTCGCCTTTATGGATTCTACCATATCTCTAATGAAATTATTAATCGGTTGATTGGATTGCTCCTGGCGGTATATGTGTTCTTGCGGTCGATCAATACTCAATTTTTGCATTTCCAAATTGATCTCATTGATATTTGGTCTTCGCCTGTATGTGTCACCAAATTTACGAGGGTCGTAACCAGTCTGCTCCCATAACTTCTCATATTCCTGACAAAGAACGCGAAGCTCCTCGATGGATCTGATAGAGTTGTGGTACGGCAAAGTTACATTTTTGAGCGCGGGATACATATTCTGGCAAAGCCTGTAAATTAATTGCTGTTCCGACAAACGATTTTGAAGTCGTGCGTTCATTTTCTGAATGCTGAGTGAAAAATCCGAAAATGATTCTCTGCTACTTTGAACTCTTTTCAAAATATTTTCTTTTATCTCCTCTTCATAATAAGAGCTACTAAAGTAGGAAAAAATCACAGACTTCATTTGTGCCCAAGTTACGACAAGATTATTGGATTTGTATACCCAGTACCAATCCTCAGATTTTTTCGAAAGGAAAAGGTAGAGAACTTTCGTTAGATACTCTAGAGGAAGATTATCGTCACTTGCCATTTGCTCTAGTCTATATATAAAGTCATGAACATTTAGACTACCACTAGCATCGAATGATAAATCCCACCTTTGCCGAATTTTGTGGAAATTATCAAGACGGTAGCGTGGATTTTGAACTGGTTGGGGTTGTCTCGTAAATAAGTCTTCGTATACGTTATTCGGCTGGTTTTCGACAGGGTTTCGCAATGTTTTAGGCTCAATTCGATTAAACGTCTGTTCAGCTGAAATTGGGTTGGCTCTGAGAAATTCTTGCTGAAGACGACGAAGCTCCATTTGCGAAAAAAAAAATCCTGCACCGAATCTTTTAATTTATCATGCTCATCGTTTTGAGCAAGACGTATCCTATCTATGTTTCTATGTTGCTTTGTTGTTGTCTTGGTGTATTGTTGGATCCAGTTTGATGTCTTTGCTTGTATAAGGAACCACCGGCTGTTCCCTGATCAATATTCTTTTTAAAAGAGCTAGTTGCTACATTCCGAGTTTGCGCTAGTACCGGTGAAATTCGATGTTCAGGATTTTGATACTGGGCCCAATATTTATCAAACTGGTTGAAAGCACGTCGCCAGTTACTGTGTAAATTCGAAAGAATTTGATTCGTCCCAACTGTATTGATTAATCGATTAGTTCGATCCTTGTAATGAATTATTCTAGCATAAGCGATAGTTACGAAGTGTTTCGTGGGTGGTATCTGTTGTTCTTGAGCTGCCTTTGAAAATTCATTGTATTTATTTCGACACTCTTCGATCTCGCTGTCTATGTTGTCTTTTACGTGTGATAATTTAGGTTTAATGGTTTTGTCTAATTTTTCTGCATTGTAGCTATTCACTAAAATACTATATGCTTTGCATCACTGCTTTACTTGATAAACCTCTTACTAGGTATTCAACCTCTAGTTCGACAATCGACAAATTGCTAAAGTAAGTTTCAGCGTCCATTTTAAACAAAAAAAAAGTTTAATCAAACGCGAAAAAGCGGAATGGGGTACGCTGATAAATACTAATATGAAAGCGAGGTAAGAATTCTTTAAGTGATAACGAACTATAACTATAATAAAGTATAAAAAAAAAATTGCAATTCAAAATAAATTTAGGTAAATGAGTAATATATTGGGATATTACCAAATAAGACTAGCCAAATGTATATATGTATATATATATGACAAGTAAAATAGAAATAAAAAAAAAATAGTAAATATATAAAAAATAGTAATGATAATAATATTATGTAATTCAATAAATCTTTTATATTATATAATTCTTGTTAGTGGTGATGTTAGTGAATGTAAATTTAAAGTGGACACCCAAAACGAGAAGCATTAATGTGCATTATTACCTGAATTTTAATGAACAAGATCACGATGGAAACCTCAATGAGAACACACTTACATAAATCAAAGAGATATAATACAGTACTCCTGTACATTCAATCTTTGCATTACGTAGTGAAATCAATCACTATATTCCATCGCAAACACAATCAAAAACAATATTAAATATTCAACATCATTCCAGAATTCCTATGCAGAAACGGTAGAATGCTACCAACTGGGAACCATGAATTCATCATGTATCACCAGCCAGCATTTCCCCGCATTCAATACACAATCCAGAATAATATTAAATTTATCAATAAAACTGATAATTTTTTTTGTATTTGTAGAAAAGCTATATAAAAAAAATAAAAAATATGATTTGTATATGTAAAAGAAAACGTTAACCACCCGCTAGAAATAATAACATTTACGTTAGGTTAAAAAAAATAAAAAAAATAAGCGGTACTTTCGGCCAAACGTGTTAAGAAGAAAATCTGCTTGGATATCTTCTTAGGATTACCATTAAAATGAAATAACATTCAATGCAACTCACATGTTTTCACCAAAACGTGAGATTAATAAAATCAAACTGTTAAAGGAACCGTACTGATCGTTTTACAACCTTCAGGTCCCTGTTTCGGCGCCATTCTGTTACTAGCCTCTATGCTCGGCTTACACGACTTGCGTATGCGGATAGATCCCAAGGGAAATTTGGGGGGTTCTTTGCCAGCATATCTTATATGAAGCAGAACAAAACAATCGTGTCTTCAATTTAATTATTTATACAAATGTCCACTTTATCCACGAACCACAATTATTTATATTTATAAAAAAAATGAAAAGTATTACCAAAGAAATTATTTAAGAAAAAAAAACAACGGTAATTTTTTTTGTGGCTTAGTGTTTGATGAGCACATAGGAAAATTATTCTCAAAAAAAAAATTAATTTAAAAAAAAAAAACTCACCCACAAAGCGCCCAATAAGTACTTGTTGGTCCTCTTAATGGCTGGAACTGTATTCTGAAAACAAAATGTTAATTTTCCACTTAACCCACTCAACACTGTACCACAAAAAAAAACTAATTTAAAACTTGATGTATAACTTTTAACAAAAAGAAAAATTAACTAAAATTAAAGATAATAATTGAAATCCAAAAGAAAACTATTTGTTATTGTTATAACTATTGAATAAAAAAACTATAACTAACTTATTAACACTATAAAGAAATATCACTGTACCATCAGCAACATATTCGTGGAGCTCAGTGTATTAAATTTTTTCACTATAAAATCAACTGTGTAACTCAAGTCCTATATAATCTGCAATAATTGACATCAACTTGATCTCCCACTTCGAATTTTTTTTCGAAAACGTTTGGTGCATTTCTGAATTATTGCCTTTACCAGATCCCTACATCTAGCAAACTATATTTGATGACCTCAATTCAATAACAAACTAAAACCTGCGCGATGGTGAAACTGGTATAAATCCAAAATGATCGGTTTGGTCAGCACAATGTTTAAAACTTCCTTCTACTATTATCAGAATCAACTTGCTTCAATTTGGTAATACTTGCTGTTTTCTTGAAACAGCGGTTTCGCTTTGGAGGGCCTTGAATTCTTGCAGAGCTTGAAACAATCTATTTTCTATTGTAGCACCAAAGCAAATACCTTGATCAATATGTGTGCATTTCATAATCTAATGAAGAACCCTTCTATAAAATTATCAGTATTAATAATGAACCTGACAGAGTTCCATAGTTTGTTTTCTTCGATTTGTGTTTCGTTCGACTTCATAGATCTTTAGTTTGGCTGACAAGATCGTCCATCGCCCTCCAGGATGCCATTCTTCGCAATCAATTGAAGCCCCTTCCACCATAATTAACTGGATGACAAACTATCTCACGTTTTACCTCGTCTCCATAGGCAACATTGATATTTGGGCAAAATCTCATCAGTTCGGTTTCCTATATTCGTTGCCAATTATCGGGTAGACAATCAAGTAGTATTATTATTTGTGAATCTGTCCACAACACGGTACTTTTTATTTCTAGCTGAGCCGAACCTTCGCTTTAAATCAACTAAACTCTCAACTAACTATCTAAGAAAAAGTGCATTCATCAACGCCAACCTTGGTATACTCAGCTGTTTGATCATTGACACATGTCTTTTGGCGGAAAAAACGTGGCCACTATATCACTATTATTTCCTTCTCTTCTACTGTAGACACCAAGCCAGTATCCCTATCTTGTATCGCTAAATGAATTATATATGAAACTCGATAAAATGTGTATAAGCAGTGTGGCTTAGTACGAAAACAACTTATTCAGCATTTTTTCACGATCCTTCTTCATTTGGAAAAGACTTGATGGAAGCAAAATGGCAACATTTTTTTTATTAGGTTTTTTCATAGAACGAGAATTGATGTCCAGGTTGATCCTATCAACTGTATAGAATATTGGCCAGACTCTGGTGTATAGCGAAAAGTCCTCCTTATTATCCTTTAAGATTTCCTTGTTTTAAAATCAGAAGGAATACTCAAAAATTATTATTCAATACCGTTTACTGCAATACACAATTTTTTTGGGGTGAAAAAGTGCGAAAAAACCTTAAAAAGATGAACTGGGTGACTTTTTTTCCTAAAAGTTGCAAAGATTGTATGTTAAATCAACCCGGTTCCAGACACCTAAGTAGTTGATAGTTAGTAAATAAGACAACACAAGACAACACAATTAATAAATTAAATGATTTTTTACAGCTTATTCTTCTTGGAAAGTTGGTTTGGCTATAGCTTTGTTTCTGTTGGCGAAATTTCGTTCCATCATCATGTTCCCATACGTAGCTACTACATAGTGTTGCTTGACATTGTTGTTGAGGTGGTTGCGTCTCTGCTGTCCCTCCTACTCGCTCCCGGAATCGCGACATTTTATAAATTGAAACAAAAATTAATTGTGAAAAAGGCTTGAAAAGGGTGAAACTGGATCATGTCTGGAAAAAATATTCAACGTTGGTAAAAACAATATACTTTCAGAAATAAAAAGGTAAGAAAGATGAAGTTTTGAAGTTTTCGTCAAAGCCGGATAGCGAAGATGGGTGAAAAAAGGAAAACTATGAGGAAAGCTAATGATGATAAATAATAACATGATATGTATTTATGGTTGTTGAAAAAAGGATATTATGGTGAACCTATCTCTAGACCGTTAGGCTGCGTTCACACGGCATTGTACTGCACTTTTTTACAGTATTCGATTTTAAACATACGGTAAACTTTTATTCGTGCAAAAAACGAATAGCCGCAGTTTTCTTACGTCAATCACTCTGAGAAGACATCTGTAAATGGATACGCTTAGTTGTATTTTTTATATTGATATCGAAGACGCCAACGGGTTCGCCGTGGACATAAAAGATGGTTTTTGGGTTCATCCTATAAACGAAGAATCAATGCGTACTAACACATTTGTTGTATATGGAAAGTTTTGACAATTTATTAAAACGACTGGAGAATTCAAGTCTACCAAAAAAAAAAAAAAAATACGAGTATGCGGAAGTGCATTAGTACTGAAATGAAATTGGATATCTGTTTAAGATGAGTAAACAAATAAAAAAACACGCTGTT